>CM057343.1:244348812-249921458 GCA_030015575.1 Agapanthus africanus | reverse complement strand
AAGCCCGCATCTCATGGCATTGAGACGGAGGGGGCTTCACTCTAGGATTGGCGGGCTATTCGCCGCACTCGTAGGGGGTACAGGTTGACCCAGGAGGGGTGCCCAAGTTACCGGATTCCGTGAAGTGCTGGGTGGTCCATTCACGGTGCTGAAGGGGGCTGCCTCGCTTCAGGTTTTGGCGGGTGACTTGCCGCGCCCGTAGGGGTCTAGGATTTCATTGCACAGGCTATCCACACGACCAGGGGAACGTCGGGTTTCAGCGGCTCTGTGAAACCCGGGGATCCCAGATATCTGTATTGTTTCTGTGATGCTGTTCATTTTCTGTGATGTTGCATTTTATTCACTCCTTGAGCGAAATATAATATATTGGTATATATATTAGTAGATGTTGTATATGTTTTGCATCCGCGCTAGTCCAGTCCCCGCTCTGTCGTTAGTAAGCTAACCTAACGGGTAATGACGGGACCCAGTGGCGAATGCGGATGGCATATACGTACATCAGTATATTTTCGTTCTTTGTGGTGTGATCAATTGATGGGACTGCATTGATTCGGATCAATGCAAGTTAAAAACAAACCTAATCTGATGTTGTTGGAAACACTTTTCAAAAAGCTGTTATTGCAAGGACGTTCACTTTTGTTTTGCATCGCGGTATTCATTTAGAATATCCTGCTCCTCAGTCGACGAGGCAAGGGCCGAGATCCCTTCACCGGGAGTGACCCCTTGGACAAAAAGTTTGCGTCAGGGCATTAACTTCACTATAGCCGATTACTTTTGCTTTGCACCGTGGTATTCATTTGGAATATCCTGCACCCCATTCTACGGGGAAAGAGCCGAGATCCCTTCACCGGGAGTGACCTCTTTAGCAACGGTTTTCGTCACTATATTTTCAAAAAGCTATCAGTTCCTTCAACGATATCAAGTTCTTTACGTTAAAGGTTTTCGCCAGAAACCATTCGTAGCCCTCCGTCGTTTCAGACGGGTAGCACGTAGTATTCATGCTATGTTTGTTGGCCTTCGTCAAGGCATAGTGTATGGTAGCTGCTTGTTGCCTTTCTGCAGCATAGATAGATGCGTTGGTTTGGGACAGTCGTATAGCCTTGTTGGCCTTCGTCAAGGGCTTGTGCGGGTGGGTTCAAATCAACCTGGAGAATGACGGGTAGAACTTGACATGTGACTTATGATTTGTTGGCCTTCGTCAAGGTCATAAGAGCATGGGGCAGAAATCACATCGGGAGTTTCAAAAGAACTGAAACTTGCCAGATATGCGCATACCTTCTGGAGTGTGATAGCGTGAGCGGATTCCGTCACGTTATCATGCAATGATAGTTGGATCCCGATTCCCACTGATGAGTTAGTATACTCCTCGGGTGACCCCGACTAATTCTTCTTTCAGGTTTGGAGGAGAATTTGAGGTACAGTGGGAGGTTTCCAGATTAGATAAAGTGATAACCATTCTGATCTAGGATAGAGTGCACGCTGAGTGTTTCTTCTCTCTCTCTCTTTGGCAGCGACCATTGACCCGACCCTAAGACTATGACTCAGTGACCAAATTAACCGAACCTTCTTAAACACCGGCTTTTGGATTGTCAGAGTTGCAAACCTCATTGCCACTCCTACTTTTACCCTTTTCTCCAGGACACCCCGTTTTACCACGAACGTCCACTTCCATTGGACAAAACCATCGTATGGTTAGATACGAACTCGAAATAATTTATTCGAGGATGGTTTCCGGTTCTGGAGAAAACGGATAGGATTATTCAGTTGTCTTTTCCTTTTACCCTCTCTCAGGTTACGAGTACTCCTTGGTTTAGGGGTAGTACACCTATTGCGCAAATTGGATTGTCTTCTTCCAAACCTTAGGCTGGTGCCGACCGGTAGGGAATGAAGAAAACCAATTAGCCTAACGATGGTGTACAGAAGGTATTAAGTTCAGACAAAGCAAGGGATTAGTAAGAGGGCAAAGTAAATTGCAACAGATATTCACGACCAAACCAAATATTTCGTTACCACTCCCACATCACCTTTGTATTTCTCCAGGACACTCCGTATCACTACGAAGATCCACAGTTTATTTGGATACTCCATCGTATGGTTATATACGAACTCGAATGGAACTGGTTCCAGTTCGGGGATGGATTCTGGTTCAGGAGAAATAGGAATAAGGTTTATTCGGGTGTCTTTTATCTTCACCCTCTCTCATTGCGAGTGTTCCTAGGATTGGGACAGTACACCCATTATGCTTATTGGATAGTCTTCTTCCAAACCATAGGCTGGTGCCGAACGGTAGGGAAGGAAGAAAACCATTTGGCCTAAAGGGGTGTGCAGAAGGTAATGACTAAAGACATATGAAGGGATTTGGAGAGGTGGCAAAGAATTATACGGTTACAGTTGTGAATCTGGATAATGGAAAGGGCATTACTAGGAATACCAAGATACCCTATCGAAATATTTCAATGTTTCAGTTTCACTGTGTACAGTTAAAGGAAAACTGATTTCCCGATTAGATACTTACTCCAGGGTATGTATTTACCAGATACGATTCTCACATCTGTATGGTTTTACAGATGATGAGTGGGAGTAAGTTATTGGGAATTGGGTGATTATCCTCATTATATCGGGATTCGTTGTAATCGGTGATATTTGAGGAAATCACCTGGGCTGTTTGCCGGTCGGCAAATATTTGGTTTTGAATATCCGCTGTTATGCACCAATTTCAAATTGATATATCTGTACGTCTATTTTCATAGAGTGAGATATACCTTTCTGAAATTATGTCTACGACGTTTACCTATATCAGTGGATGGTTAGGTAAGGAGCATTAAACAGCGGTGTAATTCTTCTTAACCATAAGTACAGTTTTCAACCTAGGACACACAGTAAATGAGTTATCAGACTCAAGGGACTTATACAGTGTATTGTATGTTGTCCAGTGTCCATTAGGACAGAGGGGTTGGTCCTCGCACTATATTCGGTTTACTTATGACTTCTCTAGTTTTTAGACAGGTGTTTCGTGGAAACACATGGTCTGAATGTTGAGAAGTTATAGGTATTTGAATAGAGTAGAGAACCAAGTGTAGCAAGTATCGGGATTCTTCAAAGAGATCGAAGATGTAGATACTTGTGTATGGTATTCAGTTGATAGTAATGATAAAGAGATCTTGCTTCTCTTTCAGGTTACTCATAATTGGAAGTATTCCTAAGTTGAGTAACGCTGATCGGCCTCCTCCCATTTAGTTGACATGCGCTGGGGACAGCTGCATGATTTGAATCTGGTTCAATTAAATCAGTGCCTCTGTTTCCATATTGGATATAGAACAGTTCATATCTTAACGATGTTAAGGTACGGGGAGTAGTCCGGTTTATGATTAAAACCAGACACTGGACAACTCAAGGCACGTTTCTGTAATGGCTGTTTGTGGGTTGACCCAGGCTATGACGCGGGTTGATTTTCTACCATCTGGATGAACAATAGCAATATTGTTCTAGACTCGCCACAGTTTTAATAAAAATGGATTTTTTTTTCAGAAAAACAGTAGTGGGAGTATGGTAGAACTGGAAGTGATTCCAGAACCACAAACGATTACTGAAGATTTGATAAGGAACCTAAAGTTTCAATCTGGTTTGACATTCTATTGGCCACTCCGCAGATATGGTGGGTAACTTCAGGCACCCGAGAGGTACTCCGGTAGCCTCAAGGACGGTGACAGGGAAGTTCTTGTTTACCCACACTTGCCATTGCTGTTGTTCCAGGCTGCGAGACCCAGCAGGAGGATGAGTATAGCGTCGTTCTGAACTAGTTTCAGAAGTGTACGTGTATATGACTCTGCCAGAGGGTTGTCGTAGTCAGTGGGAGCAGCGGAAGCATTGGTGGACATCAGGCTTATGTCTATTTATAGACCAAAGCAGATGTAGCGGAGATAGATCATCTATTTCTGATATGACAGTCATAGGTTTGACGTCATCAGAATAGGGGATGGATCTGTTGAGAAGGTAGTAGGAAGTGATATTCCTATACTACGATCGGTTATACTTTGGTCGTCACACAGTGGTTTCTCCACACAGGACTTGGACATTATATCAGACATACTGGTTACTGGATCTATGGTATTAGATCTAGATTTGGGTGGTTTCCCAATCAGGGTACTTGACAGCATTCTAAGAGTATTTAGGATGGACGACTCCTGGCACGGTAGTGTACCTGCAGGTGATGGAGTCACCCTCTCTAAAGGTGTCTTACAGACTAAAGGGGTGAGGGATGTGCATGATTGGCAGATCACTTGCTCAGGCAATTGAGTCAATCATGAGATGTCAAGTACCACACCAGATATTGTTCTTGCACTAGATGCAATAAGTTAACATTAATCCAATCCTGGAGAAACAGTCGGAAGCAGCTTTAGAACATAAGTGGATGTTCTAGCGATATGATAACGACAGCCTCATTCAGGAGACAGTTATCATTCCAGGCTTCCAAGGTGACATGGACGACAAGGAGGTTGTCAGAGTTATATTTTTCCTTCTGATGAGGGGCAGTATTTTGGACAGGTGGTCCAAGACAATACTGAGGGAGGCATGGCGCGCAGGATACTGATTAAGTTCAGTTGACGATACAGTCTAAGAAGTTTGGATTTGGAGTTCTTTTATGAGCTAGGTCCCATCAGACATCCAGACATATTCTAAGATTGATATTGCTCATTTCGGGAGATGGCTTTCTCCGCGAACTTGAGATATAGAGAGACATAGAAAGAAACATCTAAGCGGATCCACTCGCTGAGGCTATTCCTCGAATGCAATAGTTCCGCAAACGAGCTTTGTGAGACTGACTAGTAGAGGAGTTGGATGTTCGGTATCACACGGACTGTGAGTATGCGACATCGCAATAATTAGCCTTGAGTGCAAGTGGGAGATTGTTGGAGATAGTGCCCTCAGAGTCAATTATTAGGTCACAGGTACGTGATTGTAATGATTGAGGGAGGACCTATCCCGGTAGGACAGTCTTACTCGAGATGATAGTATGCTATCTGGTTTACCTTTATCATCGTGTACTGCTTTAGGTGACCTGACACGTCGCTATTACACGTTGATAGAGCCCCTAGGATTCTTGCTTGACCACCAGTAGTATGAGGGCGATCATATAAGTGGGAGCTGGGGTCTATAAGCTTATCCTTAAAAGGTCCCTAGTCGTGGGAGTTTCGAGACTGGGCATCGATACTCCATTAGTAGACTAGTGTATACAGTCGAGACCCCGACGAGGGGCGGTGGCCGGTCTCACAAGCCACTGGTGTCAGTTGGATCACCTAAGATGTATACAGGTGCTCATTGGGTTATGAGTACACCGGACAGGACTCGCCGGGAACATGCTAGTTGGTCATATACCAGACGTCAGATAGCAGTTCCCTGGTGACATGTGTGTAGGTTAGTTCATCGACCTGGGGATCGTCATTTGTCTCGTGTGAGTTCCCACTGTACTTTGATTACTACCCTACCACGGCTCAAAGGAGTCGTGCAAACAGGTTTTAGTTGGGTACAGTCCCGAGCCACATGGAGGCAGTGAGCGTATCTTCAGGGGTTCGTCTCTCCCGGTATTGGGGGTGAGGTCGTGCTGTGTCTAGGAGAGCCATTACACAAAGTCCTTGGCCAAGGCAAGGAGATTTACTGGTAGGTATTCCAGTAGTATCTCAGGGTGTTCTGGGCTACACTCCGACACGACTTGTACCGCTTTTGGGGGTCTGACTTTTACCAACCCCCTAGGCCCGCCATGCGATACTCATAGACGAACGGACCGGACTGCACGGATATTGTCACTGACAGGCTCAGTAGGGTTGTCAGGCTGAGTTCACTCACAGACATCCCTTTTAGTCAGTACCTGGTAGCCCGTTACGTATTGGCTTATACCTCTGACGTGCTAGTGGTTAAATCCACAACCAAGGTGTTGATGAGTCTTTAGAGTCCCCCACATTCAGTTACTCAGCTTTCGGGCGAAAGGTTGTAGAGGCCGTATGGAGATATGGCAAGGTCCGATCAGATACGTGCGGTATTGCACGGATCAGGATCGGACAGTCTGTACTATAGGCCGTATGGTTATATGGCAGGGTTCGATCAGATACGTGCGGTATTGCACGGATCAGGATCGAACAGAAATTACTAGCCGGCTTTGGTATAAGCCGGATCCTAGTATAGTACAGTGTAGACTTTGTCTCATTGCATTTGTATTTCGGTCGAAATACAGATGCGGGTGTGTATGCACAGTATCGGGGTTTTTCTGTAATTTATTACGGGACCATTTTTCTGGAGTTGCCAGTTTGCTTTCCGTTTCGGCCGATTTCCATTGTTCCGTTCATTGGCCGAAGATTGGTGGAGGAGGGCTTATTTGCATTGTTGCAAATAAGCATTAGTGGAGGGGGTTCTTTGCATCTTGTTGCATCATGATGGTTTTCATGATGAGCACCATCACTTGACTTTCCTTTTTCATGATTGCTTGACTTGGTGAGGTGATGGTTGAGGTGGAGTGTTGGTTTTTCCTTTGTCATCATGGTTGTTGATGATGAGGTTGTTGGAGTGTTAGTTTAGGCTTGTGATCATTTATTTTGATGATAGCCTTTCACTTGCTTATTCTCTTGATTCACTCTCTTGAGTTGAGGGACTCTCTCCTTTTTCACTCACCCCTCACTTGCATGGCCGGCCTCTCCCCTCAAGGGCTGTCCAAAATTCTAGTGTAGGGATTTACACTCTTTTGGCTTGGCAAAAATCATATTAGCTCCTCCTCTAAAAAGCTTGTATCATCCCTCCACCAAAATGGCATCTCCATGAACCCCAAAGTGAGACTTGAGGACTACATATTCTACAGCAAATCTTGGGCACGTCGAGTAGCCGGCTTCGTGCCCGAGTTGCCTCGGCATTGAGGTGGGAGCCCGTAAACAAAGTAGGCGATGTGGTGCACTTCCGGCGACGAGGAGGAGACAGGATTTTCCGCAGGAGATCGGGACCATGACGAGAAGACCGGAGGACTTGGATCGTCGGTATATCTCTAACCCATCTTCTAGTTAGCTTAGACTAGTTAATGGTTCGATCCGGGTTATAGTGCGCGGTGGTGCCGGTTTGCTAAGTCCGCAAAAATTTAAGTTATTCACCGCTTCCGCATTCCGGCGTCGGATTGACGGCCGGGGCGCCGCCGTGCACTTACACTAGGGACCTTTTAAGGATATGCTTGTAGACCCCCAGCTCCCACTTATATGATCGCCCTCATACTGCTGGTGGTCAAGCAAGAATCCTAGGGGCTCTATCAACGTGTAATAGCGACGTGTCATGTCACTTAAAACAGTACACGATGATAAAGGTAAACCAGATAGCATACTATCATCTCGAGTAAGACTGTCCTACCGGGATAGGTCCTCCCTCAATCATTACAATCACGTACTTGTGACCTAATAATTGACTCTGAGGGCACTATCTCCAACAATCTCCCACTTGCACTCAAGGCTAATTATTGCGATGTCGCATACTCACAGCCCGTGTGATACCGAACATCCAACTCCTCTACTAGTCAGTCTCACAAAACTCGTTTGCGGAACTATTACGTTCGAGGAATAGCCTCAGTGAGTGGATCCGCTTAGTTGTTTCTTTCTATGTCTCTCTATATCTCAAGTTCGCGGAGAAAGCCATCTCCCGAAATGAGCAATACCTGTCTCAGAATATGTCTGGATGTCTGATGGGACATAGCTCATAAATGAACTCCAAATCCAAACTTCTTAGACTGTATCGTCAACTGAACTTAATCAGTATCCTGCGCGTCATGCCTCCCTCAGTATTGCCTTGGACCACCTGTCCAAAATACTGCCCCTCATCAGAAGGAAAACTATAACTCTGACAACCTCCTTGTCGTCCATGTCATCTTGGAAGCCTGGAATGATAACTGTCTCCTGAATGAGGCTGTCGTTATCATATCCCTAGAACATCCACTTATGTTCTAAAACTGCTTCCGACTGTTTCTCCAGGATTGGATTAATGTTAACTTATTGCATCTAGTGCAAGAACAACATCTGGTGTGGTACTTGACATCTCATGATTGACTCAATTGCCTGAGCAAGTGATCTGCCAATCATGCACGTCCCTCTCCCCTTTAGTCTGTAAGACACCTTTGGAGAGGGTGACTCCATTACCTGCAGGTACACTACCGTGCCAGGAGTCGTCCATCCTAAATACTGTTAGAATGCTGTCAAGTACCCTGATTGGGAAACCACCCAAATCTAGATCTAATACCATAGATCCAGTAACCAGTATGTCTGATATAATGTCCAAGTCCTGTGTGGAGAAACCACTGTGTGACGACCAAAGTATAACCGATTGTAGTGTAGGAGTTTCTTTTCCTACTCTGTGTATATCATCCAAATACCAGGATATCACACCCTACTACCTTCTCAACAGATCCATCCCCTATTCTGATGAAGTCAAACCCATGACTGCCACGTCAGAAATAGATGATCTATCTCCGCTACATCTGCTCTAGTCTATAAATAGACATAAGCAACCTGTCCACCAATGCTTCCGCTGCTCCCACTGACTACGACAACCCTCTGGCAGAGTCATATAGACGTACACTTCTAAAACTGGTTTAGAACGACGCTATACTCATCCTCCCGCCGGGTCTCGTAACCTGGAACAACAGCAATGGCTATTGTGGGTAAACAAGAACTTCCCTGTCACCGTCCTTGAGGCTACCGGAGTACCTCTCGGGTGCCTGAAGTTACCCACCTTATCTGCGGAGTGGCCAATGGAATGTCAAATCAGATTGAATCTTTAGGTTCCTTATCAAATCTTCAGTAATCGTTTGTGGTTCTGGAATCACTTCCAGTTCTACCATACTCCCACTACTGTTTTCTGAAAAAATCCATTTTTAATAAAACTGTGGCGAGTCTAGAACAATATTGCTATTGTTCATCCAGATGGTAGAAAGTCAACCCTCGTCATAGCCTGGGTCAACCCACAAACAGCCATTACAGAAACGTGCCTTGAGTTGTCCAGTGTCTGGTTTTAATCATAAACCGGACAACTCCCCGTACCTTAACATCGTTAAGATATGAACTGTTCTATATCCAATATAGAAACAGAGGCACTGATTTAATTGAACCAGATTCAAATCATGCAGCTGTCCCCAGCGCATGTCAACTAAATGGAAGAAGGCCGATCATCGTTACTCAACTTAGGAATACTTCCAATTATGAGTAACCTGAAAGAGAAGCAAGATCTCTTTATCATTACTATCAACTGAATACCATACACAAGTATCTACATCTTCGATCTCTTTGAAGAATCCCGATACTTGCTATACCTGGTTCTCTACTCTATTCAAATACCAATAACTTCTCCAAATTCGGACCCTGTGTTTCCACGAAACACTTGTCTAAAAACTAGAGAAGTCATAAGTAAACTGAATGTAGTACGAGGACCAACCCCTCTGTCCTGATGGACCCTGGACAACATACAATACTTTGTATAAGTCCCTTGAGTCTGACAACTCTTTCACTGTGTGTCGTAGGTTGAAAACTGTACTTATGGTTAAGAAGAATTACACCGCTGTTTAATGCTCCTTACCTAACCATCCACTGATATAGGTAAATGTCGTAGACATAATTTCAGAAAGGTATATCTCACTCTATGAAAATAGACGTACAGATATATCAATTTGAAATTGGTGCATAACAGCGGATATTCAAAACCAAATATTTGCCGACCGGCAAACAGCCCAGGTGATTTCCTCAAATATCACCGATTACAACGAATCCCGATATAATGAGGATAATCACCCAATTCCCAATAACTTACTCCCACTCATCATCTGTAAAACCATACAGATGTGAGAATCGTACCTGGTAAATACATACCCTGGAGTAAGTATCTAATCGGAAAATCAGTTTTCCTTTAACATTACACAGTGAAACTGAAACATTGAAATGTTTCGTGGGGTATCCCGGTATTCATAGTAATGCCTCTTCCATTATCCAGATTCACAACTACAACCGTATAATTCATTGCCATCTCTCCACATCCCTTCATATGTCTTTAGTCATTACCTTCTGCACACCCCTTTATGCCAAATGGTTTTCTTCCTTCCCTACCGTTCGGCACCAGCCTATGGTTTGGAAGAAGACTATCCAATAAGCATAATGGGTGTACTGTCCCAATCCTAGGAACACTCGCAATGAGAGAGGGTGAAGATAAAAGACAACCGAATAAACCTTATTCCTATTTCTCCTGAACCAGAATCCATCCCCGAACTGGAACAAGTTCCATTCGAGTTCGTATATAACCATACGATGGAGTATCCAAATAAACTGTGGATCTTCGTAGTGATACGGAGTGTCCTGGAGAAATACAAAGGTGATGTGGGAGTGGTAACGAAATATTTGGTTTGGTCGTGAATATCTGTTGCAATTTACTTTGCCCTCTTACTAATCCCTTACTTTGTCTTAATCTTAATACCTTCTGCACATCGTTTAGGCTAATTGGTTTTCTTCATTCCCTACCGGTCGGCACCAGCCTAAGGTTTGGAAGAAGACTATCCAATTTGCATAATAGGTGTACTATCTCCTAAACCAAGGAGTACTCACAACTTGAGAGAAGGTAAAAAGGAAAAGACAACTGAATAATCCTATCCGTTTTCTCCAGAACCGGAAACCATCCTCGAATTCCTTCGAGTTCGTATCTAACCATACGATGGTTTTGTCCAATGGAAGTGGACGTTCGTAGTAATACGGGGTGTCCTGGAGAAAAGGGTAAAAGTAGGAGTGGCAATGAGGTCTGCAACTCTGACAATCCAAAAGCCTGTGTTAAGAAAGTTCGGTCAACTTGGTCACTGAGTCATAGTCTTGGGGTCGGGTCAATGGTCGCTGCCAGAGAGAGAGAAAAGAAACACTCAGCGTGCACTCTAACCAAGATCAGAATGGTCACCAATTTATCTAATCTGGAAACCTCCCACTGTACCTCAAATTCTCCTCCAAACCTGAAAGAAGAATTAGTCGGGGTTACCCGAGGAGTAAACTAACTCATCAGTGGGAATCGGGATCCAACTCTCATCGCATGATAACGTGACGTAATCCGCTTACGTCATCACACTCCAGAAGGTATGCGCATATCTGGCAAGTTTCAGTTCTTTTGAAACTCCCGATGTGATTTCTGCCCCATGCTCTTATGACCTTGACTAAGGCCAACAAATCATAAGTCACATGTCAAGTTCTACCCGTCATTGTCCAGGTTGATTTGAACCCACCCGTACAAGCCCTTGACTAAGGCCAACAAGGCTATACGACTGTCCCAAACCAACGCATCTATCTATGCAGCATATGAATACCCAATAGCTACCAAACACTGTGCCTTGACTAAGGCCAACAAACACAGCTTGAATACTATTGACTACCCATATGAAACGACGGAGGGCTATGAATGGTTTCTGGCGAAAACCTTTAACGTAGTGAACTTGATATCGTTGAAGGAACGGATAGCTTTTTAGAAAATATAGTGACGAAAACCTTTACTAAAGAGGTCACTCCCGGTGAAGGGATCTCGGCTCTTTCCCCGTAGAATGGGGTGCAGGATATTCCAAATGAATACCACGGTGCAAAGCAAAAGCAATCGGCTATAGTGAAGTTACTGCCCTGACGCAAACTTCTGTCCAAGGGGTCAATCCCGGTGAAGGGATCTCGGCCCTTGCCTCGTCGACTGAGGAGCAGGATATTCCAAATGAATACCACGATGCAAAACAGAAATGAACGTCCTTGCAATAACAGCTTTTTGAAAAGTGTTCCAACAACATCAGATTAGGTTTGTTTTTAACTTGCATTGATCCGAATCAATGCAGTCCCATCAATTGATCACACCACAAAGAACGAAAATATACTGACGTACGTATATGCCATCCGCATTCGCCACTGGGTCCCGTCATCACCTGTTAGGTTAGATAACTAACGGCAGAGCGGGGACTGGACTAGCGCGGATGAAAAACATATACAACATCTACTAATATATATACCAATATATAGTATTTCGCTCAAGGCGTGAATAAAATGCAACATCACAGAAATGTACAGCATCACAGAACAATACAGATATCTGGGATCCCCGGGTTTCACAGAGCCACTACTGAAACCCGACGTTCCCCTGGTCGTGTGGATAGCCTATGCAATGAAATCCTATACCCCCTACGAGTGCGGCGAATAGCCAGTCAATCCTGGAGTGAAGCCCCCTCCGTCCCAATGCCATGAGATGCGGGCTTGTTGCCTTCTAGAACCCGGCTATCCGTGCACCCCTCCGCGGGGCAATCCTAGTACAGAAAGAAAAATATACATACAACGGGTACATCGACCGCAACCAGGTCGTGCCCCAAAAGAATAATACAAACGGGCAGTGACGGCAGTCCACATGTCGGACGCTCGCCCCGCAATATCAAATGTACATAATACAACAAAACTGTACTAGCATTGCATCCAGGCTATCCCCCACGACCGATCCGCAACATCACAGCAAATACATAGAACATCAACGTGAAAGTCACGTTCGCAAATCCGTCAAACCGGGCTATAGCAGTTAGACAGGATTTACCGATCGAGTGACATTCACGGTCGCAGATATAATGTAAATACTGTGAAAAATGTGTTTAAAATTTTCCGATTGATCAAACAATTAACAAGTGGGCCCCCAATCAAAACTGTAGCACTCACAGAAATCCTGGGCCCAATTTAAATATTCCAAAACCCATATTTTAAGCCCATAAGGCCTCTGTAAAAAATTGGTGAAGTGATGTGAATAGTGCGCGGCGGAAGGGCCGCACAAATGGGGTTTTCGCGGCGGTTCCGCGCTCCAACTGTGGAGTTACTTCATCAAATTTTTACAGAACTCTTAGATTTTCCAGTACATCAATATTTTATAACCTGAAAAAATTTTCGAGACCAAAAATTTTCAACAGAAACTGATGCGAACTAAAATGCAGTTTTGGAACTTTTTGATCGATCGGAAATGCAAACACATTACACAAAGCTAGACTAAGTTAATGGCGAGGCTCTGATACCACTGTAAGTGCACGGCGGCGCCCCGGCCGTCAATCCGACGCCGGAATGCGGAAGCGGTGAAAAACTTAAATTTTGCGGACTTTGCAAACCGGCACCACCGCGCACTAAACTCCGGATCGAACCATTAACTAGTCCTAGCTGACTACAAGTAAAGGGAATAGAGATATACCGACTGATCCGAGTCCTCCGGTCTTCATCTCCACTCCGATCTCCTCGCGGGATCTCCGTCCGTCTCCTCCTCGTCGGAAAGGGCACCACGAAGCCGGGTACTTTTACGGGCTCCCACCTCAATACCGAGGCAACTCGGGCATGAAGCCGGCAACTCGACATGCCCAAGGTTTGCTGTAGGATGTGTAGGGTCTATGTCTCATTGGGGTTTTGGTTGCCTTTTGAAGATGGAGGAATGAAGGTATGAAAAATGGTGCTTTCATTTTTCTTGGCATGAAAAGAGATCAAGAATGAAAAACACTCTCAAGGATGAAGCTCTCTCCTTCTCTTTTTTTCTTCTCACTCAACCATGAAAAAACTTCTCAACTTAGAAAATGGAGGAGGAAAGAATATGAAGCAATAAGGGAGGTGAGTGTAGGAGATGAGAAAAGGTGACCACATCAAGGGACAAGAAAACATCAACCATGCTTGCACTTTTGTTCAAACCATACCCTTTCCAATCACAAGTAAATGCAAGTCATGGTGCAAAGAAATGAAAGCTATCATAATCAATCATTATGCAAGAAACCCCCTCCATAAATGTTATTTGCACAATTGCAAATAACCCCCTCCATCGGAAAAGTCCGGCCGGGAAAGAACAAAGGAAAACCGGCCGGAACGGAATGCAAACTGGCAACTCCAGAAAACTGGTCCTGTAATAAATTACAGGAAAACCCCGATACTGTGCATACACACCCGCATCTGTATTCCGTCCGGATACAAATGCAAAGAGACAAAATCTACACTGTACTAAACTAGGACCGGCTTAAACCAAAGCCGGCTAGTAATATCCGTTCGATCCTGATCCGTGCAATACCGCACGTATCTGATCGAACCCTGCCATATACCTATACGGCTACTAGTACAAACCGTCCGATCCTGATCCGTGCAATACCGCACGTATCTGATCGGACCCTGCCATATCTCCATACGGCCTCTACAGCGTTTCGCCCGAAACTTGAGTAACTGAAAGTGTGGTAGACTCTAAAGACTCGTCAATACTATGGCTGTGGATTTAACCACTAGCCCGTCAGAGGTATAAGCCAATACGTAACGGGCCACCAGCTATTGACTAAAAAGGGACGTCGATGAGCGAACTCATCCTGACACCCTACTGAGCCTGTCAGTGACAATATCCGTGCAGTCCGGTCCGTTCGTCTATGAGTATCGCATGGCGGGCCTAGGGGGTTGGTAAAAGTCAGACCCCCAAAAGCGGTACAAGTCGTGTCGGAGTGTAGCCCAGAACACCCTGAGATACTACTGGAATACCTACCAGTAAATCTCCTTGCCTTGGCCAAGGACTTTGTGTAATGGCTCTCCTAGACACAGCACGACCTCACCCCCAATACCGGGAGAGACGAACCCCTGAAGATACGCTCACTGCCTCCATGTGGCTCGGGACTGTACCCAACTAAAACCTGTTTGCACGACTCCTTTGAGCCGTGGTAGGGTAGTAATCAAAGTACAGTGGGAACTCACACGAGACAAATGACGATCCCCAGGTCGATGAACTAACCTGCACACATGTCACCAGGGAACTGCCATCTGACGTCTGGTATATGACCAACTAGCATGTTCCCGGCGAGTCCTGTCCGGTGTACTCATAACCCAATGAGCACCTGTATACATCTTAGGTGATCCAACTGACACCAGTGGCTTGTGAGACCGGCCACCGCCCCTCGTCGGGGTCTCGACTGTATACACTAGTCTACTAATGGAGTATCGATGCCCGGTCTCGAAACTCCCACGACTAGGGACCTTTTAAGGATATGCTTGTAGACCCCCAGCTCCCACTTATATGATCGCCCTCATACTGCTGGTGGTCAAGCAAGAATCCTATGGGCTCTATCAACGTGTAATAGCGACGTGTCATGTCACTTAAAACAGTACACGATGATAAAGGTAAACCAGATAGCATACTATCATCTCGAGTAAGACTGTCCTACCGGGATAGGTCCTCCCTCAATCATTACAATCACGTACCTGTGACCTAATAATTGACTCTGAGGGCACTATCTCCAACACAGCCGCCTCCTCTGGATGATGAAAACCCTTTCGATGAGGATGTAGGCAGAGAGAGCCCTCAGTTCATGAGGAGTCGGGCTCAGAAAGTGAAGATGAGCCAACTTTCCATCCTAAGACCGTGGAGCAGCAACTTCTCCAAGAGCTCCGAAAATAGCTCAGAAGAAAAGACAAGGAGATGGCCAAGCTCTACTCAAAAATTGATGACTTGACAAACGTCGTCTTACAGCTCATGGCCCAACTTGCCTCTCAGCCGCCCAATCAGGCGTAAGGCTCTCATGAACCGGGAAACGGTGTCCCGAAACAGCCGACGCCCGTTCCCTCAAATCCAAAAGTGGGCAGACCACATGAAAATCAGTCGCATCCTATCTCAGGAAATGTCTTGGCTACCGATGACAGTAGCCCGCTAACTCAAGATCAAATCATGGATTTGGTTGCCAACAAAGTCAAAACCTTGGTAGCCGAAGCCGAAGTGCAAAAAGATATCAGCAGTAGTGGGAGACCATATCCTGCTCAGTATGATCTGGTAGAATTTCCTAGCGGCTATGTCATCCCCAAATTTGGAAGATATGATGGGACGGGAAATGCGAATCAGCACGTCGCCCATTTTAAAGCCTCATGCGGGAATACTGGGGGCAACGATGCGCTTCTCCTCCGCCAGTTCGTTAATAGCTTGACCGATGTTGCTTTCAACTGGTACGTGAGCATACCGGATGGCTCCGTTACTACTTCGTCTAAATGGAATCTTTGTTTCGACAGAGGTTCATGAGCGTCAGCGATAAGATCACCATTGCCGAGCTCGTAAGGACCAAGCCCAAGAACAACAAAAGCAGCACGGATTTTATAACCCGATGGCACAATCTCTCTATCAAATGTGAACCGCCGATAGAGCAGGACCAATCTGTCAGTCTTCTCGTCAGAAGTCTCAACAATTGGATGGCCCCGTTTCTATGCACCGCGGGTCTCAAAACATTCCAAGAGCTGACCAGAAAAGTCCAGATGTTGGAGCGCTCAAAGCAGGAGACCTCCTCGGATTCCCAAAATAACAATAGGTCCTGGAGGAACCGAAAGGACGATAATCGCAAAGGCAGAAATTCCGACGATTCAGAATCTTTTAACACTTTGACTAACCGAAATAAGCAAGGGATGAGCGGGCCCAATGCCAACCAGTCTCGGAAGCCAGTGTTCGGAGAGGGAGGAGAATCTCCATTGAAAGAGAAGCTGGATAAGGTCTATTCCTTTAGAAGGGACAAAATCCGTAAAATATTCAAAGACGCCCTGAGGAACGGTCTACAACTGCCAGAGTCAAAAAGACCGCAGGAAGCGAATATGACCGACGACCCCAAATACTGCCCCTATCACAGAGTGATAGGTCATGCCATTGAGGACTGCTTCGTCTTCAAAGATTGGGTCGAAAAGCAATACATGGCAGGAGAGATAGAACCGTCTAAAGGCGTGTTAACAAACAGTCCAGCCGCGACCGCCAATTTCATACAAATGGAGACCAAAGTTCTTCGTGAAACTGATTTTCTCAGACATTTGCCTTTCTCTGAAAACAATCGACCACCACGTCATTAAACTGGGAAAAATCGATCTCTAAGTCGTTAAACTGGGAATGTAAAAAAATATATATAAATAAACAAAAAAATATGTAAATAAAAGTAAAATAAAGAAAAGCCGAAATGATGGGGCAACTCGCAATAAAAATCAGTGAGTAAAAATAAAAATGAAAATAAAGCCGAAATGATGGGGCAACCGCGAATAAATAGCCGAAATGATAGGGCAATCGCGACCTTCGCGATAAGAAAAGCTGAAATGATAGAGCAACACGGTAAAAAAAACAAAAAAACAAAAAAAAACAAAACAAAGGCGAATGATGAGTCGCTCCTGGTACCATATTCCAGTGCAGCGATGCAGACGCCAACAAAAATTCAAATTTCCAAAATTCTCCCAGCCCTACGGCCAGTCCCCAAATTGACTGCCGCATACAATCTACGGGCTCAAATAATTCTTGTCATACCCATGCCTCATCACAATCACCAGTTATGCGGCTGGTCTCCGCCTTTGGAATTATGCTCCATTGAGAAGACCCACTCATGTGTCCTCACGATACATGAGGAGAACAAACCTTTGTGGGATCCTTACTACTCATAAAGGAAAAACACACTTAGGAGTCCTTACGACTCCTAAGGAGAAAATACACCTACGGGATCCTTACGACTCGTAGGGAGAAAATGCTTTTATGGGACCCTCACGGCCCATAAAATTGAAAAGACTTAGGTGATAGGGATCTAAACCTGTCTCCTAAGCCATCGCCCCCTAATCCCCAAGTGGCGAATGATGAGTCGCTCCTGGTACCATATTCCAGTGCAGCGATGCAGATGCCAACCAAATTCCAAATTTCATACCCCAACGGCGAATGATGAGTCGCTCCTGGTACTATATTCTAGTGCAGCGATGCAGACGCCAACGAAGTCCCGAAATTTTTCCGGCCCTACGGTCTGGATCATACATCCTGCAAAACCGTATACAATTCACGGGTGTAAAATGATCTCAATCTCTCCCAAGTCCTACCGGCGAGACCACATTCAAAGTCCCACCGGCGGGGAAGATTCAAAAAAAAAAGAAGAGAAGGTATGTCCACAAGCAAAATGGGCACGGATGAAAACCCGAAAGGGCTCCGTGAGTAAAAACAGCAGGACTGCCGGCAAGTTTGTGAAAACCCGAAAGGGCGCAAACTCGTGAAAAAGAGATGAAATGCACTCGCAAAGTTCTCTCGACTTTGTGAGGAGAAAATTTCCGCGTGAGATCCTTACGACTCACAAATGAGCAACACACTTAGGAGTCCCCACGACTCCTAAGGAGAAAATACACTTACGGGATCCTTACGACCCGTAGGGAGAAAATGCTTTGTGGGACCCTTACGGCTTACAAAATTGAAAAGTCTTAGGTGATAGGGACCTAAAACCTGTCTCTTAAGCCATCGTTTTCTTATAAGCAAACACAAATGATGATTCACTCCTGGTACCATATTCTAGTGTAGCGATGCTGATGCCAAACAAAAAAACTAGTTCCCAAGTCCTCCCGGGGCAAATGATGAGTTGCTCCTGACATTATTCCAGTGCAGTAATGCAGATGCCAAACCAAAACCGAAATCCTCAAATCCACTCATGGCAAATGATGATTCGCTTCTGGTACCATATTCCAGTATAGCGTTGTTGATGTCAACCCAAATCAAATTAAACCAACAACCTCTGCGTCGGAATCATACTTTGTCTCAGAGTGTACCCCGCGTCGAAATCAAGCTTCGCCTCAGTGTATCTACCTTCCCTGCCGAAATTATGCTCCATCTCGGAATCAAATCAACTAACCAGCTCTGCATCGGAATCATACTTCGTCTCAGAGTGTACCCCGAATCGAAATTAAGCTTCGCCTCAGTGTATCTGTCTCCCCTG
Source organism: Agapanthus africanus (assembly GCA_030015575.1). Classification (NCBI taxonomy): domain Eukaryota; kingdom Viridiplantae; phylum Streptophyta; class Magnoliopsida; order Asparagales; family Amaryllidaceae; genus Agapanthus; species Agapanthus africanus. The sequence continues at coordinate 249,902,713 of CM057343.1, read as the reverse complement.
CTGGAATTATGCTCCGTCTCGGAATCAAATCAACCAACCAGCTCTGCGTCGGAATCATACTTCGTCTCAGAGTGTACCCCACGTCGAAATCAAGCTTCGCCTCGGTGTATCTACCTTCCGTGCCGGAATTATGCTCCATCTCGGAATCAAATCAACCAACCGGCTCTGTGTCGGAATCATACTTCGTCTCAGAGTATACCCCGTGTCGAAATCATGCTTCGCCTCGGTGTACTTGCCTTCCCTGTCGAAATTATGCTTCGCCCGGAATCAAGTCAACCAGCAAGCTCTGTGCTGGAATCATGCTCCGTCTCAGAATGTACCCCGTGTCGAAATCATGCTTCGCCTCGGAGTATTTGCCTTCTCTGTCGGAATTATGCTTCGCTTGGGAATCAACCTCTTCATCGGAATTATGCTTCGGCCAGAATGTCTGCTGCTCTTCGGAATGATGCTCCGATCCCGTGGAATCATGCTCCGCTCTTCGGAATGATACTCCGATCTCTGGAATCATACTCCAACCCTTCTGAATGATGCTCCGATCCGTAGAATCATGTTCCGCTCTTCGGAATGATGCTCCGATCTTTGGAATCATGCTCCGTCCTTCGGAATGATGCTCCAATCTCTGGAATCATGCTCCGCTCTTCGGAATGATGCTCCGAATCTTGGAATCATGCTCCGCCCTTCGGAATGATGCTCCGATCTCTGGAATCATGCTCCGCTCTTCGGAATGATGCTCCGAATCCTGGAATCATGCTCCGCGCTTCGGAATGATGCTCCGAATCCTGGAATCATGCTCCACTCTTCAGAATGATGCTCCGAATCCTGGAATCATGCTCCGCCCTTCGGAATGATGCTCCGATCTCTGGAATCATGCTCCGCCCTTCGGAATGATGCTCCGATCCTCGGAATTATGCTCCGCAAATCGGAATGATGCTCCGATCCCCGGGAATCATGCTCCCTGAGGGATACTCCGATCCTTGGAATTACGCTCCGGCTCTTCGGAATGATCTCCGAACCCTAGAATCATTCTCCGCTCTTCGGAATGATGCTCCGAATCCTGGAATCATGCACCGCCCTTCGGAATGATGCTCCGATCTATGGAATCATGCTCCGCTCTTTGGAATGATGCTCCGAATCCTGGAATCATGCTCCGCGCTTCGGAATGATGCTCCGAATCCTGGAATGATGCTCCGCTCTTCGAAATGATGCTCCGATCTCTGGAATCATGCTTCGCCCTTCGGAATGATGCTCCGATCCTCGGAATTATGCTCCGCAAATCGGAATGATGCTCCGATCCCTGGGAATCATGCTCCCCGAGGGATACTCTGATCCTTGGAATCATGCTCCGCTCTTCAGAATGATGCTCCGATCCCCGGGAATCATGCTCCCCGAGGGATACTCCGACCCTGGAATTATGCTCCGCAAATCGGAATGATGCTCCGATCCCCGGGAATCATACTCCCCGAGGGATACTCCGACCCTGGAATTATGCTCCGTGAATCAGAATGATGCTCCGATCCCCGGGAATCATGCTCCCCGAGGGATACTCCGACCCTGGAATTATGCTCCGCAAATCGGAATGATGCTCCGATCCCCGGGAATCATGCTCCCCGAGGGATACTCCGACCCTGGAATTATGCTCCGTGAATCAGAATGATGCTCCGATCCCCGGGAATCATGCTCCCCGGGATGATGCTCTGCCCCCGGAATGATGTTCCACCTCGAAGTTCAGCTTCAAGATCCATCAATTTCATGCACCCAACTCAAATGTGCGGTGTGCATTTATTGATGGGGGCACTTTGTTGGGGTCAAAATTTGCACCCCAGGTTGACCGAGTCAAGCTCAAGGTCAACCCCAAGCCAGGTGGGCCCAAGCCCAGGTCAAGCGGGCCCATGCCCAAGTCGAGCCTGTGGCCAGCCTCCTCCATGCCAAAATATAGATAATGTAATAAATAATTTTTTATGCATGAATGTATGCAAAATGGGCATAAAGCCAAATTTTTGTAAAGCCCATGACTTATGTGCAAAAAGAAATGACATATGAGCCATGGGATAGGCAAAATACCATTTTGTAAAGCCCAAGGGGCTATATGTAAATGTGTAAGCCTATATAAGGCAACATGATGATGAATAAATCAATACACTTTTCATTCTCCTAAAAAATCTAGGGTTTGTGCCTCTTTCCCCTTTCTGAAGGTTCTAAACCTTCTTCTTTCCTTTGAAATTAAATCAAGAGTTTTACTCTTCCTTTTTCAAAACTAAATAGATTTTCACCACAAAACCCACAAAGGGGAACTTGGATCTACCATTAGATCTCAAAAAGAAGAGATTTTTAAAATCTCACATTTCTTGATCTTCAAGATCCTGCCAACAGAGGAGGAAGAAGGAGACCCCTCTCCAGAGACCCCATTTTGGGGAAGAACTAGGGGCTCAAGGGGAGAAGCCCTTCATCGGCTTCAAAACATCTTAGGAGTTTAACTCCACTCTAATTTCTCTTTCGGGAGTTTCTGGGGCTAAAAGCCTATTTTTCTTGCCGGCGTCCAAGCGCCCGAGCGCCTTGCGCTTAAGCGCCCAGTGCCCACGTGCCGACACGTGGCACGCTAGCGCTCGAGCGCCCAGCGCCCACATGCTGACACGTGGTGGGCTAGCGATCGCCAAGCGCTCAAGTGCTCAGCGCCCAGCGCCCACGTGCCGATACGTGGCGTGCTAGCACTCGAGCGCCCAGCGCTCAAGCGCCAAGCGCCCACGTGCCGACACGTGGCGCGCCAGTGCTCGAGCGCCCAGTGCTCAAGCGCTCAGCGCTCAAGCGCCCAGCGCCCACGTGTCGAACACGTGGCGCGCTAGCGCCTATGCGCATAATACCTAAGCACCCAGCGCTCAAGGCACTGGCCCCACGCGTCCTTTAGGCGCTTTCTCCTTTATATATATATATATGTATACATGTATATATATCTATAGATACACACACACACTCCACAACACTGTCCCTCCCAAAAAAATTTTGGGCCGGGGCGCTGCCCCGCACCCCGCAAAGTGGCTGCTAGCCCTCTTGACCCCCAGCCCGCTATCCGGGTAGCGGGACCCCCATAAAAACTCTGCATGGCTCCCGATATGTCCAGGCCCCCCTAAAACAAAAACAGACGTACACTGCACGTTGAGTTCGCATGACCAGTTTAACCCGTCAATCGGAGGTTCCCTCACTCCAAAGGCGAGGGGTAATTAACGGCAGCTTAGTTCGCGGCTGCCGGAGATTTGGATCTCCACAATCAATAAACCCCAGCCTACCCTAGGTAGGAGGAATCTGTAATGCGCCTGACAAGCGCGCGCGTATTTCCATCTCAATGGGGTGACGAAAAACACCTTACAGTCGCGTTATGCCTGTAGATGTTACGTGGTTAAGTGCCGGTCACGGGCCAAACTTTGGGTCGTGACAAAGTTGGTATCAGAGCGTAGGTTTTACCTTCGGAGTATAGCATGACCCTGGTATGATGGAGTAGGTAGCTGAAGCAGAGTGGCGTAACGTGCGTATGTTCCACGGCATACTCACGACACAGTACTCTGCCTAAGCGACCTTAGGACTTATTGATTGAAGTTCCTTCCTGATTGTATACATTCTTGTGATTCGATTTCCGTATCCTTATCGAATCCTACTTTCTTTTCAGCCATTATGCCGCCGAAGACTACGAGGGCGCAGAGAGCGGCCGCGAGAGCCGAGATTCGAGTTGACTCGTCTGAGACGAGGACTGACCCGGGTAGCACACCTGTTGTACCAGAGCAGACTGCTCCTCTTACGACCGATCAGATCGCTATGCTAGGGGCCGGTATGCAGGAGCTGCGCCAGATGATAGGGTCGTTAGTCAAGACGCTTCGAGCGCAGTGACCAGAGGTAGTTCCGCCCGTTATGGGGACTGCGATGGTACCTACAGTACAGGCAGTTGCCCCTGCAGCTACAGAGGTCATCACAGTATCGCTATTAGAGTTTATGAGGCTGAAGCCTCCGATCTTCACAGGCACCGATGCAGCCGAGGACTCACAGTTTTTTATTGATAGGATGGCCCGGATATGTCGTTCACTCAGATGCTCAGATGCGAGATGGGTAGATTCGCGAGCTTTCGCCTGGAAGGTCTTGCGCAGAAATGGTGCGAGTCGATCGAGAAGGGCAGAGCAGCAGGTCTTCCTCCTATGACCTGGACCGAGTTTGTGACGGTATTTCTAGCCCGTTTCCTTCCCCAGAGTGTCAGGGATGCCCGAGCGCGCAGGTTCGAGTCTTCACACTAGACGCCAGAGATGACGGTGGCAGAGTACGACGTACTGTTCATCGAGCTATCTGTTTATGCCCCATACCTAGTGGTTACTGAGGAGATGCGAGTCAAGAGATTTGTTCGAGGCTTACTTACCCCACTATTCCTTGCGATCAGCGCACAGCATTGCGAGACTTATGCAGCAGCGGTAGACGCAGCCCTATTAGTCGAGGAGCGCCTTGCTGAGACTTCGGTAGTTCCAGAGCCGAAGAGAGTTCGTACTGGTACACCAGCACAGAGACGGCCATTTAAGCGCCACGACAGACACCTTGTAGGTGGCAGAGACTTGGGGCGAGGCCGGTTGTTCAGTACTTATCCCCAGGAGGGTCAGCCGACACCATCTAGATATTTCCGATGCGGGAGTACTTATCATCGTGTTCGAGATTGCCTGGAGCCACGTGAGGGCGAGACTGCCGTACCACATGTCACACTTCCACCTTCTCCACCCCAGAGGGCGTTGCCTATTGTACCTACTGTTGCTCCGCGTCAGACCCATGCACAGAGAGGCCGTGGTCACGGAGAGTTTGCTCAAAGAGGACGAGGTGGCCAAGGCAGAGGACAGCCAGCCGCCGGCAGGGTACAGCCAGTTGCTAGTAGGGGACCGCCAGTTACAGGTGGAGTACAGGCACGGGTTTTTGCTTTGACACATCAGGACGTGCAGGCGTCCAATGCGGTGGTCTCAGGTACCCTATCAGTATGTTCTATTGACGCACACGTGTTGTTTGATCCCGGATCCACGCACTCGTACGTTTCCACACACTTCGTGCCGAGTTTGGATAGAGAGTCCGGTTTGCTTGATCAGCCGCTTGTTGTGACCACTCCAGTGGGAGAGTCGTTTGTTGCTAGTGTCACGTCCCAAAAGTACGGAACATGACCGGCACTTAAACTACGAAACGTCTCGAGGCGTACGTAATCTAAGTAAACCAAAAACCCAGAAATCCAAACCAAGAAAAGAAGTAGAGTGAAGGAAAACCAATTTAAAACAAGTAGTTGTAATAGCAGAAGCCGCATTATGCGGTTTTTAAGAACATCAAAATTTACTGAAAATTTCGGCAGAGTCTCCTTTGTAAATACTGGCTCCCAAACGGGATACAACATGAATAGTATACGAAATCAATAAAAAGGCATCTCCAAGCGGGAGCTAGCTCTTCGTCAATCGACGGTCACAACCACACAAGCAATATAATATACAACGCCAACGGCGAGGATCAAAATTCAAAAGGAAACTCAAATCCACAAGAAAACCGCAGAAAAATAACGCGCGACTCTAAGGTCGAAGGAATAACATCACTGGTCTCTATCTCAAAATAAATACATGTTTGGTTGATGGAACTTCTAGATACAACAGAATAATGATATACAAGATAATATGATGGGTACGATACAAGAAAAACCCACCTACTAGCAAGTCACCCGAATAAAACTGAGCCCGCAAAGCTGTAATTAAACCTGTACGGCAAAACCTGCAACAAAACTGGGGCACAACGGGGGTGAGTTGCCAACTCGTGAATAGAAAAACATCTACGAATAGAAATCGCATGTATGACGCAATCCTAGGTCATACGATCAATATACATCCTCAAATATATATAACCAGCAGTCTATAACAAGGCTAGGGTAAATATCTAACCCGAGTGTCATCTCATGTACCCGTGTCAGTGCCCAAGGGTAGCAATATATCATATGAATGAGGTATGAATGCATGAAAACAGAATACATGTAAATGAAGAACTGTTTCCATAATTTAGTGAGATTTCCTTTGTATTTTTAAATTGAGGTATCATAATGAAATCAGAATAAAACAGTGCCTAGCATCGGCACAAAACATAATCCCAATATCTCGATATCTCTGTATCATAGTCTCTGTACCTCAATATCTCGAAATCTCAATATCACAGTCTCAATATCTAGGGCGCCGTCAGTCCAGACCGGCCCCTACCATCCATCTCAAGACCACGACGGTATCCTCCGGATATCCGACGCGTCGGGTAAAATCACCGGTAGGTAGTGCTCCCCTGCCAGGCTCACATCGTCATCATCACACGCTTCTTGCCCCGGGGTACCTTACCGGGTCCACCATGTACCCGAAACGGTTCATCCGCCTCCTCGAATCGGGTCTCGAAATCCATCAGCAAACTCATGGTGGACGACTCATACACCGTGGGAAAACCGCACTTTTTATTTTAAAGAGAGAAAGAAGCTTATATAAGTTTTGCGGTTTTCCCCCAAAACCAGAAAATCTCATAGAAATCCGAATCCAATCCTCAATAGCATGTAAACAGTGCATATCGGCATAAAAATCCATGAATGCGGCATAACAATGAATATTAACATGCATGAAGTAACAAGTAATATCTACAATGTCTAATCTAGCATATAAGGCGAGTACACTAATATCATGTCTAAATTATTAGCTAACAACCTATGTCAATGCAATAGTATTTCTAAAGTGCACGTGGCATGACAATTACCGATGAAGATGTGTGTGAGCCGGTAAGTAAGTGTACGTGGTACATACGCATCATCGGTAATGGTGCTGGTATCCTAACAGCATGATATCAATAATGTAGTACGAAACATAATATAAGCATGCGATGCGAAGCGAACCACAATAATGAGCGGAAGCTGAAAACTAGACGCAACTATAACTAATCTGCATTAATCTAATATAAGTCCTACAAATGGTGCCTTTTGAAATAACACGAATCATGGGGTTTTGAAAATAGGGGCTACGGTGTTTTTATGAAAAGATACGTCTTTTGAAATCTCCGTAGGATCCCTTGGGCTGTCTTTTAAAATACCCACGATTCGTTAGTTTTTGAAATAGGTAAGAATCGAATCTAATCTAACAACTAAACTAAACTAAAGGGCTAAGCTAACCAGCTGGACTACAGGTAAGGAAACCGCCTAACATCTGAGTCGATGTATATACATACCTGTATATATATTAGTCGGTGATCCCGCCTCAATAATATCATGTTCGATACCATATCTATAATCAGACATCCCAAGTCAAGAGTGCGGATCAATCATCAATATATAGCTCGTACGTAAATCCGTCATACGGCATCCCCAAATCTGGGTACGGGTCAAAGTCACATCAATCACACTATTCATTTAGTATCTTCTTTATCAAATATCATGATCCGGAATAATGTCCTACGTCTAGTACAATATTGATGCCATCTATGTATGCATGCGGGTGTAAGAATTACTACGTCAGAAGACCCGCTAAAACATCATGTCGTATCTCAATACGAACCAAATCACATCACCGATCTCCTGGCCTCAAGCCCAATCTCATCGACTCATCTCAAATTCCAAATACTATCCTCAAATCCAGTATATGAACACATAGTCCCATACCCATATAAACACATAAATATATATTCCCATACACGCACATATGAAATAAGGAATGTATGCAAGTATGTATATGTGTGTATGTGTAAGTGTAGTGCACCCACTACCTAAGGTTTCGTAACCATGCACCAATCCAACACCAATATCCATCTAAAATCATCAATAATAAATCCTAACAACATATCATAAATTTTTGGTGTGTATACGCATCCGTATACATCACCATGGACTGCGGGGGTGCTATACGCCATCCACCCGACTTCTCCCCGTAGATATAAATCTACTCACCTGGTCCTCGCTAGCCGGTGCCGATGTCGCCACGCGCTTGCTTGTCGTCTCGAAGTCCACATGGGGGTACCTACATATCATAACGCACCATATCGCATTAAAACTAAATTTGAAATCGAAACGGCATACGAAAATCAAATCGGCACGCGTATCACGCATAGGTCCAAACCCATCGCCTACGCATGCAAGAATAGTCAAACCAACCCTCGATGTCGATGTACAAACATCAAACCACCGAGAAAAATCCAATCACACTCATTTGCACATTCACGAACACTAATTTTAATATGAACTAGGTTAAAACTCACAAAAACCCCAATTTCACTTAAAAAGTCATTTTTCCGAAAATCTAGCAAGCACAATTCGCCGTTTTTGTACAAAACATGATGTTTAAATGAATGTAGCGGCCAATATACTTATTAAATATCTTAAATAAGTCATAGAAACAATTTCCGGAATTTAATCTCATTAAATTCCAAAAACCCTAATATTCTAGTTTACAAAATACCCTTTTTAACAATTTCATAGCAAAAATGCACAAACTACAATTTAGGTTGGATTTCCATGAACTAAAGTGTTAAACTACACTTAATAAAGTTAATAATATGATAAAAACCCTAACCATATTTTTAATCTCATATTTCGAATTAAATCAAAAAAACTAGTTTGCAACAAAAAGCTTAATTTGGACATTTTTCATGTAACAACTTGTAATTAACAACTAGATTAGTTTTCTACAAAACTAAATATGTTAATCCACCTCACTAAACCATACACAATCAAACACAACTCATTTCCACAACAAACCCTAACTTGAAATCTTTAATCATGTAATTAAACTCACATAAACCAAATTAACACTTAATTAAATTAGCTTTAAGAAATTAGTAACAAATTAAGCAAAAATGTTTTAGAATTATACCCAAAAACATTTGAAGATCCACAAGCATCCATGGCCTCCCAAAATGCTCTCTTTTCACAAAGATCCATGCTATACGGGTTAAGCTAAAATGGGTAGGAGTCGGATTTGGGTTTTGGGATTTTTTTGATGGATTTTGGGGCAATTTTTGATGAAGTTTTGAAGAGAAAAGAGAAGGGAAATTGGGGGGGGGGGGCTGTTGCTGCAGTAGGAGAGGGGGGTCGGCTGGAATGGGAGGGGGGGAGGAGAGAGAGGGAGGTAGAGAAAGTGGGGGGGGGAGAAGTCAAAGTCAATTCAAGGTCAAAGGTCCACCTCATTTCTCCATTTTCTTTTCTTTTCTTTCATTTCTTTTCCTTTGAAATTCAAGTGGGGAAAAAGATGGGGGCTGCTGAATTCAGCCAAGGGGAGAAGTGAATGGGGGTGTGTGGGTATGGGTACGGGTGTGGGGTGATGAAAAATGATAAATACAATACCCCAAACATCCATTTACGCTAAAAAAAGCCTTTTTTTCTTCAATAATTTCTAAACCGTTTTGGCAAATGATTTCGTTCCAAAAACCACATGATAAAATTTTATTTAATGTTTTATGATGCACAAAATTTGTTTCAACTCATTCCAATTTGTAATTTTCCCTAATTAAATGTATTAGTGACGGCTTAAATAATAATAAAATAATATTTTTTCAGAAAATTTGAAATTTCACCAGCGGCTCAATAAACACCAAATAATAGCAATTACATAGCTAGAATATGTATATTTAATTTTTATAATAAGATATTTGTATTTTGACTTTTTACAGAAAACCCCCTTATTTTACCGATTTTTCGAAATTTCACCGAAACGATTTTCAAAACGTTACAGCTAGGTACGTGTTCCGATCCTGTGTTGTCTGTATTGGCGAGAGAGAGTTGCCTGTGACTTGATCTTTCTTGAGATGTTGGGCTTCGACGTTCTTTTGGGCATGGATTGGTTAGCCACGTGCTATGCGTCCGTAGACTGCCGTGAGAAGACAGTTAGGTTTTGTTTTCCCGGCGAGTCGGCTTTTGTTGTGCAGTGGGACCGTGGTGCCGCCCCTCACAGTTTGATTTCTTCTCTTCGCGCTGGACAGCTGTTGAGGAAGGGATGTCAGGGATTCCTAGCCTATGTTTGTGATACTAGAGCTACAGATGTTCCGTTGGACCAGGTTCCGATTGTTTGTGAGTTCCTTGATGTTTTCCCTAACGAGCTTCCTGGGCTACCGCCTGAGCGTGATATTGCTTTCTGTATTGATTTGATTCCCGGCATGGGGCTTATTTCTATACCGCCTTATCGGATGGCCTCGGCGGATCTTAGTGAGTTGAAGGGTCAGTTGCAAGATTTGCTGGATAAGGGACTTATTCGACCCAGTGTGTCTCCTTAGGGTGCTCCGGTCCTATTTGTCAAGAAGAAGGACGGCAGTTTGCGTTTGTGTATCGACTACCGCCAGCTGAACAGGGTTACCGTGCGGAACAGATATCCTTTGCCACGCATCGACGATTTGTTCGACCAGCTTCAAGGGACAGGATATTTTTCGAGGATCGACTTGCGATCAGGATACCATCCGAGGACAGCTTTCCGCACGCGTTACGGCTATTATGAGTTTTTGGTGATGTCGTTCGGACTCACGAATGTCCCAGCAGCATTCATGGACTTGATGAACCGTATATTCAGGCCGTATCTTGACTTGTTCATCATCGTATTCATTGACGATATTTTGGTGTATTTCCGGAGCCGAGAGGAGCACGGGCAGCACCTGCGGATCACACTGCAGACTTTGAGGGAGCACCAGCTATTCGCAAAATTCTCCAAGTGTGCATTCTGGCTTGACAGCATAGACTTCTTGGGTCATGTGATTGCACGAGATGGTATATGTATGGACCCGAAGAAGATCGAGGCCGTTCAGCGTTGGCCCAGACCCACATCAGTTACGGAGATCCGCAGCTTTTTAGGACTGGCCGGCTACTACAGACGATTTGTACAGGATTTCTCCCGTATTGCCGCACCTTTGACCGGGTTGACTCGGAAGGGAGTTCTTTTCGATTGGATGGAGGAGTGCGAGCATAACTTTCAGCAGTTGCGGACTCGTTTGACTACGGCGCCGGTGTTATCATTGCCTTCAAGATCAGGCAGATTTGTGGTCTATTGTGATGCTTCTCGAGTGGGGCTAGGGTGCGTATTGATGCAGCATGACAGGGTGATCACGTATGCTTCACGGCAGTTGAAGAAACATGAACAGAACTACCCCACTCACGATTTGGAGATGGCTGCAGTGGTCTTTGCACTCAAGATCTGGCGACATTACCTATACGGCGAGTCGTGCCAGATATTCACCGATCACAAGATTTTAAAGTATATATTTCAGCAGCGAGACCTGAATCTTAAACAGCGCCGTTGGATGGAACTAGTGGAGGACTACGATTGCGAGATCTTGTATCACCCGGGCAAGGCTAATGTAGTGGCGGATGCTTTGAGCAGGAGGCCCGGGGGTAGTCTATCTTGTTTGAGCGCAGTGCAGAGGCAGTTGTCGGCAGATTAGCAGACTTTATGCGACAGCCGAGTGCAGTTCGAATTCAGGCCAATCGGGGGACAGCTTGCGCATGTTCGTGCACGCCCACAGTTGCTTGACCGTATACATGAGGTACAGTACAGTGATGACCGTTGCTCAGAGATCATGGCACAGATTGGACAGGGCAGATTTTCTGAGTTCGTGATCGATGATCAGGGGATACTGCGATTTGGGACTAGACTGTGCGTACCAGATGCTGAGGGACTGCGGCGTGAGATTCTTGAGGAGGCACATCGATCGGTGTATAGTGTTCATCCGGGTTCCACTAAGATGTACCATAATATGAGAGATGTTTACTGGTGGGACGGAATGAAGAGGGATATCACAGACTTCGTGTCGAGATGCCTGACTTGTCAGCAAGTCAAGGCCGAGCACCAGAGGCCAGCGGGAGAGCTACAGCCGTTACCCATTCCGAAGTGGAAATGGGAACAGATTTCGATGGATTTCATTGTGGGTCTACCTAGGACTAGACGAGGGTATGACTCCATTTGGGTGATCGTGGATCGATTGACGAAAGTGGCTCACTTCCTGCCGGTGAAGACGACTTTCGGATTTGCTCAGTATGCCCAGATTTACATCGACGAGATAGTACGACTGCATAGAGTCCCGAAGTGTATTGTATCCGACGAGGCACCCAGTTTACTAGCCGACTATGGCAGAGGCTTCAGGAGCCTTTGGGCACCCGCTTGAGTTTCAGCACGGCATTTCATCCGCAGACCGACAGCCAGTCAGAGCAGACTATTCAGACTCTCGAGGACATACTCCGAGCGTGCGTTTTAGACTTTGGTGGTAGCTGGGATCATCATTTACCCTTGGTGGAGTTCTCCTATAACAATAGTTTCCAGGATACTATTCAGATGGCACCTTTCGAGGCCTTGTATGGGAGGAGATGTAGATCGCCCGTTTGTTGGACAGAGCTCAGTGAGAGCAGTATTTTGGGGCCGCAGATCGTACAGGAGACGATCGAGAAGATACAGTTGATTCGAGATAGGATGATGACAACTCAGAGCAGGCAGAAATCGTATGCTGACAGACGCCGCCGCAGATTAGAGTTCGCAGTTGGCGATCACGTTTTTCTGAGGGTCTCTCCGAAGAAGGGAGTGATGAGGTTTGGACGGAAGGGGAAGCTTAGCCCTAGATTCATAGGTCCCTTCGAGATCCTCGAGCGTGTGGGCGCAGTAGCATATCGTTTGGCTCTTCCACCCGACTTCCATGATGTTTACCCCGTATTCCACGTGTCGATGCTTCGCAGATACCTATATGATCCTTCGCACATGATTCGGCATCAGACCGTTCAGCTCGAGCGCGATCTTTCGTTCACCAAGCAGCCAGTCGTGATATTGGACCGGCAGGTGAAGAAACTTCGATCGAAGGTCTTGCCATCAGTGAAGGTACTTTGGCGCAGCCCGAATGGTGAAGAAATCACTTGGGAGGCCGAAGGCGAGATGCGAAAGAAGTTCCCTCATCTCTTTGAAGGTACGCGTAGCAATATATTTTTAAATTCGGGAACGAATTTCTTTAAGGGGGGAAGATTGTAACACCTTAGGATGTGATTAATGGCTAATTATACTTTAATATATGGTTTTTAATAAAAAGTTTACGAAATTGATTTACAAATATTTTATCAAAATTAATGAATATTTTATTAGAATTTTTCTAAGCTTGCACACACATGTGCAAGTAAACTAGGGCTTAATTGGGGTTAGATCTTGATTAGCAACCATGGTGGACTAACCATTTTGTTAAGCCACTTTGGATTTTAAATAAATGTTCGGTTAATTGTTTTTTTTAAAAATGAGAAATGATTTAAAATTTAGTTGACTTGGAGAGAGAGAAGGAGAGGGAGAGAGAATGGCATCATGGCTTAAGCCATGCCTTCATTTAATGAAGAGAGAGAGAGGGGGGTTGACTAGCCTTAACTCCCATTTCTTTTTGTTTTGCCTCTCATTTGTTCTCATTTCTCTCACTCTCACTCATACACACACACACACAATCACAACATTAGCAGCAGCACCAACAGTCTCAGCAGCAGCAGCAACCAGCAACAACAACAACAGCATGAAGCAGCAGCAGCAACAGAAGCAGTAGCAGCTGCAGCAGCAACACCATTCCCAGCAGCAGCAGCAGCAGTGCAACACCTCCTCCTCTTCTTCTTCCTCTTCTTCCTGCACACTAAGACCAGAGAGTGAGGTATAAAATCTGAGCTCAATTCCTTTTTTCTAAACTTATGTGTAGAATTAGCATCGGTTAGTGATAAAAGTGAGATTTAGTGCTAGAAATGGTGTTTAGTGTGGACTTTTGCTTAAGTGATGTTATTGATGGTTAGACTAACTTAATTAAGTGTTGTTATGCCCACATAAACTTAGTTTAGACCCAGATTTCACTAAAATACCATAGGGTTTCATTTAGTGCAAAATTTAACGTTTTAAAGCGAAATTTAGCCTTTCTGTGATCTGCTTTTGACCCGGCTCCTTCAGAGGAAATCTGAGAAAACTGGAGCATGTATACTAGGTCTAGACTACACACACGAAGCACGAGCCCATAACCCCACACCCAGGACACAATTTTAATCGTTCTGGCTGCAATTTGCGGCCAGACAGGGGACTTAAGGGTTAGGGTTTTGGCTAGGGTAGTCTGCTGTATATTTAGGGTCTGTGGTACATGCAATTTTGTAAGTTTTCACCTGAGTAAAAATCTGGAGCGTAGTATCATTTTTCCAATACGTTTAGTTTGCGCGACACGTGTGATACGTGAGTGGGTTCTGTGGTTGCTGCGTACGTGTCGGGGTAGTTTTAGACGCGTATACACACGATCTAGCGTATCGGACACACGCGCGTTTAGTTCGCGACGCGAGTTTCTCGTTTGATTTCGATATCGCGTTTTCGCGAGATATTTGCTTATGTGGATTCATTGTGCAAATTCTAGGTTCGCAGGTGGGTACGTCGGACGCTGCAAAGAAAGAGAAGCAGGTGGTCGGCTACACTTAGCACGCGACCAGGTGAGTAGATTTAATATCTACCGGGAAATCGCCCGTATGGCGTTTGTTAGTTATATATATGCCCTAGAGGCCATTACTGTACATACGATGTATATTGTAGTGGATGCTTGGACATATATAGGGAGGACTTTCTTGCTCGACATGATAGTATGCTATTTGGTTGTACTTTATCTTAACATGTACTCTGATTGTCTCTATGTTACATGTTGATAAAGCCCTTAGGATATGTACTCGACTACTGGGACTATCATGAGATCATACTAGTGGGGCCATGGTAGTCGACGAGTACATCCTATAACTGTTCCTAGTCGAGGGTGTATCGAGACAGGGCATCGATACACCAGAGTAGACTAGCGTATACGCATCTTAACCCATATGATGGGCGATGGATGATCCCATATCCATCGGTGTGTACGGGTGTGTAGGGTTACTAGGCACACTAACATGGCTCTACAAGGCATCGACCATGCCAAAATTAAATTTTTATGTGCCGAACAACCCTAAGCAAGATCGTATACTAGAGTTTAGGCGAATCTTATAGCAAGTAAACAACTTTACTCTAAAGGGAACACGAAATACAACCTTTGTAGATCGGTCCTTCACTTCATTTGCTCCTTGTTGAAGTCCCTTCGCTGCGATCAAGGTTCTCCCGGGCTCTTGCATGGCTTCACGACGCGAAGAATGCGACCTTGCTTGAAGTCTCCGAGGCTGATGATGATCTACGTCGAGGGAATTCCGACTCAAGCTACTACTTCACTAATTTGAGAATTAGTGAAGCAAACACCCTATACTAAAGTGCTAGTCTAGTAGAGGATGGAGAAATAGGTAGTGGGTTCTCTTTGGATTTTTATTTCTCACAATCTTTTGCTCTCTTTTTCAAAACCCTAGTTTTTCTTTTTCTCTTGTTCAATGAAGAAGGTGAACAAAAGAAAGAGGAGAGGATAATGATCAAGTGAGAAGTCTAACCATGGTGAGTGAGTATCATATACTAACTCATGGTGAGACATAACCATGGCTAAGTCTAAATGGTTAGGTCAACAAAAATCTAAAGTAAAACAAAGCTAGTTGACTTTTTCAAAGCATCCACAAGCTTCTACAAGCTTCATGCTAATGAAAAAATTCCACTAATTTGTAATTACTTTAAATAAATATAAACCACCATTTAGAATAGAATGGTGTATGTCTTGCACACCCATGTCAAGTGTATCATCAAACATGATACAAAAAGAAAACACAATTTTAATATATATCATATATACATTAAAGTTGTGCTCATGTGAGAAAAACTCTAAAGTGAACAAGTGTTAGTTAATGTAAACTAGTATATCATATATACAATTATACAATAAATTATTAAATCAACACTTGACTTAATAATCCGGTCATATCACATATAACCGACTAACATCAAATGTATCGACTTATCGAATCAACACTTGATTCGATAACCCGGCTATATCATATATAACCGACCGATACATAAAGTCGCGAGAATGGAATACAGTATCACATACACGCATTATTCTCGGTCTCGCACATATCACATATGCGCTCCTATTTCGTTTTTCCTGAGCCAGTAGAACCTCTATGTAGGACTCTAAAGACTCGTCAATACGCCGGCAGTAGGTGATGATCACATCAAGCACCCACAAGCCGTCAGCGGTACTAGCTGGACGTAACGGCTACCCGGGTATTGAGCGATCAGAAGATCAGCAAGCAAGCCCGCTCCAACTCCTGTAAAAGCCTGCTGGCAACACTTCCCGTACAGTCCGGTCTCCTCGTCTGATATGTCACATATCAAGTCTAGGGGTGGTAAACGTCAGATCCCAATAACCGATAAGTCGTGCCGATGTGAGGCTTATAATGGGTCGAGAAACTACTGGTAACACTTAACAGTAAATCTCTAAATCAGCCCTGGCCAGGAACTTCCCTGTTACGGCCAATCGAGCACAGCGCAACATCAACCCCCAATACCGGGAGAGGCGAAACCCCTCCTATCGCCCATTGCCTCCATGTGACTTGGGACTGTACCCAAAAACCACCGTTTTGCACGCCCTCATGGACGTGGTAACGTAGAAATCAAAGTACAGTGGGAATCACACAAGACTCTATGACGATCTCGGGTCTACAGACTAACCTGCACAAGTGTCACCAGAGAACTGCCATCTGACATGAGGTATCATACCATCTGGGAGTTCTCGGCGAGTCCGTCCAGTATACCCAGTCTCCACTGAGCACCCGTATACCATCTCTGATGTCAAACACCAATGGATATGGGATCATCCATCGCCCATCTCATGGGTCGAGAAGCGTATACGCTAGTCTACTCTGGTATATCGATGCCCCGCCTCGATACACCCATGACTAGGAACATTAAAGGATGTACTTATGGACTACCATGGCCCCACTAGTATGATCTGCATCATAGTCCAGGTAGTCAAGTACACATTCTAAGGGCTTTACCAACATGTAACTATAAGACAGTGTCAAGAGACAAGTATACATGTTAAGATAAAGAGCAACCAGATAGCATACTATCATATCGAGCAAGAAAGTCCTCTCTATATATGTCTAAGCATCCAATATAATATACATCATCTGTACAATACTGGCCTCTAGGGCATACATACAACTAACAATCTCCCACTTGCACTAGGGCCAGCTGCTGTAGTATCGTATACCGAGCATCCCGAAGAGTCTCTCAAACTGTATCTGGGGAATGGCTTTCGTGAGTGGATCCGCTGTGTTGTTCTTCGTATCAACCCTCCTGATCTCGATCTCCCGGCGATCAACTATCTCCCGGATCAGGTGATACGCCTCAGAATATGTCTGGATCGCTGATGGGACCTGGGTTCCTTGGTCAAAGCCACCGCTCCATTGTTATCGCAATACAAAGGTATTGGATGCTCAATGGATGGAACCACTCCGAGTTCAGTAATGAACTTTTTGATCCAGACAGCCTCTTTGGCAGCATCGTTGGCAGCGATGTATTCAGCCTCCATCGTCGAGTCTGCCACGGTTTTCTGCTTGGAACTCTTCCAGCTAACCGCCCCTCCGTAAAGGGTAAAGACAAATTCCGACTGCGACTTAGAGTCGTCCTTATCACTCTGGAAGCTTGAATCGGTAAAGGACTCCACTTGGAGTTCTCTATTACCATACACCAAGAGCATCTCTTTAGTCCTTCGTAAGTACTTGAGAATGCTCTTCACTGCTGTCTAGTGACTCTCTCCAGGATCAGCTTGATACCTACTCACTACACTTAGTGAGTATGCTACATCGGGTCTGGTACATAGCATCGCGTACATGATAGAGCCTACTGCCGAAGCATAGGGTATCCTTTGCATGCGAGTTCTCTCCAAATCAGTCTTGGGAGACATCTCTTTGGAGAGAGTGGGCCCTGAGATCGTGGGTAAAAACCCACGTTTGGACTCTTCCATACTAAACCTCTTTAGTATGGTGTCAATGTACCTAGATTGGGACAATCCCAATATCCGATTAGATCTATCTCTATAGATCATAATTCCCAATATGCAGGAGGCATCACCAAGATCTTTCATTGAGAATCTCTGTGATAAGAAAATCTTGACCGATTGAAGCATAGGAATGTCATTTCCTATCAAGAGTATGTCGTCCACGTACAATACGAGGAAGACAACCTTACTCTCTGCCACCTTCTTGTAGATACAAGGTTCATCTACGTTTTTGACGAAATCAAACTCTTTGATAACGACGTCAAAGCAGATGTTCCAACTCCACGATACTTGCTTTAATCCATAAATGGATTTAAGTAGCTTGCACACCTTCCCGCTGCTCCCACTATCTACGAAGCCCTCTGGCTGAGTCATGTACACGCACTCTTCTAAATCACCGTTTAGAAAGGCGGTCTTAACATCCATTTGCCAGATTTCGTAGTCATGATATGCAGCGATGGCAAGCATGATCCGGATGGATTTAAGCATAGCCACTGGAGAAAAGGTTTCGTCATAGTCCACACCTGGTCTTTGACGAAAACCTTTTGCAACAAGTCTAGCTTTGAAAGTCTCCACTTTCCTATCTACACCAAGTTTTTTCGTGAAGATCCACTTGCTCCCAATGGGTTTTACCCCTTCAGGAGCATCTTCCAAAGTCCATACTTTGTTGGTGTACATGGATTCCATCTCGGACCGCATTGCATCCAGCCATTTCACTAAGTCCCCACTCGTGATGGCCTGTTCGAAGCTAGTTGGGTCATCATCATCCATGATGCAATCCTCGCTCCCACCATCCATGAGAAAACCGTAGTATCTCTCAGGTGGGTGAGGAACCCTACTAGATCGGCGGAGAGGCTAAGGTTCATTGGGAACTACCGAATCCTCTGGTTCCACAAAATCTTCAGTTTGAGTTTGTGTAGCCGGAATTTCTTCCAGTTCTACCTTGTCGCCACTAATTTCTTTTGTAAGAAATTCCTTTTCTAAAAAGGTGGCATGTCGAGAAACAAACACTTTTTATTCCTCAGTATGGTAGAAAAGATATCCATGTGAATGTTTGGGATATCCCACAAACTTGCATAGAACTGACCGTGCCTCGAGTTTGTCCGGATTTTGTCTCTTGACATAGGCCGGAAAACCCCATATCTTAACTCGTTTAAGACATGGTCTCTTCCCACTCCATATCTCATATAGTGCGGTAGGTACAGATTTAGATGGAACTTGATTCAATAGGTATGCTGCTGTCTCTAGCGCATATCCCCATAAGGAAATAGGTAACTCAGCTGTGCTCATCATAGAGCGCACCATATCTAATAGGGTGCGGTTCCTCCGTTTTGATACACCGTTGTGCTGTGGTGTATATGGAGGAGTCAGCTGAGAGAGAATCCCATTCTCTTTTAGGAAGTCCAGGAATTCATTGCTCAAGTATTCACCTCCTCGATCAGATCGAAGGATTTTAATACTTTTCCCGGTTTGGTTCTCGACTTCTTGTTTATATTCTCTAAATTTCTCAAAAGTTTCTGATTTGTGTTTCATCAGGAACACATATCCGAATCTAGAGAGATCGTCAGTGAATGTAATAAAGTATGAAGAACCATCCCTGGCATGTGTAGACATGGGACCGCATACATCACTATGTATCAGTCCCAAGAGTTCGGTAACTCTTTCTCCGTGTCCCGTAAATGGAGTTTTGGTCATCTTTCCTTTGAGACATGACTGACAAGTGTCATAAGATGAAAATTCAAACGGATTCAAATATCCATCCTTATGCAACTTAGCTAGTCGTGTCGCATTGATGTGACCCAGTCTACAATGCCACAAGAAGGATTCGTTCAGTTCTGAACTCTTCCTCTTGTGTGTGTTTGTTATGCTCAGAACTGTTGATTGATTTAGAACATAAATGCCATTGCACAACGTGCCTGATCTAACCAACCTTTGGTTCAGAAAAATGTTCATAACATTATCCTGTAATACAAAATTATATCCCTCTTTACTTAGTAAAGAAACCGATATAATGTTGCATATCAGGTTTGGCATGTAATAGCATTCGTTCAGAACCAATGTATTACCAGTCGGCAATACAAGGTGATATTCCCCGACGGTTTTAGCTGTAACAATTGCACCATTTCCAACCCTTATGTCTTTATCACCTTCTCCAAGTTCTCTACCTTTCCTTAGCCCATGTAACTGATTACATATATGGGATCCTGACCCGGTATCTAATACCCAGGACGTAAAGCAAATGGAGAAACAGTTCTCTGTAACGAACACACCCGAAGAAAATGCATCAACATGTACTTTCTTCATTCGGGCGGCATGAGAATCCTGGTATTCCCCTATATCCTGTTCAGTCTTATAACTCTTATAAGAAAGAACGGAACTAACGTTCCCCAGCACAGTATAACATGCGGGTTCGGTCAATACATCCATATTATTATCTTGATTAAGGCATGATATGGTCGCTACCTGGAGAGAGAGAGAAGAAAACACTTTAGCGTATGCTCTTACAAGATCCGATTGGTTATTATTTTATCTAATCAGGATGGCTCCCACTGTTTTTATCAAATCTTCCTTCAAACCCAAAAAGGAAAGACTAGCCGAGATTAATTACACCCTACAACTTCGCCAATCTTTCAGCCAGGCCAGTGTCGGTACTTTGAGGGAGGTTCCCCGTGCTTTCGCACGAACCTAATTAAAGTAAACCTCGTTTTCCCAGAGGCGTAACCCCGTTGACACCTTTCTAGACACCTACTTGATCGGCTAAGTGTCCTGTGTAAAACTCTCCCAGGAGTAATAATTACTCGCAGTGGGTATCGGGATCCAACTATCTCATAGAAGGTATGCAATCTCATTGCAAATTTCAACACTTGAAATCCCCAATAATATTTTGCCCCTAACCCCTATGACCTTGACAAAGGCCAACAAATCATAGGATGCTAGTCAAGTTCAACTCGTCATTTCTTGATTGAATCAAACCCACCCGCACGACCCTTAACAAAGGCCAACAAGGTCGTACGACTATCCCAAAACAATCTGCATCATATGCATAAGCAGATAAGCACCATTTAGGTACCGCACACTACGCCTTGACAAAGGCCAACAAACACAGCACGAATACTAAATAGTTCTTATCTGAAATGACGGAGGGCTACGACAGGTTTTTCTGAAAACCTATTGCGTAATGAATTTGATATCGTTGTAGAATCAAGTGAAATTTTGAAATGGAGTGATTTTGAGGCTTTCATTAGTTTTGATAAAGAGGTCACTCCCGGTGAAGGGATCTCGGCTCTTTTCTCATCGAATAAGGTGCAGGTTATATCATATATATCGCTATGCAAAGCAAAACTCCAAAAGCAGTCAAAAGTCAAACCGAGTGTTGTAGCATCTGCCAGTTTTGCTAAAGAGGTCACTCCCGGTGAAGGGATCTCGGCTCTTTCCCCATCGAATAAGGTGCAGGGTATATCATATATACCGCTATGCAACGCAAAACTGTAGCTACCCTTTTATTTGAAAATTTGATCCTACAACATCTTTTAGGTTTCTTTTCTTTCATTAATCACATTAATGAAGTCCCATTATTTAAGTCACTTAAACATCACAGATAAATACGACGTACACTTATACCATCCGCATTCGCCTCGATGTCCCCTCGTGCACCGTTAGGTTAGGTAACTAACGGCAGAGCAGGACATGGCTAGCGCGGGTGTAAAACATAAGTAACGTCTATATAATATATCATATATACTATATACAGTATTTATCACAGAACATCAAATGATCACATCACAGATATCGCAGCAGAAGAAACATATGAAACATTGGATATACTAGGACGTCCGTGTTTTATTTTGAGCCTCTATAAAACACGGATTCCACGGTCGCGAAGAATAGCCAAACCCACACACCTAGACCCCTACGAGAGCGGCAAGCAACCCTTCCAATTCTAGGGTTAGGAGACCCGGACTCGACTCCTCGAGTTGGTCTCCCACTGAACCCTAAAACCCGGTTACTTGTGCTCTCCTCCTTGGGTCTATCTTAGTGCGGAAAAGTAAATAATATACAAATGGTGATATCAACCTCATCCCGGAAGTGCCCCAATAAAAGAATATTACATACAATCAATTTTACATGAATGAAAATAAAAACCCTCATCTCACATAAAACCCCCGGCTATTCAAAACACGACGATCCAATATAACATATCCAGCAACACATAACATCACATGTCATCAACGTAAGTAAGTATGCATACACCGATCGTCGTTGACGTATAGCAATGAAAACCGGCAATACCACTACATACTACACTTACGGTCACAGAAAAGAAAGTGTAAAACTACAACATTTGGAATCCACAATCTCTTTAGACATCGTAAATCCGAAATATCATATATTTCGCATTTCATGCCCAACTGTATGAATTCCACATATTGTATCACATTCCAGATAAATAGGCAGTATTAAAGTTTCCGACCGGATCATCAAACACCCAAGATTTCCTAAATAGCTCAACACTTGAGCGGAGTTCAAAAATTCCAGAATACGTCACAGTAGCAACGGTCCAGCCATAGAAGGGTCAAGCCAACGCCTCAAATGTGGCATGCCGTACTGCCCCAAACCCTAAGGTTCAAAAGGCAGTTCAAGATGGTCACATAATCGAGTTAAGGTTTGTTGTCTTATAGATGGTCCATCACATTCTTTGCACGTTTTTCCGAAAGATTTAAACTCGGAAAAAATTCAACACTTGAAAGTTTTTCGTGCCGGGAAAAATTGAGTTAATGATATCCGTTCGAACATTTTAATACTTTCTAAATTATCCGGAAATAACAAAACAAAATTAAATTCTCCGATCGAATCGACGATTACAAAATAAACCCCAAAATACTCAACACTTGAGTCAGATTAAAAATACCCAGAATGATGCAGGAACAGAAGTGAACATTAATGTGCAAACCAAAAAGTCCAGTGTCATAATACAGCCGCGGTTCCGCGGCACAAGCAGGGATTTGCCGCGGAACCGCGGTCGTCCGTACGCTTCAGGTGCTCGTTTTGCACATTAATGCTTAGAAAACCCTGCTGATTTTTTTAGGTATTTTTAATTCGGAAAAATCCCAGATTTTAAAAAATGTCCAGAGAGGGGGTTATTTTGACGTGTTCGGGTTTGTTCGGAGTTTTAACTTTGTTAACTCATCGCCTAATGCTCTAGCTAGGCTCTGATACCACTGTAGGGTTACTGGGCACACTAACAAGGCTCTACAAGGCATCGACCATGCCAAAATTAAATTTTTATGTGCCGAACAACCCTAAGCAAGATCGTATACTAGAGTTTAGGCGAATCTTATAGCAAGTAAACAACTTTACTCTAAAGGGAACACGAAATACAACCTTTGCAGATCGGTCCTTCACTTCATTTGCTCCTTGTTGAAGCCCCTTCGTTGCTATCAAGGTTCTCCCGGGCTCTTGCATGGCTTCACGACGCGAAGGATGCGACCTTGCTTGAAGTCTCCGAGACCGATGATGATCTACGTCGAGGGAATTCCGACTCAAGCTACTACTTCACTAATTTGAGAATTAGTGAAGCAAACACCCTATACTAAAGTGCTAGTCTAGTGGAGGATGGAAAAATAGGAAGTGGGTTCTCTTTGGATTTTTATTTCTCACAATCTTTTGCTCTCTTTTTCAAAACCCTAGTTTTTCTTTTTCTCTTGTTCAATGAAGAAGATGAACAAAAGAAAGAGGAGAGGATAATGATCAAGTGAGAAGTCTAACCATGGTGAGTGAGTATCATATACTAACTCATGGTGAGACATAACCATGGCTAAGTCTAAATGGTTAGGTCAACAAAAATTTAAAGTAAAACAAAGCTAGTGGACTTTTTCAAAGCATCCACAAGCTTCTACAAGCTTCATGCTTATGAAAAAATTCCACTAATTTGTAATTACTTTAAATAAATATAAACCACCATTTAGAATAGAATGGTGTATGTCTTGCACACCCATGTCAAGTGTATCATCAAACATGATACAAAAAGAAAACACAATTTTAATATATATCATATATACATTAAAGTTGTGCTCATATGAGAAAAACCCTAAAGTGAACAAGTGTTATTTAATGTAAACTAGTATATCATATATACAATTATACAATAAATTATTAAATCAACACTTGACTTAATAATCCGGTCATATCATATATAACCGACTAACATCAAATGTATCGACTTATCGAATCAATACTTGATTCGATAACCCGGCTATACCATATATAACCGACCGATACATAAAGTTGCGAGAATGGAATACGGTATCACATACACGCATTATTCTCGGTCTCGCACATATCACATATGTGCTCCTAATTCGTTTTTCCTGAGCCAGTAAAACCTCTATGTAGGACTCTAAAGACTCGTCAATACGCCGGCAGTAGGTGATGATCATATCAAGCACCCACAAGCCGTCAGCGGTACTAGCTGGACGTAACGGCTACCCGGGTATTGAGCGATCAGAAGATCAGCAAGCAAGCCCGCTCCAACTCCTGTAAAAGCCTGCCGGCAACATTTCCCGTACAGTCCGGTCTCCTCGTCTGATATGTCGCATATCAAGTCTAGGGGTGGTAAACGTCAGACCCCAATAACCGATAAGTCATGCCGATGTGAGGCTCATAACGGGTCGAGAAACTACTGGTAATACTTACCAGTAAATCTCTAAATCAGCCCTGGCCAGGGACTTCCCTGTTACGGCCAATCGAGCACAACGCAACATCAACCCCCAATACCAGGAGAGACGAAACCCCTCCTATCGCTCACTGCCTCCATGTGACTCGGGACTGTACCCAAAAACCACCGTTTTGCACGCCCTCATGGACGTGGTAAGGTGGAAATCAAAGTACAGTGGGAATCACACAAGACTCTATGACGATCTCGGGTCTACAGACTAACCTGGACAAGTGTCACCAGAGAACTGCCATCTGACGTGAGGTATAATACCATCTGGGAGTTCTCGGCGAGTCCGTCCAGTGTACCCAGTCTCCACTGAGCACTTGTATACCATCTCTGATGTCAAACACCAATGGATATGGGATCATCCATCGCCCATTTCATGGGTCGAGAAGCGTATACGCTAGTCTACTCTGGTATATCGATGCCCCGTCTCGATACACCCACGACTAGGAACATTAAAGGATGTACTTATGGACTTCCATGGCCCCACTAGTATGATCTACGTCATAGTCCAGGTAGTCAAGTACACATCCTAAGGGCTTTACCAACATGTAACTATAAGACAGTATCAAGAGACAAGTATACATGTTAAGATAAAGAGCAACCAGATAGCATACTATCATATCGAGCAAGAAAGTCCTCTCTATATATGTCCAAGCATCCAATATAATATACATCATCTGTACAATACTGGCCTCTAGGGCATACATACAACTAACAGGGTGCTCAGTAGAGACTGGGTACACTGGACGGACTCGCCGAGAACTCCCAGATGGTATTATACCTCACGTCAGATGGCAGTTCTCCGGTGACACTGGTACAGGTTAGTCTGTTGACCCGAGATCGTCATAGAGTCTTGTGTGATTCCCACTGTGCTTTGATTTCCATCATAACACGTCTAAGAGGGCGTGCAAAAAGGTGGCTTTTGGGTACAGTCCCGAATAACATGGAGGCA
Source organism: Agapanthus africanus (assembly GCA_030015575.1). Classification (NCBI taxonomy): domain Eukaryota; kingdom Viridiplantae; phylum Streptophyta; class Magnoliopsida; order Asparagales; family Amaryllidaceae; genus Agapanthus; species Agapanthus africanus. The sequence continues at coordinate 249,877,121 of CM057343.1, read as the reverse complement.
ATGAGCGATAGGAGGGGATTCGTCTCTCCCGGTATAGGGAGTTGATGTTGTGCTGTGTTCGATTGGCTATAACTGGAAATCCCTGGCCAGGGTTGCTGAGATTTACTGGTAAGTGTTATCAGTAGTTTCTCGAACTGTTATAGACCTCATATCGACACGACTTATCGAGCTACCGGGGTCTGACGTTTACTACCCCTAGGCGAGATATGCAACATATCAAACGACGAGACCGGACTGTACGGGAGTGTTACTAATTGGATTCGCAGGAGAATCTACTGGCTTGTTTGTTGATCTTCTGATCGCTCAATACCTAGGTGGCTGTTACGTTTAGTTGACCGCTTGCAGCTTGTAGGTGTTTGATATGATCATCACCTACTGCCGCCGGCGTATTGACGATTCTTTAGAGTCCTATACAGAGGTTTCTTGGCTCAGGCAAAACGGAGTAGGAGCACATATATGATATGTGCAGGACCGAGAACAATACGAGTATGCGATACCGTATTAGATTCTCGCGATATGAGATATTGGTCGGGTATATGTGATATAGCCGGGTCATCGGATCAAGTGTTGATTCGATGAACTGATACAGATTATATTAGTCGGTTATTTGTGAAATAGCCGGATTATCGGATCAAGTGTTAATTCGATAATTTAATGTATAATTATATATTTGATATATTAAATTACATTAACTGATATAAGCTTACTAAAAGATTCTTTTTCTCACTCGGGTAATACATTGATATATATGCGATATATGTTAATTGTATTATTTTATTTTGTTACAATAAATATTATATATGTGATATATAATATTGTAACATGATGTGGTTATTAATGCAACATGTTTAGTGGAGATTAAACATGGTTAGGGTTTGATTTGGGTTAAGCTTTTCTAGAAGTTTCTAGAAGCTTTCATTTTTGTTTTGGAAAAGATATTTGTGTTGATATTTTAAGTGACTCATCTTTAACTCAACCCAAACCCTAGCCCTAGTTAAATCTCTACAAAGGTTACATTGACCATGGTTGCAGTTCTAACTTCATTCTTAACTTTCATTATTCATCACAAAAGGATCACTATTCTTCTTCTTTTTCTTTCTTGATGCAAAGCTTTCTTGCTTTGCTTTTTGTGATGAAAATGAGTGAGAATAAGAAAACAAATGAGAGAAAAAATCCTACTTCATCATCCCCATCTACCCTTGCCATTTAGATGAGGGCGTTCACTTGATTTTGTAAGTGAGAGCTTGTGTTAATGAAACTTCAAGGTAGATCATCTTTGTTATCGAAGATCGGAAGCAAGCTTGTATCATTCTCTTCGTGGAGCCTCTCTAGAGTCTGGATGCACGATGATCGCAGCGAAGGGACCTCAACACGGAGCTTTAGAAGTGAAAGACCGGATCTACAAAGGTTGTAATCCTTCTCACTTAGTGTTAAAGTGTTTAACATGCTTGTTTTCGCCTAATCTCTAGTTTAAAGATCTCGTTTAGTGTTGTTCGGCATGGCTAAATTTTAAATCGGGCATGGTTGATACCTCGTAGACCCTTGTGCATGTGCCTAGCAACCCTACAGTGGTATCAGAGCCAAGCTAGAGCTTTAGGCGAAGTCTAGACGAAGTTTAAAGTCCGATCGAACCCCGGAACTCCGATACGAACCCCTTCTCTGGAAATTTTTCAAAAAGTTGATTTTTTCGTATTAAAAATGCTCAAAAAAACATCAGGGGAACACAAGAGTTACTGTGAAACACATGCCAATATTACCATTAAAGCGCCGTGGAACCGCGGCCGTACCATGGCTTTGGCGGCGGTTCCGCGGCCAAACAGTAACATATTGGTTTGTGTTTTGCACAGTAACCTCCGTAGGTAATTCCTGATTCTTCTGGGAATTTTTAATTATACTCAAGTGTTGAGTTTTCTGGGTTGTATTGGGGACTCGTTGATTCGATCGGATAATTTAACTTCATTTAGTTTGTCCGGGTAATTTTTAGAACGTGTTAAAAAGTTCGAACGGATATCAATAACTCACTTTTTCCCCTGCCGGAAAATTTCTAAGTGTTGGATTTTTCCGTAGTTTAAGAACGTTCTAAGTCGTGCAAGTAACGCGGTGGACCCTCTAGAAGACAACAAACTTTAACTCGATTATGTGACCGTCTTGAACTGCCTCTAAACCTTAGGGTTTGTGGCAGTACGGCGTGCCACATGTGAGGCATTGGCTTGACCCTTCTACGGCTGGACCATTGGTACCGAGGCATGTGATGGATGTTTTAAAACTAATTTCAAGTATTGAGAACTATTTGGGAAAACTTGGGTGTTTGATTATTCGATCGGAAAGTTTAACATTGTCTATTTATCTGGAATGTGATACAATATTTGGAATCCACAGGTAGTTATGAGATAACTAATTTGAATGTTATAAATCTAATAGTTTAGTCTCAATTGATCGGTTGCCACGGGATTTTGATGTGATCAAAAGTTCGTCGCAATCATGTAGCGTACGCGGATACTCGCCGGGTAAACTTAATAGACAGTCACGCCCAATAGCCCCGACTAAGTGACTGTAGGAGAACACCGTCGCCAAAAGCATCCGTTTGGGTGCTCGCGGCAGCGGTGTTCCGCCTTAGTGCACTTCGTCGACGGCATTCGGGGGTGCGGCCGTCTACTAAAGTTTGCGACGACCATTCGATCAGCATGTCGGAAATCTTGTTGAATTGCCCGACTTGATATTGAAAAGAGTTTTCGATAATGAGACTAAAATGCGGGGTTTATAATTATTAGGCATGCGATGTCTAAGGAATTCATTTGGTTAGGCATGCGATGTCTAAGGTGGTTGCGGATTCCAACTGTTGTAGTTTTACACTTTTTTTTCTGTGACCGTAAGTGTAGTATGTAGTTGTATCGCCGGTTTTCGTTGCTATACATCGACGACAAGCGGTGTATGCATACTTACTTATGTTGATGACATGTGATGTTATGTGTTGCTGTGATATGTTATATTGGATCGTCGTGTTTGAATAGCCGGGGGTTTTATGTGAGATGAGAGTTTTTCTTTTTCATTCATGTAAAATTCAATTGTATGTAATATTCTTTTATTGGGGTACATCCGGGCTGAGGATGATGTCACCATTGTATATTATTTACTTTTTCGCATTAGGTAGGCCCAAGGCAGGGAGCACAAGTAACCGGGTTCTAGGGTCCAGAGGGAGACCATCTCGAGGAGTCGAGACCGGGTCTCCTAACCCTAGAATTGGCAGTGTTGCTTGTCGCTCTCGTAGGGGTCTAGGAATGTGGGTTTGGCTTGTTGGATATATGTATGCCCTAGAGGCCATTATGTGATAGTGGATGTATCTATACATGTATATATATATTCAGTTTGCATTCTTGCTCGACATGATAGTATGCTATCTGGTTATTCTTTATCTGACATGTTGATTTGATCATGCTTTTATTCATTCATACATGCTGATAAAGCCCCAAGGATATCTGCTTGACTACTCTGATTATGATAGAGATCATACTAGTGGGACATTTGTAGTCTATAAGCATATCCTGAAATGTCCCTAGTCGGAGGTGTATCGAGACGGGGCATCGATATACCAGAGTAGACTAGCGTATATGATACTAGACCCATGTGATGGGCGATGGATGTTCCCACATTCATCGATGTTTGACATCAAGATCATATACGGGTGCTCAGTGCTGACTAGGTACACTGGACGGACTCACCGAGAACTCCTATATGGAATTATATCTATCGTCGGATAGCAGTTCTCAGGTGACACTGGTACAGGTTAGTCTGTAGACCCGAGATCGTCATGGAGTCTTGTGTGTTCTCCCACTGTACTTTGATTGCCACCCTACCACAGCTCTACTGAGTCGTGCAAACAGGTGGCCGTTGGGTACAGTCCCGAGACACACGAAGGCAATGAGCGATAGGAGGGGTTTCGTCTCTCCCGGTATTGGGAGTTGATGCTGTGCTGTGCTCGACTGGTTATAACAGCAAGTCTCTGGCCAGGGCTGCTGAGATTTGCTGATAAGTGTTATCAGTAGTATCTCGATCTGTTATAGACCATTCACCGACACGACTTATTGAGTTATTGGGGTCGACGTGACCATCCCTAGGCTCGATATGCAGCATATCTGACGAAGAGACCGGACTATACGGTAGTGTTGCCGGATGGCTCGACGGGAGTTGTAGCAGGTTCGCTTGTTGTCTTCTGATCGCTCAATACCGGGGTGGCCGTTACGTTTAGCTGACCGCTTGCGGCTTGAGGGTACCTGATATGATCATCACCCTCTGCCGGCGTATTGACGAGTCTTAGAGTCCCACAAAGGAGTTACCCAGTCCAGGCGAAACGTTGTGGTGCGCATATGCGATATGCGCATGCACCCGATTGAAATGTGCGTATATGATACCGAACGTTGATCGGGTGAACTGCTTTTGGTGGGGTCGTATGAGATATGACCGGATTGATAAATCAAGTGTTGATTTATCATTTAACCATTAGTTTTCTCACTTAAAACCTTTTCTTGGATGATGGATGTGTGCATGCATGTGTGCTTTTCTTTCTTTCTTTCATGCTAGTTTCATGCACATGTGGATGTGCATACATGCACACATACATACACTCATTCATCATGGTTGTTAGCATATGGAAATGGTGGCAATATAAGACTCATACCATGGATTATATAATGGATTATTATTTATTTTTGGATTTAAAAGAAAATGAAAAAGGAAAGGATAATCTTTCATGCTTCTACATTCTTCCTTTGACCTAACCATGCTCAACTACCACTAACCTAAGGTTATCCTTCTCTTTATCATTCCAAACTAAAGTTAAATAATGTCTCCATCACTTTAACCATGGTTCATAGCATGAAGGAATAAAATATATATTGATATATTTCATTTTCTTCACAAGAGTTATCTTTTTATCTCTTGTTAAAAATTGCCACCATCTTCTTCCTCTAGCTCCTTTGCTCTCTTGATTCTCCTAATGAGCAAATACCACTTAAAGATAGGTTTTTGAAGTGAGATTCCAAACCACAACATCATTCTACTCAAGTCTAGCCGACTTGATTAGAGTGTTTCCTTCGGTTTTCCAAAGAAGCGAGCTTGGACGGAGTACTCCGTGGTGGATCGTCGTGGACGCAAGGGAACTTCGAGAGGACCTCGATTCAACACCCAAGACACCAAGGAGTCTAGCAAAGGGGAGCTACAAAGGTTGTAGCCTTCAAACCCTAATCTTTTCTAGCTTAATGTTTCGTAACCCTAATTTTCTAGGATCGATCCCTTTGCATGTTAGTTTAGCACCTTAAAAATTATAACTTTGGGTCATGTGATGCTTCAAAACACTTCATAGGGTGCCATACTAACCTTACATTGGTATCAGAGCCGACCTAGAACATTAGGCGACGTTTTTACGAAGTGAAAACCCCGATCGGACAAAAATACGGTATTTTTGGGTGCTCTCTGGAAATTTTCTAAAATTTGATAATTTGCAGAATTAAAAATATGTAAAAAATACAGCAGGAAAAAATATGGATTACGGTACAAAAATTTTCAAGTGAACAGTGATTATAGCCGCGGAAACGCGGCCTAAGCTTGCTTAGGCCGCGGTTCCGCGGCCGTACATATGAATTGATGGATTCTTTTTGCACAGTAATTCTTGAATCTGCTTGTATAATGTTTTGGATATTTTTAATCTGTATTTGGTTTTGAAAAATTCTGGAGGTGGTTTTGGACTCGTCAATTCGATCGGGATTTTCATTTCGTAGTTTTTCCGGGTAAATTAGAAAGTATTGAAGTGTTTGAACGAGTATCATTTACTCACTATTCACGGGGTTTAAATAGTTTGGAGATATGTGCAAGTCTTTTTGCGGTGGTCCCTCTAGAAGACAACAAACCTTAACTCGATTATGTGACCGTCTCGAACTGCCCTTTGAACCTTAGGGTTTGGGGCAGTACGGCGTGCCACATGTGAGGCGTTGGCTTGACCCTTCTACGGCTGGACCGCCACTACTGTGTCACACTCCGGATTTTTTGAACCCTGCTCAAGTGTTGAGCTTTAGTGAATCTTGGGTGCTTGATTGTTCGTTCGAAAACTTTAATACTGTCTGTTTGTCTGGAATGTGATACAATATGTGGAATTCATATAGTTTAGGCATGAAATACGAAATATGTGATATTTCGCATTTATGATGTCTAAAGAGAATCTGGATTCCAAATATTGTAGTTTTACACTTTCTTTTCTGTGACCGTAAGTGTAGTATGTACGATATCGCCGGTTTCGTTGCTATACATCAACGACAATCCGGGTACGCATACTTACTTACGTTGATGATATGTGATATTATGTGTTGCTGAGATATGATGTGCAGGATTGTCGCGATCGAATAGCCGGGGTTTTTTTGTGAGATGAGAGTTTTATATTTTCATTCATGTAAATTCAAATGTAATGTAATATTCTTTTATTTGGGGAACTTCCAGGTTGCGGTTGTGTCACCAGTGTTGTATATTATTTACTTTTCCGCATTAGGATGGACCCAAGGAGGGGAGCACAGGTGACCGGGTTCTGGGGTTCAGTGGGAGGCCATCTCGAGGAGTCGAGACCGGGTCTCCTAAACTCCAGGATTGGTAGGGTCACTTGCCGCTCTCGTAGGGGTCCAGGGTGTGGGCTTGGCTATTCATCGCGACTATGGAATCCGTATTTTCTATTCTGGCTAAATACTAAATATGGACGTCCTAGGATATCCCACGTTATATCTATGTTTCTGCTGCCTGTGTTCTGTGATATCTGAGACGAATGACATATTATATATATGATATATAGTAGACGTTGCTTATTTTTTACACCCGCGCTAGTCCCGTCCTGGTATGCCGTTAGTTAAGTAACCTAACGGTGCATAACGGAACATTGCGGCGAATGCGGATGGCATAAGCGTACGTGTTATTTTCGTTTCTTTTCTGTGATTGGCTTAAGGACTTAAATGATGGGATTACATTAATGTGATTAATGTAAAGAAAATAAACCTAAAAAGATGTTGTAGAATCGGATTTAAAAACTACTCGGCTATTTGTGAAAAAGCTACATTTCAAAACTGCGGAGCTTAAGCCACTCCTTTTGAAAACTGTTTGATTCTACGACGATATCAAGTTCAAAGCGTTAAAGATTTTCTTAAAAATCATTCGCAACCCTCCGTCATTTTAGGAAGTAGAGTACTTAGTATTCGTGCTACGTTTGTTGACTTTAGTTAAGGCGTAGTGTACGGTAGCTAAGTGATGTCTTCCTACACTGCATATGATGCAGATTAATTAGGACATTCATGCGACTTTGTTGACCATAGTTAAGGGTCATATGGGTGGGTCTAATTGATCAAGAAATGACGGGTAGAACTTGACTGGTACTTATGATTTGTTGACTATAGTTAAGTTCATAAGTACTAGGGGTAAAAATTACATCGGGAATTTCAAGTGTTGAAATTTGCAATGAGATTGCATACCTTCCATGTGATGGTTGGATCCCGATCCCACTGTGGGCAATAGTTGCTCCTAGGAGAGTTTTACAGTTTACAATTAGCTAACTCATTAGGTGTCTAGAAAGGTGTTAACGGGGCTCCGCCTCTGGGAAAACGAGGTTTACTCTAATTAGGTCCGTGCGAAAGCACGGGGAACCTCCCTCAAAGTACCGACACTGGCCTGGCTGAACGGTTAGAGAAGTTGTAGACTGTAATTAATCCTGGCTAGTTTTTCTTTTTAAGGTTTGAAAGAAAAACTTGATAAAAAGCAGTGGGAAACATCGATTAGACAAGATAATAAACCAATCTAATCTATGCAAGAGCTTTCGCTGAGTGTATTCTTTTCTCTCTCTTAATGGCAGATACCAATGACTGGACTTAAGCTTCTACTAGATAAAAACAAACTGAATGGGACCAACTATAAAGACTGGCTAAGGAATCTGAAGATCGCCTTGACTTATGATAAAGTATCATATGTCCTCACGGCTTCAGCCCCGCCCGTCCCAGGTCCAAAATCCTCAGTTGCGGACATTGAAGTCCGCAAGACATGGGACGCTGACTGTGCCACGGCCACATACTTCGCGCTTGCATCGATGGATAACACACATCAAAAGCAGCACGAGGACATGAACATTCACGAGATACTGCTCCATACAAAGGAGTTGTATGGGGAGCAATCCCGCGTATTACGATACGAAGCATCGAAGAAACTGTTTCAGATGCGAATGGCCCCTGGCACACCAGTAGGAGACCATGTGTTGAAGATGATAGCTCTTATAGAAGAGCTTGAGGACCTTGGATGGACAATGGACAATGAACAATATATAGATATTATTCTGCAGTCCCTCCCCTCCACCTTTGCTCAGTTCATAGTGAACTTCAACATGCATAGCATGGAGAAGGACCTCCCTGAACTCCTTAATATGTTAAGGAGTGCAGAGAGCACTATGAAGTCAGCAAAGACTCCCGTTATGACCATTGGACAGTCTTCTTCTTCTCGCCCAAAAGCTAAGGCCAAGGGAAAGAAAAAGAAGAAACCCACTAATCCTAAGGGCGGAGTCAAAAAGGTGAAGGGAAAGGGAAAGTCCACGGCTGGAGACCCAGGGAAAGGCGAGTGTTTTCATTGCCACAAGACAGGACATTGGAAGCGCAATTGCACGGAGTACCTAAGTCTCAAGAAGAAGCATGGTGATGCTTCTGCTTCAGGTGCGTTTGTGACTGAAAACTGTTTTTCTATAAACTCTGCTTCCTAGGTATTGGATACCGGTTCAGGTTCTCACATTTGCAATTCTATGCAGGGGCTGAGAAATAGCAAGGTTTTGAAGACAGGTGACCATACTCTCCGCGTTGGAAATGGTTCCAATGTACATACAGTCGCAGTGGGAGAGTATCATTTGGGGTGCCATCTGGATGTATTTTGATTTTGAATCCATGTTATTTTGTACCAAGTATGCTATGTAATATAATATCCGTTTCTTTGTTGGACAATGAAGGATATAATTTTGTGTTGCAGAACAATGTTATGAACATTCACCTAAATCAAATGTTGGTTGGATATGGTACGCTTAATAACGGAATATATGTCCTAAATCAACACACAGTTTTCAGTATACAACACACTAATAAAAGAAAACTTTCAGAATTAAATGAAGCTTTTCTTTGGCATTGTAGACTTGGTCATATTAACGAAACAAGACTAAACAGGTTACACAAAGATGGATATTTAAACTCTTTTGAATATAAATCTTATGCGACTTGCCAGTATTGTATCAAGGGTAAAATGACCAAAACTCCGTTTACCGGACACGGAGAAAGAGCTACTCAGCTCCTTGGCCTCATACATAGTGATGTATGTGGGCCAATGTCTACACAGGCTAGAGGCAGTTTTTCATACTTCATTACATTCACCGACGATTTCTCAAGATTCGGTCATGTATTTTTATTAAAGCACAAGTCCGACGCTTTCGAGAAATTCGTTGAATATAAACAAGAAGTAGAAAAACAAACCGGCTTGAGTATTAAGATGCTTCGATCAGATCGAGGTGGAGAGTATCTCAGTACAGAATTTGCAAACTTCCTAAAAGAGAAAGGGATTCTCTCTCAGCTCACTCCTCCTTACACACCACAGCACAACGGTGTGTCAGAACGACGGAATAGGACCCTATTAGATATGGTCCGGTCCATGATGAGTGACGCTGAGTTACCAGTCTCATTTTGGGGGCATGCATTGGAGACTGCAGCGTTTCTGCTAAACAGGGTTCCGACCAAAGCCGTGTCTACCACGCCATATGAGATATGGAATGGGAAGAGACCATCTCTTAAGAGAATTAAGATTTGGGGTTGCCCGGCCTATGTTAAAAAACAGAATCCGGACAAACTCGAGACACGGTCAGTCATGTGTAACTTTGTGGGATATCCAAAGAATTCTTATGGATATCTGTTCTACCACAAAGAGGAACAAAAAGTGTTTGTTTCTCAGTATGCCACATTCTTGGAAAAAGAGTTTTTCACAGATAAAGATGATGGCAAGGTGGTTGATCTAAAAGAGGTTCTGGAGACACAAACTACAAATGACGATTTGGTTGAACCGGCTGTTGCAACAGAAACTGAAGAACCTCGGCCACTCCGTAGGTCTGGTAGGACTTCTCGCCCACCGGAGAGGTACTACGGTTTCCTCATTGATGGTAACGGAGAAGATTGCATCATGGATGATGATGATCCTACCAGTTTTCAACAGGCTATCACGAGTGGTGACTCTATGAAGTGGCTGGATGCCATGAGATCCGAAATGGAGTCTATGTACACCAACAAAGTATGGACTTTGGACGTTGTACCCCCTGGGGTAAAACCTGTAGGGTGCAAATGGATCTTTAAAAGAAAGATTGGTGTGGATGGGCAGGTAGAGACCTATAAGGCAAGACTTGTGGCGAAAGGTTTTCGTCAAAGACCAGGTTTGGACTATGACGAAACTTTTTCGCCCGTAGCCATGCTTAAATCCATTCGGATCCTACTTGCTATTGCTGCTCACTACGACTATGAAATCTGGCAGATGGACGTTAAAACAGCATTTCTAAATGGAAATTTAAAAGAATGCGTTTATATGGATCAGCCAGAGGGCTTCATTGACAGTAGGAGCAGCGAGAAAGCATGTAGATTGCTTAAATCCATATATGGGTTGAAGCAGGCATCTCGGAGTTGGAACATCTGTTTCGATGATGTTATCAAAGAGTTTGATTTCATCAAAAATACAGATGAACCTTGTGTTTATAAGAAGGCTGTAGGAAGAGCTGTCGCATTCCTCGTATTGTACGTGGATGACATTCTTCTGATAGGAAATGATATTCCTATGCCACAGTCGGTCAAATCATTCTTATCACTAAGGTTCTCCATGAAGGACCTGGGTGATGCCACATACATCCTGGGCATAAGGATCTATAGGGATAGATCCAAAAAGTTATTGGGATTGTCCCAAACCAGGTACATCAACACCATCCTAAAGAGGTTTAGTATGGAAGACTCCAAGCGGGGTGCCTTACCCGCTTGCCATGGAGTCACTCTCTCCAAGGATTCTTGTCCAAAGACCGATGAAGAGAGAGCTCGCATGAGCATTATACCTTATGCTTCGGCAGTAGGGTCTATAATGTATGCGATGTTATGTACACGCCCAGATGTAGCTTATGCACTTAGTGTTGTAAGCAGGTATCAATCCAACCCAGGGGAGAACCACTGGACATCTGTGAAGAACATTCTTAAGTACTTACGAAGGACTAAAGAATTGTTCTTGGTGTATGGTAATACAGATCTCCAAATGGAGGCCTTTACCGATTCGAGCTTCCAGAGCGATAAGGATGACAGCAAATCTATCTCAGGGTTTGTATTTACCCTCAATGGAGGGGCGGTAAGTTGGAAGAGTTCCAAACAGGATATCGTTGCATACTCTACGATGGAAGCTGAGTACATTGCTGCAAATGATGCCGCCAAGGAAGCCGTCTGGATGAAGAAGTTCGTCTCGGAGCTAGGAGTAGTTCCAACCATTATTGATCCAATACCTTTGTATTGTGACAATAATGGGGCGATGGCGTTAGCCAAGGAGCCCAGATCCCATCAGCGGTCCAGACACATCCTGAGGCGCTTTCATTTGATCCGGGAGATTGTAGATCGCCGCGAGATCGAGATTAAGAGAGTTGACACAAAGAACAACGCCGCGGATCCACTCACCAAGGCCCTCCCTCAGCCACAGCATGAGCGACTTTTTGAGATGTTGGGTATGAGATACGCCAATAACTGGCCTTAGTGCAAGTGGGAGATTGTTGGATATATGTATGCCCTAGAGGCCATTATGTGATAGTGGATGTATCTATACATGTATATATATATTCAGTTTGCATTCTTGCTCGACATGATAGTATGCTATCTGGTTATTCTTTATCTGACATGTTGATTTGATCATGCTTTTATTCATTCATACATGCTGATAAAGCCCCAAGGATATCTGCTTGACTACTCTGATTATGATAGAGATCATACTAGTGGGACATTTGTAGTCTATAAGCATATCCTGAAATGTCCCTAGTCGGAGGTGTATCGAGACGGGGCATCGATATACCAGAGTAGACTAGCGTATATGATACTAGACCCATGTGATGGGCGATGGATGTTCCCACATTCATCGATGTTTGACATCAAGATCATATACGGGTGCTCAGTGCTGACTGGGTACACTGGACGGACTCACCGAGAACTCCTATATGGAATTATATCTATCGTCAGATAGCAGTTCTCAGGTGACACTGGTACAGGTTAGTCTGTAGACCCGAGATCGTCATGGAGTCTTGTGTGTTCTCCCACTGTACTTTGATTGCCACCCTACCACAGCTCTACTGAGTCGTGCAAACAGGTGGCCGTTGGGTACAGTCCCGAGACACACGAAGGCAATGAGCGATAGGAGGGGTTTCGTCTCTCCCGGTATTGGGAGTTGATGCTGTGCTGTGCTCGACTGGTTATAACAGCAAGTCCCTGGCCAGGGCTGCTGAGATTTGCTGATAAGTGTTATAAGTAGTATCTCGATCTGTTATAGACCATTCACCGACACGACTTATTGAGTTATTGGGGTCGACGTGACCATCCCTAGGCTCGATATGCAGCATATCTGACGAAGAGACCGGACTATACGGTAGTGTTGCCGGATGGCTCGACGGGAGTTGTAGCAGGTTTGCTTGTTGTCTTCTGATCGCTCAATACCCGGGTGGCCGTTACGTTTAGCTGACCGCTTGCGGCTTGAGGGTACCTGATATGATCATCACCCTCTGCCGGCGTATTGATGAGTCTTAGAGTCCCACAAAGGAGTTACCCAGTCCAGGCGAAACGTTGTGGTGCGCATATGCGATATGCGCATGCACCCGATTGAAATATGCGTATATGATACCGAACGTTGATCGGGTGAACTGCTTTTGGTGGGGTCGTATGAGATATGACCGGATTGATAAATCAAGTGTTGATTTATCATTTAACCATTAGTTTTCTCACTTAAAACCTTTTCTTGGATGATGGATGTGTGCATGCATGTGTGCTTTTCTTTCTTTCTTTCATGCTAGTTTCATGCACATGTGGATGTGCATACATGCACACATACATACACTCATTCATCATGGTTGTTAGCATATGGAAATGGTGGCAATATAAGACTCACACCATGGATTATATAATGGATTATTATTTAATTTTGGATTTAAAAGAAAATGAAAAAGGAAAGGATAATCTTTCATGCTTCTACATTCTTCCTTTGACCTAACCATGCTCAACTACCACTAACCTAAGGTTATCCTTCTCTTTATCATTCCAAACTAAATTAAATAATGTCTCCATCACTTTAACCATGGTTCATAGCATGAAGGAATAAAATATATATTGATATATTTCATTTTCTTCACAAGAGTTATCTTTTTATCTCTTGTTAAAAATTGCCACCATCTTCTTCCTCTAGCTCCTTTGCTCTCTTGATTCTCCTAGTGAGCAAATACCACTTAAAGATAGGTTTTTGAAGTGAGATTCCAAACCACAACATCATTCTACTCAAGTCTAGCCGACTTGATTAGAGTGTTTCCTTCGGTTTTCCAAAGAAGCGAGCTTGGACGGAGTACTCCGTGGTGGATCGTCGTGGACGCAAGGGAACTTCGAGAGGACCTCGATTCAACACCCAAGACACCAAGGAGTCTAGCAAAGGGGAGCTACAAAGGTTGTAGCCTTCAAACCCTAATCTTTTCTAGCTTAATGTTTCGTAACCCTAATTTTCTAGGATCGATCCCTTTGCATGTTAGTTTAGCACCTTAAAAATTATAACTTTGGGTCATATGATGCTTCAAAACACTTCATAGGGTGCCATACTAACCTTACATGGCTATTCATCGCGACCGTGGAATCCGTGTTTTATACAGGCTCGTATTAAAACACGGACGTCCTAGTATATCCAATATTTCATATATGTTCTTCTGCTGCAATGTTCTGTGATGAGATCATATTACTGCCTGAGATGAATATTTATATTATATATATGAGATATATGTTATGTTGCAGATTTCGTTTCAAATGTGATGCTTGTGAAGCATAATAAAATGGGACTTCATTAATGAGATTAATGAAACTAAAAGAAACCTAAAGATGTTGTAGAAACTTGTTTAAAAAATGGTAGCTCTAGTTCTTGCTTTGCATAGCGGTGTTCCTTGTAGAACATCCAGCACCTTATTCGATGAAGAAAGAGCCGAGATACCTTCACCGGGAGTGACCTCTTTAGTGAAACTAGCAGATGCTACAAACTCGGTTTGTCTTTTGATTGTTTCTATAGTTTTTGCTTTGCATAGTGGTATTTGTGAAATATCCTGCACCTTATTCGATGAGAAAAGAGCCGACGATCCCTTCACCGGGAGTGACCTCTTTAGCAATACTAGAAAAGACTCAAAAACATTCTATTTAAAATCACTCGATTCTACAACGATATCAAGTTCTTTACGCAAAGGGTTTTCTTAAAAACCTGTCGTAGCCCTCCGTCATTTCAGATAAGTAGTATTTAGTATTCGTGCTGCGTTTGTTGACCTCTGTCAAGGCGTAGTGTGCGGTAGCTGATTAGTGCTTATCTGTATAAACATATGATGTGATTGATTTAGGGTAGTCGTGCGACCTTGTTGACCTCTGTCAAGGGTTGTGCGGGTGGGTTTACTTCAGTCAGGAAATGACGGGTTGAACTTGACTAGCAGCCTATGGTTTGTTGACCTCTGTCAAGGTCATAGGACGCTAGGGGTAAAATATTATCGGGAATTTCAAGTGTTGAAATTTGCAATGAGATTGCATACCTTCAATGAGATAGTTGTATCCTGATACCCGCTACGAGTAAGAGTTACTCCTGGGAGAGTTTTACACATTACAATTAGCCGATCAAGTAGGTGTCTAGAAAGGTGTTAACGGGGTTATGCCCCTGGGAAAACGAGGTTTACTTTAATTAGGTCCGTGCGAAAGCACGGGGAACCTCCCTCAAAGTACCGGCACTGGCCTGGCTGAAAGATTGACGAACTTATAGAGTGTAATTAATCCCGGCTAATCTTTCCTTTTAGGGTTTGAAGGAAGATTTGACTAAAACAGTAGGAGACATCCTGATTAGATAAATTGATAACCAATCTAATCTTGTAAAAGCGCACGCTGAGTGTTTTCTTCTCTCTCTCTCCTGGTTGCGACTATATCATGCCTTAATCAAGATAATAATACAGATGTATTGACCGAACCCGCTTGTTATACTGCGCTACGGAACGTTGGTCCCGCTCTAACTTATAATTGTTATAAGACAGAGCAGGAAATAGGGGATTACCAGAATTCCCGTGCTGCCCAAACGAAGAAAGTACATGTTGATGCATCTTTTTCGGGTGTGTTCATTACATAGAACTGTTTCTCAATATCCTTTACGTCCTGGGTATTTGATACCGGATCAGGATCCCACAAATGTAATTTGTTACATGGGCTACAGATAGGTAGAGAACTGAGAACGGGTGATAAATTTCATGAGATAGAAAACGGTGCAAGTGTTGCAGCCAAGTCTGTTGGTAGTTATCACCCTGTATTAACAAATACATTGATTCTGAACGAATATTATTAGATACCGAACATGATATACAACATCATATCAGTCTCTTTATAAGTAAAGAAGGATATAATTTTGTATTGTTGGATAATGTTTTGAATATTTCCTATATCAAGAGTTGATCGGTTCAAGCACGTTATCTAAAAGTATTGACGTTCTAAATCAAACTACAATTTTTAATATACAGAATACACACAAGAGGAAGAGTTCAGAAATGAACGAATCCTTCTTGAGGCATTGTAGACTAGGTCATATCAATGCGACCCGACTAGCTAAGTTACATTTAGATGCATGTTTAAATTAGTTTGAATTTACATCTTGTGAAACTTGCCGGTCATGTCACAAAGATAAGATGACCACTGCTCTGTTTATTGGAAACAGAGAAAGAGTTAGTGAACTCTTGGGATTGATATATGCTGATGTATGATGGTCCCCTGTCTACACATGCCAAGATCGGTCTTTGTACTTCATTACATTCTCTGATGATCTCTCAAGATTCAGACATATGTTCCTGTTGAAACACAAGTCTGAAGCTTTTGAGATATTCACAGAATATAAGTTAGAAGTAGAGAACCAAAAACGGGTATAAGTATTATGTCCTTTGATGTGATCAGGGAGGAGAATACTTGAGCACGGAGATTCTTGGACTATTCTAAAGGAGAATGAGATTCTTTCTCGGTATTACTCCTCCGTATACACCATAACACGATGGTATATCGGGGCGGAGAAATAGCACCCTATGTGATATGGTGTGCTCTATGATGAGTACTACTGAGTTTCCTATTTCTTTTTGGGAGTTATGCACTTGAGAAGCTGCATACCTATTGAATAGGGTTCAAATCAAATCAGTTGCCTACCACTTCATATGTGATATGGAATGGGAAGAGCCCATATCTTAAGTATGTTAAGATTTGGGGTTGTCCAGCCTATGTCTAAAAGCATAATCCGGACAAGTTCGAGGCAAAGTCAGTTCTGTAGAAGTTTGTTTCTCAGCATGCTACCTTTGTGAAAGGGAATTTCTTATAAAGAAATTAATGGTCATGAGGTAGAACTGGAAAGAGTTCCATCTATACAAAACTGCAGCTGATGATTTAGTAGAACCAAAGGATTCAATAGTAACCAACGAACCTCAGCCTCTCCGCCGATCTAGTAGGGTTCCTCACCCACCTGAGAGATACTTCGGTTTCTCTATGGCAGTGGGAGCGAGGATTGCATCATGAGATGATGACCCAACTTGTTTCGAGCTGACCATCAGGAGTGGGACTCTGTAAGAATGGCTGGATGCTTAGCGATTTGAGATGGAATCCTTATACACCAACAAAGTATAGACTTTGGTTGCTTTATCTGAAGGGTTAAATCCCCATCAGGAGCAAGTATATCTTGAGAAGATTACTTGGTGTACATGGAAAAGTTGAGACTTTCAAAGTTATTCTTAAGTCCATCCAGATCCTACTTGCCACGGCTACATACCATGACTACGATTGGGTGTCATGACTGCTTTTCTAAATATTGATTTGGAAGAGAGCGTCTATAAGTACACAGCCAGAGGGCTTCGTAGACAGTGGGAGTAGCGAAAACGTGTGCAAGATGTTTTATGTGATAAAGCAGACATCGCGGAGTTGGAACATCTGTTTTTATGTGGTAGTCAAAGAGTTTGACTTCATCAAAATGGTAGATGAACCTTGTATATACAAAAAGGTAGTAGGGAGTATGGTGGTGATCCTCGTAGAGTACATGGATGACATACTCTTGATAGGGAAGGAGTTTTCCATGCTACGCTCGGTCAATCTCCGCTTATCACAAAGATTCTCCATATAGGATCAAAGTGATACCTCCTAAATCTTGGGTTTTGATCTATGAGATAGATCTAATTGGATGTTAAGATACTCACAAGTTGTAGTGAGATGGTATCAATCGATCCTGGGGAGAATCACAGGAAAGGTTCCAGGGTGATAAGGACGACTGAATGTCAGTCGCAGGCATTGTCTTTACCCTCAGTGGAGGGACGGTATGTTGGAAGAGTTCCAAGCTAGATACCGTGACTTACTAGACGATTAAAGGCAAGATACATCGTTACCAAGGATGCTACCAAAGAGGCAGTCTGGATATATAAGTTCATAAGATGAACCTCGTTCCTACCATTGTGTGACAATGGAGTTGTGGCTTTGGCCAAGGAACTACCGTCCCATCAGAAATCCAGATATAATACTTAGGCAGTATCACCTGATCATGGAGATGGTTGATCTCCAGGGAGATCAAGGTTAGGAGAGTAGACACAGAGGACGACAGCGCGGATCAACTCACAAAGGCCTTTTTCCCAGTAGAGACTTTTATGGGATGGTTGGGTATGAGATACTTCAACCACAGCTAATTGTTGGGTATGCGATACCACAACAGATGGCCCTAGTGCAAGTGGGAGATTGTTAGTTATATGTATGCCGTAGAGGCCATTACTGTACATACGATGTATATTGTAATGGATGCTTGGATATATATAGGGAGGACTTTCTTGCTCGACATGATAGTATGCTATCTGGTTGTACTTTATCTTAACATGTACTCTGATTGTCTTTATGTTACATGTTGATAAAGCCCTTAGGATATGTACTCGACTACTGGGACTATGATGAGATCATACTAGTGGGGCCACGGTAGTCGACGAGTACATCCTATAACTGTTCCTAGTTGAGGGTGTATCGAGACAAGACATCGATGCACCAGAGTAGACTAGCATATACGCATCTTGACCCATATGATGGGCGATGGATGATCCCATATCCATCGGTGTTTGACATCAAGGATGGTGTACGGGTGCTCAGTAGAGACTGGGTACACTGGACGGACTCGCCGAGAACTCCCAGATGGTATTATACCTCACGTCAGATGGCAGTTCTCCGGTGACACTGGTACAGAGTAGTCTGTTGACCCGAGATCGTTATAGAGTCTTGTGTGATTGCCACTGTGCTTTGATTTCCATCATACCACGTCTAAGAGGGCGTGCAAAAAGGTGGCTTTTGGGTACAGTCCCGAATCACATGGAGGCAATGAGCGATAGGAGGGGATTCGTCTCTCTCGGTATAGGGAGTTGATGTTGTGCTGTGTTCGATTGGCTATAACTGGAAATCCCTGGTCAGGGTTGCTGAGATTTACTGGTAAGTGTTATCAGTAGTTTCTCGAACTGTTATAGACCTCATATCGACACGACTTATCGAGCTACTGGGGTCTGACGTTTACCACCTCTAGGCGAGATATGCAACATATCAGACGACGAGACCGGACTATACGGGAGTGTTACTGATTGGATTCGCAGGAGAATGTACAGGCTTGCTTGTTGATCTTCTGATCGCTCAATACCTGGGTGGCTGTTACGTTTAGCTGACCGCTTGCAGCTTGTGGGTGTTTGATATGATCATCACCTACTGCTGGCGTATTGACGATTCTTTAGAGTCATACACAGAGGTTTCTTGGCTCAGGCAAAACGGAGTAGGAGCACATATATGATTTGTGCGGGACCGAGAACAATACGAGTATGTGATATCGTATTAGATTCTCGCGATATGAGATATCGGCCGAGTATATGTGATATAGCCGGGTCATCGGATCAAGTGTTGATTCGATGAACTGATACAGATTATATTAGTCGGTTATTTGTGAAATAGCCGGATTATCGGATCAAGTGTTGATTCGATAATTTAATGTATAATTATATATTTGATATATTAAATTACATTAACTATATAAGCTCACTAAAATATTCTTTTTCTCACTCGGGTAATACATTGATATATATGCGATATATGTTAATTGTATTATTTTATTTTGTTACAATAAATATTATATATGTGATATATAATATTGTAACATGATGTGGTTATTAATGCAACATGTTTAGTGGAGATTAAACATGGTTAGGGTTTGATTTGGGTTAAGCTTTTCTAGAAGTTTCTAGAAGCTTTCATTTTTGTTTTGGAAAAGATATTGTGTTGATATTTTAAGTGACTCATCTTTAACTCAATCCAAACCCTAGCCCTAGTTAAATCTCTAAAAAGGTGACATTGACCATGGTTGCATTTCTAACTTCATTCTTAACTTTCATTATTCATCACAAAAGGATCACTATTCTTCTTTTTCTTCTTCCTTGATGCAAAGCTTTCTTGCTTTGCTTTTTGTGATGAAAGTGAGTGAGAATAAGAAAACAAATGAGAGCAAAAATCCTACTTCATCATCCCCATCTACCCTTGCCATTTAGATGAGGGCGTTCACTTCATTTTGTAAGTGAGAGCTTGTGTTAATGAAACTTTAAGGTAGATCATCTTTGTTATCGAAGATCGGAAGCAAGCTTGCATCATTCTCTTCGTGGAGCCTCTCTAGAGTCCGGATGCACGATGATCGCAGCGAAGGGACCTCAATACGGAGCTTAAGAAATGAAGGACCGGATTTACAAAGGTTGTAATCCCTCTCACTTAGTGTTAAAGTGTTTAACATGCTTGTTTTCGTCTAATCTCTAGTTTAAAGATCTCGTTTAGTGTTGTTCGGCACGGCTAAATTTTAAATCGGGCATGGTTGATGCCTCGTAGACCCTTGTGCGTGTGCATACCAACCCTACATCGTTAAGCGTCAGGGCGTGATAGGATATTTAGTCGTAGATGTTTATGTGTATTATTGTAGCATACCTTCCTTGTTGCATTTAGAATGGTAGTATATAACACTGCACTGTCACTAACGGTTCAAGCTACACGAGCACTATTTGTATGTTACACTCACACCGTTAGTGATTGTCATGACACTCGCACTATAGGTTGCTACGAATTATATATCGTCTTGATTACCGCATCATTGATGATTGTCATGACTTGTCGCATATTCACATATGATTAGATATATCACTACTTGCGCACATGCACACTGTATATTCACATTTAGTGCATACCTTCATTGATATATCACTACCTGCGCACATGCACACTGTATATTCACATTTAGTGCATACCCTGATATATTTATGCTTGTGCACATATACATCGCATATCCATATTACTGCACATGTACATTGCTATAATCACATTGCGTATATATCCATTTGCACACCCATACCTATATACATACATATGTTACATACATGGATGATATTGACATGATTTAAAAACTAAGGGACCGCATGAGATATTTTCAAAACTGTATCTTTTAAAAAAAAGAGCGGTTTCCTCTTTCTTTTACTCTTAATGTCATACGACACATTGCATGGATTTACGCATTGAGTTGGATTTATGTGATTTCTGGATTTGGGAACCGGGGTATTATTTTAAGAAAATACGCACTGTTTTAAAAACCCGGTTTCCCTTGATATGATATTTCAGTGCGTCCACTATGCGTTTTCTCGGTTCTGAGACGTGTGATATGTGAACCCGAATCGAAGAGCTGGACGAGGCCGATTGCGGGTACATGGTGGACCCGGTATGGTACCCGGGGTGAGAACGGATTGCTGTGCAGTAGATGGTGAGCCTGGCAGAGGGACTATTACCTACCGGTGATTGGTTGGACCTGGCGGTTATCCGGAGGATACTGACCAGAGTCGATAGATGGATAAGGGACGACAAGTACTGCCGGGACCGAGGGCCGATTCCGCAGACGGAGCTCGTGGGCCGATCCGGACTGATGGAGCCCGATACTTGAGGATTTGCGTGTCGATGCTGGACACGATTATTTTATGATATTTCGAGTGCCGATATTGGGCACTCACGATTCTATGAGATTTACAAGATTTGAGGGCCGATGAGGGTGACGGCGCCTGAGATTTACTGGGATTTGGGTGCATTGATGGACTCCGGTTATTATCCACGTTGACATTCCGTGTAGATGTTATTTTATCCCATGCTCAGCATTCAGTATTTTGCATCTCATTCTGTAGCTATAGTACCTGATAGAGTACTTTTGCATGATTATTGCATACCCTGCTCATCATATATTGATGTTATTAAATTGCACTTGTTAGGCATGATTATTGCGCATCCAGTTCATCATATAGATATTATCTGCTGGCATATGTAGAGTATCGCAGTACATGCATACTCGCGATTACCTTTATATGTTATCTACTATTCACGAGTTGGCAACTCACCCCCGTTGTGCCATAGTGTTTGCAGGTTGCCCCTCGGAGTAGTCGCGGCAGGCTGCTTTCTTGCATCTTTTGATATAGATATCACTGCAGTTGGCACGTGGGCCCTTTGCTGATAGGTGGGTTTTTGTGCGGTATCTGTTTATTTTCCAGTTGTATACACTGTTGTATCTAGTACTCTACATCTACTTTTCATGTATTGACTTAGAGACCAGTTGTGAGGATGATGTATATATTATTTTGTACTCTGGTGTCGAGCTCGTTGTGAGCCGACTTTATTTATGCAGTTTCATATTTCATGTTGTCTTCACTTATTTTTGCTCATTCTTCGCTACGGCGTCGTATATTATCATTGTGGTGGTTGTTTCCGCCGTTGGGCATGATTACTCCGGTTTGGGATGCTTTATTCCTATTGTATATCATTTTACTCATATATTGTCTTGTACCCGATTTCGGGGCTAGTTTTTACAAAGGAAATGCTGCCAAAATTTTTAAGATAATAACTTGAACTTTAAAGAATTTTACTAAATTACTTAAGGTTTTCTAAACGCTTTAACAAATGTTCTATTAAATGTTTTAACACTCAATATTTTTAATGGTTTTGATTTCTGGGTTTCGGCTTACTTAGTCGCGTTACGCCTGTAGACGTTACGTGGTTAAGTGCCGGTCACGGGCCGAACTTTGGGTCGTGATATGGGAGTATCGAGATTGGGCATCGATATTCCAGAGTAGACTAGTGTATACATTTCGAGACCTCGATGAGGAGCGGTGGTCGGTCTCACAAGCCATTGGTGTTATATCACCTAAGATAGTATACAGGTGCTCACTGGAGGTGAGTACATTGGACGGAATCGCCGAGAATTTATAAATGGTATTATATCTATCATTAGATGGAAGTTCTCAAGTGGCATTAGTACAGGTTATTCTTTTGACCTGAGATCGTCATTTTTCTCGTGTGAGTTCCTACTGTAGTTTGATTACTACCCTACCATGACTCAAAGGAGTCGTGCAAAAAGGTTTTAGTTGGGTACGGTCCCGAGCCACATGGAAGCAGTGAGCGATTATCGAGGATTTGTCTCTCCTGGTATTAGGAGTCGATGCCGTGCTGTGTTCGGTAGGCTATCACCTTAATTCCGTGGCCCTGGGGCTAATTCTTCCTCAGGCATTTTCTGCAGTTCTACATGAAATCTTGTAATTCACTTAGAAGTAGCAGAAGCACCAACTTTTTTGTTCTGGGAGGGTTCAATATCCTCCACGATAGATGAGATTTACTGATATGAGTTCAGTAGTTTCTCTGTTGGTGATGAGCTTGACTCCGACACGACTTATCGGGTTATTAGGGGTCTGGCGTCTCCACCCCCTAGACCCGGTATGCGATACTCTTAGACGAAGAGACCAAAATGTATGGTGATTGCCACATTTAGGCTCAGTAGGGTTCGGACGGACTTGATCGTCGGCCTCTTCTTTGACAGATACCTGGGCAACCGTTACGTACAGCTAATGCCGCTGACATGCTTGTGGTTTTTGGATTTATCCAATAAATCACTGTCATCATATTGTCGGGTCTTTAGAGTCCCACACAAAGGGTTTTCCTGGTTCACGAGATATGATGTAGATAACGTATGTTGGTACATACAGGGTGTCCGATTAAATACATGTACAGGATACACGAACATTAATCGGACGGTTGATAATATTAGCGGCTTAAGATTAAGCCGAATTATTAAATCAGGTTTTGATTTAATAATTTTTATATATATATTTTTAATATGTATATTCTAGTATTATTGTTCACGGTTGTCACGCCCCGCTTCCCAGAGTACGCTAAGATAGGCACGTGACAGAGCCATCCATGGTACCTGTGGATAGGAAATATCCCTCCACAGTCACATTACGGCTATAGAGATATCAAGAACAATAATAAACAACTATCTAATACATGTCCATGAGCCAGAATAACGAGTCAAGAGTAAAAATAATGCGGAAGCAAAATATCCAGGTAATAATAATAATCTGGAAAGTACGGAAGTAACTGAACTAACTGGATACTAACAGGATCCTCACTGCTCGGCCTGACGGCGGAAGTACTCCTGATCAGTCAGCTGCAAAGGGAATGTCGAAGGATGCGGGGACTCTGTTTGGTTCGTGGATCGGCGGATCATACTATCAACGCTTGTCCGTCAAAGCTTCGCACGAAAGATGATGTTCAGAGGCCACCGCAGAAGCAGTTTCAGGGACAGAAGCAGCTAACTCAGGGACCCAATCAAGATCGAGCATTTACCCTGACAGCTGAGGAAGCTAAGGCTTCAGAAGAAGTTGTTTCAGGTATCCTACTTGTTCATGGTTTTCCCGCATTAGCGTTATTCGATTCTGGTGCATCCCATTGTTTTATGTCGTCCAAGTTTATTGCTACACACTCGATTGCTTGCACGACCCTGTCTAGTTGTTGGGACATACACACTGGGAATGGGAAGATCATAGCTAGTAGAGAATGTAAGGATTGTTCAGTTGTTATTTGCGGACGGGAGTTATTTGCAGATTTCTTGGTGATTGATACCGGCAGCTATGAAGTCGTCTTGGGAATGGATATTCTCGGCACTTTCCACGCTCACATTGATTGTAGCGCAAAGAAAGTGATTTTCCAGATTCCCGGACATCCGGAGTTTATCTTTACTGGAGGAAGCTGTTTTGTCGGGCCAGTCAAGTTTAGGGCTAGGCCGACAAACAATGATTCTTTCGTCGATAGAAGTGGAAGCGTCAGCTGTAGTCCAAGATTTCATGGACGTGTTCGAGGACATCTCGGGTTTACCCGAAGCGAGATGTAGAGTTCGCGATCGACCTTGTTCCTGGTGCAGCGCCAATCTCAAAGGCGTATTATCCAATGGCATGAAGAAGTCAATTACTTGAGAAGGGCTGGATTCGCAGCAGCAATTCATCTTGGGGAGCTCCAGTTCTTCTAGTAAAAGGGCGGCACACGGATAAATGTGTGTTAGGTTTGAGACATTGAAGCAGAGATTGATAACCGCTCCTAGTTTGACCGTACCAGACGATTCCGGAGGATTGGTGATTCACAGCGATGCATCTGGGGAAGGATTGGGATGTGTTTTGATGCAGCTGCAAGTACAGTCGTCGTTGATCATGAATATTAAAGCAGCGCAGTTACATGACCCTAGATTGCAAAAGTTTCGAGAACAAGTTGAAGCAGGACTTCGAATGGACTTGTAGATTCATGAAGATGGTTCGTTGCGATATGGTAGCCGTTGTGTGTGCCAAAAGGAGATATTTGCGAAGAAGTTATGAAGGAGGCACACAGTTCCGCATATTCCGTACATCCAGGAGGCACGAAGATATACCGAGATCTACGACAGCATTTCTGGGGGGAAGGCATGAAACGGGAGATTGCCTGCTTTGTAGCAAAGTGCTTGGTGTGTTAGCAAGTTAAGACCGAACATCAAAGGGTTGTTGGTTTATTGCAACCACTTCCGATTCCTCAATGGAAGTGGGAACATATAACCATGGATTTCGTGACGGCTTTACCGCGGAGTCCAAAGGGCAACAATGCAGTTTGGGTGATTGTTGATCGATTGACCAAGGCGGCTCATTTCATCCCATTTCGAGTTGGTCAATCAACAGAAGCATTGGCAGAATGGTACATGCAGGAGATTGTAAGCTTGCGTGGAGTACCGGTGAGCATCGTGTCCGACCGTGACACCCGTTTCTTATCACACTTATGGAGGAGCTTACAGGAAAGTTTGGGGACTCGATTGAAGTTTAGTACAGCTTATCATCCTCAGACAGATGGCCAGTCGGAGAGAACGATCCAAACTCTTGAAGACATGTTGAGAGCTTGCATGTTAGACTTCAAGGGTTCATGGGAGGATCATCTACACTTGGTGGAGTTTTCTTACAATAACAGTTTTCAGGCGACTATTCAGATGGCTCCATTCGAAGCATTATATGGTCACAAGTGTCGTTCACCTGTCTGTTGGGACGATGTTGGAGAACGAATATTGTTGGGACCGGATTTGATCGTGCAAACAGTGGAGAAAGTTAACACTATCCGGAATCATATGAAGGCCGCACAAGATCGGCAGAAGAGTTGGGCCGATACATCAAGAAGACCTCTAGAGTTCACGGTTGGTGATCTTGTGTTCTTGAAAATATCACCGACTAGAGGAGTGATTCATTTCGGAAGTCGAGGAAAGCTTAGTCCTTGATTCGTTGGGCCTTTCGAGATTTTGGAGCGTGTTGGAGAAGTGGCGTATTGATTGGCTTTACCGCAATCTTTGGCGAATGTTCATGACGTGTTTCATGTATCTCAACTCCGTAAGTATGTTCAAGATGAAACACACGCACTGGATCATTCGGAGCTGACTGTACGAGAAGATTTAACCTTTGAGGAACGACCGATGTCGATTGTGGATCGAAGAGAAAAGGTTCTTAAGAACAAGGTTATCCCTCTTGTACTTGTTTCTTGGGGAAATTGCTCACATGGAGAATCAACTTGGGAACGAGAAGATGAGATCCAACAGAAGTTTCTACATCTATTCTTGTAGTTCTTGATTGTTTATCCTTTCTTGTTCTTGAATTTCGAGGAAGAAATTCTTTAGTTCATATATACCAATTCCAGTTCCCGTATTTCCTTAGTTGTGGTATTTTTCTTGATTTATCGTGATTTGGGTGCGAATGGTATTTTACATTTTACATTGCATTCGACCCAACCCGCTTGCTTGAACCTGTTTGATTCATATTTATGAATTACCCTGACTTGTTGCGTAGACTGTGCATTTTTATGTTTAGTGCATACTGGCATTTTATCTGACATTGCATCTTTTACCAGATAACATTTTAAGTCACGTAAAATAATATAAAATTACTTAACATGCTCTGCATGATACCCCTAACCCCGTGGTAGCATCCGCGCATCTTGTTCTCGTCCCGTTCAGTGAAACGGATGTGTTTGGATGGCTACGCGCACGTACGTGCATTCATTCTTGGGGGTATGCATTTTCGTCACCTAAACATTCATTTTGAATTTTGAAAGTCGCATATATTTTTCGTATTTTAAAACTAAAATTTTAGACCCGACCCGGGCGTGTTTTGGAATATTTTGTGCCCCGCCTAAATTCAAACTTATTTAATATTTATTTTAAATTTTATATTTAAAATCTCGTAACTGATAATATTTTCACAACTAACTAAAATATTTTAAATTTAAAATCAAAATAAATTAAGAATACCCAGCTCACTCCAGCTCTCTCTCTGTTTCGTGGCCCCCACTCCCTCTCTCTTTCTTTCTCTCTTTCTCTCTCTCTCTCCCCGCGCTATCTCTCTCTCCCCACAAAACGACGATTTTCTTTCTCCTCACTGTTCACTTTTCTCTCTCTCCTCTCGCTATCTCTATCTCTCTCTCTCCTTTCGATTCTCTCTCTCTCTCCTCTCGCGATCCTGTAGAGGATCTCGTCACCTCCCTCAGATCCCGTCACCTCCCTCCTTCATATTTCTTTTCTTCTCTCTTTTTTAACCTGATCTCCCATCTCCTTCCTCGTTAACCCATCACCGAGCTCCTAAGCTCAAACCCTAACCCTAATCACTATTGCCTCCTCAACCTCAATAGAGCCCTCGTCTTATCTCCTTCTCCTTCGCCACCTCCTTCAATCTTCCGAGCACCCTACACACCCACAGCACCCCACAGAACCCATCATCACCACCTTGCACACCTCATCGCCGATCATCCCTCGCCGCCACCATCTCATCCTCTTCCTCTCCTCTGCCTTCTCCCTCTACACCAGGCTGCACATCCCTACACCAAGAAACCCCAGCAAACCAACCGAGAACCCTAACACTGAAACCCTAGCCTCCATCTCGATTGCCCCTCACCGCCGGTGAACCCTACACCACTACCTCGTCTCCTCTGTCCCCTGAAACCCCAGAGCACCAAACTCCAGTGAGCACTTCTCTTCTTCTCTTCTTCTACCTCTTCTTCTTTTCGTTTTCTTTTCTTGAAACTTGGAACTGCAGAGATCGCCGGAGCCCTGACGTCGTGGATGATCCAAACGATCCAGCGAACATGCCTTGACTGTGTGATCACCCTCGTGCGTTATTTGGACTCGTTCCGTGTACCGTGCGTGTGTCGTGACTTTTCACCGACGTGAGACGTTCCGTACACATCCGTTTCTTGATCCGTCGAGGCAAGTTTATCTTACTACATGCTACATTACTTTATATACACCTATTTAAATAAATATCACACATGTATTTTAAATCATGCACCCCATGTTTAGTTTTACAGCTTTTCGATGTTCCGTTTGCATCCATTCATATCATTTCAGATCTAGGTCATGAAAACTAATCGTGTTACTTAGTAGATTACAATATACTGCATCCATATCAATATTTTCATCACATATTGCTTAGTTGTACATCCCACATTACCATTTTTATAGTTTTATAACTTTTCGGATACCCGTTTGCATCCATCTCATTTAGAATATATATAACTGCATCCATAGATCACATTAATACATAACACTGTGATATTAACACCCCATGTTTAATAAAGAGCATCCTAATTAGTATTGGAACTATAAATGTAACCCTAATTGATAATTGTGCATCCATATCTTGAATTTATATCTATTTGCATACCATATCACATTATTCCATTTTATTGTTATATTAGTACACCATACTTGTTTTTGTGTACCTATACTTATTACAGTTTGATTATGAGCATCCACTTGATACTTGTGCACTACCTGACACGACCTGATACACTACTACTTAACACGACTTGATACATGTGCACTACTTGACATGATTTGATTCCATGTACACTACCTGACATGACCTGATGTATCACAGCCCGACTTGTTACCTGATCTTGTTACTAATGCCGACAATCTTGACCTGTTGTCCCTACGGACATTTCCTGTTGTCTATACAGACAAACCTGTACCTGCTTGATCCTATGTTGGCATTAGCCCCAGATTTATCAATACCTGACTTACACACATAACCTTGGGGGTATGGGGAAATCAATGATGAAACCTGACTTGTAACTCGACAGTTCGATGCCTTTACTGATCAGTCTTACAGGCTAGGCCACCCCGGAATGATGCTGCTGACATCATTCTTCTTTACATACTACCTTTTACTGCCTAGCGACACGTCTCGGATTCAGCCCGAGAGTCTTGACCGTGGTCCCAGGCACGCACGGGATACTATTGAGTTACATCGATGATTCATCAAATTGATTTCAAAGACTTGAGAGTAGTTAACCAGTAGACCAGTTTAGATTACTCACTGCACATCACCTGTGCCTTACCCTTCACTGTCCTTATTTATGTTACCGTTATACCTTATTTGCCGTTCATACTTGTACCTGCATGCCTTGCTACTCCTTGATTTTATTATTGCTTGATATTATGACGTGCTGACGTCTAGGTTTTGCATGGCCCAGATTCTTTACCTTTGTTGCAGGCCGAGCAGGAGCATTTCAGTGAACAGGCCGAGCAGTGAGGACTTGTTATTAGTTAGTTTAGTTTCCTTTCAGTATTTTCATTCCTATTGTGAGCCCGCATTATGGGACGTACATTCCAGTTTATTATTGTATTGGAACTTTTTGCTTCCGCATTATTTTATTCTTGACTCGTTATTCTGGCTCATGGACATATATTAGATAGTTGTTTATTATTGTTCTTGATATCTCTGCAGCCGTAATGTGACTGTGGAGAGATATTTCCTATCCACAGGTAGCATGGTTGGTTCTGTCACGTGCCTATCTTAGCGCATTTTGGCTAGGCAAGTTTAAACAAACATAGTGCGCTAAGATAGGCACGTGACAGAGTCAACCATGCTACCTGTGGATAGGAAATATCCCTCCACAGTCACATTACGGCTATAGAGATATCAAGAACAATAATAAACAACTATCTAATACATGTCCATGAGCCAGAATAACGAGTCAAGAATAAAATAATGCGGAAGCAAAAAGATCCAATACAATAATAAACTGGAATGTATGTCCCAGAATGTGGGCTCACATCAGGAATGAAAATACTGAAAGGAAAATAAACTAACTAATAACAAGTCCTCACTGCTCGGCCTGTTCACTGAAATGCTCCTGCTCGGCCTGCAGCAAAGGTAAAGAATCTGGGCCATGCAAAACCCAGACGTCAGCGTGTCATAATATCAAGCAATAATAAAATCAAGGAGTAGCAAGGCATGCAGGTACGAGTATGAACGGCAAATAAGGTATAACAGTAACATAAATAAGGACAGTGAAGAGTAAGGCACAGGTGATGTGCAGTAAGTAATCTAAAGTGGTCTACTGGTTAACTACTCTCAAGTCTTTGAAATCAATTTGATGAATCATCGATGTAACTCAATAGTATCCCGTGCGTGCCTGGGACCACGGTCAAGACTCTCGGGCTGAATCCGAGATGTGCCGCTAGGCAGTAAAAGGTAGTATGTAAAGACGAATGATGTCGGCATCATCATTCCGGGGCTGGCCTAGCCCGTAAGACTGGTCAGTAAAGGTATCGAACTGTCGAGTTACAAGTCAGGTTTCATCATTGATTTCCCCATATCCCCAAGGTTATGTGTGTAAGTCAGGTATTGATAAATCTGGGGCTAATGCCAACACAGGATCAAGCAGGTACAGGTTTGTCTGTATAGACAACAGGAAATGTCCGTAGAGACAACAGGTCAAGATTGTCGGCATTAGTAACAAGATCAGGTAACAAGTCGGGCTGTGATACATCAGGTCATGTCAGGTAGTGTACATGGAATCAAATCATGTCAAGTAGTGCACATGTATCAAGTCGTGTTAAGTAGTAGTGTATCAGGTCGTGTCAGGTAGTGCACAAGTATCAAGTGGATGCTCATAATCAAACTGTAATAAGTATGGGTACACAAAAACAAGTATGGTGTACTAATATAACAATAAAATGGAATAATGTGATATGGTATGCAAATAGATATAAATTCAAGATATGGATGCACAATTATCGATTAGGGTTACATTTATAGTTCCAATACTAATTAGGATGCTCTTTATTAAACATGGGGTGTTAATATCACAGTGTTATGTATTAATGTGATCTATGTATGCAGTTATATATATTCTAAATGAGATGGATGCAAACGGGTATCCGAAAAGTTATAAAACTATAAAAATGGTAATGTGGGATGTATAACTAAGCAATATGTGATGAAAAAATTGATATGGATGCAGTATATTGTAATCTATTATATAACACGATTAGTTTTCATGACCTAAATCTGAAATGATATGAATGGATACAAACGGAACATCGAAAAGCTGTAAAACTAAACATGGGGTGCATGATTTAAAATACATGTGTGCTATTTATTTAAATAGGTGTATATAAAGTAATGTAGTATGTAGCAAGATAAACTTGCCTCGACGGATCAAGAAACGGATGTGTACGGAACGTCTCACGTCGGTGAAAAGTCGGGACGCACGCACGGTACATGGAACGAGTCCAAATAACGCACGAGGGTGATCACGCAGTCAAGGTACGTTCGCTGGATCGTCCGTGACGTCAGGGCTCCGGCGATCTCTGCAGTTCCAAGTTTCAAGAATAGAAAAGAAAAGAAAAAAGAAAAAGAAAAGAAGAAGAGGAAGAAGAAGAGAAGAAGAGAAATGCTTACTGGAGTTTGGTGCTCTAGAGTTTCAGGGGACAGAGGAGACGAGGTGGTGGTGTAGGGTTCACCGGCAGTGAGGGGCAATCGAGATGGAGGCTAGGGTTTCGGTGTTAGGGTTCTCGGTTGGTTTGCTGGGGTTTCTTGGTGTAGGGATGTACAGCCTGGTGAAGAGGGAGAAGGCAGAGGAGAGGAAGAGGATGAGATGGTGACGGCGAGGGATGATCGACGACGAGGTGTGCAAGGTGGTGATGATGGGTTCTGTGGGGTGCTGTGGGTATGTAGGGTGCTCGGGAGATTGAAGGAGGTGGCGAAGGAGAATGAGATAAGACGAGGGCTCTGTTGAGG
Source organism: Agapanthus africanus (assembly GCA_030015575.1). Taxonomy (NCBI): domain Eukaryota; kingdom Viridiplantae; phylum Streptophyta; class Magnoliopsida; order Asparagales; family Amaryllidaceae; genus Agapanthus; species Agapanthus africanus. The sequence continues at coordinate 249,845,350 of CM057343.1, read as the reverse complement.
TTGAGGAGGCAATGGGGATTAGGGTTAGGGTTTGAGATTGGGAGCTTGGTGATGGGTTAAGGAGGACGGAGATCGGAGCTCGGGTTAAAAAAGAGAGAAGAAAAGAAATATAAAGGAGGGAGGTGACGGGATCTGAGGGAGGTGATGAGATCCTCTACAGGATCACGAGAGGAGAGAGGGAGAGAATCGCAAGGAGAGAGATAGAGATAGCGAGAGGAGAGAGAGAGAGAAAGTGAACAGTGAGGAGAAAGAAAATCGTCGTTTTGTGGGGAGAGAGAGGGAGATAGCGCGGGGGGAGAGAGAGAGAGAGAGAAAGAGAGAGAAAGAGAAAAAGAAAGAGAGAGGGTGTGGGGGCCACGAAACAGAGAGAGAGAGAGAGATGGAGTGAGCCGGGTATTTTTAATTTATTTTGATTTTAAATTTAAAAGATTTTAGTTAGTTGTGAAAATATTATCAGTTACGAGATTTTAAATATAAAATTTAAAATAAATATTAAATAAGTTTGAATTTAGGCGGGACACAAAATATTCCAAAACACGCCCGGGTCGGGTCTAAAATTTCAGTTTTAAAATATGAAAAATATATGCGACTTTCAAAATTCAAAATGAATGTTTAGGTGACGAAAATGCATACCCCCAAGAACGGATGCACGTACGTGCGCGTAGCCATCCAAACACGTCCGTTTCACTGAACGGGACGGGAACAAGATGCGCGGATGCTACCACGGGGTTAGGGGTATCATGCAGACCATGTTAAGTAATTTTAGATTATTTTACATGACTTAAAATGTTATCTGGTAAAAGATGCAATGTCAGATAAAATGCAGTATGCACTAAACATGAAAATGCACAGTCTACGCAACAAGTCAAAGTAATTCATAAATTTGAATCAAATAGGTTCAAGCAAGCGGGTCAGGTCGAATGCAATGTAAAATGTAAAATACCATTCGCATCCAAATCACGATAAATCAAGAAAAATACCATAACTAAGGAAATACGGGAACTGGAATTGGTATAAATGAACTAGGTTGTTACAACGGTTCATTTTCTCTCTCTTGGCTATTAGTATTTTTATACGAATACACGTATTTGTATTTCAATACGTATACCGGGTTGTATTCCGTATTTATACGGAATTTATTCTAGAAGATGGACACCTCATTTCTTGATTTTTCTTTTATAGAAAATAAAAAATGAGGTGGAGGATGAGGTGTAAAGAAGTATGGTGTAGAGTGGTATGGCTTGATTTTTATATGATATATTTCATTTGGATACACTATTCTTTCATGGTTGTAAATATTCAAGCCATTCTTTTTCCATGCTTGCTAGTTTCTCCTTCACAAAAAAGACTTAGCCATTTTCCATGGCTTCTTCTTCTTCACCTCCTCTTCCACCTCCTCCTCCACCTTCTAGATAGCTCACTTGAGCTTAGAAAAGAGAGAAAAGGATAGTGAGAATATTTCTACATTCTCACTCTCCATTCGTAACGAGCTTGGAGCGTCGGTTGCTTCATTAGGTGAAGCCGGAGCTTGGATCGGTTTCCCTCAGGTGGATCTTCTTCAGCAAGGGCGGTCGCCGCTCAAACACGATCTGGACAGAATACACGGAGCTTGGAGGGGTCTTCCACGATTGGATGGACACGCATCGAAGGTAGTATTCTGTATCTTTGCATGCTTTGTTTGCTAGTTTAGGCATTTTGATCGATTCTAGGTTCGGGGTTGCTTCGTGTTTGCTTGAAATTTTTGTTCGCCATTCGCACTTCCGCTTCGCCGTGGGCACTGGGGAACCCTACAGTGGTATCAGAGCCTCCCAAACACCTTAAACTAGCTAGTTACGACATTAGAAATCGAGTTTTCACGGACATCGAAAACTGTTGAAAAAACAGTCCTAAATTTTTGAGTTTTGAGATGTTTACACACCACGCGAGCTCACGGTTTGAACCGAGAAGCCGCGGGGTGGTGCGTGGGCACCTCGGGAGGACCAAAGGGCTGGGCCCACTCCCCAAGACCACCATGAGGTGGTCTTGGAGGTGGGGACTCAAAACTGCCCCCATAAGCAGTTTCAGGTCTGCCTCACTCCCTGGCCACCTCGTGGTGACTTCGGGGGTGGGGTACCCCCAGGCCCCCAATTGAAATTTAATTTTATGCTCTAACTTCCCGTAAAGGTTTGGACGCGTTTCGTTTTGATTCAGACTTCCAAATTGGCTTAAAACTCAATTTTTTTGATGTTTAGTGCACTTGGTCTTTGATCCCTTGGTATATTTGGGATGTGCGCTATTTGTGTGCGGAATTCAAATGTCGTGACTTCATTTGTGTGCGTGTATGTGTTATTGAATATCATCTAATTGGCATACGCTCAATTAGATGGGACTGCATACTTGTTTTGGTTACTTATTTCTGTGGATATATATCTTGATTATGGCTTAGTTGGATTGTCGTGTCGGATAGCCCCTCGTGCGTTGCTTGTACAGTTTTGATTTTCTTTGTTGTATTCATTTGTTTGGGAGGAGCACCAACATGTGGTCGTCGTTTCCGTATTATGTATATTCTTTTATTGTGGCTCGACCAGGATGCGGTCGATGTCGCCATTGTATATATATTTCATTTCTGTACTAGGATTAACCCAGGAGAAGTGCTCGAGTAGCCGGATTCTAGAGTGCAGCAGATGGCCATCTTATGGAGTTGAGACCGGGCTGCCTTGCTCTAGAATTGGCAGGTTGCTCACCGCACTTATAGGGGTTATAGGATTCGACCAGCGGAGGGGTGCACAAGTTACCAGATTCTAGAAAGCGCGGGTGATCGACTCATTTTATTGAGGGTGTATTACCTAGGTTGTAGAATTAGCAGGTAGCATGCACACTCGTAGGGGTCTAGGATCGACTATGTACGGACTATCCACACGACCAGGGAACATTGCATTTCATTTGCCGCTCAGATGAAACGCGAAGCTCCAAGTATATCCGCTATTCCATATTGTTGTGCGCATGCCTATGATGATTCTTGTCTGCCTGTGATGACTATTATCTGCCAGCGATATATATATATATATATATATATATATATATATATATATATATATATATATTAGTAGATGCTTCTATATGTTTTGCATCCGTGCTAGCCTTGTCCCCGCCTTGCCGTAAGTTAAGTAAGCTTACGATGAAGACCCGGGACCCCATGGCGAATGTGGATGGCATATACAAGCATGCTATTTTGGTTATTTCTATTGTGACTTAGAAACTATATTTGATGGGACCGCATTATATCTTTAATGCAAAGAAAACAAACCTATTTGATATTGTTGGAACCAATTTTTAAAACTACTCGGTTTTCTTCAAAACAAATGTCATATTATTTTGCTTTGCATTGAGATGTTCGGTTAGGAATATCCTGCACCTCATTCTATGAGGGAAGAGCCTTGATCTCTTCACGAGGGATTCGCTCTTAAGCAAAGGTTTATTTTACTAGTTTTAAAACGCGAAACTTAAACCACTCCATTTCAAATCCACTCGAGTTCCTTCAACGATAGCCAAATGTTAAATGTTTCGCTAAAAACCAGCCGTAGCCCTCCGTCATTTCCTACAAGTAGTACTTAGTATTCATGCTGCATTTGTTGACTGTGTCAAGACGTAGCGTGCGATAGCTAAGTAGTGGTTGTTTGTAGCAAGTAGTGCGACAGTCGTGCAGCCTTGTTGACTTTGTCAAGGGCTCGTACGGGTGGGTTTAATGCAATCAAGATAATGACGGGTTGACTTGACTAGGACCTTTTGATTTATTGACCGTGTCAAGATCACTTGGGTTCTAGGGGCAAAAAGCATATCGGGAGTTTCCAATATGAAGGAAACTTGCCATGCATGCGCATACTTTCTGGAGTGTGGTGACTTGAGTGGATTCCATCAGGTTATCACATGATGATAGTTCGGTCCCGATTCCTACTGATTAGTAGGTATTACTCCTCGGGAGATTTTCACCTCACAATTAGCTAACGTATGTAAGTCGATGTCGCACACCCCACGGGTTCGCAGGGAGGCGGAATATACAAAAAACGATTTTTCAAACCTTCACAACACCGACTAAACTCCAGTATCTATACGGAAACCTTAACTAGCTATTACTACTAGGAAATTCTAACTACTATGATAGTGTTATACCTCCTAGTTATTTGTCCTTCGGGTCTTCTTCTTCTCCTCCTCTTCTTGAGCTCCTCGAAGATCGGATCGTGCTTGAACGTCGGCCTCCTTGCGTCAAAGACGATCCACCCGAGAGAATGTGGTTCAAGCTCCAACCTCTAAACCGAGGTAACCTAAAAAGCCTAGCTCGCTAAACTAGGAAGCTTATGAGATGTAGAATGTTTAAAGGAGTGTTTTATCTCATGTAACCTATGACTCACAACACATGTGAAGGTTAGGGTTATTGAAGAAGAAGGAGGAAAAATAGAGAGAGAAAAGAAAAGAGCAAATGAGCAAGTGATAGCTAAGTGAAGAATGGCTCATCTCTTTTCCTCACCTCAAGCATGGATTATTTTCTATGGAAAATAATCAACCATGCTTGAATAGTGAGACCAAATCAAATAAATAATGCCATAAGCCATGCTTAACTCCATGCCACAAATATCTCCATTTACACCTCATTAATCTATTTTCCAAAATAGATTAATCCAAGTAATGAGGTGTCCCCTTTTGGAAACATCTCTTGTGAAATTACAAGAATTCCCTCACCCTATATACATACTCGTATTCGTATTCCGAAAAATACGAATACAATGAGATGATAACAATCCAATAATATAATACTAGGATCCGGTTTAAACCAAAGCCTACTAGTATTATCCGTTCGAACAACATCCGTGCAACTAGTACACGTATATGATCGGAACCCTGCCGTAAAACCATACGACCTCTACATCGTTTCGCCTGAACCAGGGAAACCCTATGTATAGGACTCTAAAGACTCGACAGTACGCTGGCAGTGGGTTTAACCACAAGTCCGTCAGCGACACTGGCTGTACGTAACGGCTACCCAGGTATCTGTCGATAAGAAAGCCGACGAGCAAACTCATCCGAACTCCTACTGAGCCTATCTGTGACAATCTCCGTATAGTCTGATCTGTTCGTCTCAGAGTATCGCATATCGAGCCTAGGGGAGGTAACTGTCAGACCCCTAATAGCGCAATAAGTCGTGTTGGTGTAGAGCCCAATACACCTTGAGAAACCAGTAAATCTCGTTTGCCCTGGCCAGGGATTTTGTGTATTGGCTATCCGAACACAGCGCGATATCAACTCCCAATACTGGGAGAGACGAATCCTATCTAACCCATACTGCCTCCAAGTGCTTCGGGACTGCACCCAATAACTACCTATTTGCACGACTCATTTGAGTCGTGGTAGGGTAGTAATCTAAGTACAGTGGGAATACACTTGAGACGAATAGTGATGTCAAGTCAACGGACTAACCTGTACTCATGTCATTCGGGAACTGCTAACTGACGATAGGTATAATGCCAACCAGAAGTTCCCATCGAGTCCGTCCTGCAGGGTTACCTAGCACGGTAGCAAGGTTTCGGGAGGCATCGTCCATGCCAAATTCAAAAATTTGCCGTTCTAGCTAACCCTAACTAAGAATCGTTAACTAGAAATCCGACGGAAAAGTAAATGCAAACACTTTGCAAGTAAAGTGAGCAAGGAATACAACCTTTGTAGACCGGTCCTTCACTTCAATAGCTCCGTGTAGTAGTCCCTTCGCTGTGATCGTGTACTCCGAACTCTAGAGAGGCTCCCGTGAAGAAACGAACATGCTTGCTTCGAAGTGTTCGAGGTCGAAGATGATCTACGTCGAGGAGACACTAACCCAAGTCATCTCTTCACTAATTACGGAATTAGTGAAGCAAACACCCTATACTAAATGGCAAGTAGTAGATGATGATGAAGTAGGAAGTGGGCTCACTTTAGTTTTATTTTTCTCACAAATTTTCATCACAAACTCAAACCCTAGAAAACTCTTCTCTTTTTGAGCTCATGAAGAAGATGAAGAAATATCAAGAGAGAATGAGAGTGAGGTTAGAATTGCAACCATGAGTGAGTTATCCTCTCATGCCTAACTCATGTAGAGAATAAACTAAGGGCTACGGTTAAGGGTTGGGTTAAGAAATATCTTAAGCAAGACAAACAAGTGGACTTGGTCAATGTTCTATAAGCTTCTCCAAGCTTAACCTTGACTAAATCCAAATGTTTTATTTGCTTAAAACAAATAAAACCCTAGCTTAAACCCTAGAATAGTATAAGTCTCATACACCCTGTTGCAAGTGTAAGCTAACATGACACAACAATATATATCACATATATATTTTGTGTACAAAGAAAACAATACATATATCACATATATGCAAAGTATATCAAATGTGAGAAAAAGAATTACTTAAGTGAGCTAATATTAGTCAATGTAATTTAATATATCAAATATATAATTATACATTAAATTTATTAAATCAACACTTGATTTAATAATCTGGCTATATCACATATAACCGACTAATATCAAATGTAACATCTTATCAAATCAACACTTGATCCGATAACCCGGCTATATCACATATAACCAATTATGTCACACATCGCGAGAATATAATGCGGTATCACATACACTCATTAATTTCGGTCCCGCATACATCACATATGTACTCCTACTCCGTTTCGCTTGAGCCAGGAATCTTCTGTGTAGGACTCTAAAAACTCGTCAATATGCCGACAGTGGGTGATGATCATATCAAACACCCACAGGCCGCAAGCGGTCTGCTAAACGTAACGGCCACCCGGGTATTGAGCGATCAGAAGATCAACAAGCAAGCCTGCTTACACTCCTGCGAATCTAATCAGTAACACTACCGTACAGTCCGGTCTCTTCGTCTGATATGTCGCATATCTCGTCTAGAGGTGGTAAACGTCAGACCCCAGTAACTCGATAAGTCGTGTCGATATGAGTCTTATAACGGGTCGAGAAACTACTGATAATACTTACCAGTATATATCTGAAGCAGCCCTGGCCAGGGACTTCCTGTTATAGCCAACCGAGCACAGCGCAACATCAACTCCCAATACCGGGAGAGACGAAAACCCTCCTATCGCTCATTGCCTCCATGTGATTCGGGACTGTACCCAAAAGCCACCGTTTTGCACGTTCTCTTGAACGTGGTAAGATGGAAATCAAAGCACAGTGGGAATCACACAAGACTCTATGACGATCTCGGGTCTACAGACTAACCTGTACCAGTGTCACCAGAGAACTGCCATCTGACGTGAGATATAATACCATCTGGGAGTTCTCGGCGAGTCCGTTCAGTGTACCCAGTCTCCACTGAGCACCCGTATACTATCTCTGATGTCAAACACCAATGGATATGGGATCATCCATCGCCTATCTACATGGGTCGAGAATCTATACGCTAGTCTACTCTGGTATATCGATGCCCTGTCTCGATACACCCACGACTAGGAACATTTGAAGGATGTACTTAGCGACTACATTGTCCCCACTAGTATGATCTGCATCATAATCCTGGTAGTCAAGTACTCATCCTAAGGGCTTTATCAATATGTAATATAGAGACAATCAGCGTGCATGTTAAGATAAAGTGCAACCAGATAGCATACTATCATGTCGAGCAAGAAAGTCCTCCCTATATATGTCCAAGCATCCACTACAATATACATCGTATGTACAATAATGGCTTCTAGGGCATATATATAACTAACAATCTTCCACTTGCACTAGGGCCATCTGTTGTAGTATCCAATACCCAACAATCAGTAGGGGTTGAAGTACCTCATACTCAACCATCCTATAAAAGTCTCTCCTGAGAAAAGGCCTTTGTGAGTGGATCCGTTGTGTTATCCTCTGTGTCTACTCTCCTAACCTCAATCTCCCTGGAGATCATCCATCTCCATGATCAGGTGATACTGCCTCAGAATATGTCTGGATCACTGATGGGACGGTGGTTCCTAGGCGTAAGCCACAACTCCATTGTCACACAATAGTAGGAACGAAGTTCATCTCATGAACTTTTATACACCCAGACTCCCTCTTTGGTAGTATCGTTGGTAGCGATGTATCCAGCCTTTATCGTCTAGTTTGCCACGGTATCTAACTTGGAACTCTTCTAACATACCGTCCCTCCACTGAGGGTAAAGACAATGCCTGTGACTGACATTCAGTCAACCTTATCATCCTGGAAGCTATCCAGTGATTCTCCCCAGGATCGATTGATACCATCTCACTACACCTAGTGATAATCCTAACATCCACTTAGATCTATCTCATAAATCCAAAACCCAGGATTTAGGAGGTATCACCTTGATCCTATATGGAAAATCCTTGTGATAAGAGAAGATTGACCGAGCATAGCATAGGAAATACCTTTCCCATCAAGAGTATATCTTCCACGTACAATACGAGGAAAGCCACCATACTCCTTACTATCTTTTTGTATATACAAGGGTCATCTACTATTTTGATGAAGTCAAACGCTTTGACTACCACATCAAAACAGATGTTCCAACTCTGCGATGCCTGCTTTATCCCATAAAGCAACTGGCACACGTTTCCGCTGCTCTCACTGTCTACGAAGCCCTCTGGCTGTGTACTTATAGACGCTCTCTTCTAAATCACTATTTAGAAAAGCAGTCATGACACACAACCGCCAGATATCATAGTCATGGTATGTAGTAATGGCAAGTAGGATCTGGATGGACTTAACCATAGGCACTAAAAAAGGTTTCATCATTATCCACACCTGGTCGATGACGAAACTTTTTGCAACAAGTCTTAGCTTTGAAAGTCTCAACTTTTCCATGTACACTAAGTAATCTTCTCAAGATATACTTGCTCCTGATTGGGATTTAACCTTTCAGATAAAGCAACTAAAGTCCATACTTTGTTGGTGCATATGGATTCCATCTCAGATCGCTTAGCATCCAGCCATTCTCACAGAGTCCCCACTCTTGATGGCCTGCTCGAAACTAGTTGGGTCATCATCTCATGATGCAATCCTCACTCCCACTGTCATAGAGAAAACCGAAGTATCTCTTAGGTGGATGAGGAACCCTACTGTTCATATCATAATTTTGCATTATTATAGTCCCCATTCTTATTCATTTTACAAATAAACAGGTGCCTTTGATCCATATCTGCTACATAGTTGCAGGTTACAGGTTCTCGGAACAAAACAGTGAAATTGATGAAAAGATGATACAAAAGTGAGACTACGGCCGATAAATGGTAGAATCTTGATCATGCCTACATTTTGAGGAACAATGAAGATCAATGAACAAGTTCACAAAGTACAAAGGCAGCGCAAGTTTCAAGACTTTGACACAAAGCAAGCGGTAAAGTCCACGACATTATTCACTGTGGAAATCTGGAAGAAATCTAGAAGACAATTTGAGAAACCAAGTGAAGAAACAAGAAGCCAAATGCAACCAGAAGCAGTCCTAAAAAGTGCAGCCCAAGACACCACTATATGGCCGCGGATCCGCAGCCAAACATGGGTTTTGGCCGCGGTTCCGCGGCCATATAAAGCCCATGTCGGTGCGTCGTTTGACGGTTTGGCGGTGCGTTGACTAGGCTTCTTAGGAGCAAATTTGTAAATGCAGATATGTATCGAATGTAACCCTAGGGTTTCTATGATCTATAAATAGAAACCCTAAACCTCTCTTTGAGGTATGCCTCTTTTCATTAATCAAAAATTCAGAAATCATTTGTAATGTTTTGAGAGTATCAAATAAAGTAAGTAGATTTTTTCATTGCCTTAGTTCTTAATTTTCTTTCTGCCTTAGTATAGTTTTTATTATCTGCCCTAGTTAATTAGTCTAGAACTTTTATTAATCTGCCGTAGTTTAGATAGTTAGTATTTTTAAATTGAAAACTCATAAAAAAACATATCTTTTGTCAATCCCCTAATGAGTGAGTAGTTCCTTACTTGTTAGGGTTAGGAATAGGAAATGTTTGAGAGATGAAAATCTCTCACCCCTTTCTTGCCCATCACATATTAATTCATAGGACTCCATGCATACATACACACACTGCTCCCTAAGGCGCCCTACCTACGAGGTAACGGTGATACCGTAGTTTAAAAGACCGGTTGTGCATGTTTTCCATGGATGTTAGGGTAATAATTAAGAAAGGACGGACAAGGACCTAGAGGAAGAAACGTCGTTTCTTCCCGATCGTCCTAATCCCCTTTATTAATTATTACTATAACACCTAAAGAGATCTAAATTAAGGCATTGAAAGCGATGGGAAATCTTAAATTTCCAAACTTAACCTAAACCTAACCCTAGCAAGATTCTAATCCTAGTTTAAATCAACTTTAGTTTCTAGTGATAATCAACCCAACACCGTTTGCAATTAACTCGTTCGAATAAATTAAGAATACACAAAATCCCTATGGACCGACCTGTACTCACCGGCTAGCTACCAAGTGACGCCATTCTTGATTGCGGTAATTAATTCTTTGATCACAAAACATAGCACAAATCACCTACCAGATCGACGGAGAGGCTGAGGTTCGTCGGGAGCTATTGAATCCTTCGGTTCTACCAAATCATTAGCTGTAGTTTGTATAGACGGAACTCCTTTCAGTTCTACCTCTTGACCACTAATTTCTTCACAAGAAATTCCCTTTCCAAAAGGTGGCATGCTGAGAAACAAAACGCGTTTTGTTCTTCGGTGCGGTAGAAGATATTCCCTTACGAATGCTTGGGATATCAAGCAAACTTCTACAGAACTGACCTTGCCTCAAGCTTGTCCGGATTTTGCTTTTGACATATGCCGGACAACCCCAAATCTTAACATCCTTAAGAGATGAGCTCTTCCTATACCATATCGCATATGGACTGGTAGGCACCCTATTTGGTTGGAACCCTATTCAATAGGTATGCAGCTTTACAAGTGCATAACCCCCAAAGGAAATAGGCAACTCAGTAGTACTCATCATAGAGCGCACCATATCTCATAGGGTGCGATTGCTCTAACCCGATATACCAACGTGCTGTGGTGTATACGGAGGAGTAATGCTGAGAGAGAATCTCATTCTCCTTTAGAATAGTCCAGGAATTCCGTGCTCAAGTATTCTCCACTCTGATCACATCAAAGGACATAATACTTATACCCATTTTGGTTCTCTACTTCTGACTTATATTCTATGAATTTCTCAAAAGCTTCAGACCTGTGTTTCAACAGGAACATATGTCCGAATCTTGAGAGATCATCAGTGAATGTAATGAAGTACAAAGAACCAGTCCTAGCATGTGTAGACAGGGGACCTACATATATCATCATGTATCAATCCCAAGAGTTCTTCTAACTCTTTCTCTGTTTCCAGTAAACGGAGCTATGGTCATCTTATCTTTGTGACATGACTGGCAAGTTTCACAAGATGTAAGTTCAAACTGATTTAAATATGCATCTTAATGTAACTTAGCTAGTCGGGTCGCATTGATATGACCTAGTCTACAATACCTCAAGAAGGATTCGTTCATATCTGAACTCTTCCTCTTGTGTGTGTTCTGTAGGTTTAAGAACCGTGGTTTGATTTAGAATGTATATGCTTTTAGATAACGTGCCTGAACCGATCAACTCTTGATATAGGAAATGTTCAAAATATTATCCATCAATAAAAAATTATATCCTTCTTTACTAAATAAAGAGACTGATATGATGTTGTATATCATGTTCGGTATCTAATACATTCATTCAGAATCAATGTATTTGGTAATACAGGGTGATAACTGCCAACATACTTGGCTGCAACAATTGCACCATTTTCAGCTCTTGAAACTTATTATCCATTCTCAGTTCTTTACCTTTCTGTAGCCCATGTAACAAATTACATTTGTGGGATCCTGATCTGGTATCTCATACCCAGGACATAAAGGATACTGAGAAACAGTTCTCGGTAATGAACACACCCGAAGAAGATACATCATTGTTCCCCGCCGAAAATCGGGAAGACGCGATAAACGTCTTGCCTAAATTTCGGGGCAGATGCTAATTGGTGCTATCCGTCCACCTCTCCGAAGATGCCAAGTTGATTTATGGCACCGTGTATCGAAGGTTTAAACGGATGCGGCCGATGTAGCAGACTTCGTCAGATTCCCCTTCATTTGAGAGGTTTTTGATTGTGGGGACGCTCTTCCCTGCAGGCGCAAGCCCCTGCAGTTAATTACGCTACCGCATCGCGGTAACAACTTTCTCCTTCTCCAGATGGTCACTTCGTGTCGTGTGTGTTTGTTTTGTTTGTGGTTGCCTGTGGATTGTATACGGAGACTAATGTATGTTGTCGCCCGTAGGGCGTGGATTAGTCCAAATCCGTATCTTCTTAGATTTGGGTTTGGGGGTTGGGTTTAAGGATACGTCAGCCTCGTTTGAGACTAAGATCAACTTAAACGTATGTTAAGGATACGTTAGCCTAATTTTTAGACTAAGATCAACTTGACGGGATTGTTTAGATCCGACAAAAGAGCAATTGGACTCTATTGTTTAGTTTAGGGACATTGCGGTCGATTAGTTTAAGGGCATTACGGTCCGTTGTTAGTTTAAGGACGTCTCGGTCCAATGTTAGTTTAAGGATATTGCGGTCCAGGTTAAGGACATCGTAGTCCATGGGTTTAAGGACCCTACAGTCCGGTTTAGAGACATCGTAGTCTATGAAGTTTAAGAATATCGTAGTCCATGAGTTTAAGGACCCCACAGTCCGTAGTTTAAACACATCGTAGTCTATGAAGTTTAAGGACATCGTAGTCCATGAGTTTAAGGACCCCACAGTCCGTAGTTTAAAGACATCGTAGTCTATGAAGTTTAAGGACATCGTAGTCTATAAGTAAGGACCCCACAGTCCGTAGAAATGTGTGGTCGTCGGGACCCGTCACCTCTCTGAAGACGTTGAAGGATTACAGCGACAGATATCAGAGGAGTAAAGAGATGTACCCTCGAACCGGTGTGAGTTGTTTGAAAGATCTGTAGCCTAGTTTGGGACTAAGATCTGTTGAATATTTATGAGCAGATGGGCTCAGTTCAATATAAGTTGAGGACTTATGGCCAGAATTGGGCTAAGTCCAATGAGATTAAAATGTTTAACATTTTATTGTTCTGAGTTGTTGAACATTTGTTTGGGCTTAACCCTTTTAATAATGCTGAGCATTAGATCCTGACATTTTTTGTCTTGTATTGAATGCAGAGCATTCATCAGAGCCTTGGCTCTTTAAAGAACAATTTGTGTTCATTCAGCGCAACATATGGTGCGCTAGGCGTTTTGCGCCAATCAAAAAGTGCAGTGCGCTTCTGCCACGTGGCGCACATGTAAGTGTTGCACTCTGCGCTAAGCGCAGATGCCAGTTTGTGAGCGCTGAGCGCTAGTCCATGGGCGCATTGCGCTGGCGCATACGTGAATAACACGTGTTGCACTTGGCGCCTGTAAGTGCACGGCAACGCCCCGACCGTCTGTACGAGGCCAAAATGCGGAATACAAAAACTTTCTATAAACTAGAACCGGCGCTACCGCGGACTTTGAATCCAGATCGGGCCTTAACCTACTCCTAGCAAACTAGAGAAGGGGTAGAGAGATATACCGAGCGATCTGTATCCTTCGGTCTTCTCGTCGTCGTCTCGATCTCCCCGCGGAATCTCCGGTCTTCACCTCCTCGCCGGAAGGGCACCACATCGCCAGGTTCTTTTACGGGCTCCCACCTCTGGATCGAGGCAACTCGGGCACGAAGTTGGCGAGTCGACGTGTCCAAGAATGCTGTAGGATAGTGTAGAACTATATGTCTTATGGGGTTTATATGAAGTTGCCATTTTGGTGGAGGAATGAGATGAATCTTTTTTGGATGGAGCTATAGGATTTTACAAGCAAAATGAGACCATTTCTCACACCACCAAATTTGGATAGCCCACCTCTATCAAATGGCCGGCCAAGGATAAGGAGAAGAGAGGGAGTGGGTCAATAATACAAGAGAGAGAAATGGGTGATCATGATCAAATATGTCACACCAAAAAGTCTCATAAAAAACCCATCATCATAATGCAAGTCATGATGATCAAATGAAGTCAAAAGATGGTGGCACCATCATGAAGCTATCATGTGCCATAAAAAGTTTTCTCCATTGTTAATTGCACAATTGTAAATAACCCCCTCCACCAATTTTCAGCCAAAGAAAGGAAACAAAGGAAAATGGCCGAAACGGAAAGCAAACTGGCAACTTCAAAAAAATGATCCCGTAATAAATTACAGGAAAAACCCGCGACTGTATATACATACCCGCATTTGTATTCCGGCCGAATACAAATCAATGAGATAAAATCTACACTGTACTATACTAGGATCCGGCTTAAACCAAAGCCCGCTAGTATTATCCGTCTGATCATGATCCATGCAATACCGCACCTATCTGATCGAACCCTGCCATATCTCCATACGGCCTCTACAGCGTTTCGCCCGAAACTTGAGAAACGGTCTGTGGGGGACTCTAAAGACTCGTCAATACTTTGGTTGTGGATTTAACCACTAGCACGTCAGAGGTATTAGCCATACGTAACGGGCTACCAGGTATTGACCAAAAGGGACGTCGATGAGCGAACTCATCCTGACACCCTACTGAGCCTGTCAGTGACAATATCCGTACAGTCCGGTCCGTTCGTCTATGAGCATCGCATGGCGGGCCTAGGGGGTTGGTAAAAGTCAGACCCCCAAAAGTGGTACAAGTCGTGTCGGAGTGTAGTCCAAAACACCCTGAGAGACTACTGGAATACCTACCAGTAAATCTCCCGCCTTGGCCAAGGACTTCGTGTAATGGCTCTCCTAGACACAGCGCGACCTCACCCCCAATACCGGGAGAGACGAACCCCTGAAGATCTGCTCACTGCCTCCATGTGGCTCGGGACTGTACCCAACTAAAACCTGTTTGCACGACTCCTTTGAGCCGTGGTAGGGTAGTAATCAAAGTACAGTGGGAACTCACACGAAACAAATGACGATTTCAGGTCGATGAACTAACCTGTACACATGTCACCAGGGAACTGCTATCTGACGTCTGGTATAAGACCAACTAGCATGTTCCCGGCGAGTCCTGTCCGGTGTACTCATAACCCAATGAGCACCTGTATACATCTTAGGTGAACCAACTGACACCAGTGGCTTGTGAGACCGGCCACCGCCCCTTGTCGGGGTCTCGACTGTATACACTAGTCTACTCTGGAGTATCGATGCCCTGTCTTGAAAACTCCCACGACTAGGGACCTTTTAAGGATGTGCTTATAGACCCCAGCTCCCACGTATATGATCGCCATCATATTGCTGGCCGTCAAGCAAGAATCCTAAGGGCTCTATCAGCGTGCAATAGTGGCCTGTAAGGTCACCTAAAGCAGTGCACGATGATAAAGATAAACCAGATAGCATACTATCATCTTGAGTAAGACTGTCGTACCGGCATAGGTTCTCTCTCAATCATTGCAATCACGTGCCTATGATCCAATAATTGACTCTGAGGGCACTATCTCCAACAGCGCCGAGCGCCAGCCCATGAGTGCAGTGCGCTGTTTTAGAAGCGCAAAGCGCAAGTTATGTCTGCGGTTGAAACGTGGCATGTTTTGGCGCTGAGCGCCGATCCAAGGAGCGCAAAGGCGCAGTTCATGAGTGCAAGGCACTTTTCAGTAGCGCAAAGCGCATTTGATCAAATTTGTGATCAGAGAACAACTTTATGTTCTTTTTAAAGGAGGCTCTGCCTTAAGATTCAAGAACAAAAGTTCTTATTTATAAAAGGCGCTGCCTTTGTAGATCAACGATCTGTGAATGAAGTAAATACTTCTTCTTTTTTTATGATAAGATCTTTTGATCTCTCTTTTTTTTTTATCAAAGACCTTGGTCTTTTGTAGATCTATGATCTTTTTTAGAAGACAGTTCTTCTATTCATGAGATGATTTCATCTCTGTGTTCAAGAATCATGTTCTTTACCTTGAAGAAATGATCTTCTTTTGCTAAAAGGTTGCTTTTCTTTTTCTTTGAGTTTTCTCAAAGTTTGTAGGGGGTTTCTCTATCTTTCTGTATATTTGAGACTTGAAGTCTAGGGGCCTTTTTATTGGGTAGGTTGATTTGTTGAATCAGTTAAAGAGATCTTTCTCTGATTAATTTGGGAATATTTCCCACCGTTGGATCTTTGACCCTAGGGCTCCTGTTTTACAGAAGATAATCTTCTTGTTTTTAACAAGATTGGAAAGATCTTTCCATAACAGAATTTTAATTCTGATCAATTAATAATTTATTATTAGATCTTTTGATCTAACGGTGGGGAATTCTTAATTCCAGCACTGGCGCACCTACGCTTGACACGTGGCGCGAACACCGAGCGTAGTGCATTTTTGTGCTAGCGCACCTACGTTTGACACGTGGCGCGCAGCGCAGCCTGCGCTAGCGCACCTGTGTTTGACACGTGGCGCGCAGCGCAGAGCGCTGGATCTGAAGCATTGCTTCAATTTTTGAATTTCGAATTTTTAAAACAGAGCTTTGCTCTGATTGGGGGGCGCTGCCTAGGGCGCAGCGCATCTGGCGCTAGCGCATCCGTGTTTGACACGTGGCGCGCAGCGCGCCTAGCGCTGGATCTGAAGCGTTGCTTCAACTTTTGAATTTTGAATTTCAAAACAGAGCTTTGCTCTGATTGGGGGAAACAAATGCCCCCCCCACCGTTGCGCTCACATGGCGCATACGTGAGTGCAGCGGTGGCAGCATCTGAGCCCTTAGATCAACTCAAAAGTTGAAGAGGCGGTTCAATGCCTATAAATAGGACCTTTGGTCCTCAAGATAATTATCATCTTCTTCGAGAATTTTTGTTCAGAGCACAACTCTTCTGTTTAAGAACTTCTCAAGAGTAAAAACTCTATTAATATTTAGGTAAAGTTTAAAACTTTCACTAAATTAGGGTTTTACCCATTAACAGAGCCTTGTTCTTTATAGATCTTTGATCTACAGAAAACCCATTTAGGGTTTCATTAGTAGAGCTTTGCTCTCATGAACCCATAGATCTAAAGAGATCTTTTGGGGTTTCTCAGCCCATAAACAGAGCCTTGCTCTTTTGGATCATGTGTAGATTTCTTAATCTTTGATGAAGGACTCTTAAGAGTTTTTCATGGATCTTGAAAATCCCATAATTTTTAATTCATAAAAATTAATTTTAATTAATTCTTGATGGATTTTTCCATCATCATTACAGAGCCAGGCTCTTAAGGAATCATATTCCTTCATGATCAGAGTTTGACAAGTGTCACTCTGTCATAGAGCTTTGCTCTCAAAGGGAGATTTTCTCCTTTTCCCGAGGGATTTCTCATTCAATGAGAATTTCCATGAGGATTCTCTCATTAATTAACAGTCTCATCCAATGATGAGGCTGTTTTATTAATTGATGCATTGTCATCTAGATTTTGTGGGTCCCCCTTTGGTCCCTTTTCCACTGCGTTGCAGTGTGGTACAACTTTTAAAGTACCGAGTGTTAGAAATTTAAAATTAAGTTATAGCACTGACAGTTGATTTCTGTCCCTCTTTTTTTGCAGGCGACATGTCTTTTGATGCTTCGTTTCCGTTCGTCCGTTCAGAGGGAGGATTCCCTGGAGCACCTGTAGACCGGGAAGTCCTAGCTTTGATCAAAGATCATGACCCGGAACATAAGAAACTTCACCTCTGGAGGACATGGTACAATCAGATTATTAAGGGTCGACAAAGCTTTTCGTGCGCGGTACCCTCGGAGCCCATCATGGCGATCCACTACGCCAACTCACCCCTGGTGAACTACGCCGTGGAGATGGTTAATTGGACCTCAGAAGGCCTTCTTCAGCCCGCTATAGCTTCGATTCCCGTTCAGCCTCCCATGGCTTTAGATACCTTGGGACGCTGTATTTGTCAAGGCGAGGTGCGGCCGTGGGGGCAACCATATAATATAGGTCTGATTCCTTGTCATCCGACCGGTTATCTGCAATGGGCCCGCTACATTCTGTCAGCGAAGAAGTTGCAGTTGTTGAGGCTTGGGTTGTATCCCGCCGTTTATGCTTCTCTCTTCCAGTATCCTACGCTTCCCACCTGGTGGGTTAAGGCATTTCTGGAGCAGTGGAACATTCCTACCCACACCTTCCTTTCGCTGGACCGAGAAGTATAAATCTCCTTAGAGGAATTTGCAGAAGTTTTTAGCTTACCGGTCATAGGGGAGCATTATAAGGAGCTGCTTCCCACGGATGAATATATTTTCGGTGCCAAGTCAGTGATGATGGGCTTTACTCCGGTGAATGCTGTTCAACACCAATTTCCTAGTTTGATCAAAGTGTTGAATATCTACGAGGGCCTTTTTCTCGAATCTGGGAGCTGCGGGGTTAGTTTCGAGGATTTCATTGCTCGCTTCCTTCACCCAAAAGTCCTCTCGAAGTAGGCCATTAAATTCGCCATGCTTGACGACCCTTTTGGCTTAGGTTTGGACAACCTGGCAACGACGGAGGTAGATCAGAAGAGTTTCTTCCTTCCCAACTCTCCAGCTGTTCCTTTTGCGGAGGTTGTAGTCCCTGGGATTGATGAGGAAACATTCTTCTTAGGATTTCTTAGGCTATGGTTGAGCTGGTTCGCGCTCCCGATGCACCTTCGCCGTATGAGGCCGTCTGTCTTTTATCCGGCTCACCGAATGACTATTGGGGTGAAAGTAGCTGTCGAGGTCGCCGGTTTAGCCCATTTGTATTACGGCCTTGGTCGAGCGGCGGATACCACTGAGCCTGGAGTGCAACATGTCAACTTCTCGATGCACTACTTCATATCATGGCTCGAGCTACATGCACTTGGCGTTTTTGGCATTCACAAAAGGCCTTCATTTTATAACCGGTGCAGCTTCCCCCGGATTATGCAACTAGTTAGTGCATCAATTGTAAATCCGCCACCGCGGGATGCTAGAGGTTTGCTCCTTCGTCCCCGCACGGTTGGAGACGGCATGACCTTCACCGACAAGGTTTTAACCATCGGAAAAGAGTCCGCCACAACGGTGCGGCTATTGCAGGACATTTTTAAAGATGGAGCCTCAGTTTTGAAAGCTCAGGAGATCCTCCATTTATATTCTATCAGACCGAGCTTCCTAGTGTTTAGGCAAAATGATGCGGCGCTTTTCATGAGATACAATCCACATCGTTTTGCCCAACAATTGAGCTATAATCAAGGAGTGCCGCTGGAGGTTTTCTTGCTAGAACCCACTGCCACTGAAGAGGGGATGCGGAACGCGCTGCATCACTTCATGCGCTTGAATACGGGCTCTCACTTCTTTATCAGTGAGCCGAGTTGTGTCCTGAGGATCCTTAATATGTACACGGCGTGGTACCAGCATTCGATGGGCGCCATCATTAAGGAAGAAAGGCGGCTGCTGCTCGATCGCAAAAGTGCACCTCCTGCCAGTGATCGTAATGTCCCTTTGAAGCGGTGGACCACTGTCCCCCCTCCGCTAAGAGAAGTCACTGCAGTCGAGCCTCTACATGTGCTAAGCCCTGTAAGTCCACGTTGCCCACCCCGGTACTTGCGGGGAGGCGGAAAACGGAATAAAAATCGAATTTTTATGAGCTTAGGCAACATAGACTTGACTATGAAGGATCTTTGCTAAACAAAAACAAGCTAAAGCTAACTAGAAACTAGCTAAGTGCTAGAAGGGTTATACCTTGGGCTTTATGTCCTTCTCTCCTTGCTCCTTGGAGTGGTGGAAGGAGGTCACCTTAGTCGTCTTCTCACGTCGAAGAAAGATCCACCCGAAAGCCTCGACCTTTGGCTTCAACTCCAAGCTAGAAGTAACTAGGGTGCAAGAAGTGCTAATCCTTGAACCCTAGATGAGAGTAGAAATTATCAAGAGAGGGTTTTTCTCAAGCTCAAGTGTTTCTCAACACATGAGAGGGGAGAGCTTGAGGGAGAGGAAGAACAAGAGAGAGAATGTGAACCATAGAATGAGAGAATAATATAAAGCATTCTCTCATATATGTGAATTATTGTAATTAGATAATTAGTGAGATAATTGTCATGGCTAAATCAAGACATGACCATTATCATTTCATTTTTAATGCAAATTGCAAGGATCAAAGAGCATCTTTCAAATGAAATGATGATGGTCAAAGTGTCAACAAGGTCAACAAATCAAGGTGGGTCAAATGGTCAACAACCATAACCATGCACAATTATTAAACTAATATCAATTAACCATAATACACACATAAGCATTAGGGTTAATGAAATGACAATAGTCATTAACCCTAATCAAAGTCCTCTCCCTCTGTCTCAAGCAACTGTGCATACGCACCCGTATTCGCGATCCGAGGAACACGAATACAATGAGAAAAACCAATCCCAAATCATATACTAGGATCCGGCTTAAACCAAAGCCCGCTAGTATAAGCTGTCCGGACAGCAAACGTGCACAAGTGCGCGGATGTGAACGAACCCTGTCGCAAAACCATGCGACCTCTACTCATTTTTCCTAAAGGCGAATAGCTCTCTGTGTGGGACTCTAAAGACTCGACACTACGCTGGCAGTGGGTTTAACCACAGACCGCAAGCGGCACTAGCTGTACGTAACGGTCCCCAGGTAGATGTCGACAAGAAGACTGACGAGGTGAACCCCATCTGAACTCCTACTGAGCCTGTATGTGACAATCTCCGTACAGTCCGGTCTGTTCGTCTGATACATCGCATGGCGGGCCTAGGGGGCGGTGAAC
Source organism: Agapanthus africanus (assembly GCA_030015575.1). Lineage (NCBI taxonomy): Eukaryota > Viridiplantae > Streptophyta > Magnoliopsida > Asparagales > Amaryllidaceae > Agapanthus > Agapanthus africanus. The sequence continues at coordinate 249,824,595 of CM057343.1, read as the reverse complement.
GTAAGTCCCCTAATAGCGGTACAAGTCGTGTCGGAGTGTAGCCCAGAACACCCTGAGATAACACTGGAAACCTACCAGTATATCTCGCTTGCCCTGGCCAGGGACTACTCGTGTAATGGCTCTCCTGGACACAGCGCGATGTCAACCCCCAATACCGGGAGAGACGAATCCTGTCTAACCGTCACTACCTCCAAGTGCTTCGGGACTGCACCCAAAAACTACCTGTTTGCACGACTCCTTTGAGCCGTGGTAGGGTAGTAATCAAAGTGCAGTGGGAACACACTCGAGGCGAAGTGACAGTGTCAAGTCAGCGGACTAAGCTGTACTCATGTCACCTGGGAACTGATAACTGACGATAGGTATAATACCAACCAACAGTTCCCGACGAGTCCTGTCCAGTGTACTCGTAACCTAACGAGCACCCGCATATTATCTCAAGTACGACGTACTGACGGCTGTGGGACAGACCGTCTCCCACACTGGGATGAGAAGCGCATACGCTAGTCTACTCCGGAGTATCGATGCCCTGTCTCGATAGTCCAACGACCAGGGACCTATATAAGGATGTGCTTATAGATCACCCAGCTCCCACGAGTGTGAGCGCCATCACAACGCTGGTAATCAAGCAAAGATCTTAAGGGCTCTACTAATATGTATATCAACGATATGCTAAAAGAAACACATGCACATATTAAAGCAGAGACAAACCAAGTAGCATACTACCATTTCGAGCAAGATTGTATATACAACTGTGAATATCCCAAGCTTCCATCAAGTAATATACAAACTAGTATGATACAGTAATGGCCTCTAGGGCATATACACTAACAATCTCCCACTTGCACTAAGGCCATGTACTGGCGTATCGAAGACCTATCATCTCGATCAGCCGCTCGAACTGAGTCTGGGGCAAGGCCTTGGTGAATGGATCTGCTGTGTTATCTTCTGAAGCAACCCTCCGAACCTCGATCTCCTGGCGATCCACGATCTCCCTGATCAGGTGATACCGCCTTAAGATGTGTCTGGATTTCTGATGGGACCTGGGTTCCTTCGGTAAAGCTATAGCCCCGTTGTTGTCGCAATACAGAGGTATTGGGTCAACAATGGACGGAACCACCTGAAGTTCTCTCAAGAACTTCCTCATCCAGACAGCTTCTTTTGCGGCATCAGATGCAGCGATGTATTCCGCTTCCATAGTCGAGTCAGCAACGGTTTCCTGTTTGGAGCTCTTCCAACACACCGCCCCTCCATTGAGGGTGAAGACAAAACCCGACATGGACTTGGAATCATCCTTGTCACTCTGGAAGCTGGAGTCAGCAAAGGCCTCAATCTGGAGGTCTTTTCCGCCATACACCAAGAACATCTCCTTAGTCCTTCTCAGGTACTTGAGAATGTTCTTTACTGCTATCTAATGTTTCTCCCCAGGGTTTGACTGATACCTGCTTACCACACTCAGTGCATAAGCCACATCCGGTCTGGTACACAACATCGCATACATTATAGAGCCTACCGCAGAAGCGTAGGGTATAATAGACATGCGATCCCTCTCCAAATCAGTCTTGGGAGACATCTCTTTGGAGAGGGTGATCCCGTGACAAGCCGGTAGATTACCGCGCTTGGAATCTTCCATACTGAATCTCTTCAGTATGGTGTCGATGTACCTGGACTGTGAAAGTCCTAATATCCTTTTGGATCTGTCACGGTAGATCCGGATACCCAGAATGTATGAGGCATCACCCAGGTCTTTCATGGAGAACCTGTGTGACAAGAACCCCTTGACAGATTGTAGCATAGGAATGTCATTTCCCACACCACATCTGATATGGTGTAGTAGGCACAGTCTTAGTTGGAACTCGGTTCAAAAGGTATGCAGCTGATTCTAGCGCATATCCCCAGAACGATCGCGGTAACTCAGCGTTACTCATCATGGACCGTACCATATCCAATAGGGTTCGGTTCCGTCTCTCCGATACACCGTTATGTTGCGGAGTGTATGGAGGAGTAAGCTGAGAGAGAATTCCATTCTCTTTTAAGTAACCCAGGAACTCGGCACTTAAGTATTCACCACCTCGATCAGATCTCAGTGCCTTGATACTTTTGCCTGTTTGTTTTTCTACTTCATTCTTATATTCCTGGAATTTTTCAAAGGCCTCGGATTTATGTTTCATTAAGAAGACATAACCGTACCTTGAAAAGTCATCCGTAAAAGTAATGAAGTAAGAATAACCGCTTCGTGCATGTGTAGACATTGGACCGCACACGTCGCTGTGTACGAGTCCCAAGAGCTCGCTCGCTCTTACTCCGTGTCCAGTGAACGGAGTCTTTGTCATCTTTCCTTTGAGACAGGATTGACAAGTTGTATACGATTGATATTCGAACGAATCCAAATATCCTTCTGCATGTAACTTAGTCAACCTTCTCTCATTGATGTGACCCAGTCTACAATGCCATAAGAAAGTTTTATCGATTTCTGGAGACTTTCTTTTGTGTGTATTCTGGACATTGAAAATCTGTGGCTGGTTTAATACGTATATACCGTTGTTCAATGTACCTGACCCAATCAAAACTTGATTAAGGTGAATATTCACTACATTACTTACAAATGCAAATTCATAACCTTCTTTAGATAATAAAGATACAGAAATGATATTACAGGTTGCATTTGGTACATAATAACAACTACGTAAAACCAAAAAGTGTCCATCAGACCATCCCAGGTGATAGTCCCCTACGGCCTCAGCATCCATGCTAGCACCGTTTGCAACTCTGAGGGTCATGTCTCCTGCCTTCAAAACTTTACGCTTTCTCAACGCCTGCAAAGAATTACAGATATGAGATCCTGATCCGGTATCCAATACCCAGGATGTAGAGTTTATTGATAGACAGTTTTCAATAACATACACACCTGAAGCTGAAGCCGCAACTCGCTTCAAATCCTGTGTTCTGGCCTTCCAAGCCTTGCAATCCTGTTTCCAGTGACCACTTTTGTGACAATAGAAGCATTCTTCCTTCCCTACCAGCTTTCCCGCTACCTTTGTTGCTTTTCCTTTTCCCTTCGTATCCACTTTACTGACACCGCCTCTTGGTTTGGCGGGGGCTTTCTTCTTCTTGCCCTTGGCTTTCGCCCTGGACCTAGAAGAGGAAGATCCTCCTACAAACAAAGTGGATGTCTCCCTACCCTTCTGTAGGGTGCCCTCAGCACTCCTCAACATGTTCAGAAGTTCGGAAAGTTCAACCTCCTTTCCTTGCATGTTGAAGTTAAGAATAAACTGGGCGTAAGTGGAAGGAAGGGACTGGAGAATCAAATCAGTATAGAGTTCATTCTCCAACGTGGTCCCAAGGTCCGCGAGCTCCTCAATGTAGCCAATCATCTTAAGCACGTGTTCCGCTACCGATGATCCGACGGCCAACCTTGCCGAAAACAACTTCTTCGACACTTCGTATCTTGCGATACGAGACTGCTCTCCATACAGTTCTTTTGTATGAAGAAATATGGACTCTAGGTCCATATTCTCGTGCCTCCTCTGATGTTCGTTGTCCATCGAGGCTAGTACGAGGCATCTGGCCTTCGCGCAATCTATTTCCCAGGTCTTGTAGATTTCCCTATCTACGACACTGGTTTTGGGACCTAGGACAGGGGGAGCTTTGGTGGTAAGGACATACCCCAACTTGTCGTAAGTGATAGCCATCTTGACATTCCTGAGCCAATCTTTGTAGTTTGGCCCTGTCAATATGTTTTTATCTAGTAATAACTTAAGTCCGGTCATGTTGAATGGTCGCTGCAATTAGGAGAGAGAAAAGAAACACTTTAGCATGATGCTCTTGCAAGTTTAGAGTGGTTTTTAGTTTGTCTAAACTGGATGGCTCCCACTGTCTCTCAAATCCCTTCTCAAACCGTAAAGAAAGGATTAGTCAGGATCAATCTCACCGTACAATACTTGCTTAACCGTTCAGCCAGGCCAGTGTCGGTACTTCGAGGGAGGTTTTCCAACGCTTTCGCGAAGTTCCTTAATTAAGTAACCTCTTTTCCCTGTGGGCGTAGCCCCGCTGACACCTTTCTAGACACCTACTAGGTTTATAGCATTGATCGTTAAGTGAGAGTTTTCCCGAGGAGTAGCATATACTCACAGTAGGATCGGGATCCAAATATCATTGTGTGATAAAACCGAAGGAATCCTACCAGAATTATCATACTCCAAATGGTATGCAGCGCTAGCAAGTTTTAGTACTTATGAAACTCCCGATGTGGATTTTTGCCCCATGCTCTTATGACCTTGACTTTGGCCAAAATATCATAAGTCACATGTCAAGTTCTACCCGTCATTCTCCTGGTTAATTTGGACCCACCCGTACTCACCCTTGACTTTGGCCAAAATGGCAGCACGACTATCCCAAACCAACACATCTATCTATGCTGCACATGAATACCCAATAGCTACTAATCACTATGCCTTGACTTTGGCCAAAATACATAGCTTGAATACTTTTTGACCATTCATGTGGAATGACGGAAGGCTACGAATGATTTTGGCGAAACCGTGAACGTAGTGAACTTGATATAATCGATGGAACGAGATAGCTTTTAAAAGGAGTGGTTCAAGCTCCGCGTTTAAAAGTTTAGTTTTGAAAAGAACCGAGTGGTTTTCAAAGTGTTCCAATCGACTTTTACTTGGTTTATTTTCTTGCATTAGTTCTTTTAATGCGTCCCATCAATTAATCCTACCATTGCAGAAAACAACCAAAATATGACGTACGCTTATGCCATTCGCATTCGCCACGGGGCCCCGTCATCACCCGTTAGGTTACTTAACTAACGACAGAGCGGGGGCTGGGCTAGCGCGGCTGTTAAACATAAGCAACGTCTAAATAGTTATCATATATAAATATATAGCAATGATAGACATTACAGATCACAGATGAATACATTGGATATACTAGGAATCCGCAACCCGTTCGAGCCTGCAACGAAAAGCGGATTACACGGTCGCGGTGAATAGCCAATACCCCACCCAAGACCCCTACGGGTGCGGCAAACTACCCGCCAAGTACCCGAAGCGAAGCAACCTCCCTCACCACCGTGAGTAGGCCACTCGGCACTTCGAGATACCCGGTAGTTTGTGCACCCCCTCCATGGGTCTATCCTAGGAGCAAAAACAGTAAAAAGAATTATACAATGACGGCTACAACCCCGACCCGGTTGTGCGGCCAAACAAATAATAATATTACATCAATTTACATATTACAATGAATGAAAGAAAAAGCAACACTCATCTCACATCCACCCCGGCTATTCATCCGCGACAATCCAACCCATTCATATACAAATACCATCATCAATCACAGATCACAGATATGTATAACCCCGACTAATCGACATATAGCGATTAGCCGACGTTCAATACATATAAACATCACAGATATAACCTTTTAGTCAAAGTGTATTGAAGTTCGAAAAAAATACGGATTTATAGGCCCCCAAAAACAAATTTCTATTCTGGAAAATCTGGGCACATATAAACCATCTTAAAAATCCTAAAACCAAGCCAGAAATACACTGCACCAAACTCGACCCAGAGAAGAGCCAAGATGGCCGCGGTTGCGCGGCAATAGCTTGCTATTGCCGCGGAACCGCGGCTCTTTGGTCGAATCTTTGGATCGTTTTTGGTGGCTTTCTTTAAAAAACCCTGAGATGATTTTTGGAGTATGATTTATTTTGTTTTGAACAGAAAAATATTTAACAGAAACTTAGGGTTTTGAAAACTCGGTTTTTCGATTTTTCCGATTCGAACTTCGATACACTCTACTACCTAGCTAGTTTATGTTTAGTTAGGCTCTGATACCACTGTAAGTCCACGTTGCCCACCCCGGTACTTGCGGGGAGGCGGAAAACGGAATAAAAATCGAATTTTTATGAGCTTAGGCAACATGGACTTGACTATGAAGGATCTTTGCTAAACAAAAACAAGCTAAAGCTAACTAGAAACTAGCTAAGTGCTAGAAGGGTTATACCTTGGGCTTTATGTCCTTCTCTCCTTGCTCCTTAGAGTGGTGGAAGGAGGTCACCTTAGTCGTCTTCTCACGTCGAAGAAAGATCCACCCGAAAGCCTCGACCTTTGGCTTCAACTCCAAGCTAGAAGTAACTAGGGTGCAAGAAGTGCTAATCCTTGAACCCTAGATGAGAGTAGAGATTATCAAGAGAGGGTTTTTCTCAAGCTCAAGTGTTTCTCAACACATGAGAGGGGAGAGCTTGAGGGAGAGGAAGAACAAGAGAGAGAATGTGAATCATAGAATGAGAGAATAATATGAAGCATTCTCTCATATATGTGAATTATTGTAATTAGATAATTAGTGAGATAATTGTCATGGCTAAATCAAGACATGACCATTATCATTTCATTTTTAATGCAAATTGCAAGGATCAAAGAGCATCTTCCAAATGAAATGATGATGGTCAAAGTGTCAACAAGGTCAACAAGTCAAGGTGGGTCAAATGGTCAACAACCATAACCATGCACAATTATTAAACTAATATCAATTAACCATAATACACACATAAGCATTAGGGTTAATGAAATGACAATAGTCATTAACCCTAATCAAAGTCCTCTCCCTCTGTCTCAAGCAACTGTGCATACGCACCCGTATTCGCGATCCGAGGAACACGAATACAATGAGAAAAACCAATCCCAAATCATATACTAGGATCCGGCTTAAACCAAAGCCCGCTAGTATAAGCTGTCCGGACAGCAAACGTGCACAAGTGCGCGGATGTGAACGAACCCTGTCGCAAAACCATGCGACCTCTACTCATTTTGCCTAAAGGCGAATAGCTCTCTGTGTGGGACTCTAAAGACTCGACACTACGCTGGCAGTGGGTTTAACCACAGACCGCAAGCGGCACTAGCTGTACGAAACGGTCCCCAGGTAGATGTCGACAAGAAGACTGACGAGGTGAACCCCATCTGAACTCCTACTGAGCCTGTATGTGACAATCTCCGTACAGTCCGGTCTGTTCGTCTGATACATCGCATGGCGGGCCTAGGGGGGCGGTGAACGTCATTCCCCTAATAGCGGTACAAGTCGTGTCGGAGTGTAGCCCAGAACACCCTGAGATAACACTGGAAACCTACCAGTATATCTCGCTTGCCCTGGCCAGGGACTACTCGTGTAATGGCTCTCCTGGACACAGCGCGATGTCAACCCCCAATACCGGGAGAGACGAATCCTGTCTAACCGTCACTGCCTCCAAGTGCTTCAGGACTGCACCCAAAAACTACCTATTTGCACGACTCCTTTGAGCCGTGGTAGGGTAGTAATCAAAGTGCAGTGGGAACACACTCGAGGCGAAGTGACAGTGTCAAGTCAGCGGACTAAGCTGTACTCATGTCACCTGGGAACTGATAACTGACGATAGGTATAATACCAACCAACAGTTCCCGACGAGTCCTGTCCAGTGTACTCGTAACCTAACGACCACCCGCATACTATCTCAAGTACGACGTACTGACGGCTGTGGGACAGACCGTCTCCCACACTGGGATGAGAAGCGCATACGCTAGTCTACTCCGGAGTATCGATGCCCTGTCTCGATAGTCCAACGACTAGGGACCTGTATAAGGATGTGCTTATAGATCACCCAGCTCCCACGAGTGTGAGCGCCATCACAACGCTGGTAATCAAGCAAAGATCCTAAGGGCTCTACTAATATGTATATCAGCGATATGCTAAAAGAAACACATGCACATATTAAAGCAGAGACAAACCAAGTAGCATACTACCATTTCGAGCAAGATTGTATATACAACTGTGAATATCCCAAGCTTCCATCAAGTAATATACAAACTAGTATGATACAGTAATGGCCTCTAGGGATATACACTAACAATTCCTACGCGCGGGTTGCCCCGTGCTCCTGTAGAGACAGTGGATGTACCATCGGTGCCTCGTGCCCCCATGGAGACGGTAAATGTAGCTTCCCCTGAATCTGGTGTGGGCTCAGATATCGGTACTCGTCGCCCCAAAGTGCCCACCAAGTGTAAGCTTGTACTTGCTGTGATTGGAGCTCGCACGCAGAAGAGGAAGAAGAAGCCGGTCCTCTCCCTAGATGCCGTACTTGGCCTGGAGCCTCAGGCTCCTTATAACGAGGGCCTGAGCGAATATGGGACAAATGGGGGTTTCTTCGTAGCGCCAGAAGACACTGATCTCGAGGCCGCCATTGCAGCTTCTGTGCGATCCGCAAGCCACCAAGCGGAAATGGCCACCCTTGCGCAATCAAGTAAACATCAGTCGCACCTTCTGTTATTGCATTATACTCTTATTTTTATTATCATGTCTTGACTGACATTTTTCCTTCTGTAACAGGCTTTACCACTGAAGAGGCTCTGGCAGCTTCCCTTAGGACCTTCGAGGAGGAGGAGAGGAACCGCGCTTTGTTGGGCATTGGTATGTCTCGGCTTATTGCATCTTCATTCTCTTTTCTTATAGATAATCTGACCCTTTCTTTATCTTATCGTAGGGACCACAATGCCGATCCCGCACGGTGATGCGGAAATTCTTCCCGGGCCAGCCACCGAAGTCCCGGCCTCTTCGACACTGCCGAAAGAGGCCTTACTCAAACGACCGATGACGGAAGCCTTGATGGTTCCATAGGTAACCCTTGGTGCGGGCGATGACGTCCTGTTGATGGAGGCATCTAGAAGGTCCGCCTTGACGGCCCGGGCGGAAAGGAAGCGCCGAATGCGCGCGGCAAGGGAGCGTAGTGCTGCCTTAGCCGCGGGTGCGGGTTTGAGCACCGCTACCTTTGCCCCTACTCCCTCAGAGGAATCTCCGGCTGCCTTGTCCACTTCCTACAAACGGGCAGCATGTGCGGCTCGGGAAGCAAACAGAAGATCAATTCAAGATAATGTGCCATGGGGTTCTGTTGTCAAAGTTTTAAATTACCAGTTCTCACATGTCTTATCTTGCAGGGCGGAGTCCTACCGAAGAAGCGGCGGCGACCGCTGAGCCTGTGGTAGTGGTAGAGGAGGTAGCCGTGATTGCCGAACCCGAGATGGCGGTAGGTGAGATGGCTGCGATCGCCGAGTTCGAGGTAGCGGTAGGTGAGACAGTCACGATCGCCGAGCCTGAGATGGCGGTAGGTGAGATGACCACCGTCGCCGAGCCTGAGATGGAGGTAGGTGAGATGACCACCCTTGCCGAGCCCGAGGTGGCGATGGGTGAGACGGCTACAATTGCTGAGCTTGAGGCGGCGGCGGGTGAGACGGCTACAATTGCTGAGCCTGAGGTGGCCGCTCTCTCTCAAGAGTCGGGCATCGCCCCATTCATCGCTCTTCCCGCCTACGGTTCTTTGCCATCTCCTGGCATCGCAAGCGTTACGACGGCTCTTGTGGAGTCAGGGGATGAGGCGACGGGAGGTGAGACCATCCCGATGGAGGAGGGAGAAGCCGTCGCTGTATCAAGTGATGCCCTCGTCACGGTTCTGACTGGCGACTCATCAGGTAGATTTTGGGTCATTGCCTTTCTTTTTACTCTGAAATCCTTTTCAATCTTTCCTGACAGTATTTATCTTGTTTCTAATGCAGGTGTGGCGAGCGCTGAGGTCGCGCTACCCGAGGCAACGCCATCAGCTACCGCCTTGATGGTGACCCCTCCTCTACCTTATCTCGTACAATCTGGGATGTTGGAAGGTGCGGATTCGTGATCCATCAGTCTTATTATTTTTTTTAGGCTGTATGACTCATGTACTGACGTTGCATTACCGCGTCTTTGCAGGAGTCCTTTTTGACAACCTGTATCAGGTGCTGCACCCACACTTCTCCTTCCTATCAGATATTAGTCCGCCAGGTGGTGTCGGTAAGTATCTTTTCTAAACGATGTCCTTTCTTTAACGGGCAGTCATATTATTGCTAATCCCTCTTTGTATTGCTTGTAGCCTTACAAATCGAAGACGGGGACGCGGCTATCGTTGCGCCACCAGTACTCCCAGCTCTGCCTCCTGTTGCAGCCGGTACAATAGACTCTATTTCATCGTATATTTTCTTTATTTCTCGAGCCGTCATTTGATCGTGATTTGTTTTGCAACGGTCACATCGAATCTAGCCCCGTTCGAGTCTCGCGTCATAATGCCGGCCGGACCCTTTTCCAGACGTCCATCCTCGAAGGGTGCCGCAAATAGTCTGCGCATGTTAAGCGACTATATTGAGGAGCTTAACGTGGAGGCTCCTGCATCTGCTGTGGATTTTGCTGCGGAGGTTAACCTAATGCTGGCGATGCTTATGAACTTCCATAATGAAGGCATTATCGAGTCTTGGGTTAACCATTGCCGGAAGATTAAGGCCTGCCTGCATGAGCTTGAGCTAAGGCGTCCTGCTCCGGAGGTGTTGGCTTTGAACTCCCAGCGAACTGCATGGCTTGAGAAGAGCGTTCCGTTCCTTCGCCATTTCGAACGAGAGGCAACCCTTAAGCGAAAAGAACGTGAGGTGACTTCCGCTGAATCTGTTCAACTGCGCGCTGAGGTTGCAGCAAATGCTGCCCAGCTGAACACCATCTTTGAAAACCTTCAACGATGTATTTCTGACGGGCTGGTGTTGAGGAAGAAGCTGGATCTTAGTGAGCAGGTTACGCAGAGTCGGGAAGCTGCTCAGCAGGAAATTGATCAGAAACTTTCATCCTGTTTGCAGCAATGGGCCCAAATTGAAGCAGAGCTGGCCGCGGCGGCTGATCGGGAGAAGGAGTTGAGAGGAGTGTGTGAGCAGCTAGCTGATTTATTGAAGACGCCTCCCTCCCAGTAGATGTTTTTGTATAGATTGCACACTTGTAATCTTTGAATAATATGGATCCATTTTTACTCTTTTATATGATTTGCCTTGTACTCAATTGAATTCATGAATAAAAGATACCCACTTTTTGTTCTACTGTTGCTTTCTTCTCCTTGCTGTGTTGCCGGCATGTTATCTTAGTAAGCGTAGCCTGTAGATGATATATAGCTGTCCATCTTGGACTCTTTGTAGAGCAGTGATGGCTTAGGAAATAGGGTTAGGATATGTAGGGTTACTAGGCACTCTCATAAGGGTCTATAAGGGATCAACCATGCCCGATTTAAATTTTAGACGTGCCGAACAACCCTAACCAAGATCTTAGACTAGAGATTAGGCGAAACAAAGCATGTAAACAACTTTACATCTAAGAGTTAGGGATTACAACCTTTGTAGTCCGTTCCTTCACTTCTAAAGCTCCGTGTTGAGGTCCTTTCACTGCGATCATCGAGTATCCGGACTCTCGAGAGGCTCCACAAAAGAAAGATGCAAGCTTGCTTCCGATCTTCGATAACAAAGATGATCTACCTTGAAGAAACTCAAACCCAAGCTCTTGCTTTGCTAATCAAGTATTAGCAAAGCAAACACCCTAATCTAAATGGCTAGAATAGATGAGGATGATGAAGTAGGAATTTAGCTCTCATTTGTTTTCTATTTCTCACTCATTTTTATCACATCACAAAAAGCTAGAAAGCTTTTTCAAGCAAGAAGAAGGAAGAGGAAGAAGCAATCTCTTTGTGATGAATAATGAAACTCAAGTGAGATTAGAAATGCAACCATGGGTTAAGAATGAAGTCTTAACCCATGTAGAGAGTTAACTACGGTGAAGGGTTGGGTTGGGTTAAGCAAATATCTACACAAAATATCCAAAGTCAAAGTCAAAGTTTCAAGAAGCTTCTTGAAAGCTTCATGCATGCTTAACCCTAATCCAAACCTTAACCATAATTAAACTCCACAAAACATATTGCATTTATAACCCTAACATGTTACAATATTATATATCACATATACAATATTTATTGTAACAAAATAAAATAATACAATTAACATATATCATATATATATATCAATGTATTACTCGAGTGAGAAAAAGAATCTTTAAGTGAGCTTATATTAGTTAATGTAATTTACTATATCAAATATATAATTATACATTAAATTATCAAATCAACACTTGATCCGATAATCCGGCTATTTCATAAATAACCGACTAATATAATCTGTATCAGTTCATCGAATCAACACTTGATCCAATGACCCGGCTATATCACATATACCTGGCCGATATCACATATCGCGAGAATCTAATACGGTATCGCATACACATATTATTCTCGATCCCGCACATATCATATATGTGCTCCTACTCCATTTTACTTGAGCCAGGAAACCTCTGTATAGGACTCTAAAGAATCGTCAATACGCCGGCAGTAGGTGATGATCATATCAAACACACACAAGCTGTAAGCGGTCAGCTAAACGTAACAGCCACCCAGATATTGAGCAATCAGAAGATCAACAAGCAAGCCTGTACATTCTCCCGTGAATCCAATGTTAGTGTATATGCCCTAGAGGCCATTACTGTATCATACTAGTATGCATATTACTTAATGGAAGCTTGGGATATTCACCTTGTATTGACAATCTTGCTCAAAATAGTAGTATGCTCCTTGGTTTGTTTCTGCTTCAATGTGTACATGTGTTTATTTTAGTATATCACCTATACACATTAGTGGAGCCCTTAGGATCTTTGCTTGATTGCCAGCGTTGTGATGGCAGTCACACTAGTGGGGGCTGGATAATCTATAAGCACATCCTTATGCAGGTCCCTAGTCGCAGGACTATCGAGACAGGGCATCGATACTCCGGAGTAGACTAGCGCATGCGCTTCTCATCCCAGAATGGGAGATGGTCTGTCCCACAGCCATCAGTACGTCGTACTGGAGATAGTATGCGGGTGCTCGTTGGGTTACGAGTACACTGGACAGGACTCGTCGGGAACTGACCGGTTCGTATTATACCTATCGTCAGTTATCAGTTCCCAGGTGACATGAGTACAGCTTAGTCCACTGACTTGACACTGTCGCTTCGCCTCGAGTATGTTCCCACTGTACTTTGGTTACTACCCTACCACGGCTCAAAGGAGTCGTGCAAACAGGTAGTAGTTGGGTGCAGTCCCGAAGCACTTGGAGGCAGTGACGGTTAGACAGGATTCGTCTCTCCCAGTATTGGGGGTTGACATCGCGCTGTGTCTAGGAGAGCTATTACACGAGTAGTCTCTGGCCAGGGCAAGAGAGATATACTGGTGGGCTTCACTCCGACACGACTTGTACCGCTATTAGGGGACTGACGTTTACCTCCCCCTAGGCCCGCCATGCGATGTATCAGACAAACAGACCGGACTGTACGGAGATTGTCACATTCAGGCTCAGTAGGAGTTCAGATGGGTTTCACCTCGTCAGTCTTCTTGTCGGCATCTACCTGGGGACCTTTACGCACAGCTAGTGCCGCTTGCGGTCTGTGGTTAAACCCACTGCCAGCGTAGTGTCGAGTCTTTAGAGTCCCACACAGAAAGCTATTCGCCTTTAGGCAAAAGAGTAGAGTTCGCATGGTTTTGCGACAGGGTCCGGTCACATCCGTGCACTTGTGCACGTACAGTGTCCGGACAGTTAACACTAGCGGGCTTTGGTTTAAGCCAGATCCTAGTATACGTTTTGGGATTGGTTTTATCCAGTATGTATTCGTGTTCCTCGGAACACGGATGCGGGTCTGTATGCACAGTTGACGGAGAGACAGAGGCAGAGGATTCTCATTAGGGTTGTTGACCGTTGACTGTTGACTATTGACTTTTTGCTCGACCCTAATGAGAATATGATATATATATATATTTTGCAATAATATTAATTAAGTATTATAGTGACATGGTTGTTGAGGGGTTGACTTTGTTGACTTGTTGACTTTGTTGACCGGTTGACTAGGTTGGACTAGTTGACCATCATCATCACAATGGTTGTCATTTTCATGCAAAGACTTTTGCTTGCTTGTTGTGGTTTGCAAAATGAGTGCATGGAAATGATATTGCCTTTGACATGATATGAACCATCACATAATAATACTTGATTAACATTATGGCTCATGATGTTTTTGGATTATGAGAGGGTGAAAGAGAAAAGAGAGGCTCATTCTTTCATGATCTTTCTCTCTCTTGGTTTTGAGCTCTCCCATTCTCTTGCTCTCACCCTCTTCCTCTTGCTCTCTCTCTTGTCTATGGTTCACTTGTCTCATGTGTTGAGAAGCAAGAACCATAGAGAAAATCCCATCACACTCTGCTCTACTCACTCTAGTTCACAAGGTTTAGGAAACCAAGTGAACTTGTTTCTTCAAAGTTCGAAGAAAAAGCCAAAGGTAGAAGCTTTCGGGTGGATCGATCTTCGGCGCAAGGAGACGACGGGGTGAAGCCAATCCGTACACCATCAAGAGATGAAGAAGAAGGAGTTCAAGAAAGAAAGGTATAACCCCCTAACCGAGTAGTTAACAACTCGTAGTTAGGTTGTTAGGTAGATAGTTTAACAAAGATCCGGTTTTGAGTCCATGTTACCGCCTCTAGAAAATCGTTTTTCACCAAATTCCGCATGCCCGAAAGTACCGGGAGAGGTAGCATGGACTTACAGTGGTATCAGAGCCTAGTTAAATTCTATCTAACATGTTAGCATAGTAGCTAGAAATTCGATCGGAGAAAAAGTCCCGAAATAAACCCGGATTTCAAAGTTGCTGTCGATTTTTAAAGTTCTGTAAAATTGATAAATTTCATCTTAAAAATCGGCTCAGGGTTTTTATTAAACACCCACGAAATTTGGTCCCACGAACAGGTCAAAGCGCCGCGGAAACGCGGCGGGAGCACGCTCCCGCCGCGGTTCCGCGGCCAAGTTGACTCGGCCGAGGTCCAAATTTTGTGCAGTGTTTTTATGGGGTTGTTTTGGGATTTTTGGAATATGTATTTTCTGCCCAGATTTTCCAGAATGAAAATTTTGTGTTTGGGGCCTGAAAATCCGTATTTTTGATTGAACTTCTAAAAGACTTAAGCTGACGGGTTTTTCTGTGATGTGATATTTGTATTGAACGTCTGCTAATCGCTATATGTCGATTAGTGGGGGTTATACAAATGTGTGATCTGTAATGTTGCTGGAATGTGTATATGAATTCATTGGATTGTCGCGGGTGAATTGCCGGGGGTTGTGAGACGAGAGTTTTCTTTTCTTTCAATTCATGTAAATTTGTAAATTGATATAATAATTATTTGTATGGCCGCACAACCGGGTCGGGGTTGTAGCCGTCATTGTATAATTTCTGTTTACTGTTTTTGCTCCTAGGATAGACCCATGGAGGGGGTGCACAAACTACCGGGTATGCCGAAGTGCCGAGAGGCCTACTCACGGGGTTGAGGGAGGTTGCTTTGCTTCGGGTACTTGGCGGGTAGTTTGCCGCACCCGTAGGGGTCTTAGGTGGGGTATTGGCTATTCACCGCGACCGTGTAATCTGCTTTTCGTTACAGGCTCGTACGAATTGCGGGTTCCTAGTATATCCAATGTGTTCATCTGTGATCTGAAATGGCTATCATTGCAATATATCTATATATGATATTATTTAGGCGTTGCTTATGTTTTGCAGCCGCGCTAGCCCAGCCCCCGCTCTGTCGTTAGTTAAGTAACCTAACGGGTAATGACGGGGCCCCGTGGCGAATGCGAATGGCATAAGCGTACGTCATATTTTGGTTGTTTTCTGCAATGGTAGGATTAAATGATGGGACGCATTAAAAGAACTAATGCAAGAATATCACGCATTAAAAGAACTAATGCAAGAAAATAAACCAAGTAAAAATCGTTGGAACACTTTCGAAAAACCACTCGGTTCTTTTCAAAACTAACTTTTAAATGCGGAGCTTGAGCCACTCCTTTTAAAAGCTATCTCGTTCCTTCGATTATATCAAGTTCACTACGTTCAAGGTTTCGCCAAAACCATTCGTAGCCCTCCGTCGTTTCGTATGAATATTCAATAGTATTCAAGCTATGTTTGTTGACCTTCATCAAGGCATAGTGATTGGTAGCTGTTGGGTGTTCATATGTAGCATAGATAGATGCGTTGGTTTGGGACAGTCGTATTACCTTGTTGACCTTCGTCAAGGGTATATACGGGTGGGTTCAAATTAACCAGGATAATGACGGGTAGAACTTGATATGTAACTTATGATTTGTTGACCTTCGTCAAGGTCATAAGAGCATGGGGAAAAAATCCACATCGGGAGTTTCAAAAGAACTGAAACTTGTTAGCGATGCATACCATTTGGAGTGTGATGATTCTGGTAGGATTCCTTCAGTTTTGTCAAGCAATGATATTTGGATCCCGATCCTACTGTGAGTATATGCTACTCCTCGGGAAATTTCTCACTTAACGATCAATGCTATAAACCAAGTAGGTGTCTAGAAAGGTGTTAGCGGGGCTACGCCTACAGGGAAAAGAGGTTATTTAATTAAGGAACTTCGCGAAAGCCTTGGAAAACCTCCCTCGAAGTACCGACACTAGCCTGGCTGAACGGTTAAGCAAGTATTGTACGGTGAGATTGATCCCAACTAATTCTTCCTTTATGGTTTGAGGAGGGATTCGAGAGACAGTGGGAGCCATCCTGTTTAGATAAATTAAAAACCAATCTAAACTTGCAAGAGCATCATGCTGAGTGTTTTCTTCTCTCTCTCTTAATTGCAGCGACCCTGTGACCACACCTAGGTTACATCTAGATAATAAAATGACTGAACCTGGCTGTTATGACTGGCAAAGGTCTGTCCAGATGTCCATTGCCCATAACAAGCTGGGACACCTCTTAACTGATCATACCCCTACCGTCTCAGGTCCAGTTTCCCCTGTCACGGATATTTACATCCGTAGGACATTGGAAAAGGATTGTGCGAAAGCCAAGTGCCTCGTGTTAGCCTCAGTTAATGGTGCAAACCAGAGGCAGCACGAGAAGATGGACTTAGTTTCTATCTTCCTCCATAACAAAGATTTATATGGAGAGCAATCTCGTATCGCAAGATATGAGACCTCAAACGAATTGCTTCAAGCGAGGTTGGCTGTCGGGTCATGTGTAGGGGACAACGTCCTTACAGAGGCCAGCTATTTTGAGCTCACGGACCTGGAGACCACGTTGGAGAATAGGTCAAGTACTGACTTAATTCTACAGTCCCTGCCCTCTGCTTATACCCTGAAGGAAACCAGGGTAGAAAAAGGAAAAGCAAGGGCAAAAGTTTCAGGACTGGATGTAGTAAAAGAGGGACGTTCCTATTGTAACGGGAATGAACATTGGCAGAAGGATTGCAGGGCTTGCAAAGCTAGTAGCCAGAATTCGAAGCATGTTGTGGCTTCGGCTTCGAGTGTGTTTGTAATTGAGAACTGTATGTCAGTTAACCCTACTTCCTGGGTATTGGATACCGGATCAGGATCTCATATCTGTAATTCGTTACAGGCTCTGAGAAACCGTAGGGTTATCAGGAAAGGTGATATGACCCTCAGGGTTGCTAACGGAATGAGCATGGATGCTGAATCCGTAGGGGAATATCATCTTGGATTGACAACTGGGCAAATATTGATTTTGCGTAACTGTTTGTATGTACCAGGTGCGACTTGTAATATCATATCTGTATCCTTACTTTCTAAGGAAGGGTATGAATTTACTTTTGTAAGCGATGTAGTACACATCCACCTAAATTAAGTTCTGATTGGGTCAGGTACATTACAGAACGGAATATACGTGTTAAATCAAGCTCAGATTTTCAGTGTCCAGAACACACTTAAAAGAAAGTCTCCGGAAACAAATCAGGCTTTCTTATTGCATTGTAGACTGGGTCACATTAATGAGACACGATTAACTAAGTTACGTAAAGAAGGGTACTTGAATCCGTTCGAGTATCAGTCTTATGCCACTTGTGAATCTTGTCTCATGGGAAAGATGACAAAGACTCCGTTCACTGGACGCGGAGAAAGAGCGAGCAAGCTCTTGGGACTCATACACAGTGATGTGTGTGGTCCAATGTCTACACATGCGCGAAGTGGTTATTCATACTTCATTACTTTCACAGATGATTTCTCTAGGTATGGACATGTCTTCTTAATGAAGCACAAATCCGAGGCCTTTGGGAAATTTCAAGAATACAAGAATGAAGTTGAAAAACAAACCGGCAAAAGTATCAAGATTCTAAGATCGGATCGAGGTGGAGAATACTTGAGTGCCGAGTTTCTGGACTACTTAAAAGAGAATGGAATTCTCTCTCAACTTACTCCTCCATACACACCACAACACAACGGTGTATCGGAAAGGCGGAATCGGACCCTATTGGATATGGTTCGTTCCATGATGAGTAAGGCCGAGTTACCGCGATCTTTCTGGGGTTATGCACTAGAAGCAGCTGCATATCTCTTGAACAAGGCTCCAACCAAGACTGTGCCTACCACCCCATATCAGATGTGGAGTGGGAAGAAACCCTGTCTTAAGTATCTTAAGGTATGGGGATGTCCAGCTTTTGTAAAAAAGCGGCATGCGGACAAGCTCGAGGCACGCTCAGTACTGTGTAAGTTTGTGGGATACCCAAAGAACTCCAGGGGGTATCTTTTCTATTCCGCTGAAGAGCAAAAAGTTTTTGTTTCTCCGCACACCCACTTCTTGGAAACTGAATTTTTAGAAAATCAGATAAGTGGGGGCGCAATAGAACTGGAAGAAATTCCAGAACCACAAGCTGTTACTGAAAGCTTGGATGAACCAGACGTTTCAGGAGAACCTGACATTCCTACACCGCTCCGCAGAAGTAGTAGGCAGTCTCATCCGCCCGAGAGATACTTCGGTTTTCTCATAGACGGGGATAGAGAGGATTGTACAGTTAATTATGATGAGCCTACTAGCTTCCAGCAAGCCATTCAGAGCGGTGACTCGGTAAAATGGCTGGATGCAATGCGGACCGAGATGGAGTCCATGTACACCAATAAAGTTTGGACTTTGGACTTTGCTCCAGAAGGGGTAAAACCCGTAGGCTGCAAATGGATCTTCAGAAAAAAGATTGGTGTAGATGGGCAGGTTGAAACCTATAAAGCTAGGCTCGTTGCAAAAGGTTTTCGTCAAAGACCTGGTTTGGACTATGACGAGACCTTTTCTCCGGTAGCCATGCTTAAATCCATTCGGATCCTTCTTGCCATTGCTGCCTTCCACGATTATGAGATCTGGCAGATGGACGTAAAGACAGCTTTCCTAAATGGAAATTTGGAAGAGTGCGTCTATATGGATCAGCCAGAGGGATTCATTCAGAGTGGGAGCAGCGGTAAAGTGTGCAAGTTGCTCAAGTCCATCTATGGACTTAAGCAGGCATCGCGGAGTTGGAACATCTGATTTGATGATACTGTCAAAGAATTCGACTTTGTCAAAAACCCAGATGAACCATGCATTTACAGTAAGATTGTAGGGAGAAATGTGGTATTCCTCGTCTTGTACATCGATGACATTCTCCTAATAGGAAATGATATTCCTATGCTACAGTCAGTCAAAAGATTCTTATCGCAGAGGTTCTCCATGAAGGACCTGGGCGATGCCAACTACATTCTGGGGATCCAGATCTATCGTGATAGATCTAAGAGGATGTTGGGACTTTCACAGTCAAGGTACATCGACACCATACTGAAACGATTCAGTATGGAAGATTCCAAGCACGGTAACCTACCGACTTGTCACGGAATCACCCTCTCCAAAGAGATGTCTCCCAAGACTGATTTGGAAAGGGCTCGCATGTCATCATTACCCTACGCATCTGCGGTAGGCTCTATTATGTATGCGATGTTGTGTACCAGACCAGATGTAGCATACGCATTGAGCGTTGTAAGCCGGTATCAGTCGAACCCAGGGGAGAAATACTGGATAGCAGTAAAGAACATTCTCAAGTACCTGAGAAGGACTAAGGAGATGTTCTTGGTGTATGGCGGAAAAGACCTCCAGATTGAGGCCTTTGCTGACTCCAGCTTCCAGAGTGACAAGGATGACTCCAAGTCCATGTCGGGTTATGTCTTTACCCTCAATGGAGGGGCGGTTTGCTGGAAGAGTTCCAAGTAGGAAACCGTTGCTGACTCAACTATGGAAGCGGAGTACATAGCTGCTTGCGATGCCGCAAAGGAAGCTGTTTGGATGAAGAAGTTCCTCACGGAACTTCAGGTGGTTCCTACCAGTGTTGATCCAATACCGCTGTATTGTGACAACAACGGCGCTATAGCTTTAGCGAAGGAACCCACGTCCCATCAGAAGTCCAGGCACATTTTGAGGCGGTTCCACCTGATCAGGGAGATCATTGATCGCCGGGAGATCGAGGTAAAGAGAGTAAATTCAGAAGATAACACTGCAGATCCACTCACGAAGACCCTATCCCAGACTCAGTTCGAGCGGCTGATCGAGATGATAGGTCTTCGATACGCCAGTACATGGCCTTAGTGCAAGTGGGAGATTGTTAGTGTATATGCCCTAGAGGCCATTACTGTATCATACTAGTACGTATATTACTTAATGGAAGCTTGGGATATTCACCTTGTATTGACAATCTTGCTCAAAATAGTAGTATGCTACTTGGTTTGTTTCTGCTTCAATGTGTACATGTGTTTATTTTAGTATATCACCTATACACATTAGTGGAGCCCTTAGGATCTTTGCTTGATTACCAGCGTTGTGATGGCAGTCACACTAGTGGGGGCTTGGTAATCTATAAGCACATCCTTATGCAGGTCCCTAGTCGCAGGACTATCGAGACAGGGCATCGATACTCCGGAGTAGACTAGCGCATGCGCTTCTCATCCCAGAGTGGGAGATGGTCTGTCCCACAGCCATCAGTACGTCGTACTGGAGATAGCATGCGGGTGCTCGTTGGGTTACGAGTACACTGGACAGGACTCGTCGGGAACTGACCGGTTGGTATTATACCTATCGTCAGTTATCAGTTCCCAGGTGACATGAGTACAGCTTAGTCCGCTGACTTGACACTGTCGCTTCGCCTCGAGTGTGTTCCCACTGTACTTTGGTTACTACCCTACCACGGCTCAAAGGAGTCGTGCAAACAGGTAGTAGTTGGGTGCAGTCCCGAAGCACTTGGAGGCAGTGACGGTTAGACAGGATTCGTCTCTCCCAGTATTGGGGGTTGACATCGCGCTGTGTCTAGGAGAGCCATTACACGAGTAGTTCCTGGCCAGGGCAAGAGAGATATACTAGTAGGCTTCCAGTGCTATCTCAGGGTGTATTGGGCTTCACCCTGACACGACTTGTACCGCTATTAGGGGACTGACGTTTACCGCCCCCTAGGCCCGCCATGCGATGTATCAGACGAACAGACCGGACTGTACGGAGATTGTCACATTCAGGCTCAGTAGGAGTTCAGATGGGTTTCACCTCGCCAGTCTTCTTGTCGGCATCTACCTGGGGACCGTTACGCACAGCTAGTGCCGCTTGCGGTCTGTGGTTAAACCCACTGCCAGCGTAGTGTCGAGTCTTTAGAGTCCCACACAGAAAGCTATTCGCCTTTAGGCAAAAGAGTAGAGGTCGTTGCGACAGGTCGCATGGTTTTGCGACAGGGTCCGGTCACATCCGTGCACTTGTGCACGTACAGTGTCCGGACAGTTAACACTAGCGGGCTTTGGTTTAAGCCAGATCCTAGTGTACGTTTTGGGATTGGTTTTATCCAGTATGTATTCGTGTTCCTCGGAACACGGATGCGGGTGTGTATGCACAGTTGACGGAGAGACAGAGGCAGAGGATTCTCATTAGGGTTGTTGACCGTTGACTGTTGACTATTGACTTTTTGCTCGACCCTAATGAGAATATGATATATATATATATATTTTTCAATAATATTAATTAAGTATTATAGTGACATGGTTGTTGAGGGGTTGACTTTGTTGACCGGTTGACTAGGTTGGACTAGTTGACCATCATCATCACAATGGTTGTCATTTTCATGCAAAGACTTTTGCTTGCTTGTTGTGGTTTGCAAAATGAGTGCATGGAAATGATATTGCCTTTGACATGATATGAACCATCACATAATAATACTTGATTAACATTATGGCTCATGATGTTTTTGGATTATGAGAGGGTGAAAAAGAAAAGAGAGGCTCATTCTTTCATGATCTTTCTCTCTCTTGGTTTTGAGCTCTCCCATTCTTTTGCTCTCACCCTCTTCCTCTTGCTCTCTCTCTTGTCTATGGTTCACTTGTCTCATGTGTTGAGAAGAAAGAACCATAGAGAAAATCCCATCACACTCTCCTCTACTCACTCTAGTTCACAAGGTTTAGCAAACCAAGTGAACTAGTTTCTTCAAAGTTCGAAGAAGAAGCCAAAGGTAGAAGCTTTCGGGTGGATCGATCTTCGGCGCAAGGAGACGACGGGGTGAAGCCAATCTGTACACCATCAAGAGATGAAGAAGAAGGAGTTCAAGAAAGAAAGGTATAACCCCCTAACCGAGTAGTTAACAACTCGTAGTTAGGTTGTTAGGTAGATAGTTTAACAAAGATCCGGTTTTGAGTCCATGTTACCGCCTCTAGAAAATCGTTTTTCACCAAATTTCGCATGCCCGAAAGTACCGGGAGAGGTAGCATGGACTTACATCCAACCAGTAATACTCCCGTACAGTCCGGTGTCTTCGTCTGATATGTCGCATATCTCGCCTAGGGGTGGTAAACGTCAAACCCCAGTAGCTTGATAAGTCGTGTCGATATGAGGTCTATAACATTTCAAGAAACTACTGATAACACTTACCAGTAAATCTCAGCAATCCTGGCCAGGGATTTCCTGTTATAGCCAATCAAACACAGCGCAACATCAACTCCCTATGCTGGGAGAGACGAAACCCCTCCTATCGCTCATTACCTCCATGTGATTCGGGACTGTACCCAAAAGCCACCTTTTTGCATGCCCTCTTGGACGTGGTATGATGGAAATCAAAGCACAGTGGGAATCACACAAGACTCTATGACGATCTCGGGTCTACAGACTAACCTGTACCAGTGTCACCAGAGAACTGCCATCTGACATGAGGTATAATACCATCTGGGAGTTCTCGGCGAGTCCGTCCAGTGTACCCAGTCTCCACTGAGCACCCGTATACCTTCTTTGATGTCAAACACCAATGGATATGAGATCATCCATCGCCCATCATATGGGTCAGGAAGCGCATACGCTAGTCTACTCTGGAGTATCGATGCCCTGTCTCGGTACTCCTACGACTAGGAACATTTGAAGGATGTACTTGGCGACTACACTGTCCTCACTAGTATGATCTGCATCACAGTCTTGGTAGTCAAGTACTCATCCTAAGGGCTTTATCAACATGTAACATAAAGACAATCATGATGCATGTTAAGATAAAGAGTAACCAGATAGCATACTATCATGTCGAGCAAGAAAGTCATCCCTATATATGTCCCAGCATCCACTACAATATACAACGTATGTACAGTAATGGCCTCTAGGGCATACATATAACTAACAATCTCCCACTTGCACTAGGACCATATGTTGTAGTATCTCATACCCAACAATAAGCTGTGGTTGAAATATCTCATACTCAACCATCCCATAAAAGTCTCTACTGGGAAATAGGCCTTTGTGAGTGGATCCGTGCTGTTGTCCTCTGTGTCTACTCTCCTAATCTCGATCTCCTTGGAGATCAACCATCTCCATGATCAGGTGATACTGCCTAAGAATTATAACTGGATTTCTGATGGGACGGGGGTTCCTTGGCATAAGCCACAACTCCATTGTCACACAATGGTAGGAACGAAGTTCATCTCATGAACTTATATATATCCAGATTGCCTCTTTGGTAGCATCCTTGGTAACGATGTATCTTGCCTTTAATCGTCTAGTAAGTCACGGTATCTAGCTTGGAACTCTTCCAACATACCGTCCCTCCACTGAGGGTAAAGACAAAGCCTGCGACTGACATTCAGTCGTCCTTATCACCCTAGAACCTTTCCAGTGATTTTCCCCAAGATCGTTTGATACCATCTCACTACAACTAGTGAGATTCCTAACATCCAATTAGATTTATCCCATAGATCCATAACCTAGGATTTAGAAGGTATCACCTTGATCCTATATGGAGAATCATTGTGATAAGAGGAGATTGACCGAGCGTAGCATTGGAAACTCCTTCCCTATCAAGAGTATGTCATCCACGTACTCTACGAGGATCACCGCCATACTCTCTACTACCTTTTTGTATATACAAGGTTCATCTACCATTTTGATGAAGTCAAACTCTTTGACTACTTCATCAAAACAGACGTTCCAACTTCACGATGCCTGATTTATCACATAAAATATCTTGCTCATGTTTCCGCTGCTCTCACTGTTTATGAAGCTCTCTGACTGTGTACTTATAGACGCTCTCTTCCAAATCATCATTTAGAAAAGGAGTCATGACACCCAACCGCCAGATATCGTAGTCATGGTATGTAGCCGTGGCAAGTAGGATCTGGATGGACTTAAGCATAGCTTTGAAAGTCTCAACTTTTCCATGTACACCAAGTAATCTTCTCAAGATATACTTGCTCCTGATGGGGATTTAACCCTTCAGATAAAGCAACCAAAGTCCATACTTTGTTGGTGTATAAGGATTCCATCTCAGATCGCTAAGCATCCAGCCATTCTTATAGAGTCCCACTCCTGATGGCCAGCTCGAAACTAGTTGGGTCATCATCTCATGATGCAATCCTCGCTCCCACTGTCATAGAGAAAACCGAAGTATCTCTCAGGTGGGTGAGGAACCCTACTAGATCGGCGGAGAGGCTGAGGTTCGTTGGAAACTATTGAATCCTTTGGTTCTACCAAATCATCAGCTGCAGTTTGTATAGCTGGAACTCTTTCCAGTTCTACCTCATGACCAATAATTTCTTCACAAGAAATTCCCTTTCACAAAGGTGGCATGCTGAGAAACAAAACATCTTTTGTTCCTCGGTTTGGTAGAAGATATTCCCTTGCGAATGCTTAGGATATCCAACAAACTTCCACAGAACTGACTTTGCCTCGAGCTTGTTCGGATTTTGCTTTTAGACATAGGCCGAACAACCCTAAATCTTAACTTACTTAAGATATGGGCTCTTCTCATTCCATATCACATATGAAGTGGTAGGCAACTGATTTGATTGGAACCCTATTCAATAGGTATGCAGCTTCACAAGTGCATAACTCCCAAAAGGAAATAGGAAACTCAGTAGTACTCATCATAGAGCGCACCATATCAAATAGGGTGTGATTGCTCCGTCCCGATACACCGACGTGCTGTGGTGTATACGGAGGAGTAATGCTGAGAGAGAATCTCATTCTCCTTTAGAATAGTCCAGGAATCCCGTGCTCAAGTATTTTCCTCCTTGATCTCATCAAAGGACATAATACTTATACCTGTTTTTGGTTCTCTACTTCTAACTTATATTCTGTGATTCTCTCAAAAGTTTCGGACTTGTGTTTTAATGGGAACATATGTCTGAATCTTGAGAGATCATCAGTGAATGAAATGAAGTACAAAGAACCGGTCCTGGCATGTGTAGATAGGGGACCTTCGTAGATCAGCATGTATCAATCCCAAGAGTTCACTAACTCTTTCTCTGTTTTCAATAAACGGAGCTGTGGTCATCTTATCTTTGTGACATGACTGGCAAGTTTTTACAAGGTGTAAATCCAAACTAATTTAAATATGCATCTTTATGTAACTTTAGCTAGTCGGGTCGCATTGATATGACTTAGTCTACAATACCTCAAGAAGGATTCGTTCATTTCTGAACTTTTCCTCTTGTGTGTGTTCTGTACATTAAGAACTGTGGTTTGATTTAGAACGTCTATGCTTTTAGATAACGTGTCCGAACCGATCAAGTCTTGATATAGGAAATGTTCAAAATATTATCCAACAATACAAAATTATATCCTTCTTTACTAATAAAAAGACTGATATGATATTATATATCAGGTTCGGTATCTAATAATATTCGTTCAGAATCAATGTATTCTAATAATACAGGGTGATAACTGCCAACAGACTTGGCTGCAATAATTGTATCATTTCCAACTCTTGAAACTTATCATCCGTTCTCAGTTCTCTACCTATCTGTAGCCCATGCAACAAATTACATTTGCGGGATCCTGATCCGGTATCTCATACCCAGGATGTAAAGGATACTGAGAAACAGTTCTCGGTAATGAACACACCCGAAGATGATGCATCAGCATGCACTTTCTTCGTTTGGGCGGCACGAAAATTCTGGTAATCCCCTATTTCCTGCTCTGTCTTATAACAATTACAAGTTGGAGTGGGACCAACGTTCCCTAGCGCAGTATAACAAGCGGGTTCGGTCAATACATCCGTATTATTATCTTGATTAAGGCGTGACATGGTCGCTACCTGGAGAGAGATAGAAGAAAACACTCAGCGTATGCTCTTGCAAGATTAGATTGGTTATTAATATATCTAACAGGATGGCTCCCACTGTTTTAGTCAAATCTTCCTTCAAACCCTAAAAGGAAAGACTAGCCGGGATTAATTACACTTTACAAGTTCGCCAATCTTTCAGCCAGGCCAGTGCCGGTATTTTGAGGGAGGTTCCCCGCGCTTTCGCACGGACCTAATTAAAATAAACCTCGTTTTCCCAGAGGCGCAACCCCGTTGACACCTTTCTAGACACCTACTTGATTGGCTAATTGTAATGTGTAAAACTCTCCCAGAAGTAACTCTTACTCGCAGTGGGTATCGGGATCCAACTATCTCATAGAAGGTATGCAATCTCATTGCAAATTTCAACACTTGAAATTCCCAATAATATTTTACCCCTACCATCCTATGACCTTGACGAAAGCCAACAAACTATAGGCTACTAATCAAGTTCAACCCATCATTTCCCGATTGAATTAAACCCACCCGCACGACCCTTGACGAAAGCCAACAAAGTCGCACGACTACCCTACCTCAATCGCATCATATGCTTATACAGATAAGCATAAATAGCTACCGCACACTACGCCTTGACGAAAGCCAACAAACGTAGTACGAATACTATGAAGTACTTATCTGAAATGACGGAGGGCTACGACAGGTTTTTAAAAATCTTTTGCGTAATGAACTTGATATCGTTGTAGAATCGAGTGATTTTAAAAGGAATGTTTTTGAGGCCTTTTCTAGTTTTGCTAAAGAGGTCACTTCCGGTGAAGGGATCTCGGCTCTTTCCTCATCGAATAAGGTGCAGGATATTTCATAAACATAACTATGCAAAGCAAAAACTATAAAAACAATCTAAAGGCAAACCGAGTTTGTAGCATCTGCTAGTTTCGCTAAAGAGGTCACTCCCGGTAAAGGGATCTCGGCTCTTTCCTTATCGAATAAGGTGCTGGATGTTCTACAAGGAACACCGCTATGCAAAGAAAGAACTAGAGCTACCAGTTTTTGAGACAAGTTTCTACAACATCTTTAGGTTTCTTTTAGTTTCATTAATCTCATTAATGAAGTCCCATTTTATTATGCTTCACAAGCATCACATTTGAAACGAAATCAACAATATACAATATATATCTCATATATATAATATTGTTAGTTATATGTATGCCCTAGAGGCCATTACTGTACATGAGATGTATATTGTAGTGGATGCTGGGACATATATAGGTAGGACTTTCTTGCTCGACATGAGAGTTCGCTATCTGGTTGCTCTTTATCTTAACATGTATACTTACTGTCTCTCTGTTATATGTTGATAAAGCCCTTAGGATGTGTACTTGACTTGCAGGACTATGATGTAGATCATACTAGTGGGGCCTGGGTAGTCCATGAGTACATCCTTCAATGTTCCTAGTCGTGGGAATATCGAGACGGGGTATCGATATTCCAGAGTAGACTAGCGTATATCTTCTCGACCCATGTGATGGGCGATGGATGATCCCATATCCATTGGTGTTTGACATCAGAGATGGTATGCGGGTGCTCAGTGGAGACTGGGTACACTGAACGGACTCGCCGAGAACTCCCAGATGGTATTATACCTCACGTCAGATGGCAGTTCTCTGGTGACACTGGTACAACTTAGTCTGTTGACCCGAGATCGTCATAGAGTCTTGTGTGTCTCCCACTGTGCTTTGATTTCTACCCTACCACGGCTCTATTGAGTTGTGCAAACAGGTGGTTTTTGGGTACAGTCCCGATTCACATGGAGGCAATAAGTGATAGGAGGGGATTCGTCACTCCCGGTATTGGGGGTTGATGTTGCGCTATGCTCGACTGACCATAACTGGAAATCCCTGGCCAGGGTTGCACTGATTTACTGGTAAGTGTTATCAGTAGTTTCATGCTTATTATGGACCTTACATCGGCATGACTTATCAAGCTACTGGGGTCTGACGTTTATCATCCCTAGGCGAGATATGCGACATATCAGACGAACAGACCGGACTGTGCAGTAAGTGTTACTGTTTAGCAGACCGCTTGCGGCTTGTGGGTGATTGATATGATCACCACCTACTGCCGGCGTATTAACGAGTCTTTAGAGTCCTACACAGAGGTTTCCTAGCTCAAGCGAAACGAAATAGGAGCGTATATGAGATATGTGCGGGACCGAGAATAATGCCAGTATGTGATACTGTATTCTATTCTCGCGATTTGTATCATCGGTCGGTTATATGAGATATAGCCGGGTTACCGAATCAAGTGTTGATTCGATATATTGATACACTAGATATTAGTCGGTTATATGCGATATGACCGGATCATTAAATCAAGTGTTGATTTAATGATTTAATGTATAATTATATATTTGATATATTACTTTACATTAACTAGTATTTGTTCACTTAAGATTGATTTTCTCACTTGTTGTGCACAAGTTGTATATGTGATATATGTTTGTGCACTAGTTTGTATCATAATTGATGATACATGCAAACTTGGGTGTGTGTATGACTTACACCATATTTAAGATAATGGTTTAAGTTTTTATTTATTTTCGTAAAACAAAATGGTGGCTTTCTTCGTCTTGTCTTGAAGCTTCATGAAGCTTTTAAGCATCTTTGACAAAGTCCACTCATTTTGTTTTGCATAAGATTTTTATAAACCAAACCATTAACTTAAACTATGGTTTAGTATCTACAAAGGTTAACTCACCCATGGTTGCATTATGATAGACTTCACTTGATTATTCTTTTTATATAATTCATTATTCATATTATTTCATCTTCTTCTTCTTCAAGAAGAAGAAAAGCTTGCTAAAAATTTTCAAGTGAAGAAATAGAGTGAGAAATCCAAATCCAAAGTGAACCCACTTCCTATTTCATCATCCTCTACTACTTGCCATTTAATTTAGGGTGTTCTTTTCACAAAGTTTGTGACCTAGTGAAGATGGAGCTTGAGTTTGAATCTCCTCGACATAGATCATCTTCGGCCTCGAAGTCAACGAGCTAGCCCGTTCATTTCTCCGAGGAAACCGTCACAAGAGTCTGGGATCTCGACGATCGCAGCGAAGGGACGTCAACACGGAGCTTTAGAAGTGAAGGACCGGATCTACAAAGGTTGTAATCCCTAACTCTTAGAAGTAAAGTTGTTTGCTTGCTATTAGTTTCGCCTAATCTCTAGTATACGATCTTGGTTAGGGTTATTCGGCACGGCTAAAATTTGAATCGGGCATGGTTGATGCCTTGTAGAACCTTATTAGAGTGCCTAGCAACCCTACAAATATAAACATTCGTCTCAGGCAGTAATATGATCTCATCACAGAACATTGCAGTAGAAGATAACATATGAAATATTGGATATACTAGGATTTCCGTGTTTTATGCGAGCCTGTATAAAACGCGGATTCCACGGTCGCGATGAATAGCCAAACCCACATCCCTAGACCCCTACGAGAGCGGAAAGCAACACTGCCAATTCTAGGGTTAGGAGACCTGGTCTCGACTCCTCGAGATGGTCTCCCACTGGACCCCAGAACCCGGTTACTTGTGCTCCCCGCCTTGGGTCTACCTAATGCAGAAAAGTAAATAATATACAATGGTGACATCATCCTCAGCTCGGAAGTGCCCCAATAAAAGAATATTACATACAAATGAATTTTACATGAATGAAAATAAAAACCCTCATCTCACATAAAACCCCCGGCTATTCAGAACACGATGATCCAATATAATGTAGGGTTACTAGGCACTCTCACAAGGGTCTACAAGGCATCAACCATGCCCGATTTAAAATTTAGACGTGTCGAACAACCCTAACCAAGATCTTTAAACTAGAGATTAGGCGAAACAAAGCATGTTAAACACTTTAACATCTAAGAGTTTGGGATTACAACTTTTGTAGTCCGGTCCTTCACTTCATAAGCTCTGTGTTGAGGTCCCTTCGCTGCAATCATCATGTACCCGGACTCTAGAGAGGCTCCACGAAGAGAATGATGCAAACTTGCTTCCGATCTTCGATGACTAAGATGATCTACCTTGAAATTTCTTTAACATAAGCTCTCACTCATAAATGAAGTGAACACCCTAATCTAAATGGCTTGGATAGATTAGGATGAAGAAGTAGGATTTTAGCTCTCATTTTAATTATTAATCTCACTCAAAATCATCACTAATGAAAAAGCTAGTAAGCTTTTTCATCCAAAAGAAGAAGGAAGAAGAAGAACTATTTCTTTTGTGATGAATAATGAATTGTGTGAGATTAGAAATGCAATCATGGGTTAAGTATGATAACTTAACCCATGTAGACAATGAACCATGGTGAAGGGTTTGGTTGGGTTAACAAATATCATCCAAAAATATCTTTACAAAATATCTTTGCAAAAACAAAACAAAAAGCTTCTAGAAGCTTCTAGAAAAATTAACCCAAATCAAACCTTAATCATGTTTAATCTCTACTAATCATGTTGCATTAATAACCCTAATATGTTACAATATTATATATCACATATACAATATTTATTGTAACAAAATAAAATAATACAATTAACATATATCGCATATATATCAATGTATTACCCGAGTGAGAAAAAGAATCTTTTAGTGAGCTTATATCAGTTAATGTAATTTAATATATCAAATATATAATTATACATTAAATTATCGAATCAACACTTGATCCGATAATCCGGCTATTTCACAAATAACCGACTAATATATAATCTGTATCAGTTCATCGAATCAACACTTGATCCGATGACCTGGTTATATCACATATACCCGGCTGAAATCTCATATCGTGAGAATCTAATACGGTATCTCATACACGTATTGTTCTTGGTCCCGCACATATCATATATGTGCTCCTACTCCGTTTTGCCTGAGTTAAGAAACCTTTGTGTAGGACTCTGAAGAATCGTCAATATGCCGGCAGTAGGCGATGATCATATCAAACACCCACAAGCTGCAAGCGGTCAGCTAAACGTAACAACTACCCAGGTATTGAGCGATCAGAAGATCAATAAGCAAGCCTGTACTTTCTCCTGCGAATCCAGTCAGTAACACTCCCGTACAGTCCGGTCTCTTCGTCTGATATGTCGCATATCTCGCCTAGGGGTGGAAAACATCAGACCCCAGTAGCTTGATAAGTCATGTCGATATGAGGTCTATAACAGTTCGAGAAACTACTGATAACTCTTATCAGTAAATCTCAGCAACCCTGGCCAGGGATTTCTAGTTATAGCCAATCGAACACAGCGTAACATCAACTCCCTATACCGGGAGAGACGAAACCCCTCCTATCGCTCATTGCCTCCATATGATTCGGGACTATACCCAAAAGCCACCTTTTTGCACGCCTTCTTGGACGTGGTATGATGGAAATCAAAGCACAGTGGGAATCACACAAGACTCTATGACGATCTCGGGTCTACAGACTAACCTGTACCAGTGTCACCAGAGAACTGCCATCTGACGTGAGGTATAATACCATCTGGGAGTTCTCGGCGAGTCCGTCCAGTGTACCCAGTCTCCACTGAGCACCCGTACACCATCCTTGATGTCAAACACCGATGGATATGGGATCATCTATCGCCCATCATATGGGTAAAGATGCGTATATGCTAATCTACTCTGGTGTATCGATGCCCTGTCTCGATACACCCTCGACTAGGAACAGTTATAGGATGTACTCGTCGATTACCGTGGCCCCACTAGTATGATCTCATCATAGTCCCAGCAGTCGAGTACATATCCTAAGGGCTTCATCAACATGTAATATAGAGACAATCAGAGTACATGTTAAGATAAAGAGCAACCGGATAGCGTACTATCATGTCGAGCAAGAAAGTCCTCCCTATATATGTCCAAGCATCCACTACAATATACATCGTATGTACAGTAATGGCCTCTAGGGCATACATATAACTAACAATCTCCCACTTGCACTAGGGCCATCTGTTGTGGTATCGCATACCCAACAATTAGCTGTGGTTGAAGTATCTCATACTTAACCATCCCATAAAAGTCTCTACTGAGAAAAAGGCCTTTGTGAGTGGATCCGCGCTGTTGTTCTCTGTGTCTACTCTCCTTACCGCGATCTTCCTGGAGATCAAGCATCTCCATGATCAGATGATACTGCCTAAGAATTATATCTAGATTTCTGATGGGACGGTAGTTCCTTGTCTAAAGCCACAACTCCATTGTCACACAATGGTAGGAACGAAGTTCATCTTATGAACTTATATATATCCAGACTGCCTCTTTAGTAGCATCCTTGGTAATGATGTATCTTGCCTTTAATCGTCTAGTAAGTCACGGTATGTACCCTGGAACTCTTCCAACATACCGTCCCTCCATTGAGGGTAAAGACAATGCCTGCGACTGACATTCAGTCATCCTTATCACCCTGGAACCTTTCCAGTGATTCTCCCCAGGATCGATTGATACCATCTCACTACAACTAGTGATAATCCTAACATCCAATTAGATCTATCTTATAGATCCAAACCCAAGATTTAGGAGGTATCATTTTGATCCTATATGGAGAATCCTTGTGATAAGCGGAGATTGACCGAGCGTAGCATAGGAAACTCCTTCCCTATCAAGAGTATGACATCCACGTACTCTACGAGGATCACAACCATACTCTCTACTACCTTTTTGTATATACAAGGTTCATCTACCATTTTGATGAAGTCAAACTCTTTGACTACCATATCAAAACAGATGTTCCAACTCCGCGATGTCTGCTTTATCACATAAAACATCTTGCACACGTTTCCGCTGCTCCCACTGTCTACGAAGCCCTCTGGCTGTGTACTTATAGGCGCTCTCTTCTAAAACATCATTTAGGAAAGCAGTCATGACACCCAACCACCAGATATCGTAGTCATGGTATGTAGCCGTGGCAAGTAGGATCTGGATGGACTTAAGCATAGCTTTGAAAGTCTCAACTTTTCGATGTACACCAAGTAATCTTCTCAAGATATACTTGCTCCTGATGGGGATTTAACCCTTCAGATAAAGCAACCAAAGTCCATACTTTGCTGGTGTATAAGGATTCCATCTCAGATTACTAAGCATCCAGCCATTCTTATAGAGTCCCACTCCTGATGGCCTGTTCGAAACTAGTTGGGTCATCATCTCATGATGCAATCCTCGCCCCCACTGTCATAGAGAAACCGAAGTATCTCTTAGATGGGTGAGGAACGCTACTAGATCGGCGGAGAGGCTGAGGTTCGTTGGTTACTATTGAATTCTTTGGTTCTACCAAATCATCAGCTGCAGTTTGTATAGCTAGAACTTTTTCCAGTTCTACCTCATGACCACTAATTTTTCCACAAGAAATTCCCTTTCACAAAGGTGGTATGTTGAGAAATAAAACATATTTTGTTCCTCGGTTAGGTAGAAGATATTCCTTTGCTTATGCTTGGGATATCCAACAAACTTCCACAGATCTGACTTTGCCTCGAGCTTGTCCGGATTATGTAAGTCCACGTTGCGACCCCCGGTTCTTACGGGGAGGCGGAAACGGTATAAAATCAAAATTTTAACGCAAGAGGCAACATGGACTAAGCTAGGTCGGGATCTTTACCTAAACTAAAACTAGCATACTAAGCTAAAGATATTTAGCTACTCAGATGAAGATGGTTATACCTAAACTTGAACTCCTTCTCTTCAAGCTCCGATGGTGGTTCGATGGCTCCTTCTCGTTGTCTCCGTACGCCGAAGATAGATCCACTTGAAAGCTCCAACCTTTAGCTCCTTCTTCGTTCTTTGAAGAAACTAGTTCACTTGGTTTGCTAAACCTAGTGAACTAGAATGAGTAGAGATGATTTAGAATGGGATTTTATCTATGGTTCTTGATTCTCAACTCATGAGACAAGAGAACCATAGATCAAGAGAGGGAGCAAGAGGTTGAGGGTGAGAGCAAGAGGAGAGCTCAAGAACAAGAGAGAGAATGAGCAAGAAAGAAATGAGCAACTCTTTTGTCTTTCACCCTCTCATAATCCAAAGTGATCATAACTCATCATATCAAAAAAGTCTTATGTGATGGTTTGAAGCAACCATAAGCTTATTATGTCATGCACTCATTTTACTCAAATGAGCAAGCAAGAAAAAGTCTTTGGCATGAAATGATAACCATGGTTATCATGATGGTCAACTAGTCAAGCCTAGTCAACCGGTCAACAAGTCAACAAAAGTCAACAAGTCACCAAAGTCAACAAGTCAACAAAAGTCAACAAGTCAACAACCATATCACCATAATACTTAATTAATATAATAGTTAATCACATATCATATTCTCATTAGGGTTGAGCATAAAGTCAAAAAGTCAACGGTCAACTGTCAACAACCCTAATGAGAATCCGCTGCCTCTGCCTTCCTGTCAACTGTGCATACACACCCGCATCCGCGTTCCGAGGAACACGAATGCAAACTGGATAAATCCAATCCCATAAGGTACACTAGGATCTGGCTTAAACCAAAGCCCGCTAGTGTAAACTGTCCGGACACTGTACGTGCACAAGTGCACGGATGTGACCGAACCCTGTCGCAAAACCATGCGACCTGTCGCAATACCATGCGACCTCTACTCTTTTGCCTAAAGGCGAAAAGCTTTCTGCGTGGGACTCTAAAGACTCGACACTACGCTGGCAGTGGGTTTAACCACAGACTCATACTTCCATGTATATGCTTTATGATATTTACATGCATGATGATTATTGTCATTGGGTGACACGTGGACGATTTCCACATACATATAGTTGATATTGATGATATTGATCACACCGTTGGATGATATCCACATACATATAGTTGACATTGATGACATTGATCACATAGTTGGATGATATCCACATATTCATAGACTTCATGATATAGTCGACATTGATCATACCTCATATTCATGATATGTTATTACCTGAGGCACTGGCACGAGCACTTGGCACTACACTCATGTATAGATGTTACATTGCCACCTTATCATGCTTCAGACTTATTCATTTGAGGTTTATATATATATCTGATCGTATTGACCTAGGATTGTGTCATACATACGATTTCTGCTCTGTGATGTTTTCTATTCACGAGTTGGCAACTCACCCCCATTATGCTACAGTTCTTGCAGGTTTTGCCGTACAGGTTCCATTGCGGCTTCTGCCACACTCTTCCCTTACGGGTGATTTGCTTTGGTAGGTGGGTTCTTTTGCATCAGAACCACTATTGTACATGTATTATTCAGTTGTATCTAGTAATTCCATCAACCAAACATGTATATTGTTTCAGACTTAGAAACCAGTTATGTATTATTTCGACCTTAGAGTCGCGCGTTGTAGTATTATGGTTTTCATGCTGATTTTGAGTTTTCCTTTGAGTTTTGATCCTCGTCTTTCGGCGTTGTATATTATACTGCTTGCGTGGTTGTGACCGTCGATTGACAAAGAGCTAGCTCCTGCTTGGGGATGCCTTTTATCATTATATATATATTATTCATGTTGTACCCCGTTTTGGGCCAGTATTTATAAAGGAAACTCTGCCGAAATTTTCAGAAAAGACTAGAGATTTTAAAAATGCATATTCGGCTTACTTATTTAAAGACCTTGTTTTTAAAAACGTGTTTTCTTCACTTCTTAAAACTAATTTTCCTTATTTACTCCTTAAAAATGGTTTTAGATTTCTGGGCTTTTGGCTTACTTGAATTAGATGGGGTCCTATAGGCTTCATATGATTCAAGGGCCAGTCACGTGCTATTTTGGGTCGTGACAAAGTTGGTATCAGAGAGCAAGAAAAGAATATGCAAGAGTACCAGCCTCCGTACAGTTCGGCATAGGCGAGATCGGAAGAGACCTTGAGCAGGATTCCTTCCAGGACACTGCTGCGATAAGATTTGCACCACGATCAGATGTATAATGTGTATTCAGAGGACCAGAGGTTGGCGCCAGTGACGTGCTACTTTACGAGTGGCCGTGAGGATTGACCGAGAGGTGACCAGAGAAGTGCCAGGATGGAATCGTCCCCATTAGCACACCTGACAGGGCCGATGAGCCGATTGTTGGAGATAGTGCCCTCAGAGTCAATTATTGGATCACAGGCACGTGATTGCAATGATTGAGGGAGGACCTATCCCGGTAGGACAGTCTTACTCGAGATGATAGTATGCTATCTGGTTTACCTTTATCATCGTGCACTGCTTTAGGTGACCTGACATGTCGCTATTGCACGTTGATAGAGCCCCTAGGATTCTTGCTTGACTGCCAGCAGTATGAGGGCGATCATATAAGTGAGAGCTGGAGTCTATAAGCACATCCTTAAAAGGTCCCTAGTCGTGGGAGTTTCGAGACAGGGCATCGATTCTCCAGAGTAGACTAGTGTATACAGTCGAGACCCCGACGAGGGGCGGTGGCCGGTCTCACAAGCCACTGGTGTCAGTTGGTTCACCTAAGATGTATACAGGTGCTCATTGGGTTATGAGTACACCGGACAGGACTCGCCGGGAACATGCTAGTTGGTCTTATACCTGACGTCAGATAGAAGTTCCCAGGTGACATGTGTACAGGTTAGTTCATCGACCTGGGGATCGTCATTTGTCTCGTGTGAGTTCCCACTGTGCTTTGATTACTACCCTACCACGGCTCAAAGGAGTCGTGCAAACAGGTTTTAGTTGGGTACAGTCCCGAGCCACATGGAGGCAATGAGCGGATCTTCAGGGGTTCGTCTCTCCCGGTATTGGGGGTGAGGTCGCGCTGTGTCTAGGAGAGCCATTACACGAAGTCCTTGGCCAAGGCAGGAGATTTACTGGTAGGTATTCCAGTAGTATCTCAGGGTGTTCTGGGCTTCACTCCGACACGACTTGTACCGCTTTTGGGGGTCTGACTTTTACCAACCCCCTAGGCCCGACATGCGATGCTCATAGACGAACGGACCGGACTGTACGGATATTGTCACTGACAGGCTCAGTAGGGTGTCAGGATGAGTTTGCTCATCGACGTCCCTTTTGGTCAATATTGTTAGTTGTATGTATGCCCTAGAGGCCAGTATTGTACAGATGATGTATATTATATTGGATGCTTGGACATATATAGAGATGACTTTCTTGCTCGACATGATAGTATGCTATCTGGTTGCTCTTTATCTTAACATGTACACTAGTCTCTTTATACTGTGTTATAGTTACATGTTGGTAAAGCCCTTAGGATGTGTACTTGACTACCTGGACTATGATGCAGATCATACTAGTGGGGACATGGTAGTCCATAAGTACATCCTTCAAGGTCCCTAGTCGTGGGTGTATCGAGACGGGGCATCGATATACCAGAGTAGACTAGCGTATACGCTTCTCGACCCATGTGATGGGCGATGGATGATCCCATATCCATTGGTGTTTGACATCAGAGATGGTATACGGGTGCTCAGTGGAGACTGGGTACACTGGACGGACTCGCCGAGAACTCCCAGATGGTATTATACCTCACGTCAGATGGCAGTTCTCAGGTGACACTTGTACAGGTTAGTCTGTAGACCCGAGATCGTCATAGAGTCTTGTGTGATTCCCACTGTGCTTTGATCTCCACCTTACCACGTCCATGAGGGCGTGCAAAACGGTGGTCTTTGGGTACAGTCCCGAGTCACATGGAGGCGATGAGCGATAGGAGGGGTTTCGTCTCTCCCGGTATTGGGAGTTGATGTTGCGCTGTGCTCGATTGGCCGTAGCAGGGAAGTCCCTGGCCAGGGCTGATCAGAGATTTACTGGTAAGTGTTACCAGTAGTTTCTCGACCCGTTACGAGCCTCACATCGGCACGACTTATCGGGTTATTGGGGTCTGACGTTTACCACCCCTAGACTTGATATGCGACATATCAGACGAAGAGACCGGACTGTACGGTAAGTGTTACTGGTCGGATTCGCAGGAGTGTGAGCGGGCTAGCTCGTCGATCTTCTGATCGCTCAATACCCGGGTGGCCGTTACGTTTAGCAGACCGCTTGCGGCTTGTGGGTGCATGATATGATCATCATCTGCTACCGGCGTATTGACGAGTCTTTAGAGTCCTACACAGAGGTTTCCTGGTTCAAGCGAAACGAAATATGAGTGCATATGAGATATGTGCGGGACCGAGAATAATGCGTGTATGTGATACCGTATTTGATTCTCGCGATTAATGTTTCGATTGGTTGTATATGATATAACCTAGTTATCGAATCGAAGATCGATTCGATTAGTCGATACATTGAATACTAGTCGGTTATGTGCGACATGACCGGATCATTGAATCAAGTGTTGATTTAATGATTTAATGTATAATTATATATTTGATATATTACTTTACATTAACTAGTATTGGTTCACTTTAAACGGATTTTTCTCACTTGATTTACACATTGTATATGTGATATACTTTTGTGCACTTATATGTATCATGTTTGATGATGCATGTAGTTTTGGCTTTGTGTAAAGAATGCAACCATGGTTATGAGAGTGGTTAGGGTTTAAGATTTATTCTCTTATTATTAAATCCATTTATTATTTATTAAATGGATTTATGGAAACAAAAGGGTTTCATTTTATCATGAAGTGTGGTGAAGCTTCATGAAGCTTTTAGTAATGATGCCATTTTGTCTCCTTGCTTAAACCTAACCACTCCCACTAACCATGGTCAATTATCTACACTTGACCATGGTTAGAAGATGATAAGAATTCATTTATTATTCATTTTAGAAATAACTTATCATAAGAATTCTATCATCTTCTTCTTCTTCTCAAAGTGAGAAACCTTGATGCCATTAATGGCAACTTGTGTTCTAGAGTGAGAAATCCAAATCTAAAGTGAACCCACCTCCTATTTCTTCATCCTCTACCTCTTGCCAAGTGGTTTTGGGTGTTTTCTTCACAAGTTTCCCTACTTAGTGAAGTCGGAGCTTGAACTTGTGCAACCTCGACGTAGATCGTCTTTGACACGAAGCCGACGACCTTGCTCGCCCTTTTTTCCGATGGAGCCGACGAATGAGTCTAGGGTTCGTGATGGACAGCGAGAGGACACCCAAGAGGAGCTAAGGAAGAGGAAATCCGGATCTACAAAGGTTGTAGCTTCTCACTTCTAGTTAAGTAGTTAACTAGTTTACTTTTTCGCCTAAACATCTAGTAAACGATCCGTGTTAGGGTTTCTCGGCTTCCATAATTTTTGAAATTAGCATGGTTGATGCCTTGTGAGACTTCATTAGGATGCCTAGGAACCCTACAGTGGTATCAGAGCCTAGCTAGAGCCTTAGGCGAAGTCTAGACGGAGTTTGAAGTCCGGACGAACCCGAAACCCATATACCCATGAGCTCTCTGGAAATTTTCTAAAATCTGGGATTTTTTAATATTAAAAATGTCTAAAAAATTCAGTAAAGAATTATAAGAATTACGATGCAAAATATTTCACATGAACAGTTCCTTAAGCCGCGGAACCGCGGCAGAAGCATTGCTTCTGCCGCTGTTCCACGCTCAAAAGGTGACGTCAGCCATACTTAATTGCACAGTAATTCCTGATAAATTCTACTGAGTTTTCTGGGTATTTTTAAATTGACTCTAAGATTGAGTGCTCTGGGGTTAAATTGGGAATCGACGATTCGATCGGAATATCAAACTTTGTCTAAGTGTTTTTCCAGATAACTGTAGAATATGTTAAAGAGTTCGACCGGATATAAATACCCAAGTTTTCCCCTGCCGGAATAATTCCAAGTGTTGGATTTTTCTGTGGTTAAAAGACGTTCTGAGTAGTGCAAGTAACGCGATGGTCCCTCTAGAAGACAACAAACCTTAACTCGATTATGTGACCGTCTTGAACTGCCCTTTGAACCTTCGGGTTTGGGGCAGTACGGCGTGCCACATGTGAGGCGTTGGCTTGACCCTTCTACGGCTGGACCGTTGGTACTGAGGTATGAAGTGAATGTCTTTGAACCTATTTCATGTGTTGATCGGTGTCGGGAAAACTTGGGTGTTCGAATGTTCGATCGGAAAGTTTGATATATTCTATTTATCCGGAATTGGATACAATAATTGGAATTCACAAACAGTTATGAGATAACTGGATGAATGTTATAAATCTAGCAGTTTAGTCCCATACGATATTGAAAAGAGTTTTCGATAATGAGACTAAAATGCGGGGTTTGTAACTGTTAGGCATGTGATGTCTAAAGAGGTTGCGGATTCCAACTGTTGCAGTTTTACACTTTCTTTTCTGTGACCGTAAGTGTAATATGTGAATCGCCGGTTTCGTTGCTATATGTCAACGACAATTGGGATGCGCATATTTAGTTACGTTGATGACATGTGATGTTATGTGTTGCTGGATATGTTATATTGGATCGTCGTATTCGAATAGCCGGGGGTTTTTTATGTGAGATGAGTGTTTTTCATTTTCATTCATGTAAAAACTTGTATGTAATATTCTTTTATTTGGGGCACTTCCAGGTAGCGGAAGATGTCACCTTTTGTATATTATTTACTTTTCCGCATTAGGATAGACCCAAGGAGGGGAGCACAAGTAACCGGGTTCTGGGGTCCAGTGGGAGACCAACTCGAGGAGTCGAGTCCGGGTCTCCTAACCCTAGAATTGGCAGGGTTGCTTGCCGCTCTCGTAGGGGTCTAGGGGTGTGGGATTGGCTATTCATCACGACCGTGGAATCCGTGTTTTATACTGGCTCGTATTGAAAACACGGACGTCCTAGTATATCCAATATTTCATATGTTTATTATGCTGCGATATCTGTGTTGTGATTCTGTGATGGATATAGTATATAGTATATATGATATATTATATAGACGTTACTTATGTTTTACACCCGCGCTAGCCCTGCCCTGCTCTGTCGTTAGTTACCTAACCTAACGGTGCACGAGGGGACATCGAGGCGAATGCGGATGGCATAAGTGTACGTCATATCTATCTGTGATGTTTAGGTATTTAAATGATGGGACTTCATTAATGTGATTAATGAAAGATAAGAAACCTAAGATGTTGTGGAATCGAATTTTAAAATAAAACAGGTAGCTACAGTTCTTGCTTTGCACAGCGGTATATATGATATACCCTGCACCTTATTCGATGAGGAAAGGACCGAGATCCCTTCACCGGGAGTGACTCCTTTAGCAATAACTGGCAGATGCTACACACTCGGTTTGCTTTTGAATGCTTTTGGATTTTTGCTTTGCACAGTGATATATATGATATATCCCGCACCTCATTCGACGAGGAAAGGGCCGACGATCCCTTCACCGGGAGTGACCCCTTTAGCAAAACTAGAAAAGCCTCAAAATCACTCCATTTTAAAACTTCATTTGATTCTACAATGATATCAAGTTCATTACGCTCATGGTTTTCAGAAAAACCTGGCGTAGCCCTCCGTCATTTCAGATAGATCCTACTTAGTATTCGTGCTACGTTTGTTGACCTCCGTCAAGGCGTAGTGTGCGGTAGCTAACTAGTATTTGTCTGCTTATGCATATGATGCAGATTGGATTAGGGTAGTCGTACGACCTTGTTGACCTCCGTCAAGGGTCGTGCGGGTGGGTTTGATTCAATCAAGAAATGACGGGTTGAACTTGACTTGCACCCTGTGGTTTGTTGACCTCCGTCAAGGTCATAGGATGCTTGGGGCAAAATTTTATCGGGAATTTCAATTGTTGAAATTTGCAATGAGATTGCATACCTTCTATGAGATAGTTGGATCCCGATACCCACTGCGA
Organism: Agapanthus africanus; assembly: GCA_030015575.1. Classification (NCBI taxonomy): domain Eukaryota; kingdom Viridiplantae; phylum Streptophyta; class Magnoliopsida; order Asparagales; family Amaryllidaceae; genus Agapanthus; species Agapanthus africanus. The sequence continues at coordinate 249,782,563 of CM057343.1, read as the reverse complement.
GTAAGAGTTACTCCTGGGAGAGTTTTACACATTACAATTAGCCGATCAAGTAGGTGTCTAGAAAGGTGTTAACGAGGTTACGCCTCTGGGAAAACGAGGTTTACAGTAATTAGGTTCGTGCGAAAGCACGGGGGACCTCCCTCAAAGTACCGACACTGGCCTGGCTGAAAGATTGGCGAACTTGTAGTGTGTAATTAATCCCGGCTAGTCTTTCCTTTTAGGGTTTGAAGGAAGATTTGATAAAAAGCAGTGGGAGCCATCCTGATTAGATAAGATAATAACCAATCTGATCTTGCACGAGCATACGCTAAAGTGTTTTCTTCTCTCTCTCTCCAGGTAGCGACCATTTCAGGCCCTAATCAAGATAATAATATGGATGTATTGACCGAACCCGCATGTTATACTGTGCTGGGGAACGTTGGTTCCTTTCTTTCCTATAAGAGTTATAGGACTGAACTGGATATAGGGGAATACCAGGATTCCCATGCCACCCGAATGAAGGAAGTACATGTTGATGCATTTTCTTCGGGTGTGTTCGTTACAGAGAACTGTTTCTCCATTTGCTCTACGTCCTGGGTATTGGATACCGGGTCAGGATCCCATATATGTAATCAGTTACATGGGCTTAGGAAAGGTAGAGAACTTGGAGAAGGTGATAAAGACATTAGAGTTGGAAATGGTGCAATTGTTGCAGCTAAGACTGTCGGGGAATATCACCTTACATTACCAACTGGTAATACATTGGTTCTGAACGAATGCTATTACATGCCGAACCTGATATGCAACATTATATCTGTTTCTTTATTGAGTAAAGAGGGATATAATTTTGTATTACAGGATAATGTTATGAACATTTTCCGTAACCAAAAGTTGGTTGGATCAGGCACGCTATGCAATGGCATTTATGTTCTAAATCAATCAACAGTTCTAAGCATAACAAACACACACAAGAGGAAGAGTTCAGAATTGAACGAATCCTTCTTGTGGCATTGTAGACTGGGTCACATCAATGCGACACGACTGGCTAAGTTGCATAAGGATGGATATTTAAATCCGTTTGAATTTTCATCTTATGACACTTGCCAGTCATGTCTCAAAGGAAAGATGACCAAAACTCCGTTTACGGGACACGGAGAAAGAGTTACCGAACTCTTAGGACTGATACATAGTGATGTATGCGGTCCAATGTCTACACATGCCAGGGATGGTTCTTCGTACTTCATTACATTCACTGACAATCTCTCTAGATTCGGATATGTGTTCCTGATGAAACACAAATCAGAAGCTTTTGAGAAATTTAGAGAATATAAACAAGAAGTCGAAAACCAAACCGGAAAAAGTATTAAAATCCTTCGATCTAATCGAGGAGGTGAATACTTGAGCATTGAATTCCTGGACTTCCTAAAAGAGAATGGGATTCTCTCTCAGCTGACTCCTCCATATACACCACAGCACAACGGTGTATCAGAACGGAGGAACCGCACCCTATTAGATATGGTGCGCTCTATGATGAGCACAGCTGAGTTACCTATTTCCTTCTGGGGATATGCACTGGAAACAGCAGCATATCTACTGAATAGGGTTCCTACCAAATCAGTGCCTACCACCCCATATGAGATATGGGAGCGGAAGAGACCATATCTAAATTTTATAAAGATATGGGGTTGCCCGGCTTATGTCAAAAGACAAAAACCGGACAAACTCGAGGCAAGGTCTGTTTTGTGTAAATTTGTTGGATATCCCAAGCATTCGCGAGGGTATATCTTCTACCACAGTGAGGAACAAAGAGTATTTGTTGCTCAACATGCCACCTTTTTAGAAAAGGAATTTCTTGCAAAAGAGATTAGTGGCTCTGAGGTAGAACTGGAAGAGGTTCCAGCTGAACAAAACACAACAGAAGATTTAGTGGAACCAGAGGATTCCGTAGTTCCCGATGAACCCCAGCCACTCCGCCGATCTAGTAGGGTTCCTCGCCAACCTGAGAGATACTACGGTTTTCTCATGGATGGAGGTAGCGAGGATTGCATCATGGAGGATGATGACCCAACTAGCTTCGAGCAGGCCATCACGAGTAGGGACTCAGTGAAATGGCTGGATGCAATGCGGTCCGAGATGGAATCCATGTACACCAACAAAGTATGGACTTTGGAAGTTGCTCCTGAAGGGGTAAAACCCATTGGGAGCAAGTGGATCTTCAAGAAGAAACTTGGTGTAGATGGGAAAGTGGAGACTTTCAAAGCTAGACTTGTAGCAAAAGGTTTTCGTCAAAGACCAGGTGTGGACTATGACGAAACCTTTTCTCCAGTGGCTATGCTTAAATCCATCCGGATCATGCTTGCCATCGCTGCATATCATGACTACGAAATCTGGCAAATGGATGTTAAGACCGCCTTTCTAAATGGTGATTTAGAAGAGTGCGTGTACATGACTCAGCCGGAGGGCTTCGTAGATAGTGGGAGCAGCGGGAAGGTGTGCAAGCTGCTTAAATCCATTTATGGATTAAAGCAAGCATCGCGGAGTTGGAACATCTGCTTTGATGTCGTTATCAAAGAGTTTGATTTCGTCAAAAATCCAGATGAACCTTGTATCTACAAGAAGGTGGCAGGGAGTAAGGTTGTCTTCCTCGTATTGTACGTGGACGACATACTCTTGATAGGAAATGATATTCCTATGCTGCAATCGGTTAAGCTCTTCTTATCACAGAGATTCACAATGAAAGATCTTGGTGATGCCTCCTGCATATTGGGAATCAGGATCTATAGAGATAGATCCAAACGGATATTGGGATTGTCCCAATCCAGGTACATTGACACCATACTAAAGAGGTTTAGTATGGAAGAATCCAAGCGTGGGAACTTACCCACGATCTCAGGAGTCACTCTCTCCAAAGAGATGTCTCCTAAGACTGATTTGGAGAGAGCTCGCATGCAAGGGATACCCTATGCTTCGGCTGTAGGCTCTATCATGTATGCGATGCTGTGTACCAGACCCGATGTTGCATACTCACTAAGTGTAGTGAGCAGGTATCAAGCTGATCCTGGAGAGAGTCACTGGACAGCTGTGAAGAGCATTCTCAAGTACTTACGAAGGACTAAAGAGATGCTCTTGGTGTATGGTAATGGAGAACTCCAAGTGGAGTCCTTTACCGATTCCAGCTTCCAGAGTGATAAGGACGACTCTAAGTCGCAGTCGGGTTTTGTCTTTACCCTTTACGGAGGGGCGGTTAGCTGGAAGAGTTCCAAGCAGGAAACCGTGGCAGACTCGACGATGGAGACTGAATACATCGCTGCCAACGATGCAGCTAAAGAAGCTGTTTGGATCAAGAAGTTCATTACTGAACTTGGAGTGGTTCCATCCATTGAACATCCAATACCTTTGTATTGCGATAACAATGGAGCAGTGGCTTTGGCCAAGGAACCCAGGTCCCATCAGAGATCCAGGCATATTCTGAGGCGGTATCACCTGATCCGGGAGATAGTTGATCGCCGGGAGATCGAGGTCAGGAGGGTTGACACGAAGAATAACACGGCGGATCCACTCACGAAGGCCATTCCCCAGATACAGTTTGAGAGACTCTTCGGGATCCTCGGTATGCGATACTACAGCAGCTGGCCCTAGTGCAAGTGGAAGATTGTTAGTTGTATGTATGCCCTAGAGGCCAGTATTGTACAGATGATGTATATTATATTGGATGCTTGGACATATATAGAGATGAATTTCTTGCTCGACATGATAGTATGCTATCTGGTTGCTCTTTATCTTAACATGTACACTAGTCTCTTTATACTGTGTTATAGTTACATGTTGGTAAAGCCCTTAGGATGTGTACTTGACTACCTGGACTATGATGCAGATCATACTAGTGGGGACATGGTAGTCCATAAGTACATCCTTCAAGGTCCCTAGTCGTGGGTGTATCGAGACGGGGCATCGATATACCAGAGTAGACTAGCGTATACGCTTCTCGACCCATGTGATGGGCGATGGATGATCCCATATCCATTGGTGTTTGACATCAGAGATGGTATACGGGTGCTCAGTGGAGACTGGGTACACTGGACGGACTCGCCGAGAACTCCCAGATGGTATTATACCTCACGTCAGATGGCAGTTCTCAGGTGACACTTGTACAGGTTAGTCTGTAGACCCGAGATCGTCATAGAGTCTTGTGTGATTCCCACTGTGCTTTGATCTCCACCTTACCACGTCCATGAGGGCATGCAAAACGGTGGTCTTTGGGTACAGTCCCGAGTCACATGGAGGCGATGAGCGATAGGAGGGGTTTCGTCTCTCCCGGTATTGGGAGTTGATGTTGCGCTGTGCTCGATTGGCCGTAGCAGGGAAGTCCCTGGCCAGGGCTGATCAGAGATTTACTGGTAAGTGTTACCAGTAGTTTCTCGACCCGTTACGAGCCTCACATCGGCACGACTTATCGGGTTATTGGGGTCTGACGTTTACCACGCCTAGACTTGATATGCGACATATCAGACGAAGAGACCAGACTGTACGGTAAGTGTTACTGGTCGGATTCGCAGGAGTGTGAGCGGGCTAGCTCGTCGATCTTCTGATCGCTCAATACCCGGGTGGCCGTTACGTTTAGCAGACCGCTTGCGGCTTGTGGGTGCATGATATGATCATCATCTGCTACCGGCGTATTGACGAGTCTTTAGAGTCCTACACAGAGGTTTCCTGGTTCAAGCGAAACGAAATAGGAGTGCATATGAGATATGTGCGGGACCGAGAATAATGCGTGTATGTGATACCGTATTTGATTCTTGCGATTAATGTTTCGATTGGTTGTATATGATATAACCTAGTTATCGAATCGAAGATCGATTCGATTAGTCGATACATTGAATACTAGTCGGTTATGTGCGACATGACCGGATCATTGAATCAAGTGTTGATTTAATGATTTAATGTATAATTATATATTTGATATATTACTTTGCATTAACTAGTATTGGTTCACTTTAAACGGATTTTTCTCACTTGATTTACACATTGTATATGTGATATACTTTTGTGCACTTATATGTATCATGTTTGATGATGCATGTAGTTTTGGCTTTGTGTAAAGAATGCAACCATGGTTATGAGAGTGGTTAGGGTTTAAGATTTATTCTCTTATTATTAAATCCATTTATTATTTATTAAATGGATTTATGGAAACAAAAGGGTTTCATTTTATCATGAAGTGTGGTGAAGCTTCATGAAGCTTTTAGTAATGATGCCATTTTGTCTCCTTGCTTAAACCTAACCACTCCCACTAACCATGGTCAATTATCTACACTTGACCATGGTTAGAAGATGATAAGAATTCATTTATTATTCATTTTAGAAATAACTTATCATAAGAATTCTATCATCTTCTTCTTCTTCTCAAAGTGAGAAACCTTGATGCCATTAATGGCAACTTGTGTTCTAGAGTGAGAAATCCAAATCTAAAGTGAACCCACCTCCTATTTCTTCATCCTCTACCTCTTGCCAAGTGGTTTTAGGTGTTTTCTTCATAAGTTTCCCTACTTAGTGAAGTCGGAGCTTGAACTTGTGCAACCTCGACGTAGATCGTCTTTGACACGAAGCCGACGACCTTGCTCGCCCGTTTTTCCGATGGAGCCGACGAATGAGTCTAGGGTTCGTGATGGACAGCGAGAGGACACCCAAGAGGAGCTAAGGAAGAGGAAATCCGGATCTACAAAGGTTGTAGCTTCTCACTTCTAGTTAAGTAGTTAACTAGTTTACTTTTTCGCCTAAACATCTAGTAAACGATCCGTGTTAGGGTTTCTCGGCTTCCATAATTTTTGAAATTGGCATGGTTGATGCCTTGTGAGACTTCATTAGGATGCCTAGGAACCCTACAAATAGCTGGTGGCCCATCACGTATTGGCTTATACCTCTGACGTGCTAGTGGTTAAATCCACAGCCATTGTATTGACGAGTCTTTAGAGTCCACCACACTTTCAGTTACTCAAGCTTTCGGGCGAAACGCTGTAGAGGCCGTATGGAGATATGGCAGGGTCCGATCAGATACCTGCGGTATTGCACGGATCAGGATCGGACGGTTTGTACTAGAGGCCGTATAGATATATGGCAGGGTTCGGTCAGATACGTGCGGTATTGCACGGATCAGGATCGAACGGATATTACTAGCCGGTTTTGGTTTAAGCCGGATCCTAGTTTAGTACAGTGTAGATTTTGTCTCTTTGCATTTGTATCCGGTCGAAATACAGATGCGGGTGTGTATGCACAGTATTGGGGTTTTCCTGTAATTTATTACGGGACCAGTTTTCTGGAGTTGCCAGTTTGCATTCCGTTCCGGCCGGTTTTCCTTTGTTCTTTCCCGGCCGGACTTTTCCGATGGAGGGGGTTATTTGCAAGTTTGCAAATAACACTTTGTGGAGGGTTTTATTGCAAATGTTTTAATTATGAAAGCATCTTTTGATACCATTCTCATCACTTGCTTTTTCTTGATTAGATGTGATTTGTAGTTGATGTAGATTTGTTATGATGATGTTTAGGATATGGTCACCTCTTACCTTTTACTACACTCACCTCCCTCTTGCATTTGGTATTCCTTCCTCCACCATTCTCTTTTTGATATGGTTGATGACATTTGAGAGAAGAGAAGAGGAGAGCTTCATTTTTGAGAGTGTAGCATTTTGATCTCTTTTCATGTTAAGAAAAATGCAAGCACCATTTTTCTTATCTTGATTCCTCCATCATCTTCAAAGGCAACAAAACCCCAAATGAGACATAGCCTCAACCCTACACATTCTACAGCACATCTTGGGCATGTCGACTTGCCAGCTTCATGCCCGAGTTGCCTCGGTATTGAGGTGGGAGCCCGTAAAAGATACAGACGATGTGGTGCCCTTCCGGCAAGGAGGCGACGACCGGAGTTTCCGCGGGAGATCGGGACGATGACGAGAAGACCGGAGGACTCGGATCACTCGGTATATCTCTTCCCTATCTTGTTACTTTGCTAGATCTAGTTTAATGGCCCGATCCGGGGTTTAGTGCGCGGTGGTGCCGGTTTGCTAAGTTCGCAAAATTAAAGTTTATCACCGCTTCCGCATTTGGCCGTCGGATTGACGGCCGGGGCGCCGCCGTGCACTTACAGTGGTATCAGAGCCTCGCCATTAACTTCGTCTAGCTTCGTTTGATGTGTTTTGCATTTCCGATCGACCAAAATTCAAAAACTTGCTTTTTTGTTCACATCAGTTTTGTGTTGAAATTTTTTGGTCTCTAAAAATTTTTCAGGTTATCTCAGAATGATGTGCAGGGAGTTCTAAGAACACTGGAAAAATTCGACAACATAATCCCTCAGTAAGAGCGCGGATCCGCGGCCATTAACCTTTCCTAGGCCGCGGATCCGCCGCAGTAATGAGGAATCATGTCGTCAATTTTTTGCAGTGGGCTTGTGGGCTAAATATAGGGGTTTTGGAATATTAAAATTGGGCCCAGAATTTCTGTGAGTGCTACAGTATTGCTTGGGGGCCCACTTGTTAATTTTTGATTGATCGGATATTTTAAACACATTTTTCACAGTATTTACATTATATCTGCGACCGTGAATGTCACTCGATCGGTAAATCCGGTCTAACTGCTATAGCCCGGTTAGACGGATTTGCGAACGTGACTTTCACGTTGATGTTCTGTGTTTTGCTGTGATGTTGCGGATCGGTCGTGGGGGATAGCCTGGATGCAATGCTAGTACAGTTGTGGTTGTATTATGTACATTTGATTTTGCAGGGCGAGCGTCCGACATGTGGACTGCCGTCACTGCCTGTTTGTATTATTCTTTTGGGGCACGACCTGGTTGCAGTCGATGTACCCGTTGTATGTATATTTTACTTTCTGTACTAGGGTTACCCCGCGGAGGGGTGCACGGATAGCCGGGTTCTAGAGGGCAACAAGCCCGCATCTCATGGCATTGGGACGGAGGGGGCTTCAGTCTAGAATTGGCGGGCTATTCGCCGCACTCGTAGGGGGTACAGGTTGACCCAGGAGGGGTGCCCAAGTTACCGGATTCCGTGAAGTGCTGGGTGGTCCATTCACGGTGCTGAAGGGGGCTGCCTCGCTTCAGGTTTTGGCGGGTGACTTGCCGCGCCCGTAGGGGTCTAGGTTTTCATTGCACAGGCTATCCACACGACCAGGGGAACGTCGGGTTTCAGTAGTGGCTCTGTGAAACCCGGGGATCCCAGATATCTGTATTGTTCTGTGATGCTGTACATTTCTGTGATGTTGCATTTTATTCACGCCTTGAGCGAAATACTATATATTGGTATATATATTAGTAGATGTTGTATATGTTTCTCATCCGCGCTAGTCCAGTCCCCGCTCTGCCGTTAGTTAGCTAACCTAACGGGTGATGACGGGACCTAGTGGCGAATGCGGATGGCATATACGTACGTCAGTATATTTTCGTTCTTTGTGGTGTGATCAATTGATGGGAGTGCGTTGATTCGGATCAATGCAAGTTAAAACAAACCTATTCTGATGTTGTTGGAACACTTTTCAAAAAGCTGTTATTGCAAGGACGTTCACTTTTGTTTTGCATCGTGGTATTCATTTGGAATATCTTGCTCCTCAGTCGACGAGGCAAGGGCCGAGATCCCTTCACCGGGAGTGACCCCTTGGACAAAAAGTTTGCGTCAGGGCAATGACTTCACTATAGTCGATTACTTTTGCTTTGCATCGTGGTATTCAGTTGGAATATCCTGCACCTCATTCTACGGGGAAAGAGCCGAGATCCCTTCACCGGGAGTGACCTCTTTAGTAAAGGTTTTTCGTCACTATATTTTCTAAAAAGCTATCCGTTCCTTCAACGATATCAAGTTCATTACGTTAAAGGTTTTCGCCAGAAACCATTCGTAGCCCTCCGTCGTTTCAGACAGGTAGCACGTAGTATTCATGCTATGTTTGTTGACCTTCGTCAAGGCATAGTGCATGGTAGCTGCTTGTTGCTTTTCTGCTGCATAGATAGATGTGTTGGTTTGGGACAGTCATATAGCCTTGTTGACCTTCGTCAAGGGCTTGTACGGGTGGGTTCAAATCAACCTGGACAATGACGGGTGGAACTTGACATGTGACTTATGATTTGTTGACCTTCGTCAAGGTCATAAGAGCATGGGGCAGAAATCACATCGGGAGTTTCAAAAGAACTGAAACTTGCCAGATATGCGCATACCTTCTGGAGTGTGATACCGTGAGCGGATTCCTTCACGTTATCATGCGATGATAGTTGGATCCCGATTCCCACTGATGAGTTAGTTTACTCCTCGGGTGACCCTGACTAATTCTTTTTTCAGGTTTGGAGGAGAATTTGAGGTACAGTGGGAGGTTTCCAGATTAGATAAATTGGTAACCATTCTGATCTTGGTTAGAGTGCACGCTGAGTGTTTCTTTTCTCTCTCTCTTTGGCAGCGACCATTGACCCGACCCTAAGACTACGACTCAGAGACCAAGTTGACCGAACCTTCTTTAACACTGGCTTTTGGATTGTCAGAGTTGCAGACCTCATTGCCACTCCTACTTTTACCCTTTTCTCCAGGACACCCCGTATTGCTACGAACGTCCACTTCCATTGGACAAAACCATCGTATGGTTATATACGAACTCGAAGGGATTTATTCGAGGATGGTTTCCGGTTCTGGAGAATACGAATAGGACTATTCAGTTGTCTTTTCCTTCTACCTTCTCTCAGGTTGCGAGTACTCCTTGGTTTAGGAGATAGTACACCTATTACGCAAATTGGATGGTCTTCTTCCAAACCTTAGGCTGGTGCCGAACGGTGGGGAATGAAGAAAACCAATTAGCCTAACGATGGTGTACAGAAGGTATTATGTAAAGACAAAGAAAGGGATTAGAAGGAGGGCAAAGTAAATTGCGACTGATATTCACGACCAAACCAAGTATTTCATTACCACTCCCACATCACCTTTGTGTTTCTCCAGGACACTCCGTATCACTACGAAGATCCACAGTTATTTGGATATTCCATCGTATGGTTATATACGAACTCGAAAGGAACTTGTTCCAGTTCGGGATGGATTCTGGTCCAGGAGAAATAGGAATAAGGTTTATTCGGTTGTCTTTTATCTTCACCTTCTCTCGCATTGCGAGTGCTCCTAGGATTATGACAGTACACCCATTATGCTTATTGGATAGTCTTCTTCCAAACCATAGGCTGGTGCCGAACGGTAGGGAAGGAAGAAATCCATTTGGCCTAAGGGGTGTGCAGAAGGTAACGACTAAAGACATATAAAGGGATTTGGAGAGGTGGCAAAGAATTATACGGTTATAGTTGTGAATCTGGATAATGGTAGAGGCATTACTAGGAATACCAGGATACCCTGTCGAAACATTTCAATGTTTCAGTTCAACTGTGTACTGTTAAAAGAAAACTGATTTCCTGATTAGACACTTGCTCCAGGGTATGTATTTACCAGGTTTGATTCTCACATCTGTATGGTTTTACAGATGATGAGTGGGAGTAAGTTGTTGGGAATAGGGTGATCATCCTCATTATATCGGGATTCGTTGTAATCGGTGATATTTGAGGAAATCACCTGGGCTGTTTACCGGTCGGCAAATATTTGGTTTTGAATATCCGCTGTTGTGCACCAATTTCAAATTGATATATCTGTACGTCTATTTTCATAGAGTGAGATATACCTTTTGATATTATGTCGATGACATTTACCTATATCAGTGGATGGTTAGGTAAGGAGCATTAAACAGCGGTGTAATACTTCTTAACCATAAGTACAGTTTTCAACCTACGACACACAGTGAAAGAGTTGTTAGACTCGGCGGACTTATACAGAGTATTGTATGTTGTCCAGTGTCCATTAGGACAGAGGGGTTGGTCCTCATACTATATTCTGTTTACTTTTAACTTCTCTAGTTCTTAGACATGTGTTTCGTAGAAACACAGGGTCTAAGTTTTGAGGAGTTATAGGTATTTGAATAGAGTAGAGAACCAGGTGTAGCAAGTATCGGGATTCTTCAAAGTGATCGAAGATGTAGATACTTGTGTATGGTATTCAATTGATAGTAATGATAAAGAGAAATTGCTTCTCTTTCAGGTTACTCATAATTGGAAGCATTCCTAAGTTGAGTAACGCTGATCGGCCTCTTTCCATTTAGTTGACATGCACTGGAGACAGCTGCATGATTTGAATCTGGTTCAATTAAATCAGTGCCTCTGGTTCTATATTGGATATAGTACAGTTCATATCTTAACATTGTTAAGGTACGGGAAGTTGTCCGGCTTATGATTAAAACCAGACTCTGGATAACTCAAGGCACGTTTCTGTAATGGCTGTTTGTGGGTTGACCCAGGCTATGACGAGGGTTGACTTTCTACCATAAGAAAGATCAATAGTGATATTGTTCTTGACTCGCCACAGTTTTAATAAAAATGGATTTTTTCAAAAACAGTAGTGGGAGTATGGTAAAACTGGAAGTGATTCCAGAACCGCAAACGATTACTGAAGATTTGATAAGGAACCTAAAGATTCAATATGATTTGACATTCCATTGGCCATTCCGCAGATAAGGTGGGTAACTTCAGGCACCCGAGAGGTACTCCGGTAGCCTCAAGGACGGTGACAGGGAAGTTCTTGTTTACCCACACTTGCCATTGTTGTTGTTCCAGGCTGCGAGACCCGGCAGGAGGATGAGTATAGCGTCGTTCTAAACTAGCTTTAGAAGTGCACATCTATACGACTCTGCCAGAGGGTTGTCGTAGTCAGTGGGAGCAGCGGAAGCATTGGTGGACATCAGGCTTATGTCTATTCATAGACTAAAGCAGATATAGCGGAGAAAGATCTTCTATTTCTGATGTGACAGTCATAGGTTTGACGTCATCAGAATAGGGGATAGATCTGTTGAGAAGGTAGTAGGAAGTGATATTCCTATACTACGATCGGTTATACTTTGGTCGTCACACAGTGGTTTCTCCACAAAGGACTTGGACATTATATCAGACATACTGGTTACTGGATCTATGGTTTTAGATCTAGATTTGGGTGGTTTCCCAATCAGGGTACCTTGACAGCATTCTAAGAGTATTTAGAATGGACGACTCCTGGCACGGTAGTGTACCTGCAGGTGATGGAGTCACCCTCTCTAAAGGTGTCTTATAGACTAAAGTAGAGAGGGATGTGCATGATTGACAGATCACTTGCTTAGGCAATTAAGTCTATCATGAGATGTCAAGTACCACACCAGATGTTGTTCTTACAGTAGATGCAATAAGTTGACATTAATCCAATCCTAGAGAAACAGTCGGAAGAAGTTTTAGAACATAAGTGGATGTTCTAGGAATATGATAACGACAGCCTCATTTGGGAGACAGTTATCACTCCAGGCTTCCAAGGTGACATGGACGACAAGGACGTTGCCAGAGTTATAGTTTTCCTTCTGACGAGGGGCAGTATTTTGGACAGGTGGTCCAAGGCAATACTGAGGGAGGCATGGCGCAGGATACTGATTAAGTTCAGTTGACGATACAGTCTAAGAAGTTTGGATTTGGAGTTCATTTATGAGCTAAGTCCCATCAGACATCCAGACATTCTAAGACAGGTATTGCTCATTTCGGGAGATGGCTTTCTCCGCGAACTTGAGATATAGAGAGACATAGAAAGAAACATCAAGGCGGATCCACTCACTGAGGCTATTCCTCGAACGCAATAGTTTCGCAAACGGATTTTGTGAGACTGACTAGTAGGGGAGTTGGGTGTTCGGTATCACACAGGCTGTGAGTATGCGACATCGCAATAATTAGCCTTGATTGCAAGTGGGAGATTGTTGGAGATAGTGCCCTCAGAGTCAATTATTGGATCACAGGCACGTGATTGCAATGATTGAGGGAGGACCTATCCCGGTAGGACAGTCTTACTCGAGATGAAAGTATGCTATCTGGTTTACCTTTATCATCGTGCACTGCTTTAGGTGACCTGACATGTCGCTATTGCACGTTGATAAAGCCCCTAGGATTCTTGCTTGACTGCCAGCAGTATGAGGGCGATCATATAAGTGAGAGCTGGAGTCTATAAGCACATCCTTAAAAGGTCCCTAGTCGTGGGAGTTTCGAGACAGGGCATCGATTCTCCAGAGTAGACTAGTGTATACAGTCGAGACCCCGACGAGGGGCGGTGGCCGGTCTCACAAGCCACTGGTGTCAGTTGGTTCACCTAAGATGTATACAGGTGCTCATTGGGTTATGAGTACACCGGACAAGACTCGCCGGGAACATGCTAGTTGGTCTTATACCTGACGTCAGATAGCAGTTCCCAGGTGACATGTGTACCGGTTAGTTCATCGACCTGGGGATCGTCATTTGTCTCGTGTGAGTTCCCACTGTGCTTTGATTACTACCCTACCATGGCTCAAAGGAGTCGTGCAAACAGGTTTTAGTTGGGTACAGTCCCGAGCCACATGGAGGCAATGAGCGGATCTTCAGGGGTTCGTCTCTCCCGGTATTGGGGGTGAGGTCGCGCTGTGTCTAGGAGAGCCATTATATGAAGTCCTTGGCCAAGGCAGGAGATTTACTGGTAGGTATTCCAGTAGTATCTCAGGGTGTTCTGGGCTTCACTCCGACACGACTTGTACCGCTTTTGGGGGTCTGACTTTTACCAACCTCCTAGGCCCGACATGCGATGCTCATAGACGAACGGACCGGACTGTAAGGATATTGTCACTGACAGGCTCAGTAGGGTGTCAGGATGAGTTTGCTCATCGACGTCCCTTTTGGTCAATAGCTGGTGGCCCGTCACGTATTGGCTTATACCTCTGACGTGCTAGTGGTTAAATCCACAGCCATTGTATTGACGAGTCTTTAGAGTCCACCACACTTTCAGTTACTCAAGCTTTCGGGCGAAACGCTGTAGAGGCCGTATGGAGATATGGCAGGGTCCGATCAGATACGTGCGGTATTGCACGGATCAGGATCGGACGGTTTGTACTAGAGGCCGTATAGATATATGGCAGGGTTCGGTCAGATACGTGCGGTATTGCACGGATCAGGATCGAACGGATATTACTAGCCGGTTTTGGTTTAAGCCGGATCCTAGTTTAGTACAGTGTAGATTTTGTCTCTTTGCATTTGTATCCGGTCGGAATACAGATGCGGGTGTGTATGCACAGTATCGGGGTTTTCCTGTAATTTATTACGGGACCAGTTTTCTGGAGTTGCCAGTTTGCATTCCGTTCCGGCCGGTTTTCCTTTGTTCTTTCCCGGCCGGACTTTTCCGATGGAGGGGGTTATTTGCAAGTTTGCAAATAACACTTTGTGGAGGGTTTTATTGCAAATGTTTTAATTATGAAAGCATCTTTTGATACCATTCTCATCACTTGCTTTTTCTTGATTAGATGTGATTTGTAGTTGATGTAGATTTGTTATGATAATGTTTAGGATATGGTCACCTCTTACCTTTTACTACACTCACCTCCCTCTTGCATTTGGTATTCCTTCCTCCACCATTCTCTTTTTGATATGGTTGATGACATTTGAGAGAAGAGAAGAGGAGAGCTTCATTTTTGAGAGTGTAGCATTTTGATCTCTTTTCATGTTAAGAAAAATGCAAACACCATTTTTCTTATCTTGATTCCTCCATCATCTTCAAAGGCAACAAAACCCCAAATGAGACATAGCCTCAACCCTACACATTCTACAGCACATCTTGGGCATGTCGACTTGCCAGCTTCATGCCCGAGTTGCCTCGGTATTGAGGTGGGAGCCCGTAAAAGATACAGACGATGTGGTGCCCTTCCGGCAAGGAGGCGACGACCGGAGTTTCCGCGGGAGATCGGGACGATGACGAGAAGACCGGAGGACTCGGATCACTCGGTATATCTCTTCCCTATCTTGTTACTTTGCTAGATCTAGTTTAATGGCCCGATCCGGGGTTTAGTGCGCGGTGGTGCCGGTTTGCTAAGTTCGCAAAATTAAAGTTTATCACCGCTTCCGCATTTGGCCGTCGGATTGACGGCCGGGGCGCCGCCGTGCACTTACACCGATGGATCATGAGATTAGTAATTCACAGAGAAGATAAGGGCCCAGAGACAGAGGACGCCAGACCGTGAGCAAGAGGCAAGTAGATATCTTGCGCTGCTAATATTGGATGCACCGACACCTTCTCGACTATGAAAGAGAAAATATTGACGGCGGTATTTGTGATTTGGTGATTTGATTATCACGTATCCGTCACCTTGGATTTCGGTAATTTGGGCGATCTGTTCGCATGATTTAGTCTTGATGGCTGAGTTCCATGATTTCTGTTTTCGTGCACCATGGTTGCACCTACTGAATATTCATATTTGTGCACAATTATTGCACCTGATATCGTTTTTGTGCCTTGATTGCACATGCTTATGACTTCATGGATTTCTTACCATTGGGTTGATTTTGTGCACATGGTATGCACACGATTTGGCTTTTTGCACTCGGTATAGCTTATATGTGCTTGTAGCGCATTGATATGTGTTTTATGCACGCAGTTGCACACGTTTACGATTTTCTTTACACTTGGGTACACTCGGTGTTGCTGCTTACGCATTTGAGTTATTGTTTGGTATTTGTGCACAGGATGCACCGTAATTGTATTTCTTGCCCAGGATGCACCAATTTTATACTTCGTGCGTTTGTCGCACCAGTTTTATGTTTTGTGCGTTTATCGCACCAGATTTATATTTTGTGCCTTTGTTGCACCGGATTTATATTTTGTGCACTACGGTTGCACCTGACTTCGATTTGATGTCATTCCATATGTTGATTTTGATTTCATGCCTATGTTATGCATGCGATTTGACTTATACCTTCGGCATCGTTTACATGCACTTTTAGTGTTTTGATTTGATTTGTGTACGCTGATGCATATGGTTGTGAGCTTATATACCACGGTATACCTGATTTTGATTGAGCCGTATTGTATACCGTCGATTTTGATTCCGACATTGATGTTGATTTCTTGCACTCCGTGCATTTGATTCAGATTTTCGCGCGTGTTGAGCGCATGTTTTGAGATACGATTTTGGTACACACCAGATGCGCTAAATCGAGATTTTTCTTGCATGTCAGATGCACCTGATTTTGCTGTCAGGCACACATGTTGCCTATGACAGATGTTTCGTGCACACCCGTTGCACCTAGATGTTGTTTCTGTGCACATGTATGGCACATATATGGATTTCGATTTCCGTGCACACCAGACGCACAGGGTATTCGTATATACATTTTGGGATTGATTTCTTATGGAGCAGTACGTTTTTATGATATTTGCTTTATGTTTTCGTACTGAGCAGGACTAGTCAGAGGACAGTACCTGGATATATTTTGCATGCATTGATAGTTATCGAAGGGATTTCCAAAAAGCGAGCTATAGTCTCAGTATTTACCTACGTGTCTGATATGACACGACACGTTTAAAACAAAGGAAACTCTTCTAAATTGTTTTCAAAGCGGCGGAACGTACATATTAAACAAAAGATATATACATATATGGTTATTTTCTTACATTAGACGTCCGCCACTGTGCAGTGTTATGTGCATCGCACAGCGACTTGAAAAGGTTTGGCATGCATTTCCTTCAGTTATTTACATATATAGATTTGATGTCTACATGTATAATTTTGATGTATATCATGTTGGTTTTGTTTTGGATTTGATATTTGTGTCTTTACCATGACTCCGATGATTGCGGGATGCCTGACGGAGTTTGATTTTGAGTTATCAGCTTATTTCTCATGCGCATACATTGCTCTACGATGCGTTTTATCTATTGATGCTTCGGAGCCCCGACGACTTAGTCTTTTGTTGAAATTTTTTAGTATTTGAGAGGTTTAAATTTAAATTCGGGGACCGAATTTCTTTAAGGAAGGAAGATTGTAACATTTCAAAAAAATAAAATATTATTTTTGGGGAATTTTTATAATTTAATAATAAAATATTGAATATTTTAAATAAGGCGGTATAATTAAATACCGATAATTTGGGAAATTTTTTGAAAATTATGGAAATTATTAAAAGAGGGTGTTTTATGAGAATTATGCAAATTTTAAGTTTTTATGATTAATTATACGCTAATATAGTGCTAATCGCGATTAAAAATCGCTAATCGCGCTTTAAGTATATTTTGTGCAAATATGCACCATATCTTTTTATTAACACTTGTTGCATTTTTCTACATGTTTTGGGTGCATGACTTTTGTTTTGGGGTTACTATTGAGGAGAGAAGAAAAATAGAAAAGAAAAGGGAAAAAGAATAAAGAATTAGGTATGGGTGAGAGAGAGAAAGGTGAGGGGGTATTTGACCTTGACTATTCCTTTTTCCTCTCATCTCTCTTCATCATTTTCCTCTCCCCTCCTCATGTTGCTGCTGCTGTTGCTGTCCCCCCTCCTTCTCCATCTTCAACCTCCCAAAACTCCATGCTAAACACTTAAAAACCCAAATCCCATTTCATTAAATAGATGCACAATCTTAAGGGAAACACATTGGACCAAGAAAGAAGATATTTTGAGGACTTTGGGCAACTCAAGAAAATTCTTGTGTTGCCAAAGAAGGTAATTTCTACACCATTAGTGTAGTGTTTTGATTCCTTATGCATCCATATATGTTTCATGTCGATATTGAGTGGTTTTGTGGACTTAAAAGAATTCTAGTTAGGGTTTATGGAAATTGAGAGTGGTGATGGATAATTAAGCTCAGTAGAGGCCACAAAAACGCTCTAGTGCTAGAATTCAAACCTAACCCAGAGACTAGAACCCCGGAATATGGATTTAGAAACCCAATATCGGAAAATTGTGAATTCTGTGGATGTAAAATGGAATCTGCTATCACTCGGAGACTCTGAAAATTATTTTGCAAGGACAGTGATACATGCAGGCACCTAGGAAGCTACCATGAAAACCCTAGCCCCTATCTCCCCAACTTGACCGCAGATTTATTCTGTTTGGCCTCTAGCAGTAGCCTGCTCCTCCGGTGCTGATCTGCACGTCCGAGAAATCTCGTAAGAGCGATCCGTCAAACGCTCATGGCGCGAAAACACAATAAAACGAAGCCTCTAAGCAATCGTACGTCTCTGGAATCACACCCTGGTCAGTCCTCGTCCCTGACGAGCTCAAGCTGATGCAACTCTAGCCGTAACTCTCTCTGCCCGTGTAATCGTGGCAGCAAAATCATAACCAATATCGATGAGGATAGATCATAGGAATGAATATAATACTGTGCAAGGAAATGTACATCCTAAGGTTTCTTAAGCGGAGTAGCGTATCGTAAGTATGCCGCGGAACATACGTACGGTACGTCAGTTTACTCAAGCTACCTACTCCATCAACCAAGGGTCATCCTACGCGATGAAAGTTCGGGTATAATACCCCCTCGACTAAGTCTAAGTTCCGTAAGGTCAAGCCTAAATTGCGTATATATATAAACACTCTAGGCTCCATATAGTCAAACTTAGACTCGAACCAAGGTTAACCTAGCGCTCTGATACCAACTTTGTCACGACCCAAAATTTTCAGAAAAGACTAGAGATTTTAAAAATGCATATTCAGCTTACTTATTTAAAAACTTTGTTTTTAAAAACATGTTTTCTTCACTTCTTAAAATTAATTTTCCTTATTTACTCCTTAAAAATGTTTTTAGATTTCTGGGCTTTTGGCTTACTTGAATTAGATGGGGTCCTATACGACCCGAAATAGCACATGACTTTTAAGGACGTTTCGGTCCGTTGTTAGTTTAAGGTCGTTTCGGTCCTTCTTTAGTTTAAGGACGTTTCGGTCCATCGTTAGTTTATGGACGTTTCGGTCCGTTAACTGGCTACTACTTATAGAATTTGGGCTTAGGAAGATAGCGAGCGGACATAGTCGTCGTCATCTATCATTGACCTAGGCCGTGACTCGTCAGGCATAGTACTTCTTTAAGAAGCGACCATTTATTGGCCTGAAGGGTCTTTCACCATGCATGTCCATGAGTAGATAGGCCCCACCTTGGTAGACCTTGTTTATGATATACGGGCCTTCATAGTTCGGCTCAAATTTCCCCCGTTTAGCATGATTGGGGATCATAGGTCTTTTGACCACTAGCACGAGTTCGCCTTGGTGGAATGTCCTCGGCCTAGTCAATCTTTCGTATGAGCGCGTCATCTTTGCTTTATAGGATTCCAGATTTTGTTGCGCTATGAGTCGGGTTTCATCAAGGGCATCGAGCTCCTCAAGCCGAAGGTGAGCATTCTCTTCGTCCGTTAGCTTGTAGTGAACTGCCACTCGTAGAGAGGGTAGTTCTATCTCGAGGGGGAGTACCGCCTCTGTACCGAATACCAATGCGTACGGAGTTGTATTAGTGGCCGTTTTGGATGTAGTTCGATACGCCCAGAGAGCTTCATGCAGTTTTTCGTGCCAGTCCTTCTTATTTCGAGACACCGTATTTTTCACGATCTTCATCAAGGTCTTGTTAAAAGCCTCAGCTAGACCGTTAGCTCGGGGATTATAGACTGAAGAGTATCTCCAATCTATATTATGCTGTTGTGCGAAGCGACTGATCTTGTGGCTTCTATAGGCTGGCCCATTATCGGAGATAATCCGTCGGGGAGTACCAAACCAATGAATGACGTGTGTCTTGAAGAAATAGAGGATATTCTCCATCTTCACTTCCCTCAGCGGTACTGCTTCTGCCCATTTGGAGAAGTAATCAGTTGCCGCCAAAATGAATCGATGTCCTCTCGACGATGCTGGTTCGATGGGGCCGATTATGTCAGTCCCCCACATTTCGAACGGCCAGCTAGCCACTGTTGGATGTAGTGGATTTGGATGCTGATGGATAAAGTCGCCGTGAATCTGGCACAAGTGGCACTGCTTCACGTACTCGAAGCAGTCTTGGATCATCGTGGGCCAATAATAACCCATCCGTTTGATCTTCAGCTTCATCTTAGGGCCGGCTTGGTGAGAACCACAGAGTCCGTCATGAGTTTCTTGGACGACCCTCTTTGCCTCTTCAGGTCCCAGGCATCTTAGCCACAGAAAATCAAATGAACTTTTATACAGAGTATCATTGACGAAAGCAAAAGACAGAGCTCGTTTTATAAGCTGATGTCTTGAAGACGCATCTTCAGGCGTTCGACGGGATTTGAAGTAGTCTATAAAAACTTCCCTCCAATCTTTAGCCTTTTCCTGCTCTTTTATTTGTAGAGTCGTTTGCTCGGTCGCTCCCTTTTCTTCGGGCAGTTCCGGAGATATTTTTGCCGGTGCGAGAACTTGACGGCTTTGCACAACGATCCTTACGCAATCGAGGTTTTCGTCGGCAAGTTCTTTAGAGAGCTTGGCTAATGCATCTGCTTTGCTATTTTCCGCACGCGGTATGCTTTCCAAGGTGTAGGAAGGAATTTGGGTCAGCAGTTGCTGCACCCTCTTGCCGTACTTCACCAACTCTGGTTTGCACGTCTGATAGTCGCCATTTACTTGACTAACAATCAGTTGGGAATCTCCGTATATGAGGAGGTTTTCAATTTCCATATCGATGGCGATCTCGAGACCTGCTATCAAAGCTTTATACTCGGCTTCATTGTTCGTTCTCGGCTCTGTTAAAGAGAAGGCAAAACGCATTATCCCTCCTTGTGTAGTCACGAAGATGAGGCCTACCCCTGATTTGATTATAGGGGTGCTTTGTTTGAGCTTCTTCATGGAAGACGCTCCATCAAAATAAAGTTCCCACCGGGTATCACCACCGTCGATCGTGTCAAACGCATGCTCGTCTGGCAGTTCGCAGTTCAAAGTAGAATCGGCAGGTATCGGATGCTCAGCGAGGAAGTCGGCGATGGCCTGGCCTTTTACTGCCTTAAGAGGCCGATAAGTTATCGAGAACTCCATCAAGAGTAGGGCCCATTTAGCGAGTCATCCTGTTAATATGGCCTTTGACATCAAGTACTTGAGAGGATCCACTTTTGATATAAGATGGAATTCATGTGCCAATGCATAGTGTCTGAGCTTCGTTATTGCGAAGATCAATACCAGGCAGTGTTTTTCAATAGGAGAGTAATTACTTTCTGCCCCCAGTAGAACTCGACTCAAGTAGTAGAGAGTTCTTTCTTTCCCTTGGTCGTTCTCTTGTGCCCACAGCGCGCCCAAAGAACCTTCAAGGGCTGTTGTGTACAGGACGAGAGGTTTTCTTTTAACCGGAGCAGCCAGCACTGGCGGATTCTGCAGGTACTGCTTGATTTCGTCCAGCGCGCTTTGGCATTTGCGATCCCAGACGAAAGGGGTTCCTTTCTTCATCAGGTGACTGTAGGGGCGATAATTGCCGGAAAGATTGGCTATAAATCGCCGGATATACGCGAGCTTCCCCTGGAGAGACCGCAGTTGCTTAAGAGTCCTTGGCGGAGGCATTTCCATTATCGCCTTGATCTTTGACGGATCTATCTCGATGCCTCGGTGTCGGACGATGAATCCTAGGAATTTGCCCGAGGAAACTCTGAACGCGCATTTGAGAGGGTTCATCTTCAAGTTGTATTGCCGAAGGCGCTGAAACACGATCTTCAGATGCTCTAAATGTTCCTCGTATGATTTGCTTTTTACTACGAGGCCGTCGATATAGCATTCGACGATTTCATGTATGAGGTCATCGAAGATCTTCGTCATGGCCCTCTGATAGGTGGCGCCGGCGTTCTTTAGGCCGAAGGGCATCACCTTGTAGCAGAATATGCTCAAAGGGGTCCGGAAAGCGGTGTGATTCTGGTCCTCTATTTGCATCTTTATCTGATTGTATCCTGATGATCTGTCCATAAAGGAGAAAACTTCGTGGGTGGGCGTGTTTTCTATCATCAGTTCGGTGACCAGTACTGGGAAGTCGTCCTTCGGACAGGCTTTATTGAGATCCCGAAAGTCTACGCATATGCACACCGTCCCATTTTTCTTCATCACTGGGACGATGTTGGCGATCCAGTCAGGATATTGAACTTCTTGGATGAAGCCGGAGTCGATTAACTTTTTGACCTCGGCGTTAATGCTCATCTCAAGCTCGAGCCGCATTCTTCTTGGCGCTTGTTTGATCGGCTTGACGTCCGGAGATATCGCTAATTTGTGCACAGCAATCTCTGGATCTAATCCTGGCATCTCGGAATAGTTCCATGCGAAGCAATCTTTATGCTGCATGAGCACGTCCTTTAGCGTAGCCACCTTTTTTTCAGACAACAGCTCACTGACGAACGTCGACCGTGGGTACTTGCCGTCCCCAAGTCAATTTTCTTGAGGTTATATGAAGTAGTATGTATTCCATCCTCCAGCTCTTTTGGTGCCGGTGGAAATTATGAGATTACCTCGTCATCATTGTTTTCGAAGCACCAGAGGAGGTCATCCATATTCTCGGGTTCTTCTTTTGACTGCGTTATCATATGACAGGTACGAGCTCATTTCCAAGACTGATGTGGATCTGGTTCTACCCTCATAGATTTGGGTTCATGCTTCTGCGGCGGGGTTACCTTCCAGCTGCTGGATAGAGCGAACCTGCCTTGCTGATATTGATCTTCGACCCAGTTCTTGAAGGTGAAGCAGTCTTCAAGAGGATGTCCTATTGCCCTGTGGTAGGAGCAATAGTCCGGGTGAGAGACTTCGCCTGCTTGCTCGGGGTGCTTGGACTCCGGGAGGATAATCATTTGATGTTTTATGGCAAGATCAAGTATCTTCTTTGTCTTGTCTTGGGCAAAAGAGTATGCTCGACCCATCTTCTTTATAAGAGATGAATCCTGGCCGCTCGATTCCTGATAGCGTGGCTTCTTGGACCTGCTTTGTCGCTATCCAACGCCTTTCCCGCTCTTTGGTTTGTTTCTGCCTCTGCGTCGGGCCTTTTGTACAACGGGTTGACAAGAAGGAGCATTTTCATTTTTCGCGGCCTGTTGAAGGAGGCGTTGCGTCCTGGCTTTCTTGTAGATGGCCATTTCGCGATTATGGTCGTCTCGAACCATTTGACCTGCTTCCCTTATAAGCTTGTCCATTTGTTCTTTGAACGACAGACTGGGCATTTTCACGGCGGGAGCTCTTTTTGGTTCAGGGTTAGCATCTTCCCATAGAGCATCTCCCTCTTTATTAAAGTCATGTACGACGTAGCAGTCGCGGAGTAGCTCCCATTTCTTGGATTGAACATACCCAAGCCCGATCATTTCCATTCTCCTGTTGGGCAACTTTCTTTGAGTTCCAGGAACGTTCCAGATCCTGTCATAGAACTTAGCTTTTCGAGCAGTCTGTTTGAAAGGTACACTTGGCGCCTTAAGAGTCTTTTTAGTCCATTCGTATAATATCTGGGAAAACGGATGGGCTGGAGCCTGTCGAGTGTAGAATCTGTGCCGTGCCAGATTTCTTTCTCCTCTTTGGTTTCCCCAGATCGGTAGAATAGGATCGCCTTTTCACCTTCTCGCCTGGGAGGGACATAGAACGTCTACAGCTCTTCCATATTGTAGGTATCAAGCACGTCTAGTTCTTTATGATGCTTGGGCGGAACCATACCTTCGATGATCTTGGGTTTGAGTGGATTTTTCCACCTGATCGCCGGGCATGTTTGGAGATCTTTCAGCAATCTTTTCGTCTTGGCTCAAAGAGCGACTTCCCATGGAGCTTCTTCTACGAAAGAGCATGATGCCCCCGGTGTATTCGTTTTCTTGGGGGTGTGTGGCCGATGCGGGTTCACCTTCCAATTCTCAGATAATACGAATTTTCCCTGCTGGTATTGATCTTCTATCCAGCTTTTGAAGATGTAACAATCCTCGATCGGATGGCCCAACATTCGGTGATAAGGGCAGTAGTTAGGATTGCTAATGTCGCCTGGTTGCGCTGGGCGTCTTGGCTCTGGCAGAGTAATGAGCCTGTTGCGGAGTGCAAGCTCGAATAACCTCTTCGTTTTATCTCGAGGGAACGAGTAAGGGCGACTCATTTTATCTTCGAAAGATCGAGTTATGTTATTTTGGCGATCAACTGGTCTAGGGCCACCGGGCTGCTGTTGAGTATTGGTGACGACGATTGCTTTCCCCTTTCTCTTCTCATTTTGAGAGTCCGGCTTTGGAGGAGATGGTCTATGACCCATCTGGTCCATTTGGGCCAACTTGTCAATCAAGGCCTGGAAAGTAGTCGGCTTGAAAAACATCATGAACTGGGAGATGGTCGCCTACGGATCAAGAGTGCCCACGAACATGCCCACCGCCGGCGCTTCTTTGATGCGCTGTTCACATTTTGACCACAGATTCCGCCATCATATGGCGTATTGGACCCACGTCTCTCCTGGCTTCACCCTGGCATTGATCAATGCCGTTATCGGGATGCGTTCACTAGCACTCGCGAATCTTTGCGTAAATAACAGCTCCATCTCCGCAAATGTCTTGACAGAATCGTTCGATAGTTCGGATTACCATTCGAACGCTGTCTCCGACAAGCTGCCGATGAATTGACGGAGCAAAAGTTTATCATCGCCCCCGGTGTTACCGCAAAGAGCCTTGAACTGGGCGACATGCTGGTGAGGATTTCCTGTCCCTGTGTATACATGGAATTTGGGGATCGTGTATCCCAGCGAGTATTTTATTTGGTCATACCAGCTTGGATACGGTCGTCCAGTTTTAACGACTTGGCCGGCCGCTTCATTCGCCTGGTGAGCTCGTATTTGATGAACTATATAGTCATCCAGTGCGGCCTTGGAAATGTTTCCTCCTTGGCTGCTGGAAGAGCCGGAGGAGGGCTAGATGTCTCGTCTCTGTCGTCTTCAATAATGATCGGAGGGTCTTCAGCTGGAGGATCCGGCTGTACCATCATCCCTACCATGTCTTGGAAGAGAAGCGCCATTCGTTTTATGTTGGCAGCTTGTTCTGCTACTTCTCTGTCCTTCTTTTCGAGGACTCTGGGTAGGAAGTCAGCATCGGTTTCTTGTTTGTGACGCTGTTCTGATGATGCCTCCGGGCTTTCTTTTGGTCCGGTGAGTGAGGCCATTGCAGTCAGCATATCCTGAAGCTTCTGCTGTTGTTGTTCCTGAGCCCTTGTTATTGATTGGGTGAGCGGTCGGTGGCCCGTCGATGCACGGCTTTCGGTTGGATATAGCGCCCTCAGAGTCAATTATTGGATCAGAGGCACGTGATTGCAATGATTGAGGGAGGACCTATGCCGGTAGGACAGTCCTACTCGAGATGATCGTATGCTATCTGGTTTATCTTTATCATCGTGTATTGCTTCAGGTGACCTTACAGGTCACTATTGCGCGTTGATAGAGCCCTTAGGATTCTTGCTTGACAGCCAGCAGTATGATGGCGATCATATACGTGGGAGCTGGGGTCTATAAGCACACCCTTAAAAGGTCCCTAGTCATGGGAGTTTTCAAGACAGGGCATCGATACTCCGGAGTAGACTATGTAAGTCCATGCTACCTCTCCCGGTACTTTCGGGCATGCGGAATTTGGTGAAAAACAATTTTCTAGAGGTGGTAACATGGACTCATAACCGGATCTTTGTTAAACATCTAACTAACAACCTAACTAGGAGTTGTTAACTACTCGGTTAGGGGGTTATACCTTTCTTTCTTGAACTCCTTCGTCTTCAAGCCTTGATGGTCGTCTGGATCGGCTTCACCCCGTCGTCTCCTTGCGCCGAAGATCGATCCACCTGAAAGCTTCTACCTTTGGCTTCTTCTTCGGTCTTTGAAGAAAACTAGTTCACTTGGTTTGCTAAACCTTATGAACTAGAGTGAGTAGAGAAGAGTGTGTTGGGATTTTCTCTATGGTTCTTGGTTCTCAACACATGAGACAAGTGAACCATAGACTAAAGAGAGGGAGAGCAAGAGGAAGAAGATGAGAGCTCAAGAACACAAGAGAGAGAATGAAAATGATAAAATGAGCAAGACTTTTCTCACTTGGCTCTCATAATCCAAAACCATCATCACAAAAATAGTAATCAAGTATTGTGTAAATGGTTTAAGTCAAAATGGCTATATCATTTCATGCACTCATATTGCACAAGAGAACAAGCAAGTAAAAAGTCTTTGCCATGAAATGATAGCCATTGTCATCATGATGGTCAACTAGTCCAACCTAGTCAACCGGTCAACAAACTTAACAAGTCAACAAAGTCAACCCCTCAACAACCATGTCACCACAATACTTAATTAATATTATTGTTAATTACATATCATATTCTCATTAGGGTTGAGCAAAAAGTCAATAGTCAACAGTCAACAGTCAACGGTCAACAACCCTAATGAGAATCCTCTGCCTCTGTCTCTCCGTCAACTGTGCATACACACCCGCATTCGCGTTCTGAGGAACACGAATACATACTGGATAAAACCAATCCCAAAACATACACTAGGATCTGGCTTAAACCAAAGCCCGCTAGTGTTAACTGTCTGGACACTGTACGTGCACAAGTGCATGGATGTGACCGAACCCTGTCGGAAAACCATACGACCTGTCGCAAAACCATGCGACCTCTACTCTTTTGCCTAAAGGCGAATAGCTTTCTGTGTGGGACTCTAAAGACTCGACACTACGCTGGCAGTGGGTTTAACCACAGACTGCAAGCGGTACTAGCTGTGCGTAACGGTCCCCAGGTAGATGCCGACAAGAAGACTGACGAGGTGAAATCCATCTGAACTCCTACTGAGCCTGAATGTGACAATCTCCGTACAGTCCAGTCTGTTCGTCTGATACATCGCATGGCGGGCCTAGGGGGGCGGTAAACGTCAGTCCCCTAATAGCGGTACAAGTCGTATCGGAGTGAAGCCCAATACACCCTGAGATAACACTGGAAGCCTACCAGTATATCTCGCTTGCCCTGGCCAGGGACTACTCGTGTAATGGCTCTCCTAGACACAGCGCGATGTCAACCCCCAATACCGGGAGAGACGAATCCTGTCTAACCATCACTGCCTCCAAGTGCTTCGGGACTGCACCCAACTACTACCTGTTTGCACGACTCCTTTGAGCCGTGGTAGGGTAGTAATCAAAGTACAGTGGGAACACACTCGAGGCGAAGTGACAGTGTCAAGTCAGCGGACTAAGCTGTACTCATGTCACCTGGGAACTGATAACTGACGATAGGTATAATACCAACCGGTCAGTTCCCGACGAGTCCTGTCCAGTGTACTCGTAACCCAACGAGCACCCGCATACTATCTCCAGTACGACGTACTGATGGCTGTGGGACAGACCATCTCCTACTCTGGGATGAGAAGCGCATGCGCTAGTCTACTCCGGAGTATCGATGCCCTGTCTCGATAGTCCTGCGACTAGGGACCTGCATAAGGATGTGCTTATAGATTACCCAGCCCCCACTAGTGTGACTGCCATCACAACGCTGGTAATCAAGCAAAGATCCTAAGGGCTCCACTAATGTGTATAGGCGATATACTAAAATAAACACATGTACACATTGAAGTAGAAACAAACCAAGTAGCATACTACTATTTTGAGCAAGATTGTGTATACAAGGTGAATATCCCAAGCTTCCATTAAGTAATATACAAACTAGTATGATACAGTAATGGCCTCTAGGGCATATACACTAACAGACTAGTGTATACTGTTGAGGCCCCGACGAGGGACGGTGGCTGGTCTCACAAGCCATTGGTGTCAGTTGGTTCACCTAAGATGTATACAGGTGCTCATTGGATTATGAGTACACCGGACAGGACTCGCCGGGAACATGCTAGTTGGTATTATACCTGACGTCAGATAGCAGTTCCCTGGTGACATATGTACAGGTTAGTTCATCGACCTGAGATCGTCATTTGTCTCGTGTGAGTTCCCACTTTGCTTTGATTATTACCCTACCACGGCTCAAAGGAGTCGTGCAAACAGGTTTTAGTTGGGCACAGTCCCGAGCTACATGGAGGCAGTGAGCGGATCGGAAGGGGTTTCGTCTCTCTCGGTATTGGGGGTGAGATCGCGCTGTGTTTAGGAGAGCCATTACACAAAGTCATTGGCCAAGGCAAGAGATTTACTGGTAGGTATTCCAGTAGTATCTCAGGGTGTTCTGGGCTACACTCCGACACGACTTGTACCGCTTTTGGGGGTCTGACTTTTACTATCCCCTAAGCCCGCCATGTGATGCTCATAGACGAACGGACCGGACTGTACGGATATTGTCACTGACAGGCTCAGTAGGGTGTCAGGATGAGTTCGCTCATCGACCTCCCTTTTGGTCAATACCTGGTAGCTTGTTACGTACGGCTAATACCTCTGACGTGCTAGTGGTTAAATCCACAGCCAAAGTATTGACGAGTCTTTAGAGTCGCCCACAGACAGTTTCTCAAGTTTCGGGCGAAACGTTGTAGAGGCCGTATGATATATGGCAGGGTCCGATCATATACGTGCAGTAGTGCACGGATCATGATCGGACGGATCATACTAGTGGGCTTTGGTTTAAGCCGGATCCTAGTATTAGATTTGTTGGATTACTTTAGTCTCATCGCATTCGCATTCAGTCGGAATGCGGATGCAGGTATGTATATACAGGTGAGGGGTATCCTTGTGATCCGTCACGAGTTTACTTTAGATGTTGCCGAATCTTTTTGTTGTTGCAAACATTTGGATTAATGTTTGTAAATGGAAATTGTGAGCTAGAATTCATCATGAGATGCATTAAATGTGACATGGACTTCATTACTGACTCATGGTCTCTTTTTATGTACTAATGTCACATTATGTGATTGATTTAAGGTTGATATGATAAGGGGAGAGAGGAAGGGCATCCATGTATATGTTAGCTCTTGTATTATTTCCTTCTTGCTCTCATTTTGATCATAAGAAAACAAAAGAAAGAAATGGCTCCTCCTCTTCTTCTTCTTCCTCTAGCTCATGACCTTCATTTATGGCAACACCTTCAACCTCCATACAAGCAATGGATGCAAGAGACAAAGTGATCACCAACATTCTCTACAACACCTTGGACACGTCGGTTAGTACACTTCGTGCCCGAGTTGCTTCGGACGAAGCGGGAGCCCGTAAAAAGAATCGATGATGTGATGCCCTTTCCGACGAGGAGATCGAGACCGGAGATGCCGCGGGGAGCTTGGGATGGTGGCTAAAGACCGAAGGACACAGATCGATCGGTACAGCTTTCCAACCCTCTCTCTAGATAGCTAGTTGTAGGTTAATGGTTCGATCCGGGTTTTAAGCATACGATAGCGCCGGTTTCTAGTTAAGAAAAAGTTTTTGTTTCCGCATTTTGGCCTCAGAAAGAAGGCCGGGGCGCTACCGTAGACTTACATGGTATCAGAGCCACGCCATTAACTTTTACTAGCTTGCTCTAACGTGTTTAGAACTTCGATCGGACGGAATTTCCAAAACTGCATTTCTAAGTCATCAGTTTCTGTCGAATTTTTCCTGTTGTCAAAAAATTATTTGGTGTGCTACAGAAAATCAGGCAGGGTTTTTTAGGAGCACTGTAGAAATTTGGTAACATGATCCAACAGTAACACCGCGGAACCGCGGCCCTACCCCCTTTTTGTCCGCGGTTCCGCCGCCATTCTGAGGCTTCACTGCACCAAATTTCTTCAGTAGGTCTCTGACTTGGAATAGGGGTTTCTGGTAATTTTATTTTGGGCCCAGATTTATTTTAGTACTGGGTATTATTCTTGGGGCCCACTTCGGGAATTTTTGTCGATCGAAAATTTTAAACATGTTAGTTCACAGTATTTACATTATATCTGCGACCGTGAATGTCATTTGATCGGTAAATCTTGTCTAATTGCTATAGCTCTTTTAGACGGATTTGCGAACGTGACATTCACGTTGATGTTCTGTGTTGTGCTGTGATGTTGCGGATTTGTCGTGGTGGATAGCCTGGATGCAATGGTAGTACAGTTTGGTTGTATTTGTACATTTGATATTGCGGGGCGAGCGTCCGACATGTGGACTGCCGTCACTGCCTGTTTGTATATTATTCTTTTGGGGCACGACTGGGTTGAGGTCGATGTACCCGCTGTATATTTTACTTTTTGTACTAGGATTACCCCGCGGAGGGGTGCACGGATAGCCGGGTTCTAGAGGGCAACGGGCCCGCATCTCATGGCTTTGAGACGGAGGGGGCTTCACTCTAGAATTGGTGGTCTATTCGCCACACTCGTAGGGGGTACAGGTTAACCTAAGGAGGGGTGCTCAAGTTACCGGATTCCGTGAAGTGCTGGGTGGTCCATTCACGTTGTTGAAGGGGGCTGCCTCGCTTCAGGTTTTGGCGGGTAACTTGCCGCGCCCGTAGGGGTCTAGGATTTCATTGCACAGGCTATCCACACGACCAGGGGAACGTCGGGTTTCAGTAGCGGCTCTATGAAACCCGGGGATCCCAGATTATCTGTATTGTTCTGTTATGCTTATTACATTTCTGTGATGTTGCATTTTATCACGCCATGAGCGAATATTATATATTGTTATATATACTAGTAGATGTTGTATATATTTTACACCCGCGCTAGTCCAGTCCCCGCTCTGTCGTTAGTCAAGTAACCTAACGGGTGATGACGGGACCCAGTGGAGAATGCGGATGGCATATACGTACATCATATTTTCGTTCTTTTGTGGTGTGATCAATTGATGGGACTGCGTTGATGTCACGACCCAAATATTTCGACTCGTGACCGGCACTTAACCACGCTACGTCTACAGGCGTAACGCGACTAAGTAAGCCGAACCCAGAAATCAAAACCATTTAAAAATAGTGAGTGTTGAAAACATTTAGTTAAAGCATTTAGAAAACCTTAAATAATTCAATAAGTTCTTTGAAAGTTACTTAATCATTTAAATAATTTTGGCAGCATTTCCTTTGTAAAAGTAGCCCCGAGACCGGGTATAAAAGAGGATATGAGTGAAAATGAGATATAATGAAACAAAACATTCCCAAACGGGAGCAATCACGCCCAACGGCGGAAACCATCATCACAAGAGTAATATACGACGCCGTAGCGAAGAATGAGCAATAAGTAAACATCACAGAATATAAACTGCATATAAAAACAGTCGGCTCCCACGAGCTCGACACCAGAATACAAAATATATATCATCGTCCTCACACAGTATCTAAGTCCAGTACATAAATGGTAGATGGAGAATACTAGATACAAAAGGAGTACAATAAAAGTAATCAGATACCACAACCCACCTAAAATGCAAAACAGCTCTCACACCAACTGTAGTGGTATCTGTAGCTAAAAGATGCAAAAGGAAGCCTGCCGCGAATACTCTGAAGGGCAACCTGCAAATACTGTGGCACAACGGGGGTGAGTTGCCAACTCGTGAATAGAGATAACATATAAAGGTAATCGCGGGCATGCACGTACTGCGCTACTCTATCAAATGGCAGCAAGTAATATCTATATGCGACAAGCAGTAGGTGCAATAATCATACAAATGCTCTGTCAGGTAAAATAACTACAGGATGAGATATATGATAAGCAATACTGAGCAGGGGATAAACAACATCTACATGGAAATATCAACATGGAAAAATAGTCGGTGCCTCAAACTGCACCCAAATCCCAAATAAACTCAGACGCCGGCACTCACATCGGCCCTCAAATCCTGTAAATCTCTGAGAATCACGAGTGCCCAACATCAGCACTCAAATATCATGAAATACTCGTGTCCAGCATCGACACCCAAATCCTCATATACCGGGCTCCGTCAGTCCGGATCAGCCCACGGGGCCCGTCTGCGGTATCGGCCCTCGGCCCCGGCAGTACGGATCATCCCGCATCCATCTCTCGACTCTGGTCAGTATCCTCAGGATAACCGTCAGGTCCAACCAATCACCGGTAGGTAGTAGTCCCTCTGCCGGGCTCACCGTCTACTGCACAGCGAAACCGTTCTTGCCCCGGGGTACCATACCGGGTCCACCACGAACCCGCAAACGGATCATCCATCTCCTCGAATCGGGTTTCAAGCACACGTCTCAGCACCAAGAAAACGCGTGGTGGACGCACCAAAATATCATATCACGAGAACCGGGTTTTCAAATATTGCATCTTTTCTTAAAAATCCCACGGTCCTAAAAACCAGAAATCACATGAAAATCCAACACCAAGAATTAAATCCAATACGATGTGCTATGTACATCAATCCATGATATAGGTATAAGGGAAAACCGCTTTTAAAAATAGTTTCCGTTTTTAAAGATATCATGCGGCTCCCAATTTCCATGAAAACATATCGAATCATATGTGAAATGAACTACAGCAATATAATCATGGCAGTTCTACAGTGAGTGTGTCATGGCAATTACTAACGGTGTGTGTGTAACATGCAGATTAGTGCTCGTGCAACATGAACCGTTAGTAATAGTACGGTGTTCTATCAATTCTAAGTTTATATGCAGCAGGGGATGCAATATACAATGACAGTCTATGAGGTAAAAGCAAAATATAACAATAAGGTCCTATCAGCCCTGACGCATAACGCCATGCGGGCGATGTCCCCGTAGATGTTAATCTACTCACTGAAGTCTCGCGCTAAGTGTAGCCGACGACTTGCTTTCCCTTCTTCGCCGCGTCCGTCTCCCTCGCCTGCGAACCTAGAATCACACAATATATCATACATAAGCTCAAATCCACGAAAACGTGAAGGGTCAACCTAGAGACCCGTGTCGCAAACCAATCGCGCGTGTGCGCGATACGCTAAAACGTGTGATTACGCGCCTGAAACTACCTCGACGCGTCGCGATACGCAGAAACCCCAAACCCACACGCGTATCACGCATGTCGCGAAGGTTTAAAAATACGAGAAATAGGTATATAGTTCCAGATTTTTCTGCAGCAAGAATCAAATAAAATTATACATGCCAGGAGTCTAAGGGTTGTAGCAGACACCTATAGGACCAAACCCCAACCTAAACCCTCCCCATCTGGCCGCAAATTGCGGCCAGATCGAATTTTTCGGCGGCCACTATACGGAATTTGGGGGTCGGGTTCTACCTGGGGGATCAGCACCTAACCAACATACTGCAGTCTTCTTAAAATTATTCTGAACTCATCGGGTCGATAGCAGTTTACAGAAACACAAAAATTTGCCTTAAAACGACGAATCTGCTTCAAAAAGAAATCTGGTGGTATTTCAGTGCAATTGGGGGCTAAGCTGGGTTAAAATGGCCCTAACAACACTCTATCAACCTATTAAAACCAAATCATACATCACTTGCTCAAGGTTCCCACTAATCACCACATATCGCACCAATTAACACTAACCGAAGCAAAACTACACTAAACAAGTAAACTAAGGAGTATGTTCAGGAAATATACCCCACACTCGACCCTAGGGAGCTGGAGGAAGAAGAAGAAGTGGAGGAAAGGAGCTGCAGCTGGAGTTGCTGCTGTTGCTGCTGCAAACTGCTGCTACTGCTGCCCACTGATGCTGTTGCTGCTGCTGGAATGCTTGCTGCTTCTGCTGTGATGCCCGCTGCTGCTGCTGGGGATGCTGGCTGCTGCTGCTGCTGCTGGGAAGGTAAGTGGGTGTGTGTGTGTGAGTGAGGTAGAGAGAAAAGAACAAAAGAATGAGAGGAATCATAACCCCAATGTCAACCCTCCTCTCTCTCTCTCTTCATTAAATGCAAGCATGGCCTAAGCCATGATGCATTCTCTCTCTCTCACCAAGTCAACACCCAAAGGAAATTCAAATTTAAAATCACCATCAATTAACTAAATAACTTAATTAAAACCCAAAAGACTTAATCCCATGATTAACCCACCATGGTTACTAATCATGGTATTACCTCATTTAAAAACCCTAGTTTACATGCACATGCGTGTGCAAGCCTAGGAAAATTCTAGAAAAATATTTATTAAATTAGGTAAAATATTTGAAACACAATTTGGTAAACTTTTATTAAAAACCCTTTATTTAAATATAAATAGTCACTAAATACATCCTAAGGTGTTACAGTCTCTCCCCATTAAAGAAATTCATCCCCGAATTTCAAAATCTAATTATACGTACCTTCGAAAAGACGGGGATACTTCTTCCTCATCTCGCTCTCGGTCTCCCAAGTGACCTCCTCACACCCCTGACCACGCCAAAGTACCTTGACTGATGGAATGTCCTTTGATCTCAATTTCTTCACTTGTCGATCCAAGATCATCACCGGCTGTTCTGCATAGGAAAGGTCGTGCTCAAGCTGGATCGTCGGGTGCTGAATTGCATGCGAGGGATCATGAAGATATCTACGGAGCATCAAAACGTGAAATACGGGGTGCACATCTGGAAAACTGGGCGGAAGGGCTAACCGGTACGCAACTGCACCAACACGCTCGAGGATCTCGAAGGGGCCCACATATCTGGGACTGAGCTTCCCCTTCTTCCCAAACCTCATCACACCTTTCATTGGGGAGACCCTCAAGAAAACATGATCACCAACAGAAAACTCAAGTCTGCGCCGCCGACGGTCCGCATAAGATCTCTGCCTACTCTGCGCTGCTCTCATCCTATCGCGAATCAACTGGATCTTCGCGGTCGTCTCCTCAACAATCTGTGGCCCTAAGATACTGCTCTCACTGAGCTTTGTCCAACAGGTGGGCAATCTGCATCTTCTCCTATAAAGAGCCTCGAAAGGTGCCATCTGAATGGTCTCCTGGTAGTTGTTATTGTAGGAGAACTCTACTAAGGTCAAGTGATGATCCCAGCTACCTCTGAAATCTAATACACATGCTCTGAGCATGTCCTCGAGAGTCTGAATAGTCCGCTCTGACTGCCCGTCGGTCTGCGGATGAAATGCTGTGCTGAAACTCAAGCGAGTGTCCAAAGCCTCCTGAAGCCTCTGCCATAATCGGCTGGTAAACTGGGCGCCTCTGTCGGATACAATACACGTCGGGACTCCGTGCAGTCGTACTATCTCGTCGATGTAAATCTGGGCGTATTGAGCAAATCCGAAAGTCGTCTTCACTGGCAGGAAGTGAGCCGCTTTCGTCAAACGATCTACGATCACCCAAATGGAGTCATACCCTCGCCTAGTCCTGGGTAGACCCATAACGAAATCCATCGAAATCCGCTCCCATTTCCACTCCGGAATGGGTAACGGCTGTAGCTCTCCCGCGGGCCTCTGGTGCTCAGCCTTGACCTGCTGACAAGTCAGGCATCTCGACACGAAGTCTGCGATGTCCCTCTTCATTCCGTCCCACCAGTAAACATCTCTTATATCATGATACATCTTGGTGGAACCGGGATGGACGCTGTACACCGATCGATGTGCCTCCTCAAGAATCTCGCGCCGCAGTCCCTCAGCATCTGGTACGCACAGTCTAACTCCAAATCGTAGTACCCCCTGATCATCGATCACGAACTCGGAAAATCTGCCCTGTCCAATCTGTGCCATGATCTCCGAACATCGGTCATCACTGCGCTGTGCCTCATGTATGCGGTCAAGCAACTGTGGGCGTGCACGAACATGCGCGATCTGTCCTCCAATCGGCGTGAACTCGAACTGTATCCGGCTGTCGCATAATATCTGCCAATCTGCCGACGACTGCCCCTGTATTGCGCTCAAACACGATAGACTACCCCCGGGCCTCCTGCTCAAAGCATCTGCCACCACATTCGCCTTGCCCGGGTGATACAAGATCTCGCAGTCGTAATCCTTCACTAACTCCAGCCATCGGCGCTGTCTAAGGTTCAAGTCTCGCTGCTGAAATATATACTTTAAACTCTTGTGATCAGTGAATATCTGGCACGACTCGCCGTATAGGTAATGTCGCCAGATCTTAAGTGCAAAGACCACTGCAGCCATCTCCAAATCATGAGTGGGGTAGTTCTGTTCATGTTTCTTCAATTGTCGCGAAGCATACACGATCACCCTGTCATGCTGCATCAAAACGCACCCTAGCCCCATTCGAGAAGCATCACAATAGACCACAAATCCGCCTGATCCTGAAGGTAATGATAATACCGGTGCCGTAGTCAGCCGAGTCCGTAGTTGCTGAAAACTGTGCTCGCACACCTCCGTCCAATCGAAAGGAACTCCCTTCCGGGTCAACCCGGTCAAAGGTGTAGCAATACTGGAGAAGTCCTGCACAAATCGCCTGTAGTAACCGGCCAACCCCAAAAAGCTGCGAATCTCCGTAACTGATGTGGGTCTGGGCCAACACTGAACGGCCTCGATCTTCGTCGGGTCTACACATATACCGTCTCGTGAAATCACGTGCCCCAAGAAGTCTACGCTGTCCAGCCAGAAAGCACACTTGGAGAATTTCGTGTAAAGCTGGTGCTCCCTCAGGGTCTGTAGTGTAATCCGCAGGTGCTGCTCGTGCTCCTTACTACTCCGGGAATACACCAAGATATCGTCAATGAACACTATAATGAACAGATCCAAATATGGCCGGAAAATATGGTTCATCAAGTCCATGAATGCTTCTGGCGCATTGGTGAGTCCGAACGACATCACCAAAAACTCATAATGGCCGTAGTGCGTACGGAAAGCTGTCCTAGGAATGTCCTCCTGCCGAACCCGCAGCTGATGATAGCCCGATCGTAAATCGATCCTCGAAAAGTATCCTGCCCTCTGGAGCTGGTCGAACAAATTGTCGATACGTGGCAAGGGATATCTGTTCCGTACTATCACCCTGTTCAGCTGGCGGTAGTCGATACACAGACGCAAACTGCCGTCCTTCTTCTTGACGAACAGGACTGGAGCACCCCAAGGAGAAACATTGGGTCGAATAAGTCCCTTATCCAGCAAATCTTGCAACTGTCCCTTCAGCTCTCGAAGTTCCGCCGGGGCCATCCGATAAAGCGATATGGAAATAGGCCCCGTGCCAGGAACCAAATCAATACAGAAAGAGATGTCGTGCTAGGGCGGTAGCCCAGGAAGCTCGTCAGGGAACACATCAGGAAACTTGCTAACAACCGGAACCTGATCCAATGGAACCTCTGTAGCACTAGCATCGCAAACATAAGCGAGAAATCCCTGACATCCCTTCCTCAAAAGCTGTCCAGCGCGAAAAGAAGAAATCACACTGTGAGGGGCGGCACCACGGTCCCCCAACACAACAAAAACCGACTTGCCGGGAAAGTAGAATCTAACTTTCTTCTCACGGCAGTCCACAGAAGCATAGCACGTGGCTAACCAATCCATGCCTAAAAGAACGTCGAAGTCCAACATCTCGAGAAGGATCAAGTCGACAGGAAACTCTCTCTCGCCAATACAGACGGTACAGGATCGGAACACTTGCCTAGCAACAAATGACTCTCCTACAGGAGTGGTCACAACAAGCGGCTGATCAAGCAAACCGGACTCTCTACCCAAACTCGGCACAAAGTGTGTGGATACGTACGAGTGCGTGGATCCGGGATCGAACAACACGTGTGCATCAACAGAACATACTGAAAGGATACCTGAAACCACCGCATTGGACGCCTGTGCGTCCTGATGCGTCAAAGCAAAGACCCGCGCCTGTCCTCCACCGGTGACTGACTGCCCTTTACCTCGGTCATCTCGCCCTCTCAGAGCAACTCCTCCACGCCCACGACCTCTCTGTGTATGAGTCTGGCGCGGAGCAACGGTAGG
This sequence comes from Agapanthus africanus, assembly GCA_030015575.1. NCBI lineage: Eukaryota > Viridiplantae > Streptophyta > Magnoliopsida > Asparagales > Amaryllidaceae > Agapanthus > Agapanthus africanus. The sequence continues at coordinate 249,745,053 of CM057343.1, read as the reverse complement.
TACAACAGGCAACGCCCTCTGGGGTGGTGAAGGTGGTAAGGTAACATGCGGTGCTGCCGTCTCCCTCCGGTGGGTCTCGGGACAATCTCGCACACGATGATAGGAACTCCCGCAACGGAAACATCCTGATGATGGTCGCTGACCCTCCTGGGGATAGGAGCTGAACAACCGGCCTCGTCTCGAATCTCTGCCACCTGCAAGGTGCCTGTCACGACGCCGAAAAGGCTGTCTCTGCACCGATGTATCTGCACGAACTCTCTTCGGCTCTGGGACTGCCAAAGTCTCAGCAAGGCGCTCCTCGACCAATAAGGCTGCATCTACAGCTACTGCGTAGGTCTCGTAGTGCTGCGCGCTGATCGCAAGGAACAGTGGTGTAAGCAGGCCTCGAACAAATCTTTTGACTCGCAACTCCTCGGTAGCCACTAAATACGGGGCATAAACTGCTAGCTCTGTAAACAGCACGTCATACTCTGCCACTGTCATCTCTGGCGTCTGGTGCAAAGACTCAAATCTGCGGGCTCGGGCATCCCTAACACTCTGGGGAAGGAAACGGGCTAGAAATACTGTCACAAACTCCGTCCAGGTCATAGGAGGAAGACCTGCCGCTCTGCCCTTCTCAACTGAATCACACCACTTCTGCGCAAGACCTTCCAGGCGAAAGCTCGCGAACTCGACCCATCTCGCATCTGCGCATCTGAGGGATCGGCATATCCGGGCCATTCTATCAATGAAGGACTGTGGGTCCTCGGCTGTATCGGTGCCTGTGAAGACCGGAGGCTTCAGCTTCATAAACTCTGATAACGATACAGTAATCACCTCCGTGGCTGCAGGGGCAACTGGCTGTGCGGTCGGTACCATCGCGGTACCTGCGGCGGGTAGAGCTACCTCTGGTCGCTGTGCTCGAAGTGTCTCAACTAGCGATCCTATCATCTGGCGCATCTCCTGCATACCAGCCCCTAGCGTGGCGATCTGATCTGTCATAGGAGAGACAGTCTGCTCGGGTACAACGGGTGCACTTCCCGGATCAGTCCTCGTCTCGGACGAGTCTACTTGAATCTCGGCCCTCGCGGCCGCTCTCTGCGCCCTCGTAGTCTTTGGCGGCATAGTGGCTGAAAAGGAAAGTAGGATCCGATGAGAATACGGAAATCGAATCGCAAGAATGTATGTATTCAAGAAGGAATTTTAAATCAATAATTCCTAAGGTCGCGTAGGCGGAGCATCGTGTCGTGAGTATGCCGCGGAACATACACACGCTACGCTACTCTGCTGCAGCTACCTACTCCATCATACCAGGGTCATCCTACACTCCGAAGGTAAAACCTACACTCTGATACCAAGTTTGTCACGACCCAAATATTTCGACTCGTGACCGGCACTTAACCACGCTACGTCTACAGGCGTAACGCGACTAAGTAAGCCGAACCCAGAAATCAAAACCATTTAAAAATAGTGAGTGTTGAAAGCATTTAGTTAAAGCATTTAGAAAACCTTAAATAATTCAATAAGTTCGTTTAAAGTTACTTAATCATTTAAATAATTTTGGCAGCATTTCTTTTGTAAAAGTAGCCCCGAGACCGGGTATAAAAGAGGATATGAGTGAAAATGAGATATAATGAAACAAAACATTCCCACACGAGAGCAATCACGCCCAACGGCGGAAACCATCATCACAAGAGTAATATACGACGCCGTAGCGAAGAATGAGCAATAAGTAAACATCACAGAATATAAACTGCATATAAAAACAGTCGGCTCCCACGAGCTCGACACCAGAATACAAAATATACATCATCGTCCTCACACAGTATCTAAGTCCAGTACATAAATGGTAGATGGAGAATACTAGATACAAAAGGAGTACAATAAAAGTAATCAGATACCACAACCCACCTAAAATGCAAAACAACTCTCACACCAACTGTAGTGGTATCTGTAGCCAAAAGATGCAAAAGGCAGCCTGCCGCGACTACTCTGAAGGGCAACCTGCAAATACTGTGGCACAACGGGGGTGAGTTGCCAACTCGTGAATAGAGATAACATATAAAGGTAATCGCGGGCATGCACGTACTGCGCTACTCTATCAAATGGCAGCAAGTAATATCTATATGCGACAAGCAGTAGGTGCAATAATCATGCAAATGCTCTGTCAGGTAAAATAACTACAGGATGAGATATATGTTAAGCAATACTGAGCAGGGGATAAACAACATCTACATGGAAATATCAACATTGAAAAATAGTCGGTGCCTCAAATTGCACCCAAATCCCAAATAAACTCAGGCGCCGGCACTCCCATCGGCCCTCAAATTCTGTAAATCTCTGAGAATCACGAGTGCCCAATATCGGCACTCAAATATCATGAAATACTTGTGTCCATCATCGACACGCAAATCCTCATATACCGGGCTCCGTAAGTCTGGATCAGCCCACGGGGCCCGTCTGCGGTATCGGCCCTCGGCCCCGGCAGTACGGATCATCCCGCATCCATCTCTCGACTCTGGTCAGTATCCTCCGGATAACCGCCAGGTCCAACCAATCACCGGTAGGTAGTAGTCCCTCTGCCGGGCCCACCGTCTACTGCACAGCGAAACCGTTCTCGCCTCGAGGTACCATACCGGGTCCACCACGAACCCGCAAACGGATCATCCATCTCCTCGAATCGGGTTTCAAGCACACGTCTCAGCACCGAGAAAATGCGTGGTGGACGCACCAAAATATCATATCACGAGGAACCGGGTTTTCAAATATTGAATCTTTTCTTAAAAATCCCACGGTCCTCAAAACCAGAAATCACATGAAAATCCAACACCAAGAAGTAAATCCAATATGATGTGCTATGTACATCAATCCATGATATAGGTATAAGGGAAAACCGCTTTTAAAAATTGTTTCCATTTTTAAAGATATCATGCGGCTCCCAATTTCCATGAAAAACATATCGAATCATATGTGAAATGAACTACAGCAATATAATCATGGCAGTTCTACAGTGAGTGTGTCATGGCAATTACTAACGGTGTGTGTGTAACATGCAGATTAGTGCTCGTGCAACTTGAACCGTTAGTAATAGTGCGGTGTTCTATCAATTCTAAGTTTACATGCAGCAGGGGATGCAATATGCAATGACAGTCCATGAGGTAAAAGCAATATATAACAATAAGGTCCTATCAGCCCTGACGCATAACGCCATGCGGGCGATATCCCCGTAGATGTTAAATCTACTCACTGAAGTCTCGCGCTAAGTGTAGCCGACGACTTGCTTTCCCTTCTTCGCCGCGTCCGTGTCCCTCGCCTGCGAACCTAGAATCACACAATATATCATACATAAGTTCAAATCTACGAAAACGTGATATTAAGGTCAACCTAGAGACCCGTGTCGCAAACCAATCGCGCGTGCGCGCGATACGCTAAAACGTGTGATTACGCGCCTGAAACTACCCCGACGCGTCGCGATACGCAGAAACCCCAAACCCACACGCGTATCACGCGTGTCGCGAAGGTTTAAAAATACGAGAAATAGGTATATAGTTCCAGATTTTTCTGCAGCAAGAATCAAATAAAATTATACATGCCAGGAGTCTAAGGGTTGTGGCAGACACCTATAGGACCAAACCCCAACCCAAACCCTCCCCATCTGGCCGCAAATTGCGGCCAGATCGAATTTTTCGGCGGCCACTGTACGGAATTTGGGGGTCGGGTTCTACCTGAGGGATCAGCACCTAACCAACATACTGCAGTCTTATCAAAATTATTCTGAACTCATCGGGTCGATAGCAGTTTACAGAAACACAAAAATTTGCCTTAAAACGACGAATCTGCTTCAAAAAGAAATCTGGTGGTATTTCAGTGCAATTGGGGGCTAAGCTGGGTTAAAATGGCCCTAACAACACTCTATCAACCTATTAAAACCAAATCATACATTATTTGCTCAAGGTTCCCACTAATTACCACATATCGCACTAAATCGCACCAATAAACACTAATCGAAGCAAAACTACACTAAACAAGTAAACTAAGGAGTAAGTTGAGGAAATATACCCCACACTCGACCCTAGGGAGCTGGAGGAAGAAGAAGAAGTGGAGGGAAGGAGCTGCAGCTGGAGTTGCTGCTACTGTTGCTGCAAACTGCTGCTACTGCTGCTCACTGATGCTGTTGCTGCTGCTGGAATGCTTGCTGCTGCTGCTGTGATGCCCGCTGCTGCTGCTGGGGATGCTGGCTGCTGCTGCTGCTGGGAAGGTAAGTGTGTGTGTGTGTGTGAGTGAGGTAGAGAGAAAAGAACAAAAGAATGAGAGGAATCATAACCCCAATGTCAACCCCTCCTCTCTCTCTCTTCATTAAATGCAAGCATGGCCTAAGCCATGATGCATTCTCTCTCTCTCTCTCACCAAGTCAACACCCAAAGGAAATTCAAATTTAAAATCACCATCAATTAACTAAATAACTTAATTAAAACCCAAAAGACTTAATCCCATGATTAACCCACCATGGTTACTAATCATGGTATTACCTCATTTAAAAACCCTAGCTTACATGCACATGTGTGTGCAAGCCTAGGAAAATTCTAGAAAAATATTTATTAAATTAGGAAAAATATTTGAAACATAATTTGGTAAAATTTTATTAAAAACCCTTTATTTAAATATAAATAGTCACTAAACACATCCTAAGGTGTTACTTGATTCGGATCAATGCAAGCTAAACAAACCAGTTTGATGTTGTTGGAACATTTTTCAAAAAGCTGTTATTGCAAGGACGTTCTCTTTTATTTTGCACAGTGGTATTCGGTTATGAATATCCAGCACCTCAGTCGTCGAGGCAAGGGTCGAGATCCCTTCTCCGGGAGTGACCCCTTAGACAGAAGTTTGCGTCAGGGTAATAACTTCACTATAGCCGATTGCCTTTTGTTTTGCATCGTGGTATTCAGTTGGAATATCCTGCACCTCATTCTACGGGGAAAGAGCCGAGATCCCTTCACCGGGAGTGACCTCTTTAGCAAAGTTTTTCGCCACTATATTTTTATAAAAAGATATCCGGTTCTTTCAACGATATCAAGTTCATTACGTTAAAAGGTTTTTTGCCAAAAACCCGCCATAGCCCTCCGTCATTTCAGATTAGTATTGCTTAGTATTCGTGCTACGTTTGTCGTGCATTGCCGAGGCGTAGTGTTCGGTAGCTCTGTAATGCTTTTCTGTCGCATGGATATGTGGATGGGTTAGGACAGTCATACGGTTATGTTGGCATTGTCAAGGACTCATACGAGTGGGTTTAACGCAATCAAGATAATGACGGGTTAAACTTGACTAGGACTCTTTGATATGTTGGCATTGTCAAGGTCACTTGGGTCCTAGGGGTAAAAACATACATCGGGAGTTTCTAAAGAAACTGAAACTTGCTAGGCATGCGCATACCTTCTGGAGTGTGATAATGTGAGTGGATTCCATCACATTATCATGCGATGATAGTTGGATCCCGATTCCCACTGATGAGTTGGTTTACTCCTCGGGTGATCCCGACTAATTCTTCTTTCAGGTTTGGAGGAGAATTTGACGATACAGTGGAAGGTTTCCTGATTAGATAAATTGATAACCATTCTGATTTAGGTTAAAGTACACGCTGAGTGTTTCTTTTCTCTCTCTTTGGCAGCGACCATGGCCCGACCCTTGACTATGACTCAGTGACCAAGTTAACCGAACCTTCTTAAAACACTGGCTTTTAGATTGTCTGAGTTGCATACCTCATTGCCACTCCTACTTTTACCCTTTTCTCCAGAACACCCTGTATTACTACGAACATCCACTTCCATTGGATAAAACCATCGTATGGTTATATACGAACTCGAAGGAACTTGTTCCAGATTTAAGGATGGTTTCTGGTTCTGGAGAAAATGAATAGGACTATTCAGTTGTCTTTTCCTTTTACCTTCTCTTAGGTTACGAGTGCTCCTTGGATTAGGACGGTACACCTATTACGCTAATTAGATAGTCTTCTTCCAAAACATAGGCAGGTGCCGAATGGTAGGGAAGGAAGAAAACCATTTAGCCTAACGATGGTGTACAGAAGATAATAAGTTAAGACAAATAAAGGGATTAGTAAGAGGGCAAAGTAAATTGCGACTGCTATTCACGACCAAACCAAGTATTTCTTCGCCAATCCTACATCACCTTTGTATTTCTCCAGAACACTCCGTATCACTACGAAGATCTAAAGTTTATTGGATACTCCATCGTATGGTTATATACGAACTCGAAAGGACTTGTTCCAGTTCGGGGATGGATTCTGGTTCAGGAGAAATAGGAATAAGCTTTTATTTAGTTGTCTTTTATCTTTACCTTCTCTCGGGTTGCGAGTGCTCCTAGGATTAGGGGAGTACACCCATTATGCTTATTGGATAGTCTTCTTCCAAACCATAGGCTGGTGCCGAACGGTAGGGAAGGAAGAAAACCATTTAGCCTAAAGGGGTGTACAGAAGGTAATGACTAAAGACATATAAAGGGATTTGGAGAGATGGCAAAGAAATATACGGTTACAGTTGTGAATCTGATAATGGAAGAGGCATTACTAGGAATACCCGGATACCCCTCCGAAACATTTACATGTTTCATTTTCACTATGTATTGTTAAAAGAAAACTGATTTCCCAATTAGCCCTTGCTCCAGGGTATGTATTTACCAGGTTTGATTCTCACATCTGTATAGTTTTACAGATGATGAGTGGGAGTAAGTTATTGGGAATTGAGTGATCATCCTCATTATATCGGGATTCATTGTAATTGGTGATATTTGAGGAAATCGCCTGGGTTGTTTGCCGGACGACAAATATTTGGTTTTGAATATCCGTTGTTATGCACCAATTTCAAATTGATATATCTGTACGTTTATTTTTTATAAAGTGAGATATAACTTTTTGAAATTATGTCCATGACATTTACCTATATCAGTGGATGGTTAGGTAAGGAGCATTAAACAGTGGTGTAATTCTTCTTAACCATAAGTACAGTTTTCAACCTACGACACACAGGGAATGAGTTATCAGACTCAAAGGACTTATACAGAGTATTGTATGTTGTCCAGTGTCCATTAGGACAGAGGGGTTGGTACTCGTACTATATTCTGTTTACTTGTGACTTCTCTAGTTTTTAGACAAGTGTTTCGTAGAAACACAAGGTCCAAGTTTTAAGAAGTTATAGGTATAAGAATAAAGTAGAGAACCAGGCGTTACAAGTATCAGGATTCTTCAAGGTGATCAAAGATGTAGATACTTGTGTATGGTATTCAGTTGATAGTAATGATTATGAGAACTTGCTTCTCTTTCGGGTTACTCATATCTGGATGTATTCCTAAGTTGAGTAATGCTGATCGGCCTCTCTCCATTTAGTTGACATGCACTGAAGACAGCTGCATGATTTGAATTTGGTTCCAATTAAATTAGTGCCTCTATTTCTATATTGGATATAGAATAGTTTATATCTTAACAATTTTAAGGTACGGGGAGTTGTCTGGCTTATGCTTAAAACCAGACTCTGGATAACTCAAGGCACGTTTCTGTAATGGCTGTTTGTGGGTTGACCCGGGCTATGATGAGGGTTGACTTTCTACCATCTGGAAGATCAATAGTGATATTGTTCTTGACTCGCCACAGTTTTAGTAAAATGGATTTTTTTAGAAAACAGTAGTGGGAGTATGGTAGAACTGGAAGTGATTCCAGAACCGCAAACGATTACTGAAAATTTGATAAGGACCTAAAGATTCAATCTGGTTTGACATTCCATTAGCCACTCCGCAGATATGGTGGGTAACCTCAGGCACTCGAGAGCTACTTCGGTATGCTCAAAGACGGTGACAGGGAGGTTCTTGTTTACCCAGACTTGCCATTGCTGTTGTTCCAGACTGTGAAACCCGGCAGGAGGATGAGTATAGCGTCATTCTGAACTAGCTTTAGAAATGCACGTGTATATGACTCTGCCAGAGGGTTGTCGTAGTCAGTGGGAGCAGCGGAAGCATAGTGGACAAGTAGCTAATGTCTATTTATGGACTAAAGCAGATATAGCGGAGATAGATCATCTATTTCTGATGTGAAAGTCATAGGTTTGACTTCATCACAATAGGGGATTGATCTGTTAAGAAGGTAGTAGGGTGTGATGTCCTGGTATTTGGATGACATATACAGAGTAGGAAGTGAAATTCCTATACTACGATCGGTTGTACTTTGGTTGTCACACAGTGGTTTCTCCACATAGGATATAGATATAATATCAGACATTCTGGTTACTAGATATATGGTTTGAGATCTAGATTTGGGTAGTTTCCTAATCATGGTACTTAGACAGCATTCTAAAGGTGTTTTAGAATGGACGACTCCTGGCATGGTAGTGTACCTACAGGTGATGGAGTCACCCTCTCTAAAGGTATCTTACGACTAAAGGGGAGAGGGATGTGCATGATTGGCAGATCACTTGCTTAGGCAATTGAGTCAATCATGAGATGTCAAGTACCACACCAGATATTGTTTTTGCACAAGATGCAATAAGTAGATATTGATCCAATCCTGGAGAAACATTCGGAAGCAGTTTTAGAACATAAGTGGATGTTCTAGGGATATGATAACAACAGCCTCTTTTAGGAGACAGTTGTCATTCCAGGCTTCCAAGGTGACCTGGATGATAGAGTGGCTGTCAGAGTTATAGTTTTCCCTCTGACGAGGGGAAGTATTTTGGACAGGTGGTCCAAGCGGATACTGAGGGAGGTGTGGTGCAGGATATTGATTAGGTTCAGTTGACGATACTGTCTAATAAGTTTGGATTTGGAGTTCATTTATGAACTAGGTCCCATTAGATATCCAAACATATTCTAAGACAGGTATTGCTCATTTCGGGAGATGGCTTTCTCCGCGAACTTGAGATAAAATGAGACATAGAAAGAAACATCAGGGCGGATCCACTCACTGAGGCTATTCCTCGAACGCAATAGTTTCGCAAACGGGCTTTGTGAGACTGATTAGTAAAGGAGTTGGGTGTTCGGTATCATACGGGCTGTGAGTATGCGACATCGCAATAATTAGCCTCGAGTGCAAGTGGGAGATTGTTGGATATAGTGCCCTCAGAGTCAATTATTGGATCAGAGGCACGTGATTGCAATGATTGAGGGAGGACCTATGCCGGTAGGACAGTCTTACTCGAGATGATGGTATGCTATCTGGTTTATCTTTATCACCGTGTACTGCTTCAGGTGACCTTACAGGTCACTATTGCGCGTTGATAGAGCCCTTAGGATTCTTGCTTGACGGCCAGCAGTATGATGGCGATCATATACGTGGGAGCTGGGGTCTATAATCACATCCTTAAAAGGTCCCTAGTCGTGGGAGTTTTCGAGACAGGGCATCGATACTCCGGAGTAGACTAGTGTATACAGTCGAGACCCCGACGAGGGGCGGTGGCTGGTCTCACAAGCCATTGGTGTCAAATGATTCACCTAAGATGTATACAGGTGCTCATTGGGTTATGAGTACACCGGACAGGACTCGCCGGGAACATTCTAGTTGGTATTATACTTGACGTCAGATAGCAGTTCCCTGGTGACATGTGTACAGGTTAGTTCATCGACCTGAGATCGTCATTTGTCTTGGGTGAGTTCCCACTGTGCTTTGATTACTACCCTACCACGGCTCAAAGGAGTCGTGCAAACAGGTTTTAGTTGGCAACAGTCCCGAGCCACATGGAGGCAGTGAGTGGATCGGTAGGGGTTTCGTCTCTCCCGGTATTGGGGTTGAGATCGCGCTGTGTTTAGGAGAGCCATTACACGAAGTCCTTTACCAAGGCACGAGATTTACTGGTAGGTATTCCAGTAGTATCTCAGGGTGTTCTGGGCTACACTCCGACACGACTTGTACCGCTTTTGGGGGTCTGACTTTTACCAACCCCCTAGGCCCGCCATACGATGCTCATAGATGAACGGACCGGACTGTATGGATATTGTCACGACAGGCTCAGTAGGGTGTCAGGATAAGTTCGCTCATCGACCTCCCTTTAGGTCAATACCTGGTAGCTCGTTACGTACGGCTAATACCTTTGACGTGCTAGTGGTTAAATCCACAGCCAAACTATTGACGAGTCTTTAGAGTCCCCCACAGACAGTTTCTCAAGTTTCGGGCGAAACGTTGTAGAGGCCGTATGATATATGGCAGGGTCCTATCATATACGTGTGTAATGCACGGATCATGATCGGACAGATCATACTAGTGGGCTTTGGTTTAAGCTGGATCCTAGTATTAGATTTGTTGGATTACTTTAGTCTTCTCGCATTCGCATTCAGTCGGAATGCGGATGCAGGTATGTATATACAGGTGAGGGGTATCCTTGTGATCTGTCACGAGTTTACTTTAGATGTTGCCGTATCTTTTTATTGTTGCAAACATTTGGATTAATGTTTGTAAATGGAAATTGTGAGCTAGAATTTATCATGAGATGCATTAAATGTGACATGGACTTCATTAGTGACTCATGGTCTCTTTTTATGTGCTAATGTCACATTATATGATTGATTTAAGGTTGATATGATAAGGGGAGAGAGGAAGGGCAACCATGTATATGTTAGCTCTTGTATTATTTCCTTCTTGCTCTCATTTTGATCATAAGAAAACAAAAGAAAGAAATGGCTCCTCTTCTTCTTCTTCTTCCTCTAGCTCATGACCTCCATTAATGGCAACACCTTCAACCTCCATCCAAGCAATGGATGCAAGAGACAAAGTGATCACAAACATTCTCTACAACACCTTGGACACGTCGGCTGCACACTTCGTGCCTTAGTTGCTTCGGACGAAGCGGGAGCTCGTAAAAAGAATCGATGATGTGGTGCCCTTTCCGACGAGGAGATCGAGACCGGAGACGCCGCGAGGAGCTTAGGATGGTGGCCAAAGACCGAAGGACACGGATCGATCGGTACAGCTTTCCAACCCTCTCTCTAGATAGCTAGTTGTAGGTTAATGGTTCGATCCGGGTTTTAAGCACACAATAGCACTGGTTTCTAGTTAAGAAAAAGTTTTCGTTTCCGCATTTTGGCCTCGGAAAGACGGCCGGGGCGCTACCATAGGCTTACACTTTCCTCTTTTCCGGAAGCCATGTAAACAGTATTGACCGTTATGCCCCCAGACTTGGGGTGTTCAGGCTCAGCGTCTTTGTGGCCCACCATGTTCACAGGGGCTTTCTCCGGCCTCCTTCTCTTTTGAGCAGCTGACGTTGAGGGGGCCGTTGCAGCGGGCACCCATGTAGTTGTCGTCCTTTGTGGTTTGATAGGATGGTTCTCTTCTTGTTGACCCTTCGCCTTTTTCTGTCGGCGAGAGTGATCTTGATCAATCACCGACTCCTGGACCTGTCGCCAGACTTTGTAGATTTTGGAAGATAGCCGCGAGGGGGTTGCTCCGGCTTCGTTTCTGTAACATTCTCCACGGGTTAAGGAGATCTTCTCAGTACGGCGATATGAGAGTTCCTGCGCACCTTGTTCAGCAATTCAAAGCTGTTCCCAGTTGGAACAGAAACATTGACTTCCACTGTTGGGGCTGGTGGAGTTAACCCAGAGGGGGAGTTGCCCCCAGCCTTCCTTACTCGGCGCCAGTGGCGACGTCGAACGTGTCTAGCCGATGGTGTTGGTTCGGTAATGGGGATAGCTTTGTCGTGCCCCTATTTTGGTGAGGCTTTGCTGGTACCAGCCTCTTGAAAACCGATGTCCGTTGAGTAGCAGTATCCAATCTATCAAAGACAGACTTTTGAGCAGGAACGGGAGCTGGAGTGGGAGCCGGAATAGTCAGTCTTGTAAAGACCGACCCTTTGGCAGGAGAAGCCGCTTTGACGACTTCAGGAGCAGAGATGGCTATCCTCTTCGGAACAACCTTTTCTGAACTGCAGGCTTCATCATGGGCCCATATGAACTTTGGCCCAATCTGGCGAAGACTGAGGCGCTGGAGTTGGACGACCCATTGAGAGGGGCCACAGTAGTTGTATGCCGATCAACGACCGACTTCTTGGGAGCTTCTGGTGTTGGTATAGGAGCACTGAAGCTCGTTGGCGGGAGCATGGTCCTGAAAAACAATCCAGTGGTGGCCTGAGTGACCTGTTCCATCGGCATCGTGAACAGGGAGGCCGCTTGGGGCCCGTAAGCTATGCCTCCAGATGAGGCAGAGCGTGAGTTGCAATTGCAGTTGGAACACTTCGCGCAAGTAAACGCCATTGTTTTCTGCACCCAGCAAGACACCAAATGTTAGTACCTTGAACCCAAAGGCAACCATATCAAACCGCTATTCGTTCGCGAACACGACACAAGAAGTGTGGAGTGGAAAGAGGAAAAGGTCCCACCGAGCGTGCCAGAATCTGTTCCCCGCCGAAAATCGGGAAGACGCGATAAACGTCTTGCCTAAATTTCGGGGCAGATGCTAATTGGTGCTATCCGTCCACCTCTCCGAAGATGCCAAGTTGATTTATGGCACCGTGTATCGAAGGTTTAAACGGATGTGGCCGATGTAGTAGACTTCGTCAGATTCACCCTCGTTTGAGGGGTTTTTGATTGTGGGGATGCTCTTCCCTGCAGGCGCAAGCCCCTGCAGTTAATTACGCTACCGCATCGCGGTAACAATTTTCTCCTTCTCCAGATGGTCACTTTGTGTCGTGTGTGTTTGTTTTGTTTGTGGTTGCCCGTAGATTGTATACGGAGACTAATGTATGTTGTCGCCCGTAGGGCGTAGATTAGTCCAAATCCGTATCTTCTTAGAGTTGGGTTTGGGGGTTAGGTTTAAGGATACGTTAGCCTCGTTTTAGACTAAGATCAACTTAAACGTATGCTAAGGATACATTAGCCTAATTTTTAGACTAAGATCAACTTAACGGGATCGTTTAGATCCGACAAAAGAGCAATTGGACTCTATTGTTTAGTTTAGGGACATTGCGGTCGATTAGTTTAAGGACATTACGGTCCGTTGTTAGTTTAAGGACGTTTCGATCCAATGTTAGTTTAAGGACTTTGCGGTCCAGGTTAAGGACATCGTAGTCTATGGGTTTAAGGACCCCACAGTCCGGTTTAGAGACATCGTAGTCTATGAAGTTTAAGGACATCGTAGTCCATGAGTTTAAAGACCCCACAGTCCGTAGTTTAAAGACATCGTAGTCTATGAAGTTTAAGGACATCGTAGTCCATGAGTTTAAGGACCCCACAGTCCGTAGTTTAAAGACATCGTAGTCTATGAAGTTTAAGGACATCATAGTCTATGAGTTTAAGGACCCCACAATCCGTAGAAATGTGTGGTTGTCGGGACCCGTCACCTCTCTGAAGACGTTGAAGGATTACAACGACAGATATCAGAGGAGTAAAGAGATGTACCCTCGAACCGGTGTGAGTTGTTTGAAAGATATGTAGCCCAGTTTGGGACTAAGATCTGTTGAATATTTATGAGCAGATGGGCTCAGTTCAATATAAGTTGAGGACTTATGGCCAGAATTGAGCTAAGTCCAATGAGATAAAAATGTTTAACATTTTATTGTTCTGAGCTGTTGAACATTTGTTTGGGCTCAACCCTTTTAATAATGCTGAGCATTAGATCCTGATATTTTTTGTCTTGTATTGAATGCAGTGCATTGATCAGAGCCTTGGCTCTTTAAAGAACAATTTGTATTCATTCAGCGCAACATATGGTGCGCTAGGCGCTTTGCGCCAATCAAAAAGTGCAGTGCGCTTCTGCTACGTGGCGCACATGTAAGTGTTGCGCTCTGCGCTAAGCGCAGATGCCAGTTTGTGAGCGCTGAGCGCTAGTCCATGGGCGCATTGCACTGGCGCATACGTGAGTGACACGTGTTGCACTTGGCGCCGAGCGCCAGCCCATGAGCGCAGTGCGCTGTTTCAGAAGCGCAAAGCGCAAGTTGTGTCTGCGATTGACCCGTGGCATGTTTTGGCGTTGAGCGCCGATCCAAGGAGCGCAAAGGTGCAATTCATGAGTGCAAGGCATTTTTCAGTAGCGCAAAGCGCATTTGATCAAATTTGTTATCAGAGAACAAGTTTATGTTCTTTTTAAAGGAGGCTCTGCCTCAAGATTCAAGAACAAAAGTTCTTATTTATAGAAAGGCGCTGCCTTTGTAGATCAACGATCTGTGAATGAAGTAAATACTTCTTCTTTTTTTATGCTAAGATCTTTTGATCTCTCTTTTTTTTTATCAAAGACCTTGGTCTTTTGTAGATCTATGATCTTTTTTAGAAGATAGTTCTTCTTTTCATGAGATGATTTCATTTCTGTGTTCAAGAATCATGTTCTTTACCTTGAAGAAATGATCTTCTTTTGCTAAAAACTTGCTTTTCTTTTTCTTTGAGTTTTCTCAAAATTTGTAGGGGGGTTTCTCTATCTTTCTGTATATTTGAGACTTGAAGTCTCGGGGCCTTTTTATAGGGTAGGTTGATTTGTTGAATCAGTTAAAGAGATCTTTCTCTGATTGATTTGGGAATATTTCCCATCGTTGGATCTTTGTTCCTAGGGCTCCTGTTTTACAGAAGATAATTTTCTTGTTTTTAATAAGATTGGAAAGATCTTTCCATAACAGAATTTTAATTCTGATCAATTAATAATTTATTATTAGATCTTTTGATCTAACGGTGGGGAATTCTTAATTCCAGTGCTGGCGCACCTTGCGCTAGCGCACCTACGCTTGACACGTGGCACGCAGCGCCGAGCGCAGCGCATTTTTGCGCTAGCGCACCTACGTTTGACACGTGGCGTGCAGTGCAGCCTGCGCTAGCGCACCTGTGTTTGACATATGGCGCGCAGTGCAGAGCGCTGGATCTGAAGCGTTACTTCAATTTTTGAATTTCGAATTTTTAAAACAGAGCTTTGCTCTGATTGGGGGGCGCTGCCTAGGGCGCAGCGCATCTGGCGCTAGCACATCCGTGTTTGACACATGGCGCGCAGCGCGCCTAGCGCTGGATCTGAAGCGTTGCTTCAACTTTTGAATTTTGAATTTGAAAACAGAGCTTTACTCTGATTGGGGGAAACAATCATCATGCACTTTCTTCGTTTGGGCGGCACGGGAATCTTGGTAATCCCCTATTTCCTGCTCGGTCTTATAACAATTATAAGTTGGAGCGGGACCAACGTTCCTTAGCTCAGTATAACAAGCGGGTTTGGTCAATACTTCCGTATTATTATCTTGATTAAGGCGTGATATGGTCGCTACCTGGAGAGAGAGAAGAAAACACTCGGCGTATGCTCTTGCAAGATTAGATTGGTTATTAATATATCTAATCAGGATGGCTCCCACTGTTTTAGTCAAATCTTCCTTCAAACCCTAAAAGGAAATACCAACACCCTACAAGTTCGCTAATCTTTCAGCCAGGCCAGTGCCGGTACTTTGAGGGAGGTTCCCTGTGCTTTCGCACGGACCTAATTAAAATAAACCTCGTTTTCCCAGGGGCGTAACCCCGTTGACACCTTTCTAGACACCTATTTGATCTGCTAATTGTAATGTGTAAAACTCTCCCTAGAGTAATAATTACTCGCAGTGGGTATCAGGATCCAAATATCTCATAGAAGGTATGCAATCTCATTGGAAATTTCAACACTTGAAATTCCCGATAATATTTTACCCCTAGCGTCCTATGACCTTGACGGAGGTCAACAAACTATAGGCTGCTAGTCAAGTTCAACCCGTCATTTCCTGATTGAATTAAACCCACCCGCACGATCCTTGACGGAGGTCAACAAGATCGCACGACTACCCTAACTCAATCACATCATATGCTTTTGCAGATAAACATAAATAGATACCGCACATTACGCCTTGACGGAGGTCAACAAACGTAGCACGAATACTATGAAGTAGTTATCTGAAATGACGGAGGGCTATGACAGGTTTTTATGAAAACCCTTTGCGTAATGAACTTGATATTGTTGTAGAATCAAATGATTTAAATGGGGTGTTTTTGAGGCTTTTGCTAGTTTCGCTAAAGAGGTCACTCCCGGTGAAGGGATCGTCGGCTCTTTCCCCGTCGAATGAGGTGCAGGATATTCTCAATATCACCATGCAAAGTAAGAACTAGAAAAACAGTCAAAAGACAAAACCGAAGGTTGTAGCATCTGCCAGTTATTGCTAAAGAGGTCACTCCCGGTGAAGGGATCTCGGCTCTTTCCTTATTGAATAAGGTGCTGGATGTTCTACAAGGAACACCGCTATGCAAAGCAATAACTAGAGCTACCTGTTTTTGAAAATTCGATTCCACAACATCTGTAGGTTTATTTTCTTTCATTAATATCATTAATGAAGTCCCATCATTTAAGTTACCAAACCATCACTGATAAATACAACGTACGCTTATGCCATCCGCATTCGCCTCGATGTCCCCTCGTGCACCGTTAGGTTAGGTAACTAACGGCAGAGCGGGGTAGGGTTAGCGCGGGTGTAAAACATAAGCAACGTCTATATAATATATCACATATACTATATACAGTATCTATCTCAACATATCAAATGATCACATCACAGATATCGCAGCAGAAATCAACATATGAAATATTGGATATACTAGGATTTTCGGGTTTTAAATTAAGCCCGTATAAAACACGGATTCCACGGTCGTGATGAATAGCCAAACCCACATCCCTAGACCCCTATAAGAGCAGCAAGCAACCCTACCAATTCTAGAGTTAGGAAACCCGGTCTCGACTCCTCGAGATGGTCTCCCACTGGACCCTAGAACCCGGTTACTTGTGTTCCCCGCCTTGGGTCTATCCTAATACGGAAAAGTAAATAATATACAATGGTGACATCATCCTCAACCCGGAAGTGCCCCAATAAAAGAATATTACATACAATGAATTTTACATGAATGAAAATGAAAAACTCTCATCTCACATAAAACCCCCGGCTATTTAATCACGACGATCCAATATAACATATCACAGCAATACATAACATCACATATCATCAACGTAAGTCAATATGAGTATCCCAATTGTCGTTGACGTATAGCAACGAAACCAGCAATACACCATATATTACACTTATGGTCCCAGAAAAGAAAGTGAAAAACTACAACAGTTGGAATCCGCAACCACCTTAGACATCATAAACCCGAAATATCATATACTTTGGATTTCATGCCTAACCAAATGAATTCCTTAGACATGGCATGCCTAACAATTACAAACCCCGCATTTTAGTCTCGATCTCGAAAACACTTTTTAATATCAAGTCGGGCAATTCAACAAGATTCCCGACATCCTTATTGAATGCTCATCGGAAACTTTAATAGACGGCTGCACCTCCCGATGCCGTCGACGAAGTGCACTAAGACGGAATACCGGTGCCGCGAGCACCCGAACGGATGCTTTTGGCGACGGGGTTCTCCTACAGTCACTTGGTTGGGGCTATAGGGCATGGCTATCTAATAAGGTTATCCGGCGAGTATCCGCGTACACTACGTAATTGTGACGGACTTTTGATCACATCAAAATCCCGTGGCAACCGATCAAATGAGACTAAATTGTTGGATTTATAATATTCAAATTAGTTATCTTATAATTAGTTGTGGATTCCAAATATTGTATCCCATCACATGATACCCGGATGAATGTTAAACTTTTTGATCGATTCATCAAAGTCCCACAATTTCCCGACAGCTCAACACTTGAGCACAGTTCAATAATACCCAGAATATGCCACAGTACTTATGCACCAGCCGTAGAAGAGCAGACCCAAGCCTCACTCATGTCGCTACGGAACTGCGGCAAACCCTAGGGTATGACCGTGGTTCCGCGATCCAAAAATTTGAGTTAGGGTTTCATTATTCTAGAGGGTTCATAGAATTACTTGCATGTTTTTCCGAATACGTTAAATTTGGAAAAATGGGTTTTTGACATTCGATCGAACTTTTTAACTTCGCCTAGACAACATGCGAATAACCCAAAATAATGTTAAAACTATGAATAGGAAACACCCCGAATTTCTTATAGTGTAAGATTATATCACATGTAAATTTAGCAAAAACAAACAACACCTGAAACATCAAAACACAGAAACTAGAACACAGACAAAATTTGAGTGAGGGAGCGCGGATTTTGGCCGAGATGGAGGGGTAGTGGCCGGCCAAAAAGTTTCAAAAAAGCCTCGAATTTCTTCTGTGTTCATGTCATATCACATATAACACTCTGTACTTGTTTAAAATTTTTTTTGACAATTATTTAAAATCGACAGAAACTTCATTTTGGCGTTTCAAGTTTCGGAGTATTTCGGTTTCGTAATCTTAACAAAATCCGTCTAATTTTCTAGCATGGCTCTGAAACTACTGCAGGGTTACCTAGCACGGCAGCAAGGTTTCGGGAGGCATCGTCCATGCTAAATTCAAAAATTTGCCGTTCTAGCTAAACCCTAACTAAGAATCGTTAACTAGAAATCCGACGGAAAAGTAAATGCAAACACTTTGCAAGTAAAGTGAGCAAGGAATACAACCTTTGTAGACCGGTCCTTCACTTCAATAGCTCCGTGTAGTAGTCCTTTCGCTGCGATCGTGTACTCCAGACTCTAGAGAGGCTCCCATGAAGAAACGAACATGCTTGCTTCGAAGTCTTCGAGGCTGAAGATGATCTACGTCGAGGAGACACTAACCCAAGCTATCTCTTCACTAATTACGGAATTAGTGAAGCAAACACCCTATACTAAATGGCAAGTAGTAGAGGATGATGAAGTAGGAAGTGGTCTCACTTTAGTTTTATTTTTCTCACAAGTTTTCACTCAAACCCTAGAAAACTCTTCTCTTTTTGAGCTCATGAAGAAGATGAAGAAATATCAAGAGAGAATGAGAGTGAGGTTAGAATTGCAACCATGGGTGAGTTATCCTCTCATGCCTAACTCATGTAGAAAATAAACCAAGGGCTACGGTTAAGGGTTGGGTTAAGAAATATCTTAAGCAAGTCAAACAAGTGGACTTGGTCAATGTTCTCTAAGCTTCTCCAAGCTTAACCTTGACTAAATCCAAATGTTTTATTTGCTTAAAACAAATAAAACCATAGCTTAAACCCTAGCATGGTATAAGTCTCATACACCCTTGTTGCAAGTGTAACCTAACATGACATAACAATATATCACATATATATTTTGTGTACAAAGAAAACAATACATATATCACATATATGCAAAGTATATCAAATGTGAGTAAAAGAATTACTTAAGTGAGCTAATATTAGTCAATATAATTTAATATATCAAATATATAATTATACATTAAATTTATTAAATCAACACTTGATTTAATAATCCGGTTATATCACATATGACCGACTAATATCAAATGTAATATCTTATCGAATCAACACTCGATCCGATAACCCGGCTATATCACATATAACCAATCCTGTCACACATCGCGAGAATAGAATGCGGTATCACATACACGCATTAATCTCGGTCCCGCACATATTACATATGTGCTTCTACTTCGTTTCGCTTGAGCCAGGAAACCTCTGTGTAGGACTCTCAAGACTCGTCAATACGCCGGCAGTAGGTGATGATCATATCAAACACCCACAAGCCGCAAGCGGTCTACTAAACGTAACGGCCACCCGGGTATTGAGCGATCAGAAGGTCAACAAGCAAGCCTGCTTACACTCCTGCGAATCCAATCAGTAACACTACTGTACAGTCCGGTCTCTTCGTCTGATATGTCGCATATCTCGTCTAGGGGTGGTAAACGTCAGACCCCAGTAACTCGATAAGTCGTTTCAATATGAGGCTCATAACGGGTCAAGAAACTACTGATAACACTTACCAGTCTATCTCTGAAGCAGCCCTGGCCAAGGACTTCCTGTTATAGCCAATCGAGCACAGCGCAACATCAACTCCCAATACCGGGAGAGACGAAACCCCTCCTATCGCTCATTGCCTCCATGTGATTCAGGACTGTACCCAAAAGCCACCGTTTTGCACGTTCTCTTGAACGTGGTAAGGTGGAAATCAAAGCACAGTGGGAATCACACAAGTCTCTATGACGATCTCGGGTCTACAGACTAACCTGTACCAGTGTCACCAGAGAAATGCCATCTGACTTGAGGTATAATACCATCTGGGAGTTCTTGGCGAGTCCGTTCAGTATACCCAGTCTCCACTGAGCACCCGTATAATATCTCTGATGTCAAACACTAATGGATATAGGATCATCCATCGCCTATCTAGATGGGTCGAGAAGCTATACGCTAGTCTACTCTGGTATATCGATGCCATGTCTCGATACACCCACGACTAGGAACATTTGAAGGATGCACTTAGCGACTACAATGTCCCTACTAGTATGATCTGCATCATAATCCTGGTAGTTAAGTACTCATCCTAAGGGCTTTATCAATATGTAACATAGAGACAACCAGCATACATGTTAAGATAAAGTGCAACCAGATAGAATACTATCATGTCGAGCAAGAAAGTCCTCCCTATATATGTCCAAGCATCCACTACAATATACATCCGGATTCCATTCTTTTTGAGTTTGAGTGAACACCCGGTAGCCAATCGATCAGGACTAGGAGCTGCACCAAGACGGATTAGCTCGCCTTCGGGTTCTTAAGAAGAAAAAGAAGATCCCGGAGTTCTCTTTCTAGGTTGAGGAGATTGATTTGACTTTCTTGTTAACCCTACTCGAAAGAGAGTGAGTGGCGGCACTTGAACCGTGAAAGGCTATTCTTTCTTCAAGATAGTAGAGGGAAAGGCGGAGTCACAAATCTTTGAGGTCTAGGAATAAGCCATGCCGTTGAATGGCTTGGTCGATCCTCTCCTCTGTCTTAAGCAAAGAAAGATCAAGAGTTGAGATGTGAGAAAAAGAGAGAGAGTTCTTAGATCGGCCTCAGACTCTTTTCTTTTGTGGAACTCTTTGCTCCTACTATTTTTTAGTGAAAGCGGAATCACAACTGTGCTTAAATCCCTACTTCCATCGAATCTCGTGCAGCAGGAACCATCCGACTTGTTTTTCATAGTGCACATTTAAAAGAGTGCCAATTGATGCAGAGAAGGAGCTCTTAGCAATCGAATCAGAATAGGCTGCCCGCGCTTCGGAGCTACCGCTCCTACGCCCCAAAGCAAAGCAAAAAAGAAGCAAAAATGCCATAGATGGGGTCTTTAAAGGCAGAATTCGACTGCCACAAAAGGAGCTGCAGGCCAACTCGGAAGAGAAGGTTTTTCTCAGCATCAGTAACAATCTAGGCGGCTACCCTGTCTCATATGGGTTGAGAATGTTAGGTCGAGCACCTCCCTCGAGTTGGTGTGTTATCTCAGTACCTATGGCACCAATAACAGGGACAGGGGGCCCAGTCAGCGTACTATAGATTTAGACAAACGTAACCAATCCCAGACCCAACAGGGCAACGTTTTTTCCTTCCCTCGAACCAACAACTCCAGTTTTTCCCAAGTCTGAAGATAGATATGAATCCTCTGCCTCAGATGAGCGGATTCTCTCATTTTTCCGCTTTTGGGGTATGTGTCTTTTCCGTTTCCCAGAGATGTGTGTGATCAAAACCTTTCGGGCGTAATAAGATATTACACCGGATTCAGGTATGGTAGCATCGGTAGAAGTACAGCTCGTCCTGACCCGTGAACAGCCATACATATAACTAACACGTCCAGTGTAACTCATAACCTAATGAGCACCTGTATACTATCTCTGGTATCGGATACCAATGGCTGCGGGACAGGCCACCTCCCCAGTATGGAGATGAGAAGCGTATACACTAGTCTACTCTGGAGTATCGATGCTCTGTCTTGATAATCCTACGACTAGGGATAATCTTAAGGATGTGCTTATAGACTACCTAGCCTTCACTAGTGTGACTGCCATCACAACGCTGGTAGTCAAGCAAAGATCCTAAGGGTTCTATCAACATGTATTAGCGATACATCAAAAGAAACATATACACATGTTAAGATAGAATCAAACCAGATAGCATACTATCATGATAAGCAATACTTATTATATCTGTGTATATCCCAAGCTTCCAAAATGTAATATACAATCCAGTACTATACAATAATGGCCTCTAGGGCATATATCACTAACAATCTCCCACTTGCACTAAGGCCATGTATTGGCGTATCGCAGACCAATCATCTCGAATAGCCTTTCGAACTGCGTCTGAGGGATGGCCTTTGTGAGTGGATCTGCAGTGTTGTTCTCCGTGTCAACTCTCCGCAGCTCGATCTCCCGGCGATCCACGATCTTCCTGATCAGGTGATACCGCCTCAAGATATGTCTGGACTTCTGATGGTACTTGGGTTCCTTCTCTAAAGCTATGCCCCATTGTTGTCACAATAATACAATGGTATTAGATCAACAATGGACGGAACCACCTGAAGTTCTGTAACGAACTTCTTCATCCAGACAGCTTCTTTCACGGCGTCACATGCATTGATATACTCCGCTTCCATCATCGAGTTAGCAACAGTATCCTTCTTGGAGCTCTTCCAACAGACCGCTCCTCCATTGAGGGTAAAGACATAACCCGACATGGAATTGGAGTCATCCTTGTCACTCTGGAAGCTGGAGTCAGCAAACGCCTCGATCTGGAGGTCTTTACCGCCGTACACCAAGAACATCTCCATAGTCCTTCTCAGGTACTTGAGAATGTTCTTAACTGTTATCCAGTGCTTCTCCCCAGGGTTTGACTGATACATGCTTACCATGCTCAGTGCGTAAACAATATCTGGTCTGGTACACAATATTGCATACATTATAGAGCCTACCGCAGAAGCGTAGGGTATAATACTCATGCGATCCCTCTCTAAATCAGTCTTGGGAGACATCCCTTTGGAGAGGGTGATCCCGTGACAAGCTGGTAGATTACCGCACTTGGAATCTTCTATACTAAATCTTTTCAGTATGTTGTCGATATACCTAGACCGTGAAAGTTCTAACATCCTTTTAGATCTATCACGATAGATCTGGATCCCCAGAATGTAGGAGGCATCACCCAGGTCTTTCATGGAGAACCTTTGTGACAAGAATCCTTTGACCGATTGTAGCATAGGAATGTCATTTCCTATCAGGAGAATGTCATCCATGAACAAGACGAGGAATACCACAGTTCTCACTACAATCTTACTATAAATGCATGGTTCATCTGGATTTTTGATAAAGTCGAAATCTTTGACCGTCTCATCAAAACAGATGTTTCAACTCCACGATGCCTACTTTAATCCATAAATGGATTTAAGTAACTTGCACACTCTTCCGCTGCTCCCACTTTCTATGAAACCCTCTGGCTGATCCATATAAACACACTCTTCTAAATTTCCATTTAGAAAAGCGGTCTTTACGTCCATCTGCCAAATTTCATAATCATGGAAGGCAGCAATGGCAAGTAGGATCCAAATGGATTTAAGCATAGCCACTGGAGAAAAGGTTTCATCATAGTCCAAACCAGGTCTTTGACAAAAACCTTTTGCAACAAGTCTAGCATTATAGGTTTCAACCTGTCCATCTGCACCAACCTTCTTTTTGAAGATCCATTTGTAGCCTACGGGTTTTACCCCTTGAAGTGCAATGTCCAAAGTCCATATTTTGTTGGTGTACATGGATTCCATTTCGGTCCGCATTGCATCCAGCCATTTTACTGAGTCTCTGCTCGTAATGGCCTGCTGGAAACTAGTTGGCTCATCATCGTCGATAATGCAATCCTCTCGATCCCCGTCTATAAGAAAACCGTAGTATCTCTTGGGCGGATGAGACCGTCTCCTAGTCCTGCAGAGTGGCGCGGGGATGTCCGGTTCTTTCGAAACTTCTGGTTCCACCATACTTTTAGTAATAGCTTGTGGTTCTGGAATTTCTTCCAGTTTTATTGTACTCCCACTTATTTCTATTTCAAGAATTTGATTTTCCAAAAAAGTGGGCATGCAGAGAAATAATGACCTTTTGTTCCGTCGCGTAATAGAAAAGATATCCCCTGGAGTTCTTTGGGTATCCCACAAACTTACACAGTACTGAGCGTGTCTTGAGCTTGTCTGCATGCTGCTTTTTGACAAAAGCTGGACATTCCCATATCTTAAGGTACTTAAGATAGGGTTTCTTCCCACTCCACATTTCATATGGCGAGGTAGGTACTGACTTAGTAGGAACCTTGTTCAAAAGATATGCAGCTGATTTTAGTGCATAACCTCAGAAGGATCGCGGTAACTCAGCGTTACTCATCATGGAACATACCATATCCAATAAGGCGCGGTTCTGCCTTTCTGATACACCATTGTGTTAAGGTGTGTATGGAGGAGTAAGCTGAGAGAGAATTCCATTTTCTTTTAAATAATCCAGGAACTCGGCACTTAAGTATTCACCACCTCGATCAGATATAAGTGTCTTGATACTTTTGCCTATTTGTTTTTCCACTTCATTCTTATATTCCTGGAATTTCTCAAAGGCCTCGGATTTATGTTTCATTAAGAATATATGTCCATACCTTGAGAAATCATCCATGAAAGTAATGAAGTAGGAATAACAACTTCTTGCATGTGTAGACATTGGACCACACACGTCGCTGTGTATGAGTCAAAAGAGCTCGCTCGCTCTTACCCCATGTCCAGTGAACGGAGTCTTTGTCATCATTCTTTTAAGACATGATTGACAATTTGCATAAGACAGATATTCAAACGGATCCAAATATCCCTCTATATTTAACTTCGTCAACCGTGTTTCATTGATGTGACCCAGACTACAATGCCATAAGAAAGCCTGATTTAATTCTGGAGACTTTCTTTTAAGTGTATTCTGGACATTGAAAACTTGGTGTTGGTTTAATACGTATATACCGTTGTCTAGTGTACCTGACCCAATCAAACTATGATTAAGGTAAATGTTTACAACATTGCTTACAAATGTAAAATCATAACCTTCTTTAGATAGTAAAGAAACAGAAATGATATTACAGTTAGGCTACGGTAGCGCTCCGGCCGTCTCTCCGAGGCCAAAATGCGGAAACGAAAAATTTTCTTGACTTTAAACCGGCACCAGCACATCCTAAAAAACCCGGATCGTAACCATTAACCTAACGCTAGCTAACAAGAGAAAGGGTAGAAAGCTATACCGAGCGATCCGTGTCCTTCGGTCTTCGGCCTCCGTCCCGATCTCCTCGCGGAATCTCCGGTCTTCATCTCCTCGTCGGAAAGGGCACCACATCGCCGGGTTCTTTTACGGGCTCCCACCTCTGGACCGAGGCAACTCGGGCACGAAGTTGGCGAGCCGACATGCCCAAGGGTGCTGTAGGCAAAGTGTAGTAAGGTTTGTCTCTAGCGGGTATGAAGTTGCCATTTTAGATGGAGGAATGAAACAATGGAGATGAATGATTTTGTAGCAAGCAAAAAATATGAGATGAACATTTTTCCTTATCAAAAATGAATCCTTTCCTTCTTCAAGAAGTGGCCGGCCTAATCAAAAAAGGAGGAGGGAAATATACCAAGGGGGTGAGCACAAGAGGAGTGAGGAGGTAACCATATGAAATGTGAAGATAATGAGGAGAAAATGTCACACACATTTCTAATCAAATCCTATCTCATTTAATGCTAGCCATCATGAAAGAAAAAGCAAAGATGCTATCATAATCTCTCCATTTACAAGAAACCCCCTCCACAATGCTAATTTGCAAATATGCAAATTAGCCCCTCCACCAGAAAAATCCGGCCATGAAGGAACAAAGGAAAACTGGCCGAAACGGAATACAAACTGGCAACTTCAAAAAACTGATTCCGTAATAAATTACAGGAAAACCCCGCGACTGTATATACATACCCGCATTTGTATTCCGACCGAATACAAATGTAAAGAGACAAAATCTTTACTGTACAATACTAGGATCCGGCTTAAACCAAAGCCCGCTAGTATTATCCGTCCGATCTTGATCCGTGCAATACCGCACGTATAAGATCGAAACCTGCCATATCTCCATACGACCTCTACAGCGTTTCGCCCGAAAATTGAGAAACTGTTTGTGGGGGACTCTAAAGACTCGTCAATACTTTGGCTGTGGATTTAACCACTAGCACGTCAGAGGTATTAGCCATACGTAACGGGCTACCAGGTATTGACCAAAAGAGACGTCGATAAGCGAACTCATCCCGACACCCTACTGAGCCTGTCAGTGACAATATCCATACAGTCCGGTCCGTTCGTCTATGAGTATCGCATAGCGGGCCTAGGGGGTTGGTAAAAGTCAGACCCCTAAAAGCGGTACAAGTCGTGTCGGAGTGTAGCCCAGAACACCCCGAGATACTACCGGAATACCTACCAGTAAATCTCCTGCCTCGGCAGAGGGCTTTGTGTAATGGCTCTCCTAGACATAGCGCGACCTCACCCTCAATACCGGGAGAGACGAACCCCTGCAGATCCGCTCACTGCCTCCATGTGGCTCGGGACTGTACCCAACTAAAACCTATTTGCACGACTCCTTTGAGCCGTGGTAGGGTAGTAATCAAAGTACAGTGGGAACTCACACGAGACAAATAACGATCTCAGGTCGATGAACTAACCTGTACACATGTCACCAGGGAACTGCTATCTGACGTCAGGTATAATACCAACTAGCATGTTCCCGGCGAGTCCTGTCCGGTGTACTCATAACCCAATGAGCACCTGTATACATCTTAGGTGAACCAACTGACACCAGTGGCTTGTGAGACCGGCCACCGCCCCTCGTCGGGGTCTCGACTGTATACACTAGTCTACTCTGGAGTATCGATGCCCTGTCTCGAAACCTCCCACGACTCGGGACCATTTAAGGATGCGCTTATAGACCCCAGCTCCCACGTATATGGTCGCCATCATACTGCTGGCAGTCAAGCAAGAATCCTAAGGGCTCTATCAATGTGCTATAGTGACCTGTAAGGTCACCTTAAGCAGTACACGATGATAAAGATAAACCAGATAGCATACTATCATCTCGAGTAAGACTGTCCTACCGGTATAGGTCCTCCCTCAATCATTGCAATCACGTGCCTGTGATCCAATAATTGACTCTGAGGGCACTATATCCAACAATCTCCCACTTGCACTCAAGGCTAATTATTGCGATGTCGCATACTCACAGCCCTGTCTTAGAATATGTCTGGATATCTGATGGGACCTAGCTCATAAATGAACTCCAAATCCAAACTTCTTAGACTCTATCTTCAACTGAAACCAATCAGTATCCTGCGCCATGCCTCCCTCAGTATCCTCTTGGACTACCTGTCCAAAATATTGCCCCTCGTCAGAGGGAAAACTATAACTCTGACAGCCACTCTGTCATCCAGGTCACCTTGGAAGCCTGGAATGATAACTGTCTCCTAAAAGAGGCTGTTGTTATCATATCCCTAGAACATCCACTTATGTTCTAAAACTGCTTCTGAATGTCTCTCCAGGATAGGATTAATATCAACTTATTGCATCTCGTGCAAAAACAACATCTGGTGTAGTACTTGACATCTCATGATCAACTCAATTGCCTAAGCAAGTGATTTGCCAATCATACACATCCCTCTCCTCTTTAGTCTGTAAGACACCTTTAGAGAGGGTGACTCCATCACCTGCAGGTACACTACCGTGCCAGGAGTCGTCCATTCTAAAACACCTTTAGAATGCTGTCTAAGTACCCAGATTGGGATACTACCCAAATCTAGATCTAAAACCTTAGATCTAGTAACCATAATATCTGATATAATATCCATGTCCTATGTGGAGAAACCACTGTGTGACAACCAAAGTATAACCGATCGTAGTATAGGAATTTCACTTCCTACTCTGTGTATGTTGTTAGTGTATATGCCCTAGAGGCCATTACTGTATCATACTAGTTTGTATATTACTTGATGGAAGCTTGGGATATTCACAGTTGTATATACAATCTTGCTCGAAATGGTAGTATGCTACTTGGTTTGTCTCTGCTTTAATATGTGCATGTGTTTCTTTT
This sequence comes from Agapanthus africanus, assembly GCA_030015575.1. Lineage (NCBI taxonomy): Eukaryota > Viridiplantae > Streptophyta > Magnoliopsida > Asparagales > Amaryllidaceae > Agapanthus > Agapanthus africanus. Next base: position 249,717,125 of record CM057343.1, on the reverse strand, counting down.
AGCATATCGCTGATATACATATTAGTAGAGCCCTTAGGATCTTTGCTTGATTACCAGCGTTGTGATGGCGCTCACACTCGTGGGAGCTGGGTGATCTATAAGCACATTCTTATACAGGTCCCTAGTCGTTGGACTATCGAGACAGGGCATCGATACTCCGGAGTAGACTAGCGTATGCGCTTCTCATCCCAGCGTGGGAGACGGTCTGTCCCACAGCCGTCAGTACGTCGTACTTGAGATAGTATGCGGGTGCTCGTTAGGTTACGAGTACACTGGACATGACTCGTCGGGAACTGTTGGTTGGTATTATACCTATCGTCAGTTATCAGTTCCCAGGTGACATGAGTACAGCTTAGTCCGCTGACTTGACACTGTTACTTCGCCTCGAGCGTGTTCCCACTGCACTTTGATTGCTACCCTACCACGGCTCAAAGGAGTCGTGCAAACAGGTAGTTTTTGGGTGCAGTCCCGAAGCACTTGGAGGCAGTGACGGTTAGACAGGATTCTTCTCTCTCGGTATTGGGGGTTGACATCGCGCTGTGTCCAGGAGAGCCATTACACGTGTAGTCCCTGGCCAGGGCAAAAGAGATATACTGGTAGGTTTCCAGTGTTATCTCAGGGTGTTCTGGGCTACACTCCGACACGACTTGTACCGCTATTAGGGGACTGACGTTCACCGCCCCCTAGGCCCGCCATGCGATGTATCAGACGAACAGACCGGACTGTACGGAGATTGTCACATACAGGCTCAGTAGGAGTTCAGATGGGGTTCACCTCGTCAGTCTTCTTATCGACATCTACCTGGGGACCGTTACGTACGGCTAGTGCCGCTTGCGGTCTGTGGTTAAACCCACTGCCAGCGTAGTGTCGAGTCTTTAGAGTCCCACACAGAGAGCTATTCGCTTTTAGGCAAAATGAGTAGAGGTCGCATGGTTTTGCGACAGGGTTCGTTCACATCCGCGCACTTGTGCACGTTTGCTGTCCGGACAGCTTATACTAGCGGGCTTTGGTTTAAGCCGGATCCTAGTATATGATTTGGGATTGGTTTTTCTCATTGTATTCGTGTTCCTCGGATCACGAATACGGGTGCGTATGCACAGTTGCTTGAGACAGACGGAGAGGACTTTGATTAGGGTTAATGACTATTGTCATTTTATTAACCCTAATGATTATGTGTGTATTATGGTTAATTGATATTAGTTTAATAATTATGCATGGTTATGGTTGTTGACCATTTGACCCACCTTGACTTGTTGACCTTGTTGACACTTTGACCATCATCATTTCATTTGGAAGATGCTCTTTGATCCTTGCAATTTGCATTAAAAATGAAATGATAATGGTCATGTCTTGATTTAGCCATGACAATTATCTCACTAATTATCTAATTACAATAATTCACATATATGTGAGAATGCTTCATATTATTCTCTTATTCTATGATTCACATTCTCTCTCTTGTTCTTCCTCTCCCTCAAGCTCTCCCCTCTCATGTGTTGAGAAACACTTGAGCTTGAGAAAAACCCTCTCTTGATAATCTCTACTCTCATCTAGGGTTCAAGGATTAGCACTTCTTGCACCCTAGTTACTTCTAGCTTGGAGTTGAAGCCAAAGGTTGAGGCTTTCGGGTGGATCTTTCTTCGACGAGAGAAGACGACAAAGGTGACCTCCTTCCACCACTCCAAGGAGCAAGGAGAGAAGGACATAAAGCCCAAGGTATAACCTTTCTAGCACTTAGCTAGTTTCTAGTTAGCTTTAGCTTGTTTTTGTTTAGCAAAGATCCTTCATAGTGTAGTCCATGTTGCCTAAGCTCATAAAAATTCGATTTTTATTCCGTTTTCCGCCTCCCCGCAAGTACCGGGGTGGGCAACGTGGACTTACAGTGGTATCAGAGCCTAACTAAACATAAACTAGCTAGGTAGTAGAGTGTATCGAAGTTCGAATCGGAAAAATCGAAAAAACGAGTTTTCAAAACCCTAAGTTTCTGTTAATTTTTTTTCTGTTCAAAATAAAATTTGTTGTACTCCAAAAATCATCTCAGGGTTTTGTGAAGAAAGCCACCAAAAACGATCCAAAGATTCGACCAAAGAGCCACGGTTCCGCGGCAATAGCAAGCTATTGCCGCACAACCGCGGCCATCTTGGCTCTTCTCTGGGTCGAGTTTGGTGCAGCGTATTTCTGGCTTGGTTTTAGGATTTTTAAGATGGTTTATATGTGCCCAGATTTTCCAAAATAGAAATTTGTTTTTGGGGGCCTATAAATCCGTATTTTTTTCCGAACTTCAATACACTTTGACTAAAAGGTTATATCTGTGATGTTTACATGTATTGAATGTCGGCTAATCGCTATATGTCGATTAGTCGGGGTTATACATATCTGTGATCTGTGATTGATGATGGTATGTGTATATGAATGGGTTGGATTGTCGCGGATGAATAGCCGGGGTGGATATGAGATGAGTGTTGCTTTTTCTTTCATTCATTGTAATATGTAAATTGATGTAATATTATTATTTGTTTGGCCGCACAACCGGGTCGGGGTTGTAGCTGTCATTGTATAATTCTTTTTACTGTTTTTGCTCCTAGGATAGACCCATGGAGGGGGTACACAAACTACTGGGTATCTCGAAGTGCCGAGTGGCCTACTCACGGTGGTGAGGGAGGTTGCTTCGCTTCGGGTACTTAGCGGGTAGTTTGCCGCACCCGTAGGGGTCTTGGGTGGGGTATTGGCTATTCACCGCGACCGTGTAATCCGCTTTTCGTTGCAGGCTCGAACGGATTGCGGATTCCTAGTATATCCAATGTATTCATCTGTGATCTGTAATGTCTATCATTGATATATATTTATATATGATAACTATTTAGGCGTTGCTTATGTTTTATAGCCGCGCTAGCCCAGCCCCCGCTCTGTCGTTAGTTAAGTAACCTAACGGGTGATGACGGGGCCCCGTGGCGAATGCGAATGGCATAAGCGTACGTCATATTTTGGTTGTTTTCTGCAATGGTAGGATTAAATGATGGGACACATTAAAAGAACTAATGCAAGAAAATAAACCAAGTAAAAGTCGATTGGAACACTTTGAAAACCACTCGGTTCTTTTCAAAACTAAACTTTTAAACGCGGAGCTTGAACCACTCCTTTTTAAAAGCTATCTCGTTCCATCGATTATATCAAGTTCACTACGTTCACGGTTTCGCCAAAACCATCCGTAGCCCTCCATCATTTCAGTTAAATATTCGGTAGTATTCAAGCTATGTATTTTGACCTCACGCCAAGGCATAGTGATTGGTAGCTGCCGGATATTTATCTGTTGCATAGATAGAATGCGTTGGTTTGAGACAGTCGTACTGCCATTTTGGCCTACGTCAAGGGTAGGTACGGGTGGGTTCAAATTAACCGGGATAATGATGGGAAGAACTTGACATGTGACTTATGACATTTTGACCTCACGCCAAGGTCATAAGAGCATGGGGCAAAAATCCACATCGGGAGTTTCATAAGTACTGAAACTTGCTAGCGCTGCATACCATTTGGAGTGTGATAATTCTGGTAGGATTCCTTCGGTTTTATCACGCGATGATATTTGGATCCCGATCCTACTGTAAGTATATGCTACTCCTCGGGAAAACTCTCACTTAACGATCAATGCTATAAACTTAGTAGGTGTCTAGAAAGGTGTTAGCGGGGCTACGCCCACAGGGAAAAGAGGTTACTTAATTAAGGAACTTCGCGAAAGCGTTGGAAAACCTCCCTCGAAGTACCGACACTGGCCTGGCTGAACGGTTAAGCAAGTATTGTACGGTGAGATTGATCCTGACTAATCCTTTCTTTACGGTTTGAGAAGGGATTCGAGAGACAGTGGGAGCCATCCAGTTTAGACAAACTAAAAAAACCACTCTAAACTTGCAAGTGCATCATGCTAAAGTGTTTCTTTTCTCTCTCCTAATTGCAGCGACCATTCAACATGACCGGACTTAAGTTATTACTAGATAAAAACATATTGACAGGGCCGAACTACAAAGATTGGCTCAAGAATGTCAAGATGGCAATCACTTACGACAAGTTGGGGTATGTCCTTACCACCAAAGCTTCCCCTATCCCAGGTCCCAAAACCAGTGTCGTAGATAGGGAAATCTACAAGACCTGGGAAATAGATTGCACGAAGGCCAGATGCCTCGTACTAGCCTCGATGGACAACGAACATCAGAGGAGGCACGAGAATATGGACCTAGAGTCCATATTTCTTCATACAAAAGAACTGTATGGAGAGCAGTCTCGTATCGCAAGATACGAAGTGTCGAAGAAGTTGTTTTCGGCAAGGTTGGCCGTCGGATCATCGGTAGCGGAACACGTGCTTAAGATGATTGGCTACATTGAGGAGCTCGCGGACCTTGGGACCACGTTGGAGAATGAACTCTATACTGATTTGATTCTCCAGTCCCTTCCTTCCACTTACGCCCAGTTTATTCTTAACTTCAACATGCAAGGAAAGGAGGTTGAACTTTCCGAGCTTCTGAACATGTTGAGGAGTGCTGAGGGCACCCTACAGAAGGGTAGGGAGACATCCACTTTGTTTGTAGGAGGATCTTCCTCTTCTAGGTCCAGGGCGAAAGCCAAGGGCAAGAAGAAGAAAGCCCCCGCCAAACCAAGAGGCGGTGTCAGTAAAGTGGATACGAAGGGAAAAGGAAAAGCAACAAAGATAGCGGGAAAGCTGGTGGGGAAGGAAGAATGCTTCTATTGTCACAAAAGTGGTCACTGGAAACAGGATTGCAAGGCTTGGAAGGCCAGAACACAGGATTTGAAGCGAGTTGCAGCTTCAGCTTCAGGTGTGTATGTTATTGAAAACTGTCTATCAATAAACTCTACATCCTGGGTATTGGATACCGGATCAGGATCTCATATCTGTAATTCTTTGCAGGCGTTGAGAAAGCGTAGAGTTTTGAAGGCAGGTGACATGACCCTCAGAGTTGCAAACAGTGCTAGCATGGATGCTGAGGCCGTGGGGGACTATCACCTGGGATTGTCGGATGGACACTTTTTGGTTTTACGTAGTTGTTATTATGTACCAAATGCAACCTGTAATATCATTTCTGTATCTTTATTATCTAAAGAAGGTTATGAATTTGCATTTGTAAGTAATGTAGTGAACATTCACCTTAATCAAGTTTTGATTGGGTCAGGTACATTGAACAACGGTATATACGTATTAAACCAACCACAGATTTTCAATGTCCAGAATACATACAAAAGAAAGTCTCCAGAAATCGATAAAACTTTCTTATGGCATTGTAGACTGGGTCACATCAATGAGAGAAGGTTGACTAAGTTACGTGCAGAAGGATATTTGGATTCGTTCGAATATCAATCGTATGCAACTTGTCAATCCTGTCTCAAGGGAAAGATGACAAAGACTCCGTTCACTGGACACGGAGTAAGAGCGAGCGAGCTCTTGGGACTCGTACACAGCGACGTGTGCGGTCCAATGTCTACACATGCACGAAGCGGTTATTCATACTTCATTACTTTTACGGATGATTTCTCAAGATTCGGACATGTCTTCTTAATGAAGCATAAATCCGAAGCTTTTGATAAGTTCCAGGAATATAAGAATGAAGTAGAAAAACAAATAGGCAAAAGTATCAAGGCACTGAGATCTGATCGAGGTGGTGAATACTTGAGTGCCGAGTTCCTGGGTTACTTAAAAGAGAATGGAATTCTCTCTCAGCTTACTCCTCCATACACTCCGCAACATAACGGTGTATCAGAGAGACGGAACCGAACCCTATTGGATATGGTACGGTCCATGATGAGTAACGCTGAGTTGCCGCGATCGTTCTGGGGATATGCGCTAGAAACAGCTGGATACCTTTTGAACCGTGTTCCCACTAAGACTGTGCCTACCACCCCATATGAGTTATGGAGTGGGAAGAAACCCTATCTTCAATACTTGAAGATTTGGGGATGTCCAGCTTATGTCAAAAAGCAGCATGCGGACAAACTAGAGGCACGCTCAGTACTGTGCAAGTTTGTGGGATACCCAAAGAACTCCAGGGGGTATCTTTTCTGTTATGCAGAGGAACAAAAAGTCCTTGTTTCTCGTAATGCCCATTTTCTGGAACATCAGTTCTTGGAAAAAGAAATAAGTAGGAGCGCAATAGAACTGGAAGAAATTCCAGAACCACAAGCTATTACTGAAAGCTTAGTAGAACCAGAGGGTTTGAAAGATCAGGACATTCCCACGCCACTCCGCAGGAGTAGTAGGCAGTCTCATCTGCCCGAGAGATACTACGGTTTTCTCATTGACGGGGATAGAGAGGATTGCATCATAGACTTTGATGAGCCTACTAGCTTCCAGCAAGCCATTCAGAGCGTCGACTCGGTAAAATGGCTGGATGCAATGTGGACCGAAATGGAGTCTATGTACACCAACAAAGTATGGACGTTGGACATTGCTCCAGATGGGGTAAAACCCGTAGGATGCAAGTGGATCTTCAAAAGGAAGATTGGTGTAGATGGACAGGTTGAGACCTATAAAGCTAGACTGGTAGCAAAGGGTTTTCGTCAGCGACCTGGTTTGGACTATGACGAAACCTTTTCTCCAGTAGCTATGCTAAAATCCATTCGGATCCTTCTTGCCATTGCTGCCTTCCACGATTATGAGATTTGGCAGATGGACGTAAAGATAGCTTTTCTAAATGGACATTTAGAGGAGTGTGTCTATATGGATCAGCCAGAGGGTTTCATTCAGAGTGGGAGCAGCGGAAAGGAGTGCAAGTTGCTTAAGTCCATTTATGGACTAAAGCAGGCATCGCGGAGTTGGAACATCTGTTTTGATGAAACGGTCAAGGAATTTGGCTTTATCAAAAATCCAGATGAACCATGCATCTATTGTAGATTTGTAGCGAGAACTGTAGTATTCCTCGTTTTATACGTGGATGACATTCTCTTAATAGGAAATGACATTCTTATGCTACAATCTGTCAAGGGGTTCTTGTCACACAGGTTCTCCATGAAAGACCTGGGTGATGCCTCATACATTCTGGGTATCCGGATCTACCGTGACAGATCCAAGAGGATATTAGGACTTTCACAGTCCAGGTACATCGACACCATACTGAAGAGATTCAGTATGGAAGATTCCAAGCGCGGTAATCTACCGGCTTGTCACGGGATCACCCTCTCCAAAGAGATGTCTCCCAAGACTGATTTGGAGAGGGATCGCATGTCTATTATACCCTACGCTTCTGCGGTAGGCTCTGTAATGTATGCGATGTTGTGTACCAGACCGGATGTGGCTTATGCATTGAGTGTGGTAAGCAGGTATCAGTCAAACCCTGGGGAGAAACATTGGATAGCAGTAAAGAACATTCTCAAGTACCTGAGAAGGACTAAGGAGATGTTCTTGGTGTATGGCGGAAAAGACCTGCAGATTGAGGCCTTTGCTGTCTCCAGCTTCCAGAGTGAAGAGGGAGATTGTTAGTTATATGTATGCCCTAGAGGCCATTACTATACATAGGATGTATATTGTAGTGGATGCCGAGACATATATAGGGAGGACTTTCTTGCTCGACATGATAGTATGCTATCTGGTTGCTCTTTACCTTAACGTGTATACTGATTGTCTCTCTGTTACATGTTGGTAAAGCCCTTAGGATCTGTACTTGACTACCTGGACTATGATGCGGATCATACTAGTGGGGACATGGTAGTCCATAAGTACATCCTTCAAAGTCCTTAGTCGTGGGTGTATCGAGACGGGGCATCGATATACCAGAGTAGACTAGCGTATACCTTCTCGACCCATGAAGATGGGCGATGGATGATCCCATATCCATTGGTGTTTGACATCAGAGATGATATACGGGTGCTCAGTAGAGACTGGGTACACTGGACGGACTCGCCGAGAACTCCCAGATGGTATTATACCTCACGTCAGATGGCAGTTCTCTGGTGACACTGGTACAGAGTAGTCTGTTGACCCGAGATCGTCATAGAGTCTTGTGTGGTTCCCACTGTGCTTTGATTTCCATCTTACCACGTCCAAGAGGGCGTGCAAAACGGTGGTTTTTGGGTACAGTCCCGAATCACATGGAGGCAATGAGCGATAGGAAGGGATTCGTCTCTCCCGGTATAGGGAGTTGATGTTGCGCTGTGTTCGATTGGCTATAACAGGAAATCCCTGGCCAGGGTTGCTGAGATTTACTGGTAAGTGTTACCAGTAGTTTCTCGAATAGTTATAGACCTCATATCGACACGACTTATCGAGCTATTGGGGTCTGACGTTTACCACCCTTAGGCGAGATATGCGACATATCAGACGATCAGACCGGACTGTACGGTAGTGTTACTGGTCGGATTCACTGGAGTGTGAGCGGGCTTGCTCGTCGATCTTCAGATCGCTCAATACCCGGATGGCCGTTCCGTTTAGCAGACCGCTTGCGGCTTGTGGGTGTTTGATATGATCATCATCTGCTGCCGGCGTATTGACGAGTCTTCAGAGTCCTACACAGAGGTTTCCTGGCTCAAGCAAAACGAAATAGGAGCGCATATGAGATATGTGCGGGACCGAGAATAATGCGTGTATGTGATACCGTATTCTATTCTCGCGATGATTGTATCGAATGGTTGTATGCGATATAACCTAGGTATCGAATCAAGTATTGATTCGATAAGCCGATACATTGAATACTAGTCGGTTGTGTGCGACATGACCGGATCATTGAATCAAGTGTTGATTTAATGATTTAATGCATAATTATATATTTGATATATTACTTTGCACTAACTAGTATTGGTTCACTTTAAACGGATTTTCTCACTTGGTTTGTGCACATTGTATATGTGATATACCTTTGTACGCTTGATTGTATCATGTTTGATGATACATGTTTAACTATAGTTAAGTGTAATGAATTAAGCCATGGTTAAACTAATGATTAGGGTTTTCTTTTTATTACTTATTTATTTATTTATTTTGAATAGATAAGAAAAGAATGGTTGCTAATTTTGGAGTTTAGTTGAAGCTTCATGAAGCTTTGACTTTGTAACCATTCTTGTCTTCATCTTAAACCTTAACCATTAATCTAACCTTGGTTAATTCTCTACACTTGACCATGGTTCTAATATGATAAGTATTCATTTTCTTTTCCAAATATAATTAACTTATCATATTTCTTTCTTCTTCTTCTTCATCTTCTTCACATGAAGAAAGTTCACTTCATCAATGGTGATTGATGAAAACAAGTGAGAAATCCAATTCTAAAGTCTACCCACTTCCTATTTCTTCATCCTCTACCTCTTGCCAAGTAGTAGAGTGTGTTCTCTTCATAAGTTTTTGGACTTGGTGAAGTCGGAGCTTGATTTAGCGATGCCTCGACGTAGATCATCTTCGGCATGGACATCGACGACCTAGCTTGCCCATTCTCCGACGAAGCCGACGCTTGAGCCCGGATTTGATTTGGACAGCGGAGAGGACCTCGTTGCGGAGCTATGGAGGTGGAGCACCGGATCTACAAAGGTTGTATTTCCGTATCTTGTAGTTAAGTGTTAACTAGTTAGCTTTTTCGCCTAGAAATCTAGCAAACGATCCGTAGTCGGGTCTCTCGGCACCCATAAATTTTTTATATTGGCATGTTCGATGCCTTGTGAGACCTCACTAGGGTGTCTAGGAACCCTACAGATTCCATGTCCATGTTGGGTTTTGTCTTTACCCTCAATGGAGGGGCGGTGTGTTGGAAGAGCTCCAAACAGGAAACCGTTGCTGACTCGACTATGGAAGCGGAATACATCGCTGCATCTGATGCCGCAAAAGAAGCTGTCTGGATGAGGAAGTTCTTGAGAGAACTTCAGGTGGTTCCGTCCATTGTTGACCCAATACCTCTGTATTGCGACAACAACGGGGCTATAGCTTTAGCGAAGGAACCCAGGTCCCATCAGAAATCCAGACACATCTTAACGCGGTATCACCTGATCAGGAAGATCGTGGATCGCCAGGAGATCGAGGTTCGAAGGGTTGCTTCAGAAGATAACACAGCAGATCCATTCACCAAGGCCTTGCCCCAGACTCAGTTCGAGCGGCTGATCGAGATGATAGGTCTTCGATACGCCAGTACATGGCCTTAGTGCAAGTGGGAGATTGTTAGTGTATATGCCCTAGATGCCATTACTGTATCATACTAGTATGTATATTACTTGATGGAAGCTTGGGATATTCACAGTTGTATATACAATCTTGCTCGAGATGGTAGTATGCTACTTGGTTTGTCTCTGCTTTAATATGTGCATGTGTTTCTTTTAGCATATCGCTGATATACATATTAGTAGAGCCCTTAGGATCTTTGCTTGATTACCAGCGTTGTGATGGCGCTCACACTCGTGGGAGCTGGGTGATCTATAAGCACATTCTTATACAGGTCCCTAGTCGTTGGACTATCGAGACAGGGCATTGATACTCCGGAGTAGACTAGCGTATGCGCTTCTCATCCCAGCGTGGGAGACGGTCTGTCCCACAGCCGTCAGTACGTCGTACTTGAGATAGTATGCGGGTGCTCGTTAGGTTACGAGTACACTGGACATGACTCGTCGGGAACTGTTGGTTGGTATTATACCTATCGTCAGTTATCAGTTCCCAGGTGACATGAGTACAGCTTAGTCCGCTGACTTGACACTGTCACTTCGCCTCGAGTGTGTTCCCACTGCACTTTGATTGCTACCCTACCACGGCTCAAAGGAGTCATGCAAACAGGTAGTTTTTGGATGCAGTCCCGAAGCACTTGGAGGCAGTGACGGTTAGACAGGATTCGTCTCTCCCGGTATTGGGGGTTGATATCGCGCTGTGTCCAGGAGAGCCATTACACGTGTAGTCCCTGTGTTAGTTGTATGTATGCCCTAGAGGCCAGTATTGTACAGATGATGTATATTATATTGGATGCTTGGACATATATAGAGATGACTTTCTTGCTCGATATGATAGTATGCTATCTGGTTGCTCTTTATCTTAACATGTACACTTGTCTCTTTAAACTGTCTTATAGTTACATGTTGGTAAAGCCCTTAGGATGTGTACTTGACTACCTGGACTGTGATGCAGATCATACTAGTGGGGACATGGTAGTCCATAGGTACATCCTTCAAGGTCCCTAGTCGTGGGTGTATCGAGACGGGGCATCGATATACCAGTGTAGACTAGCGTATACGCTTCTCGACCCATGAGATGGGCGATGGATGATCCCATATCCATTGGTGTTTGACATCAGAGATGGTATACGGGTGCTCAGTGGAGACTGGGTACACTGGACGGACTCGCTGAGAACTCCCAGATGGTTTTATACCTCACGTCAGATGGCAGTTCTCAGGTGACACTTGTGCAGGTTAGTCTGTAGACCCGAGATCGTCATAGAGTCTTGTGTGATTCCCACTGTGCTTTGATCTCCACCTTACCACGTCCATGAGGGCGTGCAAAACGGTGGTCTTTGGGTACAGTCCCGAGTCACATGGAGGCAATGAGCGATAGGAGGGGTTTCGTCTCTCCCGGTATTGGGGTTTGATGTTGCGCTGTGCTCGATTGGCCGTAACAGGGAAGTCCCTGGCCAGGGCTGATCAGAGATTTGCTGGTAAGTGTTACCAGTAGTTTCTCTACCCGTTATGAGCCTCACATCGGCACGACTTATCGGTTATTGGGGTCTGACGTTTACCACCCCTAGACTTGATATGCGACATATCAGACGAACAGACCGGACTGTACGAAAAGTGTTACTGGTTGGATTCACAGGAGTGTGAGCGGGCTAGCTCGTCGATCTTCTGATCGCTCAATGCCCGGGTGGCCGTTACATTTAGCAGACCGCTTGCGGCTTGTGGGTGCTTGATATGATCATCATCTGCTACCGGCGTATTGACGAGTCTTTAGAGTCCTACACAGGGGTTTCCTGGCTCAAGCGAAACGAAATAGGAGCGCATATGAGATATGTGCGGGACCGAGAATAATGCGAGTATGTGATACCATATTTCATTCTCGCGATGAATGTTTCGATTGGTTGTATGCGATATAACCTAGTTATCGAATCGTTGATTCGATAAATCGATACATTGTATACTAGTCGGTTATGTGCGACATGACCGGATCATTGAATCAAGTGTTGATTTAATGATTTAATGTATAATTATATATTTGATATATTACTTTGCATTAACTAGTATTGGTTCACTTTAAATGGATTTTCTCACTTGATGTGCAAGTTGTATATGTGATATACTTTTGTGCACATGTTTGTATCATGTTTGATGATACTTGCTCATTTGGTTAAGTGTAAAGAATTAAACCTTGGTTAAGTAAATGGTTAGGGTTTTTATTTATTCATTCATTTATCTTTTTAATTTGGATTAAAAAAGAAATTGCAAAAGAAAACAAAATGGTTGCTATCATTCTTGAAGCTTGTTGAAGCTTCATGAAGCTTTGACCAAAGTGACCATTTTGTCTTCATGCCTAACCCTAACCATTCATCTAACCTTAGTCAATTCTCTACAGTTAAACATGGTTCATATTATGATAAGTATTCATTTCTTTTGCATTTTAAAAAAGAATACCCATTATATTCTATCTTCTTGATCATCTTCTTCTTCAAGAAAAAGCTTGCCACCTTTAATGGCATCTTGAGCAAAAGTGTGAGAAATCCAATTCTAAAGTGAACCCACCTCCTATTTCTTCACCCTCTACCTCTTGCCAAGTAGTATAGGGTGTTTTCTTCACAAGTTTCACAACTTGGTGAAGTTGGAGCTTGATCTTGTGTAACCTCGACGTAGATCATCTTCGGCATCGTAGCCGACGACTAGTCCGCTCATTTCTCCGATGAAGCCGATGCTAGAGTCTGAGATCCGACTTGGACAGCGAGAGGACGTCTACGTGGAGCCAAGGAAGTGGAGAACCGGATCTACAAAGGTTGTAGCTTCTTACTTTTAGTTAAGTTGTTAACTAGTTTCACTTTTCGCCTAAAATTCTAGTTAACGATCCGTATTAGAGTTTCTCGACACTTGTAAAATTTGAAATTGGCATGGTTGATGCCTTGTGAGACCTCTTGAGAGTGCCTAGGAACCCTACAGTGGTATCAGAGCCTAGCTAGAGCCTTAGGCGATGCTTAGACGATGTTTGAAACCCGATCGAAACCGAAACCCTAAAACCAAATCGCTCTCTGGACTTTTTCTAAAAACTGGGATTTTTCCAGATTAAAAATGCTTAAAAAATTCAGCAGGGAATTATAAGAATTACGGTGCAAAATTTGACCAATGATACCTCAAACATGCGGCGGAACCGCGGCCGAAGCCTAGCTTCTGCGGCGGTTCCGCGGCTCTCTGGTGACGTCAGCCCTCCATATTTGCACAGTAATTCCTCTTTAACAGTGCTGAGTTTTATGGGAATTTTTAATATTTATTCCAGAGTTGAATTTTCTGGGGTGTTTTGGAGCTTCGATTATTCGATCGGATTATCAAATTTTGTCTATGTGATTTCCGGATAATTTTCGAATATGTTAAAAAGTTCGACCGGATATAAATACCCAAATTTTCCCCTGCCGGAAAATATCCAAGTGTTGGATTTTTCTGTGGTTTAAGGACGTTCTGAGCAGTGCAAGTAACGCGATGGTCCCTCTAGAAGACAACAAACCTTAACTCGATTATGTGACCGTCTTGAACTGCCCTTTGAACCTTAGGGTTTGGGGCAGTACGGCGTGCCACATGTGAGGCGTTGGCTTGACCCTTCTACGGCTGGACCGTTGGTACTGAGGCATGAAGTGAATGTCTGTGAACTTATTTCATGTGTTGAACGGTTTCGGGAAAACTTGGGTGTTCGGATGTTCGATCGGAAAGTTTAATATTTTCTATTTATCCGGAATGTGATACAATAATTGGAATTCACACACAGTTATGAGATGACTGAGTGAATGTTATAAATCTAGCGGTTTAGTCTCACTTCATATTGAAAAGAGTTTTCGATAATGGGACTAAAATGCGGGGTTTATAATTGTTAGGCATGTGATGTCTAAGTATTTCATTTTATTAGGCATGCGATGTCTAAAGAGGTTGCGGATTCCAACTGTTGTAGTTTTACACTTTCTTTTCTGTGACCGTAAGTGTAATATGTGATATCGCCGGTTTCGTTGCTATATGTCAACGACAATTGGGATGCGCATATTTACTTACGTTGATGACATGTGATGTTATGTGTTGCTGGATATGTTATATTGGATTGTCGTGTTTGAATAGCCGGGGGGTTTTATGTGAGATGAGTGTTTTTCATTTTAATTCATGTAAAAACTTGTATGTAATATTCTTTTATTTGGGGCACTTCCAGGTTGCGAAAGCTGTCACCTTTTGTATATTATTTACTTTTCCGCATTAGGATAGACCCAAGGAGGGGAGCACAAGTAACCGGGTTCTAGGGTCCAGTGGGAGACCATCTCGAGGAGTCGAGTCCGGGTCTCCTAACCCTAGAATTGGTAGGGTTGCTTGCCGCTCTCGTAGGGGTCTAGGGGTGTGAGATTGGCTATTCATCACGACCGTGGAATCCGTGTTTTATACTGGCTCGTATTGAAAACACGGACGTTCTAGTATATCCAATGTTTCATATGTTTCTTCTGCTGCGATATCTGTGATGTGATCATGTGATGTTCTGTGATAGATACAGTATATAGTATATATGATATATTATATAGACGTTACTTATGTTTTGCATCCGCACGAGCCCTGCCCTGCTCTGTCGTTAGTTACCTAACCTAACGGTGCACGAGGGGACATCCAGGCGAATGCGGATGGCATAAGTGTACGTCGTATTTATCTGTGATGTTTAGGTGACTTAAATGATGGGACTTCATTAATGTGATTAATGAAAGAAAAGAAACCTAAGATGTTGTAGAATCAAATTTTAAACAAAACAGGTAGCTACAGTTCTTGCTTTGCATAGCGGTATATATGATATACCCTGCACCTTATTCGATGAGGAAAGGACCGAGATCTCTTCACCGGGAGTGACTCCTTTAGCAATAACTGGCAGATGCTACACACTCGGTTTGTCTTTTGATTGCTTTTATAGTTTCTGCTTTGCATAGCGATATATATGATATATCTCGCACCTCATTCGACGAGGAAAGGGCCGACGATCCCTTCACCGGGAGTGACCCCTTTAGCAAAACTAGAAAAGCCTAAAAAACACTCCATTTAAAAGTTTCACATGATTCTACGACGATATCAAGTTCATTACGCTCATGGTTTTCTGAAAACCTGCGTAGCCCTCCGTCATTTCAGATAAGTACTATTTAGTATTAGTGCTACGGTAGTTTGGCATTCGTCAAGGCGTAGTATACGGTAGCTAACTAGTATTTATCTGCTTATGCATATGATGCAGATTGGATTAGGGTATTCGTACGGCGTTGTTTGGCATTCGTCAAGGGTCGTGCGGGTGGGTTTAATTCAATCAAGAAATGTACGGGTTGAACTTGACTAGTAGACTATGGGTTGTTTGGCATTCGTCAAGGTCATAGAACACTAGGGGTAAAATATTATTGGGAATTTCAAGTGTTGAAATTTGCAATGAGATTGCATACCTTCTATGAGATAGTTGGATCCCGATACCCACTGTGAGTAAGAGTTACTCCTGGGAGAGTTTTACACATTGCAATTAGCTCATCAAGTAGGTGTCTAGAAAGGTGTCAACGGGGTTATGCTTCTGGGAAAACGAGGTTTACATTAATTAGGTTCGTGCGAAAGCACGGGGGACCTCCCACAAAGTACCGACACTGGCCTGGCTGAAAGATTGGCGAACTTGTAGTGTGTAATTAATCCCGGCTAGTCTTTCTTTTTAGGGTTTGAAGGAAGATTTGATAAAAACCAGTGGGAGCCATCCTGATTAGATAAGATAATAACCAATCTGATCTTACACGAGCTTACGCTAAAGTGTTTTCTTCTCTCTCTCTCCAGGTAGCGACCATGTCATGCCCTAATCAGGATAATAATATGGATGTATTGACCGAACCCGCATGTTATATTGTGCAGGGGAACGTTGAACCCGTTCTATCTTATAAGTGTTATAAGAATGAACAGGAAACAGGAGAATATCTGGATTCTCACACCGCCCAAACGGAGAACATGCATGTTGATGCATCATCTTCGGGTGTGTTTGTCATTGAGAACTGTTTCTCAGTTCACCCTACGTCCTGGGTATTAGATACCGGATCAGGATCCCACATATGTAAGATGTTACATGGGCTGCGGAAAGGTAGAGAACTGGGAAAAGGTGATCATTCCGTTCAAGTAGGGAACGGTGCAAATGTTGCAGCCAAAGCAGTTGGCGAATATCACCTAGTATTACCAAGTGGTGATACAATGATTCTGAATGAGTGCTATTATATACCGAACATGATGTGCAACATTATATCAGTTTCTTTATTGAGTAAAGAAGGATATAATTTTGTAGTACAGGATAATGTTATGAACATATTCCTAGATCAAAAGTTGATTGCATCAGGCTCGTTACATAATGGCATATTCATTTTAAATCAAAATACAGTCCTCAATATACAAAACACACACAAGAGGAAAAGTTCAGAAATGAACGAATCCTACTTGTGGCATTGTAGACTTGGTCATATCAATGCGACACGACTGGCTAAGTTACATAAAGATGGTTATTTGAATCCGTTCGAATTATCATCTTATGATACTTGCCATTCATGTCTTAAAGGAAAAATGACCAAAGCTCCGTTTAGTGGACACGGAGAAAGAGTTACTGAACTCTTAGGACTGGTACATAGTGATGTATGCGGTCCCATGTCTACCCATGCCTGGAACGGTTCTTCCTACTTCATTACATTCACTGACGATCTCTCTAGATACGGGCATGTGTTCCTATTGAAACACAAGTCTGAAGCTTTTGAGAAATTCAGAGAATATAAGCAAGAAGTAGAGAATCAAACGGGCAAAAGTATTAAGATCCTTCGATCTGATCGAGAAGGAGAATACTTGAGCAATGAGTTCCAAGATTATCTAAAAGAGAATGGGATTCTCTCTCAGCTTACTCCACCTTATACACCACAGCACAACGGTGTATCGGAACGAAGGAATCGCACCCTATTAGATATGGTGCGTTCAATGATGAGTACAGCTAAGTTACCTATTTCCTTCTGGGGGTATGCGCTTGAGACAGCCATACACCTATTGAATATGGTTCCTACCAAATCAGTGCCTACCACTCCATATGAGATATGGAAAGGGAAGAGACCATCTCTTAAGTATGCTAAGATATGGGGTTGTCCAGCCTATGTCAAAAGACAAAATCCGGACAAACTCGAGGCAAGATCAGTCTTATGTAAGTTTGTAGGATATCCCAAAAATTCACAAGGGTATATCTTCTACCACCCCGAGGAACAAAAGGTGTTTGTTTCTCGACATGCCACTTTCTTAGAAAAATGTTTTCTTATGAAACAGATTAGTGGCATTGAGGTAGAACTGGAAGAGGTTCCAGCAACACAAACTATAACTGAAGATTTGGTAGAACCAGAGGATTCAGTAGTACCCGACGAACCCCAGCCTCTCCGCCGATCTAGCAGGGTTTCTCGTCCACCTGAGAGATACTACGGTTTTCTCATTGACGGTGGAAGCGAAGATTGCATCATGGAGGATGATGACCCAACTAGTTTCGAGCAGGCCATCACGAGTAGGGACTCAGTGAAATGGCTGGATGCTATGCGGTCCGAGATAGAATCCATGTACACCAACAAAGTATGGACTTTGGATGTTGCTCCTGAAGGGGTAAAACCCATCGGGAGCAAGTGGATCTTCAAGAAAAAACTTGGTGTAGATGGGAAAGTGGAGACTTTCAAAGCTAGACTTGTAGCAAAGGGTTTTCGTCAAAGACCAGGTGTGGACTATGACGAAACCTTTTCTCCAGTAGCTATGCTTAAATACATCCGGATCATGCTTGCCATCGCTGCATATCATGACTACGAAATCTGGCAAATCGATGTTAAGACCGCCTTTCTAAATGGTGATTTAGAAGAGTGCGTGTACATGACTCAGCCAGAGGGCTTCGTAGACAGTGGGAGCAGCGGGAAGGTGTGCAAGCTGCTTAAATCCATTTATGGATTAAAGCAAGCATCGCGGAGTTGGAACATCCGCTTTGACGTCGTTATCAAAGAGTTTGATTTCGTCAAAAACCCAGATGAACCTTGTATCTACAAGAAGGTAGCAGAGAGTAAGGTGGTCTTCCTCGTATTGTACGTGGACGACATACTCTTGATAGGAAATGATATTCCTATGCTGCAATCAGTCAAGCTCTTCTTATCACAAAGATTCTCAATGAAAGATCTTGGTGATGCCTCCTGCATATTGGGAATAAGGATCTATAGAGATAGATCCAAACGGATATTGGGATTGTCCCAATCCAGGTACATTGACACCATACTAAAGAGGTTTAGTATGGAAGAATCCAAGCGTGGGAACTTGCCCACGATCTCTGGAGTCACTCTCTCCAAAGAGATGTCTCCCAAGACTGATTTGGAGAGAGCTCGCATGCAAGGGATACCCTATGCTTCGGCTGTAGGCTCTATCATGTACGCGATGCTATGTACCAGACCCCATGTAGCATACTCACTAAGTGTAGTGAGCAGGTATCAAGCTGATCCTGGAGAGAGTCACTGGACAGCTGTGAAGAGCATTCTCAAGTACTTACGTAGGACTAAAGAGATGCTCTTGGTGTATGGTAACGGAGAACTCTAAGTGGAGTCCTTTACCGATTCGAGCTTCCAGAGTGATAAGGACGACTCTAAGTCGCAGTCGGGATTTGTCTTTACCCTTTACGGAGGGGCGGTTAGCTGGAAGAGTTCCAAGCAGGAAACCGTGGCAGACTCGACGATGGAGGCTGAATACATCGCTGCCAACGATGCTGCTAAAGAGGCTGTCTGGATCAAGAAGTTCATTACTGAACTTGGAGTGGTTCCATCCATTGAACATCCAATACCTTTGTATTGCGATAACAATAGAGCGGTGGCTTTGGCCAAGGAACCTAGGTCCCATCAGCGATCCAGGCATATTCTGAGGCGGTATCACCTGATCCGGGAGATAGTTGATCGCCGGCAGATCGAGGTCAGGAGGGTTGACACGAAGAACAACACGGCGGATCCACTCATGAAAGCCATTCCCCAGATACAGTTTGAGAGACTCTTCGGGATGCTCGGTATGCGATACTACAGCAGCTGGCCCTAGTGCAAGTGGGAGATTGTTAGTTGTATGTATGCCCTAGAGGCCAGTATTGTACAGATGATGTATATTATATTGGATGCTTGGACATATATAGAGATGACTTTCTTGCTCGATATGATAGTATGCTATCTGGTTGCTCTTTATCTTAACATGTACACTTGTCTCTTTAAACTGTCTTATAGTTACATGTTGGTAAAGCCCTTAGGATGTGTACTTGACTACCTGGACTGTGATGCAGATCATACTAGTGGGGACATGGTAGTCCATAGGTACATCCTTCAAGGTCCCTAGTCGTGGGTGTATCGAGACGGGGCATCGATATACCAGTGTAGACTAGCGTATACGCTTCTCGACCCATGAGATGGGCGATGGATGATCCCATATCCATTGGTGTTTGTCATCAGAGATGGTATATGGGTGCTCAGTGGAGACTGGGTACATTGGACGGACTCGCCGAGAACTCCCAGATGGTTTTATACCTCACGTCAGATGGCAGTTCTCAGGTGACACTTGTGCAGGTTAGTCTGTAGACCCGAGATCGTCATAGAGTCTTGTGTGATTCCCACTGTGCTTTGATCTCCACCTTACCACGTCCATGAGGGCGTGCAAAACGGTGGTCTTTGGGTACAGTCCCGAGTCACATGGAGGCAATGAGCGATAGGAGGGGTTTCGTCTCTCCCGGTATTGGGGGTTGATGTTGCGCTGTGCTCGATTGGCCGTAACAGGGAAGTCCCTGGCCAGGGCTGATCAGTGATTTGCTGGTAAGTGTTACCAGTAGTTTCTCGACCCGTAATGAGCCTCACATCGGCACGAGTTATCGGTTATTGGGGTCTGACGTTTACCACCCCTAGACTTGATATGCGACATATCAGACGAACAGACCGGACTGTACGAAAAGTGTTACTGGTTGGATTCACAGGAGTGTGAGCAGGCTAGCTCGTAGATCTTCTGATCGCTCAATGCCCGAGTGGCCGTTACGTTTAGCAGACCGCTTGCGGCTTGTGGGTGCTTGATATGATCATCATCTGCTACCGAAGTATTGACGAGTCTTTAGAGTCCTACACAGGGGTTTCCTGGCTCAAGCAAAACGAAATAGGAGCGCATATGAGATATGCGCGGGACCGAGAATAATGCGAGTATGTGATACCGTATTTCATTCTCGTGATGAATGTTTCGATTGGTTGTATGCGATATAACCTAGTTATCGAATCGTTGATTCGATAAATCGATACATTGTATACTAGTCGGTTATGTGCGACATGACCAGATCATTGAATCAAGTGTTGATTTAATGATTTTATGTATAATTATATATTTGATATATTACTTTGCATTAACTAGTATTGGTTCACTTTAAATGGATTTTCTCACTTGATGTGCAAGTTGTATATGTGATATACTTTTGTGCACATGTTTGTATCATGTTTGATGATACTTGCTCATTTGGTTAAGTGTAAAGAATTAAACCTTGGTTAAGTAAATGGTTAGGGTTTTTATTTATTCATTCATTTATCTTTTTAATTTGGATTAAAAAAGAAATTGCAAAAGAAAACAAAATGGTTGCTATCATTCTTGAAGCTTGTTGAAGCTTCATGAAGCTTTGACCAAAGTGACCATTTTGTCTTCATGCCTAACCCTAACCATTCATCTAACCTTAGTCAATTCTCTACACATAACCATGGTTCATATTATGATAAGTATTCATTTCTTTTGCATTTTAAAAAAGAATACTCATTATATTCTATCTTCTTGATCATCTTCTTCTTCAAGAAAAAGCTTGCCACCTTTAATGGCATCTTGAGCAAAAGTGTGAGAAATCCAATTCTAAAGTGAACCCACCTCCTATTTCTTCACCCTCTACCTCTTTCCAAGTAGTATAGGGTGTTTTCTTCACAAGTTTCACAACTTGGTGAAGTTGGAGCTTGATCTTGTGTAACCTCGACGTAGATCATCTTCGGCATCGTAGCCGACGACTAGTCCGCTCATTTCTCCGATGAAGCCGATGCTAGAGTCTGAGATCCGACTTGGACAGCGAGAGGACGTCTACGTGGAGCCAAGGAAGTAGAGAACCAGATTTACAAAGGTTGTAGCTTCTTACTTTTAGTTAAGTTGTTAACTAGTTTCACTTTTCACCTAAAATTCTAGTTAACGATCCGTATTAGAGTTTCTCGGCACTTGTAAAATTTGAAATTGGCATGGTTGATGCCTTGTGAGACCTCTTAAGAGTGCCTAGGAACCCTACACCCTGGCCAGGACAAGAGAGATATACTGGTAGGTTTCCAGTGTTATCTCAGGGTGTTCTGGGCTACACTCCGACACGACTTGTACCGCTATTAGGGGACTGACGTTCACCGCCCCCCTAGGCCCGCCATGCGATGTATCAGACGAACAGACCGGACTGTACGGAGATTGTCACATACAGGCTCAGTAGGAGTTCAGATGGGGTTCACCTCGTCAATCTTCTTATCGACATCTACCTGGGGACCGTTACGTACAGCTAGTGCCGCTTGCGGTCTGTGGTTAAACCCACTGCCAGTGTAGTGTCGAGTCTTTAGAGTCCCACATAGAGAGCTATTCGCTTTTAGGCAAAATGAGTAGAGGTCGGATGGTTTTGCGACAGGGTTCGTTCACATCCGCGCACTTGTGCACGTTTGCTGTCCGGACAGCTTATACTAGCGGGCTTTGGTTTAAGCCGGATCCTAGTATATGATTTGGGATTGGTTTTTGTCATTGTATTCGTGTTCCTCGGATCATGAATACGGGTGCGTATGCACAGTTGCTTGAGACAGAGGGAGAGGACTTTGATTAGGGTTAATGACTATTGTCATTTTATTAACCCTAATGATTATGTGTGTATTATGGTTAATTGATATTAGTTTAATAATTGTGCATGGTTATGGTTGTTGACCATTTGACCCACCTTGACTTGTTGACCTTGTTGACACTTTGACCATCATCATTTCATTTGGAAGATGCTCTTTGATCCTTGCAATTTGCATTAAAAATGAAATGATAATGGTCATGTCTTGATTTAGCCATGACAATTATCTCACTAATTATCTAATTACAATAATTCACATATATGTGAGAATGCTTCATATTATTCTCTTATTCTATGATTCACATTCTCTCTCTTGTTCTTCCTCTCCCTCAAGCTCTCCCCTCTCATGTGTTGAGAAACACTTGAGCTTGAGAAAAACCCTCTCTTGATAATCTCTACTCTCATCTAGGGTTCAAGGATTAGCAATTCTTGCACCCTAGTTACTTCTAGCTTGGAGTTGAAGCCAAAGGTTGAGGCTTTCGGTTGGATCTTTCTTCGACGAGAGAAGACGACAAAGGTGACCTCCTTCCACCACTCCAAGGAGCAAGGAGAGAAGGACATAAAGCCCAAGGTATAACCTTTCTAGCACTTAGCTAGTTTCTAGTTAGCTTTAGCTTGTTTTTGTTTAGCAAATATCCTTCATAGTGTAGTCCATGTTGCCTAAGCTCATAAAAATTCGATTTTTATTCCGTTTTCCGCCTCCCCGCAAGTACCGGGGTGGGCAACGTGGACTTACATATGTCACCCAAATACCAGGACATCACACCCTACTACCTTCTTAACAGATCCATCCCCTATTCTGATGAAGTCAAACCTATGACTGTCACATCAGAAATAGATGATCTATCTCCGCTATATCTCTTTAGTTTATAAATAGACATAAGCCACTTGTCCACTATGCTTCCGCTGCTCCCACTGACTACGACAACCCTCTGGCAGAGTCATATAGGCGTACACTTCTAAAGCTAGTTCAGAACGACGCTATACTCATCCTCCTGCCGGGTCTCACAGTCTGGAACAACAGTAATGGAAAGTCTGGGTAAACAAGAACCTCCCTGTCACCGTCCTTGAGGCTACCGGAGTACCTCTCGGGTGCCTGAGGTTACCCACCATATCTGCGGAGTGGCCAATGGAGTGTCAAACCAGATTGAATCTTTAGGTTCTTATCAAATTTTCAGTAATCGTTTGCGGTTCTGGAATCACTTCCAGTTTTACCATACTCCCACTACTGTTTTCTGAAAATATATCCATTTTACTAAAACTGTGGCGAGTCAAGAACAATATCACTATCGATCTTCCAGATGGTAGAAAGTCAACTCTCGTCATATCCCGGGTCAACCCACAAATAGCCATTACAGAAACATGCCTTGAGTTATCCAGAGTCTGGTTTTAAGCATAAGCCGGACAACTCCCCGTACCTTAACATCGTTAAGATACGAACTGTTCTATATCCAATACAGAAACAGAGACACTGATTTAATTGGAACCAGATTCAAATCATGCAGCTGTCTCCAGCGCATGTCAACTAAATGGAAGGAGGCCGATCAGCGTTACTCAACTTAGGAGTACTTCCAATTATGAGTAACCTGAAAAAGAAGCAAGTTTTCTTAATCATTACTATCAACTGAATACCATTCACAAGTATCTACATCTTCGATCACCTTGAAGAATCCCGATACTTGTAATACCTGGTTCTCTACTTTATTCATATACCTATAACTTCTCAAAACTTGGACCTTGTGTTTCTAAGAAACACATGTCTAAGAACCAGAGAAGTCACAAGTAAACAGAATATAGTACGAGCACCATCCCCTATGTCCTCATGGATACTGGACAACATACAATACTCTGTATAAATCCCCTGAGTCTAATAACTCATTCCCTGTGTGTCGTAGGTTGAAAACTGTACTTATGGTTAAGAAGAATTACACCGCTGTTTAATGCTCCTTACCTAACCATCCACTGATATAGGTAATTGTCATAGACATAATTTCAAAAATGTAAATCTCACTCTATAAAAATAGACGTACAGATATATCAATTTGAAATTGGTGCATAACAGCGGATATTCAAAACCAAATATTTGCCGTCCGGCAAACAGCCCGGGCGATTTCCTCAAATATCACCAATTACAATGAATCCCGATATAATGAGGATGATCACCCAATTCCCAATAACTTACTCCCACTCATCATCTGTAAAACCATACAGATGTGAGAATCATACCTGGTAAATACATACCCTGGAGCAAGTGTCTAATTGGGAAATCGGTTTTCTTTTAACAGTACACAGTGAAACTGAAACATTGAAATGTTTCGTAGGGGTATCCGGGTATTCCTAGTAATGCCTCTTCCTTTATCAGATTCATAACTATAACCGTATATTTCTTTTCCATCTCTCCAAATCCCTTCATATGTCTTTAGTCATTACCTTCTGTACACCCCTTTAGGCCAAATGGTTTTCTTCCTTCCCTATCGTTCGACACCAGCCTATGGTTTGGAAGAAGACTATCCAATAAGCATAATGGGTGTACTGTCCTAATCCTAGGAGCACTCGTAACCTGAGAGAAGGTGAAGATAAAAGACAACCGAATAAACCTTATTCTTATTTCTCCTGAACCAGAATCCATCCCCGAACTGGAACAAGTTCCTTTCGAGTTCGTATATAACCATACGATGGAGTATCCAATAAATTGTGGATCTTCGTAGTGATATAGAGTGTCCTGGAGAAATACAAAGGTGAAGTAGGAGTGGCGATGAAATACTTGGTTTGGTCGTGAATAGCAGTCGCAATTTACTTTGCCCTCTTACTAATCCCTTGATATGTCTTTACTTAATACCTTCTGTACACCTTTTAGGCTAAATGGTTTTCTTCATTCCCTACCGGTCGGCACCTGCCTATGGTTTGGAAGAAGACTATCCAATAAGCATAATGGGTGTACTATCCTAATCCTAGGAGCACTCGCAACTCGAGAGAAGGTAAAAGGAAAAGACAACTGAATAGTCCTATTCGTTTTCTCCAGAACCGGAAACCATCCTCGAATAAATTCCTTCGAGTTCGTATATAACCATACGATGGTTTTATCCAATGGAAGTGGACGTTCGTAGTAATACGGGGTGTCCTGGAGAAAAGGGTAAAAGTAGGAGTGGCAATGAGGTATGCAACTCTGACAATCCAAAAGCCAGTGTTTAAGAAGGTTCGGTTAAATTTGGTCACTGAGTCATAGTCTTAGGGTCGGGTCATGGTCGCTGCCAAAGAGAGAGAGAAAAGAAACACTCAGCGTGCACTCTAACTTAGATCAGAATGGTTACCAATTTATCAAATCAGGAAACCTCCCACTGCAACGTCAAATTCTCCTCCAAACCTGAAAGAAGAATTAGTCGGGATCACCCGAGGAGTAAACCAACTCATCAGTAGGAATCGAGATCCAACTATCATTGCATGATAACGTGACGGAATCCACTCACGTCACCACACTCCAGAAGGTATGCGCATGCCTGGCAAGTTTCAGTTTCTTTAGAAACTCCCGATGTGATTTTTACCCCTAGGACCCAAGTGACCTTGACTGAGCCAACATATCAAAGGGTCCTAGTTAAGTTCAACCCGTCATTATCTTGATTGCATTAGACCCACCCGCATGAGTCCTTGACTGAGCCAAAATGACCGCATGACTGTCCTAACCAATCTCATATCCATACAACAGAAAAGCACTACATAGCTACCGAACACTACGTCTCGGCTAAGCACGACATACGCAGCATGAATACTAAGCAATACTAATCTGAAATGAAGAAGGGCTACGGCTGGTTTTTGGCGAAAAACCTTTAACGTAATGAACTTGATATCGTTGAAGGAAAGCATTTTATAAAAATATAGTGACGAAAACCTTTGCTAAAGAGGTCACTCCCGGTGAAGGGATCTCGGCTCTTTCCCCATAGAATGAGGTGCAGGATATTCCAACTGAATATCACGATGCAAAGCAAAAGGCAATCGGCTATAGTGAAGTTATTACCCTGACGCAAACCTCTGTCCAAGGGTCACTCCCGGTGAAGGGATCTCAACCCTTGCCTCGTCGACCGAGGTGCTGGATATTCATAACCGAATACCACTGTGCAAAACAAAAGAGAACGTCCTTGCAATAACAGCTTTTAGAAAAATTGTTCTAACAACATCAGAATAGGTTTGTTTAGCTTGCATTGATTCGAATCAATGCAGTCCCATCAATTGATCACAACACAAAAGAACGAAAATAATGATGTACGTATATGCCATCCGCATTCGCCACTGGGTCCCGTCATCACCCGTTAGGTTACTTAACTAACGACAGAGCGGGGACTGGACTAGCGCGGATGCAAAACATATACAACATATACTAGTATATATATAAATATATAATATTCGCTCAAGGCGTGATAAAATGCAACATCACAGAAATGTAATAAGCATCACAGAACAATACAGATATCTGGGATCCCCGGGTTTCATAGAGCCACTACTGAAACCCGACGTTCCCCTGGTCGTGTGGATAGCCTGTGCAATGAAATCCTAGACCCCTACGGGCGCGGCAAGTTACCCACCGAAACCTGAAGCGAGGCAGCCCCTTTCAACAACGTGAATGGACCACCCAGCACTTTACGGAATCCGGTAACTTGAGCACCCTTCCTTGGGTCAACCTGTACCCCCTACGAGTGCGGCGAATAGCCTGCCAATTCTAGAGTGAAGCTCCCTTCGTCTCAAAGCCATGAGTTGCGGGCCTATTGCCCTCTAGAACCCGGCTATCCGTGCACCACTCCGCGGGGTAATCCTAGTACAGAAAGTAAAATAATATATACAACGGGTGCATCGACCTCAGCCCGGTCTTGCCCCAAAAGAATAATATACAAACAGGCAGTGACGGCAGTCCACATGTCGGACGCTCGCCTCACAATATCAAATGTACATAAATAACCAAACTGTACTAACATTGCATCCAGGCTATCCTCCATGACAAATCCGCAACATCACAGCACAACACAGAACATCAACGTCAATATCACGTTCGCAAATCCGTCTAAAAGGGCTATAGCAGTTAGACAGGATTTACCGATCAAATGACATTCATGGTCGCAGATATAATGTAAATACTATGAACTAATATGTTTAAGATTTTCGATCGACTAAATTTCCCGATGTGAGCCCCAAGCACTACTGTAGCACTCAAAATAAATCTGGGCCCAAAATGAATATACCAGAAACCCTATTTCCATGTCAGAAACCCACTGTAGAAATTTGGTACAGTTTGGCCACAATTAGGCGGCGGATCCGCGGCCAAAACATGGTTTTGACCGCTGATCCTCCACACTACAGTAACTTCAGCCGACTAAATTTTCACAAAATTCTTATAAAACCCTGCACGTATTTTTTCAATGTACCAAATAATTTTTTGAGCAGAGCAAAAATTCGACAGAAACCTGGACTTGAAAATGGGGTTTTTGGAAAATCCGTTCGATCGAACTTTTAAACACGTTAGAGCAAGCTAGACTAGGTTAAAGGCGTGGCTCTGATACCATGTTAGGCTACGGTAGCGCCCCGGCCGTCTATCCGAGGCCAAAATGCGGAAACGAAAATTTTTCTTGACTTTAAACCGGCACTACCGCATCCTAAAAAACCCGAATCATAACCATTAACCTAAAGCTAGCTAACAAGAGAAAGGGTAGAAAGCTATACCGAGCGATCCGTATCCTTCGGTCTTCGGCCTCCGTCCGATCTCCTCGCGGAATTACTCCGGTCTTCATCTCCTCGTCGGAAAGGGCACCACATCGCCGAGTTCTTTTACGGGCTCCCACCTCTGGACCGAGGCAACTCGGGCACGAAGTTGAAGAGCCGACGTGCCCAAGGGTGCTGTAGGCAAAGTGTAGTAAGGTTTGTCTCTAGCGGGTATGAAGTTGCCATTTTAGATGGAGGAATGAAACAATGGAGATGAATGATTTTTGTAGCAAGCAAAAAATATGAGATGAACATTTTTCCTTATCAAAAATGAATCCTCTCCTTCCTCAAGAAGTGGCCGGCCTAATCAAAAAAGGAGGAGGGAAATATACCAAGGGGGTGAGCACAAGAGGAGTGAGGAGGTAACCATAAGAAATGTGAAGATAATGAGGAGAAAATGTCACACACATTTCTAATCAAATCTTATCTCATTTAATGCTAGCCATCATGAAAGAAAAAGCAAAGAAGCTATCATAATCTCTCCATTTACAAGAAACCCCCTCCACAATTCTAATTTCCAAATATGCAAATTAGCCCCTCCACCAAAAAAATCCGGCCATGAAGGAACAAAGGAAAACTGGCCGAAACGGAATACAAACTGGTAACTTCAAAAAAATGATCCCGTAATAAATTACAGGAAAACCTCGCGACTGTATATACATACCCGCATTTGTATTCCGACCGAATACAAATGCAAAGAGACAAAATCTACCCTGTACAATACTAGGATCCGGCTTAAACCAAAGCCCGCTAGTATTATCCGTCCGATCTTGATCCGTACAATACCGCACGTATAAGATCGAACCCTGCCATATCTCCATACGGCCTCTACAGCGTTTCGCCCAAAACTTGAGAAACTGTCTATGGGGGACTCTAAAGACTCGTCAATACTTTGGCTGTGGATTTAACCACTAGCACGTCAGAGGTATTAGCCATACATAACGGGCTACCAGGTATTGAACAAAAGAGATGTCGATGAGCGAACTCATCCCGACACCCTACTGAGACTGTCAGTGACAATATCCGTACAGTTCGGTCCGTTCGTCTATGAGTATCGCATGGCGGGCCTACGGGGTTGGTAAAAGTTAGACCCCCAAAAGCGGTACAAGTCGTGTCGGAGTGTAGCCCAGAACACCCTGAGATACTACTGGAATACCTACCAGTAAATCTCCTGCCTCGGCCGATGGCTTTGTGTAATGGCTCTCCTAGACACAGCGCGACCTCACCCCTAATACCGGGAGAGACGAACCCCTGCAGATCCGCTGATTGCCTCCATGTGGCTCGGGACTGTACCCAACTAAAACCTGTTTGCATGACTCCTTTGAGCCGTGGTAGGATAGTAATCAAAGTACAGTGGGAACTCACACGAGACAAATGACGATCTCAGGTCGATGAACTAACCTGTACACATGTCACCAGGGAACTGCTATCTGACGTCAGGTATAATACCAACTAGTATGTTCCCGGCGAGTCCTGTCCGGTTTACTCATAACCCAATGAGCACCTGTATACATCTTAGGTTAACCAACTGACACCAGTGGTTTGTGAGACCGGCCACCGCCCCTCGTCGGGGTCTCGACTGTATACACTAGTCTACTCTGGAGTATCGATGCCCTGTCTCGAAACCTCCCACGACTAGGGACCATTTAAGGATGCGCTTATAGACCCCAACTCCCACCTATATGATCGCCATCATACTGCTGGCAGTCAAGCAAGAATCCTAAGAGCTCTATCAACGTACAATAGTGACCTTTAAGGTCACCTAAAGCAGTACACGATGATAAAGATAAACCAGATAGCATACTATCATCTCGAGTAAGACTGTCCTACCGGTATAGGTCCTCCCTCAATCATTGCAATCACGTGCCTGTGATCCAATAATTGACTCTAAGGGCACTATATCCAACAATTACATGTCAAACTAGGTACATAAAAACAGTTGCGCAAAACCAAAATGTGTCCACTTGTCAATCCTAAATGATATTGTAACGCCTTGAAAAGACGTTTTGGTGTTTTCCCGAAAATCGGTGAAAATTCGGTATTTTTCCGAAAATCGTCTTTTTTGTTATTTTACAGTTTAGGACTAATTATACCTAATTTGGATAGGTAATTGCTTGTTTTTGGTAGCAAATGAGTTTATTATGAAATTCTGGTCGTTTAAAAATTTTCCCTAATTTTTCAATTTTTAATATTATTTTAAGCCGGTAAGAAAATACATTAAATTAGCGATAAATACACTTTAAATGGGCTAAATTTAAGCTTTAAAATCATGTTAATTAAAATCTAGTTGTAATTTAAATTTTTAGTATTTAATTTTAAATTTTAACTAATTTTTATTATGGAAATCGAAATTTATTGAATTTTAAGCTAAAACTTGCAATTTTGGACTTGTGGGGGGGGGGTCTTTTTGCATGGGATTCTTTTTGTAACCTCTCCCACTCACCCCTACACCCTAAGGCCGGCCCCACCACTACTGCAACAGCCCCATCCCCCTCCATTTGACTTTAACAATTGTGAATGATTTGTTTTGAAAAGGATTAAAATATTGTAATTAAGGTATGGTGTACTTTGGATATGAAATGGCTTTGACTTGGTGAAAAATTTAGCAAGCCCACACCCTTCTCCCCCTCTCCATTTTCTGGCCGAGAGCAGCCCCCCCCCCTTTCCATTATTTTTCCTTCTCTTTTCTCTCATTTTCTTCAAGAAAATTCCATCAAAATTCAACAAAAATCAACAAATCCTTCACTATTTCAACACAAAACCTTAATCCATCTCTTCTCACACCCACTTTAGTTTAAATCTTGGAGAAAGGAGGCATCTTTGGAGGCAAATTGTTCTTGCTAGATCTCTAGTTGAGGTATAAATTCTTCCTAATTAAATTCTTTTGGTTAAGTTTCTTAAATTAAATTGTTTTAGTGTTAATTTAGTGTTAGCTTCATTCTAGATTTTTAAAAGTTCATGGTTGAAATTAAACTAGGGTTTAGAAAACCATTATTAGGTTATTTTATTATCTAGTTGTTATACTAACCTAATCAATGAGCTTACCTTGCATAAGTGGCTTCAATTATGCTAATCTAAGTTAATCTAGTGTGAAATTTTGATTGTATTGCTAATTATAAAAAAAATCAAGAAAGGGTTTGTTTATGGAAATTAGGTTTTTAAGCATTGCTAGTGTGTTGGAAATTTGTGTAGTGGCTATCTATGGTTAACTTGGGTGTTTGCGCGAAGTTGTGTGCACTTTATCGCAAATCCGCGAAGTTTGCACGATTTTGGAAGTCTTTTGTGCTTACTAGTTTTTATTAAATTTTTGTGGTGATGTATTTGCGATGTCTTGATGACATTTTTAGCGTATCCTATGACTTTTAGGATGTGTGAGTGCGGATTTTTGAGTGTTCGGGTTTTAGTTTTGCCGGGCGACCAAATCGACGATTTTAGTTAGTTTTTGCGATTTTCGCGTGTGTTCCGCGCACCTTGTGCACGTTGTACCTAGCTTGTGAACGTTAATATTTTCGTTTGGGTTTTGCGTCGTTCTTGATATGTAACCTTATGTTTGGTATTGATGTAAATTCCAGGTTCGGTCGCGGAGACGTCAGACGCGGCACGAAAGGGGAAAGCGGTGATTGGACGTGACTAGCTAGGGATTTCGGTGAGTAGATGTAACATCTACGGGGGACTATCGTTGGATGGCGCAAGTCGCCCGATAGTTTTAGTAACTTAAAAAGATTCTTAGTAATGTTAGTAATTAGGGGTGTAATACTTGTATGATTATTTGCTACATTCATGCCTTATATTGACATATATATGCGAACCCATTCTATAGGACACCTGCACCATTACCAGGGTTTTTATATGCAGCACGAGCACTATTCATGCTTACACACACACCCTGGTAATTGCCATGCCACCACACTAGATAACCTTTAAATTGAAACCTTTTACTATAATTGATACTTAAACTTGTGCTATTGCCTTTAATTCCTTAAAATGAAATTGTAGGATTGCTATTCATGTGCATGTACTTCATCATATTATTTGTTCATGCCTAATCTATTAATCACACATCGCAACTTGATTATTGATACCATATGCATTCATTATCATTGACATATGCACTTATGAGGATTTCTTGAGATTTTATGATATTTCTGGATTTCGGGGGAAAGCCGCAAAATTTCTAAACTTATTATATTTTTAAAATATGTAAATTGCGGTTTTCTAGTGATGTAAGTGTCGTCCACCATGAGTTTGCTGTGGTTTTCGAGATCCGTGTCGAGGAGTGGAGGAACCGTCATGGGTATATGGTGGGCCCGGTAAGGTACCCTGGGGCAACAGGAATGTGTTGTTGACGTTGAGCCTGGCAGGGGACGGATTACCTACCGGAGACTGTTTAGGACGGCGGATATCCAGAGGATACCGACAGTGGCCGCGTGATGATGAGATATTGATATTGAGATGGGTCAGCCGGATGGCTGAGGCCAGAGATACTATGACATGGATATATGAGATTTGTGATAGTTTTGAGGTGTCGTTGCTGGACACAGGTTCTTGTTGATTCTATTGGTATTGTGCTGGTATTTCAAAAGAGGTTCCTAAGGGAAAAACATGATTCTTATACTTACACATTCAGATCATGAGTTGATTCGCATTGCATTCATACCTGCTAGTATATTCATATTGCATACATACCTGCTATTATGTCCTGCCTTACCTGTATTTTAGATGCTAGGATACTTGTGTGCATGCTTTCGATAGCCTGTGTAGATGTTATTTATTACTCACGAGTTGGCAACTCACCCCCGTTGTGCCACAGCCTTTTTCAGGTCCGCTCCGTCAGTACAGTAGCGGCGGGCGCACTTGCTTCTTTTGCCACTTTTGCCTGGACTCGAGGCTTGCTCTTAGGTGGGTTATGTTATTATTTTTACACCACCTTGTATATTCTTTGTATCTAGTGTACTCCATCTACTGTATCTACCAGTATTGTTGTATATTGACCTAGAGATGAGACTGTGAGATTGTGGACTTTTTATGCTGTATTTTGGGGTCGAGCTCACTTGAGTCGACATGCTGTTTTTCTCATGCTTCCTTATGATTATTTCGCATGTTGTTGCTTTATATTGTGTGGGATTTGTGACCGCCTTGTGGCGAAGAGCTAGCTCCCGCTTGGGGATGCCTTATTTGTTGGATTCATATATATTCTTGTTGTACCCATTTTGGGGGCCAGTATTTACAAAGGAGACTCTGCCGAAATTTTCGGAAAAATTGGTATTGTTTTTAAAAAGGGTTTTACATGACTTATTTGATAAACTCGCTTTCAATTGATTGGGTTTTCTTCACTCTTTTGCTTATTTGGTTTTGGTTTCTGGGCTTTGGCTTACTTATTTTACGGACGTCTTGAGACGTTTCGTAAACTTAAGTGCCAGTCACGTTCCGTACCTTGCGGGTCGTGACAAAGTTGGTATCCGAGCGATAGGTTTTACCTTTTTGAGTGTAGGACGACCCTTGGTAGATGGAGTAAATGACTTAAGTAGGGTAACGTAGCGTGTGTATGTCCGCGGCATACTTGCGATACGGTACTCCGCCTAAGTGACTTTAGGATATACTTGCTTGAAATTCCTTCTTCAATTCCGTGTATCCTATGATTCTATTGCACTGTTCTTATTACCCCTTTTTCCTATACCAGCCACTATGCCGCCGAAGGCTATGAGGGCACAGAGGGCTGCCGCCCGAGACGAGATTCGAGCTGGCTCGTCCGAGACTAGGACTGAGCAGGGGAGTATACCTTTGCCTCAGGGACAGACTGATCCGCATTCCCCAGGTCGCATGGATAGGCTAGAGTCTGGTATGGAGGAGCTACGACAGATGATGGGAGGTATGCAGGAGCTACGACAGATGGTGGGATCCTTAGTAGAGGTCAATCGAGCGCAGAGATCGGATGCTACTCCCCCTACGGTCGTTTCGAGACCGAGTCGGATTCGCACTGATATGTTAGCACCTAGGCGTGTTCGCAGAGGCCGTGGCGGATTCTTTAGGGGCCAGTTGTATCGCCATCACCCATATGGTCAGCAGCCATGGTTAGGATGTTTTTGGTGTGGTAGCCTGCATCATTATATCAGAGACTGTCCGGTGAGACGACAGGGAGCAGCGACTGTCACGCCCCGCTTCCCAGAGTACGCAAAATTGGGCACGTGACATAGCCAACCATGCTACCTGTGGGTAGGACGCATCCGTCCACAGTCACATTACGGCTGTAGAGATATCAAGAACTGTAAAATAAACTAAACTAATACATGTCCAAATCCATAATAACAAGAATCAATAAACAATAAGTGCGGAAGCTAATGATCCAATAAAATGAATAAACAGTACGTCCCATAATGCGGGCTCACATCTGGAAATGAACAGAAATAAATAAACTAAACCCTAAGGACTCACTGTTCAGCCTGCTCGCTGAAGTACTCCTGCTCGGTCGTCGACAAAGGTACGGAATCTGGGCCATGCAAAACCCAGACGTCAGCGCGTCAAAACATCAAGTATATAGCATAAACATGGTAATAAGCAATGCAAGTATGAACATGAATAAAGCAATAATAAGAGATAACAAGCAGGGTAATGTGCAAAGGTGACTAAACTGTCCTATCAGGTTTTCTACTTTATAGTCTTTGAAATCAATTGGTGAATCGTCGATGTAACCCAATAGTATCCCGTACATACCCGGGATCACGGCCACAATATTCTCGGCGGCAGCCGAGACATGCCGTAAGGCACAGAAAGGAAAGTGTACACTCGGTATTACCCCGTACATACCCGGGATCACGGCCACGATATTCTCGGCGGCAGCCGAGACATGCCGTTAGGCACAGAAAGGAATGTATTAGTATCCCGTACATACCCGGGACCACGGCCACAATATTCTCGGCTGGAACCGAGACATGCCGTAAGGCACAGAAAGGAAAGTGTACACTCGAACGGTAGTGAACTGTCGAGTTACAAGTCAGGTTCATCTTTGATTTCCCCATACCCCCAAGCTATGTATGTCAGGTCAGGTATTCAGTAGTCAAGGACTAATGCCAACACAAAGTCAGGTAAAAGTAGGTCTGTCTGGATCGACAGCAGGAAAGGTCAGGGTTGTCGGCATTAGGCATGAGATCAGGTAACAGGTCAGGTTACTTTCAACAGGTCGAGTCGATATGTACAGGGTGTTGTGTCTGGTGTATCAGTACATGTGTCAGGTGTATCAAGATCGGTCAATATGTAATGTAATCAGGTATATGCTGATAACAGGTATATTAACGAATAATGAACAACAACAGGAACAGTAACTAACAATATTATTCTATATGAACACAGTGATGTTTGTATTTTCATATTAACCGGTTCACGCACCTTTGGGGTGCAATAGCCACAAGGTGAAGCAATATCGATAACATACGTAATGGAGTTGCATGAATTTAAACTAAGCATAATAATAGTTACAAGGATGATCTAGCAATTTAAGCAATGACGTGCCAATTGGTTAATTAGTTAAAGTGTGGATTGATAGCATACCGATTAACTACAAGTAACCACTACAATGATTTAACGTTACGGATGATTGTAAATGTCACCAAGTCGTGTGATTATAACAGATAACATGATTATTAAGTTTGTAGCATGTTAAAGCAAGTATTCGGATACTTGCCTCGACGGTTTCGCAAACCGGAACGCACGGATGCAATGTCGGCAGAAACGCGATAAGATAGCACGGGCCACGGATCGAGTCCCAACAGAGATCAACGGGATCACACGGACCAGGGGGCTTCGCTGGAGCGTCGGGTTCGCCAAGACGGCACGGTCGGATTCCGGCAAAACGCGACAACAAGTTAGAAACAGACAAAAGATTCAATGCGATCAGCGGGGGTTTTATACTGCACAAAGGAAAGATTGGAATGCTCACCGAGAGATACCAGGGACGGCCACGACGGGCTCGACGGCGATGGGACGCCGGCGAGGCAACGGCGGCGGCGGCAAGGGCTGAAGGCCTCGGGTGTGCGGGCGAGGGTGCTGCGGCGAGCTAGAGGAAAGGGTGGTCGGCTCTGGTGGTCGAGGGGGAGAAGGAGGTGGCCCAGGTGACGACGGCGAGGTCGCCGGCGTGTTCTCCGGTGAACAGCGGGGGTAGGCGATGGATGGAGGGCTCGGGTTGGTGGTCCGGCGAGGAGAGGAAGGGAGGTGATGACGAGGTCGCGACGAGGAGGGTGAGAGGGAGTCGTGGGAGGCGTCGGCGGCGAGAGGCGGCGTCGACGTCGGCTGTGCAGGGTTGGAGGCGACGTCGGGGGTTGGGTGCAGTGCGGGAAAGAGCGGGAGAAGCGAGGGGATGGAGGTGCGGTTAGGTCGAGGATGTGTTGCTGGCGGCGACGAGGTCACGGGAAGGTCGGCGGTGAGGTCGCGAGGGTTAGGGTTAGGGTTTCGTGTGGGTTTCGTGATGGGAGACGAGGGTTTGAGGAGGCGGCTGCATGGGATATAATATATAGAGGAAGAGAGAGAGAGGGATTGAGAGAAAGATTGAGGGGAGAGAGAGAGAGAGATGGGGAAAAACGAGGCGGGGCCCACGAGCTCAATGGGAGCTCGTGATTGGCTGGGGGAAAAATATTGAGAAGGATTTTACGTAGGATTTGTGAAGGATTTAACAGTTAGAAATTTATTTTCGTATAAAATTATAGTTTTAGATATTAAATTGAAACGGGCCCTTTTTGGCGCGAAATGAAACATTTCCAAATCGCGCCCGGGTTGCGCCCAAATATTCCAAATTCAAATTACAGGATTTTAAGCGGGTTCCAAATTTTGAAAATAGGTGTTTAGTGATTAAAATGCATGCCCCCAAGTCGGACACTTGCACGCGCGCGTAGTCGCCCAAACTGGCCCGTTTAGCCAAACGGAACGGAATCTCGACACGCGGACGCTACCACGCGACTAGTGGCGACGAGTAGGCCAACATGGACACTTCTAATTTCATTTTAGAGGTTAAAATTTGTTATGTGCCAAAATGACTTAACCGGTTAAAATTTAGCAATAAACACCAGAAAATCAGGAAAATTGGAAAGAGCCATAAATAACCCTCAACTAGTAATATAAATAGTATTATTGGGCTCGGGTGTTACATCATACCCAACTACAAAAAGAATTTCGTCCTCGAAATTCCAAGAATACAAGATAGCTAGCTACTGGAAAAGATGAGGGAATTTCTGCCGGATCTCGTCTTCTCGCTCCCAAGTGGATTCTCCATGCGATCGATTACCCCAAGAAACTAGCACAAGAGGGATAACCTTGTTCTTAAGAACTTTTTCTCTTCGATCCTTGATTTCAACCGGTCGCTCCTCGAAAGTCAGGTCCTCTCGCACAGTCAACTCCGAATGATCCAAGACATGAGTCTCATCACGAACATACCTCCGTAGTTGAGACACATGGAACACGTCGTGAACTCCTGCTAATGACGGCGGTAACGCCAACCTGTACGATACCTCTCCAACACGCTCCAATATCTCGAAGGGTCCAACGAATCGGGGACTAAGCTTTCCCCGACTTCCAAAGCGAATCACCCCTCTAGTCGGTGATATCTTCAGGAATACCAAATCACCCACGGCGAACTCTAGAGGTCTTCTTGACGTGTCGGCCCAACTTTTCTGTCTGTCTTGAGCTGCCTTCATATGCTTCCTGATTGTATTCACCTTCTCGACTGTCTGTACCACCAAATCTGGTCCTAGTAACCTTCGTTCACCAACATCATCCCAACAAACCGGCGAACGGCACTTACGACCATACAGTGCTTCAAACGGAGCCATCTGAATTGTCGCTTGGAAGCTATTGTTGTACGAGAACTCCACCAGGTGTAGATGATCTTCCCAAGAACCTTTGAAGTCCAACATGCAAGCCCTCAACATATCTTCAAGGGTCTGGATCGTTCTCTCTGATTGTCCATCAGTCTGGGGATGATAAGCTGTGCTAAACTTCAATCGAGTCCCCAAACTTTCTTGTAAACTCCTCCAAAAGTGCGACAAGAACCGAGTGTCCCGATCGGACACGATGCTCACCGGTACTCCATGCAATCTGACAATCTCCTGCATGTACCGCTCTGCCAAAGTCTCCGTCGATTGACCAACCCGAAAAGGAATAAAGTGAGCTGCCTTAGTCAACCGATCGACAATCACCCATACTGCATTGTTGCCCTTTGGACTCCGCGGTAAAGCCGTCACGAAATCCATGGTTATATGTTCCCACTTCCACTGAGGAAT
Source organism: Agapanthus africanus (assembly GCA_030015575.1). Lineage (NCBI taxonomy): Eukaryota > Viridiplantae > Streptophyta > Magnoliopsida > Asparagales > Amaryllidaceae > Agapanthus > Agapanthus africanus. The sequence continues at coordinate 249,679,052 of CM057343.1, read as the reverse complement.
CGGAAGTGGTTGCAACAAACCAGCAACCCTTTGGTGTTCCGCCTTGACTTGCTGACACACCAAGCACTTAGCCACGAAGCGAGCAATTTCCCGTTTCATACCTTCCCACCAGAAGTGCTGTCGAATATCTCGGTACATCTTTGTCCCTCCTGGATGTACAGAGTAAGCTGAACTGTGTGCCTCCTTCATAAGCTCTTCACGCACATCTCCTTTTGGCACACACACACGGCTACCATATCTCAACGAACCATCTTCATGGATCAGTAAATCGGTTCGTAGTCCGGCTTCCACCTGCTCTCGAAACTTTTGTAGCCTAGGATCCCGCGATTGTGTCGCTTTAATCTTCTCAACTAAGGACGATTGTACTTGCAACTGCATCAACTGTCCTGTAGCACGCGGTAGCACAACCTCCAAGTCAAATCTCCGAAACTCATCAATGATCTCTCTCTGTGCAGTCAATATCTGAATTGCTGGTAACCGGCTCAGCGCATCGGGCACGACGTTAACTTTTCCCGGATGGTACTGAAGGTCAAGGTCGTAGTCGGCCATCAGCTCCAACCATCTGCGTTGCCTCATGTTCAACTCCTTCTGAGTGAACACATATTTCAAACTCTTGTGATCCGTAAAGACTTCAACTCTCTCGCCCAGAAGGTAGTGTCCCCAAATCTTCAGGGCGAAGATCACGGCTGCAAGCTCTAAGTCATGAGTCGCATAGTTCTTCTCATGAGTCTTCAGCTGTCTCGAAGGCCAATGCACATCCATCCGTCCAAACAAACGGTACCTCCTTACGCGTAAGCTTGGTTAACGGCTCAGCTAAACGAGCGAAGTTCTCCACAAATCTTCTGTAGTAACCGACGGGTCCAAGAAAACTTCTTATCTCCGCAACATTCTTTGGAATAGGCCAATCTCGAACTGCTGCAATCTTCTCGGGATCAACGGCGATTCCATTGCCCGACACAACATGCCCCAGAAACTTCACTTCTTCCAGCCAGAATTCGCACTTACTCATCTTCGCACATAACTTCTCTTGTCTCAGCGTCTGCAGTGCGATCCTCAAGTGCTCAGCATGCTCCTCCGGACTCTTCGAGTACACCAGAATATCGTCAATGAATACCACAATAAACTGGTCCAAGAACGGTGAAAAGATCCTGTTCATCAAATCCATGAATATTGCCGGCGCATTAGTCACTCCGAAGGGCATCACTAGGTACTCGAAATGTCCATACCGAGTTCGAAACGCCGTCTTGCAAATGTCTTCTGCCTTCACTCGGACCTGATGATATCCTGATCGCAAGTCCAGTTTCGAGAATACCCTCGCGCCACTAAGCTGCTCAAAAAGTTCTCCAATGCGAGGGATCGGGTATTTATTCTTAATAGTCACCCGGTTCAATTCTTGGTAATCAATGCACATCCTTCTCGTGCCATCCTTCTTCTTTATTAAAAGAACCGGAGCTCCCAAGGCGAGTTGCTGCTTCGAATCCAACCCTTCTCAAGTAATTCACCAACTTGCTTCTTAACTCCTTCCAATTCCACTGGTGCCATTGGATAGTAAGCTTTAGACACTGGCGCTGCACCAGGACTAAGGTCAATCGGAACTCCACGTCTCGCTTCGGCGGCAAGCTCGATATATCTTCAAACACGTCCATAAAGTCGCGAACAACTGCCGGCTCTTCATTACTATTAACTTCCATAGCTGCAAGAACACTGTTTGTCGGCCTAGTCCTAAACTCGACTGGCCCGACAGAACTGCTTCCTTACCGCAACTGCTGTCTACATCGTTGGCCGCGAAAGGTCCAGCGAGACTACTGAGTCTCGTCCACTCTGCTGCATGTGCGTCCACGGCTGCTCCATTCTGCCTCAGCCCAATAAATTTCTCTTCCATTTCCTCCCGTGCAGTCCTGCGGAAAGAACTTCTCTAGGAAACTCTTAGAGAAATCCGCCTAACTGCTTCGCTTGGGCAAACGGTCTCCTCCACAAGCCACCACTCTCGGCGCAATCCACCAACTGAATGCGCACCACATCGACACTCTTGTCTTCTGGGATCTGCGTCGCAATCAGCAATTTCTCCATGTTACTAGCCACTGCTCGGCTGGCAACAGCTCCTCCCGACCAGTGAAAGTAGTAGGACCCAACCGTCTGAAATCTACTACGGTCCTTACTCGGTCGACTGGTCTAGTTCCAACTTCGTTTACAGACTGCTGAACGATCTGCAAACCTTCCTGAAACAAGTCCGCGTGCTGCTGGATCAGCTCGGTCTGTTTCTTTGATTTCCAGTATTTCTCTTATCACTCCAAGCACGGCGGCTTCGTTCACACACCTCCGGTTCGTCTTCAACTCCTTACCTGTCATAATCCTGAACTCAAAACACCCAATATTAGCATGAGATAGATTCTGAATATCGATCGAGGCTAGAACTCCAAGATACTTAAATAGAGTACCGCATTGTAGCTATGCCGCGGTATCATAGCCGCAATTACTTAACTCCACCCAAGTCGCCCAAGTCCTAGGGATAACAAGAAATCAGGTTTTCGAGTTGACAATGCAAAGTAAGTTTGCATGTCGACATGATCCGGAAGAATGATTCAAGGATGGTAAAACGGTCAAGGTGGCTGGACATGTTTCCTAATCACGAGTACTATGATTCGTGTATCGGGTGCAATACCCAACTACAAAGAATCAACCCAATTAACCTATGTCTCTGATACCAAAAGAACCATGTCACGCCCCGCTTCCCAGAGTACGCAAAATTGGGCACGTGACATAGCCAACCATGCTACCTGTGGGTAGGACGCATCCGTCCACAGTCATATTACGGCTGTAGAGATATCAAGAACAGTAAAATAAACTAAACTAATACATGTCCAAATCCATAATAACAAGAATCAATAAACAATAAGTGCGGAAGCTAATGATCCAATACAATGAATAAACAGTACGTCCCATAATGCGGGCTCACATCTGGAAATGAACAGAAATAAATAAACTAAACCCTAAGGACTCACTGTTCAGCCTGCTGGCTGAAGTACTCCTGCTCGGTCGTCGACAAAGGTACGGAATCTGGGCCATGCAAAACCCAGACGTCAGCGCATCAAAACATCAAGTATATAGCATAAACATGGTAATAAGCAATGCAAGTATGAACATGAATAAAGCAATAATAAGAGATAACAAGCAGGGTAATGTGCAAAGGTGACTAAACTTTCCTATCAGGTTTTCTACTTTATAGTCTTTGAAATCAATTGGTGAATCGTCGATGTAACCCAATAGTATCCCGTACATACCCGGGATCACGGCCACAATATTCTCGGCGGCAGCCGAGACATGCCGTAAGGCACAGAAAGGAAAGTGTACACTCGGTATTACCCCGTACATACCCGGGATCACGGCCACGATATTCTCGGCGGCAGCCGAGACATGCCGTTAGGCACAGAAAGGAATGTATTAGTATCCCGTACATACCCGGGACCACGGCCACAATATTCTCGGCTGGAACCGAGACATGCCGTAAGGCACAGAAAGGAAAGTGTACACTCGAACGGTAGTGAACTGTCGAGTTACAAGTCAGGTTCATCTTTGATTTCCCCATACCCCCAAGCTATGTATGTCAGGTCAGGTATTCAGTAGTCAAGGACTAATGCCAACACAAAGTCAAGTAAAAGTAGGTCTGTCTGGATCGACAGCAGGAAAGGTCAGGATTGTCGGCATTAGGCATGAGATCAGGTAACAGGTCAGGTTACTTTCAACAGGTCGAGTCGATATGTACAGGGTGTTGTGTCTGGTGTATCAGTACATGTGTCAGGTGTATCAAGATCGGTCAATATGTAATGCAATCAGGTATATGCTGATAACAGGTATAGTAACGAATAATGAACAACAACAGGAACAGTAACTAACAATATTATTCTATGTGAACACAGTGATGTTTGTATTTTCATATTAACCGGTTCACGCACCTTTGGGGTGCAATAGCCACAAGGTGAAGCAATATCGATAACATACGTAATGGAGTTGCATGAATTTAAACTAAGCATAATAATAGTTACAAGGATGATCTAGCAATTTAAGCAATGACGTGCCAATTGGTTAATTAGTTAAAGTGTGGATTGATAGCATACCGATTAACTACAAGTAACCACTACAATGATTTAACGTTACGGATGATTGTAAATGTCACCAAGTCGTGTGATTATAACAGATAACATGATTATTAAGTTTGTAGCATGTTAAAGCAAGTATTCGGATACTTGCCTCGACGGTTTCGCAAACCGGAACGCACGGATGCAATGTCGGCAGAAACGCGATAAGATAGCACGGGCCACGGATCGAGTCCCAACAGAGATCAACGGGATCACACGGACCAGGGGGCTTCGCTGGAGCGTCGGGTTCGCCAAGACGGCACGGTCGGATTCCGGCAAAACGCGACAACAAGTTAGAAACAGACAAAAGATTCAATGCGATCAGCGGGGGTTTTATACTGCACAAAGGAAAGATAGGAATGCTCACCGAGAGATACCAGGGACGGCCATGACGGGCTCGACGGCGATGGGACGCCGGCGAGGCAACGGCGGCGGCGGCAAGGGCTGAAGGCCTCGGGTGTGCGGGCGAGGGTGCTGCGGCGAGCTAGAGGAAAGGGTGGTCGGCTCTGGTGGTCGAGGGGGAGAAGGAGGTGGCCCAGGTGACGACGGCGAGGTCGCCGGCGTGTTCTCCGGTGAACAGCGGGGGTAGGCGATGGATGGAGGGCTCGGGTTGGTGGTCCGGCGAGGAGAGGAAGGGAGGTGATGACGAGGTCGCGACGAGGAGGGTGAGAGGGAGTCGTGGGAGGCGTCGGCGGCGAGAGGCGGCGTCGACGTCGGCTGTGCAGGGTTGGAGGCAACGTCGGGGGTTGGGTGCAGTGCGGGAAAGAGCGGGAGAAGCGAGGGGATGGAGGTGCGGTTAGGTCGAGGATGTGTTGCTGGCGGCGACGAGGTCACGGGAAGGTCGGCGGTGAGGTCGCGAGGGTTAGGGTTAGGGTTTCGTGATGGGAGACGAGGGTTTGAGGAGGCGGCTGCATGGGATATAATAAATAGAGGAAGAGAGAGAGAGGGATTGAGAGAAAGATTGAGGGGAGAGAGAGAGAGAGATGGGGAAAAACGAGGCGGGGCCCACGAGCTCAATGGGAGCTCGTGATTGGCTGGGGGAAAAATATTGAGAAGGATTTTACGTAGGATTTGTGAAGGATTTAACAGTTAGAAATTTATTTTCGTATAAAATTATAGTTTTAGATATTAAATTGAAACGGGCCCTTTTTGGCGCGAAATGAAACATTTCCAAATCGCGTCCGGGTTGCGCCCAAATATTCCAAATTCAAATTACAGGATTTTAAGCGGGTTCCAAATTTTGAAAATAGGTGTTTAGTGATTAAAATGCATTCCCCCAAGTCGGACACTTGCACGCGCGCGTAGTCGCCCAAACTGGCCCGTTTAGCCAAACGGAACGGAATCTCGACACGCGGACGCTACCACGCGACTAGTGGCGACGAGTAGGCCAACATGGACACTTCTAATTTCATTTTAGAGGTTAAAATTTGTTATGTGCCAAAATGACTTAACCGGTTAAAATTTAGCAATAAACACCAGAAAATCAGGAAAATTGGAAAGAGCCATAAATAACCCTCAACTAGTAATATAAATAGTATTATTGGGCTCGGGTGTTACAGCGACAGTTCCACATGTGACCCTACCACCATCACTACCCCCTCCTCAGAGAGCCCTACTTCCTACCACCGGCGATGCTCCACGCCAGTTAGGTGCACCCAAAGGCTGTGGGCGCGGCGGTCCTGTTCAGAGAGGACGAGGAGGCAGAGGCCGAGGTCGAGGTCAGCCCGCTATCGGTGGAGGACAAGCCCGAGTGTTCGCTTTGACACCGCAGGATGCACAGGCATCCAACGCCATTGTGACAGGTACCTTTCCAGTTTGTTCTTTCGACGCATGGGTATTATTCGACCCAGGTTCCACACATTCGTACGTATCTACACACTTTGCACCGATGTTGGGTCATGAGTCGTCGTCGTTAGATCAGCCGCTTGTTGTTATTACCCCGGTAGGTGAGTCGTTTGTCGCTCGTTTTGTGTTTCGATTGTGTTCCGTTCGTATCGGGGAGAGGGACTCGTCGGTTGATTTGATTCTCCTCGATATGTTGGACTTTGATGTGCTTCTGGGCATGGATTGGCTAGCCACAGGTTATGCTTCAGTGGACTCCCGTGAGAAAGCAGTCAGATTTAGCTTTCCGGGAGAGCCAATCCTTGTTATTCAGGGAGACCGCAGCGTCACCCTTCCCAGCTTGTTTTCGTCTCTTCGCGCTGGTCAGCTCTTGCGGAAGGGATGTCAGGGATTCTTAGCGTATATTTGTGATACTCGAGCTGCAGAGGTTCTGTTGGACCGGGTCCCGGTTGTTTGTGAGTTCCCTGATATTTTCCCTGATGAGCTACCTGGGCTACCGCCTGAGCGCGATATTGAGTTCTGCATTGATTTGATTCCCGGCTCGGGGCCTATTTCTATACCGCCTTATCGGATGGCCCCGGCAGAGCTTCGAGAGCTGAAGGATCAGTTGCAGGATTTGTTAGATAAGGGGCTTATTCGACCTAGTGTTTCTCCGTGGGGTGCTCCGGTCCTGTTTGTCAAGAAGAAGGATGGAAGTTTGCGCTTATGTATCGACTACCGCCAGCTGAACAAGGTTACCGTGTGGAACGGATATCCGTTCCCACGCATTGATGATTTGTTCGACCAGCTTCAGGGTGCGGGGTATTTTTCGAGGATCGACCTGCGATCAGGATACCATCAGCTGCGAGTTCGACAGGAGGATATACCGAGGACAGCTTTCCGCACGCTACGGCCACTACGAGTTTTTGGTGATGTCGTTCGGACTCACCAACGCCCGAGCAGCATTCATGGATTTGATGAACCATACATTCAGGCTGTATCTTGACTTGTTCATCATCGTGTTTATCGACGATATCTTGGTGTGCTCCCGGAGCAGAGAGGAGCACGAGCAGCACTTGCGGATTACGTTACAGACTCTGAGGGAGCACCAGCTGTTCGCAAGGTTCTCCAAGTGTGCATTCTGGCTGGACAGCGTCGGATTCTTGGGTCACGTGGTTACGAGAGACGGCATATGTGTGGACCCGAAGAAGATTGAGGCTGTTCAGCAGTGGCCCCGACCTACATCGGTTACTGAGATCCGTAGTTTTCTAGGCCTGGCAGGCTACTACAGGCGTTTTGTTCAGGACTTCTCCCGTATAGCTGCACCTTTGACCGGTTTGACCCGGAAAGGAGTTCCTTTCGTTTGGACAGAGGAGTGCGAGCGCAGTTTTCAGCAGCTACGGACTTGTTTGACTACGTCGCCGGTATTATCTTTGCCTTCGGGATCAGGCGGATTTGTGGCCTACTGTGATGCTTCGTGAGTGGGGTTAGGGTGCGTAATGATGCAGCATGGCCGGGTGATCACTTATGCTTCTCGGCAGTTGAAGAAGCATGAACAGAACTACCCCACTCACGATTTAGAGATGGCTGCAGTGGTCTTTGCACTGAAGATTTGGCGACATTACCTATATGGCGAGTCGTGCCAAATATTCACAGACCACAAGAGCTTAAAATACATATTTCAGCAGCGAGACCTGAACCTCAGACAGCGTCGTTGGATGGAGTTGGTGAAAGACTACGACCGCGAGATCCTATATCACCCAGGCAAGGCGAATGTGGTGGCAGATGCTTTGAGCAGGAGGCCCGGGGGTAGTCTATCCCTTTTGCGCGCAGTGCAGAGGCAGTCGTCAGTAGATTGGCAGATGTTATACGACAGCCGAGTTGAGTTCGAGTTCACTCAGACAGGGGGACAGCTTACGCATGTTCGTGCACGCCCACAGTTGCTTGACCGTATATATGAGGCACAGCGCAGTGACGACCGTTGCTCAGAGATCATGGCACAGATGGGACATGGCAGATTTTCCGAGTTCGTGATTGACGATCAGGGGATTTTACGCTATGGATCTAGACTGTGCGTACCAGATGCTGATGGATTGCGGCGCGACATTCTCGAGGAGGCATACCGATCAGTGTATAGTGTCCACCCCGGGTCCACCAAGATGTACCATGATATGAGAGAGACCTACTGGTGGGACGGGATGAAGAGGGACATTGCGGAGTTTGTATCGAGATGCCTGACTTGTCAGCAAGTCAAGGCCGAGCACCAGAGGCCCGCAGGAGAGCTACAGCCGTTACCCATTCCGGAGTGGAAATGGGAGCAGATTTCGATGGATTTCGTTGTGGGACTACCCAGGACCAGTCGAGGGTACGACTCCATCTGGGTGATCGTAGATCGATTGACGAAAGCGGCTCACTTCCTGCCAGTGAAGACGACTTTCAGCTTCGCTCAGTATGCCCAGCTTTACATCGACGAGATCGTGCGGTTGCATGGCGTACCGACTTGTATCGTGTCAGATAGAGGCACCCAGTTCACGAGCCGACTTTGGCAGAGACTTCAGGAGGCTTTGGGCACTCGTTTGAGCTTCAGCACAGCGTTTCATCCGCAAACCGACGGACAGTCAGAGCGGACCATTCAGACTCTCGAGGACATGCTCAGAGCGTGCATTTTAGACTTCGGCGGTAGCTGGGATCGTCATTTACCTCTAGTGGAGTTATCCTACAACAACAGCTTCCAGGATACTATTTAGATGGCACCATTTGAGGCATTGTATGGGAGGAGATGCAGATCGCCCGTCTGTTGGACAGAGCACAGCGAGAGCAGTATTTTGGGGCCGTAGCTTGTTGAGGAGACGACAGCAAAGATACAGTTGATCCGAGACCGGATGAGAGCGGCTCAGAGCAGGCAGAAATCGTATGCAGACAGGCGCCGTCGCAGATTAGAGTTCGTAGTTGGCGACCATGTTTTTCTGAGGGTCTCTCCGATGAAGGGCGTGATGCGTTTTGGGCGAAAGGGGAAGCTTAGCCCTAGATTCGTAGGTCCCTTCGAGATCCTCGAGCGTGTCGGCGCTTTTGCATATCGTTTGGCCCTTCCACCCTGCTTTCCCGATGTTCACCCCGTCTTCCATGTTTCGATGCTCCGCAAGTACCTTCACGACCCTTCGCATGCGATTCGGCACCCGACAGTCCAGCTAGAGCGCGGCCTTTCTTTTGCAGAGCAGCCGGTGGCCATCCTGGATCGGCAGGTGAAGAAGTTGAGATCGAAAGTTATACCGACCGTCAAGGTCCTTTGGCGTGGCCCGAGCAGCGAGGAGGTCACCTGGGAGACCGAGGGCGAGATGAGGAAGAAGTATCCCCATCTCTTTGAAGGTACGCGTAGTTATATTTTTAAATTCGGGGATCGAATTTCTTTAAGGGAGGAAGATTGTAACGCCTTGAAAAGTCGTTTTGGTGTTTTCCCGAAAATCGGTGAAAATTCGGTATTTTTCCGAAAATCGTCTTTTTTGTTATTTTGCAGTTTAGGACTAATTATACCTAATTTGGATAGGTAATTGCTTTTTTTTTGTAGCAAATGAGTTTATTATGAAATTCTGGTCGTTTAAAAATTTTCCCTAATTTTTCAATTTTTAATATTATTTTAAGCCGGTAAGAAAATACATTAAATTAGCGATAAATACAAATTTAAATGGGCTAAATTTAAGCTTTAAAATCATGTTAATTAAAATCTAGTTGTAATATAAATTTTTAGTATTTTATTTTAAATTTTAACTAATTTTTATTATGGAAATCGAAATTTATTGAATTTTAAGCTAAAACTTGCAATTTTGGACTTGTGGGGGGGGGGGTCTTTTTGCATGGGATTCTTTTTGTAACCTCTCCCACTCACCCCCACACCCTAAGGCCGACCCCACCACTGCTGTAACAGCCCTATCCCCCTCCATTTGACTTTAACAATTGTGAATGATTTGTTTTGAAAAGGATTAAAATATTGTAATTAAGGTATGGTGTACTTTGGATATGAAATGGCTTTGACTTGGTGAAAGATTTAGCAAGCCCACACCCTTCTCCCCCTCTCCATTTTCTGGCCGAGAGCAGCCCCCCCCCTTTTCCATTATTTTTCCTTCTCTTTTCTCTCATTTTCTTCAAGAAAATTCCATCAAAATTCAACAAAAATCAACAAATCCTTCACTATTTCAACACAAAACCTTAATCCATCTCTTCTCACACCCACTTTAGTTTAAATCTTGGAGAAAGAAGGCATCTTTGGAGGCAAATTGTTCTTGCTAGATCTCTAGTTGAGGTATAAATTCTTCCTAATTAAATTCTTTTGGTTAAGTTTCTTAAATTAAATTGTTTTAGTGTTAATTTAGTGTTAGCTTCATTCTAGATTTTTAAAAGTTCATGGTTGAAATTAAACTAGGGTTTAGAAAACCATTATTAGGTTATTTTGTTATCTAGTTGTTATACTAACCTAATCAATGAGCTTACCTTGCATAAGTGGCTTCAATTATACTAATCTAAGTTAATCTAGTATGAAATTTTGATTGTATTGCTAATTATAAAAAAAATCAAGAAAGGGTTTGTTTATGGAAATTAGGTTTTTAAGTATTACTAGTGTGTTGGAAATTTGTGTAGTGGCTATCTATGGTTAACTTGGGTGTTTGCGTGAAGTTGTGTGCACTTTATCGCAAATCCGCGAAGTTTGCACGATTTTGGAAGTCTTTTGTGCTTACTAGTTTTTATTAAATTTTTGTGGTGATATATTTGCGATGTCTTGATGATATTTTTAGCGTATCCTATGACTTTTAGGATGTGTGAGTGCGGATTTTTGAGTGTTCGGGTTTTAGTTTTGCCGGGCGACCAAATCGACGATTTTAGTTAGTTTTTGCGATTTTCGCGTGTGTTCCGCGCACCTTGTGCACGTTGTACCTATCTTGTGAACATTAGTATTTTCGTTTGGGTTTTGCGTCGTTCTTGATATGTAACCTTATGTTTAGTATTGATGTAAATTCCAGGTTCGGTCGCGGAGACGTCAGATGCGGCACGAAAGGGGAAAGCGGTGATTGGACGTGACTAGCTAGGGATTTCGGTGAGTAGATGTAACATCTACGGGGGACTATCGTTGGATGGCGCAAGTCGCCTGATAGTTTTAGTAGCTTAAAAAGATTCTTAGTAATGTTAGTAATTAGGGGTGTAATATTTGTATGATTATTTGCTATATTCATGCCTTATATTGACATACATATGCGAACCCATTCTATAGGACACCTGCACCATTGCTAGGGTTTTTATATGCAGCACGAGCACTATTCATGCTTACACACACACCCTGGTAATTGCCATGCCACCACACTAGATAACCTTTAAATTGAAACCTTTTACTATAATTGATACTTAAACTTGTGCTATTGCCTTTAATTCCTTAAAATGAAATTGTAGGATTGCTATTCATGTGCATGTACTTCATCATATTATTTGTTCATGCCTAATCTATTAATCACACATCGCAACTTGATTATTGATACCATATGCATTCATTATCATTGACATATGCACTTATGAGGATTTCTTGAGATTTTATGATATTTCTGGATTTCGGGGGAAAGCCGCAAAATTTCTAAACTTATTATATTTTTAAAATATGTAAATTGAGGTTTTCTAGTGATGTAAGTGTCGTCCACCATGAGTTTGCTATGGTTTTCGAGATCCGTGTCGAGGAGTGGAGGAACCATCATGGGTACATGGTGGGCCCGGTAAGGTACCCCGGGGCAAGAGGAATGTGTTGTTGACGTTGAGCCTGGCAGGGGACGGATTACCTATCGGTGACTGTTTGGGACGGCGGATATCCAGAGGATACCGACCGTGGCCTCGTGATGATGAGATATTGATATTGAGATGGGTCGGCCGGATGGCTGAGGCCAGAGATACTATGACATGGATATATGAGATTTGTGATAGTTTTGAGGTGTCGTTGCTGGACACAGGTTCTTGTTGATTCTATTGGTATTGTGCTGGTATTTCAAAAGAGGTTCCTAAGGGAAAAACATGATTCTTATACTTACACATTCAGATCATGAGTTGATTCGCATTGCATTCATACCTGCTAGTATATTCATATTGCATACATACCTGCTATTATGTCCTGCCTTACCTGTATTTTAGATGCTAGGATACTTGTGTGCATGCTTTCGATATCCTGTGTAGATATTATTTATTACTCACGAGTTGGCAACTCACCCCCGTTGTGCCACAGCCTTTTTCAGGTCCGCTCCGTCAGTACAGTAGCGGCGGGCGCACTTGCTTCTTTTGCCCCTTTTGCCTGGACTCGAGGCTTGCTCTTAGGTGGGTTATGTTATTATTTTTACACCACCTTGTATATTCTTTGTATCTAGTGTACTCCATCTACTGTATCTACCAGTATTGTTGTATATTGACCTAGAGATGAGACTGTGAGATTGTGGACTTTTTATGCTGTATTTTGGGGTCGAGCTCACTTGAGTCGACATGCTGTTTTTCTCATGATTCCTTATGATTATTTCGCATGTTGTTGCTTTATATTGTGTGGGATTTGTGACCGCCTTGTGGCGAAGAGCTAGCTCCCGCTTGGGGATGCCTTATTTGTTGGATTCATATATATTCTTGTTGTACCCATTTTGGGGGCCAGTATTTACAAAGGAGACTCTGCCGAAATTTTCGGAAAAATTGGTATTGTTTTTAAAAAGGGTTTTACATGACTTATTTAATAAACTCGCTTTCAATTGATTGGGTTTTCTTCACTCTTTTGCTTATTTGGTTTTGGTTTCTGGGCTTTGGCTAACTTATTTTACGGACGTCTTGAGACGTTTCGTAAACTTAAGTGCCAGTCACGTTCCGTACCTTGCGGGTCATGACAAAGTTGGTATCCGAGCGATAGGTTTTACCTTTTTGAGTGTAGGACGACCCTTGGTAGATGCAGTAAGTGACTTAAGTAGGGTAACGTAGCGTGTGTATGTCCGCGGCATACTGGCGATACGGTACTCCGCCTAAGTGACTTTAGGATATACTTGCTTGAAATTCCTTTTTCAATTCCGTGTATCCTATGATTCTATTGCACTGTTCTTATTACCCCTTTTTCCTGTACCAGCCACTATGCCGCCGAAGGCTACGAGGGCACAGAGGGCTGCCGCCCGAGACGAGATTCGAGCTGGCTCGTCCGAGACTAGGACTGAGCATGGGAGTATACCTTTGCCTCAGGGACAGACTGATCCACATTCCCCAGGTCGCATGGACAGGCTAGAGTCTGGTATGGAGGAGCTACGACAGATGATGGGAGGTATGCAGGAGCTACGACAGATGGTGGGATCCTTAGTAGAGGTCAATCGAGCGCAGAGATTGGATGCTACTCCCCCTACGGTCGTTTCGAGACCGAGTCGGATTCGCACTGATATGTAAGCACCTAGGCGTTTTCGCAGAGGCCGTGGCGGATTCTTTAGGGGCCAGTTGTATCGCCATCACCCATATGGTCAGCAGCCATGGTTAGGATGTTTTTGGTGTGGTAGCCTGCATCATCGTATCAGAGACTGTCTGGTGAGACGACAGGGAGCAGCGACAGTTCCACATGTGACCCTACCACCATCACCACCCCCACCTCAGAGAGCCCTACTTCCTACCACCGGCGATGCTCCACGCTAGTTAGGTGCACCCAGAGGCTGTGGGCGCGGCGGTCCTGTTCAGAGAGGACGAGGAGGCAGAGGCCGAGGTTGAGGTCAGCCCGCTATCGGTGGAGGACAAGCCCGAGTGTTCGCTTTGACACCACAGGATGCACAGGCATCCAACGCCATTGTGACAGGTACCTTTCCAGTTTGTTCTTTCGACGCATGGGTATTATTCGACCCAGGTTCCACACATTCGTACGTATCTACACACTTTGCACCGATGTTGGGTCATGAGTCGTCGTCGTTAGATCAGCCGCTTGTTGTTATTACCCCGGTAGGTGAGTCGTTTGTCGCTCGTTTTGTGTTTCGATTGTGTTCCGTTCGTATCGGGGAGAGGGACTCGTCGGTTGATTTGATTCTCCTCGATATGTTGGACTTTGATGTGCTTCTGGGCATGGATTGGCTAGCCATAGGTTATGCTTCAGTGGACTGCCGTGAGAAAGCAGTCAGATTTAGCTTTCCGGGAGAGCCAATCCTTGTTATTCAGGGAGACCGCAGCGTCACCCTTCCCAGCTTGTTTTCGTCTCTTCGCGCTGGTCAGTCCTGCGGAAGGGATGTCAGGGATTCTTAGCGTATATTTGTGATACTCGAGCTGCAGAGGTTCCGTTGGACCGGGTCCCGGTTGTTTATGAGTTCCCTGATATTTTCCCTGATGAGCTACCTGGGCTACCGCCTGAGCGCGATGTTGAGTTCTGCATTAATTTGATTCCCGGCTCGGGGCCTATTTCTGTACCGCCTTATCGGATGGCCCCAGCAGAGCTTCGAGAGCTGAAGGATCAGTTGCAGGATTTATTAGATAAGGGGCTTATTCGACCTAGTGTTTCTCCGTGGGGTGCTCCGGTCCTGTTTGTCAAGAAGAAGGATGGAAGTTTGCGCTTATGTATCGACTACCGCCAGCTGAACAAGGTTACCGTGCGGAACAGATATCCGTTGCCACGCATTGATGATTTGTTCGACCAGCTTCAGGGTGCGGGGTATTTTTCGAGGATCGACCTGCGATCAGGATACCATCAGCTGCGAGTTCGACAGGAGGATATACCGAGGACAGCTTTTCGCACGCGCTATGGCCACTACGAGTTTTTGGTGATGTCATTCGGACTCACCAACGCCCCAGCAGCATTCATGGATTTGATGAACCGTACATTCAGGCCGTATCTTGACTTGTTCATCATCGTGTTTATCGACGATATCTTGGTGTACTCCCGGAGCAGAGAGGAGCACGAGCAGCACTTGCGGATTACGTTACAGACTCTGAGGGAGCACCAGCTGTTCGCAAGGTTCTCCAAGTGTGCATTCTGGCTGGACAGCGTCGGATTCTTGGGTCACGTGGTTACGAGAGACGGCATATGTGTGGACCCGAAGAAGATTGAGGCTGTTCAGTAGTGGCCCCGACCTACATCGGTTACTGAGATCCGTAGTTTTCTAGGCCTGGCAGGCTACTACAGGCGTTTTGTTCAGGACTTCTCTCGTATAGCTGCACCTTTGACCGGTTTGACCCGGAAGGGAGTTCCTTTCATTTGGACAGAGGAGTGCGAGCGCAGTTTTCAGCAGCTACGGACTTGTTTGACTACGGCGCCGGTATTTTCTTTGCCTTCGGGATCAGGCGGATTTGTGGCCTACTGTGATGCTTCGCGAGTGGGGTTAGGGTGCGTACTGATGCAGCATGGATGGGTGATCGCTTATGCTTCTCGGCAGTTGAAGAAGCATGAACAGAACTACCCCACTCACGATTTGGAGATGGCTGCAGTGGTCTTTGCACTGAAGATTTGGCGACATTACCTATATGGCGAGTCGTGCCAAATATTCACAGACCACAAGAGCTTAAAATACATATTTCAGCAGCGAGACCTGAACCTCAGACAGCGTCGTTGGATGGAGTTGGTGAAAGACTACGACCGCGAGATCCTATATCACCCAGGCAAGGCGAATGTGGTGGCAGATGCTTTGAGTAGGAGGCCCGGGGGTAGTCTATCCCTTTTGCGCGCAGTGCAGAGGCAGTCGTCAGTAGATTGGCAGATGTTATGCGACAGCCGAGTTGAGTTCGAGTTCACTCAGACAGGGGGACAGCTTGCACATGTTCGTGCACGCCCACAGTTGCTTGACCGTATATATGAGGCACAGCGCAGTGACGACCGTTGCTCAGAGATCATGGCACAGATGGGACAGGGCAGATTTTCCGAGTTCGTGATTGACGATCAGGGGATTTTACGCTATGGATCTAGACTGTGCGTACCAGATGCTGATGGATTGCGGCGAGACATTCTCGAGGAGGCACACCGATCAGTGTATAGTGTCAACCCCTGTTCCACCAAGATGTACCATGATATGAGAGAGACCTACTGGTGGAACGGGATGAAGAGGGACATTGCAGAGTTTGTATCGAGATGCCTGACTTGTCAGCAAGTCAAGGCCGAGCACCAGAGGCCCGCAGGAGAGCTACAGCCGTTACCCATTCCGGAGTGGAAATGGGAGCAGATTTCGATGGATTTCGTTATGGGACTACCCAGGACCAGTCGAGGGTACGACTCCATCTGGGTGATCGTAGATCGATTGACGAAAGCGGCTCACTTCCTGCCAGTGAAGACGACTTTCAGCTTCGCTCAGTATGCCCAGCTTTACATCGACGAGATCGTGCGGTTGCATGGCGTACCGACTTGTATCGTGTCAGATCGAGGCACCCAGTTCATGAGCCGACTTTGGCAGAGACTTCAGGAGGCTTTGGGCACTCGTTTGAGCTTCAGCACAGCGTTTCATCCGCAGACCGACGGACAGTCAGAGCGGACCATTCAGACTCTCGAGGACATGCTAAGAGCGTGCGTTTTAGACTTCGGCGGTAGCTGGGATCGTCATTTACCTCTAGTGGAGTTCTCCTACAACAACAGCTTCCAGGATACTATTCAGATGGCACCATTCGAGGCATTGTATGGGAGGAGATGCAGATCGCCCGTCTGTTGGACAGAGCTCAGCGAGAGCAGTATTTTGGGGCTGCAGCTTGTTGAGGAGACGATCCGAGACCGGATGAGAGCGGCTCAGAGCAGGAAGAAATCGTATGCAGACAGACGCCGTCGCAGATTAGAGTTCGCAGTTGGCGACCATGTTTTTCTGAGGGCCTCTCCGATGAAGGGCGTGATGCGTTTTGGGCGAAAGGGGAAGCTTAGCCCTAGATTCGTAGGTCCTTTCGAGATCCTCGAGCGTGTCGGCGCTTTTGCATATCGTTTGGCCCTTCCACTCAGCTTTCCCGATGTTCACCCCGTCTTCCATGTTTCGATGCTCCGCAAGTACCTTCACGACCCTTCGCATGCGATTCGGCACCCGACAGTCCAGCTAGAGCGCGACCTTTCTTTTGCAGAGCAGCCGGTGGCCATCCTGGATCGGCAGGTGAAGAAGTTGAGATCGAAAGTTATACCGACCGTCAAGGTCCTTTGGCGTGGCCCGAGCAGCGAGGAGGTCACTTGGGAGACCGAGGGCGAGATGAGGAAGAAGTATCCCCATCTCTTTAAAGGTACGCGTAGTTATATTTTTAAATTTGGGGACCGAATTTCTTTAAGGGGGGAAGATTGTAACGCCTTGAAAAGTCGTTTTGGTGTTTTCCCGAAAATCGGTGAAAATTCGGTATTTTTCCGAAAATCGTCTTTTTTGTTATTTTGCAGTTTAGGACTAATTATACCTAATTTGGATAGGTAATTGCTTGTTTTTGGTAGCAAATGAGTTTATTATGAAATTCTGGTCGTTTAAAAATTTTCCCTAATTTTTCAATTTTTAATATTATTTTAAGCCGGTAAGAAAATACATTAAATTAGCGATAAATAAAAATTTAAATGGGATAAATTTAAGCTTTAAAATCATGTTAATTAAAATCTAGTTGTAATATAAATTTTTAGTATTTTATTTTAAATTTTAACTAATTTTTATTATGGAAATCGAAATTTATTGAATTTTAAGCTAAAACTTGCAATTTTGGACTTGTGGGGGGGTCTTTTTGCATGGGATTCTTTTTGTAACCTCTCCCACTCACCCCCACACCCCAAGGCCGAACCCACCACTGCTGCAACAGCCCCATCCCCCTCCATTTGACTTTAACAATTGTGAATGATTTGTTTTGAAAAGGATTAAAATATTGTAATTAAGGTATGATGTACTTTGGATATGAAATGGCTTTGACTTGGTGAAAGATTTAGCAAGCCCACACCCTTCTCCCCCTCTCCATTTTCTGGCCGAGAGCAGCCCCCCCCCTTTTCCATTATTTTTCCTTCTCTTTTCTCTCATTTTCTTCAAGAAAATTCCATCAAAATTCAACAAAAATCAACAAATCCTTCACTATTTCAACACAAAACCTTAATCCATCTCTTCTCACACCCACTTTAGTTTAAATCTTGGAGAAAGGAGGCATCTTTGGAGGCAAATTGTTCTTGCTAGATCTCTAGTTGAGGTATAAATTCTTCCTAATTAAATTCTTTTGGTTAAGTTTCTTAAATTAAATTGTTTTAGTGTTAATTTAGTGTTAGCTTCATTCTAGATTTTTAAAAGTACATGGTTGAAATTAAACTAGGGTTTAGAAAACCATTATTAGGTTATTTTGTTATCTAGTTGTTATACTAACCTAATCAATGAGCTTACCTTGCATAAGTGGCTTCAATTATGCTAATCTAAGTTAATCTAGTGTGAAATTTTGATTGTATTGCTAATTATAAAAAAAATCAAGAAAGGGTTTGTTTATGGAAATTAGGTTTTTAAGCATTGCTAGTGTGTTGGAAATTTGTGTAGTGGCTATCTATGGTTAACTTGGGTGTTTGCGCGAAGTTGTGTGCACTTTATCGCAAATCCGCGAAGTTTGCACGATTTTGGAAGTCTTTTGTGCTTACTAGTTTTTATTAAATTTTTGTGGTGATGTATTTGCGATGTCTTGATGACATTTTTAGCGTATCCTATGACTTTTAGGATGTGTGAGTGCGGATTTTTGAGTGTTCGGGTTTTAGTTTTGCCGGGCGACCAAATCGACGATTTTAGTTAGTTTTTGCGATTTTCGCGTGTGTTCTGCGCACCTTGTGCACGTTGTACCTAGCTTGTGAACGTTAGTATTTTCGTTTGGGTTTTGTGTCGTTCTTGATATGTAACCTTATGTTTCGTATTGATGTAAATTCCAGGTTCGGTCGCGGAGACGTCAGACGTGGCACGAAAGGGGAAAGCGGTGATTGGACATGACTAGCTAGGGATTTCGGTGAGTAGATGTAACATCTACGGGGGACTATCATTGGATGGCGCAAGTCGCCCGATAGTTTTAGTAGCTTAAAAAGATTCTTAGTAATGTTAGTAATTAGGGGTGTAATACTTGTATGATTATTTGCTACATTCATGCCTTATATTGACAGACATATGCGAACCCATTCTATAGGACACCTGCACCATTGCCAGGGTTTTTATATGCAGCACGAGCACTATTCATGCTTACACACACACCCTGGTAATTGCCATGCCACCACACTAGATAACCTTTAAATTGAAACCTTTTACTATAATTGATACTTAAACTTGTGCTATTGCCTTTAATTCCTTAAAATGAAATTGTAGGATTGCTATTCATGTGCATGTACTTCATCATATTATTTGTTCATGCCTAATCTATTAATCACACATCGCAACTTGATTATTGATACCATATGCATTCATTATCATTGACATATGCACTTATGAGGATTTCTTGAGATTTTATGATATTTCTGGATTTCGGGGGAAAGCCGCAAAATTTCTAAACTTATTATATTTTTAAAATATGTAAATTGCGGTTTTCTAGTGATGTAAGTGTCGTCCACCATGAGTTTGCTGTGGTTTTCGAGATCCGTGTCGAGGAGTGGAGGAATCGTCATGGGTATATGGTGGGCCCGGTAAGGTACCCCGGGGCAAGAGGAATGTGTTGTTGACGTTGAGCCTGGCAGGGGACGGATTACCTACCGGTGACTGTTTGGGACGGCGGATATCCAGATGATACCGACCGTGGCCGCGTGATGATGAGATATTGATATTGAGATGGGTCAGCCGGATGGCTGAGGCCAGAGATACTATGACATGGATATATGAGATTTGTGATAGTTTTGAGGTGTCGTTGCTGGACACAGGTTCTTGTTGATTCTATTGGTATTGTGCTGGTATTTCAAAAGAGGTTCCTAAGGGAAAAACATGATTCTTATACTTACACATTCAGATCATGAGTTGATTCGCATTGTATTCATACCTGCTAGTATATTCATATTGCATACATACCTGCTATTATGTCCTGCCTTACCTGTATTTTAGATGCTAGGATACTTGTGTGCATGCTTTCGATAGCCTGTGTAGATGTTATTTATTACTCACGAGTTGGCAACTCACCCCCGTTGTGCCACAGCCTTTTTCAGGTCCGCTCCGTCAGTACAGTAGCGGCGGGCGCACTTGCTTCTTTTGCCTCTTTTGCCTGGACTCAAGGCTTGCTCTTAGGTGGGTTATGTTATTATTTTTACACCACCTTGTATATTCTTTGTATCTAGTGTACTCCATCTACTGTATCTACCAGTATTGTTGTTTATTGACCTAGAGATGAGACTGTGAGATTGTGGACTTTTTATGCTGTATTTTGGGGTCGAGCTAACTTGAGTCGACATGCTGTTTTTCTCATGCTTCCTTATGATTATTTCGCATTTTGTTGCTTTATATTGCGTGGGATTTATGACCGCCTTGTGGCGAAGAGCTAGCTCCCGCTTGGGGATGCCTTATTTGTTGGATTCATATATATTCTTGTTGTACCCATTTTGGGGGCCATATTTACAAAGGAGACTCTGCCGAAATTTTCGGAAAAATTGGTATTGTTTTTAAAAAGGGTTTTACATGACTTATTTGATAAACTCGCTTTCAATTGATTGGGTTTTCTTCACTCTTTTGCTTATTTGGTTTTGGTTTCTGGGCTTTGGCTTACTTATTTTACGGACGTCTTGAGACGTTTCGTAAACTTAAGTGCCAGTCACGTTCCGTACCTTGCGGGTCATGATAGATATTCCCCTACGGACACAGCATTCATGCTCGCTTCGTTAGTAACCCTGAGGGTCATATCACCCGCCTTCAAAACTCTACGACTTCTTAGTACCTGCAATGAATTACAGATATGAGATTCTGATCCGGTATCCAATACCTAGAAAGTAGAGTTGATTGGCAGACAGTTTTTAATCATAAACACACCTGAAGCCGAAGCCACAACTTGCTTCAAATCCTGGTTCTAGGATTTCCAGGCCCTGCAGTCCTTCTTCCAATGGCCCTTTTGTGACAATAGAAGCATTCTTCCTTCCTTACTGTCAGCCCCCTAACTTTTGCCTTACCCTTCCCCTGTACCTTATTGACACCTCCTTTCGGCTTTGTGGGGGCCTTCTTCTTCTTCCCCTTGGATTTCGTCTTGGATCTAGAGGAGGAAGGTTCCCCAATAAGCAGAGCGGTTGTCTCCCTAGTTTTCTTTAGGGTGCCTTCTGCACTCTTCAATATGTTGAGTAGTTCTGGAAGTGTAACTTCCTTCCCTTGAATATTGAAATTCAAGATGAACTAGGCATAGGTAGAGGGGAGGGACTATAGAATCAAGTCTGTGTATAACTCGTTCTCCAATATGGTCCCAAGGTCCACGAGCTCTTCAATATATCTGATTATCTTAAGGACGTGGTCCCCTACAGATGACCCGACAGCCAACCTCGCCTGAAATAATTTCTTCGAGGTCTTGTATCTTGCGCTACGGGATTGCTGTAAGTCGACGTTAGACACCTCACATAATGTGGGGAGGCGGAATAGGTAAAACAATCATTTTGTTTAAGTTAACATCGACTAACTTTACGGATCGTTGCTAAACCCTAACTAACAAACTATCTAGAAGTGCTAAACTACTATGATAGATGATTATACCTCAAGATACTAGTCCTTCTTGTTCTTGTTGTTCGCCTCCTCGTCGGCCTCCTCGATGTAATAGAAGATCCACTCAAGAGTTCCTTCTCCAAGCTTTAACCTCTCACTTGAGGTAACTAAGTGGCTAGGATTGCTAATCCAAGTAACCTAGAGGATCTAGAGATGGATTAAGGATTAATTAGTCTTTCTAACCTTTGGGATCTCAACACATGAGAGGATTAGGGTTAGGTTGAAGAAGAGGAGAGCTTGAGGAGAGAGAGTGTGTATGTGAGAATGAAATGAAAATATAACTTATTCTATATTTGATGAAGCATAATAATTATCAAAATAAATCATATAGATAATTACAACCATGCTTCATTTAATACAAATGAATGAATCATCTCATGAGTCATTAAGCAATAAATGCTTCATTAACTCACTTGGATGAATCACTCCATGAGTCAAAAATTCATTTAATGCAAATTACACTTAAGCTCTCCACCTCACCTTTCTTCTAGAAGCTTCTCGACTAATTACGAGAATGCCCCTCCCATCCGTAAAACACGGAAATACTGAGACTGTATAAATCTAATAATCCAATACTAGAATCTGGCTTAAACTAAAGCCCGCTAGTATTATCTGTCCGAACATCATACGTGCATAAGTACACGTATATGTCCGAATCCCGTCGTAAAACCATACGACCTCTATATCGTTTCGCCTAAAGAAGGGAAACTCTCTGTGTGGGACTCTAAAGACTCGACACTACGCTGGCAGTGGGTTTAACCACAGGCCGCAAGCGGTACTAGCTGTACGTAACGGTCCCCAGGTAGATGTCGATAAGAAGGCCGATGAGGAAACCCATTCGAACTCCTACTGAGCCTGATGTGACAATCTCCGTACAGTCCGGTCTGTTCGTCTAATACTATCGCATATCGGGCCTAGGGGCGGCAAGCGTCAGTCCCCTAAAAGCGGTATAAGTCGTGTCGGAGTGAAGCCCATTACACCTTGAGAAGCTACTGGAAATCCTACCAGTAAATCTCGTTTGCCTTGGCTAGGGACTTTGCGTAATGATTCTCCAAACACAGTGCGATATCAACTCCCAATACCAGGAGAGACGAATCCTTTCTAACTGCCACTGCCTCCAAGTGCTTCGGGACTGCACCCAACTGCTACCTGTTTGCACGACTCCTTTGAGCCGTGGTAGGGTCGAAATCTAAGAACAGTGGGAACACACTCGAGACGAAGCAGTAGTGTCAAGTCAACGGACTATGCTGTACTCATGTCACCTGGAACTGTTAACTGACGACGGGTATAATACCAACCAACAGTTCCCTGCGAGTCCTGTCCGGTGTACCCGTAACCCAACGAGCACCTGTATACTATCTCTAGTACAATGTACTAATAGCTGTAGGACAGACCATTTCCCCTGCTGGGATGAGAAGCGTACACACTAGTCTACTCTGGAGTATCGATGCCCTGTGTCACGAACCAAAGTTTGGCCCGTGACCGGCACTTAACCACGTAACGTCTACAGGCGTAACGCGACTAAGTAAGCCGAAAACCTAGAAATCAAACCAGTAAAAGTATAGAGTGTTTTAAGCATTTAATAGAAGCATTTACTAAAATGTTAAGAAAACCTCCAGTAAGCAGTCATCACGATAACAATATACGACGCCGTAGTGAAGAAAATGAGCAATAAGTGGGGAAACATCACAGATAGAATAAACTACATAAATAAAGTCGGCTCACAACGAGCCGACACCAGAATAACAAATAATATACATCGTCCTCACAACTGGTCTCTAAGTCAATACATAAGTGGTAGATGGAGAGTACTAGATACAACAATGTACATAACTGAAAGATAAACAGATACAGCACAAAACTCACCTATCAGCAAAAGAGCTAGTACACCAACTGTAGGGGTATCTGTGTCAAAAGATGCAAGAACGCAGCCTGCCGCGACTACTCCGAAGGGCAACCTGCAAACACTGTGGCACAACGGGGGTGAGTTGCCAACTCGTGAATAGAAGATAACATATAAAGGTAATTGCGAGTATGCACGTGCTGCGATACATCTAACCTATGCCAACAGATAACATCTATATGATGAACTGGATGCTCAAATCATGCAACAAGTGCGATCTAATAATATCTCCTTGTGATGATATGTGATAATCAGGTATAGCAATGCAATCCTCTATATAGACTGAACAGGGTATGCAATGATCGTGCAAGCATGTGTACTATATTAGGTACAATAGATACAGGATGAGATATCAATTTACTACATACTGAGCATGGGAAATATAACATCTACACGGAATGTCATCATGGAAAGTATAATCGGTACCAAGCAATGCACCCAAATCCCAATACTACCCGGCGCCGTCATCCTCATCGGTCCTCAAATCCTGTAAATCTCATAACATCATGAGTGCCCAACATCGGCACCCAAAATATCAACAAATACTCGTGTCTAGCATCGACACGCAAATCTGTTAGTGTATATGCCCTAGAGGCCATTACTGTATTATACTGGTTTGTATAATACTTAATGGAAGCTTGTGATATTCACCATTGTATAGACAATCTTGCTCAAAATAGTAGTATGCTACTTGGTTTGTTTCTACTTCAATGTGTGTACATGTGTTTCTTTTAACATATTGCCTATACACATTAGTGGAGCCCTTAGGATCTTTCCTTGATTACCAGCGTTGTGATGGCAGTCACACTCATGGGGGCTGGGTAATCCACAAGCACATCCTTATGCAGTTCCCTAGTCGTAGGACTATCGAGACAGGGCATCGATACTCAGGAGTAGACTAGCATATGCGCTTCTCATCCCAGCAGGGGAGACGGTCTGTCCCACAGCCGTCAGTACGTCGTACTTGAGATAGTATGCGGGTGCTCGTTAGGTTACGAGTACACTGGACAGGACTCGTCGGGAACTGATTGGTTGGTACTATACCTATCGTCAGTTGTCAGTTCCCAGGTGACATGTGTACAGCTTAGTCCGCTGACTTGATACTGTCACTTCGCCTCGAGTGTGTTCCCACTGTACTTTGATTACTACCCTACCACGGCTCAAAGGAGTCGTTCAAACAGGTAGTAGTTGGGTGCAATCCCGAAGCACTTGGAAGCAATGACGGTTAGACAGGATTCGTCTCTCCCGGTATTGGGGGTTGATATCGCGCTGTGTCTAGGAGAGCCATTACACAAAGTCCCTGGCCAGGGCAAGCGAGATATGCTGGTAGGTTTCCAGTGTTATCTCAGGGTGTTCTGGGCTACACTCTGACATGACTTGTACCGCTATTAGGGGACTGACGTTTACCGCCCCCTAGGCCCGCCATGCGATATTCTCAGATGAACAGACCGGACTGTACGGAGACTGTCACATTCAGGCTCTGTAGGAGTTCAGATGGGTTTCACTTCGTCCGTCTTCTTATCGGCATCTACCTGGGGGCCGTTACGCACAGCTAGTTCCGCTTGCGGTCTATGGTTAAACCCACTGCCAGCGTAGTGTCGAGTCTTTAGAGTCCCACACAGAAAGCTATTCGCCTTTAAGCAAAAGAGTAGAGGTCGCATGGTTTTGCGACAGGGTTCGGTCACATCCGTGCACTTGTGCACGTTTAGTGTCCGGGCAGTTATCACTAGCGGGCTTTGGTTTAAGCCACATCCTAGTGTACATTTTAGGATTGGTTTTATCTCGTTTGTATTCGTGTTCCTCGGAACGCGGATGCGGGTGTGTATGCACAGTTGACAGAGAGACGGAGGCAGAGGATTCTCATTAGGGTTGTTGACTGTTGACTTTGCTAAACCCTAATGAGAATAAGAAATATTATTAATGATAATATTAATTTAGTATTATTGTGCCATGGTTGGGTTGAAGGGTTGACTTTGTTGACCGGTTGGCTAGGTTGGACTAGTTGACCATCATCATGACAATGGCTATCATTTCTTGGCATTGACCTTGGCTTGCTTGTTGGATCATAAATAGCATTTAATGCAAGAAATGATATTGCCATTTGATATGATAACAACCATCATATAATACTCAATTATTATTACTTGTTGTCATGATTTTGGGTTATGAGAGCTTGGATGGCAAAAGTTTTGCTCATTCTTTCATTTTCCTTTCTCTCTCATGCTTGAGCTCTCCCTCTTCCTCTTGATCTCTCTCTAGTTCATGGTTCACTTGTCTCATGTGTTGAGAAGCAAGAACCATAGAGATAAAACCCAACACACTCCTTTACTCATCCTAGTTCACAAGGTCTAGCAAGCCAAGTGTTCTAGTTTCTTCTAGTTTGAAGTGAAGCCAAAGGTAGAAGCTTTCGGGTGGATCCATCTTCGGCGCGAGGAGACGACGAGGTGAGGCCGATCCGACCACCACAAGGAGTTGAAGACGAAGGAGTTCAAGTTAAGGTATAACCCCCTAACCGAGTAGGTAATACTCTTGTTAGGATTGTTAGATAGTTGTTTATCAAAGATCCGTATTTTGAGTCCATGTTACCACCAAAAGAAAAATCGTTTTTCATCATTTCCGCAAGCCCGTAAGTACCGGGAGAGGTAACGTGGACTTACAGTGTTATCAGAGCCTAGTTAAACACTATCTAACATGTTAGCAAAGTAACTAGAAGTTCGATCGGAGAAAAAGTCACGAAACACGCCCGGAAAATCAAGTTTCTGCCGATTCTGTTTTCTGTTCAAAAATTAATAAATCTTACACTAAAAATCGGCTCAGGCTTTTTATAAGACACCCATGAAAATTGGTCCACCGACTCGGTCAAAGCGCCGCGGAAACGCGGCGGGAGCATGCTCCCGCCGCGGATCCACGGCCTAGTTGACTCGGCCGTGGCACAATTTTCATGCAGTGTGTTTCTGGGGTTGTTTTGGGATTTTTACAATATGTTTTTTCTGCCCAGATTTTCCAGAAAGAAAAATTTGTTTTTGGGACTTAAAAATCCGTATTTTGATCGAACTTCTAAAGACTTAAGTTAACGGGTAAATTTCTGTGATGTGATATATGTATTGAATGTGTGCTAATCGCTATACGTCGATTAGTGGGGGTTATACATATCTGTGATCTGTAATGTTGATGGTATGTGTATATGAATTCATTGGATTGTCGCGGATGAATAGCCAGGGGGTTGTGAGATGAGATTTTTCTTTTTCTTTCAATTCATGTAATTTGTAATTGATGTAATATTATTTATATGGCCGCACAACCGGGATGGGGTTGTAGCCGTCATTGTATAATTTCTTTTACTGTTTTTTCTCCTAGGATAGACCCAAGGTGGGGTGCACAAACTACCGGGTATCTCGAAGTGCCGAGTGGCCTACTCACGGTGTTGAGGGAGGTTGCTTCGCTTCGGGTACTTGGCGGGTAGTTTGCCGCACCCGTAGGGGTCTAGGGTAGGGTATTGGCTATTCACCGCGACCGTGTAATCCGCTTTCCGTTACAGGCTTGTACGGAATGCGGATTCCTAGTATATCCAATGTGTTCATCTGTGATCTGGAATGGCTATCATTGCTATATATCTATATATGATATCTATTTAGGCGTTGCTTATGTTTTGCATCCGCGCTAGTCCAGCCCCCGCTCTGTCGTTAGTTAAGTAACCTAACGGGTAATGACGGGGCCCCGTGGCGAATGCGGATGGCATAAGCGTACGTCATATTTTAGTTGTTTTCTGCAATGGTAGGATTAAATGATGGGACTGTTGCGCCACGGCAGCGCCCCGGCCGTCTATCCGAGGCCAAAATGCGGAATCAAAATTTTCCTTACTTGGAAACTGGCGCTACCGCGGACAATTACCCGGATCGAAACCATTAACCGATACTAGCTAACTAGAGATGGGATTTGAGATATACCGAGTGATCCGAGTCCTCCGGTCTTCTCGTCGTCGTCCCGATCTCCTGCGGAAACTCCGGTCGTCGCCTCCTTGCCGGAAGGGCACCACATCGTCTGTATCTTTTACGGGCTCCCACCTCAATACCGAGGCAACTCGGGCACGAAGCTGGCAAGTCGACGTGCCCAAGATTTGCTGTAGAATGTAGTGTAGATGTTGCTAGTCTCATTTGGGGTTTGTAGTTGCCTTGATGGAGGAATGGAATTTTCAAGTGGAGCTAGAATGTGTGTAGTATGAAAAATGAGATGAACAAATTTTTTCTTCATCCAAATGAAAAATGAACCCTTCTCATTTTTTCTCTCCTCATCCAAAAGAGTGGTCGGCCAATAACATGTAGGAAATGGTGGGAGGAAACAACTAAGGGAGGTGAGTGTAGGATAAAAAGAATGGTGACCACATCCATAAAGCAAAGAAACATCAACCGTACTTAAAACCCATACCCTTTCCAATCTCAATTAATGCAAAAGCATGGATGAAAGATTCTAATCCTATCATAATGAATACATTTGCAAGAAACCCCCTCCACAAATGTAATTTGCAAAACTGCAAATTACCCCCTCCATCGGAAAAGTCCGGCCGGGAAAGAACAAAGAAAAACCGACCGAAACGGAATGCAAACTGGCAACTCCAGAAAACTGGTCCCGTAATAAATTACAGGAAAAACCCCGATACTGTGCATACACACCCGCATCTGTATTCCGACCGGATACAAATGCAATGAGACAAAATCTACACTGTACTAAACTAGGATCCGGCTTAAACTAAAGCCGGCTAGTAATATCCGTTCGATCCTGATCCGTGCAATACCGCACGTATCTGATCGAACCCTGCCATATATCCATACGGCTACTAGTACAAACCGTTCGATCCTGATCCGTGCAATACCGCACGTATCTGATCGGACCCTGCCATATCTCCATACGGCCTCTACAGCGTTTCGCCCGAAAGCTTGAGTAACTGAAAGTGTGGTGGACTCTAAAGACTCGTCAATACTATGGCTGTGGATTTAACCACTAGCACGTCAGAGGTATTAGCCAATACATGACGGGCCACCAGCTATTGACCAAAAGGGACGTCGATGAGCGAACTCATCCTGACACCCTACTGAGCCTGTCAGTGACAATATCCGTACAGTCCGGTCGGTTCGTCTATGAGCATCGCATGGCGGGCCTAGGGGGTAGGTAAAAGTCAGACCCCCAAAGGCGGCACAAGTCGTGTCGGAGTGAAGCCCAGAACACCCTGAGATACTACTGGAATACCTACCAGTAAATCTCCTGCCTCGGCCGAGGGCTTTGTGTAATGGCTCTCCTAGACACAGCGCGACCTCACCCCCAATACCGGGAGAGACGAACCCCTACAGATCCGCTCACTGCCTCCATGTGGCTCGGGACTGTACCCAACTAAAACCTGTTTGCACGACTCCTTTGAGCCGTGGTAGGGTAGTAATCAAAGCACAGTGGGAACTCACACGAGACAAATGACGATCTCAGGTCGATGAACTAACCTGTACACATGTCACCTGGGAACTGCTATCTGACGTCTGGTATAATCCCAACTACCAGGTTCCCGGCGAATCCTGTCCGGTGTACTCATAACCCAATGAGCACCTGTATACATCTTAGGTGAACCAACTGACACCAGTGGCTTATGAGACCGGCCACCGCCCCTCGTCGGGGTCTCGACTGTATACACTAGTCTACTCTGGAGAATCGATGCCCTGTCTCGAAACTCCCACGACTAGGGACCTTTTAAGGATGTGCTTATAGACTCCAGCTCTCACTTATATGATCGCCCTCATACTGCTGGCAGTCAAGCAAGAATCCTAGGGGCTCTATCAACGTGTAATAGCGACCTGTCAGGTCACCTAAAGCAGTACACGATGATAAAGGTAAACCAGATAGCATACTATCATCTCGAGTAAGACTGTCCTACCGGGATAGGTCCTCCCTCAACCATTGCAATCACGTGCCTGTGATCCAATAATTGACTCTGAGGGCACTATCTCCAACAATCTCCCACTTGCACTCAAGGCTAATTATTGCGATGTCGCATACTCACAGCCCGTGTGATACCGAACACCCAACTCCTCTACTAGTCAGTCGCACAAAGCCTGTTTGCGAAACTATTGCGTTCGAGGAATAGCCTCAGTGAGTGGATCCGCCTAGATGTTTCTTTCTATGTCTCTCTAAATCTCAAGTTCGCGGAGAATGCCATCTCCCGAAATGAGCAATACCTGTCTTAGAATGTCTGGATGCCTGATGGGACCTAGCTCATAAATGAACTCCAAATCCAAACTTCTTAGACTGTATCGTCAACTGAACTTAATCAGTATCCTGCGCCAAGCCTCCCTCAGTATCTGCCTGGATCACCTGTCCAGAATACTGTCCCTCGTCAGAGGGAGAACTATAACTCTGACAACCTCCTTGTCGTCCATGTCACCTTGGAAGCCTGGAGTGATAACCGTCTCCTAAAGGAGGCAGCCGTTATCATATCCCTAGAACATTCACTTATGTTCTAAAACTGCTTCCGACTGTTCCTCCAGGATTGGATCAATATCAACTTATTGCATCTAGTGCAAGAACAACATCTGGTATGGTACTTGACATCTCATGATTGACTCAATTGCCTAAGCAAGTGATCTGCCAATCATGCACATCCCTCTCTACTTTAGTCTATAAGACACCTTTAGAGAGGGTGACTCCATCACCTGCAGGTGTACTACCGTTCTAGGAGTCGTCCATTCTAAATACTCTTAGAATGCTGTCAAAGTACCCTGATTGGGAAACCACCCAAATCTAGATCTAAAACCATAGATCTAGTAACCAGTATGTCTGATATTGTGTTCAAGTCCCTTGTGGAGAAAACACTGTGTGACGACCAAAGTATAACCGATCGTAGTATAGGAATGTCACTTCCTACTCTGTGTATGTCATCAAATACCAGGACATCACACCCTACTACCTTCTTAACAGATCCATCCCCTATTCTGATGAAGTCAAACCTATGACTTCACATCAGAAATAGATGATCTATCTCCGCTATATCTGCTTTAGTCTATAAATAGACATAAGCCTGATGTCCACCAATGCTTCCGCTGCTCCCACTGACTACGAAAACCCTCTGGCAGAGTCATATAGACGTGCACTTCTAAAGCTAGTTTAGAACGAGGCTATACTCATCCTCCTGCCGGGTCTCGCAGCCTGGAACAACAACAATGGCAAGTGTGGGTAAACAAGAACTTCCCTGTCACCGTCCTTGAGGCTACCGGAGTACCTCTCGGGTGCCTGAAGTTACCCACCTTATCTGCGGAGTGGCCAATGGAATGTCAAATCAGATTGAATCTTTAGGTTCCTTATCAAATCTTCAGTAATCGTTTGCGGTTCTGGAATCGCTTCCAGTTCTACTATACTCCCACTACTGTTTTTGAAAAATCCATTTTTAATAAAACTGTGGTGAGTCTAGAACAATATTTCTATTGATCTGCCAGATGGTAGAAAATCAACCCTCGTCATAGCCTGGGTCAACCCACAAACAGCCATTACAGAAACGTGCCTTGAGTTGTCCAGTGTCTGGTTTTAATCATAAGCCGGACAACTCCTCGTACCTTAACATCGTTAAGATATGAACTGTTCTATATCCAATATAGAACCAGAGGCACTGATTTAATTGAACCAGATTCAAATCATGCAGCTATCTCCAGTGCATGTCAACTAAATGGAAGGAGGCCGATCAGCGTTACTCAACTTAGGAATGCTTCCAATTATGAGTAACCTGAAAGAGAAGCAATTTCTCTTTATCATTACTATCAACTGAATACCATACACAAGTATCTACATCTTCGATCACTTTGAAGAATCCCGATACTTGCTACACCTGGTACTCTACTCTATTCAAATACCTATAACTCCTCAAAACTTAGACCCTGTGTTTCTACGAAATACATGTCTAAGAACTAGAGAAGTTAAAAGTAAACAGAATATAGTATGAGGACCAACCCCTCTGTTCCAATGGACACTGGACAACATACAATACTCTGTATAAGTCCGCTGAGTCTAACAACTCTTTCACTGTGCGTCGTAGGTTGAAAACTGGACTTATGGTTAAGAAGAATTACACTGCTGTTTGATGCTCCTTACCTAACCATCCACTGATAGGTAAATGTCATCGACATAATATCAAAAGGTATATCTCACTCTATGAAAATAGACGTACAGATATATCAATTTGAAATTGGTGCACAACAGCGGATATTCAAAACCAAATATTTGCCGACTGGCAAACAGCCCAGGTGATCTCCTCAAATATCACCGATTACAACGAATCCCGATATAATGAGGATGATCACCCAATTCCCAATAACTTACTCCCACTCATCATCTGTAAAACCATACAGATGTGAGAATCAAACCTGGTAAATACATACCCTGGAGCAAGCGTCTAATCGGGAAATCAGTTTTCTTTTAACAGTACACAGTTGAAACTGAAACATTGAAAATGTTTCGATGGGGTATCCTGGTATTCCTAGTAATGCCTCTACCAATATCCAGATTCACAACTATAACCGTATAATTCTTTGCCACCTCTCCAAATCCTTTTATATGTCTTTAGTCATTACCTTCTGCACACCCTTTTTAGGCCAATTGGTTTTCTTCCTTCCCTACCGTTCGGCACCAGCCTATGGTTTGGAAGAAGACTATCCAATAAGCATAATGGGTGTACTGTCCTAATCCTAGGAGCACTCGCAATGCGAGAGAAGGTGAAGATAAAAGACAACCGAATAAACCTTATTCCTATTTCTCCTGGACCAGAATCCATCCCCGAACTGGAACAAGTTCCTTTCGAGTTCGTATATAACCATACGATGGAGTATACAAATAAACTGTGGATCTTCGCAGTGATACGGAGTGTCCTGGAGAAATACAAAGGTGATTTAGGATTGGCGAAGAAATACTTGGTTTGGTCGTGAATATCAGTCGCAATTTACTTTGCCCTCTTACTAATCCCTTTCTTTGTCTTAACTTAATACCTTCTGCACACCATCGTTATGCTAATTGGTTTTCTTCATTCCCCACCGTTCGGCACCAGTCTAAGGTTTGGAAGAAGACTATCCAATTTGCATAATAGGTGTACTATCTCCTAAACCAAGGAGTACTCACAATGAGAGAAGGTGAAA
Source organism: Agapanthus africanus (assembly GCA_030015575.1). Classification (NCBI taxonomy): domain Eukaryota; kingdom Viridiplantae; phylum Streptophyta; class Magnoliopsida; order Asparagales; family Amaryllidaceae; genus Agapanthus; species Agapanthus africanus. The sequence goes on along the minus strand of CM057343.1, from coordinate 249,646,423 downwards.
AGGAAAAACAACTGAATAATCCTATTCGTTTTCTCCAGAACCAGAAACCATCCTCGAAGTCCTTCGAGTTCGTATAACCATACGATGGTTTTGTCCAATGGAAGTGGATGTTCGTAGTAATACGGGGTGTCCTGGAGAAAAGGGTAAAAGTAGGAGTGGCAATGAGGTTTGCAACTCTGACAATCCAAAAGCCTGTGTTAAGAAGGTTCGGTCAACTTGGTCACTGAGTCATAGTCTAGGGTCGGGTCAATGGTCGCTGCCAAAGAGAAAGAGAAAAGAAACACTCAGCGTGCACTCTAACCTAGATCAGAATGGTTATCACTTTATCTAATCTGGAAACCTCCCACTGTACCTTAAATTCTCCTCCAAACCTGAAAGAAGAATTAGTCGGGATCAGCCGAGGAGTAAACCAACTCATCAGTAGGAATCGGGATCCAACTATCATCGCATGATAACTTGACGGAATCCACTCAAGTCACCACACTCCAGAAGGTATGCGCATATCTGGCAAGTTTCAGTTCTTTTGAAACTCCCGATGTGGGTTTTTACCCCTAGGACCCAAGTGACCTTGACAATGCCAACAAATCAAAGAGTCCTAGTCAAGTTCTACCCGTCATTATCTTGATTGCGTTAAACCCACCCGTACGAGTCCTTGACAATGCCAACAAGACCGTACGACTGTCCTAACCAATCCACTTATCCATGTGACAGAAAAGCATTACATAGCTACCGAACACTACGCCACGGCAATGCACGACAAACGCAGCACGAATACTAAGTAATACTAATCTGAAATGACGGAGGGCTACGACTGGTTTTTGGCGAAAAACCTTTAACGTAATGAACTTGATATCGTTGAAGGAACTGGATAACCTTTTTAGAAAATATAGTGACGAAAACCTTTACTAAAGAGGTCACTCCCGGTGAAGGGATCTCGGCTCTTTCCCCGTAGAATGAGGTGCAGGATATTCCAGCTGAATACCACGATGCAAAGCAAAAGTAATCGGCTATAGTGAAGTTAATGCCCTGACGCAAACTTCTGTCCAAGGGGTCACTCCCGGTGAAGGGATCTCGGCCCTTGCCTCGTCGACTGAGGAGCAGGATATTCCAAATGAATACCACGATGCAAAACAAAAGTGAACGTCCTTGCAATAACAGCTTTTTGAAAAGTGTTCCAACAACATCAGAATAGGTTTGTTTATCTTGCATTGATCCGAATCAACGCAGTCCCATCAATTGATCACACCACAAAAAACGAAAATATACTGACGTACGTATATGCCATCCGCATTCGCCACTGGGTCCCGTCATCACCCGTTAGGTTAGCTAACTAACGGCAGAGCGGGGACTGGACTGGCGGGGATGAAAAACATATACAACATCTACTAATATATATACCAATATATTATATTTCGCTCAAGGCGTGATAAAAGGCAACATCACAGAAAAATACAGCATCACAGAATAATACAGATATCTGGGATCCCCGGGTTTCACAGAGCCGCTGCTGAAACCCGACGTTCCCCTGGTCGTGTGGATAGCCTGTGCAATGAAAACCTAGACCCCTACGGGCGCGGCAAGTCACCCGCCAAAACCTGAAGCGAGGCAGCCCCCTTCAGCAACGTGAATGGACCACCCAGCACTTCACGGAATCCGGTAACTCGGGCACCCCTCCTGGGTCAACCTGCACCCCCTACGAGTGCGGCGAATAGCCCGCCAATTCCAGACTGAAGCCCCCTCCGTCTCAATGCCCTGAGATGCGGGCCCGTTTCCCTCTAGAACCCGGCTATCCGTGCACCCCTCCGCGGGGTAAACCTAGTACAGAAAGTAAAATATACATACACCGGGTACATCGACCGTAACCAGGTCGTGCCCCAAAAGAATAATACAAACAGGCAGTGACGGCAGTCCACATGTCGGACGCTCGCCCCGCAATATCAAATGTACATAATACAACAACACTGTACTAGCATTGCATCCAGGCTATCCCCCACGACCGATCCGCAACATCACAGCAAAAGCACAAAACATCAACGTGAAAGTCACGTTCGCAAATCCGTCTAACCGGGCTATAGCAGTTAGACCGGATTTACCGATCGAGTGACATTCACGGTCGCAGATATAATGTAAATACTGTGAAATAATGTGTTTAAAATATCCAATCGATCAAATATTAACAAGTGGGCCCCCAAGCAATACTGTAGCACTCACAGAAATTCTGGGCCCAATTTTAATATTCCAAAACCCCTATTTTTAGCCCAAAAGCCCACTGCAGAAAAACGACGACATGATTCTTCATTATTGCGGCGGATCCGCGGCCTGAGAAAGGTTAATGGCCGCGGATCCGCGCTCTTACTGAGGGATCATGTTGTCGAATTTTCCCAGTGTTCTTAGAACTCCCTGCAAATCATTCTGAGACAACCTGAAAAATTTTTGGAGACCAAAAAATTTCAACAGAAACTGATGCTAACAAAAATGTAGATTTTGGAATTTTGGTCGATCGGAAATGCAAAACACATTAGAACAAGCTAGACAAGGTTAATGGCGTGGCTCTGATACCATGTTGCACCACGGCAGCGCCCCGGCCGTCTATCCGAGGCCAAAATGCGGAATCAAAATTTTCCTTACTTGGAAACTGGCGCTACCGCGGACAATTACCCGGATCGAAACCATTAACCGATACTAGCTAACTAGAGATGGGATTTGAGATATACCGAGTGATCCGAGTCCTCCGGTCTTCTCGTCGTCGTCCCGATCTCCTGCGGAAACTCCGGTCGTCGCCTCCTTGCCGGAAGGGCACCACATCGTCTGTATCTTTTACGGGCTCCCACCTCAATACCGAGGCAACTCGGGCACGAAGCTGGCAAGTTGTGTAGATGTTGCTAGTCTCATTTGGGGTTTGTAGTTGCCTTGATGGAGGAATGGAATTTTCAAGTGGAGCTAGAATGTGTGTAGTATGAAAAATGAGATGAACAAATTTTTTCTTCATCCAAATGAAAAATGAACCCTTCTCATTTTTTCTATCCTCATCCAAAAGAGTGGCCGGCCAATAACATGTAGGAAATGGTGGGAGGAAACAACTAAGGGAGGTGAGTGTAGGATAAAAAGAATGGTGACCACATCCATAAAGCAAAGAAACATCAACCATACTTAAAACCCATACCCTTTCCAATCTCAATTAATGCAAAAGCATGGATGAAAGATTCTAATCCTATCATAATGAATACATTTGCAAGAAACCCCCTCCACAAATGTAATTTGCAAAACTGCAAATTACCCCCTCCATCGGAAAAGTCCGGCCGGGAAAGAACAAAGAAAAACCGACCGGAACGGAATGCAAACTGGCAACTCCAGAAAACTGGTCCCGTAATAAATTACAGGAAAAACCCCGATACTGTGCATACACACCCGCATCTGTATTCCGACCGGATACAAATGCAATGAGACAAAATCTACACTGTACTAAACTAGGATCCGGCTTAAACTAAAGCCGGCTAGTAATATCCGTTCGATCCTGATCCGTGCAATACCGCACGTATCTGATCGAACCCTGCCATATATCCATACGGCTACTAGTACAAACCGTCCGATCCTGATCCGTGCAATACCGCACGTATCTGATCGGACCCTACCATATCTCCATACGGCCTCTACAGCGTTTCGCCCGAAAGCTTGAGTAACTGAAAGTGTGGTGGACTCTAAAGACTCGTCAATACTATGGCTGTGGATTTAACCACTAGCACGTCAGAGGTATTAGCCAATACATGACGGGCCACCAGCTATTGACCAAAAGGGACGTCAATGAGCGAACTCATCCTGACACCCTACTGAGCCTGTCAGTGACAATATCCGTACAGTCCGGTCCGTTCGTCTATGAGCATCGCATGGCGGGCCTAGGGGGTTGGGAAAAGTCAGACCCCCAAAGGCGGTACAAGTCGTGTCGGAGTGAAGCCCAGAACACCCTGAGATACTACTGGAATACCTACCAGTAAATCTCCTGCCTCGGCCGAGGGCTTTGTGTAATGGCTCTCCTAGACACAGCGCGACCTCACCCCCAATACCGGGAGAGACGAACCCCTGCAGATCCGCTCACTACCTCCATGTGGCTCGGGACTGTACCCAACTAAAACCTGTTTGCACGACTCCTTTGAGCCGTGGTAGGGTAGTAATCAAAGCACAGTGGGAACTCACACGAGACAAATGACGATCTCAGGTCGATGAACTAACCTGCACACATGTCACCAGGGAACTGCTATCTGACGTCTGGTATAATCCCAACTAGCAGGTTCCCGGCGAGTCCTGTCAGGTGTACTCATAACCCAATGAGCACCTGTATACATCTTAGGTGAACCAACTGACACCAGTGGCTTGTGAGATCGGCCACCGCCCCTCGTCGGGGTCTCGACTATATACACTAGTCTACTCTGGAGAATCGATGCCCTGTCTCGAAACTCCCACGACTAGGGACCTTTTAAGGATATGCTTATAGACTCCAGCTCTCACTTATATGATCGCCCTCATACTGCTGGCAGTCAAGCAAGAATCCTAGGGGCTCTATCAACGTGTAATAGCGACCTGTCAGGTCACCTAAAGCAGTACACGATGATAAAGGTAAACCAGATAGCATACTATCATCTCGAGTAAGACTGTCCTACCGGGATAGGTCCTCCCTCAACCATTGCAATCACGTGCTTGTGATCCAATAATTGACTCTGATGGCACTATCTCCAACAGGGACGCATTAAATTAATGCAAGAAAATAAACCAAAGTTGAGTCGTTGGAACACTTTCAAAACCACTCGGTTTCTTTTCAAAAACAACTTTTAAAACGCGGAGCTTAAGCCACTCCTTTTAAAAGCTATCTCGTTCCATCGATTATATCAAGTTCACTATGTTCACGGTTTCGCCAAAACCATCCGTAGCCCTCCATCATTTCAGTTAAATATTCGGTAGTATTCAAGCTATGTATTTTGACCTCACGCCAAGGTATAGTGATTGGTAGCTGCTGGATATTTATCTGTTGCATAGATAGAATGCATTGGTTTGAGACAGTCGTACTGCCATTTTGGCCTACTTCAAGGGTAGGTACGGGTGGGTTCAAATTAACCTGGATAATGATGGGAAGAACTTGACATGTGACTTATGACATTTTGACCTCACGCCAAGGTCATAAGAGCATGGGGCAAAAATCCACATCGGGAGTTTCAAAAGAAACTGAAACTTGCTAGCACTGCATACCATTTGGAGTGTGATGATTCTGGTAGGATTCCTTCAGTTTTGTCACGCGATGATATTTGGATCTCGATCCTACTGTGAGTATATGCTACTCCTCGGGAAATTTCTCACTTAACGATCAATGCTATAAACCAAGTAGGTGTCTAGAAAGGTGTTAGCGGGGCTACTCCCCCAGAGAAAAGAGGTTATTTAATTAAGGAACTTCACGAAAGCGTTGGAAAACCTCCCTCTAAGTACCGACACTAGCCTGGCTGAACGGTTAAGCAAGTATTGTACGATGAGATTGATCCTGACTAATTCTTCCTTTTTGGTTTGAGGAGGGATTCGAGAAACAGTGGGAGCCATCCTGTTTAGACAAACTAAAAACCACTCTAAACTTGCAAGAGTATCATGCTAAAGTGTTTCTTCTCTCTCTCCTAATTGCAGCGACCAATCGTCATGACCAGACTTAAGTTATTACTAGATAAAAACATACTGACAGGGCCAAACTACAAAGATTGGCTCAGGAATGTCAAAATGGCAATCACTTACGACAAGCTGGGGTATCCTCTTACCGCCAAAGCTCCCCCTGTCCCAGGTCCCACCTCCAGCATCACGGATAAGGAAATCCGTAAGACCTGAGAGATCGACTGCGTGAAGGCCAAGTGCCTCGTGCTTGCTTCTATGGACAATGAACATCAGAGGAGGCACGAGAATATGGACCTTGAATCCATATTTCTCCATACAAAAAAACTGTATGGAGAGCAATCCCGTATCGCCAGATACGAAGTCTCGAAAAAGCTGTTTTCGGCAAGATTGGCCGTCGGATTATCGGTAGCGGAACACGTGCTTAATATGATTGGCTATATTGAAGAGCTCGCGGACCTTGGGACCACGTTAGAGAACGAGCTCTATACCGACTTGATTCTCCAGTCCCTTCCTTCCACTTACGTCCAGTTTATCCTGAACTTCAACTTGCAAGAAAAAGAAGTTGAACTTTCAGAACTCCTCAACATGTTGAGGAGTGCAGAGGGCACCCTACAGAAAGGTAGGAAAACATCCACTTTGTTTGTAGGAGGATCTTTCTCTTCTAGGTCCAAGGCGAAAGCCAAGGGAAAGAAGAAGAAAGCCCCCACTAAACCAAGGGGCGGTGTTAGTAAAGTGGATACGAAGGGAAAGACAAAAGCAACAAAGGTAGTGGGAAAGCTTGTAGGAAAGGAAGAATGATTTTACCGTCACAAGAGTGGACACTGGAAAAAGGATTGCAGGGCTTGGAAGGCCAGAACTCAGGATCTGAAGCAAGTTGCGGCTTCAGCTTCAGGTGTGTATGTTATTGAAAACTGTCTATCAATAAACTCTTCATCCTGGGTATTGGATACCGGATCAGGATCTCATATCTGTAATTCTTTACAGGCACTGAGAAGGCGTAGGGTTTTGAAGGTAGGTGATATGACCCTCAGAGTTGCAAACGGAGCTGGCATGGACGCTGAGTCCGTGGGGGACTATCACCTGGGATTGTCAGATGGACACGTTTTGGTATTGCGTAATTGCTATTTTGTACCCAATGCAACTTGTAATATCATTTCTGTATCTTTATTATCTAAAGAAGGTTATGAATTTGCATTTGTAAGTAATGCTGTGAACATTCACCTTAATCAAGTTCTGATTGGGTCAGGTACATTAAGCAATGGTATATACGTATTAAACCAACCACAAATTTTTAATGTCCAGAATACACACAAAAGAAAGTCTCCGGAAACTAATCAGGCTTTCTTATGGCATTGTAGACTGGGTCACATCAATGAGAGAAGGTTGACGAAGTTACATACAGAAGGATATTTGGATCCGTTCCAATATCAATCATATGCAACTTGTCAATCCTGTCTCAAAGGAAAGATGACAAAGACTCCGTTCACTGGACACGGAGTAAGAGCGAGCGAGCTCTTGGGACTCGTACACAGCGACGTGTGCGGTCCAATGTCTACACATGCACGAAGCAGTTATTCTTACTTCATTACTTTTACGGATGATTTTTCAAGGTACGGATTTGTCTTCTTAATGAAACATAAATCCGAAGCCTTTGGAAAACTCCAGGAATATAAGAATGAAGTAGAAAAACAAACCGGCAAAAGTATCAAGACACTGAGATCTGATCGAGGTGGTGAATACTTGAGTGCCGAGTTCCTGGATTATGGAATTCTCTCTCAGCTTACTCCTCCATACACTCCGCAACATAACGGTGTATCGGAGAGACGGAACCGAACCCTATTGGATATGGTACGTTCCATGATGAGTAACGCTGAGTTACCGCGATCATTCTGGGGATATGCGCTAGAATCAGCTGCATACCTTTTGAACCGAGTTCCAACTAAGACTGTGCCTACCACACCATATGAGATATGGAGTGGGAAGAAACCCTATCTTTAATATCTGAAGATCTGGGGATGACCAGCTTTTGTCAAAAAGCAGCATGCGGACAAACTCGAGGCACGCTCAGTACTGTGCAAGTTTGTGGGATATCCAAAGAACTCCAGGGGGTATCTCTTCTATTACGCAGAGGAACAAAAGATCTTTGTTTCTCATAATGCCCATTTTCTGGAACACCAGTTCTTAGAAAAGGAAATTAGTGGGAGCAAAATAGAACTGGAAGAAATTCCAGAACCACAGACTATTACTAAAGCTTAGTAGAACCAGAGGGTTCAAAAGAACAGGACATTCCTACGTCGTTCCGCAGGAGTAGTAGGCAGTCTCATCCGCTCGAGAGATACTACGGTTTTCTCATAGACGGGGATAGAGAAGATTGCATCATTGATTATGATGAGTCGACTAGCTTCCAGCAGGCCATTCAGAGCGTTGACTCGGTAAAATGGCTGGATGCAATGCGGACCGAAATGGAGTCCATGTACACCAACAAAGTATGGACGTTGGACGTTGCTCCAGATGGGGTAAAACCCGTAGGATGCAAGTGGATCTTCAAAAGGAAGATTGGTGTATATGGACAGGTTGAGACCTATAAGGCTAAACTTGTTGCAAAGGGTTTTCGTTAAAGACCTAGTTTGGACTATGACGAGACCTTTTCTCCAGTGGCTATGCTGAAATCCATTCGGATCCTTCTTGCCATTGCTGCCGTCCACGATTATGAGATTTGGCAGATGGACGTAAATACCGCTTTTCTAAATGGAAATTTAGAGGAGTGTGTTTATATGGACCAGCCAGAGGGTTTCATTCAGAGTGGGAGCAGCGGAAAGGTGTGCAAGTTGCTTAAGTCCATCTATGGACTAAAGCAGGCATCACGGAGTTGGAACATCTGTTTTGATGAGACGGTCAAAGAATTTGGCTTTATCAAAAATCCAGATGAACCATGCATCTATAGTAGATTTGTCGCAAGAACTGTCGTATTCCTCGTATTGTACGTGGATGACATTCTTTTGATAGGAAATGACATTCCTATGCTGCAATCTGTCAAAGGGTTCTTGTCACACAGGTTCTCCATGAAAGACCTGGGTGATGCCTCGTACATTCTGGGGATCCGGATCTTTCGTGACAGATCCAAGAGGATATTAGGACTTTCACAGTCCAGGTACATCGACACCATACTGAAAAGATTCAGTATGGAAGATTCCAAGCGTGGTAATCTACTGGCTTGTCACGGGATCACCCTCTCCAAAGAGATGTCTCCCAAGACTGATTTGGAAAGGGATCGCATGTCTATTATACCCTACGCTTCTGCGGTAGGCTCTATAATGTATGCGATGTTGTGTACCAGACCAGATGTAGCTTATGCACTGAGTGTGGTAAGCCGGTATCAGTCAAACCCTGTGGAGAAGCACTGGATAGCGGTAAAGAACATTCTCAAGTACCTGAGAAGGACTAAGGAGATGTTCTTGGTGTATAGCGGAAAAGACCTCCAGATCGAGGCCTTTGCTGACTCCAGCTCCCAGAGTGACAAGGATGATTCCAAGTCCATGTCGGGTTATGTCTTTACCCTCAATGGAGGGGCGGTGTGTTGGAAGAGTTCCAAATAGGAAACCGTTGCTGACTCGACGATGGAAGCGGAATACATCGCTGCTGCTGATGCCGCAAAAGAAGTTGTCTGGATGAGGAAGTTATTAACGGAACTTTAGGTGGTTCCGTCCATTGTTTATCCAATACCTCTGTATTGCGACAACAACGGGGCTATAGCTTTAGCAAAGGAACCCAGGTCCCATCAGAAGTCCAGACACATCTTGAGGCGGTATCACCTGATCAGGGAGATCGTGGATCGCCAGGAGATCGAGGTTCGGAGGGTTGCTTCAGAAGATAACACTGTAGATCCATTCACCAAGGCCTTGCCCCAGACTCAGTTCGAGCGGCTGATCGAGATGATAGGTCTTCGATACGCCCGTACATGGCCTTAGTGCAAGTGGGAGATTGTTAGTGTATATGCCCTAGATGCCATTACTGTATCATACTAGTTTGTATATTACTTAATGGAAGCTTGGGATATTCACCATTGTATAGACAATCTTGCTCAAAATAGTAGTATGCTACTTGGTTTGTTTCTACTTCAATGTGTGTACATGTGTTTCTTTTAACATATTGCCTATACACATTAGTGGAGCCCTTAGGATCTTTGCTTGATTACCAGCGTTGTGATGGCAGTCACACTCGTAGGGGCTGGGTAATCCATAAGCACATCCTTATGCAGGTCCCTAGTCATAGGACTATCGAGACAGGGCATCGATACTCCGGAGTAGACTAGCGTATGCGCTTCTCATCCCAGCAAGGGAGACGGTCTGTCCCACAGTCGTCAGTACGTCGTACTTGAGATAATATGCGGGTGCTCGTTAGGTTACGAGTACACTGGACAGGACTCGTCGGCAACTGATTGGTTGGTACTATACCTATCGTCAGTTGTTAGTTCCCAGGTGACATGAGTACAGTTTAGTCCGCTGACTTGACACTGCCACTTCGCCTCGAGTGTGTTCCCACTGTACTTTGATTACTACCCTACCACGGCTCAAAGGAGTCGTGCAAACAGGTAGTAGTTAGGTGCAGTCCCGAAGCACTTGGAGGCAGTGACGGTTAGACAGGATTCGTCTCTCCCGGTATTGAGGGTTGATATCGCGCTGTGTCTAGGAGAGCCATTACATAAAGTCCCTGGCCAGGGCAAGCGAGATATGCTGGTAGGTTTCCAGTGTTATCTCAGGGTGTTCTGGGCTACACTCCGACACAACTTGTACCACTATTAGGGGACTGACGTTTACCACCCTCTAGGCCCGCCATGCGATATTCTCAGACGAACAGACCGGACTGTACGGAGACTGTCACATTCAGGCTCAGTAGGAGTTCAGATGGGTTTCACCTCGTCCGTCTTCTTATCGGCATCTACCTAGGGGCCGTTACGCACAGCTAGTGCCGCTTGCGGTCTGTGGTTAAACCCACTGCCAGCGTAGTGTCGAGTCTTTAGAGTCCCACACAGAAAGCTATTCGCCTTTAGGCAAAAGAGTAGAGGTCGCATGGTTTTGCGACAGGGTTCGGTCACATCCGTGCACTTGTGCACGTTTAGTGTTCGGGCAGTTATCACTAGCGGGCTTTGGTTTAAGCCAGATCCTAGTGTACGTTTTGGGATTGGTTTTATCTCGTTTGTATTCGTGTTCCTCGGAACGCGGATGCGGGTGTGTATGCACAGTTGACAGAGAGACGGAGGCAGAGGATTCTCATTAGGGTTGTTGACTGTTGACTTTTGCTAAACCCTAATGAGAATAAGAAATATGATTAATGATAATATTAATTTAGTATTATTGTGCCATGGTTGGGTTGAAGGGTTGACTTTGTTGACCGGTTGACTAGGTTGGACTAGTTAACCATCATCATGACAATGGCTATCATTTCTTGGCATTGACCTTGGCTTGCTTGTTGGTTCACAAATAGCATTTAATGCAAGAAATGATATTGCCATTTGATATGATAACAACCATCACATAATACTCAATTATTATTACTTGTTGTCATGATTTTGGGTTATGAGAGCTTGGATGGCAAAAGTCTTGCTCATTCTTTCATTTTCCTTTCTCTCTCATGCTTGAGCTCTCCCTCTTCCTCTTGCTCTCTCTCTAGTTCATGGTTCACTTGTCTCATGTGTTGAGAAGCAAGAACCATAGAGATAAAACCCAACACACTCCTCTACTCATCCTAGTTCATAAGGTCTAGCAAGCCAAGTGTTCTAGTTTCATCTAGTTTGAAGTGAAGCCAAAGGTAGAAGCTTTCGGGTGGATCCATCTTCGGCGCGAGGAGACGACGAGGTGAGGCCGATCCGACCACCGCAAGGAGTTCAAGTTAAGGTATAACCCCCTAACCGAGTAGGTAAAACTCTTGTTAGGATTGTTAGATAGTTGTTTAACAAATATCCGTATTTTGAGTCCATGTTACCACCAAAAGATAAATCGTTTTTCATCATTTTCGCAAGCCCGTAAGTACCATGAGAAGTAACGTGGACTTACAAAATCCTCACATATCGGGCATCCGTCAGTCCGGGTCAGCCCACGGGCTATGTCTGCGGTATCGGCCCTCGGCCCTGGCAGTACGAGTCGTCCCGTATCAATCAATCGACTCTGGTCAGTATCCTCCGGATAACCGTCAGGTCCAACTAATCATCGGTAGGTAGTAGTCCCTCTGCCAGGCTCACCGTCTACTACACAGCGAAACCGTTCTCGCCCCGGGGTACCATACCGAGTCCACCATGTACCCGTAATCGGCCTAATCCAACTACTCGATTCGGGTTCACATATATCACTCTAGTACCAAGAAAACACATGGTGGACGCACCGAAATATTATATCAAGGGAAATCGGGTTTTTAAATAATTAACTATTCTCTTTTGAAATATCCACGGTTCCCCAAATCCAAAATTAACATGGAAACAACATATCTCAATGCGTAATCTAAGCAAGTATGAAGATATCAATGTATGTGTGCACTGGTATTAGTATACAGTGTGTATGTGTGCAGGTATGAAGATATCAATGTATGTGTGCACTGGTATGAGTATACAGTGTGCATGTGCACAGGTATGAAGATATCAATATATGTGTGCACTGGTATGAGTATACAGTGTGCATGTGCGCAGGTATGAAGATATCTATATATGTGTTATGAGGCAAATCATGACAACATCAATAAAGTGGAATCAGTATGATATATGATTTATAGCAATCCTATAATGTGAGTGTCATGGCAATCACTAAAGGTGTGAGTGTAGCATATAAATCGTGCTCGTGCAACTTGAACCGTTAGTGACAGTACAGTATCCTATGCTATCATTTCTATATGCAACAATAAGGTATGCTACTACAGTCCATATGAACATCTATACTAAATATCCTAACACGCCCTGACGCTTAACGCCATACAGGCGATTTCCCCGTAGATGTTAAATCTACTCACCTGGTCGTGCGCTATTCGTGCCGACCATCTGCTTCCCTTTCTTAGCTTCGTCCGACGTACCCGCCTGCGAACCTGGAATTTACACAAGAGTTCATATAAGCAACCACCTCGCAAGATGCGATATCTAAGCCAAACGATACGCTCGCGTCGCGAACTAAATGCGCGTGTGTACGATACGCTAAAACGTGTATACGCGTCTAAAACTCATCCCGACACACCGCGATACGCTGAATCACAGAACCCTCTCACGTATCACGCGTATCGCGTGAACCAAACGTACTAGAAATACGATATAACGTCCCAGATTCTATCCAGGTTAACAACTTACAAAATTATACATACCACTGGCCCTAAAAATGTAGCAGACTCCTACCCATGCAAACTACACCCAAAATTTCCCTCATCTGGCCGCAAATTGCGGCCAGAATGAATAAACCGGCGGCCTAACTTTGGAGTGGAGGTCTCGGGCTCTGGTGCATGGTCAGGGTATATCTAGTGTGCTCCAGTTTCCTCAGTTTTGACCTGAAGTGCTCGGGCCTATAGCAGATTACAGAGAGCCAAAATTTCACCTTAAAACACTAAATTTTGCAAATTTGAAACCCTATGGTATTTTGGTGTAATCTGGGGTTTAATTAGGTTTACATGGCCTTAATAACACCTAATTAGGCTAGGTGAACCAACACTAACAACACTTAACCAAAAGTTTACACAAATCACCATTTTAAGCCTAAAACCTCACTTTTTACACAAACCGAAGCAAATCCTACATAAGTTAAGCAAACTTGAGGGTTAGGCTCAAGATTATACCTTACTAGACCCTATGAAGCAGGAAGAGGGAGGAGGAAGAGAAGAGGTGAGCTGCTGCTGCTGCCTGCTGTGCTGCTGCTGATGCTGTAGCTGCTGCTGATGCTGATGCTGATGCTGATGCTGTGGCTGCTGCTGATGCTTCTGCAGCTGCTGCTTCTGATGTTGCTGGGGCTGCTGCTGCTGTATGAGGGTGTGTGCGTGTGTGAGTGAGAGTGAGAGAGTTGTGAGAATGAGGAGGAAAGAAATGAGGCACCCTAGTCAACCCCTCTCTCTCTCATTAAATGAGCATGGCTCAAGCCATATTGCCCATACCCTCTCTCTCACCAAGTCAACAATAGAAAAGGATTTCAATAAACAAAACAACACACAAATGAATAACACCCATAAATAAAAACAAGAAAACAACAACCATACCAATTTAAAACCCAAAACAACTTAATACAAAACTTAAAATGGCCTAAGGGAATGGTTAGTCCACCATGCTTGTTAATCATGGTTTAACCCCATCTCTTTAACCCTAGTTAACATGCACAAGTGTGTGTGCCTAGAAAAATTCTAATAAAATATTCATTAATTAGGATAAAATATTTGAAACTTAATTTGGTAAAGTTTTTATTAAAACTATATGTTAAAATATAATTAACCCCTAAACACAACCTAAGGTGTTACAATCTTCCCCCCTTAAAGAAAATTCGTCCCCGAATTTTAAAATACAAGCTACACATACCTTCAGAGAGATGAGGGAATTTCTTCCGCATCTCGCCCTCAGCCTCCCAAGTTATCTCTTTACCGTTTGGGATGCGCCAAAATACCTTCACTGATGGCAAGACCTTCGATCGAAGTTTCTTCACCTGCTGGTCCAATATTACGACCGGCTGTTTGGTGAACGAAGGATCACGTTCGAACTAAATGGTCTGGCGCTGAATCCAATGAGAAAGGTCATGATGGTAATTGCAAAGTATCGTCATAGGGAATACGGGGTGAATACTCAATAATCTGGGTAGAAGTGCCAAACTAAAGGCAACGAACCAACTCGCCTTAAGGATCCTAGAAAAAGACTTACTATCCTGGAAAGCTTCCCAAAATTCAACATGTCGTTTATCGGAAATTTCCGTGGGAATACATGATCTGCCATTGCGAACTCGAATCTGCGACCATCTTGGTCAGCATCTGATCTCTATCCGAAATGGACAATTCTCATCTGACCTAAAACAAGTAGATCATTTCCGAAGTTTCTAAACTAGCTGAGGTCCAATAATCCTATAACACGGAGTTAGAAAAACAGGCTAGGGATCGACATGACCTAACCTCTAAACCTAAAGGTTACCAATTGGAGTGTCTCCTGATAACTGCTATCAAAGGAGAACCCTATCAATGGCAAACGACGATCCCCAACTGCCGACAACAATTTCTACATACGCACAACTTAACAAGAACAACTGAGCAAACTGAGTATCACCGGAAGACAAGCATCCGAAAGGAGTCACATCTTGACTAAACCTGGGTGGACACTATAATGAATTTCGGGAAGATTTGCTCTCGTTCCTTCTTCGGAACGGTTAAAGGTTGCAACTCTCTGTTAGTTGTATGTATGCCCTAGAGGCCAGTATTGTACAGATGATGTATTTTATATTGGATGCTTGGACATATATAGAGATGACTTTCTTGCTCGATATGATAGTATGCTATCTGGTTGCTCTTTATCTTAACATGTACACTTGTCTCTTTAAACTGTCTTATAGTTACATGTTGGTAAAGCCCTTAGGATGTGTACTTGACTACCTGGACTATGATGCAGATCATACTAGTGGGGACATGGTAGTCTATAGGTACATCCTTCAAGGTCCCTAGTCGTAGGTGTATCGAGACGGGGCATCGATATACCAGTGTAGACTAGCGTATACGCTTCTCGACCCGTGAGATGGGCGATGGATGATCCCATATCCATTGGTGTTTGACATCAGAGATGGTATACGGGTGCTCAGTGGAGACTGCGTACACTGGATGGACTCGCCGAGAACTCCCAGATGGTATTATACCTCACGTCAGATGGCAGTTCTCAGGTAACACTTGTGCAGGTTAGTCTGTAGACCCAAGATCGTCATAGAGTCTTGTGTGATTCCCACTGTGCTTTGATCTCCACCTTACCACGTCCATGAGGGCGTGCAAAACGGTGGTTTTTGGGTACAGTCCCGAGTCACATGGAGGCAATGAGCGATAGGAGGGGTTTCGTCTCTCCCGGTATTGAGGGTTGATGTTGCACTGTGCTTGATTGGCTGTAACAGGGAAGTCCCTGGCCAGGGCTGATCTGAGTTTTGCTGGTAAGTGTTACCAGTAGTTTCTCGACCCATTATGAGTCTCACATCGGCACGACTTATCGGTTATTGGGGTCTGACGTTTACCACCCCTAACTTGATATGCGACATATCAGACGAACAGACCGGACTGTACGGTAAGTGTTACTGGTTGGATTCACAGGAGTGTGAGCGGGCTTGCTCGTCGATCTTCTGATCGCTCAATACCCGGATGGCCGTTACGTTTAGCACACTGCTTGCGGCTTGTGGGTGCTTGATATGATCATCATCTGCTGCCGGCGTATTGACGAGTCTTTAGAGTCCTACACAGAGGTTTCCTGGTTCAAGCGAAACGAAATAGGAGCGCATATGAGATATGTGCGGGACCGAGAATAATGCGTGTATGTGATACCGTATTTCATTCTCACGATGAATGTTTCGATTGGTTGTATGCGATATAACCTAGTTATCGAATCGAAGATTGATTCGATAAGTCGATACATTCGATACTAGTCGGTTATGTGTGACATGACCGGATCATTGAATCAAATGTTGATTTAATGATTTAATGTATAATTATATATTTGATATATTACTTTGTATTAACTAGTATTGGTTCATTTTAAAAGGATTTTCTCACTTGATGTGCACATTGTATATGTGATATATTTTTTGTGTGCACTTGATTGTATCATGTTTGATGATACATGTTAACTTGAGTTTGTGTAAAGATTAAACCATGGTTATATGAATGGTTAGGGTTTTTATTACTTATTCATTTATTTATTTTGATTATTGATTTTGGAAAAGAAAATGGAAATGGTGGCTTTTCTTGTTTCTTTCATGAAGCTTCATGAAGGGTTGAAACCTTGTCCATTTTTGTTTTCTTCTCTTAACCTAACCATTCACCTAACCCTAGTTTACTCTCTACACTTGACCATGGTTAGTATATGATAAGTATTCATATTATTTTCATTTTTAATCTAACACTTATCATATTCTATCTTCATCTTCTTCCTCTTGAACAAGAAGAAAAGCTTACTAGCTTTAATGGCATCTTGAGTAAAAGAGTGAGAAATCCAATTCTAAAGTGAACCCACCTCTTATTTCTTCATCCTCTACCTCTTGCCTAGTAGTATAGGGTGTTTTCTTCACTAGTTTCATGACTTGGTGAAGTTAGAGCTTGATCTTGTGTTGCCTCGACGTAGATCTTCTTCGGCATCGAAGCCGACGACCTAGCCCGCCCATTTCTTCGATGAAGCCGATGCTAGAGTCCGGGATCCGACATGGACAGCGAGAGGACGTCTACATGGAGCTAAGGAAGTGGAGAACCGGATCTACAAAGGTTGTAGCCTCTTTCTTTTAGTTAAAAAATGTTAACTAGTTTCACTTTTCGCCTAAACTCTAGTCAACGAATCCGTATTAGGGTTTCTTGGCACTTGTAAAATTTGAAATTGGCATGGTTGATGCCTTGTGAGACCTCATTAGTGTGCCTAGGAACCCTACAGTGGTATCAGAGCCTAGCTAGAGCCTTAGGCGAAGTCTAGACGACGTTTGAAATCCGAACGAACATCGAAACCCTAATTTTTCATGCTCTCTGGACTTTTTTCAAAAACTGGTTTTTTTCCAGATTAAAAATTCTTAAAAAATTCAGCAGGAAGTTCTAAGAATTACGGTGCAAAAATTACCAAAAGACACGTCTAAAGCGCCGCGGAACCGCGGCAGAAGCCTGGCTTATGCGGCGGTTCCGCGGCCATCTGATGACGTCAGCCTTCCAATTTTGCACAGTAATTTGTTTCTTGAGGTGCTGAGTTTTCTGGGATTTTTTAATCTGAACTCAAGAGTTGAGTTTTCTGGGGTGTTTTGGAGCTTCAAAGATTCGATCGGATTATCAAATTTTGTCTATGTGTTTTTCCGGATAATTTTAGAATATGTTAAAAAGTTCGACCGGATGTAAATACCCAATCTTTCCCCTGCCGGGAAATTTTCAATTGTTGGACTTTTCCGTAGTTTAATGACGTTCTAAGTAGTGCAAGTAACGCGATGGTCCCTCTAGAAGACAACAAACCTTAACTCGATTATGTCACCGTCTTGAACTGCCCTTTGAACCTTAGGGTTTGGGGCAGTACGGCGTGCCACATGTGAGGCGTTGGCTTGACCCTTCTACGGCTGGACCGTTGGTACTGAGGCATGGAGTGAATGTCTTTGAACTTATTTCATGTGTTGAACGGTTTCGGGAAAACTTGGGTGTTCGAATGTTCGATCGGAAAGTTTAATATTTTCTATTTATCCGGAATGGGATACAATAATTGAAATTCACATACAGTTATGAGATAACTGAATGAATGTTATAAATCTAGCGGTTTAGTCTCACTTCATATTGAAAAGAGTTTTCGATAATAAGACTAAAATGCGGGGTTTATAATTGTTAGGCATGTGATGTCTAAGTATTTCATATGATTAGGCATGCGATGTCTAAAGAGGTTGCGGATTCCAACTGTTGTAGTTTTACACTTTCTTTTCTGTGACCGTAAGTGTAATATGTGATATCGCCGGTTTCGTTGCTATATGTCAACGACAATTGGGATGTGCATATTTACTTACGTTGATGACATGTGATGTTATGTGTTGTTGGATATGTTATATTGGATCGTCGTGTTTGAATAGCCGGGTTTTTTTTATGTGAGATGGGTGTTTTTCATTTTCATTCATGTAAAAACTTGTATGTAATATTCTTTTATTGGGGCACTTCCAGGTTACGGAAGATGTCACCGTTGATGTATATTATTTACTTTTCCGCTTTAGGATAGACCCAAGGAGGGGAGCACAAGTAACCGGGTTCTAGGGTCCAGTGGGAGACCATCTCGAGGAGTCGAGTCCGGGTCTCCTAACCCTAGAATTGGTAGGGTTGCTTGCCGCTCTCGTAGGGGTCTAGGGGTATGGGATTGGCTATTCATCACGACCGTGGAATCCATGTTTTATACTGGCTCGTATTGAAAACACGGACGTCCTAGTATATCCAATATTTCATATGATATTTTCTGCTGCGATATCTGTGATGTGATCATTTGATATGTTCTGATGGATACAGTATATAGTATATATGATATATTATATAGACGTTACTTATGTTTTGCACCCGCACTATCCCTGCCCTGCTCTGTCGTTAGTTACCTAACCTAACGGTGCACGAGGGGACATCGAGGCGAATGCGGATGGCATAAGTGTACGTCGTATTTATCTGTGA
Source organism: Agapanthus africanus (assembly GCA_030015575.1). Taxonomy (NCBI): domain Eukaryota; kingdom Viridiplantae; phylum Streptophyta; class Magnoliopsida; order Asparagales; family Amaryllidaceae; genus Agapanthus; species Agapanthus africanus. Next base: position 249,627,436 of record CM057343.1, on the reverse strand, counting down.
TGTTTAGGTAACTTAAATGATGGGACTTCATTAATATGATTAATGAAAGAAAAGAAACCTAAAAGATATTGTAGAATCAAATTTTAAACAAAAAGGGTAGCTACAGTTTTGCTTTGCATAGCGGTATATATGATATACCCTGCACCTTATTCGATGAGGAAAGGGCCGAGATCCCTTCACCGGGAGTGACCCCTTTAGCAATAACTGGCAGATGCTACACACTCGATTTGCTTTTGATTGCTTTTAGAGTTTTGCTTTGCATAGCGGTATATATGATATACCCTGCACCTTATTCGATGAGGAAAGGGCCGACGATCCCTTCACCGGGAGTGACCCTTTTAGCAAAACTAGAAAAGCCTCAAAATCACTCCATTTCAAAACTTCACTTGATTCTACAACGATATCAAGTTCATTACGCAATAGGTTTTCAGAAAAACCTGACGTAGCCCTCCGTCATTTCAGATAAATCCTACTTAGTATTCGTGCTACGTTTGTTGACCTCCGTCAAGGCGTAGTGTGCGGTAGCTAACTAGTATTTATCTGCTTATGCATATGATGCAGATTGGATTAGGGTAGTCGTACGACCTTGTTGACCTCCGTCAAGGGTCGTGCGGGTGGGTTTGATTCAATCAAGAAATGACGGGTTGAACTTGACTTGCACCCTATGGTTTGTTGACCTCCGTCAAGGTCATATGATGCTTGGGGCAAAATATTATCGGGAATTTCAAGTGTTGAAATTTGCAATAAGATTGCATACCTTTTATGAGATAGTTGGATCCTGATACCCACTGCGAGTAAGAGTTACTCCTGGGAGAGTTTTGCACATTATAATTAGCCGATCAAGTAGGTGTCTAGAAAGGTGTCAACGGGGTTATGCCTCTGGGAAAACGAGGTTTACTTTAATTAGGTCCGTGCGAAAGCACGGGGAACCTCCCTCAAAGTACCGACACTGGCCTGGCTGAAAGATTGGCGAAGTTGTAGGGTGTAATTAATCCCGGCTAGTCTTTCCTTTTAGGGTTTGAAAGAAGATTTGATAAAAACCAGTGGGAGCCATCCTGATTAGATAAGATAATAACCAATCTGATCTTGCAAGAGCATACGCTAAAGTGTTTTCTTCTCTCTCTCTCCAGGTAGCGACCATGTCATGCCCTAATAAAGATAATTATATGGATGTATTGACCGAACCCGCATGTTATACTGTGCTGGGGAACGTTGGTTCCGTTCTTTCTTATAAGAGTTATAGGACTGAACAGGATATAGGGGAATGCCAGGATTCCCATGCCACCCGAATGAAGAAAGTACATGTCGATGCATTTTCTTCGGGTGTGTTCGTTACAGAGAACTGTTTCTCCATTTGCCCTACGTCCTGGGTATTAGATACCGGGTCAGGATCCCATATATGTAATAAGTTACATGGGCTCAGGAAAGGTAGAGAACTTGGAGAAGGTGATAAAGACATTAAAGTTGGAAATGGTGCAATTGTTGCAACTAAGACTGTCGGGGAATATCACCTTGCATTACCAACTGGTAATACATTGGTTCTGAACGAATGCTATTACATGCCGAACCTGATATGCAACATTATATCGGTTTCTTTATTGAGTAAAGAGGGATATAATTTTGTATTACAGGATAATGTTATGAACATTTTCCGTGACCAAAAGTTGGTTGGATCAGGCACGTTGTACAATGGCATTTATGTTCTAAATCAATCAACAGTTCTGAGCATAACAAACACACACAAGAGGAAGAGTTCAGAACTGAACGAATCCTTCTTGTGGCATTGTAGACTGGGTCACATCAATGCGACACGACTGACTAAGTTGCATAAGAATGGATATTTGAAACCATTCGAATTTTCATCTTATGACACTTTCCAGTCATGTCTCAAAGGCAAGATGACCAAAACTCCGTTTACGGGACACGGAGAAAGAGTTACCGAACTCTTGGGACTGATACATAGTGATGTATGCGGTCCCATGTCTACACATGCCAGGGATGGTTCTTCGTACTTTATTACATTCACTGACGATCTCTCTAGATTCGGATATGTGTTCCTGATGAAACACAAATCAGAAGCTTTTGAGAAATTTAGAGAATATAAACAAGAAGTCGAAAACCAAACCGGAAAAAGTATTAAAATCCTTCGATCTGATCGAGGAGGTGAATACTTGAGCAATGAATTCCTGGACTTCCTAAAAGAGAATGGGATTCTCTCTCAGCTGACTCCTCCATATACACCACAGCACAACGGTGTATCAGAACGGAGGAACCGCACCCTATTAGATATGGTGCGCTCTATGATGAGTGTAGCTGAGTTACCTGTTTCCTTCTGGGGATATGCACTGGAAACAGCAGCATACCTACTGAATAGGGTTCCCACCAAATCTGTGCCTACCACACCATATGAGATATAGGAGGGGAAGAGACCATATCTTAATTTTATAAAGATATGGGGTTGCCCGGCCTATGTCAAAACACAAAAACCGGACAAACTCGAGGCAAGGTCTGTTTTGTGTAAATTTGTTGGATATCCCAAACATTCGCGAGGGTATATTTTCTACCAAAGTGAGGAACAAAGAGTATTTGTTGCTCAACATGCCACCTTTTTAGAAAAGGAATTTCTTGCAAAAGAGATTAGTGGCTCTAAGGTAGAACCGGAAGAGGTTCCAGCTGAACAAAACACAACAGAAGATTTAGTGGAACCAGAAGATTCAGTGGCACCCAATGAACCTCAGCCTCTCCGCCGATCTAGTAGGGTTCCTCGCCCACCTGAGAGATACTACGATTTTCTTATGGATGGTGGGAGCGAGGATTGCATCATGGAGGATGATGACCCGACTAGCTTCGAGCAGGCCATCACGAGTAGGGACTCAGTGAAATGGCTGGATACTATGCGGTCCGAGATGGAATCCATGTACACCAACAAAGTATGGACTTTGGAAGTTTCTCCTGAAGGGGTAAAACCCATTGGGAGCAAGTGGATCTTCAAGAAAAAACTTGGTGTAGATGGGAAAGTGGAGACTTTCAAAGCTAGACTTGTTGCAAAGGGTTTTCGTCAAAGACCAGGTATGGACTATGACGAAACCTTTTCTCCAGTGGCTATGCTTAAATCCATCCGGATCATGCTTGCCATCGCTGCATATCATGATTACGAAATCTGGCAAATGGATGTTAAGACCGCCTTTCTAAATGGTGATTTAGAAGAGTGCTTGTATATAACTCAGCCAGAGGGCTTCGTAGACAGTGGGAGCAGCGGGAAGGTGTGCAAGCTACTTAAATCTATTTATGGATTAAAGCAAGCATCGCGGAGTTGGAACATCTGCTTTGACGTCGTTATCAAAGAGTTTGATTTCGTCAAAAACCCAGATGAACCTTGTATTTACAATAAGGTGGCAGAGAGTAAGGTAGTCTTTCTCGTATTGTACGTGGACGACATACACTTGATAGGAAATGATATTCCTATGCTGCAATCGGTCAAGCTCTTCTTATCACAAAGATTCTCAATGAAAGATCTTGGTGATGCCTCCTGCATATTAGGAATCAGGATCTATAGAGATAGATCCAAACGGATATTGGGATTGTCCCAATCCAAGTATATTCACACCATACTAAAGAGGTTTAGTATGGAAGAATCCAAGCGTGGGAACTTGCCCACGATCTCTGGAGTCACTCTCTCCAAAGAGATGTCTCCCAAGACTGATTTGGAGAGAGCTCGCATGCAAGGGATACCCTATGCTTCGGCTGTAGGCTCTATCATGTACGCGATGCTATGTACCAGACCCGATGTTGCATACTCACTAAGTGTAGTGAGCAGGTATCAAGCTGATCCTGGAGAGAGTCACTGGACAGCTGTGAAGAGCATTCTCAAGTACTTGCGAAGGACTAAAGAGATGCTCTTGGTGTATGGTAACGGAGAACTCCAAGTGGAGTCCTTTACCGATTCGAGCTTCCAGAATGATAAGGACGACTCTAAGTCGCAGTCGGGATTTGTCTTTACCCTTTATGAAGGGGCGGTTAGCTGGAAGAGTTCCAAGCAGGAAACCGTGGCAGACTCGACGATGGAGGCTGAATACATCGCTGCCAACGATGCTGCTAAAGAGGCTGTCTGGATCAAGAAGTTCATTACTGAACTTGGAGTGGTTCCATCCATTGAGCATCCAATACCTTTGTATTGTGATAACAATGGAGCGGTGGCTTTGGCCAAGGAACCCAGGTCCCATCAGCGATCCAGGCATATTCTGAGGCGGTATCACCTGATCTGGGAGATAGTTGATCGCCGGGAGATCGAGGTCAGGAAGGTTGACACGAAGAATAACACGGCGGATCCACTCACGAAGGCCATTCCCCAGATACAGTTTGAGAGACTCTTCGGGATGCTCGGTATGCGATACTACAGCAGCTGGCCCTAGTGCAAGTGGGAGATTGTTAGTTGTTTGTATGCCCTAGAGGCCAGTATTGTACAGATGATGTATTTTATATTGGATGCTTGGACATATATAGAGATGACTTTCTTGCTCGATATGATAGTATGCTATCTGGTTGCTCTTTATCTTAACATGTACACTTGTCTCTTTAAACTGTCTTATAGTTACATGTTGGTAAAGCCCTTAGGGTGTGTACTTGACTACCTGGACTATGATACAGATCATACTAGTGGGGACATGGTAGTCTATAGGTACATGCTTCAAAGTCCCTAGTCGTAGGTGTATCGAGACGGGGCATCGATATACCAGTGTAGACTAGCGTATACGCTTCTCGACCCGTGAGATGGGCGATGGATGATCCCATATCCATTGGTGTTTGACATCAGAGATGGTATACGGGTGCTCAGTGGAGACTGCGTATACTGGACGGACTCGCCGAGAACTCCCAGATGGTATTATACCTCACGTCAGATGGCAGTTCTCAGGTGACACTTGTGCAGGTTAGTCTGTAGACCCGAGATCGTCATAGAGTCTTGTGTGATTCCCACTGTGCTTTGATCTCCACCTTACCACGTCCATGAGGGCGTGCAAAACGGTGGTTTTTGGGTACAGTCCCGAGTCACATGGAGGCAATGTCACGACCCGCAGGGTACGGAACGTGACTGGCACTTAAGTTTACGAAACGTCTCAAGACGTCCGTAAAATAAGTAAGCCAAAACCCAGAAACCAAAACCAAATAAGCAAAAGAATGAAGAAAACCCAATCCATTGAAAGCGAGTTTATCAAATAAGTCATATAAAACCCTTTTTAAAAACAATATCAATTTTTCCGAAAATTTCGGCAGAGTCTCCTTTGTAAATACTGGCCCCCAAAATGGGTACAACAAGAATATATATGAATCCAACAAATAAGGCATCCCCAAGCGGGAGCTAGCTCTTCGCCACAAGGCGGTCATAAATCCCACGCAATATAAAACAACAACATGCAAAATAATCATAAAGAAGCATGAGAAAATAGCATGTCGACTCAAGTGAGCTCGACCCCAAAATACAACATAAAAAGTCCACAAATCTCACAGTCTCATCTCTAGGTCAATATTCAATAATGCTGGTAGATACACTAGATGGAGTACACTAGATACAAAGAATATACAAGGTGGTACAAAAATAATGATATAACCCACCTAAGAGCAAAACCTCGAGTCCAGGCAAAGGAGGCAAAAGAAGCAAGTGCGCCCGCCGCTACTGTACTGACGGAGCGGACCTGCAAAAGGCTGTGGCACAACGGGGGTGAGTTGCCAACTCGTGAGTAATGAATAACATCTACACAGGCTATCGAGTGCATGCACACAAGCATCCTAGCATCTAAAATACAGGTAAGGCAGGACATAATAGCAGGTAGGTATGCAATATGAATATACTAGCAGGTATGAATGCAATGCGAATCAACTCATGACCTGAATGTGTAAGTATAAGAATCATGTTTTTTCCTTTAGGAATCTCTTTTGAAATACCAGCACAATACCAATAGAATCAACAAGAACCTGTGTCCAGCAACGACACCTCAAACTATCACAAATCTCATATATCCATGTCATAGTATCTCTGGCCTCAGCCATCCGGCTGAGCCATCTCAATATCAATATCTCATCATCTCGCGGCCACGGTCGGTATCCTCTGGATATCCGCCGTCCCAAACAGCCACCGGTAGGTAATCCATCCCCTGCCAGGCTCATCGTCAGCACCACGAGCTTCTTGCCCCGGGGTACATTACCGGGCCCACCATGTACCCGAGACGGTTCATCCAACTCCTCGAAACGGGTCTCGAAAACCACAGCAAACTCATGGTGGACGACACTTACATCACTAGAAAACCGCAATTTACATATTTTAAAAATATAATAAGTTTAGAAATTTTGCGGCTTTCCCCCGAAATCCAGAAATATCATAAAATCTCAAGAAATCCTCATAAGTGCATATGTCAATGATAAGGGATGCATATGGTATCAATAATCAAGTTGCGATGTGTGATTAATAGATTAGGCATGAACAAATAATATGATGAAGTACATGCACATGAATAGCAATCCTACGATTTCATTTTAAGGAATTAAAGCAATAACGCAAGTTTAAGTATCAATTATAGTAAAAGGATTCAATTTAAAGGTTATCTAGTGTGGTGGCATGGCAATTACCATGGTGTGTGTGTAAGCATGAATGGTGCTCGTGCTGCATATAAAAACCCTGGCAATGGTGCAGGTGTCCTATAGAATGGGTTCGTATATGTATGTCAATATAAAGCATGAATGTAGCAAATAATCATACAAGTATTACACCCCTAATTAATAACATTACTAAGAATCTTTTTAAGCTACTAAAACTATCGGGCGACTTGCGCCATCCAACGATAGTCCCCCGTAGATGTTACATCTACTCACCGGAATCCCTAGCTAGTCACGTCCAATCACCGCTTTCCCCTTTCGTGCCACGTCTGATGTCTCCGCGACCGTACCTGGAATTTACATCAATACAAACATAAGGTTACTAATCAAGAACGACGCAATTCCCTAACGAAAATACCATAGTTCACAAGCTAGGTACAACGTGCACAAAATGCGCGGAACACACGCGAAAATCGCAAAAATCTACTAAAATGTCGATTTGGTCGCCCGAAAAAACTAAAACCCGGACACTCAAAAATCCGCACTCACACATCCTAAAAGTCATAGGATACGCTAAAAATGTCATCAAGACATCGCAAATAATTCATCACAATATTTTATTAAAAACTAGTAAGCTAGGATTTGCAATTTGGTGCAAACATCGACAATTAGCGACAAAGTTAACACAATCCAACACAACAATCCAAACTAACTCACTAGATAGCCACTACATTAATTTTAAACCATTAACTATATTTCAAAACATATTTTCCACAACCAACCCTTCACTTGAATTTTGGTAATTAGCAATCTTAATGAAAATTTCACACAAGTTTAACATAGATTAGCATAACATCAAGCCACTTAAGCAAAGTAACCCTATAGATTGGTTAAGTAAACAACTAGATAGCTAATTAGCTTTAATTAACTAAATGATGATTTCTAAAAACCCTAGTTTAACTCTAACCATAAACCTTTAAAAACTAGATTAGAAACTAACACTAAATTAACACTAGATTTTAGCCCAATTAGCAAGTTAACCACTTAGATTAAGCTAATCAAAATAACTAGGTAACAAAATAGCTTAATTAATCTCTTAATGGTGTTCTAAACCCTAAATTAATTTCAAACCACAAACTTTAAAAAAAACTAGTATGCAAATAGCACTAAAATTAACACTAAAACAATTTTCAAAGTTTTAATTAGCACACTTTAAACTACAATTTAACCAAAGATTGAAATTATACCTCACAAGCCCAAACCCTATGTTGCTAAAGCCTCCCAAGATGCCATCTTTCTCCAAGATTTGAACCAATTTGGGTTTTAGAAGAGAGGGAATAAGGTTTTGTGTTGAAATAGTGAAGGATTTGTTGATTTTTATTGAATTTTGATGCAATTTTTTTGAAGAAAATGAGAGAAAAGAGAAGGAAACATAATGGAATGGGGGGGGGGCTGCTCTCGGCCAGTAGAAGGGAGAGGGGATGGTGTGGGGTGTGTGGAAAAAAATCACCAAGTCAAACCCCCTCAAAGTCAATAAACCATACCTCTAAATACTATATTTTAATCAATTCTCAAAACAATTCATTTCATCACATGAATAAAGTCAAAGTGAGGCAAGCAAATTTCTAGACCTGATCATGGTGGGGCCAGCCTAGAGGGAGTGGGGGTGAATATGAGTGGATACAAAAAGGTTTTATGCAAAAAGACCCCCCACAAGTCCAAAATTACGAGTTTTAGCTTAAAATTCAATAAATTTCGTTTTCCATAATAAAAATTAGTTAAAACATGAAATAAAATACTAAAATTTTATGTTACAACTAGATTTTAATTAACATGATTTTAAAGCTTAAATTTAGCCCATTTAAATTGTATTTATCGCTAATTTAATATATTTTCTTACCGGCTTAAAATAATATTAAAAATTGAAAAATTAGGGAAAATTTTTAAACGATCAGAATTTCATAAGTAACTCATTTGCTACTAAAAACAAGCAAATTACTATCCAAATTAGGTATAATTAGTCCTAAACTGCAAAATAACAAAAAAGGTGGTTTTCGGAAAAATACCGAATTTTCACCGATTTTCAGGAAAACACCAAAACGACTTTTCGAGGCATTACAATCTTCCCTCCTTAAAGAAATTCGGTCCCGGAATTTAAAAATATAACTACGCGTATCTTCAAAGAGATGGGGATATTTCTTCCTCATCTCGCCCTCGGTCTCCCAGGTAACCTCCTCGCTGCTCGGGCTACGCCAAAGGACCTTGACGGTTGGTATAATCTTCGATCTCAACTTCTTCACCTGCCGATCCAGGATCTCAACTGGCTCCACGGCGAACGAAAGGTCGGGCTCGAGCTGAACTGTCTGATGCTAAATCGTGTGGGAAGGGTCATGAAGATAACGGCGTAGCATCGATACGTGGAAGACGGGGTGAACATCGGGAAAGCTGGGTGGAAGGGCCAAACGATATGCAACATGAAAGGTTCCTAGGCACCCTAGTGGGTTCTCACAAGGCATCGAACATGCCAAATTAAAATTTTTAGTGCCGAGAAACCCTAGACTACGGATCTTTAACTAGATGTTTAGGCGAAACTGAAAGCTAGTTAACTGTTAACTACTAGGATACGGATATACAACCTTTGTAGATCCGGATATCCACCTCCACGGCTCCGCAACGTCATGTCCTCGCTGTCCATCATGAATCCTCGACTCGATCATCGGCTTCATCGGAAAAGCAAGCGGAATAGCTCGTCGGCTTTGTGTCAATGACGATCTACGTCGAGGTTGCACAAACTCAAGCTCCGACTTCACAAACTTGTGAAACTTGTGAAGTAAACACCCAAAACAACTTGGCAAGAGGTAGAGGGTGAAGAAATAGGAGGTGGGTTCACTTTATATTTGGATTTAACTCACTAGATCTCAACTTGCCATTGGAGTAGCAAGCTTGAAGAAGAAGAAGAAGATGAGCTCAAGAAAGAATTATGATAAGTCTTATTATAAAAAATAAATATAAATCAAATACTTATCATAACTTGAACTAGGGTTAAGTGTAGAGAATTAACCATGGTCACTTTGATGGGTTAGGGTTAAGCATGAAGATAAGGATGGTTAGCAAAGTCAAAGCTTCATGAAGCTTCAATATAAAACAAACTTAGCCACCATTCTTATCATAACTTATTTCAAATAAATAAATAAATAAATAAATAAATAAATAAATAAATGGAAATGCAAAACCCTAATTATCATATTAACCATGGATTAATTCTATACACTTAACATAAAGATCAAGTATCATCAAACATGATACAAAAAGGTGCACGAAAGCATATCACATATACAATGTGCATCAAGTGAGAAAAATCCGTTTAAAGTGAACCAATACTAGTTAATGCAATGTAATATATCAAATATATAATTATGCATTAAATCATTAAATCAACATTTGATTCAATGATCCGGTCATGCAGCACATAACCGACTAGAATCTAATGTATCGATTTATCGAATCAATGATTCGATAACTAGGTGATATCGAATATAACCAATCGAAACATATATCGCGAGAATGAAATGCGGTATCACATACACGCATTATTCTCGGTCCTGCACATATCTCATATGCGCTCCTATTTCGTTTCGCTTGAGCCAGGAAACCTCTGTGTAGGACTCTAAAGACTCGTCAATACGCCGGTAGCAGATGATGATCATATCAAGCACCCACAAGCCGCAAGCGGTCTGCTAAACGTAACGGCCACCCGGGTATTGAGCGATCAGAAGATCGACGAGCTAGCCCGCTCACACTCCTGCGAATCCGACCAGTAACACTTACCATACAGTCAAGTCTCTTCGTCTGATACGTCGCATATCAAGTCTAGGGGTGGTATACGTCAGACCCCAATAACCCGATAAGTCGTGCTGATGTGAGGCTCGTAACGGGTCGAGAAACTACTGGTAACACTTACCAGCAAATCTCTGATCAGCCCTGGCCAGGGACTTCCCTGTTACGGCCAATCGAGCACAGCGCAACATCAACTCCCAATACCGGGAGAGACGAAACCCCTCCTATCGCTCATTGCCTCCATGTGACTCGGGACTGTACCCAAAGACCACCGTTTTGCACGCCCTCATGGACGTGGTAAGGTGGAGATCAAAGCACAGTGGGAATCACACAAGACTCTATGACGATCTCGGGTCTACAGACTAACCTGTACAAGTGTCACCTGAGAACTGCCATCTGACGTGAGGTATAATACCATCTGGGAGTTCTCGGCGAGTCCGTCCAGTGTACTCAGTCTCCACTGAGCACCCGTACACCATCTCTGATGTCAAACACCAATGGATATGGGATCATCCATCGCCCATCACATGGGTCGAGAAGCGTATACGCTAGTCTACTCTGGTATATCGATGCCCCGTCTCGATACACCTACGACTAGGGACCTTGAAGGATGTACTTATGGACTACCATGTCCCCACTAGTATGATCTGCATCATAGTCTAGGTAGTCAAGTACAAATCCTAAGGGCTTTACCAACATGTAACTATAAGACAGTATAAAGAGACTAGTGTACATGTTAAGATAAATGGCAACCAGATAGCATACTATCATGTCGAGCAAGAAAGTCATCTCTATATATGTCCAAGCATCCAATATAATATACATAATCTGTACAATACTGGCCTCTAGGGCATACATACAACTAACAATCTCCCACTTGCACTAGGGCCAGCTGCTGTAGTATCTCATACCGAGCATCCCGAAGAGTCTCTCAAACTGTATCTGAGGAATGGCCTTCGTGAGTGGATCCGCCGTGTTGTTCTTCGTGTCAACTCTCCTGACCTCGATCTCCCGGCGATCAACTATCTCCCGGATCAGGTGATACCGCCTCAGAATATGCCTGGACCGCTGATGGGACCTGGGTTCCTTGGCCAAAGCCACCGCTCCATTGTTATCGCAATACAAAGGTATTGGATGCTCAATGGATGGAACCACTCCAAGTTCAGTAATGAACTTCTTGATCCATACAGCTTCTTTAGCAGCATCGTTGGCAGCGATGTATTCAGCCTCCATCGTCGAGTCTGCCACGGTTTCCTGCTTGGAACTCTTCCAGCTAACCGCCCCTCCGTAAAGGGTAAAGACAAAACCCGACTGCGACTTAGAGTCGCCTTTATCACTCTGGAAGCTGGAATCGGTAAAGGACTCCACTTGGAGTTCTCCGTTACCATACACCAAGAACATATCTCTAGTCCTTCGTAAGTACTTGAGAATGCTCTTCACAGCTGTCCAGTGACTCTCTCCAGGATCAGCTTGATACCTGCTCACTACACTTAGTGAGTATGCTACATCGGGTCTGGTACATAGCATCGCATACATGATAGAGCCTACTGCCGAAGCATAGGGTATCCCTTGCATGCGAGCTCTCTCCAAATCAGTCTTTGGAGACATCTCTTTGGAGAGAGTGACTCCAGAGATCGTGGGCATGTTCCCACGCTTGGACTCTTCCATACTAAACCTCTTTAGTATGGTGTCAATGTACCTGGATTGGGACAATCCCAAAATCCGTTTGGATCTATCTCTATAGATCCTAATTCCCAATATGCAAGAGGCATCACCAAGATCTTTCATTGAGAATCTTTGTGATAAGAAGAGCTTGACCGATTGCAGCATAGGAATATCATTTCCTATCAAGAGTATGTCATCCACGTACAATACGAGGAAGACAACTTTACTTTCTGCCACCTTCTTGTAGATACAAGGTTCATCTGGATTTTTGACGAAATCAAACTCTTTGATAACGACGTCAAAGCAGATGTTCCAACTCCGCGATGCTTGCTTTAATCCATAAATGGATTTAAGCAGCTTGCACACCTTCCCGCTGCTCCCACTGTCTACGAAGCCCTCTGGCTGAGTCATGTACACGCACTCTTCTAAATCACCATTTAGAAAGGCGTGTTGGAGATAGTGCCCTCAGAGTCAATTATTAGGTCACAGGTACGTGATTGTAATGATTGAGGGAGGACCTATCCCGGTAGGACAGTCTTACTCGAGATGATAGTATGCTATCTGGTTTACCTTTATCATCGTGTACTGTTTTAGGTGACCTGACACGTCGCTATTACACGTTGATAGAGCCCCTAGGATTCTTGCTTGACCACCAGCAGTATGAAGGCGATCATATAAGTGGGAGCTGGGGGTCTACAAGCATATCCTTAAAAGGTCCCTAGTCGTGGGAGTTTCGAGACCGGGCATCGATACTCCATTAGTAGACTAGTGTATACAGTCGAGACCCCGACGAGGGGCGGTGGCCGGTCTCACAAGCCACTGGTGTCAGCTGGATCACCTAAGATGTATACAGGTGCTCATTGGGTTGTGAGTACACCGGACAGGACTCGCCGGGAACATGCTGGTTGGTCATATACCAGACGTCAGATGGCAGTTCCCTGGTGACATGTGTGCAGGTTAGTTCATCGACCTGGGGATCGTCATTTGTCTCGTGTGAGTTCCCACTGTACTTTGATTACTACCCTACCACGGCTCAAAGGAGTCGTGCAAACAGGTTTTAGTTGGGTACAGTCCCGAGCCACATGGAGGCAGTGAGCGTATCTTCAGGGGTTCGTCTCTCCCGGTATTGGGGGTGAGGTCGTGCTGTGTCTAGGAGAGCCATTACACAAAGTCCTTGGCCAAGGCAAGGAGATTTACTGGTAGGTATTCCAGTAGTATCTCAGGGTGTTCTGGGCTACACTCCGACACGACTTGTACCGCTTTTGGGGGTCTGACTTTTACCAACCCCCTAGGCCCGCCATGCGATACTCATAGACGAACGGACCGGACTGCACGGATATTGTCACTGACAGGCTCAGTAGGGTGTCAGGATGAGTTTGCTCATCGACGTCCCTTTTAGTCAATAGCTGGTGGCCCGTCACGTATTGGCTTATACCTCTGACGTGCTAGTGGTTAAATCCACAGCCATAGTATTGACGAGTCTTTAGAGTCCACCACACTTTCAGTTACTCAAGCTTTCGGGCGAAACGCTGTAGAGGCCGTATGGAGATATGGCAAGGTCCGATCAGATACGTGCGGTATTGCACGGATCAGGATCAGACAGTTTGTACTAGTGGCCGTATGGTTATATGGCAGGGTTCGATCAGATATGTGCGGTATTGCACGGATCAGGATCGAACGGATTTAACTAGCCGGCTTTGGCTTAAGCCGGTCCTAGTTTAGTACAGTGTAGATTTTGTCTCATTGCATTTGTATCCGGACGGAATACAAATGCGGGTGTGTATGCACAGTGTGGGGTTTTTCCTGTAGTTTATTACGGGACCAGTTTTCTGGAGTTGCCAGTTTGCTTTCCGTTCCGGCCGGTTTTTCTTTGTTCTTTCCCGGCCGGACTTTTCTGATGGAGGGACTAATTTGCAATTGTGCAAATTGGTATTTGTGGAGGACTTTTTTGCATAAGGGTTGACATGATAAGCATCTTTGCTTTTCATGATTTGATGAGATTAGAAATGATTTGAGGTTGATGTAAGTTTAGTGATGATTATGTTTGGATGTGGTCACCCTCCTCCTTTTACTACACTCACCTCCCTCTTGCTTCATATTGTTATCCTCCACCATTTCTAATAGAGAGAGATTATCATCATGGTTGAAAAAAAAAAAGAAAGAGAGAAGAAGAAAAGAGAAGAAAAATGAGAGAGTTTCATTTTGTGAGCTTGGAGCATTCCTTTCATCTCAATTTCCTTCCATGAAAAATGAAAGCACCATTTTTCTCAACCTCATTCTTCCTTCACCTCCATCAATGGCAACCAACCCCAAAGTGAGACATACACTCTACACTATCTTCCTACAGCATATCTTGAGCATGTCGAGTTGCCGGCTTCATGCGCGAGTTGCCTCGGTATTGAGGTGGGAGCCCATAAAAGTACCCGGCTTCGTGGTGCCCTTTCCGACGAGGAGGAGACGGACGGAGATCCCGCGAGGAGATCGGAGTGGAGATGAAGACCGGAGGACTTGGATCGTATGGTATACTTCTCTACCCCCTCTCTAGATAGCTTAGACTAGTTTAATGGCACGATCCGGTTTTAGTGCGCGGTGGTGCCGTTTTGCCAAGTCCGCAAAAATTTATGTTTACCACCGTTTCCGCGTTTGGCCGTCGGATTGACGGCCGGGGCGCCGCCGTGCACTTACAAGGCGGTCTTAACATCCATTTGCCAGATTTCGTAGTCATGAAAGGCAGCAATGGCAAGCATGATTCGGATGGATTTAAGCATAGCCACTGGAGAAAAGGTCTCGTCATAGTCCACACCTGGTCTTTGACGAAAACCCTTTGCTACAAGTCTAGCTTTGAAAGTCTCCACTTTCCCATCTACACCAAGTTTCTTCTTGAAGATCCACTTGCTCCCAATGGGTTTTACCCCTTCAGGAGCAACTTCCAAAGTCCATACTTTGTTGGTGTACATGGATTCCATCTCGGATCGCATAGCATCCAGCCATTTCACTGAGTCCCCACTCGTGATGGCCTGCTCGAAGCTAGTTGGGTCATCATCCTCCATGATGCAATCCTCACTGCCACCATCAATGAGAAAACCATAGTATCTCTCAGGTTGGCGAGGAACCCTACTAGATCGGCGGAGTGGCTGGGGTTCATCGGGAACTACGGAATCCTCTGGTTCCACCAGATCTTCTGTTGTAGCTTCTGCAGCTGGAACCTCTTCCAGTTCTACCTCATGACCACTAATTTCTTTTTCAAGAAATTCCTTTTCTAAAAAGGTGGCATGCCGAGAAACAAACACTCTTTGTTCCTCAGGGTGGTAGAAGATATACCCTTGAGAATTCTTGGGATATCCTACAAATTTGCATAGAACAGACCGTGCCTCGAGTTTGTCCGGATTTTGTCGTTTGACATAGGCTGGACAACCCCATATCTTAACATAGTTAAGACTTGGTCTCTTCCCTTTCCATATCTCATATGGAGTGGTAGGCACAGATTTGGTGGGGACCATATTCAATAGATGTATGGCTGTCTCAAGCGCATACCCCAAGAAGTAAATAGGTAACTCAGCTGTGCTCATCATAGAGCGCACCATATCTAATAAGGTGCGGTTCCTCCGTTCTGATACACCGTTGTGCTGTGGTGTATATGGAGGAGTCAGCTGAGAGAGAATCCCATTCTCTTTTAGGAAGTCCAGGAATTCATTGCTCAAGTATTCACCTCCTCGATCAGATCGAAGGATTTTAATACTCTTTCCGGTTTGGTTTTCGACTTCTTGTTTATATTCTCTAAATTTCTCAAAAGCTTCAGACTTGTGTCTTGTCAAGTACACATGTCCGTATCTTGAGAGATCGTCAGTGAATGTAATGAAGTACGAAGAACCATCCCTGGCATGTGTAGACATGGGACCACATACATCACTATGTATCAGTACTAAGAGTTCGGTAACTCTTTCTCCGTGTCCCGTAAACGGAGTCTTGGTCATCTTGCCTTTGAGACATGACTGGCAAGTGTCATAAGATGAAAATTCAAAAGGTTTCAAATATCCATCTTTATGCAACTTAGCCAGTCGTGTCACATTGATGTGACCCAGTCTACAATGCCACAAGAAGGATTCGTTGAGTTCAGAACTCTTCCTCTTATGTGTGTTTGTTATGCTCAGAACTGTTGATTGATTTAGAACATAAATGCCATTGCATAACGTGCCTGATCCAACCAACTTTTGGTTATGGAAAATGTTCATAACATTGTCCTGTAATACAAAATTATATCCCTCTTTACTTAGCAAAGAAACCGATATAATGTTGCATATCAGGTTCGGCATGTAATAGCATTCGTTCAGAACCAATGTATTACCAGTTGGTAATACAAGGTGATATTCCCCGACAGTCTTAGCTGCAACAATTGCACCATTTCCTACTCTTATGTCTTTATCACCTTCTCCAAGTTCTCTACCTTTCCTTAGCCCATGTAACTGATTACATATATGGGATCCCGACCCGGTATCCAATACCCAGGACGTAGAGCAAATGGAGAAACAGTTCTCAGTAACGAACACACCCGAAGAAAATGCATCAACATGTACTTTCTTCATTCGGGTGGCATGGGAATCCTGGTATTCCCCTATATCCTGTTCATTCCTATAACTCTTATAAGAAAGAACGGAACCAACGTTCCCCAGCACAGTATAACATGCGGGTTCGGTCAATACATCCATATTATTATCTTTATTAAGGCATGAAATGGTCGCTACCTGGAGAGAGAGAGAAGAAAACACTTTAGCGTATGCTCGTGCAAGATCAGATTGGTTATTATCTTATCTAATCAGGATGGCTCCCACTGCTTTTTATCAAATCTTCCTCCAAACCCTAAAAGGAAAGATTAGCCGGGATTAATTACACACTACAAGTTCGCCAATCTTTCAGCCAGGACAGTGTCGGTACTTTGAGGGAGGTCCCCCGTGCTTTCGCACGAACCTAATTACTGTAAACCTCGTTTTCCCAGAGGCGTAACCTCGTTAACACCTTTCTAGACACCTACTTGATCGGCTAATTGCACTGTGTAAAACTCTCCCAGGAGTAACTCTTACTCGCAGCGGGTATCGGGATCCAACTATCTCATAGAAGGTATGCAATCTCATTGCAAATTTCAACACTTGAAATTCCCGATAATGCTTTTGCCCCTAGCGTGCTATGACCTTGACGAAAGCCAACAAACCACAGCCCGCTAGTCAAGTTCAACCCGTACATTTCTTGACTGAATTAAACCCACCCGCACGACCCTTGACGAAAGCCAACAAAGCCGTACGACTACCCTAATCCAGTCGCATCATATGCAACAGATAAACAGCACATAGCTACCGCACACTACACCTTGACGAAAGCCAACAAATGTAGCACGAATACTATATGTAATTTATCTGAAATGACGGAGGGCTACGCAGGTTTTTCATAAAAACCATGAGCGTAATGAACTTGATATCGTTGTAGAATCAAATGATGTTTTGAAATGGAGTGATTTTGAGGCTTTTCTAGTTTTGCTAAAGGAGTCACTCCCGGTGAAGAGATCTCGGTCCTTTCCTCGTCGAATGAGGTGCGGGATATATCATATATATCGCTATGCATAGCAAAATCGCAAAAGCAGTCAAAAGCAAACCGAATGTGTAGCATCTGCCAGTTATTGCTAAAGGAGTCACTCCCGGTGAAGGGATCTCGGTCCTTTCCTCAGCGAATAAGGTGCGGGGTATATCATATATACCGCTATGCAAAGCAAAAACTGTAGCTACCTGTTTTATTTAAAATCTGATTCTACAACATCTTAGGTTTCTTTTCTTTCATTAATCACATTAATGAAGTCCCATCATTTAATACCTAAACATCACAGATAGATATGACGTACACTTATGCCATCCGCATTCACCTCGATGTCCCCTCGTGCACCGTTAGGTTAGGTAACTAACGACAGAGCAGGGCAGGGCTAGCGCGGGTGTAAAACATAAGTAACGTCTATATAATATATCATATATACTATATACTATATCCATCACAGAATCACAGCACAGATATCGCAGCAGAATAAACATATGAAATATTGGATATACTAGGACGTCCGTGTTTTCAATACGAGCCAGTATAAAACACGGATTCCACGGTCGTGATGAATAGCCAATCCCACACCCCTAGACCCCTATGAGAGCGGCAAGCAACCCTGCCAATTCTAGGGTTAGGAGACCCGGACTCGACACCTCGAGTTGGTCTCCCACTGGACCCCAGAACCCGGTTACTTGCGCTCCCCTCCTTGGGTCTATCCTAGTGCAGAAAAGTAAATAATATACAAAGGGTGACAACTCCCGCATCCTGGAAGTGCCCCGAATAAAAGAATATTACATACAAGTTTTTACATGAATGAAAATGAAAAACACTCATCTCACATAAAAACCCCCGGCTATTCGAACACGACGATCCAATATAACATATCCAGCAACACATAACATCACATGTCAACAACGTAAGTAAGTATGCATACCCCAATTGTCGTTGATGTATAGCAACGAAACCGGCGATATGAACATACTACACTTACGGTCACAGAAAAGAAAGTGTAAAACTACAACAATTGGAATCCGCAATCTCTTTAGACATCACATGCCTAACAATTATAAACCCCGCATTTTAGTCCCATCATCGAAAACTCTTTTCGATATCCTGTGAAACTAAACTGCTAGATCTATAACATTCATCCAGTTATCTCATAACTGTTTGTGAATTCCAATTATTGTATCCAATTCCGGATAAATAGAATATATTAAACTTTCCGATCGAACATTCGAACACCCAAGTTTTCCCGACACCGATCAACACATGAAATAGGCTCAAAGACATTCACTTCATACCTCAGTACCGACGGTCCAGCCGTAGAAGGGTCAAGCCAACGCCTCACATGTGGCATGCCGTACTGTCCCAAACCCGAAGGTTCAAAGGGCAGTTCAAGACGGTCACATAATCGAGTTAAGGTTTGTGTCTTCTAGAGGGACCATCGCGTTACTTGCACTACTCAGAACGTCTTTTAGCCACAGAAAAATCCAACACTTGGAATTATTCCGGCAGGGGAAAACCTGGGTATTTGTATACGGTCGAACTCTTTAACATATTCTACAGTTATCTGGAAAAACACTTAGACAAAGTTTGATATTCCGATCGAATTCATCGATTCCCAATATAACTCCAGAGCACTCATCCCTTAAATTAATTTAAAAATACCCAGAAAACTCACCAGAATTTATCAGGTATTACTGTGCAAAAATAATGGGATGATGTCACCATGTGGCCGCGGAAGGGCGGCAGAAGTCATGCTTCTGCCGCGCTTCCGCGGCACAATGAACAGTTCAGGGAATCGTTTTACACAGTAATGCTTAGAATTCTATGCTGAATTTTTTAGACATTTTTAATATCAAAAATTCCCAGATTTATGAAAAAGTCCAGAGAGCTCTAAAGTATTTGGGTTACGTGTTCGTTCGGACTTCAAACTGCGTCGAGACTTCGCCTAAAGCTCTAGCTAGGCTCTGATACCAGTGAAAGGTTCCTAGACACCCTAGTGGGTTCTCACAAGGCATCGAACATGCCAAATTAAAATTTTTAGTGCCGAGAAACCCTAGACTACGGATCTTTAACTAGATGTTTAGGCGAAACTGAAAGCTAGTTAACTGTTAACTACTAGGATACGGATATACAACCTTTGTAGATCCGGATATCCACCTCCACGGCTCCGCAACGTCATGTCCTCGCTGTCCATCATGAATCCTCGACTCGATCATCGGCTTCATCGGAAAAGCAAGCGGAATAGCTCGTCGGCTTTGTGTCAATGACGATCTACGTCGAGGTTGCACAAACTCAAGCTCCGACTTCACAAACTTGTGAAACTTGTGAAGTAAACACCCAAAACAACCTGGCAAGAGGTAGAGGGTGAAGAAATAGGAGGTGGGTTCACTTTAGATTTGGATTTAACTCACTAGATCTCAACTTGCCATTGGAGTAGCAAGCTTGAAGAAGAAGAAGAAGATGAGCTCAAGAAAGAATTATGATAAGTCTTATTATAAAAAATAAATATAAATCAAATACTTATCATAACTTGAACTAGGGTTAAGTGTAGAGAATTAACCATGGTCACTTTGATGGGTTAGGGTTAAGCATGAAGATAAGGATGGTTAGCAAAGTCAAAGCTTCATGAAGCTTCAATATAAAACAAACTTAGCCACCATTCTTATCATAACTTATTTCAAATAAATAAATAAATAAATAAATAAATAAATAAATGGAAATGCAAAACCCTAATTATCATATTAACCATGGATTAATTCTATACACTTAACATAAAGATCAAGTATCATCAAACATGATACAAAAAGGTGCACGAAAGCATATCACATATACAATGTGCATCAAGTGAGAAAAATCCGTTTAAAGTGAACCAATACTAGTTAATGCAATGTAATATATCAAATATATAATTATGCATTAAATCATTAAATCAACATTTGATTCAATGATCCGGTCATGCAGCACATAACCGACTAGAATCTAATGTATCGATTTATCGAATCAATGATTCGATAACTAGGTGATATCGAATATAACCAATCGAAACATATATCGCGAGAATGAAATGCGGTATCACATACACGCATTATTCTCGGTCCTGCACATATCTCATATGCGCTCCTATTTCGTTTCGCTTGAGCCAGGAAACCTCTGTGTAGGACTCTAAAGACTCATCAATACGCCGGTAGCAGATGATGATCATATCAAGCACCCACAAGCCGCAAGCGGTCTGCTAAACGTAACGGCCACCCGGGTATTGAGCGATCAGAAGATCGACGAGCTAGCCCGCTCACACTCCTGCGAATCCGACCAGTAACACTTACCATACAGTCAAGTCTCTTCGTCTGATACGTCGCATATCAAGTCTAGGGGTGGTATACGTCAGACCCCAATAACCCGATAAGTCGTGCTGATGTGAGGCTCGTAACGGGTCGAGAAACTACTGGTAACACTTACCAGCAAATCTCTGATCAGCCCTGGCCAGGGACTTCCCTGTTACGGCCAATCGAGCACAGCGCAACATCAACTCCCAATACCGGGAGAGACGAAACCCCTCCTATCGCTCATTGCCTCCATGTGACTCGGGACTGTACCCAAAGACCACCGTTTTGCACGCCCTCATGGACGTGGTAAGGTGGAGATCAAAGCACAGTGGGAATCACACAAGACTCTATGACGATCTCGGGTCTACAGACTAACCTGTACAAGTGTCACCTGAGAACTGCCATCTGACGTGAGGTATAATACCATCTGGGAGTTCTCGGCGAGTCCGTCCAGTGTACTCAGTCTCCACTGAGCACCCGTACACCATCTCTGATGTCAAACACCAATGGATATGGGATCATCCATCGCCCATCACATAGGTCGAGAAGCGTATACGCTAGTCTACTCTGGTATATCGATGCCCCGTCTCGATACACCTACGACTAGGGACCTTGAAGGATGTACTTATGGACTACCATGTCCCCACTAGTATGATCTGCATCATAGTCTAGGTAGTCAAGTACAAATCCTAAGGGCTTTACCAACATGTAACTATAAGACAGTATAAAGAGACTAGTGTACATGTTAAGATAAATGGCAACCAGATAGCATACTATCATGTCGAGCAAGAAAGTCATCTCTATATATGTCCAAGCATCCAATATAATATACATAATCTGTACAATACTGGCCTCTAGGGCATACATACAACTAACACAACAGCGCCGACACGCTCGAGGATCTCGAAGGGACCTACGAATCTAGGGCTAAGCTTCCCCTTTCGCCCAAAACGCATCACGCCCTTCATCGGAGAGACTCTCAGAAAAACATGATCGCCAACTGCGAACTCTAGTCTGCGACGGCGCCTGTCCGCATACGATTTCTGCCTGCTCTGAGCCGCTCTCATCCGGTCTCGGATCAGCTGTATCTTCGCTGTCATCTCCTCAACAAGCTGCGGCCCCAAAATACTGCTCTCGCTGAGCTCTGTCCAACAGACGGGCGATCTGCATCTCCTCCCATACAATGCCTCGAAAGGTGCAATCTGAATAGTATCCTGGAAGCTGTTGTTGTAGGAGAACTCCACTAGAGGTAAATGACGATCCTAGCTACCGCCGAAGTCTAAAACGCACGCTCTGAGCATGTCCTCGAGAGTCTGAATGGTCCGCTCTGACTGTCCGTCGGTCTGCGGATGAAACGCTGTGCTGAAGCTCAAACGAGTGCCCAAAGCCTCCTGAAGTCTCTGCCAAAGTCGGCTGGTGAACTGGGTTCCTCGATCTGACACGATACAAGTCGGTACGCCATGTAGTCGCACGATCTCGTCAATGTAGAGCTGAGCATACTGAGCGAAGCTGAAAGTGGTCTTCACTGGTAGGAAGTGAGCCGCTTTCGTCAATCTATCCACGATCACCCAGATGGAGTCATACCCTCGACTGGTCCTGGGTAGACCCACAACGAAATCCATCGAAATCTGCTCCCATTTCCACTCCGGAATGGGTAACGGCTGCAGCTCTCCTGCGGGCCTCTGGTGCTCGGCCTTGACTTGCTGACAAGTCAGGCATCTCTATACAAACTCCGCAATGTCCCTCTTCATCCCGTCCCACCAGTAGGTCTCTCTCATATCATGGTACATCTTAGTGGAACCGGGGTGGACACTATACACTGATCGGTGTGCCTCCTCAAGAATGTCGCGCCGTAATCCATCAGCATCTGGTACGCACAGTCTAGATCCATAGCGTAAAATCCCCTGATCGTCAATCACGAACTCGGAAAATCTGCCCTGACCCATCTGTGCCATGATCTTTGAGCAACGGCCGTCACTGCGCTGTGCCTCATATATACGGTCAAGCAACTGTGGGCGTGCACGAACATGCACGAGCTGTCCCCCTGTCTGAGTGAACTCGAACTCAACTCGGCTGTCCCATAACATCTGCTAATCTGCTGACGACTGCCTCTGCACTGCGCGCAAATAGGATAGACTACCCCCGGGCATCCTGCTCAAAGCATCTGCCACTACATTCGCCTTGCCTGGGTGATATAAGATGTCGCAGTCGTAGTCTTTCACCAACTCCATCCAACGACGCTGTCTGAGATTCAGGTCTCGCTGCTGAAATATGTACTTTAAGCTCTTGTGGTCTGTGAATATTTGGCACGACTCGCCATATAGGTAATTTCGCCAAATCTTCAGTGCAAAGACCACTGCAGCCATCTCCAAATCGTGAGTGGGGTAGTTCTGTTCATGCATCTTCAACTGCCGAGAAGCATATGCGATCACCCGGCCATGCTGCATCAATACGCACCCTAGCCCCACCCGTGAAGCGTCACAATAAACCACGAATCCTCCTGATCCTGAAGGCAAAGATAATACCGGCACCGTAGTCAAACATGTCCGTAGCTGCTGAAAACTGCGCTCGCACTCCTCTGTCCAAACGAAAGGAACTCCCTTCCGGGTCAAACCGGTCAAAGGTGCAGCTATACGGGAGAAGTCCTGAACAAAACGCCTGTAGTAGCCCGCCAGGCCTAGAAAACTACGGATCTCAGTAACCGATGTAGGTCGGGGCCACTGCTGAACATCCTCAATCTTCTTCGGGTCCACACATATGCCGTCTCTCGTAACCACGTGACCCAAGAATCCGACGATGTCTAGCCAGAATGCACACTTGGAGAACTTTGCGAACAGCTGGTGCTCCCTCAGAGTCTGTAATGTAATCCGCAAGTGCTGCTCGTGCTCCTCTCTGCTCCGGGAGTACACCAAGATATCGTCGATAAACACGATGATGAACAAGTCAAGATACGGCCTGAATGTACGGTTCATCAAATCCATGAATGCTGCTGGGGCGTTGGTGAGTCCGAACGACATCACCAAAAACTCGTAGTGGCCATAGCGTGTACGGAAGGCTGTCTTCGGTATATCCTCCTGTCGGACTCGCAGCTGGTGGTATCCTGATCGTAAGTCGATCCTCGAAAAATACCCCGCACCCTGAAGCTGGTCGAACAAATCATCAATGCATGGCAACGGATACCTGTTCCGAACGGTAACTTTGTTCAGCTGGCGGTAGTCGATACATAAGCGCAAACTTCCATCCTTCTTCTTGACAAACAGGACCGGAGCACCCTATGGAGAAACACTAGGTCGAATAAGCCCCTTATCTAACAAATCCTGCAACTGATCCTTCAGCTCTCGAAGCTCTGCCGGGGCCATCCGATAAGGCGGTATAGAAATAGGCCCCGAGCCGGGAATCAAATCAATGCAGAACTCAACATCGCGCTCAGGCGGTAGCCCAGGTAGCTCATGAGGGAAAACATCAAGGAACTCACAAACAACCGGGACCCGGTCCAACGGAACCTCTGCAGTTCGAGTATCACAAATATACGCTAAGAATCCTTGACATCCCTTCCGCAAGAGCTGACCAGCGTGAAGAGACGAAATCAAGCTGGGAAGGGTGACGCTGCGGTCTCTCTGAATAACAAGGACTGGCTCTCCCGGAAAGCTAAATCTGACTGCCTTCTCACGGCAGTCCACCGAAGCATAACAAGTAGCGAGCCAATCCATGCCCAGAAGCACATCAAAGTCCAACATATCGAGGAGAATCAAATCAACCGATGAATCCCTCTCCCCGATACGAACGGAACACAATCGAAATACATAACGAGCGACAAACGACTCGTCCACCGGGGTAACAACAACAAGCGGATGATCTAACGATGACGACTCACGGCCCAACATCGGTGCAAAGTGTGTAGAGACGTACGAATGTGTGGAACCTGGGTCAAATAATACCCGTGCGTCGAAAGAACAAACTGGCAAGGTACCTGTCACAACGGCATTGGATGCCTGCGCATCCTGCGGTGTCAAAGCAAATACTCGGGCCTGTCCTCCACCGATAGCGGGCTGACCTCGACCTCGGCCTCTGCCTCTTCGTCCTCTCTGAACAGGACCGCCGTGTCCACGGCCTCTGGGTGCACCTAACTGGCGTGGAGCATCGCCTGTGGTAGGAAGTAGGGCTCTCTGAGGAGGGGGTGGTGATGGTGGTAGGGTCACATGCGGAACTGTCGCTGCTCCCTGTCGTCTCGTCGGACAGTCTCTGACAAGATGGTGCGGACTCCCGCACCTAAAACACCCTGGCGACGGCTGCTGTCCCTAGGGATAAGAACCATATGTAGGGTTCCTAGGCACACTATAGAGGTCTCACAAGGCATCAACCATTCCAATTTCAAATTTTATGGGTGCCGAGAAACCCTAATACGGATCGTTGACTAGAAATTTAGGCGATAAATGAAACTAGTTAACATCTTAACTAAAGGAGAGAGGCTACAACTTTTGTAGATCCGGTTCTCCACTTCCTTAGCTCCACGTAGGCGTCCTCTCGCTGTCCATCTCGAATCCCGAACTCAAACGTCGGCTTCATCAGAGAATTGGGCGGACTAGGTCGTCGGCTTCGTGCCGAAGATGTTCTACGTCGAGGTTTCACAAGTTCAAGCTCCGACTTCACCAAGTTGTGAAAATTGTGAAGAAAACACCCAAAACAACTTGGCAAGAGGTAGAGGGTGAAGAAATAGGAGGTGGGTTCACTTTAGAATTGGATTTCTCACACTTTTGCTCAAGATGCCATTGTTGGAGACAAGGTTTTTCTTGAAGAAGAAGAAGGAGAGCAAGAAAGAATATGATAAGTTTCTTATTTAAAAAAGAAACTAATATGAATACTTATCACATACTAACCATGGTCAAGTGTAGAGATTAAATTAAGGTTAGTTAGAATGGTTAGGGTTAAGGATGAGATAAGGATGGTGGACTTTGTCAAAGCTTCAAGAAGCTTCAACATAGAAACAAAATAAGCCACCATTCTTAATAATATCCAAAATGAATAAATAAATAAATAACTAAGTAAATAATCAAAACCCTAACCATTCATATAACCATGGTTCAATCTTTACACAAACCCAAGTGAGCAAGTATCATCAAACATGATACAAACAAGTGCACAAAAAAATATATCATATATACAATGTGCATCAAGTGAGAAAATCCTTTTAAAATGAACCAATACTAGTTAATGCAAAGCAATATATCAAATATATAATTATACATTAAATCATTAAATCAACACTTGATTTAACGATCCGGTCATATCGCATATAACCGACTAGTATCCAATGTATCGGCTTATCGAATCAATCCTTGATTCGATATCTAGGTTATATCGCATATAACCAATCGATACATTCATCGCGAGAATCAAACACGGTATCACATACACGCATTATTCTCGCTCCCGCACATATCTCATATGCGCTCCTATTTCGTTTCGCTTGAGCCAGGAAACCTCTGTGTAGGACTCTAAAGACTCGTCAATACGCCGGTAGCAGATGATGATCATATCAAGCACCCACAAGCCGCAAGCGGTCTGCCAAACGTAACGGCCACCCGGGTATTGAGCGATCAGAAAATCGACGAGCAAGCCCGTTCACACTCCTGTGAATCCAACCAGTAACACTTACCGTACAGTCCGGTCTGTTCGTCTGATATGTCGCATATCACGTCTAGGGGTGGTAAACGTCAGACCCCAATAACTGATAAGTCGTGCCGATGTGAGGCTCATAACGGGTCGAGAAACTACTGGTAACACTTACCAGCAAATCTCTGATCAGCCCTGGCCAGGGACTTCCCTGTTACGGCCAATCGAGCACAGCGCAACATCAACCCCCAATACCGGGAGAGACGAAACCCCTCCTATCGCTCATTGCCTCCATGTGACTCGGGACTGTACCCAAAGACCACCGTTTTGCACGCCCTCATGGACGTGGTAAGGTGGAGATCAAAGCACAGTGGGAATCACACAAGACTCTATGACGATCTCGGGTCTACAGACTAATCTGTACAAGTGTCACCTGAGAACTGCCATCTGATGTGAGGTATAATACCATCTGGGAGTTCTCGGCGAGTCCGTCCAGTGTACCCAGTCTCCATTGAGCACCCGTATACCATCTCTGATGTCAAACACCAATGGATATGGGATCATCCATCGCCCATCTCATGGGTCGAGAAGCGTATACGCTAGTCTACACTGGTATATCGATGCCCTGTCTCGATACACCCATGACTAGGGACCCTGAAGGATGTACTTATGGACTACCATGTCCTCACTAGTATGATCTGCATCATAGTCCAGGTAGTCAAGTACACATCCTAAGGGCTTTATCAACATGTAACTATAAGACAGTTTAGAGAGACAAGTGTACATGTTAAGATAAAGAGTAACCAGATAGCATACTATCATATCGAGCAAGAAAGTCATCTCTATATATGTCCAAGCATCCAATATAATATACATCATCTGTACAATACTGGCCTTTAGGGCATACATACAACTAACAATCTCCCACTTGCACTTGGGCCAGCTGCTGTAGTATCGCATACCGAGCATCCCGAAGAGTCTCTCAAACTGTATCTGGGGAATGGCCTTCGTGAGTGGATCCGCCGTGTTATTCTTCATGTCAACCCTCCTGACCTCGATCTCCCGGCGATCAACTATCTCCCGGATCAGGTGATACCGCCTCAGAATATGCCTGGATCGCTGATGGGACCTGGGTTCCTTGGCCAAAGCCACCGCTCCATTGTTATCGCAATACAAAGGTATTGGATGCTCAATGGATGGAACCACTCCAAGTTCAGTAATGAACTTCTTGATCCAGACAGCCTCTTTAGCAGCATCATTGGCAGCGATGTATTCAGCCTCCATCGTCGAGTCTGCCACGGTTTCCTACTTGGAACTCTTCCAGCTAACCGCCCCTCCGAAAAGGGTAAAGACAAAACCCGACTACGACTTAGAGTCGTCCTTATCACTCTGGAAGCTCGAATCGGTAAAGGACTCCACCTGGAGTTCTCCGTTACCATACACCAAGAGCATCTCTTTAGTCCTTCGTAAGTACTTGAGAATGCTCTTCACAGCTGTCCAGTGACTCTCTCCAGGATTAGCTTGATACCTGCTCACTACACTTAGTGAGTATGCTACATCGGGTCTGGTACATAGCATCGCATACATGATAGAGCCTACAGTCGAAGCATAGGGTATCCCTTACAGGCGACCTCTCTCCAAATCAGTCTTGGGAGACATCTCTTTGGAGAGAGTGACTCCAGAGATCGTGGGCAAGTTCCACGCTTGGAATCTTCCATACTAAACCTTTTTAGTATGGTGTCAATGTACCTGGATTGGGACAATCCCAATATCCGTTTGGATCTATCTCTATAGATCCTTATTCCTAATATGCAGGAGGCATCACCAAGATCTTTCATTGAGAATCTTTGTGATAAGAAGAGCTTGACCGATTGCAGCATAGGAACATCATTTCCTATCAAGAGTATGTCATCCACGTACAATACGAGGAAGACAACCTTACTCTCTGCTACCTTCTTGTAGATACAAGGTTCATCTGGGTTTTAGACGAAATCAAACTCTTTGATAACGACGTCAAAGTAGATGTTCCAACTCCGTGATGCTTGCTTTAATCATAAATGGATTTAAGCAGCTTGCACACCTTCCCGCTGCTCCCACTGTCTACGAAGCCCTCTGGCTGAGTCATGTACACGCACTCTTCTAAATCACCATTTAGAAAGGCGGTCTTAACAATCCATTTGCCAGATTTCGTAATCATGATATGCAGCGATTGTTAGTTGTATGTATGCCCTAGAGGCCAGTATTGTACAGATTATGTATATTATATTGGATGCTTGGACATATATAGAGATGACTTTCTTGCTCGACATGATAGTATGCTATCTGGTTGCCATTTATCTTAACATGTACACTAGTCTCTTTATACTGTCTTATAGTTACATGTTGGTAAAGCCCTTAGGATGTGTACTTGACTACCTGGACTATGATGCAGATCATACTAGTGGGACATGGTAGTCCATAAGTACCTCCTTCAAGGTCCCCTAGTCGTGGGTGTATCGAGACGGGGCATCGATATACCAGAGTAGACTAGCGTATACGCTTCTCGACCCATGTGATGGGCGATGGATGATCCCATATCATTGGTGTTTGACATCAGAGATGGTGTACGGGTGCTCAGTGGAGACTGGGTACACTGGACGGACTCGCCGGAGAACTCCCAGATGGTATTATACCTCACGTCAGATGGCAGTTCTCAGGTGACACTTGTACAGGTTAGTCTGTAGACCCGAGATCGTCATAGAGTCTTGTGTGATTCCCACTGTGCTTTGATCTCCACCTTACCACGTCCATGAGGGCGTGCAAAACGGTGGTCTTTGGGTACAGTCCCGAGTCACATGGAGGCAATGAGCGATAGGAGGGGTTTCGTCTCTCCCGGTATTGGGAGTTGATGTTGTGCAGTGCTCGATTGGCCGTAACAGGGAAGTCCCTGGCCAGGGCTGATCAGAGATTTGCTGGTAAGTGTTACCAGTAGTTTCTCGACCCGTTACGAGCCTCACATCGGCACGACTTATCGGGTTATTGGGGTCTGACGTATACCACCCCTAGACTTGATATGCGACGTATCAGACGAAGAGACTTGACTGTATGGTAAGTGTTACTGGTCGGATTCGCAGGAGTGTGAGCGGGCTAGCTCGTCGATCTTCTGATCGCTCAATACCCGGGTGGCCGTTACGTTTAGCAGACCGCTTGCGGCTTGTGGGTGTTTGATATGATCATCACCTGCTACCGGCGTATTGACGAGTCTTTAGAGTCCTACACAGAGGTTTCCTGGCTCAAGCGAAACGAAATAGGAGCGCATATGAGATATGTGCAGGACCGAGAATGATGCGTGTATGTGATACCGCATTTCATTCTCGCGACATATGTTTCGAATGGTTATATTCGATATGACCTAGTTATCGAATCATTGATTCGATAAATCGATGCATTGAATACTAGTCGGTTATGTGCGACATGACCGGATCATTGAATCAAGTGTTGATTTAATGATTTAATGTATAATTATATATTTGATATATTACTTTGCATTAACTAGTATTGGTTCACTTTAAACGGATTTTTCTCACTTGGATTGCACATTGTATATGTGATATACTTTCGTGCGCTTTTCCGTATCATGTTTGATGATACTTGATCTTTATGTTAAGTGTATAGAATTAATCCATGGTTAATTTGATAATTAGGGTTTTGCATATTCATTTATTTATTTATTTATTTATTTGGAAAAGAATTAGATGAGAATGGTGGCTTTCTTTGTCATTTGTTGAAGCTTCATGAAGCTTTGACTTTAGCAACCATCCTTATCTTCATGCTTAACCCTAACCCATCCTAGTGACCATGGTTAATTCTCTACACTTAACCCTAGTTCAAGTTATGATAAGTATTTGTTTTTAAATTTATTTTTAGAACAACACTTATCATATTAATTTCTTGAGCTCATCTTCTTCTTCTTCTTCAAGCTTGCTACTCCAATGGCAACTTGAGCTTTAGTGAGTTAAATCCAAATCTAAAGTGAACCCACCTCCTATTTCTTCACCCTCTACCTCTTGCCAAGTTGTTTTGGGTGTTTACTTCACAAGTTTCACAAGTTTGTGAAGTCGGAGCTTGAGTTTATGCAACCTCGACGTAGATCGTCTTTGACACAAAGCCGACGACCTATTCCGCTCGCTTTCCCGATGAAGCCGATGATCGAGTCAAGGATTCATGATGGACAGCGAGGACATGACCACGTGGAGCTAAGGAGGCGGAAATCCGGATCTACAAAGGTTGTATATCCGTATCCTAGTAGTTAACAGTTAACTAGCTTTATCGTTTCGCCTAAACATCTAGTCTAAAGATCCGTAGTCTAGGGTTTCTCGGCACAAAAATTTTAAAATGGCATGTTCGATGCCTTGTGAGAACCCACTAGGGTGCCTAGGAACCTTACACTGGTATCAGAGCCTAGCTAGAGCCTTAGGCGAAGTCCCGACGACGTTTGAAACCCGATCGAACCGAAATCCAAAACCTAAAAATGCTCTCTGGACTTTTTCTAAAAATTCGGATTTTTGTCAATTAAAAATATGTAGAAAATCAAGCAGGGTCTTATATGAATTACTGTGAAATACGAGGACTTGATTCAATTTTTCCACCGCGGAAGCGCGGCACATGCTAGGCATGTGCGGCCCTTCCGCGGCCGTACTGTTCCTTTATGGGATTTTTCCTGCACAGTAACTCATATAATTCAATGCTGTATTTTCTGGGATATTTTTATTGTGACTTTACAGAAGAGTATTTTGGGGTACTATTGGGAATCAGTATTTCGATCGGATTATCAAATTTCGTCTTTAGTGTTTTTCCAGATAATTGTAGAATATGTTAAAGAGTTCGACCGGATATAAATACCCAGGTTTTCCCCTGCCGGAATATCCAAGTGTTGGATTATTGTGTGGTTAAAAGACGTTCTAAGTAGTGCAAGTAACGCGATGGTCCCTCTAGAAGACACAAACCTTAACTCGATTATGTGACCGTCTTGAACTACCCTTTGAACCTTCGGGTTTGGGGCAGTACGGCGTGCCACATGTGAGGCGTTGGCTTGACCCTTCTACGGCTGGACCGTCGGTACTGAGGTATGAAGTGAATGTCTTTGAGCCTATTTCATGTGTTGATCGGTGTCGGGAAAACTTGGGTGTTCGAATGTTCGATCGGAAAGTTTGATATATTCTATTTATCCGGAACTGGATACAATAATTGGAATTCACAAAAAGGTTATAAGATAACTGGATGGATGTTATAAATCTAGCGGTTTAGTTTCATTGGATATCGAAAAGAGTTTTCGATAATGAGACTAAAATGCGGGATTTATATCTGTTAGGCATGCGATGTCTAAAGTAGTTGCGGATTCCAATTGTTGTAGTTTTACACTTTCTTTTCTGTGACCGTAAGTGTAGTATGTTCATATCGCCGGTTTCGTTGCTATACGTCAACGACAATTGGGGTATGCATACTTACTTACGTTGATGACATGTGATGTTATGTGTTGCTGGATATGTTATATTGGATCGTCGTATTCGAATAGCCGGGGGTTTTTATGTGAGATGAGTGTTTTTCATTTTCATTCATGTAAAAACTTGTATGTAATATTCTTTTATTCGGGGCACTTCCAGGATGCGGGAGTTGTCACCCTTTGTATATTATTTACTTTTCTGCACTAGGATAGACCCAAGGAGGGGAGCACAAGTAACCGGGTTCTGGGGTCCAGTGGGAGACCAACTCGAGGTGTCGAGTCCGGGTCTCCTAACCCTAGAATTGGCAGGGTTGCTTGCCGCTCTCGTAGGGGTCTAGGGGTGTGGGATTGGCTATTCATCACGACCGTGGAATCCGTGTTTTATACTGGCTCGTATTGAAAACACGGACGTCCTAGTATATCCAATATTTCATATGTTTATTCTGCTGCGATATCTGAGTTGTGATTCTGTGATGGATATAGTATATAGTATATATGATATATTATATAGACGTTACTTATGTTTTACACCCGCGCTAGCCCTGCCCTGCTCTGTCGTTAGTTACCTAACCTAACGGTGCACGAGGGGACATCGAGGCGAATGCGGATGGCATAAGTGTACGTCATATCTATCTGTGATGTTTAGGTATTAAATGATGGGACTTCATTAATGTGATTAATGAAAGATAAGAAACCTAAGATGTTGTGGAATCGAATTTTAAAATAAAAAGGGTAGCTACAGTTCTTGCTTTGCACAGCGGTATATATGATATACCTCGCACCTTATTCGATGAGGAAAGGACCGAGATCCCTTCACCGGGAGTGACTCCTTTAGCAATAACTGGCAGATGCTACACACTCGGTTTGGTTTTGATTGCTTTTAAGAGTTTTTGCTTTGCACAGTGATATATATGATATATCCCGCACCTCATTCGACGAGGAAAGGACCGAGATCCCTTCACCGGGAGTGACTCCTTTAGCAAAACTAGAAAAGCCTCAAAATCACTCCATTTCAAAACTTCATTTGATTCTACAACGATATCAAGTTCATTACGCTCATGGTTTTCAGAAAAACCTGGCGTAGCCCTCCGTCATTTCAGATGAGTAGTAGTTAGTATTCGTGCTACGTTTGTTGGCCTGCGTCAAGGCGTAGTGTGCGGTAGCTAACTAGTATTTATCTGCTTATGCATATGATGCAGATTGGATTAGGGTAGTCGTACGACTTTGTTGGCCTGCGTCAAGGGTCGTACGGGTGGGTTTAATTCAATCAGGAAATGACGGGTTGAACTTGACTAGCGCACTATGGTTTGTTGGCCTGCGTCAAGGTCATAGGACGCTAGGGGCAAAATATTATCGGGAATTTCAAGTGTTGAAATTTGCAATGAGATTGCATACCTTCTATGAGATAGTTGGATCCCGATACCCGCTGCGAGTAAGAGTTACTCCTGGGAGAGTTTTACACAGTGCAATTAGCCGATCAAGTAGGTGTCTAGAAAGGTGTTAACGAGGTTACGCCTCTGGGAAAACGAGGTTTACAGTAATTAGGTTCGTGCGAAAGCACGGGGGACCTCCCTCAAAGTACCGACACTGGCCTGGCTGAAAGATTGGCGAACTTGTAGTGTGTAATTAATCCCGGCTAGTCTTTCCTTTTAGGGTTTGGAGGAAGATTTGATAAAAAGCAGTGGGAGCCATCCTGATTAGATAAGATAAAAACCAATCTGATCTTGCACGAGCTTACGCTAAAGTGTTTTCTTCTCTCTCTCTCCAGGTAGCGACCATTTCATGCCTTAATAAAGATAATAAAATGGATGTATTGACCGAACCCGCATGTTATACTGTGCTGGGGAACGTTGGTTCCGTTCTTTCCTGTAAGAGTTATAGGAATGAACAGGATATAGGGGAATACCAGGATTCCCATGCCACCCGAATGAAGAAAGTACATGATGATGCATTTTCTTCGGGTGTGTTCGTTACTGAGAACTGTTTCTCCATTTGCTCTACGTCCTGGGTATTGGATACCGGGTCGGGATCCCATATATGTAATCAGTTACATGGGCTAAGGAAAGGTAGAGAACTTGGAGAAGGTGATAAAGACATTAGAGTTGGAAATGGTGCAATTGTTGCAGCCAAGACTATCGGGGAATATCACCTTGTATTACCAACTGGTAATACATTGGTTCTAAACGAATGCTATTACATGCCGAACCTGATATGCAACATTATATCGGTTTCTTTATTAAGTAAAGAGGGATATAATTTTGTATTACAGGACAATGTTATGAACATTTTCCATAACCAAAAGTTGGTTGGATCAGGCACGTTGTGCAATGGCATTTATGTTCTAAACCAATCAACAGTCCTCAGTATAACAAACACACACAAGAGGAAGAGTTCTGAACTCAATGAATCCTTCTTGTGGCATTGTAGACTGGGTCACATCAATGCGACACGACTAGCCAAGTTGCATAAAGATGGATATTTAAATCCGTTTGAATTTTCATCTTATGACACTTGCCAGTCATGTCTCAAAGGCAAGATGACCAAGACTCCGTTTACGGGACACGGAGAAAGAGTTACCGAACTCTTAGGACTGATACATAGTGATGTATGCGGTCCCATGTCTACACATGCCAGGGATGGTTCTTCATACTTCATTACATTCACTGACGATCTCTCTAGGTTCGGGTATGTGTTCCTGATGAAACACAAATCAGAAGCTTTTGAGAAATTTAGGGAATATAAACAAGAAGTCGAGAACCAAACCGGAAAAAGTATTAAAATCCTACGATCTGATCGAGGAGGAGAATACTTAAGCAATGAATTCCTGGACTTCCTAAAAGAGAATGGGATTCTCTCTCAGCTGACTCCTCCATATACACCACAGCACAACGGTGTATCAGAACGAAGGAACCGCACCCTATTAGATATGGTGCGCTCTATGATGAGCACAGCTGAGTTACCTATTTCCTTCTGGGGATATGCACTGGAAACAGCTGCAGACCTATTGAATATGGTTCCCACCAAAACCGTGCCGACCACTCCATATGAGATATGGAAAGGAAAGAGACCATATCTTAATTATGTTAAGATATGGGGTTGTCCAGCCTATGTGAAAACACAAAATCCGGACAAACTCGCGGCAAGGTCCATTCTGTGTAAGTTTATTGGATATCCCAAACATTCGCGAGGGTATATCTTCTACCACCCTGAGGAACAAAGAGTGTTTGTTTCTCGGCATGCCACCTTTTTAGAAAAGGAATTTCTTGAAAAAGAGATTAGTGGTCATGAGGTAGAACTGGAAGAGGTTCCAGCTGCACAAGCTACAACAGAGGATCTGGTGGAACCAGAGGATTCCATAGTTCCCGATGAACCCCAGCCACTCCGCCGATCTAGTAGGGTTCCTCGCCAACCTGAGAGATACTACGGTTTTCTCATGGACGGTGGGAGCGAGGATTGCATCATGGAGGATGATGACCCAACTAGCTTCGAGCAGGCCATCACGAGTGGGGACTCAGTGAAATGGCTGGATGCTATGCGGTCCGAGATGGATTCCATGTACACCAACAAAGTATGGACTTTGGAAGTTGCTCCTGAAGGGGTAAAACCCATTGGGAGCAAGTGGATCTTTAAGAAGAAACTTGGTGTAGATGGGAAAGTGGAGACTTTCAAAGCTAGACTTGTAGCAAAGGGTTTTCGTCAAAGACCAGGAGTGGACTATGACGAAACCTTTTCTCCAGTGGCTATGCTTAAATCCATCCGAATCATGCTTGCCATTGCTGCCTTTCATGACTACGAAATCTGGCAAATGGATGTTAAGACCGCCTTTCTAAATGGTGATTTAGAAGAGTGCGTGTACATGACTCAGCCAGAGGGCTTCGTAGACAGTGGGAGCAGCGGGAAGGTGTGCAAGCTGCTTAAATCCATTTATGGATTAAAGCAAGCATCGCGGAGTTGGAACATCTGCTTTGACGTCGTTATCAAAGAGTTTGATTTCGTCAAAAATCCAGATGAACCTTGTATCTACAAGAAGGTGGCAGAGAGTAAGGTTGTCTTCCTCGTATTGTACGTGGACGACATACTCTTGATAGGAAATGATATTCCTATGCTGCAATCGGTCAAGCTCTTCTTATCACAAAGATTCTCAATGAAAGATCTTGGTGATGCCTCCTGCATATTGGGAATCAGGATCTATAGAGATAGATCCAAACGGATTTTGGGATTGTCCCAATCCAGGTACATTGACACCATACTAAAGAGGTTTAGTATGGAAGAGTCCAAGCGTGGGAACTTACCCACGATCTCTGGAGTCACTCTTTCCAAAGAGATGTCTCCCAAGACTGATTTGGAGAGAGCTCGCATGCAAGGGATACCCTATGCTTCGGCAGTAGGCTCTATCATGTATGCGATGCTATGTACCAGACCCGATGTAGCATACTCACTAAGTGTAGTGAGCAGGTATCAAGCTGATCCTGGAGAGAGTCACTGGACAGCTGTGAAGAGCATTCTCAAGTACTTGCGAAGGACTAGAGATATGTTCTTGGTGTATGGTAACGGAGAACTCCAAGTGGAGTCTTTTACCGATTCGAGCTTCCAGAGTGATAAGGACGACTCTAAGTCGCAGTCGGGCTTTGTCTTTACCCTTTACGGAGGGGTGGTTAGCTGGAAGAGTTCCAAGCAGGAAACCGTGGCGGACTCGACGATGGAGGCTGAATACATCGCTGCCAACGATGCTGCCAAAGAGGCTGTCTGGATCAAGAAGTTCATTTCTGAACTTGGTGTGGTTCCATCCATTGAGCATCCAATACCTTTGTATTGCGATAACAATGGAGCGGTGGCTTTGGCCAAGGAACCCAGGTCCCATCAGCGGTCCAGGCATATTCTGAGGCGGTATCACCTGATCCGGGAGATAGTTGATCGCCGGGAGATCGAGGTCAGGAGAGTTGACACGAAGAACAACACGGCGGATCCACTCACGAAGGCCATTCCCCAGATACAGTTTGAGAGACTCTTCGGGATGCTCGGTATGAGATACTACAGCAGCTGGCCCTAGTGCAAGTGGGAGATTGTTAGTTGTATGTATGCCCTAGAGGCCAGTATTGTACAGATTATGTATATTATATTGGATGCTTGGACATATATAGAGATGACTTTCTTGCTCGACATGATAGTATGCTATCTGGTTGCCATTTATCTTAACATGTACACTAGTCTCTTTATACTGTCTTATAGTTACATGTTGGTAAAGCCCTTAGGATGTGTACTTGACTACCTGGACTATGATGCAGATCATACTAGTGGGGACATGGTAGTCCATAAGTACCTCCTTCAAGGTCCCTAGTCGTGGGTGTATCGAGACGGGGCATCGATATACCAGAGTAGACTAGCGTATACGCTTCTCGACCCATGTGATGGGCGATGGATGATCCCATATCCATTGGTGTTTGACATCAGAGATGGTGTACGGGTGCTCAGTGGAGACTGGGTACACTGGACGGACTCGCCGAGAACTCCCAGATGGTATTATACCTCACGTCAGATGGCAGTTCTCAGGTGACACTTGTACAGGTTAGTCTGTAGACCCGAGATCGTCATAGAGTCTTGTGTGATTCCCACTGTGCTTTGATCTCCACCTTACCACGTCCATGAGGGCGTGCAAAACGGTGGTCTTTGGGTATAGTCCCGAGTCACATGGAGGCAATGAGCGATAGGAGGGGTTTCGTCTCTCCCGGTATTGGGAGTTGATGTTGTGCAGTGCTCGATTGGCCGTAACAGGGAAGTCCCTGGCCAGGGCTGATCAGAGATTTGCTGGTAAGTGTTACCAGTAGTTTCTCGACCCGTTACGAGCCTCACATCGGCACGACTTATCGGGTTATTGGGGTCTGACGTATACCACCCCTAGACTTGATATGCGACGTATCAGACGAAGAGACTTGACTGTATGGTAAGTGTTACTGGTCGGATTCGCAGGAGTGTGAGCGGGCTAGCTCGTCGATCTTCTGATCGCTCAATACCCGGGTGGCCGTTACGTTTAGCAGACCGCTTGCGGCTTGTGGGTGTTTGATATGATCATCACCTGCTACCGGCGTATTGACGAGTCTTTAGAGTCCTACACAGAGGTTTCCTGGCTCAAGCGAAACGAAATAGGAGCGCATATGAGATATGTGCAGGACCGAGAATGATGCGTGTATGTGATACCGCATTTCATTCTCGCGACATATGTTTCGAATGGTTATATTCGATATGACCTAGTTATCGAATCATTGATTCGATAAATCGATGCATTGAATACTAGTCGGTTATGTGCGACATGACCGGATCATTGAATCAAGTGTTGATTTAATGATTTAATGTATAATTATATATTTGATATATTACTTTGCATTAACTAGTATTGGTTCACTTTAAACGGATTTTTCTCACTTGGATTGCACATTGTATATGTGATATACTTTCGTGCGCTTTTCCGTATCATGTTTGATGATACTTGATCTTTATGTTAAGTGTATAGAATTAATCCATGGTTAATTTGATAATTAGGGTTTTGCATATTCATTTATTTATTTATTTATTTATTTGGAAAAGAATTAGATGAGAATGGTGGCTTTCTTTGTCATTTGTTGAAGCTTCATGAAGCTTTGACTTTAGCAACCATCCTTATCTTCATGCTTAACCCTAACCCATCCTAGTGACCATGGTTAATTCTCTACACTTAACCCTAGTTCAAGTTATGATAAGTATTTGTTTTTAAATTTATTTTTAGAACAACACTTATCATATTAATTTCTTGAGCTCATCTTCTTCTTCTTCTTCAAGCTTGCTACTCCAATGGCAACTTGAGCTTTAGTGAGTTAAATCCAAATCTAAAGTGAACCCACCTCCTATTTCTTCACCCTCTACCTCTTGCCAAGTTGTTTTGGGTGTTTACTTCACAAGTTTCACAAGTTTGTGAAGTCGGAGCTTGAGTTTGTGCAACCTCGACGTAGATCGTCTTTGACACAAAGCCGACGACCTATTCCGCTCGCTTTCCCGATGAAGCCGATGATCGAGTCAAGGATTCATGATGGACAGCGAGGACATGACCACGTGGAGCTAAGGAGGCGGAAATCCGGATCTACAAAGGTTGTATATCCGTATCCTAGTAGTTAACAGTTAACTAGCTTTATCGTTTCGCCTAAACATCTAGTCTAAAGATCCGTAGTCTAGGGTTTCTCGGCACAAAAATTTTAAAATGGCATGTTCGATGCCTTGTGAGAACCCACTAGGGTGCCTAGGAACCTTACAGCGATGGCAAGCATGATCCAGATGGATTTAAGCATAGCCACTGGAGAAAAGGTTTTGTCATAGTCCACACCTGGCCTTTGACGAAAACCCTTTGCTACAAGTCTAGCTTTGAAAGTCTCCACTTTCCCATCTACACTAAGTTTCTTCTTGAAGATCCACTTGCTCCCGATGGGTTTTACCTCTTCAGGAGCAACTTCCAAAGTCCATACTTTGTTGGTGTACATGGATTCCATCTCGGACCGCATAGCATCCAGCCATTTCACTGAGTCCCCACTTGTGATGGCCTGCTCGAAGCTAGTTGGGTCATCATCCTCCATGATGCAATCCTCACTCACACCATCCATGAGAAAACCGTAGTTTCTCTCAGGTGGGCGAGGAACCCTACTAGATCGGCGGAGAGGCTGAGGTTCATTGGGAGCTACTGAATCTTCTGGTTCCACTAAATCTTCAGTTACGGTTTGTGTATCTGGAACCTCTTCCAGCTCTACCACTTTGCCACTAATTTCTTTTTCAAGGAATTACTTTTCTAAAAAGGTGGCATATTGAGAAACAAACACCTTTTGTTCTTCAGCATGGTAGAAAAATATCCTTGTGAATTCTTAGGATATCCCACAAACTTGCAAAGAACTGACCGTGCCTCGAGTTTGTCTGGATTTTGCCTTTTGACATAGGCCGGACAACCCCATATCTTAACTCGTTTAAAATATGGTCTCTTCCCACTCCATATCTCATATGGTGTGGTAGGTACAGATTTAGATGGAACTTGATTCAATAGGTATGTTGCTGTCTCCAGCACATATCCCCAGAAAGAAATAGGTAACTCAGCTGTGCTCATCATAGAGCGCACCATATCTAATAGGGTGCGGTTCCTCCGTTCTGATACACCGTTGTGCTGTGGTGTATATGGAGGAGTTAGCTGAGAGAGAATCCCATTCTCTTTTAGGAAGTCCAAGAATTCATTGCTTAAGTATTCACCTCCTCGATCAGATCGAAGGATTTTAATACTTTTTCCGGTTTGGTTTTCGACTTATTGTTTATATTCTCTAAATTTCTCAAAAGCTTCTGATTTGTGTTTCATCAGGAACACATATCCGAATCTAGAGAGATCGTCAGTGAATGTAATGAAGTACGAAGAACCATCCCTGGCATGTGTAGACATGGGACCGCATACATCACTATGTATCAGTCCCAAGAGTTCGGTAACTCTTTCTCCGTGTCCCGTAAACGGAGTTTTGGTCATCTTGCCTTTGAGACATGACTGGCAAGTGTCATAAGATGAAAATTCGAATGATTTCAAATATCCATCCTTAGGCAACTTAGCCAGTCGTGTCGCATTGATGTGACCCAGTCTACAATGCCACAAGAAGGATTCGTTCAGTTCTGAACTCTTCCTCTTGTGTGTGTTTGTTATGCTTAGAACTGTTGATTGGTTTAGAACATAAATACCATTGCACAACGTGCCTGATCCAACCAACTTTTGGTTACGGAAAATGTTCATAACATTATCCTGTAATACAAAATTATATCCCTCTTTGTTCAATAAAGAAACCGATATAATGTTGCATATCAGGTTCGGCATGTAATAGCATTCGTTCAGAACCAATGTATTGTCAGTTGGTAATACAAGGTGATATTCCCCGACAGTCTTAGCTGCAACAATTGCACCATTTCCAACTCTAATGTCTTTATCACCTTCTCCAAGTTCTCTACCTTTCCTAAGCCCATGTAACTGAGTACATATATGGGATCCTGACCCGGTATCTAATACCCAGGACATGGAGCAAATGGAGAAACAGTTCTCTGTAACGAACACACCCGAAGAAAATGCATCATCATGTACTTTCTTCAATCGGGTGGCATGGGAATCCTGGTATTCCCCT
Organism: Agapanthus africanus; assembly: GCA_030015575.1. Lineage (NCBI taxonomy): Eukaryota > Viridiplantae > Streptophyta > Magnoliopsida > Asparagales > Amaryllidaceae > Agapanthus > Agapanthus africanus. The sequence goes on along the minus strand of CM057343.1, from coordinate 249,586,181 downwards.
ATATCCTGTTCAGTCCTATAACTCTTATAGGTAAGAACAGAACCAACGTTCCCCAGCACAGTATAACATGCGGGTTCGGTCAATACATCCATATTATTATCTTTATTAAGGCATGAAATGGTCGCTACCTGGAGAGAGAGAGAAGAAAACACTTTAGCGTAAGCTCGTGCAAGATCAGATTGGTTTTTATCTTATCTAATCAGGATGGCTCCCACTGCTTTTTATCAAATCTTCCTCCAAACCCTAAAAGGAAAGACTAGCCGGGATTAATTACACACTACAAGTTCGCCAATCTTTCAGCCAGGCAAGTGTCGGTACTTTGAGGGAGGTCCCCCGTGCTTTCGCACGAACCTAATTAATGTAAACCTCGTTTTCCCAGAGGCGTAACCTCGTTAACACCTTTCTAGACACCTAGTTGATCGGTTAATTGCAATGTGTAAAACTCTCCCAGGAGTAACTCTTACTCGCAGTGGGTATCGGGATCCAACTATCTCATAGAAGGTATGCAATCTCATTGCAAATTTCAACACTTGAAATTCCCGATAATATTTTGCCCCTAGCAGCTATATGACCTTAACATAGTCAACAAATCATAAGTGCTAGTCAAGTTCAACCCGTCATTTCCCGATTGAATTAAACCCACCCGCACGACCCTTAACATAGTCAACAAAGTCCCACGACTACCCTAATCCAATCGCATCATATGCTTATGCAGATAAGCACTAATTAGCTACCGCACACTACGCCTTAACATAGTCAACAAACGTAGCACGAATACTAACTAGTACTTATCTGAAATGACGGAGGGCTACGACAGGTTTTTCTGAAAACCTATTGCGTAATGAACTTGATATCGTTGTAGAATCAAATGAAGTTTTGAAATGGAGTGATTTTGAGGCTTTTCCAGTTTTGCTAAAGGGGTCACTCCCGGTGAAGGGATCGTCGGCCCTTTCCTCGTCGAATGAGGTGCGGGATATATCATATATATCACTGTGCAAAGCAAAACTCAAAAACAATCAAAAGCAAACCGAGTATGTAGCATCTGCCAGTTATTGCTAAAGGAGTCACTCCCGGTGAAGGGATCTCGGTCCTTTCCTGATCGAATAAGGTGCAGGGTATATCATATATACCGCTATGCAAAGCAAGAACTGTAGCTACCTGTTTTGTTTAAAATTTGATTCTACAACATCTTAGGTTTCTTTTCTTTCATTAATCACATTAATGAAGTCCCATCATTTAAATACCTAAACATCACAGATAAATACGACGTACACTTATGCCATCCGCATTCGCCTCGATGTCCCCTCGTGCACCGTTAGGTTAGGTAACTAACGACAGAGCAGGGCAGGGCTAGTGCGGGTGCAAAACATAAGTAACGTCTATATAATATATCATATATACTATATAAAGTATCTATCACAGAACATTACATGATCACATCACAGATAACGCGGCAGAAGGAACATATGAAACATTGGATATACTAGGACGTCCGTGTTTTCAATACGAGCCAGTATAAAACACGGATTCCACGGTCGTGATGAATAGCCAATCCCACACCCCTAGACCCCTACGAGAGCGGCAAGTAACCCTGCCAATTCTAGGGTTAGGAGACCCGGACTCGACTCCTCGAGTTGGTCTCCCACTGGACCCCAGAACCCGGTTACTTATGCTCCCCTCCTTGGGTCTATTCTAATGCGGAAAAGTAAATAATATACAAAAGGTGACGACTTCCGCAACCTGGAAGTGCCCCAAATAAAAAGAATATTACATACAAGTTTTTACATGAATGAAAATGAAAAACACTCATCTCAGATAAAAACCCCCGGCTATTCAAACACGACGATCCAATATAACATATCCAGCAACACATAACATCACATGTCATCAACGTAAGTAAGTATGCATACCCCAATTGTCGTTGACGTATAGCAACGAAACCGGCGATATGAACATACTACACTTACGGTCACAGAAAAGAAAGTGTAAAACTACAACAGTTGGAATCCGCAACCTCTTTAGACATCACATGCCTAATCAAATGAAATACTTAGACATCACATGCCTAACAGTTATAAACCCCGCATTTTAGTCTCATTATCGAAAACTCTTTTCAATATCAAGTGAAACTAAACCGCTAGATTTATAACATTCATTCAGTTATCTCATAACTGTTTGTGAATTCCAATTATTGTATCACATTCCAGATAAACAGAAAATGTTAAACTTTCCGATCGAACAGTCGAATACCCAAGTTTTCCCGATACAGCTCAACACATGAAATAAGTCTAACAACATTCAGTTCGTGCCTCAGTACCAACGGTCCAGCCGTAGAAGGGTCAAGCCAACGCCTCACATGTGGCACGCCGTACTGCCCCAAACCCGAAGGTTCAAAGGGCAGTTCAAGACGGTCACATAATCGAGTTAAGGTTTGTTGTCTTCTAGAGGGTCCATCGCGTTACTTGCACTACTTAGAACGTCGTTAAACTACGAAAAAATCCAACACTTGGAAATTTCCCGACAGGGGAAAAGTTGGGTATTTATATCCGGTCGAACTTTTTAACAAATTCAAAAATTATCCGGAATCCACATAGACAAAATCTGATAATCCGATCGAATCATCGAATCCCCAAAACAACCTGGAATATTCAACTCTTGAATAAATATTAAAAATACCCAGAGAACTCAGCACTGTTAAATAGGAATTACTGTGCAAATTGATAGGGATGACGTCATCAAGTGGCGGCGGAACCGCCGCATGAGCCAACTCTTGCCGCGGTTCCGCGGCTGTTTAAGCTCCAAACAGTGTCGTATTTGCACAGTAATTCTTACAATTTCCTGCTGAATTTTTTAGGAATTTTTAATCTGGAAAAATCCCAGTTTTTAGAAAAAGTCCAGAGAGCATCAAAAAGTTAGGTTTTCGGGTTCGATCGGGTTTCAAACATCGTCTAGACTTCGCCTAAGGCTCTAGCTAATCTCTGATACCACTGTAAGGTTCCTAGGCACACTATAGAGGTCTCACAATGTAGGGTTCCTAGGCACTCTCAAGAGGTCTCACAAGGCATCAACCATGCCAATTTCAAATTTTAACGGTGCCGAGAAACCCTAACAAGATCGTTAGCTAGAAATCTAGGCGAAAAAGCATCTAGTAAACTACTTTACTAAGAGAATACGGAAATACAACCTTTGAAGATCCGGTGCTCCACCTCCATAGCTCCGCAATGAAGTCCTCTTGCTGTCCAAAACAAATTCCGGGCTCTAGCATCGGCTTCATCGGAGAATAGGCGAGCTAGGTCGTCGATGTCCATGCCGAAGATGATCTACGTCGAAGCATCGCTAGATCAAGCTCCAACTTCACCAAGTCAAGAAAACTTGTGAAGGAAACACACTCTACTACTTGGCAAGAGGTAGAGGATGAAGAAATAGGAAGTGGGTAGACTTTAGAATTGGATTTCTCACTTGTTTTCATCAATCACCATTGATGAAGCAAGCTTCTTCATGTGATGAAGAAGAAGAAGAAGAGAGAAATGAATATATGATAAGTTAATTTAAAATAGAAAAGAAAATCAAAACTTATCATAATCCAACCATGGTTATGTGTAGAGACTAAACTCAAGTTAAGTGAATGGTTAGGTTAGGTATGAAGACAAAAATGGTGACTAAGTCAAAGCTTCATGAAGCTTCAACATATATCCAAATTAGCCACCATTTTCCTTTTGCCAAAAATGAATAAATAAATAAATAAATGAATAAGAAATAAAACCCTAACCATTCACTTAACCAAGGTTTAACTCTTTACACAAAACCTAGTAAGCTTGCATCATCAAACATGATACAATCAAGTGCACAAAAGTATATCACATATACAATGTGCACACCCGAGTGAGAATATCCATTTAAAGTGAACCGATACTAGTTAATGCAAAGTAATATATCAAATATATAATTATACATTAAATCATTAAATCAACACTTGATTTAACGATCCGGTCATATCACATATAACCGACTAATATCCAATGTATCGGCTTATCGAATCAACCCTCGATTCGATAACTAGGTTATATCGCATATAACCATTCGATACATTCATCGCGAGAATAGAATACGGTATCACATACACGCATTATTCTCGGTCCCGCACATATCTCATATGCGCTCCTATTTCGTTTCGCTTGAGCCAGGAAACCTCTGTGTAGGACTCTAAAGACTCGTCAATACGCCGGCAGCAGGTGATGATCATATCAAACACCCACAAGCCGCAAGCGGTCTGCTAAACGTAACGGCCACCCGGGTATTGAGCGATCAGAAGATCGACGAGCAAGCCCGCTCACACTCCAGTGAATCCAACCAGTAACACTACCGTACAGTCCGGTCTGATCGTCTGATATGTCGTATATCTCGCCTAGGGGTGGTTAACGTCAGACCCCAATAGCTCGATAAGTCGTGTCGATATGAGGTCTATAACAATTCGAGAAACTACTGGTAACACTTACCAGTAAATCTCAGCAACCCTGGCCAGGGATTTCCTGTTATAGCCAATCGAACACAGCGCAACATCAACCCCCTATACCGGGAGAGACGAATCCCCTCCTATCGCTCATTGCCTCCATGTGACTCGGGACTGTACCCAAAAACCACCGTTTTGCACGCCCTCTTGGATGTGGTAAGGTGGAAATCAAAGCACAGTGGGAACCACACAAGACTCTATGACGATCTCGGGTCTACAGACTAACCTATACCAGTGTCACTAGAGAACTGCCATCTGACGTAAGGTATAATACCATCTGGGAGTTCTCGGCGAGTCTGTCCAGTGTACCCAGTCTCTACTGAGCACCCGTATATCATCTCTGATGTCAAACACCAATGGATATGGGATCATCCATCGCCCATCTGTATGGGTCGAGAAGGTATACGCTAGTCTACTCTGGTATATCAATGCCCCGTCTCGATACACCCACGACTAGGGACTTTGAAGGATGTACTTATGGACTACCATGTCCCCACTAGTATGATCCGCATCATAGTCCAGATAGTCAAGTACATATCCTAAGGGCTTTACCAACATGTAACAGAGAGACAATCAGTGTACACGTTAAGGTAAAGAGCAACCAGATAGCATACTATCATGTTGAGCAAGAAAGTCCTCCCTATATATGTCCCAGCATCCACTACAATATACATCCTATGTATAGTAATGGCCTCTAGGGCATACATATAACTAACAATCTCCCACTTGCACTAGGGCCATCTGATAGCAGTGGTTGTAGTATCTCATACTCAACCATCCCATAAAAGTCTCTCTCTGGGAACAGGCCTTTGTGAGTGGATCCGCTGTGTTGTCCTCTGAGCCTACTCTCCTGACCTCGATCCCCTGGAGATCAACTATCTCCATGATCAGGTGATACTACCCTAGAATATGTCTGGATCACTGATGGGACCTGCGTTCCTTGGCATAAGCCACAACTCCATTGTCACACAATGGGAGGAACATAGTTCATCTTATGAACCAATATACACCCAAACAGCCTCTTTGGTAGCATCTTAAGTAGCGATGTATCCTGCCTTTATCGTCTAGTATGCCACGGTATCTAGCTTGGAACTCTTCCGACATACCGTCCCTCGATTGAGGGTAAAGACAATGCCTGCGACTGACATTCAGTCGTCTTTATCACCCTGGAACCTTTCCAGTGATTTTCCCCAGAATCGTTTGATATCATCTCACTACAACTAGTGAGAATCCTAACATCCAATTAAATCTATCTCATAGATCTAAAACTCAGGATTTTAGGAGGTATCATTTTGATCCTATATGGAGAATCATTGTGATAAGCGGAGATTGATCGAGCGTAGCATAGGAAACTCCTTCCCTATCAAGAGTATGTCATCCACGTACTCTACGAGGATCGTCACCATACTCCCTACTCCCTTTTTGTTTATACAAGGTTCATCTACCATTTTGATGATGTCAAACTCTTTGACTAATCCATCAAAACAGATGTTCCAACTCCGCGATGCCTGCTTTATCCTATAAAACATCTTGCACACGTTTCCGCTGCTCCCACTGTCTACGAAGCCCTCTGGCTGTGTACTTATAGACGTTCTCTTCTAAAACATCATTTAGAAGAGCAGTCATGACACACAACCACCAGATATCGTAGTCATGGTATGTAGCCGTGACAAGTAGGATCTGGATGGACTTAAGCATAGATACTGGAAAAGGTTTCATAATTATCCACGCCTGGTCGATGACGAAAACCTTTAACAAGTCCAGCTTTGAAAGTCTCAACTTTTCCATCTACACCAAGTAATCTTCTCAAGATATACTTGCTCCTGATGGGGATTTAACCCTTCAGATATAGCAACCAAAGTCCATACTTTGTTGGTGTACATGGATTCCATCTCAGATCACTAAGCATCCAGCCATTTTTACAGAGTCCCACTCCTGATGGCCAGCTCGAAACTAGTTGGGTCATCATCTCATGATGCATTCCTTGCTCCTACTGTCATCGAGAAACCGAAGTATCTCTCAGGTGGGTGAGGAACCCTACTAGATCGGCGGAGAGGCTGAGGTTCGTTGGTAACTATTGAATCCTTTGGTTTTATCAAATCATCTGTTGTAGTTTGTATAGCTGGAACCTTTCCAGTTCTACATAACTGACCTTGCCTCGAGTTTGTCCGGATTTTGCTTTTAGACATAGGCCGGACAACCCCAAATCTTAACTAACTTAAGAAATGGGCTCTTCCCTTTCCATATCACATATGAAGTGGTAGGCACTGATTTGATTCGAACCCTATTCAATAGGTATGCAGCTTCTCAAGCGCATAACTCCCAAAAAGGAAATAGGTAACTCAGTAGTACTCATCATAGAGCACACCTTATCATATAGGGTGTGATTGCTCCGCCCCGATACACCAACGTGCTATGGTGTATACGGAGGAGTAATGCCGAGAGAGAATCTCATTCTCCTTTAGAATAGTCCAGGATTTCCGTGCTCAAGTATTCTCCTCCTTGATCTCATCATAGGACATAATACTTATACCCGCATTTTGGTTCTCTACTTCTAACTTATATTCTGTGAATATCTCAAAAGGTTCGGACTTGTGTTTCAACAGGAACATAGGTCTGAATCTCGAAAGATCATCAGAGAATGTAATGAAGTATAAAGAACCAGTCCTGGCATGTATAGACAGGGGACATTGCCTACATCATCATGTATCAGTCCCAAGAGTTCATTAACTCTTTCTCTGTTTCCAATAAACAGGGCTATGGTCATCTTATCTTTGTGACATGACTGGCGAGTTTCACAAGATGTAAATTCAAACTAATTTAAATATGCATCTTTATGTAACTCTAGTTAGTCGGGTCACATTGATCTGACCTAGTCTACAATACCTCAAGAAGGAATCGTTCAATTCTGAACTCTTCCTCTTGTGTGTGTTGGAGATAGTGCCCTCAGAGTCAATTATTGGATCACAGGCACGTGATTGCAAAGATTGAGGGAGGACCTATCCCGGTAGGACAGTCTTACTCGAGATGATAGTATGCTATCTGGTTTATCTTTATCATCGTGTACTGCTTTAGGTGACCTGACATGTCGCTATTACACGTTGATAGAGCCCCTAGGATTCTTGCTTGACTGCCAGCAGTATGATGGCGATCATATACGTGGGAGCTGGTGGTCTATAAGCACATCCTTAAAAGGTCCCTAGTCGTAGGAGTTTCGAGACAGGGCATCGATACTCCGTTAGTAGACTAGTGTATACAGTCGAGACCCCGACGAGGGGCGGTGGCCGGTCTCACAAGCCACTGGTGTCAGTTGGTTCACCTAAGATGTATACAGGTGCTCATTGGGTTATGAGTACACCGGACAGGACTCGCCGGGAACCTGCTAGTTGGTCTTATACCAGATGTCAGATAGCAGTTCCCTGGTGACATGTGTACAGGTTAGTTCATCGACCTGAGATCGTCATTTGTCTCGTGTGAGTTCCCACTGTGCTTTGATTACTACCCTACCACGGCTCAAAGGAGTCGTGCAAACAGGTTTTAGTTGGGTACAGTCCCGAGCCACATGGAGGCAGAGAGCGGATCTGCAGGGGTTCGTCTCTCCCGGTATTGGGGGTGAGGTCGCGCTGTGTCTAGGAGAGCCATTACACAAAGCCCTCGGCCGAGGCAGGAGATTTACTGGTAGGTATTCCAGTAGTATCTCAGGGTGTTCTGGGCTACGCTCCGACACGACTTGTACCGCTTTTGGGGGTCTGACTTTCACCAACCCCCTAGGCCCGCCATGCGATACTCATAGACGAACGGACCGGACTGTACGGATATTGTCACTGACAGGCTCAGTTGGGTGTCGGGGTGAGCTTCCTCATCGACGTCCCATTTGGTCAATACCTGGTGGCCCGTCACGTATTGGCTTATACCTCTGACGTGCTAGTGGTTAAATCCACAGCCAAGGTATTGACGAGTCTTTAGAGTCCACCACACTCAGTCTCAGTTACTCAAGTTTCGGGCGAAACGCTGTAGAGGCCGTATGGAGATATGGCAGGGTTCGATCAGATACGTGCGGTATTGCACGGATCGTGATCGGACAGTTTTTACTAGCCGGCTTTGGCTTAAGCCGGATTCTAGTATTTGATAGTGTAGTTTTTGTCTCTTTGCATTTGTGTTCAGTCGGAATACAGATGCGGGTGTGTATGCACAGTATTGGGGTTTTCCTGTAATTTATTACGGGACCAGTTTTCTGGAGTTGCCAGTTTGCATTCCGTCCCGGCCGGTTTTCCTTTGTTCTTTCCCGGCCGGACTTTTCCGATGGAGGGTGTTATTTGCAAGTTTGCAAATAACATTTTGTGGAGGTTTTTCTTGCAAAAGGATTTGTTATGATAACATCTTTAGATTCCATTCTTTTCCATCATCATTATATTCTTTTTCCATCACCTTTTCTTGGATTGATTGTGATTAGAATTGGATGTTAAGTTGATGTAAGATTGTTATCATGAAGCTTTGGATATGGTCACCTTTCTTTTTCTCCTACACTAACCTCCCTTTGCATTATGTTTCTTTCCTCCACCATTCTCATTCTCACTTGATAAGATGATAAGTTTTCATGAGAGAAAAAGAAAATGAGAGCTTCATCTTGAGAGTTTCTTCTTGATCTCATTTTCTTGCTAGAAAAATGCAAGCACCATTTTTCTATTCTTTGATTCCTCCACATCATGGCAACCTCAAAACCCCAAGAGACAAGTTCACTACACTATTTCTATAGCAAGCCTTGGACGCGTCGGCTAGCCAACTTCGCGCCCGAGTTGCCTCGGTCAAGAGGCGGGAGCCCGTAAAAGATTCCGGCTACGTGGTGCCCTTTCCGACGAGCGAGGAGGTGACGGAGATTCCGCAAGAGATCGAAGTGGAGATGAAGACCGAAGGACACGGATCGCTTGGTATAACTTCTCACCCCATCTCTAGATAGCTAGCTAGGTTAATGGTTTTGATCCGGGTTTTAATTGTCCGCGGTAGCGCCGGTTTCCGAGCAAGGACAAAATTTTTATTCCGCATTTTGGCCTCGACTACGAGGCCGGGGCGCTGCCGTGGCGCAACATGGTATCAGAGCCACGCCATTAACCTAAGCTAGCTTGTTCTAATGTGTTTTTCAGTTCCGATCGACCGAAATTCCAAAAAAACCGTATTTTTCCTTGACATCAGGTTCTGTCGAAATTTTTTGGAGTCTAAAAATTTTTCAGGTTGTCTCAGAATGATGTTCAGGGAGTTCTAAGAACACTCAAAAAATTTGGTGACATGAATGCTCCGTACGACCGCGGAAGGGCGGCCAAAACCCCATTTTGGCCGCACTTCCGCGGCAGGAACTGTGCTTCACTTCACCAACTTTTTTCCGTGGGCTTATGGGCTTATTTTAGGGCTTTTGGGATATTAAAATTGGGCCAATTATTTCTGTGAGTGCTACAGTTTTCTTTGGGGCCCACTTGTTAATTGTTTGATTGATCGGAAAATTTTAAACACATTATTTCACAGTATTTACATTATTTTCTGCGACCGTGAATGTCACTCGATCGGTAAATCCGATCTAACTGCTATAGCCCGGTTAGACGGATTTGCGAACGTGACTTTCACGTTGATGTTCTATGTTTATGCTGTGATGTTGCGGATCGGTCGTGGGGGATAGCCTGGATGCAATGCTAGTGCAGTTTTGTTGTATTATGTACATTTGCTATTGCGGGGCGAGCGTCCGACATGTGGACTGCCGTCACTGCCTGTTTGTATTATTCTTTTGGGGCACGACCTGGTTGCGGTCGATGTACCCGGTGTATGTATATTTTACTTTCTGTACTAGGATTACCCCGCGGAGGGGTGCACGGATAGCCGGGTTCTAGAAGGCAACAAGCCCGCATCTCATGGCATTGGGACGGAGGGGGCTTCACTCCAGGATTGGCGGGCTATTCGACGCACTCGTAGGGGGTACAGGTTGACCCAGGAGGGGTGCCCAAGTTACCGGATTCCGTGAAGTGCTGGGTGGTCCATTCACGGTGCTGAAGGGGGCTGCCTCGCTTCAGGTTTTGGCGGGTGACTTGCCGCGCCCGTAGGGGTCTAGGATTTTATTGCACAGGCTATCCACACGACCAGGGGAACGTCGGGTTTCAGCAGCGGCTCTGTGAAACCCGGGGCTTCCAGATATCTGTATTGTTCTGTGTTGCTATACATTTCTGTGTTGCTGCATTTTATTCACGCCTTGAGCGAAATACTATATATTGGTATATATATATTAGTAGATGTTGTATATGTTTTACATCCGCGCTAGTCCAGTCCCCGCTCTGCCGTTAGTTAGCTAACCTAACGGGTGATGACGGGACCCAGTGGCGAATGCGGATGGCATGTACGTACGTCAGTATATTTTCGTTCTTTGTGGTGTGATCAATTGATGGGACTGCGTTGATTCGGATCAATGCAAGATAAACAAACCTAATCTGATGTTGTTGGAACACTTTTTCAAAAAGCTGTTATTGCAAGGACGTTCTCTTTTGTTTTGCATCGTGGTATTCATTTGGAATATCCTGCTCCTCAGTCGACGAGGCAAGGGCCGAGATCCCTTCACCGGGAGTGACCCCTTGGACAGAAGTTTGCGTCAGGGCATTAACTTCACTATAGCCGATTACTTTTGCTTTGCATCGTGGTATTCAGTTGGAATATCCTGCACCTCATTCTACGGGGAAAGAGCCGAGATCCCTTCACCGGGAGTGACCTCTTTAGTAAAGGTTTTCGTCACTATATTTTATAAAAGGCTATGCAGTTCCTTCAACGATATCAAGTTCATTACGTTAAAGGTTTTTCGCCAAAAACCATTCGTAGCCCTCCGTCATTTCCTACAGGTATTATTTGGTATTCGTGCTGCGTTTGTTGACCTAGTCAAGACGTAGTGTTCGGTAGCTAAGTGGTACTTGTTTGTTGCATAAGTGGGATTGGTTAGGACAGTCGTGCGGCCTTGTTGACCTAGTCAAGGGCACGTACGGGTGGGTTTAATGCGATCTAGAACAATGACGGGTTGAACTTGACTGGCGGTTTATGGTTTGTTGACCTAGTCAAGGTCATAAACCGCTTGGGGTAAAAACACACATCGGGAGTTTCAAAAGAACTGAAACTTGCCAGGCATGCGCATACCTTCTGGAGTGTGGTAACTTGAGTGGATTCCGTCAAGTTATCATGCGATGATAGTTGGATCCCGATTCCCACTGATGAGTTGGTTTACTCCTCGGGTGACCCCGACTAATTCTTCTTTCAGGTTTGGAGGAGAATTTGAGATACAGTGGGAGGTTTCCAGATTAGTTAAAGTGATAACCATTCTGATCTAGGTTAGAGTGCACGCTGAGTGTTTCTTTTCTCTCTCTCTTTGGCAGCGACCATTGACCCGACCCTGGACTATGACTCAGTGACCAAGTTGACCGAACCTTCTTAACACTGGTTTTTTGGATTGTCAGAGTTGCAGACCTCATTGCCACTCCTACTTTTACCCTTTTCTCCAGGACACCCCGTATTATTACGAACGTCCACTTCCATTGGACAAAACCATCGTATGGTTAGATACGAACTCGAAGGACTTCGAGGATGGTTTCTGGTTCTGGAGAAAACGAATAGGACTATTCAGTTGTTTTTTCTTTTCACCTTCTCTCAGGTTGCGAGTACTCCTTGGTTTAGGAGTAGTACACCTATTACGCAAATTGGATAGTCTTCTTCCAAACCATAGGCTGGTGCCGAACGGTGGGGAATGAAGAAAACCAATTAGCCTAAACGGTGTGCAGAAGGTATTAAGGTTAAGACAAAGCAAGGGATTAGTAGGAGGGCAAAGTAAGTTGCGACTGCTATTCACGACCAAACCAAGTATTTCTTCGCCAATCCTAAATCACCTTTGTATTTCTCCAGGACACTCCGTATCACTACGAAGATCCCATTTTATTGGATAATCCATCGTATGGTTATATACGAACTCGAGAGGAACTTGTTCCAGTTCGGGGATGGATCCTGGTTCAGGAGAAATAGGAATAAAGTACATTCAGGTGTCTTTTATCTTCACCTTCTCTCGCTTTGCGAGTGCTCCTAGGATTAGGACAGTACACCTTTTATGCTTATTGGATAGTCTTCTTCCAAACCATAGGCTGGTGCCGAACGGTAGGGAAGGAAGAAAACCAATTGGCCTAAAGGGGTGTGCAGAAGGTAATGACTAAAGACAAATAAAGGGATTTGGTGAGGTGGCAAAGAATTATACGGTTACAGTTGTGAATCTGGATAATGGTAGAGGCATTACTAGGAATACCAGGATACCCCATTGAAACATTACAATGTTTCAGTTTCACTGTGTACTGTTAAAAGAAAGCTGATTTCCCGATTAGACACTTACTCCAGGGTATGTATTTACCAAGTATGATTCTCACATCTGTATGGTTTTAAAGATGATGAGTGGGAGTAAGTTATTGGGAATTGGGTGATCATCCTCATTATATCGGGATTCGTTGTAATCGGTGATATTTGAGGAAGTCACCTGGGTTGTTTGCCGGTCGGCAAATATTTGGTTTTGAATATCCGCTGTTGTGCACCAATTTCAAATTGATATATCTGTACGTCTATTTTCATAGAGTGAGATATGCCTTTTGATATTATGTCGATGACATTTACCTATATCAGTGGATGGTTAGGTAAGGAGCATTAAACAGCGGTGTAATTCTTCTTAACCATAAGTACAGTTTTCAACCTACGACACACAGTGAAAGAGTTGTTAGACTCAGCGGACTTATACAGAGTATTGTATGCTGTCCAGTGTCCATTAGGACAGAGGGGTTGGTTCTCATACTATATTCTGTTTACTTTTAACTTCTCTAGTTCTTAGACATGTGTTTCATGGAAACACAGGGTCTAAGTTTTGAGGAGTTATAGGTATTTGAATAAAGTAGAGAACCAGGTATACCAAGTATCGGGATTCTTCAAAGTGATCGAAGATGTAGATACTTGCGTATGGTATTCAGTTGATAGTAATGATAAAGAGAAATTGCTTCTTTTTCAGGTTACTCATAATTGGAAGCATTCCTAAGTTGAGTAACGCTGATCGGCCTCCTTCCATTTAGTTGACATGCACTGGAGACAGCTGCATGATTTGAATCTGGTTCAATTGAATCAGTGCCTCTGTTTCTATATTGGATATAGAACAGTTCATATCTTAACGATGTTAAGGTACGGGGAGTTTTCCGGCTTATGCTTAAAACCAGACTCCGGATAACTCAAGGCACGTTTCTGTAATGGCTGTTTGTGGGTTGACCCAGGCTATGACGAGGGTTGATTTTCTACCATCTGACAGATCAATAGAAATATTGTTCTAGACTCGCCACAGTTTTATTAAAAATGGATTTTTTCAAAAACAGTAGTGGGAGTATGGTAGAACTGGAAGTGATTCCAGAACCGCAAACGATTACTGAAGATTTAATAAGGAACCTAAAGATTCAATCTGATTTGACATTCCATTGGCCACTCCGCAGATAAGGTGGGTAACTTCAGGCACCCGAGAGGTACTCCGGTAGCCTCAAGGACGGTGACAGGGAAGTTCTTGTTTACCCACACTTGCCATTGCTGATTGTTCCAGGCTGCGAGACCCGGCAGGAGAATGAGTATAGCGTCGTTCTAAACTAGCTTTAGAACTGCACGTCTATATGACTCTGGCAGAGGGTTGTCGTAGTCAGTGGGAGCAGCGGAAGCATTGGTGGACATCAGGCTTATGTCTATTTATAGACTAAAGCAGATGTAGCGGAGATAGATCATCTATTTCTGAAGTGACAGTCATAGGTTTGACGTCATCAGAATAGGGGATGGATCTGTTGAGAAGGTAGTGGGAAGTGATATTCCTATACTACGATCGGTTATACTTTGGTTGTCACACAGTGGTTTCTCCACACGGGACTTGGATATTATATCTAACATACTGGTTACTAGACCTATGGTTTTAGATCTAGATTTGGGTGGTTTCCCAATCAGGGTACCTTGACAGCATTCTATGAGTATTTAGAATGGACGACTCCTGGCATGGTAGTGTACATGCAGGTAATGGAGTCACCCTCTCTAAAGGTGTCTTACAGACTAAAGGGGAGAGGGATACGCATGATTGACAGATCACTTGCTTAGACAATTGAGTCAATCATGAGATGTCAAGTACCACACCAGATGTTGTTCTTGCAGTAGGTGCAATAAGTTGATATTAATCCAATCCTGGAAAAACAGTCGGAAGCAGTTTTAGAACATAAGTGAATGTTCTAGGGATATGATAATGGCTGCCTCCTTTAGGAGACGGTTATCACTCCAGGCTTCCAAGGTGACATGGACGACAAGGAGGTTCTCAGAGTTATAGTTCTCCCTCTGATGAGGGACTGTATTTTGGACAGGTGGTCCAAGGCAATACTGAGGGAGGCATGGCGCTGGATACTGATTAGTTTCAGTTGATGATACAGTCTAAGAAGTTTGGATTTGGAGTTCATTTATGAGCTAGGTCCCATCAGACATCCAGACATTCTAAGACAGGTATTGCTCATTTCGGGAGATGGCTTTCTCCGCGAACATGAGATATAGAGAGACATAGAAAGAAACATCTGAGCGGATCCACTCACTGAGGCTATTCCTCGAACACAATAGTTTCGCAAACGGGTTTTGTGAGACTGACTAGTAGAGGAGTTGGGTGTTCGGTATCACACGGGCTGTGAGTATGCGGCATCGCAATAATTAGCCTTGAGTGCAAGTGGGAGATTGTTGGAGATAGTGCCCTCAGAGTCAATTATTGGATCACAGGCACGTGATTGCAAAGATTGAGGGAGGACCTATCCCGGTAGGACAGTCTTACTCGAGATGATAGTATGCTATCTGGTTTATCTTTATCATCGTGTACTGCTTTAGGTGACCTGACATGTCGCTATTACACGTTGATAGAGCCCCTAGGATTCTTGCTTGACTGCCAGCAGTATGATGGCGATCATATACGTGGGAGCTGGTGGTCTATAAGCACATCCTTAAAAGGTCCCTAGTCGTAGGAGTTTCGAGACAGGGCATCGATACTCCGTTAGTAGACTAGTGTATACAGTCGAGACCCCGACGAGGGGCGGTGGCCGGTCTCACAAGCCACTGGTGTCAGTTGGTTCACCTAAGATGTATACAGGTGCTCATTGGGTTATGAGTACACCGGACAGGACTCGCCGGGAACCTGCTAGTTGGTCTTATACCAGATGTCAGATAGCAGTTCCCTGGTGACATGTGTACAGGTTAGTTCATCGACCTGAGATCGTCATTTGTCTCGTGTGAGTTCCCACTGTGCTTTGATTACTACCCTACCACGGCTCAAAGGAGTCGTGCAAACAGGTTTTAGTTGGGTACAGTCCCGAGCCACATGGAGGCAGAGAGCGGATCTGCAGGGGTTCGTCTCTCCCGGTATTGGGGGTGAGGTCGCGCTGTGTCTAGGAGAGCCATTACACAAAGCCCTCGGCCGAGGCAGGAGATTTACTGGTAGGTATTCCAGTAGTATCTCAGGGTGTTCTGGGCTACGCTCCGACACGACTTGTACCGCTTTTGGGGGTCTGACTTTCACCAACCCCCTAGGCCCGCCATGCGATACTCATAGACGAACGGACCGGACTGTACGGATATTGTCACTGACAGGCTCAGTTGGGTGTCGGGGTGAGCTTCCTCATCGACGTCCCATTTGGTCAATACCTGGTGGCCCGTCACGTATTGGCTTATACCTCTGACGTGCTAGTGGTTAAATCCACAGCCAAGGTATTGACGAGTCTTTAGAGTCCACCACACTCAGTCTCAGTTACTCAAGTTTCGGGCGAAACGCTGTAGAGGCCGTATGGAGATATGGCAGGGTTCGATCAGATACGTGCGGTATTGCACGGATCGTGATCGGACAGTTTTTACTAGCCGGCTTTGGCTTAAGCCGGATTCTAGTATTTGATAGTGTAGTTTTTGTCTCTTTGCATTTGTGTTCAGTCGGAATACAGATGCGGGTGTGTATGCACAGTATTGGGGTTTTCCTGTAATTTATTACGGGACCAGTTTTCTGGAGTTGCCAGTTTGCATTCCGTCCCGGCCGGTTTTCCTTTGTTCTTTCCCGGCCGGACTTTTCCGATGGAGGGTGTTATTTGCAAGTTTGCAAATAACATTTTGTGGAGGTTTTTCTTGCAAAAGGATTTGTTATGATAACATCTTTAGATTCCATTCTTTTCCATCATCATTATATTCTTTTTCCATCACCTTTTCTTGGATTGATTGTGATTAGAATTGGATGTTAAGTTGATGTAAGATTGTTATCATGAAGCTTTGGATATGGTCACCTTTCTTTTTCTCCTACACTAACCTCCCTTTGCATTATGTTTCTTTCCTCCACCATTCTCATTCTCACTTGATAAGATGATAAGTTTTCATGAGAGAAAAAGAAAATGAGAGCTTCATCTTGAGAGTTTCTTCTTGATCTCATTTTCTTGCTAGAAAAATGCAAGCACCATTTTTCTATTCTTTGATTCCTCCACATCATGGCAACCTCAAAACCCCAAGAGACAAGTTCACTACACTATTTCTATAGCAAGCCTTGGACGCGTCGGCTAGCCAACTTCGCGCTCGAGTTGCCTCGGTCAAGAGGCGGGAGCCCGTAAAAGATTCCGGCTACGTGGTGCCCTTTCCGACGAGCGAGGAGGTGACGGAGATTCCGCAAGAGATCGAAGTGGAGATGAAGACCGAAGGACACGGATCGCTTGGTATAACTTCTCACCCCATCTCTAGATAGCTAGCTAGGTTAATGGTTTCGATCCGGGTTTTAATTGTCCGCGGTAGCGCCGGTTTCCGAGCAAGGAAAAAATTTTTATTCCTCATTTTGGCCTCGACTACGAGGCCGGGGCGCTGCCGTGGCGCAACAGTGTGTTCCATATACTAAGAACTGCAGTTTGATTTAGAACTTCAATGCTTTTAGATAACGTGCCTGAACCGATCAACTTTTGATATAGGAAATGTTCAAAACATTATCCAACAATACAAAATTTTATCATTTCTTTACTAATAAAGAGACTGATATGATTTTGTATATCAGGTTCGGTATCTAATAACATTCGTTCATAATCAATGTATTTGTAATACAGGGTGACAGTGACCAACAGACTTGGCTGCAACACTTGCCCCGTTTTCTGCCTCATGAAACTTATCACCCTTTCTCAGTTCTCTACCTATCTGTAGCCCTATGTAACAGATTACATATCTGGGATCCTGATCTGGTATCACATACCCAGGACGTAAAGGATACTGAAAAACAGTTCTGTATAATGAACACACCCGAAGATGATGCATCATCATGCACTCTCTTCGTTTGGGCGGCACGGGAAATCTGGTATTCCCCAAATTCCTGCTCTGTCTTATAACAATTATAAGTTGGAGCGGGACCAACGTTCCCCAGCTCAGTATAACAAGCGGGTTCAGTCAATATTCCGTATTATTATCTTGATTAAGGCGTGATATGGTCGCTACCTGGAGAGAGAGAGAAGAAAACACTCAGCGTATGCTCTTGCAAGATCAGATTGGTTATTATTTTATCTAATCAGGATAGCCCCCACTGCTTTTTATCAAATCTTCCTTCAAACCCTAAAAGGAAAGACTAGCCGGGATTAATTACACACTACAAGTTCGCCAATCTTTCAGCCAGGCCAGTGTCGGTACTTTGAGGGAGGTCCCCCATGCTTTCGCACGAACCTAATTAATGTAAACCTCGTTTTCCCAGAGGCGTAACCCCGTTGACACCTTTCTAGACACCTACTTGATCGGCTAATTGTAATGTATAAAACTCTCCCAGGAGTAACAATTACTCGCAGCGGGTATCGGGATCCAACTATCTCATAGAAGGTATGCAATCTCATTGCAAATTTCAACACTTGAAATTCCCGATAATATTTTGCCCCTAGCAGCTATATGACCTTAACATAGTCAACAAATCATAAGTGCTAGTCAAGTTCAACCCGTCATTTCCCGATTGATTTAAACCCACCCGCACGACCCTTAACATAGTCAACAAAGTCGCACGACTACCCTAATCCAATCACATCATATGCTTATGCAGATAAGCACTAATTAGCTACCGCACACTACGCCTTAACATAGTCAACAAATGTAGCACGAATACTAACCGGTACTTATCTGAAATGACGGAGGGCTACGACAGGTTTTTCTGAAAACCTTTTGCGTAATGAACTTGATATCGTTGTAGGATCGAATGAATTTTAAAATGGAATGCTTTTGAGGCTTTTCTAGTTTTGCCAAAGGAGTCACTCCCGGTGAAGGGATCGTCGGTCCTTTCCTCGTCGAATGAGGTGCGGGATATATCATATATATCACTGTGCAAAGCAAAAACTCTTAAAAGCAATCAAAAGACAAACCGAGTGTGTAGCATCTGCCAGTTATTGCTAAAGGAGTCACTCCCGGTGAAGGGATCTCGGTCCTTTCCTCATCGAATAAGGTGCAGGATATATCACATATACCGCTGTGCAAAGCAAGAACTGTAGCTACCTGTTTTATTTTGAAATTCAATTCTACAACATCTTAGGTTTCTTTTTATTTCATTTATCACATTAATGAAGTCCCATCATTTAAGTACCTAAACATCACAGATAAATACGACGTACACTTATACCATCCGCATTCGCCTCGATGTCCCCTCATGCACCGTTAGGTTAGGTAACTAACGGCAGAGCAGGGCAGGGCTAGCGCGGGTGTAAAACATAAGTAGCGTCTATATAATATATCATATATACTATATACAGTATCCATCACAGAACATCTCATGATCACATCACAGATAACGCAGCAGAAGAATCATATGAAATATTGGATATACTAGGACGTCCGTGTTTTCAATACGAGCCAGTATAAAACACGGATTCCACAGTCGTGATGAATAGCCAAACCCACACGCCTAGACCCCTACGAGAGCGGCAAGCAACCCTACCAATTCTAGAGTTAGGAGACCCGGACTCGACTCCTCGAGTTGGTCTCCCACTGGACTCCAGAACCCGGTTACTTGTGCTCTCCTCCTTGGGTCTATCCTAGTGCGGAAAAGTAAATAATATACAAAAGGTGACAACTTCCGCAACCTGGAAGTGTCCCAATAAAAGAATATTACATACAAGTTTTTACATGAATGAAAATGAAAAACACTCATCTCACATAAACCCCCCCTCCCGGCTATTCAAACACGACGATCCAATATAATATATCCAGCAACACATAACATCACATGTCATCAACGTAAGTAAATATGCGCATCCCAATTGTTGTTGACATATAGCAACGAAACCGGCGATATCACATATTACACTTACGGTCACAGAAAAGAAAGTGTAAAACTACAACAGTTGGAATCCGCAACCTGCATAGACATCGCATGCCT
Source organism: Agapanthus africanus (assembly GCA_030015575.1). Classification (NCBI taxonomy): domain Eukaryota; kingdom Viridiplantae; phylum Streptophyta; class Magnoliopsida; order Asparagales; family Amaryllidaceae; genus Agapanthus; species Agapanthus africanus. The sequence continues at coordinate 249,566,223 of CM057343.1, read as the reverse complement.
AATCAAATGAATTCCTTAGACATCGCATGCCTAACAATTATAAACCCCGCATTTTAGTCTCAAAATCGAAAACTCTTTTCAATATTAAGTCGGGCAATTCAACAAGATTCCCGACATCCTGATCGAATGCTCGTCGCAAACTTTAGTAGGCGGCTGCACCCCTGATACCGTCGATGAAGTGCACCAAGGCGGAACACCGCTGCCGCGAGCACCCGAACGGATGCTTTCGGCGACGAGGTTCTCCTACAGTCACTTGGTCGGGGCTATGGAGCGAGGCTGTCTATTAAGTTTACCCGGCGAGTATCTGCGTACGCTACGTGATTGCGACGGACTTTTGATCACATCCAAATTCCGTAGAAACTGATCAAGTGAGACTAAAGTGCTATGTTTATAATATTCATTTAGTTATCACATAACTTTTGTGAATTCCAATTGTTGTATCACATTCCGGATAAACAGAAAATGTTAAACTTTCCGATTGAACATTCGAACACCCAAGTTTTCCCAATACAGATCAACACATGAAACAAGTCTAAAAACATTCAGTTCGTGCCTCAGTACCAACAGTCCAGCCGTAGAAGGGCCAAGCCAACGCCTCATATGTGGCACGCCGTACTGCCCCAAACCCGAAGGTTCAAAGGGCAGTTCAAGACGGTCACATAATCGAGTTAAGGTTTGTTGTCTTCTAGAGGGTCCATCGCGTTACTTGCACTACTTAGAACGTCTTTAAACCATGGAAAAATCCAACACTTGGAAATTTCCCGACAGGGGAAAAATTGGGTATTTATATCCGGTCGAACTTTTTAACATATTCTAATATTTATCCGGAAAGCCACTTAGACAAAATCTGATACTCCGATCGAAACACCGAATCCCCAAAACAATCCCAGAAAATTCAACTCTTGAATAAATATTAAAAATTCCCAGAAAATCCAACTCCAGAAAATAGGAATTACTGTGCAAACAAGGGAAGCTGACGTCATCAATGGGCCGCGGAACCGCCGCAGAAGCTAGGCTTCTGCCGCGGTTCCGCCGCAGTTTGGACTGTTCATGAGAAACTTTTTGCGCCGTAATTCTTATATTTCCCTGCTGAATTTTTTAGCAATTTTTAATTTGGAAAAATCCCAGTTTTTGAAAAAAGGACAGAGAGCAATTTGTGAGTTGGGTTTCGGGTTCGTTCGGGTTTCAAATTCCGTCTAGACTTCGCCTAAGGCTCTAGCTAGGCTCTGATACCACTGTAGGGTTCCTAGGCACTCTCAAGAGGTCTCACAAGGCATCAACCATGCCAATTTCAAATTTAAACGGTGCCGAGAAACCCTAGAACGGATCGTTGGCTAGATTTCTAGGCGAAACAATAAACTAGTTAACACTTAACTACAAGTAAACGGAAATACAACCTTTGTAGATCCGGTGCTCCACCTCCATAGCTCCGCAATGAAGTCCTCTTGCTGTCCGAAACAAATTCCGGGCTCTAGCATCGGCTTCATCGGAGAATAGGCGAGCTAGGTCGTCGATGTCCATGCCGAAGATGATCTACGTCGAAGCATCGCTAGATCAAGCTCCAACTTCACCAAGTCAAGAAAACTTGTGAAGGAAACACACTCTACTACTTGGCAAGAGGTAGAGGATGAAGAAATAGGAAGTGGGTAGACTTTAGAATTGGATTTCTCACTTGTTTTCATCAATCACCATTGATGAAGCAAGCTTCTTCATGTGATGAAGAAGAAGAAGAAGAGAGAAATGAATATATGATAAGTTAATTTAAAATAGAAAAGAAAATCAAAACTTATCATAATCCAACCATGGTTATGTGTAGAGACTAAACTCAAGTTAAGTGAATGGTTAGGTTAGGTATGAAGACAAAAATGGTGACTAAGTCAAAGCTTCATGAAGCTTCAACATATATCCAAATTAGCCACCATTTTCCTTTTGCCAAAAATGAATAAATAAACAAATAAATGAATAAGAAATAAAACCCTAACCATTCACTTAACCAAGGTTTAACTCTTTACACAAAACCTAGTAAGCTTGCATCATCAAACATGATACAATCAAGTGCACAAAAGTATATCACATATACAATGTGCACACCCGAGTGAGAATATCCATTTAAAGTGAACCGATACTAGTTAATGCAAAGTAATATATCAAATATATAATTATACATTAAATCAACACTTGATTTAACGATCCGGTCATATCACATATAACCGACTAATATCCAATGTATCGGCTTATCGAATCAACCCTCGATTCGATAACTAGGTTATATCGCATATAACCATTCGATACATTCATCGCGAGAATAGAATACGGTATCACATACATGCATTATTCTCGGTGTTAGTTATATGTATGCCCTAGAGGCCATTACTGTACATTGGATGTATATTGTAGTGGATGCTGGGACATATATAGGGAGGACTTTCTTGCTCGACATGATAGTATGCTATCTGGTTGATCTTTACCTTAACGTGTATACTGATTGTCTCTCTGTTACATGTTGGTAAAGCCCTTAAGATGTGTACTTGACTACCTGGACTATGATGCGGATCATACTAGTGGGGACATGGTAGTCCATAAGTACATCCTTCAAAGTCCCTAGTCGTGGGTGTATCGAGACGGGGCATCGATATACCAGAGTAGACTAGCGTGTACCTTCTCGACCCATACAGATGGGCGATGGATGATCCCATATCCATCGGTGTTTGACATCAGAGATGATATACGGGTGCTCAGTAGAGACTGGGTACACTGGACGGACTCGCCGAGAACTCCCAGATGGTATTATACCTCACGTCAGATGGCAGTTCTCTGGTGACACTGGTACAGAGTAGTCTGTTGACCCGAGATCGTCATAGAGTCTTATGTGGTTCCCACTGTGCTTTGATTTCCTTCTTACCACGTCCAAGAGGGCGTGCAAAACGGTGGTTTTTGGGTACAGTCCCGAGTCACATGGAGGCAATGAGCGATAGGAGGGGATTCGTCTCTCCCGGTATAGGGGGTTGATGTTGCGCTGTGTTCGATTGGCTATAACAGGAAATCCCTGGCCAGGGTTGCTGAGATTTACTGGTAAGTGTTACCAGTAGTTTCTCGAAGTGTTATAGACCTCATATCGACACGACTTATCGAGCTATTGGGGTCTGACGTTTACCACCCCTAGGCAAGATATGCGACATATCAGACGATCAGACCGGACTGTACGGTATGTTACTGGTTGGATTCACAGGAGTGTGAGCGGGCTTGCTCGTCGATCTTCTGATCGCTCAATACCCGGGTGGCCGTTACGTTTAGCAGACCGCTTGCGGCTTGTGGGTGTTTGATATGATCATCATCTGCTGCCGGCGTATTGACGAGTCTTTAGAGTCCTACACAGAGGTTTCCTGGCTCAAGCGAAACGAAATAGGAGCGCATATGAGATATGTGCCGGACCGAGAATAATCCGTGTATGTGATACCGTATTCTATTCTCGCGATAAATGTATCGAATGGTTGTATGCGATATAACCTAGTTATCGATTCAAGCGTTGATTCGATAAGCCGATATATTGTATATTAGTCGGTTGTGTGCGACATGACCGGATCATTGAATCAAGTGTTGATTTAATGATTTAATGCATATTTATATATTTGATATATTACTTTGCATCAACTAGTATCGGTTTACTTAAGATGGATTTTCTCACTCGGATGTGCATATTGTATATTCGATATAGTTTTGTGCACTTGATTGTATCATGTTTGATGATACATGTTTACTTGGTTAAGTGTAAAGAATTAAACCATGGTTAAGTTTATGATTAGGGTTCTCTTTTTCTTACTTATTTATTTGTTTATTTATTTTTGGAAAAGATGAGAAAAGAATGGTTGCTATTTTTGTTTTTAGTTGAAGTTTCTTGAAGCATTGACTTAGTCTTCATTCTTGTCTCATGCTTAACCCTAACCATCCAAGTTAACCATGGTCCATTCTCTACAATTAACCAAGGGTTAATATATGATAAGTATTGATTTATTTATCCAATAATTCAAGACTTATCATAACACTTTCTTCTTCTTCTTCCTTTCTTCACTTGAAGAAAGCAAGCTCCATCAATGGTGATTGATGGAAATGAGTGAGAAATCCAAAACTAAAGTCTACCCACTTCCTATTTCTTCATCCTCTACCTCTTGCCAAGTAGTAGAGTGTGTTTCCTTCACAAGTTTTCATGGCTTGGTGAAGGTGGAGCTTGATCTAGCGATGCTTCGACGTAGATCATCTTCGGCACGTCGTCGATGACCTAGCCCGCCTATTCTCCGATGAAGCGAACGCGAGAGTCCAAGATCGGATTTGTACAGCGGAGATGACTTCTTCATGGAGCTATGGAGGTGGACAAACGGATCTACAAAGGTTGTATTTCCGTATCTCTTAGTTAAGTGTTAACTAGTTTATTGTTTCGCCTAGAAATCTAGCCAACGATCCGTAGTTTAGGGTTTCTCGGCACCGTAAATTTTGAAATTGGCCTGGTTGATGCCTCGTGAGACCTCATTAGGGTGCCTAGGAACCCTACAGTGGTATCAGAGCCTAGCTAGAGCCTTAGGCGAAGTCTAGACGGAGTTTGAAGTCCGAACGAACCCGAAAACCCATTTCAAAATTGCTCTCTGTCCTTTTTTCAAAAACTGAGATTTTTCCAAATTAAAAATTGCTAAAAAATTCAGCAGGGAAAAATAAGAATTACGATGCAAAATTTTTTCGATGAACAGTACTTATTGCGGCAGAAGCCTAGCTTCTGCGGCGGTTCCGCGGCTATCTGGTTACGTCAGCCCTCATTGTTTGCACAGTCATTCCTGATAAATTATGCTGAGTTTTCTGGGAATTTTTAAAATTTATTCAAGAGTTGAATTTTCTGGGATTGATTTGGGGATTCGGTGTTTCGATCGGAGTATCAAATTTTGTCTGTGTGGCTTTCCGGATAATTTTTAGAATATGTTAAAAAGTTCGACCGGATATAAATACCCAATTTTTCCCCTGTCGGGAAATTTCCAAGTGTTGGATTTTTCCATAGTTTAACGACGTTCTAAGTAGTGCAAGTAACTCGATGTACCCTCTAGAAGACAACAAACCTTAACTCGATTATGTGACCGTCTTGAACTGCCCTTTGAACCTTCGGGTTTTGGGCAGTACGGCGTGCCACATGTGAGGCGTTGGCTTGACCCTTCTACGGCTGGACCGTTGGTACTGAGGCATGAACTGAATGTTGTTAGACTTATTTCATGTGTTGATCTGTATTGGGAAAACTTGGGTGTTCGAATGTTCAATCGGAAAGTTTAACATTTTCTGTTTATCCGGAATCTGATACAACAATTGGAATTCAAAAAAGTTATGTGATAACTGAATGAATGTTATAAACATAGCAATTTAGTCTCACTTGATCGGTTGCCACGGAATTTTGATGTGATCAAAAGTCCGTTGCAATCACGTAGCGTGCGCGGATACTCGCCGGGTAAACTTAATAGACAGCCTCACTCCATAGCCCCGACCAAGTGACTGTAGGAGAACGCCGTCGCCGAAAGCATTCGTCCGGGTGCTCGCGGTAGCGGTGTTCCGCCTTGGTGCACTTCGTCGACGGTATCGGGGGTGCGGCCGTCTACTGAAGTTTGCGATGAGCATTCGATCAGGATGGCGGGAATCTTGTTGAATTGCCCGACTTGGTATTGAAAAGTGTTTTCGATTTTGAGACTAAAATGCGGGGTTTATAATTGTTAGGCATGCGATGTCTAAGGAATTCATTTGGTCAGGCATGCGATGTCTGAGGTGGTTGCGGATTCCAACTGTTGTAGTTTTACATTTTCTTTTCTGTGACCGTAAGTGTAATATGTGATATCGCCGGTTTCGTTGCTATATGTCAACGACAATTGGGATACGCATATTTACTTACGTTGATGACATGTGATGTTATGTGTTGCTGGATATGTTATATTGGATCGTCGTGTTTGAATAGCCGGGGGTTTTTATGTGAGATGAGTGTTTTTCATTTTCATTCATGTAAAAACTTATATGTAATATTCTTTTTATTGGGGCGCTTCCAGGTTGCGGAAGTTGTCACGCTTTGTATATTATTTACTTTTCCGCACTAGGATAGACCCAAGGAGGAGGGCACAAGTAACCGGGTTCTGGAGTACAGTGGGAGACCAACTCGAGGAGTCGAGTCCGGGTCTCCTAACTCTAGAATTGGTAGGGTTGCTTGCCGCTCTCGTAGGGGTCTAGGGGTGTGGGTTTGGCTATTCATCACGACCGTGGAATCCGTGTTTTATACTGGCTCGTATTGAAAACACGGACGTCCTAGTATATCCAATATTTCTTATATTTCTTCTGCTGCGATATCTGTGATGTGATCATATGATGTTCTGTGATAGATACAGCATATAGTATATATGATATATTATATAGACGTTACTTATGTTTTACACCCGTGCTAGCCTTGTCCTGCTCTGCCGTTAGTTACCTAACCTAACGGTGCACGAGGGGACATCGAGGCGAATGCGGATGGCATAAGTGTACGTCGTATTTATCTGTGATGTTTAGGTACTTAAATGATGGGACTTCATTAATGTGATTAATGAAATAAAAGAAACCTAAGAAGTTGTAGAATCGAATTTCAAAATAAAACAGGTAGCTACAGTTTTTGCTTTGCACAGAGGTATATGTGATATATCCTGCACCTTATTCGATGAGGAAAGGACCGAGATCCCTTCACCGGGAGTGACTCCTTTAGCAATAACTGGCAGATGCTACGCCCCTCGGTTTGTCTTTTGATTGCTTTTAAGTGTTTTTGCTTTGCACAGAGATATATATGATATATCCCGCACCTCATTCGACGAGGAAAGGACCGACGATCCCTTCACCGGGAGTGACTCCTTTAGCAAAACTAGAAAAGCCTCAAAAGCACTCCATTTCAAAATCATTTGATTCTACAACGATATCAAGTTCATTACGCAATAGGTTTTCAGAAAAACCTGTCGTAGCCCTCCGTCATTTCAGATAAGTATTAGTTAGTATTCGTGCTGTGGTTGTTTGGCATGCGTCAAGGCGTAGTGTGCGGTAGCTAATTAGTGCTTATCTGCATAAGCATATGATGTGATTGGATTAGGGTAGTCGTGCGACTTTGTTGACTATGTTAAGGGTCGTGCGGGTGGGTTTAATTCAATCGGGAAATGACGGGTTGAACTTGACTAGCACTTATGATTTGTTGACTATGTTAAGGTCATATAGCTGCTAGGGGCAAAATATTATCGGGAATTTCAAGTGTTGAAATTTGCAATGAGATTGCATACCTTCTATGAGATAGTTGGATCCCGATACCCGCTGCGAGTAAGAGTTACTTCTGGGAGAGTTTTATACATTACAATTAGCCGTTCAAGTAGGTGTCTAGAAAGGTGTCAACGAGGTTACGCCTCTGGGAAAACGAGGTTTACATTAATTAGGTCCGTGCGAAAGCACGGGGCACCTCCCTCAAAGTACCGACACTGGCCTGGCTGAAAGATTGGCGAACTTGTAGTGTGTAATTAATCCCGGCTAGTCTTTCCTTTTAGGGTTTGAAGGAAGATTTGATAAAAAGCAGTGGGAGCCATCCTGATTAGATAAAATTATAACCAATCTATTCTTGCAAGAGCGCACGCTGAGTATTTTCTTCTCTCTCTCTCCAGGTAGCGACCATATCACGCCTTAATCAAGATAATAATACGGAATATTGACCGAACCCACTTGTTATACTGAGCTGGGGAACGTTGGTCCCGCTCCAACTTATAATTGTTATAAGACAGAGCAGGAAATAGGGGATTACTAGAATTCCCGTGCCGCCCAAATGAAGAGAGTGCATGCTGATGCATCATCTTCGGGTGTGTTCATTACAGAGAACTATTTCTCAGTATCCTTTACGTCCTGGGTATGTGATACCAGATCAGGATCCCAGATATGTAATATGTTACATAGGGCTACAGAAAGGTAGAGAACTGAGAACGGGTGATAAGTTTCATGAGACAGAAAACGGGGCAAGTGTTGCAGCCAAGTCTGTTGGTCACTGTCACCCTGTATTACCAATACATTGATTCTGAACGAATGTTATTAGATACCGAACCTGATATACAAAATCATATCAGTCTCTTTATTAGTAAAGAAAGGATATAATTTTGTATTGTTGGATAATGTTTTGAACATTTCCTATATCAAAAGTTGATCGATTCAGGCACGTTATCTAAAAGCATTGATGTTCTAAATCAAACTACAGTTCTTAGTATATGGAACACACACGAGAGGAAGAGTTCAGAATTGAACGATTCCTTCTTGAGGTATTGTAGACTAGGTCAGATCAATGTGACCCGACTAGCTAGAGTTACATAAAGATGCATATTTAAATTAGTTTGAATTTACATCTTGTGAAACTCGCCAGTCATGTCACAAAGATAAGATGACCATAGCCCTGTTTACTGGAAACAGAGAAAGAGTTGATGAACTCTTGGGATGATACATGTTGATGTATGTAAGGTCCCCTGTCTACACATGCCAGGACTGGTTCTTTGTACTTCATTACATTCTCTGATAATCTCTCAAGATTCAGACATATGTTCCTGTTGAAACATGAGTCCGAGCCTTTTGAGATATTCACAGAATATAAGCGAGAAGTAGAGAACCAAAATACGGGTAAAAGTATTATGTCCTTTGATGTGATCAGGGAGGAGAATACTTGAGTACGGAATTCCTGGACTATTCTAAAGGAGAATGAGATTCTCTCTCAGCATTACTCCTCCGTATACACCATAGCACGATGGTATATCGGGGTGGAGCAGATACACCCTATTTGATATGGTGTGCTCTATGATGAGTACTGCTGAGTTACCTATTTCCTTTTGGGAGTTATGCACTTGAGAAGCTGCATACCTATTGAATAGGGTTCGAATCAAATCAGTTGCCTACCACTTCATATGTGATATGGTATGGGAAGAGCCCATGTCTTAAGCCAGTTAAGATTTGGGGTTGTCCAGCCTATGTCTGAAAAGCAAAATCCGGACAAGCTCGAGGCAAGATCTGTTATGTAGAACTGGAAATGTTCCAGCTATACGAACTACAGCAGATGATTTGGTAGAACCAAAGGATTCAGTAGATTCCAACGAACCTCAGCCTCTCCGCCGATCTAGTAGGGTACCTCACCCATCTGAGAGATACTTCGGTTTCTCTATGACAGTGGGAGCGAGGATTGCATCATGAGATGATGACCCAACTAGTTTCGACCTGGCCATCAGGAGTGGGACTCTTGAAGAATGGCTGGATGCTTAGTGATCTGAGATGGAATCCTTATACACCAACAAAGTATGGACTTTGGTTGCTATATCTGAAGGGTTAAATCCCCATCAGGAGCAAGTATATCTTGAGAAGATTATTTGGTGTAGATGGAAAAGTTGAGACTTTCAAAGCTAGACTTGTTAAAGGTTTTCGTCATCAACCAGGAGTGGATAATGATGAAACCTTTTCCAGTGGCTATGCTTAAGTCCATCCAGATCCTACTTGCCACGGCTTCATACCATGACTACGATATCTGGTGGTTGGGTGTCATGACAGCTTTTCTAAATGGTGTTTTAGAAGAGTGCGTCTATATGTACACAGCCAGAGGGCTTCATAGACAGTGGGAGCAGCGGAAACGTATGCAAGATGCTTTATAGGATAAAGCAGGCATCGTGGAGTTGGAACATCTGTTTTGGTGGATTTGTCAAAGAAGTTGACATCATCAAAATGGTAGATGAACCTTGTATAAACAAGAAGGTAGTAGGGAGTATGGTAACGATCCTCGTAGAGTACGTGGATGACATACTCTTGATAGGGAAGGAGTTTCCTATGCTACGCTCGATCAATCTCCGCTTATCACAATGATTCTCCATATAGGATCAAAGTGATACCTCCTAAATCCTGGGTTTTGGATCTATGAGATAGATCTAATTGGATGTTAGGATTCTCACTAGTTGTAGTGAGATGGTATCAACCGATCCTGGGGAGAATCACTGGAAGGGTTCCAGGGTGATAAAGACGACTGAATGTCAGTCACAGGCATTGTCTTTACCCTAAGCAAAGGGACGGTATGTTGGAAGAGTTCCTAGCTAGATATCGTGACATACTAGACGATAAAGGCAGGATACATCGCTACTAAAGATGCTACCAAAGAGGCTGTTTGGTGTATATTGGTTCATGAGATGAACTATGTTCCTCCCATTGTGTGACAATGGAGTTGTGGCCTATGCCAAGGAACGCAGGTCCCATCAGTGATCCAGACATATTCTAAGGCAGTGTCACCTGATCATGGAGATGCTTGATCTCCAAGGGATCGAGGTCAGGAGAGTAGACTCAGAGGACAACACAGCGGATCCACTCACAAAGGCCTGTTCCCAGAGAGAGACTTTTATGGGATGGTTGAGTATGAGATACTTCAAACCACTGCTACAGATGGCTCTAGTGTAAGTGGGAGATTGTTAGTTATATGTATGCCCTAGAGGCCATTACTGTACATTGGATGTATATTGTAGTGGATGCTGGGACATATATAGGGAGGACTTTCTTACTCGACATGATAGTATGCTATCTGGTTGATCTTTACCTTAACGTGTATACTGATTGTCTCTCTGTTACATGTTGGTAAAGCCCTTAGGATGTGTACTTTACTACCTGGACTATGATGCGGATCATACTAGTGGGGACATGGTAGTCCATAAGTACATCCTTCAAAGTCCCTAGTCGTGGGTGTATCGAGATGGGGCATCGATATACCAGAGTAGACTAGCGTGTACCTTCTCGACCCATACAGATGGGCGATGGATGATCCCATATCCATCGGTGTTTGACATCAGAGATGATATACGGGTGCTCAGTAGAGACTGGGTACACTGGACGGACTCGCCGAGAACTCCCAGATGGTATTATACCTCACGTCAGATGGCAGTTCTCTGGTGACACTGGTACAGAGTAGTCTGTTGACCCGAGATCGTCATAGAGTCTTGTGTGGTTCCCACTGTGCTTTGATTTCCATCTTACCACGTCCTAGAGGGCGTGCAAAACGGTGGTTTTTGGGTACAGTCCCAAGTCACATAGAGGCAATGAGCGATAGGAGGGGATTCGTCTCTCCCGGTATAGGGGGTTGATGTTGCGCTGTGTTCGATTGGCTATAACAGGAAATCCCTGGCCAGGGTTGCTGAGATTTACTGGTAAGTGTTACCAGTAGTTTGAAGTGTTATAGTCCTCATATCGACACGACTTATCGAGCTATTGGGGTCTGACGTTTACCACCCCTAGGCAAGATATGCGACATATCAGACGATCAGACCGGACTGTACGGTAGTGTTACTGGTTGGATTCACAGGAGTGTGAGCGGGCTTGCTCGTCGATCTTCTGATCGCTCAATACCCGGGTGGCCGTTACGTTTAGCAGACCGCTTGCGGCTTGTGGGTGTTTGATATGATCATCATCTGCTGCCGGCGTATTGACGAGTCTTTAGAGTCCTACACAGAGGTTTCTTGGCTCAAGCGAAACGAAATAGGAGCGCATATGAGATATGTGCGGGACCGAGAATAATGCGTGTATGTGATACCGTATTCTATTCTCGCGATAAATGTATCGAATGGTTGTATGCGATATAACCTAGTTATCGATTCAAGCGTTGATTCGATAAGCCGATATATTGTATACTGGTCGGTTGTGTGCGACATGACCGGATCATTGAATCAAGTGTTGATTTAATGATTTAATGCATATTTATATATTTGATATATTACTTTGCATCAACTAGTATCGGTTTACTTAAGATGGATTTTCTCACTCGGATGTGCACATTGTATATTCGATATAGTTTTGTGCACTTGATTGTATCATGTTTGATGATACATGTTTACTTGGTTAAGTGTAAAGAATTAAACCATGGTTAAGTTTATGATTAGGGTTCTCTTTTTCTTACTTATTTATTTGTTTATGTATTTTTGGAAAAGATGAGAAAAGAATGGTTGCTATTTTTGTTTTTAGTTGAAGTTTCTTGAAGCATTGACTTAGTCTTCATTCTTGTCTCATGCTTAACCCTAACCATCCAAGTTAACCATGGTCCATTCTCTACAATTAACCAAGGGTTAATATATGATAAGTATTGATTTATTTATCCAATAATTCAAGACTTATCATAACACTTTCTTCTTCTTCTTCCTTTCTTCACTTGAAGAAAGCAAGCTCCATCAATGGTGATTGATGGAAATGAGTGAGAAATCCAAAACTAAAGTCTACCCACTTCCTATTTCTTCATCCTCTACCTCTTGCCAAGTAGTAGAGTGTGTTTCCTTCACAAGTTTTCATGGCTTGGTGAAGGTGGAGCTTGATCTAGCGATGCTTCGACGTAGATCATCTTCGGCACGTCGTCGATGACCTAGCCCGCCTATTCTCCGATGAAGCGAACGCGAGAGTCCAAGATCGGATTTGTACAGCGGAGATGACTTCTTCATGGAGCTATGGAGGTGGACAAATGGATCTACAAAGGTTGTATTTCCGTATCTCTTAGTTAAGTGTTAACTAGTTTATTGTTTCGCCTAGAAATCTAGCCAACGATCCGTAGTTTAGGGTTTCTCGGCACCGTAAATTTTGAAATTGGCATGGTTGATGCCTCGTGAGACCTCATTAGGGTGTCTAGGAACCCTACACTCGGTCCCGCACATATCTCATATGCGCTCCTATTTCGTTTCGCTTGAGCCAGGAAACCTCTGTGTAGGACTCTAAAGACTCGTCAATACGCCGGCAGCAGGTGATGATCATATCAAACACCCACAAGCCACAAGCGGTCTGCTAAACGTAACGGCCACCCGGGTATTGAGCGATCAGAAGATCGACGAGCAAGCCTGCTCACACTCCAGTGAATCCAACCAGTAACACTACCGTACAGTCCGGTCTGATCGTCTGATATGTCGCATATCTCGCCTAGGGGTGGTTAACGTCAGACCCCAATAGCTCGATAAGTCGTGTCGATATGAGGTCTATAACAATTCGAGAAACTACTGGCAACACTTACCAGTAAATCTCAGCAACCCTGGCCAGGGATTTCCTGTTATAGCCAATCGAACACAGCGCAACATCAACCCCCTATACCGGGAGAGACGAATCCCCTCCTATCGCTCATTGCCTCCATGTGACTCGGGACTGTACCCAAAAACTACCGTTTTGCACGCCTTCTAGGACGTGGTAATGTGGAAATCAAAGCACAGTGGGAACCACACAAGACTCTATGACGATCTCGGGTCTACAGACTAACCTGTACCAGTGTCACCAGAGAACTGCCATCTGACGTAAGGTATAATACCATCTGGGAGTTCTCGGCGAGTCCGTCCAGTGTACCCAGTCTCTACTGAGCACCCGTATATCATCTCTGATGTCAAACACCAATGGATATGGGATCATCCATCGCCCATCTGTATGGGTCGAGAAGGTATACGCTAGTCTACTCTGGTATATCAATGCCCCGTCTCGATACACCCACGACTAGGGACTTTGAAGGATGTACTTATGGACTACCATGTCCCCATTAGTATGATCCGCATCATAGTCCAGATAGTCAAGTACATATCCTATGGGCTTTACCAACATGTAACAGAGAGACAATCAGTGTACACGTTAAGGTAAAGAGCAACCAGATAGCATACTATCATGTTGAGCAAGAAAGTCCTCCCTATATATGTCCCAGCATCCACTACAATATACATCCTATGTATAGTAATTGCCTCTAGGGCATACATATAACTAACACACAAGGCATCAACCATGCCAATTTCAAATTTTATGGGTGCCGAGAAACCCTAATACGGATCGTTGACTAGAAATTTAGGCGATAAACGAAACTAGTTAACATCTTAACTAAAGGAGAGAGGCTACAACCTTTGTAGATCCGGTTCTCCACTTCCTTAGCTCCACGTAGGCGTCCTCTTGCTGTCCATCTCGAATCCCGAACTCAAACGTCGGCTTCATCGGAGAATTGGGGACTAGGTCGTCGGCTTCGTGCCGAAGATGATCTTCTTCGAGGTTTCACAAGTTCAAGCTCCGACTTCACCAAGTTGTGAAACTTGTGAAGAAAACACCCAAAACAACTTGGCAAGAGGTAGAGGGTGAAGAAATAGGAGGTGGGTTCACTTTAGAATTGGATTTCTCACACTTTTGCTCAAGATGCCATTGTTGGAGACACGGTTTTTCTTGAAGAAGAAGAAGGAGAGCAAGAAAGAATATGATAAGTTTCTTATTTAAAAAAGAAACTAATAAGAATACTTATCATATACTAACCATGGTCAAGTGTAGAGATTAAACTAAGGTTAGTTAGAATGGTTAGGGTTAAGGATGAGATAAGGAGACTTTGTCAAAGCTTCAAGAAGCTTCAACATAGAAACAAAATAAGCCACCATTCTTAATAATATCCAAAATGAATAAATAAATAAATAACTAAGTAAATAATCAAAACCCTAACCATTCATATAACCATGGTTCAATCTTTACACAAACCCAAGTGAGCAAGTATCATCAAACATGATACAAACAAGTGCACAAAAAAATATATCATATATACAATGTGCATCAAGTGAGAAAATCCTTTTAAAATGAACCAATACTAGTTAATGCAAAGCAATATATCAAATATATAATTATACATTAAATCATTAAATCAACACTTGATTTAACGATCCGGTCATATCGCATATAACCGACTAGTATCCAATGTATCGGCTTATCGAATCAATCCTTGATTCGATATCTAGGTTATATCGCATATAACCAATCGATACATTCATCGCGAGAATGAAACACGGTATCACATACACGCATTATTCTCACTCCCGCACATATCTCATATGCGCTCCTATTTCGTTTTGCTTGAGCCAGGAAACCTCTATGTAGGACTCTAAAGACTCGTCAATACGCCGGTAGCAGATGATGATCATATCAAGCACCCACAAGCCGCAAGCGGTCTGCCAAACGTAACGGCCACCCGGGTATTGAGCGATCAGAAGATCGACGAGCAAGCCCGCTCACACTCCTGTGAATCCAACCAGTAACACTTACCGTACAGTCCGGTCTGTTCGTCTGATATGTCGCATATCACGTCTAGGGGTGGTAAACGTTAGACCCCAATAACTGATAAGTCGTGCCGATGTGAGGCTCATAACGGGTCGAGAAACTACTGGTAACACTTACCAGCAAATCTCTGATCAGCCCTGGCCAGGGACTTCCCTGTTACGGCCAATCGAGCACAGCGCAACATCAACCCCCAATACCGGGAGAGACGAAACCCCTCCTATCGCTCATTGCCTCCATGTGACTCGGGACTGTACCTAAAGACCACCGTTTTGCACGCCCTCATGGACGTGGTAAGGTGGAGATCAAAGCACAGTGGGAATCACACAAGACTCTATGACGATCTCGGGTCTACAGACTAATCTGTACAAGTGTCACCTGAGAACTGCCATCTGACGTGAGGTATAATACCATCTGAGAGTTCTCGGCGAGTCCGTCCAGTGTACCCAGTCTCCACTGAGCACCCGTATACCATCTCTGATGTCAAACACCAATGGATATGGGAGCATCCATCGCCCATCTCATGGGTCGAGAAGCGTATACGCTAGTCTACACTGGTATATCGATGCCCTGTCTCGATACACCCACGACTAGGGACCCTGAAGGATGTAGTTATGGACTACCATGTCCCCACTAGTATGATCTGCATCATAGTCCAGGTAGTCAAGTACACATCCTAAGGGCTTTATCAACATGTAACTATAAGACAGTTTAGAGAGACAAGTGTACATGTTAAGATAAAGAGTAACCAGATAGCATACTATCATATCGAGCAAGAAAGTCATCTCTATATATGTCCAAGCATCCAATATAATATACATCATCTGTACAATACTGGCCTCTAGGGCATACATACAACTAACACCATATAACTGTCCCTGTCCAAATCCTCTGCCAGGCCTCTCTCTCGGAAAGAATCTGGCGCGCTGCCTCTGAGACGGTACATCGGTGCGAATCCTCTTCGGCCCAGAAATGGCCGAAGTCTGTGATATGCGTGCCTCCATCCGTAATGCCGTATCCATAGCAGCTGAATAAGTGTCGTAGTGCTGGGTGCCAATGGCAAGATATAGCTGGGCATCAAGTCCCTGTACGAACCTCTTCACCATCTTCTCTTCGGTATCCACCAAATACGGAGCATATCGGGATAACTGTGTAAACTGGATGTCATACTCAGACACCATCATCCCAGGTGTCTTGACTAAGGCCTCGAAGCTGCGAGCTCTGGCGTCACGAACGCTCTCTGGGAGGAAACGAGCTAGAAAGACCGCTGTAAACTCGGCCCAAGTCATTGGCGGTAGACCTGCAGCTCGACCTCTCAAGACTCACTCCCACCATGTCTGCGCGAGACCCTCTAGTCGGAAACTCGCAAGCTCTACCCATCGATCATCCGAACATCTCAGCGAACGGCAGATCCTGGCTAAACTGTCAAGGAATGTCTGTGGGTCCTCCGCTGCCTCGGTGCCGGTGAATACTGGAGGTCTCAACCTCATGAAATCCTGTAGTGAAACCGGGATGGCCACGGGGGTAGTAGTAGGAGCAGGTATCATGATCGTCTGTGATGTAGTAGGTACGTCATCCGGCCTCGGTGTACGACTGGCTGCAACTAGGGATCCTACCATCTGACGTAGCTCCTGCATGCCCCCCATCATCTGTCGCAACTCCTCCATACCAGTCTCGAGCCTATCCATACGGCCTGGGGAAGGTGGATCGGTCTGTCCCTGCGGCGTAGGCATACCACCCTACTCAGTCCTAGTCTCGGACGAGCCAACTCGAATCTCGTCTCGGGCGGCAGCCCTCTGTGCCCTCGTAGCCTTCGGCGGCATAGTGGCTGTTACAGGAAAACGGATAATAAGAACAGTGCAATAGAATCATAGGATACACGGAATTGAAGAAGGAATTTCAAGCAAGTATCCTAAAGTCACTTAGGCGGAGTACCGTATCGCAAGTATGCCGCGGACATACACACGCTACGTTACCCTACTTAAGTCACTTACTCCATCTACCAAGGGTCATCCTACACTCAAAAAGGTAAACCTATAGCTTTGATACCAACTTTGTCACGACCCGCAGGGTACGGAACGTGACTGGCACTTAAGTTTATGAAACGTCTCAAGACGTCCGTAAAATAAGTAAGCCAAAACCCAGAAACCAAAACCAAATAAGCAAAAGAGTGAAGAAAACCCAATCAATTGAAAGAGAGTTTATCAAATAAGTCATATAAAACCCTTTTTAAAAACAATATCAATTTTTCCGAAAATTTCGGCAGAGTCTCCTTTGTAAATACTGGCCCCCAAAATGGGTACGACAAGAATATATATGAATCCAACAACTAAGGCATCCCCAAGCGGGAGCTAGCTCTTCGCCACAAGGCGGTCACAAATCCCACGCAATATAAAACAACAACATGCAAAATAATCATAAAGAAGCATGAGAAAACAGCATGTCGACTCAAGTGAGCTCGACCCCAAAATACAGCATAAAAAGTCCACAAATCTCACAGTCTCATCTCTAGGTCAATATACAATAATGCTGGTAGATACAGTAGATGGAGTACACTAGATACAAAGAATATACAAGGTGGTACAAAAATAATGATATAACCCACCTAAGAGCAAACCTCGAGTCCAGGCAAAGGAGGCAAAAGAAGCAAGTGCGCCCGCCGCTACTGTACTGACGGAGCGGACCTGCAAAAGGCTGTGGCACAACGGGGGTGAGTTGCCAACTCGTGAATAATGAATAACATCTACACAGGCTATCGAATGCATGCACACAAGCATCCTAGCATCTAAAATACAGGTAAGGCAGGACATAATAGCAGGTAGGTATGCAATATGAATATACTAGCAGGTATGAGTGCAATGCGAATCAACTCATGACCTGAATGTGTAAGTATAAGAATCATGTTTTTTCCTTTAGGAATCTCTTTTGAAATACCAGCACAATACCAATAGAATCAACAAGAACCTGTGTCCAGCAACGACACCTCAAACTATCACAAATCTCATATATCCATGTCATAGTATCTCTGGCCTCAGCCATCCGGCTGAGCCATCTCAATATCAATATCTCATCATCTCACGGCCACGGTCGGTATCCTATGGATATCCGCCGTCCCAAACAGTCACCGGTAGGTAATCCATCCCCTGCCAGGCTCATCGTTAGCACCACGAGCTTCTTGCCCCGGGGTACCTTACCGGGCCCACCATGTACCCGAGACGGTTCATCCAACTCCTCGAAACGGGTCTCGAAAACCACAGCAAACTCATGGTGGACGACACTTACATCACTAGAAAACCGCAATTTACATATTTTAAAAATATAATAAGTTTAGAAATTTTGCGGCTTTCCCCCGAAATCCAGAAATATCATAAAATCTCAAGAAATCCTTATAAGTGCATATGTCAATGATAAGGGATGCATATGGTATCAATAATCAAGTTGCGATGTGTGATTAATAGATTAGGCATGAACAAATAATATGATGAAGTACATGCACATGAATAGCAATCCTACGATTTCATTTTAAGGAATTAAAGAAATAGCGCAAGTTTAAGTATCAATTATAGTAAAAGGTTTCAATTTAAAGGTTATCTAGTGTGGTGGCATGGCAATTACCAGGGTGTGTGTGTAAGCATGAATGGTGCTCGTGCTGCATATAAAAACCCTGGCAATGGTGCAGGTGTCCTATAGAATGGGTTCGTATATGTATGTCAATATAAGGCATGAATGTAGCAAATAATCATACAAGTATTACACCCCTAATTACTAACATTACTAAGAATCTTTTTAAGCTACTAAAACTATCGGGCGACTTGCGCCATCCAACGATAGTCCCCCGTAGATGTTACATCTACTCACCGGAATCCCTAGCTAGTCACGTCCAATCACCGCTTTCTCCTTTCGTGCCGCGTCTGACGTCTCCGCGACCGAACCTGGAATTTATATCAATACAAACATAAGGTTACTAATCAAGAACGACGCAATTCCCTAACGAAAATACCATAGTTCACAAGATAGGTACAACGTGCACAAAGTGCGCGGAACACACGCGAAAATCGCAAAAATCTACTAAAATGTCGATTTGGTCGCCCGGAAAAACTAAAACCCGGACACTCAAAAATCCGCACTCACACATCCTAAAAGTCATAGGATACACTAAAAATGTCATCAAGACATCGCAAATAATTCATCACAATATTTTAATAAAAACTAGTAAGCTAGAATTTGCAATTTGGTGCAAACATCGACAATTAGCGACAAAGTTAACACAATCCAACACAACAATCCAAACTAACTCACTAGATAGCCACTACATTAATTTTAAACCATTAACTATACTTCAAAACATATTTTCCACAACCAACCCTTCACTTGAATTTTGGTAATTAGCAATCTTAATGAAAATTTCACACAAGTTTAACATAGATTAGCATAACATCAAGCCACTTAAGCAAAGTAACCCTATAGATTGGTTAAGTAAACAACTAGATAGCTAATTAGCTTTAATTAACTAAATGATGGTTTCTAAAAACCCTAGTTTAACTCTAACCATAAACCTTTAAAAACTAGATTAGAAACTAACACTAAATTAACACTAGATTTTAGCCCAATTAGCAAGTTAACCACTTAGATTAAGCTAATCAAAATAACTAGGTAACAAAATAGCTTAATTAATCTCTTAATGGTATTCTAAACCCTAAATTAATTTCAAAGCACAAACTTTAAAAGAAACTAGTATGCAAATAGCACTAAAATTAACACTAAAACAATTTTCAAAGTTCTAATTAGCACACTTTAAACTACAATTTAATCAAAGATTGAAATTATACCTCACAAGCCCAAACCCTATGTTGCTAAAGCCTCCCAAGATGCCATCTTTCTCCAAGATTTGAACCAATTTGGGTTTGAGAAGAGTGGGAATAATGTTTTGTGTTGAAATAGTGAAGGATTTGTTGATTTTTATTGAATTTTGATGCAATTTTTTTGAAGAAAATGAGAGAAAAGAGAAGGAAAAATAATGGAATGGGGGGGGGGGACTGCTCTCGGCCAGTAGAAGGGAGAGGGGATGGTGTGGGGTGTGTGGAAAAAAATCACCAAGTCAAACCCCCTCAAAGTCAATACACCATACCTCCAAATACTATATTTTAATCAATTCTCAAAACAATTCATTTCATCACATGAATAAAGTCAATGAGGCAAGCAAATTTCTGGACCTGATCATGGTGGGGCTGGCCTAGAGGGAGTGGGGGTGAGTGTGAGTGGATACAAAAAGGTTTTATGCAAAAAGACCCCCCACAAGTCCAAAATTGCAAGTTTTAGCTTAAAATTCAATAAATTTCGTTTTCCATAATAAAAATTAGTTAAAACATGAAATAAAATACTAAAATTTTATGTTACAACTAGATTTTAATTAACATGATTTTAAAGCTTAAATTTAACCCATTTAAATTGTATTTATCGCTAATTTAATGTATTTTCTTACCGGCTTAAAATAATATTAAAAATTGAAAAATTAGGGAAAATTTTTAAACGACCAGAATTTCATAAGTAACTCATTTGCTACTAAAAACAAGCAAATTCCTATCCAAATTAGGTATAATTAGTCCTAAACTGCAAAATAACAAAAAAGACGGTTTTCGGAAAAATACCGAATTTTCACCGATTTTCAGGAAAACACCAAAACGACTTTTCGAGGCGTTACAGGCAATGAGCGATAGGAGGGGTTTCGTCTCTCCCGGTATTGGGGGTTGATGTTGCGCTGTGCTTGATTGGCCGTAACAGGGAAGTCCCTGGCCAGGGCTGATCTGAGTTTTGCTGGTAAGTGTTACCAGTAGTTTCTCGACCCGTTATGAGCCTCATATCGGCATGACTTATCGGTTATTGGGGTCTGACGTTTACCACTCCTAGACTTGATATGCGACATATCAGACGAACAGACCGGACTGTACGGTAAGTGTTACTGGTTGGATTCACAGGAGTGTGAGCGGGCTTGCTCGTCAATCTTCTGATCGCTCAATACCCGGGTGGCCGTTACGTTTAGCACACCGCTTGCGGCTTGTGGGTGCTTGATATGATCATCATCTGCTGCCGGCGTATTGACGAGTCTTTAGAGTCCTACACAGAGGTTTCCTGGCTCAAGCGAAACGAAATAGGAGCGCATATGAGATATGTGCGGGACCGAGAATAATGCGTGTATGTGATACCGTATTTCATTCTCGCGATGAATGTTTCGATTGGTTGTATACGATATAACCTAGTTATCGAATCGAAGATTGATTCGATAAGTCGATACATTCGATACTAGTCGGTTATATGCGACATGACCGGATCATTGAATCAAGTGTTGATTTAATGATTTAATGTATAATTATATATTTGATATATTACTTTGCATTAACTAGTATTGGTTCATTTTAAAAGGATTTTCTCACTTGATGTGCACATTGTATATGTGATATAATTTTTGTGTGCACTTGATTGTATTATGTTTGATGATACATGTTAACTTGAGTTTGTGTAAAGATTAAACCATGGTTATATGAATGGTTAGGGTTTTTATTACTTATTCATTTATTTATTTTGATTATTGATTTTGGAAAAGAAAATGGAAATGGTGGCTTTTCTTGTTTCTTTCATGAAGCTTCATGAAGGGTTGAAACCTTGACCATTTTTGTTTTCTTCACTTAACCTAACCATTCACCTAACCCTAGTTTACTCTCTACACTTGACCATGGTTAGTATATGATATGTATTCATATTATTTTCATTTTTAATCTAACACTTATCATATTCTATCTTCATCTTCTTCCTCTTGAACAAGAAGAAAAGCTTACTAGCTTTAATGGCATCTTGAGTAAAAGAGTGAGAAATCCAATTCTAAAGTGAACCCACCTCCTATTTCTTCATCCTCTACCTCTTGCCTAGTAGTATAGGGTGTTTTCTTCACTAGTTTCATGACTTGGTGAAGTTAGAGCTTGATCTTGTGTTGCCTCGACGTAGATCTTCTTCGGCATCGAAGTCGACGACCTAGCCCGCCCATTTCTTCGATGAAGCCGATGCTAGAGTCCGGGATCCGACATGGACAGCGAGAGGACGTCTACATGGAGCTAAGGAAGTGGAGAACCGGATTTACAAAGGTTGTAGCCTCTTTCTTTTAGTTAAAAAATGTTAACTAGTTTCACTTTTCGCCTAAACTCTAGTCAACGAATCCGTATTAGGGTTTCTCGGCACTTGTAAAATTTGAAATTGGCATGGTTGATGCCTTGTGAGACCTCATTAGTGTGCCTAGGAACCCTACACTCTCCAGCCGGTCTCAGTTGCTCAACCCTAGCACACAACAATACAGACACCTTGAAATGAATCCCGAGACTTCTCTTTCTGTCCCTGCCTATCCGTAACTACCTCACAAGTCACGTTAACAGTTGGTGGGGCTTGAATGAGTACAGAGAGTTGACCGATGTGCCTGCCCTAGGTTTCCATGTCTCTACCCCATAATATCAGGTACTCAAGCGTCTCTCTATCCTAGCACACCCTTGCCACAAGTCAAGGATTCCAAAACATTACCCAGCCGAGTAGGCTCCAGTATCTCTGACGAACGAGCGTCGACGGCAGTGTCTCGCGAAAGCGATTTAAGAAAAGTGGTCGGGCGCGGACATGAGCAAGCTGTCTTCTCAGTAGAGACAAACTTAAGCTGTACTCAATGCTCGCACAAGAACTGTGAATCTGTGGAGGACTATTGCAACAATCAAAACCCGCTGCAGGAAGATATACATTAAGCTCTGGTGGTCCGTGAAAAACCCGACCCGACTCTCGAACAAGCAGTGTCTCCAATCTCTAACGCAAAACCACCTCGGCCATCTTCAGATCATGAGTGGGATATCCTTCTCGTACTTCCTCTAAATGTAAGGAAGCAAAAGCGATAACTCCATTGTGTCACCTCAGTACACATTCAAGCCCTACTCACGAAACATCACAGCTAAACCACAAAGTCGCCCGAACCAAAAAGCAAGGAAAGAGCTGATGCAGTTGTTAACCGTTTCTTCATTTGCCAAAACTCCGTACACAAGCCTCAGTCCAAAGAAAAGAAACCTCCATTCTGGCCAATTCAGTCAACGGTGCAGCATTACACTAGCAATCCTGCATGAGACGGCGGTAAAACCTGCTAAGCCAAAATCTGCGGACCCCGTCCTGCTCACAAGTCTGGGCCTAAGCTGTACGGACACGTTCATCCTCGGAACCATACAAAACCGTCTCCCGTAACTACAAGACCTAGGAGTCAACACAAACAAGCCTGAAGGAACACTCTGAGAATCTACCAACCCGCTGGGGTTCTCCCAGTATCTGTAAAACAGATCCTCAAGTGCTACCCTATCCGTCAAGACACCTTAAGTAGACCAGGATGTCGTAAATAACACAACAATAACTGGTCAAGGAACGGCCCGAAGGAAACCAGTTCATCGTATCGACGAATGTTGCTAGGGCATTGATGAGTCCAGTGACACACCCCAAACACACAAAGCCCGTAGCACACACAAGGCAGTCTTCGGAATGTCATCACTCCGAACCCGCAACAATGATGACCTGATCCCAAACAAACTTAGACAAGGTCTCGCACTCTGATGCAGATCGAAGAAATCGTCAATGCGAGGTATAGGATACCTATCCGCACCGTAAGCCGACTCAAGTGACGATCCATCAATACCCAACCTCAATCTGTCGTCTTTCTCCTTGACGAATAGAAATAGGAGCTTCCTAATGCGGAACACTCAGACACACGAAACTCCCCCCAACTAACAACTCTGCAGCAGATCCTTTGCTCCTCAAGCTTCGTCGGCTCGTTTGGAACGACGTCGGAAACTCTCGCACGATAGAAAACCGGTCCAATAAACCCGCTGTGGTTACGGCATCACGAATGAACGCCAAGAATCCACGACATCTCCTCAAAGGCCGACTAGCGAAAATGCTAAACTCAAGCTGGGAGAGGCAGCACCACTATCCACCAGCACCACGAGACTGACTCGCTCGGGAAAACAAAACCTAACTGTTCATCACGGTAGTCCACAACGCCTAGCACATAGCTAACCAGTCCGTGCCCAGGAGATTGCCAAATTCAACATCTCTAGGAGGATCAAAATGACAGACGAATCTCTATCTCCTATCCGATGGGCATACGACCGAATTACGTGTCGCGCAATAAAAGAATCGCTGATAGAAATTAACACAACAAACGGTTGATCTACCTAGCACGACTCTCGTCCTAAACTCGGCATTAAGTGTGTAAACATACGAGTGCATGAACCCGGATCAAACAATACGCGTGCAACAAAAGGACATACTGAAAGTGTACCTGAAACCACAGCATTGGACGCTTGAGCATCCCGATGAGTCGAAGCAAAAACTTGGGCCTGCCCTCCATCTACGACTGACCGAACTCCTCCTCTACTAGCCTGATCCCTCTGCGCGAACCCTCCGAGTCCACGACGTCTCAGAATACGACCCTGACGTGGTGTGAAGGAACACTGCCTGATGATGTGTTGAAGGCTTCCGCATCGTAAACATCTACGCGCTGACTGCTGTCCTCCCTGGGGATGAGAGCCAAACGACTGTCCTCGTCCTAAGCCTCTGCTCTGGGCTGGTACACCAGTACGATTCCTCAACTGTTCCGGAACTCTCACGGTCTGTGGAAGACGTGTCTCGTAAACTGGGCTTGCCTCCACCGGTGCTATGTAGGGGACGGAATACTGCATGATGATCGTAAGGAACAACTGGGTAACATGGGTGACAACCACCTGTCGCTGCGCTCGAACGACCTCCACCAATGAGCTCATCACCTGGCGCAAGCCCTGCATCTCTGCCACTAGTCTAGCGATCTGATCTGTCGTAGGGGAACAATCTGTCCTGGTACAACAGGGATACTACTCGGATCAGTCCTCGTCTCAGATAAATCAACTCGAACCTCGGCTCTCATGGTCGCTCTTGTTAGTTGTATGTATGCCCTAGAGGCCAGTATTGTACAGATGATGTATATTATATTTGATGCTTGGACATATATAGAGATGACTTTCTTGCTCGATATGATAGTATGCTATCTGGTTACTCTTTATCTTAACATGTACACTAGTCTCTTTAAACTGTCTTATGGTTACATGTTGGTAAAGCCCTTAGGATGTGTACTTGACTACCTGGACTATGATGCAGATCATACTAGTGGGGACATGGTAGTCCATAAGTACATCCTTCAAGGTCCCTAGTCGTGGGTGTATCGAGACGGGGCATCGATATACCAGAGTAGACTAGCGTATACGCTTCTCGACCCATGTGATGGGCGATGGATGATCCTATATCCATTGGTGTTTGAAATCAGAGATGGTATACGGGTGCTCAGTGGAGACTGGGTACACTGGACGGACTCGCCGAGAACTCCCAGATGGTATTATACCTCACGTCAGATGGCAGTTCTCAGGTGACACTTGTACAGGTTAGTCTGTAGACCCGAGATCGTCATAGAGTCTTGTGTGATTCCCACTGTGCTTTGATCTCTACCTTACCACGTCCATGAGGGCGTGCAAAACGGTGGTCTTTGGGTACAGTCCCGAGTCACATGGAGGCAATGAGCGATAGGAGGGGTTTCGTCTCTCCCGGTATTGGGGGTTGATGTTGCGCTGTGCTCGATTGGCCGTAACAGGGAAATCCCTGGCCAGGGCTGATCAGAGA
Organism: Agapanthus africanus; assembly: GCA_030015575.1. Lineage (NCBI taxonomy): Eukaryota > Viridiplantae > Streptophyta > Magnoliopsida > Asparagales > Amaryllidaceae > Agapanthus > Agapanthus africanus. The sequence continues at coordinate 249,540,405 of CM057343.1, read as the reverse complement.
TGTGCTGGTAAGTGTTACCAGTAGTTTCTCGACCCGTTATGAGCCTCACATCGGCACGACTTATCGGTTATTGGGGTCTGACGTTTACCACCCCTAGACTTGATATGCGACATATCAGACGAGGAGACCGGACTGTACGGGAAGTGTCGCCGATCGGCTCGACGGGAGTTGTAGCAGGTTCGCTTGTTCTCTTCTGATCGCTCAATACCCGGATGGCCGTTACGTTTAGCTGACCGCTTGCGGCTTGGGGGTGCTTGATATGATCATCACCCACTGCCGGCGTATTGATGAGTCTTAGAGTCCCACATAGGAGTTACCTAGTCCAGGCGAAACGTTGTGGTGCGCGTATGCGATATGCGCTTGGACCCGATTAAAGTACGTGTATGGGATACCGTATATTAATTGGGCGGCTTGCTAATGGTCGGGTCGTATGTGATATGACCGGATTAGTGAATCAAGTGTTGATTTATCATTAGCCTCTCACTACAAATCCTATTTTGTTTATTTTGGATGTATGCATGCATGTATGCATTCATTCTTGTTTATGCACATTTGGATGTGCATGCACACATGCATACATACATCACTTTATCATGGTTGTTTATACAATGAGAATGGTGGATGTATAAGAATTACACCATGGTTATTTTTGGATTATTATTTGATTTAAATTAAAGCAAAAGGAAATGAAAAATGGGTTAAATCATTTAAGAGTTTCTACACTCTTCTTAACTCTACCATCCTCACCTAACTTTTAACCCATGGTTTATTTTCTTATTATGCTTTTAACTTAAATCAAATGATATCTTTAAATCTAACCATGGTTGGTTGTGAGAAAGAAAAATATATATAGTTATTTTTCTTTTCTCTTTATGATGATTATTCATTCCCTTCTTCACAAAAGACCACCATCTTCATCAACCTCCATGCTTTGCTCTCTAGTTCTTATAAGAGAGTAAAATACTCATAAAAATAGGATTTTGAAGTGAGATCCATAGCCACAACATCATTCTAATCAAGTTTAGCCAACTTGATTAGAGTGTTCTCTTGGTTTTTCCAAAGTCGCTAGCTTGGACAAAACGGACTCCGGGTGGATCATCGGTGACGTCGAGGAGTTCAAGCGGAGTTTTTTCAAACCCCAAGTAGCCGAGGAGTCTAGCGTAGGGAGCTACAAAGGTTGTAGTCTCTAAACCCTAACTTTTATTAGTTTAAAGTTTTGTAACCTTAATTTTCTAGGATCGATTCCTTTGCGTGTTTGTTTAGCACAATTAAAACTTAAACTTTTGGACATCTGATGCTTCAAAACTCTTCATAGGGTGCTAAACAAACCCTTCACTGGTATCAGAGACGACCTAGAACATTAGGCGACATTTTTAAGAAGTGAAAACCCCGATCGGACAAAAATACGGATTCTTTGGGTGCTCTCTGGAAATTTTTTAAAAACTGACTTTTTTCAGAATTAAAAATTCTCAAAAAATAGAGCAGGTAAAGATAAGACAAACTGGAAAATTTGTGGCCTTGAACAGTAAGTTTGACCGCGGAACCGCGGCCTAAGCAGGCTTAGACCGCGGATCCGCGGCCATTAGAAGGGATCTTTTGCTCCATTCTGCACAGTATTTTTCCTTACCTGCTACAGTATATTTTGAGTATGTTTAATCTGAATCTGCTGTTGAAAATTTCTGGAGATGGTTTTGGACTCGTCTTTTCGATCGGAATTTTCATTTCGTTTTCTTTTCCGGGTAAACTAGAAAGTATTGAAGTGTTTGAACGAATATCATTTGCTCGCTATTCACGGGGTTTAAATACTTTGGAGATAAGTGCAAGTCTTTTTGCGGTGGTCCCTCTAGAAGACAACAAACCTTAACTCGATTATGTGACCGTCTCGAACTGCCTTTTGAACCTTAGGGTTTGGGGCAGTACGGCGTGCCACATGTGAGGCGTTGGCTTGACCCTTCTACGGCTGGACCGCTACTACTGTGTCACACTCCGGATTTTTGAACCCTGCTCAAGTGTTGGGCTTTAGTGAATCTTGGGTATTTGATCGGTCGTTCGAAAACTTTAATACTGTCTGTTTATTCGGAATGTGATGCAATGTGTGGAATTCACATTATAAGACATGAAATACGAGGTATGTGATATTTCGCATTTATGATGTCTAAGGATAATGTGGATTCCAGATATTGCAGTTTTACACTTTCTTTTCTGTGACCGTAAGTGTAGTATGTCGATATCGCCGGTTTCGTTGCTATACATCAACGACAATTGGGGTACGCATACTTACTTACGTTGATGACATGTGATGTTATGTGTTGCTGGATATGTTATATTGGATCGTCGTGTTCGAATAGCCGGGGGGTTTTTATGTGAGATGAGTGTTTTTCATTTTCATTCATGTAAAAACTTGTATGTAATATTCTTTTATTTGGGGCACTTCCAGGTAGCGGAAGTTGTCACCCTTTGTATATTATTTACTTTTCCGCATTAGGATAGACCCAAAGAGGGGAGCACAAGTAACCGGGTTCTGGGGTTCAGTGGGAGACCAGCTCGAGGAGTCGAGTCCGGGTCTCCTAACCCTAGAATTGGTAGGGTTGCTTGCCGCTCTCGTAGGGGTCTAGGGGTGTGGGATTGGCTATTCAACACGACCGTGGAATCCGTGTTTTATACTGGCTCGTATTGAAAACACGGACGTCCTAGTATGTCCAATATTTCATATGTTTCTTCTGCTGCGATATCTGTGTCGTGACTCTGTGATGGATATAGTATATAGTATATATGATATATTATATAGACGTTACTTATGTTTTACACCCGCGCTAGCCCTGCTCTGCTCTGTCGTTAGTTACCTAACCTAACGGTGCACGAGGGGACATCGAGGCGAATGCGGATGGCATAAGTGTACGTCATATCTATCTGTGATGTTTAGGTATTTAAATGATGGGACTTCATTAATGTGATTAATGAAAGATAAGAAACCTTAGATGTTGTGGAATCGAATTTTAAAATAAAACAGGTAGCTACAGTTCTTGCTTTGCACAGCGGTATATATGATATACCCTGCACCTTATTTGATGAGGAAAGGACCGAGATCCCTTCACCGGGAGTGACTCCTTTAGCAATAACTGGCAGATGCTACACACTCGGTTTGCTTTTGACTGCTTTTAAGAGTTTTTGCTTTGCACAGTGATATATATGATATATCCCGCACCTCATTCGACGAGGAAAGGACCGAGATCCCTTCACCGGGAGTGACTCCTTTAGCAAAACTAGAAAAGCCTCAAAATCACTCCATTTCAAAACTTCATTTGATTCTACAACGATATCAAGTTCATTACGCAATAGGTTTTCAGAAAAACCTGCCGTAGTCCTCCGTCATTTCAGATGAGAACTGTTTAGTATTCGTGCTGCGTTTGTTGGCCTTTGTCAAGGCGTAGTGTGCGGTAGCTGAATAGTGCTTATCTGCTAGTGCATATGATGCAGATTGTTTCAGGGTAGTCGTACGACCTTGTTGGCCTTTGTCAAGGGTCGTGCGGGTGGGTTTGATTCAATCAAGAAATGACGGGTTGAACTTGACTAGCATCCTGTGATTTGTTGGCCTTTGTCAAGGTCATAGGACACTAGGGGCAAAATATTATCGGGAATTTCAAGTGTTGAAATTTGCAATGAGATTGCATACCTTCTATGAGATAGTTGGATCCCGATACCCACTGCGAGTAAGAGTTACTCCTGGGAGAGTTTTACACATTGCAATTAGCTGATCAAGTAGGTGTCTAGAAAGGTGTCAACGAGGTTACGCCTCTGGGAAAACGAGGTTTACATTAATTAGGTTTGTGCGAAAGCACGGGGGACCTCCCTCAAAGTACCGACACTGGCCTGGCTGAAAGATTGGCGAACTTGTAGTGTGTAATTAATCCCGGCTAGTCTTTCCTTTTAGGGTTTGAAGGAAGATTTGATAAAAAGCAGTGGGAGCCATCCTGATTAGATAAGATAATAACCAATCTGATCTTGCACGAGCATACGCTAAAGTGTTTTCTTCTCTCTCTCTCCAGGTAGCGACCATGTCATGCCCTAATAAAGATAATAATATGGATGTATTGACCGAACCCGCATGTTATACTGTGCTGGGGAACGTTGGTTCCGTTCTTTCTTATAAGAGTTATAGGAATGAACAGGAAATAGGGGAATACCAGGATTCCCATGCCACCCGATTGAAGAAAGTACATGTTAATGCATTTTCTTCGGGTGTGTTCGTTACAGAGAACTGTTTCTCCATTTGCTCTACGTCCTGGGTATTAGATACCGGGTCAGGATCCCATATATGTAATCAGTTACATGGGCTTAGGAAAGGTAGAGAACTTGGAAAAGGTGATAAAGACATTAGAGTTGGAAATGGTGCAATTGTTGCAGCTAAGACTGTCGGGGAATATCACCTTGTATTACCAACTGGTAATACATTGGTTCTGAACGAATGCTATTACATGCCGAACCTGATATGCAACATTATATCGGTTTCTTTATTAAGTAAAGAGGGATATAATTTTGTATTACAGGACAATGTTATGAACATTTTCCGTAACCAAAAGTTGGTTGGATCAGGCACGTTGTGCAATGGCATTTATGTTCTAAATCAATCAACAGTTCTGAGCATAACAAACACACACAAGAGGAAGAGTTCTGAACTCAACGAATCCTTCTTGTGGCATTGTAGACTGGGTCACATCAATGCGACACGACTAGCTAAGTTGCATAAAGATGGATATTTAAATCCGTTTGAATTTTCATCTTATGGCACTTGCCAGTCATGTCTCAAAGGCAAGATGACCAAAACTCCGTTTACGGGACACGGAGAAAGAGTTACCGAACTCTTGGGACTGATACATAGTGATGTATGCGGTCCCATGTCTACACATTCCAGGGATGGTTCTTCGTACTTCATTACATTTACTGACGATCTCTCTAGATTCGGATATGTGTTCCTGATGAAACACAAATCAGAAGTTTTTGAGAAATTTAGAGAATATAAACAAGAAGTCGAGAACCAAACCGGAAAAAGTATTAAGATCCTACGATCTGATCGAGGAGGAGAATACTTAAGCAATGAATTCCTGGATTTCCTAAAAGAGAATGGGATTCTCTCTCAGCTGACTCCTCCATATACACCACAGCACAACGGTGTATCAGAACGGAGGAACCGCACCCTATTAGATATGGTGCGCTCTATGATGAGCACAGCTGAGTTACCTATTTCCTTCTGGGGTTATGCGCTGGAGACAGCAGCATACCTATTGAATCAAGTTCCATCTAAATCTGTACCTACCACACCATATGAGATATGGAGTGGGAAGAGACCATGTCTTAAACGAGTTAAGATATGGGGTTGCCCGGCCTATGTCAAAAGACAAAATCCAGACAAACTCGAGGCACGGTCAGTTCTATGCAATTTTGTGGGATATCCCAAACATTCACATGGATATCTTTTCTACCATACAGAGGAACAAAAAGTGTTTGTTTCTCGACATGCCACTTTTTTGGAAAAGGAATTTCTTGCAAAGGAAATTAGTGGCGATAAGGTAGAACTGGAAGAAATTCCGGCTACACAAACTCAAACTGATGATTTAGTGGAACCAGAAGATTCAGTAGCTCCCGACGAACCTCAGCCTCTCCGCCGATCTAGTAGGGTTCCTCGCCAACCTGAGAGATACTACGGTTTTCTCATGGATGGTGGGAGCGAGGATTGCATCATGGAGGATGATGACCCAACTAGCTTCGAGCAGGCCATCATGAGTGGGGACTCAGTGAAATGGCTGGATGCTATGCGGTCCGAGATGGAATCCATGTACACCAACAAAGTATGGACTTTGGACGTTGCTCCTGAAGGGGTAAAACCTATTGGGAGCAAGTGGATCTTCAAGAAGAAACTTGGTGTAGATGGGAAAGTGGAGACTTTCAAAGCTAGACTTGTAGCAAAGGGTTTTCATCAAAGACCAGGTGTGGACTATGACGAGACCTTTTCTCCAGTGGCTATGCTTAAATCCATCCGGATCATGCTTGCCATCGCTGCTTATCATGATTACGAAATCTGGCAAATGGATGTTAAGACCGCCTTTCTAAATGGTGATTTAGAAGAGTGCGTGTACATGACTCAGCCAGAGGGCTTCGTAGACAGTGGGAGCAGCGGCAAGGTGTGCAAGCTGCTTAAATCCATTTATGGATTAAAGCTAGCATCGCGGAGTTGGAACATCTGCTTTGACGTCGTTATCAAAGAGTTTGATTTCGTCAAAAATCCAGATGAACCTTGTATCTACAAGAAGGTGGCAGAGAGTAAGGTTGTCTTCCTCGTATTGTACGTGGACGACATACTCTTGATAGGAAATGATATTCTTATGCTGCAATCGGTCAAGCTCTTCTTATCACAAAGATTCTCAATGAAAGATCTTGGTGATGCCTCCTGCATATTGGGAATTAGGATCTATAGAGATAGATCCAAACGGATTTTGGGATTGTCCCAATCCAGGTACATTGACACCATACTAAAGAGGTTTAGTATGGAAGAGTCCAAGCGTGGGAACTTACCCACGATCTCTGGAGTCACTCTCTCCAAAGAGATGTCTCCCAAGACTGATTTGGAGAGAGCTCGCATGCAAGGGATACCCTATGCTTCGGCAGTAGGCTCTATCACGTATGCGATGCTATGTACCAGACTCGATGTAGCATACTCACTAAGTGTAGTGAGCAGGTATCAAGCTGATCCTGGAGAGAGTCACTGGACAGCTGTGAAGAGCATTCTCAAGTACTTGCGAAGGACTAGAGATATGTTCTTGGTGTATGGTAACGGAGAGCTCCAAGTGGAGTCCTTTACCGATTTGAGCTTCCAGAGTGATAAGGACGACTCTAAGTCGCAGTCGGGCTTTGTCTTTACCCTTTACGGAGGGGCGGTTAGCTGGAAGAGTTCCAAGCAGGAAACCGTGGCAGACTCGACGATGGAGGCTGAATACATCGCTGCCAACGATGCTGCCAAAGAGGCTGTCTGGATCAAGAAGTTCATTACTGAACTTGGAGTGGTTCCATCCATTGAGCGTCCAATACCTTTGTATTGCGATAACAATGGAGCGGTGGCTTTGGCCAAGGAACCCAGGTCCCATCAGCGGTCCAGGCATATTCTGAGGCCGTATCACCTGATCCGGGAGATAGTTGATCGCCGGGAGATCGAGGTCAGGAGGGTTGACACGAAGAACAACACGGCGGATCCACTCACGAAGGCCATTCCCCAGATACAGTTTGAGAGACTCTTCGGGATGCTCGGTATGCGATACTACAGCAGCTGGCCTTAGTGCAAGTGGGAGATTGTTAGTTGTATGTATGCCCTAGAGGCCAGTATTGTACAGATGATGTATATTATATTGGATGCTTGGACATATATAGAGATGACTTTCTTGCTCGATATGATAATATGCTATCTGGTTACTCTTTATCTTAACATGTACACTAGTCTCTTTAAACTGTCTTATGGTTACATGTTGGTAAAGCCCTTAGGATGTGTACTTGACTACCTGGACTATGATGCAGATCATACTAGTGGGGACATGGTAGTCCATAAGTACATCCTTCAAGGTCCCTAGTTGTGGGTGTATCGAGACGGGGCATCGATATACCAGAGTAGACTAGCGTATACGCTTCTCGACCCATGTGATGGGCGATGGATGATCCCATATCCATTGGTGTTTGACATCAGAGATGGTATACGGGTGCTCAGTGGAGACTGGGTACACTGGACGGACTCGCCGAGAACTCCCAGATGGTATTATACCTCACGTCAGATGGCAGTTCTCAGGTGACACTTGTACAGGTTAGTCTGTAGACCCGAGATCGTCATAGAGTCTTGTGTGATTCCCACTGTGCTTTGATCTCCACCTTACCACGTCCATGAGGGCGTGCAAAACGGTGGTCTTTGGGTACAGTCCCGAGTCACATGGAGGCAATGAGCGATAGGAGGGGTTTCGTCTCTCCCGGTATTGGGGGTTGATGTTGCGCTGTGCTCGATTGGCCGTAACAGGGAAGTCCCTGGCCAGGGCTGATCAGAGATTTGCTGGTAAGTGTTACCAGTAGTTTTTCGACCCGTTATGAGCCTCACATCGGCACGACTTATCGGTTATTGGGGTCTGACGTTTACCACCCCTAGACTTGATATGCGACATATCAGACGAGGAGACCGGACTGTACGGGAAGTGTCGCCGATCGGCTCGATGGGAGTTGTAGCAGGTTCGCTTGTTCTCTTTTGATCGCTCAATACCCGGGTGGCCGTTACGTTTAGCTGACCGCTTGCGGCTTGGGGGTGCTTGATATGATCATCACCCACTGCCGGCGTATTGACGAGTCTTAGAGTCCCACATAGGAGTTACCTAGTCCAGGCGAAACGTTGTGGTGCGCGTATGCGATATGCGTTTGGACCCGATTAAAGTACGTGTATGGGATACCGTATATTAATTGGGCGGCTTGCTAATGGTCGGGTCGTATGTGATATGACCGGATTAGTGAATCAAGTGTTGATTTATCATTAGCCTCTCACTACAAATCCTATCTTGTTTATTTTGGATGTATGCATGCATGTATGCATTCATTCTTGTTTATGCATATTTGGATGTGCATGCACACATGCATACATACATCACTTTATCATGGTTGTTTATACAATGAGAATGGTGGATGTATAAGAATTACACCATGGTTATTTTTGGATTATTATTTGATTTAAATTAAAGCAAAAGGAAATGAAAAATGGGTTAAATCATTTAAGAGTTTCTACACTCTTCTTAACTCTACCATCCTCACCTAACTTTTAACCCATGGTTTATTTTCTTATTATGCTTTTAACTTAAATCAAATGATATCTTTAAATCTAACCATGGTTGGTTGTGAGAAAGAAAAATATATATAGTTATTTTTCTTTTCTCTTTATGATGATTATTCATTCTCTTCTTCACAAAAGACCACCATCTTCATCAACCTCCATGCTTTGCTCTCTAGTTCTTATAAGAGAGTAAAATACTCATAAAAATAGGATTTTGAAGTGAGATCCATAGCCACAACATCATTCTAATCAAGTTTAGCCAACTTGATTAGAGTGTTCTCTTGGTTTTTCCAAAGTCGCTAGCTTGGACAAAGCGGACTCCGGGTGGATCATCGGTGACGTCGAGGAGTTCAAGCGGAGTTTTTTCAAACCCCAAGTAGCCGAGGAGTCTAGCGTAGGGAGCTACAAAGGTTGTAGTCTCTAAACCCTAACTTTTATTAGTTTAAAGTTTTGTAACCTTAATTTTCTAGGATCGATTCCTTTGCGTGTTTGTTTAGCACAATTAAAACTTAAACTTTTGGACATGTGATGCTTCAAAACTCTTCATAGGGTGCTAAACAAACCCTTCAGCTCTTTGCACCCTCGTAGTCTTTGGCGGCATAATGGCTGAAAAGAAGGTAGGATTCGATGAGGATATGAAAATCGAATCACAAGGATGCATACAATCATGAGGAAATTTCAATCAATAAGTCCTAAGGTCGCTTAGACGGAGTACCGTGTCGTGAGTATGCCGCGGAACATACGCACGCTACGCCACTCTGCTGCAGCTACCTACTCCATCATACCAGGGTCATCCTACACTCTGAAGGTAAAACCTACGCTCTGATACCAACTTTGTCACGACCCAAAGTTTGTCCCGTGACCGCCACTTAACCACGTAACGTCTACAGGCGTAACGCGACTAAGTAAGCCGAAAACCCAGAAATCAAACCAGTAAAAGTATAGAGTGTTTTAAGCATTTAATAGAAGCATTTACTAAAATGTTAAGAAAACCTCCAGTAACCAGTCATCACGATAACAATATACGACGCCGTAGTGAAGAAAATGAGCAATAAGTGGGGAAACATCACAGATAGAATAAACTGCATAAATAAAGTCGGCTCACAACGAGCTCGACACCAGAATACCAAATAATATACATCGTCCTCACAACTGGTCTCTAAGTCAATACATAAGTGGTAGATGGAGAGTACTAGATACAACAATGTCCATAACTGAAAGATAAACAGATACCGCATAAAACCCACCTATCAGCAAAAGAGCCAGTACACCAACTATAGGGGTATCTGTGTCAAAAGATGCAAGAACGCAACCTGCCGCGACTACTCCGAAGGGCAACCTGCAAACACCGTGGCACAATGGGGGTGAGTTGCCAACTCGTGAATAGAAGATAACATATAAAGGTAATCACGAGTATGCACGTGCTGCGATACTCTAACCTATGCCAACAGATAACATCTATATGATGAACTGGATGCTCAAATCATGCAACAAGTGCGATCTAATAACATCTCTATGTGATAAGCAAGATATGTGATAATCAGGTATAGCAATGCAATCTAACAACCCTATATAGACTGAACAGGGTATGCAATCATCGTGCAAGCATGCGTACTATATCAGGTACAATAGATACAGGATGAGATATCAATTTACTACATACTGAGCATGGGAAATATAACATCTACACGGAATGTCATCATGGAAAGTATAATCGGTACCCAGCAATGCACCCAAATCCCAATACTACCCGGCGCCGTCATTCTCATCGGTCCTCAAATCCTGTAAATCTTATAACATCGTGAGTGCCCAACATTGGCACCCAAAATATCAACAAATACTCGTGTCTAGCATCGACACGAAAATCCTCACATATCGGTCATCCGTCAGTCCGGGTCAGCCCACGGGCTCTGTCTGCGGTATCGGCCCTCGGCCCCGGCAGTACGAGTTGTTCCGTATCCATCAATCGACTCTGGTCAGTATCCTCCGGATAACCGCCAGGTCCAACCAATCACCGGTAGGTAGTAGTCCCTTTGCCAGGCTCACCGTCTACTACACAGCGAAACCGTTCTTGCCCCGGGGTACCATACCGGGTCCACCATGTACCCGTAATCGGCCTCATCCAACTTCTCGATTCGGGTTCACATATATCACTCTAGTACCGAGAAAACACATGGTGGACGCACCGAAATATCATATCAAGGGAAACCGGGTTTTTAAATAATTAACTATTCTCTTTTGAAATATCCACGGTTCCCCAAATCCAAAATTAACATGGAAACAACATATCTCAATGCGTAATCTAAGCAAGTATGAAGATATCAATGTATGTGTGCACTGGTATTAGTATACAGTGTGTATGTGCTCAGGTATGAAGATATCAATGTATGTGTGCACTGGTATGAGTATACAGTATGCATGTACGCAGGTATGAAGATATCAATATATGTGTGCACTGGTTTGAGTATACAGTATGCATGTGCGCAGGTATGAAGATATCAATATATGTGTTATGCGGAAAATCATGACAACATCAATAAAGTGGAATCAGTATGATATATGATTTATAGCAATCCTATAATGTGAGTGTCATGGCAATCACTAACGGTGTGAGTGTAGCATATAAATCGTGCTCGTGCAACTTGAACCATTAGTGACAGTGCAGTGTACTATGCTATCATTTTTATATGCAACAATAAGGTATGCTACTACAGTCCATATGAACATCTATACTAAATATCCTAACACGCCCGACGCTTAACGCCATACGGGCGATTTCCCCGTAGATGTTAAATCTACTCACCTGGTCGTGCGCTACTCGTAGCCGACCACCTGCTTCCCTTTCTTAGCTTCGTCCAACGTACCTGCCTGCGAACCTGGAATTTACACAAGATTCCATATAAGCAACCACCTCGCAAGATGCGATATCTAAGCCAAACGATACGCTCGCGTCGCGAACTAAACACGCGTGTGTACGATATGCTAAAACGTGTATACGCATCTAAAACTCATCCCGACACGCCGCGATACGCTGAATCACAGAACCCTCTCGCGTATCGTGCGTATCGCACGAACCAAACGTACTAGAAATACGATATAACGTCCCAGATTCTATCCAGGTTAACAACTTACAAAATTATACATACCACTGGACCTAAAAATGTAGCAGACTCCTACCCATGCAAACTACACCCAAAATTTCCCTCATCTGGCCGCAAATTGCGACCAGAATGAATAAACCGGCGGCCTAACTTTGGAGTGGCGGTCTCGGGCTCTGGTGGTGTGGTCAGGGTATATCTAGTATGCTCCAGTTTCCTCAGTTTTGACCTGAAGTGCTCGGGACTATAGCAGATCACAGAGAGCCAAAATTTCACCTTAAAACACTAAATTTTGCAATTTTGAAACCCTATGGTATTTTGGTGAATCTGGGGTTTAATTAGGTTTACATGGCCTTAATAACACCTAATTAGGCTAGGTGAACCAACACTAACAGCACTTAACCAAAAGTTTACACAAATCACCATTTTAAGCCTAAAACCTCACTTTTTACACAAACCGAAGCTAATCCTACATAAGTTAAGCAAACTAGAGGGTTAGGCTCAAGATTATATCTCACTAGACCCTATGAAGCAGGAAGAGGGAGGAGGAGGAGAAGAGGTGAGCTGCTGCCTGCTGCTGCTGCCTGCTGTGCTGCTGCTGCTGCTGATGCTGATGTTGTGGCTGCTGCTGATGCTCCTGCAGCTGCTGCTTCTGATGTTGCTGGGGCTGCTGCTGCTGTATGAGGGTGTGTGTGTGTGAGAGAGTGAGAGTGAGAGAGTTGTGAGAATGAGGAGGAAAGAAATGAGGCACCCTAGTCAACCCCCCCTCTCTCTCATTAAATGAGCATGGCTCAAGCCATATTGCCCATACCCCCTCTCTCACCAAGTCAACAAAAGAAAAGGATTTCAATAAACAAAACAACACACAAATGAATAAGACCCATAAATAAAAACAAGAAAACAACAACCATACCAATTTAAAACCCAAAACAACTTAATACAAAATTTAAAATGGCCTAAGGGAATGGTTAGTCCAACATGCTTGTTAATCATGGTTTAACCCCATCTCTTTAACCCTAGTTAACATGCACAAGTGTGTGTGTGCCTAGAAAAATTCTAATAAAATATTCATTAATTAGGATAAAATATTTGAAACTTAATTTGGTAAAGTTTTTATTAAAACTATATGTTAAAATATAATTAACCCCTAAACACAACCTAAGGTGTTACACCCTGTCTCGATAATCCTATGACTAGGGACCTGAAAAAGGATGTGCATGTAGACTACCCAGCCCCCACTAGTGTGACTGCCATCACAACGTTGGTAGTCAAGCAAGATCCCATGGGCTCTATCAATATGTATTCGCGATATGCTAAAAGAAACATATACACATATTAAGATAGATATAAATCAAGTAGCATACTACTATGTTGAGCAAGACTGTTAATATAACTGTGAATATCCCAAGCTTCCATTAAGTAACATACAAGCTAGTATGATACAATAATAGCCCCTAGGGCATATACACTAACAATCTCCCACTTGCACTAGGGCCATGTACGGGCGTATCGAAGACCTATCATCTCGAATAGCCACTTGAACTGTGTCTGAGGTAAGGCCTTTGTGAATGGATCTGCAGTGTTCTCCTCTATAGCAACTCTCCGTACCTCGATCTCCCGGCGATCTATGATCTCCCTGATCAGGTGATACCGCCTTAAGATGTGTTTGGACTTCTGATGGGACCTAGGTTCCTTCGCTAAAGCTATGGCCCCATTGTTGTCACAATACAGAGGTATTGGATCAACAATGGATGGAACCACCTGATGTTCTGTGAGGAACTTCTTCATCTAGACTGCTTCTTTTGCGGCATCGCAAGCAGCGATATAATCCGCTTCCATCGTCGAGTCAGCAACGGTGTCCTGCTTGGAACTCTTCCAACACACCGCCCCTCCATTGAGGGTAAAGACATAACCTGACATGGACTTGGAGGCATCTTTGTCACCCTGGAAGCTGGAGTTAGCAAAAGCCTCAATCTTGAGGTCTTTCCCGCCGTAAACCAAGAACATATCCTTAGTCCTTCTCAGGTACTTAAGAATGTTCTTTACTGCTATCCAGTGCTTCTCCCCTGGGTCTGACTGATACCGGCTTACCACGCTCAGTGTGTAAGCTACATCTGGTCTGGTGCACAACATCGCATACATTATAGAGCCTACCGCAGAAGCGTAGGGTATAATCGACATGCGATCCCTTTCCAAATCAGTCTTGGGAGACATCTCTTTAAAGAGGGTGATTCCGTGACAAGCCAGCAAATTACCGCGCTTAGAATCTTCCATACTGAATCTTTTCAGTATAGTGTTGATATACCTGGACTACGAAAGTCCCAACATCCTCTTAGATCTATCACGATAGATCCGGATCCCCAGAATGTAAGAGGCATCACCCAGGTCTTTCATGGAGAACACGTGTGACAAGAATTTTTTGACATATTGTAGCATAGGAATGTCATTTCCTATCAAAAGAATGTCATCCACGTACAAGACGAGAAATACGCCAGTTCGTGCTGCAATTTTACTATATATACATGGTTCATCTGGATTTTTGATAAAGTCAGATACTTTGACCGTTTCATCAAAACAGATGTTCCAACTCCGCGATGCCTGCTTTAGTCCATAAATGGACTTAAGCAACTTGCACACTTTCCCGCTGCTCCCACTCTGATTGAAACCTTCTGGCTGATCCATATAGACGCATTCTTCTGAATTACCATTTAGAAAAGCTGTCTTTACGTCCATCTGCCAGATCTCATAATTATGGAAGGTGGCAATGGCAAGAAGGATCCGAATGGATTTGAGCATAGCCACTGAAGAAAAAGTTTCGTCATAGTCTAAACCAGGTCTTTGACGAAAACCCTTTGCAACAAGTCTAGCCTTATAGGTTTCCACCTGTTCATCTACACCAATCTTTTTCTTGAAGATCCACTTGCATCCTATGGGTTTTACCACATCTGGAGCAAAGTCCAAAGTCCATACTTTGTTGGTGTGCATGGACTCCATCTCGTTCCGCATTGCATCCAGCCATCTTACTGAGTCGCCGCTCTGGATGGCCTGTTGGAAGCTAATAGGTTCATCATTATCAATGACGCAATCTTCTCTATCCCTATCTATGAGAAAACCGTAGTATCTCTCAGGAGGATGAAACGGCCTACTACTCCTGCGGAGGGGTGCGGGAATGTCCTATTCTTCTTGAACTTCTGGTTCTACCAAACTTTCAGTAGTAGTTTGTGGTTCTGGAATTTCTTCCAGTTCTATTGCGCTCCCACTTGTTTCCTTTTCTAAAAGCTGTTGTTCTAGAAAATGGGCATTACGAGAAAAATAAACCTTTTGTTCCTCTGCGTAATAGAAAAAATACCCCTTAGAGTTCTTTGGATATCCCACAAACTTACACAATACTGATCGTGCCTTGAGTTTGTCCGCATGCTGCTTTTTAACAAAAGCTGGGCATCCCCATATCTTCAGATACTGAAGATAGGGTTTTGTAAGTCGACGTTAGACACCCCACATGATGCGGGGAGGCGGAATAGGTAAAACAATCATTTTGTTTAAACTAACATCGACTATCTTTACGGATCTTTGCTAAACCCTAACTAACAACAACATAGAAGTGATTAGCTACTATGAAAGAAGATTATACCCAATGAATCAAGTCCTTCTTGTTCTCTTTGTTCACCTCCTCGACGGCCTCCTCGATGTGATAGAAGATCCACCCGAGAGCTACTTCTCCAAGCTTTAATCTCACACTTGAGGTAACTAAGTGGCTATGAGTGCTAATTAAATACCTAGAGGATATAGAAGAGGATTAGGGATCTATTAGTCTTGCTAACCCTTGGATCTCAACATATGAAAGGTTAGGGTTAGTTCTTGAAGAGAGAGATAGCTTGAGGAGAGAGAAGGTGAGAGTGAGAATGATCTTGGAAAAATATCTCATTGTGAATATATGAAGCATAAGATATTTATTAAATGAATAACAAATAATAATATCATCATGCTTCATTAACTCACCTTGTGTGATTTATCCTATGAGTCATTAATCAATAAATGCATCATTAACTCTTTTGGATGAATCAAACCATGAGTCATTAATCCAATTAATGCAAATTCCACCTAAGCCTCCAACTCATCAATCATCTAGAAGCTTCTTGACAAATTACGAGAATGCCCCTCCTATCCGTGAAAACACGAAAATACTGAGACTGTATAAATCTAATAATCCAATACTAGAATCTGGTTTAAACCAAAACCTGCTAGTAAAAACTGTCTGAACATCGTACGTGCATAAATGCACGTGCGTGTCCGAACCCTGTCGTAAAACCATACGACCTCTATATCGTTTCGCCCGAAGCAGGGAAGCTCTCTGTGTGGGACTCTAAAGACTCGACTACTACGCTGGCAGTGGGTTTAACCACAGACCGCAAGCGGCACTAGCTGTACGTAACGGTCCCCAGGTAGATGTCGATAAGAAGGCCGATGAGGAAACCCATTCGAACTCCTACTGAGCCTGATGTGAAAATCTCCATACAGTCCGGTCTGTTCGTCTAAGACTATCGCATATCGGGCCTAGGGGGCGGCAAGCGTCAGTCCCCTAAAAGCGGTATAAGTCGTGTTGGAGTGAAGCCCATTACACATTGAGAAGCTACTGGAAATCCTACCAGTAAATCTCGCTTGCCCTGGTCAGGGACTTTGCGTAATGGCTCTCCAAAGACTGCGCGATATCAACTCCCAATACCGGGAGAGACGAATCCAATCTAACCGCCACTGCCTCCAAGTGCTTCGGGACTGCACCCAACTGCTACCTGTTTGCACGACTCCTTTGAGCCATGGTAGGGTAGCAATCTAAGAACAGTGGGAACACACTCGAGGTGAAGCAGCAGTGTCAAGTCTGTAAACTATGCTGTACTCATGTCACCTGGGAACTGTTAACTGACGACGGGTATAATACCAACCAACAATTCCCTGCGAGTCCTGTCCGGTGTACCCGTAACCCAACGAGCACCTATATACTATCTCCAGTACGACGTATTGATGGCTGTGGGACAGACCATCTTCCCAACTGGGATGAGAAGCGTACACACTTGTCTACTCTGGAGTATTGATGCCCTGTCTCGATAATCCTACGACTAGGGACCTGAAAAAGGATGTGCTTCTAGACTACCCAGCCCCCACTAGTGTGACTGCCATCACAACGCTGGTAGTCAAGCAAGATCCTAAAGGCTTTATCAATATGTTTTCTTGATATGCTAACATATACACATATGAAGATAGAAATAAACTACGTAGCATACTACCATGTTTAGCAAGACTGTTAATATAACTGTGAATATCCCAAGCTTCCATTAAGTAATATACAAACTAGTATGATACAATAATGGCCCTTAAGGCATATACACTAACAGGTTTCTTCCTACTCCACATCTGATATGATGTGGTAGGCACAGTCTTGGTAGGAACCCTGTTCAAAAGATATGCAGCTGATTCTAGTGCATAACCCCAGAAAGATCGCGGTAACTCAGCATTACTCATCATGGAACGTACCATATCTAATAGGGTTCGATTCCGTCTTTTCGATACACTGTTATGCTGTGGAGTGTATGGAGGAGTAAGCAGAGAGAGAATTCCTTTCTCTTTTAGGTAACCCAGGAACTCGGCACTTAAGTATTCACCACCTCGATCAGATCTAAGTGTCTTGATACTTTTGCCGGTTTAGTTTTCTACTTCATTTTTATATTCTCAGAATTTCTCAAAGGCCTCAGATTTATTTTTCATCAAGAAAATGAATCCATACCTAGAGTAATCATCCGTAAAAGTAATGAAATATGAAAAACTCTTGCATGTATAGACATTGGACTATATACATTGCTGTGTATGAGTCCTAAGAGCTCGCTCGCTTTTACTCCATATCCAGTGAATGGAGTCTTTGTCATCTTTCCTTTGAGACATGATTGACAATTGGCATAAGATTGATATTCGAACGGATCCAAATATCCTTATCTATGTAACTTAGTTAACCTTGTCTTATTGATGTGACCTAGTCTACAATGCCATAAGAAAGCCTGATTTATATCTGGAGACTTTCTTTTTAGTGTGTTCTGGACATTGAAAATCTGTAATTGGTTTAACACGTATATACCGTTATCTAGTGTACCGGACCCAATCAAACCATGATTAAGGTTGATAAAGCCCTTAGGATGTGTACTTGACTACCTGGACTATGATGCGGATCATACTATTGGGGACATGGTAGTCCATAAGTACATCCTTCAAAGTCCCTAGTCGTGGGTGTATCGAGATGGGGCATCGATATACCAGAGTAGACTAGCGTGTACTTTCTCGACCCATACAGATGGGCGATGGATGATCCCATATCCATCGGTGTTTGACATCAGAGATGATATACGGGTGCTCAGTAGAGACTGGGTACACTGGACGGACTCGCCGAGAACTCCCAGATGGTATTATACCTCACGTCAGATGGCAGTTCTCTGGTGACACTGGTACAGAGTAGTCTGTTGACCCGAGATCGTCATAGAGTCTTGTGTGGTTCCCACTGTGCTTTGATTTCCATCTTACCACGTCCTAGAGGGCGTGCAAAACGGTGGTTTTTGGGTACAGTCCCAAGTCACATGGAGGCAATGAGCGATAGGAGGGGATTCGTCTCTCCCGGTATAGGGGGTTGATGTTGCGCTGTGTTCGATTGGCTATAACAGGAAATCCCTGGCCAGGGTTGCTGAGATTTACTGGTAAGTGTTACCAGTAGTTTGAAGTGTTATAGTCCTCATATCGACACGACTTATCGAGCTATTGGGGTCTGACGTTTACCACCCCTAGGCAAGATATGCGACATATCAGACGATCAGACCGGACTGTACGGTAGTGTTACTGGTTGGATTCACAGGAGTGTGAGCGGGCTTGCTCGTCGATCTTCTGATCGCTCAATACCCGGGTGGCCGTTACGTTTAGCAGACCGCTTGCGGCTTGTGGGTGTTTGATATGATCATCATCTGCTGCCGGCGTATTGACGAGTCTTTAGAGTCCTACACAGAGGTTTCTTGGCTCAAGCGAAACGAAATAGGAGCGCATATGAGATATGTGCGGGACCGAGAATAATGCGTGTATGTGATACCGTATTCTATTCTCGCGATAAATGTATCGAATGGTTGTATGCGATATAACCTAGTTATCGATTCAAGCGTTGATTCGATAAGCCGATATATTGTATACTGGTCGGTTGTGTGCGACATGACCGGATCATTGAATCAAGTGTTGATTTAATGATTTAATGCATATTTATATATTTGATATATTACTTTGCATCAACTAGTATCGGTTTACTTAA
Organism: Agapanthus africanus; assembly: GCA_030015575.1. Lineage (NCBI taxonomy): Eukaryota > Viridiplantae > Streptophyta > Magnoliopsida > Asparagales > Amaryllidaceae > Agapanthus > Agapanthus africanus. Next base: position 249,521,132 of record CM057343.1, on the reverse strand, counting down.
GATGGATTTTCTCACTCGGATGTGCACATTGTATATTCGATATAGTTTTGTGCACTTGATTGTATCATGTTTGATGATACATGTTTACTTGGTTAAGTGTAAAGAATTAAACCATGGTTAAGTTTATGATTAGGGTTCTCTTTTTCTTACTTATTTATTTGTTTATGTATTTTTGGAAAAGATGAGAAAAGAATGGTTGCTATTTTTGTTTTTAGTTGAAGTTTCTTGAAGCATTGACTTAGTCTTCATTCTTGTCTCATGCTTAACCCTAACCATCCAAGTTAACCATGGTCCATTCTCTACAATTAACCAAGGGTTAATATATGATAAGTATTGATTTATTTATCCAATAATTCAAGACTTATCATAACACTTTCTTCTTCTTCTTCCTTTCTTCACTTGAAGAAAGCAAGCTCCATCAATGGTGATTGATGGAAATGAGTGAGAAATCCAAAACTAAAGTCTACCCACTTCCTATTTCTTCATCCTCTACCTCTTGCCAAGTAGTAGAGTGTGTTTCCTTCATAAGTTTTCATGGCTTGGTGAAGGTGGAGCTTGATCTAGCGATGCTTCGACGTAGATCATCTTCGGCACGTCGTCGATGACCTAGCCCGCCTATTCTCCGATGAAGCGAACGCGAGAGTCCAAGATCGGATTTGTACAGCGGAGATGACTTCTTCATGGAGCTATGGAGGTGGACAAATGGATCTACAAAGGTTGTATTTCCGTATCTCTTAGTTAAGTGTTAACTAGTTTATTGTTTCGCCTAGAAATCTAGCCAACGATCCGTAGTTTAGGGTTTCTCGGCACCGTAAATTTTGAAATTGGCATGGTTGATGCCTCGTGAGACCTCATTAGGGTGTCTAGGAACCCTACACTCGGTCCCGCACATATCTCATATGCGCTCCTATTTCGTTTCGCTTGAGCCAGGAAACCTCTGTGTAGGACTCTAAAGACTCGTCAATACGCCGGCAGCAGGTGATGATCATATCAAACACCCACAAGCCACAAGCGGTCTGCTAAACGTAACGGCCACCCGGGTATTGAGCGATCAGAAGATCGACGAGCAAGCCTGCTCACACTCCAGTGAATCCAACCAGTAACACTACCGTACAGTCCGGTCTGATCGTCTGATATGTCGCATATCTCACCTAGGGGTGGTTAACGTCAGACCCCAATAGCTCGATAAGTCGTGTCGATATGAGGTCTATAACAATTCGAGAAACTACTGGCAACACTTACCAGTAAATCTCAGCAACCCTGGCCAGGGATTTCCTGTTATAGCCAATCGAACACAGCGCAACATCAACCCCCTATACCGGGAGAGACGAATCCCCTCCTATCGCTCATTGCCTCCATATGACTCGGGACTGTACCCAAAAACTACCGTTTTGCACGCCCTCTAGGACGTGGTAATGTGGAAATCAAAGCACAGTGGGAACCACACAAGACTCTATGACGATCTCGGGTCTACAGACTAACCTGTACCAGTGTCACCAGAGAACTGCCATCTGACGTAAGGTATAATACCATCTGGGAGTTCTCGGCGAGTCCGTCCAGTGTACCCAGTCTCTACTGAGCACCCGTATATCATCTCTGATGTCAAACACCAATGGATATGGGATCATCCATCGCCCATCTGTATGGGTCGAGAAGGTATACGCTAGTCTACTCTGGTATATCAATGCCCCGTCTCGATACACCCACGACTAGGGACTTTGAAGGATGTACTTATGGACTACCATGTCCCCATTAGTATGATCCGCATCATAGTCCAGATAGTCAAGTACATATCCTATGGGCTTTACCAACATGTAACAGAGAGACAATCAGTGTACACGTTAAGGTAAAGAGCAACCAGATAGCATACTATCATGTTGAGCAAGAAAGTCCTCCCTATATATGTCCCAGCATCCACTACAATATACATCCTATGTATAGTAATGGCCTCTAGGGCATACATATAACTAACACACAAGGCATCAACCATGCCAATTTCAAATTTTATGGGTGCCGAGAAACCCTAATACGGATCGTTGACTAGAAATTTAGGCGATAAACGAAACTAGTTAACATCTTAACTAAAGGAGAGAGGCTACAACCTTTGTAGATCCGGTTCTCCACTTCCTTAGCTCCACGTAGGCGTCCTCTTGCTGTCCATCTCGAATCCCGAACTCAAACGTCGGCTTCATCGGAGAATTGGGGACTAGGTCGTCGGCTTCGTGCCGAAGATGATCTTCTTCGAGGTTTCACAAGTTCAAGCTCCGACTTCACCAAGTTGTGAAACTTGTGAAGAAAACACCCAAAACAACTTGGCAAGAGGTAGAGGGTGAAGAAATAGGAGGTGGGTTCACTTTAGAATTGGATTTCTCACACTTTTGCTCAAGATGCCATTGTTGGAGACACGGTTTTTCTTGAAGAAGAAGAAGGAGAGCAAGAAAGAATATGATAAGTTTCTTATTTAAAAAAGAAACTAATAAGAATACTTATCATATACTAACCATGGTCAAGTGTAGAGATTAAACTAAGGTTAGTTAGAATGGTTAGGGTTAAGGATGAGATAAGGAGACTTTGTCAAAGCTTCAAGAAGCTTCAACATAGAAACAAAATAAGCCACCATTCTTAATAATATCCAAAATGAATAAATAAATAAATAACTAAGTAAATAATCAAAACCCTAACCATTCATATAACCATGGTTCAATCTTTACACAAACCCAAGTGAGCAAGTATCATCAAACATGATACAAACAAGTGCACAAAAAAATATATCATATATACAATGTGCATCAAGTGAGAAAATCCTTTTAAAATGAACCAATACTAGTTAATGCAAAGCAATATATCAAATATATAATTATACATTAAATCATTAAATCAACACTTGATTTAACGATCCGGTCATATCGCATATAACCGACTAGTATCCAATGTATCGGCTTATCGAATCAATCCTTGATTCGATATCTAGGTTATATCGCATATAACCAATCGATACATTCATCGCGAGAATGAAACACGGTATCACATACACGCATTATTCTCACTCCCGCACATATCTCATATGCGCTCCTATTTCGTTTCGCTTGAGCCAGGAAACCTCTGTGTAGGACTCTAAAGACTCGTCAATACGCCGGTAGCAGATGATGATCATATCAAGCACCCACAAGCCGCAAGCGGTCTGCCAAACGTAACGGCCACCCGGGTATTGAGCGATCAGAAGATCGACGAGCAAGCCCGCTCACACTCCTGTGAATCCAACCAGTAACACTTACCGTACAGTCCGGTCTGTTCGTCTGATATGTCGCATATCACGTCTAGGGGTGGTAAACGTTAGACCCCAATAACTGATAAGTCGTGCCGATGTGAGGCTCATAACGGGTCGAGAAACTACTGGTAACACTTACCAGCAAATCTCTGATCAGCCCTGGCCAGGGACTTCCCTGTTACGGCCAATCGAGCACAGCGCAACATCAACCCCCAATACCGGGAGAGACGAAACCCCTCCTATCGCTCATTGCCTCCATGTGACTCGGGACTGTACCTAAAGACCACCGTTTTGCACGCCCTCATGGACGTGGTAAGGTGGAGATCAAAGCACAGTGGGAATCACACAAGACTCTATGACGATCTCGGGTCTACAGACTAATCTGTACAAGTGTCACCTGAGAACTGCCATCTGACGTGAGGTATAATACCATCTGAGAGTTCTCGGCGAGTCCGTCCAGTGTACCCAGTCTCCACTGAGCACCCGTATACCATCTCTGATGTCAAACACCAATGGATATGGGAGCATCCATCGCCCATCTCATGGGTCGAGAAGCGTATACGCTTGTCTACACTGGTATATCGATGCCCTGTCTCGATACACCCACGACTAGGGACCCTGAAGGATGTAGTTATGGACTACCATGTCCCCACTAGTATGATCTGCATCATAGTCCAGGTAGTCAAGTACACATCCTAAGGGCTTTATCAACATGTAACTATAAGACAGTTTAGAGAGACAAGTGTACATGTTAAGATAAAGAGTAACCAGATAGCATACTATCATATCGAGCAAGAAAGTCATCTCTATATATGTCCAAGCATCCAATATAATATACATCATCTGTACAATACTGGCCTCTAGGGCATACATACAACTAACACCATATAACTGTCCCTGTCCAAATCCTCTGCCAGGCCTCTCTCTCGGAAAGAATCTGGCGCGCTGCCTCTGAGACGGTACATCGGTGCGAATCCTCTTCGGCCCAGAAATGGCCGAAGTCTGTGATATGCGTGCCTCCATCCGTAATGCCGTATCCATAGCAGCTGAATAAGTGTCGTAGTGCTGGGCGCCAATGGCAAGATATAGCTGGGCATCAAGTCCCTGTACGAACCTCTTCACCATCTTCTCTTCGGTATCCACCAAATACGGAGCATATCGGGATAACTGTGTAAACTGGATGTCATACTCAGACACCATCATCCCAGGTGTCTTGACTAAGGCCTCGAAGCTGCGAGCTCTGGCGTCACGAACGCTCTCTGGGAGGAAACGAGCTAGAAAGACCGCTGTAAACTCGGCCCAAGTCATTGGCGGTAGACCTGCAGCTCGACCTCTCAAGACTCACTCCCACCATGTCTGCGCGAGACCCTCTAGTCGGAAACTCGCAAGCTCTACCCATCGATCATCCGAACATCTCAGCGAACGGCAGATCCTGGCTAAACTGTCAAGGAATGTCTGTGGGTCCTCCGCTGCCTCGGTGCCGGTGAATACTGGAGGTCTCAACCTCATGAAATCCTGTAGTGAAACCGGGATGGCCACGGGGGTAGTAGTAGGAGCAGGTATCATGATCGTCTGTGATGTAGTAGGTACGTCATCCGGCCTCGGTGTACGACTGGCTGCAACTAGGGATCCTACCATCTGACGTAGCTCCTGCATGCCCCCCATCATCTGTCGCAACTCCTCCATACCAGTCTCGAGCCTATCCATACGGCCTGGGGAAGGTGGATCGGTCTGTCCCTGCGGCGTAGGCATACCACCCTACTCAGTCCTAGTCTCGGACGAGCCAACTCGAATCTCGTCTCGGGCGGCAGCCCTCTGTGCCCTCGTAGCCTTCGGCGGCATAGTGGCTGTTACAGGAAAACGGATAATAAGAACAGTGCAATAGAATCATAGGATACACGGAATTGAAGAAGGAATTTCAAGCAAGTATCCTAAAGTCACTTAGGCGGAGTACCGTATCGCAAGTATGCCGCGGACATACACACGCTACGTTACCCTACTTAAGTCACTTACTCCATCTACCAAGGGTCATCCTACACTCAAAAAGGTAAACCTATAGCTTTGATACCAACTTTGTCACGACCCGCAGGGTACGGAACGTGACTGGCACTTAAGTTTATGAAACGTCTCAAGACGTCCGTAAAATAAGTAAGCCAAAACCCAGAAACCAAAACCAAATAAGCAAAAGAGTGAAGAAAACCCAATCAATTGAAAGAGAGTTTATCAAATAAGTCATATAAAACCCTTTTTAAAAACAATATCAATTTTTCCGAAAATTTCGGCAGAGTCTCCTTTGTAAATACTGGCCCCCAAAATGGGTACGACAAGAATATATATGAATCCAACAACTAAGGCATCCCCAAGCGGGAGCTAGCTCTTCGCCACAAGGCGGTCACAAATCCCACGCAATATAAAACAACAACATGCAAAATAATCATAAAGAAGCATGAGAAAACAGCATGTCGACTCAAGTGAGCTCGACCCCAAAATACAGCATAAAAAGTCCACAAATCTCACAGTCTCATCTCTAGGTCAATATACAATAATGCTGGTAGATACAGTAGATGGAGTACACTAGATACAAAGAATATACAAGGTGGTACAAAAATAATGATATAACCCACCTAAGAGCAAACCTCGAGTCCAGGCAAAGGAGGCAAAAGAAGCAAGTGCGCCCGCCGCTACTGTACTGACGGAGCGGACCTGCAAAAGGCTGTGGCACAACGGGGGTGAGTTGCCAACTCGTGAATAATGAATAACATCTACACAGGCTATCGAATGCATGCACACAAGCATCCTAGCATCTAAAATACAGGTAAGGCAGGACATAATAGCAGGTAGGTATGCAATATGAATATACTAGCAGGTATGAGTGCAATGCGAATCAACTCATGACCTGAATGTGTAAGTATAAGAATCATGTTTTTTCCTTTAGGAATCTCTTTTGAAATACCAGCACAATACCAATAGAATCAACAAGAACCTGTGTCCAGCAACGACACCTCAAACTATCACAAATCTCATATATCCATGTCATAGTATCTCTGGCCTCAGCCATCCGGCTGAGCCATCTCAATATCAATATCTCATCATCTCACGGCCACGGTCGGTATCCTATGGATATCCGCCGTCCCAAACAGTCACCGGTAGGTAATCCATCCCCTGCCAGGCTCATCGTTAGCACCACGAGCTTCTTGCCCCGGGGTACCTTACCGGGCCCACCATGTACCCGAGACGGTTCATCCAACTCCTCGAAACGGGTCTCGAAAACCACAGCAAACTCATGGTGGACGACACTTACATCACTAGAAAACCGCAATTTACATATTTTAAAAATATAATAAGTTTAGAAATTTTGCGGCTTTCCCCCGAAATCCAGAAATATCATAAAATCTCAAGAAATCCTTATAAGTGCATATGTCAATGATAAGGGATGCATATGGTATCAATAATCAAGTTGCGATGTGTGATTAATAGATTAGGCATGAACAAATAATATGATGAAGTACATGCACATGAATAGCAATCCTACGATTTCATTTTAAGGAATTAAAGCAATAGCGCAAGTTTAAGTATCAATTATAGTAAAAGGTTTCAATTTAAAGGTTATCTAGTGTGGTGGCATGGCAATTACCAGGGTGTGTGTGTAAGCATGAATGGTGCTCGTGCTGCATATAAAAACCCTGGCAATGGTGCAGGTGTCCTATAGAATGGGTTCGTATATGTATGTCAATATAAGGCATGAATGTAGCAAATAATCATACAAGTATTACACCCCTAATTACTAACATTACTAAGAATCTTTTTAAGCTACTAAAACTATCGGGCGACTTGCGCCATCCAACGATAGTCCCCCGTAGATGTTACATCTACTCACCGGAATCCCTAGCTAGTCACGTCCAATCACCGCTTTCTCCTTTCGTGCCGCGTCTGACGTCTCCGCGACCGAACCTGGAATTTATATCAATACAAACATAAGGTTACTAATCAAGAACGACGCAATTCCCTAATGAAAATACCATAGTTCACAAGATAGGTACAACGTGCACAAAGTGCGCGGAACACACGCGAAAATCGCAAAAATCTACTAAAATGTCGATTTGGTCGCCCGGAAAAACTAAAACCCGGACACTCAAAAATCCGCACTCACACATCCTAAAAGTCATAGGATACACTAAAAATGTCATCAAGACATCGCAAATAATTCATCACAATATTTTAATAAAAACTAGTAAGCTAGAATTTGCAATTTGGTGCAAACATCGACAATTAGCGACAAAGTTAACACAATCCAACACAACAATCCAAACTAACTCACTAGATAGCCACTACATTAATTTTAAACCATTAACTATACTTCAAAACATATTTTCCACAACCAACCCTTCACTTGAATTTTGGTAATTAGCAATCTTAATGAAAATTTCACACAAGTTTAACATAGATTAGCATAACATCAAGCCACTTAAGCAAAGTAACCCTATAGATTGGTTAAGTAAACAACTAGATAGCTAATTAGCTTTAATTAACTAAATGATGGTTTCTAAAAACCCTAGTTTAACTCTAACCATAAACCTTTAAAAACTAGATTAGAAACTAACACTAAATTAACACTAGATTTTAGCCCAATTAGCAAGTTAACCACTTAGATTAAGCTAATCAAAATAACTAGGTAACAAAATAGCTTAATTAATCTCTTAATGGTATTCTAAACCCTAAATTAATTTCAAAGCACAAACTTTAAAAGAAACTAGTATGCAAATAGCACTAAAATTAACACTAAAACAATTTTCAAAGTTCTAATTAGCACACTTTAAACTACAATTTAATCAAAGATTGAAATTATACCTCACAAGCCCAAACCCTATGTTGCTAAAGCCTCCCAAGATGCCATCTTTCTCCAAGATTTGAACCAATTTGGGTTTGAGAAGAGTGGGAATAATGTTTTGTGTTGAAATAGTGAAGGATTTGTTGATTTTTATTGAATTTTGATGCAATTTTTTTGAAGAAAATGAGAGAAAAGAGAAGGAAAAATAATGGAATGGGGGGGGGGGGACTGCTCTCGGCCAGTAGAAGGGAGAGGGGATGGTGTGGGGTGTGTGGAAAAAAATCACCAAGTCAAACCCCCTCAAAGTCAATACACCATACCTCCAAATACTATATTTTAATCAATTCTCAAAACAATTCATTTCATCACATGAATAAAGTCAATGAGGCAAGCAAATTTCTGGACCTGATCATGGTGGGGCTGGCCTAGAGGGAGTGGGGGTGAGTGTGAGTGGATACAAAAAGGTTTTATGCAAAAAGACCCCCCACAAGTCCAAAATTGCAAGTTTTAGCTTAAAATTCAATAAATTTCGTTTTCCATAATAAAAATTAGTTAAAACATGAAATAAAATACTAAAATTTTATGTTACAACTAGATTTTAATTAACATGATTTTAAAGCTTAAATTTAACCCATTTAAATTGTATTTATCGCTAATTTAATGTATTTTCTTACCGGCTTAAAATAATATTAAAAATTGAAAAATTAGGGAAAATTTTTAAACGACCAGAATTTCATAAGTAACTCATTTGCTACTAAAAACAAGCAAATTCCTATCCAAATTAGGTATAATTAGTCCTAAACTGCAAAATAACAAAAAAGACGGTTTTCGGAAAAATACCGAATTTTCACCGATTTTCAGGAAAACACCAAAACGACTTTTCGAGGCGTTACAGGCAATGAGCGATAGGAGGGGTTTCGTCTCTCCCGGTATTGGGGGTTGATGTTGCGCTGTGCTTGATTGGCCGTAACAGGGAAGTCCCTGGCCAGGGCTGATCTGAGTTTTGCTGGTAAGTGTTACCAGTAGTTTCTCGACCCGTTATGAGCCTCATATCGGCATGACTTATCGGTTATTGGGGTCTGACGTTTACCACTCCTAGACTTGATATGCGACATATCAGACGAACAGACCGGACTGTACGGTAAGTGTTACTGGTTGGATTCACAGGAGTGTGAGCGGGCTTGCTCGTCAATCTTCTGATCGCTCAATACCCGGGTGGCCGTTACGTTTAGCACACCGCTTGCGGCTTGTGGGTGCTTGATATGATCATCATCTGCTGCCGGCGTATTGACGAGTCTTTAGAGTCCTACACAGAGGTTTCCTGGCTCAAGCGAAACGAAATAGGAGCGCATATGAGATATGTGCGGGACCGAGAATAATGCGTGTATGTGATACCGTATTTCATTCTCGCGATGAATGTTTCGATTGGTTGTATACGATATAACCTAGTTATCGAATCGAAGATTGATTCGATAAGTCGATACATTCGATACTAGTCGGTTATATGCGACATGACCGGATCATTGAATCAAGTGTTGATTTAATGATTTAATGTATAATTATATATTTGATATATTACTTTGCATTAACTAGTATTGGTTCATTTTAAAAGGATTTTCTCACTTGATGTGCACATTGTATATGTGATATAATTTTTGTGTGCACTTGATTGTATTATGTTTGATGATACATGTTAACTTGAGTTTGTGTAAAGATTAAACCATGGTTATATGAATGGTTAGGGTTTTTATTACTTATTCATTTATTTATTTTGATTATTGATTTTGGAAAAGAAAATGGAAATGGTGGCTTTTCTTGTTTCTTTCATGAAGCTTCATGAAGGGTTGAAACCTTGACCATTTTTGTTTTCTTCACTTAACCTAACCATTCACCTAACCCTAGTTTACTCTCTACACTTGACCATGGTTAGTATATGATATGTATTCATATTATTTTCATTTTTAATCTAACACTTATCATATTCTATCTTCATCTTCTTCCTCTTGAACAAGAAGAAAAGCTTACTAGCTTTAATGGCATCTTGAGTAAAAGAGTGAGAAATCCAATTCTAAAGTGAACCCACCTCCTATTTCTTCATCCTCTACCTCTTGCCTAGTAGTATAGGGTGTTTTCTTCACTAGTTTCATGACTTGGTGAAGTTAGAGCTTGATCTTGTGTTGCCTCGACGTAGATCTTCTTCGGCATCGAAGTCGACGACCTAGCCCGCCCATTTCTTCGATGAAGCCGATGCTAGAGTCCGGGATCCGACATGGACAGCGAGAGGACGTCTACATGGAGCTAAGGAAGTGGAGAACCGGATTTACAAAGGTTGTAGCCTCTTTCTTTTAGTTAAAAAATGTTAACTAGTTTCACTTTTCGCCTAAACTCTAGTCAACGAATCCGTATTAGGGTTTCTCGGCACTTGTAAAATTTGAAATTGGCATGGTTGATGCCTTGTGAGACCTCATTAGTGTGCCTAGGAACCCTACACTCTCCAGCCGGTCTCAGTTGCTCAACCCTAGCACACAACAATACAGACACCTTGAAATGAATCCCGAGACTTCTCTTTCTGTCCCTGCCTATCCGTAACTACCTCACAAGTCACGTTAACAGTTGGTGGGGCTTGAATGAGTACAGAGAGTTGACCGATGTGCCTGCCCTAGGTTTCCATGTCTCTACCCCATAATATCAGGTACTCAAGCGTCTCTCTATCCTAGCACACCCTTGCCACAAGTCAAGGATTCCAAAACATTACCCAGCCGAGTAGGCTCCAGTATCTCTGACGAACGAGCGTCGACGGCAGTGTCTCGCGAAAGCGATTTAAGAAAAGTGGTCGGGCGCGGACATGAGCAAGCTGTCTTCTCAGTAGAGACAAACTTAAGCTGTACTCAATGCTCGCACAAGAACTGTGAATCTGTGGAGGACTATTGCAACAATCAAAACCCGCTGCAGGAAGATATACATTAAGCTCTGGTGGTCCGTGAAAAACCCGACCCGACTCTCGAACAAGCAGTGTCTCCAATCTCTAACGCAAAACCACCTCGGCCATCTTCAGATCATGAGTGGGATATCCTTCTCGTACTTCCTCTAAATGTAAGGAAGCAAAAGCGATAACTCCATTGTGTCACCTCAGTACACATTCAAGCCCTACTCACGAAACATCACAGCTAAACCACAAAGTCGCCCGAACCAAAAAGCAAGGAAAGAGCTGATGCAGTTGTTAACCGTTTCTTCATTTGCCAAAACTCCGTACACAAGCCTCAGTCCAAAGAAAAGAAACCTCCATTCTGGCCAATTCAGTCAACGGTGCAGCATTACACTAGCAATCCTGCATGAGACGGCGGTAAAACCTGCTAAGCCAAAATCTGTGGACCCCGTCCTGCTTACAAGTCTGGGCCTAAGCTGTACGGACACGTTCATCCTCGGAACCATACAAAACCGTCTCCCGTAACTACAAGACCTAGGAGTCAACACAAACAAGCCTGAAGGAACACTCTGAGAATCTACCAACCCGCTGGGGTTCTCCCAGTATCTGTAAAACAGATCCTCAAGTGCTACCCTATCCGTCAAGACACCTTAAGTAGACCAGGATGTCGTAAATAACACAACAATAACTGGTCAAGGAATGGCCCGAAGGAAACCAGTTCATCGTATCGACGAATGTTGCTAGGGCATTGATGAGTCCAGTGACACACCCCAAACACACAAAGCCCGTAGCACGCACAAGGCAGTCTTCGGAATGTCATCACTCCGAACCCGCAACAATGATGACCTGATCCCAAACAAACTTAGACAAGGTCTCGCACTCTGATGCAGATCGAAGAAATCGTCAATGCGAGGTATAGGATACCTATCCGCACCGTAAGCCGACTCAAGTGACGATCCATCAATACCCAACCTCAATCTGTCGTCTTTCTCCTTGACGAACAGAAATAGGAGCTTCCTAATGCGGAACACTCAGACACACGAAACTCCCCCCAACTAACAACTCTGCAGCAGATCCTTTGCTCCTCAAGCTTCGTCGGCTCGTTTGGAACGACGTCGGAAACTCTCGCACGATAGAAAACCGGTCCAATAAACCCGCTGTGGTTACGGCATCACGAATGAACGCCAAGAATCCACGACATCTCCTCAAAGGCCGACTAGCGAAAATGCTAAACTCAAGCTGGGAGAGGCAGCACCACTATCCACCAGCACCACGAGACTGACTCGCTCGGGAAAACAAAACCTAACTGTTCCTCACGGTAGTCCACAACGCCTAGCACATAGCTAACCAGTCCGTGCCCAGGAGATTGCCAAATTCAACATCTCTAGGAGGATCAAAATGACAGACGAATCTCTATCTCCTATCCGATGGGCATACGACCGAATTACGTGTCGCGCAATAAAAGAATCGCTGATAGAAATTAACACAAAAAACGGTTGATCTACCTAGCACGACTCTCGTCCTAAACTCGGCATTAAGTGTGTAAACATACGAGTGCATGAACCCGGATCAAACAATACGCGTGCAACAAAAGGACATACTGAAAGTGTACCTGAAACCACAGCATTGGACGCTTGAGCATCCCGATGAGTCGAAGCAAAAACTTGGGCCTGCCCTCCATCTACGACTGACCGAACTCCTCCTCTACTAGCCTGATCCCTCTGCGCGAACCCTCCGAGTCCACGACGTCTCAGAATACGACCCTGACGTGGTGTGAAGGAACACTGCCTGATGATGTGTTGAAGGCTTCCGCATCGTAAACATCTACGCGCTGACTGCTGTCCTCCCTGGGGATGAGAGCCAAACGACTGTCCTCGTCCTAAGCCTCTGCTCTGGGCTGGTACACCAGTACGATTCCTCAACTGTTCCGGAACTCTCACGGTCTGTGGAAGACGTGTCTCGTAAACTGGGCTTGCCTCCACCGGTGCTATGTAGGGGACGGAATACTGCATGATGATCGTAAGGAACAACTGGGTAACATGGGTGACAACCACCTGTCGCTGCGCTCGAACGACCTCCACCAATGAGCTCATCACCTGGCGCAAGCCCTGCATCTCTGCCACTAATCTAGCGATCTGATCTGTCGTAGGGGGAACAATCTGTCCTGGTACAACAGGGATACTACTCGGATCAGTCCTCGTCTCAGATAAATCAACTCGAACCTCGGCTCTCATGGTCGCTCTTGTTAGTTGTATGTATGCCCTAGAGGCCAGTATTGTACAGATGATGTATATTATATTTGATGCTTGGACATATATAGAGATGACTTTCTTGCTCGATATGATAGTATGCTATCTGGTTACTCTTTATCTTAACATGTACACTAGTCTCTTTAAACTGTCTTATGGTTACATGTTGGTAAAGCCCTTAGGATGTGTACTTGACTACCTGGACTATGATGCAGATCATACTAGTGGGGACATGGTAGTCCATAAGTACATCCTTCAAGGTCCCTAGTCGTGGGTGTATCGAGACGGGGCATCGATATACCAGAGTAGACTAGCGTATACGCTTCTCGACCCATGTGATGGGCGATGGATGATCCCATATCCATTGGTGTTTGAAATCAGAGATGGTATACGGGTGCTCAGTGGAGACTGGGTACACTGGACGGACTCGCCGAGAACTCCCAGATGGTATTATACCTCACGTCAGATGGCAGTTCTCAGGTGACACTTGTACAGGTTAGTCTGTAGACCCGAGATCGTCATAGAGTCTTGTGTGATTCCCACTGTGCTTTGATCTCCACCTTACCACGTCCATGAGGGCGTGCAAAACGGTGGTCTTTGGGTACAGTCCTGAGTCACATGGAGGCAATGAGCGATAGGAGGGGTTTCGTCTCTCCCGGTATTGGGGGTTGATGTTGCGCTGTGCTCGATTGGCCGTAACAGGGAAATCCCTGGCCAGGGCTGATCAGAGATGTGCTGGTAAGTGTTACCAGTAGTTTCTCGACCCGTTATGAGCCTCACATCGGCACGACTTATCGGTTATTGGGGTCTGACGTTTACCACCCCTAGACTTGATATGCGACATATCAGACGAGGAGACCGGACTGTACGGGAAGTGTCGCCGATCGGCTCGACGGGAGTTGTAGCAGGTTCGCTTGTTCTCTTCTGATCGCTCAATACCCGGATGGCCGTTACGTTTAGCTGACCGCTTGCGGCTTGGGGGTGCTTGATATGATCATCACCCACTGCCGGCGTATTGATGAGTCTTAGAGTCCCACATAGGAGTTACCTAGTCCAGGCGAAACGTTGTGGTGCGCGTATGCGATATGCGCTTGGACCCGATTAAAGTACGTGTATGGGATACCGTATATTAATTGGGCGGCTTGCTAATGGTCGGGTCGTATGTGATATGACCGGATTAGTGAATCAAGTGTTGATTTATCATTAGCCTCTCACTACAAATCCTATTTTGTTTATTTTGGATGTATGCATGCATGTATGCATTCATTCTTGTTTATGCACATTTGGATGTGCATGCACACATGCATACATACATCACTTTATCATGGTTGTTTATACAATGAGAATGGTGGATGTATAAGAATTACACCATGGTTATTTTTGGATTATTATTTGATTTAAATTAAAGCAAAAGGAAATGAAAAATGGGTTAAATCATTTAAGAGTTTCTACACTCTTCTTAACTCTACCATCCTCACCTAACTTTTAACCCATGGTTTATTTTCTTATTATGCTTTTAACTTAAATCAAATGATATCTTTAAATCTAACCATGGTTGGTTGTGAGAAAGAAAAATATATATAGTTATTTTTCTTTTCTCTTTATGATGATTATTCATTCCCTTCTTCACAAAAGACCACCATCTTCATCAACCTCCATGCTTTGCTCTCTAGTTCTTATAAGAGAGTAAAATACTCATAAAAATAGGATTTTGAAGTGAGATCCATAGCCACAACATCATTCTAATCAAGTTTAGCCAACTTGATTAGAGTGTTCTCTTGGTTTTTCCAAAGTCGCTAGCTTGGACAAAGCGGACTCCGGGTGAATCATCGGTGACGTCGAGGAGTTCAAGCGGAGTTTTTTCAAACCCCAAGTAGCCGAGGAGTCTAGCGTAGGGAGCTACAAAGGTTGTAGTCTCTAAACCCTAACTTTTATTAGTTTAAAGTTTTGTAACCTTAATTTTCTAGGATCGATTCCTTTGCGTGTTTGTTTAGCACAATTAAAACTTAAACTTTTGGACATCTGATGCTTCAAAACTCTTCATAGGGTGCTAAACAAACCCTTCACTGGTATCAGAGACGACCTAGAACATTAGGCGACATTTTTAAGAAGTGAAAACCCCGATCGGACAAAAATACGGATTCTTTGGGTGCTCTCTGGAAATTTTTTAAAAACTGACTTTTTTCAGAATTAAAAATTCTCAAAAAATAGAGCAGGTAAAGATAAGACAAACTGGAAAATTTGTGGCCTTGAACAGTAAGTTTGACCGTGGAACCGCGGCCTAAGCAGGCTTAGACCGCGGATCCGCGGCCATTAGAAGGGATCTTTTGCTCCATTCTGCACAGTATTTTTCCTTACCTGCTACAGTATATTTTGAGTATGTTTAATCTGAATCTGCTGTTGAAAATTTCTGGAGATGGTTTTGGACTCGTCTTTTCGATCGGAATTTTCATTTCGTTTTCTTTTCCGGGTAAACTAGAAAGTATTGAAGTGTTTGAACGAATATCATTTGCTCGCTATTCACGGGGTTTAAATACTTTGGAGATAAGTGCAAGTCTTTTTGCGGTGGTCCCTTTAGAAGACAACAAACCTTAACTCGATTATGTGACCGTCTCGAACTGCCTTTTGAACCTTAGGGTTTGGGGCAGTACGGCGTGCCACATGTGAGGCGTTGGCTTGACCCTTCTACGGCTGGACCGCTACTACTGTGTCACACTCCGGATTTTTGAACCCTGCTCAAGTGTTGGGCTTTAGTGAATCTTGGGTATTTGATCGGTCGTTCGAAAACTTTAATACTGTCTGTTTATTCGGAATGTGATGCAATGTGTGGAATTCACATTATAAGACATGAAATACGAGGTATGTGATATTTCGCATTTATGATGTCTAAGGATAATGTGGATTCCAGATATTGCAGTTTTACACTTTCTTTTCTGTGACCGTAAGTGTAGTATGTCGATATCGCCGGTTTCGTTGCTATACATCAACGACAATTGGGGTACGCATACTTACTTACGTTGATGACATGTGATGTTATGTGTTGCTGGATATGTTATATTGGATCGTCGTGTTCGAATAGCCAGGGGTTTTTTATGTGAGATGAGTGTTTTTCATTTTCATTCATGTAAAAACTTGTATGTAATATTCTTTTATTTGGGGCACTTCCAGGTAGCGGAAGTTGTCACCCTTTGTATATTATTTACTTTTCCGCATTAGGATACACCCAAGGAGGGGAGCACAAGTAACCGGGTTCTGGGGTTCAGTGGGAGACCAGCTCGAGGAGTCGAGTCCGGGTCTCCTAACCCTAGAATTGGTAGGGTTGCTTGCCGCTCTCGTAGGGGTCTAGGGGTGTGGGATTGGCTATTCAACACGACCGTGGAATCCGTGTTTTATACTGGCTCGTATTGAAAACACGGACGTCCTAGTATGTCCAATATTTCATATGTTTCTTCTGCTGCGATATCTGTGTCGTGACTCTGTGATGGATATAGTATATAGTATATATGATATATTATATAGACGTTACTTATGTTTTACACCCGCGCTAGCCCTGCTCTGCTCTGTCGTTAGTTACCTAACCTAACGGTGCACGAGGGGACATCGAGGCGAATGCGGATGGCATAAGTGTACGTCATATCTATCTGTGATGTTTAGGTATTTAAATGATGGGACTTCATTAATGTGATTAATGAAAGATAAGAAACCTTAGATGTTGTGGAATCGAATTTTAAAATAAAACAGGTAGCTACAGTTCTTGCTTTGCACAGCGGTATATATGATATACCCTGCACCTTATTTGATGAGGAAAGGACCGAGATCCCTTCACCGGGAGTGACTCCTTTAGCAATAACTGGCAGATGCTACACACTCGGTTTGCTTTTGACTGCTTTTAAGAGTTTTTGCTTTGCACAGTGATATATATGATATATCCCGCACCTCATTCGACGAGGAAAGGACCGAGATCCCTTCACCGGGAGTGACTCCTTTAGCAAAACTAGAAAAGCCTCAAAATCACTCCATTTCAAAACTTCATTTGATTCTACAACGATATCAAGTTCATTACGCAATAGGTTTTCAGAAAAACCTGCCGTAGTCCTCCGTCATTTCAGATGAGAACTGTTTAGTATTCGTGCTGCGTTTGTTGGCCTTTGTCAAGGCGTAGTGTGCGGTAGCTGAATAGTGCTTATCTGCTAGTGCATATGATGCAGATTGTTTCAGGGTAGTCGTACGACCTTGTTGGCCTTTGTCAAGGGTCGTGCGGGTGGGTTTGATTCAATCAAGAAATGACGGGTTGAACTTGACTAGCATCCTGTGATTTGTTGGCCTTTGTCAAGGTCATAGGACACTAGGGGCAAAATATTATCGGGAATTTCAAGTGTTGAAATTTGCAATGAGATTGCATACCTTCTATGAGATAGTTGGATCCCGATACCCACTGCGAGTAAGAGTTACTCCTGGGAGAGTTTTACACATTGCAATTAGCTGATCAAGTAGGTGTCTAGAAAGGTGTCAACGAGGTTACGCCTCTGGGAAAACGAGGTTTACATTAATTAGGTTTGTGCGAAAGCACGGGGGACCTCCCTCAAAGTACCGACACTGGCCTGGCTGAAAGATTGGCGAACTTGTAGTGTGTAATTAATCCCGGCTAGTCTTTCCTTTTAGGGTTTGAAGGAAGATTTGATAAAAAGCAGTGGGAGCCATCCTGATTAGATAAGATAATAACCAATCTGATCTTGCACGAGCATACGCTAAAGTGTTTTCTTCTCTCTCTCTCCAGGTAGCGACCATGTCATGCCCTAATAAAGATAATAATATGGATGTATTGACCGAACCCGCATGTTATACTGTGCTGGGGAACGTTGGTTCCGTTCTTTCTTATAAGAGTTATAGGAATGAACAGGAAATAGGGGAATACCAGGATTCCCATGACACCCGATTGAAGAAAGTACATGTTATTGCATTTTCTTCGGGTGTGTTCGTTACAGAGAACTGTTTCTCCATTTGCTCTACGTCCTGGGTATTAGATACCGGGTCAGGATCCCATATATGTAATCAGTTACATGGGCTTAGGAAAGGTAGAGAACTTGGAGAAGGTGATAAAGACATTAGAGTTGGAAATGGTGCAATTGTTGCAGCTAAGACTGTCGGGGAATATCACCTTGTATTACCAACTGGTAATACATTGGTTCTGAACGAATGCTATTACATGCCGAACCTGATATGCAACATTATATCGGTTTCTTTATTAAGTAAAGAGGGATATAATTTTGTATTACAGGACAATGTTATGAACATTTTCCGTAACCAAAAGTTGGTTGGATCAGGCACGTTGTGCAATGGCATTTATGTTCTAAATCAATCAACAGTTCTGAGCATAACAAACACACACAAGAGGAAGAGTTCTGAACTCAACGAATCCTTCTTGTGGCATTGTAGACTGGGTCACATCAATGCGACACGACTAGCTAAGTTGCATAAAGATGGATATTTAAATCCGTTTGAATTTTCATCTTATGGCACTTGCCAGTCATGTCTCAAAGGCAAGATGACCAAAACTCCGTTTACGGGACACGGAGAAAGAGTTACCGAACTCTTGGGACTGATACATAGTGATGTATGCGGTCCCATGTCTACACATTCCAGGGATGGTTCTTCGTACTTCATTACATTTACTGACGATCTCTCTAGATTCGGATATGTGTTCCTGATGAAACACAAATCAGAAGCTTTTGAGAAATTTAGAGAATATAAACAAGAAGTCGAGAACCAAACCGGAAAAAGTATTAAGATCCTACGATCTGATCGAGGAGGAGAATACTTAAGCAATGAATTCCTGGATTTCCTAAAAGAGAATGGGATTCTCTCTCAGCTGACTCCTCCATATACACCACAACACAACGGTGTATCAGAACGGAGGAACCGCACCCTATTAGATATGGTGCGCTCTATGATGAGCACAGCTGAGTTACCTATTTCCTTCTGGGGTTATGCGCTGGAGACAGCAGCATACCTATTGAATCAAGTTCCATCTAAATCTGTACCTACCACACCATATGAGATATGGAGTGGGAAGAGACCATGTCTTAAACGAGTTAAGATATGGGGTTGCCCGGCCTATGTCAAAAGACAAAATCCAGACAAACTCGAGGCACGGTCAGTTCTATGCAATTTTGTGGGATATCCCAAACATTCACATGGATATCTTTTCTACCATACAGAGGAACAAAAAGTGTTTGTTTCTCGACATGCCACTTTTTTGGAAAAGGAATTTCTTGCAAAGGAAATTAGTGGCGATAAGGTAGAACTGGAAGAAATTCCGGCTATACAAACTCAAACTGATGATTTAGTGGAACCAGAAGATTCAGTAGCTCCCGACGAACCTCAGCCTCTCCGCCGATCTAGTAGGGTTCCTCGCCAACCTGAGAGATACTACGGTTTTCTCATGGATGGTGGGAGCGAGGATTGCATCATGGAGGATGATGACCCAACTAGCTTCGAGCAGGCCATCATGAGTGGGGACTCAGTGAAATGGCTGGATGCTATGCGGTCCGAGATGGAATCCATGTACACCAACAAAGTATGGACTTTGGACGTTGCTCCTGAAGGGGTAAAACCTATTGGGAGCAAGTGGATCTTCAAGAAGAAACTTGGTGTAGATGGGAAAGTGGAGACTTTCAAAGCTAGACTTGTAGCAAAGGGTTTTCATCAAAGACCAGGTGTGGACTATGACGAGACCTTTTCTCCAGTGGCTATGCTTAAATCCATCCGGATCATGCTTGCCATCGCTGCTTATCATGATTACGAAATCTGGCAAATGGATGTTAAGACCGCCTTTCTAAATGGTGATTTAGAAGAGTGCGTGTACATGACTCAGCCAGAGGGCTTCGTAGACAGTGGGAGCAGCGGCAAGGTGTGCAAGCTGCTTAAATCCATTTATGGATTAAAGCTAGCATCGCGGAGTTGGAACATCTGCTTTGACGTCGTTATCAAAGAGTTTGATTTCGTCAAAAATCCAGATGAACCTTGTATCTACAAGAAGGTGGCAGAGAGTAAGGTTGTCTTCCTCGTATTGTACGTGGACGACATACTCTTGATAGGAAATGATATTCTTATGCTGCAATCGGTCAAGCTCTTCTTATCACAAAGATTCTCAATGAAAGATCTTGGTGATGCCTCCTGCATATTGGGAATTAGGATCTATAGAGATAGATCCAAACGGATTTTGGGATTGTCCCAATCCAGGTACATTGACACCATACTAAAGAGGTTTAGTATGGAAGAGTCCAAGCGTGGGAACTTACCCACGATCTCTGGAGTCACTCTCTCCAAAGAGATGTCTCCCAAGACTGATTTGGAGAGAGCTCGCATGCAAGGGATACCCTATGCTTCGGCAGTAGGCTCTATCACGTATGCGATGCTATGTACCAGACTCGATGTAGCATACTCACTAAGTGTAGTGAGCAGGTATCAAGCTGATCCTGGAGAGAGTCACTGGACAGCTGTGAAGAGCATTCTCAAGTACTTGCGAAGGACTAGAGATATGTTCTTGGTGTATGGTAACGGAGAGCTCCAAGTGGAGTCCTTTACCGATTTGAGCTTCCAGAGTGATAAGGACGACTCTAAGTCGCAGTCGGGCTTTGTCTTTACCCTTTACGGAGGGGCGATTAGCTGGAAGAGTTCCAAGCAGGAAACCGTGGCAGACTCGACGATGGAGGCTGAATACATCGCTGCCAACGATGCTGCCAAAGAGGCTGTCTGGATCAAGAAGTTCATTACTGAACTTGGAGTGGTTCCATCCATTGAGCGTCCAATACCTTTGTATTGCGATAACAATGGAGCGGTGGCTTTGGCCAAGGAACCCAGGTCCCATCAGCGGTCCAGGCATATTCTGAGGCCGTATCACCTGATCCGGGAGATAGTTGATCGCCGGGAGATCGAGGTCAGGAGGGTTGACACGAAGAACAACACGGCGGATCCACTCACGAAGGCCATTCCCCAGATACAGTTTGAGAGACTCTTCGGGATGCTCGGTATGCGATACTACAGCAGCTGGCCTTAGTGCAAGTGGGAGATTGTTAGTTGTATGTATGCCCTAGAGGCCAGTATTGTACAGATGATGTATATTATATTGGATGCTTGGACATATATAGAGATGACTTTCTTGCTCGATATGATAATATGCTATCTGGTTACTCTTTATCTTAACATGTACACTAGTCTCTTTAAACTGTCTTATGGTTACATGTTGGTAAAGCCCTTAGGATGTGTACTTGACTACCTGGACTATGATGCAGATCATACTAGTGGGGACATGGTAGTCCATAAGTACATCCTTCAAGGTCCCTAGTCGTGGGTGTATCGAGACGGGGCATCGATATACCAGAGTAGACTAGCGTATACGCTTCTCGACCCATGTGATGGGCGATGGATGATCCCATATCCATTGGTGTTTGACATCAGAGATGGTATACGGGTGCTCAGTGGAGACTGGGTACACTGGACGGACTCGCCGAGAACTCCCAGATGGTATTATACCTCACGTCAGATGGCAGTTCTCAGGTGACACTTGTACAGGTTAGTCTGTAGACCCGAGATCGTCATAGAGTCTTGTGTGATTCCCACTGTGCTTTGATCTCCACCTTACCACGTCCATGAGGGCGTGCAAAACGGTGGTCTTTGGGTACAGTCCCGAGTCACATGGAGGCAATGAGCGATAGGAGGGGTTTCGTCTCTCCCGGTATTGGGGGTTGATGTTGCGCTGTGCTCGATTGGCCGTAACAGGGAAGTCCCTGGCCAGGGCTGATCAGAGATTTGCTGGTAAGTGTTACCAGTAGTTTTTCGACCCGTTATGAGCCTCACATCGGCACGACTTATCGGTTATTGGGGTCTGACGTTTACCACCCCTAGACTTGATATGCGACATATCAGACGAGGAGACCGGACTGTACGGGAAGTGTCGCCGATCGGCTCGATGGGAGTTGTAGCAGGTTCGCTTGTTCTCTTTTGATCGCTCAATACCCGGGTGGCCGTTACGTTTAGCTGACCGCTTGCGGCTTGGGGGTGCTTGATATGATCATCACCCACTGCCGGCGTATTGACGAGTCTTAGAGTCCCACATAGGAGTTACCTAGTCCAGGCGAAACGTTGTGGTGCGCGTATGCGATATGCGCTTGGACCCGATTAAAGTACGTGTATGGGATACCGTATATTAATTGGGCGGCTTGCTAATGGTCGGGTCGTATGTGATATGACCGGATTAGTGAATCAAGTGTTGATTTATCATTAGCCTCTCACTACAAATCCTATCTTGTTTATTTTGGATGTATGCATGCATGTATGCATTCATTCTTGTTTATGCATATTTGGATGTGCATGCACACATGCATACATACATCACTTTATCATGGTTGTTTATACAATGAGAATGGTGGATGTATAAGAATTACACCATGGTTATTTTTGGATTATTATTTGATTTAAATTAAAGCAAAAGGAAATGAAAAATGGGTTAAATCATTTAAGAGTTTCTACACTCTTCTTAACTCTACCATCCTCACCTAACTTTTAACCCATGGTTTATTTTCTTATTATGCTTTTAACTTAAATCAAATGATATCTTTAAATCTAACCATGGTTGGTTGTGAGAAAGAAAAATATATATAGTTATTTTTCTTTTCTCTTTATGATGATTATTCATTCTCTTCTTCACAAAAGACCACCATCTTCATCAACCTCCATGCTTTGCTCTCTAGTTCTTATAAGAGAGTAAAATACTCATAAAAATAGGATTTTGAAGTGAGATCCATAGCCACAACATCATTCTAATCAAGTTTAGCCAACTTGATTAGAGTGTTCTCTTGGTTTTTCCAAAGTCGCTAGCTTGGACAAAGCGGACTCCGGGTGGATCATCGGTGACGTCGAGGAGTTCAAGCGGAGTTTTTTCAAACCCCAAGTAGCCGAGGAGTCTAGCGTAGGGAGCTACAAAGGTTGTAGTCTCTAAACCCTAACTTTTATTAGTTTAAAGTTTTGTAACCTTAATTTTCTAGGATCGATTCCTTTGCGTGTTTGTTTAGCACAATTAAAACTTAAACTTTTGGACATGTGATGCTTCAAAACTCTTCATAGGGTGCTAAACAAACCCTTCAGCTCTTTGCACCCTCGTAGTCTTTGGCGGCATAATGGCTGAAAAGAAGGTAGGATTCGATGAGGATATGAAAATCGAATCACAAGGATGCATACAATCATGAGGGAATTTCAATCAATAAGTCCTAAGGTCGCTTAGACGGAGTACCGTGTCGTGAGTATGCCGCGGAACATACGCACGCTACGCCACTCTGCTGCAGCTACCTACTCCATCATATCAGGGTCATCCTACACTCTGAAGGTAAAACCTACGCTCTGATACCAACTTTGTCACGACCCAAAGTTTGTCCCGTGACCGCCACTTAACCACGTAACGTCTACAGGCGTAACGCGACTAAGTAAGCCGAAAACCCAGAAATCAAACCAGTAAAAGTATAGAGTGTTTTAAGCATTTAATAGAAGCATTTACTAAAATGTTAAGAAAACCTCCAGTAACCAGTCATCACGATAACAATATACGACGCCGTAGCGAAGAAAATGAGCAATAAGTGGGGAAACATCACAGATAGAATAAACTGCATAAATAAAGTCGGCTCACAACGAGCTCGACACCAGAATACCAAATAATATACATCGTCCTCACAACTGGTCTCTAAGTCAATACATAAGTGGTAGATGGAGAGTACTAGATACAACAATGTCCATAACTGAAAGATAAACAGATACCGCATAAAACCCACCTATCAGCAAAAGAGCCAGTACACCAACTATAGGGGTATCTGTGTCAAAAGATGCAAGAACGCAACCTGCCGCGACTACTCCGAAGGGCAACCTGCAAACACCGTGGCACAATGGGGGTGAGTTGCCAACTCGTGAATAGAAGATAACATATAAAGGTAATCACGAGTATGCACGTGCTGCGATACTCTAACCTATGCCAACAGATAACATCTATATGATGAACTGGATGCTCAAATCATGCAACAAGTGCGATCTAATAACATCTCTATGTGATAAGCAAGATATGTGATAATCAGGTATAGCAATGCAATCTAACAACCCTATATAGACTGAACAGGGTATGCAATCATCGTGCAAGCATGCGTACTATATCAGGTACAATAGATACAGGATGAGATATCAATTTACTACATACTGAGCATGGGAAATATAACATCTACACGGAATGTCATCATGGAAAGTATAATCGGTACCCAGCAATGCACCCAAATCCCAATACTACCCGGCGCCGTCATTCTCATCGGTCCTCAAATCCTGTAAATCTTATAACATCGTGAGTGCCCAACATTGGCACCCAAAATATCAACAAATACTCGTGTCTAGCATCGACACGAAAATCCTCACATATCGGTCATCCGTCAGTCCGGGTCAGCCCACGGGCTCTGTCTGCGGTATCGGCCCTCGGCCCCGGCAGTACGAGTTGTTCCGTATCCATCAATCGACTCTGGTCAGTATCCTCCGGATAACCGCCAGGTCCAACCAATCACCGGTAGGTAGTAGTCCCTTTGCCAGGCTCACCGTCTACTACACAGCGAAACCGTTCTTGCCCCGGGGTACCATACCGGGTCCACCATGTACCCGTAATCGGCCTCATCCAACTTCTCGATTCGGGTTCACATATATCACTCTAGTACCGAGAAAACACATGGTGGACGCACCGAAATATCATATCAAGGGAAACCGGGTTTTTAAATAATTAACTATTCTCTTTTGAAATATCCACGGTTCCCCAAATCCAAAATTAACATGGAAACAACATATCTCAATGCGTAATCTAAGCAAGTATGAAGATATCAATGTATGTGTGCACTGGTATTAGTATACAGTGTGTATGTGCTCAGGTATGAAGATATCAATGTATGTGTGCACTGGTATGAGTATACAGTATGCATGTACGCAGGTATGAAGATATCAATATATGTATGCACTGGTTTGAGTATACAGTATGCATGTGCGCAGGTATGAAGATATCAATATATGTGTTATGCGGCAAATCATGACAACATCAATAAAGTGGAATCAGTATGATATATGATTTATAGCAATCCTATAATGTGAGTGTCATGGCAATCACTAACGGTGTGAGTGTAGCATATAAATCGTGCTCGTGCAACTTGAACCATTAGTGACAGTGCAGTGTACTATGCTATCATTTTTATATGCAACAATAAGGTATGCTACTACAGTCCATATGAACATCTATACTAAATATCCTAACACGCCCGACGCTTAACGCCATACGGGCGATTTCCCCGTAGATGTTAAATCTACTCACCTGGTCGTGCGCTACTCGTAGCCGACCACCTGCTTCCCTTTCTTAGCTTCGTCCAACGTACCTGCCTGCGAACCTGGAATTTACACAAGATTCCATATAAGCAACCACCTCGCAAGATGCGATATCTAAGCCAAACGATACGCTCGCGTCGCGAACTAAACACGCGTGTGTACGATATGCTAAAACGTGTATACGCATCTAAAACTCATCCCGACACGCCGCGATACGCTGAATCACAGAACCCTCTCGCGTATCGTGCGTATCGCACGAACCAAACGTACTAGAAATACGATATAACGTCCCAGATTCTATCCAGGTTAACAACTTACAAAATTATACATACCACTGGACCTAAAAATGTAGCAGACTCCTACCCATGCAAACTACACCCAAAATTTCCCTCATCTGGCCGCAAATTGCGACCAGAATGAATAAACCGGCGGCCTAACTTTGGAGTGGCGGTCTCGGGCTCTGGTGGTGTGGTCAGGGTATATCTAGTATGCTCCAGTTTCCTCAGTTTTGACCTGAAGTGCTCGGGACTATAGCAGATCACAGAGAGCCAAAATTTCACCTTAAAACACTAAATTTTGCAATTTTGAAACCCTATGGTATTTTGGTGAATCTGGGGTTTAATTAGGTTTACATGGCCTTAATAACACCTAATTAGGCTAGGTGAACCAACACTAACAGCACTTAACCAAAAGTTTACACAAATCACCATTTTAAGCCTAAAACCTCACTTTTTACACAAACCGAAGCTAATCCTACATAAGTTAAGCAAACTAGAGGGTTAGGCTCAAGATTATATCTCACTAGACCCTATGAAGCAGGAAGAGGGAGGAGGAGGAGAAGAGGTGAGCTGCTGCCTGCTGCTGCTGCCTGCTGTGCTGCTGCTGCTGCTGATGCTGATGTTGTGGCTGCTGCTGATGCTCCTGCAGCTGCTGCTTCTGATGTTGCTGGGGCTGCTGCTGCTGTATGAGGGTGTGTGTGTGTGAGAGAGTGAGAGTGAGAGAGTTGTGAGAATGAGGAGGAAAGAAATGAGGCACCCTAGTCAACCCCCCCTCTCTCTCATTAAATGAGCATGGCTCAAGCCATATTGCCCATACCCCCTCTCTCACCAAGTCAACAAAAGAAAAGGATTTCAATAAACAAAACAACACACAAATGAATAAGACCCATAAATAAAAACAAGAAAACAACAACCATACCAATTTAAAACCCAAAACAACTTAATACAAAATTTAAAATGGCCTAAGGGAATGGTTAGTCCAACATGCTTGTTAATCATGGTTTAACCCCATCTCTTTAACCCTAGTTAACATGCACAAGTGTGTGTGTGCCTAGAAAAATTCTAATAAAATATTCATTAATTAGGATAAAATATTTGAAACTTAATTTGGTAAAGTTTTTATTAAAACTATATGTTAAAATATAATTAACCCTTAAACACAACCTAAGGTGTTACACCCTGTCTCGATAATCCTATGACTAGGGACCTGAAAAAGGATGTGCATGTAGACTACCCAGCCCCCACTAGTGTGACTGCCATCACAACGTTGGTAGTCAAGCAAGATCCCATGGGCTCTATCAATATGTATTCGCGATATGCTAAAAGAAACATATACACATATTAAGATAGATATAAATCAAGTAGCATACTACTATGTTGAGCAAGACTGTTAATATAACTGTGAATATCCCAAGCTTCCATTAAGTAACATACAAGCTAGTATGATACAATAATAGCCCCTAGGGCATATACACTAACAATCTCCCACTTGCACTAGGGCCATGTACGGGCGTATCGAAGACCTATCATCTCGAATAGCCACTTGAACTGTGTCTGAGGTAAGGCCTTTGTGAATGGATCTGCAGTGTTCTCCTCTATAGCAACTCTCCGTACCTCGATCTCCCGGCGATCTATGATCTCCCTGATCAGGTGATACCGCCTTAAGATGTGTTTGGACTTCTGATGGGACCTAGGTTCCTTCGCTAAAGCTATGGCCCCGTTGTTGTCACAATACAGAGGTATTGGATCAACAATGGATGGAACCACCTGATGTTCTGTGAGGAACTTCTTCATCTAGACTGCTTCTTTTGCGGCATCGCAAGCAGCGATATAATCCGCTTCCATCGTCGAGTCAGCAACGGTGTCCTGCTTGGAACTCTTTCAACACACCGCCCTTCCATTGAGGGTAAAGACATAACCTGACATGGACTTGGAGGCATCCTTGTCACCCTGGAAGCTGGAGTTAGCAAAAGCCTCAATCTTGAGGTCTTTCCCGCCGTAAACCAAGAACATATCCTTAGTCCTTCTCAGGTACTTAAGAATGTTCTTTACTGCTATCCAGTGCTTCTCCCCTGGGTCTGACTGATACCGGCTTACCACGCTCAGTGCGTAAGCTACATCTGGTCTGGTGCACAACATCGCATACATTATAGAGCCTACCGCAGAAGCGTAGGGTATAATCGACATGCGATCCCTTTCCAAATCAGTCTTGGGAGACATCTCTTTAAAGAGGGTGATTCCGTGACAAGCCAGCAAATTACCGCGCTTAGAATCTTCCATACTGAATCTTTTCAGTATAGTGTTGATATACCTGGACTACGAAAGTCCCAACATCCTCTTAGATCTATCACGATAGATCCGGATCCCCAGAATGTAAGAGGCATCACCCAGGTCTTTCATGGAGAACACGTGTGACAAGAATTTTTTGACATATTGTAGCATAGGAATGTCATTTCCTATCAAAAGAATGTCATCCACGTACAAGACGAGAAATACGCCAGTTCGTGCTGCAATTTTACTATATATACATGGTTCATCTGGATTTTTGATAAAGTCAGATACTTTGACCGTTTCATCAAAACAGATGTTCCAACTCCGCGATGCCTGCTTTAGTCCATAAATGGACTTAAGCAACTTGCACACTTTCCCGCTGCTCCCACTCTGATTGAAACCTTCTGGCTGATCCATATAGACGCATTCTTCTGAATTACCATTTAGAAAAGCTGTCTTTACGTCCATCTGCCAGATCTCATAATTATGGAAGGTGGCAATGGCAAGAAGGATCCGAATGGATTTGAGCATAGCCACTGAAGAAAAAGTTTCGTCATAGTCTAAACCAGGTCTTTGACGAAAACCC
Source organism: Agapanthus africanus (assembly GCA_030015575.1). NCBI lineage: Eukaryota > Viridiplantae > Streptophyta > Magnoliopsida > Asparagales > Amaryllidaceae > Agapanthus > Agapanthus africanus. The sequence continues at coordinate 249,492,336 of CM057343.1, read as the reverse complement.
TTTGCAACAAGTCTAGCCTTATAGGTTTCCACCTGTTCATCTACACCAATCTTTTTCTTGAAGATCCACTTGCATCCTATGGGTTTTACCCCATCTGGAGCAAAGTCCAAAGTCCATACTTTGTTGGTGTGCATGGACTCCATCTCGTTCCGCATTGCATCCAGCCATCTTACTGAGTCGCCGCTCTGGATGGCCTGTTGGAAGCTAATAGGTTCATCATTATCAATGACGCAATCTTCTCTATCCCTATCTATGAGAAAACCGTAGTATCTCTCAGGAGGATGAAACGGCCTACTACTCCTGCGGAGGGGTGCGGGAATGTCCTATTCTTCTTGAACTTCTGGTTCTACCAAACTTTCAGTAGTAGTTTGTGGTTCTGGAATTTCTTCCAGTTCTATTGCGCTCCCACTTGTTTCCTTTTCTAAAAGCTGTTGTTCTAGAAAATGGGCATTACGAGAAAAATAAACCTTTTGTTCCTCTGCGTAATAGAAAAAATACCCCTTAGAGTTCTTTGGATATCCCACAAACTTACACAATACTGATCGTGCCTTGAGTTTGTCCGCATGCTGCTTTTTAACAAAAGCTGGGCATCCCCATATCTTCAGATACTGAAGATAGGGTTTTGTAAGTCGACGTTAGACACCCCACATGATGCGGGGAGGCGGAATAGGTAAAACAATCATTTTGTTTAAACTAACATCGACTATCTTTACGGATCTTTGCTAAACCCTAACTAACAACAACATAGAAGTGATTAGCTACTATGAAAGAAGATTATACCCAATGAATCAAGTCCTTCTTGTTCTCTTTGTTCACCTCCTCGACGGCCTCCTCGATGTGATAGAAGATCCACCCGAGAGCTACTTCTCCAAGCTTTAATCTCACACTTGAGGTAACTAAGTGGCTATGAGTGCTAATTAAATACCTAGAGGATATAGAAGAGGATTAGGGATCTATTAGTCTTGCTAACCCTTGGATCTCAACATATGAAAGGTTAGGGTTAGTTCTTGAAGAGAGAGATAGCTTGAGGAGAGAGAAGGTGAGAGTGAGAATGATCTTGGAAAAATATCTCATTGTGAATATATGAAGCATAAGATATTTATTAAATGAATAACAAATAATAATATCATCATGCTTCATTAACTCACCTTGTGTGATTTATCCTATGAGTCATTAATCAATAAATGCATCATTAACTCTTTTGGATGAATCAAACCATGAGTCATTAATCCAATTAATGCAAATTCCACCTAAGCCTCCAACTCATCAATCATCTAGAAGCTTCTTGACAAATTACGAGAATGCCCCTCCTATCCGTGAAAACACGGAAATACTGAGACTGTATAAATCTAATAATCCAATACTAGAATCTGGTTTAAACCAAAACCTGCTAGTAAAAACTGTCTGAACATCGTACGTGCATAAATGCACGTGCGTGTCCGAACCCTGTCGTAAAACCATACGACCTCTATATCGTTTCGCCCGAAGCAGGGAAGCTCTCTGTGTGGGACTCTAAAGACTCGACTACTACGCTGGCAGTGGGTTTAACCACAGACCGCAAGCGGCACTAGCTGTACGTAACGGTCCCCAGGTAGATGTCGATAAGAAGGCCGATGAGGAAACCCATTCGAACTCCTACTGAGCCTGATGTGAAAATCTCCATACAGTCCGGTCTGTTCGTCTAAGACTATCGCATATCGGGCCTAGGGGGCGGCAAGCGTCAGTCCCCTAAAAGCGGTATAAGTCGTGTTGGAGTGAAGCCCATTACACATTGAGAAGCTACTGGAAATCCTACCAGTAAATCTCGCTTGCCCTGGTCAGGGACTTTGCGTAATGGCTCTCCAAAGACTGCGCGATATCAACTCCCAATACCGGGAGAGACGAATCCAATCTAACCGCCACTGCCTCCAAGTGCTTCGGGACTGCACCCAACTGCTACCTGTTTGCACGACTCCTTTGAGCCATGGTAGGGTAGCAATCTAAGAACAGTGGGAACACACTCGAGGTGAAGCAGCAGTGTCAAGTCTGTAAACTATGCTGTACTCATGTCACCTGGGAACTGTTAACTGACGACGGGTATAATACCAACCAACAATTCCCTGCGAGTCCTGTCCGGTGTACCCGTAACCCAACGAGCACCTATATACTATCTCCAGTACGACGTATTGATGGCTGTGGGACAGACCATCTTCCCAACTGGGATGAGAAGCGTACACACTTGTCTACTCCGGAGTATTGATGCCCTGTCTCGATAATCCTACGACTAGGGACCTGAAAAAGGATGTGCTTCTAGACTACCCAGCCCCCACTAGTGTGACTGCCATCACAACGCTGGTAGTCAAGCAAGATCCTAAAGGCTTTATCAATATGTTTTCTTGATATGCTAACATATACACATATGAAGATAGAAATAAACTACGTAGCATACTACCATGTTTAGTAAGACTGTTAATATAACTGTGAATATCCCAAGCTTCCATTAAGTAATATACAAACTAGTATGATACAATAATGGCCCTTAAGGCATATACACTAACAGGTTTCTTCCTACTCCACATCTGATATGATGTGGTAGGCACAGTCTTGGTAGGAACCCTGTTCAAAAGATATGCAGCTGATTCTAGTGCATAACCCCAGAAAGATCGCGGTAACTCAGCATTACTCATCATGGAACGTACCATATCTAATAGGGTTCGATTCCGTCTTTTCGATACACTGTTATGCTGTGGAGTGTATGGAGGAGTAAGCAGAGAGAGAATTCCTTTCTCTTTTAGGTAACCCAGGAACTCGGCACTTAAGTATTCACCACCTCGATCAGATCTAAGTGTCTTGATACTTTTGCCGGTTTAGTTTTCTACTTCATTTTTATATTCTCAGAATTTCTCAAAGGCCTCAGATTTATTTTTCATCAAGAAAATGAATCCATACCTAGAGTAATCATCCGTAAAAGTAATGAAATATGAAAAACTCTTGCATGTATAGACATTGGACTATATACATTGCTGTGTATGAGTCCTAAGAGCTCGCTCGCTTTTACTCCATATCCAGTGAATGGAGTCTTTGTCATCTTTCCTTTGAGACATGATTGACAATTGGCATAAGATTGATATTCGAACGGATCCAAATATCCTTATCTATGTAACTTAGTTAACCTTGTCTTATTGATGTGACCTAGTCTACAATGCCATAAGAAAGCCTGATTTATATCTGGAGACTTTCTTTTTAGTGTGTTCTGGACATTGAAAATCTGTAATTGGTTTAACACGTATATACCGTTATCTAGTGTACCGGACCCAATCAAACCATGATTAAGGTTGATGTTAACAACATCGCTTACAAACGTGAAATCACAACCTTCTTTTGATAACAACGATACTGATATGATATTACACGTTAAACCGGGTATACAAAAACAGTTGCGCAAAACCAAAATATGTCCACTCGTCAATCCAAGGTGATAATCCCCTACGGACACAGCATTCACGCTAGCTCCGTTAGCAACCTGGAGGGTTATATCACCAACCTTCAGCACTCTATGGTTTCTCAGTGCCTGCAATGAACTGCATATATGAGATTCTGATCCGGTATCCAATACCTAGGAAGTAGAGTTGATTGACAGACAATTTTCAATTACAAACACACCTGAAGTCGTAGCCTTAGCTTGCTTCGGGTCCTGGTTCTTGGCAATCCAAGCTTTGCAATCTTTCTTCCAATGGCCTTTCCTACGACAGTGGAAGCACTCGTCCTTTGCCACTACTGGCACCACAACCTATGCCTTTCCCTTATCTCCCACCTTACCAACACCACCTTTTGGTTTGGTAGCGGCCTTCTTCTTCCTTCCGTTGGCCCTTGCCTTGGACCTGGAAGAGGAAGCACCATGAACAAACATAGTGGGTGTTTCCCTTGCTTTCTGCAAGGTGCCCTCTGCACTCTTCAACATGTTAAGGAGTTCTGGAAGCTCAACTCCCTTACCTTGAATGTTGAAATTCAAGATAAATTGGGCGTACGTGGAAGGAAGGGACTGAAGAACCAAGTCTGTATATAGCTCGTTCTCTAATGTTGTCCCAAGGTCTGCGAGCTCTTCAATATAGCCAATCATCTTAAGGACATGTTCTCCTCCAGATGATCTGACGGCCAGCCTCGACTGAAACAAGTTCTTCGAGGTCTCGTATCTAGCTATACGAGATTTCACTCCATACAGTTCCTTGGTGTGGAGAAATATGGATTCAAAATCCATATTCTCGTGCCTCCTCTGATGTTCATTATTCATAGAGGCAAGCACGATGCATTTGGCCTTCGCACAGTCTAACTCCCAGGTCTTGCGGATTTTCTTATCCGCGACACTGGATTCAGGACCTGGGATGGCAGGTGCCTTAGTAGTAAGGAAATACCCTAATTTGTCATAAGTTAAAGCCATCTTGACATTCTAGAACCAGTCTTTATAGTTTGGCCCTGTCAAAATATTTTTATCTAATAATAACTTAAGGCCTGTCATGTTCTGGGTCGCTGCAATTAGGAGAGAGAGAGGAAACACTTTAGCATGATGCTCTTGCAAGTTTAGAGTGATTTTTAGTTTATCTAAACAGGATGGCTCTCACTGTTTCTCGAATCCCTCCTCAAACCAAAAAGGAAGAACTAGTCAGGACTATTCTCACCGTACAATACTTGCTTAACCGTTCAGCCAGGCCGGTGTCGGTACTTCGAGGGAGGTTTTACGATGCTTTCGCAAAGTTCCTTAATTAAATAACCCCTTTTTTCTGGGGGCGTAGCCCCGCTGACACCTTTCTCGACACCTACTTGGTTTATAGCATTGATCGTTAAGTGAAAGAATCTCCTGATGAGTAGCATATACTCACAGTAGGATCGGGATCCAAATATCATCGTGTGATAAAGCTGAAGGAATCCTACCAAAATTATCACACTCCAAATGGTATGCAATCTCTTAGCAAGTTTCAGTTTCTTTAGAAGCTCCCGATATGGATTTCTGCCCCATGCTCTTATGACCTTGGCGTTGATCAAAATGTCATAAGTCACATGTCAAGTTCTACCCATCATTATCTTGTTAATTTGAACCCACCCGTACATACCCCTGACGTTGGCCAAATGATAGTACGACTGTCCCAAATCAACTCATCTATCTATGCAACAAATGAATACGCAGTAGCTACCAAACACTATGCCTTGGCGTTGGTCAAAATACATAGGTTGAATACTACTGAATATCCAAATGAAATGACGGAGGGCTACGAATGGTTTTGGCGAAACCGTGAACGTAGTGAACTTGATATGATCGAAGGAACATGATAGCTTTTAAAAGGAGTGGTTTAAGCTCCGCAATTAAAAAAAATTCTTCTGTTTCAAAATAACCGAGTGGTTTCTTTTAAACTGTTCCAACGATTCAATTTTGGTTTATTTTCTTTGCATTAATATAATGTGTCCTATCAATTAACATATCATTGCAGAAAACAACGAAAATACAACGTTCTCTTATGCCATCCGCATTCACCACTGGGCCCCATCATTCACCCGTTAGGTTACTTAACTAACGACAGAGCGGGGGCTGGGCTAGCGCGGGTGCAAAATATAAGTGACGCCTACTAGATATCGTATATAGATATTGTACATTCGTCAGACGCAATAATAGGCATTCCAGATCACAGATGAACATATTGCATTTTCTAGGAATCCGCATTCCTTTTGAGCCTGAAAAGAAAAACGGATTACATAGTCGCGATGAATAGCCAAAACCCCACCCTAGACCCCTACGGTTACGGCAAACTACCCGCCAAGTACCCGAAGTGAAGCGATTTCCCTCAACGACATGAGTATGCCACTAAGCGCTTCAAAGTACCCGGTAGTTTGTGCACCCCACCTTGGGTCTATCCTAGGAGCAGAAAACAGTAAATGAAATATGACAACGGTAGCTACAACCTCAACCCGGATGTGCCCCGCAAAAGAATATTATAACAAATTACAATTTACATTTGAATGAAAGAAACACTCATCTCACACCCCCAGCTATCCATTCATGACAATCCAACAAGTTCACAATCATAAACCAGTAAAAACCATTACAGAAATGTGCAACCCCCTACTAACCGATATACTAGCAGTTAGGGGAGGTTTACGGACACATTAAACACAACACATATATAATCCAGTTAGCCAAACATCTTAGAATTTCGATCAAGCAACACATATGAATCTACTCCAAACAATTCTCTGTGCACATAAAACCTGAGCAGAAACAAAACATCCCAGAAAACACAACATCAACACAGAAGAATAACTGACCAAATTTGGGTTGATTCGGTGTCAACTCGGCCGCGGATCCGCGGCGGATCGCTTGGATCGGCGGTGGTTCCGCGGTGGTATGGTCGAGTCACAATCCTAAATTTCTTCACAATTCTTAAAAACCCTGCTTGTATTTTTAAGGGTCCCTGAAAAAATTTTAGACCCCGTTTTAAAATTGGCAGAAACTTAGTGAAAAAGTCGTATTTTCAGGATTGTTTTGCGACCGAATTTCTAAAGACTTTGCTAACATGTTAGTTATGGTTTAGCTAGGCTCTGATACCACTGTAAGTCGACGTTAGACACCCCACATGATGCGGGGAGGCGGAATAGGTAAAACAATAATTTTGTTTAAGTTAACATCGACTTACTTTACGGATCTTTGCTAAACCCTAACTAACAAACTATCTAAAAGTGCTAAACTACTATGCTAGATGATTATACCTCAAGATACTAGTCCTTCTTGTTCTTGTTGTTCACCTCCTCGTCGGCCTCCTCGATGTGATAGAAGATCCACCCGAGAGTTTCTTCTCCAAGCTTTAACCTCTCACTTGAGGTAACTAAGTGGCTAGGATTGCTAATCCAAGTAACCTAGAGGATATAGAGATGGATTAAGGATTAATTAGTCTAGTGGATATAGAGATGGATTAAGGATTAATTAGTCTTTCTAACCCTTGGGATCTCAACACATGAGAGGATTATGGTTATGTTGAAGAAGAGGAGAGCTTGAGGGGAGAGAGTGTGTATGTGAGAATGAAATGAAAATATAACTCATTCTATATTTGATGAAGCATAATAATTATCAAAATAAACCATATAGATAATTACAACCATGCTTCATTTAATACAAATGAATGAATCATCTCAGGAGTCATTAAGTAATAAATGCTTCATTAACTCACTTTGATGAATCACTCCATGAGTCACAAATTCATTTAATGCAAATTACACCTAAGCTCTCCACCTCACCTTTCTTCTAGAAGCTTCTCGACTAATTAAGAGAATGCCCCTCCCATCCGTAAAACACGGAAATACTGAGACTGTATAAATCCAATAATCCAATACTACAATCTGGCTTAAACTAAAGCCCGCTCGTATTACCTGTCCAAACATCATACGTGCACAAGTACACGTATATGTCCGAACCCTGTCGTAAAACCATACGACCTCTATATCGTTTTGCCTGAAGCAGGGAAACTCTCTGTGTGGGACTTTAAAGACTCGACACTACGCTGGCAGTGGGTTTAACCACAGGCCGCAAGCGGTACTAGCTGTACATAATGGTCCCCAGGTAGATGTCGATAAGAATGCCGATGAGAAAACCCATCCGAACTCCTACTGAGCCTGATGTGACAATCTCCGTACAGTCCGGTCTGTTCGTCTAATACTATCGGCGGCAAGCGTCAGTCCCCTAAAAGCGATATAAGTCGTGTCGGAGTGAAGCCCATTACACCTTGAGAAGCTACTGGAAATCCTACCAGTAAATCTCGTTTGCCGTGGCCAGGGACTTTGCGTAATGGCTCTCCAAACACAGTGCGATATCAACTCCCAATACCGGGAGAGACGAATCCTTTCTAACTGCCACTACCTCCAAGTGCTTCAGGACTGCACCCAACTGCTACCTGTTTGCACGACTCCTTTGAGCCGTGGTAGGGTAGCAATTTAAGAACAGTGGGAACACACTCGAGACGAAGCAGCAGTGTCAAGTCAACGGACTATACTGTACTCATGTCACCTCGGACCTGTTAACTGACGACGGGTATAATACCAACCAACAGTTCCCTGCGAGTCCTGTCCGGTGTACCCGTAACCTAACGAGCACCTGTATACTATCTCCAGTACAACGTACTAATGGCTGTGAGACAGACCATTTCCCCTGCTGGGATGAGAAGCGTACACACTAGTCTACTATGGATTATTGATACCCTGTCTCGATAATCCTATGACTAGAGACCTGAAAAAGGATGTGCTTGTAGACTACCCAGCCCCCACTAGTGTGACTGCCATCACAACGCTGGTAGTCAAGCAAGATCCTATGGGCTCTATCAATATGTATTCGTGATATGCTAAAAGAAACATATACACATATTAAGATAGATATAAACCAAGTAGCATACTACTATGTTGAACAAGACTGTTAATATAACTGTGAATATCCCAAGCTTCCATTAAGTAACATACAAGCTAGTATGATACAATAATGGCCCCTAGGGCATATACACTAACAATCTCCCACTTGCACTAGGGCCTTGTACCGGTGTATCGAAAACCTATCATCTCGAAAAGCCTCTCGAACTGTGTCTGAGGTAAGGCCTTTGTGAATGGATCTGCAGTGTTCTCCTCTGTAGCAACTCTCCGCACCTCGATCTCCCGGCGATCTATAATCTCCCTGATCAGGTGATACAGCCTTAAGATATGTCTGGACTTCTGATGGGATCTGGGTTCCTTCGCTAAAGCTATAGCCCCATTGTTGTCACAATACAGAGGTATTGGATCAACAATGGATGGAACCACCTGAAGTTCTGTGAGGAACTTCTTCATCCAGACTGCTTCTTTTGCGGCATCGCATGCAGCGATATACTCCGCTTCCATCGTCAAGTCAGCAACAGTGTCCTTCTTGGAACTCTTCCAGCACACCGCCCCTCCATTGAGGGTAAAGCTATAACCTGACATGGACTTGGAGGCATCCTTGTCACTCTGGAAGCTGGAGTCAGCAAAAGCCTCAATCTTGAGGTCTTTCCCACCGTAAACCAAGAACAGATCCTTAGTCCTTCTTAGGTACTTGAGAATGTTCTTTACTACTATCCAGTGCTTCTCCCCTGGGTCTGACTGATACCGGCTTACACGCTCAGTGCGTAAGCTAGATCTGGTCTGGTGCACAACATCGCATACATTATAGAGCCTACCGCAGAAGCGTAGGGTATAATCGACATGCGATCCCTTTCCAAATCTGTCTTGGGAGACATCTCTTTGGAGAGGGTGATTCCGTGACAAGCCGGCAAATTACCGCGCTTAGAATCTTCCATACTGAATCTTTTCAGTGTTGATATACCTGGACTGCGAAAGTCCCAACATCCTCTTAGATCTATCATGACAGATCCGGATCCCCAGAATGTAAGATGCATCACCCGGGTCTTTCATAGAGAACCTGTGTGACAAGAATCTTTTGACAGATTGTAGCATATGAATGTCATTTCCCATCAAGAGAATGTCATCCATGTACAAGACGAGGAATACGACAGTTCGTGCTACAATTTTACTATATATACATGGTTCATCTGGATTTTTGATAAAGTCATATTCTTTGACTGTTTCATCAAAATAGATGTTCCAACTCCGCGATGCCTGCTTTAATCCATAAATGGACTTATGCAACTTGCACACTTTCCCGCTGTTCCCACTCTGATTGAAACCTTCTGGCTGATCCATATAGACGTATTCTTCTAAATTACCATTTAGAAAAGTCGTCTTTATGTCCATCTGCCAGATCTCATAATCATGGAAGGCGGCAATGGCAAGAAGGATCTGAATGGATTTGAGCATAGCCACTGGAGAAAAAGTTTCGTCATAGTCCAAACCAGGTTTTTGATGAAAACTCTTTGCAACAATTCTAGCCTTATAGGTTTCCACCTGTTCATCCACACCAATCTTTTTCTTGAAGATCCACTTGCATCCTATGGGTTTTACCCCATCTGGAGCAAAGTCCAAAGTCCATACTTTGTTGGTGTACATGGACTCCATCTCGTTCCGCATTGCATCCAGCCATCTTACTGAGTCGCCGCTCTGGATGGCCTGTTGGAAGCTAGTAGGTTCATCATTATCAATGACGCAATCTTCTCTATCCTCGTCTATGAGAAAACCGTAGTATCTCTCAGGTGGATGAGACGACCTACTACTCCTGCGGAGGGGTGCGGGAATGTCCTGTTCTTTTTGAACTTCTGGTTCTACCAAACTTTCAGTAATAGTTTGTGGTTCTGGAATTTCTTCCAGTTCTATTGCGCTCTCACTTGTTTCCTTTTCTAAAAACTGCTGTTCTAGAAAATGGGCATTACGAGAAACAAAAACCTTTTGTTCCTCTGCGTAATAGAAAAAATACCCCTTAGAGTTCTTTGGATATCCCACAAACTTACACAATACTGATCGTGCCTTGAGTTTGTCCGCATGCTGCTTTTTAACAAAAGCTGGACATCCCCATATCTTCAGATACTGAAGATAGGGTTTCTTCCCACTCCACATCTGATATGGTGTGGTAGGCACAGTCTTGGTAGGAACCCTGTTCAAAAGATATGCAACTGATTCTAGTGCATAACCCCAGAAAGATTGCGGTAACTCAGCATTACTCATCATGGAACGTACCATATCTAATAGGGTTCGGTTCCGTCTTTTCGATACACCGTTATGCAGTGGAGTGTATAGAGGAGTAAGCTGAGAGAGAATTCCTTTCTCTTTTAGGTAACCCAGGAACTCGGCACTTAAGTATTCACCATCTCGATCAGATCTAAGTATCTTGATACTTTTACCGGTTTGGTTTTCTACTTCATTCTTATATTCTCGGAATTTCTCAAAGGTCTCGGATTTATGTTTCATCAAGAAAATGAATCCATACCTAGAGTAATCATCCGTAAAAGTAATGAAATATGAAAAACCGTCTCTTTCATGTGTAGACATTGGACTATATACATCGCTGTGTATGAGTCCTAAGAGCTCGCTCGCTCTTACTCTATGTCCAGTGAATGGAGTCTTTGTCATCTTTCCTTTGAGACATGATTGACAAGTGGTATAAGATTGATATTCGAATGGATCCAAATATCCTTCTCTATGTAACTTAGTTAACCTTGTCTCATTGATGTAACCTAGTCTACAATGCCATAAGAAAGCCTGATTTATATCTGGAGACTTTCTTTTTAGTGTGTTCTGGACATTGAAAATCTGTAATTGGTTTAACACGTATATACCGTTATCTAGTGTACCGGACCCAATCAAACTATGATTAAGGTGGATGTTAACAACATCGCTTACAAACGTGAAATCATAACTTTCTTTTGATAACAACGATACCGATATGATATTACACGTTAAACTGGGTACACAAAAACAGTTGCGCAAAACCAAAATATGTCCACTCGTCAATCCAAGGTGATTATCCCCCTATGGACACAGCATTCACGCTAGCTCCGTTAGCAACCTGGAGGGTCATATCACCAACCTTCAGCAATCTACGGTTTCTCAGTGCCTGCAATGTATTGCATATATGAGATCCTGATCCGGTATACAATACCCAGGAAGTAGAGTCGATTGACAGACAATTTTCAATTACAAACACACCTGAAGTCGAAGCCACAGCTTTCTTCGGGTCCTAGTTCTTGGCAATCTAAGCTTTGCAATCTTTTTTCCAATGGCCTTTCCTACGACAGTGGAAGCACTCGTCCTTTGCCACTACTGGCACCGCAACCATTGCCTTTCCCTTAACTCCCACCTTACCAACACCACCTCTTGGTTTGGTAGTGGCCATCTTCTTCCTTCCTTTGGCCCTTGCCTTGGACTTGGAAGAGGAAGCACCACGAACAAACTAGTGGGTGTTTCCCTTGCTTTCTGCAAGGTGCCCTTTGCACTCTTCAACATGTTAAGGAGTTCTGGAAGCACAACTTCCTTACCTTGAATGTTGAAATTCAAGATAAATTGGGCGTAGGTGGAAGGAAGGGACTGAAGAACCAAGTGTTAGTTATATGTATGCCCTAGAGGCCATTACTATATATAGGATGTATACTGTAGTGGATGCTTGGACATATATAGGGAGGACTTTCTTGCTCGACATGATAGTATGCTATCTGGTTGCTCTTTACCTTAACGTGTACACTGATTGTCTCTCTGTTACATGTTGGTAAAGCCCTTAGGATGTGTACTTGACTATCTGGACTATGATGCGGATCATACTAGTGGGGACATGGTAGTCCATAAGTACATCCTTCAAGGTCCCTAGTCATGGGTGTATCGAGACGGGGCATCGATATACCATAGTATACTAGCGTATACCTTCTCGACCTATACAGATGGGCGATGGATGATCCCATATCCATTGATGTTTGACATCAGAGATGATATACGGGTGCTCAGTGGAGACTGAGTACACTGGACGGACTCGCCGAGAACTCCCAGATGGTATTATACCTTACGTCAGATGGCAGTTCTCTGGTGACACTGGTACAAGTTAGTCTGTAGACCCGAGATCGTCATAGAGTCTTATGTGATTCCCACTGTGCGTTGATTTCCACCTTACCACGTCCAAGAGGGCGTGCAAAATGGTGGTTTTTGGGTACAGTCCCGATTCACATGGAGGCAATGAGCGATAGGAGGGGCTTCGTCTCTCCCGGTATAGGGAGTTGATGTTGCGCTGTGTTCGATTGGCTATAACCGGAAATCCCTGGCCAGGGTTGCTGAGATTTACTGGTAAGTGTTACCAGTAGTTTCTCGAACTGTTATAGACCTCATATCGACACGACTTATCGAGCTATTGGGGTCTGACGTTTACCATCCCTATGCGAGATATGCGACATATCAGACGACGAGACCGGACTGTACGGTAAGTGTTACTGGTTGGATTCACAGGAGTGTGAGCGGGCTTGCTCGTTGATCTTCTGGTCGCTCAATACCTGGGTGGCCGTTACGTTTAGCAGACCGCTTGCAGCCTGTGGGTGTTTGATATGATCATCACCTGCTGCCGGCGTATTGACGAGTCTTTAGAGTCCTAAACAGAGGTTTCCTGGCTCAAGCAAAACGAAATAGGAGCGCATATGAGATATGTGCGGGACCGAGAATAATGCGTGTATGTGATACCATATTCTATTCTCGCGATGAATGTATCGATTGGTTGTATGCGATATAACCTAGTTATCGAATCGAGGATTGATTCGATAAGTCGATACATTGGATATTAGTCGGTCATATGCGATGTGACCGGATCGTTAAATCAAGTGTTGATTTAATGATTTAATGTATAATTATATATATGATATATTACTTTACATTAACTATTATTTGTTCACTTAAGATGGATTTTCTCACTTGATGTGCACATTGTATATATGATATATGTTTGTGCACTAGTTTGTATCATGTTTGATGATACATGCAAACTTGGGTGTGTGTTTACTTTAAACCATGTTTGGTTAATGGTTAGGGTTTCCATTACCTTATTTATTTATTTACTTATTTATTTTGGCAAGAATAAAATGGTGGCTAACTTTGTTTCATTCTTAAAACTTCATGAAGCTTTGAAAGCTTTGACCATTTTGTTTCTTTCCTTAACCTAACCATTTAACTAAACCCTTGTTTATTCTCTACACTTGTTACACTAACCCATGGTTGCATTATTATAAGATCACTTGATTTATTATTATTCATCAATTGATTTTATTAATCTTATCATATTCTTTCTTCTTCTTCTTCAAGAAGAAGAAACCTTGCTACCTTCAATGGTGCCATGAGAAAGAGAGTGAGAAATCCAAATCCAAAGTGAACCCACTTCCTATTTCTTCATCCTCTACCACTTACCATGTAGTAGAGTGTGTTATCTTCATAAGTTCTATGACCAAGTGAAGATGGAGCTTGATCTTGAGTTGCCTCGACGTAGATCATCTTCGGTATCGAAGTCGACGAACTAGCCCGCCAATTTCTCCGATGAAACCGACGCTAGAGTCCGGGATCCGATGATCGCAGCGAAGGGACATCGTCACGGAGCTAAGGAAGTGGAGGACCGGATCTACAAAGGTTGTATTTCCATTCACTTAGTAGCAAAGTTGTTTGCTTGCATTAGTTTTCGCCTAATCTCTAGTTAACGATCTAGTTTAGGGTTTCTCGGCATCGGAAAATTTTAATTTTGCATGGTTGATGCCTTATGGAACCTCTTGAGTGTGCCTAGGAACCCTACAGTGGTATCAGAGCCTAGCTAGAGTCTTAGGCGATGAGTAGACGAAGTTAGAAACCCGATCGAACCCGAAACCCTAATCCAAAACCACTCTCTAGACTTTTTCTGAAAAAGTGGATTTTTCCAGATTAAAAATTTCCAAAAAATTCAGCAGGGAAATGTAGGAGTTACTGTGCAGCACGTGCACTTAACTCGACAGAAGCGCCGCGGAACCGCGGCCCCACCCTGGTTTGCGCGGCGGTTCCGCGGCCAGTTTGTTGAATTAGTGCACGTGGTTTGCACAGTAATTTGTTTCTGATAGTGCTGTGTTTTATGGGAATTTTTAATATTTACTCAAGAGTTGAGTTTTCTGGGTTGTTTTGGGGACTCGATGATTCGATCGGATTGTCTAATTTCGTCTATGTGTTTTTCCGGGTAATTTTAGAATATGTTAAAAAGTTCGACCGGATATAAATACCCAATTTTTCCCCTGCCGGGAAATTTCCAACTGTTGGATTTTTTCCGTAGTTTGAGAACGTTCTAAGTAGTGCAAGTAACACGATGGTCCCTCTAGAAGACAACAAATCTTAACTCGATTATGTGACCGTCTTGAACTGCCCTTTGAACCTTCGGGTTTGGGGCAGTACTGCGTGCCACATGTGAGGCGTTGGCTTGACCCTTCTACGGCTGGATCGTTGGTACTGAGGCATGAACTGAATGTTTTTAAACTTATTTCATGTGTTGAGCTGTTTCGGGAAAACTTGGGTGTTTGATTGTTCGATCGAAAAGTTTAATATTTTCTATTTATCTGGAATGTGATACAATATTTGGAATTCACAAGTTGTTATGAGATAACTGAATGAATGTTATAAATCAAGCACTTTAGTCTCACTTGATCGGTTGCCACGGAATTTTGAGGTGATCAAAAGTCAGTCACAATCACGTAGCGTACGCGGATACTCGCCGGGTAAACTTAATAGACAGCCACACCCCAAAGCCCCGACCAAGTGACTGTAGGAGAACCCCGTCGCCGAAAGTATCCGTTCGGGTGCTCGCGGTAGCGGTGTTCCGCCTTGGTGCACTTCGTCGACGGCATCGGGGGTGCGGCCGTCTACTAAAGTTTGCGACGAGCATTCGATCAGGATGTCGGGAATCTTGTTGAATTGCCCGACTTGATATTTGAAAAGAGTTTTCGATAATGAGACTGAAATGCGGGGTTTATAATTGTTAGGCATGCGATGTCTAAGGAATTCATTTGATTAAGTATGTGATGTCTATGAAGTTTGCGGATTCCAACTGTTGTAGTTTTACACTTTCTTTTCTATGACTGTAAGTGTAATATGTGATATCGCCGGTTTCGTTGCTATATGTCAACGACAATCGGGATACGCATGTTTAGTTACGTTGATGACATGTGATGTTATGTGTTGCTGGATATGTTATATTGGATCGTCGTGTTTGAATAGCCCGGGGGTTTTATGTGAGATGAGTGTTTTTCATTTTCATTCATGTAAAAACTTGTATGTAATATTCTTTTATTGGGGCACTTCCAGGTTGCGGAAGATGTCACCCTTTGTATATTATTTACTTTTCCGCACTAGGATAGACCCAAGGAGGAGGGCACAAGTAACCGGGTTCTGGAGTCCAGTAGGAGACCAACTCGAGGAGTCGAGTCCGGGTCTCCTAACTCTAGAATTGGTAGGGTTGCTTGCCGCTCTCGTAGGGGTCTAGGGGTGTGGGTTTGGCTATTCATCGCGACCGTGGAATCCGTGTTTTATACTGGCTCGTATTGAAAACACGGATGTCCTACTATATCCAATATTTCATATGATATTTTTCTGCTGCGTTATCTGTGATGTGATCATGTGATATGTTCAGATAGATATTATATACAGTATACATAATATATTATATAGACGTTGCTTATGTTTTACACCCGCGCTAGCCCTGCCTCGCTCTGGCGTTAGTTACCTAACCTAACGGTGCAGACGGGACATTGAGGCGAATGCGGATGGCATAAGCGTACGTTATATTTATCTGTGATGTTTAGGTGACTTAAATGATGGGACTTCATTAATATGATTAATGAAAGAAAAAGAAACCTAAAACATGTTGTGGAATCGAATTTTCAAAAACAGGTAGCTACAGTTCTTGCTTTGCATCGCGGTGTTCCTTGTAGAACATCCTGCACCTTATTCGATGAGGAAAGGTGTAACATTTCGAAATAATAAAAATATTATTTTTGGGAATTTTTATAATTTAATATTATTTTATTGAAAATTTTAATATTTTGGTATTATTAAATACAAATAAATGGGAAAAATTTTAGAAAAATTATGGAAAATTCTAAAATAGGGTAAATTAGAGAATTATGCCATTTCTAAGTTTAATTGATTAGTTATATGCTAAATTAGTGCTAATCGCGATTAAAAATCGCTAATCGGTTTTTAGCTTTTTTGTGCAAAACATGCACATATCACTTTTTCACACTTATGCATTTTCTTGCCATGGTTCACTTTGGGTTTACTATTCTTGGGAGAAGGATTTTGAGAGAATAAGAAAAAGAAAAGGAAAAGAAAATGGGAAAAGAATAAAGAATGAGGTTTGGTGAGAAAGAGAGGTATGGTCTCATTTGACTTAGGACTTAGCCATTTCCCTTCCCTCATTTCCCTCCTTCTTCTCCCATTGCTGCTGTTTCCCCTGCACCTCATTCTCCCTCCCCTCTTCAAGCTCCAAAACACCTCTAAAACAACTCCAAAACCCCACTCTCATTTCATTAAAAGTGTGCACAAGCTCAAGATCTACATATTGGACCAAGAAAGCAAGGATTTTGGCCACTAGGGGCAACTCAAGAATTTTCTTGAGTTGCCAAATGAGGTATTTTCTGGATCATTAACTTAGTTTTAGCATTACTTATACCCCCATGTTTAGATTGAACCGATATTGTTTGATATTGTGGAGTTAAGGAAAACCTAGTTAGGGTTTGAGGAAATTATGAGTTGTGATGTGAAATTGAGTTCAGTAGAGGCTACACCAACACCCTAGTACATGAATTGAGACCCTAACCTGAGAGTTGAAACCCGAAATACGGATTTAGAAACCGATATCGGAGAAATTGTAGAATCTGTGAAGGGTATATTGAATCTGCTATCACCCGAGACATCCTAAAATAAAATTGATTTGACAGTGAGATGTGCAGGCACCCTAGAACCACCACACAAGACCCCAAACCCTAACTCTTTTTCCCGGCCGCAGATTTATTCTGTTTGGCTGCAATTTGCGGCCTGGACCCCACCAAACTTTATCGTTTTGGTTTTGGTGTTCCCTTATCTGTAGATTAGGTCCCTGGTATGTATAGATTTGTCTAATTTGGCCTAGGGTGAAATCTGGAACATAATTCCTAAGTTGCTGTTTTGGATTCGTGTTTCCGTATTCCGTATTCTAAATTCTGAATTTGTGTATTGTGTTTTACCTCGACTATTTGGCGTTTATACGACGATATAGAGGATTTATTGATGGTTTTGAAGGCGTGCCATAGGTTCTAACCTATAGGCCCCTTATCGTATCGTTTTGAGTCTCGTGTGCCGTTTTAGCTTTGATTTGGTTTTAATGCGCATATACGATACTTTGATATATAGGTACCCATGAAGAATTCGGGACGACAAGCAAATGCGTGGTGACGTCGACAATGAAGACGCAAGGTGAGTAGATTATATCTACAGGGGGAAGTCGGGTGGATGGCGTATAGCACCCCCGCAGTCCGTAGTGGTTAAATTATATATATGATAGTTAGGTGTATTATGGATAGTGTAGGGTTAGAAGTGACTAGCGTAGTTCATAGTCGCGAACCCTAGAATAGATTTACACCTACACACACTCCCTTGCATATTCATTATACTTGCACTGTGTTTGATGATATTGGATGACATTGGAGATGGGTCGATGATCTTGGGCATTGTGCCCGAGATCGGCGATTTGGTGTGATTCGTATTTAGGATACGATACGTGATCTCTAGCGGGCCTTGGGACGTGTGCTTGCACACGCAGTATATTGATGGTATCAGTTGTACTAAACTTAGATCAGTACCCCAGATTATGTGATACGATGATAATGATACCTGATATCTGATGAAAGGAATGTGATATTGACCCATACCCGGCTATTGGGATGCCGTACGACGATTTACCGTACGAGCCTATATTGATGATAGATCCGCACTCATGACTCGAGGATGTCTTACGATATATTGTATCGTACGTGATATTATTGAGGCGGGATCACCGACTATTATATCTATATATATATCGACTCAGATTTAGGTGGTTTCCATACCTCTCCCGATTGACTTGATACTTAGATCTGTAGTTTGCATAGTAGATTCTTCACTGTGGTGTTGATTATTTGATTTTCGCATATTCATTCTATTCGCATTGCTTGCATATTTTTATTGCTATATTGTTATCATGCTGTTAGGACACCAGCACCATTATCGATGATGCGTATGATCCACGTACACTATTTGCTGGCTCACACACTTCATCATCGATAATTACCATGCCACTACACTGTAGTACTGTTGCATCCATGATATGATTCTTGCATGGCATATTGTACACCTATACCTGTATACATACATAGATGATTCTGACTTGATTAGAGATCTGGGAACCGCAAGATATTCTTCAAAACTGATTCATTTTAAAAAGAGCGGTTTCCCTCGACATGTGCACATTATTATTCCATGTTACATGACTTCTGATATGCTCACCTTTATTTACATGTCGCATATATCATGTTTTGATTATACGCATTGAGATATGTTGTTTGCATGATATTTCTGGATTTGGGAACCGTGGGTATTTCAAAAGAGAATGTATAATTGTTTTAAAAACCCGGTTACCCTTGATATGATATTTCAGTGCGTCCACCATGTGTTTTCTCGGTGCTGAGAGCGTCGTGTGAAACCCGATTCGAGGAGGCGGATGAGGCCGATTGCGGGTACATGGTGGACCCGGTATGGTACCCCGGGGCAAGAACGGTTTCGCTGTGTAGTAGACGGTGAGCCTGGCAGAGGGACTACTACCTAACGGTGATTGGTTGGACCTGGTGGTTATCCAGAGAATACCGACCGGAGTCGATAGATGGATATGGGCGTACTGCCGGGGCCGAGGGCCGATTTCGCAGACATAGTCTGTGGGCTGATCCGGACTGACGGAGCCCGATAGATGAGGATTTACTTGTCGATGCTAGGCACAGGTTTCATGACGATTTCCATGATTTTGATTATATCATCATATTTGGATGCATGACGTTTATTGTCATTGGTTGACGGGTGGACGGGTTCCACGTTTATTGTCATTGGGTGACGGGTGGACGGGGTCCACGTTCATACAGACTTGATCATATACAGACTGGATTTACATTGATTATACTTCATGCAGACATACCTTATACGGATGACATGTTATTATCTGAGGCACTGACACGAGTACTTGGCACTACCTACATGACTAGATGTTACATTGCCACTTTATCATGCTTCAGACTTACTCTTGTGGTTTATATTATACTGGTCGTATTGACCTAGGATTATGTCTTGCATTCGTTTTCTGCTTGTAGATATTTCTATTCACGAGTTGGCAACTCACCCCCGTTGTGCCACAGTTCTTGCAGGTTTTGCCGTACAGGTTCCATTGCGGCATTTCTGGCACGTTGCTTCCTTGCGGGTGAATTGCATTTGGTAGGTGGATTCTTTTGCATCAAGAACCACCATTGTACTTGTATTATTCATCGTATCTAGAATTTCCGTCAACCAAAACTTGTATATTATTTCAGACTCAGACACTAGTGATGTATTATTCGACCTTAGAGTCGCGCTTAGTAGTATTGCGGTTTTCATGCTTATTGAGTTTCTTTTGGTTTTGACCCTCGCCTTTCAGCGTTGTATATTATTATTGCTTGTGTGGTTATGACCGTCGATCGACGAAGAGCTAGCTCCCGCTTGGGGATGCCTTTTATCATTGCATATATATTGTTCTTGTTGTACCCCGTTCGGGGCCAGTATTTACAAAAGAAACTCTGCCGAAATTTTTAGAAAAGACTTTACATTTTAAAAATGCATATTCGGCTTAGTTATTAAAAACCTTGACTTCAAACATGTTTTCCTTCACTTCTTTAAACCAGTTCTCTTTACTTACTCTTAAAATGGTTTTAGATTTCTGGGCTTTTGGCTTACTTGGATCAGATGGAGTCCTATAGACTTCATGTGGTTCAAGGGCCAGTCACGTGCTCTTTCGGGTCGTGACAAAAGGGCCGAGATCTCTTCACCGGGAGTGACCCCTTTAGCAATAACTGGCAGATGCTACACACTCGGTTTGTCTTTTGATTGCTTCTATAGTTTCTGCTTTGCACAGTGATATATATGATATATCCCGCACCTCATTCGACGAGGAAAGGGCCGACGATCCCTTCACCGGGAGTGACCCCTTTAGCAAAACTAGAAAAGCCTAAAAAACACTCCATTTTAAAATCATTTGATTCTACAACGATATCAAGTTCATTACGCAATAGGTTTTCTGAAAAAGCTGTCGTAGCCCTCCGTCATTTCAGATAAGTCCTACTTAGTATTCGTGCTACGTTTGTTGACCTCCATCAAGGCGTAGTGTGCGGTAGCTAACTATTATTTATCTGCTTATGCATATGATGCAGATTGGGTTAGGGTAGTCGTACGGCCTTGTTGACCTCCGTCAAGGGTCGTGCGGGTGGGTTTGATTCAATCAAGAAATGACGGGTTGAACTTGACTAGTATCCTATGGTTTGTTGACCTCGGTCAAGGTCATAGGGTGCTAGGGGCAAAATTATCGGGAATTTCAAGTGTTGAAATTTGCAATGAGATTGCATACCTTCTATGAGATAGTTGGATCCCGATACCCGCTGCGAGTAAGAGTTACTCCTGGGAGAGTTTTACACATTACAATTAGCCGATCGAGTAGGTGTCTAGAAAGGTGTTAACGAGGTTATGCCTCTGGGAAAACAAGGTTTACATTAATTAGGTTCGTGCGAAAGCACAGGGGACCTCCCTCAAAGTACCGACACTGGCCTGGCTGAAAGATCGGCGAACTTGTAGCGTGTAATTAATCCCGGCTAGTCTTTCCTTTTAGGGTTTGAAGGAAGATTTGATAAAAACAGTGAGAGCCATCCTGATTAGATAAAATAATAACCAATCTGATCTTGCAAGAGCATACACTAAAGTGTTTTCTTCTCTCTCTCTCCAGGTAGCGACCATGTCATGCCTTAATCAAGATAATAATATGGATGTATTGAGTGAACCCGCATGTTATACTGTGCTGGGGAACGTTGGTCCCGTTCTTTCTTATAAGAGTTATAGGACTGAACATGATATATTGGAATACCAGATTTCCCGTGCCGCCCAAACGAAGAAAGTGCATGCTGATGCATCATCTTCGGGTGTGTTCATTATAGAGAACTGTTTCTCAGTATCCTTTACGTCCTGGGTATGAGATACCGGATCAGGATCCCGTATATGTAATCTGTTACATGGGCTACAGATAGGTAGAGAACTGAGGACGGGTGATAAGTTTCATGAGACAGAAAACGGTGCAAGTGTTGCAGCCAAGTCTGTTGGTCACTGTCACCCTGTATTACCAAAATACATTGATTCTGAATGAATGTTATTAGATACCGAAC
This sequence comes from Agapanthus africanus, assembly GCA_030015575.1. Classification (NCBI taxonomy): domain Eukaryota; kingdom Viridiplantae; phylum Streptophyta; class Magnoliopsida; order Asparagales; family Amaryllidaceae; genus Agapanthus; species Agapanthus africanus. The sequence goes on along the minus strand of CM057343.1, from coordinate 249,470,434 downwards.
CTGATATACAAAATCATATCAGTCTCTTTATTAGTAAAGAAATGATAAAATTTTGTATTGTTGGATAATGTTTTGAACATTTCCTATATCAAAAGTTTATCGGTTCAGGCACGTTATCTAAAAGCATTGATGTTCTAAATCAAACTACAGTTCTTAGTATACAGAACACACACAAGAGGAAGAGTTTAGAAATGAATGAATCCTTCTTGAGGCATTGTAGACTAGGTCATATCAATGCGACCCGACTGGCTGAAGTTACATTTAGATGCATATTTAAATTAGTTTGAATTTACATCTTGTGAAACTTGCCAGTCATGTCACAAAGATAAAATGGCCATAGCTCTGTTTATTGGAAACAGAGAAAGAGTTAGTGAACTCTTGGGATTGATACATAGTGATGTATGTAAGGTCCCCCGTCTACACATGCCAGGACCGGTTCTTTGTACTTCATTACATTCTCTGATGATCTCTCAAGATTCAGTCATATGTTCCTGTTGAAACACAAGTCCGAACATTTTGAGATATTCATAGAATATAAGTTAGAAGTAGAGAACCAATACGGGTATAAGTATTATGTCCTTTGATGAGATCAAGGAGGAGAATACTTGTGCATAGAATTCCTGGACTATTCTAAAGGAGAATGAGATTCTCTCTCAGCATTACTCCTTCGTATACACCATAGCACGATGGTATATTGGGGCGGAGCAATTGCACCCTATTCGATATGGTGCGCTCTATGATGAGTACTACTGAGTTACCTATTTCCTTTTGGGAGTTTGCACTTGAGAAGCTGCATACCTATTGAATAGGGTTCAAATCAAATCAGTTGCCTACCACTTCATATTTGATATGATAGGGGAAGAGCCCATCTCTTAAGTCAGTTAAGATTTGGGGTTGTCCGGGCTATGTCTAAAAGCATAATCCGGACAAGCTAAAGGCAAGGTCTGTAATGTAGAACTGGAAAGGTTCCAGCTATACAAACTACAGCAGATGATTTGATAGAACCAAAGAATTCAATAGTTACCAACGAACCTCAGCCTCTCTGCCGATCTAGTAGGGTTCCTCATCCGCCTGAGAGATACTTCGGTTTCTCGATGACAGTGGGAGCGAGGATTGCATCATGAGATGATGACCCAACTAGTTTCGAGCAGGCCATCGAGAGTAGGGACTCTGTAAAAATGGCTGGATGCTTAGCGATCTGAGATGGAATCCATGTACACCAACAAAGTATGGACTTTGGTTGCTATATCTGAAGGGTTAAATCCCCATCAGGAGCAAGTATATCTTGAGAAGATTACTTGGTGTAGATGGAAAAGTTGAGACTTTCAAAGCTAGACTTGTTAAAAGTTTTCGTCATCGACCAGGCGTGGATAATGATGAAAACTTTTCCAGTGGCTATGCTTAAGTCCATCCGGATCATACTTGCCACGGCTACATACCTTGACTACGATATCTGGTGGTTGGGTGTCATGACTGCTTTTCTAAAATGATGTTTCAAAAAAGAGAGTCTGTAAGTACACAGTCAGAGGGCTTCGTAGACAGTGGGAGCAGCGGAAACGTGTGCAAGATGTTTTATGTGATAAAGCAGGCATCGCGGAGTTGGAACATCTGTTTTGATGTATTAGTCAAAGAGTTTGACATCATCAAAATGGTAGATGAACCTTGTATAAACAAAAAGGTAGTAGGGAGTATGGTGACGATCCTCGTAGAGTACGTGGATGACATACTCTTGATAGGGAAGGAGTTTCCTATGCTACGCTCGATCAATCTCCGCTTATCACAATGATTCTCCACATAGGATCAAAGTGATACCTACTAAATCCTGGGTTTTGGATCTATGAGATATATCTAAATGGATGTTAGGATTCTCACTAGATGTAATGAGATGGTATCAATCGATCTTGGGGAGAATCACTGGAAGTGTTCCAGGGTGATAAGGACGACTGAATGTCAGTCGCAGGCATTGTCTTCACCCTCTATGGAGGGACGGTATGTTGGAAGAGTTTCAAGCTAAATACCGTGACATACTAGACGATTAAAGGCAAGATACATCGCTACTTAAGATGCTACCAAAGAGGCTGTCTGGGTGTATATTAGTTCATGAGATGAACTTAGTTCCTCCCATTGTGTGACAATGGAGTTATGGCTTATGCCAAGGAACGTCCGTCCCATCAGTGACCCAGACATATTCTAAGGCAGTGTCACCTGATCATGGAGATGGTTGATCTCCAGGGTGATCGAGGTAAGGAGAGTAGACTTAAAGGACAACACGGCGGATCCACTCACAAAGGCCTTTTCCCAGAGAGAGACTTTTATGGGATGGTTGAGTATGAGATACTACAACCACTGCTATCAGATGGCCCTAGTGCAAGTGGGAGATTGTTAGTTATATGTATGCCCTAGAGGCCATTACTATACATAGGATGTATATTGCAATGGATGCTTGGACATATATAGGGAGGACTTTCTTGCTCGACATGATAGTATGCTATCTGGTTGCTCTTTACCTTAACGTGTACACTGATTGTCTCTCTGTTACATGTTGGTAAAGCCCTTAGGATGTGTACTTGACTACCTGGACTATGATGCGGATCATACTAGTGGGGACATGGTAGTCCATAAGTACATCCTTCAAGGTCCCTAGTCGTGGGTGTATCGAGACGGGGCATCGATATACCAGAGTAGACTAGCGTATACCTTCTCGACCCATATAGATAGGCGATGGATGATCCCATATCCATTGGTGTTTGACATCAGAGATGATATACGGGTGCTCAGTGGAGACTGGGTATACTGGACGGACTCGCCGAGAACTCCCAGATGGTATTATACCTTACGTCAGATGGCAGTTCTCTGGTGACACTGGTACAGGTTAGTCTGTAGACCCGAGATCGTCATAGAGTCTTGTGTGATTCCCACTGTGCTTTGATTTCCACCTTACCACGTCCAAGAGGGCATGCAAAACGGTGGTTTTTTGGTACAGTCCCGATTCACATGGAGGCAATGAGCGATAGGAGGGGATTCGTCTATCCCGGTATAGGGAGTTGATGTTGCGCTGTGTTCGATTGGCTATAACCGGAAATCCCTAGATAGGGTTGCTGAGATTTACTGGTAAGTGTTACCAGTAGTTTCTCGAACTATTATAGACCTCATATCGACACGACTTATCGAGCTATTAGGGTCTGACGTTTACCACCCCTAGGCGAGATATGCGATATATCAGACGACGAGACCGGACTGTATGGTAAGTGTTACTGGTTGGATTCACAGGAGTGTGAGCGGGCTTGCTCGTTGATCTTCTGATCGCTCAATACCCGGGTGGCCGTTACGTTTAGCAGACCGCTTGCGGCTTGTGGGTGTTTGATATGATCATCACCTGCTGCCGGCGTATTGACGAGTCTTTAGAGTCCTACACAGAGGTTTCCTGGCTCAAGCGAAACGAAATAGGAGCGCATATGAGATATGTGCTGGACCGAGAATAATGCGTGTATTTGATACCATATTCTATTCTCGTGATGAATGTATCGATTGGTTGTATGCGATATAACCTAGTTATCGAATCGAGGATTGATTCGATAAGTCGATACATTTGATATTAGTCGGTCATATGCGATGTGACCGGATCGTTAAATCAAGTGTTGATTTAATGATTTAATGTATAATTATATATATGATATATTACTTTACATTAACTAGTATTTGTTCACTTAAGACGGATTTTCTCACTTGATGTGCACATTGTATATATGATATATGTTTGTGCACTAGTTTGTATCATGTTTGATGATACATCCAAACTTGGGTGTGTGTTTACTTTAAACCATGTTTGGTTAATGGTTAGGGTTTCCATTACCTTATTTATGGCCAAGGCAGAAGATTTACTGGTAGGTATTCCAGTAGTATTTCAAGGTGTTCTGGGCTACACTCCGACACGACTTGTACCTCTTTTGGGGGTCTGACTTTTACCAACCCCCTAGGCCCGCCATGCGATGCTCATAGACGAACGGACCGGACTGTACGGATATTGTCACTAACAGGCTCAGTAGGGTGTCAGGATGAGTTCGCTCATCGACGTCCCTTTTGGTCAATAGCTGGTAGCCCGTTACGTATGGCTAATACCTCTGACGTGCTAGTGGTTAAATCCACAGCCAAAGTATTGACAAGTCTTTAGAGTCCCCCACAGACAGTTTCTCAAGTTTCGGGCGAAACGCTGTAGAGGCCGTATGGAGATATGGCAGGGTTCGATCATATACGTGCGGTATTGCACGGATCATGATCGGACGGATTATACTAGCGGGCTTTGGTTTCAGCCGGATCCTAGTATAGTACAGTGTAGATTTTGTCTCATTGCATTTGTATTCGGTCGGAATACAAATGCGGGTATATATATACAGTCGCGGGGTTTTCCTGTAATTTATTACGGGATCGTTTTTTTGAAGTTGCTAGTTTGCTTTCCGTTTCGGCCATTTTCCTTTGTTTCTTTCATTGGTTGAAAATTGGTGGAGACGGGGTTAGTTGCAAGCATGCAAATTTGAATGGTGGAGGGGGTTATTTGCAATTGTGCATTTTAATAATGGGGAAGACTTTTAGTGGAGTATGGTTGCTTCATGATTGTGCACCATCCCTTGACTTATTTTATTCATCATTGTTTACTTTATGAAATATGATGGTTGATGAGAAGGAGACCTTTTTTTGTGATCATTATTCATCATGATAACCCTCTCTCTCTCTTGCATTATTCCCTCTCTCCGTACACAACATTTGGCTCACTCCCTCTTCTCATTTCTTGAAGTCATGGCCGGCCATTCTAGTGTGGGGCTGTCCAAAATTTTGTGAGGAATTTTTCATCTCATTTGGCTTGCACAAAATGAGAGAGCACCATTTTCAAAGCTCATCTCCTTTCCCACTCCCAAATGGCAACTTCAACAACCCCTAGAGACAAACCATTCTACATTTAGCCTACAGCATTCTTGGACACGTCGGCTCGCCAACTTCGTGCCCGAGTTGCCTTGGTCCAGAGGTGGGAGCCCGTAAAAGAACCCGGCGATGTGGTGCCCTTTCCGACGAGGAGATGAAGACCGGAGATTCTGCGAGGAGATCGGGATGAAGGCCGAAGACCGAAGGACTCGGATCGCTCGGTATAGCTCTCTACCTATTCTCTAGTTAGCTAGCATTAGGTTAATGGCCCGATCCAGTTTTATAGTGCGCGGTAGTGCCGGTTTACAAGTTTTGTAAAAGTTTCGTTTCCGCATTTTGGTCTCGGATTGATGGCCGGGGCGCTGCCGTGCACGTACACTGGTATCAGAGCCACGCCATTAACCTAGTCTAGCTTGCTCTAACATGTTTAAAACTTCGATCGAACAAATATTCCAAAACCGCAATTTCAAGAGCATCGGTTTCTGTCGATTTTATTTGTGCTCGAAAATTTTTTTTGAGTGTTGCAGAAATTCAAGCAGGCGTTTTTAAGCATTCTGGAAAAATTCGATGCAGTGATTCCTCAGTAGGACCGCGGAACCGCGGCCAAACCCCTATTCTGGCTGCGGTTCCGCGGCGGGTTAATATGATCACAGCACCAAATTTTTTCAGTGGGCTTCTGACTTGGAAATGGGGTTTTTGGTATATTCTGTTTGGGCCCAGATTTTCTTTGAGTGCTACAATTGTGCTTGGGGCCCACTTCGGTATATTTAGTCGATCGAAAATTTTAAACATGTTAGTTCACAGTATTTACATTATATCTGCGACCGTGAATGTCACTTGATCGGTAAATCCTGTCTAACAGCTATAGCCCTTTTAGACGGATTTGCGAACGTGACATTCACGTTGATGTTCTGTGTTATGCTGTGATATTGCGTATTGGTCGTGGGGGATAGCCTGGATGCAATGGTAGTACAGTTTGGTTGTTTATGTACATTTGATATTGCGGGGTGAGCGTCCGACATGTGGACTGCCGTTACTGCCTGTTTGTATATTATTCTTTTGGGGCACGACCGGGCTGAGGTCGATGCACCCGTTGTATGTATATTTTACTTTCTGTACTAGGATTACCCCGCGGAGGGGTGCACGGATAGCCGGGTTCTAGAGGACAACGGGCCCGCATCTCATGGCATTGAGACAGAGGGGGCTTCACTCTAGAATTGGCGGGCTATTCGCTGCACTCGTAGGGGTACAGGTTGACCCAAGGAGGGGTGCCCAAGTTACCGGATTCCGTGAAGTGCTGGGTGGTCCATTCACGTTGCTGAAAGGGGCTGCCTCACTTCAGGTTTTGGCAGGTAACTTGCCACGCCCGTAGGGGTCTAGGATTTCATTGCACAGGCTATCCACACGACCAGGGGAACGTCGGGTTTCAGTAGCGGCTCTATGAAACCCGGGGATCCCAGATATCTGTATTGTTCTGTGATGCTTATTACATTTCTGTGATGTTGCATTTTATCACGCCTTGAGCGAATATTATATATTGATATATATACTAGTAGATGTTGTATATGTTTTGTATCCTCACTAGTCAAGTCCCCGCTCTGTCGTTAGTTAAGTAACCTAACGGGTGATGACGGGACCCCGTGGAGAATGCGGATGGCATATACGTACATCATTATTTTCGTTCTTTATTGGTGTGATCAATTGATGGGACTGTATTGATTCGGGTCAATGCAAGCTAAACAAACCTAATCTGATGTTGTTGGAACAATTTTTCAAAAAGCTGTTATTGCAAGGACGTTCTCTTTTGTTTTGCACAGTGGTATTCGGTTATGAATATCCAGCACCTCAGTCGACGAGGCAAGGGCCGAGATCCCTTCACCGGGAGTGACCCCTTGGACAGAAGTTTGCGTCAGGGCAATAACTTCACTATAGTCGATTACTTTTGCTTTGCATCGTGGTATTCAGTTGGAATATCCTGCACCTCATTCTACGGGGAAAGAGCGGAGATCCCTTCACCGGGAGTGACCTCTTTAGCAAAGGTTTTCGTCACTATATTTTTTTAAAAAGCTATCCAGTTCCTTCTATGATATCAAGTTCGTTACGTTAAAGGTTTTTCGCCAAAAACCATTCGTAGCCCTCCGTCATTTCAGACGGGTAGCACGTAGTATTCATGCTATGTTTGTTGGCCTTCGTCAAGGCATAGTGTATGGTAGCTGCTTGTTACCTTTCTGCTGCATAGATAGATACGTTGGTTTGGGACAGTCGTATAGCCTTGTTGGCCAAAATCAAGGGCTTGTACGGATGGGTTCAAATTAACTTGGATAATGACGGGTAGAACTTGACATGTGACTTATGATATGTTGGCCTTCGTCAAGGTCATAAGAGCATGGGGAAAAAATCACATCGGGGGTTTCTAAGGGAACTGAAACTTGCCAGATATGCGCATACCTTCTGGAGTGTGATAACGTGAGTGGAGTCCATCACATTATCATGCAATGATAGTTGGATCCCGATTCCCACTGATGTGTTGGTTTACTCCTCGGGTGATCCCGACTAATTCTTTTTTCAGGTTTGGAGAAGAATTTGACGTTACAGTGGGAGGTTTCCTGATTAGATAAATTGGTAACCATTCTAATCTAGGTTAGAGTGCACGCTGAGTGTTTCTTTTTTCTCTCTCTTTGGCAGCGACCATGGCCCGACCCTTGACTATGACTCAGTGACCAAAATTAACTGAACCTTCCTAAACATTGGCTTTTGGATTGTCAGAGTTGCAGACTTCATTGCCACTTCTACTTTTACCCTTTTCTCCAGGACACCCCGTATTACTACGAACGTCCACTTCCATTGGATAAAACCATCGTATGGTTATATACGAACTCGAAGGAACTTATTCGAGGATGGTTTCTGGTTCTGGAGAAAATGAATATGACTATTCAGTTGTCTTTTCCTTTTAGCTTCTCTTAAGTTGCGAGTGCTCCTTGGATTAGGGGATAGTACACCCGTTACGCCTATTGGATAGTCTTCTTCCAAACCTTAAGCTGGTGCCGAACGGTAGGGAATGAAGAAAGCCGATTAGCCTAAGGTATTAAGTAAAGACAAGTAAAGGGATTAGAAGGAGGGCAAAGTAAATTGCGACTGCTAGTCACGACCAAACCAAGTACTTCATTACCACTCCCACTTCACCTTTGTATTTCTCCAGAACACTCCGTATCACTACGAAGATCCACAGTTTATTGGATACTCCATCGTATGGTTATATACGAACTCGAAAGGAACTTGTTCCAGTTCGGGGATGGATTCTGGTTCAGGAGAAATAGGAATAAGGTTTATTCGGTTGTCTTTTATCTTCACCTTCTCTCGCATTGCGAGTGCTCCTAGGATTAGGACAGTACACCCATTAGGCTTATTGGATAGTCTTCTTCCAAACATAGGCTGGTGCCGAAAGGTAGGGAAGGAAGAAAACCAATTTGCCTAAGAGGGTGTACAGAAGGTAATGACTAAAGACATATGAAGGGATTTGGAGAAATGGCAAAGAAATATACGGTTACGGTTGTGAATCTGGATAATGGAAGAGACATTACTGAGAATACCCGGATACCCCTACGAAACATTTCAATGTTTCAGTTTCACTATGTACTGTTAAAAGAAAACTGATTTCCCAATTAGACACTTGCTCCAGGGTATGTATTTACCAGGTTTTGATTCTCACATCTGTATGGTTTTACAGATAATGAGTGGGAGTAAGTTATTGGGAATTAGGTGATTGTCCTCATTATATCGGAATTTGTTGTAATTGGTGATATTTGAGGAAATCGCCTGGGTTGTTTGCCGGACGGCAAATATTTGGTTTTGAATATCCGCTGTTATGCACCAATTTCAAATTAATATATCTGTACGTCTAATTTTTATAGAATGAGATATACCTTTTTGAAATTATGTCTATGACATTTACCTATATCAGTGGATGGTTAGGTAAGGAGCATTAAACAGCGGTGTAATTCTTCTTAACCATAAGTACAGTTTTCAACCTACGATGCACAGGGTTTGGGTTATTAGACTCAGAGGACTTATACAGAGGATTATATATTGTCCATTTTCCATTAGGACAGAGGGGTTGGTCCTCGTACTATATTCGGTTTACTTATGACTTCTCTAGTTTTTAGACAAGTGTTTCGTGGAAATGCAAGGTCAGAATTTTGAGAAGTTATAGGTATAAGAATAAAGTAGAGAACCAGGTGTTGCAAGTATCAGGATTCTTCAAGGTGATCGAAGATGTAGATACTTGTGTATGGTATTCAGTTGATAGTAATGATTAAGAGAACTTGCTTCTCTTTCAAGTTACTCATAATTGGAAGCACTCCTAAGTTGAGTAATGCTGAGCGACCTCTCTCCATTTAGTTGACATGCACTGGAGACAGCTGCATGATTTGAATCTAGTTTCAATTAAATCAGTGCCTCTGTTTCTGTATTGGGTACAGAACAGTTCATATCTTGACATTGTTATGGTACGGGGAGTTGTCCGGCTTATGCTTAAAACCAGACTCTGGATAACTCAAGGCACGTTTCTGTAATGGCTGTTTGTGGGTTGACCCGGGCTATGACGTGGGTTGATTTTCTACCATCTGGAAGATCAATAGTGATATTGTTCTAGACTCGCCACTGTTTTAAAAAAATAGATTTTTTTCAGAAAACAGTAGTGGGAGTATGGTAGAACTGGAAATGATTCCAGAACCGCAAACGATTACTGAAAATTTAATAAGAACCTAAAGATTCAATCTGGTTTGATATTCCATTGACCACTCCGCAGATAAGGTGGGTAACCTCAGGCACTCGAGACGTACTTCGGTATGCTCAAAGACGGTGACAGGGAGGTTCTTGTTTACCCAGACTTGCCATTGCTGTTGTTCCAGACTATGAGACCCGGCAGGAGGATGAGTATAGCGTCGTTCTAAACTGGCTTTAGAAGTGTATGAGTATATGACTTTGCCAGAGGGTTGTCGTAGTCAGTGGGAGCAGCGGAAGTATAGTGGACAAGTAGCTTATGTCTATTTATAGACTAAAGCAGATATAGCGGAGATAGATCATCTATTTCTGATGTGACAGCCATAGGTTTGACTTCATCAGAATAGGGGATGGATCTGTTAAGAAGGTAGTAGGGTGTGATGTCCTGGTATTTGGATGACATACACAGAATAGGAAGTGATGTTCCTATACTACGGTCGGTCATATTTTGGTTGTCACACAGTGGTTTCTCCACATAGGACTTGGATATTATATCAGACATTCTGGTTACTGGATCTATAGTTTTAGATCTAGATTTGGGTAGTTTCCTAATCTGGGTACTTAGACAACATTCTACAGGTGTTTTAGAATGGACGACTCCTGGCATGGTGGTATATCTGCAGGTAATGGAGTCACCCTCTCTGAAGGTGTCTTACAGACTAAAGGGGAGAGGGATGTACATGATTGGCAGATCACTTGCTTAGGCAATTGAGTTGATCATGAGATGTCAAGTACCACACCAGATGTTGTTTTTACACGAGATGCAATAAGTTGATATTAGTCCAATCCTAGAGAAACATTAGGAAGCAGTTTTAGAACATAAGTGGATGTTCTAGGGATATGATAACGGCAGCCTCATTCGGGAGACAGTTATCATTCCAGGCTTCCAAGGTGACCTGGATGACAGAGTGGCTGTCAGAGTTATGGTTTTCCCTCTTATGAGGGGCAGTATTTTGGACAGATGGTCCAAGGGGATACTGAGGGAGGCATGGCGCAGGATACTGATTGGTTTCAGTTGACGATACAGTCTAAGAAGTTTAGATTTGGAGTTCATTTATGAGCTAGGTCCCATCAGATATCTAGACATATTCTAAGACAAGTATTGCTCATTTCGGGAGATGGGTTTCTCCGTGAACTTGAAATTAAGAGAGACATAGAAAGAAACATCAGGGCGGATCTACTCACTGAGGCTATTCCTCGAACGCAATAGTTTCGCAAACGGGTTTTGTGATACTGATTAGTAGAGGAGTTGGGTGTTCGGTATCACACGGGCTGTGAGTATGCGACATCGCAATAATTAGCCTTGAGTGCAACTGGGAGATTGTTGGAGATAGTGCCCTCAGAGTCAATTATTGGATCACAGGCTAGTGATTGCAATGATTGAGGGAGGACCTATACCGGTAGGACAGTCTTACTCAAGATGATAGTATGCTATCTGGTTTATCTTTATCATTGTGTACTGCTTCAGGTGACCTTACAGGTCACTATTGCACATTGATAGAGCCCCTAGGATTCTTGCTTGACTACCAGCAGTATGATGGCGATCATATACGTGGGAGCTGGGGTCTATAAGCACATCCTTAAAAGGTCCCTAGTCGTGGGAGTTTCGAGACAGGGCATCGATACTCCAGAGTATACTAGTGTATACAGTCGAGACCCCGACGAGGGGCGATGGCTGGTCTCACAAGCCACTGGTGTCAGTTGGTTCACCTAAGATGTATACAGGTGCTCATTGGGTTATGAGTACACCGGACAGGACCCGCCGGGAACATGCTAGTTGGGATTATACCAGACGTCAGATAGCAGTTCCCTGGTGACATGTGTATAGGTTAGTTCATCGACCTGAGATCGTCATTTGTCTCGTATGAGTTCCCACTGTACTTTGATTACTACCCTACGCCGGCTTAAAGGAGTCGTGCAAACAGGTATTAGTTGGGTAAAGTCCCGAGCCACATGGAGGCAGTGAGTGGATGTGCAGGGGTTCGTCTCTCCCGGTATTGGGGGTGAGGTCGCGCTGTGTCTAGGAGAGCCATTACACGAAGTCCTTGGCCAAGGCAGGAGATTTACTGGTAGGTATTCCAGTAGTATCTCAAGGTGTTCTGGGCTACACTCTGACACGACTTGTACCTCTTTTGGGTGTCTGACTTTTACCAACCCCCTAGGCCCGCCATGCGATGCTCATAGACGAACGGACCGGACTGTACGGATATTGTCACTGACAGGCTCAGTAGGGTGTCAGGATGAGTTCGCTCATCGATGTCCCTTTTGGTCAATAGCTGGTAGCCCGTTACGTATGGCTAATACCTCTGACGTGCTAGTGGTTAAATCCACAGCCAAAGTATTGACGAGTCTTTAGAGTCCCCCACAGACAGTTTCTCAAGTTTCGGGCGAAACGCTGCAGAGGCCATATGGAGATATGGCAGGGTTCGATCATATACGTGCGGTATTGCACGGATCATGATCGGACGAATTATACTAGAGGGCTTTGGTTTCAGCCGGATCCTAGTATAGTACAGTGTAGATTTTGTCTCATTGCATTTGTATTCGGTCGGAATACAAATGCGGGTATGTATATACAGTCGTGGGGTTTTCCTGTAATTTATTACGGGATCGTTTTTTTGAAGTTGTCAGTTTGTTTTCTGTTTCGGCCATTTTCCTTTGTTTCTTTCTTTGGCTGAAAATTGTTGGAGAAGGGGTTATTTGCAAGCATGCAAATTTGAATAGTGGAGGGGGTTATTTGCAATTGTGCATTTTAATAATGGGGAAGACTTTTAGTGGAGTATGGTTGCTTCATGATTGTGCACCATCCCTTGACTTATTTTATTCATCATTGTTTACTTTATGAGATATGATGGTTGATGAGAAGGAGACCTTTTTTTGTGATTATTATTCATCATGATAACTCTCTCTCTCTCTCTTGCATTATTCCCTCTCTCCCTACACAATATTTGGCTCACTCCCTCTTCTCATTTCTTGAAGTCATGGCCGGCCATTCTAGTGTGGGGCTGTCCAAAATTTTGTGAGGAATTTTTCATCTCATTTGGCTTGCACAAAATGAGAGAGCACCATTTTCAAAACTCATCTCCTTTCCCACTCCTAAATGGCAACTTCAACAATCCCTAGAGACAAACCATTCTACACTTAGCCTACAGCATTCTTGGACACGTCGGCTTGCCAACTTCGTGCCCGAGTAGCCTCGGTCCAGAGGTGGGAGCCCGTAAAAGAACCCAGCGATGTGGTGCCCTTTCCGACGAGGAGATGAAGACCGGAGATTCCGCGAGGAGATCGGGATGGAGGTCGAAGATCGAAGGACACGGATCGCTCGGTATAGCTCTCTACCCATTCTCTAGTTAGCTAGCATTAGGTTAATGGACCGATCTAGTTTTATAGTGCGCGGTAGTGCCGGTTTACAAGTTTTGTAAAATTTTCTTTTCCGTATTTTGGCCTCGGATTGATGGCCGGGGCGCTACCATGCACTTACAGTATTTTTAAGGGTCCCTGAAAAATTTTTAGACCCCGTTTTAAAATCGGCAGAAACTTAGTGAAAAAGTCGTATTTTCGGGATTGTTTTGCGATCGAATTTCTAAAGACTTTGCTAACATGTTAGTTATGGTTTAGCTAGGCTCTGATACCACTGTAAGTCGACGTTAGACACCCCACATGATGCGGGGAGGCGGAATAGGTAAAACAATCATTTTGTTTAAGTTAACATTGACCAACTTTACGGATCTTTGCTAAACCCTAACTAACAAACTATCTAAAAGTGCGAAAATACTATGATAGATGATTATACCTCAAGATACTTGTCCTTCTTGTTCTTGTTGTTCACCTCCTCGTCGGCCTCCTCGATGTGATAGAAGATCCACCCGAGAGTTTCTTCTCCAAGCTTTAACCTATCACTTGAGATAACTAAGTGGCTAGGATTGCTAATCCAAGTAACCTAGAGGATATAGAGATGGATTAAGGATTAATTAGTCTTTCTAACCCTTAGAATCTCAACACATGAGAGGATTAGGGTTAGGTTGAAGAAGAGGAGAGCTTGAGGAGAGAGAGTGTGTATGTGAGAATGAAATGAAAATATAACTCATTCTATATTTGATGAAGCATAATAATTATCAAAATAAATCATATAGATAATTACAACCATGCTTCATTTAATACAAATGAATGAATCATCTCATGAGTCAAATAAATACTTCATTAACTCACTTGGATGAATCACTACATGAGTCACAAATTCATTTAATGCAAATTACACCTAAGCTCTCCACCTCACCTTTCTTCTATAAGCTTCTCGACTAATTAAGAGAATGCCCCTCCCATCCGTAAAACACGGAAATACTGAGACTGTATAAATCCAATAATCCAATACCAGAATCTAGCTTAAACTAAAGCCCGCTCGTATTATCTGTCCGAACATCATACGTGCACAAGTACACGTATATGTCCGAACCCTGTCGTAAAACTATACGACCTCTATATCGTTTCGCCTGAAGCAGGGAAACTCTCTGTGTGGGACTCTAAAGACTCGACACTACGCTGGCAGTGGATTTAACCACAGGCCGCAAGCGGTACTAGCTGTACGTAACGGTCCCTAGGTAGATGTCGATAAGAAGGCCGATGAGGAAACCCATCCAAATTCCTACTGAGCCTGATGTGACAATCTCCGTACAGTCCGGTCTGTTCGTCTAATACTATCGTATATTAGGCCTAGGGGGTCGGCAAGCGTCAGTCCCCTAAAAGCGGTATAAGTCGTGTCGGAGTGAAGCCCATTACACCTTGAGAAGCTACTGGAAATCCTACCAGTAAATCTCGTTTGCCCTGGCCAGGGACTTTGTGTAATGGCTCTCCAAACACAGTGCGATATCAACTCCCAATACCGGGAGAGACGAATCCTTTCTAACTGCCACTGTCTCCAAGTGCTTTAGGACTGCACCCAACTGCTACCTGTTTGCACGACTCCTTTGAGCCGTGGTAGGGTAGCAATCTATGAACAGTGGGAACACACTCGAGACGAAGCAGCAGTGTCAAGTCAACGGACTATGCTATACTCAAGTCATCTGGGAACTGTTAACTGATGACGGGTATAATACCAACCAACAGTTCCCTGCGAGTCCTGTCCGGTGTACCCGTAACCTAATGAGCACCTGTATACTATCTCCAGTACAACGTACTAATGGCTTGGGATAGACCATTTCCCCTGCTAGGATGAGAAGCGTACACACTAGTCTACTCTAGAGTATCGATGCCCTGTCCCGATAATCCTACGACTAGGGACCTGAAAAAGGATGTGCTTGTAGACTACCCAGCCCCCACTAGTGTGACTGCCATCACAACGCTGGTAGTCAAGCAAGATCCTATGGGCTTTATCAATATGTATTCGCGATATGCTAAAAGAAACATATACACATATTAAGATAGATATAAACCAAGTAGCATACTACTATGTTGAGTAAGACTGTTAATATAACTGTGAATATCCTAAGCTTCCATTAAGTAATTTACAAGCTGGTATGATACAATAATGGCCCCTAGGGCATATACCCTAACAATTGCTCTCCATATAAATCTTTGTTATGGAGGAAGATGGAAGCTAAGTTCATCTTCTAGTGCCGCCTCTGGTGTTCATTATCCATTGAGGCCAACACAAGGCATTTGGCTTCCGCACTATCAATTTCCCATGTCTTACGTATCTCAATATCCGCGACGCTGGAATCTGGACCTGGGACGGCGGGGGCTTTGGTAGTAACGAGGTAGCCCGGCTTGTCATAGGTTATGGCCATCTGGATATTCCTTAGCCAATCTTTATAGTTTGGTCCCGTCAATAAGTTTTTATCTAGCAGTAACTTAAGCTTGGTCATTTTGGTCCCTGTTGTCAAGAGAGAGAGAGAGAGAGAGAGAGAGAGAAGAGTGTCGGTACTTCGAGGGAGGTTTTCCAACGCTTTCGCGAAATTCCTTAATTACATAACCTCTTTTCCCTGGAAGCGTAGCCCTGCTAACACCGTTTAAGGCACCTACTTGGTTTATAGCATTGATTGTTTAGTGAAAAAATTCTCCCGAGGAGTAGCAGATACTCACAGTAGAATCGGGATCCAAGTATCATTGTGTGATAACCTTGAAGGAATCCTACCAAAATCATCACACTCCAAATGGTATGCAACGCTAGCAGGTTTCATTTTCCTTTGAAACTCCCGATGTGGATTTCCCCCTAGGCGCTTATGAACATGACAAATGCTAACATATTATAAGACGCAAGTCAAATTCTACCCGTCATTATCCAGGTTAATTTGAACCCATCCGTACAAATCATCGACGAAGGCCAAAATAGCTGTACGACTGTCTCAAATCAATACATCTATCTACGATACAGATGAATACCCAGCAGCTACCAATCACTATGTCTTAGCGAAGGTCAAAATACATAGCTTGAATACTACTGAATACCCATCTGAAATGATGGAGGGCTACGAATGGTTTTGGCGAAACCGTGAACGTAATGAACTTGATATTGTAAGTCGATGTCGTGCACCCCGCGGGTTCGTGGGGAGGTGTAATATGCAAACAACAATTTTTCAAAGCTCGCACCACCGACTTGAACTCCAGGATCGATGCTAAATGATTGATACGAAAAATCGTGTGTTTGTAGTTAACCGCAATCAGAGCGGTGTCGCGTGTAGCTAGACCGAGGTGAGTACGGGCCGTCCTCTGGGAAACGTAGAACCTTTTACTCTTACTTTAGATGTGTTGAAAAAGAGAGGAGGAAGAAAGAATTTTGTGAATGGTTTCTAGATCTACGTTAAACAAGAATGTAAAATATAGATCTAGATTATTTCAAGGATGTAGTTAATATAATAAGGGGGCTTGTAGGGTTCGTTCGGATTTAG
Organism: Agapanthus africanus; assembly: GCA_030015575.1. Lineage (NCBI taxonomy): Eukaryota > Viridiplantae > Streptophyta > Magnoliopsida > Asparagales > Amaryllidaceae > Agapanthus > Agapanthus africanus. The sequence continues at coordinate 249,453,851 of CM057343.1, read as the reverse complement.
TAGTCATGGACGATTAATTAAAAGTTACCCTTTTTATCCATTAATAGATTTAAAACTAGAACGACGGTGATGCGTGTAGATTAGGGTTTCTGGAGGGAAAAGAAATCCCATTCTTAACCGTTATCTCGACATGGAACTCCGTTCATATCTAGCCTTTACCAAAACAATCATTAATCTAATCTCTAATCGCGGTCGGGACTAGCAAAGAATTGTTAGCGCGCCCGATTAGGATGCTAATGATTCTTTTGATAAAGTTCATAAACTTTATAGGACTTAAAAAAGGTTTAGAGATGTTCATCATCCATTAGCCTACTCTAATCCTACGAACCCTAACAAGCGGAGAATTACTCGCGCATGTTGGGAAAAGAAGATGAAAAGACAGAGAGGGAAAACATAATGTAAAATGCAAAAGAATAAAACAACTACCTTTATTAATCAACTTGAACAATCTACACTTTATTCCTTAGAAAATGATTACAAAAACTTGGTTTGCTTCTCGAACTCTTCCGAAGGAGGTAGATGAACAGTTGATGATCAGCCTGGATGCGTGAGCCGTCTTGGACTTCGTGATCTCTTCGGCTTGATGCCTTCTAACATTAGCCCTTGGTCCTTTATATAGCCCTCAAAGAAGAAAACTAGTTACCATATATGGTGACTTCCTAATATGGTGACTTTCCATGCCTGGATTCCGAGACCCTGTCAGTATTGATTTTATGATTTTGGCAGATTTTTGATCCTGACATCTTGAACATCTTGATCTCTTGACCTGAGCTAAATCTGGCATAATATCTCTATGAATAATGTTAGTACTATTTATTAAATTAGAGAGAGTATCTTAATCACTATATATGGTAATAAATCTTTAAGAAACTTGATTAAGAATATTTAATATGCTATGCACTTTATATGGTAATAAATCTTTAAGAAACTTGATTAAGAATATTTAATATGCTATGCACTTTATATGGTAATAAATCTTTAAGAAACATGATTAAGAATATTTGATATGATATGCATATTTTCAATTACCAAAATATTATATAAATATAAAATGCCTATATTTTCCTTCATAATATTAATATAATATATAAACATATGGCAAATAGTATTTTGCAGATAAATCCAAATATGTTTAATATTTACAATAAACACCTTTTATTATTTAAGAAATGTAAGGAAAATATTTATACCAAAGTGCAATATTTTCAACTGAACAAATACCCCCAAACTTAACTTTGATCGTCCCGAGCAAACTAGTTATTCAAGAGAAAGAGAAAAAGAAAAAGAAAAACCTAATTAGCACACTTTCGTAGGCAAACACGATTGCACTGAGCACGTGCAACAAGTCGTTAAACCTCTAGGTGTCCCTAGTAGGAGGAGTGTTGTCTCCTGAGGGTTTTCAGCGGATTACACCCACAAAATCCTATAATAAAAAAGAGATGGTGAAATTTACATATAAAGATAAGAACCATAAAAGAAAGACTTAGAAAATAAGAGTTTCCAACTACACTAGCTTTTCAGTTGTTATGAGCCCTATCTTAATAGTCATGAAAAGATGTTAGAAATCATATTATCCCTCAATAAAACATCATCTTTATTCTTCATTCCTACCTTTCATCCAAACATTGATCATATAACCCCACGTGTGTGTAAAGAACATCCCTACACTCGGAGAATTCAATTCAAGATATCATACTCTTGTCCATCTACCTTAATACTTTTTAATTTGATGAATATTAAGATTTGCTCACACATTTTCATGCGACCGTTAATACTTCTTGAGGTACTAACCGACCGATTACTCATGTGCTTGCTGATTAGGTGATAGTATTTTCCTCATCTTGCACCACCTAAGGCTTAGCAGTGACTCCCAGACCAGTTGGCCTTAGGGCACTAGGTGAAGAGGCACCCTCGCTATATTTTTTTATTGCTGCCTTGGCGGTAACAAAACCAGTGTTCATTTTTTTCTTTTCACCATTTTTATATTTTCTTCATTTTTTTCATTTCCTTCATACTTTGGCTTTTAGACAAGAGCATTTCAAGGTATCCTCTACTATCCTGAGTTTCAAGACGTGTGTAAGTGCATATAGTAGGGTATCAACATTCAAATATTTGGCTTCCAGAATAGGGACTATTTTTCAGACTTATTTTTATCTCAGATTAGTAACTTCCTTCATCTTACTAACCCTTGGGACAACAGCTCATAACTACTTTTTACTAGTTCGTTTAAGAAACTTCTAATTTTCTTGGTTTTCTTAAAATATTCCTATCTTTTGGATGTAATTTTTCACTTTCTACTCTTTTGTTATAAAAGAATTTTTTTTAAAAATTTTTTGAAAATGTTGTGCTTATGCAAAATATGATGCAAATTGATGTGTAAATAAGCACAAACCTCCCCCAAAACTATTTACAGCAGTGTCCTCACTGATGTCATCCGTTAAGCTCAAAAAACCTGTAGACTTGGGAGAAAATTATTAATGGGGGCAAGAATATATGAAAGTGAAAATCCTCCCCCAAACTTATTTTAGGCTCACAATTTTGTAAAAATCATTTTCTTTCAAGAGCCAAATTATACCACCCTCCCTCAAACTTGAGTTAAACAATTTTAATCTTTTAAAATCACATGAGGGGGTCAAGATTATCGGTCAATGCCAAGCTTTGCAAAGACTGAAGGTCAACACCAACCATTCAAAAATTTTATCGATGAAGCACCAAGGTTGGTAGAAGAACATGTCACCTTTTGACGTGAAGAAGTAGGGAGGTAACAAGAGGTGTAAATAACGATAAAGTCCACAGGGAATATGAATTCCCCGACTTTGATTAATACATCCTCTAGCTCACCCCTTGGTTGGGTGATAGATCGATCGGCCATCTGAAGAGTGCAATGTGCAGGTTTTAACTCTCCGATCCCTAATTGCTCATAAACAGAATACGGAAGCAAGTTAACACTAGCACCTAGATCGAGTAGAGCACGATTGATATTTTTACCCCCAATGGAAATAGAAATTGTAGGACTTCCGGGGTCCTTTCGTTTCTTGGGTAGTTGTTGTGTAAAAGCTGTGCTCACATTACTCGCAAGGAAAACTATTTTAGGTACTTGAACTTTTCTCTTCCTAGTGCACAAGTCCTTTAGGATTTTTGCATATGACGGAACTTGTTGAATAGCATCTAGGAGAGGAATGTTTATGTTAACTTGCTTAAAAATTTCCACAATCTTCTCCATTTGTGGACTTGGTCTGTTGCCCCTTAACCTGTTTGGATAAGGTGCTTTATCAATAAGGGTTTGGTCCAACATTGGAGAGGATTGTAGGGACGGATTCGATCCCAAAACTGGAGTGGGAATCGACTTAGATAGATTTGGCGAAATGGGCGAAGGGTTCGAGCCTTGGGGAAAACGGAGAATAGGCTCGGGTGAAGGTGGGAGACTAGATGAATTAGGGGAAGAAGAAGAAGCTGGGGTATCATTGGTGTCACTATCATCACATTGCTCACCCACTCGGTTATTCAGCACTTTTCCTGATCTCAACCTATTAACGGCATTCACATTATGATTTTTTGAATGGCCAGGATTCGGTAGGGGTTGAGCTGGGAGTTTCCCTTTCTCTCTCGCACTCATTGCGGCGTTTAACTGTGCGATTTGGTTTTCTAATGATTTAAAACTCTCACCATGGGAGGCGGAGTTTTTCGTTATGGTTTCAATAGAAGACCTCATCTCAGCTGAAATTTGCATGGATTGTTTCATGAACATATCCAAAGTTTGTGCAAGTGAGTTGTCAGTACCGGCCACTTGTGGTACAAAAATGTTGGCCGGATTTTGGAAATTCTGTGACTGAAAGGGGGGCTGATTCTGTGGTTGTGGTTGCTGTGGAGGAGGTCTTTGATAATTACTTTGTTGGTTTTGGTTCCAAGCAAAGTTAGGATGATTCCTCCATCATTGATTGTACGTGGAAGAATAAGGGTCGTTTCTAGGTCGCTGCTGAAAAGCAGCATTAGCTTGAAACGATGCATTCATAGGACATTCTTCCGTTAAATGTGAAGGATCCGAACAGCAACCACAGACGGTCTTAGGAAGCGTGACCTGATTTAGGGAGAATGATGAGAACTTGTTTTCAATAGCATCGAGTTTCTTCTGTATCGCTGCCATTTTGGCTTTTACTGCGATAGAAACATCGAGCTGGTGAATACCTCCCTTAGTTGAAGGTGGTCTTATGCTTTCCCACTGCAACGTGTGTTCAGCAAGGTCTTCCAGATATTTCCACGCTTCACCGTCATCTTTAGACATGAAATTGCATTGACACATTGTTTCAAGCATCTGCTTTGTCGCTGGATTAATGCCCTCATATATAATCCGACATAAATCCTATCTTTGTATTCCGTGATGGGGGCATTGGACAAGCAGATCTTTGAAACGTTCAAAGCACTTCCAAAATGGTTCATTGGGAAGCTGGGTGAACTGGTTGATCTCGCTCCTAACACGAGCAGTCTTATGGTTTGGGTAAAACTTCTTAAGAAATGCTAGTACGAATTCATCCCAACTAGTGATAGAGTGTGCGGCAGTATTATAAAGCCATTTTTCTGCCAAGTCGCACAGTGTGAATGGGAGAAGATGCAAGCGCATAGCATCGACAGTCAACTGTGGAGTACCCATCATTGCGCATACGTTTTCGAATTTGGTGATGAAAACGTACGCGTCTTCCGACTCAAGCCCGTGAAATTTGGGCAGCAGGTTGATGTAATGGGGTTTAATTTCGAAATTATCCCCGTTAGGTGGTGGAAGAGATAGACAAGTGGGAAGAGGACCACGGATAGGATAGCATCTCTCTTGGAGCGAGATGCGCGGTGGATTCTGCGCACCTACGGGCAGTGGCAGCGTGGTGTTATAATTAGATGGAGTGCCGTCCATCACGGTCGATGTGGTGTGTGGTGGGGGAAAAGAAGATGAAGAAGTACCGACTTCGGCATCGATAGCAGGAACGCGGACAAGACGGGCACTAGGATCACGTGTCCAGTCGAGCATGCACTAAGCGGGTTTAGTGCAAGTGGCAGCGTGTGTGTGATTTAAAATTGGTTTGTTTTGAAAAAGTGGGACTCAAGACAAATCACCCTAAGATGCACAAGCAACCCTAGAACTAAGGTCACCTAGGTCCAGTCTCTAGACCGCTCCTAAATTTCCAAAGGACAAGCCGCAGGATGAATCCTCTACCGCCTCCGTACTACCCTTGTAGCCAGATAAGTGCCAGGTAAGTGGGAAGGAACCACGTCGTGGGCCTAATTAAAAACCACTAGCCTTTGTCACACTTGCCTAGGCACTACAACAGTAATGCGGATAAACGATAGATTACCCACGACCTTCCTCTGTCCTTATTGAGCGCGACAGTCCTTAGAGTCTGGTCTAGATATTTTTTAAATTAATGAAGGGTTGATCTATATGCTCAGTTTGTGATTTGTGGGGCTTAGGAAGGGTGATGAAATCCCCACCTAATCTTGATTTGGTCTTTGCCCCTTAAAGTCCGTATTAAAATATGCAAAACAAAACCAATCACAAAACTTTTGCAAAAAGATTTTTGAGCGGCGCTATTTTGCAAAGAATCCTGCAGAAAATAGATTTTATTGGATTTGAGAGGAGAGAGAAAGAGTTAAGAAAGATACCAGAGAAGTTCGGAACCCTAGATCTCCTGTTTCCTCAAGTCCGTGACTCCAGATTCCCTCGCAAAATTAACACACAAATCGTTAAATATGCAATTTGCAGTTTTGTTTTAATAATGATATGAATCGTCTAAGAATTCAACACAAATAATAAGAATAAAAAATTACGCACGTATCCCCGGCAACGGCGCCATTTGATTGGTTCGAAAGAGTGTGTTTGTAGTTAACCGCAATCAGAACGGTGTCGCGTGTAGCTAGACCGAGGTGAGTACGGGTCATCCTCTGGGAAACATGGAACCTTTTACTCTTACTTTAGATGTGTTTAAAAAGAGAGGAGGAGAAAGAATTTTGTGAATGGTTTCTAGATTTACGTTAAACAAGAATGTAAAATATAGATCTAGATTATTTCAAGGATGTAGTTAATATAATAAGGGGGCTTGTAAGGTTCGTTCGGATTTAGTAGTCATGGACGATTAATTAAAAGTTACCCTTTTTATCCATTAATAGATTTAAAACTAGAACGACGGTGATGCGTGTAGATTAGGGTTTCGGGAGGGAAAAGGAATCCCACTCTTAACCCTTATCTCGACACGGAACTCCGTTCATATCTAGCCTTTACCAAAACAATCATTAATCTAATCTCTAATCGCGGTCGGGACTAGCAAAGAATTGTTAGCGCGCCCGATTAGGATGCTAATGATTCTTTTGATAAAGTTCATAAACTTTATAGGACTTAAAAAAAGTTTAGAGATGTTCATCATCCATTAGCCTACCCTAATTCTACGAACCCTAACAAGCGGAGAATTACTCGCGCATGTTGGGAAAAGAAGATGAAAAGACAGAGAGGGAAAACATAATGTAAAATGCAAAAGAATAAAACAACTACCTTTATTAATCAACTTGAACAATCTACACTTTATTCCTTAGAAAATGATTACAAAAACTTGGTTTGCTTCTCGAACTCTTCCGAAGGAGGTAGATGAACAGTTGATGATCAGCCTGGATGCGTGAGCCGTCTTGGACTTCGTGATCTCTTCGGCTTGATGCCTTCTAACTTTAGCCCTTGGTCCTTTATATAGCCCTCAAAGAAGAAAACTAGTTACCATATATGGTGACTTCCCAATATGGTGACTTTCCATGCCTGGATTCCGAGACCCTGTCAGTATTGATTTTATGATTTTGGCAGATTTTTGATCCTGACATCTTGAACATCTTGATCTCTTGACCTGAGCTAAATCTTGCATAATATCTCTATGAATAATGTTAGTACTATTTATTAAATTAGAGAGAGTATCTTAATCACTATATATGGTAATAAATCTTTAAGAAACTTGATTAAGAATATTTAATATGTTATGCACTTTATATGGTAATAAATCTTTAAGAAACTTGATTAAGAATATTTAATATGCTATGCACTTTATATGGTAATAAATCTTTAAGAAACATGATTAAGAATATTTGATATGATATGCATATTTTCAATTACCAAAATATTATATAAATATAAAATGCCTATATTTTCCTTCATAACATTAATATAATATATAAACATATGGCAAATAGTATTTTGCAGATAAATCCAAATATTTTTAATATTTACAATAAACACCTTTTATTATTTAAGAAATGTAAGGAAAATATTTATACCAAAGTGCAATATTTTCAACTGAACACTAAACTCTAACTAGTAAACTACTATGAGGTTAACTACTCGGATGGGAGTTATACCTCATGATACCATGTCCTTCGGGTCTTCTTTGCTGTCCTCTACCTCGTCATAAGCTTCGAGGATCGTAACGGATCGATGCCTCTTCGTCGGCCTCCTCGAGTCGAAAACGATCCACTTCAGAGTCTATAGTCTGAGCTCCAACCTCAAATCCGAGATTACTAAGGCACCTAGTTCGCTAAACTAGATGGCCAAGATGATGTAGAGAGTGTAGATGGATTAGTGTGTCTATATTAGCCTTAGTTTTCTCAACACATGAGACATGAAAGGCTAGAGGAAGAAGAAGGAGACTTGAGGAAGTGTGACACCTTATAACACGGTTAGTGTTAATTAAGCATTAATGCGGGTTTTTTGGGAAAAGTTTACCAAATCGGTTTTCTCACATTTTATAACAATTAATTAATATTTTATTATTATTTGTTATGGCTTGCACATACACGTGCATGTTAATGTGAGGGTTAGTTAGTGTTAATCTTGTTAAGTGACCATGACACCTTAATTAACCCATGTCTTGATTTAACCTTGCCTTAACCTTGGCTTAGATATTTGTGTGAGAAATATCTACTTTGTTTTGGATTGAGAGAGTGAGGTAGCTAGGTGAGTCATGGAGGCTTTAATGAAGCATTAATGGTTGCATTAATGGACGTGAGGGAGTGAGTAAGATTAAGGGATAAGTTCACCCTACACTCACCCTCTCACCTTTTTCTCTCCTCACTCTCTCATTCTCTCCTAACTCTCTCACACTCAATATTCTTCATCTCCTCACTCCCAAACTGAAACCCTCACTACCCCATCACCTAAACCTTGCAAACTTCACAAAAATCACATTAAAACACTTCAAATGTCTTGATTTAGCCACTAGGTTGCCTTGGAGCTTGGAAAGCTAGGATTTTGAGCAAGAGTGGCTAGGTAATGACCTCGAACTGATAATTAGGTATTTATTTTATTGTGTTGCCTCATAGTTATGGTTTAGAACACTAATGGTTTAGTTTTGTGCAAATATTGTATTTTTAGTGTTAACTTGAAGTCTCTATGATCTGCTGTAGAACCAGGTGTTTGTTGGAAAAGTTCCCATCACAGTGACCTAGTGTTGTGAGTTAGCACCCACCATAAAAATTTGAAACCCATTCCTTCCAACCGGGCCACAAATTTAATGGTTCTGGCTGCAAATAGTGGCCAGAGTGGGGGCTGGGGTGTTGAATCTTGGTCGTGGGGTCTCTGGGGTTGTATGTGGTCTCGTGGAACTTGCAACTTTAACTAATTGTTTGTGTATCAAAATCTGGGACCACTTTGCTATAATCTAGTGTTTTGAGTATGCGTGTTACGTTATTCGACACGGTTCGTGATCTTGTGTGGCTGCTGCACTTGGGTTGGTTTTGGTGTGTCGCCACACACGTTAGCCATTAGACGAATACTTGTGAGTTGGTGCGTCAGTCAAACGTAGTGTGTACGTGATATTGATCGATTTTTGAGATTTTGCACTTGCTATGTTTGTGTTAATAGGATCGCAAGCGGGGACTTCGAACGCTGTGAAGAAAGGGAAGCGGGTGATTGGATTTACTTAGTCCATGATTGTTGGTGAGTAGATTTAACATCTACGGGAAAATCGCCCGTATGGCGTTAAGCGTCAGGGCTAGATATGATATGATATTAGCCGCATGTTTATATGCACATATAGAGATGGTGCATGAACTTCATTGCATATTATTGCTTGTTGTTCCTGAACTTGTACCCTGTGGACACTGTACTATTATTGACAGTTCATATTGCACGAGCACTAATTGTATGCCACACACAATATCGGTAATTGCCATGACACGCACAACACCTATACATACGTGATATTGTATTGATTAGGGACATTGAGACATGATCCTTATTTCCATTGTGCATATGAAATATAGCATACCTGTATGCCTATATGCTTACACCTATGCCTCGCTATAGTTACATGTTCACTTTATATGATGTTGCGTTGGATTTGGATAATTAGGAACCGCGTGATATATTTAATGACTTGATGCATTTAAATAGCGAATTTTCCCTTGATATGCTCATATTGTTGTTCTATATTGCATACATCATTGTAACATTTAAAAAAAAAAAAAATATTATTTTTGGGAATTTTTATAATTTAATATTATTTTAAAGAATATTTTAATATTTCGGTATAATTAAATACAGATAAATGGGAAAAATTTTGGAAAATTCTAAAATAGGGTATTTTATGGAATTATGCCATTTTAAAGTTTTTATGATTAAGTATATGCTAATTTAGTGCTAATCGCGATTAAAAATCGCTAATCGGTTTTTTAGCATTTTTGTGCAAAACATGCACATATCATTTTTGTTTTACACTTGTGCATTTCTACCATTGTTGTTTTGGGGTTACTATTGGTGTGAGAAGGAATTTGGGTTAAAGAAAAGAAAAGAAAAGGAAAAAAGGATTTGAAATTTGAATATAATATATAGGTATGGTGAGAGAGAGAAAGAGTAGGTGAGGGTACTTGACTTAGCCATTTCCCTTCATTCCTTCACTCATTTCTCTCCCTCTTCCTTCATTGCTGCTGCTGCTCCTGCTCTTCACTCCCTCCCCTCTTCAAAACCCTCAAACACCATGAATACAACTCCAAAACCCTATCCCCATTTTACAAATATTGTGCACAAGCTCAAGACAAACACATTGGACCAAGAAAGCAAGGATTTTGGCCACTTGGGGCAACTCAAGAATTTTCTTGAGTTGCCAAATGAGGTATTTTCTGGACCATTAGCTTAGTTTTTGTATTACTTATACCCTATGTTAAGATTAGAATTGATATCGTGTGATTTTGCGGACTTAGGAAAAACCTAGTTAGGGTTTATTGGAAATTTTGGGTTGTGATGTGAAATTGAGCTCAGTAGAGGCTACACAAACACCTTAGTGCTTGAATTGAGACCCAAACCTGAGACGTGAAACCCGGAATACGGATTTAGAAAACGATATCGGAAGATTTGTGAAATCTGTGAAGGTTATATGAGATCTGCTATCACTCCGAGACTCTGAAATTTTTTTTGGATTGATAGTGAGATGTGCAGGCACCCAGAAAGCTAACCCCAAAACCCTAGCCCCTACCTCCCCTACCAGGCCGCAGATTTAATCTGTTTGGCTGCAATTTGCGGCCTGGGTCCTATCATTTTGGTTCGTTTTGGTTCTGTAGCTCCTACATCTCTAGATTAGACCCCTGGCATGTGCAAAATTGTCCAATTTGACCTAGGGTAGAATCTGGAGCCTTTTTCTTTAGTTGCTGTTTTGGATTCGTGTTTCCATTTCCGTATTTTGTGTAAGTCTACGGTAGCGCCCCGGCTGTCTGTCTGAGGCTAAAATGCGGAAACAAAATTTTTTCTTTAACTAGAAACCAGCGCTACCGCGGACTGTAAACCCAGATCGGACCATTAACCTACTACTAGCTAACTAGAGAAAGGGTAGAGAGGCTATACCGAGCGATCCGTGTCCTTCGGTCTTCAGCCACCATCCCAAGTTCCTCACGGCATCTTCTGTCTTGTTCTCCTCGTCGGAAAGGGGACCACATCGAGAAGTCATTTTACGGGCTCCCACCTCTGAACCGAGACAACTCGGACACGAAGTTGGCTAGCCGACATGTCCAAGATTGCTGTAGACTAAGTGTAGAACGCTATGTCTCGAGGGTTAATGAAGTTGCCATTTTAGAGGTGTGAGGAGAAAATAAGCTTTGGAGATGAGATAAGGATTTTGTTGCAAGATCAAATGAAATCAATTCCTCTTTCACAAAAAATTGACAGGCTATCCAAAGAGAGGGCTCGGCCATCATAAGAGAAGGGGGTGAGCACAAACAAGAGAGGGTGACCATAAAAAAAAGGTGGTGATAAAGAGGAAAAATGGTCACAACAATTCCTAATCAAATCCCATCACATTTAAAGCAAAGAAATGATGCAATCTTTATCTAGAAAGCCAAAGAACTTGCAGGAAAAGCACTGGAGCCCCAGCACCGCAAAAAAAACCCTCGCTTTACTAATTTCCACTTTTGCAAATAAGCCCCTCCTATCAAAGGAATTTCAGCCAAGAAGGAATAAAGAAAAATGGCCGAAACGAAATGCAAACTGGCAACTTCAAAAAAAGCGATCCCGTAATAAATTACAGGAAAACCCCGCGACCGTATAGACATACCCGCATTTGTATTTTGACCGAATACAAATCCAAAGAGACAAAATCTACACTGTATAATACTAGGATCCGGCTTAAACCAAAGCCCTTTAGTATTATCCGTCCGAATCATAACACGTGCACAAGTGCACGCGTACGTTCGAACCCTGCCATAAATCCATACAGCCTCTACAGCGTTTCGCCCGAAACTTGAGAAACTGTATGTGGGGGACTCTAAAGACTCGTCAATACGTTGGCTGTGGATTTAACCACTAGCACGTCAGAGGTATTAGCCGTACGTAACGGGCTACCAGGTATTGACCAAAAGGGAGGTCGATGAGCGAACTCATCCTGACACCCTACTAAACCTGTCAGTGACAATATCCGTACAGTCCGGTCCGTTCGTCTATGAGCATCGCATGGCGGGCCTAGGGGGTACAAGTCGTGTCAGAGTGTAGCCTAGAACACCCTGAGATACTACTGGAATACCTACCAGTAAATCTCCTTCCTTGGCCAAGGACTTCGTGTAATGGCTCTCCTAGACACAGTGCGACCTCACCCCCAATACCGGGAGAAACGAACCCCTGCCGATCCGCTTACTGCCTCCATGTGGCTCGGGACTGTACCCAACTAAAACCTGTTTGCATGACTCCTTTGAGCCGTGGTAGGGTAGTAATCAAAGCACAGTGGGAACTCACACGAGACAAATGACAATCTCAGGTCGATGAACTAATCTGTACACAAGTCACCAGGGAACTGCTATCTGACGCTAGGTATAATACCAACTAGCATGTTCCCGACGAGTCCTGTCCGGTGTACTCATAACCTATTGAGCACCTGTATACATCTTAGGTGATCCAACTGACACCAATGGTTTGTGAGACCAGCTACCGCCCCTCGTCGGGGTCTCGACTGTATATACTAGTCTACTCCGGAGTATCGATGCCCAGTCTCGAAACTCGCACGACTAGGGACCTTTTAAGGATATGCTTATAGACCCCAGCTCTCACGTATATGATCGCCATCATACTGCTGGCCGTCAAGCAAGAATCCTAAGGGCTCTATCAACGCGCAATAGTGACATGTAAGGTCACCTGAAGCAGTACATGATGATAAAGATAAGCCAGATAGCATACTATCATCTTGAGTAAGACTGTCCTACCGGTATAGGTCCTCCCTCAATTATTGCAATCATGTTGATGCGATCCAATAATTGACTCTTAGGGCACTATATCCAACATTTTGAATTCTAGATTTATATATCTGTGTTTTACCTCGAATACTTGGCATTTATACGACGATATCGAGGATTGATTGATGGTTTTGAAAGTGTACCCATAGGTTCTAACCTATAGGCCTTTTAGCGTATCGTTTTGGTTTTCGTGTGTCGTGTTAGTTTTGAGTTTGTTTTAATGCGATGCGATACGTGTGATATGTAGGTACCACTACGGTGATTCGAGGCGATGAAGACGATGGTGGCAACATCGACACCGACACGCAGGATTCAAGGTGAGTAGATTATATCTACGGGGGAAGTCGGGTGGATGGCGTATAGCACCCCGGCAGTTCGATGCTTAGTATAGTATATATATACTATTTATAATAGCTTATTGTGTCGTGGATATTTGAGATGTGTTAGGTGTACTATGGATAGACTAGGGTTAGACGTAATGTAGGTCCTAGTCGCGAACCCTAGAATAGGTTTACACCCACACGCACACACATGCTTATTGCTATACTTATACCGTGATGATGAGGATGGTGGATGATATTTGGAGACGAGTCGATGATATTGGGCATAGTGCCGGGATATCAGTGATATGACGTGATTCTTAATTGAGATACGACTTGAGATTTTAGCGGGCCTTTGGACGTGTGTTTACACACGCATTTATATAGACGGTATCGATTGTACTAGACTTAGATCAGTACCCCAGATTATGTGATATAACGATAAGGATACCAGATAATTGATGAGATGAATGTGATATTGACCCGTACTCAGACTTGGGATGCCGTACGACGGAATTACGTATAAGCTTTTTATTGATGATAGATCCGCACTCATGACTCGAGGACGTCATATGATATACTATATTGTACGTAATACTATTTAGGCGGGATCACCGACTATTATATATATATATATCGACTACCCCTCCCGATTAGCTTGTTAGTTAGATGTAGTTTGCTTAGTAGATGTCCGGTTAGACCGAGTCATACCTATTTCAAAACTAACGAATCGGGGATATTTTAAAGATAGGCAAAAGATATTCTCCGGATATTTTCAAACGACGCATCTCTTCTTAAAACACCGTAACCCTTATTTTACTAAAAACCCGATTCGTCTTATTTCAAATGGCAAAGCATCATGATATATTTATTGTTGTAGATTCTTCACTGTTGCGTTGATTATTCGTTTTCTGCATATTCTTGTTAATTGCATCGCATTGCATGATGTTAGGACGCCAGCACCATTATCGATGATGCATATGTTCCACGTACACTGTTTGCCGGCTCACATACTTCATCATCGATAATTGCCATGTCACTATACTGTAGTACTGTTGCATTCAGGATATGACCCTTGCATGGCATACTTGTGTACCTATATACTATATATTCATACTTGTGCACATATCCACTGTACATTCATACTTGTGCACATACCTATTGTACACACATACGTATTCGCACATACATAGATGATTCTGGCTTGATTAGAGATTTGGGAATCGCAAGATACTCTTTAAAACTGATTCCTTTTAAAAGAGCGGTTTCCCTCAATATATGCATATTTCTTTTACATGTCGTATACATCATGCTTTTGATCATACGCATTGAGATATGTTGTTTCCATGATATTTCTGGATTTGGGAACCGTGGGAATTTCAAAGAGAGTATGTAATTGTTTTAAAACCCCGGTTACCCTTGATATGATATTTCAGTGCGTCCACCATGTGTTTTCTCGGTGCTGAGTGTAGGGTTCCTAGGCACGCTAGTGAGGTCTCTCAAGCCATCAACCATGGCAATTTCAAAAATTATGGTGCCTACAAACCCTAAACTACGGATCGATAACTAGATGTCTAGGCGAACAAAGAACTAGTTAACACTTAACTAATGAGAAAACGGAAATACAACCTTTGTAGATCCGGTGCTCCACCTCCATAGCTCTGCAACGAATTCCTCTCCGCTGTCCAAGTCAAATCCGGGCTCTAGGATCGGCTTCGTCGGAGAATGGGCAAGCTAGGTCGTCGATGTCCATGCCGAAGATGATCTACGTCGAGGCATCGCTAAATCAAGCTCCGACTTCACCAAGTCAAGAAACTTGTGAAGTAAACACACTCTACTACTTGGCAAGAGGTAGAGGATGAAGAAATAGGAAGTGGGTTAACTTTAGAATTGGATTTCTCACTCAAAACATCAATCCACCATTGATGACCTCAAGCTTCTTCACTTGAAGCAAGGAAGAAGAAGAAGAAAATTGTTATGATATCAATTATTTTAATTAGAAAAGAAACTCATTCTTATCATAACATGACCATGGTTAGTTGTAGAGAGTGAACTAGGGTTAGTGGAGTGGTTAGGGTTAAGCATGAGACAAAATGGTTAACTAAGTCAAAGCTTCATGAAGATTCATGAACAAAACAAAAGAAGCCACCATTTTCTCATTTGCATTTCTTTTATCCATTTATCAAAAAGAATAAATGAATAATTAAGAAAATAAAACCCTAAACATAAACACAACCATGGTTCAAACTTTACACTTAACCAAAGTGGTATGCATCATCAAACATGATACAAACATGTGCACATAAACATATCGCATATACAATGCGCACACCCGAGCGAGAAAATCCATCTTAAGTAAACCGATACTAGTTGATGCAAAGAAATATATCAAATATATAAATATGCATTAAATCATTAAATCAACACTTGATTCAATGATCCGGTCATGTCGCACACAACCGACTGGTATCATTAGTAACAACTTATCGAATCAACACTTGATCCGATAACCCGGCTATATCGCATATAACCGATCAATGTCACATCGCGAGAATCGAATACAGTATCACATACTGGTATTATTCTCGGTCCCGCACATATCTCATATGCGCTCCTATTTCGTTTCGCTTGAGCCAGGAAACCTCTGTGTAGGACTCTAAAGACTCGTCAATACGCCGGTAGCAGATGATGATCATATCAAACACCCACAAGCCGCAAGCGGTCTGCTAAACGTAACGGCCACCCGGGTATTGAGCGATCTGAAGATCGACGAGCAAGCCCGCTCACACTCCAGTGAATCCAACCAGTAACACTACCGTACAGTCCGGTCTGATCGTCTGATATGTCGCATATCTCGCCTAGGGGTGGTAAACGTCAGACCCCAATAGCTTGATAAGTCGTGTCGATATGAGGTCTATAACTATTCGAGAAACTACTGGTAACACTTACCAGTAAATCTCAGCAACCCTGGCCAGGGATTTCCTGTTATAGCCAATCGAACACAGCGCAACATCAACCCCCTATACCGGGAGAGACGAATCCCCTCCTATCGCTCATTGCCTCCATGTGACTCGGGACTGTACCCAAAAACCACCATTTTGCACGCCCTCTTGGACGTGGTAAGATGGAAATCAAAGCACAGTGGGAACCACACAAGACTCTATGACGATCTCGGGTCAACAGAATACTCTGTACCAGTGTCACCAGAGAACTGCCATCTGACATGAGGTATAATACCATCTGGGAGTTCTCGGCGAGTCCGTCCAGTGTACCCAGTCTCTACTGAGCACCCGTATATCATCTCTGATGTCAAACACCAATGGATATGGGATCATCCATCGCCCATCTGTATGGGTCGAGAAGGTACACGCTAGTCTACTCTGGTATATCGATGCCCCGTCTCGATACACCCACGACTAGGGACTTTGAAGGATGTACTTATGGACTACCATGTCCCCACTAGTATGATCCGCATCATAGTCCAGGTAGTCAAGTACAGATCTTAAGGGCTTTACCAACATGTAACAGAGAGACAATCAGCATACACGTTAAGGTAAAGGGTAACCAGATAGCATACTATCATGTTGAGCAAGAAAGTCCTCCCTATATATGTCCCAGCATCCACTACAATATACATCCTATGTACAGTAATGGCCTCTAGGGCATACATATAACTAACAATCTCCCACTTGTACTAGGGCCATCTGTAGCAGTGGTTGCAGTATCTCATACTCAACCATCCCATAAAAGTCTCTCTCTGGGAACAGGCCTTTGTGAGTGGATCCGCTGTGTTGTCCTCTGAGTCTACTCTCCTAACCTCGATCTCCCTGGAGATCAACCATCTCCATGATCAAGTGATACTGCCTTAGAATATGTCTGGATCACTGATGAGACGGGCGTTCCTTGGCATAAGCCACAACTCCATTGTCACACAATGGGAGGAACATAGTTCATCTCATGAACCAATATACACCCAAACAGCCTCTTTGGTAGCATCTTAAGTAGCGATGTATCCAGCCTTTATCGTCTAGTATGTCACGGTATCTAGCTTAGAACTCTTCCAACATACCGTCCCTTTACTGAGGGTAAAGACAAAGCCTGCGACTGACATTCAGTCGTCTTTATCACCCTGGAACCCTTCCAGTGATTCTCCCTTGGATCGATTGATACCATCTCACTACTACTAGTGAGATACCTAACATCCAATTAGATCTATCTCACAGATCCAAAATCCAGGATTTAGTAGGTATCACTTTGATCCTATATGGAGAATCATTGTGATAAACGGAGATTGATCGAGTGTAGCATAAGAAACTCCTTTCTTATCAAGAGTATGTCATCCACGTACTCTACGAGGATCACCACCATACTCCCTACTACCTTTTTGTTTATACAAGGTTCATCTACCATTTTGATGATGTCAAACTCTTTGACTAATCCATCAAAACAGATGTTCCAACTCCGCGATGCCTGCTTTATCCTATAAAACATCTTGCACACGTTTCCGCTGCTCCCACTGTCTACGAAGCCCTCTGGCTGTGTACTTATAGACGCTCTCTTCCAAATCATCATTTAGAAAAGCAGTCAAGACACCCAACCACCAGATATCGCAGTCATGGTATGTAGCCGTGGCAAGTAGGATCTGGATGGACTTAAGCATAGCTACTTGAAAAAGGTTTCATCATTATCCACACCTGGTCAATGATGAAAACCCTTAACAAGTCTAGCTTTGAAAGTCTCAACTTTTCCATGTACACCAAGTAATCTTCTCAAGATATACTTGCTCCTGATGGGGATTTAACCCTTCAGATATAGCAACTAAAGTCCATACTTTGTTGGCGTATAAGGATTCCATCTCAGATCGCTAAACATCCAGCCATTCTTACAGAGTCTTACTCTCGATGGCCAGCTCGAAGCTAGTTGGGTCATCATCTCATGATGCAATCCTCGCTCCCACTGTCATAGAGAAACCGAAGTATCTCTCAGGTGGGTGAGGAACCCTACTAGATCGGCGGAGAGACTGAGGTTCGTTGGTAACTATCGAATCCTTTGGTTCTTTCAAATCATCAGCTGCAGTTTGTATAGCTGGAACCTTTCCAGTTCTACATTACAGACCTTGCCTCGAGCTTGTCCGGATTTTGCTTTTAGACATAGCCCGGACAACCCCAAATCTTAACTAACTTAAGATATGGGCTCTTTCCTTTCCATATCACATATGAAATGGTAGGAGACTGATTTGATTTGAACCCTATTCAATAGGTATGCAGCTTCTCAAGTGCATAACTCCCAAAAGGAAATAGGAAACTCAGTAGTACTCATCATAGAGCACACCTTATCATATAGGTTGAGATTGCTCCGCCCCGATATACCATCGTATTATGGTGTATGCAGAGGAGTAATGCTGAGAGAGAATCTCATTCTCCTTTAGAATATTCCAGGAATTCCATGCACAAGTATTCTCCTCCCTGATCTCATCATAGGACATAATACTTATACCCGTATTTTGGTTCTTTACTTCTCGCTTATATTCTGTAAATATCTCAAAAGGTTCGGACTTGTGTTTCAACAGGAACATAGGTCTGAATCTTGAGAGATCATCAGAGAACGTAATGAAGTATAAAGAACCAATCCTGGCATGTGTAGACAGGGGACCTAACATACATCAACATGTATCATCCCAAGAGTTTACCAACTCTTTCTCTGTTTCCAATAAACGGAGCTATGGTCATCTTATCTTTGTGACATGACTGGCGAGTTTCACAAGATGTAAATTCAAATTGATTTAAATATACATCTATATGTAACTCTAGCCAGTTGGGTCGCATTGATCTGACCTAGTCTACAATACCTCAAGAAGGATTCGTTCATTTCTGAACTCTTCCTCTTGTGTGTGTTCCGTATATTAAGAACTGTAGTTTGATTTAGAACATTAATGCTTTTAGATAACGTGCCTGAACCGATCAACTTTTGATATAGGAAATGTTCAAAACATTATCCAACAATACAAAATTTTATCATTTCTTTACTGATAAAGAGACTGATATGATTTTGTATATCAGGTTCGGTATCTAATAACATTCGTTCAGAATCAATGTATTGGTAATACAGGGTGACAGTGACCAACAGACTTGGCTGCAACTCTTGCCCCGTTTTCTGCCTCATGAAACTTATCACCGGTTCTCAGTTCTCTACCTATCTGTAGCCCTATGTAACATCTTACATATCTGGGATCCTGATCCGGTATCATATACGCAGGATTCGGAGGATACTGAGAAACAGTTCTTTGTAATGAACACACCCGAAGATGATGCATCAGCATGCACTCTCTTCGTTTGGGCGGCACGGGAATTCTGGTAATCCCCAATTTCCTGCTCGGTCTTATAACAATTATAAGTTGGAGCGGGACCAACGTTCCCCAGCTCAGTATAACAAGCGGGTTCGGTCAATAATCCGTATTATTATCTTGATTAAGGCGTGATATGGTCGCTCCCTGGAAAGAGAGAGAAGAAAACACTCAGCGTGCGCTCTGTCAAGAATAGATTGGTTATTATTTTATCTAATCAGGATGGCTCCCACTGCTTTTTATCAAATCTTCCTTCAAACCCTAAAAGGAAAGACTAGCCGGGATTAATTACACACTACAAGTTCGCCAATCTTTCAGCCAGGCCAGTGTCGGTACTTTGAGGGAGGTCCCCCGTGCTTTCGTACGAACCTAATTAATGTAAACCTCGTTTTCCCAGAGGCGTAACCTCGTTAACACCTTTCTAGACACCTACTTGATCAGCTAATTGTAATGCATAAAACTCTCCCAGGAGTAACTCTTACTCGCAGCGGGTATCGGGATCCAACTATCTCATAGAAGGTATGCAATCTCATTGCAAATTTCAACACTTGAAATTCCCGATAATATTTTGCCCCTAGCGTCCTATGACCTTGACGCAGGTCAACAAACCATAGTCCGCTAGTCAAGTTCAACCCGTCATTTCCTGATTGAATTAAACCCACCCGCACGACCCTTGACGCAGGCCAACAAAGTCGCACGACTACCCTAATCCAATCACATCATATGCTTATACAGATAAGCACCAGTTAGCTACCGCACACTACGCCTTGACGCAGGCCAACAAACGTAGCACGAATACTAACTACTACTTATCTGAAATGACGGAGGGCTACGACAGGTTTTTCTTAAAACCTATTGCGTAATGAACTTGATATCGTTGTAGAATCAAATGAATTTTGAAATGGAGTGTTTTTTGAGGCTTTTCTAGTTTTGCTAAAGGAGTCACTCCCGGTGAAGGGATCGTCGGTCCTTTCCTCGTCGAATGAGGTGCGGGATATATCATATATATCACTGTGCAAAGCAAAAACACTTAAAAGCAATCAAAAGACAAACCGAGTGTGTAGCATCTGCCAGTTATTGCTAAAGGAGTCACTCCCGGTGAAGGTATCTCGGTCCTTTCCTTATCGAATAAGGTGCAGGATATATCATATATACCGCTGTGCAAAGCAAGAACTGTAGCTACCTGTTTTATTTTGAAATTTGATTCTACAACATCTTAGGTTTCTTTTATTTCATTAATCACATTAATGAAGTCCCATCATTTAAGTACCTAAACATCACAGATAAATACGACGTACACTTATGCCATCCGCATTCGCCTCGATGTCCCCTCGTGCACCGTTAGATTAGGTAACTAACGGCAGAGCAGGGCAGGGCTAGCGCGGGTGTAAAACATAAGTAACGTCTATATAATATATCATATATACTATATACTGTATCTATCACAGAACATCACATGATCACATCACAGATATCGCAGCAGAAGAATCATATGAAATATTGGATATACTAGGACGTCCGTGTTTTCAATACGAGCCAGTATAAAACACGGATTCCACGGTCGTGATGAATAGCCAAACCCACACCCCAAGACCCCTATGAGAGCGGCAAGCAACCCTACCAATTCTGGAGTTAGGAGACCCGGACTCGACTCCTCGAGTAGGTCTCCCACTGGACTCCAGAACCCGGTTACTTGTGCTCCCCTCCTTGGGTCTATCCTAGTGCGGAAAAGTAAATAATATACAAACGGTGACTACTTCCGCAACCTGGAAGCGCCCCAATAAAAGGATATTACATACAAGTTTTTACATGAATGAAAATGAAAAATACTCATCTCACATAAAAACCCCCGGCTATTCAAACACGACAATCCAATATAACATATCCAGCAACACATAACATCACATGTCATCAACGTAAGTAAATATGCGCATCCCAATTTTCGTTGACATATAGCAACGGAACCGGCGATATCACATATTACACTTACGGTCACAGAAAAGAAAGTGTAAAACTACAACAATTGGAATCCGCAACCACCTCAGACATCGTATGTCTGACCAAATGAATTCCTTAGACATCACATGCCTAACAATTATAAACCCCGCATTTCAGTCTCAAAATCGAAAACTCTTTTCAATACCAAGTCGGGCAATTCAACAAGATTCCCGACATTTTGATCGAATGCTCGTCGCAAACTTCAGTAGACGGCCGCACCCCTGATACCGTCGACGAAGTGCACCAAGGCGGAACACCGCTACCGCGAGCACCCGGAGGGATGCTTTCGGCGACGGGGTTCTCCTACAGTCACTTGGTCGGGGCTATGGAGTGAAGCTGTCTATTAAGTTTACCCGGCGAGTATCCGCGTACGCTACGTGATTGCGACGGACTTTTGATCACATCAAAATTCCGTGGCAACCGATCAAATGAGACTAAAGTGCTATGTTTATAACATTCATTCAGTTATCTCATAACTTCTTGTGAATTCCAATTATTGTATCACATTCCGGATAAATAGAAAATGTTAAACTTTCCGATCGAACAATCGAACACCCAAGTTTTCCCGATACAGATCAACACATGAAACAAGTCTAAAAACATTCAGTTCGTGCCTCAGTACCAACGGTCCAGCCGTAGAAGGGTCAAGCCAACGCCTCACATGTGGCACGCCGTACTGCCCCAAACCCGAAGGTTCAAAGGGTAGTTCAAGACGGTCACATAATCGAGTTAAGGTTTGTTGTCTTCTAGAGGGACCATCGTGTTACTTGCACTACTTAGAACGTGATTAAACTACAGAAATATCCAACACTTGGAAATTTCCCGACAGGGGAAAAATTGGGTATTTATATCCGGTCGAACTTTTTAACATATTCAAAAAAATTATCCGGAACGACACATAGACAAAGTTTGACAATCCGATCGAATGTATGAACTCCCAATACAACCCAAAATACTCAACTCTTGATTTCAGATTAAAAATTCCCAGGAAAACCAGCACTGAAAAATAGGAGTTACTGTGCAAAATTCAATGGCAGATAAGACAAAAGGGCCGCGGAAGGGCCGCATTAGCACGCTAATGCCGCGGTTCCGCCGCACTTTAGAAAGATCATTAGGTAATTTTTGCATCGTAATTCTTAGATTTACCTGCTGATTTTTCTGCATATTTTTAATTTGCAAAAATCCACATTTTACAAAAATGTCCAGAGAGCATTTTAAAGTCGGGGTTTCGGGTCGATCGGACTTCTAACTCCGTCTACGCATCGCCTAAGGCTCTAGCTAGGCTCTGATACCACTGTAGGGTTCCTAGGCACGCTAGTGAGGTCTCTCAAGCCATCAACCATGGCAATTTCAAAAATTATGGTGCCTACAAACCCTAAACTACGGATCGATAACTAGATGTCTAGGCGAACAAAGAACTAGTTAACACTTAACTAATGAGAAAATGGAAATACAACCTTTGTAGATCCGGTGCTCCACCTCCATAGCTCTGCAACGAATTCCTCTCCGCTGTCCAAGTCAAATCCGGGCTCTAGGATCGGCTTCGTCGGAGAATGGGCAAGCTAGGTCGTCGATGTCCATGCCGAAGATGATCTACGTCGAGGCATCGCTAAATCAAGCTCCGACTTCACCAAGTCAAGAAACTTGTGAAGTAAACACACTCTACTACTTGGCAAGAGGTAGAGGATGAAGAAATAGGAAGTGGGTTAACTTTAGAATTGGATTTCTCACTCAAAACATCAATCCACCATTGATGACCTCAAGCTTCTTCACTTGAAGCAAGGAAGAAGAAGAAGAAAATTGTTATGATATCAATTATTTTAATTAGAAAAGAAACTCATTCTTATCATAACATGACCATGGTTAGTTTTAGAGAGTGAACTAGGGTTAGTGGAGTGGTTAGGGTTAAGCATGAGACAAAATGGTTAACTAAGTCAAAGCTTCATGAAGATTCATGAACAAAACAAAAGAAGCCACCATTTTCTCATTTGCATTTCTTTTATCCATTTATCAAAAAGAATAAATGAATAATTAAGAAAATAAAACCCTAAACATAAACACAACCATGGTTCAAACTTTACACTTAACCAAAGTGGTATGCATCATCAACATGATACAAACATATGCACATAAACATATCGCATATACAATGCGCACACCCGAGCGAGAAAATCCATCTTAAGTAAACCGATACTAGTTGATGCAAAGAAATATATCAAATATATAAATATGCATTAAATCATTAAATCAACACTTGATTCAATGATCCGGTCATGTCGCACACAACCGACTGGTATCATTAGTAACAACTTATCGAATCAACACTTGATCCGATAACCCGGCTATATCGCATATAACCGATCAATGTCACATCGCGAGAATCGAATACAGTATCACATACTGGTATTATTCTCGGTCCCGCACATATCTCATATGCGCTCCTATTTCGTTTCGCTTGAGCCAGGAAACCTCTGTGTAGGACTCTAAAGACTCGTCAATATGCCGGTAGCAGATGATGATCATATCAAACACCCACAAGCCGCAAGCGGTCTGCTAAACGTAACGGCCACCCGGGTATTGAGCGATCTGAAGATCGACGAGCAAGCCCGCTCACACTCCAGTGAATCCAACCAGTAACACTACCGTACAGTCCGGTCTGATCGTCTGATATGTCGCATATCTCGCCTAGGGGTGGTAAACGTCAGACCCCAATAGCTTGATAAGTCGTGTCGATATGAGGTCTATAACTATTCGAGAAACTACTGGTAACACTTAACAGTAAATCTCAGCAACCCTGGCCAGGGATTTCCTGTTATAGCCAATCGAACACAGCGCAACATCAACCCCCTATACAGGGAGAGACGAATCCCCTCCTATCGCTCATTGCCTTCATGTGACTCGGGACTGTACCCAAAAACCACCGTTTTGCACGCCCTCTTGGACGTGGTAAGATGGAAATCAAAGCACAGTGGGAACCACACAAGACTCTATGACGATCTCGGGTCAACAGAATACTCTGTACCAGTGTCACCAGAGAACTGCCATCTGACGTGAGGTATAATACCATCTGGGAGTTCTCGGCGAGTCCGTCCAGTGTACCCAGTCTCTACTGAGCACCCGTATATCATCTCTGATGTCAAACACCAATGGATATGGGATCATCCATCGCCCATCTGTATGGGTCGAGAAGGTACACGCTAGTCTACTCTGGTATATCGATGCCCCGTCTCGATACACCCACGACTAGGGACTTTGAAGGATGTACTTATAGACTACCATGTCCCCACTAGTATGATCCGCATCATAGTCC
Source organism: Agapanthus africanus (assembly GCA_030015575.1). Classification (NCBI taxonomy): domain Eukaryota; kingdom Viridiplantae; phylum Streptophyta; class Magnoliopsida; order Asparagales; family Amaryllidaceae; genus Agapanthus; species Agapanthus africanus. The sequence continues at coordinate 249,429,154 of CM057343.1, read as the reverse complement.
AGGTAGTCAAGTACAGATCCTAAGGGCTTTACCAACATGTAACAAAGAGACAATCAGCATACACGTTAAGGTAAAGGGTAACCAGATAGCATACTATCATGTCGAGCAAGAAAGTCCTCCCTATATATATCATAGCATCCACTACAATATACATCCTATGTACAGTAATGGCCTCTAGGGCATACATATAACTAACAATGAGAGCGACATGTGAAACCCGATTCGAGGAGTTGGATGATCCGTTTGCGGGTACATGGTGGACCCAGTATGGTTCCCCGGGGCAAGAAATGTTTTTCGTAGAGCAGATGATGAGCCTAGCATGGAGCAGATGATGAGCCTAGCATGGTGGTGAGTACCTACCGGTGATTGGTTGGACCTGGCGGTTATCCGGAGGATACTGACCAGAGTCGATAGATGGATATGGGACGGCCCGTACTGCCGGGGCCGAGGGCCGAGGGCCGATTCCGCAGACGGAGCCCAATATATGAGGATTTACGTGCCGATGCTAGGCACAGGTTTCATGATGTTTTCGAGTGTCAATGCTTGACACTCAGGTTCCATGATTTTGATATGTCGCGAGTGATACATGTTGATTTATATCCTCATATTTCCATGCATATGCTTTATGATATTTACATGCATGATGGTTATTGTCATTGGGTGACACGTGGACGGGATCCACATACATAGAGACTTGATTACATTGATCATACCTCATATTTATGATAAGTTATTACCTGAGGCACTGGCATGAGCACTTGGCACTACATACATGTATAGATGTTACTTTGCCACCTTATCATGCTTCAGACTTATTTCATTTAAGGATATATTATTATCTGATCGTATTGACCTAGGATTATGTCATGCATTCGATTTCTACTCGTGGATGTTTTCTACTTACGAGTTGGCAACTCACCCCCGTTGTGCCATAGTTCTTGCAGGTTTTGCCGTAGAGGTTCCATGGCGGCATTTCTGGCACTCTGCTCCCTTACGGGTGATTTGCTTTGGTAGGTGGGTTCTTTTGTATCAGAACCACCATTGTATATGTATTATTCAGTTGTATCTAGTAATTCCATCAACCAAAACTTATATATTGTTTCAGACTTAGAAAACCAGTTATGTATTATTTCGACCTTAGAGTCGCGCTTTGTAGTACTACGGTTTTCATGCTGTTTTGAGTTTCTTTCTAAGTTTTAATCCTCGCCCTTCGGCGTTGTATTTTATATTGCTTGGGTGGTTGTGACCGTCGATTGACGAAGAGCTAGCTCCCGCTTGGGGATGCCTTTTATCATTGCATATATATTATTCTTGTTGTACTCCGTTCGGGGCCAATATTTACAAAGGAAACTCTGCCGAAATTTTTAGAAAAAACTATACATTTTTAAAATTTCATATTCGGCTTAATTATTTAAAAACCTTACTTTTAAAACTTGTTTTCCTTACTTCTTAAAACTATTTTTCTTCATTTACTCTTTAAAAATGTTTTTAGATTTCTAGGCTTTTGGCTTACTTGGATTAGATGGGGTCCTATAGACTTCATATGATTCAAGTGCCAGTCACGTACTATTTCGGGTCGTGACAAAGTTGGTATCAGAGCGCTAGGTTAACCTTGGTTCGAGTCTAAGTTTGACTATATGGAGCCTAGGGCGTTTATATATATACGGAACTTAGGCTTGACCTTACGGAACTTAGACTTAGTCGAGGGGGTATTATACCGGAACTTTCGTCGCTTAGGATGACTCTTGGTTGATGGAGTAGGTAGCTTGAGTAGAGTGACGTACCGTACATATGTTCCGCGCCATATTTACGATACGCTACTCCGCTTAAGAAACCTTAGGATGTACATTTCCTTGCCCAGTATTATATTCATTCCTATGATCTATCCTCATCGATACTGGTTATGATTTTGCTGCCACGATTGCACGGGCAGAGAGAGCTACGGCTAGAGTTGCGTCAGCATGAGCTCATCGCAGACGAGGAATGACTAGGGCGTGATTCCAGAGACGTACGATTGCATATAGAGGCGTCGTTTCATTGTGTTTTCGCGCCATAAGCGTTTGACAGATCGCTTTTACGAGATTTCTCAGTTGTGCTGATCAGCACAAAAGGATCAGGCTACTGCTAGAGGCCAGCTAGGATGTGATGACCGTTGATATGTCGCTTACTCAGGATGATTGAGGCGTTGCTCAGCGTACAGACGAATGAGCCCGTTGTTGCTGCAAATGACGAGATATTGCCCAGATGATTGGAGTTACTGCAGCATGAGTATATACTTAGAGATATGATGGAAGGTCGCTAGTCACCCAAGGATGAAGGACTAGGACATGTGGTTCGTTCGCTTACCCCGATGCGAGGTCATCAGATAGATTGATTCCAGCTAGAGACGACTTCACGCAGGTTCGTTGAGAGTCGATAGAGACGATCGAATGTCAGGAGCCATTTTCCAAGTTTAAAGTATTCGGAAAGACATGCAAGCAATTCTATGGACCCTCTAGAAGAATGAAACCCTAACTCGACATAATGACCGTGTGAAAGCCTTTGAACCTTAGGATTTGCGGCAGTTCCGCGGTGCCATTAGTGAGGCTTGGGTTTGCCCTTTTACGGCTGGACCACTGATGCTGTGGTATGTAATCGATACTATTAAACTATACCCAAGTTGTTGATCTCTTGGGGGATTATGAGGTTTTGACGAGTCGATCGAATAGTTCGACATCATTCGAATATCATGTGATGGGACACATTGCTTGGGAGACTCCAGATACGAATGTAGCCGTTGGAGCACAGTCCATGCAGCCACGATGAGACAAGTCCGAATCAGTCGACATTGGAGCAGAGTGAAGTAAAGAGTTCGCAAGAGATTTCGATGAGATGACGTCCTACCCCGCTGACATCAGAGATGCGATAAGCATGCAGAGGCATTGTAAATGGATATATCTTCCAGGAAGAGGCGCGATGAGTATGCAGCCGTTCCGGAACAAGAATTAGCTTCAGTAAAGGACGATGACTTCCGGGCAATCCGGCAGAAAAGAGATTTGAGAGAGACTTCGGATGGACCATAGCCACGAACATTGCAGTGTGTAGATAGAGACGTGATGTCGAAGTGGATGATGATACAGACAAGCGGGATAAGAGGCACGTGCGAGACACCGATGAGCTATTGTTACTCCCCGTTGAGATTATGGTCGGATATGTCTACAGAGGCGTTGGGATGCTACCGGTTTCTGAGAAAATGTTATGCTGAGGACGCAGATGTCCAGAGAGCGAGAGAAGATTGTGCAAGAGTACCAGCCTCCGTACAGTTCGACTTAGGCAAGATTGGAAGAGACCTTGAGCAGGATTCCTTCCAGGACACTGCTGCAATAAGATTTGGACCAGGAGCAGATGTGTGATGTGCATTCAGAGGACCAGAGGTCGGCGCCAGTGACGTGCTGCTTTACAAGTGGTCGTGAGGATTGATCGATAGATGACCAGAGAAGTGCCAGGATGGAATCGTCCCCGTTAGCACACCTGACATGGCCGATGAGCCGACTGATTGCGAGATTGGTAACCCGCAGGGAAGATAAGGACCTAGAGACAGAGAACGCCAGACGTGAGTAAGAGGCAAGTAGATATCTTGCGCTGCTAGCATTGGATGTACCGGCACCTTCACGACTTTGAAGGAGGAAATATCGGCGACGGTATTTATGATTTATGATTTTGTGATTCGATTATCACGTATCCGTCACTTTGGATTTCGGTACTTTGGGCGATTTATTCGCATGATTTTGTTTTGATGACTGAGTTTCATGATATTTGTCTTCGTGCACCATGGTTGCACCTACTGGGTATTTATATTTTGCGCATAGTTATTACTCTTGAGGTATTGATTGTGATTTCATGCCTATTTTATGCCGGTGATTTGATTTATGCTTTCAGCATCGTTTTCATGCACTTTTAGTGTTTTGATTTGATTTGTGCAGCTGATGCACATGGTTGCGAGCTTATATACGCGGTATACCTGATTTGAATTGAGCCGTATTGTATACCGTCGATTTTGATTCTGATATTGATGTTGATTTCTTGCACTCCGTGCATTTGATTTGGACTTTCGCGCGTGATGAGCGCATGTTTTGAGATGCGATTTTGGTGCACACCAGATGCACTAAATCGGGATTCTTCGTGCATGTCAGATGCACCTGACTTTGCTGTCGGGCACACATGTTGCATATGACAGATGATTCGTGCACATCCGTTGCACCTAGATATTGTTTTTATGCACCTGTATGGCACATATATGGATTTTGATTTCCGTGCGCACTAGACGCAAAGGGTATTCTTATAGACATTTTGGGATTGATTCCTTATGGAGCAGTATGTTTTTATGATATTTGCTATGTGTTTTCATACTGAGCAGGACTAGTCAGAGGACGGTACCTAGATATATTTTGCATGCATTAATAGTTATCGAAGAGATTTCCAAAAAAGCGAGCTATAGTCTCAGTACATACCTACGTGTTCGATATGACACGAAACGCTTAAAACAAGGAAACCCTTCTAAATTGTTTTCAAAACGGCGGAACTCACATATTAAACAAAAGATATATACGTATATGGTTATTTTCTTATGATAGACGTCCGCCACTGTGCAGTGTTATGCGCGTCGCACAGCAACTTAAAAAGATTTGGCATGCATTTACTTCAGCTATTTACATGTATAGATTGGATATTTACATGTATAGTTCGGATTTATATCATATTGGTTTTATTTTGGATTTGACATTTGTGTCTTTACCATAACTCCAATGATTGCGGGATGCTTGACGGAGTTTCGATTTTGAGTTATCTGCTCATTACTCATGCGCATGTATTGCGCTATGATGCGTTTTTTGTATTGATGATTTCGGAGCCCCGACGACTTGGATTTTTACTGAAATGTTTTAGAATTTGGGGGTTTAAATTTAAATTCGGGGACCGAATTTCTTTAAGGGGGGAAGATTGTAATATTTCAAAAAAATAGAATATTATTTTTAGGAATTTTTATAATTTAATATTATTTTAATGAATATTTTAATATTTCGGTATAATTAAATACAGATAAATGGGAAAAATTTTGGAAAAATTATGGAAAATTCTAAAATAGGGTATTTTATGGAATTATGCCAGTTTTAAGTTTTTATGATTAAGTATATGCTAATTTAGTGCTAATCGCGATTAAAAATCACTAATCGGTTTTTTAGCATTTTTGTGCAAAACATGCACATATCATTTTTGTTTTACACTTGTGCATTTCTACCATTGTTGTTTTGGGGTTACTATTGGTGTGAAGGAATTTGGGTTAAAGAAAAGAAAAGAAAAGGAAAAAGGGATTTGAAATTTGAATATAATATATAGGTATGGTGAGAGAGAGAAAGAGTAGGTGAGGGTGCTTGACTTAGCCATTTCCTTTCATTCCTTCACTCATTTCTCTCCCTCTTCCTTAATTGCTGTTGCTGCTCCTGCTCTTCACTCCCTCCCCTCTTCAAAACCCTCAAACACCATGAATACAACTCCAAAACCCTATCCCCATTTTACAAATGTTGTGCACAAGCTCAAGACAAACACATTGGACCAAGAAAGCAAGGATTTTGGTCACTTGGGGCAACTCAAGAATTTTCTTGAGTTGCCAAATGAGGTATTTTATGGACCATTAGCTTAGTTTTTGTATTACTTATACCCCATGTTAAGATTAGAATCGATATCGTGTGATTTTGCGGACTTAGGAAAACCTAGTTAGGGTTTATTGGAAATTTTGGGTTGTGATGTGAAATTGAGCTCAGTAGAGGCTACACAAACACCTTAGTGCTTGAATTGTGACCCAAACCTGAGACTTGAAACCCGGAATACGGATTTAGAAACCGATATCGGAAGATTTGTGAAATCTGTGAAGGTTATATGAGATCTACTATCACCCCGAGACTCTGAAATTTTTTTGGATTGACAGTGAGATGTGCAGGCACCCAGAAAGCTAACCCCAAAGCCCTAGCCCCTACCTCCCTTACCAGGCCACAGATTTAATCTGTTTGGCCGCAATTTGCGGCCTGGGTCCCATCATTTTGGTTCGTTTTGGTTCTGTAGCTCCTACATCTCTAGATTAGACCCCTGACATGTGCAAAATTGTCCAATTTGACCTAGGGTAGAATCTGGAGCATTTTTCTTTAGTTGCTGTTTTGGAGTCGTGTTTCCATTTCCGTATTTTGAATTCTGGATATATATATCTGTGTTTTAGCTCGAATACTTGGCGTTTATACGACGATATCGAGGATTGATTGATGGTTTTGAAAGCGTACCCATAGGTTCTAACCTATAGGCCTTTTAGCTCATCGTTTTGGTTTTCGTGTGTCGTGTTAGTTTTGAGTTAGTTTTAATGCGATGCGATACGTGTGATATGTAGGTACCTCCACGGTGATCCGAGGCGATGAAGACGATGGTGGCAACATCGACACCGACACGCAGGATTCAAGGTGAGTAGATTATATCTACGGGGGAAGTCGGGTGGATGGCGTATAGCACCCCCGCAGTTCGATGCTTAGTATAGTATATATATACTATTTATAATAGCTTATAGTGTCGTGGATATTTGAGATGTGTTAGGTGTATTATGGATAGACTAGGGTTAGACGTAATGTAGTTCCTAGTCGCGAACCCTAGAATAGGTTTACACCCACAAGCACACACATGCTTATTGCTATACTTATACCGTGATGATGAGGATAGTGGATGATATTTGGAGACGAGTCGATGATTTTGGGTATAGTGCCGGGATATCGGTGATATGACGTAATTCGTAATTGAGATACGACTTGAGATTTTAGCGGGCCTTTGGACGTGTGTTTACACACGCATTTATATAGACGGTATCGATTGTATTAGACTTAGATCAGTACCCCAGATTATGTGATATGACGATAAGGATACCAGATAATTGATGAGATGAACGTGATATTAACCCATACCCAGACTTGGGATGCCGTATGACGGAATTACGTACGAGCTTTTTATTGACGATAGATCCGCACTCATGACTTGAGGACGTCATATGATATACTATATCGTACGTGATACTATTGAGGCGGGATCACCGACTATTATATATATATATATATATATATATATATATATATATATATATATATATATATATATCGACTACCCTTCCCGATTAGCTTGTTTGTTAGATGTAGTTTGCTTAGTAGATGTTCGGTTAGATCGAGTCATACCTATTTCAAAACTAACGAATCGGGAATATTTTAAAGATAGGCAAAAGGGATTCTCCGGATATTTTCAAACGACGCATCTCTTCTTCAAACACCGTAGCCCTTATTTTACTAAAAACCCCGATTCGTCTTATTTCAAATGGCAAAGCTGCTTGATATATTTATTGTTGTAGATTCTTCATTGTTGCGTTGATTATTCGTTTTCTGCATATTCTTGTTAATTGCATCGCATTGCATGCTGTTCGGACACCAGCACCATTATCGATGATGCATATGTTCCACGTACACTGTTTGCCGGCTCACACACTTCATCATCGATAATTGCCATGTCACTACACTGTAGTACTGTTGCATTCAGGATATGACCCTTGCATGGCATACTTGTGTACCTATATACTATATATTCATACTTGTGCACATATCTACTGTACACTCATACTTGTGCACATACCTATTGTACACACATACGTATTCGCACATACATAAATGATTCTGGCTTGATTAGAGATTTGAGAACCACAAGATACTCTTTAAAACTGATTCCTTTTAAAAGAGCGGTTTCCCTCAATATGTGCATATTTCTTTTACATGTCGCATACATCATGCTTTTGATCATACGCATTGAGATATGTTGTTTCCATGATATTTCTGGAATTGGGAACCGTGGGAATTTCAAAGAGAGTTTGTAATTGTTTTAAAAACCCGGTTACCCTTGATATGAAATTTCAGTGCGTCCACCATGTGTTTTCTCGGTGCTGAGAGCGACATGTGAAACCCGATTCGAGAAGTTGGATGATATGTTTGCGGATATATGGTGGACCCGGTATGGTTCCCCCGGGCAAGAAATGTTTTTCGTGGAGCAGACGATGAGCCTAGCAGGGTGGCGAGTTCCTACCGGTGATTGGTTGGACCTGGCGGTTATCCGGAGGATACTGACCAGAGTCGATAGATGGATATGGGACGACCCGTACTACCGGGGCCGAGGGCCGATTCCGCAAACGGAGCCCGATATATGAGGATTTACGTGCCGATGTTAGGCACGGGTTTCATGATGTTTTCGAGTGTCGATGCTTGACACTCAGGTTCTATTATTTTGATATGTCGCGAGTGACACATGTTGATTTATATCCTCATATTTCCATGCATATGCTTTATGATATTTACATGCATGATGGTTATTGTCATTGGGTGACACGTGGACGGGATCCACATACATACAGACTTGATTACATTGATCATACATCATATTTATGATATGTTATTACCTGAGGCACTGGCACGAGCACTTGGCACTACATACATGTATAGATGTTACTTTGCCACCTTATCATGCTTCAGACTTATTTCCTTTGAGGATATATTATTATCTGATCGTATTGTCCTAGGATTATGTCATGCATTTGATTTCTACTCGTGGATGTTTTCTACTCACGAGTTGGCAACTTAACCCCGTTGTGCCACAGTTCTTGCAGGTTTTGCTGTAGAGGTTCCATGGCGGCATTTTTGGCACACTGCTCCCTTGCGGGTGATTTGCTTTGGTAGGTGGGTCTTTTGCATCAGAACCACCATTGTATATGTATTATTCAGTTGTATCTAGTAATTCCATCAACCAAAACTTGTATATTGTTTCAGACTTAGAAAACAAGTTATGTATTATTTCGACCATAGAGTCGCGCGTTGTAGTATTACGGTTTTCATGCTGTTTTGAGTTTCTTTCTGAGTTTTAATCCTCGCCCTTCGGCGTTGTATATTATATTGCTTGCGTGGTTGTCACCGTCGATTGACGAAGAGCTAGTTCCCGCTTGGGGATGCCTTTTATCATTGCATATATATTATTCTTGTTGTACCCCGTTCGGGGCCAATATTTACAAAAGGAAACTCTGCCGAAATTTTTAGAAAAGACTATACATTTTTAAAATTGCATATTCGGCTTAATTATTTAAAAACCTTACTTTTAAAACATGTTTTCCTTACTTCTTAAAACTATTTTTCTTCATTTACTCCTTAAAAATGGTTTTAGATTTCTGGGCTTTGTAAGTCCACGTTGCCCACCCCGGTGCTTGCGGGGAGGCGGAAAACGGAATAAAAATCGGATTTTTATATGCTAGGCAACATGGACTAACTAAAGGAGGATCTTTGCTAAACAAAAACTAACTAAAAGCTAACTAGAATTAGCTACATGGAAGAAAGGTTATACCTTGGGCTTTATGTCCTTCTCTCCTTGCTCCTTGGAGTGGAAGAAAGAGATCACCTTGTCGCCTTCTCGAGTCGAAGAAGGATCCACCGGAGAGCCTCAACCTTTGGCTTCAACTTCAAGCTAGAAGTAACTAAAGTGCTAGAAGTGCTAATCCTAGAACCTTAGATGAGAGTAGAGATTACTTTGGAGAAGTTTATCTCAAGCTCAAGTGTTTCTCAACACATGAGAGGGGAGAGCTTAAGGGAGAGGAAAAGGAGGAGAGAGAAAGCATATGATAGAATGAGAGAATAATAGAACCATTCTCACATATATGTGTGAATTAAGTAAATTGATAATTAGCAAGATAATTGTCATGGCTTAATCAAGACATGACCATTATCATTTCATATTTAATGCAAATTGCAAGGATCAAAGAGCATCTTTTATATGGAATGATGATGATCAAACTGTTGACCTAGGTCAACAAGTCAAGAATGGTCAAAATGTCAACAACCCTAACCATGCACAATTATATATAACTAATATCAATTAATCATAATACACACATAAGCATTAGGGTTAATAAAATGACAATGGCCATTAACCCTAATCAAAGTCCTCTCCCTCTGTCTCAATCAACTGTGCATACGCACCGGAATTCATGATCCGAGGAACATGAATACAAAGAGATAAAACCAATCCCTAATCATATACTAGGATCTGGCTTAATCCAAAGTCCGCTAGTATAAGCTGTCCGGACAGCAAACGTGCACAAGTGCGCGGATGTGAATGAACCCTGTCGCAAAACCATGCGACCTCTACTCATTTTGCCTAAAGGCGAATAGCTCTCTGTGTGGGACTCTAAAGACTCGACACTACGCTGGCAGTGGGTTTAACCACAGACCGCAAGCGGCACTAGCTGTACATAACGGTCCCCAGGTAGATGCCGATAAGAAGACTGACGAGGTGAACCTATCTGAACTCCTACTGAGCCTGTATATGACAGTCTCCGTACAGTCCGGTCTGTTCGTCTGATACATCGCATGGCGGGCCTAGGGGGCGGTAAACGTCAGTCCCCTAATAGCGGTACAAGTCGTGTCGGAGTGTAGCCCAGAACACCCTGAGATAACACTGGAAACCGACCAGTATATCTCGCTTGCCCTGGCCAGGGACTACTCGTGTAATGGCTCTCCTAGACACAGCGCGATGTCAACCCCCAATACCGGGAGAGACGAATCCTGTCTAACCGTCACTGCCTCCAAGTGCTTCGGGACTGCACCCAACTACTACCTGTTTGCACGACTCCTTTGAGCCGTGGTAGGGTAGTAATCAAAGTACAGTGGGAACACACTCGAAGCGAAGTGACAGTGTCAAGTCAGCGGACTAAGCTGTACTCATGTCACCTGAGAACTGATAACTGACGATAGGTATAATACCAACCAACAGTTCCCGACGAGTCCTGTCCAGTGTACTCGTAACCTAACGAGCACCCGCATACTATCTCAAGTACGACGTACTGACGGCTGTGGGATAGACCGTCTCCTACGCTGGGATGAGAAGCGCATACGCTAGTCTACTCCGGAGTATCGATGCCCTGTTTCGATAGTCCAACGACTAGGGACCTATATAAGGATGTGCTTATGGATTACCCAGCTGTTAGTTGTATGTATGCACTAGAGGCCAGTATTGTACAGATGATGTATATTATATTGGATGCTTGGACATATATAGAGATGACTTTCTTGCTCGATATGATAATATGCTATCTGGTTACTCTTTATCTTAACATGTACACTTGTCTCTTTAAACTGTCTTATAGTTACATGTTGGTAAAGCCATTAGGATGTATACTTGACTACCTGGACTATGATGCAGATCATACTAGTGGGGACATGGTAGTCCATAAGTACATCCTTCAAGGTCCCTAGTCATGGGTGTATCGAGACGGGGCATCGATATACCAGAGTAGACTAGCGTATACGCCTCTCGACTCATGAGATGGGCGATGGATGATCCCATATCCATTGGTGTTTGACATCAGAGATGGTATACGGGTGCTCAGTGGAGACTGGGTACACTGGACGGACTCGCCGAGAACTCCTAGATGGTATTATACCTCACGTCAGATGGCAGTTCTCAGGTGACACTTGTACAGGTTAGTCTGTAGACCCGAGATCGTCATAGAGTCTTGTGTGATTCCTACTGTGCTTTGATCTCCACCTTACCACGTCCATGAGGGCGTGCAAAACGGTGGTCTTTGGGTACAGTCCCGAGTCACATGGAGGCAATGAGCGATAGGAGGGGTTTCGTCTCTCCCGGTATTGGGAGTTGATGTTGCGCTGTGCTCGATTGGCCGTAACAGGGAAGTCCCTGGCCAGGGCTGATCAGAGATTTGCTGGTAAGTGTTACCAGTAGTTTCTCGACCCGTTATGAGCCTCACATCGGCACGACTTATCGGTTATTGGGGTCTGACGTATACCACCCCTAGACTTGATATGCGACGTATCAGACGAACAGACCGGACTGTACGGTAAGTGTTACTGGTTGGATTCACAGGAGTGTGAGCGGGCTAGCTCGTCGATCTTCTGATCGCTCAATACCCGGATGGCCGTTACGTTTAGCAGACCGCTTGCGGCTTGTGGGTGCTTGATATGATCATCATCTGCTACCGGCGTATTGATGAGTCTTTAGAGTCCTACACAGAGGTTTCCTGGCTCAAGCGAAACGAAATAGGAGCGCATATGAGATATGTGCAGGACCGAGAATGATGCGTGTATGTGATACTGCATTTCATTCTCGCGATATATGTTTCGATTGGTTATATTCGATATGACCTAGTTATCGAATCATTGATTCGATAAATCGATACAGTGGATTCTAGTCGGTTATGTGAGACATGACCGGATCATTGAATCAAATGTTGATTTAATGATTTAATGCATAATTATATATTTGATATATTGCATTGCATTAACTGGTATTGGTTCACTTTAAATGGATTTTCTCACTTGATGTACATGTTGTATATGTGATATACTTTTGTGCACATCTTTGTATCATGATTGATGATGCTTGCTCATTAGGTTAAGTGTGAAGTATTAAACCATGGTTAAGAGATGATTAGGGTTTTTCCATTTTATTTATTTATTTGTTTATTTATTTAGAAAAGGTTTAGAGGACAATGGTGGCTTTCTTTGTCTCTTGTTGAAGTTTCTTGAAGCTTTGACAAAGTCCACCATCCTTATCTCATCCTTAACCCTAACCATTCCTATTAACCTTAGTTTAATCTCTACACTTGACCATGGTCAAGATATGATAAGTATTCATATTTGTTTCTTTTTCAAATAAGAAACTTATCATATTCTTTCTTCTTCATCATCTTCTTCTTCAAGAAAAGCTTGATGCCATCAATGACAACTTGAGCAAAAGTGAGTGAAATCCTATTCTAAAGTGAACCCACCTCCTATTTCTTCACCCTCTACCTCTTGCCAAGTTGTTTTAGGTGTTTTCTTCACTAGTTTCACAACTTTGTGAAGTCGGAGCTTGAGTTTGTGCAACCTCGACGTAGATCGTCTTTGACACGAAGCCGACGACCTATTCCGCTCGTTTTCCCGATGAAGCCGACGAATGAGTCTAGGATTCGAAAAGGACAGCGAGAGGATGGCTACGTGGAGCTAAGGAAGTGGATATCCGGATCTACAAAGGTTGTAGCATCTAACTTTTAGTTAAGTAGTTAACTAGTTTACCGTTTTGCTTAGAAATCTAGCCGACGATCCGTATTAGGGTTTCTCGGCACCCATAAAATTTGAAATTGGCATGTTCGATGCCTTGTGAGACCTCTATAGTGTGCCTAGGAACCCTACAGTGGTATCAGAGCCTAGCTAGAGCCTTAGGCGAAGTCTAGACGATATTTGAAACCCGATCGAACCCGAAAACCTAACTTTAAGATGCTCTCTGGACTTTTTCTAAATACTGGGATTTTTTCAGATTAAAAATTGCTAAAAAATTCAGCAGGGAAATATATGAATTACGGTGCAAAAATTTCTTTATGAACAGTCTAAAGCGCGGCGGATCCGCGGCCTAAGCCTCCTTAGGCGGCGGATCCGCGGCATCTTTAATAAATTATTATATAATTTTTGCACAGTAACTGATATCCTCTGGTGTTGGATTTTCTGGGAATTTTTAAAATTTATTGAAGAGTTGAATTTTCTGGAGTGTTTTAGAGCTTCGATGTTTTCGATCGGATTATCAAATTTCGTCTTTGTGTATTTCCGGATAATTTTTTGAATATGTTAAAAAGTTCGACCGGATAAAAATACCCAATTTTTCCCCTGTCGGGAGATTTCCAAGTGTTGGATTTTTCCGTAGTTTAACGACGTTCTAAGTAGTGCAAGTAACGCGATGGACCCTCTAGAAGACAACAAACCTTAACTCGATTATGTGACCGTCTTGAACTGCCCTTTGAACCTTCGGGTTTGGGGCAGTACGGCATGCCACATGTGAGGCGTTGGCTTGACCCTTCTACGGCTGGACCGTTGGTACTGAGGCATGAACTGAATGTTGCTAGACTTATTTCATGTGTTGGACTGTATCGGGAAAACTTGGGTATTCGACTGTTCGATCGGAAAGTTTAACATTTTCTGTTTATCTGGAATGTGATACAATAATTGGAATTCACAAACAGTTATGAGATAACTGAATGAATGTTATAAATCTAGCAATTTAGTCCCACAAAATATTGAAAAGAGTTTTCGATAATGAGACTAAAATGCGGGATTTATATCTGTTAGGCATGTGATGTCTAAGTATTTCATTTGATTAGGCATGCGATGTCTAAAGAAGTTGCGGATTCCAATTGTTGTAGTTTTACACTTTCTTTTCTGTGACCGTAAGTGTAGTATGTTTATATCGCCGGTTTCATTGCTATATGTCAAAGACAATTGGGGTATGCATACTTACTTACGTTGATGGCATGTGATGTTATGTGTTGCTGGATATGTTATATTGGATCGTCGTGTTCGAATAGCCAGGGGTTTTTATGTGAGATGAGTGTCTTTCATTTTCATTCATGTAAAAACTTGTATGTAATATTCTTTTATTTGGGGCACTTCCAGGTAGCGGAAGTTGTCACCCTTTGTATATTATTTACTTTTCCGCATTAGGATAGACCCAAGGAGGGGAGCACAAGTAACCGGGTTCTGGGGTCCAGTGGGAGACCAACTCGAGGAGTCGAGTCCGGGTCTCCTAACCCTAGAATTGGCAGGGTTGCTTGCCGCTCTCGTAGGGGTCTAGGGGTGTGGGATTGGCTATTCATCACGACCGTGGAATCCGTGTTTTATACTGGCTCGTATTGAAAACACGGACGTCCTAGTATATCCAATATTTCATATGTTTCTTCTGCTGCGATATCTGTGATGTGATCATGTGATGTTCTGTGATAGATACTATATATAGTATATATGATATATTATATAGACGTTACTTTTGTTTTACACCCGTGCTAGCCCTGCCCTGCTCTGTCGTTATTTACCTAACCTAACGGTGCACGAGGGGACATCGAGGCGAATGCGGATGGCATAAGTGTACGTCATATCTATCTGTGATGTTTAGGTATTTAAATGATGGGACTTCATTAATGTGATTAATGAAAGATAAGAAACCTAAGATGTTGTGGAATCGAATTTTAAAATAAAACAGGTAGCTACAGTTCTTGCTTTGCATAGCGGTATATATGATATACCCTGCACCTTATTCGATGAGGAAAGGACCAAGATCCCTTCACCGGGAGTGACTCCTTTAGCAGTAACTGGCAGATGCCACACACTCGGTTTGGTTTTGATTGCTTTTAAGAGTTTTTGCTTTGCACAGTGATACATATGATATATCCCGCACCTCATTCGACGAGGAAAGGACCGACGATCCCTTCACCGGGAGTGACCCCTTTAGCAAAACTAGAAAAGCCTCAAAATCACTCCATTTCAAAACTTCATTCGATTCTACAACGATATCAAGTTCATTACGCTCATGGTTTTTTCTGAAAGAACCCGCGTAGCCCTCCGTTATTTCAGATAGATATTATTTAGTATTCATGCTATGTTTGTTGACTTAGTCAAGGCATAGTGTATGGTAGCTAAATTATGTTTATCTGCAACAACATGAGATGTGATTGGATTAGAGCATTCGCACGGCCTTGTTGACTCAGTCAAGGGTCGTACGGGTGGGTTTAATTCAATCGGGAAATGTACGGGTTGAACTTGACTTGCGATTTATGGTTTGTTGACTTAGTCAAGGTCATAGATCGCTAGGGGAAAAAGCATTATCGGGAATTTCAAGTGTTGAAATTTGCAATGAGATTGCATACCTTCTATGAGATAGTTGGATCCCGATACCCACTGCGAGTAAGAGTTACTCCTGGGAGAGTTTTACACATTACAATTAGCCGATCAAGTAGGTGTCTAGAAAGGTGTTAACGAGGTTACGCCTCTGGGAAAATGAGGTTTACATTAATTAGGTTCGTGCGAAAGCACGGGGGACCTCCCTCAAAGTACCGACACTGGCCTGGCTGAAAGATTGGCAAACTTGTAGTGTGTAATTAATCCCGGCTAGTCTTTCCTTTTAAGGTTTGAAGGAAGATTTGATAAAAAGCAGTGGGAGCCATCCTGATTAGATAAGATAATAACCAATCTGATCTTGCACGAGCTTACGCTAAAGTGTTTTCTTCTCTCTCTCTCCAGGTAGCGACCATTTCATGCCTTAATCAAGATAATAATATGGATGTATTGACCGAACCCGCATGTTATACTGTGCAGGGGAACGTTGAACCCGTTCTATCTTATAAGTGTTATAAGAATGAACAGGAAACAGGAGAATATCTGGATTCTCACACCGCCCAAAAGGAGAACATGCATGTTGATGCATCATCTTCGGGTGTGTTTGTCATTAAGAACTGTTTCTCAGTTCACCCTACGTCCTGGGTATTAGATACCGGATCAGGATCCCACATATGTAAGCAGTTACATGGGCTAAGGAAAGGTAGAGAACTGGGAAAAGGTGATCATTCCGTTCAAGTAGGGAATGGGGCAAATGTTGCAGCCAAAGCAGTTGGCATATATCACCTGGTATTACCAAATGGTAGTACACTAGTCCTGAATGAGTGCTATTATATACCGAACATGATGTGCAACATTATATCAGTTTCTTTATTAAGTAAAGAAGGATATAATTTTGTAGTAAAGGATAATGTTATGAACATATTCCTGGATCAAAGGTTGATTGCATCAGGCTCGCTACATAATGGCATATTCATTCTCAATCAAAATACAGTCTTCAATATACAAAACACACACAAAAGGAAAAGCTCAGAAATGAACGAATCCTTCTTGTGGCACTGTAGACTTGGCCATATCAATGAGACACGACTAGCTAAGTTGCATAAGAATGGATATTTGAATTCATTCGAATTATCATCTTATGACACTTGCCATTCATGTCTCAAAGGAAAAATGACCAAAACTCCGTTTACGGGACACGGAGAAAGAGTTACTGAACTCTTGGGACTGGTACATAGTGATGTATGCGGTCCAATGTCTACACACGCCAGAAATGGTTCTTCCTACTTCATTACATTCACTGACGATCTCTCTAGATACGGGCATGTGTTCCTGTTGAAACACAAGTCTGAAGCTTTTGAGAAATTCAAAGAATATAAGCACGAGGTAGAGAACCAAACGGGCAAAAGTATTAAGGTTCTTCGATCTGATCGAGGAGGTGAATACTTAAGCAGTGAATTCCTGGATTATCTAAAAGAGAATGGGATTCTCTCTCAGCTTACTCCTCTTTATACACCACAGTACAACGGTGTATCGGAACGAAGGAATCGCACCCTATTAGATATGGTGCGTTCAATGATGAGTAATGCTGAGTTACCTATTTCCTTTTGGGGGTATGCGCTTGAGACAGCCATATACCTATTGAATCTGGTTCCGTCTAAATCTGTACCTACCACACCATATGAGATATGGAGTGGGAAGAGACCATATTTTAAACGAATTAAGATATGGGGTTGTCCGGCCTATGTCAAAAAACAAAATCCGGACAAACTCGAGGCACGATCAGTCCTTTGCAAGTTTGTGGGATATCCTAAGAATTCTCAAGGATATTTTTTCTACCAAGCTGAGGAACAAAGAGTGTTTGTTGCTCAACATGCCACCTTTTTGGAAAGGGAATTTCTTGCAAAAGAAATTAATGGCAAAGAGGTAGAGCTGGAAGAGGTTCCAGCACCACAAACTGCAACTAACGATTTAGTAGAACCAGAGGATTCAGTGGTGCCCGACGTACCCCAGCCTCTCCGCCGATCTAGTAGGGTTTCTCGTCCACCTGAGAGATACTATGGTTTTCTCATTGATGGTGGCAGTGAGGATTGCATCATGGAGGATGATGACCCAACTAGCTTCGAGCAGGCCATCACGAGTGTGGACTCAGTGAAATGGCTGGATGCTATGCGGTCCGAGATGGAATCCATGTACACCAACAAAGTATGGACTTTGGAAGTTGCTCCTGAAGGGGTAAAACCCATTGGGAGCAAGTGGATCTTCAAGAAAAACCTTGGTGTAGATGGGAAAGTGGAGACTTTCAAAGCTAGACTTGTAGCAAAGGGTTTTCGTCAAAGACCAGGTGTGGACTATGACGAGACCTTTTCTCCAGTGGCTATGCTTAAATCCATCCGGATCATGCTTGCTATCGCTGCATATCATGACTACGAAATCTGGCAAATGGATGTTAAGACCGCCTTTCTAAATGGTGATTTAGAAGAGTGCGTGTACATGACTCAGCCAGAGGGCTTCGTAGACAGTGGGAGCAGCGGGAAGGTGTGCAAGCTGCTTAAATCCATTTATGGATTAAAGCAAGCATCGCGGAGTTGGAACATCTGCTTTGACGTCGTTATCAAAGAGTTTGATTTCGTCAAAAATCCAGATGAACCTTGTATCTACAAGAAGGTGGCAGAGAGTAAGGTTGTCTTCCTCGTATTGTACGATGACGACATACTCTTGATAGGAAATGATATTCCTATGCTGCAATTGGTCAAGCTCTTCTTATCACAAAGATTCTCAATGAAAGATCTTGGTGATGCCTCCTGCATATTGGGAATTAGGATCTATAGAGATAGATCCAAACGGATTTTGGGATTGTCCCAATCCAGGAACATTGACACCATACTAAAGAGGTTTAGTATGGAAGAGTCCAAGCGTAGGAACTTGCCCACGATCTCTGGAGTCACTCTCTCCAAAGAGATGTCTCCCAAGACTGATTTGGAGAGAGCTCGCATGCAAGGGATACCCTATGCGTCGGCAGTAGGCTCTATCATGTATGCGATGCTATGTACCAGACCCGATATAGCATACTCACTAAGTGTAGTGAGCAGGTATCAAGCTGATCCTGAAGAGAGTCACTGGACAGCTGTGAAGAGCATTCTCAAGTACTTGCGAAGGAATAGAGATATGTTCTTGGTGTATGGTAACGGAGAACTCCAAGTGGAGTCCTTTACCGATTCGAGCTTCCAGAGTGATAAGGACGACTCTAAGTCGCAGTCGGGCTTTGTCTTTACCCTTTACGGAGGGGCGGTTAGCTGGAAGAGTTCCAAGCAGGAAACCGTGGCAGACTCGACGATGGAGGCTGAATACATCGCTGCCAACGATGCTGCCAAAGAGGCTGTCTGGATCAAGAAGTTCATTACTGAACTTGGAGTGGTTCCATCCATTGAGCGTCCAATACCTTTGTATTGCGATAACAATGGAGCGGTGGCTTTGGCCAAGGAACCCAGGTCCCATCAGCGATCCAGGCATATTCTGAGGCGGTATCACCTGATCCGGGAGATAGTTGATCGCCGGGAGATCGAGGTCAGGAGGGTTGACACGAAGAACAACACGGCGGATCCACTCACGAAGGCCATTCCCCAGATACAGTTTGAGAGACTCTTCGGGATGCTCGGTATGCGATACTACAGCAGCTGGCCCTAGTGCAAGTGGGAGATTGTTAGTTGTATGTATGCCCTAGAGGCCAGTATTGTACAGATGATGTATATTATATTGGATGCTTGGACATATATAGAGATGACTTTCTTGCTCGATATGATAGTATGCTATCTGGTTACTCTTTATCTTAACATGTACACTTGTCTCTTTAAACTGTCTTATAGTTACATGTTGGTAAAGCCCTTAGGATGTATACTTGACTACCTGGACTATGATGCAGATCATACTAGTGGGGACATGGTAGTCCATAAGTACATCCTTCAAGGTCCCTAGTCATGGGTGTATCGAGACGGGGCATCGATATACCAGAGTAGACTAGCGTATACGCCTCTCGACCCATGAGATGGGCGGTGGATGATCCCATATCCATTGGTGTTTGACATCAGAGATGGTATACGGGTGCTCAGTGGAGACTGGGTACACTGGACGGACTCGCCGAGAACTCCCAGATGGTATTATACCTCACGTCAGATGGCAGTTCTCAAGTGACACTTGTACAGGTTAGTCTGTAGACCCGAGATCGTCATAGAGTCTTGTGTGATTCCCACTGTGCTTTGATCTCCACCTTACCACGTCCATGAGGGCGTGCAAAACGGTGGTCTTTGGGTACAGTCCCGAGTCACATGGAGGCAATGAGTGATAGGAGGGGTTTCGTCTCTCCCGGTATTGGGAGTTGATGTTGCGCTGTGCTCGATTGGCCGTAACAGGGAAGTCCCTGGCCAGGGCTGATCAAAGATTTGCTGGTAAGTGTTACCAGTAGTTTCTCGACCCGTTATGAGCCTCACATCGGCACGACTTATCAGTTATTGGGGTCTGACGTATACCACCCCTAGACTTGATATGCGACGTATAAGACGAACAGACCGGACTGTACGGTAAGTGTTACTGGTTGGATTCACAGGAGTGTGAGCGGGCTAGCTCGTCGATCTTCTGATCGCTCAATACCCGGATGGCCGTTACGTTTAGCAGACCGCTTGCGGCTTGTGGGTGCTTGATATGATCATCATCTGCTACCGGCGTATTGACGAGTCTTTAGAGTCCTACACAGAGGTTTCCTGGCTCAAGCGAAACGAAATAGGAGCGCATATGAGATATGTGCAGGACCGAGAATGATGCGTGTATGTGATACCGCATTTCATTCTCGCGATATATGTTTCGATTGGTTATATTCGATATGACCTAGTTATCGAATCATTGATTCGATAAATCGATACATTGGATTCTAGTCGGTTATGTGAGACATGACCGGATCATTGAATCAAATGTTGATTTAATGATTTAATGCATAATTATATATTTGATATATTGCATTGCATTAACTGGTATTGGTTCACTTTAAATGGATTTTCTCACTTGATGTACATGTTGTATATGTGATATACTTTTGTGCACATCTTTGTATCATGAATGATGATGCTTGCTCATTAGGTTAAGTGTGAAGTATTAAACCATGGTTAAGAGATGATTAGGGTTTTGCCTTTTTATTTATTTATTTGTTTATTTCTTTAGAAAAGGTTTAGATGAGAATGGTGGCTTTCTTTGTCTCTTGTTGAAGTTTCTTGAAGCTTTGACAAAGTCCACCATCCTTATCTCATCCTTAACCCTAACCATTCCTATTAACCTTAGTTTAATCTCTACACCTGACCATGGTCAAGATATGATAAGTATTCATATTTGTTTCTTTTTCAAATAAGAAACTTATCATATTCTTTCTTCTTCATCATCTTCTTCTTCAAGAAAAGCTTGATGCCATCAATGGCAACTTAAGCAAAAGTGAGTGAAATCCTATTTTAAAGTGAACCCACCTCCTATTTATTCACCCTCTACCTCTTGCCAAGTTGTTTTGGGTGTTTTCTTCACAAGTTTCACAACTTTGTGAAGTCGGAGCTTGAGTTTGTGCAATCTCGACGTAGATCGTCTTTGACACGAAGCCGACGACCTATTCCGCTCGTTTTCCCGATGAAGCCGACGAATGAGTCTAGGATTCGAAAAGGACAGCGAGAGGATGACTACGTAGAGCTAAGGAAGTGGATATCCGGATCTACAAAGGTTGTAGCATCTAACTTTTAGTTAAGTAGTTAACTAGTTTACCGTTTCGCTTAGAAATCTAGCCGACGATCCGTATTAGGGTTTCTCGGCACCCATAAAATTTGAAATTGGCATGTTCGATGCCTTGTGAGACCTCTATAGTGTGCCTAGGAACCCTACACCAGCCTCCACGAGTGTGAGCGCCATCACAACGCTGGTAATCAAGCAAAGATCCTAAGGGCTCTACTAATATGTATATAAGCGATATGCTAAAAGAAACACATGCACATATTAAAGCAGAGACAAACCAAGTAGCATACTACCATTTCGAGCAAGATTGTATATACAACTGTGAATATCCCAAGCTTCCATCAAGTAATATACATACTAGTATGATACAGTAATGGCCTCTAGGGCATATACACTAACAATCTCCCACTTGCACTAAGGCCATGTACTGGCCTATCGAAGACCTATCATCTCGATCAGCCGCTCGAACTGAGTCTGGGGTAAGGCCTTCGTGAATGGATCTGCAGTGTTATCTTCTGAAGCAACCCTCCGAACCTCGATCTCCTGGCGATCCACGATCTCCCTGATCAGGTGATACCGCCTTAAGATGTGTCTAGATTTCTGATGGGACCTGGGTTCCTTCGCTAAAGCTATAGCCCCGTTGTTGTCGCAATACAGAGGTATTGGATCAACAATGGACGGAACCACCTGAAGTTCTTTCAAGAACTTCCTCATCCAGACAGCTTCTTTTGTGGCATCAGATGCAGCGATGTATTCCGCTTCCATAGTCGAGTCAGCAACGGTTTCCTGTTTGGAGCTCTTCCAACACACCGCCCCTCCATTGAGGGTAAAGACAAAACCCGACATGGACTTGGAATCATCCTTGTCACTCTGGAAGCCGGAGTCAGCAAAGGCCTCAATATGGAGCTTTTTTCCGCCATACACCAAGAACATCTCCTTAGTCCTTCTTAGGTACTTGAGAATGTTCTTTACTGCTATCCAATGTTTCTCCCCAGGGCTTGACTGATACCTGCTTACCACACTCAGTGCTAAGCCACATCTGGTCTGGTACACAACATCGCATACATTATAGAGCCTACCGCAGAAGCATAGGGTATAATAGACATGCGATCCCTCTCCAAATCAGTCTTGGGAGACATCTCTTTGGAGAGGGTGATCCCGTGACAAGTCGGTAGATTACCGCGCTTGGAATCTTCCATACTGAATCTTTTCAGTATGGTGTCGATGTACCTGAACTGTGAAAGTCCTAAAATCCTCTTGGATCTGTCACGGTAGATCCGGATCCCCAGAATGTATGAGGCATCGCCCAGGTCTTTCATGGAGAACCTGTGTGACAAGAACCCCTTGACAGATTGTAGCATAGGAATGTCATTTCCTATTAAGAGAATGTCATCCACTTATAAAATGAGGAATACAACAGTTCTCGCTACAAATCTACAATAGATGCATGGTTCATCTGGATTTTTGATAAAGCCAAATTCCTTGACCGTCTCATCAAAACAGATGTTCCAACTCCGCGATGCCTGCTTTAGTCCATAAATGGATTTAAGCAACTTGCACACCTTTCCGCTGCTCCCACTCTGAATGAAACCCTCTGGCTGGTCCATATAGACACACTCCTCTAAATTTCCATTTAGAAAAGCGGTCTTTACGTCCATCTGCCAAATCTCATAATCGTGGAAGGCAGCAATGGCAAGAAGGATCCGAATGGATTTCAGCATAGCCACTGGAGAGAAGGTTTCATCATAGTCCAAACCAGGTCTTTGACGAAAACCCTTTGCAACCAGTCTAGCTTTATAGGTCTTAACCTGTCCATCTACACCAATCTTCCTTTTGAAGATCCACTTGCATCCTACGGGTTTTACCCCATCTGGAGCAATGTCCAACGTCCATACTTTGTTGGTGTACATGGACTCCATTTCGGCCTGCATTGCATCCAGCCATTTTACCGAGTCAACGCTCTGAATGGCTTGCTGGAAGCTAGTAGGCTCATCACAATTTATGATGCAATCCTCTCTATCCCCGTCAATAAGAAAACCGTAGTATCTCTCGGGCGGATGAGACTGCCTACTACTCCTGCGGAGTGGCGTGGGAATGTCCTGATCCTTCGAACCCTCTGGTTCTACTAAGCTTTCAGTAATAGTTCGTGGTTCTGGAATTTCTTCCAGTTCTATTGCGCTCCCACTTATTTCTTTTTCTATGAACTGGTGTTCTAGAAAGTGGGCATGGCGAGAAACAAAAACCTTTTGTTCCTCTACGCAATAGAAGAAATATCCCTTGGAGTTCTTTGGATATCCCACAAACTTGCACTGTACTGAGCGTGCCTCGAGCTTGTCCGCATGCTGCTTTTTGACAAAAGCTGGACATCCCCATGTCTTAATGTGATTAAGATAGGGTCTCTTCCCACACCACATCTGATATGATGTAGTAGGCACAGTCTTAGTAGGAACTCGGTTCAAAAGGTATGCAGCTGATTCTAGCGCATATCCCCAGAACGATCGCGGCAACTCAGCGTTACTCATCATGGACCGTACCATATCCAATAGGGTTCGGTTCCGTCTCTCCGATACACCGTTATGTTGCGGAGTGTATGGAGGAGTAAGCTGAGAGAGAATTCCATTCTCTTTTAAGTAACCCAGGAACTCGGCACTCAAGTATTCACCACCTCGATCAGATCTCAGTGCCTTGATACCTTTGCCTGTTTGTTTTTCTACTTCATTCTTATATTCCTGGAATTTTTCAAGAGCCTCGGATTTATGTTTCATTAAGAAGACATAACCGTACCTTGAAAAGTCATCCGTAAAAGTAATGAACTAAGAATAACCGCTTCATGCATGCGTAGACATTGGACCGCACACGTCGCTGTGTACGAGTCCCAAGAGCTCGCTCGCTCTTACTCCGTGTCCAGTGAACGGAGTCTTTATCATCTTTCCTTTGAGACAGGATTGACAAGTTGCATATGACTGATATTCGAACGGATCCAAATATCCTTCTGTATGTAACTTAGTCAACCTTCTCTCATTGATGTGACCCAGTCTACAATGCCATAAGAAAGTTTTATTGATTTCTGGAGACTTTCTTTTGTGTGTATTCTGGACATTGAAATTCTGTGGTTGGTTTAATACATATATACCGTTGTTTAATGTACCTGACCCAATCAAAACTTGATTAAGGTGAATGTTCACTACATTACTTACAAATGCAAATTCATAACCTTCTTTAGATAATAAAGATACAGAAATGATATTAGAGGTTGCATTTGGTATAAATTAACAACTACGCAAAACCAAAAAGTGTCCATCTGACATTCCCAGGTGATAGTCAGTCCCCCACGGCCTCAGCATCCATGCTAGCTCCGTTTGCAACTCTGAGGGTCATGTCACCAGCCTTCAAAACTCTACGCTTTCTCAACGCCTGCAAAGAATTATAGATATGAGATCCTGATCCGGTATCCAATACCCAGGAAGTAGAGTTTATTGATAGACAGTTTTCAATAACATACACACCTGAAGCTGAAGCCGCAACTCGCTTCAGATCCTGGGTTCTGGCCTTCCAAGCCTTGCAATCCTGTTTCCAGTGTCCACTTTTGTGACAGCAGAAGCATTCTTCCTTCCCCACCAGCTTTCCCGCTACCTTTGTTGCCTTTCCTTTTCCCTTCGTATCCACTTTACTGACACCGCCTCTTGGTTTGGCGGGGGCTTTCTTCTTCTTGCCCTTGGCTTTCGCCCTGGACCTAGAAGAGGAAGATCCTCCTACAAACAAAGTGGATGTCTCCCTACCTTTCTGTAGGGTGCCCTCAGCACTCTTCAACATGTTCAGAAGTTCGGAAAGTTCAACCTCCTTTCTTTGCATGTTGAAGTTAAGGATAAACTGGGCGTAAGTGGAAGGAAGGGACTGGAGAATCAAATCAGTGTAGAGTTCATTCTCCAACGTGGTCCTAAGGTCCGCGAGCTCCTCTATGTAGCCAATCATCTTAAGCACGTGTTCCGCTACCGATGATCCGACGGCCAATCTTGCCGAAAATAGCTTCTTCGACACTTCGTATCTTGCGATACGAGACTGCTCTCCATACAGTTCTTTTGTATGGAGAAATATGGACTCTAGGTCCATATTCTCATGCCTCCTCTGATGTTCGTTGTCCATCGAGGCAAGCACGAGGCATTTGGCCTTCGCGCAATCGATTTCCCAGGTCTTACGGATTTCCCTATCCACGACACTGGTTTTGGGACTTGGGACAAGGGAGCTTTGGTGGTAAGGACATACCCCAACTTGTCGTAAGTGATTGCCATCTTGACATTCCTGAGCCAATCATTGTAGTTTGGCCCTGTCAGTATGTTTTTATCTAGTAATAACTTAAGTCCAGTCATCTTGAATGGTCGCTGCAATTAGAAGAGAGAAAAGAAACACTTTAGCATGATGCTCTTGCAAGTTTAGAGTGGTTTTTAGTTTGTCTAAACAGGATGGCTCCCACTGTTTTTCAAATTCTTGCTCAAACCAAAAAGGAAGAATTAGTCGGGATCAATCACACCGTACAATACTTGCTTAACCGTTCAGCCAGGCCAGTGTCGGTACTTCGAGGGAGGTTTTCCAACGCTTTCGCGAAGTTCCTTAATTAAGTAACCTCTTTTCCCTGTGGGCGTAGCCCCGCTAACACCTTTCTAGACACCTACTAGGTTTATAGCATTGATCGTTAAGTGAGAGTTTTCCCAAGGAGTAGCATATACTCACAGTAGGATCGGGATCAAAATATCATCGCGTGATAAAACCGAAGGAATCCTACCAGAATCATCACACTCCAAATGGTATGCAGCGCTAGCAAGTTTCAGTACTTATGAAACTCCCGATGTGGATTTTTGCCCCATGCTCTTATGACCTTGACTTTGGCCAAAATATCATAAGTCACATGTCAAGTTCTATCCGTCATTCTCCTGGTTAATTTGGACCCACCCATACCTACCCTTGACTTTGGCCAAAATGGCAGCACGACTGTCCTAAACCAATGCATCTATCTATGCTGCACATGAATACCCAATAGCTACCAATCACTATGCCTTAACTTTGGCCAAAATACATAGCTTGAATACTTTTTGACCATTCATGTGGAATGACGGAGGGCTACGAATGGTTTTGGCGAAACCGTGAACGTAGTGAACTTGATATAATCGATGGAACGAGATAGCTTTTAAAAGGAGTGGTTCAAGCTCCGCGTTTAAAAGTTTAGTTTTGAAAAGAACCGAGTGGTTTTCAAAGTGTTCCAATCGACTTTTACTTGGTTTATTTTCTTGCATTAGTTCTTTTAATGCGTCCCATCATTTAATCCTACCATTGCAGAAAACAACCAAAATATGACGTACGCTTATGCCATTCGCATTCGCCACGGGGCCCCGTCATCACCCGTTAGGTTACTTAACTAACGACAGAGCGGGGGCTGGGCTAGCGCGGCTGTAAAACATAAGCAACACCTAAATAGTTATAGTATATATATATATAGCAATGATAGACATTACAGATCACAGATGAATACATTGGATATACTAGGAATCCGCAATCCGTTCGAGCCTGCAACGAAAAGCGGATTACACGGTCGCGGTGAATAGCCAATACCCCACCCAAGACCCTTACGGGTATGGCAAACTACCCGCCAAGTACCCGAAGCGAAGCAACCTCCCCCAACACCGTGAGTAGGCCACTCGGCACTTCGAGATAAGTTTGTGCACCCTCTCCATGGGTCTATCCTAGGAGCAAAAACAGTAAAAAGAATTATACAATGACGGCTACAACCCCGACCCGGTTGTGCGGCCATACAAATAATAATACATCAATTTACATATTAAATGAATGAAAGAAAAAGAAACACTCATCTCACATCCACCCCGGCTATTCACCCGCGACAATCCAACGCATTCATATACATATACCATCAACAAACACAGATCACAGATATGTATAACCCCCACTAATCGACTTATAGCGATTAGCAGATGTTCAATACATATAAACATCACAGATATAACCCATTAGTCAAAATGTAGTGAAGTTCGATCAAAAATACGGATTTATAGGCCCCCAAATACAAATTTCTTTTCTGGAAAACCTGGGCACAAATAAACCATCTTAAAAATCCCAAAACCTTACCATAAGAATACTGCACCAAACCCGGTCCAGAACAGACTTAAAATGGCCGCGGTTCCGCGGCAATAGGCATGCTTTTGCCGCGTAACCGCCGCGCTTTGAACTGTTCACTTGACCGTTTTTGGTGTGCTTCTTCACAAAACCCTGAGCCGATTTTTGAAGTATGATTTTTTATTTTTTAAGCAGAAAAAAATTCAACAGAAAGTTAGGGTTTTGATGTTTTGGTTTTGCGATTTTTCCGATCAAACTTCCATACACTTGACTACCTAGCTAGTTTATGTTTAGTTAGGCTCTGATACCACTGTAAGTCCACGTTGTCCACCCCGGTGCTTGCGGGGAGGCGGAAAACGGAATAAAAATCGGATTTTTATATGCTAGGCAACATGGACTAACTAAAGGAGGATCATTGTTAAACAAAAACTAACTAAAAGCTAACTAGAATTAGCTACATGGAAGAAAGGTTATACCTTGGGCTTTATGTCCTTCTCTCCTTGCTCCTTGGAGTGGAAGAAAGGGATCACCTTGTCGCCTTCTCGAGTCGAAGAAGGATCCACCCGAGAGCGTCAACCTTTGGTTTCAACTTCAAGCTAGAAGTAACTAAAGTGCTAGAAGTGCTAATCCTTGAAGCTTAAATGAGAGTAGAGATTACTTTGGAGAAGTTTATCTCAAGCTCAAGTGTTTCTCAACACATGAGAGGGGAGAGCTTGAGGGAGAGGAAGAGGAGGAGAGAGAAAGCATATGATAGAATGAGAGAATAATAGAACCATTCTCACATATATGTGTGAATTAAGTAAATTGATAATTAGCAAGATAATTGTCATGGCTTAATCAAGACATGACCATTATCATTTCATATTTAATGCAAATTGCAAGGATCAAAGAGCAACTTTTATATGGAATGATGATGGTCAAAGTGTCAACCTAGGTCAACAAGTCAAGAACGGTCAAAATGTCAACAACCCTAACCATGCACAATTATATATAACTAATATCAATTAATCATAATACACACGTAAGCATCAGGGTTAATAAAATGACAATGGCCATTAACCCTAATCAAAGTCCTCTCCCTCTGTCTCAATCAACTGTGCATACGCACCCTTATTCGTGATCCGAGGAACATGAATACAAAGAGATAAAACCAATCCCAAATCATATACTAGGATCTGGCTTAAACCAAAGCCCGCTAGTATAAGCTCTCCGGACAGCAAACGTGCACAAGTGCGCGGATATGAACGAACCCTGTCGCAAAACCATGCGACCTCTACTCATTTTGCCTAAAGGCGAATAGCTCTCTGTGTGGGACTCTAAAGACTTGACACTACACTGGCAGTGGGTTTAACCACAGACCGCAAGTGGCACTAGCTGTACGTAACGGTCCCCAGGTAGATGCCGATAAGAAGACTGACGAGGTGAACCCATCTGAACTCCTACTGAGCCTGTATGTGACAATCTCCGTACTGTCCGGTCTGTTCGTCTGATACATCGCATGGCGGGCCTAGGGGGGCGGTAAACGTCAGTCCCCTAATAGCGGTACAAGTCATGTCGGAGTGTAGCCCAGAACAGCCTGAGATAACACTGGAAACCTACCAGTATATCTCGCTTGCCCTGGCCAGGGACTACTCGTGTAATGGCTCTCCTAGACACAGCGTGATGTCAACACCCAATACCGGGAGAGACGAATCCTGTCTAACCGTCACTGCCTCCAAGTGCTTCGGGACTGCACCCAACTACTACCTGTTTGCATGACTCCTTTGAGCCGTGGTAGGGTAGTAATCAAAGTACAGTGGGAACACACTCGAGGCGAAGTGACAGTGTCAAGTCAGCGGACTAAGCTGTACTCATGTCACCTGGGAACTGATAATTGACGATAGGTATAATACCAACCAACAGTTCCCGACGAGTCCTGTCCAGTGTACTCGTAACCTAACGAGCACCCGCATACTATCTCAAGTACGACGTACTGACGACTGTGGGACAGACCGTCTCCCACGCTGGGATGAGAAGCGCATACGCTAGTCTACTCCGGAGTATCGATGCCCTGTCTCGATAGTCCAACGACTAGGGACCTGTATAAGGATGTGCTTATGGATTACCCAGCCCCTACGAGTGTGAGTGCCATCACAACGCTGGTAATCAAGCAAAGATCCTAAGGGCTCTACTAATATGTATATAAGCGATATGCTAAAAGAAACACATGCACATATTAAAGCATAGACAAACCAAGTAGCATACTACCATTTCGAGCAAGATTGTATATACAACTATGAATATCCCAAGCTTCCATCAAGTAATATACATACTAGTATGATACAGTAATGGCCTCTAGGGCATATACACTAACAGGCTTTTGGCTTACTTGGATTAGATGGGGTCCTATAGACTTCATATGATTCAAGTGCCAATCACGTACTATTTCGGGTCGTGACAATCATATTACATGAATTTACGCATTGGGATATGGATTTCATGTGATATTCTGGATTTGAGAACCGCGGGGATATTTCAAGAAATGTGTTTTGTTTTGAAAACCCGGTATCTCTCGATAAGATACGTGGATTGCGAGTGTCGAAGTTGGACACTCAGGTTCCGTGAGACGTATGGATATGTGGAGCTCAGGTTCCGTGGATTGTGAGTTCAGGTTCTTTGGATTGCGAGCTCAAGTTCCGTGGATTGCAAGCGTCGATATTAGACACTCAGGTTCTGTGAGATGCACAGATATGATATGTGAATTTACGTGTCAATGTTGGACACGAGTATTTCATGATGTTTTTGAGTGCCGATGTTGGGCATTCAGGTTCTATGAGATTTACAGGATATGAGGGCCAGTCCTGGTGACGGCGTCTGAGGATTTTGGGATTTGGGGTGTTGTTGATAGACACCAGGTTTTTCCATGCTAATGATTTGTGAATGAGGTTTATTATTTATCCCACACTCAGGATTTATTTGATATTCATTTGATTCATGTAGATATAGTACCCTTGTGGTGTACCTTGATCATGATAGTTGCATATTCATATTGCCATACTTATGCTATCAGATTACATGTGATAGATTTATCGCTGTTAGTGCATACTTGCGATTACAGTATGATGTTATTTACTATTCATGAGTTGGCAACTCACCCCCGTTGTGCCGCCGTGTTTTACAGGTTTGATCCTCAGAGTAGTCACGGCAGGGCGCCTTATTATCTCTACTTTTGCGGATACCGCTACGGTTGGCTGTGAGTCCTTTTGCTTTAGGTGGGTTGCGGTTATCCAATGATGTACATTGTATATCTTTTGTATCTAGTACTCTCTATCTACCACCTTGATGTATTGACTTAGAGACGAGTTGTGAGGATCGATGTTGTATATTCTTATGACTCTGGTTGTCGTGCTCTTGTGAGCCGGCCTTTATTTATGTGGATTATCTCATTTTTTCTCTACGGCGTCGTATATCTGTTGTGGTGGTTGTTTCCGCCTTTGGGCTAGATTTTCTCCCGTTTGGGGATGCTTTACTTATATCTTATGTTTGTACCCATTTCAGGGCTAGCTTTTACAAAGGACGTGCTGCCGAAATTTTTATGAAAACAAACTTATGCTTTAAGTTTTACTTGAGATTTTAAAAGTGTTTCTATCCTTTACTTCTTGTAATGGTTTAGATTGCTGGGTTTTCGGCTTACTTAAATTATGTTACGCATGTTGACGTTATGTAGTCTAAGTGCCGGTCATGTGCCTAAATTGGGTCGTGACAAAGTTGGTATCAGAGCGCTAGGTTTTACCTTTCGGAGTGTAGCATGACCTTGGTATGATGGAGTAGGTAGCTTAAGCAGAGTGACGTAGCATGTGTATGTTCCGCAGCATATTTACGACACGGTACTCCGCCTAAGTGATCTTAGTACTTATTGATTGAAATTCCTTCCGTGATTATATACATCCTTTTGATTCGATTTCTGTGTCCTTATCGAATTCTGTTTCCATTTCCAGCCTTTATGCCGCTGAAGACTACGAAGGCGCAGAAAGCGGCCGCGAGGGCCGAGGTCAGAGTTGACTCATCCGAGACGAGGACTGACCAGGGCGATACACCCATTGTGCAGGAGCAGATTGATCCACCTTCGACAGACCATATTGCTATGCTAGGGGCCGGTATGCAGGATTTGTGCCAGATGATGGGGTCCTTAGTTGAGGCCATTCGAGCGCAGAGACAGGAGGTTGTTCTACCTATTGCGGGGACCTCGACGGTGCCTACTGTTCCGGCAGTCATAGCTACAGCTATGGAAGTTATCACCGTATCACTGTCAGAGTTCATGAGGCTGAGGCCTCCGGTTTTCACTGGCACTGATGCAGCTGAGAATTCATAGTCGTTTATCGATTGTATGGCCATGATATGTCGTTCGCTGAGATGCTCCGACGCGAGATGGGTAGAGTTCACAAGTTTTCGTCTGGAGGGCCTTGCCCAGAAGTGGTGCGAGTCGTCAAAGAAGGGCAGAGCCGCAGGTCTTTCTCCTATGACCTGGGCTGAGTTCGTGACGGTGTTTCTTGCGCATTTTCTTCTGCTAAGAGTCAGGGATGCTCGAGCGCATAGTTTCGAGTCGTTATGCCAGACTCAGGGTATGACAGTGGCCGAGTATGATGTGCAGTTTATCGAGCTATCTGTGTATGCTCTATATTTGGTAGCTACGGAGGAGATGTGGGTAAAGAGGTTTGTTGGAGGCCTGCTTACCCAGTAGTTCCTCGCTATCAGCGTACAGCATTGTGACACGTATGCAGCAGCGGTAGACGCAGCCCTATTGTTGAGAAGCGTCTTTCCGAGACGTCGGTTGTTCCGGAACTGAAGAGGGTTCGTACTGGTGTGTCAGCACGGAGACAGGCGTTTAGACGCCATGACAGAGTCCGTTCAGATATTGGAGGTAATGGAGACTCGGGATGAGGCCGGTTATTTAGCTCTTATCCCCAAGAGAGTCAGCAGTTTTCTTCTGGATGTTTCCGGTGCGGGAGTTTGTGTCATCACGTTCGAGATTGTACTGAGTCACGTGAGGGCGAGGCAGCTGTACCACATGTGTAATGGCTTTCCGAACACAGCGCAATATTAACTCCCAATACCGGGAGAGGCGAGTCCTATCTAACCGTCACTGCCTCCAAGTGCTTCGGGACTGCACCCAACTACTACCTGTTTGCATGACTCCTTTGAGCCATGGTAGGGTAGTAATCTAAGAACGGTAGGAACACACTCGAGGTGAAGTAGCAGTGTCAAGTCGACGGACTAAGCTGTACTCATGTCACTTGGAAACTGCCACCCGGCGATAGGTATAGTACCCACCAGCAGTTCCCTACGAGTCCTGTCCAGTGTACTCATAACCCAATGAGCACTTGCATACTATCTCCAGTATGACATACTAATGGCTATGGGACAGACCATCTCTCCTGCTGGGATGAGAAGCGTATACACTAGTCTACTCCGGAGTATCGATGCCCCGTATCGATAATCCTATGACTAGGGACCTATATAGGATGTGCTTATAGACTATCCAGCCCCCACTAGTGTGACTGCCATCACAACGCTGGTAATTAAGCAAAGATCCTAAGGGCTTTACCAATATGTATAAGCGATATGCTAAAAGAAACACATGCACATATTGAGGTAGAAACAAACCAGGTAGCATACTACCATTTCGAGCAAGACTGTTACTATATCCGTGTATATCCCAAGCTTCCATTAAGTAATATACAAACCAGTATGATATAATAATGGCCTCTAGGGCATATAACACTAACAATCTCCCACTTGCACTAAGGCCATATATTGGCATATTGCAGACCTATCATCTCGAATGGCCTCTCGAACTATGTCTGAGGGATGGCCTCTGTGAATGGATCTGCAGTGTTGTTCTCCGTATCTACTCTCCATACCTCGATCTCCCGGCGATTAACGATCTCCCTGATCAGGTGGTACCGCCTCAAGATATATCTGGATCTTTGATGGGACCTGGGTTCCTTCCCTAAAGCTATAGCGCCGTTGTTGTCACAATACATAAGTATTGGATCAACAATGGAAGGAACCACCTGAAGTTCAGTTAAGAACTTTCTCATCCAGACTGCCTCTTTTGCGGCGTCACAAGCAGCGATACACTCCGCTTCCATCTTCGAGTTAGCAACGGTGTCCTGCTTAGAGATCTTCCAACAAACCGCCCCTCCATTGAGGGTAAAGACATAACCCGACAGGGACTTGGAGTCATCCTTATCACTCTGGAAGCTGGAGTCAGTAAGGGCCTCGATCTAGAGGTCTTTTCCGCCATACACCAAGAACATCTCCTTAGTCCTTCTCAGGTACTTGAGAATGTTCTTTACTGCTATCCAGTGCTTCTCCCCTAGGTTTGACTGATACCGGCTTACCATGCTGAGTGCGTAAGTAACATCTGGTCTGGTACACAACATCGCATACATTATGGAGCCTACCGCAGAAGCGTAGGGTATAATTGACATGCAAGCCCTTTCCAAATCAGTCTTTGGAGACATCTCTTTGGAGAAGGTGATTCCGTGACAAGTCGGTAGACTATCGCACTTTGAATCTTCCATACTAAATCTTTTCAGTATGGTGTCGATGTACCTTGACTGTGAAAGTCCCACTATCCTCTTTGATCTTTCACTATGGATCTGGATCTCTAGAATGTAGTTGGCATCACCCAGGTCATTCATGGAGAACCTTTGTGACAAGAATCCTTTGACTGATTGTAGCATAGGAATGCTATTTCCTATCAAGAGAATGCCATCCACGTACAAGACGAGGAATACCATAGTTCTCGCTACAATCTTACTATAAATGTATGGTTCATCTGGATTTTTGATAAAGTCGAATTCTTTGACCGTCTCATCAAAACAGATGTTCCAACTCTGCGATGCCTACTTTAGTCCATAAATGGATTTAAGCAACTTGCACACTTTCCCGCTGCTCCCACTCTAAATGAAACCCTCTGGCTGATCCATATAGATGCACTCTTCCAAATTACCATTTAGAAAAGCGGTCTATATGTCCATCTGCCAAATTTCATAATCATGGAAGACAGCAATGGCAAGAAGGATTTGAATGGATTTGAGCATAGCCACTGGAGAAAATGTTTCATCATAGTCCAAACTAGGTCTTTGCCGAAAACATTTTGCAACAAGTCTAGCCTTATAGGTTTCAACCTGTCCATCTGCACCAATCTTCTTTCTGAAGATCCATTTGCAGCCTACAGGTTTTACCCCTTAAGGTGCAATGTCCAAAGTCCATACTTTGTTGGTGTATATGGATTCCATGTCGGTCCGCATTGCATCCAGCCATTTTACCGAGTCTCTGCTCGTAATGGCCTGCTGGAAACTAGTTGGCTCATCATCGTCGATGATGCAATCCTCTTGATCCCCGTTTATGAGAAAACCGTGGTATCTCTCGGGTGGATGAGACTGCCTACTATTCCTACAGAGTGGCACGGGGATGTCCGGTTCTTTCGAAACTTCTGGTTCCACCATACTTTCAGTGGTTCTGGAATTTCTTCCAGTTCTATTGCGCTCCCACTAGTTTCTTTTTAAAAAATTGATCTTCCAAAAAATGGGAATGATGAGAAACAAAAACATTTTGTTCCTCTGCGTAATAGAAAAGATACCCCTAGAGTTATTTAGGTATCCCACAAACTTTACACAGTACTGAGCATGCCTCGAGTTTGTCCACATGCTGCTTTTTTACAAAAGCCGGACATCCACATATCTTCAGATACTAAAGATAGGGTTTCTTCCCACTCCACATCTGATATGGTGTGGTAGGCACAGTCTTGGTAGGAACCTTGTTCAAAAGATATGCAGCTGATTCTAGTGCATAACCCCAGAAGGATCGCGGTAACTCAGCATTACTCGTCATGGAAAATACCATATCCAATAGGGTTCTGTTCCGCATTTTCGATACACCGTTGTGTTGTGGTGTGTATGGAGGAGTAAGCTGAGAGAGAATTCCATTCTCTTTTAAGCAACCCAAGAACTCGGCATTTAAGTATTCACCACCTCGATCAGATCTAAGTGTCTTGATAGTTTTGCTGGTTTGTTTTTCCAGTTCATTCTTATATTCTCGGAATTTTTCAAAGGTCTCGAATTTATGTTTCATCAAGAAGACATATCCACACCTAGAGAAATCATCCGTAAAAGTAATGAAATAGGAATAACCACTTTGTGGATGTGTAGACATTGGACCACACACGTCGCTGTGTATGAGTCCTAAGAGCTCGCTCTTTCTTACCCCGTGTCCAGTGAACGGAGTCTTTGTTATCTTTCCTATGAAACAAGATTGACAAGTTGCATATGACTGATATTCGAAAGGATCCAAATATCTCTCTCTATGTAACTTTGTCAACCATGTTTCATTGATGTGACCCAGTCTATATTGCCATAAGAAAGCATTATTTAATTCTGGAGACTTTCTTTTAAATGTGTTTTGGACGTTGAAAACCTGAACTTGATTTAACATGTATATATCGTCCTCTAGTGTACCTGACCCAATCAAACCATGATTTAGGTGGATGTGGATCACATAGCTTACAAATGTAAAATCATATCCTTCTTTAGAAAGTAAAGATACAGATATTGTAAGTCTACGGTAGCGCCCCGGCCGTCTTACCGAGGCCAAAATGCGGAAACGAAAACTTTTTCAAACTAGAAAACCGGCGCTATCATATGCTTAAAACCCGGATCGAACCATTAACCTACAACTAGCTATCTAGAGAGAGGGTTGGAAAGCTATACCGATCGATCCGTGTCCTTCGGTCTTTGGCCACCATCCCAAGCTCCTCACGGCAACTCCGGTCTCGATCTCCTCGTCGAAAAGGGCACCACATCTACGAGTCTTTTTACGGGCTCCCGCTTCATCCGAAGCAACTCGGGCACGAAGTGTGCTATCCGACGTGTCCAAGGTGTTGTAGAGAATGTTTATGATCACTTTGTCTCTTGCATCCATGGCTTGGATGGAGGTTAGAGATGATGCCATTGATGGATGTTTTGAGCTAAAGGATGAAGAAGAAGAAGAAGAGAGCTTTTCTTTTCTTTTTGCTATGATCAAATGAGAGTGAGAGAGAGTATCAAAAATTACAAGACCAAGCTTGCATATGGCAGCCCCTTTCTCTCTCCTTCTCATTTCATCACTCAAATCAATCTAATAATGTGTTGTTTGCACAAGAAATGATACCATGACTCACCTATGAAGTACATGTATCATTTAATGCACAAAATGATGGTTTCTAGCTCATAATTTCCATTTGTAAACATTAACCCAAATGTTTACAACAATAAAAAGATACAGCAACATCTAAAGTAAACTCGTGATGGATCACAAGGATACCCCTCACCTGTATATACATACCTGCATCCGCATTCCGACTAAATATGAATGCGATGAGACTAAAGTAATCCAACAAATCTAATACTAGGATCCGGCTTAAACCAAAGCCCACTAGTATAATCCGTCCGATCAAGATCCGTGCAATACTGCACGTATAAGATCGAACCCTGCAATATATCATACGGCCTCTACAACGTTTCGCCCGAAACTTGAGAAACTGTCTATGGGAGACTCTAAAGACTCGTCAATACTTTGGCTGTGGATTTAACCACTAGCACGTCAGAGGTATTAGCCTTACGTAACGAGCTACCAGGTATTGACCAAAAGGGAGGTCGATGAGCGAACTCATCCTGACACCTTACTGAGCCTGTCAGTGACAATATCCGTACAGTCCGGTCCGTTCGTCTATGAGCATCGCATGGTGGGCCTAGGGGGTTGGTAAAAGTCAGACCCCCAAAAGCGGTACAAGTCGTGTCGGAGTGTAGCCCAGAACACCCTGGATACTACTGGAATACCTACCATTAAATCTCCTGCCTTGGCCAAGGACTTCGTGTAATGGCTCTCCTAGACACAGCATGACCTCACCCCCAATACCGGGAGAGACGAACCCCTGCCGATCCGCTCACTGCCTCTATGTGGCTCGGGACTGTACCCAACTAAAACCTGTTTGCACGACTCCTTTGAGCCATGGTAGGGTAGTAATCAAAGCACAGTGGGAACTCACACGAGACAAATGACGATCTCAGGTCGATGAACTAACCTGTACACATGTCACAAGGGAACTGCTATCTGACGTTAGGTATAATAGCAACTAGCATGTTCCCGGCGAGTCCTGTTCGGTGTACTCATAACCCAATGACCACCTGTATACATCTTAGGTGAACCAACTGACACCAATAGCTTGTGAGGCCGTCCATCGCCCTTCGTCGGGGTCTCGACTGTATACACTAGTCTACTAATGTAGTATCGATGCCCCGTCTCGAAACTCCCACGACTAAGGACCACTTAAGGATGTGCTTATAGACCCCAGCTCCCACGTATATGATCGCCATCGTACTGCTGGTCGTCAAGGAAGAATCCTAAGGGCTCTATCAACGTGTAATAGTGACCTGTAAGGTCACCTGAAGCAGTACACGATGATAAAGATAAACCAGATAGCATACTATCATCTTGAGTAAGACTGTCCTACCGGCATAGGTCCTCCCTTAATCATTGCAATCACATGCCTGTGATCCAATAATTAACTTTGAGGGCAATATATCCAACAATCTCCCACTTGCACTCAAGGCTAATTATTGCAATGTCGCATACTCACAGCCCGTGTGATACCGAACGCCCAACTCTTCTACTAATCAGTCTCATAAAGCCCGTTTGCGAAACTATTGCGTTCGAGGAATAGCCTCAGTGAGTGGATCCGCCCTGATGTTTCTTTCTATGTCTCTCTTTATCTCAAGTTCGCAGAGAAAGCCATCTCCCGAAATGAGTAATACCTATCTTAGAATATGTCTGGATATCTGATGGGACCTAGTTCATAAATGAACTCCAAATCCAAACTTCTTAGACTGTATCATCAACTGAACTTAATCAGTATCCTGCGCCATGCCTCCCTCAGTATCCGCTTAGACCACTTGTCCAAAATACTGCCCCTCGTCAGAGGGAAAACTATAACTCTGACAGCCACTCTGTCATCCAGGTCACCTTGGAAGCCTGGAATGATAACCGTCTCCTAATGGAGGCTGCCGTTATCAAATCCCTAGAACATCCACTTATGTTCTAAAACTGCTTCCGATCGTTTCTCCAGGATAGGATTAATATCAACTTACTGCATCTCGTGCAAAAACAATATCTGGTGTGGTACGTGACATCTCATGATTGACTCAATTGCCTAAGCAAGTGATTTGCCAATCATGCGCATCCTTCTCACCTTTAGTCTGTAAGACACCTTTAGAGAGGGTGACTCCATCACCTGCAGGTACACTACCGTGCCAGGAGTCGTCCATTCTAAAACACCTGAAGAATGCTGTCTAAGTACCCAGATTGGGAAACTACCCAAATCTAGATCTAAAACCATAGATCTAGTAACCAGAATGTCTGATATTATATCTATATCCTTTGTGGAGAAACCACTGTGTGACAACCAAAGTATAACCGATCGTAGTATAGGAATTTCACTTCCTACTCTGTGTATGTCATCCAAATACCAGGACATCACACACTACTACCTTCTTAATAGATCCATCCCCCATTCTAATGAAGTCAAACCTATGACTGTCACTTCAGAAATAGATGATTTATCTCCGCTATATCTGCTTTAGTCTATAAATAGACATAAGCTACTTGTCACTATGCTTCCGCTGCTCCCACTGACTATGACAACCCTCTGGCAGAGTCATATACACGTACACCAAAGCTAGTTTAGAACGACGCTATATTCATCCTCCTGTCAGGTCTCACAGTCTGGAACAACAGCAATGGCAAGTCTGGGTAAACAAGAACCTCCCTGTCACCGTCCTTGAGGCTACTAGAGTACCTCTCGGGTGCCTGAGGTTACCCACCATATCTGCGGAATGGCCAATAGAATGTCAAACCAGATTGAATCTTTAGGTCCTATTAAATTTTCAGTAATCGTTTGCCGTCCTGGAATCACTTCCAGTTCTATCATACTCCCACTACTGTTTTCTGAAAAAATCCATTTTACTTAAACTGTGGCGAGTCAAGAACAATATTACTATTGATCTTCCAGATGGTAGAAAGTCAATCCTCGCCATAGCCCGGGTCAACCTAGAAACAGCCATTATAGAAACGTGCCTTGAGTTATCCAGAGTCTGGTTTTAAGCATAAGCCGGAAAACTCCCCGTACCTTAACAATGTTAAGATATGAACTATTCTATATCTAATATAGAAACAGTGGCACTAATTTAATTGGAACCAGATTCAAATCATGCAACTGTCTCCAGTGTATGTAAACTAAAAGGAAGGAGGCTAATCAGCGTTACTCAACTTAGGAGTGCATCCAAATATGAGTAACCTGAAAGAGAAGCAAGTTCTCTTAATCATTACTATCAACTGAATACCATACACAAGTATCTACATCTTCGATCACCTTGAAGAATCCTGATACTTGCAATACTTGGATCTCTACTTTATTCTTATACCTATAACTTCTCAAAACATAGACCTTGCATTTCTACGAAACATATGTCTAAGAACCAGAGAAGTCACAAGTAAACAGAATATAGTACGAGTACCAACCCCTCTGTCCTCATAGACACTGGACAAAATACAATACTCTGTATAAGTCCTCTGAGTCAAATAACTCATTCCGTGTGTGTCGTAGGTTGAAAACTGTACTTATGGTTAAGAAGAATTACACCGCTGTTTAATGCTTCTTACCTAACCATCAACTGATATAGGTAAATATCATAGAAATAATTTCAAAAAGTTATCTCACTTCATAAAAATGAACGTACAGATATATCAATTTGAAATTGGTGAAATACAACGGATATTCTGTTGGATATATGTATGCCCTATAGGCCATTATATGATAGTGGATGTATTTATACATACAAATATATATATATATATATATATATATATATATATATATAGATATATATATTCAGTGTACATTCTTGCTCGACATGATAGTATGCTATCTGGTTCTTCTTTATCTGACATGTTGATTTGATCATGCTTTTATTCATTCATACATGTTGATAAAGCCCTAAGGGTATAGGCTTGACTGCTGTGATTATGATAGAGATCATACTAGTAGGACATTTTTAGTTTATAAGCATATCCTGAAATGTCCCTAGTCGTAGGTATATCCAGACGAGGCATCGATATACCATAGTAGACTAGCGTATATGATACTAGACCCATATGATGGGCGATGAATGTTCCCACATTCATCGATGTTTGACATCGAGATCGTATACGGGTGCTCAGTGATGACTGGGTACACTAGACGAACTCACCGAGAACTCCAATATGGAATTATATCTATCGTTGAATAGCAGTTCTTAGGTGGCACTGGTGCAGGTTAGTCTGTAGACCCGAGATCGTCATAGAGTCTTGTGTGCTCTCCCACTATACTTTGATTACCAGCCTATCACGGCTCTACTGAGTCGTGCAAACAGGTGGCCATTGGGTACAGTCCCGAGACACACGAAGGCGATGAGCGATAGGAGGGGTTTCGTCTCTCCCGGTATTAGGAGTTGATGTTGTGCTGTGCTCGATTGGCTATATCAGTAAGTCCCTGGCCAGGGCTGTTGAGATTTACTGATAAGTGTAATCAGTAGTTTCTCGATCTGTTATAGACCATTCATCGGCACGAATTATTGAGTTATTAGGGTCAACGTTACCATCCCTAGACTCGATATGCAGCATATCTGACGAAGAGACCGGACTGTACGGTAGTGTTGTCGGTTGGCTCAACGGGAGTTGTGACAGGTTCGCATGTTTTCTTCTGATCGCTCAATACCCAGGTGGCCGTTACGTTTAGCTGACCGCTTGCGGCTTGGGGGTGCTTGATATGATCATCACCCACTGCCGGCGTATTGACGAGTTTTAGAGTCCCACAATGGAGTTACCTAGTCCAGGCGAAACGTTGTGGTGCGCATATGCGATATGCGCATGGACCCGGTTAAAATGCGTGTATGGGATACCGTATATTAATCGGGCGGCTTGCTTTTGGTCGGGTCGTATGTGATAC
Organism: Agapanthus africanus; assembly: GCA_030015575.1. Lineage (NCBI taxonomy): Eukaryota > Viridiplantae > Streptophyta > Magnoliopsida > Asparagales > Amaryllidaceae > Agapanthus > Agapanthus africanus. Next base: position 249,387,466 of record CM057343.1, on the reverse strand, counting down.
GACCGGGTTGCTAAATCAAGTGTTGATTTATCATTAACCATTAGTTTCTCACTTGAAATCCTTTCTTGTCTTTATGTTGTATGCATGCATGTATGCATTCATTCTCATTCATGCACATAGGATGTGCATGCACACATACTTGCATACATAATGGTTATCATGGTTGTTGATATAGTAAATGGTGGCAATATAAGACTCACACCATATGTAAAATATATGGATATTATTTATTTGGAAAAAGGAAAATGAAAATGGAAATTGTTTCGTGGTTTAATCTTTTATTCTTGCACTAACCCCTTGTATTAACCATGATTCATTTTCTATGGTCATTTTTGTTCCAAACTAAAATATCTAAGATATTTTACAACCATGGTTTAGAATGAGAGAGAGAAAATATATATATTTTCATTTTTCTCATTTTCTTCACAAGCTTATCATTATCTTGAGTTTTGAAAAGCCATCATCTTCTTCCTCCTTTCTCCTTTGCTCTCTAGATTTCTCAAGTGAGCAAAAGAGTTACCAAGTTAGGATTTTGAAGTGAGAAAACCAACCACAACACCATTCTACACTAGTCTTGCCCATTAGTGAAGAGTGTTAGCTTCCATTTCTTCTCTTGATCTTGTGAAGTTTCAAGCTTGGACAAAGAGGACTCCGGGTGGATCATCGCGGACCTAGAGGATCTCAAGCGGACCTTTTTCCAACCCTCAAGTAGCCAAGGAGTCTAGCGTAGGGAGCTACAAAGGTTGTACTCTCAAAACCCTAGCTTTTTCTACTTGTGATGATGTATATGTAATGAAACCCTAAATTTCTAGTGATGATTCTTTGTATGTTCACTTAGCACCTTAAAAATTTGATTTTGACACATGTGATGCTTCCAAACCCTTTATGAGGTGCTAGGTAAATCTAACAATGGTATCAGGGCCAAACTAGAGCTTTAGGCGACGCTTTGGCGAAGTTAAAACTCCGATCGAACTAAAAATACGGATTTTTCACCCTTCTCTGGACAATTTTTAAAACTGTGTTATTTTCTGAATTAAAAATACTTAAAAAATTCAGCAGGAAATTCTAAGAACTTATGTAAGAAACGAAGCCATAAGCCGTACATGCCGCCGTGGAAGCACGGCCGTACATGCTTGGGCCGCGGCTCCGCGGCCGTACAGATCCTTTATGGCCTCGTATTTATACAGTAATGTCTAGAACTGCTTGTATATATTTTTGGGTATTTTTAATCTGATTCAAGTGTTGAATGTTCTGGGGATTGTTTTGGATTCGGTGATTCGATCGGAATTTTAATTTCGTGTCTTTTTCAGATAATTTAGAAAGTATTAAAATGTTCGAACGAATATCATTAACTCACTTTTTCCCGGCACGAAAAACTTTCAAGTGTCGATTTTTTCTCGGGTTTAAATCTTTCGGTAATACGTGCAAGTTAAGTGGTGGACCCTCTAGAAGAACACAAACCTTAACTCGATTATGTGACCATCTGAACTACCTCTAAACCTTAGGGTTTGGGGCAGTACGGCGTGCCACATGTGAGGCGTTGGCTTGACGCTTCTACGGCTGGACCACTGCTACTGTGTCACATTCTGGGATTTTTGAACTCCGCTCAAGTGTTGAGCTTTAAGAAATTTTGGGTATTTGATCACTCGTTCGAAAACTTTAATACTGTCTATTTATCTGGAATGTGATATAATATGTGGAATTCATATAGTTAAGCATGGAATGCGAAGTATGTGATATTTCGGATTTACGATGTCTCAAGAGAATGTGGATTCCAAATATTGTAGTTTTACACTTTCTTTTCTGTGACCGTAAGTGTAGTATGTAGTTGTATTGCCGGTTTTCGTTGCTATACATCAACGACGATCGGTGTATGCATACTTACTTACGTTGATGATATGAGATATTATGTGTTGCTGAGATATGATGTGTAGGATTGTCGCGATTGAATAGCCGGGGTTTTTTATGTGAGATGAGAGTTTTATTTTCATTCATGTAAAATTCAAATGTAATGTAATATTCTTTTATTTGGGGCACTTCCGGGTTGAGGTTGATGTCACCAGTGTTGTATATTATTTACTTTTCCGCATTAGGATGGACCTAAGGAGGGGAGCACAGGTGACCGGGTTCTGGGGTTCAGTGGGAGACCATCTCGAGGAGTCGAGATCGGGTCTCCTAAACTCTAGAATTGGTAGAGTCGCTTGCCGCTCTCGTAGGGGTCCAGGGTATGGGCTTGGCTATTCATCGCGACTGTGGAATCCGTATTTTCTATTGTTGGCTAAATACTAAATACGGACGTCCTAGTATATCCCATCATATCTGTGTTTCTGCTGCATATATTCTGTGATGTGATATCTGAGACGAATGATATATTATATATATGATATATAGTAGGCGTTTCTTATGTTTACACCCGCGCTAGTCCCGTCCCGGTATGCCGTTAGTTAAGTAACCTAACGGTGCATAACAGAACATTACGGCGAATGCGGATGGCATAAGCGTACGCTGTATTTTCGTTTCTTTTCTGTGATTGGCTTAAGGACTTAAATGATGGGACTACATTAATATGATTAATGTAAAGAAAATAAACCTAAAAAGATGTTGTAGAATCGGATTTGAAAACCACTCGGCTTTTTATGAAAAAGCTACATTTCAAAACTGCGGAGCTTAAGCCACTCCTTTTAAAAACCATTTGATTCTACGACGATATCAAGTTCAAAGCGTTAAAGATTTTCTTAAAAATCATCCGCAACCCTCCGTCATTTTAGGAAATAGAGTACTTGGTATTCGTGCTGCGTTTGTTAACTACAGTTAAGGCATAGTATACGGTAGCTAAGTGTTGTCTTCCTACACTGCATATGATGCAGATTAATTAGGACATTCATGCGACTTTGTTGACCATAGTTAAGGGTCATATGAGTGGGTCTAATTAATCAAGAAATGATGGGTAGAACTTGACTAGTACTTATGATTTGTTGACCTTAGTTAAGGTCATAGGTACTAGGGGTAAAAACCACATTGGGAATTTCAATAGTTGAAATTTGCAATGAGATTGCATACCTTCCATATGATGGTTGTATCCCGATCCCACTGTGGGCAATAGTTGCTCCCAGGAGAGTTTTGCAGTTTATAATTACCTAACTCATTAGGTGTCTAGAAAGGTGTTAACGGGGCTACGCCTCTGGGAAAACGAGGTTTACTTTAATTAGGTCCGTGCGAAAGCACGGGGAACCTCCCTCAAGTACCGTCACTGGCCTGGCTGAACGGTTAGCGAAGTTGTAGACTGTAATTAATCCTGGAAAGTTTTCTTTTTAAGGTTTGAAAGAAAAACTTGATTAAAGCAGTAGGAAACATCGATTAAACAAGATAATAACCAATCTGATCTTTGCAAGAGCTTTCGCTGAGTGTATTATTTTCTCTCTCTTAATGGCAGATACCTATGACAGGACTCAAGCTTCTACTAGATAAAAATAAACTGAATGGGATCAATTATAAAGACTGGCTGAGGAATCTGAACATTGCCTTGACTTATGATAAAGTATCATATGTCCTCACGGCTCCAGCCCCGCCCGTTCCAGGTCCAAAATCCTCAGTTGCGGATATTGAAGTCCGCAAGACATGGGACGCTGACTGTGCCACGGCCAAATGCCCCACGCTTGCATCGATGGATAACACACATCAAAAGCAGCACGAGAATATGGACATTCACGCCATATTCATCCATACAAAAGAGTTGTATGGAGAGCAATCCCGCGTATTACGATACGAAGCATCAAAGAAATTGTTTCAGATGCGATGGCCATTGGCACACCGGTAGGAGACCATGTTCTGAAGATGATAGCTCTCATAGAAAAGCTTGAGGACCTTGGATGGACGATGGACAATGAACAATATACGGATATTATTTTGCAGTCCCTCCCCTCCACCTTTGCTCAATTCATAGTTAACTTCAACATGCACAACATGGAGAAGGAACTACCTGAACTCCTTAATATGTTAAGGAGTGCAGAGAGCACACTGAAATCAGTAAAAACTCCCGTTTTGACTGTTGGACAATCTTCCTCTTTTAGCCCAAAAGCTAAGGCCAAGGGAAAGAAAAAGAAGAAGCCCACCAATCCTAAGGGTGGAGTTAAAAAGGTTAAGAGGAAGGAAAAGTCCAAAGCTGGAGAATCGGGGAAAGGGGAATGTTTTCATTGCCACAAAACAGGACATTGGAAGCGCAACTGTACGGGGTACTTAAATCTCAAGAAGAAGCATGGGGATGCTTCCGCTTCAGGTGTGTTTGTGATAGAAAACTGTTTTTCAATAAACTCTGCTTCCTGGGTATTAGATGTTAGTGTATATGCCCTAGAGGCCATTACTGTATCATACTAGTTTGTATATTACTTAATGGATGCTTGGGATATTCACCTTGTATATACAATCTTGCTCAAAATAGTAGTATGCTACTTGGTTTGTTTCTACTTCAATGTGTACATATGTTTATATTTTGTATATCGCCTATACACATTAGTGGAGCCCTTAGGATCTTTGCTTGATTACCAGCGATGTGATGGCCGTCACACTAGTGGGGCTGGGTAATCTATAAGCACATCCTTATGCAGGTCCCTGGTCGCAGGACTATCGAGACAGGGTATCGATACTCCGGAGTAGACCAGCGCATGCGCTTCTCATCCCAGTGTGGGAGACGGTCTGTCCCACAGCCGTCAGTACATCGTACTTGAGATAGTATGCGGGTGCTCGTTAGGTTACGGGTACACTGGACAGGACTCGTCGGGAACTGACTAGTTGGTATTATACCTATCGTCAGTTATCAGTTCCTAGGTGACATGAGTACAGCTTAGTCCACTGACTTGACACTGTCACTTCGCCTCGAGTGTGTTCCCACTGTACTTTGATCACTACCCTACCACGGCTCAAAGGAGTCGTGCAAACAGGTAGTGGTTGGGTGCAGTCCCGAAGCACTTGGAGGCAGTGACGGTTAGACAGGATTCGTCTCTCCCGGTATTGGGGGTTGACATCGCGCTGTGTCTAGGAGAGCCATTACACGAGTAGTCCCTGGCCAGGGCAATCGAGATATACTGGTAGGTTTCCAGTGTTATCTCAGGGTGTTTTGGGCTTCGCTCCGGCACGACTTGTACCGCTATTGGGGGACTGACGTTTACCGCCCCCTAGGCCCGCCATGCGATGTATCAGATGAACAGACCGGACTGTACGGAGAATGTCACACTCAGGCTCAGTAGGAGTTCAGATGGGTTTCGCCTCGTCGGTCTTCTTGTCGGCACTGCCTGGGGACCGTTACGCACAGCTAGTGCCGCTTGCGGTCTGTGGTTAAACCCACTGCCAGCGTAGTGTCGAGTCTTTAGAGTCCCACACAGAAAGCTTTACGCCTTTAGGCAAAAGAGTAGAGGTCACATGGTATTGCGACAGGTCGCATGGTTTTGCAACAGGGTTCGGTCACATCCGTGCACTTGTGCGCGTACAGTGTCCGGACAGTTTACACTAGCGGGCTTTGGTTTAAGCCAGATCCTAGTGTACCTTATGGGATTGGATTTATCCAGTTTGCATTCGTGTTCCTCGGAACGCGGATGCGGGTGTGTATGCGCAGTTGACAGGGAGACAGAGGCAGTGGATTCTCATTAGGGTTGTTGACAGTTGACCGTTGACTATTTGACTTTTTGCTCAACCCTAATGAGAATATGATATGTGATTAACTATTATATTAATTAAGTATTATGGTGATATGGTTGTTGACTTTGTTGACTTGTTGACTTTTGTTGACTTGTTGACTTTGTTGACTTGTTGACTTTTGTTGACTTGTTGACCGGTTGACTAGGCTTGACTAGTTGACCATCATGATAACCATAGCCATCATTTCATGGCAAAGACTTTTGTTTTCTTGCTCATTTCTGTAAAATGAGTGCATGAAATGATATGGTTATGGTTGCTTCAAACCATCACATAAGACTTTTTTTGATATGATGAGTTATGATCACTTTGGATTATAAGAGGGTGAAAGACAAAAGAGAGCCTCATTTCTTTCTTGCTCATTCTCTCTCTTGTTCTTGAGCTCTCCTTTTGCTCTCACCCTCAACCTCTTCCTCCCTCTCTTGATTCTATGGTTCTCTTGTCTCATGAGTTGAGAATCAAGAACCATAGATAAAATCCCATTCTATTTCTTCTCTACTCATTCTAGTTCACTAGGTTTAGCAAACCGAGTGAACTAGTTTCTTCAAAGAACGAAGAAGGAGCTAAAGGTTGGAGCTTTCAAGTGGATCTATCTTCGGCGTACGGAGACGACGAGAAGGAGCCATCGGACCACCATCGGAGCTTGAAGAGAAGGAGTTCAAGACAAGCTAGGTATAACCCCCTAACCGAGTAGCTAGAATCTCTTAGTTAGGATGTTAGATAGATGTTTAACCAAGATCCGGGTTATAGGTCCATGTTACCATCTTTAAGAAAATCGTTTTTTACCAAATTCCGCATTCCCGAAAGTACCGGGAGAGGTAGCATGGACTTACAGTGGTATCAGAGCCTAGTTAAACTCTATCTAGCATGTTAGCAAGTAACTAGAAGATCGATCAACGAAAAAGTCCCGAAACAAACCCCAAAATTTTTGCAGTTTCTGTCGATTTTTCCACTGTTCAAAAGTTGATTATTTTAACACCTAAAATCGGCTCAGGCTTTTCTGTGAACACCCACCAAAATTGGTCGCACGATCGAGTCAAAGCGCCGCGGATCCGCGGCGGGAGCACGCTCCCGCCGCGGATCCGCGGCCGAGTTGACTCGGCCGTGGTCCCTTTTTGGTGCAGTGTTCTTCTGGGGGTATTTTGGGATTTTTAGAATATATATTTTCTACCCAGATTTTCCAGAACGAAAATTTTATTTTGGGGTCCCGAAAATCCGTATTTTTTTATCGAACTTCTAAAAGACTTAAGCTAACGGGTTTTCTGTAATGTGTTATTTGTATTGAACGTCTACTAATCGCTATATGTCGATTAGTGGGGGTTATACAAATCTATGATCTGTAATGTTGCTGGAATGTGGATATGAATATGTTGGATTGTCGCGGGTGAATAGCCGGGGGTTGTGAGACGAGAGTTTTATTTTCTTTCAATTCATGTAAATTTGTAAATTGATGTAATAATTATTTGTATGGCCGCACAACCGGGTCGGGGTTGTAGCCGTCATTGTATAATTTCTTTTTACTGTTTTTGCTCCTAGGATAGACCCATGGAGGGGGTGCACAAACTACCGGGTATGCCGAAGTGTCGAGTCGCCTACTCATGGAGATGAGGGAGGTTACTACGCTTCGGGTACTTGGCGGGTAGTTTGCCGCACCCGTAGGGGTCTTGGGTGGGGTATTTGGCTATTCACCGCGACCGTGTAATCTGTCTTTTGTTACAGGCTCGTACAAATTACAGATTCCTAGTATATCCAATGTATTCATCTGTGATCTGAAATGTTTATCATTGCAGTATATCTATATATGATATTATTTAGGCGTTGCTTATGTTTTACAGACGCGCTAGCCCAGCCCCCGCTCTGTCGTTAGTTAAGTAACCTAACGGGTAATGACGGGGCCCCGTGGTGAATGCGAATGGCATAAGCGTACGTCATATTTTGGTTGTTTTCTGCAATGGTAGGATTAAATGATGGGACGCATTAAAAGAACTAATGCAAGAATATCACGCATTAAAAGAACTAATGCAAGATAATAAACCAAGTTAAAGTCGTTGGAACACTTTCGAAAAACCACTCGGTTCTTTTCAAAAAACAACTTTTAAATACGGAGCTTGAGCCACTCCTTTTAAAAGCTATCTCATTCCATCGACTATATCAAGTTCACTACGTTCACGGTTTTGCCAAAACCATCCGTAGCCCTCCGTCGTTTCACATGAATAGTCAATAGTATTCAAGCTGTGTATGTTAGCCAAAGTCAAGGCACAGTGATTGGTAGCTATTGGGTATTCATGTGTAGCATAGATAGATGCGTTGGTTTGGGACAGTCGTACTGCCATTTTGGCCAAAGTCAAGGGTAGGTACGGATGGATCCAAATTAACCTGGATAATGACGGGTAGAACATGACATGTGACTTATGATATTTTGGCCAAAGTCAAGGTCATAAGAGCATGGGGCAAAAATCCACATCGGGAGTTTCATAAGTACTGAAACTTGCTAGATTTGCATACCATTTGGAGTGTGATGATTCTGGTAGGATTCCTTCAGTTTCGTCACGCGATGATATTTGGATCCCGATCCTACTGTGAGTATATGCTACTCCTCGGGAAATTTCTCACTTAACGATCAATGCTATAAACCTAGTAGGTGCCTAGAAAGGTGTTAGCGGGGCTACGCCCCCAGGGAAAAGAGGTTCTTTAATTAAGGAACTTCGCGAAAGCGTTGGAAAACCTCCCTCGAAGTACCGACACCGGCCTGGCTGAACGGTTAAGCAAGTATTGTACGGTGGGATTGATCCTGACTAATTCTTCCTTTATGGTTTGAGGAGGGATTCGAGAAACAGTGGGAGCCATCCTGTTTAGACAAACTAAAAACCACTCTAAACTTGCAAGAGCATCATGCTGAGTGTTTCTTCTTCTCTCTCCTAATTGCAGCGACTAATCAACATGACTGGACTTAAGTTACTCCTAGATAAAAACAAACTGACAGGGCCAAACTACAAAGATTGGCTCAGGAATGTCAAGATAGCAATCACTTACGACAAGCTGGGGTATCTTCTTACCACCAAAGCTCCCCCTGTCCCTGGTCCAACTTCCAGCGTCGCGGATAAGGAAATCCGCAAGACTTGGGAGATTGATAGCGCGAAGGCCAAATGCCTCCTGCTTGCCTCGATGGACAACGAACATCAGAGGAGGCATGAGAATATGGACATGGAATCCATATTGCTTCATACAAAAGAACTGTATGGAGAGCAATCTCGTATCGCAAGATACGAAGCATCGAAAAAGTTATTTTCGACAAGAATGGCCGTCGGATCATCAGTAGCCGAGCACGTGCTAAAGATGATCGGCTACATTGAGGAGCTCTCTGACCTAGGGATCACATTGGAGAGTGAGCTATATACGGATATAGTTCTCCAGTCCCTTCCTTCGACTTACGCCCAGTTTATACTGAACTTCAACTTACAAGAAAAAGAGGTTGAACTTTCAGAGCTCCTCAACATGCTGAGAAGCGCAGAGGGCACCCTACAGAAAGGTAGGGAAACATCCACTTTGTTTGTAGGAGGATCATCTTCTTCTAGGTCCAAGGCGAAAGCCAAGGGAAAGAAGAAGAAGGCCCCCGCCAAACCAAGGGGCGGTGTTAGTAAAGTGGATACGAAGGGAAAAGGTAAAGCAACAAAGATAGCGGGGAAGCTTGTGGATAAGGAAGAATGCTTCTATTGTCATAAGAAAGGACACTGGAAGAATGATTGCAGGGCCTGGAAGGCCAGAACACAGGAATTGAAGCAGGTTGCAGCTTCAGCTTCAGGTGTGTATGTTATTGAAAACTGTCTTTCAATAAACTCTACTTCCTGGGTATTGGATACCGGATCAGGATCTCATATCTGTAATTCTTTGCAGGCGTTGAGAAACCGTAGGGTTTTGAAGGCAGGTGACATGACCCTCAGAGTTGCGAACGGAGCTAGCATGGATGCTAAAGCCGTGGGGGACTATCACCTGGGAATGTCAGATGGACATGTTTTGGTTTTGCGTAATTGCTTTTTTGTACCCAACGCAACTTGTAATATCATTTCTGTATCCTTAGTTTCTAAAGAAGGTTATGAATTTGCGTTTGTAAGTAATGTTGTAAACATTCACCTTAATCAAGTTTTGATTGGATCAGGTACATTGAGTAATGGTATATACGTGTTAAACCAACCACAGATTTTTAATGTCCAGAATACACACAAAAGAAAGTCTCCAGAAATAAATCAGACTTTCTTATGGCATTGTAGATTGGGTCACATCAATGAGAGAAGGTTGACTAAGTTACATACAGAAGGATATTTGAATGCGTTCGAATATCAATCGTATGCCACTTGTCAATCTTGTCTCAAAGGAAAGATGACAAAGACTCCGTTTACTGGACATGGAGTAAGAGCGAGCGAGCTCTTGGGACTCGTACACAGTGACGTGTGCGGTCCAATGTCTACACATGCCCGAAGCGGACATTCTTACTTCATTACTTTTACGGATGACTTCTCAAGGTACGGTTATGTCTTCTTAATGAAACATAAGTCCGAGGCCTTTGGAAAATTCCAGGAGTATAAGAATGAAGTAGAGAAACAGACCGGCAAAAGTATTAAGATTCTAAGATCGGATCGAGGTGGAGAATACTTAAGTGCCGAGTTCCTGGACTATTTAAAAGAGAACGGAATTCTCTCTCAGCTTACTCCTCCATACACCCCGCAACATAACGGTGTATCGGAGAGACGGAACCGCACCCTATTGGATATGGTGCGGTCCATGATGAGTAATGCTGAGTTGCCGCGATCATTCTGGGGATATGCGCTAGAATCAGCCACATACCTTTTGAACCGAGTTCCCACTAAGACTGTGCCTACCACGCCATTTGAGATGTGGTGTGGGAAGAGACCCCATCTTAATCACATTAAGATATGGGGAAGTCCAGCTTTTATCAAAAAGCAGCATGCGGACAAGCTCGAGGCACGCTCAGTACTGTGCAAGTTTGTGGGATATCCAAAGAATTCCAAGGGATATTTCTTCTACTGTGAAGAGGAACAAAAAGTTCTTGTTTCTCGTCATGCCCACTTTCTAGAACACCAGTTCATAGAAAAAGAAATAAGTGGGTGCGCAGTAGAACTGGAAGAAATTCCAGAACCACGGACTATTACTGAAAGTTTAGTGGAACCAGAGGGTTCAACAGAACAGGACATTCCTGCGCCGCTCCGCAGAAGTAGTAGGCAGACTCATCCGCCCGAGAGATACTACGGTTTTCTCATTGACGGGGATAGAGAGGATTGCATCATAGATTATGATGAGCCTACTAGCTTCCAGCAGGCCGTTCAGAGCGTTGACTCAGTGAAATGGCTGGATGCAATGCGGACCGAAATGGAGTCCATGTACACCAACAAGGTATGGACGTTGGACATTGCTCCAGACGGGGTAAAACCCGTAGGATGCAAGTGGATCTTCAAAAGGAAGATTGGTGTAGATGGACAGGTTGAGACCTATAAAGCTAGGCTGGTAGCAAAGGGTTTTCGTCAAAGACCTGGCTTGGACTATGACGAAACCTTTTCTCCAGTAGCCATGCTGAAATCCATTCGGATCCTTCTTGCCATTGCTGCCTTCCACGATTATGAGATCTGGAAAATGGACGTAAAGAAAGCTTTTCTAAATGGAAATTTAGAGGAGTGTGTCTATATGGACCAGCCAGAGGGTTTCATTCAGAGTGGGAGCAGCGGAAAGGTGTGCAAGTTGCTTAAGTCCATCTATGGACTAAAGCAGGCGTCGCGGAGTTGGAACATCTGCTTTGATGAGACGGTCAAAGAATTTGGCTTTATCAAAAATCCAGATGAACCATGCATCTATAGTAGATTTGTAGCGAGAACTGTAGTATTCCTCGTTTTATACATGGATGACATTCTCTTAATAGGAAATGACATTCCTATGCTACAATCTGTCAAGGGGTTCTTGTCACACAGGTTCTCCATGAAAGACCTGGGTGATGCCTCGTACATTCTGGGTATCCGGATCTACCGTGACAGATCCAAGAGGATATTAGGACTATCACAGTCCAGGTACATCGACACCATACTGAAGAGATTCAGTATGGAAGATTCCAAGCGCGGTAACCTACCGGCTTGTCACGGGATCACCCTCTCTAAAGAGATGTCTCCCAAGACTGATTTGGAGAGGGATCGCATGTCTATTATACCCTACGCTTCTACGGTAGGCTCTATAATGTATGCGATGTTGTGTACCAGACCGGATGTAGCTTATGCACTGAGTGTGGTAAGCCGGTATCAGTCAAACCCTGGGGAGAAACACTGGATAGCGGTAAAGAACATTCTCAAGTACCTGAGAAGGACTAAGGAGATGTTCTTGGTGTATGGCGGAAAAGACCTCCAGATCGAGGCCTTTGCTGACTCCAGCTTCCAAAGTGACAAGGATGATTCCAAGTCCATGTCGGGTTTTGTCTTTACCCTCAATGGAGGGGCGGTGTGTTGGAAGAGTTCCAAACAGGAAACCGTTGCAGACTCGACGATGGAAGCGGAATACATCGCTGCATCTGATGCCGCAAAAGAAGCTGTCTGGATGAGGAAGTTCTTGAAAGAACTTCAGGTGGTTCCGTCCATTGTTGATCCAATACCTCTGTATTGCGACAACAACGGGGCTATATCTTTAGCGAAGGAACCCATGTCCCATCAGAGATCCAGGCACATCTTAACGCGGTATCACCTGATCAGGGAGATCGTGGATCGCCAGGAGATCGAGGTTCGGAGAGTCGCTTCAGAAGATAACACTGCAGATCCATTCACCAAGGCCCTGCCCCAGACTCAGTTCGAGCGGCTGATCGAGATGATAGGTCTTCGATACGCCAGTACATGGCCTTAGTGCAAGTGGGAGATTGTTAGTGTATATGCCCTAGAGGACATTACTGTATCATACTAGTTTGTATATTACTTAATGGATGCTTGGGATATTCACCTTGTATATACAATCTTGCTCAAAATAGTAGTATGCTACTTGGTTTGTTTCTACTTCAATGTGTACATGTGTTTATATTTTGTATATCGCCTATACACATTAGTGGAGCCCTTAGGATCTTTGCTTGATTACCAGCGATGTGATGGCCGTCACACTAGTGGGGCTGGGTAATCTATAAGCACATCCTTATGCAGGTCCCTGGTCGCAGGACTATCGAGACAGGGCATCAATACTCCGGAGTAGACCAGCGCATGCGCTTCTCATCGCAGTGTGGGAGACGGTCTGTCCCACAGCCGTCAGTACGTCGTACTTGAGATAGTATGCGGGTGCTCGTTAGGTTACGGGTACACTGGACAGGACTCGTCGGGAACTGACTAGTTGGTATTATACCTATCGTCAGTTATCAGTTTCCAGGTGACATGAGTACAGCTTAGCCGCTGACTTGACACTGTCACTTCGCCTCGAGTGTGTTCCCACTGTACTTTGATCACTACCCTACCACGGCTCAAAAGAGTCGTGCAAACAGGTAGTGGTTGGGTGCAGTCCCGAAGCACTTGGAGGCAGTGACGGTTAGACAGGATTCGTCTCTCCCGGTATTGGGGGTTGACATCGCGCTGTGTCTAGGAGAGCCATTACACGAGTAGTCCCTGGCCAGGGCAATCGAGATATACTGGTAGGTTTCCAGTGTTATCTCAGGGTGTTTTGGGCTTCGCTCCGGTACGACTTGTACCGCTATTGGGGGACTGACGTTTACCGCCCCCTAGGCCCGCCATGCGATGTATCAGACGAACAGACCGGACTGTACGGAGAATGTCACACTCAGGCTCAGTAGGAGTTCAGATGGGTTTCGCCTCGTCGGTCTTCTTGTCGGCACTGCTTGGGGACCGTTACGCACAGCTAGTGCCGCTTGCGGTCTGTGGTTAAACCCACTGCCAGCGTAGTGTCGAGTCTTTAGAGTCCCACACAGAAAGCTTTTCGCCTTTAGGAAAAAGAGTAGAGGTCGCATGGTTTTGCGACAGGTCGCATGGTTTTGCGACAGGGTTCGGTCACATCCGTGCACTTGTGCGCGTACAGTGTCCGGACAGTTTACACTAGCGGGCTTTGGTTTAAGCCAGATCCTAGTGTACCTTATGGGATTGGATTTATCCAGTTTGCATTCGTGTTCCTCGGAACGCGGATGCGGGTGTGTATGCACAGTTGACAGGGAGACAGAGGCAGTGGATTCTCATTAGGGTTGTTGACAGTTGACCGTTGACTATTTGACTTTTTGCTCAACCCTAATGAGAATATGATATGTGATTAACTATTATATTAATTAAGTATTATGGTGATATGGTTGTTGACTTTGTTGACTTGTTGACTTTTGTTGACTTGTTGACTTTGTTGACTTGTTGACTTTTGTTGACTTGTTGACCGGTTGACTAGGCTTGACTAGTTGACCATCATGATAACCATAGCCATCATTTCATGGCAAAGACTTTTGTTTACTTGCTCATTTCTATAAAATGAGTGCATGAAATGATATGGTTATGGTTGCTTCAAACCATCACATAAGACTTTTTTTGATATGATGAGTTATGATCACTTTGGATTATGAGAGGGTGAAAGACAAAAGAGAGCCTCATTTCTTTCTTGCTCATTCTCTCTCTTGTTCTTGAGCTCTCCTTTTGCTCTCACCCTCAACCTCTTCCTCCCTCTCTTGATTCTATGGTTCTCTTGTCTCATGAGTTGAGAATCAAGAACCATAGATAAAATCCCATTCTATTTCTTCTCTACTCATTCTAGTTCACTAGGTTTAGCAAACCGAGTGAACTAGTTTCTTCAAAGAACGAAGAAGGAGCTAAAGGTTGGAGCTTTCAAGTGGATCTATCTTCGGCGTACGGAGACGACGAGAAGGAGCCATCGGACCACCATCGGAGCTTGAAGAGAAGGAGTTCAAGACAAGCTAGGTATAACCCCCTAACCGAGTAGCTAGAATCTCTTAGTTAGGATGTTAGATAGATGTTTAACCAAGATCCGGGTTATAGGTCCATGTTACCATCTTTAAGAAAATCGTTTTTTACCAAATTCCGCATTCCCGAAAGTACCGGGAGAGGTAGCATGGACTTACATTAGATACCGGTTCAGGTTCTCGCTTTTGCAATTCTATGCAGGGGCTGAGAAATTGCAAGATTTTGAAGACAGGTGACCATACTCTCCGCGTTGGAAATGGTTCCAATGTACATACAGTCGCAGTAGGAGAGTATCACTTGGGGTTGCCATCTGGATGTATATTGGTTTTGAACCCATGTTATTTTGTACCAAGTATGCTTTGTAATATAATATCTGTTTCTTTGTTAGACAATGAAGGATTTAATTTTGTATTGCAGAACAATGTTATGAACATTCACCTGAATCAAATGTTGGGTGGGTATGGTATGCTTAATAACGGGATATACTTCCTAAATCAACACACAGTTTTCAGCATACAACACACTAATAAAAAAAAACTTTCAGAAATAAATGAAGCTTTTCTTTGGCACTGTAGACTTGGTCACATTAACGAAACAAGACTTAACAACTTACACAAAGATGGATATTTAAACCCTTTTGCATATAAATCTTATGCGACTTGCCAGTCTTGTATCAAGGGTAAAATGACCAAAACTCCGTTTACCGGACACGGAGAAAGAGCTACTGAGCTCCTAGGCCTCATACATAGTGATGTATGTGGGCCAATGTCTACACAGGCTAGAGGCGGTTTTTCAGACTTCATTACTTTCACTGACGATTTCTCAAGATTCGGTCATGTATTTTTATTAAAGCACAAATCCGAAGCTTTCGAGAAATTCACTGAATATAAACAAGAAGTAGAAAAACAAACCGGCTTGAGTATCAAAATGCTTCGATCAGATCGAGGTGGGGAGTACCTCAGTACAGAGTTTGCAAACTTCCTAAAAGAGAATGGGATTCTCTCTCAGCTCACTCCTCCGTACACACCACAGCACAACGGTGTGTCAGAATGACGGAATCGGACCCTATTAGATATGGTCCGTTCCATGATGAGTTATGCTGAGTTACCCGTCTCATTTTGGGGGCATGCATTAGAGACTGCAGCGTTTCTACTGAACAGGGTCCTAACCAAAACCGTGTCTACCACGCCATATGAGATATGGCACGGGAAGAGACCGTCTCTTAAGAGAATTAAGATTTGGGGTTGTCCGGCCTATGTTAAAAAACAGAATCCAGACAAACTCGAGACACGGTCAGTCATGTGTAATTTTGTGGGATATCCAAAGAACTCTTATGGATATCTATTCTACCACAAGGAGGAACAAAAGGTGTTTGTTTCTCAGTATGCCACATTCTTGGAAAAAGAGTTTTTCACAGATAAAGCTGATGGCAATGTGGTAGATCTAGAAGAGGTTCTAGAGACACAAACTACAAATGACGACTTGGTTGAACCAGCTGTTGCAATAGAAACTGAGGAACCTCGACCACTCCGTAGGTATGGTAGGACTTCTCGCCCACCAGAGAGGTACTACGGTTTCCTCATTGATGGTGACAGAGAAGACTGCATCATGGAGGATGATGATCCTACCAGTTTTCAGCAAGCTTTCACGAGTGGAGACTCTGTGAAGTGGCTGGATGCCATGAGATCCGAAATGGAGTCTATGTACACCAACAAAGTATGGACTTTGGACATTGTACACCCTGGGGTAAAACCCGTGGGATGCAAATGGATCTTTAAAAGAAAGATTGGTGTAGATGGGCAGGTAGAGACCTATAAGACAAGACTTGTGGTGAAGGGTTTTCGTCAAAGACCAGGTTTGGACTATGACAAGACTTTTTCTCTCGTAGCCATGCTTAAATCCATTCGGATCCTACTTGCTATTGCTGCTCACTATGACTATGAAATCTGGCAGATGGACGTTAAAACGGCATTTCTAAATGGAGATTTAAAAGAATGCGTTTATATGGATCAGCCAGAGGGCTTCATTGACAGTGGGAGCAGCGGGAAAGCATGTAGATTGCTTAAATCCTTATATGGGTTAAAGCAGGCATCACGGAGTTGGAACATCTGTTTCGATGATGTTATCAAAGAGTTTGATTTCATCAAAAATCCAGATGAACCTTGTGTTTATAAGAAGGCTGTAGGGAGAGCTATCACATTCCTCGTATTGTACGTGGATGACATTCTTCTGATAGGAAATGACATTCCTATGCTACAGTCGGTCAAATCTTTCTTATCACTAAGGTTCTCCATGAAGGACCTGGGTGATGCCACATACATTCTGGGCATTAGGATCTATAGGGATAGATTCAAAAGGTTATTGGGATTGTCCCAAACCAGGTACATCAACACCATCCTAAAAAGGTTTAGTATGGAAGATTCCAAGCGGGGTGCCTTACCCGCTTGCCATGGGGTCACTCTCTCCGAGGACTCTTGCCCAAAGACCGATGAAGAGAGAGCCCGCATGAGCATTATACCCTATGCTTCGGCAGTAGGATCTATAATGTATGTGATATTATGTACACGCCCAGATGTAGCTTATGCACTTAGTGTTGTAAGCAGGTATCGATCCAACCCAGGGGAGAATCACTGGATAGCTGTGAAGAACATTCTTAAGTACTTGCGAAGGACTAAAGAATTGTTCTTGGTGTATGGTAATGGAGATCTCCAAAAGGAGGCCTTTACCGATTCGAGCTTCCAGAGCGATAAGGACGAGAGCAAATCTATCTCTGGGTTTGTATTTACCCTCAATGGAGGGACGGTAAGTTGGAAGAGTTCCAAACAGGATACCGTTGCAGACTCTACGATGGAGGCTGAGTACATTGTTGCAAATGATGCTGCCAAGGAAGCCGTCTGGATGAGAAAGTTCATCTCGGAGCTAGGAGTAGTTCCAACCATTATTGATCCAATACCATTGTATTGTGATAATAATGGGGCTATGGCGTTAGCCAAGGAGCCCAGGTCCCATCAGCGGTCCAGACACATCCTGAGGCGCTTTCATTTGATCCGGGAGATTGTAGATCGCCGCGAGATGTTGGCTATGACGCCGCGGATCCACTCACCAAGGCCCTCCCTCAACCGCAACATGAGCGACTCTTTGAGATGTTGGCTATGAGATACGCCAATAACTGGCCTTAGTGCAAGTGGGAGATTGTTGGATATATGTATGCCC
Organism: Agapanthus africanus; assembly: GCA_030015575.1. NCBI lineage: Eukaryota > Viridiplantae > Streptophyta > Magnoliopsida > Asparagales > Amaryllidaceae > Agapanthus > Agapanthus africanus. The sequence continues at coordinate 249,369,629 of CM057343.1, read as the reverse complement.
TAGAGGCCATTATATGATAGTGGATGTATTCATACATGTATATATATATATTTAGTGTACATTCTTGCTCGACATGATAGTATGCTATCTGGTTCTTCTTTATCTGACTTGTTGATTTGATCATGCTTTAATTCATTAATACATGTTGATAAAGCCCTGAGGATATAGGCTTGACTACTGTGATTCTGATAGAGATCATACTAGTGGGACATTTATAGTTTATAAGCATATCCTGGAATGTCCCTAGTCGTAGGTCTATTGAGACGGGGCATCGATATACCAGAGTAGACTAGCGTATATGATACTAGACCCATATGATGGGCGATGAATGTTCCCACATTCATCGATGTTTGACATCGAGATCGTATACGGGTGCTCAGTGATGACTGGATACACTGGACGGACTCACCGAGAACTCCTATATGGAATTTTATCTATCGTTGGATAGCAGTTCTCAGGTGACACTGGTGCAGGTTAGTCTGTAGACCCGAGATCGTCATAGAGTCTTGTGTGCTCTCCTACTGTACTTTGATTACCACCCTACCACGGCTCTACTGAGTCATGCAAACAGGTGGCCATTGGGTACAGTCCCGAGACACACGAAGGCGATGAGCGATAGGAGGGGTTTCGTCTCTCCCGGCATTGGGAGATGATGCTGTGCTGTGCTCGATTGGCTATATCAGTAAGTCCCTAGCCAGGGTTGTTGAGATTTACTGATAAGTGTTATCAGTAGTTTCTCGATCTGTTATAGACCATTTATTGGCACGACTTATTGAGTTATTAGGGTCGACGTTACCATCCCTAGACTCGATATGCAGCATATCTGACGAAGAGACCGGACTGTACGGTAGTGTTGCCGGTTGGCTCGACGGGAGTTGTGACAGGTTCGCTTGTTTTCTTCTGATCGCTCAATACCCGGGTGGCCGTTGCGTTTAGCTGTCCGCTTGTGGCTTGGGGGTGCTTGATATGATCATCACCCACTGCCGGCGTATTGACAAGTCTTAGATTCCCACAATGGAGTTACCTAGTCCAGGCGAAACGTTGTGGTGCGCATATGCGATATGCGCATGGACCCGGTTAAAATGCGTGTATGGGATGCCGTATATTAATCGGGCGGCTTTCTTTTGGTCGGGTCATATGTGATACGACCAGGTTGCTAAATCAAGTGTTGATTTATCATTAATCATTAGTTTCTCACTTGAAATCCTTTCTTGTCTTTATGTTGTATGCATGCATGTATGCATTCATTCTCATTCATGCACATAGAATGTGCATGCACACATACATGCATACATAATGGTTATCATGGTTGTTGATATAGTAGATGGTGGCAATATAAGACTCACACCATATGTAAAATATATGGATATTATTTATTTGGAAAAAGGAAAATGAAAATGGAAATTGTTTCATGGCTTAATCTTTTATTCTTGCACTAACCCCTTGTATTAACCATGATTCATTTTCTACGGTCATTTTTGTTCCAAACTAAAATATCTAAGATATTTTACAACCATGGTTTAGAATGAGAGAGTGAAAATATATATATTTTCATTTTTCTCATTTTCTTCACAAGCTTATCATTATCTTGAGTTTTGAAAAGCCATCATCTTCTTCCTCCTTTCTCCTTTGCTCTCTAGATTTCTCAAGTGAGCAAAAGAGTTACCAAGTTAGGATTTTGAAGTGAGAAAACCAACCACAACACCATTCTACACTAGTCTTGCCCATTAGTGAAGAGTGTTAGCTTCCATTTCTTCTCTTGATCTTGTGAAGTTTCAAGCTTGGACAAAGAGGACTCCGGGTGGATCATCGTGGACCTAGAGGATCTCAAGCGGACCTTTTTCCAACCCTCAAGTAGCCAAGGAGTCTAGCGTAGGGAGATACAAAGGTTGTACTCTCAAAACCCTAGCTTTTTCTACTTGTGATGATGTATATGTAATGAAACCCTAAATTTCTAGTGATGATTCATTGTATGTTCACTTAGCACCTTAAAAATTTGATTTTGACACATGTGATGCTTCCAAACCCTTCATGAGGTACTAGGTAAACCTAACATATTCAAAACCAAATATTTGCCGTCCGGTAAACAACCCAGGTGATCTCCTAAATATCACCAATTACAACGAATCCTGATATAATGAGGATGATCATCCAATTCCCAATAACTTACTCCCACTCATCATCTGTAAAACCATACAGATGTGAGAATCAAACCTGGTAAATACATACCCTGGAGCAAGGGCTAATTGGGAAATCAGTTTTCTTTTAACAGTACACAGTGAAACTGAAACAAGTAAATGTTTCGAAGGGGTATCTAGGTATTCCTAGTAATGCTTCTTCCATTATCAGATTCACAACTGTAACCGTATATTTCTTTGCCATCTCTCCAAATCCCTTTATATGTCTTTAGTCATTACCTTCTGTACACCCTTTTAGGCTAAATAGTTTTCTTCCTTCCCTACCGTTCGGCACCAGCCTATGGTTTGGAAGAAGACTATCCAATAAGCATAATGGGTGTACTCTCCTGATCCTAGGAGCACTCGCAACCCGAGAGAAGGTAAAGATAAAAGACAACTGAATAAATCTTATTCGTATTTCTCCTGAACCAGAATCCATCTCCGAAATGGAACAAGTTCCTTCGAGTTCGTATATAACCATACGATGGAGTATCCAATAAACTGTGGATCTTCGTAGTGATACGGGGGGTTCTGGCGAAATACAAAGGTGATGTAGGAGTGGCGATGAAATACTTGGTTTGGTCGTGAATAGCAGTCGCAATTTACTTTGCCCTCTTACTAATCCCTTTATTTTTCTTTACTTAATACCTTCTGTACACCTTCTAAGCTAAATGGTTTTCTTCATTCCCTATCGTTCGGCACCTGCCTATGGTTTGGAAGAAGACTATCCAATTAGCGTAATAGGTGTACCATCCTAATCCAAGGAACACTCGCAACCTAAGAGAAGGTAAAAGGAAAAGACAACTGAATAGTCCTATTCGTTTTCTCCAGAACCGGAACCATCCTCGAATCTGGAACAAGTTCCTTCGAGTTCGTATATAACCATACGATGGTTTTATCCAATGGAAGTGGATGTTCGTAGTAATACGGGGTGTCATGGAGAAAAGGGTAAAAGTAGGAGTGGCAATGAGGTGTGCAACTCTGACAATCCAAAAGCCAGTGTTTTAAGAAGGTTCGGTCAACTTGGTCACTGAGTCATAGTCAAGGATCGGGCCATGGTCACTGCCAAAGAGAGAGAGAGAAAAGAAACACTCAGCATGCACTCTAACCTAGATCAGAATGGTTATCACTTTATCTAATCAGGAAACCTCCCACTGTAACCTCAAATTCTCCTCCAAACCTGAAAGAAGAATTAGTCGGGATCACCCGAGGAGTAAACCAACTTATTAGTGGGAATCGAGATCCAACTATCATCGCATGATAACGTGATGGAATCCACTCACGTTATCACACTCCAGAAGGTATGTGCATATCTGGCAAGTTTCAGTTTCTTTAGAAACTCCCGATGTGATTTTTACCCCATGCTCTTATGACCTTGACTTTGGCCAACAAATCATAAGTCACATGTCAAGTTCTACCCGTCATTATCCAGGTTGACTTGAACCCACCCGTACCTACCCTTGACTTTAGGCAACAAAGCAGTACGACTGTCCCAAACCAACGCATCTATCTATACAACAAAAAAGTAACAAATAGCTACCATACATTATGCCTTGACTTTGGCCAACAAACATAGCATGAATACTAAGTGCTACCCGTCTGAAATGATGGAGGGCTACGAATGGTTTTTGACGAAAAACCTTTAACGTAATGAATTTGATATCGTTGAAGGAACCGTATAACTTTTTATAAAAATATAGTGGCGAAAACCTTTGCTAAAGAGGTCACTCCTGGTGAAGGGATCTCGGCTCTTTCCCCGTAGAATGAGGTGCAGGATATTCCAACTGAATACCACGATGCAAAGCAAAAAGTAATCGGCTATAGTGAAGTTATTACCCTGACGCAAACTTCTGTCCAAGGGGTCACTCCCGGTGAAGGGATCTCGGCCCTTGCCTCGTCGACTGAGGTGCTGGATATTCATAACCGAATACCATTGTGCAAAACAAAAGAAAACGTCCTTGCAATAACAGCTTTTTTTGAAAAATGTTCCAACAACATCAGATTAGGTTTGTTTAGCTTGCATTGATCCGAATCAATGCAGTCCCATCAATTAATCACACCACAAAAGAACGAAAATACGATGTACGTATATGCCATCCGTATTCGCCACTGGGTCCTTTCATCACCCGTTAGGTTACTTAACTAACGACAGAACAGGGACTGGACTAGCGCGGGTGTAAAACATATACAACATCTACTAGTATATATATTAATATATAATAATCGCTCGAGGCGTGATAAAATGCAACATCACAGAGAGTAATAAGCATCACAGAACAATACAGATAATCTGGGATCCCCGAGTTTCATAGAGCCGCTACTGAAACCCGACATTCCCCTGGTCGTGTGGATAGCCTATGCAATGAAATCCTAGACCCCTACGGGCGCGGCAAGTTACCCGCCAAAACCTGAAGCGAGGCGGCCCCCTTCAACAACGTGAATGGACCACCCAGCACTTCACGTAATCCGGTAACTTGAGCACCCCTCCTTGGGTCAACCTGTACCACCTACGAGTGCGGCGAACAGCCCGCCAATTCTAGAGTAAATCCCCCTCCGTCTCAAAGCCATGAGATGCGGGCTCGTTGCCCTCTAGAACCCGGCTATCCGTGCTCCCCACCGCGGGGTAATCCTAGTATAAAAAGTAAAATATATACAACGGGTATATCGACCTCAGCCCGGTCGTGCCCCAAAAGAATAATATACAAACAGGCAGTGACGGCAGTCCACATGTCAGACGCTCGCCCCGCAATATCAAATGTACAAATACAACCAAACTGTATTAACATTGCATCCAGGCTATCCACCATGACAAATCCGCAATATCACAGCACAACACAGAACATCAACGTGAATGTCACGTTCGCAAATCCGTCTAAAATAACTATAACAATTAGACAAGATTTACCGATCAAATGACATTCACGGTCGCAGATATAATGTAAATACTGTGAACTAACATGTTTAAAATTTTTGATCGACAAAATTTCCCAAAGTGGGCCCCAAGCACAATTCCCTGTACTAAGACAAATCTGGGCCCAAACAAAAAATACCAGAAACCACATTTCCAAGTCAGAGACCACCTGAGAAAATTTCGTGCACTGTGGCTACAGTACGGCGGCGGATCAACGGCCAAAATGTGGGTACGGCAGCGGATCCGCCGCGCTACAGTGAAATCAACTCACCAAATTTTCTCAGTTCTCTTAAAAAACCCTGCCTGATTTTCTGCAATACACTAAATAATTTTTTGACAACAGAAAAATTTTGACAGAAACTGATGACTAGGAAATGTAGTTTTTGGAAATTCCGTCTGATCGAAGTTCTAAACATGTTAGAGCAAGCTAGTAAAGGTTAATGGAGTGGCTCTGGTACCATGTAAGTCTACGGTAGCGTCCTGGCCGTCTTTCCGAGGCCAAACTGGCCGTCTTTCCGAGGCCAAAATGCGGAAACGAAAACTTTTCCAAACTAGAAAACCGGCTCTATCGTATGCTTAAAACTCGGATCGAACCATTAACCTACAACTAGCTATCTAGAGAGAGGGTTGGAAAGCTATACCGATCGATCTGTGTCCTTCGGTCATTGGCCACCATCCCAAGCTCTTCGCGGCAATTCCGGTCTCGATCTCCTCGTCGGAAAGGGCACCACATCTACGAGTCTTTTTACGGGCTCCCGCTTCATCCGAAGCAACTCGGGCATGAAGTGTGCTAGCCGACGTGTCCAAGGTGTTGTAGAGAATGTTTGTGATCACTTTGTCTCTTGCATCCATAGCTTGGATGGAGGTTAGAGATGATGCCATTGATTGAAGTTTTGAGCTAGAGGAAGAAGAAGAAGAGAGCTTTTCTTTTCTTTTTGCTATGATCAAATGAGAGTGAGAGAGAGTATCAAAAATTACAAGACCAAGCTTGCATATGGCAGCCCCTTTCTTTCTCCTTCTCATTTTATCACTCAAATCAATCTCATAAAGTGATGTTTGCACAAGAAATGATACCATGACTCACCTATGAAGTACATGTATCATTTAATTCACAAAATGATGGTTTCTAGCTCATAATTTCCATTTGTAAACATTAACCTAAATGTTTACAACAATAAAAAGATACGGCAACATCTAAAGTAAACTCGTGACGGATCACAAGGATACCCCTCACCTGTATATACATACCTGCATCCGCATTCCGACTGACAGCGAATGCGATGAGACTAAAGTAATCCAACAAATCTAATACTAGGATCCGGTTTAAACCAAAGCCCACTAATATGATCCGTCCGATCAAGATCCGTGCAATACCGCACGTATAAGATCGAACCCTGCCATATATCATACGGCCTCTACAACGTTTCGCCCGAAACTTGAGAAACTGTCTGTGTGGGACTCTAAAGACTCGTCAAAAATTTGGCTGTAGATTTAACCACTAGCATGTCAGAGGTATTAGCCGTACGTAACGAGCCACCAGGTATTGACCAAAAGGGAGGTCGATGAGCGAACTCATCTTGACACCCTACTGAGCCTGTCAGTGACAATATCTGTACAGTCCGGTCCGTTCTTCTATGAGCATCGCATGGCGGGCCTAGGGGGTTGGTAAAAGTCAGACCCCCAAAAGCGGTACAAGTCGTGTCGGAGTGTAGCCCAGAACACCTTGAGATACTACTGGAATACCTACCGGCAAATCTCCTGCCTTGGCCAAGGACTTCGTATAATGGCTCTCCTAGACACAGCGCGACCTCACCCCCAATATCGGGAGAGACGAACCCCTGCCGATCCACTCACTGTCTCCATGTGGCTCGGGACTGTACCCAACTAAAACCTGTTTGCACGACTCCTTTGAGCCGTGGTAGGGTAGTAATCAAAGCACAGTGGGAACTTACACGAGACAAATGACGATCTCAGGTCGATGAACTAACCTGTACACATGTCACCAGGGAACTGCTATCTGACGTCAGGTATAATACCAACTGGCATGTTCCCGGCAAGTCCTGTCCGGTGTACTCATAACCCAATGAGCACCTGTATACATCTTTGGTGAACCAACTGACACCAATGGCTTGTGAGACCGGCCATCGCCCCTCGTCGGGGTCTCGACTGTATACACTAGTCTAATAATGGAGTATCGATGCCCAGTCTCGAAACTCCCACGACTAGGGACCACTTAAAGATGTACTTATAGACCCCAGCTCCCACGTATATGATCGCTATCATACTGCTGGTCGTCAAGCAAGAATCCTAAGGGCTCTATCAACGTGTAATAGTGACCTATAAGGTCACCTGAAGCAGTACACGATGATAAAGATAAACCAGATAGCATACTATCATCTTGAGTAAGACTGTCCTACCGGCATAGGTCCGCCCTTAATCATTGCAATCACGTGCCTGTGATCCAATAATTGACTTTGAGGGCACTATATCCAACAGATATGATATTACAAGCTAGACTGGGTACACACAAACAGTTACGTAAAATCAATATTTGCCCACCTGTCAATCCTAGGTGATATTTCCCTACGGATACAGCATCCATGCTCATTCCGTTAGCAACCCTGAGAGTCATATTACCTGCCCTGATAACTCTACGGTTTCTCAAAGCCTGTAATGAGTTACAGATATGAGATCCTAATCCGGTATGAAGTACCCAGGAAGTAGAGTTAATTGACAGACAGTTTTCAATCATAAACACACCCGAAGCCGAAGCCATAACATGCTTCGGATCCTGGATTCTAGCTTTCCAAGCCTTGCATTCCTTCTGCCAATGCCCTTTCCCGTGATAATAGGAACATTCCTCCTTCCCTACTGTTAGCCCCAAAACTTTTGCCCTGCCCTTTCTTTCTACCTTGCTGACACCGCCTATCGGCTTTGTGGAGGTCTTCTTCTTCTCACCCTTGGCTTTCGCCTTGGATTTAGAAGAGAAAGATTCCCCAATAAGCAGAGCGGGTGTCTCCCTGGTTTCCTTCAGGGTGCCCACAACTGGAAGTATAACTTTCTTCCCCTGGGCGTAAGTAGAAGGTAGGAACTGTAGAATCAAGTCAGCATATGACTCATTCTCCAACGTGGTCCCCAGGTCCGTGAGCTATTTAATACAGCTATCATTGTAGCGACGTGGTCCCATACATATGACCCAACAGTCAATCTCGCTTGAAGCAATTCCTTCAAGGTCTCATACCTTGTGATATGGATTGCTCTCCATATAAATCTTTGTTATGGAGAAAGATGGAAACTAAGACCATCTTCTCGTGCTGCCTCTGGTTTACACCATCTACTTGTTGGAGATAGTGCCCTCAGAGTCAATTATTAGGTCACAGGTACGTGATTGTAATGATTGAGGGAGGACCTATCCCGGTAGGACAGTCTTACTCGAGATGATAGTATACTATCTGGTTTAGCTTTATCATCGTGTACTGTTTTAAGTGACCTGACACGTCGCTATTACACGTTGATAGAGCCCCTAGGATTCTTGCTTAACCACCAGCAGTATGAGGGCGATCATATAAGTGGGAGCTGGGGGTCTATAAGCATATCCTTAAAAGGTCCCTAGTCGTGAGAGTTTCGAGACAGGGCATCGATTCTCCATAGTAGACTAGTGTATACAGTCGAGACCCCGACGAGGGGCGGTGGCCGGTCTCACAAGCCACTGGTGTCAGTTGGATCACCTAAGATGTATACAGGTGCTCATTGGGTTATGAGTACACCGGACAGGACTCGCCGGGAACATGCTAGTTGGTCATATACCAGACGTCAGATGGCAGTTCCCTGGTGACATGTGTGCAGGTTAGTTCATCGACCTGGGGATCGTCATTTGTCTCGTGTGAGTTCCCACTGTACTTTGATTACTACCCTACCACGGCTCAAAGGAGTCGTGCAAACAGGTTTTAGTTGGGTACAGTCCCGAGCCACATGGAGGCAGTGAGCGTATCTTCAGGGGTTCGTCTCTCCCGGTATTGGGGGTGAGGTCGTGCTGTGTCTAGGAGAGCCATTACACAAAGTCCTTGGCCAAGGCAAGGAGATTTACTGGTAGGTATTCCAGTAGTATCTCAGGGTGTTCTGGGCTACACTCCGACACGACTTGTACCGCTTTTGGGGGTCTGACTTTTACCAACCCCCTAGGCCCGCCATGCGATACTCATAGACGAACGGACCGGACTGCACGGATATTGTCACTGACAGGCTCAGTAGGGTTGTCAGGCTGAGTTCGCTCACAGACATCCCTTTTAGTCAGTACCTGGTGGCCCGTTACGTATTGGCTTATACCTCTGACGTGCTGGTGGTTAAATTCACAACCAAGGTGTTGACGAGTCTTTAGAGTCCCCCACATTCAGTTACTCAGCTTTCGAGCGAAAGGTTGTAGAGGCCGTATGGAGATATGGCAAGGTCCGATCAGATACGTGCGGTATTGCACGGATCAGGATCGGACAGTTTGTACTATAGGCCGTATGGTTATATGGCAGGGTTCGATCAGATACGTGCGGTATTGCACGGATCAGGATCGAACGGATATTACTAGCCGGCTTTGGTTTAAGCCGGATCCTAGTATAGTACAGTGTAGACTTTGTCTCATTGCATTTGTATTTCGGTCGGAATACAAATGCGGGTGTGTATGCACAGTATCGGGGTTTTCCTGTAATTTATTACGGGACCAGTTTTCTGGAGTTGCCAATTTGCTTTCCGTTTCGGCCAATTTCCATTGTTCCGTTCATTGGCCGAAGATTGGTGGAGGAGGGTTTATTTGCATTGTTGCAAATAGGCATTTGTGGAGGGGGTTCTTTGCATCTTTTGGCATCATGATGGTTTTCATGATGTGCACCATCATTGACTTCTCCTTCTCATGATGGATTGACTTTGTGGACTTGATGGTTGTGGTTGTGTGTGGTTTTTGTTTGTTATCATGTTCTTTCATGATTCCCTTTTTCATTATTGTTCCACCCACCCCCTTGACCTTTTCTCTTTCTCTCTCCAATCACACTTGTGAAGTGGGGGGGGGCGGCCATTCCAAAAGGGGAATGGGATTCATTTCATTTTTGGGTGGAAAAATGTTACTCTCATTTTGGTATGCTACATTTATCCCCACCTCTCTCCAAGCTCTCTTTTTCTTCCACCAAATGGCAAAGCTCCAAAACCCCAAATGAGACTTGAGGACTACATATTCTACCACGAACCTTGGGCACGTCGAGTAGCCGGCTTCGTGCCCGAGTTGCCTCGGCATTGAGGTGGGAGCCCGTAAACAAAGTAGGCGATGTGGTGCACTTCCGGCGACAAGGAGGAGACGGGACTTTTCCGCAGGAGATCGGGACCATGACGAGAAGACCGGAGGACTTGGATCGTCGGTATATCTCCTTTCCCATCTTCTAGTTAGCTTAGACTTGTTAATGGTTACGATCCGGGTGTTTAGTGCGCGGTGGTGCCGGTTTGCTAAGTCCGCAAAAATTTAAAGTTTTTCACCGCTTCCGCATTCCGGCGTCGGATTGACGGCCGGGGCGCCGCCGTGCACTTACAGTGGTATCAGAGCCTCCCCATTAACTTAGTCTAGCTTTGTGTAATGTGTTTGCAATTCGGATCGATCAAAAATCCCAAAACCCGCATTTCCTTCAGCATCAGTTTCTGTTGAAATTTTTCAGTCTCGAAAATTTTTTCAGGTTGTATAAAAGTACTGTACAGGAAGATATAAGGCCACTGGAAAATTTCGGCAAAGTGATCTCTTCATTGGAGCGCGGAACCGCGGCCAAACCCTACCTTGGGCCGCGGTTCCGCGGCAGTTCAGAGAGATCAATGGGCCAAAGTTCTCCAGTGGGCTTCTTGGGTTAAATTGGGGTTTTTGGAATATTAAAATTGGGCCCAGGTTTTCTGTGAGTGCTACAGCTTTGATTGGGGGCCCACTTGTTATTTTTTGATCGATCGGATATTTTAAACACATTTTTCACAGTATTTACATTATATCTGCGACCGTGAATGTCACTTGATCGGTAAATCCGGTCTAACTGCTATAGCCCGGTTAGACGGATTTGCGAACGTGACTTTCACGTTGATGTTCTGTTTTTGCTGTGATGTTGCGGATCGGTCGTGGGGGATAGCCTGGATGCAATGCTAGTACAGTTTTGTTGTATTATGTACATTTGATATTGCGGGGCGAGCGTCCGACATGTGGACTGCCGTCACTGCCTGATTGTATTATTATTTTGGGGCACGACCTGGTTGCGGTCGATGTACCCGGTGTATGTATATTTTACTTTCTGTACTAGGATTACCCCGCGGAGGGGTGCACGGGTAGCCGGGTTCTAGAGGGCAACAAGCCCGCATCTCATGGCATTGAGACGGAGGGGGCTTCACTCTAGGATTGGCGGGCTATTCGCCGCACTCGTAGGGGGTACAGGTTGACCCAGGAGGGGTGCCCAAGTTACCGGATTCCGTGAAGTGCTGGGTGGTCCATTCACGTTGCTGAAGGGGACTGCCTCGCTTCAGGTTTTGGCGGGTAACTTGCCACGCCCGTAGGGGTCTAGGATCTCATTGCACAGGCTATCCATACGACCAGGGGAACGTCGGGTTTCAGCAGTGGCTCTGTGAAACCCGGGGATCCCAGATATCTGTATTGTTTCTGTGATGCTGTTCATTCTCTGTGATGTTGCATTTCTTTCACGCCTTGAGCGAAATATAATATATTGGTATATATATTAGTAGATGTTGTATATGTTTTGCATCCGCGCTAGTCCAGTCCCCGCTCTGTCGTTAGTTAGCTAACCTAACGGGTAATGACGGGACCCAGTGGCGAATGCGGATGGCATATACATACATCAGTATATTTTCGTTCTTTTTGGTGTGATCAATTGATGGGACTGCATTGATTCGGATCAATGCAAGTTAAAACAAACCTAATCTGATGTTGTTGGAACACTTTTCAAAAAGCTGTTATTGCAAGGACGTTCACTTTTGTTTTGCATCGCGGTATTCATTTGGAATATCCTGCTCCTCAGTCGACGAGGCAAGGGCCGAGATCCCTTCACCGGGAGTGACCCCTTGGACAAAAAGTTTGCGTCAGGGCATTAACTTCACTATAGCCGATTACTTTTGCTTTGCACCGTGGTATTCAGTTGGAACATCCTGCACCCCATTCTATGGGGAAAGAGCCGAGATCCCTTCACCGGGAGTGACCTCTTTAGCAACGGTTTTCGTCACTATATTTTCAAAAAGCTATCCGTTCCTTCGACGATATCAAGTTCATTACGTTAAAGGTTTTCGCCAGAAACCATTCGTAGCCCTCCGTCATTTCAGTTAAATATTCGGTAGTATTCAAGCTATGTATTTTGACCTCACGCCAAGGCATAGTGATTGGTAGCTGCCGGGTATTTATCTGTTGTATAGATAGATGCGTTGGTTTGGGACAGTCGTACTACTATTTTGGCCTACGTCAAGGGTATGTACGGGTGGGTTCAGATTAACCTGGATAATGACGGGCAGAACTTGACATGTGACTTATGATATTTTGACCTCACGCCAAGGTCATAAGAGCATGGGGCAGAAATCACATCGGGAGTTTCAAAAGAACTGAAACTTGCCAGATATGCGCATACCTTCTGGAGTGTGATACCGTGAGCGGATTCCGTCACGTTATCATGCGATGATAGTTGGATCCCGATTCCCACTGATGAGTTAGTTTACTCCTCGGGTGACCCCGACTAATTCTTCTTTCAGGTTTGGAGGAGAATTTGAGGTACAGTGGGAGGTTTCCAGATTAGATAAATTGGTAACCATTCTGATCTAGGTTAGAGTGCACGCTGAGTGTTTCTTTTCTCTCTCTCTTTGGCAGCGACCATTGACCCGACCCTAGACTATGACTCAGTGACCAAGTTGACCGAACCTTCTTAAACACTGGCTTTTTGGATTGTCAGAGTTGCAAACCTCATTGCCACTCCTACTTTTACCCTTTTCTCCAGGACACCCCGTTTTACTACGAACGTCCACTTCCATTGGACAAAACCATCGTATGGTTAGATACGAACTCGAAAGAATTTATTCGAGGATGGTTCCGGTTCTGGAGAAAACGGATAGGATTATTCAGTTGTCTTTTCCTTTTACCCTCTCTCAGGTTACGAGTACTCCTTGGTTTAGGGGTAGTACACCTATTACGCAAATTGGATTGTCTTCTTCCAAACCTTAGGCTGGTGCCGACCGGTAGGGAATGAAGAAAACCAATTAGCAAACGATGGTGTGCAGAAGGTATTAAGTTCAGACAAAGCAAGGGATTAGTAAGAGGGCAAAGTAAATTGCAACAGATTTTCACGACCAAACCAAATATTTCGTTACCACTCCCACATCACCTTTGTATTTCTCCAGGACACTCCGTATCACTACGAAGATCCACAGTTTATTTGGATACTCCATCGTATGGTTATATACGAACTCGAATGGAACTTGTTCCAGTTCGGGGATGGATTCTGGTTCAGGAGAAATAGGAATAAGGTTTATTCGGTTGTCTTTTATCTTCACCCTCTCTCATTGCGAGTGTTCCTAGGATTGGGACAGTACACCCATTATGCTTATTGGATAGTCTTCTTCCAAACCATAGGCTGGTGCCGAACGGTAGGGAAGGAAGAAAACCATTTGGCCTAAAAGGGTGTGCAGAAGGTAAAGACTAAAGACATATGAAGGGATTTGGAGAGGTGGCAAAGAATTATACGGTTACAGTCGTGAATCTGGAAGAGGCATTACTAGGAATACCAGGATACCCCATCGAAACATTTCAATGTTTCAGTTTCACTGTGTAATGTTAAAGGAAAACTGATTTCCCGATTAGATACTTACTCCAGGGTATGTATTTACCAGGTACGATTCTCACATCTGTATGGTTTTACAGATGATGAGTGGGAGTAAGTTATTAGGAATTGGGTGATTATCCTCATTATATCGGGATTCGTTGTAATCAGTGATATTTGAGGAAATCACCTGGGCTGTTTGCCGGTCGGCAAATATTTGGTTTTGAATATCCGCTGTTATGCACCAATTTCAAATTGATATATCTGTACGTCTATTTTCATAGAGTGAGATATACCTTTCTGAAATTATGTCTACGACATTTACCTATATCAGTGGATGGTTAGGTAAGGAGCATTAAACAGCGGTGTAATTCTTCTTAACCATAAGTACAGTTTTCAACCTACGACACACAGTGAATGAGTTATCAGACTCAAGGGACTTATACAAAGGATTGTATGTTGTCCAGGGTCCATCAGGACAGAGGGCTTGGTCCTCGTACTATATTCGGTTTACTTATGACTTCTCTAGTTTTTAGACAGGTGTTTCGTGGAAACACAGGGTCCGAATTTGGAGAAGTTATAGGTATTTGAATAGAGTAGAGAACCAGGTATAGCAAGTATCGGGATTCTTCAAAGAGATCGAAGATGTAGATACTTGTGTATGGTATTCAGTTGATAGTAATGATAAAGAGATCTTGCTTCTCTTTCAGGTTACTCATAATTGGAAGTATTCCTAAGTTGAGTAACGCTGATCGGCCTCCTTCCATTTAGTTGACATGCGCTGGGGACAGCTGAATGATTTGAATCTGGTTCAATTAAATCAGTGCCTCTATTTCTATATTGGATATAGAACAGTTCATATCTTAACGATGTTAAGGTACGGGGAGTTGTCCGGTTTATGATTAAAACCAGACACTGGACAACTCAAGGCACGTTTCTGTAATGGATGTTTGTGGGTTGACCCAGGCTATGATGAGGGTTGACTTTCTACCATCTGGATGAACAATAGCGATATTGTTCTAGACTCGCCACAGTTTTATTAAAAATGGATTTTTTTTTCAGAAAACAGTAGTGGGAGTATGGTAGAACTGGAAGTGATTCCAGAACCACAAACGATTACTGAAGATTTGATAAGGAACCTAAAGATTCAATCTGGATTGACATTCCATTGGCCACTCCGCAGATAAGGTGGGTAACTTCAGGCACCCGAGAGGCACTACGGTAGCCTCAAGGACGGTGACAGGGAAGTTCTTGTTTACCCACAATTACCATTGCTGTTGTTCCAGGGTGTGAGACCCGGCGGGAGGATGAGTATAGCGTCGTTCTAAACTAGTTTTAGAAGTGTACGTCTATATGACTCTGCCAGAGGGTTGTCGTAATCAGTGGGAGCAGCGGAAGCATTGGTGGACAGGTTGCTTATGTCTATTTATAGACTAGAGCAGATGTAGCGGAGAAAGATCATCTATTTCTGACGTGACAGTCATGGGTTTGACTTCATCAGAATAGGGGATGGATCTGTTGAGAAGGTAGTAGGGTGTGATATCCTGGTATTTGGATGATATACACAGAGTAGGAAAAGAAACTCCTACACTACGATCGGTTATACTTTGGTCGTCACACAGTTGTTTCTCCACAAAGGAAATGGATTTTATATCAGACATACCGGTTACTAGATCTATGGTCTTAGATCTAGATTTGGGTGGTTTCCCAATCTGGGTACTTAGACAGCATTCTAAGAGTATTTAGAATGGACGACTCCTGGCACGGTAGTGTACCTGCAGGTAATGGAGCCACCCTCTCTAAAGGTGTCTTACAGACTAAAGGGGAGAGGGATGTGCATGATTGGCAGATCACTTGCTCAGGCAATTGAGTCAATCATGAGATGTCAAGTACCACACCAGATATTGTTCTTGCACTAGATGCAATAGGTTGATATTGATCCGATCATGGAGAAACAGTCGGAAGCAGTTTTAGAACATAAGTGGATGTTCTAGGGATATGATATCGACAGCCTCATTCGGGAAACAGTTATCATTCCAGGCTTCCAAGGTGACATGGACGACAAGGAGGTTGTCAGAGCTATAGTTTTCCTTCTGATGAGGGGCAGTATTTTGGACAGGTGGTCCAAGGCAATACTGAGGGTGGCATGGCGCAGGATACTGATTAAGTTCAGTTGACGATACAGTCTAAGAAGTTTGGATTTGGAGTTCATTTATGAGCTAGGTCCCATCAGATATCCAGACATACTCTAAGACAGGTATTGCTCATTTCGGGAGATGGCTTTCTCTGCGAACTTGAGATATAGAGAGACATAGAAAGAAACAACGAAGCGGATCCACTCACTGAGGCTATTCCTCGAACGCAATAGTTCCGCAAACGAGCTTTGTGAGACTGACTAGTAGAGGAGTTGGATGTTCGGTATCACACGGGCTGTGAGTATGCGACATCGCAATAATTAGCCTTGAGTGCAAGTGGGAGATTGTTGGAGATAGTGCCCTCAGAGTCAATTATTAGGTCACAGGTACGTGATTGTAATGATTGAGGGAGGACCTATCCCGGTAGGACAGTCTTACTCGAGATGATAGTATGCTATCTGGTTTACCTTTATCATCGTGTACTGTTTTAAGTGACCTGACACGTCGCTATTACACGTTGATAGAGCCCCTAGGATTCTTGCTTGACCACCAGCAGTATGAGGGCGATCATATAAGTGGGAGCTGGGGGTCTATAAGCATATCCTTAAAAGGTCCCTAGTCGTGAGAGTTTCGAGACAGGGCATCGATTCTCCATAGTAGACTAGTGTATACAGTCGAGACCCCGATGAGGGGCGGTGGCCGGTCTCACAAGCCACTGGTGTCAGTTGGATCACCTAAGATGTATACAGGTGCTCATTGGGTTATGAGTACACCGGACAGGACTCGCCGGGAACATGCTAGTTGGTCATATACCAGACGTCAGATGGCAGTTCCCTGGTGACATGTGTGCAGGTTAGTTCATCGACCTGGGGATCGTCATTTGTCTCGTGTGAGTTCCCACTGTACTTTGATTACTACCCTACCACGGCTCAAAGGAGTCGTGCAAACAGGTTTTAGTTGGGTACAGTCCCGAGCCACATGGAGGCAGTGAGCGTATCTTCAGGGGTTCGTCTCTCCCGGTATTGGGGGTGAGGTCGTGCTGTGTCTAGGAGAGCCATTACACAAAGTCCTTGGCCAAGGCAAGGAGATTTACTGGTAGGTATTCCAGTAGTATCTCAGGGTGTTCTGGGCTACACTCCGACACGACTTGTACCGCTTTTGGGGGTCTGACTTTTACCAACCCCCTAGGCCCGCCATGCGATACTCATAGACGAACGGACCGGAATGCACGGATATTGTCACTGACAGGCTCAGTAGGGTTGTCAGGCTGAGTTCGCTCACAGACATCCCTTTTAGTCAGTACCTGGTGGCCCGTTACGTATTGGCTTATACCTCTGACGTGCTGGTGGTTAAATTCACAACCAAGGTGTTGACGAGTCTTTAGAGTCCCCCACATTCAGTTACTCAGCTTTCGGGCGAAAGGTTGTAGAGGCCGTATGGAGATATGGCAAGGTCCGATCAGATACGTGCGGTATTGCACGGATCAGGATCGGACAGTTTGTACTATAGGCCGTATGGTTATATGGCAGGGTTCGATCAGATACGTGCGGTATTGCACGGATCAGGATCGAACGGATATTACTAGCCGGCTTTGGTTTAAGCCGGATCCTAGTATAGTACAGTGTAGACTTTGTCTCATTGCATTTGTATTTCGGTCGGAATACAAATGCGGGTGTGTATGCACAGTATCGGGATTTTCCTGTAATTTATTACGGGACCAGTTTTCTGGAGTTGCCAATTTGCTTTCCGTTTCGGCCAATTTCCATTGTTCCGTTCATTGGCCGAAGATTGGTGGAGGAGGGTTTATTTGCATTGTTGCAAATAGGCATTTGTGGAGGGGGTTCTTTGCATCTTTTGGCATCATGATGGTTTTCATGATGTGCACCATCATTGACTTCTCCTTCTCATGATGGATTGACTTTGTGGACTTGATGGTTGTGGTTGTGTGTGGTTTTTGTTTGTTATCATGTTCTTTCATGATTCCCTTTTTCATTATTGTTCCACCCACCCCCTTGACCTTTTCTCTTTCTCTCTCCAATCACACTTGTGAAGTGGGGGGGGCCGGCCATTCCAAAAGGGGAATGGGATTCATTTCATTTTTGGGTGGAAAAATGTTACTCTCATTTTGGTATGCTACATTTATCCCCACCTCTCTCCAAGCTCTCTTTTTCTTCCACCAAATGGCAAAGCTCCAAAACCCCAAATGAGACTTGAGGACTACATATTCTACCGCGAACCTTGGGCACGTCGAGTAGCCGGCTTCGTGCCCGAGTTGCCTCGGTATTGAGGTGGGAGCCCGTAAACAAAGTAGGCGATGTGGTGCACTTCCGGCGACAAGGAGGAGACGGGACTTTTCCGCAGGAGATCGGGACCATGACGAGAAGACCGGAGGACTTGGATCGTCGGTATATCTCCTTTCCCATCTTCTAGTTAGCTTAGACTTGTTAATGGTTACGATCCGGGTGTTTAGTGCGCGGTGGTGCCGGTTTGCTAAGTCCGCAAAAATTTAAAGTTTTTCACCGCTTCCGCATTCCGGCGTCGGATTGACGGCCGGGGCGCCGCCGTGCACTTACACTACTGAGGCCAACACGAGGCACTTGGCATTCACATTGTCTTTTTCCGATATTTTACGGATATCATTATCCGTGACGGTGGAATCTGGACCTGGGACCGCGGGGGCTTGAGTAGTAATTGGGTTGTCCAGCTTGTCATACGTAATGGACATCTGGACAAATCTTTGCCAGTCAATATAGTATAACCCAGTCATTTTATTATCTAGCTGTAACCTAATCTTGGTCACCTGGTCGCTGCAATTTGGAAAGAGAGAAGAAAACACTCAGCATGATGCTCGTGCAAGTTTAGATTGCTTTTTAGTTATTCTAAACAGGATGGCTCCCACTGTATCTCGAATCCTTCCTAAAACCATAAAAGAAGAATTAGTCAGGATTAATCTCACCATACAATACTTGCTTAACCTTTCAGCCAGGCTGGTGTTGGTACTTCGAGGGAGGTTTTACAATGCTTTCGCGAAGTTCCTTAATTACATAACCTCTTTTCCCTGGAGGCGTAGCCCCGCAAATACCGTTATAAACACCTACTTGGTTTATAGCATTGATTGTGTTAGTGAAAAATCTCCCGAGGAGTAGCGGATACTCACAGTAGGATCAGGATCCAAATATCATTGTGTGATAATCCTGAAGGAATCCTACTAATATTATCACACTCCAAATGGTATGCACCACTAGCAAGTTTCAGTTTCTTTAGAAACTCCCGATGTGGATTTTTGCCCCATGCTCTTATGACCTTGACGAAGGCCAACATATCATAACTCACATGTCAAGTTCTACCCGTCATTGTCCAGGTTAATTTGAACCCGCCCGTACATACCCTTGACGAAGGCCAAAATAGTAGTACGACTGTCCCAAACCAACACATCTATCTATGCTACAGATGAATATTCTGCAGCTACCAATCACTATGCCTTGGCGAAGGTCAAAATACATAGCTTGAATACTACTGAATATTCAACTGAAATGACGGAGGGCTATGGATGGTTTTAGCAAAACCGTAAACGTAGTGAACTTTATATAATTGAAGGAACCTGATAGCTTTTATAAGCAGTGGTTTAAGCTCCGCATTTAAAAGTTTCTGTTTTGAAAAAACCGAGTGGTTTTGAAATTGTTCCAACGATTAAACTTTGGTTTGTTTGCTTTGCATTAATACGCAATCCCATCAATTACACCTATTATCATAGAGAGAAACGAAAATAACACGTCCACTTATGCCATCCGCATTCGCCACTGGGCCCCGTCTAACACCGTTAGGTTACTTAACTAACGCTAATGCGGGGGGCTGGACTAGTACGGATGAAAAACATAAGCAACGTATAATACATAGCATATATATAATAACCATTCTTCTCATTCAATAATAGGCATTCCAGATCACAGATGAACATATTGGATATACTAGGAATTCTGCGTTTCGTTTAAGCCTGTAACGAAAGACGGATTCCACGGTCGTGATGAATAGCCAAACCCCACCCTAGACCCCTACGGGTGTGGCAAACTACCCGCCAAATTCCCGAAGAGAAGCAACCTCCCTCAGTAAAATGAGTAGGCCACTTGGCACTTCAAAGAACCCGGTAGTTTGTGCACCCCACCTTAGATTTATCCTAGGAGCAATAAACAGTAAAAGAAATAATACAACGATGGCTATAACTTCAACCCAGATGTGTCCCGCAAAAGAATATTACATCACTTTATAATTTACATCGAATGAAAGAAAACTCTTTTCTCACATCCCCGGCTATTCATCCAGTATGATCGAATAAAGTTCATATACACAAACCAACAATACAGATCACAGATATGTGCAACCCCTACTAATCGACGTATAGCGATTAGTAGACATTCGCATCATATAACAAACACAGAAAACCCGATATCTAAGAACTTTAGAATTTCGATCGAAACATATTTTCCATGTCTACCCCAAATGCAAACCAGCACACAGAAAAATACTGGGAAGAAACCAAATATACCAAAGAATAATACACCCAAAATAAGAAACACAGAGGAAAAACGAGCCAACTCGGCCATGACTCGGCCACGGAACGGCGGCGAATCGCACCGATTTGCCGCGGTTCCGCGGCGGTCTCGACGAGTTATGGACTCATTTTTCTGTTGTGTTCTTAGAATACCCTGCTCTTAATTTTCATGTCTCTGAAATATTTTTTCTGGCAGTTTAAAAATTCGACAGAAAGCAAGGGTTCGGGTGTTTTGTTTTCGTGATTTTTCGGCGATCGAAGTTTTAACTACTTGCTAACAAGCTAGTAAAGGCTCAGTAGGCTCTGATACCACTGTAAGTCGATGTCGCGTACCCCGCGAGTTCGCAGGGAGGCAGAATATGAAAAAAAGATTTTTCAAAGCTCACAATACCGACTTGAACTCCAGGATCGATGCTAAACCTAAGCTAGCAAACTACTATAAGGTTAACTACTCGGATGGGAGTTATACCTCACGATACAATATCCTTCGAGCTTCTTTGCTATCCTCTACCTCGTTATAAGCTTCGAGGATCGTAACGGATCGATGCTTCCTCGTCGGCCTCCTCAACTCAAAGACGATCCACCTGAGAGTCTATAGTCCGAGCTCCAACCTCAAATCCGAGGTTACTAGGGCACCTAGTTCGCTAAACTAGATGGCCTAGATGATGTAGAGTGTGTAGATGGATTAGTGTGTCTCTATTAGCCTAGTTTCTCAACATATGAGACATGAAAGGCTAGAGGAAGAAGAAGGATACTTTAGGAAGTGAGAGTGTAGAGAGAGCACATGTGAAGAAGGCTCAAGAGAGAAGAATAATGAAGCATATAATAATTCATGAGATAAAAATATCTCACAAAATATCAAGCATGCT
This sequence comes from Agapanthus africanus, assembly GCA_030015575.1. Taxonomy (NCBI): domain Eukaryota; kingdom Viridiplantae; phylum Streptophyta; class Magnoliopsida; order Asparagales; family Amaryllidaceae; genus Agapanthus; species Agapanthus africanus. The sequence continues at coordinate 249,348,169 of CM057343.1, read as the reverse complement.
TCAAAATATTTAAGTGGTGAGTCATGCTTTGAGCCATGCTTCAATTAATGCAAACATCCACCTCATTTCCTCCACCTCATTATTCTTTAATCAAAAGATTAAAAACCCCAATGAGGTGTCCCCTTCTAGAAGCTTTCTCAAGTAAATAACGAGAATGCCCCTCAACCGTATATATATACCCGTATCCGTATTCTGAAGAATATAAATACAAAGAGACGAAAATAATCCATCAATATAATAATATGATCTGGCTTAAACCAAAGCCCACTAGTATTATCCGCCTGAACATCATACGTGCACAAGTACACGTATGTGATCGAAGCCCTGCCGTAAAACTATATGGTCTCTACATCTTTTGCCAGATGCAGGGAAACCCTCTATGTGGGACTCTAAAGACTCGACACTTCGCTGGCAGTGGGTTTAACCACAAGCCGCAAGCGGTACTTGCTGCACGTAACGGCTACCCAGGTATCTGTCGATAAGAAGGCCGATGAGCAAACTCATCCGAACTCCTACTGAGCCTATCTGTGACAATCTCCGTACATTCCGGTTTGTTCGTATAAGAGTATTGCATATCGGGCCTAGGGGGCGGTAATCGTCAGACCCCTAATATAGCACAATAAGTCGTGTCAGAGTGTAGCCTAAAACACCCTGAGAAACTACTGGAGTACCTACCAGTAATTCTCGCTTGCTTTGGCCAAGGACTTTGTATAATGGCTTTCCGAACACAGCGCGATATCAACCCTCAATACCGGGAGAGATGAATCCTATCTAACCGTCACTGCCTCCAAGTGCTTCGGGACTGCACCCAACTACTACCTGTTTGCACGACTCCTTTGAGCCGTGGTAGGGTAGTAATCTAAGAACAGTGGGAACACACTCGAGGAAAAGTAGCAGTGTCAAGTCGACGGACTAAGTTGTACTCATGTCACCTGGGAACTGCTACCCGACGATAGGTATAGTACCCACCAGCAGTTCCCTATAAGTCCTGTCCAGTGTACTTATAACACAATGAGCACTTTCATACTATCTCCAGTACGATGTACTAATGGCTGTGGGACAGACCATCTCCCCTACTGGGATGAGAAGCGTATACACTAGTCTACTCTAGAGTATCGATGCCCCATCTCGATAATCCTATGACTAGGGACCTGTATAGGATGTGCTTATAGACTACCCAGCCCCCACTAGTGTGACTGCTATCACAATGCTAGTAATCAAGCAATGATCCTAAGGGCTCTACCAATATGTATAAGCGATATGCTAAAAGAAACACATGCACATATTGAGGTAGAAACAAACCAGGTAGCATACTACCATTTCGAGCAAGGCTATTACTATATCCATGTATATCCCAAGCTTCCATTAAGTAATATACAAACCAGTATGATACAATAATGGCCTCTAGGGCATATAACACTAACAGATATATTCGAAGGAACCATGATAGCTTTTAAAAGGATTGGTTTAGGCTCCGCATTTAAAAGTTGTTTTTCAAGAAAACCGAGTGTTTTTGAAGTTTTTCCAACGATTTAAACTTTGGTTTGTTTTCTTTGCATTAATCAATATCAATGCGGTCCCATCATTTAATCCTATCATTACAGAAAGAAACGAAAATAGAGCGTAAGCTTATGCCATCCGCATTCGCCACGGGGCCCCGTCATGCACCGTTAGGTTACTAAACTAATGGCAGACCGGGGGCTGGACTAGCACGGGTGCGAAACATAAGCAACGTTTATTATATACAATATATATATAGCCATTCGTCTCACGCAATAATAGGCATTCCAGATCATAGATGAATATATTGGATATACTAGGAATTCCGTGTTTTGTTTTAGCCTAGAACGAAAGACGAATTCCACGGTCGTGATGAATAGCCAAACCCTACCCAAGACCCTTACGGGTGCGGCAAACTACCTGCCAAATTCCTGAAGTGAAGCAACCTCCCTCAATAAAATGAGTAGGCCACTCGGCACTTCAAGAACTCGGTAATTTATGCACCCCACCTTGGGTCTATCCTAGGTGCAAGAAAAAGTAAATGAAATAATACAACGGTGGCTACAAGCTCAACCCGGATGTGCCCTGCAAAAATAATATTACATCTTACAAATTTACATGAATGAGAGAAAAGAAAACATTCTTCTCACATCCCCCGCCTATTCATCCACGATGATCAAATACTTCATATACACAAACCATCAAGATACAGATATGTGCAACCCCCACTAATTAACGTATAGCAATTAGCGGACGTTTAACAACACATATACAAACTTAAAGCGGATAAACAATGTTAAATTTTCGATTTAGAAACACTCCGTATTACCCAAGCACAAAGATAACACAATATGAAATCTGGGCAAAATCAAACAATAGCATAAATCCTAAATCCAAGAGTACAGAACACTACAAAAAATCCAAGACCCAAATGCTACAGTGAACCGGCCATATCGGGAAAAATTGACTTTTGGCCGGCTAAAGTAATGAATTTGGGTTTCGTTTTTCTCTGGTGTTCTAGTTACATCATCGGTAGCATTCTGCACTTGTTTAAAAAATTTTAAAAGCATTTTTAAAATCAACAGAAACTTGGATTTAAGTTTTACCGTTTCGGATTTGTTTCGATTTCGAAACTTTAAACTTCGTATAAACAAGCTAGTTATGGTTTAGTAGTCTCTGATACCACTGTAAGTCGATGTCGCGCACCCCATGGGTTTGCGAGGAGGCGGAATATACAGAAAACAATTTTTCAAAGCTTCGCAATACCGACTAAACTCCAGGATCTATACGGAAACCTTAACTAGCTATTACTACTAGGAGATTCTAACTATTATGATAGTGTTATACCTCCTAGTTACTTGTCCTTCGGGTCTTCTTCTTCTCCTCCTCTTCTTGAGCTCTTCGAAGATCGGAACGCGCTTGAACATCGGCCTCCTCGCATCAAAGACGATCCACTCAAGAGAATGCAGTTCAAGCTCCAACCTCTAAACCGAGGTAACCTAAAGTGCCTAGCTCGCTAAACTAGGTAGCTTAGGAGATGCAGAATGTTTAAAGGAGTGTTTTATCTCATGTAACCCTATGACTCACAACACATGTGAAGGTTAGGGTTATTGAGGAAGAAGGAGGAAAAATGGAGAAAGAAAAGAAAAGAGCAAATGAGCAAGTGATAGCTAAGTGAAGAATGGCTCATCTCTTTTCCTCACCTCAAGCATGGATTATTTTCTATGGAAAATAATCAACCATGCTCGAATAGTGAGTCCAAATCAAATAAACAATGTCATGAGCCATGCTTAACTCCATGCCACAAATATCTCCATTTACACCTCATTAATCTATTTTCCAAAATAGACTAATCCAAGTAATGAGGTGTCCCCTTCTAGAAGTATCTCTTGTGAAATTACAAGAATTCCCTCACCGTATATACATACCCGTATTTATATCCCAAAAAATACGAATACAATGAGATGATAACAATCCAATAATATAATACTAGGATCTGGCTTAAACCAAAGCCCACTTGTATTATCCGTCCGAACAACATCCGTGCAACTAGTACACGTATATGATCGGAACCCTGCCGTAAAACCATACGGCCTCTACATCGTTTCTCCTGAACCAGGAAAACCCTCTATGTGGGACTCTAAAGACTCGACAGTATGCTGGCAGTGGGTTTAACCACAAGTCCGTCAGCGGCACTAGCTGTACGTAATGGCTACCCGGGTATCTGTCGATAAGAAGGTCGATGAGCAAACTCATCCAAACCCCTACTGAGCCTATCCGTGACAATCTCCATACAGTCCGGTCTGTTCATCTCAGATTATCGCATATCGGGCCTAGGGTGTGGTAACTGTCAGACCCTTAATAGCGCAATAAGTCGTGTCGGTGTAGAGCCCAATACACCCTGAGAAACTACTTAAGTACTTACCAGTAAATCTCGCTTGCCCTGGCCAGAGACTTTGTGTATTGGCTATCCGAACACAGCACGATATCAACTCCCAATACTGGGAGAGACAAATCCTATCTAACCCTTACTGCCTCCAAGTGCTTCGGGACTGCACCCAATAACTACATGTTTGCACGACTCATTTGAGCCGTGGTAGGGTTGTAATCTAAGTACAGTAGGAACACCCTAGAGACGAATAGTGATGTCAAGTCAACGGACTAACCTGTACTCATGTCACCCGGGAACTGCTAACTAACGATAGGTATAATACCAACCAGCAGTTCCCATCGAGTCCGTCCAGTGTAACTCATAACTTAATAAGCACCTGTATATTATCTCTGGTATCCGATACCAATGGCTGCGGGACATGCCACCTCCCAAGACTGGGGATGAGAAGCGCATACACCGGTTTATTCTGGAGTATCGATGCCCTGTCTTGATAATCCTATGACTAGGGACAATCTTAAGGATGTGCTTATAGACTACCCAACCCCTACTAGTGTGACTGCCATCACAACCTGGTAGTTAAGCAAAGATCCTAAGGACTCTATCAACATGTATTAGCGATACGTTAAAAGAAACATATACACATGTTAAGATAGAATTAAACCAGATAGCATACTATCATGATGAGCAAGACTGTTATTATATCTATGTATATCCCTAGCTTCCAAAATGTAATATACAATCCAGTACTATACAATAATGGCCTTTAGGGCATATATCACTAACAACCTATTAGGTGTCTAGAAAGTGTTAATGAGGTTATGCCTCTGTAGAAACGAGGTTATTAATTGGGTCCGTGCGAAAGCACAGGGGACCTCCCTCGGAGTACCAACACTGACTTGGCAGAACGGTTAGTGAACTTGTAAGGTGTACATGATCCCGACTAGTTATCCTTCTAGGGTTTGAAGGAGAATTCGAGAAAACAGTGGGAGCCATCCTGATTAGATAAAATAATAACCAATCTAATCTTGATAGTATGCACGCTGAGTGTTTCTTTTCTCTCTCTCTGGTACAGTGACCCATGACTTACCTAAAACTCATTAACCAAGTTAACCAAACCTTCTTACACACGTTGGTTTTGGATTGTCATGATTCACGACAAAGTCACAAATATCTCTGCTACTCCTAGTTTTCCTTTGGTTGTGAAGTGAAAAATCTCCCGATGAGTAATACATACTCATCAGTGGGAATCGGGACCCAACTATCATCGTGTGATAACTTTGACAGAAACAGACCAAAATTACCACACTTCAGAAGGTATGCGAAAATCTGGAAAGTTTCCCGTATGTTTGAAACTCCCGATATGGGTTTTGTCCCAAGCATCATATGGTCTTGATAGAGACCAACATACCATAAGTCGCAAGTTAAGTTCAACCCGTCATTGTCCCGGATTAACTTAGACCCACCCGCATAAGCCCTTGATAGAGACCAATATGGCTATGCGACTGTCCTAACTAATTGCATCAAAATGCAAAAGATAAGCAACATTTAGCTGCCGTACACTATGCCTTAATATAGACCAACGTACATAGTACGAATACTATCTGCTACTTATCTGAAATGATGGAGGGCTACAACTAGTTTTTGGTGAAAAATCTTTAATGTAATGAACTTGATATCGTTGAAGGAACTCAATGTAAGTATGTCTTATCACCTCTACTTGAGTTTAAACATCAATATGTGAAGAATTTTAAAAAATTAGAGCGCTAAAGCATACTACCCATGAATCGAACTAGAGATTAGGATTACTATCTAAGCTAAGAGTGTATAAACTTAAGTGAAAGAGAACTACAACCTTTGTAGACCACTCCTTCTCTTCAAAGGCTCCGTGTAGAAGTCCCTTAGCTCCCTTTGAAGTTTGGAACAACTCCGATTAAAGTCTTCGATGTCTACGATGATCCACCATGGAGTTTCAAACACTCAAACTCTTACTTCACTAAAGTAAGAAAAAGTGAAGTCAACAACCTATACAAGTTTGCTAAACTAATATAGATTGATGAAGTGGGATTTTTCTCACTAAAAAACCTTTTTTTTTCTTTCTAAGAAAAGGCTAGAGAGCTTAGAGGAAGAAGATGAACCAAAGCTTAGGATAAGAATGAACCATGGAAAAAATATCTTAGATATTTAAGATGTGAGTGGGAATAAAATAATGAGTTATGGTTGAAGATATTTTTAGAAGAGTGTAGAAACCATGACTCATTACTTAGCATTTTCCATTTTCTCAAATCATTAAATATCCAATATTTTCCCATGTGATTCTAACATAGACATATCCCATGTATCATCGACCATGACACACACACACACACACACAGATATAAATACAAATATAAATATATATACATATATGCATACATAAAGAAAGGAATTATATATGAGCAATTAGTCATTCTATTAAATCAACACATGATTTAATAATCCGGTCATATCACATATAACCTGACTAATAAAAACCACTAGATTAAAATACGGTATCAGATACTTGTATTTAATCAAGGTCCCGCACATATCTCCATATACTCCTCACTTCGTATCGCTTGATCTCGGAAACCCCTATGTGGGACTTTTAAGACTCGTCAATATGCTAGCAGTAGGAAATGATCATATCAGATACCTACAAGTCGTCAGCGGTGCTAGCTGGACGTAACGGCTACCCAGGTATTGTATGAACAGAAGAACAACAAGCAAACTTGCTCAAACTCCTGTAGAGCCAACAAGCAACACTTACCGTACAGTCAGATCTCTTCGTCTGATATGTTGCATATTGATTCTGAGGTTTGAATTGTCAAGCCCTAATAACTCAATAAGTTATGCCGATGTGTGGCCTATAACAAGTCGAGAAACTACTGATAACACTTATTAGTAAATCTCATCAGCCCTGGCCAGGGACTTACGGTTATAGCCAATTGCGCATAGTACAACAACAACTCTCAATACCGGGAGAGACAAAACCCCTCCTATCGCTCACTGCCTCCACGTATCTCGGGACTGTACCCAAAATCCACCTATTTGCACGGCTCAATAGAGCCGTGGTAGGGTGGAAATCAAAGCACAGTGGGAAACACACAAGATACCATGACGATCTCGGGTCTACAGACTAACCTGTACAAGTGTCGCCAGAGAACCGCTATTCGATGATAGGTATAATACCATATAGGAGTTCTCGGCGAGTCCGTTCAGTGTACTCAGTCTCCAATGAGCACCTGTATATAATCTTTGATGTCAAACACCAATGGATATGTGATCATCCATTGCTCCCATACCGGGTCAAGAAACGTATACACTAGTCTACTCTGGAATATCGATGCCCCTCGATTAGGAGTAGTTAAAGGATATGCTTATGGACTACACATGCCCCCACTAGTATGATTTGCATCACAGTCATGGTAGTCAAGCTAATATCCTAAGGGCTTTATCAACATGTATCAAATGAACAGTAAACTTAATCAAGTGAACATGTTATGATAAAGAGCAACCAGATAGCATACTATCATGTCGAGCAAGAATATCCTTTATATTACATGTCCAAGTATCCACTATACAAATAATGGCCTCTAGGGCATACATATATCCAGCACTCAAGTGGATTTGAAATTGAGTGGCTTAAGTTTCGCATTTTAAAACTTGTAATATGAACTTTTGCTTAAGAGCGAACTCCCAGTGAAGGGATCAAGGCACTTTCCTCATAGAATGAGGTGCGGGATATTCCTAACCGAATACCTTTATGCAAAGAAAAAGAATACGACTATGAGTTTTGAAGAAAACTGAGTAGTTTTAAAATTGGTTCCGACAACATCATTTAGGTTTATTTTCCTTGCATTATTCAGATAATGCGTTCTTGTCATTTTAAGTTTTCAAGCCACAAAATAAATAACCAAAATAGCATGCTTTTATATGTTATCCGCATTCGCCACGGGGCCCCGTCATGCACCATTAGGTTACTTAACTAACAGCAGAGTGGGGGCAGGTCTAGCGCGGATGCGAAACAAATAGAAGCATCTACTATATATATATCAACATCGCAGGCAGATAATAGTTATCATAGATAGATAAAAATCATCACAGGCATACGAACAATAATATGGAACAAAGGATAAACTAGGAGCCCACGTTTCTTTTGAGCCGTAAATGAGACGTGACATTCCCCGGTCGTGTGTATAGCCAATGCAATGAAGAACCTAGACCCCTACGAGTGGGACAAGTTACCTGCCAATCCCGGAAGTGAGGCAACCCCACTCAACAAAGTGAATGAGCCACCCAGCACTTCACGGAATCCGGTAACTTGAGCACTCCTCCGTGGGTCAATCTATACCCCTACAAGTGTGTTGAATATCCCGCCAATTCTAAAGTAAGGCCCCATGGGTCTCAACGCCATGACATGTGGGCTCGTTGCCCCGTAGAACCCGGCTATTCGAGCACTCCTCCGTGGGGTAATTCTAGTACAGAAAAGAAAAATATATAGACAACGATGACATCGATCTCAACCCGGTCGTGCCCCAATGAAAGAATATACAAACCGGCAGAAACGTCAGTCCACATGTCGAACGCTCACTCCGCAATAATGACTATACAAATGAATCTGAACTGTAGATCTAACATTGCACACATGGCTATCCATTATGACAATCCATCCAAAAGATTAGTGCAACACAGAGCATCAACGCGAATATCATGTTCGTAAACCAATTTAATTGTACATATAGCAATCTGTCGGATTATACCGCGCTATGATATTCACGGTCGCAGAAACGAACAAGTGCACTGAAAAACATGGATTTAAAATTTTGATCGATTGAAACTTTCCGCATTGGCCCTAAGTACAAACTAGTACTCGAACAATACTGGACCAAAACCAAATATTCTAAAAATCACATTTTCATGAATAAAAGCACCAGAAAAAATTTAGGGCATTGTGGCCAAAATTAGACCGCAGATGAGTGGCCAAATGGACATTTGGCGACGGTTTAGCGGTCGAATTTTAGGCTTAGATGCCTAAATTTCTTTCTAGTCTCTAGTTTTACTTGCACATAATTTTAATGCAATCTGAAAAATTTTTTGAACAACTTTAAAATTCGAACAGCAAGCAGTAAATTGGAAATGTGAATTGGAAAATTCCGTCGATCGAAACTCTAAATTAGTGCTAACAAGCTAATTAAGGTTTATAGAGTGGCTCTGATACCATGTTGGGGTTCGGTGCTCGCGCCACAGAGGCAGCGGCCGAGGCGGAGGCGAAAAACAAAAATTTTATGCGAGCACCAAACACGCATACCCAAGAAATCGATCCAAAACCCTAAACTAGCAAGCTAAAACATACAAGGGTATGAAATTAAAACCTTCGACGCGTGTCCACCCAATTTTGGAAGACCCCTCCAAGCTTGTAGACGCCGGGATCGCGCTTGAAGGTCGACCACCCTTGCCGAAGAAGACCCATCCGAAGGAAACCGGAAGAGGCTCCGACCGACGATCCAAACTTGTTAAGGATGGATCGTAGGTGATGTAAGAATTTTTCCATTAATTTTTCTCTCAAAATCCATGCTCAAGAGAGCAAGAAGAAGAAGGAGAAGAGAGGTGAGGACAGAGTGGCAAGTCTCACCATGAAGCATAAGCTTGTAGGATGAAAAATGATCAAATGTAGGAAGAAAGAATGGCTACTACCTTTTGAAAGTCTACCCTAGCACCACCATGAGGTCAAAATCGGCATCAAGCATGCAACTTTAGAAATTTGGGGTGCTAAACTAGACTAACCTAGAATCTAACCAGATAAATAGGGTTAACTATGATGATATCAAAAGATTTAAACTAAAGGAAGGAGGCAACAACTTTTGTAGACCGTGTCCTTCTCTTCAAATGCTCCGGGTTGTAGTCCCTACGACTCCTCGTAGCTCCACTCGAAATTTGAACGAGCCTCCTTCGTGATCTTCGTGCCGAAGATGGTCCACCCAAAGGTTCTTAAATCCAAGCTACCTCTTCACTAAAATCTCATTAGTGAAGGAAACACACTAGTTTAAATTGCTAATCTAAACTAGGATTATGAAGTAGGGTTTCTAAGCTCACTAGGATTTATACAAAACCCTATGATTCACATCACATGTGAGGGTTAAGGTTTTGTGTAGAAGGTAGAAGAAGATGGAGAGAGCTCAAAAATGGCTGAGTAAAAACCCAAGTCAAGAATGAATGAGTGTGGAATGGCAACTCTCTTGACCTCACTCATTCAAGCATGGAATAAATTGCAATAATAAATTGCAACCATACTTGAATAGTGAGTCAAGACAAATAAATAAATGATAAAATGCCATGCCTCACCCATGCTCTCAAAAGTCTTACAATTTTTCTTTTCATTTTCTATTTTCAAAAAATAGAAAATCCTATCATGCTTCATATAATATATATATATATATATATATATATATATATATATCATATATATATATTAATATCATATATATATATATTAATATATATATTATGAAGAAAATAATTAGTGAGCTAATAATATTAGTTAATATATAATTATATCAAATATAAATATATATCATATTATTAAATCAACACTTGATTTAATAATCCGGTTACATCACATATAACCGACTAATATTATTTATCTGTATATCACATTATCAAAACAACACTTGATTCGACAATCTGGTTATATCACATATAACCTAACTGATAACAAATAACCGCCAGATTAAAATACGGTATCACATACTCGTATTTAATCAGAACCCCGCACATATCAACATATGTTCCCTATTTCGTTTCGCTTGAACCAGGAAACTTCTATATGGGACTCTAAAGACTCGTCAATACGCCAGCAGTAGGTGATGATCACATCAGTCACCCACAATCCGTCAACGGTACTAGCTGGACGTAACGGCTACCCAGTTATTGAGCAAATAGAAGATCAACAAGCAAGCTTGTCCAAACTCCCATAAAACCTATAGGTAACACTTGCCGTACAGTCTGGTCTCTTCGTCTGATATGTCGCAATCGAGTCTGGAGGTGGAATCGTCAGACCCCAATAACTTGATAAGTCATGCCGATGTGTGGCCTATAACGGTACGAGAAACTACTGATAACACTTACCAGTAAATCTCATCAACAACCATGGCCAGGGACTTCCTGTTATAGCCAATCGAGCATAGCGCAACATCAACTCCCTATACCGGGAGAGATGAAACCCCTCCTATCGCTCATCCCTCCATGTGACTCGGGATTGTACCCAAAATCCACCTGTTTGCACGACTCCTTTGAGCCGTGGTAGGGAGGAAATCAAAGCACAGTGGGAACCACACAAGACTCTATGACGATCTCGGGTCTACAGACTAACCTGTATAAGTGTCACCAGAGAACTGCTATCTGACGATAGGTATATTACAATCTAGGAGTTCTCGGCGAGTCCTGTTCGGTGTACTCATTCTCTAATGAGCACCTGTGTACAATCTTTGATGTCAAACACCAATGGTTATGAGATCAACCATCGGCCCCATATAGCGTCAAGAAACGTACACACTAGTCTACTCTGGAATATCGATGCCCTGTCTCGATATACCCTCGACTAGGAATAATTAAAGGATGTTCTTGTGGCCTACCCAGGTCCCAGTAGTATGATCCGTATCATATTCCTGGTAGTCAATACAACACTCTAAGGGCTTTATCATTATGTATCTGAGAGACAGTATAATAATACTAATTGTACATGTTAAGATAATGAGTAACCGGATAGCATACTATCATATCGAGCAAGAAAGTCCTCTATATATATATATCCAAGCATCCACTATAATATACATCAATGTACAATAATAGCCTCTAGGGCATACATATTCCTAACAATCTCCCACTTGCACTAAGGCCAATTGTTGTAGTCTCTCATACCCAACATCTTAAATAGTCTCTCGAATTACGTCTGGGGGAGGGCCTTTGTGAGTGGATCCGCTGAGTTGTCCTTCGTGTTAACTCTCCTGACCTCAATCTCCCGGCGATCAACTATCTCTCGGATCAACTGATACCGCCTAAGAATATGTCTGGATCTCTGATGGGACCGGGGTTCCTTATCCAAAGCTACAGCTCCATTGTTATAACAATACACAGGTATTGGATGCTCAATGGATGGAACCATACCAAGTTCAGCAATGAACTTCTTCATCCAGAAAGCCTCTTTGGCAGCGATGTATTCAGCCTCCATCGTCGAGTCTGCCACGGTATCTTGCTTAGAACTCTTCCAACATACCGCCCCTTTATTGAGGGTGAAGATAAAACTCGATACCGACTTACTGTCGTTCGTATCGCTCTAGAAGCTCGAATCGGTAAAGGTGTCCACTTGGAATTCACCGTTACCATACACCAAGAACATTTCTTTAGTCCTTCTCAAGTACTTAAGAATGTTCTTCACAGCTGTCCAGTATTTCTCCCCAGGATCTGATTGATACCTACTCACTACACCTAGTGAGTAAGCTACATTCGGTCTGGTACATAACATCGCATACATGATTGACCCAACTGCCGAAGCATAGGGTATCCCTTGCATGCGAGCCCTCTCCAAATCAGTCTTGGGAGACATCTCTTTGGAGAGAGTGATTCCTAAGCAAGCGGGTAAATTACCACGCTTAGAATCTTCCATACTAAACCTATTTTGTATAGTATCTATGTACCTGGATTGGGACAATCCTAATATCCATTTAGATCTATCTCTATTGATACCTACTCACATCACCTAGATCTTTCATGGAGAACTTGTGTAATAAGAAGAGCTTGACCGAGTATAGCATAGGAACATTATTTCCTATCAAGAGTATGTCATTTACGTACAATACGAGGAAGACATCCTTACTCTCTACAACCTTCTTTTATATACAAGCTTCATCTACGTTTTTGATGAAGTCAAACTCTTTGATAGCTTCATCGAAACAGATGTTCTAGCTCCGCGATGCCTGCTTTAATTCGTAGATTGATTTAAGCAGCTTGCATACGCTTCCGCTGCTCCCACTATTTACGAAGCCCTATGGCTGTGTCATGTACACGCTCTCGTCTAAATCACCATTTAGAAAAGCAGTCTTGATGTCCATCTACCAGATCTCGTAGTCATGGTATGCAGCGATGGCAAGTAGGATCCAGATAGACTTAAGTATAGCGACAGGAGAGAAGGTTTCATCATAGTCGACACCTGGTCATTGAAGAAAACCCTTTGCTACAAGTCTAGCTTTGAAAGTCTCAACTTTTCCATCTACACCAACTAGTTACCCCTTCAGGAGCAACTTCCAAAGTCCATACTTTGTTGGTGTACATGGATTCCATCTCAGATCGCATAGCATCCAGCCATTTCACAGAGTCTCCACTTGTGATGGCTTGCTCGAAACTAGTTGGGTCATCATCTTCCATGATGCAATCCTCGCTCCCACCGTCTACGAGAAAACCGTAGTATCTCTCAGGTGGTTGAGAAACCCTACTAGATCTGCGAAGTGGCTGAGGTTCGTCGGGGACTATTGAATCCTCTGGTTCTATCAAATTGTCAGTTATAGTTTGTGTAGCTGGAACTTCTTCCAGTTATACCTCATTGCCACTAATTTCTTTCACCAGAAATTCTTTTTCTAAAAAGGTGCCATGTTGAGCAACAAACACTTTTTGTTCCTCAGTGTGGTAGAAGATATGCCCTCGCGAATGTTTGGGATATCCTACAAACTTGCACATAACTGAACTTGCCTCGATCTTGTCCGGATTTTGCTTTTTGAAATAAGCCGGACAACCCCATATCTTAATGTAATTAAGACATGGTCTCTTCCCCTCCCATATCTTATATGGAGTGGTCGGTACTGATTTGGTTGGAAACCTATTCAATAAATATGCATCTGTCTCAAGTGCATAACCCTAAAAGGAAATCGGTAACTCAGTAACACTCATCATAGAGTGCACTATATCTAATAGGGTGCAATTTCTTCGCTCCGATATACCGTTGTGCTATGGTGTATACAGAGGAGTAAGCTGAGAGAGAATCCCATTCTCTTTTAAATAATCATGGAATTCTGTGCTTAAGTATTCTCCTCACCGATCAGATCAAAGGATTTTATTACTTTTACCTGTTTGATTCTCGACTTCGCACTTATATTCCTTGAATTTCTCAAAAGCCTCAGACTTGTGTTTCAATAGGAACACATGTCCGAATCTTAAGAGATCATCGGTGAATGTAATGAAGTATGAGGAACCATTCCTGGTATGAGTAGACATAGGACTGCATACATCACTATGTATCAGTCCCAAGAGTTTAGTGGCTCTTTCTCCGAGTCCAGTAAACGGAGTCTTGGTCATCTTGCCTTTGAGACATGACTGGCAAGTTTCATAAGATAAAAATTCGAACTGATTCAAAAATCCACCTTTATGCAACTTAGCCAGTCATGTCGAATTGATATGACCTAGTCAATAATGCCATAAGAAGTCTTCGTTCATTTCTGAACTTTTCCTCTTGTGTGTGTTTTGTATATTTAGAACCGTGGTTTGATTTAGAACGTATATACCGTTACACAACGTACCAAACCCAATCAATACTTGATTTTGGAAAATGTTCATAACATTATCCTCTAATATGAAATTATATCTTTCTTTAGTTAGAAAAGAAACTGATATAATATTACACATCATTTTTGGTACGTAGTAACAGTCGTTCATAATCAATGTATTACCATTTGGTAACACTAGGTGATATTCGCCAACTGCTTTAGCTGCAACAATTTCTCCATTCCCTACTGTTAGAGACTTATCACCCTTTCCCAGTTCTCTACCTCTCTTTAACCCATGTAACAAATTACATACGTGGAATCCTGATCCGGTATCCAATACCCATGTAACGTTTTTAAAAATAAATAAATAAATAATCAAATAAATAAATCCTTTAAAGTGAATTTTCTGATTTTCGGTAAAAATAAAACTTATTTTTTCGTAAAAACTAAACCGTAATTATTTTCATTATAAATTTTTAAAAAGACCTATTTTAATTATGTAATTACTAGTAAATGATGTTTATTTAGTCACTTATAAATTTTTTAGTTTAATTAAATATTTTTCCTAAATTAATTATTTTAAATATTAACATAAGCTTTATTTATACATTAAATTAGTGTAAATTGTAAATTTCAATGGGTTTATTTTCCAAAAGTGAACCATTGCATATTAGAATCTAGTGTGTATCATGCAAAATTTATTTCCAAATTTTTCCATGTTTCTAAAATTTTCTTTAGTTTTATTAGAAAAGAAATGAATAGAATTAAATAAAGTGATGAAAAGACTTAATCGAAATGATATTTTTGGTGAAGTTTCTACACAACTTTCCTCACTCTTTTCAACTTCTCTTTCCTCTCTTGCTATGGCCGGCCCTAACCATGGCAGCCCCCCCCCCCCCCATTTCTCCACTTGATTTTGTTACAAAAATCCTCCAAATTTCATCAAGAAAATTCAATAAAAAACCCACAAATTCCTAATAAATTCCTACATACTATTATTTGCTCATTTTTACATGGATTTTGGAGTGGAAACCATTCTTTTGGGAGGCAAATTTTTATGTTTGGATCTCACATGTGAGGTATAATTCTAAGCTCTTGGTTTGAATGCTTGTAAATTACTTAATTCAACTTAATTAAGTGTTTAATTAATTTTTAGTTTGGTTCTATTGTTAGATGAAAAATTCAAGAAAGGGTTTCAAAATGAAATTTGGGTTTCTATTAATATAGTAGGGTTATATCATGTAGTTTAACATTTTTAGAATTGGGAAAATCTTGTATGGTTGTTATATTGTAAATTGTTGGTTAAAAATTTGTTTAAAATTAACCAATTTGCAAACTAGATTTTTATATATTATATATATTGGTGAGATAAAATTCTAGTTAATGTTTTTTATTATTAGATTGTGGTTTTAATGAGAATATTAACATGTTAGTGGAATGAAAAACTTAATTTGGTTACTAGTTTCAATTGATAATTGAAAATTTGTGATAAAAATGCTATTTTTTGCTAACTAGGTTTTAGATATTTCTTAAATAATTGAGATTTAAAATCTAATTATGGTTTCATTACATTATTAACATCATAAATCATAGTTTAACAAGTTAATTCATGCAATATAAAGTTTAGTTATGAAATTGTGAAATTTTGCTTGTAAGGTATTGAAAATTTATAAAATTGCAAAATAGAATTTCCAATTTAATACAAATTAGTGTGACTAAAATATAGTAATGGTTTATATAATTTAGTTATGTTATTTAACGAATATTATGACCATTAGTTTCATTTAAACATCAAGTTTTGAAGTAAAACGGTAAATCGACATTTTCAAGATTTTGCGGAATTGGACGAATTGATCGATTTTAGGGTTTCGATGATTTAAATCATGTTTTATATTATAAATATTAAGTTTTGAAACTACGAGTTGTTGGTTGGTATTTCATCTCGATCAGTCGGTGTTTGCACACCGATATCGAGCGATATTTGGTTCTTTTGCATGAGCAGGTCATAGGTTTTAACCTATGCGCGTTTCGTGCGTCGATTTGAATTTGTCCGTGATTCAGTTTACGATATTATATGTGTTTGCGTATAGGTACCCCTCACGTGGACTTCGGACGAGAAAGAAGAGGTGGGCGACATCATCTTCGGCACACAAGGACCAGGTGAGTAGATGTATATCTACGGGGGAAGTCGGGTGGATGGCGTTTAGCACCCCCGCAACGTAGAATAGGAATACTACTCGCTGTCATTAGGAAGCCGGACGTGACCTTATATTCTTGGCGAGGAGGGCCCTATTACAGACCTTAGGTTGGACTAGACTGATTTAGATAAACTTTACAAGAGGATGGATGTCTTGGAGGAAACTCGTACGTTTCAGGTAGACACACACGCACGCACACACAGAAACTTGACCTGGTATATATGTGCATGTGTATATATATATACAGATATAGGAATGTGTGTAGGTATATATATATATACAGCACGTATATCTGAGATAAGGATGTTATATGATACATGGGGATTGGACAATATAACTGGGCTTGATGCCGTGATTTATTGGCTATACAGTCATGTTATGATATTAGCGGATCGTTGGAAAATGGGAAAATGATTATGACTACATAAACGATAATAGGTGATGATGACATTGAGATATACGGGATTCTAGAATAGAACCCGGACTGGAAACTGTGACTTGATTACGATATGAGATATGTGTGACTTGATTACGATATGAGATATGCGTGTCTTGATTACGATATGATATATGTGTGACCTGATTACGATATGATATATATGCCATGATATTTCTGAGGAACAATTGATGATGTATATGTACACAAACAATGATATATGATTGATGATATTGGGATGTATGCGATTGCAGTAGTGTATCTTTGATCATGACTTTATCTGATAATGATATTATATGAATGATGATGTACGTTGGTGATACTTGACCCGTACCCCGATATTGGGATGCCGTACGATGGATTTTACCGTACGAGTCATAGACGTGATGATTGATCCGCACTCTTGATTCGAGGAAGTCATACTACGTACGTGACGCTATTGAGGCTGGATCGCCGACTATTAGAGATATGGACACAAACCTTAGGAGGATTCTTATTTCTTATCGACTAGTTTCTTAGGTTTAGTTCCTTAGGGGGTTAGATAGATACTAGTTTAAGCTCAAGTCATATAGTTGTAGTTAGACATGTATATTACAAATGAGTGGTTAATACACATCCATCTTTACTTTCAGATCGTAATTATCATGTTGCATGTTCATACATATGTTTCTTTAGTCAGTATAAAACTCTGCCTGTTAGGACACCAGCACCATTACCGATGATGCGCATATTCCACGCACACTTATTTGCCGGCCCACACATATCATCATCGGTAATTGCTATGTCACGTACACTTTAGAACTTATTATCTTTATTGATAGAATCAACTAAAGGCTAGATCAATATAATATTGTGATTACTCTCAGGTGTTAGTCTAGACATTGCATTTATTACTTAGACATTTCATACATTCACATTTTCATGTTATCATGCAGTATTGTGGGGCTTATGCCGACACTTATCATTTACTTTCTCATGATTTTGAGATTTTGGATTTCTATGAGATTTCTGGATTGGGAAAAACCGCAAGAATATATATATATATAAACTTCTCTCTCTCCTCCTCTCTTTTTAAAATATAAGTTGCGGTTTTCTCGTGATGTATGTGTCGTCCACCATGAGATTTCATGTTTTCTGTTGGATTTCAAGACCCGATTCGAGGAGTGGATGAACCGTCTCGGGTACATGGTGGGCCCGGTATGGTACCCCGGGGCAAGAAGATCGAGTTGTAGACGATGAGCCTGGCAGGGGAAGACTACCTACCGGTGATGTCTGGCGCGGCGGATATCCGGAGGATAACGACCGTTGTCGTGAGATTTATTGATATGGGCCGATCCGGACTGACGGAGCCCAGGATATTGAGACTATGAGATATTGAGGCTATGAGATATTGAGACTTGAGATTTACATGTTTTGTTTCGATGCTTAACACGGATTTCCATGGATTTCATCGATGATATTTTAGATTCCTATACAAATTTTACCAGGATAAAAGTTAGAGATTTCTTATACAGATATATCCAGATTTCAGGATTTGTTATTTTACATTCATGGGGCATGCATACTCATTCACATGACATATTACTATTTGAGGCACTGACGGAGCATTTGCACTTACACGTAATTTATTACCCTGCCATTCTAGGTGACTAGTAATATATTAGTATATTATTATGACCTAGGACAGCGTCGTGCATTCGATTTCTTTTCGCAGATGTCTTCTACTCACGAGTTGGCAACTCACCCCCGTTGTGCCAAATTTTATTACAGGTTTGATGTACAGGTTTCCTTGGCAGCTTGCTGGCACATTATTTCATTCAGGATGATTTGCACGGTAGGTTGGTTCACTTGTATCAGGACCGCCGTTGTACTTTTATTATTTCATTGGTATCTAGTAAGCTCCATTAACCAAACTTGTATTACTTGATAAGTTTAAAGGATCAGTTATTTATTTCGACCTTAGAGTCACGCTTATATTATTATGGTATCTGGTGGATTTGTTTTTTTGTTTGAGTTTTGAGCCTCGCCCTTTGGCGTTGTATATTATTGTGCTTGGTGCGGTTGTTTCCGCCTGTTGGCGTAGAGCTAGCTCCCGCTTGGGGATGCCTTTTTATTGCTGTATATATATTATTCTTATTTGTACCCGTTTGGGGCCTGTTTTTACAAAGGAGACTCTGCCGAAATTTTTGAGAAAATTGGATGTTGCTTTTAAACTTGTTTTTCTACATGTTTTCCTTTACTTCTCCTTTTATATGGTTTAGATTTCTGGGCTTCGGCTTACTTAGATTACGTTGCGCCTCTAGACGCTTCGTAATTTAAGTGCCGGTCACGTTCCGTACCTTCGGGTCGTGACAAAGTTGGTATCAGAACGCTAGGTTTAACCTTGTATAAGTCTAGGGTGACCCTTGGTTGATGGAGTAGGTGACTTAGGTAGAGTGACGTACCGTCGGTATGATCCGCGGCATACTTATGATACGCTACTCTGCTTAAGAAGCCTTAGGATGTACATTTCTTTGTACCGTATTCTATTCGTTCCTTTGATCTATCTTCGTCGATATCGGAAGATGTTTCTGTTACCATGGTCGCACGGGCAGAGGGAGCTGCGGCTCGAATGCGATAACCCTTAATATCGTTTATTCTTGAGGATTGAAGCATTGTTTAGCGTGCGGACAAAGGGTGTTCACATGCCGTCCAGACGAAGTTAAAAAGGTTCGAACGATTGTCAGAAACCCATTTTCCCAAGTTTAAGGTATTCGAAAGAACATGCAGGTATTTCTATGGACCCTCTAGAAGAATGAAACCCTAACTCGACATAATGACCACGAGAACGCCTTTGAACCTTAAGGTTTACGGTAGTTTCACGGTGCCATTAGTGAGGCTTGGGTTTTCCCTTCTACGGCTGGTCCGCAGATGCTGGGGCATGTACTGGATATTTTTAAATTGTACTTGAGTGTTGAGCTTTCGGGGAATTATGGGATTTTGATGAATCGATCAAAAAGTTTAACGTAGTCCGGATATCAGGTGAAGGGATAGATTACGCGGGAGGCTCTCGATATGAGCATAGCCGTTTGCAGCGCAGTCAGCACCGTGATGAGGAGACGAGTCCGAATCAGTTAACATTAGAAAGGCGCACATTGACGATAGTGTTTACGATTGTGATTTGGTGATTTAAATTTCATATTTCCGTTGTTTGGATGTTGGTATTTTGAGGATTTTGTGCTACGATTGGTATTTCCTATGTGTACTTTCATTATACTTTATTCGTGTTTCATATATCAGCTGTATTGATGTTGTTGTGTACATACCCAGTGCACTCGATTTGGTTTTACACATTTTGAGATATTGATTTGATTTCGTGCATATGGGTTACACATGATTTTGACATATGCTTCGACCTAGTTTTCATGCATTTTCGTACTGTGATTTCGATTTTGATATTCGGTGTATGTTTTCATGCACCATGTGCACCTGATTGAGATTCTTGCGCACATTTGGTGCACCTGATGCGATTTGTGCATACCAGATGCACTAAATCGGGGTTTTGTGCAGATTAGATGCACCTGATATTAGTGTCGTGCACGCCTGTTGCACTTGACAGATGTTTTTGGCTCACACCGTTGCACTCATTTTTGTTTCTGTGCGTATTCATGGTATCTGTATTTGGTTTCGATTTCAGTGCGCACCGGACGCACATGATATTTTTATGATGTGATTGGAATTGATTTCAGTTTGAGCAGTATGTTTTTATAATCATTACTATTTGATTTAGTAACCAGGTGGGACGTGTATGTTAAATAAAAGATATATATGTATAGCTATTTTTTTTTAAAATAAACGTCCGCTACTTATGCCGTGACACGCGTATCGCACGGCGATTTTAAAAAAAAGGGGTTCTTGCATGCTTCTTTATCCAGATATTTGGACGATTTTACTACGATGCGCACTATATATAAGTTATAGTTTTGATGTATATTATGTTGGTTTTCGTATTGGGTTTTGATATTTTATTTTCACCATAACTCCGATGATTGTGTTATACTTGACGGAGTTGATTTTAGTTATGTATTGATGATTTCGGAGCCCCGACGATTTGAGTGTTTTGGCTGAATGTCTTAGTAATTGGGGGAAGTTTTAATTTAAATTCGGGGACCGAATATCAAAAAGGGGGGACGATTGCAAAGTTTTAAAAATAAATAAATAATTAATTAAATAAATAAATCCTTTAAGTGAATTTTCTGATTTTCGGTAAAATAAAACGTATTTTTCGTAAAACTAAACCGTAATTATTTTCATTATAAATTTTAAAAAACCTATTTTAATTATGTAATTACTACTAAATGATGTTTTTTTAGTCACTTATAAATTTTTAGTTTAATTAAATATTTTTCCTAAATTAATTATTTTAAATATTAACATAAGCTTTATTTATACATTAAATTAGTGTAAATTGTAAATTTCAATGGGTTTATTTTCCAAAAATGAACCATTGCATATTAGAATCTAGTGTGTATCATGCAAAATTTATTTCCAAATTTTTCCATGTTTCTAGAATTTTCTTTAGTTTTATTAGAAAAGAAATGAATAGAATTAAATAAAGTGATGAAAAGACTTAATTGAAGTGATATTTTTGGTGAACTTTCTACACAACTTTCCTCACTCTTTTCTCCTCTTTCCTCTCTTGCTATGGCCGGCCCTAACCATGGCAGACGCCCCCCCCCCCCATTTTCTCCACTTGATTTTGTTACAAAAATCCTCCAAATTTCATCAAAAAATTCAATAAAAAACCCACAAATTCCTAATAAATTCCTACCTACTATTATTTGCTCATTTTTACATGGATTTTGGAGTGGAAACCATTCTTTTAGGAGACAAATTTTCATGTTTGGATCTCACATGTGAGGTATAATTCTAAGCTCTTGGTTTGAATGCTTGTAAATTACATAATTCAGCTTAATTAAGTGTTTAATTAATTTTTAGTTTGGTTCTATTGTTAGATGAAAAATTCAAGAAAGGGTTTCAAAATGAAATTTGGGTTTCTATTAATTGAGTAAGGTTATATTATGTAGTTTAACATTTTTAGAATTGGAAAATCTTGTATGGTTGTTATATTGTAAATTGTTAAAATTTGTTTAAAATTAACCAATTTTGCAAACTAGATTTTATATATTATATATATTGGTGAGATAAAATTCTAATTAATGTTTTTATCATTAGATTATAGTTTTAATGAGAATATTAACATGTTAGTGGAATGAAAAACTTAATTTGGTTACTAGTTTCAATTGATAATTGAAAAATTGTGATAAAAATGCTATTTTTGCTAACTAGGTTTTAGATATTTCTTAAATAATTGAGATTTAAAATCTAATTATGGTTTCATTACATTATTAACATCATGAATTGTAGTTTAACAAGTTAATTCATGCAATATCAAGTTTAGTTATGAAATTGTGAAATTTTGCTTGTAAGGTGTTGAAAATTTATAAAATTGCAAAATAGAATTTCCAATTTAATACAAATTAGTGTGACTAAAATATAGTAATGGTTTATATAATTTAGTTATGTTATTTAACGAATATTATGACCATTAGTTTCATTTAAACATCAAGTTTTGAAGTAAAACGGTAAATCGACATTTTCAAGATTTTGCGGAATTGGACGAATTGATCGATTTTAGGGTTTCGATGATTTAAATCATGTTTTATATTATAAATATTAAGTTTTGAAACTACGAGTTGTTGGTTGGTGTTTCATCTCGATCAGCCGGTGTTTGTACACCGATATCGAGCGATATTTGGTTCTTTTGCATGAGCGGGTCATAAGTTTTAACATATGCGCGTTTCGTGCGTCGATTTGAATTTGTCTGTGATTCAGTTTACGATATTATATGTGTTTGCATATAGATACCCCTCACGTGGACTTCGGACGAGAAAGAAGAGGTGGGCGACATCGTCTTCGGCAGACAAGGACCAGGTGAGTAGATGTATATCTACGGGGGAAGTCGGGTGGATGGCGTTTAGCACCCCCGCAACGTAGAACAGGAATACTACTTGCTGTCATTAGCAAGCCGGACGTGACCTTATATTCTTGGCGAGGAGGGCCCTATTACAGACCTTAGGTTGGACTAGATTGATTTAGATATACTTTACCAGAGGTTGAATATCTTGGAGGAAACTCGTAGGTTTCAGGTAGACACACAAACACGCACACACAGAAACTTGACCTGGTGTATATGTGTATGTGTATATATATACAGATACAGGAATGTGTGTAGGTATATATATATATATACAACACGTATATGTGAGATAAGGATGTTATATGATACATGGGGATGAGACAATATAACTGGGCTTGATGCCGTGATCTTTTTGCTATACAGTCATGTTATGATATTAGCGGATCATTGGAAAATGAGAAAATGATTATGACTACATAAACGATAATAGGTGATGATGACATTGAGATATACGAGATTCTAGAATAGAACCCGGACTGTAAACTGTGACTTGATTACGATATGAGATATGTGTGACTTGATTACGATATGATATATGTGTGACTTGATTACGATATGATATATGTGTGACATGATTACGTTATGATATATATGACATGGTATTTCTGAGGAACAATTGATGATGTATATGTACACAGACAATGATATATGATTGATGATATTGGGATGTATGCGATTGCAGTACAGTCTCTTTGATCATGACTTTATCTGATGATGATATTATACGAATGATGATGTACGTAGGTGATACTTAACCCGTACAATGATATTGGGATGCCGTACGATGGATTTTACCGTACGAGACAAAGACGTGATGATTGATCCGCACTCTTGATTCGAGGAAGTCATACTACGTACGTGACGCTATTGAGGCTGGATCGCCGACTATTAGAGATATGGACTCAAACCTTAGGAGGATTCTTATTTCTTATCGACTAGTTTCTTAGGTTTAGTTCCTTGGGGGGTTAGATAGATACTAGTTTAGGCTTGAGTCATATAGTTGTAGTTAGACATGTATATTACAAATGAGTGGTTAATACACATCCATCTTTACTTTCAGATCGTAATTATCATGTTGCATGTTCATACATATATTTCTTTAGTCAGTATAAAACTCCGCCTGTTAGGACACCAGCACCATTCCCGATGATGCGCATATTCCACGCACACTTATTTGCTGGCTCACACACATCATCATCGGTAATTGCTATGTCACGTACACTTTAGAACTTATTATCTTTATTGATAGAATCAACTAAAAGCTAGATCAATATAATATTGTGATTACTCTCAGGTGTTAGTCTAGACATTGCATTTATTACTTAGACATTTCATGCATTCACATTTTCATGTTATCATGCAGTATTGTGGGGCTTATGCCGACACTTATCATTTACTTACTCATGATTTTGGGATTTTGGATTTCTATGAGATTTATGGATTTTGGGAAAAACCGCAAGAATATATATATAAAAACTTCTCTCTCTCCTCCTCTCTTTTTAAAATATAAGTTGCGGTTTTCTCGTGATGTATGTGTCGTCCACCATGAGATTTCATGTTTTCTGTTGGATTTCGAGACCCGATTCGAGGAGTGGATGAACCGTTTAGGGTACATGGTGGGCCCGGTATGGTACCCCGGGGCAAGAAGATCGAGTTGTAGACGATGAGCCTAGCAGGGGAAGACTACCTACCGGTGATGTCTGGCGCGGCGGATATCCGGAGGATACCGACCGTTGTCGTGAGATTTGATGATATGGGCCGATCCAGACTGACGGAGCCCGAGATATTGAGACTATGAGATATTGAGACTTTAGATTTACATGTTTTATGTCGATGCTTGACACGGATTTCCATGGATTTCATCGATGATATTTTAGATTCTTATACAAATTTTACTAGGATAAAAGTTAGAGTTTTGTTATACAGATTTCAGGATTTGTTGTTTTACATTCATGGGGCATGCATACTCATTCACATGACATATTATTATTTGAGGCACTGACGGAGCATTTGCACTTACACATAGTTTATAACCCTGCCATTCTAGATGACTAGTAATATATTAGTATATTATTATGACCTAGGACAGTGTCGTGTATTCGATTTCTTTTCGCTGATGTCTTCTACTCACGAGTTGGCAACTCACCCCCGTTGTGCCAAATTTTATTACAGGTTCGATGTACAGGTTTCCTTGGCAGCTTGCTGGCACATCATTTCATTCAGGGTGATTTGCACGGTAGGTTGGTTCACTTGTATCAGGACCGCCGTTGTACTTTTATTATTTCATTGGTATCTAGTAAGCTCCATCAACCAAACTTGTATTACTTGATAAGTTTAAAGGACCAGTTATTTATTTCGACCTTAGAGTCATGCTTGTATTATTATAGTATCTGGTGGATTTGTTTTCTTTTGAGTTTTGAGCCTCGCCCTTTGGCGTTGTATATTATTGTGCTTGGTGTGGTTGTTTCTGTTAGTGTATATGCCCTAGAGGCCATTACTGTATCATACTAGTTTATATATTACTTAATGGAAGCTAGAGATATTCATAGTTGTATAGACAATCTTACTCAAAATAGTAGTATGCTACTTGGTTTGTTTCTACTTTAATGTGTACATGTATTTCTTTTAGTATATCACCTATACACATTAGTGGAGCCCTTAGGATCTTTGCTTGATTATCAGCATTGTGATGGCAGTCACACTCGTGGGGGCTGGGTAATGCACAAGCACATCCTTACGTATGTCCCTAGTCGTAGGACTATCGAGACAGGGCATCGATACTCCGGAGTGGACTAGCGTATGCGCTTCTCATCCCAACATGGGAGATGGTCTGTCCCACAGCCGTCAGTACGTCGTACTTGAGATAGTATGCGGGTGCTCGTTAGGTTACGAGCACACTGGACAGGACTCGTCGGGAACTGTTGGTTGGTAGTATACCTATCGTCAGTTATGAGTTCCCAAGTGACATGAGTACAGCTTAGTCCGCTGACTTAACACTGTCACTTCGCCTCGAGTGTGTTCCCACTGTACTTTGATTACTACTCTACCACGGCTCAAAGGAGTCGTGCAAACAGGTAGTATTTGGGTGCAGTCCCGAAGCACTTGGAGGCAGTGACGGTTAGACAGGATTCGTCTCTCCCGGTATTGGGGGTTGATATCGCGCTGTGTCTAGGAGAGCCATTACACAAAGTCCTTGGCCAGGGCAAGCGAGATATACTGGTAGGTTTCCAGTGTTATCTCAGAGTGTTTTGGGTTACACTCTGACACGACTTGTACCGCTATTAGGGGATGTTTACCGCCCCCTAGGCCCGCCATGCGATATTCTCAGACGAACAGACCGGACTGTACGGAGACTGTCACATTCAGGCTCAGTAGGAGTTCAGATGGGTTTCACCTCCTCCGTCTTCTTATCGGCATCTACCTGGGGGCCGTTACGCACAGCTAGTGCCGCTTGCGGTCTGTGGTTAAACCCACTGCCAGCGTAGTGTCGACTCTTTAGAGTCCAACACAGAGAGCTATTCGCCTTTAGGCAAAAGAGTAGAGGTCGCATGGTTTTGCGATAGGGTTCGGTCACATCCGTGTACTTGTGCACGTTTAGTGTCCGGAAAGTTATCACTAGCGGGATTTTGTTTAAGCCAGATCCTAGTGTACGTTTTGGGATTGGTTTTATCTCGTTTGTATTCATTTTCCTCGGAACGCGGATGCGGGTGTGTATGCACGGTTGACAGAGAGACAGAGGCAGAGGATTCTCATTAGGGTTGTTGACTGTTGACTTTTGCTAAACCCTAATGAGAATAAGAAATATGATTAATGATAATATTAATTAAGTATTATTATGCCATGGTTGGATTGAAAGGTTGACTTTGTTGACTTGTTGACTTAGTTGACCGGTTGACTAGGTTGGACTTGTTGACCATCGTCATGACAATGGCTATCATTTCTTGGCATTGGCCTTTGCTTGCTTATTTGTTCACAAATTGCATTTAATGCATGAAATGATATTGCCATTTGATATGATAACAACCATCACATAATACTCAATTATTATTATTTGTTATGATTATTTTGGATTATGAGAGCAAGGGTGAGAAAAGTCTTGCTCATTCTATCATTCTCATTCTCTCTCATCCTCAAGCTCTCCCTCTTCCTCTTGCTCTCTCTCTCTAGTTCATGGTACTATTGTCTCATGTGTTGAGAAGCAAGAACCATAGAGATAAAACCCAAAACACTTCTCTACTCATCCTAGTATACAAGGTTTAGCAAACCAAGTGTTCTAGTTTCCTCAAGATTGAGGTTGGAGTTAAAGGTAGAAGCTTTCAGGTGGATCCATCTTCGGCACAAGGAGAAGACGAGGAGAGAACCATCCGACCACCACAAGGAGTCGAAGAGAAGGAGTTCAAGTTAAGGTATAAACCCCTAACCGAGTAGGTAAAACTCCTAGTTAGGTTGTTAGATAGTTGTTTAACAAAGATCCATATTTTGAGTCCATGTTACCACCAAAGAAAAATCGTTTTTCACCATTTCCGCAACCCCAAAGAACCGGGGACGGGTAACATGGACTTACAGTGGTATCAGAGCCTAATTAAACACTATCTAACATGTCAGCAAAGTAACTAGAAGTTCGATCGGAGAAAAAATCACGAAACATGCCCGAAATATCAACTTTCTGCCAATTTTTATTTCTGTTCAAAAAATAATAAATCATGTACTAAAAATCGACTCAGGGTTTTTAAAGAAGAAAAATGGTCCACTAACTCGGTCAAGGTGCCGCGGAACCGCGGTAGGAGCATGCTCCCGCCGCGGATCCGCGGCCGAGTTGATTCGGCCGTGGGCAATTTTTCCTGCAGTTTGTTCAGTGGGGTGTTTTGGGATTTTTACAAAATATTTTTTCTGCCCAGATTTTACAGAAAGCAAAATTTGTTTTTGCGGTTTAAAAATCCGTATTTTGATCGAATTTCTAAAATACTTAAGTTAACGGGTTATATCTGTGATGTGATATATGTATTGAACGTCTGCTAATCGCTATACGTCGATTAGTGGGGGTTATACATATCTGTGATCTGTAATGTTGATGGTATGTGTATATGAATTCATTGGATTGTCGCGGATGAATAGCCGGGGGGTTGTGAGATGAGAGTTTTCTTTATCATTCAATTCATGTAATTTGTAATTGATGTAATATTATTTATATGGCCGCACAACCGGGATGAGGTTGTAGCCGTCATTGTATAATTTCTTTTACTGTTTTGCTCCTAGGATAGACCCATGGAGGGGGTGCACAAACTACCAGGTATCTCAAAGTGCCGAGTGGCCTACTCACGTTGTTGAGGGAGGTTGCTTCGCTCCGGGTATTTGGCGGGTAGTTTGCCGCACCCGTAGGGGTCTAGGGTGGGGTATTGGCTATTCACAGCGACTGTGTAATCCGCTTTTCGTTACAGGCTCGTACGGAATGCGGATTCCTAGTATATCCAATGTGTTCATCTGTGATCTGGAATGGCTATCATTGTATCTGACGAATGTATATATCTATATATGATATCTATTTAGGCGTTGCTTAAGTTTTGCATCCGCGCTAGTCCAGCCCCCGCTCTGTCGTTAGTTAAGTAACCAACGAGTAATGATGGGGCCCCGTGGTGAATGCGGATGGCATAAGTGTACATCATATTTTCGTTGTTTTCTGCAATGGTAGGATTAAATGATGGGACACATTAAATTAATGCAAAAAAATAAACCAAAGTAGAGTCATTGGAACACTTTCAAAACCACTCGGTTTCTTTTCAAAAACAACTTTTAAACGCAGAGCTTAAGCCACTCCTTTTAAAAGCTATCTCGTTCCATCGATTATATCAAGTTCATTACGTTCGCGGTTTCGCCATAACCATTCGTAGCCCTCCATCATTTCAGTTAAATATTCGGCAGTATTCAAGCTATGTATTTTGACCTCATGCCAAGGCATTGTGGTTGGTAGCTGCCGGATATTTATCTGTGGCATAGATAGAATGTGTTGGTTTGAGACTGTCGTACTGCCATTTTGGCCTACATCAACGGTAGGTACAGGTGGGTTCAAATTAACCTCGATAATGATGGGTAGAACTTGACATGTGACTTATGACATTTTGACCTCACGCCAAGGTCATAAGAGCATAGGGCAAAAATCCACATCGGGAGTTTCAAAAGAAACTGAAACTTGCTAGTGCTGCATACCATTTGGAGTGTGATGATTCTGGTAGGATTCTTTCAGTTTTGTCATGCGATGATATTTGGATCCCGATCCTACTGTGAGTATATGCTACTCTTTCGGAACTTTCTCACTTAACGATCAATGCTATAAACCAAGTAGGTGTCTAGAAAGGTGTTAGCGGGGCTGCGCCCACAGGAAAAAGAGGTTATTTAAATTAAGGAACTTCGCAAAAGCGTTGGAAAACCTCCCTCGAAGTACCGACACTGGCCTGGCTGAACGGTTAAGCAAGTATTATACGGTGAGATTGATCCCAACTAATTCCTCCTTTTTGGTTTGAGGAAGGATTCGAGAAACAGTGGGAGCCATCCTGTTTAGACAAACTAAAAACCACTCTAAACTTGCAAGAGCATCATGCTGAGTGTTTCTTCTCTCTCTCCTAATTGCAGCGACCAATCGTCATGACTGGACTTAAGTTACTTCTAGATAAAAACATACTGACAGGGCCAAACTGCAAAGATTGGCTCAGGAATGTCAAAATGGCAATCACTTACGATAAGCTGGGGTATCTTCTTACCACCAAAGCTCCCCCTGTCCTAGGTCCCACCGCCAGTGTCGCGGATAAGGAAATCCGTAAGACCTGGGAGATCGACTGCGCGAAGGCCAAGTGCCTCGTGCTTGCCTCTATGGACAATGAACATCAGAGGAAGCACGAGAATATGGACCTTGAATCTATATTTCTCCATACAAAAGAACTGTATGGAGAGCAATCCCGTATCGCCAGAGACGAAGTCTCGAAAAAGCTGTTTTTGACGAGATTGGCCATCGGATCATCGGTAGCGGAACACGTGCTTAAGATAATTGGGTATATTGAAGAGCTCGCGGACCTTGGGACCACGTTAGAGAACGAGCTCTATACTGACTTGATTCTCCAGTCCCTTCCTTCTACTTACGCCCAGTTTATCCTGAAATTCAACTTGCAAGAAAAAGAAATTGAACTTTCAGAACTCCTCAAACTGCTGAGGAGTGTAGAGGGCACCCTACAGAAAGGTAGGGAAACATCCACTTTGTTTGTAGGAGGATCTTCCTCTTCTAAGTCCAAGGCAAAAGCCAAGGGAAAGAAGAAGAAAACCCCCGCCAAACCAAGGGGCGGTGTTAGTAAAGTGGAAACAAAGGGAAAAGCAAAGGCAACAAAGATAGCGGGGCAGCTTGTGGGAAAAGAAGAGTGCTTCTATTGTCATAAGAAAGGACACTGGAAAAAGGATTGCAGGGCTTGGAAGGCCAAGAACCAGGACCCGAAACAAGTTGCGGCTTCGGCTTCAGGTGTGTATGTTATTGAAAACTGTCTATCAATAAACTGTACATCCTGGGTATTGGATACCGGATCAGGATCTCATATCTGTAATTCTTTACAGGCACTGAGAAGGCATAGGGTTTTGAAGGCAGGTGATATATCCCTCAGAGTTGCAAACAGAGCTGGCATGGATGCTGAGTCCATGGGGGACTATCACCTGGGATTGTCAGATGGACACGTTTTGGTTTTGCGAGATTGTTATTTTGTACCCAATGCAACCTGTAATATCATATCTGTATCTTTATTATCTAAAGAAGGTTATGAATTTGCATTTGTAAGTAATGTTGTGAACATTCACCTTAATCAAGTTTTGATTGGGTCGGGTACATTAAACAATGGTATATACGTATTAAACCAACCACAGATTTTCAATGTCCAAAATACACACAAAAGAATGTCTCCGGAAACAAATCAGCCTTTCTTATAGCATTGTAGACTGGGTCACATCAATGAGAGAAGGTTGACGAAGTTACATATAGAAGGATATTTGGATCCGTTCGAATATCAATCATATGCGACTTGTCAATCCTGTCTCAAAGGAAAGATGACAAAGACTTCGTTCACTGGACACGGAGTAAGAGCGAGCGAGCTCTTGGGACTCGTGCATAGCGACGTGTGCGGTCCAATGTCTACGCATGCGCGAAGCGGTTATTCTTACTTCATTACTTTTACGGATGACTTTTCAAGGTACGGATATGTCTTCTTAATAAAACATAAATCCGAAACCTTTGGAAAATTCCAGGAATATAAGAATGAAGTAGAAAAACAAACTGGCAAAGGTATCAAGACACTGAGATCTGATCGAGGTGGTGAATACTTGAGTGCCGAGTTCCTGGATTACCTAAAAGAGAATGGAATTCTCTCTCAACTTACTCCTCCGTACACTCCGCAATATAACGGTGTATCGGAGAGACGGAACCAAACCCTATTGGATATGGTATGGTCCATGATGAGTAACGCCGAGTTGCCGTGATCATTCTGGCGATATGCGCTAGAATCAGCTGCATACCTTTTGAACCGAGTTCCAACGAAGACCGTGCCTACCACACCATATGAGATATGGAGTGGGAAGAAACCCTATTTTCAATATCTGAAGATCTAGGGATGTCCAGCTTTTGTCAAAAAGCAGCATGTGGACAAACTCGAGGCACGCTCAGTACTGTGCAAGTTTGTGGGATATCCAAAGAACTCCAGGGGGTATCTCTTCTATTACGCAGAGGAACAAAAGATCTTTGTTTCTCGTAATGCCCACTTTCTGGAACACCAGTTCTTAAAAAAGGAAATAAGTGAGAGCGCAATAGAACTGGAAGAAATTCCACAACCACAGACTATTACTGAAAGCTTAGTAGAACCAGAGGGTTCAAAAGAACAGGACATTCCTACGCCGCTCCGCAGGAGTAGTAGGCAGTCTCATCCGCCCGAGAGATACTACGGTTTTCTCGTAGACGGGGATAGAGAGGATTGCATCATTGATTATGATGAGCCGACTAGCTTCCAGCAGGCCATTCAGAACGTTAACTCGGTAAAATGGCTGGATGCAATGCGGACCGAAATGGAGTCCATGTACACCAACAAAGTATGGACGTTGGACGTTGCTCCAGATCGGGTAAAACCCGTAGGAAGTAAGTGGATCTTCAAAAGGAAGATTGGTGTAGATGGACAGGTTGAGACTTATAAGGCTAGACTTGTTGCAAAGGGTTTTCGTCAAAGACCTGGTTTGGACTATGACGAAACCTTTTCTCCAGTGGCTATGCTGAAATCCATTCGGATCCTTCTTGCCATTGCTGCATTCTACGATTATGAGATTTGGCAGATGGACGTAAAGACCGCTTTTCTAAATGGAAATTTAGAGGAGTGTGTCTATATGGACCAGCCAGAGGGTTTCATTCTGAGTGGGAGCAGCAGAAAGGTGTGCAAGTTGCTTAAGTCCATCTATGGACTAAAGCAGGCATCGCGGAGTTGGAACATCTGTTTTGATGAGACGGTCAAAGAATTTGGCTTTATCAAAAATCCAGATGAACCATGCATCTATAGTAGATTTGTAGCAAGAACTGTCGTATTCCTCGTTTTATATGTGGATGACATTCTCTTAATAGGAAATGACATTCCTATGCTACAATCTGTCAAAGGGTTCTTGTCACACAGGTTCTCCATGAAAGACCTAGGTGATGGCTCTTACATTCCGGGGATCCGGATCTATCGTGACAGATCCAAGAGGATATTAGGATTTTCACAGTCCAGGTACATCGACACCATACTGAAAAGATTCAGTATGGAAGATTCCAAGCGCGGTAATCTACCGGCTTGTCACGCGATCACCCTCTCCAAAGAGATATCTCCCAAGACTGATTTGGAAAGGGATCGCATGTCTATTATACGCTACGCTTCTGCGGTAGGCTCTATAATGTATGCGATGTTGTGTACCAGACCATATGTAGCTTATGCACTAAGTGTGGTAAGCCGGTATCAGTCAAATCCTGGGGAGAAGCACTGGATAGCGGTAAAGAACATTCTCAAGTACCTGAGAAGGACTAAGGAGATGTTCTTGGTGTACGGCGGAAAAGACCTCCAGATCGAGGCCTTTGCTGACTCCAGCTTCCAGAGTGACAAGGATGATTCCAAGTCCATGTCGGGTTTTGTCTTTTCCCTCAATGGAGGGGCGGTGTGTTGGAAGAGTTCCAAACAGGAAACCATTGCTGACTCGACGATGGAAGCAGAATATATCGATGCTGCTGATGCCGCAAAAGAAGCCGTCTGGATGAGGAAGTTCTTGACAGAACTTCAGTTGGTTCCGTCCATTGTTGATCCAATACTTCTGTATTGCGACAACAACGGGGCTATAGCTTTAGCAAAGGAACCCAGGTCCCATCAGAAGTCCAAACACATCTTGAGGCGGTATCACCTGATCAGGGAGATCGTGGGTCGCCAGGAGATCGAGGTTCGGAGAGTTGCTACGGAAGATAACACTGCTGATCTATTCACGAAGGCCTTACCCCAGACTCAGTTCTAGCGGCTGATCGAGATGATAGGTCTTCGATACGCCAGTACATGGCCTTAGTGCAAGTGGGAGATTGTTAGTGTATATGCCCTAGAGGCCATTACTGTATCATACTAGTTTGTATATTACTTAATGGAAGCTTGGGATATTCACAGTTGTATAGATAATCTTGCTCAAAATAGTAGTATGCTACTTGGTTTGTTTCTACTTTAATGTGTACATGTGTTTCTTTTAGTATATCACCTATACACATTAGTGGAGCCCTTACGATCTTTGCTTGATTACCAGCGTTGTGATGGAAGTCACACTCGTGGGGGCTGGGTAATCCACAAGCACATCCTTACGCAGGTCCCTAGTCGTAGGACTATCGAGACAGGGCATCGATACTCTGGAGTAGACTAGCGTATGCATTTCTCATCCCAGCATGGGAGACGGTCTGTCCTACAGCCGTCAGTACGTCGTACTTGAGATAGTATGCGGGTGCTCGTTAGGTTACGAGCACACTGGACATGACTCGTCGGGAACTGTTGGTTGGTACTATACCTATCGTCAGTTATCAGTTCCCAGGTGACATGAGTACAGCTTAGTCCGCTGACTTGACACTGTCACTTCGCCTCGAGTGTGTTCCCATTGTACTTTGATTACTACCCAACCACGGCACAAAGGAGTAGTGCAAACAGGTAGTAGTTGGGTGCAGTTTCGAAGCACTTGGAGGCAGTGACGGTTAGACAGGATTCGTCTCTCCCGGTATTGGGGGTTGATATCGCGCTGTGTCTAGGAGAGCCATTACACAAAGTCCCTGGCCAGGGCAAGCGAGATATACAGGTAGGTTTCCAGTGTTATCTCAGGGTGTTCTGGGCTACACTCTGACATGACTTGTACCACTATTAGAGGACTGACGTTTACCGCCCTCATAGGCCCGCCATGCGATATTCTCAGACGAACAGACCGTACTGTACGG
Source organism: Agapanthus africanus (assembly GCA_030015575.1). Classification (NCBI taxonomy): domain Eukaryota; kingdom Viridiplantae; phylum Streptophyta; class Magnoliopsida; order Asparagales; family Amaryllidaceae; genus Agapanthus; species Agapanthus africanus. The sequence goes on along the minus strand of CM057343.1, from coordinate 249,313,583 downwards.
AGACTGTCACATTCAGGCTCAGTAGGAGTTCAGATGGGTTTCACCTCGTCCGTCTTCTTATCGGCATCTACATGGGGGCCGTTACGCACAGCTAGTGCCGCTTGCGGTCTGTAGTTAAACCCACTGCCAGCGTAGTGTCGAGTCTTTATAGTCCCACACAGAGAGCTATTCGCCTTTAGGCAAAAGAGTAGAGGTCGCATGGTTTTGCGACAGGGTTCGGTCACATCCGTGCACTTGTGCACGTTTAGTGTCCGGACAGTTATCACTAGCGGGCTTTGGTTTAAGCCAGATCCTAGTGTACGTTTTGGGATTGGTTTTAACTCGTTTGTATTCGTTTTCCTCGGAACGCGGATGCGGGTGTGTATGCATGGTTGACAGAGAGACAGAGGCAGAGGATTCTCATTAGGGTTGTTGACTGTTGACTTTTGCTAAACCCTATTGAGAATAAGAAATATGATTAATGATAATATTAATTAAGTATTATTGTGCCATGGTTAGGTTGAAAGGTTGACTTTGTTGACTTGTTGACTTAGTTGACCGGTTGACTAGGTTGGACTTGTTGACCATCATCATGACAATGGCTATCATTTCTTGGCATTGACCTTTGCTTGCTTGTTTGTTCACAAATTGCATTTAATGCATGAAATGATATTGCCATTTGATATGATAACAACCATCACATAATACTCAATTATTATTATTTGTTATGATTATTTTGGATTATGAGAGCAAGGGTGAGAAAAGTCTTGCTCATTCTATCATTCTCATTCTCTCTCATCCTCAAGCTCTCCCTCTTCCTCTTGCTCTCTCTCTAGTTCATAGTTCTATTGTCTCATGTGTTGAGAAGCAAGAACCATAGAGATAAAACCCAAAACACTTCTCTACTCATCCTAGTATACAAGGTTTAGGAAACCAAGTGTTCTAGTTTCCTCAAGATTGAGGTTGGAGCCAAAGGTAGAAGCTTTCAGGTGGATCCATCTTCGGCACAAGGAGACGACGAGGAGAGAACCATCCGACCACCACAAGGAGTCGAAGAGAAGGAGTTCAAGTTAAGGTATAACCCCCTAACCGAGTAGGTAAAACTCCTAGTTAGGTTGTTAGATAGTTGTTTAACAAAGATCCATATTTTGAGTCCATGTTACCACCAAAGAAAAATCGTTTTTCACCATTTCCGCAACCCCAAAGAACCGGGGACGGGTAACGTGGACTTACAGTGGTATCAGAGCCTAGTTAAACACTATCTAACATGTCAGCAAAGTAACTAGAAGTTCGATCGGAGAAAAAATCACGAAACATGTCCGAAATATCAACTTTCTGCCGAATTTTATTTCTGTTCAAAAAATAATAAATCATGTACTAAAAATCGGCTCAGGGTTTTTAAAGAACAAGCAAGAAAAATGATCCACTAACTCGGTCAAGGCGCCGCGGAACCGCGGCAGGAGCATGCTCCCGTCGCGAATCCGCGGCCGAGTTGACTCAGCCGTGGGCAATTTTTCTTGCAGTTTGTTCAGTGGGGTGTTTTGGGATTTTTACGATATGTTTTTTCTGCCCAGATTTTACAGAAAGCAAAATTTGTTTTTGGGGTTTAAAAATCCGTATTTCGATCGAACTTCTAAAAGTCTTAAGCTAACGGGTTATATCTGTGATGTGATATATGTATTGAACGTCTGCTAATCGCTATACGTCGATTAGTGGGGGTTATACATATCTGTGATCTGTAATGTTGATGGTATGTGTATATGAATTCATTGGATTGTCGCGGATGAATAGCCGGGGGGTTGTGAGATGAGAGTTTTCTTTATCTTTCAATTCATGTAATTTGTAACTAATGTAATATTATTTATATGGCCGCACAACCGGGATGAGGTTGTAGCCGTCATTGTATAATTTCTTTTACTGTTTTGCTCCTAGGATAGACCCATGGAGGGGGTGCACAAACTACCAGGTATCTCAAAGTGCCGAGTGGCCTACTCACGTTGTTGAGAGAGGTTGCTTCGCTTCGGGTATTTGGCGGGTAGTTTGCCGCACCAGTAGGGGTCTAGGGTGGGGTATTGGCTATTCACCGTGACCGTGTAATCCGCTTTTCGTTACAGGCTCGTACGGAATGCGGATTCCCAGTATATCCAATGTGTTCATCTGTGATCTGGAATGGCTATCATTGCATCTGACGAATGTATATATCTATATATGATATCTATTTAGGCGTTGCTTATGTTTTGCATCCGCGCTAGTCCAGCCCCCGCTCTGTCGTTAGTTAAGTAACCTAACGAGTAATGATGGGGCCCCGTGGTGAATGCTGATGGCATAAGCGTACGTCATATTTTCGTTGTTTTCTGCAATGGTAGGATTAAATGATGGGACGCATTAAATTAATGCAAGAAAATAAACCAAAGTAGAGTCGTTGGAACACTTTCAAAACTACACGGTTTCTTTTCAAAAACAACTTTTAAACGCGGAGCTAAAGTCACTCCTTTTAAAAGCTATCTCGTTCCATCGATTATATCAAGTTTGCTACGTTCGCGGTTTCACCAAAACCATTCGTAGCCTTCCATCATTTCAGTTAAATATTCGGTAGTATTCAAGCTATGTATTTTGACCTCACGCCAAGGCATAGTGGTTGGTAGCTGCCGGATATTTATCTGTTGCATAGATAGAATGCGTTGGTTTGAGACAGTCGTACTGCTATTTTGGCCTACGTCAAGGGTAGGTACGGGTGGGTTCAAATTAACCTGGATAATGATGGGTAGAACATGACATGTGACTTATAACATTTTGACCTCACGCCAAGGTTATAAGAGCATGGGGCAAAAATGTTGGAGATAGTGCCCTCATAGTCAATTATTGGATCGCAGGTACGTGATTGCAATGATTGCGGAGGACCTATACCGGTAGGACAGTCTTACTCAAGATGATAGTATGCTATCTGGTTTGCCTTTATCAGTCGTGTACATGTTCAGGTGACTGATTACATGTTACACTTTGATAGAGCCCTTAGGATCTTGCTTTACTACCAACTGTATGATGGCGATCATATACATGAGAGTTAGGTAGTTTATACGCATATCCTTAATTGTGGTCCCTAGTCGTGGGAGTTTCGAGACAGGGTATCGATACTCCGGAGTAGACTAGTGTATACAGTCGAGACCCCGACGAGGGGCAGTGGCCGGTCTCACAAGCCACTGGTGTCAGTTGGATCACCTAAGATGCATACAGGTGCTCATTGGGTTATGAGTACACCGGACAGGACTCGCCGGGAATCTGCTAGTTGGTATTATACATATCGTCAGATAGCAGTTCCCTGGTGACATGTGTACAGGTTAGTTCATCGACCTGAGGTCGTCATTTGTCTCGTGTGAGTTCCCACTGTGCTTTGATTTCTACCCTACCACGTCTCAAAGGATTCATGCAAACAGGTAGTTTTTGGGTACAGTCCCGAGCCACATGGAGGCACGTGAGCGGATCGGCAGGGGATTCGTCTCTCCCGGTATTAGGGGTGAGATCGTGCTGTGTCTAGGAGAGCCATTACACAAAGCCCACGGCCGTGGCAGGAGATTTACTGGTAGGTACTCCAGTAGTATCTCAGGGTGTTATTGGGCTATACTCCGACCCGACTTATACTGCTATTGGGGGTCTGACGTTACTAGCCCCCTAGGCAGATATGCGATACTCATAGACGAACGGACCGGAATGTATATACATTGTCACTGTTAGGCTCAGTAGGGTTTCCGGATGAGTTCGCTCATCGGCCTCCCTTGAGGTCAGTCCATGGGCAGCCGTTATGCATAGCTAGTACCGCTGACGGTTTATGGTTAAACCCACTGCCAGGGTACTGACGAGTCCTTAGAGTTCCCCACAGACAGTTTCCCAAGTTCGGGCGAAACATTGTAGAGGCCGTATGGTTTTATGGCAGGGTTCGGAGAATGCACGTGCGTTTACGCACGTGTCGGTTTTCGGACAGACGATACTGGTCGGCTTTGGTTTAAGCCGGATTCGAGTATTGTATTTAGTAGATATAATATCTTTGTCTCAGTTGCATTTGTATTCGGTCGTAATACAAATGCGGGTATATTTATACAGTTACGGGGTTGTCCTGAAATTCGTTTCAGGATCACTTTTGGAAGTTGCCAGTTTCCAGTTTTCTATCAGCCGTCTTTTAACATTCGGTTAAAGACGGATTTATCTTTTCTTGGATAAGGATGAGTCGTGTTTCCAGAAGGTTCTAGAGAGGGTGAGGTGGCTAATGAGTCATCTTGACATTAATTGGTGCATTAATGACTTGATGATGTGTTATAATGACTCATGCTTTAAGCTTTAATGTTCTTGTTTACTTAAGGATATTTCTTCATGATCTTTTCTCTTATGGTTACCCTCTCATTGCTTCTACCCTCACCTCCCTCTTGGTTTAAAAGTGGCCGGCCACCATTGTGTGAGAGAGTGAGAGATTGATTTCATTTTTGGTAGAAAAGACTATAGTTATAGGGTGCATGGAAATTTCATAGCCTCTTTCATTCCATCACCCGATTCGAGTGGCAACTTCATTAACCGATTGTCCACGGTTTTGGACGAAGTGAGACAAAATAATCTACTCATATTCTACATCATTCTTGGTTGTCTCGTTTAGCAAACTTGACGACCGAGTTGCCTCGAGTCAGAGGCGGGAGCCCGTTTAAAGAATCGTTGACGTGGTGCCACCTGGACGAGCAGATCGGAGATCGACGAGATCGGAGCAGCCGCAACGGAGCGTGGAATGATGGTTAAAGAACGAAGGACTCGGATCATTCGGTATAACCTTTCTACACTCTTTACAGTTTGTTAATTTAGCAATAATGGCAGATCCGGGTTTTAGTATACGATAGCGCCAGTTAAAAAGTTTTTCTTCTGCATTTGGCGTGTGTAGACGGCCGGGGCCCTACCGTAGACTTACAGTGGTATCAGAGCCTCACCATTATGCTATACTAACTTGTGCTAACGCGTTTAAAATATCGATCGAACCGGAAATCAAAAACTACAAAATTCAAGTTCACAGTTTCTGTCGATTTTTTAAGGGTTCCAAAAATTATTCTACATATCACAGAAATCTGTGCAGGGTTTTCTAAGCACACTGTGAAAATTTGGGTAAGTGATCTCTCAAGATTGCCGCGGAATCGCGGCCAAACCCATGGTTTGGCCGCGCATCCGCGGCCATTCTATGGGATCAATGCACCAAATTTGCACAGTGTCTTCTCTGTTGGAATTTGGGGTTTTTGGTATATATCTTTTGGGCCCAGATTTTGTTACTGTTCAACAGATGTTCGCGGGGCCCATTTCGTGATATTTAGTCGATCGAAATTTAAACATGTTAGTTTACAGTGCTTACATTATATCTCCGATCGGGAATGTCATTTGATCGGTAAACTGCGTCTGATTGCTATAGTTCTTTTAGACGGGTTTGCGAACGTGACATTCGCGTTGATGTTCTGTGTTGTGCTGTGATGTTGCGGATTTGTCGTGGTGGATAGCAGTGTGCAATGATAGTGCAGTTTGGATTTTTTTTGTACATTTGATATTGCAGGGCGAGCGTCCAACATGTGGACTGCCGTCACTGCCTGTTGTATAATATTCTTTTGGGGCACGACCAGGTTGTGGTCGATGTACCTGTTGTACTATTTTTCATTACTGTACTAGGTTTTGCCCCGGGACGGAGTGCACAGATAGCCGGGTTCTGAGGGGCAACGGGTCCGCATCTCATGGCTTTGAGAGGCAGAGGGGCCTCACTCTAGAATTGGCAGACTATTCGCCGCACTCGTAGGGGGTACAGGTTGACCCATGGAGGGGTGCCCAAGATTACCGGATTCCGTGAAGTGCAGGGTGGTCCATTCACTTTGCTGTAGGGGGCTGCCTCGCTTCAGGTTTTGGCGGGTAACTTGCCGCACCCGTAGGGGTCTAGGTTTCATTGCACAGGCTATCCACACGACAGGGGAACGTCGGGTTTCAGCAGCGGCTCTGTGAAACCCGGGGATCCCAGATTATCTGTATTATTCTGTGATGCTTATTACTTTTCTGTAATGTTGCATATTATCACGCCTGGAGCGATTATTGTATATTGGTTTATATACTATTAGATGTTGTATATGTTTTACCCCCGCGCTAGTTCAGTCCCCGCTCTGTCGTTAGTTAAGCAACCTAACGGGTGATGACGGGACCCAGTGACGAATGCAGATGGCATATACATACATTTTATTTTCGTTCTTTTCTGGTGTGATTGATTGATGGGACTGCGTTGATTCTGATCAATGCAAAAGAAAACAAACCTATTTGGCAGTTGTTGGAACAAATTTAAAAAGTGTTATTGCAAAGACGTTTCCTTTTGTTTTGCATAGCGGTATTCAGTGGAATATCCTGCACCTCATTCGATGGGGCAAGGGCCGATATCCCTTCACCGGGACTGACCCTTAGGCAGAAGTTTGCGTCAGGGTAATAACTTCACTATAGTCGATTACAAGTTGCTTTGCATCGCGGTATTCAGTGGAATATCCTGCACCTCATTCCACGAGGAAAGAGCCGAGATCCCTTCACCGGGAGTGACCTCTTTAGCAAAAGGTTTTCGCCACTATATTTTAAAAATCTATCAGGTTCCTTCAGCGATATCAAGTTCGTTACGTTAAAGATTTTTCGCCAAAAACCAGCGTAGCCCTCCGTCACTTCTTTTGGGTATTCAGTAGTATTCAAGCTATGCATTTTGACCTAACACCAAGGCATAGTGTTCGGTAGCTCTGGATATTCATTTGTTGCATAGATAGATGAGTTGGTTTGGGACAGCCGTTCTACCATTTTGACCTAACGCCAAGGGCATGTGCGGGTGGGTTCAAATTAACAAGATAGTGACGGGTAGAATTTGGCATGTGACTTATGACATTTTGACCTAACGCCAAGGTTATAAGAGCATGGGGCAAAAATCATATCGGGAGTTTCTAAAGAAACTGAAACTTGCCAAGTATGCGCATACCTTCTGGAGTATGAGTAACGTGGATGCATTCCATCACGTTATCATGCGATGAGAGTTGGATCCCGATTCCCACTGATGAGTTGGTTTACTCTTCGGGTGATCTCGATTGATTCTTCTTTCAGGTTTGGAGGAGAATTTGACAGGACAGTGGGAGGTTTCCGGATTAGATAAAGTGATAACCATTCTGATCTAGGTTAGAGTGCACGCAGAGTGTTTCTTTTCTCTCTCTTTGGCAGCGACCTTTGACCGACCCTAGACTATGACTCAGTGACCTTGTTGACCGAACCTTCTTAAAATACTGGCTTTTGGATTGTCTGAGTTGCATAAGTCATTGCCACTCCTTCTTTTACCCTTTGCATTTCTCAGAAACACCCCGTATTACTACAAACATCCACTTCCATTGGATAGATCCATCGTATGGTTATATACGAACTCGAAGGGACTTCTTCGAGGATGGATCCAGGTTCAGGAGAAATAGAATTGGTGATATTTGAGGAAATCGCCAGGGTACAGTTTTCAACCTACGACGCACAGGTTTTGAGTTGCTTAACTCAGCGGACTTATACAGAGTATTGTATGTTGTCCAGTGTCCATCAGGACAAAGGGTAGGTCCTCGTACTTTGTTCTGTTTACTTATGACTTCTCTAGTTTTTAGACAAGTGTTTCGTAGAAATACAAGGTCTAAGTTTTGAGAAGTTGTGGGTATAAGAATAAAGTAGAGAACCAGGTGTCACAAGTATCGGGATTCTTCAAAGAGATCGAAGATGTAGATTCTTGTAATTGGTATTCAGATGATAGTAATGATTTTGAGAAACTTGTTTCTCTTTCAGGTTACTCATAATTGGATGGATTCCTAAGTTGAGTAATGCTGATTAGCCTCTTTCCATTAAGATGATATGCACTGGAGACAGCTGCATGATTGAATATGGTTCCAATTAAATTAGTGCCAAAGTTTCTATATTGGATATAGAATGGTTCATATCTTAACGATGTTAAGGTACGGGGAGTTGTCCAGCTTATGCTTAAAACCAGACACTGGATAACTCAGGGCACGTTTCTGTAATGGCTGTTTGTGGGTTGACCCTGGTTATGACGAGGGTTGATATTCTACCATTTGGAAGATCAATAGTGATATTGTTCTTGAGTTGCCATAGTTTTAGTAAAATGGATTTTTTCAAAAAACAGTAGTGGGAGTATGGTAGAACTGGAAGTGATTCCAGAACCGCGAACGATTACGGAAAATTTAATAGGACCTATATATTAAATCAGGTTTGACATTCCATTAGCCACTCCGCAGATATGGTGGGTAACCTCAGACACCCGAGAGGTACTTCGGTAGCCTCAAGGACGGTGACAGGGAGGTTCTTATCTACCCAGACTTGATACTACCGTTGTTCCAGGCTATGAGACCCGGTAGGAGGGTTGTTGTGGTCAGTGGGAGTAGCGGAAGTATAGTGGGAAAGTAGCTTATGTCTATTTATAGACTAGAGCAGTTATAGCGGAGATAGATCATCTAATTTTGATGTGACAGTCATGGGTTTGACTTCATCAGAATAGGGGATGGATCTGTTAAGAAGGTAGTAGGCTGTGATGTCATGGTATCTGGATGACATACACAGAGTAGGAAGTAAAATTCCTATACTACGATCGGTTGTACTGTGGTCGTCACACAGTTGTTTCTCCAGACAGGATATGGATATAATATTTGACATTCTGGTTTCTGGATCTATGGTTTTAGATCTAGATTTGGGTAGTTTCCCAATGTGGGTACTTTGACAGATATACTAATGGTTTTTAGAATAGTTGACTCCTAGCATGGTGGTGTACCTGCAGGTGATGGAGTCACCCTTTCTAAAGGTGTCGTATAGACTAAAGGGGAGAGGGCTGTGCATGATTGGCAGATCACTTGCTTAGGCAATGAGTCAATCGTGAGGTGTCAAGTACCACATCAAATGTTGTTTTTACACTAGATGCGATAAGTTTGTATTAATCCAATCCTGGAGAGACATAAGGAAACAGTTTTAGAACATAAGTGGATGTTCTACGGATTTGATGACGGCAGCCTCCTTCGGGAGACGATTATCATTCCAGGCATCCAAGGTGACGTGGATGAAATAGTGATCGTTAGAGTTTTAGTTTTCCCTCTGACGAGGGACAGTATTATGGACAGGTGGTCCAAGAGGATACTGTGGGTGGCATGGTGCCGGATACTGATTAGGTTCAGTGATCGATACAGTCTAAGAAGTTTGGATTTGGAGTTCATTTATGAACTAGGTCCCATCAGATATCTAGACATATTCTAAGACAGGTATTACTCGATTCGGGAGATGGCTTTCTCCGCGAACTTGAGATTTAGAGAGATATAGAAAGAAACATCTAGGAGGATCCACTCACTGAGGCTATTTCTCAAACACAATAGTTTTACAAACGGGCTTTGTGAAACTGATTAGTAGAGGAGTTGGATGTTCGGTTTCACACGGGTTGTGAGTAGTCGACATCGCAATAATTAGCCTTGAGTGCAAGTGGGAGATTGTTGGAGATAGTGTCCTCATAGTCAATTATTGGATCGCAGGTACGTGATTGCAATGATTGCGGATGACCTATACCGGTAGGACAGTCTTACTCGAGATGATAGTATGCTATCCGGTTTGCCTTTATCAGTCGTGTACATGTTCAGGTGACTGATTACATGTTACACTTTGATAGAGCCCTTAGGATCTTGCTTTACTACCAACTGTATGATGGCGATCATATACGTGAGAGTTGGGTAGTTTATACGCATATCCTTAATTGTGGTCCCTAGTTGTCGGAGTTTCGAGACAGGGCATCGATACTCCGGAGTAGACTAGTGTATACAGTCGAGACCCCGACAAGCGGTAGTGGCCGGTCTTACAAGCTACTGGTGTCAGTTGGATCACCTAAGATGTATACAGGTGCTCATTGGGTTATGAGTACACCGGACAGGACTCGCCGGGAATCTGCTAGTTGGTATTATACATATCGTCAGATAGCAGTTCCCTGGTGACATGTGTACAGGTTAGTTCATCGACCTGAGGTCGTCATTTGTCTCGTGTGAGTTCCTACTGTGATTTGATTTCTACCCTACCATGGCTCAAAGGAGTCGTGCAAACAGGTAGTTTTTGGGTACAGTCCCGAGCCACATGGAGGCACGTGAGCGGATCGGCAGGGGATTCGTCTCTCCCGGTATTGGGGGTGAGATCGTGCTGTGTCTAGGAGAGCCATTACACAAAGCCCATGGCCGTGGCAGGAGATTTACTGGTAGGTACTCTAGTAGTATCTCAGGGTGTTATTGGGCTATACTCCGACACGACTTATACTGCTATTGGGGGTCTGACGTTACTAGCCCCTTTGGAAGTTATGCGATACTCATAGATGAACGAACCGGACTGTATATACATTGTCACTGTTAGGCTCAGTAGGGTTTCCGGGTGAGTTCGCTCATCGGCCTCCCTTGAGGTCAGTCCATGGGCAGCCGTTATGCATAGCTAGTGCCGCTGACGGTTTGTGGTTAAACCCACTGCCAGGGTACTGACGAGTCATTAGAGTTCCCCACAGACAGTTTCCCAAGTTCGGGCGAAACGTTGTAGAGGCCGTATGGTTTTATGGCAGGGTTCGGAGAATGCACGCGCGTTTAAGCACGTGTCGGTTTTCGGACAGACGATACTGGTCGGCTTTGGTTTAAGCCGGATTCGAGTATTGTATTGAGTAGATATAATATCTTTGTCTCAGTTGCATTTGTATTCGGTCGTAATACAAATGCGGGTATATTTATACAGTTACGGGGTTGTCCTGAAATTCGTTTCAGGATCACTTTTGGAAGTTGCCAGTTTCCAGTTTTCTATCAGCCGTCTTTTAACATTCGGTTAAAGACGGATTTATCTTTTCTTGGATAAGGATGAGTCGTGTTTCCAGAAGGTTCTAGAGAGGGTGAGGTGGCTAATGAGTCATCTTGACATTAATTGGTGCATTAATGACTTGATGATGTGTTATAATGACTCATGCTTTAAGCTTTAATGGTCTTGTTTACTTAAGGATATTTCTTCATGATCTTTTCTCTTATGGTTACCCTCTCATTGCTCCTACCCTCACCTCCCTCTTGGTTTAAAAGTGGCCGGCCACCATTGTGTGAGAGAGTGAGAGATTGATTTCATTTTTGGTAGAAAAGACTATAGTTTTAGGGTGCATGGAAATTTCATAGCCTCTTTCATTCCATCACCCGATTCGAGTGGCAACTTCATTAACCGATTGTCCACGGTTTTGGACGAAGTGAGACAAAGTAATCTACTCATATTCTACATCATTCTTGGTCGTCTCTTTTAGCAAACTTGACGACCGAGTTGCCTCGAGTCAGAGGTGGGAGCCCGTTTAAAGAATCGTTGACGTGGTGCCACCTGAACGAGCAGATCGGAGAACGACGAGATCGGAGCAGCCGCAACGGAGCATGGGATGATGGTTAAAGAATGAAGGACTCGGATCGTTCGGTATAACCTTTCTACACTCTTTACAGTTTGTTAGTTTAGCAATAATGGCAGATCCGGGTTTTAGTATACGATAGCGCCAGTTAAAAAGTTTTTGTTCCGCATTTGGCGTCTGTAGACGGCCGGGGCGCTACCGTAGACTTACAAAAAATCCACATCGGGAGTTTCAAAAGAAACTGAAACTTGCTAGCGCTGCATACCATTTGGAGTGTGATGATTCTGGTAGGATTCTTTCAGTTTTGTCATGCGATGATATTTGGATCCCGATCCTACTGTGAGTATATGCTACTCCTTCGGAACTTTCTCACTTAACGATCAATGCTATAAACCAAGTAGGTGTCTAGAAAGGTGTTAGCGGGGCTGCGCCCACAGGGAAAAGAGGTTATTTAAATTAAGGAACTTCGCAAAAGCGTTGGAAAACCTCCCTCGAAGTACCGACACTGGCCTGGCTGAACGGTTAAGCAAGTATTGTACGGTGAGATTGATCCCAACAAATTCCTCCTTTTTGGTTTGAGGAAGGATTCGAGAAACAGTGGGAGCCATCCTGTTTAGACAAACTAAAAACCACTCTAAACTTGCAAGAGCATCATGCTGAGTGTTTCTTCTCTCTCTCCTAATTGCAGCGACCAATCGTCATGACTGGACTTAAGTTACTTCTAGATAAAAACATACTGACAGGGCCAAACTGCAAAGATTGGCTCAGAAATGTCAAAATGGCAATCACTTACGACAAGCTGGGGTATCTTCTTACCACCAAAGCTCCCCCTGTCCCAGGTCCCACCGCCAGTGTCGCGGATAAGGAAATCCATAAGACCTGGGAGATCGACTGCGCGAAGGCCAAGTGCCTAGTGCTTGTCTCTATGGACAATGAACATCAGAGGAGGCACGAGAATATGGACCTTGAATCCATATTTCTCCATACAAAAGAACTGTATGGAGAGCAATCCCGTATCGCCAGATACGAAGTCTCGAAAAAGCTGTTTTCGGCGAGATTGGCCGTCGGATCATCGGTAGCGGAACACGTGCTTAAGATGATTGGCTATATTGAAGAGCTCGCGGACCTTGGGACCACGTTCAATAACTTTTCAATAACTTAGTCGGGCAATTCAACAAGATTCCTGACAACCCAATCGAATGCTTGTCAGAAACTTTAGTAGATGGACGCACCCCCGATGCCGTCGACGAAGTGCACTTAGGTAGAACACCGTCGCCGCGAGCACCCGAGTGGATGCTTTTGGCAACATGGTTCTCTTACAGTTACTTGGTCGGGGCTATGGGGCATGGCTAACTAGTAAAGTTATTCGGCGAGTATTCGCGTACGATACGCGTTTGCGACGGAGTTTCGATCCGAATCAAAACTTCGTGGCAATCGATCAAAAGAGACTACAATGCTAGATTTACAAAATACTAACTAGTTTTCACAAAACCAATTATTTTGGATTCTAAAAATTGTATCACATATCATCAAAATCTATATGACGTTAAACATTTCGATCGATTTAACGAACACCCACAAAAACCAGAGACCTCAACAACTTAAGCATCACTAAAAACATCCAGAAAGTGCCAAATTTAAGAATGGAGTAGCACAAGAAAATTGGTGCTATAAATCCATAAAGTTGTGGCGGAACCACGGCAAAACATGGGTTTAGGCCGCGGTTCCGCGGCCCTTTGTTGGACTTAGCACCTAGAATTTCTTTGGGTTCCATTAATACCGTGCACAATTTTCTGCATATTTTTAATTACAAAAAAATTTAACTTTTGAAAAAATCGACAGAAACTTCACAAGTTTCACCTTCGAAAAATCGATCGAACACTTTAACATCGTAAAGACTATCCCTAATGTTCTAGCTTGGCTCTGATACCATGAAAGTGTATGTTAGCACCACCATTGGGTTTTACTAGCATCAAGCATGCCATTTTTAAAAATTTCGGGGTGCTAATCAACACTAACCAAGATCTTAAACTAGATGATTAGGGTTTACCTATGATATCATAAAAACTAACTAAGAGAAAGGTGGCTATAACCTTTCTAGACCGTGTCCTTCTCTTCAAATGCTCCGGGTTGTAGTCCCTACGACTCCTCATAGCTCCACTCGAAGTTTGAACGAGCCTCCTTCGTGATCTTCGTGCCGAAGATGATCCACGCGAAGCTTCTTAAATCCAAGCTACCTCTTCACTAAAATCTCAATAGTGAAGAAAACACACTAGTTTAAATTGCTAATCTAAACTAGGATGATGAAGTAGGGTTTCTAAGCTCATTAGGATGTATAAAAAACCTTATGATTCACATCATATGTGAGGGTTAGGGTTTTGTGTAGGAGGTAGAAGAAGATGGAGAGAGTTCAAAAATGGCTAAGTAAAATCCCAAGTCAAGAATGAATGAGTGTGGAATGGCAACTATCTTGACCTCACTCATTCAAGCATGGAATAAATTGCAATAACAAATTCCAACCATGCTTAAATCGTGAGTCAAGAAAAATAAATAAATGATAAAATGCCATGCCTCACCCATGCTCTCAAAAGTCTCCCCATTTTTCTTTTCATTTTCTATTTTCACAAAATAGAAAATCCTATCATGCTTCATATATATATATTAATATATATATATATTAAGAAGAAAATAATTAGTGAGCTAATAATATTAGTTAATATATAATTATATCTAATATAAATATATATCATATTATTAAATCAACACTTGATTTAATAATCCGGTTAAATCACATATAACCGACTAATATTATTTATCTGTATATCACATTATCAAAACAACACTTGATTCGACAATCCGGTTATATAACATATAACCTAACTGATAACAAATAACCACCAGATTAGAATACGGTAACACATATTCGTATTTAACTAGGCTCCCGCACATATCAACATATGTGTCCTACTTCGTTTCGCTTGAACCAGGAAACTTCTATGCGGGACTCTAAAGACTCGTCAATACGCCAGCAGTAGGCGATGATCACATCAGTCACCCATAAGCCGTCAGCGGTACTAGCTGGAAGTAATGGCTACCTAGGTATTGAGCGAATAGAAGATCAACAAGAAAGCTTGTCCAAACTCCCTTGAAGCCTATAGGTAACACTTGCCGTACAGTACGGTCTCTTCGTCTGATATGTCGCATATCGAGTCTGGGGGTGGAATCGTCAGGCCCCAATAACTTGATTAGTCATGCCGATGTGTGGCCTATAACGGTACGAGAAACTACTGATAACACTTACCAGTAAATCTCATCAACAGCCCTGGCCAGGGACTTCCTTTTATAGCTAATCGAGCATAGCGCAACATCAACTCCCTATACCGGGAGAGACAAAACCCCTCCTATCGCTCATTGCCTCCATGTAACTCGGGACTGTACCCAAAATCCACTTGTTTGCATGACTCCTTTGAGCCGTGGTAGGGAGGAAATCAAAGCACAGTGGGAACCACACAAGACTCTATGGCGATCTCGGGTCTACAGACTAACCTGTACAAGTGTCACCAGAGAACTACTATATGACGATATGTATATTACCATCTAGGAGTTCTTGGAGAGTCCTATTCGGTGTACCCATTCTCTAATGAGCACCTGCGTACAATCTTTGATGTCAAACACCAATGGCTATGGGATCAACTATCGTCCCCATACAGGGTCAAGAAACGTACACACTAGTCTACTCTAGAATATCGATGTCCTGTCTCGATATACCCTTGACTAGGAATAATTAAAGGATGTGCTTGTGGACTACCTAGATCCCAGTAGTATGATCCGCATCATAGTCCTGGTAGTCAAGCCAACACCCTAAGGGCTTTATCAACATGTATCTCAGAGACGGTATAATAATACTAATTGTACATGTTAAGATAAAGAGTAAACAGATAGCATACTATCATGTCAAGCAAGAAAGTTCTCTATATATATGTCCAAGCATCCACTATAATATACATCAATGTACAATAATGGCCTCTAGGGCATACATATTCCTAACACCTTTTTGCCATGCATCAATAAATGCACTCCATAAATGATCACATAAAAGCCTAAGCCATACCTCTCTACATGCTCACACATGCCTCTCTACCTCATTTTCCATTTGATTTTCCAAATGAAAATGAAATATGAGGTCTTCTAGAAGTATTCCCGTATAAATACGGAATACTTCACCCGGTATATGTATCACTACATATAAGCATATCCATATAAAAATACGGATAGCACCAAAGAGAGAAAATGAATAGTGAACAATAATAATAAAATATATGCATCAAAATACATATATAAATTATTAAATCAAAACTTGATCTAATAATCCGGTTTAATCCTAAGCCGCCTAGTATTATCAACCGTCTGATTAATGTCCCTGTATCTCGTAGACGTATTTAATCAGACTCTTGCTTATACCAACGTACGGCCTATATATCTATCGCCTGAACTGGGAAAACCCTCTGTGTGGGACTCTAAAGACTCGACAATACGCTGGTAGTGGGTTTCACTACAAGCACGTTAGTGGTACTAGCTGTACGTAACGGCTACCCAGGTACTTGCCGAAGGGGGGTCGACAATCAAGTACGTCCTTACCCTACTAAGCCTGAATGTGACAATCTCCATACAGTCCAGTCTCTTCTTCAAACAGTATCACATATCGGGTCTAGGGGGTGGATAACGTCAGACCCCTACTAACCCGATAAGTCATGTCTGAGTCAAGCTCATCACCAATAAAGATACTATTGATCAACCATCAGTAAATCTCATTCACAGTGGCCACGGATTTCTAGTGATAGCCAACTGAACACAGCGTGGCATCGACTCCTAATACAAGGAGAGACGAATCCCTGACAATCGGCCACTGCCTTCTTGTGGCTCAGGACTGTACCCAACTAAGACCCGTTTGCACGACTCCTTTGAGCCGTGGTAGGGTAGTAATCAAAGTGTTGGATATGTATTCCCTAAAAGCCTTCATTGTATAGGATGCTAGGGATATGTATGTACAGGACAATCTTGCTCGATATGATAGTATGCTATTTGGTTTGTCTTTATCTTAACGTGTGATATGTTTTACTTGTTATTTCATATCTCTTATACATGTTGATAAAACCCATAAGATCCTTACTTGACTACTAGTGTTGTGATGGCAATCATACTTATGGGAGCTGGGTAGTTAATAAGCACATTCTTAAAATATCCCTAGTCGTGGGAGTATCGAGATTGTGCATCGATACTCCGGAGTAGACTGGTGTATAGGTATCTAGACCTTGACGAGGGGCGGTGGTTGGTCCTGCAGCCATTGGTGCGATGCACATAAGATTGTATACATGTGCTCACTAGGGGTGATTATACTGGATGGACTCACCGAGAATTGGCTAGATGGTATTA
Source organism: Agapanthus africanus (assembly GCA_030015575.1). Taxonomy (NCBI): domain Eukaryota; kingdom Viridiplantae; phylum Streptophyta; class Magnoliopsida; order Asparagales; family Amaryllidaceae; genus Agapanthus; species Agapanthus africanus. The sequence goes on along the minus strand of CM057343.1, from coordinate 249,296,731 downwards.
TACCTATCGTCAGATAGCAGTTCTCTGGTGACATGAGTGCAGATAGTCTGTCGACCTGAGGCCGTTCTCGTGTGAGTTCCCACTGTGCTTTGATTACTACTCTACCATGGCTCTACTGAGTCATGCAAACAGGTTTTAGTTGGGTACAGTCCCGAGCCACATAGAGGCAGTGAGCGATTGCTGGGGATTCGTCTCTCCCGGTATAGGGAGTCGATGTCGCGCTGTGTTCGGCTGGCCAACACCATAAGTCCCTGGCCATGGCGGATTGAGAATTATTGGTAGTTAGACCAGTTGATTCTCGGATGGTCTTGAGCCAGATCGGCATGACTTGTCAGGTTATTAGGGGTCTGAAGTTTTTCACCCCCTAGACTCGGCATGCGATTGTCACGACCCAAAGTTCGGCCCGTGACCGGCACTTAACCATATAACGTCTACAGGCGTAACGCGACTAAGTAAGCCGAAACCCAGAAATCAAAGCTATTAAAAGTAGTGAGTGTTGAAAACATTTGATGAAAACATTTGGAAATCTCAAGTAAAAATCCTTCAATTTTAAATTATTTTATTCAAAATTTTAGAAGCACCTCCTTTGTAAAAACTAGCCCCGAAATCGGGTACAAGACATGATATAAATAAGTGACATACAATAAGAATAAAGCATTCTAAAACGGGAGCAATCACGCCCAACGGCGGAAACAAACACCACAATAATAATATACGACGCCGCAGCGAAGAATGAGCAAAATAAGTGAAAAACAACATAAAAGATAAAACTGCATAAATAAAGTCAGCTCACACGAGCTCGACACCAGAATACAAAATAATATACAACATCGTCCTTACAACTGGTCTCTAAGTCAATACATAAAATAGTAGATGGAGAGTACTAGATACAATAGTGTGTACAACTGGAAATAAACGGATACCGCAAAAACCCACCTTTAAGTAAGGGCTCACACGCCAACTGCAGTGCTATCCGTTGCAAAAAGATACAAGGAGGTAGCCCTGCCGCAACTACTCTGAGGGGCTACGTGCAAACACTGTGGCACAACGGGGGTTAGTTGCCAACTCGTGAATAGTAGATAACATATAAAGGTAATCGCGAGTATGCACGTACTGCGATACTCTAACATATGCCAACAGATAATATCTATATGATGAGCTGGGTACGCAATAATCTTGCAAACAAGTGCAATCTAATAACATCTATATATGATGAGCAGGGTATGCAATAATCATGCCAAAGTACACTATCAGGTGCTACGACTACAGGATGAGATGCATAACAATGAATGCTGAGCATGTGATAAAATATCATCTACACGGAATATCAACATGGAAAAATAACCAGTGTCCATCAAATACACCCAAATCCCAGTAAAAACTCAGGCACCGTCACTCAAATCGGCCCTCAAAGCCTGTAAATCTCAGAGAATCGTGAGTTCCCAATATCGGCACTCGAAAATATCAAGAAATAATCGTGTCCAGCATCGACATGCAAATCCTCATGTATCAGGCTCCGTCAGTCCGGATCGGCCCACGGGCTCTGTCTGCGGAATCGGCCCTCGGCTCCGACAGTACAAGTCGTCCCGTATCCATCTCTCGACTCTGGTCAGTATCCTCCGGATAACCGCCAGGTCCAACCAATCATCCGTAGGTAGTAGTCCCTCTGCCAGGCTCACCGTCTACTGCACAGCGATCCGTTCTTGCCTCGGGGTACCATACCGGGTCCACCATGTACCCGCAATCGGCCTCATCCAGCTCCTCGATTCGGGTTCACAGGTCACACGTCTCAGAAATGAGAAAGCGTATGGTGGACGCATTGAAATATCATATCAAGAGAGACCGGGTTTTCAAAACAGTGCATATTTTCTTAAAATAATACCACGGCTCTCAAATCCAGAAATTACACGAATCCAAAACTCAATGCGTAAACCCATGCAATGTGGCCTATGCCACTAAGAGTAAAAAGGGAAACCGCTATTTAAAATGGATCCAGTTTTGAAAATATCTCATGAGGTCCCTATTTTCTAGAAATCAAAGCCAATATCATCCATGTATGTGACATATGTATGTATATAGGCATGGATGTGCATGTGGATATATATATGCAAATATGAGTGTGGCAATGTATATGTGCACCAATATGGATATACAATGTGTATGTGCGCAAGTATGGATATATCAATGTATGTGTGCACCAATATGGATATACAATGTGTATGTGCGCAAGTATGGATATATCAATGTATGTGTGCACCAATATGGATATACAATGTGTATTTGCGCACGTATGGATATATTAATGTATGTGTGCACCAATATAGATACACAATATGTGTGCAAGTATGGATATATCAATGAATGTGTGCACCAATATGGATATACAATGTGTATTTGCGCTAGTATGGATATATCAATGTATGTGTGCACCAATATGCGACAGAATCATGTCAAATAATTAATGATGCGGTAATCAAAATAATGTATGGTTCGTAGCTATCTTATAGTGCGAGTATCATGGAAATCACTAACGGTGTGTGTGTAACATAAAAATAGTGCTGGTGCAGCTTTAACCGTTAGTGACAGCGCGGTGTTATATAACTACCGTTTCTATATGCAACAAAAGATGGGTATGCTACAATAGTACATATGCATGAGAAATATACATACAAATATATACGCGACCACAATATCCTATCACGCCCTAACGCTTAATGCCATACGGGCGATTTCCCCGTAGATGTTAAATCTACTCACCTGGTCCCGTGCTAAGTGTAGCCGACTACTTGCTTCCCCTTCTTTGCGGCGTCCGACGTACCCTCCTGCGAACCTAGAATTTACACAAAGAATACACATAAGCTAAAATCCTGCAAAAACGCGATATCAAAACCAAACGAGAAATTCGCGTCGCGAACTAAACGCATGCATCCGATACGCCAAAACGTGTGTATACACGTCTGAAACTACCCCGACACGTCGCGACACGCAGGAACACTAAACCCACTCACGTATCACACGTGACGCGCAAGCTTAAGGTATTGAAAAAATGGTATATTGTTCCAGATTTTGACTCGAAAGAAAATATAAAAAGTTGCATATACCAAAACACTTAAATATACAGCAGACTCCCCCAGAACAAACCCTAGCACCCAACTCCCCTCTCTGGCCGTAATTTGCGGCCAGAACGAATTTATTTGCGGCCATACATGGGAATTAGGGTTTCGTGCTCCGTGTGTGTGGTCTAGATCTAGTGTACATGCCCTAGTAATCTTAGTTTTTGTCTGAAGCAACCGGGTCAATAGGAGATCTTAAAATGGGCTAACATTTACCTTAAACCGTTAATTTACACTAAAATGAAACCCTATGGTATTTTAGTGAAATCTGGGGCAAGACTTGGTTTACATGGCCATACAAACACTTAGCCAAGCTATACTAACTATAAAGATCCTTACTTGGCCAAATCTTCACTCAAATCACCATTCTAGCACAAAAATCATACTAAACACTAACTTAAGCTAACTAACTACAAAACAAGCAAGGAAAGGAGTTGAGTTTTAAGAGATTATACCTCACTAGATCCTAGGTGCAAGAAGAAGAAGGAGAAGAAGAGAAGGAGGATCTGTTGCTGCTGGTGGGTCCTGCTACTGCTTACTGCTGCTGCTGCTGCCTGCTGCTGCTGCTGTTGTGGCTTTTGCTGCTGCTGCTGTTCAGGTATAAGGTGTGTGTGTACGAATGAGAGGGAGAGATGTGATGAAATGAGTGTTACAAAAAAAAAGAAGAAATGAGAGAATAAGAGTGTCAAACCCCCCTCTCTCCTCATTAAATGCAAGCATGGCTCAAACCATCATGCTCTCTCTTTCTCTCTCTCTCTCTCTCCTTCTCTCTCTCTCCAAGCCAACTCCCAAAACACCACAATTTTAAAAAAAAACTAATACACTTACTAAATTCAATTTAGCTTAATAAAATGGGTTAGTCTACCATGGTTGTCTAAACATGGTTTAACCCCAACTTAACCCTAGTTTACATGCACAAGTGTGTGCAAGCCTAATTGAAATCTAATAAAATATTCATTAATTTTGATAAAATATTTGAAAACCGTTTTGGTTAACTTTTTACTAAAAACCATATATTAATGTATAATTAGCCACTAATCAAAATCTAAGGTGTTACAATCTTCCCCCCTTAAAGAAATTCGTCCCCGAATTTAAAAATATAGCTACGAGTACCTTCAAAGAGATGAGGGAATTTCTTCCGCATCTCACCCTCGGCCTCCCAAGTGATCTCTTCACCATTTGGGCTGCGCCAAAGCACCTTCACAGATGGAAAGACCTTCGATCGAAGTTTCTTCACCTGCCGGTCCAATATCACTTCTGGCTGCCCGGTGAACGAAAGATCGCGCTCGAGCTGAACGGTCTGATGCTGAATCATGTGAGAAGGGTCATGCAGGTATCTGCGAAGCATCGACACGTGGAATACGGGGTGAACATCCGGGAAGTCGGATGGAAGAGCCAAACAATATGCCACTGTGCCCACACGCTCGAGTATCTCGAAGGGACCTATAAATCTGGGGCTAAGCTTCTCCTTCCGTCCAAACCTCATCACGCCCTTCATCAGAGAGACCCTCAGAAAAACGTGATCACCAACTGTGAACTCTAATCTACGACAACGTCTGTCAGCATACGATTTCTGCCTGCTCTGAGCTGTCCTCATCCTATCTCGAATCAACTGTATCTTCTCGGTTGTCTCCTGTACGATCTGCGGCCCCAAAATACTGCTCTCACTGAGCTCTGTCGAACAGACGGGCGATCTACATCTCCTCCCATACAAGGCCTCGAAAGGTGCCATCTGGATAGTATCCTGGAACCTATTGTTGTAGGAGAACTTCACCAAGGGTAAATGATGATCCCAGCTACCACCGAAGTCTAAAACGCATCCTCGGAGCATGCCCTCGAGAGTCTAAATAGTCTGCTCTGACTGGCCGTCGGTCTGCGGATGAAATGCTGTGCTGAAACTCAAGCGGGTGCCCAAAGCCTCCTGAAGCCTCTGCCATAGTTGGCTGGTAAACTGGGTGCCTCGGTCGGACACGATACATGTCGGGACTCCATGCATTCGTACAATCTCGTTGATGTATATCTGGGCATACTGAGCAAATCCGAAAGTGGTCTTTACTGGCAGGAACTGAGCCGCTTTCGTCAATCGATCTAAGATCACCCAAATGGAGTCATACTCTCGACTAGTCCTGGGTAGACCCACAATGAAGTCCATAGAAATCTGCTCCCATTTCCACTCCGGAATGGGCAACGGCTGTAGCTCTCCCGCTGGCCTCTGGTGCTCGGCCTTGACTTGTTGACAAGTCAGTCATCTCGACACGAAGTCTGTGACGTCCCTCTTCATCCCGTCCCACCAGTAAACATCTCTCATATCATGGTACATCTTGGTGGAACCTGGATGAACACTGTACACCGATCGATGTGCCTCTTCAAGAATCTCACGCCGCAGTCCCTCAGCATCCGGTACGCACAGTCTAGTCCCAAATCACAGTATCCCCTGATCATCAATCACGAACTCGGAACATCTGCCCTATCCAATCTGTGCCATGATCTCTGAACAACGGTCAGCACTGTACTGTGCCTCCTGTATACGGTCAAGCAACTGTGGGCATGCAAGAACATGCGCAATCTGTCCCCCGATCAGAGTGAACTCGAACTGCACTCGGCTGTCGCATAAAACCTGCCAATCTGCCGACGACTGCCTCTGCACTGCGCTCAAACAAGATAGACTATCTCCGGGCCTCCTACTCAAAGCATTCACCACTATATTTGCCTTTCCCGGGTGATACAAGATCTCGAAATCGTAGTCCTTTACTAGTTCCATCCAACGACGTTGTCTAAAATTCAGGTCTCGCTGCTGAAATATGTACTTCAAGCTCTTATGATCAGTGAATATCTGGCACGACTCTCCGTATAGGTAATGTCGCCAGATCTTGAGTGCAAAGACCACTGCAGCCATCTCTAAATCGTGAGTGGGCTAGTTCTGTTCGTGTTTCTTTAGCTGCCGAGAAGTATACGCGATCACCCTGTCGTGCTGCATCAATACTCACCCTAGCCCCAATCGAGAAGCGTCACAATAGACTACAAATCCGCCCGATCTCGAAGGCAATGATAACACCGGCGCCGTATTCAAACGAGTCCGCAACTGCTAAAAGCTATGCTCGTACTCCTCCGTCCAATCAAAAGGAACTCCCTTCCGGGTCAACCCGGTCAACGGTGCAGCAATACGGGAGAAGTCCTATACAAATCGTCTGTAGTAGCCGGCCAGTCCTAGAAAGCTGCGGATCTCTGTAACTGATGCGGGTCTGGGCCAACGCTGAACAGCCTCGATCTTCTTCGGGTCCACACATATACCATCTCTTGTAATCACGTGACCCAAGAAATCTATGCTGTCAAGCCAAAACGCGCACTTGGAGAATTTTGCGAACAGGTGGTGCTCCCTCAAAGTCTGCAGTATGATCCTCAGGTGCTGCTCGTGCTCCTCTCGGCTCCGGGAATACACCAAAATATCGTCAATGAATATGATGATGAACAAATCAAGATACGGCCTAAAAATACGGTTCATCAAGTCTATAAACGCTGCTGGGACGTTGGTGAGTCCGAACGACATCACCAAAAACTCATAGTGGCCGTAACGCGTGCGGAAAGCCGTCCTCGAAATATCCTCCTGTCGAACCCGCAGCGGATGGTAGCTAGATCGCAAGTCGACCCTCGAAAAGTATCCTGCACCCTGAAGCTGGTCGAACAGGTCGTCGATGCGTGGTAAAGGATATCTGTTCCGCACGGTAACCCTATTCAGCTGGCGGTAGTCGATACACAAATGCAAACTGCCGTCCTTCTTCTTGACAAACAGGACTGGGGCACTCCAAGGAGACACACTAGGTCGAATAAGCCCTTTATCCAGCAAATCTTGCAACTGACCTTTCAACTCTCTAAGCTCTGCCGGGTCCATCCGATAAGGCGGTATGGAAATAGGCCCCGTACCGGGAATCAAGTCAATGCAGAAAACAATATCGCGCTCAGGCGGTAGCCCAGGAAGCTCGTCAGGGAAAACATCAGGGAACTCACTAACAATCAGAACCTGGTCCAACGGAACCTCTGTAGTATTAGTATCGCAAACATAGGCTAGAAATCCCTGACATCCCTTCCTCAAAAGCTATCCAGCGCGAAGAGAAGAAATCAAACTGTGAGGGACGGCACCACGGTCCCCCTGCACAACAAAAGCCGACTCGCCGGGAAAACAAAACCTAACTGTCTTCTCGCGGCAGTCCACATACGCATAGCACGTGGCTAACCAATCTATGCCCAGAAGAACGTCGAAGTCCAACATCTCAAGAAGGATCAAGTCGACAGGCAACTCTCTCTCGCCAATACGGACAACGCGCGATCGGAACACGTGTCTAGCCATTAACGACTTGCCCACGGGAGTGGTCATAACAAGCGGCTGATCAAGAAAACCAGACTCTCTACCCAAACTCTGCACCAAGTGTGTGGAAACGTATGAGTGCGTGGATCCCGGATCAAACAACACGTGTGCGTCAACAGAACATACTGATGGGTACCTGAGACCACTGCATTGGACGCCTGCGCGTCCTGATGCATCAAAGCGAAAACCCGTGCCTGTCCTCTACCTATGACTAGTGGTCCCTTACTAGCAACTGGCTGTACTCTGCCGGCAGCTGGCTGTACTCTGCCTCGACCACCTCGTCCTCTATGAGCAAACCATCCGCAACCACGACCTCTCTGTGCATGAGTCTGACGCAGAACAACAGTAGGTACAATAGGCAACGCCCTCTAGGGTGGAGAAGGTAGAAGTGTGACATGTGGTACGGCTGTCTCGCCCTCACGTGGCTCCGGGAAATCTCGCACACGATGATAAGTACTCCCGCATCGAAAACATCTAGATGGTGCCGGCTGACCCTCCTGGACATAAGAGCTGAACAACCGGCCTTGCTCTAAGTCTCTGCCACCTACAAGGTGTCTATCGCGAAGCTTAAATGGCCGCCTCTGTGCCGGTGTACCAGTACGAATTCTCTTCGGCTCTGGAGCTACCGAAGTCTCAGTAAGATGCTCCTCGACTAATAAGGCTGCATCTACCGCTGCTGCATAGGTCTCGCAATGATGTGCGCTGATCGCAAGAAACAACGGGGTAAGAAGGCCTCGAACAAACCTCTTGACTCGCATCTCCTCAGTAGCCACTAAATATGGGGCATAAACAGACAACTCGGTGAATAGTATGTCGTACTCTGCCACTGTCATCTCCGGAGTCTGACGTAAAGACTCGAACCTGCATGCTCTAGAATCTCTGACACTCTGTGGAAGGAAGTGCGCAAGGAACACCGTCACGAACTCAGTCCAGGTCATAGGAGGAAAACCTGCTGCTCTTCCCTTCTCGACCGACTCACACCATTTCTGCGCAAGATCTTCCAGGCGAAAGCTCGCGAACTCTACCCAACTCGCATCTGAGCATCTGAGTGAACGACATATCCGGGCCATCCTATCTATAAATAACTGTGGGTCCTCGGCTGCATCGGTGCCCATGAAGACCGAAGGCTTCAGCCTCATAAACTCTGATAGTGATACAGTAATAACCTCTGTAGCTGCAGGGGCAACTGCCTGTACTGTAGGTACCATCGTGGTCCCCGTAATGGGTGGAACTACCTCTGGTCGCTGCGCTCGAAGTGCCTCAACTAACGAGCCTATCATCTGGCGCATCTCCTGCATACCGGCCCCTAGCATAGCGATCTGGTCTGTCGGAGGAGGAACAGTCTGCTCTGGTACAACGGGTGTACTGCCCGGGTCAGTCCTCGTCTCAGAAGAGTCAACTCTAATCTCGGCTCTCGCGGCAGCTCTTTATGCCCTCGTAGTCTTTGGCGGCATAATGGCTGAAAAGAAAGTAGGATTCGATAAGGTTATGGAAATCGAATCACTAGAATGTATATAACCATGAAGGAATTTCAATCAATAAGTCCTAAGGTCACTTAGACGGAGTACCGTGTCGTGAGTATGCCGCGGAACATACACACTCTACGCCACTCTGCTTCAGGTACCTACTCCATCATACCAGGGTCATCCTACACTCCAAAAGGTAAAACCTACGCTCTGATACCAACTTTGTCACGACCCAAAGTTCGGCCCATGACCGACACTTAACCACGTAACGTCTATAGGCGTAACGCGACTAAGTAATCCGAAACCCAGAAATCAAAACCATTAAATGTAGTGAGTGTTGAAAACATTTGATGAAAACATTTGTTAAAACGTTTAGAAATCTCAAGTAAAAATCCTTCAAGTTTAAATTATTTTATTCAAAATTTTGGCAGCACCTCCTTTGTAAAAACTAGCCCCGAAATCGGGTACAAGACATGATATAAGTAAAGTGACATACAATAAGAATAAAGCATTCCCAAACGGGAGCAATCACGCCCAACGGCAGAAACAACCACCATAATAATAATATACGACACTGTAGCGAAGAATGAGCAAAATAAGTGAAAAACAGCATAAAAGATAAAACTACATAAATAAAGTCGGCTCACACGAGCTCGACACCAGAGTACAAAATAATATACAATATCGTCCTCACAACTGGACTCTAAGTCAATACATGAAATAGTAGATGGAGAGTACTAGATACAATAGTGTGTACAACTGGAAATAAACGGATACCGCAAAAACCCATCTATAAGCAAGGGCTCACATGCCAACTGCAGTGGTATCCGTAGCAAAAAGATACAAGGAGGTAGCCCCTACTCTGAGGGGCAACCTGCAAACACTGTGGCACAACGGGGGTGAGTTGCCAACTCGTGAATAGTTGATAACATATAAAGGTAATCGCGAGTATGCACGTACTGCGATACTCTAACATATGCCAACAAATAACATCTATATGATGAGCTGGGTATGCAATAATCATGCAAACAAGTGCAATCTAAAAACATCTATATATGATGAGCAGGGTATGCAATAATCATGCCAAAGTACTCTATTAGGTGCTACGACTATAGGATAAGATGCATAACAATGAATACTGAGCATGGGATAAAATATCATCTACACGGAATATCAACGTGAAAAAAATAATTGGTGTCCATCAAATATACCCAAATCCCAGTAAAACTCAGGCGCCGTCACTCTAATCGGCCTCAAAGCCTGTAAAACTCATAGAATCGTGAGTGCCCAACATCGGCACTCGAAAATATCATGAAATAATCATGTCCAGCATCGAAACGCAAATCCTCATGTATCGGACTAGTTAGTCCGGATCGGCCCACGGGCTCTGTCTGCGGAATCGGTCCTCGGCCCCGGCAGTATGGGTCGTCCCGTATCCATGTCTCGACTCTGGTCAGTAACCTCCGGATAACCGCCAGGTCCAACCAATCACCGGTAGGTAGTAGTCCTTCTGCCAGGCTCACTGTCTACTGCACAGCGATCCGTTCTCGCCCCGGGGTACCATACCGGGTCCACCATGTACCCGCAATCGGCCTCATCCAGCTCCTCAATTCGGGTTCATAGGTCACACGTCTCAGAACCGAGAAAGCGCATGGTAGACGCACTGAAATATCATATCAAGAGAGACCGGGTTTTCAAAACAGTGCATATTTTCTTAAAATAATACCACGGCTCTCAAATCCAGAAATCACACGAATCCAAAACTCAATGCGTAGACCCATGCAATGTGGCGTATGCCGCTAAGAGTAAAAAGGGAAACCGCTCTTTAAAATGGATCCAGTTTTGAAAATATCTCATGCGGTCCCTATTTTCTAGAAATCAAAGCCAATATCATCCATGTATGTGACATATGTATGTATATAGTTATGGATGTGCATGTAGATATATATACACAAATATGAGTGTGCCAATATATATGTGCACCAATATGGATATACAATGTGTATGTGCACAAGTATGGATATATCAATGTATGTGTGCACCAATATGGATATACAATGTGTATGTGCGTAAGTATGGATATATCAATGTATGTGTGCACCAATATGGATATACAATGTGTATGTGTGCAAGTATGGATATATTAATGTATGTGTGCACCAATATGGATATACAATGTGTATGTCCGCAAGTATGGATATATCAATGTATGTGTGCACCAATATACGACAGAATCATGTCAAATCATTAATGATGCGGTAATCAAAATAATGTATGGTTCGTAGCAATTTTATAGTGCGAGTGTCATGGCAATCACTAACGGTGTGAGTGTAACATACAAATAGTGCTCGTGCAGCTTGAACCGTTAGTGACAGTGCAGTGTTATATAACTACTGTTTCTATATACAACAAAAGATGGGTATGCTACAATAGTACATATGCACGAGCAATATATATATAAATATATACGCGACTACAATATCCTATCATGCCCTGATGCTTAACGCCATACGGGCGATTTCCCCGTAGATGTTAAATCTACTCACCTGGTCTCGTGCTAAGTGTAGCCAACTACTTGCTTCCCCTTTTTTGCGGCGTTCGACATACCCGCCTGCGAACCTAGAATTTACACAAAGAATACATATAAGCTAAAATCCAGCAAAAACGCGATATCAAAACCAAACGAGAAACTCGCGTCGCGAACTAAACGCGTGCATCTGATACGCCAAAACGTGTGTATACGCGTCTGAAACAACCCCGACACGTCGCGACACACAGGAACACTAAACCCACTCACGTATCACACGTGTCGCGCAAGCTTAAGGTATTGAAAAAAAGGTATATTGTTCCAGATTTTGACTCGAAAGAAAATATAAAAAGTTGCATATACCAAAACACTTAAATATACAGCAAACTCCCCCAGAACAAACCATAGCACCCAACTCCCTTCTCTGGCCGCAATTTGCGGCCAGAACGAATTTATTTGCGGCCATACATGGGAATGAGGGTTTCGTGCTCTGTGTGTGTGGTCTAGATCTAGTGTACATGCCCTAGTAATCTTAGTTTTTGTCTAAAGCAACCGGGTCAACAAGAGATTTTAAAAAGGGCTAACATTTACCTTAAACCGTTATTTACAGTAAAATGAAACCCTATGGTATTTTAGTGAAATCTGGGGCAAGACTTGGTTTACATGGCCTTAAAAACACTTAGCCAAGCTATACTAACCATAAAGATCCTTACTTGGCCAAATCTTCACTCAAATCACCATTCTAGCACAAAAATCACACTAAACACTAACTTAAGCTAACTAACTATAAAACAAGCAAGTAAAGGAGTTGAGTTTTAAGAGATTATAGCTCACTAGATCCTAGGTGCAAGAAGAAGGGGGAGAAGAAGAGAAGGAGGATCTGTTGCTGCTGCTGGGTTCTGCTGCTGCTTGCTGCTGCTGCTGCTTCTTGTTGCTGCTGTTGCTTGTGCTGCTGCTGCTGTTGTAGCTTCTGCTGCTGCTGTTCAGGTATGGGTATGTGTGTGTGAATGAGAGGGAGAGATGTGAGGAAATGAGTGTTACAAAAAAAAGAAATGAGAGAATAAGAGAGTCAAACCCCCCTCTCTTTCCTCATTAAATGCAAGCATGGCTCAAGCCATCATGCTCTCTCTCTCTCTCTCCAAGTCAGCTCCCAAAACACCACAATTTAAAAAAAAAAAACTAATACACTTACTAAATTCAATTTAGCTTAATAAAATGGGTTAGTCTACCATGGTTTTCTAAACATGGTTTAACCCTAACTTAACCCTAGTTTACATGCACAAGTGTGTGCAAGCCTAATTAAAATCTAATAAAATATTCATTAATTTTGATAAAATATTTGAAAATCGTTTTGGTAAACTTTTTACTGAAAACCATATATTAAAGTATAATTAGCCACTAATCAAAATCTAAGGTGTTACAGCGATACTCTTAGACAAATAGACCGGACTGTACGAAGATTGTCACAGATAGGCTCAGTAGGGGTTCGGATGAGTTTTTTCGCCGGCCTTCTTTTCGACAAGTACCTGGGTAGCCATTACATACATCTAGTGCCGCTGACGGACTTGTGGTTAAACCTACTACCGGCATACTGTCGAGTCTTTAAAGTCCCACACAGAGGGTTTCCCTAGTTCAGGCAAAACGATGTAGAGGCCGTATAATTTTACGTGCAGGGTTCCGATCATATACGTGTACTAGCTATACGGATTTTGTTCGGACGGATAATACTAGCGGGCTTAGGATTAAGCCGCATACTAGTATTATATTATTGGATTATCTTTATCTATTGGTATATGTATTTTTTGCAGTATGAATATGGGTATGTATATACGGTGAGGGCATTCTTGTAATTTTGGAAGAAGTGCTTCTAGAAGGGGACACCTCATTTTGGATATATGTATTTTTGGAAAATAGATAATGAGGTAGAGGAATGGAGATATTTAGAGCATGGGATGAAGCATGGCTAATTCTTTTGTTTATTCATTTGCTCTTACTATTCAATCATGGTTGTATTTTTCTATGGAAAAATAATACATACTTGATTTTTGGTAAAAAGACTTAGCCATTCTTCACTTGTTCATTCTACACTCATTTTCTACACTTTGCATTCTCTCTCCATTGCTCTCCTCCTTCTTCCTCAAACCCTAACCCTCACATGTGTTGTGAAACCTATTGTTCTTTAAGATAAATTAGTCCAATTAACTCTCTACATCTCCTAAGCTACCTAGATTAGCAAACTGGGTAATTTAGTTACCTCATTCTTGAGGTTAGAGCTTGAACCATAGACTCTCGGGTGGATCGTCTTCGAGACGAGGAAGCCGACGACCAAGCTTATCCGTACAATCTAGGAGCTCAAGAAGAGGAGAAGAAGACTTGAAGGACTTGTATCTTAAAGGTATAAACAACTATCATAGTAGCTTAGAACCTTTATGAGTTTTGTTAGTTAAGGTTTCTGAATGATCTTGGAAGTTTAGTCGATGTTGCTTGTATAAAAATTGTTTTTTGTTAGTTCATCCTCTCCACAAATCTTGTGGAGTGTGCGACATCGACTTACACAAAGTACAGTGGGAACCTACACGAGACAAATGACGATCTCAGGTCAAAGGACTAACCTGTACTTATGTCACCTGAGAACTTCCATCCGACGATAGATATAATACCATCTAGAAGTTCTTGGTGAGTCCACTGGTGTACTCGCCTCCAGTGAGCACCTGTATACTATCTTATGTGACACAACACCAATGGTTTATGAGACCGGCCACTGCCCCTCGTCGGGGGTCTAGAAACGTATACACTAGTCTACTCCAGAATGTCGATGCCCAGGCTCAATACTCCCACGACTAGGGACATTTAAGGATGTGCTTATGGACAACCCAGCTCCCACATATACGATCGCCATCATAATGCTGGTTTTCAAGCAACAATCCTACGAGCTTCATTAATGATGAAGATAAACCATATAGCATACTATCATCCCGAGTAAGACTGTTATACCTGTATAGGTCCTCATTCAATTATCATAATTGCCTACTTGCAATCACAATAATTGTCTTGAGGGCACTATATCCAAGAACTGGTACCCTTAGGATTCTCCATAGTTGGAGTACTTGTTGTCTCTCCTTCGGGCGTGTACGAGGGAGCGGCTTCGGCTTCACTCTATCACGTTCCTCAGATCTCCAGGGTGAACCCTTCGTGGTCCAACTCTACGTTCTCCATGTATGCTTTTCCTCGGTGAGTGTGGTGATGTCAGTCTTTCTTGGAGTCAGGCGACCTGACCGACTCCTTTTCAGGGGGCGAAGGAGCGCGGCGAGCGTTGAAGCGATAATCTGGTCGCTCCTAAGACCTCGGTGTCGGACTGTCCGGTGCCCAATGAGTCATGGAATCATTCCTCGTATGGGGGTCGTGACTGCTAGAATCGGCATTCCGGTGTTCGTGACATCGAGATTGGCACGAGCGAGGACGAGGACTTGAATGCGCCCCTCTGCCACTTCATGCACGCCGTTGTTCCAAGAAGCAGGGGCGGCAGTTTGGCGGGTGTGGTGTAACAATTCAAAAAAATAAAATATTATTTTTGGGAATTTTTATAATTTAATATTAATTTATTGAATATTTTAATATTTTGGTATTATTAAATACAAATAAATGGGAAAAATTTTAGAAAAATTATGGAAAATTCTAAAATAGGGTAATTTATAGAATTATGCCATTTTTAAGTTTTTATGATTAGTTATATGCTAATTTAGAGCTAATCGCGATTAAAAATCGCTAATCGGTTTTTTAGCAATTTTGTGCAAAACATGCACATATCTTTTATTTTCCTACACTTGTGCATTTTCTACCATATTTTCTCATTTGGGTTTACTATTTGAGTGAGAAGGAATTAAGAGAAAAAGAAAAGAAAAGGATAAAGTAAGTATGATGAGAGAGAGAGAGAGTAGTTGCTTTTGACTTTTTGAACCATACCCATCATTTCCTCACACCCATTTCTCTCTCCCCTCTCATGGAGCTGCTGCTGCTCCTGCTCCTGCTCCCTCTCATTTCCCTCCCTTTCACTTCATAGATCCCTCTCATTTCCCTCACCAAAACCCCACTCCCACTTCACAAAAAGTGTTCCCGAGCTCACTAGCTACACATTGAACCTAGCAAGATTGGATTTGGAGGACTTTGAGCAACTCAAGAATTTTCTTGAGTTGCCAAAGAAGGTAAATTCTGGACCTATTAGAGTAGTACTTCATTTCTTGTGCATCCATGCTAGTTTCATATCGATATTGTGTCGTCTTGTGAACCTTGGAGATTTCTAGTTAGGGTTTAGGGTTAGACCTGAAATTAAAAGTGAAATTGAGGCTTTTAGTGATCCTAGAACCCATGTTGTGATGTTATATTGGACAATACCTGGAACATGAAACCAGAATATGGATTTATGAGACGATGTCGGAGAAAAACTGTGAATCTGTGATCGTATTTGGGAATCTGCTATCACCCCGAGACCCCTAAATTGACAGTGACATGTGCAGGCATCAAGGAAGCCAACCCTAGAACCCTAGCCCCTACTTCCCATTCCCGGCGGCAGATTTAACCCTTCTGGCCCAAATTGCGGCCAGAGCAGGAGTGAATTTCCTCGTTTTTGGTGCACGACCCTATTTCCAGTAGTTTAGACCCCTGACATGTATAGATTTGTTTAATTTGACCTAGGGTGAAATCTGGAGCCTATTTCCCTAGTTGTTGTTTGGATTCGTGTTTCCGTATTCCGTATTTCTAATTCTGAAATTGCTTATGGTGTTTTACCTCGACTACTTGGCGTTTATACGACGATATCGAGGGTTGTTGATGGCTTTGGAGGCGTACCCATAGGTTCTAACCTATAGGCCCCATAGCATATCGTTTTGGCTTTTGTGTGTCGTTTTAGCTTTGATTTGGTTTTGATACGCAATTGCAATACGTTAATGTGTAGGTACCCCATGAAGACTTCGGGATGACAAGCAAACGCGTGGCGACGTCGACAGATAAAGACGCAAGGTGAGTAGATTATATCTACAGGGGGAAGTCGGGTGGATGGCGTATAGCACCCCCGCAGTCCGTAGTTGGTATACCTTATGTGTTTATATATGATAGTATAGTGTCGTGGATTATCTGAGATGTGTTAGATGTGATAGGGTTAGAAGTAAGCTAGAATATTTCCTAGTTGCGAATCCTAGGATAGGTTTACACCCATACGCACACACTTGCATATTCCTTATTTTACACTGTGTTGATGATGATATTGGATGACATTGGAGATGAGTCGATGGTTTGGGGCTTTGTGCCGTGAGATCGGTGATTTGATATGATTCGTATTTGGGATACGACATGTGATTCTTGCGGGCTTTGGATGTGTGTTTACCCCCGCATTCATACTTTATAGATGGTATCGATTTGTACTAGACTTAGATCAGTACCCCAGATTATGTGATATGATGATAATGATACCTGATATTTGATGAGAGGAATGTGATACTGACCCGTACCCGGCTATTGGGATGCCGTACGACGATTTACCGTACGAGCTTTATATTGATGATAGATCCGAACTCATGACTTGAGGATGTCATATAATTTACTGTATCGTATGCGCTACTACTGAGGCGGGATCACCGACTACTATATATATACATATCGACTCAGATTTAGGTGGTTTCCATACCCTTCCCGGTTTACTTGATACTTAGATCTGTAGTTTGCATAGTAGAAGTTAGACTAGACCCGAATCATACCTATTTCAAAACTAACGAATCGGGAATATCTTAAGGATAAGTAAAGGGATTCTACGGGTATTTTCAAAAGACGTATCTATTCTTAAAAACACCGTAATCTTTATTTTACCAAAACCCCGATTCGTTTTATTTCAAATGGCATTACTGCATGACATGTACACATGGATGTAGATTCTTTACTGTTGCGTTGATTATTCGATTTCCGCATATTCATGCTATTCACATCGCTTTGCATGTGTTTATTGCTATATTACCATCATGCTGTTAGGACACCAGCACCTTTATCGATGATGCATATGTTCCACGTACACTGCTTGCCGGCTCACACACTTCATCATCGATAATTGCCATGTCACTACACAGTAGTATTATTGCATCAGGATATGACCTTGTATGTGCATACCATTATTCTATGTTGCATGATATGCTGTTATACTTGCATTTCATCTATATGTCGCATACATCATGCTTTCTGATTATGCGCATTGGGATATTTGTTTTCATGATATTTCTGGATTTGGGGAACCGTGGGTATTTCAAGAGATTATGTAAATGTTTTAAAACCTGGTTACCCTTGATATGATATTTCAGCTTCCACCATGAGTTTTATCGGTTCTGATTTATATACCCCTACGAGGAGGCGTCGAGGCCGTATGAGGGTACATGGTGGGGCCCGGAGTACCCCGGGGCAAGAAAGGGATGTCGATGTGCTATGAGCCGATGAGCCCGGCTGGGGAACCATACTGTCCGGTGATATTACCTTTTACTCGGCGGTTATCTTGGGGATACCGACCGGAGCTTGTATGTATGCATACGTCGCAATTCGAGGGTCGAAGCTGGGCACTCGGGTTTCGATATAGCGTATGATACGTACCTATCAGGGCTAGTCTTGGTGACAGTGCCTGATAGATGAGGATTTTCGTGCCGATGCTAGGCACAGGTTTCGTGATGTTTTCCATGATTTTGTTTATATTCTCATATTTACATACATGATGTTTATTGTCATTGGGTGACGGGTGGACGGGTTCCACGTTTATTGTCATTGGGTGATGGGTGGATGGGTTCCACGTTTTTACAGACTTGATCACATACAGACTGGATTTACATTGATCATACTTCATTTGTATATATAACAAGGTATGAGGGCGCTGTTATATATACCCTTACACCAATATTAATGGAATGGGACGCTAATATATGTGTATTGATATCCATTTGATACTTCATTATATTTACTTCATGCAGACATACCTTATACTGATGACATGTTATTACCTGAGTACTTGGCACTACATACATGTTTAGATGTTACATTGCCACCTTATCATGCTCAGATGTACTCTTGTGGTTTATATTATACTGATCGTGTTGACCTAGGATTATGTCTTGCATTCGGTTTCTGCTTGTAGATATTTCTATTCACGAGTTGGCAACTCACCCCCGTTGTGCCACAGTTCTTGCAGGTTTTGCCGTACAGGTTCCATTGCGTCATTTCTGGCACACTGCCTTTTTTGCGGGTGAATTGCATTTGGTAGGTGGATTCTTTTGTATCAAGAACCACCATTGTACTTGTATTATTCATTGTATCTTGAATTCCATCAACCAAAACTTGTATATTGTTCCAGACTTAGACATTAGTGATGTATTATTCGACCTTAGAGTCGCGCTTAGTAGTATTGCGGTTTTCATGCTTATTGAGTTTCTTTTTGGTTTTGACCCTCGCCATTCGGCGTTGTATGTTATTGCTTGCGTGGTTGTGACCGTCAATTGACAAAGAGCTAGCTCCCGCTTGGGGATGCCTTTTATCATTGCATATATATTGTTCTTGTTGTACCCCGTTCGGGGCCTGTATTTACAAAAGAAACTCTGCCGAAATTTTTAGAAAAGACTTTACATTTTAAAATGTATATTCGGCTTAGTTATTTAAAAACCTTGACTTCAAACATGTTTTTCTTCACTTCTTTAAACCAGTTTTCTTTACTTACTCTTAAAATGGTTTTAGATTTCTGGGCTTTTGGCTTACTTGGATCAGATGGAGTCCTATAGACTTCATATGGTTCAAGGGCCAGTCACGTGCTCTTTCGGGTCGTGACACATGGATGGCCGTTTGGACACGAGCGAGCGCGTCTACCATCACCGTGAGTCTGTAGATTTGTGCGGATAAGGCTTTGACGATGTTGGGAGGCGGAGTAGAACCGCCCCTGCCTCCGTTGCGAAGGACGGGTGGCTTGTGCCGGGATCCCCGTTGTGATGATTGCTGGTCATTATATCGAAGGTGGAAGATCAACTTTCGCGGTAGAAAATCCTTTCGATTTCCTATAGACGACGCCAACTGATGGAGGTCCGAATCTCCCTCAAATGCTGTCCTCCGTCGATCTTGTTGCTAGCGGTGCTGAACTGTTGAGATTTGAGATGAGGGTTGAGGGTGTGGATCTCAATGGGTTATTGGTTGTTATTGACGCTGAGCTACCAGCAAGGGAAGTCCAGGGTTGGGAAACCACCGTAGGACCCTCCGACGATCATGTAAGTACCGAGAAATAGTAAGGTTGAGTAGTGACGTATTGGAATGAGTTCGAGATACCTGAGTCGTCTGGAAGAAGGGTTTATATAGTGGTCTTATGGAGAGAGCCGATACAAGGTTCTCACCGTCCGTTACGCCTTCGCGTTACGTTCGCGTTAATGGCAGGATACGCCTATTAATGGCGAGATGCGTTCATTAATGGCGAGATACACTAGCATGAGATGCGGGATGTGAAGCGGCAGAGATCTCGTTGTGGCGAGATACACGAAGCTGTTACGGGGGCGCTTAGGCTCCGTGCTCACAGCCAAACAGGGACGCTGAGGAATCTAAAATATAGGATAGCTCAGAGACGAGAAAGTGAGCTGAGGAGTCTCAGCTATAGGGTAGCTCGCAGACAAGCAATTGGCTGGTGGTCAGCCGAAGGGGGAACATGCTTCGGGGAGGTCATCTGAAAGGTCGGACGCAATCTCGGAGGCGAGGTGCCGAGGAATGTCCTCCATACATCATACTTAATCCAGCTCTGCAGCCCCCAGGAATCTAGTTGGCTTACGTGGATGATACGTCATCCATTACATGTCATGATCTGGGGAAATCCCACTTACGGGCATCATCATTAGCTCCCTTACTCTCGTTCCGACCTATATATGGATTCGGTCGATAGTGGTCAGCTCGGTTTTCTCTGTTCAGCTTAGTGCCGAGGATTCTTCGCAGTGGATTGTCCAGGAACGACATGGCGTTTGGCGGCTGTGTCTCTTCGATTTCCGGATCCACGTGGCGTTTTACTACGCGCCTTAATTTTCACGTGTATTTTCGATGACATCAGCGGATCAGTGAAAGGGCGGCGATATAATGGAGACGTCGCTTCGCTTGTTCAGGCCGTCGATATCGTGCCACATGGCTATAATTGGGTGGCAGGTTATGAGACGTCGCTTCCGCCAGTTGGATCCATGCGAGGAGGGAAATGCCCAATGGTTGGCTACCGCATGGCGTCATCAGGATCGTGGGGTGCGACGCTTTGTTCTTGCGGGAGTGGACTTAGGCCGTGCTTTTGCTGAGTGTATAAATAGGGGATGCATATCCCTAAGAAACGCCTTTGCTTCGCTTGCCTCTTGTCATCTGAGGATTGCTCGGCGCTTCATCCCTTAGGTCAGATCCCCAGTCAAAATCCATCCTCAGCCACTCTTCCCTTGAATTAGGTCAGATGTCTTTCTATGATGTTTTAGTTGTTGGATATATATGCCCTAGAGGCCTTCATTATATAGGATGCTAGGGATATGTATGTATAAGAAAATCTTGCTTGATATGATAGTATGCTTTTTGTTTTGCCTTTATCTTAACGTGTGATATGTTTTACTTGTTATTTCATATCTTATATACATGTTGATAAAGCCCGTAGGATCCTTGCTTGACTACCAGCGTTGTGATGGCAATCATACTTATGGCAGCTGGGTAGTCGATGAGCACATCCTTAAAATGTCCCTAGACATGGGAGTATTGAGACTGGGCATCGATACTCTAGAGTAGACTAGTGTATACATATCTAGATCCTGATGAGGGACGATGAATTGGTCCCACAGCCATTGGTGTGGTGCACCTAAGATTGTATACAGGTGCTCACTGAGGGTGAGTACACTTGACGGACTCGCCGAAAACTAGCTAGATGGTATTATACCTAGCGTCAGATAGCAGTTCTCTGGTAACATGAGTGCAGATAGTCTATCGACCCGAGGTCGTTATTTGTCTCATGTGAGTTCCTACTGTGCTTTGATTACTACCTTACCACGGCTCTACTGAGCCGTGCAAACAGGTTTTAGTTGGGTACAGTCCCGAGCCACATGGATGCGGTGAACGACTGTTAGAGATTCGTCTCTCCTGGTATAGGGAGTCGATGTCGCCCTGTGTTCGGTTGCCTACACCATAAGTCCCTGGCCAGGGCGGATTGAGAATTACTGGTAGTTGGACCAGTAGATTCTCGAATGGTATTGAGCCACACCGGCACAATTTGTTAAGTTATTAGGGGTCTGACGTTTTCCACCCCCTAGACCTGGCATGTGATACTCTCAGACGAACAGACCGGACTGCATGGAGATTGTCACGGATAGGCTCAGTAGGGGTTCGGATGAGTTCGCTCGTCTACATTCTTTTCGACTGGTACCTAGGTAGCCGGTACGTACAGCTAGTGCCACTGACGGACTTGTGGTTAAACCCACTACCAGTATACTGTCGAGTCTTTAGAGTCCCACACAGAGGGTTTCCCTGGTTCAGGTGAAATGATGTAGAGACCGTATGGTTTTACGTGCAGGGTTCCGATCATATATATATACTAACTACATGGATGATGTTCGGATGGATAATACTAGTGGGCTTAGGATTAAGCTGCATTCTAGTATTATATTATTTTATTATTTTTATCTCTTTGGATTCGTATTTTTTTCAGTACGAATATAGGTATGTATATATGGTGAGGTCATTCTTGTAATTTTACAAGAGTTGCTTCTAGAAAGGGACACCTCATTTTTGGTTTTATCTATTTTTGGAAAATAGATTAATGAGGTGGAAATGGAGATATTTGTGGCATGGTTGAAGCATGGCTAATTCATTTGTTTATTTCATTTGACTTTACTATTCGAGCATGGTTGTATTTTCTATGGAAAAATATTACATGCTTGATTATTGGAAAAGGGTTAGCCATTCTTCACTTGCTCCCAAGTCTTGTTCATTTGTGTTTTCTCATTCTCTCTCCATTTTTGCTTTCCGCCTTCTTCCTCAACCCTAACCCTCACATGTGTTGTGAATACTAGGGTTCTTTGAGATAAAATAGTCCAATTAACTCGTTAGATCTTCTAAGCTACCTAGATTAGCAAACAAGGTGTAACACCCGAGCCCAATGCTACTAATTTTCAGTTACCGTTTGAACGTAGTGTGACACTCATTTCATTTATCTTGCTTGTTTGTTACTTACTGTAAATTTTACCCGGCAAATTCATTTATGCATATAACAATTTTTGGCATCTAAAATAAAATTAAAAATATTCATCTTGGCCTGCTTGACACCCCTAACCCTGTTGTAGCGTCCGTGCATCGTGTTCTCGTCCCGTTCAGTGAAACGGGCGAGTTTGGACGGCTATGTGCACGTACGTGTGCCCGTTTTGGGGGTATGCTTTTTGATCATAAAACACTTCATTTTCACCTTTGGATCCGGCTTAAAATTCTATTATTTCAATTTCAAATTTTTGGACCCGACCCGGGCGCGATTTGGAATTGTTTTACTTTGCGCCAAAATCCCATTATATATATATATTTTAAACCGTAATATATTTCTTAAACCGTATACTATATTTCCTATTCCAAAAATCTTTTAATTAAAATGTATTCCTAACAAACAAATTCTTCAGCCAATCGCAACCTCTCCTTAACCCCGTCGGCCCCACTTCTCTCTCCTCTCTCTCCCGTCGCTCTCTCTCTCTCTCTATCTTTCTCTCTCTCTCCTATATATATACTCTATCTTCTTCCCTCCTCCACTTTCTTTTTAAAAGAACGCTGAAACCCAACCCCTTAGGACCCTAGCCGTTTAGCCTTCGTTGCCAGCAACCCTCAGGTCGCCGACGACTTCTCATCACCATCTCACCACCCTCAGCATCACTACCTCCTCCCCTCTTCTTCCTCTCCCTTCCTTCACCCCGACGACCCAAACCCATCGACCTCGACCTCAACCTAAACCCTCACCGCCGGTCACCTACCACCTCGTCGACCCTACATCGTCGCTGTCATCCTCTCATCCCTCTCCCGCTTCTTCCCCGACACCACTGCAGATCTCGACACCAACAACCCTAGCAGCCCTAGCCTCCAAGCACGTAGCCGTCGGCACCCCTTGCACACCACCGCCGCCATCTTCCCTTAACCCTCATCCCTCCGACAACCTTCACCCGACTCCTAATCCATCAACTCCGCCGCTGTTGACTTATTCTTCCGTAACTCCTCCCCATCGCGGCAGCCACCTGAATCGTCGTGGCCACCTTCACCCGAGCACAACACTGAACCCATCAACCTTAGCACCTTTAACAACCGAGATCCCTAGCCGGGCCCAAGTACAAACCTAGAACAAAGCTTTGATCATTCGTTGCCTCAGGTCTCCGAGCCATATTGTTTCCGTAATCGTGTCTAGCTTCGCCGAAATCCGACCGTGCCGGCGACGCGTCCCGACGTTCCAGCGAAGTACCCCGACCCGTGTGGTTCCACTGTTCGTCGTTTGGGTTCTTTCCATGAACCGTGCGCCCGTCGCGAGTTTTCCCCACCAACATTCTACGTTCCGTTTTCCCGATTCGCGACCCGTCGAGGCAAGTAACCCTTGCTACATGCTAAATAATATTTACATACATATTGATGACACCCTAAACCTGTAAATTTAACTTTGGTACGATCATTTCTCATTTTCCTGTACAATATTGTTATATATCATTTTATCTTTAAACTTGGAACCTACAGTTTGCAATTAAACCTAATAACCACATTTACCTGTTTAATCACATTTTTAATATTGACATAGCTCATGGCATTTATCTCTATAGTTTTGTTCCATTCGGACACGCGTATGCATTTTAACCTGTAATAGCTGTATTGAACCTTTATATAAATCATTGCACCTTTAAAGCCCTAAACTTGTTAACATGATTAAACGACTATAATTGTCTTACTGCATTCTTATAATGTTGAAAACATCTCTGTGACACAATTGATAACTGTATTGCAAATCGAATGAATCTGCGTATTGCTTAATTCATTGCTTATCTCATGTTGTTAATGCCCATGCTTGATTATATAACTGATTGTGAGTACACCTATGATATCGCTTGCTTCTTGAACTGTCATGCTACCTACACATTGATTGACCCGACATGGTACCGTATACTGCTTGACTTGACATGATGTACCATGACCTGACCCGTTACCTGATCTTGTGTCTAATGCCAATAAACCTGACATGTAGTCCTCATGGACCGTTCCTGTTGTCTATCCAGACAAACCTGTTTACCTGATCCTGTGTTGGCATTAGTTTCTTGATTTCGGAATACCTGACTTGACATACACATATAGCTTGGGGGTATGGGGAAATCAAAGGTGAAACCTGACTTGTAACTCAACAGTTCACTACCTGTCCTGAGTGTACACATTCCTGTTTTGTGCCTAGCGGCATGTCTCGGCTTCAACTGAGAATATTGTGGCCGTGGTCCCGGGTATGTACAGGATACTATCGAGTGTACACATTCCTGTTTTGTGCCTAGCGGCATGTCTCGGCTTCAGCCGAGAATATTGTGGCCGTGGTCCCGGGTATGTACGGGATACTATTGAGTTACATCGATGATTCATCAATTTGGTTTCAAAGACTTTAGAACAGAGAACGTGATAGAACAGTCCAGTTTACCCACTGCACACTACCCTGCACTGCTCTGATTCATATTATTGTTACCCCTGCTTTATTCATGTTTGTATTCGCATTGCCTGTTTATTATGTTATTACTTGATGACTTGACGCGCTGACGTCTGGGTTTTGCATGGCCCAGATTCTTCTACTTTGTTGCAGACTGATTATGAGTTTTGCCGTTGTTAGACGAGCGGTGAGGTTCCTGTCGGTACGTAGTTTCACTCCCGGTGTTTCATTTATTGTATCTTTTGGCTTCTGCATATTGTTATCTCTTGACTTTTTTACTCTGGCTTATGGACATGTACTAGGTAGTTAGTTTACTTTCCTGTTCTTGATATCTCCACAGCCGTAATGTGACTGTGGAAGGATTTTTCCTATCCACAGGTAGCATGGTTGGCTATGTCACGTGCCCACTTTACCGTACTTTGGGAAGCGGGGCGTGACATGGTTCTTTTGGTATCAGAGCCATAGGATAGTCGGGTTGATTCTTTTGTAGTTGGGTATTGTACCCAATACACGAATCAGAATACCCGTGTTTAGGAAACTTGTCCTGCCACCTTGCCGTTTTACCATTCTTGAATCACATTCTTCCCGATTATATCTTTTACGATGTGCAAACTTCCTTTGCATATCGACTCGAAACCTGATTCCTTGTTATCTCTAGGACTTAGGCGACTTGGGTGGAGTTATGTAATTGTGGCTATGATACCGCGGCATAGTTACAATGCGGCACTCTATTTAAGTATCTTGGAGTTCTAGCCTTGATTTATATTTCAAATCTATCATCATGCAAATGTTGGGTGTTTGTTATGGCCGGTAAGAATTTGAAGACGTACCAGAGGCGTATGGACGAAGCCGCCATGCTTGGAGTAACAAGGGGAATGCTGGAGAATCAAAAGAAACAGAACGAGCTGATCCAGCAGCAAGCGGAATCTTTTCAGGAAGGTTTGCAGATCGTTCAGCAGTCTGTGAACAATGTTGGAGTTAAACCAGTTGACCGAGTAGGGACCGTAGCAGATTTCAGGCGTTTAGGTCGGTCTACATTTACTGGTTTGGAGGAGCCGTTGCCAGCGGAGCAGTGGCTAGTTGACACAGAGAACTTGCTTACTGCGGCACAGATTCCAGATGAGGAAGGAGTTGATGTGGTACGCATTCAGTTAGTGGACTACGCCCGAGAATGGTGGCTTGTGGAAGAGAATCGCTTGCCCAAGCCGATCAAGTGGGCGGATTTTTCAAAGAGTTTCCTGGAGAAGTTCTTCCCGCGGACTGCACGGGAGGAAATGGAAGAGAAATTCATCGGGCTAAAACAGAAGGGAGCACCCATAGATGTGCATGCAGCAGAATGGACAAGACTCGGCAAATTCGCTGGACCTCTGGTTGCCAACGATGCAGACAGGGCAAGGGGGTTCATGCGCAGCTTGGACGTGGACATCCAGAAGCAGATTGTCTCCCTGGGTTTGACCACTGTCTCATAAGTACTTGCGACAGCCCGAGAGCAGCAGAGTTATCCGGGATGAAGGGAGTTTGCAGCAGACAGCAGTTACGGTAAGGAAGCAGTTCTGTCGGTCCAGTCGAGTTTAGGGCTGGGCTGACAAATGATATTCTTGCAGCAATGGAAGTTGATAAAAGTGAAGAGCCGGCTGTTGTTCGTGATTTTATGGACGTATTTGAAGATATATCGGGTTTACCGCCGAAGCGAGACATGGAGTTCGCAATTGATCTTATTCCTGGTGCAGCGCCAGTATCTAAGGCGTATTATCCAATGGCACCAGTAGAGTTGGAAGAAGTCAAGAAACAGGTTGCTGAATTGCTTGAAAAAAAAGATTGGATTCGAAGCAGTAACTCACCTTGGGGAGCTCCAGTTCTTCTAGTAAAGAAGAAGGATGGCACAAGAAGGATGTGCATCGACTATCGAGAATTAAACCGGGTGACTATTAAGAACAAGTACCCGATCCCTCGCATTGGCGAACTTTTCGAGCAACTTAGTGGCGCGAGGGTATTCTCGAAGCTGGATTTGCGATCCGGATATCATCAGGTCCGAGTGAAAACAGAAGATATTTGCAAGACAGCGTTTCGAACTCGGTATGGACATTACGAGTACTTAGTGATGCCCTACGGAGTAACGAATGCGCCGGCAGTATTCATGGACTTGATGAACCGAATCTTTTCATCGTTCTTGGACCAATTTATCGTGGTTTTTATTGACGATATTCTGGTTTATTCGAAGAATTTTGAGGAGCATGCTGAGCATTTGAAGATCGCACTGCAGACGTTGAGACAAGAGAAGTTATATGCAAAGATGAGTAAGTGCGAGTTTTGGCTAGAAGAAGTAAAGTTTTTGGGGCATGTTGTGTCTGGCAATGGAATTGCTATCGATCCAGAAAAGATTGCAGCAGTTTGAGACTAGCCGATTCCAAAGAATGTTGCGGAGATAAGAAGTTTTCTTGGACTCGCCGGATATTAAGGGAGATTTGTGGAGAACTCTGCTCATCTAGCGGAGCCGTTGATCAAGCTTACGCACAAGGAGGTACCTTTTGTATGGACGGATAAGTGTGCGTTAGCTTTCTAGATGTTGAAGCAGAAATTGATAACCGCCCCTATTCTGACCGTGCCAGACAATTCCAGAGGATTGGTGATTGACGGTGACGCATCTGAGAGAGGATTGGGATGTGTTTTGATGCAGCATGGGAAGGTTGTAGCGTACGCATTGAGACAGTTGAAGGCCCATGAGAAGAATTACCCAACTTATGACTTGGAACTTGCGGCTGTGATTTTCTCTTTGAAGATTTGGAGACATTACCTTTTGGGCGAAAGGGTCGAAGTTTTTACTGATCATAAGAGCTTGAAGTATGTGTTCACACAGAAGGAGCTTAATATGAGGCAGCGTAGATGGTTGGAGCTGATGGCTGACTACGATCCTGATCTTAAGTACCATCCAGGGAAGGTTAACGTTGTGCCGGATGCGCTTAGTTGGTTACCAGCAATTCAAGTGTTAACTACGCAGAAGGAGATCGTTGCAGATTTTCGAAGATTTGACTTGGAGGTTGTGCTACCGCATTCTACGGGACAGTAGATGCAGTTGCAAGTACCGTCATCGTTGATCGAGAATATTAAAGCAGCACCATCGCAGGACCCTAGACTGCAAAAGTTTCGAGGACAGGTTGAAGCCGGACTACGAATAGATTTGTTGGTCCATGAAGATGGTTCGTTGAGGTATGGTACCCGTTTGTGTGTGCCAAAGGGAGATGTTCATGAAGAGCTTACGAAGGAGGCACACAGTTCAGCTTATTCTTCACATCCATGAGGCACAAAGATGTACAGAGTTATTCGACAGCATTTCTGGTGGGAAGGCATAAAATGGGAGATTGCTCGCTTTGTGGCTAAGTACTTGGTGTGTTAGCAAGTTAAGCCTGAACACCAAAGGGTTGCTGGTTTACTGCAACCACTTTCGATTCCTCAGTGGAAGTGGGAACATATAACCATGTATTTCGTGACGGCTTTACCGAGGAGTCCAAAGGGCAACATTTCTGTATGGGTGATTGTTGATCGATTGACCAAGGGAGCTCACTTTATTCTTTTTCGGGTTGGTCAATCAACAGAGACCTTGACAGAGCGGTACATGCAAGAGATTGTAAGATTGCATGGAGTACCGGTGAGCTTCGTGTCCGATCGGGACACTCGGTTCCTATCACACTTTTAGCGGAGTTTACAAGAAAGTTTGGGGACTCGATTGAAGTTTAGCACAGCTTATCATCCTCAAACTGATGGTCAGTAGGAGAGAACAATCCAAACTCTTGAGGATATGTTGAGAGCATGCATGTTGGACTTCAAGGGTTCTTGGGAGGATCATCTACATTTGGTAGAGTTTTCTTACAACAACAGTTTTCAGGCAACTATCCAGATGGCTCCATTTGAAGCTTTGTATGGTCGTAATGCCGTTCACCTGTTTGTTGGGACGATGTCGGTGAATGAAGATTGTTGGGACCAGATTTGGTTGTGCAGACAGTTGAGAAGGTTAACACTATCAGAAATCATGTGAAGGCAGCATAAGACCGACAGAAGAGTTGGGCAGATACGTCTAGAAGACCTCTAGAGTTCGCCGTGGGTGATTTGGTATTCTTGAAGATATCACCGACTAGAGGGGTGATTCGTTTTGGAAGTCGAGGGAAGCTTAGTCCTCGATTCGTTGGACCCTTTGAGATCTTGGAGCGTGTTGGTGAGGTTGCGTATCGTTTGGCGTTACCGCGGTCCTTGGCGAATGTGCACGATGTGTTTCACATATCTCAACTACGAAGGTATGTTCGAGGTGAAACGCATATATTGGATCATTCGGAGTTAACAGTACGAGAAGACTTGACTTTTGAGGAGCGACCGATTGAAATCGTGGATCGAAGGGAAAAGTTTCTTAAGAACAAGATGATCCCTCTTGTCCTTGTTTCTTAGGGTAATCGCTCGCTTGGAGAGTCTACTTGGGAATGAGAAGATGAAATCCAGCAGAAGTTTCCTCATCTTTTCTTGTAGTTGTTTGTTTATCTTTGTATTCTTGGAATTTCGAGGACGAAATTCTTTTGTAGTTGGGTATAATGTAACACCCGAGCCCAATGCTATTAATTTTCAGTTACCGTTTGAAAGTAGTGTGACACTCATTTCATTTATCTTGCTTGTTTGTAACTTACTGTAAATTTTACCGGGAAAATTCATTTCTGCATATAACAATTTTTGGCATCTAAAATAAAATTAAAAATATTCATCTTGGCCTACTTGACATCCCTAACCCTGTTGTAGCGTCCGTGCATCGTGTTCTCGTCCCGTTCAGTGAAACAGGCGAGTTTGGACGGCTACGTGCATGTACGTGTGCCCGTTTTGGGGGTATGCTTTTTGATCATAAAACACTTCATTTTCACCTTTGGATCCCGCTTAAAATTCTATTATTTCAATTTCAAATTTTTGGACTCGACCCGGGCGCAATTTGGAAATGTTTTACTTTGCGCCAAAATCCTATTTTTTTTATATATTTTAAACCGTAATATATTTCTTAAACCGTATACTATATTTCCTATTCCTAAAATCTTTTAATTAAAATCTATTCCTAACAAACAAATTCTTCAGCCAATCGCAACCTCTCCTTAACCTCGTGGGCCCTACTTCTCTCTCCTCTCTCTCCCGTCGCTCTCTCTCTCTCTCTATCTTTCTCTCTCTCTCCCCTCTATATATACTCTATCTTCTTCCCTCCTCCTCTTTCTTTTTAAAAGAACGCTGAAACCCAACCCCTTGGGACCCTAGCCGTCTAGCCTTCATTGCCGGCAACCCTCACGTCGCCGACGACTTCTCATCACCATCTCACCACCCTAAGCACCACTACCTCCTCCCCTCTTCTTCCTCTCCCTTCCTTCACCCCGACGACCCAAACCCATCGACCTCGACCTCAACCTACAGCCTCACCGCCGGCTACCCACCACCTCGTCGACCCTACCTCGTCGCTGTCATCCTCTCATTCCTCTCCTGCTTCTTCCCCGACACCACTGCAGATCTCGAGACCACAAACCCTAGCAGCCCTAGCCTCTAAGCACGTAGCCGCTGGCACCCCTTGCACACCACCGCCGCCATCTTCCCTTAACCCTCATCCTCCGACAACCTTCACCCGACTCCTAATCCATCAACTCCGCCGCTGTTGACTTATTCTTCTGTAACTCCTCCCCATCGCGGCAGCCACCTAAATTGTCGTGGCCACCTTCACCCGAGCATAACACTGAACCCATCAACCTTAGGACCTTTAACAACCGAGATCCCTAGCCGGGCCTAAGTACAAACCTAGAATAAAGCTTTGATCATTCGTTGCCTCAGGTCTCCGAGCCATATTGTTTCCGTAATCGTGTCTAGCTTCGTCGGAATCCGGCCGTGCCGGCGACGCGTCCCGACGTTCCAGCGAAGTACCCCGACCCGTGTGGTTCCACTGTTCGTCGTTTGGGTTCTTTCCATGAACTGTGCGCCCGTCGCGAGTTTTCCCCACCAACATTCTACGTTCCGTTTTCTCGATTCGCGACCCGTCGAGGCAAGTAACCCTTGCTACATGCTAAATAATATTTACATACATATTGATGACACCCTAAACCTGTAAATTTAACTTTGGTACAATCATTTCTCATTTTCCTGTACAATATTGTTATATATCATTTTATCTTTAAACTTGGAACCTACAGTTTGCAATTGAACCTAATAACCACATTTACCTGTTTAATCACATTTTTAATATTGACATAGCTCATGGCATTTATTTCTATAGTTTTGTTCCATTCGGACACTCGTATGCATTTTAACCTGTAATAGCTGTATTGAACCTTTATATAAATCATTGCACCTCTAATGTCTTAAACTTGTTAATATGATTAAACGACTATAATTGTCTTACTGCATTCTTATAATGTTGAAAACATCTCTATGACACAATTGATAACTGTATTGCAAATCGAATGAATCTGCCTATTACTTAATTCATTGCTTATCTCATGTTGTTAATGCCCATGCTTGATTATATAACTGATTGTGAGTACACCTATGATATCGCTTGCTTCTTGAACTGTCTTGCTACTTACACATTTATTGACCCGACATGGTACGGTATACTGCTTGACTTGACATGATGTACCATGACCTGACCCGTTACCTGATCTTGTGTCTAATGCCAACAAACCTGACATGTAGTCCTCATGGACCGTTCCTGTTGTCTATCCAGACAAACCTGTTTACCTGATCCTGTGTTGGCATTAGTTTCTTGATTTCGGAATACCTGACTTGACATACACATATAGCTTGGGGGTATGGGGAAATCAAAGGTGAAACCTGACTTGTAATTCAACAATTCACTACCTGTCCTGAGTATACACATTCCTGTTTTGTGCCTAGCGGCATGTCTCGGCTTCAGCCGAGAATATTGTGGCCGTGGTCCCGGGTATGTACGGGATACTATCAAGTGTACACATTCCTGTTTTGTGCCTAGCGGCATGTCTCGGCTTCAGCCGAGAATATTGTGGCCGTGGTCCCGGGTATGTACGGGATACTATTGAGTTACATCGATGATTCATCAATTTGGTTTCAAAGACTTTAGAACAGAGAACCTGATAGAACAGTCCAGTTTACCCACTGCACACTACCCGGCACTGCTCTGATTCATATTATTGTTACCCCTGCTTTATTCATGTTTATATTTGCATTGCCTGTTTATTATGTTATTACTTGATGACTTGATGCGCTGACGTCTGGGTTTTGCATGGCCCAGATTCTTCTACTTTGCTGCAGACTGATTAGGAGTTTTGCCGCTGTTAGACGAGCGATGAGGTTCCTGTCGGTACGTAGTTTCACTCCACGTGTTTCATTTGTTGTATCTTTTGGCTTCCGCATATTGTTATCTCTTGACTCTTTTACTCTGGCTTATGGACATGTACTAGGTAGTTAGTTTACTTTCCTGTTCTTGATATCTCCACAGCCGTAATGTGACTGTGGAAGGATTTTTCCTATCCACAGGTAGCATGGTTGGCTATGTCACATGCCCACTTTAGCGTACTTTGGGAAGCGGGGCGTGACACTAGGTACTTTAGTTAACTTATTCTTGAGGGTGGAGCTTGAACCATAGACTCTCGGGTGGATCGTCTTCGACACGAGGAGGCCGACGATCGAGCTTGATCCAAACCTTCTAGGAGCTCAAGAAGAGAAGAAGAAGACCCGAAGGACTTGTATCCTAGAGGTATAAAACCACTATCATAGTAGTTTAGAACCTCTTTGTAGTTTAGCTAGTTAGGGTTTCTGAAAGATCTTGGATGTTTGGTCGATGTTGAAAGTATAAAATCGTTTTTTATGAATTCCGCCTCCCCACAAACCACGTGGGGTATGCGACATCTACTTACACTGGTATCAGAGCCTACTTAAACCTTAACTAGCTAGTTCGCACGTATTTGGAACTTCGATCGACAGAAATTATCCGAAATTGCATTTCTAAGTATAACTTGTTGTTCAATTTTAAAAGTTGTTCAAAAATATTTTCAGTGACCTTAAAATTATGTGCAGGTATTTGTAGAACCAAGAAAAAAATTTGAGCACATGAGCTCACAATTCGTCCGCTAATCCATGACCAAATAGGTCATTTGGTCGCGGATCCACGACCTAATTGTGGCTAAGGTGCTCCTAATTTTTTTTCTATGGTTCAGGTTCATGGAAATGTGATTTTTGGTATATTTGGTTTTTGCCCAGATTTGTTTGTGTACTGGTTTGTACATGAGGTAAATGCGGAAAGTTTTAATCGATCGAAATTCTAAATTCTTGCTTGACTGTGTATTTTGTTTGTACATATGTTGCTAAACGTCTACTAATTGCTATATGTCGATTAGTGGGGGTTGCACATATGTTGTATCTTGTTGATGGTTTGCGGATATGAAGTATTGGATCGTCGTGAATGAATAGCCGGGGGATGTGAGAAGAGTATTCTTTTCTTTCATTCATATATATTTGTAAATTAATGTAATAGTCTTTTGTGGGGCACATCCGAGTTGAGGTTGTAGCCACCATTGTATTATTTCATTTACTTTTTCTTGCACCTAGAGTAGACCCAAGGAGGGGTGTACAAACTACCGGGTTCTTGAAGTGCCGAGTGGCCTACTCATTTCATTGAGAGAGGTTGCTTCACTTCGGGAATTTGGGAGGTAGTTTGCCGCACCCGTAGGGGTCTGGGGTGGGGGTTTGGGTATTCATCACGACCGTGGAATCTGTTTTTTGTCGTAGGCTAAAACGAAATACGGAAATCCTAGTATATCCAATATATTCATCTATGTTGCTGTGCTGTGATCAGTGATCTGGGATGGATATTATTATGTGAGACGAATGACTATATATATAATATATATAATAAACATTGCTTATGTTTTGCACCCGCACTAGTCTAGCCCAGCTCTGCTGTTAGTTAAGTAACCTAACGATGCATGACGGGGCCCCATGGCGAATGCGGATGGCATAAGCGTATGTTCTATTTTTGTTTATTTCTGCAATGATAAGGTTAATTGATGAGACCACATTAATATTGATTAAGTCAAAGTAAAAAATCTAAAATCTGACGTCATTGGAACAATTGCAAAACCACTCGGTTTTCTTCAAAAACAACTTTTAAAAACCAGAGCTTAAACCACTCCTTTTCAAAAGCTATTCGGTTCCTTCGAGTATATCAATTTCATCACATTAATAGTTTTCGCCAAAAACAGCCATAGCCCTCCGTCATTTCAGATAGGTATCTACTAGTATTCATGCTATGTATTTTGACCTTCACCAAGGCATAATGTTTGGTAGCTAGTGGGTGCTTATCTGTAGCATAGATAGATACATTAATCTAGGACATGCGTACAGTTGTTTTGACCTTCGTCAAGGGCTTATACGAATGGATCTAGATTAATCTGGACAATGACAGGTTGAACTTGACTTGCGACTTTTGATGTTTTGACTTTTGTTAAGGTTATAAGCGCTCGGGGCAAAAATCACATCGGGAGTTTCAAATACAGGAAACTTGCTAGTGTTGCATACCTTCTGGAGTGTGGTATTTTTGGTAGGCTTCTTTCAAAATTATCACATAATGAAAGTTGGGTCCTGATCCTACTGTGAGTATCTGCTACTCTTCGGGAGAATTTTTCACTTTGCAATTTGCCAATCAAGTAGGTGTCTAGAAAGGTGTTAACGGGGGTACGCCTCTGGGAAAATGAGGTTATTTAATTAGGTCTGTGCGAAAGCACGGGAAACCTCCCTCCAAGTACTAACACTGTCCTAGCCGAAAGATAAGCGAACTTGTATGGTGCGATTAATCATGACTGATTCTTCTTTTAGGGTTTGAAGAAGAATTCGAGGAAATAATGGGAGCCATCCTGTTTAGATAAACTAATAACCAATCTAAACTTGGAAGAGCATATGCTGAGTGTTTCTTTTCTCTTTCTCCTAATTGCAGTGACCATGACGGGACTTAAGCTAATACTAGATAATAATAAACTCGTTGGGGCAAATTATAAAGACTTGCTGAGGAATGTCCATATGGCCCTTACATATGATAAGGTCGCATATGTCCTCACGGCGAAAGCCCCTATTCCCGGTCCAGAATCCTTGATCACGGACATTGAGGTCCGTAAGACCAGGGATCTTGATTATGTGAAAGCCAAGTACCTCGTGCTGGCTTCCATGGATAATGAATATCAGAGGCGGCACGAGAAGATGGACCATGGTTCCATCTTCCTCCATACCAAAGATTTATATGGAGAGCAATCTTGTATCGGAAGATATGAGATCTCAAAGAAATTGTTTCAAGCGAGATTGGCTATCGGATCATTTGTTGGGGACCACGTCCTAAAGATGATTTCTCTCATAGAAGAGCTCGCGGACCTGGGAACTACGTTGGAGAATGAGTTGTATATCGACTTGATTCTACAGTCCCTTCCCTCCACCTATGCCCAATTCATATTGAACTTCAATATGCAAAAGATGGAAGTTTCACTTCCTGAGCTCCTCAACATGCTGACGGTGGCAAAGGGAACCTTGAAGAAAACCAAGGAAACACCCGCTTTGTTTATTGGGCAATCTTCTTCTGCTAAATCCTAGACTAAGGCCAAGGGGAAGAAGAAGAAGGCCCCCACCAAGCCGAGGGGAGGTGTGCAGAAGGTGCAGGGAAAGGGAAAGGAAAAGAATGGGGGGCAGCCACAAGGGAAGAATGCTTCTATTGTCAGAAAAAAGGATATTGGAAGAAGAACTGCCGAGCCCTAAAAGCCAAGAATCAGGACATGAAGCAAGTTACGGCTTCGGCTTCAAGTGTGTTCGTGATTGAAAAATGTTTCTCTATAAACTCTACTTCCTGGGTATTGGATATCGGATCATGATCACACATCTGTAATCATTGCAGGCGCTGAGAAGCCGTAGAGTTTTGAGGAAAGATGATATGATCCTCAGGGTTGGCAACGAAACCAGTATGGATGCTGTTGCAGTAGGAGAATATCACTTAGGATTGGCGAGTGGACATATTTTGTTATTGCGTAACTGCTTTTTTGTACCCGGTATGATGTGTAATATTATATCTGTATCATTGTTATCTAATGAAGGATATAATTTTGCACTTGAAAGCAACGTCATAAACATTCATCTAAATCATGAAATGGTTGGGTCGGGTACACTTAATAATGGAATATACATTCTCAATCAACATCAAGTTTTCAACGTCCAAAACACACTAAAAAGAAAGACTTCAGAATCAAACCAAGTTACATAAATATGGATACTTAGATCCATTTGAGTATCAATCATATGCAACTTGTCAATCATGTATCAGAGGAAAGATGACAAAAACTCCGTTCACTGAACACGGAGAAAGAGCTGCTGAGCTCCTGAGACTCATACACAGCGATGTGTGTCGGCCAATGTTTACGCATGCAAGAAGTGGATATTCCTACTTCATTACTTTCATTGATGATTTCTCAAGGTATGGGCATGTATTCTTAATGAAACATAAATCCGAGGCCTTTGAGAAATTCCAAGAGTATAAGAATGAAGCGGAAAAGCAAACCGGCAAAAGTATCAAGATGCTCCGATCTAATCGGGGTGGTGAATACTTAAGTGCCGAGTTCCTGGAATATCTAAAAGAGAATGGAATTCTCTCTCAGCTTACTCCTCCATACACACCACAACACAACGGTGTATCAGAAAGACAGAATCACACTTTACTTGATATGGTGCGTTCCATGATGAGTAATGCTAATTTATCGCCCTCCTTCTAGGGTTATGCACTAGAATCTGCTGCATACCTATTGAATAAGGTTCCAACTAAGTCTGTGTCTACCACTTCATACGAAATGTGGAGTGGGAAGAAACTCTGTCTTAAGTATCTTAAGATATGGGGTTGTCCTGCTTTCATAAAAAAGGTTCATCCGGACAAACTCGATGCATGTTCAGTATTGTGTAAGTTTGTGGGATACCCTAAGAACACTAGCGGGTATTATTTCTATTACGCTGAGGAACAAAAGGTCTTTGTTTCTCATCATGCCCACTTCATGGAAACTCAATTTCTTGAAAAGGAGATAAGTGGGAGCGCAATAGAGCTGGAAGAAATTCCAGAACCACAAACTATTACTGAAAACTTAGTAGGCAGTCTCATCCATCCGAGAGATACTACGATTTTCTCGTAGACGAGGATCGAGAGGATTGCATCATCGATGATGATGAGCCAACTAGTTTTCAGCAAGCCATCACGAGTAGAGACTCGGTGAAGTGGCTGGATGTTATGCGATCTGAGATGGAATCCATGTACACAAACCAAGTATGGACTTTGGATTTTGCTCCTACTGGGGTAAAACCCGTAGGATGCAAATGGATCTTCAAAAAGAAGATTGTTGTAAATGGTTAAGTAGAAACCTACAAAGCTAGACTTGTTGCTAAAGGTTTTCGTCAACGACCGGGATTGGACTATGACGAAACCTTTTCACCAGTAACTATGCTTAAATCAATTCGGATCCTACTTGCCATTGCTGCCTTCCATGACTATGACATCTGGCAGATGGATATTAAAGCCGCTTTTCTAAATGGATGTTTAGAAGAGTGTGTTTATATGGATCAACCAGAGAGTTTCATAGACAGTGAGAGTAGTGGAAAGGTGTGCAAGTTGCTTAAATCCATTTATGGATTAAAGCAGGTATCGCGGGGTTGGAACATCTGCTTTGATGAGACGGTCAAGAAATTTGACTTTATCAAAAATGTAGATAAACCTTATACTTATAAAAAGATTGTAGGAAGAACTGTGGTATTCCTTGTTTTATACGTGGATGACATTCTCTTGATAGGAAATGATATTCCTATGCTAAAATCAGCCAAGCTGTTCTTTTCACAGAAGTTCTCTATGAAAGACCTGGGTGATGCCTCGTACATTTTGGGGATTAAGATCTATCATGACAGATCTAAGAGAATGATAGGACTTTCACAGTCAAGATACATAGACACACAACTAAAAAGGTTTAGTATGGAAGATTCTAAGCGCAGTAATTTATCCGCTTGTCACGGAATCACCATGTCCAAAGAGATGTCTCCCAAGACTGATAGGAGTGGGCTTGGATGAGTATAGTACTATATGCTTTGGCGGTAGGGTCAATAATGTATGCGATGTTATGTACCAGACCAGATGTAGCTTACGTACTTAGCGTCGTAAGCAGCTATCAGTCCAACCCAGGTGAGAAACATTGGATAGTAGTAAAGAACATTTTTAAGTATCTGAGAAGGACTAAGGATATGTTCTTGGTGTACGGTAATGGGGACCTCCAGATCGAGGCTTTTACCGACCCTGGCTTCTAAAGTGACAAGGATGACTTTAAATCTGTCTCGGGCTATGTGTTTACCCTCAATGGAAGGGCGGTCTGTTGAAAGAGTTCCAAACAGGATACCATAGCAGACTCGACGATGGAGTGCTCAGTACGTCGCTGCTAACGATGCCGCAAAAGAGGCAGTTTGGATAAGGAAGTTTGTTTCTGAAATTCAGGTGGTTCCATCCATTGCTAATCCAATACCTTTGTATTGCGATAACAATGGGGCCATGGCTTTGGAAAAGGAACCACAGTCTGAACAGAAATCCAGACATATCTTGAGGCGGTATCACCTGATCAGGGAGATCGTGGATCACCAAGAGATCGAGGTGCGGAGAGTAGATACAAAGGACAACACGGCAGATCCATTCACCAAGGCCATCCCTCAAGTCCAGTTCGAAAGACTGTTCGAGATGTAGGATATGCGGTACGCCAGCATCTGACTTTAGAGCAGACATTGGGTACTTAATACGCCAATTACAGGCCTTAGTGCAAGTGGGAGATTTGTAACGTTTTGAAATCGTTTAGGTGAAATTTCTGATAACCGGTAAAATAACTGGTGTTTTCCGTAAAAACCAAGATATAATTATTTTTTGACGTAGATTTAAATATACCTATTCTAGCTATGTAATTGCTAGTATTTGGTATTTAATTGGTCACTTGTAAATTTCTAGTTTACTTAAATATTTTCCTTAATTAATTATTTTTAAATATTATTTTAAGCCTTCACTTATACATTTGATTGGTGTTAAATTACAATTTGAATAGGTTAATACAAGTTTAGTGAACCATGACCACTTAGAATCAAGTATGTAGCATGCTAATTCTCTCTCACTTGTCTCCATAATTCTAGAGAAGTCTAGGGTTAAAAATAAAAATAAAATGAATTAATTAAGGAAATGAGTTAATGTATGATTGATGGGTGTGTTTTCTTGACATGAAAATTTTTACATACACTCACCTCACTTTTTTCCTCTCTTCCCATGGCTTGGCCGAAACTCCCCACTGCAGCAGCCCATTTCCCCCACCTCTTTTCATCACAAAAAAAAGAAAAGGGAATTAAAATGGATAGAATAAAGAAAGAGGAGTGTGGTGTTTAGGTATTTGAAGTATGGGCCTTTCCTTTGACTTCACACACGCATCCCACACCTCACTCCTCTCCCCCTATTGCTGCCGAGCCTGCAACTGCAGCCCCCCTTCTCAAATTCTTCTTCTCTTCATGTGAAAACCTTAAAAAAATACCTTAAAAATCCATATAAAACCTCATTAATCTCCTAATTTAAATCTTACCCATTTTCCTTGGTCAATCTTGCATGGATCTTGGAGCAAGGAAGTCACTTTGGAGGCCTAGAAGTTGCAAGTTGATCTCAAAATCATGAGGTATAGAATCTTAACCCAATGGTTAAATTGTTAGTTAGTATTTCAATCTAACTTAATTAGGTGTTTAATTAGGGTTTTATTTGAATGTTTGAAATTTAAAGAAAAGGGTTTGGTTAAAAGTTAGGGTTTTATCAATAAATCAAGTTAGCTAAGTGTTGATTAATATCTAAAGTCTTGCGAAAATCTAGTCTAATTGTCAATTTGCTAATTGTTACATTTAATTTGTCCTAATTATATAAATTAGCAAACTAAGTTTTTAATTAGTGTGTAATTATATGAAATTAAAATTTAGTTAAGATTTGTGTGGCTTAATTAGGTTATTAAATGATTAGTGTGGACACTAGTTTTGTTAAAACATCAAGTTTTGTACTAAACGGTTAATTGATGCTTACTAGGTTTTCGGTATAATTAGATGGTGGGTTAATGTGATGTGTGGTAATATATATACTATCTCCTATGATAATTAGGGTATTGTGAATACGCGATCGGTACTAGTAGGTACTTGGGTTAGTGGTTTTCACGTTTTGCGACCCTAGTGGTGATTTGTGGCGTTGTCGCGAGCACGTTTTGTGCACCAAGTGTGTGCGCGTTTAGTTAGTGCGCGTGGTTAACTTGTATTGGTTGTGTCCGTGACTAATTATATATTTTTTCTCTTATTTCCTGGTGTACGTTTCTAGGATCGGGTGCAGAGGCATCAGATGTGGCTCGGAAATGATAGAGCTGAAATCAGATCAGATTAGCTAAGACGTCCAGGTGAGTAGATGTATATCTACGGGGGAAGTCGGGTGGATGGCGTATAGCACCCCCGCAATTTCGTAGTGTAGTACGTGAATATATTATATTTATATTTACATGTTTTTTGATATGTGGATGTTTAGCATGAACGGCTTAAGGAGAGCATGTGTTGGTTTTAGTGTAGTCGAAAGAAAACGTTCTTAGTTTAATTTCTTACTCACGAAACCCTAGAGTATAAGTTGATGCACACACACACTTGATATGTTTTTGGTGTATATGGTTATATGTATATATATATGTGTGTGTGGATGTGTTAATATATATATATATATATATATATATACGTATACGTATACACGGGTGATGAGGATAGTATATGATACTCGGAGGAGAGTCGACATGATCGGGCATGATGCCGTGAGATCGGTTATGTGATTTAGGTCGTGTTATGATATACGACATGATATTATAGTAGATCGATGGGCGATGTGTTTTCATACACACGCGGATATATGTTGATGGTATTGGAATGTACTAGAATTTAGATCAGTACCCCTAGTTTATGATATTATGATAACAATACCATATGAATAATGATATATATGTGATATTTTACCCGTACCCCGATTTGGGATGCCGTACGATGGATTTTACCGTACGAAGTACAGATATGATGATTGATCCGCACTTTTGATTCGAGGATGTCGTATTATATATTTTACCGTACGTGACACTATTGAGGCGGGATCGCCGACTAGTAGATATATCGACTCAGACTTAGGTAGATTTCCTTACCCTTTCGATTAGTCTCTTAGTTTAGTCCTGTAGTTTATTTGGTAGATGTTAGACTGGGCTCGAGTCATACTTATTTTCAAAACTAATGAATCGTGAATATTTTAAAGACAGGCCGAGGGACACTACGGATTTTTCAAAGGATGTATCTTTTCTCAAGGACCCCGTAGCCCTATTTTTCTAAATCCACGATTCGTGCGATTTCAAACACCAAAAGCTGTATGACTCGTATACAGAAACATATATTCTTCTATGTTGCGTTTATTATGCATTTTCCGCATATTCTTGCTATTCACATCGCATTGCATGCTTAATTGTGTTTTCGTTAGTTATTATGAATCCATGTTGTCAGGACACCAACACCATTACTGATGATGCGTATGCTTTACATACACTTTCTTGCCGGCTCACACACACATCATCGGTAGTTTTCATGTCACGTACACATTAGATAACACTACTTCATTGGTATAAATTACTAGTTGGTAGTTTCGACATAATACTAATACGCTTACTTCCATATGATAGTTTAGATATAGCATTTATTACTGAGATACTTCATGCATATATACGTTCATTTGTCATGAAAAAATATGGGGCTTTATACTGGCAATTCACTGTTTATTTACTCTTGAGTTTGGGATTTCAGATTTTCATGAGATTTCTGGATTTGGAGAAACCGCAAGGATTTTATAAACCCATTTTCATTTCAGAAGATAGAAATTGCGGTTTTCTAGTGATATGATGTGAGATGTGTTCACCATGAGTTTTCTCGGCTCTTGAGCAGTATCATACACCCGATTCAAGGAGGAGGATGAACCGTCTGCGGGTGGATGGTGGACCCAGTGCGGTACCCCAGGGCAAGATGGTCGCAGATGATGGCGTTGAGCCCGGCAGGGGAGCACTACCGACCGGTTATTTGTGATGCGGAGGATATCCGGAGGATACCGACGTAGTCATGAGATTTGATGATATGGGCCAGTCCGGATTTCCGGAGCCCGGGGCCAGTCCTGATTGTCGGAG
Organism: Agapanthus africanus; assembly: GCA_030015575.1. Taxonomy (NCBI): domain Eukaryota; kingdom Viridiplantae; phylum Streptophyta; class Magnoliopsida; order Asparagales; family Amaryllidaceae; genus Agapanthus; species Agapanthus africanus. Next base: position 249,254,281 of record CM057343.1, on the reverse strand, counting down.
CCCGAGATATTGAGATTTGATGATATGTGCCAGTCCGGATTGCCGGAGCCCGAGATATTGAGACATTAAGATATTGAGATATATATTTTGTGTCGATATTTGACACGGATTCTCTGTTGATTTCATTGATGATACTTCCATTTTTATACAAAATCTCACCGAGATAAAAAAAATAGTTTTTCTTATTTATGATGCATTCTGCTTTCATTCTTAGTGCATCCGTACATCGTATATGTGACATGTTGCTACTTGAGGCACTGACACGAGCACTTGATATCACACTAATCATTGTTGGGTTTACCTAGCACGTCACAAGGGTTTGTAATGCATCAAACATGCTACAATAACCTAGGATCAAACTAGAAATTTAAAGTATCATATGAAGTAGTATCACATACTACAAGTAATATAACACTAAGTAAAGAGAATACAACCTTTGTAGTTCTCTTTGCTTGACTCCTTGGCTACTTGAGAGTTAGAATGGGCTTGCTTGTGATCTTCCGAGTCTACGATGATCCACCAAGCTCCACTTGATCAAAAGATGAAGATGAAGCTAACACTCTAAACTAATTGGCTAGACTAGTGTAGAATGATGATGTGGTTTGTTTTCTCACTTCAAAATCTTAACTTTATCACTATCTCACTCACTAAGTCAAGAGAGCAAGAGAGAGGAGGAAGAAGATGATGGCAACTCAAGAGCTCAAGTTCTGATAATGATAATGAATAAAAATGAGAATAGAAATTATATATAATTTCCACTCTCATCCCAAACCATGGGTTAATAAATATCTAGATATTTACTTTGGAGAAAAGAGAGCCATAGAAAATTAACTCATGGTTAATTCAAGGTTAAGTGAAGAATGAAGGATAAATATCAACCATGAATTAATTATATTTTCATTTAACTCAAAAATAAATATAAAGATAAATATTTCCATGTGAGTCTTGCATTGCCACCACTAGTGTATCAACAACCATGATACACACAAGTGTATGCATGTATGTGTGCATGCACATCAACATGTGCATCAACATAAACATATGCATACATGCAAGCATACAATAAAGAAAAGGGTTTAAAAGAAGTGAGCTAAAAATCAATGTTAAATCGACACTTAATTTAACAAACCAATCATATCACATACGACCCGACCAATAGTAAACGCCCGATTAATATACGGTATCACATACGCGTATTTAATCGGTCCCCGTGCATATCTAATATGCACACCATCTCGTTTCGCCTGGGCTAGGAAACTCCTCTGTGGGACTCTAAGACTCGTCAATACGCCGGCAGTGGGTGATGATCATATCAAGCACACCCAAGCCGCAAGAGGTCAGCTAAACGTAACGGCCACCCGAGTATTGAGCGATCAGAAGAAAACAAGCGAACCTGTCAAAACTCCTGTCGAGCCAACTGGAAACACTACCGTACAGTCCGGTCTCTTCTCAGATATGCTGCATATCAAGTCTAGGGATGGCATCGTCGACTCCAATAACTCAATAAGTCATGCCGATGTATGGCCTATACTCAGATCGAGAAACTACTGATAACACTTATCAGTAAATCTCAACAGCCCTGGCCAGGGACTTACTGATATAGCCAATCGAGCACAGCGTAACATCAACCCCAATACCGGGAGAGACGAAACCCCTCCTATCGCTCATTGCCTCCACATGTCTCGGGACTGTACCCAAAATCCACCTGTTTGCATGACTCAGCAGAGCCGTTGCAGGGTGGAAATCAAAGCACAGTGGGAGAACATATGAGACTCTATGACGATCTCGGGTCTACAGACTAACCTGTACCAGTGTCACCTGAGAACTGTTATCCGACGATAGATATAATACCATATAGGAGTTCTCGGCGATTCCGTCCAGTGTACCCAGTCTCCACTGAGCACCCGCATACGTTCTTGATGTCTAACATCAATGGATATAGGAACATCCATCGCCCATCATATGGGTCAAGTATCATATACGCTAGTCTACTATGGAATATCGATGCCCCGTCTCGATACACCCATGACTAGGGACATTTCAAGATATGCTTATAAACTACACATGTCCCACTAGTATGATCTGCATCATAATCACAATAGTCAAGCAAATATCCTCATGGCTTTATCAATATGTACAAATGAATAAAAGCATGATCAAGTGAACATGTCAGACAAAGAGTAACCAGATCGCATACTATCATGTCGAGCAAGAAGGTCCTCTGTATATATATATATATATGTATAAATACATCCACTATCATATAATAACCTCTAGGGCATACATATACCCAACAATCTCCCACTTGCACTAAGGCCAGTTATTGGCGTATCTCATACCCAACATCTCAAAAAGTCGCTTATGCAGCGGTTGAGGGAAAGCCTTGGTGAGTGGATCCGCAGTGTTATTCTTTGTATCTACTCTCTGAATCTCGATCTCACGGTGATCAATTATCTCTCGGATCAAATGATATCGCCTCAGGATGTGTCTGGACCGCTGATGGGACCTTGGCTCCTGGGCTAACGCCATAGCCCCATTATTAACACAATACAATGGTATTGGATCAATAATGGTTAGAACTACTCCAAGCTCCAAGACGAACTTCCTCATCCAGACTACTTCCTTTGCGGCATCATTTGCAGCAATGTACTCAGCTTCCATCATGGAGTCTGCAATGGTATCCTGTTTAGAACTCTTCCAACTCACCGCCCCTCCATTGAGGGTAAATACAAACCCAGAGATAGATTTTATGTCCTCCTTATCACTTTGGAAGTTCGAATCGGTAAAGGCCTCCATTTGGAGATCTCCGTTACCGTACACCAAGAACAATTGTTTAGTCCTTCGCAAGTACTTAAGATGTTCTTCACAGCTATCCAGTGATTCTCCCATGGGTTGTGCTGATACCTTCTTACTACACCTAGTGCATAAGCTACGTCAGGGTGTGTACATAACATCGCATACATTATAGATCCTACGGCTGAAGTATAAGGTATAATGCTCATATGAGCTCTCTCTTCATTAGTTTTTGGGCAAAAGTCCTTGGAAAGAGTGACTCCATGGCAAGTGGGTAAGGCATCCCGCTTTGAGTCTTCCATACTAAATCACTTTAGGATAGTGTAGATGTACCTGGTTTGGGACAATCACAACAACCTTTTGGATCTATCCCTATAGATCCGAATGCCCAATATGTACGTGGCAACACCCAGGTCCTTCATGGAGAACCTTTGTGATAAGAATGATTTGACCGACTGTAGCATAGGAATGTCATTTCCTATTAGAAGAATGTCATCCACGTACAATACGAGGAATGTGACAGCTCTCCCTACAGCTTTCTTATAAACACAACGTTCATCTGGATTTTTGATGAAATCAAACTCTTTGATAACATCATCAAAACAAATGTTCCAACTCCGTGATGCATGCTTTAATTCATAAATGGATTTAAGCAATCTACATGCTTTCCTGCTGCTTCCACTGTCAACGAAGCCCTCTGGCTGATCCATATAAACGCATTCTTCTAAATAACCATTTAGAAATGCAGTTTTAACGTCCGTCTGCCAGATTTCATAGTCGTAGTGAGCAGCAATAGCAAGTAGGATCCGAATGGATTTAAGCATGGCTACAAGAGAAAAAGTTTCGTCATAGTCCAGACCCGGTCTTTGACGAAATCCTTTCGCCACAAGTCTTGCCTTATAGGTCTCCACCTGCCCATCTACACCAAACTTTCTTTTAAAGATCCATTTGCACCCCACGGGTTTTACCCAAGGGGGTATAATGTCCAAAGTCCATACTTTGTTGGTGTACATAGACTCCATTTCAGATCTCATGGCATCCAGCCACTTCACAGAGTCTCTACTCGTGATAGCTTGCTAAAAACTCGTAGGATCATCATCATCCATGATGCAATCTTCTCTATCACCATTAATGAGGAAACCGTAGTACCTCTCCGATGGGCGAGAAGTCCTACCAGATCTACGGAGTGGTTGAGGTTCATTTGTTTCTGTTGCAACAGCTGGTTCAACCAAGTCGTCATTTGTAATTTGTGTTTCTAGAACTTCTTCTAGGTCTACCACATTGCCATCTGTATCATTTGTAAAAAATTCTTTTTCTAAAAATGTGGCGTGCTAAAAAACAAACACCTTTTCTTCCTCATTGTGGTAGAATAGATTTCCATAGGAATTCTTTGGATACCCTAAAAAATTATACATGATTGACCGTGTCTCGAGTTGTCCGGATTTTGCTTTTTGACATAGACCGGACAACCCCAAATCATAACTCTTTTAAGTATGGTCTCTTCCCATGCCATATCTCATATGGCGTGCTAGACACGGTTTTAGTTGGAACCCTGTTCAATAGAAACGCTGCAGTCTCCAATCATGCCCCCAAAATGAGACAGGTAACTCAGCATCACTCATCATGGAACGAACTATATCTAATAGGGTCCGATTCCTTCGCTCTGACACACCGTTGTGCTGTGATGTGTAAGGAGGAGTGAGCTGAGAGAGAATCCCATTCTCTTTTAGAAAGTCTGCAAATTCTGTACTGAGTTACTTTCCACCTCGATCTGATCAAAGCAAATTTATACTCAATCCGGTTTGTTTTTCTACTTCATGTTTGTACTCAGTGAATTTCTCGAAAGCTTCAGACTTGTGCTTTAATAAAAACACATGACCGAACCTTGAGAAATCATCAGCAAAAGTTATGAAGTAAGAAAAACCGCCTCTAGCCTGTGTAGACATTGGCCCGCATACATCACTATGTATGAGGGCTAAGAGCTGAGTAGCTCTTTCTCCGTGTCCTGTAAACGGAGATTTGGTCATTTTACCCTTGATACAAGACTGGAAAGTCGCATAAGATTTATATTCAAAAGGGTTTAAATATCCATCTTTATGTAGCTTGTTTAGTCTTATTTCGTTAATATGATCAAGTCTACAGTGCCAAAGAAAAGCTTCATTTATTTCTGAAAGTTTTCTTTTATTAGTGTGTTGTATGCTGAAACTGTGTGTTGATTTATGACGTATATCCCGTTATTAAGTGTACCATACCCAACCAACATTTGATTCAGGTTAATGTTCATAACATTATTCTGCAATACAAAATGATATCCTTTATTGTCTAACAAAGAAACGGATATTATATTACGAAGCATACTAGGTACATAATAACATGGGTTCAAAACCAATATACACCCTGACGGCAACCCCAGGTGATACTCTCCCACCGAAACCGCATGAACATTGGAACTATTTCCAACCCGGAGAGTATGGTCACCTGTCTTCAAAACTTTGCTATTTCTCAGCCCCTGAATGGAATTGCAAATATGAGAACCTGAACCGGTATCTAATACCCAGGAAGCAGAGTTTATAGAAAAACAGTTTTCTGTCATAAACACACCTGAAGCGGAAGCATCACCATGCTTCTTCCTTTTGAGATCCAAGTACTTAGTGCAGTTGCGCTTCCAGTGTCCCGATTTGTGGCAGTGATAACATTCCCCTTATCACAACCATCATGTATAATTCCCCGATTCCCCAGCCAAGGATCTGTTATTTCAATGTCCTCATCACGGAATCCACCGATGGGATCTGTGCAAAATCTTATATAAGGGCATTAATCCTACAACAAAACAGAATCTTGAATCCATATGTCAAGGCAACTTCATGTCTAAAGACGATGGTAAAGGTTGGAGATTTTCAGAAGATTTCGCTGAAAAATCTTTACAGTGGGAGAGTGTAAGTCAACCATCGTCTAGGGGTGGTATCCATCAACTGGATGTTTCCATAGGAGTTAGAGCTGAAATGGCAGCAATACAAAAGAAACTCGAAGCTATGAAACATAAATTTTTAGCCTCCCTAAATCCGATGGCACTCCCCAAAACTGTCTGTGGATGCTGTTCTGATCCATCACATCTTACAGAAGAATGTCCTTTAAATTCTTCGTTTCAAGGTCAAAAGCACACAAATGCTGCTTTTCAGCAAAGACCTAGAAACGATCCGTATTCTTCCACTTATAATCAAGATTGGAGGAATCACCCTAATTTTACTTGGAACTAACACCAAACCCAAAATACGGTTCCAAAACAAAACAACTTTCAAAGGGTCCCTCCACAACAACAGCAACCACTACAACGGACTCAGCACCCCTATCAATAACAAAACTTTCAAAATCCGGTCAACACTTCTGCACTGTATAATTCTTAGCAATTTACCGGTACTGATGACTCCTCTTCACTCGCACAAACCAGGAATTTGATTCTGAAAAATTTCATATAAGTTTCGTCTGAGATAAAGTCTTCTTCTGTCGATGACATAAAGAAGAACACCGCCTCACACGGTGAGAGTAATAAATCGATGGAAGCACAAACAGCACTATTGAATGCCGAAATGAGTGCTAGAGAGAAAGGGAAACTTTCGTCTCAACCCGTACCGAATCCTGGACATTCACAACACTACAATGTGAAAGCAATTACAACGTTGAGATCCGGAAGAGTGCTGAATAATCAAGTCAGTGAAGAGATTGATAATCATGATGAATTTGTTAGTAATGTATATGCCCTAAAGGCCATTATTGTACATATGATGTATATTATAGTGGATGCTTGGATATATATAGAGAGGACTTTCATGCTCGATATGATAGTATGCTATCTGGTTGCACTTTGTCTTAACATGTTGACTTGTATTGGTTTACTGTCTTGCTCTCACATGTTGATAAAGCCCTTAGGATATGTACTTGACTACTAGGACTATGATAAGATCATACTAGTGGGCCAGGGTAGTCAACGAGTACATCCTATAACTGTTCCTAGTCGAGGGAGTATCGAGACAGGGCATCGATACTTCAGAGTAGACTAGCGTATACGCATCTTGACCCATATGATTGGCGATCGATGATCCCATATCCATTGGTGTTTGACATCAAAGATAGTGTACGGGTGCTCAGTGAAGACTGGGTACATTGAACGGACTCGCCGAGAACTCCTAGATGGTATTATACCTATCGTCAGATAGCAGTTCCCCGGTGACACTGGTACAGGTTAGTCTGTAGACCCGAGATCGTCATAGAGTCTTGTGTTATTCCCACTGTGCTTTGATTTCCATCTGTAGGGTTGCTAGGCATACGCACAAGGGTCTATGAGGCATCAACCATGCCCGATTTAAAAATTAGCCGTGCCGAACAACCCGATACTAGATCTTTAAACTAGAGTTTAGGCGAAAACAAGCATGTTAAACACTTTAACACTAAGTGAGAGGGATTACAACCTTTGTAGATCCGGTCCTTCACTTCTTAAGCTCCGTGTTGAGGTCCCTTCGCTGCGATCATCGTGTCCCGGACTCTCGAGAGGCTCCACGAAGAGAAAGATGCAGTCTTGCTTCCGATCTTCGATAACAAAGATGGTCTACCTTGAAGTGTCATTAACACAAGCTAACACTCACTAAATGAAGTGAACACCATCATCTAAAGGGCAAGGATAGATGAGGATGATGAAGTAGGATTTTTTCTCTCATTTGTTTTCATATTCTCACTCACTTTCATCACTTAGAAAAAAGCTAGAAAACTTTTTCCAAGAAGGAACTCAAAGAAGAAGATGATAGAATATCCTTTTGTGATGAACAATGAAAATATTAATATCATGAATAATGCAACCATGGTCAACTAAACCCATGTAGAGAATTAACTAGGGTTAGGGTTTGGGTTGGGTTAAAGCATGAGTCATAAAAAAATATCTTTCACAAAACAAAACTAAACCTTCTAGAATCATCTAGAAAGCATTAACCCAAATCAAACCCTAATCTTGTTTAATCTCTACTAAACATGTTGCATTAGTTATGATATCATGTTACAATATTATATATCACATATATAATATTTATTGTAACCAAATAAAATAATACAATTAACATATATCGCATATATATCAATGTATTACCCGAGTGAGAAAAAGAATCTTTTATTGAGCTAATATTAGTTAATGTAATTTAATATATCATATATATTATTATACATCAAATTATCGAATCAACACTTGATCCGACAATCCGGCTATATCGCATATAACCGACTAATATTTATCCGTATCGATTCATCGAATCAACACTTGATCCGATGACCCGGTTGATATCAAATATCACGAGAATATAATACAGTATCTCATATCGTATTATCCTCGGTCCCGCACATATCACATACGTGCCCCTACTCCGTTTTTCCTGAGTCAAGAAACCTCTGTGTAGGACTCTAAAGAATCATCAATACGCCGGCAGTAGGTGATGATCATATCAAACACGCACAAGCTGCAAGCGGTCAGCTAAACATAACAGCTAGCAGGTATTGAGCACTCAGAAGATCAACAAGCAAGCCTGTACATTCTCCTTTCGAATCCAAACAGTAACACTCCCATACAGTCCGGTCTCGTCGTCTGATATGTCGCATATCTCGCCTAGGGGTGGTAAACGTCAGACCCCAGTAGCTCGATAAGTCATGTAGATATAAGGTCTATAACAGTACAGAAACTACTGATAACACTTACCAGTAAATCTCAGCAACCCTGGCCAGGGATTTCCGGTTATAGCCAATCGAACACAGCACAACATCAACTCCCTATACCGGGAGAGACGAATCCCCTCCTATCGCTCATTGCCTCCATATGATTCGGGACTGTACCCAAAAGCCACCTTTTTGCATGCCCTCTTGGACGTGGTATGATGGAAATCAATGCATAGTGGGAATCACACAAGACTCTATGACGATCTCGGGTCAACAGACTACTCTGTACCAGTGTCACCGGAGAACTGCCATCTGACGTGAGGTATAATACCATCTGGGAGTTCTCGGCAAGTCCGTCCAGTGTACCCAGTCTCCACTGAGCCCCCGTACACCATCCTTGATGTCAAACACCGATGGATATGGGATCATCCATCGCCCATCATATGGGTCAAGATGCGTATACGCTAGTCTACTCTGGTGTATCGATGCCCTGTCTCGATACACCCTCGACTAGGAACAGTTATAGGATGTACTCGTCGACTACCGTGGCCCCACTAGTATGATCTCATCATAGTTCCTGTAGTCGAGTACATATCCTAAGGGCTTTATCAACATGTAATATAGAGACAATCAGAGTACATGTTAAGATAAAGTACAACCATATAGCATACTATCATGTCGAGCAAGAAAGTCCTCCCTATATATGTCCAAGCATCCATTACAATATACATTATATGTACAGTAATGGCCTCTAGGGCATACATATAACTAACAATCTCTCACTTGCACTAGGGCCGTCTGTTGTGGTATCACATACCCAACAATTTTCTGCGGTTGAAGTATCTCATACTCAACCATCCCATAAAAGTCCCTACTGGGAAAAAAGGCCTTTGTGAGTGGATCCGTGCTGTTGTCCTCTGTGTCTACTCTCCTAACCTCGATCTCCCTGGAGATCAACCATCTCCATGATCAGGTGATACTGCCTAAGAATTATATCTGGATTTCTGATGGGACGCTAGTTCCTTGGCTAAAGCCACAACTCCATTGTCACACAATGGTAGGAACGAAGTTCATCTCATGAACTTATATATCCAGACTGTCTCTTTGGTAGCATCCTTGGTAACGATGAATCTTGCCTTTAATCGTCTAGTAAGTCACGGTATCTAGCTTGGAACTCTTCTAACATACCGTCCCTCCACTGAGGGTAAAGACAATGCCTGTGACTGACATTCAGTCGTCCTTATCACCCTGAAACCTTTCCAGTGATTCTCCCCAGGATCGATTGATACCATCTCACTACAACTAGTGAGAATCCTAATATCCAATTAGATCTATCTCATAGATCCAAAACCCAGGATTTTGGAGGTATCATTTTGATCCTATATGGAGAATCCTTGTGATAAGCGGAGATTGACCGAGCGTAGCATAGGAAACTCCTTCCCTATCAAGAGTATGTCATCCACGTACTCTACGAGGATCACCACCATACTCCCTACTACCTTTTTGTATATACAAGGTTCATCTACCATTTTGATGAAGTCATACTCTTTGACTACCACATCAAAATAGATGTTCCAACTCCGCGATGCCTGCTTTAACCAATAAAGCATCTTGCTCACGTTTCCGCTGCTCCCACTGTCTACGAAGTCCTTTGGCTGTGTACTTATAGACGCTCTCTTCTATATTATCATTTAGAAAAGCTGTCATGACACCCAACCACCAGATATCATAGTCATGGTATGTAGCCGTGGCAAGTAGGATCTGGATGGACTTAAGCATAGCTTTAAAAGTCTCAACTTTTCCATGTACACCAAGTAATCTTCTCAAGATATACTTGCTCCTGATGGGGATTTAACCCTTCAGATAAAGCAACCAAAGTCCATACTTTATTTGTGTATAAGGATTCCATCTCAGATCACTAACCATCCAGCCATTCTTACAGAGTCCCACTCCTGATGGCCTGCTCGAAACTAGTAGGGTCATCATCTCATGATGCAATCCTCGCTCCCACTGTCATAGAGAAACCGAAGTATCTCTCAGGTGGGTGAGGAATTCTACTAGATCGGCGGAGAGGCTGAGGTTCGTTGGAAACTATTGAATCCTTTGGTTCTACCAAATCATCTGCTGTAGTTTGTATAGCTGGAACTCTTTCCAGTTCTAAAGAACTGACTTTGCCTCGAGCTTGTCCGGATTATGCTTTTTAGACATAGGCTGGACAACCCCAAATCTTAACAAACATAAGATATGGGCTCTTCCCTTTCCATATCACATATGAAGTGGTAGGCAACTAATTTGATTTGAACCCTATTCAATAGGTATGCAGCTTCTCAAGTGCATAACTCCCAAAAGGAAATAGGAAACTCAGTAGTACTCATCATAGAGCACACCATATCACATACGGTGCTATTGCTCCGCCCCGATATACCATCGTGCTATGGTGTATACGGAAGAGTAATGCTGAGAGAGAATCTCATTCTCCTTTAGAATAGTCCAGAAATTCCGTGCTCAAGTATTCTCCTCCCTGATCTCATCAAAGTGTTGGAGATAGTGCCCTCATAGTCAATTATTGGATCGCAGGTACGTGATTGCAATGATTGCGGAGGACCTATACCGGTAGGACAGTCTTACTCGAGATGATAGTATGCTATCTGGTTTGCCTTTATCTGTCGTGTACATGTTCAGGTGACTGATTACATGTTACACTTTGATAGAGCCCTTAGGATCTTGCTTTACCACCAACTGTATGATGGCGATCATATACGTAAGAGTTGGGTGGTTTATACGCATATCCTTAATTGTGGTCCCTAGTCGTGGGAGTTTCGAGACAGGGCATCGATACTCCGGAGTAGACTAGTGTATACAGTCGAGACCCCGACGAGGGGCGGTGGCCAGTCTCACAAGCCACTGGTGTCAGTTGGATCACCTAAGATGTATACAGGTGCTCATTGGGTTATGAGTACAACGGACAGGACTCGCCGGGAATCTGCTAGTTGGTATTATACATATCGTCAGATAGCAGTTCCCTGGTGACATGTGTACAGGTTAGTTCATCGACCTGAGGTCGTCATTTGTCTCGTGTGAGTTCCCACTGTGTTTTGATTTCTACCCTACCACGGCTCAAAGGAGTCATGCAAACAGGTAGTTTTTGGGTACAGTCCCGAGCCATATGGAGGCACGTGAGCGGATCGGCAGGGGATTCGTCTCTCCCGGTATTGGGGGCGAGGTCATGCTGTGTCTAGGAGAGCCATTACACAAAGTCCATGGCCATGGCAGGAGATTTACTGGTAGGTACTCCAGTAGTATCTCAGGGTGTTATTGGGCTACACTCCGACACGACTTATACTGCTATTGGGGGTCTGACGTTACTAGCCCCTAGGTAGATATGTGATACTCATTGACGAACGGACCGGACTGTATATACATTGTCACTGTTAGGCTCAGTAGGGTTTCCGGATGAGTTCGCTCATCGGCCTCCCTTAATATCAGTCCATGGGCAGCCGTTACGCATTGCTAGTGCCGCTGACGGTTTGTGGTTAAACCACTGCCAGGGTACTGATGAGTCATTAGAGTCCCCCACAGGCAGTTTCCCAAGTTCGGGCGAAACGTTGTAGAGGCCGTATGGTTTTATGGCAGGGTTCGGAAAATGCACGTGCGTTTACGCACGTGTCGGTTTTCGGACAGATGATACTGGTCGGCTTTGGTTTAAGCCGGATCCGAGTATTATATTGAGTAGATATGATATCTTTGTCTCAGTTGCATTTGTCTTCGGTCGTAATACAAATGCGGGTATATTTATACAGTTACGGGGTTATCCTGAAAGTCGTTTCAGGATCACTTTTGGAAGTTGCCAGTTTCCAGTTTTCTATCAGCCGTCTTTTAACATTCGGTTAAAGACGGATCTATCTTTTCTTGGCTAAGGTTGAGTCGTGATTCTAGAAGGTTCTAGAATGGGTGACTTGGCATGGTGAGTCATTAGTGCATTAATGGATCCATTAATGCAATGGTGACTAGGTTAATGAATCACCATTTGCATTAATGAGGTTTTGTTTGCATGAAGGATATTTGTAGTTGATCTTTTCTCTTATGGTTACCTCCCCCTCTCCTACACTCACCCCCACCTCCTATATAATGGCCGGCCCCTCCCCTCTCTCTCGAACACTCACTTGATGTTTTCATTTTGGTAAAAAGATTATGATAGATTTTAGGGTGTATGGAATTTCACAGTTCATTTCATTCCATCACCCAATTTGAGTGGCAACTTCATTGACCGTTCGTCCATAGCTTTGGACGGAATGAGACAAAGTCTTCTACTCATTCTCTACATCATTCTTGGTCTCTCTTTTAGCAAACTTGACGATCGAGTTGCCTCGAGTCAGAGGCGGGAGCCCGTTTAAAGAATCAGTGACGTGATGCCACCTGGACGAGCAGATCGGAGATCGAAGAGATCAGAGCAGCCGCAACGGAGCGTGGGATGATGGTTAAAGAACGAAGGACTCGGATCGTTCGGTATAACCTTTCTACACTCTTTACAGTTTGTTAGTTTAGCAATAATGGAAAATCCGGGTTAAAGTATACGATAGCACCAGTTAAAAAGTTTTTGTTCCGCATTTGGCGTCTGTTGACGGCCGGGGCGCTGCCGTAGACTTACACAAAGGACATAATACTTATACCCGTTTTTGGTTCTCTACTTCTAACTTATATTCTGTGAATATCTCAAAAGCTTCGGGCTTGTGTTTCAACAGGAACATATGTCTGAATTTTGAGAGATCATCAGAGAATGTAATGAAGTACAAAGAACCGGTCTTGGCATGTGTAGACAGGGGACTTTCATACATCAGCATGTATCAATCCCAAGAGTTCACTAACTCTTTCTCTGTTTCCAATAAACAGAGCTGCGGTCATCTTATCTTTGTGACATGACCGGCAAGTTTCACAAGATGTAAATTCAAACAAATTTAAATATGCATCTTAATGTAACTTTATCTAGTCGGGTCGCATTGATATGAGCTAGTCTACAATGCCTCAAGAAGGATTCGTTCATTTCTGAACTCTTCCTCTTGTGTGTGTTCTGTATACTAAGAACTGTAGTTTGATTTAGAGCATCAATACTTTTAGATAACGTGCCTGAACCGATCAACTCTTGATATAGGAAATGTTCAAAACATTATCCAACAATACAAAATTATATCCTTTCTTTACTAATAAAGAGACTAATATGATGTTGTATATCAGGTTCGGTATCTAATAACATTCGTTCAGAATCAATGTATTCTGGTAATACAGGGTGATAGTGACCAACAGACTTGGCTGCAACACTTGCACCGTTTTCTATCTCATGAAACTTATCACCCGTTCTCAGTTCTCTACCTATCAGTAGCCCATGTAATAAATTACATATGTGGGATCCTGATCCGGTATCAAATACCCAGGACGTAAAGGATACTGAGAATCAGTTCTATATAATGAACACACCCGAAGAAGATGCATCAACATGCACTTTCTTCGTTTGGGCGGCATAGGAATTCTGGTAATCCCCTATTTCCTGCTCTGTCTTATAACAATTATAAGTTGGAGCGGGACCAACGTTCCCTAGCTCAGTATAACAAGCGAGTTCGGTCAATATATCCGTATTATTATCTTGATTAAGGCATGATATGGTCGCTACCTGGAGAGAGAGAGAAGAAAACACTCAGCGTATGCTCTTGCAAGATTAGATTGGTTATCTAATATATCTAATCAGGATGTCTCCCACTGTTTTAGTCAAATCTTCCTTCAAACCCTAAAAGGAAAGACTAGCCGGGATTAATTACACCCTACAAGTTCGCCAATTTTTCAGCCAGGCCAGTGCCGGTACTTTGAGGGAGGTTCCCCGTGCTTTCGCACGGACCTAATTAAAGTAAACCTCGTTTTCCCAGGGGTGTAACCCCGTTAACACCTTTCTAGACACCTACTTGATCGGCTAATTGTAATGTGTAAAACTCTCCCAGGAGTAACTCTTACTCGCAGCGGGTATCGGGATCCAACTATCTCATAGAAGGTATGCAATCTCATTGCAAATTTCAACACTTGAAATTCCCAATAATATTTTACCCCTAGCAGCTATATGACCTTAACATGGTCAACAAATCATAAGTGCTAGTCAAGTTCAACCCGCCATTTCCCAATTGAATTAAATCCACCCGCACGACCCTTAACATGGTCAACAAAGTCGCACGACTACCCTAATCCAATCGCATCATATGCTTATACAGATAAGCACTAATCAGCTACCGCACACTACGCCTTAACATGGTCAACAAACGTAGCACGAATACTAACTAGTACTTATCTGAAATGACGGAGGGCTACGACAGGTTTTTAAGAAAACCCTTTGCGTAATGAACTTGATATCGTTATAGAATCGAGTGATTTTAAATGGAATGTTTTTGAGGCTTTTTCTAGTTTTGCTAAAGGGGTTACTCCAGGTGAATGGATCGTCGGCCCTTTCCTCATCGAATAAGGTACAGGGTATATCATTTATACCACTATGCAAAGCAAGAACTATAGAAGCAATCAAAAGACAAACCGAGTTTGTAGCATCTGCTAGTTTCACTAAAGAGGTCACTCCCGGTGAAGGGATCTCGGCTCTTTCCTTATCGAATAAGGTGCTGGATGTTCTATAAGGAACACCGCTATGCAAATCAAGAACTAGACCTACCAGTTTTTAAACAAGTTTCTACAACATTTTTAGGTTTCTTTTAGTTTCATTAATCTCATTAATGAAGTCCTATTTTATTATGCTTCACAAGCATCACATTTGAAACGAAATCTGCAATATAACATGTATCTCATATATATAATATAAACATTCGTCTCAGGCAGTAATATGATCTCATCAAAGAACATTGCAGCAGAAGAACATATATGAAATATTGGATATACTAAGACGTCCGTGTTTTCAATACGAGCCTGTATAAAACACGGATTCCACGGGCGCGATGAATAGCCAAACCCACATCCCTAGACCCCTACGAGAGCGGCAAGCAACACTGCCAATTCTAGGGTTAGGAGACCCGGTCTCGACTCCTCGAGATGGTCTCCTACAGGACCCTAGAACCCGGTTACTTGTGCTCCCCGCCTTGGGTCTACCTAATTCGGAAAAGTAAATAATATACAATGGTGACATCATCCTCAGCCCGGAAGTGCCCCAATAAAAGAATATTACATACAAATGAATTTTACATGAATGAAAAAGAAAAACTCTCATCTCACATAAAACCCCCGGCTATTCAAACGCGACGATCCAAAACAACATATCACAGCAACACATAATATCTCATATCATCAACATATGCAAGTATGCGTATCCCGATTGTCGTTGATGTATAGCAACGAAGCCGGCGATACACCACATACTATGCTTACGGTCACAGAAAAGAAAGTGTAAAACTACAAAAGTTGGAATCTGCAACCTCCTTATACATCGCATGCCTAACCAAATGAATTCCTTAGACATCGCATGCCTAACAATTATAAACCCCGCATTTTAGTCTCATTATCGAAAACTCTTTTCAATATCAAGTCGGGCAATTCAACAAGATTCCCGACATTCTGATCGAATGCTCGTCGCAAACTTTAGTAGACAGCCGCACCCCCGTTGCCATCGATGAAGTGCACTAAGGCGGAACACCGCTGCCGCGAGCACCCGAATGGATGCTTTTGGCGACGGGGTTCTCCTACAGTCACTTGGTCGAGGCTATGGGGCGTGGCTGTCTGTTAAGTTTATCCGGCGAGTATCCACGTACACTACGTGATTGCGACGGACTTTTGATCACATCAAAATTCCGTGGCAACCGATCAATTTAAGACTAAACTGCTAGATTTACAACATTCAAATTAGTTATCTCATAACTACATGTGGATTCCAAATATTGTATCACATTCCAGATTAATAGACAGTGTTAAACATTCCGATCGAATAATCAAACACCCAAGTTTTCCCCAATATATCTCAACACTTGAAATCAGTTTAAAACATCCATCACATGCCACAGTACCAATGGTCCAGCCGTAGAAGGGTCAAGCCAACGCCTCACATGTGGCATGCCGTACTGTCCCAAACCCTAAGGTTTATAGGCAGTTCAAGACGGTCACATAATCGAGTTAAGGTTTGTTGTCTTCTAGAGGGTCCACCGCGTTACTTGCATGACTTTACAAAAGTTTCAAACACGAGAAAAAATCCAACTTTTGAAAATTTTCCGGCAGGGGAAAAAGTGAGGTATGGATATCCGTTCGAACTTTTTAACAGTTTCTAAAAATTATACGGACAAAACTAAAAAAAGTTAAATTATCCTATCGAATCAACGAGTCCCCAATACAACCCTATAAAACCCAACACTTGAGTGGAATTAAAACATTCCCAGAAAAAATTGACAAGAAAGGACCTAAGAATAAATATATGAAATATGAGGGACTAAGTCCAAATTTTGGCCGCGGAACCGCCGCCAAACCCTTGGTTTGGCCGCGGTTCCGCGGTCACGTGAGCGACTTAGTGGACCGTACTTCACAGTAATTCTTAGTTTTTCATGCTTGTTTTTCTGAGAATTTTTAATTCATAAAAAATCACATTTTTGAAAAATATCCAGAGAAGGGTATTCGTCAGGGTTTCCGGGTTCGATCGGACTTTAAACTTCGCTCAGACTTCGCCTAAAGCTCTAGCCTGGCTCTGATACCACTGTAGGGTTGCTAGGCTTACGCACAAGGGTCTACGAGGCATCAACCATGCCCGATTTAAAAATTAGCCGTGCCGAACAACCCGATACGAGATCTTTAAACTAGAGTTTAGGCGAAAACAAGCATGTTAAACTCTTTAACACTAAGTGAGAGAGATTACAACCTTTGTAGATCCGGTCCTTCACTTCTTAAGCTCCGTGTTGAGGTCCCTTCGCTGCGATCATCGTGTCCCGGACTTTCGAGAGGCTCCACGAAGAGAAAGATGCAGTCTTGCTTCCGATCTTCGATAACAAAGATGATCTACCTTGAAGTTTCATTAACACAAGCTAACACTCACTAAATGAAGTGAACACCCTCATCTAAGGGGCAAGGATAGATGAGGATGATGAAGTACGATTTTTGCTCTCATTTGTTTTCATATTCTTACTCACTTTCATCACTTAGCAAAAAGATAGAAAGCTTTTTCCAAGAAGGAACTCAAGGAAGAAGATGATAGAATATCCTTTTGTGATGAACAATGAAAAGATTAATATCATGAATAATACAACCATGGTCAACTAAACCCATATAGAGAATTAACTAGGGTTAGGGTTTGGGTTGGGTTAAAGCATGAGTCATAACAAAATATCTTTCACAAAACAAAACTAAACCTTCTAGAATCATCTAGAAAGCATTAACCCAAATCAAACCCTAATCTTGTTTAATCTCTACTAAACATGTTGCATCAGTTATGATATCATGTTACAATATTATATATCACATATATAATATTTATTGTAACCAAATAAAATAATACAATTAACATATATCGCATATATATCAATGTATTACCCGAATAAGAAAAAGAATCTTTTATTGAGCTAATATTAGTTAATGTAATTTAATATATCATATATATTATTATACATCAAATTATCGAATCAACACTTGATCCGACAATCCGGCTATATCGCATATAACCGACTAATATTTATCCGTACCGATTCATCGAATCAACACTTGATCCGATGACCCGGTTGATATCAAATATCGCGAGAATATAATACGGTATCTCATATCGTATTATCCTCTGTCCCGCACATATCATATACGTGCCGCTACTCCGTTTTGCCTGAGTTAAGAAACCTCTGTGTAGGACTCTAAAGAATCGTCAATACGCCGGCAGTAGGTGATGATCATATCAAACACCCACAAGCTGCAAGCGGTCAGCTAAACGTAACAGCTACCCAGGTATTGAGCGCTCAGAAGATCAACAAGCAAGCCTATACATTCTCCTGTGAATCCAAACAGTAACACTCCCGTACAGTCCGGTCTCGTCGTCTGATATGTCGCATATTTCGCCTAGGGGTGGTAAACGTCAGACCCCAGTAGCTCGATAAATCGTGTTGATATGAGGTCTATAACAGTTCGAGATACTACTGATAACACTTACCAGTAAATCTCAGCAACCCTGGCCAGGGATTTCCGGTTATAGCCAATCGAACACAGTACAACATCAACTCCCTATACCGGGAGAGACGAATCCCCTCCTATCGCTCATTGCCTCCATGTGATTCGGGACTGTACCCAAAAGCCACCTTTTTGCACGCCCTCTTGGACGTTGTATGATGGAAATCAAAGCACAGTGGGAATCACATAAGACTCTATGACGATCTCGGGTCAACAGACTACTCTGTACCAGTGTCACCGGAGAACTGCCATCTGACGTGAGGTATAATACCATTTGGGAGTTCTCGGCAAGTCCGTCCAGTGTACCCAGTCTCCACTGAGCCCCCGTACACCATCCTTGATGTCAAACACCGATGTATATGGGATCATCCATCGCCCATCATATGGGTCAAGATGCGTATACGCTAGTTTACTCTGGTGTATCGATGCCCTGTCTCGATACACCCTCGACTAGGAACAGTTATAGGATGTACTCGTCGACTACCGTGGCCCCACTAGTATGATCTCATCATAGTTCCAGTAGTCGAGTACATATCCTAAGGGCTTTATCAACATGTAATATAGAGACAATCAGAGTACATGTTATGATAATGTACAACCAGATAGCATACTATCATGTCGAGCAAGAAAGTCCTCCCTACATATATCCAAGCATCCATTACAATATACATCGTATGTACAGTAATGGCCTCTAGGGCATACATATAACTAACACCATCTTAAAACGTCCAAGAGGGCATGCAAAACGGTGGATTTTGGGTACAGTCTCGAATCACATGGAGGCAATGAGCGATAGGAGGGGTTTCGTCTCTCCCGGTATAGTGAGTTGATGTTGTGCTGTGTTTGATTGGCTATAAATGGAAGTCCCTGGCCAGGGCTAATATGGAGTGCTGCTGGTAAGAATTATCAGTAATTTCTCGATCTGTTATGAGCCTCACATCGACATGACTTATCGGTTACTGGGGTCTGACGTTTACCACCCCTAGACTTGATATGCGACATACCAGATGAAGTGACCGGACTGTACGGTAGTGTTACTGATTGGATCACAGGAGAATGTACAGGCTTGCTTATTGATCTTCTGATCGCTTAATACCGGGTGGCTGTTACGTTTAGCTGACCACTTGTAGCTTGTGGGTGTTTGATATGATCATCACCTACTGCTGGTGTATTGACGATTCTTTGGAGTCCTACACAAAGGTTTCCTGGCTCAGGTAAAATGGAGTAGGAGCACTTATGTGATATGTGCGGGACCGAGAATAATATGATATGAGATACCGTATTCTATTTGTTAGTTATATGTATGCCCTAGAGGCCATTACTGTACATAGGATGTATATTGTAGTGGATGCTGGGACATATATAGGGAGGACTTTCTTGCTCGACATGATAGTATGCTATCTGGTTGATCTTTACCTTAACGTGTACACTGATTGTCTCTCTGTTACATGTTGGTAAAGCCCTTAGGATGTGTACTTGACTACCTGGACTATGATGCAGATCATACTAGTGGGGACATGGTAGTCCATAAGTACATCCTTCAAAATCCCTAGTCGTGGGTATATCGAGACGGGGCATCGATATACCAGAGTAGACTAGCGTATACCTTCTCGACCCATACAAATGGGCGATGGATGATCCCATATCCATTGGTGTTTGACATCATAGATGATATACGGGTGCTCAGTGGAGACTGGGTACACTGGACGGACTGGCCGAGAACTCCCAGATGGTATTATACCTTACGTCAGATGGCAGTTCTCTGGTGACACTGGTACAGAGTAGTCTGTTGACCCGAGATCGTCATAGAGTCTTGTGTGGTTCCCACTGTGCTTTGATTTCCATCTTACCACGTCTAAGAGGGCGTGCAAAACGGTGGTTTTTGGGTACAGTCCCGAATCACATGGAGGCAATGAGCGATAGGAGGGGATTCGTCTCTCCCGGTATAGGGAGTTGATGTTGCGCTGTGTTCGATTGGCTATAACCGGAAATCCTTGGCCAGGGTTGCTGAGATTTACTGGTAAGTGTTACCTGTAGTTTCTCGAACTGTTATAGACCTCATATCGACACGACTTATCGAGCTACTGGGGTCTAACGTTTACCACCCCTAAGCGAGATATGCGACATATCGGACGACGAGACCGGACTGTACGGTAAGTGTTACTGGTTAGATTCACAGGAGTGTGAGCGGGCTTGCTCGTCGATCTTCTGATCGCTCAATACCCGGGTGGCCGTTACATTTAGCAGACCGCTTGCGGCTTGTGGATGTTTGATATGATCATCATCCGCTGCCGGCGTATTGACGAGTCTTTAGAGTCCTACACAGAGGTTTCCTGGCTCAAGCGAAACAAAATAGGAGCGCATATGAGATATGTGCGGGACCGAGAATAATACCAGTATGTGATACTGTATTCGATTCTCGCAATTTGTGACATTGATCGGTTATATGCGATATAGCCGGGTTATCGAATCAAGTGTTGATTCGATAAGATGTTACTAATGATACTAGTCGGTTATGTGTGACATGACCGGATCATTGAATCAAGTGTTGATTTAATGATTTAATGTATAATTATATATTTGATATATTACTTTGCATTAACTAGTATTGGTTCACTTTAAATGGATTTTCTCACTTGGTGTGCACATTGTATATGTGATATATTTTTGTGTGCACTTGTTTGTATCATGTTTGATGATACATGCAATATTGGTTAAGTGTAAAGATTGAACCATGGTTATATGAATGGTTAGGGTTATGATTACTTATTCATTCATTTATTTATTTATTAGTTTTGGAAAATAAAAGCATAAAGAGAAAAAAACAAAATGGTTTTCTTTCATTCATTTCTTTCATGAAGCTTGTTGAAGCTTCATGAAGCTTTTGACCAAGTGACCATTTTGTCTTCTTCTTTAACCCTAACCATTCACATAAACTCTAGTTAGCTCTCTACACTTGACCATGGTTCATGATATGATAAGAATTCATTTATTTTCTATTTAGAAGGATACTTATCATATTATTCATCTTCTTCTTCTTCTTCTTTTCAAAGTAGAAAAAGCTTGACCATCAATGGTGATTGATGAAAAAGAGTGAGAAATCCAATTCTAAAGTGCACCCACCTCCTATTTCTTCACCCTCTACCTCTTGCCAAGTAGTATAGGGTGTTTTCTTCACAAGTTTCATGACTTGGTGAAGTGGGAGCTTGATCTTGTGATGCCTCGACGTAGATCATCTTCGGCATCGACATCGACGACCTAGCCCGCCCATTTCTCCGACGAAGCCGACGCAAGAGTCCGGGATCTGATTTGGACAGCGGAGGGACATCATTGCGGAGCTATGGAGGTGGAGCACCGGATCTACAAAGGTTGTATTTTCGTTCACTTAGTTAAGTTGTTAACTAGTTGCATCGCATAGCCTATATATCTAGTTAACGATCCGTATTAGGGTCTCTCGGCACTTGTAAAATTTGAAATTGGCATGGTTGATGCCTTGTGAGACCTCATTAGAGTGCCTAGGAACCCTACACTATTCTCGCGATATGTGATATCGGCCGGGTATATGTGATATAGCCGGGTCATCGGATCAAGTGTTGATTCGATGAATTGGTACATGTTATATTAGTCGGTTATATGCAATATAGCTGGATTGTCAGATCAAGTGTTGATTCGATAACTTAATGTATAATTATATATATGATATATTACATTACGTCAACTAATATAAGGTCACTTTATTTGTTCATTTTCTCACTGGATAATACATTGATTAATATGAGATATATGTTAATTGTATTATTTTCTTTTGTTACAAAATATATTTTATATGTGATATATAATATTGTAACATGTTAGGGTTACAAATACAACATGGTTTTAGAGTTTAAACCTAGTTAGGGTTTGGATTAGGGTTAAGCTTTGGATGAGCTTTCATGAAGCTTCATGAAGCTTTTACTTTTGACTTCATCCTTTGATATTTTATGAAGATATTTGTTAACCCAACCCAAACTCTTAGGTTTATTCTCTATAAGGGTTAAGCCTATCATTCTTAACCCATGGTTGCAATTGTAACCATAACAATAATTCATTATTCATCACAAAAGGTTTAGCTTCTTCTTCTTCTTGCTCTTGAAAAAGGTTCACTAGGTTTTATGTTTAAGATGATTAAGTGTGAGAAATTGAAAACAAAAGAGAGCTAAATTCCTACTTCATCATCCTCATCTATTCTAGCCATTTAGATTAGGGTGTTCACTTCTCTAATAAGTTCATTAGTGAAGTGTAAGCTTGGGTTAGAGATTCTTCAAGGTAGATCATCTTAGATCAAGAAGATTTCAAACAAGATGCATCATTCACCTCTTGGACCCTCACGAGAGTCAGAGTTCTTGATGATCGCAGCGAAGGGACCTCAACACGGAGCTTATGAAGCGAAGGAACAGATTACAAAGGTTGTAATCCTAATCTCTTTAGTTCTTTGTATGTGATACAAATTTGTTACCCTAGAATTTCTAGTAAAGATTCATGGTTTGCTTGCTTTGCACCTCTATAAATTTTAAAGTGGCCTGAGTGATGCTACCAAACCCTAGACTAGGTGCAATGGAAGCCCAACAGTGGTATCAGAGCCAAACTAGAATTCTAGATACGGTTTTAAAACAATTATTTTGTAAATTTTGTAAAAAGTCCTTTAAAAAATTGCTCTCTGTAAATTTTGCTTCGAAATACGGTATTAAGAAATACGGGTACTCCGAAATTGTAAATTTGCTCTCTGAAAAGGAAATCGACTCCGAAATACGGTATTAAGAAACCCTTATTTTGCTCTCTGTAAATTTTGTTAAAAGTCATTTAAAAATTTTTCAAACAGGTGCAGAATGATCTATGGGCTATTATATGAACATGGGTGAAATACAGGGGGGGGGGAGGGGAGCGGGTGCTCGGTTTTTGGCCGAGCACTAAGGGCAAATTTCCGGCCTGGCCGGCCCCTTCACCTCCTCTGGCCCCCCGTATTCCTCCTGTGCTCTGGTGCTTCTATTTTGGTTTTCCTAGTATTGTTTATTTAGCCCAATTTTCATGTGATGATTAGTTTGACCTGGGGCTAATTCGTAGTGCTTCTTAGTCATATATTTTAACGCTATATTGGTAACCTTGACTATTTTTAGCAGTTCGATCGAACTTCGCACACCACATTTTGTACCCCGCTGAAATTTCCAAGTGTTGTAATTTTCCGAAGTTGATTATATTCGTAAAATTGTGCAAGTACCCCTATGGACCCCCTAGAAGACTATAATAACCTTAACTCGATTCTATGCCCACGGAACCGCGTTCGAACCTTCGGGTTCGCCGTAGTTCCGTGGTGTCATAGGTGAGGCGTTGGTTAACTCCTTCTACGGCAGGTGTATAGACACCGTGGCACGGTTTTTGAGTGTTTCGACTTTGCTCAAGTGTTGAGCTCACGAGGGTAATTTGTAAGTGTATGTTGATTTGATCAAAACGTTAAACATCGTCATGATATTCTGTGAATGTGATACAATATGTGGAATTCATATAGTTAGACATGAAATCCGTAATATGTGATATTTCGGGTTTACGATGTCTAAGGTGTTTTTGGATTCCAAATGTTGTAGTTTTTCACTTTCTTTTCTGCGACCGTAAGTGTAGTATGTGGGGTATTGCCGGCTTCGTTACTATACATCAACGATAATCGGGATACACATACTTACTTACGTTGATGATATGAGATATTATGTGTTGCTGTGATATGTTATATTGGATTGTCGTGTCCTGAATAGCCGGGGGTTTTATGTAAGATGAGGTTTTTTTTATTTTTATTCATGTAAAATTCATTGTATGTAATATTCTTTTATTGGGGCACTTCCGGGTTGAGGATGATGTCACCATTGTATATTATTTACTTTTCCGCATTAGGATAGACCCAAGGAGGAGAGCATAAGTAGCCGGGTTCTAGGATCCAGTGGGAGGGCATCTCGAGGAGTCGAGACCGGGTCTCATAACCCTAAAATTGACAACGTTACTTGCCGCTCTCGTAGGGGTCTAGCGATGTGGGTTTGGCTATTCATCGTGATCATATTATATGTGTGAGACGAATGCTTTATTATTGTATATATGATATATAATAAATGTTGCTTATGTTTTACACCCTCTAGTCCCGTCCCGGTATGCCGTTAGTTAATTGACCTAACGGTGCATAACGGAACATTATGGCGAATGCGGATGGCATAAGCATACGTTGTATTTTCGTTTCTTCTGTGATGCTTAGGAAGCATAAATGATGGGATTTATTAATGAGATTAATAAAAGAAAAGAAACCTAAAAGATGTTGTAGAATCAAATTTTCAAAAAGGGTAGCTACAGTTTTTGCTTTGCATAGTGGTATATATGATATACCCTGCACCTTATTCGACGAGGAAAGAGCCGGGATCTCTTCACCAGGAGTGACCTCTTTAGCAAAACTGGCAGATGCTACAAACTCACAGTTTAGTTTTTGATTGCTTCTATAGTTTTTACTTTGCACCGCGGTATTTATGAAATATCCTGCATCTTATTCGATAAGGAAAGAGCCGAGATCCCTTCACCGGGAGTGACCTCTTTAGCAAAACTAGAAAAGCCTAAAAAACACTACTTTTCAAAATCACTTGTTTCTACAACGATATCAAGTTCATTACGCAATAGGTTTTCTGAAAAACCTGCATGGCCCTCCGTCATTTCAGATAAAGACTATTTAGTATTCGTGCTGCGTTTGTTGGTCTTTGTTAAGGCGTAGTGTGCTGTAGCTGACTAGTACTTATCTGCTTAACCTTTTGATGCGATTGGACTAGGGTAGTCGTACGACCTTGTTGGCCTTTGTCAAGGGTCGTGCGAGTGGGTTTATTTTAATCAAGAAATGACGGGTTGAACATGACTGGCTTCCTATGATTTGCTGGCCTTTATCAAGGTCATAGGGGGTTAGGGGTAAAAGCATTATCGGGAATTTCAAGTGTTGAAATTTGCAATGAGATTGCATACCTTCTATGGGCTAGATGGATCCTGATACACACTGCGAGTAAGAGTTAAACCTGGGAGAGTTTTACACATGACAATTAGCCGATCAAGTAGGTGTCTAGAAAGGTGTTAACGGGGTTATGACTCTGGGAAAACGAGATTTATTCTAATTAGGACCGTACGAAAGCACGGGGAACCTGCCTCAAAGTACCAACACTGGCCTGGCTGAAAGATTGGCGAACTTGTAAGGTGTAATTAATCCCGGCTAGTCTTACCTTTTAAGGTTTTAAGGAAGATTTGATAAAAAGCAGTGGGAGCCATCCTGATTAGATAAGATAATAACCAATCTAATCTTGTAAGAGCATACGCTAAAGTGTTTTCTTCTCTCTCTCTCTCTCCAGGTAGCGACCATGTCAGGCCTTAATCAAGATAATCATATGGATGTGTTGACTGAACCCGCTTGTTATACTGAGCAGGGAAACGTTGGTCCCGCTCCCACTTATAATTGTTAGAAGTCTGAGCAGGGAATAGGAGAATATCTGTTAGGGTTACCTAGCACCTTATGAAG
This sequence comes from Agapanthus africanus, assembly GCA_030015575.1. NCBI lineage: Eukaryota > Viridiplantae > Streptophyta > Magnoliopsida > Asparagales > Amaryllidaceae > Agapanthus > Agapanthus africanus. Next base: position 249,228,075 of record CM057343.1, on the reverse strand, counting down.
GGTTTGGAAGCATCACATGTCTCAAAATTAAAATTTTAAGATGCTGAGTGAACACACAAAGAATCATTCCTAGAAAATTAGGGTTTCATAACTAAAACAACATCACAAGTAACAAAGGCTAGGGTTTTGAGAGTATAACCTTTGTAGCTCCCTACGCTAGACTCCTTGGCCACTTGAGGGTTGGAAAAGGGTTCACTTGAGGTCTTCTAATGTCCACGACGATCCACCCGAAGCTCCTTTGTCCAAGCTTGCAACTTCACTTGATCAAGAGAAAAAAATGAAGCTAACACTCTTCACAAGTGGGCAAGACTTGTGTAGAATGGTGTTGTGGTGGCTTTTCTCACATCAAAAACCTAACTTGGTGAGTGTTTTTTGTAGGGTTCCTAGGCACACTAGTGAGGTCTCCCAAGCCATCAACCATGGCAATTTCAAAAAATATGGTGCCTACAAACCCTAAACTACGGATCGATAACTAGATGTCTAGGCGAACAATGAACTAGTTAACAATTAACTAAGGGAATACGGAAATACAACCTTTGTAGATCCGGTCCTCCACCTCCACGGCTCCGCAACGAGGTCGTCTCCGCTGTCCAAATCTAATCCGGGCTCTAGAGTCGGCTTCGTCGGAGAATGGGCAAGCTAGGTCGTCGATGTCCATGCCGAAGTTGATCTACGTCGAGGCATCGCTAGATCAAGCTCACAACTTCACCAAGTCATGAAACTTGTGAAGTAAACACACTCTACTACTTGGCAAGAGGTAGAGGATGAAGAAATAGGAAGTGGGTTAACTTTAGATTTGGATTTTGCTCACTAGAACACAAGTTGCCATGAATGGCATCAAGGTTGCTCACTTGAAGAAGAAGAAGAAGATGAGCATAGAATTATGATAAGTTATTAGAAAATAGAAAAAATAGAATACTTATCATAATTCTAACTATGGTAAAGTGTAGAGAGTTAACCAAGGTTAGTTGTATGGTTAGGGTTAAGAATGAGATAAGAATGGTGGACTTAGGTCAAAGCTTCATGAAGTTTCAACTAAACAACAAAAGAAGCCACCATTCTTTTCTCATTTTCTTTTCTCACTTTCTTTTATTCATTTATCAAAAAGAATAAATGAATAATTAAGAAAATAAAACCCTAAACATAAACACAACCATGGTTCAAACTTTACACTTAACCAAAGTGGTATGCATCATCAAACATGATACAAACATGTGCACATAAACATATCGCATATACAATGCGCACACCCGAGCGAGAAAATCCATCTTAAGTAAACCGATACTAGTTGATGCAAAGCAATATATCAAATATATAAATATGCATTAAATCATTAAATCAACACTTGATTCAATGATCCGGTCATGTTGCACACAACCGACTAGTATACAATGTATCGGCTTATCGAATCAACGCTTGAATCGATAACTAGGTTATATCGCATACAACCATTCGATACATTCATCGCGAGAATGAAATACGGTATCACATACACGCATTATTCTCGGTCCCGCACATATCTCATATGCGCTCCTATTTCGTTTCGCTTGAGCCAGGAAACCTCTGTGTAGGACTCTAAAGACTCGTCAATACGCCGGCAGCGGATGATGATCATATCAAACACCCACAAGCCGCAAGCGGTCTGCTAAACGTAACGGCCACCCGGGTATTGAGCGATCTGAAGATCGACGAGCAAGCCCGCTCACACTCCAGTGAATCCAACCAGTAACACTACCGTACAGTCCGGTCTGATCGTCTGATATGTTGCATATCTCGCCTAGGGGTGGTAAACGTCAGACCCCAATAGCTCAATAAGTCGTGTCGATATGAGGTCTATAACTGTTCGAGAAACTGCTGGTAACACTTACCAGTAAATCTCAGCAACCCTGGCCAGGGATTTCCTGTTATAGCCAATCGAACACAGCGCAACATCAACTCACTATACCGGGAGAGACGAATCCCCTCCTATCGCTCATTGCCTCCATGTGACTCGGGACTGTACCCAAAAACCACCGTTTTGCACGCCCTCTTGGACATGGTAAGATGGAAATCAAAGCACAGTGGGAACCACACAAGACTCTATGACGATCTCGGGTCAACAGACTACTCTGTACCAGTGTCACCAGAGAACTGCCATCTGACGTGAGGTATAATACCATCTGGGAGTTCTCGGCGAGTCCGTCCAGTGTACCTAGTCTCTACTGAGCACCCGTATATCATCTCTGATGTCAAACACCAATGGATATGGGATCATCCATCGCCCATCTGTATGGGTCGAGAAGGTACACGCTAGTCTACTCTGGTATATCGATGCCCCGTCTCGATATACCCACGACTAGGGACTTTGAAGGATGTACTTATGGACTACCATGTCCCCACTAGTATGATCCGCATCATAGTCCAGGTAGTCAAGTACAGATCCTAAGAGCTTTACCAACATGTAACAGAGAAACAATCAGCATACACGTTAAGGTAAAGTTCAACCAGATAGCATACTATCATGTCGAGCAAGAAAGTCCTCCCTATATATGTCCCAGCATCCACTACAATATACATCCTATGTACAGTAATGGCCTCTAGGGCATACATATAACTAACATTTTTCTCACTAGAGAAATCTAGAGAGCAAAAGAGCAAGGAGGAAGAAGATGATGGCTTTTGAAGAACAAGAGAAAGATAATCTCTTATGAAAGAAAAAATAGAAAATATATGTATATATATTTTCCACTTCTCATCTCAAACCATGGTTATTTTATATGGATATTATTTCACTTGAGTTAAAACACAAAAGAAAGATTAACCCATGGTTAATAAGTAGGTGAACAAGGTTAGTTGAAGAAGAGTGTAGAAACCATGTATTAAACTTTATCTTTTCTTTTTATTTTTGTTTTAACACAAATAGAAATAATAATCCATATATAAAACCAAGGTGTGAGTCTTATATTGCCACCATTTTCTATGTATATACAACCATGAAGGATGATGTATGTATGTATGTGTGCATGCACATCCATATGTGCATGAACAAGAATGAATGCATACATGCATGCATACATCCAAAAAAATACAAGAAAGGATTTCTAGTGAGAATCTAATGGTTAAATGATAAATCAACACTTGATTTATCAACCCGGTCATATCATATACGACCAAAAGCAAGCCGCCCGATTAATATACGGTATCTCATACGCGTATTTTAACCGGGTCCATGTGCATATCGCATATGCGCACCACAACGTTTCGCCTGGACTAGGTAACTCCTTTGTGGGACTCTAAGACTCGTCAATACGCCGGCAGTGGGTGATGATCATATCAAGCACCCCCAAGCCGCAAGCGGTCAGCTAAACGTAACGGCCACCCGGGTATTGAGCGATAAGAAGAAAACAAGCGAACCTGCTACAACTCCCATCGAGCCAACCGGCAACACTACCGTACAGTCCGATCTCTTCGTCAGATATGTGGCATATCAAGTCTAAGGGTGGTAAACGTCACACACCAATAACCGATAAGTCGTGCCGATGTGAGGCTCATAACGGGTCGAGAAACTACTGGTAACACTTACCAGTAAATCTCTAAATCACCCTGGCCAGGGACTTCCCTGTTACGGCCAATCGAGCACAGCGCAACATCAACCCCCAATACCGGGAGAGACGAAACCCCTCCTATCGCTCATTGCCTTCATGTGACTCGGGACTGTACCCAAAAACCACCGTTTTGTATGCCCTCATGGACGTGGTAAGGTGGAAATCAAAGCACAGTGGGAATCACACAAGACTCTATGACGATCTCGGGTCTACAGACTAACCTGCACAAGTGTCACCAGAGAACTGCCATCTGACGTGAGGTATAATACCATCTGGGAGTTCTTGGTGAGTCCGTCCAGTGTACCCAGTCTCCACTGAGCACCCGTATACGATCTCTGATGTCAAACACCAATGGATATGGGATCATCCATCGCCCATCTCATGGGTCGAGAAGCGTATACGCTAGTCTACTCTGGTATATCGATGCCCTGTCTCGATACACCCACGACTAGGGACCTTGAAGGATGTACTTATTGTTAGTGTATATGCCCTAGAGGCCATTACTGTATCATACTAGTTTGTATATTACTTAATGGATGCTTGGGATATTCACCTTGTATATACAATCTTGCTCAAAATAGTAGTATGCTACTTGGTTTGTTTCTACTTCAATGTGTACTTGTGTTTATTTCAGTATATCACTTATACGCATTAGTGGAGCCCTTAGGATCTTTGCTTGATTACCAGCGTTGTGATGGCAGTCACACTAGTGGGGGCTGGGTAATCTATAAGCACATCCTTATACAGGTCCCTAGTCGCAGGACATACGAGACAGGGCATCGATACTCCGGAGTAGACTAGCGTATGCGCTTCTCATCCCAGTATGGGAGATGGTCTGTCCCACAGCCATCAGTACGTCGTACTGGAGATAGTATACGGGTGCTCGTTGGGTTACGAGTACACTGGACAGGACTCGTCGGGAACTGACAGGTTGGTATTATACCTATCGTCAGTTATCAGTTCCCAGGTGACATGAGTACAGCTTAGTCCGCTGACTTGACACTGGCACTTCGCCTCAAGTGTGTTCCCACTGCACTTTGATCACTACCCTACCACGGGCTCAAAGGAGTCGTGCAAACAGGTGGTGGTTGGGTGCAGTCCCGAAGCACTTGGAGGCAGTGACGGTTAGACAGGATTCGTCTCTCCCGGTATTGGGGGTTGACATCGCGCGCTGTGTCTAGGAGAGCCATTACACGAGTAGTCCCTGGCCAGGGCAAACGAGATATACTGGTAGGTTTCCAGTGTTATCTCAGGGTGTTTTGGGCTTCGCCTCCGGCACGACTTTGTACCGCTATTTGGGGGGACTGACGATTACCACCCCCTAGGCCCGCCATGCGATGTATCAGACGAACAGACCGGACTGTACCGGAGACTGTCACATTCAGACTCAGTAGGAGTTCAGATTGGGTTTCACCTCGGTCAGCCTTCTTGTCGGCATCTACCTGGGGACCGTTACGCACAGCTAGTGCCGCTTGCGGTCTGTGGTTAAACCCACTGCCAGCGTAGTGTCGAGTCTTTAGAGTCCCACACAGAGGGTATTCGCCTCTGGGCAAAACAGAGTAGAGGTCGCATGGTTTTGCGACAGGGTTCGTTCTCATTCCGCGCACTAATGTGCACGTTTGGAGTCCGACGGATTATACTGGCAGGCTCTGGTTTGAGCCAGATACTGGTATATATATATTTGGGGTTGCTTTTATATCTTGGTATTCTTGTTCCTCGGAACGAGAATGCAGGTGTGTATGCACAGTTGCTTGAGGCGGAGGATGAGGTTTTTCATTAGGGTTTCGGAACGGGTGCGTATGCACAGTTGACAGTTATCTTTTCCAAACCCTAATGGATTTATGGATTATCTATTTATAATAGTAATTAAATGAGAATTTTGTTATGGTTGATATTGTTGACTTGTTGACCATGGTTGACTTGTTGACCATGGTTGAAGTTGACCACACCATCATGCTTCAAAAGTCTTCCTTGATTTATGCTTACATTTTTAAATGAAGCATGGTTGTGGTCATTCCAAATTGCCATCAACTATTCTCATTTTCAATTATTATTATTAGATAATTCTTTTCTTTTGCATTATGGTTGCAAGAAAGAAAAGATATAGCTCATTCTATCATTCTCATTCTCTCTCCTCTCTTCATCTTCTTCTTCCTCTAGCAAAGAGAAACCTTCTCATGAGTTGAGAATCCTTCTCTTCAAAAAGAAAAGCAAACCCTAGTCACTCTCTACTCACTCTAGGATCAAAGGATTAGCAAGCCGGAGATTCTAGTTCACTCCAAGTCCGAGAAAGAGCCCAAGGTCGAACCCTCGAGGTGGATCCATCTTCGACGGAAGAAGGCGACAAAAGAGAACCATCAACCTCTACAAGATTTCAAGAAGAAGGAGTTCAAGTTTAGGTATAACCATCTTCCATAGTAGCTAACTCCTTTTTAGCGTATTTGCTAGTTTAGTTTAGACACGATCCCGACCTTGTTTAGTCCATGTTGCCTCTTGCGATAAAAATTTGTTTTTTTATACCGTTTCCGCCTCCCCGTAAGAACCGGGGGTCGCAATATGGACTTACAGTGGTATCAGAGCCTAACTAAACTTAAACTAGCTTGGTAGTGAAGTGTAACGAAGTTCGGAAACGAAAAATCACAAAACCGGATAAATTACAAAACCTGAGTTTCTGTTGAAATTTTTTTGGCTCAAAATGAAAAAATTTATACTCTAAAAATCGTCTCAGGGTTTTGTAAGAACACCCACCAAAAACGATAGCATGATTCCTCCAAAGCGCCGCCCTTCCGCGGCCTCACCTGTTCATCAGGCCGCGGAACCGCCGCAAGTTGGTGTCATCTTTGCATCGTTTTTCGTGCAGTGTTCTTCTGTGGTTTTGGGATTTTTAAGATATATTATATGTACCCAGATTTTCCAGAACTGAAATTCACTTTTGGGGTCCTATAATTCCGTATTTTTTCCGAACTTCACTGCACTTTGGCTATGTTGGTTATATCTGTGATGTTTGCATGTATTGAACGTCGGCTAATCGCTATAAGACGATTAGTCGGGGTTATACATGATCTGTAATGTGCTGGAATGTGTATATAAATATGTTGGATTGTCGCGGGTGAATAGCCGGGGGTTGTGAGACGAGAGTTTTCTTTTCTTGCAATTCATTGTAAATGTAAATTGATGTAATTATATTATTTGTTTGGCCGCACAACCGGGTCGGGGTTGTAGCCGTCATTGTATAATTCCTTTTACTGTTTTTGCTCCTAGGATAGACCCATGGAGGGGTGCACAAACTACCGAGGACTTGGCGGGTAGTTTGCCGCACCCGTAGGGGTCTTGGGTGGGGATTTGGCTATTCACCGCGACCGTGTTATCTGTTTTTGTTACAGGCTCGTACAAATTACAGATTGCTAGTATATCCAATGTATTTATCTGTGATCTGAAATGTCTATCATTGCTTTCTATTTAGGCGTTGCTTATGTTTTATAGACGCGCTAGCCCAGCCCCCGCTCTGTCGTTAGTTAAGTAACCTAACGGGTAATGACGGGGCCCCGTGGCGAATGCGAATGGCATAAGCGTACGTCATATTTTGGTTGTTTTCTGCAATGGTAGGATTAAATGATGGGACGCATTAAAAGTACTAATGCAAGAATATCACGCATTAAAAGAACTAATGCAAGATAATAAACCAAGTTAAAGTCGTTGGAACACTTTCGAAAAACCACTCGGTTCTTTTCAAAAACAACTTTTAAATGCGGAGCTTGAGCCACTCCTTTTAAAAGCTATCTCGTTCCATCGACCAAATCAAGTTCACTACGTTCACGGTTTTGCCAAAACCATTCGTAGCCCTCCGTCGTTTCGTATGAATATTCAATAGTATTCAAGCTGTGTTTGTTGACCTTCGTCAAGGCATAGTGATTGGTAGCTGTTGGGTGTTCATATGTAGCATAGATAGATGCGTTGGTTTGGGACACTCGCATTACCTTGTTGACCTTCGTCAAGGGTATATACGGGTGGATTCAAATTAACCTGGATAATGACGGGCAGAACTTGACATGTGACTTATGATTTGTTGACCTTCGTCAAGGTCATAAGAGCATGGGGCAAAAAAATCCACATCGGGAGTTTCATAAGTACTGAAACTTGCTAGATTTGCATACCATTTGGAGTGTGGCGATTCTGGTAGGATTCCTTCAGTTTCGTCACGCGATGATATTTGGATCCCGATCCTACTGTGAGTATATGCTACTCCTCGGGAAATTTCTCACTTAACGATCAATGCTATAAACCTAGTAGGTGCCTAGAAAGGTGTTAGCGGGGTTACGCCCCCAGGGAAAAGAGGTTATTTAATTAAGGAACTTCGCGAAAGCGTTGGAAAACCTCCCTCGAAGTACCGACACCGGCCTGGCTGAACGGTTAAGCAAGTATTGTACGGTGGGATTGATCCTGACTAATTCTTCCTTTATGGTTTGAGGAGGGATTCGAGAAACAGTGGGAGCCATCCTGTTTAGACAAACTAAAAACCACTCTAAACTTACAAGAGCATCATGCTGAGTGTTTCTTCTTCTCTCTCCTAATTGCAGCGACCAATCAACATGACTGGACTTAAGTTACTCCTAGATAAAAACAAACTGACAGGGCCAAACTACAAAGATTGGCTCAGGAATGTCAAGATAGCAATCACTTATGACAAGCTGGGGTATCTTCTTACCACCAAAGCTCCCCCTGTCCCTGGTCCAACTTCCAGTGTCGCGGATAAGGAAATCCGCAAGACTTGGGAGATTGATAGCGCGAAGGCCAAGTGCCTCCTGCTTGCCTCGATGGACAACGAACATCAGAGGAGGCATGAGAATATGGACATGGAGTCCATATTGCTCCATACAAAAGAACTGTACGGAGAGCAATCACGTATCGCAAGATACGAAGCGTCGAAAAAGTTGTTTTCGACAAGAATGGCCGTCGGATCATCAGTAGCCGAGCACGTGCTAAAGATGATCGGCTACATTGAGGAGCTCGCTGACCTAGGGATCACATTGGAGAGTGAGCTATATACGGATATAGTTCTCCAGTCCCTTTCTTCCACTTACGCCCAGTTTATACTGAACTTCAACCTACAAGAAAAAGAGGTTGAACTATCAGAGCTCCTCAACATGCTGAGGAGCGCAGAGGGCACCCTACAGAAAAGTAGGGATACATCCACTTTGTTTGTAGGAGGATCATCTTCTTCTAGGTCCAAGGCGAAAGCCAAGGGAAAGAAGAAGAAGGCCCCCGCCAAACCAAGGGGCGGTGTTAGTAAAGTGGATACGAAGGGAAAAGGGAAAGCAACAAAGATAGCGGGGAAGCTTGTGGATAAGGAAGAATGCTTCTTTTGTCATAAGAAAGGACACTGGAAGAATGATTGCAGGGCCTGGAAGGCCAGAACACAGGAATTGAAGCAGGTTGCAGCTTCAGCTTCAGGTGTGTATGTTATTGAAAACTGTCTTTCAATAAACTCTACTTCCTGGGTATTGGATACCGGATCAGGATCTCATATCTGTAATTCTTTGCAGGCGTTGAGAAACCGTAGGGATTTGAAGGCAGGTGACATGACCCTCAGAGTTGCGAACGGAGCTAGCATGGATGCTAAAGCCGTGGGGGACTATCACCTGGGAATGTCAGATGGACATGTTTTGGTTTTGCGTAATTGCTTTTTTGTACCCAACGCAACTTGTAATATCATTTCTGTATCTTTAGTTTCTAAAGAAGGTTATGAATTTGCGTTTGTAAGTAATGTTGTAAACATTCACCTTAATCAAGTTCTGATTGGGTCAGGTACATTGAGTAATGGTATATACGTGTTAAACCAACCACAGATTTTTAATGTCCAGAATACACACAAAAGAAAGTCTCCAGAAATAAATCAGACTTTCTTATGGCATTGTAGATTGGGTCACATCAATGAGAGAAGGTTGACTAAGTTGCATACAGAAGGATATTTGAATGCGTTCGAATATCAATCATATGCCACTTGTCAATCTTGTCTCAAAGGAAAGATGACAAAGACTCCGTTTACTGGACGTGGAGTAAGAGCGAGCGAGCTCTTAGGACTCGTACACAGTGACGTGTGCGGTCCAATGTCTACACATGCCCGAAGCGGACATTCTTACTTCATTACTTTTACGGATGACTTCTCAAGGTACGGTTATGTCTTCTTAATGAAACATAAGTCCGAGGCTTTTGGAAAATTCCAGGAGTATAAGAATGAAGTAGAGAAACAGACCGGCAAAAGTATTAAGATTCTAAGATCGGATCGAGGTGGAGAATACTTAAGTGCCGAGTTCCTGGACTATTTAAAAGAGAACGGAATTCTCTCTCAGCTTACTCCTCCATACACCCCGCAACATAACGGTGTATCGGAGAGACGGAACCGCACCCTATTGGATATGGTGCGGTCCATGATGAGTAACGCTGAGTTACCGCGATCATTCTGGGGATATGCACTAGAAGCAGCTGCGTATCTCTTGAACAAGGCTCCTACCAAGACTGTGCCCACCACCCCATATGAGATGTGGACTGGGAAGAAACCCTGTCTTAATTATCTCAAGGTATGGGGATGTCCAGCTTTTGTAAAAAAGCAGCATGCGGACAAGCTTGAGGCACGTTCAGTACAGTGTAAGTTTGTGGGATACCCAAGAAACTCCAGGGGGTATCTTTTCTATTCCGCTGAGGAACAAAAGGTTTTTGTTTCTCAGCATGCCCGCTTCTTGGAAACTGAGTTTTTGGAAACCCAGATAAGTGGGAACACAATAGAACTGGAAGAAATTCCAGAACCATAGACTGTTACTGAAAGCTTAGTGGAACCAGAGGGTTCAACAGAACAGGACATTCCTACGCCGCTCCGCAGGAGTAGTAGGCAGTCTCATCCGCCCGAGAGATACTGCGGTTTTCTCATAGACGGGGATAGAGAGGATTGCATCATAGATTATGATGAGCCTACTAGCTTCCAGCAGGCCGTTCAGAGCGTTGACTCAGTGAGATGGCTGGATGCAATGCGGACCGAAATGGAGTCCATGTACACCAACAAGGTATGGACGTTGGACATTGCTCCAGACGGGGTAAAACCCGTAGGATGCAAGTGGATCTTCAAAAGGAAGATTGGTGTAGATGGACAGGTTGAGACCTATAAAGCTAGGCTGGTAGCAAAGGGTTTTCGTCAAAGACCTGGCTTGGACTACGACGAAACCTTTTCTCCAGTAGCCATGCTGAAATCCATTCGGATCCTTCTTGCCATTGCTGCCTTCCACGATTATGAGATCTGGCAAATGGACGTAAAGACAGCTTTTCTAAATGGAAATTTAGAGGAGTGTGTCTATATGGATCAGCCAGAGGGTTTCATTCAGAGTGGGAGCAGCGGAAAGGTGTGCAAGTTGCTTAAGTCCATCTATGGACTAAAGCAGGCATCGCGGAGTTGGAACATCTGTTTTGATGAGACAGTCAAAGAATTTGGCTTTATCAAAAATCCAGATGAACCATGCATCTATAGTAGATTTGTAGCGAGAACTGTAGTATTCCTCGTTTTATACGTGGATGACATTCTCTTAATAGGAAATGACATTCCTATGCTACAATCTGTCAAGGGATTCTTGTCACAAAGGTTCTCCATGAAAGACCTGGGTGATGCCTCATACATCCTGGGGATCCGGATCCATCGTGATAGATCCAAGAGGATATTGGGACTTCTCAGTCCAGGTACATCGACACCATAGTGAAAAGATTCAGTATGGAAGATTCCAAGCGCGGTAACCTACCGGCTTGTCACGGGATCACCCTCTCTAAAGAGATGTCTCCCAAGACTGATTTGGAGAGGGATCGCATGTCTATTATACCCTACGCTTCTGCGGTAGGCTCTATAATGTATGCGATGTTGTGTACCAGACCGGATGTAGCTTATGCACTGAGTGTAGTAAGCCGGTATCAGTCAAACCCTGGGGAGAAACATTGGATAGCAGTAAAGAACATTCTCAAGTACCTGAGAAGGACTAAGGAGATGTTCTTGGTGTATGGCGGAAAAGACCTCCAGATCGAGGCCTTTGCTGACTCCAGCTTCCAGAGTGACAAGGATGATTCCAAGTCCATGTCGGGTTTTGTCTTCACCCTCAATGGAGGGGCGGTGTGTTGGAAGAGTTCCAAACAGGAAACCGTTGCAGACTCGACGATGGAAGCGGAATACATCGCTGCATCTGATGCCGCAAAAGAAGCTGTCTGGATGAGGAAGTTCTTGAAAGAACTTCAGGTGGTTCCGTCCATTGTTGATCCAATACCTCTGTATTGCGACAACAACGGGGCTATAGCTTTAGCGAAGGAACCCAGGTCCCATCAGAGATCCAGGCACATCTTGAGGCGGTATCACCTGATCAGGGAGATCGTGGATCGCAAGGAGATCGAGGTTCGGAGGGTTGCTTCAGAAGAGAACACTGCAGATCCATTCACCAAGGCCTTGCCCCAGACTCAGTTCGAGCGGCTGATCGAGATGATAGGTCTTCGATACGCCAGTACATGGCCTTAGTGCAAGTGGGAGATTGTTAGTGTATATGCCCTAGAGGCCATTACTGTATCATACTAGTTTGTATATTACTTAATGGATGCTTGGGATATTCACCTTGTATATACAATCTTGCTCAAAATAGTAGTATGCTACTTGGTTTGTTTCTACTTCAATGTGTACTTGTGTTTATTTCAGTATATCACTTATACGCATTAGTGGAGCCCTTAGGATCTTTGCTTGATTACCAGCGTTGTGATGGCAGTCACACTAGTGGGGGCTGGGTAATCTATAAGCACATCCTTATACAGGTCCCTAGTCGCAGGACTATCGAGACAGGGCATCGATACTCCGGAGTAGACTAGCGTATGCGCTTCTCATCCCAGTGTGGGAGATGGTCTGTCCCACAGCCATCAGTACGTCGTACTGGAGATAGTATACGGGTGCTCGTTGGGTTACGAGTACACTGGACAGGACTCGTCGGGAACTGACAGGTTGGTATTATACCTATCGTCAGTTATCAGTTCCCAGGTGACATGAGTACAGCTTAGTCCGCTGACTTGACACTGGCACTTCGCCTCAAGTGTGTTCCCACTGCACTTTGATCACTACCCTACCACGGCTCAAAGGAGTCGTGCAAACAGGTGGTGGTTGGGTGCAGTCCCGAAGCACTTGGAGGCAGTGACGGTTAGACAGGATTCGTCTCTCCCGGTATTGGGGGTTGACATCGCGCTGTGTCTAGGAGAGCCATTACACGAGTAGTCCCTGGCCAGGGCAAACGAGATATACTGGTAGGTTTCCAGTGTTATCTCAGGGTGTTTTGGGCTTCGCTCCGGCACGACTTGTACCGCTATTGGGGGACTGACGATTACCACCCCCTAGGCCCGCCATGCGATGTATCAGACGAACAGACCGGACTGTACGGAGACTGTCACATTCAGACTCAGTAGGAGTTCAGATGGGGTTTCACCTCGTCAGCCTTCTTGTCGGCATCTACCTGGGGACCGTTACGCACAGCTAGTGCCGCTTGCGGTCTGTGGTTAAACCCACTGCCAGCGTAGTGTCGAGTCTTTAGAGTCCCACACAGAGGGTATTCGCCTCTGGGCAAAACAGAGTAGAGGTCGCATGGTTTTGCGACAGGGTTCGTTCTCATCCGCGCACTTGTGCACGTTTGGAGTCCGGACGGATTATACTGGCAGGCTCTGGTTTGAGCCAGATACTGGTATATATATATTTGGGGTTGCTTTTATATCTTGGTATTCTTGTTCCTCGGAACGAGAATGCAGGTGTGTATGCACAGTTGCTTGAGGCGGAGGATGAGGTTTTTCATTAGGGTTTCGGAACGGGTGCGTATGCACAGTTGACAGTTATCTTTTTCCAAACCCTAATGGATTTATGGATTATCTATTTATAATAGTAATTAAATGAGAATTTTGTTATGGTTGATATTGTTGACTTGTTGACCATGGTTGACTTGTTGACCATGGTTGAAAGTTGACCACCATCATGCTTCAAAAGTCTTCCTTGATTTATGCTTACATTTTTAAATGAAGCATGGTTGTGGTCATTCCAAATTGCCATCAACTATTCTCATTTTCAATTATTATTATTAGATAATTCTTTTCTTTTGCATTATGGTTGCAAGAAAGAAAAGATATAGCTCATTCTATCATTCTCATTCTCTCTCCTCTCTTCATCTTCTTCTTCCTCTAGCAAAGAGAAACCTTCTCATGAGTTGAGAATCCTTCTCTTCAAAAAGAAAAGCAAACCCTAGTCACTCTCTACTCACTCTAGGATCAAAGGATTAGCAAGCCGGAGATTCTAGTTCACTCCAAGTCCGAGAAAGAGCCCAAGGTCGAACCCTCGAGGTGGATCCATCTTCGACGGAAGAAGGCGACAAAAGAGAACCATCAACCTCTACAAGATTTCAAGAAGAAGGAGTTCAAGTTTAGGTATAACCATCTTCCATAGTAGCTAACTCCTTTTAGCGTATTTGCTAGTTTAGTTTAGACACGATCCCGACCTTGTTTAGTCCATGTTGCCTCTTGCGATAAAAATTTGTTTTTTATACCGTTTCCGCCTCCCCGTAAGAACCGGGGGTCGCAATATGGACTTACACTTATGGACTACCATGTCCCCACTAGTATGATCCGCATCATAGTCCAGGTAGTCAAGTACACATTCTAAGGGCTTTACCAACATGTAACTATAAGACAGTATCAAGAGACAAGTATACATGTTAAGATAAAGAGCAACCAGATAGCATACTATCATATCGAGCAAGAAAGTCCTCTCTATATATGTCCAAGCATCCAATATAATATACATCATCTGTACAATACTGGCCTCTAGGGCATACATACAACTAACAATATCTGGATTCTCATGCCGCCCAAATGAAGAATAAGCATGATAATGCATCTTCTTCGGGTGTGTTTGTTATCGAGAACTGTTTCTCAGTTCACTCTACGTCCTGGGTATTAGATACCGGATCTGGATCCCATATATGTAATATGTGGGCTATGTAAAGGTAGGGAACTGGGAGAGGGTGATCATTCCATAAGAGTAGGGAATGGTACAAATATTGCAGCCAAAGAAGTTGGCGAATATCACCTTGTGTTACCAAATAGTAATACATTGGTTCTGAATGAATGCTATTACATTTCGACCCTGATATGCAATCTTATATCAGTTTCTTTTTTGAGCAAAGAAGGATATAATTTTGTAGTACAGGATAATGTTATGAACATATTCCTGATCAAAAGTTGATTGGATAAGGATCGTTAAATAATGGCATATACGTTCTCAACCAAACTACAGTACTTAATGTACAAAACACACACAAGAGAAAGAGTTCAGAAATGAACCAATCTTTCTTGTGGCATTGTAGACTAGGTCATATCAATGCGACACGACTATCCAAGTTGCATAACGATGGATATTTGAATCCGTTCGAATTTTCATCTTATGACACTTGCCAGTCATGTCTCAAAGGCAAGATGACCAAAACTCCGTTTAGTGGATACGGAGAAAGAGTTACAGAACTCTTGGGACTGATACATAGTGATGTATGTGGTCCCATGTCTATACATGCCAGGAATGGTTTCTCATATTTCATTACATTCACTGACGATCTCTCAAGATACGGACATGTGTTCCTGTTGAAACACAACTATGAAGCTTTTGAGAAATTCAGAGAATATAAGCACGAAGTAGAGAACCAAACGGGCATAAGTATTAAGATCCTTCGATTATATCGAGGAGGAGAATACTTGAGCAATGAGTTTCTAGATTATCTAAAAGAGAATGGGATTCTCTCTCAGCTTACTCCTCGCTGTACACCACAGCACAATGGTGTATCGGAGCGGAGGAATCACACCCTATTAGATATGGTGCGCTCTATGATGAGCATGCTGAGTTACCTATTTCCTTCTGGGGCATGCGCTTGAGACAGCAGCATACCTATTGAATCAAGTTCCGTCTAAATCTGTACCCACCACACCATATGAGATATGGAGTGGGAAGGGACCATGTCTTAAACGTGTTAAGATATGGGGTTGTCCGGCCTATGTCAAAACACATATTTCGGACAAATTCGAGGCACGGTCAGTTCTTTGTAAGTTTGTGGGATATCCTAAACATTCACATGGATATCTTTTCTACCACAGCGAGGAACAAAAGGTGTTTATTTCTCGACATGCCATCTTTTTAGAAAAGGAATTTCTTGTAAAAGAAATTAGTGGCGAAGCGGTAGAGCTGGAAGAAGTTCCAGCACCACAAACTACTACTGAAGATTTAGTGGAACCAGATAATTCAGTAGTTCCCAACAAACCCCAGCCTCTCCGCCGATCTAGTAGGGTTCCTCATCCACCTGAGAGATACTACGGTTTTCTCATTGACGGTGGAAGTGAGGATTGCATCATGGATGATGATGACCCGACTAGCTTCGAGCAGACCATCACGAGTGGGGACTCTGTGAAATGGCTGGATGCAATGCGATCTGAGATGGAATCCATGTACACCAACAAAGTGTGGACTTTGGAAGTTGCTCCTGAAGGGGTAAAACCCATTGGGAGCAAGTGGATCTTTAAGAAGAAACTTGGTGTAGATGGAAAAGTTGAGACTTTCAAAGCTAGACTTGTTGCAAAGGGTTTTTGTCAACGATCAGGTATGGATTATGACGAAACCTTTTCTCCAGTAGCTATGCTTAAGTCTATCCAGATCTTACTTGCCATTGCTGCATACCATGACTATGAAATCTGGCAAATGGATGTTAAGACCGCCTTTCTAAATGGTGATTTAGAGGAGTGCGTGTACATGACTCAGCCAGAGGGCTTCGTAGATAGTGGGAGCAGCGGAAAGGTGTGCAAGCTGCTTAAATCCATCTACCGGTTAAAGCAGGGATCGCGGAGTTAGAACATCTGTTTTGATGTTGTGGTCAAAGAGTTTGACTTCATCAAAAACGTAGATGGACCTTGTATATACAAGAAGGTTGCAGAGAGTAAGGTTTCTGGACTCACTCTCTCCAAAGAGATGTCTCCCAAGACTGATTTGGAGAGAGCTCGCATGCAAGGGATACCCTATGCTTCGGCAGTAGGCTCTATCATGTACGCGATGTACCAGACCCGATGTAGCATACCCACTAAGTGTAGTGAGTAGGTATCAAGCAGATCTAGGAGAGAGTCACTGGACAGCTGTGAAGAACATTCTCAAGTACTTGAGAAGGACTAAGGAGATGTTCTTGGTGTATGGTAACGGTGAACTCCAGGTGGAGTCCTTTACCGATTCAAGCTTCTAAAGTGATAAGAACGACTCTAAGTCGCACTCGGGATTTCTCTTTACCCTAAATGGAGGGGCGGTTTGTTGGAAGAGTTCCAAGCAAGAAACCGTGGTAGACTCGACGATGGAGGCTGAATACATCGCTGCCAATGATGCTGCCAATGAGGCTGTCTGGATAAAGAAGTTCATAACTGAACTTGGGGTGGTTCTATCCATTGAGCATCCGATACCTTTGTATTGTTATAACAATGGAGATGTGGCTTTGGCCAAGGAACCAAGGTCCCATCAGAAGTCCAGACATATTCTGAGGCGGTATCACCTGATCCGGGAGATAGTTGATCGCCGTGAGATCAAGGTCAGGAGAGTTGACACGAAGGAAAACACTGCGGATCCACTCACGAAGGCCATACCCCAGATACAATTTGAGACACTGTTCAGGATGTTGGGTATGAGATACTACAACAGCTGGCATTAGTGCAAGTGGGAGATTGTTAGTAATGTATATGCCCTAGAGGCCATTATTGTACATATAATGTATATTATAGTGGATGCTTGGATATATATAGAGAGGACTTTCTTGCTCGATATGACAGTATGCTATCTGGTTGCACTTTGTCTTAATATATTGACTTGTATTGGTTTATTGTCTTGCTCTAACATGTTGATAAAGCCCTTAAGATATGTACTTGACTACTAGGACTATGATGAGATCATACTAGTAGGGCCAGGGTAGTCAACGAGTACATCCTATAACTGTTCCTAGTCGAGGGAGTATCGAGACAGGGCATCGATACTCCAGAGTAGACCAGCGTATACGTATCTTGACCCATATGATGGGCGATGGATGATCCCATATCCATTGGTGTTTGACATCAAAGATGGTGTACGGGTGCTCAGTGGAGACTGGGTACACTGAACGGACTCACCGAGAACTCCTAGATGGTATTATACCTATCGTCAGATAGTAGTTCTTTGGTGATACTGGTACAGGTTAGTCTGTAGACCCAAGATTGTCATAGAGTCTTGTGTGATTTGATTCCCACTATGCTTTGATTTCCATCTTACCACGTCCAAGAGGGCGTGCAAAATAGTGGCTTTTGGGTAAAGTCCCGAATCATATGGTGGCAATGAGCGATAGGAGGGGTTTCGTCTCTCCCGGTATATGGAGTTGATGTTGTGCTATGTTCGATTGGTTATAAATGGAAGTCCCTGGCCAGCGCTGATATGGAGTGCTGCTGGTAAGAGTTATCAATAATTTATGGACCTGTTATGAGCCTCAATCGACACGACTTATCGGTTACTGGGGTCTGATGTTTACCATCCCTAGACTTGATATGCGACATACCAGATGAAGAGACCGGACTGTACGGTAGTGTTACTGATTGGATTCACAGGAGAATGTACAGGCTTGCTTGTTGATCTTCTGATCGCTCAATACCTGGGTGGCTGTTACGTTTAGCTGACAACTTGCATCTTGTGGGTGTTTGATATGATCATCACCTACTGCCGGCGTATTGACGATTCTTTAGAGTCCTATATAGAGGTTTCCTGGCTCAGGCAAAATGGAGTAGGAGCACATATGTAATATGTGCGGGACCAAAAATAATACGATATGAGATACCATACTCTATTCTCGCGATAAGTGATATCGGTCAGGTATATGTGATATAGCCGGGTCATCGGATCAAGTGTTAATTCGTTGAATTGGTACATGTTATATTAGTCGGTTATATGCAATATAGCCAGATTGTCGGATCAAGTGTTGATTCGATAATTTAATGTATAATTATATATGTGATATATTACATTACGTCAATTAATATAAGCTCGCTTTATTGATTCATTTTCTTACTGGATAATACATTGATGTATATGCGATATATGTTAATTGTATTATTTTCTTTTGTTACAAAATATATTGTATATATGATATATAATATTGTAACATGTTAGGGTTACAAATGCAACATGGTTTTTGAGTTTAAACCTAGTTAGGGTTTGGATTAGGGTTAAGCTTTGGATGAGCTTTCATGAAGCTTCATGAAGGTTTGACTTTTGTCTTCACCTTTTGATATTTTGTGAAGATATTTGTTAACCCAACCCAAACGCTTAACCTATAGTTTATTCTCTACAAGGGTTAAGCCTTTCATTCTCAACCCATGGTTGCAATTGTAACCATAACAATAATTCATTATTCATCACAAAAGATTTAGCTTCTTCTTCTTCTTCTTCTTGCTCTCGAAAAAGCTTCACTAGGTTTTATGTTTTTGATGATTAAGTGTGAGAAATTGAAAACAAAAGAGAACAAAATTCCTACTTCATCATCCTCATCTATTCTAGCCACTTAGATTAGGGTGTTCACTTCCCTAATAAGTTCATTAGTGAAGTGTAAGCTTGGGTTAGAGATTCTTCAAGGTAGATCGTCTTAAATCAAGAAGACTTCAAGAAAGATGCATCATTCACCTCTTGGAGCCTTACGAGAGTTGGAGTTCTTGATGATCGCAGCGAAGGGACCTCAACACGGAGCTTATGAAGTGAAGGAACGGACTACAAAGGTTGTAATCCTAATCTCTTTAGTTCTTTGTATGTGATACAAACTTGTTACCCTAGAATTTCTAGTAAAGATTCATGAGTTGCTTGCTTTGCACTTCTCTAAATTTTAAAGTGGTATGAGTGATGCTACCAAACCCTAGACTAGGTGCAAGGGAAGCCCAACAGAATTAATCAATAACACCTCGGCTTTCACTTCCACTTTTCCTTCCACTTCCACATCCACTTCTACTTCTGACCCTTGTTCGTCTACCCCACCACCTTCTTGCGAGGCTATTCTTCATTTTTCCCAAGGTTCGAACCCTCAGCATATTCCTTCTAGTCCACTAAAGATGATCCTTACTCCTATTCTGGGATCAGTTCCACACACACCACCTTCTCCAATGTTGGCCCCAGCTATTATTGCTAAAGCTCCTTATCCGAATCGGTTAAGGGGAAACAAATCGAGTCCACATATGGAGAAGATTATAGAAATTTTCAAATAGGTTAACATCAATATCCCTCTCCTAGATGCTATCCAACAAGTCCCGTCTTATGCAAAAATTTTAAAGGACTTGTGCACTAGGAAGAGGAAGACTGAAGTGCCTAAAAAGGCCTTCATGAAAAATAATGTTAGCACTGCTTTTACCCTATAGTTACCAAAGAAACGTAAGGACCCTGGATGTCCTACAATATCAATTTCTATTGGGGGTAAAAACATCAACCGTGCTTTACTTGACCTTGGCGCAAGTGTTAACCTACTTCCATACTTTGTCTACGAGCAGTTAGGGATTGGAGAGTTGAAACCAGCTCATTGTACTCTCCAAATGGCAGACCGATCAATCACCGAACCTAGGGGTGAACTAGAGGATGTGTTGATAAAAATCGGGGAATTTATATTCCCTGTAGACTTTATTATTCTTGATACACAACCTGTAGCAAACCCACGGAACCAAATTCCGGTGATTGTGGGTTGACCATTCCTTGCCACTTCCAATGCTGTCATTAACTGTTGAAACAGTTTTATGAACCTATCTTTTGGAAAAATGACAATTGAACTGAACATTTACAAAATTGGAAGTCAGCCGTCTGAACCCTCTGCTCACATACTTGATGTCTGTTCTGTCCACGAGATAGCTCCCAAAATCTGCGAAGTTGATGAACTTTGCTTTGATGATCTCGACGACTTAGTGAGGACACTTTTCCCACTCTTGAGTCTGAACCTTTTGACTCTTCACTTTCTGAGTCTGTATCCTTTGCAGGCTACGAGCTTCTTCATGAATCTGAATGTCATTCTTTTACCCCCACCTTCTATTGTTTCTCCATCGACATTAGATCTCAAATTATTACCTTCTCATCTTAAATATGCATATTTAGGTGAGAATGAGTCTTTACCCTGATCATATCCGCTTCTCTAGCCTCAGAGCAAGAGAATGCTCTTTTGACGGTATTGAGATCTAAAAGTCAGGCTTTTGGTTGGACTATGGCTAACATCAAAGGGATTGGTCCCTTGATTGTTGAACATCATATACATCTGATGGATGAAGCCAAGCCAACCCGAGAACCACAGAGATGGTTAATCCCCATAATGAAGGATGAGGTAAAGAAAGAAATCGTCAAATGCCTTGACAGTGGTATCATTTACCCAATCTCTGATAGCTAATGGGTAAGTCCAATTCATGTAGTCCCTATGAAATATGGCATCACGGTCATAACAAATGAGGCTAATGAGTTAATCCAGACACGTGCTCAAACTGGGAGGCGTGTATGTATTGATTATAGAAAACTCAATGCCGCAACGAGGAAAGATCACTTTCCTTTACCTTTCATTGACCAGATGTTAGAACGCTTAGCTGGACGGGAATATTATTGTTTCATGGACGAATACTCTGGCTATAACCAGATCCCTATTGCCGAAAAGGATCAAGATAAAACCACATTTACTTGTCCTTTTGGTACTTTTGCTTATAGACGCATGCCTTTTGGGTTATGCAATGCTCCCGCTACATTTCAGCGGTGTATGATGGGGATATTCTCGGATATGGTCGAGAATTTTCTGGAGATTTTTATGGACGATTTCTCGATATTCGGTGGTTTTTTTGCTGATTGCCTATCTCATCCGACACAGTTCTTACTCGTTGTAAAGAGAAGAATTTAACCTTGAATTGGGAAAAATGTCATTTCATGGTCTAAGAGGGAATTGTGCTTGGACATGTTATTTCACGAAAATGCATTGAGGTTGACAGAGCTAAAATAGATGTCATTCATAACCTTCCTCATCCCAAATGCGTCAAAGATATACGATCTTTTCTTGGCCATGCAGGCTTTTACAGGAGATTCATTAAGGATTTTAGCAAAATTGCTAGATCCTTAACTCTTCTCTTGGCCAAGAACACAACCTTTCACTTTGACTCGGATTGTGAGGCTGCATTTGACTTACTTAAAAACTCCCTCACTACAGCCCCCGTTTTATCATCTCCAGATTGGAATCACCCATTTGAGCTTATGTGTGATGCATCAGATTTTGTAGTTGGTGCAGTCTTAGGACAGCACAATGAAAAGACGCCACACGTGATTTATTATGCAACCAAGACCCTGAATGATGCTCAAATTAATTATACAACTACCGAGAAAGAACTTTTGGCTGTTGTATTCACATTAGAAAAATTCAGGCCTTACTTGATTGGCTTACCAATTGTTGTATACACTGACCACTCCGTCTTAAAACATCTTTTGGCGAAGAAGGATGCTAAAGGTAGCTTAATACGTTGGATCCTTCTATTACAAGAATTTGATCTTGTTATTCGAGATAAGAAAGGATGTGAAAATGTAGTAGCTGACCATCTTTCGTGCATCTCTTCTTCACCTGTGACCCTGCCAATTAATGACTCTTTTCCGGACGAACAACTCTTGAATGTATCCGACGAACCTTGGTTCATGGATATTGTGAATTATCTTGCTACGGGACTTATTCCCCACGAATTGTCGAAACAGGACAAACATCGATTTCTATCCTAAGTAAAACACTTTTACTAGGATGAACCCTATTTGTTTAAGTATTGTTCTGACCAGATCATTTGCAGATGTGTCCCCAATGATGAGTTCAAGAGTGTTCTATCTTTTTGTCATGATCAGGCATGTGGAGGTCACTTTGGTCCTCGAAAGACGGCGGAGAAGGTTTTGCAATGCGGTTTATATTGGCCGACTTTATTCCATGATGCATTTGATCATTGCAAAACCTGTACACCATGTCAACACACGGGTAGGATTTCTTGGAGAAATGAGATGCCACTTCAACCGATCTTGGTGGTTGAAATTTTTGACGTTTGGGGTATGGATTTTATGGGACCTTTTCCCAACTCTTTTGGGAATTTGTACATATTGCTTGCGGTTGATTATGTCTCGAAATGGGCGGAAGCTATTCCTTGTCGCACTAATGATAACAAGGTTGTCATTAAGTTCCTTAAAGAAAATATCTTTTCGCGATTTGGACACCCTCGCGCTATCATTAGCGATAATATGACGCATTTCTGTAATCGGTATTTCGAGGCTTTGATGCGGAAATATGCAATCAACCACAAACTTTCCACACCCTATCATCCCCAAACGAGCGGGCAAGCTGAGGTTTCAAACAGACAAATCAAACAAATTTTGGAGAAAACGGTTTCTAAAAATCGAAAAGATTGGTCAACCAAATTGACGGATGCTCTTTGGGCATTTCTTACCACATATAAAACCGATCTAGGTATGTCTCCTTACCGTCTAGTGTTTGGTAAGGCTTGCCACTTTCTATTCGAGATTGAACACAAAGCAATGTGGGCCATTAAAGAACTTAACTTTGACTTAAATCAAGCCTGCAACTTTCGGAAGCTGCAATTAAACGAGCTATGCGAACTCCGCGATGAAGCTTATGATAATGCTGTAATTGTAAAGAACCGGACTAAGGCATTTCACGATATAAACATTTTGAGAAAAAATTTTACACCTGGTCATCAAGTCC
Organism: Agapanthus africanus; assembly: GCA_030015575.1. Lineage (NCBI taxonomy): Eukaryota > Viridiplantae > Streptophyta > Magnoliopsida > Asparagales > Amaryllidaceae > Agapanthus > Agapanthus africanus. The sequence goes on along the minus strand of CM057343.1, from coordinate 249,204,668 downwards.
TTCTTTATGATTCACGTCTCCATCTTCATGCGGGTAAGCTAAAATTTCGGTGGAATGGACCTTTTGTTGTGCGGTATGTATACCCGCATGGGGCAGTTGAGGTTGAAAATGTTGAAAGCGGTACAATTTTCAAAGTAAATGGACATAGATTAAAACCGTATTTTTCCACTGACCCCACGGAGGAGCTCCTGTTTTTACAGGAGCCGCTTTATCTTGACTAAAATTCATCCGTCTCACCTCCATGTCTTGAAAAATACTGTATCATCTTTAGAATGGAGGTGAGTGAAAAGAATAATTTTGGGGGAGATTTTCATGTTCATATATTATTGCCCCCGTTAATAAATTTCCTCCCAAGTCTACAGGTTTCTGAGATTTAACAGATGGCAACAGTGAGGACACTGTTGTAAATAGGTTTGGGGGAGGTTTGTGCTTATTTTCGAATCACTTTGCATCATACTTTGCATAAGAACAAAACATATAAAAAAATAATATTTAATATTTAATTTTATAATAAAAGATTAGATAGTGAAAAATTACATCCAAAAGATTAGAAAAGTTTAAGAAAACCTAGAAAGTTAGAAGTTTTCTTAAACGAACTAGTAATAAGTAGTTATGAGTCGTTGTCCCAAGGGTTAGTAAGATGAAAGAAGTCACTAATCTACGGATAAAAATGAGTTTGAAAAATGGTTCCTATTCTGGAAGCCAAGCATTTGAATGTTGGTACCCTACTATACGCACTTACACACGTCTTGAAGCTCGGGATAGTAGATGATACCTTGAAATGCTCTTGTCTGAAAGCCAAAGTACGAAAAAAAATGAAGAATAAAATATAAAATGGTGCAGAAAAATGAAGACTGGTTTTGTAAACACCAAGGCAGCAATAAAAAAATATAGCGAGGGTGCTTCATCACCTAGTGCCTTAGGCCAACTGGTTTGGGAGTCACTGCTAAGCCTTACGTGTTGCAAGACGAGGAAAATGCTACTTACGCCTAATCAGCGAGCACATGAGTAATCGGTCGGTTAGTACATCAAGAAGTATTAACAGTTGCATAAAAAATGTGTGAGCAAATCCATCTAAATATTCACCGATTAAAAAGTACTGATGTAGATGGATAAGAGTATGATAGCTTGAATTGAATTCTCCGAGTGTAGGGATGTCTCTTACACACACGTAGGGGTATATGATCAGTGTTTGGAAGAAAGGTAGAAATTAAGAATAAAAACGATGTTTTATTGAGGGATGATATGATTTCTAACATCTTTTCATGACTATTAAGATAGGGCTCATGACAACCGAAAAGCTAGTATAGTTGGAAACTCTAAATTTCAAAGTCTTTTTTTATAATTCTTATCTTTATATATAATTTTCACAGTCTTTCTTTTATTATGGGATTTTGTGGGTGCAATCCGATGAAAACGCTCAGGAGACAACACTCCTCCTACTAGGGACACCTAGAGGTTTAAAGGCTTGTTGCATGTGCTCAGTGCAATCGTGTTGCCTACAAAAGTGTGCTAGTTAGTTTTTTTTTTCTTTTTCTTATATTTTTTCCTTCTCTTGAATAAAAGATATTTTCTTGAGACGACCAAAATTATGTTTGGGGGAATTTGATCAGTTGAAAATATTGCATTCTCAACACATCAATTTCCCTACTCTTTCTAATCATCTAAAGGTGTTTGGTATAAATATAGCACATATTAGTAATTCATCTGGAAAATACCAAATACCATGTGTTATAGTTATAATCGACACTATGGAGGAAAATTGTGTGTTTATTACTATATGCATGATATTGTATATCTCAACACATTTTATCGAGATTGTGTGCAGAAAATTCTTCAGGTCAAAGAACTGGAATCGCAAAATTACCGATAAAATGCAGCAAGTTAAAGACTTGAAATCTGGAAGAGATTCAGAAGAGATTAAATGATTCCAGACATCAAAAGAACACCCAAAGACCAACATCAAATCACCCCAGAAAGTTGAAGAAGAGATCTCTTCATATGGCCGCGAATCCGCGGCCGATCCAGGCCGATCCGCCGCGGTTCCGTGGCCGAGTTGGGTCATTGGCGCACGAGACTTTTCTAGAATCTTCCATGTAACGACCTAGCTTCCTCAAGATGCTCCATTTCCACGTGGCATCTTCTGGAAGGCTCTGCATAACTACCAAGATTATAAAGGAAGCTTAATGGGAAATCTATAAAAGGGGATCTAAATCTAAGTTTTAGGGGTTACTCATCAATAGCCAATTAGTTGCACAAATCCAATCCAAATCAAATCAAGTTGAGTGACACAACTTGAGCCAAATCAAGATCCATTGAGAAGCAAATCAAGCTAGTAATCAAAGATCCTTTATTGCAACGCCGATCATCATCTGAGCAAGTGATCCCCGACGATCCGCGACTCACGACGATCGAGCTACGCAAAGATCGACGACGAATTCCCTTTCAAAAGAGTGAGCTAGAGCTAGTCTTGTAAACTTGAGTGAGAGGTGTAATTTGAAGGAGATCTAAATAAAGGTGATAATTGCAATTCTCGTTTTCTATACATTCTCGCATTATGAAATTCTTCGTTCTTGATTGTTTCATTATGATGCGTGAGTAAATTCTCCGCTTGTGGAGGATTCGAGAGAATTGATAGATCTAATGATGAACAAATCTTAATACTAATTTTAAATCTTATGAGATTTGTGAACCTTAGCAAAAAGAGTCGTTGATGACCCAATTTGGAGCGAGATCACTTCTTGATTATTTCGTTGCAAATTAGGGATAAAACAATTGATGATTTTCTTTGCTAAAGGCTAGATCCGAATGATTATGATTGAAAAGATAAGGGATAGTAAAGGAGAAACCCTAGTTTCTTCAATTGATCCCCAATCTTCAATCACCATATCGATCTAGCTACAAATTATCAATTGATAAGATTAGGAATTATTAGATTCATCATTAGCTATTAACTCAATCGAATCCTATAAGCCATTCTTCATTATCTTGATAAATCAAATTGATATTGGATAAATTCATAAATTCTTGATTCTTGAATGTTTTCTAGATGTTTCGTGAAAATCAATTTTACAAATCTTGAATCATTTTCTTTACTATTTTCATTTCAATTCATCTAAAACAAGATCGATCAAAACACGAATCTCTGTCGACGATCCGTGCTCACTAACAATCGCTACGAGTGACACCGTTATTGATTGCGGCGATACAAATTTCTTTGGTTGTGATTATATTTTCAAAACACGATCCGAAATCTTAGATCAATCATTATCCATCGATGCAAGCGTGAAGTATTTGGCCGTAGCACAGTCAACATCCCATGTCTTGCGGACTTCTCTATCCGCAACCGAAGATTTAGGACATGGGACGGGCGGGGCTGGAGCCGTCAGGACATATGATACCTTATCATAAGTCAAGGATATGTTAATGTTCCTTAGCCAGTCCTTATAATTGGTCCCATTAAATTTATTTTTATCTAGTAGAAGCTTGAGTCTTGTCATTGCTATCTGCCATTAAGAGAGAGAAAAGAATACACTCAGTGAAAGCTCTTGCAAAAATCAGATTGGTTATTATCTTATCTAATCGATGTTTCCCACTGCTTTTATCAAATTTCCCTTCAAACCTTAAAAGGAAAACTAGCCAGGATTAATTACATTCTACAACTTCGGTAACCATTCAGCAAGGCCAGTGTCGGTACTTGAGGGAGGTTCCCCGTGCTTTCGCACGGACCTAATTAAAGTAAACCTCATTTTCCCATAGGCGTAGCCTCGTTAACACCTTTCTAAATACCTAATGGTTTAGCTAATTGTAAAGTGCAAAACTCTCCTGGGAGCAACTCTTGCTCACAGTGGGATCGGGATCCAACCATCATATGGAAGGTATGCAATCTCATTGCAAATTTCAACTCTTGAAACTCCCGATATGGTTTTTACCCCTAGCACTCATGACCTTGGCTATGGTCAACAATTCATAAGCACTAGCCAAGTTCAACCCGTCATTTCTTGATTAATTAGGCCCATTCACATGACCCTTGGCTAAGGTCAACAAAGTTACATGCTTGTCCTAATTAATCATATCATATGCTATGTAGGAAGACATCACTTAGCTACCGTACACTACGCCTTGGCTAAGGTCAACAAACGTAGCACGAATACTAAGTACTCTACTTCCTAAAATGACGGAGGAGTGCGGATGGTTTTAAGAAAACCTTTAACGCTTTGAACTTGATATCGTTGTAGAATCAAACGGTTTTTCAAAAGGAGTGGCTTAAGCTCCGCAATTTTGAAATGTAGCTTTTCACAAAAAGCCGAGTGGTTTTTAAATTCGATTCTACAACAGCTTTTTAGGTTTATTTTTCCTTACATTAATCATATTAATGTAGTCCCATCATTTAAGTCCTTAAGCCAAACACAGAAAAGAAACGAAAATACAACGTACGCTTATGCCATCCGCATTCGCCACAATGTTCCGTTATGCACCGTTAGGTTACTTAACTAACGACATACTGGGACGGGATTAGCGCGGGTGCAAAATATAAGCAACGCCTACTATATATCTCATATATAATATTGCATTCGTCTCAGATATATCAAGCGATCACATCACAGAATATAAACAGCAGAAGCACATATATGAAAATATAGGATATACTAGGAATTCCGTATTTTATATTTAGCCAACGATAGAAAATACGAGTTCCACGGTCCTGATGAATAGCCAATCCCACACCCTAGACCCCTACGAGAGTGACAAGCGACCCTACCAATTCTAGAGTTAGGAGACCCGCTCTCGACTCCTCGAGATGGCCTCCCACTGGACTTTAGAACCCGGTCGCTTGTGCTCCCCACCTTGGGTCTATCCTAATGCGGAAAAGTAAATAATATACATCGAAGGAAACATCATCCTCAACCCGGATGTGCCCCAATAAAAGAATATTACATACAAATGAATTTTACATGAATGAAAAGAAAACTCTCATCTAACATAAAACCCCCGGCCATTCATCACGACGATCCTATACTTTATTACACAGCAACATACAACATCTCATGTCAATAAATGCAAATAAACTATGCGATTTTAAACCATTTGATCGATCGATTAATGACCCAAAAATCCACAGAGAAGCTCAACACCCGAGCAGTATTAAAATTACCCAAAAGCATGCCACAGAACCTATGGACCAACCGTCGAAGGGCCGACCCGAGCCTCACAAACGGCGCTGCGGAACCGCCGCCAAAAGCAGGTTACTGCCGTGGTTCCACGGTCATTTAGTCGAGTTAGGGTATCGTTCTTCTATAGGGTCCACAGAATTATCTACATGAATTTCTCAATATTTTTAATGTGAAAAATTCCAATATTTTAAAAAAATTCCAGAGAGTGGTTTTTTCGGGCAATCGATATCCATTCGAAGTGTTTTGACGTCGTCTAGGTTACTCTAATGCTCTAGCTTGGCTCTGATAGCACTGTTGGGTTTACCTAGTACCTCACAAGGGTTTACAATGCATTAAACATGCTACAATTAAATTTTTTAGGGTGCTAAGCAAACTAACCTAGGATCAAACTAGAAATTTAAAGTAACATATGAAGTAGTATCACATACTATAAGTAATATAACACTAAGTAATGATAATACAACCTTTGTAGTTCTCTTTGCTCGACTCTTTGACTACTTGAGAGTTGGAACGGACTTGCTTGTGATCTTCCGAGTCCACGATGATCCACCCGGAGTCCTCTTTGTCCAAGCTCCAAGCTCCACTTGATCAAAAGATGAAGATGAAGCTAACACTCTAAACTAATTGGCTAGACTAGTGTAGAATGATGATATGGTTTGTTTTCTCACTTCAAAACCCAAACTTTATCACTATCTCACTCACTAACCAAGTCAAGGGAGAAAGAGAGAGGAGGAAGAAGATGATGGCAACTCAAAAGCTCAAGTTATGATAATGATAATGAATAAAAATGAGAATAGAAATTATATATAATTTCCACTCTCATCCCAAACCATGGGTTAATAAATATCTAGATATTTACTTTAGAGAAAAGAGAGCCATAGAAAATTAACTCATGGTTAATTCAAGGATAAGTGAAGAATGAAGGATAAATATCAACCTTGAATTAATTCTATTTTCCTTTAACTCAAAAATATATATAAAGATAAATATTTCCATGTGAGTCTTGCATTGCCACCACTAGTGTATCAACAACCATGATACACACAAGTGTATGCATGTATGCGTGCATGCACATCAACATGTGCATCAACATAAACATATGCATACATGCATGCGTACAATAAAGAAAAGGGTTTAAAAGAAGTGAGCTAAAAGTCAATGTTAAATCAACACTTGATTTAACAAACCGGTCATATCACATATGACCCGACCAATAGTAAACGCCCGATTAATATACGGTATCACAGACGCGCATTTAATCGGGTCCCTGCACAAATCACATATGCACACCACATCGATTCGCCTGGACTAGGAAATCCTCTGTGGAACTCTAAGACTCGTCAATACGCCGGGAGTGGGTGATGATCATATCAAGCACCCCCAAGCCGCAAGAGATCAGCTAAACGTAACGGCTATCCGGGTATTGAGCGATCAGAAGAAAATAAGCGAACCTGTCAAAACTCCCGTCGAGCCAACTGGCAACACTACCGTACAGTCCGGTCGCTTCGTCAGATATGTTGCATATCAAGTCTAGGGATGGCATCGTCGACCCCAATAACTCAATAATTCATGCCGATGTATGGCCTATAAACAGACCGAGAAACTACTGATAACACTTATCAGTAAATCTCAACAGCCCTGGCTAGGGACTTACTGATATAGCCAATCGAGCACAGCGCAACATCTACCCCCAATACCGGGAGAAACGAAACCCCTCCTATCGTTCATTGCCTCCACATGTCTCGGGACTGTACCCAAAAGCCACCTGTTTGCACGACTCAGCAGAGCTGTGGTAGGGTTGAAATCAAAGCACGGTAGGAGAACACGTGAGACTCTATGACGATCTCGGGTCTACAGACTAACCTATACCAGTGTCACCTGAGAACTGCTATCCGACGATAGATATAATACCATATAGGAGTTCCCGGTGAGTCCGTTCAGTGTACCCAGTCTCCACTAAGCACCCGCATACGATCTTGATGTCTAACATCAATGGATATGTGAACATCCATCACCCATCATATGGGTCTAGTATCATATACGCTAGTCTACTCTGGAATATCGATGCCCCGTCTCGATACACCCACGACTAGGGACATTTCAGGATATGCTTATAATCTACACATGTCCCACTAGTATGATCTGCATCATAATCACAATAGTCAAGCAAATATCCTTAGGGCTTTATCAACATGTACAAATGAATAAAAGTATGATCAACTGAACATGTCAGATAAAGAGTAACCAGATAGCAAACTATCATATCGAGCAAAAAAGTCCTCTGTATATATATACATGTATAAATACATCCACTATCATATAATGGCCTCCAGGGCATACATATACCCGACAATCTCCCACTTGCACTAAGGCCAGGCGTATCTCATACCCAACATCTCAAAAAGTCGCTCATGTTGCGGCTGAGGGAGGGCCTTGGTGAGTGGATCCGTAGTGTTATTCTTTGTATCTACTCTCTGAATCTCGATCTCGCAGTGATCAACTATCTCCCGGATCAAATGATATCGCCTCAGGATGTGTCTGGATGGCTGATAGGACCTGGGCTCCTTTGCTAACGCCATAGCCCCGTTATTATCACAATACAATGGTATTGGATCAATAATGGTTGAAACTACTCCCAGCTCCAAGATGAACTTCTTCATCCAGACTGCTTCCTTTGTGGCATCATTTGCAGCATGTACTCAGCTTCCATCGTGGAGTGTGCAACGGTATCCTGTTTGGAACTCTTCCAACTCACCGTCCCTCCATTGAGGGTAAATACAAACCCAGAGATAGATTTGTTGTCGTCCTTATCACTCTGGAAGCTCGAATCGGTAAAGATCTCCATTTGGAGGTCTCTGTTACCATACACCAAGAACAATTCTTTAGTCCTTCGCAAGTACTTAAGAATGTTCTTCACAGGTATCCAGTAATTCTCCCCCGGGTTGTACTGATCCCTGCTTACTACACTTAGTGAATAAGCTACATCAGGGCGTGTACATAACATCACATACATTATAGATCCTACGGCTGAAGTATAGGGTATAATGCTCATGCGAGATCTCTCTTCATCAGTCTTTGGGCAAAAGTCCTTGGAGAGAGTGACTCCATGGCAAAAGGGTAAGGCACTCCGCTTGGAGTCTTCCATACTAAATCTTTTTAGGATGGTATTGATATACCTAGTTTGGGACAATCGCAACAACTTTTTGGATCTATCCCTATAGACCCGAATGCCCAATATGTATGTGGCATCACCCAGGTCTTTCATGGAGAACCTTTGTGATAAGAATGATTTGACCGACTGTAGCATAGGAATGTCATTTCCTATCATAAGAATGTCATCCACATACAATACGAGGAATGTGACAGCTTTCCCTACAGCTTTCTTATAAACACATGGTTCATCTGGATTTTTGATGAAATCAAACTCTTTGATAACATCATCAAAATAGATGTTCCAACTCCGTGATGCCTGCTTTAATCTATAAATGTATTTAAGCAATCTACATGCTTTCCCGCTGCTCCCACTGTCAACGAAGCCCTCTGGCTGATCCATATAAATGCATTCTTCTAAATCAAAATTTAGAAATGCAGTTTTAACGTCCATCTGCTAGATTTCATAGTCGTAGTGAGCAGCAATAGCAAGTAGGATCCGAATGGATTTAAGCATGGGTACGGGAGAACAAGTTTCGTCATAGTCCAGACCCGGTCTTTGACGAAATCTTCTCGCCACAACTCTTGCCTTATAGGTCTCCACCAGCCCATCTACACCAATCTTTCTTTTAAAGATCCATTTACACCCTACGGGTTTTACCCCAGGGGGTATAATGTCCAAATTCCATACTTTGTTGGTGTACATAGACTCCATTTCAGATCTCATGGCATCTGGCCACTTCACAGAGTCTCCACTCGTGATAGCTTGCTGAAAACTGGTAGGATCATCATCATCCATGATGCAATCTTCTCTATCAGCATCAATGAGGAAACCGTAGTACCTCTCCGGTGGGCGAGAAGTCCTACCAGATCTACAGAGTAGTTGAGATTCATTTGTTTCTGTTGCAACAGCCGGTTCAACCAAGTCGTCATTTATATTTTGTGTTTCTAGAACTTCTTCTAGGTCTACCACATTGCCATCTGTATCATTTGTAAAAAATTCCTTTTCTAAAAATGTGGCGTGCTAAGAAAAAAACACCTTTTGTTCCTCCTTGTGGTAGAATAGATATCCATAGGAATTCTTTGGATACCTTTCAAAATTACACATGACTGACCGTGTCTCGAGTTTGTCTGGATTTTGCTTTTTGACATAGGCCGGACAACCCCAAATCTTAACTCTTTTAAGAGATGGTTTCTTCCCATGCCATATCTCATATGGCGTGGTAGACACGGTTTTGGTTGGAACCCTGTTCAATAGAAACGCTGCAGTCTCCAATGCATGCCCCCAAAATGAGACAGGTAACTCAGCATCACTCATCATGGAACAAACCATATATCCAATAGGGCCCGATTCCTTCGCTCTGACACACCATTGTGCTGTGGTGTGTAAGGAGGAGTGAGCTGAGAGAGAATCCCATTAACTTTTAGAAAGTATGCAAATTCTGTACTGAGATACTCTCCACCTCGATCTGATCGAAGCATCTTTATACTCAATCCGGTTTATTTTTCTACTTCAAGTTTGTACTCGGTGAATTTCTCGAAAGCTTTAGACTTGTGCTTTAGTAAAAACACATGACCGAACCTTGAGAAATCATCAGTAAAAGTTATGAAGTAAAAAAAACCGTCTCTAGCCTGTGTAGACATTGGCCCGCATACATCACTATGTATGAGGGCTAAGAGCTGAGTAGCTCTTTCTCCGTCTCCTATAAACAAAGATTTGGTCATTTTACCCTTGATACAAGACTGGCAAATCGCATAAGATTTATATTAAAAAGGGTTTCAATATCCATCTTTATGTAGCTTGTTTAGTCTTGTTTCGTTAATATGACTAAGTCTGCAGTGCCAAAGAAAAGCTTCATTTATTTCTGAATGTTTTCTTTTATTAGTGTGTTGTATGCTGAAAACCGTGTGTTGATTTAGGACGTATATCCAGTTATTAAGTGTACCATACCCAACCAACATTTGATTCAGGTTAATGTTCATAACATTATTCTGCAATACAAAATGATATCCTTCATTGTCTAACAAAGAAATGGATATTATATTACAAAGCATACTAGGTACATAATAACATGGGTTCAAAATCAATATACACCCTGACGGCAACCCCAGGTGATACTCTCCCACTGAAACCGTATGAACATTGGAACCATTTCCAACCCGGAGAGTATGGTCACCTGTCTTCAAAACTTTGCTATTTCTCAGCCCCTACATGGAATTGCAAATGTGAGAACCTAAACCGGTATCTAATACCCAGGAAGCAGAGTTTATAGAAAAACAGTTTTCTGTCACAAACACCCCAGAAGCGGAAGCATCACCATGCTTCTTCCTTTTAAGATCCAAGTACTCAGTGCAGTTGCGCTTCCAGTGTCCCGATTTGTAGCAGTGATAACATTCCCCTTTTCCCGATTCCCCAGCCGTGGACTTGTCTTTCCCCTTAACCTTTTTAACTCCACCTCTAGGTTTGGCGGATTTCTTCTTCATCTTTCCTTTGGCCTTGGCCTTCGGGTGAGAGGAGGAAGATGGCCCAGCAATCAAAGAAGGAGTCTTCACTGATTTCAGCGTGCTCTCTGCACTCCTCAACATATTGAGGAGTTCAGGTAGTGACTTCTCCATTTTGTGCATGTTGAAGTTAACTACAAACTGAGCAAAGGTGGGGGGAGAGACTGCAGAATGATATCAATATATTGTTCGTTGTCCATTGTCCATCCGAGGTCCTCAAGCTCTTCTATAAGAGCTATCATCTTCAGAACATGGTCACCTACTGGTGTGCCAGGAGCCATCCGCGTCTGAAACAGCTTTCATGACGCTTCGTATCGTAAGATACGAGATTGCTCCCCATACAACTCTTTTGTATAGAGAAAAATGGATTGGACATCTATCTGCTCGTGCTGCTTTTGATGTGTGTTATCCATCGATGCAAGCGCGAGGTATTTGGCCGTGGCATGGTCAGCGTCCCATGTCTTGCGGACTTCCCTATCCACAACCGAAGATTTAGGACCTGGGACGGGCGGGGCTGGAGCTGTGAGGACATATGATACTTTATCATAAGTCAAGGCTATGTTAATGTTCCTCAGCTAGTCTTTATAATTGGTCCCATTCAGTTTATTTTTATCTAGTAAAAACTTGAGTCCGGTAATTGGTATCTGCCACTAAGAGAGAGAAAAGAATACACTCAGCGAAAGCACTTGCAAAGATCGGATTGGTTATTATCATATCTAATCGATGTCTCCCACTGCTTTTATCAAATTTCCATTCAAACCTTAAAAGGAAAACTAGTCAGGATTAATTACATTCTACAACTTCGCTAACCGTTCAGCTAGGACAGTGTCGGTAGTGGAGGGAGGTCCCCCGTGCTTTCGCACAGACCTAATTAAAGTAAACCTCATTTTCCCAGAGGCGTAGCCTCGTTAATACCTTTCTAGACACCTAATGGGTTAGCTAATTGTAAAGTGCAAAACTATCCTGGGAGCAACTCTTGAGCACAGTGGGATCGAGATCCAACCATCATATGGAAGGTATGCAATCTCATTGCAAATTTCAACTCTTGAAACTCCCGATATGGTTTTTGTAGGGTTCCTAGGCACGCTAATGAGGTCTCACAAGGCATCAACCATGCCAATTTCAAATTTTACGGTGCCGAGAAACCCTAGACTAGATCGTTAACTAGAATTTTAGGCGACAAAGTGAAACTAGTTAACTACTTAACTAAAAGAAAGATGATACAACCTTTGTAGATCCGGTTCTCCACTTCCTTAGCTCCACGTAGACGTCCTCTCGCTGTCCGTCTCGAATCCCGGACTCAAGCATCGGCTTCATCGGAGAAATGGGCGGGCAAGGTCGTCGGCTTCGTGCCGAAGATGATCTACGTCGAGGTTACACAAGATAAAGCTCCAACTTCACCAAGTTGTGAAACTTGTGAAGTAAACACCCTATACTACTTGGCAAGAGGTAGAGGATGAAGAAATAGGAGGTGGGTTCACTTTAGAATTGGATTTCTCACTCATTTGCTCAAGTTGCCATTGATGAAGGCAAGGTTTTCTTGAAGAAGAAGAAGGAGAAGATGAAGAATATGATAAGTCTCTTTTAAAATGAAATAGAAAATGAATACTTATCATAATGTAAACCATGGTTAGGTGTAGAGAATTGACTAAGGTTAGATGAATGGTTAGGGTTAAGCATGAAGACAAAATGGTCACTTTGGTCAAAGCTTCATGAAGCTTCAACAAGCTTCAAGAATGAAAGCAACCCTTTTGTTTTCTTTTGCCATTTCTTTTTAATCCAAATTAAAAAGATAAAAGAATAAATAAATGAAAACCCTAATCATTTACTTAACCAAGATTTAATTCTTTACACTTAACCAAATGAGCAAGCATCATCAAACATGATACAAACATGTGTACAAAAGTATATCACATATACAACTTGCACATCAAGTGAGAAAATCTATTTAAAGTGAACCAATACTAGTTAATGCAAAGTAATATATCAAATATATAATTATAGATTAAATCATTAAATCAACACTTGATTCAATGATCCGGTCGTGTCGCACATAACCGACTAGTATACAATGTATCGAATTATCGAATCAATGATTCGATAACTAGGCTATATCGCATACAACCAATCGAAACATTCATCGTGAGAATGGAATACGGTATCACAAACACGCATTATTCTCGGTCCTGCACATATCTCATATGCGCTCCTATCTCGTTTCGCTTGAGCCAGGAAACCTCTGTGTAGGACTCTAAAGACTCGTCAATACGCCAGTAGCAGATGATGATCATATCAATCACCCACAAGCCGCAAGCGGTCTGCTAAACGTAACGGCCACCCGGATATTGAGCGATCAGAATATTGACGAGCTAGCCCGCTCACACTCCTGTGAATCCAATTAGTAACACTTACCGTACAGTCCGGTCTGTTCGTCTGATATGTCGCATATCAAGTCTAGGGGTGGTAAACATCAGGCCCCAATAACCGATAAGTCGTGCCGATGTGAGGCTCATAACGGGTCGAGAAACTACTGGTAACACTTACCAGCAAATCTCTGATCAGCCCTGGCCAAGGACTTCCCTGTTACGGCCAATCGAGCACAGCGCAACATCAACCCCCAATACCGGGAGAGACGAAACCCCTCCTATCGCTCATTGCCTCCATGTGACTCGGGACTGTACCCAAAGACCACCGTTTTGCATGCCCTCATGGACGTGGTAAGGTGGAGATCAAAGCACAGTGGGAATCACACAAGACTCTATGACGATCTCGGGTCTACAGACTAACCTGCACAAGTGTCACCTGAGAACTGCCATCTGACGTGAGGTATAATACCATGTGGGAGTTCTCGGCGAGTCCGTCCAGTGTACCCAGTCTCCACTGAGCACCCGTATACCATCTCTGATGTCAAACACCAATGGATATGGGATCATCCATCGCCCATCTCATGGGTCGAGAAGCATATACGCTAGTCTACACTGGTATATCGATGCCCCGTCTCGATACACCCACGACTAGGGACCTTGAAGGATGTATCTATGGACTACCATGTCCCCACTAGTATGATCTGCATCACAGTCTAGGTAGTCAAGTACACATCCTAAGGGCTTTACCAATATGTAACTATAAGACAGTGCAAAGAGACAAGTGTACATATTAAGATAAAGAGTAACCAGATAGCATACTATCATATCGAGCAAGAAAGTCATCTCTATATATGTCCAAGCATCCAATATAATATACATCATCAGTACAATACTGGCCTCTAGGGCATACATACAACTAACAATCTCCCACTTGCACTAGGGCCAGCTGCTGTAGTATCGCATACCGAGCATCCCGAAGAGTCTCTTAAACTGTATCTGGGGAATGGCCTTCGTGAGTGGATCCGCCGTGTTGTTCTTCGTGTCAACTCTCCTGACCTCGATCTCCCGGCGATCAACTATCTCCCGGATCAGGTGATACCGCCTCAGAATATGCCTGGATCGCTGATGGGACCTGGGTTCCTTAGCTAAAGCCACCGCTCCATTGTTATCGCAATACAAAGGTATTGGATGCTCAATGGATGGAACCACACCAAGTTCAGTAATGAACTTCTTGATCCAGACGGCCTCTTTAGCAGTATCGTTGGCAGTGATGTATTCAGCCTCCATCGTCGAGTCTGCCACGGTTTCCTGCTTGAAACTCTTCCAGCTAACCGCCCCTCCGTAAAGGGTAAAGACAAATCCTGACTGCGACTTAGAGTCGTCCTTATCACTCTGGAAGCTCGAATCGGTAAAGGACTCCACTTGGAGTTCTCCATTACCATACACCAAGAGCATCTCTTTAGTCCTTCGCAAGTACTTGAGAATGCTCTTCACAGCTGTCCAGTGACTCTCTCCAGGATCAGCTTGATACCTGGTCACTATAGTTAGTGAGTATGCTACATCGGGTCTGGTACATAACATCGCATACATGATAGAGCCTACAGCCGAAGCATAGGGTATCCCTTGCATGCGAGCTCTCTCCAAATCAGTCTTGGGAGACATCTCTTTGGAGAGAGTGACTCCAGAGATCGTGGGCAAGTTCCCACGCTTGGATTCTTCCATACTAAACCTCTTTAGTATGGTGTCAATATACCTGGATTGGGACAATCCCAATATCCGTTTGGATCTATCTCTATAGATCCTTATTCCCAATATGCAGGAGGCATCACCAAGATCTTTCATTGAGAATCTTTGTGATAAGAAAAGCTTGACTGATTGCAGCATAGGAATATCATTTTCTATCAAGAGTATGTCATCCACGTACAATACGGGGAAGACAACCTTACTCTCTGCTACCTTCTTGTAGATACAAGGTTCATCTGGATTTTTGACGAAATCAAACTCTTTGATAACGACGTCAAAGCAGATGTTCCAACTCCGCGATGCTTGCTTTAATCCATAAATGGATTTAAGCAGCTTGCACACCTTCCCGCTGCTCCCACTGTCTACGAAGTGTAAGTCGATGTACTACACCCAATACTTGTGGGGAGGCGGAAATTTCAAAAACGAACTTGTTTAGTGAACGAACATCGACTAACCGTTTGAATCGAAGCTAAACGATAACTAACCAAACATATAGTTATACTAAACTACTATGCTTAGGGATTATACCTATCGAAACTAGTCCTTCGTCTTTACGATCTCCTTGTTCTCCTCGGCCTTCTCTAGGTAGTAGACGATCCACCCGAGAGCAAAACTCCAAGCTTAGCCTCTAAACTTGAGGCAACTAACCTTCTCGGATTGCTAATCAAAGAAGCTAGATGAAATAGAGTGATGGTTATGGATTGATTAGTCTTTCTAATCCTTTTATCTCAACTCATGAGGTGTAAGGATTAGGGTTTGAAGATGAGAGCTTGAGGAGAGAGAAGATGATAATAATAATGAGATGAGATTGTGAGTATCATAATATATTATGAAGCATTCTCATTTAAAGAATAAATGAATAAATGTGATGAATAAGCATGCTTCATAAATGCTAAGTGGTGATTCATTAAGCATGTGTCATTATCATTTATGGTGCAATAATGATAATGATGAATCACCCTCATGACTCACAATCTTATCCAAAGTAACCTCCTTAGTCATATCTTCTAGAAGCTTCTCGCACAATTACGAGAACGCCCCTCCGATCCGCAAAAATACGGAAAAACTTTAGACTGAAAAAATCCAATAACCGGATACCAGTAACTGGCTTAAACCAAAGCCGACTGGTAAAAACTGTCCGAAAGTCGTACGTGCGTAAACGCACGTATGCGTCCGAACCCTTTGTCGCAAAACCATGCAACCTCTATATCGTTTCGCCTGGAGTAGGAAACTCTCTGTGTGGGACTCTAGAGACTCGACTACTACGCTAGCAGTGGGTTTAACCACAGACCGCAAGCGGCACTAGCTGTACGTAACGGTCCCCAGGTAGTTGTCGATAAGAAGGCCGATGAGGAAACCCATCCGAACTCCTACTGAGTCTGATGTGGCAATCTCCATACAGTCCGGTCCGTTCGTCCAAGACTATCGCATATCGGGCCTAGGGGGGCGGCAAGCGTCAGTCCCCTAATAGCGGTATAAGTCGTGTCGGAGGGAAGCCCATTACACCCTGAGAAACTACTGGAACCTACCAGCAAATCTCGCTTGCCCTGGCCAGGGACTTTGCGCAATGGCTCTCTGACACAGCACGATATCTACTCCCAATACCGGGAGGGACGAATCCTGTCTAACCGCCACTGCCTCCAAGTGCTCGGGACTGCACCCAACTGCTACCTGTTTGCATGACTCCTTTGAGCCGTGGTAGGGTAGCAATCTAAGAACAGTGGGACACACTCGAGGCGAAGTAGCAGTGTCAAGTCTGCGGACTAAGCTGTACTCATGTCACCTGGGAACTGCTCACTGACGACCGGTATCAAACCAACCAACAGTTCCCTGTGAGTCCTGTCCGGTGTACCCGTAACCTAACGAGCACCTGCATACTATCTCCAGTACTACGTACCGACGGCTGTGGGACAGACCATCTCCCCAACTGGGATGAGAAGCGTACACACTAGTCTACATCGGAGTATCGATGCTCTGTCTCGATAATCCAACGACCAGGGACCTGAATAAGGATGTGCTTGTAGACTACCCAGCCCCCACTAGTGTGACTGCCATCACAACGCTGGTAGACAAGCAAGATCCTAAGAGCTCTATCAATACGTACACTCACATATTAAGATAGAAAAACCAAGTAGCATACTACCATGTTTAGCAAGACTGTTATATACATGTGAATATCTCAAGCTTCCATTAAGTAATATACAAACTAGTATGATACAGTAATGGCCTTCTAGGGCATAAACACTAACAATCTCCCACTTGCACTAGAGCCATGTACTGGCATATCGTAGACCAATGATCTTGAGTAGCATCTCGAACTGAATCTGAGGAAGGGCTTTCGTGAATGGATCAGCAATGTTCTCTTCAGAAGCAACTCTCCGAACCTCGATCTCCTGACGATCAATGATCTCCCTGATCAGGTGATACCGCCTCAAGATATGTCTGGACTTCTGATGGGACCTTGGTTCCTTCGCTAAAGCTATAGCTCCGTTGTTATCGCAATACAGAGGTATTGGATCAACTATGGTAGGAACAACCTGAAGTTCTGTTAGGAACTTCTTCATCCAGACTGCTTCTTTTGCGGCATCGCAAGCAGCTATATACTCCGCTTCCATCGTCGAGTCAGCAACGGTGTCCTGCTTGGAGCTCTTCCAGCACACCGCCCCTCTATTGAGGGTAAAGACATATCCCGACATGGACTTGGAATCGTCCTTATCACTCTGGAAGCCGGAATCAGCAAAGGCCTCCAACCTGAGGTCTTTTCCGCCGTAAACCAAGAACATCTCCTTAGTCCTCCTCAGGTACTTGAGAATGTTCTTTACTGCTATCCAGTATTTCTCCCCTGGGTCTGACTGATACCGGCTTACCACGCTCAGTGCGTAAGCAACATCTGGTCTGGTACACAACATCGCATACATTATAGAGCCTACTGCAGAAGCGTAGGGTATAATAGACATGCGTTCCCTTTCCAAATCAGTCTTGGGAGACATCTCTTTGGAGAGGGTGATTCCGTGACAAGCCGGTAGATTACCGCGCTTAGAATCTTCCATACTGAATCTTTTCAGTACAGTGTCGATATACCTGGACTGCGAAAGTCCCAACATCCTCTTGGATCTATCACGATAGATCCGGATCCCCAGAATGTAAGAGGCATCACCCAGGTCTTTCATGGAGAACATGTGTGACAAGAATCCTTTGACAGATTGTAGCATAGGAATGTCATTTCCTATCAATAGAATGTCATCCACGTACAAGACGAGGAATACGACACTTCTGGCCACAACTTTACTATATATGCAAGGTTCATCTGGATTTTTGATAAAGTCATATTCTTTGACTGTCTCATCAAAACAGATGTTCCAACTCCGCGATGCCTGCTTTAGTCCATAAATAGACTTAAGCAGCTTGCATACTTTCCCGCTGCTCCCACTCTGATTGAAACCCTCTGGCTGATCCATATAGACGCTTTCTTCTAAATTTCCATTCAGAAAAGCCGTATTTACGTCCATCTGCCAGATTTCATAATCATGGAAGGCAGCAATAGCAAGAAGGACCCGAATGGATTTGAGCATAGCCACTGGAGAAAAAGTTTCGTCATAGTCCAAACCAGGTCTTTGACGAAAACCCTTTGCAACAAGTCTAGCCTTATAGGTTTCCACCTGTCCATCTACACCAATCTTTTTCTTGAAGATCCATTTGCATCCTATGGGTTTTACCCCATCTGGAGCAAAGTCCAAAGTCCATACTTTGTTGGTGTACATGGACTCCATTTCGGTCCGCATTGCATCTAGCCATCGTACCGAGTCGCCGCTCTGGATGGCCTGCCGGAAGTCAGTAGGTTCATCATCATCTATGATGCAATCCTCTCTATCCCCATCTATGAGAAAACCGTAGTATCTCTCAGGCGGATGAGACGGCCTACTACTCCTACGGAGGGGTGCGGGAATGTCCTGTTCTTCTTGAACTCCTGGTTCTACCAAACTTTCAGTAGCAGTTTGTGGTTCTGGAATTTCTTCCAGTTCTATTTCGCTCCCACTTATTTCCTTTTCTAAAAACTGATTTTCCAGAAAATGGGCATTACGAGAAACAAAAACCTTTTGTTCCTCTGCGTAATAGAAATAATATCCCTTGGAGTTCTTTGGATATCCCACAAACATACATTTTACTGATCGTGCCTCGAGCTTGTCCACATGCTGCTTTTTAACAAAAGCTGGACATCCCCAAATCTTTATATGTTGAAGATGGGGTATCTTCCCAGTCCATATCTGATATGGAGTGGTAGGCACAGTCTTGGTAGGAGCCCTGTTCAAAAGATATGCCGCTGATTCTAGCGCATAACCCCAGAAAGATCGCGGTAACTCAGCATTACTCATCATGGATCGTACCATATCCAATAGGGTTCGATTCCGTCTCTCCGATACACCGTTATGCTGTGGAGTGTATGGAGGAGTAAGCTGAGAGAGAATTCCTTTCTCTTTTAGGTAACCAAGGAACTCGGCACTCAAGTATTCACCACCTCGATCAGATCTTAGTGTCTTAATACTTTTGTCGGTTTGGTTTTCTACTTCATTCTTATACTCTTGGAATTTCTCAAAAGCCTCGGATTTATGTTTCATCAGATAAATGAATCCGTATCTTGAGTAATCATCCGTGAAAGTAATGAAATAGGAAAAACCACCTCTCGCATGTGTAGACATTGGACCGCATACATCACTGTGTATGAGTCCTAAGAGCTCGCTCGCTCTTACTCCTTGTCCAGTAAATGGAGTCTTTGTCATCTTTCCTTTGAGACAAGATTGACAAGTGTCATAGGATTGATATTCGAACGTGTCCAAATATCCTTCTCTATGCAACTTAGTCAACCTTCTCTCATTGATGTGACCCAGTCTACAATGCCATAAGAAAGCTTTATTTAAATCTGGAGACTTTCTTTTTAGTGTGTTCTGGACATTGAAAATTTGGAGTTGGTTTAACACATATATGCCATTATTTAGAGTACCGGACCCAATCAAACCATGATTTAGGTGGATGTTAACAACATCTCTTACAAACGTGAAATCATAACCTTTATTTGATAACAAGGAAACTGATATGATATTACACGTTAAGCTTGGTACAAAATAACAGTTATGTAAAACCAAAATATGTCCACTCGTCAATCCTAGGTGATAATCCCCGACGGACGCAGCTCCCACGCTAGTTCCGTTAGCAACCCTGAGGATCATATCACCTTCCTTCAGCACTCTACGGTTTCTCAGTGCCTGCAATGAATTGCAAATATGAGATCCTGATCCGGTATCCAATAACCAGGAAGTAGAGTTGATCGACAGACAATTCTCAATTACAAACACACCTGAAGTCGAAGCCACAGCTTGCTTCGGTTTCTGGTTCTTGGCGTTCCACGCCTTGCAATCCTTCTTCCACTGCCCTTTCCTGTGACAATGGAAGCACTCATCCGGGCCAACTATCGGTACTGCTATCTTTTTCTTTCCTTTCTTTCCCACCTTACTAACACCTCCTCTAGGTTTGGGTGCGGCCTTCTTCTTCCTTCCTTTGGCCCTAGCCTTGGACCCGGAAGAAGATGCACCGCCAACAAACATAGCGGGTGTTTCCCTTGCTTTCTTCAAGGTGCCCTCTGCACTCCTTAACATGTTCAGGAGTTCCGCAAGTTCAACTTCTTTTCCTTGAAGATTGAAGTTGAGGATAAACTGGGCGTAGGTGGGAGGAAGGGACTGGAGAATAAGGTCTGTATACAGCTCATTATCCAAAGTCGTCCCAAGGTCTGCGAGCTCTTCAATATAGCCGATCATCTGTAGGACATGTTCACCTACCGATGACCCGACAGCCAACCTCGCTCGAAACAAGTTCTTAGAGGTCTCGTATCTTGCTATACGAGATTGCTCTCCATAAAGTTCCTTTGTATGGAGAAATATGCCATCCAGGGACATATCCTCGTGCCTCCTCTGATGTTCATTGTCCATAGAGGCAAGCACGACGCACTTGGCTCTCGCGCAATCTAAATCCCAGGTTTTACGGATTTCCTTATCCGCATTGCTGGATTTGGGACCAGGGACAGCAGGTGCCGTAGCGGTGAGGACGTACCCCAGTTTGTCATAGGTCAAAGCCATTTTGACATTCCGCAGCCAATCTTTATAGTTTGGCCCCGTCAGTATATTTTTTTCTAAAAGTAACTTAAGTCCAGTCATTTTCAGGGTCGCTGCAATTAGGAGAGAGAGAAGAAAAACTCTTTAGCATGATGCTCTTGCAAGTTTAGAGTGGTTTTTAGTTTATCTAAACTGGATGGCTCCCACTGTTTCTCGAATCCTTCCTCAAACCATAAAAGAAGAATTAGCCAGGACTATTCTCACCGTACAATACTTGCTTAACCGTTCAGCCAGGCCAGTGTCGATACTTCGAGGGAGGTTTTCCAACGCTTTCGCGAAGTTCCTTAATTAAATAACCTCTTTTCTCTGGGGGCGTAACCCCGCTGACACCTTTCTGGACACCTACTAGGTTTATAGCATTGATCGTTAAGTGACGAATATCCTGATAAGTAGCATATACTCACAGTAGGATCGGGATCCAAATATCATCGTATGATAATGTTGAAGGAATCCTACCAACATTCATCAAACTCCAAATGGTATGCATCTCTTTGCAAATTTCAGTTTCTTTAGAAATTCCCGATATAAGTTTTTGCCCCATGCTCTTATGACCTTGGCTTTGGTCAAAATGTCATAAGTCACATGTCAAGTTCTACCCGTCATTATCTTGTCAATTTGCACCCATCCGTATATACCCCTGACTTTGGTCAAATGGTAATACGACTGTCTCAAACCAACTCATCTATCTTATGCAACAAATGAAAACCCAGCAGCTACCAAACACTATGCCTTGACTTTGGCCAAAATGCATAGCTTGAATACTACTGAATACCCAAATGAAATGACGGAGGGCTACGAATGGTTTTGGCGAAACCGTGAACGTAGTGAACTTGATATAACCGAAGGAACCTGATAGCTTTTAAAAGGAGTGGTTAAAGCTCCGCATTTAAAAATATCTGTTTTAAAGATAACCGAGTGGTTTCTTTTAAATTGTTCCAACGATTTAAACTTTGGTTTGTTTTCTTTGCATTACAGATAATGCGTCCCATCATTAACCTATCATTGCAGAAAACAACGAAAATACAACGTCCTCTTATGCCATCCGCATTCGCCACGGGGTCCCGTCATCACCCGTTAGGTTACTTAACTAACGACAGAGCGGGGGCTGGGCTAGCGCGGGTGTAAAACATAAGTGACGTCTAAATAGCTACAATATATATAGATATTTTACATTCGTCTGACGCAATGATATTCATTCCAGAACACAGATAAACAATATTGGATTTGCAAGCAATCTGTATTTCTTTTGAACCTGCAAGAAAAGACAGATTACACAGTTGTGATGAATAGCCGTTACCCCACCCTCGACCCCTACGGGTACGGCAAACTACCCGCCCGGCAGTTTGTGTACCCCACCTTGGGTCAGTCCTAGGAGCAAAAACAGTAAAATGAAATAATACAACGGTGGCTACAACAGCAACCTGGATGTGCCCCGCAAAAATAATATTACAACAAATTACATTTACAACAAATGAATTAAACAATAACCCATTGCAAACCCCGGCTATACACCACAACAGTCCAATACAGTTTATATGCACAAACAGATATAACCATTACAGAAATGTGCAACCCCCTGCCAACCGACATACTAGCAGTTAGGGGAGGTTTACGAACACATTTATCAATCACAGATATAATCCAACATGCAAATACTGTACAATTTCGATCGACTAAACATCATTAATATTGCTCTAAAAACTGCTCTGTTAAACTGAAACCTGAGCAAATATTAAATATTCCAGAAAACCCCAAATATCATACAAAAGCAACACAAGAAAATTGGCTTCCTGAATCGCCAACTCGGCGGCGGATCCGCGGCGACTCAGTAGGCTGAGGCCGCGGTTCCGCGGCTAGTTAGGCTATTCAGGGGACAATTTTTCTTGTGTGTTCTTATGTGGTTATTTCAAGCTTTCTGCACTAACCTGAAAAATTTTAGGACTTCATTTTAAACTCGACAGAAACTTGACAGATTTAGGGTTTTCCGGCTTCGTTTTTCCGTTCGAAATTCGTACAAATTTGCGATTAAGTTATTTATTGTTTAGCGAGGCTCTGATACCACTGTAAGTCGATGTACTACACCCCAATACTTGTGGGGAGGCGGAAATTTCAAAAACGAACTTGTTTAGTGAACGAACATCGACTAACCGTTTGAATCGAAGCTAAACGATAACTAACCAAACATATAGTTATACTAAACTACTATGCTTAGGGATTATACCTATCGAAACTAGTCCTTCGTCTTTACGATCTCCTTGTTCTCCTCGGCCTTCTCTAGGTAGTAGACGATCCACCCGAGAGCAAAACTCCAAGCTTAGCCTCTAAACTTGAGGCAACTAACCTTCTTGGATTGCTAATCAAAGAAGCTAGATGAAATAGAGTGATGGTTATGGATTGATTAGTCTTTCTAATCCTTTTATCTCAACTCATGAGGTGTAAGGATTAGGGTTTGAAGATGAGAGCTTGAGGAGAGAGAAGATGATAATAATAATGAGATGAGATTGTGAGTATCATAATATATTATGAAGCATTCTCATTTAAAGAATAAATGAATAAATGTGATGAATAAGCATGCTTCATAAATGCTAAGTGGTGATTCATTAAGCATGTGTCATTATCATTTATGGTGCAATAATGATAAAGATGAATCACCCTCATGACTCACAATCTTATCCAAAGTAACCTCCTTAGTCATATCTTCTAGAAGCTTCTCGCACAATTACGAGAACGCCCCTCCGATCCGCAAAAATACGGAAAAACTTTAGACTGAAAAAATCCAATAACCGGATACCAGTAACTGGCTTAAACCAAAGCCGACTGGTAAAAACTGTCCGAAAGTCGTACGTGCGTAAACGCACGTATGCGTCCGAACCCTTTGTCGCAAAACCATGCAACCTCTATATCGTTTCGCCTGGAGTAGGAAACTCTCTGTGTGGGACTCTAGAGACTCGACTACTACGCTGGCAGTGGGTTTAACCACAGACCGCAAGCGGCACTAGCTGTACATAACGGTCCCCAGGTAGTTGTCGATAAGAAGGCCGATGAGGAAACCCATCCGAACTCCTACTGAGTCTGATGTGACAATCTCCATACAGTCCGGTCCGTTCGTCCAAGACTATCGCATATCGGGCCTAGGGGGGCGGCAAGCGTCAGTCCCCTAATAGCGGTATAAGTCGTGTCGGAGGGAAGCACATTACACCCTGAGAAACTACTGGAACCTACCAGCAAATCTCGCTTGCCCTGGCCAGGGACTTTGCGCAATGGCTCTCTGACACAGCACGATATCTACTCCCAATACCGGGAGGGACGAATCCTGTCTAACCGCCACTGCCTCCAAGTGCTCGGGACTGCACCCAACTGCTACCTGTTTGCACGACTCCTTTGAGCCGTGGTAGGGTAGCAATCTAAGAACAGTGGGACACACTCGAGGCGAAGTAGCAGTGTCAAGTCTGCGGACTAAGCTGTACTCATGTCACCTGGGAACTGCTCACTGACGACTGGTATCAAACCAACCAACAGTTCCCTGTGAGTCCTGTCCGGTGTACCCGTAACCTAACGAGCACCTGCATACTATCTCCAGTACTACGTACCGACGGCTGTGGGACAGACCATCTCCCCAACTGGGATGAGAAGCGTACACACTAGTCTACATCGGAGTATCGATGCTCTGTCTTGATAATCCAACGACCAGGGACCTGAATAAGGATTTGCTTGTAGACTACCCAGCCCCCACTAGTGTGACTGCCATCACAACGCTGGTAGACAAGCAAGATCCTAAGATCTCTATCAATACGTACACTCACATATTAAGATAGAAAAACCAAGTAGCATACTACCATGTTTAGCAAGACTGTTATATACATGTGAATATCCCAAGCTTCCATTAAGTAATATACAAACTAGTATGATACAGTAATGGCCTTCTAGGGCATAAACACTAACACGAAGCCCTCTGGCTGAGTCATGTACACGCACTCTTCTAAATCACCATTTAGAAAGGCGGTCTTAACATCCATTTGCCAGATTTCGTAGTCATGATATGCAGCGATGGCATGTATGATCCGGATGGATTTAAGCATAGCCACTGGAGAAAAGGTTTCGTCATAGTCCACACCTAGTCTTTGACGAAAACCTTTTGCAACATGTCTAGCTTTGAAAGTCTCCACTTTCCCATCTACACCAAGTTTTTTCTTGAAGATCCACTTGCTCCCAATAGGTTTTACCCCTTCAGGAGCAACTTCCAAAGTCCATACTTTGTTGGTGTACATGGATTCCATCTCGGACCGCATTGCATCCAGCCATTTCACAGAGTCACCGCTCGTGATGGCCTGCTCGAAACTCGTTGGGTCATCATTCTCCATGATGCAATCCTCGCTCCCACCATCCATGAGAAAACCGTAGTATCTCTCAGGTTGGCGAGGAACCCTACTAGATCGGCGGAGAGGCTGAGGTTCATTGGGAGCTACTGAATCTTCTGGTTCCACTAAATCTTCAGTTACGGTTTGTGTATCTGGAACTTCTTCCAGCTCTACCACTTTGCCACTAATTTCTTTTTCAAGGAATTCCTTTTCTAAAAAGGTGGCATGTCGAGATACAAACACTTTTTGTTCCTCTGCATGGTAGAAAAGATATCCATGTGAATGTTTGGGATATCCCACAAACTTGCATAGAACTGACCGTGCCTCGAGTTTGTCCGGATTTTGCCTTTTGACATAGGCCGGGCAACCCCATATCTTAACTCGTTTAAGACATGGTCTCTTCCCACACCATATCTCATATGGTGTGGTAGGTACAGATTTAGTTGGAACTTGATTCAATAGGTATGCTGCTGTTTCCAGCGCATATCCCCAGAAGGAAATAGGTAACTCAGCTGTGCTCATCATAGAGCGCACCATATCTAATAGGGTGCGGTTCCTCCGTTCTGATACACCGTTGTGCTGTGGTGTATATGGAGGAGTCAGCTGAGAGAGAATCCCATTCTCTTTTAGGAAGTCCAGGAATTCGTTGCTTAAGTATTCACCTCCTCGATCAGATCGTAGGATCTTAATACTTTTTCCGGTTTGGTTCTCAACTTCTTGCTTATATTCTCTAAATTTCTCAAAAGCTTCTGAATTGTGTTTCATCAGGAACACATACCCGAACCTAGAGAGATCGTCAGTGAATGTAATGAAGTATGAAGAACCATCCCTGGCATGTGTAGACATAGGACCGCATACATCACTATGTATCAGTCCTAAGAGTTCAGTAACTCTTTCTCCGTGTCCCGTAAACGGAGTTTTGGTCATCTTGCCTTTGAAACATGACTGGCAAGTGTCATAAGATGAAAATTCAAACGGATTTAAATATCCATCTTTATGCAACTTAGCTAGTCATGTCGCATTGATGTGACCCAGTCTACAATGCCACAAGAAGGATTCGTTCAGTTCAGAACTCTTCTTCTTGTGTGTGTTTGTTATGCTCAGAACTGTTGATTGATTTAGAACATAAATGCCATTGCACAGCGTGCCTGATCCAACCAACTTTTGGTTACGGAGAATGTTCATAACATTATCCTGTAATACAAAATTATATCCCTCCTTACTCAACAAAGAAACCGATATAATGTTGCATATCAGGTTCGGCATGTAATAGCATTCGTTCAGAACCAATATATTACCAGTTGGTAATTCAAGGTGATATTCCCCGACAGTCTTAGCTGCAACTATTGCACCATTTCCAACTCTAATGTCTTTATCACCTTCTCTAAGTTCTCTACCTTTCCTGAGCCCATGTAACTGATTACATATATGGGATCCTGACCCGGTACCTAATACCCAGGACGTAGAGCAAATGGAGAAACAGTTCTCTGTAACGAACACACCCGAAGAAAATGCATCAACATGTACTTTCTTCATTCGGGTGGCATGAGAATCCTGGTATTCCCCTATGTCCTGTTCATTCCCATAACTCTTATAAGAAAGAACGGAACCAATGTTCCCCAGCACAGTATAACATGCGGGTTCAGTCAATACATCCATATTATTATCTTTATTAGGGCATGACATGGTCGCTACCTGGAGAGAGAGAGAAGAAAACACTTTAGCGTAAGCTCGTGCAAGATCAGATTGGTTATTATCTTATCTAATCAGGATGGCTCCCACTGGTTTTTATCAAATCTTCCTTCAAACCTTAAAAGGAAAGACTAGCCGGGATTAATTACACACTACAAGTTCGCCAATCTTTCAGCCAGGCCAGTGTCGGTACTTTGAGGGAGGTCCCCCGTGCTTTCGCACGAACCTAATTAATGTAAACCTCATTTTCCCAGAGGCATAACCCCGTTGACACCTTTCTAGTCACCTACTTGATCGGCTAATTGTAATGCGTAAAACTCTCCCAGGAGTAACTCTTACTCGCAGTGGGTATCGGGATCCAACTATCTCATAGAAGGTATGCAATCTCATTGCAAATTTCAACACTTGAAATTCCCGATAATATTTTGCCCCTAGCGTCCTATGACCTTGACAAAGGCCAAAAAATCATAGTCTGCTAGTCAAGTTCAACCCGTCATTTCTTGATTGAATCAAACCCACCCGCACGGCCCTTGACAAAGGCCAACAAGGTCGTACGACTACCCTGAAACAATCTGCATCACATGCATAAGCAGATAAGTACTATTCAGCTACCGTACACTACGCCTTGACAAAGGCCAACAAACGCAGCACGAATACTAAACAGGACCTATCTGAAATGACGGAAGGCTACGACAGGTTTTTTTCTGAAAACCTATTGCGTAATGAACTTGATATCGTTGTAGAATCAAATGAAGTTTTGAAATGGAGTGATTTTGAGGCTTTTCCAGTTTTGCTAAAGGGGTCACTCCCGGTGAAGGGATTGTCGGCCCTTTCCTCGTCGAATGAGGTGCGGGATATATCATATATATCGCTGTGCAAAGCAGAAACTATAGAAGCAATCAAAAACAAACCGAGTGTGTAGCATCTGCCAGTTATTGCTAAAGGAGTCACTCCCGGTGAAGGGATCTCGGTCCTTTCCTCATCGAATAAGGTGCGGGGTATATCATATATACCGCTATGCAAAGCAAGAACTGTAGCTACCTGTTTTGTTTAAAATTTGATTCTACAACATCTTAGGTTTCTTTTCTTTCATTAATCACATTAATGAAGTCCCATCATTTAAATACCTAAACGTCACAGATAAATACGACGTACACTTATGCCATCCGCATTCGCCTCGATGTCCCCTCGTGAACCGTTAGGTTAGGTAACTAACGACAGAGCAGGACAGGGCTAGTGCGGGTGCAAAACATAAGTAACGTCTATATAATATATCATATATACTATATACAGTATCTATCACAGAACATCACATGATCACATCACAGATATCGCAGCAGAAGAAACATATGAAACATTGGATATACTAGGACGTCCGTGTTTTCAATACGAGCCAGTATAAAACACGGATTCCACGGTCGTGATGAATAGCCAATCCCACACCCCTAGACCCCTACGAGAGCGGCAAGCAACCCTACCAATTCCAGGGTTAGGAGACCCGGACTCGACTCCTCGAGATGGTCTCCCACTGGACCCTAGAACCCGGTTACTTGTGCTCCCCTCCTTGGGTCTATCCTAGTGCAGAAAAGTAAATAATATACAAAGGGTGACAACTTCCCCAACCTGGAAGTTCCCCAAATAAAAGAATATTACATACAAGTTTTTACATGAATGAAAATGAAAAACACTCATCTCACATAAAAACCCCCGGCTATTCAAACACGACAATCCAATATAACATATCCAGTAACACATAACATCACATGTCATCAACGTAAGTAAATATGCGCATCCCAATTATCGTTGACATATAGCAACGA
This sequence comes from Agapanthus africanus, assembly GCA_030015575.1. NCBI lineage: Eukaryota > Viridiplantae > Streptophyta > Magnoliopsida > Asparagales > Amaryllidaceae > Agapanthus > Agapanthus africanus. The sequence goes on along the minus strand of CM057343.1, from coordinate 249,175,699 downwards.
AACCGGCGAAATCACATATTACACTTACGGTCACAGAAAAGAAAGTGTAAAACTACAACAGTTGGAATCCGCAACCTCTTTAGACATCACATGCCTAATCAAATGAAATACTTAGACATCACATGCCTAACAGTTATAAACCCCGTATTTTAGTCTCATTATCGAAAACTCTTTTCAATATCAAATGAAACTAAACCGCTAGATTTATAACATTCATTCAGTTATCTCATAACTGTTTGTGAATTCCAATTATTGTATCCCATTCCGGATAAATAGAAAATATTAAACTTTCCGATCGAACATTCGAACACCCAAGTTTTTCCGAAACCATTCAACACATGAAATAGGTTCAAAGACATTCACTTCATGCCTCAGTACCAACGGTCCAGCCGTAGAAGGGTCAAGCCAACGCCTCACATGTGGCACGCCGTACTGCCCCAAACCCGAAGGTTCAAAGGGCAGTTCAAGACGGTCACATAATCGAGTTAAGGTTTGTTGTCTTCTAGAGGGACCATCGCATTACTTGCACTACTTAGAACGTCTTTAAACCACAGAAAAATCCAACACTTGGAAATTTTCCGGCAGGGGAAAAGTTGGGTATTTATATCCGGTCGAACCTTTTAATATATTCTAAAATATCCGGAAAGCCACATAGACAAGGTTTGATAATCCGATCGAATCGTCGATTCCCAATACAACCCCAGAACACTCAACTCTTGAGTCAAATTAAAAATTCCCAGAAAATTCAGCATAATTAAATAGGAATTACTGTGCAAAAATGGACAGATGATGTCATCAGATGGCCGCGGAACCGCCGCAGAAGCCAGGCTTCTGCCGCGGTTCCGCCGCGCCCTTAGCAGATCATGGGATAAATTTTGCATCGTAATTCTTAGAATTCCCTGCTGAATTTTTTAAGCATTTTTAATATGGAAAAATCCCAGATTTTAGAAAAAGTCCAGAGAGCATATCGGGAATTAGGGTTTCGGTTCGATCAGGTTTCAAACGTCGTCTAGACTTCGCCTAAGGCTCTAGCTAGGCTCTGATACCACTGTAGGGTTCCTAGGCACGCTAATGAGGTCTCACAAGGCATCAACCATGCCAATTTCAAATTTTACGGTGCCGAGAAACCCTAGACTAGATCGTTAACTAGAATTTTAGGCGACAAAGTGAAACTAGTTAACTACTTAACTAAAAGAAAGATGCTACAACCTTTGTAGATCCGGTTCTCCACTTCCTTAGCTCCACGTAGACGTCCTCTCGCTGTCCGTCTCGAATCCCGGACTCAAGCATCGGCTTCATCGGAGAAATGGGCGGGCAAGGTCGTCGGCTTCGTGCCGAAGATGATCTACGTCGAGGTTACACAAGATCAAGCTCCAACTTCACCAAGTTGTGAAACTTGTGAAGTAAACACCCTATACTACTTGGCAAGAGGTAGAGGATGAAGAAATAGGAGGTGGGTTCACTTTAGAATTGGATTTCTCACTCATTTGCTCAAGTTGCCATTGATGAAGGCAAAGTTTTTCTTGAAGAAGAAGAAGGAGAAGATGAAGAATATGATAAGTCTCTTTTAAAATGAAAAAGAAAATTAATACTTATCATAATGTAAACCATGGTTAGGTGTAGAGAATTGACTAAGGTTAGATGAATGGTTAGGGTTAAGCATGAAGACAAAATGGTCACTTTGGTCAAAGCTTCATGAAGCTTCAACAAGCTTCAAGAATGAAAGCAACCCTTTTGTTTTCTTTTGCCATTTCTTTTTAATCCAAATTAAAAAGATAAAAGAATAAATAAATGAAAACCCTAATCATTTACTTAACCAAGGTTTAATTCTTTACACTTAACCAAATGAGCAAGCATCATCAAACATGATACAAACATGTGCACAAAAGTATATCACATATACAACTTGCACATCAAGTGAGAAAATCCATTTAAAGTGAACCAATACTAGTTAATGCAAAGTAATATATCAAATATATAATTATAGATTAAATCATTAAATCAACACTTGATTCAATGATCCGGTCATGTCGCACATAACCGACTAGTATACAATGTATCGATTTATCGAATCAATGGTTCGATAACTAGGCTATATCGCATACAACCAATCGAAACATTCATCGCGAGAATGGAATACGGTATCACATACACGCATTATTCTCGGTCCTGCACATATCTCATATGCGCTCCTATCTCGTTTCTCTTGAGCCAGGAAACCTCTGTGTAGGACTCTAAAGACTCGTCAATACGCCGGTAGCAGATGATGATCATATCAATCATCCACAAGCCGCAAGCGGTCAGCTAAACGTAACGGCCATCCGGGTATTGAGCGATCAGAATATTGACGAGCTAGCCTGCTCACACTCCTGTGAATCCAATCAGTAACACTTACCGTATAGTCCGGTCTGTTCGTCTGATATGTCGCATATCAAGTCTAGGGGTGGTAAACGTCAGACCCCAATAACCGATAAGTCGTGCCGATGTGAGGCTCATAACGGGTCGAGAAACTACTGGTAACACTTACCAGCAAATCTCTGATCAGCCCTGGCCAGGGACTTCCCTGTTACGGCCAATCGAGCACAGCGCAACATCAACCCCCAATACCGGGAGAGACGAAACCCCTCCTATCGCTCATTGCCTCCATATGACTCGGGACTGTACCCAAAGACCACCGTTTTGCACGCCCTCATGGACGTGGTAAGGTGGAGATCAAAGCACAGTGGGAATCACACAAGACTCTATGACGATCTCGGGTCTACAGACTAACCTGCACAAGTGTCACCTGAGAACTGCCATCTGACGTGAGGTATAATACCATCTGGGAGTTCTCGGCGAGTCCGTCCAGTGTACCCAGTCTCCACTGAGCACCCGTATACCATCTCTGATGTCAAACACCAATGGATATGGGATCATCCATCGCCCATCTCATGGGTCGAGAAGCATATACGCTAGTCTACACTGGTATATCGATGACCCGTCTCGATACACCCATGACTAGGGACCTTGAAGGATGTATCTATGGACTACCATGTCCCCACTAGTATGATCTGCATCACAGTCCAGGTAGTCAAGTACACATCCTAAGGGCTTTACCAACATGTAACTATAAGACAGTGCAAAGAGACAAGTGTACATGTTAAGATAAAGAGTAACTAGATAGCATACTATCATATCGAGCAAGAAAATCATCTCTATATATGTCCAAGCATCCAATATAATATACATCATCAGTACAATACTGGCCTCTAGGGCATACATACAACTAACAGTTTTTACCCCTAGCATTCATGACCTTGGCTATGGTCAACAAATCACAAGCACTAGTCAAGTTCAACCCGTCATTTGTCGATTAATTAAACCCATTCACATGACCCTTGGCTAAGGTCAACAAAGTCACATGCCTGTCCTAATTAATCACATCATATGCTGTGTAGGAAGACATCACTTAGCTACCGTACACTATGCCTTGGCTAAGGTCAACAAACGTAGTATGAATACTAACTACTCTACTTCCTAAAATGACGGAGGGTTGCGGATTGTTTTTAAGAAAAGCTTTAACGTTTTGAACATGATATCGTTGTAGAATCAAACGGTTTTTCAAAAGGAATGGCTTAAACTTCGCAATTTTGAAATGTAGCTTTTTCACAAAAAGCCGAGTGGTTTTTAAATTCGATTCTACAGCATCTTTTTAGGTTTATTTTTTATTACATTAATCATATTAATGGAATCCCATCATTTAAGTCCTTAAGCTAAACACAGAAAAGAAACAAAAATGCAACGTACGCTTATGCCATCCGCATTCGCCACAATGTTCCGTTATGTACCGTTAGGTTACTGTCAAGACCCGAAAAGTACGGAACATAACCGGCACTTAAATTACGAAACGTCTCGAGACGTACGTAATCTAAGTAACCCAAAACCTAGAAAATCAAAACCAAAGAATAGTAGAGTGAAGGAAAAACCAATTTAAAGCAAGTAGTTTTAATCAACATAGGCCGAAGTATGTATTTTTAAAATCTTAAGTATTTTCTGAAAATTTCAGCAGAGTCTCCTTTGTAAATACTGGCCCCAAACGGGATACAACATGAATAGTATACGAAATGAAACAAAAAGGCATCCCCAAGCGGGAGCCAGCTCTTTGTCAATCGACGGTCACAACCACGCATGCAATATAATATACAACGCCAAGGGCGATGATCAAAACTCAAAGAAAACCCAAAATCAGCATGAAAACCATAATAATACAACGCACGACTCTAAGGTCGAAAATAATAACAAATCTGGTCTTCTATCTCTATCAAATATACAATCTGGTTGATGAAATTTCAAGATACAACTGAAATAATGAATACACAAAGGTGGTCCTAATGCAAAGAACCCACCTGCCAAAGCAATCGCCCGGAAAGAACAGTGTGCCAGCAAGCCGCAACGAAACATGTACGGCAAAACCTGCAAGGAACTGTAGCACAACGGAGATGAGTTGCCAACTCGTGAGTAGAAAACATTTATGAGTAGAAATCGCATGCATAACGCTATCCTAGGTCATATCAGGTAATATCCTCAATAAAAATCCTGGTCCAGCAATGTATAGAGTAATACTACATGCTCATGTCAGTGCCTCAGATAACAACATATCAGATATATGATGTATGAATGCATTACGAATGGAAGCAGAATATATCATGAACGAAACAACTATTTTCATTAATCAATGAGATTTCTATATGTATGTCAATCACGTATCATCAATGAATGCAACAGAGAAATCAGTGTCAAGTATCGACACAAAACATAAGTCTCAGTATCTCAGTATCAAATCTCAATATCTCAAATCTCAAATCTCAAATATCAATATCTAAAGCATCCGTATCATCTACGGGATCGGCCCGCGGGCTCCGACAGAACGGATCAGCCTGTATCCATCTCATGACACCGGCCGGTATCCTCCGGATAACCGACGAGTCCAAATAATATCACCGGTAGGTAGTGTTCCCCTACCAGGCTCATCGAGTATAACTCGAGCTTCTTGCCCTGGGGTACCATACCGGGCCCACCATGTACCCGAGACGGTTCATCCAACTCCTCGAATCGGGTTTCCAAATCCAACAGCAATCATGAAAACTCATAGTGGACGACTCATACATCACGAGAAAACCGCAATTTACAGTTTAAAACGTTGAACTAAGCTTTTATTAAATTCTTGCGGTTTTCCCCCAAATCTAGAAATCTCATGTAAATCCGAAATCATCAAAATCATGATACCAATAAACAGTGCATACCGGCATAAATCTCCATAATACTACATAACCAATAAATATATAGATGCATCTGATATCATTCAATGATTGCAATAATTAAACTAGCATATGGAAACTATAACAAATTACAACTATCAGCTAGCAAGCTATGTCACTGAAATAGTATTTTCTAAAGGGTACATGACATGGAAATTACCGATGAAGATGTGTGTGAGCCGGCAAGCGAGTGTACGTGGAGCATACGCGTCATCGGTAATGGTGCTGGTGTCCTAACAGCATGGTTTCATAATTACTACGTACACAATAACATGTAATGAGGCGATAACAACATAATAAGGAAAATGAATAGTAAATACTACAATAATGTGCGGAACATGAATAATAACATGACAACAAGGAATCTACCTTACTATACATGTGTTATACTGTTTTGCCGTTTGAAATAGTATGAATCGTGGTGTTTGAAAATAAGGACTACGGTGTTTTTAAGAAAAAAATACGTCTTTTAAAAATATCCGTAGTATCCCTTGGTATGTCTTTAAAATTCTCACGATTCGTCAGTTTTGGAAATAGGTATGACTCGGGTCCAGTCTGACATCTACTAGTAAACTACAGGACTAACCAACAACCAATCGAAATGGGTATGGAAACTACCTACATCTGAGTCGATATATATATATATCTATATAATAGTCGATGATCCCGCCTCAATAGTACCCTATATGATACACCATCTGATATTACATCCTCAAATTAAGAGTGCGGATCTATCATCAATATATAGCTCGTACGGTAAATCCATCGTACGGCATCCCAAATTGGGTACGGGTCAATATCACATTTATCTTATTATTCATCTGTTATCCTTATCATCACATCATGAATTAGGGGTACTGACCTACAGTCTAGTACAATCTGATACCATCAACATATATGTAAATGCGTGTGTATGAAACACATCACCTACCGATCCGCTATCATCACATTTCGCATCTCATAATACGATCCAAATCATATCACCGATCTCGTGGCATCAAGCCCAAACTCATCGACTCATCCCCAACTATCATCCACTATCCTCATTATCCACGTATAGGTTTACGTATATATATATATAGTCCCATACCTATGTGTATATAAATATATACATATCCCATTTACGCACAAGTACTAAAATGCATGCAAGTGTGTGGGGGTGCGTGTATGCAAATCCTTATTCTAGGGTTTCGTGACTAAGAAATCCGCTGAGGTCCTCTCTTCAATTCTCGCTAACCCTAAACCCATAAGCTCCTAAGGCTTCTCTTACTAGGTGTTCATATCACATAATAACATATAAAAGTATATCGTTATCACATCACCTCATTCCTCATAACTTTGCGGGGGTGCTATACGCCATTCACCCGACTTCTCCCGTTGATAAAATCTACTCACCCGATCTTCGCTCATCGGTGCCGACATCGCCACGCGCTTGCTTGTCGTCTCGAAGTCTACATGGGGTACCTACATGTCACAACATATCGTATCACATAAAAACATAATTCGAAATCGAAACGGCATACGAAAATCAAATCGGCACGCGTATCACGTATAGGTCAAAATATATCGCCTACGCATGCAAGAATAGCCAAACCAACCCTCGATGTCGATGTACAAATATCAACCCATCGAGAAAAACCCTAATGCACCCATTTGAACATTCACAAATACTAATTATTATATGAAATATGTTAGAATTCACAAAAACCCCAACTCACTTTAAATGCTATTTTTCCGAAAACCTAGCGACCAAAATTTACCGTTAGTGCAACACTTGATGTTTTAACAATTCTAATGGCCATAATACTTTTTAAACATCTTAAATAAGCCATACAAACCATTTCCACAATTTAAATTAATTTCAAAAAATGTAACTAGTTAGCAAATAGCATAATTATCACAATTTTAAACTAACAAATTGTCACGACCCGAAAGTACGGAACGTGACTGGCACTTAGATTACGAGACGTCTAAAGGCGTACCGTAACCTAAGTCAGCCAAAGCCCAGAAAATCTAAACCAAAATCAAAAGAGAGTGAAGGAAAACCTTAAATGAAAACGGTTTTAAATCAATTAAGTTGCATAGAATCCAAAAAAAAAACATCAAAAATTCCCGAAAATTTCGGCAGAGTCTCCCCTGTATTTTCTATCCCCCAAAATGGGTACAACAAGATATATATAACCTGTAATCATAAATGGCATCCCCAAGCAGGAGCTAGCTCTTCGCCCAAGGCGGATCACAACCACATGCAATATATAAGTAATATCAAGAAAAGAGCATAAAAGAAACGCAAAATATCAGAAAACACAACGCCGGTTCAAGTGAGCTCGACCCAAAAGAAACTACAAATATACAAATCTCTCAGTCTCATCACTAGGTCGCATATACAATATAAAGTGGTAGATGGAGAATACTAGATACAATGACAAAGCAAAAGAAATAAAGTGTGCTCGCAACCCACCTACGGGCGATGTCGCGAGTCTGAGCAAAAGGAGCTGATGATAAGATAGCCCGCCGCTACAAGACTGACGGGTCCGACCTGCAAGACACTGTAGCACAACGGGGGTGAGTTACCAGCTCGTGAGTAAATATAACATCTAATAAGGCAATCGTAAGAATGCACGCAACGCACCACAACATGCATGTCCATATGCGATATAATATCTCTAGTATGCATGCACAGGTATGCAATGTCATTATTAAGTCTTTAAGTGTTTTAATTGCTACGGGTATTGAATTCTTAACTTTAGAAAATGAATATCTGTATAATAGCTAAGTACCATCAAGAAATCATCTGAAAACCCGTGTCAAGCATCGACACCAAATAGGAATCATATCTGTCTCAATATCGGGCTCCGTCAGTCCGGATCGGCCCATATCATAAATCTCACGACAACGGTCGGTATCCTCCGGATATCCGCCGCGCCAGACATCACCGGTAGGTATTCTTCCCCTGCCAGGCTCATCGTCTACAACTCGATCTTCTTGCCCCGGGGTACCATACCGGGCCCACCATGTACCCGAAACGGTTCATCCACTCCTCGAATCGGGTCTCGAAATCCAACAGAAAACATGAAAACTCATGGTGGACGACACATACATCACGAGAAAACCGCAACTTTGTTTTAAAAATGATAAATATAAGCTTTAGTTAAATTCTTGCGGTTTTCCCAAAAAAATCCAGAAATCGCAGCAATACAGAAATCCTCAAGAAAATCATAATGTTCACATGTTATATATGATAAATGTCTATGATATCATTATATACGATGTGAATTTTGGCTAGAAATCTATGTAAATATGATGATAATGGTATATGCAAGCTATGCAATTTCATATATATTGTATGAATGCAAGTGGCGATACTAAGTTAAACAGGTTCTATAGTGCACGTGGCATGGCAATTACCAAAGGCGTGTGTATCACATGAATAGTGCGCGTGCAGCAGATGCCAATGGTAATGGTGTTCGTGTCCTACGAAGTGTTATCGCATATGTGTATATGAATGTTATATGAATGTCCATGCAATCTAGTATACGGTTAGCTGTGAGGGTATGCAATGCAATAAAGGGGTAAGCTATCTAGCAATACAAGTCTTGCAAAGAATAGGGTAATCCTAACTAGGGGGAGCCTCTCGCCATCCAGACGATTCCCCCATAGATGAATACATCTACTCACTAGAAATCCCCGCTAATCCGGTCCGGCCACCGCCTTGCCTTTTCGCGCCGTGTCCGATGTTTCCCCGACCGATCCTATATTGTACAACACCAAGCATAAGATTACAAAACCTAAAACAATGCAAGTCACAATATACAATTATCGACGCTCTTGAATTAAACATAACATACACTCGGTGCGCAGGAAAACGCACGAAAATCGCTAATCGTTAACTAGAATCGTCATTTCGGGGAAATCGACAAAACTAAAACCCGACTAGACGAAACCCCGCATTCGCGCACTCTAATAGTCCTACATGAAGCTAATTATATCGCTAACATAACACAATTTGATCGCATTCTAATTTTTGTAAAAATCTAGTAAGCAATTTGCTTACCGATTCGATACAAATATCGCAATTTTGTCGATTTAGCGAGCATAATACTACACTATTAACCACTCCAATCAATTAGATAACTAAACCCTAACTTAACTCTAACAACCATGCTTCAAACCCTAATTTAAAATCAAATCCCTTTCTTGATTTTTCAAAACTAACCATTACAATGAAATTAATCACTTTAAAATACTAAACTAGCTTTATTAGACTACAAATTAACAACTAGTTTAGGATTTATACCTCCCAAGCTATGATCCTCTTGCAATTAGCCTCTAAAGATGCCTCCTTTCTCCACTTCTCAAACAAATTAGGGTTTGGGAAGGGTTGGATTAAGGATTAGGTTTGAATTTGTGAAGAAATTTGTTGATTTCGGTGGATTTTTGAAGATTTTTGAAGGAATTATGAAGCAAGAAGTGAGGGGAAAAATGAGAACTGAAGCAAGGGAGCTCGGCCTGAGGTGGGGAGGGGTGAGTGTGAGGGAATTGTGTAGAAAATTCTACACAAAAAGCAACCTTTAAACTCATTTAATGCATATCACATCAAATTTTACATAAAAAACCCCATTTTCATCATTTTTTTCATAAATTTCAAACCCTAAAACTAAAATCTTATAAAGTTATGTTACAATTTATTAACACTCTATTTTAGTTTATAAAGATTCCTAATTATGAAATTTACGTAATTAAATTTGTATTTATCCCTAATTTAATGTATTTTTAAAAGCTTAAAATAATAAAAAAATAATTAATTACGATTTTTTTTTTATTTAACTAGAAAATTATAAGTGACATTTTAGTGACAAAATTATAGTAATATCTTATCTAAATTTTGTATAATTAGGTCTACAATGAAAAATACCTATTTTGACTTTTTACGGAAAAAGCTGAAAAATTAGCCGATTACCGAAAAACTGCCTAAACTGTTTTCGAAGGGTTACAATCTTCCCCCCTTAAAGAAATTCGGTCCCCGAATTTAGAATTTAACTACGCGTACCTTCAAAAAGATGGGGATATCTCTTCCTCATCTCGACCTCGGTCTCCCAGGTGACCTCCTCGCTGTTCGGGCCACGCCAAAGGACCTTGACAGACGGTATGACCTTCGACCTCAATTTCTTCACCTGCCGATCCAAAATGACCACCGGCTGCTCGGTGAAAGAAAGATCATGCTCTAGCTGGATCGTTTGGTGCTGAATCGCCTGGGAAGGATCATGAAGGTACTTGCGGAGCATCGAGACATGGAATACGGGGTGAATATCGGGGAAGCTGGGCGGAAGAGCTAACCGATAAGCGACTGGACCAACACGCTTTAGGATCTCGAAAGGACCAACATATCTAGGACTCAGCTTCCCTTTCCGCCCAAATCTCATCACACCCTTCATCGGAGAGACCTTCAGGAAAACATGATCGCCAACAGCGAACTCGAGTCGGCGACGGCGCCTGTCAGCATATGATTTCTGCCTGCTCTGTGCCGCTCTCATCCTGTCCCGAATCAGCTGTATCTTCTCGGTCGTCTCCTGTACAATCTGTGGCCCCAAAATACTGCTCTCCCTGAGCTCTGTCCAACATACAGGCGATCGACATCTCCTCCCATATAAAGCCTCAAAAGGTGCCATCTGAATCGTCTCCTGGAAGCTATTATTGTAGGAAAACTCGATCAAAGGCAAATGACGATCCCAGCTACCACCGAAATCTAAAACACAAGCTCTGAGCATGTCCTCAAGAGTCTGAATAGTACGCTTCGACTGACCGTCAGTCTGAGGATGAAAGGCTGTGCTAAAACTCAATCGGGTGCCTAAAGCTTCCTGGAGTTTCTGCCACAATCGGCTGGTAAACTGGGTGCCACGGTCGGACACGATGCAAGTTGGAACGCCATGCAGTTGCACAATCTCATCAATATAAACCTGGGTGTACTGAGAAAATCCAAAAGTGGTCTTCACTGGCAGAAAGTGAGCCGCTTTCGTCAGTCAATCCACAATCACCCAAATAGAGTCATACCCTCGACTAGTCCTGGGTAGACCGACAATGAAGTCCATGGAGACCTGCTCCCACTTCCACTCAGGGATGGGCAAAGGCTGTAACTCGCCGGCTGGCCTCTGGTGCTCGGCCTTGACTTGCTGACAAGTCAGGCATCTCGACACAAAGTCTGTAATATCCTTCTTCATCCCGTCCCACCAGTAAACCTCTCTCAAATCACGGTACATCTTGGTGGAACCTGGGTGAACACTGTATACTGATCTATGTGCCTCCTCGAGAATATCACGCCTCAGTCCCTTTGAATCTGGCACGCACAGTCGAGTCCCAAATCGAAGTATCCCCTGATCATCAATCACGAACTCAGAAACTCTGCCCTGCCGAATCTGCTCAATAATCTCTAAAATACGGGCATCGCCGGACTGTGCCTCGCGGATACGGTCAAGTAACTGTGGGCGTGCTCTGAAATGGGCCAGCTGACCCCCTGTAGGAGTAAACTCAAACTGCACTCTGCTGTCACATAAAACCTGCCAATCCGCCGTCGACTGCATCTGTACTGTGCTCAAACAAGATAAGCTACCTCCGGGCTTCCTACTCAAAGCATCTGCCACCACATTCGCCTTGCCCGGATGGTATAGAATCTCGCAGTCATAATCCTTCACCAACTCCATCCAACGGCGCTGTCTCAGGTTCAGATCTTGCTGCTGGAAGATATACTTCAAACTCTTGTGGTCAGTGAATATCTGGCACGACTCACCGAATAGGTAATGTCTCCAGATCTTAAGTGCAAATACCACTGCAGCCATCTCTAAATCATGTGTGGGGTAGTTCTGCTCGTGTTTCCTCAGCTGCCGAGAAGCATACGCAATAACTCTGTCGTGCTGCATCAATACACAGCCCAGCCCCACTCGAGAAGCATCACAATATACCACGAACCCGCCTGATCCTGAAGGCAATGCTAACACTGGTGCAGTAGTCAGACGAGTCTTCAACTGCTGGAAGCTATCCTCGCATGCCTGGGTCCAATCAAAAGGAACCCCCTTCCGGGTCAACCCGGTCAAAGGTGCAGCAATGCGGGAGAAATCCTGGACAAAACGTCGATAGTAGCCGGCCAGACCTAGAGAACTGCGAACCTCTGTAACTGATACTGGTCTAGACCAACGCTGAACTGCCTCGATCTTCTTCGGGTCCACACAAATACCGTCTCTTGTCACCACATGACCCAAGAAATCCACACTGTCTAGCCAGAATGCGCACTTGGAGAATTTGGCGAACAGCTGATACTCCCTCAAAGTCTGCAATGAGATACGTAAGTGCTGCTCATGCTCCTCCCGGCTCCGAGAATAAACCAAGATGTCGTCAATGAACACAATGATGAACTGATCGAGATACGGCCTGAATACGCGGTTCATCAAATCCATAAATGCTGCCGGGGCATTGGTGAGCCCGAACGACATCACCAAGAACTCATAATGACCATATCGAGTACGGAAGGCGGTCTTCGGAATATCCTCCTTCCGAACCCGCAACTGGTGATAACCTGACCGTAAATCAACCTTCGAGAAGAACCCTGCACCCTAGAGCTGATCGAATAAGTCATCAATGCGGGGTAGGGGATACCTGTTCCGCACAGTAACCCGGTTCAGCTGACGATAATCAATGCATAAGCGCATACTTCCGTCCTTCTTCTTAACAAACAAGACGGGAGCACCGCAAGGTGACACACTCGGTCGGATAAGCCCTTTGTCCAGCAAGTCCTGTAACTGATCCTTTAGCTCTCTCAGCTCCGCCGGGGCCATCCGATAAGGCGTATAGAGATAGGCCCCGTGCCGGGGATCAAGTCAATACAGAACTCAATCTCGCGCTCTGGTGGCAGACCAGGCAGCTCGTCAGGGAAAACATCAGGAAACTCTCTCACAACAGGGACCTGGTCCAACGGAACCTCTGTGGAGCTAGTATCACAAACATAGGCTAAGAATCCCTGACACCCTTTCCTTAAGAGTTGACCAGCGCGAAGAGAAGAAATCAAGCTGGGAAGGGTAGCGCTACGATCTCCCTGAATAACAAGTACCCGGCTCACCAGGAAAACTGAATCTGACTGCTTTCTCACGGCAGTCCACGGATGCATAACAGGTGGCTAACCAGTCCATACCAAGAAGAACGTCAAAGTCTAGCATATCGAGGAGAATCAAATCAACTGAAGAATCTCTCTCCCCGATACGAACGGAACACGATCGGTACACAAAACGGGCAACAAAAGACTCGCCTACCGGGGTAATAACGACAAGCGGCTGATCTAACAGAGAAGACTCTCGGCCCAACCTCGGTGCAAAGTACGTGGATACATAGGAATGTATGGAGCCTGGATCAAATAATACCCGTGCATCAAAAGAACATACTGGCAGAGTACCTGTCACGACGGCATTGGATGCCTGTGCATCCTGAGGAGTCAACGCGAACACTCGGGCCTGTCAACCACTAATAGCTAGCTGTCCTCTGCTTCTACCTCGGCCTCTGCCTCTGCCTCTGTCGCCTCGTCCTCTCGGAATTGGACCGCCACGCCTACGGCCTCTAGAAGCATCTGACTGACGTGGAGCATCGTCAGGAGTAGGAAGTAAAGCTCTCTGAGAAGGTGGTGAGGGTGGTAAAGTCATATGCGGGACTGTCGCCGCCCCCGGACGTCCCATGGTACAGTCTCTGACACGGTGGTACTGACTCCCACACCGAAAACATCCTGGAGACGACTGCTGGGTCTCTGGATATGAACCAAATAACTGACCTCGTCTCAATCCTCTGCCTCCACCATCTCCCGGAAATAATCTATCGCGGTGTCTACCCATCTGCCACTGAGCTGGTGTATCAGTACGGATCGTCTTCGGCCCAGAAACGACCGGAGTCTCAGAAATACGCTCCTCCAAAAGTAAGGCTGCATCCATCGCGGCAGCGTATGTATCAAAGCGCTGGGTGCCGATGGCAAGGAATAGCTGTGTATCAAGCCCTCGTACAAACCTCTTTATTCTCTTCTCTTCTGTGTCGACTAGGTACGGAGCATATCGAGACAACTGGGTAAACTGTATATCATACTCCGACACTGTCATCCCAGGAGTCTTGCGCAAAGACTCAAAACTACGGGCTCGAGCATCTCGGACACTCTCCGGAAGAAAACGGGCAAGAAATGCATATGTAAACTCATCCCAGGTCATAGAAGGCAGACCTGCAGCTCGGCCTCTCTCTACTGAATCGTACCATGTCTGGGCAAGACCCTCCAGACGAAAACTCGCAAACTCCACCAATCTATCATCAGAACACCTCAACGAACGGCAAATCCGAGCCATCCTATCAAGAAATGCCTGTGGGTCCTCTGTCGCATCTCTACCGGTAAAAGCTGGAGGTCTCAATCTCATGAACTCCTGTAGTGAAACAAGGATAGTCTCCGTAGTAGCAGCAGGAGTGACCATCTGTGCAGCAAGTACGATCGTAGTCTGTGCGGTGGAAGGAACGTCCTCGGATCTCTGTGCCCGGTTGGACTCAACTAAAGAACCCATCATCTGCCGCAACTCTTGCATGCCGGCCTCTAATCTGGCAATACGGTCAGGATAAGGCGGATCAGTATGACCCTGAGGGGTAGGCGTATCCTCCCGCTCGATCCTCGCCTCAGACAAGCCCGCTCGAATCTCATCCCTAGCGGCAGCCCGCTGAGCTCTCGTAGTCTTCGGCGGCATCGAAGCTGGAATAAGAAACAGGACTGATAAGGACATTGCAATTGAATCAAGGAATGCAAGGAATCAAGAAAGGAAATACAAGCAATTATGTCCTAAGGTCACTTAGGCGGAGTACCGTATCGTAAGTATGCCGCGGATCATACCCACGCTACGCCACTCTGCTTAAGTCACCTACTCCATCTACCAAGGTCGTCCTACATTCAGAAAGGTAAAACCTGGCTCTGATACCAACTTTGTCACGACCCGAAAGTACGGAACGTGACTGGCACTTAGATTACGAGACGTCTAAAGGCGTACCGTAACCTGAGTCAGCCAAAGCCCAGAAAATCTAAACCAAAATCAAAAGAGAGTGAAGGAAAACCTTAAATGAAAACGGTTTTTAAATCAATTAAGTTGCATAGAATCCAAAAAAAAACATCAAAAATTCCCGAAAATTTCGGCAGAGTCTCCCCTGTATTTTCTATCCCCCAAAATGGGTACAACAAGATATATATAACCTGTAATCATAAATGGCATCCCCAAGCGGGAGCTAGCTCTTCGCCCAAGGCGGATCACAACCACATGCAATATATAAGTAATATCAAGAAAAGAGCATAAAAGAAACGCAAAATATCAGAAAACACAACGCCGGCTCAAGTGAGCTCGACCCAAAAGAAACCACAAATATACAAATCTCTCAGTCTCATCACTAGGTCGCATATACAATAAAAAGTGGTAGATGGAGAATACTAGATACAATGACAAAGCAAAAGAAATAAAGTGTGCTCGCAACCCACCTACGGGCGATATCGCGAGTCTGAGCAAAAGGAGCTGATGATAAGATAGCCCGCCGCTACAAGACTGACGGGTCCGACCTGCAAGACACTGTGGCACAACGGGGGTGAGTTGCCAGCTCGTGAGTAAATATAACATCTAATAAGGCAATCGTAAGAATGCACGCAATGCACCACAACATGTATGTCCATATGTGATATAATATCTCTAGTATGCATGCACAGGTATGCAATGTCATTATTAAGTCTTTAAGTGTTTTAAATGCTACGGGTATTGAATTCTTAACTTTAGAAAATGAATATCTGTATAATAGCTAAGTACCATCAAGAAATCATCTGAAAACCCGTGTCAAGCATCGACACCAAATAGGAATCATATCTGTCTCAATATCGGGCTCCGTCAGTCCGGATCGGCCCATATCATAAATCTCACGACAACGGTCGGTATCCTCCGGATATCCGCCGCGCCAGACATCACCGGTAGGTAGTCTTCCCCTGCCAGGCTCATCGTCTACAACTCGATCTTCTTGCCCCGGGGTACCATACCGGGCCCACCATGTACCCGAAACGGTTCATCCACTCCTCGAATCGGGTCTCGAAATCCAACAGAAAACATGAAAACTCATGGTGGACGACACATACATCACGAGAAAACCGCAACTTTGTTTTAAAAATGATAAATATAAGCTTTAGTTAAATTCTTGCGGTTTTCCCAAAAAAATCCAGAAATCGCAGCAATACTGAAATCCTCAAGAAAATCATAATGTTCACATGTTATATATGATAAATGTCTATGATATCAATGTATACGATGTGAATTTTGGCTAGAAATCTATGTAAATATGATGATAATGGTATATGCAAGCTATGCAATTTCATATATATTGTATGAATGCAAGTGGCGAAACTAAGTTAAACAGGTTCTATAGTGCACGTGGCATGGCAATTACCAAAGGCGTGTGTGTCACATGAATAGTGCGCGTGCAGCAGATGCCAATGGTAATGGTGTTCGTGTTCTACAAAGTGTTATCGCATATGTGTATATGAATGTTATATGAATGTCCATGCAATCTAGTATACGGTTAGTTGTGAGGGTATGCAATGCAATAAAGGGGTAAGCTATCTAGCAATACAATTCTTGCAAGGAATAGGGTAATCCTAACTAGGGGCGCCTCGCGCCATCTAGAAGATTCCCCCATAGATCAATACATCTACTCACCAGAAATCCCCGCTAATCCGGTCCGGCCACCGCCTTGCCTTTTCGCGCCGTGTCCGATGTTTCTCCGACCGATCTTATATTGCACAACACCAAGCATAAGATTACAAAACCTAAAACGATGCAAGTCACAATATACAATTATCGACGCTCTCGAATTAAACATAACATACACTCGGTGCGCGGGAAAACGCACGAAAATCGCTAATCGTTAACTAGAATCGTCATTTCGGGGAAATCGACAAAACTAAAACCTGACTTGACGAAACCCCGCGTTCGCGCACTCTAATAGTCCTATACGAAGCTAATTATATCGCTAACATAACACAATTTGATCGCATTCTAATTTTTGTAAAAATCTAGTAAGCAATTTGCTTACCGATTCGATACAAACATCGCAATTTTGTCGATTTAGCGAGCATAACACTACACTATTAACCACTCCAATCAATTAGATAACTAAACCCTAACTTAACTCTAACAACCATGCTTCAAACCCTAATTTAAAATCAAATCCCTTTCTTGATTTTTCAAAACTAACCATTACAATGAAATTAATCACTTTAAAATACTAAACTAGCTTTATTAGACTACAAATTAACAACTAGTTTAGGATTTATACCTCCCAAGCTATGATCCTCTTGCAATTAGCCTCTAAAGATGCCTCCTTTCTCCACTTCTCAAACAAATTAGGGTTTGGGAAGGGTTGGATTAAGGATTAGGTTTGAATTTGTGAAGAAATTTGTTGATTTCGGTGGATTTTTGAAGATTTTTGAAGGAATTATGAAGCAAGAAGTGAGGGGAAAAATGAGAACTGAAGCAAGGGAGCTCGGCCTGAGGTGGGGAGGGGTGAGTGTGAGGGAATTGTGTAGAAAATTCTACACAAAAAGCAACCTTTAAACTCATTTAATGCATATCACATCAAATTTTACATAAAAAACCCCATTTTCATCATTTTTTTCATAAATTTCAAACCCTAA
Source organism: Agapanthus africanus (assembly GCA_030015575.1). Classification (NCBI taxonomy): domain Eukaryota; kingdom Viridiplantae; phylum Streptophyta; class Magnoliopsida; order Asparagales; family Amaryllidaceae; genus Agapanthus; species Agapanthus africanus. Next base: position 249,157,684 of record CM057343.1, on the reverse strand, counting down.
AACTAAAATCGTATAAAGTTATGTTACAATTTAGTAACACTCTATTTTAGTTTATAAATATTCCTAATTATGAAATTTACCTAATTAAATTTGTATTTATCCCTAATTTAATGTATTTTTAAAAGCTTAAAATAATAAAAAAAATAATTAATTACGAAAAAAAAATTTTAACTAGAAAATTATAAGTGACATTTTAGTCACAAAATTATAGTAATTTCTTATCTAAATTTTGTATAATTAGGTCTACAATGAAAACTACCTATTTTGACTTTTTACGGAAAAAGCTGAAAAATTAGCCGATTACCGAAAAACTGCCTAAACTGTTTTCGAAGGGTTACACAAATTAGCAACTAGTAACCAAATTAGATTTTTGCATTCAATTACATGTTAATCTCCTCATTACATACTAAATGAAGAAATAAAACCCTAACCTTTATTTCAACATCAACCCCCTTTCTAGAATTACATAAACTTGCAATGACAATCAAATTTCACACTTGAAGTAACTAATTTAGCATAATTTGAAGCCCACTAAAGCAAGTAACCTCTTAGATTAGGTTGTATAGGAACTAGATAGCAAAATAAACTTAATTAACTTAAAAATGGTGTATTGAAACCCTAGTTCAACTCAAGCCATCATCTTTAAAATCCTAGAATTAAAGTTAGCACTAAAATTTAACACTAATTCAATTTTATTCAAGGAATTAACCATAAGTGTTAATTGGGTAAAGATTATACTTCAATATCTAGAGATCTAGCAAGAAGATTTGCCTCCAAAGATGTCCTCCTAGTATCCAAGATCCATGCAAGAATGGCAAGGGAGAAAGGATGAAGAATGGGCTTGAAATTGTGAAGAATTTTGTGGATTTTAATGGATTTTGGGATGAATTTTGAACCAAAAAAAAATGGAACTGGAAGGGAAGGGGGCTGCTGTCTCGGCCAACAGGAAGAGAATGGGGAGGAGTGTGTGTGGGTTGTGAAATTTTATCTAAAGTCAAAGCCATCCCATTCCCAAAGTACACCCTACCTTAATTAATATATTTTTAATCCCATCTTAACTTTTCTTCACATGAGTTGATACAAAATGGAGGAGGAAAAGTGGGCTGCTGCCTTGGTGGGGTCGGCTGTGAGATGAAGGGTGAGGAAATGTGAGCGATGCAATGAAAGTTCCATGCAAAAAGACCCCCATCAAGTTACCTAATTGCAGCCTTAAGCTTATTTTATTTAAATTTTAAATTTTCCTTTGATTATATCCAATTAGAAGTTGGAAATAACATATTAAAAATTTATTTTACAAACTAGATTTTAGTTGTCATGGTTCTCAAGTATGTAACTAGCCCATTCAAATTTGTATTTATCGCTAATTAAATGTATTGGTGACGGCTTAAAATAATATTAAAATAATTAATTTCGGAAAATATTTCAGAACTTTTGAAATTTTACCAGTTGCTCAATAAACACCAAATACTAGCAATTACAAAGCTAGAATATGTATATTTAATTTTATATTAAATGATATTTATATCTTGATTTTTACGGAAAACACCCGTTATTTAACCGATTTTCCGAAATTTCACCTAAACGATTTTCAAAACGTTACAATCTTCCCCCCTTAAAGAAATTCGGTCCTCGAATTTGAATTAAAACTCCCCCAATTACTACAACATTTCAGCAAAACCATCAAGTCGTCGGGGCTCCGAAATCATAAATACATAAAACATATCGTAGCGCAATGCATGGGCTTGAAAAAGAGATATATAAACCAAAATCAAAACTCCGTCAAGTATCCCGCAATCATCGGAGTTATGATGAAGACACCAATGTCAAGATCCAAAACGAAAATCAATATGATATACATTAAAACTATACCTTTAAACGTCAGAACTATGTAGGTAACATCATTAAAATATCTCGAAGCAATTCATGTCAAAAATATACTCAGGTACTGTCCACTGACTAGTCCTGCTCAGTACTAAACCAAATAGCAAGTATCATAAAATATACTGCTCCAAAAGAAATCGATCCCAAATATATATATATGAATACCACGTGCGTCTGGTATGCAAGGAAATCGAAATCCGTGAATGTGCCATACATGTGTACGAAAACCAAATCGAAGTGCAACGGGTGTGCACGAAAACACCTGTCAAGGGCAACGTGGTGCCTGACAACAAAACCAGGTGCATCTGATATGTACGAAAAATCTCAAATTAGTGCATCTGGTGTGCACCTAAATCGCATCAAGTGCCTTAAGTATGCGCAAAATCCAAATCAAGTGCACAATGTGCATGAAAACGAATATCGAATATCACAATCGAAATCGACGGTATACACACGTTTCAATCAAAAAATCTCAATCAGGTATACCATGGTATAAAATCTCACCATCCTGTGCATCGGCGTGCACAAAAGTAAATCAACTACTAAAAGTGCATGAAAGCTATGCCGAAAGCATAAGTCAAATCATATGCTTGCCCTAGGCATGAAATCAAATATCATGAAACTCGGTCATCAAAACTCAATCATGAAATAAATTACCCAAAATACTGAAAATCCAAAGTGACGGATACGTGATAGTCAATCACAAAATCACCAATCATCAATGCCGTCGTCGATATGCACGTCTTTCCAAGTCAAAAAGGTGTTGGTGCATCCAATGCTAGCAGAGCAAGATATCTGCTTGCCTTCTGATCATGGCATGATGCCTTGTGCCCTTAGGCTCTCGTCTCTTAGTGCAGATTGCTAAGTACATAGCTCCTCGGCTCAATGGTCCAATATAGAAACGATAACGGAAATAGTCCGCTCTGACACATCCTCTAAAGATCTCTGGCCATCTATCATGGTCACTCATAACATGTCTCGTCGACGATGTCGAACTCTGGCCTGCTGGGTGTGTGCAATGCGACCGCGCCTTGGTCCAGGTCTTCTCGTTCAGTATTTCCAGAAAGATCCTGTCGAAGTCTCTCCCAAGTCTTGTTTCTGTCGAACTGCCCGGAAGTCATCATCCTTACCAAATCTATTTCTTCTTCCGGAATGGCTGCATACTCATCATGACTCCTTTTGGAAGATATATTCATATACAACACCTCTGCATGCGTATCACATCTCTAATGTCGGCGGAGTAGAACGTCATCTCATCAAGATCTCGTACTAAACTCTTACTCCACTTTTTTCTAATGTCGACTGCTTCGGACTCGTCTCTTCGTGGCTGCATGGACTGCGCTCCAACGGCTATACTCGTATCTGGAGTCTCCCAAGCAATGCATCTCATCACCTGATATCCGAATGAAGTCGAATCATGCGATCGATTTGTCAAAACTCATAGTCCCCCAAGAGCTCAACATCTTGGGTACAGTTTAATAGTATCGACTATATTCCACAACACCTATGGACCAACCATAGAAGGGCAGACCCAAGCCTCACTAATGGCACCGCTAAACTTCCGCAAACCCTAAGGTTCACCGGCGTTCCATGGTCATTAAATCGAGTTAGGGTTTCATTCTTCTAGAGGGTCCGTAGAATTGCTTGCATTGTTTTCCGAATACTTTAAACTTGGAAAATGGGTTCCTGACATTCGATCGTCTCTATCGACTCTCAACGTATTAGCATGAAGTCGTCTCTAGCTGGAATCAATCCATCTGATGACCTCGCATCGGGGTAGGCAATAAATCATATGTCCTAGTCCTTCATCTTTGGTGACTAGCGATCTTCTATCATATCTCGAAGTATAACTCATGCGGCATAGCTCCAAACTTCTGGGGCGATATCTCGTCAGCCACAGCAACATCTGAATCTTCTGTCCGCACACTGAACAGTGCCTCAAACATCAAAATATGGTGCATTAACGGTCATCACATCCTGGCTGGCCTCTTGCAGTGGCCCTATCCTCTAGTGCTGATCTGCATGTCTGAGAAATCTCGTAAAAGAGATCCATCAAACGCTCGTGGCGCGAAAACACACTGAAACGACGCCTCTATGCAATCGTATGTCCCAGGAATCACGCCCTGGTCAGTCCTTGTTCGTGACGAGCTCGTGCTGACCGCAGCTCTAGCCACAGCTCTCTCTGCCCGTGTAATCATGGCAGCAAATCCATAACTGGTACTGATGAGGCTAGATCATAGGAATGAATATAATACTGTGCAAAGAAAAGTACATCCTAAGGCTTCTTAAGCGGAGAAGCGTATCGTAAGTATGCCTCGAAACATACCCACGGTACGTCATTCTAATTTAGTCACCTACTCCATCAACCAAATGTCATCTTACACTCCGAATGTAAAACTTAACGCTCTGATACCAACTTTGTCAAGCCCTGAAAAGTACGGAACATGACCGGCACTTAAATTACGAAACGTCTCGAGGCGTACGTAATCTAAGTAAGACAAAACCCAGAAAATCAAGACCAAAGAAGAGTAGAGTGAAGGAAAAACCAATTTAAAGCAAGTAGTTTTAATCAACATAGGCCGAAGTATGTATTTTTAAAATCTCAAGTATATTTTGAAAATTTCGGCAGAGTCTCCTTTGTAAATACTGTCCCAAAACGGGATACAACATGAATAGTATACGAAATGAAACAAAAAGGCATCCCCAAGCAGGAGCTAGCTCTTCGTCAATCGACGGTCACAACCACGCAAGCAATATAATATACAACGCCAAGGGCGATGGTCAAAACTCAAAGAAAACCCAAAATTAGCATGAAACCAATAATAATATAACGCGAAACTCTAAGGTCGAAAATAATAACAAATCTGATCTTCTATCTCTATCAAATATACAATCTGGTTGATGGAATTTCTAGATACAACTGAAATAATGAATACAAAAGGGTGGTCCTGATGCAAAGAACCCACCTGCCAAAGCAATCATCCGGAAAGAACAGTGTGCCGGCAAGCCGCAATGAAACCTGTACGGCAAAACCTGCAACGGACTGTGGCACAACGGGGTGAGTTGCCAACTCGTGAGTAGAAAACATCTACGAGTAGAAATCGCATGCATAACGCTATCCTAGGTCATATCAGGTAATATCCTCAATAAAAATCCTGGTCCAGCTATGTATAGTGTAATACTACATGCTCGTGTCAGTGCCTCAGATAACAACATATCAGATATATGATGTATGAATGCATTACGAATGGAAACATAATATATCATGAATGAAACAACTGTTTTCTTTAATCAATAAGATTTCTATATGTATGTCAATCACGTATCATCAATGAATGCAACACAGAAATCAGTGTCAAGCATCGATACAAAACATAAGTCTCAGTATCTCAGTATCAAATCTCAATATCTCAAATCTCAAATCTCAAATATCAATATCTCAGGCATCCCTATCATTTGCGGGATCGTCCCGCGGGCTCCGGCAGAACGGATCAGTCTGTATCCATCTCATGACTCCGGCCGGTATCCTCCAGTTAACCGACGAGTCCAAATAATATCACCGGTAGGTAGTGCTCCCCTGCCAGGCTCATCGAATACAACTCGAGCTTCTTACCCCAGGTACCATACCGGACGCACCATGTACCCGAAACGGTTCATCCAACTCTTTGAAATGGGTTTCCAAATCCAACAGCAATCATGAAAACTCATGGTGGACGACTCATACATCACGAGAAAACTACAATTTGCATTTTAAAATGATGATACTAAGCTTTTATTAAATTCTTTCGGTTTTCCCCCAAATCCAGAAATCTCATGTAAATCCGAAATCATCAAAATCATGGTACCAATAAACAGTGCATACCGGTATAAATTTCCATAATACTGCATAACCAATGAATATTTGGATGCATCTGATATCATGCAATGATTGCAATAATTAAACTAGCATATGGAAACTATAACAAATTACAACTATCAGCTAGCAAGCTATGTCACTGAAATAGTATTTTCTAAAGGGTACGTGATATGGAAATTACCGATGAAGATGTAGGGTTCCTAGGCACACTAATGAAGTCTCACAAGTCATCAAACATGGCCAATTGAAATTTTACAAGTGCCTACAAACCCTAATACGGATCGTTAACTAGATAATGAGGCGATGCAAGCTTGTAAACGAATTAAATGCTAAAGGAAAGTGGCTACAACCTTTGTAGATCCGGTCCTCCACCTCCATGGCTCCGCGATGAAGTCTCCTCGCTGTACAAATCGGATCTTCGGCTCTAGCATCGGCTTCATCGGAGAAAAAGCGGGCTAGGTCATCGACGACGATGCCGAAGATGATCTACGTCGAGGCATCGCTAGATCAAGCTCCAACTTCACCAAGTCAAGAAAACTTGTGAAGAAAACACCCTATACTACTTGGCAAGAGGTAGAGGATGAAGAAATAGGAAGTGGGTAGACTTTAGATTTGGATTTCTCACACTTTTTCATTAATCACCATTGATGTAGCAAGCTTCTTTTCATGGAAGAAGAAGATGAAGAAGAAGAAGAAGATTAATATGATAAGTGTTTTTTAAAAAAATAGAAAAATGATATGATAAGTATCATATTGCAACCATGGTTATGTGTAGAGAGTTAACTCAAGTTAGTTGAATGGTTGGGTTTAGGAGATGAAGACAAAATGGTTGCTTAGTCAAAGTTTCAAGAATCTTCAACTACAAACAAATCAAGCCACCATTTCATTTTCTTTTGCCAATAATAAATAAATAAATTAATAAATAGATAAAAGAATAAGTAAATAAAAGAAACCCTAACCATTCATATAACCATGGTCAATTCTTTACACAAACCCAAGCTTGCATGTATCATCAAACATGATACAATCTTGTGCACAAAAGTAGATCTCATATACAACTTGTGCAAATCAAGTGAGTAAATCCATTTAAAGTGAACCAATACTAGTTAATGCAAAGTAATATATCAAATATATAATTATACATTAAATCATTAAATCAACACTTGATTCAATGATCCGGTCATGTCGCATATAACCGGCTAGTATCCAATGTATCGGCTTATCGAATCAATCCTTGATTCGATAATTAGGTTATATCGCATATAACTAATCGATACATTCATCGCGAGAATATAATACGGTATCACATACACGCATTATTCTCGGTCCCGCACATATCTCATATGCGCTCCTATTTCGTTTCGCTTGAGCCAGGAAACCTCTGTGTAGGACTCTAAAGACTCGTCAATACGCCGGCAGCGGATGATGATCATATCAAACATCCACAAGCCGCAAGCGGTCTGCTAAACGTAACGGCCACCCGGGTATTGAGCGATCAGAAGATCGACGAGCAAGCCTGCTCACACTCCTGTGAATCCAACCAGTAACACTTACCGTACAGTCCGGTCTGTTCGTCTGATATGTCGCATATCTCGCCTAGGGGTGGTAAACGTCAGACCCCAGTAGCTCGATAAGTCATGCCGACGTGAAGTCCATGACATGTATGAAACTACTGATAACACTTACCAGTAGGTCACTGCAACCCTGGCCAGGGATTTCCTGTTATGGCCAGTCGAGCATAGCGCAACATCAACCCCCAATACCAGGAGAGACGAATTCCCTCCTATCGCTCATTGCCTCCATGTGAATCGGGACTGTACCCAAAAACCACCTGTTTGTACGACTCAGTAGAGCCGTGGTAGGGTGGAAATCAAAGCACAGTGAGAGACACACAAGACTCTGTGACGATCTCGGGTCAACAGACTAAGCTATACCAGTGTCACCAGAGAACTGCCATCTGACGTGAGGTATAATACCATCTGGGAGTTCTCGGCGAGTCCGTTCAGTGTACCCATTCTCCACTGAGCACCCGTATAACCATCTCTGATGTCAAACACCAATGGATATGGGATCATCCATCGCCCATCGCATGGGTCGAGAAGATATACGCTAGTCTACTCTGGAATATCGATGCCCCGTCTCGATATTCCCTCGACTAGGAACATTGAAGGATGTACTCATGGACTATCCAGGCCCCACTAGTATGATCTGCATCACAGTCCTGGAAGTCGAGTACACATCCTAAAGGCTTTATCAACATGTAACAGAGAGACAGAAAGTATACACGTTAAGATAAAGAGCAACCAGATAGCGTACTATCATGTCGAGCAAGAAAGTCCTACCTATATATGTCCCAGCATCCACTACAATATACATCCAATGTACAGTAATGGCCTCTAGGGCATACATATAACTAACAATCTCCCACTTGCACTAGGGCCATCTGTAGCAGTGGTTGCAGTATCACATACTCAACCATCCCTTAAAAGTCTCTCTTTGGGAAAAGGCCTTCGTGAGTGGATCCGCCGTGTTGTCCTCTGAGTCTACTCTCCTAACCTCGATCATCCTGGAGATCAACTATCTCTATGATCAGGTGATGCTGCCTCAGAATATGTCTGGGTCACTGATGGGACCAGGGTTCCAGGGCCAAAACCACACTTCTATTGTCATACAATGGCAGGAACCTAGTTCATCTTATGAACCAATATACACCCAAACTGCCTCTTTGGTATTATCTTTAATAGCGATGTTACCAGCCTTTATCGTCTAGTTTGCCACGGTATCTAGCTTGGAACTCTTCCAACATACCGTCCCTTTATTGAGGGTAAAAACAATGCCTGTGACTGATATTCAGTCGTCTTTATCACCCTGGAACCCTTCCAGTGATTCTCCCCAGGATCGATTGATACCATCTCACTACATCTAGTGAGAATCCTAACATCCAATTAGATCTATCTTATAGATCCAAAGCTTAGGATTTAGTAGGTATCACTTTGATCCTATATGGAGAACCCATGTGATAAGAGGAGATCGACCGATCATAGTATAGGAAACTCTTTTCCTATCAAGAGTATGTTGTCCACGTACAATACGAGGATGACCACCTTACTCTCTACTACCGTTTTGTATATACAAGGTTCATCTACCATTTTGATGATGTCAAACTGTTTGACTAACTCATCAAAACAGATGTTCCAACTCCGCGATGCCTGCTTCATCACATAAAACATCTTGCACACGTTTTCGCTGCTCCCACTGTTTACGTAGCCCTCTGGCTGTATTCTTATAGACATTCTCTTCTAAATCATTATTTAGAAAATTAGTCATGGCACCCAACCACCAGATATCATAGTCATGGTATGTAGCCGTGGCAAGTAGGATCTGGATGGACTTAAGCATAGTCCCTGGAAAAGGTTTCATCATTATTCGTGTCTGGTCGATGACGAAAACCTTTAACAAGTCTAGCTTTGAAAGTCTCAACTTGTCTATCTACACCAAGTAATCTTCTCAAGATATACTTGCTCCTGATGGGGATTTAACCCTTCAGATATCGCAACCAAAGTCCATACTTTGTTGGTGTATATGGATTCCATCTCAGATGGCTAAGCATCCAGCCATTCTTACAGAGTCCCTACTCTTGATGGCCTGCTCGAATCTAGTTGGGTCATCATCTCATGATGCAATCCTTGCTCCCACTGTCATCGAGAAACCGAAGTATCTCTCAAGCAGGTGAAGAACCCTACTAGATCGGCGGAGAGGCTGAGGTTCGTTGGAATCTACTGAATCCTTTGGTTCTACCAAATTATCTGCTGTAGTTTGTATAGCTGGAACCTTTCCAGTTCTACATTACAGACCTTGCCTCGAGCTTGTCCGGATTTTGCTTTTGACATAGGCCGGACAATCCCAAATCTTAACTTACTTAAGACATGGGCTCTTCCCTTTCCATATCACATATGAAATGGTAGGCAACAGATTTGATTCGAACCTAATTCAATAGGTATGCAGCTTCTCAAGTGCATAAACCCCTAAAAGGAAACAGGTAACTCAATAGTACTCATCATAGAGCACACCTTATCATATAGGGTGTGATTGCTCCGCCCCGATACACCAATGTGCTATGGTTATTCGGAGGAGTAATGCTGAGAGAGAATCTCATTCTCCTTTAGAATAATCCAGGAATTCCATGCACAAGTATTCTCCTCCTTGATCTCATCAAAGGACATAATACTTATACCCGTATTCTGGTTCTCTACTTCTAACTTATATTCTGTGAATATCTCAAAAGGTTCAGACTCATGTTTCAACAGGAACATATGACTGAATCTTGAGAGATTATCAGAGAATGTAATGAAGTACAAAGAACCAGTCTTAGTATATGTAGACAGGGGACCTTACATACATCATCATGTATTAGTCCCAAGAGTTTACTAACTCTTTTCTCTGCTTCCAGTAAACAGAGCTGGTGTCATTATATCTTTGTGACATGACTGGCAAGTTTCACAAGATATAAATTCAAACTGATTTAAATATGCATCTAAATGTAACTTCAGCTAGTCGGGTCGCATTGATATGACCTAGTCTACAATACCTCAAGAAGAATTTGTTCATTTCTGAACTCTTCCTCTTGTGTGTGTTCAGTATACAAGGAACTGTAGTTTGATTTAGAACGTCAATGCTTTTAGATAACGTGCCTGAACCGATCAACTTTTGATATAGGAAATGTTCAAAACATTATCCAACAAGACAAAATTATATCATTTCTTTACTAATAAAGAGACTGATATGATTTTGTATATCAGGTTCGGTATCTAATAGCATTTGTTCAGAATCAATGTATTGGTAATACAGGGTGACAGTGACCAACAGACTTGGCTGCAACACTTGCCCCGTTTTCTGCCTCATGAAACTTATCACCCGTTCTCAGTTTTTCTACCTTTTGTAGCCCTATGTAACAGATTACATATCTGGGATCCTGATCCGGTATCATATACCCAGGGTGCAGAGGATACTGAGAAACAGTTCTTTGTAATGAACACACCCGAAGGAGATGCATCATATGCACTTTCTTCGTTTGGGCGCCATAGGAATTCTGGTATTCCCTATTTCCTGCTCTGTCTTATAACAATTATAAGTTGGAGCGGGACCAACTTTCCTCAGCTCAGTATAACAAGCGGGTTCGGTCAATACATCCGTATTATTATTTTGATTAAGGCGTGATATGGTCGCTACCAGGAGAGAGAGAGAAGAAAACACTCTGCGTGCGCTCTTGCAAGATTAGATTGGTTATGTATTTTATCTAATCAGGATGGCTTCCACTGTTTTTATCAAATCTTCCTTCAAACCTTAAAAGGAAAGACTAGCCGGGATTAATTACACTCTACAAGTTCGCCAATCTTTCAGCCAGGCCAGTGTCGGTACTTTGAGGGAGGTTTCCCGTGCTTTCGCACGGACCTAATTACAGTAAACCTCGTTTTCCCAGAGGCGTAACCCCGTTGACACCTTTCTAGACACCTACTTGATCGGCTAATTGTAAAGTGCAAAACTCTCCCAGGAGTAACAATTACTCGCAGTGGGTATCGGGATCCAACTATCACATAGAAGGTAAGCAATCTCATTGCAAATTTCAATACTTGAAACTCCCGATAATGGTTTTTACCCCTAGCACCTATGACCTTGGCTAAGGTCAACAAATCATAGGTACTAGTCAAGTTCTACCCGTCATTTCGTGATTAATTAGACCCACCCACATGACCCTTGGCTAAGGTCAACAAAGCCACATGACTGTCCTAACTAATCGCATCATATGCTGTGTACGAAGACATCACTTAGCTACCGCACACTACGCCTCGGCTATGGTCGACAAACGTAGCACGAATACTAAGTACTCTACTTCCTAAAATGACGGAGGGTTGCGAATGGTTTTTATGAAAACCTTTAACGCTTTGAACTTGATCTCGTTGCGGAATCAAATGGTTTTTAAATGGAATGTTTTCGAGGCTTTTCTAGTTTTGCTAAAGGGGTCACTCCCGGTGAAGGGATCGTCGGCCCTTTCCTCGTCGAATGAGGTGCGGGATATATCATATATATCACTGTGCAAAGCGGAAACTATAGAAGCGATCAAAGATAAACCGAGGATTGTAGCATCTGCCAGTTATTGCTAAAGGAGTCACTCCCGGTGAAGGGATCTCGGTCCTTTCCTCATCGAATAAGGTGCAGGATGTTCTATAATGAACACCGCGATGCAAAGCAAGAACTGTAGCTACCTGTTTTTATTTTGAAATTCCATTCCACAACATCAATTAGGTTTATTTTCTTTCATTAATCTCATTAATGAATATCCCATCATTTAAGTCCACCTAAACATCACAGATAAATATAACGTACGCTTATGCCATCCGCATTCGCTTCGATGTCCCGTCTGCACCGTTAGGTTAGGTAACTAACGGCAGAGCGGGGCAGGGCTAGCGCGGGTGTAAAACATAAGCAACGTTTATATAATATATCATATATACTATATATAATATCTGTCACAGAACATCACATGATCACATCACAGATAAATCACAGCAGAAGAAACATATGAAATAATGGATATATTAGGACGTCCGTGTTTTCAATACGAGCCAGTATAAAACACGGATTCCACGGTCGTGATGAATAGCCTATCCCACACCCCTAGACCCCTACGAGAGCGGCAAGCAACCCTACCAATTCTAGGGTTAGGAGACCCGGACTCGACTCCTCGAGATGGTCTCCCACTGGACCCTAGAACCCGGTTACTTGTGCTCCCCTCCTTGGGTCTATCCTAGTGCAGAAAAGTAAATAATATACATTAACGGTGATATCTTCCGCAACCTGGAAGTGCCCCAATAAAAGAATATTACATACAAGTTTTTACATGAATGAAAATGAAAAACACTCATCTCACATAAAAAAACCCCCGGCTATTCAAACACGACGATCCAATATAACATATCCAACAACACATAACATCACATGTCATCAACGTAAGTAAATATGTGCATCCTAATTGTCGTTGACATATAGCAACGAAACCGGCGATATCACATATTACACTTACGGTCACAGAAAAGAAAGTGTAAAACTACAACAGTTGGAATCCGCAACCTCTTTAGACATCGCATGCCTAATCAAATGAAATACTTAGACATCCCATGCCTAACAATTATAAACCCCGTATTTTAGTCTCATTATCGAAAACTCTTTTCAATATAAAGTCGGGCAATTCAACAAGATTCCCGACATCCTGATCGAATGCTCGTCGCAAACTTCAGTAGACGGCCGCACCCTCGATGCCATCGACGAAGTGCACCAAGGCGGAACACCGCTACCGCGAGCACCCGAACGGATGCTTTCGGCGACGGGGTTCTCCTACAGTCACTTGGTTGGGGCTATGGAGTGAGGCTGTCTATTAAGTTTACCCGGCGAGTATTCGCGTACGCTACGTGATTGCGACGGACTTTTGATCTCATCAAAATTCCGTGGCAACCGATCAAGTGAGACTAAACTGCTATGTTTATAATATTCATTCCGTTATCTCATAACTACTTGTGAATTCCAATTATTGTATCACATTCGGATAAACAGAAAATGTTAAACTTTCCGATCGAACATTCGAACACCCAAGTTTTCCCGAAACAGCTCAACACATGAAATAAGTCTAACAACATTCAGTTCGTGCCTCAGTACCAACGGTCCAGCCGTAGAAGGGTCAAGCCAACGCCTCACATGTGGCACGCCGTACTGCCCCAAATCCGAAGGTTCAAAGGGCAGTTCAAGACGGTCACATAATCGAGTTAAGGTTTGTTGTCTTCTAGAGGGTCCATCGCGTTACTTGCACTACTTAGAACGTCGTTAAACTACGGAAAGATCCAACACTTGGAAATTTCCCGAAAGGGGAAAAAGTGGGTATTTATATCCGGTCGAACTTTTTAACATATTCTAAGATTATCCGGAAAAGCACACAGACAGAATTAGACAATCCGATCGATACACCGAGTCCCCAATACAACCCAGAAAATTCAACTCTTAAAAAAATATTAAAAATTCCTAAGAAAACCAGAACTGCAAACTAAGAATTAAGGTGCAAAATTCGATGCACAACAAGACAAAATTGCCGCGGAACCGCCGCATGAGCATGCTCATGCCGCGGATCCGCGGCACTATTAAGGAATTAGGCCCTCGAATTTTACAGTAACTCTTAGATCTTCCTGCTGATTTTTCTGAATATTTTTAATCTGGAAAAAACCACGATTTTGAAAATTGTCCAGAGAGCACGTTTAGGGTTAGGGTTTCGGTCCGATCGGATTTCTAACTCCGTCTACGCATCGCCTAAGGCTCTAGCTAGGCTCTGATACCACTGTAGGGTTCCTAGGCACACTAATGAAGTCTCACAAGTGATCAAACATGGCCAATTGAAATTTTACAAGTGCCTACAAACCCTAATACGGATCGTTAACTAGATAATGAGGCGATGCAAGCATGTAAACGAATTAAATACTAAAGGAAAGTGGCTACAACCTTTGTAGATCCGGTCCTCCACCTCCATGGCTCCGCGATGAAGTCTCCTCGCTGTACAAATCGGATCTTGGGCTCTAGCATCGGCTTCATCGGAGAAAAAGCGGGCTAGGTCATCGACGACGATGCCGAAGATGATCTACGTCGAGGCATCGCTAGATCAAGCTCCAACTTCACCAAGTCAAGAAAACTTGTGAAGGAAACACCCTATACTACTTGGCAAGAGGTAGAGGATGAAGAAATAGGAAGTGGGTAGACTTTAGATTTGGATTTCTCACACTTTTTCATCAATCACCATTGATGTAGCAAGCTTCTTTTCATGGAAGAAGAAGATGATGAAGAAGAAGAAGATTAATATGATAAGTGTTTTTAAAAAAAATAGAAAAATGATATGATAAGTATCATATTGCAACCATGGTTATGTGTAGAGAGTTAACTCAAGTTAGTTGAATGGTTGGGTTTAGGAGATGAAGACAAAATGGTTGCTTAGTCAAAGTTTCAAGAATCTTCAACTACAAACAAATCAAGCCACCATTTCATTTTCTTTTCTTTTGCCAATAATAAATAAATAAATTAATAAATAGATAAAAGAATAAGTATATAAAAGAAACCCTAACCATTCATATAACCATGGTCAATTCTTTACACAAACCCAAGCTTGCATGTATCATCAAACATGATACAATCTTGTGCACAAAAGTATATCTCATATACAACTTGTGCAAATCAAGTGAGTAAATCCATTTAAAGTGAACCAATACTAGTTAATGCAAAGTAATATATCAAATATATAATTATACATTAAATCATTAAATCAACACTTGATTCAATGATCCGGTCATGTCGCATATAACCGGCTAGTATCCAATGTATCGGCTTATCGAATCAATCCTTGATTCGATAATTAGGTTATATCGCATATAACTAATCGATACATTCATCGCGAGAATATAATACGGTATCACATACACGCATTATTCTCGGTCCCGCACATATCTCATATGCACTCCTATTTCGTTTCGCTTGAGCCAGGAAATCTCTGTGTAGGACTCTAAAGACTCGTCAATACGCCGGCAGCGGATGATGATCATATCAAACATCCACAAGCCGCAAGCGGTCTGCTAAACATAACGGCCACCCGGGTATTGAGCGATCAGAAGATCGACGAGCAAGCCTGCTCACACTCCTGTGAATCCAACCAGTAACACTTACCGTACAGTCCGGTCTGTTCGTCTGATATGTCGCATATCTCGCCTAGGGGTGGTAAACGTCAGACCCCAGTAGCTCGATAAGTCATGCCGACGTGAAGTCCATGACATGTGTGAAACTACTGATAACACTTACCAGTAGGTCACTGCAACCCTGGCCAGGGATTTCCTGTTATGGCCAGTCGAGCATAGCGCAACATCAACCCCCAATACCGGGAGAGACGAATTCCCTCCTATCGCTCATTGCCTCCATGTGAATCGGGACTGTACCCAAAAACCACCTATTTGTACGACTCAGTAGAGCCTTGGTAGGGTGGAAATCAAAGCACAGTGAGAGACACACAAGACTCTATGACGATCTCGGGTCAACAGACTAAGCTGTACCAGTGTCACCAGAGAACTGCCATCTGACGTGAGGTATAATACCATCTGGGAGTTCTCGGCGAGTCCGTTCAGTGTACCCAGTCTCCATTGAGCACCCGTATACCATCTCTGATGTCAAACACCAATGGATATGGGATCATCCATCGCCCATCGCATGGGTCGAGAAGATATACGCTAGTCTACTCTGGAATATCGATGCCCCGTCTCGATATTCCCTCGACTAGGAACATTGAAGGATGTACTCATGGACTATCCAGGCCCCACTAGTATGATCTTCATCACAGTCCTGGAAGTCGAGTACACATCCTAAGGGCTTTATCAACATGTAACAGAGAGACAGAAAGTATACACGTTAAGATAAAGAGCAACCAGATAGCGTACTATCATGTCGAGCAAGAAAGTCCTACCTATATATGTCCCAGCATCCACTACAATATACATCCAATGTACAGTAATGGCCTCTAGGGCATACATATAACTAACAGAAGATGTGTGTGAGCCGACAAGCGAGTGTACGTGGAGCATACGCGTCATCGGTAATGGTGCTGGTGTCCTAACAGCATGGTTTCATAATTACTACGTACACAATAACATGTAATGAGGCGATAACAACATAATAAGGAAAATGAATAGTAAATGCAACAATAATGTGCGGAACATGAATAATAACGTGACAACAAGGAATCTACCTTACTATACATGTGTTATACTGTTATGTCATTTGAAATAGTACGAATCGTGGTGTTTGAAAATAAGGACTACGGTGTTTTTAAGAAAAAAAATACGTCTTTTAAAAATATCCGTAGTATCCCTTGGTATGACTTTAAAATTCTCACGATTCGTCAGTTTTGGAAATAGGTATGACTCGGGTCCAGTCTGACATCTACTAGTAAACTACTGGTCTAACTAACAACCAATCGAAAGGGGTATGGAAACCATCTACATCTGAGTTGATATATATATCTGTCTATATAATAGTCGGTGATCCGTCTCAATAGTATCCCATATGATACACCATCTGATATGTCATCCTCAAATCAAGAGTCCGGATCTATCATCAATATATAACTCGTACGGTAAATCCATCGTATGGCATCCTAAACTGGGTACGGGTCAATATCGCATTTATCTTATTATTCATCTGGTAACCTTATCATCACATCATGAATTAGGGGTACTGACCTACAGTCTAGTACAATCTGATACCATCAACATATATGTAAATGCGTGTATATGAAACACATCACCTTCCGATCCGCTATCATCACATTTCGCATCTCATAATACGATCTAAATCATATCACCGATCTCGTGGCATCAAGCCCAAACTCATCGACTCATCCCCAACTATCATCTACTATCCTCATTATCCACGTATAGGTATATATATATATATAGTCTCATACCTATGTGTATATAAATATATACATATCCCATTTATGCACAAGTACTAAAATGCATGCAAGTGTGTGGGGGTGCGTGTATGCAAATACTTACTCTAGGGTTTCGTGACTAAGAAATCCGCTAAGGTCCTCTCTTCAATTCTCGCTAACCCTAAACCCATAAGCTCCTAAGGCTTCACTTACTAGGTGTTCATATCACATAATAATATATAAAAGTATATCATTATCACATCACCTCATTCCTCATAACTTTGCGGGGGTGCTATACGCCATCTACCCGACTTCCCCCGTAGATAAAATCTACTCACCTGATCTTCGCTCGTCGGTGCCGACGTCGCCATGCGCTTTCTTGTCGTCTCGAAGTCCACATGGGGTACCTACATGGCACAACGTATCGTATCGCATAAAAACTCAATTCGAAATCGAAACGGCATACGAAAACCAAATCGGTACGCGTATCACGTATAGCTCAAAACCTATCGCCTACGCATGAAAGAATAGCCAAACCAACTCTCGATGTCGATGTAAAAACAACAACCCATCAAGAAAAACCCAAATGCACCCATTTGCACATTCATAAATACTAATTATAATATGAAATAGGTTAGAATTCACAAAAACGCCAAACTCACTTTAAAAGCTATTTTTCCGAAAACCTAGCGAGCAAAATTTACCGTTTATTGCAACACTTGATGTTTTAACAATTCTAATGACCATAATACTTATTAAACATCATAAATATGCCATACAAACCATTTCCACAATTTAAATTAATTTCAAAAAAAGCAACTAGTTAGCAAATAGCATAATTATCACAATTTTAAACTAACAAATTAGCAACTAGTAACCAAATTAGATTTTTGCATTCAATTATATGTTAATCTCCTCATTACATACTAAATGATGAAATAAAACCCTAACCTTAATTTCAACATCAACCCCTTTCTAGAATTACATAAACTTGGAATGACAATGAAATTTCACACTTGAAGTAACTAATTTAGCATAATTTGAAGCCCACTAAAGCAAGTAACCTCTTAGATTAGGTTGTATAGGAACTAGATAGCAACATAAACTTAATTAACTTAAAAATGGTGTATTGAAACCCTAGTTCAACTCAAGCCATCATCTTTAAAATCCTAGAATTAAAGTTAGCACTAAAATTTAACAATAATTCAATTTTATTCAAGGAATTAACCGTAAGTGTTAATTGGGTAAAGATTATACCTCAATATCTAGAGATCTAGCAAGAAGATTTGCCTCCAAAGATGGCCTCCTAGCATCCAAGATCCATGCAAGAATGGCAAGGGAGAAAGGATGAAGAATGGGCTTGAAATTGTGAAGAATTTTATGGATTTTAATGGATCCTGGGATGAATTTTTAACCAAAAAAAAGATGGAACAAGGAGGGGGAGGGGCTGTTGTCTCGGCCAGCAGGAAGAGAATGGGGAAGAGTGTGTGTGGGTTGTGAAATTTTATCTAAATTCAAAGCCATCCCGTTCCCAAAGTACACCCTACCTTAATTAATATATTTTTAATCCCATCTTAACTTTTCTTCACATGAGTTGATGCAAAATGGAGGGGGAAAAGTAGGCTACTGCCTTGGTGGAGTTGGCCATGAGATGAGGGGTGAGGAAATGTGAGTGATGCAAAGAAAGTTCCATGCAAAAAGACCCCCCTCAAGTTACCTAATTGCAACCTTAAGCTTATTTTATTTAAATTTTAAATTTTCCTTTGATTATAACCAATTAGAAGTTGGAAATAACATACTAAAAATTTATTTTACAAACTAGATTTTAGTTGTCATGGTTCTCAAGTATGTGATTAGCCCATTCAAATTTGTATTTATCGCTAATTAAATGTATTAGTGACGACTTAAAATAATCTTAAAATAATTAATTTCGGAAAATATTTCAGAAATTTAGAAATTTTACCAGTGGCTCAATAAATATCAAATACTAGTAATTACATAGCTAGAATATGTATATTTAATTTTATATTAAAAGATATTTATGTCTTGATTTTTACGGAAAACGCCCGTTATTTAACCGATTTTCCGAAATTTCACCTAAACTATTTTCAAAACGTTACAGTTACTTAACTAATGGCATACCGGGACGGGATTAGCGCGGGTGCAAAACATAAGCAACGCCTACTGTATATCTCATATATAATATTGCATTTGTCTCAGGTATATCAAGCGATCACATCACAGAATATAAACAGCAGAAGCACATATATGAAAATATAGGATATACTAGGAATTCCGTATTTTATATTTAGCCAACGATAGAAAATACGGGTTCCACGGTCGTGATGAATAGCCAATCCGACACCCTAGACCCCTACAACAGCGGCAAGAGACCCTACCAATTCTAGAGTTAGGATACCCGCTCTCGACTCCTCGAGATGGCCTCCCACTGGACTCTAGAACCCGGTCGCTTGGGCTCTCCACCTTTGGTCTATTCTAATGCGGAAAAGTAAATAATATACATCGAAGGAAACATCATCCTCAACCCGGATGTGCCCCAATAAAAGAATATTACATACAAATGAATTTTATATGAATGAAAAGAAAACTCTCATCTCACATAAAACCCCCGGCCATTCATCACGACGATCCTATACTTCATTACACAGCAACTAACAACATCTCATGTCAATATATGCAAATAAACTAGGCGATGTTAAACCATTTATCGATCGATCAATGACCTAAAAATCCACAGAGAAGCTCAACCCCTGAGCAGTATTAAAATTACCCAGAAACATGCCACAATACCTATGGACCAACCATAGAAGAGCAGACCTGAGCCTTACAAACGGCACCGGGGAACCGCCGCCAAAAGCAGGTTTCTGCCGTGGTTCCACGGTCGTTTAGTCGAGTTAGGGTATCGTTCTTCTAGAGGGTCCACAGAATTACCTGCATGATTTTCTGAATATTTTTAATGTGAAAAATTCCAATATTTTGAAAAATTTCCAGAGAGTGGTTTTTTCGGGCAATCGATGTTCGTTCGAATTGTTTTAACGTCGTCTAGATTACTCTAATGCTCTAGCTTGACTCTGATACCACTGTTTGGTTTACTTAGCACCTCACAAAGGTTTGTAATGCATCAAACATTCTACAATTAAATTTTTTAGGGTGCTAAGCAAACTAACCTAGGATCAAACTAGAAATTTAAAGTAACATATGAAGTAGTATCACATACTACAAGTAATATAACACTAAGTAAAGATAATACAACCTTTGTAGTTCTCTTTGCTTGACTTCTTGACTACTTAAGAGTTGGAACGAGCTTGCTTGTGATCTTCCGAGTCCACGATGATCCACCCGGAGTCCTCTTTGTCCATGCTCCAAGCTCCACTTGATCAAAAGATGAAGATGAAGCTAACACTCTAAACTAATTGGCTAGACTAGTGTAGAATGATGATGTGGTTTGTTTTCTCACTTCAAAACCCTAAGTTTATCACTATCTCACTCACTAACTAAGTCAAGAGAGCAAGAGAGAGGAGGAAGAAGATGATGGCAACTCAAGAGCTCAAGTTATAATAATGATAATGAATAAAAATGAGAATAGAAATTATATATAATTTTCACTCTCATCCCAAATCATGGATTAATAAATATCTAGATATTTACTTCGGAGAAAAGAGAGCCATAGAAAATTAACTCATGGTTAATTCAAGGTTAAGTAAAGAATGAAGGATAAATATCAACCATGAATTAATTCTATTTTCCTTTAACTCAAAAAAAAATATAAAGATAAATATTTCCATGTGAGTCATGCATTGCCACCACTAGTGTATCAACAACCATGATACACACAAGTGTATGCATGTATATGCGCATGCACATCAACATGTGCATCAACATAAACATATGCATACATGCATGCATACAATAAAGAAAAGGGTTTAAAAGAAGTGAGCTAAAACTCAATGTTAAATCAACACTTGATTTAACAAACCAGTCATATCACATATGACCCGACCAATAGTAAACGCCCGATTAATATACGGTATCACATACGTGCATTTAATCGGGTCCCCATGCAAATATCATATGCACACCACATCATTTCGCCTGGGCTAGGAAACTCCTCTGTGGGACTCTAAGACTCGTCAGTACGCCGCAGTGGGTGATGATCATATCAAGCACCCTCAAGCCGCAAGAGGTCAGCTAAACGTAACGGCCGCCCGGGTATTGAGCGATCAGAATAAAACAAGAGAACCTGTCAAAACTCCCGTCGAGCCAACTGGCAACACTACCGTACAGTCCGGTCTCTTCATCAGATATGATGGATATCAAGTCTAGGGATGGCATCGTCGACCCCAATAACTCAATAAGTCATGCCGATGTATGGCTTATAATCAGACCGAGAAACTACTGATAACACTTATCAGTAAATCTCAACAGCCCTGGCCAGGGACTTACTGATATAGCCAATCGAGTACAGCGCAACATCAACCCCCAATACCGGGAGAGATGAAACCCCTCCTATCGCTCATTGCCTCCATATGTCTCGGGACTGTACCCAAAAGCCACCTGTTTGCACGACTCAGCAGAGCCATGGTAGGGTGGAAATCAAAGCACAGTGGGAGAACACGTGAGACTCTATGACGATCTCGGGTCTACAGACTAACCTGTACCAGTTTCACCGGAGAACTGCTATCCGACGATAGATATAATACCATATAGGAGTTCTCGGCGAGTCCGTCTAGTGTACCCAGTCTCCACTGAGCACCCACATATGATCTTGATGTCTAACATCAATGGATATGGGAACATCCATCGCCCATCATATGGGTCTAGTATCATATACGCTAGTCTACTCTGGAATATCGATGCCCTGTCTCGATACACCCATGACTAGGGACATTTCAGGATATGCTTATAAACTACACATGTCCCACTAGTTTGATCTGCATCATAATCACAATAGTCAAGCAAATATCCTCAGGGCTTTATCAACATGTACAAATGAATAAAAGCATGATCAAGTGAACATGTCAGATAAAGAGTAACCAGATAGCAAACTATCATGTCGATTAAGAAAGTCCTTTATATATACATACATGTATAAATACATCCACTATCATATAATGGCCTCTAGGGAATACATATACCCAACAATCATTAGATGTTTCAGGGATATATTTTATGAGGATATTATTTTATGACCTAGGAGAGAGTCATACATGCGATTTCTGCTCGGTGATGTTTTCTACTCACGAGTTGGAAACTTACCCCCGTTGTGCCACAGTTTCTTACAGGTTTTGCCGTACAGGTTTCCTTGGCGGCTTTGCTGGCACACTGCTTCTTTCCGGCTGATTGCTTTGGTAGGTGGGTTCACTTGTATCGTGACCACCGTAGTACTTGTATTTATTTCAGTTGTATCTAGTAACTCCATCAACCAGACTTGTATATTTTCATAGACTTAGAAAACCATTTGTGTATTATTTCGACCTTAGAGTCGTGCGCTTGTATTATTGGGGTTCTTCTCTGGTTTTCTTGAGGATGTTGGTTTTCTTTCTGTGTTTCGATCCTCGCCTTTCGGCGTTGTATATTATATTGCTTGCGTGGTTGTTTCCGCCAATTGGCGAAGAGCTAGCTCCCATTTGGGGATGCCTTTATTCATTATTTATGTATTTCATGTGTTGTACCCGTTTGTGGGCCTGTTATGTAAGACTACGGTAGCGTCCCGGCTGTCTTTCCGAGGCCAAAATGCGGAAACGAAAACTTTTTGAAAACTAGAAACCGGCGCTATCGTATGCTTAAAACCCGGATCGAACCATTAACCTACAACTAGCTATCTAGAGAAGGGATAGAAAGGCTATACCGATCGATCCGTGTCCTTCGGTCTTTGGCCACCATCCCAAACTCCTCGCGGCATCTCCGGTCTTGATCTCCTCGTCGAAAAGGGCACCACATCTACGAGTCTTTTTACGGGCTCCCGCTTCATCCGAAGCAACTCGGGACGAAGTGTGCTAGCCGACATGTCCAAGGTGATGTAGAGAATGTTTGTGATCACTTTGTCTCTTGCATCTATGGATTTGGATGGAGGTTAGAGGTGTTGCCATTGATGGAGATTTTGAGCTAGAGGAGGAAGAAGAAGAAGAGGCTCTCTCTTTTCTTTTGTTTTGCTATTATGAAATGAGGGAGAGAGTGTGAAAAAAAATACAAGACCAAGCTCCTATATGGAAGCCCTGATTTGTGTGTCAAAAATATCTAGTAACCGCAATCAAGAACGGCGTCGCTTGATAGCTAGCCGGTGAGTACGGGTCGGTCCACAGGGATGTTGTGAATTTCCAAATCGCGCAAACGAGTTAACTCCGATGGGAGCCGGATTGATTATTAAATCTAAAAACTAAATTATTTTAGATCTAAGATTAATCTATATCAAAGTCTTGCTAGGGTTAGGTCTAGGTTAAGTTTGGAAAGTCAATAAATCTCACCGCTTTCTATACCCATATGAAGATCTAATTAGGTGTTATGGTAATTATTAATAAAAGGGATTAGAACCATTTGGAAAGATGTTTCTTCCTCTTGGTTCTTGTCCTTCTTTTAGAAATCCTTACCCTAATCTCCATGGAAAACCATCACAACCGGGCCTTTATACTACGGTATCACCGCTACCTCGATGGATAGGGTGCCGTAGGGAGCGGTATGTGCATGTATGCATGAAGTCCTATGAAAATATATGACGGGCAAGAAAGGAGATGAGAGATCTTCGTCTCTCAAACCTTCCCCAGATCTAACCCTAACAAGCGAGGAGACTACTCGCTCATTAGGGAATTGAAAGACATTTATCTAGGGCAGAGAATAAAAGATTAATTAGGGTAAGGAATTAAATTTAACTAGGGCAAGAATTGAAAATTAACCTAGGGCAGAAAATAAAAAACTTACAACTTGATGCTCTCCAAAAGAATTCTGAATTTTATTAATAAAAAGAGGCATAGGGAGGCATCGCCTAATACAAGATTTAGAGTTCCTATTTATAGAGAATAGGAAACCCTAGGTTACAATTGATCCGCATGTCTGCATTTACCAAAATACCCCTAGAAAGACCATTCAACGCCACAAAGAAATTTGGTAAAATAATATTTTCACAGTTGGCTCTGGATACAATTGATCCGCGGATCCGCGGCCCAATAGAGGAATCAATTTCTCAAATTTAGTATGCTGCTTTAGGGCTTTGTGTACTTCCAGTTTCTTTGGTTCTTTTCTCCATTTGGCTTCTGGATCTTCTCCAGATCTTCCAGTGAATACTTATAGTGGTCTTTAACCGTGGCTTTGCGATCTTGGACCTTGCGCTGCCTTTGTACTTTGTAAACTGATCTTTGTGTAGGCTTTATCAAGATCCTTCTATTTGTTGGTTGTAGTTCCACTTTTGCATCGTCTTTTATCTTTTTCACCGTTTTAGATCCAAGAACTTGTAACCTGTAATATGTAGCAGACATGCGTCAAAAGCACCTGTTTATTTAAAAAACGAATAAGAATGGGGAATATAATAATGCAATATTATGATATGAACAAATATCCCCACTTTTGCTCGTCCTCGAGCAAACTTATTTTTTATTCTCGACAAAAACCTAACCGCACTTTCGCAGGGAAACACGATTTCACTGAGCACGTGCAACAAGCCGTTAAACCTCTAGGTGTCCCTAGTAGGAGGAGTGTTGTCTCGTGAGGATTTTCAGCGGATACTACCCATAAAATCCTATCAATTTGGCTTATTGACTTTAATTCTCTAATTAGGTTTTCTAACAAGGAATTCTATTATCATCGACTCGTAAATTATCCACCCATATTCTTCACACTTCCTCCTTATTTAACTTAAGATTATATATGTTCTGCAGACCTACTTAGCTTTCGGCATCTCTTAAGTTTTCCTTCTAGGGTTCCATCTCCACTTAGGAATTTTTATCAACTCTATTAAAGATGCAAGTTCTATTCTTCATTCCCTTCTCTCATCTAAACTCCAATCACATATCCTTACGTGTGTGTATATATTACCCCTACACTTGGAAATTCAAATCAAGCAATCATACTCTTGTCCGTTGTCCAAAGCACATCTTAATCGGTGAATTTTTAAATGAATTTTGCTTACACATCCTTCATACGACCGTTAATACTTTTTGAGGTACCAACGACCGATTACAAGATGTGTTTGCACATTAAAGCTCAATTCCTAGTCTTGCAACACCTAAGGATTTTTAGCAGTGACTCCCAAACCAGTTAATCTAAGGCACTAGGTGATGAAGCACCCTCGCTAAATATTTTTCTATTTTTTAGCCTTAAGTAATCACAAAAACCAGTGTTCATTTTTCTTTATTCACACTTATATATATATATATATATATATATATATATATATATATATTCGAACTAAGGACTTTAGACAAGAGCATTTCAAGGTCTCCTCTATTATTCTAAGTTTCAAGGTGCGTGATTGTGCAAATTTATAGGGTATAAATTCTCAGAATCTAGACTTAAGCTAGGAATTATTTTTCAAACTTGTACTCTAATAAAAGTATCAATACTTTTCCTTTGTTTCAACTTTGCCCAAGAAGTGAACTCAAAATTTATCTATTTCTAAATAAACTACAAAGGCATATACTTTCTACCGTTAAATTTTAAGGAAGGTTATTTTTAGGGTTTTTAATTTACTAAGTCTAAGATCTACTTGTTTCTAGCTAGCTAACCTATTTGTCAAACTCAAATCAAATATGGCCAAAATTGAATACATTAATTTTTATAATTTTTAAAATTTTCAATTTTTTATGGGTTTTAAAATAAGTATGCAAATGCAAAAATATGTACATATGAATGCGAAGGAAGAAAACATACCGAGCATACCCCCAAACTTAAACTTGACAGTGTCCTCACTGTCATGCTATGCCAAGAGGGTCAAAATTGTCGGCGCTCCCCTGTTTATTTATTTATAACATTTTTTTTGTTTTTGTTTGAATTTTTTTATTTTTTATTAGAATAGAAAACAAAAAATATATATACATATATACAATAAGGTCCTCCCCAACTAAGCAAGGCCTTATATAAGCCAAAAGTTAGCACCAACCATTCAAAAATCTTATCGTGGTAATGGTAGGGTTGGTGAAAGAATGGGTGGAAAGAAAAGAAATGAGAAGCACACGAGACCGTGTGGAGATAGAAACGGTATACGGTCTCGGTGGAGGAGAAGAATTGCGGAAGAGAGAAAGAAGTGTAGTACGAACTTGAGGGTGTAAATCTAGTGAATAAATTAGCATAATTTGGGATGACCAATGTGTTAAAAGCGATTGTGCTAATCTATCAACCCGTCGAGAAATGGGGTCAAATCCCTCAAGATTCGCAAGAAAGCATGGGTACGTCGAACTTGGTATTGGAGATCAAAGCGTAACAGGCTCTTGTACGGTCGGAACGATAGGAAGGACGAAAGGGAGTGAATTAGGGATAGTCTCATTCTCACCGTAGTAAACTATCTCAAACTTGAAAGATTCCATCAATGGTTCGAAATGACTGTAAGCAACCGAGTCTGATGGTTCAACTAACTCATCTGAAAATTCAAAGGACTCAAACTCGGGCGGTGAGACATCAACATTGTCCGAAAAAGTGAAACACTCGTAAGTGTTATCGGCTGTGAGAACTGTGTCAGATTCAAAGGAAAAATTTTCAAGCTCACAGTCTTCAAGCGTGATCTTTTGCGTGGTCGGAACGATGGAAAGGAGGAAGGGTGATATAACAGTTAAAGGTTCAAGAGGATGAATTGGAAAATCCGACATATCAAACAAAAATGGTTCAACCTCAATATTATCCTCAATACTCTCCTCAATACTATCCTCATAATTCTCCTCAATATTTAGCTCATCCATGCCATTATCATCAAAATCAAGACGCATATGAAGTTCGGGAGAAACATTTAATGACTCGGGATGATGAAGTGGACATAAAATATCAATCAAATCTACGGGTTCATCATCCAAAATATTCCCGGCGTCGATATCCTCAATCAAGTGAAAATCAATTTCGTTAGACACCTCATCGAAGGCATGCATATCAATTAATTTAGGCTCTAGAGTGGAGGTGTAAAGTTCAAAAGGATTAGGTATGGTTTCACTCGAAAGGGGTTCCTCACAGTCTGCAAATCAAGCACTACAAAGTCACACAACTCGTTTTTATTTTCAACTGGTGAACTATTTGGGACAATCGATGGAAAACCGGAGTTGTGGGCTTCAATTGGGTATGGGTAGGTCTGATTTAGGAATGTGTAGAACTCACTCGCTCCTCTTAAAGTCTCACTCAGTCCAACCGCCTCCTCATACATTGAAAAATTTGAAGCTAGTGGGAAACTAGCTACCGGTTCACTAGGTTGTATAAGGGCGGCTATGGACGCATCCACATTCCTAACCATTTTGTTTGTTGCTAAAATATAAGCTTCCAACGACTGTTCCAAACTAGACATGGGGCGTGAAGGGGTTTCGGTAAAAGATTCGAAATTGTTCGGATATGTGAAACTCCCAAATGGCTGTGTAGAAATAGTGTCTAGTGAAGGTGGGAATGTCGGGTAGGATTGGTAGGAAGTGGATGGTTGGACAGGAGTAGGATCAACAGTTGGATAAAAAGGTGAATGGACTTGTTGACCCCTAGAACTAGATGTATGGAGAGGAGTGAAAGATCGGCTACGAGATTGAGCAATATGCTCAGCAATGGACATCGGTTTAGGAGTTACAACAGGACTTGAAAAAATGGTATCAACGTACGAAGGTGGTGAAGGTTGACATGGTTGACACAAAGTGGTTTGTGAAGTCGAATTGTTTCTCCTATACGCTTCTATTTGATATTTCAAAGAAATTTTAGGCACGGAGGGATCTTCCTTAAATCGACCGAAACAATTAACGTACGAGGCAAAGTTAGGTTCGGGATACCATAGTTCGGAAAGTGATTTATGATGTGGGGTACCCATGATAGAAGAAAGGGGAAAAGAAAGAAGGTTGGGTGGTACAAGGATTTATTAGCGGCAAAAATTTGCAAGTTGTTAAAAAAAATTCCTTTTTCCGTTTGCTCTTTATTTGGAAATTTTGCAAAAAGATTTTCGATAAAAAATATGCTAAACAGAAAAATATTACTTGCAATCAATTTCTATTTTAAGCGAGGCGCAAAAATCCTGCACAAGATTTGTTATTTGGAAGGGAAAAGATTTTTAAAGCGCAAAGAATCCTGCAGGAGATTTTTAGAAAAGATATATCTAGATTTGCAGAGGAGAAAGAGAGAAGCTCACAGAGATTTTTCCACGAGAAAGAGAGAAGCTCACAGAGATTTTTCCACGAGATGACTTCACTGTGCAACCGCGGT
The DNA here is from genome assembly GCA_030015575.1 of Agapanthus africanus. Taxonomy (NCBI): domain Eukaryota; kingdom Viridiplantae; phylum Streptophyta; class Magnoliopsida; order Asparagales; family Amaryllidaceae; genus Agapanthus; species Agapanthus africanus. Next base: position 249,129,062 of record CM057343.1, on the reverse strand, counting down.
TCCGCGGTTTGATGCGCGTTCCGGCCGCGTTTCCGCGGTCAGGGAGAAGGTTCAGGTCACCAAAAAAATTTTCAGGCGATGAAGTCACGAGGCGGCCGCGTTTCCGCGGTCAAATGTGGCCTAATGCGGCGGTTCCGCGGTCAGGTGGGTGGATCAGATGCCAAATTTTCTTCTGTGCTCTGTTGGGATACTCCTCTGTTGGTTCGGATTAGATGTTTTCTGTTTCGCTTTCTGGATTTTTTTAGATCCGAAGTTCTTTGTAGATCCTGCAAAATTCTCACAAAAATACCCTTTCCAAAAATAACAGATGATATATTCTTATATTTTTTGTGATTTTTCAGATTTTTATGATTTTGTAATTTTAGATTAACCCGAAATTGCAAAAAGGAAATAACACGCCATCCCCGGCAACAGCGCCATTTGATTTATGTGTCAAAAATATCTAGTAACCGCAATCAAGAACGGCGTCGCTTGATAGCTAGCCGTTGAGTACGGGTCGGTCCACAGGGATGTTGTGAATTTCCTAATCGCGCAAACGAGTTAACTCCGATGGGAGCCGGATTGATTATTAAATCTAAAAACTAAATTATTCTAGATCTAAGATTAATCTATATCTAGGTCTTGCTAGGGTTAGGTCTAGGTTAAGTTTGGAAAGTCAATAAATCTCACCGCTTTCTATACCCATATGAAGATCTAATTAGGTGTTATGGTAATTATTAATAAAAGGGATTAGAACCATTTGGAAAGATGTTTCTTCCTCTAGGTTCTTGTCCTTCCTTTAGAAATCCTTACCCTAACCTCCATGGAAAACCATCACAACCGGGCCTTTATACTACGGTATCACCTCTACCTCTATGGATAGGGTGCCGTAGGGAGCGGTATGTGCATGTATGCATGAAGTCCTATAAAAATATATGACGGGCAAGAAAGGGGATGAGAGATCTTCGTCTCTCAAACCATCCCCAGATCTTACCCTAACAAGCGAGGAGACTACTCACTCATTAGGAAATTGAAAGACATTTATCTAGGGCAGAGAATAAAAGATTAATTAGGGCAAGGAATTAAATTTAACTAGGGCAAGAATAGAAAATTAACCAAGGGCAGAAAATAAAGAACTTACAACTTGATGCTCTCTAAAAGAATTCTGAATTTTATTCATAAAAAGAGGCACGGGAAGGCATCGCCTAATACAAGATTTAGAGTTCCTATTTATAGAGGATAGGAAACCCTAGGTTATAATTGATCCGCATGTCTGCATTTACCAAAATACCCCTAGAAAGACCATTCAACGCCATAAAGAAATTTGGTAAAAAAATATTTTCACAGTGGGCTCTGGACGGCCGCGGATCCGCGGCCGCAACATGGGTTGGGCCGCGGTTCCGCGGCCTAATAAAGGAATCAATTTCTCAAATTTGGTATGCTGCTTTAGGGCTTTATGTACTTCTAGTTTCTTTGGTTCTTTTCTCCATTTGGCTTCTGGGTCTTCTCCATATCTTCCAGTGAATACTTGTAGTGGTCTTTAACCGTGGCTTCGTGATCTTGGACCTTGCACTGCCTTTGTACTTTGTAAACTGATCTTTGTGTAGGCTTTATCAAGATCCTTCTATTTGTTGGTTGTAGTTCCACTTTTGCATCGTCTTTTATCTTTTTCTCCGTTTTAGATCCAAGAACCTGTAACCTGTAATATGTAGCAGACATGCGTCAAAAGCACCTGTTGATTTATAAAACGAATAAGAATGGGGAATATAATAATGCAATATTATGGTATGAACAAGCCCCCCCCTCTCTCTCTTCTCATCATATCAACACAAATCAATCACATTATGTGACACATGCACAAGAAAAGAGACCATGAGTCACCACTTGTGCATGTGTCACAATAAATGCTCCAAAACATGATATCTAGCTCATAGTTTCCATTTGTAAACATTAACCCAAATGTTTACAACAATAAAATGATACGGCAACATCTAAAGTAAACTTGTGATGGATCACAAGGATACCCCTCACCTGTATATACATACCTGCATCCGCATTCTGACTGAATGCGAATGCGATGAGACTAAACTAATCCAACAAATCTAATACTAGGATCGGGCTTAAACCAAAGCCCACTAGTATGATCCGTCCGATCATGATCCGTGCAATATCGCACGTATAAGATCGAACCCTGGCATATATCATACGGCCTCTATATCGTTTCGCACGAAACTTGAGAAACTGTCTGTGGGGGACTCTAAAGACTCGTCAATACTTTGGCTGTGGATTTAACCACTAGCACGTTAGAGGTATTAGCCGTACGTAACGAGCTACCAGGTATTGACCAAAAGGGAGGTCGATGAGCGAACTCATCCTGACACCCTACTGAGCCTGTCAGTGACAATATCCGTACAGTCCGGTCCGTTCGTCTATGAGCATAGCATGTCGGGCCTAGAGGGTTGGTGAAAGTCAGACCCCCAAAAGCGGTACAAGTCGTGTCGGAGTGTAGCCCAGAACACCCTGAGATACTACTGGAATACCTACTAGTAAATCTCCTGCCTTGGCCAAGGACTTCGTGTAATGGCTCTCCTAGACACAGCGCGACCTCACCCCCAATACCGGGAGAGACGAACCCCTGCAGATCCGCTCACTGCCATCTGGTTCGGGACTGTACCTAACTAAAACCTGTTTGCATTACTCCTTTGAGCCGTGGTAGGGTAGTAATCAAAGCACAGTGGGAACTCTCACGAGATAAATGACGATCTCAGGTCGATGAACTAACCTGTACACATGTCACCAAGGAACTGCTATCTAACGTCAGGTATAATACCAACTAGCATGTTCCCGGCGAGTCCTGTCCGGTGTACTCATAACCTAATGAGCACCTGTATACATCCTAGGTGAACCAACTGACACCAATGGCTTGTGAGACCGGCCACCGCCCCTCGTCGGGGTCTCGACTGTATACACTAGTCTACTAACGGAGTATCGATGCCCAGTCTTGAAACTCCCATGACTAGGGACCACTTTAAGGATGTGATTATAGACTACCCAACTCTCACGTATATGATCGCCATCATACTACTGGTAGTCAAGCAAGAATCCTAAGGTCTCTATCAACGTGTAATAGCGACCTGTAAGGTCAGCTAAAGCAGTACACGATGATAAAGATAAACCATGGTAGCATACTATTCTCCATCAACGTGTAATAGTGAACCACAATGTCACCTAAAACATGTACATGATGATAAAGACAAACCAGATAGTATTCAATTATCCTGAGTAAGATTGTCCTACAAGCATAGGTCCTCCCTCAATCAATGCAATCACGTGCCTGCGATCCAATAATTGGCTCTGAGGGCACTATATCCAATAATCTACACTTGCACTCAGGGCTAATTATTGCGATGTCGCATACTCACAGCCCGTGTGATACCGAACACCTAACTCCTCTACTAATCTGTCTCACAAAGCTTGTTTGCGAAACTATTGCGTTCGAGAAATAGCCTCAGCTAGTGGATCCGCCTTGATGTTTCTTTCTATGTCTCTCTTTATCTCAAGTTCGCAGAGAAAGCCATCTTCCGAAATGAGCAATACCTGTCTTAGAATATGTCTGGATATCTGATGGGACCTAGTTCATAAATGAACTCCAAATCCAAACTTCTTAGACTGTATCGTCAACTGAAACCAATCAGTATCCTGCGCCATGCCTCTTTCAGTATCCGCTTGGACCACCTGTCCAAAATACTACCTCCCGTCAGAGGGAAAACTATAACTCTGACAGTCACTCTGTCATTCAGGTCATCTTGGAAGCCTGGAATGATAACTGTCTCCCGAAGGAGGATGCCGTTATCTTATCCCTAGAACATCAAATTATGTTCTAAAACTGCTTCCGATCATTTCTCCAGGATTGGATTAATATCAACTTATTGCATCTCGTGCAAAAAAAACATCAGGTGTGGTACTTGACATCTCATGATTGACTCAATTGCCTAAGCAAGTGATCTGCCAATCATGCACATCCCTCTCCCCTTTAGTCTGTAAGACACCTTTAGAGAGGGTGACTCCATCACCTGCAGGTACACTACCGTTCCAGGAGTCATCCATTCTAAAACACCTTTAGAATGCTGTCTAAGTACCCAGATTGGGAAACTACCCAAATATAGATCTAAAACCATAGATCTAGTAACCAGAATATCTGATATTATATCTATATCCTATGTGGAGAAACTACTGTGTGACAACCAAAGTATAACCGATCGTAGTATAGGAATTTCACTTCCTACTCTGTGTATGTCATCCAAATACCAGGACATCACATCCTACTACCTTCTTAACAGATCCATCCCATATTCTGATGAAGTCAAACCTATGACTGTCACATCAGAAATAGATGATCTATCTCCGCTTTATCTGCTTTAGTCCATAAATTGACATAAGCTACTTGTCCACTATACTCCCGCTGCTCCCACTGACTACGACAACCCTCTGGCAGAGTCAAATATACGTACACTTCTAAAGCTAGTTTAGAACGACGCTATACTCATCCTCCTGCCGGGTTTCACAGTCTGGAACAACAGCAATGGCAAGTCTGGGTAATCAAGAACCTCCCTGTCACCGTCCTTGAGCATACCGAAGTACCTCTCGAGTGCCTGAGGTTACCCACCATATCTGCGGAGTGGCCAATGGAATGTTAAACCAGATTGAATATTTAGGTTATTATCAAATTTTCAGTAATCGTTTGCGGTTCTGGAATCACTTCCAGTTCTACCACACTCCCACTACTGTTTTCTGAAAAAAAAAATCCATTTTACTAAAACTGTGGCGAGTCAAGAACATTATCACTATTGATCTTCCAGATGGTAGAAAATCAACCATCGTCATAGCCCGGGTCAACCCACAAACAGCCATTACAGAAACGTGCCTTGAGTTATCCAGAGTCTGGTTTTAAGCATAAGCCGGACAACTCCCCGTACCTTAACATTATTAAGATATGAACTATTCTATATCCAATATAGAAACAGAGGCACTGATTTAATTGGAACCAGATTCAAATCATGCAGCTGTCTCCAGTGCATGTAAACTAAATGGAGAGAGGCCGATCAGCATTACTCAACTTAGGAGTGCTTCCAATTATGAGTGGCCTGAAAGAGAAGCAAGTTCTCTTAATCATTACTATCAACTTAATACCATACACAAGTATTAACATCTTCGATCACTTTGAAGAATCCCGATACTTGCAACACCTGGTTCTCTACTTTATTCATATACCTATAACTTCTCAAAACTTGGACCTTGTATTTCTATGAAACACCTGTCTAAGAACTAGAGAAGTCACAAGTAGACAAAATATAGTACGAGTACCAACCCCTCTGTCCTCATGGACACTGGACAACATACAATACTCTGTATAAGTCCCTTGAGTCTAATAACTCATTCCCTGTGTGTCGTAGGTTGAAAACTGTACTTATGGTTAAAAAGATTACACCGCTATTTAATGCTCCTTACCTAACCATTAAATGTCATAGACATAATTTCAAAAAGTTATATCTCACTTTATAAAAATAAACGTACAGATATATCAATTTGAAATTGGTGCATAACAACGGATATTCAAAACCAAATATCTGCCGTCCGGCAAACTGCCCAGGCGATTTCCTCAAATATCACTAATTACAACGAATTTCGATATAATGAGGATGATCACCTAATTCCCAATAACTTACTCCCACTCATCATCTGTAAAACCATACAGATGTGAGAATCATACCTGGTAAATACATACCGTGGAGCAAGTGTCTAATTAGGAAATCAGTTTTTATTAACAATGCACAGTGAAACTGAAACATGTAAACGTTTCAAAAGGATATCCAGGTATTCCTAGTAATGCCTCTTCTATTATCAGATTCACAACTGTAACTGTATATTTCTTTACCATCTCTCCAAATCCCTTTATATGTCTTTAGTCATTACGTTCTGTACACCCTCTTAGGCTAAATGGTTTTCTTCCTTCTCTACCGTTCGGCACCAGCCTATGGTTTGGAAGAAGACTATCCAATAAGCATAAAGGGTGTACTGTTCTAATCCTAGGAGCACTCGCAAGCCGAGAGAAGGTAAAGATAAAAGACAACCGAATAAAACCTTATTCCTATTTCTCCTGAACAAGAATCCATCCCCGAACTGGAACAAGTTCCTTCGAGTTCGTATATAATCATACGATGGAGTATCCAAGTAACTGTGGATCTTCGTAGTGATACGGAGTGTCCTGGAGAAATACAAAGGTGAAATAGCAGTGGCGATGAAATACTTGGTTTGGTCGTGAATAGCAGTCGCAGTTTACTTTACCCTCTTACTAATCCCTTTATTTGTCTTTACTTATTACCTTCTGTACACCATCGTTAGGCTAATTGGTTTTCTTCATTCCCTACCGTTCGGCACCTGCCTATGGTTTGGAAGAAGACTATCCAATTAGCGTAACAGGTGTACCGTCCTAATCCAAGGAGCACTCGCAACCTGAGAGAAGGTAAAAGGAAAAGACAACTGAATAGTCCTATTCATTTTCTCCAGAACCGGAAACCATCCTCGAATCTGGAACAAGTTCCTTCGAGTTCGTATATAACCATATGATGGTTTTATCCAATGGAAGTGGATGTTCGTAGTAATACGAGGTGTTCTGGAGAAAAGGGTAAAAGAAGGAGTAGCAATGAAGCATGCAACTCGGACAATCCAAAAGCCAGTGTTTTAAGAAGGTTCGGTTAACTTGGTCACTGAGTCAAAGTCAAGGGTTGGACCATGGTCGCTGCCAAAGAGAGAGAGAAAAGAAACACTCAGCGTGCACTCTAACCTAGATCAGAATGGTTATCAATTTATCTAATCAGGAAACCTCCCACTATAACCTCAAATTCTCCTCAAAACCTGAAAGAAGAATTAGTCAGGATCACCCGAGGAGTAAACCAACTCATCAGTGGGAATCGGGATCCAACTATCATCGCATGATAATGTGATGGAATCCACTCACATTATCACACTCCAGAAGGTATGCGCTTGCCTGACAAGTTTCAGTTTCCTTAGAAACTCCCGATGTGTGTTTTTACCCCTAGGACCCAAGTGACCTTGACGGAATCAACAAATCAAAGAGTCCTAGTCAAGTTCAACCCGTCATTGTCTTGATTGCATTAAACCCACCCATACGTGCCCTTGACGGAGTCAACAAGGCCGCACGATTGTCCTAACCAATCCCATATCCATGCTACAAACAAGCACCACTTAGCTACTGTACACTACGCCTTGATGGAGTCAACAAACGTAGCACGAATACTAAGTTCCACTTGTAGGAAATGACGGAGGGTTACGAATGGTTTTTGGCAAAAAACCTTTAATGTAATGAACTTGATATCGTTGAAAGAACCGGATAACTTTTTATAACAATATAGTGACGAAAACCTTTGCAAAAGAGGTTACTCCCGGTGAAGGGATCTCGGCTCTTTCCCCGTAGAATGAGGTGCAGGATATTCCAACTGAATACCGCGATGCAAAGAAAAAAGTAATCGGCTATAGTGAAGTTATTACCCTGACGCAAACTTCTGTCCAAAGGGTCACTCCTGGTGAAGGGATCTCGGCCCTTGCCTCGTCGACTGAGGTGCTGGATATTCATAACCGAATACCAATATGCAAAACAAAAGAGAACGTCCTTGCAATAACAACTTTTTGAAAACTGTTCCTACAACATCAGAATAGGTTTGTTTAGCTTTCATTGATCCGAATCAACGCAGTCCCATCAATTGATCATACCAATAAAGAACGAAAATACGATGTACGTATATGCCATCCGCAGTCGCCACTGGGTCACGTCATTACCCGTTAGGTTACTTAACTAACGACAGAGCGGGGACTGGACTAGCGCGGGTGTAAAACATATACAACATCTACTAGTATATATATCAATATATAATAATCGCTCAAGGCATGATTAAATGCAACATCACAGAAATGTAATAAGCATCACAGAACAATACAGATAGTCTGGGATCTCCGGGTTTCATAGAGCCGCTACTGAAACCCGACGTTCCCCTGATCGTGTGGATAGCCTATGCAATGAAATCCTAGACCCCTATGGGTGTGGCAAGTTACCCGCCAAAACCTGAAGCGAGGCAGCCCCCTTCAACAAAGTGAATGGACCACCCAGCACTTCACGGAATCCGGTAATTTTAGCACCCCTCCTTGGGTCAACCTATACCCCTTACGAGTGCGGCGAATAGCCCGCTAATTTTAGAGTAAAGCCCCCTCCGTCTCAAAGCCATGAGATGCGGGCCTGTTGCCCTCTAGAACCCGGCTATTCATGCACCCCACCACGGGGTAATCCTAGTACAGAAAGTAAAATATATACAATGGGTACATCGACCTCATCCCGATCGTGATCCAAAAGAATAATATACAAACAGGCAGTGATGGCAGTCCACATGTCGGACGCTCGCCCCGTAATATCAAATGTATAAATACAACCAAACTGTACTACCATTGCATCCAGGCTATCCACCACGATAAATCCGCAACATCACAGCACAACACAGAACATCAACATGAATATCACGCTCGCAAATCCGTCTAAAAGAGCTATAGCAATTAGACAAGATTTACCGATCAAATGACATTCACGGTCGCAGAAATAATGTAAATACTGTGAACTAACATGTTTAAAATTTTCGATCGACAAAATTCCCGAAGTGGGCCCCAAGCACAATTCCCAGTACTCAAACAAATCTGGGCCTAAACAAAAAATACCATAAACCCTATTTCCAAGTCAGAAAGCACTGTAGAAATTTTGGTGCAGTGAGGGCACAGAATGGCGGTGGAACCGCTTCCAGAAGAGGGTTATTGCCGCGGTTCCGTGGCGGCACCGAACGATCATGCAACCAAATTTTCTCAGAACTCCTAAAAAACCCTGCCTGATTTTCTCTAGCACACTAAATAATTTTTTAACCACAGGAAAAATTCGACAGAAACTGTGACTTAGAAATGCTCTTTTTAGAAAATTCATTCGATCGATATTTTAATCACGTTAGAGCAGGCTAGAAAAGGTTAATTGCGTGGCTTTGATACCATGTAAGACTACGGTAGCGCCTCGGCCGTCTTTCCGAGGCCAAAATGCGGAAACGAAAACTTTTTCAAAACTAGAAACCAGCGCTATCGTATGCTTAAAACCCGGATCGAACCATTAACTTACAACTAGCTATCTAGAGAAGGGATAGAAAGGCTATACCGATCGATCCGTGTCCTTCGGTCTTTGGCCACCATCCCAAGCTCCTCGCGGCATCTCCGGTCTTGATCTGCTCGTCGGAAAGGGCACCACATCTACGAGTCTTTTTACGGGCTCCCGCTTCATCCGAAGCAACTCGGGCATGAAGTGTGCTAGCCGACGTGTCCAAGGTGATGTAGAGAATGTTTGTGATCACTTTGTCTCTTGCATCCATGGATTTGGATGGAGGTTAGAGGTGTTGCCATTGATAGAGATTTCAAGGTAGAGGAGGAAGAAGAAGAAGAGGCTCTCTCTTTTCTTTTGTTTTGCTATTATGAAATGAGGGGGAGAGTGTGAAAAAAAAAATACAAGTCCAAGCTCCTATATGGCAGCCCCACTCTCTCTCTTCTCATCATATCAACACAAATCAATCACATTATATGACACATGCACAAGAAAAGAGACCATGAGTCACCACTTGTGCATGTGTCACAATAAATGCTCCAAAACATGATATCTAGCTCATAATTTCCATTTGTAAACATTAACCCAAATGTTTACAACAATAAAAAGATACGGCAACATCTAAAGTAAACTCGTGACGGATCACAAGGATACCCCTCACCTGTATATACATACCTGCATCCGCATTCCGACTGAATGCGAATGCGATGAGACTAAAGTAATCCAACAAATTTAATACTAGGATCCGGCTTAAACCAAAGCCCACTAGTATGATCCGTCCGATCATGATCTGTGCAATGCCGCACGTATAAGATCGAACCCTGCCATATATCATACGTCTTCTACATCGTTTCGCCCGAAACTTGAGAAACTGTCTGTGGGGGACTGTGAAGACTCGTCAATACTTTTGCTGTGGATTTAACCACTAGCACGTCAGAGATATTAGCCGTACGTAACGAGCTACCAGGTATTTACCAAAAGGGAGGTCGATGAGCGAACTCATCCTGACACCCTACTGAGCCTGTCAGTGACAATATCCGTATAGTCCGGTCCGTTCGTCTATGAGCATTGCATGTCGGGCCTAGGAGGTTGGTAAAAGTAAGACCTCCAAAAGCGGTACAAGTCGTGTCGGAGTGTAGCCCAGAACATCCTGAGATACTACTGGAATACCTACCAGTAAATCTCCTGCCTTGGCCAAGGACTTCATGTAATGGCTCTCCTAGACACAGCGCGACCTCACCCCTAATACCGGGAGAGACGAACCCCTGCCGATCCGCTCACTTACTCCATGTAGCTCGGGACTGTACCCAACTAAAACCTGTTTGCACGACTTTTTTGAGCCGTGGTAGGGTAGTAATCAAAGCACAGTGGGAAATCACACGAGACAAATGATGATCTCAGGTCGATGAACTAACCTGTACACATGTCACCAGGGAACTGCTATCTGACGTCAGGTATAATACCAACTAGCATGTTCCCGGCAACCCCTGTCCGGTGTACTCATTACCCAATGAGCACCTGTATACATCTTAGGTGAACAAACTGACACCAATGGCTTGTGAGACCGGCCACCGCCCCTCGTCGGGGTCTCGACTGTATACACTAGTCTACTAACGGAGTATCGATGCCCAGTCTCGAAACTCCCATGACTAGGGACCACTTTAAGGATGTGCTTATAGACTACCCAACTCTCACGTATATGATCGCCATCATACTGCTGGTAGTCAAGCAAGAATCCTAAGGGCTCTATCAACGTGTAATAGCGACCTGTAAGGTCACCTAAAGCAGTACACGATGATAAAGATAAACCATGGTAGCATACTATTCTCCATCAACGTGTAATAGTGAACCACAATGTCACCTAAATGATGTACACGATGATAAAGACAAACCAGATAGTATACAATTATCCTGAGTAAGATTATCCTACCGGCATAGGTTCTCCTTCAATCATTACAATCACGTGCCTGCGATCCAATAATTGACTCTGAGGGCACTATATCAAACAATTTACAAAGGAGACTCTGCCGAAATTTTCGGGAAAATATGATGTTGCTTTAAAACAAGTTTTCCTTCACTCTTTACATTTAAATATGGTTTAGATTTCTGGGCTTTGGCTTACTTAGATTACGTTACACCTCTAGACGTTTCATAATTTAAGTGCCAGTCGCGTTCTGTACCTTCGGGTCGTGACAAAGTTGGTGTCAGAGCGCTAGGTTTAACCTTGGATCGAGTCTAGGTTTGACTGTACGAAGTCTAGGACGTATATATATATTTGGAACCTAGGCTTGACCTTACGGAAATTAAACTTGATCGAGGGGGTATTACACCCGAACTTTTGTCGCATAGGTTAACCTTGGTTGATGGAGTAGGTGACTTAAGTAGTGTAACGTACTGTTTGTATGTTCCGCGACATACTTACGATACGCTCTCCGCTTAAGTAGCCTTCGGATGTACATTTATTTGCACAGTATTCTATTCATTCATTGATATATCCTCATCGTTATCGGGTTATGGTTTCTGTTACCATGGTGGCACGGACAGAGAGAGCTGCGACTAGAGTTGCGGCCAACATAAGCTCGTCTTGGACGAGGCTGACCAGGGCGTAATTCCGGTGACACACGATTGTATATATGTGTCGTTTATTTATGTTTTTCGTGATGTGAGCGTTTTGACGGATTGTTTTACTAAGATTTCTCGAACGTTCAGATCGATACCAAAGGATTGGGCCACTGCTAGAGGCCGACTAGAATGTGATGACCGTTACTGTATCGTCTATTCTTGAGGATTGAGGCATTGTTCATCATGCAGACGGATGAGCCAGTTGTTGCTTCTACTGACAAGGTATCGCCACAGATGTTTGAAGCTGTTGCAGCACGAGTTTTTACTTAGGGATTTGATAGAAGATCACTAGTCACCCATGGATGAATGACTAGGACGTGTGGTTCATTTGCATACCCCGATGCGAGGTCATCAGATTGATTAACTTCAGCTAGAGAGGACTTCACACAGGCATGTTATGAGTCGATCGAGGGAGGACGAGCGTAAGCGCATCACTCTGATAATTTGAATGAGTTTCCGAGAAGGTAATTAGCAAGATGCCTACTACAGGATACTGAGCTGTCGAGTTTGTAGTTTCAGAAGGGAGACTCTTGATATGAGTATAGCCGATTGTAGCGCAGTCCATACAGCTACGAAGAGACGAATCCGAATCAGTCGACATTAGAGAAAAGTAGAGTAAGAGGTTCGTACGAGATTTTGATAAGATGACGTTCTACTCCATTGACATCAGAGATGTGATACGCATGCGGAGGCGTTGAATATGGATATACCTTTTAGAAGAAGTCGTGATGAGTATGCAGCTGTTCCGGAACCAGAAATGGATCTAGTAAAGGATGATAACTTCCGGGCAATTCGGCAGAAACGAGATTTGGGAGAAACCCCGAAAGAATCTTTCCGGAATACTACACGAGAAGATTTGGACCCAGGATCGATCGTATTACACACACCGCCATAGTTCGGCATCATCAACGAGACATGTTATGGGGGACCATAATAGTTGGCCAGAGATCTTTAAAGGATGTGCCAGAGCGGAATTGTTTCCGTCACCATTTCCATATTGGGCCGTTGAGTCGAGGAGTTATGTAACTAGCAATCCGCTGTGAGAGACGAGAGACCGAGGGCACAAGGCTCTAGACCATGAACAGGAAGCAAGTGGATATCTTGCTTTGCTAGCTTTGGATGCACCGACACATTCTCGACTTCGAAGGAAAGAAACATCGACGACAGTGTTTACGATTTGCGATTTGGTGATTCGAATATTACGTATCCGTTATTTTGGATTTCGGTGTTTTCGGCGATTTATTGCATGATTGAGTTTTTGTGCACCACAGTTGCACTCGATTTCGATTTGATATCGTTCGAGATGTTTGATTTGATTTCATGCCTACGGTATGTATGTGATTTGACTTATGCCTTCGACGTAGTTTTCATGCACTTTTAGTGCTTTGATTCGATTTTGTGCACGCTGATGCACGTGGTTGTGAGATTATATACCACGGTATACCTGATTTGGATTGAGGTTTGTTGTATACCGTCGATTTCGATTGTGATATTCGATATTCATTTTCGTGCAACTTGTGCACTTGATTTGGATTCTTGCGCATACGTGGCGCGTTTGATTTTTTTTGGAGCAGTACATTTTATATTTACTATTTGGTATAGTAGCTGAGCAGGACTAGTCAGAGGATAGCACCTGAATATGTTTTTGCATGCATTGATAGTTATCGAAGGGATTTCCAAAAATGAGCTACAGTCTTAATATTTTTCCTGTGTCCGAGATGACATGAAACATTTTACAATGAAACCCTTCTAAATTATTTTCAAAAACAGCGGGGCGTGTATGTTAAACATAGGATATATATATATATATATAGTTATTTTCTTACAATAAACGCCCGCTACTTGTGCCGTGATACGCGCATCGCACAACAACTTGAAAAAGGTTTTGCATGCGTTTCTTTTCAGATGTTTTGACGAGTTTACAACGATGCGTACATGTGTATGTTATATTTTTGTTGTATATCATGTTCATTTTCGTATTGGACCTTGACATTGGTATTTTCACTATGACTCTGATGATTGCGTGATGCTTGACGGGGTTTTGATTTTGAGTTTTATACTCGTTTTTCATGCGCGTGCATTGCGCTAAGATATGTTTTAAGTATTTAAGATTTCAGAGCCCCGCCGACATGATTGCTTTGCCGAAATGTTTTAGTATTTGGGGGGATTAAATTTAAATTCGGGACCGAATTTCTTTAAGGGAAGAAGACTGTAACGTTTTGAAAATCGTTTAGGTGAAATTTTTGATAAACGGTAAAATAACTGGTGTTTTCCGTAAAAACCAAGATATAATTATTTTTCGACGTAGATTTAAATATACCTATTCTAGCTATGTAATTGCTCGTATTTGATATTTAATTGATCACTTGTAAATTTCTAGTTTACTTAAATATTTTCCTTAATTAATTATTTTTAAATATTATTTTAAACCTCAATTATACATTTGATTGGTGTTAAATTACAATTTGAATGGGCTAATACAAGTTTAGTGAACCATGACCACTTAGAATCAAGTATGTAGCATGCTAATTCTCTTTCACTTGTCTCCATAATTCTAAAGAAGTCTAGGGTTAGAAATAAAAATAAAATGAATTAATTAAGAAAATGAGTTAATGTATGATTGATGGGGGCGTTTTCTTGACATGGAAATATTTACATACACTCACATCACTTTTTTCCCCTCTTCCCATGGCTTGGCCGAAACTCCCCACTGCAGCAGCCTATTTCCCCCACCTCTTTTCATCACAAAAAAAAAGAAAGAAAAGGGAATTAGAATGGATAGAATAAAGAAAGAGGAGTGTGGTTTTTAGGTATTTGAAGTATGAGCCTGTCACGACTCGAAATAGCATGTGACTGGCACTTGAATCATATGAAGTCTATAGGACCCCATCTAATTCATGTAAACCAAAAATCCCAGAAATCTAATGTTAGTTGTATGTATGCCCTAGAGGCAAGTATTGTACAGATGGTGTATATTATATTGGATGCTTGGACATATATAGAGATGACTTTCTTGCTCGATATGATAGTATGCTATCTGGTTGCTCTTTATCTTAACGTGTACACTTGTCTCTTTAAACTGTCTTATGGTTACATGTTGGTAAAGCCCTTAGGATGTGTACTTGACTACCTGGACTATGATGCAGATCATACTAGTGGGGACATGGTAGTCCATAAGTACATCCTTCAAGGTCCCTAGTCGTTGGTGTATCGAGACGGGGCATCGATATACCAGAGTAGACTAGCGTATACGCTTCTCGACCCATGAGATGGGCGATGGATGATCCCATATCCATTGGTGTTTGACATCAGAGATAGTATACGAGTGCTCAGTGGAGACTGGGTACACTGGACGGACTCGCCGAGAACTCCCAGATGGTATTATACCTCACGTCAGATGGCAGTTCTCAGGTGACACTTGTACAGGTTAGTCTGTAGACCCGAGATCGTCATAGAGTCTTGTGTGATTCCCACTGTGCTTTGATCTCCACCTTACCACGTCCATGAGGGCGTGCAAAACGGTGGTCTTTGGGTACAGTCCCGAGTCACATGGAGGCAATGAGCGATAGGAGGGGTTTCGTCTCTCCCGGTATTGGGAGTTGATGTTGCGCTGTGCTCGATTGGCCGTAACAGGGAAGTCCCTGGCCAGGGCTGATCAGAGATTTGCTGGTAAGTGTTACCAGTAGTTTCTCGACCCGTTATGAGCCTCACATCGGCACGACTTATCGGTTATTGGGGTCTGACGTTTACCACCCCTAGACTTGATATGCGACGTATCAGACGAACAGACCGGACTGTACGGTAAGTGTTACTGGTTGGATTCACAGGAGTGTGAGCGGGCTAGCTCGTCGATCTTCTGATCGCTCAATACCCGGATGGCCGTTACGTTTAGCAGACCGCTTGCGGCTTGTGGGTGCTTGATATGATCATCATCTACTACCGGCGTATTGACGAGTCTTTAGAGTCCTACACAGAGGTTTCCTGGCTCAAGCGAAACGAAATAGGAGCGCATATGAGATATGTGCAGGACCGAGAATAATGCGTGTATGTGATACCATATTCCATTCTCGCGATGGATGTATCGATTGGTTGTATTCGATATAACCTAGATATCGAATCAAGGATTGATTCGATAAACCGATACATTGGATACTAGTCGGTTATATGCGATATGACCGGATCGTTAAATCAAGTGTTGATTTAATGATTTAATGTATAATTATATATTTGATATATTACTTTGCATTAACTAGTATTGGTTCACTTTAAATGGATTTTCTCACTTGATGTGCAAATTGTATATGTGATATACTTTTGTGCACATGTTTGTTTCATGTTTGATGATGCTTGCTCATTTGGTTAAGTGTATAGAATTAAACCTAGGTTAAGAAAGTGATTAGGGTTTTTATTTATCCATTCTTTTATTTATTCATTTTTGGAAAAAGAATGGGATAAGAATACAAAATGGTTGCTTTCATTCTTGAACATTGTTGAAGCTTCATGAAGCTTTGACTTTGTGACCATTTTGTCTTCACACTAAACCCTAACCATTCTTCTAACCTTAGTCAATTCTCTACACTTAACTATGGTTCACATTATGATAAGTATGGTTTTTCTTTTCATTTTAAAACAACTTATCATATTCTTTCTTCTTCTTGATCATCTTCTTCTTCAAGAAAAGCTTAAGGTCCATCAATGGCAACTTGAGCAAAAGTGAGTGAAATCCAATTCTAAAGTGAACCCACCTCCTATTTCTTCACCCTCTACCTCTTGCCAAGTTGTTTTGGGTGTTTTCTTCACAAGTTTCACAAATTTGTGAAGTCGGAGCTTGAACTTGTGATGCCTCGACGTAGATCATCTTCGGCACGAAGCCGACGACCTGGTCCGCCCATTTTCCCGATGAAGCCGACGATTGAGTTCGGGATTCAAGATGGACAGCGAGAGGACGCCTACGTGGAGCTAAGGAAGTGGATATCCGGATCTACAAAGGTTGTAGCTTCAGATCTTTAGTTAATTTGTTAACTAGTTTCGTTTTTCGTCTAGAGTTCTAGCCGACGATCCGTATTAGGGTTTCTCGGCACCCATAAAATTTTAAATTGGCATGGTTGATGCCTTGTGAGACCTCTATAGTGTGCCTAGGAACCCTACAGTGGTATCAGAGCCTAGCTAGAGCCTTAGGCGAAGTCCAGACGGAGTTTGAAGCCCGAACGAACCCGAAACCCTAAAACCCAAGTGCTCTCTGGACTTTTTCTAAATTCTGGGATTTTTCCAGATTAAAAATTGCTAAAAAATTCAGCAGGGAAATATATGAATTACGGTGCAAAAATTTCTTGATGAACAGTCTTCAGTGCGGCAGAACCGCGGACTAAGCTTGCTTAGGCGGCGGTTCCGCGGCAACTTTATTAAATTATTATATAATTTTTGCACAGTAACTGATATCTTCTGGTGTTGGATTTTCTGGGAATTTTTAAAATTTATTCAAGAGTTGAATTTTCTGGGGTGTTTTAGAGCTTCGATGTTTCGATCGGATTATCAAATTTCGTCTTTGTGTTTTTCCGGATAATTTTTAGAATATGTTAAAAAGCTCGACCGGATGTAAATACCCAATTTTTCCCCTGTCGGGAAATTTCCAAGTGTTGGATTTTTCCGTAGTTTAACGACGTTCTAAGTAGTGCAAGTAACGCGATGGACCCTCTAGAAGACAACAAACCTTAACTCGATTATGTGACTGTCTTGAACTGCCCTTTGAACCTTCGAGTTTGGGGCAGTACGGCGCGCCACATGTGAGGCGTTGGCTTGACCCTTCTACGGCTGGACCGTTGGTATTGAGGCACGAACGGAATGTTGTTAGACTTATTTCATGTGTTGAGTTGTATCGGGAAAACTTGGGTATTCGACTGTTTGATCGGAAAGTTTAACATTTTCTGTTTATCTGGAATGTGATACAATAATTGGAATTCACAAACAGTTATGAGATAACTGAATGAATGTTATAAATCTAGCAGTTTAGTCCCACATGATATTGAAAAGAGTTTTCGATAATGAGACTAAAATGCGGGATTTATATCTGTTAGGCATGCGATGTCTAAGTATTTCATTTGATTAGGCATGCGATGTCTAAAGAGGTTGCGGATTCCAACTGTTGTAGTTTTACACTTTCTTTTCTGTGACCGTAAGTGTAGTATGTTCATATCGCCGGTTTCGTTGCTATACGTCAACGACAATTGGGGTATGCATACTTACTTACGTTGATGACATGTGATGTTATGTGTTGCTGGATATGTTATATTGGATCGTCGTGTTTGAATAGCCGGGGGTTTTTATGTGAGATGAGTGTTTTTCATTTTCATTCATGTAAAAACTTGTATGTAATATTCTTTTATTTGTGGCACTTCCAGGTAGCGGAAGTTGTCACCTTTTGTATATTATTTACTTTTCCGCATTAGGATAGACCCAAGGAGGGGAGCACAAGTAACCGGGTTCTGGGGTCCAGTGGGAGACCAACTCGACTCGAGTCTGGGTCTTCTAACCCCAGAATTGGCAGGGTTGCTTGCCGCTCTCGTAGGGGTCTAGGGGTGTGGGATTGGCTATTCATCACGACCGTGGAATCCGTGTTTTATACTGGCTCGCATTGAAAACACGGACGTCCTAGTATATCCAATATTTCATATGTTTCTTCTGCTGCGATATCTGTGATGTGATCATGTGATGTTCTGTGATGGATACAGTATATAGTATATATGATATATTATATAGACGTTACTTATGTTTTGCACCCGCACTAGCCCTGTCCTGCTCTGTCGTTAGTTACCTAACCTAACGGTGCACGAGAGGACATCGAGGCGAATGCGGATGGCATAAGTGTACGTCGTATTTATCTGTGATGTTTAGGTATTTAAATGATGGGACTTCATTAATGTGATTAATGAAAGAAAAGAAACCTAAGATGTTGTAGAATCAAATTTTAAATAAAACAGGTAGTTACAGTTCTTGCTTTGCATAGCGGTATATATGATATACCCTGCACCTTATTCGATAAGGAAAGGACCGAGATCCCTTCACCGGGAGTGACCCTTTAGCAATAACTGGCAGATGCTATACACTCGGTTTGTTTTTGATTGCTTTTATAGTTTCTGCTTTGCACAGTGATATATATGATATATCCCGCACCTCATTCGACGAGGAAAGGGCCGACGATCCCTTCACCGGGAGTGACCCCTTTAGCAAAACTGGAAAAGCCTCAAAATCACTCCATTTCAAAACTTCATTTGATTCTACAACGATATCGAGTTCATTACGCAATAGGTTTTCAGAAAAACCTGACGTAGCCCTCCTTCATTTCAGATAAAGACTATTTAGTATTCGTGCTGCGTTTGTTGACCTCTGTCAAGGCGTAGTGTGCGGTAGCTAACTAGTAATTATCTGCAAAGCATGTGATGTGATTGGATTAGGGTAGTCGTACGACCTTGTTGACCTCTGTCAAGGGTCGTGCGAGTGGGTTTGATTCAATCAAGAAATGACGGGTTGAACTTGACTAGTGCACTATGATTTGTTGACCTCTGTCAAGGTCATGGCACACTAGGGGCAAAATATTATCAGGAATTTCAAGTGTTGAAATTTGCAATGAGATTGCATACCTTCTATGAGATAGTTGGATCCCGATACCCGCTGCGAGTAAGAGTTACTCCTGGGAGAGTTTTACACATTACAATTAGCCGATCAAGTAGGTTTCTAAAAAGGTGTTAACGAGGTTACGCCTCTGGGAAAACGAGGTTTACATTAATTAGGTTCGTGCGAAAGCACGGGGGACCTCCCTCAAAGTACCGACACTGGCCTGGCTGAAAGATTGGCGAACTTGTAGTGTGTAATTAATCCCGGCTAGTCTTTCCTTTTAGGGTTTGAAGGAAGATTTGATAAAAAGCAGTGGGAGCCATCCTGATTAGATAAGATAATAACCAATCTGATCTTGCACGAGCATACGCTAAAGTGTTTTCTTCTCTCTCTCTCTAGGTAGCAACCATTTCATGCCCTAATAAAGATAATAATATGGATGTATTGACCGAACCCGCATGTTATACTGTGCTGGGGAACGTTGGTTCCGTTCATTCTTATAAGAGTTATAGGAATGAACAGGATATAGGGGAATACCAGGATTCCCATGCCACCCGATTGAAGAAAGTACATGTTGATGCATTTTCTTCGGGTGTGTTCGTTACTGAGAACTGTTTCTCCATTTGCTCTATGTCCTGGGTATTAGATACCGGATCAGGATCCCATATATGTAATCAGTTACATGGGCTTAGGAAAGGTAGAGAACTTGGAGAAGGTGATAAAGACATTAGAGTTGGAAATGGTGCAACTGTTGCAGCTAAGACTGTCGGAGAATATCACCTTGTATTACCAACTGGAAATACATTGGTTCTGAACGAATGCTATTACATGCCGAACCTGATATGCAACATTATATCGGTTTCTTTGCTGAGTAAAGAGGGATATAATTTTGTATTACAGGACAATGTTATGAACATTTTCCGTAACCAAAAGTTGGTTAGATCAGGCACGTTGTGCAATGGCATTTATGTTCTAAACCAATCAACAGTTCTGAGCATAACAAACACACACAAGAGGAAGAGTTCAGAACTGAATGATTCCTTCTTGTGGCATTGTAGACTGGGTCACATCAATGCGACACGACTGGCTAAGTTGCATAAGGATGGATATTTGAAACCTTTCGAATTTTCATCTTATGACACTTGCCAGTCATGTCTCAAAGGCAAGATGACCAAAACTCTGTTTACGGGACACGGAGAAAGAGTTACCGAACTCTTGGGACTAATACATAGTGATGTATGCGGTCCCATGTCTACACATGCCAGGGATGGTTCTTCGTACTTCATTACATTCACTGACGATCTCTCAAGATACGGACATGTGTACTTGATAAGACACAAGTCTGAAGCTTTTGAGAAATTTAGAGAATATAAACAAGAAGTCGAGAAACAAACCGGAAAAAGTATTAAAATCCTTCGATCTGATCGAGGAGGTGAATACTTGAGCAATGAATTCCTGGACTTCCTAAAAGAGAATGGGATTCTCTCTCAGCTTACTCCTCCTTATACACCACAGCACAACGGTGTATCGGAGCGGAGGAATCGCACCCTATTAGATATGGTGCGCTCTATGATGAGTACAGCTGAGTTACCTATTTTCTTCTGGGGGTATGCGCTTGAGACAGCGGCATATTTATTGAATCAAGTTCCAACTAAATCTGTACCTACCACACCATATGAGATATGGAGTGGGAAGAGACCATGTCTTAAACGAGTTAAGATATGGGGTTGTCTGGCCTATGTCAAAAGGCAAAATCCAGACAAACTCGAGGCACGGTCAGTTCTATGTAAGTTTGTGGGATATCCTAAACATTCAAATGGATATTTTTTCTACCACAGTGAACAACAAAAAGTGTTTATTGCTCAACATGCCACCTTTTTAGAAAAGGAATTTCTTGCAAAAGAGATTAGTGGCTCTGAGGTAGAACTGGAAGAAGTTCCAGAAACACAAACTATAACTAAAAATTTAGTGGAACCACAAGATTCGGTAGTACCCGACGAACCCCAGCCTCTCCGCCGATCTGGTAGGGTTTCTCATCCACCTGAGAGATACTACGGTTTTCTCATTGATGGTGGAAGTGAGGATTGCATCATGGAAGATGATGACCCGACTAGTTTCGAGCAGGCCATCACGAGTGGCGACTCAGTGAAATGGCTGGATGCTATGCGGTCCGAGATGGAATCCATGTACACCAACAAAGTATGGACTTTGGAAGTTGCTCCTGAAGGGGTAAAACCCATCGGGAGGAAGTGGATCTTCAAGAAGAAACTTGGTGTAGATGGGAAAGTGGAGACTTTCAAAGCTAGACTTGTAGCAAAGGGTTTTCGTCAAAGACCAGGTGTGGACTATGACGAAACCTTTTCTCCAGTGGCTATGCTTAAATCCATCCGGATCATGCTTGCCATCGCTGCATATCATGATTACGAAATCTGGCAAATGGATGTTAAGACCGCCTTTCTAAATGGTGATTTAGAAGAGTGCGTGTACATGACTCAGCCAGAGGGCTTCGTAGACAGTGGGAGCAGCGGGAAGGTGTGCAAGCTGCTTAAATCCATTTATGGATTAAAGCAAGCATCGCGGAGTTGGAACATCTGCTTTGACGTCGTTATCAAAGAGTTTGATTTCGTCAAAAACCCAGATGAACCTTGTATTTACAAGAAGGTGGCAGGGAGTAAGATTTTCTTCCTCGTATTGTACGTGGACGACATACTCTTGATAGGAAATGATATTCCTATGCTGCAATCGGTCAAGCTCTTCTTATCACAAAGATTCTCAATGAAAGATCTTGGTGATGCCTCCTGCATATTGGGGATCAGGATCTATAGAGATAGATCCAAACGGATACTGGGATTGTCCCAATCCAGGTACATTGAAACCATACTAAAGAGGTTTAGTATGGAAGAATCCAAGTGTGGGAACTTGCCCACGATCTCTGGAGTCACTCTCTCCAAAGAGATGTCTCCCAAGACTGATTTGGAGAGAGCTCGCATGCAAGGGATACCCTATGCTTCGGCAGTAGGCTCTATCATGTACGCGATGCTATGTACCAGACCCGATGTAGCATACTCACTAAGTGTAATGAGCAGGTATCAAGCCGATCCTGGAGAGAATCACTTGACAGCTGTGAAGAGCATTCTCAAGTACTTGCGAAGGACTAAAGAGATGCTCTTGGTGTATGGTAACGGAGAACTCCAAGTGGAGTCCTTTACCGATTCGAGCTTCCAGAGTGATAAGGACGACTCTAAGTCACAGTCGGGCTTTGTCTTTACCCTTTACGGAGGGGCGGTTAGCTGGAAGAGTTCCAAGCAGGAAACCGTGGCAGACTCGACGATGGAGGCTGAATACATCACTGCCAACGATGCTGCCAAAGAGGCTGTCTGGGTCAAGAAGTTCATTACTGAACTTGGAGTGGTTCCATCCATTGAGCATCCAATACCTTTGTATTGCGATAACAATGGAGTGGTGGCTTTGGCCAAGGAACCCAGGTCCCATCAGCGATCCAGGCATATTCTGAGGCGGTATCACCTGATCCGGGAGATAGTTGATCGCCGGGAGATCGAGGTCAGGAGAGTTGACACGAAGAACAACACGGCAGATCCACTCACAAAGGCCATTCCCTAGATACAGTTTGAGAGACTCTTCGGGATGCTCGGTATGCGATACTACAGCAGCTGGCCCTAGTGCAAGTGGGAGATTGTTAGTTGTATGTATGCCCTGGAGGCCAGTATTGTACAGATGATGTATATTATATTGGATGCTTGGACATATATAGAGATGACTTTCTTGCTCGATATGATAATATGCTATCTGGTTGCTCTTTATCTTAACGTGTACACTTGTCTCTTTAAACTGTCTTATGGTTACATGTTGGTAAAGCCCTTAGGATGTGTACTTGACTATCTGGACTATGATGCAGATCATACTAGTGGGGACATGGTAGTCCATAAGTACATCCTTCAAGGTCCCTAGTCGTTGGTGTATCGAGACGGGGCATCGATATACCAGAGTAGACTAGCGTATACGCTTCTCGACCCATGAGATGGGCGATGGATGATCCCATATCCATTGGTGTTTGACATCAGAGATAGTATACGGGTGCTCAGTGGAGACTGGGTACACTGGACGGACTCGCCGAGAACTCCCAGATGGTATTATACCTCACGTCAGATGGCAGTTCTCAGGTGACACTTGTACAGGTTAGTCTGTAGACCCGAGATCGTCATAGAGTCTTGTGTGATTCCCACTGTGCTTTGATCTCCACCTTACCACGTCCATGAGGGCATGCAAAACGGTGGTCTTTGGGTACAGTCCCGAGTCACATGGAGGCAATGAGCGATAGGAGGGGTTTCGTCTCTTCCGGTATTGGGAGTTGATGTTGCGCTGTGCTCGATTGGCCGTAACAGGGAAGTCCCTGGCCAGGGATGATCAGCGATTTGCTGGTAAGTGTTACCAGTAGTTTCTCGACCCGTTATGAGCCTCACATCGGCACGACTTATCGGTTATTGGGGTCTGACGTTTACCACCCCTAGACTTGATATGCGACGTATCAGACGAACATACCGGACTGTACGGTAAGTGTTACTGGTTGGATTCACAGGAGTGCGAGCGGGCTAGCTCGTCGATCTTCTGATCGCTCAATACCCGGATGGCCGTTACGTTTAGCAGACCGCTTACGGCTTGTGGGTGCTTGATATGATCATCATCTGCTACCGGCGTATTGACGAGTCTTTAGAGTCCTACACAGAGGTTTCCTGGCTCAAGCGAAACGAAATAGGAGCGCATATGAGATATGTGCAGGATCGAGAATAATGCGTGTATGTGATACCGTATTCCATTCTCGCGATGGATGTATCGATTGGTTGTATTCGATATAACCTAGATATCGAATCAAGGATTGATTCGATAAACCGATACATTGGATACTAGCCGGTTATATGCGATATGACCGGATCGTTAAATCAAGTGT
The DNA here is from genome assembly GCA_030015575.1 of Agapanthus africanus. Lineage (NCBI taxonomy): Eukaryota > Viridiplantae > Streptophyta > Magnoliopsida > Asparagales > Amaryllidaceae > Agapanthus > Agapanthus africanus. Next base: position 249,104,685 of record CM057343.1, on the reverse strand, counting down.
TGATTTAATGATTTAATGTATAATTATATATTTGATATATTACTTTGCATTAACTAGTATTGGTTCACTTTAAATGGATTTTCTCACTTGATGTGCAAATTGTATATGTGATATACTTTTGTGCACATGTTTGTATCATGTTTGATGATGCTTGCTCATTTGGTTAAGTGTATAGAATTAAACCTAGGTTAAGAAAGTGATTAGGGTTTTTATTTATCCATTCTTTTATTTATTCATTTTTGGAAAAAGAATGGGATAAGAATACAAAATGGTTGCTTTCATTCTTGAACATTGTTGAAGCTTTGACTTTGTGACCATTTTGTCTTCACACTAAACCCTAACCATTCTTCTAACCTTAGTCAATTCTCTACACTTAACTATGGTTCACATTATGATAAGTATGGTTTTTCTTTTCATTTTAAAACAACTTATCATATTCTTTCTTCTTCTTGATCATCTTCTTCTTCAAGAAAAGCTTAAGGTCCATCAATGGCAACTTGAGCAAAAGTGAGTGAAATCCAATTCTAAAGTGAACCCACCTCCTATTTCTTCACCCTCTACCTCTTGCCAAGTTGTTTTGGGTGTTTTCTTCACAAGTTTCACAAATTTGTGAAGTCGGAGCTTGAACTTGTGATGCCTCGACGTAGATCATCTTCGGCACGAAGCCGACGACATAGTCCGCCCATTTTCCTGATGAAGCCGACGATTGAGTTCGGGATTCAAGATGGACAGCGAGAGGACGCCTACGTGGAGCTAAGGAAGTGGATATCCAGATCGACAAAGGTAGTAGCTTCAGATCTTTAGTTAATTTGTTAACTAGTTTCGTTTTTCGCCTAGAATTCTAGCCGACGATCCGTATTAGGGTTTCTCGGCACCCATAAAATTTAAAATTGGCATGGTTGATGCCTTGTGAGACCTCTATAGTGTGCCTAGGAACCCTACATCTAAACCATTTTAAATAAGAAGTGAAGAAAACATGTTTTAAAATAAGCGGTTTTTAAATAACATAAGCCGAATATGAATTTTAAAAAAAATCTCAAGTCTTTTCTGAAAATTTCGGCAGAGTTTCCTTTGTAAAAACTGGCCCCAATAGGGGTACAACATGCTTAATATGAATAAAGGCATCCCCAAGCGGGAGCTAGCTCTTCGTCAATCGACGGTCACAACCACGCAAACAATATAATGTACAACGCCGAAGGGCGAGGATCAAAATTGAAAAGGAAACTCAAATCAACAAGAAAACCATAATAATACAACGCGCGACTATAAAAGAATATACAATTGGTTTTCTAAGTCGGAAATAAAATACAAGTGTGGTTGATGGAATTTTACTAGATACAACTGAAAATAAATAAGTACAATGGTGGTCACGATGCGAGTGAACCCACCTACCAAAGCAATAACCCAGAAAGGAAGCAGTGTGCCAGAAAGCCGAAATGAAACCTGTACGGCAAAAACCTGCAAGAACTGTGGCACAACGGGGTTGAGTTTCCAACTCGTGAGTAGAAAACATCACAAAGAAAAAATCGTATGTATGACTCAATCCTAGATCAAACGATCAGTAATAATATATATCCTCAATATGATAAAGTCTGAAGTATGATAAGGTGGCAAGGGTAAACATCTATACATAAGTGTAGTACCAAGTGCTCGTGTCCGTGCCTTAGGTAGCAACATATCATAAACATGAAGTATCATCAATGAATTCAGTGTCAACTATAGCATGAAATCTATATGTATATGGATATCATCCAACTATGTAATCAATACCTGTATGCATGTAGATCTCGTCCACGTGTCAACCAATGAAATAACAACATCATGTATATAAAAGTCATAAAAGCATATGCATAAAAGTATGAGGATATAAATCAACGCGTGTCCCTCGCGACATATCAAAATCATGGAACGTGAGTGTCCAGTATCGACACTCAAAAACATCATGAAACCTGTGCCCAGCATCGGCACGTAAAACCTCATATATCGGGCTCCGTCAGTCCGGATCGGCCCACGGGCTCCGTCAGTCCGGATCATCCCATATCATCTCTCGACTCCAGTCGGTCTCCTCCGGATATCCGTCGAGCCCAAATACAATCACCGGTAGGTAGTAGTCCCTCTGCCAGGCTCATCGTCTGTATACACAGCATCCCTTTCTTGCCCCGGGGTACCATACCGGGCCCTACCATGTACCCGCACACGGCCCACGACGCTCTTCACATGGGGTATATATATATATCAGAACCGATAAAACTCATGGTGCCTGCTGAAATATCATATCAAGAAAAACTGGGTTTTTAAAACAGTACATACTTTCTTTTGAAAAACCTACGGTTCCCAAATCCAGAAATATCATGGAAACAACATATCTCAATGTGTATAATCATAAAGCATGATGTATGCGACATATAACAGAATGCAAGCATATCCGTATATCATGCAACCTGGAATAGTAATATGCACATATCGAGTGAAAACCACTCTTTCAAATTGAATCCAGTTTTGAAATATATCTTGCGGTTCCCAAATCTCCAAAATCAAGCCAGAATCATCTATGTATGTATAAATGCGTATGTGTGCAAGTATGGGTGTACAATATGTGTATACGCAAGTAGGGGTGTACAATATGTATGTATGTAAGTATGTCATGAAAGGAGTCATATCCTGATGCAACAATCCTACTGTGTAGTGACATGGCAATTATCGACGATGAAGTGTGTGAGCCGGCAAGCAGGTGTACGTGGAACATACGCATCATCGATAATGGTGCTGGTGTCCTGACAGCATGGGTTTAATATAACAATAAACACATTTAAACATGCAACGCGATATGAATAGCAAGAATATGCGGAAAATGAATAATAAACACAACAGTGAAGAATCTACATCAAAATATATATGTCATACAGTTTTGCTATTTGAAATAAGACGAATCGTGGTGTTTAGAAAAATAAGGGCTACGGTGTTTTTAAGAATTGATACGTATTTTGAAAATATCCGTAGAATCCCTTATCCTGTCTTTAAAATATTCACGATTCGTTAGTTTTGAAATAGATATGACTCGGGTCTAGTCTAACATCTAGTAAGTAAACTACAGATTTAACTAACAAGCTAATCGAAAGGGTATGTAAACCACCTAAATCAGATTCGATATATATATACATATATAATAGTCGATGATCTCGCCTCAATAGTACCATGTACGATACAATATATCATATGACATCCTCGAGTCAAGAGTGCGGATTTATCATCATAGTTATTTCGTACGATAAATCCGTCGTACGGCATCCCAAATCTGGGTACGGGTCAAATATCACATTCATCTCATTATTCACCTGGTATCCATTATCATCATATCTCATGAACTGGGGTACTGATCAAATTTTAGTATAACTGATATCATCTATATATATTTAAATGCGTGTGTATGAAAACACCTTGCCTACCGATCCTCTATCATCACATGTCATATCTCATAATACGATCCAAATCACATCACCGATCTCATGGCATCATGTCCAACCCCATCGACTCATCTCCAAATATTATCCACCACCCTCATTATCCAAGTATAGGTATACGTATATATATACATAGTCCCATACCTATGTTTGTGTATGTGTATACGTATCCCTATATACGCACCAGTAATAATAATGCATGCAAGGGTGTGTGTGCGTATGTGTGCAACCTATTATATGGTTCGCGAATAAGAAATCACCCACGGCAGCATCATCCAAATTCACAACACATATGTAAATATATATCATATCATCAGCTACACTACGAACTGCGGGGGTGCTATACGCCATCCACCTGACTTCCCCCGTAGATATAATCTACTCACATGATCTTCATTTGCCGATGCCGATGTTGCCACGCGCTTGCTTGTCGTCTCGAAGTCCTCGTGGGGGTACCTACACATCATAGCGTATCGTGCCGCAATAAAACCCAATTCCAAACCAAAACGACACGCTAAAAGCCTATAGGTTAGAACCTATGGACTACGCCTTTCAAACCACCAAACAACCCTCGATATCGTCGTACAAACGTCAAGTGATCGAGGTAAAACGTAAATACTAAAATCCAGAATCAAAAATACAAAAATATAACCCCGATTCAAAACAGCAACTCATGAAAATGGTCCCAGATTTTACCCTAGGTGAAATTAGCCAATTTTGCATATGTGTAGGGTCTAGATTACAGATACTGGAGCCACGAGCCAAATTGCCCCAGGTCTGGCCGCAAATTGCAGCCAGAACAAATATAATTGCGTCCATGGAGAAGGGGTTGGGGCTAGGGTTTTAGTGGGGGTCCTAGGTTGCCTGCATGTACTTCAGTGTTTGCTAAATAATTTTTCAGGTCTTAGCAGATTTCAAATTCCCTACAGAATTCCACAATATACGATATCGGCAGAATTTCAAAGTTCATCAATTGGGGTTTGTCTTTGGTTTTGTGTCTAAAATACAATCATTACAGGGCTTTAAGGTCACTATAAGCCTCAATTACGCTTTTGGGATCAATTCAAACCCTAATCCTTTTCTAAGAATTTCCAAACCCCACTAAACATCGCCTAATCACTGCTAAACATTCATGGAAGCTAAAGTAAACCAAATTCCACACTAATGGTTCAGAATTTACCTCATTTGGCACTCATGAATCCCCTAGGGCACCAAAATGCAAACTTTCTTGGTCTAAAGTGTAGCTTGTGAGCTTGTGCAAATTTTTTTTGAAGGGAAGTATTTGTTTTAGGGTTGTTTTGATAGTGTTTTGAGGTGTGAAGTGGAGGTGGAGATGGGGGAAGCAGCTCTTGAGAGAATGATGGGAGGAAATGATGAACGAATGAAGAAGGAATGGGAGCCCTGGTCCAAGGTTTGACCCCTCACCCTCTCTCTCTTGCCCATCCCTTAATATTCTATCATTTTCTTTTTCTTTTCATTTCTTTTCTTTGTTTTCTTTTCTCTTCTCAATTAAACACAAGCCATGCATGAAAAATGAGAAAAAGGAATGATAAAAATGTAACAAGTGTTAAAATGACACGGTACATGTTTTACACAAAACAAGCTTAATGCGCGATTAACGATATTTAACCGCGATTATCATTAAAAGTAATATAATTAATTATATAAAAATCTATAAATGCTGAAATCTTATAAAACGCCTTCATTTTAGTAATTTCTATAATTTTCTAAAATTTTTCCCAATTTATCGGTATTTAATTATACTGCAATATTAAAATATTCAATATAATATTATTTAATTATAAAAATTCCCTAAAATAATATTTTATTTTTCTGAAATGTTACAATCTTCCCTCCTTAAAGAAATTCGGTCCCCGAATTTAAATTTAAATCCCTCAAATACTAAAACATTTCAATAAAAAGTCCAAGTCGTCGGGGCTCCGAAATCATCAATACATAAAACGTATCATAGCGCAATGCATGCGCATGAAAAATGAGCAGATAACTCTAAATCAAAACTCTGTCAATCATCCCGCAATTATCGGAGTCATGGTGAAGACACAAATGTCCAATCCAATACGAAAACCAATATGATATACATCAAAACTATACATGTAAACATCTGAAGGAAATGCATGCCAAACCTTTCGTATTGCTGTGCGATGCGTGTATCGCGGCACAGTGGCGGACGTCTATTTTAAGAAAATAACTATATATATACTTATCTTTTGTTTAATATGTACATCCCGCCATTTTTGAAAATAATTTAGAAGGGTTTTCTTGTTTTTAAATGTCTTGTGTCATCTCGGACACGTAGGTAAATACTGAGACTATAGCTCCTTTTTTGGAAATCCTTTCGATAACTATCAATGCATGAAAAGTATATCCAGGTACTGTCCTCTAACTATTCCTGCTCAGTACGAAAACAAATAGCAAATATCATAAAAACGTACTGCTCCATAAGAAATCAATCCCAAAATGTGCATATGAATGCTATGTGCGTCTGGTGCGGACGGAAATCAAAACCCATGAATGTGCTATAAATGTGCACAGAAAAAACATCTAAGTGCATCGAGTGTGCACAAAACATCTGTCAAGGGCAACGGGTGTGCCGGACAGCAATATCAGGTGCATCTGATATGCAAGAAGAATCTCGATTTAGTGCATCTGGTGTGCACCAAAATCGCATCTCATAACATGCGCCCAACATGCGTGAAAATCAAAATCAGGTGCATCCATTATGCACGAATAAAATCTAAATCATATGCATTCAACATGCACGAAATCACGAAATCCAATATCAAGCGCCGAACATGCGCAAAATCCAATCAGGTGCATAAGGTGCACAAAACAAATATCGAGTATCACTATCGAAATCGACGGTATACAACACATTTCAATCCAAATCCAAATCAGGTATACCGTGGTATATAATCTCACAACCATGTGCATCAGCGTGCACAAAAGCAAATCAAAATACTAAAAGCGCATGAAAACTATGCCGAAAGCATAAGTCAAATCACATGCATAACATAGGCATGAAATCAAAATCAAAGTCTCGAATGACATCAAAATGAAGTCAGGTGCAACTGTGGTGCACAAAATACGTATCAATGCACTGCAAGCATATATGAATTATACCGAGTGCAAAAACCAAATCATATGCGTACTATATGCACAAAATCAGCCCAACTGTATGAAATCCATGAAATCATAAACATGTGCAGCCAAGGAAAAAAACGATATCAAGTGCGATACTGTGCATAAATCATAAATCAACACAACGGTGTATAAAGCATATCTCAAGTGTAATAACTATATACAAAATATAAATACCCAGTAGGTGCAACCATGGTGCACGAAAATAAATATCATGAAACTCAATCATCAAGACTAAATCATGCGAATAGATCTCCCAAAATACCAAAATCCAAGATGATGGATACGTGATAATCGAATCACCAAATCATAAATCATAAATACCGTCGTCGATATGTCCTTCCTTTGCAGTCGAGAAGGTGTCGGCGCATCCAATGCTAGCAGAGCAAGATATCTACCTGCCTACTGTTCGTGGCCTGTCGTCCGGTGCCCTTAGGCTCTCGTCTCTCACTGCGAATTGCTAGATATATAGCTCCTCGGCTCAACGGCCCAATGTGGAATGACGACGGAAACAGTCCCGCTCTGGCACATCCTTTAAAGATCTCTGGCCAACTATCTCATCAACGATGCCGAACTCTGGCCTACTGGGTGTGTGTAATATGATCTCTCCTGGGTCTAAGTCTCCTCGTGTAATATTCAAGAAAGGTCCTGTCGAGGTCTCTCCCAAATCTCGCTTCTGCCGAACTGCCCGGAAGTCATCATCCTTTACTAAATCTATTTCTTGTTCCGGAACGGCTGCATACTCATCGCGACTCCTTCTGGAAGGTATATCCATATACAACGCCTCTGTATGCGTATCACATCTCTGATGTCAGCGGAGTGGAACGTCATCTTATCAAGATCTTTTATGAACCGCTTACTCCACTTTTCTCTAATGTCGACTGCTTCGGACTCGTCTCTTCGTGGCTACATGGACCGCGCTCCAACGGCTATACTCGTATCTGGAGTCTCCCAAGCAATGTATCTCATCACATGATATCCGAATGATGTCGAACCTTTCAATCGATTCGTTAAAGTTTCATAATCCCCTAAGAGATCAAAATCTTGGGTACAGTTTAATAGTATTCCATTACATGCCACAGCACCTGTGGACTAACCGTAGAAGGGCAAACCCAAGCCTCACTAATGGCACCGCTGAACTGCCGCAAACCCTAAGGTTTTAAAGCGTTCTCATGGTTATTATGTCGAGTTAGGGTTTCATTCTTCTAGAGGGTCCATAGCATTACTTGCATTTTTCTCTGAATACTTTAAACTTGGAAAATAGGCTTCTGACATCCGATCGTCTCTATCGACTACCAACATACCTGCATGAAGTCGTCTCTAGCTGGAATCAATCAATCTGATGACCTTGCATCGGGGTAGGCAACGAATCACATGTCCTAGTCCTTCCCCCATGGGTGACTAGCAATTTTCTATCATATCTCTACATACAACTCGTGCGGCAATAGCGCCAAACATCTGGGGCGATATCTCGTCATTCGCAACAACAACTGGCTCATTTTTCCACACGCTGAACAGTGCCTCAAACATCAAATAATCGGTGCATCGACGGTCATCACATTCTAGCTGGCCTCTAGCAGTAGCCTGATCCTCTGGTGCTGATCTGCACGTCTGAGAAATCTCGTAAAAGCGATCCATCAAACGCTCCTAGCACGAAAACACAATAAAATGACACCTCTATGCAATCGTGTGTCCCTGGAATCACGCCCTGGTCAGTCCTCGTCGACGAGCTCATGCTGACGCAGCTCTAGCCGTAGCTCTCTCTGTCCGTGCAATCGTGGCAGCAAAACCATAAACCAATATCGATGAGGATAGATCATGAATGAATATAATACTGTGCAAGAAAATGCACATCCTAAGGCTCCTTAAGTGGAGTAGCGTATCGTAAGTATGCCGCGGAACATACACACGGTACGCCACTCTACTGAAGTTACCTACTCCATCAATCAAGGTCAACCTACGTGACGAAAGTTCGGGTATAATACCCCCTCGACTAAGTCTAAGTTCCGTAAGGTCAAGCCTAAGTTCCGAATATATATAAATGCTCTAGGCTCCGCATAGTCAAACTTAGACTCGAACCAAGGTTAACCTAGCGCTCTGATACCAACTTTATCACGACCCAAAATGGCACGTGACTGACACTTGAATCATATAAAGTCTATAGGAGCCCATCTAATTCAAGTAAGCCAAAAATCCCAGAAATCTAAACCATTTTAAATAAGAAGTGAAGAAAACATGTTTTAAAACATGGGGTTTTTAAATAACATAAGCCAAATATGCATTTTAAAAAAATATCAAGTCTTTTCTGAAAATTTCGGCAGAGTTTCCTTTGTAAAAACTGGCCCCAAAAGCGGTACAACATGCATAATATGAATAAAGGCATCCCTAAGCGGGAGCTAGCTCTTCGTCAATCGACGCTCACAACCACGCAAGCAATATAATATACAATGCCGAAGGGCGAGGATCAAAACTGAAAAGGGAACTCAAATCAACAAGAAAACCATAATAATACAACGCGCGACTCTAAGGTCGAAAGAATATACAATTGGTTTTCTAAGTCTGAAATAAAATACAAGTCTGGTTGATGGAATTTTATTAGATACAACTGAAAATAAATAAGTACAATGGTGGTCACGATGCGAGTGAACCCACCTACAAAAGCAATCACCCAGAAAGGAAGCAGTATGCCAGAAAACCGCAATGAAACCTGTACGGCAAAAACCTGCAAGAACTGTGGCACAACGGGGGTGAGTTGCCAACTCGTGAGTAGAAAACATCACAGAGCAGAAATCGTATGTATGACTCAATCCTAGGCCAAACGATCAGTAATAATATATATCCTCAATATGATAAAGTCTGAAGCATGATAAGATGGCAAGGGTAAACATCTATTTATAAGTGTAGTACCAAGTGCTCGTGTCAGTGCCTCAGGTAGCAACATATCATAAACATGAGGTATCATCAATGAATTTAGTGTCAACTATAATATGAAGTCTATGAGTATGTGGATATCATCCAACTATGAAATCAATGCCTGTATGTATGTGGATCTCGTCCATGTGTCAACCAATGACATAACAACATCATGCATGTAAAAGTCATAAAAGCATATGCATGAAAGTATGAGGATATAAATCAACGTGTGTCCCTCGCGACACATTAAAATCATGGAACCTGAGTGTCCAGCATTGACACTCGAAAACATCATGAAACCTATGCCCAGCATCGGCACGTAAATCCTCATATATCGGGCTCCGTCAGTCCGGATCGGCCCACGGGCTCCGTCAGTCCGGATCAGCCCATATCATCTCTCGACTCCGGTCGGTCTCCTGCGGATATCCGTCGAGCCCAAATACAATCACCGGTAGGTAGTAGTCCCTCTGCCAGGCTCATCGTCTGTATACACAGCATCCCTTTCTTGCCCCGGGGTACCATACCGGGCCCCACCATATACCCGCACACGGCCCACGACGCTCCTCGCATGGGGTATATATATATCAGAACCGATAAAACTCATGGTGCCTGCTGAAATATCATATCAAAAAAATCGGGTTTTTAAAACAGTACATACTTTCTTTTGAAATACCTACGGTTCCCAAATCCAGAAATATCATGGAAACAACATATCTCAATGTGTATAATCATAAAGCATGATGTATGCGACATATAACAGAATGCAAGCATATCCGTATATCATGCAACCTGGAATAGTAATATGCACATATCGAGGGAAAACCACTTTTTCAAATTGAATCCAGTTTTAAAATATATCTTGCGTTCCCAAATCTCCAAAATCAAGCCAGAATCATCTATGTATGTATAAATGCGTATGTGTGCAAGTATGGGTGTACAATATGTGTATACGCAAGTAGGGGTGTACAATATGTATGTATGTAAGTATGTCATTAAAGGAGTCATATCCTGATGCAACAATCCTACTGTGTAGTGACATGGCAATTATCGACGATGAAGTGTGTGAGTCGGCAAGCAGGTGTACATGGAACATACGCATCATCGATAATGGTGTTGGTGTCCTGACAGCATGGGTTTAATATAACAATAAACACATTTAAACATGCAATGCTATACGAATAGCAAGAATATGCGGAAAATGAATAATAAACACAACAGTGAAGAATCTACATCAAAATATATATGTCATACAGTTTTTCCATTTGAAATAAGACAAATCGTGGTGTTTAGAAAAATAAGGGCTACGGTGTTTTTAAGAAAAGATGCGTCTTTTGAAAATATCCGTAGAATCCCTTAGCCTGTCTTTAAAATACTCACGATTCGTTAGTTTTGAAATAGGTATGACTCGGGTCTAGTCTAACATCTACTAAGTAAACTACAGATCTTACTAACAAGCTAATCGAAATGGTATGGAAATCACCTAAATCTGAGTCGATATATATATACATATATAATAGTCGCTGATCTCGCCTCAATAGTACCACGTACGATACAATATATCATATAACATCCTCGAGTCAACAGTGCAGATCTATCATCATAGTTATCTCGCACGGTAAATCCGTCGTATGGCATCCCGAATCAGGTTACGGGTCAAATATCACATTCATCTCATTATTTGTCTGGTATCCATTATCATCATATCTCATGAACTGGGGTACTGATCTAAGTCTAGTAATAACTGATACCATATATATATATAAATGCGTGTGTATGAAAGCACATCGCCTACCGATCTGTTATCATCACATGTTGTATCTCATAATACGATCCAAATCACATCACCGATCTCATGGCATCATGTCCAACCTCATCGACTCATCTCCAAATATGATCCACCATCCTCATTATCCAAGTATAGGTATACGTATATATATACATAGTCCCATACCTATGTGTGTGTGTGTGTGTATACGTATCCCCATATACGCACCAATAATAATAATGCATGTAAGGGGGTGTGTGCGTGTGTGTGCAACCTATTCTATGGTTCGCGACTAAGAAATCACCCACGACACTATCATACAAATTCACAACACATATGTAAATATATATCATATCATCAACTACACTACGAACTGCGGGGGTGCTACACGCCATCCACCCAACTTCCCCCGTAGATATAATCTACTCACCCGATCTTCGTTTGCCAATGCCGACGTTGCTACGCGCTTCCTTGTCGTCTCGAAGTCCTCGTGGGGATACCTACACATTATAATGTATCGTGCCGTATTAAAACCCAATTCAAAACCAAAACGACACGCTAAAAGCATATAGGTTAGAACCTATGGACTACGCCTTTCAAACCACCAAATAGCCCTCGATATCGTCGTACAAACGTCAAGTGATCGAGGTAAAACGCAAATACAAAAATCCAGAATCCAAAATATGAAAATATAACCCCGAATCAAAACAGCAACTCATGAAAATGGTCCCAGATTTTAACCTAGGTGAATTTAGCCAATTTTGCATATGTGTAGGGTCTAGATTACAGATACCGGAGCCATGAAACAAACATGAGCCAAATTGCCCCAGGTCTGGCAGCAAATTGCGGCCAGAACGAATATAATTGCGGCCATAGAGAGGGGGTTGGGGCTAGGCTTTCAGTGGGGTGTCCTAGGTTGCCTGCAAGTACCTCAGTGTTTGCTAAATAATTTTTCAGGTCTCCGAGTGTTAGCAGATTTCAAATTCCCTATAGAATTCCACAAAATACGATATCGGCAGTATTTCAAAGTTCATCAATTGGGGTTTTTCTCTGGTTTTGTTTCCAAAATACAATAATTACAGGGGTTTAAGGTCACTATATGCCTCAATTACGCTTTTAGGATTAATTCAAACCCTAATCCTTTTCTAAGAATTTCCAAACCCCACTAAACATCGCCTAATCACTTCTAAACATGCATGGAAGCAACAGTAAACCAAATTCCACACTAATGGTTCAGAATTTACCTCATTTGGCACTCATGAATCCCCTTGGGCACCAAAATGCAAACTTTCTTGGTCCAAAGTGTAGCTTGTGAGCTTGTACATGTTTTTTTGTGAAAGGAAGTATGTGTTTTGGGGTTGTTTTGAGGTGTGAAGTGGAGGTGGAGATGGGGGCAGCATCTCTTATGAGAATGAAAGGAGGAAATGATGAAGGAATGAAGAAGGAATGGGAGCTTTGGTCCAAGGTTTGACCCTTCACCCTCTCTTTCTTCCCCATCCCTCAATATTCTTTCATTTTCGTTTTTTTCATTTTTTTTCTTTGTTTTCTTTTCTCTTCTCAATTAAACACAAACCATGCATGAAAAATGAGAAAAGCCATGATAAAAATGTAACAAGTGTTAAAATGACATGGTGCATGTTTTGCACAAAACAAGCTTAATGCGCGATTAACGATATTTAACCGCGATTAGCATTAAAAGTAATATAATTAATTATATAAAAATCTATAAATGCTCAAATCTTAAAAAATGCCTTCATTTTAGTAATTTCTATAATTTTCCAAATTTCCCCCCAATTTATCGGTATTTAATTATACCGCAATATTAAAATATTCAATATAATATTATTTAATTATAAAAATTCCCAAAAATAATATTTTATTTTCCTGAAATGTTACAGAGCCTTTCCTTTGACTTCACACACACACCCCACACCTCACCCCTCTCCCCCTCTTGCTGCCGAGCCTGCAATTGCTGCCCCCCTTCTCAAATTCTTCTTCTCTTCATGTGAAAACCTTACAAAAGTGGCTCAAAAATCCATATAAAATCTCATTAATCTCCTAATTTAAATCTTATCCATTTTTCCTTGGTCAATCTTGCATGGATCTTGGAGCAAGGAAGTCACTTTGGAGGCCTAGAAGTTGCAAGTTGATCTCAAAATTGTGAGGTATAGAATCTTAACCCAACGGTTAAATTGTTAGTTAGTATTTCAATCTAACTTAATTAGGTGTTTAATTAGGGTTTTAATTGAAAGTTTGAAATTTATAGAAAAGGGTTTCGTTAAAGGTTAGGGTTTTATCAATAAATCAAGTTAGCTAAGTGTTGATTAGTATCTAAAGTCTTGCAAAAATCTAGTCTAATTGTCAATTTCCTAATTGTTACATTTAATTTGTCCTAATTATATAAATTAGCAAACTAAGTTTTTAATTAGTGTGTAATTAGATGAAATTAAAATTTAGTTAACGTTTGTGTGGCTTAATTAGGTTATTAAATGATTAGTGTTGCCACTAGTTTTGTTAAAACATCAAGTTTTGTACTAAAACGGTTAATTGATGATTACTAGGTTTTCGGTATAATTAGATGGTGGGTTAATATGACATGTGGTAATATATATACTATCTTCTATGATAATTAGGGTATTTTGAATACGCGATCGGTACGAGTGGGTACTAGGATTAGTGGTTTTCACGTTTTGCAACCCTAGTGGTGATTTGTGGCGTTGTCGCGAGCGCGTTTTGTACACCAAGTGCGTGCGCATGGTTAACTTGTATTGGTTGTGTCTGGGACTAATTATATATTTATTCTCTTATTTCCTGGTGTACGTTTCTAGGATCGAGTGCAGAGGCGTCGGATGTGGCGCGGAAATGACAGAGATTAAATCGGATCAGATTAGTCGAGGCGTCCAGGTGAGTAGATGTATATCTACGGGGGAAGTCGGGTGGATGGCGTATAGCACCCACGCAGTTTCATAGTGTAGTACGTGAATATATTATATTTATATTTAAGTGTTTTGTGATACGTGGATATTTAGCAAGAACGGCTTAAGGAGGGCATGAGTTAGTTTTAGTGTAGTTGGAAGAAAACGTTCTTAGTTTAATTTCTTACTCGCGAAACCCTAGAGTATAGGTTGATACACACACACATGCACACAGTTGATATGTTTTTGGTGTATATGGTTATATGTATGTATGTATGTGTGTATATATATATATACGTGTGTGTGTATTAATATATATAGATATATATATACACACACACATATACACGGGTGATGAGGTTAGTATATGATACTCGGAAGAAAGTCGATATGATTGGGCATGATGCCATGAGATCGGTTATGTGATTTGGGTCGTGTTATGATATACGACATGATATTATAGTGGATCGATGGGCGATGTTTTTTCACACACACGCGGATATATGTTGATGGTATTGGAATGTACTAGAATTAGATCAGTATCCCTAGTTCATGATATTATGATAACAATACCATATGAATAATGAGATATATGTGATATTTGACCCGTACCTCAATTTGGGGTGCCATACGATGTATTTTACTGTATGAAATACAGATATGATGATTGATCTGCACTCTTAATTCGAGGATGTCGTATTATATATTTTACCGTACGTGACGCTATTGAGGCGGGATCGCCGACTACTAGATATATCGACTCGGAGTTTAGGTGGATTTCCTTACCCATTTGATTAGTCTCTTAGTTTAGTCCTGTAGTTTATTTGGTAGATGTTAGACTAGGCTCGAGTCATACTTATTTTCAAAACTAACGAATCGTGAGAATTTTAAAGACAGGCCAAGGGACACTACGGATTTTTCAAAGGATGTATCTTTTCTCAAGGACCCCGTAGCCCTATTTTTCTAAAACCACGATTCGTGCGATTTGAAACACCAAAAGCTGTATGACTCGTATATAGAAACGTATGTTCTTCTTTGTTGCGTTTATTATGCATTTTCCGCATATTCTTTCTATTCACATCGCATTGCATGCTTAAATGTGTTTTCGTTAGTTATTATGAATCCCTGTTGTCAAGACACCAACACCATTACCGATGATGCGTATGCTCCACGTATACTTGATTTCTGGCTCACACACATCATCATCGGTAATTTTCATGTCACGTACACATTAGAAAACATTACTTCATTGGTATAAATTGCTAGCTGGTAGTTTCGACATAATACTACTACGCTTGCTTCCATTTGCTAGTTTAGATATTGCATTTATTACTGAAATACTTCATGTATATACACGTTCATTTTTCATCAAATATTATGGGGCTTTATGCCGGTAATTCACTGTTTATTTACTCTCGAGTTTGGGATTTCGGATTTCCATGAGATTTCTGGATTTGGGGAAACCGCAAGGATTTTATAAACTCATTTTCATTTCAAAAGATAGAAATTGCGGTTTTCTCATGATATGATGTGAGATGTGTCCACCATGAGTTTTCTCGGCTCTTGAGCAGTATCATACACCCGATTCGAGAAGGAGGATGAACCGTCTGCGGGTGCATGGTGGACCTGGTACGGTACCCTGAGGCAAGATTGTCGCAGATGATGGCGTTGAGCCTGACAGGGGAGCACTACCGACCGGTTATTTATGATGCGGCGGATATCCGGAGGATACCAACGTAGTCGTGAGATTTGATGATATGGACCAGTCCGGATTGCCGGAGCCCGGGGCCAGTCCAGATTGTCGGAGCCCGAGATATTGAGATTTGATGATATGGGCCGGTCCGGATTGCCGAAGCCCGAGATATTGAGCCATTGAGATATTGAGATATATGTTTTGTGTCGATGCTTGACACGGATTCTCTGTTGATTTCGTTAATGATACTTCGGTTTTTATACAAAATCTCACCGAGATAAGAAAACAGTTTTTCTTATTTATAATGCATTCTGCATTCATTATTAGTGCATCCGTACATCGTATATGTGACATGTTGCTACTTGAGGCACTTACACGAGCACTTGATATCATACTTATGTTTAGATGTTTCAAGGTTATATTTTATGAGGATATTATTGTATGACCTAGGAGAGAGTCATACATGCGATTTCTGCTCGGTGATATTTTCTACTCACGAGTTGGCAACTCACCCCCGTTGTGGTACAGTTTCTTACAGGTTTTGCCGTACATGTTACCTTGGCAGCTTTGCTGGCACACTGCTTCTTTCTGGGTGATTGCTTTGGTAGGTGGGTTCACTTGTATCGTGACCACCGTAGTACTTGTGTTTATTTCAGTTCTATCTAGTAACTCCATCAACCAGACTTGTATATTTTGATAGACTTAGAAAACCAGTTGTGTATTATTTCGATCTAAGAGTCGCCCACTTGTATTATTGGGGTTCTTCTCTGGTTTTCTTGAGGATGTTGGTTTTCTTTTTGAGTTTTGATCTTCGCCCTTCGTCTTTGTATATTATATTGCTTGCGTGGTTGTTTCCGCCAATTAGCGAAGAGCTAGCTCCCGCTTGGGGATGCCTTTATTCATTATTTATGTATTTCATGTGTTGTACCCGTTTGGGGGCCTGTATTTACAAAGGGGACTCTGCCGAAATTTTCGGGAAAATATGATTCTTTAAAACAAGTTTTCCTTCACTCCTTTTATTTAAAAATGGTTTAGATTTCTGGGCTTTGGCTTACTTAGATTATTTTACGCCTCTAGACGTTTCGTAACATAAGCGCCAGTCGCATTCCGTACCTTCGGGTCGTGACAAGATTGTTGGATATGTATGCCCTAGAGGCCTTCATTGTATAGGATGCTAGGGATATGTATGTATAGGAAAATCTTGCTCGATATGATAGTATGCTATTTGGTTTGCCTTTATCTTAACGTTTGATATGTTTTACTTGTTATTTTATATCTTGTATACACGTTGATAAAGCTCATAGGTTCCTTGCTTGAATACCAGTGTTGTGATGGCAATCATACTTGTGGGAGCTGGGTAATTGATAAGCACATCCTTAAAATGTCCCTAGTCGTGGGAGTATCGAGACTGGGTATCGATAGTACAGAGTAGACTAGTGTATACATATCTAGACCAGGAAGAGGGGCGATGGATTGGTCCCACAACCATTGGTATGGTGAACCTAAGATTGTATACAGGTGCTCACTGGGGGTGAGTTTACTGGATGGACTAGATGGTATTATACCTAACGTCAGATAATAGTTCTCTGGTGACATGATTGCAGATAGTCTGTCAACCTGAGGTCGTCATTTGTCTCATGTGAGTTCGCACTGTGCTTTGATTACTACCCTACCATGTCTCTACTGAGCCATGCAAACAGGTTTTAGTTGGGTACATTCCCGAGCTATATGGAGGAAGTGAGTGGCAGTTGAGGATTTGTCTCTCCCGGTATAGGGTTCGTCTCTCCCTGTATACGGAGTCGATGTCGCGCTGTGTTCGTTTGGCCTACACCATAAGTCCCTGGTTAGGGCGGATTGAGAATTACTGGTAGTTGGACTAGTAGATTCTCGGATGGTCTTGAGCCACACCGGCACGACTTGTCGGGTTATTAGGGGTCTGACGTTTTCCACCCCTAGACCCGGCATGCGATACTCTCAGAAGAACAGACCGGACTGCATGGAGATTGTCACGGATAGGCTTAGTAAGGGTTCGGATGAGTTCGCTCGTCGACCTTCTTTTTGACAGGTATCTGGGTAGCCGTTACGTACAGCTAGTGCCACTGACGGATTTGTGGTTAAACCCACTGCTAGCGTACTGTCGAGTTTTTAGAGTCCCACACAGAGGGTTTCCCCGGTTCAGGCCAAACGATGTAGAAGCCGTATGGTTTTACATGTAGGGTTCCGATCATATACATGTACTAGCTGTTAGTTATATGTATGCCCTAGAGGCCATTATTGTACATATGATGTATATTATAGTGGATGCTTGGACATATATAGTGAGGACTTTCTTGCTCGATATGATAGTATGCTATCTGGTTTCTCTTTATCTTAACATGTATACTTGTCTCTTGATACTGTCTCATAGTTACATGTTGGTAAAGCCCTTAGGGTGTATACTTGACTACAAGGATTACGATGCAGATCATACTAGTGGGGCCATGGTAGTCCATAAGTTCATCCTTTAATTTTCCTAGTCGTGGGTGTATCGAGACAGGGCATCGATATACCAGAATAGACTAGCGTTTACGTTTCTCGACCCATGAGATGGGCGATGGATAATCCCATATCTATTGATGTTTGACATCAGAGATGGTATACGGGTGCTTAGTGGAGACTGGGTACACTAGACGGACTCACCGAGAACACCTAGATGGTATTATACCTGACGTCAGATAGCAGTTCTATGGTGACACTGGTACAGGTTAGTCTGTAGTCCCGAGATCGTCATAGAGTCTTGTGTGATTCCCACTGTGCTTTGATTTCCACCTTTCCACGTTCAAGAGAACATGCAAAACGGTGGTTTTTGGGTACAGTCCCTAGTCACATTGAGGCAATGAGCGATAGGAGGGGATTTCGTCTCTCCCGATATTGGGGGTAGATGTCGTGCTGTGCTCGATTGGCTATAACTTGAAGTCCCTGGCCAAGGCTGATTCAGAGATCTACTGGTAAGTGTTATCAGTAGTTTCTCGACCCGTTATGAGCCTCGTATCGGCATGACTTATCAAGTTATTGGGGTCTGACGTTTACCACCCCTAGACGAGATATGCGACATATCAGACGAAGAGATCGGACTGTACGGTAGTGTTACTGATTGGATTTGCAGGAGTAAGAGCAGGCTTGCTTGTTGATTTTCTAATCGCTCAATACTCGGGTGGCTGTTATGTTTAGCAGACCGCTTGCGGCTTGTGGGTGTTTGATATGATCATCACCTACTGCCGGCGTATTGACGAGTTTTTAAAGTCCTACAAAGAGGTTTCCTGGCTCAAGTCAAACGAAGTAGGAGCACATATGTGATATCTGCGGGACCGAGAATAATACAAATATGTGATACCGTATTCTATTCTCGCAATTTATTTGTATCGGTCGGTTGTATATGATATAGCCGGGTTATCGAATCAAGTGTTGATTCGATAAGTTGATACATATAATATTAGTCGATTATATGTGATATAGCTGGATTATTAAATCGAGTGTTAATTTGATAATTTAGTGTATAATTCTATATTTGATATACTAGTTTACATTAACTAATATTAGCTCACTTAAATATTTCTTTTTCTCACTTGTGTGCATAAGTATATATGTGATATATATTAATGTACAATTTTTAGTGTTATGCTTGATGATACATTCTACATGGGTGTATGAGACTTACACCATGCTTATGATAATTGTGAGGATTATTTATTTTAAGTAATTCTAAATTAGATGGATAATAGTCACATGCATGAAGCTTGTAGAAGCTTATGGATGCATTGACTTACTCCAATAAATTTATTTTACTTAAGATATTTATTAACCTAACCATTATCACTTAGCCATGGTTATATCTCCACATGAGTTAGTATATGATACAAACTCACCCATGGTTGCCATTCACTCTCTCATCCATTATTTCTTCATCTTCTTCAAGCTCAAGAAAAGCTCTCTAGGTTTTTGAGAGAAGAAGAAAAAGAGTGAGAAAATTAATTCTAATGTGAGCAAAAAATCCTACTTCATCATCCTCTATTAGATTAGCCATTTAGTTTAAGGTGTTAGCTTCACTAACCCTACATTAGTGAATAGGTAGCTTGGGTTAGTGTCTCCTCGACGTAGATCATCTTCGGCCTCGAAGACTTCATGCAAGCTCGTTCCTTTCTTCTTGTGAAGCCATGCTAGAGTCCGGAAAATCATTACTTAGAGCGAAGAGACTACTACATGGAGCTATTGAAGTGAAGGACCGGTCTACAAAGGTTGTATTTCTAGTTCACTTAGTTGTAAAGTAGTTTACAATATGTTTCGTATGATTCTCTAGTCAAACATCCTAGGTTAGATTTCTTTAGCATAACAAAAATTTGAAAATGGCTTGGACGATGCCTCCCAAAACCTTGCTGTCGTGCTCAGGAACCCTACGTACACGGATGGTGTTCAGACGGATAATACCAGTGGGCTTAGGATTAAGCCGCATTCTAGTATTATATTATTGGATTAATTTTATCTCTTTGTATTCATATTTTTTGCAGTACGAATACGGGTATGTATATACGGTGAGGGCATTCTTGTAATTTTAGAAGAGATGCTTCTATAAGGGGACACCTCATTTTTTGTTTTATCTATTTTTGGAAAATAGATTAATGAGGTGGAAATGGAGATATTTGTGGCATGGTTGAAGCATGGCTAATTCATTTTTTTATTTCATTTGACTTTACTGTTCAAGCATGGTTGTATTTTTCTATGGAAAAATATTACATGCTTGATTATTGGAAAAGGGTTAGCCATTCTTCACTTGCTCACAAGACTTGTTTATTTGTGTTTTCTCATTCTTTATCCATTTTTGTTTTCCTCCTTCATCCTCAAACCCTAACCCTCACATGTGTTGTGAATCCTAGGGTTCTTTGAGATAAAATAGTCCAATTAACTCTCTACATCTCCTAAGCTATCTTGATTAGCAAACTAGGTACTTTAGTTATCTCATTCTTGAGGGTAGAGCTTGAACCATAGACTTTCGGGTGGATCATCTTCGACACGAGGAGGCCGACAACCGAGCTTGATCCAAACCATCTAAGAGCTCAAGAAGAGGAGAAGAAGACCCAAACTTGTATCCTAGAGGTATAAAACCACTATCATAGTAGTTTAGAACCTCTTTGTAGTTTAGCTAGTTAGGGTTTCTGAAAGATCTTGGATGTTTGGTTGATGTTGCAAGTATAAAATCGTTTTTTGTGAATTCCTCCTCCCCACAAACCACGTGGTGTGTGCGACATAGACTTACATTAGTAGATGTAGTTAGGGTTGAGTTAGGCGATGAGGCTCCAGCTTCTGAAGCCGACTCCAGTAGGTCATCTTCCTCTTCCCCGGATCAAGATAGCCAAGGAAGTTCTTCTTCTTCCTCTGCGTCGGGTTCGCCTCCAAGTGGTG
Source organism: Agapanthus africanus (assembly GCA_030015575.1). NCBI lineage: Eukaryota > Viridiplantae > Streptophyta > Magnoliopsida > Asparagales > Amaryllidaceae > Agapanthus > Agapanthus africanus. The sequence continues at coordinate 249,083,343 of CM057343.1, read as the reverse complement.
GTGACACACTTGTTCTTTGTCATCGGGGAGGGGGGAGGGGGGCAAAAGGGCCCCCAACGTGCGTATCAAGAATACTCGTGATGCGCCCTCGATGCTGAATAGTTTAGACGACCTTTTCGATATCCGAGCTCGTTTCCATATCCCCCCTGGCTACTGGCTCCATCTGGATAGGGAAGGTGAACGGATAGACAAGGCATAGGGCAATGAGATTGCTTTATAATTGGAAGCATTCCAAGAAGGGACACGTCTGCCCTTTTCACCCGAGGTTGTGCCATCCTTCATTGTTTCCAACTCGCTCCAGGCCAGGTAGCACCGAATTAGTGGAGGATTCTCCTTAGGTACCTGGTCCGGCTGAAAATTTATTGGATCCCCTTCAACCTAGGTCTTCTTCTATCCTTCCTCTGCTACAAGAATCACCCAGGTACTCATAAGGATGAGCCGAGTTAGGTTTACTCCTCTTTTAAAAAGCATAAGGGTTGGACGGCCGGGTCGGGGGTAGTGGTTGTCCTTTCTTCCATCCATAGGTGGAAGGAGAAGTTCGTGTTCGTTGGCCCTCCGAAAGGAGAGGAATGGCCAGTTCTTACCAAGTGGCACAGGGCAGCTTGCCTTAGGGCCAAGCAGTCAAGCGCTCCAGAGGCGGGGGTCGTGCCACGGTGGGAGCCGATCCAGCATGCGGAAGCCTTGCTTTCCTAGCAGGCCCTGTGCTGGGCGGGACTCAGTCCCGTGCGCTTCATGGGTAAGTTAGGACTTCGGTGATTGTTTAAACTTCGCATTATTTGCCGTTCTTGTTGCTAACCCTTTCTTTCGTTTTCTGTCGCAGAGCCCATGGATTGATCAAAGATCATAGCTGCCCTGGACGCCAAGGTGCAAGGAAGAAAGGGCGGCGGCTATAATTCGTCCAAGCCCGCACCGGGCGTAGAGCCCCGACAGGGTCCTCCCGTCAAGGTCGACGTCACTCCGCTGTTCAGGAGGAGCGCAGCAGTGGAGGGTAAAAACAAGCCCGGGAACAGGCTCCTCGAGTGAGACTAAAGGCACCTTTCTTCGCCGATTCTCCGGCCAAGAAACTCAAAAAGGTGGTTTCCCGGTCGCCTCCGGTAGGGATACAGGTGCAGGAGGGTGATTTCTGCATCGAGATGCCGTCGGAGCTTTTTGTGGCCGATAGTCTGCTGGTGGACATGGAGAAAGCAGCGGGGGCTATGATTCCCTGGGCCACCATGAAGGCCTAGGTTGTGACGATAGCTCAGGTGACCATCCAGGTTGGTGATCTTTCCTTAAATTTTCCAAGTGATTTTTCCTCTAGTTTAATTCTTGATGAATGTTGTTCGCGTTGTTCTGGAGGTCCTTCAACATTGCGCCCTCCTAGTCGCCATGGAGGCAGAGGAAGTTGCCCCGGTGATGAAAAAGGCTGGAAGACATCCTTGTTTGTGGACGAACTTTTCACCAAATTGAAGGAGGCCGATGACAATGCTGCCTCCCTTGAGTCGAGGCTGGTCTCGGAAAGCGTAAAGGCCACGAGACTGAAGGAGTCTCACCGGGCCCTGATCGAGTCAACCGGGCTCTCTAGGCTCAGGTTGGTGAGGTTAATGAGCTCTTCAAAGCTATGAGGAAGCAGAGAGACTCGTTCAAGGGGGATGACCAGGTGACCCATGAGGTGGCGAAATGGACCGAGGAGAGGGCGGAAAAGGCCGTGGAAGACTACAAGGAGTCCGACCAATTCTATGTCGACCTTGCTGATTCCACGACCGTCGGGTGGCACAACGCCCTCGACGCCGTTAAGGAGGCGGTGCCTGGGTTCGACTGTTAGTGTATATGCCCTAGAGACCATTACTGTATCATACTAGCTTGTATATTACTTAATGGAAGCTTGGGATATTCACAGTTGTATAGACAATCTTGCTCAAAATGGTAGTATGCTACTTGGTTTGTCTCTACTTCAATATGTGCATGTGTTTATTTTAGCATATCGCTTATATACATATTAGTAGAGCCCTTAGGATTTTTTCTTGATTACCAGCGTTGTGATGGCGCTCAGACTCATGGGGGCTGGGTAATCCATAAGCACATCCTTATACAGGTCCCTAGTTGTAGGACTATCGAGACAGGGCATCGATACTCCGGAGTAGACTAGCATATGCGCTTCTCATCCCAGCGGGGGAGACGGTCTGTCCCACAGATGTCAGTACGTCGTACTTGAGATAGTATGCGGCTGCTTGTTAGGTTATGAGTACACTGGACAGGACTCGTCGGGAACTGTTGGTTGGTATTATACCTATCGTCAGTTATCAGTTCCCAGGTGACATGAGTACAGCTTAGTCCACCGACTTGACACTGTCACTTCGCCTCGAATGTGTTCCCACTGTACTTAGATTACTACCCTACCACGGCTCAAAGGAGTCGTGCAAACAAGTAGTAGTTGGGTGCAGTCCCGAAGCATTTGGAGGCAGTGACGGTTAGACAGGATTCGTCTCTCCCGGTATTGGGGGTTGACATCGCGCTGTGTCTAGGAGAGCCATTACACGAGTAGTCCCTGGCCAGGGCAAGCGAGATATACTGGTAGGTTTCCGGTGTTATCTCAGGGTGTTCTAGGCTTCACTCCGACACGACTTGTACCGCTATTAGGGGACTGACGTTTACCGCCCCCTAGGCCCGCCATGCGATGTATCAGACGAACAGACCGGACTGTACGGAGATTGTCACATACAGGCTCAGTAGGAGTTCGGATGGGTTTACCTCATCGGCCTTCTTATCGACATCTACCTGGGGACCGTTACGTACAGCTAGTGCCGCTTGCGGTCTGTGGTTAAACCCACTGCCAGCGTAGTGTCGAGTCTTTAGAGTCCCACACAGAGATTTTCCCTGCATTGAGCGAAACGTGTAGAGGCCGTATGGTTTTACGGCAGGGCTGCGATCACTTGCGTACACTTGTGTGCGTATGTTGTTCGGGCAGGCAATACTAGTGGGCTTTGGTTTAAGCCGGATCCTAGTATTGCACGGATGGATTTGTTTTGTCTTCAGTGCATTCGCATTCTACGGAATGCGGATGCGGGTGTGTATGCACGGTTTTGAGGAGTGATGAAGGAGGAGGTGCCTCATTAGGGTTTTGGCAGTTGGTTCGGCCAAAACCGTTATGTGTCAGGCTCATTAGGGTTTTGGCAATTCGTTCGGTCAAAACCATTATGAGCCGGGGACATTGTTTACTAATCCTTTTAGTGATAATTTTATGATGGCTAATTGCATTGACCATTTGACCACCATGACCTCTCTTGACTTTGTTGACCGGTTGACCGGGGTTGACCATTGACCTTCATGAGAGATCTACACTCTTCTTTTGATTTTCTTTTTCTTTTGATTATGAAAATGGTCATTTCAATGTAGCCATCAACTTTATCTTGATGGGATTAGTAATGATAATGTTTTTGCATTATTGAACCATGGCTCATTTTCTTTAGCTCATAATTCATTCTCATTTCTCTCTCTTGCTCTTTCCCATGAGAAGAAAAGAAAATGAGCTCTCATGGTTGCTAACTTCTCCTCCTTCTTCCTCCTCTTGATTCTATCTTTTGATCTCATGTGTTGAGAGAAAAAGATCCCACAAAGACAAACGCATCCATACATCACTTCTACACAACCTAGGGCTTCTAGATTAGCGATCTCGTCGCCCTAGTTGCCTCGGCTCGAGGTGGAGCTCGGTGTACAACTCTCGGGTGGATCGTCTTCGACTCAAGAAGGTCGCGGAGGTGCCCAAGGTCCGAATCGACACTTGGAGCTTGGATGGACGAGCAGGACAGCGGAATGAAGACCCGAAGGACCGGTTTCGTGAGGTATACTTTCTACAACATAGTAGTTAAAGCCTCTAGTAGTTTACTAGTTACTAGTTTAGCAAAGATCCGTGCTTTAAGTCCATGTTGCCTTGCGCCAAATCATTGTTTTTCGTCGTTTCCGCCTCCCCGTAAGAACCGGGATGAACAACGTAGACTTACAGTGGTATCAGAGCCTAGCTAAACATAAACTAGTAAGTTAGCAAAGTGTTTAGAACATCGATCGGAAAAATGTCACAAAACACGTCCGCAAAACCTCAAGTTTCTGTCGATTTTCATACTACTCAAAAAGTGATTTAAAATATATGAAAAATCATCTCAGGGTTTTGTGAAAAGACTGCAGAAAAGCGAACCAGTGATTCGATCAAACGACCGCGGTTCCGCGGCAATGACATGCTCATTGCTCATTGCCGCGGTTCCGCCGCCGTTTTGACTCGGCACTGGATCGGCTTTCTGCAGTGTTTTAGTTTGGCTGTTTTGAGATTTTTAATACATGATTTTTCTACCCAGATTTTCCAGAGAGCAAATTGACTTTTGGGGTAGTCAAAAATCCGTATTTTGATCGGTATTCCGTACACTTTGGCTAATGGATATTATCTATGATGTGATATATGTATTGAACGTCTACTAATCGCTATAAGTCGATTAGTGGGGGTTATACATATCTGTGATCTGTAATGTTGATGGTTTGTGGATATGAACTCGGTGGATTGTCGCGGATGAATAGCCGGGGTGGATGTGAGATGAGAGTTTCTTTTTTCTTTCATTCATTGTAAAATTTGTAAATTGATGTAATATTATTTGTATGGCCACACAACCGGGTCGGGGTTATAGCCGTCATTGTATAATTCTTTTTACTGTTTTTGCTTCTAGGATAGACCCATGGAGGGGGTGCACAAACTACCGGGTATCCCGAAGTGCCGAGTGGCCTACTCACGGTGTTGAGGGAGGTTGCTTCGCTTTGGGTACTTGGCGGGTAGTTTGCCGCACCCGTAGGGGTCTTGGGTGGGGTATTGGCTATTCATCGCGACCGTGTAATCCGCTTTTCATTGTAGGCTCGAACGAATCGCGGATTCCTAGTATATCCAAAGTGTTCATCTGTGATCTGTAATGGCTATCATTGCTATATATCTATATATGATATCTATTTAGGCGTTGCTTATGTTTTTCAGCCGCGCTAGCCCAGCCCCCGCTCTGTCGTTAGTTAAGTAACCTAACGGGTGATGACGGGGCCTCGTGGCGAATGCGAATGGCATAAGCGTACGTCATATTATGGTTGTTTTCTGCAATGGTAGGATTAAATGATGGGACGCATTAAAAGAACTAATGCAAGAAAATAAACCAAGTAAAAGTCGTTGGAACACTTTCAGAAACCACTCGGTTCTTTTTCAGAAACCAGCTTTTTAAACGCGGAGCTTGAACCACTCCTTTTAAAAGCTATCTCGTTCCATCGATTATATCAAGTTCACTACGTTCACGGTTTCGCCAAAACCATCCGTAGCCCTCCGTCGTTTCATATGAATATTCAATAGTATTCAAGCTGTGTTTGTTGGCCTTAGTCAAGGCACAGTGTTTGGTAGCTGGTGGGTATTCATATGTTGCATAGATAGAATCGTTGGTCTGGGACAGTCGTATTGCTTTGTTGGCCATAGTCAAGGGTATATACGGGTGGGTTCAAATCAACCTGGATAACGACGGGTAGAACTTGACATGTGACTTATGATTTGTTGGCCTTAGTCAAGGTCATAAGAGCATGGGGCAAAAATCCACATCGGGAGTTTCAAAAGTACTGAAACTTGCTAGCGCTGCATACCATTTGGAGTGTGATGATTCTGGTAGGATTCCTTCAGTTTTGTCACGCGATGATATTTGGATCCCGATCCTACTGTGAGTATATGCTACTCCTCGGGAACTTTCTCACTTAACGATCAATGCTATAAACCTAGTAGGTGTCTAGAAAGGTGTTAGCGGGGCTACGCCCATAGGGAAAAGAGGTTACTTATTTAAGGAACTTCGCGAAAGCATTAGAAAACCTCCCTCGAAGTACCGACACTGGCCTGGCTTAACGGTTAAGCAAGTATTGTACGGTGAGATTGATCCTGACTAATTCTTCCTTTATGGTTTGAGGAGGGATTCGAGAGACAGTGGGAGCCATCCTGTTTAGATAAATTAAAAAGCAATCTAAACTTGCAAGAGCATCATGCTGAGTGTTTTCTTCTCTCTCTCTTAATTGTAGCGACCTAGTGACCACACCTAGGTTACATCTAGATAATAATATGACTGAATCTGACTGTTATGACTGGCAAAGGTCTATCCAGATGTCCATTGCCCATGACAAGCTGGGACAGCCCTTAACTAATCCAACCCCTGCCATCTCAGGTCCAGCTTCCCCTGTCACGAATATTCATATCCATAGGACATCGGAAAAAGACTGTGCGAAAGCCAAGTGCCTAGTGTTAGCCTCAGTTGATGGTACATACCAGAGGCAGCACGAGAAGATGGACTCAGTTTCTATCTTCCTCCATAACAAGGATTTATATGGAGAGCAATCTCGTATCGCAAGATATGAGACCTCGAACGAATTGCTTCCAGCGAGGTTGGCTATCGGGTCATCTGTAAGGGGCAACGTTCTTATAGAGACCAGCTCTTTTGAGCTCACGGACCTGAAGAACGGGTCAGATACTGACTTAGTTCAACAGTCCCTACCTACTACCCTGAAGGAAACCAGGAAAGTAGAAAGAAATGGAAGGGCAGAAGTTTCGGGACAGGATGTAGTAAAAGAGGAACGTTCCTATTGTTACAGGAATGAACATTGGCAGAAGGATTGCAGGGCTTGCATAGCCAGTAGCCAGAATTCGAAGCATGTTGTGGCTTCGGCTTCGGGTGTGTTTGTAATTGAGAACAGTATGTCAGTTAACCCTACTTCCTGGGTATTGGATACCGGATCAGGATCTCATATCTGTAATTCGTTACAGGCTCTGAGAAACCGTAGGGTTATCAAGAAAGGTGATATGACTCTCAGGTTGCTAACGGAATGAGCATGTATGCTGAATCCTTAGGGGAATATCATCTAGGACTGACAACTGGGCAGATATTGATTCTGCGTGACTGTTTTTATATACCAGGTGCGACTTGTAATATCATATCTGTATCCTTACTTTCTAAGGAAGGATATGATTTTACTTTTGTAAGCGATGCAGTGAACATCCATCTAAATCAAGTACTGATTGGGTCAGGTACATTGAAAAACGGTATATACGTTTTGAATCAAGCTCAGGTCTTCAGTGTCCAGAACACACTTAAAAAGAAAGTCTCCGGAATTAAATCAGGCTTTCTTATGGCATTGTAGACTGGGTCACATTAATGAGACACGGTTAACAAAGTTACATAAAGAAGGATACTTGGATCCGTTCGAGTACCAGTCTTATGCGACTTGTGAATCTTGTCTCATGGGAAAGATGACAAAGACTCCATTCACTGGACACGGAGAAAGAGCGAGCGAGCTCTTGGGACTCATACACAGTGATGTGTGTGGTCCATTGTCTACACATGCGCGAAGTGGTTATTCATACTTCATTACTTTCACAGATGATTTCTCTAGGTATGGGCATGTCTTCTTGATGAAGCACAAATTCGAGGCCTTTGAGAAATTTCAGGAATACAAGAATGAAGTTGAAAAACAAACAGGCAAAAGTATCAGGACACTGAGATCTGATCGAGGTGGTGAATACTTGAGTGCCGAGTTTCTGGGCTTCTTAAAATAGAATGGAATTCTCTCTCAGCTTACTCTTCCATACACACCACAACACAATGGTGTATCGGAAAGGCGGAATCGAACCCTATTGGATATGGTTCGATCCATGATGAGTAAGGCTGAGTTACCGCGATCCTTCTGGAGTTATGCACTAGAAACAACTGCATATCTTTTGAACCAAGTTCCTACTAAGTCGGTGCCTACCACACTATATCAGATGTAGAGTAGGAAGAAACCCAGTCTTAAACACTTTAAGACATGGGGATGTCCAGCTTTTGTAAAAAAGCAGCATGCGGACAAGCTCGAGGCATGTTCAGTACAGTGTAAGTTTGTGGGATACCCAAAGAACTCCAAAGGGTATCTTTTCTATTACGCATAGGAACAAAAGGTTTTTGTTTCTCGTCATGCCCGCTTCTTGGAAACTGAGTTTTTGGAAAATCAGATAAGTGGGAGCGCAATAGAACTGGAAGAAATTCCAGAACCACGAGCTATTACTGAAAGCTTAGTAGAACCAGAAGGTTCGAAAGAACAGGACATTCCTACGCCACTCCGCAGGAGTAGTAGGCAGTCTCATCCGCCCGAGAGATACTACGGTTTTCTCATTGATGGGGATAGAGAGGATTGCACCATGGATTATGGTGAGCCGACTAGCTTCCAGCTAGCCATTCAGAGCGGTGACTCGGTAAAATGGCTGGATGCAATGCGGACCGAGATGGAGTCTATGTACACCAACAAAGTTTGGACTTTGGACTTTGCTCCAGAAGGGGTAAAACCCGTAGGATGCAAATGGATCTTCAGAAAGAAGATTGGTGTAGATGGGCAGGTTGAAACCTATAAAGCTAGACTTGTTGCAAAGGGTTTTCGTCAAAGACCTGGTTTGGACTATGACGAGACCTTTTCTCCAGTGGCTATGCTGAAATCCATTCGGATCCTTCTTGCCATTGCTGCTTTCCACGATTATGAAATCTGGCAGATGGACGTAAAGACGGCTTTCCTAAATGGAAATTTAGAAGAGTGCGTCTATATGGATCAGCCGGAGGGATTCATTCAGAGTGGGAGCAGCGGTAGAGTGTGCAAGTTGCTAAAGTCTATCCATGGACTTAAGCAGGCATCGCGGAGTTGGAACATCTGCTTTGATGATACTGTCAAGGAATTCAACTTTATCAACAACCCAGATGAACCATACATTTACAGTAAGATTGTAGGGAGAACTGTGGTATTCCTCTTCTTGTACGTGGATGACATTCTCCTAATAGGAAATGATATTCCTATGTTACAGTCAGTCAAAGGATTCTTGTCGCAGAGGTTCTCCATGAAGGACCTGGGCGATGCCAACTACATTCTGGGGATCCAGATCTATCGTGATAGATCTAAGAGAATGTTGGGACTTTCACAGTCCAGGTACATTGACACCATACTGAAAAGATTCAGTATGGAGGATTCAAAGCGCGGTAATCTACCGGCTTGTCACGAAATCACCCTCTCCAAAGAGATGTCTCCCAAGACTGATTTGGAAAGGGATCGCATGTCTATTATACCCTACGCTTCTGCGGTAGGCTCTATAATGTATGCGATGTTATGTACCAGACCAGATGTAGCATACGCATTGAGCGTTGTAAGCCGGTATCAGTCAGACCCAGGGAAGAAACACTGGATAGCGGTAAAGAACATTCTCAAGTACCTGAGAAGGACTAAGGAGATGTTCTTGGTGTATGGCAGAAAAGACCTCCAGATCGAGGCCTTTGCTGACTCCAGCTTCCTGAGTGACAAGGATGACTCCAAGTCCATGTCGGGTTATGTCTTTACCCTCAATGGAGGGGCGGTTTGCTGGAAGAGTTCCAAGCAGGAGACCGTTGCTGACTCAACTATGGAAGCGGAGTACATAGCTGCTTGCGATGCTGCAAAGAAAGCTGTCTGGATGAAGAAGTTCCTCACGGAGCTTCAGGAGGTTCCTACCATTGTTGATCCAATACCGCTGTATTGCGATAACAACGGAGCTATAGCTTTAGCGAAGGAACCCAGGTCCCATCAGAAGTCCAGGCACATTTTGAGGCGATACCACCTGATCAGGGAGATCGTAGATCGCCGGGAGATCGAGGTGAAGAGAGTAAATTCGGAGAATAACACTGCAGATCCACTCACGAAGGCCCTACCCCAGACTCAGTTCGAGCGGCTGATCGAGATGATAGGTCTTCGATATGCCAGTACATGGCCTTAGTGCAAGTGGGAGATTGTTAGTGTATATGCCCTAGAGGCCATTACTGTATCATACTAGCTTGTATATTATTTAATGGAAGCTTGGGATATTCACAGTTGTATAGACAATCTTGCTCAAAATGGTAGTATGCTACTTGGTTTGTCTCTACTTCAATATGTGCATGTGTTTCTTTTAGCATATCACTTATATACATATTAGTAGAGCCCTTAGGATTTTTGCTTGATTACCAGCGTTGTGATGGCGCTCACACTCGTGGGGGCTGGGTAATCCATAAGCACATCCTTATACAGGTCCCTAGTCATAGGACTATCGAGACAGGGCATCGATACTCCGGAGTAGACTAGCATATGTGCTTCTTATCCCAGCGGGGGAGACGGTCTGTCCCACAGCCGTCAGTACGTCGTACTTGAGATAGTATGCGGGTGCTCGTTAGGTTACGAGTACACTGGACAGGACTCGTCGGGAACTGTTGGTTGGTATTATACCTATCGTCAGTTATCAGTTCCCAGGTGACATGAGTACAGCTTAGTCCGCCGACTTGACACTGTCACTTCGCCTCGAGTGTGTTCCCACTGTACTTAGATTACTACCCTACCACGGCTCAAAGGAGTCGTGCAAACAGGTAGTAGTTGCGTGCAGTCCCGAAGCACTTGGAGGCAGTGACGGTTAGACAGGATTCGTCTCTCCCGGTATTGGGGGTTGACATCGCGCTGTGTCTAGGAGAGCCATTACACGAGTAGTCCCTGGCCAGGGCAAGCGAGATATACTAGTAGGTTTCCAGTGTTATCTCAGGGTGTTTTGGGCTTCACTCCGACACGACTTGTACCGCTATTAGGGGACTGACGTTTACCGCCTCCCTAGGCTCGCCATGCGATGTATCAGACGAACAGACCGGACTGTACGGAGATTGTCACATACTGGCTCAATAGGAGTTCGGATGGGCTTACCTCATCGGCCTTCTTATCGACATCTACCTGGGGACCGTTACGTACAGCTAGTGCCGCTTGCGGTCTGTAAGTCCATGCTACCTCTCCCGGTACTTTCGGGAATGCGGAATTTGGTAAAAAATGATTTTTACGGAGGTGGTAACATGGACCTAAAACCCGGATCTTGGTTAAACATCTATCTAGCAACCCAACTACGAGTTTCTAGCTACTCGGTTAGGGGGTTATACCTTGCTTGTCTTGAACTCCTTCGTCTTCAAGCTCCGATGGTGGTCCGGAATGGCTTCTTCTCGTCGTCTCCGTACGCCGAAGATAGATCCACCTGAAAGCTCCAACCTTTAGCTCCTTCTTCGTTCTTTGAAGAAATTAGTTCACTTGGTTTGCTAAACCTAGTGAACTAGAATGAGTAGAGAAGAATTAGAATGGGATTTTATCTATGGTTCTTGATTCTCAACTCATGAGACAAGAGAACCATAGATTAAAGAGAGGGAGCAAGAGCAAAAGGGTGAGAGCAAAAGGAGAGCTCAAGAACAAGAGAGAGAATGAGCAAGAAAGAATGAGGCTCTCTTTTTTCTTTCACCCTCTCATAATCCAAAGCAATCATAACTCATCATACTAACAAAAGTCTTATGTGATGGTTGAAGCAACCATAACCATATCATTTCATGCACTCATTTTACACAAATGAGCAAGCAAGTAAAAGTCTTTGCCATGAAATGATGGCTATGGTTATCATGATGGTCAACTAGTCAAGCCTAGTCAACCGGTCAACAAAGTCAACAAGTCAACAAAAGTCAACAAGTCAACAAAGTCAACAAAAGTCAACAACCATGTCACCATAATACTTAATTAATATAATAGTTAATCACATATCATATTCTCATTAGGGTTGATCAAAAGGTCAATAGTCAACGGTCAACTGTCAACAACCCTAATGAGAATCCACTGCCTCTGTCTCCCTGTCAACTGTGCATACACACCCGCATCCGCGTTCCGAGGAACACGAATGCAAACTGGATAAATCCAATCCCATAAGGTACACTAGGATCTGGCTTAAACCAAAGCCCGCTAGTGTAAACTGTCCGGACACTGTACGCGCACAAGTGCACGGATGTGACCGAACCCTGTCGCAAAACCATGCGACCTGTCGCAATACCATGCTACCTCTACTCTTTTGCCTAAAGGCGAAAAGCTTTCTGTGTGGGACTCTAAAGACTCGACACTACGCTGGCAGTGGGTTTAACCACAGACCGCAAGCGGCACTAGCTGTGCGTAACGGTCCCCAAGTAATGCCGACAAGAAGACCGACGAGGCGAAACCCATCTGAACTCCTACTGAGCCTGAGTGTGACATTCTCCGTACAGTCCGGTCTGTTCGTCTGATACATCGCATGGCGGGCCTAGGGGGCGGTAAACGTCAGTCCCCCAATAGCGGTACAAGTCGTGTCGGAGCGAAGCCCAAAACACCCTGAGATAACACTGGAAACCTACCAGTATATCTCGTTTGCCTTGGCCAGGGACTACTCGTGTAATGGATCTCCTAGACACAGCGCGATGTCAACCCCCAATACCGGGAGAGACGAATCCTGTCTAACCGTCACTGCCTCCAAGTGCTTCGGGACTGCACCCAACCACTACCTGTTTGCACGACTCCTTTGAGCCGTGGTAGGGTAGTGATCAAAGTACAGTGGGAACACACTCGAGGCGGAGTGACAGTGTCAAGTCAGCGGACTAAGCTGTACTCATGTCACCTGGGAACTGATAACTGACGATAGGTATAATACCAACTAGTCAGTTCCCGACGAGTCCTGTCCAGTGTACCCGTAACCTAACGAGCACCCGCATACTATCTCAAGTACGACGTACTGACGGCTGTGGGAGAGACCGTCTCCCACACTGGGATGAGAAGCGCATGCGCTGGTCTACTCCGGAGTATCGATGCCCTGTCTCGATAGTCCTGCGACCAGGGACCTGCATAAGGATGTGCTTATAGATTACCCAGCCCCACTAGTGTGACGGCCATCACATCGCTGGTAATCAAGCAAAGATCCTAAGGGCTCCACTAATGTGTATAGGCGATATACAAAATATAAACACATGTACACATTGAAGTAGAAACAAACCAAGTAGCATACTACTATTTTGAGAAAGATTGTATATACAAGGTGAATATCCCAAGCATCCATTAAGTAATATACAAACTAGTATGATACAGTAATGGCCTCTAGGGCATATACACTAACAATCTCCCACTTGCACTAAGGCCATGTACTGGCGTATCGAAGACCTATCATCTCGATCAGCCGCTCGAACTGAGTCTGGGGCAGGGCCTTGGTGAATGGATCTGCAGTGTTATCTTCTGAAGCGACTCTCCGAACCTCGATCTCCTGGCGATCCACGATCTCCCTGATCAGGTGACACCGCCTCAAGATGTGCCTGGATCTCTGATGGGACCTGGGTTCCTTCGCTAAAGCTATACCCCCGTTGTTGTCGCAATACAGAGGTATTGGATCAACAATGGACGGAACCACCTGAAGTTCTTTCAAGAACTTCCTCATCCAGACAGCTTCTTTTGCGGCATCAGATGCAGCGATGTATTCCGCTTCCATCGTCGAGTCTGCAACGGTTTCCTGTTTGGAATTCTTCCAACACACCGCCCCTCCATTGAGGGTAAAGACAAAACCCGACATGGACTTGGAATCATCCTTGTCACTCTGGAAGCTGGAGTCAGCAAAGGCCTCGATCTGGAGGTCTTTTCCGCCATACACCAAGAACATCTCCTTAGTCCTTCTCAGGTACTTGAGAATGTTCTTTACCGCTATCCAGTGTTTCTCCCCAGGGTTTGACTGATACCGGCTTACCACACTCAGTGCATAAGCTACATCCGGTCTGGTACACAACATCGCATACATTATAGAGCCTACCGCAGAAGCGTAGGGTATAATAGACATGCGATCCCTCTCCAAATCAGTCTTGGGAGACATCTCTTTAGAGAGGGTGATCCCGTGACAAGCCGGCAGGTTACCGTGCTTGGAATCTTCCATACTGAATCTTTTCAGCACGGTGTCGATGTACCTGGACTGAGAAAGTCCTAATATCCTCTTGGATCTGTCACGGTAGATCCGGATACCCAGAATGTATGAGGCATCACCCAGGTCTTTCATGGAGAACCTGTGTGACAAGAACCCCTTGACAGATTGTAGCATAGGAATGTCATTTCCTATTAAGAGAATGTCATCCACGTATAAAACGAGGAATACTACAGTTCTCGCTACAAATCTACTATAGATGCATGGTTCATCTGGATTTTTGATAAAGCCAAATTCTTTGACCGTCTCATCAAAGCAGATGTTCCAACTCCGCGACGCCTGCTTTAGTCCATAGATGGACTTAAGCAACTTGCACACCTTTCCGCTGCTCCCACTCTGAATGAAACCCTCTGGCTGGTCCATATAGACACACTCCTCTAAATTTCCATTTAGAAAAGCTGTCTTTACGTCCATTTGCCAGATCTCATAATCGTGGAAGGCAGCAATGGCAAGAAGGATCCTAATGGATTTCAGCATGGCTACTGGAGAAAAGGTTTCGTCATAGTCCAAGCCAGGTCTTTGACGAAAACCTTTTGCTACCAGCCTAGCTTTATAGGTCTCAACCTGTCCATCTACACCAATCTTCCTTTTGAAGATCCACTTGCATCCTACGGGTTTTACCCCGTCTGGAGCAATGTCCAACGTCCATACCTTGTTGGTGTACATGGACTCCATTTCGGTCCGCATTGCATCCAGCCATTTCACTGAGTCAACGCTCTGAACGGCCTGCTGGAAGCTAGTAGGCTCATCATAATCTATGATGCAATCCTCTCTATCCCCGTCTATGAGAAAACCGCAGTATCTCTCGGGCGGATGAGACTGCCTACTACTCCTGCGGAGCGGCGTAGGAATGTCCTGTTCTTCCGAACCCTCTGGTTCCACTAAACTTTCAGTAATAGTCCGTGGTTCTGGAATTTCTTCCTGTTCTACTGTGCTCCCACTTATTTCCTTTTCTATGAACTGGTGTTCTAGAAAGTGGGCATGACGAGAAACAAGAACTTTTTGTTCCTCTTCACAGTAGAAGAAATATCCCTTGGAATTCTTTGGATATCCCACAAACTTGCACAGTACTGAGCGTGCCTCGAGCTTGTCCGCATGCTGCATTTTGACAAAAGCTGGACTTCCCCATGTCTTAATGTGATTAAGATGGGGTCTCTTCCCACACCACATCTCAAATGGCGTAGTAGGCACAGTCTTAGTGGGAACTCGGTTCAAAAGGTATGCAGCTGATTCTAGCGCATATCCCCAGAATGATCGCGGCAACTCAGCGTTACTCATCATGGACCGTACCATATCCAATAGGGTGCGGTTCCGTCTCTCCGATACACCGTTATGTTGCGGGGTGTATGGAGGAGTAAGCTGAGAGAGAATTCCGTTCTCTTTTAAATAGTCCAGGAACTCGGCACTTAAGTATTCTCCACCTCGATCCGATCTTAGAATCTTAATACTTTGGCCGGTCTGTTTCTCTACTTCATTCTTATACTCCTGGAATTTTCCAAAGGCCTCGGACTTATGTTTCATCAAGAAGACATAACCGTACCTTGAGAAGTCATCCGTAAAAGTAATGAAGTAAGAATGTCCGCTTCGGGCATGTGTAGACATTGGACCGCACACGTCACTGTGTACGAGTCCCAAGAGCTCGCTCGCTCTTACTCCATGTCCAGTAAACGGAGTCTTTGTCATCTTTCCTTTGAGACAGGATTGACAAGTGGCATACGACTGATATTCGAACGCATTCAAATACCCTTCTGTATGTAACTTCGTCAACCTTCTCTCATTGATGTGACCCAATCTACAATGCCATAAGAAAGTCTGATTTATTTCTGGAGACTTTCTTTTGTGTGTATTCTGGACATTAAAAATCTGTGGTTGGTTTAACACGTATATACCATTACTCAATGTACCTGACCCAATCAAAACTTGATTAAGGTGAATGTTTACAACATTACTTACAAACGCAAATTCATAACCTTCTTTAGAAACTAAAGATACAGAAATGATATTACAAGTTGCGTTGGGTACAAAAAAGCAATTATGCAAAACCAAAACATGTCCATCTGACATTCCCAGGTGATAGTCCCCCACGGCTTTTGTTGGAGATAGTGCCCTCAGAGTCAATTATTGGATCACAGGCACGTGATTGCAATGATTGAGGGGAGGACCTGTCCCAGTAGGACAGTCTTACTCGAGATGATAGTATGCTATCTGGTTTATCTTTATCATCGTGTACTGCTTTAGGTGACCTTACGAATCGCTATTACACGTTGATAAAGCCCCTAGGATTCTTGCTTGACTTCCAGCAGTATGAGGGCGATCATATAAGTGAGAGCTGGGGTCTATAAGCACATCCTTAAATGGTCCCTAGTCGAAGGAGTTTCGAGACAGGGCATCGATTCTCCACAGTAGACTAGTGTATACAGTCGAGACCCCGACGAGGTGCGGTGGCCGGTCTCACAAGCCACTGGTGTCAGTTGGTTCACCTAAGATGTATACAGGTGCTCATTGGGTTATGAGTACACCGGACAGGACTCGCCGGGAACCTGCTAGTTGGGATATACCAGACGTCAGATAGCAGTTCCCAGGTGACATGTGTACAGGTTAGTTCATCGACCTGAGATCGTCATTTGTCTCGTGTGAGTTCCCACTGTACTTTGATTACTACCCTACCACGGCTCAAAGGAGTCGTGCAAACAGGTTTTAGTTGGGTACAGTCCCGAGCCACATGGAGGCAGTGAGCGGATCTGCAGGGGTTCGTCTTTCCCGGTATTGGGGGTGAGGTCGTGCTGTGTCTAGGAGAGCCAGAACATGAAAAGTCCTTGGCCAAGGCAGGAGATTTGCTGGTAGGTATTCCAGTAGTATCTCAGGGTGTTCTGGGCTACACTCCGACACGACTTGTACCGCTTTTGGGGGTCTGACTTTTACCAACCCCCTAGGCCCGCCATGCGATGCTCATAGACGAACGGACCGGACTGTACGGATATTGTCACTGACAGGCTCAGTAGGGTGTCAGGATGAGTTCGCTCATCGACGTCCCTTTTGGTCAATAGCTGGTGGCCCGTCACGTATGGCTAATACCTCTGACGTGCTAGTGGTTAAATCCACAGCCATAGTATTGACGAGTCTTTAGAGTCCACCACACAGACAGTTACTCAAGTTTCGGGCGAAACGCTGTAGAGGCCGTATGGAGATATGGCAGGGTTCGATCAGATACGTGCGGTATTGCACGGATCGTGATCGGACGGTTTTTACTAGCCGGCTTTGGCTTAAGCCGGATACTAGTATAAGATAGTGTAGTTTTGTCTCTTTGCATTTGTGTTCAGTGGGAATACAAATGCGGGCATGTATTTGCAGTAGCGGGGTTTTCCTGTAATTTATTACGGGATCGGTTTTTTGGGTTTGCCAGTTTGCATTCCGTTCCGTCCGGTTTTCTCTTTTTTCTTCCCGGTCGGACTTTTCGTTGGAGGGTGTTAATTGCAAGTTTGCAATTAACATTTTGTGAGGGGTTTCTTTGTATATGTGGCTTCATAATCATGAGATTCCCTTTTGGTCATTTCACTTGCTTATCTTGTGAGTGGACTTTGATGAGAATGAAGTGTGACCCTTTTTACATGCTTATCTCTCATTTTCCTTTTCTTCATTTGTTTTTTCCTTCTCCATTCACTTGGAGAGGCCGACCACTGAGTGAGTTTTGAGTGGGGCCGGCCACTGTTATTGAGAGAGGGGAGAGGATTAATTTGTGTAGTGGAGTTTTATTCCTTGTTGCAAGTTTCATTTCGTGGGCCCCCTCTTCTTTGTGTGTGTGTGCAGTGGAGATTTTTCTTTTGCATGGTTTTTTTTATTAATGCAACTCCACACACAAATTTCCACAGAGCACAAATCCTTCTTGGCCGAGCTCCTTTTCAAGGAGATGCTCATTTCTTTGATTGCATGCTTAATTTTCTTAGCATCCATCCATGAAATTTCTTTGTGTAAAATTCCTCCAACCATGGCAATCTCATAAACCCCAAAAGAGACAAGCTTCTACACTATTTCTATAGCAAGCCTTGGACGCGTCGGCTAGCCAACTTCGCGCCCGAGTTGCCTCGGTCAAGAGGCGGGAGCCCGTAAAAGATTCCGGCTACGTGGTGCCCTTTCCGACGAGCGAGGAGGTGACGGAGATTCCGCGGGAGATCGAAGCGGAGACGAAGACCGAAGGACACGGATCGTTTGGTATAGCATCTCTACTCTTTTCTTTTTGCTAGCTAGCTGGGTTAATGGCCCGATCCGGGTGAAAAGTCCGCGGCGGTGCCGTTTTGCAAAGTTCGCAAAGTTTTTGTTTTCCGCGTTTCCGGCGTCGGATCGACGGCCGGGGCGTCCCCGCGGGCTCACAATGGTATCAGAGCGACGCCATTAAGCTAGCCTAGCTTGCTCTAGCGCGTTTAGAACCCGATCGAACAAAATCCCCAAAAACCGTATTTTTGTGCACATGTGTTCTCTGTTAAAATTTTTTGAGCTCCTAAAATTTTTCTGGTGATTGCAGAGACATGTACAAGAAATTATAAGAATTCTGGGAAAATACGATCCACTGATTCCTCACTTAGACCGCGGAAGAGCGGCCAAACCCCTGGTTTGGCCGCGCTTCCGCGGCGGAAAAGAGGAATCGTGGCACCATATTTTCCCAGTAAGCTTATGAGTTGGAAATAGGGCTTTTGGGATATTTTCTTTGGGCCCAGATTTTCTATTAGTGCTACAGTACTGCTTGGGGCCCACTTGATAATATTTGTTCGATCGGATATTTTAAACATGCCAGTTCACAGTATTTACTTTATATCTGCGACCGTGAATGTCATTCGATCGGTAAATCCCGTCTAACTGCTATAGCCCGGTTAGACGGATTTGCGAACGTGACTTTCACGTTGATGTTCTGTGATTGTACTGTGTTGTTGCGGATCGGTCGTGGGGGATAGCCTGGTTGCAGTGGTAGTACAGTTTTGTTGTATTATGTACATTTGATATTGCGGGGCGAGCGTCCGACATGTGGACTGCCGTCGCTGCCTGTTTGTATTATTATTTTGGGGCACGACCTGGTCGCGGTCGATGTACCCGTTGTATGTATATTTTACTTTCTGTACTAGGATTACCCCGCGGAGGGGTGCACGGGTAGCCGGGTTCTAGAGGGCAACAAGCCCGCATCTCATGGCATTGGGACGGAAGGGGCTCCACTCTAGAATTGGCGGGCTATTCGCCGCACTCGTACGGGGTACAGGTTGACCCAAGAGGGGTGCCCAAGTTACCGGATTCCGTGAAGTGCTGGGTGGTCCATTCACGTCGTTGAAGGGGGCTGCCTCGCTTCAGGTTTTGGCGGGTGACTTGCCGCGCCCGTAGGGGTCTAGGATTTCATTGCACAGGCTATCCACACGACCAGGGGAACGTCGGGTTTCAGCGGCTCTGTGAAACCTGGGGATCCCAGATATCTGTATTGATCTGTGTTGCTATACATTTCTGTGTTGCTTTTATCACGCCTTGAGCGAATACTATATATTGGTATATATATTAGTAGATGTTGTATATGTTTTTCATCCGCGCTAGTCCAGTCCCCGCTCTGTCGTTAGTTAGCTAACCTAACGGGTGATGACGGGACCCAGTGGCGAATGCGGATGGCATATACGTACGTCAGTATATTTTCGTTCTTTAGTGGTGTGATCAATTGATGGGACTGCATTGATTCGGATCAATGCAAGTTAAACAAACCTAACCTGATGTTGTTGGAACATTTTTTCAAAAAGCTGTTATTGCAAGGGCGTTCTCTTTTGTTTTGCACAGTGGTATTCAGTTGGAATATCCTGCTCCTCAGTCGACGAGGCAAGGGCCGAGATCCCTTCACCGGGAGTGACCCCTTGGACAAAAGTTTGCGTCAGGGCAGTAACTTCACTATAGCCGATTACTTTTGCTTTGCACCGTGGTATTCATTCGGAATATCCTGCACCTCATTCTACGGGGAAAGAGCCGAGATCCCTTCACCGGGAGTGACCTCTTTAGCAAAGGTTTTCGTCACTATATTTTTCTAAAAGCTATCAGTTCCTTCAACGATATCAAGTTCATTACGTTAAAGGTTTTCGCCAGAAACCATTCGTAGCCCTCCGTCATTTCAGTTAAATATTCGGTAGTATTCAAGCTAGGTATTTTGACCTCACGCCAAGGCATAGTGTTTGGTAGCTGCCGGGTATTTATCTGTTGCATAGATAGATGCGTTAGTTTGGGACAGTCGTACTACTATTTTGGCCTACGTCAAGGGTATGTACGGGTGGGTTCAAATTAACCAGGATAATGACGGGTAGAACTTGACATGTGACTTATGATAATTTGACCTCACGCCAAGGTCATAAGAGCATGGGGTAAAAGTCCACATCGGGAGTTTCAAAAGAACTGAAACTTGCCAGATATGCGCATACCTTCTGGAGTGTGATAACGTGAGCGGATTCCGTCACGTTATCATGCGATGAGAGTTGGATCCCGATTCCCACTGATGAGTTGGTTTACTCCTCGGGTATTCCCGGCTAATTCTTCTTTCAGGTTTGGGGAAGAATTTGACGTTACAGTGGGAGGTTTCCAGATTAGATAAAGTGACAACCATTCTGATCTAGGTTAGAGTGCACGCTGAGTGTTTCTTTTCTCTCTCTCTCTGGCAGCGACCATTGACCCGACCCTAGACTATGACTCAGTGACCAAGTTGACCGAACCTTCTTAACACTGGCTTTTGGATTGTCAGAGTTGCAGACCTCTTTGCCACTCCTACTTTTACTCTTTTCTCCGGGACACCCCGTATTACTACGAACGTCCACTTCCATTGGACAAAACCATCGTATGGTTATATACGAACTCGAATGACTTCGAGGATGGTTTCCGGTTCTGGAGAAAACGAATAGGACTATTCAGTTGTCTTTACCTTTTACCTTCTCTCAGGTTGTGAGTACTCCTTGGTTTAGGAGTAGTACACCTATTACGCAAATTGGATAGTCTTCTTCCAGATCCTAGGCTGGTGCCGACCGGTAGGGAATGAAGAAAGCCAATTAGCCTAAACGATGTACAGAAGGTATTAAGTTCAGACAAAGCAAGGGATTAGTAAGAGGGCAAAGTAAATTGCGACTGCTATTCACGACCAAACCATGTACTTCTTTGTCAATCCTAAATCACCTATGAATTAAGTACATTCGGTTGTCTTTTATCCTCACCTTCTCTCGCATTGCGAGTGCTCCTCGGATTAGGACAGTACACCCATTATGCTTTTTGGATAGTCTTCTTCCAAACCATAGGCTGGTGCCGAACGGTAGGGAAGGAAGAAAACCATTTGGCCTAAAGGGGTGTACAGAAGGTAATGACTAAAGACATATAAAGGGATTTGGAGAGGTGGCAAAGAATTATACAGTTATAGTTGTGAATCTGGTTAATGGAAGAGGCATTACTAGGAATACCAGCATACCCCATCGAAACATCTTAATGTTTCAGTTTCACTGTGTGCTGTTAAAAGAAAACTGATTTCCCGATTAGATACTTACTCCAGGGTATGTATTTACCAGGTATGAGTCTCATATCTGTATGGTTTTACAGATGATGAAGGGGAGTAAGTTATTGGGAATTAGGTGACTATCCTCTTTATATCGGGATTCGTTGGAATTGGTGATATTTGAGGAAGCCACCTGGGTTGTTTGCCGGTCGGCAAATATTTGGTTTTGAATATCCGTTGTTGTGCACCAATTTTAAATTGATATATCTGTACGTCTATTTTTATAGAGTGAGACATATCTTTTTGAAATTATGTCTATGACATTTACCTATACCAGTGGATGGTTAGGTAAGGAGCATTGAACAACGGTGTAATTCTTCTTAACCAAAAGTACAGTTTTCAACCCACGACACACAGTGAATGAGTCACCAGACTCAGTGGACTTATACAGAGTATTGTATATTGTCCAGTGTCCATTAGGACAGAGGGGTTGGTCCTCGTACTATATTCTGTTTACTTTTAACTTCTCTAGTTCTTAGACATGTGTTTCATAGAAACACAGGGTCTAAGTTTTGAGGAGTTATAGGTATAAGAGTAAAGTAGAGAACCAAGTGTTGCAAGTATCGAGATTCTTCAAGGTGATCGAAGATGTAGATACTTGTGAATGGTATTCAGTTGGTAGTAATGATTAAGAGAACTAGCTTCTCTTTCAGGTTACTCATAATTGGAAGTACTCCTAAGTTGAGTAACGCTGATCGGCCTCTCTTCCATTTAGTTGACATGCACTGGAGACAGCTGCATGATTTGGATCTGGTTCAATTAAATCAGTGCCTCTGTTTCTTGGATATAGAACAGTTCATATCTTGACATTGTTAAGATACGGGGAGTTGTCCGGCTTATGCTTAAAACCAGACTCTGGACAACTCAAGGCACGTTTCTGTAATGGCTGTTTGTGGGTTGACCCGGGCTATGACGAGGGTTGATTTTCTACCATCTGGAAGATCAATAGTGATATTGTTCTTGACTCGCCACAGTTTTATCAAAAATGGATTTTTTCAGAAAACAGTAGTGGGAGTATGGTAGAACTGGAAGTGATTCCAGAACCGCAAACGATTACTGAAGATTTGATAAGGAACCTAAAGATTCAATATGGATTGACATTCCATTGGCCACTCCGCAGATAAGGTGGGTAACCTCAGGCACCCGAGAGGTACTTCGGTATACTCAAGGACAGTGGCAGAGAGGTTCTTGTTTACCCAGACTTGCCATTGCTTTTGTTCCAGACTGTGAGACCCGGCAGGAGAATGAGTATAGCGTCATTCTAAACTGGTTTTAGAAGCGTACGTATATATGACTCTGCCAGAGGGTTGTCGTAGTCAGTGGGAGCAGCGGAAGCTTTGGTGGACATCAAGCTTATGTCTATTTATAGACTAAAGCAGATATAGCGGAGATAGATCATCTATTTCTGATGTGACAGTCATAGGTTTGACTTCATCAGAATAGGGGATGGATCTGTTAAGAAGGTAGTAGGGTGTGATGTCCTGGTGTTTGATGACATACACAGAGTAGGAAGTGATATTCCTATACTACGATCGGTTATACTTTGGTCGTCACACAGTGGTTTCTCCACATAGGACTTGGATATTATATCAGACATTCTGGTTACTAGATCTATGATTTTAGATCTAGATTTGGGTGGTTTCCCAATCTGGGTACTTTGACCGCATTCTATGAGTATTTAGAATGGACGACTCCTGGCATGGTAGTGTACCTGCAGGTAATGGAGTCACCCTCTCTAAAGGTGTCTTACAGACTAAAGGGGAGAGGGACACGCATGATTGACAGATCACTTGCTTAGGCAACTGAGTCAATCATGAGATGTCAAGTACCATACCAGATATTGTTCTTGCAGTAGGTGCAATAAGTTGATATTAATCCAATCTTGGAGAAACAATCGGAAGCAGTTTTAGAACATAAGTTGATGTTCTAAGGAATTGATAACGGCAGCCTCCTTTAGGAGACGGTTATCATTCCAGGCTTCCAAGGTGACCTGGATGGCAGAGTGGCTGTCAGAGTTATAGTTTTCCCTCTAACGAGGGGCAGTATTTTGGACAGGTGGTCCAGGTGGAAACAGAGGGAAGGCATGGCGCAGGACACTGATTAAGTTCAGTTGTCGATACAGTCTAAGAAGTTTGGATTTGGAGTTCACTTATGAGCTAGGTCCCATTAGACATCCAGACATTCTAAGACAGGTATTGCTCATTTCGGGAGATAGTTTTCTCTACGAACATGAGATATAGAGAGATATAGAAAGAAACATCAAAGCGGATCCACTCACTGAGGCTATTCCTCGAACGCAATAGTTTCGCAAACGAGCTTTGTGAGACTGACTAGTAGAGGAGTTGGGTGTTCGGTATCACACGGGCTGTGAGTATGCGACATCGCAATAATTAGCCTCGAGTGCAAGTGGGAGATTGTTGGAGATAGTGCCCTCAGAGTCAATTATTGGATCACAGGCACGTGATTGCAATGATTGAGGGGAGGACCTGTCCCAGTAGGACAGTCTTACTCGAGATGATAGTATGCTATCTGGTTTATCTTTATCATCGTGTACTGCTTTAGGTGACCTTACGAATCGCTATTACACGTTGATAAAGCCCCTAGGATTCTTGCTTGACTTCCAGCAGTATGAGGGCGATCATATAAGTGAGAGCTGGGGTCTATAAGCACATCCTTAAATGGTCCCTAGTCGAAGGAGTTTCGAGACAGGGCATCGATTCTCCACAGTAGACTAGTGTATACAGTCGAGACCCCGACGAGGGGCGGTGGCCGGTCTCACAAGCCACTGGTGTCAGTTGGTTCACCTAAGATGTATACAGGTGCTCATTGGGTTATGAGTACACCGGACAGGACTCGCCGGGAACCTGCTAGTTGGGATATACCAGACGTCAGATAGCAGTTCCCAGGTGACATGTGTACAGGTTAGTTCATCGACCTGAGATCGTCATTTGTCTCGTGTGAGTTCCCACTGTACTTTGATTACTACCCTACCACGGCTCAAAGGAGTCGTGCAAACAGGTTTTAGTTGGGTACAGTCCCGAGCCACATGGAGGCAGTGAGCGGATCTGCAGGGGTTCGTCTTTCCCGGTATTGGGGGTGAGGTCGTGCTGTGTCTAGGAGAGCCAGAACATGAAAAGTCCTTGGCCAAGGCAGGAGATTTGCTGGTAGGTATTCCAGTAGTATCTCAGGGTGTTCTGGGCTACACTCCGACACGACTTGTACCGCTTTTGGGGGTCTGACTTTTACCAACCCCCTAGGCCCGCCATGCGATGCTCATAGACGAACGGACCGGACTGTACGGATATTGTCACTGACAGGCTCAGTAGGGTGTCAGGATGAGTTCGCTCATCGACGTCCCTTTTGGTCAATAGCTGGTGGCCCGTCACGTATGGCTAATACCTCTGACGTGCTAGTGGTTAAATCCACAGCCATAGTATTGACGAGTCTTTAGAGTCCACCACACAGACAGTTACTCAAGTTTCGGGCGAAACGCTGTAGAGGCCGTATGGAGATATGGCAGGGTTCGATCAGATACGTGCGGTATTGCACGGATCGTGATCGGACGGTTTTTACTAGCCGGCTTTGGCTTAAGCCGGATACTAGTATAAGATAGTGTAGTTTTGTCTCTTTGCATTTGTGTTCAGTGGGAATACAAATGCGGGCATGTATTTGCAGTAGCGGGGTTTTCCTGTAATTTATTACGGGATCGGTTTTTTGGGTTTGCCAGTTTGCATTCCGTTCCGTCCGGTTTTCTCTTTTTTCTTCCCGGTCGGACTTTTCGTTGGAGGGTGTTAATTGCAAGTTTGCAATTAACATTTTGTGAGGGGTTTCTTTGTATATGTGGCTTCATAATCATGAGATTCCCTTTTGGTCATTTCACTTGCTTATCTTGTGAGTGGACTTTGATGAGAATGAAGTGTGACCCTTTTTACATGCTTATCTCTCATTTTCCTTTTCTTCATTTGTTTTTTCCTTCTCCATTCACTTGGAGAGGCCGACCACTGAGTGAGTTTTGAGTGGGGCCGGCCACTGTTATTGAGAGAGGGGAGAGGATTAATTTGTGTAGTGGAGTTTTATTCCTTGTTGCAAGTTTCATTTCGTGGGCCCCCTCTTCTTTGTGTGTGTGTGCAGTGGAGATTTTTCTTTTGCATGGTTTTTTTTATTAATGCAACTCCACACACAAATTTCCACAGAGCACAAATCCTTCTTGGCCGAGCTCCTTTTCAAGGAGATGCTCATTTCTTTGATTGCATGCTTAATTTTCTTAGCATCCATCCATGAAATTTCTTTGTGTAAAATTCCTCCAACCATGGCAATCTCATAAACCCCAAAAGAGACAAGCTTCTACACTATTTCTATAGCAAGCCTTGGACGCGTCGGCTAGCCAACTTCGCGCCCGAGTTGCCTCGGTCAAGAGGCGGGAGCCCGTAAAAGATTCCGGCTACGTGGTGCCCTTTCCGACGAGCGAGGAGGTGACGGAGATTCCGCGGGAGATCGGAGCGGAGACGAAGACCGAAGGACACGGATCGTTTGGTATAGCATCTCTACTCTTTTCTTTTTGCTAGCTAGCTGGGTTAATGGCCCGATCCGGGTGAAAAGTCCGCGGCGGTGCCGTTTTGCAAAGTTCGCAAAGTTTTTGTTTTCCGCGTTTCCGGCGTCGGATCGACGGCCGGGGCGTCCCCGCGGGCTCACAGCTTTAGCATCCATGCTAGCTCCGTTCGCAACTCTGAGGGTCATGTCACCTGCCTTCAAAACCCTACGGTTTCTCAACGCCTGCAAAGAATTACAGATATGAGATCCTGATCCGGTATCCAATACCCAGGAAGTAGAGTTTATTGAAAGACAGTTTTCAATAACATACACACCTGAAGCTGAAGCTGCAACCTGCTTCAATTCCTGTGTTCTGGCCTTCCAGGCCCTGCAATCATTCTTCCAGTGTCCTTTCTTATGACAATAGAAGCATTCTTTCTTATCCACAAGCTTCCCCGCTATCTTTGTTGCTTTACCTTTTCCCTTCGTATCCACTTTACTAACACCGCCCCTTGGTTTGGCGGGGGCCTTCTTCTTCTTTCCCTTGGCTTTCGCCTTGGACCTAGAAGAAGATGATCCTCCTACAAACAAAGTGGATGTATCCCTACCTTTCTGTAGAGTGCCCTCTGCGCTCCTCAGCATGTTGAGGAGCTCTGAAAGTTCAACCTCTTTTTCTTGTAAGTTGAAGTTCAGTATAAACTGGGCGTAAGTGGAAGGAAGGGACTGGAGAACTATATCCGTATATAGCTCACTCTCCAATGTGATCCCTAGGTCCGCGAGCTCCTCAATGTAGCCGATCATCTTTAGCACGTGCTCGGCTACTGATGATCCGACGGCCATTCTTGTCGAAAATAACTTTTTCGACGCTTCGTATCTTGCGATACGAGATTGCTCTCCATACAGTTCTTTTGTATGAAGCAATATGGATTCCATGTCCATATTCTCGTGCCTCCTCTGATGTTCGTTGTCCATCAAGGCAAGCAGGAGGCATTTGGCCTTCGCGCTATCAATCTCCCAAGTCTTGCGGATTTCCTTATCCGCGACGCTGGAAGTTGGACCAGGGACAGGGGGAGCTTTGGTGGTAAGAAGATACCCCAGCTTGTCGTAAGTGATTGCTATCTTGACATTCCTGAGCCAATCTTTGTAGTTTGGCCCTGTCAGTTTGTTTTTATCTAGGAGTAACTTAAGTCCAGTCATGTTGATTGGTCGCTGCAATTAGGAGAGAGAAGAAGAAACACTCAGCATGATGCTCTTGCAAGTTTAGAGTGGTTTTTAGTTTGTCTAAACGGGATGGCTCCCACTGTTTCTCGAATCCCTCCTCAAACCATAAAGGAAGAATTAGCCGGGATCAATCCCACCGCACAATACTTGCTTAACCGTTCAGCCAGGCCGGTGTCGGTACTTCGAGGGAAGTTTTCCAACGCTTTCGCGAAGTTCCTTAATTAGAGAACCTCTTTTCCCTGGGGGCGTAGCCCCGCTAACACCTTTCTAGGCACCTACTAGGTTTATAGCATTGATCGTTAAGTGAGAAATTTCCCGAGGAGTAGCATATACTCACAGTAGGATCGGGATCCAAATATCATTGCGTGACGAAACTGAAGGAATCCTACCAGAATCATCACACTCCAAATGGTATGCAAATTTAGCAAGTTTCAGTACTTATGAAACTCCCGATGTGGATTTTTGCCCCATGCTCTTATGACCTTGACTTTGGCCAAAATATCATAAGTCACATGTCAAGTTCTACCCGTCATTATCCAGGTTAATTTGGATCCATCCGTACCTACCCTTGACTTTGGCCAAAATGGCAGTACGACTGTCCCAAACCAACGCATCTATCTATGCTACACATGAACACCCAATAGCTACCAATCACTGTGCTTTGACTTTGGCCAACATACACAGCTTGAATACTATTGACTATTCATGTGAAACGACGGAGGGCTACGGATGGTTTTGGCAAAACCGTGAACGTAGTGAACTTGATATAGTCGATGGAACGAGATAGCTTTTAAAAGGAGTGGCTCAAGCTCCGTATTTAAAAGTTGTTTTTGAAAAGAACCGAGTGGTTTTTCGAAAGTGTTCCAACGACTTTAACTTGGTTTATTATCTTGCATTAGTTCTTTTAATGCGTGATATTCTTGCATTAGTTCTTTTAATGCGTCCCATCATTTAATCCTACCATTGCAGAAAACAACCAAAATATGACGTACGCTTATGCCATTCGCATTCGCCACGGGGCCCCGTCATTACCCGTTAGGTTACTTAACTAACGACAGAGCGGGGGCTGGGCTAGCGCAGCTGTAAAACATAAGCAACGCCTAAATAATATCATATATAGATATACTGCAATGATAAACATTTCAGATCACAGATTAATACATTGGATATACTAGGAATCTGTAATTCGCACGAGCCTGTAACGACAAACAGATTACACGGTCGCGGTGAATAGCCAAATACCCCACCCAAGACCCCTACGGGTGCGGCAAACTACCCGCCAAGTACCCGAAGCGTAGTAACCTCCCTCATCTCCATGAGTAGGCCACTCGACACTTCGGCATACCCGGTAGTTTGTGCACCCCCTCCATGGGTCTATCCTAGGAGCAAAAACAGTAAAAAGAAATTATACAATGACGGCTACAACCCCGACCCGGTTGTGCGGCCATACAAATAATTATTACATCAATTTACAAATTTACATGAATTGAAAGAAAAGAAAACTCTCGTCTCACAACCCCCGGCTATTCACCCGCGACAATCCAACATATTCATATCCACATTCCAGCAACATTACAGATCACAGATTTGTATAACCCCCACTAATCGACATATAGCGATTAGTAGACGTTCAATACAAATATCACATTACAGAAAACCCGTTAGCTTAAGTCTTTTAGAAGTTCGATCAAAAATACGGATTTTCGGGACCCCAAAATAAAATTTTCGTTCTGGAAAATCTGGGCAGAAAATATATATTCCAAAAATCCCAAAATACCCCAAAGAGTAAACTGCAAAAAAGAAAACCCTTGACCGAGTCAACTCGGCCGCGTTTCCACGGCGGGAGCGTGCTCCCGTCGCGGAAACGCGGCGCTTTGATCGAGTCAGGGGCCCAAATTTTTGCAGTTTCTTTAAAAAAGCCTGAGTCGATTTTAGGTGTGTTCCAAAAAAATTTTCCAGTACTTTTGAAATCGACAGAAAGTTGAAAATTCATGGGTTCGTTTTTGGGACTTTTTCTTTGATCGATCTTCTAGTTACTTGCTAACTTGTTAGATAGAGTTTAACTAGGCTCTGATACCACTGTAAGTCCATGCTACCTCTCCCGGTACTTTCGGGAATGCGGAATTTGGTAAAAAACGATTTTTACGGAGGTGGTAACATGGACCTAAAACCCGGATCTTGGTTAAACATCTATCTAGCAACCTAACTACGAGTTTCTAGCTACTCGGTTAGGGGGTTATACCTTGCTTGTCTTGAACTCCTTCGTCTTCAAGCTCCGATGGTGGTCCGGAATGGCTTCTTCTCGTCGTCTCCGTACGCCGAAGATAGATCCACCTGAAAGCTCCAACCTTTAGCTCCTTCTTCGTTCTTTGAAGAAACTAGTTCACTTGGTTTGCTAAACCTAGTGAACTAGAATGAGTAGAGAAGAATTAGAATGGGATTTTATCTATGGTTCTTGATTCTCAACTCATGAGACAAGAGAACCATAGATTAAAGAGAGGGAGCAAGAGCAAAAGGGTGAGAGCAAAAGGAAAGCTCAAGAACAAGAGAGAGAATGAGCAAGAAAGAATGAGGCTCTCTTTTGTCTTTCACCCTCTCATAATCCAAAGCAATCATAACTCATCATACTAACAAAAGTCTTATGTGATGGTTGAAGCAACCATAACCATATCATTTCATGCACTCATTTTACACAAATGAGCAAGCAAGTAAAAGTCTTTGCCATGAAATGATGGCTATGGTTATCATGATGGTCAACTAGTCAAGCCTAGTCAACCGGTCAACAAAGTCAACAAGTCAACAAAAGTCAACAAGTCAACAAAGTCAACAACCATATCACCATAATACTTAATTAATATAATAGTTAATCACATATCATATTCTCATTAGGGTTGATCAAAAGGTCAATAGTCAACGGTCAACTGTCAACAACCCTAATGAGAATCCACTGCCTCTGTCTCCCTGTCAACTGTGCATACACACCCGCATCCGCGTTCCGAGGAACACGAATGCAAACTGGATAAATCCAATCCCATAAGGTACACTAGGATCTGGCTTAAACCAAAGCCCGCTAGTGTAAACTGTCCGGACACTGTACGCGCACAAGTGCACGGATGTGACCGAACCCTGTCGCAAAACCATGCGACCTGTCGCAATATCATGCGACCTCTACTCTTTTGCCTAAAGGCGAAAAGCTTTCTGTGTGGGACTCTAAAGACTCGACACTACGCTGGCAGTGGGTTTAACCACAGACCGCAAGCGGCACTAGCTGTGCGTAACGGTCCCCAGGTAATGCCGACAAGAAGACCGACGAGGCGAAACCCATCTGAACTCCTACTGAGCCTGAGTGTGACATTCTCCGTACAATCCGGTCTGTTCGTCTGATACATCGCATGGCGTGCCTAGGGGGCGGTAAACGTCAGTCCCCCAATAGCGGTACAAGTCATGCCGGAGCGAAGCCCAAAACACCCTGAGATAACACTGGAAACCTACCAGTATATCTCGTTTGCCCTGGCCAGAGACTACTCGTGTAATGGCTCTCCTAGACACAGAGCGATGTCAACCCCCAATACCGGGAGAGACGAATCCTGTCTAACCGTCACTGCCTCCAAGTGCTTCGGGACTGCACCCAACCACTACCTGTTTGCACGACTCCTTTGAGCCGTGGTAGGGTAGTGATCAAAGTACAGTGGGAACACACTCGAGGCGGAGTGACAGTGTCAAGTCAGCGGACTAAGCTGTACTCATGTCACCTGGGAACTGATAACTGACGATAGGTATAATTCCAACTAGTCAGTTCCCGACGAGTCCTGTCAAGTGTACCCGTAACCTAACGAGCACCCGCATACTATCTCAAGTACGACGTACTGACGGCTGTGGGACAGACCGTCTCCCACACTGGGATGAGAAGCGCATGCGCTGGTCTACTCCGGAGTATCGATGCCCTGTCTCGATAGTCCTGCGACCAGGGACCTGCATAAGGATGTGCTTATAGATTACCCAGCCCCACTAGTGTGACGGCCATCACATCGCTGGTAATCAGGCAAAGATCCTAAGGGCTCCACTAATGTGTATAGGCGATATACAAAATATAAACACATGTACACATTGAAGTAGAAACAAACCAAGTAGCATACTACTATTTTGAGCAAGATTGTATATACAAGGTGAATATCCCAAGCATCCATTAAGTAATATACAAACTAGTATGATACAGTAATGGCCTCTAGGGCATATACACTAACACGGTCTGTGGTTAAACCCACTGCCAGCGTAGTGTCGAGTCTTTAGAGTCCCACACAAAGAGTTTCCTGCATTGAGCGAAACGTGTAGAGGCCGTATGGTTTTACGGCAGGGCCGCGATCACTTGCGTACACTTGTGTGCGTATGTTGTTCGGGCAGGCAATACTAGTGGGCTTTGGTTTAAGCCGGATCCTTGTATTGCACGGATCGATTTGTTTTGTCTTCAGTGCATTCGCATTCTACGAAATGCGGATGCGGGTATGTATGCACAGTTTTGAGGAGTGATGAAAGAGGTGGTGCCTCATTAGGGTTTTGGCAGTTGGTTCGGCCATAACCGTTATGTGGCAGGCTCATTAGGGTTTTGGCAATTCGTTCGGTCAAAACCATTATGAGCCGGGGACATTGTTTACTAATTCTTTTAGTGATAATTTTATGATGGCTAATTGCATTGACCATTTGACCACCATGACCTCTCTTGACTTTTTTGACCGGTTGACCGGGGTTGACCATTGACCTTCATAAGAGATCTACACTCTTCTTTTGATTTTATTTTTCTTTTGATTATGAAAATGGTCATTTCAATGTAGCCATCAACTTTATCTTGATGGGATTAGTAATGATAATGTTTTTGCATTATTGAACAATGGCTCATTTTCTTTAGCTCATAATTCATTCTCATTTCTCTCTCTTGCTCGTTCTCATGAGAAGAAAAGAAAATGAGCTCTCATGGTTGCTAACTTCTCCTCCTTCTTCCTCCTCTTGACTCTATCTTTTGATCTCATGTGTTGAGAGAAAAAAATCCCACAAAGACAAACACATCCATACATCACTTCTACACAACCTAGGGCTTCTAGATTAGCGATCTCGTCGCCCTAGTTGCCTCGGCTCGAGGTGGAGCTCGGTGTACAACTCTCTGGTGGATCGTCTTCGACTCAAGAAGGCCACGGAGGTGCCCAAGGACCGGATCGACGCTTGGAGCTTTGATGGACGAGCGGGACAGCGGAATGAAGACCCGAAGGACCGATTTCGTGAGGTATACTTTCTACAGCATAGTAGTTAAAGCCTCTAGTAGTTTACTAGTTACTAGTTTAGCAAAGATCCGTGCTTTTAGTCCATGTTGGCTTGCGCCAAATCATTGTTTTTCGTCGTTTCCGCCTCCCCGTAAGAACCGGGATGAGCAACGTGGACTTACATCGACGACAGGGTGCTTCATGCGAGGTATCCCCTCACGGAGGAAGAACTCCACAGCGGTAGCATCGAGCTAGCGGGTAGAGGCGAGCAGGCTGGCGGAGGCACCGAGCAGGTGTACGGCGGGGAGGCCTTGGCTGAGAAGGTGACTTGAAGCCGCCACTCTCCCTGTTTCCTCTTTTTACTTTGTAAGCCTTCAGGCAATTTTGTAGCTATTTTGCAGAGCTGAGGAGCTCATAATACCTCGTACATAATCTTGAAATTAATAAAATATTTTAGCTCGTCTATGATGCGCTTGATTAGAATGTATATGTTTTTGTTTCTCTTTTTCCAAGTGTGGATAGACCGGTGTCCCTCCTCACCCTGTAGTCAAGGTGATGTGGGACAAGCGAACACTAGGTCTATTCTTCTAAGTATAGACAGGTCGGTACCCTATTCACCCAGGAGATGATGTGTAGCGTGAGTCAAGTGCACTTAGCAGAGCTTGGTGCTATCACTTCTTCGGACTCGAGTAGGGTTGGAGTTCGGCCGGCTATCGACCAAACCCGAGCTTTATTTACTTGGGCCACGTTAGGAGTTTGCCTACTTAGAGTACGAGTGCCGGGTAGAGGTCTGCTTGTTAGTTTTAACGCGAGGCCTTATGATCCACCATTGATGCCTAGCAGGAAGCTATCCGGTGGCCTCATGATGAGGGCTTCGGGTTTACGGCGTTGCTGGGCAGGGAGATGCTCGCTATAGATGGGCCGGGCAGAAAGCTACTCGACTGCCTCATGAAGAGGACTTTGGATCCACGACATCATTTGGTAGGAAGTTACCCGCTGTGGATGGGCCGGGCAGGAAGCGACCCGGCGGCCTCGTAAAGAGGGCTTTGGATTGTAACACGCTAGTACATTTATACTATATATTTTTGTATTTCAAATCTTGCGGTAAAATTCTTTACTATTGTTT
This sequence comes from Agapanthus africanus, assembly GCA_030015575.1. Lineage (NCBI taxonomy): Eukaryota > Viridiplantae > Streptophyta > Magnoliopsida > Asparagales > Amaryllidaceae > Agapanthus > Agapanthus africanus. Next base: position 249,049,849 of record CM057343.1, on the reverse strand, counting down.
CTATTGGGTTGCGAATGATGCAATTAGTAGCTGTGGTTATTATCCGACCCGACCGCATGTATGAAACCCGATATGGTATGAGGATATATCAAATATTTTCTCGTACACTATATCCATGTGAATCGAGTATTAAATACATATATAATATATTTTTTAAGCTCTACATATCTCTTTATAATACAATATAAAAACAAATAATATTCTTTTCCTATCTAGCCTTGCATGGCATATTATCCTATATCAGGTGGTTACGCCATATATCATGTTCATATCTTAAGAGTTAGAAAGACAAATAATTGGATTGTTACATATATTTATGTAGATTTTATTGGGGGTGTATTTATTTAATTACAGGATATTACATTATGGTTAAAGTTCTTACATATGCTCTTTTTATTTAAAAACTATATTTTTAAAGGGATACGGGTAATATTTGGAGAGATCTGGTATTATCTGCAAAATCCTACAATATATATATATATATATTATATTTTTCTATAACTATATATATATATAAACTGTTATATATATATATAAATCATATAAATAAATTTATTATTATAATCTCTCTCCATCCTTACCCCTCTCTCTCCCTATATATAATATATATATATATAATAATATATAAATTTTACTATCAACTCTCTCTCTCCCTCTCGCAGAACCTTAACCCACGCCGTCGCCGTTGCCCTCTCGTCGCCGTACCCTCTTGTCGTCATCGTCCCCACTTCTTTGTCTTCTCCTCTTCCTTACCGTCAGCACCTCCATCCTCCTCATCTGTCATGATCCGAAGGTACGGAACGTGACTGGCACTTAGATTACGAGACGTCTAAAGGCGTAATGTAACCTAAGTCAGCCAAAGCCCAGAAAATCTAAACCATAAACAATAAGAGTGAAGGAAAATTCTCATCCGAGCCCTTGACTGGTGGGAATCGGGCCGGAGAGGCTATGACTTTGACTGCACCCTTTCATGAAAACGACTTTAAAATCAATTAAGTTGCATTAACCCCTTTTTAAAAGCATCAAAAATTTCCGAAATTTTCGGCAGAGTCTCCTTTGTAAATACTAGCCCCTAAAAATGGGTACAACAAGATATATAACCTGTAACGAATAAATGGCATCCCCAAGCGGAAGCTAGCTCTTCGCCCAAGGCGGATCACAACTACACGCAATATATATGCAATATCATGCTAATAAGCATAAAGAAGCACAAAATAAGAAAAACACAACGTCGGCTCAAATGAGCTCGACCCCAGAGAAACCACATATACACAAATCTCTCAGTCTCAATACCAGGTCGCATATACAAATAAGAAGTGGTAGATGGAGAATACTAGATACAAAGATAGTACAAAAGAGATAAAGTTTCCTTGCAAACCCACCTACGAGCAATGTTGCGAGTCTGAGCAAAAGAAGCCAATGATAAGATAAGCCCGCCGCAACAAGGTTGACGGGTCCGACCTGCACGACACTGTGGCATAACGGGGGTGAGTTGCCAGCTCGTGAGTAGAATATAACATCTAATAAGGCTATCGTAAGAATGCACGCAAATGCGTCACAACATGTATGTCTATATGTGATGTAATGCCACTAGTATGTATGCACATGTATGCAACATCAATACGAAATCTTTAAGTGTTTAAAATACTATAAGATCTGCATTCTTAACTTAGTAATAGAATATCTGTGCAATAGCTAAAGTACCATCAATGAAATCATCTGAAAACCGTGTCAAGCATCGACACCAAATATGGAAATATATCTGTCTCACTGTCTCACTATATCAATGTCTCAATACATCGGGCTCCGTCAGTCCGGATCGGCCCATATCATCAAATCTCATGGCAACGGTCGGTATCCTTCGGATATCCGCCGCGCCAGACATCACCGGTAGGTAGTCTTCCCCTGCCAGGCTCATCGTCTACAACTCGATCTTCTTGCCCCGGGGTACTATACCGGGCCTACCATATACCCGAGATGGTTCATCCACTCCTCAAATCGGGTCTCGAAATCGAACAGAAAACATGAAAACTCATGGTGGACGACACATACATCACGAGAAAACCGCAACTTTATTTTAAAAATGATAATAATAAGCTTTTGTTAAATTCTTCCGGTTTACCCCAAAATCCAGAAATCGCATCAACACTGAAATCCTCAAGAAAATCATAATACTCAACATGTTGTATATGATAAATGTTTATGATATCAAAGGTATGCAATTGATTTGTGACTAGGAATCTATACAAGCATGATGATGATATAGGGTATATACATGCTATGCAATTCAATATATTATGTATGATGCAAGTGTTAATACTGAACTAAACATGTTCTACAGTGCTCGTGGCATGGCAATTACCAAAGGCGTGTGTGTCACATGAATAGTGCGTGTGCAACATGAGCTAATGGTAATGGTGTACGTGTCCTAAGAGGTGATATCACACATGTGTATATGCATAACCATGCAATGCCAGCAAATGAATAGCTATAAAGGTATGCAATGAATAAGATGGTTAACTAACTAACTAGGCATATAGTTGCAAGTAATAAAGTGATCCTAACTATGGGGCGCCTCACGCCATACAGGCGATTTCCTCATAGATGTATACATCTACTCACCTGGACGCCTCGCTAATCTGATCCAACCACCGCTTTGCCTTTGTGCGCTGTGTCCGATGTTTCCGCAACCGATCCTAAAATTGCATAACACACAACATAAGATTACACCTCATGAAACATCGCAAGTCACAATATGAAAAGATCGACGCTCACAAGTTAGGCACAACGTGCACTCGGTGCGCGGAAAACACACGAAAATCGCTAAAACCTTAACTAAAATCGTCGTTTCGGGGCAACCGTGAAAACTAAAACCCGACTAAACCAAACTCCGCATTCACACACCCTATAAGTCGTAGTAGATGCTAATAGCATCGACAATATATCACAATTAAGTCACTTCCTAATTTTAAGAAAAACCTAGTAAACATTCACATACAAATTTCGATGCAAACCTCACGAATTAACGATTTAGCGTTCACCAACTAGCACAAACGTCCGATCTAACCCACTAGATGGCCACAACACTAAATTTAACCCACTTACCATACTTCAAACCCTAATTACAACACCAATCCTTTTCTTGAATTTCATTAAACAAGGAATTGTAACCAAAATAACACTTTAAAATTCTAAATTAGCATATTTAACTACCAATTTAACAACTAGATTAAAATTATACCTCCCAAGTGTTGAACCCCTTGCACTAAGCCTCCAAAGTTGCCTCTTTTCTCTTTGTTTTAAACCAATTAGGGTTTGAGAAGAGGTAGAATAGGATTTAGGTTTGAATTTGTGAAGAAAAATTGTAGATTTTTGTTGATTTTTGAAGGAATTTTGAAGCAAGAAAATGGGGAAAGAGGAGGGTTTTCTGCAGGTGAGCTCGGCCTGGGGGTAGAGGAGGGGAGAATGAGGGAAATGTGTAGAAAATTCTACACAAAAAGCATCTTCAAAGGTCAATTAATGCATATCATATCAAATTTTACAACAAAAACAAAACCCATTTTAAATTCATTTTTGATTTAATTTTCAAATCCTAGAACTAAAATCTTGAAAAGTCTTGATACAATTTTTGTTACACTAAACTTTAGTTTATAATGGTTCCTAAGTGTGTGATTTACCCATTTAAATTTGTATTTATCACTAATTTAATGTATTTTTAAAAGCTTAAAATAATATTAAAAATAATTAATTAAGGAAAAAAATTTAAATGACTAGAAATTTTTAAGTGACAATTTAGGGACCAAATTCTAGCAATATCTTATCTAAATTTTGTATAATTAGGCCTATATTGAAAAATACTCGGAAAAGACTGATTATTTGCCGATTAACGAAAAACTGCCTAAACGATTTTCGAAGCGTTACACCATCTCTTTCCCCGAGGGCTCACCGAGCCGATCCCCGAGCTGAGAACCTATCACCTCCCCTCACCGTTGACCTCACATCTTGACCCGACTACTTATGTCACTTTCCCTCCTCATCGGTAACACCAGAGCACCTACACACCACCACCGCACCTTCTTCACCTTTTCCTTCTCATTCGCCGATCACCATCAACCCCCATCGGCCATGACCCCTTACCGACGACTTCGTCGTTCCTTCAACCTCGTCGCTGTCCATCTCTCTATTCTTCCCTGTCCATACTAAAACCCCAGAACCCCAGCAACCCCATTTCTTCTTCTTCTTTCATTCGTCTTCTACTTTCTTTCTTCTTCTTCTTTATTCTTCTTCTCTCTTTTATCAATAACCGATTAGTTCTCGCCGGAGTTGTGCACGTCACCGACGATCCAGATGACCCAGTCACCACCGTCTAGCCCAGTTACCACGCCACGTAGTTTCTCAGTCAGGTCAAGTCTTACATATGTGAGTTTTGCATCGTGACGTTATTCGATGTCCGGAATGTGATATCCATATATTCGTCATGAGATTTTGATCAGGAAAGTTCGAAACTTGCAACATGCTATTTTGTTATATCAATAATTATATGATTAACTATAGTACATGTGTTTTACTATCTAGCAAATATTATCGATTTATAGTTTATATTATTAGTCTGTATCCGTACCAATAATGGTTTATCTAGTTGCATGACGGATCATCACAATATTACCATACTACTATATCAGTTCAGTATTTTATCTAGATTGCAATATACCTGGTAACAGACATAAAACAGTTTTTACAGATAGATACATATACATCCTGGCATTAGTTATGTTTACCGTATTTAGATGTTGGTTACAGTTTTACTTTTGGTATCTATTTTGGTTAATATATATTGCCTGACTTGTACATGAGACTTTACCAGACATGTTACTTGGATCATCCGCTAATGCCGACAATCCTGACTTTTGTCCTGACGGATGTGACTTGTTGTCTAGATAAACAAGACCTGTACCTGCTTGATCCTGTGTTTGGCTTTAGATTTATATCATCGATACTTGACTTGAACACAAAACCTGGGGGTAAGGGGAAATCAATAATGAAACCTGACTTGTAACTCGATAGTTCGATACTTTCCAGAGACTGATCAGTCGATACAGGCTTTGGCCGGCCCCAGAATGATGCTGCTGACATCATTCGTCTGTACATGCTACCTGTTTTTACTGCTTAGCGGCACGTCTCGGATTCATCCCCGAGAGTCTTCACCATGGTCCCGGGCATGCACGGGATACTATTGAGTTACATCGACAATTCCATTTAATTGATTTCAAAAACTTGTAGAATAGATAACCTGGAAGCACAGACTTTAGGATATACATCACATACATGTAGCCCACTGTTTTATACCTGTGTTTATTATTTATACTCATGTTTAATCATAGTATCCTATCCTGGTTATTACTATTATTTTGATATTATGACCACTGACGTCTGGGTTTTGCATGGCCCAGTTCCTTTGACTTTTTCGCAGGCAGATCAGGAGTATTTTAGAAAGCAAGCCGAGCAATGAGGAGCTAGATGTTTAGTTTTAGAGATGCTTAGTTTATTTATTTCCATAGTTTTATTTTTATCGATGTGATCCCATAAAGGACGTGCTTCATAGATTATTTTATTGGATCTTAATTTGTTTCCGCTATATGCATTTCTTGACTTTTATTTACTGTGGCAAATGGACGTGTGTTAGTTAGACTTTTATTTATTGTTCTTGATATCTGATTGATAGCCGTAATGTGATTATGGAGTGATCATTACTAGCCATAGGTAGTATGGTTGGCTCTGTCACGTGCCGTATTTACGTATTTTGGGAAGCGGGGCGTAACAGGATTTGTTTGGTATCAGAGCCATAGTGTTTAGGGTTAGTGAGGTTTGGTTCTTTTGTAGTTAGGTATTGAACCCAATACACTAACCAGGAAACCCGGAATTAGGAACATGTCCGGCTACATTACTACCTTGCTAGTCTTGAATCTATAGCTATCAATATCTTGTTTATTGAATCATGTTTACCGTTACTAATCCCCTTCAGTGTCTTAGCTTCAGAATCATGGTGGATAGAGATTTGCGGTATACCAGAAGCATGTAGATAACACCGCATTACTTGGAGTTATACGTGGTATGTTATAAAACAAGAAGCGACAAACTGAGCTAAATCAGCGGCAGGCCGAGACTTTCCAAGAGGGTCTGCGGACGGTCCAGCAGTCCATTGTTACAGCAGCACCCAAGCCAACCCAGCGTGAGAGCACCGTGGAAGACTTTAGGAAGCTCGGTCCATCCACATTTACTGGATTAGAGGAGCCATTGCCAGTGAAGCAGTGGCTAGTTGATACAGAGAACCTGCTCGTTGCCGCGCATATTCCAGATAAGAAAAGGGTGGATGTAGTACGCATCCAATTGGTAGATTACATTCGCGAGTGGTGGCTCATAGAGGAGACCCATCTGACCAAGCCGATTAGTTGGGAAACTTTTTCATGAAGTTTCTTGGAGAAATTCTTTCCACAGTCTGCTCGGGAGGAAATGGAAGAGAAGTTCATTAGCTTGAAGTAGAATGGCGGATCCACTGATACACATGTGGCTGAGTGGACCCGACTCAGTCAATTTGCGGGTCCCTTGGTTGCCAATGAGGCGGATAGGGCAAGGCGGTTTATGCGTAGCTTGGATGTGGAGATTCAGAGACACATAATATCTCTGGGATTGACCACCTTCTCCCAAGTTCCCAAGGCGACTAGGAAGCAGCATAGTTTATCGGTGAAAGTATAGGGTAATATACAACAAGAGGTTGTAGTGCGGAAGCCGGCGTTTGCGCCAAACAGAGCTCCTGTACATAGAAGCATTCTGGTAAACAAACGAGGCACTGTACCTATGAAGAAGACTTTTGTATCAGATCAAAAAAGGGTGCGATTTATGACTTTTGCCATCTACCCGAACACACGCAGAAGGACTGTCGAAGGAGGCTCGGACTCTGTTTAGTTTGTGGATCAGCTGACCATACCATCAGTGCTTGCCCTTCGAAACTACGATCGAGAGACAATATTTAGAAACCACTGTAGAAGCAGACCTTTGGGCAGAAGCTGATAACTCAAAGGCCCAATCAAGGATGGGACTTCACCTTGACGGCCAAGGAGGCTAAGGCGTCAGATGATGTTGTTTCAGGTATCCTACTTGTTTATAATTTTCCCGTATTAGCATTATTCGATTCAGGTGCATCCCATTGCTTCATATTGTCCAAGTTTATTAGTGCACACTCTATTCCACACACGGCCCTGTCTAGTTGCTGGGACATACACACTAGGAATGGGAGAATAGTATCTAGTAGTGAGTGCAAGGGTTGCATGATTGTTATTTGTGGACGGGAGTTATTTGCGTATTTCTTGGTGATTGATACTGGCAGCTAAGATGTTGTCTTGGGAATGGATTTTCTGGGCATTTTCCACTCTCACATTGATTGTAGGGCAACGAAACCGATCTTCTAGATTCCCGGAAATCCGAAGTCATATTTTTGAGAGGTAGCAGATCTATCAAGCCAGTCGAATTTAGGGCTAGACCGACTAGTGTCGTTCTTTCATCGATGGAAGTAAACAAGGAAGAGGCACCGGCAGTAGTTCAGGATTTTATGGATGTGTTCGAGGGCATCTCGGTTTTACCGCCAAAACGAGATGTGGAGTTCACGATTGATCTTATTCCAGGAGCAGCGCCGATTTCAAAGGCTTATTATCCAATGGCGCCGGTGGAACTGGAAGAGATAAAGAAATAAGTTACCGAATTACTAGAGAAGGGTTGGATTCATAGCAGCGGTTCACCATGGGAAGCCCCAGTTCTTCTAGTCAAGAGAATGATGTCACACGACGGATGTGCATCGACTATCGAGAATTAAATCGGGTGACTATTAAGAACAAGTGTTAGTGTATATGCCCTAGAGGCCATTACTGTATCATACTAGTTTGTATATTACTTGATGGAAGCTTGGGATATTCACAGTTGTATAGACAATCTTGCTCGAAATGGTAGTATGCTACTTGGTTTGTTTCTACTTTAATGTGTGCATGTGTTTCTTTTAGCATATCGCCTATACACATTAGTGGAGCCCTTAGGATCTTTGCTTGATTACCAGCGTTGTGATGGCAGTCACACTAGTGGAGGCTGGGTAATCTACAAGCACATCCTTATACAGGTCCCTAGTCGTAGTACTATCGAGACGGGGCATCAATACTCCTGGGTAAACTAGCGTATGCGCTTCTCATCCCAGCAGGGGAGATGGTCTGTCCCACAGCCGTCAGTACGTCGTACTTGAGATAGTATGCGGGTGCTCGTTAGGTTACGAGTACACTGGACAGAACTCGTCGGGAACTGTTGGTTGGTACTATACCTATCGTCAGTTATCAGTTCCCAGGTGACATGAGTACAGCTTAGTCCGCTGACTTGACACTGTCACTTCGCCTCGAGTGTGTTCCCACTGTTCTTAGATTGCTACCCTACCACGGCTCAAATGAGTCGTGCAAACAGGTAGCAGTTGGGTGCAGTCCCGAAGCACTTGGAGGCAGTGACGGTTAGACAAGTTTCATCTCTCCCGGTATTAAGGGTTGATATCGCGCTGTGTCAAGGAGAGCCATTACACATAGTCGTCCCTGGCCAGGGCAAGCGAGATATACTGGTAGGTTATCCAATGTTGTCTCAGGGTGTTCTGGGCTACACTCCGACACGACATGTACCGCTATGAGGGGACTGACGTTTAACACCTTCTAGGCCCGACATGCGATATTCTCAGATGAACAGACCGGACTGTACGGAGATTGTCACATTCAGGCTCAGTAGGAGTTCGGATGGGTTCACCTCATCAGTCTTCTTATCGGCATCTACCTAGGGACCGTTACGTACAGCTAGTACCGCTTGCGGCCTGTGGTTAAACCCACTGCCAGCGTAGTGTCGAGTCTTTAGAGTCCCACACAGAAGGCTATTCTCCTTTGGGCAAAACAGAGTAGAGGTCGCATGGTTTTGCGTCAGGGTTCATTCACATCCACGCCCTTGTACACGTTTAGTGTCCGGGCAGTTATTACTAGCGGGCTTTGGTTTAAGCCAGATCCTAGTATATGTTTTGGGATTGGTTTTATCTCATTGTATTCGTGTTCCTCGGAACAAGGATGCGGGTGTGTATGCACAATTGACAGAGGCAGAGGCAGAGGATTCTCATTAGGGTTGTTGACCGTTGACTTTTTTCTAAACCCTAATGAGAATAAGAAATATGATTAATAATATTAATTAAGTATTATTGTGCCATGGTTGAGTTGAACATTTGAGTTTTGTTGACTTGTTGACTTTGTTGACCGGTTGACCATTGTGGACTTGTTGACCATCATCATTTCATTTCTATGACTTTTTTTTATTTGTTGTTCTTTACAAAATGCATTAAATGCATGAAATGATAATGGTCATTGAAACTAACCATCACAATTCTTAATTATTATCATCATCATCATTATTCTTTCTTTTGTGAGCATGGTTGTAAAAAGTCAAGCTCATTCTCACTTGATCACTCTCTCTCATCCAAGCTCTCCCTCTTCCTCTCTCTCAAGGCTCTCATGTCTCATGTGTTGAGAAGCATGAGCCATTGAGATAAAACCTTTCAAAACTCTTCTCTACTCACTCTAGAGTACTAGGTCTAGCACGCCAAGCACTTTAGTTTCCTCTCGGTTGAGGTAGGAGCTCAAGGTAGAGGCTTTCGGGTCGATCCTTCTTCGACAACAAGAGGACTACGAGGTGGAGCCAATCCAACCACTCCAAGGAGCAAGAAGAGAAGGAGTTCAAGACCTAGGTATAACCTTCTAACATAGTAGTTAAACTTCTAGTTAGTTTGCTAGGTTTTTGTTTAGTAAAGATCATGTTTTCTAGTCTATGTTACCTTGCGATAAAAAATCGTTTTTTACCGTTTCCGCATCCCCGTAAGAACCGGGACGAGTAACGTGGACTTACAGTAGTATTAGAGCCTAGCTAAACAACAACTAGCATGTTAGCAAAGTATTTAGAATTTCGATCGGAGAAAAAATCGCAAAACACGTCCGAAAACTCATGTTTCTGCCGATTTTTAAAACTGTTCAAAAATTAATTCCACACATCTTAAAAATCGGCTCAGGGCTTTGTAGGAACACACAGCAAATACGAGCCACTGACTCGATCAACGCGCCATGGAACCGCGGCGAGAACATGCTTCTTGCCGCGGATCCGCTGCCGAGTTGACTCGGCCGTGACTCGTCTTTGCTGCAGTTTTATTAGTGTTCTGTTTTGGGATTTTTAGCATATTTTGTTTCTGCCCAGAATTTCCAGAGAACAAAGTTGTGTTTGGGGTAGTTACAAATCTGTATTTTGATCGAAGTTCTGTAGACTTTAGCTAATGGGTTATATCTGTGATGTGATATATGCACTGAACGCTAACTAATCGCTATACGTCGATTAGTAGAGGTTGTGCATATCTGTGATCTGTAATGTTGATTGATTGTGTATATGAACTCGTTGGATTGTCGCGGATGAATAGCCGGGGGTTGTGAGATGAGAGTTTTCTTTATCTTTCATTTGATGTAATATGTAATTTGATGTAATATTATTTTTATGGCCGCACATCCGGGATGAGGTTGTAGCCGCCATTGTATATTATTTCTTTTACTGTTTTTGCTCCTTGGATAGACCCAAGGTGGGGTGCACAAACTACCGGGTACCTCGAAGTGCTGAGTGGCCTACTCACGTTGTTGAGGGAGGTTGCTTCACTTCGGGTACTTGGCGGGTAGTTTTCCGCACCCATAGCGGTCTAGGGTGGGGTCTTGGCTATTCATCGCGACCGTGTAATCCGCTTTTCGTTGCAGGCTCGAACGAAATGCGGATTCCTAGTATATCCAATGTGTTCATCTGTGATCTGGAATGGCTATCATTGCATCTGACGAATGTATATATCTATATATGATATCTAGTAGGCGTTGCTTATGTTTTGCATCCGCGCTAGTCCAGCCCCCGCTCTGTCGTTAGTTAAGTAACCTAACGGGTAATGACGGGGCCCGTGGAGTATGCGGATGGCATAAGCGTACGTCATATTTTCGTTGTTTTCTGCAATGGTAGGATTAAATGATGGGACGCATTAAATTAATTCAAGAAAATAAACCAAAGTTAAAGTCATTGGAACAATTTCAAAACCACTCGGTTTCTTTTCAAAAACCAACTTTTAAACGCGGAGCTTGAACCACTCCTTTTAAAAGCTATCATGTTCCATCGATTATATCAAGTTCACTACGTTCATGGTTTCGCCAAAACCATTCGTAGCCCTCCGTCATTTTATATGGATAGTCAATAGTATTCAAGCTGTGTTTATTGGCCAAAGTCAAGGCATAGTGATTGGTAGCTATTGGATATTCATATGTAGCATAGATAGATGTGTTGGTTTGGGACAGTCGTACTGCCTTGTTGGCCAAAATCAAGGGTAGGTACGGGTGGGTCCAAATTAACCTGGAAAATGACGGGTAGAACATGACATGTGACTTATGATTTGTTGGCCAAAGTCAAGGTCATAAGAGCATGGGGCAAAAATCCACATCGGGAGTTTCTAAAGAAACTGAAACTTGCTAGTGCTGCATACCATTTGGAGTGTGATGATTCTGGTAGGATTCCTTCAGTTTTATCACACGATGATATTTGGATCCCGATCCTACTGTGAGTATATACTACTCCTCGGGAACTTTCTTACTTAACGATCAATGCTATAAACCAAGTAGGTGTCTAGAAAGGTGTTAGCGGGGCTACGCCCATAGGGAAAAGAGGTTACTTAATTAAGGAACTTCACAAAAGCGTTGGAAAACCTCCCTCGAAGTACCAACACTGGCCTGGCTGAACGGTTAAGCAAGTATTGTACGGTGTGATTGATCCCGACTAATTCTTCCTTTTTGGTTTGAGCAAGAATTTGAAAAACAGTGGGAGCCATCCTGTTTAGACAAACTAAAAACCACTCTAAACTTGCAAGAGCATCATGCTAAAGTGTTTCTTCTCTCTCTCCTAATTGCAGCGACCAAAGATCATGACCGAACTTAAGTTAATACTAGATAAAAATATACTGACAGGGCCAAACTACAAAGATTGGCTCAGGAATGTCAAAATGGAAATCACTTATGACAAGTTGGGGTATCTCCTTACTACCCAAGCTCCCCCTGTCCCAGGTCCCACCTCCAGCGTCGCGGATAAGGAAATCTGTAAGACCTGGGAGATCGACTGCGCAAAGGCCAAGTGCCTCGTGCTTGCCTCTATGGACAATGAACATTACAGGAGGCACGGGAATATGGACCTAGAATCCATATTTCTCCATACTAAGGAACTATATGGAGAGCAATCCCGTATTGCCAGATACGAAGTCTCGAAAAAGTTGTTTTCGGCGAGATTGGCCATCGGATCATCGGTAGTGGAACACGTTCTTAAAATGATTGGCTTCATTGAAGAGCTCGCGGACCTTGGGACCACGTTAGAAAACGAGCTCTACACTGACTTGATTCTCCAGTCCCTCCCTTCCACTTACGCCCAGTTTATCGTGAACTTCAACATGCAAGGAAAAGAAGTTGAACTTCCGGAGCTCCTTAACATGTTGAGGAGTGCAGAGGGCACCTTACAGAAAGTAAGGGAAACACCCGCTTTGTCTGTTGGAGGACCTTCCTCTTCTAAGTCCAAGGCGAAAGCCAAGGGAAAGAAGAAGAAAACCCCTACCAAACCAAGGGGCGGTGTTAGTAAAGTGGAAGCGAAGGGAAAGGCAAAGGCAACAAAGGTAGCGGGACAGCTTGTGGGAAAGGAAGAGTGCTTTTATTGTCATAAGAAAGGACACTGGAAAAGGGATTGCAGGGCTTGGAAGGTCAAGAACCAGGACTCGTAGCAAGTTGTGGCTTCGGCTTCAGGTGTTTATGTTATTGAAAACTGTCTATCAGTAAACTCTACTTCCTGGGTATTGGATACCGGATTAGGATCTCATATCTGTAATTCTTTGCAGGCACTGAGAAAGCTTAGGGTTTTGAAGGCAGGTGATATGACCCTCAGAGTTGCAAACGGAGCTGGCATAGATGCTGAGTCCGTGGGGGACTATCACTTGGGATTGTCAGATGGACATGTTTTGATTTTGCGTGATTATTATTTTGTACCCAGTGCGACTTGTAACATCATATCTGTATCTTTAAAGTCTAAAGAAGGTTATGATTTTGCATTTGTAAGCGTTGTTGTAAACATTCACCTTAATCATGTTCTGATTGGGTCGGGTACATTAAGCAACAGTATATACGTATTAAACCAACCACAGATTTTCAATGTCCAGAATACACACAAAAGAAAGTCTCCAGAAATAAATCATGCTTTCTTATGGCATTGTAGACTGGGTCACATCAATGAGAGAAGGTTGACGAAGTTACATAGAGAAGGATATTTGGATCCGTTCGAATATCAATCATATGCAACTTGTCAATCCTGTCTCAAAGGAAATATGACAAAGACTCCATTTACTAGACATGGAGTAATGGCGAGCGAGCTCTTGGGACTCATACACAGCGATGTATGCGGTCCAATGTCTACACATGCGCGAAGTGGTTATTCTTACTTCATTACTTTTACGGATGACTTTTCAAGGTACGGATATGTCTTCTTAATGAAATATAAATCTGAAGCCTTTGGAAAATTCCAGGAATACAATAATGAAGTAGAAAAATAAACAGGCAAAAGTATCATGACACTGAGATCTGATCGAGGTGGTGAATACTTGAGTGCCGAGTTTCTGGATTACCTCTCTCAGCTTACTCCTCTATACACTCCACAACATAACGGTGTATCGGACAGATGGAACCGAACCCTATTGGATATGGTACGTTCCATGATGAGTAACGCTGAGTTGCCGCGATCATTCTGGGGATATGCACTAGAATCAGCTGCATACCTTTTGAACCGAGTTCCAACTAAGACACTGCCAACCACACCATATTAGAGGTGGAGTGGGAAGAAACCCTATCTTAAGCACATTAAGACATGGGGATGTCCAGCTTTTGTCAAAAAGCAGCATGCTGACAAACTCGAGGCACGCTCAGTACAGTGCAAGTTTGTTGGATATCCAAAGAACTCAAAGGGATATTTCTTCTATTGCGAAGAGGAACAAAAGGTTTTTGTTTCTCGTCATGCCTGCTTCTTGGAAACTGAATTTTTGGAAAATCAGATAAGTGGGAGCACAATAGAACTGGAAGAAATTCCAGAACCACGAGCTATTACTGAAAGCTTATTAGAACTAAAGGGTTCGAAAGAACAGGACATTCCTGCGCCGCTCCGCAGGAGTAGTAGGCAGTCTCATCCGTCCGAGAGATACTACGGTTTTCTCATAAATGGGGATAGAGAGGATTGCATCATTGATAATGATGAGCCGACTAGCTTCCAGCAGGCCATTCAGAGCGTTGACTCAGTAAATTGGTTGGATGCAATGCGGACCGAAATGGAGTCCATGTACAACAACAAAGTATGGTCTTTGGACGTTGCTCCAGAAGGGGTAAAACCCGTAGGCTGCAAATGGATCTTCAAGAGGAAGATTGGTGTAGATGGACAGGTTGAGACCTATAAGGCTAGACTTGTTGCAAAGGGTTTTCGTCAAAGACCTGGTTTGGACTATGACGAAACCTTTTCTCCAGTGGCTATGCTCAAATCCATTCGGATCCTTCTTGCCATTGCTGCCTTCCACGATTATGAGATTTGGCAGATGGACGTAAAGACCGCTTTTCTAAATGGAAATTTAGAGGAGTGTGTCTATATGGACCAGCCAGAGGGTTTCATTCAGAGTGGGAGCAGCGGAAAGGTGTGCAAGTTGCTTAAGTCCATTTATGGACTAAAGCAGGCATCGCGGAGTTGGAACATTTGTTTTGATGAGACGGTCAAAGATTTTGGCTTTATCAAAAATCCAGATGAACCATGCATCTATAGTAAAATTGTAGCACGAACTGTCGTATTCCTCGTTTTATACGTGGATGACATTCTCTTGATAGGAAATGACATTCCTATGCTACAATCTGTCAAAGGGTTCTTGTCACACAGGTTCTCCATGAAAGACCTGGGTGATGCCTCTTACATTCTGGGGATCCGGATCCATCATGATAGATCCAAGAGGATATTAGGACTTTCACAGTCCAGGTACATCGACACCATACTGAAAAGATTCAGTATGGAAGATTCCAAGCGCGGTAATCTACCGGCTTGTCACGGGATCACCCTCTCCAAAGAGATGTCTCGCAAGACTGATTTGGAAAGGTATCGCATGTCTATTATACCCTACGCTTCTGCGGTAGGCTCTATAATGTATGCGATGTTATGTACCAGACCAGATGTAGCATATGCACTGAGTGTGGTAAGCCGGTATCAGTCAAACCCCGGGGAGAAGCACTGGATAGCGGTAAAGAACATTCTGAAGTACCTGAGAAGGACTAAGGACATGTTTTTGGTTTACGGCGGAAAAGACCTCCAGATGGAGGCCTTTGCTGACACCAGCTTCCAGAGTGACAAGGATGGTCCAAGTCCATGTCGGGTTATGTATTTACCCTCAATGGACGGGCGGTGTGTTGGAAGAGTTCCAAACAGGAAACCGTTGCTGACTCAACGATGGAAGCGGAATATATCGCTGCATCTGATGTCGCAAAAGAAGCCATCTGGATGAGGAAGTTCTTGGCAGAACTTCAGGTGGTTCCGTCCATTGTTGATCCAATACCTCTGTATTATGACAACAACGGGGCTATAGCTTTAGCGAAGGAACCTAGGTCCCATCAGAAGTCCAAACACATCTTGAGGCGGTATCACCTGATCAGGGAGATCGTGGATCACCGGAAGATCGAGGTTCGGAGGGTTGCTACAGAAGATAACACTGTAGATCCATTCACGAAGGCCTTACCCCAGACTTAGTTCGAGCGCCTGATCGAGATGATAGGTCTTCGATACGCCAGTACATGGCCTTAGTGCAAGTGGGAGATTGTTAGTGTATATGCCCTAGAGGCCATTACTGTATCATACTAGTTTGTATATTACGTGATGGAAGCTTGGGATATTCACAGTTGTATAGACAATCTTGCTCGAAATGGTAGTATGCTACTTGGTTTGTTTCTGCTTTAATGTGTGCATGTGTTTCTTTTAGCATATCGCCTATACACATTAGTAGAGCCCTTAGGATCTTTGCTTGATTAGCAGCGTTGTGATGCCAGTCACACTAGTGGGGGCTGGGTAATCTACAAGCACATCCTTATACAGGTCCCTAGTCATAGGACTATCGAGACGGGGCATCGATACTTCGGAGTAGACTAGCGTATGCGCTTCTCATCCCAGCAGGGGAGATGGTCTGTCCCACAGCCGTCAGTACGTCGTACTTGAGATAGTATGCGGGTGCCCGTTAGGTTACGAGTACACTGGACATGACTTGTCGGGAACTGTTGGTTGGTACTATACCTATCGTCAGTTATCAGTTCCCAGGTGACATGAGTACGGCTTAGTCCGCTGACTCGATACTGTCACTTCGCCTCGAGTGTGTTCCCACTATTCTTAGGTTGCTACCCTACCATGGCTCAAATGAGTCGTGCAAACAGGTAGCAGTTGGGTGTAGTCCCGAAGCACTTGGAGGCAGTGATGGTTAGACAGGATTCGTCTCTCCCGGTATTGGGGGTTGATATCGCGCTGTGTCAAGGAGAGCCATTACACATAATCGTTCCTGGCCAGGGCAAGCGAGATATACTGGTAGGTTATCCAGTGTTGTCTCAGGGTGTTCTGGGCTACACTCCGACACGACTTGTACCGCAATTAGGGGACTGACGTTTACCACCCCCTTGGCCCGACATGCGATATTCTCAGACGAACAGACCGGACTGTACGGAGATTGTCACATTCAGGCTCAGTAGGAGTTCGGATGGGTTCACCTCATCAGTCTTCTTATCGGCATCTTCCTGGGGGCCGTTACGTACAGCTAGTACCACTTACGGCCTGTGGTTAAACCCATTGCCAGCGTAGTGTCGAGTCTTTAGAGTCCCACACAGAAGGCTATTCGCCTTTGGGCAAAACAGAGTAGAGGTCGCATGGTTTTGCGACAGGGTTCGTTCACATCCGCGCACTTGTGCACGTTTGGTGTCCGGGCAGTTATTACTAGCGGGCTTTGGTTTAAGCCAGATCCTAGTATATGTTTTGGGATTGGTTTTATCTCATTGTATTCGTGTTCCTCGGAACACGGATGCGGGTGTGTATGCACAATTGACAGAGGCAGAGGCAGAGGATTCTCATTAGGGTTGTTGACCGTTAACTTTTTTCTAAGCCTTAATGAGAATAAGAAATATGATTAATAATATTAATTAAGTATTATTATGCTATGGTTGAGTTGAACATTTGACTTTTGTTGACTTGTTGACTTTGTTGACCGGTTGACCATTGTGGACTTGTTGACCATCATCATTTCATTTCTATGGCTTTTGTTTACTTGTTGTTCTTTACAAAATGCATTAAATGCATGAAATGATAATGGTCATTGAAACTAACCATCACAATTCTTAATTATTATTATTATCATCATTATTCTTTCTTTTGTGAGCATGGTTGTAAAAAGTCAAGTTCATTCTCACTTGATCACTCTCTCTCTCATCCAAGTTCTCCCTCTTCCTCTCTCTCAAGGCTCTCATGTCTCATGTGTTGAGAAGCATGAGCCATTGAGATAAAACCTTTCAAAACTCTTCTCTACTCACTCTAGAGTACTAGGTCTAGCACGCCAAGCACTTTAGTTTCCTCTCGGTTGAAGTAGGAGCTCAAGGTAGAGGCTTTCGGGTGGATCCTTCTTCGACAACAAGGGGACTACGAGGTGGAGCCGATCCAACCACTCCAAGGAGCAAGAAGAGAAGGAGTTCAAGACCTAGTTATAACCCTCTAACATAGTAGTTAAACTTCTAGTTAGTTTGCTAGGTTTTTGTTTAGCAAAGATCCTGTTTTCTAGTCCATGTTACCTTGCCATAAAAAATCGTTTTTTACCGTTTCCGCATCCCCGTAAGAACCGGGACGGGTAACGTGGACTTAAAACAAGTACCTAATCCCCTGCATCGGCGAATTATTCGATCAACTCAGTGGCGCTAGGGTAATCTCAAAATTGGATTTGCGATCCGGATATCATCAAGTTTGGATGAAATCAGAAGACATTTGTAAGACGGCGTTCCGAACTCAATATGGGCATTACGAGCACTTAGTGATGCCATTTGGAGTTACTAACGCACCGGCAATATTTATGGACTTGATGAGCTGAATCTTTTCACCATACCTGGACCAGTTCATAGTAGTGTTTATTGATGATATTCTGATATATTCGAGGAGCAAAGAAGAGCCTGAAGAACACTTGATAATCACACTGCAGACATTGAAATAAGAAAAGTTATATGCTAAAATGAGCAAATGCGAGTTTTGGCTCGAAGAAGTTAAGTTCTTGGGTTATGTTGTATCCGGAGATGGAATTGCCGTTGATCCTGAAAAGATTTCAGCTGTTCATGATTAGCCAATTCCAAAGAATGTAGGGAAGATCAGAAGTTTCCTTGGGCTTGCCGGATACTATAGAAGGTTTGCCGAGAACTTCGCCCGAATAGTAAAACCATTGACCAAGCTAACATGAAAGGAGGTACCGTTCGTATGGACCGAGAAGTGTGCGTCAGCTTTTGAAGCATTGAAGCAAAGATTGACCACCACTCCTATTCTGACAGTGCCAGATGGTTCCGGAAGACTAGTTATTCACAGCGACGCATCTGGGAAAGGCTTGGGATGTGTTCTAATGCACTGTGGGAAGGTCATAGCATATGCGTCGAGACAATTGAAGACTCATGAGAAGAACTACCCAACTCATGATTTGGAGCTAGCAGCAATGATTTTTGCTTTGAAGATTTCGAGACACTACTTATGGGTGAAAGGGTAGAATCATTTACCGATCACAAAAGCCTAAAATATGTGTTCACACAGAAAGAGCTCAACATGAGGCGTCGTAGATAGTTAGAGCTACTGGCTGACTATGATCTTGATCTAAAATACCATCGGGGAAAAGTTAATGTAGTGCCCGATGCTCTAAGTCGGTTGCCAGCGATACTGATGTTGATTGCACAGAAGAAGATTATAGCTGATCATTAGAGATTCGAATTGGAGATTGTACTACCAATTCTTCGGGACAGTTGATGTAGTTGCAAGTACAGTCATCCTTGATCAATAACATTAAGGTAGCACAATCGTATGATCCAAGACTGCAAAAGTTTCGAGGACAAGTAGAAGCTGGACTTCGAACAGATTTGTTGATTCATGAGGATGGTTCGTTACGATATGGGAGTCGTTTGTGTGTGCCTAAAAGAGATGTTCGTGAAGAAGTCATGAAGGAGGCTCATAGTTCCGCGTATTCAGTACATCCGGGAGGCACAAAGATGTACCAAGACTTATGACAACATTTCTGGTGGTAAGGCATGAAAAGGGAGATTGCTCGCTACGTATTGAAGTGCTTGGTGTGTCAGTAAGTCAAGGCTGAACATCAAAAGGTAGCTGGTTTGTTGCAACCACTTCCAATTCCCTGTTGGAAGTGGGAACATATAACCATGGATTTTATAACAGCTTTACCATGAAGTCCAAAGGGCAATAACGCAGTTTGGGTGATTGTCGATCGATTGACCAAGGCAGCTCATTTTATACTATTTCGAGTTGGTCAGTCGACGGAGGCTTTGGCAGAGCGGTACATGCAGGAGATTGTAAGATTGCATGGAGTACCCATGAGCATCGTTTCCGATCATGATAATCGATTTCTATCACACTTTTGGAGGAGTCTACTGTTGGAGATAGTGCCCTCAGAGTCAATTATTGGATCACAGGCACGTGATTGCAATGATTGAGGGAGGACCTATCCCGGTAGGACAGTCTTACTCGAGATGATAGTATGCTATCTGGTTTATCTTTATCATCGTGTACTGCTTTAGGTGACCTGACATGTCGCTATTACACGTTGATAGAGCCCCTAGGATTCTTGCTTGACTACCAGCAGTATGATGGCGATCATACACGTGGGAGCTGGTGGTCTATAAGCACATCCTTAAAAGGTCCCTAGTCGTAGGAGTTTCGAGACAGGGCATCGATACTCCGTTAGTAGACTAGTGTATACAGTCGAGACCCCGACGAGGGGCGGTGGCCGGTCTCACAAGCCACTGGTGTCAGTTGGTTCACCTAAGATGTATACAGGTGCTCATTGGGTTATGAGTACACCGGACAGGACTCGCCGGGAACCTGCTAGTTGGTCTTATACCAGACGTCAGATAGCAGTTCCCAGGTGACATGTGTACAGGTTAGTTCATCGACCTGAGATCGTCATTTGTCTCGTGTGAGTTCCCACTGTGCTTTGATTACTACCCTACCACGGCTCAAAGGAGTCGTGCAAACAGGTTTTAGTTGGGTACAGTCCCGAGCCACATGGAGGCAGTGAGCGGATCTGCAGGGGTTCGTCTCTCCCGGTATTGGGGGTGAGGTCGCGCTGTGTCTAGGAGAGCCATTACGCAAAGCCCTCGGCCGAGGCAGGAGATTTACTGGTAGGTATTCCAGTAGTATCTCAGGGCGTTCTAGGCTACGCTCCGACACGACTTGTACCGCTTTTGGGGGTCTGACTTTCACCAACCCCCTAGGCCCGCCATGCGATACTCATAGACGAACGGACCGGACTGTACGGATATTGTCACTGACAGGCTCAGTTGGGTGTCGGGGTGAGCTTCCTCATCGACGTCCCATTTGGTCAATACCTGGTGGCCCGTCACGTATTGGCTTATACCTCTGACGTGCTAGTGGTTAAATCCACAGCCAAGGTATTGACGAGTCTTTAGAGTCCACCACACTCAGTTTCAGTTACTCAAGTTTCGGGCGAAACGCTGTAGAGGCCGTATGGAGATATGGCAGGGTTCGATCAGATACGTGCGGTATTGCACGGATCATGATCGGACGGTTTTTACTAGCCGGCTTTGGCTTAAGCCGGATTCTAGTATTAGATAGTGTAGTTTTGTCTCTTTGCATTTGTGTTCAGTGGGAATACAAATGCGGGCATGTATTTGCAGTAGTGGGGTTTTTCCTGTAATTTATTACGGGATCGGTTTTTCTGAAGTTGCCAGTTCGCATTCCGTTCCGGCCGGTTTTCCTTCATTCCTTCTCGGTCGGACTTTCTTGATGGAGGGTGTTAATTGCAAGTTTACAATTAACATTTAGTGGAGGGTTTTCTTGCATTTGTGGATTATGATGAGACTTGCTTCATGATGATATTCCTTTTTGTCCATTTGATGGCTTTTCATTTGATGGTTTGTGAAAGGAAATGGTGGTGACCATTTTTCTTGTAGTTATTGTTTTTCCATTCTTTTATTCTATACAAATTGTGGTGCCATTGTTTTTCTCTCTCCAATCTCATTCTTGAGATGAGGGGCCGGCCATTCTTGAGGAGAAAAAATGAGAGGATCATTTTTCTAGTGGTGGAAATATATCATCTCATTCTCATGCTTGCTTGCTTGAAAAAATTACACAAATCCCTCCATAGCTTTTTATTCCTTTCCTTCACCTCCACATCCATGGCAACTTCAAGAACCCTAAAGAGACAAGTTCACTACACTATTTCTATAGCAAGCCTTGGACGCGTCGGCTAGCCAACTTCGCGCCCGAGTTGCCTCGGTCAAGAGGCGGGAGCCCGTAAAAGATCCCGGCTACGTGGTGTCCTTTCCGACGAGCGAGGAGGTGACGGAGATTCCGCGGGAGATCGGAGTGGAGACGAAGACCGAAGGACACGGATCGCTCGGTATACTTCTCACCCTATCTCTAGATAGCTAGCTAGGTTAATGGTTTCGATCCGGGTTTTTAATTGTCCGCGGTAGCGCCGGTTTCCGAGCAAGGAAAAATTTTTATTCCGCATTTTGGCCTCGACAACGAGGCCGGGGCGCTGCCGTGGCGCAACATGGTATCAGAGCCAGGCCATTAACCTTAGTCTAGCTTTGTGTAATGTGTTTTACTTATCCGATCGACCGAAATCCCGAAAACCCCATATTTGTTCACATCAGTTTCTGTTGAAAATTTTTGGCCTCAGAAAATTTTTCAGGTTGTATAAATCTAATCTACTGGACATTATAAGACTTCTGCAAAAATTCGACACATTCAGTCGACAACCCTAGCGCGGAAGCGCGGCCAAACCCCCCCTTGGGCCGCGCTTCCGCCGCGCACTGTTGTCTTCTCTGTGTCAAATTATTACAGTGGGCTTGCGGGCTAATTTTAGGGCTTTTGGGATATTAAAATTGGGCCAATTATTTCTGTGAGTGCTACAGTTTTCTTTGGGGCCCACTTGTTAATTGTTTGATCGATCGGATATTTTTAAACACATTATTTCACAGTATTTACATTATATCTGCGACCGTGAATGTCACTCGATCGGTAAATCCGGTCTAACTGCTATAGCCCGGTTAGACGGATTTGCGAACGTGACTTTCACGTTGATGTTCTATGTTTATGCTGTGATGTTGCGGATCGGTCGTGGGGGATAGCCTGGATGCAATGCTAGTACAGTTTTGTTGTATTATGTACATTTGTTATTGCGGGGCGAGCGTCCGACATGTGGACTGCCGTCACTGCCTGTTTGTATTATTCTTTTGGGGCACGGCCTGGTTGCGGTCGATGTACCCGGTGTATGTATATTTTACTTTCTGTACTAGGATTACCCCGCGGAGGGGTGCACGGATAGCCGGGTTCTAGAGGGCAACAAGCCCGCATCTCATGGCATTGAGACGGAGGGGGCTTCACTCTAGGATTGGCGGGCTATTCGCCGCACTCGTAGGGGGTACAGGTTGACCCAGGAGGGGTGCCCAAGTTGCCGGATTCCGTGGAGTGCTGGGTGGTCCATTCACGGAGCTGAAGGGGGCTGCCTCGCTTCAGGTTTTGGCGGGTGACTTGCCGCGCCCGTAGGGGTCTAGGATTTTATTGCACAGGCTATCCACACGACCAGAGGAACGTCGGGTTTCAGCAGCGGCTCTGTGAAACCCGGGGTTTCCAGATATCTGTATTGTTCTGTGTTGCTATACATTTCTGTGTTGTTGCATTCTATTCACGCCTTGAGCGAAATACTATATATTGGTATATATATTAGTAGACGTTGTATATGTTTTACATCCGTGCTAGTCCAGTCCCCGCTCTGCCGTTAGTTAGCTAACCTAACGGGTGATGACGGGACCCAGTGGCGAATGCGGATGGCATATACGTACGTCAGTATATTTTCGTTCTTTGTGGTGTGATCAATTGATGGGACTGCATTGATTCGGATCAATGCAAGATAAACAAACCTAATCTGATGTTGTTGGAACATTTTTCAAAAAGCTGTTATTGCAAGGACGTTCACTTTTGTTTTGCATCGTGGTATTCATTTGGAATATCCTGCTCCTCAGTCGACGAGGCAAGGGCCGAGATCCCTTCACCGGGAGTGACCCCTTGGACAGAAGTTTGCGTCAGGGCAATAACTTCACTATAGCCGATTACTTTTGCTTTGCACCGTGGTATTCAGCTGGAATATCTTGCACCTCATTCTACGGGGAAAGAGCCGAGATCCCTTCACCGGGAGTGACCTCTTTAGCAAAGGTTTTCGTCACTATATTTTTATAAAAGGCTATGCAGTTCCTTCAACGATATCAAGTTCATTACGTTAAAAGTTTTTCGCCAAAAACTAGACGTAGCCCTCCGTCATTTCTTACAAGTATTACTTAGTATTCGTGCTGCGTTTGTTGACTGTGTCAAGGCGTAGTGTGCGGTAGCTAAGTAGTGTTTGTTTGCAGCATATAAATGGGATTGGTTAGGACAGTCGTGCGGCCTTGTTGACTGTGTCAAGGGCTCGTACGGGTGGGTTTAATGCAATCCAGGATAATGACGGGTTGAACTTGACTAGGACTCTTTGATTTGTTGACTGTGTCAAGGTCACTTGAGTCCTAGGGGTAAAACTTTCATCGGGAGTTTCAAAAGAACTGAAACTTGCCAGGCATGCGCATACCTTCTGGAGTGTGGTGACTTGAGTGGATTCCGTCAAGTTATCATGCGATGATAGTTGGATCCCGATTTCCACTGATGAGTTGGTTTACTCCTCGGGTGATCCCGACTAATTCTTCTTTTAGGTTTGGAGGAGAATTTGAGGTACAGTGGGAGGATTCCAGATTAGACAAAATGATAACCATTCTGATCTAGGTTAGAGTGCACGCTGAGTGTTTCTTTTCTCTCTCTCTGGCAGCGACCATTGACCCGACCCTAAGACTATGACTCAGTGACCAAGTTGACCGAACCTTCTTAACACTGGCTTTTGGATTGTCATAGTTGCGGACCTCATTGCCACTCCTACTTTTACCCTTTTCTCCAGGACACCCCGTATTATTACGAACGTCCACTTCCATTGGACAAAACCATCGTATGGTTAGATACGAACTCGAAGGACTTCGAGGATGGTTTCTGGTTCTGGAGAAAACGAATAGGTTTATTCAGTTGTCTTTTCTTTTCACCTTCTCTCAGGTTGCGAGTACTCCTTGGTTTAGGAGTAGTACACCTATTACGCAAATTGGATAGTCTTCTTCCAAACCATAGGCTGGTGCCGACCGGTAGGGAATGAAGAAAACCAGTTAGCCTAAAACGGTGTACAGAAGGTATTAAGTTCAGACAAAGCAAGGGATTAGTAAAAGGGCAAAGTAAATTGCGACTGATATTCACGACCAAACCAAGTATTTCTTCGCCAATCCTAAATCACCTTTGTATTTCTCCAGGACACTCCGTATTACTACGAAGATCCCAGTTTATTGGATAATCCATCGTATGGTTATATACGAACTCGAAAGGAACTTGTTCCAGTTCGGGGATGGATCCTGGTTCAGGAGAAATAGGAATAAAGTACATTCAGGTGTCTTTTATCTTCACCTTCTCTCGCATTGCGAGTGCTCCTAGGATTAGGACAGTACACCCTTTATGCCTTTCGGATAGTCTTCTTCCAAACCATAGGCTGGTGCCGAACGGTAGGGAAAGAAGAAAACCATTTGGCCTAAAGGGGTGTGCAGACGGTATTGACTAAAGACATATAAAGGGATTTGGAGAGGTGGCAAAGAATTATACGGTTATAGTTGTGAATCTGGATAATGGTAGAGGCATTACTAGGAATACCAGGATACCCCATTGAAACATTACAATGTTTCAGTTTCACTGTGTACTGTTAAAAGAAAACTGATTTCCCGATTAGACACTTACTCCAGGGTATGTATTTACCAGGTATGATTCTCACATCTGTATGGTTTTACAGATGATGAGTGGGAGTAAGTTATTGGGAATTGGGTGATCATCCTCATTATATCGGGATTCGTTGCAATCGGTGATATTTGAGGAAGTCACCTGGGTTGTTTGCCGGTCGGCAAATATTTGGTTTTGAATATCCGCTGTTGTGCACCAATTTCAAATTGTTATATCTGTACGTCTATTTTCATAGAGTGAGATATGCCTTTTGATATTATGTCGATGACATTTACCTATATCAGTGGATGGTTAGGTAAGGAGCATTAAACAGCGGTGTAATTCTTCTTAACCATAAGTACAGTTTTCAACCTACGACACACAGTGAAAGAGTTGTTAGACTCAGCGGACTTATACAGAGTATTGTATGCTGTCCAGTGTCCATTAGGACAGAGGGGTTGGTTCTCATACTATATTCTGTTTACTTTTAACTTCTCTAGTTCTTAGACATGTGTTTCATGGAAACACAGGGTCTAAGTTTTGAGGAGTTATAGGTATTTGAATAAAGTAGAGAACCAGGTATAGCAAGTATCGGGATTCTTCAAAGTGATCGAAGATGTAGATACTTATGTATGGTATTCAGTTGATAGTAATGATTAAGAGAACTTGCTTCTCTTTCAGGTTACTCATAATTGGATGCATTCCTAAGTTGAGTAACGCTGATCGGCTTCCTTCCATTTAGTTGACATGCACTGGAGACAGCTGCATGATTTGAATCTGGTTCAATTAAATCAGTGCCTCTGTTTCTATATTGGATATAGAACAGTTCATATCTTAACGATGTTAAGATACGGGGAGTTGTCCGGCTTATGCTTAAAACCAGACACTGGACAACTCAAGGCACGTTTCTGTAATGGCTGTTTGTGGGTTGACCCAGGCTATGACGAGGGTTGATTTTCTACCATCTGGATGAACAGTAGAAATATTGTTCTAAACTCGCCACAGTTTTTATTAAAAATGGATTTTTTCAAAAAACAGTAGTGGGAGTATGGTAGAACTGGAAGTGATTCCAGAACCACAAACGATTACTGAAGATTTGATAAGGAACCTAAAGATTCAATCTGGTTTGACATTCCATTGGCCACTCCGCAGATACGGTGGGTAACTTCAGGCACCCGAGAGGTACTCCGGTAGCCTCAAGGACGGTGACAGGGAAGTTCTTGTTTACCCACACTTACCATTGCTGATTGTTCCAGGCTGCGAGACCCGGCAGGAGAATGAGTATAGCGTCGTTCTAAACTAGCTTTGGAACTGCACGTCTATATGACTCTGCCAGAGGGTTGTCATAGTCAGTGGGAGCAGCGGAAGCATTGGTGGACATCAGGCTTATGTCTATTTATAGACTAAAGCAGATACAGCGGAGATAGATCATCTGTTTCTGATGTGACAGTCATGGGTTTGACGTCATCAGAATAGGGGATGGATCTGTTGAGAAGGTAGTAGGAAGTGATATTCCTATACTACGATCGGTTATACTTTGGTCGTCACACAGTGTTTTCTCCACATGGGACTTGGATATTATATCAAACATACTGGTTACTAGACCTATGGTTTTAGATCTAGATTTGGGTGGTTTCCCAATCAGGGTACCTTGACAGCATTCTATAAGTATTTAGAATGGACGACTCCTGGCATGGTAGTGTACCCGCAGGTAATGGAGTCACCCTCTCTAAAGGTGTCTTACAGACTAAAGGGGAGAGGGATATGCATGATTGACAGATCACTTGCTTAGGCAATTGAGTCAATCATGAGATGTCAAGTACCACACCAGATGTTGTTCTTGCAGTAGGTGCAATAAGTTGATATTGATCCAATCCTGGAGGAACAGTCGGAAGCAGTTTTAGAACATAAGTGGATGTTCTAGGGATATGATAACGACAGGTTCATTTGGGAGACAGTTATCATTCCAGGCTTCCAAGGTGACATGGACGACAAGGAGGTTGTCAGAGTTATAGTTATCCCTCTGACGAGGGGCAGTATTTTGGACAGGTGGTCCAAGGCAATACTGAGGGAGGCATGGCGCAGGATACTGATTAAGTTCGGTTGATGATACAGTCTAAGAAGTTTGGATTTGGAGTTCATTTATGAGCTAGGTCCCATCAGACATCCAGACATTCTAAGACAGGTATTGCTCATTTCGGGAGATGGCTTTCTCCGCGAACTTGAGACATAGAGAGACATAGAAAGAAACATCGCAGCGGATCCACTCACTGAGGCTATTCCTCGAACGCAATAGTTTCGCAAACGAGTTTTGTGAGACTGACTAGTAGAGGAGTTGGGTGTTCGGTATCACACGGGCTGTGAGTATGCGACATCGCAATAATTAGCCTTGAGTGCAAGTGGGAGATTGTTGGAGATAGTGCCCTCAGAGTCAATTATTGGATCACAGGCACGTGATTGCAATGATTGAGGGAGGACCTATCCCGGTAGGACAGTCTTACTCGAGATGATAGTATGCTATCTGGTTTATCTTTATCATCGTGTACTGCTTTAGGTGACCTGACATGTCGCTATTACACGTTGATAGAGCCCCTAGGATTCTTGCTTGACTACCAGCAGTATGATGGCGATCATATACGTGGGAGCTGGTGGTCTATAAGCACATCCTTAAAAGGTCCCTAGTCGTAGGAGTTTCGAGACAGGGCATCGATACTCCGTTAGTAGACTAGTGTATACAGTCGAGACCCCGACGAGGGGCGGTGGCCGGTCTCACAAGCCACTGGTGTCAGTTGGTTCACCTAAGATGTATACAGGTGCTCATTGGGTTATGAGTACACCGGACAGGACTCGCCGGGAACCTGCTAGTTGGTCTTATACCAGACGTCAGATAGCAGTTCCCAGGTGACATGTGTACAGGTTAGTTCATCGACCTGAGATCGTCATTTGTCTCGTGTGAGTTCCCACTGTGCTTTGATTACTACCCTACCACGGCTCAAAGGAGTCGTGCAAACAGGTTTTAGTTGGGTACAGTCCCGAGCCACATGGAGGCAGTGAGCGGATCTGCAGGGGTTCGTCTCTCCCGGTATTGGGGGTGAGGTCGCGCTGTGTCTAGGAGAGCCATTACGCAAAGCCCTCGGCCGAGGCAGGAGATTTACTGGTAGGTATTCCAGTAGTATCTCAGGGCGTTCTGGGCTACGCTCCGACACGACTTGTACCGCTTTTGGGGGTCTGACTTTCACCAACCCCCTAGGCCCGCCATGCGATACTCATAGACGAACGGACCGGACTGTACGGATATTGTCACTGACAGGCTCAGTTGGGTGTCGGGGTGAGCTTCCTCATCGACGTCCCATTTGGTCAATACCTGGTGGCCCGTCACGTATTGGCTTATACCTCTGACGTGCTAGTGGTTAAATCCACAGCCAAGGTATTGACGAGTCTTTAGAGTCCACCACACTCAGTTTCAGTTACTCAAGTTTCGGGCGAAACGCTGTAGAGGCCGTATGGAGATATGGCAGGGTTCGATCAGATACGTGCGGTATTGCACGGATCATGATCGGACGGTTTTTACTAGCCGGCTTTGGCTTAAGCCGGATTCTAGTATTAGATAGTGTAGTTTTGTCTCTTTGCATTTGTGTTCAGTGGGAATACAAATGCGGGCATGTATTTGCAGTAGTGGGGTTTTTCCTGTAATTTATTACGGGATCGGTTTTTCTGAAGTTGCCAGTTCGCATTCCGTTCCGGCCGGTTTTCCTTCATTCCTTCTCGGTCGGACTTTCTTGATGGAGGGTGTTAATTGCAAGTTTACAATTAACATTTAGTGGAGGGTTTTCTTGCATTTGTGGATTATGATGAGACTTGCTTCATGATGATATTCCTTTTTGTCCATTTGATGGCTTTTCATTTGATGGTTTGTGAAAGGAAATGGTGGTGACCATTTTTCTTTTAGTTATTGTTTTTCCATTCTTTTATTCTATACAAATTGTGGTGCCATTGTTTTTCTCTCTCCAATCTCATTCTTGAGATGAGGGGCCGGCCATTCTTGAGGAGAAAAAATGAGAGGATCATTTTTCTAGTGGTGGAAATATATCATCTCATTCTCATGCTTGCTTGCTTGAAAAAATTACACAAATCCCTCCATAGCTTTTTATTCCTTTCCTTCACCTCCACATCCATGGCAACTTCAAGAACCCTAAAGAGACAAGTTCACTACACTATTTCTATAGCAAGCCTTGGACGCGTCGGCTAGCCAACTTCGCGCCCGAGTTGCCTCGGTCAAGAGGCGGGAGCCCGTAAAAGATCCCGGCTACGTGGTGTCCTTTCCGACGAGCGAGGAGGTGACGGAGATTCCGCGGGAGATCGGAGTGGAGACGAAGACCGAAGGACACGGATCGCTCGGTATACTTCTCACCCTATCTCTAGATAGCTAGCTAGGTTAATGGTTTCGATCCGGGTTTTTAATTGTCCGCGGTAGCGCCGGTTTCCGAGCAAGGAAAAATTTTTATTCCGCATTTTGGCCTCGACTACGAGGCCGGGGCGCTGCCGTGGCGCAACATCTACAGGAAAGTTTGGGAACTCGCTTGAAGTTTAGCTCGGCTTATCATTCTCAGATAGATGGCCAATCTGAAAGAACGATCCAAACTCTTGAAGATATGTTGAGAGTATGCATGTTAGACTTCAAGGGTTCGTGGGTGTAACATTTCAGAAAATTAAAATATTATTTTTGGGAATTTTTATAATTAAATAATTAATATTATGAATATTTTGATAATGTAGTATAATTAAATACTAATAAATTGGAAAATATTTGGAAAATAATAGAAGTTTCTGAAATGATGGTGCTTTAGATGATTTAAGCAAATTATGAATTTTTATAATTAATTATATACAATTTTAATACTAATCGCGATTAAATATCACTAATCCTGCGTTAAGCTTGTTTTGTGCATGTGACATGCACCAAGTCATTTTTCACATTTTTTGCATTTTTCCTACCATGATCTTTTCTTATTTTCATTGCATGGTTTAGTTTTTAAAGTGAGAAGAGAAGAGAAAAGATAAAGGAAAACAAAAGAAAAGAAAAAGAAAATGAATATGAATAAACAAAAGAAGCATGGGCATGAGAGAGAGAGAGGGGGTGAGGGGTCAACCTTGGTCTTGGCTATTCTCCTCCTTTATTTCTTCATCTTTTCCTCTCCTCATCTCTCATGGCAGCCCTCCTCCTTCCCCCTCCTCAAACACCTCAAAACACACCCAAAAACACATCAAAAGTTCATCTCCCTTTCATTAAAAACATGCACATGCTCACTACAAACACTTTGGACCAAGAAAAATCGGATTTTGAAGACTTGGGGTAACTCAAGAAAATTCTTTAGTTGCCAAATGAGGTAATCCCTTCACCATTAGTCTAGTAATGCATTCCATTAGCTTCTATTGTTAATTTAGAATCGACATATCAAGGTTTAGTGAACTTTGAAAATTCCAAGTTAGGGTTTAGATGAAATCTTGAGTTGTGATTGTGTAATTGAGCTTAGTAGAGACTATACAACCCCTCTAATGTTAGAATTGTGAACTAAAACCATAGGATAGACCCCAATTAGCGAACTTAGAAATCCCCGATATTGGAAAATTGTGGGTTTGTGATGGAATTTAGAGATATGCTAACATTCGGGTGACTTGAAAATTATTTAGCATACACAGTGAGTCATGCAGGCAACCTAGGAGCTAACCCCAAGACTCGAGCCTAAACCCCCTCACTTAGGCCGCAATTTTATTCCTCCTGGCCGCAAGGTAGGGTGATTTTCGTCCTTGTCTGGGTCATGGCTCCATTTGCAGTTAATTAGACCCTTCACATGTGCAAAATTGGCTAATTCAACTTAGGGTAAAATCTGGGACCATTTTCATGAGTTGTTGCCTTGTATTTCATGATGTTTATGAATTGAAGTTTTGATATTTGTGTTTTTATCGGTCAATTCACGTTTATACGTCAATCGTCGAGAGTTGTTGGTTATTCTTCCATGCGTAAACTATAGGTTTTAACCTATGTGTGATTCGTGCGACATTTTGGTTTTCGTGCATGATTTCCTTTTACGATGCTATATGTGTATATATGTAGGTACCCCCACGTGGACTTCGGATGATGAAGAAGAGAATGGCGAGATCGACCTCGGCAAGCGATGATCAAGGTGAGTAGATATATATCTACGGGAGAAGTCGGGTGGATGGCGTATAATACCCCCATAGTTTCGTAGTATAGAACGCGAATGCGTTATGACAAATATCATGTACTATTCTCATCATCCATGTATATGTATACGTATATATATATATATATACATAGTCCTATACCTATGTGTGTGTGTGTGTATATATATATATATACGTACAAGAAATAAAATGTATGCGTGTATGTATGCGTGTATGCAAATCACTACCTTAGGGTTCGTGACTAATAAACTAACTAAATGCGTTTTCCTAAAAGTATGCTAAAACTATCCCAAAGTCACCTAGCATTTCTTACAAGTATACACATCTCATAACACATAAGTGTGTGTGTGTGTGTATACACATACCTATATATATATATATATAGGTTTATATATATATATATATATTTATATATATATATATATATAGGTTTATATATATATAGGTATGTGTATACACACACACACACACTTATGTGTTATGAGATGTGTATACTTGTAAGAAATGCTAGGTGACTTTGGGATAGTTTTAGCATACTTTTAGGAAAACGCATTTAGTTAGTTTATTAGTCACGAACCCTAAGGTAGTGATTTGCATACACGCATACATACACGCATACATTTTATTTCTTGTACGTATATATATACACACACACACACACACATAGGTATAGGACTATGTATATATATATATATATATATATATATACGTATACATATACATGGATGATGAGGATAGTACATGATATTTGGAGATGAGTCAATGAGATTGGGCGTGATGCCATAAGATCGGTGATGCGATTGATTCGTATTATGAGATACGACATGATTAGTATAGCGGGTCCTTAGGCGATGTGTTTTTATACACATGCATATATATATTAGATAGTATCAGTATATACTTGACTTAGATCAGTACCCTTAATACATGATATGATAATAAGGATACCAGATGAATAATGAGATAAATGTGATATTCGACCCGTACCCTGATTTGGGATGCAGTACGATGGATTTACCGTACGAGATTTATTATGATGATAGATCCGCATTCGTGACTCGACGATGTCATATTATATATATTGTATCGTATGTGATACTATTGAGGCAGGATCACCGACTATTATATATATATATATATATATCGACTCAGACTTAGGTGGATTTCCTTACCCCTTTCGATTAGTCTGTTAGTTTAGTCATGTAGCTTACTTGTAGATGTTAGACTAGACTCGAGTCATACCTATTTCAAAACTAACGAATCGTGAGTATTTTAAAGGCAGGCCAAGGGATTCTACGGATATTTCAAAGGACGTACATTTTCTTCAAAACACCGTAGCCCTTATTTTTCTAAACATCACGATTCGTGTTATTTCAAATGTCAAAATGGTATGACCCATATATATAAAAGTATATTCTCACATGTTGGGTTATTATTCATGTTTTGCATATTCTTGTTGTTCATATCGCATTGCATGCTTTTACTTGTGCTTTTATTGCTATTATGAAACCATGTTGTCAGGACACCAGCACCTTTACCGATGATGCGTATGCTCCATGTACACCTGCTTGCCGGCTCACACACATCATCATCGGTAATGTTCATGTCACGTACACTTTAGAAAATACTATTTCATTAGTATAAAATGTTAGTTGATAGTTTCGACTTGATAATGTGAGCTTGCTTTTATATGCTAGATTAGATATTGCATTTATTTACGGTGTTATCTCATGCATGTATATTAATATATTCATTTGCCATGCGATAGTATGGGCCAGTTCGGATTGCCGGAGCCCAATATTATGAAATTCATTGTTTATTCATAATCTATTTACATCGTGATTTATGATTTCGGATTTCCATGAGATTTCTGGATTTAGAGAAACCGCAAAGATTTTATAAACTTATCATATTTTTAAAAGATAGAAAATGCGGTTTTCTCATGATATGATTTGAGATATGTCCACCATGAGTTTTCTCGGCTCTTAAGCGATATCATACACCCGATTCGAGGAGGAGGAGGAACCGTCTGTAGGTGCATGGTGGACCCGGTGCGGTACCCCGAGTAGAGAAGGTCATAGATGATGGCGTTGAGCCTGTGACAGGGGAGCATTGCTGATCGGTGATATTATTGTGACTCGACGGATATCCGGAGGATACTGATCGGAGTACAGGCCAGTCCGGATAGCCGGAGCCTGAGGTTTTGAGATTTGATGATATGGGCCAGTCTGGTTAACCGTAGCCCTAGATATTGAGATTCGAGGTTACAAGCCAGTCCGGATTGCCAGAGCCTGAGATATTGAGATATTTGGATTTATGTTTTGTGTCGATACTTGAGACTGATTTCATGTTGATTTCATTGATGATACCTCGATTTATAAATACACAGAAATCTCAATAAATAAAGAAAACAGTTTCACATTAATGATGCATTCTGTTTTCATTATATTGCATTCATACCTCATATTTATGATACGTTGCTACCCGAGTCACTGACACTAGCACTTGGTAGTACACTTATGTATAGATGTTTACCTTTGCCACCTTATCTTGCTTCAGACTTTATCTTTTGAGATTTTATATATATTTGATCGTATGGACCTAGGATTGAGTCATACATACGATTTTTGCTCGGAGATGTTTTCTACTCAGGAGTTGGCAACTCACCCTCGTTGTTCCACAGTTTCTTGCAGGTTTTGCTGTACAGGTTTCGTTGTGGCTTTGCTGGCACACTGCTCCCTTTTCAGGTGATTGCTTTGGTAGGTGGGTTCACTCGCATCGCGACCACCCTTGTACTATATTTACATTGTTGTATCTAGAAACTCCATCAACCATACTTGTATATTATTTAATCTTAGAAGACCAGTTGTATATTCTTTCGACCTTAGAGTCGCGCGTTTTATATTATGGGTTTTCTTGATGTTTTTGAGTTTCCTTTTGAGTTTTGATCTTCGCCCTTGGCGTTGTATATTGTATTGCTTGCGTAGTTGTGACCGTCAATTGACGAAGATCTAGCTCCCGCTTGGGGATGCCTTTATTCATATTATGCATGTTGTACCCTTTTTGGGGCCAGTATTTACAAAGGAAAGTCTGTCGAAATTTCCAGAAAAGACTTGAGATTTTAAAACGCAATACTTCGGCTTATGTTATTAAAACCACTTGCTTTAAAGATAAGTTTTCTTCACTTCTTCTTTAAAATGGTTTAGATTTCTGGGATTTTTTGGCTTACTTGAATTAGATAGCGTCCTATAGACTTCATATGATTCAAGTGCCAGTCACGTGCTATTTCGGGTCGTGAAAGTCAGAGGATCGTTTTCACTTAGTGGAGTTTTCATACAATAACAGTTTTCAGGAGACTATACAGATAGCTCCGTTTGAAGCATTATACGGTCGTAAGTGTCGCTCACCTGTCTGTTGGGACGATATTGGAGAAAGAAGATTATTGGGACCGGATATTATTGTTCAAACGGTGGAGAAAGTTAACTTGATCCGTAATCATATGAAAGTGGCACAAGATCGGCAGAAAAGTTGGACTGATATCCGAAGAAGACCTCTGGAGTTTGCAGTTGGTGAGCTTGTATTCTTGAAGATATCAACGACCAGAGGAATGATCCGATTTGGCACTCGAGGCAAGCTTAGTCCTCGATTTGTGGGGCCTTTCGATATCTTCGAGCGTGTAGGAGAGGTAGCTTATCGATTGGTTTTACCACCATCCTTGCCGAGAGTTCATGATGTGTTTCATGCATCTCAACTCCGCAAGTATGTTCGAGATGAGACGCACGTCCTAGATCACTCGGAACTGATAGTAAGGGAAGATTTAACGTATGAAGAGCGACCAATGGCTATTGTGGATCGATGAGAAATAGTCCTCAAGAATAAAGTTATCCCACTTTTACTCGTTTCATGGAGGAACCGTTCGTATGGAGAATCTACTTTGGAACGTGAAGACGAGATCCGACAGAAATTTCCACACCTCTTTTCTTAGATCCGTATCTTCTTGTCTTTTCCCTGTTCCGTGAATTTCGAGGACGAAATTCTTTTGTAGTTGGGTATAATGTAACACCCTAGTACATTTATATTATATATTTTGGTATTTCAAATCTTGCGATAAAATTCTCTACTATTGTTGCTATTGAGTTGCGAATGATGCAATTAGTAGCTATGGTTATTATCCGACCCGACACGCATGTATGAAACTCGATATGGTGCGAGGATATATCAAATATTTTTTGAGGTGATCAAAGATGTAGATACTTATGATTGGTATTCCGTCATAAGTAATATATTTGAGAACTTGCTTTTCTCTCTGGTTACTCGTCCGTGGGTGTACTCCTTGATGAGTAATGCTGCATGGCCTTCTACCATTTAGTCAATATGCATTGGAAACAGCTGCATAATTTTTTTGAATCTGGTTCCAATTAAATTAGAGCTTTTGTTTTTATATTGGATATAGAATGGATTCATATCTTAATGATATTAAGGTATACGTAGTTGTCCGGCTTATGCTTAAAACCAGAATCCAGATAAACGCAAGACACTTTTCAGTAATGGCAGTTTGTGGGTTATCCCGGGTTTTCACTGTTGGATATAGGTGCCCTCAAGGCAATTATTGTAATTGAAGGAGAACCTATACGGGAGAACAATCTTACTCGAGACGATAGTATGCTATCCGGTTTGTTTTTATCTTTAATATGATGCGTTTTATTCACTATCATATATCGTTTAGACATGAGATAAAGCCTTAGGATTTTTCTTGACTACCAGAACGATGATGCAGATCATACTAGTAGGGCCTGGGTAGTCGATAAGCACATCCTTAAATGTCTCCAGTCATAGGAGTATTGAGACTGGGCATCAGTACTTCAGTTTAAACTAGTGTGTACGTTTCCTGATCTGGTTGGAGGGCGATAGCTGATCCTGCAGTTATTGGTGTTTGACATCAAAAATTCTATACATGTGCTCAATGGATGAGTTACACTGGACAAACTCACTGAGAACTCCTATGTGGTAATATACAAATGTCATGTAGCAGTTCTCTGGTGACATGAGTACAGGGTAGTCCTTAGGATCTAAGATGTAACACCTTAGAATGCGATTAGTGTTAATTAAGTGATAATGCGAGTTTTTAGTAAAAATTTTACCAAAATAGTTTTCAAATATTTTATAAAAATTAATCAATATTTTATTATTATTTATTTCGGGCTTGCACACACTTGTGCATATTAACCTAGGGTCAATTAGGGTTAACCGTGCTTAAGTAGCCATGGCACCTTAACCCCATTCCATTAAGTTGTAATATTTATTTATTAAAAATATTTAGTTTTAAAAATAAGGTTGAAATTGGTTGACTTGAGAGAGAGAGAGAGAGTGTGTGTGTGTGTTGGCATGGAATGATGAGGGAGGGGCAAGCATGGCTTGCATTAAATGAGGAGAAAGAAGAGGGGGGCATGACTCATCTAAACACACACCCCATTTGTGTTCATCACTCTCAACCCTCACTCACATAATCCTTCACTCTCACCTACTTCTCTCATTCTCACAATTTTTCTTCATCTCATTTCCTCCTCAAACTGAAACCCTAACCCAAATCCATCACAAACCCAAGCAAATCTTCACTAAACCTCACTAAAACCCTTCACAAGTCAAGATTTAGCCACTAAGATCACTTGGAGCATGGAAAGATAGGATTTTGAGCAAGTGTGGATAAGTAACGATCTCTCACTGTTAATTAGGTGCTTACATTGTTATGTTGATTAGTAGTCGTCGTTTAGAACCCTAAAGATATAGTTTTGGTGTAATATCGTATTCGTAGGTGTTTGGTACTACAGGATTTTTAGGTTTTGACAGTAGGAAAAATCTAGGAGCACTTAGCTAAATTTAGGCGCTTCAGCGAAGTGCGATACGATTGATCCGACGTAGTTTTAGTGTTTCGGGTAGCTTGCTGTCAAGGGTCTGTTTTGGTGATGTCACCACACACGTTAGCTGCTAAGCGAACCCTTTCGTAGCTTAAGGGAACCGATTCGTTAAATTAGCGTTGTGTTCGTTATTATTGCGTAGTTTGCTAAATCCACACGTTATTGTGTTTTGTGTTAATAGGATCGCAGGCGGGGACTTCGGACGCTGCGAAGAAAGGAAAGCAGGCGGTTGGATTTACTTAGCTCGTGATCATCGGTGAGTAGATTTAACATCTACGGCGAAATCGCCCGTTTGGCGCTAAGCGTCAGGGCCAGATATGATATTATAGCCGAATGTTTACATGCATATTTGTTGATTTTGCATGAGCATCATTGCATACCATTACTTGTTGTTCCTTGACTTAGTACCTAGTGGACACTGCACCATTACTGACGGTTCATGTTGCATGAGCACTAATTGTATGCTATACCCACACCGTCGGTAATTTCCATGACACGCACAACCTATACACATATACGGTATTGAATTATTATTGACATTGCGACATTGATTCTTGTTCTATTGCACTTATGAAATGCATCATGCATACATAGCTACATGTACCCCCTTATATGATGTTGCATTTGATTTTGGAGAAATTGGGAACCGCATGATATATTTACAAACTGGATTCATTTAAAAGAGAGGTTTTCCCTTGATATGCTCATATTACTATTTTATGTTGCATATATCATATTTCATGGATTTACACATTGAGATACGGATTTCATGTGATTTATGGATTTGAGAATCGTGGTATTATTTCAAGAAAGTATGCATTGTTTTGAAAACCCGGTTTCTATTGATATGATATTTCAGTGCGTCCACCTTGAGTTTTCTCGGTTCTGAGACTTGTGTTAGAAACCCGATTCGAGGAGTTGGATGATCCGTTTGCGGGTTCATGGTGGACCCAGTATGGTACCCCGGGCAAGAAAGGGATGTTGTGCAGCAGACGATGAGCTTGGCAGAGGGACTACTACCTACCGGTGATTGGTTGGACCTAGCGGTTATCCGGAGGATACCAACCGGAGTCGTGAGATGGATATAGGCCGATCTGGACTGATGGAGCCCGTAGGCCGATACGGACTGACGGAGCCGAGTTATGTGGATTTACGTGTCGATATTAGACACGAGATTCATGATGTTTTCGAGTGCCGATGTTGGGCACTCAGGTTCCATGAGATTTACAGGATATGAGGGCTAATCAGAATGACGGCGCCTGAGGTATTGGGATTTGGGGTGTCGTTGATCGACACCGGTTTTTCCACAATGATGATTCATTGATGATGATATATTTTATCCCCTACTCAGTAGTTATTGATATGCATTGCTTCATGTATTTGTAGTACCTGATAAAGTACCTTTCATGATTGTTGCATATCCATATTGCCATACTTATGCTATCAGATTGCATGTGATAGATTATCGTTATACGTGCATACCTGCGATTATCTGTATGATGTTACTTACTATTCACGAGTTGGCAACTCACCCCCGTTGTGCAATAGTGTTTTGCAGGCTTGACCCTCAGAGTAGTCACGGCATGGCTTCTTATTATATCTTTTTCAGCGGATACCGATACGGTTGGCTGTGAGCCTTTTTGCTGTAGGTGGGTTTGCGGTTATCCGGTTTTTTATCCATTGTATATCTTATTGTATATAGTACTCTCCATCTACCACTTTCATGTATTGATTTAGAGACGAGTTGTGAGGACGATATTGTATATTTTGTGACTCTGGGTGTCGTGCTCGTGTGAGCCGGCCTTTATTATGTAGTTTTACCTCTTTATGCTGTTTTCATTTATATTGTCTATTTCTTTGCTACGGCGTTGTATATATGGTTGTGGTGGTTGTTTCCATCTTTGGGCGTGATTTTCTCCTGTTTAGGGATGCTTTATTTATATTCTATGTTTGTGCCCATTTCGGGGCTAGTTTTTACAAAGGAGGTGCTGCCGAAATTTTTATGAAAATAAACTTATGTTTAAAGATTTTTACTTGACATTTCCAAATGTTTTTAACAATATTTTTATCACTTACTTCTTTGATGGTTTAGATTTCTGGGTTTTCGGCTTACTTAAATTGCGTTACGCCTGTTGACGTCACGTGGTTTAAATGCCGGTCATGTGCCTAAATTTAGGTCGTGACAAAGTTGGTATCAGAGCGCTGGGTTTTACCTTTCGGAGTGTAGGATGACCTTGGTATGATGGAGTAGGTAGCTTAAGCAGAGTGATGTAGCGTGTGTATGTTCCGCGGCATACTTACGACACGGTACTCCGCTTAAGTGACCTTAGGACTTGTTGGTTGAAATTCCTTCCGTGATTATATACATCTTTATGATTCGATTTCCGTGTTCTTATTGAATCCTATTTTCATTTCCAGCCATTATGTCGCCGAAGACTACGAGGGCGCAGAGAGCGGCCATGAGAGCCAAGGTCAGGGTAGGCTCGTCAGTGATGAGGACTGACCTGGGCGGTACGCCCGTTGTACTGGAGCAAGTTGATCCACTTTCGACAGACCGTATTACTAGGCTAGAGGCCGGTATGCAAAAGTTGCGCCAGATGATCGTTAGTCGAGGTCAGTCGAGCACAGCGACAGGAGGTTGTCCCATATGTTAGGGGGACCGCGATGGTTCCTACTGTTCAGGCAGTTGTACTTGTAGCTATGGAGGTGATCACCGTATCATTGTTTGAGTTCATGAGGCTGAAACCTCCGTTTTTCACCGGCACTGATGCAACTGAGGATCCACAGTCAATTATCGATCGGATGGCCAGGATATGTTGTTCGCTGAGATGCTCCGATGCGAGATGGGTAGAGTTCGCGAGTTTTCGTCTGGAGGGTCTTGCCCAGACCTGGTGCAAGTCATTAGGGAGGGGCAAAGATGTTAGTGTATATGCCCAGAGGCCATTACTGTATCATACTAGTATGTATATTACTTGATGGAAGCTTGGGATATTCACAGTTGTATATACAATCTTGCTCGAAATGGTAGTATGCTACTTGGTTTGTCTCTGCTTTAATGTGTACATGTGTTTCTTTTATTACATCACCTATACGCATTAGTGGAGCCCTTAGGATCTTTGCTTGATTACCAGCGTTGTGATGGCGCTCACACTCGTGGGGGCAGGGTAATCCATAAGCACATCCTTATACAGGTCCCTAGTTGTAGGACTATCGAGACAGGGCATCGATACTCCGGAGTAGACTAGCGTATACGCTTCTCATCCCAGCGTGGGAGACGGTCTGTCCCACAGCCGTCAATACGTCGTACTTGAGATAGTATGCGGGTGCTCGTTAGGTTACGAGTACACTGGACAGGACTCGTCGGGAACAGTTGGTTGGTATTATACCTATCGTCAGTTATCAGTTCCCAGGTTACATGAGTACAGCTTAGTCCGCTGACTTGACACTGTCAGTTCGCCTCGAGTGTGTTCCCACTGTACTTTGATTACTACCCTACCACGGCTCAAAGGAGGCGTGCAAACAGCTAGTAGTTGGGTGCAGTCCCGAAGCACTTGGAGGCAGTGACGGTTAGACAGGATTCGTCTCTCCCGGTATTGGGGGTTGACATCGCGCTGTGTCCAGGAGAGCCATTACACAAGTAGTCCCTGGCCAGGGCAAGCGAGATATACTGGTAGGTTTCCAGTGTTATCTCAGGGTGTTCTGGGCTACACTCCGACACGACTTGTACCGCTATTAGGGGACTGACGTTTACCGCCCCTAGGCCCGCCATACGATGTATCAGACGAACAGACCGGACTGTATGGAGACTGTCATATTCAGGCTCAGTAGGAGTTCAGATAGGTTCACCTCGTCAGTCTTCTTATCGGCATCTACCTGAGGACCATTACGTACAGCTAGTGCCGCTTGCGGTCTGTGGTTAAACCCACTGCCAGCGTAGTGTCGAGTCTTTAGAGTCCCACACAGAGAGTTATTCGCCTTTAGGCAAAATGAGTAGAGGTCACATGGTTTTGCGACAGGGTTCGTTCACATCCGCACACTTGTGCACGTTTGCTGTCCGGACAGCTTATACTAGCAGGCTTCGGTTTAATCCGGATCCTAGTATATGATTTGGGATTGGCTTTATCTCATTGTTTTCGTGTTCTTCGGATCACGGATGCTGGTGCGTATGCACGGTTGACTGAGACAGAGGGAGAGGACTTTGATTAGGGTTAATGACCATTGTCATTTTCTTAACCCTAATGCTTATGTGTGTATTATGATTAATTGATATTAGTTAAATATAATTGTGCATGGTTAGGGTTGTTGACCATTTGACCATTCTTGACTTGTTGACTTAGGTTGACATGTTGACCATCATCATTCCATATAAAAGATACTCTTTGATCCTTGCATTTTGCATTTAATGTGAAATGATAATGGTCAAGTCTTGATTAACCATGACAATTATCTTGCTAATTATCTATTTTCATAATTCACCCATATATGAGAGAATGGTTCATTATTTCTTCTCATTCTATCATATAGATTCTCTCTCCTCCTCTTCTTCTCTCTCTAGCTCTCCCCTCTCATGAGTTGAGAAAAACTTGAGCTTGAGATAAACCATTCTAAGATACTCTCTACTCTCTTCTAAGGTTCTAAGATTAGCACTTCTAGCATCTTAGTTACTTCTAGTTTGAAGTTGAAGCCAAAGGTTGAGGCTCTCGGGTGGATCCTTCTTCGACTGGAGAAGGCGACAAGAAGATCACATCTTTCACTCCATAGGAGAAAGGAGAGATGGACATAAAGCCCTAGGTATAACCTTTCTTCCATGTAGCTAAAACTAGTTAGCTTTGTAGTTAGTTTTTGTTTAGCAAAGATCCTCCTTTTGATAGTCCATGTTGCCTAGTTCGATAAAAATCCGATTTTTATACCGTTTCCGCCTCCCCGCAAGCACCGGGGTAGGCAACGTGGACTTACAGTGGTATCAGAGCCTAACTAAAAATAAACCAGCTAGTTAGTAAAGTGTATAGAATTTCGATCGGTAAAAATCGCAAAACTAGTTTTTCAAAACCCTAAGTTTCTGTTGAATTTTTTTCTGCTCTAAAAATAATAAATCATACTTCAAAAATCGGCTCAGGGTTTTGTTAAGAAACTCACCAAAGACGATCCAGTGAACCGTTCAAAGCGCCGCGTTTCCGCGGCAATAACATGCTTATTACCGCGGAACCGCTGCCGAGTTGACTCGGTTCTGGACCGAGTTTGGTGCAGTGTTCTTCTGTTAAGGTTTTGGGATTTTAAAGATATTTTATTTCTGCCCAGATTTTCCAGAAAAGAAATTTGTATTTGGGGTGGTTATAAATCCGTATTTTTGATCGAACTTTCCTATACTTTGACTAAAGGGTTATATCTGTGATGTTTATATGTATTGAACGTCTGCTAATCGCTATACGTCGATTAGTGGGGGTTATACATATCTGTGATCTGCAATGCTTGTTGGTTTGTGTATATGAACTCGGTGGATTGTCGCGGATGAATAGCCGGGAATGGGTGTGAGATGAGAGTTTCTTTTTCTTTCATTCATTGTAAAATTTGTAAATTGATGTAATATTATTTGTTTGGCCGCACAACCGGGTCGGGGTTGTAGCCGTCATTGTATAATTTCTTTTTACTGTTTTTGCTCCTAGGATAGACCCCTGGTGGGGTGCACAAACTACCGGGTATCTCGAAGTGCCGAGTGTCCTACTCACGTCGTTAAGGGAGGTTGCTTCGCTTCGGGTACTTGGCGGGTAGTTTGCCACACCCGTAGGGGTCTTGGGTGGGGTATTGGCTATTCATCGCGACCGTGTAATCCGCTTTTCGTTGCAGGCTCGAACGAATCGCAGATTCCTAGTATAACCAAAGTGTTCATCTGTGATCTGGATTGACTATCATTGCTATATATCTATATATGATAAC
Organism: Agapanthus africanus; assembly: GCA_030015575.1. Classification (NCBI taxonomy): domain Eukaryota; kingdom Viridiplantae; phylum Streptophyta; class Magnoliopsida; order Asparagales; family Amaryllidaceae; genus Agapanthus; species Agapanthus africanus. Next base: position 249,006,536 of record CM057343.1, on the reverse strand, counting down.
TATTTAGGTGTTGCTTATGTTTTGCATCCGCGCTAGTCCAGCCCCCGCTCTGTCGTTAGTTAAGTAACCTAACGGGTGATGACGGGGCCCCGTGGCGAATGCGGATGGCATAAGCGTACACCATATTTTGGTTATTTTCTGCAATGGTAGGATTAAATGATGGGACACATTGGAATTAATGCAAGAAAATAAACCAAGTAAAAGTCGTTGGAACACTTTCAAAACCACTCGGTTCTTTTCAAAACCAACTTTTAAATGCGGAGCTTGAACCACTCCTTTTAAAAGCTGTCTCGTTCCATCGATTATATCAAGTTCACTACGTTCACGGTTTCGCCAAAACCATTCGTAGCCCTCCGTCATTCCACATGAATGGTCGACAAGTATTCAAGCTATGTATGTTGGCTAAAGTCAAGGCATAGTGATTGGTAGCTATTGGGTATTCATGTGCAGCATAGGTAGATGCGTTGGTTTGGGACAGTCGTGCTGCCATTTTGGCCAAAGTCAAGGGTAGGTACGGGTGGGTCCAAATTAACCAGGAGAATGACGGGTAGAACTTGACATGTGACTTATGATATTTTGGCCAAAGTCAAGGTCATAAGAGCATGGGGCAAAAATACACATCGGGAGTTTCATAAGTACTGAAACTTGCTAGCGCTGCATACCATTTGGAGTGTGATGATTCTGGTAGAATTCCTTCAGTTTTATCACGCGATGATATTTGGATCCCGATCCTACTGCGAGTATATGCTACTCCTCGGGAAATTTCTCATTTAACGATCAATGCTATAAACCTAGTAGGTGTCTAGAAAGGTGTTAGCGGGGCTACACCCACAGGGAAAAAAGGTTACTTAATTAAAGAACTTCGCGAAAGCGTTGGAAAACCTCCCTCGAAGTACCAACACTGGCCTGGCTGAACGGTTAAGCAAGTATTGTACGGTGAAATTGATCCCGACTAATTCTTCCTTTATGGTTTGAGGGGGGATTCGAGAGACAGTGGGAGCCATCCTGTTTAGACAAACTAAAAACCACTCTAAACTTGCAAGAGCATCATGCTAAAGTGTTTCTTTTCTCTCTCCTAATTGCAGCGACCAATCAAGATGACCGTACTTAAGTTATTACTAGATAAAAACATACTGACAGGGCCAAACTACAAAGATTGGCTCAGGAATGTCAAGATGGCAATCACTTATGACAAGTTGGGGTATCTTCTTACCACCAAAGCTCCCCCTGTCCCAGGTCCCAAAACCAGTGTCGTAGATAGGGAAATCTATAAGACCTGGGAAATAGATTGCGCGAAGGCCAAATGCCTCGTGCTTTACTCTATGGACAACAAACATCAGAGGAGGCACGAGAATATGGACTTAGAATCCATATTTCTTCATACAAATGAACTGTATGGAGAGCAGTCTCGTATCGCATGATACAAAGTGTCGAAGAAGCTATTTTCGGCAAGATTGGCCGTCGGATCATCGGTAGCGGAACACGTGCTTAAGATGATTGGCTACATAGAGGAGCTCTCGGACCTTGGGACCACGTTGGAGAATGAACTTTATACGGACTTGATTCTCCAGTCCCTTCCTTCCACTTACGCCCAGTTTATCCTAAACTTCAACATGCAAGGAAAGGAGGTTGAACTTTCCGAGCTTCTGAACATGTTGAGGAGTGCTGAGGGCACCCTACAGAAAGGTAGGGAGACATCCACTTTGTTTGTAGGAGGATCTTCCTCTTCTAAGTCCAGGGTGAAAGCCAAGGGAAAGAAGAAGAAAGTCCCCGCCAAACCAAGGGGCGGTGTTAGTAAAGTGGATACGAAGGGAAAGGGAAAGGCAACAAAGGTAGCGGGAAAGCTGGTGGGAAAGGAAGAATGCTTCTACTGTCACAAAAGTGGACACTGGAAATAGGATTGCATGGCTTGGAAAGCAAGAACCCAGGATCTGAAGCGAGTTGCCGCTTCAGCTTCAGGTGTGTATGTTATTGAAAACTGTCTATCAATAAACTCTACTTCCTGGGTATTGGATATCGGATAAGGATCTCATATCTGTAATTCTTTGCAGGCGTTGAGAAAGCGTAGGTTTTTGAAGGCAGGTGACATGACCCTCAAAATTGCAAACGGAACTAGCATGGATGCTGAGGCCGTGGGGGACTATCACCTGGGAATGTCATATGGACATGTTTTGGTTTTACGTAATTGTTTTTTTGTACCCAACGCAACTTGTAATATCATTTCTGTATCTTTGATTTCTAAAGAAGGTTATGAATTTGCGTTTGTAAGTAATGTTGTAAACATTCACCTTAATCAAGTTCTGATTGGGTCAGGTACATTGAGCAATGGTATATACGTATTAAACCAACCACAGATTTTCAATGTCCAGAATACACACAAAAGAAAGTCTCCAAAAATCAATCAGACTTTCTTATGGCATTGTAGACTCGGTCACATCAATGAGAGAAGATTGACAAAGTTACATACAGAAGGATATTTGGATCCGTTCGAGTATCAATCGTATGCAACTTGTCAATCCTGTCTCAAAGGAAAGATGACAAAGACTCCGTTCACTGGACATGGAGTAAGAGCGAGCGAGCTCTTGGGACTCGTACACAGCGACATGTGCGGTCCAATGTCTACGCATGCACGAAGCGGTTATTCTGACTTCATTACTTTTACGGATGACTTTTCAAGGTACGAATATATCTTCTTAATGAAACATAAATCCGAGGCCTTTGAAAAATTCCAGGAATATAAGAATGAAGTAGAAAAACAAACAGGCAAAAGTATCAAGGCACTGAGATCTGATCGAGATGGTGAATACTTGAGTGACGAGTTCCTGGGTTACTTAAAAGAGAATGGAATTCTCTCTCAGCTTACTCCTCCATACACTCCGCAACATAACGGTTTATCGGAGAGACGGAACCGAACCCTATTGGATATGGTACGGTCCATGATGAGTAACGCTGAGTTACCGCGATCATTCTGGGGATATGCGCTAGAATCAGCTGCATACCTTTTGAACCGAGTTTCAACTAAGACTGTGCCTACTACGCCATATCAGATGTGGTGTGGGAAGAGACCCTATCTTAATCACATTAAGACATGGGGATGTCCAGCTTTTGTCAAAAAGCAGCATGCGGACAAGCTCGAGGCACGCTCAGTACAGTGCAAGTTTGTGGGATATCCAAAGAACTCCAAGGGATATTTCTTCTATTGCGAAGAGGAAAAAAAGGTTTTTGTTTCTCGCCATGCCCACTTTCTAGAACACCAGTTCTTGGAAAAGGAAATTAGTAGGAGCGCAATAGAACTGGAAGAAATTCCAGAACCACGAGCTATTACTGAAAGCTTAGTAGAACCAGAGGGTTCGAAAGATCAGGACATTCCCACGCCACTCCGCAGGAGTAGTAGGCAGTCTCATCCGCCCGAGAGATACTACAGTTTTCTTATAGACGGGGATAGAGAGGATTGTATCATTGATTGTGATGAGCCTACTAGCTTCCAGCAAGCCATTCAGAGCGTTGACTCGGTAAAATGGCTGGATGAAATGCGGACCGAAATGGAGTCCATGTACACCAACAAAGTATGGACGTTGGACATTGCTCCAGATGGGGTAAAACCCGTAGGATGCAAATGGATCTTCAAAAGGAAGATTGGTGTAGATGGACAGGTTGAGACCTATAAAGCTAGAATGGTTGCAAAGGGTTTTCGTCAGAGACCTGGTTTGGACTATGACGAAACCTTTTCTCCAGTAGCTATGCTGAAATCCATTCGAATCCTTCTTGCCATTACTGCCTTCCACGATTATGAGATTTGGCAGATGGACGTAAAGACCGCTTTTCTAAATGGAAATTTAGAGGAGTGTGTCTATATGGACCAGCCAGAGGGTTTCATTCAGAGTGGGAGCAGCGGAAAGGTGTGCAAGTTGCTTAAGTCCATTTATGGACTAAAGCAGGCATCGCGGAGTTGGAACATCTGTTTTGATGAGACGGTCAAGGAATTTGGCTTTATCAAAAATCCAGATGAACCATGCATCTATAGTAGATTTGTAGCGAGAACTGTAGTATTCCTCGTTTTATACGTGGATGACAATCTCTTAATAGGAAATGACATTCCTATGCTACAATCTGTCAAAGGGTTCTTGTCACACAGGTTCTCCATGAAAGACCTAGGTGATGCCTCATAGTTCTGGGGATCTGGATCTACCGTGACAGATCCAAGAGGATATTAGGACTCTCACAGTCAAGGTACATCGACACCATACTGAAAAGATTCAGTATGGAAGATTCCAAGCGCGGTAAACTACCGGCTTGTCACGGGATCACCCTCTCCAAAGAGATGTCTCCCAAGACTGATTTGGAGAGGGATCGCATGTCTATTATACCCTACGCTTCTGCGGTAGGCTCTATAATGTATGCGATGTTGTGTACCAGACCAGATGTGGCTTATGCACTGAGTATGGTAAGCAGGTATCATTCAAACCCTGGGGAGAAACACTGGATAGCGGTAAAGAATATTCTCAAGTACCTGAGAAGGACTAAGGAGATGTTCTTGGTGTATGGCGGAAAAGACCTCCAGATTGAGGCCTTTGCTGACTCCAGCTTCCAGAGTGACAAGGATGATTCCAAGTCCATGTCGGGTTTTGTCTTTACCCTCAATGGAGGGGCGGTGTGTTGGAAGAGCTCCAAACAGGAAACCGTTGCTGACTCGACTATGGAAGCGGAATACATCGCTGCATCTGATGCCGCAAAAGAAGCCGTCTGGATGAGGAAGTTCTTGAAAGAACTTCAGGTGGTTCCTGTAAGGTTTACCTAGCACCCTATGTTGAGTTTGGAAGCATCACATGTCACAAAGTTTAAATTTTTATGGTGCTAAGCAAGCATATAAAGGATCTTATCCTAGAAAATTAGGGTTTCATAAGTTAAAGGCAATAAAGACTAGGGTTTCGAGACTACAACCTTTGCAGCTCCCTTCGCTAGACTCTTTGGCCTCTTGGGTGTTGGATGAAGGTCCTCTTGAAGTCTTCTCGCGTCCACGACGATCCACCCGAAGTTCCTAATCCAAGCTTGCAAATTCACTTTTCAAGATGATAAATGAAGAGAACACTCTAAACAAGTTGGCTAAACTTGTGCAGAATGATGTTGTGGTTAAGATTCTCACTTCAAAAACCTTTCTTTATGTGTGTTTTACTCACTAGAAGAAACTAGAGAGCAAAGGAAGAAGGAGGAGGAAGATGATGGCTTTCTTTAACAAGAGTAAAAAAGATAACTCATGTGAAGTAAAAAAGAAAATATATGTATATATATTTTCTAATCCTCATCTCAAACCATGGTTAGATGATGGAGACATTATTTAACTTGAGTTTAAAACACAAAGAGAAGGATAACTCATGGTTAGAAGTAGGTGAGCATGGTTAGGTTTAAAGAAGAGTGTAGAAGCTAAGCAAGAATTATCCTTTCCTTTTCTATTTTGTTTTAAACATAAATCAAATAATAATCAATTCATTTAACCATGGTGTGAGTCTTATATTGCCACCATTTTCCATGTGTAATCAACCATGATAGATGGTGTATGTATGTATGTATGTATGCACATCCATATGTGCATGAAACTAAAAGAAAGATAGAAAAACATACATGCATGCATGCATACATCATATACAAGAAAATGTTTTAAGTGAGAAAACTAATGGTTAAATGATAAATCAACACTTGATTTATCAATCCGGCCATATCACATATGACCCCACCAAAACCATGCCTCCCGATCAATGTTCGGTATCCCATACGCGCATTTTAATCGGGTCCATGCGCATATCGCATACGCGCACCACAACGTTTCGCCTGGACTAGGTAACTCCTTTGTGGGACTCTAAGACTCGTCAATACGCCGGCAGTGGGTGATGATCATATCAAGCACCCCCAAGCCGCAAGCGGTCAGCTAAACGTAACAGCCTCCCGGGTATTGAGCGATCAGAAGAAAACAAGCGAACCTGCTACAACTCCCGTCGAGCCAACCGGAAACACTACCGTACAGTCCGGTCTCTTTGTCAGATATGCTGCATATCGAGCCTAGGGATGGTCACGTCGACCCCAATAAGTCAATAAGTCGTGCCGGTGAATGGTCTATAACAGATCGAGAAACTACTGATAACACTTATCAGCAAATCTCAGCAGCCCTGGCCAGGGACTTACTGATATAACCAGTCGGGCACAGCACAGCATCAACTCCCAATACCGGGAGAGACGAAGCCCCTCCTATCGCTCATCGCCTTCGTGTGTCTCGGGACTGTACCTAACGGCCACCTGTTTGCACGACACAGTAGAGCCGTGGTAGGGTGGCAATCAAAGTACAGTGGGAGAACACACAAGACTCTATGACGATCTCGGGTCTACAGACTAACCTGTACCAGTGTCACCTGAGAACTGCTATCCGATGATAGATATAATTCCATATAGGAGTTCTTGGTGAGACCGTCCAGTGTACCCAGTCACCACTGAGCACCCGTATATGATCTTGGTGTCAAACATCGATGAATGTGGGAACATTCATCGCCCATCGTATAGGTCTAGTATCATATACGCTAGTCTACTCTGGTATATCAATGCCCCATCTCGATATACCTACAACTAGGGACTTTTCAGGATATGCTTATAGACTACAGATGTCCCACTAGTATGATCTCCATCATAATCAGAGTAGTCAAGCCGACATCCTCAGGGCTTTATCAGCATGTATGAATGAATAAAAGCATGATCAAATCAACATGTCAGATAAAGAAGAACCAGATAGCATACTATCATGTCGAGCAAGAATGCATACTGAATATATATATACATCTATAGATACATCCACTATCATATAATGGCCTCTAGGGCATACATATATCCAACAATCTCCCACTTGCACTAAGGCCAGTTATTGGCGTATCTCATACCCAACATCTCAAAAAGTCGCTCATGCTGCGGCTGAGGGAGGGCCTTGGTGAATGGATCCGCGGCGTTATTCTTTGTGTCTACTCTCCTAATCTCGATCTCGCGGCGATCTACAATCTCCCGGATCAAATGAAAATGCCTCAGGATGTGTCTTGACCGCTGATGGGATCTGGGCTCCTTGGCTAACGCCATAGCCCCATTATTATCATAATACAAAGGTATTGGATCAATAATGGTTGGAACTACTCCTAGCTCCGAGACGAACTTCTTCATCCAGACGGCTTCCTTGGCGGCATCATTCGCAGCAATGTACTCAGCTTCCATCGTTGAGTCTGCAACGGTATCCTGTTTGGAACTCTTCCAACTTACCGCCCCTCTATTGAAGGTAAATACAAACCCAGAGATAGATTTGCTGTCGTCCTTATCGCTCTAGAAGCTCGAATCGGTAAAGGCCTCCATTTGGAAATCTCCATTACCATACACCAAGAACAATTCTTTAGTCCTTCGCAAGTACTTAAGAATGTTCTTCACAGCTGTCCTGTGATTCTCCCCTGGGTTGGATTGATACCTGCTTACAACACTAAGTGCATAAGCTACATCTGGGCATGTACATAACATCGCATACATTATAGATCCTACTGCCGAAGCATAGGGTATAACACTCATGCGAGCTCTCTCTTCATCGGTCTTTGGACAAGAATCCTTGGAGAGAGTGACCCCATGGCAAGCGGGTAAAGCAACCCGCTTGGAGTCTTCCATACTAAACCTTTTTAGGATGGTTTCAATGTACCTGGTTTGGGACAATCCAATAACCTTTTGGATCTATCCCTATAGATCCTTATGCCCAGAATGTATATGGCATCACCCAGGTCCTTCATGGAGAACCTCAGTGATAAGAAAGATTTGACCGACTGTAGCATAGGAATATCATTTCCTATCAGAAGAATGTCGTCCACGTACAATACGAGGAATGTGACAGCTCTCCCTACAGCCTTCTTATAAACATAAGGTTCATCTGGATTCTTGATGAAATCAAACTCTTTGATGACATCATCGAAACAGATGTTCCAACTCCGTGATGCCTGCTTTAACCCATATATGGATTTAAGCAATTTACATGCTTTCCCGCTGCTCCCACTGTCAATGAAGCCCTCTGGCTGATCCATATAAATGCATTCTTCTAAATTTCCATTTAGAAATACGGTTTTAACGTCCATCTGCCAGATTTCATATTCGTAGTGAGCAGAAATAGCAAGTAGGATCTGAATGGATTTAAGCATGGCCAAGGGAGAAAAAGTCTCGTCATAGTCCAAACCCGGTCTTTGACGAAAACCCTTCGCCACAAGTCTTGCCTTATAGGTCTCCACCTGCCCATCTACACTAATCTTTCTTTTAAAGATCCATTTGCACCCCACAGGTTTTACCCCAGGGGGTACAACGTCCAAAGTCTATACTTTGTTTGTGTACATAGACTCCATTTCGGATCTCATGGCATCCAGCCACTTCACAGAGTCTCTACTCATGATAGCTTGCTGAAAACTGGTAGGATCATCATCATCCATGATACAGTCTTCTCTGTCACCATCAATGAGGAAACCGTAGTACCTCTCCGGCGGGCGAGAAGTCCTACCAGACCTACGGAGTGGCCGAGATTCCTCAGTTTCTGTTGCAACAGCCGGTTCAACCAAATCGTCATTTGTAGTTTGTGTCTCCAGAACCTCTTCTAGATCTACCACCTTGCCATCATCTTTATCTGTGAAAAACTCTTTTTCCAAGAATGTGGCATGTTGAGAAACAAACACTTTTTGTTCCTCTTTGTGGTAGAATAGATATCCATAAAAATTCTTTGGATATCCTACAAAGTTACACATGACTGACCGTGTCTCGAGTTTGTCCGGATTCTGCTTTTTAACATAGGCCGGGCAACCCCAAATCTTAATTCTCTTAAGAGATGGTCTCTTCCCATGCCATATCTCATATGGCGTGGTAGATACGGTTTTGGTTGGAACCCTGTTTAGCAGAAATGCTGCAGTCTCCAATGCATACCCCCAAAACAAGACGGGTAACTCAGCGTCACTCATCATGGACCGGACCATATCTAATAGGGTCCTATTCCGTCGTTCTGACACACCGTTGTGCTGTGGTGTGTAAGGAGGAGTGAGCTGAGAGTGAATCCCATTCTCTTTTAGGAAGTTTGCAAATTCTGTACTGAGATACTCACCACCTCGATCTGATCGAAGCATCTTGATACTCAAACCGGTTTGTTTTTCTACTTCTTGTTTATATTCAATGAATTTCTCAAAAGGTTCGGACTTGTGCTTTAATAAAAATACATGACCGGATCTTGAGAAATCGTCAGTGAATGTAACGAAGTATGAAAAACCGCCTCTAGCCTGTGTAGACATTGGCCCGCATACATCACTATGTATGAGGCCTAGGAGCTCAGTAGCTCTTTCTCCGTGTCCGGTAAACGGAGTTTTGGTCATTTTACCCTTGATACAAGACTGGCAAGTCGCATAAGATTTATATTCAAAAGAGTTTAAATGTCCATCTTTGTGTAACCTGTTTAGTCTTGTTTCGTTAATATGACCAAGTCTACAGTGCCAAAGAAAAGCTTCATTTAATTCTGAAAGTTTTCTTTTATTAGTGTTTTGTATACTGAAAACTGTGTGTTGATTTAGGACATATGTTCCGTTATTAAGCGTACCATACCCAACCAACATTTGATTCAGGTGAATGTTCATAACATTGTTCTGCAATACAAAATTATATCCTTCATTGTCTAACAAAGAAACGGATATTATATTACAAAGCATACTTGGTACAAAATAACATGGATTCAAAACCAAAATACATCCAGAAGGCAACCCCAAGTGATACTCTCCTACTGCGACTGTATGTACATTGGAACCATTTCCAACGCGGAGAGTATGGTCACCTGTCTTCAAAACTTTGCTATTCCTCAGCCCCTGCATAGAATTGCAAATGTGAGAACCTGAACCGGTATCCAATACCCAGGAAGCAGAGTTTATTGAAAAACAGTTTTCTGTTACAAACGCACCTGAAGCAGAAGCATCACCATGCTTCTTCTTGAGACTTAAGTACTCCGTGCAGTTGCGCTTCTAATGTCCTGTCTTGTGGCAATGAAAACATTCGCCTTTCCCCGAGTATTCAACTTTGGACTTTTCCTTTCCCTTCACCTTTTAACTCCACCCTTAGGATTAGTGGGTTTCTTCTTTTTCTTTCCCTTGGCCTTAGCTTTCGGGCGAGAAGAGGAAGACTGTCCAATAGTCATAACGGGAGTTTTTGCTGACTTCATAGTGCTCTCTGCACTCCTTAACATGTTAAGGAGTTCAGGGAGTTCCTTCTCCATGCCATGCATGTTGAAGTTCACTATGAACTGAGCAAAGGTGGAGGGGAGGGACTGCAGAATAATATCTATATATTGCTCATTGTCCATCGTCCATCCAAGGTCCTCAAGCTCTTCTATAAGAGCTATCATCTTCAGAACATGGTCTCCTACTGGTGTGCCAGGGGCCATTCGCATCTGAAACAATTTATTTGATGCTTCGTATCGTAATACGCGGGATTGCTCTCCATACAACTCCTTTGTATGGAGCAATATACCGTGAATGTCCATGTCCTCGTGCTGCTTTTGATGTGTGTTGTCCATTGATGCAAGCGCGAGGCATTTGGCCGTGACACAGTCAGCGTCCCATGTTTTGCGGACTTCAATGTCCGCAACTGAGGATTTTGGACCTGGGACGGGCGGGGCTGAAGCCGTGAGGACATATGATACTTTATCATAAGTCAAGTTGATTTTCAGATTCCTCAGCCAGTCTTTATAATTGGTCCTATTCAGTTTGTTTTTATCTAGTAGAAGCTTGAGTCCAGTCATGGGTATCTGCCATTAAGAGAGAGAAAAGAATACACTCAGCGAAAGCTCTTGCATAGATCAGATTGGTTATTATCTTGTCTAATCGACGTTTCCCACTGCTTTTATCGAATCTTTCTTTCAAACCTTAAAAAGAAAAACTAGCCAGGATTAATTACAGTCTACAACTTTGCTAACCATTCAGCCAGGCCAGTGTCGGTACTTGAGGGAGGTTCCCCGTGCTTTCGCACGGACCTAATTAGAGTAAACCTTGTTTTCCCAAAGGCGGAGCCCCATTAACACCTTTCTAGACACCTAATGAGTTAGCTAATTTTAAACTGTAAAACTCTCCTAGGAGCAACTATTGCCCACAGTGGGATCGGGATCCAATCATCACATGGAAGGTATGCAATCTCATTGCAAATTTCAACTATTGAAATTCCCGATGTGGTTTTTACCCCTAGTACTCGTGACCTTGGCTAAGGTCAACAAATCACGAGTACTAGTCAAGCTCAACCCGTCATTTCTTGATTAATTAGACCCGTTCACATGACCCTTGGCTAAGGTCAACAAAGTCATATGCCCGTCCCAATTAATCTGCATCATATGCATTTGTAGGAAGACATCACTTAGCTACCGTACACTACGCCTTGGCTAAGGTCAACAAACGTAGCACGAATACTAAGTACTCTACTTCCTAAAATGACGCAGGGTTGCGGATGATTTTTAAGAAAATCTATAACGCTTTGAGCTTGATATCGTTGTAGAATCAAAGGGTTTTCAAAAGGAGTGGCTTAAGCTCCGCAGTTTTGAAATATAGCTTTTTCATAAATAGCCGAGTGGTTTTCAAATCTGATTCTACAACATCTTTTTAGGTTTATTTTCTTTACATTAATCACATTAATGTAATCCCATCATTTAAGTCCTTAAGCCAATCACAGAAAAGAAACGAAAATAACACGTACGCTTATGCCATCCGCATTCGCTGCAATGTTCCGTTATGCACCATTAGGTTACTTAACTAACGGCATACCGGGACGGGACTAGTGCGGGTGTAAAATATAAGCAACGTCTACTATATATCATATATATAATATGTCATTCGTCTCAGATATCACAGAACACAGGCAGCAGAAACATAGATATAATGTGGGATATACTAGGACGTCCGTATTTAGTATTTAGCCAGAATAGAAAATACGGATTCCACAGTCGCGATGAATAGCCAAGCCCACACCCTGGACCCCTACGAGAGCGGCAAGCGACCCTACCTATTCTAGAGTTTAGGAGACCCGGTCTCGACTCTTCGAGATGGCCTCCCACTGAACCCCAGAATCCGGTCACCTGTGCTCCCCTCCTTGGGTCCATCCTAATGCGGAAAAGTAAATAATATACAACACTGGTGACACAATCTCAACCCGAAAGTGCCCCAAAGAAAAGAATATTACATTACATTTGAATTTACATGAATGAAAATATAAAACTCTCATCTCACATAAAACCCCCCGGCTATTCAATCGCGACAATCCTGCACATCATATCTCAGCAACACATAATATCTCATATCATCAACGTAAGTAAGTATGCGTACCCCGATTGTCGTTGATGTATAGCAACGAAACCGGCGATATCGAACATACTACACTTACGGTCACAGAAAAGAAAGTGTAAAACTGCAATATCTGGAATCCACATTCTCTTTAGACATCGCAAATGAGAAATATCACATACTTCGTATTTCATGTCTAGTAATATGAATTCCATACATTGCATCACAATCCAGATAAACAGACAGTATTAAAGTTTTCGAATGAACGATCAAGTACCCAAGATTCACTAAAGCTCAACACTTGAGCAGGGTTCAAAAATCCGGAGTGTGACACAGTAGTAGCGGTCCAGCCGTAGAAGGGTCAAGCCAACGCCTCACATGTGGCACGCCGTACTGCCCCAAACCCTAAGGTTCAAAGGGCAGTTCAAGACGGTCATATAATCGAGTTAAGGTTTGTTGTCTTCTAGAGGGTCCACCACAAAAAGACTTGCACGTACCTCCAAAATATTTAAACCCCGTGAATAGTGAGCAAATGATACTCGTTCAAACACTTCAATACTTTCTAATTTACCCGGAAAAATGACGAAATGAAAATTCCGATCGAGTCGACGAGTCCAAAACCATCTCCAGAATTTACAGTACTAAATTCAGATTAAACATACCTAAAACAATATACAAGCAGTATTATGAATTACTGTGGAAAAATGAAGCATTGAACTCTCTGTACGGCCGCGGAATCGCGGCCGTAGAAAGTAATTGCCGTGGTTCCGCGGCCATTTGTACGGATCATTGGTTCATTTTTCACAGTATTTCATATATTTTCCTGCTCTATTTTTTAAGTATTTTTAATTCTGAAAAATGTCCGATTTTAAAAAATGTCCAGAGAAGGCTTCGAAAAGTCGTATTTTGATCCGATCGGGATTTTTACTTCGTAAAAGTGTCACCTAATGTTCTAGGTCGGCTCTGATACCAATGTAAGGTTTACCTAGAACCCTATGTTGAGTTTGGAAGAATCACATGTCACAAAGTTTAAATTTTTATGGTGCTAAGCAAGCATACAAAGGATCTTATCCTAGAAAATTAGGGTTTCATAAGTTAAAGGCAATAAAGACTAGGGTTTCGAGACTACAACCTTTATAGCTCCCTTCGCTAGACTCTTTGGCCTCTTGGGTGTTGGATGAAGGTCCGCTTGAAGTCTTCTCGCGTCCACGACGATCCACCCGAAGTTCCTAGTCCAAGCTTGCAACTTCACTTTTCAAGATGATAAATGAAGAGAACACTCTAAACAAGTTGGCTAAACTTGTGCAGAATGATGTTGTGGTTAAGATTCTCACTTCAAAAACCTTTCTTTATGTGTCTTTTACTCACTAGAAGAAACTAGAGAGCAAAGGAAGAAGGAGGAGGAAGATGATGGCTTTCTTTAACAAGAGTAAAAAAGATAACTCATGTGAAGTAAAAAAGAAAATATATGTATATATATTTTCTAATCCTCATCTCAAACCATGGTTAGATGATGGAGACATTATTTAACTTGAGTTTAAAACACAAAGAGAAGGATAACTCATGGTTAGAAGTAGGTGAGCATGGTTAGGTTTAAAGAAGAGTGTAGAAGCTAAGCAAGAATTATCCTTTCCTTTTCTATTTTGTTTTAAACATAAATCAAATAATAATCCATTCATTTAACCATGGTGTGAGTCTTATATTGCCACCATTTTCCATGTGTAATCAACCATGATAGATGGTGTATGTATGTATGTATGTATGCACATCCATATGTGCATGAAACTAAAAGAAAGATAGAAAAACATACATGCATGCATACATCCATCATATACAAGAAAAGGTTTTAAGTGAGAAAACTAATGGTTAAATGATAAATCAACACTTGATTTGTCAATCCGGCCATATCACATATGACCCCACCAAAAGCAAGCCGCACGATCAATGTTCGGTATACCATACGCGTATTTTAATCGGGTCCATGCGCATATCGCATACGCGCACCACAACGTTTCGCCTGGACTAGGTAACTCCTTTGTGGGACTCTAAGACTTGTCAATACGCCGGCAATGGGTCATGATCATATCAAGCACCCCCAAGCCGCAAGCGGTCAGCTAAACATAACGGCCTCCCGGGTATTGAGCGATCAGAAGAAAACAAGCGAACCTGCTACAACTCCCGTCGAGCCAACCGGCAACACTACCGTACAGTCCGGTCTCTTCATCAGATATGCTGCAAATCGAGCCTAAGGATGGTCACGTCGACCCCAATAACTCAATAAGTCATGCTGGTGAATGTCTATAACAGATCGAGAAACTACTGATAACACTTATCAGCAAATCTCAGCAGCCCTAGCCAGAGACTTACTGATATAACCAGTCGGGCACAACACAGCATCAACTCCCAATACCGGGAGAGACGAAACCCCTCCTATCGCTCACCGCCTTCGTGTGTCTCGGGACTGTACCCAACGGCCACCTGTTTGCACGACTCAGTAGAGCCGTGGTAGGGTGGCAATCAAAGTACAGTGGGAGAACACACAAGACTCTATAACGATCTCGGGTCTACAGACTAACCTATACCAGTCTCACCTGAGAACTGCTATCCGACGATAGATATAATTCCATATAGGAGTTCTCGGTGAGTCCGTCCAATGTACCCAGTCACCACTGAGCACCCGTATATGATCTTGATGTCAAACATCGATGAATGTGGGAACATTCATCGCCCATCGTATAGGTCTAGTATCATATACGCTAGTCTACTCTGGTATATCAATGCCCCGTCTCGATATACCTACAACTAGGGACTTTTTAGAATATGCTTATAGACTACAGATGTCCCACTAGTATGATTTCCATCATAATCAGAGTAGTCAAGCCGATATCCTCAGGGCTTTATCAGCATGTTTGAATGAATAAAAGCATGATCAAATCAACATGTCAGATAAAGAAGAACCAGATAGCATACTATCATGTCGAGCAAGAATGCATACTGAATATATATATATACATGTATAGATACATCCACTATCATATAATGGCCTCTAGGGCATACATATATCCAACAGTTCCGTCCATTGTTGATCCAATACCTCTGTATTGCGACAATAACGGGGCTATAGCTTTAGCGAAGGAACCCAGGTCCCATCAAAAATCCAGACACATCTTGAGGCGGTATCACCTGATCAGGGAGATCGTGGATCGCCAGGAAATCGAGGTTCGGAGGGTCGCTTCAGAAGATAACACTGCAGATCCATTCACGAAGGCCTTACCCCAGACTCAGTTCGAGCGGCTGATCGAGATGATAGGTCTTCGATACGCCAGTACATGGCCTTAGTGCAAGTGGGAGATGGTTAGTGTATATGCCTAGAGGCCATTACTGTATCATACTAGTATGTATATTACTTGATGGAAGCTTGGGATATTCACAGTTGTATATACAATCTTGCTCGAAATGGTAGTATGCTACTTGGTTTGTCTCTGCTTTAATGTGTACATGTGTTTCTTTTATTATATCACCTATAAGCATTAGTGGAGCCCTTAGGATCTTTGCTTGATTAGCAGCGTTGTGATGGCGCTCACACTCGTGGGAGCTGGGTAATCCATAAGCACATCCTTATACAGGTCCCTAGTCGTAGGACTATCGAGACAGGGCATCGATACTCCGGAGTAGACTAGCGTATGCGCTTCTCATCCCAGCATGGGAGACGGTCTGTCCCACAGCCGTCAGTACGTCGTACTTGAGATAGTATGCGGGTGCTCGTTAGGTTACGAGTACACTGGACAGGACTCGTCGAGAACTGTTGGTTGGTATTATACCTATCGTCAGTTATCAGTTCCCAGGTGACATGAGTACAGCTTGGTCTGCTGACTTGACACTGTCACTTCGCCTCGAGTGTGTTCCCATTGTACTTTGATTACTACCCTACCACGGCTCAAAGGAGTCATGCAAACAGGTAGTAGTTGGGTGCAGTCCCGAAGCACTTGGAGGCAGTGACGGTTAGACAGGATTCGTCTCTCCCGGTATTGGGGGTTAACATCGCGTTGTGTCCAGGAGAGCCATTACACAAGTAGTCCCTGGCCAGGGCAAGCGAGATATACTGGTAGGTTTCCAGTGTTATCTCAGGGTGGTCTGGGCTACACTCCGACACGACTTGTACCGCTATTAGGGGACTGACGTTTACCGCCCCCTAGGCCCGCCGTGCGATGTATCAGACGAACAGACCGGACTATACGGAGACTGTCACATTCAGGCTCAGTAGGAGTTCAGATGGGTTCACCTCGTCAGTCTTCTTATCGGCATCTACCTGGGGACCGTTACGTACAGCTAGTGCCGCTTGCGGTCTGTGGTTAAACCCACTGCCAGCGTAGTGTCGAGTCTTTAGAGTCCCACACAGAGAGTTATTCGCCTTTAGGCAAAATGTGTAGAGGTCGCATGGTTTTACGACAGGGTTCGTTCACATCCGCACACTTGTGCAAGTTTGCTGTCCGGACAGCTTATACTAGCGGGCTTTGGTTTAAGCCGGATCCTCGTATATGATTTGGGATTGGTTTTATCTCATTGTATTCGTGTTCCTCGGATCACAGATGCGGGTGCGTATGCACAGTTGACTGAGACAGAGGGAGAGGACTTTGATTAGGGTTAATGACCATTGTCATTTTCTTAACCCTAATACTTATGTGTGTATTATGATTAATTGATATTAGTTAAATATAATTGTGCATGGTTAGGGTTGTTGACCATTTGACCATTCTTGACTTGTTGACTTAGGTTGACATGTTGACCATCATCATTCCATATAAAAGATGTTCTTTGATCCTTGCAATTTGCATTTAATGTGAAATGATAATGGTCTAGTCTTGATTAACCATGACAATTATCTTGCTAATTATCTATTTTCATAATTCACCCATATATGAGAGAATGGTTCATTATTTCTCCTCATTCTATCATATAGATTCTCTCTCCTCCTCTTCCTCTCTCTCTAGCTCTCCCCTCTCATGAGTTGAGAAACACTTGAGCTTGAGATAAACCATTCTAAGATACTCTCTACTCTCTTCTAAGGTTCTAGGATTAGCACTTCTAGCATCTTAGTTACTTCTAGCTTGAAGTTGAAGCCAAAGGTTGAGGCTCTCGGGTGGATCCTTCTTCGACTAGAGAAGGCGACAAGAAGATCACATCTTTCACTCCAAAGGAGCAAGGAGAGAAGGACATAAAGCCCTAGGTATAACCTTTCTTCCTTGTAGCTAAAACTAGTTAGCTTTGTAGTAAGTTTTTGTTTAGCAAAGATCCTCCTTTTGATGGTCCATGTTGCCTAGTTCGATACAAATCCGATTTTTATACCGTTTCCGTCTCCCCGCAAGCACCGGGGTGGGCAACGTGGACTTACAAAAGCCGCAGGTATTTCTTCTATTACCTGGGCTGAGTTCGTGACGGTGTTTCTTGCCTGTTTTCTTCCGTAGAGCGTCAGGGATTCTCGAGCTCACAGTTTTGAGTCATTACGCCAGACTCCGGGTTTGACGGTGGTAGAGTACGATGTTCAGTTTATCCAGCTATTAGTGTATACTCCATATTTGGTGGACACTGAGGAGATGCGGATCAAGAGATTTGTGCGAGGCCTGCTTTCCCAGTTGTTCCACGCTATCAGCGCCCAGCATTGTGACACATATGCAGCCGCAGTGGACGCGGCCCTACTAGTTGAGGAGCGTCTTTCCGAGACGTCGGTTGTTCCGGAACCGAAGAGGGTTCGTAATGGTGTATCAGTCCTGAGACAGATGTTTAGATGCCGCGACAGATTTCGTTCAGGTCATAGGACTAGCAGAGGCTTGGGAAGAGGCCAGTTGTTTAGCTCTTATCCTCAGGAGGGTCAGCAGTCATCGTCTGGATATTTCCGGTGCGGGAGTTTTTATCATCGCGTTTGAGATTGTACTGAGCCACGTGAAGACGAGGCAGCCGTATCGCATGTTACCTTACCACCTTCTCCACCTCAGAGAGTGTTGCCTCTTGCGCCTGTTGTTGCTCCGCGTCAGACTTATGCTCAGAGAGGTCATGGTCGCTGAGGGTTTGTTCAAAGAGGATGGGGTGGCAGAGGCGGAGGACAGCCAGTTGCCGGTAGAGAGCATGCATGAGTATTTGCTTTGACTCATCAGGACAAGCAGGCGTCCAATGCAGTGGTTTTAGGTACACTTTCAGTATGTTCTTTTGATGCATACGTGTTGTTTGATTCGGGATCTACGCACTTGTATGTTTCTACACTCTTTGTGCCGAGGTTGGGCCGAGAGTCGTGTTTGCTAGATCAGCCGCTTGTCATGACTACTCCTGTTGGCGAGTCGTTTGTTGCATGATAAGTTTTTCGGTTGTGTGTCGTCCGTATTGGAGATAGAGAGTCGTCCGTCGACTTGATCCTTCTTGAGATATTGGACTTCGACGTTCTCCTGGGCATGAACTGGTTAGCTACGTGCTACGCGTTCGTGGACTGCCGCGAGAAGACAGTCAGGTTTTGTTTTCCTGGCAAGACAGTTCTTGTTGTGCAGGGGACCATGGTGCCGCCCTCACAGTTTGATTTCAGCCCTTTGCGCTAGACGGCTTCTGAGGAGGGGATGTCGGGGATTCTTGGCTTTCATTCGAGATACTGAAGCTACAGTAGATTCGTTGGACCAGGTTCCTACCGTGAGAGAGTTTCCCGATGTTTTTCCCGATGAGTTACCTAGATTGCCGCCAGAGCGTGAGATTGAGTTTTGCATTGATCTGATCCCCGGCACGGGGCCTATTTCTATACCGCCTTATCGGATGGCCCTGGCGGAGCTTAAGGATCGGTTGCAAGAGTTTCTTGATAGGGGACTTGTACATCCGAGTGTTTCGCCTTGGGGAGCTCTTGTTCTGTTCTCCAAGAAGAAGGGCGGCAGTTTATGGTTTTGCATTGATTGTCGTCAAATGAACCGATTTACGGTGCGGAATAGGTATCCTTTACCTCGCATTAACAATTTGGTTGATCAACTCCAGGGTGCGGGACATTTTTCCAAGATTGATTTGAGATCGAGTATCCGCGTACAGTATGTAATTGCGACGGACTTTTGATCTCATCAAAATCCCGTGGCAACCGATCAGATGAGACTAAATTGCTAGATTTATAAAATTCAAACTAGTTATCTCATAACTAATTATGTGGATTCCAAATATTGTATCACAATCACAGATAGCTAGACGAAGATAAACTTTTCGATCGAATAAGCAAGCACCCAAAATTTCCCAACAAGCTTAACACTTGAGCGGAGTTCAAAAAGTACCCAGAACATGCCACAGCTCCTATAAACCATCTGTAGAAGGGCCGACCCATGCCTCACTCATGTCGCCATGGAACTGCGGCAAACCCTAAGGTATCACCATGGTTCCGCGATCCAAAAAGTTGAGTTTGGGTATTGTTCTTCTAGAGTGTCCGTAGAATCGCTTGCATGATTTTCTAAAGATTTTAAACTCGGGAAAAATCCAACACTTCGAAAATTTCCAGCGGGGAAAAATTGGGTTATTGATATCCATTCAAAATTTTTAACATCGTCTAAATAACCCGAATACATGTTGGAATTACGACTGCGAAACACTCCGAGTTGCCTTTGCAGAAAGTTAACATCACATGAAAATTTAGCAAAAACAAACAACACCTGAAACACCAAAACCCAGAGACTGGAACACCCTGAAAATTTGAAGCCAAAATTCCAAAGTTGACCCGAGGAGGCCGGTTTTTAGCATGATGTGGCCGGCCACTTTTCCACAAAACCCCGTCAAATTTTCTTGGTGTTCATGTCATATCTCATAAAACATTCTGCAGTTGTTTAAAAAAATTTTAGAGCCCTTTAAAAATTCGACAAAAACTAGGTATTGGTGTTACAAGTTTCGGAGTAGTTTCGGTTTCGTAATCTAACAAACATCGTTTAAATCTCTAGCTTGGCTCTGATACCACTGTAGGGTTACTTAGCGCGGCAGCAATCTTTCGGGAGGCATCATCCATGCCGTTTTCAAATTTTTGCCGTTCTAAAGAACCCTAACCCTAGAATCTTAACTAGAGATTTAAACAAACATCATGTATACAACTTTGCAAGTAAAGTGAATGAGGAATACAACTTTTGTAGACCGGTCCTTCACATGTAAAGCTCCGTGTAGTAGTCCTTTTGCTGCAAGTTGTGATCTCCCGAACTCTAGTATGGGTTCCCTTAGAGAAATGAACAAGCTTGCTCGAAGTCTTCGAGGCCGAAGATGATCTACGTCGAGGAGACTCAAGCTCATGCTATCTCTTCACTAAATTAGGGTTTAGTGAAGCAAACACCCTAAACTAAATAGCTAATAGTAGAGGATGATGAAGTAGGAAGTGGGCTCTCTTTAGATTTATTTTTCTCACATTATTTTCTCACCTTAGAAAAAGCTAGCTAGCTTTTTTTCTCTCATGAAGAAGAAGATGATGTGATCAAGAAAGAATGAACTCATGAGGTAAGAATAGCAACCATGGGTGAGTTAGTGTCATACACTAACTCATGTAACAATAATGGTTAGGTTAATAAATATCTACAAGTAAAACAAAATTAGTGGACTTGGTCAATGGTTCCATAAGCATCTACAAGCTTCAACCATGTGACTAATTATCATTAAATTTGATTAACTTTAAATAAATAAAACCATTCCATTATTATAAGCATGGTGTACGTCTCATACACTCATATAGCATGTGGTATCAAGCATGACACAAAAAATGTACATTAATATATATCACATATATACTAAGTGTACACAAGTGAGAAAAAGAAATGTTTAAGTGAGCTAATATTAGTGAATGTAAATTAATATATCACATATATAATTATACATTAAATTATCAAATCAACACTTGAGTTAATAATCCGGCTATATCACATAAAACCGACTAATATCAAATGTAACAATCTATCTAATCAACACTTGATCCGATAACCCAGCTATATCTCATATAACCGACCGATATCACATATTGTGAGAATAGAATGCGGTATCACATAAGCGCATTAATCTCGGTCCCGCACATATCATATATGTGCTCCTACTTCATTTCGCATGAACCAGGAAACCTCTGTGTTGGACTCTAAAGACTCGTCAATACGCCGGCAGTAGGTGATGATCATATCAATCACCCACAAGCCGCAAGCGTTCTGCTAAACGTAACGGCCACCCGGGTATTAAGCGATCAGAAGATCAACAAGCAAGCCTGCTCGTACTCCTGCAAATCCAATCAGTAACACTACCGTACAGTCCGGTCTCTTCGTCTGATATGTCGCATATCAACAGCCTGGGGATAGTTGTAACACCTTAGAATGCGATTAGTGTTAATTAAGCGATAATGCGGGGTTTTAAGGAAAAGTTTACAAAATTGGTTTTCTCACATTTTATAACAATTAATTAATATTTTATTATTATTTGTTATGGCTAGCACACACTTGTGCATGTGAATGTGTGGGTTAGTTAGTGTTAATCTTGTTAAGTAGCCATGACACCTTAAACTAATCCATGCCTTGATTTAACCTACTTAGATATTTTGTGTGTGAGTTATCTTCTTGCTTTGGATTGAGAAGAGGTGGCTAGGTGAGTCATGGAGGGCATTAATGGAAGTGAGGGAGAGAGTAAGTGTAAAGGGTATACTCACCCTACACCCACCCTCTCATCATTATCTCCACTCACTCTCTCATTCTTATCTCTTTCTCAATTATTTCTTCATCTTCTCAACTCTCAACTGAAACCCTCACTACTTCATCACAAAACCTTGCAAAACTTCATTAAACACCATGAAAACACTTCTCAAGTCTTGATTTAGCTACTAAGTTGACTTGGAGCTTGGAAAGCTAGGATTTTTCAGCAAGTGTGGTTAGGTAATGATCTCTAACTGATAATTAGGTGTTTATATTGTTGTGTTGCCCTATAGTTGTGGTTTAGAACACTAAAGGTATAGTTTCATGCACATATCGTATTTTTAGTGTCATATTGGAGTCTCTGTGATCTGCTATGACCTGGAATCTTTACTGTAAAATCTAGCAATATAGTAGTGTTGTACTAGTGACCCTGAGAGTACACCTGAAGCATGAACCTCACCTGGGCGTTTTGGATGGCGACAATAGGTGGAAATCCGGCGAGCTCGGTCTTTTAGGGGAGTTGGGGCTTGGTTTTTGTAGGGTAGCTGTCTGCAGTTGTTTAGAGGTGTTTGGTATTGCTTGATTTTTAGGTTTTGACAGTATAAAAATCTGGGATCACTTTGCTATAATCTAGTGTTTTGACTACGCGTGTTACGTTTTCCGACACGGTTCGTGATGTTGTGTAGCTGCTGCACCTGGGTCGGTTTTGGGATGTCGCTACACACGTTAGCCACTAGACTGATACTTAAGAGGTGGATTGGAGTTGGTGCGTCGGTCAAACGTAGTTTGTACGTGATATTGGTCGATTTCTGAGATTTGCACTTGTTATGTTTTTTGTTAATAGGATCGCAGGAGGGGACTTCGAACGCTGTGAAGAAAGGAAAGCAGGTGATTGGATTTGCCTAGCTCGAGATCGCCGGTGAGTAGATTTAACATCTATGGGGAAATCACCCGTATGGCATTAAGCGTCAGGGCTAGATATGATATGATATTAACCGCATGTTTATATGCACATATAGAGATGGTACATGAACTTCATTGCATATTATTATTTGTTATGCCTGGACTTTTACCCCTTCGGACACTGCACTATTATTGACAGTTCATGTTGCACGAGCACTAATTGTATGCTACACACACACTGTCGGTAATTCCTATGACATGCACAACATAGATACATATGAAATATAGTTTGCATGCATATCTACATGCTTACACATATACCTTGCTATAGCTACATGTTCACCTTTATATGATGTTGCGTTGGATTTTGGAGAAATTTGGAACCGCATGATATATTTAATAACTTGGTGCATTTAAATAGCGGTTTTCCCTTAATATGCTCATATTCTGTTTTATGTTGCATATATCACATTTCATGGATTTACGCATTGAGATACGGATTTCATGTGATTTATGGATTTGAGAACCGTGGTATTATTTAAAGAAAGTATGCATTGTTTTTAAAAACCGGTTCCTCTTGATATGATATTTCAGTGCAACCACCATGAGTTTTCTCGGTTCTGAGACTTACGTGAAACTCGATTCGAGGAGCTGGATGAGGCCGTTTGCGGGTTCATGGTGGACCCGGTATGGTACCCTGGGGCAAGAAAAGTATGTCGATGGATTAGCCGATGAGCCTAGCAGGAGGAATACTACCTACCGGTGATAGTTTTGGACTCAGCGGTTATCCGGAGGATATTGACCGGATTCGTGAGATAGATATGGGCCGATTCATACTGCCGGAGCCTGCGGGCCGATCCGGGAAGACGGAGCCCATGGTATGTGGATTTACGTGTCGATGCTGGACACGAGTATTTCATGATGTTTCGAGTGTCGATGTTGGACACTCAGGTTCCATGAGATGTACGTATATGAGGGCCGGTCCTGGTGACGGCGCCTGAGAACTTTGGGATTTGGGGTGTCATTGATGGACACCGGGGTTTTTCCATGCTGATGATTTGTGCATAAGGTTTTATTATTTATCCCACACTCAGGATTTATTTGATATGCA
This sequence comes from Agapanthus africanus, assembly GCA_030015575.1. Classification (NCBI taxonomy): domain Eukaryota; kingdom Viridiplantae; phylum Streptophyta; class Magnoliopsida; order Asparagales; family Amaryllidaceae; genus Agapanthus; species Agapanthus africanus. The sequence continues at coordinate 248,982,531 of CM057343.1, read as the reverse complement.
TTTGATTCATGTAGATGTAGTACCCTGGTGGTGTACCTTGATCTTGATTGTTGCATATCCATATTGCCAAACTTATGCTATCAGATTACATGTGATAGATTTATCGCTGTTCGTGTATACTTGCGATTACAGTATGATGTTATTTACTATTCACGAGTTGGCAACTCACCCCCGTTGTGCCATAGTGTTTTGCAGGCTTGACCCTCAGAGTAGTCACGGCAGGGCGTCTTTTTGTACCTATTTCAGCGGATACCGCTACGGTTGGCTGTGAGGCCTTTTGCTATAGGTGGGTTTGCGGTTATCCGATGTTGTTTATTGTATATCTTTTGTATCTAGTACTCTCCATCTACCATCTTCATGTATTTACTTAGAGACGAGTTGTGAGGATCAATGTTATATATTCTTGTGACTCTGGGTGTCGTGCTCGTGTGAGTCGGCCTTTGTTCATGCTGATTATCTCTTTTATGCTGTTCCTTCGATACAGCGTCGTATATCTTCTTGTGGTGGTTGTTTCCGCCTTTGGGCGAGATTTGCTCCCATTTGGGGATGCTTTACTTATATCTTATGTTTGTACCCGTTTCGGGGCTTGTTTTTGCAAAGGAGGTGCTGCCGAAATTTTTATGAAAACAACTTAAGCTTTAAAGTTTGGTTGAGATTTCCAAATGTTTCTATCCTTTACTTCTTGTATTGGTTTAGATTGCTGGGTTTTCGGCTTACTTAAATTGTGTTACGCCTGTTTACGTTACGTGGTCTAAGTGCCGGTAATGAGCCTAACTTGGGTCGTGACAAAGTTGGTATCAGAGCGCTAGGTTTTACCTCTCGGAGTGTAGAATGACCTTGGTATGATGGAGTAGGTAGCTTAAGCAGAGTGACGTAGCGTGTGTATGTTCCACGGCATACTTACGACACGGTACTCCGCCTGAGTGACCTTAGGACTTATTGCTTAAAATTTCTTCAGTGATTTTATACATCCTTGTGATTCGATTTCTGTGTCCCTATCGAATCCTGTTTCCTTTTCCAGCCTTTATGCCGTCGAAGACTACGAGGGCGCAGAGAGCAGCCGCGAGGGCCGAGGTCAGAGTTGACTCACCCGAGACGAGGACTGACCTGGGCGGTACGCCTATTGTGCAGGAGTAGATTGATCCACCTTCGATGGACCGTATTGCTGAAGCCTCCGGTTTTCACTGGCACCGATGTAGCTGAGGATCCCCATTCGTTTATCGATCGAATGGCCACGATATGTCGTTCACTGAGATGCTCCGACGCGAGATGGATAGAGTTCGCGAGTTTTTGTCTGGATGGTCTGCCCAGAAGTAGTGCAAGTCCTTAGAGAAGGGCAGAGCCGCAGTCTTTCTCCTATGACCTGGGCTGAGTTCGTGGCCGTGTTTCTTGCCCGTTTTCTTCTGCAGAGTGTCACGGATGCTCGAGCGCATTGTTTTGAGTCGTTACACCAGACTCCGGGTATGACGGTGGCTTAGTACGATATGCAGTTTACCGAGCTGTCTGTGTATGCTCCGTATTTGGTAGCTACTGAGGCGATGCGGGTCAAGAGGTTTGTTCGAGGACATCTTACCCAGGTGTTCCTCGCTATCAGCGTACAGCATTGTGACACGTATGCAGCAGCGGTAGACGCAGCCCTATTGGTTGAGGAGCGTCTTTCCGAGACGTCGGTTGTTCTGGAACCGAAGAGAATTCGTACTGGTGTTTCAGCACGGAGACAGACGTTTAGATGCCATGACAGATTCTATTCAGGTACTGGGGGTAGTGGAGGCTCGGGACGAGGCCAGTTATTTAGCTCTTATCACCAGGAGGGTTAGCAGTTTTCATCTGAATATTCTCGTGCGGGAGTTTATACCATTGAGTCAGAGATTGTACTGAGGCACTTGAGGACGAGGCAGCTGTACTACATGTTACCTTACCACCTTCTCCACCTCAGAGAGCATTGCCTCTTATGCCTGTTGTTGCTCCGCATCAGACTCATGCTCAGAGAGGTCGTGGTCGCGGCGGTATTGTTCCGAGAGGACGGGGTGGTAGAGGCGGAGGTCAGCCAGTCGCTGGTAGAGGGCAGGCTCGGGTGTTTGCCTTGACTCATCAGGACACGCAGGCGTCCAATGCAGTGGTTTCAGGTACACTTTCTGTATGTTCTTTTGATGCATACGTTATGTTTGATCCGGGATCTACGCACTCGTATATTTATACACACTTCGTGCCGAGGTTGGGCCGAGAGTTGTGTTTGCTAGATCAGCCGCTTGTTGTGATTACTTCTGTGGGCGATTCTTTTGTTGCGCGACATGTGTTTCGATCGTGTGCTATTCGGATTGGAGATAGAGATTCGTTTGTCGACTTGATCCTTCTAGATATGTTGGACTTCGACGTTCTGCTTCATATGGACCGATTAGCTGCTTGCTATGCGTCTGTGGACTGCCGTGAGAAGACAGTCAGTTTTAGTTTTCCGGGCGAGTCTGCTCGGGTTGTGCAGGGGGACCGTGGTGCCGCCCCTTACAGTTTGATTTCAGCCATTTACGCTAGTCGGCTTTTGAAGAGAGGATGTTGGGGATTCTTCGATTTCTTTCGTGATACTGGAGCCACAATAGAGTCGTTGGACTGGGTTCCTATCGTGCGATAGTTTCCCGACGTTTTTCCCGATGAGTAACCTGGTTTGCCGCCAGAACGCGATATTGAATTTTGCATTGATCCGATTCCCGACACGGGGCTTATTTCTATACCGCCTTACCCGATGGCCGGAGCTTAAAGCGCTTAAAGATCAATTGCAAGAGTTGCTTGATCAGGGACTTGTACGTCCGAGTGTTTTTCCATGGAGAGCTCCTGTTCTGTTCGTCAAGAAGAAGGACGGCCGTTTGAGGTTGTGTATTGATTATCGTCAATTGAGCCGAGTTACGGTGCGGAATAGGTATCATTTACTTCGCATTGACAATTTGTTTGATCAGCTCCAGGGTGCAAAACAATTTTCTAAGATTGATTTGCGTTCGGGTTATCATCAGTTGCGGGTCGGAATGATGACATTCCGAAGACTGCTTTTCGTACACGCTACGGGCATTATGAGTTTTTGGTTATGCTGTCCGGACTCACCAATGCCCTAAAAGCGTTCATGGATATGATGAACTGGATTTTCAGGCCGTTCCTTGACCAGTTTATTATTGTGTTTATTGATGACATTTTGGTCTACTCTAGGAGTCGTGAGGAGCATGAGCAGCACTTGAGGATTGCTTTGCAGACATTGAGAGAGCACCAGCTGTATGCTAAATTCTTAAAGTGTGCATTTTGGCTTGATAGAGTTGACTTCCTGGGTCATGTAGTGATGGGAGACGGTATTCATGTGGTCCGAAGGAAGATCGAGGATGTACAGCTTTGGCCCAGACTTGTATCTGTGACAGAGGTTCGCAGCATTTTCGGCTTAGCTGGTTATTACCGCCGTTTCGTGCAGGATTTATCGAGTATCGCTGCACCGCTGACCGGATTGACCTAGAAGGGGGTTCCTTTTCTTTGGACTGATGCATGCGAGCAGAGATTTCAGCAGTTGAAGACTCGGTTGACGACTGCGCCAGTTCTATCTTTGCCTTGTGGATTGGGGGACTTTGTCGTTTACTGTGATGCTTCTCGAGTGGGGCTCGGTTGTGTACTGATGCAGCATGATAGAGTGATTGCTTATGCTTCTAGGCAGCTAAAGAAGCACGAGTAGAATTACTCCACTCACGATCTTGAGATGGCCGCGGTGGTCTTTACGCTGAACATTTGGAGACACTACTTGTACGGGGAGTTGTGTCAGATTTTCACGGACCATAAGAGCTTGAAGTACATCTTCCAGCAGCGGGATCTGAATCTGAGACAGCGCCGGTGGATGGAGCTTGTGAAGGATTATGATTGTGAGATCTTTTATCACTCGGGCAAGGCGAATGTGGTAGCTGATGCTTTGAGTCATAGGCCCGGGGGTAGCTTATCCCAGTTGAGCGTAATTCAGAGATAGTCTTCTGCAGATTGGCAGATCTTGTGCAATGGTAAAGTACAGTTTGAGTTCACTTCCACTGGGGGATAGCTTGCTCACGTCCGCACCCGTCCACTTCTACTTGATCATATCTGTGAGGCGCAGCCCAGTGATGCCCGTTTGTATGGGATTCTTGAGCTTGTTCGGAGTTCATGATTGATGACTAGAGTGTGCTATGTTATGGGACTCGTTTGTGTGTACCAGATACCAATGGGTTGAAGCGCGAGATCCTAGAGCAGGCACATCAGTCAGCCATTAGCGTTCATCCAGGTTCCACTAAGATGTACCGTGACTTGAGAGACATTTACTGGTGGGAAGGGATGAAGCGCGATGTTTCGGACTTTGTCTCGAGGTGCCTGACTTGTCAGCAAGTCAAGGCTGAGCATCAGAGGCCGTCAGGAGAGTTGCGGCCTTTACCCGTTCCTGAGTAGAAATGGGAGAAAATTTCCATGGACTTTGTTGTGGGTCTACCCAGGGCCAGTCGGGGGTATGACGCCATTTGGGTAATTGTTGACCGGTTTGTAAGTCGATGTACAACACCCCACGACTTGCGGGGAGGCGGAAATATGAAAAACGATCTTGTTCTTTGCTTAAACATCGACTAACCGCACGAATCGAAGCTAAACGATAACTAACAAGAAACATAGAAGTTCTATAATACTATGTTTAGGGATTATACCTAACGAATCGTGTCCTTCGTCTTTGCGAACTCCTCCTCCTCCTCGGCCTTCTCGAAGTAGTAGATGATCCACCCGAGAGCTTTACTCCAAGCTTAGCCTCTAAACTTGAGGCAACTAACCTTCTTTAAGTGCTAATCAAAGAAGCTAGGTGATATAGAGTGAGGGTTATGGTTTAATTAGTCTAACTAATCCTTGTACTCAACACATGAGAGGGGAGGATTAGGGTTTGAAGAGGGAGAGCTTGAGGAGAGAGAAGATGAAGATAATAAAGAAGTGAGAAGAATGAGTTATCATAATATATATCAAGCATTTCTTTTTATCAAGAAAAGAAAAGAAATGAATTTAACAACCATGCTTGATAATATCTAGTGATGATTCACATCCATGAGTCATTAAGCATTTATGATGCATTAATGACATGGATGAATCATCCATATGACTCACTAATCACATTCATTGTATATGCCACCTAAACCTCCTTAGTCACCATCTTCTAGAAGCTTCTCGCGCAATTACGAGAACGCCCCTCCTTTCCGCAAAAATACGGAAAAACTTTAGACTGTATAAATCCAATAACCGGATACCAGTAACTGGCTTAAACCAAAGCCGACTGGTAAAAACTGTCCGAAAGTCGTGCGTGCGTAAACACACGTATGCGTCCGAACCCTTGTCGTAAAACCATACGACCTCTATATCGTTTCACCTGGAGTAGGGAAACTCTCTGTGTGGGACTCTAGAGACTCGACTACTACGCTGGCAGTGGGTTTAACCACAGACCGCAAGCGGCACTAGCTGTACGTAACGGTCCCCAGGTAGATGTCGATGAGGAAACCCATCCGAACTCCTACTGAGCCTGATGTGACAATCTCCATACAGTCCGGTCCGTTCGTCTTAGACTATCGCATATCGGGCCTAGGGGGGCGGCAAGCGGCAGTCCCCTAATAGCGGTATAAGTCGTGTCGGAGGGAAGCCCATTACACCCGGAGAAACTACTGGAACCTACCAGCAAATCTCGCTTGCCCTAGCCAGGGACTTTGCGTAATGGCTTTCTGACACAGCGCGATATCAACCCCCAATACCGGGAGAGACAAATCCTGTCTAACCGCCACTGCCTCCAAGTGCTCGGGACTGCACCCAACTGCTACCTGTTTGCACGACTCCTTTGAGCCGTGGTAGGGTAGCAATCTAAGAACAGTGGGACACACTCGAGGCGAAGTAGCAGTGTCAAGTCTACGGACTATGCTGTACTCATGTCACCTGGGAACTGTTCACTGACGACTAGTATAAAACCAACCAACAGTTCCCTGTTAGTCCTGTCCGGTGTACCCGTAACCTAACGAGCACCTGCATACTATCTCCAGTACGACGTACTGACGGCTGTGGGACAGACCATTTCCCCAACTGGGATGAGAAGCGTACACACTAGTCTACTCCGGAGTATCGATGCCCTGTCTCGATCATCCAACGACTAGGGACCTGAATAAGGATGTGCTTGTAGACTACCCAGCCCCCACTAGTGTGACTGCCATCACAATGCTGGTAGTCAAGCAAGATCCTTAGAGCTCTATCAATACGTATACTCACATATTAAGATAGAAAAACTAAGTAGCATACTACCATGTTTAGCAAGACTGTTATATACATGTGAATATCCCAAGCTTTCATTAAGTAATATACAAACTAGTATGATACAGTAATGGTCTTCTAGGGCATAAACACTAACAATCTCCCACTTGCACTAGGGCCATGTACTGGCGTATCGAAGACCGATGATCTCGAGTAGCCTCTCGAACTGAATCTGAGGTAGGGCCTTTGTGAATGGATCAGCAATGTTCTCTTCAGAAGCAACTCTCCGAACCTCGATCTCCTAACGATCAATGATCTCCCTGATCAGGTGATACCGCCTTAAGATGTGTCTGGACTTCTGATGGGACCTTGGTTCCTTCGCTAAAGCTATAGCTCCGTTGTTGTCGCAATACAGAGGTATTGGATCAACTATGGTAGGAACCACCTGAAGTTCTGTTAGGAACTTCTTCATCCAGACTGCTTCTTTTGCGGCATCGCAAGCAGCTATATACTCCGCTTCCATCGTTGAGTCAGCAACGGTGTCCTGCTTGGAGCTCTTCCAGCACACCGCCCCTCCATTGAGGGTAAAGACATAACCCGACATGGACTTGGAATCGTCCTTATCGCTCTGGAAGCCGGAATCAGCAAAGGCCTCCAACCTGAGGTCTTTTCCGCCGTAAACCAAGAACATCTCCTTAGTCCTTCTCAGGTACTTGAGAATGTTCTTTACTGCTATCCAGTGCTTCTCCCCTGGGTCTGACTGATACCGGCTTACCATGCTCAGTGCATAAGCTACATCTGGTCTGGTGCACAACATCGCATACATTATAGAGCCTACCGCAGAAGCGTAAGGTATAATAGACATGCGTTCCCTTTCCAAATCAGTCTTGGGAGACATCTCTTTGGAGAGGGTGATTCCGTGACAAGCCGGTAGATTACCACGCTTAGAATCTTCCATACTGAATCTTTTCAGTACAGTGTCGATATACCTGGACTGCGAAAGTCCCAACATCCTCTTGGATCTATCACGATAGATCCGGATCCCCAGAATGTAAGAGGCATCACCCAGGTCTTTCATGGAGAACCTGTGTGACAAGAATCCTTTGACAGATTGTAGCATAGCAATGTCATTTCCTATCAATAGAATGTCATCCACGTACAAGACAAGGAATACGACACTTCTGGCTACAACTTTACTATATATGCACGGTTCATCTGGATTTTTGATAAAGTCATATTCTTTGACTGTTTCATCAAAACAGATGTTCCAACTCCGCGATGCCTGCTTTAGTCCATAAATGGACTTAAGCCGCTTGCATACTTTCCCGCTGCTCTCACTCTGATTGAAACCCTCTGGCTGATCCATATAGACGCATTCTTCTAAATTTCCATTTAGAAAAGCTGTCTTTACGTCCATCTGCCAGATTTCATAATCAGGAAGGCAGCAATAGCAAGAAGGACCCGAATGGATTTGAGCATAGCCACTGGAGAAAAAGTTTCGTCATAGTCCAAACCAGGTCTTTGACGAAAACCCTTTGCAACAAGTCTAGCCTTATAGGTTTCCACCTGTCCATCTACACCAATCTTTTTCTTGAAGATCCATTTGCATCCTATGGGTTTTACCCCATCTGGAGCAAAGTCCAAAGTCCATACTTTGTTGGTGTACATGGACTCCATTTCGGTCCGCATTGCATCTAGCCATCATACCGAGTCGCCGCTCTGGATGGCCCGCTGGAAGTCAGTAGGTTCATCATCATCTATGATGCAATCCTCTCTATCCCTATCTATGAGAAAACCGTAGTATCTCTCAGGCGGATAAGACGGCCTACTACTCCTGCGGAGGGGTGCGGGAATGTCCTGTTCTTCTTGAACTACCAGTTCTACCAAACTTTCAGTAGCAGTTTGTGGTTCTGGAATTTCTTCCAGTTCTATTTCACCCCCACTCTTCTGATTTTCCAAAAATTCAGTTTCTAAGAAGCGGGCATGACGAGAAACAAAAACCTTTTGTTCCTCTGCGTAATAGAAACAATATCCCATAGAGTTTTTTGGATATCCTACAAACTTACACTCTACTGAGCGTGCCTCGAGCTTGTCTGGATGCTGCTTTTTTACAAAAGCTGGACATCCCCATGTCTTCAGGTACTGAAGATAGGGTTTCTTCCCACTCCACATCTGATATGGTGTGGTAGGCACAGTTTTGGTTGGAACTCTGTTCAAAAGATATGCCGCTGATTCTAGCGCATAACCCCAGAAAGATCGTGGTAACTCAGCATTACTCATCATGGATCGTACCATATCCAATAGGGTTCGATTCCGTCTCTCCGATACACCGTTGTGTTGTGGAGTGTATGGAGGAGTAAGCTGAGAGAGAATTCCTTTCTCTTTTAGGTAACCTAGGAACTCGGCACTTAAGTATTCTCCACCTCTATCAGATCTCAGTGTCTTAATACTTTTGCCTGTTTGGTTTTCCGCTTCACTCTTGTATTCCCGGAATTTCTCAAAGGCCTCGGATTTATGCTTCATTAAGACGACATGTCCATACCTAGAGAAATCATCTGTAAAAGTAATGAAGTAGGAATAACCACCTCTCGCATGTGTAGACATTGGACCACATACATCGCTGTGTATGAGTTCCAAGAGCTCGCTCGCTCTTACTCCTTGTCCAGTGAATGGAGTCTTTGTCATCTTTCCTTTGAGACAAGATTGACAAGTGTCATAAGTTTGATATTCGAACGAGTCAAAATGTCCTTCTCTATGCAACTTAGTCAACCTTCTCTCATTGATGTGACCCAGTCTACAATGCCATAAGAAAGCTTTATTTAAATCTGGAGACTTTCTTTTTAGTGTGTTCTGGACATTGAAAATTTGGAGTTGGTTTAAAACATATATACCGTTATTTAGTGTACCGGACCCAATCAAACCATGATTAAGGTGGATGTTAACAACATCACTTACAAACGTGAAATCATAACCTTTATTTGATAACAAGGAAACTGATATGATATTACACGTTAAGCTTGGTACAAAAAAACAGTTATGTAAAACCAAAATGTGTCCACTCGTCATTCCTAGGTGATAATCCCCGACGGACGCAGCTCCCACGCTAGCTCCGTTAGCAACCTTTAGGGTCATATCACCTTCCTTCAGCACTCTACGGTTTCTCAGTGCCTGCAATGAATTGCAAATATGAGATCCTGATCCGGTATCCAATACCCAGGAAGTAGAGTTGATCGACAGACAATTCTCAATTACAAACACACCTGAAGTCGAAGCCACAGCTTGCTTCGGTTCCTGGTTCTTGGCGTTCCACGCCTTGCAATCCTTCTTCCAGTGCCCTTTCCTGTGACAATGGAAGCACTCATTCTGGCCAACTACCGGTACCGCAAACTTTTTCTTTCCCTTCCCTCCCACCTTACTAACACCTCCTCTAGGTTTGGTGGCGGCCTTCTTCTTCCTTCCTTTGGCCCTAGCCTTGGACCCGGAAGAAGATGCACCGCTAACAAACATAGCGGGTGTTTCCCTTGCTTTCTGCAAGGTGCCCTCTGCACTCCTTAACATGTTCAGGAGTTCCGGAAGTTCAACTTCTTTTCTTTGAAGGTTGAAGTTCAGGATAAACTGGGCGTAGGTGGGAGGAAGGGACTGGAGAATAAGGTCTGTATAGAGCTCATTATCCAAAGTCGTCCCAAGGTCTGCGAGCTCTTCAATATAGCCGATCATCTTTAGGACATGTTCTCCTACCGATGACCCGACAGCCAACCTCGCTCGAAACAAGTTCTTAGAGGTCTCGTATCTTGCTATACGAGATTGCTCTCCATAAAGTTCCTTTGTATGGAGAAATATGCCATCTAGGTTCATATCCTCGTGCCTCCTCTGATGTTCATTGTTCATTGAGGCAAGCACGATGCACTTGGCTTTCGCGCAATCTAAATCCCAGGTTTTGCGGATTTCTTTATCCGCATTGCTGGATTTGGGACCAGGGACAGCAGGTGCCGTAGCGGTGAGGACGTACCTCAATTTGTCATAGGTCAAAGCCATTTTGACATTCCGCAGCCAATCTTTATAGTTTGGCCCTGTCGGTATATTTTTCTCTAAAAGTAACTCAAGTCCAGTCATTTTCAGGGTCGCTGCAATTAGGAGAGAGAGAAGAAAACTCTTTAGCATGATGCTCTTGCAAGTTTAGAGTGGTTTTTAGTTTATCTAAACTGGATGGCTCCCACTGTTTCTCGAATCCCTCCTCAAACCATAAAAGAAGAATTAGCCAGGACTATTCTCACCGTACAATACTTGCTTAACCGTTCAGCCAGGCCAGTGTCGATACTTCGAGGGAGGTTTTCCAACGCTTTCGCGAAGTTCCTTAATTAAATAACCTCTTTTCTCTTGGGGCGTAACCCCGCTGACACTTTTCTGGACACCTACTTGGTTTATAGTATTGATCGTTAAGTGACGAATATCCTGATAAGTAGCATATACTCACAGTAGGATCGGGATCCAAATATCATCGTATGATAATGTTGAAGGAATCCTACCAACATTCATCAAACTCCAAATGGTATGCATCTCCTTGCAAATTTCAGTTTCTTTAGAAATTCACGATATAGGTTTTTGCCCCATGCTCTTATGACCTTGACGTAAGCCAACAAATCATAAGTCACATGTCAAGTTCTGCCCATCATTATCTTGTTAATTTGAACCCACCCGTATATACCCTTGACATAAGCCAACAAGGTAATGCGACTGTCCCAAACCAACACATCTATCTCTGCAACAAATGAATACCCAGTAGCTACCAAACACTATGCCTTGACGAAAGCCAACAAACATAGCTTGAATACTACTGACTATCCATAAGAAATGACGGAGGGCTACGACTGGTTCTGGCGAAACCGTGAACGTAGTGAACTTGATATAACCGAAAGAACCTGATAGCTTTTAAAAAGAGTGGTTAAAGCTCCGCATTTAAAAATATCTGTTTTTAAAATTAACCGAGTGGTTTCTTTTAAATTGTTCCAACGATTTAAACTTTGGTTTGTTTTTCTTTACATTATAGATAATGCGTCCCATCATTAACCTATCATTGCAGAAAACAACGAAAATACAACGTCCTCTTATGCCATCCGCATTCGCCACGGGGTCCCGTCATCACCCGTTAGGTTACTTAACTAACGACAGAGCGGGGGCTGGGCTAGCGCGGGTGTAAAACATAAGTGACGTCTAAATAGCTATCATATATAGATATTGTACATTCGTCAGACGCAATAATAGGCATTCCAGATCACAGATGAACTTTATTGGATTTGCAAGTAATCCGTGTTTGTTTTGAGCCTGCAACAAAAGACGGATTACACAGTTGTGATGAATAGCCATTACCCCACCCAAGACCCTAACGGGTACGGCAAACTACCCGCCCGGCAGTTTGTGCACCCCTCCTTGGGTCTGTCCTAGGAGCAAAAAACAGTAAAAAGAAATAATACAACGGTGGCTACAACCGCAACCTGGATGTGCCCCGCAAAATAATATTACAAAAAATTACATTTACATCAAATGAATTAAATAATAACCCATCACATAACCCCGGCTATACATCACAACAGTCCAACACAGTTCATATCCACAAACAGTAAAAACCATTACAGAAATGTGCAACCCCCTGCCAACCGACATACTAGCAGTTAGGGGAGGTTTACGAACACATTATACAAACACAGATATAATCCATCAAGCAAATACTGTATAATTTTGATCGATTGAACACTTTTAATTTTGCTCCAATATTTCTCTGTAAATCTGAAACCTGAGCAAAAATAAAATATTCCAGAAAATACCAAATATCACAGAGAAGCAACACAGGAAATTTGGGTTCCTGAATCGCCAACTCGGCGGCGGAAGCGCGGCGGATCGGTGCGATCCGCCGCGGTTCCGCGACTCTTTAGGCGATTCAGGGGCCCAAATTTCTTGGGTGTTCTTCTACTGTCTTTTTAAGCTTTCTGAACCTCCCTGAAAAATTTTTGGACTTCATTTAAAAATCGACAGAAACTTGTGATTTCGGGTTTTTCCGGTTTCGTTTTTTCCGTTCGAAATTCATACAAATTTGCAAGTAAGTTATTTATTGTTTAGCGAGGCTCTGATACCACTGTAAGTCGATGTACAACACCCCACGACTTGCGGGGAGGCGGAAATATGAAAAACGATCTTGTTCTTTGCTTAAACATCGACTAACCGCACGAATCGAAGCTAAACGATAACTAACAAGAAACATAGAAGTTTTATACTACTATGTTTAAGGATTATACCTAACAAATCGTGTCCTTCATCTTTGCGAACTCCTCCTCCTCCTCAGCCTTCTCGAAGTAGTAGATGATCCACCCGAGAGCTTTACTCCAAGCTTAGCCTCTAAACTTGAGGCAACTAACCTTCTTTAAGTGCTAATCAAAGAAGCTAGGTGATATAGAGTGAGGGTTATGGTTTAATTAGTCTAACTAATCCTTGTACTCAACACATGAGAGGGGAGGATTAGGGTTTGAAGAGGGAGAGCTTGAGGAGAGAGAAGATGAAGATAATAATGAAGTGAGAAGAATGAGTTATCATAATATATATCAAGCATTTCTTTTTATCAAGAAAAGAAAAGAAATGAATTTAACAACCATGCTTGATAATATCTAGTGATGATTCACATCCATGAGTCATTAAGCATTTATGATGCATTAATGACATGGATGAATCATCCATATGACTCACTAATCACATTCATTGTATATGCCACCTAAACCTCCTTAGTCACCATCTTCTAGAAGCTTCTCGCGCAATTACGAGAACGCCCCTCCTTTCCGCAAAAATACGGAAAAACTTTAGACTGTATAAATCCAATAACCGGATACCAGTAACTGGCTTAAACCAAAGCCGACTGGTAAAAACTGTCCGAAAGTCGTACGTGCGTAAACACACGTATGCGTCCGAACCCTTGTCGTAAAACCATACGACCTCTATATCGTTTCGCCTGGAGTAGGGAAACTCTCTGTGTGGGACTCTAGAGACTCGACTACTACGCTGGCAGTGGGTTTAACCACAGACCGCAAGCGGCACTAGCTGTACGTAACAGTCCCCAGGTAGATGTCGATGAGGAAACCCATCCGAACTCCTACTGAGCCTGATGTGACAATCTCCATACAGTCCGGTCCGTTCGTCTTAGACTATCGCATATCGGGCCTAGGGGGCGGCAAGCGTCAGTCCCCTCATAGCGGTATAAGTCGTGTCGGAGGGAAGCCCATTACACCCTGAGAAACTACTGGAACCTACCAGCAAATCTCGCTTGCCCTAGCCAGGGACTTTGCGTAATGGCTCTCTGACACAGCGCGATATCAACCCCCAATACCGGGAGAGACGAATCCTGTCTAACCGCCACTGCCTCCAAGTGCTCGGGACTGCACCCAACTGCTACCTGTTTGCACGACTCCTTTGAGCCGTGGTAGGGTAGCAATCTAAGAACAGTGGGACACACTCGAGGCGAAGTAGCAGTGTCAAGTCTGCGGACTATGCTGTACTCATGTCACCTGGGAACTATTCACTGACGACTGGTATAAAACCAACCAACAGTTCCCTGTGAGTCCTGTCCGGTGTACCCGTAACCTAACGAGCACCTGCATACTATCTCCAGTACGACGTACTGACGGCTGTGGGACAGATCATTTCCCCAACTGGGATGAGAAGCGTACACACTAGTCTACTCCGGAGTATCGATGCCCTGTCTCGATAATCCAACGACTAGGGACCTGAATAAGGATGTGCTTGTAGACTACCCAGCCCCCACTAGTGTGACTGCCATCACAACGCTGGTAGTCAAGCAAGATCCTTAGAGCTCTATCAATACGTATACTCACATATTAAGATAGAAAAACCAAGTAGCATACTACCATGTTTAGCAAGACTGTTATATACATGTGAATATCCCAAGCTTCCATTAAGTAATATACAAACTAGTATGATACAGTAATGGCCTTCTAGGGCATAAACACTAACACGGTTGACCAAAGCGGCTTACTTCCTCCCAGTGAAAACCACTTTCGGTTATACTCAGTATGCTCAGTTGTATATAGATAAGATTGCGTTTGCACGGCGTTCCCACATGCATCGTATCTAACAGAGGCACCCAGTTTACTAGCCGTCTTTGGTAGAAGCTTCAGGAAGCTTTGGATACCCGATTGAGTTTTATCACCGCTTTCCATCCGCAGACCGATAATCAGTCATAGCGGACTATACAGACTCTTGAGGACATGCTTTGTGCGTGTGTACTTGATTTTGGTGGCAGTTGGGATCGTCACTTGCCGTTGATTGAGTTCTCCTACAACAACAGCTTTCAGGAGACTATTCAGGTAGCACATTTTGAGGCTTTGTATGGTAGAAAGTGTCGATCGCCAGTCTGTTGGACCGAACTAAGCGAGAGTAGGATTTTAGCACCCCTGCTAGTTCGGGAGACTACGGAGAAGATCCAGCTGATTCAGGACAGGATGAGAGCAGCCCAGTGCAGACAAAAGTCTTATGCCGACTGCCGTCGTCGCAGACTTGAGTTCGCAGTGGGGGATCATGTATTCCTGTGGATTTCTCCGATGAAGTGCGTTATGAGATTTGGGAAAAGGGGGAAGCTCAGTCCCAGATTTGTAGGTCCTTTCGAGATCCTTGAGCGAGTTGGTACTGTTGCCTATCGTTTGGCGCTCCCGCCCAGTTTTCCGGATGTTCACCCTGTATTCCATGTGTCGATGATTCGTAGATACCTTCATGATCCTTCTCATATGATTCAGCACCAGACCGTTCAGCTTGAGCCCGATCTTTCGTTCACCGAGCAACCGGTAGTTATACTGGATCGACAGGTGAAGAAACTTCGATCAAAAGTCTTGCCATCTGTGAAGGTTTTTTGGCGTAGCCCAACTGGTGAGGAGATCACTTAGGAGGCCGAGAGTGAGATGCGGAAGAAATTCCTTCATCTCTTTGAAGGTACACATAATAAGAATTTTAAATTCGGGGACGAATTTCTAAGGGGGGAGATTGTAATATCTTAGAATGCGATTAGTGTTAATTAAGCGATAATGCGGGTTTTTAAGGAAAAGTTTACCAAATTGGTTTCCTCACATCTTATAACAATTAATTAATATTTTTTATTATTTGTTATGGCTTGCACACACTTGTGCATGTTAATATGGGGGTTAGTTAGTGTTAATTTTGTTAAGTAGCCATGACACCTTAAACTAATTCATGCCTTGATTTAACCATGCACTTAGATATTTTGTGTGAGAGTTATCTTCTTGCTTTGGATTGAGGAGAGATGGCTAGGTGAGTCATGGAGGGTATTAATGCTTGCATTAATAGAAGTGAGGGAGAGAGTAAGTGTAAAGGGTATACTCACCCTACACTCACCCTCTCATCATTATCTCCCCTCACCCTCTCATCATTATCTCTTTCTCAATTATTTCTTCATATCCTCAATTCTCAACTGAAACCCTCACTACTTCATCACAAAACCTTGCAAAACTTCATTAAACACCATGAAAACACTTCTCAGGTCTTGATTTAGCCACTAAGTTGACTTGGAACTTGGAAAGCTAGGATTTTTGAGCAAGTGTGGTTAGGTAATGATCTCTAACTGATAATTAGGTGTTTATATTATTGTGTTGCCTTGTAGTTGTGGTTTAGAATACTAAAGGTATAGTTTTGTGCACATATCGTACTTTTAGTGTCCTATTGGAGTCTCTGTGATCTGCTATGACCTGGAATCTTTACTGTAAAATCTAGCAATATAGTAGTGTTGTACTAGTGACCCTGAGAGTACACCTGAAGCATGAACCTCACCTGGGCGTTTTGGATGGCGACAATAGGTGGAAATCCGGCGAGCTCGGTCTTTTAGGGGAGTTGGGGCTTGGTTTTTGTAGGGCAGCTGTCTGCAGTTGTTTAGAGGTGTTTGGTACTGGTTGATTTTTAGGTTTTGACAGTATAAAAAATCTGGGATCACTTTGCTATAATTTAGTGTTTTGACTACGCGTGTTATATTATCTGACACGGTTCGTAATCTTGTGTAGCTGCTACACCTGGGTTGGTTTTGGGATGTCACTACACAGGTTAACCACTATACGGACACTTGAGAGATGGATTGGAGTTGGTGCGTTGGTCAAACATAGTTTGTACGTGATATTGGTCAATTTCTGAGATTTGCACTTGTTATGTTTTGTGTTAATAGGATCGCAGGCGGGGACTTCGAACGCTGTGAAGAAAGGGAAGCAGGTGATTGGATTTACCTAGCTCAAGATCGTCGGTGAGTAGATTTAACATCTACGAGGAAATCGCCCGTATGGCGTTAAGCGTCAGGGCTAGATATGATATGATATTAGCCGCATGTCTTAAGCACATATAGAGATGGTGCATGAACTTCATTGCATATTATTACTTGTTGTGCATGGACTTGTACCCCTTCGGACACTGCACTATTATTGACAGTTCATGTTGCACGAGCACTAATTGTATGCTACGCACACACTGTCGGTAATTCCCATGACATGCACAACATAGATACATATGAAATAAGTCTGCATGCACACCTACATGCTTACACATATACCTTGCTATAGTTACATGTTCACCTTTATATGATGTTGCGTTGGATTTTGGAGAAATTGGGAACCACATGATATATTTAATAACTTGATGCATTTAAATAGCGGTTTTCCTTTGATATGCTAATATTACTATTTTATATTGCATATATCATATTTCATGGATTTACGCATTGAGATACTGATTTCATTTAATTTATGGATTTGAGAACCGTGGTATTATTTCAAGAAAGTATGCATTGTTTTGAAAACCCAGTTCCTCTTGATATGATATTTCAGTGCGTCCACCATGAGTTTTCTCGGTTCTGAAACTTATGTGATACCCGATTCGAGGAGCTGGATGAGGCCGTTTGCGGGTTCATGGTGGACCCGGTATGGTACCCCTAGGTAAGAAAGATATGTCGATGGATTAGTCGATGAGCCTGGCAGGAGGACTACTACCTACCGGTGATAGTTTTGGACTCGGCGGTTATCCGGAGGATATCGACCGGACTCATGAGATGGCTATGGGCCAACTCGTACGGCCGGAGCCCGTGGGCCGATCCGGGCAGACGGAGCCCGCGTGGATTTACGTGTCGATGCTGGACACGAGTATTTCATGATGTTTCGAGTGTCGATGTTGGACACTCAGGTTCCATGAGATATACGGATATGAGGGCCGGTCCTGGTGACGGCGCCTAAGGGCTTTGGGATTTGGGGTGTCATTGATGGACACCGGAGTTTTTCCATACTGATGATTTATGCATGAGGTTTTATTATTTATCCCACACTCATGATTTATTTAATATGCATTTGATTCATGTAGATGTAGTACCCTGGTGGTGTACCTTGATCTTGATTGTTGCATATCCATATTGTCATACTTATGCTATCAGATTACATATGATAGATTTATCGCTGTTCGTGCATACTTGCGATTACAGTATGATGTTATTTATTATTCACGAGTTGGCAACTCACTCCCGTTGTGCTACAGTGGGAATCACACAAGACACTATGACGATCTCGGGTCGACAGACTAACCTGTACCAGTGTCACCAGAGAACTGCTATCCGACGATAGGTATAATACCATCTAGGAGCTCTCGGCGAGTCCGTCCAGTGTACCCAGTCTCCATTGAACGCCCGTATACCATCTTTGACGTCAAACACCAATGGATGTGGGATCATCCATCGCTCATCATATGGGTCAAGAAGCGCATAGGCTAGTCTACTCCAGAGTATCGATGCCCTGTCTCGATACTCCCACGATTAGGAACGGTAATAGGGTGTACTTGTGGACTACCCTTGGCCCCATTAGTATGATCTGCATCATAGTCCTGGTAGTCAAGTACACATCCTAAGGGCTTTATCAATATGTGAGAGCAAGACAGCATCGCTTATATAAGTCAACATGTTAAGACAAAGTGCAACCAGATAGCATACTATCATGTCGAGCAAGAATGTCCTCCCTATATATGTCCAAGTATCTACTACAATATACATCACATGTACAGTAATGGCCTCTAGGGCATACATATAACTAACAATCTCCCACTTGTACTAAGGCCATTTGTTTCTGTATCTCATACTCAACAATTTAGCAGTGGTTGTAGTATCCCATACTCAACCATCCCAAAATCTCTCAAATAGTATTTGGGGAAGCAGGCCTTGGTGAGAGGATCCACCGTGTTAACCTCAAAATACTCTCCTTACCTCAATCCCTTGGAGATCAACCATCTCCTGATCAGGTGATACTGTCCTCAGAATATGTCTGGATCGATGATGGGACAGGTGTTCCTAGGCTAAAGCCAAAACTCCATTATAGTCACAATAAAATTTATTGGACGCTCAATGGTAGGAACCTTGTTCATCTCATGAACAAGTAATGTCCAGACAACCTCTTTGGTAGGATCGTTGGTAGCGATGTATTCAGCCTTTATCATCTAGAATGCCACGGTATCTAGCTTGGAACTCTTCCAACATACCATCCCTCCACTAAGGGTAAAGATAGTGCCTGTGACCGACTCTCAATCGACCTTATCACTGTGGAAGCTTGAACCAAGAACATTTATTTAGTGCTTCTCAAGTACTTAAGAATGTCTTCCACAGCTGTCTAATGATTCTTCCAAGATCCGATTGATTCCTGATCACTATATCTAGTGAGTCATCTACATCTGGTCTGGTACATAACATCGCATACTCTGATAGAGCCTACTGCCGAAGCATAGGTTATCCCTTGCATGCGAGCTCTCTCCAAATCAGTCTTGGAAGATATCTTTTTGGAGAGAGTTATTCCTGAGTAAGTGGATGAACCACCACGCTTAGAATCCTCCATGCTAAACCCTTTTAGTATGGTGTTAATGTACCTGGATTTAGGACACTCCCAACATCCACTTAGATCTATCACCATAGATCATAATTCACAATATGTAGTAGGTATCATCCAGATCTTATATTGAGAATCCTCGTGATAACAGGAGCTTGACCGAGTGTAGCATGGGAAACCATTTCCTATAAATAGTATATCATCTACGTACAATACGTATAAGACAACCTCACTCTCTACAACCTTCTTGTATATACAAGGTTCATCTACCATTTTGATGAAGTCAAACTCTTTGACTGCCACATCAAAATAGATGTTCTAACTCCGCGATGCTTGCATTGATCCTGATTGACTTAAGCATAGCTTTGAAAGTCTCAACTTTTCCATTTACACCAATGATCTTCTCAAGATCCATTTGCTCCCAATGGGTTTTACCCCTTCAGGTGCAACATGCAAAGTCATACTTTGTTAGTGTACAAGGATTCCATCTTTGATCGCATAGCATCTTGCCTTTACATAGAGTCCCCACTCGTGATGGCCTGTCTGAAGCTAGTTAGGCCATCATCTACCATAATGCAATCCTCGCTCCCACTGTCACCGAGAAGACCGTAGTATCTCTCAAGTGGATGAGGAACCCTACCAGATTCACGGAGAGGCTGAGATTCGTTGGAGACTATTGAATCCTTTGGTTTTACCAAATCGTCAGCTGTTAGTATGTCTAGCTGGAAATCCTTCCAGTTCTACCATCATGACCTCAAATTTCTTCACAAGAAATCCCTTTTCTAAGAAGGTGGCATGCTGAGAAACAAAACACCTTTTGCTCCTCAGAGTGGTATAAGATATTCCTTCACAAATGTTTGGGATATCCTGACAAACTTATACAGAACTGACCTTGCCTCGAGCTTGTCCGGATTCTGTCTTTCAACATAGGCCGGACAATCCCATATCTTAATTCGTTTAAAACATGGTCTCTTCCCATACCATATCTCATATGGAGTGGTAGGCACTGATTTGGATGGAACCCCATTCAATAGGTATGCAACTTCTCAATTGTATAACTCTAAAAGGAAACAGGCAACTCAGCAGTACTCATCATAGAGCGCGCCATATCTCATAGGGTGCGATACCTCCGCCCCGATACACTGTTGTACTGTGGTGTATACAAAGGAGTAAGCTGAGAGAGAATCTCATTCTCCTTTTAGAAACTCCAGGAACACCATGCGCAAGTATTCTCCTCCTCGATCACATCGAAGGACATTAATACTTCAACCCGTCTGGTTCTTTAACTTCAAGCTTATATTCCTTGAATTTCTCAAAAGTTTCAGACTCGTATTTTAACAGGAACATATGTCCGAATCCTGAGAGAAGATCAGTGAATATAATGAAGTATGAAGAACCAACCTTGGCATTTTTAGACCTAGGACCATATACATCATCATGTATCCGTCCCAAGAGTTCAGCAACTCTTCCTTTGTTTTGAGTAAACGGTGTATTGGTCATTTTACCTTTGAGTCAAGACTGGCTAGTAGCATAAGATGAAAATTCGAACAGATTCTCACATTCATCCTTATCTAACTTAGCTGGTCATGTCGCATTGATATGACCTTGTCTACAATGCCTCAAGAAGGATTCGTTCATTTCTGAACTGATCCTCTTGTGTGTGTTTTACATACTTTGAACTGTAGTTTGATTTAGAACGTATATGCTATTATATAACGTGCCTGATCCAATCAACTCTTGATTCAAGAAAATATTCACAACATTATCCTCCAATACATAATTACATCCTTCTTTAACTCATTAAAGAAATCGATGTAATGTTGTATATCAGGTTCGGTATGTAATAACATTCGTTCAGAATCAATGTACTAATACAATGTGATATTTGCCAACTGGTTTGGCTGCAACACTTGCACCATTCTATAACACTTAGAGAAATATTATCCATTCCCGATTCTCTACCTGTCTGTAGCCCATGTAACATATTACATATGCAGGATCCTGATCCGATATCACATACCCAGGACATAGAGGATATTGAGAAACAGTTCTCGGTAATGAACACACCCGAAGAAGATGCATCAACATGCACTTTCTTCAATTGGGTGGCATGGGAATCCGGATATTCCCCTATTTCCTGCTCGGACTTATAACAATTTTAAGTAAGAATGGAACCAACGTTCCCCAGCTCAGTATAATAAGCAGGTTCGGTCAATGCATCCATATTATTATCTTGATTAAGGCGTGACATGGTTGCTACCAGGAGAGAGAGAGAGAGAGAGAAGAAAACACTTTGCGTGCGCTCTTTGTAAGATTAGATTAGTTATTATTTTATCTAATCAGGATGGCTCCCACTGTTTTTTTTTCAAATCTTCCTTCAAACCCTAAAAGGTAAGACTAGCTAGGATTAATTACACCCTACAAGTTCACCAATCTTTCGGCCAGACCAGTGTCGGTACTTTGAGGGAGGTTCCCCGTGCTTTCGCATGGACCTAATTAAAATAAACCTCGTTTTCCCAGGGGCGTAACCCCATTAACACCTTTCTAGACACCTACTTGATCGGCTAATTGTAATGTATAAAACTCTCCCAGGAGTAACTCTTACTCGCAGTGGGAATCGGGATCCAACTATCTCAAAGAAGGTATGCAATCTCACATGAAGCCAATATAAAACATGGATTCCACGGTCGCGATGAATAGCCAAACACACATCCCTAGACCCCTACTATTAGTATATATGCCCTAGGGGCCATTATTGTATCATACTAGATTGTATATTACTTAATGGAAGCTTGGGATATTCACAGTTGTATATACAGTCTTGCTAAACATGGTAGTATGCTACTTGGTTTGAGTCTACTTTAATATGAGCATATGTTTCTTGTTACGTATCACTTATACATATTAGTAGAGCCCATAGGATCTATGCTTGATTACCAGCGTTGTGATGGCAGTCACACTAGTGGGGGCTGGGTAGTCTGTAAGCAACATCCTATACAGGTCCCTGGTCGTTGGATTATCGAGATAGGGCATCGATATTCCGGAGTAGACTAAGTGTGTACGCTTCTCATCCCAGTTGGGGAGATGGTCTGTCCCACAGCCATCAGTACGTCATACTGGAGATAGTATACAGGTGCTCGTTAGGTTACGGGTACACAGGACAGGACTCGCAGGGGAACTGATTGGTTGGTATTATACCCATCATCAGTTAACAGTTCCCAGGTGACATGAGTACAGCATAGTCCGCAGACTTGACACTGCTACTTCGCCTCGAGTGTGTCCCACTATTCTTAGATTGCTACCCTACCACGACTCAAAGGAGTCGTGAAAACAGGTAGAAGTTGGGTGCAGTCCTGAGCACTTGGAGGCAGTAGTGGTTAGACAGGATTCGTCTCTCCCGGTATTGGGAGATGATATCGCGCTGTGTCAAAGAGCCATTACGCAAAGTCCCTGGCCAGGGCAAGCGAGCTATACTGGAAGGTTCCAATAGCTTCTCATGGTGTAATGGGCTTCGCTCCGACACGACTTATATAGCTATTAGGGGACTGACGCTTGCCGCCCCCAAGGCTTGATATGCGATAGTCTTAGACGAACAGACCGGACTGTATGGAGATTGTTACATCAGGCTCAGTGGGAGTTCGGATGAGTTTTCTCATCGGCCTTCTTATCGACATCTACCTGGGGACCGTTACGTACAGCTAGTGCCGCTTGCGGTCTGTGGTTAAACCCACTGCCAGCGTAGTGTCGAGTCTTTAGAGTCCCACACAGAGAGTTTCCCTGCTCCAGACGAAACGATATTGAGGTCGTACGGTTTTACGACAAGGGTTTGGATGCATACGTGTTTAAACGCACGTACGACGTTCGGACAGTTTTTACTAGCCGGCTTTGATTTAAGCCAAATTCTAGTATCGGGTTATTGGATTTATACAGTCTAAAGTTTTTTCCGTGTTTTCACGGATTGTAGGGGCGTTCTCATAATTTGTCGGGAAGCTTCTAGAAGGAAGATGACATGGAGGGTAAGGTGGCATTAGCATTTAATGAATTTGTGACTCACTTAGATGAATCATTCAAGTGAGTTAATGAAGCATTTATTGCTTAATGACTCACTTGAAGATTCATTGTATCTATTTAATGAAGCATGGTGATAATGCATTTGATTTATTCATTTGATAAATCTTTATGCTTCATTATATATTAGAAGTGAGAAGGATTTTCATTCACTATCATGCTTATCTTCTCTCTCCTCAAGCTCTCTCTCTTGAAACCCTAATCCTCCCCTCTCATATGTTAAGATCAAGGATTAGCTAGACTAATACATCCATAACCTCACTCTATATCCCCTAGGTAGCTTAGATTAGCACTTTAAGCAACCTAGTTATCTCAAGTTAGAGATTAAGCTTGGCGTAGGAGCTATCGGGTGGATCGTCTTTGACTCGAGGAGGCCGTTGAGGTGCCGATGTTCCAAGGAGCCTACGAGGACTGGAAGACCGTGATGAAGACCCGAAGGACTAGTATCGTGACGTATAACTTCGTATCCGAGTAGTTAAATCTCTAGTTGATTGTTAGCAATGGTTTAGAAACGATTAATGTGCTCAAGTCCGTATTACGAAGCTTTGATAATCATTTTTCGTATATTCCGCCTCCCCGCAAGTTCATGGGGTGCGTGACATAGACGTACAGTGGTATCAGAGCCAACTAAACCATTACTAGCTTATTAGCAACTAATTAGAAGTTCGATCGACAGTAAAACATGAAAACAAAATTCAAAACCCTAACAGTTCTGTTAATTTTAAACATGTCTGAAAAATTATTTGATATGCCTTAAAATTCACAGCAGGTAAATATAAGAATTCTTAGAAAATACGGAGTTGTAACTCGTCTTGATGGCCGCGGAACCGCGGCAATAGTGTGCTTTTGCCGTGGATCCGCGGCGGAGTCAACCCTGAATTGACTCCGATTTGCTCTAAAATTCATATATTTTGGTGTTCTGTTTTCTTGTATATTCTGTTTCTGCCCAGGTTACTTCAATGCAGGCTTGCTTTTGGGGTAGACACGGAATATGGTATTCGATCGATGTTCTAAGATATTTGCTAATTGGGTTTTTTATCTGTAATGTTTAATGTGTTCGTAAACCTCCCCTAACTGCTAGTATATCGGTTGGCAGGGGGTTGCACATTTCTGTAATGTTTACTGTTTGTGTATATGAACTGTATTGGACTGTTGTGATGATTAGCCGGGGTTTGAGATGTGTTTAATATTCATTCATTCAATGTAAATGTAATTTTATGTAATATTCTTTTGCGGGGCACATCCAGGTTGCGGTTGTAGCAACCGTTGTATTATTTTTTTTACTGTTTTTGCTCCTAGGATAGACCCAAGGTGGGGTACACAAACTACCGGGTACGTCAAAGTGTTTAGTGGCCTACTCACGTTGTTGAGG
The DNA here is from genome assembly GCA_030015575.1 of Agapanthus africanus. NCBI lineage: Eukaryota > Viridiplantae > Streptophyta > Magnoliopsida > Asparagales > Amaryllidaceae > Agapanthus > Agapanthus africanus. Next base: position 248,957,940 of record CM057343.1, on the reverse strand, counting down.
GAGACCGCTTCACTTCGGGTACTTGGCGGGTAGTTTGCCGTACCCGTAGGGGTCTAGGGTGGGGTAATGGCTATTCATCACAACTGTGTAATCCGTCTTTTATTGCAGGCTCAAAGCAAATGCGGATTACTAGTAAATCCAATAAAGTTCATCTGTGATCTGGAATGCTTATTATTGCTTCTGACGAATGTACAATATCTATATATGATAGCTATTAGATGTCACTTATGTTTTACACTCGCGCTAGCCCAGCCCCCGCTCTGTCGTTAGTTAAGTAACCAAACGGGTGATGACGTGACCCAGTGGCGAATGCGGATGGCATAAGAGGACGTGGTATTTTCGTTGTTTTCTGCAATGATTGGATAAAAGATGGGACGCATTATTATAATGCTAAGAAAATAAACCAAAGTTGAATCGTTGGAACAAATTTAAAAGAAACCACTCGGATATTTTAAAAGAGCAGAATTTTTAATTGCGGAGCTTTAACCACTCCTTTTAAAAAAAGTATCAGGTTCCTTCGATTATATCAAGTTCACTACGTTCACGGTTTTGCCAAAACCATTCGTAGCCCTCCATTATTTCTTATGGATGGTCAGTAGTATTCAAGCTATGTTTGTTGGCCCTTAGTCAAGGCATAGTGTTTGGTAGCTGCCGGTGTATTCATTTGTTGCATAGATAGATGCGATGGTTTGGGACAGTCGTATTACTTTGTTGGCCCTTAGTCAAGAGTATGTACGGATGGGTTCAAATTAACCTGGACAATGACGGGTAGAACTTGACATGTGACTTATGATTTGTTGGCCCTTAGTCAAGGTCATAAGAGCATGGGGCAAAAATCCACATCGGGAATTTCTAAAGAAACTGAAATTTGCAGAGAGATGCATACCATTTTGGAGTTTGATGAATGTTGGTAGGATTCCTTCAACATTATCATACGATGATATTTTGGATCCTGATCCTACTGTGAGTACGAGCTACTTATCAGGAGATTCGTCACTTAACGATCAATGCTATAAACCAAGTAGGTGCCTAGAAAGGTGACAGAGGGGTTAAGCCCCCAGAGAAAAGAGGTTCTTTAATTAAGGAACTTCGCGAAAGCGTTGGAAAACCTCCCTCGAAGTATCAACACTGGCCTGGCTGAACGGTTAAGCAAGTATTGTACGGTGAGAATAGTCCTGGCTAATTCTTCTTTTATGGTTTGAGGAAGGATTCGAGAAATAGTGGGAGCCATCCTGATTAGATAAACTTAAAACCAGTCTAAACTTGCAACAGCATCATGCTAAAATGTTTTCTTCTCTCTGTCTTAATTGCAGCGACCTTGTGACCACACTTAGGTTACATCTAGATAACAAATTGACTCAATCTGACTTATATGACTGGCAAAGGTCTGTCCAGATGTCCATTGGCTATAACAAGCTGGACCACCCTATTACTACTCAAGATCCTGCCGTCCCATGTCCAGTTTCCACTGTCGCGAATATGGATATCCGTCAGACAAGGGAAAAAGATAAAGCGAAAGCTAAGTGCCTCGTGTTAGCTTCAGTTGATGGTGTATACCAGAAGCAGCACGAGAAGATGGACTTAGTTTCCATCTTTCTCCATAATAAAGATTTATATGGAGAGCAATCTCATATCACTAGATATGAAACCTCGAACAAATTGATTCAAGCGAGGATGGCTGACGGGTCATCTGTAGGGGACAGCGTCCTTACAATGACTACCTGTATTGATGAGCTCCAAAACCTAGAGACCGCGTTGGGAAACGAGTCAAATACTGACTTGATTCTACAGTCTCTGCCTCCTATCCTGAAGGAAACCAGGGAAGGAGAAGGAAAGAGAAAGACAAAAGTTTCGGGACTAGATATAGTAAAAGAGGGACGTTCCTATTGTTACAGGAATGAACATTGGTAGAATGATTGCAGGGCTTTAGAAGCAAGTAGCCAGGATACGAAGCATGTTGTGGCTTCAGCCTCAAGTGTGTTTGTAATAGAGAACTGTATGTCAGTTAACCCTACTTCCTGGGTATTGGATACCGGGTCAGGATATCACATCTGTAATTCATTACAGGCTCTGAGAAACCGTAGGGTTATCGGGATAGGTGATATGACCCTCACGGTTGCTAACGGAATGAGCATGGACGCTGAATCCGTAGGGGAATATCATCTTGGACTGACAACTGGGCAGATATTGATTCTGCGTAACTGTTTTTATGTACCAGGAACAACTTGTAATATCATATCTGTATCCTTACTTTCTAAGGAAGGATATGATTTTACTTTTGTAAGTGATGTGGTTCACATCCACCTAAATCAAGTTCTGATTGGGTCAGGTACATTACAAAACGGAATATACGTGTTAAATCAAGCTCAGATTTTCAGTGTCTAGAAGACACTTAAAAGAAAGTCTCCAGATATAAATCAGGCTTTCTTATGGCACTGTAGACTAGGTCACATCAATGAGAGAATGTTGACTAAGTTACATAGAGAAGGATATTTGAATCTGTTCGAATATCAATTTTATGCTACTTGTGAATCTTGTCTCATGGGAAAGATGACAAAGACTCCGTTTACTGGACACGGAGTAAGAGCAAGCGAGCTCTTGGGACTCGTACACAGTGACATGTGCGGTCCAATGTCTATACATGCGTGAGGTGGTTATTCATACTTCATTACTTTTACAGATGATTTCTCTAGGTATGGATATGTCTTCTTAATGAAGCATAAATCCGAGGCTTTTGAGAAATTCCAAGAATACAAGAATGAAGTGGAAAAACAAACAGACAAGAGTATAAAGACACTGAGATCTGGTCGAGGTGGTGAATACTTAAGTGCCGAGTTCCTGGGTTACTTAAAAGAGAATGGAATTCTCTCTCAGCTTACTCCTCCATACACGCCACAACATAACGGTGTATCGGAAAGGAGGAATCGAACCCTATTGGATATGGTTCGTTCCATGATGAGTAACGCTGAGTTACCACGATCATTCTGGGGATATGCACTAGAATCAGCTGCATATCTTTTGAACCAGGTTCCTACCAAAACTGTGCCTACCACACCATATCAGATGTGGAGTGGGAAGAAACCCTGTCTAAAACATTTTAAGACATGGGGATGTCCAGCTTTTGTAAAAAAGCAGCATGCGGACAAGCTCGAGGCATGCTCAGTAAAGTGTAAGTTTGTGGGATATCCAAAGAACTCCAAGGGATATTATTTCTATTACGCAGAAGAACAAAAGGTTTTTGTTTCGCGTCATGCCTGCTTCTTGGAAACTGAATTTTTGGAAAATCAAAAGAGTGGGAGCGCAATAGAACTGGAAGAAATTCCAAAACCACAAACTACTACTGAAAGTATGGTAGAACCAGTAGTTCAAAAAGAACAGGACATCCCGACGCCACTCCGCAGGAGTAGTAGGCAATCTCATCCGCCCGAGAGATACTACGGTTTTCTCATAGACGGGGATAGAGAGGATTGCACCATTGACTATGATGAGCCTACTAGCTTCCAGCAAGCCATTCAAAGCGGTGACTCAGTAAAATGGCTGGATGCAATGCGGACCGAAATGGAGTCCATGTACACTAACAAAGTATGGACTTTGGACGTTGCTCCAGATGGGGTAAAACCCGTAGGATGCAAATGGATCTTCAAAAAGAAGATTGGTGTAGATAGACAGGTTGAAAGCTATAAGGCTAGACTTGTTGCAAAGGGTTTCCGTCAAAGACCTGGTTTGGATTATGACGAAACCTTTTCTCCAATGGCTATGCTTAAATCTATTCGGGTCCTTCTTGTTATTGCTGCCTTCCACGATTATGAGATCTGGCAGATGGACGTAAAGACGGCCTTTCTAAATGGTAATTTGGAAGAAAGCGTCTATATGGATCAGCCAGAGGGATTCATTCAGAGTGGGAGCAGCGGTAAAGTATGCAGGTTGCTTAAGTCCATTTATGGACTAAAGCAGGCATCGCGGAGTTGGAACATCTGTTTTGATGATGCTGTCAAAGAATTCGACTTTATCAAAAATCCAGATGAACCATGCATATATAGTAAGATTGTAGGGAGATCTGTAGTATTCCTCGTCTTGTACAAGGATGACATTCTCCTAATAGGAAATGATATTCCTATGTTATAGTCAGTCAAAAGATTCTTGTCACATAAATTCTCCATGAAAGACCTGGGTGATGCCACCTACATTCTGGGGATCCGGATCTATCGTGATAGATCAAAAAGGATGTTGGGACTTTCACAGTCCAGGTACATAGACACCATAGTGAAGAGATTCAAAATGGATGATTCTAAGCGCGGTAACCTACCGGCTTGTCACGGAATCACCCTCTCCAAAGACATGTCTCCCAAGACTGATTTGGAAAGGGATCGCATGTCGATTATACCCTACGCTTCTGCGGTAGGCTCTATAATGTATGTGATATTATGTACCAGACCAGATGTAGCATACGCATTGAGCGTAGTAAGCCGGTATCAAGCAAACCCAGGAGAGAATCACTGGATAGCAGTAAAGAACATTCTCAAGTACCTGAGGAGGACTAAGGAGATGTTCTTGGTGTATGGCGGAAAAGACCTCCAGTTGGAGGCCTTTGCCGACTCCAGCTTCCAAAGTGACAAAGATGACTCCAAGCCCATGTCGGGTTATATCTTTACCCTCAATGGAGGGGCGGTCTGTTGGAAGAGTTCCAAGCAGGAGACCGTTGCTGACTCAACAATGGAAGCGGAGTACATAGCTGCTTGCGATGCCGTAAAAGAAGCTGTCTGGATGAAGAAGTTCCTCACAGAACTTCAGGTGGTTCATTCCAGTGTTGGTCCAATACCTCTGTATTGTGACAATAACGGCGCTATAGCTTTAGCAAAAGAACCCAGGTCCCATCAGAAATCCAGACACATCTTAAGGCGGTATCACCTGATTAGGGAGATCATAGATCGCCAGGAGATCAAGGTGAAAAGAGTAGAGACCGAGAAAAAACATTTCTGATCCATTCACGAAGGCCATTCCTCAGACGCAGTTCGAGAGGCTATTCGAGATGATAGGTCTACGATATGCCAGCTCATGGCCCTAGTGAAAGTGGGAGATTGTTAGTGTATATGCCCTAGGGGCCATTATTGTATCATACTAGATTGTATATTACTTAATGGAAGCTTGGGATATTCATAGTTGTATATACAGTCCTGCTAAACATGGTAGTATGCTACTTGGTTTGAGTCTATTTTAATATGTGCATATGTTTCTTGTTACGTATCACTTATATATATTAGTAGAGCCCATAGGATCTTTGCTTGATTACCAGCGTTGTGATGGCAGTCATACTAGTGGGGGCTGGGTAGTCTGTAAGCAACATCCTATACAGGTCCCTGGTCGTTGGATTATCGAGATAGGGCATCGATATTCCAGAGTAGACTAAGTGTGTACGCTTCTCATCCCAGTTGGGGAGATGGTCTGTCCCACAGCCATCAGTACGTCGTAGTGGAGATAGTGTACAGGTGCTCGTTAGGTTACGGGTACACCGGACAGGACTCGCAGGGGAACTAATTGGTTGGTATTATACCCATTGCCAGTTAACAGTTCCCAGGTGACATGAGTACAGCATAGTCCGCAGACTTGACACTGCTACTTCGCCTCGAGTGTGTCCCACTGTTCTTAGATTGCTACCCTACCACGGCTCAAAGGAGTCGTGCAAACAGGTAGTAGTTGGGTGCAGTCTCGAGCACTTGGAGGCAGTAGTGGTTAGACAGGATTCGTCTCTCCCGGTATTGGGAGATGATATCGCGCGGTGTCAGAGAGCCATTACGCAAAGTCCCTGGCCAGGGCAAGCGAGATATACTGGAAGGTTCCAGTAGCTTCTCAGGGTGTAATGGGCTTCGCTCCGACACGACTTATACAGCTATTAGGGGACTGACGCTTGCCGCCCCCTAGGCTTGATATGAGATAGTCTTAGATGAACAGACCAGACTGTATGGAGATTGTCACATCAGGCTCAGTGGGAGTTCGGATGAGTTTCCTCATCGGCCTTCTTATCGACATCTACTGGGGACCATTACGTACAGCTAGTGCCGCTTGCGGTCTGTGGTTAAACCCACTGCCAGCGTAGTGTCGAGTCTTTAGAGTCCCACACAGAGAGTTTCCCTGCTCCAGGCGAAACGATATAGAGGTCGTACGGTTTTACGACAAGGGTTCGGACGCATACGTGTTTAAACATACGTACGACGTTCGGACAGTTTTTACTAGCCGACTTTGGTTTAAGCCAGATTCTAGTATCGGGTTATTGGATTTATACAGTCTAAAGTTTTTTCCGTGTTTTCACGGATTGTAGGGGCGTTCTCATAATTTGTCGGGAAGTTTCTAGAAGGAAGATGACATGAAGGGTAAGGTGGCATTAGTATTTAATGAATTTATGACTCACTTAGATGAATCATTCAAGTGAGTTAATGAAGCATTTATTGCTTAATGACACACTTGAAGATTCATTGTATCTATTTAATGAAGCATGGTGATAATGCATTTGATTTATTCATTTGATAAATCTTTATGCTTCATTATATATTAGAAGTGAGAAGGATTTTCATTCACTCTCATGCTTATCTTCTCTCTCCTCAAGCTCTCTCTCTTGAAACTCTAATCCTACCCTCTCATGTGTTGAGATCAAGGATTAGCTAGACTAATACATCCATAACCTCACTCTATATCCCCTAGGTAGCTTAGATTAGCACTTTAAGCAACCTAGTTATCTCAAGTTAGAGATTAAGCTTGGCGTAGGAGCAATCGGGTGGATCGTCTTTGACTCGAGGAGGCCGTTGAGATCCCGATGTTCCAAGAAGCCTACGAAGAGTGGAGGACAGCGATGAAGACCCGAAGGACTAGTATCGTGAGGTATAACTTCATATCCGAATAGTTAAACCTCTAGTTGATTGTTCGCAATGGTTTAGAAACGATTCATGCGCTCAAGTCCGTGTTACGAAGCTTTGATAATCATTTTTCATATATTCCGCCTCCCCGCAAGTTCGTGGGGTGCGTGACATGGACTTACACCTATGACAGCAGCAAGCAACCCTACCAATTCTAGAGTTAGGAGACCCGGTCTCGACTCCTCGAGATGGTCTCCCACTGGACCCTAGAACCCGGTTACTTGTGCTCTCCTCCTTGGGTCTATCCTAATGCGGAAAAGTAAATAATATACATCAATAGTGACATCATCCTCAACCCGAAAGTGTCCCAATAAAAGAATATTACATACAAGTTTTTACATGAATGAAAATGAAAAACTCTCATCTCATATAAAACCCCCGGCTATTCAAAACATGACGATCCAATATAACATATCACAGCAACACATAACATCACATGTTATCAACGTAAGTAAATATGCGTATCCCAATTGTCGTTGACGTATAGCAACGAAACTGGCGATACACCACATATTACACTTACGATCGCAGAAAAGAAAGTGAAAAACTACAACAATTGGAATCCGCAACCACCTTAGACATCATAAACCCAATGTATCACATACTTTGGATTTCATGCCCAACCAAATGAATTCTTGAGACATCACATGCCTAACAATTATAAATCCCGCATTTTAGTCTCGATATTGAAAACACTTTTCAATAACCTGTCGTGTAATTCAACAAGATTCCCGATGACCTGATCGAATGCTCGTCGGAAACTTTAATAGTCAGCCGCACCCCCGATGCCATCGACGAAGTACACTAAGGCGGAACACCACTGCCGCGAGCACCCCAACGGATGCTTTTGGCAATAGGGTTCTCCTACAGTCACTTGGTCGGGGCTATGGGGCGTGGCTATCTAGTAAGGTTACCCGGCGAGTATCCACGTATACTACGTAATTGCGTTGTAATATGTATTTATTTAAAATATTTAGTTTTAAAAATAAGGTTGAAATTGGTTGACTTGAGAGAGAGAGAGTGGGGGGGGGTTGGCATGGAATGATGAGGGAGGGGCATGCATGGCTTGTATTAAATGAGGAGAGAGAAGAGGGGAGCATGTCTCATCTAAACTCATACCCCATTTGTGTTCACCACTCTCAACCCTCACTCACATAATCCCTCACTCTCACCTCCTTCACTCATTCTCACAATTTTTCTTCATCTCATTTCCCTCACACCCTCAAACTGAAACCCTAACCCAAATCCATCACAAACCCAAGCAAATCTTCGCTAAACCTCACTAAAACCCTTCACAAGTAAATATTTAGCCACTAAGATCACTTGGAGCATGGAAAGCTAGGTTTTTGAGCAAGTGTGGATAGGTAACGATCTCTCACTGTTAATTAGGTGCTTACATTGTTATGTTGCTTAGTAGTTGTCGTTTAGAACCCTAAAGATATAGTTTTGGTGTAATATCATACTCTTAGGGCCATTTTTGAGTCTCTGTGATCTGCTACGACCACGAACTTTTACTGAAAAATCTAGCAATTTAGAAGTGTTGTGCTAGTTGCCCTGAGTGTTCACCTGAAACCCTGACCCAACCCGACCTAGGAAAACCGGCGACATTGGGGTAAATTCCGGCGAGCTCGTCCGTGTAGGGGACCGGGGTGTTGTGTTTTTGTGGGTAGCTGTCTGTATGCTATCCCAGGTGTTTGGTACTGCTAGATTTTTAGGTTTTGACAGTGGGAAAAATCTGGGAGCATTTAGGTAAATTTAGGCATTTCGGCGAAGTGCGATACGATTAATCCGATGTAGTTTCGGGTAGCTTGCTGTCGTGGGTCTATTTTGGTGATGTCGCCACACATGTTAGCCGCTAAGCGAACCCTTTCGTAGCATAAGTGAACTGATTCGTTAAATTGGCATTTTGTTCGTTATTATTGCGTAGTTTGCTAAATCCACGCGTTATTGTGTTTTGTGTTAATAGGATCGCAGGCGGGGATTTCGGACGCTGCGAAGAAAGGAAAGCAGGTGGTTGGATTTACTTAGCTCGAGATCATCGGTGAGTAGATTTAACATCTACGGGGAAATCGCCCGTATGGCGTTAAGCGTCAGGGCTAGATATGATATTATTGTTGTATGTTTATATGCATATATATTGATTGTGCATGACCATCATTGCATACCATTACTTATTGTTCCTTGACATAGTACCTAGTGGACACTGCACCATTACTGATGGTTCATGTTGCACGAGCACTAATTGTATGCTACACCCACACCGTCGGTAATTTCCATGACATGCACAACCTATACACATATGCTGTATTAAATTGTTATTGACATTGAGACATTGATTATTGTTCTATTGCACTTATGAAATGCATTATGCATACATAGCTACATGTACCCCCTTATATGATGTTGCATTTAATTTTGGAGAAATTGGGAACTGCATGATATATTTAAAAACTGGATTCATTTAAAAGAGCGGTTTTCCTTTGATATGCTCATATTACTGTTTTATGTTGCACATATCATATTTCATGGATTTACGCATTGAGATACGGATTTCATGTGATTTATGGATTTGAAAACCGTGGTATTATTTCAAGAAAGTATGCATTGTTTTGAAAACCCGGTTTCTCTTGATATAATATTTCAGTGCGCCCACCATGAGTTTTATCGGTTCTGAGACTTGTGTTAGAATCCCGATTCGAAGAGTTGGATGATCCGTTTGTGGGTTCATGGTGGACTCGGTATGGTACCCGAGATAAGAAAGGGATGTTGTGCAGTAGACGATGAGCCTCGCAGAGGGACTACTACCTACCGGTGATTGGTTGGACCTAGTGGTTATCCGGAGGATACCAACCAGAGTCGTGAGATAGATATGGGCCGTTCCGGACTGACGGAGCCCGTGAGCCGATCCGGACTGACGGAACCCGAGTTATATGGATTTACGTGTCAATATTGGACACGAGATTTCATGATGTTTTCGAGTGCTGATGTTGGGCACTCAGGTTCCATGAGATTTACAGAATATGAGGGCCGATCAGAGTGACGGCGCCTGAGGTATTGAGTTTGGGGTATCGTTGATGGACACCGGTTTTTCCACAATGATGATTCATTGATGATGATATATTTTATCCCATACTCAGTAGTTATTGTTATGCATTGCTTCATGTTTTTGTAGTACCTGATAGAGTACCTTTCATGATTGTTACATATCCATATTGCCATACTTTTGCTATCGGATTGCATGTGATAGATTATCGTTGTATGTGCATACCTGCGATTATCTGTATGATGTTACTTACTATTCATGAGTTGGCAACTCACCCCCGTTGTGCCACAGTGTTTTGCAGGCTTGACCCTCAGAGTAGCCGCGGCAGGGCTTCTTATTGTATCTTTTTCAGCGGATACCGCTACGGTTGGTTGTGAGCCTTTTTTCTGTAGGTGGGTTTGCGGTTATCCGGTTTTATATCCATTGTATATTTTATTGTATCTAGTACTCTCCATCAACCACTTTCATGTATTGACTTAGAGACGAGTTGTGAGGACGATATTGTATATTTTGTGACTCTGGGTGTTGTGCTCAAGTGATCCGGCCTTTATTATGTAGTTTTATTCATTTATATTGTCTATTTCTTCCCTACGGCGTCATATATATGCTTGTGGTGGTTGTTTCCGCCTTTGGGCGTGATTTGCTCCCGTTTGGGGATGCTTTATTTATATTCTATGTTTGTATCAGTTTTGGGGCTAGTTTTTACAAAGGAGGTGCTGCCGAAATTTTTAAGAAAATAAACTTAAGTTTAAAGATTTTTACTTGAGATTTCCAAATGTTTTTAACAATGTTTTTATCACTTACTTCTTTGATAGTTTAGATTTCTGGGTTTTCGGCTACTTAAATTGCGTTACGCTTGTTGACGTCACGTGGTTTCAATGTCGGTCACGTACCTAAATTTGGGTCATCACATGAGATTGCCATAGCGTCTCATGTGTGTTCCCACTATACTTAGACTTCTGCCATACCAGGGCTCAAAGGAGTCGTGCAAACAGGTTTTTGTTGGTTACAGTCCCGAATCACGTGGAGGAAGTGAGTGGTCGAGGGGATTCATTTCTCCCGGTATAGGGAGTTGATGTCACGCGTTGTGTAGGACATGACCATAACTAAGAGTCGATAGCCATCGCAGTGGAGATAAACTAATAAGTGTTATCAGTTATATCTCCAGTTGGTTATGAGTCCTCTGTCGCACAACTTATCGAGTTATTGGGGTCTGATAGATTTCAAATCCTAGACCTGATATGCAATACTCTTAGACGAAGAGACCGGACTGCATGGTAATATCACTGATAGACTTTGTAGGGTTCAGATGAGCTTACTCGTTGACCTTCTTTCGATCAATACATGAGTAGCCGTTACGTGCGGCTAGTATCACTGATGTATTTGTGTGCTATGGATATGATCATAACCCATATCCAGCGTATTGTTGAGTCTTTAGAGTCCCACACAGAGGTTTCCCAGTGAAAGGTTCCTAGGCACTCTAGTAAGGTCTCACAAGGCATCGAACATGCCATTTAAAAATTTTTGGTGCCGAGAAACCCTAGACTACGGATCGTCGCTAGAATTCTAGGCGAAACTAAAAGCTAGTTAACACTTAACTACTAGGATACGGAAATTACAACCTTTGTAGATCCGGATATCCACCTCCACGGCTCCGCAACGAAGTCTTCTCGCTGTCCATCTTGAAGCTTGGACTCTCGTGACGGCTTCATCGGAGAAACGTGCGGAATAGGTCGTCGGCTTTGTGTCAAAGACGATCTACGTCGAGGTTGCACAAACTCAAGCTCCGACTTCACAAACTTGTGAAACTTGTGAAGTAAACACCCAAAACAACTTGGCAAGAGGTAGAGGGTGAAGAAATAGGAGGTGGGTTCACTTTAGATTTGGATTTCTCTCACTAAAACTCAAGTTGCCATTGGAGTAGCAAGCTTGAAGAAGAAGAAGAAGATGAGCTCAAGAAAAGAATATGATAAGTCTTGATAAAAATAAATTTAAATCAAATACTTATCATAACTTGAACTAGGGTTAAGTGTAGAGAATTAACCATGGTCACTTGGATGGGTTAGGGTTAAGCATGAAGATAAGGATGGTTAGCAAAGTCAAAGCTTCATGAAGCTTCAATATAAAACAAACTTAGCCACCATTCTTATCATAACTCATTTCAAATAAATAAATAGAAAAATAAATAAATAAATGAATATGCAAAACCCTAATTATCAAATTAACCATGGATTAATTCTATAAACTTAACTATATGATAAAGCATCATCAAACATGATACAAAGTAGTGCACTAAAGCATATCACATATACAATGTGCATCAAGTGAGAAAAATCCGTTTAAAGTGAACCAATACTAGTTAATGCAATGCAATATATCAAATATATAATTATGCATTAAATCATTAAATCAACATTTGATTCAATGATCCGGTCATGTCGCACATGACCGACTAGAATGTAATGTATCGATTTATCGAATCAATGATTCGATAACTAGGTCATATTGAATATAACCAATCGAAACATATATCGCGAGAATGAAATGCGGTATCACATACACGCATTATTCTCGGTCCCGCACATATCTCATATGCGCTCCTTTTTCGTTTCGCTTGAGCCAGGAAACCTCTGTGTATGACTCTAAAGACTCGTCAATACGCCGGTAGCAGATGATGATCATATCAAGCACCCACAAGCCGCAAGCGGTCTGCTAAACGTAACGGCCACCCGGGTATTGAGCGATCAGAAGATCGACGAGCTTGCCCGCTCACACTCCTGCGAATCCGACCAGTAACACTTACCATACAGTCCGGTCTCTTCGTCTGATATGTCGCATATCAAGTCTAGGGGTGGTATACGTCAGACCCCAATAACCCGATAAGTCGTGCTGATGTGAGGCTCGTAACGGGTCGAGAAACTACTGGTAACACTTACCAGCAAATCTCTGATCAGCCCTGGCCAGGGACTTCCCTGTTACGGCCAATCGAGCACAGCGCAACATCAACCCCCAATACCGGGAGAGACGAAACCCCTCCTATCGCTCATTGCCTCCATGTGACTCGGGACTGTGCCCAAAGACCACCGTTTTGCATGCCCTCATGGACGTGGTAAGGTGGAGATCAAAGCACAGTGGGAATCACACAAGACTCTATGACGATCTCGGGTCTACAGACTAACCTGTACATGTGTCACCTGAGAACTGCCATCTGACGTGAGGTATAATACCATCTGGGAGTTCTCGGCGAGTCTGTCCAGTGTACCCAGTCTCCACTGAGCACCCGTATACCATTTCTGATGTCAAACACCAATGGATATGGGATCATCCATCGCCCATCTCATGGGTCGAGAAGCGTATATGCTAGTCTACTCTGGTATATCGATGCCCCGTCTCGATACACCCACGACTAGGGACCTTGAAGGATGTACTTGTGGACTACCATGTCCCCACTAGTATGATCTGCATCATAGTCCAGGTAGTCAAGTACAAATCCTAAGGGCTTTACCAACATGTAACTATAAGACAGTATAAAGAGACTAGTGTACATGTTAAGATAAAGAGTAACCAGATAGCATACTATCATGTCGAGCAAGAAAGTCATCTCTATATATGTCCAAGCATCCAATATAATATACATAATCTGTACAATACTGGCCTCTAGGGCATACACACAACTAACAATCTCCCACTTGCACTAGGGCCAGCTGCTGTAGTATCTCATACCGAGCATCCCGAAGAGTCTCTCAAACTGTATCTGGGGAATGGCCTTCGTGAGTGGATCCGCCGTGTTGTTCTTCGTGTCAACTCTCCTGACCTCGATCTCCCGGCGATCAACTATCTCCCGGATCAGGTGATACCGCCTTAGAATATGCCTGGACCGCTGATGGGACCTGGGTTCCTTGGCCAAAGCCACCGCTCCATTGTTATCGCAATACAAAGGTATTGGACGCTCAATGGATGGAACCACACCAAGTTCAGTAATGAACTTCTTGATCCAAACAACTTCTTTAGCAGCATCGTTGGCAGCGATGTATTCAGCCTCCATCGTCGAGTCTGCCACGGTTTCCTGCTTGGAACTCTTCCAGCTAACCGCCCCTCCGTAAAGGGTAAAGACAAAGCCCGACTGTGACTTAGAGTCGTCCTTATCACTCTGGAAGCTCGAATCGGTAAAGGACTCCACTTGGAGTTCTCCGTTACCATACACCAAGAACATATCTCTAGTCCTTCGCAAGTACTTGAGAATGCTCTTCACAGCTATCCAGTGACTCTCTCCAGGATCAGCTTGATACCTGCTCACTACACTTAGTGAGTATGCTACATCGGGTCTGGTACATAGCATCGCATACATGATAGAGCCTACTGCCGAAGCATAGGGTATCCCTTGCATGCGAGCTCTCTCCAAATCAGTCTTGGGAGACATCTCTTTGGAGAGAGTGACTCCAGAGATCGTGGGTAAGTTCCCACGCTTGGACTCTTCCATACTAAACCTCTTTAGTATGGTGTCAATGTACCTGGATTGGGACAATCCCAAAATCCGTTTGGATCTATCTCTATAGATCCTAATCCCCAATATGCAGGAGGCATCACCAAGATCTTTCATTGAGAATCTTTGTGATAAGAAGAGCTTGACTGATTGCAGCATAGGAATATCATTTCCTATCAAGAGTATGTCGTCCACGTACAATACGAGGAAGACTACCTTACTCTCTGCCACCTTCTTGTAGATACAAGGTTCATCTGGATTTTTGACGAAATCAAACTCTTTGATAACGACGTCAAAGCAGATGTTCCAACTCCGCGATGCTTGCTTTAATCCATAAATGGATTTAAGCAGCTTGCACACCTTCCCGCTGCTCCCACTGTCTACGAAGCCCTCTGGCTGAGTCATGTACACGCACTCTTCTAAATCACCATTTAGAAAGGCGGTCTTAACATCCATTTGCCAGATTTCGTAATCATGATAAGCAGCGATGGCAAGCATGATCCGGATGGATTTAAGCATAGCTACTGGAGAAAAGGTCTCGTCATAGTCCACACCTGGTCTTTGACGAAAACCCTTTGCTACTAGTCTAGCTTTGAAAGTCTCCACTTTCCCATCTACACCAAGTTTCTTCTTGAAGATCCACTTGCTCCCAATGGGTTTTACCCCTTCAGGAGCAACTTCCAAAGTCCATACTTTGTTGGTGTACATGGAATCCATCTCAGACCGCATAGCATCCAGCCATTTCACTGAGTCCCCACTCGTGATGGCCTGCTCGAAGCTAGTTGGGTCATCATCCTCCATGATGCAATCCTCGCTCCCACCATCTATGAGAAAACCGTAGTATCTCTCAGGCTGGCGAGGAACCCTACTAGATCGGCGGAGAGGCTGAGGTTCATTGGGAGCTACTGAATCTTCTGGTTCCACTAAATCTTCAGTTACGGTTTGTGTATCTGGAACCTCTTCCAGCTCTACCACTTTGCCACTAATTTCTTTTTCAAGGAATTCCTTTTCTAAAAAGGTGGCATGTTGAGCAACAAACACTTTTTGTTCCTCACTGTGGTAGAAAAAATACCCATAAGAATTCTTTGAATATCCCACAAACTTGCAGAGAACTGACCGTGGCTCGAGCTTGTCTGGATTTTGTCTTTTGACATAGGCCGGACAACCCCATATCTTAACTCGTTTAAAATATGGTCTCTTCCCACTCCATATCTCATATGGTGTGGTAGGTACAGATTTAGATGGAACTTGATTCAATAGGTATGCTGCTGTCTTCAGCGCATAACCCCAGAAGGAAATAGGTAATTCAGCTGTGCTCATCATTGAGCGCACCATATCTAATAGGGTGCGGTTCCTCCGTTCCGATACACCGTTGTGCTGTGGTGTATATGGAGGAGTCAGCTGAGAGAGAATCCCATTCTCTTTTAGGAAGTCCAGGAATTCATTGCTTAAGTATTCTCCTCCTCGATCAGATCGAAGGATTTTAATACTTTTTCCGGTTTGGTTCTCAACTTCTTGTTTATATTCCCTAAATTTCTCAAAAGCTTCTGATTTGTGTTTCATCAGGAACACATATCCGAATCTAGAGAGATCGTCAGTGAATGTAATGAAGTACGAAGAACCATCCCTGGCATGTGTAGACATAGGACCGCATACATCACTATGTATCAGTCCTAAGAGTTCGGTAACTCTTTCTCCGTGTCCCGTAAACGGAGTTTTGGTCATCTTGCCTTTGAGACATGACTGGCAAGTGTCATAAGATGAAAATTCAAACGGATTTAAATATCCATCTTTATGCAACTTAGCTAGTCGTGTCGCATTGATGTGACCCAGTCTACAATGCCACAAGAAGGATTCATTGAGTTCAGAACTCTTCCTCTTGTGTGTGTTTGTTATGCTCAGAACTGTTGATTGATTTAGAACATAAATGCCATTGCATAACGTGCCTGATCCAACCAACTTTTTGTTATGGAAAATGTTCATAACATTGTCCTGTAATACAAAATTATATCCCTCTTTACTTAATAAAGAAACCGATATAATGTTGCATATCAGGTTCGGCATGTAATAGCATTCGTTCAGAACCAATGTATTACCAGTTGGTAATACAAGGTGATATTCCCCGACAGTCTTAGCTGCAACAATTGCACCATTTCCAACTCTAATGTCTTTATCACCTTCTCCAAGTTCTCTACCTTTCTTTAGCCCATGTAACTGATTACATATATGGGATCCCGACCCGGTATCCAATATCCAGGACGTAGAGCAAATAGAGAAACAGTTTTCAGTAACGAACACACCCGAAGAAAATGCATCAACATGTACTTTCTTCATTCGGGTGGCATAGGAATCCTGGTATTCCCCTATATCCTGTTCATTCCTATAACTCTTATAAGAAAGAACGGAACCAACGTTCCCCAGCACAGTATAACATGCGGGTTCGGTCAATACATCCAAATTATTATCTTGATTAAGGAATGAAATGGTCGCTACCTGGAGAGAGAGAGAAGAAAACACTTTAGCGTAAGCTCGTGCAAGATCAGATTGGTTATTATCTTATCTAATCAGGATGGCTCCCACTGCTTTTTATCAAATCTTCCTTCAAACCCTAAAAGGAAAGACTAGCCGGGATTAATTACACACTACAAGTTCGCCAATCTTTCAGCCAGGCCAGTGTCGGTACTTTGAGGGAGGTCCCCCGTGCTTTCGCACGAACCTAATTAATGTAAACCTCATTTTTCCAGAGGCGTAACCTCGTTAACACCTTTCTAGACACCTACTTGATCGGCTAATTGTAATGTATAAAACTCTCCCAGGAGTAACTCTTACTCGCAGTGGGTATCGGGATCCAACTATCTCATAGAAGGTATGCAATCTTATTGCAAATTTCAACACTTGAAATTCCCGATAATATTTTGCCCCGAACGATCTATGACCTTGACAAGGTCAACAAACCATAGACCGCAAGTCAAGTTCAACCCGTCATTTCTTGATTGAATCAAACCCACCCGCACGACCCTTGACAAGGTCAACAAGGCCGTACGACTACCCTAACCCAATCTGCATCATATGCATAAGCAGACAAATACTGGTTAGCTACTGCACACTGCGCCTTGACAAGGTCAACAAACGCAGCACGAATACTAAACAGGACTTATCTGAAATGACGGAGGGCTACGCTAGGTTTTTCTGAAAACCTATTGCGTAATGAAATTGATATCGTTGTAGAATCAAATGGAGTTTTGAAATGGAGCGATTTTGAGGCTTTTCCAGTTTTGCTAAAGGAGTCACTCCCGGCGAAGGGATCTCGGTCCTTTCCTCGTCGAATGAGGTGCGGGATATATCATATATATCGCTGTGCAAAGCAAAAACCCAAAAGCAGTCAAAAGCAAACCGAGTGTAGCATCTGCCAGTTATTGCTAAAGGAGTCACTCCCGGTGAAGGGATCTCGGTCCTTTCCTCATCGTATAAGGTGCGGGGTATATCATATATACCGCTATGCAAAGCAAGAATTGTAGCTACCTGTTTTATTTAAAATCTGATTCTACAACATCTTTGGTTTCTTTCCTTTCATTAATCACATCAATGAAGTCCCATCATTTAAATACCTAAACATCACAGATAGATATGACGTACACTTATGCCATCCGCATTCGCCTCGATGTCCCCTCGTGCACCGTTATGTTAGGTAACTAACGACAGAGCAGGGCAGGGCTAGCGCGGGTGTAAAACATAAGTAACGTCTATATAATATATCATATATACTATATACTATATCCATCACAGAACATCTCATGATCACATCACAGATATCGCAGCAGAATAAACATATGAAATATTGGATATACTAGGACGTCCGTGTTTTTAATACGAGCCAGTATAAAACACGGATTCCACGGTCGTGATGAATAGCCAATCCCACACCCCTAGACCCCTACGAGAGCGGCAAGCAACTCTGCCAATTCTAGGGTTAGGAGACCCGGACTCGACTCCTCGAGTTGGTCTCCCACTGGACCCCAGAACCCGGTTACTTGTGCTTCCCTCCTTGGGTCTATCCTAATGCGGAAAAGTAAATAATATACAAAGGGTGACAGCTTCCGCTACCTGGAAGTGCCCCAAATAAAAGAATATTACATACAAGTTTTTACATGAATGAAAATGAAAAACACTCATTTCACATAAAAACCCCCGGCTATTCGAACACGACGATCCAATATAACATATCCAGCAACACATAACATCACATGTCATCAACGTAAGTAAGTATGCATACCCCAATTGTCGTTGACGTATAGCAACGAAACCGGCGATATGAACATACTACACTTACGGTCACAGAAAAGAAATTGTAAAACTACAACAATTGGAATCCGCAACGGTTTTAGACATCACATGCCTAATCAGATATAAATCCCGCATTTTAGTCTCATTATCGAAAACTCTTTTCAATATCATATGGGACTAAATTGCTAGATTTATAACATTCATTCAGTTATCTCATAATTACTTGTGAATTCCAATTATTGTATCACATTCCAGATAAACAGAAAATGTTAAACTTTCCGATCGAACAATCGAACACCCAAGTTTTCCCAATACAGATCAACACATGAAATAAGTCTAACAACATTCAGTTCGTACCTCAGTACCAACGGTCCAGCCGTAGAAGGGTCAAGCCAACGCCTCACATGTGGCACGCCGTACTGCCCCAAACCCGAAGGTTCAAAGGGCAGTTCAAGACGGTCACATAATCGAGTTAAGGTTTGTTGTCTTCTAGAGGGACCATCGAGTTACTTGCACTACTTAGAACGTCGTTAAACTACGGAAAAATCCAACACTTGGAAATTTCCCGACAGGGGAAAAGTTGGGTATTTATATCCGGTCGAACTTTTTAACATATTCTAAAATTTATCCGGAAAGCCACACAGACAAAATTTGATAAACCCGATCGAATCATCAAAGCTCCAAAACATCCCAGATTATTCAACACTTGAATAAATTTTAAAAATAACCAGAGAAGTCAGCACAGAAAACAATGAATTACTGTGCAAAAATTGGATGATGACGTCACAATTTTGCCGCTTATCCGCCGCATTATCCTTCCTTATGCCGCGGATCCACGCCAATGTGTACTGTTCATCAAAAAAATTTTGTGCCGAAATTCTTATATTTCTCTGCTGGTTTTTCTGCTTATTTTTAATACTGAAAAATCACTGTTTTTAGAAAAAGTACAGAGAGCACATTTTGGAGTTGGTTTCGGGTTCGTTCCGGTTTCAAATTCCGTCTGGACTTCGCCTAAGGCTCTAGCTAGGCTCTGATACCAGTGAAAGGTTCCTAGGCACTCTAGTAAGGTCTCACAAGGCATCGAACATGCCATTTTAAAATTTTTGGTGCCGAGAAACCCTAGACTACGGATCGTCGCTAGAATTCTAGGCGAAACTAAGAGCTAGTTAACACTTAACTACTAGGATACGGAAATTACAACCTTTGTAGATCCGGATATCCACCTCCACGGCTCCGCAACGAAGTCTTCTCGCTGTCCATCTTGAAGCTTGGACTCTCGTGACGGCTTCATCGGAGAAACGTGCGGAATAGGTCGTCGGCTTTGTGTCAAAGACGATCTACGTCGAGGTTGCACAAACTCAAGCTCCGACTTCACAAACTTGTGAAACTTGTGAAGTAAACACCCAAAACAACTTGGCAAGAGGTAGAGGGTGAAGAAATAGGAGGTGGGTTCACTTTAGATTTGGATTTCTCTCACTAAAACTCAAGTTGCCATTGGAGTAGCAAGCTTGAAGAAGAAGAAGAAGATGAGCTCAAGAAAAAAATATGATAAGTCTTGATAAAAATAAATTTAAATCAAATACTTATCATAACTTGAACTAGGGTTAAGTGTAGAGAATTAACCATGGTCACTTGGATGGGTTAGGGTTAAGCATGAAGATAAGGATGGTTAGCAAAGTCAAAGCTTCATGAAGCTTCAATATAAAACAAACTTAGCCACCATTCTTATCATAACTCATTTCAAATAAATAAATAGACAAATAAATAAATAAATGAATATGCAAAACCCTAATTATCAAATTAACCATGGATTAATTCTATAAACTTAACTATATGATAAAGCATCATCAAACATGATACAAAGTAGTGCACTAAAGCATATCACATATACAATGTGCATCAAGTGAGAAAAATCCGTTTAAAGTGAACCAATACTAGTTAATGCAATGCAATATATCAAATATATAATTATGCATTAAATCATTAAATCAACATTTGATTCAATGATCCGGTCATGTCGCACATGACCGACTAGAATGTAATGTATCGATTTATCGAATCAATGATTCGATAACTAGGTCATATCGAATATAACCAATCGAAACATATATCGCGAGAATGAAATGCGGTATCACATACACGCATTATTCTCGGTCCCACACATATCTCATATGCGCTCCTATTTCGTTTCGCTTGAGCCAGGAAACCTCTGTGTAGGACTCTAAAGACTCGTCAATACGCCGGTAGAAGATGATGATCATATCAAGCACCCACAAGCCGCAAGCGGTCTGCTAAACGTAACGGCCACCCGGGTATTGAGCGATCAGAAGATCGACGAGCTAGCCCGCTCACACTCCTGCGAATCCGACCAGTAACACTTACCATACAGTCCGGTCTCTTCATCTGATATGTCGCATATCAAGTCTAGGGGTGGTATACGTCAGACCCCAATAACCCGATAAGTCGTGCTGATGTGAGGCTCGTAACGGGTCGAGAAACTACCGGTAACACTTACCAGCAAATCTCTGATCAGCCCTGGCCAGGGACTTTCCTGTTACGGCCAATCGAGCACAGCGCAACATCAACCCCCAATACCGGGAGAGACGAAACTCCTCCTATCGCTCATTGCCTCCATGTGACTCGGGACTGTGCCCAAAGACCACCGTTTTGCACGCCCTCATGGACGTGGTAAGGTGGAGATCAAAGCACAGTGGGAATCACACAAGACTCTATGACGATCTCGGGTCTACAGACTAACCTATACAAGTGTCACCTGAGAACTGCCATCTGACGTGAGGTATAATACCATCTGGGAGTTCTCGGCGAGTCCGTCCAGTGTACCCAGTCTCCACTGAGCACCCGTATACCATTTCTGATGTCAAACACCAATGGATATGGGATCATCCATCGCCCATCTCATGGGTCGAGAAGCGTATACGCTAGTCTACTCTGGTATATCGATGCCCCGTCTCGATACACCCACGACTAGGGACCTTGAAGGATGTACTTATGGACTACCATGTCCCCACTAGTATGATCTGCATCATAATCCAGGTAGTCAAGTACAAATCCTAAGGGCTTTACCAACATGTAACTATAAGACAGTATAAAGAGACTAGTGTACATGTTAAGATAAAGAGTAACCAGATAGCATACTATCATGTCGAGCAAGAAAGTCATCTCTATATATGTCCAAGCATCCAATATAATATACATAATCTCTACAATACTGGCCTCTAGGGCATACACACAACTAACACCCAGCACATGCGAAATGATGTAGGACACGTATAGGGATACATGTAGAAGTTCGATTAAACACGTGTATTTGATACACGCATTTTGATCGGGTATTTATTGATATTAGCCGTTATATATATGATATAGACAGATTATTAAATCAAGTGTTTATATAATAATTAAATGTATATTTATATATTGATATATTTATATATGAACTGATGACATGCTCACTTTATTATTTTCTTCTCTTTAATAATATTTATATATGATATAAATATTGTGACATGTATGTTGATACATAAATGATGGGAGTTTGAGAATTATATGGTAGAATGAAAATGAGTCAAGGATTTAAGATGGTTGTTGAATTGATGAGGTGTTTTATTTTAATGACTCATTTCTGTTTTTAGTTAAAATGATTGAACCTTATCTCTTCTTCATACTATCTCATTTGCTACATGCTTTTTCTTCTTCCTGTTGATTTTCTTCAAGTGAGGAATGAAAATAAGAAAAGTGAAAAATTACGTAAGCTAATTATTCTACATCTTCTACTAATCATTCTTAGCAAGTTTAATTAGTGGGTTGCTTCATTTAGATGAGATCAACTTGAAGCTAAAGTTTCTGTTGGAGTTATCTTAAGGTGGATCATCTTCAGTGAGGAGATCATCGAGAAAGGTTGTTCCGGGCTTCGTGCAGCCAGAGTCCAAGGAGTGGTGGGTAATGCGCTACAAAAGTTGTAACGCGCCATATTTTTTGTTTTAGCTTACTAGATTAGTTACAAGTTTAGTATTTTGGTTTGATTCTTGGGTTGGGATTGCTAATGCTCTTTAGATTTTTAAAATTACCTCTTCCGCCATACTTTAACCCTACTAGAGGTGCCTAACAACCCACCAGCGGTATCAGAGCCATACCAAAAGACTACAACTTGTTATTGTGACATTGGAATTCATGAAACCCAAATTTTTCAAAATTAGTTTTAAATATTTGCATGAAAAACTCTTATTTTTTCTTGTGCCGGAGCAACCGGATTCTTGGTTCGGACCAAGAGTTTAGAGTAGACTCACAATAACCCGAACCCACTTAATTTGAGCTTGATTCGGCCCCGATTCGGGACCAAACCACGGTTGATTCAGCCCCACATCGGGGGCTGAATCAGCCACTGGATCAGCCCCGATTTGGGGCTGATTCAGCCTTAATGTTGGCTGATCTCACCTCTGATTCGGCCCCGTTTCGGGGCCGAATCAAGGCTCATATAGTGTGGGTGTTATGGGGTTATCAGAATTCGATTTCATGCAAAAATGAGTGGATTTTCGTTGCCGAGATGAACTTGAAATTCAGTTTTTGGAATTTCATGTTTGCGATCTCGTGGTTTATGAATTCTAGAATCAACTAATTCAAAATGTTTGATTTAGTCGGCACGATCACGGATAAAATAAGAATATGCGTTGGTTAACGTCGCCTAATTGCTATATGATCAATTAGACGAGATTACACATTTGTTATTGAGATAATGGTGTAGATGGAATTTGTGTGGA
The DNA here is from genome assembly GCA_030015575.1 of Agapanthus africanus. Lineage (NCBI taxonomy): Eukaryota > Viridiplantae > Streptophyta > Magnoliopsida > Asparagales > Amaryllidaceae > Agapanthus > Agapanthus africanus. The sequence continues at coordinate 248,934,444 of CM057343.1, read as the reverse complement.
TTGTCTCGAAATGAATAGACCCTGTGCGGAATTATGATAAGTGTTATTTTTGTTCATGCTTGTATCCATCTTATATATTCATATGTTCGGGATGAGCTCCAACATGTGGCCGCCATTTCCTCTATATGTATATACTTTTTTTGGGAGTTAGCGGTTCACATGTGGTCACAGTCACCATTTGATGTATTATTAATTGTCGGGACACGATCAGGTTGCGATCGTTGTCGCAGTTTTATTAATACAGGTTTAGGATTACCCCACGGAGTAGCGCAAGAGCAACCGGGTTCTATATTGTTGCAGGTGGCAATCTCAAGGAGTTGAGATCGGGTCACTCGAGTGTAGAATTGGCGTGTTGCTTGCCGCGCTTATAGGGGTATAGGATAGACCCGTGGAAGAGTGCTCAAGTCACTAGATTCGAGAATGTGTTGGGTGGGCCCCTCATGATGATGATGATGTTGGGTTGCCTCGTTTCTTGGGTTTCCTGGTAGCTTGCCGCACTCGTAGGGATCTGCTTTTGGCTGCGCACGGGCTGTTCATGTGATAGGGGACTGTCGCGTTTCGTTTGTGGTTTGAACGAAAAATGGGATTCCTGGGTGATCCGTCCATTCCAATTTTGTGATGTTCATTACTTGCTTATGATGTGATTAACTGCCTTTGATGATGCTTATCGCTTGCCTGTAATGTTGATTATCTGCCTGCGATGATATATGTATATATATATATATATATATATATGCTATGTACATGTTGCACACGTGCTAGCCTTACCCCCGCCCTGCCATAAGTTAAGTAACCTTACGGTGAAGACCCGGGGCCCCGTGGAGAATGCGGATGGCGTATATATACATTCTATTTTCTTTTCATACTTTTCTGAGATTGTATGAGAAGATGCTTGGTAATGTGACTATCTATTTGATGGGATTGCATTAATTAGAGTTAATGCAAAGATAATAAACCTAAAACATGTTGTAGAAACCAAATATAAGTTATTATGGTGTTATAGTCGAATCTTTTGCTTTGCATAGAGGTATTCGGTTAAGAATATACTGAACCTCATTAGATGAGGGAAGAGCCTTGATCACTTCACCGGGAGTTCGCTTTTAAGCAAAAGTTTATGTTATTATAAATTTACAAATTGTATTGCCGTAGTCTTTTGCTTTGCAATGAGATATTTGGTTTGGAATATCACGCACCTCATTCAATGAGATAAGAGCCCTGATCCTTTCACTGGGAATCCGTACTTAAGCAATAGTTTACGTAACTATAAATATGCAAAACCACTTGGTTCCTACATGAGATCATGTTCATTACGTTAAACGTTTTCTTCAAAACCAGCCGTAGCCCTCTGTCATTTCAGGAAGTAGTGTACTTAGTATTTGTGTTGCGTTTGTTGACCTCCGTCAAGGCATAGTGTACGGTAGCTAAGTGATATCTTCATATTAGCATATTGATGCGATTAGCCGGGATAGTCACATACCTTTGTTGACCTCCGTCAAGAGCTTATGCGGATAGATTTGAGTTAATCATGAAATGACGGGTAGAACTTGACAACTGGCCTATGGTTTGTTGACTTTTGTCAAGGTCATAGGTCGTTAGGTGTAAAAACCGATATCGAGAGTTTCAAATGTTGAAACTTGCAAGAAGATTGCATACCTTCTATGGAGTGGGGTAATTTGTTGACTTCCTTCAAGGTTACCACGCAATGGTAGCTTGGATCCCGATTCCTACTGTGAGTAATAGTTACTCTTGGGATATGATCTCGGCTAATTCTCCTTTTACAGTTTGAAGGAGAATTTGACGGAACAGTAGAAGCCATTCTGATTAGATAAATATATGAATCAAATCTAGTTTAGAGTGCATGACGAATGTTTCTTTTCTCTCTCTGGAAGCGACCTAAGACTGACCCCAAACTAATAGCTTGTAAACCTAGCTAACCGAACCTTTTACAATCAACGGCTTTGGAATGTAATGATTGCACTATTTCACGACATAGTCACATATGTCCTTACCCCTCCCACTTTCCCTTTTGTTTCCTCCAAAACACTCTGTATCCGATACAGAGATCCATATTTCTTGGAAGGCTATATAGTTAGATACGAACACAGAAAAATAGTTTTAGTCGAGGATGGCCGCATATTCTGAAGAAAGTGATTTTTATATGACACAATTCATTTTTCTTTTCTCTTCACCTTATCTCAAGTTTGAGAGCTCCTTACATAAGGAGAATATACCAGTTACGCTTGTTGAATAGTCATCTTCCAATTCCGATGCTGGAGGTAAAAGGAAGGGTAGGAAGAAAACCAACTAGCATAAGTACGGTATATATAAAGTAAGAAAGAGAGACATCCAAATAGGGTCGAGTGAGCGTAAAGTAAAATGCAACTATTGTTATGATCCTGAGCAATGAAAGAGGCATTACTTGGAATATCTAGCCACCCCTTGAAATCTTTTAATGTTTCATGTTTTCTATGTGATAGTAATTGAAAATTGTTTTCCAATTATTTCTGACTCGTAGGTATATAGATACCGGATTAACGTCCTACATCCATAAGTTATTACAAATGCTGAGAATGATTAGATTATTGAAAAGGTGATCCGATCCTCAATATCAGATATATGAGCAATTGTTGCTATTGGGGAAATCACACGATTTTGCCTTTTAGCAAACTTTTGGTTTTGAATATCTGTTAATATGCACCGAATTTTTAAAATTTGATATATCCGTCTCTTTGTTTGATAAAATAGGATATAAATTTTCAAAAATTATGTTATGAACATTTTCCTTTATCATTTGATGATTGTATAAGATGCATTGAATAACGGTATATACATTCTTAACCAAAATACAGTTTTTAAATTGTAACACGCAGAGTATAAGTTTGTAAACTCATAAGGCTTATATATAATGATGTAGGTTGAGACATTCCAGAAAATATAAAATAATATTTTTGAAATTTAAATAATAAAATAATAAATTCTATGAATATCATACAAGTATGAATTTGAGTTTTCATAGAATGGTATAGTTATATAACTATATTTTTGGAAAATAATTGGAAATTTAAAATGAATTATCATTTATGAAAATATTTATATGATTTAGGCATTTTAAAAATTAATATATATTATTTATATACAAGTTGAATGTTAAACTTGATTAGTATATTACGAATTATGCATTAAACCAAATCCATTTTGTTAACCATGTTTTTAGTGCCATGACATATTTTGTTGTGATGTATGGTTTTATATTTTGTTTTTAAAGAAAAGAGAAAATAAGAGAAAAAGGAAAAGAAAATGAGAGACAAGGAAACATGAGGTGACTTGGTGTATTTAATGAGAGAGAGAGTGAGAAAGAGTGAGAGGGGAAGCCATGGCTACAACTAAAGCCCTTCTTTTCTTCATTTCCTCCCTTAATCTCATTTCCCTTTCTTCATCTCCTTCTTTCTCCACCTCCTCCACCACTCAAACCACCTCAAAACTCATGTTAGCCTTCACAAAGAATGTTTTTCATCTCATCACAAGCAACATAGAGTGATCAAGTTCTAGTTTTGAGCAATTTTGGCCACCTAGGAATTTTCTTGAGTTGCTTCTTTAGGTAAAACTCTCACTTTTAGTCATGTTTTAAGTTTCCTAACCTCAAGTATTAGTTTAGAGTTAAGAAGTTTAGGTTTGGTGAACTTGGAAAATTATAGGATGAGAATTAGTGGATAGAACTTGTAGTAGTAGTTAATGGAGGTTTAGTGAGTGTTTACTGGCCTAGTAGTGATGGTAGCCTTGATTAAAATGAGTTTAAAATGCTCGAAGTCGAACTTAGAATTTTCCGACATCGGTTTTTCATTTACTTTTGATGTTCAAATGGAATCTGGGATGACTCTAGAACTCTGAAAATTTATTAGCAGATACAGTGAGATGTGCAGACACATAGGAAGCCACCTTAAAAACCCGAGTCCAAACCCCCATGTTAAGGCCGCCGTTTTATTCAATTTGGCTACAATTTTCTGCCCAATTTTGGAGTTAGGGTCTGAAACTTGGTCTGTAGCTCACTCATTAGATAACTAAACCTACCCTATATGCAAAAAAGTTTAATTTCACCTTAGGTAGAATCTGGAGTCATTTTACTTGTGTTGTGTGAATATTTTCCGACTTTTGAAACTTGGTTTTTCATATTTGAGTTTTGACTCGGTCGTTTGACGTTTGTACGTCAACGTCGGAGGTTGTTTTGTTATTTTAGCATGCGTTGACCATAGGTTCCAACCTATGTGTCTTTCGCTTCTCGTATCTGTTTTGGATACGGATTTCTATGGAATTCGATTCATGTTTTCATTAGATTTTGGTTATGGACTTGATTTGTAGGTACAAGTGCGTGGACTTCTTGGACAACGAAGGAGGGCAAGACATCTGTCGGGATCGACTAGAGCAAGGTGAAGTAGGTGAGTAGATGTATATCTATGGGGAAAGTCAGGTGGATGGCATATAACACCCCCGCAACCGTAGAATTAGGATATATAGTTATATGTATATTACTTAGATATTAGATATGTATATCTAGCTAATATGGTTCTAAGGTACTACAAGCAATAGTAGTATACTTGTAGGAAGGTATGTCCTTAGTTCTAGTTTTCTTAACCTTGACTTATATGTATATACGGTTATGAATATATATATATATAAATTTGAGGATATTACGATACAACATAAGTAGATGAGGATATGGTATGTTATGATTAGATGAGTCGATATGATATGATACGATGATATGAGGCGATATATATACATGATGCAATAAGAGATGATATATGTCGAGATGAGATGATATGATGTACGTGACGATAGATCCGTACTATTTGATTGATGATATCGTACGATGAATTATACTGTACGTGATATGATGTACGAGACGATAGATCTGTACTATTTGATTGATGATATCGTACGATGGATTATACCGTACGTGATATGATGTACGTGACGATAGATCCGTACTATTTGATTTGATGATATCGTACGATGGATTATACCTTATGTAATATGATTGTTGGAGATAGTGCCCTCAGAGTTAATTATTGGATCACAGGCACGTGATTGCAATGATTGAGGGAGGACCTATCCCGGTAGGACAGTCTTACTCGAGATGATAGTATGCTATCTGGTTTACCTTTATCATCGTGTACTGCTTCAGGTGACCTTATAGGTCGCTATTACACGCTGATAGAGCCCCTAGGATTCTTGCTTGACTGCCAGCAGTATGATGGCGATCATATACGTGAGAGCTGGTGGTCTATAAGCACATCCTTAAAAGGTCCCTAGTCGTGGGAGTTTCGAGACAGGGCATCGATTCTCCAGAGTAGACTAGTGTATACAGTCGAGACCCCGACGAGGGGCGGTGGCCGGTCTCATAAGCCACTGGTGTCAGTTGGTTCACCTAAGATGTATACAGGTGCTCATTGGGTTATGAGTACACCGGACAGGACTCGCCGGGAATATGCTAGTTGGTCTTATACCTGACGTCAGATAGCAGTTCCCTGGTGACATGTGTACAGGTTAGTTCATCGACCTGTGATCGTCAATTGTCTCGTGTGAGTTCCCACCGTACTTTGATTACTACCCTACCACGGCTCAAATGAGTCGTGCAAACAGGTTTTAGTTGGGTACAGTCCCGAGCCACATGGAGGCAGTGAGCGGATCTTCAGGGGTTCGTCTCTCCCGATATTGGGGGTGAGGTCGCGCTGTGTCTAGGAGAGCCATTACACAAAGCCCTCGGCCGAGGCAGGAGATTTACTGGTAGGTATTCCAGTAGTATCTCAGGGTGTTCTGGGCTACACTCTGACACGACTTGTACCGCTTTTGGGGGTCTGATTTTTACCAACCCCCTAAGCCCGCCATGCGATGCTCATAGACGAACGGACCGGACTGTACGGATATTGTCACTGACAGGCTCAGTAGGGTGTCAGGATGAGTTCGCTCATCGACGTCCCTTTTGGTCAATAGCTGGTGGCCCGTCACGTATTGGCTTATACCTCTGACGTGCTAGTGGTTAAATCCACAACCATAGTATTGACGAGTCTTTAGAGTCCACTACACTTTCAGTTACTCAAGCTTTCGGGCGAAACGCTGTAGAGGTCGTATGGAGATATGGCAGGGTCCGATCAGATACGTGCGGTATTGCACGGATCAGGATCGGACGGTTTGTACTAGAGGCCGTATAGATATATGGCAGGGTTCGATCAGATACGTGCGGTATTGCACAGATCAGGATCGGACGGATATTACTAGCCGGCTTTGGTTTAAGCCGGATCCTAGTTTAGTACAGTGTAGATTTTGTCTCATTGAATTTGTATCCGGTCGGAATACAGATGCGGGTGTGTATGCACAGTATCGGGGTTTTCCTGTAATTTATTACGGGACCAGTTTTCTGGAGTTGCCAGTTTGCATTCCGTTCCGGCCGGTTTTCCTTTGTTCTTTCCCGGCCGGACTTTTCCGATGGAGAGGGTTATTTGCAAGTTTACAAATAACATATTGTGGAGGGGTTTCTTGCAAATGTTTTGATTATGATGGCATCTTTTCTTTTCCACCATCACTTGCATTAATTGTGATAAGAGAGGGTATGGTTTGGATGTAAGTTTGTAATGATAATGTTTGAATGTGGTCACCTCTTGCTTTATCCTACACTCACCTCCCTTCATGATTTGTTTTTGCCCTCCACCATTTCCACAAATAAAGAGGGGCCGGCCACTTGAGATGATGGGAGAATGGTTCATTTGATTTTGTGTGTGGAAAATGTATCATTCACATCTCCTTTTCCATGCTTGCTAAATTCCCTAAAACCCTCTCCAAAGTTCATGATTCTCTTCTCCCTCCATGGCAACTTCACCACCCCAAAAGAGACTATGATTCTACACTACACATTCTACAGCAAATCTTGGACGCGTCGGCTAGCCAACTTCGCGCCCGAGTTGCCTCGGTATTGAGTGGGAGCCCGTAAAAGATACAGACGATGTGGTGCCCTTCCGGCAAGGATGCGACGACTGGAGTTTCCGCGGGAGATCGGGACGATGACGAGAAGACCGGAGGACTCGGATCACTCGGTATATCTCTCACCCTTTCTCTTTTTAGCTAGTATCGGTTAATGGTTACGATCCGGGTATATGGTCCGCGGTAGCGCCAGTTTAAAGTTAAGAAAAATTTTGATTCCGCATTTTGGTCTCGGATAGACGGCCGGGGCGCTGCCGTGGCGCAACATGGTATCAGAGCCACGCCATTAACCTTGCCTAGCTTTTTCTAATGCGTTTTACTTTTCCGATCGACCAAAATTCCAAAATCCGCGTTTTGCATGCATCAGTTTTCTGTCGATTTTTTCCGGGCTCGAAAATTTTTTGAATGATGTACAGAGATTCCTAAGAACACTGCAAAAATTTGGTAGCTTGATCATTCCATACGACCGCGGAACCGCGGCAATGACCCCTCTTTTGCCGCGGTTCCGCCGCAGGAATAGTGTATCATTCCACCAATTTTTTGCAGTGGGCTTTTGGGCTTAAGATAGGGGTTTTGGAATATTAAAATTGGGCCCAGAATTTCTGTGAGTGCTACAGTATTACTTGGGGGCCCACTTGTTAATTTTTGATCGATTGGATATTTTAAACACATTATTTCACAGTATTTACATTATATCTGCGACCGTGAATATCACTTGATCGGTAAATCCTGTCTAACTGCTATAGACCGGTTAGACGGATTTGCGAACGTGATTTTCACGTTGATGTTCTGTGTTTATGCTGTGTTGTTGCAGATCGGTCGTGGGGGATAACCTGGATGCAATGCTAGTACTGTTTTGTTTTATATGTACATTTGATATTGCGGGGCGAGCGTCCGACATGTGGACTGCCGTCACTTCCTGTTTGTATTATTCTTTTGGGGCACGACCTGGTTGTGGTCGATGTACCCGGTGTATGTATATTTTACTTTCTGTACTAGGATTGCTCCGCGGTGGGGTGCACGGATAGCCGGGTTCTGGAGGGCAACAAGCCCGCATCTCATGGTATTGGGACGGAGGGGGCTTCACTCCAGGATTGGCGGGCTATTCGCCGCACTCGTAGGGGGTACAGGTTGACCCAGGAGGGGTGCCCGAGTTACCGGATTCCGTGAAGTGCTGGGTGGTCCATTCACGTTGCTGAAGGGGGCTGCCTCGCTTCAGGTTTTGGCGGGTGCCTTGCCGCGCCCGTAGGGGTCTAGGTTTTCATTGCACAGGCTATCCACACGACCAGGGGAACGTCGGGTTTCAGCAGCGGCTCTGTGAAACCCGGGGCTTCCAGATATCTGTATTGTTCTGTGATGCTACATATTTCTGTGATGTTGCATTTTATCACGCCTTGAGCGAAATATAATATATTGGTATATATTTTAGTAGATGTTGTATATGTTTTACATCCGCGCTAGTCCAGTCCCCGCTCTGTCGTTAGTTAGCTAACCTAACGGGTAATGACGGGACCCAGTGGCGAATGCGGATGGCATATACGTACATCAGTATATTTTCGTTCTTTGTGTTGTGATCAATTGATGGGACTGCGTTGATTCGGATCAATGCAAGCTAAACAAACCTATTCTGATGTTGTTGGAACACTTTTCAAAAAGCTGTTATTGCAAGGACGTTCACTTTTGTTTTGCATCGTGGTATTCATTTAGAATATCCTGCTCCTCAGTCGACGAGGCAAGGGCCGAGATCCCTTCACCGGGAGTGACCCCTTGGACAGAAGTTTGCGTCAGGGCATTAACTTCACTATAGCCGATTACTTTTGCTTTGCATCGTGGTATTCAGTTGGAATATCCTGCACCTCATTCTACGGGGAAAGAGCCAAGATCCCTTCACCGGGAGTGACCTCTTTAGTAAAGTTTTCGTCACTATATTTTTATAAAAGGCTATGCAGTTCCTTCAACGATATCAAGTTCTTTACGTTAAAGGTTTTTTGCCAAAAACCAGTCGTAGCCCTCCGTCATTTCTTACAAGTATTACTTAGTATTCGTGCTGCGTTTGTTGACTGTGTCAAGGCGTAGTGTGCGGTAGCTAAGTAGTGTTTGTTTGCAGCATATTAATGGGATTGGTAAGGACAGTCGTGTGGCCTTGTTGACTGTGTCAAAGGCTCGTACGGATGGGTTTAATGCAATCCAGGATAATGACGGGCTGAACTTGACTAGGACTCTTTGATTTGTTGACTGTGTCAAGGTCACTTGGGTCCTAGGGGTAAAAACACACATCAGGAGTTTCAAAAGAACTGAAACTTGCCAGATATGCGCATACCTTCTGGAGTGTGGGGACTTGAGTGGATTCCGTCAAGTTATCATGCGATGATAGTTGGATCCCGATTCCTGCTGATGAGTTGGTTTACTCCTCGGGTGATCCCGACTAGTTCTTCTTTCAGGTTTGGAGGAGAATTTGACGGTACAGTGGGAGGTTTCCAGATTAGATAAAGTGATAACCATTCTGATCTAGGTTAGAGTGCACGCTGAGTGTTTCTTTTCTCTCTCTCTTTGGCAGCAACCATTGACCCGACCCTAGACTATAACTCAGTGACCAAGTTGACCGAACCTTCTTAACACTGGCTTTTGGATTGTCAGAGTTGCAGACCTCGTTGCCACTCCTACTATTACCCTTTTCTCCAGGACACCCCGTATTACTACGAACGTCCACTTCCATTGGACAAAACCATCGTATGGTTAGATACGAACTCGAAGGAATTTATTCGAGGATGGTTTCCGGTTCTGGAGAAAACGAATAGGACTATTCAGTTGTCTTTTCCTTTTACCTTCTCCCAGGTTGCGAGTACTCCTTGGTTTAGGAGATAGTACACCTATTATGCAAATTGGATAGTCTTCTTCCAAACCTTAGGCTGGTGCCGAACGGCGGGGAATGAAGAAAACCAATTAGCATAACGATGGTGTACAGAAGGTATTAAGTTAAGACAAAGCAAGGGATTAGTAAGGGGGCAAAGTAAATTGCGACTGCTATTCACGACCAAACCGAGTATATCTTCGCCAAACCTAAATCACCTTTGTATTTCTCCAGGACACTCCGTATCACTACGAAGATCCACAGTTTATTTGGATACTCCATCGTACGGTTATATACGAACTCGAAAGGAACTTGTTCCAGTTCGGGGATGGATTCTGGTCCAGGAGAAATAGGAATAAGGTTTATTCGGTTGTCTTTTATCTTCACCTTCTCTCGCATTGCGAGTGCTCCTAGGATTAGGACAGTACACCCATTATGCTTATTGGATAGTCTTCTTCCAAACCATAGGCTGGTACCGAACGGTAGGGAAGGAAGAAAACCATTTGGCCTAAGGGGGTGTGCAGACGGTAATGACTAAAGACATATAAAGGGATTTGGACAGATGGCAAAGAGATATACGGTTACAGTTGTGAATCTGGATAATGGTAGAGGCATTACTAGGAATACCAGGATACCCTATCGAAACATTTCAATGTTTCAGTTCAACTGTGTACTGTTAAAAGAAAACTGATTTCCTGATTAGACACTTGCTCCAGTATATGTATTTACCAGGTTTGATTCTCACATCTGTATGGTTTTACAGATGATGAGTGGGAGTAAGTTATTGGGAATAGGGTGATCATCCTCATTATATCGGGATTCGTTGTAATCGGTGATATTTGAGGAGATCACCTGGGCTGTTTGCCGGTCGGCAAATATTTGGTTTTGAATATCCGTTGTTATGCACCAATTTCAAATTGATATATCGGTACGTCTATTTTTATAGAGTGAGATATACCTTTTGAAATTATGTCTATGACATTTACCTATATCAGTGGATGGTTAGGTAAGGAGCATTGAACAGCGGTGTAATTCTTCTTAACCATAGTACAGTTTTCAACCTACGACACACAGTGAATGAGTTGTTAGACTCAGGGACTTATACAGAGTATTGCATATTGTCCAGTGTCCATTAGGACAGTGGGGTTGGTCCTCTTACTATATTCTGTTTACTTTTAACTACTCTAATTCTTAGACATGTGTTTCGTAGAAACACAGGATCTGAGTTTTGAGGAGTTATTGGTATAAGAATAGAGTAGAGAACCATGTATTGCAAGTATCGGGATTCTTCAAGGTGATCGAAGATGTAGATACTTGTGTATGGTATTCAGTTGATAGTAATGAGAACTTGCTTCTCTTTCAGGTTACTCATAATTGGAAGCATTCCTAAGTTGGGTAACGCTGATCGGCCTCCTTCCATTTAGTTGACATGCACTGGAGACAGCTGCATGATTTGAATCTGGTTCAATTAAATCAGTGCCTCTGGTTCTATATTGGGTATAGAACAGTTCATATCTTAACGATGTTAAGGTACGGGGAGTTGTCCGGCTTATGATTAAAACCAGACACTGGACAACTTAAGGCGCGTTTCTGTAATGGCTGTTTGTGGGTTGTCCCAGGCTATGACGAGGGTTGACTTTCTACCATCTGGAAGATCAATAGTGATATTGTTCTTAACTCGCCACATTTTAATAAAAATGGATTTTTTTCAAAAACAGTAGTGGGAGTATGGTAGAACTGGAAGTGATTCCAGAACCGCAAACGATTACTGAAGATTTGATAAGGAACCTAAAGATTCAATCTGTTTTGACATTCCATTGGCCACTCCGCAGATAAGGTGGGTAACTTCAGGCACCCGAGAGGTACTCCGGTAGCCTCAAGGACGGTGACAAGGAAGTTCTTGTTTACCCACACTTGCCATTGTTGTTGTTCCAGGCTGCGAGACCCGGCAGGAGGATGAGTATAGCGTCGTTCTAAACTAGCTTTAGAAGTGCACGTCTATATGACTCTGCCAGAGGGTTTTCGTAGTCAGTGGGAGCAGCGGAAGCATTGGTGGACATCAGGCTTATGTCTATTTATAGACTAAAGCAGATATAGCAGAGATAGATCATCTGTTTCTGATGTGACAGTCATAGGTTTGACGTCATCAGAATAGGGGATGGATCTGTTGAGAAGGTAGTAGGAAGTGATATTCTTATACTACGATCGGTTATACTTTGGTCGTCACACAGTGTTTTCTCCACATGGGACTTGGACATTATATCAGACATACTGGTTACTAGATCTATGGTTTTAGATCTAGATTTGGGTGGTTTCCCAATCAGGGTACTTTGACAGCATTCTAAGAGTATTTAGAATGGACGACTCCTGGCATGGTAGTGTACCTGCAGGTAATGGAGTCACCCTCTCTAAAGGTGTCTTATAGACTAAAGTAGAGAGGGATGTGTATGATTGGCAGATCACTTGCTTAGGCAATTGAGTCAATCATGAGATGTTAAGTACCACACCAGATGTTGTTCTTGCACTAGATGCAATAAGTTGATATTGATCCAATCCTGGAGGAACAGTCGGAAGCAGTTTTAGAACATAAGTGAATGTTCTAGGGATATGATAACGGCTGCCTCCTTTAGGAGACGGTTATCACTCCAGGCTTCCATGGTGACATGGACGACAAGGAGGTTGTCAGAGTTATAGTTCTCCCTCTGACGAGGGACAGTATTCTGGACAGGTGATCCAGGCAGATACTGAGGGAGGCATGGCGCAGGATACTGATTAAGTTCAGTTGACGATACAGTCTAAGAAGTTTGGATTTGGAGTTCATTTATGAACTAGGTCCCATCAGACATCCAGACATTCCAAGACAGGTATTGCTCATTTCGGGAGATGGTTTTCTCTGCGAACTTGAGATATAGAGAGACATAGAAAGAAACATCACAGCGGATCCACTCACTGAGGCTATTCCTCGAACGCAATAGTTTCGCAAACGAGCTTTGTGAGACTGACTAGTAGAGGAGTTGGGTGTTCGGTATCACACGGGCTGTGAGTATGCGACATCGCAATAATTAGCCTTGAGTGCAAGTAGGAGATTGTTGGAGATAGTGCCCTCAGAGTCAATTATTGGATCACAGGCACGTGATTGCAATGATTGAGGGAGGACCTATCCCGGTAGGACAGTCTTACTCGAGATGATAGTATGCTATCTGGTTTACCTTTATCATCGTGTACTGCTTCAGGTGACCTTACAGGTCGCTATTACACGCTGATAGAGCCCCTAGGATTCTTGCTTGACTGCCAGCAGTATGATGGCGATCATATACGTGAGAGCTGGTGGTCTATAAGCACATCCTTAAAAGGTCCCTAGTCGTGGGAGTTTCGAGACAGGGCATCGATTCTCCAGAGTAGACTAGTGTATACAGTCGAGACCCCGACGAGGGGCGGTGGCCGGTCTCACAAGCCACTGGTGTCAGTTGGTTCACCTAAGATGTATACAGGTGCTCATTGGGTTATGAGTACACCGGACAGGACTCGCCGGGAACATGCTAGTTGGTCTTATACCTGACGTCAGATAGCAGTTCCCTGGTGACATGTGTACAGGTTAGTTCATCGACCTGAGATCGTCATTTGTCTCGTGTGAGTTCCCACTGTACTTTGATTACTACCCTACCACGGCTCAAATGAGTCGTGCAAACAGGTTTTAGTTGGGTACAGTCCCGAGCCACATGGAGGCAGTGAGCGGATCTTCAGGGGTTCGTCTCTCCCGGTATTGGGGGTGAGGTCGCGCTGTGTCTAGGAGAGCCATTACACAAAGCCCTCGGCCGAGGCAGGAGATTTACTGGTAGGTATTCCAGTAGTATCTCAGGGTGTTCTGGCCTACACTCCGACACGACTTGTACCGCTTTTGGGGGTCTGATTTTTACCAACCCCCTAGGCCCGCCATGCGATGCTCATAGACGAACGGACCGGACTGTACGGATATTGTCACTGACAGGCTCAGTAGGGTGTCAGGATGAGTTCGCTCATCGACGTCCCTTTTGGTCAATAGCTGGTGGCCCGTCACGTATTGGCTTATACCTCTGACGTGCTAGTGGTTAAATCCACAACCACAGTATTGACGAGTCTTTAGAGTCCACCACACTTTCAGTTACTCAAGCTTTCGGGCGAAACGCTGTAGAGGCCATATGGAGATATGGCAGGGTCCGATCAGATACGTGCGGTATTGCACGGATCAGGATCGGACGGTTTGTACTAGAGGCCGTATAGATATATGGCAGGGTTCGATCAGATACGTGCGGTATTGCACGGATCAGGATCGGACGGATATTACTAGCCGGCTTTGGTTTAAGCCGGATCCTAGTTTAGTACAGTGTAGATTTTGTCTCATTACATTTGTATCCGGTCGGAATACAGATGCGGGTGTGTATGCACAGTATCGGGGTTTTCCTGTAATTTATTACGGGACCAGTTTTCTGGAGTTGCCAGTTTGCATTCCGTTCCGGCCGGTTTTCCTTTGTTCTTTCCCGGCCGGACTTTTCCGATTGAGGGAGTTATTTGCAAGTTTGTAAATAACATATTGTGGAGGGGTTTCTTGCAAATGTTTTGATTATGATGGCATCTTTTCTTTTCCACCATCACTTGCATTAATTGTGATAAGAGAGGGTATGGTTTGGATGTAAGTTTGTAATGATAATGTTTGAATGTGGTCACCTCTTGCTTTATCCTACACTCACCTCCCTTCATGATTTGTTTTTGCCCTCCACCATTTCCACAAATAAAGAGGGGCCGGCCACTTGAGATGATGGGAGAATGGTTCATTTGATTTTGTGTGTGGAAAATGTATCATTCACATCTCCTTTTCCATGCTTGCTAAATTCCCTAAAACCCTCTCCAAAGTTCATGATTCTCTTCTCCCTCCATGGCAACTTCACCACCCCAAAAGAGACTATGATTCTACACTACACATTCTACAGCAAATCTTGGACGCGTCGGCTAGCCAACTTCGCGCCCGAGTTGCCTCGGTATTGAGGTGGGAGCCCGTAAAAGATACAGACGATGTGGTGCCCTTCCGGCAAGGATGCGACGACCGGAGTTTCCGCGGGAGATCGGGACGATGACGAGAAGACCGGAGGACTCGGATCACTCGGTATATCTCTCACCCTTTCTCTTTTTAGCTAGTATCGGTTAATGGTTACGATCCGGGTATATTGTCCGCGGTAGCGCCAGTTTAAAGTTAAGAAAAATTTTGATTCCGCATTTTGGCCTCGGATAGACGGCCGGGGCGCTGCCGTGGCGCAATAATGATGAGAATGGATCACCGACTTATGTATATAATAACTCAAGAAATATTGTTCTTACATCACTTAAGTAGACATTAGGGTTTATTTTGAGCCATACCTATTTGCAAAACTACTGAACCGTTATGCACTTTTAAAAGATAACTTCAGGGGATGCTACGGATTTTTAAATGGTATCTTATTCGAAAACATCGTAGCTCATATTTTCAGAAACAACGATTCATACTATTTTAAACTATAACTGTATGACTCATACGTAGTTACGTATTTTATACTATTCGCGCTTAGGTTTTCCTTATTCTGTTTACACTTGTGCTACGATTTCTTATTCCTGCATACGCTCATATTATTTTCATTTATGACATATATACTATGTTTCGTGTACTTATCTTTTTACGACTTCGTCTGCTTGGACATATACACCATTAACGATGATGCGCATATTGCACGTACACATACTCGCCGGCTCACACACACACCATTGGTAATTCTCATACCACGTACACGTTAGAAATCACTATGACATTGTATCGCCTTATAACCTGTATGTTGGGTTCTTCAACACCCTCATTAGGTTTTCTAAGGCATTAAGGATGCAATTTAAAAATTTCTAGTGTGCTAATAACCCATTACCGAGGATCCAAGTACAGAATTAGGGTTTAGCTAAGGAAGTAAATTACTCTAAGTGAACAAGGAATACAACCTTTGTAGACTGGTCCTTCACTTCAAAACCTCCGTGTAGTAGTCCGTTCGCTGCAAGTAGTGGTCTCTCGGACTCTCGTTAGGCTCCACTAGGCGAAAGGAACAAACTTGCTTGAAGAACTTCGAGTTCAAAGATGATCTACGTCGAGGAATCTCCAACTCAAGCTACCTCTTCACTAATTGAGAATTAGTGAAGCAAACAACCTATACTAAATGGCTAGTCTAGTGTAGATTGATGAAGTAGGAATTTTGTTCACTTTAGAATAATTTTTCGCACTCTTTTTCTTCACCTCACTTGAAGCTAGAGAGCAAGAAGGAGATGAAGAAGATGAAGTCAAGAATAGAATAGCATGGATGAGAAAATATCATATATAACTCATGTAGAGACTTAACCAAGGCTAAAGATAATGGTTAGGTTAATAAATATCTAGAGTAAAATAAAATTAGTGGACTAAGTCAATGGTTCTACATGCTTCCATAAGCATCTTAAGCAATGACTAATTTCCACCTAATTTTGATTTTCCCTTAATTATTAAATTCCCACATTATTTATGGTATGGTATGAGTCTCATACACCCATGTATAATGTATCATCAAGCATGACACAAAGAAATAATGCATTAATATATATCACATATATATTAAATATACAATGAAAAAAGAAATTCTTAAGTAAGCTAATATTAGTTAATGTATATTAATATATCAAATATATAATTATATATTAAATTATTAAATCAACACTTGATTTAATAATCCGGCTATATCATATATAAACGACAAATATCATTTATATCAACTTATCGAATCAACACTTGATTCAATAACCCAGCTATATCACATATAACCGACCGATATCACATATCGCGAGATTAGAATACGGTATCACATACATGTATTAATCTCGATCCCGCACATATCACATATGTGCCCTACTTCATTTTGCTTGAGCCAGGAAACCTCGGTTTAGGACTCTAAAGACTCGTCAATACGCCGGTAGGTAATGATCATATCAGTCACCCATAAGCTGTCAGCGGTACCAGTTGGACGTAACGAATACCCAAGTATTGAGCGATCAGAAGATCAACAAGCAAGCTTGTCTAAACTCCCGCAAAGCCTATCAGTAACACTACCGTATAGTCCAGTCTCTTCGTCGGATATGTTGCATATCTAGTCTGGGGGAGGTAAACGTCAGACCCCAATAACTTGATAATTCGTGCTGATGTGAGACTCATAACGGGTCGAGAAACTACTGATAAAACTTATCAGTAAATCTCAGTATCATCCCTGGCCAGGGACTTCCTGTTATAGCCTATCGAGCACAGCGCAACATCAACCCCCAATACCGGGAGAGACGAAACCCCTCCTATCGCCCATTGCCTCCATGTGATCTGGGAATGTACCTAAAAACCACCGTTTTGCATGCTCTCTTGAATGTGGTAAGGTGGAAATCGAAACACAGTGGGAATCACACAAGACTCTATGAAGATCTCGGGTCTACAGACTAACCTGTACCAGTGTCACCAGAGAACTGCTATCTGACGATAGGTATAATACCATCTAGGAGTTCTCGGTGAGTCCTATTCAGTGTATCTAGTCTCCACTGAGCACCCATATATCATCTTTGATGTCAAACACCAATAGATGTGGGATCATCCATCGCCCATCATATCGGTCAAGAAGCATATACGCTAGTCTACTCTGGAATATCGATGCCCCGTCTCAATACACCCACGATTAGGAACAATTAAAGGATATACTTGTAGACTACCCTAGCCCCACTAGTATGATCTGTATCATAGTCCTGGTAGTCAAGTACACATCCTAAGGGCTTTATCAACATGTAACAGAGAGACAGTATAAGTATACATGTTAAGATAAAGAGTAACCAGATAGCATAGTATCATGTCGAGTAAGAAAGTCCTCTCTATATATGTCCAAGCATCCACTATAATATACAATTATGTACAATAATGGCCACTAGTGCATACATGCTGGGTTTCTTAGCCTCTTCACTGTTGGATATAGTGCCCTCAGAGTCAATTATTGGATCGTAGGCACGTGATTGGAATGATTGAGGGAAGACCTATACCAGCAGGACAATCTTACTCGAGAGGTTTGTATACTATCTGGTTTATCTTTATCAGTCGTGTACAGCTTTAGGTGACATGTTCACTATTACACGTTGATAGAGCCCATAGGATCCTGCTTGACTACCAACAGTATGATGGCGATCATATACGTGAGAGTTGGGTAGTTCATAAGCACATCCTTAAAAGTGGTCCCTAGTCGTAGGAGTTTCAAGACAGGGCATCGATACTCCAGAGTAGACTAGTGTATACAGTCGATACCCCGACGAGGGGCGGTGGCCGGTCTCATAAGCCACTGGTATCAGTTGGTTCACCTAAGATGTATACAGGTGCTCATTGGGTTATGAGTACACCGGACAGGACTCGCCGGGAACATGCTAGTTGTATTATACCAGACGTCAGATAGCAGTTCCCTGGTGACATGTGTACAGGTTAGTTCATCGACCTAAGGTCGTCATTTGTCTCGTGTGAGTTCCCACTGTGCTTTGATTACTACCCTACCACGGCTCAAAGGAGTCGTGCAAACAGGTCTTAGTTGGGTACAGTCCCAAGCCACATGGAAGCAAGTGAGCGGATCGGCAGGGGATTCGTCTCTCCCGGTATTGGGGGTGAGGTCACGCTGTTTCTAGGAGAGCCATTACACAAAGCCCTCGGCCGAGGCAGGAGATTTGCTGGTAGGTATTCCAGTAGTATCTCAGGGTGTTCTGGGCTACACTCCGATACGACTTGTACCGCTTTTTGGGGTCTAATTTTACCTACCCCCTAGGCCCGCCATGCGATGCTCATAGACGAACGGACCGGACTGTACGGATATTGTCATTGACAGGCTCAGTAGGGTGTCAGGATGAGTTCGCTCATCGACCTCCCTTTTGGTCAATAGCTGGTAGCCGATTATGTACAGCTAGTACCACTGACGAGCTAGTGGTTAAATCCACAGCCAAAGTATTGACGAGTCTTTAGAGTCCCCAAAAGACAGTTTCTCAAGTTTCGGGCGAAACGATGTAGAGGCCGTATGATATATGGCAGGGTCCGATCATATACGTACAGTAGTGCACGGATCATGATCGAGCGGATCATACTAGTGGGCTTTGGTTTAAGCCGGATCCTAGTATTAGATTTCTTGGATTACTTTAGTCTCATCGCATTCACATTCAGTCGGAATGCGGATGTAGGTATGTATATACAGGTGAGGGGTATCCTTGTGATTCGTCACGAGTTTACTTTAGATGTTGCCGTATCTTTTATTGTTGTAAACATTTGGGTTAATGTTTACAAATAGAAATTGTGAGCTAGAAACCATCATTTTGTGCATTAAACGATACATGTACTTCATAGGTGAGTCATGGTATCCTTTCTTGTGCAAATATCACATTATGTGATTGATTAGTGTGTTGAATTGATGTGAGGAGAGAGGGAGGGCAGCCACTTGATATGGGGTTTGCTCTTGTATTTTCTTCTTGCTCTCTCACAATAATTCAACACAAGAAAAAGAAAAAGGAAAACTCCTTCTTCTTCCTCTTTCTTCTCTAGCTCAAATCTCCATTAATGGCAACACCTCTAACCTCCATCCAAATCAATGGATGCAAGAGACAAAGTGATCACACACATTCTCTACATCACCTTGGACACGTCGGCTAGCACACTTCGTGCCCGAGTTGCTTCGGATGAAGCGGGAGCACGTAAAAAGAATCGATGATGTGGTGCCCTTTCCGATGAGGACATCAAGACCGGAGATGCCGCGAGGAGCTTGGGATGATGGTCAAAGACCGAAGGACACGGATCGATCGGTATAACCTTTCCAACCCTTCTCTAGTTTGCTAGTAGTAGGTTAATGGTTCGATTCGGGTTTTAAGCATACGATAGTGCCGGTTTCTAGTTTAGAAATTTTTCGTTTCCGCATTTTGGCCTCGGACAGACGGCCGGGGCACTACCGTAGTCTTACATGGCATCAGAGCCACGCCATTAACCTTTACTAGCTTGCTCTAACGTGTTTAGAATTTCGATCGGACGAAATTTCCGAAAACAGCATTTCCAACCATGAACTTTCTGTTGAATTTTTTTTGTGCTCGAAAAATTATTTGGAGTATTGCAGAAAATCAGGCAGGCTTTTCTAAGAAAACTACAGAAAAATGGTAGCATGATCTTACTGTAGAGCCGTGGAACCGCAGCCGTACCCCCTTTTGGCCGCGGTTCCACCGCAATACTGTTGCTATACTGCATCATTTTTCCTGCAGTGGTCTCTGATTTGGAATTGTGGTTTCTGGTATTTTTAGTTTGGGCCCAGATTTGTTTGAGTACTGGGTATTGTGCTTGGGGCCCACTTCGGGAAATTTTGTCGATCGAAAATTTAAATATGTTGGTTCACAGTATTTACATTATATATGTGACCGTGAATGTCATTTGATTGGTAAATCCTGTCTAATTGCTATAGTTCTTTTAGACGGATTTTAGAACATGACATTCACGTTGATATTCTGTGTTGTGCTGTGATATTGCAGATTTGTCGTGGTGGATAGCCCGGATGCAATGGTAGTACAGTTTGATTACATTTGTACATTTGATATTGCGGGGCGAGCGTCTGACATGTGGACTGCCTCCACTGCCTGTTTGTATATTATTCTTTTTGGGGCACGACCGGGCTGAGGTCGATGTACCCGTTGTGTATATTTTACTTTCTGTACTAGGATTACCCCGCGGAGGGTGCACGGGTAGCCAGGTTCTAGAAGGCAACGGGCCCGCATCTCATGGCTTTGAGACGGAGGGGGATTCACTCTAGAATTGGCGGGCTATTCACCGCACTCGTAAGGGGTACAGGTTGATCCAAAGAGGGGTGCTCAAGTTACCGGATTCCGTGATGTGCTGGGTGGTCCATTCACGTTGTTGAAGGGGGCTGCATCGCTTCAGGTTTTGGTGAGTAACTTGCCGCGCCCGTAGGGGTCTAGGATTTCATTGCACAGGCTATCCACATGACTAGGGGAACGTCGGGTTTCAGTTGCGGCTCTATGAAACCCGAGGCACCCAGATTATCTGTACTGTTCTGTGATGCTTATTACATTTCTGTGATGCTGCATTTTATCATGCCTTGAGCGATTATTATATATTGATATATATATATATAATAGTAGATGTTGTATATGTTTTACACCCGCGCTAGTCCAGTCCCCATTCTGTCGTTAGTTAAGTAACCTAACGGGTGATGACGGGACCCAGTGGCGAATGCGGATGGCATATACGTACATCGTATTTTCGTTCTGTATTGGTGTGATCAATTGATGGGACTGCATTTATTCGGATCAATGCAAGCTAAACAAACCTATTCTGATGTTGTTAGAACATTTTTCAAAAAAAAGCTGTTATTGCAAGGACGTTCTCTTTTGTTTTGCACAGTGATATTCAGTTATAAATATCCAGCACCTCAGTCGACGAGGCAAGGGCCGAGATCCCTTCACCGGGAGTGACCCCTTGGACAGAAGTTTGCGTCAGGGTAATAACTTCACTATAGTCGATTACTTTTTGCTTTGCATCGTGGTATTCAGTTGGAATATCCTGCACCTCATTCTATGGTGAAAGAGCCGAGATCCCTTCACCGAGAGTGACCTCTTTAGCAAAGGTTTTCGTCACTATATTTTTATAAAAAGCTATGCAGTTCCTTCAACGATATCAAGTTCATTACATTAAAAGTTTTTCGCCAAAAACTAGACGCGGCCCTCCGTCATTTCTTATAAGCATTACTTAGTATTCGTGTTGCGTTTGTTGACTGTGTCAAGGCGTAGTGTACGGTAGCAAGTAGTGTTCGTTTGTGGCATATTAATAGGATTGGTTAGGACAGTCGTGCGGCCTTGTTGACTGTGTCAAGGGCTCGTACGGGTGGGTTTAATGCAATCCAGGATAATGACGAGTTGAACTTAACTAGGACTCTTTGATTTGTTGACTGTGTCAAAGTCACTTGGGTCCTAGGGGTAAAAATCATATTGGGAGTTTCTAAAGAAACTTAAACTTGCCAGGCATGCGCGTACCTTCTGAAGTGTGATAACGTGAGTGGATTCTGTCACATTATCATACGATGATAGTTGGATCCCGATTTCTACTGATGAGTTGGTTTACTCCTCGGGTGATCCCGACTAATTCTTCTTTCAGGTTTGGAGGAGAATTTGAGGTTACAGTGGGAGGTTTCCTGATTAGATGAATTGATAACCATTCTGATCTAGGTTAGAGTTCATGCAGAGTGTTTCTTTTCTCACTCTCTCTCTTTGGCAGGGACCATGGCCCGACCCTTGACTGTGACTCAGTGACTAAGTTGACCGAACCTTCTTATAACACTAGCTTTTGGATTGTCAGAGTAGCATACCTCATTGCCACTCCTACTTTTACCCTTTTCTCCAGAACACCCCATATTACTACGAACATCCACTTCCATTGGATAAAACCATCGTATGGTTATATACGAACTCGAAGGAACTTGTTCCAGATTCGAGGATGGTTTCCGGTTTTGAAGAAAATGAATAGGACTATTCAGTTGTCTTTTCCTTTTACCTTCTCTCAGGTTGCGAGTGCTCCTTGTATTAGGACAGTACACCTATTACGCTTATTGGATAGTCTTCTTCCAAACCATAGGCAGGTGCCGAACGGTAGGGAATGAAGAAAACCATTTAGCCTAAAAGGTGTACAGAAGGTAATAAGTTAAGACAAATAAAGGGATTAGTAAGAGGGCAAAGTAAACTGCGACTGCTATTCATGACCGAACCAAGTATTTCATCGCCACTCCTACATCACCTTTGTATTTCTCTAGAACACTCCGTATCACTACGAAGATCCACAGTTTATTGGATACTCCATCGTATGGTTATATACGAACTCGAAGGAACTTGTTCCTGTTCGGGGATGGATTCTGGTTCAGGAAAAATAGGAATAAGGTTTTATTCAGTTGTCTTTTATCTTCACCTTCTCTTAGGTTAAGCGTACTCCTAGGATTAGGAGAGTACACCCATTATGCTTAATGGATAGTCTTCTTCCAAACCATAGGCTGGTGCCGAACGGTAGGGAAGGAAGAAAACAATTTAGCCTAAAGGGGTATGCAGAAGGTAATGACTAAAGACATATAAAGGGATTTGGAGAGAGATGGCAAAGAAACATACGGTTACAGTTGTGAATCTGATAATGGAAGAGGCATTACTAGGAATACCCGGATACCCCTTCGAAACATTTACATGTTTCAGTTTCACTGTGTATTGTTAAAAGAAACTGATTTCCCAATTAGTCCTTACTCCAGGGTATGTATTTACCAGGTTTGATTCTCGCAACTGTATGGTTTTACAGATGATGAGTGGGAGTAAGTTATTGGGAATTAGGTGATCATCCTCATTATATCGGAATTCGTTGTAATTGGTGATATTTGAGGAAATCGCCTGGGCTGTTTGCCGGACGACAAATATTTGGTTTTAAATATCCGTTGTTATGTAACAATTTCAAATTGATATATCTGTACGTTTATTTTTATAAAGTGAGATATAACCTTTTGAAATTATGTCCATGACATTTACCTATATCAGTGGATTGTTAAGT
Source organism: Agapanthus africanus (assembly GCA_030015575.1). Taxonomy (NCBI): domain Eukaryota; kingdom Viridiplantae; phylum Streptophyta; class Magnoliopsida; order Asparagales; family Amaryllidaceae; genus Agapanthus; species Agapanthus africanus. Next base: position 248,910,973 of record CM057343.1, on the reverse strand, counting down.
AAGGAGCATTAAACAGCAGTGTAACTCTTCTTAACCATAAGTACAGTTTTCAACCTACGACACACAGCGAATGAGTTATTAGACTCAAGGGACTTATACAGAGTATTGTATGTGTAAGTCCGTGGCGGCGCCCCGGCCGTCGATCCGACGCCGGAAACGCGGAAACGAAAAACTTTGCGAACTAGCAAACCAGCACCACCGTGCACAAATAACCCGGATCGGGCCATTAACCTAGCTACTAGCAAACTAAAATACGGGTAGAGAGTTATACCAAGCGATCCGTGTCCTTCGGTCTTCGTCTCCACTCCGATCTCCCGCGGAATCTCCGTCCGTCACCTCCTCGCCGGAAAGGGAACCACGTAGCCGGGTTCGTTTACGGGCTCCCACCTCTGGACCGAGGCAACTCGGGCGCGAAGTTGGCTAGCCGACGCGTCCAAGGAATGCTGTAGGCAAGTGTAGAATTGCTTTGTCTCTTGCAGGTAGAAGTTGCCATGTATGGAGGAATCAAGAATGGACTTTGGAGTGAGGTATATGAAATTGTGTAGCAAGAAAAAATGAGATGAACAAAGTTTACCCTCATCAAAAATGAACTCACTCAACTCCCTTCTAATATGTGGCCGGCCTCTTTTGATCAAGAGGAAAATTGGAGAGAGAAAAGGGCATATCAAAACCCAATCGTAATAAATGCAAGTCAAGTGACAATAAAAGAATCTCATGATGAAAGAAAAGAATGGAATAAAAAGATGCTCTCATAGTCTCCCATTTCACAAATAAACCCTCCAAAATAAGTTATTTGCAAACTTGCAAATAACCCCCTCCATCAGAAAGTCCGGCCGCGAAGGAACAAAAGAAAACTGGGCGGAACGGAATGCAAACTGGCAACTTCAGAAAACTGATCCCGTAATAAATTACGGGAAAACCCCGCTACTGCATATACATGCCCGCAATTGTATTCCCACTGAACACAAATGCAAAGAGACAAAATCTACACTGTCTAATACTAGGATCCGGCTTAAGCCAAAGCCGGCTAGTAAAATCCGTCCGATCACGATCCGTGCAATACCGCACGTATCTGATCGAACCCTGCCATATCACCATACGGCCTCTATAGCGTTCCGCCCGAAACCTGAGTAACTGAGTGTGGTGGACTCTAAAGACTCGTCAATACTATGGCTGTGGATTTAACCACTAGCACGTCAGAGGTATCAGCCATACGTGACGGGCTACCGGCTATTGACCAAAAGGGACGTCGATGAGCGAACTCATCCTGACACCCTACTGAGCCTGTCAGTGACAATATCCGTACAGTCCGGTCCGTTCGTCTATGAGCATCGCATGGCGGGCCTAGGGGGTTGGTAAAAGTCAGACCCCCAATAGCGGTACAAGTCGTGTCGGAGTGTAGCCCAGAACACCCTGAGATACTACTGGAATGCCTACCAGTAAATCTCCAGCCTTGGCCAAGGATTTTTCATGTACTGGCTCTCCTAGACACAGCGCGACCTCACCCCCAATACCGGGAGAGACGAACCCCTGCAGATCCGCTCACTGCCTCCATGTGGCTCGGGACTGTACCCAACTAAAACCTGTTTGCACGTCTCCTTTGAGCGTGGTAGGGTAGTAATCTAAGTACAGTGGGAACTCACACGAGACAAATGACGATCTCAGGTCGATGAACTAACCTGTACACATGTCACCAGGGAACTGCTATCTAACGTCAGGTATAATACCAACTAGCAGGCTCCCGGCGAGTCCTGTCCGGTGTACTCATAACCCAATGAGCACCTGTATACATCTTAGGTGAACCAACTGACACCAGTGGCTTATGAGACCGGCCACCCTCCCTCGTCGGGGTCTCGACTATATACACTAGTCTACTCTGGAGAATCGATGCCCTGTCTCGAAACTCCCACGACTAGGGACCTTTTAAGGATGTGCTTATAGACTCCAGCTCTCACGTATATGATCGCCCTCATACTGCTGGTAGTCAAGCAAGAATCCTAGGGGCTCTATCAACGTGTAATAGCGACTCGTAAGGTCACCTAAAGCAGTACACAATGATAGAGATAAACCAGATAGCTACTATCATCTCGAGTAAGACTGTCCTACCGGCATAGGTCCTCCTCAATCATTGCAATCACGTGCTTGTGATCCAATAATTGACTCTGAGGGCATTATATCCAACAATCTCCCACTTGCACTCAAGGCTAATTATTGCGATGTCGCATACTCACAGCCCGTGTGATACCGAACACCCACCTCCTCTACTAGTCAGTCTCACAAAGCTCATTTGCGAGTCTATTGCGTTCGAGGAATAGCCTCAGTGAGTGGATCCGCTGTGATGTTTCTTTCTATGTCTCTCTATATCCCATGTTCGCGGAGAAAGCCATCTCCCGAAATGAGCAATACCTGTCTTAGAATGTCTGGATGTCTGATGGGACCTAGCTCATAAATGAACTCCAAATCCAAACTTCTTAGACTGTATCGTCAACTGAACTTAATGAGTATCCTGCGCCATCCTTCCCTCAGTATCCGCCTGGACCACCTGTCCAAAATACTTCCCCTCGTCAGAGGGAAAACTTTAACTCTGACGGCTACCTTGTCGTCCATGTCTGTCACGTCCCGAAAGTACGGAATATGACTGGCACTTAAACTACGAACGTCTCGAGGCGTACGTAATCTAAGTAAGCCGAAAACCCAGAAACCCAAACCAAGAAAAGTAGTAGAGTGAAGGAAAACCAATTTAAATCAAGTAGTTTCAATTGCATAAGCCGAATTATGCGTTTTTAAAAAAAAAATCAAATAATACCTGAAAATTTCGGCAGAGTCTCCTTTGTAAAAACTGGCCCCAAACGGGATACAACATGAATAGTATACGAAATCAAAAAGGCATCCCCAAGCGGGAGCTAGCTCTTCGTTAATCGACGGTCATAACCACACAAGCAATGATAATATACAACGCCAAGGGCGAGGATCAATACTCAAAAGGAAACTCAAACAACAAGAATTCCACAGAAATAAAATGCGCGACTCTAAGGTCGAAAGAATAACATCACTGGTCTCTATCTCAAAAATAAACACATGTTTGGTTGATGGAACTTCTAGATACAGCAGAATAATAACATACAAGATATACAATGGGGGTACGATACAAGTAAACCCACCCACTAGCAAATCACCCGAAGGAAATGTAAGTCTACGGTAGCGCCCCGGCCGTCTACAGACGCCAAATGCGGAACAAAAACTTTTTAACTGGCGCTATCGTATACTTTAACCCGGATATGCCATTATTGCTAAACTAACAAACTGTAAAGAGTGTAGAAAGGTTATACCGAACGATCCGAGTCCTTCGTTCTTTAACCATCATCCCACGCTCCGTTGCGGCTGCTCCGATCTCTTCGATCTCCGATCTGCTCGTCCAGGTGGCACCACGCAGATGATTCTTTAAACGGGCTCCCACCTCTGACTTGAGGCAACTCGGTCGTCAAGTTTGCTAAAAGAGACGACCAAGATTGATGTAGAGAATGAGTAGAAGACTTTGTCTCGTTCCGTCCAAAGCTATGGACGAACGGTTAATGAAGTTGCCACTCGAATCGGGTGATGGAATGAAAGAGGCTATGAAATTTCCATGCACCAAAAACTATACTCTTTTAATCAAAATGAAATCAACCAAGTGAATGAGAGAGAGAGGGGAGGGGCCGGCCATATAAAGAGAAGGAGGAGGGTGAGTGTAGGAGCAAAGAAGGAAGGTGATAATAAACCTTAAGCTTATCATAACCATTCATGAAAGCATGAGTCACAAAGAGCAATTAATGCAAACCAATGAACATAATACAACTCTCCCTTGCATTAAATGAATCATTAATGGCACTAATGAGTCACTTAACACCTCACCACTTCTAGAACCTTCTAGAAGAATGACTCACTCTCATCCAAGAAAAGATAAATCAGTCTTTAACCGATTGTTAAAAGACGGCCGATAGAAAACTAGAAACTGGCAACTTCCAAAAGTGATCCTGAAACGACTTTCAGGATAACCCCGTAACTGTATAAATATACCCGCATTTGTATTACGACCGAATACAAATGCAACTGAGACAAAGATATTATATCTACTCAATATAATACTCGGATCCAGCTTAAACCAAAGCCGACCAGTATCAACTGCCCGAAAAATAACACGTGCGTAAACGCACGTGCATTTTCCGAACCCTGCCATAAAACCATACGGCCTCTACAACGTTTCGCACGAACTTGGGAAACTGTCTGTGGAGAACTCTAATGACTCGTCAGTACCCTGGCAGTAGGTTTAACCACAAACCGTCAGCGGCACTAGCAATGCGTAACGGCTGCCCATGGACTGACCTCAAGGGAGGCCGATGAGCGAACTCATCCGGAAACCCTACTGAGCCTAACAGTGACAATGTATATACAGTCCGGTCCGTTCGTCTATGAGTATCGCATATCTGCCTAAGGGGCTAGTAACGTAGACCCCCAATAGCAGTATAAGTCGTGTCGGAGTGTAGCCCAATAACACCCTGAGATACTACTGGAGTACCTACCAGTAAATCTCCTGCCACGGCCATGGGCTATGTGTAATGGCTCTCCTATACACAGCACGATCTCTTCCCCAATACCGGGAGAGACGAATCACCTGCCGATCCGCTCACGTGTCTCCATATGGCTCGGGACTGTACCCAAAAACTACCTGTTTGCACGACTCCTTTGAGCCGTGGCAGGGTAGAAATCAAAGCACAGTGGGAACTCAAACGAGACAAATGACGACCTCAGGTCGATGAACTAACCTGTACACATGTCACGAGGGAACTGCTATCTGACGATATGTATAATACCAACTAGCAGGTTCCCGGCGAGTCCTGTCCGGGGTACTCATAACCCAATGAGCACCTGTATACATCTTAGGTGATCCAACTGACACCAGTGGCTTGTGAGACCGGCCACCGTCCCTCGTCGGGGTCTCGACTGTATACACTAGTCTACTCCGGAGTATCGATGCCCTGTCTCGAAACTCCCACGACTAGGGACCACAATTAAGGATATGCATATAAACTACCCAACTCTCACGTATATGATCGCCATCATACTGTTGGTAGTAAAGCAAGATCCTAAGGGCTCTATCAAAGTGTAACATGTAATCAGTCACCTGAACATGTACACGACTGATAAAGGTAAACCAGATAGCATACTATCATCTCGAGTAAGACTGTCCTACCGGTATAGGTCCTCCGCAATCATTGCAATCACGTACCTGCGATCCAATAATTGACTATGAGGGCACTATCTCCAACAATCTCCCACTTGCACTCAAGGCTAATTATTGCGATGTCGACTACTCACAGCCCGTGTGAAAACGAACATCCAACTCCTCTACTAATCAGTTTCACAAAGCTCGTTTGTAAAACTATTGTATTCGAGAAATAGCCTCAGTGAGTGGATCCGCCTAGATGTTTCTTTCTATATCTCTCTTAATCTCAAGTTCGCGGAGAAAACCATCTCCCGAATCGAGTAATACCTGTCTTAGAATATGTCTGGATATCTGATGGGACCTAGTTCATAAATGAACTCCAAATCCAAACTTCTTAGACTGTATCGATCACTGAACCTAATCAGTATCCGGCACCATGCCACCCATAGTATCCTCTTAGACCACTTGTCCATAATACTGTCCCTTGTCAGAGGGAAAACTAAAACTCTGACAATCACTCTGTCATCCATGTCACCTTTGAATCCTGGAATGATAATCGTCTCCCGAAGGAGGCTGCCGTCATCAAATCCGTAGAACATCCACTTATGTTCTAAAACTGCTTCCTTATGTCTCTCTAGGATTGGATTAATACAAACTTATCGCATCTAGTGCAAAAACAACATCTGGTGTGGTACTTGACACTTCACGATTGACTCAATTGCCTAAGCAAGTGATCTGCCAATCATGCACAGCCCTCTCCCCTTTAGTCTATACGACACCTTTAGAGAGGGTGACTCCATCACCTGCAGGTACACCACCATGCTAGGAGTCAACTATTCTAAAAACCATTAGAATATCTGTCAAAGTACCCACATTGGGAAACTACCCAAATCTAGATCTAAAACCATAGATCCAGAAACCAGAATGTCAAATATTATATCCATATCCTGTCTGGAGAAACAACTGTGTGACGACCACAGTACAACCGATCGTAGTATAGGAATTTTACTTCCTACTCTGTGTATGTCATCCAGATACCATGACATCACACCCTACTACCTTCTTAACAGATTCATCCCCTATTCTGATGAAGTCAAAAACCCATGACTTTCACATCAAAATCAGATGATCTATCTCCGCTATAACTGCTCTAGTCTATAAATAGACATAAGCTACTTGCCCACTATGCTTCTGCTGCTCCCACTGACTACGACAACCCTCCTACCGGGTCTCATAGCCTGGAACAACAGTAGTGTCAAGTCTGGGTAGATAAGAACCTCCCTGTCATCGTCCTTGAGGCTACCGGAGTACCCTCGGGTGTCTGAGGTGACCCACCATTTCTGCGGAGCGGCTAATGGAATGTCAAACCTGATTGAATATATAGGTCCTATTAAATTTTTCTGTAATCGTTTGCGGTTCTGGAATCACTTCCAGTTCTACCATACTCCCACTACTGTTTTCTGAAAAAGATCCATTTTATTAAGACTGTGGCGAGTCAAGAACAATATCACTATTGATCTTTCAAATGGTAGAATATCAACCCTCGTCATTGCCAGGGTCAACCCACAAACAGCCATTACAGAAACGTGCCCTGAGTTATCCAGAGTCTGGTTTTAAGCATAAGCTGGACAACTCCCCGTACCTTAACATCTTTTAAGGTATGAACCATTCTATATCCAATATAGAAACTTTGGCACTTATTTAATTGGAACCATATTCAATCATGCAGCTGTCTCCAGTGCATATCAACTTAATGGAAAGAAACTAATCAGCATTACTCAACTTAGGAATCCATCCAATTATGAGTAACCTGAAAGAGAAACAAGTTTCTCAAAACCATTACTATCATCTGAATACCAATCACAAGAATCTACATCTTCGATCTCTTTGAAGAATCCCGATCCTTGCGATACCTGGTTCTCTACTTTATTCTTATACCCACAACTTCTCAAAACTTAGACCTTGTATTTCTACAAAACACTTGTCTAAATAGTAGAGATGTTATAAGTAAACAGAACATAGTACGATGACCTACCCCTTTGTCCTGATGGACACTTGGACAACATACAATACTCTGTATAAGTCCGCTGAGTTGAACAACTCATAACCTGTACGTCGTAGGTTGAAAACTGTACCCTGGCGATTTCCTCAAATACCACCAATTGCAACGAATTCCGATATAATGAGGATAATTACCTAATTCCCAATAACTTACTCCCACTCATCATCTGTAAATCCATACAGATACGAGAATGAAACCTGGTAAATACATACCCTTGGAGTAAGTATCTAATCGGGAAAACAGTTTTCTTTTAACAATGCACTGAAACATAAAAATGTTTCGTAGGGGTAACCTGGTATTCATAGCTGTAAGTCCACGTTGCGACCCCCGGTTCTTACGGGGAGGCGGAAACGGTATAAAATCAAAATTTTAACGCAAGAGGCAACATGGACTAAGCTAGGTCGGGATCTTTACCTAAACTAAAACTAGCATACTAAGCTAAAGATATTTAGCTACTCGGATGAAGATGGTTATACCTAAACTTGAACTCCTTCTCTTCAAGCTCCGATGGTGGTTCGATGGCTCCTTCTCGTTGTCTCCGCACGCCGAAGATAGATCCACTTGAAAGCTCCAACCTTTAGCTCCTTCTTCGTTCTTTGAAGAAACTAGTTCACTTGGTTTGCTAAACCTAGTGAACTAGAATGAGTAGAGATGATTTAGAATGGGATTTTATCTATGGTTCTTGATTCTCAACTCATGAGACAAGAGAACCATAGATCAAGAGAGGGAGCAAGAGGTTGAGGGTGAGAGCAAGAGGAGAGCTCAAGAACAAGAGAGAGAATGAGCAAGAAAGAATGAGCAACTCTTTTGTCTTTCACCCTCTCATAATCCAAAGTGATCATAACTCATCATATCAAAAAAGTCTTATGTGATGGTTAGAAGCAACCATAACCTTATCATGTCATGCACTCATTTTACTCAAATGAGCAAGCAAGAAAAAGTCTTTGGCATGAAATGATAACCATGGTTATCATGATGGTCAACTAGTCAAGCCTAGTCAACCGGTCAACAAGTCAACAAAAGTCAACAAGTCAACAAAGTCAACAAGTCAACAAAAGTCAACAAGTCAACAACCATATCACCATAATACTTAATTAATATAATAGTTAATCACATATCATATTCTCATTAGGGTTGAGCATAAAGTCAAATAGTCAACGGTCAACTGTCAACAACCCTAATGAGAATCCGCAGCCTCTGCTTCCCTGTCAACTGTGCATACACACCCGCATCCGCGTTCCGAGGAACACGAATGCAAACTGGATAAATCCAATCCCATAAGGTACACTAGGATCTGGCTTAAACCAAAGCCCGCTAGTGTAAACTGTCCGGACACTGTACGTGCACAAGTGCACGGATGTGACCGAACCCTGTCGCATAACCACGCGACCTGTCGCAATACCATGCGACCTCTACTCTTTTGCCTAAAGGCGAAAAGCTTTCTGTGTGGGACTCTAAAGACTCGACACTACGCTGGCAGTGGGTTTAACCACAGACCGCAAGCGGCACTAGCTGTGCGTAACGGTCCCCAGGTAATGCCGACAAGAAGACCGACGAGGCGAAACCCATCTGAACTCCTACTGAGCCTGAGCGTGACATTCTCCGTACAGTCCGGTCTGTTCGTCTGATACATCGCATGGCGGGCCTAGGGGGCGGTAAACGTCAGTCCCCCAATAGCGGTACAAGTCGTGCCGGAGTGAAGCCCAATACACCCTGAGATAACACTGGAAACCTACCAGTATATCTCGTTTGCCCTGGCCAGGGACTACTCGTGTAATGGCTCTCCTAGACACAGCGCGATGTCAACCCCCAATACCGGGAGAGACGAATCCTGTCTAACCGTCACTGCCTCCAAGTGCTTCGGGACTGCACCCAACCACCACCTGTTTGCACGACTCCTTTGAGCCGTGGTAGGGTAGTGATCAAAGTACAGTGGGAACACACTCGAGGCGGAGTGACAGTGTCAAGTCAGCGGACTAAGCTGTACTCATGTCACCTGGGAACTGATAACTGACGATAGGTATAATACCAACTAGTCAGTTCCCGACGAGTCCTGTCCAGTTTACCCGTAACCTAACGAGCACCCGCATACTATCTCAAGTACGACGTACTGACGGCTGTGGGACAGACCGTCTCCCACACTGGGATGAGAAGCGCATGCGCTGGTCTACTCCGGAGTATCGATGCCCTGTCTCGATAGTCCTGCGACCACGGACCTGAATAAGGATGTGCTTATAGATTACCCAGCCCCCACTAGTGTGACTGCCATCACAACGCTGGTAATCAAGCAAAGATCCTAAGGGCTCCACTAATGCGTATAAGTGATATACTGAAATAAACACAAGTACACATTGAAGTAGAAACAAACCAAGTAGCATACTACTATTTTGAGCAAGATTGTATATACAAGGTGAATATCCCAAGCATCCATTAAGTAATATACAAACTAGTATGATACAGTAATGGCCTCTAGGGCATATACACTAACAATCTCCCACTTGCACTAAGGCCATGTACTGGCGTATCGAAGACCTATCATCTCGATCAGCCGCTCGAACTGAGTCTGGGGCAGGGCCTTGGTGAATGGATCAGCAGTGTTATCTTCTGAAGCGACTCTCCGAACCTCGATCTCCTGGCGATCTACGATCTCCCTGATCAGGTGATACCGCCTCAAGATGTGCCTGGATCTCTGATGGGACCTGGGTTCCTTGGCTAAAGCTATAGCCCCATTGTTGTCGCAATACAGAGGTATTGGATCAACAATGGACGGAACCACCTGAAGTTCTTTCAAGAACTTCCTCATCCAGACAGCTTCTTTTGCGGCATCAGATGCAGCGATGTATTCCGCTTCCATCGTCGAGTCTGCAACGGTTTCTTGTTTGGAACTCTTCCAACACACCGCCCCTCCATTGAGGGTAAAGACAAAACCCGACATGGACTTGGAATCATCCTTGTCACTCTGGAAGCTGGAGTCAGCAAAGGCCTCGATCTGGAGGTCTTTTCCGCCATACACCAAGAACATCTCCTTAGTCCTTCTCAGGTACTTGAGAATGTTCTTTACCGCTATCCAGTGTTTCTCCCCAGGGTTTGACTGATACCGGCTTACCACACTCAGTGCATAAGCTACATCCGGTCTGGTACACAACATCGCATACATTATAGAGCCTACCGCAGAAGCGTAGGGTATAATAGACATGCGATCCCTCTCCAAATCAGTCTTGGGAGACATCTCTTTAGAGAGGGTGATCCCGTGACAAGCCGGTAGGTTACCGCGCTTGGAATCTTCCATACTGAATCTCTTCAGTATGGTGTCGATGTACCTGGACTGTGAAAGTCTTAATATCCTCTTGGATCTGTCACGGTAGATCCGGATACCCAGAATGTACGAGGCATCACCCAGGTCTTTCATGGAGAACCTGTGTGACAAGAACCCCTTGACAGATTGTAGCATAGGAATGTCATTTCCTATTAAGAGAATGTCATCCACGTATAAAACGAGGAATACTACAGTTCTCGCTACAAATCTACTATAGATGCATGGTTCATCTGGATTTTTGATAAAGCCAAATTCTTTGACCGTCTCATCAAAGCAGATGTTCCAACTCCGCGATGCCTGCTTTAGTCCATAGATGGACTTAAGCAACTTGCACACCTTTCCGCTGCTCCCACTCTGAATGAAACCCTCTGGCTGGTCCATATAGACACACTCCTCTAAATTTCCATTTAGAAAAGCTGTCTTTACGTCCATTTGCCAGATCTCATAATCGTGGAAGGCAGCAATGGCAAGAAGGATCCGAATGGATTTCAGCATGGCTACTGGAGAAAAGGTTTCGTCGTAGTCCAAGCCAGGTCTTTGACGAAAACCCTTTGCTACCAGCCTAGCTTTATAGGTCTCAACCTGTCCATCTACACCAATCTTCCTTTTGAAGATCCACTTGCATCCTACGGGTTTTACCCCGTCTGGAGCAATGTCCAACGTCCATACCTTGTTGGTGTACATGGACTCCATTTCGGTCCGCATTGCATCCAGCCATTTCACTGAGTCAACGCTCTGAACGGCCTGCTGGAAGCTAGTAGGCTCATCATAATCTATGATGCAATCCTCTTTATCCCCGTCTATGAGAAAACCGCAGTATCTCTCGGGCGGATGAGTCTGCCTACTACTCCTGCGGAGTGGCGCAGGAATGTCCTGTTCTGTTGAACCCTCTGGTTCCACTAAGCTTTCAGTAACAGTCTGTGGTTCTGGAACTTCTTCCAGTTCTATTGTGTTCCCACTTATCTGGGTTACCAAAAACTCAGTTTCCAAGAAGCGGGCATGCTGAGAAACAAAGACCTTTTGTTCCTCAGCTGAATAGAAAAGATACCCCCTAGAGTTCCTTGGGTATCCTACAAACTTACACTGTACTGAACGTGCCTCAAGCTTGTCTGCATGCTGCTTTTTTACAAAAGCTGGACATCCCCATACCTTAAGATACTTAAGACAGGGTTTCTTCCCAGTCCACATCTCATATGGGGTGGTAGGCACAGTCTTGGTGGGAGCCTTGTTCAAGAGATACGCAGCTGCTTCTAGTGCATATCCCCAGAATGATCGCGGTAACTCAGCGTTACTCATCATGGACCGAACCATATCCAATAGGGTTCGGTTCCGTCTCTCCGATACACCATTATGTTGCGGAGTGTATGGAGGAGTAAGCTGAGAGAGAATACCATTCTCTTTTAAGTAATTCAGGAATTCGGCACTTAAGTATTCTCCACCTCGATCCGATCTTAGAATCTTAATACTTTTGCCGGTCTGTTTCTCTACTTCATTCTTATACTCCTGGAATTTTCCAAAGGCCTCGGACTTATGTTTCATCAAGAAGACATAACCGTACCTTGAGAAGTCATCCGTAAAAGTAATGAAGTAAGAATGTCCGCTTCGGGCATGTGTAGACATTGGACCGCACACGTCACTGTGTACGAGTCCTAAGAGCTCGCTCGCTCTTACTCCTTGTCCAGTAAACGGAGTCTTTGTCATCTTTCCTTTGAGACAAGATTGACAAGTGGCATACGATTGATATTCGAACGCATTCAAATATCCTTCTGTATGTAACTTAGTCAACCTTCTCTCATTGATGTGACCCAATCTACAATACCATAAGAAAGTCTGATTCATTTCCGGAGACTTTCTTTTGTGTGTATTCTGGACGTTGAAAATCTGTGGTTGGTTTAACACGTATATACCATTACTCAATGTACCTGACCCAATCAAAACTTGATTAAGGTGAATGTTTACAACATTACTTACAAACGCAAATTCATAACCTTCTTTAGAAACTAAAGATACAGAAATGATATTACAAGTTGCGTTGGGTACAAAAAAGCAATTACGCAAAACCAAAACATGTCCATCTGACATTCCCAGGTGATAGTCCCCCACGGCTTTAGCATCCATGCTAGCTCCGTTCGCAACTTTGAGGGTCATGTCACCTGCCTTCAAAACACTACGGTTTCTCAACGCCTGCAAAGAATTACAGATATGAGATCCTGATTCGGTATCCAATACCCAGGAAGTAGAGTTTATTGAAAGACAGTTTTCAATAACATACACACCTGAAGCTGAAGCTGCAACCTGCTTCAATTCCTGTGTTCTGGCCTTCCAGGCCCTGCAATCATTCTTCCAGTGTCCTTTCTTATGACAATAGAAGCATTCTTCCTTATCCACAAGCTTCCCCGCTATCTTTGTTGCTTTGCTTTTTCCCTTCGTATCCACTTTACCAACACCGCCCCTTGGTTTGGCGGGGGCCTTCTTCTTCTTTCCCTTGGCTTTCGCCTTGGACCTAGAAGAAGATGATCCTCCTACAAACAAAGTGGATGTTTCCCTACCTTTCAGTAGGGTGCCCTCTGCGCTCCTCAGCATGTTGAGGAGCTCTGATAGTTCAACCTCTTTTTCTTGTAGGTTGAAGTTCAGTATAAACTGGGCGTAAGTGGAAGGAAGGGACTGGAGAACTATATCCGTATATAGCTCACTCTCCAATGTGATCCCTAGGTCAGCGAGCTCCTCAATGAAGCCGATCATCTTTAGCACATGCTCGGCTACTGATGATCCGACGGCCATTCTTGTCGAAAATAACTTTTTCGACGCTTCGTATCTTGCGATACGTGATTGCTCTCCATACAGTTCTTTTGTATGGAGCAATATGGACTCCATGTCCATATTCTCATGCCTCCTCTGATGTTCGTTGTCCATCGAGGCAAGCAGGAGGCACTTGGCCTTCGCGCTATCAATCTCCCAAGTCTTGCGGATTTCCTTATCCGCGACACTGGAAGTTGGACCAGGGACAGGGGGAGCTTTGGTGGTAAGAAGATACCCCAGCTTGTCATAAGTGATTGCTATCGTGACATTCCTGAGCCAATCTTTGTAGTTTGGCCCTGTCAGTTTGTTTTTATCTAGGAGTAACTTAAGTCCAGTCATGTTGATTGGTCGCTGCAATTAGGAGAGAGAAGAAGAAACACTCAGCATGATGCTCTTGCAAGTTTAGAGTGGTTTTTAGTTTATCTAAACAGGATGGCTCCCACTGTTTCTTGAATCCCTCCTCAAACCATAAAGAAAGAATTAGTCAGGATCAATCCCACCGTACAATACTTGCTTAACCGTTCAGCCAGGCCGGTGTCGGTACTTCGAGGGAGGTTTTCCAACGCTTTCGCGAAGTTCCTTAATTAGAGAACCTCTTTTCCCTGGGGGCGTAGCCCCAATAACACCTTTCTAGGCACCTACTAGGTTTATAGCATTGATCGTTAAGTGAGAAATTTCCCGAGGAGTAGCATATACTCACAGTAGGATCGGGATCCAAATATCATCGCGTGACGAAACTGAAGGAATCCTACCAGAATCATCACACTCCAAATGGTATGCAAATCTAGCAAGTTTCAGTACTTATGAAACTCCCGATGTGGATTTTTGCCCCATGCTCTTATGACCTTGACTAAGGTCAACAAATCATAAGTCACATGTCAAGTTCTGCCCGTCATTATCCAGGTTAATTTGAATCCACCCGTATATACCCTTGACGAAGGTCAACAAGGTAATGCGAATGTCCTAAACCAACGCATCTATCTATGCTACATATGAATACCCAATAGCTACCAATCACTATGCCTTGACGAAGGTCAACAAACACAGCTTGAATACTATTGAATATTCATACGAAACGACGGAGGGCTACGAATGGTTTTGGCAAAACCGTGAACGTAGTGAACTTGATTTGGTCGATGGAACGAGATAGCTTTTAAAAGGAGTGGCTCAAGCTCCGCATTTTAAAAGTTGTTTTTGAAAAGAACCGAGTGGTTTTTCGAAAGTGTTCCAACGACTTTAGCTTGGTTTATTATCTTGCATTAGTTCTTTTAATGCGTGATATTCTTGCATTAGTTCTTTTAATGCGTCCCATCATTTAATCCTACCATTGCAGAAAACAACCAAAATATGACGTACGCTTATGCCATTCGCATTCGCCACGGGGCCCCGTCATTACCCGTTAGGTTACTTAACTAACGACAGAGCGGGGGCTGGGCTAGCGCGTCTGTAAAACATAAGCAACGCCTAAATAATATCATATATAGATATACTGCAATGATAAACATTTCAGATCACAGATAAATACATTGGATATACTAGGAATCTGTAATTTGTACGAGCCTGTAACAAAAACAGATTACACGGTCGCGGTGAATAGCCAAAACCCCACCCAAGACCCCTACGGGTGCGGCAAACTACCCGCCAAGTACCCGAAGCGTAGCAACCTCCCTCATCTCCATGAGTAGGCCACTCGACACTTCGGCATACCCGGTAGTTTGTGCACCCCTCCATGGGTCTATCCTAGGAGCAAAAACAGTAAAAAGAAATTATACAATGACGGCTACAACCCCGACCCGGTTGTGCGGCCATACAAATAATTATTACATCAATTTACAAATTTACATGAATTGCAAGAAAAGAAAACTCTCGTCTCACAACCCCCGGCTATTCACCCGCGACAATCCAACATATTTATATACACATTCCAGCACATTACAGATCATGTATAACCCCGACCAATCGACTTATAGCGATTAGCCGACGTTCAATACATGCAAACATCACAGATATAACCATCAAAGTCAAAGTGCAGTGAAGTTCGGAAAAAAAATACGGAATTATAGGACCCCAAAAGGAAATTTCTTTTCTGGAAAATCTGGGCACATATAATATATTCCAAAAATCCCAAAACCAACACAGACACACACTGCACGAAAAACGATGCAGAGAAGACGACAAACCGCGGCGCTTCCGCGGCACATGCCTACCTCGTACGGCGGAAGCGCGGCGGTTTGAACGAATTAGGGCAACGTTTTTCTTGGGTGTTTACACAAAACCCTGAGCCGAATTTACAAGTGTAACGTTTTGCATTTTGAGCCAAAAAAAAATTCAACAGAAACTCAGTTTTTGTAAAAGTTTGGTTTTTGGATTTTTCCGGTTCCGAACTTCGTTACACTTCATTACCAAGCTAGTTTAAGTTTAGTTAGGCTCTGATACCACTGTAAGTCCACGTTGCGACCCCCGGTTCTTACGGGGAGGCGGAAACGGTATAAAATCAAAATTTTAACGCAAGAGGCAACATGGACTAAGCTAGGTCGGGATCTTTACCTAAACTAAAACTAGCATACTAAGCTAAAGATATTTAGCTACTCGGATGAAGATGGTTATACCTAAACTTGAACTCCTTCTCTTCAAGCTCCGATGGTGGTTCGATGGCTCCTTCTCGTTGTCTCCGCACGCCGAAGATAGATCCACTTGAAAGCTCCAACCTTTAGCTCCTTCTTCGTTCTTTGAAGAAACTAGTTCACTTGGTTTGCTAAACCTAGTGAACTAGAATGAGTAGAGATGATTTAGAATGGGATTTTATCTATGGTTCTTGATTCTCAACTCATGAGACAAGAGAACCATAGATCAAGAGAGGGAGCAAGAGGTTGATGGTGAGAGCAAGAGGAGAGCTCAAGAACAAGAGAGAGAATGAGCAAGAAAGAATGAGCAACTCTTTTGTCTTTCACCCTCTCATAATCCAAAGTGATCATAACTCATCATATCAAAAAAGTCTTATGTGATGGTTAGAAGCAACCATAACCTTATCATGTCATGCACTCATTTTACTCAAATGAGCAAGCAAGAAAAAGTCTTTGGCATGAAATGATAACCATGGTTATCATGATGGTCAACTAGTCAAGCCTAGTCAACCGGTCAACAAGTCAACAAAAGTCAACAAGTCAACAAAGTCAACAAGTCAACAAAAGTCAACAAGTCAACAACCATATCACCATAATACTTAATTAATATAATAGTTAATCACATATCATATTCTCATTAGGGTTGAGCATAAAGTCAAATAGTCAACGGTCAACTGTCAACAACCCTAATGAGAATCCGCAGCCTCTGCCTCCCTGTCAACTGTGCATACACACCCGCATCCGCGTTTCGAGGAACACGAATGCAAACTGGATAAATCCAATCCCATAAGGTACACTAGGATCTGGCTTAAACCAAAGCCCGCTAGTGTAAACTGTCCGGACACTGTACGTGCACAAGTGCACGGATGTGACCGAACCCTGTCGCATAACCACACGACCTGTCGCAATACCATGCGACCTCTACTCTTTTGCCTAAAGGCGAAAAGCTTTCTGTGTGGGACTCTAAAGACTCGACACTACGCTGGCAGTGGGTTTAACCACAGACCGCAAGCGGCACTAGCTGTGCGTAACGGTCCCCAGGTAATGCCGACAAGAAGACCGACGAGGCGAAACCCATCTGAACTCCTACTGAGCCTGAGCGTGACATTCTCCGTACTGTCCGGTCTGTTCGTCTGATACATCGCATGGCGGGCCTAAGGGGCGGTAAACGTCAGTCCCCCAATAGCGGTACAAGTCGTGCCGGAGTGAAGCCCAATACACCCTGAGATAACACTGGAAACCTACCAGTATATCTCGTTTGCCCTGGCCAGGGACTACTCGTGTAATGGCTCTCCTAGACACAGCGCGATGTCAACCCCCAATACCGGGAGAGACGAATCCTGTCTAACCGTCACTGCCTCCAAGTGCTTCGGGACTGCACCCAACCACCACCTGTTTGCACGACTCCTTTGAGCCGTGGTAGGGTAGTGATCAAAGTACAGTGGGAACACACTCGAGGCGGAGTGACAGTGTCAAGTCAGCGGACTAAGCTGTACTCATGTCACCTGGGAACTGATAACTGACGATAGGTATAATACCAACTAGTCAGTTCCCGACGAGTCCTGTCCAGTGTACCCGTAACCTAACGAGCACCCGCATACTATCTCAAGTACGACGTACTGACGGCTGTGGGACAGACCGTCTCCCACACTGGGATGAGAAGCGCATGCGCTGGTCTACTCCGGAGTATCGATGCCCTGTCTCGATAGTCCTGCGACCACGGACCTGAATAAGGATGTGCTTATAGATTACCCAGCCCCCACTAGTGTGACTGCCATCACAACGCTGGTAATCAAGCAAAGATCCTAAGGGCTCCACTAATGCGTATAAGTGATATACTGAAATAAACACAAGTACACATTGAAGTAGAAACAAACCAAGTAGCATACTACTATTTTGAGCAAGATTGTATATACAAGGTGAATATCCCAAGCATCCATTAAGTAATATACAAACTAGTATGATACAGTAATGGCCTCTAGGGCATATACACTAACAATAGCAATGCCTTTTCCATAATCCAATTCATGACTATAACCGTATATTTCTTTGCCTTCTCTCCAAATCTCTTTATTTGTCTTTAGTCGTTACCTTCTGTACACCATTGTTAGGCTAAATGGTTTTCTTCCTTCCCTACCGTTCGGCACCAGCCTATGGTTTGGAAGAAGACTATCCAGTAAGCATAATAGGTGTACCCTCCTAAACCGAGGAGTACTCATTTCTAGAGAGAAGGTGATGATAAAAGTCAACTGAATAATACCTTATTCTTTTAAAGGTGAAATAGGAGTGGCGATGAAGTACGCGGTTTGGTCGTGAATGATATCAGTCGCAATTTACTTTGCCCTCTTTCTAATCCCTTTATTTTGTCTTTACATATTACCTTCTGCACACCCTACTTAGGCTAATTGGTTTTCTTCATTCCCTACCTTTCGGCACCTGCCTATGGTTTGGAATAAGACTATCCAATAAGCGTAATAGGTGTACTCTCCTAAACCAAGGAGCCCTCGCAACCTGAGAGAAAGTGATAATAAAAGACAACTGAATAAACCAATTCTATTTCTCCTGAACCTGGATCCATCCTTGAAGAAGTCCCTTCGAGTTCGTATATAACCATACGATGGATCTATCCAATGGAAGTGGATATCCGTAGTAATACGGGTGTTCTGAGAAATACAAAGGGTAAAAGAAGGAGTGGCAATGACTTATGCAACTAGGACAATCCAAAAGCCAGTATTTTAAGAAGGTTCGGTCAACTTGGTCACTGAGTCATAGTCTATGGTCGGTCAAAGGTCGCTGCCAAAGAGAGAGAGAAAAGAAACACTCTGCGTGCACTCTAACCTAGATCAGAATGGTTATCACTTTATCTAATCCGGAAACCTCCCACTGTCCTGTCAAATTCTCCTCCAAACCTGAAAGAAGAATCAATCGGGATCACCCGAAGAGTAAACCAACTCATCAGTGGGAATCGGGATCCAACTCTCATCGCATGATAACGTGATGGAATGCATCACGTTACTTACACTCCAGAAGGTATGCGCATACTTGGCAAGTTTCAGTTTCTTTAGAAACTCCCGATATGATTTTTGCCCCATGCTCTTATAACCTTGGCTTTGGTCAAAATGTCATAAGTCACATGCCAAGTTCTACCCGTCACTATCTTGTCAATTTGAACCCACCCGCACATGCGCCTGACTTTGGCCAATCGGCAGAACGACTGTCCCAAACTAACTCATCTATCTATGCATCAAATGAATACCCAGCAGCTACCAAACACTATGCCTTAACTTTGGCTAAAATGCATAGCTTGAATACTACTGAATACCCAAAAGAAGTGACGGAGGGCTACGGCTGGTTTTTGGCGAAAAACCTTTAACGTAACGAATTTGATATCGCTGAAGGAACCTGATAGCTTTTTTAAAATATAGTGGCGAAAACCTTTTGCTAAAGAGGTCATTCCCGATGAAGGGATCTCGGCTCTTTCCTCGTGGAATGAGGTGCAGGATATTCCACTGAATACCGCTATGCAAAGCAACTTGTAATCGACTATAGTGAAGTTATTATCCTGACGCAAACTTCTGCCCAAAGGGTCAGTCTCGGTGAAGGGATATCGGCCCTTGCCCCGTCGAATGAGGTGCAGGATATTCCACTGAATACCTCTATGCAAAACAAAAGGAAACATCTTTGCAATAACACTTTTTAAATTGTTCCAACAACATCAAACAGGTTTGTTTTACTTTGCATTGATCAGAATCAACGCAGTCCCATCAATCAATCACACCAGAAAAGAACGAAAATAAAATGTACGTATATGCCATCCGCATTCGTCACTGGGTCCCGTCATCACCCGTTAGGTTACTTAACTAACGACAGAGCGGGGACTGGACTAGCGCGGGTGTAAAACATATACAACATCTAATAGTATATAAACCAATATACAATAATCGCTCCAGGCGTGATAATATGCAACATTACAGAAAAGTAATAAGCATCACAGAACATACAGATAATCTGGGATCCCCGGTTTTCACAGAGCCGCTGCTGAAACCCGACATTCCCCTGTCGTGTGGATAGCCTGTGCAATGAAACCTAGACCCCTACGGGTGTGGCAAGTCACCCGCCAAAACCTGAAACGAGGCTGCCCCCTACAGCAAAGTGAATGGACCACCCAGTACTTCACGGAATCCGGTAAGCTTGGGCACCCCTCCTTGGGTCAACCTGTACCCCCTACGAGTGCGGCGAATAGTCTGCCAATTTTAGAGTAAGGCCCCTCTGCCTCTCAAAGCCATGAGATGCGGACCCGTTGCCCCCCAGAAACCCGGCTATCCGTGCACTCCGTCGCGGGGCAAAACCTAGTACAGTAATGAAAAATAGTACAACAGGTACATCGACCGCAACCTGGTCGTGCCCCAAAAGAATATTATACAACAGGCAGTGACAGCAGTCCACATGTTGGACGCTCGCCCCGCAAAATCAAATGTACAAATAAACTCAAACAGCACTATCATTGCACACTGCTATCCACCACGACAAATCCGCAACATCACAGCACAACACAGAACATCAACGCGAATGTCACGTTCGCAAACCCATCTAAAAGAACTATAGCAATCAGACGCGGTTTACCGATCAAATGACATTCCCGGTCGGAGATATAATGTAAGCACTGTAAACTAACATGTTTAAATTTCGATCGACTAAATATCACGAAGTGGGCCCCACGAACAACTGGTGAACAGTAACAAAATCTGGGCCCAAAAGATATATACCAAAAACCCCAAATTCCAACAGAGAAGACACAGACCAAATTTGGTGCACTGATCCCATAGAATGGCCGCGGATGCGCGGCGAAACCATGGGTTTGGCCGTGACTCCGCGGTGGTTTGGTGGGATCACGTGCTCAAATTTCTTCGGTGTACTTCTGAAACCCTGCACAACTTTCTGTGATATGTGGAATAATTTTAGGACATCATTTAAAATCGACAGAAACTGTGAAGTTGAATTTTGCAGTTTTTGATTTCCGGTTCGATCGATGTTTTAAACGCGTTAGCACAAGTTAGTATAGCAAAATGGTGAGGCTCTGATACCACTGTAAGTCTACGGTAGCGCCCCGGCCGTCTACAGACGCCAAATGCGGAACAAAAACTTTTTAACCGGCGCTATCGTATACTTTAACCCGGATCTGCCATTATTGCTAAACTAACAAACTGTAAAGAGTGTAGAAAGGTTATACCGAAGGATCCGAGTCCTTCGTTTTTTAACCATCATCCCATGCTCCGTTGCGGCTGCTCCGATCTCTTCGATCTCCGATCTGCTCGTCCAGGTGGCACCACGTCGACAATTCTTTAAACGGGCTCCCGCCTCTGACTTGAGGCAACTCGGTCGTCAAGTTTGCTAAAAGAGACGACCAAGATTGATGTAGAGAATGAGTAGAAGACTTTGTCTCGTTCTGTCCAAAGCTATGGACGAACGGTTAATGAAGTTGCCACTCGAATCGGGTGATGGAATGAAAGAGGCTAGGAAATTTCCATGCACCCAAAACTATACTCTTTTAATCAAAATGAAATCAACCAAGTGAATGAGAGAGAGAGGGGAGGGGCCGGCCATATAAAGAGAAGGAGGAGGGTGAGTGTAGGAGAAAAGAAGGAAGGTGATAATAAACCTTAAGCTTATCATAACCATTCATGAAAGCATGAGTCACAAAGAGCAATTAATGCAAACCAATGAACATAATACAACTCTCCCTTGCATTAAATGAATCATTAATGGCACTAATGAGTCACTTAACACCTCACCACTTCTAGAACCTTCTAGAAGAATGACTCACTCTTATCCAAGAAAAGATAAATCCGTCTTTAACCGAATGTTAAAAGACGGCCGATAGAAAACTGGAAACTGGCAACTTCCAAAAGTGATCCTGAAACGACTTTCAGGATAACCCCGTAACTGTATAAATATACACGCATTTGTATTACGACCGAATACAAATGCAACTGAGACAAAGATATTATATCTACTCAATATAATACTCGGATCCAGCTTAAACCAAAGCCGACCAGTATCAACTGCCCGAAAAATAACACGTGCGTAAACGCACGTGCATTTTCCGAACCCTGCCATAAAACCATACGGCCTCTACAACGTTTCGCCCGAACTTGGGAAACTGTCTGTGGGGAACTCTAATGACTCGTCAGTACCCTGGCAGTGGGTTTAACCACAAACCGTCAGCGGCACTAGCAATGCGTAACGGCTGCCCATGGACTGACCTCAAGGGAGGCCGATGAGCGAACTCATCCGGAAACCCTACTGAGCCTAACAGTGACAATGTATATACAGTCCGGTCCGTTCGTCTATAAGTATCGCATATCTGCCTAAGGGGCTAGTAACGTCAGACCCCCAATAGCAGTATAAGTCGTGTCGGAGTGTAGCACAATAACACCCTGAGATACTACTGGAGTACCTACCAGTAAATCTCCTGCCACGGCCATGGGCTATGTGTAATGGCTCTCCTATACACAGCACGATCTCGCCCCCAATACCGGGAGAGACGAATTCCCTACTGATCCACTCACGTGTCTCCATATGGCTCGGGACAGTACCAAAAAACTACCTGTTTGCACGACTCCTTTGAGCCGTGGTAGGGTAGAAATCAAAGCACAGTGGGAACTCACACGAGACAAATGACGACCTCAGGTCGATGAACTAACCTGTACACATGTCACCAGGGAACTGCTATCTGACGATATGTATAATACCAACTAGCAGGTTCCCGGCGAGTCCTGTCCGGTGTACTCATAACCCAATGAGCACCTGTATACATCTTAGGTGATCCAACTGACACCAGTGGCTTGTGAGACCGGCCACCGCCCCTCGTCGGGGTCTCGACTGTATACACTAGTCTACTCCGGAGTATCGATGCCCTGTCTCGAAACTCCCACGACTAGGGACCACAATTAAGGATATGCATATAAACTACCCAACTCTCACGTATATGATCGCCATCATACTGTTGGTAGTAAAGCAAGATCCGAAGGGCTCTATCAAAGTGTAACATGTAATCAGTCACCTGAACATGTACACGACTGATAAAGATAAACCAGATAGCATACTATCATCTCGAGTAAGACTGTCCTACCGGTATAGGTCCTCCACAATCATTGCAATCACGTACCTGCGATCCAATAATTGACTATGAGGGCACTATCTCCAACAATCTCCCACTTGCACTCAAGGCTAATTATTGCGATGTCGACTACTCACAGCCCGTGTGAAAACGAACATCCAACTCCTCTACTAATCAGTTTCACAAAGCTCGTTTGTAAAACTATTGTGTTCGAGAAATAGCCTCAGTGAGTGGATCCGCCTAGATGTTTCTTTCTATATCTCTCTTAATCTCAAGTTCGCGGAGAAAACCATCTCCCGAATCGAATAATACCTGTCTTAGAATATGTCTGGATATCTGATGGGACCTAGTTCATAAATGAACTCCAAATCCAAACTTCTTAGACTGTATCGATCACTGAACCTAATCAGTATCCGGCACCATGCCACCCACAGTATCCTCTTGGACCACCTATCCATAATACTGTCCCTTGTCAGAGGGAAAACTAAAACTCTGACAATCACTCTGTCATCCATGTCACCTTTGAATCCCGGAATGATAATCGTCTCCCGAAGGAGGCTGCCGTCATCAAATCCGTAGAACATCCACTTATGTTCTAAAACTGCTTCCTTATGTCTCTCTAGGATTGGATTAATACAAACTTGTCGCATCTAGTGCAAAAACAACATCTGGTGTGGTACTTGACACTTCACGATTGACTCAATTGCCTAAGCAAGTGATCTGCCAATCATGCACAGCCCTCTCCCCTTTAGTCTATACGACACC
Source organism: Agapanthus africanus (assembly GCA_030015575.1). NCBI lineage: Eukaryota > Viridiplantae > Streptophyta > Magnoliopsida > Asparagales > Amaryllidaceae > Agapanthus > Agapanthus africanus. The sequence goes on along the minus strand of CM057343.1, from coordinate 248,887,084 downwards.
TTTAGAGAGGGTGACTCCATCACCTGCAGGTACACCACCATGCTAGGAGTCAACTATTCTAAAAACCATTAGAATATCTGTCAAAGTACCCACATTGGGAAACTACCCAAATCTAGATCTAAAACCATAGATCCAGAAACCAGAATGTCAAATATTATATCCATATCCTGTCTGGAGAAACAACTGTGTGACGACCACAGTACAACCGATCGTAGTATAGGAATTTTACTTCCTACTCTGTGTATGTCATCCAGATACCATGACATCACACCCTACTACCTTCTTAACAGATCCATCCCCTATTCTGATGAAGTCAAAAACCCATGACTTTCACATCAAAATCAGATGATCTATCTCCGCTATAACTGCTCTAGTCTATAAATAGACATAAGCTACTTGCCCACTATGCTTCTGCTGCTCCCACTGACTACGACAACCCTCCTACCGGGTCTCATAGCCTGGAACAACAGTAGTGTCAAGTCTGGGTAGATAAGAACCTCCCTGTCACCGTCCTTGAGGCTACCGGAGTACCCTCGGGTGTCTGAGGTGACCCACCATATCTGCGGAGTGGCTAATGGAATGTCAAACCTGATTGAATATATAGGTCCTATTAAATTTTTCCGTAATCGTTTGCGGCTCTGGAATCACTTCCAGTTCTACCATACTCCCACTACTGTTTTCTGAAAAAGATCCATTTTATTAAGACTGTGGCGAGTCAAGAACAATATCGCTATTGATCTTTCAAATGGTAGAATATCAACCCTCGTCATTGCCAGGGTCAACCCACAAACAGCCATTACAGAAACGTGCCCTGAGTTATCCAGAGTCTGGTTTTAAGCATAAGCTAGACAACTCCCCGTACCTTAACATCTTTTAAGGTATGAACCATTCTATATCCAATATAGAAAATTTGGCACTTATTTAATTAAAACCATATTCAATCATGCAGCTGTCTCCAGTGCATATCAACTTAATGGAAAGAGACTAATCAGCATTACTCAACTTAGGAATCCATCCAATTATGAGTAAGCTGAAAGAGAAACAAGTTTCTCAAAACCATTACTATCATCTGAATACCAATCACAAGAATCTACATCTTCGATCTCTTTGAAGAATCCCGATACTTGTGATACCTGGTTCTCTACTTTATTCTTATACCCACAACTTCTCAAAACTTAGACCTTGTATTTCTACGAAACACTTGTCTAAATACTAGAGAAGTTATAAGTAAACAGAACATAGTACGAGGACCTACCCCTTTGTCCTGATGGACACTTGGACAATATACAATACTCTGTATAAGTCCGCTGAGTTGAACAACTCATAACCTGTGCGTCGTAGGTTGAAAACTGTACCCTGGCGATTTCCTCAAATATCACCAATTGCAACGAATTCCGATATAATGAGGATAATTACCTAATTCCCAATAACTTACTCCCACTCATCATCTGTAAAACCATACAGATACGAGAATGAAACCTGGTAAATACATACCCTTAGAGTAAATTTCTAATCGGGAAAACAGTTTTCTTTTAACAATGCACTGAAACATGAAAATGTTTTGTAGGGGTAACCTGGTATTCATAGCAATGCCTCTTCCATAATCCAATTCATGACTATAACCGTATATTTCTTTGCCTTCTCTCCAAATCCCTTTATTTGTCTTTAGTCGTTACCTTCTGTACACCATTGTTAGGCTAAATGGTTTTCTTCCTTCCCTACCGTTCGGCACCAGCCTATGGTTTGGAAGAAGACTATCCAGTAAGCATAATAGGTGTACCCTCCTAAACCGAGGAGTACTCATATCTAGAGAGAAGGTGATGATAAAAGTCAACTGAATAATACCTTATTCTTTTAAAGGTGAAATAGGAGTGGCGATGAAGTACGCGGTTTGGTCGTGAATGATATCAGTCGCAATTTACTTTGCCCTCTTTCTAATCCCTTTATTTTGTCTTTACATATTACCTTCTGCACACCCTACTTAGGCTAATTGGTTTTCTTCATTCCCTACCTTTCGGCACCTGCCTATGGTTTGGAATAAGACTATCCAATAAGCGTAATAGGTGTACTCTCCTAAACCAAGGAGCCCTCGCAACCTGAGAGAAAGTGATAATAAAAGACAACTGAATAAACCAATTCTATTTCTCCTGAACCTGGATCCATCCTCGAAGAAGTCCCTTCGAGTTCGTATATAACCATACGATGGATCTATCCAATGGAAGTGGATATCAGTAGTAATACGGGTGTTCTGAGAAATACAAAGGGTAAAAGAAGGAGTGGCAATGACTTATGCAACTAGGACAATCCAAAAGCCAGTATTTTAAGAAGGTTCGGTCAACTTGGTCACTGAGTCATAGTCTAGGGTCGGTCAAAGGTCGCTGCCAAAGAGAGAGAGAAAAGAAACACTCTGCGTGCACTCTAACCTAGATCAGAATGGTTATCACTTTATCTAATCCGGAAACCTCCCACTGTCCTGTCAAATTCTCCTCCAAACCTGAAAGAAGAATCAATCGGGATCACCTGAAGAGTAAACCAACTCATCAGTGGGAATCGGGATCCAACTCTCATCGCATGATAACGTGATGGAATGCATCCACGTTACTCACACTCCAGAAGGTATGCGCATACTTGGCAAGTTTCAGTTTCTTTAGAAACTCCCGATATGATTTTTGCCCCATGCTCTTATAACCTTGGCTTTGGTCAAAATGTCATAAGTCACATGCCAAGTTCTACCCGTCACTATCTTGTCAATTTGAACCCACCCGCACATGCCCCTGACTTTGGCCAATCGGCAGAACGACTGTCCCAAACTAACTCATCTATCTATGCATCAAATGAATACCCAGCAGCTACCAAACACTATGCCTTAACTTTGGCTAAAATGCATAGCTTTAATACTACTGAATACCCAAAAGAAGTGACGGAGGGCTACGGCTGGTTTTTGGCGAAAAACCTTTAACGTAACGAATTTGATATCGTTGAAGGAACCTGATAGCTTTTTTAAAATATAGTGGCGAAAACCTTTTGCTAAAGAGGTCATTCCCGATGAAGGGATCTCGGCTCTTTCCTCGTGGAATGAGGTGCAGGATATTCCACTGAATACCGCTATGCAAAGCAACTTGTAATCGACTATAGTGAAGTTATTACCCTGACGCAAACTTCTGCCCAAGGGGTCAGTCTCGGTGAAGGGATATCGGCCCTTGCCCCGTCGAATGAGGTGCAGGATATTCCACTGAATACCTCTATGCAAAACAAAAGGAAACATCTTTGCAATAACACTCTTTAAATTGTTCCAACAACATCAAACAGGTTTGTTTTACTTTGCATTGATCAGAATCAACGCAGTCCCATCAATCAATCACACCAGAAAAGAACGAAAATAAAATGTACGTATATGCCATCCGCATTCGTCACTGGGTCCCGTCATCACCCGTTAGGTTACTTAACTAACGACAGAGCGGGGACTGGACTAGCGCGGGTGTAAAACATATACAACATCTAATAGTATATAAACCAATATAAAATAATCGCTCCTGGCGTGATAATATGCAACATTACAGAAAAGTAATAAGCATCAGAGAACAATACAGATAATCTGGGATCCCCGGTTTTCACAGAGCCGCTGCTGAAACCCGACGTTCCCCTGTCGTATGGATAGCCTGTGCAATGAAACCTAGACCCCTACGGGTGCGGCAAGTCACCCGCCAAAACATGAAGCGAGGCAGCCCCCTACAGCAAAGTGAATGGACCACCCAGCACTTCACGGAATCCGGTAAGCTTGGGCACCCCACCTTGGGTCAACCTGTACCCTCTACGAGTGCGGCGAATAGTCTGCCAATTTTAGAGTAAGGCCCCTCTGCCTCTCAAAGCCATGAGATGCGGACCCGTTGCCCCCCAGAAACCCGGCTATCCGTGCACTCCGTCGCTGGGCAAAACCTAGTACAGTAATGAAAAATAGTACAACAGGTACATCGACCGCAACCTGGTCGTGCCCCAAAAGAATATTATACAACAGGCAGTGACGGCAGTCCACATGTTGGACGCTCGCCCCGCAAAATCAAATGTACAAATAAACTCAAACAGCACTATCATTGCACACTGCTATCCACCACGACAAATCCGCAACATCACAGCACAACACAGAACATCAACGCGAATGTCACGTTCGCAAACCCGTCTAAAAGAACTATAGCAATCAGACGCGGTTTACCGATCAAATGACATTCCCGGTCGGAGATATAATGTAAGCACTGTAAACTAACATGTTTAAATTTCGATCGACTAAATATCATGAAGTGGGACCCACGAACAACTGGTGAACAGTAACAAAATCTGGGCCCAAAATGAAAGGTTCCTAGGCACCCTATAGAGGTCTCACAAGGCATCGAACATGCCAATTTCAAAAATTATGGGTGCCGCGAAACCCTAACGCGGATCTTAGACTAGAATTCTAGGCGAAACACAAAACTAGTTAACTACTTAACTAGAAGTGAGAAGCTACAACCTTTGTAGATCCGGTTCCCCACTTCCTTAGCTCCACGTGTGTGTGCTCTCGCTGTCCATCACGAATCCTAGACTCATTCGTCGGCTTCATCGGAAAACGGGCGAGCAAGGTCGTCGGCTTCGTGTCAAAGACGATCTACGTCGAGGTTGCACTAGTTCAAGCTTCGACTTCACCAAGTAGTGAAACTTGTGAAGAAAACACCCAAAACCACTTGGCAAGAGGTAGAGGATGAAGAAATAGGAGGTGGGTTCACTTTAGATTTGGATTTCTCTCACTAGATCTCAAGTTGCCATTAATGGCATCTAGGTTTGTCACTTGAAGAAGAAGAAGATGATGATAGAATTGTTATGATAAGTTTTTTTTTTGTAAAAAGAATAATAAATCAATTCTTATCATCTTCTAACCATGGTCAAGTGTAGAGAATAGACCATGGTTAGTGGGAGTGGTTAGGGTTAAGCAAGGAGACAAAATGGCATCATTAGTAAAAGCTTCATGAAGCTTCACCACTCTTCATGATAAGATGAAACCATTTTGTTTTGATAAATCCATTTAAATAAATAATAAATGGATAAAATAATAAGTGAATAAAATATAAACCCTAACCACTTGCATAACCATGGTTGCATTCTATACACAAAGCCAAAACAACATGCATCATCAAACATGATACATTCAAGTGTACACAAAACATATCACATATACAATGTGCACATCAAGTGAGAAAAATCCGTTTAAAGTGAACCAATACTAGTTAATGCAAAGTAATATATCAGATATATAATTATACATTAAATCATTAAATCAACACTTGATTCAATGATCCGGTCATGTCGCACATAACCGACTAGTATTCAATGCATCGATTTATCGAATCAATGATTCGATAACTAGGTCATATCTCATACAACCAATCGAAACATTAATCGCGAGAATCAAATACGGTATCACATACACGCATTATTCTCGGTCCCGCACATATCTCATATGCACTCCTATTTCGTTTCGCTTGAGCTAGGAAACCTCTGTGTAGGACTCTAAAGACTCGTCAATACGCCGGTAGCAGATGATGATCATATCAAGCACCCACAAGCCGCAAGCGGTCTGCTAAACGTAACGGCCACCCGGGTATTGAGCGATCAGAAGATCGACGAGCTAGCCCGCTCACACTCCTGCGAATCCGACCAGTAACACTTACCATACAGTCCGGTCTCTTCGTCTGATATGTCGCATATCAAGTCTAGGGGTGGTAAACGTCAGACCCCAATAACCCGATAAGTCGTGCCGATGTGAGGCTCATAACGGGTCGAGAAACTACTGGTAACACTTACCAGCAAATCTCTGATCAGCCCTGGCCAGGGACTTCCCTGCTACGGCCAATCGAGCACTGCGCAACATCAACCCCCAATACCGGGAGAGACGAAACCCCTCCTATCGCTCATTGCCTCCATGTGACTCGGGACTGTGCCCAAAGACCACCGTTTTGCACGCCCTCATGGACATGGTAAGGTGGAGATCAAAGCACAGTGGGAATCACACAAGACTCTATGACGATCTCGGGTCTACAGACTAACCTGTACAAGTGTCACCTGAGAACTGCCATCTGACGTGAGGTATAATACCATCTGGGAGTTCTCGACGAGTCCGTCCAGTGTACCCAGTCTCCACTGAGCACCCATACACCATCTCTGATGTCAAACACCAATGGATATGGGATCATCCATCGCCCATCTCATGGGTCGAGAAGCGTATACGCTAGTCTACTATGGTATATCGATGCCCCGTCTCGATACACCCACGACTAGGGACCTTGAAGGATGTACTTATGGACTACCATGTCCCCACTAGTATGATCTGCATCACAGTCCAGGTAGTCAAGTACATATCCTAAGGGCTTTACCAACATGTAACTATAAGACAGTATAAAGAGACTAGTGTACATGTTAAGATAAAGAGTAACCAGATAGCATACTATCATATCGAGCAAGAAAGTCATCTCTATATATGTCCAAGCATCCAATATAATATACATCATCTGTACAATACTGGCCTCTAGGGCATACATACAACTAACAATCTCCCACTTGCACTAGGGCCAGCAGGTGTAGTATCGCATACCGAGCATCCCGAAGAGTCTCTCAAACTGTATCTGGGGAATGGCCTTCGTGTGTGGATCCGCGGTGTTGTTCTTCGTGTCAACCCTCCTGACCTCGATCTCCCGGCGATCAACTATCTCCCGGATCAGGTGATACCGCCTCAGAATATGCCTGGATCGCTGATGGGACCTGGGTTCCTTGGCCAAAGCCACCGCTCCATTGTTATCGCAATACAAAGGTATTGGATGCTCAATGGATGGAACCACACCAAGTTCAGTAATGAACTTCTTGATCCAGACAGCCTCTTTGGCAGCATCGTTGGCAGCGATGTATTCAGCCTCCATCGTCGAGTCTGCCACGGTTTCCTGCTTGGAACTCTTCCAGCTAACCGCCCCTCCGTAAAGGGTAAAGACAAAGCCCGACTGCGACTTAGAGTCGTCCTTATCACTCTGGAAGCTCGAATCGGTAAAGGACTCCACTTGGAGTTCTCCGTTACCATACACCAAGAACATATCTCTAGTCCTTCGCAAGTACTTGAGAATGCTCTTCACAGCTGTCCAGTGACTCTCTCCAGGATCAGCTTGATACCTGCTCACTATACTTAGTGAGTATGCAACATCGGGTCTAGTACATAGCATCGCATACATGATAGAGCCTACTGCCGAAGCATAGGGTATCCCTTGCATGCGAGCTCTCTCCAAATCAGTCTTGGGAGACATCTCTTTGGAGAGAGTGACTCCAGAGATCGTGGGTAAGTTCCCACGCTTGGACTCTTCCATACTAAACCTCTTTAGTATGGTGTCAATGTACCTGGATTGGGACAATCCCAAAATCCGTTTGGATCTATCTCTATAGATCCTGATTCCCAATATGCAGGAGGCATCACCAAGATCTTTCATCGAGAATCTTTGTGATAAGAAGAGCTTGACCGATTGCAGCATAGGAATATCATTTCCTATCTAGAGTATGTCGTCCACGTACAATACGAGGAAGACAACCTTACTCTCTGCCACCTTCTTGTAGATACATGGTTCATCTGGATTTTTGACGAAATCAAACTCTTTGATAACGACATCAAAGCAGATGTTCCAACTCCGCGATGCTTGCTTTAATCCATAAATGGATTTAAGCAGCTTGCACACCTTCCCGCTGCTCCCACTGTCTACGAAGCCCTCTGGCTGAGTCATGTACACGCACTCTTCTAAATCACCATTTAGAAAGGCGGTCTTAACATCCATTTGCCAGATTTCGTAGTCATGAAAGGCAGCAATGGCAAGCATGATCCGGATGGATTTAAGCATAGCCACTGGAGAAAAGGTTTCGTCATAGTCCACACCTGGTCTTTGACGAAAACCCTTTGCTACAAGTCTAGCTTTGAAAGTCTCCACTTTCCCATCTACACCAAGTTTCTTCTTGAAGATCCACTTGCTCCCAATGGGCTTTACCCCTTCAGGAGCAACTTCCAAAGTCCATACTTTATTGGTGTACATGGATTCCATCTCGGACCGCATAGCATCCAGCCATTTCACTGAGTCCCTACTCGTGATGGCCTGCTCGAAGCTAGTTGGGTCATCATCCTCCATGATGCAATCCTCGCTCCCTCCATCCATGAGAAAACCGTAGTATCTCTCAGGTTGGCGAGGAACCCTACTAGATCGGCGGAGTAGCTAGGGTTCATCGGGAACTACGGAATCCTCTGGTTCAACCAAATCTTCTGTTGTAGTCTGTGTCGCTGGAACCTCTTCCAGTTCTACCTCAATGCCACTTATCTGTTTCATAAGAAAACTTTTTTCTAAGAAAGGGGCATGTCGAGAAACAAACACCTTTTGTTCCTCGGGGTGGTAGAAGATATACCCTTGTGAATTTTTGGGATATCCTACAAACTTACATAAGACAGATCTTGCCTCGAGTTTGTCCGGATTTTGTCTTTTGACATAGGTTGGACAACCCCATATCTTAATATAATTAAGATGTGGTCTCTTCCCTTTCCATATCTCATATGGAGTGGTAGGCACTGATTTGGTAGGAACTCTATTCAATAGGTCCATGGCTGTCTCAAGCGCATATCCCCAGAAGGAAATAGGTAACTCAGCTGTACTCATCATTGAGCGCACCATATCTAATAGGGTGCGGTTTCTCCGTTCAGATACACCGTTGTGCTGTGGTGTATAAGGAGGAGTAAGCTGAGAGAGAATCCCATTCTCTTTTAGGAATTCCAGGAATTCATTGCTTAAGTATTCTCCTCCTCGATCAGATCGTAGGATTTTAATACTTTTTCCGGTTTGGTTCTCGACTTCTTGTTTATATTCTCTAAATTTCTCAAAAGCTTCTTATTTGTGTTTCATCAGGAACACATATCCGAATCTAGAGAGATCGTCGGTGAATGTAATGAAGTACGAAGAACCATCCCTGGCATGTGTAGACATGGGACCGCATACATCACTATGTATCAGTCCCAAGAGTTCGGTAACTCTTTCTCCGTGTCCCGTAAACGGAGCTTTGGTCATCTTGCCTTTGAGACATGACTGGCAAGTGTCATAGTATGAAAATTCAAACGGATTTAAATATCTATCCTTATGAAACTTAGCCAGTCGTGTCGCATTGATGTGACCCAGTCTACAATGCCACAAGAAGGATTCGTTCAGTTCAGAACTCTTCCTCTTGTGTGTGTTTGTTATGCTCAGAACTGTTGATTGGTTTAGAACATAAATGCCATTGCACAACGTGCCTGATCCAACCAACTTTTGGTTACGGAAAATGTTCATAACATTATCCTGTAATACAAAATTATATCCCTCTTTACTCAGTAAAGAAACCGATATAATGTTGCATATCAGGTTCGGCATGTAATAGCATTCGTTCAGAACCAATGTATTACCAGTTGGTAATGAAAGGTGATATTCCCCGACAGTCTTAGCTGCAACAATTGCACCATTTCCGACTCTAATGTCTTTATCACCTTCTCCAAGTTCTCTACCATTCCTAAGCCCATGTAACTGATTACATATATGGGATCCTGACCCGGTATCTAATACCCAGGACGTGGAGCAAATGGAGAAACAGTTCTCTGTAACGAACACACCCGAAGAAAATGCATCAACATGTACTTTCTTCATTCGGGTGGCATGGGAATCCTGGTATTCCCCTATTTCCTGTTCATTCCTATAACTCTTATAAGAAGGAACGGAACCAACGTTCCCCAGCACAGTATAACATGCGGGTTCGGTCAATACATCCATATTATTATCTTGTTTAAGGCATGAAATGGTCGCTACCTGGAGAGAGAGAGAAGAAAACACTTTAGCGTAAGCTCGTGCAAGATCAGATTGGTTATTATCTTATCTAATCAGGATGGCTCCCACTGCTTTTTATCAAATCTTCCTTCAAACCCTAAAAGGAAAGACTAGCCGGGATTAATTACACACTACAAGTTCGCCAATCTTTCAGCCAGGCCAGTGTCGGTACTTTGAGGGAGGTCCCCCGTGCTTTCGCACGAACCTAATTAATGTAAACCTCGTTTTCCCAGAGGCGTAACCTCGTTAACACCTTTCTAGACACCTACTTGATCGGCTAATTGTAATGTGTAAAACTCTCCCAGGAGTAACTCTTACTCGCAGTGGGTATCGGGATCCAACTATCTCATAGAAGGTATGCAATCTCATTGCAAATTTCAACACTTGAAATTCCCAATAATCTTTTGCCCCTAGCGTGCTATGACCTTACGCATGCCAAACAACCCATAGTCCGCTAGTCAAGTTCAACCCGTCATTTCCTGATTGAATTAAACCCACCCGCACGACCCTTGACGCATGCCAAACAACGCCGTGCGAATACCCTAATCCAATCTGCATCATATGCATAAGCAGATAAATACTAGTTAGCTACCGTACACTACGCCTTGACGCATGCCAAACAACCGCAGCACGAATACTAAATAGTACTTATCTGAAATGACGGAGGGCTACGACAGGTTTTTCTGAAAACCTATTGCGTAATGAACTTGATATCGTTGTAGAATCAAATGGAGTTTTGAAATGGAGTGATTTTGAGGCTTTTCTAGTTTTGCTAAAGGAGTCACTCCCGGTGAAGGGATCTCGGTCCTTTCCTCGTTGAATGGGGTGCGGGATATATCATATATATCGCTGTGCAAAGCAAAAACCCAAAAGCAGTCAAAAGCAAACCGAGTGTGTAGCATCTGCCAGTTATTGCTAAAGGAGTCACTCCCGGTGAAGGGATCTCGGTCCTTTCCTCGTCGAATGAGGTGCGGGATATATCATATATATCGCTGTGTAAAGCAAAAACTGTAGCTACCTGTTTTTATTTTGAAATTCGATTCCACAACATCTTAGGTTTCTTATCTTTCATTAATCACATTAATGAAGTCCCATCATTTAAATACCTAAACATCACAGATAGATATGACGTACACTTATGCCATCCGCATTCGCCTCGATGTCCCCTCGTGCACCGTTAGGTTAGGTAACTAACGACAGAGCAGGACAGGGCTAGCGCGGGTGTAAAACATAAGTAACGTCTATATAATATATCATATATACTATATACTATATCCATTACAGAACATCACATGATCACATCACAGATATCGCAGCAGAAGAAACATATGAAACATTGGATATACTAGGACGTCCGTGTTTTCAATACGAGCCAGTATAAAACACGGATTCCACTGTCGTGATGAATAGCCAATCCCACACCCCTAGACCCCTACGAGAGCGGCAAGCAACCCTGCCAATTCTAGGGTTAGGAGACCCGGACTCGACTCCTCGAGTTGGTCTCCCACTGGACCCCAGAACCCGGTTACTTGTGCTCCCCTCCTTGGGTCTATCCTAATGCGGAAAAGTAAATAATATACAAAAGGTGACAACTTCCGCTACCTGGAAGTGCCCCAAATAAAAGAATATTACATACAAGTTTTTACATGAATGAAAATGGAAAACACTCATCTCACATAAAAACCCCCGGCTATTCGAACACGACGATCCAATATAACATATCCAGCAACACATAACATCACATGTCATCAACGTAAGTAAGTATGCATACCCCAATTGTCCTTGACATATAGCAATGAAACCAGCGATATAAACATACTACACTTACGGTCACAGAAAAGAAAGTGTAGAACTACAACAATTGGAATCCGCAACTTATTTAGACATCGCATGCCTAATCAAATGAAATACTTAGACATCACATGCCTAACAGATATAAATCCCGCATTTTAGTCTCATTATCGAAAACTCTTTTCAATATTATGTGGGACTAAACTGCTAGATTTATAACATTCATTCAGTTATCTCATAACTGTTTGTGAATTCCAATTATTGTATCACATTCCAGATATACAGAAAATGTTAAACTTTCCGATCGAACAGTCGAATACCCAAGTTTTCCCGATACAGTCCAACACATGAAATAATTCTAGCAACATTCAGTTCGTGCCTCAGTACCAACGGTACAGCCGTAGAAGGGTCAAGCCAACGCCTCACATGTGGCACGCCGTACTGCCCCAAACCCGAAGGTTCAAAGGGCAGTTCAAGACGGTCACATAATCGAGTTAAGGTTTGTTGTCTTCTAGAGGGTCCATTGCATTACTTGCACTACTTAGAACGTCGTTAAACTACGGAAAAATCCAACACTTGGAAATTTCCCGACAGGGGAAAAATTGGGTATTTATATCCGGTCGAACTTTTTAACATATTCAAAAGATTATCCGGAAAAACACAAACACGAAATTTGATAATCCGATCGAAACTTTGATTCCCAATAGTACCCTAGAATACTCTTCTGTATAGTCACAATAAAAATATCCCAGAAAATTCAGCATTAAATTATATGAGTTACTGTGCAGAAATCATCACACAAAGGAACAGTACGTCCGCGGAACTGCCGCATCATGCATAGCACGTGCCGCGGTTCCGCGGTGGAAAAGTCGATTCAGGCCCTCGTATTTCACAGTAATTCAAATAACACCCTGATTGATTTTCTACATATTTTTAATTGACAAAAATCCCATTTTTTAGAAAAAGTCCAGAGAGCTATTTTGGGGTTAGGTTTTCGGTTCGTCCGGCTTTCAAACTCCGTCAAGACTTCGCCTAAGGCTCTAGCTAGGCTCTGATACCAGTGAAAGGTTCCTAGGCACCCTATAGAGGTCTCACAAGGCATCGAACATGCCAATTTCAAAAATTATGGGTGCCGCGAAACCCTAACGCGGATCTTAGACTAGAATTCTAGGCGAAACACAAAACTAGTTAACTACTTAACTAGAAGTGAGAAGCTACAACCTTTGTAGATCCGGTTCCCCACTTCCTTAGCTCCACGTGTGTGTGCTCTCGCTGTCCATCACGAATCCTAGACTCATTCGTCGGCTTCATCGGAAAACGGGCGAGCAAGGTCGTCGGCTTCGTGTCAAAGACGATCTACGTCGAGGTTGCACTAGTTCAAGCTTCGACTTCACCAAGTAGTGAAACTTGTGAAGAAAACACCCAAAAACACTTGGCAAGGGGTAGAGGATGAAGAAATAGGAGGTGGGTTCACTTTAGATTTGGATTTCTCTCACTAGATCTCAAGTTGCCATTAATGGCATCTAGGTTTGTCACTTGAAGAAGAAGAAGATGATGATAGAATTGTTATGATAAGTTTTTTTTTTGTAAAAAGAATAATAAATCAATTCTTATCATCTTCTAACCATGGTCAAGTGTAGAGAATAGACCATGGTTAGTGGGAGTGGTTAGGGTTAAGCAAGGAGACAAAATGGCATCATTAGTAAAAGCTTCATGAAGCTTCACCACTCTTCATGATAAGATGAAACCATTTTGTTTTGATAAATCCATTTAAATAAATAATAAATGGATAAAATAATAAGTGAATAAAATATAAACCCTAACCACTTGCATAACCATGGTTGCATTCTATACACAAAGCCAAAACAACATGCATCATCAAACATGATACATTCAAGTGTACACAAAACATATCACATATACAATGTGCACATCAAGTGAGAAAAATCCGTTTAAAGTGAACCAATACTAGTTAATGCAAAGTAATATATCAGATATATAATTATACATTAAATCATTAAATCAACACTTGATTCAATGTTCCGGTCATGTCGCACATAACCGACTAGTATTCAATGCATCGATTTATCGAATCAATGATTCGATAACTAGGTCATATCTCATACAACCAATCGAAACATTAATCGTGAGAATCAAATACGGTATCACATACACGCATTATTCTCGGTCCCGCACATATCTCATATGCACTCCTATTTCGTTTCGCTTGAGCTAGGAAACCTCTGTGTAGGACTCTAAAGACTCGTCAATACGCCGGTAGCAGATGATGATCATATCAAGCACCCACAAGCCGCAAGCGGTCTGCTAAACGTAACGGCCACCCGGGTATTGAGCGATCAGAAGATCGATGAGCTAGCCCGCTCACACTCCTGTGAATCCGACCAGTAACACTTACCATACAGTCCGGTCACTTCGTCTGATATGTCGCATATCAAGTCTAGGGGTGGTAAACGTCAGACCCCAATAACCCGATAAGTCGTGCCGATGTGAGGCTCATAACGGGTCGAGAAACTACTGGTAACACTTACCAGCAAATCTCTGATCAGCCCTGGCTAGGGACTTTCCTGCTACGGCCAATCGAGCACTGCGCAACATCAACCCCCAATACCGGGAGAGACGAAACCCCTCCTATCGCTCATTGCCTCCATGTGACTCGGGACTGTGCCCAAAGACCACCGTTTTGCACGCCCTCATGGACGTGGTAAGGTGGAGATCAAAGTACAGTGGGAATCACACAAGACTCTATGACGATCTCGGGTCTACAGACTAACCTGTACAAGTGTCACCTGAGAACTTCCATCTGACGTGAGGTATAATACCATCTGGGAGTTCTCGGCGAGTCCGTCCAGTGTACCCAGTCTCCACTGAGCACCCGTACACCATCTCTGATGTCAAACACCAATGGATATGGGATCATCCATCGCCCATCTCATGGGTCGAGAAGCGTATACGCTAGTCTACTCTGGTATATCGATGCCCCGTTTCGATACACCCACGACTAGGGACCTTGAAGGATGTACTTATGGACTACCATGTCCCCACTAGTATATCTGCATCACAGTCCAGGTAGTCAAGTACATATCCTAAGGGCTTTACCAACATGTAACTATAAGACAGTATAAAGAGACTAGTGTACATGTTAAGATAAAGAGTAACCAGATAGCATACTATCATATCGAGCAAGAAAGTCATCTCTATATATGTCCAAGCATCCAATATAATATACATCATCTGTACAATACTGGCCTCTAGGGCATACATACTACTAACACAAAAGATATATACCAAAAACCCCAAATTCCAACAGAGAAGACACAGACCAAATTTGGTGCACTGATCCCATAGAATGGCCGCGGATGCGCGGCGAAACCATGGGTTTGGCCTCGACTCCGCGGCGGTTTGGTGGGATCACGTGCTCAAATTTCGTCTGTGTACTTCTGAAACCCTGCATAACTTTCTGTGATATGTGGAATAATTTTAGGACATCATTTAAAATCGACAGAAACTGTGAATTTGAATTTTGCAGTTTTTGATTTCCGGTTCGATCGATGTTTTAAACGCGTTAGCACAAGTTAGTATAGCAAAATGGTGAGGCTCTGATACCACTGTAAGTCTACGGTAGCGCCCCGGCCGTCTACAGACGCCAAATGCGGAACAAAAACTTTTTAACCGGCGCTATCGTATACTTTAACCCGGATCTGCTATTATTGCTAAACTAACAAACTGTAAAGAGTGTAGAAAGGTTATACCGAACGATCCGAGTCCTTCGTTCTTTAACCATCATCCCACGCTCCGTTGCGGCTGCTCCGATCTCTTCGATCTCCGATCTGCTCGTCCAGGTGGCACCACATCGACGATTCTTTAAACGGGCTCCCGCCTCTGACTTGAGGCAACTCGGCCGTCAAGTTTGCTAAAAGAGATGACCAAGATTGATGTAGAGAATGAGTAGAAGACTTTGTCTCGTTCTGTCCAAAACTATGGACGAACGGTTAATGAAGTTGCCACTCGAATCGGGTGATGGAATGAAAGAGGCTATGAAATTTCCATGCACCCAAAACTATACTCTTGTAACGTTGTGAAAATCGTTTTGGTGAAATTTCGGAAAATCGGTAAAATAAGGGGGTTTTCTGTAAAAACTCAAAATACAAATATCTTTATTTTAAAATTAAATATAAATATTCTAGTTATGTAATTGTTAGCATTTGGTGTTTATTGAGCCACTAGTGAGATTTCAAAATTTCTGAAATTTTTTCCGAAATTAATTATTTTAATATTATTTTAAGCCGTCACTAATACATTTAATTCAGGAAAATTACAAACTGGAATGAGTTCAAACAAATTTTGTGCATCATTATACATTAAACAAAATTTTATCATGTGGTTTTTGAATTGAAATAGGGTTGTTATCCGGTGTTAGAAAATATCGAAGAAAAAGGCTTTTTTTCGGTGAAATTAGTGCAAACGGAGTGCGGTATAACTTTTATCTTTTCCCAAAGAAAACCACACTATATTTTACTCCCTCACACTATTTTTGGCTGACCTTGGCAGCCCCCTCTCACTTCATTCTTCAAGTGACTTCTAGAAATTTGTATTTTTGGAAAGAAACAAAAAAGGAAAATGAATAAAGGTTGAAAAGACATAAAGAAGGAATTTAATGGAGGAAGTTTCTACATTTGGCTACACAATTTCTTTCTCTCCCTCCCCTCAAGATGGTGGCCGGCCCTCACCTTGGCAGCCCTCAAATTCTCCACCTCCTTTTCACCTCAAATTTTCATCAAAAATCCATGAAAAATCAATACAAATTATCATAAATTCATCATTCAACCTTATCTAATTTTCTTTGCTTCTATTTGGCTTGGAATTTGAAAGCAAGAGATCCATCATGGAGGTCATGAAGCATGTGTAATCTCAAATTTTAGTGGTATAATTCTAAACCCATGTCTCATTTGTTGCTATTTTACTTCAACCTAATCAAACTAAATGTTTAATTATGGTTTTGTTTCAAGATTTAAATTTCTAGAATATGGTTACTAAATTATTATTAGGGTTTTGATTCTTAGGTTTCGATCTAAAATTTTAGTTTAACATACTAGGAAATGGTTAACCTAATTTTTTAGCAAAAATTGATAGTTGTTGCATTTTAATTGTTTAATAGGTTATTTTTGTAAACTAGATTTTTACAAAACATGTAAATAAGTTAGATAAAATTAGAATTTGGGTATTATTATTAGTTTGTGGAATTAGTGTGTGGATTAACATGTTAAATGAGAGTGAAATATAATCTAGTTGCAATTTCTAGCTTCCACCTTAAAAATTGTCATAATATTGCTATGTTATTAAACTAGGTTTTGTTAATTAGTTTAAAATGAGGAATTAAAACTAAAGTTAGGTTTTTAGAAAATCCTTAAGGTTTCAAGGAGTGGTTTAACGATTTAAGTTATACAAAATCAAGTTTGGAAGTGAAATTGTGAAGTTTTGCTTAAAAATACCGAAATCGGGCAAGTTTGCAAACTAGAATTTCCAAACTAATATAAATTAGGGTGCTAAAAATATAGTAGTAGTTTATATAGTCTAGTTATACTATTTAATGAGTTTTATGACCATTGGTTTCATTTAAATGTCAAGTTTCGATGAAAAACGGTAAATTGGCATTTTCGGGTTTTTCGAAAACGGACGATTTGATCGATTTTAGTGTTTCGATGAATTTGATCATGTTTTACAATATAGGTAATGTGTTTTGAAACTACAAGTTGTTTGATGATGTTATCTTGATCCATCGGAGTTTGTACGCCGATATCGAGCGGTATTTGGTTCTTTTGCGTGGACGGGACACAGGTTTTAACCTATGCTTGTTCCTTGCGTCGTTTTGACTTTTGTATGTGATTTAGTTTACAATACTACATATGTTTGCGTTTAGGTACCCCTCACGTGGACTGCGGGCGATGAAGAGGAGGATGGCGATAATGTCTTCGGCAGACATGGACCAGGTGAGTAGATGCATATCTACGGGGGGAAGTCGGGTGGATGGTGTTTAGCACCCCCGCAACGTAGAATAGGAATAGTACTTATTGACATTAGGAAACCAGACGTGACCCTAGTAGGACCCTAGTATTGACCCTAGGCTGGACTAGACTGATTTAGGAAAACCATATCAGAGGATGAGTACCTTGGAAGAGGTTCGTAGGTTTCAGATAGAAACACACCCACGCACACACTGAAACTCGACATGGGGTACGTGTATGTGTATATATATAGAACTAGGTATAGGTATATACATATATATACAACACGTATAGGTGATTCATTGAGGTGATATGATATCTGAGGTATGATGAAACAGTATAACTGGGCTTGATGCCGTGATTCTTGACTATACAGTCGTAATAAAGAGTTAGCGGATCATTAGAGAATGAGATAATGAACATGAATATATAAATTATAAGGAGTGGTGGTGATATTGATGTACATGGGACGCTAGAATAGTATCCGGACTGTAACTTATGACTGATCACTATATGATATATGTATAACTTGATTACGACATTATATTGGTGTGACCTGATGCCGATATCATATAAGTATGACTTAATCACAATAAGATACATATGACATTATACGAATGAGGAGACACCTAGGAGATACTTGACCGTACCCCGATATTGGGATGCCGTACGATGGATTTTACCGTACGAGGCTTAGATTTGATGATTGATCCGCACTCTTGATTCGAGGAAGCCGTACTACGTACGTGATGCTATTGAGGCGGAATCGCCGACTATTAGAGATATTGATTCAGACCTTAGGTAGACTCTAGTTTCTTACTGACTAGTCTATTAGGTTTAGTTCCTTAGGATGTTAGATGGACACTGGTTTAGGTTCGACTCACACAGTGGTAGTTGTATTCGTATCTCGCAGAGGAGTGGATAATGCACATCTGTATTCACATTCATACTATAATCCTCATGGTGCATGTTCTTTTATATGTTGCTATAATCAGTATAAACTTTACCTGTTAGGACACCAGCACCATTACCGATGATGCGCATATTCCACGCACACTTATTTGCCGGCTCACACACATCATCATTGGTAATTGCTATGTCACGTACACTTTAGATCATATTATCTTTTATTGATAGAATCAGTTAACAACTAAATCGATATAATATTGTGATCACTCTCTGATGTTAAGTATAAGACATGATATTCATTACTTAGACATTCATGCATTCATATTTCGTGTTATCATGCAGTATTATGGGGCATATGCCGACACTTATCATATACTTACTCATGATTTGGAGATTTGGGTTTCTATGAGGTTTCTGGATTTTTGGGGAAAAACCGCAAGAATATATAAAACTTCTCTTTCTCTCCTCCTCTCTTTTTAAAACATAAGATGCGGTTTCCTCGTGATGTATGTGTCGTCCACCATGAGATTTCATGTTTTCTGTTGGATTTCGAGACCCAATTCGAGGAGTGGATGAACCGTCTCGGGTACATGGTGGGCCCGGTATGGTACCCCGGGGCAAGAAGATCGAGTTGTAGACGATGAGCCTGGCAGGGGAAGGCTACCTACCGGTGATGTCTGGCGCGGCGGATATCCGGAGGATACCGACCGTTGTCGTGAGATTTGATGCTATGGGCCGATCCGGACTGACGGAGCCCGAGGTATTGAGACTATGAGACTTGAGATTTACATGTTTGTGTCGATGCTTGACACGGATTTCCATGGATTTCATTGTTGATATTTCAGATTTCTATACACGTTTTACTATGATAACAGCTAAAGATTTCTTATACAGATATATCTGGATTTCAGGATTGATTATTTTATATTCATGGTGCATGCATATCCATTCGTATGACATAGTACTATATGAGGCACTGACACGAGCACGGAGTATCTGCATTTACACGTAGTTTTACCCTGCTATTACTAGATGTTTATGATATAGTAGTGTATTATTATGACCTAGGATAGCGTCGTGCATTCGATTTCTTTTCGTAGATGTCTTGTTCATAACAGAATACTGCATTTTATACCGCCCATTCTTATGCTCGTGTGTTTATAGGTAGGTGCTTGTAATCCGTGTTTGTTACATAATTGCAGAATACAGGTTCTCGGTTCTAAAATGGTGAAATTCATGGAAAACACGACAAAATCCGGGTTCCTGCCACCCACAGATAAAACACGGTGTAGGGTGTTTTTTCGTCACCCCATTGAGATGGGAATACGCGCACGCTTGTCAGGCGTACTACAGATTCCCTCTGCCTAGGGTAGGCCGGGGTTTAATGATTGTGGGGATCCGAATCTCCGGCAGCCGCGGACTAAGCTGCCGTTAATTACTCCTCGCCTTTGGGGCGAGGGAACCTCCGATTAACGGGTTAAACTGGTCATGCGAACTCAATGTGCAGTGTACGTGTGTTCTGTTCTGAAAGGGGGGTTTTGGATATATCGGGAGCCACGCAGAGTTTTTACGGGGGTCCCGCTACCCGGATAGCGGGCTGGGGGTCAAGGGGCTAGCAGCCCCCTTGCGGGGTTCGGGGCAGCGCCCCGGCCCGAAAATTTTTTTGAGGGGGAGAGTGTGGCGGAGTATGTGTATGTGTACATTTGTATACATATGTATATATATACATGTATATATAAATAAAGGGGAAAAGGGCATCCAAAGGATGCGTGGGGCAGCACCTTGGGCGCTGTGCGCTTAGGTGATGTGCGCTCAGGTGCAAGCGCGCCACGTGTCGGCACGCGGGCGCTTTGTGCATGAGTGCTGCGCGCAGGTGCGCAAGCGCGCCACGTTTCGACACGCGGGCGCTTTGCGCCCTTGCGCAAGCGCGCACGCCACGTGTCGGCACGCGGGCGCTTTGCGCACTTGCGCAAGCGCTTAGGTGCGCAAGCGCGCGTGCGCCACGTGTCGGCACGCGGGCGCTTTGCGCACTTGCGCAAGCGCGCTAGTGCGCAAGCGCGCACGCCACGTATCGGCACGCGGGCGCTTTGCGCACTTGCGCTGCGCGCTGCTAAAACAAATTTCTCAGAAGAGAAATCAGAGAGGAGTTGGACTCCTGAGTGTGTGTTTTTTTTTTTTTTTTGGGGGGGTTTAGTGAACGATGTTCTTCTTCCTCCTGTTGCTTGCTGGATCTTGAAGATCAAGAGATGTAAAATCTCAAAATCTCTTCTTTTTCAGATCTAATGATAGATCCAAGTTCCCCTTTGTGGGTTTTGTGGTGAAAAACTAATTTGTTTTGAAAAAGGAAGAGTAAAACTCTTGATTTAATTCAAGAGAAAGAAGAAGGTTTTGGAACCTTGAAGATGGAAGAAAGAGCTCAGCTCTGAGACTTTTTTTTGGAGAGAGAAAAAAGTTGTTTAGATATTTCATTATCTTTGCCTTTATAGGCCATACACTTTACACATAGCCCCTTGGGCTTCACAAAATGGCATTTTGCCTATCCCATGGCTCATGTGCCATTTTTTTTTTGCACATAAGCCATGGGCTTTACAAAAATTTGGCTTTATGCCTATTTTTCTTACATTTATCCATAAAATAAAATAAAAGAAATGCAAAAAAAATTATTTATTACAAATTTTTTTATCTTGGCATGGGGGGAGGCCGGCCGCTTCATGTTCGGGCTCGACCCGGGCATGGGCCCACTGGATCTGGGCTTGGGCCCACTTGACTTGGGGTTGACTTTGATTTTGACTTGTTCAACCGGGGTGTAAATTTTTACCCCAACAAATTGCCCCCCATCAATAAATGCACACCACATATGTGGGTCGTGTGCATGAAATTGATGGATCCTCTTTTACTTGGAGGCGACCTGATTTGGTTCCCGCTTTTTGGGAACCTAGCACTGCCCTTTTTACGACATGGACGGTCGTTGCTTGACATGTCTCCGAGACGGAGTGCCCGTGATAGACGTTTCCCTGGCCCGGAGTGATCTGATTCCCGCTTTGTAGGAATCCTGCGCTGCCCTTTTTGCGACTTGGACGGTCGATGCTGCCCTTTTAGTGACTTGGACGGTCGGTGCTGCCATTTTAGCGACTTGGACGGTCGGTGCTGCCATTTTAGCGACGTGGACGGTCGGTGCTGCCATTTTAGCGACGTGGACGGTCGATGCTGCCCTTTTTGCGACTTGGACGGTCGATGCTGCCCTTTTAGCGACTTGGACGGTCGGTGCTTGATTTGACTTGCTCTGCTTCTTGCAGTGTCAGGGGTAGACTTGACTTGCCCCGCCTCTTGCGGTGTCGAGATTGGATTCTGACTTGCTCCGCTTTCTGCGGTGTCGGAGTGGAAGTTGACTTGTTGATTTCGATTTGGGTTGACGTCAGTATCGCTACGCCGGAACATGGTACCAGGAGCGAATCATCATTTGTCATGACAGGGTTTGGGAATTGGTTTTTGTTTGGCATCTGCATTGCTGCACTGGAATAATGCCAGGAGCAACTCATCATTTGCCCCGAGAGGATTTGGGAATTGATGGCTTAGGAGGCAAGTTTAAATCCCTATCACCTAAGACTTTTCGATTTTATGGGCCGTGAGGGTCCTATTGAAGCATTTTCTCCATACGAGTCGAAAGGATCCCGCAGGTGTATTTTCTCCTTAGGAATCGTGAGGATTCTTAAGTGTGTGCCTCCTTTGCGAGTCGTAAGGCTCTCACGCGGGAATTTTCTCCTCTCAAAGTCGAGAGGACTTTGAGAATGCATTTCATCTCCTTTTCACGAGTTTGCGCCCTTTCAGGTTTTCACAAACTCGCCGGCAGTCCTGCTGTTTTTACTCACGGAGCCCTTTCGGGTTTTCATCCGTGCCCGTTTTGCTTGTGAACATACCTTTTTTTTTTTTTTGACTTTGAATGTAGTCTCACCGGTTAGGACTTAGGAGATATTAGGATTGTTTTACGCCCGTGGATTGTATACGGTTTTGCAGGATGTATGATCCAGACCGTAGGGCCAGAAAAATTTCAGGGCTTTGTTGGCGTCTGCATCGCTGCACTGGAATGTGGTACCAGGAGCGACTCATCATTCGCCGTTGGGGTATGGGATTTGGAATTTGGTTGGCGTCTGCATCGCTAAACTGGAATATGATACCAGGAGCGACTCATCATTCGCCACTTTGGGGTTGGGGACCTGGAATTTGGATCTTGTTTAGCATCAGCATTGCTGCACTGGAATAATGCCAGGAGCAACTCATCATTTGCCTTGGGAGGACTTGGGATTTGGGTTTTTGGTCGGCATCAGCACCGCTAACACTGAAGCGAAATGCCAGGAGCGACTCATCATTTGCCGTTGCCCGTTGGGGAACGATGGCTTAGGAGACAGGTTTGGGTCCCTATCACCTAAGGCTTTTCAATTTTATGGGCCGTGAGGGTCCCATAAAGCATTTTCTCCCTACGAGTCGTAAGGATCCCGCAGGTGTATTTTCTCCTTAGGAATCGTGAGGATTCCTAAGTGTGTTGCTCCATTGTGAGTCGTAAGGATCTCACGCAGGTGTTTTCTCCTCACAAGGTCGAGAGGACTTTGCGAGTGTTTTTCATCTCTTTTCACGAGTTTGCGCCCTTTCGGGTTTTCACAGACTCGCCGGTAGTCCTGCTGTTTTTACTCACGGAGCCCTTTCGGGTTTTCATCCGTGCCTGTTTTGCTTGTGGACATACCGTTTATTTCTTCTTCTTTTTTTTTCTTTCCTTTTCTTTTTTTTGCCGCTGGTGGGACTTTAAAAGTAGTCTCACCGGCAGGATTTGGGAGAAATAGGGGTTATTTACGCCCGTGGATTGTATACGGTTTTGTAGGATGTCTGATCCAGACCGTAGGGCTGATGTGCTCAATTCGCCTGCGACTTGGAGCATTCATGTGTAGTATTTCTTGAGATACCGGCCATTAATGGGCGGCATGGGCCTTTCTCCCTCTGCACTTATTAGTTGGTAGGATCCTCCGTCGAACACTTTCTCAATGACGTATGGTCCTTCCCAGTTTGGCTCGAATTTTCCCTTGGCATGTCGATTGAGGATGATCGGTCTTTTGAGGACCAACACCAATTCACCTTTCTTGAAAGCGCGGAGACGGGTTATCTTGTCATAGGCCCGTGACATTTGGGCTCGGTATAGCTCCAGATTTTGCTGCACCGAGAGCCTCTTTTCTTCGAGGGCATCGAGTTCTTCAAGTCGAAGGAGCACGTTTTCTTCCTCCGTCAACTCATGTTGGACGGCCATTCTTAAGCTTGGAACTTCAACTTCGAGGGGGAGGACCGCCTCCACTCCGAAGAGCAATGAGTATGGAGTGGACTGAGTTGGAGTACGGTGTGTGGTACGATATGCCCACAACGCCTCGTGAAGTTTGAGATTCCAGTCTCTCCTGTTGGCTAAAGCATTTTTCCTCAGGAGCTTGCATAGAGTCTTATTGAAGGCTTCGGCTAGCCCGTTGGCTCTTGGATTATAGATGGAGGAATATCTCCAGTCTATCTTGTGCTGAGTAGCGAACCTTGAGACATTGAAGCTCTTGAAAGAAGGCCCGTTGTCAGAAATGATTCTTCTTGGTGTACCGAAGCGGTATAGAATATTATGCTGGAAGAATGTCAGAATATCCTTTGTCTTAACTTCTTTTAGCGGGACAGCTTCAGCCCATCTGGAGAAGTAGTCTGTCGCGGCCAGTATAAACCGATGGCCTTTGGATGACGGAGGATCAATTGGGCCAACAATGTCGGTGCCCCAGACTTCGAAGGGCCACGACGCCACTGTAGGATGCAATGGATTGGGATGCTTGTGAATAAAATCACCGTGAATTTGGCAGATATAACATTTCTTTGCATGCTCTCCGCAATCCCGTATCATGGTGGGCCAGTAATACCCAAGCCGTTTGATTTGAAGTCGCATCTTGGGGCCAGATTGGTGAGCACCGCAAACGCCCGAGTGGACATCTTTCATGACCTTTTGGGCTTCGGCCAATGACAGACACCTGAGCCATAGTTGGTCGTATGACCTGCGGTATAACGTGTCATTTACAAACACGTATCGGAGAGCTCTTTTCTTCAGCTGAATCCTCGCAGATTTTTCTTTGGGCAGCTTGTCGTATCGGAGGTACTCTATGAAGGGTTCTCTCCAATCGGGCTCGTCTTGGATGATCGAAGCTTCTTCCGCAGGACTGCTCTTCTGTTCCGCGCTTTCCTCTTCTCGTAGAGAGACTGGGGGTAGAATTTGCCGGCTCCTGACTGTGATCAGAATTTCGTCCATGTCAGGATCAGCCAGCTCCTTAGCCAGGCGAGCGAGTACATCAGCCTTCCCGTTCAACGCTCTAGGGACTCTCGTTAGTTCAATATGGGTGAACCGTTTCATGAGTTCCACCACTCGGCCTCTGTACCGAGCTAATTCGGGTTTGTATATCTTGTAGTGGCCGCTTACTTGGTTGACGACAAGATGGGAGTCACCGTAGACTCGTAGCCGACGGATTTCCATTTCTACGGCGAGCTCCAAACCAGCTATCAGAGCTTCATACTCAGCTTCGTTGTTTGTCCGAGGCTCGGTGAGAGCGAAAGAACGCCGTAGGGTTCCCATTGATGGTGTGATGAACACCAATCCTATCCCTGCTCTTATCTCCGGGATGCTTGATTTACTGGAGGTTCTTATTGATGAGGCTCCATCGAAGTAGAGCTCCCAACATGGCCCATCTTCCTCGAGGTGTAGCACTTGTTCGTCGGGTAACTTACAATTTAGCGGCGACCCTTCTGGTATAGGATGAGCAGCGAGAAATTCTGCAAGAGCTTGCCCTTTCACTGCTTTCTGAGGAGTATAAACTATATCAAACTCAAGTAGCATGACAGCCCATCTTGCCATCCTGCCGGCTAGGCTTGCTTTGGTCATCAAGTGTTTGAGCGGGTCGACCTTGGAGATCAGCATAACCCGATGAGCCAGCAGATAGTGCCTCAGCTTCTTCACAGCAAATGTCAGAGCCAGGCATTGCTTTTCGATTGGGGAATAGTTGTGTTCCGCCCCGACTAGAGTTCGACTGAGGTAGTAGAGGGCATTTTCCTTTCCCTCCTCGTTATTCTGGGCGAGGAGCGCACCGAGTGACTCATCTAGCGCGGCAGTATAGAGAATCAACGGTTTATTTGGAATGGGAGTGGCCAGCACTGGAGGGTGCAACAAGTATTGTTTGATGCTTTCGAACGCTGCTTGACATTCGGTATCCCAGATAAAAGGAGCTCCTTTCTTCATGAGCTTTGAGAAGGGCCTACATCTCCCTGATAAATTTGAGATAAACCTCCGTATATAAGCAAGCTTGCCTTGAAAAGATCTTAGCTGCGTCAGACTCTTCGGAGGGGGCATCTCCATGATGGCCTTTATCTTTGATAGGTCAACTTCGATCCCTCGATGTCGGACTATGAAGCCCAGGAATTTTCCCGATGACACGCCAAAAGCGCACTTCAGAGGGTTCATCTTCAGATCTATTCCCTCAGTCTGGTGAGAACGGTCCTGAGATCTTGGATATGATCGGCCTTGGCTTTAGTCTTGACGACCAGATCATCAACATAACATTCGACGACTTTATGGATTAAGTCATCAAAGATATTAGTCATCGCCCTTTGATATGTAGCACCTGCGTTCTTCAGTCCGAATGGCATTACCTTGTAGCAATATATTCCGATCGGGGTTCGAAATGCTGTGTGCTTCTCATCCTCAGGCGACATCTTGATCTGATTATATCCAGACGAGCCGTCCATAAAGGTGAACAGTTCGTAATTTGAGGTGTCATCGACCATCATTTCCATGACCGGTAGCGGGAAGTCATCTTTAGGACATGCCTTATTGAGGTCCCTGAAATCGACACAGACTCGGATCTGCCCATTTTTCTTCTTGACTGGGACTATGCATGCGATCCAGTCCGCATATTTCTCTTCTCTGATGAAGCCGGCATCGATGAGTTTCTTGGTTTCCTCGATGACCTTTTCTTCCAACTCCCTTCTCATTCTTCGAGGAGCTTGTTTGACTGGCTTAGCATCAGGAGATATAGCCAGCTTATGCACGGCTACCTCAGGGGAAAGGCCAGGCATTTCTTTGTATGTCCACGCGAAGCAGTCAACGAACTCACGCAACAGGGCAATTATCTGCTCTTTCATTTCCTCTGACAAGAGCGAGCTGATGTAGGTCGGCCTTGGATTATCGGGCGTTCCTAAGTCAATCTCGGTTAGCTCGTCAAAGGTTGCTTGTCCTCCATCTTCGAGCTCTTGAGGAGCTTCTTCTGGCTCGGCTACCTCGTCGTCATCATTTGATCTTTCGCCAGCTTCACCAACATGGATCATGTAGCACGCTCTGGAATCAGGTTGAATGTAACCTATTCCCCGTCTGTCTGGAATTCGTCCATCGATGAGTGCTCGGACCTGGGGAGGATGCCATAGCCCTTCGTAAAACTTTGCTTCGGACTCCGTTTGATATAACCGGCATCCGCACTTCTTAAAGTATTCCCGCATCTCGGGCGCATAGTATCTGGGATTGAGGACGGCTCTTATGCCTCTCTCATATGGAAGGCACGCGACAGACAAATCGTCCGGGTACGCAACGGGGTTTGACCCATAAAACAAGATGCCCTTCTGTCCACTTTTCCTCCCGGGAACGTAGAAAGTTTTCAGCTGGTCCACGGTGGAGATTGATAATGCATCGAGCTCTTTGCACATTTGCTCTGGTACCCTTGTAACGGCTAGGGATCCTTCTGCAACTTCGAAGGTCTCTCGCAGTTTCGCTTGTTGCGTGGGGGTCCAATCTGCACCGCTATTGCACGACAGGTCCTCCTCCTCTGACTCTTCAGTGTCGCTGCCAAGATGAGGGCGGACTTTACTGCTATATGGGGTTTCAGTGACGGATTCATCCGTATCGCTGCCGAAACGAGGGCGAGTTTTATGGAAGGACGGGCTTCCAGCGTCGGACTCATCAGTGTCGCTACCGAAATGCGGGCGCACTTGGGCATTTTTGCTTTTGAAAGTGACAGCCGGCGCAGATTTGCTTTTGAGCCTTGGGGCTGGTCTATCCTCAGTCAGTTGTGGCTTAGCATTTTGGTGGTTCATAAAGTACCGAGAATCTTCATATCGGACTTCATGCACACCGAACGGTTGGATGTCTCCGTCAATGCGTCTTTCTTCGCCATTTTTAGTATACTTCATGCATTGATGGAGAGTTGACGGAATGATGCCGTAATCGTGGAGCCACGGCCGCCCCAGGAGAATCTTATAAGACGTGTCGGCGTCGATCACGTATATCTTAGCTTCAGTTTGCAGATCCCCGAATTTGATTGGCAAAGCTATAGACCCCAGAACTTGCTGGCAATTTTGGTTGAAGCCTTGAATGACAATCCTTTCCCTTGACAGGTGTCGGACGTCCATTGACAAACTCTTCAGAGTTCGCAAGTTCATGATGTTCACTGAGGACCCCGGATCAATCAATATGCGATTAATTCGATCTCCGTCGCTGTACCCGGTCACGTAAAGCGGCCGATTATGCTCAGCCGTTCCCAGTAGCAAGTCTTCATCCTTAAATGTGACCGCGGCGGCATACAAAGCGTGTTGGGCTTCTTTCATATTAATTTCCGCAATGTGAGCCTAGTACCGCTCGGGGTTTTGTAGAGCGTGAATGAGAACATCTCTAAGCTCCTTAGATAGGACCAAGGCGTCGTAGATGCTGAGGAGAGACGGAAGCTTCCGGAGATGCGCCAAGACATTATAATCCACCGAGGAAGGACTTATGTTTTCATCAGCCGGTTCTCTGCCATCTTCTTCATTAGCGACTTGTTTTTCCTTCCCTTTTGGGGCGTTGCCCTGATTTGGCGGTAGAGCCCTGCCGCTTCTAAGCTGGATTTGATTGGTCGTTGTGGCGAGCTCCTCATCCTCTTCGGGAAAACAGAGCTCCTCCTCGGAGTCGCTGCCAAGATGGATGGCGTAGCAAGTCACTACTGGGATCTCTTTATTGATGTCTTCTTCTAACTCCTCCAGAATTTCAGCCGCTTGTATAGGGAAGAACTCCTTCAATTGAATCAATGTTCTTTCCTTTTGTTCATATTCTTCGAGGGAATCGATATATTTTTGAATGGTTGATCTCCCTGCAGACTCTTTTTCGCGCCGAGCTGCACTTTTCTTCTTCTTGAGCTTCTTGGATTTTGAGCCTGAAGGAGCCGCATTGGCAGCTGGACTGGTAGGCTTCTTCTGTCCTTCCCATTCCATCCTGGGCTCTTTCTGAATCAGCTTTAGCATCTTCTTTGTCTTATTAGATATGTGCGTACTCCACGGAGGCTGCGATGAGTCGGTTTCGTTTGTCGGGGCAGCGGGTTCAGCTGTCTGCTCCCAGAAGGCTTCAACTTCTGTCTGTATAAAGTTGGCGGTTGCAACTTGATTGTTCACCAACACGCTTTTGGACAGCTCGATCTCTCCAGCCTTGTACTGCTTCTCGACCCAGTCTTTGAAGATATAGCAATCCTCGATCGCATGGCTCACTACTCGGTGGTACGGGCAATACAGAGGATTATCGATCATTTTTGCTTCTTGGGGTCTTTTCGACTCCGGCAATTGGAGGCCGTTGTTCAAGGCATCTTTAAATATCTTGCGGACTTTGTCCCTCCTGAAAGAGTAAACCTTGTTCTTTTTCTCCTCTAGGGAAGGCCCATCTCCTCCCAGCAATGGCTTTCGAGACCGGTTAGTTTTGGATTCGGCCGCCTTTCGCTTTTCTTCATTGTCGGACGCATTGAAGACATTGGTACTGCTGGAACTCCCGCTTCTACGGTTGTCGTCCCGCTTGCTTTTCCAAGTTTTCTCTCTCTGAGAGTCCGGCGGGGACTCTTGCTTTGAGCGTTCCAGCATTTGGACTTTCTTGGTTAGCTCCTGAAATGTCTTGAGGCCCGCTGTACACAAGAATGGGACCATCCAATTGCTGAGGTTCCCAATGAGAAGGCTGACGGACTGGTCTTGCTCCAGCGGCGGTTCGCACTTGACCGTGAGATTACGCCATCGGGCGATAAAGTC
Organism: Agapanthus africanus; assembly: GCA_030015575.1. Taxonomy (NCBI): domain Eukaryota; kingdom Viridiplantae; phylum Streptophyta; class Magnoliopsida; order Asparagales; family Amaryllidaceae; genus Agapanthus; species Agapanthus africanus. The sequence continues at coordinate 248,857,392 of CM057343.1, read as the reverse complement.
AGTGTTGCTTTCATTCCTCCCCGGCTTGGTCCTCACAAGGTCGGCAATGGAGATTTTATCACTGACGCTCATGAACCTTTGCCGGAACAGAGACTCCATTTGGGCAAAGGTAATGATGGACCCGTCTGGTATGCTCGCGTACCAGTCGAAAGCGACACCGGTCAGGCTGTTGACAAACTGACGAAGAAGGAGCGCGTCATTGCCCCCTGTATTTCCGCACGATGCTTTGAAGTGGGCGACGTGGTGATTTGCATTCCCCGTTCCATCAAATCTTCCGAACTTAGGAATGACGTAGCCGCTTGGGAACTCAATCAGATCGTACTGCGCGGGGTATGGCCGCCCACTACTGCCGATTTCTTTCTGAGCTTCAGCTTCGGCCACCAATGTTTTAACCTTGCTGGTGACCAAATCCATTATCCGATCCTGTGTTAGCGGGATAGTGCTATCTGGGGCCAAGGCGTCCCCAGAAGCGGAGTGTGGCCGGCTTTCATGTGGCTCGACCAGTCTTGGACCCGAAGGAACAGGCATTGGCTGCCTCGGATTGTCCTCACCCGGCTGATTAGTAGCGGCTTGCGCTTGATTAGGAGGCGCTCGAGCAATTTGAGCCATAAGCTGCATCACCACATTCGTTAAGTCGTCAATCTTCGAATAGAGCTTGGCCATCTCTTTATCTTTGCTCCTGAGCTGTTTTCGAAGCTCTTGAAGCAGCTCTTGCTCCGCAGTCCTGGGGCGGAAAGTCGGCTCTTCCTCGCTGTCCGAGCTTGACTCTGCATGGACCGAGGGGTCTTTCTGCCTATCATCCTCATCGAGAGGGTTTTCTTCATCCAGCGGGGGCGGCTGTTCTTGGGCGGCAGCAACCACATTCAGGCTAGATTGGGCTTGTGATGTGGTGGCCCCGTCCTTGCTTTTACTGCGAAGGTTGTCGCTAGGGCGCCCGCCCGCCATATAGACCGTATGGATGGTATATCCGGACGTCTTTCTATCATTGGCAGCTGATTTCATGGGTCGCTGTCTTGACCCCCTTATTTCGGTAGCTGGTAGTCGATTGAAGGCGGCTGGCCTAACCAGGTTCTTAAATGGTGCTGGCGCATCTTTTCTGGGTTTGCCCCGCTGCTTTCGTGCGGCACAGAGCGCTTGATAGACTCTTGAAGAGATAGTGTCGTACTTTTTCTGTTGGGGCGGGGACACGTCTCTTTGTGGCACTGTTCGGACCGCTGTCTTCTTGATTCTGGCGGTCATGGCGTTTTTCTGAACCCACTTCAGAGGCTCGAAGGAATTGCTGATTCTTACGTCCGACTCAGCCGTCGTCGTGGGGAAACCCTGCACTTGGAACTTCACATGGTTCCATTTGGCCGAAGCCTTGGCCCTCTTATTGGCTCGATACCTGAGCCGCTTCTGCCTTAACTTTTCTGTTCTAAGCACCTGGCAGACTTCAACTCTTTGGGAAGACGTCGCAGACCGGGCGATGGAAGGCCTTGGAGATACGCTCGATTGTGCATTTGTTGGAGTAAGCGCGTGAGCTCGTCCGCAACATTGGATGTTGCCCTTTGTACCGGAGTTCTTGCCCCCAGCTAGAGCACCAGAGAATCGTTCAGATAGCGTCTTAAGTTTCGGTTGTGGTGCCTTGGCGATCACGACATTCGGCCTCTTGCCCCTAGAGACCAGCTTGGCTGCCTGTTCCGCCGGGATCTCTGCCAGATGAGCGCTTCCGGCAGGGTAGATGATGACGGAGCCGAACTGGCGGGGCGGTTCCTCCCACTGTCGACTGAGGCTTGCGGGGAGAACCACACGAGCGTTGATCTTGACCACGTATGGAATCGGGGTCACGTTGGAAGCTGAATTCGTCTGGGGAGACATTGTCGTTGAAAGCTGATTACTGCACGCAAAGAAAACATCATTTCAGTATAGGCAATCGATATGTATATTGATTGAGTTCGCATGAACGTTTAACCCGAAATATGGAAGGAGAGATTGGTCCCAACGGGCGTGCCAGAATCTGTAGGGTGTTTTTTCGTCACCCCATTGAGATGGGAATACGCGCACGCTTGTCAGGCGTACTACAGATTCCCCCTGCCTAGGGTAGGCCGGGGTTTAATGATTGTGGGGATCCGAATCTCCGGCAGCCGCGGACTAAGCTGCCGTTAATTACTCCTCGCCTTTGGGGCGAGGGAACCTCCGATTAACGGGTTAAACTGGTCATGCGAACTCAATGTGCAGTGTACGTGTGTTCTGTTCTGAAAGGGGGGTTTTGGATATATCGGGAGCCACGCAGAGTTTTTACGGGGGTCCCGCTACCCGGATAGCGGGCTGGGGGTCAAGGGGGCTAGCAGCCCCCTTGCGGGGTTCAGGGCAGCGCCCCGGCCCGAAAATTTTTTTGAGGGGGAGAGTGTGGCGGAGTATGTGTATGTGTACATTTGTATACATATGTATATATATACATGTATATATAAATAAAGGGGAAAAGGGCATCCAAAGGATGCGTGGGGCAGCACCTTGGGCGCTGTGCGCTTAGGTGATGTGCGCTCAGGCGCAAGCGCGCCACGTGTCGGCACGCGGGCGCTTTGCGCATGAGCGCTGCGCGCAGGTGCGCAAGCGCGCCACGTGTCGGCACGCGGGCGCTTTGCGCACTTGCGCAAGAGCGGAGGTGCGCAAGCGCGCGCGCGCCACGTGTCGGCACGCGAGCGCTTTGCGCACTTGCGCAAGCGCGCAGGTGCGCAAGCGCGCACGCCACGTGTCGGCACGCGGGCGCTTTGCGCACTTGCGCACGCGGGCGCTTTGCGCACTTGCGCAAGCGCTTAGGTGCGCAAGCGCTGCGCGCGCCACGTGTCGGCACGCGGGCGCTTTGCGCACTTGCGCAAGCGCGCTAGTGCGCAAGCGCGCACGCCACGTGTCGGCACGCGGGCGCTTTGGGCACTTGCGCTGCGCGCTGCTAAAACAAATTTCTCAGAAGAGAAATCAGAGAGGAGTTGGACTCCTGAGTGTGTGTGTGTTTTTTTTTTTTTTTGGGGTTTAGTGAACGATGTTCTTCTTCTTCCTGTTGCTTGCTGGATCTTGAAGATGAAGAGATGTGAAATCTCAAAATCTCTTCTTTTTCAGATCTAATGATAGATCCAAGTTCCCCTTTGTGGGTTTTGTGGTGAAAAACTAATTTGTTTTGAAAAAGGAAGAGTAAAACTCTTGATTTAATTCAAGAGAAAGAAGAAGGTTTTGGAACCTTGAAGATGGAAGAAAGAGCTCAGCTCTGAGACTTTTTTTTGGAGAGAGAAAAAAGTTGTTTAGATATTTCATTATCTTTGCCTTTATAGGCCATACACTTTACACATAGCCCCTTGGGCTTCACAAAATGGCATTTTGCCTATCCCATGGCTCATGTGCCATTTTTTTTTTGCACATAAGCCATGGGCTTTACAAAAATTTGGCTTTATGCCTATTTTTCTTACATTTATCCATAAAATAAAATAAAAGAAATGCAACAAAAATTATTTATTACAAATTTTTTTATCTTGGCATGGGGGGAGGCCGGCCGCTTCATGTTCGGGCTCGACCCGGGCATGGGCCCACTGGATCTGGGCTTGGGCCCACTTGACTTGGGGTTGACTTTGATTTTGACTTGGTCAACCGGGGTGTAAATTTTTACCCCAACACACGGTCTCCGCTCTTCATCCGTATGTTGCCAGATACCAGTTTAGGGAGACGAAACGTCAAATCAATGTCGTTTTCATGCACAAGGCTCAATGGCAACAACAAGTTCCAAAAAATCTACGCGGAGCTCGAGGCAATCATGACAAAAGCATCCACAAAAGTCCACCTTTCCTCAACAGAAATTCTGGAAGAAATATGAAAGTATTTTCAGAAAATATATGTACCAGACAACAGGGGACAGCAAACCAGGAAACCACCCGAAATCCCACGACACGACTCCACTAGATGGCCGCGGATCCACGGCTAATAGGGGGTATTGGCCGCGGAACCGCGGCCTTATGAGCGCCTCATTTCGTCGTTTTTCTGAGGCATTTTGGGTACTTCATTTTATTGAAGATGGTTGCCCTAGGCCTTCATTTCCCTGCCTATAAATACAGCAGAACTTGCCAAAGCCAAGGGTCATTCTTTTGTTCTTCTTTCTTTTTAGGATTTAGTCTTTTTTCTTCTTCTTCTTCATTCTTTTTCCATGAAAATTGTAGTGAGAGCTTTTTGAGTGGGAGATCAATGAAGATGAGGGCCTTTTGTATCATTCTCTCTTGTTTCTTCTTCCCCTTGAGATTCTTGCTTTCTCTTGATCATTCAACCTCTTCATTGAGCTTGAATGGTTAAGGGTTAGTTATTGATCTCAAGGGTTGTATTATTTCATGGAATTAGCACTTCATTTCACATGCGTTCTCTACCCTTCCCTTGATCTTGCAACCTCTTGATTGAGCTTGCAAGTTTAAGGGTTGGCTATTGATCACATGCTTGTCTTGAGTCCTAGTTTCTTGTTCTTTTATTTGCTTATTTATTACTTGCTTTTTATTACCTTGCTTTACTTTCTTGCAATTTATATTCATGCACTTTAATTACTTGTTTGTAATCTTTTCTTTTCTTTGTTCTTTTCTTTTTGTTCTCTCTTTTTGGTTCTTTTTTGTGAATGAATGTAATTATTATTGTTAAGAAGAAATACGGTATTATAAGTTAACGTTTCTTAGCCCATTTCCTTTTCCCGTATTTTCAATTGAACTCCGCCCAAACGATACGCAAGCGCTCCGTTAGGCACCATACCCTGACAAGGTAACGGTGATTCCTAACCGCGACCGGTTGCGTTCGGTTTGGCCGGAGGCAAAAGCAAGAGACAAGAACGGAAGGACAAGGGTAAATAAGCCGTATTCCACGAATACCGCGCTTAAATCCCCTAATCCACGTTGTTGCCGATTGCTCTAGCTTCAATTGTTCAAGATTCGGCTCAAAGGTTTTGAGTACGGATTTCTTTAGCTTATAATCTCGTATCTTTTTCTTAACAACTTTATACTTGCAAATATTATACATAGGATAGTCTCGAACAAACATACACAGATTCTTTATTGACTCGTCTAAAACAAGAAAGGACATACAACCATCTCCCTGTGGATCGACCCGTGCTCAACCGGCTTGCTGCAAAGCGACACCGTCTTGATTGCGGTTAACTTTAATTCTTACAATCAAATGGCGCCGTTGCCGGGGAGATGGTAGCGTATTTTCTTTCTTGTTATTCGGGTTAATATTCTTTTTGTATATATTTATAAATAAAATAAAAAAAAAATCTTTTTGTCATTTTTTTTGATAATTTTTGTGGGCAAGAGTGCAGATTTTTGCAGATTTGCAAACTGCAATTGTGGGGAGCAAAGTGTACATTCAAGTCTAAGGTGATTGCAAAGTACAGTGCCAAAGATCCGGGTAGTTTGACCCGCGCAAGCGAACCTTTCAAGCTTACCGGATTTGATTCAACGGGGGTTTCCTAACCCAAAAACTTAACGGTACGTATTTTACTAACACCTTCTTCTCAAATCCGACGCATCCAATATACTATTCTTTGCAGGATTCTTTGCAAGTTCGCTAGCAAACGCTAAAAAAATTGACTAACCCGTATTTGTTGCAGCGCCGCGCTTAAACTAAAAAACAATTGTTTGATTCTTTATAGAATTTTTGAATTGCGCATTGCATACATTAATACGGATTTAAGGGCAAGCGAACCCCACAACATACGGTAAAGGATTTCATCACCTTTTCCGTGGCCCACAAATCACGAACTTGAGCATAACGTTTACCCGCACAAATTTTAAAAGAAATTAGACTTTAAGCCTTAAGGACTTCGCGCTCACTAGGAGAAGTTAACTGTGTTTAGAACCTTGCTTAACGGTATATTGTTTACGGGGTGTCTAGGAAAGTGTTAACGGCGCAACCACCAAAAGAGAAAGGGTTATTTAATTAAGGAACTTCGCGAAAGCGTTGGAAAACCTCCCCTTATCTCTGCACTTACCTGGCCTCGTGATCAGTGTATCTTGAGCCTGTTTCTCGACACAGTTTTACTTCGACAATCAAGTTCTGGAGCAGGTCTAGTTGACCTAGGTGAACCCTAGAACGATTAGGTGTGTGGTATTTTTGTGTCGTGATTGTTTTTGTCCCTATTCTTTTTTGTGTGTATATTTCATTCTTTTGTTAATATCTAAAAAAAAAAAATTAAAAAAAAATTAAAAAATAAAAAATCACATTTCCCCCCTCCTTTTCTCTGCCTTTCTTTCTTCCTCTCTTCATATCATGGGTACTCCACCTCGCAAAACTCTTGCCGAACTTTGGTACCCACAACCAGACATTACTTCTTACGGTTCTTGTTTTGGCCGAACTTCGAACGACCCCTCCATGCCCAAAATTTCTTTGAAAGATCGCATAGACGCGTCTAGGACGAACAACTGGACCTCGCAATCCACTTCGTCTCAACCGTTTCAAACATTCACCCCTTCTTGCGTTGATACCCCTTTTGAAAGTCCAGTTGTAGCCACAAGACCTCTGTCCATTGCTGAACGTATTGAACAATCTCGTAGCCGATCTTTAACTCCTTTCACCACTTCAACTTCTTGGGATCAACAATTACATTCACCTTCTTATCCAAATGTTGATCCTGCTCCTGTCCAGCCATTCAATTCCTACCAATCCTACCCTACTTTTGCACCTTCCCTAGACATAGCTTCAGAACAGCCTTTTGGGAATTTTCAGTATCCAAACAACTTTGAATCTTTTACTGAAACCCCTTCTCAATCCATGTCTAGTCTGGAACAGTCATTGGAAGACTTTAGGGTAGCGTCAAGCCAACAGATGATGGATTTGAATGCGTCCATGGCCGCTCTCATACAACCTACTGACCCGGTAGCTAGTTTCCAGCTAGCTCCAAATTTTCCAATGTATGATGAGACGGTAAGACAGGCTGTGAATTTGAGTGGTGAGAGTGAGTTGTATCCCCTTCCAAATCAAACCTACCCGTCCCAAATTGAATCCCACAACTCCTGTTTTGAAAGTCTATCAAGTGTCCCAAATGAATTATCAGTTGAAGATAGAATGTTTAATGAGTTGTGCGACTTTGTAGTGTTTGATTTGCCAGATTATGAAGGGTCCCTTCCAAGTGAAACCGATCCTAAACCTTTTGACCTCTACACCTCCACTTTAGAACATGAAATGATTGATATCCATGCTTTTGTTGAGGTGTCTGAGAACATAGATTTTCACTTGATCGAGGATATTGACGCTGGGAACATTTTGGATGATGAACCCGTAGATTTGGCTGAGTTTGTCTCTTCAAATCATCATCCCGAGTCATTAAATGTTTTTCCCGAACCCCATATGCGTCTTGATATTGAAGAAAAATGCATGGATGAGATAAATTTTGAGGAGAATATTGAGGATAGTACTGAGGATGAAACAGTTTTAATTGATGAGTCGGATTTTCTAATTCATCCTATCCCTTCCACTGACTGTGTACACCCTCCTGAACCTTTAACCGATAACCTTCCTCAATCACTTCCCCCCACCCTTTCCATCGTTCCGACCTTGCAAGAAACCGTCTCACTTTCATTTCGTGTGTCTGGTTTACCGAGTTCGGCGTACCCATGGTCTCTCACGAATCTTGAGGGATTTGACCCAATCTCTCGCCGGGTTAATAGATTAGCACAATCGCTGTTTACACATCGCTCATCACAACTTGTGCTAATCTATTCACTCCATTTGCACCCTCAAGTTCGTACTCCACTTCTTTTTCCCTTCCGCCATTCTTCTTCCTCTCATATACCGAGACCATATCCCGCTTCTCTCCGCATATGGTCTCGCGTATTCTCCATCTCTTTTCTCTACGCCTTCTTCCACCAACCTGTACATTATAGCGATAAAATCTTTGAATGGTTGGTGTTAACTTTTGGCCTGTGTAAGGCCTTGTATAGCTTGATACTGTTTTCTTTTCCCCCTAATCCTGAATTTCAACGCTTAACAGTGGAAACACTGTTTTACTTAAGTTTGGGGGGGACTCTTTTTTGTATATATTTTTGTTTTCCTTTTTGTTTTGTATATAATTTGTTTTTAGGGAGCACCGACAATTTTGACCCTCTTGGTATAGCCTGACAGTGAGGGCACTGTCAAGTTTAAGTTTGGGGGTATGCTCGGTAAGCTTTCTTCCTTCGCATTCATTTGTATATTTTGCATTTGCATACCTTATTAAAAACCCACAAAAATCAAAAAATTTCCAAAAATATAAAAATTTTGTCGTCAAGTTAGCTAATAGGGTAACTTAGATTTTTATTCTGAAAGTTTAGTTGATATGTTAGAAATAACTAAATCCTAGACTTAGGAATTGAAAACCCTAAAAATAACCCTCATTCTGTCTAACTTTGGTAAGTATACGTCCTTACATTTTTTTGAGTTCAGTTCTTGAGTTAAGTCAAGATGAAGGGAAAGTATTGATGCTTTACTGAAGGATAAGTCTGAAAAATAGTTTCTTTTCTTGAGTTCAAATTTAGAAAGTATATACCCTACAAACTGCACTTACACGCACCTTGAAACTTGGGATAGTAGAGGATACCTAGAAATACTCTTGCCTGAAAGCCTAGTATGAAAGAAAAAACGGTATTTAAAGCTAAACACCAAAAGAGCATATAGAAAAATATATCCGGTCTTAAAAAAGAAAAAGAAAAAGAAAAAGAAAAAGAAAAAAAAAGAATAAAGTCAAGACCTGGAAACTGCTATTTACGCTTTAAGTTCACATATTCAGTAATCGGCCGTTAGTGCCTCAGGAAGCATTAATAGTTGCATGAAAGGTGTGTGAGCAAATCCGTCCATCCTTAATGAAAAGAAGTAGTATTAGGTATTAGGGCAAGGGTATTATAGCTTGAATTGAATTCTTAAGTGTAGGGGTGCAAATATACACACACGTAGGGGTATACAATCGATGTTTGAATAAAAGATAGAAATGAAGAATAAGACTTGTGTTTTCTATAGAGCTGATAAAAATCCCTGATTTGAGGCCTCACTTTAGAAGGAAAACTCAGGAGAACCAACATCTTTCTAAACTTTTTTGGAACGTATAGGACCTAAGGTTAAATAGATAGGAGGTGTGAAAAATAGGGGTTGGATATTTCTAACTTAGGATGATAGAATTTCTAACGTAAATACTAAACTATAGGAGTAGAATCGATGTTAACTTATGACACTAGCTTGACGGGATTTTGTGGGTAGTATCCGCTGAAAACCCTCAGGAGACAACACTCCTCCTACTAGGGACACCTAGAGGTTTAACGGCTTGTTGCACGCGCTCAGTGCAATCGCGTTCCCTGCGAAAGTGCGGTTATCATTTTATTTTTGTTAATAATTGGTTTTGCTCGGGACGAGCAAAAGTTAAGTTTGGGGGTATTTGTTCATAACAGAATACTGCATTTTATACCGCCCATTCTTATGCTCGTGTGTTTATAGGTAGGTGCTTGTAATCCGTGTTTGTTACATAATTGCAGAATACAGGTTCTCGGTTCTAAAATGGTGAAATTCATGGAAAACACGACAAAATCCGGGTTCCTGCCACCCACAGATAAAACACGGTCTCCGCTCTTCATCCGTATGTTGCCAGATACCAGTTTAGGGAGACGAAATGTCAAATCAATGTCGTTTTCATGCACAAGGCTCAATGGCAACAACAAGTTCCAAGAAATCTACGCGGAGCTCGAGGCAATCATGACAAAAGCATCCACAAAAGTCCACCTTTCCTCAACAGAAATTCTGGAAGAAATATGAAAGTATTTTCAGAAAATATATGTACCAGACAACAGGGGACAGCAAACCAGGAAACCACCCGAAATCCCACGACACGACTCCACTAGATGGCCGCGGATCCGCGGCCAATAGGGGGTATTGGCCGCGGAACCGCGGCCTTATGGGCGCCTCATTTCGTCGTTTTTCTGGGGCATTTTGGGTACTTCATTTTATTGCAGATGGTTGCCCTAGGTCTTCATTTCCCTGCCTATAAATACAGCAGAACTTGCCAAAGCCAAGGGTCATTCTTTTGTTCTTCTTTCTTTTTAGGATTTAGTCTTTTTTCTTCTTCTTCTTCATTCTTTTTCCATGAAAATTGTAGTGAGAGCTTTTTGAGTGGGAGATCAATGAAGATGATGGCCTTTTGTATCATTCTCTCTTGTTTCTTCTTCCCCTTGAGATTCTTGCTTTCTCTTGATCATTCAACCTCTTCATTGTGCTTAAATGGTTAAGGGTTAGTTATTAATCTCAAGGGTTGTATTATTTCATGGAATTAGCACTTCATTTCACATGCGTTCTCTACCCTTCCCTTGATCTTGCAACCTCTTGATTGAGCTTGCAAGTTTAAGGGTTGGCTATTGATCACATGCTTGTCTTGAGTCCTAGTTTCTTGTTCTTTTATTTGCTTATTTATTACTTGCTTTTTATTACCTTGCTTTACTTTCTTGCAATTTATATTCATGCACTTTAATTACTTGTTTGTAATCTTTTCTTTTCTTTGTTCTTTTCTTTTTGTTCTCTCTTTTTGGTTCTTTTTTGTGAATGAATGTAATTATTATTGTTAAGAAGAAATACGGTATTATAAGTTAACGTTTCTTTGCCCATTTCCTTTTCCCGTATTTTCCATTGAACTCCGCCCAAACGATACGCAAGCGCTCCGTTAGGCACCATACCCTGACAAGGTAACGGTGATTCCTAACCGCGACCGGTTGCGTTCGGTTTGGCCGGAGGCAAAAGCAAGAGACAAGAACGGAAGGACAAGGGTAAATAAGCCGTATTCCACGAATACCGCGCTTAAATCCCCTAATCCACGTTGTTGCCGATTGCTCTAGCTTCAATTGGTCAAGATTCGGCTCAAAGGTTTTGAGTACGGATTTCTTTAGCTTATAATCTCGTATCTTTTTCTTAACAACTTTATACTTGCAAATATTACACATAGGATAGTCTCGAACAAACATACACAGATTCTTTATTGACTCGTCTAAAACAAGAAAGGACATACAACCATCTCCCTGTGGATCGACCCGTGCTCAACCGGCTAGCTGCAAAGCGACACCGTCTTGATTGCGGTTAACTTTAATTCTTACAATCATGTCTTCTACTCACGAGTTGGCAACTCACCCCCGTTGTGCCAAATTCTTTACAGGTGCGATGTACAGGTTTCCCTTGGCAGTTGCTGGCACATCATTTCATTTCGGGTGATTTGCACGGTAGGTTGGTTCATTTGTATCTGAACCGCCGTTGTATTTTTATTATTTCATTTGTATCTAGAAAGCTCCATCAACCATATTTGTATTACTTGATAAGTTTATTGGACCAGTTGTTTATTTCGACCTTAGAGTCGCGCATGTGTTATTCTGATCTGGTGGTTTTGTTTTCTTTTGAGATTTGAGCCTCGCCCTTTGGCATTGTATATTATTGTGATTGTTGTGGTTGTCTCCGCCTGTTGGCGTTGAGCTAGCACCCGTTTGGGGATGCTTTTTATTGTTTATTCATATTATACTTGTTGTACCCGTTTGGGGGCCAGTTTTTACAGAGGAGACTCTGCCGAAATTTTGGTAAAATTTGCTGATGTTTTTATACTTGTTTTCTTTTCATTTCTTCTCTTTTTTTTTATGGTTTAGATTTCTGGGCTTCGGCTTACTTAGGTCACGTGGCGCCTCTAGACGCTCCGTAATCTAAGTGCCGGTCACGTTCCGTACTTTCGGGTCGTGACAACTCTTTTAATCAAAATGAAATCAACCAAGTGAATGAGAGAGAGAGGGGAGGGGCCGGCCATATAAAGAGAAGGAGGAGGGTGAGTGTAGGAGCAAAGAAGGAAGGTGATAATAAACCTTAAGCTTATCATAACCATTCATGAAAGCATGAGTCACAAAGAGCAATTAATGCAAACCAATGAACATAATACAACTCTCCCTTGCATTAAATGAATCATTAATGGCACTAATGAGTCACTTAACACCTCACCACTTCTAGAACCTTCTAGAAGAATGACTCACTCTCATCCAAGAAAAGATAAATCCGTCTTTAACCGAATGTTAAAAGACGGCCGATAGAAAACTAGAAACTGGCAACTTCCAAAAGTGATCCTGAAACGACTTTCAGGATAACCCCGTAACTGTATAAATATACCCGCATTTGTATTACGACCGAATACAAATGCAACTGAGACAAAGATATTATATCTACTCAATATAATACTCGGATCCGGCTTAAACCAAAGCCGACCAGTATCAACTGCCCGAAAAATAACACGTGCGTAAACGCACGTGCATTTTCCGAACCCTGCCATAAAACCATACGGCCTCTACAACGTTTCGCCCGAACTTGGGAAACTGTCTGTGGGGAACTCTAATGACTCGTCAGTACCCTGGCAGTGGGTTTAACCACAAACCGTCAGCGGCACTAGCAATGCGTAACGGCTGCCCATGGACTGACCTCAAGGGAGGCCGATGAGCGAACTCATCCGGAAACCCTACTAAGCCTAACAGTGACAATGTATATATAGTCCGGTCCGTTCGTCTATGAGTATCGCATATCTGCCTAAGGGCCTAGTAACGTCAGACCCCCAATAGCAGTATAAGTCGTATCGGAGTGTAGCCCAATAACACCCTGAGATACTACTGGAGTACCTACCAGTAAATCTCCTACCACGGCCGTGGGCTATGTGTAATGGCTCTCCTATACACAGCATGATCTCGCCCCCAATACCGGGAGAGACGAATCACCTGCCGATCCGCTCACGTGCCTCCATATGGCTCGGGACTGTACCCAAAAACTAACTGTTTTCACGACTCCTTTGAGCCGTGGTAGGGTAGAAATCAAAGCACAGTGGGAACTCACACGAGACAAATGACGACCTCAGGTCGATGAACTAACCTGTACACATGTCACCAAGGAACTGCTATCTGACGATATGTATAATACCAACTAGCAGGTTCCCGGCTAGTCCTGTCCGGTGTACTCATAACCCAATGAGCACCTGTATACATCTTAGGTGATCCAACTGACACCAGTGGCTTGTGAGACCGGCCACCGCCCCTCGTCGGGGTCTCGACTGTATACACTAGTCTACTCCGTAGTATCGATGCCCTGTCTCGAAACTCCCACGACTAGGGACCACAATTAAGGATATGCATATAAACTACCCAACTCTCACGTATATGATCGCCATCATACTGTTGGAAGTAAAGCAAGATCCTAAGGGCACTATCAAAGTGTAACATGTAATTAGTCACCTGAACATGTACACGACTGATAAAGGTAAACCAGATAGCATACTATCATCTCGAGTAAGACTGTCCTACCGGTATAGGTCCTCCGCAATCATTGCAATCACGTACCTGCGATCCAATAATTGACTATGAGGGCACTATCTCCAACAGGAAACTATGCCCGCAAAGCCGTAATGAAACCTGTACGGCAAACCTGCAAGAAACTGGGGCACAACAGGGGTGAGTTGCCAACTCGTGAATGGAAAAACATCTACGCACAGAAATCGCATAAATAACGCAGCCTAGGTCAATGATCATAATATATCCTCAAATATATGAATAGCATGCAGCCTATAACAATGGCTAGGGTAATGTCTAACCCGAGTGTGATCTCATGTGCACGTGTCAGTGCCTCATGTAGCAATATATCATATGAATGAGGTATGAATGCATGAAAACAAAATACATGTAAATGAAGAAACTGTTTTCATAAACTAGTGAGATTTCCTTTGTATTTTTAAAATAAGGTATCATAAATGAAATCAGCATCAACAGTGTTTAGCATCAACACAAAACATGAATCTCAATGTCTCAAAACCTCAGGCTCCGGCTATCCGGACTGGCCTGTATCATCAAATCTCAGTACCTCAACATTTAGAAATCTCAATGTCTCAATCTCAATATCTAGGGCGCCGTCAGTCCAGACCAGCCCCTACCATCCATCTCAAGACCACGACGGTATCCTCCGGATATCCGACGCGTCGGGTAAAATCACCGGTAGGTAGTCTCCCCCGACCAGGCTCATCGTCATCACCATGAGCTTCTTGCCGCGGGGTACCTTACCGGGTCCACCATGTACCCGAAACGGTTCATCCAACTCCACGAATCGGATCTCGAAATCCATCAGCAAACTCATGGTGGACGACTCATACATCATGGGAAAAACCGCGCTTTTCATTTAAAAAGAGAAAGAAGAAGTTTGTATATGTTTTGCGGTTTTCCCCAAATCCAGAAAATCTCATGGAAATCCGAATCCAAAACCTCAATAGCACGAAAAAAAAAAGTGAATATATGCATGAGAATCCATGAATGCGGCATAACAATGAATAACAGTATGCATGAAGTAACAGGTAATAACTACAATGTCTAAACTAACATATAAGGCAAGTACACTAATATCATGTCTAAACTATTAGCTAACAGGCTATGTCAAGCAATAATATTTTCTAAGGTGTACGTGACATGGAAATTACCGATGAAGATGTGTGTGAGCCGGCAAGTAAGTGTACGTGGTACATACGCATCATCGGTAATGGTGCTGGTGTCCTAACAACAAGATATAAACAGTAGAATATGAAGCATAATATAAGCATGTGATGCGGAGCGAACAACAATAATGAGCGGGAGCTGAATACTAGACGCAACGATAATTAATCTGCATTAACCTAAAATAAGTCCTACAATGGTGCCTTTTGAAATAACACGAATCGTGGGGTTTTGAAAATAGGGGCTACGGTGTTTTTAAGAAAAGATTCGTTTTTTGAAATATCAGTAGAATCCCTTGACCTGTCTTTCAAAATACGCACGAATCGTAAGCTTTGAAATAGGTAGGAACCGAATCTAATCTAACAACTAACTAAACTAAAGGGCTAAGCTACAAGCTAGACTACAGGTAAGAAAACCGCCTAACATCTGAGTCGATACCTTTACATACCTGTATATATATTAGTCGGTGATCCCGCCTTAATAATATCATATCCGATACTATATCTATAATCAGACATCCCAAGTCAAGAGTGCGGATCAATCATCAAGATATAGCTCGTACGTAAATCCGTCGTACGGCATCCCTAAATCTGGGTACGGGTCAATATCATATTCCTCACAGTATTCCACTGGTATCCTCTTTATCCAAGATCATAGTCTAGGGTACTGACCTATGTCTAGTACAATACTAATATCCTCAATATACCCATGATCTGACTACTGATCGACAATCTCGTACAAATCGATATCGTCAGCACCTATCATCATCAAGGGGTATACATCGCCCAATACGGCCTAATATCAATATCCTAGCATATCCTGCCTCATATCATGATCACATGTCGACTACATAATGTATATGTCACTATTGCTATGGCATCATCATTCCCAAAATCCTCTAAAGTATCCAGACGTATCTCAATCATGAATCCTATCATATCACCGATATCATAATCAAGATCGAACTCACCGACTCATATCAATCCCAGGTATCATCCTCAAGCCCGTATGTGAACACAAAATCCAAAACCCATGTGAGCACATATCTATGTAGAATCCCATCTATGCACATATGACGTGAGGATGTATGCAAGTATGTATGTGTGAGTATGTATGTGTAGTGCACCCACTACCCTAGGGTTTCGTAACCATTTACCAATCCAACATACCAATATCCATTTAAACATCAATAATTTATCACAATGAACATAAAATGATTGTTGGTGTGTATACGCATCCGTATACATCACCACGGACTGCGGGGGTGCTATACGCCATCCACCCGACTTCTCCCCATAGATATAAATCTACTCACCTGGATGCCTCGGCTACTCTGATTCGATTCCAGCTCCGCCATCTCCGCGCTTCATGTGACGGCTCTGCACCCGATCCTAGGGATGTGCACATGGAAAACAAGAGAATAAATATAAATAGTCGCGGACACAATTGACACAAGTCAACAACGCGCGTTAATTAAACGCGTACGCACCCGGCGCACAAACGCGCTCGCGACAACGCCAAAACTACAATTAGGGTCACTCTATGTGAATAACACCAAGCCTAAAACCAAATTTGCATCAATTGCGCATTCACAACACATTTAATATTATAGGAATTAGGTTGTAGGTCATTAAAATTTCAATTAAATTCAAATCGGTTAATTTCCAAAAGTCTAGTAAGCACCCATACACCATTTTAGTTCATGTCTTGACATTTTATCAATTCTAATGGCCACAAAAATCACACACTAACTTAGTTAATCCATACAAACCATTTCTAAAATTTTATCTCACCCAATTACACATCAATTAAAAACCTAGTAAGCAAGGTTATATAATTAGGAAAAATTAGAAGTAACAATTAACAAATTAGCAACTAGACTAGGTTTTTACATGTCTTGAAATATTAATCTACACTTACTAATTTGATTTATTTATAAAAACCCAAAACTCTAGTTCAAACCCTTTCTTGAAATCTAAATCTTAAAATTAAACCCATAATTAAACACTTAATTAGCATAGATTACAACAATACTAACAAGGTAACAAATTGAGTAAGATTATACATCACAAATCTTGTAGATCTCATAGTAAACTTAGCCTCTAAAAACCCATCTTGCTCTAAGATCCAAGCTTGATTTGGCCAAGGAAAATTGGTTAAAGGTTAAACTAGGGATTAATGAAACTTGTATTGGTTTTTAATGCAATTTTAGAGATTTTTTGATGAGGCAAAGAGGTGAGGAAATGGGGAGGGCTGCAGCAGGAAGCTCGGCCAGAAGAGGGAGGAAGAGGGGTGTGTGGATGTGTGGGGGAAATTTCTAAGTCAAAGACACCCATACCTCACATGTATACACCCATGCTTAATTTCTTTATTCTATTCTTATCAAATTTCAATTCATTTTAATGAAGTGGGGCAATGAGTGGGGATGGGGGGGCTGCCAAGGCTGCTGGTTCAGCCACTAGGGAAGGTTTTTGGGTGAGTGAGTCAGGAAGTTCCATGCAAAGAAAGCCCAATTCAACATGCTACATACCCCTTTGTTTATTATAATTTATTTAAGCTTTTCTTTTACATTTTCTAACCATCTTGACAAATTTCATTTCATTTCAGAAACAATATTTTTCATGTTAGTTTAAAGTGTCATGATGCACAAAATTGTTTCAACTCATTCCAATTTGTAATTTTCCCTAATAAAATGTATTAGTGACGGCTTAAAATAATATTAAAATAATTAATTTCGGAAAATTTTTCAGAAAATTTGAAATTTCAGCACTGGCTCAATAAACACCAAATACTAGCAATTAAATAGCTAGAATATGTATATTTAATTTTATAATAAAGATATTTGCATTTTGACTTTTTACAGAAACCCCCCTTATTTTACCGTTTTTTCGAAATTTCACCGAAACGATTTTCAAAACGTTACAATCTTCCCCCCTTAAAGAAATTCGGTCCCCGAATTTAAATTAAGACTCCCCCCAAATACTAAAACATCTAAGCAAAACCATCAAGTCGTCGGGGCTCCGAAATCGTAAATACATAAAACAAATCGTAGCGCAGCGCATGCGCATGAAAAATGAGCATATAACTCAAATCAAAACTCCGTCAAGCATCCCGCAATCATCGGAGTCATGGGGAAGACATCAATGCCAAATCGAAAGCAAAACCAATATGATATAACTCGAAACTATATATGTAAATATCTGAAGGAAATGCATGCCAAATCTCTTTAAGTCGCTGTGCAACGCGTATAATACTGCAAAGTGGCGGACGTTTATCATAAGAAAATAACTATATACATATATACCTTTGTTTGAAATGTACGTTCCGCCGTTTTGGAAACAATTTAGAAGGGTCTCCTTGTTTTAAACATTTCGTGTCATATCAGACACGTAGGTAAATACTGAGGCTATAGCTCGCTTTTTGGAAATCCCTTCAATAACTATCAATGCATGCAAAATATATTCAAGTACTGTCCTCTGACTAGTCCTGCTTAGTACGAAAACACATCGCAATTATCATAAAAAAACCGTACTGCTCTATAAGAAATCAATCCCAAAATACGCGTATGAATACTACGTGCGTCTGGTACGCATGGAAATCAAAATCCAAATATGTGCCATACATATGCACAGAAACAACATCTAAGTGCATCGGGTGTGCACGAAACATCTGTCGTAGGCAACATGTGTGCCTGACAGCAAAATCAGGTGCATCCATCGTGCACGAAATCATTAAATCCAATATCAAGTGCCGAATATACGCAAAATCCAATCAGGTGCACATGGTGCACAAAACAAATACCGAACATCACCATCGAAATCGAAGTCCAGTGCATCTAAATGCACAACATACGTAACATTGCACTGCAAGCATATATGAACTATACCGAGTGCAAAAACCAAATCGTGTGCGTATATACGCACAAATCAACTCAACTATATGAAATCCATATAATCACAAACATGAGAACCAAGGCACGAAAACGATATCAAGTGCAACAACCGTGCAAAAATCGTAAATACTCAGCATGTGCAACCATGGTCCATGAAGACAAATATCATGAAACTCAATCATCAAAATCAATCATGCGAATAAATTGCCTAAAATACGCAAAATCAAGTATGGCGGAATAGTCCCGCTCAAGCACATCCTCCAAGAATCTCTGGCCAACTGTTGTGGTCACTCATAGCATATCTCGTTGACGATCCTGAAATCTGGCCTGCTAGTGTGCGTAACATGACCACTCCTGGGTCCGAGTCTTCTCGTAATTTATTCCAGAAAAGTCCTGTCGAGGTCTATCCCAAATCTCGTCTCTGCCGAACTGTCCGGAAGTCATTGTCCTTTACTATATCTGCGTCTTGCTCTGGAACGACTGCATTCTCCTCACGACTCCTCTGGAAGGTATATCTAAGCACAATGCCTCGTCATGCGTATCGCATCTCTGATTTCGAAGGAGTGGAACGTCGTCTTATCCAGATCTTGTACGAACCTCTTTACTCCACTTTCTCTAATGTCGACTGCTTCGGACTCGTCTCATCGTGGCTACATGGACTGAGCTCCAACGGCTATCCTCGTATCGGGAGTCTCCCAAGACATGCATCTCACCACCTAGCATCCGAATTAAGTCGAGCCATCCGATCGAGTCGTCAAAACCTCATAATCCCTCAAGAGCTCAACCTCTTGGGCACAGTTTAATAGTATCGAGTACATACCACAGCATCGGTGGTCCAGCCATAGAAGGGCAAACCCAAGCCTCACTAATGGCGCCGTAGAACTGTCGCAAACCCGAAGGTTCAAAGGCTTTCACACGGTCATTAAGTCGAGTTAGGGTTTCATTCTTCTAGAGAGACCATAGAATTGCCTGCATGTCTTTCCGACTACTTTAAACTTGGAATAATGGGTTTCTGACATTTGATCGTCTCTGTCGACTCCCAACGTCTCCGTGTGAAGTCGTCTCTAGCTGGAATCAATCTATCTGATGATCTCGCATCGAGGTAGGCGAACGATCCACATGTCCTAGTCATTCATCCTCGATGACTACCTTCTATCATCTCTTAGTACAACTCGTTCTGCACTAACTCCAGCATCTGGGGCAATATCTCGTCGTTCGCAGCAATAACTGGCTCGCTCGTCTGTACTCTGAATAGTGCCTCGACCATTATGAATAAGCAACACACCAACGGTCATCAAAATCTGGCTGGCCTCTATCATTGGCACAATCCTCTAGTGTCGATCAGCACATCCGAGTAACCACATAAAGGCGATCCCCAAACTCTCGTGGCGCGGAAACACAGTAAAAAGACACATCTCTGCAATCGTGTGTCGCCGGAATTTCGCCCTGGTCAGTCCTCGTTCGTGACGAGCTCGTGCTGACCGCAACTCTAGCTGTAGCTCTCCCTTCCCGTAATCGTGGCAGCAAAACCATAACTGGTACTGATGAGGCTAGATCGGAATGAATATAATACTGAGCAAAGAAATGTACATCCTAAGGCTTCTTAAGTGGAGTAGCGTATCGTAAATATGCCGTGGAACATACCTACGGTACGTCACTCTACTTTAGTCACCTATTCCATCAACCAAGGGTCATCCTACGCTCCGAAGGTAAAACCTAACGCTCTGATACCAACTTTGTCACGTCCCGAAAGTACGGAATATGACCGGCACTTAAACTACGAACGTCTCGAGGCGTACGTAATCTAAGTAAGCCGAAAACCCAGAAACCCAAACCAAGAAAAGTAGTAGAGTGAAGGAAAACCAATTTAAATCAAGTAGTTTCAATTGCATAAGCCGAATTATGCGTTTTTTTAAAAAAAAATATCAAATAATTCCTGAAAATTTCGGCAGAGTCTCCTTTGTAAAAACTGGCCCCAAACGGGATACAACATGAATAGTATACGAAATCAAAAAGGCATCCCCAAGCGGGAGCTAGCTCTTCGTTAATCGACGGTCACAACCACACAAGCAATGATAATATACAACGCCAAGGGCGAGGATCAATACTCAAAAGGAAACTCAAACAACAAGAATTCCACAGAAATAAAACGCGCGACTCTAAGGTCGAAAGAATAACATCACTGGTCTCTATCTCAAAAATAAACACATGTTTGGTTGATGGAACTTCTAGATACAGCAGAATAATAACATACAAGATATACAATGGGGGTACGATACAAGTAAACCCACCCACTAGCAAATCACCCGAAGGAAACTATGCCCGCAAAGCCATAATGAAACCTGTACGGCAAACCTGCAAGAAACTGGGGCACAACGGGGGTGAGTTGCCAACTCGTGAATGGAAAAACATCTACGCACAGAAATCGCATAAATAACGCAGCCTTGTCAATGATCATAATATATCCTCAAATATATGAATAGCATGCAGCCTATAATAATGGCTAGGGTAATGTCTAACCCGAGTGTGATCTCATGTGCACGTGTCAGTGCCTCATGTAGCAATATATCATATGAATGAGGTATGAATGCATGAAAACAGAATACATGTAAATGAAGAAACTGTTTTCATAAACTAGTGAGATTTCCTTTGTATTTTTAAAATAAGGTATCATAAATGAAATCAGCATCAACAGTGTTTAGCATCGACACAAAACATGAATCTCAATGTCTCAAAACCTCAGGCTCCGGCTATCCGGACTGGCCTGTATCATCAAATCTCAGTACCTCAATATCTAGAAATCTCAATGTCTCAATCTCAATATCTAGGGCGCCGTCAGTCCAGACCGGCCCCTACCATCCATCTCAAGACCACGACGGTATCCTCCGGATATCCGACGCGTCGGGTAAAATCACCGGTAGGTAGTCTCCCCCTGCCAGGCTCATCGTCATCACCACGAGCTTCTTGCCCCGGGGTACCTTACCGGGTCCACCATGTACCCGAAACGGTTCATCCAACTCCTCGAATCGGGTCTCGAAATCCATCAGCAAACTCATGGTGGACGACTCATACATCATGGGAAAAACCGCGCTTTTCATTGAAAAAGAGAAAGAAGAAGTTTGTATATGTTTTGCGGTTTTCCCCAAATCCAGAAAATCGCATGGAAATCCGAATCCAAAACCTCAATAGCACGAGAAAAAAAGTGAATATATGCATGAGAATCCATGAATGCGGCATAACAATGAATAACAGTATGCATGAAGTAACAGGTAACAACTACAATGTCTAAACTAACATATAAGGCAAGTACACTAATATCATGTCTAAACTATTAGCTAACAGGCTATGTCAAGCAATAATATTTTTTAAGGTGTACGTGACATGGCAATTACCGATGAAGATGTGTGTGAGCCGGCAAGTAAGTGTACGTGGTACATACGCATCATCGGTAATGGTGCTGGTGTCCTAACAACAAGATATCAACAGTAGAATATGAAGCATAATATAAGCATATGATGCGGAGCGAACAACAATAATGAGCGGGAGCTGAATACTAGACGCAACGATAACTAATCTGCATTAACCTAAAATAAGTCCTACAATGGTGCCTTTTGAAATAACACGAATCGTGGGGTTTGGAAAATAGGGGCTACGGTGTTTTTAAGAAAAGATACGTTTTTTGAAATATCCGTAGAATCCCTTGACCTGTCTTTCAAAATACGCACGATTCGTAAGCTTTGAAATAGGTAGGAACCGAATCTAATCTAACAACTAACTAAACTAAAGGGCTAAGCTACAAGCTAGACTACAGGTAAGGAAACCGCCTAACATCTGAGTCGATACCTTTACATACCTGTATATATATTAGTCGGTGATCCCGCCTTAATAATATCATATCCGATACTATATCTATAATCAGACATCCCAAGTCAAGAGTACGGATCAATCATCAAGATATAGCTCGTACGTAAATCCGTCGTACGGCATCCCTAAATCTGGGTATGGGTCAATATCATATTCCTCACAGTATTCCTCTGGTATCCTCTTTATCCAAGATCATAGTCTAGGGTACTGACCTAGGTCTAGTACAATACTAATATTCTCAATATACCCATGATCTGACTACTGATCGACAATCTCGTACAAACCGATATCGTCAGCACCTATCATCATCTAGGGGTATACATCGCCCGATACGGCCTAATATCAATATCCTAGCATATCCTGCCTCATATCACGATCACATGTCGACTACATAATGTATATGTCACTATTGCTATGGCATCACCATTCCCAAAATCCTCTAAAGTATCCAGACGTATCTCAATCATGAATCCTATCATATCACTGATATCATAATCAAGATCGAACTCACCGACTCATATCAATCCCAGGTATCATCCTTAAGTCCGTATGTGAACACAAAATCCCAAACCCATGTGAACACATATCTATGTAGAATCCCATCTATGCACATATGACGTGAGGATGTATGCAAGTATGTATGTGTGAGTATGTATGTGTAGTGCACCCACTACCCTAGGGTTTCGTAACCATTTACCAATCCAACATACCAATATCCATTTAAACATCAATAATTTATCATAATGAACATAAAATGATTGTTGGTGTGTATACGCATCCGTATACATCACCACGGACTGCGGGGGTGCTATACGCCATCCACCCGACTTCTCCCCGTAGATATAAATCTACTCACCTGGATGCCTCGGCTACTCTGATTCGATTCCAGCTCCGCCATCTCCGCGCTACATGCGACGGCTCTGCACCCGATCCTAGGGATGTGCACAAGGAAAACAAGAGAATAAATATAAATTGTCGCGGACACAATTGACGCAAGTCAACAACGCGCGTTAATTAAACGCGCACGCACCCGGCGCACAAACACGCTCGCGACAACGCCAAAACTATAATTAGGGTCACTCTATGTGAATAACACCAAGCCTAAAACCAAATTTGCATCAATTGCGCATTCACAACACATTTAATATTATAGGAATTAGGTTGTAGGTCATTAAAATTTCAATTAAATTCAAATCGGTTAATTTCCAAAAGTCTAGTAAGCACCCATACACCATTTTAGTTCATGTCTTGACATTTTATCAATTCTAATGGCCACAAAAATCATACACTAACTTAGTTAATCCATACAAACAATTTCTAAAATTTTATCTCACCTAATTACACATCAATTAAAAACCTAGTTAGCAAGGTTATATAATTAGGAAAAATTAGAAGTAACAATTAACAAATTAGCAACTAGACTAGGTTTTTACATGTCTTGAAATATTAATCTACACTTACTAATTTGATTTATTTATAAAAACCCAAAACTCTAGTTCAAACCCTTTCTTGAAATCTAAATCTTAAAATTAAACCCATAATTAAACACTTAATTAGCAAAGATTACAACAATACTAACAAGGTAACAAATTGAGTAAGATTATACCTCACAAATCTTGTAGATCTCATAGTAAACTTAGCTTCTAAAAACCCATCTTGCTCCAAGATCCAAGCTTGATTTGGCCAAGGAAAATTGGTTAAAGGTTAAACTAGGGATTAATGAAACTTGTATTGGTTTTTAATGCAATTTTAGAGATTTTTTGATGAGGCAAAGAGGTGAGGAAATGGGGAGGGCTGCAGCAGGAAGCTCGGCCAGAAGAGGGAGGAAGAGGGGTGTGTGGATGTGTGGGGGAAATTTCTAAGTCAAAGACACCCATACCTCACATGTATACACCCATGCTTAATTTCTTTATTCTATTCTTATCAAATTTCAATTCATTTTAATGAAGTGGGGCAATGAGTGGGGATGGGGGGCTGCCAAGGCTGCTGGTTCAGCCACTAGGGAAGGTTTTTTGGGTGAGTGAGTCAGGAAGTTCCATGCAAAGAAAGCCCAATTCAACATGCTACATACCCCTTTGTTTATTATAATTTATTTAAGCTTTTCTTTTACATTTTCTAACCATCTTGACAAATTTCATTTCATATCAGAAACAATATTTTTCATGTTAGTTTAAAGTGTCATGATGCACAAAATTGTTTCAACTCATTCCAATTTGTAATTTTCCCTAATTAAATGTATTAGTGACGGCTTAAAATAATATTAAAATAATTAATTTCGGAAAATTTTTCAGAAAATTTGAAATTTCAGCAGTGGCTCAATAAACACCAAATACTAGCAATTAAATAGCTAGAATATGTATATTTAATTTTATAATAAAGATATTTGCATTTTGACTTTTTACAGAAACCCCCCTTCTTTTACCGTTTCTTCGAAATTTCACCGAAACGATTTTCAAAACGTTACAATGTCACCTTGGAAGCCTGGAATGATAATCGTCTCTTAAAAGAGGCTGCCGTTATCAAATCCCTAGAACATCCATTTTTGTTCTAAAACTGCTTCCGACTGTTTTTCCAGGATTGGATCAATATCAACTTATTGCATCTACTGCAAGAACGACATCTAGTGTGGTACTTGACATCTCATGATCAACTCAATTGCCTAAGCAAGTGATCTGTCAATCATGCGTATCCCTCTCCCCTTTAGTCTGTATGACAACTTTAGAGAGGGTGACTCCATCACCTACAGGTATACTACCGTGCCAGGAGTCATCCATTTTAAATACTCATAGAATGCTGTCTAAGTACCCAGATTGGAAAACTACCGAAATCTAGATCTAAAACCATAGATCTAGTAACCAGAATGTCTGATATAATATCCAAGTCCTGTATAGAGAAACCACTGTGTGACGACCAAAGTATAACCGATCGTTGTATAGGAATCTCACTTCCTACTCTGTGTATGTCATCCAAATACCAGGACATCATACCCTACTAGCTTCTTAACAGATCCATCCCTTATTCTGATGAAGTCAAACCTATGACTGTCACATCAGAAATAGATGATCTATCTCCGCTATATCTGCTTTAGTCTATAAATAGACATAAGCCACCTGTCCACCAATGCTTCCGCTGCTCCCACTGACCACGACAACCCTCTGGCAAAGTCATATAGACATACACTTCTAAAGCTAGTTTAGAACGACGCTGTACTCATCCTCCTGCCGGGTCTCACAGTCTGGAACAACAGCAATGGCAAGTCTGGGTAAACAAGAACCTCCCTGCCACCGTCCCTGAGCATACCGAAGTACCTCTCGCGTGCCTGAGGTTACCCACCATATCTGCGGAGTGGCCAATGGAATGTCAAACCAGATTGAATCTTTAAGTTCTTGTCAAATCTTCAGTAATCGTTTGCGGTTCTGGAATCACTTCCAGTCCTACCATACTCCCACTACTGTTTTTTGAAAAAATCCATTTTTATTAAAACTGTGGCGAGTCAAGAACAATATCACTATTGATCTTCCAGATGGTAGAAAGTCAACCCTCGTCATAGCCCGGGTCAACCCACAAACAGCCATTACAGAAACGTGCCTTGAGTTATCCGGAGTCTGGTTTTAAGCATAAGCCGGACAACTCCCCGTACCTTAACAATGTCAAGATATGAACTGTTCTATATCCAATACAGGAACAGAGGCCCTGATTTAATTGAACCAGATTCAAATCATGCTGCTGTCTCCAGTGCATGTCAACTAAGTGGAAAGAGGTCGATCGGTGTTACTCAACTTAGGAATGCTTCCAATTATGAGTAACCTGAAAGAGAAGCAAGTTCTCATTACTATAAACTGAATACCTTACACAAGTATCTATATGTTTGATCACCTTGAAGAATCCCGATACTTGAAATACCCGGTTCTCTACTTTAATCTTATACTTATAACTTCTCAAAACTCAGATCCTGTGTTTCTACGAAACACCTGTCTAAAACTAGAGAAGTCATAAGTAAACCGAATATAGTACGAGGACAAACCCCTCTGTCCTAATAGACACTGGACAATATACAATACTCTGTATAAGTCCCCTGAGTCTAGTAACTCATTCACTGTGTGTCGTAGGTTGAAAATTGTACTTATGGTTAAGAAGAATTACACCGTTGTTCAATGCTCCTTACCTATGTAGGGTTCCTAGGCACCTTAATGAGGTCTCACAAGGCATCAACCATGCCAATTTTAAAATTTACGGTGCCGAGAAACCCTAAACTACGGATCGTCGGCTAGATGTCTAGGCGAAACAATAAACTAGTTAACACTTAACTAAGAGATACGGAAATACAACCTTTGTAGATCCGGTTCTCCACCTCCATAGCTCCGCAATGAAGTCTCCTCGCTGTCCATAACAAGTCCCGGGCTCTAGCGTCGGCTTCATCGGAGAAATGGCGAGCTAGGTCGTCGATGTCCATGCCGAAGATGATCTACGTCGAGGCATCGCTAGATCAAGCTCCACCTTCACCAAGCCATGAAAACTTGTGAAGGAAACACGCTCTACTACTTGGCAAGAGGTTGAGGATGAAGAAATAGGAAGTGGGTAGACTTTAGAATTGGATTTCTCACTTGTTTTCATCAATCACCATTGATGAAGTGAAGGTTTCTTCATTATGAAGATGAAGAAGAAGAAGAAAGTCTTATTATAAGTTATTCCAAAAATGGAAAAATAAAAAGAATGTTTATCATAATCTAACCATGGTAATGTGTAGAGAATTAACCAAAGTTAGTTGAATGGTTAGGGTTAAGAATGAGATAAGAATGGTGGACTTTGGTCAAAGCTTCATGAAGCTTCAACTAAACTATAAATAAAGCCACCATTCTTTCTCTTTATTCTTATTTATTTCAAAATGAATAAATGAAATAAATAAATGAGAAAAGGAAATGAAACCCTAACCACTTAAGTAACCATGGTTTAATTCTTTACACAAACCCAAACTAGCATGTATCATCAAACATGATACAATCTTGTGTACAAAAGTATATCACATATACAATGTGCACAAAAAGTGAGAAAATCCACTTAAAGTGAACCAATACTAGTTAATGCAAAGTAATATATCGAATATATAATTATGCATTAAATCATTAAATCAACACTTGATTCAATGATCCGGTCATGTCGCACACAACTGACTAGTATACAATGTATCGGCTTATCGAATCAATCCTTGATTCGATAACTAGGTTATATCGCATACAACCATTCGACACATTCATCGCGAGAATGAAATACGGTATCACATACACGCATTATTCTCGGTCCCGCACATATCTCATATGCGCTCCTATTTCGTTTCGCTTGAGCCAGGAAACCTCTGTGTAGGACTCTAAAGACTCGTCAATACGCCGGCAGCAGATGATGATCATATCAAGCACCCACAAGCCGCAAGCGGTCTGCTAAACGTAACGGCCACCCGGGTATTGAGCGATCAGAAGATCGACGAGCAAGCCCGCTCACACTCCTGTGAATCCAACCAGTAACACTACCGTACAGTCCGGTCTCGTCGTCTGATATGTCGCATATCTGGCCTAGGGGTGGTAAACGTCAGACCCCAATAGCTCGATAAGTCGTGTCGATATGAGGTCTATAACAATTCGAGAAACTACTGGTAACACTTACCAGTAAATCTCAGCAACCCAGGTCAGGGATTTCCTGTTATAGCCAATCGAACACAGCGCAACATCAACTCCCTATACCGGGAGAGACGAATCTCCTCCTATCGCTCATTGCCTCCATGTGACTCGGGACTGTACCCAAAAACCACCGTTTTGCATGCCCTCTTGGACGTGGTAAGATGGAAATCAAAGCACAGTGGGAGCCACACAAGACTCTATGACGATCTCGGGTCAACAGACTACTCTGTACCAGTGTCACCAGAGAACTGCTATCTGACGTGAGGTATAATACCATCTGGGAGTTCTCGGCGAGTCCGTCCAGTGTACCCAGTCTCCACTGAGCACCCGTATATCATCTCTGATGTCAAACACCAATGGATATGGGATCATCCATCGCTCATCTGTATGGGTCGAGAAGGTATACGCTAGTCTACTCTGGTATATCGATGCCCCGTCTCGATACACCCACGACTAGGGACTTTGAAGGATGTACTTATGGACTACCATGTCCCCACTAGTATGATCTGCATCATAGTCCAGGTAGTCAAGTACACATCCTAAGGGCTTTACCAACATGTAACAGAGAGACAAACAGTATACACGTTAAGGTAAAGATCAACCAGATAGCATACTATCATGTCGAGCAAGAAAGTCCTTCCTATATACGTCCCAGCATCCACTACAATATACATCCTATGTACAGTAATGGCCTCTAGGGTATACATATAACTAACAATCTCCCACTTGCACTAGGGCCATCTGTAGCAGTGGTTGTAGTATCTCATACTCAACAATCCCATAAAAAATCTCTCTCTGGGAACCGGCCTTTGTGAGTGGATCCGCTGTGTTGCCCTCTGAATCTACTCTCCTAACCTCGATCACCCTGGAGATCAACCATCTCCATGATCAGGTGACACTGCCTTAGAATATGTCTGGATCACTGATGGGACGGGTGTTCCTTGGCATAAGCCACAAACTCCATTGTCACACAATGGAAGGAACTAAGTTCATCTGATGAACTAATATACACCCAGACAACCTCTTTGGTAGCATCTTAAGTAGCGATGTATTCAGCCTTAATCGTCTAGTATGCCACGGTATCTTGCTTGGAACTCTTCCAACATACCGTCCCTTTACTGAGGGTAAAGACAATGCCTGCGACTGACTTTCAGTCGTCCTTATCATCCTGAAACCCTTCCAGTGATTCTCCCCAGGATCGGTTGATACTATCTCACTACAACTAGTGAGAATCCTAACATCCAATTAGATCTATCTCATAGATCCAAAATCCATGATTTAGGAGGTATCACTTTGATCCTATATGGAGAATCATTGTGATAAGCGGAGATTGACCGAGCGTAGCATAGGAAACTCCTTCCCTATCAAGAGTATGTCATCCACGTACTCTACGAGGATCGTCACCATATTCCCTACTACCTTTTTGTTTATACAAGGTTCATCTACCATTTTGATGATATCAAACTCTTTGACAAACACATCAAAACAGTTGTTCCAACTCCGCGATACCTGCTTTATCCTATAAAGCATCTTGTACACGTTTCCGCTGCTCCCACTGTCTACGAAGTCCTCTGGCTGTGTACTTATAGACGTTCTCTCCTAAATCATTATTTAGAAAAGCAGTCATGACACCCAACCGCCAGATATCGTAGTCATGGTATGTAGCCGTGGCAAGTAGGATCTGGATGGACTTAAGCATAGCCACTTGAAAAGGTTTCATCATAATCCACGCCTGGTCGATGACGAAAAGCTTTAACAAGTCTAGCTTTGAAAGTCTCAACTTTTCCATATACACCAAGAAATCTTCTCAAGATATACTTGCTCCTGATGGGGATTTAACCCTTCAGATAAAGCAACTAAAGTCCATACTTTGTTGGTGTATCAGGATTCCATCTCAGATCGATAAACATCCAGCCATTCTCATAGAGTCTCACTCCTGATGGCCAGCTCGAAACTAGTTGGGTCATCATCTCATGATGTAATCCTCGCTCCCACTGTCATAGAGAAACCGAAGTATCTCTCAGGTGGGTGAGGAACCCTACTAGATCGGCGGAGAGGCTGAGGTTCGTTGGAATCTACTGAATCCTTTGGTTCTATCAAATCATGTACTGTAGTTTGTGTAGCTGGAACATTTGCAGTTCTACATTACAGACCTTGCCTCGAGCTTGTCCGGATTTTGCTTTTAGACATAGGCCGGTCAACCCCAAATCTTAACTAACTTAAGATATGGGCTCTTCCCTTTCCATATCATATATGAAGTGGTAGGTAACTGATTTGATTCGAACCCTATTCAATAGGTATGCAGCTTCTCAAGTGCATAACTCCCAAAAGGAAATAGGTAACTCAGTAGTACTCATCATAGAGCACACCTTATCATATAGGGTGTGATTGCTCCGCCCCGATATACCATCGTGCTATGGTGTATACGGAGGAGTAATGCTGAGAGAGAATCTCATTCTCCTTTAGAAAAGTCCAGGAATTCCGTGCTCAAGTATTCTCCTCCTTGATCTCATCAAAGGACATAATACTTATACCTGTGTTTTGGTTCTCTACTTCTAGCTTATATTCTGTGAATATCTCAAAAGGTTCGGACTCATGTTTCAACAGGAACATATGACTGAATCTTGAGAGATTATCAGAGAATATAATGGAGTATAAAGAACCGGTCTTGGCATGTGTAGACAGGGGACCTACATACATCAACATGTATCATCCCAAGAGTTCATTAACTCTTTCTCTGTTTCCAGTAAACGGAGCTATGGTCATCTTATCTTTGTGACATGATTGGCAAGTTTCAGAAGATGTGAATTCAAACTGATTTAAATATACATCTAAATGTAACTTCAGCCAGTCGGGTCGCATTGTTCTGACCTAGTCTACAATACCTCAAGAAGGATTCGTTCATTTCTGAACTCTTCCTCTTGTGTGTGTTCTGTACACTAAGAACTGTAGTTTGATTTAGAACATCAATGCTTTTAGATAACGTGCCTGATCCGATCAACTTTTGATATAGGAAATGTTCAAAACATAATCCAACCATACAAAATTTTATCACTTCTTTACTAATAAAGAGACTGATATGATTTTGTATATCAGGTTCGGTATCTAATAACATTCGTTCAGAATCAATGTATTTGTAATACAGGGTGACAGTGACCAACAGACTTGGCTGCAACATTTGCCCCGTTTTCTGCCTCATGAAACTTATCACCCGTTCTCAGTCCTCTACCTTTCTGTAGCCCTATGTAACAGATTACATATCTGGGATCCTGATCCGGTATCAAATACCCAGGATGTAGAGGATACAGAGAAACAGTTCTTTGTAACGAACATACCCGAAGATGATGCATCAGCATGCACTCTCTTCGTTTGGGCGGCACGGGAAATCTGGTATTCCCCAATTTCCTGCTCTGTCTTATAACAATTATAAGTTGGAGCGGGACCAACGTTCCCCAGCTCAATATAACAAGCGGGTTCGGTCAATATTCCGTATTATTATCTTGATTAAGGCGTGATATGGTCGCTACCTGGAGAGAGAGAGAAGAAAACACTCAGCGTGCGCTCTGTCAAGAATAGATTGGTTATTATTTTATCTAATCAGGATGGCTCCCACTGCTTTTTATCAAATCTTCCTTCAAACCCTAAAAGGAAAGACTAGCCGGGATTAATTACACACTACAAGTTCGCCAATCTTTCAGCCAGGCCAGTGTCGGTACTTTGAGGGAGGTCCCCCGTGCTTTCGCACGAACCTAATTAATGTAAACCTCGTTTTCCCAGAGGCGTAACCTCGTTAACACCTTTCTAGAAACCTACTTGATCGGCTAATTGTAATGTATAAAACTCTCCCAGGAGTAACTCTTACTCGCAGCGGGTATCGGGATCCAACTATCTCATAGGAGGTATGCAATCTCATTGCAAATTTCAACACTCGAAATTCCCGATAATATTTTGCCCCTAACCTCCTATGACCTTGACAAAGGCCAACAAACCATAGGATGCTAGTCAAGTTCAACCCGTCATTTCCTGATTGAATTAAACCCACCCGCACGGCCCTTGACAAAGGCCAACAAGGTCGCACGACTACCCTAACTCAATCTGCATCATATGCATAAGCAGATAAGCACCAGTTAGCTACCGCACACTGCGCCTTGACAAAGGCCAACAAACGCAGCACGAATACTAACTACTACTTATCTGAAATGACGGAGGGCTACGACAGGTTTTTATGAAAACCTATTGCGTAATGAACTTGATATCGTTGTAGAATCAAATGATTTTAAAATGGAGTGTTTTTGAGGCTTTTCTAGTTTTGCTAAAGGAGTCACTCCCGGTGAAGGGATCGTCGGTCCTTTCCTCGTCGAATGAGGTGCGGGATATATCATATATATCACTGTGCAAAGCAAAAACACTTAAAAGCTATCAAAAGACAAACCGAGTGTGTAGCATCTGCCAGTTATTGCTAAAGGAGTCACTCCCGGTGAAGGGATCTCGGTCCTTTCCTCATCGAATAAGGTGCAGGATATATCTCATATACCGCTGTGCAAAGCAAGAACTGTAGCTACCTGTTTTATTTTGAAATTCGATTCTACAACATCTTAGGTTTTTTTTATTTCATTAATCTCATTAATGAAGTCCCATCATTTAAGTCCACCTAACCATCACAGATAAACATAACGTACGCTTATGCCATCCGCATTCGCCTCGATGTCCCGTCTGCACCGTTAGGTTAGGTAACTAACGCCAGAGCGAGGCAGGGCTAGCGCGGGTGTAAAACATAAGCAACGTCTATATAATATATCATATATACTATATATGTATCTATCACAGAACATCACATGAACACATCACAGATATCGCAGCAGAAGAAACATATGAAATATTGGATATACTAGGACGTCCGTGTTTTCAATACGAGCCAGTATAAAACACGGATTCCACGGTCGTGATGAATAGCCAAACCCACACCCCTAGACCCCTACGAGAGCGGCAAGCAACCCTACCAATTCTGGAGTTAGGAGACCCGGACTCGACTCTTCGAGTTGGTCTCCCACTGGACTCCAGAACCCGGTTACTTATGCCCTCCTCCTTAGGTCTATCCTAGTGCGGAAAAGTAAATAATATACAATAACGGGTGACATCTTCCGCAACCTGGAAGCGCCCCAAATAAAAGAATATTACATACAAGTTTTTACATGAATGAAAATGAAAAACACTCATCTCACATAAAAACCCCCCGGCTATTCAAACACGACGATCCAATATAACATATCCAGCAACACATAACATCACATGTCATCAACGTAAGTAAACATGTGCATCGCAATTGTCGTTGACATATAGCAACGAAACCGGCGATATCACATATTACACTTACGGTCACAGAAAAGAAAGTGTAAAACTACAACAGTTGGAATCCGCAACCACCTCAGACATCGCATGCCTGACCAAATGAATTACTTAGACATCGCATGCCTAACAATTATAAACCCCGCATTTTAGTCTTAAAATCGAAAACTCTTTTCAATATCAAGTCGGGCAATTCAACAAGATTCCCGATAATTTTGATCGAATGCTCGTCGCAAACTTTAGTAGGCGGCTGCACCCCCGATACCGTCGACGAAGTGCACCAAGGCGGAACACCGCTGCCGCGAGCACCCGGACGGATGCTTTCGGCGACGGGGTTCTCCTACAGTCACTTGGTCGGGGCTATGGAGCGAGGCTGTCTATTAAGTTTACCCGGCGAGTATCCGCGTACACTACGTGATTGCGACGGACTTTTGATCACATCAAAATTCCGTGGCAACCGATCAAGTGAGACTAAAGTGCTATGTTTATAACATTCATTCCGTTATCTCATAACTACTTGTGAATTCCAATTATTGTATCACATTCCGGATAAATAGAAAATGTTAAACTTTCCGATCGAACAATCGAACACCCAAGTTTTCCGGAAACATCAACACATGAAATAAGTCTAACAACATTCAGTTCGTGCCTCAATACCAACGGTCCAGCCGTAGAAGGGTCAAGCCAACGCCTCACATGTGGCACGCCGTACTGCCCCAAACCCGAAGGTTCAAAGGGCAGTTCAAGACGGTCACATAATCGAGTTAAGGTTTATTATCTTCTAGAGGGACCATCGCGTTACTTGCACTACTTAGAACGTCGTTAAACTACGGAAAAATCCAACACTTGGAAATTTCCCGACAGGGGAAAAATTGGGTATTTATATCCGGTCGAACTTTTTAACATATTCTAAAATTTATCCGGAAAGCCACGCAGACAAAATTTGATACTCCGATCGAAACACCGAATCCCCAAAACAAACCCAGAAAATTCAACTCTTGAATAAAAATTAAAAATTCCCAGAAAATCCAGCATAATTTATCAGGAATTACTGTGCAAACAATGAGGGCTGACGTCACCAGATAGCCGCGGAACCGCCGCAGAATCTGGGCTTCTGCCGCGGTTCCGCCGCAGAATCTGGGCTTCTGCCGCGGTTCTGCCGCAATAAACACTGTTCATCGAAAAAAATTTGCATCGTAATTCTTATTTTTCCCTGCTGAATTTTTTAGCAATTTTTAATTTGGAAAAATCCCAGTTTTTGAAAAAAGGACAGAGAGCAATTTTGAAATGGGCGTTCGGGTTCGTTCGGACTTCAAACTCCGTCTAGACTTCGCCTAAGGCTCTAGCTTGGCTCTGATACCACTGTAGGTCAGGCAGCCACCCCATCCAATGGGGTCGCCGTGGCACCAACGGGTCCCTCAGCCGCTACTTTTTACGCATGCCCCCTCGCGAGGACTACAACCTGCCGGAACACCTTCCGGTCTCGGGACACCCTGGGGGTAAGAGCCTATGCTTTGCCACACTGTCACACAGTGAGAACCCCCCATAGGTCGACATCCAATGTCTAGTAGCTCTGATACCACTGTAGGGTTCCTAGGCACCCTAATGAGGTCTCACAAGGCATCAACCATGCCAATTTTAAAATTTACGGTGCCGAGAAACCCTAAACTACGGATCGTCGGCTAGATGTCTAGGCGAAACAATAAACTAGTTAACACTTAACTAAGAGATACGGAAATACAACCTTTGTAGATCCGGTTCTCCACCTCCATAGCTCCGCAATGAAGTCTCCTCGCTGTCCATAACAAGTCCCGGGCTCTAGCGTCGGCTTCATCGGAGAAATGGCGAGCTAGGTCGTCGATGTCCATGCCGAAGATGATCTACGTCGAGGCATCGCTAGATCAAGCTCCACCTTCACCAAGCCATGAAAACTTGTGAAGGAAACACACTCTACTACTTGGCAAGAGGTAGAGGATGAAGAAATAGGAAGTGGGTAGACTTTAGAATTGGATTTCTCACTTGTTTTCATCAATCACCATTGATGAAGTGAAGGTTTCTTCATTATGAAGATGAAGAAGAAGAAGAAAGTCTTATTATAAGTTATTCCAAAAATGGAAAAATAAAAAGAATGTTTATCATAATCTAACCATGGTAATGTGTAGAGAATTAACCAAAGTTAGTTGAATGGTTAGGGTTAAGAATGAGATAAGAATGGTGGACTTTGGTCAAAGCTTCATGAAGCTTCAACTAAACTACAAATAAAGCCACCATTCTTTCTCTTTATTTTTATTTATTTCAAAATGAATAAATGAAATAAATAAATGAGAAAAGGAAATGAAACCCTAACCACTTAAGTAACCATGGTTTAATTCTTTACACAAACCCAAACTAGCATGTATCATCAAACATGATACAATCTTGTGTACAAAAGTATATCACATATACAATGTGCACAAAAAGTGAGAAAATCCACTTAAAGTGAACCAATACTAGTTAATGCAAAGTAATATATCAAATATATAATTATGCATTAAATCAGTAAATCAACACTTGATTCAATGATCCGGTCATGTCGCACATAACCGACTAGTATACAATGTATCGGCTTATCGAATCAATCCTTGATTCGATAACTAGGCTATATCATACAACCATTCGACACATTCATCGCGAGAATGAAATACGGTATCACATACACGCATTATTCTCGGTCCCGCACATATCTCATATGCGCTCCTATTTCGTTTCGCTTGAGCCAGGAAACCTCTGTGTAGGACTCTAAAGACTCGTCAATACGCCCGCAGTAGATGATGATCATATCAAGCACCCACAAGCCGCAAGCGGTCTGCTAAACGTAACGGCCACCCGGGTATTGAGCGATCAGAAGATCGACGAGCAAGCCCGCTCACACTCCTGTGAATCCAACCAGTAACACTACCGTACAGTCCGGTCTCGTCGTCTGATATGTCGCATATCTCGCCTAGGGGTGGTAAACGTCAGACCCCAATAGCTCGATAATTCGTGTCGATATGAGGTCTATAACAATTCGAGAAACTACTGGTAACACTTACCAGTAAATCTCAGCAACCCTGGCCAGGGATTTCCTGTTATAGCCAATCGAACACAGCGCAACATCAACTCCCTATACCGGGAGAGACGAAATCCCTCCTATCGCTCATTGCCTCCATGTGACTCGGGACTGTACCCAAAAACCACCGTTTTGCACGCCCTCTTGGACGTGGTAAGATGGAAATCAAATCACAGTGGGAACCACACAAGACTCTATGACGATCTTGGGTCAACAGACTACTCTGTACCAGTGTCACCAGAGAACTGCCATCTGACGTGAGGTATAATACCATCTGGGAGTTCTCGGCGAGTCCGTCCAGTGTACCCAGTCTCCACTGAGCACCCGTATATCATCTCTGATGTCAAACACCAATGGATATGGGATCATCCATCGCTCATCTGTATGGGTCGAGAAGGTATATGCTAGTCTACTCTGGTATATCGATGCCCCGTCTCGATACACCCACGACTAGGGACTTTGAAGGATGTACTTATGGACTACCATGTCCCTACTAATATGATCCGCATCATAGTCCAGGTAGTCAAGTACACATCCTAAGGGCTTTACCAACATGTAACAGAGAGACAAACAGTATACACGTTAAGGTAAAGATCAACCAGATAGCATACTATCATGTCGAGCAAGAAAGTCCTTCCTATATACGTCCCAGCATCCACTACAATATACATCCTATGTACGGTAATGGCCTCTAGGGCATACATATAACTAATAACCTAACCATCCACTGATATAGGTAAATGTTATAGACATAATTTCAAAAAGGTATATCTCACTCTATAAAAATAGACGTACAGATATATCAATTTGAAATTGGTGCATAACAACGGATATTCAAAACCAAATATTTGCCGTCCGGCAAACAACCCAGGTGACTTCCTCAAATATCACCAATTACAACGAATTCCGATATAATGAGGATGATCACCTAATTCCCAATAACTTACTCCCACTCATCATCTGTAAAACCATACAGATGTGAGAATCCAACCTGGTAAATACATACCCTGGAGCAAATGTCTAATTGGGAAATCAGTTTTCTTTTAACAGTACACAGTGAAACTGAAACATTAAATTGTTTCGATGGGGTATCCTGGTATACCTAGTAATGCCTCTTCCTATATCCAGATTCACAACTGTAACCGTATAATTCTTTGCCACCTCTCCAAATCCTTTTATATGCCTTTAGTCATTACCTTCTGTACACCCCTTTAGGCCAAATGGTTTTCTTCATTCCCTACCGTTCGGCACCAGCCTATGGTTTGGAAGAAGACTATCCAATAAGCATAATGGGTGTACTGTCCTAATCCTAAGAGCACTCGCGATGCGAGAGAAGGTGAAGATAAAAGACAACCGAATAAACCTTATGTTAGTTGTATGTATGCCCTAGAGGCCATTACTGTACATAGGATGTATATTGTAGTGGATGCTGGGACATATATAGGGAGGACTTTCTTGCTCGACATGATAGTATGCTATCTGGTTACCCTTTACCTTAACGTGTATGCTGATTGTCTCTCTGTTACATGTTGGTAAAGCCCTTAGGATCTGTACTTGACTACCTGGACTATGATGCGGATCATACTAGTGGGGACATGGTAGTCTATAAGTACATCCTTCAAAGTCCCTAGTCGTGGGTGTATCGAGACGGGGCATCGATATACCAGAGTAGACTAGCGTATACCTTCTCGACCCATATAGATGGGCGATGGATGATCCCATATCCATCGGTGTTTGACATCAGAGATGATATACGGGTGCTCAGTAGAGACTGGGTACACTGGACGGACTCGCCGAGAACTCCCAGATGGTATTATACCTCACGTCAGATGGCAGTTCTCTGGTGACACTGGTACAGAGTAGTCTGTTGACCCGAGATCGTCATAGAGTCTTGTGTGGCTCCCACTGTGCTTTGATTTCCATCTTACCACGTCCAAGAGGGCGTGCAAAACGGTGGTTTTTGGGTACAGTCCCGAGTCACATGGAGGCAATGAGCGATAGGAGGGGATTCGTCTCTCCCGGTATAGGGAGTTGATGTTGCGCTGTGTTCGATTGGCTATAACAGGAAATCCCTGGCCAGGGTTGCTGAGATTTACTGGTAAGTGTTATCAGTAGTTTCTCGAACAGTTAGACACCTCATATCGACACGACTTATCGAGCTATTGGGGTCTGACGTTTACCACCCCTAGGCGAGATATGCGACATATCAGACGATCAGACCGGACTGTACGGTAGTGTTACTGGTTGGATTCACTGGAGTGTAAGCAGGCTTGCTCGTCGATCTTCAGATCGCTCAATACCCGGGTGGCCGTTACGTTTAGCAGACCGCTTGCGGCTTGTGGATGTTTGATATGATCATCATCCGCTGCCGGCGTATTGACGAGTCTTTAGAGTCCTACACAGAGGTTTCCTGGCTCAAGCGAAACGAAATAGGAGCGCATATGAGATATGTGCGGGACCGAGAATAATGCGTGTATGTGATACCGTATTCCATTCTCGCGATGAATGTGTCGAATGGTTGTATGTGATATAACCTAGTTATCGAATCAAGGATTGATTCGATAAGCCGATACATTGTATACTAGTCGGTTGTGTGCGACATGACCGGATCTTTGAATCAAGTGTTGATTTAATGATTTAATGCATAATTATATATTTGATATATTACTTTGCATTAACTAGTATTGGTTCACTTTAGATGGATTTTCTCACTCGGATGTGCGCATTGTATATGCGATATACTTTTGTGCACTTGTATGTATCATGTTTGATGATGCATGCTAACTTGTGTTTTGTGTAAAGTTTAAACCATGGTTATGTAATGGTTAGGGTTTTCATTTTCATATCTATTTATTTATTTGTTTATTCATTATTGGAAAGTGATAAGCATAATGCAAAATGGTGGCTTTATTTGGAAGCTTGTTGAAGCTTCATGAAGACTTTGACTTTAGCAACCATTTTGTCTCATGCTTAACCCTAACCATCCCATTTAACCATGATTGATTCTCTACACATTACCATGGTTAGTGTTATGATAAGAATGGATTATTCTTTTCTTTTTTAATTATCTTATCATAACTTTATCTTCTTCTTCTTCATTTCTTCACATGAAGGAAGCTTGCTCCATTAATGGCAAGTGATGAAAAAGAGTGAGAAATCCAAAACTAAAGTCTACCAACTTCCTATTTCTTCATCCTCTACCTCTTGCCAAGTAGTAGAGTGTGTTTCCTTCACAAGTTTTTAGGGCTTGGTGAAGGTGGAGCTTGATTTAGCGATGCCTCGACGTAGATCATCTTCGGCATGGACATCGACGACCTAGCTCGCTTTTTCTCCGACGAAGCCGACTCTAGAGCCCGGATTCCTTTTGGACAGCGGAGACGACTTCGTTGCGGAGCTATGGAGGTGGAGCACCGGATCTACAAAGGTTGTATTTCCGATATCCCATTAGTTAAGTTGTTAACTAGATTGTTTTTCGCCTAGTTTTCTAGCAAACGATCCGTAGTCGGGTCTCTCGGCACCTAGATTTTTTGAAATTGGCATGTTCGATGCCTTGTGAGACCTCACTAGGGTGCCTAGGAACCCTACAGTGGTATCAGAGCCTAGCTAGAGCCTTAGGCGAAGTCTAGACGCAATTTGAAGTCCGATCGAACCCGAAACCGCATATTTCCCATGCTCTCTGTCCTTTTTTCAAAATTTTGCATTTTTGTCAATTAAAAATATGCAGAAACATAAGCAGGGTGTTATTTGAATTACTATGAAATACGAGGGCCTGAATCAACTTTTCCACCGCGGAACCGCGGCACGTGCTATGCATGGTGCGGCGGTTCCGCGGCCTTACTGTTCCCTTGTTTAATAATTTCTGCACAGTAACTCATATAATATAATGCTGTATTTTATGGGATATTTTTATTGTGACTCTACAGAAGAGTATTCTGGGTTGTTTTGGGGATTCGAATGTTCGATCGGATTATCAAATTTTGTCTATGTGGCTTTCCGGATAAATTTTAGAATATGTTAAAAAGTTCGACCGGATATAAATACCCAATTTTTCCCCTGTCGGGAAATTTCCAAGTGTTGGATTTTTCCGTAGTTTAACGACGTTCTAAGTAGTGCAAGTAACGCGATGGACCCTCTAGAAGACCACAAACCTTAACTCGATTATGTGACCGTCTTGAACTGCCCTTTGAACCTTCGGGTTTGGGGCAGTACGGCGTGCCACATGTGAGGCGTTGGCTTGACCCTTCTACGGCTGGACCGTTGGTACTGAGGCACGAACTGAATGTTGTTAGACTTATTTCATGTATTGATCTGTATCGGGAAAACTTGGGTGTTCGATTGTTCGATCGGAAAGTTTAACATTTTCTGTTTATCTGGAATGTGATACAATAATTGGAATTCACAAATAGTTATGAGATAACGGAATGAATATTATAAACATAGCAGTTTAGTCTCACTTGATCAGTTGCCACGGAATTTTGATGAGATCAAAAGTCCGTCGCAATCACGTAGCGTACGCGGATACTCGCCGGGTAAACTTAATAGACAGCCTCACTCCATAGCCCCGACCAAGTGACTGTAGGAGAACCCCGTCGCCGAAAGCATCCGTTCGGGTGCTCGCGGTAGCGGTGTTCCGCCTTGGTGCACTTCGTCGACGGTATCGGGGGTGCAGCCGTCTATTGAAGTTTGCGACGAGCATTCGATCAGAATGTCGGGAATCCTGTTGAATTGCCCGACTTGATATTGAAAAGTGTTTTCGATAATGAGACTAAAATGCGGGGTTTATAATTGTTAGGCATGCGATGTCTAAGTAATTCATTTGGTCAGGCATGCGATGTCTGAGGTGGTTGCGGATTCCAACTGTTGTAGTTTTACACTTTCTTTTCTGTGACCGTAAGTGTAATATGTGATATCGCCGGTTTCGTTGCTATATGCCAACGACAATTGGGATGCGCATATTTACTTACGTTGATGACATGTGATGTTATGTGTTGCTGGATATGTTATATTGGATCGTCGTATTTGAATAGCTGGGGGTTTTTATGTGAGATGAGAGTTTTTCATTTTCATTCAT
This sequence comes from Agapanthus africanus, assembly GCA_030015575.1. NCBI lineage: Eukaryota > Viridiplantae > Streptophyta > Magnoliopsida > Asparagales > Amaryllidaceae > Agapanthus > Agapanthus africanus. The sequence continues at coordinate 248,815,970 of CM057343.1, read as the reverse complement.
GTAAAAACTTGTATGTAATATTCTTTTATTGGGGCGCTTCCAGGTTGCGGAAGTTGTCACCCTTTGTATATTATTTACTTTTCCGCACTAGGATAGACCCAAGGAGGGGAGCACAAGTAACCGGGTTCTGGAGTCCAGTGGGAGACCAACTCGAGGAGTCGAGTCCGGGTCTCCTAACTCTAGAATTGGTTGGGTTGCTTGCCGCTCTCGTAGGGGTCTAGGGGTGTGGGTTTGGCTATTCATCACGACCGTGGAATCCGTGTTTTATACTGGCTCGTATTGAAAACACGGACGTCCTAGTATATCCAATATTTCATATGATTCTTCTGCTGCGATATCTGTGATGTGATCATGTGATGTTCTGTGATAGATACAGTATATAGTATATATAATATATTATATAGACGTTACTTATGTTTTACACCCGCGCTAGCCCTGCCCCGCTCTGTCGTTAGTTACCTAACCTAACGGTGCACGAGGGGACCTCGAGGCGAATGCGGATGGCATAAGTGTACGTCGTATTTATCTGTGATGTTTAGGTACTTAAATGATGGGACTTCATTAATGTGATTAATGAAATAAAAGAAACCTAAGATGTTGTAGAATCGAATTTCAAAATAAAACAGGTAGCTACAGTTTTTGCTTTGCACAGCGGTATATGTGATATATCCTGCACCTTATTCGATGAGGAAAGGACCGAGATCCCTTCACCGGGAGTGACTCCTTTAGCAATAACTGGCAGATGCTACACACTCGGTTTATCTTTTGATTGCTTTTAAGTGTTTTTGCTTTGCACAGTGATATATGTGATATATCCCGCACCTCATTCGACGAGGAAAGGACCGACGATCCCTTCACCGGGAGTGACTCCTTTAGCAAAACTAGAAAAGCCTCAAAAGCACTCCATTTCAAAATCATTTGATTCTACAACGATATCAAGTTCATTACGCAATAGGTTTTCAGAAAAACCTGTCGTAGCCCTCCGTCATTTCAGATACGTACTAGTTAGTATTCGTGCTGCGGTTGTTTGGCCTCCGTCAAGGCGTAGTGTACGGTAGCTAACTAGTGCTTATCTGCTAGCATATGATGCGATTGGATTAGGGTATTCGTACGGCGTTGTTTGGCCTCCGTCAAGGGTCGTGCGGGTGGGTTTAATTCAATCAGGAAATGACGGGTTGAACTTGACTAACGGACTATGGGTTGTTTGGCCTCCGTCAAGGTCATAGCGAGCTAGGGGCAAAATATTATCGGGAATTTCAAGTGTTGAAATTTGCAATGAGATTGCATACCTTCTATGAGATAGTTGGATCCCGATACCCGCTGCGAGTAAGAGTTACTCCTGGGAGAGTTTTATACATTACAATTAGTCGATCAAGTAGGTGTCTAGAAAGGTGTCAACGAGGTTACGCCTCTGGGAAAACGAGGTTTACATTAATTAGGTTCGTGCGAAAGCACGGGGGACCTCCCTCAAAGTACCGACACTGGCCTGGCTGAAAGATTGGCGAACTTGTAGTGTGTAATTAATCCCGGCTAGTCTTTCCTTTTAGGGTTTGAAGGAAGATTTGATAAAAAGCAGTGGGAGCCATCCTGATTAGATAAAATAATAACCAATCTATTCTTGCAAGAGCGCACGCTGAGTGTTTTCTTCTCTCTCTCTCCAGGTAGCGACCATATCACGCCTTAATCAAGATAATAATACGGATATTTGACAAAACCCGCTTGTTATACTGAGCTGGGGAACGTTGGTCCCGCTCCAACTTATAATTGTTATAAGACAGAGCAGGAAATTGGGGAATACCAGATTTCCCGTGCCGCCCAAACGAAGAGAGTGCATGCTGATGCATCATCTTCGGGTGTGTTCATTTTACAGAACTGTTTCTCAGTATCCTCTACGTCCTGGGTATGTGATACCAGATCAGGATCCCAGATATGTAATCTGTTACATAGGGCTACAAAAGGGTAGAAAAACTGAGAACGGGTGATAAGTTTCATGAGACAGAAAACGGGGCAAGAGTTGCAGCCAAGTCTGTCGGTCACTGTCACCCTGTATTACCAATACATTGATTCTGAACGAATGTTATTAGATACCGAACCTGATATACCAAATCATATCACTCTCTTTGTTAGAAAAGAAAGGATATAATTTTGTATTGTTGGATAATGTTTTGAACATTTCCTATATCAAAAGTTGATCGGTTCAGGCACGTTATCTAAAAGCATTGATGTTCTAAATCAAACTACAGTTCTTTAGTATACAGAACACACACAAGAGGAAGAGTTCAGAAATGAACGAATCCTTCTTGAGGCATTGTAGACTAGGTCATATCAATGCGACCCGACTAGCTGAAGTTACATGTAGATGCATATTTAAATCAGTTTGAATTTACATCTTGTGAAACTCGCCAGTCATGTCACAAAGATAAGATGACCATAGCTCCGTTTACTGGAAACAGAGAAAGAGTTAGTGAACTCTTGGGATTGATACATGTTGATGTATGTAAGGTCCCCTGTCTACACATGCCAAGACTGGTTCTTTGTACTTCGTTACATTCTCTGATAATCTCTCAAGATTCAGACCTATGTTCCTGCTGAAACACAAGTCCGAACCTTTTGAGATATTCACTGAATATAAGTTAGAAGTAGAGAACCAAAATACGGGTAAAAGTATTATGTCCTTTGATGTGATCAGGGAGGAGAATACTTGAGTACGGAATTCCTGGACTATTCTAAAGGAGAATGAGATTCTCTCTCAGCATTACTCCTCTGTATACACCATAACACGATGGTATATCGGGGTGGAGCAATTACACCCTATGTGATAAGGTGTACTCTATGATGAGTAATACTGAGTTACCTATTTCCTTTTGGGTGTTATGCACTTGAGAAGCTGCATACCTATTGAATAGGGTTCAAATCAAATCAGTTGCCTACCACTTCATATTTGATATGATAAGGGAAGAGCCCATCTCTTAAGTTAGTTAAGATTTGGGGTTGTCCGGCCTATGTCTGAAAGCAAAATCCGGACAAGCTCGAGGCAATGTAAGTTATGTAGAACTGGAAAGGTTCCAACTATACAAACTACAGCAGATGATTTAATAGAACCAAAGGATTCAGTAGATTCCAACGAACCTCAGCCTCTCCGCCGATCTAGTAGGGTTCCTCACCCACCTGGGAGATACTTCGGTTTCTCTATGACAGTAGGAGGGAGGATTGCATCATGAGATGATGACCCAACTAGTTTCCAGCTGGCCATCAGGAGTGAGACTCTGTAAGAATGGCTGGATGTTTATCAATCTTAGATGGAATCCATATACACCAACAAAGTATGGACTTTGGTTGCTATATCTGAAGGGTTAAATCCCCATCAGGAGCAAGTATATCTTGAGAAGATTACTTGGTGCACATGGAAGAGTTGAGACTTTCAAAGCTAGACTTGTTAAAGGTCAACATCATTGACCAGGTATGGATGATGATGAAACCTTTTCTAAGTAGCTATGCTTAAGTCCATCCAGATCCTACTTGCCACGGCTACATACCATGACTACGATATCTGGTGGTTGGGTGTCATGACAGCTTTTCTAAATGATCTTTTAGAAGAGAGCGTCTGTAAGTACACAGCCAGAGGGCCTCGTAGACAGTGGGAGCAGCGGAAACGTGTGCAAGATGCTTTATAGGATAAAGCAGGCATCGCGGAATTGGAACATCTGTTTTGATGAATTAGTCAAAGAGTTTGACATCATCAAAATGGTAGATGAACCTTGTATAAACAAAAAGGTAGTAGGGAGTATGGTGACGATCCTCGTAGAGTACGTGGATGACATACTCTTGATAAGAAAAGAGTTTCTTATGCTACGCTCGGTCAATCTCCGCTTATCACTAGGATTCTCCATATAGGATCAAAGTGATACCTACTAAATCCTGGATTATGGATCTATGAGATAGATCTAATTGGATGTTAGGACTCTCACTAGTTGTAGTGAGACGGTATCAACCGATCCTGGGGAGAATCACTGGAAGGGTTCCAGGGTGATAAAGACGACTGAATGTCAGTCGCAGGCATTGTCTTTACCCTCAGTAAAGGGACGGTATGTTGGAAGAGTTCCAAGCTAGATACTGTGACATACTAGACGATAAAGGCAGGATACATCGCTACTTAAGATGCTACCAAAGTGGCTGTCTGGGTGTATATTGGTTCATGAGATGAACTTAGTTCCTCCCATTGTGTGACAATGGAGTTGTGGCTTATGCCAAGGAACGTCCGTCCCATCAGTGATCCAGACTTATTCTAAGGCAGCATCGCCTGATCATGGAGATAGTTGATCTCCAGGGTGATCGAGGTTAGGAGAGTAGATTCAGAGGACAACACAGCGGATCCACTCACAAAGGCCTGTTCCCAGAGAGAGACTTTTATGGGATGGTTGAGTATGAGATACTGCAACCACTGCTACAGATGGCCCTAGTGCAAGTGGGAGATTGTTAGTTGTATGTATGCCCTAGAGGCCATTACTGTACATAGGATGTATATTGTAGTGGATGCTGGGACATATATAGGGAGGACTTTCTTGCTCGACATGATAGTATGCTATCTGGTTACCCTTTACCTTAACGTGTATGCTGATTGTCTCTCTGTTACATGTTGGTAAAGCCCTTAGGATCTGTACTTGACTACCTGGACTATGATGCGGATCATACTAGTGGGGACATGGTAGTCTATAAGTACATCCTTCAAAGTCCCTAGTCGTGGGTGTATCGAGACGGGGCATCGATATACCAGAGTAGACTAGCGTATACCTTCTCGACCCATATAGATGGGCGATGGATGATCCCATATCCATCGGTGTTTGACATCAGAGATGATATACGGGTGCTCAGTAGAGACTGGGTACACTGGACGGACTCGCCGAGAACTCCCAGATGGTATTATACCTCACGTCAGATGGCAGTTCTCTGGTGACACTGGTACAGAGTAGTCTGTTGACCCGAGATCGTCATAGAGTCTTGTGTGGATCCCACTGTGCTTTGATTTCCATCTTACCACGTCCAAGAGGGCGTGCAAAACGGTGGTTTTTGGGTACAGTCCCGAGTCACATGGAGGCAATGAGTGATAGGAGGGGATTCGTCTCTCCCGGTATAGGGAGTTGATGTTGCGCTGTGTTCGATTGGCTATAACAGGAAATCCCTGGCCAGGGTTGCTGAGATTTACTGGTAAGTGTTACCAGTAGTTTCTCGAACAGTTATAGACCTCATATCGACACGACTTATCGAGCTATTGGGGTCTGACGTTTACCACCCCTAGGCGAGATATGCGACATATCAGACGATCAGACCGGACTGTACGGTAGTGTTACTGGTTGGATTCACTGGAGTGTGAGCGGGCTTGCTCGTCGATCTTCAGATCGCTCAATACCCGGGTGGCCGTTACGTTTAGCAGACCGCTTGCGGCTTGTGGATGTTTGATATGATCATCATCCGCTGCCGGCGTATTGACGAGTCTTTACAGTCCTACACAGAGGTTTCCTGGCTCAAGCGAAACGAAATAGGAGCGCATATGAGATATGTGCGGGACCGAGAATAATGCGTGTATGTGATACCGTATTCCATTCTCGCGATGAATGTGTCGAATGGTTGTATGTGATATAACCTAGTTATCGAATCAAGAATTGATTCGATAAGCCGATACATTGTATACTAGTCGGTTGTGTGTGACATGACCGGATCATTGAATCAAGTGTTGATTTAATGATTTAATGCATAATTATATATTTGATATATTACTTTGCATTAACTAGTATTGGTTCACTTTAGATGGATTTTCTCACTCGGATGTGCGCATTGTATATGCGATATACTTTTGTGCACTTGTATGTATCATGTTTGATGATGCATGCTAACTTGTGTTTTGTGTAAAGTTTAAACCATGGTTATGTAATGGTTGGGGTTTTCATTTTCATATCTATTTATTTATTTGTTTATTCATTATTGGAAAATGATAAGCATAATGCAAAATGGTGGCTTTATTTGGAAGCTTGTTGAAGCTTCATGAAGACTTTGACTTTAGCAACCATTTTGTCTCATGCTTAACCCTAACCATCCCATTTAACCATGATTGATTCTCTACACATTACCATGGTTAGTGTTATGATAAGAATGGATTATTCTTTTCTTTTTTAATTATCTTATCATAACTTTATCTTCTTCTTCTTCATTTCTTCACATGAAGGAAGCTTGCTCCATTAATGGCAAGTGATGAAAAAGAGTGAGAAATCCAAAACTAAAGTCTACCCACTTCCTATTTCTTCATCCTCTACCTCTTGCCAAGTAGTAGAGTGTGTTTCCTTCACAAGTTTTTAGGGCTTGGTGAAGGTGGAGCTTGATTTAGCGATGCCTCGACGTAGATCATCTTCGGCATGGACATCGACGACCTAGCTCGTTTTTTCTCCGACGAAGCCGACTCTAGAGCCCGGATTCCTTTTGGACAGCGGAGACGACTTCGTTGCGGAGCTATGGAGGTGGAGCACCGGATCTACAAAGGTTGTATTTCCGATATCCCATTAGTTAAGTTGTTAACTAGATTGTTTTTCGCCTAGTTTTCTAGCAAACGATCCGTAGTCGGGTCTCTCGGCATCTAGATTTTTTGAAATTGGCATGTTCGATGCCTTGTGAGACCTCACTAGGGTGCCTAGGAACCCTACACCTTATTCCTATTTCTCCTGAACCAGGATCCATCCCCGAACTGGAACAAGTTCCTTTCGAGTTCGTATATAACCGTACGATGGATTATCCAATAAACTGTGGATCTTCGTAGTGATACGGAGTGTCCTGGAGAAATACAAAGGTGATTTAGGATTGGTGAGGAAATATTTGGTTTGGTCGTGAATAGCAGTCGCAATTTACTTTGCCCTCTTACTAATCCCTTTCTTTGTCTTAACTTAATACCTTCTGTACACCGTTTAGGCTAACTGGTTTTCTTCATTCCCTACCGGTCGGCACCTGCCTAAGGTTTGGAAGAAGACTATCCAATTTGCGTAATAGGTGTACTGTCTCCTAAACCAAGGAGTACGCGCAACCTGAGAGAAGGTAAAAGGAAAAGACAACTGAATAATCCTATTCGTTTTCTCCAGAACTAGAAACCATCCTCGAATTCCTTCGGGTTCGTATATAACCATACGATGGTTTTGTCCAATGGAAGTGGACGTTCGTAGTAATACGGGGTGTCCTGGAGAAAAGGGTAAAAGTAGGAGTGGCAATGAGGTATGCAACTCTGACAATCCAAAAGCCAGTGTTTAAGAATGTTCGGTCAACTTGGTCACTGAGTCATAGTCTAGGGTCGGGTCAATGGTCGCTGCTAAAGAGAGAGAGAAAAGAAACACTCAGCGTGCACTCTAGCCTAGATCAGAATGGTTATCACTTTATCTAATCTAGAAACCTCTTACTGTAACGTCAAATTCTTCCCCAAACCTGAAAGAAGAATTAGCCGGGATCACCCGAAGAGTAAACCAACTCATCAGTAGGAATCGGGATCCAACTATCATCGCATGATAATGTGACGGAATCCGCTCACGTCATCACACTCCAGAAGGTATGCGCATATCTGGCAAGTTTCAGTTTCCTTAGAAACTCCCGATGTGGATTTTTGCCCCATGCTCTTATGACCTTGACGAAGGCCAACATATCATAAGTCACATGTCAAGTTCTACCCGTCATTATCCAGGTTAATTTGAATCCACACATACATACCCTTGACGAAGGCCAAAATAGTAGTACGACTGTCCCAAACCAACGCATCTATCTATGCTGCAGAAAAGTAACAAATAGCTACCATACACTATGCCTTGACGAAGGCCAACATACATAGCATGAATACTAAGTGCTACCGTTCTGAAATGACGGAGGGCTACAAATGGTTTCTGGCGAAAACCTTTAACGTAATGAACTTGATATCGTTGAAGGAACGGATAGCTTTTTAGAAAAATATAGTAACGAAAACCTTTGCTAAAGAGGTCACTCCCGGTGAAGGGATCTCGGCACTTTCCCCGTAGGATTGGGTGCAGGATATTCCAACTGAATACCACGATGCAAAGAAAACGTAATCGGCTATAGTGAAGTTATTGCCCTGACGCAAACTTTTGTCCAAGGGGTCACTCCCGGTGAAGGGATCTCGGCCCTTGCCTCGTCGACTGAGGAGCAGGATATTCCAACTGAATACCACTATGCAAAACAAAAGTGAACGCCCTTGCAATAACAGCTTTTTGAAAAATGTTCCAACAACATCAGAATAGGTTTGTTTATCTTGCATTGATCCGAATCAACGCAGTCCCATCAATTGATCACACCAGTAAAGAACGAAAATAATGACGTATGTATAAGCCATCCGCATTTGCCACTGGGTCCCGTCATCACCCGTAACTAACGACAGAGCGGGGACTGGACTAGCGCGGATGCAAAACATTTACAACATCTACAAGTATATATATAATATATAATTTTCGCTCAAGACGTGATAAAATGCAACATCACAGAACAATACAGATATCTGGGATCTCCGGGTTTCATAGAGCCGCTACTGAAACCCGACATTCCCCTGGTCGTGTGGATAGCCTGTGCAATGAAAACCTAGACCACTACGGGCGCGGCAAGTTATCCGCCAAAACCTGAAGCGAGGCAGCCCCCTTCAACAACGTGAATGGACCACCCAGCACTTCAGGGAATCCGGTAACTTGGGCACCCCTCCTGGGTCAAACTATACCCCCTACGAGTGCGGCGAATAGCCTGCCAATTCTAGAGTAAAGCTCCCTCCGTCTCAAAGCCATGAGATGCGGGCTCGTTGCCCTCTGGAACCCGGCTATCCGTGCACCCCTCCGCGGGGTAATCCTAGTACAGAAAGTAAAATATACATACAACGGGTACATCGACCTCAACCCGGTCGTGCCCTAAAAGAATAATAAAAACAGGCAGTGACGGCAGTCCATATGTCGGACGCTCGCCCTGCAATATCAAATGTACATATAAAACAAAACTGTACTAACATTGCATCCAGGCTATCCCCCATGACCAATCCGCAACATCACAGCACAACACAGAACATCAACGTGAATGTCACGTTCGCAAATCCGTCTAAAAGGGCTATAGCAGATAGACTGGATTTACCGATCAAATGACATTCACGGTCGCAGATATAATGTAAATACTGTGAACTAGCATGTTTAAAATATTCGATCGAACAAATTTACCGAAGTGGGCCCCAAGCACTACTGTAGCTCTCACAGAAAAACTGGGCCTAAAAAGAATATTCCAAAAACCCTATTTTCTACACAGGAGCTCTCTGTAAAAATTTGGTGTGCTGAACAGTTAAAAGCGCGGCGGAACCGCGGCCCAATCATGGGTTTGGCCGCGGTTCCGCGGTGGTATGGTGAGATCTCGCGACCAAATTTTCATAGAGTGCTTAGAATTCCCTGCACAGTAACTTGTGCTTTGGAAAATTTTGGAGCCAAAAAAAATTCGACAGAAACTTGTGCTTTGGAAAATACGGTTTTTGGGATTTTATTGTTCGATCGAGTTGTAAACACGTTAAAGCAAGCTAGGCTAAGTTAATGGCGTGGCTCTGATACTAATGTAAGTCCGCGGCGGCGCCCCGGCCGTCGATCCGACGCCGGAAACGCGGAAACAAAAAACTTTGCGAACTAGCAAACCGGCACCACCGCGCACAAATAACCCGGATCGGGCCATTAAATTAGCTACTAGCAAACTAAAATACGGGTAGAGAGTTATACCAAGCGATCCGTGTCCTTCGGTCTTCGTCTCCACTCCGATCTCCCACGGAATCTCCGTCCGTCACCTCCTCGTCGGAAAGGGCACCACGTAGCCGGGTTCGTTTACGGGCTCCCACCTCTGGACTGAGGCAACTCGGGCGTGAAGTTAGCTAGCCGACGTGTCCAAGGAATGCTGTAGACAAGTGTAGAATTGCTTTGTCTCTTGCGGGTAGAAGTTGCCATGTATGGAGGAATCAAGAATGGACTTTGGAGTGAGGTATATGAAATTGTGTAGCAAGGAAAAATGAGATGAATAAAGTTATCCCTCATAAAAAATGAACTCACTCAACTCCCTTCTAATATGTGGCCGGCCTCTTTTGATCAAGAGGAAAACTGGAGAGAGAAAAGGGCATATCAAAACCCCATCATAATAAATGCAAGTCAAGTGACAATAAAAGAATCTCATGATGAAAGAAAAGAATGGAATAAAAAGATGCTCTCATAATCTCCCATTTCACAAATAAACCCTCAACAATAAGTTATTTGCAAACTTGCAAATAACCCCTTCCATCGGAAAGTCCGGCCGCGAAGGAACAAAAGAAAACTGGCCGGAACGGAATGCAAACTGGCAATTTCAGAAAACTGATCCCGTAATAAATTACGGGAAAACCCCGCTACTGCATATACATGCCCGCATTTGTATTCCCACAGAACACAAATGCAAAGAGACAAAATCTACACTGTCTAATACTAGGATCCAGTTTAAGCCAAAGCCGGCTAGTAAAATCCGTCCGATCACGATCCGTGCAATACCGCACGTATCTGATCGAACCATGCCATATCTCCATACGGCCTCTACAGCATTTCGCCCGAAACCTGAGTAACTGAGTGTGGTGGACTCTAAAGACTCGTCAATACTATAGCTGTGGATTTAACCACTAGCACGTCAGAGGTATCAGCCATACGTGATGGGCTACCATCTATTGACCAAAAGGGACGTCGATGAGCGAACTCATCCTAACACCCTACTGTGCCTGTCAGTGACAATATCCATACAGTCCGGTCCGTTCGTCTATGAGCATCGCATGGCGGGCCTAGGGGGTTGGTAAAAGTCAGACCCCCAATAGCGGTACAAGTCGTGTCGGAGTGTAGCCCAGAACATCCTGAGATACTACTGGAATACCTACAAGTAAATCTCCTGCCTTGGCCAAGGACTTTTCATGTACTGGCTCTCCTAGACACAGCGCGACCTCACCCCCAATACCGGGAGAGACGAACCCCTACAGATCCACTCACTGCCTCCATGTGGCTCGGGACTGTACCCAACTAAAACCTGTTTGCACGTCTCCTTTGAGCGTGGTAGGGTAGTAATCTAAGTACAGTGGGAACTCACACGAGACAAATGACGATCTCAGGTCGATGAACTAACCTGTACACATGTCACCAGGGAACTGCTATCTGACGTCAGGTATAATACCAACTAGCAGGCTCCCGGCGAGTCCTGTCCGGTATACTCATAACCCAATGAGCATATACATCTTAGGTGAACCAACTGACACCAGTGGCTTGTGAGACCGGCCACCGCCCCTCGTCGGGGTCTCGACTGTATACACTAGTCTACTCTGGAGAATCGATGTCCTGTCTCGAAACTCCCACGACTTGGGACCTTTTAAGGATGTGCTTATAGACTCCAGCTCTCACGTATATGATCACCCTCATACTGCTGGTAGTCAAGCAAGAATCCTAGGGGCTCTATCAACGTATAATAATGACTCGTAAGGTCACCTAAAGCAGTACACGATGATAGAGATAACCCAGATAGCATACTATCATCTCGAGTAAGACTGTCCTACCGGCATAGGTCCTCCTCAATCATTGCAATCATGTGCTTGTGATCCAATAATTGACTCTGAGGGCACTATATCCAACAGTATGTTGTCCAGTGTCCATGAGGACAGAGGGGTTGGTACTCGTACTATATTCTGTATACTTACGACTTCTTTAGTTCTTAGACATGTGTTTCGTTGAAATGCAAGGTCCAAGTTTTGAGAAGTTATAGGTATAAGAGTAAAGTAGAGAATCGGATGTTGCAAGTATCGGGATTCTTCAAGGTGATCGAAAATGTAGATACTTGTCTATGGTATTCAGTTGATAGTAATGATTAAGAGAACTTGCCTCTCTTTCAGGTTACTCATAATTGGAAGCACTCCTAAGTTGAGTAATGCTGATTGGCCTCTCTCCTTTTAGTTGACATGCACTGGAGACAGCTGCATGATTTGAATCTGGTTCTAATTAAATCAGTGCCTCTGTTTCTATATTGGATATAGAATAGTTCGGATCTTAACAATGTTACGGTACGGGAATTGTCCGGCTTATGCTTAAAACCAGACTCTGGATAACTCAAGGCACGTTTCTGTAATGGCTGTTTGTGGGTTGACCGGGGATATGATGGGGGTTGGCTTTCTACCATCTGGAAGATCAATAGTGATATTGTTCTTGACTTGCCACAGTTTTAGTAAAATTGATTTTTTCAAAAAACAGTAGTGGGAGTATGGTAGAACTGGAAGTGATTCCAGAACCGCAAACGATTACTGAAAATTTAATAGGACCTAAAATTCAATCTGGATTGACATTCCAATGGCCACTCCACAGAAATGCTGGGTAACCTCAGGCACTCGAGAGGTACTTCGGCATGCTCAAAGAGGGTGACAGGGAGGTTCTTGTTTACCCAGACTTGCCATTGATGTTGTTCCAGACTGTGAGACCCGGCAGGAGGATGAGTATAGCGTCGTTCTAAACAAGCTTTAGAAATGCACGTCTATATGATTCTGCCAGAGGGTTGTCGTAGTTAGTGGGAGCAGCGGAAGCATTGTGGACAAGTAGCTTATGTCTATTTATGGACTAAAGCAGATATAGCGGAGATATATCATCTATTTCTGACGTGACAGTCATAGATTTGACTTCATCAGAATAGGGGATGGATCTGTTAAGAAGGTAGTAGGGTGTGATGTTCTGGTATTTGGATGACATACACAGAATAGGAAGTAGAATTCCTATACTACAATCGGTTATACTTTGGTTGTCACACAGTGGTTTCTCTACAAAGAATATGGATATTATATCAGATAGTCTGGTTACTAGATCTATAGTTTTGGATCTAGATTTGGGTAGTTTCCCAATCTGGGTACTTGATTGATAAAAAATATTTAGTAACCGCAATCAAGAACGGCGTCGCTTGGTAGCTAGCCGTGAGTACGGGTCGTCCGCAGGGATGTTGTGAATTTCCTAATTGCTCTTACGAGTTAATTCCGATGGGTGTCGGATTGATTATCTCTAAAACCTAAATTGATTTATACTAAGATTATCTAGATCTAAGTCTTGCTAGGGTTAGGTTTAGGTTAAGTTTGGAAAGTCAATAAATCTCACCGCTTTCTATACCCATATTAAGATCTATTAGGAGTTATGGTAATTATTAATAAAAGGGATTAGAACCATTCGGGAAGATGTTTCTTCTTCTAGGTTCTTGTCCATCCTTTATCAATCCTTTCCCTAACCTCCATGGAAAACACGCTCAACCGGGCTTTTATACTACGGTATCACCGCTACCTCGTGGGATAGGGTGCCGTAGGGAGCGGTATGTGCATGTATGCATGGAGTCCTATTAATTATATGTGATGGGAAAGAAAGGGGTGAGAGATCTTCATCTCTCAAGCCTTCCCCAAAGCTAACCCTAACAAGCGAGGAGACTACTCACTCATTAGGGAATTGAAGAACGGATCTATACTATTTATCTAGGGCAAGGAATTAAATCTAAACTAGGGCAAGAATAGAAATTACCTAGGGCAGATAATAAATTTAACCTAGGGCAGAAAATAAATTAAGAACTTACAAATTAATGCTCTCCAAAAAGAATTCTGAATTTTATTAATGAAAGGAGGCATAACCTAATACAAGAATTTGGGTCTCTATGTATAGGACATAGAAAACCCTAGGTTTACAATCGCCGCATGTGTGCTTTTACAAAAATACCCCTAGGAATGTAAGTGCACGGAAGCGCCCCGACCGTCAATCCAAGGCCAAAATGCGGAAACGAAACTTTTACGAAACTTGTAAACCGGCACTACCGCGCACTATAAACCCGGATCGGGCCATTAACCTAATCCTAGCTAACTAGAAGATGGGTAGAAAGCTATACCGAGCGATCCGTATCCTTCGGTCTTCGGCCTCCACTTCGATCTCCTCGCGGAATCTCCGGTCTTCATCTCCTCGTCGGAACGAACACCACATCGCCGGGTTCTATTACGGGCTCCCACCTCTGGACCGAGGCAACTCGGACACGAAGTTGGCGAGTCAACATGTCCAAGAATACTGTAGACTAAGTGTAGAATCATTTGTCTCAAAGGGGTTGATGAAGTTGCCATTGATGGAGGGAAGAGGAAAAATGAACTTTGGAAAATTGGAGCTCTCATTTTCTTGCAAGGAATGAAATGAGAATGAAATTCCTCACCCAAAATGAATCCCCCAACCCCCAAGATGTGGCCGGCCAAACTCAAGAATGAGAAGGAGAGAGAGAGAGAAAAAGGCATATGCAAATGTATGTTGATAATGAGAAAATAATATCACGTCAAGGTCAAATCCAAATCCATTCTCATAAATGCAAAGGAGAAGATGGAAAAAGAATCTAATGATGCTAGTATTATCATGAACCCTCATATCACAAGTAACCCCCTCCACAATGCTATTTTGCACATTAGCAAATTAGCCCCTCTCATCACAAAAGTCCGGCCGTGAAGGAACAAAGGAAAACAGGCCGAAACGGAATGCAAACTGGCAACTTAAAAAAACTGATCCAGTAATAAATTACAGGAAAACCCCGCGACTGTATATACATACCCGCATTTGTATTCCCACTGAATACAAATGCAATGAGACAAAATCTACACAGTACAATACTAGGATCCGGCTTAAATCAAAACCCGCTAGTATTATCTGTCCGATTATGATCCGTGCAATACCGCACGGATAAGATCGAACCCTGCCATATCTCCATATGGCCTCTACAGCGTTTCGCCCGAAACTTGAGAAACTGTCTGTGGGGGACACTAAAGACTCGTCAACACCTTGGTTGTGGATTTAACCACTAGCATGCCAGAGGTATTAGCCATACGTAACGGGCTACCAGATATTGAACAAAAGGGACGTCGATGAGCGAACTCATCCTGACACCCTACTGAGCCTGTCAGTGACAATATCCGTACAGTCCGGTCCATTCATCTATGAGAATCACATGGCGGGCCTAGGGGGTTGGTAAAAGTCAGACCCCCAAAAGCGGTACAAGTCGTGTCGGAGTGTAGTCCAGAACACCCTGAGATACTACTGGAATACCTACCAATAAATCTCTTGCCTTGGCCAAGGACTTCGTGTAATGGCTCTCCTAGACACAGCGCGACCTCACCCCCAATACCGGGAGAGACGAACCCGTGAAGATCCGCTCACGCCTCCATGTGGCTCGGGACTGTACCCAACTAAAACCTGTTGCACGTCTCCTTTGAGCGTGGTAGGGTAGTAATCAAAGTACAATGGGAACTCACACGAGACAAATGACGATTCTCAGGTCGATGAACTAACCTGCACACATGTCACCAGGGAACTGCCATCTGATGTCAGGTATAAGACCAACCAGCAGGTTCCTGGCGAGTCCTGTTCGGTGTACTCATAACCCAATAAGCACCTGTATACATCTCAGGTGAACCAACTGACACCAGTGGCTTGTGAGACCGGCCACCGCCCCTTGTCGGGGTCTCGACTGTATACATTAGTCTACTCTGGAGTATCGATGCCTTGTCTCGAAACTCCCACGACTAGGGACCTTTTAAGGATTTGCTTATAGACCCCAGCTCCCACGTATATGATCGCCCTCATACTGCTGGCAGTCAAGCAAGAATCCTAGGGGCTCTATCAACGTGCAATAGTGACCTGTAAGGTCACCTAAAGCAGTACACGATGATAAAGATAAACCAGATAGCATACTATCATCTCGAGCAAGACTGTCCTACCGGCATAGGTCCTCTCTCAATCATTGCAATCACGTGCCTGTGATCCAATAATTGACTCTGAGGGCACTATATCCAACAATCTCCCACTTGCACTCAAGGCTAATTATTGCGATGTCGCATACTCACAGCCTGTGTGATACCGAACATCCAACTCCTCCACCAATCAGTCTCACTAAACCCGTTTGCGAAACTAATGCGTTCGAGGAATAGCCTCAGTGAGTGGATCCGCTCTAATGTTTATTTCTATGTCTCTCTTTATCTCATGTTCATGGAGAAAGCCATCTTATGAAATGAGCAATGCCTGTCTTAGAGTATGTCTGGATATCTGATGGGACATAGTTCATAAATGAACTCCAAATCCAAACTTCTCAGACTGTATCGTCAACTGAACTTAATTAGTATCCGGTGCCATGCCTCCCTCGGTATCTGCTTGGACCACCTGTCCAAAATACGGCCCCTCGTCAGAGGGAAAGCTATAACTCTGACAGCCACTCTGTCATCCAGGTCACCTCAGAAGCCTGGAATGATAACCGTCTCTACAAAGAGGCTGTTGTTATCATATCCCTAGAACATCCACTTATGTTCTAAAACTGCTTCCGAATGTTTTTCCAGGATTGGATCAATATCAACTTATTGCATCTACTACAAAAACAACATCTGGGGTGGTACTTGACATCTCATGATTGACTCAATTTCCTAAGCAAGTAATCTGCCAATCATGCACGTCCCTCTCCCCTTTAGTCTATAAGACATCTTTAGAGAGGGTGACTCCATCACCTGCAGGTATACTACCGTGCCAGGAGTCATCCATTCTAAATACCTTTAGAATGCTGTCTAAGTACCCTAATTGGGAAACTACCCAAATCTAGATCTAAAACCATAGATCCAGCCAGAATGTCTTGATATTATATCCAAGTCCCTTTGTGGAGAAACCACTGTGTGATGACCAAAGTATAACCGATCGTAGTATAGGAATATCACTTCCTACTCTGTGTATGTCATCCAGATACCAGGATATCATACCCTACTACTTTCTTAACAGATCCATCCATTATTCTGATGAAGTCAAACCTATGACTGTCACATCAGAAATAGATGATCTATCTCCGCTATATCTGCTTTAGTCTATAAATAGACATAAGCCACTTGTCTACTATGCTTCCCCTGCTCCCACTGACTACGACAACCCTCTGGCAGAGTCATAAAGATGTACACTTCTAAAGCTAGTTCAGAACGACACTATACTCATCCTCCTGCCAGGTCTCACAGCCTGGAACAACAGCAATGGCAAGTCTGGGTAAACAAGAACCTCCCTGTCACCGTCCTTGAGGCTACCGGAGTACCTCCCGGGTGCCTGAGGTTACCCACCTTATCTGCAGAGTGGCCAATGGAATGTCAAACGAGATTGAATCTTTAGGTTCTTATCAAATCTTCAGTAATCGTTTGCCGTTCCGGAATCACTTCCAGTTCTACCATACTCCCACTACTGTTTTCTAAAAAATCCATTTTTATTAAAACTGTGGCGAGTCAAGAACAATATCATTATTGATCTTCCAGATGGTAGAAAGGCAACCCTCGTCATACCCTGGGTCAACCCACAAACAGCCATTATAGAAACGTGGCTTGAGTTATCCAGAGTCTGGTTTTAAGCATAAGCTGGACAACTCCCCGTATCTTAACAATGTCAAGATATAAACTGTTCTATATCCAATATAGAAACAGAGGCACTTATTTAATTGAACCAGATTCAAATCATGCAGCTGTCTCTAGTGCATGTCAACTAAATGGACGGAGGTCGATCAGCGTTACTCAACTTAGGAACGCTTCCAATTATGAGCAACCTGAAAGAGAAGCAAGTTCTCTTAATCATTACTATTAACTGAATACCACACACAAGTATCTACATCTTCGATCACCTTGAAGAATCCCGATACTTGCAATACCTTGTTCTCTACTTTACTCTTATACCTATAACTTCTCAAAACTCAGACCCTGCGTTTCTACGAAACACATGTCTAAGAACTAGAGAAGTCATAAATGAACAGAATAATGTACGAATAGCAACCCGTTTGTCCTAATGGACACTGGACAATATACAATACTCTGTATAAGTCCCCTGAGTCTAATAACTCATTCCCTGTGTGCCGTAGGTTGAAAACTGTACTTATGGTTATGAAGAATTACACCGCTGTTTAATGCTCCTTAGCTAACCATCCACTGATATAGGTAAATGTCATAGACATAATTTCAAAAAGGTATATCTCACTCTATAAAAATAGACGTACAGATATATCAATTTGAAATTGGTGCACAACGACGGATATTCAAAACCAAAAATTTGCCGTCCGGCAAACAACCCAGGAGATTTCCTCAAATATCACCAATTACAACGAATTCCGATATAATGAGGATGATCACCTAATTCCCAATAAGTTACTCCCACTCATCATCTGTAAAACCATACAGAAGTGAGAATCATACCTGGTAAATACATATCCTGGAGCAAGTGTCTAATTAGGAAATCAGTTTTCTATTAATAGTACACGGTGAAACTGAAACATTGAAATGTTTCGTAGGGGTATCCTGGTATTCCTAGTAATGCCTCTTCCATTATCCAGATTCACAACTGTAACCTTATATTTCTATGCCACATCTCCACATCCCTTCATATGTCTTTAGTCATTACCTTCTGTACACCCTCTTAGGCTAAATGGTTTTCTTCCTTCCCTACCGTTCGGCCCCAGCCTATGGTTTGGAAGAAGACTATCCAATAAGCATAATGGGTGTACTGTCCTAATCCTAGGAGCACTCGCAATGCGAGAGAAGGTGAAGATAAAAGACAACCGAATAAACCTTATTCCTATTTCTCCTGAACCAGAATCCATCCCCGAACTGGAACGAGTTCCTTTCAAGTTCGTATATAACCATACGATGGAGTATCCAATAAACTGTGGATCTTCGTAGTGATACGGAGTGCCCTGGAGAAATACAAAGGTGATGTAGGATTGGCGAAGAAATACTTGGTTTGGTCGTGAATAGCAGTCGCAATTTACTTTGCCCTCTTACTAATCCCTTTATTTGTCTTTACATAATACCTTCTGTACACCATCGTTAGGCTAAATGGTTTTCTTCATTCCCTACCGGTCGGCACCTACCTATGGTTTGGAAGAAGACTATCCAATTTGCGTAATAGGTGTACTGTTCTAATCCAAGGAGCACTCGCAACCTGAGAGAAGGTAAAAGGAAAAGACAACTGAATAGTCCTATTCGTTTTCTCCAAAACCGGAAACCATCCTCGAATAAATTCCTTCGAGTTCGTATATAACCATACGATGGTTTTATCCAATGGAAGTGGATGTTCGTAGTAATAAGGGGTGTCCAGGAGAAAAGGGTAAAAGTAGGAGTGGCAATGCGGTATGCAACTCTGACAATCCAAAAGCCAGTGTTTAAGAAGGTTCGGTCATCTTGGTCACTGAGTCATAGTCAAGGGTCGGGCCATGGTCGCTGCCAAAGAGAGAGAGAAAAGAAACACTTAGCGTGCACTCTAGCCTAGATCAGAATGGTTATCACTTTATCTAATCAGGAAACCTCGCACTGTACCGTCAAATTCTCGTCTAAACCTGAAAGAAGAATTAGTCGGGATCACCCGAGGAGTAAACCAACTCATCAGTAGGAATCGGGATCCAACTATCATCGCATGATAACGTGACGGAATTTGCTCCCGTTATCACACTCCAGAAGGTATGCGCATATCTGGCAAGTTTTAGTTTCTTTAGAAACTCCCGATGTGATTTTTTCCCCATGCTCTTATGACCTTGACTAAGGCCAACAAATCATAAGTCACATGTCAGGTTCTACCCATCATTGTCCAGGTTAATTTGAACCCACCCGTACAAGCCCTTGACTAGGGCCAACAAGGCGATACGACTGTCCCAAACCAACGCATCTATCTATGCAGCAGAAAGGTAACAAGCAGCTACCATACACTATACCTTGACTAAGGCCAACAAACATAGCATGAATACTACGTGCTACCCGTCTGAAATGACGGAGGGCTACGAATGGTTTTTGGCGAAAAGCCTTTAACGTAATGAACTTGATATCGTTGAAGGAACCGGATAGCTTTTTAAAAATATAGCGGCGAAAACAATTGCTAAAGAGGTCACTCCCGGTGAAGGGATCTCGACTCTTTCCACGTAGAATGAGGTGCAGGATATTCCAACTGAATACCACGATGCAAAGCAAAAGTAATCGACTAAAGTGAAGTTATTACCCTGACGCAAACTTCTGACCAAGGGGTCACTCCCGGTGAAGGGATCTCGGCCCTTGCCTCGTCGACTGAGGTGCTGGATATTCATAACCGAATACCACTGTGCAAAACAAAAGAGAACGCCCTTGCAATAACAGCTTTTTGAAAAATTGTTCCAACAACATCAGAATAGGTTTGTTTAGCTTGCATTGATCCGAACCAATGCAGTCCAATCAATTGATCACACCACAAATGAACGAAAATAATTATGTACGTATATGCCATCCACATTCGCCACTGGGTCCCGTCATCACCCGTTAGGTTACTTAACTAACGACAGAGCGGGGACTGGACTAGCGCGGATGCAAAACATATACAACATCTACTAGTGTGTGTATATATATATATATATATATATATATATATATATCAATATATAATATCCGCTCAAGGCGTGATAAAATGCAATATCACAGAAATGTAATAAGCATCACAGAACAATACAGATATCTGGGATCCCTGGGTTTCACAGAGCCGCTACTGAAACCCGACGTTCCCCTGGTCGTATGGATAGCCTGTGCAATGAAATCCTAGACCCCTACGGACGCGGCAAGTTATCCGCCAAAACCTGAAGCGAGGCAGCCCCCTTCAACAACGTGAATGGACCACCCAGCACTTCAGGGAATCCGGTAACTTGGGCACCCCTCCTGGGTCAACCTATACCCCCTACGAGTGCGGCGAATAGCCCGCCAATTCTAGAGTAAAGCCCCCTCTGTCTCAAAGCCATGAGATGCGGACCCGTTGCCCTCTAGAACCCGGCTACCCGTGCACCCCTCCGTGGGGTAATCCTAGTACAAAAAGTAAAAATATATATACAACGGGTACATCGACCCCATCCTGGTTGTGCCCCAAAAGAATAATATACAAACAGGCAGTAACGGCAGTCCACATGTCGGACGCTCGCCCCGCAATATCAAATGTACATATAAAACAAAACTGTACTACCATTGCATCCAGGCTATCCACCACGACAAATCCACAACATCACAGCACAACACAGAACATCAACGTGAATGTCACGTTCGCAAATCCGTCTAAAAGGGCTATAGCAGTTAGACAGGATTTAACGATCAAGTGACATTCACGGTCGCAGATATAATGTAAATACTGTGAACTAACATGTTTAAAATTTTTGATCGACTAAATTTTTCGGAGTGGGCCCCAAGCACAACTGTAGCACTCAAAGAAAATCTGGGCCCAAACAGAATATTCCAAAAACCCTATTTCCTTATCCAAAGAGCACTGTAGAAATTTGGCACTGTGAAGAGTTAAAACGGCAGCGGAACCGCGGCCAATGCATAGGTTTGTCCGCGGTTCCGCGGTGGAACAGTAACTTCACGCGACCAAATTTTCACAGTATTCTTAAAAAACCCTGCACGTATTTTTACAATGTACCAAATAATTTTTAGAGCACTGGAAAAATTCGACAGAAACTGTGTTTGAAAATACGGTTTTTGGAAAATCCGTTCGATCGAACTTGTAAACATGTTAGAGCAAGCTAGACTAGGTTAATGGAGTGGCTCTGATACCATTGTAAGTGCATGGCAACGCCCGAACCGTCAATCCGACGCCAAACTGCGGAAACGAAACTTTTACGAAACTTGTAAACCGGCACTACCGCGCACTATAAACCCGGATCGGGCCATTAACCTAATCCTAGCTAACTAGAAGATGGGTAGAACGCTATACCGAGCGATCCGTGTCCTTCGGTCTTCGGCCTCCACTCCGATCTCCTCGCGGAATCTCCGGTCCTCATCTCCTCGTCGGAACGGGCACCACATCGCCGGGTTCTATTACGGGCTCCCATCTCTGGACCGAGGCAACTCGGGCATGAAGTTGACGAGTCGACGTGTCCAAGAATACTGTAGACTAAGTGTAGAATCATTTGTCTCAAAGGGGTTGATGAAGTTGCCATTGATGGAGGGAAGAGGAAAAATGAACTTTGGAAAGATGGAGCTCTCATTTTCTTGCAAAGAATGAAATAAGAATGAAATTCCTCACCAAAAATGAATCCCCCAACCCCCAAGATGTGGCCGGCCAAACTCAAGAATGAGGAGGAGAGAGAGAGAGAAAAAGGCATATGAAAATGTATGCTGATAATGAGAAAATAATATCACCTCAAGGTCAAATCCAAATTCATTCTCATAAATGCAAAGGAGAAGATGGAAAAAGAATCTAATGATGCTAGTATTATCATGAACCCTCATATCACAATTAACCCCCTCCACAATGCTAATTTGCACATTTGCAAATTAACCCCTCTCATCACAAAAGTCCGGCCGTGAAGGAACAAAGGAAATCTAGCTGAAACGGAATGCAAACCAGCAACTTCAAAAAACTGATCCCGTAATAAATTACAGGAAAACCCCGCGACCATATAAACATACCCGCATTTGTATTCCCACTGAATACAAATGCAATGAGACAAAATCTAAACTGTACAATATTAGGATCCGGCTTAAACCAAAGCCCGCTAGTATTATCTGTCCGATCATGATCCGTGCAATACCGCACGGATAGGATCGAACCCTGTCATATCTCCATACGGGCTCTACAGCGTTTCACCCGAAACTTGAGAAACTGTTTGTGGGGGCCTCTAAAGACTCGTCAACACCTTGGTTGTGGATTTAATCACTAGCACGTCAGAGGTATTATCCATACGTAACGGGCTACCAGGTATTGACCAAAAGGGACGTCGATGAGTGAACTCATCCTGACACCCTACTGAGCCTGTCAGTGACAATATCCGTACAGTCCGGTCCGTTCGTCTATGAGCATCGCATGGCGGGCCTAGGGGGTTGGTAAAAGTCAGACCCCCAAAGCGGTACAAGTCGTGTCGGAGTGTAGCCCAGAACACCCTGAGATACTATTGGAATACCTACCAGTAAATCTCCTGCCTTGGCCAAAGACTTCGTGTAATGGCTCTCCTAGACACAGCACGACCTCACCCCCAATACCGGGAGAGACGAACCCCTGAAGATCTGCTCATTGCCTCCATGTGGCTCGGGACTGTATCCAACTAAAACCTGTTTGTCCGTCTCCTTTGAGCGTGGTAGGGTAGTAATCAAAGTACAGTTGGGACTCACATGAGACAAATGACGATTCTCAGGTCGATGAACTAACCTGCACACATGTCACCAGGGAACTGCCATCTGACGTCAGGTATAAGACTAACTAGCAGATTCCCGGAGAGTCCTGTCCAGTGTACTCATAACCCAATGAGCACCTGTATACATCTTAGGTGAACCAACTGACACGAGTGGCTTGTGAGACCGGCTACAGCCCTTCGTCGGGGTCTCGACTGTATACACTAGTCTACTCTGGTGTATCGATGCCTTGTCTCGAAACTCCCACGACTAGGGACCTTTTAAGGATTTGCTTATAGAACCCAGCTCCCACGTATATGATCGCCCTCATACTGCTGGCAGTCAAGCAAGAATCCTAGGGGCTCTATCAACGTTCAATAGTGACCTGTAAGGTCACCTAAAGCAGTACACGATGATAAAGATAAACCAGATAGCATACTATCATCTCGAGCAAGACTGTCCTACCGGCATAGGTCCTCTCAATCATTGCAATCACATGCATATGATCCAATAATTCACTCTGAGGGCACTATATCCAACAAGGAAGACTAGTCAGCGCCGCCAAGACATTTGGTAAAATTTTTAGCCACTACGGGCATCGCACGGCTGCGGAACCGCGGCCGCAGACCAGGTTTGGCCACGGTTCCGCGGCCAGATGAAGGACTTGTTTGCTGCAATTTTGTGTGATGGCTTTGCTTCTCTTTGTCTTCCTGTATCTTTGGTTGGTTCTTCAGAATAGCTTCTATTTATTTTTCAGATGTTCACAGTGAGTAATGTAGTGGACTTTAACCGTTCGCTTTGTGTCAAGCTCTTGAACCTTGCGATGCCTTGTATTTTGTGAACTGATCTTCGTGTAGGCTTGATCAAGATCCTTCTATTTGTTGGTCGTAGTCCCACTTTTGCATCATCATTTATCTGTTTCGCTGTTTTCATTCCGAGAACCTGTAACCTGTACTATGTAGCAGACATGGGTCAAAACCACCTGTTTCTTTGTAAAATGCATAAGAATGGGGAATATAATAATGCAATTTTATGATATGAACAAATACCCCCAAACTTATCTTTTGCTCGTCCTCGAGCAAACCTAATTTTATTCTCAACAAAAACCTAACCTCACTTTCGCAGGGAAACGCGATTGCACTGAGCTCGTGCAACAAGTCGTTAAACCTCTAGGTGTCCCTAGTAGGAGGAGTGTTGTCTCCTGAGGGTTTTCAGCGGATACTACCCACAAAATCCTATCAATTCGGCTCATTAACTTTTATTCTCCAATTAGGTTTTCCAACAAGGAAGTCTATTATCTTCGACTCATAAATTATCCACCCGTATTCTTCATACTTCCTTATCATTTAACTTAAGATTATATATGTTCGGTAGACTTACTTAGCTTTTGGCATCTCTTAAGTTTTCCTTCTAGGGTTCCATCACAATTTAGGAAATTTTATCATCTCTATTAAAGATACAACTCCTATTCTTCGTTCATATCTCTTATCTAAACCCAAATCGCATACCCCTACGTGTGTTTATAAATCACCCCTACACTTGGAAATTCAAATCAAGCAATCATACTCTTGTCCATTGTCCAAAGCACTTCTTAATTGGTGAATTTTTAGATGAAATTTGCTCACACATCCTTCATGCGACCGTTAATATTTCCTAAGGTACCAAAAACCGATTAAAAAATGTGTTTGCACATTAAAGCGTAATTCCTAGTATTGTAACACCTAAGGCTTTAGCAGTGACTCCCAAACCAGTTGGACTAAGGCACTAGGTGATGAAGCACCATCGCTAAATATTTTTCTATTTTTGCAGCCTTAAGTAATCACAAAAACCAGTGTTCATTTTTTTTTTATTATCTCTTTATTCACACTTGAATTTTTTTTATTTTATTTCGTACTAAGGACTTTAGACAAGAGCATTTCAAGATCTCTTCTACTATTCCAAGTTTCAAGGTGCGTGTTTGTGCAAGTTGTAGGGTATATATTTTCAGAATTTAGACTTAAGCTAGGAATTATTTTTCAAACTTATACTTTAATAAAAATATCAATACTCTTCCCTTGTTTTAACTTAGCCCAAGAAGTGAACTCAAAATTTGCCTATTTTTAAATAAACTACAAAGACATAAACTTTCTACCGTTAAATTTTAAGAAAGTTTATTTTTAGGGTTTTTAATTTACTAAGTCTAAGATCTAGTTGTTCCCAGCTAGTTAACCTTGTTGTCAAACTCAAGTCAATTATGGCCAAAATTGAATACATTAATTTTTATAATTTTTGAAATTTTCAATTTTTTATGGGTTTTAAAATAAGTATGCAATTGCAAAAATATACACATGAATGCGAAGGAAGAAGGCTTACCGAGCATACCCCCAAACTTAAACTTAACAGTGTCCTCATTGTCATGCCGCACCAAGAGGGTCAAAATGTCAGCACTCCCGTGTTTATTTATTTATAGATTTTATTTATTTATTATTGTTAAAAGAAAAACAAAATATATACAACAAGGTTCCCCCCAAACTTAAGTGAAACAGTGTATGCACTGTTTAAGCGTTAAAGTTCAGAGTTAGGGAGGAGAAAAATCAAACTATACAAGGCCTTACACAGACCAAAAGTTAGCACCAACCATTCAAAAATTCTGTCGTGATAATGGTGGGGTTGGTGAAAGAACGGGGTGTAAAGAAAAGAAATGAGAAGCACACGAGACCGTGTGGAGATAGAAACGGTAAACGGACTCGGTGGAGGAGAACGGCGGAGGGAAAAAAGAAATGGTAGTGGTTCTACTTCTTCGAGTGGAGGTTGATTAATGACAAAATCAGTATCGTTTAAGAATGCGAATTCGTCGGCGAAAATATCTTCGAAACTTTCATCGAAGGTCCGATTGAACGTTTCAATCTCAAAAGGCGTCACGCCAGAATTCAACACACTTGATTGTTCACAAATTATGGAGGTAGGAGACTCGTAAAGTTCATCTACCGTATTCTCAAAAGATTCAAAATCAAGTTGTGTTTCTAAAATTATCGAACTCAAAATATCGAATTGTGATTCATCAACACTCGGTATTATTAAAGGAAGATTAGAAGAACCAAAGAAAGTGGGAATACGAATTTGAGGGTGGGGATGGAGTGTATAATTTAGCACAATTTGAAATGACCGATGTGTAAAAAGCGATTGTGCTAATCTATCAACCCGCGGAAAAATGAGATTAAATCCCTCAAGATTCGTGAGCGAACATAGGTAAGTCGAACTTGGTATTGGAGATGAAAGCGTAACGGTCTCTTGCAAGGTCGAAACGAGGATGGAGGGAAGTGAGTGAGGAAGGGTATCAATTAAAGATTCAGGAGGGTGTACACAGTCAATGGAAGGGACATGATGAATTGGGAAATCCGACTCATCAAACAAAACTGGTTTATCCTCAATAATTTCCTCAATATTCTCCTCAAAATTTTGCTCATCCATGCCATTATCATCAAAATAAAGACGCATATGAAGTTCGGGAGAAACATTTAATGACTCGGGATGATGAATTGGACATAAAATTTCAATCAAATCTACGGGTTCATCATCCAAAATATTTTCGGCGTCTATATCCTCAATCAACTGAAAATCATTTTTTTCTGACACCTCATCAAAAGCATGGATATTTATCAAGTTAGGTTCTAGAGTGGAGGTGTAAAGTTCAAAAGGATTAGGTATGGTTTCACTCGAAAGGGAATCTTCACAATTTGGCAAATCAAGCACTACAAAGTCACATAACTCGTTAAATGTTTTTTTTTCAACTTGTGAATCATTTGGGACAATCGATGGAAAACCGGAGTTGTGGGCTTCAATTGGGTATGGGTAGGTTTGATTTGGAAAGGTGTAGAACTCACTCTCTCCTCTCAAATTCTCACTCTGTCCAACTGCCTTCTCATACATTGGAATTTTTGGAGCTAGTTGGAAACTGGCTACCGGTTCACTAGGTTGCATAAGGGCGGCCATGGACGCATCCATATTCCTCATCATTTTGTTTGTTGCTAAAATATAAGCTTCCAACGACTGTTCCAAACTAGACTTGGGTTGTGATGGGGTTTCGGTAAAAGATTCGAAATTGTTTGGATACGTGAAACTCCCAAATAGCTGTGTAGAAGCAATGTCTAGTGAAGGTGGGAGAGTCGGGTAGGACTGGTAGGAATTGGATGGTTGGACAGGAGTAGGATCAACATTTGTAAAAAAAGGTGAATGGACTTGTTGATCCCTAGAACTGGATGTGTGGAGAGGAGTGAAAGATCGACTATGAGATTCTGCGATATGCTCAACAATAGACATCGGTTTAGGAGTTACAACAGGACTCGAAAAAGTGGTATCAACGTACGAAGGTGGTGAAGGTTGACACGGTTGAGACAAAGTGGATTGTGGAGTCCAACTGTTTCTCCTAGACGCTTCTATTCGATCTTTCAAAGAAATTTTGGGCATAGAGGGGTCGTCCGTAAATCGACCAAAACAATTCGCGTAAGAGGCAAAGTTAGGTTCAGGATACCAAAGTTCGGCAAGAGATTTATGAGGTGGGGTACCCATGATGTAAGAAGGTGGGTGGTGCAAGGAGTTCTTAGCGACAAGTTGCAAGGTTTTTATAAAAAAAAATTCCTTTTTCTCTTTATTTGGAACTTTTTGCAAAAATAAAAATTTTGACAAAGGGCTTAGACACAAATGCAATCAACCAGAAATACACAATCAGGCCTAGATCTAGGGTCACCTAGGTCAGTTAGACAGCTCCTAACTGTTCCAAAGGGCTAGAAATAGGACCTCAAATCGCCTCTTCACCGCCAATTGCGGCCAGATAAGTGCCAGGTGAGTGGGAGGCTCTCCACTACGAGTAGTGGCCCTAATTAAGTAACCACTCGCCTTAGACACACTTGTCTAGACACCACAAAGTCAGGTTAGATCAACGGCCGATGCGTACAACTAGTCCTCTGTCCTATTGAGTGCGACGTCCTTAGGGCTGAGTCTAATATTTTTTTAATTAAAGATTGGTCAATGCAAATGCCTTATGTGATTTCTGGGGTCCTGGGAAGGGTGATGAAATCCCCACCCAATCTGAATTGGATTCAAGCCCCTTAAAGTCCGATTAAAAATATGCAAAACAGTAACAACCACTTGCAATCAAATTTTTTATTTAAGCGCGACGTAAAGAATCTTGCACAAGATCAGTTATTGGAAGGGGAAAGATTTTTTTAGCGTAAAGAATCCTGCAGGAGATTTTTACAAAAGATATATCTAGATTTGCAGGGGAGAGAGAAGGGAAACAAACAGTGCTTTTTCTACTTGCTGACGTCACGAGATAGCCGCGTTTCCGCGGTCGCAACAGGAAAAGCACGAAGGTTCCGCGGTGGAGTGGAGGGTTCAGATCCCGAGAAAAATTTGGAGACGATGATGTCACGTTCCCGCCGCGGATGCGCAGTCAAAGCTGGGTTTGCGCGGTGGAAGCGCGGTCAAGACGTCGGCTCGGATCCCGAGATTTTTTCTGTTGTTCTGTTGTTGAAATCCTCTGCTGTTCAGATTTGATATTTGCTGTTTTGATCTCTTGATTTTTCCAGATCTGAATTTTAATGTAGATCCTGCAAAATTCAAACAAAAATACCCTTCACAAAATAACAAAATGGTAAATTTTTATATTTTTTTTTAATTTTTCAGTTTTTTAATGATTTTTCAATTTTAGATTAACCCGAAATTGCAAAAAGAAAATAACACGCCATCCCCGGCAACGGCGCCATTTGATTGATCAAAAATATTTAGTAACCGCAATCAAAAACGGCGTCGCTTGGTAGCTAGCCGGTGAGTACGGGTCGTCCGCAGGGATGTTGTGAATTTCCTAATTGCTCTTACGAGTTAATTCCAATAGGTGTCGGATTGATTATCTCTAAAACCTAAATTGATTTATACTAAAATTATTTAGATCTAAGTCTTGCTAGAGTTAGGTTTAGGTTCAGTTTGGAAAGTCAATAAATCTCACCGCTTTCTATACCCATATTAAGATCTATTAGGAGTTATGGTAATTATTAATAAAGGGGATTGGAACCATTCGGGAAGATGTTTCTTCCTCTAGGTTCTTGTCCTTCCTTTATCAATCCTTACCCTAACCTCCATGGAAAACACGCTCAACCGAGCCTTTATACTACGGTATCACCGCTACCTCGTGGGATAGGGTGCCGTAGGGAGCGGTGTGTGCATGTATGCATGGAGTCCTATTAATTATATGTGATGGGAAAGAAAGGGGTGAGAGATCTTCATCTCTCAAGCCATCCCCAAAGCTAACCCTAACAAGCGAGGAGACTACTCACTCATTAGGGAATTGAAGAATAGATCTATACTATTTATCTAGGGCATGGAATTAAATCTAAACTAGGGCAAGAATAGAAATTACCTAGGGAAGATAATAAATTTAACCTAGGGCAGAAAATAAATTAAGAACTTACAAATTGATGCTCTCCAAAAAGAATTCTGAATTTTATTAATGAAAGGAGGCATAACCTAATACAAGAATTTGGGTCTCTAATTATAGGACATAGAAAACCCTAGGTTTACAATCGTCGCATGTGTGCTTTTACAAAAATACCCCTAGGAAGACTAGTCAGCGCCGCCAAGACATTTGGTAAAATTTTTAGCCACTACGGGCATCGTATTGCCGCGGAACCGCGGCCGCAGGCCAGGTTTGGCCGCGGTTCCACGGCCAGATGAAGGACTTGTTTGCTACAATTTTGTGTGATGGCTCTGCTTCTCTTTGTCTTCCTGTATCTTTGGTTGGTTCTTCAGAATAGCTTCTATTTTTTTTCCAGATCTTCACAGTGACTAATGTAGTGGACTTTAACCGTTTGCTTTGTGTCGAACTCTTGAACCTTGCGATGCCTTGTATTTTGTGAACTGATCTTCGTGTAGGCTTGATCAAGATCCTTCTATTTGTTGGTCGTAGTCCCACTTTTGCATCATCTTTTATCTTTTCACTGTTTTCATTCCGAGAACCTATAACCTGTACTATGTAGCAGACATGGGTCAAAAGCACCTGTTTATTTGTAAAATGCATAAGAATGGGGAATATAATAATGCAATATTATGATATGAACAGTACTTGGACAGCATTCTAAATGTGTTTTAGAATGGATGACTCCTGGCACGGTAGTGTACCAACAGGTGATGGAGTCACCCTCTCTAAAGGTGTCTTACAGACCAAAGGGGAGAGGGATGTGCATGATTGGCAGATCACTTGCTTAGGCAATTGAGTCAATCATGATATGTCAAGTACCACACCAGATGTTTTTGCAATAGATGCAATAAGTTGATATTAATCCTATCCTGGAAAAACGTTCGGAAGCAGTTTTAGAACATAAGTGGATGTTCTAGGGATATGATAACAACAAACTCTTTCAGGAGACGGTTATCATTCCAGGCTTCCAAGGTGACCTGGATGACATAGTGACCGTCAGATCTATAGTTTTCCCTCTGACGAGGGGCAGTGTTTTGGACAGATGGTCCAAGCGGACATTGAGGGAGACATGCCGCAGGATACTGATTAAATTCAGTTGACGATACAGTCTAAGAAGTTTGGATTTGGAGTTCATTTATGAACTAGGTCCCATCAGATATCTAGATATATTCTAAGAAAGGTATTGCTCATTTCGGGAGATGGTTTTCTCCACGAACTTGAGATAAAGAGAGACATAGAAAGAAACATCAGAGCAGATCCACTCACTGAGGCTATTCCTCGAACGCAATAGTTTCGTAAACGGGCTTTATGGGACTGATTAGTAGAGCAGTTGGGTGTTCGGTATCATACGGGCTGTGAGTATGCGACATCGCAATAATTACCCTTGAGTGCAAGTGGGAGATTATTGGATATAGTGCCCTCAGAGTCAATTATTGGATCGCAGGCACGTGATTGCAATGATTGAGGGAGGACCTATACCAGTAGGACAGTCTTACTCGAGAGCTTTGTATACTATCTGGTTTGTCCTTATCAGTCGTGTACAGTTTTAGGTGACATATTCATTATTACACGTTGATAGAGCCCTTAAGATCCTGCTTGACTACCAACAGTATGATGGCGATCATATACGTGAGAGTTGGGTAGTCCATAAGCACATCCTTAAAAGTGGTCCCTAGTCGTCCGAGTTTCGAGACAGGGCATCGATACTCCGGAGTAGACTAGTGTATACAGTCGAGACCCCGACGAGGGTCGGTGGCCGGTCTCACAAGCCACTGCTGTCAGTTGGTTCACCTAAGATGTATACAGGTGCTCATTGGGTTATGAGTATACCGGACAGGACTCGCCGGAAACATGCTAGTTGGTATTATACCAGACGTCAGATAGCAGTTCCCTGGTGACATATGTACAGATTAGTTCATCGACCTGAGCTCATCATTTGTCTCGTGTGAGTACCCACTGTGCTTTGATTACTACCCTACCACGGCTTAAAGGAGTCGTGCAAACAGGTTTTAGTTGGGTACAGTCCCGAGCCACATGGAGGCAAGTGAGCAGATCGGCATGGGATTCGTCTCTCCCGGTATTGGGGGTGAGGTCGTCCTGTGTTTAGGAGAGCCATTACACAAAGCCCTCGGCCGAGGCAGGAGATTTACTGGTAGGTATTCCATTAGTATCTCAGGGTGTTCTGGGCTACACTCCGACACGACTTGTACCGCTTTTGGGGGTCTGACTTTTACCAACCCCCTAGGCCCGCCATGCGATGCTCATAGACGAACGGCCCGGACTGTACGGATATTGTCACTGACAGGCTCAGTAGGGTGTCAGGATGAGTTCACTCATCGACCTCCCTTTTGGTCAATACCTGGTAGCCCGTTACGTACAACTAGTACCACTGACGAGCTAGTGGTTAAATCCACAGCCAAAGTATTGACGAGTCTTTAGATTCCATCACAGACAGTTTCTCAAGTTTCGGGCGAAACGATGTAGAGGCCGTATGATATATGGCAGAGTCCGATCATATACGTGCAGTAGTGCATGGATCATGATCGGGCGGATCATACTAGTGGGCTTTGTTTTAAGCCGGATCCTAGTATTAGATTTGTTGGATTACTTTAGTCTCATCGCATTCGCATTCAGTCGGAATGCGGATGCAGGTATGTATATACAGGTGAGGGGTATCCATGTGATCCGTTACGAGTTTACTTTAGTTGTTGCCGTATCTTTTTATTGTTGTATACATTTGGGTTAATGTTTACAAATGGAAATTGTGAGCTAGAAACCATCATTTTGTGCATTAAATGATACATGTACTTCATAGGTGAGTCAAGATATCATTTCTTGTGCAAATATCACATTATGTGATTGATTACTGTGTTGAATTGATGTGAGGAGAGAGGGAGGGAAGCAACTTGATATGGGGTTTGCTCTTGTATTTTCTTGCTCTCTCACAATAATTCAACACAAGAAAAAGAAAAAGGAAAACTCCTTCTTCTTCCTCTTTCTTCTCTAGCTCAAATCTCCATTATGGCAACACCTGTAACCTCCATCCAAATCAATGGATGCAAGAGACAAAGTGATCACACACATTCTCTACATTGGACATGTGGTCTAGCACACTTCGTGCCCAAGTTGCTTCGGATGAAGCGGGAGCCCGTAAAAAGAATCGACGATGTGGTGCCCTTTCCGACGAGGAGATCAAGACCGGAGATGCCACGAGGAGCTTGGGATGATGGTCAAAGACCGAAGGACACGGATCGATTGGTATAGCCTTTCCAACCCTTCTCTAGTTTGCTAGTAGTAGGTTAATGGTTCGATCCGGGTTTTAAGCATACAATAGCACCGGGTTCTAGTTTAGAAAAATTTTCATTTCCGCATTTTGGCCTCGGACAGACGGCCGGGGCGCTACCGTAGTCTTACACTCACAAGGTTTTCCAATGCATCAAACATGCAATTTAAAAAAATCTAAGGTGCTAAAGAACCCTAGCCAAGGATCTAACTAGAGGAATTAGGGTAAACAAGCATGTAATCAAACATTACACTAAGTGAATGAGGAATACAACCTATGTAGACTGGTCCTTCACTTCAATAGCTCCGTGTAGTAGTCCCTTCGGTCCAAGTAGTGATCCCCGCACTCAAGTTAGGCTCCACAAAGTGAAATGAACAAGATTGCTTGAAGTCTTCGAGGCTAAAGATGATCTATGTCGAGGAGACTCTAGCTCAAGCTACCTCTTCACTAATTGGGAATTAGTGAAAAAAAACAGCCTAAACTAAATGGCTAATCTAGTGTAGGTTGATGAAGTAGGATTTTTACTCACTTTAGAATAATTTTTCTCATAATATTTCTTCACTTTAAGAAAAGCTAGAGAGCTTTCTTGAGATGAAGAAGATAAAGTATAGAATAGAATGAGTGAGAATAGAAACTATGGGTGAGATAATATTTCATATAACTCATGTAGAGACTTAACCATGGCTTAAGATAATAGTTGGGTTAATAAATATCTCAAGTAAAACAAAATTAGTGGACTAAGTCAATGGTTACTACAAGCTTCTACAAGCTTCTACAAGCTTCATAGCCATGACCAATTTCCACCTAATTATGAATTACTTTAAATAAATAATAACCCTTATTATCTAAAGCATGGTGTGAGACTCATACACCCATGTAGCATGTAGCAAAAAGCATGGCACAATAATATATATCACATATATATTAAATGTGTACAAGTGAGATAAAGAAATTCTTAAGTGAGCTAATATTAGTTAATGTATGTTAATATATCAAATATATAATTATACATTAAATTATTAAATCAACACTTGATTTAATAATCCGGTTATATCACATATAACCGACTAATATAATTTATATCAATTTATTGAATCAACACTTGATTCGATAATCCGGCTATATCATATATAACCGACCGATATCACATATCGCGAGATTAGAACACGGTATCACATACGCGTATTAATCTCGGTCCCGCACATATCACATATGTGCTCCTACTTCGTTTCGCCTAAACCAGGAAAGCTCTGTGTAGGACTCTAAAGACTCATCAATACGCCGACAATAGGTGATGATCATATCAGTCACCCACAAGCCGTCAGCGGTATTAGCTAGACGTAACAGCTACCCGGGTATTGAGCGATCAGAAGATCAACAAGCAAACCTACTCATACTCCTGTGAATCCAATAAGTAATACTACCATACAGTCCAGTCTCTTCATCTGATATGTCGCATATCCAGTTTAGGGGTGGTAAACGTCAGACCTCAGTAACTTGATAAGTCATGCCGATATGAGGCCCATAACGGTTCGAGAAACTACTGATAACTCTTACCAGTAAATCTCAGCAACACTGGCCAGGGATTTCCTGTTATGGCCAATCGAGCACAGTGCAACATCAACCCCCAATAGCGGGAGAGACGAAATCCCCTCCTATCGCTCATTTCCTCCATGTGACTCGGGACTGTACCCAAAAACCACCATTTTGCACGTTTTCTTGAATGTGGTAAGGTGGAAATCAAAGCACAGTGGGAATCACACAAGACTTTATGACGATCTCGGGTCTACAGACCTACCTGTACCAGTGTCACCAGAGAACTGCTATCTGACGTGATGTATAATACCATCTAGGAGTTCTCGGCGAGTCCTGTTCAGTGTACCCAGTCTCCACTGAGCACCCGTATACAATCTTTGATGTCAAACACCAATGGATGTGGGATCATCAATCGCCCATCATATGGGTCAAGAAGTGTATACGCTAGTCTACTCTGGAATATCGATGCGCCGTCTCGATACTCCCACAACTAGGAACAATTGAAGGATGTACTTATAGACCACCATGGCCCCACTAGTATGATCTGCATTATAATCCTTATAGTCAAGTACACATCCTAAGGGCTTTATCAACATGTAACAGAGAGACAATAAGTGTACATGTTAAGATAAAGAGCAACAAGATAGCATACTATCATGTCGAGCAAGAAATTCCTCCCTATATATGTCAAAGCATCCACTATAATATACATCACATGTACAATAACGGCCTCTAGGGCATACTTACAACTAACAATCTCCTACTCGCACTAAGGCCAGTTGTTGTAGTATCTTATACCCAACGTCCTATAAAAGTCTCTCTAGGGAAAGGCCTTTATGAGTGGATCCGCCGTGTTATACTTCGCGTCAACTCTCCTTATTTCGATCCCTTGTAGATCAACCATCTCCCTGATCAGGTGATACTTCCTCAGAATATGTATGGATCGCAGTTGGGACCGGGGTTTCTAGGCCAAAGCCACAACTCCATTGTTGTCACAATAACAGTTATTGGACGCTCAATGGTAGGAACCATGTTCATTTCATGAACAAGAAATATCTAGACAGCCACTTTGGCAACATCATTGGTAGCGATGTATTCAGCCTTTATCGTCTAGTTTGCCACAGTATCTAGCTTGGAACTCTTCCTGTAGGGTTCCTAGGCACTCTAGTGAGGTCTCCCAAGCCATCAACCATGGCAAATTAAAATTTTACAGTGCCTACAAACCCTAAACTACGGATCGTTTGCTAGATTTCTAGGCGAAACATGAACTAGTTAACAATTAACTAAGGGAATACGGAAATACAACCTTTGTAGATCCGGTCCTCCACCTCCACGGCTCCGCAACGAGGTCGTCTCCACTGTCCAAATCAAATCCGGGCTCTAGAGTCGGCTTCGTCGGAGAATGGGCAAGCTAGGTCGTCGATGTCCATGCCGAAGATGATCTACGTCGAGGCATCGCTAGATCAAGCTCACAACTTCACCAAGTCATGAAACTTGTGAAGTAAACACACTCTACTACTTGGCAAGAGGTAGAGGATGAAGAAATAGGAGTTGGGTTAACTTTAGAATTGGATTTCTCACTTGTTTCCAACAATCACCATTGATGGACCTTGCTTTTCTTCACTTGAAGAAATGAAGAAGAAGAAGGAAATTAGTTATGATAAGTTAAAAGAAAATGAAAAGAAAATGAATTCTTATCATAATATTAACTAGAGTTAAGTGTAGAGAATGAATCATGGTTAGTGGGAATGGTTAGGGTTAAGGATGAGATAAGTATGGTTGACTTGAACAAAGCTTCATGAAGCTTCAACTAAAGAACAAAAGAAGCCACCATTCTTTTCTCATTTTCATTTATTCATTTATCAAAAATAAAAATGATAAATAAATAGATAAATGAATAACAAATTATAAACCCTAACCATTTCATTAATCAAGGTTTAATCTTTACACTTGAACCCTAGCATGACATGTATCATCAAACATGATACAATCAAGTGCACAAAAACATACCGCATATGCAATGCGCACGAACCAAGTGAGAAAATCCGTTTAAAGTGAACCGATACTAGTTAATGCAAAGTAATATATCAAATATATAATTATACATTAAATTATTAAATCAACACTTGATTCAATGATCCGGTCATGCGCACATAACCGACTGGTATCATTAGTAACATATTATCGAATCAACACTTGATCCGATAACCCGGCTATATCGGATATAACCGATCAATGTCACATCGCGAGAATAGAATACAGTATCACATACTCGTATTATTCTCGGTCCCGCACATATCTCATATGCGCTCCTATTTCGTTTCGCTTGAACCAGGAAACCTCTGTGTAGGACTCTAAAGACTCGTCAATACGCCGGCAGCGGATGATGATCATATCAAACATCCACAAGCCGCAAGCGGTCTGCTAAACGTAACGGCCACCCGGGTATTGAGCGATCTGAAGATCGACGAGCAAGCCCGCTCACACTCCAGTGAATCCGACCAGTAACACTACCGTACAGTCCGGTCTGATCGTCTGATATGTCGCATATCTCGCCTAGGGGTGGTATACGTCAGACCCCAATAGCTCAATAAGTCGTGTCGATATGAGGTCTATAACTGTTCGAGAAACTACTGGTAACACTTACCAGTAAATCTCTGCAACCCTGGCCAGGGATTTCCTGTTATAGCCAATCGAACACAGCGCAACATCAACTCCCTATACCGGGAGAGACGAATCCCCTCCTATCGCTTATTGCCTCCATGTGACTCGGGACTGTACCCAAAAACCACCGTTTTGCACGCCCTCTTGGACGTGGTAAGATGGAAATCAAAGCACAGTGGGAACCACACAAGACTCTATGACGATCTCGGGTCAACAGACTACTCTGTACCAGTGTCACCAGAGAACTGCCATCTGACGTGAGGTATAATACCATCTGGGAGTTCTCGGCGAGTCCGTCCAGTGTACCCAGTCTCTACTGAGCACCCGTATATCTCCTCTGTGTTGGAGATAGTGCCCTCAGAGTCAATTATTGGGTCACAGGCACGTGATTGCAATGATTGAGGGGAGGACCTATCCCGGTAGGACAGTCTTACTCGAGATGATAGTATGCTATCTGGTTTATCTTTATCATCGTGTACTGCTTTAGGTGACCTTACGAGTCGCTATTACACGTTGATAAAGCCCCTTGGATTCTTGCTTGACCACCAGCAGTATGAGGGCGATCATATAAGTGGGAGCTGGGGGTCTACAAGCACATCCTTAAAAGGTCCCTAGTCGTGGGAGATTCGAGACAGGGCATCGTTTCTCCAGAGTAGACTAGTGTATACAGTCGAGACCCCGACGAAGGGCGGTGGCCGGTCTCACAAGCCACTGGTGTCAGTTGGTTCACCTAAGATGTATACAGGTGCTCATTGGGTTATGAGTACACCGGACAGGACTCGCCGGGAACCTGCTAGTTGGGCATATACCAGACGTCAGATAGCAGTTCCCTGGTGACATGTGTACAGGTTAGTTCATCGACCTGGGATCGTCATTTGTCTCGTGTGAGTTCCCACTGTACTTTGATTACTACCCTACCACGGCTCAAAGGAGTCGTGCAAACAGGTTTTAGTTGGGTACAGTCCCGAGCCACATGGAGGCAGTGAGCGGATCTGCAGGGGTTCGTCTCTCCCGGTATTGGGGGTGAGGTCGTGCTGTGTCTAGGAGAGCCAGAACATGAAAAGTCCTTGGCCAAGGCAGGAGATTTGCTGGTAGGTATTCCAGTAGTATCTCAGGGTGTTCTGGGCTACACTCCGACACGACTTGTACCGCTTTTGGGGGTCTGACTTTTACCAACCCCCTAGGCCCGCCATGCGATACTCATAGACGAACGGACCGGACTGTACGGATATTGTCACTGACAGGCTCAGTAGGGTGTCAGGATGAGTTCGCTCATCGACGTCCCTTTTGGTCAATACCTGGTGGCCCGTCACGTATTGGCTTATACCTCTGACGTGCTAGTGGTTAAATCCACAGCCACAGTATTGACGAGTCTTTAGAGTCCACCACACAGACAGTTACTCAAGTTTCGGGCGAAACGCTGTAGAGGCCGTATGGAGATATGGCAGGGTTCGATCAGATACGTGCGGTATTGCACGGATCGCGATCGGACAGTTTTTACTAGCCGGCTTTGGCTTAAGCCGGATCCTAGTATAAGATAGTGTAGTTTTGTCTCTTTGCATTTGTGTTCAGTGGGAATACAAATGCGGGCATGTATTTGCAGTAGTGGGGTTTTCCTGTAATTTATTACGGGATCGGTTTTCTGAAGTTGCCAGTTTGCATTCCGTTCCGGCCGGTTTTCCTTCATTCCTTCTCGGCCGGACTTTTGGTGGAGGGGGTTATTTGCAATTTGCAAATAACTCTTTTGTGGAGGGTTTTCTTGCACTTATGGATTATGATGAGACTTGCTTCATGATGATATTCCTTTCTTATCCTTTTGATGGCTTTTCACTTGATGGTTTGATTAGTGAAATGAGAGTGACCTTTTTTCTATATTGTTGATATATTCTTTTCTTGCATTTTTTCTCTCTCCAATCTCATTCTTGAGGAGAGAGGGCCGGCCACTATGGGGAGGGGAGAGATGAGAGGAAATTTCATGGTGTATGGAAATTATATCATCTCATTCTTGCTTGCTCCAAAAATCCAATAACCCTTCTCCAAAGTTCTTTCTTGTTTCCTCCACAAACCATGGCAACCTCATAAACCCCAAGAGACAAGCTTCTACACTATTTCTATAGCAAGCCTTGGACGCGTCGGCTAGCCAACTTCGCGCCCGAGTTGCCTCGGTCAAGAGGCGGGAGCCCGTAAAAGATTCCGGCTACGTGGTGCCCCTTTCCGACGAGCGAGGAGGTGACGGAGATTCCGCAAGAGATCGGAGTGGAGACGAAGACCGAAGGACACGGATCGCTTGGTATAACTTCTCTACTCCTTTTCTATTTAGCTAGCTAGCTAGGTTAATGGCCCGATCCGGGTGAAAAGTCCGCGGCGGTGCCGTTTTGCAAAGTTCGCAAAGTTTTTGTTTTCCGCGTTTCCGGCGTCGGATCGACGGCCGGGGCGCCCCCGCGGGCTTACAATGGTATCAGAGCCAGGCCATTAACCTTCCCTAGCTTGCTCTAGCGCGTTTAGAACTCGATCGAACAAAAACCCGAAAACCGTATTTTTGTGCACATGTGTTCTCTGTTAAAATTTTTTGAGCTCCTAAAATTTTTCTGGTGATTGCAGAGACATGTACAAGAAATTATAAGAATTCTGGGAAAATACGATCCACTGATTCCTCACTTCGACCGCGGAAGAGCGGCCAAACCCCTGGTTTGGCCGCGCTTCCGCGGCGGAAAAGAGGAATCCTGGCACCATGTTTTCCCAGTAAGCTTATGAGTTGGAAATAGGGCTTTTGGGATATTTTCTTTGGGCCCAGATTTTCTGTAAGTGCTACAGAACTCTTTAGGGCCCACTTTGATAAATTTGTTCGATCGGATATTTTAAACATGCTAGTTCACAGTTTTTACATTATATCTGCGACCGTGAATGTCACTTGATCGGTAAATCCCGTCTAACTGCTATAGCCCGGTTAGACGGATTTGCGAACGTGACTTTCACGTTGATGTTCTGTGATTGTACTGTGTTGTTGCGGATCGGTCGGTGGGGATAGCCTGGTTGCAGTGGTAGTACAGTTTTGTTTTTTATGTACATTTGATATTGCGGGGCGAGCGTCCGACATGTGGACTGCCGTCACTGCCTGTTTGTATTATTATTTTGGGGCACGACCTGGTTGCGGTCGATGTACCCGTTGTATGTATATTTTACTTTCTGTACTAGGATTACCCCGCGGAGGGGTGCACGGATAGCCGGGTTCTGGAGGGCAACAAGCCCGCATCTCATGGCATTGAGACGGAGGGGGCTTCACTCTAGGATTGGCGGGCTATTCGCCGCACTCGTAGGGGGTATAGGGTTGACCCAGGAGGGGTACCCAAGTTACCGGATTCCGTGAAGTGCTGGGTGGTCCATTCACGTTGCTGAAGGGGGCTGCCTCGCTTCAGGTTTTGGCGGGTAACTTGCCGCACCCGTAGGGGTCTAGGTTTTCATTGCACAGGCTATCCACACGACCAAGGGAACGTCGGGTTTCAGCGGCTCTGTGAAACCCGGGGATCCCAGATATCTGTATTGATCTGTGTTGCTGTACATTTCTGTGTTGCATTTTATCACGCCTTGAGCGAAAATTATATATTGGTATATATATTAGTAGATGTTGTATATGTTTTTCATCCGCGCTAGTCCAGTCCCCGCTCTGCCGTTAGTTAGCTAACCTAACGGGTGATGACGGGACCCAGTGGCGAATGCGGATGGCATATACGTACGTCAGTATATTTTCGTTCTTTGTGGTGTGATCAATTGATGGGACTGCATTGATTTGGATCAATGCAAGTAAAACAAACCTAATCTGATGTTGTTGGAACACTTTTTCAAAAAGCTGTTATTGCAAGGGCGTTCTCTTTTGTTTTGCACAGTGGTATTCAGTTGGAATATCCTGCTCCTCAGTCGACGAGGCAAGGGCCGAGATCCCTTCACCGGGAGTGACCCCTTGGACAGAAGTTTGCGTCAGGGCATTAACTTCACTATAGCCGATTGCTTTTGCTTTGCATCGTGGTATTCATTTGGAATATCCTGCACCTCATTCTACGGGGAAAGAGCCGAGATCCCTTCACCGGGAGTGACCTCTTTAGCAAAGGTTGTCGTCACTATATTTTTATAAAGCTATCAGTTCCTTCAACGATATCAAGTTCGTTACGTTAAAGGTTTTCGCCAGAAACCATTCGTAGCCCTCCGTCGTTTCATATGGGTAGTCAATAGTATTCAAGCTGTGTTTGTTGGCCTTAGTCAAGGCACAGTGTTTGGTAGCTATTGGGTATTCATATGCTGCATAGATAGATGCGTTGGTTTGGGACAGTCGTATAGCCTTGTTGGCCTTAGTCAAGGGCTTGTACGGGTGGGTTCAAATCAACCTGGACAATGACGGGTAGAACTTGACATGTGACTTATGATTTGTTGGCCTTAGTCAAGGTCATAAGAGCATGGGGTAAAAATCCACATCGGGAGTTTCAAAAGAACTGAAACTTGCCAGATATGCGCATACCTTCTGGAGTGTGATAACGTGAGCGGATTCCGTCACGTTATCATGCGATGAGAGTTGGATCCCGATTCCCACTGATGAGTTGGTTTACTCCTCGGGTGATCCCGGCTAATTCTTCTTTCAGGTTTGGAGAAGAATTTGACGTTACAGTGGGAGGTTTCCAGATTAGATAAATTGGTAACCATTCTGATCTAGGTTAGAGTGCACGCTGAGTGTTTCTTTTCTCTCTCTCTCTGGCAGCGACCATTGACCCGACCCTAGACTTTGACTCACTGACCAAGTTGACCGAACTTTCTTAACACTGGCTTTTGAATTGTCAGAGTTGCAAACCTCTTTGCCACTCCTACTTTTACTCTTTTCTCCGGGACACCCCGTATTACTACGAACGTCCACTTCCATTGGACAAAACCATCGTATGGTTATATACGAACTCGAAGGACTTCGAGGATGGTTTCCGGTTCTGGAGAAAACGAATAGGACTATTCAGTTGTCTTTACCTTTTACCTTCTCTCAGGTTGCGAGTACTCCTTGGTTTAGGAGATAGTACACCTATTACGCAAATTGGATAGTCTTCTTCCAAACCTTAGGCTGGTGCCGAACGGTGGGGAATGAAGAAAGCCAATTAGCCTAAACGGTGTACAGAAGGTATTAAGTTCAAACAAAGCAAGGGATTAGTAAGAGGGCAAAGTAAATTGCGACTGCTATTCACGACCAAACCATGTACTTCTTTGTCAATCCTAAATCACCTATGAATTAAGTTCATTCGGTTGTCTTTTATCCTCACCTTCTCTCGCATTGCGAGTGCTCCTAGGACTAGGACAGTACACCCATTATGCTTATTGGATAGTCTTCTTCCAAACCATAGGCTGGTGCCGAACGGTAGGGAAGGAAGAAAACCATTTGGCCTAAAGGGGTATACAGAAGGTAATGACTAAAGACATGTAAAGGGATTTGGAGAGGTGACAAAGAATTATACAGTTATAGTTGTGAATCTGGATAATGGAAGAGGCATTACTAGGAATACCAACATACCCCATCGAAACATTTCAATGTTTCAGTTTCACTGTGTACTGTTAAAAGAAGACTGATTTCTCAATTAGACACTTGCTCCAGGGTATGTATTTGCCAGGTATGAATCTCACGTTTGTATGGTTTTGCAGATGATGAGTGGGAGTAAGTTATTGGGAATTAGGTGACCATCCTCATTATATCGGGATTCGTTGTAATCGGTGATATTTGAGGAAGTCACCTGGGTTGTTTGCCGGTCGGCAAATATTTGGTTTTGAATATCCGCTGTTATGCACCAATTCCAAATTGATATATCTGTACGTCTATTTTCATAGAGTGAGATATACCTTTCTGAAATTATGTCTATGACATTTACCTATATCAGTGGATGGTTAGGTAAGGAGCATTAAGCAGCGGTGTAATTCTTCTTAACCATAAGTACAGTTTTCGACCTACGACACACAGTGAATGAGTTATCAGACTCAAGGGACTTATACAGAGTATTGTATGTTGTCCAGTGTC
This sequence comes from Agapanthus africanus, assembly GCA_030015575.1. Taxonomy (NCBI): domain Eukaryota; kingdom Viridiplantae; phylum Streptophyta; class Magnoliopsida; order Asparagales; family Amaryllidaceae; genus Agapanthus; species Agapanthus africanus. Next base: position 248,772,799 of record CM057343.1, on the reverse strand, counting down.
CATTAGGACAGAGGGGTTGGTCCTCATACTATATTCTGTTTACTTTTAACTTCTCTAGTTCTTAGACATGTGTTTCGTTGAAACACAGGGTCTAAGTTTTGAGGAGTTATAGGTATAAGAATACAGTAGAGAACCAGGTATCGCAAGTATCGGGATTCTTCAAGGTGATCGAAGATGTAGGTACTTGTGAATGGTATTCAGTTGATAGTAATGGTTAAGAGAACTAACTTCTCTTTCAGGTTACTCATAATTGGAAGCATTCCTAGGTTGAGTAACGCTGATCGGCCTCTCTCCATTTAGTTGACATGCACTGGAGACAGCTGCATGATTTGAATCTGGTTCAATTAAATCAGTGCCTCTGCTTCTTGGATATAGAACAGTTCATATCTTGACATTGTTAAGATACGGGGAGTTGTCCGGCTTATGCTTAAAACCAGACTCTGGACAACTCAAGGCACGTTTCAGTAATGGCTGTTTGTGGGTTGACCCGGGCTATGACGAGGGTTGACTTTCTACCATCTGGAAGATCAATAGAGATATTGTTCTTGACTCGCCACAGTTTTATCAAAAATGATTTTTTCAGAAAAACAGTAGTGGGAGTATGGTAGAACTGGAAGTGATTCCAGAACCACAAACGATTACTGAAGATTTGATAAGAACCTAAAGATTCAATCTGGTTTGACATTCCATTGGCCACTCCGCAGACATGGTGGGTAACCTCAGGCACTCGAGAGGTACTTCGGTATGCTCAAGGACGGTGGCAGGGAGGTTCTTGTTTACCCACACTTGCCATTGCTGTTGTTCCAGGCTGCGAGACCTGGCGGGAGGATGAGTATAGCGTCATTCTAAACTAGCTTTAGAAGTGTACGCCTATATGACTCTGCCAGAGGGTTGTCGTAGTCAGTGGGAGCAGCGGAAGCATTGGTGGACATCAAGCTTATGTCTATTTATAGACTATAGCAGATATTGCGGAGATAGATCATCTATTTCTGATGTGACAGTCATAGGTTTGACTTCATCAGAATAGGGGATGGATCTGTTAAGAAGGTTGTAGAGTGTGATGTCCTGGTATTTGATGACATACACAGAGTAGGAAGTGATATTCCTATACTACGATCGGTTATACTTTGGTCGTCACACAGTAGTTTCTCCACATAGGACTTGGATATTATATCAGACATTCTGGTTACTAGATCTATGGTTTTAGATCTAGATTTGGGTGGTTTCCCAATCTGGGTACTTTGACCGCATTCTATGAGTATTTAGAATGGACGACTCCTGGCACGGTAGTGTACCTGCAGGTAATGGAGTCACCCTCTCTAAAGGTGTCTTACAGACTAAAGGGGAGAGGAATGTGCATGATTGGCAGATCACTTGCTTAGGCAATTGAGTCAATCATGAGATGTCAAGTACCACACCAGATATTGTTCTTGCAGTAGGTGCAATAAGTTGATATTAATCAAATCTTGGAGAAACAGTCGGAAGCAGTTTTAGAACACAAGTTGATGTTCTAAGGAATTGATAACGACAGCCTCCTTTAGGAGACGGTTATTATTCCAGGCTTCCAAGGTGACCTGGATGGCAGAGTGGCTGTCAGAGTTATAGTTTTTCCCTCTAACGAGGGGCAGTATTTTGGACAGGTGGTCCAGGTGGATACTGAGGGAAGGCATGGCGCAGGATACTGATTAAGTTCAGTTGACGATACAGTCTAAGAAGTTTGGATTTGGAGTTCATTTATGAGCTAGGTCCCATCAGACATCCAGACATTCTAGGACAGGTATTGCTCATTTCGGGAGATGGCTTTCTCCGCGAACTTGAGATTTAGAGAGACATAGAAAGAAACATCAAAGCGGATCCACTCACTGAGGCTATTCCTCGAACGCAATAGTTTCGCAAACGAGCTTTGTGAGACTGACTAGTAGAGGAGTTGGGTGTTCGGTATCACACGGGCTGTGAGTATGCGACATCGCAATAATTAGCCTCGAGTGCAAGTGGGAGATTGTTGGAGATAGTGCCCTCAGAGTCAATTATTGGGTCACAGGCACGTGATTGCAATGATTGAGGGGAGGACCTATCCCGGTAGGACAGTCTTACTCGAGATGATAGTATGCTATCTGGTTTATCTTTATCATCGTGTACTGCTTTAGGTGACCTTACGAGTCGCTATTACACGTTGATAAAGCCCCTTGGATTCTTGCTTGACCACCAGCAGTATGAGGGCGATCATATAAGTGGGAGCTGGGGGTCTACAAGCACATCCTTAAAAGGTCCCTAGTCGTGGGAGATTCGAGACAGGGCATCGTTTCTCCAGAGTAGACTAGTGTATACAGTCGAGACCCCGACGAGGGGCGGTGGCCGGTCTCACAAGCCACTGGTGTCAGTTGGTTCACCTAAGATGTATACAGGTGCTCATTGGGTTATGAGTACACCGGACAGGACTCGCCGGGAACCTGCTAGTTGGGCATATACCAGACGTCAGATAGCAGTTCCCTGGTGACATGTGTACAGGTTAGTTCATCGACCTGGGATCGTCATTTGTCTCGTGTGAGTTCCCACTGTACTTTGATTACTACCCTACCACGGCTCAAAGGAGTCGTGCAAACAGGTTTTAGTTGGGTACAGTCCCGAGCCACATGGAGGCAGTGAGCGGATCTGCAGGGGTTCGTCTCTCCCGGTATTGGGGGTGAGGTCGTGCTGTGTCTAGGAGAGCCAGAACATGAAAAGTCCTTGGCCAAGGCAGGAGATTTGCTGGTAGGTATTCCAGTAGTATCTCAGGGTGTTCTGGGCTACACTCCGACACGACTTGTACCGCTTTTGGGGGTCTGACTTTTACCAACCCCCTAGGCCCGCCATGCGATACTCATAGACGAACGGACCGGACTGTACGGATATTGTCACTGACAGGCTCAGTAAGGTGTCAGGATGAGTTCGCTCATCGACGTCCCTTTTGGTCAATACCTGGTGGCCCGTCACGTATTGGCTTATACCTCTGACGTGCTAGTGGTTAAATCCACAGCCACAGTATTGACGAGTCTTTAGAGTCCACCACACAGACAGTTACTCAAGTTTCGGGCGAAACGCTGTAGAGGCCGTATGGAGATATGGCAGGGTTCGATCAGATACGTGCGGTATTGCACGGATCGCGATCGGACAGTTTTTACTAGCCGGCTTTGGCTTAAGCCGGATCCTAGTATAAGATAGTGTAGTTTTGTCTCTTTGCATTTGTGTTCAGTGGGAATACAAATGCGGGCATGTATTTGCAGTAGTGGGGTTTTCCTGTAATTTATTACGGGATCGGTTTTCTGAAGTTGCCAGTTTGCATTCCGTTCCGGCCGGTTTTCCTTCATTCCTTCTCGGCCGGACTTTTGGTGGAGGGGGTTATTTGCAATTTGCAAATAACTCTTTTGTGGAGGGTTTTCTTGCACTTGTGGATTATGATGAGACTTGCTTCATGATGATATTCCTTTCTTATCCTTTTGATGGCTTTTCACTTGATGGTTTGATTAGTGAAATGAGAGTGACCTTTTTTCTATATTGTTGATATATTCTTTTCTTGCATTTTTTCTCTCTCCAATCTCATTCTTGAGGAGAGAGGGCCGGCCACTATGGGGAGGGGAGAGATGAGAGGAAATTTCATGGTGTATGGAAATTATATCATCTCATTCTTGCTTGCTCCAAAAATCCAATAACCCTTCTCCAAAGTTCTTTCTTGTTTCCTCCACAAACCATGGCAACCTCATAAACCCCAAGAGACAAGCTTCTACACTATTTCTATAGCAAGCCTTGGACGCGTCGGCTAGCCAACTTCGCGCCCGAGTTGCCTCGGTCAAGAGGCGGGAGCCCGTAAAAGATTCCGGCTACGTGGTGCCCCTTTCCGACGAGCGAGGAGGTGACGGAGATTCCGCAAGAGATCGGAGTGGAGACGAAGACCGAAGGACACGGATCGCTTGGTATAACTTCTCTACTCCTTTTCTATTTAGCTAGCTAGCTAGGTTAATGGCCCGATCCGGGTGAAAAGTCCGCGGCGGTGCCGTTTTGCAAAGTTCGCAAAGTTTTTGTTTTCCGCGTTTCCGACGTCGGATCGACGGCCGGGGCGCCCCCGCGGGCTTACACTCTGATGTCAAACACCGATGGATATGGGATCATCCATCACCCATCTGTATGGGTCGAGAAGGTACACGCTAGTCTACTCTGGTATATCGATGCCCCGTCTCAATACACCCACGACTAGGGACTTTGAAGGATGTACTTATGGACTACCATGTCCCCACTAGTATGATCTGCATCATAGTCCAGGTAGTCAAGTACAGATCCTAAGGACTTTACCAACATGTAACAGAGAGACAAACAGTATACACGTTAAGGTAAAGATCAACCAGATAGCATACTATCATGTCGAGCAAGAAAGTCCTCCCTATATACGTCCCAGCATCCACTACAATATACATCCTATGTATAGTAATGGCCTCTAGGGCATACATATAACTAACAATCTCCCACTTGCACTAGGGCCATCTGTAGCAGTGGTTGCAGTATCTCATACTCAACCTTCCCATGAAAGTCTCTCTCTGGGAACAGGCCATTGTGAGTGGATCCGCTGTGTTGTCCTCTGAGTCTACTCTCCAAACCTCGATCACCCTGGAGATCAACTATCTCCATGATCAGACGATACTGCCTTAGAATAAGTCTGGATCACTGATGGGACGGGCGTTCCTTGGCATGAGCCACAACTCCATTGTCACACAATGGGAGGAACATAGTTCATCTCATGAACCAATATACACCCAAACAGCCTCTTTGGTAGCATCTTAAGTAGCGATGTATCGAGCCTTTATCGTCTAGTATGTCACGGTATCCAGCTTGGAACTCTTCCAACATACCGTCCCTTCACTGAGGGTAAAGACAATGCCTGTGACTGACATTCAGTCGTCTTTATCACTGTAGCGTCTTGAAAAGTCGTTTTGGTGTTTTCCTGAAATTCGGTGAAAATTCGGTATTTTTCCGAAAACCGTCTTTCTCGATATTTTGCAGTTTAGGGCTAATTATACCTAAAATGGATAGGTAATTGCTTGTTTTTAGTAGCTAATGAGTTATTTATAAAATTTTGGTCATTTAAAAAAAATTTCCCTATTTTTCAATTTTTTAATATTATTTTAAGCCGGTAAGAAAATACATTAAATAAGCGATAAATACAAATTTTTCCGGGCTAATTTTAATCTCTAAAATTATGATAATTATATTCTAGTGATAACATGAATTTTTAGTAATTTATTTTGATTTTTTTCAAATTTTTATGATTTGAAACGAAATTATTGAATATTTGGGCTAAAACTTGCAATTTTTGAGTTGTAGGGGGCCTTTTTGCATAAAATTTCTTTTGTAAAACCCCTCTCTCTTTTTCCTCAGCCCTAGGACAGCCCCACCTTGTGTGAGACCAGAAATTTCTGGCCTCTCTCTTCTTGGTTTCTTTCTTGAGTTAATTTGATAGTTTATGGTATTATTTTAAATATAATGGTTAAAATATGATACATTGACTTTGGAAACTTGAACCAAGACTTTTCCCCACTTGCCCACACCCTCCCCCTTACCTCCTCTGGCCGAAACTGAACCCCCCTCTTCTTCCTCTCTTTTCTTTTCATTTTTCTTCAAATTTCATCAAAAAACCACATCAAAATCCATAGTTTATTCAAAAATCCATACAAAATCCTTACGCTATCATTTTCCTTAGCCATTCTTGCTTGGATCTTGGTGTTTGAGGCCATCATTTGGAGGAAACTTTCTTGCTTGATCCATTGATCAAGAGGTATAATTCCTATCATGTTAAATTCTTTGTTTAAGTGCTTATGTTTTATGGTTTAGTGTTAATTTAGTGTAGTTTAATCTAGTTTTCTTAGATTTGTTTGAAAATTCTAACTAGGGTTTGAAAGCCATAATAGTTAATTAAGTTATTTTATAGTTAATCTAGTTGTTAATGACTAATCTATATAGTTACCTTGTTGATATAGTTTTCAATTTTGCTAATTAGTTAATTATAGAAGGGGGGAATTGTTGTTTTGAAATTTCAAGAGAGGGTTTATGTTGGTATTGGTATTTGAAGCTTGATTAGTGAGTGGATTAAGTTTTAGAAAGCATTATTTAAGTGATTAAACCTAATTTGCTATCTAGTGTTTTGCTAACCTTAATCTAAGTGGTTAATTTGCTTATTAGGCTAAAATATAGTGTTAAATTAAGGTTTTCATATATAGTTTGGTTTATGTTTGCTAAGTACAAAAATCAAGAGAAGGTTTTGTTATGTAAATTAGGTTTTTAAGCTTAGTTAATGGTTTAGAAATTGTGTATTGGCTAGCTATTTAGTTAGTTTGGATGTTGGTGTTGGGTGGTGTTGACTTTGTCGCTAAATTGTCGATGTTTGCATCAAATTGCAATTTCTGCTTACTAGATTTTTATAAAAGTTATGTGATGAATTAATTGTGGCATCTCGATGATTGTGTTGGCTTGTCCTACGACTTTTAGGATGCGTGAGTGCGGTTTTTGGGTAGTCGGGTTTTAGTTTTGCCGGGTGACCTAAATCGGCGTTTTTGGCAGTTTTTGCGATTTTCGCGTGTGTTCCGCGCACTTTGTGCACGTTGTACCTAGCTAGCGAACTTTAGTAGTTTCGTTGGGGTTTTGCGTCGTTCTTGATACGTAACCTTATGTTTGGTATTGATGTAAATTCCAGGTTCGGTCGCGGAGACGTCAGACGCGGCGCGAAAGGGAAAGGCGGTGATTGGACACAACTAGCCAGGAATCCCGGTGAGTAGATTTAACATCTACGGGGGGACGATCGTTTGGATGGCGCAAGTCGCCCGATAGATTTAGTAAACTGAAAATAAAATAGTAAACTGGATAACCACTTGTGACATTAGAATAATAATACTGGCATGATAATTGCTGCAATTAGATCAATAGGTTATACCCATATACGCAAACTCAATTGTAGGACACATGCACCATTACCAGGTTTTTATATGCAGCACGAGCACTATTCATGTTTACACACACACCCTGGTAATTGCCATGCCACCACACTTGATAACCTTTAATTTAAACCTTTTACTAATTGATACTTAAATTGTGCTTTTTCCTTAAAATGAAACCGTAGGATTGCTATTCATGTGCATGTACTTCATCATATTCATTGTTCATGCTTAATACATTAATCACACATCGCAATTTGATTATTGATATCATACGCATTCATTAGCATTGATATATGCACTTATGAGGATTTCTTGAGATTTTATGATATTGCTGGATTTCGGGGGAAAGCCGCAAAATTTCCAAACTTATGATATTTTTTAAAACATGTAAATTGCGGTTTTCTAGTGATGTAAGTGTCGTCCACCATGAGTTTGCTGTGGATTTGGAAATCCGTGTCGAGGAGTGGAGGAACCGGCACGGGTACATGGTGGGCCCGGTAAGGTACCCCGGGGCAAGAGGAATGTGGTGATGACGTTGAGCCTGGCAGGGGACGGATTACCTACCGGTGACTGTTTGGGGCGGCGGATATCCAGAGGATACCGACCGTGGCCGCTAGATGTTGAGATATTGATATTTGAGATGGGTCAGCCGGACGGCTGAGGCCAGAGATACATTTATGAGATTTGAGACAGCTTTTGGGTGTCGTTGCTGGACACCGATTTTCGTCGATTCATTGACATTATGCTGGCATTCTAAAAGAGTTTCAAAAACAAAAAGGAGATAAAATATTTCTTATATATACCTATTGAGACCTCAGAATTTCATGTTGCATGCATATTAGTACACTGATGTTATATACACACCTGCTAGTGCATCCAGTCATACATGTATTTTAGATGCTAGGATGCTTGTGTGCATGCATACGATAGCCTTTGTAGATGTTATTTATTACTCACGAGTTGGCAACTCACCCCCGTTGTGCCACAGTCTTTTGCAGGTCCGCTCCGTCAGTTCAGTAGCGGCGGGCGCACTTGTCTTTTGCCTCTTTTGCCTGAGCTCGAGATTTGCTCATAGGTGGGTTATGTTATTTTTTTGTACCACCTTGTATATTCTTGTATATTCTTGTATCTAGTGTACTCCATCTACTGTTCTACCAGATTATTGTATATTGACCTAGAGATGAGACTGTGAGGTTTGTGGATTTTATGCTGTATTTTGGGGGTCGAGCTCACTTGAGCCGACATGCTACTTTTTCATGCTTCCTTATGCTTTATTATGATTATTATGCTTGCTGTCATTTACATTGCGTGGGATTTGTGACCGCCTTGTGGCGAAGAGCTAGCTCCCGCTTGGGGATGCCCTATTGTGTTGGATTCATGCATATTTTTGTTGTACCCATTTTGGGGGCCAGTATTTACAAAGGAGACTCTGCCGAAATTTTTGGAAAAATTAGTATTGTTTTTAAAAAGGGTTTTATATGACTTATTTGATAAGCTTGCTTTCAAATGTTTGGGTTTTCTTCACTCTTTTGCTTAATTGGTTTTGTTTTCTGGGCTTTTGCTTACTTATTTTACGGACGCCTTTAGACGTTTCGTAAACTTAAGTGCCAGTCACGTTCCGTACCCTGCGGGTCGTGACAAAGTTGGTATCAGAGCGATAGGTTTTACCTTTGTGAGTGTAGGATGACCCTTGGTAGATGGAGTAAGTGACTTAAGCAGCGTAACGTAGCGTGCGTATGTCCGCGGCATACTTACGATACAGTACTCCGCCTAAGTGACTTTAGGATATACTTGCTTGAAAAATTCCTTCTTCAACTCCGTGTATCCTATGATCCTATTGCACTGTCCTTATTATCCTTTTCCTGTACCAGCCACTATGCCGCCGAAGGCTACGAGGGCACAGAGGGCTGCCGTCAGAGACGAGATTCGAGCTGGCTCGTCCGAGACTAGGACTGAGCAGGGTGGTATGCCTACGCCGCAGGGACAGACTGATCCGCATTCCCCAGGTCGCATAGATAGGCTTGAGTCCGGTATGGAGGAGCTGCGACAGATGATGGGAGGCATGCAGGAGTTACGACAGATGGTGGAATCGTTAGTAGAGGTCAATCGAGCACAGAGATCGGATATTACTCCCCCTGCAGTCGTTTCGAGACCGAGTCGGATTCGCACTGATATGTTAGCACCTAGGAGGGTTCGCAGAGGCTGTGGTGGATTCTTTAGGGGCCAGTTATATCGCCTTCACCCATATGGTCAGCAGCCATGGTTAGGATGTTTTTGGTGTGGTAGCCTGCATCATCATATCAGAGACTGTCCGGTGAGACGACAGGGAGCAGCGACAGTTCCGCATGTGACCCTACCACCATCACCACCCCCTCCTCAGAGAGCCCTACTTTCTACCCCAGGCGATGCTCCACGCCAGTTAGGTGCACCGAGAGGCCGAGGACGTGGCGGTCCTGTTCAGAGAGGACGAGGAGGCAGAGGCCGAGGTCGAGGTCAGCCCGCTATCGGTGGAGGACAGGCCCGAGTATTTGCTTTGACACCGCAGGCTGCGCAGGCATCCAATGCCGTTGTGACAGGTACTTTGCCAGTTTGTTCTTTCGACGCACGGGTATTATTCGACCCAGGTTCCACACATTCGTACGTCTCTACACACTTTGCACCGTTGTTGGGCCGTGAGTCGTCGTCGTTAGATCAGCCGCTTGTTGTTGTTACTCCGGTAGGTGAGTCGTTTGTCGCTCGGTTTGTATTTCGTTTGTGTTCCGTTCGTATCGGGGAGAGGGATTCATCAGTTGATTTGATACTCCTCGATATGTTGGACTTTGATGTGCTTCTGGGCATGGATTGGCTAGCCACTTGTTATACTTCGGTGGACTGCCGTGAGAAGGCAGTCAGATTTAGCTTTCCGGGAGAGCCAGTCCTTGTTATTCAGGGAGACCGTAGTGTCGCCCTTCCCAGCTTAATTTCGTCTCTTCGCGCTGGTCAGCTCTTGCGGAAGGGATGTCAGGGATTCTTAGCGTTTGTTTGTGTTACTCGAGCTGCAGAGGTTCCGTTGGACCGGGTCCCGGTAGTTTGTGAGTTCCCTGATGTTTTCCCTGATGAGCTACCTGGGCTACCGCCTGAGCGCAATGTTGAGTTCGGCATTGATTTGATTCCCGGTTCGGGGCCTATTTCTATACCGCCTTATCGGATGGCCCCGGCAGAGCTTCGAGAGCTGAAGGATCAGTTGCAGGATTTGTTGGACAAGGGGCTTATTCGACCGAGTGTTTCTCCGTGGGGTGCTCCGGTCCTGTTTGTCAAGAAGAAGGATGGAAGTTTGCGCTTATGTATCGACTACCGCCAGCTGAACAAAGTTACCGTTTGGAACAGATATCCGTTGCCGCGCATTGATGATTTGTTCGACCAGCTTCAGGGTGCGGGGTATTTTTCGAGGATCGACTTGCGATCAGGATACCATCAGCTGCGAGTTCGACAGGAGGATATACCGAGGACAGCTTTCCGTACATGCTATGGCCACTACGAGTTTTTGGTGATGTCGTTCGGACTCACCAACGCCCCAGCAGCATTCATGGATTTGATGAACCGTACATTCAGGCCGTATCTTGACTTGTTTATCATTGTGTTTATCGACGATATCTTGGTGTACTCCCGGAGCAGAGAGGAGCACGAGCAGCACTTGCGGATTACGTTACAGACTCTGAGGGAGCACCAGCTGTTCGCGAAGTTCTCCAAGTGTGCATTCTGGCTGGACAGCGTCGGATTCTTGGGTCACGTGGTTACGAGAGACGGCATTTGTGTGGACCCGAAGAAGATTGAGGCCGTTCAGCAGTGGCCCCGACCTACATCGGTTACTGAGATCCGTAGTTTTCTAGGCCTGGCGGGCTACTACAGGCGTTTTGTTCAGGACTTCTCCCGTATAGCTGCACCGTTGACCAGTTTGACCCGGAAGGGAGTTCCTTTCGTTTGGACAGAGAAGTGCGAGCGCAGTTTTCAGCAGCTACGGACTTGTTTGACTACGGCGCCGGTATTATCTTTACCTTCGGGATCAGGCGGATTTGTTGTCTACTGTGATGCTTCGCGAATGGGATTAGGATGCGTATTGATGCAGCATGGCCGGGTGATCGCTTACGCTTCTCGGCAGTTGAAGAAGCATGAACAGAACTACCCCACTCATGATTTGGAGATGGCTGCAGTGGTCTTTGCACTGAAGATTTGGCGACATTACCTTTACGGCGAGTCGTGTCAGATATTCACCGATCACAAGAGCTTAAAGTACATATTTCAGCAGCGAGACCTGAACCTCAGACAGCGTCGTTGGATGGAGTTGGTGAAAGACTACGACTGCGAGATCTTATATCACCCCGGCAAGGCGAATGTGGTGGCAGATGCGTTGAGTAGGAGGCCCGGGGGTAGTCTATCCTTTTTGCGCGCAGTGCAGAGGCAGTCGTCAGCAGATTGGCAGATGTTATGCGACAGCCGAGTGGAGTTTGAGTTCACTCAGACAGGGGGACAGCTCGCGCATGTTCGTGCACGCCCACAGTTGCTTGACCGTATATATGAGGCACAGCGCAGTGACGACCGTTGCTCAGAGATCATGGCACAGATGGGACAGGGAAGATTTTCCGAGTTCGTGATTGACGATCAGGGGATTTTACGATATGGATCTAGACTGTGCGTACCAGATGCTGATGGATTGCGGCGCGACATTCTTGAGGAGGCACACCGATCAGTGTATAGTGTCCACCCCGGTTCCACCAAGATGTACCATGATATGAGAGAGACCTACTGGTGGGACGGGATGAAGAGGGACATTGCGGAGTTCGTTTCAAGATGCCTGACTTGTCAGCAAGTCAAGGCCGAGCACCAGAGGCCCGCAGGAGAGCTACAGCCGTTACCCATTCCGGAGTGGAAATGGGAGCAGATTTCGATGGACTTCGTTGTGGGTCTACCCAGGACCAGTCGAGGGTACGACTCCATCTGGGTGATCGTGGATAGATTGACGAAAGCGGCTCATTTCCTTCCAGTGAAGACGACTTTCAGCTTCGCTCAGTATGCTCAGCTCTATATTGACGAGATCGTGCGACTACATGGCGTACCGACTTGTATCGTGTCAGATCGAGGCACTCAGTTCACCAGCCGACTTTGGCAGAGACTTCAGGAGGCTTTGGGCACTCGTTTGAGCTTCAGCACAGCGTTTCATCCGCAGACAGATGGACAGTCAGAGCGGACCATTCAGACTCTCGAGGACATGCTCAGAGCGTGCGTTTTAGACTTTGGTGGTAGCTGGGATCGTCATTTACCTCTAGTGGAGTTCTCCTACAACAACAGCTTCCAGGATACTATTCAGATGGCACCTTTCGAGGCATTGTATGGGAGGAGATGCAGATCGCCCGTTTGTTGGACAGAGATCAGCGAGAGCAGCATTTTGGGGCCGCAGCTTGTTGAGGAGACGACAGCGAAGATACAGTTGATCCGAGACCGGATGAGAACGGCTCAGAGCAGGTAGAAATCCTATGCAGACAGACGCCGTCGCAGATTAGAGTTCGCAGTTGGCGACCATGTTTTTCTGAAAGTCTCTCCGATGAAGGGCGTGATGCGTTTTGGGCGAAAGGGGAAGCTTAGCCCTAGATTCATAGGTCCCTTCGAGATCCTCGAGCGTGTTGGCGCTGTTGCATATCGTTTGGCTCTTCCTCCCAGCTTTCCCGATGTTCACCCCGTCATCCATGTTTCGATGCTCCGCAAGTACCTTCACGACCCTTCGCATGCGATTCAGCACCCGACAGTCCAGCTAGAGCGCGACCTTTCTTTTGCAGAGCAGCCGGTGGCCATCTTGGATCGGCAGGTGAAGAAGTTGAGGTCGAAGGTTATACCAACCGTCAAGGTCCTTTGGCGTAGCCCAAGCAGCGAGGAGGTTACCTGGGAGACCGAGGGCGAGATGAGGAAGAAGTATCCCCATCTCTTTGAAGGTGCGCGTAGCTATATTTTTTAAATTCGGGGACCGAATTTCTTTAAGGGGGGAAGATTGTAGCGTCTTGAAAAGTCGTTTTGGTGTTTTCCTGAAATTCGGTAAAAATTCGGTATTTTTCCGAAAACCGTCTTTCTCGATATTTTGCAGTTTAGGGCTAATTATACCTAAAATGGATAGGTAATTGCTTGTTTTTAGTAGCTAATGAGTTATTTATAAAATTTTGGTCATTTAAAAAAAATTTCCCTATTTTTCAATTTTTTAATATTATTTTAAGCCGGTAAGAAAATACATTAAATAAGCGATAAATACAAATTTTTCCGGGCTAATTTTAATCTCTAAAATTATGATAATTATATTCTAGTGATAACATGAATTTTTAGTAATTTATTTTGATTTTTTTCAAATTTTTATGATTTGAAACGAAATTATTGAATATTTGGGCTAAAACTTGCAATTTTTGAGTTGTAGGGGGCCTTTTTGCATAAAATTTCTTTTGTAAAACCCCTCTCTCTTTTTCCTCAGCCCTAGGACAGCCCCACCTTGTGTGAGACCAGAAATTTCTGGCCTCTCTCTTCTTGGTTTCTTTCTTGAGTTAATTTGATAGTTTATGGTATTATTTTAAATATAATGGTTAAAATATGATACATTGACTTTGGAAACTTGAACCAAGACTTTTCCCCACTTGCCCACACCCTCCCCCTTACCTCCTCTGGCCGAAACTGAACCCCCCTCTTCTTCCTCTCTTTTCTTTTCATTTTTCTTCAAATTTCATCAAAAAACCACATCAAAATCCATAGTTTATTCAAAAATCCATACAAAATCCTTACGCTATCATTTTCCTTAGCCATTCTTGCTTGGATCTTGGTGTTTGAGGCCATCATTTGGAGGAAACTTTCTTGCTTGATCCATTGATCAAGAGGTATAATTCCTATCATGTTAAATTCTTTGTTTAAGTGCTTATGTTTTATGGTTTAGTGTTAATTTAGTGTAGTTTAATCTAGTTTTCTTAGATTTGTTTGAAAATTCTAACTAGGGTTTGAAAGCCATAATAGTTAATTAAGTTATTTTATAGTTAATCTAGTTGTTAATGACTAATCTATATAGTTACCTTGTTGATATAGTTTTCAATTTTGCTAATTAGTTAATTATAGAAGGGGGGAATTGTTGTTTTGAAATTTCAAGAGAGGGTTTATGTTGGTATTGGTATTTGAAGCTTGATTAGTGAGTGGATTAAGTTTTAGAAAGCATTATTTAAGTGATTAAACCTAATTTGCTATCTAGTGTTTTGCTAACCTTAATCTAAGTGGTTAATTTGCTTATTAGGCTAAAATATAGTGTTAAATTAAGGTTTTCATATATAGTTTGGTTTATGTTTGCTAAGTACAAAAATCAAGAGAAGGTTTTGTTATGTAAATTAGGTTTTTAAGCTTAGTTAATGGTTTAGAAATTGTGTATTGGCTAGCTATTTAGTTAGTTTGGATGTTGGTGTTGGGTGGTGTTGACTTTGTCGCTAAATTGTCGATGTTTGCATCAAATTGCAATTTCTGCTTACTAGATTTTTATAAAAGTTATGTGATGAATTAATTGTGGCATCTCGATGATTGTGTTGGCTTGTCCTACGACTTTTAGGATGCGTGAGTGCGGTTTTTGGGTAGTCGGGTTTTAGTTTTGCCGGGTGACCTAAATCGGCGTTTTTGGCAGTTTTTGCGATTTTCGCGTGTGTTCCGCGCACTTTGTGCACGTTGTACCTAGCTAGCGAACTTTAGTAGTTTCGTTGGGGTTTTGCGTCGTTCTTGATACGTAACCTTATGTTTGGTATTGATGTAAATTCCAGGTTCGGTCGCGGAGACGTCAGACGCGGCGCGAAAGGGAAAGGCGGTGATTGGACACAACTAGCCAGGAATCCCGGTGAGTAGATTTAACATCTACGGGGGGACGATCGTTTGGATGGCGCAAGTCGCCCGATAGATTTAGTAAACTGAAAATAAAATAGTAAACTGGATAACCACTTGTGACATTAGAATAATAATACTGGCATGATAATTGCTGCAATTAGATCAATAGGTTATACCCATATACGCAAACTCAATTGTAGGACACATGCACCATTACCAGGTTTTTATATGCAGCACGAGCACTATTCATGTTTACACACACACCCTGGTAATTGCCATGCCACCACACTTGATAACCTTTAATTTAAACCTTTTACTAATTGATACTTAAATTGTGCTTTTTCCTTAAAATGAAACCGTAGGATTGCTATTCATGTGCATGTACTTCATCATATTCATTGTTCATGCTTAATACATTAATCACACATCGCAACTTGATTATTGATATCATACGCATTCATTAGCATTGATATATGCACTTATGAGGATTTCTTGAGATTTTATGATATTGCTGGATTTCGGGGGAAAGCCGCAAAATTTCCAAACTTATGATATTTTTTAAAACATGTAAATTGCGGTTTTCTAGTGATGTAAGTGTCGTCCACCATGAGTTTGCTGTGGATTTGGAAATCTGTGTCGAGGAGTGGAGGAACCGGCACGGGTACATGGTGGGCCCGGTAAGGTACCCCGTGGCAAGAGGAATGTGGTGATGACGTTGAGCCTGGCAGGGGACGGATTACCTACCGGTGACTGTTTGGGGCGGCGGATATCTAGAGGATACCGACCGTGGCTGCTAGATGTTGAGATATTGATATTTGAGATGGGTCAGCCGGACGGCTGAGGCCAGAGATACATTTATGAGATTTGAGACAGCTTTTGGGTGTCGTTGCTGGACACCGATTTTCGTCGATTCATTGACATTATGCTGGCATTCTAAAAGAGTTTCAAAAACAAAAAGGAGATAAAATATTTCTTATATATACCTATTGAGACCTCAGAATTTCATGTTGCATGCATATTAGTACACTGATGTTATATACACACCTGCTAGTGCATCCAGTCATACCTGTATTTTAGATGCTAGGATGCTTGTGTGCATGCATACGATAGCCTTTGTAGATGTTATTTATTACTCACGAGTTGGCAACTCACCCCCGTTGTGCCACAGTCTTTTGCAGGTCCGCTCCGTCAGTTCAGTAGCGGCGGGCGCACTTGTCTTTTGCCTCTTTTGCCTGAGCTCGAGATTTGCTCATAGGTGGGTTATGTTATTTTTTTGTACCACCTTGTATATTCTTGTATATTCTTGTATCTAGTGTACTCCATCTACTGTTCTACCAGATTATTGTATATTGACCTAGAGATGAGACTGTGAGGTTTGTGGATTTTATGCTGTATTTTGGGGGTCGAGCTCACTTGAGCCGACATGCTACTTTTTCATGCTTCCTTATGCTTTATTATGATTATTATGCTTGCTGTCATTTGCATTGCGTGGGATTTGTGACCGCCTTGTGGCGAAGAGCTAGCTCCCGCTTGGGGATGCCCTATTGTGTTGGATTCATGCATATTTTTGTTGTACCCATTTTGGGGGCCAGTATTTACAAAGGAGACTCTGCCGAAATTTTCGGAAAAATTAGTATTGTTTTTAAAAAGGGTTTTATATGACTTATTTGATAAGCTTGCTTTCAAATGTTTGGGTTTTCTTCACTCTTTTGCTTAATTGGTTTTGTTTTCTGGGCTTTGGCTTACTTATTTTACGGACGCCTTTAGACGTTTCGTAAACTTAAGTGCCAGTCACGTTCCGTACCCTGCGGGTCGTGACAATCACCCTGGAACCTTTCCAGTGATTCTCCCCAGGATCGATTGATACCATCTCACTACAACTAGTGAGAATCCTAACATCCATTTAGATCTATCTCATAGATCCAAAATCCAGGATTTAGTGGGTATCACTTTGATCCTATGTGGAGAGTCATTGTGATAAGCGGAGATTGATCGAGCGTAGCATAGGAAACTCCTTCCCTATCAAGAGTATGTCATCCATGTACTCTACGAGGATCATCACCATACTCCCTACTACCTTTTTGTTTATACAAGGTTCATCTACCATTTTGATGATGTCAACTTCTTTGACCAATCCATCAAAACAGATGTTCCAACTCCGCGATGCCTGCTTTATCCTATAAAGCATCTTGCACACGTTTCCGCTTCTCCCACTGTCGACGAGGCCCTCTGGCTGTGTACTTATAGACGCTCTCTTCTAAATCATCATTTAGAAAAGCAGTCAAGACACCCAACCACCAGATATCGTAGTCATGGTATGTAGCCGTGACAAGTAGGATCTGGATGGACTTAAGCATAGCTACTTGAAAAGGTTTCATCATTATCCACACCTGGTTAATGATGCAAACTTTTAATAAGTCTAGCTTTGAAAGTCTCAACTTTTCCATGTACACCAAGTAATCTTCTCAAGATATACCTGCTCCTGATGGGGATTTAACCCTTCAGATATAGCAACCAAAGTCCATACTTTGTTGGTGTATAAGGATTCCATCTCAGATCGATAAGCATCCAGCCATTCTTACAGAGTCCCACTCCTGATGGCCAGCTCGAAGCTAGTTGGGTCATCATCTCATGATGCAATCCTCGCTCCCACTGTCATAGAGAAACCAAAGTATCTCTCAGGTGGGTGAGGAACCCTACTAGATCGGCGGAGAGGCTGAGGTTCGTTGGTTACTATTGAATCCTTTGGTTCTATCAAATAATCTGCTGTAGTTTGTATAGCTGGAACCTTTCCAGTTCTACATTACAGACCTTGCCTCGAGTTTGTCCAGATTTTGTTTTTAGACATAGGCCGGACAACCCCAAATCTTAACTGGCTTAAGACATGGGCTCTTCCCTTTCCATATCTCATATGGAATGGTAGGCAACTGATTTGATTCAAACCTATTCAATAGGTATGCATCTTCTCAAGCGCATAACTCCCTAAAGGAAATAGGTAACTCAGTAGTACTCATCATAGAGCACACCTTATCATATAGGGTGTAATTGCTCCGCCCCGATATACCATCGTGCTATGGTGTATACGGAGGAGTAATGCTGAGAGAGAATCTCATTCTCCTTTAGAAAAGTCCAAGTATTTCCGTGCTCAAGTATTCTCCTCCTTGATCACATCAAAGGACATAATACTTATACCCTCATATCTGGTTCTCTACTTCTAACTTATATTCTGTGAATATCTCAAAAGGTTCGGACTTGTGTTTCAACAAGAACATATGTCTGAATCTAAAGAGATTATCAGAGAACGTAATGAAGTATAAAGAACCAGTCCTGGCATGTGTAGACAGGGGACCTTACATACATCAACATGTATCATCCCAAGAGTTTACTAACTCTTTCTCTGTTTCCAATAAACGGAGCTATGGTCATCTTATCTTTGTGACATGACTGGCGAGTTTCACAAGATGTAAATTCAAACTGATTTAAATATACATCTATATGTAACTCTAGCTAGTCGGGTCACATTGATCTGACCTAGTCTACAATGCCTCAAGAAGAATTCGTTCATTTCTGAACTCTTCCTCTTGTGTGTGATCCGTATACTAAGAACTGTAGTTTGATTTAGAACTTCAATGCTTTTAGATAACGTGCCTGATACGATCAACTTTTGATATAGGAAATGTTCAAAACATTATCCAACAATACAAAATTTTATCATTTCTTTACTGATAAAGAGACTGATATGATTTTGTATATCAGGTTCGGTATCTAATAACTTTCGTTCAGAATCAATGTATTGTAATACAGGGTGACAGTGACCGACAGACTTGGCTGCAACTCTTGCCCCGTTTTCTGCCTCATGAAACTTATCACCCGTTCTCAGTTCTCTACCTATCTGTAGCCCTATGTAACAGATTACATATCTGGGATCCTGATCTGGTATCATATACCCAGGACGTAAAGAATACTGAGAAACAGTTCTGTATAATGAACACACCCGAAGATGATGCATCATCATGCACTCTCCTCGTTTGGGCGGCATGGGAAATCTGGTATTCCCCAATTTCTTGCTCTGTCTTATAACAATTATAAGTTGGAGCGGGACCAACGTTCCCCAGCTCAGTATAACAAGCGGGTTCGGTCAATAATCCGTATTATTATCTTGATTAAGGCGTGATATGGTCGCTACCTGGAGAGAGAGAGAAGAAAACACTCAGCGTGCGCTCTGTTCAGAATAGATTGGTTATTATTTTATCTAATCAGGATGGCTCCCACTGCTTTTTATCAAATCTTCCTTCAAACCCTAAAAGGAAAGACTAGCCGGGATTAATTACACACTACAAGTTCGCCAATCTTTCAGCCAGGCCAGTGTCGGTACTTTGAGGGAGGTCCCCCGTGCTTTCGCACGAACCTAATTAATGTAAACCTCGTTTTCCCAGAGGCGTAACCCCGTTGACACCTTTCTAGACACCTACTTGATCGGCTAATTGTAATGTATAAAACTCTCCCAGGAGTAACACTTACTCGCAGCGGGTATCGGGATCCAACTATCTCATAGAAGGTATGCAATCTCATTGCAAATTTCAACACTTGAAATTCCCGATAATGTTTTGCCCCTAGCAGCTATATGACCTTAACATAGTCAACAAATCATAAGTGCTAGTCAAGTTCAACCCGTCATTTCCCGATTGAATTAAACCCACCCGCACGACCCTTAACATAGTCAACAAAGTCGCACGACTACCCTAATCCAATCGCATCATATGCTAATACAGATAACCAATAGTTAGCTACCGCACACTACGCCTTAACATAGTCAACAAACGTAGCACGAATACTAACTAGTACTTATCTGAAATGACGGAGGGCTACGACAGGTTTTTCTGAAAACCTATTGCGTAATGAACTTGATATCGTTGTAGGATCGAATGAATTTTGAAATGGAGTGCTTTTGAGGCTTTTCCAGTTTTGCTAAAGGAGTCACTCCCGGTGAAGGGATCGTCGGTCCTTTCCTCGTCGAATGAGGTGCGGGATATATCATATATATCACTGTGCAAAGCAAAAACTCTTAAAAGCAATCAAAATACAAACCGAGTGTGTAGCATCTGCCAGTTATTGCTAAAGGAGTCACTCCCGGTGAAGGGATCTCGGTCCTTTCCTCATCGAATAAGGTGCAGGATATATCACATATACCTCTGTGCAAAGCAAGAACTGTAGCTACCTGTTTTGTTTTGAAATTCTATTCTACAACATCTTAGGTTTCTTTTATTTCATTAATCACATTAATGAAGTCCCATCATATATGTACCTAAACATCACAGATAAATACGACGTACACTTATGCCATCCGCATTCGCCTCGATGTCCCCTCGTGCACCGTTAGGTTAGGTAACTAACGGCAGAGCAGGGCAGGGCTAGCGCGGGTGTAAAACATAAGTAACGCCTATATAATATATCATATATACTATATACTGTATCTATCACAGAACATCACATGATCACATCACAGATATCGCAGCAGAAGAATCATATGAAATATTGGATATACTAGGACGTCCGTGTTTTCAATACGAGCCAGTATAAAACACGGATTCCACGGTCGTGATGAATAGCCAAACCCACACCCCTAGACCCCTACGAGAGCGGCAAGCAACCCTACCAATTCTAGAGTTAGGAGACCCGGACTCGACTCCTCGAGTTGGTCTCCCACTGGACTCCAGAACCCGGTTACTTGTGCCCTCCTCCTTGGGTCTATCCTAGTGCGGAAAAGTAAATAATATACAAACGGTGACTACTTCCGCTACCTGGAAGCGCCCCAAATAAAAGAATATTACATACAAGTTTTTACATGAATGAAAATGAAAAAACACTCATCTCACATAAAAACCCCCGGCTATTCGAACACGACGATCCAATATAACATATCCAGCAACACATAACATCACATGTCATCAACGTAAGTAAATATGTCCATCCCAATTGTCGTTGACATATAGCAACGAAACCGGCGATATAACATATTACACTTACGGTCACAGAAAAGAAAGTGTAAAACTACAACAGTTGGAATCCGCAATCTCCTCAGACATCGCATGCCTGACCAAATGAATTCCTTAGACATCGCATGCCTAACAATTATAAACCCCGCATTTTAGTCTCATTATCGAAAACTCTTTTCAATATCAAGTCGGGCAATTCAACAAGATTCCCGACATTCTGATCGAATGCTCGTCGCAAACTTCAGTAGACGGCCGCACCCCCGTTACCGTCGACGAAGTGCACCAAGGCGGAACACCGCTACCGCGAGCACCCGGACGGATGCTTTCGGCGACGGGGTTCTCCTACAGTCACTTGGTCGGGGCTATGGAGTGAGGCTGTCTATTAAGTTTACCCGGCGATTATCCGCGTACGCTACGTGATTGCGACGGACTTTTGATCACATCAAAATTCCGTGGCAACCGATCAAGTGAGACTAAAGTGCTATGTTTATAACATTCATTTAGTTATCTCATAACTATTGTGAATTCCAATTATTGTATCCCATTCCAGATAAACAGAAAATGTCAAACTTTTCGATCGAACAATCGAACACCCAAGTTTTCCCGAAACTGATCAACACATGAAACAAGTATAACAACATTCCGTTCGTGCCTCAGTACCAACGGTCCAGCCGTAGAAGGGTCAAGCCAACGCCTCACATGTGGCATGCCGTACTGCCGCAAACCCGAAGGTTCAAAGGGCAGTTCAAGACGGTCACATAATCGAGTTAAGGTTTGTGTCTTCTAGAGGGACCATCGCGTTACTTGCACTACTTAGAACGTCGTTAAACTACGGAAAAATCCAACACTTGGAAATTTCCCGACAGGGGAAAAATTGGGTATTTATATCCGGTCGAACTTTTTAACATATTCAAAAAATTATCCGGAACGACACATAGACAAAGTTTGACAATCCGATCGAATATATGAACTCCCAATACAACCCAAAATACTCAACTCTTTATTTCAGATTAAAAATTCCCAGGAAAACCAGCACTGAAAAATAGGAGTTACTGTGCAAAATTGAGTGCCTAATAAGACAAAACGGCGGCGGAAGGGCCGCATTAGCACGCTAATGCCGCGTTTCCGCCGCACTTTAGAAAGATCATTAGGTAATTTTTGCATCGTAATTCTTAGATTTACCTGCAGATTTTTATGCATATTTTTAATTTGCAAAAATCCACATTTTACAAAAAAGTACAGAGAGCAATTTGGAAATCGGATTTCGGTTCGATCGGACTTCAAACTCCGTCTACGCTTCGCCTAAGGCTCTAGCTAGGCTCTGATACCACTGTAGGGTTCCTAGGCACTCTAGTGAGGTCTCCCAAGCCATCAACCATGGCAAATTAAAATTTTACAGTGCCTACAAACCCTAAACTACGGATCGTTTGCTAGATTTCTAGGCGAAACATGAACTAGTTAACAATTAACTAAGGGAATACGGAAATACAACCTTTGTAGATCCGGTCCTCCACCTCCACGGCTCCGCAACGAGGTCGTCTCCGCTGTCCAAATCAAATCCGGGCTCTAGAGTCGGCTTCGTCGGAGAATGGACAAGCTAGGTCGTCGATGTCCATGCCGAAGATGATCTACGTCGAGGCATCGCTAGATCAAGCTCACAACTTCACCAAGTCATGAAACTTGTGAAGTAAACACACTCTACTACTTGGCAAGAGGTATAGGATGAAGAAAAAGGAGTTGGGTTAACTTTAGACTTGGATTTCTCACTTGTTTCCAACAATCACCATTGATGGACCTTGCTTTTCTTCACTTGAAGAAATGAAGAAGAAGAAGGAAATTAGTTATGATAAGTTAAAAGAAAATGAAAAGAAAATGAATTCTTATCATAATATTAACTAGAGTTAAGTGTAGAGAATGAATCATGGTTAGTGGGAATGGTTAGGGTTAAGGATGAGATAAGTATGGTTGACTTGAACAAAGCTTCATGAAGCTTCAACTAAAGAACAAAAGAAGCCACCATTCTTTTCTCATTTTCATTTATTCATTTATCAAAAATAAAAAGGATAAATAAATAGATAAATGAATAACAAATTATAAACCCTAACCATTTCATTAACCAAGGTTTAATCTTTACACTTGAACCCTAGCATGACATGTATCATCAAACATGATACAATCAAGTGCACAAAAACATACCGCATATGCAATGCGCACGAACCAAGTGAGAAAATCCGTCTAAAGTGAACCGATACTAGTTAATGCAAAGTAATATATCAAATATATAATTATACATTAAATCATTAAATCAACACTTGATTCAATGATCCGGTCATGCGCACATAACCGACTGGTATCATTAGTAACATATTATCGAATCAACACTTGATCCGATAACCCGGCTATATCGGATATAACCGATCAATGTCACATCGCGAGAATCGAATACAGTATCACATACTCGTATTATTCTCGGTCCCGCACATATCTCATATGCGCTCCTATTTCGTTTCGCTTGAACCAGGAAACCTCTGTGTAGGACTCTAAAGACTCGTCAATACGCCGGCAGCGGATGATGATCATATCAAACATCCACAAGCCGCAAGCGGTCTGCTAAACGTAACGGCCACCCGGGTATTGAGCGATCTGAAGATCGACGAGCAAGCCCGCTCACACTCCAGTGAATCCGACCAGTAACACTACCGTACAGTCCGGTCTGATCGTCTGATATGTCGCATATCTCGCCTAGGGGTGGTATACGTCAGACCCCAATAGCTCAATAAGTCGTGTCGATATGAGGTCTATAACTGTTCGAGAAACTACTGGTAACACTTACCAGTAAATCTCTGCAACCCTGGCCAGGGATTTCCTGTTATAGCCAATCGAACACAGCGCAACATCAACTCCCTATACCGGGAGAGACGAATCCCCTCCTATCGCTCATTGCCTCCATGTGACTCGGGACTGTACCCAAAAACCACCGTTTTGCACGCCCTCTTGGACGTGGTAAGATGGAAATCAAAGCACAGTGGGAACCACACAAGACTCTATGACGATCTCGGGTCAACAGACTACTCTGTACCAGTGTCACCAGAGAACTGCCATCTGACGTGAGGTATAATACCATCTGGGAGTTCTCGGCGAGTCCGTCCAGTGTACCCAGTCTCTACTGAGCACCCGTATATCTCCTCTGATGTCAAACACCGATGGATATGGGATCATCCATCGCCCATCTGTATGGGTCGAGAAGGTACACGCTAGTCTACTCTGGTATATCGATGCCCCGTCTCGATACACCCACGACTAGGGACTTTGAAGGATGTACTTATGGACTACCATGTCCCCACTAGTATGATCTGCATCATAGTCCAGGTAGTCAAGTACAGATCCTAAGGGCTTTACCAACATGTAACAGAGAGACAAACAGTATACACGTTAAGGTAAAGATCAACCAGATAGCATACTATCATATCGAGCAAGAAAGTCCTCCCTATATACGTCCCAGCATCCACTACAATATACATCCTATGTATAGTAATGGCCTCTAGGGCATACATATAACTAACACTTCCAACATACCGTCCCTCCACTGAGGGAAAAGACAAAGCCTGAGACTGATTTTCAGTCGACCTTATCACTCTGGAAGCTCAAATCGGTAAAGGACTCCCACTGGAGTTCTTCGTTACCAAACTCCAAGAATATTTCTTTAGTGCTTCTCAAGTACTTAAGAATGTTCTTTACAACTATCCAGTGTTTCTCTCCAGGATCTGATTGACACCCAATCACTACACCTAGTGAGTATGATACATCCTCTTAGATCTATCTCTATAGATCTTAATCACTGGATGTAGAAGGCATCATCCAGATCCTACATGGAGAAACATTGTGATAAGAGGAGCTTGACCGAGTGTAGCATAGGAACACCATTTCCTATCAAGAGTATGTTATCTACGTACAATAAGAGGAAGACATCCTTACTCTCTACAACCTTCTTGTATATACAAGGTTCATCTACCTTTTTGATGAAGTCAAACTCTTTGACTGCCACATCAAAACAGATGTTCCAACTCCGTGATGCCTGCTTTAATCCTGATGGACGTAAACATAGCCACTGAGAGAAAATGTTTCATCATAATCCACACCTAGTTATTTATGAAAACCTTTTACTACAAGTCCAGCATCGAAAGTCTCAACTTTTCCATCTACACCAAGAATTTTATTAAGATCCACTTGCTCCTGATGGGTTTTACCCCTTCAGGTGCAACTTTCAAAGTCATACTTTGTTGGTGTACATGGATTGCATCTCAGATCGCATAGCATCCAACCATTTAACAGAGTCCCCACTTGTGATGGCCTGCTCGAAACTAGTTGGGACATCATCATCCATTATGCCACTGTCATTAAGAAAACCGTAGTATCTCTCAGGCGGATGAGGAACCCTACTAGATCTGCGGAGAGGCTGAGGTTCGTTGGGAACTATTGAATCCTCCATTTTCACCAAATCATCAGCTGTTAGTTTTTCTAGCTGGAACTCCTTCCAGTTCTACCTCATGACCACTAATTTCTTCCATAAGAAATTCCTTTTCTAGAAAGATAGCATGCTGAGAAACAAAACAACTTTTGCTCCTCAGTATGGTAGAAGATATACCCTTGCGGATGTTTGGGATATCGGACAAACTTTTACAGAACTGACCTTGCTTTTCAACTTAGGCCGGACAATCCCATATCTTAACTCGTTTAAGATATGATCTCTTCCCATTCCATATCTCATATGGAGTGGTAGGCACTGATTTGGATGGAACTCTATTAAATAGGTATGCGGCTTCTCAAGCGCATAACCCCCAAAAGGAAACTGGTAACTCAGCAGTACTCATCATAGTGCGCGCCATATCTCAAAGGGCGCGATATCTCCGCCCCGATACACCGTAGTTCTGTGTATACGGAGGAGTAAGCAGAGAGAGAATCCTATTCTCTTTGAAATAATCTAGGAACTTCGTGCTCAAGTATCCCCTTCTCCGATCAGATCGAAGGACTTAATACTTCTACCCGAACTTTCGTTACATAGGTTGACCCTGATTGATGGAGTGGGTAGCTTGAGCAGAGTTACGTACCATACGTATGTTCCGCGACATATTTACGATACGATACTCCACTTAAGAAACCTTAGGAGGTACATATCTTGAGATCTGTGATTCTCTTCGTCCCCATGATTATACATCCATTTGAGATCCTTAATTCTATTCGTTTCCATGATCATACTCTCATTGATTCTGTTCCTTCTTATGATCATATATCCATTTTGGAATATCTTGATTCTTTTCATCCCTTTGATCTACCTTCATCGATATATGCTTGAGGTTCCTATCACCATGGTTTGAGCGCAGATTGAGCTACTGCTAGTGATGCGGTCAGGGCGAGCTCGTCATGGACGAGGACTGACCATCGAGTTTTCTGGAGACATGGGAACGCCTCGATGTATTTGTGTTGTGACCTCTCGTTTGAGGCGAGTGTTCGGTTTTGCACTGGATGATCAGGCCATTGTTAGAGGCTGCCTATTGTGATAGGGCTGCTGATGTACAGACTACCTCAGAGACCGTGATGTCGCCTACCATGCAAACAGATGACCCAGCTGTTGCTGAGATTGACGGGATGTCGCTTCTAGAGCTTACAAGCTGAGTTCGCTGGAGCTTTCAGGCAGAGATGCGACGGTAGTGTCACGTTTAAAAAAAATAGTAATAAATAATTAAATAAATAAATCCCTTTAGGCTAATTTTCTTATAATCGGTAAAATAAACCGTATTTTCCGTAAAACTCAACTACAATTATTTTTCAATATAAATTTAAATACGCCTATTTTAACTATATAATTACTAGTAAATAATGTTGATTTAGTGACTTATAAATTATTAGTTTACATAAATATTTTTCCTTAATTAATTAAATTCAAGTATTAACATAAGCTTCAATTATACATTAAATTAGTGCAAATTACAAATTAGAAATGGGTTAATTTTACAAAGTGAGCCATGACATCTTAGAATTTAGTGTGTATGCTTCTCTCTTCTTAATTTGTTTCAAAAATTCAAGAGTTTTCTAGGTTGGAAAATAAATAAAACAAAAATAATTATTGAAAAGACTTAAAATGGTGTAATTAATTAAAGAGGTTTCTACATGTTTCTACACTCTTTTCTCTCTCTCTCTTTTTCTTCCCTCTTGTGGCCGAAATTCCCCCATGGCAGCCCCAATTTTTTCCAAGCTCTTTTCTCATTAAAAGTTCTTCAAAAATTTCAACAAAAATCCAAAATAAAACCTCAAATTCCAAATCCAATTCCTACCAATTATTCTTTGCTCATTCTAGGTTGGATTCTTGAGGCAAGAGAGCCATTTGGGAGGCTATGTGAGCATGCTAGACATCATGTTCTTAGGTATAAATCTTAATCTATAGCTTAATTGTTGGATTATTACTTTAATTTAAGCTAATTAGGTGTTTAATTATGGTTTTAATTTCAAGATTTAAATTTTCAAGAGAAGGGGTTATAAATTAAGTTAGAATTTTATCACTCAATTATGTTTACAAGGTGTAGTTTAACATGTTGAGACATGGAAAACTTAATCTAAATGTTAATTTGTTAGGTGTTACTTTAATATTGTTAAAATTAGGAAAAATTGTGCAAACTAGGTTTTTGCAGAATATGTTTATAGGTGAGATAAAATTCTAGTGAGAATTTTTATCAATTATTCATGGTTTTAATGAGGAGATTAACATGTTAATTGAGCGCAAAACCTAATTTAGTTACTAGTTGCTAATTGTCAGTTTAAAAATTGTGATAAATATGCTATTTTTGCTAACTAGGTCTTTAGAAATTGCTTAAATAATTGAGATTAAAATCTAATTATGGTTTCATGACATTATTAACATTATAAATTGTAGTTTAATAATTTAGTTCATGCAAAACTAAGTTTAGTTGTGGAATTGTGAATTTTTCTTTAAAAAATGTTAAAATTTGATATCTTTGCAAACTAGAATTTTGGGTTTAATGGAAATTGATGAGGTTAAATTTAAGTAATGGTTTGTATGACTTAGTTATGATATTTAGTGAATATTATGGCCATTAGTTTTGTTAAAATATGAAGTTTCGAATTAAAACGAAAATTTAGTGCTTTCTACGATTTCAGAAATAAACCGATTTGATTTATTTTGAGGTTTTAATGAGTTGCAATCTATTTCATATTATAATTAGTGCTTTGTGAAACCACAATTGGTGTGTTTGGATTTTTCTCGATCAACCGGCATTTGTACACCGATGTCGAGGGTTATTTGGTTATTTTGTATGAGCGAGTCATAGGTTTTAACCTATGCGCGTTTCGTGCGCCGTTTTGGTTTTATCCGGGATTCAGTTTACGATATACATATATGTTTGCATATAGGTACCTCTCACGTGGACTTCGGACGATGAAGAAGAGGATGGCGGTATCGATTTCGGCAGATAAGGACCAGGTGAAGTCGGGTGGATGGCGTATAGCACCCCCGTAAACGTAGAATAAGGATATTACATATTATTTTTAGGAAATTAGACGTGACCTTAGATTCTTGGCGAGTAGGGTACTATTGAAGACTTTAGGTTAGATTAGACTGATTTAGGAAGACTTAACCAGAGGATGATTTCCTTGGAGGGAATTCGAAGGTTTCATGTAGACACACACACACGCACACACACAAACACATGACTTGGTGAATATATATGTGTGTGTCTGTGTGTGTGTATGAATGTGTGTAGGTATATATATATATATATATGTATGTATGTATGTATATGTATATGTATATGTATATGTATATATAGCATATACATGTAATATGAGGACATTATATGATATCTGGGGATGAGTCGATATGACTGGGCATGATGCCGTGAGATATTGGATATACGATCGAGTATGATATGAGATGTATTATGATATTAGCGGATCGTTTGGAAATGAGAAAATGTGTATTTATACATAAACGATAATAGGTGATGATGACATTGAAATATACAAGACTCTAGAATAGAACCCGGATTGTAATATGCGACTTAATCACGATATGATATATGACATGATATTTTAGTGGATCATTTGACGATGTATATTTACACAGACGATGATATATGTTTGATGATATTGGGATGCATGCGATTATTGTACAGTACCCTTGATCATGATATTGTTTGATGATGATACTATATGAACAATGATGTATATTGTTGGAGATAGTGCCCTCAAAGTCAATTATTGGATCGCAGGTACGTGATTGCAATGATTGAGGCATGACCTATACCGATATGACAGTCTTGCTCGAGATGATAGCATGCAATCTGGTTTGTCTTTATCATCGTATACATGCTTTAGTTCGTTATTGCATGTTGATAGAGCCCATAGGATTCTTTCTTGACTGCCAGCAGTATGATGGCGATCATATACGTGGGAGCTGGATTCTATAAGCACATCCTTAAAGTGTTCCTAGTCGTAGGAGTTTCGAGACAGGGCATCGATACTCCAGAGTAGACTAGTGTATACAGTCGAGACCCCGACGAGGGGCGGTGGCCAGTCTCACAAGCCATTGGTGTCAGTTGGTTCACTAAAGATGTATACAGGTGCTCATTGGGTTATGAGTACACCGGACAGGACTCGCCGGGAATATGCTAGGTGGTATTATACATATCATCAGATAGCAGTTCCCTGGTGACATGTGTACAGGTTAGTTAATCGACCTGAGATCGTCATTTGTCTCGTGTGAGTTCCCACTGTGCTTAGATTACTACCCTACCACGCTCAAAGGAGTTGTGCAAACAGGTTTTAGTTGGGTACAGTCCCGAGCCAGATGGAGGCAAGTGAGCTGATCGGCAGGGGATTCGTCTCTCCCGGTATTGGGGGTGAGATCGCGCTGTCTCTAGGAGAGCCATTACACAAAGCTCTCGGCCGAGGCAGGAGATTTACTGGTAGGTACTCCAGTAGTATCTCGGGGTGTTCTGGGCCACTCTCTGACACGACTTATACCGCTAATGGGGGTCTGACATTACCAGCCCCCTAGGCAGATATGCGATACTCATAGGCGAACGGACCGGACTGTATGTATATTGTCACTGTTAGGCTCAGTAGGGTTTATGGATGAGTTCGCTCGTCAGTTTCCCTTCCAATCAATACATAGGAAAACCGTTACGTACAGCTTGTACCTCTGATGTGCTAGGGGTTATACCCAGTGCCAGTGTGTTGATGAGTCATTAGAGTCCCCCACAGACACTTTCCCAAGTTCGGACGAAACGTTGTAGAAGCCGTATGGTTATATGGCAGGGTTCGGAAAATGCACGTGTGTTTTCGCACGTGTCATTTTTCGGGCAGATAATACTGGTCGGCTTTGGTTTAAGTCGGATCCGAGTATTATACTGTGTAGATATAATATCTTTGTCTCAGATACATTTGTATTCGGTCGTAATACAAATGCGGGTATGTTTATACCATTACAGGGTTATCCTGAAATTCGTTTCAGGATCGCTTTTGGAAGTTGCAAGTTTCCAGTTTTCTATCAGCCGTATTTGACATTCGGTTAAATGCGGATTTATCTTTTCTTTGGATCAGTGTGGAATGTTCTAGAAGTTTCTAAAAGAGCTGACTAGGATTGATGAGGTGGCTTAGTGCATTAATAGAGCAATTAATTGCTTGATGACTAAGGGTTATGGTTCAATGTATGCATTGAATGAGTTCACACTAGGTGTTAAGGTGACTCATTCTCTTCATGAATGTTCTTTGGCTTGTGATCACCTCCCCCTCTCCTACACTCACCCCCTCCTTCGCTATAAGTGGCTGGCCCCTCTTGGTGGGGAGATTATTGTAATGGTTGTGATTGGAAAAAGATATAAGTTTTTGGTGCATAGAAATTAGATATGATTCATTTCTCATTTCCATTCGATCCAAAAGGCAACTTCATTAACCGTTCGTCCATAACCTTGGACGTAACGAGACAAAGTGTTCTACTCATTTTCTACATCATCTTGGTCGTCTCTTTTGGCAAACTTGACGACCGAGTTGCATCGGTTCAGAGGCGGGAGCCCGTTTAAAGATTCGTCGACATGGTGCCACCTGGACGACGAGACTGGAGATTCAGGAGATCGGAGCAGCCGCAAAAATGCATGGGATGATGGCTGAAGACCGAAGGAGTCGGATCGTTCGTTATATCTCTTCTACCCACTTTGTAGTTTGTTAGTTTAGCTTTAATGGCAGATCCAGGTTATAGTATGCGATAACGCCAGTTGTAAAAGTTTTTGTTCCGCATTTGGCGTCAGTTAGACGGCCGGGGCGCTACCGTGGACTTACAGTGGTATCAGAGCCTCACCATTAAGCTATACTAATTTGTGCTAACGCATTTAAAAGATCGATCGAACGGAATTTCCGAAATCATAATTTTTAGCACACAAGTTTCTGTCGATTTTTTAAAGGGCCTAAAATAATTTTGCATATCACAGAAAATCGTGTAGGGTTTTCTAAGTATACTGGAAAAAGTTGGGCACGTGATCCCATAAGAGCACCGCGGATCCGAGGTCAAACCTAGGGTTTGACTGCGGAACCGCGACGCTTCAGTCGGAACAGTGCTTCAGTTTTTTCCAGAGAGCTTCTATGTGGAAATTGTGGTTTTTGGTATAGTTCTTTTGGGCCCAGATTTTGTTACTGTACAGCAGATGTACATGGGGCCCACTTCGGGAAATTTAGTCGATCGAAATTTTAAACTTGTTAGTATGCAGTATTTACGTTATATCTCCGACCGGGAATGTCATTTGATCGGTAAACTGCGTCTAATTGCTATAGTTCTTTTAGACGGGTTTGCGAACGTGACATTCACGTTGATGTTCTGTGTTGTGCTGTGATATTGCGGATATGTCGTGGTGGATAGCAGGGTGCAATGATAGTGCAGTTTGGATTTATTTATACATTTGATATTGCGGGGCGAGCGTCCAACATTTGGACAGCCGTCAGTGCCTGTTGTATAATATTCTTTTGGGGCACGACCGAGTTGCGGGGTGAGCGTCCAACATATTTTTATTTCTGTACTTGGTTTATCCCGCGAAGGAGTGCACGGATAGCCGGGTTCTGGAGGGCAACGGGTCCGTATCTCATGGATTTGAGAGGCAAAGGGACCTCACTCTAGAATTGGCAGACTATTCGCCGCACTCGTAGGGGGTGCAGGTTGACCCAAGAAGGGGTGCTCAATTTACCGGATTCCGTGAAGTGCCGGGTGTTCCATTCACTATGCTGTGGGAGACTACCTCGCTTCAGGTTTTGGCGGGTAACTTGCCGCGCCCATAGGGGTCTAGGTTTCATTGCACAGGCTATCCACACAACCAGGGGAACGTCGGGTTTCAGCAGCGGCTCTGTGAAACTCGGGGATCCCAGATTATCTGTATTGTTCTGTGATGCTTATTACTTTTCTGTAATGTTGCATATTATCACGCCTGGTGAGATTATTGTATATTGGTATATATACTATTAGATATTGTATATGTTTTACACCCGCACTAGTCCAGCCCCCGCTCTGTCGTTAGTTAAGTAACCTGACGGGTGATGACGGGACCCAGTGGCGAATGCGGATGGCATATACGTACATTATATTTTCTTTCTTTTCTGGTGTGATTGATTGATGGGACTGTGTTGATTCTTATCAATGCAAGATAAAACAAACCTATATTTGATGTTGTTGGAACCAATTTAAAAAGGGTTATTACAAAGACGTTTCCTTCTGTTTTGCATCGCGGTATTCAGTTGGAATATCCTGCACCAAATTCGACGAGGCAAGGACCGAGATCCCTTCACCGGGAGTGACCCCTTGGGCAGAAGTTTACATCAGGGTAGTAACTTTACTATAGTCGATTACAAGTTGTTTTGCATAGCGGTATTCAGTTAGAATATCCAGCACCTCATTCCACGGGGAAAGAGTCGAGATCCCTTCACCGGGAGTGACCACCTTAGCAAAAGGTTTTCGCCACTATATTTTTATAAAAAGCTATCAGGTTCCTTCAGCGATATCAAGTTCATTACG
Source organism: Agapanthus africanus (assembly GCA_030015575.1). NCBI lineage: Eukaryota > Viridiplantae > Streptophyta > Magnoliopsida > Asparagales > Amaryllidaceae > Agapanthus > Agapanthus africanus. Next base: position 248,739,917 of record CM057343.1, on the reverse strand, counting down.
TTAAAGGTTTTTCGCCAAAAACCAGTCGTAGCCCTCCGTCATTTCTTTTGGGTAATCAGTAGTATTCAAGCTATGTTTGTTGACTAAAGTCAAGGCATAGTGTTTGGTAGCCGCTGGGTATTCATCTGTTGCATAGATAGATGCGTTGGTTTGGGACAGTCGTATTACCTTGTTGACTAAAGTCAAGGGTATGTACAGGTGGGTTCAAATCAACCTGGACAATGACGGGTAGAACTTGACATGTGACTTATGATTTGTTGACTAAAGTCAAGGTCATAAGAGCATGAGGCAAAAATCATATCGGGAGTTTCAAACATACAGGAAACTTTCCAGGCATGCGCATACCTTCTGGAGTGTGATAACTTGAGTGGCTACCATCAAATTATCATGCGATGATAGTTGGATCCCGATTCTCACTGATGAGCTGGTTTACTCTTCGGGTGATCCCGACTAATTCTTCTTTCAGGTTTGGAGGAGAATTTGAGATTACAGTGGGAGGTTTCCCGATTAGATAAATTGATAACCATTCTGATCTAGGTTAGAGTGCACGCAGAGTGTTTCTTTTCTCTCTCTCTCACTTTGGCAGGGACCTTTGACCGACCCTAGACTATGACTCAGTGACCAAGTTGACCGAACCTTCTTAAAATACTGGCTTTTGGATTGTCTTAGTTGTATAAGTCATTGCCACTCCTTCTTTTACCCTTTGTATTTCTCAGAATACCCCGTATTACTACGGATATCCATTTCCATTGGATAGATCCATCGTATGGTTATATACGAACTCGAAGGGACTTCTTCGAGGATGGATCCAGGTTCAGGAGAAATAGAATTGGTTTATTCAGTTGTCTTTTATTATCACCTTCTCTCAGGATACGAGGGCTCCTTAGTTTAGGAGAGTACACCTATTACGCTTATTGGATAGTCTTATTCCAAACCATAGGCTGGTGCCGAAAGGTAGGGAATGAAGAAAACCAATTAACCTAAGTAGGGTGTACAGAAGGTAATAACTAAAGACAAAATAAAGGGATTAGAAAAAGGGCAAAGTAAATTGCGACTGTTATCATTCACGACCAAACCGCGTACTTCATCGCCACTCCTATTTTACCTTTGCTGTTTTCCCAGTTCGGGAGAAATAGAATAAGGTATTATTCAATTATCTTTTATCATCACCTTCTCTCAAGTTATGAGTACTCCTAGGATTAGGAGAGTACACCTATTATGGTTACTAGATAGTCTTCTTCCAAACCATAGGCTGGTGCCGAACGGTAGGGAAGGAAGAAAACCATTTAGCCTAACAATGGTGTACAGAAGGTAACGACTAAAGACAAATAAAGGGATTTGGACAGATGGCAAAGAAATATACGGTTATAGTGATGAATTGTTTATGGAAGAGGCATTACTAGGAATACCAGGATACCCCTACGAGACATTTTAATGTTTCAGTTTCACTGCGCATTGTTAAAAGAAAATTGTTTTCCCGATTAGATACTTACTCCAGGATATGTATTTACCAGGTTTCATTCTCATATCTATATGGTTTTTACAGATGATGAGTGGGAGTAAGTTATTGGGAATTAGGTGATCATCCTCATTATATCGGAATTAGTTGTAATTGGTGATATTTGAGGAAATCGCCTGAGTACAGTTTTCAACCTATGATACACAGGTTTTGAGTTATTCAACTCAGCGGACTTATACAGAGTATTGTATGTTGTTCAGTGTCCGTCAGGAAAAAGGGGTAGGTCCTCGTACTATATTCTGTTTACTTATGACTTCTCTAGTTTTTAGACAAGTGTTTCGTACAAATAAAATGTCTAAGTTTTGAGAAGTTGTGGGTATAAGAATAAAGTAGAGAACCAGGTATCGCAAGTATCGGGATTCTTCAAAGAGATTGAAGATGTAGATTCTTGTGATTGGTATTCAGATGATAGTAATGGTTTTGAGAAACTTGTTTCTATTTCGGGTTAGTCATAATTGGATGGATTCCTAAGTTGAGTAATGCTGATTAGCCTTTCTCCATTAAGTAGATATGCACTGGAGACAGCTGCATGTTTTGAATCTGGTTCCAATTAAATTAGTGCCTCTATTTCTATATTGTATATAGATTGGTTCATATCTTAACGTTGTTAAGGTACGGGGAGTTGTCCAACTTATGCTTAAAACCAGATACTGGATAACTCAAGGCATGTTTCTGTAATGGCAGTTTGTGGGTTGACCCGGGCTATGTCGAGGGTTGATTTTTCTACCATTTGGAAGATCAATAGTGATATTGTTCTTAACTCGCCACAGTTTTGGTAAAATAATTTTTTTCAGAAAACAGTAGTGGGAGTATGGTAGAACTGGAAGTAATTCCAGAACCGCAAACGATTACGGAAAATTTAATAGGACCTATATATTCAATCAGGTTTGACATTCCAATAGCCACTCCGTAGATATGGTGGGTAACCTCAGACACCCGAGAGGTACTCCGGTAGCCTCAGGGACGGTGACAGAGAGGTTCTAATTTACCCAGACTGGACACTACTATTGTTCCAGGCTATGAGACCCGGCAGGAGGTTAAGTATAGCGTCGTTCTAAACTAGCTTTAGAAGTGTACGTATATATTATTCTGCCAGAGGGTTGTCGTAGTCAGTGTGAGCAGCGGAAGCATAGTGGGCAAGTAGCTTATGTCTATTTATAGGCTTGAGCAGATATAGCGGAGATAAGATCATCTATGTGACAGTCATGGCTTTGACTTCATCATAATAGGGGATGGATCTGTTAAGAAGGTAGTAGGGTGTGATGTCCTGGTATTTGGATGACATACACAGAGTAGGAAGTAAAATTCCTATACTATGATCGGTTGTACTGTGGTCGTCACACAGTTGTTTCTCCAGACAGGATCTGGATATATATCAGACATTCTGGTTACTAGATCTATGGTTTAGATCTAGAATTGGTTAGTTTCCCAATCTGGGTGCTTTAACAGTATTCTAATAGTATTTTAGAATAGATGACTCCTGGTATGGTGGTGTACCTGCAGGTGATGGAGTCACCCTCTCTAAAGGTGTCTTACAGACTAAAGGGGAGAGGGGTGTGCATGATTGGCAGATCACTTGCTTAGGCAATTGAGTCAATCATGAGATGTCTAGTACCACACCAGATGTTGTTTTTGCACTAGATGCGATAAGTTTATATTAATCCTGGAGAAACATAAGGAAGCAGTTTTAGAACATAACTGCATGTTCTACGGATTTGATGACGGCAGCCTCCTTCATGAGAAGGTTATCATTCCAGGCTTCAAAGGTGACATGGATGACAAAGTGACTGTCAGAGTTATAGTTTTCCCTATGATGAGGGACAGTATTATGGACAGGTGGTCCAAGAGAATACTGTGGGAGGCATGGAGCTGGATACTGATTAGGTTCAGTTATCGATACAGTCTAAGAAGTTTGGATTTGGAGTTCATTTATGAACTAGGTCCCATCAGATATCCAGACATATTCTAAGACAGGTATTACTCGATTCGGGTGATGGCTTTCTCCACGAACTTGAGATTTAGAGAGATATAAAAAGAAACATCAGGGCGGATCCACTCACTGAGGCTATTTCTCGAACACAAGAGTTTTACAAACTAGCTTTGTGAAACTGATTAGTAGAGAAGTTGGATGTTCGGTATCACACGGGCTGTGAGTATGCGACATCGTAATAATTAGTTTTAAGTGCAAGTGGGAGATTGTTGGAGATAGGGCCCTCAAAGTCAATTATTGGATCATAGGTACGTGATTGCAATGATTGAGGCAGGATCTATACCGATATGACAGTCTTGCTCGAGATGATAGTATGCTATCTGGTTTGTCTTTATCATCGTATACATGCTTTAGTTCGCTATTGCATGTTGATAGAGCCCATAGGATTCTTTCTTGACTGCCAGCAGTATGATGGCGATCATATACGTGGGAGCTGGAGTCTATAAGCACATCCTTAAAGTGTCCCTAGTCGTAGGAGTTTCGAGACAGGGCATCGATACTCCAGAGTAGACTAGTGTATACAGTCGAGACCCCGACGAGGGGCGGTGGCCGGTCTCACAAGCCATTGGTGTCAGTTGGTTCACCTAAAATGTATACTGGTGCTCATTGGGTTATGAGTACACCGGACAGGACTCGCCGGGAATATGCTAGTTGGTATTATACATATCGTCAGATAGCAGTTCCCTGGTGACATGTGTACAAGTTAGTTCATCGACCGGAGATCGTCATTTGTCTCGTGTGAGTTCCCACTGTGCTTAGATTACTACCCTACCACGCTCAAAGGAGTTGTGCAAACAGGTTTTAGTTGGGTACAGTCCCGAGCCACATGGAGGCAAGTGAGCGGATCGGCAGGGGATTCGTCTCTCCCGGTATTGGGGGTGAGATCGCGCTGTGTCTAGGAGAGCTATTACACAAAGCCCTCGGCCGAGGCAGGAGATTTACTGGTAGGTATTCCAGTAGTATCTCAGGGTGTTCTGGGGCACTCTCTGACACGACTTATACCGCTAATGGGGGTCTGACGTTACCAGCCCCCTAGGCAGATATGCGATACTCATAGACGAACAGACCGGACTGTGTGTATATTGTCACTGTTAGGCTCAGTAGGGTTTATGGATGAGTTCACTCGTCAGCTTCCCTTCCAATCAATACATAGGCAAACCGTTACGTACAGCTTGTACCTCTGACGTGCTAGGTGTTATACCCAGTGCCAGTGTGTTGATAAGTCATTAGAGTCCCCCACAGACACTTTCCCAAGTTCGGGCGAAACGTTGTAGAGGCCGTATTGTTATATGGCAGGGTTCGGAAAATGCACGTGTGTTTTTGCACGTGTCATTTTTCGGGCAGATAATACTGGTCGGCTTTGGTTTAAGCCGGATCCGAGTATTATACTGTGTAGATATAATATCTTTGTCTCAGATACATTTGTATTCGGTCGTAATACAAATGCGGGTATGTTTATACCATTACAGGGTTATCCTGAAATTCGTTTCAGGATCACTTTTGGAAGTTGCCAGTTTCCAGTTTTCTATCGGCCGTATTTGACATTCGGTTAAATGCGGATTTATCTTTTCTTTGGATCGGTGTGGAAGGTTCTAGAAGTTTCTAGAAGAGGTGACTAGGATTGATGAGGTGGCTCAGTGCATTAATGGAGCAATTAATTGCTTGATGACTAAAGGTTATGGTTCAATGTATGCATTGAATGAGTTCACACTAGGTGTTAAGGTGACTCATTCTCTTCATGAATGTTCTTTGGCTTGTGATCACCTCCCACTCTCCTACACTCACCCCCTCCTTCCCTATAAGTGGTCGGCCCCTCTTGGTGGGGAGATTATGGTAATGGTTTTGATTGGAAAAAGATATAAGTTTTGGTGCATAGAAATTAGATATGATTCATTTCTCATTTCCATTCGATCCAAAAGGCAACTTCATTAACCGTTCATCCATAGCCTTGGACGTAACGAGACAAAGTGTTCTACTCATTTTCTACATCATCTTGGTCGTCTCTTTTGGCAAACTTGACGACCGAGTTACCTCGGTTCAGAGGCGGGAGCCCGTTTAAAGATCCGTCGACATGGTGCCACCTGGACGACGAGACTGAAGATTCAGGAGATTGGAGCAGCCGCAACAAAGCGTGGGATGATGGTTGAAGACCGAAGGACTCGGATCGTTCGGTATATCTCTTCTACCCACTTTGTAGTTCGTTAGTTTAGCTTTAATGGCAGATCCGGGTTATAGTATGCGATAGCGCCAGTTGTAAAAGTTTTTGTTCCGCATTTGGCGTCTGTTAGACGGCCGGGGCGCTACCGTGGACTTACATATATATGTGATAGTTGACCCGTACCATGATTTTAGGATGTCGTACGATGGATTTTACCGTATGAGGCATAGATGTGATGATTGATCCGCACTCTTGACTCGAGGAAGTCGTACTACGTACGTGACGCTATTGAGGCTGGATCGCCGACTACTAGAGATATTGACTCAGACTTTAGGAGGATTCTTTTTATCTTTCGACTAGTGTATTTAGTTATTTCCTTAGTTGGTTAGGTAGATCTTAGTTTAGGCTCGAGTCATACTTATTTTCAAAACTAACGAATCGTGCGCATTTTTAAAAACAGCCTGAGAGATACTGCAGATTTTTCAAAGGATATATCTTTTCATTAAAACTCCGTAGCCCCTAATTTTCTAAAAACCATGATTCGTGCTATTTCAAACAACAAACTGTATGACTCGTAATTAGTATGTATTCTCTAGTTGTGCGTTTACATTCACTGTTATATTCATGTTGTATTCATCGCATTGCATGTTTACACATATGTTTCTTTAGCTAATATGAAACTCTGCCTGTTAGGACACCAGCACCATTACCGATGATGCGGATGTTCCACGTACACTTATTTGCCGGCTCACACACATCATCATCAGTAATTGCCATGTCACGTACACTTTAGAACATATTATCTTTTATTGATATAATTAGCTAAATGCTAGTCCAGTATAATATTGTGTGATTACCCTCATGTGCTAGTTTAGACATTTCATTTATTACTTAGACACTTCATGCATTCACATATTCATATTATCATGCAGTATTCTGGGTCTTATGCCGATGCTCATTATTTAATTACACATGATTTTGGGATTTTGGATTTCTATAAGATTTCTGGATTTTGGGGGAAAACCGCAAAAATTTAATAAAAGCTTAGTATCATCATTTTTAAAATGCAAGTTGCGGTTTTCTTATGATATATGTGTCGTCCACCATGAGATTTCATGTTTTCTGTTGGATTTCGAGACCCGATTCGAGGAGTGGATGAACCGTCTCGGGTACATAATAGGCCCGGTATGGTATCCCGGGGCAAGAAGCTCGAGTTGTAGACGATGAGCCTGGCAGGGGAAGACTACCTACCTGTGATGTCTTGCGCGGCGGATATCCGGAGGATACCGACCGTTGTCGTGAGATGAGATGATATGAGCCGATCCGGACTGACGGACCCCGAGATTTTGAGACTATGAGATATTGAGACTATAAGGTATTGAGACTTTGAGATTTACATATTTTGTATCAATGCTTGACACGGATTTCTATGGATTTCATTGATAATGTTTCAGATTACCGTACAAATTTTACTATGATACAAGTTGAAGATTTCTTATACAGATATATCCAGATTTCATGGTTGATTGTTTTACATTCATGGTGCATGCATACTCATACACATGACATGTTACTACTTGAAGCACTGACACGAGCACTGAGCGTTGCACTTACGCATAGATTATTACCCTGCCACTACTAGATGACTAGCGTTATATTAGGTATATTATTATGACCTAGGAAAGCTTCGTGCATGCGATTTCTACTCGCGGATGTCTTCTACTCACGAGTTGGCAACTCACCCCCGTTGTGCCAAATTTTCTTTCAGGTTCAGATATACAGGTTTCTTTGGCAGCTTGCTGGCACACCATTCATTCAGGGTGATTGCTTGGTAGGTTGGTTCACTTGTATCAGGACCACCATTGTACTTTTATTATTTTATTTGTATCTAGTAAGCTCCATCAAACAGACTTGTATTACTGATAGATTTAGAAGATCGGTTGTTTTATTTCGACCTTGGAGTCGCGCTTGTATTATGATGGTTTCTGGTGGATTTGGTTTTCTTTTGAGTTTTGAGCCTCACCCTTCGGCGTTGTATATTATAGTGCATTGTGTGGTTGTTTCCGCAATTTGGCGTAGAGCTAGCTCCCGCTTGGGGATGCCTTTTTATTATTTCTTATGTATATATTCTTATTTGTACCCATTTGGGGCCAGTTTTACAAAGGAGACTCTGCCAAAATTTTTGAGAAAATTTGATGTTGCTTTTAAACATGTTTTTCTTTACTACTTCTTTTAATGGTTTAGATTTCTGGGCTTCGGCTTGCTTAGATTACGTTACGCTTCTAGACGTTTCGTAATTTAAGTACCGGTCACGTTCCGTACCTTCGGGTCATGACAAAATTGGTATCAGAGCGCTAGGTTTAACCCTTGTCTAAGTCTAGGTTGACCTTGGTTGATGGAGTAGGTGACTTAGGTAGAGTGACGTGCCGTGGGTATGATCCGCGGCATACTTACGATACGCTACTCTGCTTAAGAAGCCTTAGGATATACATTTCTTTGCATCGTATTCTATTCGTTCCTTAGATCTATCTTCGTCGATATCGGATGGTGGTTTATGTAACCACGGTCGCACAGGCAGAGGGTGCTGCGGCTAGAATGCGATGACCGTTAGGGTATTGTTTATTCTGGAGGGTTGAAGCATTGTTTAGCGTGCGGATGAAGGGTATTCACATGTCGTCTAGACGAAGTTAAAAGGTTCGAACGATTGTCAGAAACCCATTTTCCCAAGTTTAAGGTATTCAGAAAAACATGCAGGTATTTCTATGGACCCTCTAGAAGAATAAAACCCTAACCCGACATAATAACCATGAGAATGCCTTTGAACCTTAGGGTTTACGGCAGTTCCGCGGTGCCATTAGTGAGGCTTGGGTTTGCCCTTCTATGGCTGGTCCGCAGATGCTGGGGCATGTACTGGATATTTTTAAACTGTACTTGAGTGTTAAGCTCTCAGGGAATCATGGGATTTTGATGAATCGATCGAAAAGTTTAACGTAGTACAGATATCAGGTGAAGGGATAGATTACGTGGGAGACTCTAGATATGAGCATAGCCGTTTGTAGCGCAGTCGGCACAGCTATGAGGAGACGAGTCCGAATCAGTCGAAATTAGAAAAGGCGCACATTGACGATAGTTATTGAGATTTGGTGATTTGAATTTCATATTTTCATTGATTGGATTTTGGTATTTTGAGAATTTTGTTCTATGATTGGTATTTCCTATGTGTACCTTCATTACACTCTATTCGTGTTTCATATATCAGTTGTATTGATGTTGTTTTGTGCATACCCAATGCACTCGATTTGGTTTATACATTTTGATATATTGATTTAATTTCGTGCATATAGGTTGCACATGATTTTGGATATTCGATTTATGTTTTCGTGCACCATATGCACTTGATTGAGATTCTTGTGCACACTTGGCGCACTTGATGGGATTTGTGCACACCAGATGCACAAAATCGGAGTTTTGTGCAGATTAGATGCACCTGATATTATTGTCGTGCACGCCCGTTGCATTTGACAGATGTTTTTGGTGCACACCTGTTGCACTCAGTTTGTTTCTGTGCATATTCATGGCATCTGTATTTGGTTTTGATTTCCGTGCTCACCGGACGCACGTGGTACCTTATATACTGTATTTAAGATTGATATCATTTTGAGCAGTACGTTTTTATAATATTTACTATTTTGTTTGATAATCGAGCAGGACTGTCCTGAGACCAGTACCTAGGTGTTTTGCATGCTTCTTTATTTAGATGTTTGGACGATTTTACTACGATGCACATTATATACAAGTTATAGTTTTGATGTATTTCATGTTGGTTTTTGCATTGGACTTTGACATTGTATTTTCACCACAACTCCGATGATTGCGTTATACTTGACGGAGTTTTGATTTTGAGATATGTACTTGTTTTTCATACGCATGTATTGCGCTAAGATGTGTTTTATGTATTGATGATTTCGGAGCCTTGACGATTTGAGTGTTTTGCTAAATATTTTAATATTTGGGGGGAGTTTTAATTTAAATTCATGGATCGAATTTCTTTAAGGGGGGAAGATTGTAACGTTTTAAAATAATAATAATAAATAAATAATTAAATAAATAAATAAAATCCTTTAGGCGAATTTTCTGATAATCGGTAAAATAAACCGTATTTTCCGTAAAACTCAACTACAATTATTTTTCAATATAAATTTAAATACGCCTATTTTAACTATATAATTACTAGTAAATAGTGTTTATTTAGTGACTTATAAATTATTATTTTACTTAAATATTTTCCCTTAATTAATTAAATTCAAATATTAACATAAGCTTTAATTATACATTAAATTAGTGCAAATTACAAATTAGAAATGAGTTAATTTTACAAAGTGAGCCATGACATCTTAGAATTTAGTGTGTAGTATGCTTCTCTCTTCTTAATTTGTTTCCAAAATTCTAGAGTTTTCTAGGTTGGAAAATAAATAAAACAAAAATAATTATTGAAAAGACTTAAAATGGTGTAGTTAATTAAAGAGGTTTCTACATGTTTCTACACTCTTTTTTCTCTCTATCTTTTTCTTCCCACTTTTGTGGCCAAAATTCCTCCATGGCAGACCCAATTTTTCCCAAGCTCTTTTCTCATCAAAAATTCTTCAAAAAATTCAACAAAAATCCAAAATAAAACCTCAAATTCCAAATCCAATTCCTACCCATTATTCTTTGCTCATTCTTGCTTGGATTCTTGAGGCAAGAGAGCCATTTGGGAGGCTATGTGAGTATGCTAGACATCATGTTGTGAGGTATAAATCTTAACCTATAGCTTAATTGTTGGATAATTACTTTAATTTAAGCTAATTATGTGTTTAATTATGGTTTTAATTTCAAAATTTAAATTTTTAAGAGAAGGGGTTTTAATTTAAGTTAGGGTTTTATCACTCAATTATGTTTACAAGGTGTAGTTTAACATGTTGAGACATGGAAAACTTAATTTAAATGTTAATTTGTTAGGTGTTACTTTAAAATTATTAAAATTAGGAAAAATTGTGCAAACTAGGTTTTTGTAGAATATGTTTATAGGTGAGATAAAATTCTAGTGAGAATTTTTTTCAATTATTCATGGTTTTAATGAGAAGATTAACATGTTAATTGAATGCAAAACCTAATTTGGTTACTAGTTGCTAATTGTTAGTTTAAAAATTGTGATAAATATGCTAATTTTGCTAACTAGGTTTTTAGAAATTGCTTAAATAATTGAGATTAAAATCTAATTATGGTTTCATGACATTATTAACATTATAAATTTTAGTTTAATAATTTAGTTCATGCAAAACCAAGTTTAGTTGTGGAATTGTGAATTTTTCTTTAAAAAGTGTTAAAATTTGATATTTTTGCAAATAAGAATTTTGGGTTTAAAGGAAATTGATGAGATTAAATTTAAGTAATGGTCTGTATGACTTAGTTATGATATTTAGTGAATATTATGGCCATTATTTTTGTTAAAACATCAAGTTTCAAATTAAAACGAAAATTTAGTGCTTTCTAGATTTTCGGAAATAAACCGATTTGATTTATTTTGAGGTTTTAATGAGTTGCAATCTATTTCATATTATAATAAGTGCTTTGTGAAACCACGATTGGTGTGTTTGGATTTTTCTCGATCAATCGGCATTTGTACGCCGATGTCGAGGGTTATTTGGTTATTTTGTATGAGCGGGTCATAGGTTTTAACCTATGCGCGTTTCGTGCGGCGTTTTGGTTTTATCCGCGATTTGGTTTACGATATACATATATGTTTGTGTATAGGTTCCTCTCACTTGGACTTCGGACGATGAAGAAGAGGATGGCGGCATCGACTTCGGCAGACAAGGACCAGGTGAGTAGATGTATATCTACAGGGGAAATCGGGTGGATGGCGTATAGCACCCCCGCAAACGTAGAATAAGGATATTACATATGATTATTAGGAAGTCAGACGTGACCTTAGATTCTTGGCGAGTAGGGCACCATTGAAGACTTTGGGTTGGATTAGACTGATTTAGGAAGACTTAACTAGAGGATGATTGCCTTGGAGGGAATTCATAGGTTTCATGTAGACACACACACATGCACGCACACAAACACTTGACTTGGTGTGTGTGTGTGTGTGTGTGTGTGTGTGTGTGTGTATGAATGTAGACACACACACATATGTGTGTGTATATATATATATATGTATATATATATAGCATATACACGTGATATAGGGATGTTATATGATATCTGGGGATGAGTCGGTATGACTGGGCATGATGCCGTGAGATATTGGCTATACGATCGAGTATGATATAAGATGTATTATGATATTAGCAGATCGTTGGGAAATGAGAAAATGTGTATTTATACATAAACGATAATAGGTGATGATGACATTGAAATGTACGAGACTCTAGAATAGAACCCGGATTGTAATATGCGACTTAATCACGATATGATATATGACATGATATTTTACTGGATCATTTGATAATGTATATTTACACAGACGATGATATATGTTTGATGATATTGGGATGTATGCGATTATTATACAGTACCCTTGATCATGATATTGTTTGATGATGATACTATATGAACGATGATGTATATATGTGATAGTTGACCCGTACCCTGATTTTGGGATGCCGTTTGATGGATTTTATCGTACATGGCATAGATGTGATGATTGATCCACACTCTTGACTCGAGGAAGTCGTACTACGTACGTGACGCTATTGAGGCTGGATCGCCGACTACTAGAAATATAGACTCAGACTTTAGGAGAATTCTTCTTACCTTTCGACAAGTGTATTTAGTTAGTTCTTTAGTTGGTTAGGTAGATCTTAGTTTAGGCTCGAGTCATACTTATTTTCAAAACTAACGAATCGTGCGCATTTTTAAAAACAGCCTGAGGGATACTGCGGATTTTTCAAAGGACATATCTTTTCATAAAAACCCCGTAGCCCCTAATTTTCTAAAAAAACACGATTCGTGCTTTTTCAAACAGCAAACTGTATGACTCGTAATTAGTATGTATTCTCTAGTTGTGCGTTTACTACACATTCACTGTTATATTCATGTTGTATTCATCGCATTGCATGTTCACACATATGTTTCTTTAGCTAATATGAAACTCTGCCTGTTAGGACACCAGCACCATTACTGATGATGCGCATGTTCCACGTACACTTATTTGCCGGCTCACACACATCATCATTGGTAATTGCCATGTCACGTACACTTTAGAACATATTATCTTTTATTGATATAATCAGCTAAATGCTAGTTCAGTATAATATTGTGTGATTACCCTCATGTGCTAGTTTAGACATTTCATTTATTACTTAGACACTTCATGTATTCACATATTCATATTATCATGAAGTATTCTGGGGCTTATACCGATGCTCATTATTTACTTACTCATGATTTTGGAATTTTGGATTTCTATGAGATTTCTGGATTTTGGGGGAAAACCGCAAGAATTTAATAAAGGCTTAGTATCATCATTTTTAAAATGCAAGTTGCGGTTTTCTCGTGATGTATGTGTCGTCCACCATGAGATTTCATGTTTTCTATTGGATTTCGAGACCCGATTCGAGGAGTGGATGAACCGTCTCGGGTACATGGTGGGCCCGGTATGGTACCCCGGGGAAAGAAGCTCGAGTTGTAAATGATGAGCCTGGTAGGGGAAGACTACCTACCGGTGATGTCTGGCGCGACGGATATCCGGAGGATACCGACCGTTGTCGTGAGATGTGATGATATGGGCCAATCCGGATTGACGAAGCCCGAGATTTTGAGACTATGAGATATTGAGACTATGAGGTATTGAGACTTTGAGATTTACATAATTTATGTCGATGCTTGACACGGATTTCCATGGATTTCATTGATGATGTTTCAGATTGCCGTACAAATTTTACTATGATACAAGTTGAAGATTTCTTATACAGATATATCCAGATTACATGGTTGATTGTTTTACATTCATGGTGCATGCATACTCATACACATGACATGTTACTACTTGAGGCACTGACACGAGCACTGAGCATTTCACTTACGCATAGATTATTACCCTGCCACTACTAGATGACTGGTGTTATATTAGGTATATTATTATGACCTAGGAAATCGTCGTGCATGCGATTTCTACTCGCAGATGTCTTCTACTCATGAGGTGGCAACTCACCCCCATTGTGCCAAATTTTCTTTCAGGTTCAGATGTACAGGTTTCTTTGGCGGCTTGCTGGCACACCATTCATTCAAGGTGATTGCTTAGTAGGTTGGTTCACTTGTATCAGGACCGCCGTTGTACTTTTATTATTTCATTTGTATTTAGTAAGCTCCATCAACCTGACTTGTATTACTGATAGATTTAGAAGACCAGTTGTTTTATTTCGACCTTAGAGTTGCGCTTGTATTATTATGGTTTCTGGTGGATTTGGTTTTCTTTTGAGTTTTGAGCCTCGCCCTTCGGCGTTGTACATTATAGTGCATTGTGTGGTTGTTTCTGCCATTTGGCATAGAGCTAGATCCCGCTTGGGGATGCCTTTTTATTATTTCTTATGTATATATTCTTATTTGTAACCGTTTGGAGCCAGTTTTTACAAAGGAGACTCTGCCTAAATTTTTGAGAAAATTTGATGTTGCTTTTAAACATGTTTTTCTTTACTACTTCTTTTAATGGTTTAGATTTCTGGGCTTCGGCTTGCTTAGATTATGTTACACCTTTAGAAGTTTCGTAATTTAAGTGCCGGTCATGTTCCGTACCTTCGGGTCGTGAAAGGTAGATAGCTAGTCTACCTCGAGTTGAGAGACAAAGGCGATTCGTCAGATTTGATGCACCGACGCAGGCCCAGTTGAGTTGAAGATTTCCAGTGTTGAGAATCTTACTCATATCTAGAGTGGATTGATCCAGAGATAACGTTGTTCGTTGGATGATCTGATAGGAGATCAGTGAGTGGACCAGTTTCAGATAGAGGACCTCACCCAGATGTGTTGTGAGTTGATCGAGAATGGACAAATATAGAGTATTCCTCCGATGGTTGGGAGGAGTTCCCGAGGATGTGTTTGGCTATCTTCTACAGAGTGATGAAGATACCGTGTTTGTAACTTTGAGTCCGTATGAGAGACTCCAGATTGACTGTTGTCAAGAACAATTGCAGTATGCAGATAGCAAGACGTGACGTTGAAGTGGACGATAATAAAGACGAGTGGCACAAGAGGTTCGTGCGAGATGTTAATGAGCTGTTGTACTCCCCATTGAGATTAGAGATCTGATATGTATACAGAGGCGTTGGGATACAGCCAGTTCCCGAGGAAATGCTGTGCTTAGAACGCAGAAGTCCAGGAAATAAGAAAAGATTATGTAAGAGTACCAGCCTCCATATAGTTCGGCATAGGCGAGATCGGAAGAGACCTTGAGCAGGTTCCTTCTAGGATACTGCTGCAATAAGATTTGCACCAAGGATCGGTTGTGTCACGTGTATTCAGAGGGCCAGAGGCCGACGCCGATGACGTGCTGCTTTACGAGCGATCATGTTAATTAGCCGAGAAATGACCAGAGGAGTGTCGGAGCGGAATTGTTTCCGTTAGTACACTTGACCGGGCCGACGAGCCGATAGATTGTGAGATTGGTAATCTACAGAGAAATGAGGAACCAGAGACAGAGGATGACAGACCGTGAGCAGGAGGCAAGCGGATGTTCTTGCTCTGCCAGTTTTGGGCACACCGACATTTTTCGACATTGTAGAAGGTGTACCTCAATGTCATTTGTTGCGATTTGAGTTCGTGATCCGAGTATCACGTTTATATCGCTTTGATTTGAGTTTGGTTGATTGAGTTTCATGATATTGTATTTCGTGCACCATGGCTGCACCTACTGGGTATTTACATTTTGTGCACAGTTATTGCACTTGATTTATGTTTATGCACCGCTATATCGGTTTGCGATTTGTGCATATCTATTGCACTTGATATTGATTTTGTGCCCGGGCTGCACGTATTTATGATTTCGTGGATTTCATACGGTTGATTTGATTTTGTGCATGTGGTATGCACCCGATTTGATTTTTGCCCTCGGTATAGATCACATATGCTTGCAGTGCATTGATACGTGTTTTGTGCACGCAGTCCCATACATTTATGATTTTTTTACACCTTGATACACTCAGTGTTGGTTTTTTTATACGCATTTGACTTATTAATGAGTTTTCGTGCATGTGTTGCACTAGATTGGTATTTCGTGCACTGCATGCACTGGATTTGTATTTCGTGCACTGGATGCACTGGATTTGTATTTCGTGAACTGGATGCACCGGATTTGAGTTTCATGCATTTGTTGCACTAGTTTTATACGCCGTGCAATAGTTGCACCGGATTTATACTCCATACATTGGTTGCACCGATTTATGACTTTGAGCATTCATTTTACCAGATTTATGTTTTTTGCGCGTTTGCACTTAATGTTCATTTTCGTGCATGCTACTGCACCAGATGTTTTATACGGACCCTGTTAGTGAATATGCCCTAGAGACCATTACTGTATCATACTAGTTTGTATATTACTTAATGGAAGCTTGGGATATCCACAGTTGTATAGACAATCTTGCTCAAAATGGTAGTATGCCACTTGGTTTGTTTCTACTTTAATGTGTGCATGTGTTTCTTTTAGCATATCGCCTATACACATTAGTGGAGCCCTTAGGATCTTTGCTTGATTACCAGCGTTGTGATGGCAGTCACACTAGTGGGGGCTGGGTAATCTACAAGCACATCCTTATACAGGTCGCTAGTCATAGGATTATCGAGACGGGGCATCGATACTCCGGAGTAGACTAGCATATGCGCTTCTCATCCCAGCAGGGGAGATGTTCTGTCCCACAGCCATCAGTACGTCGTACTGGAGATAGTATGTCGGTGCTCGTTAGGCTACGAGTACACTGGACAGGACTCATCAGGAACTGTTGGTTGGTACTATACCTATCGTCAGATAACAGTTCCCAGGTGACAGGAGTACAGCTTAGTCCGTCGACTTGATACTGCTACTTTGCCTCGAGTGTGTTCCCACTGTACTTTGATTACTACCCTACCACGGCTCAAAGGAATCGTGCAAACAGGTAGTAGTTAGGTGCAGTCCCGAAGCATTTGGAGGAAGTAGCGGTTAGACAGGATTCATCTCTCCCGGTATTGGGGGTTGATATCGCGTTGTGTCTAGGAGAGCCATTACACATAGTCGTCCCTGGCCAGGGCAAGCGAGAATTACTGGTAGTGTTTCTAGTAGTTTCTCAAGGTGTTCTAGGCTACACTCCGGCACAACTTGTACCGCTATTAGGGGTCTGACGTTTACCGCCCCCTAGGCCCGACATGCGATACTCTCAGACGAACAGACCAGACTGTATGGAGATTGTCACATTCAGGCTCAGTAGGAGTTCGGATGGGTTTACCTCATCAGCCTTCTTATCGACATCTACCTGGGGACCGTTACGTACAGCTTGTGCCGCTTGCGGTCTGTGGTTAAACCCACTGCCAGCGTAGTGTCGAGTCTTTAGAGTCCTACACAGAGAGTTTCCCTGCACTGGGCAAAAGGTGTAGAGGCCGTATGGTTTTACGGCAGGGCTACGATCACTTACGTGCACTTGTGCGTGTATGCTGTTCGGGCAGACAATGCTAGTGGGATTTGGTTTAAGCCGGATCCGAGTATTGTATGGATGGATTAGTTTTGTCTTCTGTGCATTCGCATTCTACGCAATGCGGATGCGGGTGTGTATGCACAGTTGTGAGGAGCGAAGAAGAAGGAGGTGCCTCATTAGGGTTTTGACAGTTGGTTCGGTCAAAACCATTATGAGGCGGGGACATTATTTACTAATCTTTTTAATGATAATTATGTTATGGCTAATTGCTTTGAACTTTTGACCATACTTGAGCTTGTTGACATTTTGAACATTGTTGATTAGGATCTTTCTTATGAGATCTAGAGTCTTCTTTTTGTTTTGGTTTATTTTTGTGATGATAATGGTCAAATCAAGGTAGCCATCAACTTTATCATGATAAGATATTAGTAATGATAAGGTTTATGGATCATTATTCTCTTCTCATTCTCTCTCTTCAAGTGAGAAGCTCCCATGGATCCTCCTCCTTTTTCCTCCTCTAGATTTTTCCTTTGCTCTCATGTGTTGAGAAAATAAGGATCTAAATTGACAAATAAATCCATCTTCTTCTTCTACACCATCTAGGACATCAAGCATGGCAACCTTGTTGCCCTAGTTACCTCGGCTTGAGGTGGAGCTCGGAACACAAACTCTCGGGTGGATCGTCTTCGACTCTAGGAGGCCGCGGAGGTGACCGAGATTCGGATCGATCCTTGGAGCTTGCATGGACGAGGAGAACAGCGGAGAAAAGACCCGAAGGACCGGTTTTGTGAGGTATAATCTCTTTAGCATAGTAGATAGAACCTCATGTTGTTTGCTTGGTTTTTGTTTAGCAAAGATCCACTTTTTCTAGTCCATGTTGCCTTGTGTCAAAAAATCGTTTTTTACCTATTCCGCCTCCCCGTAAGCACCGGGGTGGGCAACATGGACTTACAGTGGTATCAGAGCCTAGCTAAACAACAACTAGCATGTTAGCAAAGTGATTAGAACTTCGATCCGGAAAAAAATCGCGAAACATGTCAAAAACCCACACTTTCTGCCGATTTTTAAAACTGCTCTAAAAATAATTCCACATATCTTAAAAATCAGTGCAAGGTTTTTTAGAAAGATACAGCAAAACCAAGCCCACGACTCGGTCAACTCGCCGCGGAACCATGGCTAAACCAAGCGTTTCGCCGCGGATACGCGGCCGAGTTGACTCGGCCGCGACTCGGGTTTGCTGCAGTTTCTTCAGTGCTCTATTTTGGGATTTTTAAAGTATTTTGTTTCTGCCCAGAATTTCCAGAGAACAAAGTTGTGTTTGGGGTAGTTACAAATCCGTATTGTTGATTGAAGTTCTATAAACTTTTGCTAAATGGTTATATCTGTAATGTGATATATGCACTGAACGTCAACTAATCGCTATACGTCGATTAGTGGAGGTTGTGCATATCTGTGATCTGTAATGTTGTTGGATTGTGTATATGAACTTGTTGGATTGTCGCGGATGAATAGCTGGGGGTTGTGAGATAAGAGTTTTCTTTATCTTTCATTTGATGTAATATGTAAATTGATGTAATATTATTTTTTGGCCGCACATCCGGGATAAGGTTGTAGCCGCCGTTATATATTATTTCTTTTACTGTTTTTGCTCCTAGGATAGACCCAAGGTGTGGTGCACAAACTACCGGGTACCTCGAAGTGCCGAGTGGCCTACTCACATTGCTGAGGGAGGTTGCTTCACTTCGGGTACTTCGCGGGTAGTTTGCCGCACCCGTAGGGGTCTAGGGTGGGGTTTGGCTATTCATAGCGACCATGTAATCCGTCTTTCGTTGCAGGCTCGAACGAAACACGGATTCCTAGCATATCCAATGTGTTCATCTATGATCTGGAATGGCTATCATTGCATCTAACGAATGTATATATCTATATATGATATCTAGTAGGCGTTGCTTATATTTTGCATCCGTACTAGTCCAGCCCCCGCTCTGTCGTTAGTTAAGTAACCTAACGGGTGATGACGGGGCCTCGTGGCGAATGCGGATGGTATAAGCGTACGTCATATTTTCGTTGTTTTCTGCAATGGTAGGATTAAATGATGGGACGCGTAAATTAATGCAAGAAAATAAATCAAAGTTAATTCGTTGGAACAATTTCAAAACCACTCGGTTTCTTTTCAAAACAGAAAACTTTTAAAAACGCGGAGCTTAAACTACTCCTTTTAAAAGCTATCAAGGTTCCTTCGATTATATCAAGTTCACTACGTTCACGGTTTCGCCAAAACCATTCGTAGCCCTCCGTCATTTCAATTAAATATTCAGTAGTATTCAAGCTATGTATTTTGACCTTCGCCAAGGCATAGTGATTGGTAGCTGCTGAATATTTATCTGTAGTATAGATAGATGCGTTGGTTTGGGACAGTCGTACTACTATTTTGGCCTTCGTCAAGGGTATGTACAGGTGGGTTCAAATTAACCTGGATAATGACGGGTAGAACTTGACATGTGACTTACGATATGTTGGCCTTCGTCAAGGTCATAAGAGCATGGGGCAAAAATCCACATCGGGAGTTTCTAAAGAAACTAAAACTTGCTAGTGCTGCATACCATTTGGAGTTTGATAATGTTGGTAGGATTCCTTCAGCATTATCTCACGATGATATTTGGATCTCGATCCTACTGTGAGTATATGCTACTCCTCGGGAAACTTCTTCACTTAACGATCAATGGTATAAACCAAGTAGGTGTCTAGAAAGGTGTTAGCGGGGCTACGCCCACAGGGAAAAGAGGTTATATAATTAAGGAACTTCGCGAAAGCGTCGTAAAACCTCCCTCGAAGTACCGACACTGGCCTGGCTGAACGGTTAAGCAAGTATTGTACGGTGAGATTGATCCCGACTAATTCTTCTTTTATGGTTTGAGCAAGGATTCTAGAAATAGTGGGAGCCATCCTATTTAGATAAATTCAAAACCAATCTAAACTTGCAAGAGCATCATGCTGAGTGTTTTCTTCTCTCTCTTAATTGCAGGGACCCAGTGACCACACATAGGTTACATCTAGATAATAAAATGACTGAATCTGACTGTTATGACTGGCAAAGGTCTGTCCAGTGTCCATTACCCATGACAAGCTGGGACACCTCTTAACTAATCAAACCCCTACCGTCTTAGGACCAGTTTGCATTGTTGCGGATATTCATATCCGTAAGACATCGGAAAAAGACTGTGTGAATGCCAAGTGCCTCGTGTTGGCCTCAGTTGATGGTGCGTACCAAAGGCAGCACGAGAAGATGGACTTAGTTTCTATCTTCCTCCATAATAAAGATTTATATGGAGAGAAATCTCATATCGCAAGATATGAGACCTCGAACGAATTGCTTCAAGCGAGGTTGGCTTTCGGGTCATCTGTAGGGGACAACGTCCTTATAAAGACTAGCTATTTTGATGAGCTCATGGACCTGAAGACCACGTTGAAGAACGGGTCAAATACTGACCTGATACTACAGTCTCTGCCCTCTACTTATACTCTAAAGGAAACCAGGGAAGTAGAAGGAAAGGGAAGGGCAAAAGTTTCGGGACTGGATGTAGTAAAGGAGGGACATTTCTATTGTTACGGGAATGAACATTGGCAGAAGGATTGCAGGGCTAGCAAAGACAGTAGCCAGGATTCGAAGCATGTTATGGCTTCGGCTTCGGGTGTGTTTGTAGTAGAAAACTGTATGTCAATAAACCCTACTTCCAGGGTATTGGATACCGGATCAGGATCTCACATCTGTAATTCATTACAGGCTCTGAGAAAATGTAGAGTTATCAGGATAGGTGATATGACTCTCAGGGTTGCCAACGGAATGAGCATGGATGCTAAATCCATAGGGGAGTATCATCTTGGAATGACAACTGGGCAGATATTGATTCTGCGTGACTGTTTGTATGTACCTAGTGCGACATGTAATATCATATCTGTATCCTTACTTTCTAAAGAAGGATATGATTTTACTTTTGTAAGCAATGTGGTCCACATCCACCTAAATCAAGTTCTGATTGGGTAAGGCACATTAGAAAACGGAATATACGTACTGAATCAAGCTCAGGTTTTCACTGTCCAGAACACACTTAAAAGAAAGTCTCCGGAATTAAATCAGGCTTTCTTATGGCATTATAGACTGGGTCACATCAATGAGATACGGTTAACAAAGTTACATAAAGAAGGATACTTGAATCCGTTCGAGTATCAGTCTTATGATACTTGTGAATCATGTCTCATGGGAAAGATGACAATGACTCCGTTCACTGGACACGGAGTAAGAGCGAGCGAGCTCTTGGGACTCATGCACAGTGACATGTGTGGTCCGATGTCTACACATGCGCGAAGTGGTTATTTATACTTCATTACTTTTACGGATGATTTCTCTAGGTATGGACATGTCTTCCTGATGAAGCATAAATCCGAGGCCTTTGAGAAATTTTGAGAATAAAAGAATGAAGTTGAAAAACAAACAGGCAAGAGTATAAAGACACTGAGATCTGATCGAGGTGGTGAATACTTGAGTGCCGAGTTTCTGGACTACTTAAAAGAGAATGGAATTCTCTCTCAGCTTACTCCTCCATACACACCATAACACAACGGTGTATTTGAAAGGCGGAATCGAACCCTATTGGATATGGTTCGTTCCATGATGAGTAAGGCTGAGTTACCGCGATCTTTCTGGGGTTATGCACTAGAATCAGCTGCATATCTTTTGAACAAGGTTCCCTCCAAGACTGTGCCTACCACACCATATCAGCTGTGGTGTGGGAAGAAACCCCATCTTCATTATCTAAAGATATGGGGATGTCCAGCTTTTGTTAAAAAGCAGCATACGGACAAACTCGAGGCACGCTCAGTACTGTGTAAGTTTGTGGGATACCCAAAGAACTCCAGGGGGTATCTTTTCTATTACGTAGAGGAACAAAAGGTTTTTGTTTCTCGTCATGCCCCACTTTCTGGAACATCAGTTTTTAGAAAAAGGAACAAGTGGGAGCGCAATAGAACTGGAAGAAATTCCAGAACCACAAGCTATTATTGAAAGCTTGGAAGAACCAGAAGTTTCAGGAGAACCGTACATCCCAGTGCCACTCCGCAGGAGTAGCAGGCAGTCTTATCCGCCCGAGAGATACTACGGTTTTCTCATAGACGGGGATTGAGAGGATTGTGTCATTGAATATAATGAGCCTACTAGCTTCCAGCAAGCCATTCAGAGCGGTGACTCAGTAAAATGGCTGGATGCAATGCGGACCGAGATGGAGTCTATGTACACTAACAAAGTTTGGACTTTGGACTTTGCTCCAGAAGGGGTAAAACTCGTAGGCTGCAAATGGATCTTCAGAAGGAAGATTGGTGTAGATGGGCAGGTTGAAACCTATAAAGCTAGACTTGTTGCAAAGGGTTTTCGTCAAAGACCTGGTTTGGACTATGACAAGACCTTTTCTCCAGTGGCTATGCTCAAATCCATTCGGATCCTTCTTGCCATTGCTGCCTTCCACGATTATGAGATCTGGCAGATGGACGTAAAGACGGCTTTCCTAAATAGAAATTTGGAAGAGTGGGTCTATATGGATCAGCCGAAGGGATTCATTCAAAGTGGGAGCAGCGGTAAAGTGTGCAAGTTGCTTAAGTCCATCTATAGACTGAAGCAGGCATCGCGGAGTTGGAACATCTGCTTTGATGATACTGTCAAAGAATTCGACTTTATCAAAAACCCAGATGAACCATGCATTTACAGTAAGATTGTAGGGAGAACTGTTGTATTCCTCGTCTTGTACGTGGATGACATTCTCCTTATAGGAAATGATATTCCTATGCTACAGTCAGTGAAAGGATTCTTGTCACAGAGGTTCTCCATGAAGGACCTGGGCGATGCCAACTACATTCTGGGGATCCAGATCTATCGTGATAGATCTAAAAGGATGTTGGGACTTTCGCAGTCCAGGTACATCGACACCATACTGAAACGATTCAGTATGGAAGATTCAAAGCGCGGTAATCTACCGGCTTGTCACGGAATCACCCTCTCCAAAGAGATGTCTCCCAAGACTGATTTGGAAAGGGCTCGCATGTCATCTATACCCTACGCATCTGCGGTAGGCTCTATAATGTATGCAATGTTGTGTACCAGACCAGATGTAGCATACGCATTAAGCGTTGTAAGCCGGTATCAGTCGGACCCAGGGGAGAAACACTGGATAGCAGTAAAGAACATTCCTAAGTACCTGAGAAGGACTAAGGAGATGTTCTTGGTGTATGGCGGAAAAGACCTCCGGATCGAGGCCTTTGCTGACTCCAGTTTCCAGAGTGACAAGGATGACTCCAAGTCCATGTCGGGTTATGTCTTTACCCTCAATGGAGGGGCGGTTTACTGGAAGAGCTCCAAGCAGGAAACCGTTGCTGACTCTACTATGGAAGCGGAGTACATAGCTGCTTGCGATGCCGCAAAGAAAGCTGTTTGGATGAAGAAGTTCCTTACGGAGCTTCAAGTGGTTCCTACCATTGTTGATCCAATACCGCTGTATTGTGACAACAACGGCGCTATAGCTTTAGAGAAGGAACCCAGGTCCCATCAGAAGTCCAGGCACATTTTGAGGCGGTACCACCTGATCAGGGAGATCATAGATCGCCGGGAGATCGAGGTGAAGAGAGTAGATTCGGAGAATAACACTGCAGATCCGCTCACGAAGGCCATACCCCAGACTCAGTTCGAGCGGCTGATCGAGATGATAGGTCTTCGATACGACAGTACATGGCCTTAGTGCAAGTGGGAGATTGTTAGTGTATAAGCCCTAGAGGCCATTACTGTAGCATACTAGTTTATATATTACTTAATGGAAGCTTGGGATATTCATAGTTGTATAGACAATCTTGCATAAAATGGTAGTATGCTACTTGGTTTGTTTCTACTTTAACGTATGCATGTGTTTCTTTTAGCATATCGCCTATACACATTAGTGGAGCCCTTAGGATCTTTGCTTGATTATCAGCGTTGAAATGGCAGTCACATTAGTGGGGGCTGGGTAATCTACAAGCACATCCTTATACAGGTCCCTAGGCATAGGATTATCGAGACGGGGCATCGATACTCCGGAGTAGACTAGCGTATGTGCTTCTCATCCCAGCAGGGGAGATGGTCTGTCCCACAGCCATCAGTATGTTGTACTGGAGATAGTATGCGGCTGCTCGTTAGGTTACGAGTACACTGGACAGGACTCATCGGGAACTGTTGGTTGGTACTATACCTTTCGTCAGATAACAGTTCCCAGGTGACAGGAGTACAGCTTAGTCCGTCGACTTGACACTGATACTTCGCCTCGAGTGTGTTCCCACTGTACTTTGATTACTACCCTACCACGGCTTAAAGGAGTCGTGCAAATAGGTAGTAGTTGGGTGCAGTCCCGAAGCATTTGGAGGCAGTAGCGGTTAGACGAGATTCGTCTCTCCCGGTATTGGGGGTTGATATCGCGCTGTGTCTAGGAGAGCCATTACACATAGTCATCCCTGGCCAGGGCAAGCGAGAACTACTGGTAGTGTTTCCAGTAGTTTCTCAGGGTGTTCTGGGCTACACTCCGGCACGACTTGTACCGCTATTAGGGGTCTGACGTTTACTGCCCCTTAGGCCCGACATGCGATACTCTCTGACGAACAGACCGGACTGTATGGAGATTGTCACATTCAGGCTCAGTAGGAGTTCGGATGGGTTTACCCATCGGCCTTCTTATCGACATTTACCTGGGGACCGTTACGTACAGCTAGTACCGCTTGCGGTCTGTGGTTAAACCCACTCCCAGCGTAGTGTCGAGTCTTTAGAGTCCCACACAGAGAGTTTCCCTGCACTGGGCAAAAGGTGTAGAGGCCGTATGGTTTTACGGCAGGGCTATGATCACTTACGTGCACTTGTGCGTGTATGCTGTTCGGGCAGACAATGCTAGTGGGCTTTGGTTTAAGCCGGATCCTAGTATTGTATGGATGGATTAGTTTTGTCTTCCGTGCATTCGCTTTCTATGGAATGCGGATGCGGGTGTGTATGTACAGTTGTGAGGAGCGAAGAAGAAGGAGGTGCCTCATTAAGGTTTTGACAGTTGGTTCGGTCAAAACCATTATGAGGCGGGGACATTATTTACTAATCTTTTTAATGATAATTATGTTATGGCTAATTGCTTTGACCATACTTGACCTTGTTGACATTTTGACCATTGTTGACTAGGATCTTTCTTATGAGATCTAGAGTCTTCATTTTGTTTTGGTTTTATTTTTATGATGATAATGGTCAAATCAAGGTAGCCATTAACTTTATCATGATAAGAGATTAGTAATGATAAGGTTTATGGATCAGTATTCTCTTCTCATTCTCTCTCTTCAAGTGAGAAACTCCCATGGTTCCTCTTCCTTCTTCCTCCTCTAGATTTTCCTTTGCTCTCATGTGTTGAGAAAATAAGGATCTAAATTGACAAATAAATCCATCTTCTTCTTCTACACCACCTAGGACATCAAGCATGGCAACCTTGTTGCCCTAGTTACCTCGGCTTGAGGTGGAGCTCGGAACACAAACTCTCGGGTGGATCTTCTTCGACTCTAGGAGGCTGCGGAGGTGACCGAGATTCGGATCGATCCTTGGAGCTTGCATGGATGAGGAGAACAGCGGAGAGAAGACCCGAAGGACCGGTTTCGTGAGGTATAATCTCTTTAGCATAGTAGATAGAACCTCATGTTGTTTGCTAGATTTTTGTTTAGCAAAGATCCTCTTTTTCTAGTCCATGTTGTCTTGTGTCAAAAAATCGTTTTTTACCTATTCCACCTCCCCATAAGCACGGGGTGGGCAACGTGGACTTACAGACCCGATGTAACACCTTAGGATGTGTTTAGTGACTAATTATATTTAAATAATGGGTTTTTAATAAAAAGTTTACCAAATTGGGTTTTAAATATTTTTCCTAATTTAATTGATATTTTTCTAAAATTTTCCTAGGCTTGCACACACATGTGCATGTAAACTAGGGTTTTAAAATGAGTTAATACCATGATTAGTAACCATGGTGGGTTAATCGTGGGGATTAAGTCTTTTGGGTTTTAATTAAGTTTAATTAGTTAATTAATAGTTTCTTTAATTTGAATTTCCTTAGGGTGTTGACTTGGTGAGAGAGAGAGAGAGTGCATCATGGCTTAAGCCATGCTTGCAATTAATGAGGAGAGAGAGAGTGAGGTGTTGACATTGGTGGTTATGATTTCCTCTCATTTGTTTTGATTCTTTCTCACAACTTCACTCACACACACCCCCACTTACCTCACAGCAGCAGCGGCAGCAAGCATCCACAGCAGCAGCAGCAGGCTTCACAGCAGCAGCAGCAAGCATTCCAGCAGCAGCAACAGCACCAGTAGCAGCAGTTAGCAGCAGCAACAGCCTCAACTCCAGCTGCAGCTCCTTCCCTTCACTTCTTCTTCTTCCTCCAGCTCCCTAGGGTCGAGTGTGGGGTATATTTCCCAAACTTACTCCCTAGTTTACTTGTTTAGTGTAGTTTTGCTTCGGTTAGTGGTTATTGGTGCGTTTTAGTGCGATATGTGGTGTTTAGTGGGAACCTTGAGCAAGTGATGTGTGATTTGGTTTCAGTAGGTTGATAGAGTGTTGTTAAGGCCACATTAACCCAGCTTAAACCCCAATTGCACTAAAATACCACCAGATCCCTATTTGATGCAAATTCATCATTTTTAAGCAAAATTTGAGTTTCTGGAAACTGCTATCGATCCGATGAGTTCAGATTAATTTTGAGAAGACTGCTGTATAGTGGTTAGGTACTGATACCCCAGGTAGAACCCGACCCCCATATCCTTTGTTTTGGCCTCCGAAATATTCGATCTGGCCGCAATTTGCGGCCAGATGGGTAGGGTTTGGGTTGGGGTTTGGTCCTATAGGTGTCTGTTGCAACCCTTAGACTCATGGCATGTGCAATTTATTTGGTTCTTACTGCAGGAAAATCTTGGACTAAATACCTATTTCTCGTATTTTAAACCTTCGCGACACGCGTGATATGCGTGTGGGTTTAGGGTTTCTGCGTATCGTGACGTGTCAAGGTAGTTTCAGGCGCGTGATCACACGTTTTAGCGTATCGCGCACACGCGCGCTTGGTTTGCGACACGGGTCTCTAGGTTGACCCTAATATCATGTTTTTGTGAAATTGAGCTTATGTGTGATATATGTTATGTGATTCTAGGTTCGCAGGCGAGTGAGACGGACGCTGCGAAGAAGGGCAAGCAAGTCGTCGGCTACACTTAGCGCGAGACTTCGGTGAGTAGATTTAACATCTACGGGGATATCGCCCGCATGGCGTTATGCGTCAGGGCTGATAGGACCTTATTGTTATATGTTGCATTACCTCATGGACTGTCATTGCATATTACATTCCCTGCTGTATGTATGGTTAGAATTGATAGAACACCGCACTATTACTAACGGTTCATGTTGCACGAGCACTAATCTGCATGCTACACACACACCGTTAGTAATTGCCATAACACACTCACTGTAGAACTGCCATGTTTATATTGCTGTAGTTCATTTCATATATGATTCGATATGACTTTCATGGAAATTGGGAGCCGCATGATATCTTTCAAAACGGAAACTAATTTTAAAAGTGGTTTTCCCTTATACCTATATCATGGATTGATGTACATGGCACATCGCATTGGATTTACTTCTTGGTGTTGGATTTTCATGTGATTTCTGGTTTTGAGGACCGTGGGATTTTTAAGAAAAGATGCACTATTTGAAAACCCGGTTCCTCGTGATATGATATTTTGGTGCGTCCACCACGCGTTTTCTCGGTGCTGAGACGTGTGCTTGAAACCCGATTCGAGGAGATGGATGATCCGTTTGCGGGTTCGTGGTAGACCCGGTATGGTTCCCCGGGGCGAGAAATGTTTTTCGTGGAGTAGACGATGAGCCTGGCAGGGTGGCGAGTACCTACCGGTGATTGGTTGGACCTGGCGGTTATCCGGAGGATACTAACCAGAGTCGAGAGATGGATGCGGGATGATCCGTACTGCCGGGGCCGAGGGCCGATACCGCAGATGGAGCCCGTGGGCTGATCCGAACTGACGGAGCCCGATATATGAGAATTTGCGTGTCGATGCTGGACACAAGTATTTTATGATATTTTGGGTGCCGATGTTGGGCACTCGTGATTTCTCAGAGATTTACAGGATTTGAGGGCCGATGGGTGTGCCGACGCCTGAGTTATTTGGGATTTGGGTGCAGTTGTGGGCACCGATTGTTTTCCACGTTGATATTCCGTGTAGATGTTGTTTATCCCATGCTCAGCATTGATTACCATATATCTCATCCTATAGTTATTTTACCTGACAGAGCATCTACATGATTATTGCACATACTGCTTATCACGCATTGATATCATCTGCTGGCATTTGTTTGAGTAGCGAAATATGTGCATGCTCGTGATTACCTTTATATGTTATCTCTATTCACGAGTTAGCAATTCACCCCCGTTGTGCCACAGTATTTGCAGGTTGCCCTCAGCATAGTCGCGGCAGGCTGTCTTTTGCATCTTTTGGCTACAGATACCACTACAGTTGGTGTGAGAGCTGTTTTGTATTTTAGGTGGGTTGTGGTATCTGATTACTTTTATTGTACTCCTTTTGTATCTAGTATTCTCCATCTACCATTTATGTACTGGACTTAGATACTGTGTGAGGACGATGATGTATATTTTGTATTCTAGTGTCGAGCTCGTGGGAGCCGACTATTTTTATATGCAGTTTATATTTCTGTGATGTTTACTTATTGCTCATTCTTCGCTACGGTGTCGTATATTACTCTTGTGTTGATGGTTCCGCCGTTGGGCGTGATTGTTCCCGTTTGGGAATGTATTGTTTCATTATATCTCATTTTCACTCATATCCTCTTTTATACCCGGTCTCGGGGCTACTTTTAAAAAAGGAAATGCCGCCAAAATTATTTAAATGATTAAGTAACTTTAAAAAGAACTTATTGAATTATTTAAGGTTTTCTAAATGCTTTAACTAAATGTTTTCAACACTCACTATTTTTAAATGGTTTGATTTCTGGGTTCGGCTTACTTAGTCGCATTACGCCTGTAGACGTAGCGTGGTTAAGTGCCGGTCACGAGTCGAAATATTTGGGTCGTGACACCCGACGCGCTTGGGTTGGATTTTTGCGCATATTAGGCACTTGGTATTGGATTTCGTGCATGTCGGATGCACTTGATTTAGATTTCATTCGTGCATGACGGATTCCCTTGATTTGGATTTTCGCGCATGTTGGGAGCATGATATGAGATGTGATTTTGTGCACACCGGATGCACTCGATTGGGATTTTCATTCGTGCATGTTAGTTGCACTGGATTGAGATTTTCGTGCACAATGGATGCACAAGATGTTACGGTGCACACCTGTTGCACTGGACAGGTGCTTTCGTGCATACCCGTTGCACTTAGTTTTACTTTCGTGCATATTGTGGCACTTGTATTAGGATTTGATTTCCGTGCGCACCAGACGCACGTGATATTGGATACGTCTTCCGAGGCTGATTTTGCTCTTGAGTACTTTGTTTTCATGATGGGTACTATATTATGTTGTAGCCAAACAGGACTCATCTAAGGACAGCACCTGAGTACTTTGCATGCATAAAAGGTTTACCAAGAGGTTTTCAAAAAGGAGCTATAGTCTCGCCATTTCCTACTTGTCCGCGAGCGACCCAAACGTTTACAAAGAAAAACCTCTGGGATATTTTCAAAAAGGCGGAGCATATAATTTGAGCAAAGACATCTATAGATATATTTACTACTTTACAACTGAGCGTCCGTCACTTGTGCCGTAAGCTACGCATCACACGGCGATTCAGAAAAGATTTTGCATGTATTTTATTCAGTTTTTGAAGCTTTTTCCAAGGATGCGTACTATACACGTATTATAGTATTTGACTAGTGCATATTGGATTTCAGTAGTGGATTTCGAGATCTGTAACTCCATTGTAACTCTGATGATATGTGTGCAAATCTGATGATTTGCATGACGCTTGTGTAACATTTCAGAAAATATAAAATATTATTTTTGGAATTTAATATTAAAATAATATATTTCCCAAAAACTACCCGATTTGCGAAATTGGGGTTTTCGAAAAAGGGTATAAATATATACCAGTAATTGTGAAATAAATGAAAATTAAAATGATTTATTCATTTAAAAATGTAT
Organism: Agapanthus africanus; assembly: GCA_030015575.1. Classification (NCBI taxonomy): domain Eukaryota; kingdom Viridiplantae; phylum Streptophyta; class Magnoliopsida; order Asparagales; family Amaryllidaceae; genus Agapanthus; species Agapanthus africanus. The sequence continues at coordinate 248,709,356 of CM057343.1, read as the reverse complement.
TTAAGGAATTTGGCAATTTTAAAATTTATTATACGCAGTTTTGATTAAAACCCGATTAGTGTACTGCTAATCGCGATTAAGCCAAATCCGTGTTTCTACAGTTGTCATGGTTAGTGCACCATGAAATGTTTCATTTGGTTACATGTTATTTCATTTGTGGTTTTATATGGGTGTATGTGTTTTTGGTGAGAAAAAGAAAAGGGAAAAAGAAAAGTCAAAGGGGGGGGGCAAAATGAGTGGGTTTGGTATACTTTGGAGAGAGAGAGAGAGTGAATATTAGTGAGAGAGAAGGGGGCTGCCATTTCACTTCCCCCACCATTTTTATCTTCACTCCTTCATCTTTCTCAATCTCACAACCCTCCACTTCAAACCCTAGATATATCTCCAAACAATTCCCAAAACCCTACACCCCCTTCACAAAAATTAACTCCCATCTCTGCCTATACACTTTGAACCGAGCAAAGTGGGATTTTGATGACATTGGGAAGTTAGTGCTGCCTAGAGTGGACTAGATGAGGTATAACTTCTTCCTTTTAGTTTAGTTTTGTACGATGTCGTATTTTAGTGTCGTTTTGTGCTATCCATAACATGCTGTGACCCCGAGCATTCACTGGGAAAACAAACAATGTGATAATGTTGTGCTCGTAATCCTAAGTGACTACCTGAAGAACGAGACCTTCCCCATCGGTTTTGGCCGGCGACCATTGGGCAAAATCCGGCGACCTCAGGTAGGTAGGTGAGTTAGGGTTTGGATTTTGTAGGGTAGTCACCTGAAGGTGTTTAAGGGTGTTTGGTCCTACTTGATTTTTCTGTGATGACTATAGGTAAAATCTGGGAGCAGTTAGGAGTGTTTACATGACATAGTGACACGATTCTTGACCTGAGCCATAGACCTGAACCCGATACACGAACTTAGGATTTGTTCCGTATTGGTTTTGTGACTTTTAGTGTGCCTACTGTGAATCTGGGATGACCTGGGGAATATCTGAGACAACCAAACAATACCAGGGACCTAGACACACTACCAGAAGACCACAATGACAGAACAGACCCATTCAAAGACCCCCTGGCCGGCGAGCTCAGAATTTTGGGTAAAGGGGCCGGCCACTTTGTGAGGGTAGGAGCCTAGGTTGGTTCAGTAACTCAATTACACATTATACATCACCCTATACTTGTTTGCTTGGCTTTATTTGACCTGAGTCAAAATATGGGAACACTTGTGTGTGATTTAGGATATGTTTTCCATATTTTGAATGATGAGTTTTGATATTGGATTTGTTTTTGGTTGTCGCATGTTTGTACATCGACAACAAGGGTTGTTAGGTTGATTTTGTACGCATATGCTATAGGTTCTAACCTACGAACAATGCGCGTGCCCTTTTGGATTTTAGAACTCGATTTTAACAGCGTTGCGATGTGTGTTGTTATTGTAGGTATCTTCGTGTGGATTCTAAGGCGACGGAGCGTGGCGTCATCTACTTCGGCGAGCGAAGACTATGTTGAGTAGATCTATATCTACCGGGGAAGTCGGGTGGATGGCGTATAGCACCCCTACAAGGTTTTGATGGATAACTGATTTATAGAATATGGTTAAAGAAACCTAGATTAGGAAACTAGGGCTAGAATGAGGTAGTTATGAAACCATATTAGAAACTAGATGATAGTTAGAAATGATATGTTACTACTATCATAGGATAACGTTTAGCGATATTGCCGTTTAGAGTACTGTAGGACTAGATAGTCGATGCAGATGTGTCATCCGAACCATATCTTTTTCAAAACCAAAGAATCGTATGTATCTTTTAAATATATACTTTGAGAGATGTTACGGATTTTCAAATGATATCTTTTTCTTAAAAACACCGTAACTCCTATTTTCAAAACTACGATTCGCTTCTTTAAAAATCTGATTGTATGGTTCGGGTGTGTATGTTAAATTAGATACTTATACTTAGTAGAGATAGAATGTTTATGTAAACTCGCCTTGATATGAGATATAAATGCGATGAAAGGATATAAGGCGGATATGATATTTTGATGACCTGATGATATGATGGTATACGGATACGAGTCGATCGAGATAATTTATACCCTGCCGGTCCCCTGTTATGAGATTATTGCGGATGTGACACGGGACATAGGTATATAGGGATATATATACATATATAGAATGTTGTGAATCTTGGATGATAGGCCGTATGTGATATTAGGCCGTACCCTCATTTGTCGTATAGGATGATAGGATCCCTATTAGCTTAATGCCACCTTTGATTTTTCGTGCGTGATGTGTTTGACTTGATGATTGATCCATAACCTTGACTTGAGGTTGTCGTACGATGAATTATACCGTACGCGATGTTGTTAAGCTGGATGCTGATTAAATACGATTTTGGATTGTGTAGTATGAAAATTTGTATAAGAAATCACAACCAAAAATATTTTGACCGCAATCAATAACGGTGTCGGATGTAGCGCGTTAGTAAGTGCGGATCGTCCTCAGGGAAAGTGTAATCGTTCGTGTTTCGAATTAGATGAATTGAAACTTTAAAGAAAAGAAAACAAACAATTCATGATTTGTAATTGAAGTTCAAGAATTAGAAAATCTAGATCTAATAACAAGAAAACATTAAAATCAAGAATTGAGAATTTGATGATTTTCCAAACCAAATATCAAGAATCGAAGTGAGGCTCATAGAAATCGATCGGATCTATAGATGTGATGAGATCTAATGATTTCATATCCTTATCCATTAACGAATTGATACTAGATCGATGACGATTCATCGAGGTTAAGGATCTTGCGAAGAAGCTAGAGTTTCCTCGTCTTATCCTTTATCATTTCGATGAATCTCATTCACAAACTAGCTTCAAGTAAATCTAATGATCGATTATTGATCTCTAGTTCCGAGCGAACACGATAAAGAAAGCATCGTCTCGAAACTAGGTTATCAATCATTCGATTTACAAGAATTTACAAACGTTATAGGACTTAAGAATTGTAAAAGAATCTAAATCATCATCATTCTATCGATCGTCTCGACTCCTTTACGAGCGGAGTTTTACTCAAACATCACTACAAGAATCACAGTCACAAATTGAGATTGAATCATGATGCAAGAATTTAAAGAAAGCAAGATTAAAGAATTTCACCTTTTATTTATATCAACAATTCCGTTACAAATCGCTCAAGAACTACAAGAGGAAGAACTCGATCGTCGATTTGGCTTCGCTCGTCTCCTTGAGTCGTGGATCGGCTTGGATCACTTGCTCGATTGAAGATCGGCTCCGCTCCTAAAAGGTTGAAGGCTTCTCGCTTGATTTAGTACTCGGGATCTTGAATTTGGGTTTGGATTAGGGTTAGGGTTTCGCACAAGTCGTGTCCCTCAACTTATGGATGAAAGATGAAGAGAGAATGAACAACCTTAACCCTAGATCTAGGCTCTCTTTTATAGACCATCAAAACCCTAGATCTAGGATTTCAAATTTGAATTTTCCCTCCAAAAGTTTGTTAAAGAGAGACTTCTAGAAATAGTTTGTTAAGCCGAGCCTTCTAGATGCGCTACGTGGCATTTCTACAATGTTCTAGAAGCTTGGGCCGTTAGAGGAGACATGTGTAGGAAATCTGGGGAGATGAAGCTATCAAGCCGCCGCGGTCCCTCGGCGCAAGCGGGCTCCCACCGCGGAACCGCGGCGCTTTTGGAGCTTCAGGGCTTGGAACTTCTGGGCTTTTTTGATGCTGACATTTGGGCCTTTTTGTGATATGTTGGATTGTGTAATTCCCTCTGTATTAATGCCAGATCTCAAGTCTTGGACTTGACGTAATTTGGATCAGCTCTTTTCACAATTTGGCTCGGTTCCTGGAATTTCCTGCACAGACTTCGAAACAAGTGTTGCGCTATACAAGAATGATGCAATGACATGATAAACACACAATTTCCCTCGAAATGCCGGTTTTAGAGTATAACACATGCAATCTGGTATTTCAGGACTGTTTTGCTAATATGTGCAATATGAATACCGAACACTTCTATATGAGTGCAAATGATAGGGAAATTGACGTGTTAAAAATACAGTATTTTCGACTGATCAAATTCCCCCAAACTTATTTTCGGTCGTCTCGAGCGAACTGTTTTATTAAAAAGAGAAGGAGAAAATAAAGAAAGAGAAAAACTAACTAGCACACTTTCGTAGGCAACACGATTGCACTGAGCACGTGCAACAAACCTTTAAACCTCTAGGTGTCCCTAGTAGGAGGAGTGTTGTCTCTTGAGGGTTTTCAGCGGATTGCACCCACAAAATCCAATAATAAAAGGAAGACCGTGAAAGTTACATTTAAAGATAAGAATTGTAAAAGAAAGGCCTTGAAAATTAGGGTTTCCAACTAAGCTAGCTTTTCGGTTGTCATGAGCCCTATCTTAATAGTCATGAAAAGATGTCAGAAATCACGTCCTCCCTCAATAAAACATCGTCTTATTCTTCATTCCTATCTTTATTCCAAACATCGATCATATAACCCTACGTGTGTGCAAAGACATCCCTACACCCGGAGAATTCAATTCAAGCTATCATACTCTTGCCCATCAGCCTCAGTACTTTTTAATTAATGAATATTAGGATTGCTCACACCCTTTCATGCGACCGTTAATACTTCTTAAGGTACTAACCGACCGATTACTCATGTGCTTTCTTATTTGGTGTATTTTCCTTGTCTTGCACCACCTAAGGCATAGCAGTGACTTCCAGACCAGTTGGCCTTAGGGCACTAGGTGAAGAGGCACCCTCGCTATATATTTTTTTTATTGCCCTTGGCGATAACAAAACCAGTGTCCATTTTTCTCACCACTTTATATTTTCTTCATCATTTTTTTTATTTCCTTCATACATCGGCTTTAAGACAAGAGCATTTCAAGGTATCCTCTACTATCCCGGGCTTCAAGACGTGTATAAGTACGAATAGCAGGGTATCAACGTTCAAAATGTTTGGCTTCCAGAATAGAAACTATTTTTCAGACTTATTTTTATCCTCAGATTACTGACTTCTTTCATCTTACTAACCCTTGGGACAACGGCTCATAACTACTTATTACTAGTTCGTATAAGAAAACTTCTAATTTTCTTGGTTTTCTTAAATTTTTCCAATCTTTTGGATGTAATTTTTCACTATCTAATCTTTTATTATCTTATTTATGTACAAAAATATTTTTATCTTTTGAATTTTTTTTTAAATTTTTATAGGTTTTCCAAAAAATGTTTTGTGCTTATGCAAAGTATGATGCAAATGATGCGAAAATAAGCACAAACCTCCCCCAAACTTGTTTTCAACAGTGTCCTCACTGTTGCCATCTGCTAAATCTCGAAAAACCTGTAAGCTTGGGAGGAATTTATTAGTAGGGGCAAAATATTTAAGTGAAGAACCTCCCCCAAACTTATCCATGGCTCATCATTTTGTAAAAATTTTCTTTTCAAGAGCCCGATTATACCCCCCCCCCCAAACTTAAGCAATGTTAATCTTTTGAAAATCACATGAAGGGGTCAAAAATCATTGGTCGATGCCAAGTTTTGCAAAGACCGAAAGTTAACACCAACCATTCAAAAATTTTATCAATGCAGTGCTCTGGTTGGTGGAAGAAGAAGTGGGGAAAGGGTAAGGGGTGGAAAAGAATGTGTGTGCGTCTCATTTTGGAGAGACGATGCAGTGTATGTGATGGATTACTCGCATTCTTTTTACAGTTCAGAAGAGAGGGTGGAAGTTCAATTTCATTGATTTGGACATGATTCATCTCAACACCCGTGTCATTCAAAAATGCGAGTTCATCAGCGAAGATTTCCTCAAAAGTTCCATCAATACCCCCGATGAATAATGTCATCACAAAGTACGGGGTGATCTTCAGATTCTAAAAATGGTTCATAATCAGTGTTAATTGTTGACCCGGACATCTCAGTGGAAGGGTCCGTATGTTTATGATACATACTTAGGTCAAACAATAACGTACGAAAAGAGTCAAGATCAGTATCAAGAGGATCATCAAATTCGCTGCTGTCGACATCCATTAAGTCGACAGAACAGGCCTGAGCAGTAGGTTCGGAGGGTACACTTCCCAACTTGTAAATGTTCAGCTCTATTGACCTATTCCCGAAAGATAGGGTCATAGATTAGTTGCGACAGTGGATGATAGCATTGGAAGTGGCCAAAAAGGGGTGACCTAGAATCACCGGAATTTGATTCCGTGGGTTCGCTACAGGCTGTGTATCAAGTACAATAAAATCCACAGGGAATACGAATTCCCCGATTTTTATTAACACATCCTCCAGTTCACCCCTTGGTTTGGTGATTGATCGGTCAGCCATCTGGAGAGTTATGCTCAAGGGCTTTAACACTCCGATACCTAGTTGCTCATAGACTGAGTATGGAAGCAAGTTAACACTAGCGCCAAGGTCTAGTAGAGCACGGTTGATGTGTTTCTCCCCGATAGAAATGGAAATAGTAGGACAGCCAGGGTCCTTACGTTTCCTCGGTAATTGTTGGGGGAAAGCCGTGTCTACAGTCTTTGCCATGAAAATCTTCTTAGGCACTTGAGTCTTCCTCTTCCTAGTGCACAAGTTCTTAAGAGTTTTCGCATAGGACGGAACTTGTTGGATGGCATCTAGGAGAGGGATGTTGATGTTTACTTGCTTAAATATATCCATAATCTTCTCCATATGTGGACTCGATTTGTTAGCCCTTATCCTATTAGGATAAGGTGCTTTAGCAATAAGCGCTGGGTCCATCATAGGAGAAGGAAGTGTGTGTGGACCCGATCCCAAAATAGAGGTGGGGATCATATGTGGAGAACTAGAAGAGATAGGCTGAGGTGGCGAGTCTTTTGGGAAACGAAGAATAGGCTCGTAAGAAGGTGGTGGGGTAGAAGAACTGGGGTCAGAATTAGAAGTAGAAGTGGAAGGAAAGGTCTCAGCCGGGGTATTATTGATAGATTTTTCAGTGTCATCCAACTCTTCCCCAACGTGATTGTCAAGCACTCTTCCAAATCTCAACGTGATTGCATTCACAGGATCTGAATAGCCAGGATTGGGTAAAGGTTGAGCTGGAAGTTTCTCTTTCTCTCTTGCACTCATTTCGGCTTTTAGATGTGCAATTTGTGCTTCCATCGATTTGATATTCTCATTTTGAGAGACAATGATCTTCATCACATTCTCGACAGAAGATTGCAAACTTGTCGTCCCTTGGATGGATTGTTTCATGAAAGCATCCAAGGTTTGTGCAAGTGCAGAGGTATTATCTGTACCGGTCAATTGCAAAGAGTTTTCATGTGGTGCAAAAGTGTTGGGCCGGATTTTGGAAGTTTTGTGCTTGGAAGGGGTGCTGACTCAATTGAAGTAGTAGTTGCTGTTGTGGTGGAGGGACCCTTTGGAAATTGTTTTGGGTTGGAACCGTGTTTTGAGATTATGATTGGTTCCAAGCAAAATTAGGGTGATTCCTCCAACCCTGATTATATGTGGAAGAAATTGGATCGTTTCTAGGTCTTTGAAATGCGGCATTGGTATGCTCGTGACCTTGAAATGGAGAATTTAGTGGACACTCTTCCGTCAAATGAGAAGGATCAGAACAGCATCCACATACAGTTTTGGAGAGTGACATTTGATTGAGGGCGGCAGCTAAAAATTTGTTTTCCATATTGTCGAATTTCTTGTGTAAAGCTGAAATTTCAGCTCTAATTCCTATTGAAATATCATTGCCATCCCTAGACGATTGACTTACACCCTCCCACTGTAAAGATTTTTCAGCGAAATCTTCTAAAAATTTCCAGACTTCCCCATCATCTTTGGTCATGAAGTTGCCTTGACACATGGATTCAAGAGTCTGTCTTGTGTTAGGATTAATGCCCTCATAAATGATTCGGCACAGATCCCATCTGGGGATTCCGTGATGAGGACATTGAACTAACAGATCCTTAAAGCGTTCAAGACATTGTGAGAATGTTTCATTTGGAAGCTAGGTGAATTGATTGATTTTGCTATGGACTCGAGCTGTTTTATGATGTGGGTAGAATTTCTTAAGGAATGCTTTGACGAATTCTTCCTAATTTGAAATGGAATGTGCGGTTGTGTTATACAGCCACTTCTCGGCTATATCGCACAAGGTGAATGGGAGAAGACGAAGACATATAGCATCCACAGAAAGCTGTGAGGTACCCATCATTGCGCATACATTTTCAAATTTGGTGATAAAGACATATGCGTCTTCAGACTCGAGACCGTGAAATTTTGGTAGAAGGTTGATGTATTGGGGTTTTATTTGAAAATTGTCCCTGTTGGCTGGTGGAATGGAAAGACAGGTGGAAAGAGGACCTCGTGTGGGATAGCATCTCTCTTGGAGAGAGATGCGGGGTGGATTCTGCGCACCAACGGACGGCGGCAGAGTAGTGGTAAAGAAATTCGATGGAGACGGATCCATCGATGTGGGTGTGGAGGTGGGTAAAGAAGAGGTAAATGTAGAAATATCGACTTTTGGGTCGATCAGGGGAACGCGGACTAAACGGGCACTAGAATCCCGTGTCCAGCCTATCTTGCACTAAAAAGGGTTAGTACAAGTGGCAGCGTGACTTATAATTAGGGGAAAGAATGAAGTGTTGCGGTGTTTGTTTTGAAAAGTGATACGGATTTTTGAAAAAATGATGCGATCACAACAAATGCAACACACAAAACCCTAATTCTAGGGGTCACCTAGGTTAAATCTCTAGACCGCTCCTAACTGCCAAAAGACAAGTCGCAGGATAAATCCTCCACTGCCTCTTTGTCCCCCTGTGGCCAGGTAAGTGCCAGATAAGTGGGAAGGTACTCCACTACGTAAGTAGTGGGCCTAATTAATAACCACTAGCCTTCGACACACTTGCCTTAGATACCATAAAGAAACGCGGATAAGCAATGAATTACCCACGGCCTTCTCTTGTCCTAAGTGAGCGCGACGGTCCTTAGAGTCATCTCTAGATCTTTTTTAGTTAATGAGGGTAAATGCGGATGCAATTTTGCGATTTTTGGGGCTTAGGAAGGGTAATGAACTCCCCACCTAATCTGGATTTGGCCGTGTCCCTTAATTTCCGTATTATTATGCAAACAACCACAAAATAAAAAACACGCACAATTTAATTTTGCTTTTTGCGGCGCTGCGAATTTTTTCAAAGAAGCCTGCAGAAATTTGTTATTTGGAGCAGACAGAGAAGGAGATAAGAAAGTAAGAGGCTCACTGTGAAAAACTTGTGCAGAGAAGACCCCACCAAGGCGCGGAATGGCCGCAATAGGTGGCTAATACCGCGGAAACGCGGCCGTAGGTGATGTTCACTGTACTAAAATTCAACAGCAAGCTTCTGTTCACTCCTTGAGCTCTCTGGAAATGTCTGAAAAAAATTTCTCCAGCTCCAATGATTCCAGATTTCCTCGCAATAAAATCACAACAACATGTATTAGTGTTTGCGTGAATTTTGATCTAAAAATTATAATGGAATAAATCTTTCAACTCAAATTTCAAAATACGAACAATTAGTGCACTATCCCCGGCAACGGCGCCATTTGATTAAATACGATTTCGGATTGTGTAGTATGAAAATTTGTATAAGAAATCACAACCAAAAATATTTTGACCGCAATTAATAATGGTGTCGGATGTAGCGTGTTAGTAAGTACGGATCGTCCTCAGGAAAAGTGTAATCGTTCATGTTTCGAATTAGATGAATTGAAACTTTAAAGAAAAGAAAACAAACAATTCATGATTTGTAATTGAAGTTCAAGAATTAGAAAATCTAGATCTAATAACAAGAAAACATGAAAATTAAGAATTGAGAATTTGATGATTTTCCAAACCAAATATCAAGAATCGAAGTGAGGCTCGTAGGAATCGATCGGATCTATAGATGTGATGAGATCTAATGATTTCATATCCTTATCCATTAACGAATTGATACTAGATCGATGACGATTCATCGAGGTTAAGGATCTTGCGAAGAAGCTAGGGTTTCCTCGTCTTATCCTTTATCCTTTCGATGAATCTCATTCACAAACTAGCTTCAAGTAAATCTAATGATCGATTGTTGATCTCTAGTTCCGAGCAAACACAATCAAGAAAGCATCATCTCGAAACTAGCTTATCGATCATTCGATTTACAAGAATTTACAAACGTTATTGGACTTAAGAATTGTAAAAGAATCTAAATCATCATCATTCTATCGATCGTCTCGACTCCTTTACTAGCGGAGTTTTACTCAAACATCACTACAAGAATCACAGTCACAAATTGAGATCGAATCATGATGCAAGAATTTAAAGAAAGCAAGATTAAAGAATTTCACCTTTTATTTATATCAACAATTCCGTTACAAATCACTCAAGAACTACAAGAGGAAGAACTCGATCGTCGATTTGGCTTCGATCGTCTCCTTGAGTAGTGGATTGGCTTGGATCACTTGCTCGATTGAAGATCGGCTCCGCTCCTAAAAGGTTGAAGGCTTCTCGCTTGATTTGGTAATCGGGATCTTGAATTTGGCTTTGGATTAGGGTTAGGGTTTCACATAAGTCGTTTCACTCAACTTTTGGATGGAAGATGAAGAGAGAATGAACAACCTTAACCCTAGATCTAGGCTCTCTTTTATAGACCATCAAAACCCTAGATCTAGGATTTCAAATTTGAATTTTCCCTCCAAAAGTTTGTTAAAGAGAGCCTTCTAGAAATAGTTTGTTAAGCCGAGGCTTCTAGATGCGCCATGTGGTATTTCTACAATGTTCTGGAAGCTTGGTCCGTTAGAGGAGACACGTATAGGAAATCTGGGGAGATGAAGTTATCAAGCTGCCGCGGTTCCGCGGTGCAAGCGGGCTCCCGCCGCGGAACCGCGACGCTATTGAAGCTTCAGGGCTTGGAACTTCTGGGCTTTTCTGATGCTGACATTTGGGCCTTTTTGTGATATGTTGAATTGTGTAATTCCCTCTGTATTAATGCCAGATCTCAAGTCGACTTGACGCAATTTGGATCAGCTCTTTTCACAATTTGGCTCGGTTCCTGGAATTTCCTACACAGACTTCGAAACAAGTGTTGCGCTATACAAGAATGATGCAATGCCATGATAAACACACAATTTCCCTCGAAATGCCGGTTTTAGAGTATAACACATGCAATCTGGTATTTCAGGACTGTTTTGCTAATATGTGCAATATGAATACTGAACACTTCTAGATGAGTGCAAATGATAGGGAAATTGACGTGTTAAAAATACAGTATTTTCGACTGATCAGATGTCGATTGATAGATTTCCCGACTCGGTCATGTTAGATACGTATACCCGTCAGCATTGCATATGATTTACCTTATGCTGCATTCATATTATTTTCATTGCATCGCTTGTACCAGTGCTAGTACACCTGCACCATTATCGATAATGCGTATGTTACACGTACATAGTTTGTAGGCAAACACACTTCATCATCGATAATTGCCATGTCACTACTGTAGGATTCCTAGGCACTCTCAAGAGGTCTCACAAGGCATCAACCATGCCAATTTCAAAAATCTAGGTGCCGAGAGACCCGACTACGGATCGTTGGCTAGATATTTAGGCGAACAAAGTAACTAGTTAACACTTAACTACTAGAATACGGAAATACAACCTTTGTAGATCCGGTGCTCCACCTCCATAGCTCCGCAATGAAGTCTCCTCGCTGTCCAAGTCGAACCTCGGGCTCTAGCGTCGGCTTCATCGGAGAATGAACGGGCTAGGTCATCGATGTCCATGCCGAAGATGATCTACGTCGAGGCATCGCTAAATCAAGCTCCGACTTCACCAAGTCAAGAAACTTGTGAAGAAAACACACTCTACTACTTGGCAAGAGGTAGAGGATGAAGAAATAGGAAGTGGGTAGACTTTAGAATTGGATTTCTCACTCATTTCCATCAATCACCATTGATGGAGCTTGCTATTCTTCATGGAAGAAGATGAAGAAGAAGAAGAAAGTCTTATGATATGTCTTGAATTATTGGATAAATAAATCAATACTTATCATATATTAACCCTTGGTTAATTGTAGAGAATGGACCAAGGTTAACTTGGATGGTTAGGGTTAAGCATGAGACAAGAATGAAGACTAAGTCAATGCTTCAAGAAACTTCAACTAAAAACAAAAAATAGCAACCATTCTTTTCTCATCTTTTCCAAAAATAAATAAACAAATAAATAAGTAAGAAAAATAGAACCCTAATCATAAACTTAACCATGTTTTAATTCTTTACACTTAACCAAGTAAACATGTATCATCAAACATGATACAATCAAGTGCACAAAACTATATCGAATATACAATATGCACATCCGAGTGAGAAAATCCATCTTAAGTAAACCGATACTAGTTGATGCAAAGTAATATATCAAATATATAAATATGCATTAAATCATTAAATCAACACTTGATTCAATGATCCGGTCATGTCGCACACAACCGACTAGTATACAATATATCGGCTTATCGAATCAACGCTTGAATCGATAACTAGGTTATATCGCATACAACCATTCGATACATTTATTGTGAGAATAGAATACGGTATCACATACACGCATTATTCTCGGTCCCGCACATATCTCATATGCGCTCCTATTTCGTTTCGCTTGAGCCAGGAAACCTCTGTGTAGGACTCTAAAGACTCGTCAATACGCCGGCAGCAGGTGATGATCATATCAAACACCCACAAGCCGCAAGCGGTCTGCTAAACGTAACGGCCACCCGGGTATTGAGCGATCTGAAGATCGACGAGCAAGCCCGCTCACACTCCAGTGAATCGAACCAGTAACACTACCGTACAGTCCGGTCTGATCGTCTGATATGTCGCATATCTTGCCTAGGGGTGGTAAACGTCAGACCCCAATAGCTCGATAAGTCGTGTCGATATGAGGTCTATAACAGTTCGAGAAACTACTGGTAACACTTACCAGTAAATCTCAGCAACCCTGGCCAGGGATTTCCGGTTATAGCCAATCGAACACAGCGCAACATCAACCCCCTATACCGGGAGAGACGAATCCCCTCCTATCGCTCATTGCCTCCATGTGACTCGGGACTGTACCCAAAAACCACCGTTTTGCACGCCCTCTTGGACATGGTAAGATGGAAATCAAAGCACAGTGGGAACCACACAAGACTCTATGACGATCTCGGGTCAACAGACTACTCTGTACCAGTGTTACCAGAGAACTGCCATCTGACGTGAGGTATAATACCATCTGGGAGTTCTCGGCGAGTCCGTCCAGTGTACCCAGTCTCTACTGAGCACCCGTATATCATCTCTGATGTCAAACACCGATGGATATGGGATCATCCATCGCCCATCTGTATGGGTCGAGAAGGTACACGCTAGTCTACTCTGGTATAACGATGCCCCGTCTCGATACACCCACGATTAGGGACTTTGAAGGATGTACTTATGGACTACCATGTCCCCACTAGTATGATCCGCATCATAGTCCAGGTAGTCAAGTATACATCCTAAGGGCTTTACCAACATGTAACAGAGAGCCAATCAGTGTACACGCTAAGGTAAAGAGCAACCAGATAGCATACTATCATGTCGAGCAAGAAAGTCCTCCCTATATATGTCTCAGCATCCACTACAATATACATCCTATGTACAGTAATGGTCTCTAGGGCATACATATAACTAACAATCTCCCACTTGCACTAGGGCCATCTGTAGCAGTGGTTGAAGTATCTCATACTCAACCATCCCATAAAAGTCTCTCTCTGGGAACAGGCCTTTGTGAGTGGATCCGCTGTGTTGTCCTCTGAGTCCACTCTCCTAACCTCGAACTCCCTGGAGATCAACCATCTCCATGATCAAATGATACTGCCTTAGAATATGTCTGGATCACTGATGGGACCGGCGTTCCTTGGCATAAGCCACAACTCCATTGTCACACAATGGGAGGAACATAGTTCATCTCATGAACCAATATACACCCAAACAGCCTCTTTGGTAGCATCTTAAGTAGCGATGTATCCAGCCTTTATCGTCTAGTATGTCATGGTATCTAGCTTGGAACTCTTCCAACATACTGTCCCTTTACTGAGGGTATAGACAATGCCTGTGACTGACATTCAGTCGTCTTTATCACCCTGGAACACTTCCAGTGATTTTCCCCAGGATCAATTGATACTATCTCACTACAACTAGTGAGAAGCCTAACATCCATTTAGATCTATCTTATAGATCCAAATTCCAGGATTTAGTAGGTATCACTTTGATCCTATGTGGAGAGTTATTGTGATAAGCGGAGATTGATCGAGCGTAGCATAGGAAACTCCTTCCCTATCAAGAGTATGTCATCCACGTACTCTACGAGGATCACCACCATACTCCCTACTACCTTTTTGTTTATACAAGGTTCATCTACCATTTTGATGATGTCAAACTCTTTGACTAATCCATCAAAACAGATGTTCCAACTCCGCGATGCCTGCTTTAATCCTATAAAGCATCTTGCACACGTTTCCGCTGCTCCCACTGTCTACGAAGCCCTCTGGCTGTGTACTTATAGACGCTCTCTTCTAAATCATCATTTAGAAAAGCAGTCAAGACACCCAACCACCAGATATCACAGTCATGGTATGTAGCCATGACAAGTAGGATCTGGATGGACTTAAGCATAGCTACTTGAAAAAGGTTTCATCATTATCCACGCCTGGTCAATGAAGAAAACCTTTAACAAGTCTAGCTTTGAAAGTCTCAACTTTTCCATCTACACCAAGTAATCTTCTCAAGATATACTTGCTCCTGATGGGGATTTAACCCTTCAGATATAGCAACCAAAGTCCATACTTTGTTGGTGTATAAGAATTCCATCTCAGATCGCTAAGCATCCAGCCATTCTTATAGAGTCTTACTCCTGATGGCCAGCTCGAAGCAAGTTGGGTCATCATCTCATGACGCAATCTTCGCTCCCACTGTCATAGAGAAACCGAAGTATCTCTCAGGTGGGCGAGGAACCCTACTAGATCGGCGGAGAGGCTGAGGTTCGTTGGTAACTATTGAATCCTTTGGTTCTTTCAAATCATCAGCTGCAGTTTGTATAGCTGGAACCTTTCCAGTTCTACATAATAGATCTTGCCTCGAGCTTGTCCGGATTTTGCTTTTAAACATAGGCCGGACAACCCCAAATCTTAACTAGCTTAAGACATGGGCTCTCCCCTTTCCATATCACATATGAAATGGTAGGCAACTGATTTGATTGGAACCCTATTCAATAGGTATGCAACTTCATAAGTGCATAACTCCCAAAAGGAAAAAGGTAACTCAGTATTACTCATCATAGAGCACACCTTATCACATAGGGTGTAATTGCTCCACCCCGATATACCATCGTACTATGGTGTATACGGAGGAGTAATGCTGAGAGAGAATTGTAGGGTTCCTAGGCACCCTAATGAGGTCTCACAAGGCATCAACCATGCCAATTTCAAATTTAAACGGTGCCGAGAAACCCTAGAGCGGATCGTTGGCTAGATTTCTAGGCGAAAAAGCAAACTAGTTAACACTTAACTAAGAGATACGGAAATACAACCTTTGTAGATCCGGTTCTCCACCTCCATAGCTCTGCAATGAAGTCTCCTCGCTGTCCATAACAAGTCCCGGGCTCTAGTGTCGGCTTCATCGGAGAATGGACGGGCTAGGTCATCGATGTCCATGCCGAAGATGATCTACGTCGAGGCATCGCTAAATCAAGCTCCGACTTCACCAAGTCAAGAAACTAGTGAAGAAAACACACTCTACTACTTGGCAAGAGGTAGAGGATGAAGAAATAGGAAGTGGGTAGACTTTAGAATTGGATTTCTCACTCATTTCCATCAATCACCATTGATGGAGCTTGCTTTCTTCAAGTGAAGAAAGGAAGAAGAAGAAGAATTATGTTATGATAAGTTAATTAAAAAAGAAAAAAATATCCAAACTTATCATAATCCTAACTATGGTTATGTGTAGAGAATTGACCAAGGTTAAAGCAATGGTTAGGGTTAAGGATGAGATAAGAATGGTGGACTAAGTCAAAGTATCATGAAGCTTCAACTAAAGAACAAATAAAGCCACCATTCTTTTCTCTTTTCCATTTATTTTCCAAAATATATAAACAAATAAATAAATGAATAAATAAGTAATGGAAAAATAAAACCCTAATTATATGTTTAACCATGGTTTAATTCTTTACACTTAACCAAGTAAACATGTATCATCAAATATGATACAATCAAGTGCACAAAAGTATATCGCATATACAATGCGCACATCCGAGTGAGAAAATCCATCTTAAGTGAACCGATACTAGTTAACGCAAAGTAATATATCAAATATATAATTATGCATTAAATCATTAAATCAACACTTGATTTAACGATCCGGTTATATCGCATATAACCGACTAGTATCCAATGTATCGGCTTATCGAATCAAACCTTGATTCGATAACTAGGTTATATCGCATACAACCATTCGATACATTCATCGCAAGAATAGAATACGGTATCACATACACGCATTATTCTCGGTCCCGCACATATCTCATAGGCGCTCCTATTTCGTTTCGCTTGAGCCAGGAAACCTCTGTGTAGGACTCTAAAGACTCGTCAATACGCCGGCAGCAGATGATGATCATATCAAACACCCACAAGCCGCAAGCGGTCTGCTAAACGTAACGTCCACCCGGGTATTGAGCGATCTGAAGATCGACGAGCAAGCCCGCTCACACTCCAGTGAATCCAACCAGTAACACTACTGTACAGTCCGGTCTGATCGTCTGATATGTCGCATATCTCGCCTAGGGGTGGTAAACGTCAGACCCCAATAGCTCGATAAGTCGTGTCGATATGAGGTCTATAACAATTCGAGAAACTACTGGTAACACTTACCAGTAAATCTCAGCAACCCTGGCCAGGGATTTCCTGTTATAGCCAATCGAA
Source organism: Agapanthus africanus (assembly GCA_030015575.1). Classification (NCBI taxonomy): domain Eukaryota; kingdom Viridiplantae; phylum Streptophyta; class Magnoliopsida; order Asparagales; family Amaryllidaceae; genus Agapanthus; species Agapanthus africanus. The sequence goes on along the minus strand of CM057343.1, from coordinate 248,692,378 downwards.
CACAGCGCAACATCAACTCCCTATACCGGGAGAGACGAATCCCCTCCTATCGCTCATTGCCTCCATGTGACTCGGGACTGTACCCAAAAACCACCGTTTTGCACGCCCTCTTGGACGTGGTAAGATGGAAATCAAAGCACAGTGGGAACCACACAAGACTCTATGACGATCTCGGGTTAACAGACTACTCTGTACCAGTGTCACCAGAGAACTGCCATCTGACGTGAGGTATAATACCATCTGGGAGTTCTCGGCGAGTCCGTCCAGTGTACCCAGTCTCTACTGAGCACCCGTATATCATCTCTGATGTCAAACACCAATGGATATGGGATCATCCATCGCCCATCTGTATGGGTCGAGAAGGTATACGCTAGTCTATACTGGTATATCGATGCCCTGTCTCGATACACCCACGACTAGGGACTTTGAAGGATGTACTTATAGACTATCTGTCCATACTAGTATGATCTGCATCATAGTCCAGGTAGTCAAGTACACATCCTAAAGGCTTTACCAACATGTAACAGAGAGACAATCAGTATACACGTTAAGGTAAAGAGCAACCAGATAGCATACTATCATGTCGAGCAAGAAAGTCCTCCCTATATATGTCCCAGCATCCACTACAATATACATCCTATGTATAGTAATAGCCTCTAGGGCATACATATAACTAACAATCTCCCACTTGCACTAGGGCCATCTGTAGCAGTGGTTGTAGTATCTCATACTCAACCATCCCATAAAAATCTCTCTCTGGGAACAGGCCTTTGTGAGTGGATCCGCTGTGTTGTCCTCTGAGTCAACTCTCCTAACCTCGATCTCCCTGGAGATCAACCATCTCCATGATCAGGAGACACTGCCTTAGAATATGTCTGGATCACTGATGGGACGGACGTTCCTTGGCATAAGCCACAACTCCATTGTCTCACAATGGTTGGAACGTAGTTCATCTCATGAACCATTATACACCCAAACATCCTCTTTGGTAGCATCTTAAGTAGCGATGTATCCTGCCTTTATCTTCTAGTATGCCACGGTATCTAGCTTGGAACTCTTCCAACATACCGTCCCTTTACTGTGGGTAAAGACAATGCCTGCAACTGAAATTCAGTCGTCTTTATCACTCTGGAACACTTCCAGTGATTCTTCCCAGGATCGGTTGATACCGTCTCACTACAACTTGTGAGAGTCCTAACATCCAATTAGATCTATCTCATAGATCCAAAAACCCAGGATTTAGGAGGTATCACTTTGATCCTATATGGAGAATCATTGTGATAAGCGGAGATTGATCGAGCGTAGCATAGGAAACTCCTTCCCTATCAAGAGTATGTCATCCACGTACTCTACGAGGATCGTCACCATACTCCCTACTACCTTCTTGTTTATACAAGGTTCATCTACCATTTTGATGATGTCAACTTCTTTGACTATTACATCAAAACAGACGTTCCAACTCCGCGATACCTGCTTTATCATATAAAACATCTTGCACACGTTTCCGCTGCTCCCACTGTCTACGAGGCCCTCTGGCTGTGTACTTATAGACGCGCTCTTCTAAAACATCATTTAGAAAAGCAGTCATGGCACCCAACCGCCAGATATCGTAGTTATGGTATGTAGCCGTGGCAAGTAGGATCTGGATGGACTTAAGCATAGCTACTGGAAAAGGTTTCATCATTATCCACGCCTGGTCGATGACGAAAACCTTTAACAATTCTAGCTTTGAAAGTCTCAACTTTTCCATGTACACCAAGTAATCTTCTCAAGATATACTTGCTCCTGATGGGGATTTAACCCTTCAGATATAGCAACCAAAGTCCATACTTTGTTGGTGCACATGGATTCCATCTCAGATCGTTAAGCATCCAGCCATTCTTACAGAGTCTTACTCCTGATGGCCAGCTCGAAACTAGTTGGGTCATCATCTCATGATGCAATCCTCGCTCCCACTGTCATAGAGAACCCGAAGTAACTCTTAGGTGGGTGAGAAACCCTATTAGATCGGCGGAGAGGCTAAGGTTCGTTGGTTTCTACTGAATCCTTTGGTTGTACCAAATCATCTGCTGTAGTTTGTATAGCTGGAACACTTCCAGTTCTACATAACACACTTTGCCTTGAGCTTGTCCAGATTTTGATTTTAGACATAGGCCGGACAACCCCAAATCTTAACTAGCTTAAGACATGGGCTCTTCCCTTTCCATATCTCATATGGAGTGGTAGGCAACTGATTTGATTCGAACCTATTCAATAGGTATGCAACTTCTCAAGTGCATAACCCCTAAAAGGAAATAGGTAACTCAGTAATACTCATCATAGAGCACACCATATCATATAGGGTGTGATAGCTCTGCCCCGATATACCATCGTGCTATGGTGTATACGGAGGAGTAATGCTGAGAGAGAATCTCATTCTCCTTTGGAATAATCCAGGATTTTCGTGCTCAAGTATTCTCCTCCTTGATCAATCAAAGGACATAATACTTATACCCGTATTGGTTCTCTACTTCTAACTTATATTCTGTGAATATCTCAAAAGGTTCGGACTTGTGTTTCAACAGGAACATAGGTCTGAATCTCGAAAGATCATCAGAGAATGTAATGAAGTACAAAGAACCAGTCTTGGCATGTGCAGACAGGGGACCTATATACATCAACATGTATCATCCCAAGAGTTCACTAACTCTTTCTCTGTTACCAATAAACAGAGCTGTGGTCATCTTATCTTTGTGACATGACTGGCGAGTTTCACAAGATGTAAATTCAAACTGATTTAAATATGCATCTACATGTAACTTCAGCTAGTCGGGTCGCATTGATATGACCTAGTCTACAATGCCTCAAGAAGGATCCGTTCATTTCTGAACTCTTCCTCTTGTGTGTGTTCTGTACACTAAGAACTGTAGTTTGATTCAGAACATCAATACTTTTAGATAACGTGCCTGATCCGATCAACTTTTGATATAGGAAATGTTCAAAACATTATCCAACAATACAAAATTTTATCATTTCTTTACTGATAAAGAGACTGATATGATTTTGTATATCAGGTTCGGTATCTAATAACATTCGTTCAGAATCAATGTATTGTAATACAGGGTGACAGTGACCAACAGACTTGGCAGCAACACTTGCCCCGTTTTCTGCCTCATGAAACTTATTACCCGTTCTCAGTTTTCTACCTTTCTGTAGCCCTATGTAACAGATTACATATCTGGGACCCTGATCTGGTATCACATACCCAGGATGTAGAGAATACTGAGAAACAGTTCTGTATAATGAACACACCCGAAGATGATGCATCATATGCACTTTCTTCGTTTGGGTGGCACGGGAAATCTGGTATTCCCCAATTTCCTGCTCTATTTTATAACAATTATAAGTTGGAGCGGGACCAACGTTCCCCAGCTCAGTATAACAAGCGGGTTCGGTCAATATTCCGTATTATTATCTTGATTAAGGCGTGATATGGTTGCTACCTGGAGAGAGAGAGAAGAAAACACTCAGCGTGCGCTCTTGCAAGAATAGATTGGTTATTATTTTATCTAATCAGGATGGCTCCCGCTGCTTTTTATCAAATCTTCCTTCAAACCCTAAAAGGAAAGACTAGCCGGGATTAATTACACACTACAAGTTCGCAGATCTTTCAGCCAGGCCAGTGTCGGTACTTTGAGGGAGGTCCCCCGTGCTTTCGCACGAACCTAATTAATGTAAACCTCGTTTTCCCAGAGGCGTAACCTCGTTAATACCTTTCTAGACACCTACTTGATCGGCTAATTGTAATGTATAAAACTCTCCCAGGAGTAACTCTTACTCGCAGCGGGTATCGGGATCCAACTATCTCATAGAAGGTATGCAATCTCATTGCAAATTTCAACACTTGAAATTCCCGATAATATTTTGCCCCTAACGTGCTATGACCTTGATGAAAGCCAACAAACCATAGCCCGCTAGTCAAGTTCAACCCGTACATTTCTTGATCGAATTAAACCCATCCGCAAGACCCTTGATGAAAGCCAACAAAGCCGCACGACTACCCTAATCCAATCGCATCGTATGCTAGCAGATAAGCAGCATATAGCTACCGCACACTGCACCTTGACGAAAGCCAACAAATGCAGCACGAATACTATATACAACTTATCTGAAATGACGGAGGGCTACGACAGGTTTTCCTGAAAACCTATTGCGTAATGAACTTGATATCGTTGTAGGATCGAATGAATTTTGAAATGGAGTGTTTTTGAGGCTTTTCTAGTTCTGCTAAAGGAGTCACTCCCGGTGAAGGGATCGTCGGTCCTTTCCTCGTCGAATGAGGTGCGGGATATATCATAGATATCACTGTGCAAAGCAGAACTCTTAAAAGCAATCAAAAGACAAACCGAGTGTGTAGCATCTGCCAGTTATTGCTAAAGGAGTCACTCCCGGTGAAGGGATCTCGGTCCTTTCCTCATCGAATAAGGTGCAGGATATATCACATATACCGCTGTGCAAAGCAAGAACTGTAGCTACCTGTTTTATTTTGAAATTCGATTCTACAACATCTTAGGTTTCTTTTACTTTCATTAATCATATTAATGAAGTCCCATCATTTAAGTACCTAAACATCACAGATAAATACGACGTACACTTATGCCATCCGCATTCGCCTCGATGTCCCCTCGTGCACCGTTAGGTTAGGTAACTAACGGCAGAGCGGGGCAGGGCTAGCGCGGGTGTAAAACATAAGTAACATCTATATAATATATCATATATACTATATACTGTATCTATCACAGAACATCACATGATCACATCACAGATATCGCAGCAGAAGAAACATATGAAATATTGGATATACTAGGACGTCCGTGTTTTCAATACGAGCCAGTATAAAACACGGATTCCACGGTCGTGATGAATAGCCAAACCCACACCACTAGACCCCTATGAGAGCGGCAAGCAGCCCTACCAACTCTGGAGTTAGGAGACCCGGACTCGACTCCTCGAGTTGGTCTCCCACTGGACTCCAGAACCCGGTTACTTGTGCTCCCCTCCTTGGGTCTATCCTAGTGCGGAAAAGTAAATAATATACAAGAGGTGACAACTTCCGCAACCTGGAAGCGCCCCAATAAAAGAATATTACATACAAGTTTTTACATGAATGAAAATGAAAAACACTCATCTCACATAAAAACCCCCGGCTATTCAAACACGACGATCCAATATAACATATCCAGCAACACATAACATCACATGTCATCAACGTAAGTAAATATGCGCATCCCAATTGTCGTTGACATATAGCAACGAAACCGGCGATATCACATATTACACTTACGGTCACAGAAAAGAGAGTGTAAAACTACAACAGTTGGAATCCGCAATCTGCATAGACATCGCATGCCTAATCAAATGAATACCTTAGACATCGCATGCCTAACAATTATAAACCCCGCATTTCAGTCTCATTATCGAAAACACTTTTCAATATCTAGTCGGGCAATTCAACAAGATTCCCGACAGTCTGATCGAATACTCGTCGCAAACTTTAGTAGGCGGCCGCACCCCCGATACCGTCGACGAAGTGCACCAAGGCGGAACACTGCTGCCGCGAGCACCCGAACGGATGCTTTCGGCGATGGGGTTGTCCTACAGTCACTTGGTCGGGGCTATGGAGTGAGGCTGTCTATTAAGTTTACCCGGCGAGTATCCGCGTACGCTACGTGATTGCGACGGACTTTTGATCACATCAAAATTCCGTGGCAACCGATCAAGTGAGACTAAACTGCTACGTTTATAATATTCATTCAGTTATCTCATAACTACTTGTGAATTCCAATTATTGTATCCCATTCCAGATAAACAGAAAATGTTAAACTTTTCGATCGAACAGTCAAACACCCAAGTTTTCCCGATACAGCTCAACACATGAAATAAGTCTAACAACATTCAGTTCGTGCCTCAGTACCAACGGTCCAGCCGTAGAAGGGTCAAGCCAACGCCTCACATGTGGCACGCCGTACTCCCCCAAACCCGAAGGTTCAAAGGGCAGTTCAAGACGGTCACATAATCGAGTTAAGGTTTGTTGTCTTCTAGAGAGTCCATCGAGTTACTTGCACTACTTAGAACGTCTTTAGACTACGGAAAAATCCAACACTTGGAAATTTCCCGACAGGGGAAAAATTGGGTATTTATATCCGGTCGATCTTTTTAACATATTCTAAAATTTATCCGGAAAGCCACAAAAGACGAAATTTGATAATCCGATCGAAATACCGAATCCCCAAAACAACTCCAGAAAATTCAACTCTTGAATAAATATTAAAAATTCCCAGAAACACCAGAAATAATATATAAGAATTACTGTGCAGAATTGGATGCACAAAACGACAAAAGGGCCGCGGATCCGCCGCATGAGCCTACTGTAAGGCCGCGGATCCGCGCCCCCTTTAATGAATCAAGCCCTCGAATTTAAACAGTAATTCTTAGATTATTTTACTGAGTTTTCTGAATATTTTTAATCTGGAAAAATCCCAGTTTTTAGAAAAAGTACAGAGAGCACATTTGAGTTGGGGTTTCGGGTTCGTTCGGGTTTCAAACTTCGTCTGGACTTCGCCTAAGGCTCTAGCTAGGCTCTGATACCACTGTAGGGTTCCTAGGCACCCTAATAAGGTCTCACAAGGCATCAACCATGCCAATTTCAAATTTAAACGGTGCCTAGAAACCCTAGAGCGGATCGTTGGCTAGATTTCTAGGCGAAAAAGCAAACTAGTTAACACTTAACTAAGAGATACGGAAATACAACCTTTGTAGATCCGGTTCTCCACCTCCATAGCTCCACAATGAAGTCTCCTCGCTGTCCATAACAAGTCCCGGGCTCTAGCGTCGGCTTCATCGGAGAATGGACGGGCAAGGTCATCGATGTCCATGCCGAAGATGATCTACGTCGAGGCATCGCTAAATCAAGCTCCGACTTCACCAAGTCAAGAAACTAGTGAAGAAAACACACTCTACTACTTGGCAAGAGGTAAAGGATGAAGAAATAGAAAGTGGGTAGACTTTAGAATTGGATTTCTCACTCATTTCCTTCAATCACCATTGATGGAGCTTGCTTTCTTCAAGTGAAGAAAGGAAGAAGAAGAAGAAGAATTATGTTATGATAAGTTAATTAAAAAAGAAAAGAATATCCAAACTTATCATAATCCTAACTATGGTTATGTGTAGAGAATTGACCAAGGTTAAAGCAATGATTAGGGTTAAGGATGAGATAAGAATGGTGGACTAAGTCAAAGTATCATGAAGCTTCAACTAAAGAACAAATAAAGCCACCATTCTTTTCTCTTTTCCATTTATTTTCCAAAATATATAAACAAACAAATAAATGAATAAATAAGTAATGGAAAAATAAAACCCTAATTATATGTTTAACCATGGTTTAATTCTTTACACTTAACCAAGTAAACATGTATCATCAAACATGATACAATCAAGTGCACAAAAGTATATCGCATATACAATGCGCACATCCGAGTGAGAAAATCCATCTTAAGTGAACCGATACTAGTTAACGCAAAGTAATATATCAAATATATAATTATGCATTAAATCATTAAATCAACACTTGATTTAACGATCCGGTTATATCGCATATAACCGACTAGTATCCAATGTATCGGCTTATCGAATCAACCCTTGATTCGATAACTAGGTTATATCGCATACGACCATTCGATACATTCATCGCAAGAATAGAATACGGTATCACATACACGCATTATTCTCGGTCCCGCACATATCTCATATGCGCTCCTATTTCGTTTCGCTTGAGCCAGGAAACCTCTGTGTAGGACTCTAAAGACTCGTCAATACGCCGGCAGCAGATGATGATCATATCAAACACCCACAAGCCGCAAGCGGTCTGCTAAACGTAACGGCCACCCGGGTATTGAGCGATCTGAAGATCGACGAGCAAGCCCGCTCACACTCCAGTGAATCCAACCAGTAACACTACCGTACAGTCCGGTCTGATCGTTTGATATGTCGCATATCTCGCCTAGGGGTGGTAAACGTCAGACCCCAATAGCTCGATAAGTCGTGTCGATATGAGGTCTATAACAATTCGAGAAACTACTGGTAACACTTACCAGTAAATCTCAGCAACCCTGGCCAGGGATTTCCTATTATAGCCAATCGAACACAGCGCAACATCAACTCCCTATACCGGGAGAGACGAATCCCCTCCTATCGCTCATTGCCTCCATGTGACTCGGGACTGTACCCAAAAACCACCATTTTGCACGCCCTCTTGGACGTGGTAAGATGGAAATCAAAGCACAGTGGAAACCACACAAGACTCTATGACGATCTCGGGTTAACAGACTACTCTATACCAGTGTCACCAGAGAACTGCCATCTGACGTGAGGTATAATACCATCTGTGAGTTCTCGGCGAGTCCGTCCAGTGTACCCAGTCTCTATTGAGCACCCGTATATCATCTCTGATTTCAAACACCAATGGATATGGGATCATCCATCGCCCATCTGTATGGGTCGAGAAGGTATACGCTAGTCTATACTGGTATATCGATGCCCTGTCTCGATACACCCACGACTAGGGACTTTGAAGGATGTACTTATAGACTATCTGTCCCCACTAGTATGATCTGCATCATAGTCCAGGTGGTCAAGTACACATCCTAAGGGCTTTACCAACATGTAACAGAGAGACAATCAATATACACGTTAAGGTAAAGAGCAACCAGATAGCATACTATCATGTCGAGCAAGAAAGTCCTCCCTATATATGTCCCAGCATCCACTACAATATACATCCTATGTATAGTAATGGCCTCTAGGGCATACATATAACTAACAAGAATCTCATTCTCCTTTAGAATAGTCCAGGAATTCCGTGCTCAAGTATTCTCCTCCCTGATCACATCAAAGGATATAATACTTGTACCTTTATTCTGGTTCTCTACTTCTCGCTTATATTCTGTGAATATCTCAAAAGGTTCGGACTTGTGTTTCAACAGGAACATAGGTCTGAAACTCGAAAGATTATTAGAGAACGTAATGAAGTATAAAGAACCAGTCCTGCCATGTCTAGACAGGGGACCTACATACATCAACATGTATCATCGCAAGAGTTCACTAACTCTTTCTCTGTTTCCATTAAACGGAGCTATGGTCATCTTATCTTTGTGACATGACTGGCGAGTTTCACAAGATGTAAGTTCAAACTAATTTAAATATGCATATTTATGTAACTCTAGCTAGTCGGGTCACATTGATCTGACCTAGTCTACAATACCTTAAGAAGGATCCGTTCATTTCTGAACTCTTCCTCTTATGTGTGTTCTATATACTAAGGACTGTAATTTGATTTAGAACATCAATGCTTTTAGATAACGTGCCTGAACCGATCAACTTTTGATATATGAAATGTTCAAAACAATATCCAACAATACAAAATTTTATCATTTCTTTACTAATAAAGAGACTGATATGATTTTGTATATCAGGTTCGGTATCTAACAACATTCGTTCAGAATCAATGTATTGATAATACAGGGTGACAGTGACCAACAGACTTGGCTGCAACATTTGCCCCGTTTTCTGCCTCATGAAACTTATCACCCGTTCTCAGTCCTCTACCTTTCTGAAGCCCTATGTAACAGATTACATATCTGGGATCCTGATCCGGTATCATATACCCAGGATGTAGAGGATACTGAGAAACAGTTCTGTATAATGAACACACCCGAAGATGATGCATCAGCAAGCACTCTCTTCGTTTGGGCGGCACGGGAATTCTGGTAATCCCCAATTTCCTGCTCTGTCTTATAACAATTATAAGGTGGAGCGGGACCAACGTTCCCCAGCTCAGTATAACAAGCGGGTTCGGTCAATAATCCGTATTATTATCTTGATTAAGGCGTGATATGGTCGCTACCTGGAGAGAGAGAGAAGAAAACACTCAGCGTGCGCTCTTGCAAGAATAGATTGGTTATTATTTTATCTAATCAGGATGGCTCCCACTGCTTTTTATCAAATCTTCCTTCAAACCCTAAAAGGAAAGACTAGCCGGGATTAATTACACACTACAAGTTCGCCAATCTTTCAGCCAGGCCAGTGTCGGTACTTTGAGGGAGGTCCCCCGTGCTTTCGCACGAACCTAATTAATGTAAACCTCGTTTTCCCAGAAGCGTAACCTCGTTAACACCTTTCTAGACACCTACTTGATCGGCTAATTGTAATATATAAAACTCTCCCAGGAGTAACTCTTACTCGCAGCGGGTATCGGGATCCAACTATCTTATAGAAGGTATGCAATCTCATTGCAAATTTCAACACTTGAAATTCCCGATAATATTTTTCCCCTAGCTCGCTATGACCTTGACGGAGGCCAAACAACCCATAGTCCGCTAGTCAAGTTCAACCCGTCATTTCCTGATTGAATTAAACCCACCCGCATGACCCTTGACGGAGGCCAAACAACGCCGTACGAATACCCTAATCCAATCGCATCATATGCTAGCAGATAAGCACTAGTTAGCTACCGTACACTACGCCTTGACGGAGGCCAAACAACCGCAGCACGAATACTAACTAGTACGTATCTGAAATGACGGAGGGCTACGACAGGTTTTTCTGAAAACCTATTGCGTAATGAACTTGATATCGTTGTAGGATCGAATGAATTTTGAAATGGAGTGTTTTTGAGGCTTTTCTAGTTTTGCTAAAGGAGTCACTCCCGGTGAAGGGATCGTCGGTCCTTTCCTCGTCGAATGAGGTGCGGGATATATCATATATATCACTGTGCAAAGCAAAAACTCTTAAAAGCAATCAAAAGACAAACCGAGTGTGTAGCATCTGCCAGTTATTGCTAAAGGAGTCACTCCCGGTGAAGGGATCTCGGTCCTTTCCTTATCGAATAAGGTGCAGGATATATCACATATACCGCTGTGCAAAGCAAAAACTGTAGCTACCTGTTTTATTTTGAAATTCGATTCTACAACATCTTAGGTTTCTTTTATTTCATTAATCACATTAATGAAGTCCCATCATTTAAGTACCTAAACATCACAGACAAATACGACGTACACTTATGCCATCCGCATTCGCCTCGATGTCCCCTCGTGCACCGTTAGGTTAGGTAACTAACGGCAGAGCGGGGCAGGGCTAGCGCGGGTGTAAAACATAAGTAACGTCTATATAATATATCATATATACTATATACTGTATCTATCACAGAACATCACATGATCACATCACAGATATCGCAGCAGAAGAATCATATGAAATTTTGGATATACTAGGACGTCCGTGTTTTCAATACGAGCCAGTATAAAACACGGATTCCACGGTCGCGATGAATAGCCAAATCCACACCCCTAGACCCCTACGAGAGCGGCAAGCAACCCTACAAATTCTGGAGTTAGGAGACCCAGACTCGACTCCTCGAGTTGGTCTCCCACTGGACTCCAGAACCCGGTTACTTGTGCCCTCCTCCTTGGGTCTATCCTAGTGCGGAAAAGTAAATAATATACAAAGGGTGACAACTTCCGCAACCTGGAAGCGCCCCAATAAAAGAATATTACATACAAGTTTTTACATGAATGAAAATGAAAAACACTCATCTCACATAAAAACCCCCGGCTATTCAAACACGACGATCAAATATAACATATCCAGCAACACATAACATCACATGTCATCAACGTAAGTAAATATGCGCATCCCAATTGTCGTTGACATATAGCAACGAAACCGGCGATATCACATATTACACTTACGGTCACAGAAAAGAAAGTGTAAAACTACAACAGTTGGAATCCGCAATCACCTCAGACATCGCATGCCTGACCAAATGAATTCTTTAGACATCGCATGCCTAACAATTATAAACCCCGCATTTTAGTCTCAAAATCGAAAACACTTTTCAATATCAAGTCGGGCAATTCAACAAGATTCCCGACAACTTGATCGAATACTCGTCGCAAACTTCAGTAGGCGGCCGCACCCCTGATACCGTCGACGAAGTGCACCATGGCGGAACACCGCTGCCGCGAGCACCCGAACGGATGCTTTCGGCGACGGGGTTCTCCTACAGTCACTTGGTCGGGGCTATGGAGTGAGGCTGTCTATTAAGTTTACCCGGCGAGTATCCGCGTACGCTACGTGATTGCGACGGACTTTTGATCACATCAAAATTCCGTGGCAACCGATCAAGTGAGACTAAACTGCCATGTTTATAATATTCATTCAGTTATCTCATAACTACTTGTGAATTCCAATTATTGTATCCCATTCCGGATAAATAGAAAATGTCAAACTTTCCGATCGAACAATCGAACACCCAAGTTTTCCCGATACAGATCAACACATGAAACAAGTCTAACAACATTCAGTTCGTGCCTCAGTACCAACGGTCCTGCCGTAGAAGGGTCAAGCCAACGCCTCACATGTGGCACGCCGTACTGCCCCAAACCCGAAGGTTCAAAGGGCAGTTCAAGACGGTCACATAATCGAGTTAAGGTTTATTGTCTTCTAGAGGGACCATCGCGTTACTTGCACTACTTAGAACGTCGTTAAACTACGGAAAATCCAACACCTGGAAATTTCCCGACAGGGGAAAAATTGGGTATTTATATCCGGTCGAACTTTTTAACATATTCTAATATTTATCCGGAAAGCCACATAGACAAAATTTGATACTCCGATCGAAACACCGAATCCCCAAATCAATCCCAGAAAATTCAACTCTTGAATTAATTTTAAAAATTCCCAGAAAACTTAGCATAATTTATCAGGAATTACTGTGCAAACAATGAGGGCTGACGTCACCAGATTGCCGTGGTTCCGCCGCCGTTTATACTGTTCATGAACAAATTTTTGCGCCGTAATTCTAATATTTCCCTGCTGAATTTTTTAGCAATTTTTAATTTGGAAAAATCCACGTTTTTGAAAAAAAGACAGAGAGCATTATTTGAGATGGGTTTCGGGTTCGTTCGGGTTTCAAATTCCGTCTAGACTTCGCCTAAGGCTCTAGCTAGGCTCTGATACCACTGTAGGGTTCCTAGGCACTCTCAAGAGGTCTCACAAGCCATCAACCATGCCAATTTCAAAAATCTAGGTGCCGAGAGACCCGACTACGGATCATTGGATAGATATTTAGGCGAACAAAGTAACTAGTTAACACTTAACTACTAGAATACGGAAATACAACCTTTATAGATCCGGTGCTCCACCTCCATAGCTCCGCAATGAAGTCTCCTCGCTGTCCAAGTCGAACCTCGGGCTCTAGCGTCGGCTTCATCGGAGAATGAACGGGCTAGGTCATCGATGTCGATGCCGAAGATGATCTACGTCGAGGCATCGCTAAATCAAGCTCCGACTTCACCATGTCAAGAAACTTGTGAAGAAAACACACTCTACTACTTGGCAAGAGGTAGAGGATGAAGAAATAGGAAGTGGGTAGACTTTAGAATTGGATTTCTCACTAATTTCCATCAATCACCATTGATGGAGCTTGCTATTCTTCATGGAAGAAGATGAAGAAGAAGAAGAAAGTCTTATGATATGTCTTGAATTATTGGATAAATAAATCAATACTTATCATATATTAACCCTTGGTTAATTGTAGAGAATGGACCATGGTTAACTTGGATGGTTAGGGTTAAGCATGAGACAAGAATGAAGACTAAGTCAATGCTTCAAGAAACTTCAACTAAAAACAAAAAATAGCAACCATTCTTTTCTCATCTTTTCCAAAAATAAATAAACAAATAAATAAGTAAGAAAAAGAGAACCCTAATCATAAACTTAACCATGTTTTAATTCTTTACACTTAACCAAGTAAACATGTATCATCAAACATGATACAATCAAGTGCACAAAACTATATCGAATATACAATGTGCACATCCGAGTGAGAAAATCCATCTTAAGTAAACCGATACTAGTTGATGCAAAGTAATATATCAAATATATAAATATGCATTAAATCATTAAATCAACACTTGATTCAATGATCCGGTCATGTCGCACACAACCGACTAGTATACAATATATCGGCTTATCGAATCAACGCTTGAATCGATAACTAGGTTATATCGCATACAACCATTCGATACATTTATCGCGAGAATAGAATACGGTATCACATACACGCATTATTCTCGGTCCCGCACATATCTCATATGCGCTCCTATTTCGTTTCGCTTGAGCCAGGAAACCTCTGTGTAGGACTCTAAAGACTCGTCAATACGCCGGCAGCAGGTGATGATCATATCAAACACCCACAAGCCGCAAGCGGTCTGCTAAACGTAACGGCCACCCGAGTATTGAGCGATCTGAAGATCGACGAGCAAGCCCGCTCACACTCCAGTGAATCCAACCAGTAACACTACTGTACAGTCCGGTCTGATCGTCTGATATGTCGCATATCTTGCCTAAGGGTGGTAAACGTCAGACCCCAATAGCTCGATAAGTCGTGTTGATATGAGGTCTATAACAGTTCGAGAAACTACTGGTAACACTTACCAGTAAATCTCAGCAACCCTGGCCAGGGATTTCCGGTTATAGCCAATCGAACACAGCGCAACATCAACCCCCTATACCGGGAGAGACGAATCCCCTCCTATCGCTCATTGCCTCCATGTGACTCGGGACTGTACCCAAAAACCACCGTTTTGCACGCCCTCTTAGACGTGGTAAGATGGAAATCAAAGCACAGTGGGAACCACACAAGACTCTATGACGATCTCGGGTCAACAGACTACTCTGTACCAGTGTTACCAGAGAACTGCCATCTGACGTGAGGTATAATACCATCTGGGAGTTCTCGGCGAGTCCGTCCAGTGTACCCAGTCTCTACTGAGCACCCGTATATCATCTCTGATGTCAAACACCGATGGATATGGGATCATCCATCGCCCATCTGTATGGGTCGAGAAGGTACACGCTAGTCTACTCTGGTATATCGATGCCCCGTCTCGATACACCCACGACTAGGGACTTTGAAGGATGTACTTATGGACTACCTTGTCCCCACTAGTATGATCCGCATCATAGTCCAGGTAGTCAAGTACACATCCTAAGGGCTTTACCAACATATAACAGAGAGACAATCAGTGTACACGTTAAGGTAAAGAGCAACCAGATAGCATACTATCATGTCGAGCAAGAAAGTCCTCCCTATATATGTCCCAGCATCCACTACAATATACATCCTATGTACAGTAATGGCCTATAGGGCATACATATAAGTAACAACTACACGGTAGGATTACTGCATCCTGATATGACTCTTCGCATGACCTGCTTGCGCACATACACATTTGTATTTCCATATTGGTGCACATATACATTGATACATCCATACTTGCGGATATACATATTTGTATATTCATATTGGTGCACATATACCTTCATACACCCATACTTGTGCACATACAAATTGTATATCCATATTTGTGCACACATACATTGGTACATCTATACTTATGCATATACATATTGTACCTACATAGATAACTGGTTTTATTGGGAAATTGGGAACCGCATGTTATATTTTAAAAACTGGAATCATTTTATAAGAGCGCTTTCCACTTAATATGTCATATCATTGTTCCATGTTGCATGATATATCGATATGCTCGCATTTCTCTTATATGTCGCATACATCATGCTCTATTATTTTACGCATTGAGATATGCTGTTTCCATGAGATTTCTGGATTTGAGAACCGTGGACATTTCAAAAGAGATTATATGTTGTTTTAAAAACCTGGTTTCTCTTGATATGATATTTCAGTGTGTCCACCATGTGTTTTCTCAGTTCTAAGAGCGACATGTGAAACCCGATTCGAGGAGGCGGATGACGCTGATTGCGGGTACATGGTGGACCCAGTATGGTACCCTGGGGCGAGAACGGATAGCTGTGCAGTAGACGGTGAGCCTGGCAGAGGGACTACTACTTACCGGTGATAGTATTTGGGCTCGGCGGATATCCGGAAGATACCAATCGCAGTCGAGAGATGATATGGGCCGATCCGGACCGACAGAGCCCGTGGGCCGATCCAGACTGACGGAGCTCGATATATGAGGATTTACGTGCCGATGCTGGGCACGGTTTTCATGATGTTTTTGAGTGTTGATGCTAGGCACTCAGGTTCCATGATTTTGATGTGTTGGGAGGGACACCGTTGATATATATCCTCATATTTTCATGCACACTCCTTTATGATATTTACGTGCATAAAGACACTGATTATATGGGTGGACAAGATCCACATGCATACATACCTTGATTTTGGGTGGATGAGATCCACATGCATGCATACCTTGATTATGGTTGGATGAGATCCTTATACATGCATTGAGTATTACTGTTGGATGATACCACATGCATATAGGTTTGACTACTTTGTTGGCGCATATACCGACCCGGTCACCCTAAATATCATAGTATTACCTTTTGATATAGTTGACCTAGGAGTTGTTGTTTATTCAATTTCTACTTGTTGATATATTTTTATTCACGAGTTGGCAACTCACCCCCGTTGTGCCACAGTTCTTGCAGGTTGACCGCTTGGATCAGTAGCGGCATCGCTCGCACACAGCTTCATTTGGGTGTTTTGCAGTGGTAGGTGGGACATTTGTATCGTACCCACTCTTGTATTATATTTCATATTGTATCTAGTTAACTCCATCAATCAATCAAAATGTGTAAATTGTATAAGTAATGAGACTTAGTGGGATTGTGGTTGCGAGACTTAGAGCGAGGGGGTTTTCTCTACTTGTGATATTTATGTCTTGCTTATTTCTTTATCTTTTGTGGTGAACTTCACCGTTGGGCATCGTATACTTATTCTTACTGTATTGCGTGGTTGTGATCCATCGTTTGGCGAAGAGCTAGCTCCCGCTTGGGGATGCCCTTATCTTTATTATTTATTTATGCTTTTGGATCAAAATATACAAAGGAGGTGCTGCCAAAATTTTCAAAAGACGAAACATGCTTTCAAACTAGTAAATTTCAATTGCATCATTCATGTTCCTTTTTTATGAATCAAGAACACTTGATTTCATTATACATTTATCTCAAAACCTCACCTCCTTTATTTTTCTTAAAAAGGTTTAGATTTCTGGGTTTCAGCTTACTTGAATTCCGTTACGCCTTTAGACGATGCGTGATTCAAGTGCTGGTCACGAGCTAATATTTCGGGTCGTGACAAAGTTGGTATCAGAGCGTTAGGTTTAACCTTTGTTCGAGTCTATGTTTGACTATGCGGAGCCTAGGGCAGGTATGTATTTTGGAACCTAGGCTTGACCTTACAGAACTTAGACTTGAACCGGGGGGGTATTGACCCGAACTTTCGTTTCATAGGCTGACCCTAATTGATAGAGTAGGTAGCTTGAGTAGAGTGACATACCGTACGTATGTTCCGCGGCATATTTACGATACGATACTCCACTTAAGAAACCTTAGGATGTACATATTTTGAGATCTGTGATTCTCTTCGTGTCCTTGATTATACATCCATTTGGGATCCTTGATTTTATTTGTTCCATGATCATACTCTCATTGACGCCGTTCCTTCTTATGATCTTGTATCCATTCTGGAGCTGTCGTTTCCTCTCATGCCGTTGATCTGCCTTCTTCGATACTCGATTGAGGTTCCTGTCACCATGTGTAAGCGCAGATTGAGCTGCTGCTAGTGTTGTGGTCAGGATGAGCTCGTCTGGTACGAGGGCTGACCATTGTGTTTTCTGGTGACAAGGGAACGTCTCGAGCTAGTGTTATGTTGTCACGCCCCACTTCCCAGAGTACGCTAAAATGGGCACGTGGCATAGCCAACCATGCTACCTGTGGGTAGGAAGTATCCATCCACAGTCACATTACGGCTGTAGAGATATCAAGAACAAAATAAAACTATCTAACACATGTCCATAATCCAAGATAACACGAGTCAAGAATAATAAAATGCGGAAGCGAAAGATCCAATACAAAATTACTGGAATGTATGTCCCATAATGCGGGATCACATCAGGAAGAAAAATGCAGGAAGAAAAACTAACTACCGTTGACACTCACAGCTCAGCTTGTTGGCTGAAGTACTCCTGCTTATACTGCAACAGTGGTACAGAATCTGGGCCATGCAAAACCCAGACGTTAGCGCGTCATGTCATCAAGTAATAACATATAAACAGGGTAACAGGCAATGCAAATATAAACATGAATAAAGCAAGGGTAACAATAATATAAATCAGGGCAGTGCAGGGTAGTGTGCAGTGGGTAAACTAAATTGTTCTATCAGGTTTTCTGTTCTAAAGTCTTTGAAATCAAATTGATGAATCATCGATATAACTCAATAGTATCCCGTGCATACCCGGGACCACGGCTCAGATTCTCGGGCTGAAACCGAGACATACCGCTAGGCACTAAACAGGAATATGTACAGATGAATGATGTCAGCAGCATCATCCCAAGGCTGGCCTAGCCTCTAAACTGATCAGAACAGGTAGTGAACTGTTGAGTTACAAGTCAGGTTTCACCTTTGATTTCCCCATACCCCCAGGTTATATGTGTGTGTCAAGTCAAGTATTCAGTAATCAAGAACTAATGCCAACACAGGATCAGGTAAGCAGGTTTGTCTGGATAGACAACAGGAACGGTCCATGAGGACTACATGTCAGGTTTGTTGGCATTAGACACAAGATCAGGTAACGAGTCAAGTCATGGTACATCAGGTCAAGTCAAGCAGTATACGGTACCATGTCGGGTCAATCAATATGTATGTAGCAAGTCAGGTCAAGATGTAAACGATATCATGTGTGTGCTCATACTCAGTTACATAATCAAGCATGGTTATCAACAACATAAATCTAAGCAACGAATTAAACAACAAAGAAGCTTCAATTAATTAGCAGCATAGTTATCAGTTGTGTTTCAGAGGTGATTACAACGTTATAAGAATACAATATGACAGTTATGGCCGTTAAATCATGTTAACAAGTTTAAGAATTTTGTGGATGCATTGATATATATATATATATATATATATATATATATATATAGGTTCAATGGATGAAATCACAGCTAATACAGGTTAAATGTACACGAGTCTCCGAATGAAGTAAAACTATAGAGAAAGTGCCATAGGCTACGTTAATAGTGAAAGTGTGATTAAAACATGTAAATATGGTTTTTAGGTTTAATACAGTAATTGCAAACGGTAGGTTTCAAGTTTGGAAGATAAATTGATATAACACGACATTGAACATGAAAATGGGGAATTATAGTACTAAAGTTAAACTGCTGGTTTAGGGTGTTATCAATGTATATGTAAATATTATTTAGCATGTAGCAAGGGGTACTTGCCTCGACGGGTCGCGAATCGGGAAAACGGAATATTAAACGTCGGCGGGGAAATCTCACGACGGGCGCACGGTTCACGGAATGAACCCAAACGACGAACAGTGGAACCACACTGGTCAGGGTATCTCGCTGGATCGTCGAGACACGCCGCCGGCATGGCCGGATTCCGGCGAGACACAAAAACAGTGAAAAATCAAGAATGCAAACAAGAAAAGAAAATAAAATAAAGAAGAAGGGAAGAAGGATAGAGAAGGGGGTGCTCACGAGGATCTGTGGGGAGGTTGTGGTCGCCGATCACGTTGACGGAGCTCCGGCGGTCAGCCTACGACGACGGCGACAGAAACTACAGATCAAGAAACCATGAGTAGAGAAGAAAGAAGAAGGAAGGAGAAGAGGAGAGGGATGCTACGCTCACCGAGGAGGGTGCTTGCCAGACCAGGGGACGGATGAAGATCGCCGGCGGCGATCCCTCGACGTGCTGCAGCGTGCAGGGGTGCGCCGTGCTCATGCAGGGTCCTCGGGAGAGGAGGAGGGAGGAAGGAGATGCAGTGGAGCTGACGAGGGCGAGGAGGCCGGTGATGGTGTCGTCGGCGTTGGGGCGAAGGTGAGGGAGAATGAGGCGGCTAGGGCTCGCGATGTTGGGTTGTTTCGGTGAAAAGAAAAAATAGAAGGAGGAAGGAAGAAATATACAGAGGAGAGAGAGAGAGACGGGGAGAGAGAGAGACGGATTGCGAGAGGAGAGAGAGAGGAGAGAGATAGAGAGGGGAGAGAGATCGAGAGGAGAGAGAATCGGGGAGGAGAAAGAAAGTTGGCACGTAGTGCCAGGGAGAGAGAGAGAAAGAGAGACGGGGAGAGAGAGAGAGATGGGTAGCGGGGCCCAGGTTAAAGGATGAAGGGGATTGGCTGGGATAAAAAATAAGAAAGGAAGGAAATATTTTGTGGGGTTTCAGTTAGGGAAAAATCTTTTCAAAGATTTAAGGAAAAAGGAAAATATATTATATGGGTTTAAATTTAAATTCGACGGTATAAAAATACTAGAAATTAGGATTTGGCGCAAATGCAAAATATTTCCAAATTGCGCCCGGGTCGGGTCCAAAAATTTGAAATTGAAATAGGAAAATTTTAGAAGGGATCTAAAATTTAAAATGAAGTATTTTACAATCAAAAAGCATACCCCCAAAACGGACACATGTATGTGCGCGTAGCCGTCCAAACTCGCCCGTTTCACTGAACGGGACAAGAACACGATGCAAGGACGCTACAACAGGGTTAGGGGTGTCAAGCATATCATGACAAATATTTTTAATTTTATTTTAGATGCCTTAAATTGTTATATGCAGAAGTGAATTGTCAGGTAAAATTTATACTAGCAACAGTCAATTAGGATCAATGAAATAAATACCATACACCATTCATACGGTAACAGAAACTAGTAGTATTGGGCTCGGTTGTTACATTATACCCAACTACAAAAGAATTTCATCCTCGAAATTCCAAGAATACAAAGATAGACGACAATTAACTACATGAAAAGATGAGGAAAATTCTTCCGGATTTCATCTTCTCGTTCCCAAGTGGACTCCCCATGCGAGCGATTATCCCAAGAAACAAGTACAAGAGGGATAACCTTGTTCTTAAGAACTTTTTCCCTTCGATCCACAATTTCAACCGGTCGCTCTTCGAAAGTCAAGTCTTCTCGCACCGTCAGCTCCGAATGATCCAATACATGCATTTCATCACGAACATACTTACGGAGTTGAGATACGTGAAACACATCGTGCACATTCGCCAAGGACTGCGCTAACGCCAAACGATACGCTACCTCACCAACACGCTCCAAGATCTCAAAGGGTATAACAAATCGGGGACTGAGCTTCCCTCGACTTCCAAAGCGAATCACCCCACTAGTCGGTGATATCTTCAAGAATACCAAATCACCCACGGCGAACTCTAGAGGTCTTCTCGACGTATCTGCCCAACTCTTCTGTCGGTCTTGAGCTGCTTTCATATGATTCCTGATAGTATAAACTTTCTCTACTGTCTGCACAACCAAATCTGGTCCCAACAATCTTCGTTCACCAACATCGTCCCAACAAACAGGTGAACGGTATTTACGACCATACAAAGCTTTAAATGGAGCCATCTGGATAGTTTCCTGGAAACTGTTGTTGTAAGAAAACTCCACCAAATGTAGATGATCCTCCCATGAACCCTTGAAGTCCAACCTGCACGCTCTCAACATATCTTCAAGAGTTTGGATCGTTCTCTCCGACTGACCATCAGTTTGAGGATGATAAGCCGTACTAAAGTTCAATCGAGTCCCCAAACTTTCCTGTAAACTCCGCCAAAAGTGTGATAAGAACCGAGTGTCCCGATCGGACACGATGCTCACCGGTACTCCATGCAATCTTACAATCTCCTGCAGGTACCGCTCTGCCAAAGTCTCTGTTGATTGACCAACCCGAAAAGGGATAAAGTGAGCTGCCTTGGTCAATCGATCAACAATCACCCATACTGCATTGTTGCCTTTTAGACTCCGCGGTAAAGCCGTCACGAAATCCATGGTTATATGTTCCCACTTCCACTGAGGAATCGGAAGTGGTTGCAATAAACCAGCAACCCTTTGATGTTCAGCCTTAACTTACTGACACACCAAGCACTTTGCCCCAAAGCGAGCAATCTCCCGTTTCATGCCTTCCTACCAGAAATGCTGTCGAATATCTCGGTACATCTTTGTGCCTCCTGGATGTATAGAATAAGCTGAACTGTGTCCCTCCTTCATAAGTTCTTCACGAGTATCTCCCTTTGGTACATACAAACGGCTACCATACCTCAAAAAACCATCTTCGTGGATCAATAAATCTGTTCGTAGTCCAGCTTCAACCTGTTCTCGAAACTTTTGCAATCTAGGATCCTGCGATTGCGCTGCTTTAATACTCTTGATCAACGACGAATGTACTTGCAGCTGCATCAACTGTCCCGAAGAATGCGGTAGCACAACCT
This sequence comes from Agapanthus africanus, assembly GCA_030015575.1. Classification (NCBI taxonomy): domain Eukaryota; kingdom Viridiplantae; phylum Streptophyta; class Magnoliopsida; order Asparagales; family Amaryllidaceae; genus Agapanthus; species Agapanthus africanus. The sequence goes on along the minus strand of CM057343.1, from coordinate 248,670,007 downwards.
TCAAGTCAAATGTTCGAAAATCTTCAACGAGTTCTTTCTGTGTAGTCAACATCTGAATTGCTGGTAATCGACTGAGCGCATCCGGCATGACATTAATTTTCCCCGGATGGTACTTAAGATCAAGATCGTAATCAGCCATCAGCTCCAACCATCTACGTTGCCTCATATTAAGCTCCTTCTGCGTGAACACATACTTCAAGCTCTTATGATCAGTAAAAACTTCGACCCTTTCACCCAAAAGGTAATGTCTCCAAATCTTCAACGCGAAAATCACGGCCGCAAGCTCCAAGTCATGAGTTGGGTAATTTTTCTCATGAGTCTTCAACTGTCTTGATGCGTACGCTACAACCTTCCCATGCTGCATCAAAGCACATCCCAATCCTTTCCCAGATGTGTCGCTGTGAATCACCAATCCTCCGGAATTATCTGGCACGGTCAGAATAGGGGCGGTTATCAACTTCTGCTTCAACGTCTCAAAAGCTGACGCACATCTATCCGTCCACACAAAAGGTACCTCCTTGCGCGTAAGCTTGGTCAACGGCTCCGCCAGACGAGCAAAGTTCTCCACAAATCTCCTGTAATATCCGGCGAGTCCAAGAAAGCTTCTTATCTCCGCAACATTCTTTGGAATCGGCCAATCACGAACTGCTGCAATCTTTTCGGGATTGACGGCGATTCCATCGCCAGACACAACATGCCCGAAAAACTTTACTTCTTCCAGCCAAAACTCACACTTACTCATCTTCGCATACAACTTCTCCTGCCTCAACGGCTGCAGCGCGATCTTCAAATGTTCTGCATGCTCTTCAAAACTCTTCGAGTACACCAGAATATCGTCAATGAACCCCACAATAAACTGGTCCAAGAATGGTGAAAAGATTCGGTTCATCAAGTCTATGAATATTGCCGGTGCATTCGTTACTCCGAAGGGCATCACTAAGTATTCGTAATGTCCATACCGAGTTTGGAACGCCGTCTTGCAAATATCTTCTGCTTTCACTCGGACCTGATGATACCCGGATCGCAAATCCAGTTTCGAGAATACCCTCGCGCCACTAAGCTGCTCGAAAAGTTCGCTAATGCGAGGGATCGGGTACTTGTTCTTAATAGTCACCCGGTTTAATTCTCGATAGTCGATGCACATCCTTCTCGTGCCATCTTTCTTCTTTACTAGAAGAACTGGAGCTCCCCAAGACGAGTTACTGCTTCGAATCAAACCCTTCTCAAGCAGTTCAGCAACCTGTTTCTTGACTTCTTCCAACTCTACTGGTGCCATTGGATAATACGCTTTGGATACTGGCGCTGCACCAGGAATAAGATCAATTGCGAACTCCACGTCTCGCTTCGGCGGTAAACCCGATATATCTTCAAACACGTCCATAAAATCACGAACGACAGCTGGCTCCTCACTTTTATCAACTTCCATTGATGCAAGAATATTGTTTGTCGGTCTAGCCCTAAACTCGACTGGCCCGACAGAACTGCTTCCTCCAGTGAAGCTAAACTCGGGATGTCCGAGAATCTGGAAAATTACTTTCATTGCCCTACAATCATTGTGAGCGTGGAATGTGCCAAGAAAATCCATTCCCAAGATGACTTCGTAGCTGCCCGTATCAATCACCAAGAAATCTGCAAAAAGCTCCCGTCCGCACACAACAACTGTACAATCTTTACATTCCCTACTAGCTATGATTTTCCTATTCCCAGTGTGTATGTCCCAGAAACTAGACAGGGTCGTGCAGGTAATCGAGTGTGTAGTTATAAACTTGGATGACATAAAATAATGGGATGCACCAGAATCAAATAATGCTAATGCGGGAAAACCATGAACGAGTAGAATACCTGAAACAACTTCTCCTGACGCCTTAGCTTCTTCAGCTGTCAAGGTAAAAGCTCGAGCCTGATTAGGTCCTTGAGTCAGCTGTTTCTGTCCCTGGAACGGTCTCTCCGGAGGCTTCTGAATATCATCCCTCGTATGAAGCTTCGACGGACAAGCGCTGACAGCGTGATCTGCCGCTCCACAAACTAAACAGAGTCCCAGCCTCCTTCGACAATCCTTTTGCACGTGGCCAGGCAAATTGCAGTAGTTACAAGTCATGCTCTTTCTTTGATCGATGACAACAGGCTTCTTCATGGGTGCTACGCCTCGACGGTCCACTGGAATACCTCTGCGACCATGAGCTCGGTTTGGTACGGATGCTGGCTTCCTTACCGCAACTGCCATCTGCTGCAAACTCCCCTTCATCCCAGATAGACTCTGCTAATCTCGGGCTGCCGCAAGTACTTGTGAGAAAGTGGTCAAACCCAGGGAGACAATCTGCCTCTGGATGTCCACATCCAAGTTGCGCATGAACCTCCGTGCCCTGTCTGCATCGTTGGCAACTAAAGGTCCAGCGAATCTACTGAGTCTTGTCCATTCTGCTGCATGCACATCTACGGTTGCTCCATTCTGCTTTAGCTCGATGAACTTCTCTTCCATTTCCTGCCGTGCGGTCCGCGGGAAGAACTTCTCTAGGAAACAGTTTGAAAAATCCGCCCACTTGATCGGCTTGGGCAAGCGGTTCTCCTCCACAAGCCACCATTCTCGGGCGTAGTCCACTAACTGAATGCGTACTACATCAACTCTTTTTTCATCCGGAATCTGTGCCGCAATAAGCAAATTCTCTGTGTCAACTAGCCACTGCTCCGCTAGCAACGGCTCCTCTAAACCAGTAAATGCAGACGGACCCAAATGCCTGAAATATGCTACGGTCCCTACTCGGTCAACTGGTTTAGCTCCAACATTGTTCACAGACTGCTGAACGATCTGCAAACCATCCTGAAATGATTCCGCTTGCTGCTGGATCAGCTCGGTCCGTCTCTTTTGATTCTCCAGCATTCCCCTTATCACTCCAAGCATGGCGGCTTCGTCCACACGCCTTTGGTACGTCTTCAAATTCTTATCTGCCATATTCCTGAAATCAAAACACCCAACATTAGCATGATAATAGACTCAAAATATAGATCAAGGCTAGAACTCCAAGTTACTTAAATAGAGTGCCGCATTGTAACTATTCTGCGGTGTCATAGCCACAATTACATAACTCCACCCAAGTCGCCTAAGTCTTAGAGATGACAAGGAATCAGGTTTTCGAGTCGATATGCAAAGGAAGTTTGCACATCGTAAAAGATATAATCAGGAAGAATGTGATTCAAGAATGGTAAAACGGCAAGGTGGCAGGACATGTTTCCTAAACACTGGTATTCTGAATCGTGTATTGGGTACAATACCCAACTACAAAAAGAATCAACCCGACTGACCTATGGCTCTGATACCAAAAGAACCATGTCACGCTCCGCTTCCCAGAGTACGCTAAAATGGGCACGTGACATAGCCAACCATGCTACCTGTGGGCAGGAAGTATCCATCCACAGTCACATTACGGCTGTAGAGATATTAAGAACAAAATAAAACTATCTAACACATGTCCATAATCCAAGATAACATGAGTCAAGAATAATAAAATACGGAAACGAAAAATCTAATACAAAATAACTGGAATATATCTCCCATAATGCGGGCTCACATCAGGAATAAAAATGCAGGAAGAAAAACTAACTACCGTTGACACTCACAGCTCAGCCTGTTGGCAGAAGTACTCCTGCTCAGACTGCAACAGTGGTACAGAATCTGGGCCATGCAAAACCCAGACGTCAGCGCGTCATGTCATCAAGTAATAACTTATAAACAGGGTAACAGGCAATGCAAATATAAACATGAATAAAGCAAGGGTAACAATAATATAAATCAGGGCAGTGCAGGGTAGTGTGCAGTGGGTAAACTAAACTGTTCTATCAGGTTTTCTGTTCTAAAGTCTTTGAAATCAAATTGATGAATCATCGATGTAACTCAATAGTATCCCGTGCATACCCGGGACCACGACCCAGATTCTCGGGCTGAAACCGAGACATGCCGCTAGGCACTAAACAGGAATATGTACAAATGAATGATGTCAGCAGCATCATCCCAAGGCTGGCCTAGCCTCTAAACCGATCAGAACAGGTAGTGAATTGTTGAGTTACAAGTCAGGTTTCACCTTTGATTTCCCCATACCCCCAGTTTATATGTGTGTGTCAAGTCAAGTATTCAGTAATCAAGAACTAATGCCAACACAGGATCAGGTAAGCAGGTTTGTCTGGATAGAAAACAGGAACGGTCCATGAGGACTACATGTCAGGTTTGTTGGCATTAGACACAAGATCAGGTAACGAGTCAAGTCATGGTACATCAGGTCAAGTGAAGCAGTATACGGTACCATGTCGGGTTAATCAATAAGTATGTAGCAAGTCAGGTCAAGATGTAAACGATATCATGGGTGTGCTCATACTCAGTTACATAATCAAGCTTGGTTATCAACAACATAAATCTAAGCAACGAATTAAACAACAAAGAAGCTTCAATTAATTAGCAGCATAGTTATCAGTTGTGTTCAGAGGTGATTTCAACGTTATAAGAATACAATATGACAGTTATGGCCGTTAAATCATGTTAACAAGTTTAAGAATTTTGTGGATGCAATGATATATATATATATATATATATATATATATATATATATATATATATATATAGGTTCAATGGATGAAATCACAGCTAATACAGGTTAAACGTGCACGAGTTTCCAAATGAAGTAAAACTATAGAGAAAGTGCCATAAGCTACGTTAATAGTGAAAGTGTGATTAAAACATGTAAATGTGGTTATTAGATTTAATACAGTAATTGCAAACTGTAGGTTTCAAGTTTGGAAGATAAATTGATATAACACGACATTGAACACGAAAATGGGGAATAATAGTACTAAAGTTAAACTGCAGGTTTAGGGTGTTATCAATGTATATGTAAATATTATTTAGCATGTAGCAAGGGGTACTTGCCTCGACGGGTCGTGAATCGGGAAAACGGAATGTTAAACGTCGGCGGGGAATTCTCGCGACGGGCGCACGGTTCACGAAATGAACCCAAACGACGAACAGTGGAACCACACAGGTCAGGGTATCTCGTTGGATCGTCGAGACACGCCGCCGGCACGGCCGGATTCCGGCGAGACTCAAAAACAGTGAACAATCAAGAATGCAAACAAGAAAAGAAAAGAAAAGAAAGAAGAAGGGAAGGAGGATAGAGAAGAGGGTGCTCACGAGGATCTGTGGGGTGGTTGTGGTCGCCGATCACGTCGACGGAGCTCCGGCGGTCAGCCTACAATGACGGTGACAGAAACTACAGATCAAGAAACCATGAGCAGAGAAGAAAGAAGAAGGAAGGAGAAGAGGAGAGGGATGCTACGCTCACTGAGGAGGGTGCTTGCGAGACCAGAGGAAGGATGAAGATCGCCGGCGGCGATCCCTCGACGTGCTGCAGCGTGCAAGGGTGCGCGGTGCTCGTGCAGGGTCCTCGGGAGAGGAGGAGGGAGGAAGGAGATGCAGTGGAGCTGATGAGGGCCAGGAGTCGAGGAGGCCGGTGATGGTGTCGTCGGCGTTGGGGCGAAGGTGAGGGAGAACGAGGCGGCTAGGGCTCGCGATGTTGGGTTGTTTCGGTGAAAAGAAAAAATAGAGGGAGGAAGGAAATATATAGAGGAGAGAGAGAGGAGAGACGGGGAGAGAGAGAGAGGGATTGCGAGAGGAGAGAGAGAGAGAGGAGAGAGATAGAGAAGGGAGAGAGATCGAGAGGAGAGAGAATCGGGGTGGAGAAAGAAAGTTGGCACGTAGTACCAGGGAGAGAGAGAGAAAGAGAGATGAGGAGAGAGAGAGAGAGATGGGTAGCGGGGCCCAGGTTAAAGGATGAAGGGGATTGGCTGTGATAAAAAATAAGAAAGGAAGGAAATATTTTGTGGGGTTTCAGTTAGGGAAAAATCTTTTCAAAGATTTAAGGAAAAAGGAAAATATATTATATGGGTTTAAATTTAAATTCGACGGTATAAAAATACTAGAAATTTGGATTTGGCGCAAATGCAAAATATTTCAAAATTTCGCCCGGGTCGGGTCCAAATATTTGAAATTGAAATAGGAAAATTATAGGCGGGATCCAAAATTTAAAATGAAGTATTTTACAATAAAAAAGAATACCCCCAAAACGGACACACGTACGTGCGCGTAGCCATCCAAACTCGCCCGTTTCACTGAACGGGACGAGAACACGATGCAAGGACGCTACAACAGGGTCAGGGGTGTCAAGCATGTCATGACAAATATTTTTAATTTTATTTTAGATGCCTTAAATGGTTATATGCAGAAGTGAATTGTCGGGTAAAATTTATACTAGCAACAGTCAATTAGGATCAATGAAATAAATACCATACACCATTCATACGGTAACAGAAACTAGTAGCATTGGGCTCGGTTGTTACATATGTTGTGACCTCCTTTTGAGGCGAGTGTTTGATTTTACACCGGATGATCGGGGCATTGTTAGAGCTGCCAGTTGCGAGAGGACTGTTGATGTACAGCATACATCAAAGATATTGATATCGCCGATCGTGCAGACAGATGACCCAGCTGTGGCTGAGATTGATGGAATGTCGCTTCCAGAGCTTACGAGCTAAGATCGCCGGAGCTTCCGGACAGAGATGCGACAGATGATAGCTTGTCTATCCCGAGTTGGGGGACGAAGGTGTTTCTTCAGATTGATGCGTCGACGTAGGCCCAGTTGAATTGAAGATTTCCAGTGTGGAGAGTCTTACTCAGATCTAGAGCAAGCCGATCCAGAGATGACTGCCGATGTATCGCCTTTCCTGGAGCATTGAGGCATTGTTTAGCATGCGGGCGAAGAACATTCACATGTTGTATAGGCGAGGCTAAAAGGTTCGAACGAGTGTCAAGAATCTATTTTTCCCAAGTTTAAAGTGTTCGGAGGAACATGCAGGTAATTTTGTGGACCCTCTAGAAGAATGAAATCCTTACTCGACATGATGACTATAGAACCGCTTTGAACCTTTGGGTTTGTGGCAGTTTAGCGGTGTCATCAGTGAGGCTTGGGTTTGCCCTTCTACGGCTGGTCCAGAGGTGCTGTGGTATGTACCGGATATTTTTAGACTGCGCTCAGGTGTTGAACCTTCAGGAAATTTTCGGACCTCGATAACTCGATCGAAAAGTTTGACGTCGTCTAGATATCATGTGATAAGAGATCAGTAAGCTGACCAGCTTCGGATAGAAGAACTCACCCAGATGCGTTGTGAGTTGACCGGGAGCGAACGAGTATTGAGTATTCCTCTGATGGTTGGGGCGAGTTCCCGAGGACGCGTTCGGCCAGATATCTTCTACAGAGTGATGAAGATACAGAGTACGCGATTTTGAGTCCGTGTGAGAGACTTCGGATTGACCGTGGCCGAGAGCAGTGGCGGTACATAGGTAGCATGACGTGACGTGGAAGCGGACGATGACAAAGGCGAGTGGAGCCAGAGGTTCATGCGCGATGCTGATGAGCTGTTGCTACTCCCCGTCGAGATTAGAGACCTGATATGTATACAGAGGCGTTGTGATACGGCCAGTTCCCGAGGGAAGGTGTGCGGAACATGCAGATGTCCAGAAAACAAGAAAAGATTATGCAAGAGTACCAACCTCCATACAGTTCGGCATAGGCGAGATCGGGAGAGACCTTGAGCAGGATTCCTTCCGGGACACTTCTGCAATGAGATTTGCACCCAGGATCATATGTGTCACGTGTATTCAGAGTGCCAGAGGCCGATGCCAGAGGCGTGCTGCCTTACGAGTGGTCGTGATGAATGACCGGGAGATGACCAGAGAAGTGCCAGAACGGAATCGTTCCCGTTAGCACACCTGACAGGGCCGATGAGCCGATTGTAGGGTTGCTAGGCACGCGCACAAGAGTCTATGAGGCATCAACCATAACCGATTTAAAATTTAGCCCTGCCGAACAACCCTAAACGAGATCTTTAAACTAGAGTTTAGGTGAAAACAAGCATGTTAAACACTTTAACACTAAGTGAGAGGGATTACAACCTTTGTAGATCCGGTCCTTCACTTCATAAGCTCCGTGTTGAGGTCCCTTCACTGCGATCATCATGTTCCAGACTCTCTAGAGGCTCAACGAAGAGAAAGATGCAAGCTTGCTTCCGATCTTCGATAACAAAGATGATCTACCTTGAAGTTTCATTAACACAAGCTCTCACTCACTAAATGAAGTGAACACCATCATCTAAATGGCAAGGATATATGAGGATGATGAAGTAGGATTTTTGCTCTCATTTTTTTTCATATTCTCACTCATTTTCATCACTTAGGAAAAACCTAGAAAGCTTTTCCATGAAGAAAGAAGGAAGAAGAAGATGAATAATCATTTGTGATGAATAATGAAATGTTGTCATAATCATTTATGCAACTATGGTTAACTAAACCTTTGTAGAGATTTAACTAGGTCTAGGTTTTGGGTTGAGTTAAAGATGAGTCACTTAAAATATCAACACAAATATCTTTTCCAAAACAAAAATGAAAGCTTCTAGAAACTTCTAGAAAAGCTTAACCCAAATCAAGCCCTAACCATATTTAATCTCCACTAAACATGTTGCATTAATAATTATAACATGTTACAATATTATATATCACATATATAATATTTATTGTAACAAAATAAAATAATACAATTAACAAATATCGCATATATATCAATGTATTACCCGAGTGAGAAAAAGAATCTTTTAGTGAGCTAATATTAGTTAATGTAATTTAATATATCATATATATTATTATACATTAAATTATCGAATCAACACTTGATCCGACAATCCGGCTATATCGCATATAACCGACTAATATCTCATTTACCAATTCATCGAATCAACACATGATCCGATGACCCGGCCGATATCTCATATCGCGAGAATAGAATACGGTATCTCATAACGTATTATTCTCGGTCCCGCACATATCACATATGTGCTCCTACTCCGTTAAGCCTGAGCCAGGAAACCTCTGTGTAGGACTCTAAAGAATCGTCAATACGCCGGCAGTAGGTGATGATCATATCAATCACCCACAAGCTGCTGTTAGTGTATATGCCCTAGGGGCCACTATTGTATCATACTAGGTTGTATATTACTTAATGGAAGCTTGGGATATTCACAGTTGTAAATACAGTCTTGCTAAACGTGGTAGTATGCTACTTGGTTTGAGCCTACTTTAATATGTGCATATGTTTCTTATTACGTATGTTTCTTATTACGTATCACTTATACATATTAGTAGAGCCCATAGGATCTTTGCTTGATTACCAGCGTTGTGATGGCAGTCACACTAGTGGGGGCTGGGTAGTCTGTAAGCAACATCCTATACAGGTCCCTGGTCGTTGGATTATCGAGATAGGGCATCGATATTCCGGAGTAGACTAAGTGTGTACGCTTCTCATCCCAGTTGGGGAGATGGTCTGTCCCACAGCCATCTGTACGTCGTACTGGAGATAGTATACAGGTGCTCGTTAGGTTATGGGTACACCGGACAGGACTCGCAGGGGAACTGATTGGTTGGTATTATACCCATCGTCAGTTAACAGTTCCCAGGTGACATGAGTACAGCATAGTCCGCAGACTTGACACTGCTACTTCGCCTCAAGTGTGTCCCACTGTTCTTAGATTTCTACCCAACCAGGGCTCAAAGGAGTCGTGCAAACAGGTAGCAGTTGGGTGCAGTCCCGAGCACTTGGAGGCAGTAGTGGTTAGACAGGATTCGTCTCTCCCGGTATTGGGAGATGATATCGCGCTGTGTCAGAGAGCCATTACGTAAAGTCCCGGGCCAGGGCAAGTGAGATTTACTGGTAGGTTCCATTAGTTTCTCAGGGTGTAATGGGCTTCGCTCCGCCACGACTTATACAGCTATTAGAGGACTGACGCTTGCCGCCCCCTAGGCTTGATATTCGATAGTCTTAGACAAACAGACCGGACTGTACGGAGATTGTCACATCAGGCTCAGTGGGAGTTCGGATGGGTTTCCTCATCGGCTTTCTTATCGACATCTACCTGGGGACCGTTACGTACAGCTAGTGCCGCTTGCGGTCTGTGGTTAAACCCACTGCCAGCGTAGTGTCGAGTCTTTAGAGTCCCACACAGAGAGTTTCCCTGCTACAGGCGAAACGATATAGAGGTCGTATGGTTTTACGACAAGGGTTCGGACGCGTACGTGTGTTTACGCACGTACGACTTTTCGGACAGTTTTTACTAGCCGGCTTTGGTTTAAGCCAGATTCTAGTATCGGGTTATTTGATTTATACAGTCTAAAGTTTTTCCGTGTTTTCACGGATTGGAGGGGCGTTCTCGTAATTTGTCGGGAAGCTTCTAGAAGAGTGGTGACTTGGTGGGGTAAGGTGGCATTGCATTAAATGAGATTAGTGACTCATTTGTGTGATTCATCCATGTCATTAATGCATCATAAATGCTTAATGACTCATGGAGATGAATCACTCATAGATATTTATAAAGCATGGCTGTTAATTCTTTTATTTCATTTTTGGATAAATAAATAATGCTTCATATATATTATGATAGATCATTATCTCATTTCATTCTTATCACTACCTTCTATCTCCTCAAGCTCTCTTATTCTTGAAACCCTAACCCTAACCTCTCATGTGTTGAGATCAAGGGTTAGCTAGACTAATACATCCATAACCTCACTCTTTATCCCCTAGGTAGCTTAGATTAGCACTTTGAGCAACCTAGTTATCTCAAGTTAGAGATAAAGCTTGGCGTAGGAGCTCTCGGTTGGATCGTCTTTGATTCGAGGAGGCCGATGAGGTGCCGATGTTCCAAGGTGTCTACGAGGAGTGGAGGACCACGATGAAGACCCGAAGGACAAGTAACGTGAGGTATAACTTCGAATCCGAGTAGTTAAACCTTTCGTCGTTTGCTAGTAACGGTTTAGATACGATTCATGCACTCAAGTCCGTGTTACGAAGCTTTGATAATTGTTTTTCATATATTCCGCCTCCCCGCAAGTTCGTGGGGTGCGTAACATGGACTTACAGTGGTATCAGAGCCAACTAAACCATTACTAGCTTGTTAGCAACTGATTAGAAGTTCGATCGATGGAAAACGCGAAAACAAAACCCCGGAAATCCCAAGTTTCTGTTAATTTTAAACATGTCTGAAAAAATATTTGATATGCCTTAAAATTCACAGCAGGAAATACAAGAATACTGGGAAAATACGAAGTACCAACTCGGTTGTTTGGCCGCGGATCCGCGGCAATAGAGTGCTTGTGCCGCGGATCCGCCGCCGAGTCAACTCCGAGTTGACTCGGATTTGCTCTGTAATTCTTATTTTTTGGTGTTTTGGTTCTCTGTATGTTTTGTTTATACCCAGGTTACTTCAGTGCTGCTTTGCTTTTAGGGTAGACACGGAATATGGTTATCGATCGATGTTCTAAGATATTTGCTAATTGGGTTTTTATCTGTAATGTTTAATGTGTTCGTAAACCTCCCCTAACTGCTAGTATGTCGGTTGGCAGGGGGTTGCATATTTCTGTAATGTTTACTGTTTGTGTATATGGACTTGATTGGAATGTTGTGATGATTAGTCGGGGTTTGAGATGGGTTTTATATTCATTCATTCGATGTAAATGTAATATGATGTAATATTCTTTTGCGGGGCACATCCAGGTTGCGGTTGTAGCCACCGTTGTATTATTTCTTTTTACTGTTTTTTCTCCTAGGATAGACCCAAGGTGGGGTACACAAACTACCGGGTACTTTGAAGTGTTTAGTGGCCTACTCACTTTGTTGAGGGAGACCGCTTCACTTCGGGTACTTGGCGGGTAGTTTGCCGTACCCGTAGGGGTCTAGGGTGGGGTAATGGTTATTCATCACAACTGTGTAATCCTTCTTTTATTGCAGGCTCAAAACAAATGCGGATTGCTAGTATATCCAATAAAGTTCATCAGTGATCTGGAATGCTTATTATTGCGTCTGACGAATGTACAATATCTATATATGATAGCTATTAGACATCACTTATGTTTTACACCCGCGCTAGCCCAGCCCCCGCTCTGTCGTTAGTTAAGTAACCTAACGGGTGATGACGGGACCCCGTGGCAAATGCGGATGGCATAAGAGGACGTGGTATTTTTGTTGTTTTCTGCAATGATAGGATAAATGATGGGACGCATTATTATAATGCAAAGAAAATAAACCAAAGAATAAGTCGTTGGAACAAATTTAAAAGAAACCACTCTGTTATTTTAAAAAGATCAGAATTTTTAATTGCGGAGCTTTAACCACTCCGTTTAAAAAGTATCAGGTTCCTTCGATTAAATCAAGTTCACTACGTTCACGATTTTACCAAAACCATTCGTAGCCCTCCGTCATTTCTTATGAATGGTCAGTAGTATTCAAGCTATGTTTGTTGGCCTTCGTCAAGGCATAGTGTTTGGTAGCTGCTGGGGTATTCATTTGGTGCATAGATAGTTGTGTTGGTTTGGGACAGTCGTATTGCCTTGTTGGCCTTCGTCAAGGGTATGTACGGGTGGGTTCAAATTAACTAGATAATGATGGGCAGAACTTGACATGTGACTTATGATTTGTTGGCCTTCGTCAAGGTCATAAGAGCATGGGGCAAAAATCCACATCGGGAATTTCTAAAGAAACTGAAATTTGCAGAGAGTAGAATACCGTTTGGAGTTTGATGAATGTTGGTAGGACTCCTTCAACATTATCATACGATGATATTTGGATCCCGATCCTACTGTGAGTACATGCTACTTATCAGGAGATTCGTCACTTAACGATCAATGCTATAAACCAAGTAGGTGCCTAGAAAGGTGTCAGCGGGGCTACGCCCTCATAGAAAAGAGGTTATTTAATTAAGAAACTTCGCGAAAGTGTTGGAAAATCTTCCTCGAAGTATTGACACTGACCTGGCTGAATGGTTAAGCAAGTATTGTACGGTGAGAATAGTCCTGGCTAATTCTTCTTTTATGGTTTGAGGAGGGATTCGAGAAATAGTGGGAGCCATCCTGTTTAGATAAATTAAAAACCAATCTAAACTTGCAAGAGCATCATGCTAATTCTTCTCTCTCTCTTAAAATTGCAGTGACCTTGTGACCACACATAGGTTACATCTAGATAACAAATTGACTGAATCTGACTTATATGACCGGCAAAGGTCTGTCCAGATGTCCATTACCTATGACAAGCTGGACCACCCTATTACTACTCAAGATCCCGCCGTCCCAGGTCCAGTTTCCACTGTCACGGATATGGATATCCGTCAGACAAGGGAAAAAGATAAAGCGAAAGCTAAGTGCCTCGTGTTAGCTTCAGTTGATGGTGTATACCAGAAGCAGCACGAGAAGATGGACTTAGTTTCCATCTTTCTCCATAACAAAGATTTATATGGAGAGCAATCTCATATCGCAAGATATGAGACCTTGAACGAATTAATTCAAGCGAGGTTGGCTGACGGGTCATTTGTAGGGGACAACGTCCTTACATTGACTAGCTGTATTAATGAGCTCCAGGACCTGGAGACCGCGTTGGGAAACGAGTCAGATACTGACTTGATTCTACAGTCTCTACCTTCTACCCTGAAGGAAACCAGGGAAGTAGAAGGAAAGAGAAGGGAAAAAGTTTCGGGACTGGAAATAGAAGAAGAGGGGCATTCCTATTGTTTTAGAATTGGGCATGGGCAGAAAGATTGCAGGGCTTTAGAAGCCAGTAGCCAGGATACGAAGCATGTTGTGGCTTCAGCCTCAAGTGTGTTAGTAATAGAGAACTGTTTGTCAATTAACTCTACTTCCTGGGTACTAGATACCGGAGCAGGATCTCATATCTGTAATTCATTACATGCTTTGAGAAACCGTAGAGTTATAAAGGTAGGTGATTGGTCTCTCAGAGTTGCAAACGGAATGAGCGTGGACGCTGAATCCGTGGGAGAATATCGCCTAGGTTTGACAAGTGGGCAGATATTGATTTTACGTAACTGTCTGTATGTACCTAGTATGGCTTGTAATATCATATCGGTGTCCTCACTTTCGAGAGAGGGATATAATTTTACATTCGAAAGCGATGTAGTATACATCCACCTAAATCAAGTTCTGATTGGGTCAGGTACATTAGATAACGGTATATACGTATTAAGTCAAGCTCAGGTTTTCAATGTCCAGAATACACTGAAAAGAAAGTCTCCGGAATTAAATCAGGCTTTCTTATGGCATTGTAGACTAGGTCACATCAATGAATGAAGGTTGACTAAGTTACATAGAGAAGGATATTTGAATCTGTTCGAATATCAATCTTATGCTACTTGTGAATCTTGTCTCATAGGAAAGATGACCAAGACTCCGTTTACTGGACACGGAGTAAGAGCAAGCGAGCTCTTGGGACTCATACACAGTGACGTATGCGGTCCAATGTCTACACATGCAAGAGGTGATTATTCCTACTTCATTACTTTTACGGATGATTTCTCTAGGTATGGACATGTGTTCTTAATGAAACATAAATCCGAGGCCTTTGAGAAATTCCAGGAATACAAGAATGAAGTAGAAAACCAAAAAGGCAAAAGTATCAAGACACTGAGATCTGATCGAGGTGGTGAATACTTAAGTGCCGAGTTCCTGGGTTACTTAAAAGAGAATGGAATTCTCTCTCAGCTTACTCCTCCATACACACCACAACACATTGGTGTATCAGAAAGGAGGAATCGAACCCTATTGGATATGGTTCGTTCCATGATGAGTAAAGCGGAGTTACCGCGATCATTCTGGGGATATGCACTAGAATCAGCTGCATATCTTTTGAACAAAGTTCCAACCAAGATTGTGCCTACCACACCATATCAGATGTGGAGTGGAAAGAAACCTTATCTTCAGTACCTGAAGACATGGGGATGTCCAGCTTTTGTAAAAAGGCAGCATGCGGACAAGCTCGAGGCACGCTCAGTACAGTGTAAGTTTATGGGATATCCAAAGAACTCCAAGGGGTATTACTTCTATTACGCAGAGGAACAAAAGGTTTTTGTTTCTGGTCATGCCCACTTCTTAGAAGCTGAATTCTTAGAAAATCAGAGAGTGGGAGCGCAGTAGAACTGGAAGAAATTCCAGAACCATAAGCTATTACTGAAACCTTGGTAGAACAAGAAGCTTCAGGAGAACAGGACATCCCAACGCCACTCCGCAGGAGTAGTAGGCAATCTCATCCGCCCGAGAGATACTACGGTTTTCTCATAGACGGGGATAGAGAAGATTGCACTATTGACTATGATGAGCCTACTAGCTTCCAGCAAGCCATTCAGGGCAGTGACTTAGTAAAATGGCTGGATGCAATGCGGACCGAAATGGAGTCCATGTACACTAACAAAGTATGGACTTTGGACGTTGCTCCAGATGGGGTAAAACCCGTAGGATGCAAATGGATCTTCAAAAAGAAAATTGGTGTAAATAGACAGGTTGAAACCTATAAGGCTAGACTTGTTGCAAAGGGTTTCCGTCAAAGACCTGGTTTGGACTATGACGAAACCTTTTCTCCAGTGGCTATGCTTAAATCTATTCGGGTCCTTCTTGCTATTGCTGCCTTCCATGATTATGAAATCTGGCAGATGGACGTAAAGATGGCCTTTCTAAATGGTAATTTGGAAGAGAGCGTCTATATGGATCAGCCAGAGGGATTCATTCAGAGTGGGAGCAGCGGTAAAGTATGCAAGCTGCTTAAATCCATTTATGGACTAAAGCAAGCATCGCGGAGTTGGAACATCTGTTTTGATGATGCTGTCAAAGAATTTGACTTTATCAAAAATCCAGATGAACCAAGCATATACAGTAAGATTGTAGGGAGAGCTGTAGTATTCCTCGTCTTGTACGTGGATGACATTCTCCTAATAGGAAATGATATTCCTATGTTACCGTCAGTCAAAGGATTCTTATCACAGAAATTCTCCATGAAAGACCACGGTGATGCCACCTGCATTCTGGGGATCCGGATCTATCGTGATAGATCAAAAAGAATGTTGGGACTTTCACAGTCCAGGTACATAGACACCATAGTGAAGAGATTCAGTATGGATGATTCTAAGCGCGGTAACCTACCGTCTTGTCATGGAATCACTCTCTCCAAAGAGATGTCTCCCAAGACTGATTTGGAAAGGGATCGCATGCCGATTATACCCTACGCTTCTGCGGTAGGCTCTATAATGTATGCAATGTTATGTACCAGACCAGATGTAGCATACGTATTGAGCGTAGTAAGCCGGTATCAAGCAAACCCAGGGGAGAAGCACTGGATAGCGGTAAAGAACATTCTCAAGTACCTGAGGAGGACTAAGGAGATGTTCTTGGTGTATGGCGGAAAAGACATCTAGATGGAGGCCTTTGCCGACTCTGGCTTCCAGAGTGACAAGGATGACTCCAAATCCATGTCGGGTTATGTCTTTACCCTCAATGGAGGGGCGGTCTGTTGGAAGAGTTCCAAGCAGGAGACCGTTGCTGACTCAACAATGGAAGCGGAGTACATAGCTGCTTGCGATGCCGCAAAAGAAACAGTCTGGATGAAGAAGTTCCTCATAGAACTTCAGGTGGTTCCTACCAGTGTTGATCCAATACCTCTGTATTGTGACAACAACAGCGCTATAGCTTTAGCGAAGGAACCCAGGTCCCATCAGAAGTCCAGACACATCTTAAGGCGGTATCACCTGATCAGGGAGATCGTAGATCACCGGGAGATCGAGGTGAAGACAGTAGAGACGGAGAATAACATTGCTGATCCATTCACAAAGGCCATTCCTCAGACGCTGTTCGAGAGGCTATTCGAGATGATAGGTCTATGATATGCCAGCTCATGGCCCTAGTGCAAGTGGGAGATTGTTAGTGTATATGCCCTAGGGACCATTATTGTATCATACTAGGTTGTATATTACTTAATGGAAGCTTGGGATATTCACAGTTGTAAATACAGTCTTGCTAAACATGGTAGTATGCTACTTGGTTTGAATCTACTTTAATATGTGCATATGTTTCTTATTACGTATCACTTATACATATTAGTAGAGCCCATAGGATCTTTGCTTGATTACCAGCGTTGTGATGGCAGTCACACTAGTGGGGGCTGGGTAGTCTGTAAGCAACATCCTATACAGGTCCCTGGTCGTTGGATTATCGAGATAGGGCATCGATATTCCGGAGTAGACTAAGTGTGTACGCTTCTCATCCCAGTTGGGGAGATGGTCTGTCCCACAGCCATCAGTACGTCGTACTGGAGATAGTATACAGGTGCTTGTTAGGTTACGGGTACACCGGATAGGACTCGCAGGGGAACTGATTGGTTGGTATTATACCCATCGTCAGTTAACAGTTCCCAGGTGACATGAGTACAGCATAGTCCGCAGACTTGACACTGCTACTTCGCCTCCAGTGTGTCCCACTGTTCTTAGATTGCTACCCTACCACGGCTTAAAGGAGTCGTGCAAACAGGTAGCAGTTGGGTGTATTCCTGAGCACTTGGAGGCAGTAATGGTTAGACAGGATTCGTCTCTCCCGGTATTGGGAGATGATATCACACTGTGTCAGAGAGCCATTATGCAAAGTTCCTGGCCAGGGCAAGCGAGATTAACTGGTTGGTTCCAGTAGTTTCTCAGGGTGTAATGGGCTTCGCTCCGACACGACTTATACAGCTATTAGGGGACTAACGCTTGCCGCCCCCTAGGCTTGATATGAGATAGTCTTAGACGAACAGACCGGACTGTACGGAGATTGTCACATCAGGCTCAGTAGGAGTTCGGATGGGTTTCCTCATCGGCTTCCTTATCGACATCTACCTGGGGACCGTTACGTACAGCTAGTGCCACTTGCGGTCTGTGGTTAAACCCACTATCAGCGTAGTGTCGAGTCTTTAGTGTCCCAGACAAAGAGTTTCCCTGCTCCAGGCGAAACGATATGGAGGTCGTATGGTTTTACGACAAGGGTTCAGACGCATACGTGTGTTTACGCACGTACGACTTTTCGGACAGTTTTTACTTGCCGGCTTTGGTTTAAGCCAGATTCTAGTATCGGGTTATTGGATTTATACAGTCTAATGTTTTTCCGTGTTTTCACGGATTGGAGGGGCGTTCTCGTAATTTGTCGGGAAGCTTCTAGAAGAGTGGTGACTTGGGGGATAAGGTGGCATTGCATTAAATGAGATTAGTGACTCATTGTGTGATTCATCCATGTCATTAATGCATCATAAATGCTTAATGACTCATGGAGATGAATCACTGATAGATATTTATGAAGCATGGTTGTTAATTCTTTTATTTCATTTTTGGATAAATAAATAATGCTTCATATATATTATGATAGATCATTATCTCATTTCATTCTTATCACTACCTTCTCTCTCCTCAAGCTCTCTCATTCATGAAACCCTAACCCTAACCTCTCATGTGTTGAGATCAAGGGTTAGCTAGACTAATACATCCATAACCTCACTCTATATCCACTAGGTAGCTTAGATTTGCACTTTGAGCAACCTAGTTATCTCAAGTTAGAGATAAAGCTTGGCGTAAGAGCTCTCGGGTGGATCGTCTTTGATTCGAGGAGGCCGATGAGGTGCCGATGTTCCAAGGAGTCTACGAGGAGTGGAGGACCGCGATGAAGACCCGAAGGACAAGTAACGTGAGGTATAAATTTGAATCCGTGTAGTTAAACCTTTCGTAGTTTGCTAGTAACGGTTTAGATACGATTCATGCGCTCAAGTCCGTGTTACGAAGCTTTGATAATCGTTTTTCATATATTCCGCTTCCCCGCAAGTTCGTGGGGTGCGTGACATGGACTTGTAGCTGCAAGCAGTCAGCTAAACATAACAGCCACCCAGGTATTGAGCGATCAGAAGATCACCAAGCAAGCCTGTACATTCTCTTGCGAATCCAATCAGTAACACTCCCGTACAGTCCGTTCTCGTCATCTGATATGTCGCATATCTCGTCTAGGGTGGTAAATGTCAGACCCCAGTAGCTCGATAAGTCGTGTCGATATGAGGTCTATAACAGTTCGAGAAACTACTGATAACACTTACCAGTAAATCTTAGCAACCCTGGTCAGGGATTTCCAGTTATTGCCAATCGAACACAGCACAACATCAACTCCATATACCGGGAGAGACGAATCCCCTCTTATCGCTCATTGCCTCCATGTGATTCGGGACTGTACCTAAAAGCCACCTTTTTCCATGCCCTCTTAGACGTAGTATGATGGAAATCAAAGCACAGTGGGAATCACACCAGACTCTATGACGATCTCAGGTCAACATACTACTCTGTACCAGTGTCACCGGAGAACTGCCATCTGACGTGAGGTATAATACCATCTGGGAGTTCTCGGCGAGTCTTTCCAGTGTACCCAGTCTTCACTGAGCACCCGTACACCATCCTTGATGTCAAACATCGATGGATATGGGATTATCCATCGCCCATCATATGGGTCAAGATGCGTATACGCTAGTCTACTCTGGTGTATCGATGCCATGTCTCGATACACGCTCGACTAGGAACAGTTATAGGATGTACTCGTCGACTACCGTGGCCCTACTAGTATGATCTCATCATATTCCCAGTAGTCGAGTACATATCCTAAGGGCTTTATCAACATCTAACATAGAGACAATCAGAGTACATGTTAAGATAAAGTACAACCAGATAGCATACTATCATGTCGAGCAAGAAAGTCCTCCCTATATATGTCCAAGCATCCATTACAATATACATCGTATGTACAGTAATGGCCTCTAGGGCATACATATAAGTAACAATCTGCCATTTGCATTAGGGCCATCTGTTGTGGTATCACATACCCAACAATTAGCTGTGGTTGAAATATCTCATACTCAACTATCCCATAAAAGTCTCTACTGGGAAAAAGGCCTTTGTGAGTGGATCCGCGCTGTTGTCCTCTGTGTCTACTTTCCTAACCTTGATTTCCCTGGAGATCAACCATCTCCATGATCAGGTGATACTGCCCAAAGAATTATATCCGGATTTCTGATAGGACGGGCATTCCTAGGCCAAAGCCTTTACTCCATTGTCACACAATGGTTGGAACGAAGTTCATCTCATGAACTTATATATATCCAGACTGCCTCTTTGGTAGCATCCTTGGTAACGATGTATCCTGCCTTTAATCGTCTAGTAAGTCACGATATCTAGCTTGGAACTTTTCCAACATACCGTCCCTCCACTGAGGGTAAAAACAAGACCCGCGACTGACATTCAGTCGTCCTTATCACCCTGGAACCTTTCCAGTGATTCTCCCCAGGATCGATTGATACCATCTCACTACAACTAGTGAGAATCCTAACATCCAAATAGATCTATCTCATAGATCCATAACCCAGGATTTAGAAGGTATCACCTTGATCCTATATGCAGAATCCTTGTGATAAGCGGAGATTGACCGAGCGTAGCATAGGAAACTCCTTCCCTATCAAGAGTATGTCATCTACGTACTTTACGAGGATCACCACAATACTCCCTTCTATCTTTTTGTATATACAAGATTCATTTACCATTTTGATGAAGTCAAACTCTTTGACTACCACATCAAAACAGATGTTCCAACTCCGCGATGCCTGCTTTATCCTATAAAGCATCTTGCACACGTTTCCGCTGCTCCCACTGTTTACGAAGCCCTCTGGCTGTGTACTTATAAACGCTCTCTTCTAAAACATCATTTAGAAAAGTAGTCATGACACCCAACCACCAGATATCGTAGTTATGGCAAGTAGGATCTGGTGGACTTAAGCATAGCTTTGAAAGTCTCAACTTTTCCATGTACACCAAGTAATTTTCTCAAGATATACTTGCTCCTGATGGGGATTTAACCCTTCAGATAAAGCAACCAAAGTCCATACTTTGTTGGTGTATAAGGATTCCATCTCAGATCGCTAAGCATCCAGCCATTCTTACAGAGTCCCACTCCTGATGGCCTGCTCGAAACTAGTTGGGTCATCATCTCATGATGCAATCCTCGCTCCTACTGTCATAGAGAAACCGAAGTATCTCTCAGGTGGGTGAGGAACCCTACTAGATCGGCGGAGAGACTGAGGTTCGTTGGAAACTATTGAATCCACATTCAATAGGTATGCAGCTTCTCAAGTGCATATCTCCCAAAAGGAAATAGGAAACTCAGTAGTACTTATCATAGAGTACACCATATCTAATAGGGTGTGATTGCTCCACCCCGATACATTTACGTGCTGTGGTGTATACGGAGGAGTAATGCTGAGAAAGAATCTCATTTTCCTTTAGAATAGTCCAGGAATTCTGTGCTCAAGTATTCTTCTCCCTGATCTCATCAAAGGACATAATACATATACCCGTTTTTGGTTCTCTACTTCTAACTTATATTCTGTGAATATCTCAAAAGGTTCGGAATTGTGTTTCAACAGGAACATATGTCTGAATATTGAAAGATCATCAGAGAATGTAATGAAGTACAAAAAAACCGGTCTTGGCATGTGTAGACAGGGGACCTTACATACATCATTATGTATCAATCCTAAGAGTTCACTAACTCTTTCTCTATTTCCAATAAACAGAGCTGTGGTCATCTTATCTTTGTGACATGACCGGCAAGTTTCACAAGATGTAAATTCAAACTCTTTAAATATGCATCTAAATGTAACTTAGCTATTCGGGTCGCATTGATATGACCTAGTCTACAATGCCTCAAGGAGGATTCGTTCATTTCTGAACTCTTCCTCTTGTGTGTGTTCTGTATACTAAGAACTGTAGTTTGATTTAGAACGTCAATGCTTTTAGATAACGTGCCTGAACCGATCAACTCTTGATATAGGAAATGTTCAAAACATTATCCAACAATACAAAATTATATCCTTTCTTTACTAATAAAAAGACTGGTATGATGTTGTATATCAGGTTCGGTATCTAATAACATTCGTTCAGAATCAATGTATTCTGGTAATATTGGGTGATAGTGACCAACAGACTTGGCTGCAACACTTGCACCGTTTCTATCTCATGAAACTTATCACCCGTTCTCAGTTCTCTACCTATCTGTAGCCCATGTATCAAATTACGTATGTGGGATCCTGATCCGGTATCAAATACCTAAGACGTAAAGGATACCGAGAAACAGTTCTGTATAATGAACACACCCGAAGAAGATGCATCAGCATGCACTTTCTTCGTTTGGGCGGCACGGGAATTCTGGTAATCCCCTATTTCGTGCTCTGTCTTATAACAATTATAAGTTGGAGCGGGACCAACGTTCTCCAGCACAGTATAACAAGCGGGTTCGGTCAATACATCAGTTTTATAAACTTGATTAAGGCGTGACATGGTCGCTACCTGGAGAGAGAGAGAAGAAAACACTCAGTGTGCGCTTTTACAAGATTAGATTGGTTATCAATTTACCTAATCAGGATGTCTCCCACTGTTTTAGTCAAATCTTCCTTCAAACCCTAAAAGGAAAGACTAGCCGAGATTAATTACACCCTACAAGTTCGCCAATCTTTCAGCCAAGCCAGTGTCGGTACTTTGAGGGAGGTTCCCCGTGCTTTCGCACGGACCTAATTAAAGTAAACCTCATTTTCCCAGGGGCGTAACCCGGTTGACACCTTTCTAGACACCTACTTGATCGGCTAATTGTAATGTGTAAAACTCTCCCGGGAGTAACTCTTACTCGCAGCGGGTATCGGGATCCAACTATCTCACAGAAGGTATGCAATCTCATTGCAAATTTCAACACTTGAAATTCCCAATAATATTTTACCCCTAGTGTCCTATGACCTTGACGAAGGCTAAACTACCCATAGTCCGCTAGTCAAGTTCAACCCGTTCATTTCTTGATTGAATTAAACCCACCCGCACGACCCTTGACGAAGGCCAAACTACGCCATACGAATACCCTAATCCAATCGCATCGTATGCTAACAGATAAGCATTAGTTAGCTACCGTACACTACGCCTTGACGAAGGCCAAACTACCGCAGCACGAATACTAACTAGTACTTATCTGAAATGACGGAAGGCTACGACGGGTTTTTAAGAAAACCCTTTGCGTAATGAACTTGATATCGTTGTATAATCGAGTGATTTTTAAATGGAATGTTTCTGAGGCCTTTTCTAGTTTTGCTAATGAGGTCACTCCCGGTGAAGGGATCGTCGGCTCTTTCTTCATCGAATAAGGTGCAGGATATTTCACAAATACCACTATGCAAAGCAAGAATTTATAGAAGCAATCAAAAGACAAACCGAGTTTGTAGCATCTGCTAGTTTCACTAAAGAGGTCACTCCCGGTGAAGGGATCTCGGCACTTTCCTTATCGAATAAGGTGCTGGATGTTCTACAAGGAACACCGCTATGCAAAGCAAGAATTAGAGCTATCAGTTTTTAAACAAGTTTCTACAACATATTTAGGTTTCTTTTATTTCATTAATCTTATTAATGAAGTCCCATTTTATTATGCTTCACAAGCATCACTTTTGAAACGAAATCTGCAATATAACATATATCTCATATATATAATATAAACATTCGTCTCATGCAGTAATATGATCTCATCACAGAACATTGCAGCAGAAGAACATATATGAAATATTGGATATACTAGGAGGTCCGTGTTTTCAATACGAGCCTGTATAAAACACGGATTCCACGGTCGCGATGAATAGCCAAACCCACATCCCTAGACCCCTACGAGAGCGGCAAGCAACTCTGGCAATTCGAGGGTTAGGAGACCCGGTCTCGATTCCTCAAGATGGTCTCCCACTGGACCCCAGAACCCGGTTACTTGTGCTCCCCGCCTTGGGTCTACCTAATGCGGAAAAGTAAATAATATACAATGGTGACATCATCCTCATCCCGGAAGTGCCCCAATAAAAGAATATTACATACAAATGAATTTTACATGAATGAAAAAGAAAAACTCTCATCTCACATAAAAACCCCGTCTATTCAAAACGCGACGATCCAATATAACATATCACAGCAACACATAATATCTCATATCATCAACGTAAGCAAGTATGCGTATCCCGATTGTCGTTGATGTACAACAATGAAGCCGGTGATACACCACATACTACGCTTACGGTCACAGAAAAGAAAGTGTAAAACTGCAACAGTTGGAATCCGCAACCTTCTTAGACGTCGCATGCCTAACCAAATGAATTCCTTAGACATCTCATGCCTAACTATTATAAACCCCGCATTTTAGTCTCAATATCGAAAACTCTTTTCAATATCAAGTCGGGCAATTCAACAAGATTCCCGACATACTGATCGAATGCTCGTCGCAAACTTCAGTAGACGGCCGCACCCCCGATGCCGTCGACGAAGTGCACTAAGGCGGAACACCGCTGCCGTGAGCACCCGAACGGATGCTTTTGGCGACGGGGTTCGGGGCTATGGGGCGTGGCTGTTTATTAAGTTTACCCGGCGAGTATTCGCGTACGCTACGTGATTGCGACGGACTTTTGATCACATCAAAATCCCGTGGCAACCGATCAACTGAGACCAAACTGCTAGATTTATAATATTCTAATTAGCTATCTCATAACTACCTGTAGATTCCAAATATTGTATCACATTCCAGATAAAAAGACAGTGTTAAACTTTCCGATCGAATAATCAAACACCCAAGATTTCCCTAATAGCTCAACACTTGAGCGGAGTTCAAAAAATATCCATCGTGTGCAACAGTACCAATGGTCCAGCCGTAGAAGGGTCAAGCCAACGCCTCACATGTGGCAACGCCGTACTGCCCCAAACCCTAAGGTTCAGAGGCAGTTCAAGACGGTCACATAATCGAGCTAAGGTTTGTTGTCTTCTAGAGGGTCCACCGCGTTACTTGCACGATTTTCTGAAAGTTTCAAACTCGAAAAAAATCCAACTTTTGAAAATTTTCCGACAGGGGAAAAAGTCAGTTATTGATATCCGTTCGAACTTTTTAACAGTTTCTAAAAATTATCAGGAAAAAATTAAACGAAGTTAAATAATCCGATCGAATCAACGAGTCCCCAATACAACCCAGAAAACTCAACACTTGAGTAAGAATTAAAAATTCCCAGAAGAAACAGGAAACACCTACGGACGTTACTGTAGAAAAAAGAGTCCTTGATCTTTACATACGGCCGTGGAACCGCCGCTAAAAGCAGGGTATGGCCGCAGTTCCGCGGCGCTACAGTGGAGTTACGGAGCCGTATTCTACAGTTATCCTTAGATTTCCCTGCTCTATTTTCTGAGCATTTTTAATTCATAAAAAATCACATTTTTGAAAAATATCCAGAGAAGGGTATATATCGGGGTTTCCGGGTTCTATCGGACTTTAAACTTCCCCTAGACTTCGCCTAAAGCTCTAGCTTGGCTCTGATACCACTGTAGGGTTGCTAGGCACGCACACAAGGGTCTTTGAGGCATCAACCATGCCCGATTTAAAATTTAGCCATGCCGAACAACCCTAAACGAGATCTTTAAACTAGAGTTTAGGTGAAAACAAGCATGTTAAACACTTTAACACTAAGTGAGAGGGATTACAACCTTTGTAGATCCGGTCCTTCACTTCATAAGCTCCGTGTTGAGGTCCCTTCACTGCGATCATCATGTTCCAGACTCTCGAAAGGCTCCACGAAGAGAAAGATGCAAGCTTGCTTTCGATCTTCGATAACAAAGATGATCTACCTTGAAGTTTCATTAACACAAGCTCTCACTCACTAAATGTGTTAGTTATATGTATGCCCTAGAGGCCATTACTGTACATTGGATGTATATTGTAGTGGATGCTGGGACATATATAGGGAGGACTTTCTTGCTCGACGTGATAGTATGCTATCTGGTTGACCTTTACCTTAACGTGTACACTGATTGTCTCTCTGTTACATGTTGGTAAAGCCCTTAGGATGTGTACTTGACTACCTGGACTATGATGCGGATCATACTAGTGGGGACATGGTAGTCCACAAGTACATCCTTCAAAGTCCCTAGTCGTGGGTGTATCGAGACGGGGCATCGATATACCAGAGTAGACTAGCGTGTACCTTCTCGACCCATACAGATGGGCGATGGATGATCCCATATCCATTAGTGTTTGACATCAGAGATGATATACGGGTGCTCAGTAGAGACTGGGAACACTGGACGGACTCGCCGAGAACTCCCAGATGGTATTATACCTCACGTCAGATGGCAGTTCTCTGGTGACACTGGTACAAAGTAGTCTGTTGACCCGAGATCGTCATAGAGTCTTGTGTGGTTCCCACTGTGCTTTGATTTCCATCTTACCACGTCCAAGAAGGCGTGCAAAACGGTGGTTTTTGGGTACAGTCCCGAGTCACATGGAGGCAATGAGCGATAGGAGGGGATTCGTCTCTCCCGGTATAGGGAGTTGATGTTGCGCTGTGTTCGATTGGCTATAACAGGAAATCCCTGGCCAGGGTTGCTGAGATTTACTGGTAAGTGTTACCAGTAGTTTCTCGAAATGTTATAGACCTCATATCGACACGACTTATCGAGCTATTGGGGTCTGACGTTTACCACCCCTAGGCAACATATGCGACATATCAGACGATCAGACCGGACTGTACGGTAGTGTTACTGGTTGGATTCACAGGAGTGTGAGCGGGCTTGCTCGTCGATCTTCTGATCGCTCAATACCCGGGTGGCCGTTACGTTTAGCAGACCGCTTGCGGCTTGTGGGTGCTTGATATGACCATCATCTGCTGCCGGCGTATTGACGAGTCTTTAGAGTCCTACACAGAGGTTTCCTGGCTCAAGCGAAACGAAATAGGAGCGCATATGAGATATGTGCGGGACCGAGAATAATACGTGTATGTGATACCGTATGCTATTCTCGCGATGAATGTATCGAATGGTTGTATGCGATATAACCTAGTTATCGAATCAAGGATTGATTCGATAAGCCGATACATTGTATACTAGTCGGTTATATGCGATATGACCGGGTCGTTAAATCAAGAGTTGATTTAATGATTTAATGTATAATTATATATATGATATATTACTTTACATTAACTAGTATTTGTTCACTTTAAAAGGATTTTCTCACTTGATATGCACATTGTATATGTGATATATTTTTGTGCATTTGTTTGTATCATGTTTGATGATACATGCTTGATTAGGTGTATGTTTAGTTTAAACCTTGGTTAAGTAAATGGTTAGGGTTGTGTTTAAATTTCTTATTTATTTATTTGATTATTTATTCATTATGGAAATTAAAAGGAATGGTGGCTTATTTTGTCATTTTGTGGAAACTTCTTGAAGTGTTGAAAGCATAACCATTCTTGTTCTTTTCCTAAACCTAACCATTAACTCTAACCATGGTTTATTCTCTACACCTAACTTTGGTTAAAATTATGATAAGTATCATATTCTTTTCTATTCTAAATAACTTATCATAATTCTTTCTTCATCTTCTTCATCTTCTTCAATGAAGAAAAAGCTTGCTTCATCAATGGTGATTGATGAATTAGAGTGAGAAATCCAATTCTAAAGTCTACCCACTTCCTATTTCTTCATCCTCTACCTCTTGCCAAGTAGTAGGGTGTGTTTCCTTCACAAGTTTTCATGGTTTGGTGAAGGTGGAGCTTGATCTAGTGATGCTTCGACGTAGATCATCTTCGGCACGTTGTCGACGACCTAGCCCGGTCTTTTCTCCGATGAAACAACCGTGAGAGTCATGGTTCGATTTGGACAGCGGAGAGGACTTCATTGCGGAGCCATGGAGGTGGAGCACCGGATCTACAAAGGTTGTATTTCCGTATTATTATAGTTAAGTGTTAACTAGTTTACTTTTCGCCTAGAATTCTAGCCAACGATCCGTTCTAGGGTTTCTCGGCACCGTTTAAATTTGAAATTGGCATGGTTGATGCCTTGTGAGACCTCATTAGGATGCCTAGGAACCCTACAGTGGTATCAGAGCCTAGCTAGAGCCTTAGGCGAAGTCTAGACGGAATTTGAAACCCAAACGAACCCGAAACCCAACTCAAAACTTGCTCTCTGTACTTTTTCTGAAATCGTGGATTTTTCGAAATTAAAAATATGCAGAAAATCAAGCAGGGTTTTCTAGGAATTACTGTAAATTTCGTGGACCTAATTCATCTAAACCGCCGCGGTTCCGCGGTATGAGCATGGCTCATGCGGCGGATCCGCGGCCGTACGGTCGATTTACACAGTAAAAGTTTCACAGTAATTCCTCCTTAGTTGTGCTGTATTTTCTGGGATATTTTAATATTTATTATAGAGTTGAATTTTCTGGGATTGATTTGGGGATTCGGTGTTTCGATCGGAGTATCAAATTTTGTCTGTGTGGCTTTCCGGATAATTTTTAAAATATGTTAAAAAGTTCGACCGGATATAAATACCCAATTTTTCCCCTGTCGGGAAATTTCCAAGTGTTGGATTTTTCCGTAGTTTAACGACGTTCTAAGTAGTGCAAGTAACTCGATGGACCCTCTAGAAGACAACAAACCTTAACTCGATTATGTGACCGTCTTGAACTGCCCTTTGAACCTTCGGGTTTGGGGCAGTACGGCGTACCACATGTGAGGCGTTGGCTTGACCCTTCTACGGCTGGACCGTTGGTACTGAGGCACGAACTGAATGTTGTTAGACTTATTTCATGTGTTGATCTGTATCGGGAAAACTTGGGTGTTTGACTGTTCGATCGAAAAGTTTAACATTTTCTATTTATCTGGAATGGGATACAATAATTGGAATTTACAAGAAGTTATGAGATAACCGAATGAATGTTATAAACATAGCAGTTTAGTCTCACTTGATCGGTTGCAACGGAATTTTGATGTGATCAAAAGTCCGTCGCAATCACGTAGCGTACGCGGATACTCGCCGGGTAAACTTAATAGACAGCCTAACTCCATAGCCCCGACCAAGTGACTGTAGGAGAACCCCGTCGCCGAAAGCATCCGTTCGGGTGCTCGCGGTAGCGGTGTTCCGCCTTGGTGCACTTCGTCGACGGTATCGGGGGTGAAGCCGCCTACTAAAGTTTGCGACGAGCATTCGATCAGAATGTCGGGAATCCTGTTGAATTGCCCGACTTGATATTGAAAAGAGTTTTCGATTTTGAGACTAAAATGCGGGGTTTATAATTGTTAGGCATGCGATGTCTAAGTAATTCATTTGGTCAGGCATGCGATGTCTGAGGTGGTTGCGGATTCCAACTGTTGTAGTTTTACACTTTCTTTTCTGTGACCGTAAGTGTAATATGTGAGATCGCCGGTTTCGTTGCTATATGTCAACGACAATTGGGATGGACATATTTACTTACGTTGATGACATGTGATATTATGTGTTGCTGGATATGTTATGTTGGATCGTCGTGTTTGAATAGCCGGGGGGTTTTTATGTGAGATGAGTGTTTTTCATTTTCATTCATGTAAAAACTTGTATGTAATATTCTTTTATTTGGGGCACTTCCAGGTTGCGGAAGTTGTCACCGTTGTTGTATATTATTTACTTTTCCGCACTAGGATAGACCCAAGGAGGAGGGCACAAGTAACCGAGTTCTGGAGTCCAGTGGGAGACCAACTCGAGGAGTCGAGTCCGGGTCTCCTAACTCTAGAATTGGTAGGGTTGCTTGCCGCTCTCGTAGGGGTCTAGGGGTGTGGGTTTGGCTATTCATCTCGACCGTGGAATCCGTGTTTTGTACTGGCTCGTATTGAAAACACGGACGTCCTAGTATATCCAATATTTCATATGTTTCTTCTGCTGCGATATCTGTGATGTGATCATGTGATGTTCTGTGATAGATACAGTACATAGTATATATGATATATCATATAGGCGTTACTTATGTTTTACACCCGCGCTAGCCCTGCCCCGCTCTGTCGTTAGTTACCTAACCTAACGGTGCACGAGGGGACATCAAGGCGAATGCGGATGGCATAAGTGTACGTCGTATTTATCTGTGATGTTTAGGTACTTAAATGATGGGACTTCATTAATGTGATTAATGAAATAAAAGAAACCTAAGATGTTGTAGAATCGAATTTCAAAATAAAAATAGGTAGCTACAGTTCTTGCTTTGCACAGAGGTATATATGATATATCCTGCACCTTATTCGATGAGGAAAGGACCGAGATCCCTTCACCGGGAGTGACTCCTTTAGCAATAACTGGCTGATGATACACACTCGGTTTGTCTTTTGATTGCTTTTAAGTGTTTTTGCTTTGCACAGTGATATATATGATATATCCCGCACCTCATTCGACGAGGAAAGGACCGACGATCCCTTCACCGGGAATGACTCCTTTAGCAAAACTAGAAAAGCCTCAAAAGCACTCCATTTTAAAATTATTTGATTCTACAACGATATCAAGTTCATTACGCAATAGGTTTTCAGAAAAACCTGTCGTAGCCCTCCGTCATTTCAGATACGTACTAGTTAGTATTCGTGCTGCGGTTGTTTGGCCTCCGTCAAGGCATAGTGTACGGTAGCTAACTAGTGCTTATCTGCTTGCATATGATGCGATTGGATTAGGGTATTCGTACGGCGTTGTTTGGCCTCCGTCAAGGGTCGTGCGGGTGGGTTTAATTCAATCAGGAAATGACGGGTTGAACTTGACTAGCGGACTATGGGTTGTTTGGCCTCCGTCAAGGTCATAGCGAGCTAGGGGCAAAATATTATCGGGAATTTCAAGTGTTGAAATTTGCAATGAGATTGCATACCTTCTATGAGATAGTTGGATCCCGATACCCGCTGCGAGTAAGAGTTACTCCTGGGAGAGTTTTATACATTACAATTAGCCGATCAAGTAGGTGTCTAGAAAGGTGTCAACGGGGTTACGCCTCTGGGAAAACGAGGTTTATATTAATTAGGTTCGTGCGAAAGCACGGGGGACCTCCCTCAAAGTACCGACACTGGCCTGGCTGAAAGATTGGCGAACTTGTAGTGTGTAATTAATCCCGACTAGTCTTTCCTTTTAGGGTTTGAAGGAAGATTTGATAAAAAGCAGTGGCAGCCATCCTGATTAGATAAAATAATAACCAATCTATTCTTGCAAGAGCGCACGCTGAGTGTTTTCTTCTCTCTCTCTCAAGGTAGCGACCATATCACGCCTTAATCAAGATAATAATACGGATTATTGACCGAACCCGCTTGTTATACTGAGCTGGGGAACGTTGGTCCCGCTCCAACTTATAATAGTTATAAGACAGAGCAGGAAATTGGGGAATACCAGATTTCCCGTGCCGCCCAAACGAAGAGAGTGCATGTTGATGCATCATCTTCGGGTGTGTTCATTATACAGAACTGTTTCTCAGTATCCTCCGAATCCTGGGTATATGATACCGGATCAGGATCCCAGATATGTAATCTGTTACATAGGGCTACAAAAGGGTAGAAAAACTGAGAACGGGTGAAAAGTTTCATGAGATAGAAAACGGGGCAAGAGTTGCAGCCAAGTCTGTCGGTCACTGTCACCCTGTATTACCAATACATTGATTCTGAACGAATGTTATTAGATACCGAACCTGATATACCAAATCATATCACTCTCTTTGTTAGAAAAGAAAGGATATAATTTTGTATTGATGGATAATGTTTTGAACATTTCCTATATCAAAAGTTGATCGGTTCAGGCACGTTATCTAAAAGCATTGATGTTCTAAATCAAACTACAGTTCTTAGTATATGGAACTCACACAAGAGGAAGAGTTCAGAAATGAACGAATCCTTCTTAAGGTATTGTAGACTAGGTCATATCAATGCGACCCGACTAGCTGGAGTTACATAAAGATGCATATTTAAATTAGTTTGAATTTACATCTTGTGAAACTCGCCAGTCATGTCACAAAGATAAGATGACCATAGCTCCGTTTACTGGAAACAGAGAAAGAGTTAATAAACTCTTGGGATGATACATGTTGATGTATTAAGGTCCCCTATCTACACATGCCAGGACCGGTTCTTTGTACTTCATTACGTTCTCTGATGATCTCTCAAAATTCAGACCTATGTTCCTGTTGAAACACAAGTCCGAACCTTTTGAGATATTCACAGAATATAAGTTAGAAGTAGAGAACCAATACGGGTATAAGTATTATGTCCTATGATGAGATCAAGGAGGAGAATACTTGTGCACGGAAATCCTGGATTATTCTAAAGGAGAATGAGATTCTTTCTCAGCATTACTCCTCCGAATACACCATAGCACGATGGTATATCGGGGCGGAGCAATCACACCCTATATGATAAGGTGTGCTCTATGATGAGTACTATTGAGTTACCTTTTTCCTTAAGGGAGTTGTGCACTTAAGAAGTTGCATACCTATTGAATAGGGTTCCAATCAAATCAGTTGCCTACCACTTCGTATATGATATGGAATGGGAAGAGCCCATCTCTTAAGGTAGTTAAGATTTGGGGTTGTCCGGCCTATGTCTAATAGCAAAATCCGGACAAGCTCCTGGCAAGGTCTGTAATGTAGAACTGGAAATGTTCCAGCTATACAGACTGCAGCTGATGATTTGATAGAACCAAAGGATTCAGTAGATTCCAACGAACCTCAGCCTCTCCGCTGATCTAGTAGGGTTCCTCACCCACCTGAGAGATACTTCGGTTTCTCTATGACAGTGGGAGCAAGGACTGCATCATGAGATGATGACCCAACTAGTTTCGAGCTGGCCATCAGGAGTGTGACTCTGTAAGAATGGCTGGATGCTTAGCGATCTGAGATGGAATCCTTATACACCAACAAAGTATGGACTTTGGTTGCTATATCTGAAGGGTTAAATCCCCATCAGTAGCAAGTATATCTTGAGAAGATTACTTGGTGTACATCGAAAAGTTGAGACTTTCAAAGCTAGACTTGTTAAAAGTTTGCATCATTGACCAGCTGTGGATAATGATGAAACCTTTTCATGTACGTATGCTTAAGTCCATCCAGATCCTACTTGCCACGGCTACATACCATGACTATGATATCTGGTGGTTGGGTGTCATGACAGCTTTTCTAAATGATGTTTTAGAAGAGTGCGTCTATAAGTACACAGCCAGAGGGCTTCGTAGACAGTGGGAGCAGCGGAAACGTGTGCAAGATGCTTTATAGGATAAAGCAGGCATCGCGGAGTTGGAACATCTGTTTTGATGAAGTAGTCAAAGAGTTTGACATCATCAAAATGGTAGATGAACCTTGTATAAACAAAAAGGTAGTAGGGAGTATGGTGGTGATCCTCGTAGAGTACGTGGATGACATACTCTTGATAAGAAAGGAGTTTCTTATGCTATGCTCGATCAATCTCCGCTTATCACAAAGACTCTCCGTATAGGATCAAAGTGATACCTACTAAATCCTAGATTTTGGATCTATGAGATAGATCTAATTGGATGTTAGGATACTCACTAGTTGTAGTGAGATGGTATCAATTGATCCTGGGCAGAATCACTGGAAGTGTTCCAGAGTGATAAAGACGACTGAATGTCAGTCGCAGGCATAGTCTTTACCCTCAGTAAAGGGACGGTATGTTGGAAGAATTCCAAGCTAGATACCGTGACATACTAGACGATAAAGGCAGGATACATCGCTACTTAAGATGCTACCAAAGAGGCTGTTTGGGTGTATATTGGTTCATGAGATGAACTATGTTCCTCCCATTGTGTGACAATGGAGTCGTGGCTTATGCCAAGGAACGCAGGTCCCATAAGGCAGTGTCACCTGATCGTGGAGATGGTTGATCTCCAGGGGATCGAGGTCAGGAGAGTAGACTCAGAGGACAACACGGCGGATCCACTCACAAAGGCCAATTCCCAGAGAGAGACTTTTATGGGATGGTTGAGTATAAGATACTACAACCACTGCTACAGATGGCCCTAGTGCAAGTGGGAGATTGTTAGTTATATGTATGCCCTAGAGGCCATTATTGTACATTGGATGTATATTGTAGTGGATGCTGGGACATATATAGGGAGGACTTTCTTGCTCGACGTGATAGTATGCTATCTGGTTGACCTTTACCTTAACGTGTACACTGATTGTCTCTCTGTTACATGTTGGTAAAGCCCTTAGGATGTGTACTTGACTACCTGGACTATGATGCGGATCATACTAGTGGGGACATGGTAGTCCACAAGTACATCCTTCAAAGTCCCTAGTCGTGGGTGTATCGAGACGGGGCATCGATATACCAGAGTAGACTAGCGTGTACCTTCTCGACCCATACAGATGGGCGATGGATGATCCCATATCCATTGGTGTTTGACATCAGAGATGATATACGGGTGCCAGTAGAGACTGGGTACACTGGACGGACTCGCCGAGAACTCCCAGATGGTATTATACCTCACGTCAGATGGCAGTTCTCTGGTGACACTGGTACAGAGTAGTCTGTTGACCCGAGATCGTCATAGAGTCTTGTGTGGTTCCCACCGTGCTTTGATTTCCATCTTACCACGTCCAAGAGGGCGTGCAAAATGGTGGTTTTTGGTTACGGTGCCGAGTCACATGGAGACAATGAGCGATAGGAGGGGATTCGTCTCTCCCGGTATAGGGAGTTGATGTTGCGCTGTGTTCGATTGGCTATAACAGGAATTCCCTGGCCAGGGTTGCTGAGATTTACTGGTAAGTGTTACCAGTAGTTTCTCGAAATGTTATAGACCTCATATCGACACGACTTATCGAGCTATTGGGGTCTGACGTTTACCACCCCTAGGCAAGATATGCGACATATCAGACGATCAGACCGGACTGTACGGTAGTGTTACTGGTTGGATTCACAGGAGTGTGAGCGGGCTTGCTCGTCGATCTTCTGATCGCTCAATACCCGGGTGGCCGTTACGTTTAGCAGACCGCTTGCGGCTTGTGGGTGCTTGATATGATCATCATCTGCTGCCGGCGTATTGACGAGTCTTTAGAGTCCTACACAGAGGTTTCCTGGCTCAAGCGAAACGAAATAGGAGCGCATATGAGATATGTGCGGGACCGAGAATAATGCGTGTATGTGATACCGTATTCTATTCTCGCGATGAATGTATCGAATGGTTGTATGCGATATAACCTAGTTATCGAATCAAGGATTGATTCGATAAGCCGATACATTGTATACTAGTCGGTTATATGCGATATGACCGGGTCGTTAAATCAAGTGTTGATTTAATGATTTAATGTATAATTATATATATGATATATTACTTTACATTAACTAGTATTTGTTCACTTTTAAAGGATTTTCTCACTTGATATGCACATTGTATATGTGATATATTTTTGTGCATTTGTTTGTATCATGTTTGATGATACATGCTTGATTAGGTGTATGTTTAGTTTAAACCTTGGTTAAGTAAATGGTTAGGGTTGTGTTTAAATTTCTTATTTATTTGATTATTTATTCATTATGGAAATTAAAAGGAATGGTGGCTTATTTTGTCATTTTGTGGAAACTTCTTGAAGTGTTGAAAGCATAACCATTCTTGTTCTTTTCCTAAACCTAACCATTAACTCTAACCATGGTCTATTCTCTACACCTAACTTTGGTTAAAATTATGATAAGTATCATATTCTTTTCTATTCTAAATAACTTATCATAATTCTTTCTTCATCTTCTTCATCTTCTTCAATGAAGAAAAAGCTTGCTTCATCAATGGTGATTGATGAATTAGAGTGAGAAATCCAATTCTAAAGTCTACCCACTTCCTATTTCTTCATCCTCTACCTCTTGCCAAGTAGTAGGGTGTGTTTCCTTCACAAGTTTTCATGGCTTGGTGAAGGTGGAGCTTGATCTAGTGATGCTTCGACGTAGATCATCTTCGGCACGTTGTCGACGACCTAGCCCGGTCTTTTCTCCGATGAAACCACCGTGAGAGTCATGGTTCGATTTGGACAGCGGAGAGGACTTCATTGCGGAGCCATGGAGGTGGAGCACCGGATCTACAAAGGTTGTATTTCCGTATTATTATAGTTAAGTGTTAACTAGTTTACTTTTCGCCTAGAATTCGAGCCAACGATCCGTTCTAGGGTTTCTCGGCACCGTTTAAATTTGAAATTGGCATGGTTGATGCCTTGTGAGACCTCATTAGGGTGCCTAGGAACCCTACAAAATGAAGTGAACACCATCATCTAAATGGCAAGGATAGATGAGGATGATGAAGTAGGATTTTTGCTCTCATTTGTTTTCATATTCTCACTCATTTTCATCACTTAGGAAAAACCTAGAAAGTTTTTCCTTGAAGAAAGAAGGAAGAAGAAGATGAATAATCATTTGTGATGAATAATGAAATGTTGTCATAATCATTTATGCAACCATAGTTAACTAAACCTTTGTAGAGATTTAACTAGGGCTAGGGTTTGGGTTGAGTTAAAGATGAGTCACTTAAAATATCAACACAAATATCTTTTCCAAAACAAAAATGAAGGCTTCTAGAAACTTCTAGAAAAGCTTAACCCAAATCAAACCCTAACCATGTTTAATCTCCACTAAACATGTTGCATTAATAATTATAACATGTTACAATATAATATATCACATATATAATATTTATTGTAACAAATAAAATAATACAATTAATATATATCGCATATATATCAATGTATTACCCGAGTGAGAAAAAGAATCTTTTAGTGAGCTAATATTAGTTAATGTAATTTAATATATCATATATATTATTATACATTAAATTATCGAATCAACACTTGATCCGACAATCCGGCTATATCGCATATAACCAACTAATATCTCATTTACCAATTCATCGATTCAACACTTGATCCGATGACCCGGCCGATATCTCATATCGCGAGAATAGAATACGGTATCTCATATCGTATTATTCTCGGTCCCGCACATATCACATATGTGCTCCTACTCCGTTTTGCCTGAGCCAGGAAACCTCTGTGTAGGACTCTAAAGAATCGTCAATACGCCGGCAGTAGGTGATGATCATATCAAACACCCACAAGCTGCAAGCGGTCAGCTAAATGTAACAGCCACCCAGGTATTGAGCGATCAGAAGATCAACAAGCAAGCCTGTACATTCTCCTGCGAATCCAATCATTAACACTCCCGTACAGTCCGGACTCGTCGTCTGATATGTCGCATATCTCGCCTAGGGGTGGTAAACGTCAGACCCCAGTAGCTCGATAAGTCGTGTCGATATGAAGTCTATAACAGTTCGAGAAACTACTGATAACACTTACCAGTAAATCTCAGCAACCCTGGCCAGGGATTTCCAGTTATAGCCAATCGAACACAGCACAACATCAACTCCCTATACCGGGAGAG
Organism: Agapanthus africanus; assembly: GCA_030015575.1. NCBI lineage: Eukaryota > Viridiplantae > Streptophyta > Magnoliopsida > Asparagales > Amaryllidaceae > Agapanthus > Agapanthus africanus. The sequence continues at coordinate 248,632,793 of CM057343.1, read as the reverse complement.
ACGAATCCCCTCTATCGCTCATTTCCTCCATGTGATTCGGGACTGTACCCAAAAGCCACCTTTTTGAACGCCCTCTTGGACGTGGTATGATGGAAATCAAAGCACAGTGGGAATCACACAAGAATCTATGACGATCTCGGGTCAACAGACTACTCTATACCAGTGTCACCGGAGAACTGCCATCTGACGTGAGGTATAATACCATCTGGGAGTTCTCGGCGAGTCCGTCCAGTGTACCCAGTCTCCACTGAGCACCCGTACACCATCCTTGATGTCAAACACCGATGGATATGGGATCATCCATCGCCCATCATATGGGTCAAGATGCGTATACGCTAGTCTACTCTGGTGTATCGATGCCCTGTCTCGATACACCCTCGACTAGGAACAGTTATAGGATGTACTCGTCGACTACCGTGGCCCCACTAGTATGATCTCATCATAGTCCCAGTAGTCGAGTACATATCCTAAGGGCTTTATCAACATGTAACATAAAGACAATTAGAGTACATGTTAAGATAAAGTACAACCAGATAGCATACTATCATGTCGAGCAAGAAAGTCCTCCCTATATATGTCCAAGCATCCATTACAATATACATCGTATGTACAGTAATGGCCTCTAGGGCATACATATAACTAACACCGATGGATTGCGAGAGTAGTGATCCACAGAGGAAAAGAAGACCCAGAGACAGAGGACACCAGACCGTGAGCAAGAGGCGAGCAGATATTCTTGTTCTGCCGGTTTTAGGCGCACTGATTCATTTTCGACATTGTAGGAGGTGTACCTCAATTTCCTTTGTTGCGATTTGAGTTTTGATGATTGAGTTACATGATATTGTTTTCGTGCACCATAGTTGCACCTACTGGGTATTTACATTTTGCCCATAGTTGTCACACTTGACATATATTTTATACACCGTTGTGTTGATTTGCAATTTGTGCATATCTATTGCATTGATGTCGATTTTGTACCTTCGTAACATGTGTTATGATTTCGTGGATTTCATACGGATGATTTGATTTCTGCACTCGGTATAGCTGGTATGTGCTTGTAGTGCATTGATACGTATTTTGTGCACCACAGTTGCACCTGACTTCGTTTAGATGTCATTTGAGATATTTATTGTGATTTCATGTCTGGGGCATGCATATGATTTGATTTATGCTTCGGCATAGTTTTCATGCACCTTTGGTATTTGATTTGCTTTTGTGCACGCTGATGTACATAGTTGTGAGATTATATACCACGGTATACCTGATTTGGATTTGGATTGAAATGTGTTGTATACCGTCGATTTCGATTTTGATACTCGATATTGTTTGTGCACCTTATCCACCTAATTGGATTCTTGCGCATGATCGGAGCTTAATATTGGATTTCATGATTTCGTGCATGATTGGATGCACATGATTGAGATTTTCGTGCATAATAGATGCACCAGGTATTGTTGTCGTGCACACCCGTTGCAGTGGACAGATGCTTTTGTGTACACCCGTTGCACTTAGTTTTGCTTTTTGCTTATAGTGGCACCTATATTTTGTTTGATTTCCATGCGCACTAGACGCTTATGATTGCTGGATACGCCTTTTGAGGCTAATTTTTCTTTTGAGCACTTTGTTTTCATGTTGGGCACTATATTGTGTAGTAGCCAAACATGACCGATCCGAGGATAGTAGATGAGTACTTTGTATGCATTAAAATTGTACCAAGAGGTTTTGAAAAAGGAGCTAGAGTCTCGCTATTTCCTACGTGTCTGTGAGCGACGCGAACGTTTATAAAAGAAAACCTTTGGGATATTTTCAAAACGACGGAACGTATATTTAACAAAATATATATGGACATATATTATTATTTTAAAATGAGCGTCCGTCACTTATGCCGTGAGTTACGCATCACACGGCGATTTAGAAAAGATTTTTGCATGAGTTTTAATTAGTTCTTGAAAGTTTTCCACAGATGCGTACTATAAACGTATTATAGTATTTGACTAATGTATATTGGATTTCAGTAGTAGATTTCGAGATCTGTATCTCTACTGTAACTCCGAGGATATGCGTGCAAATCCGACGATTTGCGTGACGCTTGACGGAGTTCGATTTTGAGTTTCGTACTCGTTTTCATGCGCACTTGACGCGCTGTGTTATTTCTGCATTTTCCATGATTTCGGAGCCCCGTTGATTTGTGTTGATTATTGAAATGTTTTAGATTTTGGGGGTTTAAATTTAAATTCGGGGACTGAATTTATTTAAGGGGGGAAGATTGTAACATTTCAGAAAATATAAAATATTATTTTTGGAATTTAATATTAAAATAATATATTTCCCGAAAACTGCCTGATTTGTGAAATTGAGGTTTTCGAAAAAGGGTATAAATATATACCAATAACTGTGAAATAAATGAAAATTAAAATGATTTATTCATTCAAAAACGTATTTAACGAATTTGGCAATTTTAAAATTTATTATACGCAGTTTTGATAAAAACCCGATTAGTGCACTGCTAATCGCGATTAAGCCAAATCCGTGTTTCTACAGTTGTCATGGTTAGTGCACCATAACATGTTTCATTTGGTTACATGTTATTTCATTTGTGGTTTTATATGGGTGTATGTGTTTTTGGTGAGAAAAAGAAAAGGGAAAAAGAAAAGTCAAAGGGGGGACAAAATGAGTGGGTTTGGTATACTTTGGAGAGAGAGAGGGAGTGAACATTAGTGAGAGAGAGAGGGGGGTTGCTGCCATTTCACTTCCCCCACCATTTTTATCTTCACTCCTTCACCTTTCTCAAGCTCACAACTCTCCACTTCAATCCCTAGATCTATCTTCAAACAATCCCCAAAACCCTACACTCCCTTCACAAAAATTAACCCCCATCTCTTCCTGTACACTTTGAATCGAGCAAAGTGGGATTTTGACGACATTGGGAAGTTAGTGCTGCCTAGTGGACTGGATGAGGTATAATTTCTTCCTTTTAGTTTAGTTTTGTACGATGTCGTATTTTAGTGTCGTTTTGTGCTATCCATGACCTGCTATGACCCCGAGCATTCACTGGGAAAACAAACAATGTGGTAATGTTGTGCTCGTAACCCTAAGTGACTACTTGAAGAATGAGACCTTCCCCATCGATTTTGGCCGGCGACCATTGGGCAAAATCCGGCGACCTCTGGTGGGTAGGTGAGTTAGGGTTTGGATTTTGTAGGGTAGTTACCTGAAGATGTTTAAGGGTGTTTGGTTCTACTTGATTTTTCCGTGATAACTATAGGTAAAATCTAGGAGCAGTTAGGAGGGTTTACATGACATGGTGACACGATTCCTGGCCTGAGCCATAGACCTGAACCCGATACACGAACTTAGGATTTGTTCCGTATTGGTTTTGTGACTTTTAGTGTACCTACTATGAATCTGGGATGACCTGGGGAATATCTGAGACAACCAAACAATATCAGGTACCTAGACACACTACCAGAAGACCACAATGACAGAATGGACCCATTCAGAGACCCCCTGGCCGGCAAGCTCGGAATTTTGGGTAAAGGGGCCGGCCACTTGGTGAGGGTAGGGGCCTAGGTTGGTTCAGTAACTCAATTACACATTATACATCACCCTATACTTGTTTTCTTGGCTTTATTTGACCTGAGTCAAAATCTGGGAACACTTGTTTGTGATTTAAGATATGTTTTCCATATTTTGAATGATGAGTTTTGATATTGGATTTGTTTTTGGTTGTCGCATGTTTGTACATCGACAACAAAGGTTGTTTGGTTGATTTTGTACGCATATGCTATAGGTTCTAACCTACGAGCGATGCGCGTGCCGTTTTGGATTTTAGAACTCGATTTTAATAGCGTTGCGATATGTGTTGTTATTGTAGGTACCTTCGCGTGGATTCCAAGGCGATGGAGCGTGGCGTCATCGACTTCGGCGAGCGAAGACTACGGTGAGTAGATCTATATCTACCGGGGAAGTTTGGTGGATGGCGTATAGCACCCCCATAAGGTTTTGCTGGATAACTAATTTATAGAATATGGTTAAAGAAACCTAGATTAGGAAACTAAGGTTAGAATGAGGTAGCTATGAAACCATATTAGAAACTAGAGGATAGTTAGAAGTGATATATTACTACTATCATAGGATGACGTTTAGCGATATTGCCGTTTAGGGTACTGTAGGACTAGATAGTCGATGCAGATGTGTCATCCGAACCATATCTTTTTCTAAACCAAAGAATCGTATGTATCTTTTAAATATATACCTTGAGGGATGTTATGGATTTTCAAATGATATCTTTTTCTTAAAAACACCGTAACTCCTATTTTCAAAACTACGATTCGCTTCTTTAAAAATCTGATTGTATGGTTCGGGTGTGTATGTTAGATTAGATACTTATACTTAGTAGAGATAGAATGTTTTTGTAAACTCGCCTTGATGTAAGATATAAATGCGATGAAAGGATATAAGGCTGATATGATATTTTGATGACCTGGTGATATGATTGTATACGGATGCGAGTCGATCGAGATGATTTATACCCTGCCAGTCCCCAGTTATGAGATTATTGTGGATGTGACCCGGGACATAGGTATATAGGGATATATATATATATATATACATATATAGAATGTTGTGAATCATGGATGATAGGCCGTACCCTCATTTGTTGTATAGGATGATAGGACCCTATTAGCTTAATGCCGCCGTTCGATGATTTTCCGTGCGTGATGTGTTTGACTTGATGATTGATCCATACCCTTGAATTGAGGTTGTCGTACGATGGATTATACCGTACGCGATATTGTTAAGCTGGATGCCGATTGATAGATTTCCCGACTCGGTTATGTTAGATATGTATACCCGTCAGCAATGCATATGATTTACCATATGCAGCATTCATATTATTTTCATTGCATCGCTTGTACCTGTGCTAGTACACCTGCACCATTATCGATGATGCGTATGTTATACATACACAGATTGTAGGCTCACACACTTCATCATTGATAATTTCCATGTCACTGCACAGTAGGATTACTGCATCATGATATGACCCTTCGCATAACCTGCTTGCGCACATACACATTTGTATATCCATATTGGTGCATATATACATTGATACATCCATACTTGCGGATATACACATTTGTATATCTATATTGGTGCACATATACCTTGATACACCCATACTTGTGCACATACACATTGTATATCCTTATTTGTGCACACATACATTGGTACATCTATACTTGCGCATATACATATTGTTACATAGATAACTGGTTTTATTGGGAAATTGGGAACCGCATGTTATATTTTAAAAACTGGAATCATTTTAAAAGAGTGGTTTCCCCTTAATATGTCATATCACTGTTCTATGTTGCATGATATATCGATATGCTCGCATTTCTCTTATATGTCGCATACATCATGCTCTATTATTTTACGCATTGAGATATGCTGTTTCCATGAGATTTCTGGATTTAAGAACCGTGGACATTTCAAAAGAGATTATATGTTGTTTAAAAAACCAGGTTTCTCTTTATATGATATTTCAGTGCGTCCACCATGTATTTTCTCGGTTCTAAAAGCGACATGTGAAACCCGATTTGAGGAGGCGGATGAGGCCTATTGCGGGTACATGGTGGACCCGGTATGGTACCCTGGGGCAAGAACGGATCGCTGTACAGTACACGGTGAGCCTGGCAGAGGGACTACTACCTAGCGGTGATCGTATTTGGGCTCGGCGGATATCCGGATGATACCGACCGGAGTCGAGAGATGATATGGGCCGATCCGGACTGATGGAGCCGATATATAAGGATTTACATGTCGATGCTGGGCACGGTTTTCATGATGTTTTCGAGTGTCGATGCGAGGCACTCAGGTTCTATGATTTTGATGTGTCGGGAGGGACACCGTTGATATATATCCTCGTACTTTCATGCACACTCCTTTATGATATTTATGTGCATACAGACACTGATTATATGGGAGGACAAGATCCACATGCATAAATACCTTGATTTTGGGTGGACGAGATCTACATGCATGCATACCTCGATTATGGTTGGACGAGATCCATATACATGCATTGAGTATTACTGTTGGATGATACCGCATGCATTTAGGTTTGACTACCTTGTTGGCACATATACCAACCCGGTCACCCTAGATATCATAGTATTACCTTTTGATATAGTTGACCTAGGAGTCGTTGTTTATTCGATATTTACTTATTGATATATTTCTATTCACGAGTTGGCAACTCACCTCCGTTGTGCCACGGTTCTTGCAGGCTGACCGCTTGGATCAGTAGCGGCATCACTGGCACACAGCTTCATTTGGGTGTTTTGCAGTGGTAGGTGGGACATTTGTATCGTACCCATTCTTGTATTATATTTCATATTGTATCTAGTTAACTCCATCAATCAATCAAAATATGTAAATTGTATAAGTAATGAGACTTAGTGGGATTGTGGTTGCGAGACTAAGTGCGAGGGGTTTTTCGCTACTTGTGATATTTATGTCTTGCTCATTTCTTTATCTTTTATGGTGAACTTCGTCGTTGGGCATCGTATACTTATTCTTACTGTAATGCGTGGTTGTGATCCACCGTTTGCCGAAGACCTAGCTCCCGCTTGGGGATGCCCTTATCTTTATAATTTATTTGTGCTTTTGGATCAAAATATACAAAGGAGGTGCTGCCAAAATTTTCAAAAGACGAAACATGTTTTCAAACTAGTAAATTTCACTTGTATCATTCATGTTCCTTTTTTATGCATTAAGAAAACTTGATTTCATTATACCTTTATTTCAAAACCTCACCTCCTTTATTTTTCTTAAAAAGGTTTAGATTTCTGGGTTTCAGCTTACTTGAATTCCGTTACGCCTTTAGAAGTTGCGTGATTCAAGTGCTGGTCACGAGCTAATATTTCGGGTCGTGACTGCTTGACGGAGTTCGATTTTGAGTTTCGTACTCGTTTTCAGGCGCACATGAGGCGTTGCGGTATTTCTATATCTTCCGTGATTTCGGAGCCCCGTAATTTGAACTAATTATTGAAATGTTTTAGTATTTTGGGGTTTAAATTTAAACTCGGGGACCGAATTTATTTAAGGGGGGAAGATTGTAACATTTCAGAGAATATAAAATATTATTTTTGGAATTTAATATTAAAATAGTATATTTCGCGAAAACTACCCGATTTGCGAAATTGGGGTTTTCGTAAAATGGTATAAATATATACCAATAATTGTGAAATAATTGGAGATTAAAATGATTTATTCATTTAAAAATATATTTATTATATTTAGCATTTTTATAACTAATTATACGTAAGTTTAAATAAAAATTGATTAGTGCACTACTAATCGCGATTAATCCAAATCCGTATTTCTACATTTAACCATGGTTGGTGTACCATGACATGTTGCATATTTGTTGCATGTTGTTTCATTAGTATTTGTTGATATTTGGTTTTAAGAAAAGAAAAATAAATGGGAAGCTAAAAGACAAAAGAGGATAATTGGGAGGTGAGCATAAGAGAGAGAGAGTGAGGGTAAGAGAGTGAGGTTAAGAGAAAGAGAGAGAGAGAGAGGGAAGCCATTATTTCCTTCCCCATTTGTTTCCTTCATTTCCTCCTCCTCACATTCCCTCCACCTCCACCTTCAAGAATCATCTCCATTTCTTCACCAAAACCCTACACCCTCTTCATTAAAGTTGATCCCCACCCCATCCTCAACAGATTGGATCAATCAAAGTTGGATTTTGGAGATTTTGGACAAGCTAGGGTTTTTCTTGAGTTACCCAAATATGGTATATCTTCTTTCATTTAGTTTAATTTTAGTTTCTTGCACCCAAGTTTAGTTTAGAATGTGATTTGGTTAGGGTATGTGATATTTAGAAAATTCAAAAGAAGGGTTTGTTAGTGTATATGCCCTAGAGGCCATTACTGTATCATACTAGTTTGTATATTACTTGATGGAAGCTTGGGATATTCACAGTGGTATAGACAATCTTGCTCAAAATGGTAGTATGCTACATGGTTTGTTTCTACTTTAATGTGTACATGTGTTTCTTTTAGTATATCACCTATACACATTAGTGGAGCCCTTAGGATCTTTGCTTGATTACCAGCATAGTGATGGCAGTCACACTCGTGGGGGCTGGGTAATCCACAAGCACATCCTTACGCAGGTCCCTAGTCGTAGGACTATCGAGACAGGGCATCGATACTCCAGAGTAGACTAGCGTATGCGCTTCTCATCCCAGCATGGGAGACGGTCTGTCCCACAGCCGTCAGTACGTCGTACTTGAGATAGTATGCGGGTGCTCGTTAGGTTACGAGTACACTAGACACTCGTCGGGAACTGTTGGTTGGTACTATACCTATCGTCAGTTATCAGTTCCCAGGTGACATGAGTACAGCTTAGTCCGCTGACTTGACACTGTCACTTCGCCTCGAGTGTGTTCCCACTGTACTTTGATTACTACCCTACCACGGCTCAAAGGAGTCGTGCAAACAGGTAGTAGTTGGGTGCAGTCCCGAAGCACTTGGAGGCAGTGACGGTTAGACAGGATTCTTCTCTCCCGGTATTGGGGGTTGATATCGTGCTGTGTCTAGGAGAGCCAATACACAAAGTCCCTGGCCAGGGAAAGCGAGATATACTGGTAGGTTTCCATTGTTATCTCAGGGTGTTCTGGGCTACACTCCGACACGACTTGTACCGCTATTATGGGACTGACGTTTACCGCCCCTAGGCCCGCCACGCGATATTCTCAGACGAACAGACCGGACTGTACGGAGACTGTCATATTCAGGCTCAGTAGGAGTTCAGATGGGTTTCACCTCGTCCGTCTTCTTATCGGCATCTACCTGGGGGCCGTTATGCACAGCTAGTGCCGCTTGCGGTCTGTGGTTAAACCCACTGCCAGCGTAGTGTCGAGTCTTTAGAGTCCCACACAGAGATCTATTCACCTTTAGGCAAAAGAGTAGAGGTCGCATGGTTTTGCGACAGGGTTCGGTCACATCTGTGCACTTGTGCACGTTTAGTGTCCGGGCAGTTATCACTAGCGGGCTTTGGTTTAAGCCAGATCCTAGTGTGCGTTTTGGGATTGGTTTTATCTCGTTTGTATTTGTGTTCCTCGGAACGCGGATGCGGGTGTGTATGCACGGTTGACAGAGACAGAGGCAGAGAATTCTCATTAGGGTTGTTGACTGTTGACTTTTGCTAAACCCTAATGAGAATAAGAAATATGATTAATGATAATATTAATTAAGTATTATTGTGCCATGGTTGGGTTGAAAGGTTGACTTTGGTTACTGGTTGACTTAGTTGACCGGTTGACTAGGTTGGACTTGTTGACCATCATCTTGACAATGGCTATCATTTCTTGGCATTGACCTTTGCTTGCTTGTTTGTTCACAAATTGCATTTAATGCATGAAATGATATTGCCATTTGATATGATAACAACCATCACATAATACTCAATTATTATTATTTGTTATGATTATTTTGGGTTATGAGAGCAAGGGTGAAAAAAGTCTTGCTCATTCTATCATTCTCATTCTCTCTCATCCTCAAGCTCTCCCTCTTCCTCTTGCTCTCTCTCTAGTTCATGGTTCTATTGTCTCATGTGTTGAGAAGCAAGAACCATAGAGATAAAACCCAAAACACTTCTCTACTCATCCTAGTATACAAGGTCTAGCAAACCAAGTATTCTAGTTTCCTAAAGATTGAGGTTGGAGCCAAATGTAGAAGCTTTCAGGTGGATCCATCTTCGGCACAAGGAGACGACGAGGAGTGAACCATCCGACCACCACAAGGAGTCGAAGAGAAGGAGTTCAAGTTAAGGTATAACCCCCTAACCGAGTAGGTAAAATTCCTAGTTAGGTTGTTAGATAGTTGTTTAACAAATATCCGTATTTTGAGTCCATGTTACCACCAAAGAAAAATCGGTTTTCACCATTTCCGCAACCCCAAAAAACCGGGGACGGGTAATGTGGACTTACAGTGGTATCAGAGCCTAGTTAAACACTATCTAACATGTTAGCAAAGTAACTAGAAGTTCGATCGGAAAAAAATCACGAAACATGCCCGAAATATCAACTTTCTGCCGAGTTTTATTTCTGTTCAAAAAATAATAAATCATCTACTAAAAATCGGCTCAGGGTTTTTAAAGAACAGCAAGAAAAATGGTCCACTAACTCGGTCAAATCGCCGCGGAGCCGCGGCAGGAGCGTGCTCCTGCTGCGGATCTGCGGCCGAGTTGACTTGGTCGTGGGAAATTTTTCCTGCAGTGTGTTCAGTGGGGTGTTTTGTGATTTTTACAATATTTTTTTCTGCCCAGATTTTCCAGAAAGCAAAATTTGTTTTTGGGGTTTAAAATCCGTATTTTGATCAAACTTCTAAAGACTTTAGCTAACGGGTTTATATCTGTGATGTGATATATGTATTGAACGTCTGCTAATCGCTATACGTCGATTAGTGGGGGTTATACATATTTGTGATCTATAATGTTGATGGTATGTGTAAATGAATTCATTGGATTTTCGCGAATGAACAGCCGGGGGGTTGTGAGATGAGAGTTTTCTTTTTCTTTCAATTCATGTAATTTATAATTGATGTAATATTATTTATATGGCCGCACAACCGGGATGGGGTTGTAGTCGTCATTGTATAATTTCTTTACTATTTTTGCTCTTAGGATAGACCCAAGGTGGGGTGCACAAACTACCGGGTACCTCGAAGCGCCGAGTGGCCTACTCACGGTGTTGAGGGAGGTTGCTTTGCTTCGGGTACTTGGCGGGTAGTTTGCCGCACCCGTAGGGGTCTAGGGTGGGGTCTTAGCTATTCATCGTGACCGTGTAATCCGCTCTTCGTTACAGGCTCGTACGGAATGCGGATTCCTAGTATATCCAATGTATTCATCTGTGATCTGGAATGGCTATCATTGCATGTGACGAATGTATATATTTATATATGATATCTATTTAGGCGTTGCTTATGTTTTGCATCCGTGCTAGTCCAGCCCCTGCTCTGTCGTTAGTTAAGTAACCTAATGGGTAATGACGGGGCCCCGTGGCGAATGCGGATGGCATAAGCGTACATCATATTTTCGTTGTTTTCTGCAATGGTAGGATTAAATGATAGGACGCATTAAATTAATGCATGAAAATAAACCAAAGTAGAGTCGTTGGAACACTTTCAAAACCACTCGGTTTCTTTTCAAAAACAACTTTTAAACGCGGAGCTTAAGCCACTCCTTTTAAAAGCTATCTCGTTCCATCGATTATATCAAGTTCACTACATTCGCAATTTCGCCAAAACCATTCGTAGCCCTCCATCATTTCTGTTAAATATTCGGTAGTTTTCAAGCTATGTATTTTGACCTCACGCCAAGGCATAGTGATTGGTAGCTGCCGGATATTTATCTGTTGCATTGATAGAATGCGTTGGTTTGAGACAGTCGTACTGCCATTTTGGCCTACGTCAAGGGTAGGTACGGGTGGGTTCAAATTAACCTGGATAAAGATGGGTAGAACTTGACATGTGACTTATAACATTTTGACCTCATGCCAAGGTCATAAGAGCATAGGGCAAAAATCCACATCGGGAGTTTCTAAAGAAACTGAAACTTGCTAGCGCTGCATACCATTTGGAGTGTGATGATTCTGGTAGGATTCCTTCAGTTTTGTCACACGATGATATTTGGATCCCGATCCTACTGTGAGTATATGCTACTCCTCCGGAACTTTCTCACTTAACGATCAATGCTATAAACCAAGTAGGTGCCTAGAAAGGTGTTAGCGGGGCTACGCCCACAGGAAAAAGAGGTTATTTAATTAAGGAACTTCGCGAAAGCGTTGGAAAACCTCCCTCGAAGTACCAACACTGGCCTGGCTGAACGGTTAAGCAAGTATTGTACGGTGAGATTGATCCCGACTAATTCTTCCTTTTTGGTTTGAGGAGGGATTCGAGAGACAGTGGGAGCCATCCTGTTTAGACAAACTAAAAACCACTCTAAACTTGCAAGAGCATCATGCTAAAGTGTTTCTTCTCTCTCTCCTAATTGCAGCGATCAAACATCATCACTTGACTTAAGTTACTACTAGATAAAAACATACTGACAGGGCTAAACTATAAAGATTGGCTCAGGAATGTCAAAATGGCAATCACTTATAACAAGTTGGGGTATCTCCTTACCACCAAAGCTCCCCCTGTCCCAGGTCCCAAACCAACGTCGCGGATAAGGAAATCCGTAAGACCTGGGAAATCGACTGTGCGAAGGCCAAGTGCCTCCTGCTTGCCTCTATGGACAATGAAAATCAGAGGGGGCACGAGAATATGGACCTTGAATCCATATTTCTACATACAAAAGAACTGTATGGAGAGCAATCCCGTCTCACCAGATACGAAGTCTCGAAAAAGCTGTTTTCGGCGAGATTGGCCGTCGGATCATCGGTAGCGGAACACGTGCTTAAGATGATTGGCTTCATTGAAGAGCTCGCGGACCTTGGGACCACGTTAGAGAACGAGCTCTATACTGACTTGATTCTCCAGTCCCTTCCTTCCACTTACGCCCAGTTTATCCTGAACTTCAACTTGCAAGAAAAAGAAGTTGAACTTTCAGAACTCCTCAACCTGCTGAGGAGTGCAGAGGGCACCCTACAGAATGTAGGGAAACATCCACTTTGTTTGTAGGAGGATCTTCCTCTTCTAAGTCCAAGGAGAAAGCCAAGGGAAAGAAGAAGAAAGCCCCCGCCAAACCAAGGGGCGGTGTTAGTAAAGTGGAAATGAAGGGAAAAGCAAAGGCAACAAAGATAGCGGGGCAGCTTGTGGGAAAAGAAGAGTACTTCTATTGTCATAAGAAAGGACACTGGAAAATGGATTGCAGGGCTTGGAAGGCCAAGAACCAGGACCCGATGCAAGTTGCGGCTTCGGCTTCAGGTGTGTATGTTATTGAAAACTGTCTATCAATAAACTCTACTTCCTGGGTATTGGATACCGGATCAGGATCTCATATCTGTGATTCTTTACAGGCACTGAGAAGGCGTAGGGTTTTGAAGGCAGGTGATATGACCCTCAGAGTTGCAAACGGAGCTGGCATGGATGCTGAGTCCGTGGGGGACTATCACCTGGGATTGTCAGATGGACACGTTTTGGTTTTGTGTGATTGTTATTTTGTACCCAATGCAACCTGTAATATCATATCTGTATCTTTATTATCTAAAGAAGGTTATGAATTTGCATTTGTTAGTAATGTTGTGAACATTCACATTAATCAAGTTTTGATTGGGTCGGGTACATTAAACAATGGAATATACGTATTAAACCAACCACAGATTTTCAATGTCCAGAATACACACAAAAGAAAGTCTCCAGAAATCAATCATGCTTTCTTATAGCATTGTAGACTGGGTCACATCAATGAGAGAAGGTTGACTAAGTTACATACAGAAGGATATTTGGATCCGTTCGAATATCATTCATATGCAACTTGTCAATCCTGTCTCAAAGGAAAGATGAAACAGACTCCGTTCACTGGACACGGAGTAAGAGCGAGCGAGCTCTTGGGGCTCATACACAGTGACGTGTGCGGTCCAATGTCTAAGCATGCGCGAAGCAGTTATTCTTACTTCATTACTTTTACGGATGACTTTTCAAGGTACGGATATGTCTTCTTAATGAAACATAAATCCGAAGCCTTTGGAAAATTCGAGGAATATAAGAATGAAGTAGAAAAACAAACAGGCAAAAGTATCAAGACACTGAGATCTGATCGAGGTGGTGAATACTTATGTGCCGAGTGCCTGGATTACTTAAAAGAGAATGGAATTCTCTCTCAGCTTACTCCTCCGTACACTCCGCAACATAACGGTGTATCGGAGAGACGGAACCGAACCCTATTGGATATGGTACGGTCCATGATAAGTAACGCTGAGTTGCCGCGATCATTCTGAAGAAATCGCTAGAATCAGCTGCATACCTTTTGAACCGAGTTCCAACTAAGACTGTGCCTACCACACCATATGAGATATGGAGTGGGAAGAAACCCTATTTTCAATATTTGAAGATCTGGGGATGTCCAGCTTTTGTCAAAAAGCAGCATGCGGACAAACTCGAGGCACCCTCAGTACTGTGCAAGTTTGTGGGATACCTAAAGAACTCCAGGGGGTATCTCTTCTATTACGCAGAGGAACAAAAGATCTTTGTTTCTCGTAATGCCCACTTTCTGTAACACCAGTTCTTAGAAAAGGAAATAAGTGGGAGCGCAATAGAACTGGAAGAAATTTCAGAACCACAGACTATTACTGAAAGCTTAGTAGAACCAGAGGATTCAAAAGAACATGACATTCCTACGCCGCTCCACAGGAGTAGTAGGCAGTCTCATCCGCCCGAGAGATACTACAGTTTTCTCGTAGACGGTGATAGAGAGGATTGCATCATTGATTATGATGAGCCGACTAGCTTCCAGCAGGCCATTCAGAGCGTTGACTCAGTAAAATGGCTGGATGCAATGCGGACCGAAATGGAGTCCATGTACACCAACAAAGTATGGACGTTGGACGTTGCTCCAGATGGGGTTAAACCCGTAGGATTCAAGTGGATCTTCAAAAGGAAGATTGGAGTAGATGGAAAGGTTGAGACCTATAAGGCTAGACTTGTTGCAAAGGGTTTTCATCAAAGACCTGGTTTGGACTATGATGAAACCTTTTCTCCAGTGGCTATGCTGAAATCCATTCGGATCCTTCTTGCCATTGCTGCCTTCCACGATTATGAGATTTGGCAGATGGACGTAAAAAACGCTTTTCTTAATGGAAATTTAGAGGAGTGTGTCTATATGGACCAGCCAGAGGGTTTCATTCAGAGTGGGAGCAGCAGAAATGTGTGCAAGTTGCTTAAGTCCATCTATGGACTAAAGCAGGCATCGCGGAGTTGGAACAACTGTTTTGATGAGACGGTCAAAGAATTTGGCTTTATCAAAAATCCAGATCAATAATGCATCTATAGTAGATTTGTAGCAAGAACTGTCGTATTCCTCGTTTTATACGTGGATGACATTCTCTTAATAGGAAATGACATTCCTATGCTACAATCTGTCGAAGGGTTCTTGTCACACAGGTTCTCCATGAAAGACCTGGGTGATGCCTCTTACATTCTGGGGATCCGGATCTATCGTGACAGATCCAAGAGGATATTAGGACTTTCACAGTCCCGGTACATCGACACCATACTGAAAAGATTCAGTATGGAAGATTCCAAGCGCGGTAATCTACCGGCTTGTTACGGGATCACCCTCTCCAAAGAGATGTCTCCTAAGACTGATTTGGAAAGGGATCGCATGTCTATTATACCCTACGCTTCTGCGGTAGGCTCTATAATGTATGCGATGTTGTGTACCAGACCAGATGTAGCTTATGCATTGAATGTGGTAAGCCGGTATCAGTCAAACCCTGGGGAGAAGCACTGGATAGCGGTAAAGAACATTCTCAAGTACCTGAGAAGGACTAAGGAGATGTTCTTGGTGTACGGTGGAAAAGACCTCCAGATCGAGGACTTTGCTGACTCCAGCTTCCAGAGTGGCAAGGATGATTCCAAGTCCATGTCGGGTTTTGTCTTTACCCTTAATGGAGGGGCGGTGTGTTGGAAGAGTTCCAAACAGGAAACCATTGCTGACTCGACGATGGAAGCGGAATATATCGCTGCTGCTGATGCCGCAAAAGAAGCCGTCTGGATGAGGAAGTTCTTGACAGAACTTCAGGTGGTTCCATCCATTGTTGATCCAATACCTCTGTATTGCGACAACAACGGGGCTATAGCTTTAGTAAAGGAACCCAGGTCCCATCAGAAGTCCAGACACATCTTGAGGCGGATCACCTGATCAGGGAGATCGTGGGTCACCAGGAGATCGAGGTTTGGAGAGTTGCTACGGATTGCTACGGAAGATAACACTGCTGATCCACTCATGAAGGCCTTACCCCAGACTCAGTTCGAGCGGCTGATCGAGATGATAGGTCTTCGATACACCAGTACATGGCCTTAGTGCAAGTGGGAGATTGTTAGTGTATATGCCCTAGAGGCCATTACTGTATCATACTAGTTTGTATATTACTTGATGGAAGCTTGGGATATTCACAGTTGTATAGACAATCTTGCTCAAAATAGTAGTATGCTACTTGGTTTGTTTCTACTTTAATGTGTACATGTGTTTCTTTTAGTATATCACATATACACATTAGTGGAGCCCTTAGGATCTTTGCTTGATTACCAGTGTTGTGATGGCAGTCACACTCGTGGGGGCTGGGTAATCCACAAGCACATCCTTACGCAGGTCCCTAGTCATAAGACTATCGAGACAGGGCATCGATACTCCGGAGTAGACTAGCGTATGTGCTTCTCATCCCAGCATGGGAGACGGTCTGTCCCACAGCCGTCAGTACGTCGTACTTGAGATAGTATGCGGGTGCTCGTTAGGTTACTAGTACACTGGACAGGACTCGTCGGGAACTGTTGGTTGGTACTATACCTATCGTCAGTTATCAGTTCCCAGGTGACATGAGTACAGCTTAGTCCGTTGACTTGACAATGTCACTTCGCCTCGAGTGTGTTCCCATTGTACTTTGATTACTACCCTACCACGGCTCAAAGGAGTCGTGCAAACAGGTAGTAGTTGGGTGCAGTCCCGAAGCACTTGGAGGCAGTGACGGTTAGACAGGATTCGTCTCTCCCGGTATTGGGGGTTGATATCACGCTGTGTCTAGGAGAGCCATTACACAAAGTCCCTGGCCAGAGCAAGCGAGATATACTGGTAGGTTTCCAGTGTTATCTCAGGATGTTCTGGGCTACACTCCGACACAACTTCTACCGCTATTAGGGGACTGACGTTTACTACCCCCTAGGCCATCCATGCGATATTCTCAGACGAACAGACCGAACTGTACGGAGACTGTCACATTCAGGCTCAGTAGGAGTTCAGATGGGTTTCACCTCGTCCGTCTTCTTATCGGCATCTACCTGGCGGCCGTTACGCACAGCTAGTGCCGCTTGCGGTCTGTGGTTAAACCCACTGCCAGCGTAGTGTCGAGTCTTTAGAGTCTCACACAGAGAGCTATTCGCCTTTAGGCAAAAGAGTAGAGGTCGCATGGTTTTGCGACAGGGTTCGGTGACATCCGTGTACTTGTGTACGCTTAGTGTCCGGGAAGTTATCACTAGCGGGCTTTGGTTTAAGCCAGATCCTAGTGTACGTTTTGGGATTGGTTTTATCTCATTTGTATTCGTGTTCCTCGGAACGCGGATGCGGGTGTGTATGCACGGTTGACAGAGACAGTGGCAGAGGATTCTCAATTAGGGTTGTTGACTGTTGACTTTTGCTAAACCCTAATGAGAATAAGAAATATGATTAATGATAATATTAATTAAGTATTATTGTGCCATGGTTGGGTTGAAAGGTTGACTTTGTTGACTTAGTTGACCGGTTGACTAGGTTGGACTTGTTGACCATCATCATGACAATGGCTATCATTTCTTGGCATTGACCTTTGCTTGCTTGTTTGTTCACAAATTGCATTTAATGCATGAAATGATATTGCCATTTGATATGATAACAACCATCACATACTACTCAATTATTATTAGTTGTTATGATTATTTTGGATTATGAGAGCAAGGGTGAAAAAAGTCTTGTTCGTTCTATCATTCTCATTCTCTCTCATCCTCAAGCTCTCCCTCTTCCTCTTTCTCTCTCTCTCTAGTTCATGGTTCTATTGTCTCATATGTTGAGAAGCAAGAACCATAGAGATAAAACCCAAAACACTTCTCTACTCATCCTAGTATACAAGGTCTAGCAAACCAAGTGTTCTAGTTTCCTCAAGATTGAGGTTGGAGCCAATGGTAGAAGCTTTCAGGTGGATCCATCTTCGGCACAAGGAGACGACGAGGAGAGAACCATCCGACCACCACAAGGAGTCGAAGAGAAGGAGTTCAAGTTAAGGTATAACCCCCTAACCGAGTAGGTAAAACTCCTACTTAGGTTGTTAGATAGTTGTTTAACAAAGATCCGTATTTTGAGTCCATGTTACCACAAAAGAAAAATCGTTTTTCACCATTTCCGCAATCCCAAAGAACCGGGGACGGGTAACGTGGACTTACAGGGTTTGGGTGTTTATGTGGAATCATGAGGTGTAGTGAGTGTTTTAAGAACTTAGGGATTGATTTCAAGAACTGGAAATGAGTATAGAAACCAAAACAGTTTTTGAGTGTATATGGGAATCTGGAGTAAGCCGGAGGCACTAAAATTTATTTAGCAAATACAGAGAGGTGAGCAGGTGACCTAGAAGCTAACCCCAAGACCCGAGGCCCCCATTCAATTCCTAGGCCGCAAATAAATTCCCCCAGGCCGTAAATTGCGGCCTGGTCATGGTGAAACTGTGTGATGCTTGGTCTGTAGCTCCTATACCTGATAATTAAATCTCCTATATATGCAAAATTGGCTAATTGTACCTGAGTGGAAATCTGGGAGTTGTTTTCCAAGGTTGTTGTTTTGGTATTTACGATTTATGAACTTGGGTTTTAATATTGATTTTGTATTTAGTCATTGGATGTTTGTATGTCAACGACGAGGGTTGTTTGGTTGTTTTGCATGCGTAGGCTATAGGTTCTAACCTATGAGCGCACCGTGTGCCGTATTGGTTTCCGAACTCGATTTTATTAGCATTTGCGATTGTGTATTGATTGTAGGTACCTTCGCGTGGATTCCGAGACGACAAAGCACATCGACTACGGCTGAACAAGGAGTTCCGCAGGTGAGTAGATTTATATGTATGGGGGAAGTCGGGTGGATGGCGTATAGTACCCTCGCAAACTTTGATGGAAACCGATATATATATATATATATATATATATAATATGGTTAAGGAAACCATATTAGAAACTTATGAACAGGGTCGGAGAAACCTGTACTAGGAACCCATGGATGTGATTAAAGATTTAGTATGAAATGATATGATTGATAAGGATGTCTCGAAGATTTATATAAGGATGTGAAACGTAAATGTGAATCACGATATATAAATATAGGTAGTGCATGAGAATAAGTATGAGATTTAGAGTAGCATGACATGGGATTTATAAGATAGAATGTATATATAAGATGACTTGATATGAGATATTAATGTGATGAAAGAGTATAGATGTGATATGATGACTTGATGTGAGATATTAATGTGATGAAAGAGTATACGATGTGATATGATGAATTGGTGTGATATGTCGTTATATGGATGCGAGTCGATATGAGATAAGTGATACCTTTGTCGGTCCCACGATATGAGATTGATACGGATGTGACCTGGGATATAGGTATA
Organism: Agapanthus africanus; assembly: GCA_030015575.1. Lineage (NCBI taxonomy): Eukaryota > Viridiplantae > Streptophyta > Magnoliopsida > Asparagales > Amaryllidaceae > Agapanthus > Agapanthus africanus. The sequence goes on along the minus strand of CM057343.1, from coordinate 248,613,430 downwards.
TAGATATATATAATGTTCTGAATCATGAGTGTTATGCCGTACGAGACGTTAGGTCCGTACCCTCATTGTCATATAGATTGATAGGATCCCTAATGGTAAATGCCTCCGTATGACGGATACCGTACGTAATGAGTTTTACTTGATGATTGATCCATATCCTTGACTAGAGGATGCCGTACCATGGATTATACCGTACGTGATGTTGTGAGGCTGGATGCCGATTGATAGATTCACTGACTTGGATATGTGATAGAGACGTATACCCTATAGCATTGCACTCATGATTTACTTTATGCTACGTTCTGTTGGAGATAGTGCCCTCAGAGTCAATTATTAGGTCACAGGTACGTGATTGTAATGATTGAGGGAGGACCTATCCCGGTAGGACAGTCTTACTCGAGATGATAGTATGCTATCTGGTTTACCTTTATCATCGTGTACTGTTTTAGGTGACCTTACAGGTCGCTATTACACGTTGATAGAGCCCCTAGGATTCTTGCTTGACCACCAGCAGTATGAGGGCGATCATATAAGTGGGAGCTGGGGGTCTATAAGCTTATCCTTAAAAGGTCCCTAGTCGTGGGAGTTTCGAGACTGGGCATCGATACTCCATTAGTAGACTAGTGTATACAGTCGAGACCCCGACGAGGGGCGGTGGCCGGTCTCACAAGCCACTGGTGTCAGTTGGATCACCTAAGATGTATACAGGTGCTCATTGGGTTATGAGTACACCGGACAGGACTCGCCGGGAACATGCTAGTTGGTCATATACCAGATGTCAGATGGCAGTTCCCTGGTGATATGTGTGCAGGTTAGTTCATCGACCTGGGGATCGTCATTTGTCTCGTGTGAGTTCCCACTGTACTTTGATTACTACCCTACCACGGCTCAAAGGAGTCGTGCAAACAGGTTTTAGTTGGGTACAGTCCCGAGCCACATGGAGGCAGTGAGCGTATCCTCAGGGGTTCGTCTCTCCCGGTATTGGGGGTGAGGTCGTGCTGTGTCTAGGAGAGCCATTACACAAAGTCCTTGGCCAAGGCAAGGAGATTTACTGGTAGGTATTCCAGTAGTATCTCAGGGTGTTCTGGGCTACACTCTGACATGACTTGTACCGCTTTTGGGGGTCTGACTTTTACCAACCCCCTAGGCCCGCCATGCGATACTCATAGACGAACGGACCGGACTGCACGGATATTGTCACTGACAGGCTCAGTAGGGTTGTCAGGCTGAGTTCACTCACAGACGTCCCTTTTAGTCAATACTTGGTAGCCCGTTACGTATTGGCTTATACCTCTGACGTGCTAGTGGTTAAATCCACAACCAAGGTGTTGACGAGTCTTTAGAGTCCCCCACATTCAGTTACTCAGCTTTCGGGCGAAAGGTTGTAGAGGCCGTATGGAGATATGGCAAGGTCCGATCAGATACGTGCGGTATTGCACGGATCAGGATCGGACAGTTTGTACTATAGGCCGTATGGTTATATGGCAGGGTTCGATCAGATACGTGCGGTATTGCACGGATCAGGATCGAACAGATATTACTAGCCGGTTTTGGTATAAGCCGGATTCTAGTATAGTACAGTGGAGATTTTGTCTCATTGCATTTGTATTTCGGTCGAAATACAGATGCGGGTGTGTATGCACAGTATCGGGGTTTTCCTGTAATTTATTACGGGACCAGTTTTTTTTGGAGTTGCCAGTTTTCTTTCCGTTTCGGCCAATTTCCTTTGTTCCGTTCATTGGCCGAAGATTGGTGGAGGAGGGTTTATTTGCATTGTTGCAAATAGGCATTTGTGGAGGGGGTCTTTGCTTTTTGTAGCATCATGATAGTCTTCATGATGGTGCACCATCCATTGACTTGCTTGACTTTCTTAATCATCATGGTTTTGATGATGGTTGTTGATGATGAGAGATGGTTGTTAGTTGAGTGTTGGTTTTGCTTTGTTATCATTTGGTTCATATGATAACCATTCCTCTCTCTCTCTTGTTTGATAAGAGAATGGCTCCCATTATTTTTGAGACTCCTCTCTCCATTCTCACTCTCCTTCTCCTCTAGTGATGGCCGGCCACCATGAGGGTGGGTTGCCCATTTTTGTAGTGGGGATTTTTGCTCTCTTGATGTTAGAAAAATCCCCAAGTTCCTCCACATTGTTCTTGCATCATCCCTCCACCTAAAATGGCATCTCCATGAACCCCAAAGTGAGACTTGAGGACTACATATTCTACAGCGAACCTTGGGCACGTCGAGTAGCCGGCTTCGTGCCCGAGTTGCCTCGGCATTGAGGTGGGAGCCCGTAAAAGAAGTAGGCGATGTGGTGCACTTCCGGCGACGAGGAGGAGACGGGACATTCCGCAGGAGATCGGGACGATGACGAGAAGACCGGAGGACTTGGATCGTCGGTATATCTCTCTAACCCATCTTCTAGTTAGCTTAGACTTTGTTAATGGTTACGATCCGGGTGTTTAGTGCGCGGTGGTGCCGGTTTTCTAAGTCCGCAAAATTTAAGTTTTTCACCGCTTCCGCATTCCGGCGTCGGTTTGACGGCCGGGGCGCCGCCGTGCACTTACAGTGGTATCAGAGCCTCGCCATTAACTTAGTCTAGCTTTGTGTGATGTGTTTTTTAGTTCCGATCGATCGAAATGTCCAAAAACCCGTATTTGCCCACATCAGTTTTCTGTTGGAAATTTTTGGTGTCGAAAAATTTTTCAGGTTGTAAAATATTAATGTACTGGAAAATCTAAGAGCTCTGTAAAAATTCGACGAAATAACTCCACAGTGGGAGCGCGGAACCGCCGCGAAAACCACCTTCCCGCCGCCCTTCCGCCGCGCACTGTGGAGATCACTTCACCAATTTTTTACAGAGGCCTTCTGGGCATAAAATATGGGTTTTGGAATATTAAAATTGGGCTCATGTTTTCTGTGAGTGCTACAGTTTTGATTAAGGGCCCACTTGTTAATATTCGATCGGTCGGATATTTTAAACACATTTTTCACAGTATTTACATTATATCTGCGACCGTGAATGTCACTTGATCGGTAAATCCGGTCTAACTGCTATAGCCCGGTTAGACGGATTTGCGAACGTGACTTTCACGTTGATGTTTTGTTTTTGCTGTGATGTTGCGGATCGGTCGTGGGGATAGCCTGGATGCAATGCTAGTACAGTTCTGTTGTATTATGTACATTTGATATTACGGGGCGAGCGTCCGACATGTGGACTGCCGTCACTGCCTGTTTGTATTATTATTTTGGGGCACGACCTGGTTGCGGTCGATGTACCCGGTGTATGTATATTTTACTTTCTGTACTAGGATTGCCCCGCGGAGGGGTGCACGGATAGCCGGGTTCTGGAGGGCAACAAGCCCGCATCTCATGACATTGAGACGGAGGGGGCTTCACTCTAGGATTGGCGGGCTATTCGCCGCACTCGTAGGGGGTACAGGTTGACCCAGGAGGGGTGCCCAAGTTACCGGATTCCGTGAAGTGCTGGGTGGTCCATTCACGGCGCTGAAGGGGGCTGCCTCGCTTCAGGTTTTGGCGGGTGACTTGCCGCGCCCGTAGGGGTCTAGGATTACATTGCACAGGCTATCCACACGACCAGGGGAACGTCGGGTTTCAGCGGCTCTGTGAAACCCGGGGATCCCAGATATCTGTATTGTTTCTGTGATGCTGTACATTTTCTGTGATGTTGCTTTTTATTCACGCCTTGAGCGAAATATAATATATTGGTATATATATTAGTAGATGTCGTATATGTTTTGCATCCGCGCTAGTCCAGTCCCCGCTCTGTCGTTAGTTAGCTAACCTAACGGGTAATGACGGGACCCAGTGGCGAATGCGGATGGCATATACGTACATCAGTATATTTTCGTTCTTTTTGGTGTGATCAATTGATGGGACTGCATTGATTCGGATCAATGCAAGTTAAAACAAACCTAATCTGATGTTGTTGGAACACTTTTCAAAAAGCTGTTATTGCAAGGACGTTTACTTTTGTTTTGCATCGTGGTATTCATTGGAATATCCTGCTCCTCAGTCGACGAGGCAAGGGCCGAGATCCCTTCACCGGGAGTGACCCCTTGGACAGAAGTTTGCGTCAGGGCATTAACTTTACTATAGCCGATTGCTTTTGCTTTGCATCGCGGTATTCATTTAGAATATCCTGCACCCCATTCTACGGAGAAAGAGCCGAGATCCCTTCACCGGGAGTGACCTCTTTAGCAACGGTTCTCGTCACTATATTTTTAAAAGCTATCCGTTCCTTCAACGATATCAAGTTCATTACGTTAAAGGTTTTCGCCAGAAACCATTCGTAGCCCTCCGTCATTTCAGTTAAATATTCGGTAGTATTCAAGCTATGTATTTTGACCTCACGCCAAGGCATAGTGTTTGGTAGCTGCCGGTTATTTATCTGTTGCATAGATAGATGCGTTGGTTTGGGACAGTCGTACTACTATTTTAGCCTACGTCAAGGGTATGTACGGGTGGGTTCAGATTAACCTGGATAATGACGGGCAGAACTTGACATGTGACTTATGATATTTTGACCTCACGCCAAGGTCATAAGAGCATGGGGCAGAAATTTCATCGGGAGTTTCAAAAGAACTGAAACTTGCCAGATATGCGCATACCTTCTGGAGTGTGACACCGTGAGCGGATTCCGTCACGTTGTCATGCGATGATAGTTGGATCCCGATTCCCACTGATGAGTTAGTTTACTCCTCGGGTGATCCCGACTAATTCTTCTTTCAGGTTTGGAGGAGAATTTGAGGTACAGTGGGAGGATTCCAGATTAGATAAATTGGTAACCATTCTGATCTAGGTTAGAGTGCACGCTGAGTGTTTCTTTTCTCTCTCTCTTTGGCAGCGACCATTGACCCGACCCTAAGACTTTGACTCAGTGACCAAGTTGACCGAACCTTCTTAAACACTGGCTTTTGGATTGTCAGAGTTGCGAACCTCATTACCACTCCTACTTTTACCCTTTTCTCCAGGACACCCCGTATTACTACGAACGTCCACTTCCATTGGACAAAACCATCGTATGGTTAGATACGAACTCGAAGGAATTTATTCGAGGATGGTTTCAGGTTCTGGAGAAAACGGATAGGATTATTCAGTTGTCTTTTCCTTTTACCCTCTCTCAGGTTACGAGTACTCCTTGGTTTAGGGGTAGTACACCCATTATGCTTATTGGATAGTCTTCTTCCAAACCTTAGGCTGGTGCCGACCGGTAGGGAATGAAGAAAACCAATTAGCATAACGATGGTGTGCAGAAGGTATTAAGTTCAGACAAAGCAAGGGATTAGTAAGAGGGCAAAGTAAATTGCAACAGATATTCACGACCAAACCAAATATTTCGTTACCACTCCCACATCACCTTTGTATTTCTCCAGGACACTCCGTATCACTACGAAGATCCACAGTCTATTTGGATACTCCATCGTATGGTTATATACGAACTCGAATGGAACTGGTTCCAGTTCGGGGATGGATTCTGGTTCAGGAGAAATAGGAATAAGGTTTATTCAGTTGTCTTTTATCTTCACCCTCTCTCATTGCGAGTGTTCCTAGGATTGGGACAGTACACCCATTATGCTTATTGGATAGTCTTCTTCCAAACCATAGGCTGGTGCCGAACGGTAGGGAAGGAAGAAAACCATTTGGCCTAAAAGGGTGTGCAGAAGGTAAAGACTAAAGACATATGAAGGGATTTGGAAAGGTGGCAAAGAATTATACGGTTACAGTCGTGAATCTGGAAGAGGCATTACTTGGAATACCCGAATACCCCATCGGAACATTTCAATGTTTCAGTTTCACTGTGTAATGTTAAAGGAAAACTGATTTCCCGATTAGATACTTACTCCAGGGTATGTATTTACCAGGTACGATTCTCACATCTGTATGGTTTTACAGATGATGAGTGGGAGTAAGTTATTGGAAATTGGGTGATTATCCTCATTATGTCGGGATTCGTTGTAATCGGTGATATTTGAGGAAATCACCTGGGCTGTTTGCCGGTCGGCAAATATTTGGTTTTGAATATCCGCTGTTATGCACCAATTTCAAATTGATATATCTGTACGTCTATTTTCATAGAGTGAGATATACCTTTCTGAAATTATGTCTAGGGCATTTACCTATATCAGTGGATGGTTAGGTAAGGAGCATTAAACAGCGGTGTAATTCTTCTTAACCATAAGTACAGTTTTCAACCTACGACACACAGTGAATGAGTTATCAGACTCAAGGGACTTATACAAAGGATTGTATGTTGTCCAGGGTCCATCAGGACAGAGGGGTTGGTCCTCGTACTATATTCGGTTTACTTATGACATCTCTAGTTTTTAGACAGGTGTTTCGCGGAAACACAGGGTCCAAATTTTGAGAAGTTATAGGTATTTGAATAGAGTAGAGAACCAGGTATAGCAAGTATCGGGATTCTTCAAAGAGATCGAAGATGTAGATACTTGTGTATGGTATTCAGTTGATAGTAATGATAAAGAGATCTTGCTTCTCTTTCAGGTTACTCATAATTGGAAGTATTCCTAAGTTGAGTAACGCTGATCGGCCTCCTTCCATTTAGTTGACATGCGCTGGGGACAGCTGCATGATTTGAATCTGGTTCAATTAAATCAGTGCCTCTATTTCTATATTGGATATAGAACAGTTCATATCTTAACGATGTTAAGGTACGGGGAGTTGTCCGGTTTATGATTAAAACCAGACACTGGACAACTCAAGGCACGTTTCTGTAATGGCTGCTTGTGGGTTGACCCAGGCTATGACGAGGGTTGATTTTCTACCATCTGGATGAACAATAGCGATATTGTTCTAGACTCGCCACAGTTTTATTAAAAATGGATTTTTTCAGAAAAACAGTAGTGGGAGTATGGTAGAACTGGAAGTGATTCCAGAACCACAAATGATTACTGAAGATTTGATAAGGAACCTAAAGATTCAATCTGAATTGATATTCCATTGGCCACTCCGCAGATAAGGTGGGTAACTTCAGGCACCCGAGAGGTACTCCGGTAGCCTCAAGGACGGTGACAGGGAAGTTCTTGTTTACCCACAATTGCCATTGCTGTTGTTCCAGGTTACGAGACCCGGCGGGAGGATGAGTATAGCGTCGTTCTAAACCAGTTTTAGAAGTGTACGTCTATATGACTCTGCCAGAGGGTTGTCATAGTCAGTGGGAGCAGCGGAAGCATTGGTGGACAGGTTGCTTATGTCTATTTATAGACTAGAGCAGATGTAGCGGAGAAAGATCATCTATTTCTGACGTGACAGTCATGGGTTTGACTTCATCAGAATAGGGAATGGATCTGTTGAGAAGGTAGTAGGGTGTGATATCCTGGTATTTGGATGATATACACAGAGTAGGAAAAGAAACTCCTACACTACGATCGGTTATACTTTGGTCGTCACACAGTTGTTTCTCCACAATGGAAATGGATTTTATATCAGACATACTGGTTACTAGATCTATGGTCTTAGATCTAGATTTGGGTGGTTTCCCAATCAAGGTACTTGACAGCATTCTAAGAGTATTTAGGATGGACGACTCCTGGCACGGTAGTGTACCTGCAGGTAATGGAGTCACCCTCTCCAAAGGTGTCTTACAGACTAAAGGGGAGAGGGACGGGCATGATTGGCAGATCACTTGCTTAGGCAATTGAGTCAATCGTGAGATGTCAAGTACCACACCAGATGTTGTTCTTGCACTAGATGCAATAAGTTGACATTAATCCAATCCTGGAGAAACTGTCGGAAGCAGTTTTAGAACATAAGTGGATGTTCTAGGGAGATGATAACGACAGCCTCATTCAGGAGACAGTTATCATTCCAGGCTTCCAAGGTGACATGGACGACAAGGAGGTTGTCAGAGTTATAGTTTTCCTTCTGATGAGGGGCAGTATTTTGGACAGGTGATCCAAGGCAATACTGAGGGAGGCATGGCGCAGGACACAGATTAAATTCAGTTGTCAATACAGTCTAAGAAGTTTGGATTTGGAGTTCATTTATGAGCTAGGTCCCATCAGACATCCAGACATACTCTAAGACTGATTTTGCTCATTTCGGGAGATGGCTTTCTCCACGAACTTAAGATTTAGAGAGACATAGAAAGAAACAACAAAGCGGATCCACTCACTGAGGCTATTCCTCGAACGCAATAGTTCCGCAAACGAGCTTTGTGAGACTGACTAGTAGAGGAGTTGGATGTTCGGTATCACACGGGCTGTGAGTATGCGACATCGCAATAATTAGCCTTGAGTGCAAGTGGGAGATTGTTGGAGATAGTGCCCTCAGAGTCAATTATTAGGTCACAGGTACGTGATTGTAATGATTGAGGGAGGACCTATCCCGGTAGGACAGTCTTACTCGAGATGATAGTATGCTATCTGGTTTACCTTTATCATCGTGTACTGTTTTAGGTGACCTTACAGGTCGCTATTACACGTTGATAGAGCCCCTAGGATTCTTTCTTGACCACCAGCAGTATGAGGGCGATCATATAAGTGGGAGCTGGGGGTCTATAAGCTTATCCTTAAAAGGTCCCTAGTCGTGGGAGTTTCGAGACTGGGCATCGATACTCCATTAGTAGACTAGTGTATACAGTCGAGACCCCGACGAGGGGCGGTGGCCGGTCTCACAAGCCACTGGTGTCAGTTGGATCACCTAAGATGTATACAGGTGCTCATTGGGTTATGAGTACACCGGACAGGACTCGCCGGGAACATGCTAGTTGGTCATATACCAGACGTCAGATGGCAGTTCCCTGGTGACATGTGTGCAGGTTAGTTCATCGACCTGGGGATCGTCATTTGTCTCGTGTGAGTTCCCACTGTACTTTGATTACTACCCTACCACGGCTCAAAGGAGTCGTGCAAACAGGTTTTAGTTGGGTACAGTCCCGAGCCACATGGAGGCAGTGAGCGTATCCTCAGGGGTTCGTCTCTCCCGGTATTGGGGGTGAGGTCGTGCTGTGTCTAGGAGAGCCATTACACAAAGTCCTTGGCCAAGGCAAGGAGATTTACTGGTAGGTATTCCAGTAGTATCTCAGGGTGTTCTGGGCTACACTCCGACACGACTTGTACCGCTTTTGGGGGTCTGACTTTTACCAACCCCCTAGGCCCGCCATGCGATACTCATAGACGAACGGACCGGACTGCACGGATATTGTCACTGACAGGCTCAGTAGGGTTGTCAGGCTGAGTTCACTCACAGACGTCCCTTTTAGTCAATACTTGGTAGCCCGTTACGTATTGGCTTATACCTCTGACATGCTAGTGGTTAAATCCACAACCAAGGTGTTGACGAGTCTTTAGAGTCCCTCACATTCAGTTACTCAGCTTTCGGGCGAAAGGTTGTAGAGGCCGTATGGAGATATGGCAAGGTCCGATCAGATACGTGCGGTATTGCACGGATCAGGATCGGACAGTTTGTACTATAGGCCGTATGGTTATATGGCAGGGTTCGATCAGATACGTGCGGTATTGCACGGATCAGGATCGAACAGATATTACTAGCCGGTTTTGGTATAAGCCGGATTCTAGTATAGTACAGTGGAGATTTTGTCTCATTGCATTTGTATTTCGGTCGAAATACAGATGCGGGTGTGTATGCACAGTATCGGGGTTTTCCTGTAATTTATTACGGGACCAGTTTTTTTTGGAGTTGCCAGTTTGCTTTCCATTTCGGCCAATTTCCTTTGTTCCGTTCATTGGCCGAAGATTGGTGGAGGAGGGTTTATTTGCATTGTTGCAAATAGGCATTTGTGGAGGGGGTCTTTGCTTTTTGTAGCATCATGATAGTCTTCATGATGGTGCACCATCCATTGACTTGCTTGACTTTCTTAATCATCATGGTTTTGATGATGGTTGTTGATGATGAGAGATGGTTGTTAGTTGAGTGTTGGTTTTGCTTTGTTATCATTTGGTTCATATGATAACCATTCCTCTCTCTCTCTTGTTTGATAAGAGAATGGCTCCCATTATTTTTGAGACTCCTCTCTCCATTCTCACTCTCCTTCTCCTCTAGTGATGGCCGGCCACCATGAGGGTGGGTTGCCCATTTTTGTAGTGGGGATTTTTGCTCTGTTGATGTTAGAAAAATCCCCAAGTTTCTCCACATTGTTCTTGCATCATCCCTCCACCTAAAATGGCATCTCCATGAACCCCAAAGTGAGACTTGAGGACTACATATTCTACAGCGAACCTTGGGCACGTCGAGTAGCCGGCTTCGTGCCCGAGTTGCCTCGGCATTGAGGTGGGAGCCCGTAAAAGAAGTAGGCGATGTGGTGCACTTCCGGCGACGAGGAGGAGACGGGACATTCCGCAGGAGATCGGGACGATGACGAGAAGACCGGAGGACTTGGATCGTCGGTATATCTCTCTAACCCATCTTCTAGTTAGCTTAGACTTTGTTAATGGTTACGATCCGGGTGTTTAGTGCGCGGTGGTGCCGGTTTGCTAAGTCCGCAAAATTTAAGTTTTTCACCGCTTCCGCATTCCGGCGTCGGTTTGACGGCCGGGGCGCCGCCGTGCACTTACACGTTCATGACATTCTCATTGCATTACATATACCTGTGCTAGTACACCCACACAATTATCGATGATGCGTATGTTACACTTACACAGATTGCCGGCTCACACACTTTCATCATCGATAATTTCTATGTCACTTACATAGTAGAATTGCTATATCATGCTATGATATATTGCTATGCTCGCATCATTATGCTATGTTCCATGATATACTTGCTATGTTCACATCATTATGCTATGTTGCATGATATACGGATATGCTCACACTTCGGTTATATGCTTTCATACATCATGCTTTACGATTATATGCATTGAGATGCTGTTTTCATAAGATTCTCGATTTGAGGACCGTGGTGATATTTCAAAAGAAAGTATGTATTGTTTCAAAAACCCGGTTTCTCTTGATATGATATTTCAGTGCATCCACCATGTGTTTTGTCGGTTCTTAGACGTGTGATAGAAAACCGATTCGAGGAGGTGGATGACCCGTTTGCGGGTTCATGGTGGACCCGGTATGGTACCCCGGGGCGAGAAATGGTTTTTGTGGTGTGGACAATGAGCCCGACAGAGGGACTACTACCTACCGGTGATTGGTTGGACCTGGTGGTTATCCGGAGGATACCGATCGGAGTCATGGGATGGATATGAGGGCTGACTAGAGTATGCGGCGCCTGAGGGCCGATCTGAGGATGCGGTGCCTGAGATATGAGGATTTACGTGTCGATAATGGACACGGGTTTCATGATGTTTCGAGTGTCGATATTGGACACTCAGGTTCCATGATTTTGATGTGTCATTGATGGACACACGTTGATTTATATCCTCATATTTACATGCATATGCTTTCATGATATTTACATGCATGATGTTGTTGTGTCATTGATGGACACGTAGATGTTAGCCACATGCTGATAGACATTGTTTATATTGTTGGCACATATTTATATATACGGTCACCTTAAATATCATAGTATTATCTTCATGATATAGTTGACATAGGAAATCGTTGTTTTATTCGATTCGTACCTGATGATGTTTTCTACTCACGAGTTGGCAACTCACCACCATTGTGCCACAGTTCTTGCAGGTTGACCGCATAGATCAGTAGCGGTATCGCTGGTACACAGCTTGCTTTCGGGTGACTTGCTTTGGTAGGTGGTCCATGTTGGATCGTACCACTATCGTATTTATTATTCCTGTTTTATCTAGTTAACTCAATCAATCAGAAACTAGATTTGTATATGTAGTAAGACTTAGCAATACTTGTAGTTGCGAGACTTAGAGCGATGGTTTATATGTTCGCTTGGTGGGTTGATGTCTTGCTTTATTCATTATTCCTTGTGTTCATCATCGCCGTTGGGCGTCGTATAGATATATTCTGTCTTGCGTGGTTGTGATTCCGCCGTTTGGCGAATTGCTAGCTCCCGCTGGGGGATGCCTTTTATATTATCATGTGTACGTTGTTTTGGATCAAAATATACAAAAGAGGTGCTGCCCAAATTTTTAAAAAGACGAAACATGTTTTCAACTAGTAACATCCACTTGCATTTTTCATGTTCCCCTATTTATGCATTTAAGAAAACTTTGGATTTCATCATACCTTTATTTCAAAACATCTCCTCTTTTATTTTCTTTAAAAAGGTTTAGATTTCTGGGCTTCGGCTTACTTGAATTACGTTACGCCTGTAGACGTTACGTTATTTAAGTGCCGGTCACGAGTTAATATTTTTCAGGTCGTGACAAAGTTGGTATCAGAGCGCTAGGTTTAACCTTAGTTCGAGTTTAGGTTTAACTATGTGGAGTCTAGGACGTAATTTATTTCGGAACCTAGGCTTGACCTTACGGAACTTAGACTTGAACAGGGGGGTATTAGACCCGAACTTTCGTTACATAGGTTGACCCTGATTGATAGAGTAGGTAGCTTGAGTAGAGTGACGTACCGTATGTATATTCCACGGCATATTTACGATATGATACTCCACTTAAGAAACCTTAGGAGGTACATATCTTGAGATCTGTGATTCTCTTCGTCCCCATGATTATACATCCATTTAAAATCTTTGATTCTATTCGTTTCCATGATCATACTCTCATTGATTCTGTTCCTCCTTATGATCATGTATCCATTTTGGGATCTGTTGATTCTTTTCATCCCTTTGATCTACCTTCATCGATACATGCTTGAGGTTCCTGTCACCATGGTTTGTCCGCAGATTGAGCTGCTGCTAGTGATGTGGTCAGGGCGAGCTCGTCATGGACGAGGACCGACCATCGTGTTTTCTGGTGACATGGGAACGTCTCGATGTATTTGTGTTGTGACCTCTCGTTTGAGGCGAGTGTTCGGTTTTGCACCGGATGATCGGGCCATTGTTAGAGGCTGCCTGTTGTAAGAGGACTGCTAATGTACAGCCTACCTCAGAGACCGTGATGTCGCCTACCTTGCAGACAGATGACCCAGCTGTTGCTGAGATTGACGGGATGTCGCATCCAGAGCTTACGAGCTGAGATCACTGGAGCTTTCAGGCAGAGATGCGACGGTAGATAGCTTGTCTACCCTGAGTTGAGAGTCGAAGGTGATTCGTCAGATTTGATGCGCCGACGCAGGCCCAGTTGAGTTGAAGATTTTCAGTGTGGAGAGTCTTACTCAGATCTAGAGTAGATCGATCTAGAGATGACGTTGTTCGTTGGATGATCCGATAGGAGATCAGTAAGTGGACCCATTTCAGATAGAGGACCTCACCCAGATGCGTTGTGAGTTGATCGAAAATGGATGAATATAGAGTATTCCTCCGATGGTTGGGACGAGTTTCCGAGGACGTGTTCGGCTAGATATCTTCTACAGAGTGATGAAGATACCGAGTTCATAACTTCGAGTCCGTGTGAGAAAATCCGGATTGACTGTAGCCGAGAACAATTGCAGTACGTAGATAGCAAGACATGATGTCGAAGTGGACGATAATAAAGGCGAGTGGCACAAGAGGTTTGTGCGAGATGTTAACGAGCTGTTGTACTCCCCGTTGATATTAGAGATATGATATATATACAGAGGTGTTGGGATATGGACAGTTCCTGAGGAAATGCTGTGCTTAGAACGCAGATGTCCTGTAACATTTCAGAAAATATAAAATATTATTTTTGAAATTTAATATTAAAATAACATATTTCCTGAAAACTGCCCGATTTGAGAAATTAGGGTTTTCGAAAAAGGGAATAAATATATACCAATATTTGTGAAATAAATGGAAATTAAAATGATTTATTCATTTAAAAATATAATTAAAGGATTTGGCATTTTTAAAATTTATTATATGCAGTTTTGATAAAAATCCGATTAGTGCACTGCTAATCGCGATAGACCAAATCTGTGTTTCTACAGTTTTCATGGTTAGTGCACCATGACATGTTTCATTTGGTCACATGTTATTTCATTTCATTTGGGTTATGTGTTATGGTTTATTGTTAGTGAGAAAAGAAAAAGAAAAAGAAAAGTCAAAAAGGGACAAAATGATTGGGGTTGGTATACTTTTGGAGAGAGAGAGAGTGTGAATATGTGAGAAAGAGGGGGGGGCTGCTGCCATCTTCATTCCCCCATCTTTTTTCCCCCTCTTCATCTTCCTCAAGCCACTTCCCTCCACCTTCAAACCCTAAATCCATCTCTAAAACTCCATCCAAACCATATACCCCTTTCACAAAAAACGATTCCCTCTTTATGCTCATCACATTGCACCAAGCAAAATGGGATTTTGGCAACTTTGGAACTTCTAGGGTTTTGTTTGGGAATAACCATGAGGTATATCTCCTTTCATTTAGAGTAGTTTTGATTTCCTAGCTTTTGTTTAAGTTTAGATGTCGTTTAGTAATGGATTTGTGAACTTGGAAAGTCATAAGAGAAGGGTTTAGGAAATTGGTGATGTTTGTGGCTGTCAATAAGACTTTTGAGATGATTCATGACCTGGACAAGAGCTTAGAAACCCAAAACACGGATTTAGAAACCCCGACATCGGGTAAATATGTGAATTGTGAGGGTATTTTGGAATCTGGAGTAACCCGGGGGCACTAAAAATAATTTTGCGAACACAGTGACATATGCAGGCACCCAGGAAGCTACCACAGAGACCCGAGACCCCAACTCCACCTTTTGGCTGCAGATTAATCCATTCTGGCCGCAAATTGCGGCCAGAGTAGGGAATTAGGGTCCCAGGTTTGGTCCATGTCTCCTTTTGCACTAAATTAGACCCCTCCTGTATGCAAAATTGGCCAATTGTCACCTGGGGAAAATCTGGGAGTGTTTTACTTAGTTTCTGAAATGGTTTTGCGACTTTTAATGAATTTGAATTTGGTATTTGGTATTGTGTTTCCGTCGTGTGGCGTTTGGACATCAACGACCAAGGTTATTGGTCGTGTTTTGCATGCTAGGCTATAGGTTTTAACCTATGAGCAATGCGCGTGCCGTTTTGGTTTTCCGCCTTGATTTTTATTACGCATTGCGATTGTTTATTATTGTAGGTACGCTCGCATGGATTTCGAGGCGATGGAGCGTGGCATCATCTATTTCGGCAAGCGAAGACCAGGTGAGTGGATCTATATCCACGGGGGAAGTCAGGTGGATGGCTATAGCACCCCCACAAAGTTTTGTTGGAAATTGATTTATAGAATATAGTTAAGGAAACCTAGATTAGGAAACTTCGGTTAGAATGAAGATAACTATGAAACCATATTAGGAATTAGAGGATAGTTAGATGTGATATGTTACGACTATCATAGGATGACGGAATTTGAGCATGACGTTTGTCGATATTGCCGTTTAGGGTACTGTAGGACTAGATAGTCGATGTAGATGCGTCATCCGAACCATACCTTTTTCTAAACCAAAGAATTGTTTGTACCTTTTAAATATATACCTTGAGGGATGTTAAGGATTTTCAAATGATATCTTTTCCTTAAAAACACCGTAACCCCTATTTTCAAAACCACGATTCGCTTCTTTAAAAATCTGATTGTATGGTTCGGGTGTGTATGTTAGATTGGATACTTATACTTATAGTAGATATAGAATGTATATGTAAACTCGACTTGATGTGAGATATAAATGCGATGACAAGAATATAAGACTGATGTGATGATATGACGATGTTTTGGTATACGAATGAGAGTCGATTGAAGTGGTTGATACCTTGTCAGTCCCCTGATATAAGATTGTTATGGATGTGACCTGGGACATAGGTATATAGTTACATTTATATAATGTGTGATATGCCGTACGTGACGTTAGGTCCGTACCCACCTCATTGTCGTAAAGGTTGATAGGATCCCTAATGTTTTAAATGCCGCAGTACGATGACCTTTTCCGTGCGTGATGAGTTTGACTTGATGATTGATCCTTACCCTTGACTAGAGGTTGCCGTACGATAGATTATACCGTACGCGATGTTGTTAGGCTGGATGCCGATTAATAGATTCTCCGACTCGGTCATGTTAAATACGTATACCCGTCAACATTTGCATATGATTGGTCATACTGCATTCATATTATTCTCATTGCATTGCTTATACCTGTGCTAGTACACCTGCACCATTATCGATGATGCGTATGTTACACGCACACAGATTTGTAGGCTCACACATTTCATCATCGATAAATGCCATGTCACTACACAGTAGGATTGCTGCATTATGATGTGACTCTTCGCATAACATGCTTGTGCATATACACATTGTATATCCATATTGGTGCAAATATACATTGATATATCTATATTTGCGCACATACAGATTGTATATCCATATTGGTGCACATATACATTGATATATCCATATTTGCGCACATACACATTGTATATCCATATTGATACACACATATATTGATACATCTATACTTGCGCATATACATATTGTACGTACATAGAAAACTGGTTTTATTAGGAGATTGGGAACCGCAAGATATATTTAAAAACTGGAATCATTTTAAAAGAGCGGTTTTCCCTTAATATGTCATATCACTGTTCCATGTTGCATGATACACGGATATGCTCGCATTTCTTTTATATGTCGCATTCATCATGCTCTATTATTTTACGCATTGAGATATACTGTTTTCATGAGATTTCTAGATTTGAGAACCATGGACATTTCAAAATTGAATATGTGTTGTTTTAAAAACCCAGTTTCTCTTGATATGATATTTCAGTGCGTCCACCATGTGTTTTCTCGGTTCTGAGAACGACATGTGAAACCCAATTCGAGGAGGCGGATGAGGCCAATTGCGGGTACATGGTGGACCCGGTATGGTACCCCGGGGCAAGAAAGGGATGCTGTTTATACAGACGGTGAGCCTGGCAGAGGGACCACTATCTACCGGTGATAGTATTTGGGCTCGGCGGATATCCGGAGGATACCGACCGGAGTCGAGAGACGATATGGGCCGATTCGGACTGACAGAGCCCGTTGGCCGATTCGGACTAACGGAGCCCGATATATGAGAATTTACGTGCCGATGCTGGGCACGGTTTTCATGATGTTTTTAGAGTGTCGATGCTAGGCACTCAGGTTCCATGATTTTGATGTGTCGTGAGGGACACCGTTGATCTAAATCCTCATACTTTCATGCACACTCCTTTATGATATTTACGTGCATACATACATTGATTATATGGGTGGACAAGATCCACATGCATACATACATTGATTATATGGGTGGACGAGATCCATATGCATACATGCATTGATTATTACTGTTGGATGTTATCCGCATGCATATAGGTATTGACTACCTTTTTGGCACATATACAGACCCGGTCAACTTAGATATCATAGTATTACCTTTATGATATAGTTGACCTAGGTGTCGTTGTTTATTCGATTTCTATCTGTTGATATTTTTCTACTTACGTGTTAGCAACTCACTCCCGTTGTGCCATAGTTCTTGCAGGTTGGCCGCTTGGATCAGTAGCGGCTTCGCTGGCACACGGTTGCATTCGGGTGTTTTGCATTGGTAGGTGGGACATTTGTATCGTACACACTCTTGTATCTATATTTCAGATTGTATCTAGTTAACTCCATCAATCAAGATTAGTGAGTTGTATAAGTAATGAGACTTAGTGAGATTGTGGTTGTGAGACTTAGAGCGATGGGTTTTTCGCCACTTGTGGTTTTGATGTCTTACTTATATATTTATCTTTTTGTGGTGAACTTCACCGTTGGGCGTCATATACTTATTTATACTGTATTGCGTGGTTGTGATCCGCCGTTTGGCGAAGTGCTAGCTCCCGCTTGGGGATGCCTTTATCATTATTATGTATTTGTGGTTTTGGATCAAAATATACAAAGGAGGTGCTGCCAAAATTTTTAGAAGACGAAACATGTTTTCAAACCAGTAAATTTCACTTGCATCATTCATGTTCCTTTTCTATGCATTAAGAAAACTTAATTTCATTATACCTTTATTTCAAAACCTCACCTCCTTTATTTTTTCTTAAAAGGTTTAGATTTCTGGGTTTTAGCTTACTTGAATTCCGGTACGCCTTTAGACGTTGCGTGATTCAAGTGCTGGTCATGAGCTAATATTTCGGGTCATGACAAAGTTGGTATCAGAGCGCTAGGTTTAACCTTTGTTCGAGTCTATGTTTTACTATGCGGAGTCTAGGGCGGGTATGTATTTCGGAACCTAGGCTTGACCTTACGGAACTTAGACTTGAACGGGGGGTATTAGACCCGAACTTTCGTTTCATACGCTGGCCCTGATTGATGGAGTAGGTAGCATGAGTAGAGTGACGTACCGTATGTATGTTCCGCGGCATATTTACGATATGATACTCCGCTTAAGAAACCTTAGTTTGTACATATTTTGATATCTATGATTCTCTTCGTACACATGATTATACATCCATTGGAGATCCTCGATTCTATTAGTTCCATGATCATACTTTCATTGATATTGTTCCTTCTTATGATCATGTATCCATTCTGGATCTATCATTTCCTTTCATGCCGCTGATATGCTTTCTTCGATACTCGATTGAGGTTCTTGTCACGATGGTTTGAGCATAGTTTGAGCTACTACTAGTGTTGCGGTCAGGGCAAGCTCGTCTGGTACGAGAGCTGACCATTGTGTTTTCTGGTGACATGGGAACGTCTTGATGTAGTGGTTGTATTGTGACCTCTTGTAGAGGCGAGTGTTTGGTTTTACATCGGATGATCGAGCCATTGACAGAGCTGCCAGTTGCGAGAGGACTGTTGATGTACAACATACCTCAGAGATTTTGATTTCGCCTACCGTGTAGACAGATGACCCAGCTGTTGTTGAGATGATGGGATGTCGCTTCCAGAGCTTACGAGTTAAGATCGCCGGAGCTTCCAGGCAGAAATGCAAAAGATGATAGCTAGTCTACCCCGATTTGAGAGACGAAGGTGATTCGGCAAATTGATGCGCCGACGCAGGCCTGGTTGAGTTGAAGATTTCTAGTGTGGAGAGTCTTACTCAGACTTAGAGCAGACCGATCCAGAAATGACCGCCGATGTATCGCCTTTCTTGGAGGATTGAAGCATTGTTTAGTATGCGGGCGAAGAATATTCACATGTTGTATGGGCGAAGCTAAAAAGTTTGAACGAGTGTCAGAAACCCATTTTCCCATGTTTAAAGTGTTCGGAGGAACATGCAGGTAATTCTGTGGACCCTCTAGAAAAATGAAACCCTAACTCGACATGATGACCATGGAATCGCTTTGAAACTTAGGGTTTGTGGCAGTTTAGTGGTGCCTTCAGTGAGGCTTGGTTTTGCCCTTCTACGGTTGGTCCAGAGATACTGTGGTATGTACTAGATATTTTTAGACTGTGCTCAGGTGCTGAGCCTTCGGGAAATTTTGGGACCTTGATGACTCGATCGAAAATTTTAACGTCGTCCGGATACCATGTGATAAGAGACCAGTAAGCTGACCAGCTTCGTATAGAGGACCTCACCCTGATGCGGTGTGAGTTGATCGAGGACGGACGAGTATTGAGTATTCCTCCGATGGTTGGGACGAGTTCCCGAGGACGTGTTCGGCCAGATATCTTCTACAAAGTAATGAAGCTACAGAGTACGCGATTTCGAGTCCGTGCGAGAGACTTCGGATTGACCATGGCCGAGAACAGTTGCAGTGCGCAGATAGCATGGCGTGACGTCATAGTGGACGACAATAATGACAAGTGGAACCAGAGGTTCGTGCGAGACGCTGACGAGCTGTTATTACTCCCCGTCGAGATCAGAGACCTGATATGCATACAGAGGCGTTGGGATACGGCCAATTTCCGAGGAAATGAGTGTGGAACAAGCAGATGTCCAGAAAACAAGAAAAGATTATGTAAGAGTACCAGCCTCCGTACAGTTCGGCATAGGCAAGATCGGAAGAGACCCTGAGCAGGATTCCTTCCATGACACTGCTGCAATGAGATTTGCACCCAGGATTAGATGTGTCACGTGTATTCAGAGGACCAGAGGCCGACGCCAGTAACGTGCTGCTTTACGAGTGGCCGTGATGATTGACCGAGAGATAACCAGAGAAGTGCTAGAGCGGAATTGTTCCCGTCAGCACACATGACAGGGTCGATGAGCCGATGGATTGCGGGATTGGTAATCCACAGAGAAGATAAGGACCCAAAGATAGAGGGCGCCAGGCCGTGAGCAGGAGGCAAACGGATGTTCTTGCCCTACCAGTTTTAGGCGCCCCGATATTTTTCGACATTGTAGGAGGTGTACCTCGATGTCATTTTTTGCGATTTGCGTTTGTGATCCGAGTATCACGCTTATATCGCTTGGATTTGAGTTTTGACGACGAGTTTCCTGATATTGATTTCGTGCACCTACTGGGTATTTGCATGTTTGAGCATAGTTATTGCACCCGATATTTATTTTATACACCATTGTGTTGATTTGCGATTTGTGCATGCTTATTGCGTTTGATGTCGATTTTTTACCTTCGTAGCATGTGTTTATGATTTCATGTATTCCATACGGATGATGTGATTTTTGCACTCGGTATAGTTCACATGTGCTTGAAGTGCATTGATACGGATATTGTGCACATAGTTGCACACGATTTTGATTTATACACCATGGTGTACTCGGTGTTGCTTTTTATGCGTTTGAGTTATTGATTGTATTTCGTGCATTGATCCACCAGATGTTGTTTTCGTGCACAATAGGTACACCAGATATTGTTGTCATGCACACCACTGCAGTGGACATATACTTTTGTGCACACCCGTTGCACTTAGTTTTGCTTTGTGCGTATTGTGGCACCTGTACTTGGATTTGATTTCCATGCGCACCAGACGCATGTGATTATTGGATACGCTTTTTGAGGCTGATTTTGCTTTTGAGCACTTTGTTTTCATGTTGGGCACTATATTGTGTAGAAGCCAAACATGACTGATCTGAGGACAGTACCTGAGTACTCTGCATGCATTAAAAGATTACCAAAAGGGTTTTCAAGAGGAGCTATAGTCTCGCTATTTCCTACGTGTCCGTGAGCGACACGAACGTTTTTAAAGGAAAACCTTTTGGGATATTTTGAAAACGACGGAACGTGTATTTAAGAAAACATATATGGACATATATTATTATTTTAAAATGAGGGTTCATCAGTTATGCCGTGAGTTACGCATTCCCATGGCGACTTAGAAAAGATTTTGCATGTATTTTATTTAGATTTTGGAGTTTTCAAAGATGCGTACTATACATGTATTATAGTATTTGACTAGTGTATATTGGATTTCAGTAGTGGATTTCGAGATCTGTATCTCAATTGTAACTTCGAGGATATGCGTGCAAATCAGATGATTTGCGTGACGCTTGACGGAGTTCGGATTTTGAGTTTTGTATTCGTTTTCAGGCGCACGTGATGCGCTGTGTTATTTCTGCGTTTTCCATGATTTCGGAGCCCCGTTGTTTTGAGCCGATTATTGAAAAGTTTTAGATTTTGGGGGTTTAAATTTAAATTCGGTGACCGAATTTATTTAAAGGGGGAGGATTGTAACATTTCATAAAATATAAAATATTATTTTTGGAATTTAATATTAAAATAATATATTTCCCGAAAACTGCTCGATTTGCGAAATTGGGGTTTTCGAAAAAGGGTATAAATATATACCAATATTTGTGAAATAAATGGAAATTAAAATGATTTATTCATTTAAAAATGTAATTAAAGGATTTGGCATTTTTAAAATTTATTATATGCAGTTTTGATAAAAAACCGATTAGTGCACTGGTAATCGCGATAGGCCAAATCCGTGTTTCTACAGTTTTCATGGTTAGTGCACCATGACATGTTTCATTTGGTCACATGTTGTTTCATTTCACTTGGGTTATATGTTATGGTTTATTGGTAGTGAGAAAAGAAAAAGAAAAAGAAAAGTCAAAAGGGGACAAAATGATTGGGGTAGGTATACTTTTGGGGGGAGAGAGTGTGTATGTGAATATGTGAGAAAGAGAGGGGCGTTGCTGCCATCTTCATTCCCCCATCTTTTTTCCCCTCTTCATCTCCCTCAATCCACATCCTGTTAGTGTATATGCTGTAAGTCCACGTTACCCGTCCCCGGTTATTTGGGGTTGCGGAAATGGTGAAAAACGATTTTTCTTTGGTGGTAACATGGACTCAAAATATGGATCTTTGTTAAACAACTATCTAACAACCTAACTAGGAGTTTTACCTACTCGGTTAGGGGGTTATACCTTAACTTGAACTCCTTCTCTTCGACTCCTTGTGGTGGTCGGATGGTTCTCTCCTCGTCGTCTCCTTGTGCTGAAGATGGATCCACCGGAAAGCTTTTACCTTTGGCTCCAACCTCAATCTTGAGGAAACTAGAACACTTGGTTTGCTAGACCTTGTATACTAGGATGAGTAGAGAAGTGTTTTGGGTTTTATCTCTATGGTTCTTGCTTCTCAACACATGAGACAATAGAACCATGAACAAGAGAGAGAGCAAGAGGAAGAGGGAGAGCTTGAGGATGAGAGAGAATGAGGATGATAGAATGAGCAAGACTTTTTTCACCCTTGCTCTCATAATCCAAAATAATCATAACAAATAATAATAATTGAGTATTATGTGATGGTTGTTATCATATCAAATGGCAATATCATTTCATGCATTAAATGCAATTTGCGAACAAACAAGCAAGCAAAGGTCAATGCCAAGAAATGATAGCCATTGTCATGATGATGGTCAACAAGTCCAACCTAGCCAGCCGGTCAACTAAGTCAACAAGTCAACAAAGTCAACCTTTCAACCCAACCATGGCACAATAATACTTAATTAATATTATCATTAATCATATTTCTTATTCTCATTAGGGTTTAGCAAAAGTGAACAGTCAACAACCCTAATGAGAATCCTCTGTCTCTGTCTCTGTCAACCGTGCATACACACCGGCATCCGCGTTCCGAGGAACACGAATACAAACGAGATAAAACCAATCCCAAAACGTACACTAGGATCTGGCTTAAACCAAAGCCCGCTAGTGATAACTGTCCGGACACTAAATGTGCACAAGTGCACGGATGTGACCGAAACCTGTCGCAAAACCATGCGACCTCTACTCTTTTGCCTAAAGTCGAATAGCTCTCTGTGTGGGACTCTAAAGACTCGACACTACGCGAGCAGTGAGTTTCACCACAGACCGCAAGCGGCACTAGCTGTGCGTAACGACCCTCACGTAGATGCCGATAAGAAGACGGACGAGGTGAAACCCATCTGAACTCCTACTGTGACAGTCTCCGTACAGTCCGGTCTGTTCGTCTGAGAATATCTCATGGCGGGCCTAGGGGGTGGTAAACGTCAGTCCCCTAATAGCGGTACAAGTCGTGTCGGAGTGTAGCCCAGAACACCCTGAGATAACACTGGAAACCTACCAGTATATCTCGCTTGCCCTGGCCAGGGACTTTGTGTAATGGCTCTCCTAGACAGAGCGCGATATCAACCTCCAATACCGGGAGAGACGAATCCTGTCTAACCGTCACTGCCTCCAAATGCTTCGGGACTGCACCCAACTACTACCTGTTTGCACAATTCCTTTGAGCCATGGTAGGGTAGTAATCAAAGTACAGTGGGAACACACTCGAGGCGAAGTGACAGTGTCAAGTCAGCGGACTAAGCTGTACTCATGTCACCTGGGAACTGATAACCGACGATAGGTATAGTACCAACCAACAGTTCCCGACGAGTCATGTCCAGTGTACTCATAACCTAACGAGCACCGCATACTATCTCAAGTACGACGTACTGACGACTGTGGGACAGACCGTCTCCCATGCTGGGATGAGAAGCGCATATGCTAGTCTACTCCGGAGTATCGATGCCCTGTCTCGATAGTCTTACGACTAGGGACCTACGTAAGGATGTGCTTGTGGATTACCCAGCCCCCACGAGTGTGACTGCCATCACAACGCTGCTAATCAAGCAAAGATCCTAAGGGCTCCACTAATGTGTATAGGTGATATACTAAAAGAAACACATGTACACATTAAAGTAGAAACAAACCAAGTAGCATACTACTATTTTGAGCAAGATTGTCTATACAACTGTGAATATCCCAAGCTTCCATTAAGTAATATACAAACTAGTATGATACAGTAATGGCCTCTAGGGCATATACACTAACAATCTCCTACTTGCACTAAGGCCATGTACTGGCTTATCGAAGACCTATCATCTCGATCAGCCGCTCGAACTGAGTCTGGGGTAAGGGCTTCGTGAATGGATCAGCAGTGTTATATTCCATAGAAACTCTCCGAACATCGATCTCCTGGTGACCCACGATCTCCCTGATCAGCTGATACCACCTCAAGATGTGTCTGGACTTCTGATGGGACCTGGGTTCCTTTGCTAAAGCTATAGCCCCGTTGTTGTCACAATATAGAAGTATTGGATCAACAATGGACGGAACCACCTGAAGTTCTGTCAAGAACTTCCTTATCGAGACGACTTCTTCTGCGGCATCTGCATCAGCGATATATTCCGCTTCCATCGTCGAGTCAGCAACTGTTTCCTGTTTGGAACTCTTCCAACACACAGCCCCTCCATTGAGGGTAAAGACATAATCCCGACATGGACTTGGAATCATCCTTGTCACTCTGGAAGCTGGAGTCAGCAAAGGCCTCGATCTGGAGGTCTTTTCCGCCATACATTAAGAACATCTCCTTAGTCCTTCTCAGATACTTGAGAATGTTCTTTACCGCTATCCAGTGCTTCTCCCCAGGGTTTGACTGATACCGGCTTACCACACTCAGTGCATAAGCTATATCTGGTCTGGTACACAACATCGCATACATTATAAAGCCTACCGCAGAAGCGTAGGGTATAATAGACATGCGATCCCTTTCCAAATCAGTCTTGGGAGACATCTCTTTGGAAAGGGTGATCCCGTGACAAGCCGGTAGATTACCGCTCTTGGAATCTTCCATACTGAATCTTTTCAGTATGGTGTCGATGTACCTGGACTGTGAAAGTCCTAATATCCTCTTGGATCTGTCACGATAGATCCGGATCCCCAGAATGTAAGAGGCATCACCCAGGTCTTTCATGGAGAACCTGTGTGACAAGAACCCTTTGACAGATTGTAGCATAGGAATGTCATTTCCTATTAAGAGAATGTCATCCACGTATAAAACGAGGAATACGACAGTTCTTGCTACAAATCTACTATAGATGCATAGTTCATCTGGATTTTTGATAAAGCCAAATTCTTTGACCGTCTCATCAAAACAGATGTTCCAACTCCGCGATGCCTTCTTTAGTCTATAGATGGACTTAAGCAACTTGCACACCTTTCCACTGCTCCCACTCTGAATGAAACTCTCTGGCTGGTCCATATAGACACTCTCCTCTAAATTTCCATTTAGAAAAGCGGTCTTTACGTCCATCTGCCAAATCTCATAATCATGGAAGGCAGCAATGGCAAGAAGGATCCGAATGGATTTCAGCATAGTCACTGGAGAAAAGGTTTCGTCATAGTCCAAACCAGATCTTTGACGAAAACCCTTTGCAACAAGTCTAGCCTTATAGGTCTCAACCTGTCCATCTACACCAATCTTCCTTTTGAAGATCCACTTGCATCCTACGGGTTTTACCCCATCTGGAGCAACGTCCAACATCTATACTTTGTTGGTGTACATGGACTCCATTTCGGTCCGCATTGCATCCAGCCATTCTACCGAGTCAACGCTCTGAATGGCCTGCTGGAAGCTAATCGGCTCATCATAATCAATGATGCAATCCTCTCTATCCCCGTCTACGAGAAAACCGTAGTATCTCTCGGGCGGATGAGACTGCCTACTACTCCTGCGGAGCGGCGTAGGAATGTCATGTTCTATTGAACCCTCTGGTTCTACTAAGCTTTCAGTAATAGTCTGTGGTTCTGGAATTTCTTCCAGTTCTATTGCGCTCCCACTTATTTCCTTTTCTAAGAACTGGTGTTCTAGAAAGTGGGCATTACGAGAAACAAAGATCTTTTGTTCCTCTGCATAATAGAAGAGATACCCCCTGGAGTTCTTTGGGTATCCCACAAACTTGCACAGTACTGAGCGTGCCTCGAGTTTGTCCGCATGCTGCTTTTTGACAAAAGATGGACATCCCCAGATCTTCAGATATTGAAAATAGGGTTTCTTCCCACTCCATATCTCATATGGTGTGGTAGGCACAGTCTTAGTTGGAAGTTGGTTCAAAAGGTATGCAGTTGATTCTAGCACATATCCCCAGAATGATCGCGGCAACTCAGCGTTACTCATCATGGAACGTACCATATCCAATAGGGTTCGGTTCCGTCTCTCCGATACACCGTTATGTTGCGGAGTGTACGGAGGAGTAAGCTGCGAGAGAATTCCATTCTCTTTTAAGTAATCTAGGAACTCGGCACTTAAGTATTCACCACCTCGATCAGATCTCAATGTCTTGATACTTTTGCCTGTTTGTTTTTCTACTTCATTCTTATATTCCTGGAATTTTCCAAAGGCTTCGGATTTATGTTTCATTAAGAAGACATATCCGTACCTTGAAAAGTCATCCGTAAAAGTAATGAAGTAAGAATAACCGCTTTACGCATGTGTAGACATTGGACCGCACACGTCGCTGTGCACGAGTTCCAAGAGATCGCTCGCTCTTACTCCGTGTCTAGTAAATGGAGTCTTTGTCATCTTTCTTTTGAGACAGGATTGACAAGTTGCATATGATTGATATTCGAACGGATCCAAATATCCTTGTGTATGTAACTTCGTCAACCTTCTCTCATTGATGTAACCCAGCCTACAATGCCATAAGAAAGCCAGATTTGTTTTCAGAGACTTTCTTTTGTATGTATTCTGGACATTGAAAATCTGTGGTTGGTTTAATTCGTATATACCTTTGTTTAATGTCCCTGACCAAATCAAAACTTGATTAAGGTGAATGTTCACAACATTACTTACAAATAAAAATTCATAACCTTCTTTAGATAATAAAGATACAGATATGATATTACAGGTTGCATTGGGTACAAAATAACAATCACGCAAAACCAAAATGTGTCCATCTGACAATCCAGGTGATAGTCCCCCACGGACTCAGCATCCATGCCAGCTCCGTTTGCAACTCTTAGGGTCATATCACCTGCCTTCAAAACCCTACGCCTTCTCAGTGCCTGTAAAGAATTACAGATATGAGATCCTGATCCGGTATCCAATACCCAGGATGTAGATTTTATTGATAGACAGTTTTCAATAACATACACACCTGAAGCTGAAGCCGCAACTTGCTTCAGATCCTGGTTTCTGGCCTTCCAAGCCCTGCAATTCTTTTTCCAGTGTCCACTCTTGTGACAGTAAAAGCATTCTTCCTTTCCCACAAGCTTTCCCGCTACCTTTGTTGCCTTTGTCTTTCCCTTCGTATCCACTTTACTAACACCGCCCCTTGGTTTGGCGGGGGCTTTCTTCTTCTTTCCCTTGGCTTTCGTCTTGGACCTAGAAGAGGAAGATCCTCCTACAAACAAAGTGGATGTTTCCCTACCTTTCTGTAGGGTGCCCTCTGCACTCCTCAGCATGTTGAGGAGTTCTGAAAGTTCAACTTCTTTTTGTTGCAAGTTGAAGTTCAGGATAAACTGGGCGTAAGTGGGAGGAAGGGACAGGAGAATCAAGTCCGTGTAGAGCTCGTTCGCTAACGTGGTCCCAATGTCCGCGAGCTCCTCAATGAAGCCAATCATCTTAAGCACGTGTTCCGCTACCGATGATCCGACGGCCAATCTCGCCGAAAACAGCTTTTTCGAAACTCCGTATCTGGCGATACGGGATTGCTCTCCATACAGTTCTTTTGTATGGAGAAATATGGATTCAAGGTCTATATTCTCGTGCCTCCTCTGATGTTCAATGTCCATAGAGGCAAGCACGAGGCACTTGGCCTTCGCGCAGTCGATTTCCCAGGTCTTACGGATTTCCTTATCCGTGACGCTGGTTTTGGGACCTGGGACAGGGGGAGATTTGGTGGTAAGGAGATACCCCAACTTGTCATAACTGATTGCCATTTTGAAATTCCTGAGCCAATCTTTATAGTTTGGCCCTGTCAGTATGTTTTTATCTAGTAGTAACTTAGGTCCAGTCATGATGTTTGGTCGCTGCAATTAGGAGAGAGAGAAGAAACACTTTAGCATGATGCTCTTGCAAGTTTAGAGTGGTTTTTAGTTTGTCTAAACAGGATGGCTCGCACTGTCTCTCGAATCCTTCCTCAAACCAAAAAGGAAGAATTAGTCGGGATCAATCTCACCGTACAATACTTACTTAACCGTTCAGCCAGGCCAGTGTTGGTATTTCGAGGGAGGTTTTCCAACTCTTTCGCGAAGTTCCTTAATTAAATAACCTCTTTTCCCTGTGGGCGTAGCCCCGCTAACACCTTTCTAGACACCTACTTGGTTTATAGCATTGATCGTTAAGTGAGAAAGTTCCCGAGGAGTAGCATATACTCACAGTAGGATCGGGATCCAAATATCATCGTGTGACAAAACTGAAGGAATCCTACCAGAATCATCACACTCCAAATGGTATGCAGCGCTAGCAAGTTTCAGTTTCTTTAGAAACTCCCGATGTGGATTTTTGCCCCATGCTCTTATGACCATGGCGTGAGGTCAAAATGTCATAAGTCACATGTCAAGTTCTACCTATCATTATCCAGGTTAATTTGAACCCACCCGTACCTACCCTTGACGTAGGACAAAATAGCAGTACGACTGTCTCAAACCAACGCATTCTATCTATGCAACAGATAAATATCCGGCAGCTATCAATCACTATGCCTTGGCGTGAGGTCAAAATACATAGCTTGAACACTACCGAATATTTAACTGAAATGATGGAGGTCTACGAATGGTTTTGGCGAAACCGCGAACGTAGTGAACTTGATATAATCGATGGAACGGGATAGCTTTTAAAAGGAGTGGCTTAAGCTCCGCATTTAAAAGTTGTTTTTGAAAAGAAACCGAGTGGTTTTGAATGTGTTCCATCATTTAATCCTACCATTGCAGAAAACTACGAAAATACGATGTACGCTTATGCCATCCGCATTCGCCACGGGGCCCCGTCATTACCCGTTAGGTTACTTAACTAACGACAGAGCGGGGGATGGACTAGCGCGGATGCAAAACATAAGCAACGCCTAAATAGATATCATATATAGATATATACATTCGTCACATGCAATGATAGCCATTCCAGATCACAGATGAACACAATGGATATACTAGGAATCCGCATTCCGTACGAGCCTGTAACGAAGAGCGTATTACACGGTCGCGATGAATAGCCAAGACCCCGCCCTAGACCCCTACGGGTGCGGCAAACTACCCGCCAAGTACCTGTAGCGAAGCAACCTCCCTTAACACCGTGAGTAGGCCACTCGGTACTTCGAGGTACCCGGTAGCTTGTGCACCCCACCTTGGGTCTATCCTAGGAGCAAAAAGAGTAAAAGAAATTATACAATGACGGCTACAACCCCATCCCGGTTGTGCGGCCATATAAATAATATTACATCAATTACAAATTACATGAATTGAAAGATAAAGAAAACTCTCATCTCACAACCCTCCGGCTATTCATCCGTGACAATTTAACGAATTCATATACACATACCATCAACATTACAGATCACAGATATATATAACCCCTACTAATCGATGTATAGCGATTAGCAGACATTCAATACATATATCACATCACAGATATAAACCCGTTAGATAAAGTCTTTAGAAGTTCGATCAAAATACGGATTTTTAAACCCCAAAAACAAATTTTGCTTTCTGGAAATTCTGGGCTGAAAAAACAAATTTTAAAAATCCCAAAACACCCCACTGAACAAACTGCAGGAAAAATTGCCCACAGTCGAGTCAACTCGGCCGCGGATCCGCGGCAGGAGCATGCTTGCGCCGCGGTTCCACGGCGCTTTGACCGAGTTAGTGGACCATTTTTCTTTCTTGTTCTTTAAAAACCCTGAGCCGATTTTTAGTACATGATTTATTATTTTTTGAACAGAAATAAAAATCGGCAGAAAGTTGATATTTCGGGCATGTTTCGTGATTTTTTCTCTGATCGAATTTCTAGTTAGTTTGCTAACATGTTAGATAGTGTTTAACTAGGCTCTGATACCATTGTAAGTCCACGTTACCCGTCCCCGGTTCTTTGGGGTTGCGGAAATGGTGAAAAACGATTTTTCTTTGGTGGTAACATGGACTCAAAATACGGATCTTTCTTAAACAACTATCTAACAACCTAACTAGGAGTTTTACATATTCGGTTAGGGTGTTATACCTTAACTTGAACTCCTTCTCTTCGACACCTTGTGGTGGTCGGATGGTTCTCTCCTCGTCGTCTCCTTGTGCCGAAGATGGATCCACCTGAAAGGTTCTACCTTTGGCTCCAACCTCAATCTTGAGGAAACTAGAACACTTGGTTTGCTAGACCTTGTATACTAGGATGAGTAGAGAAGTGTTTTTGGTTTTATCTCTATGGTTCTTGCTTCTCAACACATGAGACAATAGAACCATGAACTAGAGAGAGAGCAAGAGGAAGAGGGAATGCTTGAGGATGAGAGAGAATAAGAATGATAGAATGAGCAAGACTTTTTTCACCCTTGCTCTCATAATCCAAAATAATCATAACAAATAATAATAATTGAGTATTATGTGATGGTTGTTATCATATCAAATGGCAATATCATTTCATGCATTAAATGCAATTTAGGAACAAACAAGCAAGCAAAGGTCAATGCCAAGAAATGATAGCCATTGTCATGATGATGGTCAACAAGTCCAACCTAGTCAACCGGTCAACTAAGTCAACAAGTCAACAAAGTTAAACTTTCAACCCAACCATGGCACAATAATACTTAATTGATATTATCATTAATCATATTTCTTATTCTCATTAGGGTTTAGCAAAAGTCAACAGTCAACAGCCCTAATGAGAATCATCTGCTTCTGTCTCTGTCAACCGTGCATACACACCTGCATCCGCGTTCCAAGGAACACGAATACAAATGAGATAAAACCAATCCCAAAACGTACACTAGGATCTGGCTTAAACCAAAGCCCGCTAGTGATAACTGTCCGGACACTAAACGTGCACAAGTGGACGGATGTGACCGAACCCTGTCGCAAAACCATGCGACCTCTACTCTTTTGCCTAAAGGCGAATAGCTCTCTGTGTGGGACACTAAAGACTCGACACTACGCTGGCAATGGGTTTAACCATAGACCGCAAGCGGCACTAGCTGTGCGTAATGGCCCTTAGGTAGATGCCGATAAGAAGACGGACGAGGTGAAACCCATCTGAACTCCTACTGTGACAGTCTCCGTACAATCCGGTCTGTTCGTCTGAGAATATCGCATGGCGGGCCTAGGGGGTGGTAAACGTCAGTCCCCTAATAGCGGTACAAGTCGTGTCGGAGTGTAGCCCAGAACACCCTGAGATAACACTGGAAACCTACCAGTATATCTCGCTTGCCCTGGCCAGGGACTTTGTGTAATGGCTCTCCTAGACACAGCGCGATATCAACCCCCAATACCGGGAGAGACGAATCCTGTCTAACCGTAACTTCCTCTAAGTGCTTCGGGACTGTACCCAACTACTACCTGTTTGCACGACTCCTTTAAGCCGTGGTAGGGTAGTAATCAAAGTACAGTGGGAACACACTCGAGGAGAAGTGACAGTGTCAAGTCAGCGGACCAAGCTGTACTCATGTCACCTGGGAACTCATAACTGACGATAGGTATAGTACCAACCAACAGTTCCCGACGAGTCCTGTCCAGTGTACTCGTAACCTAATGAGCACCCGCATACTATCTCAAGTACGACGTACTGACGGCTGTGGGACAGACCGTCTCCCATGCTAGGATGAGAAGTGCATACGCTAGTCTAATACGGAGTATCGATGCCCTGTCTCGATAGTCCTACGACTAGGGACCTGCGTAAGGATGTGCTTGTGGATTACCAAGCCCCCACGAGTGTGACTGCCATCACAACGCTGGTAATCAAGCAAAGATCCTAAAGGCTCCACTAATGTGTATAGGTGATATACTAAAAGAAACACATGTACACATTAAAATAGAAACAAACCAAGTAGCATACTACTATTTTGAGCAAGATTGTCTATACAACCGTGAATATCCCAAGCTTCTATTAAGTAATATACAAACTAGTATGATACAGTAATGGCCTCTAGGGCATATACACTAACATATGCCCTAGAGGCCATTACTGTATCATACTAGTTTGTATATTACTTAATGGAAGCTTGGGATATTCACAGTTGTATAGACAATCTTGCTCATGGTAGTATGCTACTTGGTTTGTTTCTATTTTAATATGTGCATGTGTTTCTTTTAGCATATCGCTTATACATATTAGTGGAACCCTTATGATCTTTGCTTGATTACCAGCGTTGTGATGGCAGTCACACTTGTAAGGGCTGGGTAATCTACAAGCACATCCTTATACAGGTTCATACTCATAGGATTATCGAGACGGGGCATCAATACTCCGGAGTAGACTAGCATATGCGCTTCTCATTCCAGCAGGGGAGATGGTCTGTCCCACAGCCATTAGTACGTCGTACTGGAGATAGTATGCGGGTGCTCATTAGGTTACGAGTAAACTGGACAGGACTCATCGGGAACTGTTGGTTGGTACTATACCTATCGTCAGATAACTGTTCCCAGGTGACAGGAGTACAGCTTAGTCCGTCGACTTGACACTGCTACTTCACCTTGAGTGCGTTCCCACTGTACTTTGATTACTACCCTACCATGGCTCGAAGGAGTCATGCAAACAGGTAGTAGTTGGGTGCAGTCCCGAAGCACTTTGAGGCAGTAGCGGTTAGATAGGATTCGTCTCTCCCGGTATTGGGGGTTGATATCGCGCTGTGTCGAGGAGAGCCATTACACAAAGTCCCTGGCCAGGGCAAGAGAGAATTACTGGTAGTGTTTCCAGTAGTTTCTCAGGGTGTTCTGGGCTACACTCCGGCACGACTTGTACCGCTATTAGGGGTCTGATGTTTACCGCCCCCTAGGCCCGACATACGATACTCATAGACGAACAGACCGGACCGTAAAGAGATTGTCACATTCAGGCTCAGTAGGAGTTCGGATGGGTTTACCTCATCAGCTTTCTTATTGACATCTACCTGGGGACGGTTACATACAGCTAATGCCGCTTGCGGCCTGTAGTTAAACCCACTGCCAGAGTAGTGTCGAGTCTTTAGAGTCTCACACAGAGAGTTTCCTGCACTGGGCGAAACGTGTAGAGGCCGTATGGTTTTACAGCAGGGCTACTATCACTTACGTGCACTTGTGCGCGTATGCTGTTCGGGAAGACAATGCTAGTGGGCTTTGGTTTAAGCCGGATCCTAGTATTGTATGGATGGATTAGTTTTGTCTTCTGTGCATTCGCATTCTACGGAATGCGGATGCGGGTGTGTATGCACGGTTGTGAGGAGCGAAGAAGAAGGAGGTGCCTCATTAGGGTTTTGACCGTTGGTTCGGTCAAAACCATTATGAGGTGAGGAAAATATTTATTAATCTTTGTAATGATAATTGTGTTATGGCTAATTGCTTTGACCATTCGACCATGCTTGACCTTTTGACCTAGTTGACCATTGTTGATTTGGACTTTTCTTGAGAGCACTAGATCCTTCTTTTGCTTTTGGTTTTATTTTTGTGATGAGAATGGTCAAATCAAGGGTAGCCATCAACTTTATCATGATAAGAGATTAGTAATTATTATGCTTATAGATCATTGTCTCTTGCTCATTCTCCCTCTTTAAGTGAGAGCTCCCATGGTTCCTCCTTCTTCTTCCTCTCTTGATTTTTCTATAGCTCTCATGTGTTGAGAAAAATAGAAACAAAATAGACAAACAAATCCACTATCATCTTCTACACCACCTAGGACTTCAAGAATAGCAAACTTGTTGCCCTAGTTACCTCGGCTTAAGGTGGATCTCGGACTACAGACTCTCGGATGGAACATCTTCGACTCTAGGAGGCCACGGAGGTGACCAAGATCCGGATCGATCCTCGGAGCTTGCATGGACGAGGAGGACAGCGGAAAGAAGACCCGAAGGACTTGTTGCATGAGGTATAATCTCCTAAGCATAGTAGATAGAACCTCTTGTTGTTTGTTAGCAATGGTTTTGCAAAGATCCTCAAGTTTTAGTCAATGTTACCTTGTGTTAAAAATTTGATTTTTACATATTCCGCCTCCCCGTGAGCACCGGGGTGGGTAACGTGGACTTACAGTAGTATCAAAGACTCGCTAAACCATTACTAACTTGTTAGCAAAGTGTTAGAAATTCGACCGCCGAAAAAAATCGCAAAACACGTCAAAATTTGCACTTTTCTGTCGTTTTTAAAAACTGGTCCAAAATTTTTTCCAGGGATATACGTGCAGGCTTTTTAGAGAAAACTGTAGAAATTTGGGCGCCTGAGTCACTCAGAAGGCCGCGGATCCGCGGCCGATCCAAGCGATCTGCCGCGGATCCGCGGCCGAGTCAACTCGGGTGCGCACCAAATTTCTTCTGGGGTTCACTGTGTTGGTTTTGTGATTTTTAAGATTGTTTGTTTCTGCCCAGATTTTGCTGAGTACTGTGTTGTGTTTGGGGTAGTTTCAAATCAAGTTATCGATCGAAATTCTAAGTACTTTTGCTAATCGGATCTTCTGTGATGTGATATATGTATTGAACGTCTACTAATCGCTATACGTCGATTAGTGGGGGTTATACATATCTGTGATATGTGATGTTGGTTTGTGTATATGAACTTGTTGGATTGTCGTGATGAATAGCCGGGGATGTGAGATGAGAGTTTTCATTTTTCATTCAATGTAAAATTTGTAATTTGATGTAATATTATTTTATGGCCGCACATCCGGGTTGAAGTTGTAGCCGCCATTGTATATTATTTCTTTTACTATTTTTGCTCCTAGGATAGACCTAAGGTTGGGTGCAAAAACCACCGGGTACTTTGAAGTGCTGAGTGGCCTACTCACATTGTTGAGGGAGGTTGCTTCACTTCGGGTACTTGGCGGGTAGTTTGCTGCACCCGTAGGGGTCTAGTGTGGGGTTTGGCTATTCATCGCGACCGTGTAATCCGTCTTTCGTTGCAGGCTCGAACGAAACGCGGATTACTAGCATATCCAATGTGTTCATCTGTGATCCGGAATGGCTATCATTGCATCTGACGAATGTATATATCTAAATATGATATCTAGTAGGCATTGCTTATGTTTTGCATCCACGCTAGTCCAGCCCCCGCTCTATCGTTAGTTAAGTAACCTAACGGGTGATGACGGGGCCCAGTGGCGAATGCGGATGGCATAAGCATACGTCATATTTTCATTGTTTTCTGCAATGGTAGGATTAATTGATGGGAAGCATTAAATTAATGCAAAGAAAACAAACCAAAGTTAAATCGTTGGAACAATTTCAAAACCACTCGGTTTTTTCCAAAAACAGAAAACTTTTAAAAACACGGAGGTTAAACCACTCCTTTTAAAAGCTATCAAGGTTCCCTCGATTATATCAAGTTCACTACGTTCACGGTTTCGCTAAAACCATTCGTAGCCCTCCGTCATTTCATATGAATATTCAATAGTATTCAAGCTATGTTTGTTGACCTTCGTCAAGGCATAGTGATTGGTAGCTGTTGGGTGTTCATATATAGCATAGATAGATGCGTTGATTTGGGACAGTCGTATTACCTTGTTGACCATCGTCAAGGGTATATACGGGTGTGTTCAAATTAACCTGGACAATGATGGGTAGAACTTGACATGTGACTTATGATTTATTGTCCTTCGTTAAGGTCATAAGAGCATGGGGCAAAAATCCACATCGGGAGTTTCTAAAGAAACTGAAACTTGCTAGTGCTGCATACCATTTGGAGTTTGATAATGTTGGTAGGATTCCTTCAGCATTATCTCACAATGATATTTGGATCCCGATCCTACTGTGAGCATCCGCTACTCCTCGGGAAACTTTTCACTTAACGAACAATGTTATAAACCAAGTAGGTGTCTAGAAAGGTGTTAGCGGGGCTATGCCCACAGGGAAAAGAGGTTATTTAATTAAGGAACTTTGCGAAAGCGTCGTAAAACCTCCCTCGAAGTACCGACACCAGCCTGGCTGAACGGTTAAGAAAGTATTGTACGGTGAGACCAATCCCGACTAATTCTTCTTCTATGGTTTGAGGAAGGATTCGAGAAACAGTGGGAGCCATCCTATTTAGATAAACTAAAAAACAATCTAAACTTACAAGAGCATCATGCTAAGTGTTTTCTTCTCTCTCTTAATTGCAGCGACCCAGTGACCAGACATAGGTTACATCTAGATAATAAAATGACTGAATCTGACTGTTATGACTGGCAAAGGTCTGTCCAGATGTCCATTACCCATGACAAGCTGGGACACCTCTTAACTAATCCAACCCCTGCCATCTCAGGACCAGTTTCCCCTGTCATGGATATTGATATCCGTAAGACATCGGAAAAAGAATGTGCGAATGCCAAGTGCCTCGTGTTGGCCTCAGTTGATGGTACATACCAGAGCCAGCACGAGAAGATGGACTCAGTTTCTGTCTTCCTCCATAACAAAGATTTATATGGAGAGCAATCTCGTATCGCAAGATATGAGACCTCGAACGAATTGCTTCAAGCGAGGTTGGCTTTCGGGTCATCTGTAGGGGACAACGTCCTTACAGAGACTAGCTATTTTGATGAGCTCATGGACTTGAAGACCACGTTGAAGAACGGGTCAAATACTGACTTGATTCTACAGTCTCTGCCCTTTAATTATACCCTGAAGGAAACCAGGGAAGAAGAAGGAAAGGGAAGGGCAAAAGATTCGGGACTGGACGTAGTAAAGGAGGGACGTTTCTATTGTTACGGGAAAGGACATTGGCAGAAGGATTGCAGGGCTAGCAAAGCCAGTAGCCAGGATTTGAAGCATGTTGTGGCTTCGGCTTTGGGTGTGTTTGTAATAGAAAACTGTATGTCAATTAACCCTACTTCCTGGGTACTGGATACCGGATCAGGATCTCACATCTGTAATTCATTACAGGCTTTGAGAAACCGTAGAGTTATCAGGATAGGTGATATGACTCTCAGGGTTGCCAACGGAATGAGCGTGGACGCTGAATCCGTAGGGGAATATCACCTTGGATTGATAAGTGGGCAGATATTGATTCTGCGTAACTGTTTGTATGTACCTAGTATGGCTTGTAATATCATATCTGTATCCTTACTTTCTAAGGAAGGATATGATTTTATTTTTGTAAGCGATGTGGTCCACATCCACCTAAATCAAGTTCTGATTGGGTCAGGTACATTAGAAAACGGAATATACGTATTGAATCAAGCTTAGGTTTTCAGTGTCCAGAACACACTTAAAAGGATGTCTCCGGAAACAAATCAGGCTTTCTTATGGCATTGTAGACTGGGTCACATTAATGAGACAGGATTAACAAAATTACATAAAGAGGGATACTTGAATCCGTTCGAGTATCAGTCTTATGCTACTTGTGAATCTTGTCTCATGGGAAAGATGACAAAGACTCCATTCACTGGACATGGAGTAAGAGCGAGCGAGCTCTTAGGACTCATACACAGTGACGTGTGTGGTCCAATGTCTACACATGCGCGAAGTGGTTATTCATACTTCATTACTTTTACGGATGATTTCTCTAGGTATGGACATGTCTTCCTGATGAAGCATAAATCCGAGGCCTTTGAGAAATTTCGGGAATACAAGAATGAAGTTGAAAAACAAACAGGCAAAAGTATCAAGACACTGAGATCTGATCGAGGTGGTGAATACTTGAGTGCCGAGTTTCTGGGCTACTTATAAGAGAATGGAATTCTCTCTCAACTTACTTCTCCATACACACCACAACACAACGGTGTACCGGAAAGACGGAATCGAACTCTATTGGATACTGTTCATTCCATGATGAGTAAGGCTGAGTTACCGTGATTTTTCTGGGGTTATGCACGAGAAACAGCTGCATATCTTTTGAACAAGGTTCCGACCAAGACTGTGCCCACCACTCCATATCAGATGTGGAGTGGGAAGAAACCCTTTCTTAAGTATCTTAAGACATGGGGATGTCCAGCTTTTGTACAGAAGCAGCATGCGGACAAGCTTGAGGCACGCTCAGTACTGTGTATGTTTGTGGGATACCCCAAGAACTCCAGGGGCTATCTTTTCTATTCCACAGAGGAACAAAAGGTTTTTGTTTCTCAGCATGCCCACTTCTTGGAAACTGAATTTTTAGAAAATCAGA
The DNA here is from genome assembly GCA_030015575.1 of Agapanthus africanus. Classification (NCBI taxonomy): domain Eukaryota; kingdom Viridiplantae; phylum Streptophyta; class Magnoliopsida; order Asparagales; family Amaryllidaceae; genus Agapanthus; species Agapanthus africanus. Next base: position 248,575,063 of record CM057343.1, on the reverse strand, counting down.
TAAGTGGTAGCGCAATAGAACTGGAAGAAATTCCAGAACCACAAGCTATTACTGAAAGCTTGGTAGAACCAGAAGTTTCAGGAGAACCGGACATCCCAGCGCCACTCCGCAGGAGTAGTAGGCAGTCTCATCCGCCCGAGAGATACTACGGTTTTCTCATAGACGGGGATTGAGAGGATTGCGTCATTGAATATAATGAGCCTACTTGCTTCTAGCAAGCCATTCAGAGCGGTGACTCAGTAAAATGGTTGGATGCAATGCGGACCGAGATGGAGTCCATGTACACCAACAAAGTTTGGACTTTGGACATTGCTCCCGAAGGGGTAAAACCCGTAGCCTGCAAATGGATCTTCAGAAAGAAGATTGGTGTAGATGGGCAGGTTGAAACCTATAAAGCTAGACTTGTTGCAAAGGGTTTTCGCCAAAGACCTGGTTTGGACTATGATGAAACCTTTTCTCCAGTGGCTATGCTCAAATCCATTCGGATCCTTCTTGCCATTGCTGCCTTCCACGATTATAAGATCTGGCAGATGGACGTAAAGACGGCTTTTCTAAATAGAAATTTGGAAGAGTGCGTCTATATGGATCAGCCGGAGGGTTTTATTCAGAGTGGGAGCAGCGGTAAAGTGTGCAAGTTACTTAAGTCCATTTATGGACTGAAGCAGGCATCGCGGAGCTGGAACATCTGCTTTGATGATACTGTCAAAAAATTTGACTTTATCAAAAATCCGGATGAACCATTCATTTACAGTAAGATTGTAGGGAGATCTGTGGTATTCCTCTTCTTGTACGAGGATGACATTCTCCTAATAGGAAATGACATTCCTATGCTACAGTCAATCAAAGGATTCTTGTCACAGAGGTTCTCCATGAAGGACCTGGGCGATGCCAACTACATTATGGGGATCCAGATCTATCGTGATAGATCTAAGAGGATGTTGGGACTATCGCAGTCCAGGTACATCGACACCATACTGAAACGATTCAGTATGGAAGAATCCAAGCGCGGTAATCTGCCGGCTTGTCATGGAATCACCTTCTCCAAAGATATGTCTCCCAAGACTGATTTGGAAAGGGCTCGCATGTCATTTATACCCTACGCATCTGCGGTAGGCTCTATAATGTATGCGATGTTGTGTACCAGACCAGATGTAGCATACGCATTGAGCATTGTAAGCCGGTATCAGTTGGACCCAGGGGAGAAACACTGGATAGCAGTAAAGAACATTCTCAACTACCTGAGAAGGACTAAGGAGATGTTCTTGGTGTATGGTGGAAAAGACCTCCAGATCGAGGCCTTTGCTGACTCCAGCTTCCAGAGTGACAAGGATGACTCCAAGTCCATGTCGAGTTATGTCTTTACCCTCAATGGAGGGGCGGTCTGTTGGAAGAGCTCCAAGCAGGAAACCGTTGCTGACTCAACCATGGAAGCGGGGTACATAGTTGCTTGCGATGCCGCAAAGGAAGCTGTCTGGATGAAGAAGTTCCTCACGAAGCTTCAGGTGGTTCCTGTTGGATATAGTGCCCTCAGAGTCAATTATTGGATCACAGGCATGTGATTGCAATAATTGAGGGAGGACCTATGCCGGTAGGACAGTCTTATCCAAGATGATAGTATGCTATCTGGTTTATCTTTATGATCGTGTACGGCTTTAGGTGACCTTACAGGTCGCTATTACACATTGATAGAGCCCTTAGGATTCTAGCTTGACTACCAGCAGTATGATAGCGATCATATACGTGGGAGCTGGGGTCTATAAGCACATCCTTAAAAGGTCCCTAGTCGTGGGAGTTTCGAGACTGGGCGTCGATACTCCATTAGTAGACTAGTGTATACCGTCGAGACCCTGACGAAGGGCGGTGGCCGGTCTCACAAACCATTGGTGTCAATTGGATCACCTAAGATGTATACAGGTGCTCATTGGGTTATGAGTACACCGGACAGGACTTGCCGGGAACATGCTAGTTGGTATTATACCTGACGTCAAATAGCAGTTCCCTGGTGACATGTGTACAGGTTAGTTCATCGACCTGAGATCGTCATTTTTCTCGTGTGAGTTCCCACTATGCTTTGATTACTACCCTACCACGGCTCAAAGGAGTCGTGCAAACAGGTTTTAGATGGGTACAGTCCCGAGCCACATGAAGGCAATGAGCGGATCTGCAGGGGTTTCGTCTCTCCCGGTATTGGGGGTGAGATCGCGCTGTGTCTAGGAGAGCCATTACACGAAGTCCTTGGCCAAGGCAGGAGATTTACTTGTAGGTATTCCAGTAGTATCTCAGGGTGTTCTGGGCTACACTCCGACACGACTTGTACTGCTTTTGGGGGTCTGACTTTTACCAACCCCCTAGGCCCGCCATGCGATGCTCATAGACGAACGGACCGGACTGTACGGATATTGTCACTGACAAGCTCAGTAGGGTGTCAGGATGAGTTCGCTCATCGACCTCCATTTTGGTCAATACCTGGTAGCCCGTTACGTACAGCTAGTACCACTGACGTGCTAGTGGTTAAATCCACAGCCAAAGTATTGACGAGTCTTTAGAGTCCCCCACAGTCAGTTTCTCAAGTTTTGGGCAAAACGTTGTAGAGGCCGTATGATATATGGCTGGGTCCGATCATATGCGTGCAGTAGTGCACGAATCATGATCGAGCGGATCATACTAGTGGGCTTTGGTTTAAGCCGGATCCTAGTATTAGATTTGTTGGATTACTTTAGTCTCATCGCATTCGCATTCAGTCGGAATGCGGATGCAGGTATGTATTTACAGGTGAGGGGTATCCTTATGATCCGTCACGAGTTTACTTTAGATGTTGCCGTATCTTTTTATTGTTGTAAACATTTGGATTAATGTTTACAAATGGAAATTGTGAGCTTAAATCATCATTTTGTGCATTTAATGTGACATAGACTTCATTAGTGACTCATGGTCTCTTTTCTTGTGCTAATGTCACATTATTTGATTGATTTTGTGTTGATATGATGAGAAGAGAGAGAGAGAGGGTAGCCAAGAGGGATTTTTTGGTCTTGTATTTTTTCACTTCTCACTCTCTCATTTTTCATCATAAGACGACACAAAAGAAAGAAAAAGGCTTCTTCTTCTTCTTCTTCCTCTAGCTCACAACCTCCATTGATGGCTTCATCTTCAACCTCCATCCATGCAATGGATGCAAGGGACAAATTGTCACACACATTCTCTACTTCACCTTGGACATGTCGGCTAGCGAACTTCATACCCGAGTTGCTTCGGATGAAGCGGGAGCCCGTAAAAAGACTCGAAGATGTGGTGCCCTTTCCGACAAGAAAACCGGAGATCGGAGATGCCGCGAAGAGCTTGGGTTGGTGGCCATAGACCAAAGGACACGGATCGATCGGTATAGCTTTCCAACCCTTTCTCTAGTTGCTAGTTGTAGGTTAATGGTTTGATCCGGGTTTAAAGTATACGATAGCGTCGGTTTCTAGTTTAGAAAATGTTTTCGTTTCCGCATTTTGGCCTCGGACAGACGGCCGGGGCGCTACCTTAGACTTACATGGTATCAAAGCCACGCCATTAACCTTTACTAGCTTACTCTAACGTATTTAGAACTTTGATCGAACAAAATTTCCGAAACCGCAATTTCAAAAACGAAGTTTCTGTCGAATATTTTTTGTCGTCAAAAAATTATTTTGAGTATTGCAGAAAATCAGGCAGGCTTTTCTAAGACCACGGCTGAAATTTGGTGAAGTGATCACACTGTAGCGCCGCGGAACCGTGGCATTACCCTTATTTTGGCCACGGTTCCGCCGCACCCCTGTAGAATCAATGCACCAAACTTTCTGCAGTGGTCTATGAGTTAGAATTAGGGTTTCTGGTAATTTTTGTTTGGGCCCAGATTTGTTTGAGTACTGGGAATTGTGCTTGGGGCCCACTTCGGGAAATTTTGTCGATTGAAAATTTTAAATATGTTAGTTCACAGTATTTACATTATATCTGCGACCGTGAATGTCATTTGATCGGTAAATCTTCTCTAATTGCTATAGCCCTTTTAGACGGATTTGCGAACGTGACATTCACGTTGATGTTCTGTGTTGTGCTGTGATGTTGCGGATTTGTCATGGTGGATAGCCTAGATGCAATGGTAGTACAGTTTGGTTATATTTGTACATTTGATATTGCGGGGCAAGCGTTCGACATGTGGACTGCCGTCACTTCCTGTTTGTATATTATTCTTTTGGGGCACGACCGGGCTGAGGTCGATGTACCCGTTGTATATATTTTATTTTCTGAACTAGGATTACCCCGCGGTGGGGTGCATGGATAGCCGGGTTCTAGAGGGCAACAGGCCCGCATCTCATGGCTTTGAGACGGAGGGGGCTTCACTCTAGAATTGGCGGGCTATTCACCGCACTCGTAGGGGGTACAGGTTGACCCAAGGAGGGGTGCTCAAGTTACCGGATTCCGTGAAGTGCTGGGTGGTCCATTCACTTTGCTGTAGGGGGCTGCCTCGCTTCAGGTTTTGGCGGGTAATTTGCTGCGCCCGTAGGGGTCTAGGATTTCATTGCACAGGCTGTCCACACGACCAGGGGAACGTCGGGTTTCAGTAGCAGCTCTATGAAACCCGTGGATCCCAGATTACCTGTATTGTTTTGTGATGCTTATTACATTTCTGTGATGTTGCATTTGTCATGCCATGAGCGAATATTATATATTGATATATATACTAGTAGATGTTGTATATGTTTTACACCCGCGCTAGTCCAGTCCTCGCTCTGTCGTTAGTTAAGTAACCTAACGGGTGATGACGGGACCCAGTGGCGAATGCGGATGGCATATACGTACATCGTATTTTCGTTCTTTTATGGTGTGATTAATTAATGGGACTGCATTGATTTGGATCAATGCAAGCTAAACAAACCTGTTTGATGTTGTTGGAACATTTTTCAAAAAGCTGTTATTGTAAGGACGTTTTCTTTTGTTTTGCACAGTGGTATTCGGTTATGAATATCCAACACCTCAGTCGACGAGGCAAGGGCCGAGATCCCTTCACTGGGAGTGACCCCTTGGATAGAAGTTTGCGTCAGGGTAATAACTTCACTATAGCCGATTACTTTTTGCTTTGCATCGTGGAATTCAGTTGGAATATCCTGCACCTCATTCTACGGGGAAAGAGCCAAGATCCCTTCACCGGGAGTGACCTCTTTAGCAAAGGTTTTCGCCACTATATTTTTATAAAAAGCTATCCGGTTCCTTTAACAATATCAAGTTCATTACGTTAAAGGTTTTTCGCCAAAAACCATTCGTAGCCCTCCGTCATTTCAGAAAGGTAGCACTTAGTATTCATGCTATGTATGTTAGCCTTCGTCAAGGCATAGTGTATGGTAGCTATTTGTTACTTTTTTGCTGCATAGATAGATGCGTTGGTTTAGGACAGTCGTACTACTATTTTGGCCTTCGTCAAGGGTATGTACGGGTGGGTTCAAATTAACCTGGATAAAGACGAGTAGAACTTGACATGTTGACTTATGATATGTTGGCCTTCGTCAAGGTCATAAGAGCATGGGTTAAAAATCACATCGGGAGTTTCTAAAGAAACTAAAACTTGCCAGATATGTGCATACCTTCTGGAGTGTGATAACGTGAGTGGATTCCATCACGTTATCATGCGATGATAGTTGGATCCCGATTCCCACTGATGAGTTGGTTTACTCTTCGGGTGATCCCGACTAATTCTTCTTTCAGGTTTGGAGGAGAATTTGAGGTTACAGTGGGAGGTTTCCTGATTAGATAAATTGATAACTATTCTGATCTAGGTTAGAGTGCACGCTGAGTGTTTCTTTTTTCTCTCTCTCTCTTTGGCAGCGACCATGACCCGACCCTTGACTATGACTCAGTGACCAAATTAACCGAACTTTCTTAAAACACTGGGTTTTAGATTGTCAGAGTTGCATACCTCATTGCCACTCCTACTTTTACCCTTTTTTCTCTAGAACACCCCGTATTACTATGAACATCCACTTCCATTGGATAAAACCATCGTATGGTTATATACGAACTCGAAGGAACTTGTTCCAGATTCGAGGATGGTTTTTGGTTCTAGAGAAAATGAATATGACTATTTAGTTGTCTTTTCCTTTTACCTTCTCTCAGGTTGCGAGTGCTCCTTGAATTAGGACAGTACACTTATTACGCTTATTGGATAGTCTTCATCCAAACCATAGGCAGGTGCCGAAAGGTAGGGCATGAGGAAAACCAATTAGCCTAACGATGGTGTACAGAAGGTAATAAGTTAAGACAAATAAAGGGATTATTAGTAAGAGGGCAAAGTAAATTGCGACTGCTATTCACGACCAAACCAAGTATTTTATCGCCACTCCTACTTCACCTTTGCTTTTCCTCCAGAACACTCCATATCACTACGAAGATCCACAGTTTATTGGATACTCCATCGTATGGTTATATACGAACTCGAGGAACTTGTTCCAGTTCGGGGTTGGATTCTGGTTCAGGAGAAATAGAAATAAGCTTTTATTCATTTGTCTTTTATCTTCACCTTTTCTCAGGTTGCGAGTACTCCTAGGATTAGGAGAGTACACCCATTATGCTTATTGGATAGTCTTCTAACCATACGCTGGTGCCGAACGGTAGGGAGGGAAGAAAACCATTTAGCCTGAAGGGGTATACAGAAGGTAATGACTAAAAACATATAAGGGGATTTGGAGAGATGGCAAAGAAATATACGGTTACAGTTGTGAATCTGATAATGGAAGAGGCATTACTAAGAATACCCGGATACCCCTTCGAAACATTTACATGTTTCAGTTTCACTGTGTACTGTTAAAAGAAAACTGATTTCCCAATTAGTCCTTGCTCCATGGTATATATTTACCAGGTTTGATTCTCATATCTGTATGGTTTTACAGATGATGAGTGGGAGTAAGTTATTGGGAATTGGGTGATCATCCTCATTATATCGGGATTCGTTGTAATTGGTGATATTTGAGGAAATCGCCTGGGCTGTTTGCCGGACGCCAAATATTTGGTTTTGAATATCCGTTGTTATGCACCAATTTCAAATTGATATATCTGTATGTTTATTTTTATAAAGTGAGATATAACTTTTTGAAATTATGTGTATGACATTTACCTATATTAATGGATGGTTAGGTAAGGAGCATTAAACAGCGGTGTAATTCTTCTTAACCAGAAGTACAGTTTTCAACCTACGATGCACAATGTTTGAGTTATTAGACTCAGGGGACTTATACAGAGTATTGTATGTTGTCCAGTGTCCATGAGGACATAGGGGTTGGTACTCGTACTATATTCTGTTTACTTGTAACTTCTCTAGTTCTTAGACATGTGTTTCGTAGAAATGCAAGGTCTAAGTTTTGAGAAGTTATAGGTATAAGAATAAAGTAGAGAACCAGGCATTGCAAGTATTAGGATTCTTCAAGGTGATCGAAGATGTAGATACTTGTGTATGGTATTCAGTTGATAGTAATGATTATGAGAACTTGCTTCTCTTTCAGGTTACTCATATCTGGATGTATTCCTAAGTTGAGTAATGCTGATCGGCCTCTCTCCATTTAGTTGACATGCACTGGAGACAGCTGCATGATTTGAATCTGGTTCCAAATAAATCAGTGCCTCTGTTTCTATATTGGATTTAGAATAGCTCATATCTTAACAATGTTAAGGTACGGTGAGTTGTCCGGCTTATGCTTAAAACCAGACTCTGGATAACTCAAGGCACGTTTCTGTAATGGTTGTTTGTGGGTTGACCCAGGCTATGATGAGGGTTGATTTTCTACCATCTGGAAGATCAATAGTGATATTGTTCTTGACTCGCCACAGTTTTAATAAAAATGGATTTTTTCAGAAAACAGTAGTGAGAGTATGGTAGAACTGGAAGTGATTCCAGAACCGCAAACGATTACTGAAAATTTGATAAGAACCTAAAGATTCAATATGGTTTGACATTCCATTGGCCACTCTGCAGATATGGTGGGTAACCTCAGGCACCCGAGAGGTACTCCGGGAACCTCAAAGACGGTGACAGGGAGGTTCTTGTTTACCCAAACTTGCCATTGATGTTGTTCCAAACTATGAGACCCGGCAGGAGGATGAGTATAGCGTCGTTCTAAATTAGCTTTAGAAGTGTACGTGTATATGACTCTGCCAGAGGGTTGTCGTAGTCAGTGGGAGCAGCTGAAGCATTGGTGGACAAGTAGCTTATGTCTATTTATGGACTAAAGCAGATATAGCGGAGAAAGATCATCTATTTCTGATGTGACAGTCATAGGTTTGACTTCATCAGAATATGGGATGGATCTGTTAAGAATGTAATAGGGTGTGATGTCCTGGTATTTGGATGACATACACGATGTAGGAAGTGAAATTCATATACTACGATCGGTTATACTTTGGTTGTCACACAGTGGTTTCTCCACATAGGATATGGATATTATATCAGATATTCTGGTTACTAGATCTATGGTTTTAGAGCTAGATTTGGGTAGTTTCCCAATCTGGGTACTTAGACAGCATTCTAACGGTATTTAGAATGGATGACTCCTGGCATGGTGGTGTACCTGCAGGTGATGGAGTCACCCTCTCTAAAGCTGTCTTATAGACTAAAGGGGAGAGGGATGTTTATGATTGGCAGATCACTTGCTTAGGCAATTGAGTCAATCATGAGATGTCAAGTACCACACCAGACGTTGTTTTTTGCACTAGATGCAATAGATTGATATTAATCCTATCCTGGAGAAACGTTCAGAAGCAGTTTTAGAACATAAATGGATGTTCTAGGGATATGATAACAACAGCCTCTTTCAGGAGACAGTTATCATTCCAGGCTTCCAAGGTGACCTTGGTGACAGAGTGGCTGTCAGAGTTATAGTTTTCCTTCTGACGAGGGGTAGTATTTTGGACAGGTGGTCCAAGCGGATACTGAGGGAGGTGTGGCGCAGAATACTGATTAAGTTCAGTTGACGATACAATCTAAGAAGTTTGGATTTGGAGTTCATTTATGAACTAGGTACCATAAGATATCCAGACATATTCTAAGACAGGTATTGCTAATTCGGAAGATGGCTTTCTCCGCGAACTTGAGATAAAGAGAGACATAGAAAGAAACATCAGGGCGGATCCACTCACTGATGCTATTCCTCGAACGCAATAGTTTCGCAAACGGGCTTTGTGAAACTGATTAGTAGAGGATTTGGGTGTTCGATATCACACGGGCTGTGAGTATGCGACATCGCAATAATTAGCATAGAGTACAAGTGGGAAATTGTTGGATATAGTGCCCTCAGAGTCAATTATTGGATCACAGGCACGTGATTGCAATGATTGAGGGTGGACCTATGCCGGTAGGACAGTCTTACTCAAGATGATAGTATGCTATCTGGTTTATCTTTATCATCGTGTACAGCTTTAGGTGACCTTACAGGTCGCTATTACACTTTGATAGAGCCTTTAGGATTCTTGCTTTACTACCAGCAGTATGATGGCGATCATATACGTGGGAACTGGGGTCTATAAGCACATCCTTAAAAGGTCCCTAGTCGTGGGAGTTTTGAGACTGGGCATCGATACTCCAATAGTAGACTAGTGTAAACAGTCGAGACCCTGACGAGGGGCGGTGGCCGGTCTCACAAGCCATTGGTGTCAGTTGGATCACCTAAGATGTATACAGGTGCTCATTGGGTTATGAGTACACCGGACAGGACTCGCCGGGAACATGCTTGTTGGTATTATACCTGACGTCAGATAGCAGTTCCCTGGTGACATGTGTACAGGTTAGTTCATCGACCTGAGATCGTCATTTGTCTCGTGTGAGTTCCCACTGTGCTTTGATTACTACCCTACCACGGCTTAAAGGAGTCGTGCAAATAGGTTTTAGTTGGGTACAGTCCCGAGCCACATGGAGGCAGTGAGCGGATCGGCAGGGGTTTCATCTCTCCCGGTATTGGGGGTGAGATCGTGCTATGTCTAGGAGAGCCATTACACGAAGCCTTGGCCAAGGCAGGAGATTTACTGGTAGGTATTCCAGTAGTATCTCAGGGTGTTCTGGGCTACACTCCGACACGACTTGTACCGGTTTTGGGGGTCTGACAACCAACCCCTTAGGACCACCATGCGATGCTCATAGACGAACGGACCAGACTGTATGGATATTGTCACTAACAGGCTCAGTAGGGTGTCAGGATGAGTTCGCTCATCGACCTCCCTTTTGGTCAATACCAGGTAGCCCGTTACGTACAGCTAGTACCACTAACGTACTAGTGGTTAAATCCATAGCCAAAGTATTAACGAGTCTTTAGAGTCCCCCATAGACAGTTTCTCAAGTTTCGGGTGAAACGTTGTAGAGGCCGTATGATATATGGTAAGGTCCGATCAAATACGTGCAGTAGTGCACGGATCATGATCGGGCGGATCATACTAGTGGGCTTTGGTTTAAGCTGTATCCTAGTATTAGATTTGTTGGATTACTTTAGTCTCATCGCATTCGTATTCAGTCGGAATGCGGATGCAGGTATGTATATACAGGTGAGGGGTGTAAGTGCACGGCGGCGCCCCGGCCATCAATCCGACGCCGGAATGCGGAAGCGATGGTTTTCTCAAACTTTTTGACCGGCACCACTGCGCACTATAAACCCGGATCGTGCCATTAATCTAGTCCTAGCTAAACTAGAGTATGAGGAAGAGATATACCGAGCGATTTGTGTCCTCCGGTCTTCTCGTCGTCGTCCCGATCTCCCGCGGAATGTCCGGTCTCCACCTCCTCGCCGGAAGGGCACCACGTCGCCTGCTTCTATTACGGGCACCCACCTCTTGACCGAGGCAACTCGGGCACGAAGCTGGAGAGTCGACATGCCCAAGATTTGCTGTAGAATATAGTGTAGAAGCTATGTCTCATTTGGGGTTGTAGGAGTTTGCCATATCGTGGAGGTATGATATGTGAAACTTTTTTAGATGAACTTGGGGATTTTTCTAACATGAAAAGAACAAAAATCCCCACTAGAATTTTTGGACAGCCCTTCCAAGAGCCAAGGCCGGCCATGCTTGAGGATGGAATGAATGAGAGAGTGTGTGTGAGAGAGAAGTCCAAAGGGATGTGTATCAATCATGATGCAAGAAAACAATGATGATCAAAAGGCAATGATCACAACCACATCCACACTCAACCACAACCATCATCAAAACCATGTCACACAAAAGTCAAGCCATGATGGATAAATCAAGTCAATGGATGGTGCACCCATCATGATGCAAAAAAATGTAAAGAACACCCTCCACCGATGCTTATTTGCACAAATGCAAATAAGCCCTCCTCCACCATTTTTCGGCCAATGAAAGATACAAATGAAATATGGCCGAAACGGAAAACAAACTGGCAACTCCAAAAACTGATCCCGTAATAAATTACAGGAAAACCCCGCAACTGTGTATACACACCCGCATTTGTATTCCGACCGAAATACAAATGCAATGAGGCAAAATCTAAACTGTGCAATACTAGGATCCGGCTTAAACCAAAGACCGCTAGTATTTTCCGTACGATCATGATCCGTGCAATACCGCACGTATCTGATCGAACCCTACCATATCTCCATATGGCCTCTACAGCGTTTCTCCCGAAAACTTGAGCAACTGCCTGTGGGGGACTTAAAAGACTCGTCAATACTATGGCTGTGGATTTAACCACTAGCATGTCAGAGGTATTAGCCTATACGTAACGGGCTACCAGGTATTGACCAAAAGGGACGTCGATGAGCGAACTCATCCGGACACCCTACTGAGCCTGTCAGTGACAATATCCATACAGTCCGGTCCGTTCGTCTATGGGCATCGCATGGCGGGCCTAGGGGGTTGGTAAAAGTCAGACCCCCAAAAGCGGTACAAGTCGTGTCGGAGTGTAGCCCAGAACACCTTAAGATACTACTGGAATATCTACCAGTAAATCTCCTGCCTCGCCCGAGGGCTTCGTGTAATGGCTCTCCTAGACACAGCGCGACCTCACCCCCAATACCGGGAGAGACGAACCCCTGAATATCCGCTTACTGCCTCCATGTGGCTCAGGACTGTACCCAACTAAAACCTGTTTGCACGTCTCCTTTGAGCGTGGTAGGGTAGTAATCAAAGTACAGTGGGAACTCACACGAGACAAATGACGATCCTCAGATCGATGAACTAACCTGTACACATGTCACCAGGGAACTGCTATCTGACGTCAGGTATAATCCCAACTAGCAGGTTCCCGGCGAGTCCTGTCCGGTATACTCATAACCCAATGAACACCTGTATACATCTTAGGTGAACAAACTGACACCAGTGGCTTGTGAGACCGGCCACCGCCCCTCGTCGGGGTCTCGACTATATACACTAGTCTACTCTGGAGTATCGATGCCCTGTCTCGAAACTCCCACGACTAGGGACCTTTTAAGGATGTGCTTATAGACTACCAGCTCCCACGTAAATGATCGCCCTCATACTGCTGGCAGTTAAGCAAGAATCCTTGGGGCTCTATCAACGTCTAATAGCGACCTGTCTGGTCACCTAAAGCAGTACACGATGATAAAGATAAACCAGATAGCATACTATCATCTTGCGTAAGACTGTCCTACCGGAATAGGTCCTCCCTCAATCATTGCAATCACGTGCCTGTGATCCAATAATTGACTCTGAGGGCACTATATCCAACAATCTCCCATTTGCACTCAAGGCTAATTATTGCGATGTCGCATACTCACAGCCCGTGTGATACCGAACACCCAACTCCTCTACTAGTCAGTCTCACAAAGCTCGTTAGTGAAATTATTGCGTTCGAGGAATAGCCTCAGTGAGTAGATCCGCTCTGATGTTTCTTTCTATGTCTCTCTATATCTCAAGTTCGCGGAGAAAGCCATCTCCCGAAATGAGCAATACCTGTCTTAGAATGTGTCTGGATGTCTGATGGGACCTAGCTCATAAATGAACTCCAAATCCACACTTCTTAGACTGTATCGTCAACTGAACTTAATCAGTGTCCTGCGCCATGCCTCCCTCAATATTGCCTTGGAACACCTGTCCAAAATACTGCCCCTCGTCAGAGGGAAAACTATAACTCTGACAACCTCTCTGTCATCCATGTCACCTTGGAAGCCTGGAATGATAACTGTCTCCCGAATGAGGTTGTCGTTATCATATCCCAACAACATCCACTTATGTTCTAAAACTGCTTCCGACTGTTTCTCCAGGATTGGATCAATATCAACTCATTGCACCTACTGCAAGAACAACATCTGGTGTGGAACTTGACAACTCATGATTGACTCAATTGCGTAAGCAAGTGATCTGCCAATCATGCACATCCCTCTCCCCTTTAGTCTGTAAGACACCTTTAGAGAGGGTGACTCCATTACCTGCAGGTACACCACCATGCCAGGAGTCGTCCATTCTAAATACTCTTAGAATGCTGTCAAAGTACCCTGATTGGGAAACCACCCAAATCTAGATCTATAGATCTAGTAACCAGAATGTCAGATACAATATCCAAGTCCTGTGTGGAGAAACCACTGTGTGACGACCAAGTATAACTGATCGTAGTATAGGAATATCACTTCCTACTCTGTGTATCTCATCCAAACACCATGACATCACACCCTACTACCTTCTCAATAGATCCATCCCCTATTATGATGAAGTCAAACCTATGATTGTCACATCAGAAATAGATGATCTATCTCCGCTATATCTGCTTTAGTCTATAAATAGACATAAGCCACATGTCCACCAATGCTTCCGCTGCTCCCACTGACTACGACAACCCTCTGGCAGAGTCATATAGACGTACACTTCTAAAGCTAGTTTAGAACGACGCTATACTCATCCTCCTGCCGGGTCTCATAGTCTGGAACAACAGCAATGGCAAGTCTGGGTAAACAAGAACCTCCCTGTCACCGTCCTTGAGCATACCGAAGTACCTCTCGGGTGCCTGAGGTTACCCACCTTATCTGCGGAGTGGCCAATGGAATGTCAAATCAGATTGAATCTTTAAGTTCCTATGAAATCTTCAGTAATCGTTTGTGGTTCTGGAATCACTTCCAGTTCTACCATACTCCCACTGCTGTTTTCTGAAAAAATCCATTTTTATTAAAACTGTGGCGAGTCAGGAACAATATCACTATTGATCTGCCAGATGGTAGAAAGTCAACCCTCGTCATAGCCTGGGTCAACCCAGAAACAGCCATTACAGAAACGTGCCTTGAGTTATCCAGAGTCTGGTTTTAATCTTAAGCCGGACAACTCCCCGTACCTTAACAACGTTAAGATATGAACTGTTCTATATCCAATATAGAACCAGAGGCACTGATTTAATTGAACCAGATTCAAATCATGCAACTGTCTCCAGCGCATGTCAACTAAATGGAAGGAGGCCTATCAGCGTTACTCAACTTAGGAATGCTTCCAATTACGAGTAACCTGATAGAGAAGCAAGTTCCCTAAATCATTACTATCAACTGATTACCATACACAAGTATCTACATCTTCGATCACTTTGAAGAATCCCGATACTTGCTACACCAGGTTCTCTACTCTATTCAAATACCTATAACTTCTCAAAATTCGGACCCTGTGTTTCCACGAAACACCTGTCTAAAAACTAGAGAAGTCATAAGTAAACCGAATATAGTACGAGGACCAACCCCTCTGTCCTGATGGAACCTGGACAACATACAATACTCTGTATAAGTCCCTTGAGTCTGATAACTCATTCACTGTGTGTCGTAGGTTGAAAGTTGTACTTATGGTTAAGAAGAATTACACCACTGTTTAGTGCTCCTTACCTAACCATCCACTGATATAGGTAAATGTCACAGACATAATTTCAAAAAGGTATATCTCACTCTATAAAAATAGACGTACAGATATATCAATTTGAAATTGGTGCATGACAGCGGATATTCAAAACCAAATATTTGCCGTCCGGCAAACAACCTAGGTGACTTCCTCAAATATCACCGATTACAACGAATCCCGATATAATGAGGAAGATCACCTAATTCCCAATAACTTACTCCCACTCATCATCTGTAAGACCATACAGATGTGAGAATCATACCTGGTAAATACATACCCTGGAGCAAGATCTGATTGGGAAATCAGTTTTCTTTTAACAGTACACGGTGAAACTGAAACATTGAAATGTTTCAACGGGGTATCCCGGTATTCCAAGTAATGCCTCTTCCATTATCCAGATTCACAACTGTAACCGTATATTTCTTTTCCACCTCTCCAAATCCCTTTATATGTCTTTAGTCATTACCTTCTGCACACCCCTTTAGGCCAAATGGTTTTCTTCCTTCCCTACCGTTCGGCACCAGCCTATGGTTTGGAAGAAGACTATCCAATAAGCATAATGGATGTACTGTCCTAATCCTAGGAGCACTCGCAATGAGAGAAGGTGAAGATAAAAGACAACCGAATAAACCTTATTCCTATTT
This sequence comes from Agapanthus africanus, assembly GCA_030015575.1. Classification (NCBI taxonomy): domain Eukaryota; kingdom Viridiplantae; phylum Streptophyta; class Magnoliopsida; order Asparagales; family Amaryllidaceae; genus Agapanthus; species Agapanthus africanus. The sequence continues at coordinate 248,559,590 of CM057343.1, read as the reverse complement.
CTCCTTAACCAGAATCCATCCCTGAACTGGAACAAGTTCCTATCGAGTTCGTATATAACCATACGATGGAGTATCCAATAAACTGTGGATCTTCGTAGTGATACGGAGTGTCCTGGAGAAATACAAAGGTGAAGTGGGAGTGGTAATGAAATACCTGGTTTGGTCGTGAATATCAGTCGCAATTTACTTTGCCCTCCTTCTAATCCCTTTCTTTGTCTTTACATAATACCTTCTGTACACCATCGTTAGGCTAATTGGTTTTCTTCATTCCATACCGGTCGGCACCTGCCTACGGTTTGGAAGAAGACAATCCAATTTGCGTAATAGGTGTACTATCCCCTAATCTAAGGGGTACTCGCAACCTGAGAGAAGGTAAAATGAAAAGACAATTGAATACTCCTATTCGTTTTCTCCTTAACCGGAAACCATCTTCGAATAAATCCCTTCGAGTTCGTATATAACCATATGATGGTTTTGTCCAATGGAAGTGGACATTCGTAGTAATACGGGGTGTCCTGGAGAAAAGCGTAAAAGTAGGAGTGGCAATGAGGTTTGCAACTATGACAATCCAAAAGCCAGTGGTTAAGAAGGTTCGGTTAATTTTGGTCACTGAGTCATAGTCTTAGGGTCGGGTCAATGGTCGCTGCCAAAGAGAGAGAGAAAAGAAACACTCAGCGTGCACTCTAACCTAGATCAGAATGGTTACCAATTTATCTAATCTGGAAACCTCCCACTGTAACCTCAAATTCTTCTCCAAACTCGAAAGAAGAATTAGTCGGGATCATCCGAGGAGTAAACCAACTCATCAATGGGAATCAGGATCCAACTATCTTCGCATGATAACGTGACGGAATCCGCTCACGCTATCACACTCCAGAAGGTATTCGCATATCTGGCAAGTTTCAGTTTCTTTAGAAACTCCCGATGTGATTTTTGCCCCATGCTCTTATTAAATGGTGGCATTCTTTATTTTTTTCTTGAAGCTTCATGAAACTTTGAAATGCTTTGACCATTTTGTTTCTTTCCTTAACCCTAACCATTTCCCTTAACCCTAGTTTATTCTCTACATGAGTTAGCCTCACCCATGGTTGCATTATGATAACCATCATAAGTGAACAAATACTATTTAATGTAAAGTAATATATCAAATATAAAATTATACATTAAAACATTAAATCAACACTTGATTTAATGATCCGGTCATAATGCATATAACCGACTAATGTCAAGTGTATCAATGTATCGAATCAACACTTGATTCGGTAACCCGGCTATATCACATATAACCTGCCGATGATACAAATCGCGAGAATAGAATACAGTATCACATACTGGTATTATTCTCGGTCCCGCACATATCTCATATGCGCTCCTATTTCATTTCGCTTGAGCCAGGAAACCTCTGTGTAGGACTCTAAAGACTCGTCAATACACCGGCAGCAGATGATGATCATATCAAGCACCCACAAGCCGCAAGCGGTCTGCCAAACGTAACGGCCACCCGGGTATTGAACGATCAGAAGATCGACGAGCAAGCCCGTTCACACTCCTGTGAATCCAACCAGTAACACATACCGTACAGTCCGGTCTGATCGTCTGATATGTCGCATATCTCGCCTAGGGGTGGTAAACGTCAGACCCTAATAGCTCGATAAGTCGTGTCGATATGAGGTCTATAACAGTTCGAGAAACTACTGGTAACACTTACCAGTAAATCTCAGCAACCCTGGCCAGGGATTTCCGGTTATAGCCAATCGAACACAGCGCAACATCAACTCCCTATACCGGGAGAGACGAATCCCCTCCTATCGCTCATTGCCTCCATGTGATTCGGGACTCTACCCAAAAACCACCATTTTGCACGCCCTCTTGGACGTGGTAAGGTGGAAATCAAAGCACAGTGGGAATCACACAAGACTCTATGACGATCTCGGGTCAACAGACTACTCTGTACCTGTGTCACCAGAGAACTGCCATCTGACGTGAGGTATAATACCATCTGGGAGTTCTCGGCGAGTCCGTCCAGTGTACCCAGTCTCCACTGAGCACCCGTATATCATCTCTGATGTCAAACACCAATGGATATGGGATCATCCATCGCCCATCTGTATGGGTCGAGAAGATATACGCTAGTCTACTCTGGTATATCGATGCCCTGTCTCGATACACCCACGACTAGGGACCTTGAAGGATGTACTTATGGACTACCATGTCCCCACTAGTATGATCCGCATCATAGTCCAGGTAGTCAAGTACACATCCTAAGGGCTTTACCAACATGTAACAGAGAGACAATCAGTATACACGTTAAGGTAAAGTTCAACCAGATAGCATACTATCATGTCGAGCAAGAAAGTCCTCCCTATATATGGCCAAGCATCCACTACAATATACATCCTATGTATAGTAATGGCCTCTAGGGCATACATATAACTAACACTTATGACCTTGACGAAGGTCAACAAATCATAAGTCACATGTCAAGTTCCACCCGTCATTGTCCAGGTTAATTTGAATCCACCCGTACAAACCCTTGACGAAGGTCAACAAGGCTATACGACTGTCCCAAACCAACGCATCTATCTATGCAACAGAAAGGCAACAAGCAGCTACCAAACACTATGCCTTGACGAAGGTCAACAAACATAGCATGAATACTACGTGCTGCCCGTTTGAAACGACGGAGGGCTATGAATGGTTTCTGGCGAAAACCTTTAACGTAATGAACTTGATATCGTTGAAGGAACTGGATAGCTTTTATGAAAATATAGTGACGAAAACCTTTGCTAAAGAGGTCACTCCCGGTGAAGGGATCTCGGCTCTTTCCCCGTAGAATGAAGTGCAGGATATTCCAACTGAATACCACGATGCAAAGCAAAAATAATCAGCTATAGTGAAGTTATTGCCCTGACGCAAACTTCTGTCCAAGGGGTCACTCCCGGTGAAGGGATCTCGGCCCTTGCCTCGTCGACTGTAGAGCAGGATATTCCAACTGAATACCACTGTGCAAAATAAAAGTGAACGTCCTTGCAATAACAGCTTTTTGAAAAGTGTTCCAACAACATCAGAATAGGTTTGTTTAACTTGCATTGATCCGAATCAATGCAGTCCCATCAATTGATCACACCACAAAGAACGAAAATATACTGATGTACGTATATGCCATCCGCATTCGCCACGGGGTCCCGTCATTACCCGTTAGGTTAGCTAACTAACGACAGAGCGGGGACTGGACTAGCGCGGATGCAAAACATATACAACATCTACTAGTATATATATATATCAATATATAAAATTTCGCTCAAGGCGTGATAAAATGCAACATCACAGAAATGTACAGCATCACAAAACAATACAGATATCTGAGATCCCCGGGTTTCACAGAGCCGCTGGAACCCGACGTTCCCCTGGTCGTGTGGATAGCCTGTGCAATGAAATCCTAGACCCCTACGGGCGCGGCAAGTTACCCGCCAAAACCTGAAGCGAGGCAACCCCCTTCAGCAACGTGAATGGACCACCCATCACTTCACGGAATCCGGTAACTTGGGCACCCCTCCTGGGTCAACCTGTACCCCCTACGAGTGCGGCGAATAGCCCGCCAATTCTAGAGTGAAGCCCCCTCTGTCTCAATGCCATGAGATGCGGGCTTGTTACCCTCTAGAACCCGGCTACCCGTGCACCCCTCCGCGGGGCAATCCTAGTACAGAAAGTAAAATATACATACAACGGGTACATCGACCGCAACCTGGTCGTGCCCCAAAAGAATAATATGCAAACGGGCAGTGACGGCAGTCCACATATCGGACGCTCGCCCCGCAATATCAAATGTACATAATACAACAAAAACTGTACTACCACTGCAACCAGGCTATCCCCCACGACCAATCCGCAACATCACGGCACAATCACAGAACATCAACGTGAAAGTCACGTTCGCAAATCCGTCTAACCGGGCTATAGCAGTTAGACAGGATTTACCGATCAAGTGACATTCACGGTCGCAGATATAATGTAAATACTGTGAACAAATGTGTTTAAAATATCCGATCGATTAAATTTTACCAAGTGGGCCCCCAAGCAATACTGTAGCACTCACAGAAATTCTGGGCCCAAACAAAGTATACCAAAACCCCTATTTTCAGCCCAAAAGCCCACTGCAAAAAGTTGGTGAAGTGAAGCTAAATTCCTGCGGCGGAATCGCGGCCAAAGAGGGGTTACGGCCATGGTTCCGCGGTCATATGGAGAGATCATGTCACCAAAATTTTACAGTGTTCTTAGGATTCTCTGAGCATCATTTTGCAACACCCTGAAAAATTTTTGGAGACAAAAAAATTTCGACAGAAACTGATTGTACATGAAAACGCGGTTTTGGGATTTTTGTTCGATCGGAAATATAAAACACATTAGACAAAGCTAGACTATGTTAATGGCGAGGCACTGATACCACTGTAAGTGCACCGCGGCGCCTCGGCAGTCAATCCGACGCCGGAATTCGGAAGCGATGGTTTTCTCAAACTTTTTGACCGACACCACCGCGCACTATAAACCCGGATCGTGCCATTAATCTAGTCCTAGCTAAACTAGAGAAGGGGGAAGAGATATACCGAGAGATCCGTGTCCTCCGGTCTTCTCGTCGTCGTCCCGATCTCCCGCGGAATGTCCGGTCTCCACCTCCTCGCCGGAAGGGCACCACGTCGCCAGCTTCTTTTACGGGCTCCCACCTCTTGACCGAGGCAACTCGGGCATGAAGCTGGCGAGTCGACGTGCCCAAGATTTGCTGTAGAATATAGTGTAGAAGCTATGTCTCATTTGGGGTTGTAGGAGTTTGCCATATCGTGGAGGTATGATATGTGAACCTTTTTTAGAAGAACTTGGGGATTTTTCTAACATGAAATGAACAAAAATCCCCACTAGAATTTTTGGACAGCCCCCCCAAAAGCCAAGGCCGGCCATGCTTGAGGATGGAATGAATGAGAGAGTGAGTGAGAGAGAGAAGTCCAAGGGGATGTGTATCAATCATGATGCAAGAAAAGAATGATGATCAAAAAGCAATGATCACCACCACATCCACACTCAACCACAACCATCATCAAAACCATGTCACACAAAAGTCAAGCCATGATGGATAAATCAAGTCAATGGATGGTGCACCCATCATGATGCAATAAAATGTAAAGAACACCCTCCACAAATGCTTATTGCACAAATGCAAATAAGCCCTCCTCCACCATATTTCGGCCAATGAAAGATACAAATTAAATATGGCCGAAACGGAAAACAAACTGGCAAATCCAAAAACTGATCCTGTAATAAATTACAGGAAACCCCCGCAACTGTGTATACATACCCGCATTTGTATTCCGACCGAAATATAAATGCAATGAGACAAAATCTACACAGTGCAATACTAGGATCCGGCTTAAACCAAAGCCCGCTAGTATTTTCCGTCCGATCATGATCCGTGCAATACCGCACGTATCTGATCGAACCCTGCCATATCTCCATATGGCCTCTACAGCGTTTCGCCCGAAAACTTGAGCAACTGTCTGTGGGGGACTCTAAACACTCGTCAATACTATGGCTGTGGATTTAACCACTAGCACGTCAGAGGTATTAGCCTATACGTAACGGGCTACCAGGTATTGACCAAAAGGGACGTCGATGAGCGAACTCATCCTGACACCCTACTGAGCCTGTCAATGACAATATCCGTACAGTCCGGTCCGTTCGTCTATGAGCATCGCATGCGGGCCTAGGGGGTTGGTAAAAGTCAGACCCCCAAAAGCGGTACAAGTCGTGTCTGAGTGTAGCCCAGAACACCCTGAGATACTACTGGAATATCTACCAGTAAATCTCCCGCCTCGGCCGATGGCTTCGTGTAATGGCTCTCCTAGACACAGCGCGACCTCACCCCCAATACCGGGAGAGACGAATCCCTGAAGATCCGCTCACTGCCTCTATGTGGCTCGTGACTGTACCCAACTAAAACCTGTTTGCACGTATACTTTGAGCGTGGTAGGATAGTAATCAAAGTACAGTGGGAACTCACACGAGACAAATGACGATCCTCAGGTCGATGAACTAACCTGTACACATGTCACCAGGGAACTGCTATCTGACGTCTGGTATAATCCCAACTAGCAGGTTCCCGGCGAGTCCTGTCCGGTGTACTCATAACCCAATGAGCACCTGTATACATCTTAGGTGAACAAACTGACACCGGTGGCTTGTGAGACCGGCCACCGCCCATCGTCGGGGTCTCGACTGTATACACTAGTCTACTCTGGAGTATCGATGCCCTGTCTCGAAACTCCTACGACTAGGGACCTTTTAAGGATGTGCTTATACACTACCAGCTCCCACATATATGATCGCCCTCATACTGCTGGCAGTCAAGCAAGAATCCTAGGGGCTCTATCAACGTGTAATAGCGACCTGTCTGGTTACCTAAAGCAGTACACGATGATAAAGATAAACCAGATAGCATACTATCATCTTGAGTAAGACTGTCCTACCGGAATAGGTCCTCCCTCAATCATTACAATCACGTGCTTGTGATCCAATAATTGACTCTAAGGGCACTATATCCAACAAGGGGTATCCTTGTGATCCGTCACGAGTTTACTTTAGATGTTGCCGTATCTTTTTATTGTTGTAAACATTTGGATTAATGTTTACAAATGGAAATTATGAGCTTAAATCATCATTTTGTGCATTTAATGTGACATAGACTTCATTAGTGACTCATGGTCTCTTTTCTTGTGCTAATGTCACATTATTTGATTGATTTTGTGTTGATATGATGAGAAGAGAGAGAGAGGGCAGCCAAGAGGGATTTTTTGGTCTTGTATTTTTTCTCTTCTCACTCTCTCATTTTTCATCATAAGACAACACAAAAGAAAGAAAAAGGCTTCTTCTTTTTCTTCTTCCTCTAGCTCACAACCTCTATTGATGGCTTCATCTTCAACCTCCATCCATACAATGGATGCAAGAGACAAAGTTGTCACACACATTCTCTACTTCACCTTGGACACGTCGTCTAGCGAATTTCGTGCCCGAGTTGCTTCGGATGAAGAGAGAGCCCGTAAAAAGACTCGAAGATGTGGTGCCCTATCCGACGAGAAGATCGGAGATCGGAGATGCCGCGAGGAGCTTGGGATGGTGGCCAAAGACCGAAGGACACGGATCGATCGGTATAGCTTTCCAACCCTTTCTCTAGTTGCTAGTTGTAGATTAATGGTTCGATCCGGGTTTAAAGTATACGATAGCGCCGGTTTCTAGTTTAGAAAAAGTTTTCGTTACTGCATTTTGGCCTCAGACAGACGGCCTGGACGCTACCGTAGACTTACAGTTCCAACCATTATTGATCCAATACCATTGTATTGTGACAACAACGGCGCTATAGCTTTTGCGAAGGAACCCAGGTCCCATCAGAAGTCTAGACACATTTTGAGGCGGTACCACCTGATCAGGGAGATCGAGGTGAAGAGAGTAGATTCGGAGAATAACACCGCAGATCCATTCACGAAGGCCATACCCCAAACTCAGTTCGAGCGGCTGATCGAGATGATAGGTCTTCGATACGCCAGTACATGGCCCTAGTGCAAGTGGGAGATTGTTAGTGTATATGCCCTAGAGGCCATTACTGTATCATACTAGTTTGTATATTACTTAGTGGAAGCTTGGGATATTCACAGTTGTATAGACAATCTTGCTCAAAATGGTAGTATGCTACTTGGTTTGTTTCTACTTTAACATGTGCATGTGTTTCTTTTAGCATATCGCTTATATATATTAGTGCAGCCCTTAGGATCTTTGCTTGATTACCAGCGTTGTGATGGTAGTCACACTTGTAGGGGCTGGGTGGTCTACAAGCACATCCTTATACAGGTCCCTAGTCGTAGGATTATCGAGACGGGGCATCGATACTCCGGAGTAGACTAGCGTATGTGCTTCTCATCCCAGCAGGGGAGATGGTCTGTCCCACAGCCATCAGTACGTCATACTGGAGATAGTATGTGGGTGCTCGTTAGGTTACGAGTGCACTGGACAGGACTCGTCGGGAACTGTTGGTTGGTACTATACCTATCGTCAGGTAACAGTTCCCAGGTGACAGGAGTACAGCTTAGTCCGTCGACTTGACACTGCTACTTCGCCTCGAGTGTGTTCCCACTGTACTTTGATTACTACCCTACCACAGTTCAAAGGAGTCGTGCAAACAGGTAGTAGTTGGGTGCAGTCCCGAAGCACTTGGAGGCAGTAGCGGTTAGATAGGATTCTTCTTACCCGGTATTGGGGGTTGATATCGCGCTGTGTCTAGGAGAGCCATTACAAAAAGTCCCTGGCTAGGGCAAGCGAGAATTACTGGTTGTGTTTCCAGTAATTTCTCAGGGTGTTCTGGGCTACACTCCGGCACGACTTGTACCGCTATTAGGGGTCTGACGTTTACTACCCCCTAGGCCCGACATGCGATACTCATAGACGAACAGACCGGAACGTACGGAGATTGTCACATTCAAGCTCAGTAGGAATTTGGATGGGTTTACTTCATCGACCTTCTTGTCAACATCTACCTGGGGATCGTTACGTATAGCTAGTGCCGCTTGCGGTCTATGGTTAAACCCACTTCCAGCGTAGTGTCAAGTCTTTAGAGTCCCACACAGAGAGTTTCTCTGCACTGGGCGAAATGTGTAGAGGCTGTATGATTTTACGACAGGGCTACGATCACTTACGTTCACTTGTGCGCGTATGCTGTTCGGGCAGACAATGCTAGTGGGCTTTGGTTTAAGCCGGATCCTAGTATTGTATGGATGGATTAGTTTTGTCTTCTGTGCATTCACATTCTACGGAATGCGGATGCGGGTGTGTGTGCACGGTTGTGAGGAGCGAAGAAGTAGGAGGTGCCTCATTAGGGTTTTGACTGTTGGTTCGGTCAAAACCATTATGAGGTGAGGAAAATATTTACTAATCTTTTTAATGATAATTGTGTTATGGCCAATTGCTTTGACCATTTGACCGTGCTTGACCTTTTGGCCTAGTTGACCATTGTTGACTTGGACTTTTCCTGAGAGCACTAGATCCTTCTTTTGCTTTTGGTTTTATTTTTGTGATGATAATGGTCAAATCAAGGGTAGCCATCAACTTTATCATGATAAGAGATTAGTAATTATTATGCTTATGTATCATTATCTATTGCTCATTCTCTCTCTTCAAGTGAGAGCTCCTATGGTTCCTCCTTCTTCTTCCTCTCTTGATTTTTCTATAGCTCTCATGTGTTGAGAAAAATAGAAACAAAATTGACAAACAAATCCACTATCATCTTCTACACACCTAGGACTTCAAGAATAGCAAACTTGTTTCCCTAGTAACCTCGGCTTGAGGTGTAGCTTGGACTACAGACTCTCGGGTGGATCGTCTTCGACTCTAGGAGGCCGCGGAGGTGACCAAGATCCGAATCGATCCTCGGAGCATGCATGGAAGAGGAGGACAGCGGAAAGAAGACCCGAAGGACTTATTGCATGAGGTATACTCTCCTAAGCATAGTAGATAGAACATCTTGTTGTTTGTTAGCAATGGTTTGGCAAAGATCCTCAAGTTTTAGTCCATGTTACCTTGTGTTAAAAATTTGATTTTTACCTATTCCGCCTCCCCGTAAGCACCGGGGTGGGTAACGTGTTTTGCATGCTAGGCTATAGGTTTTAACCTATGAGTAATGCGCGTGCCGTTTTGGTTTTCCGCCTTGATTTTTAATACGCATTGCGATTGTTTATTATTGTAGGTACTCTTGCATGGATTTCGAGGCGACGGAGCGTGGCGTCATCGATTTCGGCAAGCGAAGACCAGGTGAGTGGATCTATATCCACGGGAGAACTCGTGTGGATGGCGTATAGCACCCCCGCAAAGTTTTGTTGGAAACTGATTTATAGAATATGGTTAAGGAAACCTAGATTAGGAAACTAGTATTAGAATGAAGATAGCTATGAAACCATATTAGGAACTAGAGGATGTAGGACTACGGTAGCGCCCCGGACGTCTTTCCTCGGCCAAAATGCGGAAATGAAAATTTTCTTGACTTTAAACCGGCACTACCGCATCCTAAAAACCCGGATCGAGACCATTAACCTAATGCTAGATAACAAGAGACGGGATAGAAGGCAATACCAAGCGATCCATGTCCTTCGGTCTTCGGCCTCCACTCCGATCTCCTCGCGGAATCTCCGATCTTCATCTCCTCGTCGGAACGGGCACCACATCGCCGGGTACTTTTACGGGCTCCCACCTCTGGACCGAGGCAACTCGAGCACGAAGTTGGCGAGTCGACGTGCCCAAGGATGCTGTAGGCTAAGTGTAGTAATCTTTATCTCATGGGGTTGAAGTTGCCATGATGGATTGAGGAGGAGAATGAAAAGGAGCAATGAAAAATGGAGCAAGTCTTTTGCACGAATGGAAAAATGAGATACCAAAATTCTCCCACACCAAATGAATTTTCCTCACCCCCTCAAGAATGTGGCCGGCCACTTTAGAAAAAAAAGGAGAGAGAGCAAGAAGGGGGGTTAGTGTAGTAAAAGCAAAAGGGGTGATCATAAGCAAAAGCAAATCTCACTTCAAAACATCACCCTCACAATCTCATCAAATCCCATCTCAATTAATGCTAAAGAAATGATGAAAGAAAAAGCAAGGATGCTTTGAATTATCATAATCCTCCATTTACAAGAAACCCCCTCCACAATGCTAATTTGCATACTTGCAAATTAGCCCCTCCATCAGAAAAATCCGGCCATGAAAGAACAAAGGAAAAATGGCCGAAACGGAATACAAACTGGCAACTTCAGAAAACTGATCTCGTAATAAATTACAGGAAAACCCCACGACTGTATATACATACCCGCATTTGTATTCCAACCGAATACAAATGCAATGAGACAAAATTCTACACTGTACAATACTAGGATCCGGCTTAAACCAAAGCCCGCTAGTATTATCCGTCCGATCTTGATCCGTGCAATACCGCACGTATAAGACCGAACCCTGCCATATCTCCATACGGCCTCTACTGCGTTTCGCCCGAAACTTGAGAAAACGGTCTGTGGGGGACTCTAAAGACTCGTCAATACTTTGGTTGTGGATTTAACCACTAGCACGTCAGAGGTATTAGCCATACATAACGGGCTACCAGGTATTGACCAAAAGGGATGTCTGTAAGCGAACTCATGCTGACACCCTACTGAGCCTATCAGTGACAATATCCGTACAGTCCGGTCCGTTCGTCTATGAGCATCGCATGGCGGGCCTAGGGGGTTGGTAAAAGTCAGACCCCCAAAAGCGGTACAAGTCGTGTCGGAGTGTAGACCAGAACACCCTGAGATACTACTGGAATACCTACCAGTAAATCTCCTGCCTCGGCCGAGGGCTTTGTGTAATGGCTCTCCTAGACACAGCACGACCTCACCCCCAATACCGAGAGAGACGATCCCTTGCAGATCCGCTCACTGTCTCCACGTGGCTCAGGACTGTACCCAACTAAAACCTGTTGGAGATAGTGCCCTCAGAGTCAATTATTGGATCACAGGCACGTGATTACAATGATTAAAGGAGGACCTGTCCCAGTAGGACAGTCTTACTCGAGATGATAGTATGCTATCTGGTTCATCTTTATCATCGTGTACTGCTTTAGGTGACCTGACATGTCGCTATTATACGTTGATAGAGCCCCTAGGATTCTTGCTTGACCACCAGCAGTATGAGGGCGATCATATAAGTGGGAGCTGGGGTCTATAAGCACATCCTTAAAAGGTCCCTAGTCGTGGGAGTTTCGAGACAGGGCATCGATACTCCAGAGTAGACTAGTGTATACAGTCGAGACCCCGACGAGGGGCGGTGGCTGGTCTCACAAGCCACTGGTATCTGTTGGTTCACCTAAGATGTATACAGGTGCTCATTGGGTTATGAGTACACCGGACAGGACTCGCTGGGAACATGCTTGTTGGTCTTATACCTGACGTCAGATAGCAGTTCCCTGGTGACATGTGTACAGGTTAGTTCATCGACCTGGGGATCGTCATTTGTCTCGTGTGAGTTCCCACTGTACTTTGATTACTACCCTACCACTCTCAAAGGAGACGTGCAAACAGGTTTGAGTTGGGTACAGTCCCGAGCCACATGGAGGCAGTGAGCGGATTTTCAGGGGTTCGTCTCTCCCGGTATTGGGGGTGAGGTCGCGCTGTGTCTAGGAGAGCCATTACACGAAGCCCTCGGCCGAGGCAGGAGATTTACTGGTAGGTATTCCAGTAGTATCTCAGGGTGTTCTGGGCTACACTCCGACACGACTTGTACGGCTTTTGGGGGTCTGACTTTTATCAACCCCCTAGGCCCGCCATGCGATGCTCATAGACGAACGGACCGGACTGTACGGATATTGTCACTGACAGGCTCAGTAGGGTGTCAGGATGAGTTCGCTCATCGACGTCCCTTTTGGTCAATACCTGGTAGCCCGTTACGTATTGGTTTATACCTCTGACGTGCTAGTGGTTAAATCCACAACCAAGGTGTTGACGAGTCTTTAGAGTCCCCCACATTCAGTTGCTCAAGTTTTCGGGCGAAACGCTGTAGAGGCCGTATGGAGATATGACAGCGTCCGATCAGATACGTGCGGTATTGCACGGATATTACTGGCCGGCTTTGGTTTAAGCCGGATCCTAGTATAGTACAGTTTAGATTTTGTCTCATTGCATTTGTATTCGGTTGGAATACAGATGCGGATGTGTATACGCAGTATTGGGGTTTTCCTGTAATTTATTACGGGACCAGTTTTCTGGAGTTGCCAGTTTGCTTTCCGTTTCGGCCATTTTCATTTGTATCGTTCATTGGTCGAAGATTGGTGGAGGAGGGCTTATTTGCATTTGTGCAAATTAGCTATTTGGAGGGTTGTCTTTGCATACTTTTGTATCATGATGGTTTCATGATGGAGCCCCATCCCTTGACCTTACATGGTTCATGATTGCTTGACTTTTTGTAGCAATCATGGTTGTTGATTTGTTGATGGAGTGTGGTTTTGCTTGTGATGATGATTCTTGCATGATGACCATTCCTCTCACTTGCATTATTCTTGTGGCTATCTCTCTTTCACTCTCTCCCACTCTCATTCTCTCCTCTCCAATCTCACGGCCGGCCTTGCTCTTTGATGGGGCTGTCCAAAATTCTAGTGGGGGGATTTTTGCTCTTTTGGCTTGGTAAAACCCCACAAGCTCCTCCTCCAAAAAGCTTGTATCATTCCTCCACTCAAATGGAAAACTCCATAACCCCAAATGAGACATGGTTCTACACCATTCTGCAGCAAACCTTGGGCACGTCGACTCGCCAGCTTCGTGCCCGAGTTGCCTCGGTATAGAGGTGGGAGCCCGTAAAAGAAGCCGGCGACGTGGTGCTCTTCCGGCGACGAGGTGGAGACCGGAGCTTCCGCAGGAGATCGGGACGACGACTAGAAGACCGGAGGACTCGGATCACTCGGTATATCTCTCTACCCATCTTGTAGTTAGCTAGGACTAGTTTATGGTTCGATCCGGGTTTTAGTGCGCGGTGGTGCCGGTTCAAGAAAAATTTAAAGTTAACCATCGCTTCCGCATTTGGCCTCGGGATGGAGGCCGGGGCGCCGCCGTGCACTTACAGTGGTATCAGAGCCTCGCCATTAACATAGTCTAGCTTTGTCTAATGTGTTTTACATTTCCGATCAAACAATTTTCCAAAAACCGTATTTTTCTTCACATCTGTTTCTGTCGAAATTTTTTGAAGTCCAAAAATTTTTCAGGTTGTTTCAGAATGATGTGTAGGAAATTCTAAGAGTTCTGTGAAAATTTGGGCTCGTGAACCGTCCAAACCACCGCGGAACATCGGCCAAACCCATGCTTGGGCCGCGGTTCCGCCGCGACTTTAACTGTTCAGTTCCCCAAACTTTTGCAGAATGTTCCTGAGTTGAAAATATGGTTTCTGGAATGTTATTTTTTGGGCCCAGATTTTCTTGATGTGCTACAGTAGTACTTGGGGCCCACTTGTTAAAATTTGATCGATCGGATATTTTAAACACATTAGTTCACAGTATTTACATTATATCTGCGACCGTGAATGTTACTTGATCGGTAAATCCTGTCTAACTGCTATAGCCCGGTTAGACGGATTTGCGAACGTGATTTTCACGTTGATGTTCTGTGTATTGCTGTGATGTTGCGGATCGGTCGTGGGGGGTAGCCTGGATGCAATGCTAGTACAAGTTTTTGTTGTATTATGTACATTTGATATTGCGGGGCGAGCGTCCGACATGTGGACTGCCGTCACTGCCTGTTTGTATTATTATTTTGGGGCACGACCAGGTTTCGGTCGATGTACCCATTGTATGTATATTTTACTTTCTGTACTAGGATTGCCCCGCGGAGGGGTGCACGGATAGCCGGGTTCTAGAAGGCAACGAGCCCGTATCTCATGGCATTGAGACGGAGGGGGCTTCACTCTAGAATTGGCGGGCTATTCGCCGCACTCGTAGGGGATACAGGTTGACCGAGGAGGGGTGCCCAAGTTACCGGATTCCGTGAAGTGCTGGGTGGTCCATTCACGTCGCTGAAGGGGGCTGCCTCGCTTCAGGTTTTGGCGGGTAACTTGCCGCGCCCGTAGGGGTCTAGGATTTCATTGCACAGGGTATCCACATGACCAGGGGAACGTCGGGTTTCAGTAGTGGCTCTATGAAACCCGGGTATCCCAGATATCTGTATTGTTCTGTGATGTTGTACATTTCTGTGATGTTGCATTTTTATCACGCCTTGAGCGAATATAATATATTGGTATATATATTAGTAGATGTTGTATATGTTTTGCATCCGCGCTAGTCCAGTCCCCGCTCTGTCGTTAGTTAGCTAACCTAACGGGTAATGACGGGACCCAGTGGCGAATGCGGATGGCATATACGTACATCAGTATATTTTCGTTCTTTTTGGTGTGATCAATTGATGGGACTGCGTTGATTCGGATCAATGCAAGTTAAAAACAAACCTAATCTGATGTTGTTGGAACACTTTTAAAAAAGCTGTAATTGCGAGGGCGCTCTCTTTTGTTTTGCATAGTGGTATTCAGTTGGAATATCCTGCTCCTCAGTCGACGAGGCAAGGGCCGAGATCCCTTCACAGGGAGTGACCCCTTGGACAAAAGGTTTGCATCAGGGCAATGACTTCACTATAGCCGATTACTTTTGCTTTGCACCGTGATATTCAGTTGGAATATCCTGCACCTCATTCTACGAGGAAAGAGCCGAGATCCCTTCACCGGGAGTGACCTCTTTAGCAAAGGTTTTCGTCACTATATTTTTATAAAGCTATTTGTTCCTTCAATGATATCAAGTTCATTACGTTAAAGGTTTTCGCCAGAAACCATTCGTAGCCCTCCGTCGTTTCATATGGATAGTCAATAGTATTCAAGCTGTGTTTGTTGGCCAAAGTCAAGGCACAGTGTTTGGTAGCTGTTGGTTATTCATATGCAGCATAGATAGATGCGTTGGTTTGGAACAGTCGTACTGTCTTGTTGGCCAAAGTCAAGGGTAGGTACGGGTGGATTCAAATTAACCTGGAGAATGACGGGTAGAACTTGACATGTGACTTATGATTTGTTGGCCAAAGTCAAGGTCATAAGAGCATGGGGTAGAAATCACATCGGGAGTTTCGAAAGAACTGAAACTTGCCAGATATGCGCATACCTTCTGGAGTGTGATGATGTGAGCGGATTCCGTCACGTTATCATGCGATGATAGTTGGATACCGATTTCCACTGATGAGTTGGTTTACTCCTCGGGTGATCCCGACTAATTCTTCTTTTGGGTTTGGAGAAGAATTTGACGGTACAGTGGAAGGTTTCCAGATTAGATAAATTGGTAACCATTCTGATCTAGGATAGAGTGCACGCTGAGTGTTTCTTTTCTCTCTCTCTTCGGCAGCGACCATTGACCCGACCCTAAGACTATGACTCAGAGACCAAAATTAACCGAACCTTCTTAAACACTAGATTTTGGATTGTCAGAGTTGAAGACCTCATTGCCGCTCCTACTTTTACCATTTTCTCCAGGACACCCCATATTACTACGAACGTCCACTTCCATTGGACAAAACCATCGTATGGTTATATACGAACTCGAAGGAATTTATTCGAGGATGGTTTCCGCTTCTGGAGAAAATGGATAGGACTATTCAGTTGTCTTTTCCTTTTACCATCTCTCAGGTTGCGAGTACTCCTTGGTTTAGGAGTAGTACACCTATTACGCAAATTGGATAGTCTTCTTCCAAACCATAGGCAGGTGCCGACCGGTAGGGAATGAAGAAAACCAATTAGCCTAACGATGGTGTACAGAAGGTATTAAGTTAAGACAAAGCAAGGGATTAGTAAGAGGGCAAAGTAAATTGCGACTGATATTCACGACCAAACCAGGTATTTCATTACCACTCCCACTTCACCTTTGTATTTCTCCAGGACACTCCGTATCACTACGAAGATCCACAGTTTATTGGATACTCCATCGTATGGTTATATACGAACTCGAAAGGAACTTGTTCCAGTTCGGGGATGGATTCTGGTTCAGGAGAAATAGGAATAAGGTCTATTCGGTTGTCTTTTATCTTCACCTTCTCTCGCATTGCGAGTGCTCCTAGGATTAGGACAGCACACCCATTATGCTTATTGGATAGTCTTCTTCCAAACCATAGGCTGGTGCCGAACGGTAGGGAAGGAAGAAAACCATTTGGCCTAAAGGGGTGTGCAGAAGGTAATGACTAAAGACATATAAAGGGATTTGGAGAGGTGGCAAAGAATTATACGGTTACAGTCGTGAATCTGGAAGAGGCATTACTAGGAATACCGGGATACCCCATCGAAACATTTCAATGTTTCAGTTTCACTGTGTACTGTTAAAGGAAAACTGATTTCCCAGTTAGACACTTGCTCCAGGGTATGTATTTACCAGGTATGATTCTCACATCTGTATGGTCTTACAGATGATGAGTGGGAGTAAGTTATTGGGAATTGGGTGATCATCCTCATTATATCGGGATTCGTTGTAATCGGTGATATTTGAGGAAGTCACCTAGGTTGGTTGCCGGACGGCAAATATTTGGTTTTGAATATCCGCTGTTATGCACCAATTTCAAATCGATATATCTGTACGTCTATTTTCATAGAGTTAGATATACCTTTTTGAAATTATGTCTATGACATTTACCTATATCAGTGGATGGTTAGGTAAGGAGCATTAAACAGCGGTGTAATTCTTCTTAACCATAAGTACAGTTTTCAACCTACGACACACAGTGAATGAGTTATCAGACTCAAGGGACTTATACAGAGTATTGTATGTTGTCCAGGGTCCATCAGGACAGAGGGGTTGGTTCTCGTTCTATATTCGGTTTACTTATGACTTCTCTAGTTTTTAGACAGGTGTTTCGTGGAAACACAGGGTCCGAGTTTTGAGAAGTTATAGGTATTTGAATAGAGTGGAGAACCAGGTGTAGCAAGTATCGGGATTCTTCAAAGTGATCGAAGATGTAGATACTTGTGTATGGTATTCAGTTGATAGTAATGATAAAGAGAACTTGCTTCTCTTTCAGGTTACTCATAATTGGAAGCATTCCTAAGTTGAGTAACGCTGATCGGCCTCCTTCCATTTAGTTGACATGCACTGGAGACAGCTGCATGATTTGAATCTGGTTCAATTAAATCAGTGCCTCTGGTTCTATATTGGATATAGAACAGTTCATATCTTAACGATGTTAAGGTACGGTGAGTTGTCTGGCTTATGATTAAAACCAGACTCTGGATAACTCAAGGCACGTTTCTGTAATGGCTGTTTGTGGGTTGACCCAGGCTATGACGCGGGTTGACTTTCTACCATCTAGAAGATCAATAGCGATATTGTTCTAGACTCGCCACAGTTTTAATAAAAAATGGATTTTTTCAGAAAACAGTAGTGGGAGTATGGTAGAACTGGAAGTGATTCAAGAACCACAAACGATTACTGAAGATTTGATAGGAACCTAAAGATTCAATCTGGCTTGACATTCCATTGGCCACTCCGCAGATAAGGTGGGTAACTTCAAGCACCCGAGAGGTACTCCGGTAGCCTCAAGGACGGTGACAGGGAAGTTCTTGTTTACCCAGACATGCCATTGCTGTTGTTCCAGGCTGCGAGACCCGGCAGGAGGATGAGTATAGCGTCGTTCTAAACTTGCTTTAGAAGTGTACGTCTATATGACTCTGCCAGAGGGTTGTCGTAGTCAGTGGGAGCAGCGGAAGCATTGGTGGACAAGTGGCTTATGTCTATTTATGGACTAAAGAAGATATAGCGGAGAGAGATCATTCATTTCTGATGTGACAGTCATAGGTTTGACTTCATCAGAATAGGGGATCGATCTGTTAAGATGGTAGTAGGGTGTGATGTCATGGTATTTGGATGACATACACAGAGTATGAAGTGATATTCCTATACTACGATCGGTTATACTTTGGTCGTCACACAGTGGTTTCTCCATAAAGGAAATGGATTTTATATCTGACATACTGATTACTAGATTTATGGCTTTAGATCTAGATTTGGGTGGTTTCCCAATCAGGGTACCTAGACAGCATTCTAAGAGTATTTAGAATGGACGACTCCTGGCACGGTAGTATACCAGCAGGTAATGGAGTCACCCTCTCTAAAGGTGTCTTACAGGCTAAAAGGGAGAGGGATGTGCATGATTGGCAGATCACTTGCTCAGGCAATTGAGTCAATCATGAGATGTCAAGTACCACACCAGATGTTGTTCTTGCACTAGATGCAATAAGTTGATATTAATCCAATCCTGGAGAAACAGTC
Organism: Agapanthus africanus; assembly: GCA_030015575.1. Classification (NCBI taxonomy): domain Eukaryota; kingdom Viridiplantae; phylum Streptophyta; class Magnoliopsida; order Asparagales; family Amaryllidaceae; genus Agapanthus; species Agapanthus africanus. The sequence continues at coordinate 248,540,713 of CM057343.1, read as the reverse complement.
GGAAGAAGTTTTAGAACATAAGTGGATGTTCTAGGGATATGATAACGACAGCCTCATTCGGGAGACAGTTATCATTCCAGGCTTCCAAGGTGACCTGGACGACAAGGAGGTTGTCAGAGTTATAGTTTTTCCTTCTGACGAGGGGCAGCATTTTGGACAGGTGGTCTAAGGCAATACTGAGGGAGGCAAGGCGCAGAATACTGATTGAGTTCAGTTGACGATACAGTCTAAGAAGTTTGGATTTGGAGTTCATTTATGAGCTAGGTCCCATCAGACATCCAGACACATTCTATGACAGGTATTGCTCATTTCGGGAGATGGGTTTCTCCGTGAACTTGAGATATAGAGAGACATAGAAAAAAACTTTAAAGCGGATCCACTCACTGAGGCTATTCCTCGAACGCAATAGTTTCGCAAACGAGCTTTATGAGACTGACTAGTAGAGGAGTTGGGTGTTCGGTATCACACGGGCTGTGAGTATGCGACATCGCAATAAATAGCCTTGAGTGCAAGTGGGAGATTGTTGGAGATAGTGCCCTCAGAGTCAATTATTGGATCACAGGCACGTGATTACAATGATTGAAGGAGGACCTGTCCCAGTAGGACAGTCTTACTCGAGATGATAGTATGCTATCTGGTTCATCTTTATCATCGTGTACTGCTTTAGGTGACCTGACATGTCGCTATTACACGTTGATAGAGCCCCTAGGATTCTTGCTTAACCACCAGCAGTATGAGGGCGATCATATAAGTGGGAGCTGGGGTCTATAAGCACATCCTTAAAAGGTCCCTAGTCGTGGGAGTTTCGAGACAGGGCATCGATACTCCAGAGTAGACTAGTGTATACAGTCGAGACCCCGACGAGGGGCGGTGGCCGGTCTCACAAGCCACTGGTGTCTGTTGGTTCACCTAAGATGTATACAGGTGCTCATTGGGTTATGAGTACACCGGACAGGACTCGCCGGGAACATACTAGTTGGTCTTATACCTGACGTCAGATAGCAGTTCCCTGGTGACATGTGTACAGGTTAGTTCATCGACCAGGGGATCGTCATTTGTCTCGTGTGAGTTCCTACTGTACTTTGATTACTACCCTACCACGCTCAAAGGAGACGTGCAAACAGGTTTTAGTTGGGTACAGTCCCGAGCCACATGGAGGCAGTGAGCGGACCTTCAGGGGTTCGTCTCTCCCGGTATTGGGGGTGAGGTCACGCTGTGTCTAGGAGAGCCATTACACGAAGCCCTCGGCCGAGGCAGGAGATTTACTGGTAGGTATTCCAGTAGTATCTCAGGGTGTTCTGGGCTACACTCCGACACGACTTGTACCGCTTTTGGGGGTCTGACTTTTACCAACCTCCTAGGCCCGCCATGCGATGCTCATAGACGAACGGACCGGACTGTACGGATATTGTCACTGACAGGCTCAGTAGGGTGTCAGGATGAGTTCGCTCATCGACGTCCCTTTTGGTCAATATCTGGTAGCCCGTTACGTATTGGCTTATACCTCCGACGTGCTAGTGGTTAAATCCACAACCAAGGTGTTGACGAGTTTTTAGAGTCCCCCACATTCAGTTGCTCATGTTTTCGGGCGAAACGCTGTAGAGGCCGTATGGAGATATGGCAGCGTCCGATCAGATAAGTGCGGTATTGCACGGATCAGGATCGGACGGATATTACTGGCCGGCTTTGGTTTAAGCCGGATCCTAGTATAGTACAGTGTAGATTTTGTCTCATTGCATTTGTATTCGGTTGGAATACAGATGCGGGTGTGTATACGCAGTATTGGGGTTTTCCTGTAATTTATTACGGGACCAGTTTTCTGGAGTTGCCAGTTTGCTTTCCGTTTCGGCCATTTTCATTTGTATCGTTCATTGGTCGAAGATTGGTGGAGGAGGGCATATTTGCATTTGTGCAAATTAGCTATTTGGAAGGTTGTCTTTGCATACTTTTGTATCATGATGGTTTCATGATGGAGCCCCATCCCTTGACCTTCCATGGTTCATGATTGCTTGACTTTTTGTAGCAATCATGGTTGTTGATTTGTTGATGGAGTGTGGTTTTGCTTGTGATGATGATTCTTGCATGATGACCATTGCTCTCACTTGCATTATTCTTGTGGCTATCTCTCTTTCACTCTCTCCCACTCTCATTCTCTCCTCTCCAATCTCATGGCCGGCCTTGCTCTTTGATGGGGCTGTCCAAAATTCTAGTGGGGGGATTTTTGCTCTTTTGGCTTGGTAAAACCCCACAAGCTCCTCCTCCAAAAAGCTTGTATCATTCCTCCACTCAAATGGAAAACTCCATAACCCCAAATGAGACATGGTTCTACACCATTCTGCAGCAAACCTTGGGCACGTCGACTCGCCAGCTTCGTGCCCGAGTTGCCTCGGTATAGAGGTGGGAGCCCGTAAAAGAAGCCGGCGACGTGGTGTCCTTCCGGCGACGAGGTGGAGACCGGAGCTTCCGCAGGAGATCGGGACGACGACGAGAAGACCGGAGGACTCGGATCACACTGTATATCTCTCTCCCCATCTTGTAGTTAGCTAGGACTAGTTAATGGTTCGATCCGGGTTTTAGTGTGCGGTGGTGCCGGTTCAAGAAAAAATTAAAGTTAACCATCGCTTCCGCATTTGGCCTCGGGATGGAGGCCGGGGCGCCGCCGTGCACTTACAAAACCTGTGTGCACGACTCCTTTGAGCCGTGCTAGGGTAGTAATCAAAGTACAGTAGGAACTCACACGAGACAAATGACGATCTCAGGTCGATGAACTAACCTGTACACATGTCACCAGGGAACTGCTATCTGACGTCTGGTATAAGACCAACTAGCATGTTTCCGGCGAGTCTTGTCCGGTGTACTCATAACCCAATGAGCACCTGTATACATCTTAGGTGAACCAACTGACACCAGTGGCTTGTGAGACCGGCCACCGCCTCTCGTCGGGGTCTCGACTGTATACACTAGTCTACTCTGGAGTATCGATGCCCTGTCTCGAAACTCCCTCGACTAGGGACCTTTTAAGTATGTGCTTATAGACCCCAGCTCCCACGTATATGATCGCCATCATACTGCTGGCCGTCAAGCAAGAATCCTAAGGGCTCTATCAACGTGCAATCGTGACCTGTATGGTCACCTAAAGCAGTACACGATGATAAAGATAAACCAGATAGCATACTATCATCTTGAGTAAGACTGTCCTACCGGTATAGGTCCTCTCTCAATCATTGCAATCACGTGCCCGTGATCCAATAATTTTCTCTGAAGGCACTATATCCACCAATCTCCCACTTTCACTCAAGGCTAATTATTGCGATGTCGCATACTCACAGCCTGTGTGATACCGAACACCCAACTCCTCTACTAATCAGTCTCACAAAACCCGTTTACGAAACTAATGCGTTCAAGGAATAGCCTCAGTGACTGGATCCGCTCAAATGTTTCTTTCTATGTCTCTCTTTATCTCAAGTTCGCGGAGAAAGCCATCTCCCAAAATGAGCAATACCTATCTTAGAATATGTCTGGATATCTGATGGGACCTAGTTCATAAATGAACTCCAAATCCAAACTTCTCAGACTGTATCGTCAACTGAACTTAATCAGTATCCTACGACATGCCTCCCTCTGTATCTGCTTGGACCACCTGTCTAAAATACTACCCCTCGTCAGAGGGAAAACTATAACTCTGACAGCCACTCTGTCATCCAGGTCACCTTGGAAGTCTGGAATGATAACTGTCTCCCGAATGAGGCTGTCGTTATCATATCCCTAGAACATCCACTTATGTTCTAAAACTGCTTCCGATTGTTTCTCCAGGATTGGATCAATATCACCTTATTGCATCTAGTGCAAAAACCAACATCTATATCCTATGTGGAGAAACCATTGGGTGACAACCAAAGTATAACCGATCGTAGTATAGGAATTTCACTTCCGACTCTGTGTATGTCATCTTAATACCAGGACATCACACCTTACTACCTTCTTAACAGATCCATCCCCTATTCTGATGAAGTCAAACCTATGACTGTCACATCAGAAATAGATGATCTATCTCCGCTATATCTGCTTTAGTCTATAAATAGACATAAGCCACTTGTCCACTATGCTTCCGCTGCTCCCACTGACTACGACAACCCTCTGGTAGAGTCATATACCCGTACACTTCTAAAGCTAGTTTAGAACGACGCTATACTCATCCTCCTGCCGGGTCTCACGGTCTGGAACAACAGCAATGGCAAGTATGGGTTAAACAAGAACCTCCCTCTCACCGTCCTTGAGGCTACCGGAGTACCTCTCAGGTGCCTGAGGTTACCCACCATATCTGCGGAGTGGTCAATGGAATGTCAATATAGATTGAATCTTTAGGTTTCTATAAAATTTTCAGTAATCGTTTGCGGTTCTGGAATTACTTCCAGTTCTACCATACTCCTACTACTGTTTTCTGAAAAAATAATTTTTATTAAAATCGTGGCGAGTCAAGAACAATATCACTATTGATCTTCCAGATGGTAGAAAATCAACCCTCGTCATAGCCCGGGTCAACCCACAAACAGCCATTACAGAAACGTGCCTTGAGTTGTCCAGAGTCTGGTTTTAAGCATAAGCTGGACAACACACCGTACCTTAACATCGTCAAGATACGAACTGTTCTATATCCAATACAGAAACAGAGGCACTGATTTAATTGAAACAAGATTCCAATCATGCAGCTGTCTCCAGTCCATGTCAACTAAATGGAAAGAGGCCATCCGCATGACTTAACTTAGGAGTGCTTCCAATTATGAGTAACCTGAAAGAGAAGCAAGTTCTCTTAATCATTACTATTAACTGAATACCGTACACAAGTATCTACATCTTCGATCACCTTGAAGAATCCTGATACTTGCAATACTTGGTTCTCTACTTTATTCATATACCTATAACTTCTCAAACTTGGACCTTGCATTTGTACGAAACACATGTCTAAGAACTAGAGAGTCATAAGTAAACCGAATATAGTACGAGACCAACCCCTCTGTCCTAATGGACACTGGACAATATACAATACTCTGTATAAGTCCCTTGATTCTAATAACTCATTTCCTGTGTGTCGTAGGTTGAAAAACTGTACTTATGGTTAAGAAGAATTGCACCGCTGTTTAATGCACCTTTCCTAACCATCCACTGATATAGGTAAATGTCACCGACATAATTTCAAAAAGTTATATCTCACTTTATGAAAATAAAACGTACCGATATATCAATTTGAAATTGGTGCATTACAACGGATATTCAAAACCAAATATTTGCCGTCCGCAAACAACCCAGGTGATTTCCTCAAATATCACCAATTACAACGAATCCGATATAATGAGGATGATCACCCAATTCCCAATATTTACTCCCACTCATCATCTGTAAAACCATACAGATGTGAGAATCATACCTGGTAAATACATACCCTGGAGCAAGGACCAATTGGGAAATCAGTTTTCTATTAACAATACACAGTGAAACTGAAACATTGAAATATTTCGTAGGGGGTATCCGGGTATTCCTAGTAATGCCTCTTCCATTTCCAGATTCACAATTGTAACCGTATATTTCTTTGCCATCTCTCCAAATCCCTTTATATGTCTTTAGTCGTTACCTTCTGTACACCCTATTAGGCCAAATGGTTTTCTTCCTTCACTACCGTTTGGCACCAGCCTATGGTTTGAAAGAAGACTATCCAATAAGCATAATGGGTGTACTGTCTTAATTCTAAGAGCACTCGCAATGCGAGAGAAGGTGAAGATAAAAGACGAACCGAATAAACCTTATTCCTATTTCTCCTGAACTAGAATCCATCCTTGAACTGGAACATGTTCCTTTCGAGTTCGTATATAACCATACGATGGAGTATCCAAATAACTGTGGATCTTCGTAGTGATACGGAGCGTTCTGGAGAAATACAAAGGTGATGTAGGATTGGCGAAGGAAATACTTGATTGGTCGTGAATAACAGTCGCAATTTACTTTGCCTTCTTACTAATCCCTTTATTTGTCTTTACATAATACCTTCTGTACACCATTGTTAGGCTAATTGTTTTCTTCATTCCCTACCAGTCGGCACCTGCCTATGGTTTGGAAGAAGACTATCCAATTTGCGTAATAGGTGTACTGTCCTAATCCAAGGAGCACTCGCAAGGTGAGAGAAGGTAAAAGGAAAAGACAACTGAATAGTCCTATTCGTTTTCTCCAGAACTGGAAACCATCCTCGAATAAATTCCTTCGAGTTCGTATATAACCATATGATGGTTTTATCCAATGGAAGTGGACGTTCGTAGTAATACGGGGTGTTCTGGAGAAAAGGGTAAAAGTAGGAGTGGCAATGAGGTATGCAACTCTGACAATCCAAAAGGCCAGTCTTATAAGAAGGTTCGGTCAACTTGGTCACTGAGTCATCGTCACGGGTCGGGTCATGGTCGCTGCCAAAGAGAAAGAGAAAGAAACACTCAGCGTGCACTCTAACCTAGATCAGAATGGTTATCACTTTATCTAATCTGGAAACCTCCACTGTAATGTCAAATTCTCCTCCAAACCTGAAAGAAGAATTAGTCGGGATCACCCGAGGAGTAAACCAATTCATCAGTGGAATCGGGATCCAACTATCATCGCATGATAACGTGACGGAATCCACTCACGTCACCACACTCCAAAAGGTATGCGCATGCCTGGCAAGTTTCAGTTTCTTTAGAAACTCCCGATATAATTTTTTACCCCTAGGACCCAAGTGACCTTGACGAAAAATCAACAAATCAAAAGGTCCTAGTCAAGTTCAACCCGTCATTATCTTGATTGCGTTAAACCCACCGCACGACCTTGACGAATAATCAACAAAGTCGTACGACTGTCCTAACCAATCCACATATCCATGCGACAGAAAGCATTACAGAGCTACCGCACACTACGCCTCGGCGAATAGCAACGACAAACGTAGCGCGAATACTAAGCAATACTAATCTGAAATGACGGAGGGCTACGAATGGTTTTTGGTGAAAAACCTTTTACCGTAATGAACTTGATATCGTTGAAGGAACCGGATAACTTTTTATAAAAGTATAGTGACGAAAACCTTTGCTAAAGAGGCCACTCCCGGTGAAGGGATCTTGGCTCTTTCCCCGTAGAATGAGGTGCAGGATATTCCAACTGAATACCAGATGCAAAGCAAAAGGCAATCGGGCTATATTGAAGTTACTACCCTGACGCAAACTTCTATCCAAGGGGTCACTCCCGGTGAAGCGATCTCGGCCCTTGCCTCGTCGACTGAGGTGCTGGATATTCATAACCGAATACCACTGTGCAAAACAAAAGAGAACGTCATTGCAATAACAACTTTTTGAAAAATTATTCCAACAACATCAGAATAGGTTTGTTTAGCTTGCATTGATTCGAATCAACGCATTCCCATCAATTGATCACACCATAAAAGAACAAAAATAATGTTGTACGTATATGCCATCCGCATTCGCCACTGGGTCCCGTCATCACCCGTTAGGTTACTTAACTAACGACAGAGCGGGGACTGGACTAGCACAGATGCAAAATATATACAACATCTACTAGTATATATAACAATATATAATATTCGCTCAAGGCGTGATAAAATGCAACATCACAGAACAATACAGATATCTGGGATCCCCGGGTTTCATAGAGCCGCTACTGAAACCCGACGTTCCCCTGGTCGTGTGGATAAACTGTGCAATGAAATCCTAGACCCCTACGGGCGCAGCAGGTTACCCTCCAAAACCTGAAGCGAGGCAGCCCCCTCCAGCAACGTGAATGGACCATCCAACACTTCACAGAATCCGGTAACTTGGGCACCCCACCTTGGGTCAACCTGTACCCCCTACGAATGCGGCGAATAGCCTGCCAATTCTAGAGTGAAGCCCCCTCCGTCTTAACGCCATGAGATGCGGGCTCGTTGCCCTTTAGAACCCAGCTATCCGTGCACCCCTCCGCGGGGCAATCCTAGTACAGAAAGTAAAATATACATACAACGGGTACATCGACCTCAGCCCGGTCGTGCCCCAAAAGAATAATATAAAAACAGGTAGTAATGGCAGTCCACATGTCGGACACTCGCCCCGCAATATCAAATGTACAAATACAACCAAAATGTACTACCATTGCATCCAGGCTATCCACCATGACAAATCCGCAACATCACAGCACAACACAGAACATCAACGTGAATGTCACGTTCGCAAATCCGTCTAAAAGGGCTCTAGCAGTTAGACAGGATTTACCGATCAAATGACATTCACAGTCACAGATATAATGTAAATACTGTGAACTAACATATTTAAAATTTTCGATCGACCGAATTTCCCGAAGTGGGCCCCAAGCACAACTAGAGCACTCAAAATAAATCTGGGCCCAAAAACAATATACCAAAAACCCCATTTTCAACACAGGAATCACTGCAAGAAATTTGGTGCAGTGACGTCACTGTTCTGCGGCGGAACCGCAGCCAAAAGGGGGTCAAGGCCGCGGTTCCGCGGCGATACTGTGGCTTCATTCAACCAAATTTCTACAGCATTCATATAACAGCCAGCACGATTTTCTGAAACATACCAATTAATTTTTCAAGCACAAATGAAAATCGACAGAAACTGTTAAATTTGAAAACGCGGTTTTGAGATTTTTGTTCGATCGAGTTCTGAACACGTTAGAGCAAGCCAGACTAGGTTAATGGCGTGGCTCTGATACTATGTAGGGCTACGGTAGCGCCCCGGCCGTCTTTCCTCGGCCAAAATACGGAAACGAAAATTTTCTTGACTTTAAACCGGCACTACCGCATTCTAAAAACCCGGATCATGACCATTAACCTAATGCTAGCTAACAAGAGACAGGATAGAAGGCTATACCAAGCGATCCGTGTCCTTCGGTCTTCGGCCTCCACTCCGATCTCCTCGCGGAATCTCCTATCTTCATCTCCTCGTCGGAACGGGCACCACATCGCCGGGTTCTTTTATGGGCTCCCACCTCTGGACCGAGGCAACTCGAGCACGAAGTTGGCGAGTCAACGTGCCCAAGGATGCTGTAGGCAAAGTGTAGTAATCTTTGTCTCATGGGGTTGAAGTTGCTATGATGGATTGAGGAGGAGAATGAAAAAGAGCAATGAAAAATGGAGCAAGTCTTTTGCATGAATGGAAAAATGAGAAACCAAAATTCTCCCACACCAAATGAATTTTCCTCACCCCCTCAAGAATGTGGCCGGCCACTTTAGAAAAAAAGGAGAGAGAGAGAGCAAGAAGGGAGGTTAGTGTAGTAAAAGCAAAAGGGGTGATCATAAGCAAAAGCAAAACTCACTTCAAAACATCACCCTCACAATCTCATCAAATCCCATCTCAATTAATGCTAAAGAAATGATGAAAGAAAAAGCAAAGATGTTTTGAATTATCATAATCCTTCATTTACAAGAAACCCCCTCCACAATGCTAATTTGCATACTTGCAAATTAGCCCCTCCATCAGAAAAATCCGGCCATGAAAGAACAAAGGAAAACTGGCCGAAACGGAATACAAACTGGCAACTTCAGAAAACTGATCCCGTAATAAATTACAGGAAAACCCCGCGACTGTATATACATACCCGTATTTGTATTCCGACCGAATACAAATGCAATGAGACAAAATCTACACTGTACAATACTAGGATCCGGCTTAAACCAAAGCCCGCTAGTATTATCCGTCCGATCTTGATCCGTACATTACCGCACATATAAGATTGAACCCTGCCATATCTCCATACGGCCTCTACAGCATTTCGCCCGAAACTTGAGAAAACGGTCTGTAGGGGACTCTAAAGACTCGTCAATACCTTGGTTGTGGATTTAACCACTAGCACATCAGAGGTATTAGCCATACGTAACGGGCTACCAGGTATTGACCAGAAGGGACGTCTGTGAGCGAACTCATGCTGACACCCTACTGAGCCTGTCAGTGACAATATCCGTACAGTCTGATCCGTTCGTCTATGAGCATTGCATGGAGGGCCTAGGGGGTTGGTAAAAGTGAAACCCCCAAAAGCGGTACAAGTCGTATCGGAGTGTAGCCCAGAACACCCTGAGATACTACTGGAATACCAACCAGTAAATCTCCTGCCTCGGCTGAGGGCTTTGTGTAATGGCTCTCCTAGACACAGCACGACCTCACCCCCAATACCGGAAGAGACGAACCCCTGCAGATCCGCTCACTGTCTCCATGTGGCTCGGGACTGTACCCAACTAAAACCTGTTTGCACGAATCCTTTGAGCCATGGTAGGGTAGTAATCAAAGTACAGTGGGAACTCACACGAGACAAATGATGATCTCAGGTCGATGAACTAACCTGTACACATGTCACCAGGGAACTGCTATCTGACGTCTGGTATAAGACCAACTAGCATGTTCCCGGCGAGTCCTGTCCGGTGAACTCATAACCCAATGAGCACCTGTGTACATCTTAGGTGAACCAACTGACACCAGTGGCTTGTGAGACCGGCCACCGCCCCTCGTCGGGGTCTCGACTGTATACACTAGTCTACTCAGGAGTATCGATGCCCTGTCTTGAAACTCCCTCGACTAGAGACCTTTTAAGGATATGCTTATAGACCCCAGCTCCCACGTATATGATCGCCATCATAGTAATGGCCGTCAAGCAAGAATCCTAAGGGCTCTATCAACGTGCAATAGTGACCTGTAAGGTCACCTGAAGCAGTACACGATGATAAAGATAAACCAGATAGCATACTATCATCTTGAGTAAGACTGTCCTACCGGTACAGGTCCTCCTTTAATCATTGCAATCACGTACCCGTGATCCAATAATTGACTCTGAGGGCACTATATCCAACAGAGGATAGTTAGAAGTGATATGTTACGACTATCATAGGATGACGGAATTTGAGAATGACGTTTGTCGATATTGCCGTTTAGGGTATTGTAGGACTAGATAGTCGATGTAGATGCGTCATCCGAACCATACCTTTTTCTAAACCGAAGTATCGTATGTACCTTTTAAATATATACCTTGAGGGATGTTACGGATTTTCAAATGATATCTTTTCCTTAAAAACACCGTAACCCCTATTTTCAAAACTACGATTCGCTTCTTTAAAAATCTGATTGTATGGTTCAGGTGTGTATGTTAGATTAGATATTTATACTTATAGTAGAGATAGAATGTTTATGTAAACTCGACTTGATGTGAGATATAAATGCGATGACAAGAATATAAGACTGATGTGATAATATGACGATGTTTTGGTATACGGATGCGAGTCGATTGATGTGGTTGATACCTTATCATTCCCCTGATATAAGATTGTTATGGATGTGACCTGGGACATAGGTATATATTTACATTTATATAATGTGTGATATGCCGTACGCGATGTTAGGTCCGTACGCACCTTATTGTTGTAAAGGTTGATAGGATCCCTAATGTTTTAAATGCCGCCGTACGACGACCTTTTCCGTGCGTGATGAGTTTGACTTGATGATTGATCCTTACCCTTGACTAGAGGTTGACTTACGTTGGATTATACCATACACGATGTTGTTAGGCTGGATGCCGATTGATAGATTCCCCGACTCGGTCATGTTAGATACGTATACCCGTCAGCATTTGCATATGATTGACCTTATGCTGCATTCATATTATTCTCATTGCATTGCTTATACCTATGCTAGTACACCTGCACCATTATCGATGATGCATATGTTACACGCACACAGATTTGTAGGCTCATACACTTCATCATCGATAATTGCCATGTCACTACATAGTAAGATTGCTGCATCATGATGTGACTCTTCGCATAACATGCTTGTGCATATACACATTGTATATCCATATTGGTGCACATATACATTGATATATCCATATTTGTGCACATACACATTGTATATCCATATTGGTGCCCATATACATTGATATATCCATATTTGCGCCCATAGACATTAATATATCCGTATTTGCGCACATACACATTGCATATCCATATTGGTGCACATATACATTGATACATCTATACTTGCGCATATACATATTGTACGTACATAGAAAACTGGTTCTATTGGGAGATTGGGAACTGCGGGATATATTTAAAAACTGGAATCATATTAAAAGAGCGGTTTTCCCTTAATATGTCATATCACTGTTCCATGTTGCATGATATATGGATATGCTCGCATTTCTCTTATATGTCGCATACATCATGCTCTATTATTTTACGCATTGAGATATACTGTTTTCATGAGATTTCTGGATTTGAGAACCGTGGACATTTCAAAAGAGATTATGTGTTGTTTTAAGAACCCGGTTTCTCTTGATATGATATTTCAGTGCGTCCACCATGTGTTTTCTCGGTTCTGAGAGCTACATGTGAAACCCGATTCGAGGAGGCGGATGAGGTCGATTGCGGGTACATGGTGGACCCGGTATGGTACCCCGAGGCAAGAAAGGGATGCTGTGTATACAGACGGTGAGCCTGGCAGAGGGACTACTACCTACCGGTGATAGTATTTGGGCTCGGCGGATATCCGGAGGATACCGACCGGAGTCGAGAGATGATATGGGCCGATCCGGACTGACGGAGCCCGTGGGCCGATCCGGACAGACGGAGCTCGATATATGAGGATTTACATGCCGATACTGGGCACGGTTTTCATGATATTTTTTGAGTGTCGATGCTAGGCACTCAGGTTCCATGATTTTGATGTGTCGTGAGGGACACCGTTGATCTATATCCTCATACTTTCATGCACACTCCTTTATGATATTTACGTGCATACATTCATTGATTATATGGTTGGACGAGATCCACATGCATACATACATTGATTATATGGGTGGACGAGATCCATATGCATACATGCATTGATTATTACTGTTGGATGTTATCCGCATGCATATAGGTATTGACTACCTTTTTGTCATATATACAGACCCGGTCACCCTAGATATCATAGTATTACCTTTATGATATAGTTGACCTAGGAGTCGTTGTTTATTCGATTTCTATCTGTTGATATTTTTCTACTCACGAGTTGGCAACTCACCCCCATTGTGCCACAGTTCTTGCAGGTTGACCGCTTGGATCAGTAGCGGCTTTGCTGGAACACGGTTGCATTCGGGTGTTTTGCATTGGTTGGTTGGACATTTGTATCGTACCCACTCTTGTATCTATATTTCAGATTGTATCTAGTTAACTCCATCAATCAAGATTAGTGAGTTGTATAAGTAATGAGACTTAGTGAGATTGTGGTTGCGAGACTTAGAGCGATGGGTTTTTCGCTACTTGTGGTTTTGATGTCTTGCTTATTTATTTATCTTTTTGTGGTGAACTTCGCCGTTGGGCGTCGTATACTTATTTATACTATGTTGCGTGGTTGTGATCCGCCGTTTGGCGAAGAGCTAGCTCCCGCTAGGGGATGCCTTTGTCATTATTATGTATTTGTGGTTTTGGATCAAAATATACAAAGGAGGTGCTGCCAAAATTTTTAAAAGACGAAATATGTTTTCAAACTAGTAAATTTCACTTATATCATTCATGTTCCTTTTCTATGCATTAAGAAACTTGATTTCATTATACCTTTATTTCAAAACCTCACCTCTTTTATTTTTTCCTTAAAAGGTTTAGATTTCTGGGTTTCAGCTTACTTGAATTTCGTTACGCCTTTAGACGTTGCGTGATTCAAGTGCTGGTCATGAGCTAATATTTCAGGTCGTGACATGTCCAGGAAATAAGAAAGGATTATGTAAGAGTACTAGCCTCCGTATAGTTCGGCATAAGAGAGATCGGAAGAGATCTTGAGCAGGTTCCTTCCAGGACACTGCTGCAATAAAATTTGCACCGAGGATCAGTTTTGTCACATGTATTCAGAGGGCCAGAGGCCGACACCGGTAACGTGCTACTTTACGAGTGATCATGCTAATTGGCCGAAAAACCAGAGGAGTGTTAGAGCGGAATCATTTCCGTTAGTATACCAGACCAGGTCGATGAGCCGATGGATTGCGAGATTGGTAATCCACAGAGAAATAGGGACCCAAAGACAGAGAACGCCAGACCGTGAGCAGGAGGCAAGCGGATGTTCTTGCTCTGCCAATTTTGGGCGCACCGACATTTTTCGACATTGTAGGAGATGTACCTCAATGTCATCTTTTGCGATTTGAGTTTGTGATCCGAGTATCACGCTTATATCGCTTGGATTTGAGTTTTGATGATTGAGTTTCATGATATTGTATTTCGTGCACCATGCTGCACCTACTGGGTATTTACATTTTTGCACAGTTATTGCACTTAATTTATGTTTATGCACCGCTACATCGGTTTGCGATTTGTGCATATCTATTTCACTTGATATTGATTTTGTGCCTGGGCTGCACATGTTTATGATTTCATGGATTTCATACGGTTGATTTGATTTTGTGCATGTCGTACGCAGTCGATTTGATTTTTGCCCTCGGTATAGCTCACATATGCTTGCAGTGCATTGATACGTGTTTTGTGCACGCAGTCGCACACATTTATAATTTTTTTACACCTTGATACACTCGGTGTTACTTTTTTTATACGCATTTGATTTATTGATGAGTTTCCATGCAGGTGTTGCACTGGATTTGTATTTCGTGCACTGGATGCGCTGGATTTGTATTTCATGCACTGGATGTACCGGATTTGTTTTTCGTGCATTTGTTGGACTAGATTTATACGCCGTACATTAGTTGCACCGGATTTATACTCCGTACATTGGTTGCACCGATTTATGTCTTTGAGCATTCGTTTTACCAGATTTATGTTTTTGTGCGTGTTTGCACTTGATGTTCGTTTTTGTGCATACTGCTGCACCAGTTGTTTTATACGGACCTGACACGCTTGGGTTGGATTTTTGCGCATATTAGGCGCTTGGTATTGGATTTCGTGCATGTTGGATGCACTTGATTTTGATTTCATTCGTGCATGATGAATGCCCTTGATTTGGATTTTTGCGCATGTTGGGCGCATGATATGAGATGTGATTTTGTGCACACCGGATACACTCGATTGGGATTTTCATTCGTGCATGTTAGTTGCACTGGATTGAGATTTTCGTGCACAATAGATGCACAAGATGTTGTTATCGTGCACACCCGTTGCACTGGACAGGTGCTTTCATGCATACCCGTTGCACTTAGTTTTGCTTTCGTGCATATTGTGGCACTTGTATTTGAATTTGATTTCCGTGTGCACCAGAAGCGTGTAATGTTGGATACGCCTTCCGAGGCTGATTTTGCTCTTGAGCATTTTGTTTTCATGATGGGTACTATATTATGTAGTAGCCGAACATGACTGATCTGAGGACAGCACCTGAGTACTTTGCATGCATAAAAGGTTTACCAAGAGGTTTTCAAAATGGAGCTACAGTCTCGCTATTTCCTACGTGTCTGTGAGCGACACGAACGTTTACAAAGAAAAACATCTGGGATATTTTCAAAAAGGCGGAGTGTATAATTTGAGCAAAGACATGTATAGATATATTTACTACTTTACAACTGAGCGTCCGTCACTTGTGCCGTGAGCTACGCATCACACGGCGATTCAGAAAAGATTTTGCCTGTGTTTTATTCAGTTTTTGAAGGTTTTTCCAAGGATGCGTACTATACACGTATTATAGTATTTGACTAGTGCATATTGGATTTCAGTAATGGATTTCGAGATCTTTACCTCCATTGTAACTCCGATGATATGCGTGCAAATCTGATGATTTGCGTGACGCTTGACGGAGTTCGATTTTGAGTTTTGTACTCGTTTTCAGGCACACACGAGGCGCCGGGGTATTTCTATATCTTCCGTGATTTCGGAGCCCCGTAATTTGAACTAATTATTGAAATGTTTTAGTATTTGAGGATTTAAATTTAAATTCGGGGACCGAATTTATTTAAGGGGGGAAGATTGTAACATTTCAGAGAATATAAAATATTATTTTTGGAATTTAATATTAAAATAATATATCTCGCGAAAACTACCCGATTTGCGAATTTGGAGTTTTCGTAAAATGGAATAAATATATACCAATAATTGTGAAATAATTGGAGATTAAAATGATTTATTCATTTAAAAATATATTTAATGGATTTGGCATTTTTATAATTAATTATACGTAAGTTTAAATAAAAATTGATTAGTGCACTACTAATCGCGATTAAGCGAAGTCCATATTTCTACATTTAACAATGGTTAGTGCACCATGACATGTTGCATTTTTGTTGCATGTTGTTTCATTAGTATGTGTTGATATTTGGTTTTAAGAAAAGGGAAGCTAAAAGACAAAAGAGGATAATTGGGAGGTGAGCATAAGAGAGAGAGTGTGAGTGAGGGTAAGAGAGTGAGGTTAAGAGAAAGAGAGAGAGAAGGCATCCATTATTTCCTCCCCCATTTGTTTCCTTCATCTTCTTCCTCCTCACATTCCCTCTACCTCCACCTCAAAGAATCATCTCCATTTCTTCATCAAAACCCTACATCCTCTTCATTAAAGTTGATCCCCACCTCATCCTCAACACATTGGACCAATCAAAGTTGGATTTTGGAGACTTTGGACAAGCTAGGGTTTTTCTTGAGTTACCCATGTGAGCTATATCTTCTTTCATTTAGTTTAGTTTAAGTTTCACGCACCCTAGTTTAGTTTAGAATGTGATTTGGTTAGGGTATGTGATATTTGGAAAATTCAAGAGAAGGGTTTGGGTGTTTGTGTGGAATCATGAGGTGTAGTGAGTGTTTTAAGACCTTAGGGATTGATTTCAAGACCTGGAAATGAGTATAGAAACGAAAACACGAACTTAGAACTTTCCGACATCGGTTAATTGATAGTTTGTGAGTGTATACGGGAATCTGGAGAAAGCCGGAGACACTAAAATTTATTTAGCAAACACAGAGAGGTGAGCAGGTGACCTAGAAACTAACCCCAAGACCCGAAGCCCCCATTCAATTCATGTCACGACCCGAAAATATTAGCTCATGACCGGCACTTAAATCACGCATCATCTACAGGCGTAACGTAACTTAAGTAAGCCGAAGCCCGGAAATCTAAACCTTTCAAAAGAAGTAAATAATGTAAACATTGATAAAACATTTGGAAACCTTAAGTAAAAATCCTTAAACTTAATTTTATTTTCTTAAAAATTTCGGCAGCACCTCCTTTGTAAAAACTAGCCCCGAAACGGGTACAATCATAGAATATAAATAAAGCATCCCCAAACAGAAGCGTCCAACGGTGGAAACAACCACCACAAGCATATATATGTATACGACGCCAAATGGAGAAGATCAACACCAAGGAAAATGAAAAGCAAGAAATCAAACCCACCAAGCAAACATATAACCAATCGCTCAAAGTCTCGCAACTACAAGTCTTGCTAAATCTTACTACATATACGAATACTAGTTTTCTGATTGATAGAGTTGACTAGATACAATAGGAATAATGATACAAGAGGGGCACGATCCAATATGTAGAACCTACCAAAGCAAATCTCCCGAATGCAAGCTGTGTGCCAGCGAAGCTGCTACTGATCCATGCAGCCAACCTGCAAGAACTGTGGCATAACGGGGGTGAGTTGCCAACTCGTGAGTAGAAAACATCAGCAGGTAGAAATCAAAATAAGCAACGATTCCTAGGTCAACTATATCATAAAGGTAATACTATGATATCTATGGTGACCCTATCTGCATATATGCCAACAATAATCAATGCATGTATGCATGTGGATATCATCCAACAATATAATCAATGCCTGTATACATGTGGATATCATCCAACAATATAATCAATGCCTGTATGCATGTGGATCTCGTCCACCGGAAACATCATGAAACCATATGCATGTAAATATGTAAGGATATCAAAGAACGTGTGTCCATCAATGACACATCAAATTATGGAACTTGAGTGTCCAACACCGACACTCGAAACATCATGAAACCCGTGTCCAGCATCGACACGTAAATCCTCATATCACTAGCGCCGCATCCTCAGATCGGCCCTCAGGCGCCTCCTACTCTGGTCGGACCTCATATCAATCCCACGACTCCAGTCGATATCCTCCGGATAACCGCCGAGTCCAAATACTATCGCCGGTAGGTAGTGCTCCCTCCGCCAGGCTTATCGGCTACTCCATGAAAATCATTTCTTCCCCTTGTAGGGTTCCCTAGGTCGGCAGCAAGGTTTCCAGAGGCATCGTACTTGCCGTTTTCAGATTTTTTCCGTTCTAAAGAACCCTAACCTAAATTTTTTAACTAAATATTTAAACGAACAAGCAATGTTAACATCTAAACATCCTAAGTGAATGAGGAATACAACCTTTGTAGAACGGTCCTTCATTTCCAAAACTCCATGTAGTAGTCTCTTCGCTCCAAGTAGTGAACTCTCGAACTCTAGTAAGGGTTCACATGAAGAAATGAACAACTTTGCTCGATGTCTTCGAGGCCGAAGATGATCTACATCGAGGAGACTCAAGCTCATGCTACTTCTTCACTAATGGTAGATTAGTGAAGCAAACACCCTAAACTAAATGGCTAATAGTAGAGGATGATGAAATAGGAAGTGGGCTCACTTTAGATTTTATTTTCTCACCTTGAGAAAAGCTAGTGAGCTTTCTGATTGAGGAAGAAGAAGCTCAAGTGAAGAATGAGAGAATGAATTCATAATGTGAGAATAGCAACCATGGGTGCGTTAGTGTCATACACTAACTCATGTAGAGAATAAACCATGGGTAATCAATAATGGTTAGGTTAATAAATATTTACAAGTAAAAAAAATTAGTGGACTTGGTCAATGGTTCTACAAGCTTCTACAAGCTTCAACCATGTGACTAATTACTATTAATTTTGATTAACTTAGATAAATATAAACCCATCACATTATTAAGCATGTTGTAAGTCTCATACACCCATGTCACATGTGGCATCAAGCATGACATAATAGTTGTACATTAATATATATCACATATATACTATATGCACACAAGTTAGAAAATGAAATGTTTAAGTGAGCTAATATTAGTTAATGTAAATTAATATATCACATACATAATTATACATTAAATTATCAAATCAACACTTGATTTGCCCAAATGAGGTATATCTTCTTTCATTTAGTTTAGTTTTAGTTTCTTGTACCCTAGTTTAGTTTAGAATGTGATTTAGTTAGGGTATGTGATATTTGGAAAATTCAAGAGAAGGGTTTGGGTGTTTGTGTGGAATCATGATGTATAGTGTGTGTTTTATGACCTTAAGGATTGATTTCAAGACCTGGAAATGAGTATAGAAACCAAAACACGAACTTAGAACTTTCCGACATCGGTTAATTGATAGTTTGTGAGTGTATATGGGAATCTGGAGTAAGCCGGAGACACTAAAATTTATTTAGCAAACACAGAGAGGTGAGCAGGTGACCTAGAAACTAACCCCAAGACCCGAAGCCCCCATTCAATTCATGTCACGACCCGAAAATATTAGCTCATGACCAGCACTTAAATCACGCAACATCTATAGGTGTAATGTAACTTAGGTAAGCCAAAGCCCGGAAATCTAAACCTTTCAAAAGAAGTAAGTAATGTAAACATTGATAAAACATTTAGAAACCTTAAGTAAAAATCCTTCAAATTAATTTTATTTTCTTAAAAATTTCGGCAGCACCTCCTTTATAAAAACTAGCCTCGAAACGGGTACAATCATATAATATAAATAAAGCATCCCCAAACAGGAGCGTCCAACGGTGGAAACAACCACCACAAGTATATATATGTATACGACGCCAAACGGAGAAGATCAACACAAAGGAAAATGAAAAGCAGGACATCAAACCCACCAAGCAAACATATAATCCATCGCTCAAAGTCTCACAATTACAAGTCTTGCTAAGTCTTACAACATATACGAATACTAGTTTTCTGATTGATAAAGTTGACTAGATACAATAGGAATAATGATACAAGAGGGGCACGATCCAACATATACAACCTACCAAAGCAAATCACCCGAATGCAAGCTGTGTGCCAGCGATGCCGCTACTGATCTATGCGGTCAACCTGCAAGAACTGTGGCATAACGGGTGTGAGTTGCCAACTCGTGAGTAGAAAACATCAGCAGGTAGAAATCAAAATAAACAACGATTCCTAGGTCAACTATATCATAAAGGTAATACTATGATATCTATGGTGACCCTATCTGCATATATGCCAACAATAATCAATGCATGTATGCATGTGGATATCATCCAACAATATAATCAATGCATGTATGCATGTGGATATCATCCAACAATATAATCAATGCCTGTATGCATGTGGATCTCATCTACCCGAAACATCATGAAAGCATATGCATGTAAATATATAAGGATAACAAAGAACGTGTGTCCATCAATGACACATCAAATCATGGAACCTGAGTGTCCAACACCGACACTCGAAACATCATGAAACCCGTGTCCAGCATCGACACGTAAATCCTCATATCGCTGGCGCCGCATCCTCAGATCGGCCCTCAGGCGCCGCCTACTCTGGTCGACCCTCATATCAATCCCACGACTCCAGTTGATATCCTCCGGATAACCGCCGAGTCCAAATACTATCGCCGGTAGGTAGTGTTCCCTCCGCCAGGCTCATCGGCTACTCCACGAAAATCATTTCTTCCCCCTGTAGGGTTTCCTAGGTCGGCAGTAAGGTTTCGGCAGGCATCGTCCATGCCGTTTTCAGATTTTTTCCGTTCTAAAGAACCCTAACCTAGAATTTTTAACTAAATATTTAAACGAACAAGCAATGTTAACATCTTAACATCCTAAGTGAATGAGGAATACAACCTTTGTAGAACGGTCCTTCATTTCCAAAACTCCATGTAGTAGTCTCTTCGCTCCAAGTAGTGAACTTCCGAACTCTACTAAGGGTTCACATGAAGAAATGAACAACCTTGCTCGATGTCTTCGAGGCTGAAGATAATCTACATCGAGGAGACTCAAGCTCATGCTACCTCTTCACTAATGGTAGATTAGTGAAGCAAACACCCTAAACTAAATGGCTAATAGTAAAGGATGATGAAATAGGAAGTGGGCTCACTTTATATTTTATTTTCTCACCTTGAGAAAAGCTATTGAGCTTTCTCATTGAAGAAGAAGAAGCTCAAGTGAAGAATGAGAGAATGAATTCATGAGGTGAGAATAGCAACCATGGGTGAGTTAGTGTCATACACTAACTCATGTAGAGAATAAACCATGGGTAATCAATAATGGTTAGGTTAATAAATATCTATAAGTAAAACAAAATTAGTGGACTTGGTCAATGGTTCCACAAGCTTCTACAAGCTTCAACCATGTGACTAATTATTATTAATTTTGATTAACTTAGATAAATATAAACCCATCACATTATTAAGTATGGTGTAAGTCTCATACACCCATGTCACATATGGCATCAAGCATGACATAATAGTTGTACATTAATATATATCACACATATACTATATGCACACAAGTGAGAAAATGAAATGTTTAAGTGAGTTAATATTAGTTAATGTAAATTAATATATCACATATATAATTATACATTAAATTATCAAATCAACACTTGATTTAATAATCCGGCTATATCACATACAACCGACTAATATCAAATGTAACAACTTATCGAATCAACACTTGATCCGATAATCCGGCTATATCACATATAACCGATCGATATCATATATCACGAGAATAGAATGCGGTATCACATACGCGCATTAATATCGGTCCCGCACATATCACATATGTGCTCCTACTTCGTTTCGCATGAACCAGGAAACCTCTGTGTAGGACTCTAAAGACTCATCAATACGCCGGTAGTAGGTGATGATCATATCAAACACTCACAAGCAGCAAGCGGTCTGCTAAATGTAACGGCCACCCGGGTATTGAGCGATCAGAAAATCAACAAGCAAGCCTGCTCATACTCCTGTGAATCCAATCAGTAACACTACCATACAGCCCGGTCTCTTCGTCTGATATGTCGCATATTGTAGCTTTGGGGTTGTATAACGTCAGACCCTAATAGCCTGATAAGTCATGCCGATGCAAGGTCCATAACGGTTCAAGAAACTACTGATAACACTTACCAGTAAATCTCAGCAACCGTGGCCACGGATTTCATGTTATTGACAATCGAGCATAGCGCAACATCAACTCCCAAAACCGTGAGAGACAAATCCCCTCCTATCGCTCATTGCCTCCATGTGAATCGGGACTTTTACCTAAAAACCACCTTTTTGCACGATCTATTGATCGTGGTATGGTGGAAATCAAATGTAACATTTTAGAAATCGTTTTGCGAATTTTTCCGTTTTAGGGTAAAATAGTCGGTGTTTTCCCTTTTAACTCGATTGTGATCAAACTTCCATAGAAACTTTCTGGCACCTAGTTTAGCTAAAATAACACTAGTGTGCTTGCTCTAGGGGTCAATAGAAAGTTTTGGTTCACATAGATTTTTTCCCTAATAAAATATTATTTTAATACTTTATTTGCACACTTTATTAGTGGTAATTACATTTTTATGGGGGTTAATTACTACTAATGTGTTTCTATGCTAAACTAATCATTAGAATTAAGTTTTTAACCATCCATCCAAAATATCTAGATTTTTTGTAATTAAAAGATTTTTTTAAAGAAAAGAAAAAGGTGACAAAAGGGGTTTTTGTTTTATTATGCTCTTATTGCAATTTTCTACTAGATTTTTCCACAACCTTCTTCACAAAACCTTCCTTCATGTGGCCGGCTCTCTCTCCCTTGGCTGCCCTTCTTTGTTTCTAAACTCATTTCTTCATTTTTAAAGTTTCAAAATTCATGAAAAATCCAAATTTATTCATACAGATTAAAATATAATCCAGAACTCAAGCGAGATTGAGATGCTTTCATTCTTCTTCACAAATCTTGCTTAGATTTTCATTCTAGTGAGAATTTTGGAGGCAAAAGTTTGGTTTTTCTTGTTTCAAGTGGTGTTCTTGTTAGGTATAAAACCTTAACCCTAATCCCTTTTTGTAGTTTGATACTTTAATTAGCTTAATTAGATGCTTAATTTAAGCTTTTAAATTCATATTTAGAAATTGAAGTTATCATTTTGATAATCAAATTAGGGTTTTGATGAGTGGAATGGTTAAGTGATAAGTTAAGACAAATGAAAACTTAATCAAGGTGCTAATTTGTTAAATGATATTTGTAAGTGCACAGCGGCGCCCCGGCCGTCAATCCGATGCCGGAATGCGGAAACGAAACTTTTCTAAAACTAAGAAACCGGCACAACCGCGCACTAAAATCCCGGATCGAGCCATTAACCTAACTCTAGCAAAAATGAGAAAGGGTAGAATGCTATACCGAGCGATCCGTGTCCTTCGGTCTTCGGCCTCCACTCCGATCTCCTCGCGGAATCTCCGATCTTCAGCTCTTCGTCGGAACGGGCACCACAACGCCGGGTTCTTTTACGGGCTCCCACCTCTGGACCGAGGTAACTCGGGCACAAAGTTGGCGAGCCGACGTGCACAATGGTGCTGTAGGTGAAGTGTAGAATCCATTGTCTCTTGGGGTAGTGATGTTGCCATGGTGATGGAGGAATATGAACTTTTAAATGATCTTGGGATTTTTGGTGTAAACAAAGAATGAGATGAAGAATATTTCCACACCAAAAATAATGAACCTCTCTCTCTCTCTCATGAAGTGGCCGGCCCCTATCCATTTGTGTGGAAAAATGAATCAATTAACAAGAGAAGAAAAGCCAAGATAATGATAAGAAAAATGGTCACACCCATTTCTAATCAAAGCCCATCATAATAAATGCAATGGATGAGATGGAAAAAGAATCTCATGATGAATATCTATCATAATCTTTCCAAATGCAAGAAACCCCCTTCCACAATACTAATTTGCACAATTGCAAATTGGTCCCTCCATCAGAAAGTCCGGCCGTGAAGGAACAAAGGAAAACTGGCCGGAACGGAATGCAAACTGGCAACTTCAGAAAACTGATCCCGTAATAAATTATAGGAAAACCCCGCGACTGCATATACATGCCCGCATTTGTATTCCCACTGAATACAAATGCAAAGAGACAAAATCTACTCTATACAATACTAGGATCCGGCTTAAACCAAAGCCCGCTAGTAAAATCCGTCCGATCACGATCCGTGCAATACCGCACGTATCTGATCGAACCCTGCCATATCTCCATACGGCCTCTACGGCGTTTCGCCCGAAACTTGAGAAAACGGTCTGTGGGGGACTCTAAAGACTCGTCAACACCTTGGCTGTGGATTTAACCACTAGCACGTCAGAGGTATTAGCCTATACGTAACGGGCTACCAGGTATTGACCAAAAGGGACGTCTGTGAGCGAACTCATGCTGACACCCTACTGAGCCTGTTAGTGACAATATCCGTACTATCCGGTCCGTTCGTCTATGAGCATCGCATAGCAGGCCTAGAGGGTTGGTAAAAGTCAGACCCCCAAAAGCGGTACAAGTCGTGTCGGAGAGTAACCCAGAACACCCTGAGATACTACTGGAATACCTACCAGTAAATCTCCTTCCTTGGCTAAGGACTTCGTGTAATGGCTCTCCTAGACACAGCGCGACCTCACCCCCAATACCAGGAGAGACGAACCCCGGCAGATCCGCTCACTGCCTCCATGTGGCTCGGGACTGTATCCAACTAAAACCTGTTTGCACGTCTCCTTTGAGAGGGGTAGGGTAGTAATCAAAGCACAGTGGGAACTCACACGAGACAAATGACGATCTCATGTCGATGAACTAACATATACACATGTCACCAGGGAACTACTATCTGACATCAGGTATAAGACCAACTAGCATGTTCCCGGCGAGTCTTGTCCGGTGTACTCATAACCCAATGAGCACCTGTATACATCTTAGGTGAACCAACTGACACCAGTGGCTTGTGAGACCGGCCACCGCCCCTCGTCGGGGTCTCGACTGTATACACTAGTCTACTCTGGAGTATCGATGCCCTGTCTCGAAACTCCCACGACTAGGGACCTTTTAAGGATGTGCTTATAGACTCCAGCTCCCACGTATATGATCGCCCTCATACATCTGGTAGTCAAGCAAGAATCCTAGGGGCTCTATCAACATGAAATAGTGATCAGTAATGTCACCTATAGCAGTACACGATGATAAAGATAAACCAGATAGCATACTATCATCTTGAGTAAGACTGTCCTATCGGGATGGGTCCTCCATCAATCATTGCAATCACGTGCCTGTGATCCAATAATTGACTCTGAGGGCACTATCTCCAACAATCTCCTACTTGCACTCAAGGCTAGTTATTGCGATGTCGCATACTCACAGCCCGTGTGATACCGAACTCCTAACTGCTCTACTAATCAGTCTCACAAAGCTCGTTTGCGAAACTATTGCGTTCGAGGAATAGCCTCAGTGTGTGGATCCGCTCTGATGTTTCTTTCTATGTCTCTCTATATCTCAAGTTCACGGATAAAGCCATCTCCCGAAATGAGCAATTCCTGTCTTAGAATGTGTCTGGATGTCTGATGAGACATAGCTCATAAATGAACTCCAAATCCAAACTTCTTAGACTGTATCATCAACTGAACTTAATCAGTATCCTGTGCCATGCTTCCCTCAGTATCCGCCTAGACCATCTGTCCAACATACTGCCCCTCGTCAGAGGGAACACTATAACTCTGACAGTCACTCTGTCAACCAGGTCACCTTGGAAGCCTGGAATGATAACCGTCTCCTTTAGGAGGCTGCCGTTATCAAATCTCTAGAACATCCACTTATGTTCTAAAACTTCTTCCTAATGTTTCTCCAGGATTGGATAAATATCAACTTATTGCATCTAATACAAAAACAACATCTGGTGTGGTACTTGACATCTCATGATTGACTCAATTGCCTAAGCAAGCGATCTGCCAATCATGCACATCCCTCTTCCCTTTAGTCTGTAAGACACCTTTAGAGAGGGTGACTCCATCACCTGCAGGTACACTACCGTGCCAGGAGTCGTCCATTCTAAATACCTTTAGAATGCTGTCTAAGTACCCTGATTGGGACACTTCCCAAATCTAGATCTAAAACCATAGATCTAGTAACCAAAATGTCTGATATAATATCCAAGTCCTATGTGGAGAAACCACTGTGTGACGACCAAAGAATAACCGATCGTAGTATAGGAATATCACTTCCTACTCTGTGTATGTCATTCAAATACCAGGACATCACACCCTACTACCTTCTTAACAGATCCATCCCCTATTCTGATGAAGTCAAACCTATGACTGTCACATCAGAAATAGATGATCTATCTCCGCTATATCTGCTTTAGTCTATAAATAGACATAAGCCACCTGTCCATCAATGCTTCCGCTGCTCCCACTGACTACGACAACCCTCTGGCAGAGTCATATAGACGTACACTTCTAAAGCTAGTTTAGAACGACGCTATACTCATCCTCCTGCCGGGTCTCACAATCTGGAACAACAGCAATGGCAAGTCTGGGTAAACAAGAACCTCCCTGTCACCGTCCTTGAGGCTACCAGAGTACCTCTCGGGTGCCTAAGGTTACCCACCATATCTGCAGAGTGGCCAATGGAATGTCAAACCAGATTGAATCATTAGGTTCTTTATCAAATCTTCAGTAATCGTTTGCGGTTCCGGAATCACTTCCAGTTCTACCATACTCCCACTACTGTTTTCTGAAAAAATCCATTTCTTTTAAAATTATGGCGAGTCAAGAACAATATCACTATTGATCTTCCAGATGGTAAAAAATCAACCCTCTTCATAGCCCGGGTCAACCCACAAACAGCAATTACAGAAACGTGCCTTGAGTTGTCCCGAGTCTGGTTTTAAGCATAAGCCGGACAACTCCCCGTACCTTAACAATATCAAGATATGAACTGTTCTATATCCAATACAGAAACAGAGGCACTGATTTAATTGAACCAGATTCAAATCATGCAGCTGTTTCCAGTGCATGTCAAGTAAATGGAGAGAGGCCGATCAGCGTTACTCAACTTAGGATTACTTCCAATTATGAGTAACCTGAAAGAGAAGCAAGTTCTCTTAATCATTACTATCAACTGAATACCATACACAAGTATCTACATCTTCGATCACCTTGAAGAATCCCGATACTTGCAATACCTGGTTCTCTACTTTACTCTTATACCTATAACTTCTCAAAACTTGGACCTTGTGTTTCTACGAAACACCTGTCAAACTAGAGAAGTCATAATAAGTAAGCCGAATATAGTACGAGGACCAACTCCTATGTCCTCATGGATACTGGACAACATACAATACTCTGTATGAGTCCCCTGAGTCTAGTGACTCATTCACTGTGTGTCGTAGGTTGAAAACTGTACCTATGGATAAGAAGAATTACACCGCTGTTCAATGCTCGTTACCTAACCATCTACTGATATAGGTAAATGTCATAGACATAATTTCAAAAAGGTATATCTCACTCTACAAAAATAGACGTACAGATATATCAATTTGAAATTGGTGCATAACAACGGATATTCAAAACCAAATATTTTCCGTCCGGCAAACAACCCAGGCGATTTCCTCATATATCACCAATTACAACAAATTCCGATATAATGAGGATGATCTCCTAATTCCTAATAACTTACTCCCACTCATCATCTGTAAAACCATACAGATGTGAGAATCATACCTCGTAAATACATACCTTGGAGTAAGTGTCTAACTGGGAAATCAGTTTTCTTTTAACAGTACACAGTGAAACTGAAACATTGAATTGTTTCTTAGGGGTATCCGGGTATTCCTAGTAATGCCTATTCCATTATCCAGATTCACAACTGTAACCGTGTATTTCTTTGCCATCTCTCCAAATCCCTTTATATGTCTTTAGTCATTACCTTCTGTACACCCTCTTAGGCTAAATGGTTTTCTTCCTTCCCTACCTTTCGGCACCAGCCTATGGTTTGGAAGAATACTATCCAATAAGCATATTGGGTGTGCCGTCCTAATCCTAGGAACACTCGCAATGCGAGAGAAGGTGAAGATAAAAGACAACCGAATAAACCTTATTCCTATTTCTCCTGAACCAGAATCCATCCTCGAACTGGAACAAGTTCCTTTCGAGTTCGTATATAACCATACGATGGCGTATCCAAATAACTGTAGATCTTCGTAGTGATACGGAGTGTCCTGGAGAAATACAAAGCTGAAGTGGGAGTGGTAATGAAAACTTAGTTTGGTCGTGAATAGCAGTCGCAATTTACTTTGCCCTCCTTCTAATCCCTTTATTTGTCTTAACTTAATATCTTATGTACACCGTTTAGGCTAATTGGTTTTCTTCATTCCCCACCGTTCGGCACCAGCCTAAGGTTTGGAAGAAGACTATCCAATTTGCGTAATAGGTGTACTATCTCCTAAACCAAGGAGTACTCGCAACCTGAGAGAAGGAAAAAGGAAAAGACAACTGAATAGTCCTATTCGTTTTCTCCAGAACCAGAAACCATCCTCGAATAAATTCCTTCGAGTTCGTATATAACCATACGATGGTTTTATCCAATGGAAGTGGACGTTCGTAGTAATATGGGGTGTCCTGGAGAAAAGGGTAAAAGTAGGAGTGGCAATGAGGTCTGCAACTCAGACAATCCAAAAGCCAGTCTTATAAGAAGGTTCGGTTAATTTTGGTCATTGAGTTATATTCTAAGGTCGGGTCATGGTCGCTGCCAAAGAGAGAGAGAAAAGAAATACTCAGCGTGCACTCTAACCTAGATCAGAATGGTTATCACTTTATCTAATCTGGAAACCTCCCACTGTACCGTCAAATTCTCCTCCAAACCTTAAAGAAGAATTAGTCGGGATCACCCGAGGAGTAAACCAACTCATCAGAGGTAATCGGGATCCAACTATCATCGCATGATAACATGACGGAATCCGCTCACGTTATCACACTCCAGAAGGTATGCTCATATCTGGCAAGTTTCAGTTTCTTTAGAAACTCCCGATGTGATTTTTACCCCATGCTTTTATGACCTTGACTTCGGCCAACAAATCATAAGTCACATGTCAAGTTCTACCTGTCATTCTCCAGGTTGATTTGAACCCACCCGTACCTACCCTTGACTTTGGCCAACAAGGCAGTACGACTGTCCCAAACCAACGCATCTATCTATGCTGCACATGAATACCCAATAGCTACTAATCACTATGCCTTGACTTTGGCCAACAAACATAGCTTGAATACTTATTGACTATCCATGTGAAACGACGGAGGGCTACGAATGGTTTCTGGCGAAAACCTTTAACGTAATGAATTTGATATCGTTGAAGGAACCGGATAGCTTTATAAAAATATAGGGACGAAAACCTTTGCTAAAGAGGTCACTCCCGGTGAAGGGTTCTTGGCTCTTTCCCCGTAGAATGAGGTGCAGGATATTCCAACTGAATACCACGATGCAAAGCAAAAGTAATTGGCCATAGTGAAGTTATTGCCCTAACGCAAACTTCTGTCCAAGGGGTCACTCCCGGTGAAGGGATCTCGGCCTTTGCCTCGTCGGCTGAGGAGCAGGATATTCTAACTGAATACCATTGTGCAAAACAAAAGAGAACGTCCTTGCAATAACAGCTTTTTGAAAAAGTGTTCCAACAACATCAGAATAGGTTTGTTTAGCTTGCATTGATCCGAATCAACGCAGTCCCATCAATTGATCGCACAACAAAGAATGAAAATAGTGATGTACGTATGTGCCATCCGCATTCGCCACTGGGTCCCGTCATCACCCGTTAGGTTACTTAACTAACGACAGAGCGGGGACTAGACTAGTGCGGATGCAAAACATATACAACATCTACTAATATATATATCAATATATAATATTCGCTCAAGGCGTGATAAAATGCAACATCACAGAAATGTAATAAGCATCACAGAATAATACAGATATCTGGGATCTTCGGGTTTCATAGAGCCGCTACTGAAAACCCGACGTTCCCTTGGTCGTGTGGATAGCCTGTGCAATGAAATCCTAGACCCCTACGGGCGCGGCAAGTTACCCGCCAAAACCTGAAGTGAGGCAGCCCCCTTCAGCAACGTCAATGGACCACCCAGCACTTCACGGAATCCGGTAACTTGGGCACCCCTCCTGGGTCAGCCTATACCCCCTACGAGTGCGGCGAATAGCCCGCCAATTCTAGAGTGAAGCCCCTTCCGTCTCAATTCCATGAGATGTAGGCACGTTACCCTCTAGAACCCGGCTATCCGTGCACCCCTCCGCCGGGTAATCCTAGTACAGAAAGTAAAATATACAACGGGTACATCGACCTCAGCCCGGTCGTGCCCCAAAAGAATAATATACAAACAGGCAGTGACGGCAGTCCACATGTCGGACGCTCGCCCCGCAATATCAAATGTACATATAAAACAAAAACTGTACTACCATTGCATCCAGGCTACCCACCACGACCAATCCGCAACATCATAGCACAACACAGAACATCAACGTGAATGTCACGTTCGCAAATCTGTCTAAAAGGGCTATAGCAGTTAGACAGGATTTACCGATCAAATGACATTCACGGTCGCAGATATAATGTAAATACAGTGAACTAACATGTTTAAAATTTTCGATCGATCAAATTTACCGAAGTGGGCCCCAAGCACTACTGCAGCACTTAAAGAAAATCTGGGCCCAAACAAAATATCCCAAAACCCCTATTTCTAACCCAGAAGCCTACTGTGAAAATTTGGTACGGCGTTGACTTTTCTCCACCGCGGAACCGCGGCCAAACCAGAGGTTTGGCCGCGTTTCCGCGGTCGTACTAAAGCATCACCTTACCAAATTTTTGCAGAATGCTTACAATTGCCTGCACATGTTTCTGCAATGTACTGAAAAAAATTTCGAGCCAAAACAAAATCGACAGAAACCTGATGCACTAGGAAATACGGTTTTTGGGTTTTTTGTTCGATCGAGTTCGAAACATACTAGAGAAAGCTAGATTAGGTTAATGGCGTGGCTCTGATACCAATGTAAGTGCACGGCGGTGCACCGGCCGTCAATCCGACGCCCGAATGCGGAAACGAAACTTTTCTAAAACTAAGAAACCGGCACCAACGCGCACTAAAATCCCGGATCGGGCCATTAACTAACTCTAGCAAAAATGAGAAAGGGTAGAATGCTATACCGAGCGATCCGTGTCCTTCGGTCTTCGGCCTCCACTCCGATCTCCTCGCGGAATCTCTGATTTTCAGCACCTCGTCGGAACGGGCACCACAACGCCGGGTTCTTTTACGGGCTCCCACCTCTGGACCGAGGCAACTCGGGCACGAAGATGGCGAGCCTACGTTCCCAAGGGTGTTGTAGGTGAAGTGTAGAATCCATTGTCTCTTAGGGTAGTGAAGTTGCCATGGTGATGGAGGAATATGAACTTTTAAATGATCTTGGGATTTTTGGTGTAAACAAAGAATGAGATGAAGAATATTTCCACACCAAAAATAATGAACCTCTCTCTCTCTCATGAAGTGGCCGGCCCCTATCCATTTGTGTGGAAAAATGAATCAATTAACAAGAGAAGAAAAGCCAAGATAATGATAAGAAAAATGGTCACACCCATTTCTAATCAAAGCCCATCATAATAAATGCAATGGATGAGATGGAAAAAGAATCTCATGATGAATATCTATCATAATCTTTCCAAATGCAAGAAACCCCCTTCCACAATACTAATTTGCACAATTGCAAATTAGTCCTTCCATCAGAAAGTCCGGCCGTGAAGGAACAAAGGAAAACTGGCCGGAACGGAATGCAAACTGGCAACTTCAGAAAACCGATCCGGTAATAAATTGCATGAAAACCTCGCAACTGCATATACATGCCCTCATTTATATTCCCACTGAATACAAATGCAAAGAGACAAAATCTACACTGTACAATACTAGGATCCGGCTTAAACCAAAGGCCGCTAGTAAAATCCGTCCGATCACGATCTGTGCAATACCGCACATATCTGATCGAACCCTGCCATATCTCCATACGGCCTCTACAGCGTTTCGCCCGAAACTTAAGAAA
Organism: Agapanthus africanus; assembly: GCA_030015575.1. Taxonomy (NCBI): domain Eukaryota; kingdom Viridiplantae; phylum Streptophyta; class Magnoliopsida; order Asparagales; family Amaryllidaceae; genus Agapanthus; species Agapanthus africanus. The sequence continues at coordinate 248,508,613 of CM057343.1, read as the reverse complement.
ACGGTCTATGGGGGACTCTAAAGACTCGTCAACACCTTGGTTGTAGATTTAACCACAAGCACGTCAGAGGTATTAGCCTATACGTAACGGGCTACCAGGTATTGACCAAAAGGGACGTCTGTGAGCGAACTCATGCAGACACCCTACTGAGCCTGTCAGTGACAATATCCGTACAGTCCGGTCCGTTCGTCTATGAGCATCGCATGGCGGGCCTAGGGGGTCGGTAAAAGTCAGACCCCCAAAAGCGGTACAAGTTGTATCGGAGAGTAACCCAGAACACCCTGAGATACTACTGGAATACCTACCAGTAAATCTCCTGCCTTGGCCAAAGACATCGTGTAATGGCTCTCCTAGACACAGCACGACCTCACCCCCAATACCGGGAGAGACGAACCCCTGCAGTCCGCTCACTGCCTCCATGTGGCTCGGGACTGTACCCAACTAAAACCTGTTTGCACGTCTCCTTTGAGCATGGTAGGGTAGTAATCAAAGCACAGTGGGAACTCACACGAGACAAATGACGATCTCAGGTCGATGAACTAACCTGTACACATGTCACCAGGGAACTGCTATCTGACATCAGGTATAAGACCAACTAGCATGTTCCCGGCGAGTCCTGTCCGGTGTACTCATAACCCAATGAGCACCTGTATACATCTTAGGTGAACCAACTGACACCAGTGGCTTGTGAGACCGGCCACCGCCCCTCGTCGGGGTCTCGACTGTATACACTAGTCTACTCTGGAGTATTGATGCCCTGTCTCGAAACTCCCACGACTAGGGACCTTTTAAGGATGTGCTTATAGACCCCAGCTCCCACGTATATGATCGCCCTCATACTGCTGGTAGTCAAGCAAGAATCCTAGGGGCTCTATCAACGTGCAATAGTGAATAATAATGTCACCTAAAGCAGTACACGATGATAAAGATAAACCAGATAGCATACTATCATCTTGAGTAAGATTGTCCTATCGGGATGGGTCCTCCATCAATCATTGCAATCTCGTGCCTGTGATCCAATAATTGACTCTGAGGGCACTATCTCCAACAATATTTTCCTAATCGGATAATTAAGCTAATTAACAAACTAAAATTTTGCTAATCCTAATTAGTGAAATCTAAAATTTTAGTAAAGGTATAGGTGGTTTAACCTTGCTATTTGAAGATATTTGTAAGTTCTAGTTTTGGTAAAACTTGTAGTTTTGTGCTAAAATGATATATGTTGCTTACTAGGTTTCGGTGAATTTTAGGCGTGGGTTTTTTTTTTGACGTTACGACGCTGTTTATATTATATTCCACATTTATTATTGTGTTTTGAATGCGTGATCGGTACGATCAGGGTCTAGGCTTGGTAGTTGTGTCGCTTTGCGTTCCTAGCTAGGGTCGTGACGATGCCGTTCGTGTCTTTGTGTAGCTTTTACTCTTGAGTTCTTTTCGTAATGTCGCTACGCGCGTTAGCCAATAAAACAAGCACTTGAGAGTATGTTTGGAGTTGGTGCATCGGTTAAACGTAGTTGTACATATTTTTGGTCGATTGCTTATATACGCTTGCTTTATTGTTATATGTGTTCAGGATCACAGGCGGGGACTTCGGGCGCTGCGAACAGGGGAAAGCGAGTGGTAGGCTTTTATAGGGTTACTAGGCACTGTCACAAGGGTCTATAAGGCATCAACCATGCCCGATTTAAAATTTAGATGTGCCGAACAACCCAAAGCGAGGATCTTTGCTTGATTATTAGGGTTAACAAAACATGTAAACAACTTTACATCTAAGAGAGAGGGATTACAACCTTTGTAGTCCGCACCTTCGCTTCATAAGCTCCGAGTAGTAGTCCCTTCGCCGCGATCCATGATCTCTCGGACTCAAGAGAGGTTCCACAAGCCGAACGATCCATGCTTACTTGAAGTCTTCCTTTTCGAAGATGATCAACCTTGTAGATTCTTTAACTCAAGCTCTCACTTCTCTAATCAAGTATTAATGAAGTGAACACCCTAATCTAATTAGCTAGATTAGATGAGGATGATGAAGTAGGAATTTGGCTCTCAGTTGTTTTCATAATCTCACTCAATATCATCACAAAAGAAAAACCTAGTAAAGCTTTTTCAAGAGCTCAACGAAGAAGAAGAATAATAATTCCTTTTGTGATGAATAATGAAAAATCATTATGGTTACAATTGCAACCCATGGTTAATAATGAAAGGGCTAACCATTGTAGAGATTTTGTTAGTGTATATGCCCTAGGGGCCATTAATGTATCATACTAGCTTGTATATTACTTAATGGAAGCTTGGGATATTCACAGTTATATTAACAATCTTGCTAAACATGGTAGTATGCTACTTGGTTTATTTCTATCTTAATATGTGTATATGTTAGCATATCGAGAATACATATTGATAGAGCCCTTAAGATCTTGCTTGACTACCAGCGTTGTGACGACAGTCACACTAGTGGGGGCTGGGTAGTCTACAAGCACATCCTTTTTCAGGTCCCTAGTCATAGGATTATCGAGACAGGACATCGTTACTCCGGAGTAGACTAGTGTGTACGCTTCTCATCCCAGTTGGGGAGATGGTCTGTCCCACAGCCATCAGTACGTCGTACTGGAGATAGTATACATGTGCTCGTTGGGTTATGGGTACACCGAACAGGACTCGTAGGGAACTGTTGGTTGGTATTATACCGATCATCAGTTAACAGTTCCCACGTGACATGAGTACAGCATAGTTCGCAGACTTACACTGCTGCTTCGTCTCGAGTGTGTTCTCACTGTTCTTAGATTGCTACTCTACCACGGCTCAAAGGAGTCATGCAAACAGGTAGCAGTTGGGTGCAGTCCCGAAGCACTTAGAGGCAGTGGCAGTTAGATAGGATTCGTCTCTCCCGGTATTGGGAGTTGATATCGCGCTGTGTTTGGAAAGCCATTACGCAAAGTCGCTGGCCAGGGAAAATGAGATATATTGGTAGGATTTCCAGTAGCTTCTCAAGGTATAATAGGCTTTGCTCTGACATGACTTATACAGCTTTTAGGGGACTGACGCTTGCCTCCCCCTAGGCCTGATATGCGATAGTCTTAGACGAATAGACCGGACTGTACGGAGATTGTCACGTCAGGCTCAGTAGAAGTTCGGATGGGTTTCCTCATCGGCCTTCTTATCGACATCTACCTGGGGACCGTGTACAGCTAATGCCGCTTGCGGTCTGTGGTTAAAACCACTGCCAGCGTAGTGTCGAGTCTTTAGAGTCCCACACAGAGAGTTTCCCTGCTTCGGGCGAAACGATATAGAGGTCGTATGGTTTTACGACAGGGTTCGGACACATACGTGTTTTTACGCACGTACGATATTCGGATAGTTTATACTAGCAGGCTTCGGTTTAAGCCAAATTCTAGTATTGGATTATTGGATTTAAACAGTCTCAGTATTTCCGTGTTTTCACGGATGGGAGGGGCATTCTCGTAATTAGTTGAGAAGCTTCTAGAAGATTGATGAGTTGGAGGCTTAGGTGGAATTTGCATTAAATGCTTAATGACTCATGAGATGAATCACACAAAGTGAGTTAATGAAGCATGGTTGATATTATTATTTGTTATTCATTTAACAATTATTATGCTTCATATATTCACAAATGAGATATTATTTCATATCATTCTTACTCTCACCTTCTCTCTCCTTAAGCTCTCTCTGTTCAAAGAACTAACCCTAACCTCTCATGTGTTGAGATCAACAAGACTAATAGATCCCTAATCCTATTCTATATCCTCTAGGTTACTTTGATTAGCACTCATAGCAACCTAGTTACCTCAAGTGATAGGTTAAGCTTGGAGAAGTAGCTCTCGGGTAGATCTTCTATCACAACGAGGAGGCCGACGAGGAGGTGGTCTACGAGAACAAGAAGGACTTGATTCATTAGGTATAATCATCTTTCATAGTAGCTAATCACTTCTATGTTGTTGTTAGTTAGGGTTTAGCAAAGATCCGTAAAGTAAGTCAATGTTAGTTTAAACAAAATGATTGTTTTACCTATTCCGCCTCCCCACATCATGTGGGGTGTCTAACGTCGACTTATAGTGGTATCAGAGCCTCGCTAAACCATAACTAACTTGTAAGCAAAGTCGTTAGAAATTCGATCGCATAACGAACCCGAAAAAAAATCATTTTAACCAAGTTTATGCCGATTTTAAAACGGGGTCTAAAAATTTTTCAGGGACCCATAAAAATACGAGCAGGGAATTATAAGATTACTGGAGAAATTTAGGATCGTGACTCGGCCAAACCGCCGCGGAACCGTGGCCGATCCAAGCGATCCGCTGCGAATCCGCGGCGGAGTTGAAGCCGAGTCAGCCCAAATTTGCCCAGTAACTCTTCTTTGTTGATGTTGTATTTTCTGGGATGTTTTGTTTCTGCTCAGCTTTCAGGTGCACAGAGAATTATTTGCAGAAGATTCATTTGTGTTTGCTTGATCGAAATTCTAAGATGTTTGGCTAACTTGATTATATCTGTGATGTGTTTAATGTGTTCGTAAACCTCCCCTAACTGCTAGTATGTCGGTTAGCAGGGGTCGCACATTTCTGTAATGGTTTTTACTGGTTTTTGTTTGTGGACTTGTTGGATTGTCATGAATGGATAGCCGGGGATGTGAGACGAGTGTTTCTTTCATTCAAATGTAATTTGTAAATTGTTGTAATATTCTTTTGCGGGGCACATCCGCGTTGAAGTTGTAGCCACCGTTGTATTATTTCATTTACTGTTTTCTGCTCCTAGGATAGACCCAAGATGGGGTGCACAACCTACCGGGTACTTTGAAGTGTTTAGTGGCCTACTCTGTTGAGGAAGACCGCTTCACTTCGGATACTTGGCGGGTAGTTTGCCGTACCCGTAGGGGTCTAGGGTAGGGTTTTGGCTATTCATAGCGACTGTGTAATCCATCTTTCTTTGCAGGCTCAAAAGGAATGCGGATTCGTAGAAAATCCAATATGTTCATCTGTGATCTAGAATGCCTATTATTGCATCTGACGAATGTACAATATCTATATATGATATCTATTAGGCGTCGCTTATGTTTTGCACCCGCGCTAGCCCAGCCCCCGCTCTGTCGTTAGTTAAGTAACCGAACGGGTGAATGACGGGACCCAGTGGCGAATGCGGATGGCATAAGAGGACGTTGTATTTTCGTTGTTTTCTGCAATGATAGGTTAATTGATGGGACGCATCATATTAATGCAAAGAAAATAAACCAAAGTTGAATCGTTGGAACAGTTTAAAAGAAACCACTCGGTTATTTTAAAACAGAAGATATTTTTTTAAATTGCGGAGCTTAAGCCACTCCTTTTAAAAGCTATCGGGTTCCTTCGATCATATCATGTTTACTACGTTCACGGTTTCGCCAAAACCATTCGTAGCCCTCCGTCATTTCATTTGGGTATTCAGCAGTATTCAAGCTATGCATTTTGACGAACGCCAAGGCATAGTGTTTAGTAGCTGCTGGGTATTTATTTGTTGCATAGATCGATGAGTTAGTTTGGGACAGTCATATTATCATTTGGCCAACGTCAGGGGTATGTACGGATGGGTTCAAATTAACAAGATAATGATGGGTAGAACTTGACATGTGACTTATGACATTTTGACCAACGCCAAGGTCATAAGAGCATAAGGCAGAAATTTATATCGGGAATTTCTAAGGAAACTGAAATTTGCAAAGAGTTGCATACCGTTTGGAGTGTGATAATTTTGGTAGGATTCCTTCAGCTTTATCACACGATAATATTTGGATCCCGATCCTACTGTGAGTATCAGCTACTCATCAGGAGGTTCGTCACTTAACGATCAATGCTATAAACCAAGTAGGTGTCGAGAAAGGTGTCAGCGGGGCTACGCCCCCAGAGAAAAGAGGTTATTTAATTAAGGAACTTCGTGAAAGCGTCGTAAAACCTCCCTCAAAGTACCGACACCGGCCTGGCTGAACGGTTAAGCAAGTATTGTACGGTGAGAATAGTCCTGACTAGTTCTTCCTTTTTTGTTTGAGGAGGGATTCGAGAAACAGTGGGAGCCATCCTGTTTAGATAAACTAAAAACCACTCTAAACTTGCAAGAGCATCATGCTAAAGTGTTCCCTCTCTCTCTCATTGCTGCGACCCAGAACATGACTGGCCTTAAGTTACTATTAGATAAAAATATTTTGACAGGGCCAAACTATAAAGATTGGCTCCGGAATGTTAAGATGGCTATTACTTATGACAAATTGGGGTATGTCCTTACCACTAAGGCACCTGCTGTCCCTGGTCCAGAATCCAGTGTCTCGGATAAGGAAATCCACAAGACCTGGGAGATTGATTGCGCGAAGGCCAAATGCATTGTGCTTGCCTCTATGAATAATGAACATCAGAGGAGGCACGAGAATATGGATCTTGAATCCATATTTCTCCACACAAAGGATCTGTAAGGAGAGCAATCTCGTATAGCTAGATACGAGACCTCGAAGAACTTGTTTCAGTCGAGGCTGGCCGTCGGGTCATCTGTAGATGAACATGTCCTTAAGATGATTGGCTATATAGAAGAGCTCGCGGGCCTTGGGACGACTTTAGAGAACGAGCTATATACAGACTTGGTTATTCAATCCCTTCCTTCCATCTACGCCCAGTTTATTCTGAATTTCAACATTCAAGGAAAAGAAGTTGAACTTCCAGAACTCCTTAACATGTTGAGGAGTGCAGAGGGCACCTTGCAGAAAGCAAGGGAAACACCCACTATGTTTGTTCACGGTGCTTCCTCTTCCGGGTCCAAAGCTAGGGCCAAAGGAAGGAAGAAGAAGGTCGCTACCAAAACAAGAGGTGGTGTTGGTAAGGTGGGAGTTAAGGGAAAGACAAAGGTTGCGGTGCCAGTATTGGCAAAGGACGAGTGCTTCTACTATCGTAGGAAAGGCCATTGGAAGAAAGATTGCAAAGCTTGGATTGCCAAGAACCAGGACCCGAAGCAAGCTGTGGCTTCGACTTCAGGTTTGTTTGTAATTGAAAATTGTCTGTCAATCAACTCTACTTCCTAGGTATTGGATACCGGATCAGGATCTCATATATGCAATTCATTGCAGGCACTGAGAAACCGCAGAGTGCTGAAGGTTGGTGATATGACCCTCCAGGTTGTTAACGGAGCTAGCGTGGGTGCTGTGTCCATAGGGGATTATCATCTAGGATTGACGAGTGGACATATTTTGGTTTTGCACAACTGTTTTTGTGTACCTAGTTTAACGTGTAATATCATATCAGTATCGTTGTTATCAAAAGAAGGTTATGAATTCACGTTTGTAAGCGATGTTGTTAACATCCACCTTAATCATGGTTTGATTGGGTCCGGTACACTAGATAACGGTATATACGTGCTAAACCAATTACATATTTTCAAATGTTCAGAACACACTAAAAAGAAAGTCTCCAGATATAAATCAGGCTTTCTTATGGCATTGTAGACTGGGTCTAGGGCAAGTGGGAGATTGTTAGTGTATATGCCCTAGGGGCCATTAATGTATCATACTAGCTTGTATATTATTTAATGGAAGCTTGGGATATTCACAGTTATATTAACAGTCTTGCTAAATATGGTAGTATGCTACTTGGTTTATTTCTATCTTAATATGTGTATATGTTAGCATATCGAGAATACATATTGATAGAGCCCTTAGGATCTTGCTTGACTACCAGTGTTGTGATGGCAGTCACACTAGTAGGGGCTGGGTAGTCTACAAGCACATCCTTTTTCAGATCCCTAGTCATAGGATTATCGATACAGGGCATCGATACTCCGGAGTAGACTAGTGTGTACGCTTCTCATCCCAGTTGGGGAGATGGTCTGTCCCACAGCCATTAGTACGTCATACTGGAGATAGTATACAGGTGCTCGTTGGGTTATGGGTACACCGGACAGGACTCACAGGGAACTGTTAGTTGGTATTATACCCGTCGTCAGTTAACAGTTCTCAGATGACATGAGTACAACATAGTTCGCAGACTTGACACTGCTGCTTCGTCTCGAGTGTGTTCCCACTGTTCTTAGATTGCTACCCTACTACGGCTCAAAGGAGTCGTACAAACAGGTAGCAGTTGGGTGCAGTCCCGAAGCACTTAGAGGCAGTGGCGGTTAGATAGGATTCGTCTCTCCTGGTATTGGGAGTTGATATCGCACTGTGTTTGGAAAGCCATTACGCAAAGTCCATGGCCAGGGCAAACGAGATATACTGGTAGGATTTCCAGTAGCTTCTCAAGGTGTAATGGGCTTTGCTCTGACATGACTTATATAGCTTTTAGGGTACTGACGCTTGCCGCCCCCTAGGCCTGATATGCGATAGTCTTAGACGAACAGACCGGACTGTACGGAGATTGTCACATCAGGCCCAGTAGGAGTTCGGACGGGTTTCCTCATCGGCCTTCTTATCGACATCTACTTGGGGACCGTTACGTACAGCTAGTGCCGCTTGCGGTCTGTGGTTAAACCCACTGCCAGCGTAGTGTCGAGTCTTTAGAGTCCCACACAGAGAGTTTCCCTGCTTCGGGCCAAACGATATAGAGGTCGTATGGTTTTACGACAGGGTTCGGACACATACGTGTTTTTACGCACGCATGATGTTCGGACAGTTTATACTAGCAGGCTTTGGTTTAAGCCAGATTCTAGTATTGGATTATTAGATTTATACAGTCTCAGTATTTCCGTGTTTTCACGGATGGGAGGGGCATTCTCGTAATTAGTCGAGAAGCTTCTAGAAGATTGATGAGTTGGAGGCTTAGGTGGAATTTGCATTAAATGCTTAATGACTCATGAGATGAATCACACAAAGTGAGTTAATGAAGCATGGTTGATATTATTATTTGTTATTCATTTAATAATTATTATGCTTCATATATTCACAAATGAGATATTATTTCATATCATTCTTACTCTCACCTTCTCTCTCCTTAAGTCTCTCTCTTCAAAGAACTAACCCTAACCTCTCATGTGTTGAGATCAGCAAGACTAATAGATCCCTAATCCTATTCTATATCCTCTAGGTTACTTTGATTAGCACTCATAGCAACCTAGTTACCTCAAGTGATAGGCTAAGCTTGGAGAAGTAGCTCTCGGGTAGATCTTCTATCACAACGAGGAAGCCGACGAGGAGGTGGTCTACGAGAACAAGAAGGACTTGATTCATTAGGTATAATCATCTTTCATAGTAGCTAATCACTTCTATGTTGTTGTTAGTTAGGGTTTAGCAAAGATCCGTAAAGTTAGTCGATGTTAGTTTAAACAAAATGATTGTTTTACCTATTCCGCCTCCCCGCATCATGTGGGGTGTCTAACGTCGACTTACAGATTTAACTAGGGTAAAGGGTTTGGCTTGGGTTAGGAAATATCTCCACAAAATATCAACACATAATATCTTTGCTTAAAAAAAAACAAAAGCTTCTAGAAGCTTCATGAAAAAGCTAACCCAAATCAAACCCTAACTATGTTTAATCTCCACTAATCATGTTGCATTTATAATCATAACTTGTTACAATATTATATATCACATATAATATAATTTTGTAACAAAAGAAAATAATACAATTAACATATATCGCATATATATCAATGTATTATCCAGTGAGAAAATGAATCAATAAAGCGAGCTAATATTAGATAATGTAATGTAATATATCACATATATAATTATACATTAAATTATCGATTCAACACTTGATCCGACAATCCGGTTATATCGAATATAACCGACTAATATAACATGTATCGATTCATCGAATCAACACTTGATCCGATAACCCGACTTTTCATATATCGCGAGAATAGAATACGGTATCTCATAACGTATTATTCTCGGTCCTGCACATATCACATATGTGCTCCTACTCCATTTTGCCTGAGTCAAGAAACCTCTGTGTAGGACTCTAAAGAATCGTCAATACGCCGGCAGTAGGTGATGATCATATCAAACACCCACAAGCTGCAATCGGTCAGCAAAACATAACAGCCACCCAGGTATTGAGCGATCAGAAGATCAACAAGCAAGCCTGTACATTCTCCTGTGAATCCAATCAGTAACACTACCGTACAGTCTGGTCTCTTCGTCTGATATATTGCATATCTAGTTTAGGGGTGGTATACGTCAGACCCCAGTAACCGATAAGTCGTGTCGATGTGAGGCTCATAACAGATCAAGAAACTACTGATAACACTTACCGGTAGCACTCTATATCAGCCCTGGACAGGGACTTCCAGTTATAGTCAATCGAACACAGCACAACATCAACTCCCTATACCGGGAGAGACGAATCCCCTCCTATCGCTCATTGCCTCCATGTGATTCGGGACTGTACCTTAAAACAACTATTTTGCATGCCCTCTTGGACGTGGTAAGGTGGAAATCAAAGCACAGTAGGAATCACACAAGACTCTATGACGATCTCGGGTCTACAGACTAACCTGTACCAGTGTTACCGGAGAACTGCCATCTGACGTGATGTATAATACCATCTGGGAGTTCTCAGCGAGTTCGTCCAGTGTACCCAGTCTCTACTGAGCACCCATACACCATCTTTGATGTCAAACACCGATGGATATGGGATCATCCATTGCCCATCATATGGGTCAAGATGTGTATATGCTAGTCTACTCTGGTGTATCGATGCCCTGTCTCGACACACCCTCGACTAGGAACAATTATAGGATGTACTCGATGACTACCGTGGCCCCACTAGTATGATCTTATCATAGTCCTAGTAGTCGAGTACATATCCTAAGGGCTTCATCAACATGTGAGAGTAAGACAGTAAACTAATACAAGTCAACATGTTAAGATAAAGTGAAACCAAATAGCATACTATCATGTCGAGCAAGAAAGTCCTCTCTATATATATCCAAGCATCCATTATAATATACATCACATATACAACAATGGCCTCAAGGGCATATACATAACTAACAATCTCCCAATTACACTAAGGTCAGCTGTTGTAGTATCTCATACCTAACTGTTAGTGTATATGCCCTAGAGGCCATTACTGTATCATACTAGTTTGTATATTACTTAATAGAAGCTTGGGATATTCACCTTGTATATACAATCTTGCTCAAAATAGTAGTATGCTACTTGGTTTGTTTCTACTTCAATGTGTACATGTGTTTATTTTTGTATATCGCCTATACACATTAGTGGAGCCCTTAGGATCTTTGCTTGATTACCAGCGATGTGATGGCCGTCACACTAGTGGGGCTGGGTAATCTATAAGCACATCCTTATGCAGGTCCCTGGTCGCAGGACTATCGAGACAGGGCATCGATACTCCGGAGTAGACCAGCGCATGCGCTTCTCATCCCAGTGTGGGAGACGGTCTGTCCCACAGCCGTCAGTACGTCGTACTTGAGATAGTATGCGGGTGCTCGTTAGGTTACGGGTACACTGGACAGGACTCGTCGGGAACTGACTAGTTGGTATTATGCCTATCGTCAGTTATCAGTTCCCAGGTGACATGAGTACAGCTTAGTCCGCTGACTTGACACTGTCACTTCGCCTCGAGTGTGTTCCCACTGTACTTTGATTACTACCCTACCACGGCTCAAAGGAGCCGTGCAAACAGGTAGTAGTTGGGTGCAGTCCCGAAGCACTTGGAGGCAGTGACGGTTAGACAGGATTCGTCTCTCCCGGTATTGGGGGTTGACATCGCGCTGTGTCTAGGAGAGCCATTACACGAGTAGTCCCTGGCCAGGGCAAACGAGATATACTGGTAGGCTTCCAGTGTTATCTCAGGGTGTTTTGGGCTTCGCTCCGGCACGACTTCTACCGCTATTGGGGGACTGACGTTTACCGCCCCCTAGGCCCGCCATGCGATGTATCAGACGAACAGACCGGACTGTACGGAGAATGTCACATTCAGGCTCAGTAGGAGTTCAGATGGGTTTCGCCTCGTCAGTCTTCTTGTCGGCACTACCTGGGGACCGTTACGCACAGCTAGTGCCGCTTGCGGTCTGTGGTTAAACCCACTGCCAGCATAGTGTCGAGTCTTTAGAGTCCCACACAGAAAGCTTTTCGCCTTTAGGCAAAAGAGTAGAGGTCGCATGGTATTGCGACAGGTCGCATGGTTTTGCGACAGGGTTCGGTCACATCCGTGCACTTGTGCACGTACAGTGTCCGAACAGTTTACACTAGCGGGCTTTGGTTTAAGCCAGATCCTAGTGTACCTTTTGGGATTGGATTTATCCAGTTTGCATTCGTGTTCCTCAGAACGCGGATGCGGGTGTGTATGCACAGTTGACGGGGAGACAGAGGCAGTGGATTCTCATTAGGGTTGTTGACAGTTGACCGTTGACTATTTGACTTTTTGCTCAACCCTAATGAGAATATGATATGTGATTAACTATTATATTAATTAAGTATTATGGTGACATGGTTGTTGACTTTTGTTGACTTTGTTGACTTGTTGACTTTTGTTGACTTGTTGACTTTGTTGACCGGTTGACTAGGCTTGACTAGTTGACCATCATGATAACCATAGCCATCATTTCATGGCAAAGACTTTTGCTTGCTTGCTCATTTGTGCAAAATGAGTGCATGAAATGATATGGTTATGGTTGCTTCAACCATCACATAACACTTGATTTGGTATAATGAGTTATGATGGTTTTGGATTATGAGAGGGTGAAAGACAAAAGTCTTGCTCATTTTTTTCTTGCTCATTCTCTCTCTTGTTCTTGAGCTCTCTTGCTCTTGCTTTCACCCTCTTCCTCTTGCTCCCTCTCTTGACTCTATGGTTCACATATCTCATGAGTTGAGAATCAAGAACCATAGATAAAATCCCATACAAACTCTTCTCTACTCATTCTAGTTCACAAGGTTTAGCAAACCGAGTGAACTAGTTTCTTCAAAGTTCGAAGAAGGAGCCAAAGGTTGGAGCTTTCAGGTGGATCTATCTTCGGCGTACGGAGACGACGGGAAGAAGCCAATCCGGACCACCATCGGAGCTTGAAGACGAAGGAGTTCAAGACAAGCAAGGTATAACCCCCTAACCGAGTAGTTAGAAACTCGTAGTTAGGTTGTTAGTTAGATGTTTAACCAAGATCCGGGTTATAGGTCCATGTTACCACCTCTATAAAAATCGTTTTTTACCAAATTCCGCATGCCCAAAAGTACCGGAAGAGGTAGCATGGACTTACACTAACAACCCAAATAATCTCTCAAATTGAATCTGGGGTGTGGCCTTCGTGAGTGGATCAGCAGTGTTGTCCTTCGTATCAACTCTCCCGACCTCGATCTCCCGGCAATCAACTATCTCCCGGATCAGGTGATACCGCCTCAGAATATTTCTCGACTTCTGATGGGACCTGGGATCCTTGGCCAATGCCACAGCTCCATTGTTATCACAATACAAAGGTATTGGATGCTCAATGGACGGAACTACACCAAGTTCAGTAATGAACTTCTTCATCCAGACAGCCTCTTTGGCAGCATCGTTGGCAGCGATGTATTCAGCCTCCATCGTCGAGTCTGCAACGGTTTCCTGTTTGTAACTCTTCCAACACACCGCCCCTCCATTGAAGGTAAAGACAAATCCCGAGTGCGGCTTAGAATCGTCCTTATCACTCTGGAAGCTCGAATCGGTAAAGGACTCCACCTGGAGTTCACCGTTACCATACACCAAGAACATCTCTTTAGTCCTTCTCAAGTACTTGAGAATGTTCTTCACAGCTGTCCAGTGACTCTCTCAAGGATCTGCTTGATACCGACTCACTATACTTAGTGAGTATGCTACATCGGGTCTAGTACATAGCATCGCATACATGATAGAGAGCCTACTGACGAAGCATAGGGTATCCCTTGCATGCGAGCTCTTTCCAAATCAGTCTTGGGAGACATCTCTTTGGAGAGAGTGAATCCAGAGATCGTGGGTTGGTTCCCACACTAGGATTCTTCCATACTAAACCTTTTCAGTATGGTGTCAATGTACCTGGATTGGGACAATCCCAGTATCCATTTAGATCTATCTATATAGATCATAATTCCCAGTATGCAGGAGGCATCACCTAGATCTTTCATTGAGAATCTTTGTGATAAGAAGAGCTTGACCGAGTGCAGCCTAGGAACATCATTTCCTATCAAGAGTATGTCATCGAAGTACAATACGAGGAAGACAACCTTACTCTCTGCAACCTTCTTATATATACAAGGTTCATCTACGTTTTTGATGAAGTCAAACTCTTTCACTACAACATCAAAGCAGATGTTATAACTCCGCGATACCTGTTTTAACCCATAGATGGATTTAAGCAGCTTGCACACCTTTCCGCTGCTCCCACTGTCTACGAAGCCCTCTGGCTGAGTCATGTACACGCACTCTTCTAAATCACCATTTAGAAAGGCGGTCTTAACATCCATCTGCCAGATTTCGTAATCATGGTATGCAGCAATGGCAAGTAAGATCCGGATGGACTTAAGCATAGCCACTGGAGAAAAGGTTTCATCATAATCCACACATGGTCGTTGACGAAAACTCTTTGCAACAAGTCTAGTTTTGTAAGTCTCAACTTTTCCATCTACACCAAGTTTCTTCTTAAAGATCCATTTGCTCCCAATGGGTTTTACCCCTTCAGGAGCAACTTCTAAAGTCCATACTTTGTTGATGTACATGGATTCCATCTCAGATCGTATAGCATCCAGCCACTTCACAGAGTCCCCACTCGTGATGGCCTGCTCGAAGCTAGTTGGGTCATCATCTTCCATGATGCAATCCTCGCTTCCACTATCCAAGAGAAAACCGTAGTATCTCTCAGGTTGATGAGGAATCCTACTAGATCGGCAGAGAGGCTGGGGTTTGCCGGGAACTACTGAATTCTCTGGTTCCACTAAATCTTCAGTCGCAGTTTGTGTCACTGGAACTTCTTCCAGTTCTACCTCATTGCCACTATCTTGTTTCATAAGAAAACCCTTTTCTAAGAAGGTGGCATGTCGAGAAACAAACACTTTTTGTTCCTCGGAGTGGTAGAAGATATACCCTTGCGAATGCTTGGGATATCTAATAAACTTGAACATAACTGATCCTGCCTCGAGCTTGTCTGGATTTTGTGTTTTTATATATGCCGGACAACCCCATATCTTAATGTAATTAAGATGTGTTCTCTTTCCTTTCCATATCTCATATGGTGTGGTTGGCACAGATTTTGTGGGAACCCTATTCAATAGGTCTATGGCTGTCTCAAGCGTATACCCCCAGAAGGAAACAGATAACTCAGCAGTGCTCATCATAGAACGCACCATATCTAATAGGGTGCGATTCCTCCGCTCCGATACACCGTTGTGCTGTGGTGTATAAGGAGGAGTAAGCTGAGAGAGAATACCATTCTCTTTTAGATAATCTAGGAACTCATTGCTCAAGTATTCTCTTCCTCGATCAGATCGAAGGATCTTAATACTTTTGCCCATTTGGTTCTCTACTTCGTGCTTATATTCCCTGCATTTCTCAAATGCTTCAGACGTGTGTCTCATCAGGAACACATGTCCGTATCTTTAGAGATCGTCAGTGAATGTAATGAAGTAGGAAGAACCGTTCCTGGCATGTGTAGACATTGGACCACATACATCACTATGTATTAGCCGTAAGAGTTCTTTAACTCTTTCTCCGTGTCCACTAAACGGAGTTTTGGTCATCTTGCCTTTGAGACATGACTGGCATGTATCATAAGATGATAATTCGAACGGATTCAAATATCCATCCTTATGCAACTTAGCTAGCCGTGTCGCATTAATATGACCTAGTCTACAATGCTACAAGAAGGATTCGTTCATTTCTGAACTCTTCTTCTTATGTGTGTTTTGTACATTAAGGACTGTAGTTTGATTGAGAACGTATATGCCATTATGTAACGAGCCTGATCCAATAAACTTTTGATTTATGAAGATGTTCATAACATTATCCTGTATTACAAAATTATATCCTTCTTTACTTAATAAAGAAACTGATATAATGTTGCACATCATGTTCGGTATATAATAGCACTCGTTCAGAATCAATGTATTACTACTTGGTAATATAAGGTGATATTCGCCAACTGCTTTGGCTGCAACATTTGCACCATTCTCTACTGTTACGGAATGATCACCCATTCCCAGTTCTCTACCTTTACGTAACCCACGTAACATATTACATATGTGTGTTCCCGATCCGGTATCTAATGCCCAGGATATAGATTGAACTGAGAAACAGTTCTCGATAACTAACACACCTGAAAAAGATGCATCAGCATATTTGTTCTTCATTTGGGCGGTGTGAGAATCCAGATATTCTCCTATTTCCTGCTCAGTCTTATAACACTTATAAGAAAAAACGGGACCAACGTTCCCCTGCTCAGTATAATAAGCGGGTTCAGTCAATACATCCATATTATTATCTTGATTAAGGCCTGACATGGTCGCTACCTGGAGAGAGAAAGAAGAAAACACTTTAGCGTATGCTCTTGCAAGATTAGATTGGTTATTATCTTATCTAATTAGGATGTCTCCCACTGTTTTCATCAAATCTTCCTTCAAACCCTAAAAGGAAAGATTAGCCGGGATTAATTACACCCTACAATTTCGTCAAAATTTCAGCCAGATCAGTGTTGGTACTTGAGGGAGGTTCCCCGTGCTTTTGCACATACCTAATTAAAATAAACCTCCTTTTTCCAGAGGCATAACCCCGTTAACACCTTTCTAGACACCTACTTGATCGGCTAATTGCCCTGTGTAAAATTCTTCCAGGAGTAACTCTTACTCGCAGTGGGTATCAGGATCCAACTATCTCATAGAAGGTATGCAATCTCATTGCAAATTTCAATACTTGAAATTCCCGATAATGCTTTTATCCCTAGCGTACTATGACCTTGACGCATACAAAACAACCCATAGTCCGCTAGTCAAGTTCAACTCGTACATTTCGTGATTGAATTAAACCCACCCGCCAAACAACGCCGTACGAGTACCCTAATCCAATCGCATCTCATGCTACAGATAAGTAGTAATCAGCTACCGTATACTACGCCTTGACGCATGACAAACTATCGTAGCACGAATACTAAATATTACTTATCTGAAATGACGGAGGGCTACGTAGGTTTTTCAGAAAACCATGAGCGTAATGAACTTGATATCATTGTAGAAACAAGTGATTTTGAAAAGGAGTGTTTTTGAGGCTTTTCTAGTTTCGCTAAAGAGGCCACTCCCGATGAAGGGATCTCGGCTCTTTGCTCATCGAATAAGGTGCAGGGTATATCATATATACCGCTATGCAAAGCAAGAACTGTAGAAGCAATAAAAAACTAAACCGTGAGTTTGTAGCATCTGCCAATTTTGCTAAAGTGGTCACTCCCAGTGAAGGGATCTCGGCTCTTTCCTCATCGAATAAGGTGCAGGGTATATCATATATACCGCTATGCAAAGAAAAACTATAGCTAGCCCTTTTTATGAAGTTTTTGATTCTACAACATCTTTTAGGTTTCTTTTCTTTTATTAATCTCATTAATAAATCCCATCAGTTATGCTTCCTAAGTATCACAGAAGAAACGAAAGCAGCAATATTTATATATCAACATATATATATAGTATAAGCATTCGTCTCAGGCAGTAATATGATCTCATCACAGAACATTGCAGCAGAAGATAACATATGAAATATTAGATATTCTAAGACGTCCGTGTTTTATTTTGAGCCTGTATAAAACACGGATTCCACGGTCGCGATGTATAGCTAAACCCACATCCTTAGACCCCTACGAGAGCGTCAAGCAACTCTACCAATTCTAGGGTTAGGAGACCCGGTCTCGACTCCTCGAGATGGCCTCCCACTGGACCCTAGAACCCGGTTACATGTGATCCCCTCCTTGGGTCTACCTAATGCGGAAAAGTAAATAATATACAACGGTGACAACAACCTCAACCCGGAAGTGCCCCAATAAAAGAATATTACATACAAAAGAATTTTACATGAATGAAAAAGAAACCCTCATCTCATATAAAACCCCCGGCTATTCAGAACACGACGATCCAATACAACATATCACAGCAACACATAATATCTCATATCATCAACGTAAGCAAGTATACGTATCCCGATTGTCGTTGATGTACAGCAACGAAGCCGGCGATACACCACATACTATGGTTACGGTCACAGAAAAGAAAGTGTAAAACTACAACATTTGGAATCCACAATCACTTTAGACATCTTAAATCCGAAATATCACATACTTCGCATTTCATGCCTGACTATATGAATTCCACATATTGTAGCACATTTCAGATAAATAGACAAAGTTAAACTTTCCGATCGAATAATCAAACACCTAAGAATTCCCAAATAGCTCAACACTTGAGCAGAGTTAAAAAATCACAGAACATGCCACAACCCCAATTAACCAGCTGTAGAAGGGTCAAACTAATGCCTCACATGTAGCAACGCTAAACTACCACAAATCTTAGGGTTCAGTGGCAGTTTTGACGGTCACATAATCGAGTTAAGGTTACGTTCTTCTAGAGGGTTCACAGATATGCTTGCATGTTTTTCCGAAAGTTTTAAACTCAAGAAAAATTCAACACTTGAAAGTTTTTCGTGTCGGGAAAAAGTGAGTTATTGATATCCGATCGAACATTTTAACACGTTCTAAATTATCCGAAAAACTAAACGAACTTAAATTTTCCGATCGTGTCAACGAATACAAAAGATCTCCAGAAAACTCAACACTTGAGTAAGATTAAAAATTCCCAGAAGCATGTAGTAATAGCTACGGATATTACCTACAAATACGTGTCCCCAATACCCAAAAACGGGTGCGGAACCGCCGCGCAAAGCATGTTCTAGCCGCGGTTCCGTGGTGACTTGAGGGTATTAGGGGTTCATATTTCACATTAATCCTTAGAATTCCCTGCTTAATTTTCTGAGTAGTTTTAATACGGAAAAAACCAAATTTTTAAAAAATTTCCAGAGAGGGGGTCAAAATCGACGTTTCGGGGTTCGATTGGACTTTTAACTTCGTATACACATCGCCTAATGCTCTAGCTAGGCTCTGATACCACTGTAGGGTTACTAGGCACTGTCACATAAGGCATCAACCATGCCCGATTGAAAATTTAGAAGTTCCGAACAACCCAAAGCGAGGATCTTTGCTAGATTATTAGGGTTAACAAAACATGTAAACAACTTTACATCTAAGAGAGAGGGATTACAACCTTTGTAGTCCGCTCCTTCACTTCATAAGCTCCGAGTAGTAGTCCCTTCACCGCGATCCATGATCTCCCGGACACAAGAGAGGCTCCACAAGCCGAACGATCTATGCTTGCTTGAAGTCTTCCTTTTCGAAGATGATCTACCTTGAAGAATCTTTAACTCAAGCTCTCACTTCTCTAATCAAGTATTAATGAAGTGAACATCCTAATCTAATTAGCTAGATTAGATGAGGATGATGAAGTAGGAATTTGGCTCTCATTTGTTTTCATAATCATCACAAAAGAAAAACCTAGTAAAGCTTTTTCGAGAGCTCAAGGAAGAAGAAGAAGAATAATTCCTTTTGTGATGAATAATGAAAAATCATTATGGTTACAATTGCAACCCATGGTTAATAATGAAAGGGCTAACCATTGCAGAGATTTAACTAGGGTAAAGGGTTTGGGTTGGGTTAGGAAATATCTCCACAAAATATCAACACATAATATCTTTGCTTAAAACAAAACAAAAGCTTCTAGAAGCTTCATGAAAAAGCTAACCAAAATCAAACCCTAACTATGTTTAATCTCCACTAATCATGTTGCATTTGTAATCATAACTTGTTACAATATTATATATCACATATAATATATTTTTGTAACAAAAGAAAATAATACAATTAATATATATCGCATATATATCAATGTATTATCCGGTGAGAAAATGAATCAATAAAGCGAGCTAATATTAGATAATGTAATGTAATATATCACATATATAATTATACATTAAATTATCAAATCAAAACTTGATCCGACAATCCGGTTATATCGAATATAACCGACTAATATAAAAAGTACCGATTCATCGAATCAACACTTGATCCGATGACCCGGCTTTTCATATATTGCGAGAATAAAATACAGTATCTCATATCGTATTATTCTCGGTCCTGCACATATCATATATGTACTCCTACTCCGTTTTGCCTGAGTCAAGAAACCTCTATGTAGGACTCTAAAGAATCGTCAATACGCCGGCAGTAGGTGTTGATCATATCAAACACCTACAAGCTGCAAGCGGTCAGCTAAACATAACAGACACCCAGATATTGAGCAATCAGAAGATCAACAAGCAAGCCTGTACATTCTCCTGTGAATCCAATCAGTAACACTACCATACAGTCCGGTCTCTTCGTCTGATATGTTGCATATCTAGTCTAGGGGTGGTATACGTCAGAACCTAGTAACCGATAAGTCGTGTCGATGTGAGGCTCATAACTGGTCGAGAAACTACTGATAACACTTACCAGTAGCACTTTATATCAGCCCTGGCCAGGGACTTCCAGTTATAGCCAATCGAACACAGCACAACATCAACTCCCTATACCGGGAGAGACGAATCCCCTCCTATCGCTCATTGCCTCCATGTGATTCGGGACTGTATCCAAAAGCCACCGTTTTGCACGCCCTCTTGGAAGTGGTAAGGTGGAAATCAAAGCACAGTGGGAATCACACAAGACTCTATGACGATCTCAAGTCTATAGACTAACATGTACCAGTGTCACCGGAGAACTGCCATCTGACGTGAGGTATAATACCATCTGAGAGTTCTCGCCAAGTCGATCCAGTGTACCCAGTCTCCACTGAGCACCTGTACACCATCTTTGATGTCAAACACCGATGGATATGGGATCATCCATCGCCCATCATATGATGTCAAACACCGATGGATATGAGATCATCCATCGCCCATCATATGGGTCAAGATGCGTATACGCTAGTCTACTCTGGTGTATCGATGTCCTGTCTCGACACACCCTCGACTAGGAACAATTATAGGATGTACTCGTTGACTACCGTGGCCCCACTATTATGATCTCATCATAGTCCCAGTAGTCGAGTATATATCCTAAGGGCTTTATCAACTTGTGAGAGTACGATAGTAAACTAATATAAGTCAACATGTTAAGATAAAGTGAAACCAAATAGCATACTATCATGTCGAGCAAGAAAGTCCTCTCTCTATATATCTAAGCATCCATTATAATATACATCACATGTACAACAATGGCCTCTAGGGCATATACATAACTAACAGCTTTGCTTAGCCAGGAACGTTGGTGAGTAGATTTAACATCTACAGGGGAATCGCCCGCATGGCGTTTTTCATCTGGGCTAGAGATGTTATGAATTGTCGCATATTCTATTTCATATATAGAGTTGCGCATACACCTTATTGCTTAGTTATTTGTTGTGCATGGACTTGTACCTTTAGGACACTGCACTATTATTGACGGCTCATGTTGCACGAGCACTGATTGTATGCCACACACACCGTCAATAATTGCCATGACACGCACAATACGCATACCTATATGATATTGTTTGGTTAGGGACATTGAGACATTGATTCATATTTCTTTATGCATATGACATATAGCATACCTGTATACCTACATGCTTACACATATGCCTTGACATGCTTACATGCTAGTTACCTGTATACCTATAAGGTATTGTACGATTAGCGATAGGTATATACACACATAATAACATAGCTACATGTATACCTTGCATACATACTTCACTTATACCTGGAGGGTACATTACATCATTATTGATAGGTAGATACATATACCTTACTATACTTTCATGTTTACACACATATTTGGTTGTAGCTACATGTCTACCTTTATTTGATATTATATAGACTTGGAGAAATTAGGAACCGCATATATATTTTAACTTGTTGCAGTTAAATAGCGGCTTTTCCTTTATATGCTTATATTGCAGTTTTATGTTGCATATATTATATTCATGGATTTTCGCATTGAGATATAGATTTTTCATGTTGTTTTCTGGATTTGAGGACCGTGGTAGTTTCATGAAATTATGCACTATTTGAAAAATTCGGTTTCTCTTGATATGATATTTCAGCAGCCACCATGAGTTTTATCGGTTCTGATATATATACCCCATGCAAGAAGCGCCGTGGGCCGTGTGAGGGTAAATGGTGGGGCCCGGTACAGTTCCCCTCGGCAAGATTATTGACGGTCCATGCCGATTGAGCCTGGAAGGTGGGCAAGTACCTACCGGTGATAGTACCAATTACTCGACGGTTATCGTGGGGATACCGACGGGAGTCATGTATGTATGGATACATTGAGAGGCGAGGATCAGAGCTAGGCACTCGAGCTTTCGGTATAGCGTATGATATGTACCTATCAGAGGGCCAGTCATGGTGACAGCACCTGATTGATCAGTATTTATGTGTCGATGCTTGACACTTGGTTTCATGATATTTTTACTTCTAAGTATATATAACAGTGGAATAGGACGCTGTTATATATATATATATATATATATTAGTGGAATGGAATGCTAATATATATGTATACATTTCAATTCATATACATCATTATAATTATTCATGCAAATATACTTATTCAGGATATATGAGATTCACTTGATATTGGATTCAGGATATATGAGATTCACTTAATATTGGATATAGGATATATGGGATTTACTTGATTTTGTACATTCAGGATAAATGAGATTTACTTGATGTTGCACATTCGGAGTTTGTGAGACTTACATGATATGAGAGCCAATTTAGGGGCTGATTTGAGGAATTGGGATTTGGATTGTCTTGATGGACTTTGGTCCTACCACGATGTCAATATTCCGTGGAAATGACATGTTTCATTTCATACTGCACATTTATTGTTTATGCACTACTTCATGTATTAGTTGTACGTGATAGAGTACCTTCCATGACTGTTGCATTTACATACTTTATTTTATATGCATTGCTTCATGTATTAGTGATACCTGCTAGAGTACCTTTCATGACTGTTGCATATATACATTGTCATATCATTGTTTCATGTATTAGTTGTACCTGATGGGGTACATTACATGACTGTTGCATACATATTATCATATTACTGCTTCATGTATTAGTGATACCTGCTAGTGTACCTTTCATGACTATTGCACATATATGACTTTTATTGCTATTAGTTTGCATATGTTAGATTCGCGCTGTACGTGCATACTTGCGATTACCTGCATATGTTATTTATTATTCACGAGCTGGCAACTCACCCCCGTTGTTCCACAGTGTTTGCATGTTGTTCCCCAGAGTAGTCGAGGCAGGCTATTCATTTATCACATCATCTTTTGCAGCGGATAGCGCTTCGGCTCACAGTGTGCAGTTTTGCTTAGGTAGGTTTTACGGTTATCCAAGATTGTTTATTGTATATTCGTTATATCCATCTACTCTCCATCTACCATTATCTTGTATGACTTAGAGACTTTATGTGAGGACGAAATTATACTATTTTGTGACTTGGAGGTCTTTTATGCAGTTTTACTTCTATCGTCTTTTATTTCTTCACTACGGCGTCGTATATCTGTTGTGGTGGTTGTTTTCCGCCGTTGGGCGTGGATTTGCTCCCGTTGGGGATGCTTTACTTATATTTATGTTGTACCCATTTTTGGGGTTTGTTTTTACAAAGGAGATGCTGCCATAATTTTCAATAAAATAAAGTTGGACTTTAAAGAATTTGGGGTTGAGATTTCAAAGGTTTTAAAATTTCTATTATTTCTTACTACTTTTGATGGTTTAGATTGCTGGGTTTTCGGATTACTTAAACTTCGTTACGCCTGTAGACGTTACGTAGTTTAAGGGCCGTCACGTGCCAATTTCAGGTCGTGAAAAAGTTGGTATCAGAGCGCTAGGTTTTACCTTTCGGAGTGTAGGATGACCTTGGTATGATGGAGTAGGTAGCTTAAGCATAATAACGTAGTGTGTGTATGTCCGCGGAATACTCACGATGCGGTACTCCGCCTAAAGTGACCTAAGTACAAATTGCTTGAAATTCCTTCCTTGATGATCCATATCCTTGTGATTCGATTTTCGTGTTCATATCGAATCCTATTTCCATTTATAGCCTTTGCCGCCGATGACTATGGGGACTCAGAGTGATGCAGCGAGGGCCGAGGTCAGATTTGACTCGTGTGGGACGAGGATTGATCAGGATGGCACACTCGTTGCATAGGAGCAGATGGATCCGCCTTCGACAGATCGTATCGATAGGCTTGTGGCAGAGATGCAGGATTTGCGCTAGACGATGAGGTCTTTGGTTGAGGCCAGTAGAGCACAGCGACAGGAGGTTGTCACCCCCATTACCCAGTTGTTCTTTGCGATCAGCACTCAGCATAGTGTAACTGACACAGCACCAGTGGATGCAGCCATAGTTGACAAGGCACGTCTTTCCGAGACTTTGGGAATTCCGGAACAGTGGAGGATTCGTACCGGTGTACCAGCCCAGAGACATAGGCGTAGTCGTCGAGATAGATTTCGTGACCGTCGTGGGAGTAGCAGAGGCTTAGGATGAGGTGAGTCGTGTTAGCTAGATCAGCCGTTTGTTGTGTTAACTTCTGTCAGCGATTCTTTGGTTGTGCGACACGTAATTTGGTCATGTGCCAATCGGATAGGAGATAGAGATTCGTCCATCATTTTGATCCTTCTTGAGATGTTGGATTTGACGTTTCCTGGGCACGGACTGGTTAGCTACATGCTAGGTGTCTGTGGACTACCGTGAGGAAACAGTCAGGTTTTGTTTTCCCGGCGAGTCAGTTCTCGTTGTGCAGGGGGACAGTGGTGTCGCCTCTCACCGTTTGAATTTAGCCTTTTTCGCTAGTCGGCTTTTGAGGAGAGGATGTCAAGGATTCTTGGCGTTCATTCATGATACCAGAGCCACAGTAGGATAGTTGGACCGGGTTCCTATCATGCGAGAGTTTTCCGACGTTGTTCCAGATGAGCCGGCGGAGCTTAGGGAGCTTAAGGATCTGCTGTAGAGTTGCTAGATAGGGGGACTTGTACGTCCGAGTGTTTCGCTTTGGGGAGCTCTTATTCTGTTCGTCAGGTGAATGACGGTAGTTTGAGGTTGTGGTTGATTGATCGTCAATTGAACCGGCTTACGGTGCATATGGGTATCCTTTACCTCGCATTGACGATTTCTTCGATCAGCTGTAAAGTGTGAGACTTTTTCTAAGTTTTTTTGGGATCAGGTCATCATTTGTTGCGGGTTCGGAGTGATGACATTCCGAAGACTGCTTTGTGCAAACTACGGGATTTATGTGTTTTGGTGGTGTCGTTGGACTCAGCAATGCCCTAGCAGCATTCGTGGATGTGATGAACCAGATTTCTTCAGGCCGTTCCTCGACCAGTTGTTTGTTGTGTTATTGATGACATTCTGGTCTTTTCCAAGAGTCGTGAGGAGCAGGAGCAGCACTTGAGGATTTGCTTTGCAGACATTGGGAGAGCCCCAGCGGTTTGCTAAATTCTCGGAGTGTTCCTTCAGGTTTGATTGTGTCGACTCCTAGGTCTTATAGTTACGGGAGATGGTTTTCGTTTGGTCCCGAGGAAGATCGAGGCCGTACAGCTTTGGCCCAGACTTATGTACGGGATGGAGGTCTGCAGATATTTGGGCTTAGCAGGTTTTTACCGCCGTTTCGTGCAGGATTGCTAGTGTATCGCTGCACCGTTGACTGGACTGACCGAAAAGGAGGTTCTTTTCTTTGGACTGAGGCATGCGTGCGGAGTTTTCAGCAGTTGAAGACTCGGTTGACAACTGCACCAGTTCTTTTTTTGCTTTCTGGTTCGGGCGACTTTGTTGTTTAATTGTGATGTTTCGCGAGTGGGGCTCGATTGTGTACTGATGTGACACTATAGAGTTATCACTTATGCTTCCCTACAGTTGGAGGAAGTACGAGCAGGATATCCCATTCCTGATCTGGAGATGGCCGCGGTGGTCGTGCATCGGAGATTAGAGACACTACTTGTTCGGAGAGTCCTGTCAGATTTTCACGGACCACTAGAGCTTAATGTACATCTTCCTACAGAGGGTTTTGATTGTTGAGACAGCGCCGTTGGATGAAGCTTATGTAGGATTGTGTTTGTGAGATCCTCGTTACCTGTGGTAAGGCGATTGTGGTAGCTGATGCTGGAGTCGTAGGCCCGGGGTTAGCTTGTTCCAGCTGTGCACAGTGTTGAGATAGTTTTCTACAGATTTACAGTTCATGGACGATCGTTGAGTACAATTTAAGTTCGCCTCTACTGAGGGGACAGCTTGCTCATGTCCGCGCCCGTCCACTTTTCCTTAATCGCTTTCACGAGGCACAGCCCGCTGATGCTCGTTCGTCAGAGATTCTTGAGCATACTCGGCTGGGTAATAATTCGGAGTCCATGATTTGTGACTAGGGTGTGCTACGTTTAGGGATGCGTTTGTGTGTACCTGTTACTTATGGGCAGAGACGCGAAATCTTAGAATAGGCACAACAGTCAGCTTTCGATGTTCATTCAAGTTCCACCAATTTGTAGTGTGACTTGTGAGATAGTTACGGGTGGACAGGGATGAAGAGTGAAGTTTCGGATTTCGTTTCAAGGTGTCTATCTTGTTGTGAGCTACGGTTGAGCATCTGAGACCGGCTGGAGAGTTGCAACCTTTAACCGTTTCCGGGGTGGGAAAAGGAGCAGATCTCCATGAATATTCGTTGTGGCGTCAACCCAGGTTTAGTCAGGGTGTGACTCCATTTGGTGTTTGCTGTCCGTTTATGCTCAGTTTGCTCAGTTGTTCTTTTTTATGTTTGTGCGTTTGCACGGAGTTCCTTCATGCGTTGTATCCAATAGAGGCGCCCTTTTCTCTTGTCGTCTTTGGCAGAAGCTTCAGGAAGCCTTGGGTACTGGTTGAGCTTTAACTCCGTTTTTCCATCCGCAGGATAATGGTTTTGTGAGAGCGAGCGATACCAACTCTGGAGGATATGCTTGTGCATACGTACTAGTTGTTGTTGGTTGTTGGGATCGTCACTTGCCATTGTTAGGGTTCTCCATCGATAGCTGTTATCAGGAGGCACTCCAATTAGCAACTTTTAGGTTTTGTTATTAGGTCGTGTCGATTGCCATTCGGTTTTTCTGACTCTGTGTAAGTAGTATTTTTGGACCCCAGCTAGTCTAGAGACTTTGGAGATGATCCAGTTGGTTCAGGTCAGGATGAGGACAGCCCAGTGCAGACAGAGGTCTTATGCCAACCGTGGTGGTCGCAGACTTGAGTTCGCAGTGGGAGATCGTGTATTCCTACGGATTTTTCTGATGAATGACGTGTTGAGTTTTGGGAAGCTTATCCCAGGATTGTAGGTCCTTTTGAGATCTTTAAAGCAAGTTAGTTTCGTTGCCTTTAATTTGGCACTTCCGCCCAGATTTTTGAGTATTCACCCTGTATTCCTTGTGTCTGATACTTAGCAATTACCTTCATAACCTTTCTCACATGATTCAGCATCAGACCATTTAGCTTGGACGCGATCTTCATTCACCAGCAACCGATAGTTATAGTGAATCGGCAGGTGGAGGAACTTCGGTCAAGGGTCCTGCCATCTGTGAGGGTTCTTTGGCGTAGCCGTCTAGTGAAGTGATCACTTGAGTGGCTGCGAGCGAGATGCGGAAGATTTTTTTCCCTCATCTTATTGGAGGTACGCGTAGATGAATTTTAATTCGGGGACTGAATTTCTTTAAGGGGGAAGATTGTAACATTTTAGAAATCGTTTTGCGAATTTTCCGTTTTAGGGTAAAATAGTCAGTGTTTTCCCTTTTAACCCGATTGTGATCAAACCTCCGTAGAAACTTGCTGGCTCCTAGTTTAGCTAAAATAAAGCTAGTGCGTGAGCTTTGGCGGTCAATGGGAAGTTTTGATTCACATAGATTTTTTCCCTAATAAAATATTATTTTAATGCTTTATTTGCGCACTTTATTAGTGGAAATTACATTTTTATGCGGATTAATTACTACTAATGTGTTTCTATGCTAAACTAATCACTAGAATTAAGTTTTTAACCAACCATCCAAAATATCTAGATTTTTTGTAATTAAATGATTTTTTTAAAGAAAAGAAAAAGGTGACAAAAGGGTTTTTTTTTTATTATGCTATTATTGCAATTTTCTACTAGATTTTTCCACAACCTTCTTCATAAAACCTCCCTTCCTTCATGTGGCCGGCTCTCTCTCTCCCCTTGCGGCCCTTCTTTGTTTCTAAAGTCATTTCTTCATTTTTAAAGCTTCAAAATTCATGAAAAATCCAAATTTATTCATACAAATTAAAATATAATCCAAAACCTTTATTCTTCTTCACAAATCTTGCTTAGATCTTCATTCTAGTGAGGATTTTGGAGGCAAAAGTTTGGTTTTTCTTGTTTCAAGTGGTGTTCTTGTAAGGTATAAAATCTTAACCCTAATCCCTTTTTGTAGTTTAATACTTTAATTAGCTTAATTAGATGTTTAATTTAAGCTTTTAAATTCATATTTAGAAATTGAAGATATCATTTTGATAATCAAATTAGGGTTTTGATTAGTGGAATGGTTAAGTGATAAGTTAAGAAAAATGAAAACTTAATCAAGTTGCTAATTTGTTAAATGATATTTTCCTAATCGGATAATTAAGCTAATTAACAAACTAAATTTTTGCTAATCCTAATTAGTGAAATCTAAAATTTTAGTAAAGGTATAAGTGGTTTAACCTTGCTATTTGAAGATGTTTGTAAGTTCTAGTTTTGGTAAAACTTATAGTTTTGTGCTAAAATGATATATGTTGTTTACTAGGTTTCAGTGAAATTTAGGCGTGGGTTTCTTTTGACGTTGCGACACTATTTATATTAGATTCCATGTTTATTATTTTGTTTCGAATGCATGATCGGTATGATCAGGGTCTAGACTTGGTAGTTGTGTCGCTTTGCGTTCCTAGCTAGGGTCGTGCCGATATCGTTCATGTCTTTGTGTAGCTTTTGCTCTTGAGTTCGTTTCGTAATGTCGCTACGCGCGTTAGCCACTAAAACGAACACTCGAGAGTATGTTTAGAGTTGGTGCGTCCGTTAAACGTAGTTGTACGTATTTTTGGTCGATTGCTTATATACGCTTGCTTTATTGTTATATGTGTTCATGATCATAAGTGGGGACTTCGGGCGCTGCGAACAGGGGAAAGCGATTGGTAGGCTTTACTTAACCAGGAGCGTTGGTGAGTAGATTTAACATCTACAGGGGAATCGCTCGCATGGCGTTATGCGTCTGGGCTAGAGATGTTATGAATTGTCGCATATTCTATTTCATATATAGAGTTGCGCATACATCTTATTACTTAGTTATTTGTTGTGCTTGGACTTGTACCTTTAGGACACTGCACTATTATTGACGGCTCATGTTGCACGAGCACTGATTGTATGCCACACACACCGTCAATAATTGCCATGACACGCACAATACACATACCTATATGATATTGTTTGGTTAGGGACATTGAGACATTGATTCATATTTCTTTATGCATATGACATATAGCATACCTGTATACCTACATGCTTACACATATGCCTTAACATGCTTACATGCTAGTTACCTGTATACCTATAGGGTATTGTACCATTAGCGATAGGTATATACACACATAATAACATAGCTACATGTATACCTTGCATACATACTTTACTTATACCTGGAGGGTATATTACAACATTATTGATAGGTAGATACATATACCTTGCCATACCTTCATGTTTACACACATATCTGGTTGTAGCTACATGTCTACCTTTATTTGATGTTATATAGACTTGGAGAAATTAGGAACCGCATATATATATTTTAACTTATTGCAGTTAAATAGCAGCTTTTCCTTTATATGCTTACATTGCAGTTTTTTGGTACATATATTATATTCATGGATTTTCGCATTGAGATATAGATTTTTCATGATGTTTTTTGGATTTGAGGACCGTGGTAGTTTCATGAAATTATGCATTATTTAAAAAACCCGGTTTCTCTTGATATGATATTTCAGCAGCCACCATTAGTTTTATCGGTTCTGATATATATACCCTATGCGAGGAGCGTCATGTGCCGTGTGAGGGTACATGGTGGGGCCCGGTACGGTTCCGCTCGGCAAGATGATCGACGGTCCATGCCGATTGAGCCTGGAATGTGGGAAAGTACCTACCGGTGACCGTACCAATGACTCGGCGGTTATCGTGGGGATACCGACGGGAGTCATGTACGTATGGATACGTCGAGAGGCGAGAGTCGGATCAAAGCACTCGAGCTTTCGGTATAGCTTATGATAGTACCTACCAGGGGGTCAGTCGTGGTGACAATACCTGATAGATCAATATTTATGTGTCGATGCTTAACACTTGGTTTCATGATTTTTTACTTCTAAGTATATATAACAGTGGAATGGGACGCTGTTATATATATATATATATATATATATATTTATGGAATGGGACACTAATATATATGTATACATTTCAATTCATATACATCATCATAATTATTCATGCAAATATACTTATTCAGGATATATGAGATTCACTTGATATTAGATTCAGGATGTAGGAGATTCACATGATATTGGATTCAGGATATATGAGATTCACTTGATATTGGATACAGGATATATGAGATTTACTTGATTTTGTACATTCAGGATAAATGAGATTTACTTGATGTTGTATATTCGGGGTTTGTGAGACTTACATGATATGAGAGCCAATTTGGGGGCTGATTTGAGGAATTGGGATTTGGATTGTCTTGATGGACTTTGGTCCTACAACGATATCAGGATTCTGTGGAAATGACATGTTTCATTCTATACTCGACATTTATTGTTTATGCACTGCTTCATGTATTAGCTGTACCTGATAGAGTACCTTCCATGACTGTTGCATTTATATACTTTATTTTATATGCATTGGTTCATGTATTAGTGATACCTGCTAGAGTACCTTTCTTGACTGTTGCATATATACATTGTCATATCATTGTTTCATGAATTAGTTGTTCCTGATGGGGTACATTACATGACTGTTGCATACATATTGTCATATTACTGCTTCATGTATTAGTGATACCTGCTAGTGTACCTTTCATGACTATTGCACACATATGACTTTTATTGCTATTAGTTTGCATATGTTAGATTCGCGCTGTACGTGCATACTTGCGATTACCTGCATATGTTATTTACTATTCACGAGTTGGCAACTCACCCCCGTTGTGCCACAGTGTTTGCAGGTTGTTCCCCAGAGTAGTCGTGGCAGGCTATTCATCTATCACATCATCTTTTGCAGCGGATAGCGCTTCGGCTCACAGTATGCAGTTTTGCTTAGGTAGGTTTTACGGTTATCCAAGGTTGTTTATTGTATATTCGTTGTATCCATGTACTCTCCATCTACCATTATCTTGTATGACTTAGAGACTTGATGTGAGGACAATATCATATTATTTTGTGACTTGGAGGTCTTTTATGCAGTTTTACTTCTATCGTCTTTTATTTCTTTGCTACGGCGTCGTATATCTGTTGTGGTGGTTGTTTTCCGCCGTTGGGCATGGATTTGCTCCCGTTGGGGATGCTTTACTTATATTTATGTTGTACCTATTTTTAGGGTTAGTTTTTACAAATGAGGTGCTGCCAAAATTTTCAAGAAAATAAAGTTGGACTTTAAAGAATTTGGGGTTAAGATTTCAAAGGTTTTATAATTTCTATTATTTCTTACTACTTTTGATGGTTTAGATTGCTGGGTTTTTGGCTTACTTAATCTTCGTTACGCTTATGGACGTTGCGTAGTTTAAGGGTCGTCACGTGTCAATTTCAGGTCGTGACATCAAAGCACAGTGGGAATCATACAAGACTCTATGACGATCTTGGGTCGACAGACTAACCTGTACCAGTGTCACCAGAAAACTGCTATCTGACGATAGGTATAATACCATCTAGGAGTTCTGGGCGAGTCCGTTCAGTGTACCCAGTCTCCACTGAGCACCCATATACAATCATGTCAAACACCAATGAATGTGGGATCATCCATCGCCCATCATATGGGTCAAGATGCACATACGCTAGTCTACTCCGGAGTATCGATACCCTGTCTCGATTCTCCCATGACTAGAAACAATTATAGGGTGTACTTGTGGACTACCGTTGGCCCCACTAGTATGATCTCCATCATAGTCTTGATAGTCAAGTACACATCCTATGGGCTTTATCAACATGTGAGAGCAATACAACATCACGTATACAGGTCAACATGTTAAGACAAAGAGCAACCAGATAGCATACTATCATATGGAGAAAGAAAGTCCTCCCTATATATGTCCAAGCTTCCACTACAATATACATCCCATGTACAGTAATGGCTTCAAGGGCATACATATAACTAACAATCTCCAACTTGCACTAAGGCCATCTATTGTAGTATCCAATACCCAACAATATAGCAGTGGTTGTAGTATACCATACTCAACCATCCCAAAATCTCTCAAATAGTATTTGGGAAGCAGGCCTTGGTGAGTGGATCCGCCGTGTTAACCTCAATAATCTACTCTCCTTACCTACATCCCTTGGAGATCAACCATCTCCCTGATCAAGTGATACTTTCCTCAGAATATGTCTGGATCGATGATGGGACAGGTGTTCCTAGGCTAAATCCACAACTCCATTGTAGTCACAATAACAATTATTAGACGCTGAATGGTAGGAACCTTGTTCATCTCACGAACAAGAAATGTCCAGACAATCTCTTTGGTAGCATCGTTGGTAACAATGTATTCAGCCTTTATCGTCTAGTATGCCACGGTATCTAGCTTGGAACTCTTCCAATCATATTGTCCCTCTACTGAGGGTAAAGACAATGCCTGTGACTGACTTTCAGTCGAACTTATCACTCTGGAAGCTCGAACCAAGAACATTCTTTTAGTGCTTCTCAAGTACTTAAGAATGTCCTCCACAGCTGTCCAGTGATTCTCCCAAGATCCGATTGATTCCTGATCACTACACCTAGTGAGTCATCTACAACTGGTCTGGTACATAACATCGCATACTCTGATAGAGCCTACTGTCGAAGCATAGGGTATCCCTTGCACGCGAGCTCTCTCCAAATCAGTCTTGTAAGACATCTTTTTGGAAAGAGTGATTCCTGAGTAAGTGGACGAACCACCACGCTTAAAATCCTCCATACTAAACCCCTTTAGTATGGTGTTAATGTACCTAGATTTAGGACACTCCCAACATCCACTTAGATTTATCACCATATATTATAATCAACAAGATGTAGTAGGTATCATCCAGATCTTATATTGAGAATCCACGTGATCAGAGGAGCTTGATTGAGTGTAGCATAGGAAACCATTTCCTATCAAGAGTATGTCATCTACATACAATACGTGGATGACAACCTTACTCTCTACGACCTTCTTGTATATTCAAGGTTCATCTACCTTTTTTGATGATGTCAAACTTTTTGACTGCCACATCAAAACAGATGTTCCAACTCCGTGATGCGCGCATTGATCCTGATGGACTTAAGCATAGCTTTGAAAGTCTCAATTTTTCCATCTACACTAAGAATCTTCTCAAGATCCAATTTGCTCCCAATGGGGTTTACTCTTTCAGGTGCAACATTCAAAGTCATACTTTGTTGGTGTACATGGATTCCATCTTTGATCGTATAGCATCCATCCTTTTCACAGAGTCACCACTCGTGATGGCCTGTATGAACCTAGTTGGGCCATCATCTCATGATGCAATCCTCGCTCCTACTGTCACCGATAAGACCGTAATATTGTTAGTTATATGTATGCCCTAGAGGCCATTACTGTACATGGAATGTATATTGTAGTGGATGCTTGGACATATATAAAGAGGACTTTCTTGCTCGAAATGATAGTACGCTATCTGGTTGCACTTTATCTTAACATGTTAACAAATACTGTTTTGTGATCACATGTTGATAAAGCCCTTAGGATCAGTACTTGACTACAAGGACTATGATGCGGATCATACTAGTGGGGACAGGGTAGTCGATAGTACATACTTCAAATGTTCCTAGTCATGGGAGTATCGAGACAGAGCATCGATACTCCAGTGTAGACTAGCGTATATGCTTCTCGAACCATATGATGGGCGATGGATGATCCCATATCCATTGGTGTTTGACATCAGAGAAGGTATACGGGTGCTCAGTGGAGATTGGGTACACTGAACGGACTCGCCGAGAACTCCTAGATGGTATTATACCTATCGACGGATAGCAGTTCTCTGGTGACAATGGTATAGGTTAGTCTGTAGACCCGAGATCGTCATAAAGTATTGTGTGATTCCCACGGTGCTTTGATTTCCACCATACCACGGTCAAGAGATCGTGCAAAAAGGTGGTTTTTGGGTACAGTCCCGAGTCACATGGAGGCAATGAGCGATAGGAGGGGTTTTGTCTCTCCCGGTATTGGGAGTTGATGTTGCGCTATGCTCGATTGGCCATAATAGGAAATCCCTGGCCAGGGTTGCTGAGATTTACTGGTAAGTGTTATCAGTAGTTTCTTGAACCGTTATAGACCTTGCATTGGCATGACTTATCAGGCTATTGGGGTCTGACGTTATACCACCCCCAGACTGTTGATATGCGACATATCAGAGAAAGAGACCGGACTGTACGGTAGTGTTACTGATTGGATTCGCAGGATTATGAGCAGGCTTGCTTGTTGTTCTTCTGATCACTCAATACCAAGGTGGCCGTTACATTTAGCAGACCGCTTGCGGCTTGTGGGTGTTCGATATGATCATCACCTACTGCCGGCGTATTGACGAGTCTTTAGAGTCCTACATAGAGGTTTCCTGGTTCATGCGAAATGGAGTAGGTGCACATATGTGATATGTGCGGGACCTAGATTAATGCGTGTATATGATACCGCATTCTATTCTCAAGTTATGTTGCATTTGATATTAGTCGGTTATATGTGATATAGCCGGATTGTTAAATCAAGAGTTTATTTAATAATTTAATGTATAATTATATATTTGATATATTACATTACATTAACTAATATTAGCTCACTTAAGTATTCATTTTTCTCACTTATGATACATTGATATATATGTGATATATGTTAAATTTATTGTTTTCTTTTTGCACAAAATATATATGTGATATATATTGTTGTATCATGCTAGGTTGCACATTTAACATGTATGTATGAGACTCACACCATGCTAGGTTAAAGTTAGGGTTTTATTTGTTTTAAGTAATTGAAACAACTTGGATAATGAGTCATAGTTGAAGCTTGGAGAAACTTGTAGAAAACATTGACTTAGTCCACTTGTTTGTCTAGTTTAAGATATTTTTTAACCCAACCCTTGACTCATAGCCATGGTTTATTCTCTACAATGGTTAGTGCATGACATACACTTACCATGGTTGCATTTCTAACCTCATGAGTTCATTCATCTCATCATCACTTCTTCTTCTTCCTCACTTGAGAAAAAGCTTTCTAGTTTTTTCTTAGTGATGAAACCTTATGAGAAAATTAAATCTAAAGTGAGCCCACTTCCTACTTCATCATCCTCAACTATTAGCCATTTAGTTTAGGGTGTTTTCTTCACTAATTTCACACATTAGGGAAGAGGTAGCATGAGCTAGTGTCTCCTCGACGTAGATCATCTTCGGCCTCGAAGACTTCGATGCAAGATTGTTCATATCTTCATGGGAGACTTTCTAGAGTCCGGGATTTCGTGATCACAGCGAAGGGACTACTACACGGAGCTATTGAAGTGAATGACCGGTCTACAAAGGTTGTATTCCTTGTTCACTATAGATGTAAAGTGTTTGCATAATGTTTTGTCAGATTTTCTAGTAGCGATTCTAGGGTTAGGGTTTACTAGAAAGGCAAATTTTTAAATATGGCAAGGATGATGCCTCCCGAAACCTTGATGCCGTGCTAGACAACCCAACATTGGTATCAGAGCCATGCGAGAAAATTAGACGGATTTTGTTAGGATTATGAAACCGAAACTACTCCGAAACACTCGATACGAAAACATGGTTTCTGTCCATTTTAAAAAGTCTTCAAAATTTTTTTTAAAGAACTGCAGAATGTTATATGTGATATGACATGAACACAGAAGAAATTCGAGGCAATTTGGAAACTTTTTGGCTGGCCACAACCCCTCCCCCCCATACCGGCCAAAATCCGAGCAAAACCATTCATATTTTGTCTGTGTTCCAGTCTCTGGGTTTTGGTATTTCAGGTGTTGTTTGTTTTTGCTAAATTTTCATGTGATGTTAACTTTCTGCAAAAGAAACTCGGAGTGTTTCGTAATCGTAATTCTAACATGTATTCGGGTTATTTAGACGATGTTAAAAAGTTCGAACGGATATCGATGACCCAATTTTTCCCCGCTGGAAATTTTTCAAGAGTTAGATTTTTTCCGAGTTTAAAATTATCAGAAAATCTTGCAAGCGATTCTGTGGACTCTTTAGAAGAACGAAACCCTAACTCGATTATGTGACCGTCAGAACCGCCATGAACCCTAGGGTTTATGGTAGTTCAGCGATGTCACATGTGAGTCATTGGTTGACCCTTTTACGGCTGGTTCATAGGAGTTGTGGCATGTTTCTGGGTACTTTTTGAACTCCGCTCAAGCGTTGAGCTTCACGGGAAATTTTGGGTGCTTGTTTATTCGATCGAAAAGTTTAACTTCATCTAGCTATCTGTGATTGTGATATAATATTTGGAATCCACAAATAGTTATGAGATAACTAGACTGAATTTTATAAATCTAGCAGTTTAGTCTCATTTGATCGGTTGCCACAAAATTTTGATGTGGATCGAAAGTCCGTCGCAATTACGTAGTGTGCGCGGATACTCGCAGGGTAACCTTAATAGATAGCCATGCCCCATAGCCCATACCAAGTGACTGTAGGAGAACCCCGTCGCCAAAAGCATCCGTTCGGGTGCTCGCGGCAGCGGTGTTTCGCCTTAGTGCACTTCGTCGACGGCATCGAGGGGTGCAGCCGTCTACTAAAGATTCTGACGAGCATTCGATCAGGTTATCGGGATCTTGTTGAATTACCCGACAGGTTATTGGAAAGCGTTTTCAATATCGAGACTAAAACGCGGGGTTTGCAATTCTTAGGCATGTGATGTCTAAGGAATTCATTTTGTTGGGCATGAAATCCAAAGTATATGATCCGTTGGGTTTATGATGTCTAAGGTGATTGCGGATTCTAATTGTTATAGTTTTTCACTTTCTTTTCTGCGACCGAAAGTGTAATATGTGGTGTATCGCCGGTTTCGTTGCTATACGTCAACAACAACTGGGATACGCATATTTACTTACGTTGATGACTTGTGATGTTATGTGTTGCTGTGATATGTTATATTAGATCGTCGTGTTCTGAATAGCCGGGGTTTTTTTGTGTGAGATGAGACTTTTTTCATTTTCATTCATGTAAAATTCATTGTATGAAATATTTTTTTATTGGGGCACTTCCGGGTTGAGGATGATGTCACCATTTATGTATATTATTTACTTTTCCGCATTAGGATAGACCCAAGGCAGGGAGCACAAGCAAACGGGTTTTAGGGTCCAGTGGGAGGCCATCTCGAGGAGTTGAGACCGAGTCTCCTAACTCTAGAATTGGTAGGGTTGCTTGACGCTCTCCTAGGGGGTCTAAGGATGTGGGTTTGGCTATTCATCGCGACCGTGGAATCCGTGTTTTATACCGGCTTAAATAAAACATGGAATTCCTAGTATATCCAATATTTCATATATGATTCTTCTGCTGCTGATATTCTGTGATGTGGTTACTTGATATGTTCTAAGATGAATGCCTATATTATATATATGAGATATAATAAATAATGCTGCTTTCGTTTCTTATGTGATGCTTAGGAAGCATAAATAAATGGGACTTCATTGTAAGTCGATGTGCAACACCCCACGAGTTGCGGGGAGGCGGAAATATGAAAAACGATCTTGTTCTAAAACATACATCGATTAACCGAAGATCTTTGCTAAACAATACTTAACAATAATCATAGAGTTCTAAGCTACTATGTAAAGAGATTATACCAAACGATTCTAGTCTTTCGTCTTTACGATCTCTACGGCCTCCTTGGATCTCCACGTTCTCCTCGGCTTCCTTCCGTGATAGACGATCCACCCGAGAACCCTAATCCAAGCTATTACCTCTAAACTTGAGGTTACTTAGTTTCTCTAGTTGCTAATTAAAGTAACTAAGGTGATGTAGAGTTTGGTTATGGAGTGTTTAGTCTTTACTAATCCTTGTACTCAACTCATGAGTGGTAGGATTAGGGTTTGGAGAAGGAGAGAGAGCTTGAGGAGAGAGAAGGTGGAGATGATAATGAGAATAGAAAAGCTTCTCACTTGAATATATCAAACATAATGAATTATCAAATAATATCGATTAAATGATTATTCACCATGCTTCATTTATTCAAGAAGAGTGATTCATCATGTGAGTCATTAGATCATTAATGATGCATTAATGATGCATTTAATGATACGATGAATCATATGAATGAGTCACTAAAGCAATTAATGAAAATGCCACCTTAACCCCTCATGTCACATCCTTCTAGAAGCTTCTAGGAAATTACGAGAATGCCCCTCGCATCCGTGAAAACACGGAAAAACTTTAGACAGTATAAATCCAATAACCTGATACTAGAATCTGGCTTAAACCAAAGCCGGCTAGTAAAAACTGTCCGAATGTCGTACGTGCGTTTAAACACGTATGCGTCCGAACCTTTGTCGTAAAACCATACGACCTCTATATCTTTTCACCTGGGTTTTGGAAATCTCTGTGTGGGACTCTAAAGACTCAACTACTACGCTGGCAGTGGGTTTAACCACAGACCGCAAGCGGCACTAGCTGTACGTAACGGTCCCCAGATAGTTGTCGATAAGAAAGCCGATGAGGTAACTCATCCGAAATCCTACTGAGCCTGTCCGTGACAATATCCGCGCAGTTCGGTCTGTTCGTCTAAGAGTATCGCATGTATGGTCTAGAGAGGTGGTGGACGTCAGACCCCTAATAACCGTACAAGTCGTGTCGGCATAGCTCAAGACCATCCGAGAATCTACTGATCAGGCCATCAGTAATTCTCAATCAGCCCTGGCCAGGGACTTATGGTAATGACCAACCGATCACCGGACGATATCAACTCCCTATACCGGGAGAGACGAATCCCTAACAGTCGCTCATTGCCTCTACGTGGCTCGGGACTGTGCCCAACTAAAACCTGTTTGCACGACTCCTTTGAATCGTGGTAGGGTAGCAATCAAAGTACAATAGGAACTCACACGAGATAAATGACAACCTTAAGTCAACGGACTATCTGCATACATGTCACCTGAGAACAGCTATCTGACGTTAGGTATAATACCATCCAGCCAGTTCTCGTCGAGTCCTGTCCGGTGTACTCACATCCAGAGAGCATCTGTATACAATCTTAGGTGCACTCCACCAATGGCTGCGGGACCAGTCCATCGCCCCTCCTCAGAGTCTAGATATGTATACACTAGTCTACTCCGGAGTATCGATGCCCAGTCTCGATACTCCTGTGACCAGGGACATCTAAGGATGTGCCTAATGACTATCCAGCTCCCACAAGTATGACTGCCATCACAACGCCGGTAGTCAGGCAAACACCCTATAGGCTTTATCAACATACATATATAAATACCAAGTAAAATATATCATACATTAAGACAAAGACAAACTAAATAGCGTACTACCATATCAAGCAAGACTGTCATGTACATACATATCCCTAGCATCCTATACAATGAAGGCTTCTAGGGCATATATATCCAACAATCTCCCACTTGCACTAAGGCCTATAATTGGCGCAATGAGTACCTACTGTCTCTACCTGATCCAGTTGCTGGCGTACCGCATGCCTAACATCTCAAACAGCCTCTCGAACTGTACTTGAGGGATAGCCTTGGTGAATGGATCTGCCGTGTTGTCTTTTGTGTCCACTCTCCGTATCTCGATCTCCCGATGATCCACGATCTCCCTGATCAGGTGAAACCGCCTTAAGATATGCCTGGATTTCTGATGGGACCTTGGTTCCTTCACTAAAGCTATAGCGCCATTGTTATCGCAATACAAAGGTATTGGATTGGCAATGGAAGGAACCACCTGAAGTTCAGAAACGAACTTCCTCATCCAGACAGCCTCTTTTGCGGCTTCACTAGCAGCTATATACTCAGACTCCATAGTTGAGTCTGCGACGGTATCCTGTTTGGAACTCCTCCAACATACCGCCCCTCCATTGAGGGTAAACACAAAACCCGAAATGGATTTAGAATCATCCTTGTCACTTTGGAAGCCGGAGTCGGTAAAAGCCTCTACCTGGAGGTCCTTATTACCGTAAACTAAGAACATCTTCCTAGACCTTCTCAGGTTCTTGAGAATGTTCTTCACCGCTATCCAATGTTTCTCACCTGGGTCAGACTGATACCTGCTTACCACACTAAGTGCATAAGCTACATCCGGTCAGGTACATAACATTGCATACATTATAGATCCTACCGCCAAAGCGTAGGGTATAATGCCCATGCGAGCCCTCTCTTCATCAGTCTTTGGAGACATCTCTTTGGAGAGGGTGATTCCGTGACAAGCGGGCATATTACCACGCTTGGAATCTTCCATACTAAATCTCTTTAGTATAGTGTCAATATACCTGGACTGTGAAAGTCCCAACATTCTATTAGATTTATCACGATGGAATGATGCATCTCCCAACTCTTTCATAGAGAATTTCTGTGACAAGAAGAGCTTTACTGATTGTAGCATAGGGATATCATTCCCTATCAGTAGTATGTCGTCGACGTACAAAATGAGGAAGACTACTGCTCTTTCTACAATCTTCCTATAAATACATGGTTCATCTACATTTTTGATAAAGTCAAATTCTTTGACTGTCTCATCAAAGCAGATGTTCCAACTCCGCGATGCTTGCTTTAATCCATAGATGGATTTAAGCAACTTGCAGACTCTTCCGCTGCTCCCACTGTCTAAGAAACCTTCTGGTTGATCCATGTAAACACTCTCTTCTAAATGTCAATTTAGAAAAGTTGTTTTTACGTCCATCTGCCAGATTTCATAGTCATGGAAGGTAGCAATCGCAAGCAGGATCCGAATGGATTTAAGCATAGCTATAGGTGAAAAGGTTTCATCATAGTCCAATCCTGGTCTTTGACGAAAACCTTTTGCTACGAGTCTAGCTTTGTAGGTTTCCACTTGTCCAAATGCACCAATCTTCTTTTTGAAGATCCATTTGCATCCAACTAGTTTTACACCAGGAGGAGCAACTTCTAAAGTCCATACTTTATTGGTGTACATGGATTCCATTTCGGATCTCATAGCATCCAGCCATTTCATCGAGTCACTACTCGTAATAGCCTGCTGAAAACTAGTTGGCTCATCATCATCGATGATGCAATCCTCTCGATCCCCATCTAGAAGAAAACCATAGTATCTTTCAGGAGGATGAGAAAGCCTGCTAAATCTGCGGACTGGCGTTGGTTCGTCATGTTCTATTGAAATCTGAGGTTCTACTAAGTCCTCGGTAGCAGTTTGAGGTTCTGGAATTTCTTTCAGCTCTACCGCGCTCCCACTAATTTCTTTTGCAAGAAATTCGCTTTCTAAGAAGACAATGTGACGAGCGACAAACACCTTTTGTTCTTCAGTGTGGTAGACCATATACCCTCTTGAATGCTTGGGGTATCCTACAAACTTGCATAAAACCGATCGTGCCTCGAGCTTGTCCGGATTATGCTTTTTAACATATGCCAGACACCCCCATATCTTGATATACTTGAGATATGGTCTCTTCCCGCTCCACATTTCATATGGAGTGGTAGGTACTGACTTAGTTGGAACTCTATTCAATAGGTATGCGGCTGATTCTAGAGCAAATCCCCAGAAGGAAAGTGGCAACTCAGCACTACTCATCATTGAACGCACCATATCTAATAGCGTGTGATTCCTCCTTTCTGATACACCATTATGCTGATGTGTATAAGGCGGAGTAAGCTGAGAGAGAATTCCATTCTCTTTTAAGCTTTCAAGGAAACTGGTACTTAAGTATTCTCCACCTCGATCAGATCGAAGTGTCTTGATGCTTTTACCAGTTTGTTTCTCTACTTCATTTTTATACTCCTTAAACTTCTCAAAAGCCTCGGATTTATGCTTCATTAAGAACACATTTCCATACCTAGAGAAGTCATCAGTAAAAGTGATGAAGTAGGGGTGACCACTTCGTGCATGCGTAGATATCGGACGACATACATCACTATGTACAAGTCCCAAGAGTTCAGTGGCTCTTTCTCCGTGTCCGGTGACCGGAGATTTGGTCATTTTTCCTTTGATACATGATTGATAGGTTGCATATGATGAATATTCAAACGGATCTAAATATCCATCTTTATGTAACTTAGTCAACCATGTTTCATTTATATGACCAATTCTACAATGCCATAGGAAGGCTTGATTCGAATCTGGAGCCTTTCTTTTACGCGTGTTTTGAATATTGAAAATTTGAGGTTGATTAAGTATGTATATGCCGTTTTCCAGTGTGCCATACCCAATCAGTTCTTGATTTAGGTGAATGTTCATAACATTTCTTTCAAGCGCAAAACTATATCCTTCATTCGATAACAAAGATACTGATATAATATTACACAACATACTGGGAATACAAAAACAGCTGTACAACACCAAAATGTGTCCACTAGTCAACCCTAGGTGATATTCCCCTATTGCAATTGCATCTACATGCATTCCATTGCCCATCCGGAGAGTCATTTCACCTGTCCCCAGCACTCTACTATTTCTCAGATCCTGCAATGAATTACAGATATGAGAACCAGAACCGGTATCAAGTACCCATGATGTAGAGTTAACTGAAAGACAATTTTCGATTACAAACACACATGAAGTAGAAGCAACCGCTTGCTTCATGTCCTTGGCTTTGAAGGCCTGACAATCCTTCTTCCAGTGCCCTTGCTTGTGACAATAGAAGCACTCGTTCTTTTCTGTCTTCACCCTTCCTGCTTTGTTCGTTCCCTGCACCTTCTTGACCCCACCTTTCGGTTTGGTGGCTTTCATCTTCTTCTTCCCTTTAGCTTTCGCTTTAGATTTAGAAGAAGATGATTGGCCAACATACAGAACGGGGGTCTTCTCCTTTTTCAAGGAGGTCTCTGCTACCCTTAACATATTGAGGAGCTTTGGAAGATCAGCTTCTATTTCGTGCATGTTGAAGTTCAGCGCGAACTGAGAGAAGGTGTGGGGAAAGGACTGCAAAATCAAGTCGATATACAAATCGTTCTCTAGCACGCATCCCAGGTTTGCGAGTTCCTCAACGAGGATGATCATTTTGAGGACGTGCTCTCCTACAGGCGATCCTGGAGCTAACCTCATCTGGAGGAGTTTCCTTGAGGCTTCGTATCTTGCGATACGGGAGTGCTCCCCATACAATTCTTTGACATGGAGAAAGATGGATACAATATCCATACTCTCGTGCTGTTTCTGGAGTTCATTGTTCATGGACGCCAGCACGATACACTTAGCTCGCTCACAATCTAGATCCTAGGTTTTGCGGACATCCCTGTCCACAACTAAGGAATCTGGTCCAGGCATAAGGGGAGGAACAGCGGTGGTAACATATGCTACTTTGTCATAAGTCAGTGCAATATTGACGTTCCTTAGCCAATCTTTATAGTTCTGCCCGGTCAGTATATTTTTTCAAGTAATAGTTTTAGTCCAGTCATGGAGCTGCCAGAGAGAGAGAAAAGAAAACACTCAGCATATGCTCTTGCAAGTTTAGATTGGTTTATTAATATATCTAAACAGGATAGCTCCCACTGTTTCCTCAAATCCTTCTTCAAAACCTAAAAGAAGAACTAGTCGGGATTTAATCACACGTCACAATACTTGCTTTACCTTTCAGCCAGGCTAGTGTTGGTACTTCGAGGGAGGTTTTCCAACGCTTTCGCGAAGTTCCTTAATAAAATAACCCCTTTTCCCTGGAGGCGTAGCCCCTCTAACACCTTTCTAGTCACCTACTTGGTTTATAGCATTGATTGTTAAGTGAGAAAATTTCCTGAGAGTAATCCTACTCATCAGTAGGATCGGGATCCAACTATCATTGCATGATGCCCTAGATGGAAGCCACTCTAGTCACCACACTTCAGAAAGTATGCTAAATCTGCAAGTTTCCTTTATGTTTGAAACTCCCGATGTGATTTTTTTTTACCCCAAGTGTAAGTCCGTGTTGCCCACCCCGGTGCTTACGGGGAGGCGGAAAACATAATAAAAATCGGATTTTTAATGACTTAGGCAACATGGACTATGCTTGTGAGGATCTTTGCTAAACATAAACTAGCTAACCCTAACTACAAAGTAGCTAAGCGAAGAAAGGTTATACCTTTGGTCTTTAGTCCTTCTCTCCTTGCTCCTAGGTATGGTAGAAAAGGATCACCTTGCTTGTCTTCTCCCGTCAAAGAAGGATCCACCCGAAAGCCACCACCTTTAGCTTCAACTCCAAGCTAGGAGTAACTAGAGTGCAAGAAATGCTAAGACTTGAACCCTAGAAGTGAGTAGAGAAGATCAAGAGAGGGTTTTTCTCAAGCTTTTTGTTTCTCAACACATGAGAGGGAGAGAGCTTGAGGGAGAGGATGAGCAAGAGAGAGAAATAGAATGAGAGAATGAATTATTTGTGAGCCTTTCTCACTAATATGTGTGTATAATTTTTAATTGAATAATTAGCTAGATAATTATCATGGTAAATCATGACATGACCATTATCATTTCAAATTGCAAAGATCAAAAAGCATCTTCCAAAAGAAATTATGATGGTCAAAGTGTCAACCTTGGTCA
Organism: Agapanthus africanus; assembly: GCA_030015575.1. NCBI lineage: Eukaryota > Viridiplantae > Streptophyta > Magnoliopsida > Asparagales > Amaryllidaceae > Agapanthus > Agapanthus africanus. The sequence continues at coordinate 248,463,621 of CM057343.1, read as the reverse complement.
ACAAGTCAAAGAAGTCAAAAGGTCAACAACCACAACCATGGATAATTATTAAACTAATTACTAATTAACAATAACACACACATAAATATTAGGGTTAATAAAATGACAACAACCATTAACCCTAATCAAGGTCCTCTCCCTCAATCTCAAGCAACTGTGCATACGCACCCGCATTCGTGATCCGAGGAACACGAACACAATGAGAAAAACCAATCTCTAATCATATACTAGGATCCGGCTTAAAACAAAGCCCGCTAGTATAAACTGTCCGGACAGCAAACGTGCACAAGTGCGCGGATGCGAACGAACCCTGTCGCAAAACCATGCGACCTCTACTCGTTTTGCCTAAAGGCGAATAGCTCTCTGTGTGGGACTCTAAAGACTCGACACTACGCTGGCAGTGGGTTTAACCACAGACCGCAAGCGGCACTAGCTGTACGTAACGGTCCCCAGGTAGATGTCGATAAGAAGACTGACGAGGTGAACCCCATCTGCACTCCTACTGAGCCTGTATGTGACAGTCTCCGTACAGTCCGGTCTGTTCGTCTGATACATCGCATGGCGGGCCTAGGGGGGCGGAGAACGTCAGTCCCCTAATAGCGGTACAAGTCGTGTCGGAGTGAAGCCCAGAACACCCTGAGATAACACTGGAAGCCTACCAGTATATCCCGCTTGCCCTGGCCAGGGACTACTCGTGTAATGGCTCTCCTAGACACAGCGCGATGTCAACCCCCAATACCGGGAGAGACGAATCCTGTCTAACCGTCACTGCCTCCAAGTGCTTCGGGACTGTACCCAAAAACTACCTGTTTGCACAGCTCCTTTGAGCCGTGGTAGGGTAGTAATCAAAGTGCAGTGGGAACACACTCGAGGCGAAGTGACAGTGTCAAGTCAGCGGACTAAGCTGTACTCATGTCACCTGGGAACTGATAACTGACGATAGGTATATTACCAACCAACAGTTCCCGACGAGTCCTGTCCAGTGTACTCGTAACCTAACGAGCACCCGCATACTATCCCAAGTACGACGTACTAACGGCTGTGGGACAGACCGTCTCCCACACTGGGATGAGAAGCGCATACGCTAGTCTACTCCGGAGTATCGATGCCCTGTCTCGATAGTCCAACGACCAGGGACCTGTATAAGGATGTGCTTATAGATTACCCAGCTCCCACGAGTGCGAGCGCCATCACAACGCTGGTAATCAAGCAAAGATCCTAAGGGCTCTACTAATATGTATACCAGCAATATGCTAAAAGAAACACATGCACATATTAAAGCAGAGACAAACCAAGTAGCATACTACCATTTCGAGCAAGATTGTATATACAACTGTGAATATCCCAAGCTTCCATTAAGTAATATACAAGCCAGTATGATACAGTAATGGCCTCTAGGGCATATACACTAACAATCTCCCACTTGCACTAAGGCCATGTACTGGCGTATCGAAGACCTATCATCTCGATCAGCCGCTCGAACTGAGTCTGGGGCAAGGCCTTGGTGAATGGATCTGCTGTGTTATCCTCTGATGCAACTCTCCGGACCTCGATCTCCTGGCGATCCACGATCTCCCTGATCAGGTGATACCGCCTTAAGATGTGTCTGGATTTCTGATGGGACCTGGGTTCCTTCGCTAAAGCTATAGCCCCGTTGTTGTCGCAATACAGAGGTATTGGGTCAACAACGGACGGAACCACCTGAAGTTCTTTCAAGAACTTCCTCATCCAGACAGCTTCTTTTGCGGCATCAGATGCAGCGATGTATTCCGCTTCCATAGTCGAGTCAGCAACGGTTTCCTGTTTGGAGCTCTTCCAACACACCGCCCCTCCATTGAGGGTAAAGACAAAACCCGACATGGACTTGGAATCATCCTTGTCACTCTGGAAGCTGGAGTCAGCAAAGGCCTCAACCTGCAGGTCTTTTCCGCCATACACCAAGAACATCTCCTTAGTCCTTCTCAGGTACTTGAGAATGTTCTTTACTGCTATCCAATGTTTCTCCCCTGGGTTTGACTGATACCTGCTTACCACACTCAGTGCATAAGCCACATCCGGTCTGGTACATAACATCGCATACATTATAGAGCCAACCGCAGAAGCGTAGGGTATAATAGACATGCGATCCCTCTCCAAATCAGTCTTGGGAGACATCTCTCTGGAGAGGGTGATCCCGTGACAAGCCGGTAGATTACCGCGCTTGGAATCTTCCATACTGAATCTCTTCAGTATGGTGTCGATGTACCTGGACTGCGAGAGTCCTAATATCCTCTTGGATCTGTCACGGTAGATCCGGATACCCAGAATGTAGGAGGCATCACCCAGGTCTTTCATGGAGAACCTGTGTGACAAGAACCCCTTGACAGATTGTAGCATAGGAATGTCATTTCCTATTAAGAGAATGTCATCCACGTATAAAACGAGGAATACTACAGTTCTCGCTACAAATCTACAATAGATGCATGGTTCATCTGGATTTTTGATAAAGCCAAATTCTTTGACCGTCTCATCAAAACAGATGTTCCAACTCCGCGATGCCTGCTTGAGCCCATAAATGGACTTGAGCAACTTGCACACCTTTCCGCTGCTCCCACTTTGAATGAAACCCTCTGGCTGGTCCATATAGACACACTCCTCTAAATGTCCATTTAGAAAAGCTGTCTTTACGTCCATCTGCCAAATCTCATAATCGTGGAAAGCAGCGATGGCAAGAAGGATCCGAATGGATTTCAGCATAGCTACTGGAGAAAAGGTTTCGTCATAGTCCAAACCAGGTCGCTGACGAAAACCCTTTGCTACCAGTCTAGCTTTATAGGTCTCAATCTGTCCATCTACACCAATCTTCCTTTTGAAGATCCACTTGCATCCTACGGGTTTTACCCCGTCTGGAGCAATGTCCAACGTCCATACTTTGTTGGTGTACATGGACTCCATCTCGGTCCGCATTGCATCCAGCCATTTTACCGAGTCGACGCTCTGAATGGCTTGCTGGAAGCTAGTAGGCTCATCACAATCTAGGATGCAGTCCTCTCTATCCCCGTCAATGAGGAAACCGTAGTACCTCTCGGGCGGGTGAGACTGCCTACTACTCCTGCGGAGCGGCATAGGAATGTCCTGTTCTTTTGAACCTTCTGGTTCCACTAAACTTTCAGTAATAGTTTGTGGTTCTGGAATTTCTTCCAGTTCTATTGCGCTCCCACTTAATTCTTTTTCTATGAACTGATGTTCTAGAAAGTGGGCATGACGAGAAACAAGGACTTTTTGTTCCTCTTCGTAATAGAAGTAATATCCCTTGGAGTTCTTTGGATATCCCACAAACTTGCACTGTACTGAGCGTGCCTCGAGCTTGTCCGCATGCTGCTTTTTTACAAAAGCTGGACATCCCCATGTCTTAATGTGATTAAGATAGGGTTTCTTCCCACTCCATAACTCATATGGTGTTGTAGGCACAGTCTTAGTGGGAACACGGTTCAAAAGATATGCAGCTGTTTCTAGCGCATACCCCCAGAATGATCGCGGTAACTCAGCGTTACTCATCATGGACCGTACCATATCCAATAGGGTTCGGTTCCGTCTCTCCGATACACCGTTATGTTGCGGAGTGTATGGAGGAGTAAGCTGAGAGAGAATTCCATTCTCTTTTAAATAGTTCAGGAATTCGGCACTTAAGTATTCTCCTCCTCGATCCGATCTTAGGATCTTGATACTTTTGCCTGTTTGTTTTTCTACTTCATTCTTATATTCCTGGAATTTTTCAAAAGCCTCGGATTTATGTTTCATTAAGAAGACATAACCGTACCTTGAAAAATCATCCGTAAAGGTAATGAAGTAAGAATAACCGCTTCGCGCATGTGTAGACATTGGACCGCACACGTCGCTGTGTACGAGTCCCAAGAGCTCGCTCGCTCTTTCTCCGTGTCCAGAAAACGGAGCCTTTGTCATCTTTCCTTTGAGACAGGATTGACAAGTTGCATACGATTGATATTCGAACGAATCTAAGTATCCTTCAGTATGTAACTTAGTCAATCTTCTCTCATTGATGTGACCCAGTCTACAATGCCATAAGAAAGTTTTATTAATTTCTGGAGACTTTCTTTTGTGTGTATTCTGGATATTGAAAACCTGTGGTTGGTTTAAAACGTATATACCGTTGTTCAATGTACCTGACCCAATCAACACTTGATTAAGGTGAATGTTCACTACATTACTTACAAATGCAAATTCATAACCTTCTTTAGATAATAAAGATACAGAAATGATATTACAGGTTGCATTTGGTACATAATAACAACTACGCAAAACCAAAAAGTGTCCATCTGATAATCCCAGGTGATAGTCCCCCACGGCCTCAGCATCCATGCTAGCACCGTTCGCAACTCTGAGGGTCATGTCACCTGCCTTCAAAACTCTACGCTTTCTCAACGCCTGCAAAGAATTACAGATATGAGATCCTGATCCGGTATCCAATACCCAGGAATTAGAGTTTATTGATAGACAATTTTCAATAACATACACACCTGAAGCTGAAGCTGCAACTCGCTTCAAATCCTGTGTTCTGGCTTTCCAAGCCTTGCAATCTTGTTTCCAGTGACCACTTTTGTGACAATAGAAGCATTCTTCCTTCCCCACCAGCTTCCCCGCTACTTTTGTTGCTTTACCCTTTCCCTTCGTATCCACTTTACCGACACCGCCTCTTGGTTTGGCGGGGGCTTTCTTCTTCTTGCCCTTGGCTTTCGCCCTGGACCTAGAAGAGGAAGATCCTCCTACAAACAAAGTGGATGTCTCCCTACCCTTCTGTAGGGTGCCCTCAGCAGTCCTCAACATGTTCAGAAGTTCGGCCAGTTCAACCTCCTTTCCTTGCATGTTGAAGTTGAGAATGAACTGGGCGTAAGTGGAAGGAAGGGACTGGAGAATCAGATCAGTATAGAGTTCATTCTCCAACGTGGTCCCAAGGTCCGCGAGCTCCTCTATGTAGCCGATCATCTTAAGCACGTGGTCCGCTACCGATGATCCGACGGCCAACCTTGCCGAAAAGAGCTTCTTCGACACTTCGTATCTAGCGATACGAGACTGCTCTCCATACAGTTCTTTTGTATGGAGAAATATGGACTCTAGGTCCATATTCTCGTGCCTCCTCTGATGGTCGTTGTCCATCGAGGCTAGTACGAGGCATCTGGCCCTCGCGCAATCTATCTCCCATGTCTTACGGATTTCAACATCCGCGACGCTGGAGGTGGGACCTGGGACAGGGGGAGCTTTGGTGGTAAGTATATACCCCAGCTTGTCATAAGTGATAGCTATCTTGACATTCCTGAGCCAATCTTTGTAGTTTGGCCCTGTCAATATGTTTTTATCTAATAGTAACTTAAGTCCGGTCATCTTGAATGGTCGCTGCAATTAGGAGAGAGAAAAGAAACACTTTAGCATGATGCTCTTGCAAGTTTAGAGTGGTTTTTAGTTTGTCTAAACTGGATGGCTCCCACTGTTTCTCGAATCCCTTCTCAAACCATAAAGAAAAGGATTAGCCGGGATCATTCTCACCGTACAATACTTGCTTAACCGTTCAGCCAGGCCAGTGTCGGTACTTCGAGGGAGGTTTTCCAACGCTTTCGCGAAGTTCCTTAATTAAGTAACCTCTTTTCCCTGTGGGCGTAGCCCCGCTAACACCTTTCTAGGCACCTACTAGGTTTATAGCATTGATCGTTAAGTGAGAGTTTTCCCGAGGAGTAGCATATACTCACAGTAGGATCGGGATCCAAATATCATCGCGTGATAAAACCGAAGGAATCCTACCAGAATTATCACACTCCAAATGGTATGCAACGCTAGCAAGTTTCAGTACTTATGAAACTCCCGATGTGGATTTTTGCCCCATGCTCTTATGACCTTGACTTTGGCCAAAATATCATAAGTCACATGTCAAGTTCTACCCGTCATTCTCCTGGTTAATTTGGATCCACCCGTACCTACCCTTGACTTTGGCCAAAATGGCAGCACGACTGTCCCAAATCAACGCATCTATCTATGCTGCACATGAATACCCAAACGCTACCAATCACTATGCCTTGACTTTGGCCAAAATACATAGCTTGAATACTTTTGACCATTCATGTGGAATGACGGAGGGCTACGGATGGTTTTGGCGAAACCGTGAACGTAGTGAACTTGATATAATCGATGGAACGAGATAGCTTTTAAAAGGAGTGGTTCAAGCTCCGCGTTTAAAAGTTTTAGTTTTGAAAAGAACCGAGTGGTTTTCAAAGTGTTCCAATCGACTTTTACTTGGTTTATTTCTTGCATTAGTTCTTTTAATGCGTCCCATCATTTAATCCTACCATTGCAGAAAACAACCAAAATATGACGTACGCTTATGCCATTCGCATTCGCCACGGGGCCCCGTCATCACCCGTTAGGTTACTTAACTAACGACAGAGCGGGGGCTGGGCTAGCGCGGCTGTAAAACATAAGCAACGCCTAAATAGTTATTATATATAAATATATAGCAATGATAGACATTACAGATCACAGATGAATACATTGGATATACTAGGAATCCGCAATGCGTTCGAGCCTGCAACGCAAAGCGGATTACACGGTCGCGGTGAATAGCCAATACCCCACCCAAGACCCCTACGGGTGCGGCAAACTACCCGCCAAGCACCCGAAGCGAAGCAACCTCCCTCACCACCGTGAGTAGGCCACTCGGCGCTTCGAGATACCCGGTAGTTTGTGCACCCCCTCCATGGGTCTATCCTAGGAGCAAAAACAGTAAAAAGAATTATACAATGACGGCTACAACCCCGACCCGGTTGTGCGGCCATACAAAGAATATTATTACATCAATTTACATGTTACAAATGAATGAAAGAAAAACAACGCTCATCTCACATCCACCCCGGCCATTCACCCGCGACAATCCAATCCATTCATATCCACAAACCAACAATCACAGAACACAGAGATGTATAACCCCGACTAATCGACTTATAGCGATTAGCCGACGTTCAATACATACAAGCATCACAGATATAACCGATATAGTTAAAGTGTAGTGAAGTTCCGAAAAAAAATACGGATTTATAGGCCCCCAAAAGTAAATTTTAGTTCTGGAAAATCTGGGCATATATTATATATCCTAAAAATCCTAAAACCAACTCAGAAACAATCTGCACCAAAAAAAGATACAGAGAGTTGACAAGACGGCCGCGCTTCCGCTGCAAGAGCTTCCTTATGCCGCGGAAGCGCGGTCCTCTTGGCTCCTCTCTGGTTCGTATTTGGTGGTGTTTCACACAAAACCCTGAGACAATTTTACAAGTATACAGTTTTTCATTTTAACCAGGAAAAATTTTAACAGAAAGTTGGATTTTGAAAAAGTTTGGTTTTAGGGTTTTTCGGTTTCGAAACTTCGTTACACTTAACTACTTAGCTAGTTTGAGTTTAGTTAGGCTCTGATACCACTGTAAGTCCGTGTTGCCCACCCCGGTGCTTACGGGGAGGCGGAAAACATAATAAAAATCGGATTTTTAATGACTTAGGCAACATGGACTATGCTTGTGAGGATCTTTGCTAAACATAAACTAGCTAACCCTAACTACAAAGTAGCTAAGCGAAGAAAGGTTATACCTTTGGTCTTTAGTCCTTCTCTCCTTGCTCCTAGGTATGGTAGAAAAGGATCACCTTGCTTGTCTTCTCCCGTCAAAGAAGGATCCACCCGAAAGCCACCACCTTTAGCTTCAACTCCAAGCTAGGAGTAACTAGAGTGCAAGAAATGCTAAGACTTGAACCCTAGAAGTGAGTAGAGAAGATCAAGAGAGGGTTTTTCTCAAGCTTTTTGTTTCTCAACACATGAGAGGGAGAGAGCTTGAGGGAGAGGATGAGCAAGAGAGAGAAATAGAATGAGAGAATGAATTATTTGTGAGCCTTTCTCACTAATATGTGTGTATAATTTTTAATTGAATAATTAGCTAGATAATTATCATGGTAAATCATGACATGACCATTATCATTTCAAATTGCAAAGATCAAAAAGCATCTTCCAAAAGAAATTATGATGGTCAAAGTGTCAACCTTGGTCAACAAGTCAAAGAAGTCAAAAGGTCAACAACCACAACCATGGATAATTATTAAACTAATTACTAATTAACAATAACACACACATAAATATTAGGGTTAATAAAATGACAACAACCATTAACCCTAATCAAGGTCCTCTCCCTCAATCTCAAGCAACTGTGCATACGCACCCGCATTCGTGATCCGAGGAACACGAACACAATGAGAAAAACCAATCTCTAATCATATACTAGGATCCGGCTTAAAACAAAGCCCGCTAGTATAAACTGTCCGGACAGCAAACGTGCACAAGTGCGCGGATGCGAACGAACCCTGTCGCAAAACCATGCGACCTCTACTCGTTTTGCCTAAAGGCGAATAGCTCTCTGTGTGGGACTCTAAAGACTCGACACTACGCTGGCAGTGGGTTTAACCACAGACCGCAAGCGGCACTAGCTGTACGTAACGGTCCCCAGGTAGATGTCGATAAGAAGACTGACGAGGTGAACCCCATCTGCACTCCTACTGAGCCTGTATGTGACAGTCTCCGTACAGTCCGGTCTGTTCGTCTGATACATCGCATGGCGGGCCTAGGGGGCGGAGAACGTCAGTCCCCTAATAGCGGTACAAGTCGTGTCGGAGTGAAGCCCAGAACACCCTGAGATAACACTGGAAGCCTACCAGTATATCCCGCTTGCCCTGGCCAGGGACTACTCGTGTAATGGCTCTCCTAGACACAGCGCGATGTCAACCCCCAATACCGGGAGAGACGAATCCTGTCTAACCGTCACTGCCTCCAAGTGCTTCGGGACTGTACCCAAAAACTACCTGTTTGCACAGCTCCTTTGAGCCGTGGTAGGGTAGTAATCAAAGTGCAGTGGGAACACACTCGAGGCGAAGTGACAGTGTCAAGTCAGCGGACTAAGCTGTACTCATGTCACCTGGGAACTGATAACTGACGATAGGTATATTACCAACCAACAGTTCCCGACGAGTCCTGTCCAGTGTACTCGTAACCTAACGAGCACCCGCATACTATCCCAAGTACGACGTACTAACGGCTGTGGGACAGACCGTCTCCCACACTGGGATGAGAAGCGCATACGCTAGTCTACTCCGGAGTATCGATGCCCTGTCTCGATAGTCCAACGACCAGGGACCTGTATAAGGATGTGCTTATAGATTACCCAGCTCCCACGAGTGCGAGCGCCATCACAACGCTGGTAATCAAGCAAAGATCCTAAGGGCTCTACTAATATGTATACCAGCAATATGCTAAAAGAAACACATGCACATATTAAAGCAGAGACAAACCAAGTAGCATACTACCATTTCGAGCAAGATTGTATATACAACTGTGAATATCCCAAGCTTCCATTAAGTAATATACAAGCCAGTATGATACAGTAATGGCCTCTAGGGCATATACACTAACACCAAGCTCTTATGACCTTGACGTAGGCCAACAAATCATAACACGCAAGTTAAGTTCTACCCGTCGTTGTCCTGATCAACTTAAGTACATCGTACATGCCATTGACGTAGGTTAACAAGGTGTACGTCTATCTTAAACTAATGCATCTATCTATGCAACAAACAGGCATACACACTGCTACCATACACTATGCCTTGACGTAGGCCAACAAGTATAGCATGAATACGATGTGCTGTCTATCTGAAACGACGGAGGGTTACGGCTGGTTTTTAGCAAAAAACCGTTAACGTAATGAACTTGATATGATCGAAGGAACAAAGATAGCTTTTATTTAAAAGGAGTGGTTTTAAGCTCCGCATTTAAAATTTGCTTTTTCAAGAAAACCGAGTTGTTTTTAGAAATTGTTCCAACGATTCAGTTTAGGTTTTATTTTCTTTGCATTAATAATAATGCGTCCCATCATTAACCTATCATTATTAGATAACAACAAAAATACAACGTCCTCTTATGCCATCCGCATTCGCCACTGGGTCCCGTCATCACCCGTTAGGTTACTTAACTAACGACGGAGTGGGGGCCGGACTAGCGCGGGTGCAAAACAAAAGTGATGTCTAAATATCTATCATATATAGATATTGTACATTCGTCAGACGTAATAATAGGCATTCCAGATCACAGATAAACAATATTGGATTTGCAAGCAATCCCGTTTCAATTGAGCCTGCAATGAAAGACGGATTACACAGTTGTGATGAATAGCGATTACCCCACCCCAGACCCCTACGGGTATGGCAAACTACCTGCCAAGTACCAGAAGTGAAGTGGTCTACCTCAACACTTCAAAATACCCGGTAGTTTGTGCACCCCACCTTGGGTCTTTCATAGGAGCAAAAACAATAAAAAGAAATAATGCAACGGTGGCTACAACCGCCACCTGGATGTGCCCCGCAAAAAAAAATATTACAACTTATTACAATTTCATCGAATGAATTAATACAATAACCCATCACATAACCCGGCTAATCATCACAACAGTCCAATACAGTTTATATCCACAAACAGTTCAAAACAACATCACAGATTTGTGCAACCCCCTGCCAACCGACATACTAGCAGTTAGGGGAGGTTTATGAACACATAATACATTTCACAGATATAATCAAACAAGCAAACATCGTATAATTTCGATCGATTAAACACATTAAATTCTACTCCAAATCTTCTCTGTAAATTTGAAACCTGAGCAGAAAATAAAAATACCAGAAAATACAAAATATCACAAAAGATGCACAGAAAAAAACTGGGCTGAATCGGCCCTAACTCGGCCGTGGATCCGCGGCGGATTGGTGGTATCGGCCGCGGTTCCGCGGCTCTTTGTCCGATTCAGGAGCCCATTTTTCTTGTGTTCTTATATATTCAAGCTGTTCATTCTGGAGGTCCTTAAAAAAATTTTAGACCTCATTTTTAATTCGACAGAAACTATGCAATATCGGTGTATTTTCCGGTTTGTTTCGCGTTCGAAATTCATACGACTTTGCAAGCGAGTTAATTATTGTTTAGTGAGGCTCTGATACCACTGTAAGTCGATGTGCAACACCCCACGAGTTGCGGGGAGACGGAAATATGAAAAACGATCTTGTTCTAAAACATACATCGACTAACTAAAGATCTTTGCTAAACAATACTTAACAATAAGCATAGAGTTCTAAGCTACTATGTAAAGAGATTATACCAAACGATTCTAGTCCTTCGTCTTTACGATCTCTACGGCCTCCTTTGATCTCCACGTCCTCCTCGGCTTCCTTCCGTGTTAGACGATCCACCCGAGAACCCTAATCCAAGCTATTACCTCTAAACTTGAGGTTACTTAGTTTCTCTAGTTGCTAATTAAAGTAACTAAGGTGATGTAGAGTTAGGTTATGGAGTGTTTAGTCTTTACTAATCCTTGTACTCAACTCATGAGTGGTAGGATTAGGGTTTGGAGAAGGAGAGAGAGCTTGAGGAGAGAGAAGGTGGAGATGATAATGAGAATAGAAAAGCTTCCCACTTGAATATATCAAACATAATGAATTATCAAATAATATCAATTAAATGATTATTCACCATGCTTCATTTATTCAAGAAGAGTGATTCATCATGTGAGTCATTAGATCATTAATGATGCATTAATGATGCATTTAATGATACGATGAATCATATGAATGAGTCACTAAAGCAATTAATGAAAATGCCACCTTAACCCCTCATGTCACATCCTTCTAGAAGCTTCTAGGAAATTACGAGAACGCCCCTCGCATCCGTTAAAACACGGAAAAACTTTAGACTGTATAAATCCAATAACCTGATACTAGAATCTGGCATAAAACAAAGCCGGCTAATAAAAACTGTCCGAATGTCGTACGTGCATTTAAACACGTATGCGTCCGAACCTTTGTCGTAAAACCATACGACCTCTATATCTTTTCGCCTGGGTTTGGGAAATCTCTGTGTTGGACTCTAAAGACTCGACTACTACGCTGGCAGTGGATTTAACCACAGACCGCAAGCGGCACTAGCTGTACGTAACGGTCCCCAGATAGTTGTCGATAAGAAAGCCGATGAGGTAACCCATCCGAAATCCTACTGAGCCTGTCCGTGACAATATCCGCGCAGTTCGGTCTGTTCGTCTAAGAGAATCGCATGTATGGTCTAGGAAGGTGGTGGACGTCAGACCCCTAATAACCGTACAAGTCGTGTCGGCATGGCTCAAGACCATCCGAGAATCTACTGATCAGTCCATCAGTAATTCTCAATCAGCCCTGGCCAGGGACTTATGGTAATGACCAACCGATCACCGTGCGATATCAATTCCCTATACCGGGAGAGACGAATCCCTAACAGTCGCTCACTGCCTCCACGTGGCTCGGGACTGTGCCCAACTCAAACCTGTTTGCACGACTCCTTTGAATCGTGGTAGGGTAGCAATCAAAGCACAGTGGGAACTCACATGAGATAATGACAACCTTAAGTCAACGGACTATCTGCATACATGTCACCTGAGAACTGCTATCTGATGTTAGGTATAATACCATCCAGTCAGTTCTCGGCGAGTCCTGTCCGGTGTACTCACATCCAGTGAGCATCTGTATACAATCTTTGGTGCACTCCACCAATGGCTGCGGGACCAGTCCATCGCCCCTCCTCAGGGTCTAGATATGTATACACTAGTCTACTCCGGAGTATCGATGCCCAGTCTCGATACTCCTGCGACCAGGGACATCTAAGGATATGCCTAATGACTATCCAGCTCCTACAAGTATGACTGCCATCATAATGCCGGTAGTCAGGCAAACACCCTATGGGCTTTATCAACATCCATATATAAATACCAAGTAAAATATATCATACATTAAGACAAAGACAAACCAAATAGCGTACTATCATATCAAGCAAGACTGTCTTGTACATACATATCCCTAGCATCCTATACAATGAAGGCCTCTAGGGCATATATATTCAACAATCTCCCACTTGCACTAAGGCCTATAATTGGCGCAATGAGTACCTACTGTCACTACCAGATCCAGTTGCTGGCGTACCGCATGCCCAACATCTCAAACAGCCTCTCGAACTGTACTTGAGGGATAGCCTTGGTGAATGGATCTGCCGTGTTGTCTTTTGTGTCCACTCTCCGTATCTCGATCTCCCGATGATCCACGATATCCCTGATCAGGTGAAACCGCCTTAAGATATGCCTGGATTTCTGATGGGACCTTGGTTCCTTCGCTAAAGCTACAGCGCCATTGTTATCGCAATACAAAGGTATTGGATTGGCAATGGACAGAACCACCTGAAGTTCAGAAACGAACTTCCTCATCCAGACAGCCTATTTTGCGGCTTCACTAGCAGCTATATACTCAGCCTCCATAGTTGAGTCTGTGACGGTATCCTGTTTGGAACTCCTCCAACATACCGCCCCTCCATTGAGGGTAAACACAAAACCCGAAATGGATTTAGAATTATCCTTGTCACTTTGGAAGCCGGAGTCGGTAAAAGCCTCTACCTGGAGGTCCTTATTACCGTAAACTAAGAACATCTTCCTAGTCCTTCTAAGGTACTTGAGAATGTTCTTCACCGCTATCCAATGTTTCTTACCTGGGTCAGACTGATACCTCCTTACCACACTAAGTGCGTAAGCTACATCCGGTCTGGTACATAACATTGCATACATTATAGATCCTACCGCCGAAGCGTAGGGTATAATGCCCATGCGAGCCCTCTCTTCATCAGTCTTTGGAGACATCTCTTTGGAGAGGGTGATTCCGTGACAAGCGGGCATATTACCACGCTTGGAATCTTCCATACTAAATCTCTTTAGTATAGTGTCAATATACCTGGACTGTGAAAGTTCCAACATTCTATTAGATCTATCACGATGGATCTTAATGCCCAGAATGTATGATGCATCTCCCAACTCTTTCATAGAGAATTTCTGTGACAGGAAGAGCTTTACTGATTGTAGCATAGGGATATCATTCCCTATCAGTAGTATGTCGTCGACGTACAAAATGAGGAAGACTACTGCACTTTCTACAATCTTCCTATAAATACATGGTTCATCTACATTTTTGATAAAGTCAAATTCTTTGACTGTCTCATCAAAGCAGATGTTCCAACTCCGCGATACTTGCTTTAATCCATAGATGGATTTAAGCAACTTGCAGACTCTTCCGCTGCTCCCACTGTCTAAGAAACCTTCTGGTTGATCCATGTAAACACTCTCTTCTAAATGTCAATTTAGAAAAGTTGTTTTTACGTCCATCTGCCAGATTTCATAGTCATGGAAGGCAGCAATCGCAAGCAGGATCCGAATGGATTTAAGCATAGCTATAGGTGAAAAGGTTTCATCATAGTCCAATCCTAGTCTTTGACGAAAACCTTTTGCTACGAGTCTAGCTTTGTAGGTTTCCACTTGTCCAAATGCACCAATCTTCTTTTTGAAGATCCATTTGCATCCAACTGGTTTTACACCAGGAGGAGTAACTTCTAAGGTCCATACTTTATTGGTGTACATGGATTCCATTTCGGATCTCATAGCATCCAGCAATTTCATCGAGTCACTACTCGTAATAGCATGCTGAAAACTAGTAGGCTCATCATCATCGATGATGCAATCCTCTCGATCCCCATCTAGAAGAAAACCAAAGTATCTTTCAGGAGGATGAGAAAGCCTGCTAAATCTGCGGAGTGGCGTTGGTTCGTCATGTTCTATTGAAATCTGAGGTTCTACTAAGTCCTCGGTAGCAATTTGAGGTTCTGGAATTTCTTCCAGCTCTACCGCGCTCCCACTAATTTCTTTTGCAAGAAATTCGCTTTCTAAGAAGACAATGTGACGAGCAACAAACACCTTTTGTTCTTCAGTGTGGTAGACCATATACCCTCTTGAATGCTTGAGGTATCCTACAAACTTGCATAAAACCGATCGTGCCTCGAGCTTGTCCGGATTATGCTTTTTAACATATGCCGGACACCCCCATATCTTGATATACTTGAGATATGGTCTCTTCCCGCTCCACATTTCATATGGAGTGGTAGGTACTGACTTAGTTGGAACTCTATTCAATAGGTATGCGGCTGATTCTAGAGCAAATCCCCAGAAGGAAAGTGGCAACTCCGCACTACTCATCATTGAACGCACCATATCTAATAGCGTGTGATTCCTCCTTTCTGATACACCATTATGCTGAGGTGTATAAGGCGGAGTAAGCTGAGAGAGAATTCCATTCTATTTTAAGCATTCAAGGAAACTGGCACTTAAGTATTCTCCACCTCGATCAGATCGAAGTGTCTTGATGCTTTTACTAGTTTGTTTCTCTACTTCATTTTTATACTCCTTAAACTTCTCAAAAGCCTCGGATTTATGATTCATTAAGAACACATTTCCATACCTAGAGAAGTCATCAGTAAAAGTGATGAAGTAGGAGTGACCACTTCGTGCATGCATAGACATCGGACCACATACATCACTGTGTACAAGTCCCAAGAGTTCAGTGGCTCTTTCTCCATGTCCGGTGAACGGAGATTTGGTCATTTTTCCTTTGATACATGATTGACAAGTTGCATATGATGAATATTCAAACGGATCTAAATATCCATCTTTATGTAACTTAGTCAACCTTGTTTCATTTATATGACCAAGTCTACAATGCCATAGGAAGGCTTGATTCGAATCTGGAGCCTTTCTTTTACGTGTGTTTTGAATATTGAAAATTTGAGGTTGATTAAGTATGTATATGCCGTTTTCCAGTGTGCCATACCCAATCAGTTCTTGATTTAGGTGAATGTTCATAACATTTCTTTCAAGCGCAAAACTATATCCTTCATTCGATAACAAAGATACTGATATAATATTACACAACATACTGGGAGTACAAAAACAGCTGTACAACACCAAAATGTGTCCACTAGTCAACCCTAGGTGATGTTCCCCTATTGCAATTGCATCTACATGCATTCCATTGCCCATCCGGAGAGTCATATCACCTGTCCCCAGCACTCTACTATTTCTCAGATCCTGCAATGAATTACAGATATGAGAACCAGAACCGGTATCAAGTACCCATGATGTAGAGTTAACTGAAAGACAATTTTCGATTACAAACATACCTGAAGTAGAAGCAACCGCTTGCTTCATGTCCTTGGCTTTGAAGGCCTGACAATCCTTCTTCCAATGCCCTTGCTTGTGACAATAGAAGCACTCGTTCTTTTCTGTCTTCACCCTTCCTGCTTTGTTCGTTCCCTGCACCTTCTTGACCCCACCTTTCGGTTTGGTGGCTTTCATCTTCTTCTTCCCTTTAGCTTTCGCTTTAGATTTAGAAGAAGATGATTGGCCAACATACAGAACGGGGGTCTTCTCCTTTTTCAAGGAGGTCTCTGCTACCCTTAACATATTGAGGAGCTTTGGAAGATCAGCTTCTATTTCGTGCATGTTGAAGTTCAGCACGAACTGAGAGAAGGTGTGGGGAAGGGACTGCAAAATCAAGTCAATATACAAATCGTTCTCTAGCACGCATCCCAGGTTTGCGAGTTCCTCAATGAGGATGATCATTTTGAGGACATGCTCTCCTACAGGCGATCCTGGAGATAACCTCATCTCGAAGAGTTTCCTTGAGGTTTCGTACCTTGCGATACGGGAGTGCTCCCCATACAATTCTTTGACATGGAGAAAGATGGATACAATATCCATACTCGCGTGCTATTTCTGGAGTTCATTGTTCATGGACGCCAGCACGATACACTTAGCTCGCTCACAATCTAGATCCCAGGTTTTGCGGACATCCCTGTCCACAACTAAGGAATCTGGTCCAGGCATAAGGGGAGGAACAGCGGTGGTAACATATGCTACTTTGTCATAAGTCAGTGCAATATTGACGTTCCTTAGCCAATCTTTATAGTTCTGCCCGGTCAGTATATTTTTTTCAAGTAATAGTTTTAGTCCAGTCATGGAGCTGCCAGAGAGAGAGAAAAGAAAACACTCAGCATATGCACTTGCAAGTTAAGATTGGTTTATTAATATATCTAAACAGGATGGCTCCCACTGTTTCCTCAAATCCTTCTTCAAAACCTAAAAGAAGACCTAGTCGGGATTTAATCACACGTCACAATACTTGCATAACCTTTCAGCCAGGCTAGTGTTGGTACTTCGAGGGAGGTTTTCCAACGCTTTCGCGAAGTTCCTTAATAAAATAACCCCTTTTCCCTGGAGGCGTAGCCCCTCTAACGCCTTTCTAGTCACCTACTTGGTTTTTAGCATTGATTGTTAAGTGAGAAAATTTCCTGAGAGTAATCCTACTCATCAGTGGGATCGGGTTCCAACTATCATTGCATGATGCCCTAGATGGAAGCCACTCTAGTCACCACACTCCAGAAGGTATGCTAAATCTGCAAGTTTCTTTTATGTTTGAAACTCCCGATGTGATTTTTTTTTACCCCAAGCTCTTATGACCTTGACGTAGGCCAACAAATCATAACACGCAAGTTAAGTTCTACCCGTCGTTGTCCTGATCAACTTAAGTACATCGTACATGCCCTTGACGTAGGCCAACAAGGTGTACGTCTATCTTAAACTAATGCATCTATCTATGCAACAAATAGGCACACACACTGCTACCATACACTATGCCATGACGTAGGCCAACAAGCATAGCATGAATACTGTAAGTCCATGCTAACTCTCCCGGTTCTTTCGGGAATGCGGAATTTGGTAAAAAACGATTTTCTTAAAGATGGTAACATGGACCTATAACCCGGATCTTGGTTAAACATCTATCTAACATCCTAACTATGAGTTTTAGCTACTCGGTTAGGGGGTTATACCTTGCTTGTCTTGAACTCCTTCGTCTTCAAAGCTCCGATGGTGGTCCGATGGCTTCTTCTCGTCGTCTCCGCACGCCGAAGATAGATCCACCTGAAAGCTCCAACCTTTAGCTCCTTCTTCGTTCTTTGAAGAAACTAGTTCACTTGGTTTGCTAAACCTAGTGAACTAGAATGAGTAGAGAAGAAATAGAATGGGATTTTATCTATGGTTCATGATTCTCAACTCATGAGACAAGAGAACCATAGATCAAGAGAGGGAGCAAGAGGTTGAGGGTGAGAGCAAGAGGAGAGCTCAAGAACAAGAGAGAGAATGAGCAAGAAAGAATGAGGCTCTCTTTTGTCTTTCACCCTCTCATAATCCAAAGTGATCATAACTCATCATATCAAAAAAGTCTTATGTGATGGTTTGAAGCAACAATAACCATATCATTTCATGCACTCATTTTACACAAATGAGCAAGTAAACAAAAGTCTTTGCCATGAAATGATGGCTATGGTTATCATGATGGTCAACTAGTCAAGCCTAGTCAACCGGTCAACAAGTCAACAAAAGTCAACAAAGTCAACAAGTCAACAAAAGTCAACAAGTCAACAACCATATCACCATAATACTTAATTAATATAATAGTTAATCACATATCATATTCTCATTAAGGTTGAGCAAAAAGTCAAATAGTCAACGGTCAACTGTCAACAACCCTAATGAGAATCCGCTGCCTCTGCCTCCCTGTCAACTGTGCATACACACCCGCATCCGTGTTCCGAGGAACACGAATGCAAACTGGATAAATCCAATCCCATAAGGTACACTAGGATCTGGCTTAAACCAAAGCCCGCTAGTGTAAACTGTCCGGACACTGTACGTGCACAAGTGCACGGATGTGACCGAACCCTGTCGCAAAACCATGCGACCTGTCGCAATACCATGCGACCTCTACTCTTTTGCCTAAAGGCGAAAAGCTTTCTGTGTGGGACTCTAAAGACTCGACACTACGCTGGCAGTGGGTTTAACCACAGACCGCAAGCGGCACTAGCTGTGCGTAACGGTCCCAAGGTAATGCCGACAAGAAGACCGACGAGGCGAAACCCATCTGAACTCCTACTGAGCTTGAGTGTGACATTCTCCGTACAGTCCGATCTGTTCGTCTGATACATCGCATGGCGGGCCTAGGGGGCGGTAAACGTCAGTCCCCCAATAGCGGTATAAGTCGTGCCGGAGCGAAGCCCAAAACACCCTGAGATAACACTGGAAACCTACCAGTATATCTCGTTTGCCCTGGCCAGGGACTACTCGTGTAATGGCTCTCCTAGACACAGCGCGATGTCAACCCCCAATACCGGGAGAGACGAATCCTGTCTAACCGTCACTGCCTCCAAGTGCTTCGGGACTGCACCCAACCACTACCTGTTTGCACGACTCCTTTGAGCCGTGGTAGGGTAGTGATCAAAGTACAGTGGGAACACACTCGAGGCGGAATGACAGTGTCAAGTCAGCGGACTAAGCTGTACTCATGTCACCTGGGAACTGATAACTGACGATAGGTATAATACCAACTAGTCAGTTCCCGACGAGTCCTGTCCAGTGTACCCGTAACCTAACGAGCACCCGCATACTATCTCAAGTACGACGTACTGACGGCTGTGGGACAGACCGTCTCCCACACTGGGATGAGAAGCGCATGCGCTGGTCTACTCCGGAGTATCGATGCCCTGTCTCGATAGTCCTGCGACCAGGGACCTGCATAAGGATGTGCTTATAGATTACCCAGCCCCACTAGTGTGACGGCCATCACATCGATGGTAATCAAGCAAAGATCCTAAGGGCTCTACTAATGTGTATAGGCGATATACAAAAATAAACACATGTACACATTGAAGTAGAAACAAACCAAGTAGCATACTACTATTTTGAGCAAGATTGTATATACAAGGTGAATATCCCAAGCATCCATTAAGTAATATACAAACCAGTATGATACAGTAATGGCCTCTAGGGCATATACACTAACAATCTCCCACTTGCACTAAGGCCATGTACTGGCGTATCGAAGACCTATCATCTCGATCAGCCGCTCGAACTGAGTCTGGGGCAGGGCCTTGGTGAATGGATCTGCAGTGTTATCTTCTGAAGCGACTCTCCGAACCTCGATCTCCTGGCGATCTACGATCTCCCTGATCAGGTGATACCGCCTTAAGATGTGCCTGGATCTCTGATAGGACCTGGGTTCCTTCGCTAAAGCTATAGCCCCGTTGTTGTCGCAATACAGAGGTATTGGATCAACAATGGACGGAACCACCTGAAGTTCTTTCAAGAACTTCCTCATCCAGACAGCTTCTTTTGCGGCATCAGATGCAGCGATGTATTCCGCTTCCATCGTCGAGTCTGCAACGGTTTCCTGTTTGGAACTCTTCCAACACACCGCCCCTCCATTGAGGGTAAAGACAAAACCCGACATGGACTTGGAATCATCCTTGTCACTCTGGAAGCTGGAGTCAGCAAAGGCCTCGATCTGGAGGTCTTTTCCGCCATACACCAAGAACATCTCCTTAGTCCTTCTCAGGTACTTGAGAATGTTCTTTACCGCTATCCAGTGTTTCTCCCCAGGGTTTGACTGATACCGGCTTACCACACTCAGTGCATAAGCTACATCCGGTCTGGTACACAACATCGCATACATTATAGAGCCTACCGCAGAAGCGTAGGGTATAATAGACATGCGATCCCTCTCCAAATCAGTCTTGGGAGACATCTCTTTAGAGAGGGTGATCCCGTGACAAGCCGGTAGGTTACCGCGCTTGGAATCTTCCATACTGAATCTCTTCAGTATGGTGTCGATGTACCTGGACTGTGATAGTCCTAATATCCTCTTGGATCTGTCACGGTAGATCCGGATACCCAGAATGTATGAGGCATCACCCAGGTCTTTCATGGAGAACCTGTGTGACAAGAACCCCTTGACAGATTGTAGCATAGGAATGTCATTTCCTATTAAGAGAATGTCATCCACGTATAAAACGAGGAATACTACAGTTCTCGCTACAAATCTACTATAGATGCATGGTTCATCTGGATTTTTGATAAAGCCAAATTCTTTGACCGTCTCATCAAAGCAGATGTTCCAACTCCGCGACGCCTGCTTCAGTCCATAGATGGACTTAAGCAACTTGCACACCTTTCCGCTGCTCCCACTCTGAATGAAACCCTCTGGCTGGTCCATATAGACACACTCCTTTAAATTTCCATTTAGAAAAGCGGTCTTTACGTCCATTTGCCAGATCTCATAATCGTGGAAGGCAGCAATGGCAAGAAGGATCCGAATGGATTTCAGCATGGCTACTGGAGAAAAGGTTTCGTCATAGTCCAAGCCAGGTCTTTGACGGAAACCCTTTTCTACCAGCCTAGCTTTATAGGTCTCAACCTGTCCATCTACACCAATCTTCCTTTTGAAGATCCACTTGCATCCTACGGGTTTTACCCCGTATGGAGCAATGTCCAACGTCCATACCTTGTTGGTGTACATGGACTCCATTTCGGTCCGCATTGCATCCAGCCATTTCACTGAGTCAACGCTCTGAACGGCCTGCTGGAAGCTAGTAGGCTCATCATAATCTATGATGCAATCCTCTCTATCCCCGTCTATGAGAAAACCGCAGTATCTCTCGGGCGGATGAGACTGCCTACTACTCCTGCGGAGCGGCGTAGGAATGTCCTGTTCTGTTGAACCCTCTGGTTCTACTAACCTTTCAGTAATAGTATGTGGTTCTGGAATTTCTTCCAGTTCTACTGTGCTCCCACTATTTTCCTTTTCCAAGAACTGGTGTTCTAGAAAGTGGGCATTACGAGAAACAAGGACTTTTTGTTCCTCTGCGTAGTAGAAAAGATACCCCCTGGTGTTCTTTGGGTATCCCACAAACTTGCACAGTACTGAGCGTGCCTCGAGTTTGTCCGCATGCTGCTTTTTGACAAAACCCGGACATCCCCAGATCTTCAGATATTGAAGATAGGGTTTCTTCCCACTCCACATTTCATATGGGGTGGTAGGCACAGTCTTAGTCGGAACTCGGTTCAAAAGGTATGCTGCTGATTCTAGCGCATATCCCCAGAATGATCGCGGTAACTCAGTGTTACTCATCATGGACCGCACCATATCCAATAGGGTGCGGTTCCGTCTCTCCGATACACCGTTATGTTGCGGGGTGTATGGAGGAGTAAGCTGAGAGAGAATTCCGTTCTCTTTTAAATAGTCCAGGAACTCGGCACTTAAGTATTCTCCACCTCGATCCGATCTTAGAATCTTAATACTTTTGCCGGTCTGTTTCTCTACTTCATTCTTATACTCCTGGAATTTTCCAAAGGCTTCGGACTTATTTTTCATTAAGAAGACATAACCGTACCTTGAGAAGTCATCCGTAAAAGTAATGAAGTAAGAATGTCCGCTTCGGGTATGTGTAGACATTGGACCGCACACGTCACTGTGTACGAGTCCCAAGAGCTCGCTCGCTCTTACTCCATGTCCAGTAAACGGAGTCTTTGTCATCTTTCCTTTGAGACAAGATTGACAAGTGGCATACGATTGATATTCGAACGTATTCAAATATCCTTCTGTATGTAACTTATTCAACCTTCTCTCATTGATGTGACCCAATCTACAATGCCATAAGAAAGTCTGATTTATTTCTGGAGACTTTCTTTTGTGTGTATTCTGAACGTTGAAAATCTGTGGTTGGTTTAACACGTATATACCATTACTCAATGTACCTGACCCAATCAAAGCTTGATTAAGGTGAATGTTTACAACATTACTTACAAACGCAAATTCATAACCTTCTTTAGAAACTAAAGATACAGAAATGATATTACAAGTTGCGTTGGATACAAAAAAGCAATTACGCAAAACCAAAACATGTCCATCTGACATTCCCAGGTGATAGTCCCCCACGGCTTTAGCATCCATGCTAGCTCCGTTCGCAACTCTGAGGGTCATGTCACCTGCCTTCAAAACCCTACGGTTTCTCAACGCCTGCAAAGAATTACAGATATGAGATCCTGATCCGGTATCCAATACCCAGGAAGTAGAGTTTATTGAAAGACAGTTTTCAATAACATACACACCTGAAGCTGAAGCTGCAACCTGCTTCAATTCCTGTGTTCTGGCCTTCCAGGCCCTGCAATCATTCTTCCAGTGTCCTTTCTTATGACAATAGAAGCATTCTTCCTTATCCACAAGCTTCCCCGCTATCTTTGTTGCTTTACTTTTTCCCTTCGTATCCACTTTACTAACACCGCCCCTTGGTTTGGCGGGGGCCTTCTTCTTCTTTCCCTTGGCTTTCGCCTTGGACCTAGAAGAAGATGATCCTCCTACAAACAAAGTGGATGTATCCCTACCTTTCTGTAGGGTGCCCTCTGCGCTCCTCAGCATGTTGAGGAGCTCTGAAAGTTCAACCTCTTTTTCTTGTAAGTTGAAGTTCAGTATAAACTGGGCGTAAGTGGAAGGAAGGGACTGGAGAACTATATCCGTATATAGCTCACTCTCCAATGTGATCCCTAGGTCAGCGAGCTCCTCAATGTAGCCGATCATCTTTAGCACGTGCTCGGCTACTGATGATCCGACGGCCATTCTTGTCGAAAATAACTTTTTCGACGCTTCGTATCTTGCGATACGAGATTGCTCTCCATACAGTTCTTTTGTATGAAGCAATATGGATTCCATGTCCATATTCTCATGCCTCCTCTGATGTTCGTTGTCCATCGAGGCAAGCAGGAGGCATTTGGCCTTCGCGCTATCAATCTCCCAAGTCTTGCGGATTTCCTTATCCGCGACGCTGGAAGTTGGACCAGGGACAGGGGGAGCTTTGGTGGTAAGAAGATACTCCAGCTTGTCGTAAGTGATTGCTATCTTGACATTCCTGAGCCAATCTTTGTAGTTTGGCCCTGTCAGTTTGTTTTTATCTAGGAGTAACTTAAGTCCAGTCATGTTGATTGGTCGCTGCAATTAGGAGAGAGAAGAAGAAACACTCAGCATGATGCTCTTGCAAGTTTAGAGTTGTTTTTAGTTTGTCTAAACAGGATGGCTCCCACTGTTTCTCGAATCCCTCCTCAAACCATAAAGGAAGAATTAATCAGGATCAATCCCACCGTACAATACTTGCTTAACCGTTCAGCCAGGCCGGTGTCGGTACTTCGAGGGAGGTTTTCCAACGCTTTCGCGAAGTTCCTTAATTAAAGAACCTCTTTTCCCTGGGGGCGTAGCCCCGCTAACACCTTTCTAGGCACCTACTAGGTTTATAGCATTGATCGTTAAGTGAGAAATTTCCCGAGGAGTAGCATATACTCACAGTAGGATCGGGATCCAAATATCATCGCGTGACGAAACTGAAGGAATCCTACCAGAATCATCACACTCCAAATGGTATGCAAATCTAGCAAGTTTCAGTACTTATGAAACTCCCGATGTGGATTTTTGCCCCATGCTCTTATGACCTTGGCGTGAGGTCAAAATGTCATAAGTCACATGTCAAGTTCGTCCCATCATTATCCAGGTTAATTTGAACCCACCCGTACATACCCTTGACGTAGGCCAAAATGGCAGTACGACTGTCTCAAACCAACGCATTCTATCTATGCAACAGATAAATATCCGGCAGCTACCAATCACTATGCCTTGGCGTGAGGTCAAAATACATAGCTTGAATACTACCGAATATTTAACTGAAATGATGGAGGGCTACGGATGGTTTTGGCAAAACCGTGAACGTAGTGAACTTGATTTGGTCGATGGAACGAGATAGCTTTTAAATGGAGTGGCTCAAACTCCGTATTTTAAAAGTTTGTTTTGAAAAGAACCGAGTGGTTTTTCGAAAGTGTTCCAACGACTTTAACTTGGTTTATTATCTTGCATTAGTTCTTTTAATGCGTGATATTCTTGCATTAGTTCTTTTAATGCGTCCCATCATTTAATCCTACCATTGCAGAAAACAACCAAAATATGACGTACGCTTATGCCATTCGCATTCGCCACGGGGCCCCGTCATTACCCGTTAGGTTACTTAACTAACGACAGAGCGGGGGCTGGGCTAGCGCGTCTGTAAAACATAAGCAATGCCTAAATAATATCATATATAGATATACTGCAATGATAAACATTTCAGATCACAGATGAATACATTGGATATACTAGGAATCTGTAACTTATACGAGCCTGTAACAAAAGACAGATTACACGGTCGCGGTGAATAGCCAAAACCCCACCCAAGACCCCTACGGGTGCGGCAAACTACCCGCCAAGTACCCGAAGCGTAGCAACCTCCCTTATCTCCATGAGTAGGCCACTCGACACTTCGGCATACCCGGTAGTTTGTGCACCCCCTCCATGGGTCTATCCTAGGAGCAAAAACAGTAAAAAGAAATTATACAATGACGGCTACAACCCCGACCCGGTTGTGCGGCCATACAAATAATTATTACATCAATTTACAAATTTACATGAATTGAAAGAAAAGAAAACTCTCGTCTCACAACCCCCGGCTATTCATCCGCGACAATCCAACATATTCATATCCACATTCCAGCAACATTACAGATCACAGATTTGTATAACCCCCACTAATCGACATATAGCGATTAGTAGACGTTCAATACAAATATCACATTACAGAAAACCCGTTAGCTTAAGTCTTTTAGAAGTTCGATCAAAAATACGGATTTTCGGGACCCCAAAGTAAAATTTTCGTTCTGGAAAATCTGGGCAGAAAATATATATACCAAAAATCCCAAAATACCCCCAGAAGAACACTGCACCAAAAAGGGACCACGGCCGAGTCAACTCGGCCGCGGATCCCCGGCGGGAGCGTGCTCCCGCCGCGGATCCGCGGCGCTTTGACTCGATCGTGCGACCAATTTTGGTGGGTGTTCACAGAAAAGCCTGAGCCGATTTTAGGTGTTAAAATAATCAACTTTTGAACAGTGGAAAAATCGACAGAAACTGCAAAATTTTTGGGGTTTGTTTCGGGACTTTTTCGTTGATCGATCTTTTAGTTACTTGCTAACAAGTTAGATAGAGTTTAACTAGGCTCTGATACCACTGTAAGTCCATGCTACCTCTCCCGGTTCTTTCGGGAATGCGGAATTTGGTAAAAAACGATTTTCTTAAAGATGGTAACATGGACCTATAACCCGGATCTTGGTTAAACATCTATCTAACATCCTAACTATGAGTTTTAGCTACTCGGTTAGGGGGTTATAACTTGCTTGTCTTGAACTCCTTCGTCTTCAAAGCTCCGATGGTGGTCCGATGGCTTCTTCTCGCCGTCTCCGCACGCCGAAGATAGATCCACCTGAAAGCTCCAACCTTTAGCTCCTTCTTCGTTCTTTGAAGAAACTAGTTCACTTGGTTTGCTAAACCTAGTGAACTAGAATGAGTAGAGAAGAAATAGAATGGGATTTTATCTATGGTTCTTGATTCTCAACTCATGAGACAAGAGAACCATAGATCAAGAGAGGGAGCAAGAGGTTGAGGGTGAGAGCAAGAGGAGAGCTCAAGAACAAGAGAGAGAATGAGCAAGAAAGAATGAGGCTCTCTTTTGTCTTTCACCCTCTCATAATCCAAAGTGATCATAACTCATCATATCAAAAAAGTCTTATGTGATGGTTTGAAGCAACCATAACCATATCATTTCATGCACTCATTTTACACAAATGAGCAAGTAAACAAAAGTCTTTGCCATGAAATGATGGCTATGGTTATCATGATGGTCAACTAGTCAAGCCTAGTCAACCGGTCAACAAGTCAACAAAAGTCAACAAGTCAACAAAGTCAACAAGTCAACAAAAGTCAACAAGTCAACAAAGTCAACAACCATATCACCATAATACTTAATTAATATAATAGTTAATCACATATCATATTCTCATTAGGGTTGAGCAAAAAGTCAAATAGTCAACGGTCAACTGTCAACAACCCTAATGAGAATCCGCTGCCTCTGCCTCCCTATCAACTGTGCATACACACCCGCATCCGCGTTCCGAGGAACACGAATGCTAACTGGATAAATCCAATCCCATAAGGTACACTAGGATCTGGCTTAAACCAAAGCCCGCTAGTGTAAACTGTCCGGACACTGTACGTGCACAAGTGCACGGATGTGACCGAACCCTGTCGCAAAACCATGCGACCTGTCGCAATACCATGCGACCTCTACTCTTTTGCCTAAAGGCGAAAAGCTTTCTGTGTGGGACTCTAAAGACTCGACACTACGCTGGCAGTGGGTTTAACCACAGACCGCAAGCGGCACTAGCTATGCGTAACGGTCCCCAGGTAATGCCGACAAGAAGACCGACGAGGCGAAACCCATCTGAACTCCTACTGAGCCTGAGTGTGACATTCTCCGTACAGTCCGGTCTGTTCGTCTGATACATCGCATAGCGGGCCTAGGGGGCGGTAAACGTCAGTCCCCCAATAGCGGTACAAATCGTGCCGGAGCGAAGCCCAAAACACCCTGAGATAACACTGGAAACCTACCAGTATATCTCGTTTGCCCTGGCCAGGGACTACTCGTGTAATGGCTCTCCTAGACACAGCGCGATGTCAACCCCCAATACCGGGAGAGACGAATCCTGTCTAACCGTCACTGCCTCCAAGTGCTTCGGGACTGCACCCAACCACTACCTGTTTGCACGACTCCTTTGAGCCGTGGTAGGGTAGTGATCAAAGTACAGTGGGAACACACTCGAGGCGGAATGACAGTGTCAAGTCAGCGGACTAAGCTGTACTCATGTCACCTGGGAACTGATAACTGACGATAGGTATAATACTAACTAGTCAGTTCCCGACGAGTCCTGTCTTGTGTACCCGTAACCTAACGAGCACCCGCATACTATCTCAAGTACGACGTACTGACGGCTGTGGGACAGACCGTCTCCCACACTGGGATGAGAAGCGCATGCGCTGGTCTACTCCGGAGTATCGATGCCCTGTCTCGATAGTCCTGCGACCAGGGACCTGCATAAGGATGTGCTTATAGATTACCCAGCCCCACTAGTGTGACGGCCATCACATCGCTGGTAATCAAGCAAAGATCCTAAGGGCTCTACTAATATGTATAGGCGATATACAAAAATAAACACATGTACACATTGAAGTAGAAACAAACCAAGTAGCATACTACTATTTTGAGCAAGATTGTATATACAAGGTGAATATCCCAAGCATCCATTAAGTAATATACAAACCAGTATGATACAGTAATGGCCTCTAGGGCATATACACTAACAAATACGATGTGCTGTCTATCTGAAATGACGGAGGGTTACGGCTGGTTTTTGGCAAAAAACCGTTAACGTAATGAACTTGATATGATCGAAGGAACAAAGATAGCTTTTATTTAAAAGGAGTGGTTTTAAGCTCCGCATTTGAAATTTTCTTTTTTAAGAAAACCGAGGGGTTTTTAGAAATAGTTCCAACGATTCAGTTTAGGTTTTATTTTCTTTGCATTAATAATAATGCGTCCCATCATTAACCTATCATTATAGATAACAACGAAAATACAACGTCCTCTTATGCCATCCGCATTCGCCACTGGGTCCCGTCATCACCCGTTAGGTTACTTAACTAACGACAGAGTGGGGGCCGGGCTAGCGCGGGTGCAAAACATAAGTGATGTCTAAATAGCTATCATATATAGATATTGTACATTCGTCAGACGCAATAATAGGCTTTCCAGATCACAGATAAACAATATTGGATTTGCAAGCAATCCGCGTTTCAATTGAGCCTGCAATGAAAGACGGATTACACAGTTGTGATGAATAGCGATTACCCCACCCCAGACCCTTACGGGTACGGCAAACTACCCGCCAAGTACCAGAAGTGAAGTGGTCTACCTCAACACTTCAAAATACCCGGTAGTTTGTGCACCCCACCTTGGGTCTATCATAGGAGCAAAAACAGTAAAAGGAAATAATGCAACGGTGGCTACAACCGCAACCTGGATGTGCCCCGCAAAAAAAAATATTACAACTTATTACAATTTCATTGAATGAATTAATACAATAACCCATCACATAACCCGGCTAATCATCACAACAGTCCAATACAGTTCATATCCACAAACAATTAAAAACAACATCACTGATATGTGCAACCCCCTGCCAACCGACATACTAGCAGTTAGGGGAGGTTTATGAACACATAATACATTTCACAGATATAATCAAACAAGCAAACATCGTATAATTTCGATCGATTAAACATATTAAATTCTACTCCAAATCTTCTCTGTAAATTTGAAACCTGAGCAGAAAATAAAAATACCAGAAAATACAAAATATCACAAAAGATGCACAGAAGAAAACTGGGCTGAATCGGCCCCAACTCGGCCGTGGATCCGCGGCGGATTGGTGGTTTCGGCCGCGGTTCCGTGGCTCTTTGTCCGATTCAGGAGCCCATTTTTCTTGTGTGTTCTTATATATTCAAGCTGGTCATTCTGGAGGTCCCTAAAAAATTTTTAGACCTCATTTTTAATTCGACAGAAACTATGCAATATCGGTGTATTTTCCGGTTTGTTTCGCGTTCGAAATTCATACGACTTTGCAAGCGAGTTAATTATTGTTTAGGGAGGTTCTGATACCACTGTAAGTCGATGTGCAACACCCCACGAGTTGCGGGGAGGCGGAAATATGAAAAATGATCTCGTTCTAAAACATACATCGACTAACTGAAGATCTTTGCTAAACAATACTTAACTATAAGCATAGAGTTCTAAGCTACTATGTAAAGAGATTATACCAAACGATTCTAGTCCTTCGTCTTTACGATCTCTACGGCCTCCTTGGATCTCCACGTCCTCCTCGGCTTCCTTCCGTGTTAGACGATCCACCCGAGAACCCTAATCCAAGCTATTACCTCTAAACTTGAGGTTACTTAGTTTCTCTAGTTGCTAATTAAAGTAACTAAGGTGATGTAGAGTTAGGTTATGGAGTGTTTAGTCTTTACTAATCCTTGTACTCAACTCATGAGTGGTAGGATTAGGGTTTGGAGAAGGAGAGAGAGCTTAAGGATAGAGAAAGTGGAGATGATAATGAGAATAGAAAAGCTTCTCACTTGAATATATCAAACATAATGAATTATCAAATAATATCAATTAAATGATTATTCACCATGCTTCATTTATTCAAGAAGAGTGATTCATCATGTGAGTCATTAGATCATTAATGATGCATTAATGATGCATTTAATGATACGATGAATCATATGAATGAGTCACTAAAGCAATTAATGAAAATGCCACCTTAACCCCTCATGTCACATCCTTCTAGAAGCTTCTAGGAAATTACGAGAACGCCCCTCGCATCTGTGAAAACACGGAAAAACTTTAGACTGTATAAATCCAATAACCTGATACTAGAATCTGGCTTATGTTAGTGTATATGCCCTAGAGGTCATTACTGTATCATACTAGTTTGTATATTACTTAATGGAAGCTTGGGATATTCACCTTGTATATACAATCTTGCTCAAAATAGTAGTATGCTACTTGGTTTGTTTCTACTTCAATGTGTACATGTGTTTATTATATCACCTATAGGCATTAGTGGAGCCCTTAAGATCTTTGCTTGATTACCAGCATTGTGATAACAGTCACACTAGTGGGCCTGGGTAATCTATAAGCACATCCTTATACAGGTCCCTAGTCGCAGGACTATCGAGACAGGGCATCGATACTCCGGAGTAGACTGGTGCATGCGTTTCTCATCCCAGTGTGGGAGACAGTGTCCCACAGCCGTCAGTACGTCGTACAGGAGATAGTATGCGGGTGCTCATTGGGTTACGAGTACACTGGACAGGACTCGTCGGGAACTGACCGGTTGGTATTATACCTATCGTCAGTTATCAGTTCCCAGGTGACATGAGTACAGCTTAGTCCGCTGACTTGACACTGTCACTTCGCCTCGAGTGTGTTCCCACTGTACTTTGATTACTACCCTACCACGGCTCAAAGGAGTCGTGTAAACAGGTCGTAGTTGGGTGCAGTCCCGAAGCACTTGGAGGCAGTGACGGTTAGACAGGATTCGTCTCTCCGGGTATTGGGGGTTGACATCGCGCTGTGTCTAGGAGAGCCATTACACGAGTAGTCCCTGGCCAAGGTAAGCGGGATATACTTGTAGGCTTCCAGTGTTATCTCAAGGTGTATTGGGCTTCACTCCGACACGACTTGTACCGCTATTAGGGGACTAACGTTTACCGCCCCTCTAGGCCCGCCATGTGATGTATCAGACGAACAGACCGAACTGTACGGAGATTGTCACATTCAGGCTCAGTAGGAGTTCAGATGGGTTTCACCTCGTCAGTCTTCTTGTCGGCATCTACCTGGGGACCGTTACGTACAGCTAGTGCCGCTTGCGGTCTGTGGTTAAACCCACTGCCAGCGTAGTGTCGAGTCTTTAGAGTCCTACACAGAAAGCTATCCGCCTTTAGGCAAAAGAGTAGAGGTCGCATGGTTTTGCGACAGGGTCCGTGTTGCGCCACGGCAGCGCCCCGGCCGTCTATCCGAAGCCAAAATGCGGAATCAAAATTTTTCCTTACTTGGAAACCGGCGCTACCGCGGACAATGAAAACCCGGATCGTTAACCATTAACCTATACTAGCTAACAAGAGATGGGAAGAGAAGTATACCGAGTGATCCGAGTCCTCCGGTCTTCTCGTCATCGTCCCGATCTCCCGCGGAAAGTCTTGTCTCCACATCGTCGCCTCCTCGCCGGAAGGGCACCACATCGCCTGCGTCTTTTACGAGCTCCCGCCTCAATACCGAGGCAACTCGGGCATGAAGCCGGAAACTCGACATGCTCAAGATATGCTGTAGAATGTGTAGTGTAGAGGCTATGTCTCATTTGGGGTTTATGTTGCCTTGAAGGATGGAGGAAGAGGTAAACAAAATTGGTGCTTTCAATTTTCTAGCAAGAAGAAGATGAGATGAAGAATTCCTCTCATAACCAAAATGAACTCCCTCTCTTCTAATGAGAATGGTGGAGGAATAAAAACCAAAACCAAATACAAGAGGAAGGTGAGTGTAGGAGAAAAAGAAAGGTGACCATATCCAAAGCATCATGATAACAATCTCACATCAACACCAATCAAAGATCAAATCCTTTCTCATCACTTCTAATCTCAAAAAGGCAAGCCATCATGAAAAGCAAAGATGCTTAATCTTTCATAATGCCACAAATACAAAGAACCCCTCCACAAATGGTTATTTGCAAACTTGCAAATAACCCCCCTCCATCGGGAAAGTCCGGCCGGGAAAGAACAAAGGAAAACCGGCCGGAACGGAATGCAAACTGGCAACTCCAGAAAACTGGTCCCGTAATAAATTACAGGAAAACCCCGATACTGTGCATACACACCCGCATCTGTATTCCTACCGGATACAAATGCAATGAGACAAAATCTACACTGTACTATACTAGGATCCGGCTTAAACCAAAACCGGCTAGTAATATCCGTTCGATCCTGATCCGTGCAATACCGCACGTATCTGATCGAACCCTGCCATATATCCATACGGCCACTAGTATAAACCGTCCGATCCTGATCCGTGCAATACCGCACGTATCTGATCAGACCCTGCCATATCTCCATACGGCCTCTACAGCGTTTCGCCCGAAAGCTTGAGTAACTGAAAGTGTGGTGGACTCTAAAGACTCGTCAATACTATGGCTGTGGATTTAACCACTAGCACGTCAGAGGTATAAGCAAATACGTGACGGGCCACCAGCTATTGACCAAAAGGGACGTCGATGAGCGAACTCATCCTGACACCCTACTGAGCCTGTCAGTGACAATATCCGTACAGTCCGGTCCGTTCGTCTATGAGTATCGCATGTCGGGCCTAGGGGGTTGGTAAAAGTCAGACCCCCAAAAGCGGTACAAGTCGTGTCGGAGTGTAGCCCAAAACACCCTGAGATATTACTGGAATACCTACCAGTAAATCTCCTGTCTCGGCCGAGGGCTTTGTGTAATGGCTCTCCTAGACACAGCGCGACCTCACCCCCAATACCGGGAGAGACGAACCCCTGCAGATCCGCTCACTGCCTCCATGTGGCTCGGGACTGTACCCAACTAAAACCTGTTTGCACGACTCCTTTGAGCCGTGGTAGGGTAGTAATCAAAGCACAGTGGGAACTCACACGAGACAAATGACGATCTCAGGTCGATGAACTAACTTGTACACATGTCACCAGGGAACTGCTATCTGACATCTGGTATAAGACCAACTAGCAGGTTCCCGGCGAGTCCTGTCCGGTGTACTCATAACCCAATGAGCACCTGTATACATCTTAGGTGAACCAACTGACACCAGTGGCTTGTGAGATCGGCCAACGCCCCTCGTCGGGGTCTCGACCGTATACACTAGTCTACTAATGGAGTATCGATGCCCTGTCTCGAAACTCCTACGACTAGGGACCTTTTAAGGATGTGCTTATAGACTACCAGCTCCCACGTATATGATCGCCATCATACTGCTGGTAGTCAAGCAAGAATCCTAGGGGCTCTATCAACGTGTAATAGCGACATGTCAGGTCACCTAAAGCAGTACACGATGATAAAGATGAACCAGATAGCATACTATCATCTCGAGTAAGACTGTCCTACCGGGATAGGTCCTCCCTCAATCATTGCAATCACGTGCCTGTGATCCAATAATTGACTCTGAGGGCACTATCTCCAACAATCTCCCACTTGCACTCAAGGCTAATTATTGCGATGTCGCATACTCACAGCCCGTGTGATACCGAACACCCAACTCCTCTACTAGTCAGTCTCACAAAGCTCGTTTGCGAAACTATTGCGTTCGAGGAATAGCCTCAGTGAGTGGATCCGCTGCGATGTTTCTTTCTATATCTCTCTATATCTCAAGTTCGCGGAGAAAACCATCTCCCGAAATGAGCAATACCTGTCTTAGAATATGTCTGGATATCTGATGGGACCTAGCTCATAAATGAACTCCAAATCCAAACTTCTTAGACTGTATCGATAACTGAACTTAATCAGTATCCTGCGCCATGCCTCCCTCAGTATTGCCTTGGATCACCTGTCCAAAATACTGTCCCTCGTCAGAGGGAGAACTATAACTCTGACAACCTCCTTGTCGTCCATGTCACCTTGGAAGCCTGGAGTGATAACCGTCTCCTAAAGGAGGCAGCCGTTATCATATCCTTAGAACATTCACTTATGTTCTAAAACTGCTTCCGACTGTTCCTCCAGGATTGGATCAATATCAACTTATTGCATCTAGTGCAAGAACAACATCTGGTGTGGTTCTTGACATGTCATGATTGACTCAATTGCCTAAGCAAGTGATCTGCCAATCATGCACATCCCTCTCTACTTTAGTCTATAAGACACCTTTAGAGAGGGTGACTCCATTACCTGCAGGTACACTACCATGCCAGGAGTCGTCCATTCTAAATACTCATAGAATGCTGTCAAAGTACCCAGATTGGGAAACCACCCAAATCTAGATCTAAAACCATAGATCTAGTAACCAGAATGTCTGATATAATATCCAAGTCCTGTGTGGAGAAACCACTGTGTGACAACCAAA
Source organism: Agapanthus africanus (assembly GCA_030015575.1). Classification (NCBI taxonomy): domain Eukaryota; kingdom Viridiplantae; phylum Streptophyta; class Magnoliopsida; order Asparagales; family Amaryllidaceae; genus Agapanthus; species Agapanthus africanus. The sequence continues at coordinate 248,429,180 of CM057343.1, read as the reverse complement.
GTATAACCGATCGTAGTATAGGAGCTTCCTTTCCTACTCTGTGTATGTCATCCAAATACCAGGACATCACACCCTACTACCTTCTTAACAGATCCATCCCTTATTCTGATGAAGTCAAACCTATGACTGTCATCAGAAATAGATGATCTATCTCCGCTATATCTGCTTTAGTCTATAAATAGACATAAGCCACCTGTCCACCAATGCTTCCGCTGCTCCCACTGACTACGACAACCCTCTGGCAGAGTCATATAGACGTACACTTCTAAAGCTAGTTTAGAACGACGCTACACTCATCCTCCTGCCGGGTCTCACAGTCTAGAACAACAGCAATGGCAAGTGTGGGTAAACAAGAACTTCCCTGTCACCGTCCTTGAGGCTACCGGAGTACCTCTCGGGTGCCTGAAGTTACCCACCTTATCTGCGGAGTGGCTAATGGAATGTCAAGCCAGATTGAATCTTTAGGTTCTTATGAAATCTTCAGTAATCGTTTGCGGTTCTGGAATCGCTTCCAGTTCTACCATACTCCCACTACTGTTTTCTGAAAAATCCATTTTTAATAAAACTGTGGCGAGTCTAGAACAATATTTCTATTGATCTGCCAGATGGTAGAAAGTCAACCCTCGTCATAGCCTGGGTCAACCCACAAACAGCCATTACAGAAACGTGCCTTGAGTTGTCCAGTGTCTGGTTTTAAGCATAAGCCGGACAACTCCCCGTACCTTAACATCGTTAAGATATGAACTGTTCTATATCCAATATAGAACCAGAGGCACTGATTTAATTGAACCAGATTCAAATCATGCAGCTATCTCCAGTGCATGTAAACTAAATGGAAAGAGGCCGATCAGCGTTACTCAACTTAGGAATGCTTCCAATTATGAGTAACCTGAAAGAGAAGCAATTTCTCTTAATCATTACTATCAACTGAACACCATACACAAGTATCTACATCTTCGATCACTTTGAAGAATCCCGATACTTGCTACACCTGGTTCTCTACTCTATTCAAATACCTATAACTCCTCAAAACTTAGACCCTGTGTTCTTACGAAACACATGTCTAAGAACTAGAGAAGTTAAAAGTAAACAGAATATAGTATGAGGACCAACCCTTCTGTCCTAATGGACACTGGACAACATACAATACTCTGTATAAGTCCGCTGAGTCTAACAACTCTTTCACTGTGTGTCGTAGGTTGAAAACTGTACTTATGGTTAAGAAGAATTACACCGCTGTTTAATGCTCCTTACCTAACCATCCACTGATATAGGTAAATGTCATAGACATAATTTCAAAAGGTATATCTCACTCTATAAAAATAGACGTACAGATATATCAATTTGAAATTGGTGCATAACAACGGATATTCAAAACCAAATATTTGCCGACCGGCAAAAAACCCAGGTGGCTTCCTCAAATATCACCAATTACAACGAATCCCGATATAATGAGGATGGTCACCTAATTCCCAATAACTTACTCCCACTCATCATCTGTAAAACCATACAGATATGAGAATCATACCTGGTAAATACATACCCTGGAGTAAGTATCTAATCGGGAAATCAGTTTTCTTTTAACAGTACACAGATGAAACTGAAACATTGAAATGTTTCGGTGGGGTATTCCGCTATTCATAGTAATGCCTCTTTCATTATCCAGATTCACAACTGTAACCGTATATCTCTTTGTCATCTGTCCAAATCCCTTTATATGTCTTTAGTCAGTACCTTCTGTACACCCCTTTAGGCCAAATGGTTTTCTTCTTTCCCTACCGTTCGGCACCAGCCTATGGTTTGGAAGAAGACTATCCAAAAAGCATAAAGGGTGTACTGTCCTAATCCTAGGAGCACTCGCAACGCGAGAGAAGGTGAAGATAAAAGACACCTGAATGTACTTTATTCCTATTTCTCCTGAACTAGGATCCATCCCCGAACTGGAACAAGTTCCTTTCGAATTCGTATATAACCATACGATGGATTATCCAATAAACTGGGATCTTCGTAGTAATACGGAGTGTCCTGGAGAAATACAAAGGTGATTTAGGATTGGCGAAGAAATACTTGGTTTGGTCGTGAATATTAGTCGCAATTTACTTTGCCCTCCTACTAATCCCTTGCTTTGTCTTAACTTAATACCTTCTGCACACCATCGTTATGCTAATTGGTTTTCTTCATTCCCCACCGTTCGGCACCAGCCTAAGGTTTGGAAGAAGACTATCCAATTTGCGCAATAGGTGTACTATCTCCTAAACCAAGGAGTACTCGTAATAAGAGAAGGTGAAAAGAAAAGACAACTGAATAATCCTATTCGTTTTCTCCAGAACCAGAAACCATCCTCGAAGTCCTTCGAGTTCGTATATAACCATACGATGGTTTTGTCCAATGGAAGTGGACGTTCGTAGTAATACGGGGTGTCCTGGAGAAAAGGGTAAAAGTAGGAGTGGCAATGAGGTTAGCGACTCTGACAATCCAAAAGCCAGTGTTAAGAAGGTTCAGTCAACTTGGTCACTGAGTCATAGTCTAGGGTCGGGTCAAAAGTCGCTGCCAAAGAGAGAGAGAAAAGAAACACTCAGCGTGCACTCTAACCTAGATCAGAATGGTTATCACTTTGTCTAATCTGGAAACCTCCCACTGTAACCTCAAATTCTTCCCCAAACCTGAAAGAAGAATTAGTCGGGATCACCCGAGGAGTAAACCAACTCATCAGTGGGAATCGGGATCCAACTATCATCGCATGATAACGTGACGGAATCCACTCACGTCACCACACTCCAGAAGGTATGCGCATATCTGGCAAGTTTCAGTTCTTTTGAAACTCCCGATGTGATTTTTACCCCTAGGACCCAAGTGACCTTGACTGAGCCAACATATCAAAGGATCCTAGTCAAGTTCAACCCGTCATTATCTTGATTGCATTAGACCCACCCGCACGAATCCTTGACTGAGCCAAAATGACCGCACGACTGTCCTAACCAATCTCATATCCATGCAACAGAAAAACACTACATAGCTACCGAACACTACGCCTCGGCTAAGCACGACATACGCAGCACGAATACTAAGTAATACTAATCTGAAATGACGGAGGGCTACGACTGGTTTTTGGCGAAAAACCTTTAACGTAATGAACTTGATATCGTTGAAGGAACTGCATAGCCTTTTATAAAAATATAGTGACGAAAACCTTTACTAAAGAGGTCACTCCCGGTGAAGGGATCTCGGCTCTTTCCCCGTAGAATGAGGTGCAGGATATTCCAACTGAATACCACGATGCAAAGCAAAAGTAATCGGCTATAGTGAAGTTAATGCCCTGACGCAAACTTCTATCCAAGGGGTCACTCCCGGTGAAGGGATCTCGGCCCTTGCCTCGTCGACTGAGGAGCAGGATATTCCAAATGAATACCACGATGCAAAACAAAAGTGAACGTCCTTGCAATAACAGCTTTTTGAAAAATGTTCCAACAACATCAGAATAGGTTTGTTTAGCTTGCATTGATCCGAATCAACGCAGTCCCATCAATTGATCACACCACAAAGAACGAAAATATACTGACGTACGTATATGCCATCCGCATTCGCCACTGGGTCCCGTCATCACCCGTTAGGTTAGCTAACTAACGGCAGAGCGGGGACTGGACTAGCGCGGATGAAAAACATATACAACATCTACTAATATATATACCAATATATAGTATTTCGCTCAAGGCGTGAATAAAATGCAACATCACAGAAATGTACAGCATCACAGAACAATACAGATATCTGGAAGCCCCGGGTTTCACAGAGCCGCTGCTGAAACCCGACGTTCCCCTGGTCGTGTGGATAGCCTGTGCAATGAAAACCTAGACCCCTACGGGTGCGGCAAGTCACCCGCCAAAACCTGAAGCGAGGCAGCCCCCTTCAGCACCGTGAATGGACGACCCAGCACTTCACGGAATCCGGTAACTTGGGCACCCCTCCTGGGTCAACCTATACCCCCTACGAGTGCGGCGAATAGCCCGCCAATCCTGGAGTGAAGCCCCCTCCGTCCCAATGCCATGAGATGCGGGCTTGTTGCCCTCCAGAACCCGGCTATCCGTGCACCCCTCCGCGGGGTAACCCTAGTACAGAAAGTAAAATATACATACAACGGGTACATCGACCGCAACCAGGTCGTGCCCCAAAAGAATAATACAAACAGGCAGTGACGGCAGTCCACATGTCGGACGCTCGCCCCGCAAAATCAAATGTACATAATACAACAAAACTGTACTAGCATTGCATCCAGGCTATCCCCCACGACCGATCCGCAACAACACAGCATAAACATAGAACATCAACGTGAAAGTCACGTTCGCAAATCCGTCTAACCGGGCTATAGCAGTTAGACAGGATTTACCGATCAAGTGACATTCACGGTCGCAGATATAATGTAAATACTGTGAAATAATGTGTTTAAAATATCCGATCGATCAAATAATTAACAAGTGGGGCCCCAAGCAATACTGTAGCACTCACAGAAATTCTGGGCCCAAATTTAATATCCCAAAACCCCTAAAAATAGCCCACAAGCTCACTGGAAAAATTGGACACAGTGAAGACAATAATGTGCGGCGGAACCGCGGCCCAAGGGGGGGTTTGGCCGCGGTTCCGCGCTAAAGTTGTCGACTGAATGTGTCGAATTTTTACAGATGTCTTAGAATTTCCAGTACATCACTTTTATGCAACCTGAAAAATTTTTTGAGCAAGAAAAAAATCAACAGAAAACTGATGTACATAAAACGCGTATTTTTGGAATTTTGGTCGATCGGATAAGTAAAACGCATTAGAACAAGCTAGACAAGGTTAATGGCGTGGCTCTGATACCATGTTGCGCCACGGCAGCGCCCCGGCCGTCTATCCGAGGCCAAAATGCGGAATCAAAATTTTTCCTTACTTGGAAACCGGCGCTACCGCGGACAATGAAAACCCGGATCGTTAACCATTAACCTATACTAGCTAACAAGAGATGGGAAGAGAAGTATACCGAGTGATCCGAGTCCTCCGGTCTTCTCGTCATCATCCCGATCTCCCGCAGAAAGTCTTGTCTCCACATCGTCGCCTCCTCGCCGGAAGGGCACCACATCGCCTGCATCTTTTACGGGCTCCCGCCTCAATACCGAGGCAACTCGGGCATGAAGCCGGCAACTCGACATGCTCAAGATATGCTGTAGAATGTGTAGTGTAGAGGCTATGTCTCATTTGGGGTTTATGTTGCCTTGAAGGATGGAGGAAGAGGTAAAGAAAATTGGTGCTTTCAATTTTCTAGCAAGAAGAAGATGAGATGAAGAATTCCTCTCATAACCAAAATGAACTCCCTCTCTTCTAATGAGAATGGTGGAGGAATAAAAACCAAAACCAAATACAAGAGGAAGGTGAGTGTAGGAGAAAAAGAAAGGTGACCATATCCAAAGCATCATGATAACAATTTCACATCAACACCAATCAAAGATCAAATCCTTTCTCATCACTTCTAATCTCAAAAAGGCAAGCCATCATGAAAAGCAAAGATGCTTAATCTTTCATAATGCCACAAATACAAAGAACCCCTCCACAAATGGTTATTTGCAAGCTTGCAAATAACCCCCCTCCATCGGGAAAGTCCGGCCGGGAAAGAACAAAGGAAAACCGGCCGGAACGGAATGCAAACTGGCAACTCCAGAAAACTGGTCCCGTAATAAATTACAGGAAAACCCCGATACTGTGCATACACACCCGCATCTGTATTCCTACCGGATACAAATGCAATGAGACAAAATCTACACTGTACTATACTAGGATCCGGCTTAAACCAAAACCGGCTAGTAATATCCGTTCGATCCTGATCCGTGCAATACCGCACGTATCTGATCGAACCCTGCCATATATCCATACGGCCACTAGTACAAACCGTCCGATCCTGATCCGTGCAATACCGCACGTATCTGATCAGACCCTGCTATATCTCCATACGGCCTCTACAGCGTTTCGCCCGAAAGCTTGAGTAACTGAAAGTGTGGTGGACTCTAAAGACTCGTCAATACTATGGCTGTGGATTTAACCACTAGCACGTCCGAGGTATAAGCCAATACGTGACGGGCCACCAGCTATTGACCAAAAAGGACGTCGATGAGCGAACTCATCCTGACACCCTACTGAGCCTGTCAGTGACAATATCCGTACAGTCCGGTCCGTTCGTCTATGAGTATCGCATGTCGGGCCTAGGGGGTTGGTAAAAGTCAGACCCCCAAAAGCGGTACAAGTCGTGTCGGAGTGTAGCCCAGAACACCCTGAGATACTACTGGAATACCTACCAGTAAATCTCTTGCCTCGGCCGAGGGCTTTGTGTAATGGCTCTCCTAGACACAGCGCGACCTCACCCCCGATACCGGGAGAGACGAACCCCTGCAGATCCGCTCACTGCCTCCATGTGGCTCGGGACTGTACCCAACTAAAACCTGTTTGCACGACTCCTTTGAGCCGTGGTAGGGTAGTAATCAAAGCACAGTGGGAACTCACACGAGACAAATGACGATCTCAGGTCGATGAACTAACCTGTACACATGTCACCAGGGAACTGCTATCTTACATCTGGTATAAGACCAACTAGCAGGTTCCCAGCGAGTCCTGTCCGGTGTACTCATAACCCAATGAGCACCTGTATACATATTAGGTGAACCAACTGACACCAGTGGCTTGTGAGACCGGCCACCGTCCCTCGTCGGGGTCTCGACTGTATACACTAGTCTACTAATGGAGTATCGATGCCCTGTCTCGAAACTCCTACGACTAGGGACCTTTTAAGGATGTGCTTATAGACTACCAGCTCCCACGTATATGATCGCCATCATACTGCTGGTAGTCAAGCAAGAATCCTAGGGGCTCTATCAACGTGTAATAGCGACATGTCAGGTCACCTAAAGCAGTACACGATGATAAAGATGAACCAGATAGCATACTATCATCTCGAGTAAGACTGTCCTACCGGGATAGGTCCTCCCTCAATCATTGCAATCACGTGCCTGTGATCCAATAATTGACTCTGAGGGCACTATCTCCAACAGTCCGGTCACATCCGTGCACTTGTCCACGTACAGTGTCCGGACAGTTAACACTAGCGGGCTTCGGTTTAAGCCGGATCCTAGTGTACGTTTTAGGATTGATTTTATCTCGTTTGTGTTCGTGTTCCTCGGAACGCAGATACGGGTGTGTATGCACAGTTGACAGAGAGACAGAGGCAGAGTATTCTCATTGGGGTTGTTGACTGTTGACTGTTGACAGTTGACTGTTGATCATTGACTTTTGCTTAACCCTAATGAGAATAAGATATATGATTAACATTAATATTAATTAAGTATTGTAGTGACATGGTTGTTGAGGGGTTGACTTTGTTGACTTGTTGACTTTGTTGACCGGTTGACTAAGTTGGACTAGTTGACCATCATCATGACAATGGCTATCATTCCATGGCAAAGACTTTTGCTTGCTTGTTTATTTATGCAAAATGAGTGCATGAAATGATATAGCCATTTTGACTTTAACCATTTACACAATACTTGATTACTATTTTGTGATGATGGCTTTTGGATTATGAGAGGTGAGAATGAGATGAGTATGGTTCATTCTATCATTTGCTTTCTCTCTCTTGAGCTCTCTCATTCTCAAGCTCTCCCTCTTGCTCTTGCTCTCTCTACCTCAAGGCAAACCATTCTCATGTGTTGAGACTCATTGCCTTAGAGATAAAAGACACCAAAACATTCCTCTACTCACTCTAGTTCACAAGGTTTAGCAAACCGAGTGAACTAGTTTCTTCAAAGTTTGAAGAAGAAGCCAAAGGTAGAAGCTTTCAGGTGGATCGATCTTCGGCGCAAGGAGACGACGGGGTGAAGCCGATCCGGACAACCATCGAGGCTTAAAGACGAAGGAGTTCAAGAAAGAAAGGTATAACCCCCTAACCGAGTAGTTAACAACTCCTAGTTAGGTTGTTAGTTAGATGTTTAACAAAGATCCGGTTTTGAGTCCATGTTACCGCCTCTAGAAAATTGTTTTTCACCAAATTCCGCATGCCCGAAAGTACCGGGAGAGGTAGCATGGACTTACAGTGGTATCAGAGCCTAGTTAAACTCTATCTAACATGTTAGCAAAGTTACTAGAAGATCGATCAAAGAAAAAGTCCCGAAATGAACCCGGATTTCAAACTTGCTGTCGATTTTTATAGTGATGTAAAAGTAAAAAATCATACTTCAAAAATCTACTCAGGGTTTTTATAGCAAACTGCAAAAATTTCATCCACTGAATCGATCAAAGCGCCGTGAAAACGCGGCGGGAGCGTGATCCCGCCGCGGTTCCGTGGCCGAGTTGACTCGGCAGTAGGAAATTTTGGTTGCAGTTTGTTCAGTGGGGTATTTTGGCAATTTTGGAATATGTCTTTTCAGCGCAGATTTTCCAGAACGAAAATTTTGTGTTTGGGGCCTAAAAATCCGTATTTTTGATCGAACTTCTAAAGACTTAAGCTGACGGGTTTTTTATCTGTGATGTGATATTTGTATTGAACGTCTGCTAATCGCTATATGTCGATTAGTGGGGGTTATACAAATCTGTGATCTGTAATGTTGCTGGAATGTGTATATGAATTCATTGGTTTGTCGCGGGTGAATAGCCGGGGGTTGTGAGACGAGAGTTTTCTTTTCTTTCAATTCATGTAAAATTTTTAAATTGATGTAATAATTATTTATATGGCCGCACAACCGGGTCGGGGTTGTAGCCGTCATTGTATAATTTCTTTTTACTGTTTTTGCTCCTAGGATAGACCCATGGAGGGGGTGCATAAACTACCGGGTATCCCGAAGTGCCGAGTGGCCTACTCACGGAGTCGAGGGAGGTTGCTTCGCTTCGGGTACTTGGCGGGTAGTTTGCCGCACCCGTAGGGGTCTTGGGTGGGGTTTTGGCTATACACCGCGACCGTGTAATCTGCTTTTCGTTACAGGTTCGTACGAATTGCGGATTCCTAGTATATCCAATGTGTTCATCTGTGATCTGAAATGGCTATCATTGCAATATATCTATATATGATATTATTTAGGCGTTGCTTATGTTTTACAGCCGCGCTAGCCCAGCCCCCGCTCTGTCGTTAGTTAAGTAACCTAACGGGTAATGACGGGGCCCCGTGGCGAATGCGAATGGCATAAGCGTACGTCATATTTTGGTTGTTTTCTGCAATGGTAGGATTAAATGATGGGACGCATTAAAATAACTAATGCAAGAATATCGCGCATTAAAAGAACTAATGCAAGAAAATAAACCAAGTTAAAGTCGTTGGAACACTTTCGGAAAACCACTCGGTTCTTTTCAAAACTAACTTTTAAATGCGGAGCTTGGGCCACTCCTTTTAAAAGCTATCTCGTTCCATCGATTATATCAAGTTCACTACGTTCACGGTTTTGCCAAAACCATTCGTAGCCCTCCGTCGTTTCATATGAATAGTCAATAGTATTCAAGTTGTGTATGTTGGCCAAAGTCAAGGCATAGTGATTGGTAGCTATTGGGTATTCATGTGTAGCATAGATAGATGCGTTGGTTTGGGACAGTCGTACTGCCATTTTGGCCAAAGTCAAGGGTAGGTACGGATGGATCCAAATTAACCTAGAGAATGACGGGTAGAACTTGACATGTGACTTATGATATTTTGGTTAAAGTCAAGGTAATAAGAGCATGGGGCAAAAATCCACATCGGGAGTTTCAAAAGAACTGAAACTTGCTAGTGTTGCATACCATTTGGAGTGTGATGATTCTTGTAGGATTCCTTCAGTTTCGTCACGCGATGATATTTGGATCTCGATCCTACTGTGAGTATATGCTACTCCTCGGGAAATTTCTCACTTAACGATCAATGCTATAAACCAAGTAGGTGTCTAGAAAGGTGTTAGCGGGGCTACGCCCCCAGGGAAAAGAGGTTATTTAATTAAGGAACTTCGCGAAAGCGTTGGAAAACCTCTCTCGAAGTACCGACACTGGCCTGCCTGAACGGTTAAGCAAGTATTGTATGGTGAGATTGATCCTGACTAATTCTTCCTTTTTGGTTTGAGGAGGGATTCGAGAAACAGTGGGAGCCATCCTGTTTAGACAAACTAAAACCCATTCTAAACTTGCAAGAGCATCATGCTGAGTGTTTTTTCTCTCTCCTAATTGCAGCGACCAATCGACATGACTGGACTTAAGTTACTCCTAGATAAAAACATACTGACAGGGCCAAACTACAAAGATTGGCTCAGGAATGCCAAGATGGCAATCACTTACGACAAGCTGGGGTATCTTCTTACCACCAAAGCTCCCCCTGTCCCAGGTCCCAAAACCAGCGTCGCGGATAAGGAAATCCGTAAGACCTTGGAACTAGATTGCGCGAAGGCTAAGTGCCTCGCGCTTGCCTCTATGGACAACGAACATCAGAGGAGGCACGAGAATATGGACCTCGAATCCATATTTCTCCATACAAAAGAACTGTATGGAGAGCAGTCTCGTATCGCAAGATACGAAGTGTCGAAGAAGTTATTTTCGGCAAGGTTGGCCGTCGGATCATCGGTAGCGGAACACGTGCTTAAGATGATTGGCTACATAGAAGAGCTCGTGGACCTTGGGACCACGTTGGAGAATGAGCTCTATACGGACTTGATTCTCCAGTCCCTTCCTTCCACTTACGCCCAGTTTATCCTGAACTTCAACTTACAAGAAAAGGAAGTTGAACTTTTAGAACTCCTCAACATGCTGAGGAGCGCAGAGGGCACCCTACAGAAAGGTAGGGAAACATCCACTTTGTTTGTAGGAGGATCTTCCTCTTCTAGGTCCAAGGCGAAAGCAAAGGGAAAGAAGAAGAAAGCCCCCGCCAAACCAAGGGGCGGTGTTAGTAAAGTGGATACGAAGGGAAAGGCAAAAGCAACAAAGAAAGTGGGAAAGCTTGTGGATAAGGAAGAATGCTTCTATTGTCATAAGAAGGGATACTGGAAGAATGATTGCAGGGCTTGGAAAGCCAGAACACAGGATCTGAAGCAGGTTAAGGCTTCAGCTTCAGGTGTGTATGTTATTGAAAACTGTCTTTCAATAAACTCTACTTCCTGCATATTAGATACCGGATCAGGATCTCATATCTGTAACTCTTTGCAGGCGTTGAGAAACCGTAGGGTTTTGAAGGCAGGTGACATGACCCTCAAAGTTGCAAACGGAGCTAGCATGGATGCTAAGGCCGTGGGGGACTATCACCTGGGAATGTCAGATGGACATGTTTTGGTTTTGCGTAATTGCTTTTTTGTACCCAACGCAACTTGTAATATCATTTCTGTATCTTTGTTTTCTAAAGAAGGTTATGAATTTGCGTTTGTAAGCAATGTTGTAAACATTCACCTTAATCAAGTTCTGATTGGGTCAGGTACATTAAGCAATGGTATATACGTATTAAACCAACCACAGATTTTCAATGTCCAGAATACACACAAAAGAAAGTCTCCGGAAATAAATCAGACTTTCTTGTGGCATTGTAGACTGGGTCACATCAATGAGAGAAGGTTGACGAAGTTACATACAGAATGATATTTGAATGCGTTCGAATATCAATCGTATGCCACTTGTCAATTCTGTCTCAAAGGAAAGATGACAAAGACTCCGTTCACTAGACACGGAGTAAGAGCGATCGAGCTCTTGGGACTCGTACACAGCGACGTGTGCGGTCCAATGTCTACACATGAGCGAAGCGGTTATTCTTACTTCATTACTTACTTTTCAAGGTACGGTTATGTCTTCTTAACGAAACATAAGTCCGAAGCCTTTGGAAAATTCCAGGAATATAAGAATGAAGTAGAAAAACAAACCAGCAAAAGTATTAAGATTCTAAGATCGGATCGAGGTGGTGAATACTTGAGTGCCGAGTTCCTGGACTATTTAAAAGAGAACGGAATTCTCTCTCAGCTTACTCCTCCATACACTCCGCAACATAACGGTGTATCGGAGAGACGGAACCGAACCCTATTGGATATGGTACGGTCCATGATGAGTAACGCTGAGTTACCGCGATCATTCTGGGGGTATGCGCTAGAATCAGCTGCATACCTTTTGAACCGAGTTCCCACTAAGACTGTGCCTACCACACCATATGAAATGTGGTGTGGGAAGAGGCCCCATCTTAATCACATTAAGACATGGGGAAGTCCATCTTTTGTCAAAAAGCAGCATGCGGACTAGCTCGAGGCACGCTCAGTACAGTGCAAGTTTGTGGGATATCCAAAGAACTCCAAGGGATATTTCTTCTACTGTGAAGAGGAACAAAAGGTTTTTGTTTCTCGTCATGCCCACTTTCTAGAACACCAGTTCTTAGAAAAGGAAATTAGTGGGAGCGCGGTAGAACTGGAACATATTCCAGAACCACAGACTATTACTGAAAGCTTAGTGGAACCAGAGGGTTCAAAAGAACAAGACATTCCTACGCCGCTCCGCAGGAATAGTAGGCAGTCTCATCCGCCCGAGAGATACTACGGTTTTCTCATAGACGGGGATAGAGAGGATTGCATCATATATTATGATGAGCCTATTAGCTTCCAGCAGGCCGTTCAGAGTGTTGACTTGGTAAAATGGCTAGATGCAATGCGGACCGAAATGGAGTCCATGTACACCAACAAGGTATGGACGTTGGACATTGCTCCAGACGGGGTAAAACCCTTAAGATGCAAGTGGATTTTCAAAAGGAAGATTAGTGTAGATGGACAGGTTGAGACCTATAAAGCTAGACTTGTTACAAAGGGTTTTCGCCAAAGACCTGGTTTGGACTATGACGAAACCTTTTCTCCAGTGGCTATGCTGAAATCCATTCGGATCCTTCTTGCCATTGCTGCATTCCACGATTATGAGATCTGGCAGATGGACGTAAAGACCGCTTTTCTAAATGGAAATTTAGAGGTGTGTGTCTATATGGACCAACCAGAGGGTTTCATTCAGAGTGGGAGCAGCGGAAAAGTGTGCAAGTTGCTTAAGTCCATCTATGGACTAAAGCAGGCATCGCGGAGTTGGAACATCTGTTTTGATGAGACGGTCAAGGAATTTGGCTTTATCAAAAATCCAGATGAACCATGCATCTATAGAAGATTTGTAGCGAGAACTATAGTATTCCTCGTTTTATACGTGGATGACATTCTCTTAATAGGAAATGACATTCGTATGCTACAATCTGTCAAGGGGTTCTTGTCACACAGGTTCTCCATGAAAGACCTGGGTGATGCCTCATACATCCTGGGGATCCGGATCCATCGTGATAGATCCAAGAGGATATTAGGACTTTCACAGTCCAGGTACATAGACATCATACTGAAGAGATTCAGTATGGAAGATTCCAAGCGCGGTAACCTACCGGCTTGTCACGGGATCACCCTCTCTAAAGAGATGTCTCCCAAGACTGATTTGGAAAGGGATCGCATGTCTGTTATACCCTACGCTTCTGCGGTAGGCTCTATAATGTATGCGATGTTGTGTACCAGACCGGATGTACCTTATGCACTGAGTGTGGTAAGCCGGTATCAGTCAAACCCTGGGGAGAAACACTGGATAGCGGTAAAGAACATTCTCAAGTACCTGAGAAGGACTAAGGAGATGTTCTTGGTGTACGGCGGAAAAGACCTCCAGATCGAGGCCTTTGCTGACTCCAGCTTCCAGAGTGACAAGGATGATTCCAAGTCCATGTCAGGTTTTGTCTTTACCCTCAATGGAGGGGCGGTGTGTTGGAAGAGTTCCAAACAGGAAACCGTTGCAGACTCGACGATGGAAGCGGAATACATCGCTGCATCTGATGCCGCAAAAGAAGCTGTATGGATGAAGAAGTTCTTGAAAGAACTTCAGGTGGTTCCGTCTATTGTTGATCCAATACCTCTGTATTGCGACAACAACGGGGCTATAGCTTTAGCGAAGGAACCCAGGTCCCATCAGAGATCCAGACACATCTTGAGGCGGTATCACCTGATTAGGGAGATTGTGGATCGCCAGGAGATCGAGGTTCGGAGGGTTGCTTCAGAAGATAACACTGCAGATCCATTCACCAAGGCCTTGCCCCAGACTCAGTTCGAGTGGCTGATCGAGATGACAGGTCTTCGATACGCCAGTACATGGCCTTAGTGCAAGTGGGAGATTGTTAGTGTATATGCCCTAGAGGCCATTACTGTATCATACTAGTTTGTATATTACTTAATGGAAGCTTGGGATATTCACCTTGTATATACAATCTTGCTCAAAATAGTAGTATGCTACTTGGTTTGTTTCTACTTCAATGTGTACATGTGTTTATTATATCACCTATACGCATTAGTGGAGCCCTTAGGATCTTTGCTTGATTACCAGCGTTGTGATGGCAGTCACACTAGTGGGGCTGGGTAATCTATAAGCACATCCTTATGCAGGTCCCTAGTCGCAGGACTATCGAGACAGGGCATCGATACTCCGGAGTAGACTGGCGCATGCGCTTCTCATCCCAATATGGGAGACGGTCTGTCCCACAGCCGTCAGTATGTCGTACTGGAGATAGTATGCGGGTGCTCGTTGGGTTACGAGTACACTGGACAGGACTCGTCGGGAACTGACCGGTTGGTATTATACCTATCGTCAGTTATCATTTCCCAGGTGACATGAGTACAGCTTAGTCCGCTGACTTGACACTGTCACTTCGCCTCGAGTGTGTTCCCACTGTACTTTGATTACTACCCTACCACGGCTCAAAGGAGTCGTGCAAACAGGTAGTAGTTGGGTGCAGTCCCGAAGCACTTGGAGGCAGTGATGGTTAGACAGGATTCGTCTCTCCCGGTATTGGGGGTTGACATCGCGCTGTGTCTAGGAGATGTTAGTTATATGTATGCCCTAGAGGCCATTACTATACATAGGATGTATATTGTAGTGGATGCTGGGACATATATAGGGAGGACTTTCTTGCTCGACATGATAGTACGCTATCTGGTTACTCTTTACCTTAACGTGTATACTGATTGTCTCTCTGTTACATGTTGATAAAGCCCTTAGGATGTGTACTTGACTACCTGGACTATGATGCGGATCATACTAGTGGGGACATGGTAGTCCATAAGTACATCCTTCAAGGTCCCTAGTCGTGGGTGTATCGAGACGGGGCATCGATATACCAGAGTAGACTAGCGTATACCTTCTCGACCCATACAGATGGGCGATGGATGATCCTATATCCATTGGTGTTTGACATCAGAGATGATGTACGGGTGCTCAGTAGAGACTGGGTACACTGGACGGACTCGCCGAGAACTCCCAGATGGTATTATACCTTACGTCAGATGGCAGTTCTCTGGTGACACTGGTACAGAGTAGTCTGTTGACCCGAGATCGTCATAGAGTCTTGTGTGGTTCCCACTGTGCTTTGATTTCCACCTTACCATGTCCAAGAAGGCGTGCAAAACGGTGGTTTTTGGGTACAGTCCCGAGTCACATGGAGGCAATGAGCGATAGGAGGGGATTCGTCTCTCCAGGTATAGGGAGTTGATATTGCGCTGTGTTCGATTGGCTATAACCGGAAATCCCTGGCCAGGGTTGCTGAGATTTACTGGTAAGTGTTACCAGTAGTTTCTCGAACTGTTATAGACCTCATATCGACATGACTTATCGAGCTATTGGGGTCTGACGTTTACCACCCCTAGGCGAGATATGCGACATATCAGACGACGAGACCAGACTGTACGGTAAGTGTTACTGGTTGGATTCACAGGAGTATGAGCGGGCTTGCTCGTCGATCTTCTGATCGCTCAATACCCGGGTGGCCGTTACGTTTAGCAGACCGCTTGCGGCTTGTGGGTGTTTGATATGATCATCATCTGCTACCGGCGTATTGACGAGTCTTTAGAGTCCTACACAGAGGTTTCCTGGCTCAAGCGAAACGAAATAGGAGCGCATATGAGATATGTGCGGGACCGAGAATAATGCGTGTATGTGATACCGTATTTCATTCTCGCGATGAATGTGTCGAATGGTTGTATGCGATATAACCTAGTTATCGAATCAGGGATTGATTCGATAAGACGATACATTGTATACTAGTCGGTTGTGTGCGACATGACCGGATCATTGAATCAAGTGTTGATTTAATGATTTAATGCATAATTATATATTTGATATATTACTTTGCATTAACTAGTATTGGTTCACTTTAAATGGATTTTCTCACTTGAATTGTGCACATTGTATATGTGATATACTTTTGTACACAAGTTTGTGTCATGTTTGATGATACAAGCTAACTTGAGTTTGTGTAAAGTTTAAACCATGGTTGTGTAATGGTTAGGGTTTTCTTTTTCTTTATCATTTATTTATTTTGTTTATTTATTTGGCAAAATAAATGAATGGTGGCTTTCTTTGGATGCTAGTTGAAGCTTCATGAAGCTTTGACTAAGTGACCATATTTGTCTCATGCTTAACCCTAACCATTCCACTAAACCCTAGTTCATTCTCTACACTTGACCATGGTTGGATTATGATAAGTATTCATTTATTTTCTATTTTGAAAATAACTTATGATATCATATTCTTTCTATCTTCTTCTTCTTCTTCACATGAAGAAAGCTTGCCTCATCAATGGCAAGTGAAGAAATCAAGTGAGAAATCCAATTCTAAAGTGAACCCACTTCCTATTTCTTCATCCTCTACCTCTTGCCAAGTAGTATAGGGTGTTTTCTTCACAAGTTTCATGACTTGGTGAAGTGGGAGCTTGATCTAGTGATGCCTCGACGTAGATCATCTTCGGCATCGTCGTCGATGACCTAGCCCGCCTTTTCTCCGATGAAGCCGATGCTAGAGTCATGGTTCGATTTGGACAGCGGAGAGGACTTCATCGTGGAGCTATGGAGGTGGAGAAACGGATCTACAAAGGTTGTATTTCCGTTCTTTTAGTTTAGTTGTAAACTAGTTTCTTTTGTCGCCTAAACTTCTAGCCAACGATCCGTATTAGGGTTTCTCGGCACTTGTAAAATTTGAAATTGGCATGGTTGATGCCTTGTGAGACCTCATTAGTGTGCCTAGGAACCCTACAGTGGTATCAGAGCCTAGCTAGAGCCTTAGGCGATGCGTAGACGGAGTTAGAAATCCGATCGAACCGAAACCCCATTGCAAAATCGCTCTCTGTACATTTTTCAAAATTGTTGAATTTTGTGAATTAAAAATATGCAGAAAAATAAGCAGGAAAAACTAAGAATTACTGTGAAGTTTGGGCTCCTAATTCCATAATTCGACCGTGGAACCGCGGCCAAACCAGGGGTTTGGTGGCGCTTCCGCGGCCCAAATTTGACTTAGTCCCTCAAATTTCATATATTTATTCTTAGGTCCTTTCTTTGCAATTTTTTATGTGAATTTTTTAATTCCACTCAAGTGTTGAGTTTTCTAGGGTTTTATTGGGGATTCGTTAATTTGATCGGATAATTTAACTTCGTTTATGTTTTTCCGGATATTTTAGAAACTGTTAAAAAGTTCGACTGGATATAAATACCCACTTTTTCCCCTGCCGGGAAATTTCCAAGTGTTGGATTTTTCCGTAGTTTAATAACGTTCTAAGTAGTGCAAGTAACACGATGGTCCCTCTAGAAGACAACAAACGTTAACTCGATTATGTGACCGTCTTGAACTGCCCTTTGAACCTTCGGGTTTGGGGCAGTACGGCGTGCCACACGTGAGGCGTTGGCTTGACCCTTTTACGGCTGGACCGTTGGTACTGAGGCATGAACTGGATGTTTTTAAACTTGTTTCATGTGTTGATCTGTATCGGGAAAACTTGGGTGTTCGAATGTTCGATCGGAAAGTTTAACATTTTCTATTTATCCGGAATGGGATACAATAATTGGAATTCACAAAAAGTTATGAGATAACTGAATGAATGTTATAAACATAGCAGTTTAGTCTCACTTGATTGGTTGCCACGGAATTTTGATGTGATCAAAAGTCCGTCGCAATCACGTAGCGTACGCGGATACTCGCCGGGTAAACTTAATAGACACCCTCACTCCATAGCCCCGACCAAGTGACTGTAGGAGAACCTCGTCGCCGAAAGCATCCGTTCGGGTGCTCGCGGCAGCGGTGTTCCGCCTTGGTGCACTTCGTCGACGGTATCGGGAGTGCGGCCGCCTACTAAAGTTTGCGACGAGCATTCGATCAGAATCTCGGGAATCCTGTTGAATTGCCCGACTTGATATTGAAAAGTGTTTTCGATTTTGAGACTAAAATGCGGAGTTTATAATTGTTAGACATGTGATGTCTAAGGAATTCATTTGATTAGGCATGAGATGTCTAAAGAGATTGCGGATTCTAACTGTTGTAGTTTTACACTTTCTTTTCTGTGACCGTAAGTGTAATATGTGATATCGCCGGTTTCGTTGCTATATGTCAACGACAATTGGGATGCGCATATTTACTTACGTTGATGACATGTGATGTTATGTGTTGCTGGATATGTTATATTGGATCGTCGTGTTTGAATAGCCGGGGGTTTTTATGTGAGATGAGTGTTTTTCTTTTTCATTCATGTAAAAACTTGTACGTAATATTCTTTTATTAGGGCACTTCCAGGTTGCGGAAGATGTCACCTTTTGTATATTATTTACTTTTCCGCACTAGGTGAGACCCAAGGAGGGGAGCACAAGTAACCGGGTTCTGGGGTCCAGTGGGAGACCAACTCGAGGAGTCGAGTTCGGGTCTCCTAACTCCAGAATTGGTAGGGTTGCTTGCCGCTCTCGTAGGGGTCTAGGGGTGTGGGTTTGGCTATTCATCGCGACCGTAGAATCCGTGTTTTATACTGGCTCGTATTGAAAACACGGACGTCCTAGTATATCCAATATTTCATATGATTCTTCTGCTGCGATATCTGTGATGTGATCATGTGATATGTTCTGTGATGGATACTGTATATAGTATATATGATATATTATATAGACGTTGCTTATGTTTTACACCCGCGCTAGCCCTGCCCCGCTCTGCCGTTAGTCACCTAACCCAACGGTGCACGAGGGGACATCGAGGCGAATGCGGATGGCATAAGTGTACGTCGTATTTATCTGTGATGTTTAGGTAACTTAAATGATGGGACTTCATTAATGTGATTAATGAAATAAAAGAAACCTAAGATGTTGTAGAATCGAATTTCAAAATAAAACAGGTAGCTACAGTTCTTGCTTTGCACAGCGGTGTATATGATATATCCTGCACCTTATTCGATAAGGAAAGGACCGAGATCCCTTCACCGGGAGTGACTCCTTTAGCAATAACTGGTTGATGCTACACACTCGGTTTGTCTTTTGATTGCTTTTAAGAGTTTTGCTTTGCACAGTGATATATATGATATATCCAGCACCTTATTCGATGAGGAAAGGACCGACGATCCCTTCACCGGGAGTGACTCCTTTAGCAAAACTAGAAAAGCCTCAAAAGCACTCCATTTTAAAATCATTTGATTCTACAACGATATCAAGTTCATTACGCAATAGGTTTTCAGAAAAACCTATCGTAGCCCTCCGTCATTTCAGATAAGTCCTATTTAGTATTCGTGCTACGTTTGTTGACCTCCGTCAAGGCGTAGTGTGCGGTAGCTAACTAGTATTTATCTGGTTATGCATATGATGCAGATTGGATTAGGGTAGTCGTGCGGCCTTGTTGACCTCCGTCAAGGGTCGTGCGGGTGGATTTAATTCGATCAAGAAATGACGGGTTGAACTTGACTAGTAGCCTATGGTTTGTTGACCTCCGTCAAGGTCATAGGGTGCTAGGGGAAAAATATTATCGGGAATTTCAAGTGTTGAAATTTACAATGAGATTGCATACCTTCTATGAGATAGTTGGATCCCGATACCCACTGCGAGTAATTGTTACTCCTGGGAGAGTTTTACACACTGCAACTAGCCGATCAAGTAGGTGTCTAGAAAGGTGTTGACGAGATTAAGCCTCTGGGAAAACAAGGTTTACATTAATTAGGTTCGTGCGAAAGCACGGGGGACCTCCCTCAAAGTACCGACACTGGCCTGGCTGAAAGATTGGCGAACTTGTAGTGTGTAATTAATCCCGGCTAGTCTTTCCTTTTAGGGTTTGAAGGAAGATTTGATAAAAAGCAGTGGGAGCCATCCTGATTAGATAAAATAATAACCAATCTATTCTTGCAAGAGCGCACGCTGAGTGTTTTCTTCTCTCTCTCTCCAGGTAGCGACCATATCACGCCTTAATCAAGATAATAATACGGATTATTGACCGAACCCGCTTGTTACACTGAGCTGGGGAACGTTGGTCCCGCTCCAATTTATAATTGTTATAAGACAGAGCAGGAAATTGGGGAATACCAGAATTCCTTTGCCGCCCAAACGAAGAGAATGCATGCTGATGCATCATCTTTGGGTGTGTTCATTACAAAGAACTGTTTCTCAGTATCCTTTACGTCCTGGGTATGTGATACCAGATCAGGATCCCAGATATGTAATCTGTTACATAGGGCTACAGCTAGGTAGAGAACTGAGAACGGGTGATAAGTTTCATGAGGCAGAAAACGGGGCAAGAGTTGCAGCCAAGTCTGTTGGTCACTGTCACCCTGTATTACCAGAATACATTGATTCTGAACGAATGTTATTAGATACCGAACCTGATATACAAAATCATATCAGTCTCTTTATCAGTAAAGAAATGATAAAATTTTGTATTGTTGGATAATGTTTTGAACATTTCCTATATCAAAAGTTGATCGGTTCAGGCACGTTATCTAAAAGCATTGACGTTCTAAATCAAACTACAGTTCTTAGTATACGGAACACACACAAGAGGAAGAGTTCAGATATGAACGGATCCTTCTTGAGGCATTGTAGACTAGGTCATATCGATGCGACCCGACTAGCTAAGTTGCACATAGATGCATATTCAAATTTGTTTGAATTTACATCTTATGAAACTTGCCAGTCATGTCACAAAGATAAAATGACCTAAGCTCTGTTTATTAGAAACTGATAAAGAGTTAGTGAACTCTTGGGATGATACATGTTGATGTATGTAGGTCCCCTGTCTACACATGCCAAGACCGGTTCTTTGTACTTCATTAAATTCTCTGATGATCTCTCAAGATTCAGACATATGTTCCTGTTGAAACACAAGTCCGAACCTTTTGAGATATTCACAGAATATAAGTTAGAAGTAGAGAACCAAAATACGGGTATAAGTATTATGTCCTTTGATGAGATCGAGGAGGAGAATACTTGAGCACGGAAATCCTGAACTTTTCTAAAGGAGAATGAGATTCTCTCTCAGCATTACTCCTCCGAATACACCATTGCACGATGGTATATCGGGGCGGAGCAGATACACCCTATTTGATATGGTGTGCTCTATGATGAGTACTACTGAGTTTCCTATTTTCCTTTTTGGGAGTTATGCACTTGAGAAGCTGCATACCTATTGAAAAGGGTTCGAATCAAATCAGTTGCCTACCACTCTATATGAGATATGGTATGGGAAGAGCCCATGTCTTAAGCTAGTTAAGATTTGGGGTTGTCCGGCCTATGTCTAAAAGCAAAATCCGGACAAGCTCGAGGCAAGGTTAGTTATGTAGAACTGGAAAGGTTCCAGCTATACAAACTACAGCAGATGATTTGGTAGAACCAAAGGATTCAGTAGAGACCAACGAACCTCAGCCTCTCCGCCGATCTGGTAGGGTTCCTCACCCACCTGAGAGATACTTCGGTTTCTCTATGACAGTGGGAGCAAGGATTGCATCATGAGATGATGACCCAACTAGTTTCGAGCTGGCCATCAGGAGTGTGACTCTGTAAGAATGGCTGGATGCTTAGCGATCTGAGATGGAATCCTTATACACCAACAAAGTATGGACTTTAGTTGCTTTATCTGAAGGGTTAAATCCCCATCAGGAGCAAGTATATCTTGAGAAGATTACTTGGTGTACATGGAAAAGTTGAGACTTTCAAAGCTAGACTTGTTAAAGGTTTGCATCATTAACCAGGTATAGATTATGTTGAAACCTTTTTCTAATGATCTATGCTTAAGTCCATCCAGATCCTACTTGCCACGGCTACATACCATGACTACGATATCTGGTGGTTGGGTGTCATGACTGCTTTTCTAAATGATGTTTTGGAAGAGAGCGTCTATAAGTACACAGCCAGAGGGCTTCGTAGACAGTGGGAGCTGCGGAAACGTATGCAAGATGTTTTATGTGATAAAGCAGGCATCGCGGAGTTGGAACATCTGTTTTGATGTGGTAGTCAAAGAGTTTGACTTCATCAAAATGGTAGATGAACCTTGTATATACGAAAAGGTATTAGGGAGTATGGTGATGATCTTCGTAGAGTACGTGGATGACATACTCTTGATAGGGAAGGAGTTTCCTATGCTATGCTCGGTCAATCTCCGCTTATCACAATGATTCTCCACATAGGATCAAAGTGATACCTCCTAAATCCTGGGTTTTGGATCTATGAGATAAATCTAATTGGATGTTAGGATTCTCATTAGTTGTAGTGAGATGGTATCAACCGATCCTGGGGAGAATTACTGGAAGTGTTCCAGGGTGATAAGGATGACTGAAAGTCAGTCACAAGCATTGTCTTTACCCTCAGTAAAGGGACGGTATGTTGGAAGAGTTCCAAGCTAAATACCGTGGCATACTAGACGATTAAAGGCAAGATACATCGCTACTTAAGATGCTACCAAAGAGGCAGTCTGGGTGTATAATGGTTCATGAGATGAACTTAGTTTCTCCCATTGTGTGACAATGGAGTTGTGGCTTATGCCAAGGAACGTCCGTCCCATCAGTAATCCATACATATTCTAAGGCAGTATTACCTGATCATGGAGATGGTTGATCTCCAGGGGATCGAGGTTAGGAGAGTAGACTCAGAGAACAACACGGCGGATCCACTCACGAAGGCCTATTCCCAGAGAGAGACTTTTATGGGATGGTTGAGTATGAGATACTACAACCACTGCTACAGATGGCCCTAGTGCAAGTGGGAGATTGTTAGTTATATGTATGCCCTAGAGGCCATTACTATACATAGGATGTATATTGTAGTGGATGCTGGGACATATATAGGGAGGACTTTCTTGCTCGACATGATAGTAAGCTATCTGGTTACTCTTTACCTTAACGTGTATACTGATTGTCTCTCTGTTACATGTTGGTAAAGCCCTTAGGATGTGTACTTGACTACCTGGACTATGATGCGGATCATACTAGTGGAGACATGGTAGTCCATAAGTACATCCTTCAAGGTCCCTAGTCGTGGGTGTATCGAGACGGGGCATCGATATACCAGAGTAGACTAGCGTATACCTTCTCGACCCATACAGATGGGCGATGGATGATCCTATATCCATTGGTGTTTGACATCAGAGATGATGTACGGGTGCTCAGTAGAGACTGGGTACACTGGACGGACTCACCGAGAACTCCCAGATGGTATTATACCTTACGTCAGATGGCAGTTCTCTGGTGACACTGGTACAGAGTAGTCTGTTGACCCGAGATCGTCATAGAGTCTTGTGTGGTTCCCACTGTGCTTTGATTTCCACCTTACTGTTGGAGATAGTGCCCTCAGAGTCAATTATTGGATCACAGGCACGTGATTGCAATGATTGAGGGAGGACCTATCCCGGGACGACAGTCTTACTCGAGATGATAGTATGCTATCTGGTTTATCTTTATCATCGTGTACTGCTTTAGGTGACCTGACAAGTCGCTATTACACGTTGGTAGAGCCCCTAGGATTCTTGCTTGACCACCAGCAGTATGAGGGCGATCATATAAGTGGGAGCTGGGGTCTATAAGCACATCCTTAAAAGGTCCCTAGTCGTAGGAGTTTCGAGACAGGGCATCGATACTCCAGAGTAGACTAGTGTATACAGTCGAGACCCCGACGAGGGGCGGTGGCCGGTCTCACAAGCCACTGGTGTCAGTTGGATCACCTAAGATGTATACAGGTGCTCATTGGGTTATGAGTACACCGGACAGGACTCGCCGGGAACATGTCCGTGACCGGACAGGACTCGCTGGGAACTCGCCGGGAAAATGAAATTTCATGATCTCATTTTGCCTTGTACACAGAACCTTCTCACCTCTCCAAAGTTCTTCTTGATTCCTCCATCAAAGGCAACTCCAATACCCCAAAGAGACATTAGCCACTACACATTCTACAGTAAATCTTGGGCACGTCGACTTGCCAGCTTCGTGCTCGAGTTGCCTCGGTATTGAGGTGGGAGCCCGTAAAAGATACAGGCGATGTGGTGCCCTTCCGGCAAGGAGGCGACGACCGGAGGATCCGCGGGAGATCGGGACGACGACGAGAAGACCGGAGGACTCGGATCACTCGGTATATCTCTAACCCGTCTTGTAGTTAGCTAGATCTAGTTTAATGGCCCGATCCGGGGTTTAGTGCGCGGTGGTGCCGGTTTGCTAAGTCCGCTAAATTAAAGTTTATCACCGTTTCCGCATTTGGTCGTCGGATTGACGACCGGGGCGCCGCCGTGCACTTACAGTGGTATCAGAGCCTCGCCATTAACTTCGTTTAGCTTCGTTTGATGTGTTTTGCATTTCCGATCGACCAAAATTCCAAAATCTACATTTTCCTTCGCATCAGTTTTCTGTCGAATTTTTTCTAGCTCTAAAAATTTTTCAGGTTGTAGAAAACTGATGTACAAGAAATTATAAGACTTCTGTAAAAATTCGATACAGTGAATTGACCACTGTCGCGCGGAACCGCGGCAAAACCCCCCCTCAGGACGCGGTTCCGCCGCACATTGGTGTCCTCGCTGCATTATTTTTTTCCAGTGGGTTTCTGGGATGATTTTAGGGGTTTTGGAATATTAAAATTGGGCCCAGATTTTCTGTGAGTGCTACAGTATTGCTTGGGGGCCCACTTGTTAATTTTTGATCGATCGGATATTTTAAACACATTATTTCACAGTATTTACATTATATCTGCGACCGTGAATGTCACTCGATCGGTAAATCCGGTCTAACTGCTATAGCCCGGTTAGACGGATTTGCGAACGTGACTTTCACGTTGATGTTCTGTGTTTTGCTGTGATGTTGCGGATCGGTCGTGGGGGATAGCCTGGATGCAATGCTAGTACAGTGTTGTTGTATTATGTACATTTGATATTGCGGGGCGAGCGTCCGACAAGTGGACTGCCGTCACTGCCTGTTTGTATTATTCTTTTGGGGCACGACCTGGTTGCGGTCGATGTACCCGTTGTATGTATATTTTACTTTCTGTACTAGGATTACCCTGCGGAGGGGTGCACGGATAGCCGGGTTCTGGAGGGCAACAAGCCCGCATCTCATGGCATTGGGACGGAGGGGGCTTCAGTCTGGAATTGGCGGGCTATTCGCCGCACTCGTAGGGGGTACAGGTTAACCCAGGAGGGGTGCCCAAGTTACCGGATTCCGTGAAGTGCCGGGTGGTCCATTCACGGTGCTGAAGGGGGCTGCCTCGCTTCAGGTTTTGGCGGGTGACTTGCCGCGCCCGTAGGGGTCTAGGATTTCATTGCACAGGCTATCCACACGACCAGGGGAACGTCGGGTTTCAGTAGTGGCTCTGTGAAACCCGGGGATCCCAGATATCTGTATTGTTCTGTGATGCTGTACATTTCTGTGATGTTGCATTTTATTCACGCCTTGAGCGAAATACTATATATTGGTATATATATTAGTAGATGTTGTATATGTTTTTCATCCGCGCTAGTCCAGTCCCCGCTCTGCCGTTAGTTAGCTAACCTAACGGGTGATGACGGGACCCAGTGGCGAATGCGGATGACATATACGTACGTCAGTATATTTTCGTTCTTTGTGGTGTGATCAATTGATGGGACTGCGTTGATTCGGATCAATGAAAGTTAAACAAACCTATTCTGATGTTGTTGGAACACTTTTCAAAAAGCTGTTATTGCAAGGACGTTCACTTTTGTTTTGCATCGTGGTATTCATTTGGAATATCCTGCTCCTCAGTCGACGAGGCAAGGGCCGAGATCCCTTCACCGGGAGTGACCCCTTGGACAGAAGTTTGCGTCAGGGCACTAACTTCACTATAGCCGATTACTTTTGCTTTGCATCGCGGTATTCATTTGGAATATCCTGCACCCCATTCTACGGGGAAAGAGCCGAGATCCCTTCACCGGGAGTGACCTCTTTAGTAAAGGTTTTCGTCACTATATTTTCTAAAAAGCTATCCGTTCCTTCAACGATATCAAGTTCATTACGTTAAAGGTTTTCGCCAGAAACCATTCGTAGCCCTCCGTCGTTTCATATGGGTAGTCAATAGTATTCAAGCTGTGTATGTTGGCCAAAGTCAAGGCACAGTGATTGGTAGCTATTGGGTATTCATATGCAGCATAGATAGATGCGTTGGTTTGGGACAGCCGTACTGCCATTTTGGCCAAAGTCAAGGGTAGGTACGGGTGGATTCAAATTAACCTGGAGAATGACGGGTTGAACTTGACATGTGACTTATGATATGTTGGCCAAAGTCAAGGTCATAAGAGCATGGGGTAGAAATCACATCGGGAGTTTCAAAAGAACTGAAACTTGCCAGATATGCGCATACCTTCTGGAGTGTGATAGCGTGAGCGGATTCCGTCACGTTATCATGCGATGAGAGTTGGATCCCGATTCCCACTGATGAGTTAGTTTACTCCTCGGGTGACCCCGACTAATTCTTCTTTCAGGTTTGGAGGAGAATTTGAGGTACAGTGGGAGGTTTCCAGATTAGATAAATTGGTAACCATTCTGATCTAGGTTTGAGTGCACGCTGAGTGTTTCTTTTCTCTCTCTGTCTGGCAGCGACCATTGACCCGACCCTATGACTATGACTCAGTGACCAAGTTGACCGAACCTTCTTAACACTGGCTTTTGGATTGTCAGAGTTGCAGACCTCATTGCCACTCCTACTTTTACCTTTTTCTCCAGGACACCCCGTATTACTACGAACGTCCACTTCCATTAGACAAAACCATCGTATGGTTATATACGAACTCGAAGGAATTTATTCGAGGATGGTTTCAGGTTCTGGAGAAAACGGATAGGACTGTTCAGTTGTCTTTATCTTCACCTTCTCTCATTGCGAGTGCTCCTAGGACTAGGACAGTACACCCATTATGCTTATTGGATAGTCTTCTTCCAAACCATAGGCTGGTGCCGACCGGTAGGGAATGAAGAAAACCAATTAGCATAACGATGGTGTGCAGAAGGTATTAAGATTAAGACAAAGCAAGGGATTAGTAAGAGGGCAAAGTAAATTGCGACTGATATTCACGACCAAACCAAGTATTTCTTCGCCAATCCTAAATCACCTTTGTATTTCTCCAGGACACTCCGTATCACTACGAAGATCCACAGTTTATTGGATACTCCATCGTATGGTTATATACGAACTCGAAAGGAACTTGTTCCAGTTCGGGGATGGATTCTGGTCCAGGAGAAATAGGAATAAGGTTTATTCGGTTGTCTTTTATCTTCACCTTCTCTCATTGCGAGTGCTCCTAGGACTAGGACAGTACACCCATTATGCTTATTAGATAGTCTTCTTCCAAACCATAGGCTGGTGCCGAACGGTAGGGAAGGAAGAAAACCATTTGGCCTAAGGGGTGTGCAGAAGGTAATGACCAAAGACATATAAAGGGATTTGGAGAGGTGGCAAAGAATTATACGGTTATAATTGTGAATCTGGATAATGGTAGAGGCATTACTAAGAATACCAGGATACCCCATCGAAACATTTCAATGTTTCAGTTCAACTGTGTACTGTTAAAAGAAAACTGTTTTCCCGATTGGACACTTGCTCCAGGGTATGTATTTACCAGGTTTGATTCTCACATCTGTATGGTTTTACAGATGATGAGTGGGAGTAAGTTATTGGGAATTGGGTGATCATCCTCATTATATCGGGATTCGTTGTAATCGGTGATATTTGAGGAGATCACCTGGGCTGTTTGCCGGTCGGCAAATATTTGGTTTTGAATATCCGCTGTTGTGCACCAATTTCAAATTAATATATCTGTACGTCTATTTGAATAGAGTGAGATATACCTTTTGGTATTATGTCGATGACATTTACCTATATCAGTGGATGGTTAGGTAAGGAGCATTAAACAGCGGTGTAATTCTTCTTAACCATAAGTACAGTTTTCAACCTACGACACACAGTTGGGAGACTCAGCGGACTTATACAGAGTATTGTATGTTGTCCAGTGTCCATTGAGACAGAGGGGTTGGTCCTCATACTATATTCTGTTTACTTTTAACTTCTCTAGTTCTTAGACATGTGTTTCGTAGAAACACAGGGTCTAAGTTTTGAGGAGTTATAGGTATTTGAATAGAGTATAGAACCAAGTGTAGCAAGTATCGGGATTCTTCAAAGTGATCGAAGATGTAGATACTTGTGTATGGTATTCAGTTGATAGTAATGATAAAGAGAAATTGATTCTCTTTCAGGTCACTCATAATTGGAAGCATTCCTAAGTTGAGTAACGCTGATCGGCCTCTCTCCATTTAGTTGACATACACTGGAGAAAGTTGCATGATTTGAATCTGGTTAAATTAAATCAGTGCCTCTGGTTCTATATTGGATATAGTACAGTTCATATCTTAACATTGTTAAGGTACGGGGAGTTGTCCGGCTTATGATTAAAACCAGACTCTGGATAACTCAAGGCACGTTTCTGTAATGGCTGTTTGTGGGTTGACCCAGGCTATGACGAGGGTTGACTTTCTACCATAAGAAAGATCAATAGTGATATTGTTCTTGACTCGCCACAGTTTTAATAAAAATGGATTTTTTTTTTCAAAAACAGTAGTGGGAGTATGGTAGAACTGGAAGTGATTCCAGAACCGCAAACGATTACTGAAGATTTGATAAGGAACCTAAAGATTCAATCTGTTTTGACATTCCATTGGCCACTCCGCAGAAAAGGTGGGTAACTTCAGGCACCCGAGAGGTACTCCGGTAGCCTCAAGGACGGTGACAGGGAAGTTCTTGTTTACCCACACTTGCCATTGTTGTTGTTCCAGGCTCCGAGACCCGGCAGGAGGATGAATATAGCGTCATTCTAAACTAGTTTTAGAAGTGCACGTCTATATGACTCTGCCAGAGGGTTGTCGTAGTCAGTGGGAGCAGCGGAAGCATTGGTGGACATCAGGCTTATGTCTATTTATAGACTAAAGCAGATGTAGCGGAGATAGATCATCTATTTGTTAGTGTATATGCCGTAGAGGCCATTACTGTATCATACTAGTTTGTATATTACTTAATGGATGCTTGGGATATTCACCTTGTATATACAATCTTGCTCAAAATAGTAGTATGCTACTTGGTTTGTTTCTACTTCAATGTGTACTTGTGTTTATTTCAGTATATCACTTATACGCATTAGTGGAGCCCATAGGATCTTTGCTTGATTACCAGCGTTGTGATGGCAGTCACACCAGTGGGGGCTGGGTAATCTATAAGCACATCCTTATTCAGGTCCCTGGTCGCAGGACTATCGAGACAGGGCATCGATACTCCGGAGTAGACCAGCGCATGCGCTTCTCATCCCAGTGTGGGAGACGGTCTGTCCCACAGCCGTCAGTACGTCGTACTTGAGATAGTATGCGGGTGCTCGTTAGGTTACGGGTACACTGGACAGGACTCGTCGGGAACTGACTAGTTGGTATTATACCTATCGTCAGTTATCAGTTCCCAGGTGACATGAGTACAGCTTAGTCCGCTGACTTGACACTGTCACTTCGCCTCGGGTGTGTTCCCACTGTACTTTGATCACTACCCTACCACGGCTCAAAGGAGTCGTGCAAACAGGTGGTGGTTGGGTGCAGTCCCGAAGCACTTGGAGGCAGTGACGGTTAGACAGGATTCGTCTCTCCCGGTATTGGGGGTTGACATCGCGCTGTGTCTAGGAGAGCCATTACACGAGTAGTCCCTGGCCAGGGCAAACGAGATATACTGGTAGGTTTCCAGTGTTATCTCAGGGTGTTTTGGGCTTCGCTCCGGCACGACTTGTACCGCTATTGGGGGACTGACGTTTACCGCCCCCTAGGCCCGCCATGCGATGTATCAGACGAACAGACCGGACTGTACGGAGAATGTCACACTCAGGCTCAGTAGGAGTTCAGATGGGTTTCGCCTCGTCGGTCTTCTTGTCGGCATTACCTGGGGACCGTTACGCACAGCTAGTGCCGCTTGCGGTCTGTGGTTAAACCCACTGCCAGCGTAGTGTCGAGTCTTTAGAGTCCCACACAGAAAGCTTTTCGCCTTTAGGCAAAAGAGTAGAGGTCGCATGGTATTGCGACAGGTCGCATGGTTTTGCGACAGGGTTCGGTCACATCCGTGCACTTGTGCACGTACAGTGTCCGGACAGTTTACACTAGCGGGCTTTGGTTTAAGCCAGATCCTAGTGTACCTTATGGGATTGGATTTATCCAGTTTGTATTCGTGTTCCTCGGAACGCGGATGCGGGTGTGTATGCACAGTTGACAGGGAGGCAGAGGCAGTGGATTCTCATTAGGGTTGTTGACAGTTGACCGTTGACTTTTGACTTTTTGCTCAACCCTAATGAGAATATGATTTGTGATTAACTATTATATTAATTAAGTATTATGGTGATATGGTTGTTGACTTGTTGACTTTTGTTGACTTGTTGACTTTGGTGACTTGTTGACTTTTGTTGACTTGTTGACCGGTTGACTAGGCTTGACTAGTTGACCATCATGATGACCATGGTTATCATTTCATGCCAAAGACTTTTTTTTCTTGCTTGCTTTTTTGAGTAAAATGAGTGCATGATATGATAACCTTATGGTTGCTTCTAACCATTACCAAAAGACTTTTTTGATATGATGAGTTATGATCACTTTGGATTATGAGAGGGTGAAAGGAAAAGAGAGCCTCATTCTTTCTTGCTCATTCTCTCTCTTGTTCTTGAGCTCTCCTCTTGCTCTCACCCTCAAGCTCTTGCTCCCTCTCTTGATCTATGGTTCTCTTGTCTCATGAGTTGAGAATCAAGAACCATAGATAAAATCCCATTCTAAATCATCTCTACTCATTCTAGTTCACTAGGTTTAGCAAACCAAGTGAGCTAGTTTCTTCAAAGACCGAAGAAGGAGCTAAAGGTTGGAGCTTTCAAGTGGATCTATCTTCGGCGTACGGAGACGACGAGAAGGAGCCATCGGATCACCACCGGAGCTTGAAGACGAAGGAGTTCAAGACAAACTAGGTATAACCATCTCTATCCGAGTAGCTAAATATCTTTAGCTTAGTATGCTAGTTTTAGTTTAGGTAAAGATCCCGACCTAGCTTAGTCCATGTTGCCTCTTGCGTTAAAATTTTGATTTTATACCGTTTCCGCCTCCCCGTAAGAACCGGGGGTCGCAACATGGACTTACAGTGGTATCAGAGCCTAACTAAACTTAAACTAGCTTGGTAGTGAAGTGTAACGAAGTTCGGAACCGGAAAAATCCAAAAACCAAACTTTTACAAAATCTGAGTTTCTGTTGAAATTTTTTCTGGTCAAAATGAAAAACTTTATACTCCTAAATTCGGCTCAGGGTTTTGTGTGAACACCCAAGAAAAACGATGCAGTAAGTCCTCCAATCCGCCGCCCATCCGCCGCGTGAACCCCGTTTCCGCCGCGGAAGCGCCGCGTACTGTAGTCCTCTGTGCATCGTTTTTCGTGCAGTGTGTGTCTGTGTTGGTTTTGGGATTTTTGATATATATTATATGTGCCCAGATTTTCCAGAAAAGAAATTTCCTTTTGGGGTCCTATAATTCCGTATTTTTCCGAACTTCACTGCACTTTGACTATGATGGTTATATCTGTGATGTTTGCATGTATTGAACGTCGGCCAATCGCTATAAGTCGATTGGTCGGGGTTATACATGATCTGTAATGTGCTGGAATGTGTATATAAATATGTTGGATTGTCGCGGGTGAATAGCCGGGGGTTGTGAGACGAGAGTTTTCTTTTCTTGCAATTCATGTAAATTTGTAAATTGATGTAATAATTATTTGTATGGCCGCACAACCGGGTCGGGGTTGTAGCCGTCATTGTATAATTTCTTTTTACTGTTTTTGCTCCTAGGATAGACCCATGGAGGGGTGCACAAACTACCGGGTATGCCGAAGTGTCGAGTGGCCTACTCATGGAGATGAGGGAGGTTGCTACGCTTCGGGTACTTGGCGGGTAGTTTGCCGCACCCGTAGGGGTCTTGGGTGGGGTTTTGGCTATTCACCGCGACCGTGTAATCTGTTTTTGTTACAGGCTCGTACAAATTACAGATTCCTAGTATATCCAATGTATTTATCTGTGATCTGAAATGTTTATCATTGCAGTATATCTATATATGATATTATTTAGGCGTTGCTTATGTTTTACAGACGCGCTAGCCCAGCCCCCGCTCTGTCGTTAGTTAAGTAACCTAACGGGTAATGACGGGGCCCCGTGGCGAATGCGAATGGCATAAGCGTACGTCATATTTTGGTTGTTTTCTGCAATGGTAGGATTAAATGATGGGACGCATTAAAAGAACTAATGCAAGAATATCACGCATTAAAAGAACTAATGCAAGATAATAAACCAAGTTAAAGTCGTTGGAACACTTTCGAAAAACCACTCGGTTCTTTTCAAAAACAACTTTTAAATGCGGAGCTTGAGCCACTCCTTTTAAAAGCTATCTCGTTCCATCGACCAAATCAAGTTCACTACGTTCACGGTTTTGCCAAAACCATCCGTAGCCCTCCATCATTTCAGTTAAATATTCGGTAGTATTCAAGCTATGTATTTTGACCTCACGCCAAGGCATAGTGATTGGTAGCTGCCGGATATTTATCTGTTGCATAGATAGAATGCGTTGGTTTGAGACAGTCGTACTGCCATTTTGGCCTACGTCAAGGGTATGTACGGGTGGGTTCAAATTAACCTGGATAATGATGGGACGAACTTGACATGTGACTTATGACATTTTGACCTCACGCCAAGGTCATAAGAGCATGGGGCAAAAATCCACATCGGGAGTTTCATAAGTACTGAAACTTGCTAGATTTGCATACCATTTGGAGTGTGATGATTCTGGTAGGATTCCTTCAGTTTCGTCACGCGATGATATTTGGATCCCGATCCTACTGTGAGTATATGCTACTCCTCGGGAAATTTCTCACTTAACGATCAATGCTATAAACCTAGTAGGTGCCTAGAAAGGTGTTAGCGGGGCTACGCCCCCAGGGAAAAGAGGTTCTTTAATTAAGGAACTTCGCGAAAGCGTTGGAAAACCTCCCTCGAAGTACCGACACCGGCCTGGCTGAACGGTTAAGCAAGTATTGTACGGTGGGATTGATCCTGACTAATTCTTCCTTTATGGTTTGAGGAGGGATTCGAGAAACAGTGGGAGCCATCCTGTTTAGACAAACTAAAAACCACTCTAAACTTGCAAGAGCATCATGCTGAGTGTTTCTTCTTCTCTCTCCTAATTGCAGCGACCAATCGTCATGATTGGACTTAAGTTACTCCTAGATAAAAACAAACTGACAGGGCCAAACTACAAAGATTGGCTCAGGAATGTCAAGATAGCAATCACTTATGACAAGCTGGGGTATCTTCTTACCACCAAAGCTCCCCCTGTCCCTGGTCCAACTTCCAGCGTCGCGGATAAGGAAATCCGTAAGACTTGGGAGATTGATAGCGCGAAGGCCAAATGCCTCCTGCTTGCCTCGATGGATAATGAACATCAGAGGAGGCATGAGAATATGGACATGGAGTCCATATTGCTCCATACAAAAGAACTGTATGGAGAGCAATCACGTATCGCAAGATACGAAGCGTCGAAAAAGTTGTTTTCGACAAGAATGGCCGTCGGATCATCAGTAGCCGAGCATGTGCTAAAGATGATCGGCTTCATTGAGGAGCTCGCTGACCTAGGGATCACATTGGAGAGTGAGCTATATACGGATATAGTTCTCCAGTCCCTTCCTTCCACTTACGCCCAGTTTATACTGAACTTCAACCTACAAGAAAAAGAGGTTGAACTATCAGAGCTCCTCAACATGCTGAGGAGCGCAGAGGGCACCCTACAGAAAGGTAGGGAAACATCCACTTTGTTTGTAGGAGGATCATCTTCTTCTAGGTCCAAGGCGAAAGCCAAGGGAAAGAAGAAGAAGGCCCCCGCCAAACCAAGGGGCGGTGTTAGTAAAGTGGATACGAAGGGAAAAGGTAAAGCAACAAAGATAGCGGGGAAGCTTGTGGATAAGGAAGAATGCTTCTATTGTCATAAGAAAGGACACTGGAAGAATGATTGCAGGGCCTGGAAGGCCAGAACACAGGAATTGAAGCAGGTTGCAGCTTCAGCTTCAGGTGTGTATGTTATTGAAAATTGTCTTTCAATAAACTCTACTTCCTGGGTATTGGATACCGGATCAGGATCTCATATCTGTAATTCTTTGCAGGCGTTGAGAAACCGTAGGGTTTTGAAGGCAGGTGACATGACCCTCAGAGTTGCAAACGGAGCTAGCATGGATGCTAAAGCCGCGGGGGACTATCACCTGGGAATGTCAGATGGACATGTTTTGGTTTTGCGTAATTGCTTTTTTGTACCCAACACAACTTGTAATATCATTTCTGTATCTTTAGTTTCTAAAGAAGGTTATGAATTTGCGTTTGTAAGTAATGTTGTAAACATTCACCTTAATCAAGTTTTGATTGGGTCAGGTACATTGAGTAATGGTATATACGTGTTAAACCAACCACAGATTTTCAACGTCCAGAATACACACAAAAGAAAGTCTCCAGAAATAAATCAGACTTTCTTATGGCATTGTAGATTGGGTCACATCAATAAGAGAAGGTTGACTAAGTTACATACAGAAGGATATTTGAATGCGTTCGAATATCAATCGTATGCCACTTGTCAATCTTGTCTCAAAGGAAAGATGACAAAGACTCCATTTACTGGACAAGGAGTAAGAGCGAGCGAGCTCTTGGGACTCGTACATAGTGACGTGTGCGGTCCAATGTCTACACATGCCCGAAGCGGACATTCTTACTTCATTACTTTTACGGATGACTTCTCAAGGTACGGTTATGTCTTCTTAATGAAACATAAGTCCGAGGCCTTTGGAAAATTCCAGGAGTATAAGAATGAAGTAGAGAAACAGACCGGCAAAAGTATTAAGATTCTAAGATCGGATCGAGGTGGAGAATACTTAAGTGCCGAATTCCTGGACTATTTAAAAGAGAACGGAATTCTCTCTCAGCTTACTCCTCCATACACCCCGCAACATAACGGTGTATCGGAGAGACGGAACCGCACCCTATTGGATATGGTGCGGTCCATGATGAGTAACGCTGAGTTGCCGCGATCATTCTGGGGATATGCGCTAGAATCAGCAGCATACCTTTTGAATCGAGTTCCGACTAAGACTGTGCCTACCACCCCATATGAAATGTGGAGTGGGAAGAAACCCTATCTTCAATATCTGAAGATCTGGGGATGTCCAGCTTTTGTCAAAAAGCAGCATGCGGACAAACTCGAGGCACGCTCAGTACTGTGCAAGTTTGTGGGATACCCAAAGAACACCAGGGGGTATCTTTTCTACTACGCAGAGGAACAAAAAGTCCTTGTTTCTCGTAATGCCCACTTTCTAGAACACCAGTTCTTGGAAAAGGAAATTAGTAGGAGCGCAGTGGAACTGGAAGAAATTCCGGAACCACAGACTGTTACTGAAAGCTTGGTAGAACCAGAGGGTTCAACAGAACAGGACATTCCTACGCCGCTCCGCAGAAGTAGTAGGCAGTCTCATCCGCCCGAGAGATACTACGGTTTTCTCATAGACGGGGATAGAGAGGATTGCATCATAGATTATGATGAGCCTACTAGCTTCCAGCAGGCCGTTCAGAGCGTTGACTCAGTGAAATGGCTAGATGCAATGCGGACCGAAATGGAGTCCATGTACACCAACAAGGTATGGACGTTGGACATTGCTCCAGACGGGGTAAAACCCGTAGGATGCAAGTGGATCTTCAAAAGGAAGATTGGTGTAGATGGACAGGTTGAGACCTATAAAGCTAGGCTGGTAGCAAAGGGTTTTCGTCAAAGACCTGGCTTGGACTACGACGAAACCTTTTCTCCAGTAGCCATGCTGAAATCCATTCGGATCCTTCTTGCCATTGCTGCCTTCCACGATTATGAGATCTGGCAAATGGACGTAAAGACAGCTTTTCTAAATGGAAATTTAGAGGAGTGTGTCTATATGGACCAGCCAGAGGGTTTCATTCAGAGTGGGAGCAGCGGAAAGGTGTGCAAGTTGCTTAAGTCCATCTATGGACTAAAGCAGGCATCGCGGAGTTGGAACATCTGCTTTGATGAGACGGTCAAAGAATTTGGCTTTATCAAAAATCCAGATGAACCATGCATCTATAGTAGATTTGTAGCGAGAACTGTAGTATTCCTCGTTTTATACGTGGATGACATTCTCTTAATAGGAAATGACATTCCTATGCTACAATCTGTCAAGGGGTTCTTGTCACACAGGTTCTCCATGAAAGACCTGGGTGATGCCTCATACATTCTGGGTATCCGGATCTACCGTGACAGATCCAAGAGGATATTAGGACTTTCACAGTCCAGGTACATCGACACCATACTGAAGAGGTTCAGTATGGAAGATTCCAAGCGCGGTAACCTACCGGCTTGTCACGGGATCACCCTCTCTAAAGAGATGTCTCCCAAGACTGATTTGGAGAGGGATCGCATGTCTATTATACCCTACGCTTCTGCGGTAGGCTCTATAATGTATGCGATGTTGTGTACCAGACCGGATGTAGCTTATGCACTGAGTGTGGTAAGCCGGTATCAGTCTAACCCTGGGGAGAAACACTGGATAGCGGTAAAGAACATTCTCAAGTACCTGAGAAGGACTAAGGAGATGTTCTTGGTGTATGGCGGAAAGGACCTCCAGATCGAGGCCTTTGCTGACTCCAGCTTCCAGAGTGACAAGGATGATTCCAAGTCCATGTCGGGTTTTGTCTTTACCCTCAATGGAGGGGCGGTGTGTTGGAAGAGTTCCAAACAGGAAACCGTTGCAGACTCGACGATGGAAGCGGAATACATCGCTGCATCTGATGCCGCAAAAGAAGCTGTCTGGATGAGAAAGTTCTTGAAAGAACTTCAGGTGGTTCCGTCCATCGTTGATCCAATACCTCTGTATTGCGACAACAACGGGGCTATAGCATTAGCGAAGGAACCCAGGTCCCATCAGAGATCCAGGCACATCTTGAGGCGGTATCACCTGATCAGGGAGATCGTAGATCGCCAGGAGATCGAGGTTCGGAGAGTCGCTTCAGAAGATAACACTGCTGATCCATTCACCAAGGCCCTGCCCCAGACTCAGTTCGAGCGGCTGATCGAGATGATAGGTCTTCGATACGCCAGTACATGGCCTTAGTGCAAGTGGGAGATTGTTAGTGTATATGCCCTAGAGGCCATTACTGTATCATACTAGTTTGTATATTACTTAATGGATGCTTGGGATATTCACCTTGTATATACAATCTTGCTCAAAATAGTAGTATGCTACTTGGTTTGTTTCTACTTCAATGTGTACTTGTGTTTATTTCAGTATATCACTTATACGCATTAGTGGTGCCCATAGGATCTTTGCTTGATTACCAGCGTTGTGATGGCAGTCACACCAGTGGGGGCTGGGTAATCTATAAGCACATCCTTATTCAGGTCCCTGGTCGCAGGACTATCGAGACAGGGCATCGATACTCCGGAGTAGACCAGCGCATGCGCTTCTCATCCCAGTGTGGGAGACGGTCTGTCCCACAGCCGTCAGTACGTCGTACTTGAGATAGTATGCGGGTGCTCGTTAGGTTACAGGTACACTGGACAGGACTCGTCGGGAACTGACTAGTTGGTATTATACCTATCGTCAGTTATCAGTTCCCAGGTGACATGAGTACAGCTTAGTCCGCTGACTTGACACTGTCACTTCGCCTCGGGTGTGTTCCCACTGTACTTTGATCACTACCCTACCACGGCTCAAAGGAGTCGTGCAAACAGGTGGTGGTTGGGTGCAGTCCCGAAGCACTTGGAGGCAGTGACGGTTAGACAGGATTCGTCTCTCCCGGTATTGGGGGTTGACATCGCGCTGTGTCTAGGAAAGCCATTACACGAGTAGTCCCTGGCCAGGGCAAACGAGATATACTGGTAGGTTTCCAGTGTTATCTCAGGGTGTTTTGGGCTTCGCTCCGGCACGACTTGTACCGCTATTGGGGGACTGACGTTTACCGCCCCCTAGGCCCGCCATGCGATGTATCAGACGAACAGACCGGACTGTACGGAGAATGTCACACTCAGGCTCAGTAGGAGTTCAGATGGGTTTCGCCTCGTCGGTCTTCTTGTCGGCATTACCTGGGGACCGTTACGCACAGCTAGTGCCGCTTGCGGTCTGTGGTTAAACCCACTGCCAGCGTAGTGTCGAGTCTTTAGAGTCCCACACAGAAAGCTTTTCGCCTTTAGGCAAAAGAGTAGAGGTCGCATGGTATTGCGACAGGTCTCATGGTTTTGCGACAGGGTTCGGTCACATCCGTGCACTTGTGCACGTACAGTGTCCGGACAGTTTACACTAGCGGGCTTTGGTTTAAGCCAGATCCTAGTGTACCTTATGGGATTGGATTTATCCAGTTTGCATTCGTGTTCCTCGGAACGCGGATGCGGGTGTGTATGCACAGTTGACAGGGAGGCAGAGGCAGTGGATTCTCATTAGGGTTGTTGACAGTTGACCGTTGACTTTTGACTTTTTGCTCAACCCTAATGAGAATATGATTTGTGATTAACTATTATATTAATTAAGTATTATGGTGATATGGTTGTTGACTTGTTGACTTTTGTTGACTTGTTGACTTTGGTGACTTGTTGACTTTTGTTGACTTGTTGACCGGTTGACTAGGCTTGACTAGTTGACCATCATGATGACCATGGTTATCATTTCATGCCAAAGACTTTTTTTTCTTGCTTGCTTTTTTGAGTAAAATGAGTGCATGATATGATAACCTTATGGTTGCTTCTAACCATTACCAAAAGACTTTTTTGATATGATGAGTTATGATCACTTTGGATTATGAGAGGGTGAAAGGAAAAGAGAGCCTCATTCTTTCTTGCTCATTCTCTCTCTTGTTCTTGAGCTCTCCTCTTGCTCTCACCCTCAAGCTCTTGCTCCCTCTCTTGATCTATGGTTCTCTTGTCTCATGAGTTGAGAATCAAGAACCATAGATAAAATCCCATTCTAAATCATCTCTACTCATTCTAGTTCACTAGGTTTAGCAAACCAAGTGAGCTAGTTTCTTCAAAGACCGAAGAAGGAGCTAAAGGTTGGAGCTTTCAAGTGGATCTATCTTCGGCGTACGGAGACGACGAGAAGGAGCCATCGGATCACCACCGGAGCTTGAAGACGAAGGAGTTCAAGACAAACTAAGTATAACCATCTCTATCCGAGTAGCTAAATATCTTTAGCTTAGTATGCTAGTTTTAGTTTAGGTAAAGATCCCGACCTAGCTTAGTCCATGTTGCCTCTTGCGTTAAAATTTTGATTTTATACCGTTTCCGCCTCCCCGTAAGAACCGGGGGTCGCAACATGGACTTACACTATTTCTGATGTGACAGTCATAGGTTTGACTTCATCAGAATAGGGGATGGATCTGTTGAGAAGGTAGTAGGGTATGATATCCTGGTATTTGGATGACATACACAGAGTAGGAAGTGATATTCCTATACTACGATCGGTTATACTTTGGTCGTCACACGGTGGTTTCTCCACAAAGGACTTGGTCATTATATCTGACATACTGGTTACTAGATCTATGGTTTTAGATCTAGATTTGGGTGGTTTCCCAATCAGGGTACTTTGACAGCATTCTAAGAGTATTTAGAATGGACGACTCCTGGCACGGTAGTGTACCTGCAGGTGATGGAGTCACCCTCTCTAAAGGTGTCTTATAGACTAAAGTAGAGTGGGATGTGCATGATTGGCAGATCACTTGCTTAGGCAATTGAGTCAATCATGAGATGTCAAGTACCACACCAGATGTTGTTCTTGCACTAGATGCAATAAGTTGACATTGACCCAATCCTGGAGAAACAGTCGGAAGCAGTTTTAGAACATAAGTGGATGTTCTAGGGATATGATAACGACGGCCTCATTCGGGGGACAGTTATCATTCCAGGCTTCCAAGGTGACCTGGACGACAAGGAGGTTGTCAGAATTATAGTTTTCCTTCTGACGAGGGGCAGTATTCTGGACAGGTGATCCAAGGCAATACTGAGGGAGGCATGGCGCAGGATACTGATTAAGCTCAGTTGACGATACAGTCTAAGAAGTTTGGATTTGGAGTTCATTTATGAGCTAGGTCCCATCAGACATCCAGACATTCTAAGACAGGTATTGCTCATTTCGGGAGGTGGCTTTCTCCGCGAACTTGAGATATAGAGAGACATAGAAAGAAACTTCAAGGCGGATCCACTCACTGAGGCTATTCCTCGAACGCAAGAGTTTCGCAAACAGGCTTTATGAGACTGACTAGTAGAGGAGTTGGGTGTTCGGTATCACACGGGCTGTGAGTATGCGACATCGCAATAATTAGCCTTGAGTGCAAGTGGGAGATTGTTGGAGATAGTGCCCTCAGAGTCAATTATTGGATCACAGGCACGTGATTGCAATGATTGAGGGAGTACCTATCCCGGGACGACAGTCTTACTCGAGATGATAGTATGCTATCTGGTTTATCTTTATCATCGTGCACTGCTTTAGGTGACCTGACAAGTCGCTATTACACGTTGGTAGAGCCCCTAGGATTCTTGCTTTACCACCAGCAGTATGAGGGCGATCATATAAGTGGGAGCTGGGGTCTATAAGCACATCCTTAAAAGGTCCCTAGTCGTGGGAGTTTCGAGACAGGGCATCGATACTCCAGAGTAGACTAGTGTATACAGTCGAGACCCCGACGAGGGGCGGTGGCCGGTCTCACAAGCCACTGGTGTCAGTTGGATCACCTAAGATGTATACAGGTGCTCATTGGGTTATGAGTACACCGGACAGGACTCGCCGGGAACATGCTAGTTGGTCTTATACCTGACGTCAGATAGCAGTTCCCAGGTGACATGTGTATAGGTTAGTTCATCGACCTGGGGATCGTCATTTGTCTCGTGTGAGTTCCCACTGTGCTTTGATTACTACCCTACCACGGCTCAAAGGAGTCGTGCAAACAGGTTTTAGTTGGGTACAGTCCCGAGCCACATGGAGGCAGTGAGCGGATCTTCGGGGGTTCGTCTCTCCCGGTATTGGGGGTGAGGTCGCGCTGTGTCTAGGAGAGCCATTACACGAAGTCCTTGGCCAAGGCAGGAGATTTACTGATAGGTATTCCAGTAGTATCTCAGGGTGTTCTGGGCTACACTCCGACACGACTTGTACCGCTTTTGGGGGTCTGACTTTTACCCACCCCCTAGGCCCGACATGCGATGCTCATAGACGAACGGACCGGACTATACGGATATTGTCACTGACAGGCTCAGTAGGGTGTCAGGATGAGTTCGCTCATCGACGTCCCTTTTGGTCAATAGCTGGTGGCCCGTCACGTATTGGCTTATACCTCTGACGTCCTAGTGGTTAAATCCACAGCCATAGTATTGACGAGTCTTTAGAGTCCACCACAAATTCAGTTACTCAGCTTTCGGGCGAAACGCTGTAGAGGCCGTATGGAGATATGGCAGGGTCCGATCCGGGGTTTAGTGCGCGGTGGTGCCGGTTTGCTAAGTCCGCAAAATTAAAGTTTATCACCGTTTCCGCATTTGGTCGTCGGATTGACGACCGGGGCGCCGCCGTGCACTTACACTTACCACGTCTAAGAGGGCGTGCAAAACGGTGGTTTTTGGGTACAGTCCCGAGTCACATGGAGGCAATGAGCGATAGGAGGGGATTTGTCTCTCCCGGTATAGGGAGTTGATGTTGCGCTGTGTTCGATTGGCTATAACCGGAAATCCCTGGCCAGGGTTGCTGAGATTTACTGGTAAGTGTTACCAGTAGTTTCTCGAACTGTTATAGACCTCATATCGACACGACTTATCGAGCTATTGGGGTCTGACGTTTACCACCCCTAGGCGAGATATGCGACATATCAGACGACGAGACCGGACTATACGGTAAGTGTTACTGGTTGGATTCACAGGAGTATGAGCGGGCTTGCTCGTCGATCTTCTGATCGCTTAATACCCGGGTGGCCGTTACGTTTAGCAGACCGCTTGCGGCTTGTGGGTGTTTGATATGATCATCATCTGCTACCGGCGTATTGACGAGTCTTTAGAGTCCTACACAGAGGTTTCCTGGCTCAAGCGAAACGAAATAGGAGCGCATATGAGATATGTGCGGGACCGAGAATAATGCGTGTATGTGATACCGTATTTCATTCTCGCGATGAATGTGTCGAATGGTTGTATGCGATATAACCTAGTTATCGAATCAGGGATTGATTCGATAAGACGATACATTGTATACTAGTCGGTTGTGTGCGACATGACCGGATCATTGAATCAAGTGTTGATTTAATGATTTAATGCATAATTATATATTTGATATATTACTTTGCATTAACAAGTATTGGTTCACTTTAAATGGATTTTCTCACTTGAATTGTGCGCATTGTATATGTGATATACTTTTGTACACAAGTTTGTGTCATGTTTGATGATACAAGCTAACTTGAGTTTGTGTAAAGTTTAAACCATGGTTGTGTAATGGTTAGGGTTTTCCTTTTCTTTATCATTTATTTATTTTGTTTATTTATTTTGCAAAATAAATGAATGGTGGCTTTCTTTGGATGCTAGTTGAAGCTTCATGAAGCTTTGACTAAGTGACCATATTTGTCTCATGCTTAACCCTAACCATTCCACTAAACCCTAGTTCATTCTCTACACTTGACCATGGTTGGATTATGATAAGTATTCATTTATTTTCTATTTTGAAAATAACTTATGATATCATATTCTTTCTATCTTCTTCTTCTTCTTCACATGAAGAAAGCTTGCCTCATCAATGGCAAGTGAAGAAATCAAGTGAGAAATCCAATTCTAAAGTGAACCCACTTCCTATTTCTTCATCCTCTACCTCTTGCCAAGTAGTATAGGGTGTTTTCTTCACAAGTTTCATGACTTGGTGAAGTGGGAGCTTGATCTAGTGATGCCTCGACGTAGATCATCTTCGGCATCGTCGTCGATGACCTAGCCCGCTTTTTCTCCGATGAAGCCGATGCTAGAGTCATGGTTCGATTTGGATAGCGGAGAGGACTTCATCATGGAGCTATGGAGGTGGAGAAACGGATCTACAAAGGTTGTATTTCCGTTCTTTTAGTTTAGTTGTAAACTAGTTTCTTTTGTCGCCTAAACTTCTAGCCAACGATCCGTATTAGGGTTTCTCGGCACTTGTAAAATTTGACATTGGCATGGTTGATGCCTTGTGAGACCTCATTAGTGTGCCTAGGAACCCTACAGGAGAGCCATTACATGAGTAGTCCCTGGCCGGGGCAAGTGGGATATACTGGTAGACTTCCAGTGTTATCTCAGGGTGTATTGGGCTTCACTCCGACACGACTTGTACCGCTATTAGAGGACTGACGTGTACCGCCCCCTTAGGCCCGCCATGCGATGTATCAGACGAACAGACCGGACTGTACGGAGATTGTCACATTCAGGCTCAGTAGGAGTTCAGATGGGTTTCACCTCGTCAGTCTTCTTGTCGGCATCTACCTGGGGACCGTTACGCACAGCTAGTGCCGCTTGCGGTCTGTGGTTAAACCCACTGCCAGCGTAGTGTCGAGTCTTTAGAGTCCCACACAGAAAGCTATTCGCCTTTAGGCAAAAGAGTAAAGGTCGCATGGTTTTGCGACAGGTCGCATGGTTCTGCGACAGGGTCCGGTCACATCCGTGCATTTGTGCACGTACAGTGTCCGGACAGTTAACACTAGCGGTCTTTGGTTTAAGCCGGATCCTAGTATACGTTTTGG
This sequence comes from Agapanthus africanus, assembly GCA_030015575.1. Classification (NCBI taxonomy): domain Eukaryota; kingdom Viridiplantae; phylum Streptophyta; class Magnoliopsida; order Asparagales; family Amaryllidaceae; genus Agapanthus; species Agapanthus africanus. The sequence continues at coordinate 248,385,073 of CM057343.1, read as the reverse complement.
GATTGATTTTATCTCGTTTGTGTTCGTGTTCCTCGGAACGCGGATGCGGGTGTGTATGCACAGTTGACAGAGAGACAGAGGCAGAGTATTCTCATTGGGGTTGTTGACTGTTGACTGTTGACAGTTGACGGTTGACCATTGACTTTTGCTTAACCCTAATGAGAATAAGATATATGATTAACATTAATATTAATTAAGTATTGTAGTGACATGGTTGTTGAGGGGTTGACTTTGTTGACTTGTTGACTTTGTTGACCGGTTGACTAGGTTGGACTAGTTTACCATCATCATGACAATGGCTATCATTCCATGGTAAAGACTTTTGCTTGCTTGTTTATTTATGCAAAATGAGTGCATGAAATGATATAGCCATTTTGACTTAAACCATTTACACAATACTTGATTACTATTTTTGTGATGATGGCTTTTGGATTATGAGAGGTGAGAATGAGATGAGTATGGTTCATTCTATCATTTGCTTTCTCTCTCTTGAGCTCTCTCATTCTCATGCTCTCCCTCTTGCTCTTGCTCTCTCTACCTCAAGGCAAACCATTCTCATGTGTTGAGACTCATTGCCTTAGAGATAAAAGACACCAAAACATTCCTCTACTCACTCTAGTTCACAAGGTTTAGCAAACCGAGTGAACTAGTTCCTTCAAAGTTCGAAGAAGAAGCCAAAGGTAGAAGCTTTCAGGTGGATCGATCTTCGGCGCAAGGAGACGACGGGGTGAAACCGATCCGGACAACCATCGAGGCTTAAAGACGAAGGAGTTCAAGAAAGAAAGGTATAACCGCCTAACCGAGTAGTTAACAACTCCTAGTTAGGTTGTTAGTTAGATGTTTAACAAAGATCCGGTTTTGAGTCCATGTTACCGCCTCTAGAAAATTGTTTTTCACCAAATTCCGCATGCCCGAAAGTACCGGGCAAGGTAGCATGGACTTACAGCTTAAACCAAAGCCGGCTAGTGAAAACTGTCCGAATGTCGTACGTACGTTTAAACACGTATGCGTCCGAACCTTTGTCGTAAAACCATACGACCTCTATATCTTTTCGCCTGGGTTTGGGAAATCTCTGTGTGGGACTCTAAAGACTCGACTACTACGCTGGCAGTGGGTTTAACCACAGACCGCAAGCGGCACTAGCTGTACGTAACGGTCCCCAGGTAGTTGTCGATAAGAAAGACGATGAGGTAACCCATCCGAAATCCTACTGAGCCTGTCCGTGACAATATCCACGCAGTCCGGTCTGTTCGTCTAAGAGTATCGCATGTATGGTCTATGGAGGTGGTGGACGTCAGACCCCTAATAACCGTACAAGTCGTGTCGGCATGGCTCAAGACCATCCGAGAATCTACTGATCGGTCCATCAGTAATTCTCAATCAGCCCTGGCCAGGGACTTATGGTAATGACCAACCGATCACCGTGCGATATCAACTCCCTATACCGGGAGAGACGAATCCCTAACAGTCGCTCACTGCCTCCACGTGGCTCGGGACTGTGCCCAACTAAAACCTGTTTGCACGACTCCTTTGAATCGTGGTAGGGTAGCAATCAAAGCACAGTGGGAACTCACACGAGACAAATGACGACCTTAAGTCAACGGACTATCTGTACACATGTCACCTGAGAACTGCTATCTGACGTTAGGTATAATACCATCCAGTCAGTTCTCGGCGAGTCCTGTCCGGTGTACTCACATCCAGTGAGCATCTGTATACAATCTTAGGTGCACTCCACCAATGGCTGCGGGACCAGTCCATCGCCCCTCCTCAGGGTCTAGATATGTATACACTAGTCTACTCCGGAGTATCGATGCCCAGTCTCGATACTCCTGCGACCAGGGACATCTAAGGATGTGCCTATTGACTATCCAACTCCCACATGTATGACTGCCATCACAACGCCGGTAGTCAGGAAAACACCCTATGGGCTTTATCAACATACATATATAAATACCAAGTAAAATATATCATACGTTAAGACAAAGACAAACCAAATAGCGTACTATCATATCAAGCAAGACTGTCATGTACATACATCTCCCTAGCATCCTATACAATGAAGGCCTCTAGGGCATATATATCCAACATTCATTAATGAGATTAATGAAAGAAAAAGAAACCTTAAGATGTTGTAGAAACTTGTTTAAAAACTGGTAGTTCTAGTTCTTGCTTTGCATAGCGGTGTTCCTTGTAGAATATCCAGCAACTTATTCGATAAGGAAAGAGCCGAGATCCCTTCACCGGGAGTGACCTCTTTAGCGAAACCGGTAGATGCTACAAACTAGGTTTGTCTTTTGATTGCTTTTATAGTTTTTGGTTTGCATTGCGGTATTCCTTGTAGAATATCCAGCACCTTATTCGATAAGGAAAGAGCCGAGATCCCTTCACCGGGAGTGACCTCTTTAGCAAAACTAGAAAAAGCCTAAAAAACACTCCTTTTAAAATTCAGTCGATTCTATAACGATATCAAGTTCATTACGCTCATGGTTTTTTTAAAAACCTGCATAGCTCTCCGTCATTTCAGATAAGTACTACTTAGTATCCGTGTTACGTTTGTTGACCTCCGTCAAGGCGTAGTGTGCGGTAGCTGACTAGTGCTTATCTGCTGCATATGATGTGATTGGATTAGGGTAGTCGTGCGGCCTTGTTGACCTCCATCAAGGGTCGTGCGTATGGGTTTAATTCAATCATGAAATGTATGGGTAGAACTTGACTAGCAGCCGAAGGTTTGTTGACCTCCGTCAAAGTCATAGGACGCTAGGGGTAAAATATTATCGAGAATTTAAAGTGTTGAAATTTGCAATGAGATTGCATACCTTCTATGTGATAGTTGGATCCCGATACCCATTGCGAGTAAGAGTTACTCCTGGAAGAGTTTTACACATTACAATTAGCCGATCAAGTAGGTGTTTAGAAAGGTGTCAACGGGGTTATGCTCCTGGGAAAACGAGTTTTATTTTAATTAGGTCTATGCGAAAGCAAGGGGAACCTCCCTCAAAGTACCGGCACTGGCCTGACTGAAAGATTGGCGAACTTGTTGGGTGTAATTAATCCCGGCTAGTCTTACCCTTTAGGGTTTGAAGGTAGATTTGACTAAAACAGTGGGAGCCATCCTGATTAGATAAATTATAAACCAATCTAATCCTGCAAGAGCGCACATAGAGTGTTTTCTTCTCTCTCTCTCCTGGTAGCGACCATGTCAGGCCTTAATCAAGATAATAATATGGATGCATTGACCGAACCTGCTTATTATACTAAGCTAGGGAATGTTGATTCCGCCCAATCTTATAATTGTTATAAGTCCGAGCAGGAAATAGGGGAATATCTGGATTCCCATGCCACCCAATCGAAGAAAGTGCATGTTGATGCATCTTCTTCGGGTGTGTTCATTACAGAGAACTGGGATTGGGTGATATATCTCTATGTGTTAGAGAATGGTGCAATTGTTGCAACCAAGTCTGTTGGCAGATATCACCTTGTATTAATACATTGATTCTGAACAAATTTTATTACATACCGAACCTGATATACAACATTACATCATGTTCTTTACTAAGTTAAAGAAAGATATAATTCTGTATTGGAGGATAATTTTGTGAACATTTTCCTGAATCAAGAGTTGATTCGATCAGGCACGTTAGATAATAGCATATATGTTCTAAATCAAATCACAGTTCAAAGTGTGTAAAACACACACAAGAGGACTAGTTCAGAAATGAACGAATCCTTCTTGTGGCATTGTAGACTAGGTCATATCAATGCAAAACGACCGGCTAAGTTATATAAAGATGAATGTGAGAATCTTTTCGAATTTTCACTTTATGATACTTGCCAGTCTTGTCTCAAAGGTAATATGACCGATACTCCGTTTACTGGAAATAGAGAAAGAGTTAGTGAACTCTTGGGACGCATACATAATGATGTATACGGTCCTATGTCTACAAACGCCAAGGTTGGTTCTTCGTACTTCATTACATTCATCGACTATCTCTCAAGATTTGGATATGTGTTCCTGTTGAAACATAAGTCTGAAACCTTTGAGAAATTCAAGGAATATAAGCTTGAATTTGAGAACCAAAAGGGTAGAAGTATTAAAGTCCTACGATGTGATCGAGGAAACGAATACTTGGGCATGGAGTTCCTGGATTGTTTAAAGGAGAATGTGATTCTCTTTCAGCTTACTCCTTCAAGTACACCACAGCACAATAATGTATCGAGGCGGAGGTATCGCACCCTATGAGATATGGCGCGCTCTATGATGAGTACTGTTGAGTTAACTGTTTCCTTTTGGAAGTTATGCACTTGAGAAGCTGCATACCTATTGAATGGGGTTCCATCCAAATCAGGGCTTACCACTATATATGAGATATGGAATGGGAAGAGACCATGTCTTAAACGAGTTAAGATATAGGGTTGTCCAGCCTATGTTGAAAAGCAAAATCCGGACAAGCTCGAGGCAAGGTCAGTTCTATATAAGTTTGTTAAGATATCCCAAACATTTGCGAGGGAATATCTTCTACCACTCTGAGGAGCAAAAGGTGTTTTGTTTCTCAGTATGCCACCTTTTTAGAAAAGGAATTTCTTGTGAAGAAATTAGTGGTCATGAGGTAGAACTGGAAGTTGTTCCAGTTAGACAACTAACAGCTGATGATTTGATAAAACCAAAGGATTCAATAGTCTCCGACGAGCCTCAGCCTCTTTGCGAATCAGGTAGGGTTCCCCATCCACTTGAGAGATACTACGGTCTTCTCGGTGATAGTGGAAGTGAGGATTGCATCATGTTTGATGATGGCCTAACTAGGTTCAGGCAGGCCATCATGAGTGGGAACTCTATAAAATGGATGGATGCTATGCGATCAAAGATGGAATCCATGCACACCAACAAAGTATGACTTTGAATGTTTCACCTGAAGGGGTAAAACCCTTTGGGAGCAAATGAATCTTGAGAATATTCTTGGTGTAAATGGAAAAGTTGAGACTTTCAAATCTATGCTTAAGTCCATCAGGATCAATGCAAGCATCGCGGGGTTGGAATATCTATTTTGATGTGACAGTCAAAGAGTTTGACTTCATCAAAATGGTAAATGAACCTTGTATATACAGGAAGGTTGTAGAGAGTAAGGTTGTCCTCCACGTATTGTACGCAGATGACATACTCTTGATAGGAAATGGTTTTCTATGCTACACTCGGTCAAGCTCCTCTTATCCCGAGGATTCTCAATAGATGATCTGGATGATACTTACTACATCTTATCGATAATGATCTATAATGATAGATCTAAGTGGATGTTGGGAGTGTCCCAAATCCAGGTACATAAACACCATACTAAAGGGGTATAGTATGGAAGATTCTAAGCATGGTGGTTCGCCCACTTACTCATGGATCACTCGGGTGAAAGGGATAATCTATGCTTTGGCAGTAGGCTCTATCATAGTATGTGATGTTATGTACCAGACTAGATGTAGATGACTCACTAGGTGTAGTGATTAGAAATCGGTCGGATCTTAGAAGAATCACTGGACAGCTGTGGAGGACATTCTTAAGTACTTAAGAAGCACTAAAAGAATGTTCTTGGTTCGAGCTTCCAGAGTGATAAGTTCGACTAAGAGTCAGTCACAGGCATTGTCTTTACCCTCAGTGGAGGGACGGTATGTTGGAAGAGTTCCAAGCTAGATACCATGACATACCAAACAATAAAGGCTGAAAACATTGCTACCAATGATACTGCCAAAGTGGCTGTCTGGGCATTTCTTGTTCATGAGATGAACATGGTTCCTACCATTGAGCGTCCAATAAGTGTTATTGAGACAACAATGGAGTTATGGCTTTGGCCTAGGAATGTCCGTCCCATCAGCGATCCAGACATATTCTGAGGCAAGTATCACCTGATCAGGGAGATGGTTGATCTCCAAGGGATCGAGGTAAGGAGAGTAGATTTTGAGGATAAGACGACGGATCCACTCACCAAGGCCTGCTTCCCCAAATACTATTTAAGATATTTTGGGATGGCAGAGTATGAGATACTACAACCGCTGCTATATCGTTGGGTATTGGATACTACAACAGATGGCCTTAGTTTAAATAGGAGATTGTTAGTTATATGTATGCCCTAGAGGCCATTACTGTACATGGAATGTATATTGTAGTAGATGCTTGGACATATATAGAGAGGACTTTCTTGCTCAAAATGATAATATACTATCTGGTTGCACTTCATCTTAACATGTTAACAAATACTGTTTTGTGATCACATGTTGATAAAGCCCTTAGGATCAATACTTGAGTACCAAGACTATGATGCAGATCATACTAGTGGGGACAGGGTAGTCGATAAGTACATCCTTCAAATGTTCCAAGTCATGGGAGTATCGAGACAGGGCATCGATACTCCAGTGTAGACTAGCGTATACGCTTCTCGACTCATATGATAGGCGATGGATAATCCCATATCCATTGGTGTTTGACATCAGAGAAGGTATACGGGTGCTCAATGGAGACTGGGTATACTGAACGGACTCACCGAGAACTCCTAGATGGTATTATACCTATCGACGGATAGTAGTTCTCTGATGACACTGATATAGGTTAGTCTGTAGACCCGAGATCGTCATAGAGTCTTGTGTGATTCCCACCGTGCTTTGATTTCCACCATACCACGGTCAAGAGATCGTGCAAAGAGGTGGTTTTTGGGTACAGACCCGAGTCACATAAAGGCAATTAGCGATAGGAGGGGTTTCGTCTCTCCCGGTATTGGTAGTTGATGTTGCGCTATGCTCGATTGGCCATAATAGGAAATCCCTGGCCAGGGTTGCTGAGATTTACTGGTAAGTGTTATCAGTAGTTTCTCGAACCATTATGGACCTTGCATCGGCATCACTTATCAGGCTATTGGGGTCTGACGTTATACCACCCCCAGGCTGTTGATATACGACATATCAGACGAAGAGACCGGACTGTACGGTAGTGCTACTGATTGGATTCGCAGGAGTATGAGCAGGCTTGCTTGTTGTTCTTCTGATCGCTCAATACCCGGGTGGCCGTTACGTTTAGCAGACCGCTTGCGGCTTATGGGTGTTTGATATTATCATCACGTACTGCCGGCATATTGACGAGTCTTTAGAGTCCTACATAGAGGTTTCCTGGTTCATGCGAAACGGAGTGGGTGCACATATGTGATATGTGCGGAACTGAGATTAATGCGGGTATGTGATACCGCATTCTATTCTCGAGTTATGTTACATTAGATATTAGTTAGTTATATGTGATATAACCGGATTGTTAAATCAAGAGTTGATTTAATAATTTAATGTATAATTATATATTTGATATATTACATTACATTAACTAATATTAGCTCACTTAAGTATTCATTTTTCTCACTTATAATACATTGATATATATGTGATATATGTTAAATGTATTGTTTTCTTTTTGCACAAAATATATATACGATATATATTGTTGTGTCATGCTAGGTTACACATGAAACATGTATGTATGAGACTCACACCATGCGAGGTTAAAGTTAGGGTTTTATTTGTTTTAAGTAATTCAAACAACTTGGATAATGAGTCATGGTTGAAGCTTGGAGAAGCTTGTAGAAAACATTGACTTATTGCACTTGTTTGTCTAGCTTAAGATATTTTTTAACCCAACCCTTAACTCATAGATAGGGTTTATTCTCTACAATGGTTAGTGCATGACATACACTTAACATGGTTGCATTTCTAATCTCATGAGTTCATTCATCTCATCATCACTTCTTCTTCTTCCTCGCTTGAGAAAAAGCTTGCTAGTTTTTTCTAAGTGATGAAACCTTGTAAGAAAATTAAATCTAACGTGAGCTCACTTCCTACTTCATCATCCTCTACTATTAGCAATTTAGTTTAGGGTGTTTCTTCACTAATTTCACACATTAGTGAAGAGGTAGCATGAGCTAGTGTCTTCTCAACGTAGATCATCTTCGGCCCCGAAGACTTCGATGCAAGCTTGTTCATATCTTCATTGGAGCCTTTCTAGAGTCCGGGAGTTTGTGATTGCATTGAAGGGACTACTACACGGAGCTATTAAAGTGAAGGACCGGTCTATAAAGGTTGTATTCCTTGTTCACTTTAGATGTAAAGTGTTTGCATAATGTTTCGTCGGATTTTCTAGTAGCGATTCTAGGGTTAGGGTTTACTAGAACGGCAAATTTTTAAATATGGCATGGATGATGCCTCCCGAAACCTTGATGCCATGCTAGACAACCCAACAAATATCTTTCTAGTGGATGAGGAACCCTACCAGATTCGCGGAGAGGCTGAGGTTCGTTGGAGGCTATTGAATCCTTTGGTTTCACCAAATCATCAGCTGTTAGTTTGTCTAACTGGAACAACTTCCAGTTCTACCTTATGACCACAAATTTCTTCATAAGAAATTCTTTTTTCCAAAAAGGTGGCATGCTGAGAAACAAAACACCTTTTGCTTCTCGGAATGGTAGAAGATATTCCCTCACACATGTTTGGGATATCCTAACAAACTTATACAGAACTGACATTGCCTCGAGTTTGTCTGGATTTTACTTTTCAACATAGACCGGACAACCCCATATCTTAACTCGTTTAAGACATGGTCTCTTCTTATTTCATATCACATATGTAGTGGTAGGCCCTGATTTGGATGGAACCTCATCCAATAGTGTTAGTTGTATGTATGCCCTAGAGGCCAGTATTGTACAGATGATGTATATTATATTGGATGCTTGGACATATATAGAGATGACTTTCTTGCTCAATATGATAGTATGCTATCTGGTTACTCTTTATCTTAACATGTATACTAGTCTCTTTATACTGTCTTATAGTTACATGTTGGTAAAGCCCTTAGGATGTGTACTTAACTACATGGACTATGATGCAGATCATACTAGTGGGGACATGGTAGTCCATAGGTACATCCTTCAAGGTCCCTAGTCGTGGGTGTATCGAGACGGGGCATCGATATACCAGAGTAGACTAGCGTATGCGCTTCTCGACCCATGAGATGGGCGATGGATGATCCCATATCCATTGGTGTTTGACATCAGAGATGGTATACGGGTGCTCAGTGGAGACTGGGTACACTGGACGGACTCGCCGAGAACTCCCACATGGTATTATACCTCACGTCAGATGGCAGTTCTCAGGTGACACTTGTACAGGTTAGTCTGTAGACCCGAGATCATCATAGAGTCTTGTGTGATTCCCACTGTGCTTTGATCTCCACCTTACCACGTCCATGAGGGCGTGCAAAACGGTGGTCTTTGGGCACAGTCCCAAGTCACATGGAGGCAATGAGCGATAGGAGGGGTTTCGTCTCTCCCGGTATTGGGGGTTGATGTTGCGCTGTGCACGATTGGCCGTAACAGGGAAGTCCCTGGCCAGGGCTAATCAGAGATTTGCTGGTAAGTGTTACCAGTAGTTTCTCGACCCATTATGAGCCTCACATCGGCACGACTTATCAGTTATTGGGGTCTGACGTTTACCACCCCTAGACTTGATATGCGACATATCAGACGAACAGACCGGACTGTACGGTAAGTGTTACTGGTTGGATTCACAGGAGTGTGAGTGGGCTAGCTCGTCGATCTTCTGATCGCTCAATACCTGGATGGCCGTTACGTTTAGCAGACCGCTTGCGGCTTGTGGGTGCTTGATATGATCATCATCTGCTACCGGCGTATTGACGAGTCTTTAGAGTCCTACACAGAGGTTTCCTGGCTCAAGCGAAACGAAATAGGAGCGCATATGAGATATGTGCGGGACCGAGAATAATGCGTGTATGTGATACCGTATTTCATTCTCGCGATGAATGTTTCGATTAGTTGTATGTGATATAACCTAGTTATCGAATCATTGATTCGATAAATCGATACATTCAATACTAGTCGGTTATGTGCGACATGACCGGATCATTGAATCAAATGTTGATTTAATGATTTAATGTATAATTATATTTTGATATATTACTTTGCATTAGCTAGTTTTAGTTCACTTTAAATGGATTTTCTCACTAGATGTGCAAGTTGTATATGTGATATACTTTTGTGCACATCTTTGTATCATGTTTGATGATGCTTGCTAATTTGGTTAAGTGTAAAGAATTAAACCTAGGTTAAGAAAGTGATTAGGGTTTTTAATTATCCATTCTTTTATTTTTCATTTTGGAAAAAGGATGGCATAAGAATACAAAATGGTTGCTTTCATTCTTGAACTTTGATGAAGCTTCATGAAGCTTTGACTTTGTGACCATTTTGTCTTCACACTTAACCCTAACCATTCATCTAACCTTAGTCAATTCTCTACACCTAACTATGGTTCAAATTATGATAAGTATTCATTTCTTTTACATTTTTAAATAACTTATCATAATTCTAGCTTCATCTTCTTCTTCATCTTAAAAGGAAAAAGCTTGATGCCATCAATGGCAACTTGAGTTCTAAAGTGAGAAAGCAAATTCTAAAGTGAACCCACCTCCTATTTCTTCACCCTATACCTCTTGCCAAGTTGTTTTGGGTGTTTTCTTCACAAGTTTCACAACTTTGTGAAGTCGGAGCTTGAACTTGTGATGCCTCGACGTAGATCATCTTCGGCACGAAGCCGACGACCTAGTCCGCCCAATTCTCCGATGAAGCCGACGATTGAGTTCGGGATTCAAGATGGACAGCGAGAGGACGCCTACGTGGAGCTAAGGAAGTGGATATCCGGATCTACAAAGGTTGTAGCTTCTGATCTTTAGTTAATTTGTTAACTAGTTTCGTATTTCGCCTAGAATTCTAGCCCACGATCCGTATTAGGGTTTCTCGGCACCCATAAAATTTTAAATTGGCATGGTTGATGCCTTGTGAGACCTCTATAGTGTGCCTAGGAACCTTTCAAATAGGTATGCAGCTTCCCAAGTGCATAACTCTAAAAGGAAACAGGTAACTCAGCAGTACTCATCATAGAACGCGCCATATCTCATAGGGTGCAATACCTCCGTCCCGATACACCGTTGTGCTGTGGTGTATATGAAGGAGTAAGCTGAGAGAGAATCACTGTCACGACCCGAAAGTACGGAACGTGACCGGCACTTAGATTACGAAACGTCTAGAGGCGCAACGTAACCTAAGTAAGCCGAAGCCCAGAAATTTAAACCATGAAAAAGAAGAAGAAGCAGTAAAAGAAAACATGAAGGAACAAGTTTAAAACATCAGCAAATTTTCTCAAAAATTTCGGCAGAGTCTCCTCTATAAAAACTGGCCCCCACACGGGTACAACAAGTATAATATACATAAACAATAAAAAGCATCCCCAACGGGTGCTAGCATCAACGCCAACAGACGGAAACAACCACAACAAGCACAATAATATACAACGCCAAAGGGCGAGGCTCAAAACTCAAAGAAAACAAAACCACCATATCAGAATAATACATGCGCGACTCTAAGGTCGAAATAAAAAAAAATTACTGGTCCAATAAACTTATCAAGTAATACAAGTATAGTTGATGGAGCTTACTAGATACAAATGAAAGAATAAAAATACAATGGTGGTTCAGATACAAGTGAACCAACCTACCGTGCAAATCACCCTGAAGAAAAGATGTGCCAGCAAGCTGCCAGGGAAACCTGTACATCGAACCTGTAATAAAGTTTGGCACAACGGGGGTGAGTTTCCAACTCGTGAGTAGAAGACGTCTACAAAAAGAAATCGAATGCACGACGCTATCCTAGGTCATAATAATACACTACTAAGTCCCAATCATCTAATAATAGCAGGGTAATACTACGTGTAAGTGCAGATACTCCGTGCTCGTGTCAGTGCCTCATATAGTACTATGTCATATGAATGGATATGCATGCACCATGAATGTAAAATAACCAATCCTGAAATCCAGGTGTATCTGTATAAGAAATCTTTAGCTGTTATCATAGTAAAACAGGTATAGAAACCGGAAATATCAACAATGAAATCCATGGAAATCCGTGTCAAGCATCGACACAAACATGTAAATCTCAAGTTTCATAGTCTCAATATCTCGGGCTCCGTCAGTCCGGATCGGCCCATATCATCAAATCTCACGACAACGGTCGGTATCCTCCGGATATCCGCCGCACCAGACATCACCGGTAGGTAGCCTTCCCCTGCCAGGCTCATCGTCTACAACTCGATCTTCTTGCCCCGGGGTATCATACCGGGCCCACCATGTACCCGAGACGGTTCATCCACTCCTCGAATCGGGTCTCGAAATCCATCAGAAAACATGAAATCTCATGGTGGACGACACATACATCACGAGAAAACCGCATCTTATGTTTTTAAAAAGAGAGGAGGAGGAGAGAGAAAAGTTTTTATATATTCTTGCGGTTTTCCCCAAAATCCAGAAATCTCATAGAAATCCAAATCTCAAAATCATGAGTAATTAAATGGTAAGTGTCGGCATATGCCCCATAAAACTGCATGATAACATGAGAATATGAATGCATGAATGTCTAAGTAATAAATGCCATGTCTATACTAGCATCTGAGAGTAATCACAATATTATATATCGATCTAGTTGCTAGCTGATTCTATCAATAAAAGATAATAAGATCTAAAGTGTACGTGACATAGCAATTACCGATGATGATGTGTGTGAGCCGGCAAATAAGTGTGCGTGGAATATGCGCATCATCGGTAATGGTGCTGGTGTCCTAACAGGTAAAGTTTATACTGATTATAGCAACATATGTATGAACATGCAACATTATGATTACAGTGTGAAATTAAAGACGAATGTGTGTTATCCACTCATTTGATATACAATTATCACTACCACTATATGACTCGAATCTAACCTAGTGTCCATCTAACCTCATAAGGAACTAAACCTAAGAAACTAGTCATTAAGAAACAAGAGTCTACCTAGGTCTGAATCAATATCTCTAATAGTCGGCGATCCACCTCAATAGCGTCACGTACGTAGTACGGCTTCCTCGAATCAAGAGTGCGGATCAATCATCATATCTATGCCTCGTACGGTAAAATCCATCGTACGGCATCCCAATATCGGGGTACGGGTCAAGTATCTCCTAGGTGTCTCATCATTTGTATAATGTCATCATCAACACATCTCATGATCAAGGTGCTAAACTGTAGTCGCCTACATCAATCATATATCATTGCCCTCATAATATGCATCATTAGTTTATCCTCAGAAATATCATGTCATATGTATCATATTGTGATTAAGTCGTACTGATATCATATCGTCATCAAGTCACACCTATATGATATCAACGTCAGGTCACACCTATATGATATCGAAATCAAGTCATACATATCCCATATCGTGATCAATCACAAGTTACTGTTCGGGTACTATTTTAGAGTCTCATGTACCTCAATATCATCACCACCCATTATAATTTATGTACATGTTCATTATCCCATTCTCTAATGATCCGCTAACACTTAATACGACTGTATAGCCAAGAATCACGGCATCAAGCCCCGTTATACTATTTCATCATACCTCAGATATCATATCACATCAATGAATTCCATATACGTGTTGTATATATATATATATATATATACATACCTAGTCCTATATATATACACACATACACGTATACACCATGTCGAGTTTCAGTGTGTTCAGGTGTGTGTTTCTATCTGAAACCTACGAGCCTCTTCCAAGATATTCATCCTCTGATATGGTCTTCCTAAATCAGTCTAATCCAGCCTAGGGTCATTACTAGGGTCCTACACATTAAGAATCTAGGGTCACATCTGGTTTCCTAATGACAATATGTACTATCCCTATTCTACGTTGCGGGGGTGATAAACGCCATCCACCCGACTTCCCCCCGTAGATATGCATCTACTCACCTGGTCCATGTCTGCCGAAGACGGTGTCGCCATCCTCCTCTTCATCGTCCGCAGTCCACGTGAAGGGTACCTAAACGCAAACATATAAATATTATCGTAAACTGGATCACATACGAAAGTCAAACGATACAAGGAACAAGCATAAGTTAAAACCTATGTCCCGTCCACGCAAAAGAACCAAATATCGCTCGATATCGGCGTGCAAACTCCGATGGATCGAGATAAACATCAACAAATAACTCGTAGTTTTAAAACACATAACTTATATTATAAAACATGATTAAATCCATCGAAACCCTAAAATCCATCAAACCGTCCAATTTCGTAAAACCCGAAAATGCCAATTTACCGTTTTTCATCAAAACTTGACATTTAAATTAAAGCAATGGTCATAAAACTCATTAAATAGCATAACTAGACTATACAAACCATTACTATATTTTTATTACACAAATTTGTATTAATTTGAAATTTCTAGTTTGCAACCTTTAACAGTTTTCAACATTTTTCAAGCAAAATACCACAATTCCACCACAAAACGTGATTTTGCATGAATTAATGTATTAAACCACAATTCATGATGATAATGATTTAATGAAACCATAAATTATATTTTTAATCTCATTTATTTAGAAATTTCTCAAATCTACTTTACAAAATAGCAATTTTTATCACAATTTATCAATTATCAATAGAAACTAGCAATCAATTTAAGTTTCCATTCCACCAACAAGTTAATACCCTTATTAAGGCCACAATATAGTGTTACAAATATTAATTGAAATTTTATTTCACCAAAAATTATGTTTTATAGAAACCTAATTAGCAAAATTCCTAATTTAAACAATTTTAAATGAAAAATTTTCAATTCAACAACCATGCAAGATTTTCCAATTCTAAAAGTGTTAAACTAACTATTATAACCGTAATTAATTAATAAAAATCATAACTTGAATTTACAAACCCTAACTTGAATTTTAAAAATTGAACATAGAATAAATTCATTAAATCTAAACATGCTTAAAAGAAACATCTAATAACAAATAAACAAAAGAAGGAAATTTATACCTCCAAAATATGAAATCCAAACAAGAAAATGAGCCTCCAAAATGCATGCTTTCCATCTCCAAATTCCATATAAAAATGAGCAAGGAATAAAGGGTAGGAAATAAATAGGATTTTGTGGATTTTTAATTGAATTTTTAAAGGATTTTTGATGAATTTTGGAGCAAAATAAAATGAGGAAAATGGGGGCTACCATGGGGGGTGAGGCCGGCCATTTTTTTGGAGGTGAGGGAGAGAAATAAGGGGGTGAGAAAATGTGTAGAAGTCTCCACCAAAATATCACTTCATTATGTCTTTTCATGCATTTATTTATTTTTCTTTTATTTCTTTACTATAGCAACTCAAGAAAACTCTAGAAAATAGGAAAAATTTGCAAATAAATTTTGCATGATAAACACTAAATTATAACATGCCATGGTTCATTTTTACAAATTAAAACCATTCAAATTTGTAATTTACACTAATTTAGTGTAAAAATAAAGCTTATGTTAATATTTAAAATAATTAATTTAGGAAAAATATTTAATTAAACTAAAAATTTATAAGTGGCTAAATAAACACCATTTACTAGTAATTACATAATTAAAATAGGTATTTTTGAAATTATAATGAAAAACAATCACGGTTTAGTTTTATGAAAAATACATTTTACTTTACCGAAAATCACAAAATTCACTTAAACAATTTTATTCATTTAATTATTTATTTAATTATTTTTAAAACGTTACAATCTTCCCCCCTTTAAGAAATTCGGTCCCCGAATTTAAATTAAAACTCCCCCTCCAAATACTAAAACATTTAGCAAAACACTCAAATCGTCGGCGCTCCGAAATCATCAATACATAACAAAAATCAACTCCGTCAAGTATAGCGCAATCATCGAAGTTATAGAGAGAATAAAATATCAAAACCCAATATGAAAACCATCATAATATACATCAATCTGTAGCTTATATATAGTCCGCATCATAGTAAAACCGTACAAATATCTGGATAAGGGAATATGCAAACACCCCTTTTTGAAAATTGCCGTGTGATGCACGTGTCACGGCATAAGTAGCGGAAGTTTATTTAAAAAAATAACTATATATATATATATATATATATATATATATCTTTTATTTAACATACACGTTCCGCCTGGTTACTAAATCAAATAATAATGATTATGAAAACATACTGCTCAAACTGAAATCAATCCCAATCGCATCAATAAAATATCATGTGCGTCCGGTGCGCACTGAAATCGAAACCAAATACAGATACCACGAATACACACAACAACAAAACTAAGTGCAACAGGTGTGCACCAAAAACATCTGTCAAGTGCAACGGGCGTGGACGACTCAATATCTGGTGCATCTAATCTGCACAAAACCCCGATTTAATGCATCTGGTGTGCACAAAATCGCATCAAGTGCGCCAAGTATGCGCAAGAATCCTAATCAGGTGCACATGATGCACGAAAACATACATCGAATATCAAAATCGAAATCACAGCACAAAAATGCATGAAAACTAGGTCGAAACATATGTCAAAATCATGTGTAACCCCTATGCAGGAAATCAAATAAAAAATCTCAAAATATATAAAACCAAATCAAGTGTACTGGGTGTGTACTAAACAATATCAATACAACTGATATATGAAACACAAATAGAATGAAATGAAGGTACACACATGAAATACCAATCGTAGAACAAAGTCCTCAAAATACCAAATTCCAATCAACGAAAATATGAAATTCAAATCACTAAATCACAATCGTAAACACTATCGTCAATGTCCGCCTCTTTCCTCTGATGTCGATTGCTTCGAACTCGTCTCTTCGTAGCTGTGCTGACTGTGCTACCCACGGCAATACTCATATCTAGAGTCTCCCACGTAGTCGATCCCTTCACTTGATATCCGGACTACATTAAACTTTTCGATCGATCCATCAAAATCCCATAATTCCCCGAGAGCTCAACACTCAAGTACAGTTTAAAAATATCCGGTACATACCCCAGCATCGATGATCCAGCCGTAGAAGGGCAAACCCAAGCCTTACTAATGGTACCGCGGAACTGCCGTAAACCCTAAGGTTCAAGGGCGTTCTCGTGGTCATTATGTCGAGTTAGGGTTTCATTCTTCTAGAGGGTCCATCGAAATACCTGCATGTTCTTCCGAATACTTTAAACTTGGGAAAATTGTTTTCTGATAATCGTTCGAACCCTTTAACTTCATCCGGACGGCATGTGAATACCCTTCGTCCGCATGCTAAGCAATGCTTCAATCCTCAAGAATAACCAATACTCTAATGGTTATCGCATTCGAGCCGCAGCTCCCTCTGCCAGTGTGCCCGTGGTAACAGAAACCGCCTTCCAACATTGACGAAGATAGATCAAAAGAACGAATGGAATACGGTGCAAACAATTGTACATCCTAAGGCTCCTTATGTAACACCTTAGGATGTGTTTAGTGTCTATTTATATTTAAGTAATGGGTTTTTAACAAAAAGTTTACCAAATTGTGTTTCAAATATTTTTCCTAATTTAATAAATATTTTTCTAAAATTTTCCTAGGCTTGCACACACATGTGCATGTAAACTAGGGTTTTTAAATGAGTTATTACCATGATTAGTGACCATGGTGGGTTAATCAAGGGGATTAAGTCTTTTGGGTTTTAATTAAGTTTAAATTAGTTAATTAATAGTTGCTTTAATTTGAATTTTCTTGGGGTGTTGACTTGGTGAGAGAGAGAGAGAGAGTGCATCATAGCTTAGGCCATGCTTGCAATTAATGAGGAGAGAGAGAGGAGGGGTTGACATTGGGGTGATGATTTGTTTTCCTCTCATTTCTTTTGTTCTTCTCTCAAACCTCACTCTCTCTCACACACACACACACTTACCTCTTCAGCACCAGCAGAAGCAAGCAGCACAGCAGCAGCCAGCAACACAGCAACACACAGCAGCAGAAATCAGCAGCAGCAACAGTGAATCAGCAGCAGCAGTGTGCAGCAACAGCAGCAGCTTCAACTACAGCCTTTTCCCTTCACTTCTTCTTCTTCCTCCAGCTCCCTAGGGTCGAGTGTGGGGTATATTTCCTAAACTTACTCCCTAGTTTACTTGTTTAGTGTAGTTTTGCTTCGGTTAGTGGTTATTGGTGCGATTTAGTGCGATATGTGGTGTTTAGTGGGAACCTTGAGCAAGTGATGTGTGATTTGGTTTCAGTAGGTTGATAGAGTGTTGTTAAGGCCACATTAACCCAGCTTAAACCCCAATTGCACTAAAATACCACCAGATCCCTATTTGATGCAAATTCATCGTTTTTAAGCAATATTTGAGTTTCTGAAAACTGCTATCGACCCGGTGAGTTCAGAATAATTTTGAGAAGACTGCAGTATAGTTGTTAGGTGCTGATACCCCAGGTAGAACCCGACCCGCTTTCTTCTTGTTGAGGCCGCCGGAATATTGTTTCTGGCCGCAAATTGCGGCCAGATGGGTAGGGTTTGGGTTGTGGTTTGGTCCTATGGGTGTCTGCTGCTATGTGGAGTTTTGTGATATATATATTTTTGTAATTTAAGTTCTGTATAAAAATCGGGGACTAAATACCTATTTCTCGTATTTTAAACCTTCGCGACACGCGTGATACGTGTGTGGGTTTGTGGTTTGTGCGTATCGCGACGCGTCAGGATAGTTTCAGGCGCGTGATCACACGTTTTAGCGTATCGCGCACACGCGCGATTGGTTTATGGCACGGGTGTCTAGTTGGACCGTAATATCACGTTTTTATGAAATTAAGCTTTTGTGTGATATATGTTATGTGATTCTAGGTTCGCAGGCGAGTGAGACGGACGCTGCAAAGAAGGGCAAGCAAGTCGTCGGCTACACTTAGCGCGAGACTTCGGTGAGTAGATTTCACATCTACGGGGATATCGCCCGCATGGCGTTATCCGTCAGGGCTGATAGGACCTTATTATTATATGTTGCATTTACTTCATGGACTGTCATTGCATGTTGCATTCCCTGCTATATATATGATTAGAATTGATAGAACACCGCACTATTACTAACGGTTTATGTTGCACGAGCACTAATCTACATGCTACACACACACCGTTAGTAATTACCATGACACACTCACTGTAGAACTGCCATGATTATATTGCTGTAGTTTATTTCATATATGATTCGATATGACTTTCATGGAAATTGGGAGCCGCATGATATCTTTAAAAACGGAAACTAATTTTCAAAACGGTTTTCCCTTATACCTATATCATGGATTGATGTACATAGCACATCGCATTGGATTTACTTCTTGGTGTTGGATTTTCATGTGATTTCTGGTTTTGAGGACCGTGGGATTTTTAAGAAAAGATGCACTATTTGAAAACCCGGTTCCTCGTGATATGATATTTTGGTGCGTCCACCACGCGTTTTCTCGGTGCTGAGACGTGTGCTTGAAACCCGATTCGAGGAGATGGATGATCCGTTTGCGGGTTCGTGGTGGACCCGGTATGGTTCCCCGGGGCGAGAAATGTTTTTCGTGGAGTAGACATGAGCCTGGCAGGGTGGCGAGTACCTACCGGTGATTGGTTGGACCTGGCGGTTATCCGGAGGATACTGACCAGAGTCGAGAGATGGGTGCGGGATGATCCGTACTGCTGGGGCCGAGGGCCGATACCGCAGACGGAGCCCGTGGGCTGATCCGGACTGACGGAGCCCGATATATGAGGATTTGCGTGTCGATGCTGGACACGAGTATTTTATGATATTTTGGGTGCCGATGTTGGGCACTCATGATTTCTCAGAGATTTACAGGATTTGAGGGCCGATGGGTGTGCCGGCGCCTGAGTTATTTGGGATTTGGGTGCAGTTGTGGGCACCGATCATTTTCCACGTTGATATTCCGTGTGGATGTTGTTTATCCCATGCTCAGCATTGATTACCATATATCTCATCCTGTAGTTATTTTACCTGACAGAGCATCTGCATGATTATTGCACATACTGCTTATTTCGCATTGATATCATCTGCTGGCATTTGTTAGAGTAGCACAGTACGTGCATGCTTGCGATTACCTTTATATGTTATCTTTATTCACGAGTTGGCAACTCACCCCCGTTGTGCCACAGTATTTGCAGGTTGCCCTCAGCATAGTCGCGGCAGGCTGTCTTTTGCATCTTTTGGCTACAGATACCACTACAGTTGCGGCGAGAGCTGTTTTCCATTTAGGTGGGTTGTGGTATCTGATTACTTTTATTGTATCCCTTTTTGTATTTAGTACTCTCCATCTACCATTTATGTATTGGACTTAGATACTGTGTGAGGACGATGATGTATATTTTGTATTCTGGTGTCGAGCTCGTGAGAGCCGACTGTTTTTATTTGCAGTTTATATTCTGTGATGTTTACTTATTGCTCATTCTTCGCTACGGCGTCGTATATTACTCTTGTGATGGTGGTTTCCGCCGTTGGGCGTGATTGCTCCCGTTTGGGAATGTTTTGTTTCATTATATCTCATTTTTTTTACTCATATCCACTTTTATACCTGGCCTCGGGGCTACTTTTACAAAGGAAATGCTGCCAAAATTATTTAAATGATTAGGTAACTTTAAAAGAACTTATTGAATTATTTAAGGTTTTCTAAATGTTTTAACTAAATGTTTTCAACACTCACTATTTTTAAATGGTTTTGATTTCTGGGTTCGGCTTACTTAGTCGCGTTACGCCTGTAGACGTAGCGTGGTTAAGTGCCGGTCACGAGTCGAAATATTCGGGTCGTGACAAAGTTGGTATCAGAGCGTAGGTTTTACCTTCGGAGTGTAGGATGACCCTGGTATGATGGAGGAGCTAGCTGCAGCAGAGTGGCGTAGCGTGCGTATGTTCCGCGGCATACTCACGACACGGTACTCCGCCTAAGCGACCTTAGGACTTATTAATTTAATTCCTTCTTGAGTATATATATATTCTTGTGATTCGATTTCCGTATTCTTATCGAATCCTAATTTCCTTTCAGCCATTATGCCGCCAAAGACT
Organism: Agapanthus africanus; assembly: GCA_030015575.1. Classification (NCBI taxonomy): domain Eukaryota; kingdom Viridiplantae; phylum Streptophyta; class Magnoliopsida; order Asparagales; family Amaryllidaceae; genus Agapanthus; species Agapanthus africanus. The sequence continues at coordinate 248,364,108 of CM057343.1, read as the reverse complement.
ACGAGGGCGCAGAGAGCGGCCGCGAGGGCCGAGATTCGAGTTGACTCGTCCGAGACGAGGACTGACCCGGGCAGTGCACCCGTTGTACCCGAGCAGACTGTTCCTCCTGCGACAGATCAGATTGCCACACTAGGGGCTGGTGTGCAGGAGATACGCCAGACGGTGGGATCCAGCATGTAAGAGATGCGCCAGATGATAGGATCACTAGTCGAGACGCTTCGAGCACAGCGACCAGAGGTAGCTCCACCGGTTCCAGAGACCACGATGGTATCTACCGCACAGCCAGTTGCCCCTGCAGCCACGGAGGTGATTACAGTATCGCTGTCAGAGTTCATGAGGCTGAAGCCTCCGGTCTTCACAGGCACCGATACAGCCGAGGACCCACAGTCTTTCATCGACAGGATGGCCCGGATATACCTTTCCCTCAGATGCGCAGATGCGAGATGGGTTGAGTTCGCGAGCTTTCGCCTGGAAGGTCTTGCACAGAAGTGGTGTGATTCAGTTGAGAAGGGCAGAGTAGCAGGTCTTCCTCCTATGACCTGGACGGAGTTCGTGACAGTATTTCTAGCCCGTTTCCTTCCCCAGAGTGTTAGGGATGCCCGAGCACGCAGATTTGAGTCCTTGCGCCAGACGCCAGGGATGACAGTGGCAGAGTATGACGTGCTGTTTACAGAGCTAGCAGTTTATGCCCCGTATTTAGTGGCTACCGAGGAGTTGCGAGTCAAGAGATTTGTTCGAGACTTGTTTACACCACTATTCCTTGCGATCAGCACGCAGCACTACGAGACCTATGCAGCAGCTGTAGATGCAGCCCTATTAGTCGAGGAGCGCCTTGCTGAGACTTCGGTAGTTCCAGAGCCGAAGAGAGTTCGTACTAGTATATCCGCACGGAGGCAGTCATTCAGACGCCGCGACAGGTATCGTTCTGTGCGAGGAGTAGCAGAGATTCGAGACGAGGCCAGATGTTTAGTTCGTATCCCCAGGAGAGTCAGCAGTCGCCATGGGGTTGCTTTAGATGCGGCAGTCTACTTCACCTCGTTAGAGATTGTCCTTAGATACACCGGAGGGAGGCGGCAGCACCGCATGTTACCTTACCACCTTCACCACCCCAGAGGGCGTTGCCTGTTGTACCTATCGTTGCTCCGCGCCAGACTCATACGCAGAGAGGTCGTGGGCGTGGGGAAGTTGCTCGGAGAGGACGGGATGACCGAGGCAAGGGCAGTCAGTCGCAGGTGGTGGATAGGCGCGGGTTTTTGCTTTGACGCATCAGGACGCGCAGGCGTCCAATGCGGTGGTTTCAGGTATCCTTCCCGTATGTTCAGTTGATGCACACGTTTTGTTCGATCCCGGATCCACGCACTCATACGTATCCACACACTTTGTGCCGAGTTTGGGTAGAGAGTCTGGTTTGCTTGATCAGCCGCTTGTTGTGGTCACTCCTGTGGGAGAGTCGTTTGTTGCTAGGCACGTGTTCCGGTCTTGCACCGTCTGTATTGGCGAGAGAGAGTTGCCTGTCGACTTGATCCTTCTGGAGATGTTGGACTTCGACGTTCTTTTGGGCATGGATTGGTTAGCCACGTGCTATGCTTCTGTGGACTGCCGTGAGAAGACAGTTAGATTTTGTTTTCCCAGCGAGTCGGTTTTTGTTGTGTTGGGGGACCGTGGTGCCGCCCCTCACAGTGTGATTTCCTCTTTTCGCGCTGGACAGCTTTTGAGGAAGGGATGTCAGGGATTTCTCGCCTATGTTTGCGATGCTAGTGCTACATAGGTTCCATTGGATTAGGTTCCGGTTGTTAGCGAGTTCCCTGATGTGTTCCCTGACGAGCTTCCTGGGTTACCGCCCGAGCGCGACATTTCTTTCTGTATTGATTTGGTTCCTGGCACGGGGCCTATTTCTATACCGCCTTATCGGATGGCCCCAGCGGAACTTAGAGAATTGAAGGGTCAGTTGCAAGATTTGCTGGACAAGGGACTTATTCGACCCAGTGTTTCTCCTTGGGGTGCCCCAGTCCTGTTCGTCAAGAAGAAGGACGGCAGTTTGCATCTGTGTATCGACTACCGCCAGCTGAACAGGGTGACAGTACGGAACAGGTATCCTTTACCGTGCATCGACGATTTGTTCGACCAGCTTCAGGGGGCAGGGTACTTTTCGAGGATCGATTTACGATCGGGCTATCATCAGCTGCGGGTTAGACAGGAGGACATTCTTAGGACAACTTTCCGTACGCGCTACGGTCATTATGAGTTTTTGGTGATGTCGTTCGGACTCACCAATGCGCCAGCAGCATTCATGGACTTGATGAACCGTATTTTCTGGCCGTATTTGGATCTGTTCATCATAGTCTTCATTGATGATATCTTGGTGTATTCCCGGAGTAGTGAGGAGCACGAGCAGCACCTGCGGATTACACTGCAGACTTTGAGGGAGCACCAGCTTTATGCGAAATTCTCCAAGTATGCATTCTAGCTGGACAGCGTAGACTTCTTGGGGCATGTGATTTCACGAGACGGTATATGTGTGGACCCGAGAAAGATCGAGGCCGTGCAGCGTTGGCCCAGACCCACATCGGTTACGGAGATTCGCAGCTTTTTGGGGTTGGCCGGTTACTACAGGCGATTTGTGCAGGACTTCTCCAGTATTGCTACACCTTTGACCGGGTTGACCCGGAAGGGAGTCCCTTTCGATTGGACGGAGGAGTGCGAACACAGTTTTCAGCAGCTACGGACTCGGCTGACGACGGCACCGGTATTATCATTACCGTCAGGATCAGGCGGATTTGTGGTCTATTGTGATGCTTCTCGAGTGGGGCTAGGGTGCGTTTTGATGCAGCAAGACAGGGTGATCGCGTATGCTTCGCGACAGTTGAAGAAACATGAACAGAACTACCCCTTGGAGATGGATGCAGTGGTCTTTGCACTCAAGATCTGGCGACATTACCTTTACGGCGAGTCGTGCCAGATATTCACGGATCACAAGAGTCTAAAATATATATTTCAGCAGCGAGACCTAAACCTTAGACAGCGCCGATGGATGGAGTTAGTGAAGGATTACGACTGTGAGATCTTGTACCACCCGGGCAAGGAAAATGTGGTGGCGGATGCTTTGAGCAGGAGGCCCGAGGGTAGTCTATCCTGTTTGAGCGCAGTACAGGAGCAGTCGTCGGCAGATTGGCAGATATTATGCGACAGCCGAGTACAGTTCGAGTTCACGCCGATTGGAGGACAGATCGCGCATGTACGTGCATGCCCACAGTTACTTGACCGCATACATGAGGCACAGCGCAGTGATGACCAATGTTCGGAGATCATGGCACACATTGGACAGGGCAGATTTTCCGAGTTCGTGATCGACGATCAGGGGGTACTACGATTTGGGACTAGACTGTGCGTACCAGATGCTGAGCGACTGCGGCGTGAGATTCTTGAGGAGGCACATCGATCGGTATATAGTGTCCATCCCGGTTCCACCAAGATGTATCATGATATGAGAGGTGTTTACTGGTGGGACGGAATGAAGAGGGACATCACAGATTTTGTGTCAAGATGCCTGACTTGTCAGCAAGTCAAGGCTGAGCACCAGAGGCCCGCAGGAGAGCTCAGCCGTTACCCATTCCGGAGTGGAAGTGGGAGCAAATTTCGATGGATTTCGTTGTGGGTCTACCCAGGACTAGGCAAGGGTACGACTACATTTGGGTGATCGTAGATCGTTTGACGAAAGCGGCTCACTTCCTACCAGTGAAGACGACTTTCGGATTTGCTCAGTACGCCCAGATTTACATTGACGAGATAGTACGACTGCACGGAGTCCCGTCATGTATCGTGTCCGACAGAGGCACCCAGTTTACCAGTCGACTATGGCAGAGGCTTCAGGAGGCTTTGGGCACTCGCTTGAGTTTCAGCACAGCTTTTCATCCGCAGACCGACGGACAGTCAGAGCGGACCATTCAGACTCTCGAGGACATGCTCATAGCTTGTGTATTAGATTTCGGAGGTAGCTGGGATCATCATTTGCCCTTAGTAGAGTTATCCTACAATAACAGCTACCAGGAGACCATTCAGATGGCACCATTTGAGGCTCTTTATGGGAGGAGATGCAGATCGCCCGCCTGTTGGACAGAGCTCAGTGAGAGCAGTATCTTAGGACCACAGATTGTTGAGGAGACGACCGCGAAGATCCAGTTGATTCGCGATAGGATGAGAGCAGTCCAGAGTAGGCAGAGATCTTATGCGGACCGTCGGCGACGCAGACTTGAGTTTTCTGTTGGTGATCATATTTTCTTGAGGGTCTTTCCAATGAAAGGTGTGATGAGGTTTGGGAAGAAGGGGAAGCTCAGTCCCAGATATGTGGGCCCCTTCGAGATCCTCGAGCGTGTTGGTGCAGTTGCGTACCGGTTATCCCTTCCGCCCAGTTTTCCAGATGTGCACCCCGTATTTCACGTATCGATGCTCCGTAGATATCTTCATGATCCCTCGCATGCGATTCGACATCCGACGATCCAGCTCGAGCGCGACCTTTCCTATGCAGAGCAGCCAGTGATGATCGTGGACCGACAAGTGAAGAAATTGAGATCAAAGGACATTCCATCAGTCAAGATACTTTGGCGTAGTCAGGGCCATGAGGAGGTCACTTGGGAGACCGAAAGCGAGATGAAGAAGAAGTATCCCCATCTTTTCGAAGGTACGTGTAGTTAGATTTTGAAATTCGGGGACGAATTTCTTTAAGGGGGAGAGATTGTAACATCTTAGGATGTGTTTAGTGTCTATTTATATTTAAGTAATGGGTTTTTAACAAAAAGTTTACCAAATTGTGTTTCAAGTATTTTTCCTAATTTAATAAATATTTTTCTAATATTTTCCTAGGCTTGCACACACATGTGCATGTAAACTAGGGTTTTTAAATGAGTTATTACCATGATTAGTGACCATGGTGGGTTAATCATGGGGATTAAGTCTTTTGGGTTTTAATTAAGTTTAAATTAGTTAATTAATAGTTGCTTTAATTTGAATTTTCTTGGGGTGTTGACTTGGTGAGAGAGAGAGAGTGCATCATGGCTTAGGCCATGCTTGCAATTAATGAGGAGAGAGATAGGAAGGGTTGACATTAGGGTGATGATTTGTTTTCCTCTCATTTCTTTTGTTCTTCTCTCAAACCTCACTCTCTCACACACACACACACACACTTACCTCTTCAGCACCAGCAGAAGCAAGCAGCACAGCAGCAGCCAACAACACAGCAACACACAGCAGCAGAAATCAGCAGCAGCAACAATGAATCAGCAGCAGCAGTGTGCAGCAACAGCAGCAGCTTCAACTACAGCCCCTTCCCTTCCCTTCTTCTTCTTCCTCCAGCTCCCTAGGGTCGAGTGTGGGGTATATTTCCTAAACTTACTCCCTAGTTTACTTGTTTAGTGTAGTTTTTCTTCGGTTAATGGTTTTTTGTGCGATTTAGTGCGATATGAGGTGTTTAGTGAGAACCTTGGCCAAGTGATGTGTGTTGTGGTGTTAGTAAGTTGTTAGAGTGTTGTTAAGGCCATTTTAACCCAGCTTAAACCCCAATTGCACTAAAATACCACCAGATCCCTATTTGATGCAAATTCATCGTTTTTAAGCAATATTTGAGTTTCTGAAAACTGCTATCGACCCGGTGAGTTCAGAATAATTTTGAGAAGACTGCAGTATAGTTGTTAGGTGCTGATACCCCAGGTAGAACCCGACCCCCTTTCTTCTTGTTGAGGCCGCCGGAATATTATTTCTGGCCGCAAATTGCGGCCAGATGGGTAGGGTTTGGGTTGTGGTTTGGTCCTATGGGTGTCTGCTGCTATGTGGAGTTTTGTGATATATATATTTTTGTAATTTAAGTTCTGTATAAAAATCTGGGACTAAATACTTATATCTCGTATTTTAAACCTTCGCGACACGCGTGATACGTGTGTGGGTTTGGGGTTTGTGCGTATCGCGACGCGTCAGGATAGTTTCAGGCGCGTGATCACACGTTTTAGCGTATCGCGCACACGCGCGATTGGTTTATGTCACGGGTGTCTAGTTGGACCGTAATATCACGTTTTTATGAAATTGAGCTTATGTGTGATATATGTTATGTGATTCTAGGTTCGCAGGAGAGTGAGACGGACGCTGCAAAGAAGGGCAAGCAAGTCGTCGTCTACACTTAGCGCGAGACTTCAATGAGTAGATTTCACATCTACGGGGATATCGCCCGCATGGCGTTATGCGTCAGGGCTGATAGGACCTTATTATTATATGTTGCATTTACTTCATGGACTGTCATTGCATGTTGCATTCCCTGCTATATATATGATTAGAATTGATAGAACACCGCACTATTACTAACGGTTTATATTGCACGAGCACTAATCTGCATGCTACACACACACCGTTAGTAATTACCATGACACACTCACTGTAGAACTGCCATGATTATATTGCTGTAGTTCATTTCATATATGATTCGATATGACTTTCATGGAAATTGAGAGCCGCATGATATCTTTAAAAACGAAAACTAATTTTAAAGGCGGTTTTCCCTTATACCTATATCATGGATTGATGTACGTAGCACATCGCATTGGATTTACTTCTTGGTGTTGGATTTTCATATGATTTCTGGTTTTGAGGACCATGGGATTTTTAAGAAAAGATGCACTATTTGAAAACCCGGTTCCTCGTGATATGATATTTTGGTGCGTCCACCACGCGTTTTCTCGGTGCTGAGACGTGTGCTTGAAACCCGATTCGAGGAGATGGATGATCCGTTTGCGGGTTCGTGGTGGACCCGGTATGGTTCCCCGGGGCGAGAAATGTTTTTCGTGGAGTAGACGATGAGCCTGGCAGGGTGGCGAGTACCTACCGGTGATTGGTTTGACCTGGCGGTTATCCGGAGGATACTGACCAGAGTCGAGAGATGGATGCGGGATGATCCGTACTGCTGGGGCCGAGGGCCGATACCGCAGACGGAGCCCGTGGGCTGATCCGGACTGACGGAGCCCGATATATGAGGATTTGCGTGTCGATGCTGGACACGAGTATTTTATGATATTTTGGGTGCCGATGTTGGGCACTCGTGATTTCTGAGAGATTTACAGGATTTGAGGGCCGATGGGTGTGCCGGCGCCTGAGTTATTTGGGATTTGGGTGTAGTTGTGGGCACCGATCGTTTTCCACGTTGATATTCCGTGTGGATGTTGTTTATCCCATGCTCAACATTGATTACCATATATCTCATCCTGTAGTTATTTTACCTGACAGAGCATCTGCATGATTATTGCACATACTGCTTATTTCGCATTGATATCATCTGCTGGCATTTGTTAAAGTAGCGCAGTACGTGCATGCTCGCGATTACCTTTAAATGTTATCTTTATTCACGAGTTGGCAACTCACCCCCGTTGTGCCACAGTATTTGCAGGTTGCCCTCAGCATAGTCGCGGCAGGCTGTCTTTTGCATCTTTTGGCTACAGATACCACTACAGTTGCGGCGAGAGCTGTTTTGCATTTAGGTCGGTTGTGGTATCTGATTACTTTTATTGTATCCCTTTTTGTACCTAGTACTCTCCATTTACCATTTATGTATTGGACTTAGATACTGTGTGAGGACGATGATGTATATTTTGTATTCTGGTGTCGAGCTCGTGGGAGCTGACTGTTTTTATTTGCAGTTTATATTCTGTGATGTTTACTTATTGCTCATTCTTCGCTACGGCGTTGTATATTACTCTTGTGATGGGGGTTTCCGCCGTTGGGCGTGATTGCTCCCGTTTGGGAATGTTTTGTTTCATTATATCTCATTTGTTTTACTCATATCCTCTTTTATACCTGGCCTCGGGGCTACTTTTACAAAGGAAATGCTGCCAAAATTATTTAAATGATTAGGTAACTTTAAAAGAACTTATTGAATTATTTAAGATTTTCTAAATGTTTTAACTAAATGTTTTCAACACTCACTATTTTTAAATGGTTTTGATTTCTGGGTTCGGCTTACATAGTCGCGTTACGCCTGTAGACATAGCGTGGTTAAGTGCCGGTCACGAGTCGAAATATTCGGGTCGTGACACCTTAAGCAGAGTAGCGTATCGTAAGTATGCCGCGGACCATACCCACGGTACGTTACTCTACCTAAATCGCCTACTCCATCAACCAAGGGTCACCTAGACTTATACAAGGTTAAACCTAGCGCTCTGATACCAACTTTGTCACGACCCGAAAGTACGGAACGTGACCGGCACTTAGATTACGAAACGTCTAGAGGCGCAACGTAACCTAAGTAAGCCGAAGCCCAGAAATCTAAACCATGAAAAAGAAGAAGAAGCAGTAAAAGAAAACATGAAGGAACAATTTTAAAACATCAGCAAATTTTCTCAAAAATTTCGGCAGAGTCTCCTATATAAAAACTGGCCCCCACACGGGTACAACAAGTATAATATACATGAACAATAAAAAGCATCCCCAACGGGGGCTAGCATCAACGCCAACAGGCGGAAACAACCACAACAAGCACAATAATATACAACGCCAAAGGGCGAGGCTCAAAACTCAAAGAAAACAAAACCACTATATCAGAATAATACATGCGCGACTCTAAGGTCGAAATAAAAAAAAATACTGGTCTAATAAACTTATCAAGTAATACAAGTATGGTTGATGGAGCTTACTAGATACAAATGAAAGAATAAAAATACAATGGTGGTTCAGATACAAGTGAACCAACCTACCGTGCAAATCACCCTGAAGAAAAGATGTGCCAGCAAGCTGCTAGGGAAACCTGTACATCGAACCTGAAATAAAGTTTGGCACAACGGGAGTGAGTTGCCAACTCGTGAGTAGAAGACATCTACGAAAAGAAATCGAATGCACGACGCTATCCTAGGTCATAATAATACACTACTAAGTCCCAATCATCTAATAATAGCAGGGTAATACTATGTGTAAGTGCAGATACTCCGTGCTCGTGTCAGTGCCTCATATGGTACTATGTCATATGAATGGATATGCATTCACCATGAATGTAAAATAACCAATCCTGAAATCCAGGTGTATCTGTATAAGAAATCTTTAGCTGTTATCATAGTAAAACGGGTATAGAAACAGGAAATATCAACAATGAAATCCATGGAAATCCGTGTCAAGCATCGACACAAACATGTAAATCTCAAGTCTCATAGTCTCAATATCTCGGGCTCCGTCAGTCCGGATCGGCCCATATCATCAAATCTCACGACAACGGTCGGTATTCTCCGGATATCCGCCGCGCCAGACATCACCGGTAGGTATCCTTCCCCTGCCAGGCTTATCGTCTATAACTCGATCTTCTTGCCCCGGGGTACCATACCGGGCCCACCATGTACCCGAGACGGTTCATCCACTCCTCGAATCGGGTCTCGAAATCCATCAGAAAACATGAAATCTCATGGTGGACGACACATACATCACGAGAAAACCGCATCTTATGTTTTTAAAAAGAGAGGAGGAGAAGAGAGAAAAGTTTTTATATATTCTTGCGGTTTTCCCCAAAATCCAGAAATCTCATAGAAATCCAAATCTCAAAATCATGAGTAAGTAAATGGTAAGTGTCGGCATATGCCCCATAAAACTGCATGATAACATGAGAATATGAATGCATGAATGTCTAAGTAATAAATACCATGTCTATACTAGCATCTGAGAGTAATCACAATATTATATATCGATTTAGTTGCTAGCTGATTCTATCAATAAAAGATAATAAGATCTAAAGTGTACGTGACATGGCAATTACCGATGATGATGTGTGTGAGCCGGCAAATAAGTGTGCGTGGAATTGCGCATCATCGGTAATGGTGCTGGTGTCTTAACAGGTAAAGTTTATACTGATTATAGCAACATATGTATGAACATGCAACATTATGATTACAGTGTGAAAGTAAAGATGGATGTGTGTTATCCACTCATTTGATATACAATTATCACTACCACTATATGACTCAAACCTATCCTAGTGTCCATCTAACCTCCTAAGGAACTAAACCTAAGAAACTAGTCATTAAGAAACAAGAGTCTACCTAGGTCTGAATCAATATCTCTAATAGTCGGCGATCCAGCCTCAATAGCGTCACGTACGTAGTACGGCTTCCTCGAATCAAGAGTTCGGATCAATCATCATATCTATGCCTCGTACGGTAAAATCCATCGTACGGCATCCCAATATCGGGGTACAGGTCAAGTATCTCCTAGGTGTCTCATCATTCGTATAATGTCATCATCAACACATCTCATGATCAAGGTGCTAAACTGTAATCGCCTACATCAATCATATATCATTGCCCTCATAATATGCATCATTAGTTTATCCACAGAAATATGATGTCATATGTATCATATTGTGATTAAGTCGTACTGATATCATATCGTTATCAAGTCACACCTATATGATATCAACGTCAGGTCACACCTATATGATATCAAATCAAGTCATACATATCCCATATCGTGATCAATCACAAGTTACAGTACGGGTACTATTTTAGAGTCTCATGTACCTCAATATCATCACCACCCATTATAATTTATGTACGTGTTCATTATCTCATTCTCTAATGATCCTCTAACACTTAATACGACTGTATAGCCAAGAATCACGGCATCAAGCCCAGTTATACTATTTCATCATACCTCAGATATCATATCACATCAATGAATCCCATATACGTGTTGTATTTATATATATATATATATATATATATATATATACCTAGTCCTATATATATATATACACATACACGTATACACCATGTCGAGTTTCAGTGTGTGCAGGTGTGTGTTTCTATCTGAAACCTACGAGCCTCTTCCAAGATATTCATCCTCTGATATGGTCTTCCTAAATCAGTCTAATCCAGCCTAGGGTCATTACTAGGGTCCTACACATTAAGAAACTAGGGTCACATCTGGTTTCCTAATGACAATACGTACTATCCCTATTCTACGTTGCGGGGGTGATAAACGTCATCCACCCGACTTCCCCCCGTAGATATGCATCTACTCACCTGGTCCATGTCTGCCGAAGACGGTGTCACCATCCTCCTCTTCATCGCCTGCAGTCCACGTGAGGGGTACCTAAACGCAAACATATAAATAGTATCGTAAACTGGATCACATACGAAAGTCAAACGATACAAGGAACAAGCATAGGTTAAAACCTATGTCCCGTCCACGTAAAAGAACCAAATATCGCTCGATATCGGCATGCAAACTCCGATGGATCGAGATAAACATCAACAAATAACTCGTAGTTTTAAAACACATTACTTATATTATAAAACATGATTAAATCCATCGAAACCCTAAAATCCATCAAACCGTCCAATTTCGTAAAACCCGAAAATGCCAATTTACCGTTTTTCATCACAACTTGACATTTAAATGAAACCAATGGTCATAAAACTCATTAAATAGCATAACTAGACTATAGAAACCATTACTATATTTTTTTTACACAAATTTGTATTAATTTGAAATTTCTAGTTTGCAACCTTTAACAATTTTCAACATTTTTCAAGCAAAATACCATAACTCGACCACAAAACGTGATTTTGCATGAATTAATGTATTAAACCACAATTCATGATGATAATGATTTAATGAAACCATAAATTATATTTTTAATCTCATTTATTTAGAAATTTTTAAAATCTAGTTTACAAAATAGCAATTTTTATCACAATTTATCAATTATCAATAGAAACTAGCAATCAATTTAAGTTTCCATTCCACCAACAAGTTAATACCCTTATTAAGACCACAATCTAGTGTTACAAATATTAATTGAAATTTTATTTCACCAAAAATTATGTTTTATAGAAACCTAGTTAGCAAAATTCCTAATTTAAACAATTTTAAATGAAAAATTTACAATTCAACAACCATGCAAGATTTTCCAATTCTAAAAGTGTTAAACTAACTATTATAACCCTAATTAATTAATAAAAATCATAACTTGAATTTACAAACCCTAACTTGAATTTTAAAAATTGAACATAGAATTAATTCATTAAATCTAAACATGCTTAAAAGAAACATCTAATAACAAATAAACAAAAGAAGGAAATTTATACCTCCAAAATATGAAATCCAAACAAGAAAATGAGCCTCCAAAATGCATGCTTTCCATCTCCAAATTCCATATAAAAATGAGCAAGGAATAAAGGGTAGGAAATAAATAGGATTTTGTGGATTTTTAATTGAATTTTTAAAGGATTTTTGATGAATTTTGGAGCAAAATAAAATAAGGAAAACGGGGGCTACCATGGGGCGTGAGGCCGGCCATTTTTTTGAAGGTGAGGGAGAGAAAGAAGAGGGTGAGAAAATGTGTAGAAGTCTCCACCAAAATATCACTTCATTATGTCTTTTCATGCATTTATTTATTTTTCTTTTATTTCTTTACTATAGCAACTCAAGAAAACTCTGGAAAATAGGAAAAATTTGCAAATAAATTTTGCATGATACACACTAAATTATAACATGCCATGGTTCATTTTTACAAATTAAAACCATTCAAATTTGTAATTTACACTAATTTAGTGTAAAAATAAAGCTTATGTTAATATTTAAAATAATTAATTTAGGAAAAATATTTAATTAAACTAAAAATTTATAAGTGGCTAAATAAACACCATTTACTAGTAATTACATAATTAAAATAGGTATTTTTGAAATTATAATGAAAAACAATCACGGTTTAGTTTTATGAAAAATACATTTTACTTTACCGAAAATCACAAAATTCACTTAAACAATTTTATTCATTTAATTATTTATTTAATTATTTTTAAAACGTTACAATCACATTCTAGGAACTCCATGCCCAAGTATTCTATTCCTTGATCACATCGAAAGACTTAATACTTCTACCCATCTGGTTCTTTAACTTCAAGCTTATATTCCTTGAATTTCTCAAAAGTTTCAGACTTGTGTTTCAACAGGAACATATGTCCGAATCCTGAGAGATGATCAGTGAATATAACGAAGTACGAAGAACCAACCTTGGCATTTGTAGACATAGGACTATATACATCATCATGTATCCATCCCAAGAGTTCAGTAACTCTTTCTCTGTTTCCAGTAAACGGAGTATTGGTCATATTACCTTTGAGACAAGACTGGCAAATAGCATAAGATGAAAATTCGAACAGATTCTCAGATTCATCCTTATATAACTTCTCTAGTCGTGTCGAATTGATATGACCTAGTCTACAGTGCCTCAAGAAGGATTCGTTCATTTCTAAACTGATCCTCTTGTATGTGTTTTACATACTTTGAACTGTTGTTTTGATTTAGAACGTATATGCTATTATATAACGTACCTGATCCAATCTACTCTTGATTCAGGAAAAATATTCACAACATTATCCTCCAATACAGAATTACATCCTTCTTTAACTCATTAAAGAAACCGATGTAATGTTGTATATCAGGTTTGGTATGTAATAACATTCGTTCAGAATCAATTTATTAATACAAGGTGATATTTACCAACTGGTTTGGCTGCAACACTTGCACCATTCTCTAATACTTAGAGACATATCACCCATTCCCATTTCTCTACCTATCTGTAGCCTATGTAACATATTACATATACGGGATCCTGATCCGGTATCACATACCCAGGACGTATAGGATACTGAAAAACAGTTTTCGGTAATGAACACACCCATAGAAGATGCATCAACACGCACTTTCTTCGATTGGGTGGCATAGGAATCCGGATATTCCTTAATTTCCTGCTCGGACTTATAACAATTATAAGATAGAGTGGAACCAAAGTTCCCTAGCTCAGTATAATAAGAAGGTTCGGTCAATGCATCCATATTATTATGTTGATTAAGGTGTGACATAGTCGCTACCAGGAGAGAGAGAGAGAAGAAAACACTCTGCGTGCGCTCTTGCAAGATTAGATTGGTTATTATTTTATCTAATCAGGATGGCTCCCACTGTTTTTATCAAATCTTCCTTCAAACCCTAAAAGGTAAGACTATCCGGGATTAATTACACCCTACAAGTTCGCCAATCTTTCGGCCAGGCTAGTGTTAGTACTTTGAGGGAGGTTCCCCGTGCTATCGCACGGACCTAATTAAAATAAACCTCGTTTTCTCAGGGGCGTAACCCCGTTAACACCTTTCCAGACACCTACTTGATCGGCTAATTGTAATGTGTAAAACTCTCTCAGGAGTAACTCTTACTCGCAGTGGGAATCGAGATCCAACTATTTCATAGAAGGTATGTAATCTCATTGCAAATTTCAACACTTGAAATTCCCGATAATCTTTTACCCCTAGTGACTTATGACCTTAAATATGGTCAACAAATCATAAGCACTAGTCATGTTCTACCCGTCATTTCCTGATTAATTAGACCCACCCATATGACCCTTAAATATAGTCAAAAAAGTCACATGACTGTCCTAACTAATCGCATCATATGCTGTTTAGGAAGACATCACTTAGCTACCGCACAATACGCCTTAACTATGGTCAATAAATATAGCATGAATACTAAGTACTCTACTTCCTAAAATAACGGAGGGTTACGACAGGATTTTAAGAAAACCTTTTGCGTAATGAACTTGATATCGTCGTATAATCGACTGAATTTTAAAAGGAGTGTTTTTAAGGCTTTTACTAGTTTTGCTAAAGAGGTCACTCCCGGAGAAGGGATCTCGGCTCTTTCCTCATCGAATGAGGTGCATGATATTTCATAAATACCACTATGCAAAGCAAAAAACTATAGAAGCAATCAAAAAACAAACCAAGTGGGTTGTAGCATCTGCTAGTATCGCTAAAGAAGACACTCCCGGTGAAGGGATCTCGGCTCGTTCCTTATCGAATAAGGTGATGGATATTCTACAAGGAATACCGCTATGCAAAGCGAGAATTAGAGCTACATGTTTTCGAGACAAGTTTCTACAGCATCTTTAAATTTATTTTATTTCATTAATCTCATTAATGAAGTCCCATTAATTATGCTTCCCAAGCATCACATATGAAACGAAAGCAGCAATATTAATTATATCTAATATATATAATATAGGCATTCTTCTCAGAACATATAAAGTGATCACATCACAGAATATCAGCAGCAGAAGAATATATATGAAATATTGGATATACTAGGAATTCCGTGTTTTAAATTAAGCCAGTATAAAACACGGATTCCACGGTCACGATGAATAGCCAAACCAACATCCCTAGACCCCTACGAGAGCGGCAAGCAACCATCCTAATTCTAGAGTTAGGAGACCCGGTCTCAACTCCTTGAGATGGTCTCCCACTGGACTCTAGAACCCGGTTACTTGTGCTCTCCTTCTTGGGTCTATCCTAATGCGGAAAAGTAAATAATATACATCAATGGTGACATCATCCTCAACCCGGAAGTGCCCCAATAAAAGAATATTACATACAAGCTTTTACATGAATGAAAATGAAAAAATCTCATCTCACATAAAAAAACCCGGCTATTCAAAACACGACGATCCAATATAACATATCACAGCAACACATGTCATCAACGTAAGTAAATATGCTATCCCAATTGTCTTTGACGTATAGCAATGAAACCGGCGATAAACCACATATTACACTTACGGTCGCAGAAAAGAAAGTGAAAAACTATAACAATTGGAATTCGCAACCACCTTAGACATCATAAACCCAACGCATCACATACATTAGATTTCATGCTTAACCATATGAATTCCTTAGACATCACATGCCTAACAATTATAAACCCCGCATTTTAGTCTTGATATTGAAAACACTTTTCAATAACCTGTCGGGTAATTCAACAAGATTCTCGATGAGCTTATCAAATGCTCGTCAGAAACTTTAGTAGACGTCCACACCCCCGATGCCATTGACGAAGTGCACTAAGGCGGAACACCGCAACCGCGAGCACCCGAACGAATGCTTTTGGCGACGGGGTTCTCCTACAATCACTTGGTCGGGGCTATGGGGCTATCTAGTAAGGTTACCTGGTGGGTATCCGCGTACACTACGTAATTAGGACGGACTTTTGATCACATCAAAATCCCGTGGCAACCGATCAAATGAGACTAAATTGCTATATTTGTAAAATTCAAACTAGTTATCTCATAACTAATTATGTGGATTCCGAATATTGTGTCACAATCAAAGATAGCTGGACGAAGTTAAACTTTTCGATCGAATAAGAAAGCACCCAAAATTTCCTAACAAGTTCAACACTTAAGCGGAGTTCAAAAAGTATCCAGAAACTGCCATAGCTCCTATGAACCATCCGTAGAAGGCCCGACCCATGCCTCACTCATGTCGCCACGGAACTGCGACAAACCCTAGGGTATGACCGCGGTTCCTCGATCCAAAAAGTCGAGTTTGGGTATCGTTCTTCTAGAGGGTCCACAGAATCGCTTGCATGATTTTATGAAATTTTTAAACTTGGAAAAAATCCAACACTTGGAAAATTTCCATCGGGGAAAAATTGGGTTATTGATATCCATTTAAACTTTTTAACATCGTCTAAATAACCCGAATACATGTTAGAATTATAACTACGAAACACTCCGAGTTCCCTTTGCAGAAAGTTAACATCACATGCAAATTTTGCAAAAACAAGCAACACCTGAAACACCAAAACTCAGAGACTGAAACACCATGAAAATTTGAAGCCCAAAATCCAAAATTGAGCCGAGCTCACCGGTTTTATAGGTGATGTGGCCGGCTACTTTATAGTAGAATTGCCTCAAATTTTCACAGTGTTCATGTTATATCTCATACAATATTCTGCAGTCGTTTAAAAAATTTTTAGAGGCCTTTTTAAATTCGACAGAAACCGGGTTGCAATGTTTAAAGTTTCGGAGTAGTTTTGGTTTCATAATCTAACAAATATCGTTTAAATATCTAACTTGGCTCTGATACCATTGTAGGGCTCCCTAGGTCGGCAACACGGTTTCGGGAGGCATCTCCCATGCCGTTTTCAGATTGTTGTCGTTCTAAAGAACCCTAACCTAGAATCTTTAACAAGATATTTAAACGAACAAGCCATGTTAATATCTTAACATCCTAAGTGAATGAGGAATACAACCTTTGTAGACCAGTCCTTCATTTCTAAAGCTCCGTGTAGTAGTCCCTTCGCTCCAAGTAGTGAACTCCCGAACTCTAGTAAGGGTTCATATGAAGAAATGAACAACCTTGCTCGATGTCTTCGAGGCCGAAGATGATCTACGTCGAGGAGACTCAAGCTCATGCTACCTCTTCACTAATGGTAGATTAGTGAAGCAAACATCCTAAACTAAATGGCTAATAGTAGAGGATGATGAAATAGGATGTGGGCTCACTTTAGATTTTATTTTCTCACAATATTTTCTCACCTGGAGAAAAGCTAGTGAGCTTTCTCATTGAGGAAGAAGAAGCTCAAGTGAAGAATGATAGAATGAACTCATGAGGTGAGAATAGCAACCATGGGTGAGTTAGTGTCATACACTAACCATGTAGAGAATAAACCATGGGTAATCAATAATGGTTAGGTTAATAAATATCTACAAGTAAAACAAAATTAGTAGACTTGGTCAATGGTTCCACAAGCTTCAACCATGTGACTAATTACCATTAATTTTGATTAACTTAGATAAATATAAACCCATCACATTATTAAGCATGGTGTAAATCTCATGCACCCATGTCACATGTGGCATCAAGCATGACACAATAGTTGTACATTAATATATATCACATATATACTATATGCACACAAGTGAGAAAAAGAAATGTTTAAGTGAGCTAATATTAGTTATTGTAAATTAATATATCACATATATAATTATACATTAAATTATCAAATCAACACTTGATTTAATAATCCGGTTATATCACATACAACCGACTAATATCTGTTGGAGATAGTGCCCTCAGAGTCAATTATTAGGTCACAGGTACGTGATTGTAATGATTGAGGGAGGACCTATCCCGGTAGGACAGTCTTACTCGAGATGATAGTATGCTATCTGGTTTACCTTTATCATCGTGTACTGCTTTAGGTGACCTGACACGTCGCTATTACACGTTGATAGAGCCCCTAGGATTCTTGCTTGACCACCAGTAGTATAAGGGCGATCATATAAGTGGGAGCTGGGGTCTATAAGCTTATCCTTAAAAGGTCCCTAGTCGTGGGAGTTTCGAGACTGGGCATCGATACTCCATTAGTAGACTAGTGTATACAGTCGAGACCCCGACGAGGGGCGGTGGCCGGTCTCACTGCTATAGCCCGGTTAGACGGATTTGCGAACGTGACTTTCACGTTGATGTTCTATGTATTTGCTGTGATGTTGCGGATCGGTCGTGGGGATAGCCTGGATGCAATGCTAGTACAGTTCTGTTGTATTATGTACATTTGATATTGCGGGGCGAGCGTCCGACATGTGGACTGCCGTCACTGCCTGATTGTATTATTATTTTGGGGCACGACCTGGTTGCGGTCGATGTACCCGTTGTATGTATATTTTACTTTCTGTACTAGGATTGCCCCGCGGAGGGGTGCACGGATAGCCGGGTTCTAGAGGGCAACAAGCCCACATCTCATGGCATTGGGACGGAGGGGGCTTCACTCTAGGATTGGCGGGCTATTCGCCGCACTCGTAGGGGGTACAGGATGACCCAGGAGGGGTGCCCAAGTTACCGAATTCCGTGAAGTGCTGGGTGGTCCATTCACGGCGCTGAAGGGGGCTGCCTCGCTTCAGGTTTTGGCGGGTAACTTGCCGCGCCCGTAGGGGTCTAGGATTTCATTGCACAGGCTATCCACACGACCA
Organism: Agapanthus africanus; assembly: GCA_030015575.1. Classification (NCBI taxonomy): domain Eukaryota; kingdom Viridiplantae; phylum Streptophyta; class Magnoliopsida; order Asparagales; family Amaryllidaceae; genus Agapanthus; species Agapanthus africanus. The sequence goes on along the minus strand of CM057343.1, from coordinate 248,345,288 downwards.
GGGGAACGTCGGGTTTCAGTAGTGGCACTGTGAAACCCGGGGATCCCAGATATCTGTATTGTTTCTGTGATGCTGTACATTTCTGTGATGTTGCATTTTATTCACGCCTTGAGCGAATATAATATATTGGTATATATATTAGTAGATGTTGTATATGTTTTGCATCCGCGCTAGTCCAGTCCCCGCTCTGTCGTTAGTAAGCTAACCTAACGGGTAATGACGGGACCCAGTGGCGAATGCGGATGGCATATACGTACATCAGTATATTTTCGTTCTTTTTGGTGTGATCAATTGATGGGACTGCATTGATTCGGATCAATGAAAGTTTAAAAAAAACAAACCTAATCTGATGTTGTTGGAACACTTTTCAAAAAGCTGTTATTGCAAGGACGTTCACTTTTGTTTTGCATCGTGGTATTCATTTAGAATATCCTGCTCCTCAGTCGACGAGGCAAGGGCCGAGATCCCTTCACCGGGAGTGACCCCTTGGACAGAAGTTTGCATCAGGGCATTAACTTCACTATAGCCGATTACTTTTGCTTTGCATCGTGGTATTCAGTTGGAATATCCTGCACCTCATTCTACGGGGAAAGAACCGAGATCCCTTCACCGGGAGTGACCTCTTTAGTAAAGGTTTTCGTCACTATATTTTCTAAAAAGCTATCCGTTCCTTCAACGATATCAAGTTCATTACGTTAAAGGTTTTCGCCAGAAACCATTCGTAGCCCTCCATCGTTTCATATGGATAGTCAATAGTATTCAAGCTGTGTATGTTGGCCAAAGTCAAGGCACAGTGTTTGGTAGCTATTGGGTATTCATATGCAGCATAGATAGATGCGTTGGTTTGGAACAGTCGTACTGCCATGTTGGCCAAAGTCAAGGGTATGTACGGGTGGATTCAAATTAACCTGGAGAATGACGGGTAGAACTTGACATGTGACTTATGATATGTTGGCCAAAGTCAAGGTCATAAGAGCATGGGGCAGAAATCACATCGGGAGTTTCAAAAGAACTGAAACTTGCCAGATATGCGCATACCTTCTGGAGTGTGATAGCGTGAGCGGATTCCGTCACGTTATCATGCAATGATAGTTGGATCCCGATTCCCACTGATGAGTTAGTTTACTCCTCGGGTGACCCCGACTAATTCTTCTTTCAGGTTTGGAGGAGAATTTGAGGTACAGTGGGAGTTTTCCAGATTAGATAAATTGGTAACCATTCTGATCTAGGTTAGAGTGCACGCTGAGTGTTTCTTTTCTCTCTCTCTTTGGCAGCGACCATTGACCCGACCCTAAGACTTTGACTCAGTGACCAAGTTGACCGAACCTTCTTAACACCGGCTTTTGGATTGTCAGAGTTGCAAACCTCATTGCCACTCCTACTTTTATCCTTTTCTCCAGGACACCCCGTTTTTACTACGAACGTCCACTTACATTGGACAAAACCATCGTATGGTTAGATACGAACTCGAAAGAATTTATTCGAGGATGGTTTCCGGTTCTGGAGAAAACGGATAAGATTATTCAGTTGTCTTTTCCTTTTACCCTCTCTCAGGTTACGAGTACTCCTTGGTTTAGGGGTAGTACACCTATTACGCAAATTGGATTGTCTTCTTCCAAACCTTAGGCTGGTGCCGACCGGTAGGGAATGAAGAAAACCAATTAGCATAACGATGGTGTGCAGAAGGTATTAAGTTGAGACAAAGCAAGGGATTAGTAAGAGGGCAAAGTAAATTGCAACAGATATTCACGACCAAACCAAATATTTCGTTACCACTCCCACATCACCTTTGTATTTCTCCAGGACACTCCGTATCGCTACGAAGATCCACAGTTTATTTGGATACTCCATCGTATGGTTATATACGAACTCGAATGGAACTGGTTCCAGTTCGGGGATGGATTCTGGTTCAGGAGAAATAGGAATAAGGTTTATTCAGTTGTCTTTTATCTTCACCCTCTCTCATTGCGAGTGTTCCTAGGATTGGGACAGTACACCCATTATGCTTATTGGATAGTCTTCTTCCAAACCATAGGCTGGTGCCGAACGGTAGGGAAGGAAGAAAACCATTTGGCCTAAAAGGGTGTGCAGAAGGTAAAGACTAAAGACATATGAAGGGATTTGGAGAGGTGGCAAAGAATTATACGATTACAGTCGTGAATCTGGAAGAGGCATTACTAGGAATACCAGGATACCCCATCGAAACATTTCAATGTTTCAGTTTCACTGTGTAATGTTAAAGGAAAACTGATTTCCCGATTAGATACTTACTCCAGGGTATGTATTTACCAGGTACGATTCTCACATCTGTATGGTTTTACAGATGATGAGTGGGAGTAAGTTATTGGGAATTGGGTGATTATCCTCATTATATCGGGATTCGTTGTAATCGGTGATATTTGAGGAAATCACCTGGGCTGTTTGCCGGTCGGCAAATATTTGGTTTTGAATATCCGCTGTTATGCACCAATTTCAAATTGATATATCTGTACGTCTATTTTCATAGAGTGAGATATACCTTTCTGAAATTATGTCTGCGACATTTACCTATATCAGTGGATGGTTAGGTAAGGAGCATTAAACAGCGGTGTAATTCTTCTTAACCATAAGTACAGTTTTTAACCTACGACACACAGTGAATGAGTTATCAGACTCAAGGGACTTATACAGAGTATTGTATATTGTCCAGTGTCCATTAGGACAGAGGGGTTGGTCCTCGTACTACATTCAGTTTACTTATGACTTCTCTAGTTTTTAGACAAGTGTTTCGTGGAAACATAGGGTCCGAATTTGGAGAAGTTATTGGTATTTGAATAGAGTAGAGAACCAGGTGTAGCAAGTATCGGGATTCTTCAAAGAGATCGAAGATGTAGATACTTGTGTACGGTATTCAGTTGATAGTAATGATTTAAGAGATCTTGCTTCTCTTTCAGGTTACTCATGATTGGAAGCATTCCTAAGATGAGTAACGCTGATCGGCCTCCTTCCATTTAGTTGACATGCACTGGGGACAGCTGCATGATTTGAATCTGGTTCAATTAAATCAGTGCCTCTGTTTCTATATTGGATATAGAACAGTTCATATCTTAACGATGTTAAGGTACGGGAAGTTGTCCGGTTTATGATTAAAACCAGACACTGGACAACTCAAGGCACGTTTCTGTAATGGCTGTTTGTGGGTTGACCCAGGCTATGACGAGGGTTGACTTTCTACCATCTGGATGAACAATAGCAATATTGTTCTAGGCTCGCCACAGTTTTAATAAAAATGGATTTTTTTCAGAAAAACAGTAGTGGGAGTATGGTAGAACTGGAAGTGATTCCAGAACCACAAACGATTACTGAAGATTTGATAAGGAACCTAAAGATTCAATCTGGATTGACATTCCATTGGCCACTCCGCAGATAAGGTGGGTAACTTCAGGCACCCGAGAGGTACTACGATAGCCTCAAGGACGGTGACAGGGAAGTTCTTGTTTACCCACAATTACCATTGCTGTTGTTCCAGGGTGCGAGACCCGGCGGGAGGATGAGTATAGCGTCGTTCTAAACTAGTTTTAGAAGTGTACGTGTATATGACTCTGCCAGAGGGTTGTCGTAGTCAGTGGGAGCAGCGGAAGCATTGGTGGACAGGTAGCTTATGTCTACTTATAGACTAGAGCAGATGTAGCGGAGATAGATCATCTATTTTCTGACGTGACAGTCATAGGTTTGACTTCATCAGAACAGAGGATGGATCTGTTGAGAAGGTAGTAGGGTGTGATATCCTGGTATTTGGATGATATACACAGAGTAGGAAAAGAAACTCCTATACTACGATCGTTTATACTTTGGTCGTCACACAGTTGTTTCTCCACAAAGGAAATGGATTTTATATCAGACATACTGGTTACTAGATCTATGGTCTTAGATCTAGATTTGGGTGGTTTCCCAATCAGGGTACTTGACAGCATTCTAAGAGTATTTAGGATGGACGACTCCTGGCACGGTAGTGTACCTGCAGGTAATGGAGTCACCCTCTCCAAAGGTGTCTTACAGACTAAAGGGGAGAAGGACGGGCATGATTGGCAGATCACTTGCTCAGGCAATTGAGTCAATCGTGAGATGTCAAGTACCACACCAGATGTTGTTCTTGCACTAGATGCAATAAGTTGACATTAATCCAATCCTGGAGAAACAGTCGGAAGCAGTTTTAGAACATAAGTGGACGTTCTAGGGAGATGATAACGACAGCCTCATTCAGGAGACAGTTATCATTCCAGGCTTCCAAGGTGACATGGACGACAAGGAGGTTGTCAGAGTTATAGTTTTTCCTTCTGATGAGGGACAGTATTTTGGACAGGTGGTCCAAGGCAATACTGAGGGAGGCATGGCGCGCAGGATACTGATTAAGTTCAGTTGATGATACAGTCTAAGAAGTTTGGATTTGGAGTTCATTTATGAGCTAGGTCCCATCGGACATCCAGACATATTCTGAGACAGATATTGCTCTTTTCGGGAGATGGCTTTCTCCGCGAACTTGAGATATAGAGAGACATAGAAAGAAACAACTAAGCGGATCCACTCACTGAGGCTATTCCTCGAACGCAATAGTTCCGCAAACGAGCTTTGTGAGACTGACTAGTAGAGGAGTTGGATGTTCGGTATCACACGGGCTGTGAGTATGCGACATCGCAATAATTAGCCTTGAGTGCAAGTCGGAGATTGTTGGAGATAGTGCCCTCAGAGTCAATTATTAGGTCACAGGTACGTGATTGTAATGATTGAGGGAGGACCTATCCCGGTAGGACAGTCTTACTCGAGATGATAGTATGCTATCTGGTTTACCTTTATCATCGTGTACTGCTTTAGGTGACCTGACACGTCGCTATTACACGTTGATAGAGCCCCTAGGATTCTTGCTTGACCACCAGTAGTATGAGGGCGATCATATAAGTGGGAGCTGGGGTCTATAAGCTTATCCTTAAAAGGTCCCTAGTCGTGGGAGTTTCGAGACTGGGCATCGATACTCCATTAGTAGACTAGTGTATACAGTCGAGACCCCGACGAGGGGCGGTGGCCGGTCTCACAAGCCACTGGTGTCAGTTGGATCACCTAAGATGTATACAGGTGCTCATTGGGTTATGAGTACACCGGACAGGACTCGCCGGGAACATGCTAGTTGGTCATATACCAGACGTCAGATGGCAGTTCCCTGGTGACATGTGTGCAGGTTAGTTCATCGACCTGGGGATCGTCATTTGTCTCGTGTGAGTTCCCACTGTACTTTGATTACTACCCTACCACGGCTCAAAGGAGTCATGCAAACAGGTTTTAGTTGGGTACAGTCCCGAGCCACATGGAGGCAGTGAGCGTATCTTCAGGGGTTCGTCTCTCCCGGTATTGGGGGTGAGGTCGTGCTGTGTCTAGGAGAGCCATTACATAAAGTCCTTGGCCAAGGCAAGGAGATTTACTGGTAGGTATTCCAGTAGTATCTCAGGGTGTTCTGGGCTACACTCCGACACGACTTGTACCGCTTTTGGGGGTCTGACTTTTACCAACCCCCTAGGCCCGCCATGCGATACTCATAGACGAACGGACCGGACTGCACGGATATTGTCACTGACAGGCTCAGTAGGGTTGTCAGGCTGAGTTCGCTCACAGACATCCCTTTTAGTCAATACCTGGTAGCCCGTTACGTATTGGCTTATACCTCTGACGTGCTAGTGGTTAAATCCACAACCAAGGCGTTGACGAGTCTTTAGAGTCCCCCACATTCAGTTACTCAGCTTTCGGGCGAAAGGTTGTAGAGGCCGTATGGAGATATGGCAAGGTCCGATCAGATACGTGCGGTATTGCACGGATCAGGATCGGACAGTTTGTACTATAGGCCGTATGGTTATATGGCAGGGTTCGATCAGATACGTGCGGTATTGCACGGATCAGGATCGAACAGATATTACTAGCCGGCTTTGGTATAAGCCGGATCCTAGTATAGTACAGTGTGGATTTTGTCTCATTGCATTTGTATTTCGGTCGAAATACAGATGCAGGTGTGTATGCACAGTATCGGGGTTTTCCTGTAATTTATTACGGGATCAGTTTCCTGGAGTTGCCAGTTTGCTTTCCGTTTCGGCCAATTTCCTTTGTTCCGTTCATTGGCCGAAGATTGGTGGAGGAGGGTTTATTTGCATTGTTGCAAATAGGCTTTTTGTGGAGGGGGTCTTTGCTTATTTTGGCATCATGATGGTTTTCATGATGTGCACCATCATTGACTTCTCCTTCTCATGATGGCTTGACTTTTAGTGGGCATGATGGTTGATGATGATGAGGGGTGAGGTTGGTTGAGTGTGGGTTTATTGTTGTGATCATTCCCTTTTTTGCATCATAACCATTCCTCTCTCTCTCTCTTGGAGATGATGGTTGCTCCACTCATTTTCTTTGGCACACACTCTCATTCTCACTCTCCTCTCTAGACTTGGCCGGCCACTCTTGATATGGGGCTGTCCAAGAATTTCTCATGGGGATTTTTGTTCATTTCATGTCAGAAAAATCCCCAAGTTCACCTAGAAAAAGTTCATGTTTCATCCCTCCACCAAAAGGCAATTCCTACAACCCCAAAAGTGAGACTTGAGGACTACATATTCTACAGCGAACCTTGGGCACGTCGAGTAGCCGGCTTCGTGCCCGAGTTGCCTCGGCATTGAGGTGGGAGCCCGTAAAAGAAGTAGGAGATGTGGTGCACTTCCGGCGACGAGGAGGAGACAGGACTTTCCGCAGGAGATCGGGACCATGACGAGAAGACCGGAGGACTTGGATCGTCGGTATATCTCTATTCCCTTTCTTGTTGTTAGCTAGGACTAGTTAATGGTTCGATCCGGGTGTTTAGTGCGCGGTGGTGCCGGTTTGCTAAGTCCGCAAAAATTAAAGTTTTTCACCGCTTCCGCATTCCGGCGTCGGATTGACGGCCGGGGCGCCGCCGTGCACTTACAATATCAAATGTAACAACTTATCAAATCAACACTTGATACGATAACCCGGCTATATCACATATAACCGAACAATATCACATATCACGAGAATAAAATGCGGTATCACATACGCGCATTAATCTCGATCCCATACATATCACATATGTGCTCCTACTTCATTTCGCATGAACCAGGAAACCTCTGTGTAGGACTCTAAATACTCGTCAATACGCTGGCAGTAGATGATGATCATATCAAATACCTACAAGCCGCAAGCGGTCTGCTAAACGTAACGGCTACCCGGGTATTGAACGATCAGAAGATCAACAAGCAAGCCTGCTCATACTCCTGCGATTCCAATCAGTAACACTACCGTACAGTCCGGTCTCTTCGTCTGATATGTCGCATATCGTAGCCTAGGGTGGTACAACGTCAGACCCGAATAGCCTGATAAGTTATGCCGATGGAAGGTCCATAACTGTTCGAGAAACTACTGAAAACACTTACCATTAAATCTCAGCAACCATGTCCAGGGATTTCATGTTATGGCCAATCGAGCATAGCGTAAAATCAAATCCCAATACCGGGAGAGACGAATCCCCTCCTGTCGCTCATTGCCTCCATGTGACTCGGGACTGTACCCAAAAACCACCTTTTTGCATGATCTATTGATCATGGTATGGTGGAAATCAAAGCACAGTAGGAATCACACAAGACTCTATGACGATCTCGGGTCGACAGACTAACCTGTACCAGTGTCACCAAAGAACTGCTATCTGACGATAGGTATAATACCATCAAGGAGTTCTCGGTGAGACCGTTCAGTGTACCCAGTCTCCACTGAGCACCCGTATACCATCTTTGATGTCAAACACCAATGGATGTGGGATCATCCATCGCCCATCATATGGTTTAAGATGCGCATATGCTAGTCTACTCTGGAGTATCGATGCCCTGTCTCGATACTCCCACGACTAGGAACAATTATAGGGTGTATCTGTGGACTATCCTTGGCCCCACTAGTATGATCTCCATCATAGTCCTGATAGTCAAGTACACATCCTACGGGCTTTATCAACATGTGAGAGCAAGAAAACATCACGTATACAAGTCAACATGTTAAGACAAAGATCAACCAAATAGCATACTATCATATTGAGCAAGAAAGTCCTCCCTATATATGTCCAAGCATCCACTACAATATACATCCCATGTACAGTAATGGCCTCTAGGGCATACATATAACTAACAGCCCCGGGGTACCTTATCGGGTCCACCATGTACCCGCAAACGGTGCCTACCGCGCCTCGAATCGGGTATCTAACACAAGTCTCAGAACCGGGAAAACTCATGGTGGACGCATCGAAATATCATGTCAAGAGAAACCGGCTTTTCAAAACAAATACATAATTTCTTGAAATATCCCCATGGTTCTCAAATCCATAAATCATATGAAATCTGTATCTCAATGCGTAAATCCATGAAATATGATATATGCAACATAAAACAGTAATATGAGCATATTAAGGGAAAACCGCTCTTTTAAATGAATCTAGTTTTAAAATATATCATGCGGTTCCCAATTCCTCCGAAATCAAATGCAACATCTTATAAGGTGTGCATGTAGCTATAGCAAGATATGTGTATATACATGTAAGTATGCATGCATGATGCATTTCATATGCGCAATAGCATAATAATCAACGTCTCAATGTCAATGACAATACAATACCACATAGGGGTATATATAGCTATAGCAAGGTATGGGTGTATACATGTAAGTATGTATGCATAATGTATATGTTGCAATTGCGAGGTATGTGTATATACATGTCAATAATGATTCAACACCATATAGATATATGTGTAGCTATAGTAAGGTATGTTATGCAACAGAGCATAATGATGTGAGCATAGCAAGTATATCATAGCATGATGTAGCAACTCTACTGTGTAAGTAACATAGCAATTATCGATGAAGAAAATCTGTGAGCCTGCAAATCTGTGCAAGTGTAACATACGCATCATCGATAATGGTGTAGGTATACTAGCACATGTATATATATATATATATATATATATATATATATATATATATAAAATGAAATGAGAATATCTTGAACGTAGCAGCAAGTCAATCGTAAGCGCAATGCTAATAGGTACGCGTATCGAATCTAATATCTAAGTAAAGGCTAAAGTAAGCGGTGTAGACAGGGATTAAATATCTATAGCCTATCCGATTCGGTGAATCTGTCAATCGGCATCCAGCCTCACAACATCACGTATGGTACAATCCATCATACGGCATCCTCTAATCAAGGGTATGGATCAATCATCAGGTAAAACTCATCAAGTACGGTAATCCATCGTACGACAGCATTAACCAATTTGGGATTCTATCAACCTATAAAACAATGAGGGTACGGATCTAAGTCTCGTACGGCATATCACTCATCAATATTATAATTATATATAAATATCTCGTTTTACCGATCTCATAACATATCCATCTCAATCTTATCATATTCATTGATCTCATGTCATATCCTTATACATCTCATTTCATATCCCATCGTATACTCTTTTCATCACATTAATATCTCACGTCAAGTCATCTTACATATGCAACTATCTTTTAGATCTTATGTTGTATTTATCGATCCCACGTCACGCTACTATGATTCTCATACTTAGTCTCTTGCAACTACATATCAATATGTCGTGATTCACATTCGCTTTTTCATATCTTTATATATATATCAATTCGAGACATCATTTCTATCATATCATATCAAAGAGTCATATCCCTATAGCTTTCATCTCATATCACGATATATATATATATATATATATATATATATATATATATATATATATTCAATCATTCATATCATCTCTAACCAACTTTTTAACAATATCCATAGTTTTCTAATATAGGTTCCTACGACTGTATTCTTATAGATCGGTTTCCATTCATAATTTACAGGGGTGCTATACGCCATCCACCCGACTTCCCCCGTAGATATAAATCTACTCACCTGTGGAACTCTTCGTTTCAGCCGTAGTCAATGTGCTCCGCCGTCTCGGAATCCACGCGAGGGTACCTACAAATCAACACATATCGCAATGTTATGAAAACCAAGTCCGAAAACCGATATGGCACATGGTGCGCTCATAGGTTAGAACCTCTATCCTACGCATGCAAAAACAACCAAACAACCCTCGTCGTTGACGTACAAACGTCCAACGACCAAATACAATATCTAGTCTTAAAACCAAGAATCCCAATACCGGAAAACATAGCCAAAACCTAATTAGGGTCACTACTCGTGAAAACCGCCAAGCCTAAAACCCAATCATACCAATCGCTCATTCAAAACACAATATATATCGTAGAAGATAATATATATATATTATCACAACGTCAATTAAAACCGATGTCTAATTATACCGAAAACCTAGTAAGCAACCCAAAAGAGTTTCGGTGCAAAACCTCGTGGATTAGCAATCTAGTGGCTACCATATTCATTTAATATCATAATTAGGCTTCATAACTCTTAACTATATATTTTAAGCTCACTTATGTTTATAGATTCTAAAAACCTAGTTTGCATAATTATACCATTTAGACAATTTTCTAAGTAACAATTTGCAAACTAACAAGTAGCTTATATTTTTCATGTCTAAACAAGTTAAACTACACATATAACCATAACCAATTAATCAAAACCCTGACTTGATTTCAACACCCCCTTTTGAATTTCTAAACTTGCTAATTAACACCATATTTAAACACCCAATAAGCTAAATTAAAGTAATTAACTAACAATTAAAGCTTAGGGTTAGGATTTTATACCTCACAACTTGATATCAAACATCCAAATTTTGACTCCCAAAATGGCTTCCAAAATGCTAACTTGCTTCTTGATCCAAGCTAGATGTCAAGAACCGAATTTCGCACGTGACGGCCCTTAAACTACGCAACGTCTATAGGCGTAATGCAATTTAAGTAAGCCGAAAACCCAGCAATCTAAACCATCAAAAACAGTAAGAAAAAAGAACATTGTTAAAACTTTTGAAAATCTCGAGTACAAATTCTTTAAAGTCAAATTTTAGTTTCTTAAAAATTTTGGCAGCACCTCCTTTGTAAAAACTAACCCCAAAAATGGGTACAACATAAATATAAGTAAAGCATCCCCAACGGGAGCAAATCCACGCCCAACGGCGGAAAACAACCACCACAACAGATATACGTCGCCGTAGTGAAGAAATAAAAGACGATAGAAGTAAAACAGCATAAAAGACCTCCAAGTCACAAAATAATATACAATATCGTCCTCACATCAAGTCTCTATGTCATACAAGATAATAGTACATGGAGAGTACAGGATACAACGAATATACAATAAAGATGAACGGATAACCACAAAACCCACTTAAAGCAACACTGCACTCTGTGAGCCGAAACGGTATCCATAGCAAAAGATGATATGATAGATGAATAGCCTGCCTTGACTACTCTGGGGAACAACCTGCAAACACTGTGGCACAACGGGGGTGAGTTACCAACTCATGAATAGTAAATAACATATACAGGTAATCGCAAGTATGCACGTACAGCGCGAATCTAACATATGCAGCTATTAGCAATAAGAGTCATATGTGTGCAATAGTCATGAAAGGTGCACTAGCCGGTACAACTAATATATGAAGCAATGATATGACAATATGTATGCAACAATCATGTAAGATACTCTATCAGGTACTACTAATACATGAAGTAATGATATGACAATGTATATATGCAACAGACATGAAAGGTACGCTAGCAGGTACAACTACTACATGAAGCAATGCATATAAAATAAAGTATGTAAATGCAACAGTCATGGAAGGTACTCTATCAGGTACTACTAATACATGAAGCAGTGCATAAACAATAAATGTGGAGTATGGGATAAAACATGTCATTCCCACGGAATCCTGACCTCGTGGTAGGACCAAAGTCCATCTAGACAATCCAAATCCCAATTTCCTCAAAACAGCCCCCAAATTGGCTCTCATATCATTTAAGTCTCACAAATCCTGAATGTACAATATCATGCAAATCTCATATATCCTGAATGTACAAAATCAAGTAAATCTCATATAACCTATATCCAATACCAAGTGAATCTTATATATCCTAAATCCAATATCAAGTGAATCTCAAATATCCTGAATCCAATATCAAGTGAATCTCCTATATCCTGAAAAGTATACTTGCATGAATAAGTATGATGATGTATATGAATTGATATGTATACATATGTATTAGCGTCTCATTCCACTAATATATATAAATATAACAGTGTCCCATTCCACTGTTATATATATGCATATATAACTGGCTCATTCGTCTGTACGCTGAACAGCGCCTCAATCATCATGAATAAGCGATATCTCAATGGTCATCACATTTTGGCTGGCCTTTAGCAGTAGCCTGATCCTCTCGTGCTGATCTGCACGTCCGAGAAATCTCGTAAAAAGCGATCCATCAAACGCTCATGGCGCGAAAACACAATAAAACGACGCCTCTCTATGCAATCTTATGTCCCTGGAATCACGCTCGGGTCAGTCCTCATCCGTGACGAGTTCATGCTGACACAACTCTAGCCGTAGCTCACTTTACCCGTGTAATCGTGGCAGCAAAATCATAACCAACATCGATGAGGATAGATCATAGGAATTAATATAATACTGTGCAAGGAAATATACATCCTAAGGTTTCTTAAGTGGAGTAGCGTATCGTAAGTATGCCGCGGAAGATACGTACGGTATGTCACTCTACTCAAGCTACCTACTCCATCAACTAAGGGTCATCCTACGCGACGAAAGCTCGGGTATAATACCCCCTCGACTAAATCTAAGTTCCGTATATATATATATATATATATATATATATATATATATATATATATATATATGCTCTAGGCTCCGCATAGTCAAACTTAGACTCGAACCAAGGTTAACCTAGCACTCTGATACCAACTTTGTCACGACCCGAATTAGCCCGTGACTGGCCCTTGAATCATATGAAGTCTATAGGACCTCATCTAATTCAAGTAAGCCAAAAGCCCAGAAATCTAAAACCATTTTTAAGTAATAAATAAAGGAAAACTAGTTTTAAGAAGTGAAGAAAACTTGTTTTAAAAACAAGGTTTTTAAATAAGTAAGTCAAATATGCATTTTTAAAATGTCTAGCCTTTTCTGAAAATTTCGGCAGAGTTTCCTTTGTAAATACAGGCCCCAAACGGGGTACAACATAAATAATATATATGCAATGATAAAAGGCATCCCCAAGCGGGAGCTAGCTCTTTGTCAATCGACGGTCACAACCACACAAGCAGTATAATATGTTTGTTATGTATATGCCCTAGAGGCCATTGTTGTACATATGATGTATATTATAATGGATGCTTGGATATATATAGAGAGGACTTTCTTGCTGGTCATGAAAGTATGCTATTTGGTTTCACTTTATCTTAACATGTTGACTTATATTAGTTTACTGTCTTGCTCTCACATGTTGATAAAGCCCTTAGGATAGGTACTCGACTACTGGGACTATGATGAGATCATACTAGTGGGGCCAGGGTAGTCGATGAGTACATCCTATAACTGTTCCTAGTCGAGGGTGTATCGAGACAGGGCAACGATACACCAGAGTAGACTAGCGTATACGCATCTTGACCCATATGATGGGCGATAGATGATCCCATATCCATCGGTGTTTGACATCAAAGATGGTGTACGGGTGCTCAGTGGTGACTGGGTACACTGGATGGACTCTCCGAGAACTCCCCAGATGGTATTATACCTCACATCTGATGGCAGTTCTCCGGTGACACTGGTACAGGTTAGTCTGTAGACCCGAGATCATCATAGAGTCTTGTGTGATTCCTACAGTGCTTTGATTTCCACCTTAGCACGTCCAAGAGGGTGTGCAAAACGGTGGATTTTGGGTACAGTCCCGAATCACATGGAGGCAATGAGTGATAGGAGGGGATTCGTCTCTCCCGGTATAGCGAGTTGATGTTGTGCTGTGTTTGATTGATTATAACTGGAAGTCCCTGGCCAGGGCTGATATAGAGTACTACTGGTAAGTGTTATCAGTAGGTTCTCGACCTGTTATGAGCCTCACATCGACACGACTTATCGGTTACTGGGTCTGACGTTTACCACCTCTAGACTAGATATGCGACATATCAGACGAAGAGACTGGACTGTACGGTAGTGTTACTGATTGGATTCACAGGAGAATGTACAGGCTTGCTTGTTGATCTTCTGATCGCTCAATACCTGGGTGGCTATTACGTTTGGCTGACCGCTTGCAGCTTATGGGTGTTTGATATGATCATCACCTACTGCCGGCGTATTAACAATTCTTTAGAGTCCTACACAGAGGTTTCTTGACTCAGGCAAAACGGAGTAGGAGCACATATGTGATATATGCAGGACCGTGAGTAATACGATATGAGATACCGTATTCTATTCTCACGATATTTGATATTAGCCGGGTCATCGGATCAAGTGTTGATTCGATGAATCGGTACATGATATATTAGTCGGTTATATGCGATATAGCCGGATTGTCGGATCATATGTTGATTCGATAATTTGATGTATAATTATATATGTGATATATTACGTTACATTAACTGATATAGGCTCGCTTTATTGATTCATTTTCTCACCGGATAATACATTGATATATATGCGATATATGGTAATTGTATTATTTTCTTTTGTTACAAAAATATATTATATATGTGATATATAATATTGTAACAAGTTATGTTTACAAATGCAACATGATTAGTGGAGATTAAATATGGTTAGGGTTTGATTTGGGTTAGCCTTTTCTTGAAGCTTCTAGAAGCTTTTGTTTTGTTTTAAGCTAAGATATTATGTGTTAATATTTTGGAGATATTATTTAACCCAACCCAAACCCTTAACCCTAGTCAACTCTCTACATGAGTTAATACTTGATATTATTAACTCAAGGTTCTTTTGTAAGCATAGTAACAATTCATTTTTCATCACAAAAGACTTCATCTTCTTCTTCATCCTTAAGCTTACTAGCTTTTGATTTTGTGATGAGTGTGTGTGAGAAATTGATAATAAAAGAGAGCCAAATTCCTACTTCATCATCCTCATCTATTCTAGCCACTTAGATTAGGGTGTTCACTTCATTAATACTTGATTAGAGAAGTGAGAGCTTGAGTTAAAGAAACTTCAAGGTAGATCATCTTAAAAACGGAAGACTTCAAGCAAGCATGGATCGTTCGGCTTGTGGAGCCTCTGTTGAGTCCGGGAGATCATGGATCGAGACGAAGGGAATACTACTCGGAGCTTATGAAGTGAAGGGACGGACTACAAAGGTTGTAATCCCTCTCTCTTAGATGTAAAGTTGTTTACTTGCATGTTGAACCCTAATTATCTAACAAAGATCCTCGCTTTAGGTTGTTCGGCACTTCTAAATTTTAAATTCGGCATGGTCGATGCCTTGTAGACCCTTATGAGAGTGCCTAGTAACCCTACAGTGGTATTAGAGCCTAGCTAGAGCATTAAGCGACGTGTATACGAAGTTAAAAGTCCGATCGAACCCCGAAACGTCAAAATTTGACCCCTCTCTGGAAATTTTTTAAAAAGTTGTTTTGTTTCCGTATTAAAAAAACTCAGAAAATTAAGCAGGGAATTCTAAGGATTACTGTGAAATACGAACCCCTAATTCCCTCAAGTCGCCGTGGAACCGCGGCAAAAACATGCTTTGCGCGGCGGTTCCGCGGCCGTACTTGGGAATTAGGGACTCGTATTTGTAGGGTTAATCCGTAGGTATTACTACATGCTTCTGGGAATTTTTAATCTTACTCAAGTGTTGAGTTTTCTGGAGATCTTCTGTATTCGTTGATTCGATCGGAAAGTTTAACATCGTTTAGCATTTCCGATAATTTAGAACGTGTTAAAATGTTCGAACGGATATTAATAACTCACTTTTTCCCGATACGAAAAATTTCAAGTGTTGAATTTTTCTTGAGTTTAAAACTTTCGGAAAAACATGCAAGCATATCTGTGGACCCTCTAGAAGAACGTAACCATAACTCTATTATGTGACCATCAAAACTACCACTGAACCCTAGGGTTTGTAGTAGTTTAGTGTTGCCACATGTGAGGCGTTGGTTTGACCCTTCTACGGCTGGTTCATTGGGGCTGTGACATGTTCTGGAATTTTTGAACTCCGCTCAAGTGTTGAGCTATTTGGGAATCTTGGATGTTTGATTATTCGATCGGAAAGTTTAACTTTGTCTATTTATCTGGAATGTGATATAATATGTGGAATTCATATAGTTAGGCATGAAATGCGAAGTATGTGATATTTCGGATTTATGATGTCTAAAGTGATTGTGGATTCCAAATGTTGTAGTTTTACACTTTCTTTTCTGTAACCGTAAGCGTAGTATGTGGTGTATCGCCGGCTTCGTTGCTATACATCAACGACAATCGGGATACGCATTCTTGTTTACGTTGATGATATGAGATATTATGTGTTGCTATGATGTGTTATATTGGATCGTCGTGTTCTAAATAGCCGGGGGTTTTATGTTAGATGAGGGTTTTTATTTTCATTCATGTAAAATTCATTGTATGTAATATTCTTTTATTGGGGCACTTCCGGGTTGAGGTTGATATCACCATTGTATATTATTTACTTTTCCGCATTAGGTAGACCCGGGGAGGGGAGCACAAGTAACCGGGTTCTAAGGTACAATGGGAGGCCATCTCGAGGAGTCAAGACCGGGTCTCCTAACCGTAGAATTGGCAGAGTTGCTTGCCGCTCTCGTAAGGGTCTAGGGATGTGGGTTTGGCTATTCATCGCGACCGTGGAATCCGTGTTTTATACAGGCTCGAAATAAAACACGGACGTCCTAGTATATCTAATATTTCATATGTTATCTTCTGCTGCAATGTTCTATGATGAGATCGTATTACTGCCTGAGACGAATGCTTATACTATATATATATGTTGATATATAAATATTACTGCTTTCGTTTCTTCTTTGATGCTTAGGAAGCATTAACTGATGGGATTTATTAATGAGATTAGTAAAAGAAAAGAAACCTAAAAGATGTTGTAGAATCAAAACTTTATAAAAGGGGTAGCTACAGTCTTGCTTTGCACAGCGGTATATATGATATACCCTGCACCTAATTCGATGAGGAAAGAGCCGAGATCCCTTCACCGGGAGTGACCTCTGGCAGATGCTACAAACACGCGGTTTAGTTTTTGACAGCTTCTATAGTTCTTGCTTTGCACAGCGGTATATATGATATACCCTGCACCTTATTCGATGAGGAAAGAGCCGAGATCCCTTCACCGAGAGTGACCTTTTTAGCGAAACTAGAAAAGCCTCAGAAACACTCCTTTTCAAAATCACTTGTTTCTACAACGATATCAAGTTCATTACGCTCATGGTTTTCTGAAAAACCTGCGTTGCCCTCCGACATTTCAGATATATATTACTTAGTATTCGTGCTACGTTTGTTGGCCTGCGTCAAGGCGTAATGTGCGGTAGCTAACTGGTACTTATCTGCAACATGAGATGTGATTGGATTAGGGTAGTCGTACGACTTTGTTGGCCTGTGTCAAGGGTCGTGCTGGTGGGTTTAATTCAATCAAGAAATGTACGGGTTGAACTTGACTAGCGTACTATGGTTTGTTGGCCTGCGTCAAGGTCATAGGATGCTAGGGGTAAAAGAATTATTGGGAATTTCAAGTGTTGAAATCTGCAATGAGATTGCATACCTCTATGAAATAGTTGGATCCCGATACCCACTGCGAGTAAGAGTTACTCCTGGGAGAGTTTTACACAGGACAATTAGCCGATCAAGTAGGTGACTAGAAAGGTGTTAACTGGGTTATGCCTCTGGGAAAACGAGGTTTACTTTAATTAGGTCCGTGCGAAAGCGCGGGGAACCTCCCTCAAAGTACCAACACTGGCCTGGCTGAAAAATTGGCGAACTTGTAAGGTGTAATTAATCTCGGCTAATCTTACCTTTTAGGGTTTGAAGGAAGATTTGATAAAACAGTAGGAGACATCCTGATTAGATAAGATAATAACCAATCTAATCTTACAAGAGCATACGCTAAAGTGTTTTCTTCTCTCTCTCTCCAGGTAGCAACCATGTCAGTTCTTAATCAAGATGATAATATGGATATATTGACTGAACCCGCTTATTATACTGAGCAGGAGAACGTTGGTCCCATTCTTTCTTATAAGAGTTATAAGACTGAGCAGGGAATAAGAGAATATCTGGATTCTCACGCAGCCCAAACGAAGAACAAGCATGTTGATGCATCTTCTTCGGGTGTGTTTGTTATCGAGAACCGTTTCTCAGTTCACCCTACGTCCTGGGTATTAGATACCGGATCAGGATCCCATATATGTAATATGTTACGTGGGCTGCGTAAAGGTAGAGAACTGGGAATGGGTGATCATTCCGTAAGAATAGGGAATGGTTCAGATCTTGAAGCCAAGGCTGTTGGCGAATATCACCTTGTGTTACCAAAAGGTAATACATTGGTTATGAACGAATGCTATTACATTCCGACCCTGATATGCAATCTTATATCAGTTTCTTTATTGAGCAAAGAAGGATATAATTTTGTAGTACAGGATAATGTTATGAACATATTCCTGAATCAAAAGTTGATAGGATCAGGATCGTTAAATAATGGCATATACGTTCTCAACAAAACTACAGTACTTAATGTACAAAACACACACAAGAGGAAGAGTTCAGAAATGAACGAATCCTACTTATGGCATTGTAGACTTGGTCATATCAATGCGACACAGCTAGCTAAGTTACATAAGGATGGATATTTGAATCCGTTTGAATTATCATCTTATGAAACTTGTCATTCATGTCTCAAAGGCAAAATGACCAAAACTCCGTTTAGTAGACACGGAGAAAGAGTTGAGGAACTCTTAGGACTGGTACATAGTGATGTATGCGGTCCCATGTCTACACATGCCAGGAACGGTTCTTCATACATCATTACATTCACTGACGATCTCTCAAGATTCGGCCATGTGTTCCTGACGAAAAACAAGTCTGAAGCTTTTGAGAAATTCAGAGAATATAAGCACGAAGTAGAGAACCAAAAGGGCAAAAGTATTAAGATCATTCGATCTGATCGAGGAGGAGAATACTTAAGCAATGAGTTCCTAGATTATCTAAAAGAGAATGCGATTCTCTCTCAGCTTACTCCTTACACTACAGCACAATGGTGTATCGGAGCGGAGGAATCACACCCTATTAGATATGGTGTGCTCTATAATGAGTACAGCTGAGTTACCTATTTCCTTCTAGGGATATGCACTGGAGACAGCTGCAGACCTATTGAATATGGTTCCCACCAAATCTATGCCAACCACTCCATATGAGATATGGAAAGGAAAGAGACCATATCTTAATTATGTTAAGATATGGGGTTGTCCGGCATATGTGAAAACACAAAATCCGAACAAGCTCGAGACAAGGTCTATTCTGTGTAAGTTTATTGGATATCCCAAACATTCGCGCGGGTATATCTTCTACCACACTGAGGAACAAAAGGTGTTTGTTTCTCGGCACGCCACCTTTTTAGAAAAGGAATTTCTTGTAAAAGAGATTAGTGGCTCTGAGGAAGAACTGGAAGAAGTTCCAGCAACACAAACTGCAACTGAAGATTTAGTGGAACCAGAGGTTCAGTAGTATCCAACGAACCTCAGCCTTTCCGCCGATCTAGTAGGGTTTCTCATCCACCTGAGAGATAATATTGTTTTCTCCTTGATGGTGGAAGCGAGGATTGCATCATGGAAGATGATGACCCGACTAGCCTCGAGCAGGCAATCACGAGTGGTGACTCTATGAAGTGGCTGGATGCAATGCGATCTGATATGGAATCCATGTACACCAAAAAAGTATGGACTTTGGAAGTTGCTCCTGAAGGGGTAAAACCCATTGGGAGCAAATGGATCTTTAAGAAGAAACTTGGTGTAGATGGAAAAGTTGAGATTTTCAAAGCTAGACTTGTTGCAAAGGGTTTTCGTCAACGACCAGGTGTGGATTATGACGAAACCTTTTCTCCAGT
Organism: Agapanthus africanus; assembly: GCA_030015575.1. NCBI lineage: Eukaryota > Viridiplantae > Streptophyta > Magnoliopsida > Asparagales > Amaryllidaceae > Agapanthus > Agapanthus africanus. The sequence continues at coordinate 248,325,158 of CM057343.1, read as the reverse complement.
GGCTATGCTTAAGTCCATCGGGATCTTACTTGCCATTGCTGCATACCATGACTATGAAATCTGGCAAATGGATGTTAAGACCGCCTTTCTAAATGGTGATTTAGAAGAGTGCATGTACATGACTCAGCTAGAGGGCTTCATAGATAGTGGGAGCAGCGGAAAGGTGTGCAAGCTGCTTAAATCCATCTAAGGATTAAAGCAGGCATCGCGGAGTTAGAACATCTGCTTTGATGTTGTAGTCAAAAAGTTTGACTTCATCAAAAATGTAGATGAACCTTGTATTTATAAGAAGGTTGCAGAGAGTAAGGTTGTATTCCTCGTATTATACGTGGATGCCATACACTTGATAGGAAATGATGTTCCTATGTTGCAATCGGTCAAGCTCTTCTTATCATAAAGATTCTCAATGAAAGATCTAGGTGATGCCTCCTGCATACTGGGAATTATGATCTATAGAGATAGATCTAAACGGATACTGGGATTGTCCCAATCCAGGTACATTGACACCATACTAAAGAGGTTTAGTATGGAATAATCCAAGTGTGGTAACCAACCCACGATCTCTGGACTCACTCTCTCCAAAGAGATGTCTCCCAAGACTGATTTGGAGAGAGATCGCATGCAAGGGATACCCTATGCTTCGGCAGTAGACTCTATCATGTATGCGATGCTATGTACCAGACCCGATGTAGCATACTCACTAAGTGTAGTGAGTCGGTATCAAGAAGATCCTGGAGAGAGTCACTGGACAGCTGTGAAGAACATTCTCAAGTACTTGCGAAGGACTAAAGAGATGTTCTTGGTGTATGGTAACGGAGAACTCCAGGTGGAGTCCTTTACCGATTCGAGCTTCCAAAGTGATAAGGATGACTCTAAGTCGCACTCGGGATTTGTCTTTACCCTCAATGGAGGGCGGTATGTTGGAAGAGTTCCAAACAGGAAACCATTGCAGACTCGACGATGGAGGCTGAATACATCGCTGCCAACGATGCTGCCAAAGAGGCTGTCTGGATGAAGAAGTTCATTACTGAACTTGGTGTGGTTCCATCCATTAAGCATCCAATACCTTTGTATTGTGATAACAATGGAGCTGTAGCTTTGGCCAAGGAACCCAGGTCCCATCAGAAGTCCAGACATATTCTGAGGCGGTATCACCTGATCCGAGAGATAGTTGATTGCCGGGAGATCGAGGTCAGGAAAGTTGATACGAAGGACAACACTGCGGATCCACTCATGAAGGCCATTCCCCAGATTCAATTTGAGAGATTATTCGGGATGTTAGGTATGAGATACTACAACAGCTGGCCTTAGTGCAAGTGGGAGATTGTTAGTTATGTATATGCCCTAGAGCCCATTGTTGTACATATGATGTATATTATAATGGATGCTTGGATATATATAGAGAGGACTTTCTTGCTCGTCATGATAATATGCTATTTGGCTTTACTTTATCTTAACATGTTGACTTATATTAGTTTACTGTCTTGCTCTCACATGTTGATAAAGCCCTTAGGATATGTACTCGACTACTGGGACTATGATGAGATTATACTAGTGGGGCCAGGGTAGTCGACGATTACATCCTATAACTGTTCCTAATCGAGGGTGTATCAAGACAGGGCATCGATACACCAGAGTAGACTAGCGTATACGCATCTTGACCCATATGATGGGCGATGGATGATCTCGTATCCATCGGTGTATGACATCAAAGATGGTGTATGGGTGCTCAGTGGAGACTGGGTACACTGGACGGACTCACCGAGAACTCCCCAGATGGTATTATACCTCATGTCAGATGGCAGTTCTCCGGTGACACTGGTACATGTTAGTCTGTAGACCCGAGATCGTCATAGAGTCTTGTGTGATTCCCACTGTGCTTTGATTTCCACCTTACCACGTCCAAGAGGGCATGCAAAATGGTGGCTTTTGGGTACAGTCATGAATCACATGGAGGCAATGAGCGATAGAAGGGGATTCGTCTCTCCCGGTATAGGGAGTTGATGTTGTGCTGTGTTCGATTGGCTATAACTGGAAGTCCTTGGCAAGGGCTGATATAGAGTACTACTGGTAAGTGTTATCAGTAGGTTCTCGACCTATCATGAGTCTCATATCGACACGACTTATTGGTTACTGGAGTCTGACGTTTACCACCCCTAGACTAGATATGCGACATATCAGACAAAGAGACCGGACTGTACGGTAGTCTTACTGATTGGATTCACAAGAGAATGTATAGGCTTGCTTGTTGATCTTCTTATTGCTCAATACCTGGATGGCTGTTATGTTTGGCTGACCGCTTGCAGCTTGTGGGTGTTTGATATGATCATCACCTACTGCCGGCGTATTGACGATTCTTTAGAGTCCTACACAGAGGTTTCCTGACTCAGGCAAAACGGAGTAGGAGCACATATGTGATATGTGCGGGACCGAGAGTAATACGATATGAGATATCGTATTCTATTCTCGCGATATTTGATATCAGCTGGGTCATCGGATCAAGTGTTGATTCGATGAATCGGTACATGATATATTAGTCAGTTATATGCGATATAGCAAGATTGTCGGATCAAGTGTTGATTCGATAATTTAATGTATAATTATATAAATGATATATTACGTTACATTAACTGATATAGGCTCGCTTTATTGATTCATTTTCTCACAGGATAATACATTGATATATTTGCGATATATGTTAATTGTATTATTTTCTTTTGTTACAAAAATATATTATATATGTGATATAATATTGTAACAAGTTATGTTTACAAATGCAACATGATTAGTGGAGATTAAACATGGTTAGGGTTTGATTTGGGTTAGCCTTTTCTTGAAGCTTCTAGAAACTTTTGTTTTGTTTTAAGCTAAGATATTATGTGTTGATATTTTGTAGATATTATTTAACCCAACCCAAACCCTTAACCCTAGTCAACTCTCTACATGAGTTAATACTTGTTATTATTAACTCAAGGTTCTTTTGTAAGCGTAGTAACAATTCATTATTCATCACAAAAGACTTCATCTTCTTCTTCCTCCTTAAGCTTACTAGCTTTTGATTTTGTGATGAGTGTGTGTGAGAAATTGATAATAAAAGAGAGCCAAATTCCTACTTCATCATCCTCATCTATTCTAGCCACTTAGATTAGGGTGTTCACTTCATTAATACTTGATTAGAGAAAAATGAGCTTGAGTTAAAGAAACTTCAAGATAGATCATCTTCAAAAAGAAAGACTTCAAGCAAGCATGGATTGTTCGACTTGTGGAGCCTCTCTTGAGTCCGAGAGATCATGGATCACGGCGAAGGGACTACTACTCGGAGCTTATGAAGCGAAGGAGCGGATTACAAAGATTGTAATCCCTCTCTCTTAGATGTAAAGTTGTTTACTTGCATGTTTAACCCTAATTATATAGCAAAGATCCTCACTTTAGGTTGTTCGGCACTTCTAAATTTTTTGTTCGGCACTTCTAAATTTATATAGCAAAGATCCTCACATGGTCGATGCCTTGTAGACCCTTGTGAGAGTGCCTAGTAACCCTACATAATATACAACGCCGATGGGCGAGGATCAAAACTCAAAAAGGAAACTCAAAATCAGCATGAAAACCATAATACTACAATGCGTGACTCTAAGGTCGAAATAATACACAACTGGTTTTCTAAGTCTGAAACAATAAACATGTTTAGTTGATGGAATTTCTAGATACAACTGAATAAAATAAATACAAGGGTGGTCACGATGCGAGTGAACCCACCTACCAATGCAATCACCCAGAAAGGAAGCAGTGTGCCAGAGAAGCCGCAATGAAACCTTTACGGTAAAACCTGCAAGAGACTGCGGCATAACGGGGGTGAGTTGCCAACTCATGAGTAGAAAACATCACAGAGCAGAAATCGTATGTATGACTCAATCCTAGGTCAATACGATCAATATATATATAAACCTTAAATGAATAAGTCTAAAGCATGATAAGGTGGCAAAGGTAAACATCTATACATAAGTGTAGTACCAAGTGCTCGTGCCAGTGCCTCAGGTAACAACATATCATAATGTGAGGTATGATCAATGTAATCCGTGTCAACTATATCATGAAGTCTATGATTATGTGGATATCATCCAACTATGTGATCAATGCCATCAATATCAACTATATGTATGTATGTATGTATGTGGATCTCATCCACGTGTCACCCAATGACAATAAGCATCATGCATGTAAATATCATAAAGCATATGCATGGAAGTATGAGGATGTAAATCAACATGTGTCGCTCGCGTCATATCAAAATCATGGAACCAGAGTGTCTAGCATCGACACTCGAAAACATCATGAAACCTATGCCCAGCATCGGCACGTAAATCCTCATATATATATATATATATATATATAGGCCTCCGTCAGTCCGGATCAGCCCATATCATCTCTCAACTCCGGTCGGTATCCCCCCAGATATCCGCCGAGTTCAAATACAATCACCGGTAGGTAGTACTCCCCAGCCAGGTTCACCGTCTAACACATACGAGTCTTTTTGCCCCGGGGTACCTCACCGGGTCCACCTTGTACTCTTAGACGGTGCCTACCTCTCCTCGAATCGGGTTTCACATGTCGCTCTCAGAACCGAGAAAACACATGGTGGACACACTGAAATATTATATCAAGGGTAACCGGGTTTTTAAAACAATACATACTCTCTTTTAAAATACCCACGGTTCCCAAATCCAGAAATATCATGAAAACAACATATCTCAATGCGTATAATCACAAAGCATGATGTATGCGACATGTAAAAGAAATGTAAGCATATCAGTATATCATGCAATATAGAATAGTAATATGCATATATTAAGGGAAACCGCTCTTTTAAAATGAATCAGTTTTAAAGAGTATCTTGCGGTTCCCAAATCTCCAAATCAAGCTAGAATCATCTATGTATGTGCAATTACGTATGTATACAAGTATGAGTGTACAATATGTAAGTGCACAAGTATGAGTGTACAATAGGTATGTGCACAAGTATGAGTATACAATATGTATGTGCACAAGTATGAGTGTACAGTATGTATGTGCAGAAGTATGAGTGTACAGTAGGTATGTGCACAAGTATGAGTGTACAGTATGTATGTGCACAAGTATGAGTGTACAGTAGGTATGTGCAAAAGTATGAGTGTACAGTATGTATGTGCACAAGTATGAGTGTACAGTATGTATGTGCACAAGTATGAGTGTACAGTAGGTATGTGCACAAGTATGCCATGCAAGGGATCATATCCTGAATGCAACAGTTCTACAGTGTATTGACATGGCAATTATCGATGATGAAGTGTGTGAGCCGGCAAGAAGGTGTACGTGGATCATATGCATCATCGATAAGGGTGCTGGTGTCCTAACAGCATGGTTTTAATATAACAATGAACATATTTAAAAATGCAATGCGATGCAAACAGCAAGAATATGCGGCAAATGAATAATAAACACAACAGTGCAGAATCTACATCAATGAATCTATGTCATACAGTTTTGCCATTTGAAAGAAGACGAATCGGGGTTTTTAGGAAAATAAGGGCTACGGTGCTTTTAAGAAAAGATGTGTCATTTGAAAATATTCGTAGAATCCCTTTGCCTGTCTTTAGAAATATTCCCAATTCGTTAGTTTTTAAATAGGTATGACATCGATCTAGCCTAACATCTACTAAGCAAACTACAGATCTAACTAACAAACTAATCATGAGGGGTATGGAAACCACCTAAATCTGAGTTTATATATATATATATATATATATATATATATAATAGTCGGTGATCACGCCTTAAAAGTACCGTGTACGATACAATATCATATGACATTCTCGAGTCATGAGTGCGGATCTATCATCAATATAAAGCTCGTACGGTAAATCATCGTACGGCATCCCAAAAGCTGGGTACGGGTCAATATCACATTCATCTCATCAATTATCTGGTATCCTTATCATCACATCTCATGATCTGGGTACTGATCTAAGTCTAGTACAAATCGATACCATCTATGTAAATATAAATGTGTGTGTGAAACACACGTCCAAAGTCCCGCTAAAATCTCGTGTCGTATCCCACATACGAATCACATCATATCACCGATCTCATGGCACTATGCCTAATCTCATCGACTCATCTCCAAATATCATCCACTATCCTTATCATCCAAGTATAACCGCAACAAAAAGCATGTGTGTGCGTGAGGGTGTAAACCTATTCTAGGGTTCGCAACTAGGAACTATACTAGTTTACTTCTACACCTTAATCTAACCATAGTACACCTAATCTCATCTCAAATATCCACGTCACACCTAAAGCTATCATATATAAATATATATAGTATACTAAACATCAAACTGCGGGGGTGCTATACGCCATCCACCCGACTTCCCCCATAGATATAATCTACACACCTTGACTTTGCTTGCCGATGTCGATGTCGCCACCATCTTCTTCATCGTCTCGAATCATCGTGGGCGTACCTACATGTCACACGTATCGCATCACATTAAAACCAAATTGAAACCAAAACGACACACGAAAATCAAAACGATACGCTTAAAAGCCTATAGGTTAGAACCTATGTTTAGCTCTCGCAAATCAACCCGATATCACTCGAGATAGACGTACAAACGTCACGTGATCGAGATAACGTACAAACAAAATAATCTAGAAATCGAAATACGGAAAACCATAACTCAAATCAAAGCAGCAACTAGAGAAAGTGGTCCGAGATTTTGACTTAGGCCAAAACAAGGCAAGCAAACAACTCTAGGGTGATATATGGTGTGAATATGACCTACTGAAGCAATCTGGGCACCTACTTTACCAGGGGGCCGGCCAAATAACCAAAAATTCCGGCCAGGCCGGTTCTGGTAGGCTGGAATCGTCTCGTATTGGTAGGGTGGTCTCCTGGTAGTCAATCTAAGCTCCTAAAGTTGTTTATTTATCTCGTAAATGCCCCGATTCATTCCAGATTTCCCTGCACGCTCCAATTCCTCACAAACCAAAATGAAAGTTCTGAAATTCCGTATTTTGGGTTTCAGTTGGGTTGATCTGGGTTTCTATCATTTAGGAGGGGTTTAAGGTCACCACAAGTGCTCAATTGCACCATCTCTACTCAAATCAAACCCTAATTTCCAACTTGAGTTTTCAAAGCTCACTAAACTTCGCCAAAACGATTTTAAACGCTAAATGAGGCTTAAGCACTTGAAACACTACACTAACTGTGAAAGGGTTTACCTTATTTAGCTCCCATGATTCCTCTACAGCGCCAAAATCAAGTTTTTCTTGGTCCAATGGATAGCTTGTAAGGTTGTGCACATCTTTTGTGAAAAGGGAATGGAGTTTTGGAGTTGTTTTGGAGGTGAAGTGAGTGGATTTGTGGAGGGGGGATAAGGGCGGCAGCAGCAGCAGCAAGAAGAGGGAGAGAGGGGAGAAAATGTGGTCAAGGTTGTGAGAAGAGTGAATGATTAAGTCAAAGGTAACCCCTACCTTTCTCTCTCTCACCCATACATAATTCTTTATCCTTTTCCATTTCTATTTTCTTTTCTTTTCTTCTCTAATTTCCTTCTCTCCTCAATAGTGAACCCAAAACAAATACCATACACCCAAAATCATGTAGGAAAATGTAACAAGTGTGGAAAAATGACATGTGCACAAAACACGCTTAAAGTCCGATTAGCGATTTTTAATCGCGATTAGCACTAAATTAGCATATAATTAATCATAAAAACTTAAAATTTGCATAATTCACATAAAACGCCCTCTTTTAGTAATTTCTATAATTTTCCAAATTTTCCCCAATTTATCGGTATTTAATTATACCGCCTTATTAAAATATTCAATATTTTATTATTTAATTATAAAAATTCCCAAAATAATATTTTATTCTTTTTGAAATGTTACAATCTTCCCCCTTAAAGAAATTCGGTCCCCGAATTTAAATTTAAACCCCTCAAATACTAAAACATTTCAGTAAAAGTCCAAGTCGTCGGGGCTCCAAAATCAGCAATACATAAGACGCATCATAGCGCAATGCATGTGCATGAACAACGAGCAGATAACTCAAAAACAAAGCTCCGTCAAGCATCCCGCAATTATCGGAGTCATGGTAAAGACACAAATGTCAAATCCAAAATAAAACCAATATGATATATATCAAAACCATACATGTAGACATCAAATCTATACATGTAAATATCTGAAAGAAATGCATGCCAAACCTTTCATGTTGCTGTGCGATGCGCATAGCACTGCACAGTGGCGGACGTCTAATGTAAGAAAATAACCATATATGTATATATCTTTTGTTTAAAATGTACGTTCCGCCGTTTTGAAAATAATTTAGAAGGGTTTCCTTGTTTTAAACGTTTCGTGTCATATCAGACACGTAGGTATATACTGAGACTATAGCTCGCATTTTTGGAAATCCCTTCGATAATTATCAATGCATGCAAAATATATCCAGATACTGTCCTCCGACTAGTGTTGCTCAGTACGAAAACAAATAGCAAATATCATAAAAACGTACTGCTCCATAAGAAATCAATCCCAAAATGTATATAAGAATACCCTGTGCGTCTGGTGCGCACGGAAATCAAAATCCATATATGTGCCATACATGTGCACAGAAACAACATATAGGTGCAATGGGGTGCACGAAACATCTGTCATAGGCAACGTGTGTGCCTGACAGCAAAATCAGGTGCATCTGACATGCACGAAGAGTCCCGATTTAGTGCATCTGGTTTGCACCAAAATCGTATCTCAAAACATGCGCTCAACACGCGCGAAAATCCAAATCAGGTGCATCCATCATGCATGAATAAAATCTAAATCATGCGCATTCAACATGCACTAAATCACGAAATCCTATATCAAGCGTCGAACATGCGTAAAATCCAAATCGAATGCACGGAGTGCAAGAAATCAACATCAATATCAGAATCAAAATAGACGGTATACAATACGGCTCAATCCAAATCAGGCATACCGCGGTATATAATCTCACAACCATGTGCATCAACATGCATAAATCAAATCTAAGCATAAAAGTGCATGAAAACTATGCTGAAAGCATAAGTCAAATCACATGCATCATATAGGCATGAAACCAAAATCAACATATTGAATGACATCGAACCGAAGTCAGGTGCAACTGTGGTGCACGAAATATAAATCCGGTGCAACAAAGGCACGAAATATAAATCTGGTGCGTTAAATGCACGGAACATAAATCTGGTGCATCCTGTGCAAGAAATACAAATACAGTGCATCCTGTGCACAAAACCCAAACAATAACTCAAATGCGTAAATAGCAACACCGAGTGTACCAAGGTGTAGAAATCATAAACGTGTGCAACTGCATGCACAAAACACATATCAATGCACTACAAGCACATATAAGCTATACCGAGTGCAAAAAGCCAAATCGTGTGCATACCATGTGTACAAAATCAACCCAAAGGTATGAAATCCATGAAGTCATAAGCATGTGCAACCAAGGCACAAAAACGATCTCAGGTGCAATAATTGTGTACAAATTTGAATACCCAGTAGGTGCAGCCATGGCGCATGAAAACAAATATCATGGAACTCGGTCATCAAGACTAACTAATGCGAATAGATCGCCCAAAATACCGAAATCCAAGGTGACGGATACGTGATAATCGAATCACAAAATCATAAATCATAAATACTGTCGTCGATATGTCCTCCTTCAAAGTCGAGAAGGTGTCGGTGCATCCAATGCTAGCAGCGCAAGATATCTACTTGTCTCCTGCACACGGTCTAGCGTTCTCTGTCTCTGGGTCCTTATCTTCTCTGTGGATTACCAATCTCACAATCCATCGGTTCATCAGCCCGGCCAGGTGAGCTAACGGGGACGATTCCGTCCTGGCACTTCTCTGGTCACCTCTCGGTCAATCCTCACGACCACTCGTAAAGCAGCACGTCACTGGCGCCGACCTCTGGTCCTCTGAATACACATCACACACCTGATCCTGGTGCAAATCTTATCTCGGCAGTGTCCTGAAAGGAATCCTGCTCAAGGTCTCTTCCGATCTCGCCTATGCCGAACTGTACGGAGGCTGCTACTCTTGCATAATCTTTTCTCGCTCTCTGGACATCTGCGTCCTCAGCACAGCATCTTCTCGTAACTGGTCGCATCCCAACGCCTCTGCAGACATATCCGACCTTTAATCTTGACGGGGAGTAACAACAGCTCATCAGTATCTCGCACGAACCTCTTGTCCCACTTGTCTGTATCATCGTCCATTTCGACATCACGTCTCTATCTTCACACTGCAAATTTCCTCGGCTACGGTCCATCTGAAGTCTTTCACACTGACTCGAAATCACGAACTCGGTATCTTCATCACTCTGTGGAAGATATCTAGCCGAACACGTCCTCCGGAACTCGTCCCAACCTACAGAGGTATACTCCATACCCGTCCGTTCTTGATCAACTCACAACGCATTTGGGTGAGGTCCTCTATCCGAACCTGGTCAACTATCTCGTCGACCATGCCGAACTCTGGCCTGCTGGGTGTGCACACTATGACCGCTCCTGGGTCTAAGTCTTCTTGTATAGTATTCTAGAAAGGTCCTGTCGAGGTCCCTCTCAAATCTCGTTTCTGCCGAAATGCCCGAAAATTATCACCCTCACTATATCTTTTTCTTGTTCCGGAACGGCTGCATACTCATCGCGACTCCTTCTGGAAGGTATATCCATAATCAACGCCTCTGCATGCATATCGCATCTCTGATGTCAGCGGATTGGAATGCTATCTCGTCGAAATCTCGTGCGAACTCTTTACCCCACTCTGCTCCAATGTCGACCGATTCGCACCCGTCTTCTAGGGGCTTCATAGACTACGCACCAACGGCTATACTCGTATCTGGAGTCTCCCAAGCAATGCGTCCCATCACATGGTATCCGGAAGATGTCGAACCTTTCGATCGATTTGTCAAAACCTCATAATCCCCCAAGAGATCAACATCTTGAGTACCATTTAATAGTATTCCAGTACATGCCACAGTACCTGTGGACAAACCGTAGAAGGGCAAACCCAAGCCTCACAAATGGCACCGCTAAACTGCCGCAACCCCTAAGGTTCGGAGGCGTTCCATGGTCATTACGACGAGTTAGGGTTTCATTCTTCGAGAGGGTCCATAGCATTACTTGCATTTGTCTCTGAATACTTTAAACTTGGAAATGGGTTCTTGACATTCGATCGTCTCCATCGACTCTCAATGTACCAGCGTGAAGTCGTCTCTAGCTGGAATCAATCTATCTGTTGACCTCGCATCGGGGTAAGCGAATGAATCACATGTCCTAGTCATTCATCCTCGGGTGACTAGCAACCTTCCATCAAATCTCTAAGTATATATTTATGCTGCAGTAGCTCCAACATCTGGGCGATATCTCGTCATTCGCAGCAACAACTGGCTCATTCGTCTGTATGCTGAACATCGCCTCAATCATCATGAATAAGCGATATCTCAATGGTCATCACATTCTGGCTGGCCTCTAGCAGTAGCCTGATCCTCTGGTGTTGATCTGCACGTCCGAGAAATCTTGTAAAAAGCGATCCATCAAACGCTCAATGCGCGAAAACACAATAAAACGATGCCTCTCTATGCAATCATATGTCCCTGGAATCATGTTCGGGTCAGTCCTCGTCCGTGACGAGCTCGTGCTGACGCAACTCTAGCCATAGCACTCTCTGCCCGTGTAATCGTGGCAGCAAAATCATAACCAACATCGATGATGATAAATCATATGAATGAATATAATACTGTGCAAGGAAATGTACATCCCAAGGTTTCTTAAGTGGAGTAGCGTATCGTAAGTATGCCGCGGAACATACGTACGGTACGTCACTCTACTTAAGCTACCTACTCCATCAACCAAGGGTCATCCTACGCGACGAAAGTTCGGGTATAATACCCCCTCGACTAAGTCTAAGTTCTGTATATATATATATACGCTCTAGGCTCCGCATAGTCAAACTTAGACTCGAACCAAGCTTAACCTAGCGCTCTGATACCAACTTTGTCATGACCCGAATTAGCCCGTGAGTGGCCCTTGAATCATATGAAGTCTATAGGACCGCATCTAATTCAAGTAAGCCAAAAGCCCAGAAATCTAAAACCATTTTTAAGTAATAAATAAAGGAAAACTAGTTTTAAGAAGTGAATTAAACATGTTTTAAAAACAAGGTTTTTAAATAAGTTAGCCGAATATGTACTTTTAAAATGTCAAGTCTTTTCTGAAAATTTCGGCAGAGTTTCTTTTGTAAATATAGGCCCCAAACGGGGTACAACATAAATAATATATATGCAATGATAAAAGGCATCCCCAAGCGGGAGCTAGCTCTTCGTCAATCGACGGTCACAACCACGCAAAAAGGATAAAATACAACGCCGAAGGGCGAGGATCAAAACTCAAAAAGGAAACTCAAAATCAGCATGAAAACCATAATACTACAATGCGCGACTCTAAGGTCAAAATAATACACAACCGGTTTTCTAAGTCTGAAACAATAAACATGTTTGGTTGATGGAATTTCTAGATACAACTGAATAAAATAAATAAAAGGGTGGTCACGATGCGAGTGAACCCGTATCAATGCAATCACCCAGAAAGGAAGTAGTGTGCCAGAAAAGCCACAATGAAACCTGTACGGGAAAACCTGCAAGAAACTGTGGCACAACGGGGGTGAGTTGCCAACTCGTGAGTAGAAAACATCACAGAGAAGAAATCGTATGTATGACTCAATCCTAGGACAATACGATCAATATATATATAAACCTCAAATGAATAAGTCTGAAGCATGATAAGGTGGCAAAGGTAAACATCTATACATAAATGTAGTACCAAGTGCTCATGCCAGTGCCTCAGGTAACAACATATCATAATGTGAGGTATGATCAATGTAATCCGTGTCAACTATAACATGAAGTCTATGAGTATATAGATATCATCCAACTATATGATCAATGTCATTAATATCAACTATATGTATGTATGTATGTGTGTGGATCTCATCCACGTGTCACCAAATGACAATAAGCATCATGCATGTAAATATCATAAAGCATATGCATGGAAGTATGAGGATGTAAATCAACATGTGTCGCTCGCGACATATCAATATCATGGAACCTAAGTGTCTAGTACCGACACTCGAAAACATCATGAAACCGTTGCCCAGCATCGGCACGTAAATCCTCATATATATATATATATATATGGCTCCGTCAGTCCGGATCGACCCATATCATCTCTCAACTCCGGTCGGTATCCCCCAGATATCCGCCGAGTTCAAATACAATCACCGGTAGGTAGTACTCCACTGTCAGGCTCACCGTCTAACACATACGAGTCTTCTTGCCCAGGGGTACCTCACCGGGTCCACCATGTACCCGCAGACGGTGCCTACCTCTCCTCGAATCGGGTTTTACATGTCGCTCTTAGAACCGAGAAAACACATGGTGTACGCACTGAAATATCATATCAAGGGTAACCAGGTTTTTAAAACAATACAAACTCTCTTTTGAAATATCCACGGTTCCCAAATCCAGAAATATCATGGAAACAACATATCTCAATGCGTATAATCATAAAGCATGATATATGCGACATGTAAAAGAAATGTAAGGATATCGGTATATCATGCAACATGGAATAGTAATATGCACATATTAAGGGAAACCGCTCTTTTATAATGAATCGGTTTTAAAGAGTATCTTGCGGTTCCCAAATCTCCAAATCAAGCCAGAATCATCTATGTATGTGCAATTACGTATGTATACAAGCATGAGTGTACAACAAGTAAGTGCACAAGTATGAGTGAAGAATAGGTATGTGCACAAGTATGAGTGTACAGTATGTATGTGCACAAGTATGAGTGTACAGTATGTATGTGCACAAGTATGCCATGCAAGGGATCATATCCTGAATGCAACAGTCATACAGTGTAGTGACATGGTAATTATCGATGATGAAGTGTGTGAGCCGGCAAGCAGGTGTACGTGGAACATATGCATCATCGATAAGGGTGCTGGTGTCCTAACCGCATGGTTTTAGTATAACAATGATCAATTTTAAACATGCATTGCGATGCGAACAGCAAGAATATGCGGCAAATGAATAATAAACACAACAGTGCAGAATCTACATCAATGAATCTATGTCAAACTGTTTTGCCATTTGAAAGAAGACGAATCGGGATTTTTAGGAAAATAAGGCCTACGGTGCTTTCAAGAAAAGATGTGTCTTTTGAAAATATCCGTAGAATCCCTTTGCCTGTCTTTAGAAATATTCCCGATTCGTTAGTTTTGAAATAGGTATGACATCGGTCTAGCTTAACATCTACTAAGCAAACTAGAAATATAACTAACAAGCTAATCGGGAGGGGTATGGAAACCACCTAAATCTAAGTCGATATATATATATATATATATATATATATATATAATATTCGGTGATCCCGCCTCAAAGGTACCGCGTACGATACAATATCATATGACATCCTCGAGTCATGAGTGCGGATCTATCATCAATATAAAGCTCGTACAGTAAATCATCGTACGGCATCCCAAAAGCTGGGTACGGGTCAATATCACATTCATCTCATTAATTATCTGGTATCCTTATCATCACATCTCATGATCTGGGGTACTGATCTAAGTCTAGTACAAATCGATACCATCTATGTAAATATAAATGCGTGTGTGAAACACACGTCCAAAGGCCCGCTAAAATCTCATATCGTATCCCACATACGAATCACATCATATCACTGATCTCATGGCACTATGCCCAATCTCATCGACTCATCTCCAAATATCATCCACTATCCTCATCATCCAAGTATAAAGGCAACAAAAAGCATGTGTATGTGTGAGGGTGTAAACCTATTCTAGGGTTCGCAACTAGGAACTATACTAGTTTACTTCTACACCCTAATCTAACCATAGTACACCTAATCTCATCTCAAATATCCACGTCACACCTAAAGCTATCATATATAAATATATATAGTATACTAAATATCGAACTGCGGGGGTGCTATACGCCATCCACCCGACTTCCCCCGTAGATATAATCTACTCACCTTGACCTTGCTTGCCGATGTCGATGTCGCCACCATCTTCTTCATCATCTCGAATCATCGTGGGGATACCTACATGTCACACGCATCGCATCGCATTAAAACCAAATCGAAACCAAAACGACACACGAAAACCAAAATGATACGCTTAAAAGCTTATAGGTTAGAACCTATAGTTAGCTCTAGCAAATCAACCCGATATCATTCGAGATAGACGTACAAACGTCACGTGATCGAGATAACGTACAAATACAAAAATCCAGAAATCGAAATACGGAAAACCATAACTCAAATCAAAGCAGCAACTAGAGAAAGTGGTCCCAGATTTTGACTAAGGCCAAAACAAGGCAAGAAAACAACTCTGGGGTGATATATGGTGTGAATATGACCTACTGAAGCAATCTGGGCACCTACTTTACCAGGGGGGCCGGCCACATAACCAAAAATTCCGGCCAGGCCAGTTCTGGTTGGGTGGAATCGTCTCTTATTGGTAGGGTGGTCTCCTGGTAGTCAATCTAAGCTCCTGAAGTTGTTTATTTATCTCGTAAATGCCCCGGTTCATTCCAGATTTCCCTGCACGCTCCAATTCCTCACAAACCGACATGAAAGTTCTGAAATTCCATATTTTGGGTTTCAGTTGGGTTGGTCTGGGTTTCTATCACTTGGGAGGGGTTTAAGGACACC
Source organism: Agapanthus africanus (assembly GCA_030015575.1). NCBI lineage: Eukaryota > Viridiplantae > Streptophyta > Magnoliopsida > Asparagales > Amaryllidaceae > Agapanthus > Agapanthus africanus. The sequence goes on along the minus strand of CM057343.1, from coordinate 248,309,334 downwards.
ACAAGAGTTCAATTGCACCATCTCTACTCAAATCAAACCCTAATTCCCAACTTGAGTTTTCAAAGCTCACTAAACTTCGCCAAAACGATTTTAAACGCTAAATGAGGCTTAAGCACTTGAAACACTATACTAATTGTGAAAGGGTTTACCTCATGTAGCTCCCATGAATCCTCTACAGCGCCAAAATCAAGTTTTTCTTGGTCCAATGGATAGCTTGTGAGGTTGTGCATAACTTTTGTGAAAAAGGAATGGGGTTTTGGAGTTGTTTTGGAGATGAAGTGAGTGGATTTGTGGAGGGGGGATAAGGGCAGCAGCAGCAGCAGCAAGAAGAGGGAGAGAGGGGAGAAAATGTGGTCAAGGTTGTGAGACGAGTGAATGATTAAGTCAAAGGTAACCCCTACCTTTCTCTCTCTTATCCATACCTAATTCTTTATCCTTTTCCATTTCTATTTTCTTTTTTTTTCTTCTCTAGTTTCCTTCTCTCCTCAATAGTGAACCCAAAACAAATACCATACACCCCAAATCATGTAGGAAAATGTAACAAGTGTGAAAAAAATGACATCTGCACAAAACACGCTTAAATTCCGATTAGCAATTTTTAATCGCGATTAGCACTAAATTAGCATATAATTAATCATAAAAACTTAAAATTTGCATAATTCACATAAAACACCCTCTTTTAGTAATTTCTATAATTTTCCAAATTTTTTCCCAATTTATCGGTATTTAATTATACCGCTTTATTAAAATATTCATTATTTTATTATTTAATTATAAAAATTCCCAAAAATAATATTTTATTTTTTTGAAATGTTACACTACAAACGCAAAGCGACATAACTACCAAACCTAGACCCTAATCGTACCGATCGCGCATTCACAACACAAGTTATAGCGTGGAATCAATATAATCAACGTCGCAACGTCAAAAGAAACCCACGCCTAAAATTTACCGAAACCTAGTAAGCAATATGTAAGGTTACTAGGCACTTTCACAAGGGTCTACAAGGCATCAACGATGCCGAATTTAAAAATTTTGAGTGCCGAACAACCTAAAGCGAGGATCTTTGCTAGATTATTAGGGTTAACAAAACATGTAAACAACTTTATATCTAAGAGAGAGGGATTACAACCTTTGTAGTCTGCTCCTTCGCTTCATAAGCTCCGAGTAGTAGTCCCTTCGCCATGATCGATGATCTCCCGAACTCAAGAGAGTCTTCACAAGCTGAACGATCCATGCTTGCTTGAAGTCTTCCTTTTCGAAGATGATCTACCTTGAAGAATCTTTAACTCAAGCTCTCACTTATCTAATCAAGTATTAGAGAAGTGAACACCCTAATCTAAGTGTCTAGAATAGATGAGGATGATTAAGTAGGAATTTAGCTCTCTTTTATTTTCAAATTCTCACACTAATTCATCACAAAACCAAAAGCTAGAAAGCTTTTTAAGGAGGAAGAAGAGGATGAAACCTTTTGTGATGAATAATGAAATTGTTACTATGGTTACAAAACAACCTTGAGTTAATAATATCAAGTATTAACTCATGTAGAGAATTGACTAGGGTTAAGGGTTTGGGTTGGGTTAAATAATATCTCCAAAATTTCAACACAAAATATCTTTGCTCAAAACAAAAATAAAGCTTTTAGAAGCTTCATGAAAAAGCTAACCCAAATCAAACCCTAATCATGTTTAATCTCCACAAATCATGTTGCATTTGTAATCATAACTTACAATATTATATATCACATATATAATATATTTTTGTAACAAAAGAAAATAATACAATTAACATATATCGCATATATATCAATGTATTATCCGGTGAGAAAATGAATCAATAAAGCGAGCTAATATTAGATAATGTAATGTAATATATCATAAATATAATTATACATTAAATTATCGAATCAACATTTGATCCGACAATCCGGTTATATTGAATATAACCGACTAATATAACATGTACCGATTCATCGAATCAACACTTGATCCGATGACCCGGCTTTATCATATTTCGTGAGAATATAATACGGTATCTCATATCGTATTATTCTCGGTGCTGCACATATCACATATGTGCTCCTACTCCTTTTTTCCTGAGTCAAGAAACCTCTGTGTAGGACTCTAAAGAATCGTCAATACGCCGGTAGTAGGTGATGATCATATCAAACACCCACAAGCTGCAAGCGGTCAGCTAAACGTAACAGCCACCCAGGTATTGAGCGATCAGAAGATCAACAAGCAAGCCTGTACATTCTCCTGTGAATCCAATCAGTAACACTACCGTACAGTCCAGTCTCTTCGTCTGATATGTTGCATATCTAGTCTAGGGGTGGTAAACGTCATACCCCAGTAACCGATAAGTCGTGTCGATGTGAGGCTCATAACGGGTCGAGAAACCACTGATAACTCTTATCAGTAGCACTCCATATCAGCCCTGTCTAGGGACTTCCAGTTATAGCCAATCGAACACAACACAACATCAATTCCATATACCGGGAGAGATGAATCCCCTCCTATCGCTCATTGTCTCCATGTGATTCGGGACAGTACCCAAAAGCCACCGTTTTGCATGCCCTCTTGGACATGGTAAGGTGGAAATCAAAGCACAGTGGGAATCATACAAGACACTATGATGATCTCGGGTCTACAGACTAACCTGTACCAGTGTCACCGGAGAACTGCTATCTGACGATTGGTATAAATCCATCTAGGAGTTCTCGGCGAGTCCGTTCAGTGTACCCAGTCTCCACTCAGCACCCGTACACCATCTTTGATGTCAAACACCGATGGATATGGGATCATCCATCGCCCATCATATGGGTCAAGATGCGTATACGCTAGTCTACTCTGGTTTATCGATGCCCTGTCTCGATACACTCTCGGCTAGGAACAGTTATAGGATGTACTCGTTGACTCCCCTGGCCCCACTAGTATGATCTCATCATATTCCCAGTAGTCGAGTACATATCCTAAGGGCTTTATCAACATGTGAGAGCAAGACAGTAAACTAATACAAGTCAACATGTTAAGATAAAGTGAAACCAAATAGCATACTATCATGTCGAGCAAGAAAGTCCTCTCTATATATATCCAAGCATCCACTATAATATACATCATATGTACAATAATGGCCTCTAGGACATATACATAACTAACAATCTCCCACTTGCACTAAGGCCAGCTGTTGTAGTATCTCATACCTAACATCCTGAATAATCTCTCAAATTGAATCTGGGGTATGGCCTTTGTGAGTGGATCCGCAGTGTTGTCCTTCGTATCAACTCTCTTGACCTCGATCTCCCGGTGATCAACTATCTCTCGGATCAGGTGATACAGCCTCAAAATATGTCTGGACTTCTGATGGGATCTGGGTTCCTTGGCCAAAGCCACAGCTCCATTGTTATCACAATACAAAGGTATTGGATGCTCAATGGATGGAACAACACCAAGTTCAGTGATGAACTTCTTCATCAAGACAACCTCTTTGGCAGCATCGTTGGCAGCGATGTATTCAGCCTCCATCGTCGAGTCCGTAACGGTTTCCTGTTTGGAACTCTTCCAACACACCGCCCCTCCATTGAGGGTAAAGACAAATCCCGAGTGCGACTTAGAGTCGTCCTTATCACTCTGGAAGATGGAATCGGTAAAGGACTCCACCTGGAGTTCACCATTACCATACACCAAGAACATCTCCTTAGTCCTTCGCAAGTACTTGAGAATGTTCTTCACAGCTGTCCTGTTAGTTATATGTATGCCCTAGAGGCCATTACTATACATAGGATGTATATTGTAGTGGATGCTTGAACATATATAGGGAGGACTTTCTTGCTCGACATGATAGTATGCTATCTGGTTGCTCTTTACCTTAACGTGTACACTGATTGTCTCTCTGTTACATGTTGGTAAAGCCCTTAGGATGAGTACTTGACTACCTGGACTATGATGCAGATCATACTAGTGGGGATATGGTAGTCCATAAGTACATCCTTCAAGGTCCCTAGTCATGGGTGTATCGAGACAGGGCATCGATATACCAGTGTAGACTAGCGTATACCTTCTCGACCCATACAGATGGGCGATGGATGATCCCATATCCATTGGTGTTTGACATCAGAGATGATATACGGGTGCTCAGTGGAGACTGGGTACACTGGACGGACTCGCCGAGAACTCCCAGATGGTATTATACCTTACGTCAGATGGCAGTTCTCTGGTGACACTGGTACAGAGTAGTCTGTTGACCCGAGATCGTCATAGAGTCTTGTGTGATTCCCACTGTGCTTTGATTTCCACCTTACCACGTCCAAGAGGGCGTGCAAAATGGTGGTTTTTGGGTACAGTCCCGAATCACATGGAGGCAATGAGCGATAGGAGGGGATTCGTCTCTCCCGGTATAGGGAGTTGATGTTGCGCTGTGTTCGATTGGCTATAACCGGAAATCCCTGGCCAGGGTTGCTGAGATTTACTGGTAAGTGTTACCTGTAGTTTCTCGAACTGTTATGGACCTCATATCGACACGACTTATCAAGCTATTGGGGTCTGACGTTTACCACCCCTAGGCGAGATATGCGACATATCAGACGACGAGACCGGACTGTACGGTAAGTGTTACTGGTTGGATTCACAGGAGTGTGAGCGGGCTTGCTCGTCGATCTTCTGATCGCTCAATACCCCGCTGGCCGTTATGTTTAGCAGACCACTTGCGGCTTGTGGGTGTTTGATATGATCATCAACTGCTGCCGACGTATTGACGAGTCTTTAAAATCCTACACAGAGGTTTCTTGGCTCAAGCGAAATGAAATAGGAGCGCATATGAGATATGTGCGGGACCGAGAATAATGCGTGTATGTGATACCGTATTCTATTCTCGCGATGAATGTATCGAATAGTTGTATGCGATATAACCTAGTTATCGAATCGAGGATTGATTCGTTAAGTCGATACATTGGATATTAGTCGGTCATATACGATATGACCGGATCATTAAATCAAGTGTTGATTTAATGATTTAATGTATAATTATATATTTGATATATTACTTTACATTAACTAGTATTGGTTCACTTAAGATAGATTTTCTCACTTGATGTGCACATTGTATATATGATATAGTTTTGTGCACTAGTTTGTATCATGTTTGATAATACATGTAAACTTGGGTGTGTATGATTAAACCATGGTTATGTTAATGGTTACGGTTTTGATTTACTTATTTATTTAATCTCTTTATTCATTTTGGCAAAGGAAAATGAAATGGTGGCTTGCTTTGTCTTTTGTTGAAGCTTCATGAAGCTTTGAAGAAGTAACCATTTTGTTTCTTTCCTTTAACCTAACCATTCAACTTAACCCTAGTTTATTCTCTACACTCACCCATGGTTACAAAATAATAACCATCACTTGATTTTGTTTTAATCGATTATTCTTTTTCATTCTTTTCTTCTTCTTCTTCTTCATGAGAAAGAAAAGAAAAGCTTGCTTCAAAAATGTCAAGTGATGATTCCAAGTGAGAAATCCAAATCTAAAGTGAACCCACTTCCTATTTCTTCATCCTCTACCACTTGCCAAGTAGTATAGGGTATTTTCTTCACAAGTTTCTTGACTTGGTGAAGTTGGAGCTTGATCTTGAGTTGCCTCGACGTAGATCATCTTCGGTATCGAAGTCGACGACCTAGCCCGATCATTTCTTCGACGAAACCATCGCTAGAGTCCGGGATCCGATGATCGCAGCGGAAGGACGTCAACGCGGAGCCAAGGAAGTGGAGGACCGGATCTACAAAGGTTGTATTTCCGTTCACTCTTAGTTAAGTTGTTAACTTGGAATCTTTATCGCCTATCCTCTAGTTAACGATCCGTATTAGGATTTGTAGGCACATGAAAAATTTTGAATTTGGCATGGTTGATGCCTTGTGAGACCTCATTTGTGTGTCTAGGAACCCTACAGTGGTATCAGAGCCTAGCTAGAGCCTTAGGCGATGCGTAGACGATGTTAGAAATCCGATCGAACCCCGAGACCCAAATCGATGCCATTCTCTGTACTTTTTTCAAAACTGTGCATTTTTCCACATTAAAAATATGCAGAAAATTCATCAGGGAATTTTAAGAAATACTGTGCAGCACGTGCCCGTGATTCAACTAAAGCGCGGCGGAACTGCGGCACGAGCATGGCTCGTGCGGCGGTTCCGCGGCCATTATGTCAGATTAGGTTTTTAAAATTGCACAGTAATTCCTATATTTTAGTGCTGTATTTTCTGGGATATTTTAACTTTTACTCAAGAGTTGAGTTTTTTGGATTGTATTGGGAGTTCGTAGATTCGATCGGATTGTCTAATTTTGTTTGTGTTTTTCCGGATAATTTAGAATATGTTAAAAAGTTCGACCGGATATAAATACCCAATTTTTCCCCTGCCGGAAAATTTCCAAGTGTTGGATTTTTCCGTGGTTTAAAGACGTTCTAAGTAGTGCAAGTAATGCGATGGTCCCTCTAGAAGACAACAAACCTTAACTCAATTATGTGACCGTCTTGAACTGCCCTTTGAACCTTAGGGTTTGGGGCGGTCCGGCGTGCCACATGTGAGGCGTTGGCTTGACCCTTCTACGGCTGGACCGTTGGTACTGAGGCATGAAGTGAATGTTTTTGAACTTATTTCATGTGTTGATCTTTTTCAGGAAAACTTGGGTGTTTGACTGTTCGATCGGAAAGTTTAACACTTTCTGTTTATCTGGAATGTGATACAATAATTGGAATTCACAAGTTGTTATGAGATAACTGAATGAATATTATAAATCTAGCGGTTTAGTCTCACTTGATCGGTTGCCACAGAATTTTGATGCAATCAAAAGTCCGTTGCAATCACGTAGCGTACGTGGATACTGTAGGGTTCCTAGGCACACTAAAGAAGTTTCACAAGTGATCAAACATGCCCAATTGAAATTTTACATGTGCCGAGAAAACCTAATACGGATCGTTAACTAGATATATAGGCGATGCGAGCAAGTAATCGAATTAAATACTAAGGGAAAGTGACTACAACCTTTGTAGATCCGGTCCACCACCTCCTAGGCTCCGTGATGAAGTCCCCTCGCTGTCCAAATCATATCTTGGGCTCTAGTGTCGGATTCATCGGAGAAAAACGGGCTAGGTCATCGACGACGATGCCGAAGATGATCTACGTCGAGGCATCGCTAGATCAAGCTCCAACTTCACCAAGTCAAGAAAACTTGTGAAGGAAACACCCTATACTACTTGGCAAGAGGTAGAGGATGAAGAAATAGGATGTGGGTTCACTTTAGAATTGGATTTCTCACTAGTTTTCATCACTTGCCATTGGAGTAGCAAGCTTTCTTCATGAAGGAAGAAGATGAAGAAGAAGAAGAAGATATGATAAGTCTTGTATTTTTAAATGAAAAAGAATTAAATCTTATCATACTTTCAACCTTAGTTAGGTGTAGAGAAAAGACCAGGGTTAAAAGGATGGTTAGGGTTAAGCATAAGAACAAAAGAGTGACTTAGTCAAAGTTTCAAGAAACTTCAACTAAAAACAAAACATTCAACCATTCATTTTTCCTTTTCTTTTTCCAAAATGAATAAATAAGAAAGATAAATGAATAAATAATCAAAACCCTAATCATTAACTTAAACCATGGTTTGATTCTTTACACTTAACCAAGTAAGCATGTATCATCAAACATGATACAAACATGTGCACAAAACTATATCGCATATACAATGTGTACAATTCAAGTGAGAAAATCCTTTTAAAGTGAACCAATACTAGTTAACGCAAAGTAATATATCAAATATTTAAATATGCACTAAATCATTAAATCAACACTTGATTTAACGATCCGGTCATATCGGATATAACCGACTAGTATCATATGTATCGGCTTATCGAATCAATCCTTGATTCGATAACTAGGTTATATCGCATATAACCAATCGATACATTGATCGCAAGAATGTAATACGGTATCACATACTCGAATTATTCTCGGTCCCGCACATATCTCATATGCGCTCCTATTTCGTTTCGCTTGAGCCAGGAAACCTCTGTGTAGGACTCTAAAGACTCGTCAATACGCCGGCAGCAGATGATGATCATATCAAGCATCCACAAGCCGCAAGCGGTCTGCTAAACGTAACGGCCACCCGGGTATTGAGCGATCAGAAGATCGACGAGCAAGCCCGCTCACACTCCTGCGAATCCAACCAGTAACACTTACCGTACAGTCCGGTCTGTTCGTCTGATATGTCGCATATCTCGCCTAGGGGTGGTAAACGTCAGACCCCAGTAGCTCGATAAGTCATGCCGACTTGAGGTCCATAACATTCGTGAAACTACTGATAACTCTTACCAGTATATCACTGCAACCCTGGCCAGGGATTTCCTGTTATGGCCAGTCGAGCATAGCACAACATCAACCCCCAATACTGGGAGAGACGAATCCCCTCCTATCGCTCATTGCCTCCATGTGAATCGGGACTGTACCCAAAAACCACCTGTTTGCACAACTCAGTAGAGCCGTGGTAGGGTGGAAATCAAAGAACAGTGGGAGACACACAAGACTCTATGACGATCTCGGGTCAACAGACTAAGCTGTACCAGTGTCACCAGAGAACTGCCATCTGACGTGAGGTATAATACCATCTGGGAGTTCTCGGCGAGTCCGTTCAGTGTACCCAGTCTCCACTGAGCACCCGCATACCATCTTCGATGTCAAACACCAATGGATATAGGATCATCCATCGCCCATCGCATGGGTCGAGAAGATATGCGCTAGTCTACTCTGGAATATCGATGCCCCGTCTCGATATTCCCTCGACTAGGAACATTTCAAGGATGTACTCATGGACTACCCAGGCCCCACTAGTATGATCTGTATCATAGTCCTGGAAGTCGAGTACACATCCTAAGGGCTTTATCAACATGTAACAGAGAGACAGAAAGTATACACGTTAAGATAAAGAGCAACCAGATAGCGTACTATCATGTCGAGCAAGAAAGTCCTACCTATATATGTCCCAGCTTCCACTACAATATACATCCAATGTACAGTAATGGCCTCTAGGGCATACATATAACTAACAATCTCCCACTTGCACTAGGGCCATCTGTAGCAGTGGTTGCAGTATCGCATACTCAACCATCCCCTAAAAGTCTCTCTTTGGGAAAAGGCCTTCGTGAGTGGATCCGCCGTGTTGTCCTCTGAGTCTACTCTCCTAACCTCGATTACCCTGGAGATCAGCTATCTCCATGATCAGGTGATGCTGCCTCAGAATATGTCTGGGTCACTGATGGGACCAGGGTTCCAGGGCAAAAGCCACAGTTCCATTGTCACACAATGGTAGGAACCTAGTTCATCCTATGAACCAATATACACCCAAACTGCCTCTTTGGTAGTATCTTTAATAGCGATGTTACCAGCCTTTATCTTCTAGTTTGCCACGGTATCTAGCTTGGAACTCTTCCAACATACCGTCCCTTTACTGAGGGTAAAGACAATGCCTGTGACTGACATTCAGTCGTCTTTATCACCCTGGAACTCTTCCAGTGATTCTCCCCAGGATCGATTGATACCATCTCACTACAACTAGTGAGTATCCCAACATCCAATTAGATCCATCTCATAGATCCAAAGCTTAGGATTTAGTAGGTATCATTTTGATCCTATATGGAAAATCTTTGTGATAAGCGGAGATTGATCGAGCGTAGCATAGGAAACTCCTTCCCTAACAAGAGTATGTCATCCACGTACTCTACGAGGATCGTCACCATACTCCCTACTACCTTTTTGTTTATACAAGGTTCATCTACCATTTTGATGATGTCAACTTCTTTGACTAATCCATCAAAACAGATGTTCCAACTTCGCGATGCCTGCTTTATCCTATAAAGCATCTTGCATACGTTTCTGGTGCTCCCACTGTCTATGAGGCCCTCTGGCTGTGTACTTATAGACGTTCTATTCTAAATCATTATTTAGAAAAGTTGTCATGGCACCCAACCACCAGATATCGTAGTCATGGTATGTAGCCATGGCAAGTAGGATCTGGATGGACTTAAGCATAGTCCCTGGAAAAGGTTTCATCATTATCCGGGCCTGGTCGATGACGAAAACCTTTAACAAATCTAGCTTTGAAAGTCTCAACTTGTCCATCTACACCAAGTAATCTTCTCAAGATATACTTGCTCCTGATGGGGATTTAACCCTTCAGATATCGCAACCAAAGTCCATACTTTGTTGGTGTATATGGATTCCATCTCAGATTGCTAAGCATCCAGCCATTCTTACAGAGTCCCTACTCTTGATGGCCTGCTCGAATCTAGTTGGGTCATCATCTCATGATGCAATCCTTGCTCCCACTGTCATCGAGAAACCGAGGTATCTCTCAGGCAGGCGAGGAACCCTACCAGATCGGCGGAGAGGCTGAGGTTCGTCGGGGACTATAGAATCCTTTGGTTCTGTCAAATCATCTGCTGTAGTTTGTATAGCTGGAACCTTTCCAGTTCTACATTACAGACCTTGCCTCGATCTTGTCCGGCTTTTGCTTTTGACATAGGCCGGACAATCCCAAATCTTAACTTACTTAAGAGATAGGATCTTCCCACACCATATCTTATATGGAGTGGTAGGCAGTGATTTGATTCGAACCCTATTCAATAGGTATGCAGCTTCTCAAGCGCATAACTCCCAAAAAAGGAAACAGGTAACTCAGCAGTACTCATCATAGAGCACACCTTATCATATAGGGTGTGATTGCTCCGCCCCGATACACCAATGTGCTATGGTTATTTGGAGGAGTAATGCTGAGAGAGAATCTCATTCTCCTTTAGAATAATCCAGGAATTCCATGCACAAGTATTCTCCTCCTTGATCTCATCAAAGGACATAATACTTATACCCGGTTGTTGGTTCTCTACTTCTAACTTATATTCTGTGAATACCTCAAAAGGTTCGGACTTATGTTTCAACAGGAACATATGACTGAATCTTGAAAGATTATCAGAGAATATAATGAAGTATAAAGAACCAGTCCTGACATGTGTAGACAGGAGACCTTACATACATCATTATGTATCAGTCCCAAGAGTTTACTAACTCTTCCTCTGTTTCCAATAAACAGAGCTATGGTCATCTTATCTTTGTGACATGACTGGCAAGTTTCACAAGATGTAAATTCAAACTGATTTAAATATGCATCTAAAATGTAACTTCAGCCAGTCGGGTCGCATTGATATGACCTAGTCTACAATGCCGCAAGAATGATTCGTTCATTTCTGAACTTTTCCTCTTGCGTGTGTTCTGTATACTAGGAACTGTAGTTTGATTTAGAACGTCAATGCTTTTAGATAACGTGCCTGAACCGATCAACTTTTGATATAGGAAATGTTCAAAACATTATCTATCAATACAAAATTATATCCTTTCTTTACTAATAAAGAGACTGATATGATTTTGTATATCAGGTTCGGTATCTAATAGCATTTGTTCAGAATCAATGTATTGGTAATACAGGGTGACAGTGACCAACAGACTTGGCTGCAACACTTGCCCCGGTTTCTGTCTCATGAAACTTATCACCCGTTCTCAGTTTTTCTACCTTTTTGTAGCCCTATGTAACAGCTTACATATCTGGGATCCTGATCCGGTATCATATACCCAGGATTCAGAGGATACTGAGATACAGTTCTTTGTAATGAACATACCCGAAGGAGATGCATCATATGCACTTTCTTCGTTTGGGCGGCATGGGAAATCTGGTATTCCCCAATTTCCTGCTCTGTCTTATAACAATTATAAGTTGGAGCGGGACCAACGTTCCCCAGCTCAGTATAACAAGCGGGTTCGGTCAATACATCCGTATTATTATCTTGATTAAGGCGTGATATGGTCGCTACCAGGAGAGAGAGAGAGAAGAAAACACTCAGCGTGCGCTCTTGCAAGATTAGATTGGTTATGTATTTTATCTAATCAGGATGGCTCCCACTGTTTTTATCAAATCTTCCTTCAAACCCTAAAAGGAAAGACTAACCGGGATTAATTACACTCTACAAGTTCGCCAATCTTTCAGCCAGGCTAGTGTCGGTACTTTGAGGGAGGTTCCCCGTGCTTTCGCACGGACCTAATTACAGTAAACCTCGTTTTCCCAGAGGCGTAACCCCGTTGACACCTTTCTAGACACCTACTTGATCGGCTAATTGTAAAGTGCAAAACTCTCCCAGGAGTAACAATTACTCGCAGTGGGTATCGGGATCCAACTATCATATAGAAGGTATGCAATCTCATTGCAAATTTCAACACTTGAAACTCCCGATAAAGGTTTTTACCCCTAGCACCTATGACCTTAACTATGGTCAACAAATCATAAGTACTAGTCAAGTTCTACCCATCATTTCATGATTAATTAGACCCACCCACATGACCCTTAACTAAGGTCAACAAAGTCATGCGACTGTCCTAACTAATCGCATCATATGCGGTGTAGGAAGACATCACTTAGCTACCGTACACTGTGCCTTGACTATGGTCAACAAACACAGCACGAATACTAAGTACTCTACTTCCTAAAATGACGGAGGGTTACGAATGGTTTTTGTGAAAACCTTTAACGCTTTGAACTTGATCTCGTTGCGGAATCAAATGGTTTTTAAATGGAATGTTTTCGAGGCTTTTCTAGTTTTGCTAAAGGGGTCACTCCCGGTGAAGGGACTGTCGGCCCTTTCCTCGTCGAATGAGGTGCGGGATATATCATATATATCACTGTGCAAAGCGGAAACTATAGAAGCGATCAAAGACAAACCGAGGGTTGTAGCATCTGCCAGTTATTGCTAAAGGAGTCACTCCCGGTGAAGGGATCTCGGTCCTTTCCTCATCGAATAAGGTGCAGGATGTTCTACAATGAACACCGCGATGCAAAGCAAGAACTGTAGCTACCTGTTTTATTTTGAAATTCGATTCCACAACATCAATTAGGTTTATTTTCTTTCATTAATCTCATTAATGAAAATCCCATCATTTAATTCCACCTAAACATCACAGATAAATATAACGTACGCTTATGCCATCCGCATTCGCCTCGATGTCCCGTCTGCACCGTTAGGTTAGGTAACTAACGCCAGAGCGAGGCAGGGCTAGCGCGGGTGTAAAACATAAGCAACGTCTATATAATATATCATATATACTATATACAATATCTGTCTGAACAGAGCACAGAACATCGCATGATCACATCACAGATAATGCAGCAGAAAGAATCATATGAAATATTGGATATACTAGGACGTCCGTGTTTTCAATACGAGCCAGTATAAAACACGGATTCCACGGTCGTGATGAATAGCCAATCCCACACCCCTAGACCCCTACGAGAGCGGCAAGTAACCCTACCAATTCTAGGGTTAGGAGACCCGGACTCGACTCCTCGAGTTGGTCTCCCACTGGACCCCAGAACCCGATTACTTGTGCTCCCCTCCTTGGGTCTATCCTAGTGCAGAAAAGTAAATAATATACATCAACGGTGACAACTTCCGCAACCTGGAAGTGCCCCAATAAAAGAATATTACATACAAGTTTTTACATGAATGAAAATGAAAAACACTCATCTCACATAGAAAAAACCCCGGCTATTCAAGCACGACGATCCGATATAACATATCCAGCAACACATAACATCAGATGTCATCAACGTAAGTAAATATGCGCATACCAATTGTCGTTGACATATAGCAACGAAACCGGCGATATCACATATTACACTTACGGTCACAGAAAAGAAAATGTAAAACTACAACAGTTGGAATCCGCAACCTCTTTAGATATCACATGCCTAATCAAATGAATTACTTAGACATCGCATGCCTAACAATTATAAACCCCGCATTTTAGTCTCAAAATCGAAAACACTTTTCAATATCAAGTCGGGCAATTCAACAGGATTCCCGACATTCTGATCGAATGCTCGTCGCAAACTTTAGTAGGCGGCCGCACCCCTGATACCGTCGACGAAGTGCACCAAGGCGGAACACCGCTGCCGCGAGCACCCGGACGGATGCTTTCGGCGACGGGGTTCTCCTACAGTCACTTGGTCGGGGCTATGGGGTGAGGCTGTCTATTAAGTTTACCCGGCGAGTATCCGCGTACGCTACGTGATTGCAACGGACTTTTGATCACATCAAAATTCCGTGGCAACCGATCAAATGAGACTAAAGTGCTATATTTATAACATTCATTCAGTTATCACATAACTACTTGTGAATTCCAATTATTGTATCACAATCCGGATAAATAGAAAATGTTAAACTTTCCGATCGAACAATCGAACACCCAAATTTTCCCGATACAGCTCAACACATGAAATAAGTCTAACAACATTCAGTTCGTGCCTCAGTACCAACGGTCCAGCCGTAGAAGGGTCAAGCCAACGCCTCACATGTGGCACGTCGTACTGCCCCAAACCCGAAGGTTGAAAAGGCAGTTCAAGACGGTCACATAATCGAGTTAAGGTTTGTTGTCTTCTAGAGGGTCCATCGCGTTACTTGCACTACTTAGAACGTCGTTAAATTACGGAAAATTCCAACACTTGAAAATTTTCCGGCAGGGGAAAAAGTGGGTATTTATGTCCGGTCGAAATTTTTAACATATTCTAAAATATCCGAAAAACACATAGACAAAATTAGACAATCCGATCGAATGTACGAACTCCTAATACAACCCAAAAAACTCAACTCTTGATTTCAGATAAAAAAAAATTCCCAGGAAAACCAGCACTGCAAAATAGGAATTACTGTGCAAAATTGAATGCCTAATAAGACAAAACGGCCGCGGTTCCGCCGCACTTTTGAGGGATCATTAGTTACTTTTTGCACCGTAATTCTTAGAATTTCCTGCTGATTTTTCTGCATATTTTTAATTCTCAAAAATCCACGAAAACTGAAAATGTCCAGAGAGCACTTTCAAGTCGGGGTTTCGGGTCGATCGGACTTCTAACTTCGTCTACGCATCGCCTAAGGCTCTAGCTAGGCTCTGATACCACTGTAGGGTTCCTAGGCACACTAAAGAAGTTTCACAAGTGATCAAACATGCCCAATTGAAATTTTACATGTGCCGAGAAAACCTAATACGGATCGTTAACTAGATATATAGGCGATGCGAGCAAGTAATCGAATTAAATGCTAAGGGAAAGTGACTACAACCTTTGTAGATCCGGTCCACCACCTCCTAGGCTCCGTGATGAAGTCCCCTCGCTGTCTAAATCATATCTTGGGCTCTAGTGTCGGATTCATCGGAGAAAAACGGGCTAGGTCATCGACGACGATGCCGAAGATGATCTACGTCGAGGCATCGCTAGATCAAGCTCCAACTTCACCAAGTCAAGAAAACTTGTGAAGGAAACACCCTATACTACTTGGCAAGAGGTAGAGGATGAAGAAATAGGATGTGGGTTCACTTTAGAATTGGATTTCTCACTAGTTTTCATCACTTGCCATTGGAGTAGCAAGCTTTCTTCATGAAGGAAGAAGATGAAGAAGAAGAAGAAGATATGATAAGTCTTGTATTTTTAAATGAAAAAGAATTAAATCTTATCATACTTTCAACCTTAGTTAGGTGTAGAGAAAAGACCATGGTTAAAAGGATGGTTAGGGTTAAGCATAAGAACAAAAGAGTGACTTAGTCAAAGTTTCAAGAAACTTCAACTAAAAACAAAACATTCAACCATTCATTTATCCTTTTCTTTTTCCAAAATGAATAAATAAGAAAGATAAATGAATAAATAATCAAAACCCTAATCATTAACTTAAACCATGGTTTGATTCTTTACACTTAACCAAGTAAGCATGTATCATCAAACATGATACAAACATGTGCACAAAACTATATCGCATATACAATGTGTACAATTCAAGTGAGAAAATCCTTTTAAAGTGAACCAATACTAGTTAACGCAAAGTAATATATCAAATATATAAATATGCACTAAATCATTAAATCAACACTTGATTTAACGATCCGGTCATATCGGATATAACCGACTAGTATCATATGTATCGGCTTATCGAATCAATCCTTGATTCGATAACTAGGTTATATCGCATATAACCAATCGATACATTGATCGCAAGAATGTAATACGGTATCACATACTCGAATTATTCTCGGTCCCGCACATATCTCATATGCGCTCCTATTTCGTTTCGCTTGAGCCAGGAAACCTCTGTGTAGGACTCTAAAGACTCGTCAATACGCCAGCAGCAGATGATGATCATATCAAGCATCCACAAGCCGCAAGCGGTCTGCTAAACGTAACGGCCACCCGGGTATTGAGCGATCAGAAGATCGACGAGCAAGCCTGCTCACACTCCTGCGAATCCAACCAGTAACACTTACCGTACAGTCCGGTCTGTTCGTCTGATATGTCGCATATCTCGCCTAGGGGTGGTAAACGTCAGACCCCAGTAGCTCGATAAGTCATGCCGACTTGAGGTCCATAACATTCATGAAACTACTGATAACTCTTACCAGTATATCACTGCAACCCTGGCCAGGGATTTCCTGTTATGGCCAGTCGAGCATAGCACAACATCAACCCCCAATACCGGGAGAGACGAATCCCCTCCTATCGCTCATTGCCTCCATGTGAATCGGGACTGTACCCAAAAACCACCTGTTTGCACAACTCAGTAGAGCCGTGGTAGGGTGGAAATCAAAGCACAGTAGGAGACACACAAGACTCTATGACGATCTCGGGTCAACAGACTAAGCTGTACCAGTGTCACCAGAGAACTGCCATCTGACGTGAGGTATAATACCATCTGGGAGTTCTCGGCGAGTCCGTTCAGTGTACCCAGTCTCCACTGAGCACCCGCATACCATCTTCGATGTCAAACACCAATGGATATGGGATCATCCATCGCCCATCGCATGGGTCGAGAAGATATGCGCTAGTCTACTCTGGAATATCGATGCCCCGTCTCGATATTCCCTCGACTAGGAACATTTCAAGGATGTACTCATGGACTACCCAGGCCCCACTAGTATGATCTGTATCATAGTCCTGGAAGTCGAGTACACATCCTAAGGGCTTTATCAACATGTAACAGAGAGACAGAAAGTATACACCTTAAGATAAAGAGCAACCAGATAGCGTACTATCATGTCGAGCAAGAAAGTCCTACCTATATATGTCCCAGCTTCCACTACAATATACATCCAATGTACAGTAATGGCCTCTAGGGCATACATATAACTAACAGATACTCGCCAGTAAAACTTAATAGATTGCCACGCCCCATAGCCTCGACCAAGTGACTGTAGCAGAACCCCATCGCCGAAAGCATCCGTTCGGATGCTCGCGGTAGCGGTGTTCCGCCTTGGTGCACTTCGTCGACGGTATTAGGGGTGCGGCCGTCTACTAAAGTTTGCGACGAGCATTCGATCAGGATGTCGGGAATCTTGTTAAATTGCCCGACTTAATATTGAAAAGAGTTTTCGATAATGAGACTAAAATGCGGGGTTTATAATTGTTGGGCATGTGATGTCTAAGTAATTCATTTGATTAGGCATGCGATGTCTAAAGAGGTTGCGGATTCCAACTGTTGCAGTTTTACACTTTATTTTGTGTGACCATAAGTGTAATATGTGATATCGCCGGTTTCGTTGCTATATGTCAACGACAATTGGGATGCGCATATTTACTTACGTTGATGACATGTGATATTATGTGTTGCTGGATATGTTATATTGGATCGTCGTGTTTGAATAGCCGGGGGTTTTTTATGTGAGATGAGTGTTTTTCATTTTCATTCGTGTAAAAACTTGTATGTAATATTCTTTTATTGGGGCACTTCCAGGTTGCGGAAGATGTCACCCATTGTATATTATTTACTTTTCCGCACTAGCATAGACCCAAGGAGGGGAGTACAAGTAACCGGGTACTGGAGTCCAGTGGGAGACCAACTCGAGGAGTCGAGTCCGGGTCTCCTAACTCTAGAATTGGTAGGGTTGCTTACCGCTCTCGTAGGGGTCTAGGGGTATGGGTTTGGCTATTCATCGCGACCGTGGAATTCGTGTTTTATACTGGCTCGTATTGAAAACACGGACGTCCTAGTATATTCAATGTTTCATATGATTCTTCTGCTGCGATATCTGTGATGTGATCATGTGATATGTTCTGTGATGGATACAGTATATAGTATATATGATATATTATATAGACGTTACTTATATTTTACACCCGCGCTAGCCCTGCCCCGCTCTGCCGTTAGTTACCTAACCTAACGGTGTACGAGGGGACATCGAGGCGAATGCGGATGGCATAAGTGTACGTCGTATTTATCTGTGATGTTTAGGTACTTAAATGATGGGACTTCATTAATGAGATTAATGAAATAAAAGAAACCTAAAGATGCTGTAGAATCGAATTTCAAAAATAAAACAGGTAGCTACAGTTCTTGCTTTGCACAGCGGTATATATGATATATCCTGCACCTTATTCGATGAGGAAAGGGCCAATGATCCCTTCACCGGGAGTGACCCCTTTAGCAATAACTGGCAGATGCTACACCCCTCGGTTTGTCTTTTGATTGCTTCTATAGTTTCTGCTTTGCACAGCGATATATATGATATATCCCGCACCTCATTCGACGAGAAAAGGGCCGACGATCCCTTCACCGGGAGTGACCCCTTTAGCAAAACTAGAAAAGCCTCAAAAATACTCCATTTTAAAATCATTTGATTCTACAACGATATCAAGTTCATTACGCAATAGGTTTTCAGAAAAACCTGTCGTAGCCCTCCGTCATTTCAGATAAGTAGTAGTTAGTATTCGTGCTACGTTTGTTGGCCTTTGTCAAGGCGTAGTGTGCGGTAGCTGACTGGTGCTTATCTGCTTATGCATATGATGCAGATTGGGTTAGGGTAGTCGTGCGACTTTGTTGGCCTTTGTCAAGGGTCGTGCGGGTGGGTTTAATTCAATCAGGAAATGACGGGTTGAACTTGACTAGCATCCTATGGTTTGTTGGCCTTTGTCAAGGTCATAGGAGGTTAGGGGCAAAATTATCGGGAATTTCAAGTGTTGAAATTTGCAATGAGATTGCATACCTTCTATGAGATAGTTGGATCCCGATACCCGCTGCGAGTAAAAGTTACTCCTGGGAGAGTTTTACACATTACAATTAGCCGATCAAGTAGGTGTCTAGAAAGGTGTTAACGAGGTTACGCCTCTGGAAAAACGAGGTTTACATTAATTAGGTTCGTGCGAAAGCACGGAGGACCTCCCTCAAAGTACCGACACTGGCCTGGCTGAAAGATTGGCGAACTTGTAGTGTGTAATTAATCCTGGCTAGTCTTTCCTTTTAGGGTTTGAAGGAAGATTTGATAAAAACAGTGGGAGTCATCCTGATTAGATAAAATAATAACCAATCTTTTCTTGCAAGAGCGCACGCTGAGTGTTTTCTTCTCTCTCTCTCCTGGTAGCGACCATATCACGCCTTAATCAAGATAATAAAACGGATATATTGACCGAACCCGCTTGTTATACTGAGCTGGGGAACGTTGGTCCTGCTCCAACTTATAATTGTTATAAGACAGAGCAGGAAATTGTTAGTGTATATACCCTAGAGGCCATTACTGTATCATACTAGTTTTTATATTACTTGATGGAAGCTTGGGATATTCACAGTTATATATACAATCTTGCTCGAAATGGTAGTATGCTACTTGGTTTGTCTCTGCTTTAATATGTGCATGTGTTTCTTTTAGCATATCGCTGATATACATATTAGTAGAGCCCTTAGGATCTTTGCTTGATTACCAGCGTTGTGATGGCGCTCACACTCGTGGGAGCTGGGTAATCCATAAGCACATCCTTATACTGGTCCCTGGTTGTTGGACTATCGAGACAGGGCATCGATACTCCGGAGTAGACTAGCGTATGCGCTTCTCATCCCAGCGTGGGAGACGGTCTGTCCCACAGCCGTCAGTACGTCGTACTTGAGATAGTATGCGGGTGCTCGTTAGGTTACGAGTACACTGGACAGGATTCGTCGAGGACTGTTGGTTGGTATTATACCTATCGTCAGTTATCAGTTCCCAGGTGACATGTGTACAGCTTAGTCCGCTGACTTGACACTGTCACTTCTCCTCGAGTGTGTTCCCACTGCACTTTGATTACTACCCTACCACGGCTCAAATGAGTCGTGCAAACAGGTAGTTTTTGGGTGCAGTCCCGAAGCACTTGGAGGCAGTGACGGTTAGACAGGATTCGTCTCTCCCGGTATTAGGGGTTGACATCGCACTGTGTCCAGGAGAGCCATTACACGAGTAGTCCCTGGCCAGGGCAAGCGAGATATACTGGTAGGTTTCCAGTGTTATCTCAGGGTGTTCTGGGCTACACTCCGACACGACTTGTACCGCTATTAGGGGACTGACGTTCACCGCCCCCTAGGCCCGCCATGCGATGTATCAGACGAACAGACCGGACTGTACGGAGACTGTCACATACAGGCTCAGTAGGAGTTCAGATGGGGTTCACCTCGTCAGTCTTCTTATCGGCATCTACCTGGGGACCGTTACGTACAGCTAGTGCCGCTTGCGGTCTGTGGTTAAACCCACTGCCAACGTAGTGTCGAGTCTTTAGAGTCCCACACAGAGAGCTATTCGCCTTTAGGCAAAATGAGTAGAGGTCGCATGGTTTTGCGATAAGGTTCGTTCACATCCGCGCACTTGTGCACGTTTGCTGTCCGGACAGCTTATACTAATGGGCTTTGGTTTAAAACGGATCCTAGTATATGATTTGGGATTGGTTTTATCTCATTGTATTCGTGTTCCTTGGAACACGAATACGGGTGCGTATGCACAGTTGCTTGAGACAGAGGGAGAGGACTTTGATTAGGGTTAATGACCATTGTCATTTTTATTAACCCTAATGCTTATGTGTGTATTATGGTTAATTGATATTAGTTTAATATAATTGTGCATGGTTATGGTTGTTGACCATTTGACCTTCTTGACTTGTTGACTTAGGTTGACACTTTGAACATCATCATTTCATTTGGAAGATGCTCTTTGATCCTTGAAATTTGCATTAAAAATGAAATGATAATGGTCATGTCTTGATTAACCATGACAATTATCTAGCTAATTATCAATTTATAATAATTCACACATATATGTGAGAATGGTTGTTTTATTCTCTCATTCTATCATTCACTTTCTCTCTCTTGTTCTTTCTCTCCCTCAAGCTCTCCCCTCTCATGTGTTGAGAAACACTTGAGCTTGAGAAAAACCTCTTCTTGACAATCTTTACTCTCATCTAGGGTTTTAGGACTAGCACTTCTAGCACCCTAGTTACTTCTAGCTTGAAGTTGAAGCCAAAGGTTGAGGCTTTCGGGTGGATCTTTCTTCGACATGAGAAGACGACAAAGGTGATCCCTTTCTACTACTCCAAGGAGCAAGGAGAGAAGGACATAAAGCCCTAGGTATAACCATTCTACCTTTAGCTAGTTTCTAGTTAGCTTTAGCTTGTTTTTGTTTAGCAAAGATCCTTCTTTGTCTAGTCCATGTTGCCTAAAGTGATAAAAATCCGATTTTTATTCCGTTTTCCGCCTCCCCGCAAGCACCGGGGTGGGCAACGTGGACTTACAGTGGTATCAGAGCCTAACTAAACCTAAACTAGCTAGGTAGTAAAGTGTATGGAAGTTCAATCGGAAAAAATCGCAAAACCGAGTTTACAAAATCCCAAGTTTCTGTTAAAATTTTTCCTGTTCAAAATAAAATAATTCGTACATCAAAAATCAACTCAGGGTTTTGTGAAGAAAGCCACCAAAAACGATCCAGTGACTCGCTCAAAGAGCCGCGGTTCCGCGGCAATAGCAAGCTATTGCCGCGCAACCGCGGCCGTTTTGGATCGGCTCTGGGTCGAGTTTGGTGCAGTGTTCTTCTGGCATGGTTTTGGGATTTTTAAGATGGTTTATATGTGCCCAGATTTTCCAGAAAAGAAATTTGTTTTTGGGGGCCTATAAATCCGTATTTTTGATCGAACTTCAATACACTTTGACTGAAGGGTTATATCTGTGATGTTTATATGTATTCAACGTCGGCTAATCGCTATATGTCGATTAGTGGGGGTTATACGTATCTGTGATCTGTGTTTGATGATGGTATGTGTATATGAATGCGTTGAATTGTCGCGGGTGAATAGCCGGGGTGGATGTGAGATGAGTGTTTCTTTTTCTTTCATTCATTGTAACATGTAAATTGATGTAATATTATTTGTATGGCCGCGCAACCGGGTCGGGGTTGTAGCCGTCATTGTATAATTCTTTTTACTGTTTTTGCTCCTAGGATAGACCCATGGAGGGGGTGCACAAACTACCGGGTATCTAGAAGTGCCGAGTGGCCTACTCACGGTGGTGAGGGAGGTTGCTTCGCTTCGGGTACTTGGCGGGTAGTTTGCCGCACCCGTAGGGGTCTTGGGTGGGGTATTGGCTATTCACCACGACCGTGTAATCCGCTTTTCGTTGCAGGCTCGAACGGATTGCGGATTCCTAGTATATCCAATGTATTCATCTGTGATCTGTAATGTCTATCATTGCTATATATTTATATATTATAACTATTTAGGCTTTGCTTATGTTTTACAGCCGCCCTAGCCCAGCCCCCGCTCTGTTGTTAGTTAAGTAACCTAACGGGTGATGACGGGGCCCCGTGGCGAATGCGAATGGCATAAGTGTACGTCATATTTTGGTTGTTTTCTGCAATGGTAGGATTAAATGATGGGACGCATTAAAAGAACTAATGCAAGAAAATAAACCAAGTAAAAGTCGATTGGAACACTTTGAAAACCACTCGGTTCTTTTCAAAACTAAACTTTTAAACGCGGAGCTTGAACCACTCCTTTTAAAAGCTATCTCGTTCCATCGATTATATCAAGTTCACTACGTTCACGGTTTCGCCAAAACCATTCGTAGCCCTCCATCATTTCAGTTAAATATTCGGTAATATTCAAGCTATGTATTTTGACCTCACGCCAAGGCATAGTGATTGGTAGCTGCCGGATATTTATCTGTTGCATAGATAGAATGCGTTGGTTTGAGACAGTCGTACTGCCATTTTGGCCTACGTCAAGGGTAGGTATGGGTGGGTTCAAATTAACCGGGATAATGATGGGAAGAACTTGACATGTGACTTATGACATTTTGACCTCACGCCAAGGTCATAAGAGCATGGGGCAAAAATCCACATCGGGAGTTTCATAAGTACTGAAACTTGCTAGCGCTGCATACCATTTGGAGTGTGATGATTCTAGTAGGATTCCTTCGGTTTTATCACGCGATGATATTTGGATCCCGATCCTACTGTGAGTATATGCTACTCCTCGGGAAAACTCTCACTTAACGATCAATGCTATAAACCTAGTAGGTGTCTAGAAAGGTGTTAGCGGGGCTACGCCCACAGGGAAAAGAGGTTACTTAATTACGGAACTTCGCGAAAGCGTTGGAAAACCTCCCTCGAAGTACCGACACTGGCCTGACTAAACGGTTAAGCAAGTATTGTACGGTGAGATTGATCCCGACTAATCCTTTCTTTACGGTTTGAGAAGGGATTCGAGAGACAGTGGGAGCCATCCTGTTTAGACAAACTAAAAACCACTCTAAACATGCAAGAGCATCATGCTAAAGTGTTTCTTTTCTCTCTCCTAATTGCAGCGACCATTCAACATGACCGGACTTAAGTTATTACTAGATAAAAACATACTGACAGGGCCGAACTACAAAGATTGGCTTAGGAATGTCAAGATGGCAATCACTTACGACAAGCTGGGGTATCTCCTTACCACCAAAGCTCCCCCTGTCCCAGGTCCCAAAACCAGTGTCGCGGATAGGGAAATCCGTAAGACATGGGAAATAGATTGCGCGAAGGCCAAATGCCTCGTACTTGCCTCGATGGACAACGAACATCAGAGGAGGCACGAGAATATGGACCTAGAGTCCATATTTCTTCATACAAAAGAACTGTATGGAGAGCAGTCTCGTATCGCCAGATACGAAGTGTCGAAGAAGTTGTTTTCGGCAAGGTTGGCCGTCGGATCATCGGTAGCGGAACACGTGCTTAAGATGATTGGCTACATAGAGGAGCTCGCAGAACTTGGGACCACGTTGGAGAATGAGCTCTATACGGACTTGATTCTCCAGTCCCTTCCTTCCACTTACGCCCAGTTCATCCTGAACTTCAACTTACAGGAAAAGGAAGTTGAACTTTTAGAGCTCCTCAACATGTTGAGGAGTGCAGAGGGCACCCTACAGAAAAGTAGGGAGACATCCACTTTGTTTGTAGGAGGATCTTCCTCTTCTAGGTCCAGGGCGAAAGCCAAGGGTAAGAAGAAGAAAGCCCCCGCCAAACCAAGAGGCGGTGTCAGTAAAGTGGATACGAAAGGAAAAGGAAAAGCAACAAAGGTAGCGGGTAAGCTGGTGGGGAAGGAAGAATGCTTCTACTGTCACAAAAGTGGTCACTGGAAACAGGATTGCAAGGCTTGGAAGGCCAGAACACGGGATTTGAAGCGAGTTGCGGCTTCAGCTTCAGGTGTGTATGTTATTGAAAACTGTCTATCAATAAACTCTGCATCCTGGGTATTGGATACCGGATCAGGATCTCATATCTGTAATTCTTTGCAGGCGTTGAGAAAGCATAGAGTTTTGAAGGCAGGTGACATGACCTTCAGAGTTGCAAACGGTGCTAGCATGGATGCTGAGGCCGTGGGAGACTATCACCTGGGACTGTCAGATGGACACTTTTTGGTTTTGCGTAGTTGTTATTATGTACCAAATGCAACCTGTAATATCATTTCTGTATCTTTATTATCTAAAGAAGGTTATGAATTTGAATTTGTAAGTAATGTAGTGAACATTCACCTTAATCATGTTTTGATTGGGTCAGGTACATTGAACAACGGTATATACGTGTTAAACCAACCACAGATTTTCAATGTCCAGAATACACACAAAAGAAAGTCTCCAGAAATCAATAAAACTTTCTTATGGCATTGTAGACTGGGTCACATCAATGAGAGAAGGTTGACTAAGTTACATGCAGAAGGATATTTGGATCCGTTCGAATATCAATCGTATGCAACTTGTCAATCTTGTCTCAAAGGAAAGATGACAAAGACTCCGTTCATTGGACACGGAGTAAGAGCGAGTGAGCTCTTGGGACTCGTACACAGCGACATGTGCGGTCCAATGTCTACACATGCACGAAGCGGTTATTCTTGTTAGTTATATGTATGCCCTAGAGGCCATTACTGTACATTGGATGTATATTGTAGTGGATGCTGGTACATATATAGGTAGGACTTTCTTGCTCGACATGATAGTACGCTATCTGGTTGCTCTTTATCTTAACATGTATACTTTCTATCTCTCTGTTACATGTTGATAAAGCCCTTAGGATGTGTACTCGACTTCCAGGACTATGATGCAGATCATACTAGTAGGGCCTGGGTAGTCAATGAGTACATCCTTCGATGTTCCTAGTCGTGGGAATATCGAGACGGGGCATCGATATTCCAGAGTAGACTAGTGTATATCTTCTCGACCCATGAGATGGGCGATGGATGATTCCATATCCATTGGTGTTTGACATCAGAGATGGTATATGGGTGCTCAGTGGAGACTTGGTACACTGAACGGACTCGCCGAGAACTCCCAGATGGTATTATACCTCACGTCAGATGGCAGTTCTCTGGTGACACTGGTACAGCTTAGTCTGTTGACCCGAGATCGTCATAGAGTCTTGTGTGTCTCCCACTGTGCTTTGATTTCCACCCTACCACGTCTCTACTGAGTCGTGCAAATAGGTGGTTTTTGGGTACAGTCCCGATTCACATGGAGGCAATGATCGATAGGAGGGGATTCGTCTCTCCCGGTACTGGCGGTTGATGTTGCGCTATGCTCGACTGGCCATAACAGGAAATCCCTGGCCAGGGTTGCAGTGATATACTGGTAAGAGTTATTAGTAGCTTCACGATTGTTATGGACCTCACGTCGGCATGACTTATCGAGCTATTGGGGTCTGACGTTTACCACCCCTAGGCGAGATATGCGACATATCAGACGAACAGACCGGACTGTACGGTAAGTGTTACTGGTTGGATTCACAGGAATGTGAGCGGGCTTGCTCGTCGATCTTCTGATCGTTCAATACCCGGGTGGCCGTTATGTTTAGCAGACCGCTTGCGGCTTGTGGGTGTTTGATATGATCATCACCTGCTGCCGGCGTATTGACGAGTCTTTAGAGTCCTACACAGAGGTTTCCTGGCTCAAGCGAAACGAAATAGGAGCGCATATGAGATATGTGCGGGACCGATAATAATGCGTGTATGTTATACCGTATTCTATTCTCGTGATGAATGTATCGATTGGTTGTATGCTATATAACCTAGTTATCGAATCAAGGATTGATTCGATAAGACGATACATTGGATATTAGTCGGTTATATGCGATATGACCGGATCGTTAAATCAAGTATTGATTTAATGATTTAATGTATAATTATATATTAGATATATTACTTTACATTAACTAATATTGGTTCACTTTAAATGGATTTTCTCACTTGAA
The DNA here is from genome assembly GCA_030015575.1 of Agapanthus africanus. Lineage (NCBI taxonomy): Eukaryota > Viridiplantae > Streptophyta > Magnoliopsida > Asparagales > Amaryllidaceae > Agapanthus > Agapanthus africanus. The sequence continues at coordinate 248,282,715 of CM057343.1, read as the reverse complement.
GTGCACATTGTATATATGATATAGTTTTGTGCACTGGTTTGTATCATGTTTGATTATACATGCAAACTTGGGTTTGTATAAGACATAAACCATGGTTATGTTAATGGTTAGGGTTTTGTTTATTTACTTATTTATTTATTCATTAATTCTTTTTTTGGGCAAGAATGAAATGGTGGCTTAGTTTGTTTCTTTCTTGAAAGTTCATGAAGCTTTGAAACTTTGACCATTTTGTCTCTTAGCCTTAACCTAACCATTCAACTTAACCCTAGTTTATTCTCTACAATTAACCATGGTTGCAATATGATAAGGGTCACTTGATTTTCTATTTTAATTAATTCATTCTTATTCATTTCTTTCTTCTTCTTCTTCTTGATGAAGAAAGAAAAGCTTTCTACAAAAATGGCAAGTGATGAAATCAAGTGAGAAACCAAAATCCAAAGTGAACCCATTTCCTATTTCTTCATCCTCTACCACTTGCCAAGTAGTATAGGGTGTTTTCTTCACAAGTTTCATGACTTGGTGAAGTTGGAGTTTGATCTTGAGTTGCCTCGAATTAGATCATCTTCGGCATCGAAGTCGACAACCTAGCCCGATCATTTCTTCGACGATACCATCGCTAGAGTCCGGGGTCCGATGATAGCAGCGGAGGGACGTCAAAGCGGAGCTATGGAGGTGGAGAACCGGATCTACAAAGGTTGTAGTCACTTCCCTTTTAGTTAAAGTTGTTAACTTGCATTGCATCGCCTATACATCTAGTTAACGATCCGTATTAGGGTTTGTAGGCGCATGAAAAAATTTGAATTGGACATGTTTGATCTGTTATGAGACCTCATTAGTGTGCCTAGGAACCCTACAGTGGTATCAGAGCCTAGCTAGAGCTTTGGGCGATGTGTAGACGAAGCTAGAAGTCCGATCGAACCCGATATCCCCGATTTCAACCCTCTCTGTACAATTTTTCAAACAGTGGATTTTTGTGAATTAAAAATTCTCAGAAAAACATGCAGGAAAAACTAAGAATTACTGTGAAGTACGGACCCCTAATTCAACAATTTGACCGCGGAACCGCGGCCAAACTAGGGGTTTTGCGGCGGTTCCGCGGCCAAAATTGTGACTTAGTCCCTGAAATTTCATGTAATTATTCTTAGGTCCTTTCTTGTTAATTTTTTCTGTGAATATTTTAATTCCACTCAAGTGTTGAGTTTTCTAGGGTTGTATTGGGGACTCGTTGATTCGATCGGATAATTTATCTTCGTTTAAGTTTTTCCGGATATTTTAGAAACTGTTAAAAAGTTCGACCGGATATAAATACCCACTTTTTCCCCTGTCGGGAAATTTCCAAGTGTTGGATCTTTCCGTAGTTTAAGAACGTTCTAAGTAGTTCAAGTAATGCGATGGTCCCTCTAGAAGACAACAAACCTTAACTCGATTATGTGACCGTCTTGAACTGCCCTTTGAACCTTAGGGTTTGGGGCAGTACGGCGTGCCACATGTGAGGCGTTGGCTTGACCCTTCTACGGCTGGACCGTTGGTACTGAGGCACGAAGTGAATGTTTTTAAACTTATTTCATGTGTTAAGCTGTTTCGGGAAAACTTGGGTGTTCGAATGTTCGATCGGAAAGTTTAACATTTTCTATTTATCCGGAATGTGATACAATAATTGGAATTTATAAGTAGTTATGAGATAACTAAATGAATGTTATAAATCAGGCACTTTAGTCTCACTTGATCGGTTGCCATGGAATTTTGATGTGATCAAAAGTCCGTCGCAATCACGTAGCGTACGCGGATACTCGTCGGGTAAACTTAATAGACAGCCTCACCCCATAGCCCCGACCAAGTGACTGTAGGAGAACCCCGTCGCCGAAAGCATCCGTTCGGGTGCTCGCGGCAGCGGTGTTCCGCCTTAGTGCACTTCGTCGACGGTATTGGGGGTGCGGCCGTCTACTAAAGTTTGCTACGAGCATTCGATCAGAATGTCGGGAATCCTGTTGAATTGCCCGACTTTATATTGAAAAGTGTTTTCGATTTTGAGAATAAAATGCGGGGTTTATAATTGTTAGGCATGCGATGTCTAAGTATTTCATTTGATTAGGCATGCGATGTCTAAGTATTTCATTTGATTAGGCATGCGATGTCTAAAGAGGTTGCGGATTCCAACTGTTGTAGTTTTACATTTTCTTTTCTGTGACCGTAAGTGTAGTATGTAGTGGTATTGCCGATTGTCGTTGCTATACGTCGACGACAATCGGTGTATGCATACTTACTTACGTTGATGACATGTGATGTTATGTGTTGCTGGATATGTTATATTGGATCGTCGTGTTTGAATAGCCGGGGGGGTTTTATGTGAGATGAGTGTTTTCCATTTTCATTCATGTAAAAACGTGTATGTAATATTCTTTTATTGGGGCACTTCCAGGTTGCGGATGATGTCACCATTTGTATATTATTTACTTTTCCGCATTAGGATAGACCCAAGGAGGGGAGCACAAGTAACCGGGTTCTAGGGTCCAGTGGGAGACCATTTCGAGGAGTCGAGTCCGGGTCTCCTAACCCTAGAATTGGTAGGGTTGCTTGCCGCTCTCGTAGGGGTCTAGGGGTGTGGGATTGGCTATTCATCACGACCGTGGAATCCGTGTTTTATACTGGCTCATATTGAAAACACGGACGTCCTAGTATATCCAATATTTCATATGATATATTCTGCTGCGTTATCTGTGATGTGATCATGAGATATGTTCAGATGGATACTATATATAGTATATATGATATATTATATAGGCGTTGCTTATGTTTTACACCCGCGCTAGCCCTGCCTCGTTCTGGCGTTAGTTACCTAACCTAATGGTGCAGACGGGACATCGAGGCGAATGCGGATGGCATAAGCGTACGTTATATTTATCTGTGATGTTTAGGTGGACTTAAATGATGGGACATTCATTAATGAGATTAATGAAAGAAAATAAACCTAATTGATGTTGTGGAATCGAATTTCAAAATAAAACAGGTAGCTACAGTTCTTGCTTTGCATCGAGGTGTTCATTATAGAACATCCTGCACCTTATTCGATGAGGAAAGGACCGAGATCCCTTCACCGGGAATGACTCCTTTAGCAATAACTGGCAGATGCTACAACCCTCAGTTTTCTTTTGATTGCTTCTATAGTTTCTGCTTTGCACAGTGATATATATGATATATCCCGCACCTCATTCGACAAGGAAAGGGCCGACGATCCCTTCACCGGGAGTGACCCCTTTAGCAAAACTAGAAAAGCCTCAAAAACATTCCATTTAAAAAACCATTTGATTCCGCAACGAGATCAACTTCAAAGCGTTAAAGGTTTTCACAAAAATCATTCGCAACCCTCCGTCATTTTAGGAAGTAGAGTACTTACTATTCGTGCTACGTTTGTCGACCATAGCCGAGGCGTAGTGTACGGTAGCTAAGTGATGTCTTCCTACACCGCATATGATGCGATTAGTTAGGACAGTCATGTGGCTTTGTTGACCTTAGCCAAGGGTCATGTGGTTGGGTCTAACTAATCACGAAATGACGGGTAGAGCATGACTAGTACTTATGATTTGTTGACCTTAGCCAAGGTCATAGGTGCTAGGGGTAAAAACCATTATCGGGAGTTTCAAGTGTTGAAATTTGCAATGAGATTGCATACCTTCTATATGATAGTTGGATTCCGATACCCACTGCGAGTAATTGTAACTCCTGGGAGAGTTTTGCACTTTGCAATTAGTCGATCAAGTAGGTGTCTAGAAAGGTGTCAACGGGGTTACGCCTCTGGGAAAACGAGGTTTACTGTAATTAGGTCCGTGCGAAAGCACGGGGAACCTCCCTCAAAGTACCGACACTGGCCTGGCTGAAAGATTGGCGAACTTGTAGAGTGTAATTAATCCCGACTAATCTTTCCTTTTAGGGTTTGAAGGAAGATTTGATAAAAACAGTGGGAGCCATCCTGATTAGATAAAATATATAACCAATCTAATCTTGCAAGAGCGCACGCAGAGTGTTTTCTTCTCTCTCTCTCCAGGTATCGACTATATCACGCCTTAATCAAGATAATAATATGGATGTATTGACCGAACCCGCTTGTTATACTGAGCTGGGGAACGTTGGTCCCGCTCCAACTTATAATTGTTATAAGACCGAGCAGGAATTAGGGGAATACCAGGATTCCCATGCCGCCCAAACGAAGAAAGTGCATGAGATGCATCTCCTTCGGGTGTGTTCATTACAAATAACTGTTTCTCAGTATCCTCTACATCCTGGGTATTTGATACTAGATCAGGATCCAGATATGTAATATGTTACATAGGGTTACAAAAGGGTAGAAAACTGAGAACGGATGATAAGTTTCATGAGACAGAAAACGGGGCAAGTGTTGCAGCCAAGTTTGTTGGTCACTGTCACCCTGTATTACCAATACATTGATTCTGAACAAATGCTATTAGATACCGAACCTGATATACAAAATCATATCAGTCTCTTTATTAGTAAAGAAATGATAAAATTTTGTATTGTTGGATAATGTTTTGAACATTTCCTATATCAAAAGTTGATCGGTTCAGGCATGTTATCTAAAAGCATTGACGTTCTAAATCAAAATACAGTTCCTAGTATACAGAACACACACAAAAGGAAGAGTTCAGAAATGAACGAATCCTTCTTAAGGTATTGTAGACTAGGTCATATCAATGCGACCCGACTGGCTGAAGTTACTTTTTAGATGCATATTTAAATCAGTTTGAATTTACATCTTATGAAACTTGCCAGTCATGTCACAAAGATTAGATGACCATAGCTCTGCATATTGGAAACAGAGAAAGAGTTAATGAACTCTTGGGACTGATACATGATGATGTATGTAAGGTCTCCTGTCTACAAATGCCAGGACTGGTTCTTTATACTTCATTACGTTCTCTGATAATCTCTCAAGATTCAGACATATGTTCCTGTTGAAACACAAGTCCGAACCTTTTGAGATATTCACAGAATATAAGCTAGAAGTAGGGAACCAATATGGGTATAAGTATTATGTCCTATGATAAGATCATGGAGGAGAATACTTGTGCATGGAATTCTTGGATATTCTAAAAGAAAATGAGATTCTCTCTCAGTATTACTCCTCTGAATGCACCACAGCACAACGGTGTATCGGGGTGGAGCAATCGCACAATATTGGATATAGTGTGCTCTATGATGAGTACTACTGAGTTACCTATTTCCTTTTAGAGTTGTGCACTTGAGAAGCTGCATACCTATTGAATTAGGTTCGAATCAAATCAGTGCCTACCACTCCATATGAGATATGGTATGGGAAGAGCCCATCTCTTAAGTAAGTTAAGATTTGGGATTGTCCGGCCTATGTCAAAAGCAAAATCCGGACAAGATCGAGGCAAGGTCAGTTCTGTAGAACTGGAAAGGTTCCAGCTATACAAAACTGCAGCTGATGATTTGACAGACCAAAAGGATTCAATAGTTCTCGACGAACCTCAGCCTCTCCGCCGATCTAGTAGGGTTCCTCATCCGCCTGAGAGATACCTCGGTTTCTCGATGACAGTGGGAGCGAGGAATGCATCATGAGATGATGACCCAACTAGTTTCGAGCAGGCCATCGAGAGTAGGGACTCTGTAAGAATGGTTGGATGCTTAACGATCTGAGATGGAATCCATGTGCACCAACAAAGTATGGACTTTGGTTGCTATATCTGAAGGGTTAAATCCCCATCAGGAGCAAGTATATCTAGAGAAGATTACTTGGTGTAGATGGAAAAGTTGAGACTTTCCAAGCTAGACTTGTTAAAGGTTTTCGTCATCGACCAGGAGTGGATAATGATGAAATCTTTTCCAGGGACTATGCTTAAGTCCATCCAGATCCTACTTGCCATTGCTACATACCATGACTACGATATCTGGTGGTTGGGTGCCATGACTACTTTTCTAAATAATGATTTAGAAGAGAACGTCTATAAGAACACAACCAGAGGGCTTCGTAAACAGTGGGAGCAGCGGAAACGTGTGCAAGTTGCTTTGCATGATAAAGCAGGCATCGCGGAGTTGGAACGTCTGTTTTGATGAGTTAGTCAAACAGTTTGACATCATTAAAATGGTAGATGAACTTTGTATATACAAAAAGGGTAGTAGGGAGTATGGTAGTGATCCTCGTAGAGTACGTGGATGACATACTCTTGATAGGGAAGGAGTTTCTTATGCTACGCACGGTCAATCTCCTCTTGTCATAAGGATTCTCCAAATAGGATAAAGGTGATACCTCCTCGATCCTGGGGAGAATCACTAGAAAAGTTCCAGGGTGATAAGGACGACTGAATGTCAGTTGCAGGCGTTGTCTTTACCCTCGGTAAAGGGACGGTATGTTGGAAGAGTTCCAAGCTAGATACCGTGGCAAACTAGACGATAAAGGCTGATAACATCGCTATTAAAGATACTACCAAAGAGGCAGTTTGGGTGTATATTGGTTCATAAGATGAACTAGGTTCCTACCATTGTATAACAATGGAAGTGTGGCTTTGGCCAAGGAACCCTGGTCCCATCAATGACCCAGACATATTCTGAGGCAGCATCACCTGATCATGGAGATAGATGATCTCCAGGGTGATCGAGGTTAGGAGAGCAGACTCAGAGGACAACACGGCGGATCCACTCACAAAGGCTTTTTCCCAGAGAGAGACTTTTATGGGATGGTTGAGTATGTGATACTGCAACCACTGCTACAGATGGCCCTAGTGCAAGTGGAAGATTGTTAGTTATATGTATGCCCTAGAGGCCATTACTGTACATTGGATGTATATTGTAGTGGATTCTGGGACATATATAGGTAGGACTTTCTTGCTCGACATGATAGTACGCTATCTGGTTGCTCTTTATCTTAACATGTATACTTTCTATCTCTCTGTTACATGTTGATAAAGCCCTTAGGATGTGTACTCGACTTCCAGGACTATGATGCAGATCATACTAGTGGGGCCTGGGTAGTCAATGAGTACATCCTTCAATTTTCCTAGTCGTGGGAATATCAAGATGGGGCATCGATATTCCAGAGTAGACTAGCGTATATCTTCTCAACCCATGAGATGGGTGATGGATGATCCCATATCCATTGGTGTTTGACATCAGAGATGGTATACGGGTGCTCAGTGGAGACTGGGTACACTGAACGGACTCGCCGAGAACTCCCAGATGGTATTATACCTCACGTCAGATGGCAGTTCTCTGGTGACACTGGTACAGCTTAGTCTGTTGACCCGAGATCGTCATAGAGTCTTGTGTGTCTCCCACTGTGCTTTGATTTCCACCCGACCACGGCTCTACTGAGTCATGAAAATAGGTGGTTTTTGGGTACAGTCCCGATTCACATGGAAGCAATGAGCGATAGGAGGGGATTCGTCTCTCCCGGTATTGGTGGTTGATGTTGCGCTATGCTCGACTGGCCATAACAGGAAATCCCTGGCTTGGGTTGCAGTGATATACTAGTAAGAGTTATCAGTAGTTTCACGATTGTTATGGACCTCACGTCGGCATGACTTATCGAGCTATTGGGGTCTGACGTTTACCACCCCTAGGCGAGATATGCGACATATCAGACGAACAGACCGGACTGTACGGTAAGTGTTACTGGTTGGATTCACAGGAGTGCGAGCGGGCTTGCTCGTCGATCTTCTGATCGTTCAATACCCGGGTGGCCGTTACGTTTAGCAGACTGCTTGCGGCTTGCGGGTGTTTGATATGATCATCACCTGCTGCCGGCGTATTGACGAGTCTTTAGAGTCCTACACAGAGGTTTCCTGGCTCAAGCGAAACAAAATAGGAGCGCATATGAGATATGTGCGGGACCGAGAATAATGCGTGTATGTGATACCGTATTCTATTCTCGTGATGAATGTATCGATTGGTTGTATGCTATATAACCTAGTTATCGAATCAAGGATTGATTCGATAAGCCGATACATTGTATATTAGTCGGTTATATGTGATATGACCGGATCGTTAAATCAAGTATTGATTTAATGATTTAATGTATAATTATATATTAGATATATTACTTTACATTAACTAATATTGGTTCACTTTAAATGGATTTTCTCACTTGAAGTGCACATTGTATATATGATATAGTTTTGTGCACTGGTTTGTATCATGTTTGATGATACATGCAAACTTGGGTTTGTGTAAGACTTAAACCATGGTTATGTTAATGGTTAGGGTTTTGTTTGTTTACTTATTTATTTATTCATTAATTCTTTTTTTGGGCAAGAATGAAATGGTGGCTTAGTTTGTTTCTTTCTTGAAAGTTCATGAAGCTTTGAAACTTTGACCATTTTGTCTCTTAGCCTTAACCTAACCATTCAACTTAACCCTAGTTTATTCTCTACAATTAACCATGGTTGCAATATGATAAGGGTCACTTGATTTTCTATTTTAATTAATTCATTATTATTCATTTCTTTCTTCTTCTTCTTCTTGATGAAGGAAGAAAAGCTTTCTACAAAAATGGCAAGTGATGAAATCAAGTGAGAAACAAAAATCCAAAGTGAACCCATTTCCTATTTCTTCATCCTCTACCACTTGCCAAGTAGTATAGGGTGTTTTCTTCACAAGTTTCATGACTTGGTGAATTTGGAACTTGATCTTGAGTTGCCTCGACGTAGATCATCTTCGGCATCGAAGTCGACGACCTAGCCCGATCATTTCTTCGACGATACCATCGCTAGAGTCCGGGGTCCGATGATCGCAGCGGAGGGACGTCAAAGCGGAGCTATGGAGGTGGAGAACCAGATCTACAAAGGTTGTAGTCACTTCCCTTTTAGTTAAAGTTGTTAACTTGCATTGCATCGCCTATACATCTAGTTAACGATCCGTATTAGGGTTTGTAGGCACATGAAAAAATTTGAATTGGGCATGTTTGATCTGTTGTGAGACCTCATTAGTGTGCCTAGGAACCCTACAATTCTTACTTCATTACTTTTACGGATGACTTTTCAAGGTACGGTTATGTTTTCTTAATGAAACATAAATCCGAGGCTTTTGAAAAATTCCAGGAATACAAGAATGAAGTAGAAAAACAAACAGGCAAAAGTATCAAGGCACTGAGATCTGATCGAGGTGGTGAATACTTGAGTGCCGAGTTCCTGGGTTACTTAAAAGAGAATGGAATTCTCTCTCAGCTTACTCCTCCATACACTCCGCAACATAACGGTGTATCGGAGAGACGGAACCGAACCCTATTGGATATGGTACGGTCCATGATGAGTAACGCTGAGTTGCCGCGATCGTTCTGGGGATATGCGCTAGAAACAGCTGCATACCTTTTGAACCGAGTTCCCACTAAGACTGTGCCTACCACACTATATGAGTTATGGAGTGGGAAGAAACCCTATCTTCAATACTTGAAGATTTGGGGATGTCCAGCTTATGTCAAAAAGCAGCATGCGGACAAACTAGAGGCACGCTCAGTACTGTGCAAGTTTGTGGGATACCTAAAGAACTCCAGGGGGTATCTTTTCTATTACGCAGAGGAACAAAAAGTCCTTGTTTCTCGTAATGCCCATTTTCTGGAACATCAGTTCTTAGAAAAAGAAATAAGTGGGAGCGCAATAGAACTGGAAGAAATTCCAGAACCACAAGCTATTACTGAAAGCTTAGTAGAACCAGAGGGTTCGAAAGATCAGGACATTCCTACGCCACTCTGCAGGAGTAGTAGGCAGTCTCATCCGCCCAAGAGATACTACGGTTTTCTCATTGACGGGGATATAGAGGATTGCATCATAGATTGTGATGAGCCTACTAGCTTCCAGCAAGCCATTCAGAGGGTCGACTCGGTAAAATGGCTGGATGCAATGCGGACCGAAATGGAGTCCATGTACACCAACAAAGTATGGACGTTGGACATTACTCCAGATGGGGTAAAACCCGTAGGATGCAAGTGGATCTTCAAAAGGAAGATTGGTGTAGATGGACAGGTTGAGACCTATAAAGCTAGACTGGTAGCAAAGGGTTTTCGTCAGCGACCTGGTTTGGACTATGACGAAACCTTTTCTCCAGTAGCTATGCTGAAATCCATTCGGATCCTTCTTGCCATTGCTGCCTTCCACGATTATGAGATTTGGCAGATGGACATAAAGACATCTTTTCTAAATGGACATTTAGAGGAGTGTGTCTATATGGAACAGCCAGAGGGTTTCATTCAGAGTGGGGGAAGCGGAAAGGTGTGCAAGTTGCTTAAGTCCATTTATGGACTGAAGCAGGCATCGCGGAGTTGGAACATCTGTTTTGATGAGACGGTCAAGGAATTTGGGTTTATCAAAATTCCAGATGAACCATGCATCTATTGTAGATTTGTAGCGAGAACTGTAGTATTCCTCGTTTTATACGTGGATGACATTCTCTTAATAGGAAATGACATTCCTATGCTACAATCTGTCAAGGGGTTCTTGTCACACAGGTTCTCCATGAAAGACCTGGGTGATGCCTCATACATTCTGGGTATCCGGATCTACCGTGACAGATCCAAGAGGATATTAGGACTTTCACAGTCCAGATACATCGACACCATACTGAAGAGATTCAGTATGGAAGATTCCAAGCGCGGTAATCTACCGGCTTGTCACGGGATCACCCTCTCCAAAGAGATGTCTCCCAAGACTGATTTGGAGAGGGATCGCATGTCTATTATACCCTAGGCTTCTGCGGTAGGCTCTATAATGTATGCGATGTTGTGTACCAGACCCGATGTGGCTTATGCACTGAGTGTGGTAAGCAGGTATCAGTCAAACCCTAGGGAGAAACATTGGATAGCAGTAAAGAACATTCTCAAGTACCTGAGAAGGACTAAGGAGATGTTCTTGGTGTATGGCGGAAAAGACCTCCAGATTGAGGCCTTTGCTGACTCCAGCTTCCGGAGTGACAAGGATGATTCCAAGTCCATGTCGGGTTTTGTCTTCACCCTCAATGGAGGGGCGGTGTGTTGGAAGAGCTCCAAACAGGAAATCGTTGCTGACTCGACTATGGAAGCGGAATACATCGCTGCATCTGATGCCGCAAAAGAAGCTGTCTGGATGCGGAAGTTCTTCAAAGAACTTCAGGTGGTTCCGTCCATTATTGACCCAATACCTCTGTATTGCGACAACAACGGGGCTATAGCTTTAGCGAAGGAACCCAGGTCCCATCAAAAATCCAGACACATCTTAAGGCGGTATCACCTGATCAGGGAGATCGTGGATCGCCAGGAGATCGAGGTTCGGAGGGTTGCTTCAGAAGATAACACTGCAGATCCATTCACCAAGGCCTTCCCCCAGACTCAGTTCGAGCGGCTGATCGAGATGATAGGCCTTCGATACGCCAGTACATGGCCTTAGTGCAAGTGGGAGATTGTTAGTGTATATGCCCTAGAGGCTATTACTGTATCATACTAGTTTGTATATTACTTGATGGAAGATTGGGATATTCACAGTTGTATATACAATCTTGCTCGAAATGGTAGTATGCTACTTGGTTTGTCTCTGGTTTAATATGTGCATGTGTTTCTTTTAGCATATCGCTGATATACATATTAGTAAAGCCCTTAGGATCTTTGCTCGATTACCAGCGTTGTGATGGCGCTCACACTCGTGGGAGCTGTGTAATCCATAAGCACATCCTTATACTGGTCCTTGGTCGTTGGACTATCGAGACAGGGCATCGATACTCCGGAGTAGACTAGCGTATGCGCTTCTCATCCCAGCGTGGGAGACGGTCTGTCCCACAGCCGTCAGTACGTCGTACTTGAGATAGTATGCGGGTGCTCGTTAGGTTACGAGTACACTGACAGGACTCGTCGGGGACTGTTGGTTGGTATTATACCTATCGTCAGTTATCAGTTCCCAGGTGACATGAGTACAGCTTAGTCCGCTGACTTGACACTGTCACTTCGCCCCGAGTGTGTTCCCACTGCACTTTGATTACTACCCTACCACGGCACAAAGGAGTCGTGCAAACAGATAGTTTTTGGGTGCAGTCCCGAAGCACTTGGAGGCAGTGACGGTTAGACAGGATTCATCTCTCCCGGTATTGGGGGTTGACATCGCGCTGTGTCCAGGAGAGCCATTACACGAGTAGTCCCTGGCCAGGGCAAGCGAGATATACTGGTAGGTTTCCAGTGTTATCTCAGGGTGTTCTGGGCTACACTCCGACACGAATTGTACCGCTATTAGAGGACTGACGTTCACCGCCCCCCTAGGCCGCCATGCGATGTATCAGACGAACAGACCGGACTGTACGGAGACTGTCACATACAGGCTCAGTAGGAGTTCAGATGGGGTTCACCTCGTAAGTCTTCTTATCAGCATCTACCTGGGGACCGTTACGTACAGCTAGTGCCGCTTGCGGTCTGTGGTTAAACCCACTGCCAGCGTAGTGTCGAGTCTTTAGAGTCCCACACAGAGAGCTATTCGCCTTTAGGTAAAATGAGTAGAGGTCGCATGGTTTTGCGACAGGGTTCGTTCACATCCGCGCACTTGTGCACGTTTGCTGTACGGACAGCTTATACTAGCGGGCTTTGGTTTAAGCCGGATCCTATTATATGATTTGGGATTGGTTTTATCTCATTGTATTCGTATTCCTTGGAACACGAATACGGGTGCGTATGCACAGTTGCTTGAGGCAGAGGGAGAGGACTTTGATTAGGGTTAATGACCATTGTCATTTTTATTAACCCTAATACTTATGTGTGTATTATGGTTAATTGATATTAGTTTAATATAATTGTGCATGGTTATGGTTGTTGACCATTTGCCCTTCTTGACTTGTTGACCTAGGTTGACACTTTGACCATCATCATTTCATTTGGAAGATGCTCTTTGATCCTTGCAATTTGCATTAAAAATGAAATGATAATGGTCATGTCTTGATTAACCATGACAATTATCTAGCTAATTATCAATTTATAATAATTCACACATATATGTGAGAATGGTTGTTTTATTCTCTCATTCTATCATTCACTTTCTCTCTCTTGTTCTTCCTCTCCCTCAAGCTCTCCCCTCTCATGTGTTGAGAAACACTTGAGCTTGAGAAAAACCTCTTCTTGATAATCTTTACTCTCATTTAGGGTTTTAGGACTAGCACTTCTAGCACCCTAGTTACTTCTAGCTTGAAGTTGAAGCCAAAGGTTGAGGCTTTCGGGTGGATCCTTCTTCGACGTGAGAAGACGACAAAGGTGATCCCTTTCTACTACTCCAAGGAGAAAGGAGAGAAGGACATAAAGCCCTAGGTATAACCATTCTACCTTTAGCTAGTTTCTAGTTAGCTTTAGCTTGTTTTTGTTTAGCAAAGATCCTTCTTTGTCTAGTCCATGTTACCTAAAGTGATAAAAATCCGATTTATATTCCGTTTTCCGCCTCCCCGCAAGCACCGGGGTGGGCAACGTGGACTTACAGAAATTGGGGATTACCAGAATTCCCGTGCCGCCCAAACGAAGAAAGTGCATACTGATGCATCATCTTCGGGTGTGTTCATTACAAAGAACTATTTCTCAATGTCCTCTACGTCCTGGGTATTTGATACCGGATCAGGATCCCAGATATGTAATCTGTTACATAGGGCTACAGAAAGGTAGAGAACTGAGAACGGGTGATAAGTTTCATGAGACAGAAAACGGGGCAAGTGTTGCAGCCAAGTCTGTTGGTCACTGTCACCCAGTATTCTAAATACATTGATTCAAAATGAATTTTATTAGATACCAAACCTGATATACAAAATCATATCAGTCTCTTTATTAGTAAAGAAATGATAAAATTTTGTATTGTTGGATAATGTTTTGAACATTTCCTATATCAAAAGTTGATCGGTTCAGGCACGTTATCTAAAAGCATTAATGTTCTAAATCAAACTACAGTTCTTAGTATACAGAACACACACAAGAGGAAGAGTTCAGAAATGAACGAATTCTTCTTGAGGTATTGTAGACTAGGTCATATCAATGCGACCCGACTAGCTGAAGTTACATATAGATGCATATTTAAATCAGTTTGAATTTACATCTTGTGAAACTTGCCAGTCATGTCACAAAGATAAGTTGACCATAGCTCCGTTTACTGGAAACAGAGAAAGTGTTAGTGAACTCTTGGGATGATACATGTTGATGTATAAAGGTCCCCTGTCTACATATGCCAAGACCGGTTCTTTGTACTTCATTACATTCTCTGATGATCTCTCAAGATTCAGACATTGGTTCCTGTTGAAACACAAGTCCGAACCTTTTGAGATATTGACGGAATATAAGTTAGAAGTAGAGAACCAAAATACGGGTATAAGTATTATGTCCTATGATGATATCAAGGAGGAGAATACTTGAGCACGGAATTCCTGGACTGTTCTAAAGGAGAATGAGATTCTCTCTCAGCATTACTCCTCCGTATACACCATAGCACGATGGTATATCGGGGCGGAGCAATAGCACCCTATGTGATATGGTGTGCTCTATGATGAGTACTACTGAGTTTCCTATTTTCCTTTTTGGGAGTTATGCACTTGAGAAGCTGCATACCTATTGAATAGGGTTCGAATCAGATCACTGCCTACCACTCCGTATGAGATATGGTATGGGAAGAGCCCATGTCTTAAGCTAGTTAAGATTTGGGGTTGTCCGGCCTATGTCTAAAAGCAAAATCCGGACAAGCTCGAGGCAAGGTCAGTTATGTAGAACTGGAAAGGTTCCAGCTATGCAAACTACAGCAGATGATTTGGTACAACCAAAGGATTCAGTAGATACCAACGAACCTCAGCCTCTCCGCCGATCTAGTAGGGTTTCTCACCCACCTGAGAGATACTTCAGTTTCTCTATGACAGTGGGAGCGAGGATTGCATCATGAGATGATGACCCAACTAGTTTCGAGCTGGCCATCAGGAGTGGGACTCTATAAGAATGGATGGATGCTTAGCGATCTGAGATGGAATCCTTATACACCAACAAAGTATGGACTTTGGTTGCTATATCCGAAGGGTTAAATCCCCATCAGGTGCAAGTATATCTTGAGAAGATTACTTGGTGTAGATGGAAAAGTTGAGACTTTCAAAGCTAGACTTGTTAAAGGTTTTCATCATCGACCAGGCGTGGATAATGATGAAACTTTTTCCAGTAGCTATGCTTAAGACCATCCGGATCCTACTTGCCACGGCTACATACCATGACTACGATATCTGGCGGTTGGGTGTCATGACTGCTTTTCTAAAAGGGTGTTTTAGAAGAGAGCGTCTATAAGTACACAGCCAGAGGGCTTCGTAAACAGTGGGAGCAGCGGAAACGTGTGCAAGAAGTTTTATATGATAAAGCAGGCATCGCGGAGTTGGAACGTCTGATTTGATGAATTAGTCAAACAGTTTGACATCATCAAAATGGTAGATGAACCTTGTATATACAAAAAGATAGTAGGGAGTATGGTAGTGATCCTCGTAGAGTACGTGGATGACATACTCTTGATAGGGAAGGAGTTTCCTATGCTACGCTCGGTCAATCTCCGCTTATCACAAGGATTCCCTATATAAGATCAAAGATGATACCTCCTAAAACCTTAGTTTGGATCTATGAGATAGATCTAAGATGGACCTTAGGATCCTCACTAGCTGTAGTGAGGAGGTATCAGTTGATCCTGGGGAGAATCACTGGAAAGGTTCCAGGGTGATAAGGTCGACTGAATGTCAGTCACAGGCATTGTCTTTACCCTTAGTAAAGGGACGGTATGTTGGAAGAGTTCCAAGCTTGATACCGTGGCATACTAGACGATAAAGGCCGGATACATCGCTACTTAAGATGCTACCAAAGAGGCAGTCTGGATGTATATTAGTTCATGAGATGAACTTAGTTCCTCCCATTATGTGACAATGGAGTTATGGGTTATGCCTAGGAACGCCCGTCCCATCAGTGATCCGGACATATTCTGAGGCAGTGTCACCTGATCATGGAGATAGTTGATCTCCAGGGTGATCGAGGTTAGGAGAACAGACTTAGAAGACAACACGGCAGATCCACTCACAAAGGCCTTTTCCAAGAGAGAGACATTTATGGGATGGTTGAGTATGAAATACTACAACCACTGCTATCAGATGGCCCTAGTGCAAGTGGGAGATTGTTAGTTATATGTATGCCCTAGAGGCCATTACTATACATAGGATGTATATTGTAGTGGATGCTTGGACATATATAGGGAGGACTTTCTTGCTCGACATGATAGTATGCTATCTGGTTGCTCTTTACCTTAACGTGTACACTGATTGTCTCTCTGTTACATGTTGGTAAAGCCCTTAGGATGAGTACTTGACTACCTGGACTATGATGCGGATCATACTAATGGGGACATGGTTGTCCATAAGTACATCCTTCAAGGTCCCTAGTCATGGGTGTATCGAGACAGGGCATCAATATACCAGTGTAGACTAGCGTATACCTTCTCGACCCATACAGATGGGCGATGTATGATCCCATATCCATTGGTGTTTGACATCAGAGATGATATACGGGTGCTCAGTGGAGACTGGGTACACTGGACGGACTCGCCGAGAACTCCCAGATGGTATTATATCTTACGTCAGATGGCAGTTCTCTGGTGACACTGGTATAGAGTAGTCTGTTGACCCAAGATCGTCATAGAGTCTTGTGTGATTCCCACCGTGCTTTGATTTCCACCTTACCACGTCCAAGAGGGCGTGTAAAATTGTAGTTTTTGGGTACAGTCCCGAATCACATGGAGGTAATGAGCGATAGGAGGGGATTCGTCTCTCCGGGTATAGGGAGTTGATGTTGCGCTGTGTTCGATTGGCTATAACCGGAAATCCCTGGCCAGGGTTGCTGAGATTTAATGGTAAGTGTTACCTGTAGTTTCTCGAACTATTATAAACCTCATATCGACACGACTTATCGAGCTATTGGGGTCTGACGTTTACCACCCCTAGGCGAGATATGCGACATATCAGACGATGAGACCGGACTGTACGGTAAGTGTTACTAGTTGGATTCACAGGAGTGTGAGCGGGCTTGCTCGTCGATCTTCTGATCGCTCAATACCCGGGTGGCCGTTACGTTTAGCAGACCGCTTGCGGCTTGTGGGTGTTTGATATGATCATCACCTGCTGCCGGCGTATTGACGAGTCTTTAGAGTTCCACACAGAGGTTTCCTGGCTCAAGCGAAATGAAATAGGAGCGCATATGAGATATGTGCGGGACCGAGAATAATGCGTGTATGTGATACCGTATTCTATTCTCGCGATGAATGTATCGAATGGTTGTATGCGATATAATCTAGTTATCGAATCGAGGATTGATTCGATAAGTCGATATATTGGATATTAGTCGGTCATATACGATATGACCGGATCGTTAAATCAAGTGTTGATTTAATGATTTAATATATAATTATATATTTGATATATTACTTTACATTAACTAGTATTGGTTCACTTAAGATAGATTTTCTCACTTGATGTGCACATTGTATATATGATATAGTTTTGTGCACTAGTTTGTATCATGTTTGATGATACATGTAAACTTGGGTGTGTATGATTAAACCATGGTTATGTTAATGGTTAGGGTTTTGATTTACTTATTTATTTAATCTCTTTATTCATTTTGGCAAAGGAAAATGAAATGGTGGCTTGCTTTGTCTTTTGTTGAAGCTTCATGAAGCTTTGAAGAAGTAACCATTTTGTTTCTTTCGTTTAACCTAACCATTCAACTTAACCCTAGTTTATTCTCTACACTCACCCATGGTTACAAAATGATAACCATCACTTGATTTTGTTTTAATTGATTATTCTTTTTCATTCTTTTCTTCTTCTTCTTCTTCATGAGAAAGAAAAGAAAAGCTTGCTTCAAAAATGTCAAGTGATGATTCCAAGTGAGAAATCCAAATCTAAAGTGAACCCACTTCCTATTTCTTCATCCTCTACCACTTGCCAAGTAGTATAGGGTGTTTTCTTCACAAGTTTCTTGACTTGGTGAAGTTGGAGCTTGATCTTGAGTTGCCTCGACGTAGATCATCTTCGGCATCGAAGTCAACGACCTAGCCCGATCATTTCTTCGACGAAACCATCGCTAGAGTCCGGGATCCGATGATCGCAGTGGAGGGACGTCAACGCGGAGCCAAGGAAGTGGAGGACCGGATCTACAAAGGTTGTATTTCCGTTCACTCTTAGTTAAGTTGTTAACTTGCAATCTTTATCGCCTATCCTCTAGTTAACGATCCGTATTAGGATTTGTAGGCACATGAAAATTTTTGAATTTGGCATGGTTGATGCCTTGTGAGACCTCATTTGTGTGCCTAGGAACCCTACATGTCCAATGACTCTCTTCAGGATCTGCTTGATACCGACTCACTACACTTAGTGAGTATACTACATCGGGTCTGGTACATAGCATCGCATACATGATAGAGCCTACTGCCGAAGCATAGGGTATCCCTTGCATGTGAGTTCTCTCCAAATCAGTCTTGGGAGACATCTCTTTGGAGAGAGTGAGTCCAGAGATCGTGGGTTGGTTCCCACGCTTGGATTCTTCCATACTAAAGCTCTTTAGTATGGTGTCAATGTACCTGGATTGGGACAATCCCAGTATCCGTTTAGATCTATCTCTATAGATCATAATTCCCAGTATGCAGGAGGCATCACCTAGATCTTTCATTGAGAATCTTTGTGATAAGAAGAGCTTGACCGAGTGCAGCATAGGAACATTATTTCCTATTAAGAGTATGTCATCCACGTACAATATGAGGAAGAAATCTTACTCTCTGCAACCTTCTTGTAAATAGAAGGTTCATCTACGTTTTTGATGAAGTCAAACTCTTTGACTACAACATCAAAGCAGATGTTCCAACTCCGCGATGCTTGCTTTAACCCATAGATGGATTTAAGCAGCTTGCACAGCTTTCCGCTGCTCCCACTATCTATGAAGCCCTCTGGCTGAGTCATGTACACTCACTCTTCTAAATCACCATTTAGAAAGGCGGTCTTAACATCCATTTGCCAGATTTCATAGTCATGGTATGCAGCAATGGCAAGTAAGATCCGGATGGACTTAAGCATAGCCACTGGAGAAAAGGTTTCATCATAATCTACACCTGGTCGTTAACGAAAACCCTTTGCAACAAGTCTAGCTTTGAAAGTCTCCACTTTTCCATCTACACCAAGTTTCTTTTTAAAGATCCACTTACTCCCAATGGGTTTTACCCCTTCAGGAGCAACTTCTAAAGTCCATACTTTGTTGGTGTACATGGATTCCATCTCAGATCGCATTGCATCCAGCCATTTCACAGAGTCACCACTCGTGATGGCCTGCTCGAAGCTAGTGGGGTCATCATCTTCCATGATGCAATTCTCGCTCCCACCATCAATGAGAAAACCATAGTATCTCTGAGGTGGATGAGAAACCCTACTAGATTGGCAGAGAGGTTGAGGTTCGTTGGAAACTACCGAATCCTCTTGTTCCACTAAATCTTCAGTTGTAATTTATTCTGCTAGAACTTCTTCCAGCTCTACCGCATTGCCACTAATTTCTTTTGCAAGAAATTCCTTTTCTAAAAAGGTGTCATGTCGAGAAACAAACACCTTTTGTTCCTCGCCGTGGTAGAAAAGATATCCATGTGAATGTTTAGGATATCCTACAAACTTACAAAGAACTGACCGTGCCTCGAGTTTGTCTGGATTTTGCTTTTTGACATAGGCCGGATAACCCCATATCTTATCTCGTTTAAGACATGGTCTTTTCCCATTCCAAATTCCATATGGTGTGGTAGGCACAGATTTAGATGGAACTTGATTCAATAGGTATGCAGCTGTCTCCAGTGCATGTCCCCAGAAGGAAATAGGTAACTCAGCTATGCTCATCATAGAGCGCACCATATCTAATAGGGTGCGATTCCTCCTCTCTGATACACCGTTGTGCTGTAGTGTATAAGAAGGAGTAAGCTGGGAGAGAATCCCATTCTCTTTTAGATAGTCCAGAAACTCATTACTTAAGTATTCTCCTCCTCGATCAGATCGTAGGATCTTAATACTTTTGCCCGTTTGGTTCTCTACTTCGTTCTTATATTCTTTGAATTTCTCAAAAGCTTCAGACTTGTGTTTCATCAGGAACACATGTCCGTATCTTGAGAGATCGTCAGTGAATGTAATGAAGTAGGAAGAACCGTTCCTGGCATGTGTAAACATGGGACCGCATACATCACTATGTATCAGTCCCAAGAGTTCCGTAACTCTTTCTCCGTGTCCACTAAATGGAGTTTTGGTCATTTTGGCTTTGAGACATGATGGCAAGTTTCATAAGATGATAATTCAAATGGATTCAAATATCCATCCTTATGTAACTTAGCTAGCCGTGTCGCATTGATATAACCTAGTCTACAATGCCATAAGAAGGATTCGTTCATTTCTGAACTTTTTCTCTTGTGTGTGTTTTGTATATTAAACACTATAGTTTGATTGAGAATGTATATACCATTATGTAACGAGCCTGATCCAATCAACTTTTGATTTAGGAAGATGTTCATAACATTATCCTGTATTACAAAATTATATCCTTCTTTACTTAATAAAGAAACTGATATAATGTTGCACATCATGTTCGGTATATAATAGCACTCGTTTAGAATCAATGTATTAATACTTGGTAATACAAGATGATATTCGCCAACAGCTTTGGCTGCAATATCTGCACCATTCCCTACTCTTATGGAATGATCACCCATTCCCAGTTCTCTACCTTTACATAGCCCACGTAACATATTATATATATGGGATCCCGATCCGGTTTCTAATACCCAGGACGTAGAGTGAACTGAGAAACAGTTCTCGATAACTAACACACCTGAAGAAGATGCGTCAGCATGCCTATTCTTTGTTTGGGCGGTGTGAGAATCCAAATATTCTCCTATTTCCTGTTCAGTCTTATAACACTTATAAGAAAGAACGGGACCAACGTTCCCCTGCTCAGTATAACAAGCGGGTTCAGTCAATACATCCATATTATTATCTTGATTAAGGCTTGACATGGTCGCTACTTGGGGAGAGAGAGAAGAAAACACTTTAGTGTATGCTCTTGCAAGATTAGATTGATTATTAACTTATCTAATCAGGATGTCTCCCACTATTTTTATCAAATCTTCCTTCAAACCCTAAAAGGTAAGACTAGCCGGGATTAATCACACCTTACAAGTTCTCCAATCTTTTAGCCAGGCCAGTGTTGGTACTTGAAGGAGGTTCTCCGTGCTTTCGCACGGACCTAATTAAAGTAAACCTCGTTTTCCTAGAAGCATAACCCCATTAACACCTTTTAGACACCTACTTGACCGGCTAATTGTCCTGTGTAAAAATCTCCTAGAAGTAACTTTTACCCGCAGTGGGTATCGGGATCCAACTATCTCATAGGAGGTATGCAATCTCATTGCAAATTTCAACTCATGAAATTCCCGATAATGCTTTTACCCCTAACCCCCTATGACCTTGACAAAGGCCAGCAAACCATAGGAAGCTAGTCAAGTTCAACCCGTCATTTCTTGATTGAAATAAACTGTCACGCCCCGCTTCCCACAGTGCGCTAAGATCGGCACGTGACAGAACCAACCATGCTACCTATGGTTAGGAAACAGCCCTCCACAGTCACATTACGGCTGTCTATAAGATATCAAGAACAGTAGAAATAAAATAAACTATCTAGTACTTGTCCATGAGTCAGAATAAACGAGTCAAGAAATAATATGCGGAAGCGATAAATCCAAAGAGCAATAACATCTGGAAAGTAAACATAACTAAACTGGATACTAACTGGATACTAACAGGATCCTCACTGCTCGGCCTGATAGAGGAAATACTCCTGATCAGCCTACGACAAGGGTAGAGGATCTGGGCCATGCAAAACCCAGACGTCAGTGCATCATAATATCAACAATAATATAATCAAGGGGTAGCAGGACATGTAGGCACGTGTAAGAACAGTAACAAGTCAACAGCAATATATAACAGTGAAGTATATCAGTATAAGTGACGTGCGGTGATCAATCTAAACTGTGCTACTGGGTTATCTATTCTAAGTCTTCGAAATCAATTAATGTAATCCTCATCGTAACCTATCGGTGATTATTCCGTAACGCCCAAAAAAACGGCAAACAATAGGTATTCCGTAACGCCCGGAAAAATGGAAAACAATAGGTATTCCGTAACGCCCGGAAAAACGGAAAACAATATGATAGCCCTTTGAGTTACGTTCAGTTACATTCTTGATTTCCCCATAACCCCAAGTTATGTGTTCAAGTCAGGTATTGATAAATTTGAAGCTAATGCTAACACAGGATCAAGCAGGAACAGGTTTGTCTATACAGACAACATGATATGTTCATCGGGACAACATGTCAGGATTGTCGGCATTAGAAACAGGATCAAGTAACATGTCAAGTAGTGATATATCACGTCAAGTTAGGTTGTGTACATGAATCAAGTCATGTCAAGTAGTGGTGTATCAGTTCACGTCAAGTAGTGTACAGGTATCAAACGGATGCTCATAATAAAACTGTAACAGGTACGGGTGCACAAATAAAGCATGGATGCACAAATATTTATCAGTGATTACATCATGACTATGTGGGATACACAAGATCAAGTATGGGATACTAATGTAACAGTAAAATGAAATAATATGGTCTCGGCGTGCAACTAGATATGTAATAAACCGTACGGATACAGACGGATACTATAAAACTGTAAATCGGTAAAATTTGCTGAATATTAAAACACAAGAACTATTATTTATTAAACGGATATTGATATAATAATATTAACATGGATAACATATTCAAACCGATTAATAACTATAAAAGTGGTATTGATTAACCATGCACAAGAAAGTTCCGTTCATAAATTCAGCGTCACCCTGATTTGTAAAATAGTTTAAAAATAACAAACGTTTTCCAAAAGAGACGTGTCTTATACCAAAACAAAGATAATTCAATAAGGTTTTTATTTTTATAAGTTTAAGTATCTCAGGTTGTTCCTACAAAATGCTATGAACATTCGAAATTTAAAGTTTGCTGCTGGAATTTCCCTGGACAGCAGTTTAGAGATATTTTCATTTGCATTTTATGTTATTTAAAAAATTTATTTTACAGGTAAATATTTTATAGAGTTATAGTATTCTGAGTTAGCTTCGTAATGAACTAAATAATGTATATTAATGATTTTTCTATGATTTATAATGAATTTTATAAGATAAGGTGTACAGTAAATTTATGATTTGTCGTATCCGCTTTGCAACGACGTTTCATGTGTAAACTATAATATTTCAAACGATATTCTGTATAATATTATAAAATGCAGATCATAAACTAATTAAAGATAATAATAAGAAATATTACGATGATATAAATTTTATAGATATAATTATAGCATGTCGCAAGTTGTAAACTTTCATACATTTTATATTATAAAACCGATTAACGTTAAATAACTACGGTGTATAAATTATATAGACATAGCTGTATGATGATGATGATGATGATGATGATACAGAAACATATAAATAAATTACATAAAGTATTGCATGTAGCAAGTTGTAAGCTTGCCTCGATTGAATCACGCGACGGATACGCACGGCACGTCCGACGTCGGTAAATCGTCGCAACGCACACGCGGCACGCGGGACGGGTCCAGGCAAGGAAAGAGGGTGATCACACAGGCAAGATACGTCCACTGGATCATTCGGATCATCAATGACGAGCACGGCTCCGGCGGTGATCACCGGAATCAAGAAACAAGATCAAGAAAAGAAAGAAGAAGAAGAACCTGTGTATTAAATAAGGAAAGAAAAAAATAAATAAATAAAATATAAATAAATATATATATGCAGAGGGGAGAGAGAGAGAGAGAAAGGGGTTGTTATTAAGGTTTAGATTTTAATTTAAAAAGATTTTGTAAGTTATAAATATTTTAAACTGTTAAATTTTAATAAAGATATTAGATAAAATAAAATTGGATTTTCTAGTAAATACAAATTTAGTCTAAAATACGCCCGGGTCGGGTCTAAAATTCAGTTTCAAAAATATAAAAAAATATACTTGTCGACCAAAACTCAAATTGGATGTCCGGGTAACGAAAATGTATACCCACAAGAACGGATGCACGTATGTGCGCGTAGCCATCCAAACAAGTCTGTTTCACTGAACGGGACGAGAACAAGATGCGCGGATGCTACGACAGGGTTAGGGGTATCATGCAGGCCATGCTAGATATTTTTAAAATATTTTACTTGATTTTAAATGTTATATTAAAAAAAATGCAGATGCTAGATAAAATGCCAGTATGCAGTAAAAAATGAAAATGCACGAATCCATGTAACAGGTCAGGATAAATCATAAACATGAATCAAGACAGGTTTCAAGCAAGCGGGTCGGGTAAAATGCAAATACAAATGTCAAAATACTATTCGCACAAAAAACACAGTAAACCAAGAAACTACCATAAATAAGTAAATACTTGAACTGGAATTGGTATAAATGAACTCGGGTGTTACATTATACCCAACTACAAAAAGAATTTCGTCCTCGAAATTCCCAAGAGAAAAAAAGATAAACAATCATGAAACTACAGGAAGAGATCTGGAAACTTCTGCCGAATCTCGTCTTCTCGTTCCCAAGTCGATTCTCCGTTCGAGCGATTCCCCCAAGAAAAAGTACGAGAGGGATAACCTTGTTTTTAAGGACCTTTTCTCTTCGATCATCGGTCGTTCCTCAATGGTCAACTCCTCTCTTACTGTCAGCACCGAATGATCCAGCACGTGTGTTTCATCTCGAACATACTTACGGAGTTGAGATACATGAAACACGTCATGAACATTCGCCAAAAATTATGGTAAAACCAATCGATAAGCTATTTCTCCAACACGCTCCAAAATTTCGAAAGGCCCTACGGATCGAGGACTAAGCTTGCCTCGACTCCCAAAACGAATCACTCCTCTAGTCGGTGATATCTTTAAGAACATAAGATCACCAACAGCGAACTGTAGAGGTCTTCTCGATGTGTCGGCCCAACTCTTCTGCCGATCTTGTGCTGCCTTCATGTGATTTCGGATAGTATTAACTTCTCAACTGTTTGCACGACCAAATACGTTCCCAGCAATCTTCGTTTTCCAACATCGTCCCAACAAACAGGTGAACGACACTTGCGACCATACAATACTTCGAATGGAGCCATCTGAATAGTCGCCTGAAAACTGTTATTGTACGAAAACTCCACCAAGTGCAGATGATCCTCCCACGAACCCTTGAAGTCTAACTTGCAAGCTCTCAACACGTCTTCAAGAGTTTGGATCGTTCTCTCCGACTAACCATCTGTCTGAGGATGATAAGTTGTGCTAAACATCAATCGCGTCACCAAACTTTCCAGTAAACTCCTCCAGAAGTGCGATAAGAATCGAGTGTCACGATCAGATACGATATTCACAGGTACTCCATGTAATCTCACAATCTCCTACATGTACCGTTTTGCCAATGCTTCCGTTGATTGACCAACTTGAAATGGTATGAAATGAGCTGCCTTGGTCAATCGATCAACAATCACCCAAACTGCATTGTTGCCCTTTGGACTCCGCGGTAAAGCTGTCACGAAATTTATGGTTACATGTTCCCACTTCCATTGAGGAATCGGAAGTGGTTGCAATAAACCAGCAACCCTTTGATGTTCAACCTTAACTTGCTGACACACCAAGCACTTCTCTACAAAGCGAGCAATCTCCCTTTTCACGCCTTCTCACCAGAAATGTTGTCTTAGATCACAGTACATCTTTGTGCCTTGTGGATGTACGGAATACACGGAACTGTGTGTCTCCTTCATAACCTCTTTACGAATGTCCCCTTTCGGCATACACAAACGGCTACCATATCGCAACGAACCATCTTCATGAATCAACAAGTCCGTTCGAAGTCCAGCTTCAACCTGTTCTCGAAACCATTGCAATCTTGGGTCCTGCGACTGCGCTGCTTTAATATTATCGATCAACGACGACTGTACTTGCAACTGCATCAACTGTCCCGAAGAATGCGGTAGCACAATCTCCAACTCGAATTTCCGAAAATATTCGATAAGCTCTTTCTGTGCAGTCAACATCCGAATTGCTGGCATCCGACTAAGCGCATCCGGCACTACATTAACTTTCCCCGGATGGTACTTAAGATCAAGATCATAGTCAGCCATCAGCTCCAACCATCTACGCTGCCTAATGTTAAGCTCTTTCTTCGTGAACACATACTTTAGGCTTTTGTGATCGGTGAATACTTCGACCCTTTCGCCTAATAAGTAGTGTCTCCAAATCTTCAAAGCGAAAATCACAGCTGCTAGCTCCAAATCATGAGTTGGGTAATTCTTCTCATGGGTCTTCAACTGCCGTGATGCATAAGCTATAACTTTCCCATGCTGCATCAAAACACATCCCAAACCTTTCCCAGATGCGTCGCTGTGATTCACTAATCCTCCGGAACCATCTGGTACAGTCAAAATAGGAGCGGTTATCAACCTCTGCTTCAATGCCTTAAAAGATGACGCACATCTATCTGTCCATACGAATGGTACTTCCTTGCGCGTAAGCTTGGTCAAAGGCTCATCTAAGCGAGCAAAATTCTCCATGAACCTTCTGCAATATCCGGCAAGTCCAAGAAAAATTCTGATCTCTGCTACGTTCTTCGGAATCGGCCAATCTTGAACTGCTGCAATCTTTTCGGGATCAACGGCGATTCCATCTCCGGATACGACATGCCCCAAAAACTTCACTTCTTCAAGCCAAAACTCTCTTGCTTATCTTTGCATACAATCTTTCTTGCCTCAATATCTGCAGTGCGATCTGCAAGTGTTCCGCATGCTCTTCAATGCTCCTCGAGTAGACCAGAATATCATCGATGAACACCATGTTGGATATATATATGCCCTAGAGGCCATTATTAGATAGTGTATGTACTGATATGTATATATCTATATATATATATATATATATATATATATTCAGAGGACAGTCTTGCTCGACATTATAGTATGCTATCTGGTTTTACTTTATCATATGTTCACTTGATCATGTTTATATTCATTTGGTACATGTTGATAAAGCCCTAAGGATATTTGCTTGACAACTGGGATTATGATGCGGATCATACAAGTGGGACATCTGCAGTTTATAAGCATATCCTTGAAATGTTCCTAGTCGTAGGTATATCGAGACAGGGCATCGATATTCCAGTGTAGACTAGCGTATACCATTCTTTTTCCATATGATGGGCGATGGATGATCCCATATCCGTCTGGTGTGTTGACACCAAAGATAGTATATGGGTGCTCAGTGAGACTGAGTACACTGAACGGACTCACCGAGAACTCCTATGTGGTATTATATAATACGTCAGATAGCAGTTCTCAGGTGACACTTGTACAGGTTAGTCTGTAGACCCGAGATCGTCATAGAGTCTTGTGTGTCCTCCCACTGTACTTTGATCTCCACCCTACTACGGCTCTACTGAGTCGTACAAACAGGTGGATTTTGAGTATAGTCCCGAGGCATATGGAGGCAGTGAGCGATAGGAGGGGTTTCGTCTCTCCCGGTATTGGGGGTTGATGATGTGCTGTGCACGATGGGCTATAACAGGAAGTCCCTGACCAGGGCTGCTGAGATATTACTGATAAGTGTTATCAGTAAGTTTCTCGATCTGTTATAGACCATATACCGGCATGACTTAATGAGTTATTGGGGTCGACGATTCTATCCCTAGACTCGATATGCAGCATATCTGACGAAGAGACCGGACTATACGGTAAGTGTTGCCAGTTGGATTGACGGGAGTTTTGACAAGTTTTCTTATTCTTCTTCTGATCGCTCAATACCTGGGTGGCCATTACGTTTAGTTGACCGCTTACGGCATGTAGGTGTTTGATATGATCATCAACTACTGCTGGCGTATTGACGAGTTTTAGAGTCCCACATAGAAGTTTCTCGACTCAGCCGAAACGAAGTGGTGCGCATATGAGATATGTGCGGAAGCTCGATTAAATACGAGTATATGATACTGTATTTTAATAGGGCGTTTATATTAGTCAGGTCGTATAAGATTTGACCGGTTTATTAAATCAAGTGTTGATTTAATATTGACTTTTATCTCATTTATTTAAACCCTTTTCTTTTGATGGATGCATGCATGTATATGTACATGATGATGTGCGTACACACATACATACATGCATTTGTATCATGGTTGATGATACAACTTAGATGGCAATATAAGAATCACATGGTTCATAATTTAATATATGGATATTTTTGAATTAAGTTAAAGATAAAGGAAAATAGATAATGACTTATTTCTTTTCTAATGACTCATTTCTTCTACACTCTTCCATGGTTGACTTTGACTTAACCATGCTTTATTTTCCTTTGCCTTTTAACTCATGAGAAAATATCTAGATATTATATTTAACTATGGTTTCTATCATGATATTTATCTCTCTCTTATTTTCTTTTTGCATTATTCATCCAAAAGAAAAAATATCAAGCCATCTTCTTCTTCCTCTCTCTAGCTCTCTCTTGAGTTCTAAATTGAGTTAGATAAAATAAAAGAAAGGGTATTAAGTGAGATTAGCAACCACTTCATCATCCTACAGAACCCTTGCTACTTTGTGTAGGGTGTTTTGCTCCAAGGATTTCAAAGATCAAGTGAAGCAACAAGCTTTGGGCAAAGGACTTGGGGTGGATCGTCGTGGACTTGGAGGTGATCTAGCGAGCCGTTCCAAACCAAAGGAGATCTAAGGAGTCACTCTAGGAGGTCTACAAAGGTTGTAGTCTCTCCACTTGGTGTAAATTATCTTTTAGATGTGATACTTTTAATTGTTACTTCATAATTCTAGTTCGATTCCTAGTTTAGTTTACTTAGCACCTCATAAATTTAAAGTTATGGCATGTGTGATGCTTCCAAACCCTAAACGAGGTGTTAAGAAAACCCAACAGTGGTATCAGAGCCAAGCTAGAGCTTTGGAGTAATCTAGACGACGTTAAAAACCTTGAACGAACGAAAAACAACGCCCGAGGGGTGCTCTCTGGAAAATTTTCAAAAACGTGGATTTTTTCACATTAAAAATACTTAAAAAATTCAGCAGGGTATTTTATAGGCCCACAAGTAGTACGACGCCCTAACTCATCCGTACGACCGTGGAACTGCGGCCAAAGTGGCCTTTCTGCGGCGGTTCCGCGGCGCAGTAGGTGGGTCATGGGCCGTGTTTTCTTGTGCAGGCCCGTATGTATTTTGTCCAGTTACTGGTATTTTTTAAAAACTGCTCAAGTGTTGAGCTTTCTGAGAAGTCTGTGGGTGTTTAATCGTTCGATCGAATGTTTTAACTGCGCCTAGTTTATTAGTATGTGATACAATAATTAGAATCTACAAATTTGTTTATTGCGTATAAATCTAGCAGTTCGGTCTCGGGAATAAACGGAAATCTTGTTGAATTATCCGGGTTGTTTTGAAAAGGTGTTTTCTTGGATGAGACCCAAATGCCAACTTTACATTGTTAGACATGAAATCTTGTAAATATGATATTCCGGGTTTGTGTTGTCTAAAGGCAGTTACGATTCCAATTGTTGTAGTTTTTCATTTTATTTCTCTGTGACCGTAAGTGTAGTATGTAGTTGTATTGCCGGTTTTCGTTGCTATACATCAACGACGATCGGTGTATGCATGCTTACTTACGTTGATGATATTTGATATTATATGTCGATGAGATTTGAAGTGCATGATTGTCGTGATGTAAGTATGCATACACCGATCGGTTTTCTTTTCATTCATGTAAAATTAAATTGTATGTAATATTCTTTTATTTGGGGCACTTCCGGGATGAGGTTGATGTCACCAGTGTTGTATATTATTTACTTTTCCGCATTAGGATAGACCCAAGGAGGAGGAGGGCACAAGTGACCGGGTTCTAGGGTTTAGTAGGAGGCCATCTCCAGGAGTCGAGACCGGGTCTCGTAAATTCCAGAATTGGTAAGGTCGCTTGCCACTCTCGTAGGGGGTCTAGGGGTGTGGGCTTGGCTATTCATCGCGACCGTGGAATCCGTATTTTTATTGCTGGCTAAATACAAAATACGGACCGCCTAGATATCCTATATTAAATGTGCTTCTGCTGCTTTTATTATCTGATGTGATCTTTTAATATATATATATCTTAGACGAATGCGATATTATATATATGATATATAATAGATGTAACTTATGTTTTGCACCTGCACTAGCCCCATCCTGTTATGCCGTTAGTTAAGTAACCTAACGGTGCATATCAGGACACTGTGGCGAATGCGAGTGGCATAAGTGTACGTTATATTTTCATTTCTTCCTGTAATGGCTTAAGATTTAAATGATGGGACTACATTAATGAGATTAATGTAAAAGATAAATGAACCTAAAAAGATGTTGTAGAATCGGATTTGAAACACACTCGGCCTTTTATGAAAAAGCAAGTTTCAAAATGCGGAGCTTAAGCCACTCCTTTTAAACCCATTAGATTCTACAATGATATCAAATTCAAAGCGTTAAAAGTTTTCTTAAAAACTATCCGCAGCCCTCCGTCATTTTAGGAAGTAGAGTACTTAGTATTCGTGCTGCGTATTTTGACTTTAGTTAAGGCGCAGTGAACGGTGGCTAAGTGATGTCTTCCTACACTGCATATGATGCAGATTAGTTAGGACATTCATATGATTATGTTGACTTTAGTTAAGGGTCATATGGGTGGGTCTAGTTAATCATGAAATAACGGGAAGAACTTGACTAGTACTTATGATATGTTGACTTTAATTAAGATCATGAGTACTAGGAGTAAAAATCATATCGGGAATTTCAAGAGTTGAAATTTACAATGAGATTGTATACCTTCTATATGATAGTAGGATCCCGATCCCACTGCGAGCAAAAGTTGCTCCCAGGAGAATTTTGCATTTTACAATTAGCTAACCTAGTAGGTGTCTAGAAAGGTGTCAAATGGGGCTACGCCTCTAGGAAGATGAGGTTTATTTTAATTAGGTCCGTGCAAAAGCACGGGGAACCTCCCTCAAGTACCGGCACTGGCCTGGCTGAACGGTTAGCAAAGTTGTAGAATGTAATTAATCCCGGCTAGTTTTCTTTTTAAAAGGTTTTAAAGAAAATTTGATAAAAACAGTGGTAGACATCGATTAGATAAGATATTAACCAATCTGATCTTTGCAAGAGCTTTTCACTGAGTGTATTCTTTTCTCTCTCTTAACAGCAGATTCAAATGTCAGGACTTAAACTTCTATTAGATAAAAAAAGCTGAATGGGACCAACTATAAAGACTGGCTGAGGAATCTAAACATTGCCTTGACTTATGATAAAGTATCATATGTCCTCACGGCTTCAACCCAGCCCACCCTAGGTCCTAAACCTTCAGCTGCGGATAGGGAAATCCGCAAGACATGGGACGCTGACTGTGCCACGGCTAAATGCCTCGCGCTTGAATCGATGGATAACACACATTAGAAGCAGCACGAGAATATGGACGTACAAGCCATATTCCTCCATACAAAAGAGTTGTATAGAGAGCAATCTCGCGTATTACGATACGAAGCATCTAAGAAACTGTTTCAGATGTGAATGGCTGCTGGCACAGCAGTAGGAGACCATGTTCTGAAAATGATAGCTCTCATAGAAGAGCTTGAGGACCTTGGGTGGACAATGGATAATGAACAATATACGGATATTATTCTGCAGTCTCTCCCTTCCACCATTGCTCAGTTCATAGTTAACTTCAACATGCACAACATGGAGAAGGAACTGACTGAACTCCTTAATATGTTAAGGAGTGTAGAGAGCACACTGAAGTCGGTGAAGACTCCCGTTATGAATGTCGGGCCATCTTCCTCCTTTCACCCGAAGGCTAAGGCCAAGGGAAAGATGAAGAAGAAACCCACCAAACCTAAGGGTGGAGTCAAAAAGGTTAAGGGAAAAGGCAAGTCCAAGGTTGGGGAATCGAGGAAAGGAGAATGTTTCCACTGCAAAAAGACGGGACACTGGAAGCAGAACTATATTGAGTACCTAGAACTCAAGAAGAAGCATGGTGATGCTTCAGCTTCAGGTGTGTTCATAATTGAAAACTGTTTTTCTATTAATTCTGCTTCCTGGGTATTGGATACCGATTCGGGTTCTCATATTTGCTATTCTGTGCATGCATTGAGAAATAGCCGAGTTCTGAAGACAGGTGATCATACTCTCCAAGTTGGAAATGGTTCCAATGTAAATGCAATTTCAGTGGGAGAGTATCACCTAGGCTTGTCTTCGGGTTGTATATTGGTTTTGAACCCATGTTATTTTGTGCCAAGTATGCTTTGTAATATTATATCCGTTTCTTTGTTAGACATTGAAGGGTATCATTTTGCTGTGCAACACAATGTTATGAACATTAAACTTAATCAAGAGTTGATTGGTTGTGGTACACTAAATAACGGGATATACGTCCTTAATCAACACACATTTTTCAACGTAGAACACACAAATAAAAGAAAATTTTCAGATATAAATGAAGCTTTTCTTTGGCATTGTAAACTTAGTCATATTAATGAAACAAGACTAAACAAGCTTCATAAAGATGGATATTTAAATTCTTTTGAGTATAAATCTTATGCAACTTGCCAGTCTTTTATCAAAGGTAAAATGACCAAAACTCCGCTTACAGGACACGGAGAAAGAGCTATTGAGCTCCTAGACCTCATACATAATGATGTATGCGGACCAATGTCTACACATGCAAGAGGGGTTTTTCTTAGTTCATAACTTTTACTGATGACTTCTCAATATTCGATCATGTGTATTTGATAAAGCATAAGTCTGAAGCTTTCGAGAAATTGAAAGCGTATAAAGATGAAGTAGAAAACCAAACAGGAAAGAGTATCAAGATACTTCGATCGGCTCGAGGTGGAGAGTACTTAAGTACTGAGTTCTTGGACTTCCTAAAAGAGAATGTGATTCTCTCTCAGCTCACTCCACCTTACACACCACAGCACAACGGTGTGTCAGAACGGCGGAATCGTACCCTATTAGATATGGTACGATCTATGATGAGTGATTCTGAGTTACCTCTCTCGTTTTGGGGGTATGCATTGGAAACAACAGCTTTTCTGTTAAACAAAGTTCCAACCAAGACCGTGTCTACCACTTGATCAGTCGAAAATAATGTATTTTTAACACGGCAATTTCCCCATCATTTGCACTCATTTAGAAGTGTTCGGCATTCATATTTCACATATTAGCAAATCAGTCGTAAAATATCAGATTGCATGTGTTAGACTTTTAAACCGGCACTTTAAAGGAAATTGACTGCATTTTATGGCATCGCATCATCTCTGTATTTGCGCAACACTTGTGTCGAGATTTGTGCAGGAAATTGCAGGAGCAAAGTTAAAAGAAGCTGATCAAAAATACACCAACTCCATGTTTTCATATCTGGTAGCAATTCAAAAGGCAATATAAAATTCAACATATCAATAAAAGCCCCATACATCAGTTCAAGACCACTACAGAAAGCCCAAGCTTTGAAGCCCCCAAAGCGCCGCGGAATCGCGGCGGGAGCTGGCTTGCACCGCGGTTCCGCGGCGGTTTAGACACGTCAGCAAATAATTTTTGGTGCATAACTTCTCTCTCAGGGCCCACATTCATTTAAGATGCCTCAAATTCCAGAAGGACCTCGAAGCTACTGCCAGATCAGCAAAGATCATTAAGCAAGGCTAATCTTAATTAAGCTCCTAACAAACTATTTCTAGAAGCTCCCTCCTAACTAATCACATCTAGAAGCTTCTCCTCAACAACCTTTTGGAGGGAAATTCAAAATTCAAATCCTCGATCTAGGGTTTTTGATGGCTATAAATAGGAACCTAGATCTAAGGGTTGGGGGGTTCATCATTATTTGTTAATCTTTTAGTTAGCTAATTCCCTCTTACATCATCTTCTTCCACAAGTCTAGTGACAAGGCTTGTGCGAAACCCTAACCCTAATTCCTCTCCAAATTCAAGATCTTGAGTACCAAATCAAGCGAGAAGCCTTCAACCTTTTAGGAGCCGAGCCGATCTTCAATCGGGCAAGTGATCCAAGCCGATCCGCGACTCAAGGAGACGAGCGAAGCCAAATCGACGATCGAGTTCTTCCTCTTGTAGTTCTTGAGCGAATGTAATGAAATTGTTGATATAAATAAAAGGTGAAATTCTTTAATCTTGCTTTCTTTTAATTCTTGCATCATGATTAGATCTCAATTTGTGATTGTGGTTCTTGTTGTGATGTTTGAGTAAAACTCCGCTCGTAAAGGAGTCGAGACGATTGTAGAATAATGATGTAACAAATCTTAATACGATTTTTAAGTCCTACGAGCTTTGTAAACCCTAGCAAGTTCAAGAATCGATGAACTAGTTTTGTTGCGATGCTTTCTTGTTTGTGATCGCTCGAAATTAGGGATCTACGATCGTTTCTTGAATTTACTAGAGGCTAGAATGTGAATGGTATCGACGAAAGAATAAGGGATAAGATGAAACCCTAGTTTCATAAGAAATCCCTAATTCTCGATCGATCATCATCGATCTAGTATCAATTCATCGAAGGATAAGAATACGTAATTGTAGGATTACATCACATCTATAGATCCGATCGATTCCTACGAGCCTCATTTCGATTCTTGATATTTGGTTTGGAAAAATCATCAAACTATCAATTCTTGATTCTATCTTTTTAATGCTTTCTTAGATCTAGATTTTCACTTTCTTGAATTGTAATTACAAATCTTGAATTGTTTGTTTTCTTTTCTTTAAACTTTTGACTTATCTAATTCAAAAGACGAACGATTACACTGTCCCTGCGGACGATCCGCACTCACTTACAATCTACATCCGACACCGTAGTTGATTGCGGTCAAAATATTTTTGGTTGTGATTTCTATTCAATTTTCTACATACACAACGGAAAATCATCAATCAAATGGCGCCGTTGCCGGGGACTATTTGATTTGATACACACAATCGGAGATTTATCATCAATCAAATAGCGCCGTTGCTGGGGATAGTGCGCTAATTGTTTGTATTTTGAAATTTGGGTTGAAAATTTTATTCCATCTAAATTTTGAGATCAAAATTCGTACAAACTCTAATATGTGTGTTGTGATTTGATTGCGAGGAATTCTGGAATCATTGGAGCTTGGATAAAAATTTTCTGAGCATTCCAGAGAGCTAAGGGGAGTAACATAAGCATTTACCTAAAAAAAATTTGCAGAGATCCCTTCAAGTGACCGTGTTTCCGCGGCAATAGGCAGCTTACGCGGCGGATCCGCGGTGGGTTAGGGTCTTCTCTGTACCAAAATTTCAGGTATACTTCTACTCTTTCTTATCTCTTCCCTTATCTGCTCCAATTAACAATTTCTGCAGATTTCTTTGCAAATAATCGCAGCGCGCAAAAAGCAAATTAAAATTTGTGCGTGTTTTGATTCTTGGTTGTTTGCATAATTAATACGGAAATTAAGGGACACGACCAAATCCAGATTAGGTGGGGAGTTCATTACCCTTCCTAAGCCCCGAAAATCAAAAACTTGCATCCGCATTTACCCTCATTAATTAAAAGAAATCTAGAGATGACTCTAAGGACCGTCGCGCTCAATTAGGACAAGAGAAGGCCGTGGGTAATTCATTGCTTATCCGCGTTTTCTTGTGGTGTCTAAGGCAAGTATGTCTAAGGCTAGTGGTTTTTAATTAGGCCCACTACTTACATAGTGGAGTACCTTCCCACTTACCTGGCACTTATCCGGCCACAGGGGGAGAAAGAGGCAGTGGAGGATTCTATCCCGCGACTTGTCTTTTAGCAGTTAGGAGCGGTCTAGAGCCGGACCTAGGTGACCACTAGATTCTAGGGTTTTTGTGTGTTGCATTTGTTGTGTTGCATCATATTTTCAAAAATCCGTATCTTTTCAAAACAAACACCGCATTCACTTCATTTCCCCTAATTATAAATTCACGCTGCCACTTGTACTAACCCTTTTTAGTGCAAGATAGGCTGGACAACGGGATTCTAGTGCCTGTTCAGTCCGTGTCCCCCGATCGACCCTAAAGTCGGTATTTCTACATTTACCCTTTCTTTACCCACAATCATACCCACATCGATGGATCCGTCTCCATCGAACTTCTTTTCCACTACCCTGCCTCCGTCCGTTGGTGCGCAGAATCCACCTCGCATCTCTCTCCAAGAGAGGTGCTATCCTACACGAGGCCCCCTTTCCACCTGTCTTTCCACACCACCAGCCAACGGGGAAAATTTTCAAATAAAACCCCAATACATCAACCTTCTACCAAAATTTCACGGTCTCGAGTCTGAGGACGCATACGTGTTTATCACGAAATTTGAAAATGTATGCGCAATGATGGGTACCTCACAGCTTTCTGTGGATGCTTTACGTCTTCGTCTTCTCCCATTTACCTTGTGCGATTTAGCCGAGAAGTGGCTTTATAACACTACCGCACATTCCATTTCAAATTGGGAAGAATCCGTCAAAGCATTCCTTAAGAAATTCTACCCACATCAAAAGACAGCTCGAGTCCGTAGCGAAATCTATCAATTCACCCAGCTTCCAAATGAAACATTTTCAAAATGTCTTGAACGCTTCAAGGATTTGTTAGTCCAATGTCCACATCATGGCATCCCGAGATGGGAATTGTGCCGAATCATTTATGAGGGCATTACTCCTTACACAAGACAGACCGTTGAATCCATGTGTCAAGGCAACTTCATGACTAAAGATGATGGGGAAGCCTGGGAATTCCTAGAAAATTTCGCTGAAAAATCATTACAGTGGGAGGGTGTGAGTCAATCGTCTAGGGAAGGCAATGATATTTCCATAGGAGTTAGAGCTGACATTTCGGCTATGCAAAAGAAACTTGAAACTATGGAAAACAAATTTTTAGCCGCCCTAAGTCAAATATCACTCTCCAAAACTGTATGTGGCTGTTGTTCTGATCCGTCTCACTTGACGGAAGAATGTCCGTTTCAAGGTCATGAGCATACCAATGCCGCATTTCAAAGACCTAGAAACGATCCATCTTCCTCCACATATGATCAGGGTTGGAGGAATCACCCTAACTTTGCTTGGAACCAATCACAATCTCAAAACACGATTCCAACCCAACACAATTTCCAAAACGTCCCTCCACCACAACAACAGCCACCACTTCAATTGAGTCAGCACCCCTTCCAATCACAAAACTTTAAAAATCCGTCCAACACTTTTGCACCGTCTAGTCCTTTGCAATTGACCGGTACAGATAATACCTCTGCACTAGCACAAACCTTGGATAGTTTCATGAAACAATCCATCCAAGGGACGGCAAGTTTGCAATCTTCCGTCGAGAATGTGATGAAGATCATTATCTCTCAAAATGAGAACATCAAATCGATGGAAGAACAAATTGCACAACTAAAAGCCGAAATGCGTGCAAGAAAGAAAGGGAAAATTCCAGCTCAACCTTTACCTAATTCTGGCTATTCACATCATGTGGATGCAATCACGTTGAGATCTGGAAGAGTGCTTGACACTCACGTTGGGGAAGAGTTTGATGATACAGAAAAATCAATCAATAACACCCCGGCTGAGACCTTTCCTCAAACACACCCTTCTAATTCTGACCCCAGTTCTTCTACCCCACCACCTTCTTCCGAGCCTATTCTTCGTTTCCCACAAGGCTCGCCACCTCAGTCCATCTCTTCTACTCTACCACAGACGATCCCTACTCCTTTTTCGGGATCATGTCTACCCCCACTTCCTTCTCCTATGATGGACCCAGCGCTTATTGCTAAAGCACCTTACCCGAACCGGTTAAGGGCTAACACACCGAGTCCGCATATGGAGAAGATCATGGACATTTTTAAGCAAGTTAACATCAACATCCCTCTCCTAGATGCCATCCAACAAGTTTCGTCCTATGCGAAAACTCTTAAGAACTTGTGCGCTAGGAAGAGGAAGACTCAAGTGCCCAAGAAGATATTCATGGCAAAGACTGTAGACACGGCTTTTCCCCAGCAATTACCGAGGAAACGTAAGGATCCTAGATATCCTACTATTTCCATTTCTATTGTGGAAAAACACATTAACCGTGCTCTACTAGACCTTGGTGCTAGTGTTAACTTGCTTCCATACTCAGTCTATGAGCAACTAGGTATCGGAGAGTTGAAGCCAACCCATTGCACTCTCCAGATGGCTGACCGATCAATCACCAAACCTAGGGGTGAACTGGAGGATGTGTTAATAAAAATCGGAGAATTTATATTCCCTGTGGACTTTATTATAATTGATACACAGCCTGTAGCGAACGCACAGAATCAAATTCCGGTGATTTTAGGTCGCCCCTTTTTGGCCACTTCTAATGCTATTATCAACTGTCGTAATGGTTCTATGACCCTATCCTTCGGGAATAGGTCAATAGAACTGAACATTTACAAGTTGGGAAGTGTACCCTCCGAACCTACTGCTCAGGTCTGTTCTGTCGACTTAATGGATGTCGACAGCAGCGAATTTGATGATCCTCATGATACCGATCTTGACTCTTTTCATACGTTATTGTTTGACCCAACTATGTATCATACACATATGGACTCTTCCACTGAGATGTCCGGGTCAACAATTAACACGGATTATGAACAACTTTTAGAGTCTGAAGATCACTACGCACTTTGCGATGACATTATTCATCGGGGTATAGATGAAACTTTTGAGGAAATCTTCGCTGAAGAACTCGCATTTTTAAATGACACGGGTGTTGAGATGAATCATGTCCAAATCAATGAAATTGAACCTCCACCCCTTCCTCTGAACTGCAAAAAGAATGCGAGTAATCCATCACATTCACTGTATCGTCTCTCCAAAATGAGACGCACACACATTCTCTTCCACCACTTAACCTTTCCCCACTTCTTCTTCCACCAACCAGAGCACTGCATTGATAAAATTTTTGAATGGTTGGTGTTGACATTCGGTCTTTGCAAAGCTTGGCATCGACCATTGATTTTTGACCCCCTCATATGATTTTCAAAGATTAACATTGCTTAAGTTTGGGGGGGGTATAATCGGGCTCTCGAAAATAAAATTTTTACAAAATTTTGAGCCAAAAATAAGTTTGGGGGATGTTCTTCACTTATATATTTTGCCCCCACTAATAAATTCCTCCCAGGCTTACAGGTTTTGTAGATATAGCGGATGGCAACAGTGAGGACACTGTTGAAAACAAGTTTGGGGGAGGTTTGTGCTTATTTTCGCATCATTTGCATATCATTTGCATAAGCACAAAACATTTTTTTTCAAAAAACCTATAAAAATTTAAAAAATTTCAAAAGATAAAAATATTTTTGTACATAAATAAGATAATAAAAGATTAGATAGTGAAAAATTACATCCATGAGATTAGAAAAAATTTAAGAAAACTAAGAAAATTAGAAGTTTTCTTATACGAACTAGTAATAAGTAGTTATGAGCCGTTGTCCCAAGGGTTAGTAAGATGAAGGACGTCACTAATCTGAGAATAAAAATAAGTCTGAAAAATAGTTTCTATTCTGGAACCCAAACATTTTGAACGTTGCTACCCTGCTATTCGCACTTACACACGTCTTGAAACCTGGGATAGTAGAGGATACCTTGAAATGCTCTTGTCTTAAAGCCAAAAGTATGAAGGAAATAAAAAAAAGCGAATAAAAATATATAAAGAGGTGAGAAAAATGGACACTGGTTTTGTTATCACCAGGGCAATAAAAAAATATATAGCGAGGGTGCCTCTTCACCTAGTGCCCTAAGGCCAACTGGTCTGGGAGTCACTGCTATGCCTGAGGTGGTGCAAGACAAGGAAAATACACCAAGTAAGCAAGCACAGGAGTAATCGGTTGGTTAGTACCTCAAGAAATATTAACGGTCGCATGAAAGTGTGTGAGCAATCTCATCTAAATATTCATTAATTAAAAGGTACTGAGGCTGATGGGCAAGAGTATGATAGCTTGAATTGAATTCTCCGGGTGTAGGGATGTCTTTACACACACGCAGGGTGATATGATCGATGTTTGGAAGAAAGATAGGAATGAAGAATAAGACGATGTTTTATTGAGGGAGGACGTGATTTCTGACATCTTTTCATGACCATTAAGATAGGGCTCATGACAACCGAAAAGCTAGCTTAGTTGGAAACCCTAATTTTCAAGGCTTTTCTTTTACAATTCTTGTCTCTAAATGTAATATTCATGATCTTCCTTTTATTATTGGATTTTATGGGTGCAATCCGCTGAAAACCCTCAGGAGACAACACTCCTCCTACTAGGGACACCTAGAGGTTTAAAGGCTTGTTGCACGTGCTCAGTGCAATCGTGTTGCCTACGAAAGTGTGCTAGTTAGTTTTTCTCTTTCTTTATTTTCTCCTTCTCTTTTTAATAAAATATTTCGCTCGAGACGATCGAAATTAAGTTTGGGGGTATTTGATCAGTCGAAAATAATGTATTTTTAAAACGGCAATTTCCCCATCATTTGCACTCATTTAGAAGTGTTCGGCATTCATATTTCACATATAAGAAAATCAGTCGTAAAATATCAGATTGCATGTGTTAGACTTTTAAACCGGCACTTTAAAGGAAATTGACTGCATTTTATGGCATCGCATCATCTCTGTATTTGCGCAACACTTGTGTCGAGATTTGTGTAGGAAATTGCAGGAGCAAAGTCAAAAGAAGCTGATCAAAAATACACCAACTCCATGTTTTCAGATCTGGTAGCAATTCAAAAGGCAATATAAAATTCAACATATCAATAAAAGCCCCATACATCAGTTCAAGACCACTACAAAAAGCCCAAGCTTTGAAGCCCCCAAAGCGCCGCGGAACCGCGGCAGGAGCTGGCTTGCGCCGCGGTTCCGCGGCGGTTTAGACACATCAGCAAATAATTTTTTATGCATAACTTCTCTCTCAGGGCCCACATTCATTTAAGATGCCTCAAATTCCAGAAGGACCTCGAAGCTACTGCCGGATCAGCAAAGATCATTAAGCAAGGCTAATCTTAATTAAGCTCCTAACAAACTATTTCTAGAAGCTCCCTCCTAACTAATCACATCTAGAAGCTTCTTCTCAACAACCTTTTGGAGGGAAATTCAAAATTCAAATCCTAGATCTAGGGTTTTTGATGGCTATAAATAGGAACCTAGATCTAAGGGTTGGGGGGTTCATCATTAGTTGTTAATCTTTTAGTTAGCTAATTCCCTCTTACATCATCTTCTTCCACAAGTCTAGTGACAAGGCTTGTGCAAAACCCTAACCCTAATTCCACTCCAAATTCAAGATCTTGAGTACCAAATCAAGCGAGAAGCCTTCAACCTTTTAGGAGCCGAGCCGATCTTCAATCGGGCAAGTGATCCAAGCCGATCCACGACTCAAGGAGACGAGCGAAGCCAAATCGACGATCGAGTTCTTCCTCTTGTAGTTCTTGAGCGAATGTAATGAAATTGTTGATATAAATAAAAGGTGAAATTCTTTAATCTTGCTTTCTTTTAATTCTTGCATCATGATTAGATCTCAATTTGTGATTGTGGTTCTTGTTGTGATGTTTGAGTAAAACTCCGCTCGTAAAGGAGTCGAGACGATTGTAGAATGATGATGTATTAAATCTTAATACGATTTTTAAGTCCTACGAGCTTTGTAAACCCTAGCAAGTTCAAGAATCGATGACCTAGTTTCGTTGCGATGCTTTCTTGTTTGTGATCGCTCGAAATTAGGGATCTACGATCGTTTCTTGAATTTACTAGAGGCTAGAATATGAATGGTATCGACGAAAGAATAAGGGATAAGATGAAACCCTAGTTTCATAAGAAATCCCTAATTCTCGATCGATCATCATCGATCTAGTATCAATTTATCGAAGGATAAGAATACGTAATTGTAAGATTACATCACATCTATAGATCCGATCGATTCCTACGAGCCTCATTTCGATTCTTGATATTTGGTTTGGAAAAATCATCAAACTATCAATTCTTGATTCTATCTTTTTAATGCTTTCTTAGATCTAGATTTTCTCTTTCTTGAATTGCAATTACAAATCTTGAATTGTTTGTTTTCTTTTCTTTAAACTTTTGACTCATCTAATTCAAAAGACGAACGATTACACTGTCCCTGTGGACGATCCGCACTCACTTACAATCTACATCCGACACCGTAGTTGATTGCAGTCAAAATATTTTTGGTTGTGATTTCTATTCAATTTTCTACATACACAACGGAAAATCATCAATCAAATGGCGCCGTTGCCGGGGACTATTTGATTTGATACACACAATCGGAGATTTATCATCAATCACCACTCCATATGAGATATGGCATGGGAAGAAACCATCTCTTAAAAGAGTTAAGATTTGGGGTTGTTCGGTTTTTGTCAAAAAGTAGAATCCAGACAAACTCGAGACACGATCAGTCAAATGTATATTTGTAGGATATCCTAAACATTCGTTTGGGTATCTTTTCTACCACAAGGAGGAACAAAAGGTGTTTGTTTCTTAGTATGCCACCTTTTTAGAAAATGAGATTTTTTTCAAATGATGCTGATGGCAATGTGGTAGATCTAGAAGAGGTTCTAGAGACATAAGTTACAAATGACGACTTGGCTGAACCTGAGGTTATAACAGAATCAAATGAGCCTCAGCCACTCCGTAGATCCGGTAGAACTTCTCGCCCACCGGGGAGATACTACGGTTTTCTCATTGATGGTGATAGAGAAGATTGCATCATGGATGATGATGATACTGCCAGTTTTCATCAGGCTATCATGAGTGGTGACTCTGTGAAATGGCTGGATGCCATGAGGTCAGAAATGGAGTCCATGTACACCAACAACGTATGGACTTTGGAAGATGTACCCTCCGGGATAAAACCTGTGGGTTGCAAATGGATCTTTAAAAGAAAGATCGGTGTAGATGGACAGGTAGAGACCTATAAGGCAAGGTTGGTAGCGAAAGGTTTTCGTCAAAGACCAGGTTTGGACTATGACGAGACTTTCACTCCGGTAGCCATGCTCAAATCCATTCGGATCCTACTTGCTATTGCTGCTCACTACGACTATGAAATCAGGTAGATGGACGTTAAAACTGCATTCCTAAATGGTGATTTAGATGAATGCGTTTATATGGATCAGCCAGAGGGCTTTGTTGACAGTGGGAGCAGTGGAAAAGCATGTAAGTTGCTTAAATCCATTTATGGATTAAAGCAGGCATCACTGAGTTGGAACATCAGTTTTGATGATGTTATCA
Organism: Agapanthus africanus; assembly: GCA_030015575.1. NCBI lineage: Eukaryota > Viridiplantae > Streptophyta > Magnoliopsida > Asparagales > Amaryllidaceae > Agapanthus > Agapanthus africanus. The sequence continues at coordinate 248,239,355 of CM057343.1, read as the reverse complement.
AAGAGTTTGATTTCATCAGAAATCCAGATGAACCTTGTGTTTATAAGAAGACTGTAGGGAGAAATGCCGCATTCCTCGTATTGTACGTGAATGACATACTTCTGATAGGAAATGATATTCCTATGCTACAGTCGGTCAAATCATTCTTATCACAAAGGTTCTCCATGAAGGACCTGGGTGATCCACATACATATTGGGCATAAGGATCTATAGGGATAAATCCAAACGGTTATTGGGATTGTCCCAAACCAAGTACATTAACACCATCCTAAAGAGGTTTAGTATGAAAGACTCCAAACGGGGTGCCTTACCCGCTTGCCATGGAGTCATTCTCTTAAAGGACGATTACCCAAAGTCTGATATAGAGAGAGCTCACATGAGCATTATTCCCTATGCTTCGGCAGTAGGATCGATAATGTATGCGATGTTATGTACACGCCCTGATGTTGCTTATGCACTTAGTGTAGTAAGCAGGTATCAGTCAAATCCAGGGGAGAATCACTGGATCGCTGTGAAGAACATTCTTAAGTACTTGCGAAGGACTAAAGAATTGTTCTTGGTGTATGGTAACGGGGATCTCCAAATGGAGGCCTTTACCGATTCAAGCTTTCAGAGTGACAAGGATGACAGCAAGTCTATCTTAGGGTTTGTATTTACCCTCAATAGATGGACGATGAGTTGGAAGAGTTCCAAACAGGATACCGTTGCAGACTCAACGATGGAAGCTGAATATATTGCTGCAAATGATGCTACCAAGGAAGCCGTCTGGATGAGGAAGTTCATCGCGGAGCTAGGAGTAGTTCCAACCATTATTGATCCAATACCTTTGTATTGTGACAATAATGGGGCTATGGCGTTGGCCAAAGAGCCCAGGTCCCATCAGAAGTCCAGACACATCCTGAAGCGATATCATGTGATCCGGGAGATAGTTGATCGCCACGAGATCGAGATTAAGAGAGTAGACACAAAGAACAACGCTGCGGATCCATTCACCAAGGCCCTCCCTCAGCCGCAGCATGAGCGGCTTTTTGAGATGTTGGTTATGAGATACGCCAATAACCGGCCTTAGTGCAAGTGGGAAATTGTTGGATATATGTATGCCCTAGAGGCCATTATGAGATAGTGTATGTACTGATGTGTATATATATATATATATATATATATATATATTCAGAGGACAGTCTTGCTCGATATGATAGTATGCTATCTGGTTTTACTTTATCATATGTTCACTTGATCATGTTTATATTCATTTGGTACATGTTGATAAAGCCCTAAGGATATTTGCATGATTACAAGGATTATGATGCGGATCATACTAGTGGGACATCTGTAGTTTATAAGCATATCCTTGAAATGTTCCTAGTCGTAGGTATATCGAGACAGGGCATCGATATTCCAGTGTAGACTAGAGTATACTATTCTTGTTCCATATGATGGGCGATGGATGATCCCATATCCGTCTGGTGTGTTGACACCAAAGATAGTATACGGGTGCTCAGTGAGACTGAGTACACTAAATGGATTCACCGAGAACTCCTATGTGGTATTATATCATACGTCGGATAGCAGTTCTCAGGTGACACTGGTACAGGTTAGTCTGTAGACCCAGATCGTCATAGAGTCTTGTGTGTCCTCCCACTGTACTTCGATCTCCATCCTACTACGGCTCTACTAAGTCGTACAAATAGGTGGATTTTGGGTATAGTCCCAAGGCATATGGAGGCAGTGAGCGATAGGAGGGGTTTCGTCTCTCCCGGTATTGGGGGTTGATGCTGTGATGTACACGATTGGCTATAACAGGAAGTCCCTGGCCAGGGCTGCTGAGATATTACTGATAAGTGTTATCAGTAAGTTTCTCGATCTGTTATAGACCATATACCGGCATGACTTATTGAGTTATTGGGGTCGAAGATTCCTTCCCTAGACTCGATATGCAGCATATCTGATGAAGAGACCGGACTGTACGGTAAGTGTTGCCAGTTGGATTGACGGGAGTTTTGACAGGTTCGCTTGTTCTTCTTCTGATCGCTCAATACCCGGGTGGCCGTTACGTTTAGCTGACCGCTAGTGGCTTGTAGGTATTTGATATGATCATCACCTACTGCTGGCGTATTGACGAGTCTTAGAGTCCCACAAAGAAGTTTCTCGGCTCAGGCAAAACAAAGTGGTGCGCATATGAGATATGTGCGGAAGCTCGATTAAATACGAGTATATGATACTGTATTTTAATCGGGCATTTTATATTAGTCGGGTCGTATAAGATATGACCGGTTTATAAAATCAAGTGTTGATTTAATATTGACTTTTATCTCATTTATTTAAACCATTTTCTTTTGATGGATGCATGCATGTATATGTACATGATGATGTGCATACATACATACATACATGCATTTGTATCATGATTGATGATACAACTTAGATGGCAATATAAGAATCACATGGTTCATAATTTAATATATGGATATTTTTGAATTAAGTTAAAGATAAGGGAAAATAGATAATGACTCATTTCTTTTCTAATGACTCATTTCTTCTACACTCTTCCATGGTTGACTTTGACTTAACCATGGTTTATTTTCCTTTGCCTTTTAACTCATGAGAAAATATCTAGATATTATATTTAACTTTGGTTTCTATTATGATATTTATCTCTCTCTCATTTTCTTTTTGCATTATTCATCCAAAAGAAAAAATATCAAGCCATCTTCTTCTTCCTCTCTCTAGCTCTCTCTTGAGTTATAAATTGAGTTAGATAAAATAAAAGAAAGGGTATTAAGTGATATTAGCAACCACTTCATCATCCTACACAACCCTTGCTACTTTGTGTAGGGTGTTTTGTTTCAAGGATTTTAAAGATCAAGTGAAGCAACAAGTTTTGGACAAAGGACTTCGGGTGGATCGTCGTGGACTTGGAGGTGATCTAGCGAGCCGTTCCAAACCAAAGGAGATCCAAGGAGTCACCCTAGGAGGTCTACAAAGGTTGTAGTCTCTCCACTTAGTGTAAATTATCTCTGAGATGTGATACTTTAAATTGTTACTTCATAATTCTAGTTCGATTCCTAGTTTAGTTTACTTAGCACCTCATAAATTTAAAGTTATGGCATGTGTGATGCTTCCAAACCCTAAACGAGGTGTTAAGGAAACCCAACACACCACTATAAACTGATCCAAGAATGCTGAAAAGATTCGGTTCATCATGTCCATAAATATCGCCAGTGCATTCGTGACTCCGAATGTTATCACTAAATATTCGTAATGTCTATTCCGAGTTTGGAACGCGGTCTTGCAAATATCCTCTGGTTTAACTCAGACCTGATGATATCCGGGTCGCAAATCCAGCTTCGAGAATGCCCTCGTGCCATTAAGTTGCTCGAATATTTTGCCAATGCAAGGGATCGGGTACTTGTTCTTAATTGTCACCCGGTTAAATTCTCGATAATCGATGCACATTCTCCTTGTGCCATCTTTCTTCTTTACTAGAAGAACTGGAGCTCCCTAAGGTGAATTGCTGCTGCGAATCCAACCCCTTCTCAAGTAATTCGGTAACCTGCTTCTTGACTTCTTTCTACTCCACTAGTGCCATTGGATAGTATGCCTTTGAGATTGGCGTAGCACCAGGAACAAGATCGATTGCGAACTCCACATCTCATTTTGGCGGTAAACCCGAGATGTCCTCGAACATGTCCATAAATTCTCGAACTACAGCTGGCGCTTCATCCTTATCAACTTCCATTGACGAAAGAACATTGCTTGTCGGCCTAGCCCTAAACTCGGCTGGCCCGACAGAACTGCCTCCTCCATCAAAACAAACTCCGGATGTCCTGGAATCTGGAAAATCACTTTCTTTGCCCTACAATCAATATGAGCGTGGAAAGTGCCGAGAAAGTCCATTCCCAAGACAACATCATAACTGCCGGTATCGATCACCAAGAGATCTGCAAAACATGAACTGGTAATCAATGAAACTGAGAGAACCAAGGTAATAAAACGACCATGGAACAAGGAAATGAATCAAGACCAGGACTCCAAGTTACTTGAATAGAGTACCGCATTGTAACCATGCTGCAGTTCATAGTTGCAATCATAAAACTCCGTTCAAGTCGCCCAAATCCTAGTATCAGAATTAAATGAACAGGGAGAAACAATAGGGAACCAAAGTTTCCAAGCTGAGATGCAAAGTTGTTTGCATATCGTCAAGACAAGGGTCAAGAGAAAGATATGATTCAAGAATCACGATAACAATGTGGCAGGACATGTTCCTAATTACAAGTTTTGCGATTCGTGTATTGGGTCCAATACCCAACTACAAAAAGAATCAAACCCGATTAACCTAAATCCTATAGCTCTGATACCAAACAAACCCTGTCAGGCCCCGCATCCCAGAGTGCGCTAAGATCGGCATGTGACAGAGCCAACCATGCTACCTGTGGTTAGGAAACATCCCTCCACAGTCACATTACGGCTGTCTATAAGATATCAAGAACAGTAGAAATAAAATAAACTATCTAGTACATATCCATGAGCCAGAATAAACGAGTCAAGAAATAATATGCGGAAGCAATAAATCCAATGAGCAATAACATCTGGAAAGTAAACATAACTAAACTGGATATTAACAGGATCCTCACTGCTCGTCCTGATGGCGGAAACACTCCTGATCAGCCTGCGACAAAGGTAGAGGATCTGGGCCATGCAAAACCCAGACGTCAGTGCGTCATAATATCAACAATAATATAATCAAGGGGTAGCAGGACATGCAGGCATGAGTAAGAACAGTAACAAGTCAACAGGAATATATAACAGTGAAGTATATCAGTATAAGTGACGTGCAGTGATCAATCTAAACTGTGCTACTGGGTTATCTATTCTAAGTCTTCGAAATCAATTAATGTAATCCTCATCGTAACCCATCGGTGATTATTACTTAACGCCCAGAAAAACGGTAAACAATAGGTATTCCGTAACGCCCGGAAAACGGCAAACAATAGGTATTCCGTAACACCCGGAAAAACGGCAAACATTAGGTATTCCGTAACGCGCGGAAAAACGGCAAACAATATGATAGCCCTTTGAGTTACGTTCGGTTACATTCTTGATTTCCCCATACCCCCAAGTTATGTGTTCAAGTCAGGTATTGATAAATTTGAAGCTAATGCCAACACAGGATCAAGCGGGAACAGGTATGTCTATACAGACAACAGGATATGTTCATCGGGACAACATATCAGGATTGTCGGCATTAGAAACAGGATCAAGTAACATGTCAAGTAGTGATATATCAGGTCATGTCAGGTTGTGTACATATATCAAGTCATATCAAGTAGTGGTGTATCAGGTCACGTCAAGTAGTGTACAGGTATCAAACAGATGCTCATAATAAAACTGTAACAGGTACGGGTGCACAAATAAAGCATCGATGCACAAATATTTATCAGGGATTACATCATGACTATGTGGGATGCATGAGATCAAGTATGGGACACTAATGTAACAGTAAAATGAAATAATATGGTCTCGGCGTGCAAATAGATATGTAATAAACCATACGGATACAGACGGATACTATAAAACTATAAATCGGTAAAATTTGCTGAATATTAAAATGCAAGCACTATTATTTATTAAATAGATATTGATATAATAATATTAACATGGATAATATATTCAAACCGATTAATAACTATAAAAGTGGTATTGATTAACCATGCACAAGAAAGTTCCGTTCATAAATTCAGCGTCACCCTGATTTGTAAAATAGCTTAAAAATAACAAAATTTCTCCAAAAGGGACGTGTCTTATACCAAAACAAAGATAATTCAATAAGGTTTCCATTTTTATAGGTTTAAGTATCTCAAGTTATTCCTACAAAAAGTTATGAACATTCGAAATTGAAAGTTTGCTGCTGGAATTTCCCTGGACAGCAGTTTAGAGATATTATCATTTGCATTTTACGTTATTTCAACAATTTATTATACAAGTAAATATTTCATAGATTATAGTATTCTGAGTTAGCTTCATAACAAACTAAAGAACTTATATTAATGATTTTTCTATGATTTATAATGAATTTTATAAGATAAGGTGTACAGTAAATTTCAGATTTGTCGTATCCGCTTTGCAACGACGTTTCATGTGTAAACTATAATATTTTCAAACTATATTTTGTATAATATTATAAAATGCAGATAATAAACTAATTAAAGATAATAATAAGAAATATTACGACGATATAAATTTTATAGATATAATTATAGCATGTCGCAAGTTGTAAACTTTCATACATTTTATATTATAAAACCGATTAACGTTAAATAACTACGGTGTATAAATTATATAGACATAGCTGTATGATGATGATGATGATGATGATGATGATACAGAAACATATAAATAAATTACATAAAGTAGAGCATGTAGCAAGTTGTAAACTTGCCTCGATCGAATCACGCGACGGATACGCACGGCACGTCCGACGTCGGTAAATCGTTGCAACGCACACGCGGCACGTGGGACGGGTCCAGGGAAGGCAAGAGGGTGATCACACAGGCAAGGTACGTTCACTAGATCACTCGGATTGTCAGCGACGAGCACGGCTCCGGCGGTGATCACCGGAATCAAGAAACAAGATCAAGAAAAGAAAGAAGAAGAAGAGGCTGTGTATTAAATACGGAAAGAAAAAAATAAATAAATAAAATATGTTGGAGATAGTGCCCTCAGAGTCAATTATAGGATCACAGGCACGTGATTGCAATGATTAAGGGAGGACCTATACCGGTAGGACAATCTTACTCAAGATGATAATATGCTATCTGGTTTATCTTTATCATCGTGTGCTGCTTTAGGTGACATTACTGATCACTATTGCACGTTGATAGATCCCCTAGGATTCTTTCTTGACGGCCAGCAGTATGATGGCGATCATAAACGTGGGAGCTGAGGTCTATAAGCACATCATTAAAGTGGTCCCTAGTGGTGGGAGTTTCGAGACAGGGCATCGATACTCCAGAGTAGACTAATGTATACAGTCGAGACCCCGACGAGGGGCGGTGGCCGGTCTCACAAGCCACAGGTGTTAGTTGGTTCACCTAAGATGTATACAGGTGCTCATTGGGTTATGAGTACACCGGACAGGACTCGCCGGGAACATGCTAGTTGGGATTATACCTAACGTCAGATAGCAGTTCCCTGGTGACATGTGTATAGGTTAGTTCATCGACCTGAGATCATCATTTGTCTCATGTGAGTTCCCACTGTGCTTTGATTACTACCCTACCACGGCTCAAAGGAGTCATGCAAACAGGTTTTGGTTGGGTATAGTCCCAAGCCACATGGAGGCAGTGAGCGGATCGGTAGGGGTTCGTCTCTCCCGGTATTGGGGGTGAGATCGCGCTATGTCTAGGAGAGCCATTACACGAAGTTCTTGGCCAAGGCAGGAGATTTACTAGTAGGTATTCCAGTAATATCTCAGGGTGTTCTGGGCTACACTCCGACACGACTTGTACCACTTTTGGGTGTCTGAATTTTACCAACCCCCTAGGCCCGCCATGCGATGCTCATAGACGAACGGACCGGACTGTACGGATATTGTCACTGACACGCTCAGTAAGGTGTCAGGATGAGTTCGCTCATCGACGTCCTTTTTGGTAAATAGCTGGTAGCCCGTTACGTATGGCTAATACCTCTGACGTGCTAGTGGTTAAATCCATAGCCAAAATATTGACGAGTCTTTAGAGTCCCACACAGACAGTTTCTCAAGTTTCGGGCGAAACGTTGTAGAGGCCGTATGGAGATATGGCAGGGTTCGATCCTATACGTGCGGTATTGCACGGATCATGATCGGACGGATAATACTAGCGGGCTTTGGTTTAAGCCAGATCCTAATATTGTACAGTGTAGATTTTGTCTCAATTCATTTGTATTCAGACGGAATACAAATGCGGGTATGTATATACAGTCGCGGGGTTTTCCTGTAATTTATTACGGGATCGTTTTTCTGAAGTTGCCAGTTTGCCTTCCGGTTTCGGCCATTTTCCATTGTTTCTTTCTTTGGCTGAATTTTGGTGGAGGGGGTTATTTGAAATTGTGCATTTTATTATGGAGAAGACTTTTTGTGATGATAGCTTCATGATGGTTCAACCATCATTTGACTTCTTGGTTCATGATTACCTTTTTGTTCATCATGTTTTGCTTGATGAGATGGTTGATGAGGATTGGACTTTGTTTGTGATCATTATTCATCATGATAACCTTTTCTCTTTCATGCATTATTTTTGGCTCACTCATTCATTCTCATTCTCTCCATTCTCTCATTACTTAAGTGATGGCCGGCCACTTGATAGATGGGGCTGTCCAATTTTTTTGTGAGGGATTTTGATCTTTTTGGCTCACATGAAATTCCATTGCTCATCCAAAAGTTCACATCTCCTTCTACACTTCCAAATGGCAACTTCTTACAACCCCCAGAGACATAGTGATCTACACTTAGTCTACAGCATCCTTGGACAAGTCGACTCGCCAACTTCGTGCTCGAGTTGCCTCAGTCCAGAGGTGGGAGCCCGTAAAAGAAACCGGCGATGTGGTGCCCTTTTCCGACGAGGAGGTGAAGACCGGAGATTACGCGAGGAGATCGGGATGGAGGCCGAAGACGGAAGGACACGGATCGCTCGGTATAGCTGTCTACCCTTTCTTTAGTTAGCTAGTAGTAGGTTAATGGTCCGATCCGGTTTTATAGTCCGTGGTAGCACCGGTTTCTAGTTAAAGAAAAGTTTTTGTTTCCGCATTTTGGCCTCATTCAGACGGCCGGGGCGCTGCCGTGCACTTACATTGGTATCAGAGCCACGCCATTAACTTAGTCTAACTTGCTCTAGTGTGTTTAAAATTTCGATCGAACAATTATCCCAAAACCGCGATTTCAAGTGCATCAGTTTTCTGTCGAATATTTTTTGGCTCGAAAAATTATTTTGAGTGTTGCAGAAATTCGTGCAGGCGGTTTTAAGCGTTCTGTAAAAACGCGGCCAAACCCCTGTTCTGGCCGCGTTTCCACGGCAGGATAGTGTCTACATCGTACCAAATTTTCACAGTAGCATTCTGACTTGATATTGGGGTTCTTGGAATATTCTATTTGGGCCCAAATTTATTTTGAGTGCTACAGTTGTGCTTGGGGCCCACTTCGGTAAATTTAGTCGATCGAAAATTTTAAACAAGTTAGTTCACAGTATTTACATTATATCTGCGACCGTGAATGTCACTTGATCGGTAAATCCTGTCTAACTGCTATAGCCCTTTTAGACGGATTTGTGAACGTGACATTCACGTTGATGTTCTGTGTCGTGCTGTGATGTTGCGGATTGTCGTGGTGGATAGCCTGGATGCAATGGTAGCACAGTTTGGTTTATTATGTACATTTGATATTGCGGGGCGAGCGTCCGACATGTGGACTGCCGTTACTGCCTGTTTGTATATTATTCTTTTGGGGCACGACTGGGCTGAGGTCGATGTACCCGTTGTATGTATATTTTACCTTCTGTACTAGGATTACCCAGCGGAGGGGTGCACGGATAGCCGGGTTCTAGAGGGCAACGGGCCCGCATCTCATGGCGTTGAGACGGAGGGGGCTTCACTATAGAATTGGCAGGCTATTCGCCGCACTCGTAGGGGGTGCAGGTTGACCCAAGGAGGGGTGCTCAAGTTACCGGATTCCGTGAAGTGCTGGGTGGTCCATTCACGTTGTTAAAGGGGGCTGCCTCGCTTCAGGTTTTGATGGGTAACTTGCCGCGCCCGTAGGGGTCTAGGATTTCATTGCACAGGCTATCCACACGACCAGGGGAACGTCGGGTTTCAGTAGCGGCTCTATGAAACCCGGGGATCCCAGATATCTGTATTGTTCTGTGATGCTTGTTACATTTCTGTGATGTTGCATTTTATCACGCCTTGAGCGAATATTATATATTGATATATATACTAGTAGATGTTGTATATATTTTACACCCGCGCTAGTCCAGTCCCCGCTCTGTCGTTAGTTAAGTAACCTAACGGGTGATGACGGGACCCAGTGGCGAATACGGATGGCATATACGTACATCATTATTTTCGTTCTTTTGTGGTGTGATCAATTGATGGGACTGCGTTGATTCGGATCAATGCAAGCTAAACAAACCTATTGTGATGTTGTTGGAACATTTTTCAAAAAGCTGTTATTGCAAGGATGTTCTCTTTTGTTTTGCACAGTGGTATTCGGTTATGAATATCCAGCACCTCAGTCGACGAGGCAAGGGCCGAGATCCCTTCACCGGGAGTGACCCCTTAGACAGAAGTTTGCGTCAGGGTAATAACTTCACTATAGTCGATTACTTTTGCTTTGCATCGTGGAATTCAGTTGGAATATCCTGCACCTCATTCTATGGGGAAAGAGCCGAGATCCCTTCACTGGGAGTGACCTCTTTAGCAAAGGTTTTCACCACCATATTTTTATAAAAAGCTATCCAGTTCCTTCAACGATATCAAGTTCATTACGTTAAAAGTTTTTCGCCAAAAACCATTCGTAGCCCTCCGTCATTTCAGAAAGGTAGAACTTAGTATTCATACTATGTATGTTGGCCTACGTCAAGGCATAGTGTATGGTAGCTACCGGATATTTATCTGTTGCATAGATAGATGCGTTGGTTTGCGACAGTCGTACTACTATTTTGGCCTACGTCAAGGGTATGTACGGGTGGGTTCAAATTAACCTGGATAATGACGGGTAAAACTTGACATGTGACTTATGATATGTTGGCCTACGTCAAGGTCATAAGAGCATGGGGTAAAAATCACATCAGGAGTTTCTAAAGAAACTGAAACTTGCCAGGTATGCGCATACCTTCTGGAGTGTGATAACGTGAGTGGATTCCGTCACGTTATCATGCGATGATAGTTGGATCCCGATTCCCACTGATGAGTTGGTTTACTCCTCGGGTGATCCCGACTAATTCTTCTTTCAGGTTTGGAGGAGAATTTGAGGATACAGTGGGAGGTTTCCTGTTTAGATAAAGTGATAACCATTCTGATCTAGGTTAGAGTGCACGCAGAGTGTTTCTTTTCTCTCTCTTTGGCAGCGACCATGGCCCGACCCTTGACTATGACTCAGTGACCAAGTTAACCGAACCTTCTTAAACACTGGCTTTTGGATTGTCAGAGTTGCATACCTCATTTCCAGTCCTACTTTTACCCTTTTCTCCAGGACACCCCGTATTACTACGAACATCTACTCCCATTGGATAAAACCATCGTATGGTTATATACGAACTCGAAGGAACTTGTTCCAGATTCGAGGATGGTTTCCGGTTCTGGAGAAAACGAATAGGACTATTCAGTTGTCTTTTCCTTTTACCTTCTCTCAGGTTGCGAGTGCTCCTTGGATTAGGGGATAGTACACCCGTTACGCCTATTGGATAGTCTTCTTCCAAACCTTAGGCTGGTGTCGACCGATAGGGAATGAAGAAAACCAATTAGCCTAACGATGGTGTACAGAAGGTATTATGTAAAGACAAATAAAGGGATTAGTAAGAGGGCAAAGTAAACTGCGACTGATATTCACGACCAAACCAAGTATTTCATTACCACTCCCACTTCACCTTTGTATTTCTCCAGAACACTCCGTATCACTACGAAGATCCACAGTTATTTGGATACTCCATCGTATGGTTATATACGAACTCGAAAGGAACTTGTTTCAGTTTGGGGATGGATTCTGGTTCAGGAGAAATAGGAATGAGTTTTATTCAGGTGTCTTTTATCTTTACCTCCTCTCGCGTTGCGAGTGCTCCTAGGATTAGGACAGTACGCCTATTATGCTTATTGGATAGTCTTCTTCCAAACCATAGGCTGGTGCCGAACGGTAGGGAAGGAATAAAACCATTTAGCCTAAGAGGGTGTACAGAAGGTAATGACTAAAGACATATGAAGGGATTTGGAGAGATGGCAAAGAAATATAAGGTTACAGTTGTGAATCTGGATAATGGAAGAGGCATTACTAGGAATACGCGGATACCCCTACGAAATATTTCAATGTTTCAGTTTTACAGTGTACTGTTAAAAGAAAACTGATTTCCCAATTAGACCCTTGCTCCAGGGTATGTATTTACCAGATATGATTCTCACACCTGTATGGTTTTACAGATGATGAGTGGGAGTAAGTTATTGGGAATTAGGTGATCATCCTCATTATATCGGAATTCGTTGTAATTGGTGATATTTGAGGAAGTCACCTGGGTTGTTTGCCGGACGGCTAATATTTAGTTTTGAATATCCGTTGTTATGCACCAATTTCAAATTGATATATCTGTACGTCTATTTTTATAGAGTGAGATATAACCTTTTGAAGTTATGTCAGTGACATTTACCTATATCAGTTGATGGTTAGGTAAGGAGCATTAAACAGCGGTGTAACTCTTCATAACCATAGTACAGTTTTCAACCTACGACGTACAGGGTTTGAGTTATTCAACTCAGGGGACTTATACAGAGTATTGTATGTTTTCCAGTGTCTATGAGGACAGAGGGGTTGGTACTCGTACTATATTCTGTTTACCTGTGAACCAGATGTTGCAAGTATCGGGATTCTTCAAGGTGATCGATGATGTAGACACTTGTGTATGATATTCAGTTGATAGTAATGGTTTTAAGAGAACTTGCTTCTCCTTCAGGTTACTCATAATTGGAAACACTCCTAAGTTGAGTAATGCTGATCGGCCTCTCTCCATTTAGTTGACATGCACTGGAGACAGTTGCATGATTTAAATCTGGTTCCAATTAAATCAGTGCCTCTGTTTCTATATTGGATATAGAACGGTTCATATCTTAACGATGTTAAGGTACGGGGAGTTGTCCGGCTTATGCTTAAAACCAGACTCCGGATAACTCAAGGCACGTTTCCGCAATGGCTGTTTGTGGGTTGACCCGGGCTATGACGTGGGTGGATTTACTACCATCTGGAAGATCAATTGTGATATTGTTCTTGACTCGCCACGGTTTTGATAAAAATGGATTTTGTCAGAAACAGTAGTGGGAGTATGGTAGAACTGGAAGTGATTCCAGAACCGCAAACGATTACTGAAAATTTGATAAGAACCTAAAGATTCAATCTGGTTTGACATTCCATTGGCCACTCCACAGATAAGGTGGGTAACCTCAGGCACCCGAGAGGTGCTCCGGTAGCCTCAAGGACGGTGGCAGGGAGGTTCTTGTTTACCCAGACTTGCCATTGCTGTTGTTCCAGACTGTGAGACCTGGCAGGAGGATGAGTATAGCGTCATTCTAAATTAGCTTTAAAAGTGCACGTGTATATGACTCTGCCAGAGGGTTGTCGTAGTCAGTGGGAGCAGCGGAAGCATGGTGGACAAGTGGCTTATGTCTATTTATAGACTAAAGCAGATGTAGCGGAGATAGATCATCTATTTCTGATGTGACAGTCATAGGTTTGACTTCATCAGAATAGGGATGGATCTGTTAAGAAGGTAGTAGGGTGTGATGTCCTGGTATTTGGATGACATACACAGAGTAGGAAGTGAAATTCCTATACTACGGTCGGTTATACTTTGGTTGTCACACAGTAGTTTCTCCACATAGGAATTGGATATTATATTAGACATTCTGGTTACTAGATCTATGGTTTTAGATCTAGATTTGGGTAGTTTCCCAATTTGGGTACTTATACAGCATTCTACAGGTGTTTTAGAATGGACGACTCCTGGCACAGTAGTGTACCCGCAGGTGATGGAGTCACCCTCTCTAAAGGTGTCTTACAGACTGAAGGGGAGAGGGATGTGCATGATTAGCAGATCACTTGCTTAGGCAATTGAGTTAATCATGAGATGTCAAGTACCACACCAGATATTGTTTTTGCAGTAGATGTAATAAGTTGATATTGATCTAATCCTGGAGAAACATTCGGAAGCAGTTTTAGAACATAAGTGGATGTTCTAGGGATATGATAACAACAGCCTCTTTTGGGAGACGGTTATCATTCCAGGTTTCCATGGTGACCTGAATGACAGGATGGCTGTCAGAGTTATAGTTTTCCCTCTGACGAGGTGCAGTATTTTGGATAGGTGGTCCAGGCGGATACTGAGGGAGGCATGGCGCAGGGTACTGATTAAGTTCAGTTGACGATACAGTCTAAGAAGTTTGGATTCGGAGTTCATTTATGAACTAGGTCCCATCAGATATCCAGACATATTCTAAGACAGGTATTGCTCATTTCGGGAGAAGGTTTTCTCCGCGAACTTGAGATAAAGAGAGACATAGAAGGAAACATCAGGGAGGATCCACTCACTGAGGCTATTCCTCGAAGGCAATAGTTTTGCAAACGGGTTTTGTGAGACTGATTAGTAGAGGAGTTGGGTGTTCGGTATCACACGGGCTGTGAGTATGCGACATCGCAATAATTAGCCTTGAGTGCAAGTGGGAGATTGTTGGAGATTGTGCCCTCAGAGTCAATTATTGGATCACAGGCACGCGATTGCAATGATTAAGGGAGGACTTATACAGGTAGGACAATCTTACTCAAGATGATAGTACGTTATCTGGTTTATCTTTATAATCGTGTGCTGCTTTAGGTGACATTACTGATCACTATTGCACGTTGATAGAGCCCATATGATTCTTGCTTGACAGCCAGCAGTATGATGGCGATCATATACGTGGGAGCTGGGGTCTATAAGCACATCCTTAAAGTGGTCCCTAGTCGTGGGAGTTTCGAGACAGGGCATCGATACTCCAGAGTAGACTAGTGTATACAGTCGAGACCCCGACGAGGGGCGGTGGCCGGTCTCACAAGCCACTGGTGTCAGTTGGTTCACCTAAGATGTATACAGGTGCTCATTGGTTATGAGTACACCGGACAGGACTCGCCGGGAACATGCTAGTTGGGATTATACCAGACGTCAGATAGCAGTTCCCTGGTGACATGTGTACAGGTTAGTACATCGACCTGAGATCGTCATTTGTCTCGTGTGAGTTCCCACTGTACTTTGATTACTACCCTACCACGGCTCAAAGGAGTCGTGCAAACAGGTTTTAGTTGGGTACAGTCCCGAGCCACATGGAGGCAGTGAGCGGATCGGTAGGGGTTCGTCTCTCCCGGTATTGCGGGTGAGGTCGCGCTGTGTCTAGGAGAGCCATTACACGAAGTCCTTGGCCAAGGCAGGAGATTTAATGGTAGGTATTCCAGTAGTATCTCAGGGTGTTCTGGGGTACACTCCGACACGACTTGTACCGCTTTTGGGGGTCTGACTTTTACCAACCCCTAGGCCCGCCATGCGATGCTCTTAGACGAACGGACCGGACTGTATGGATATTGTCACTGACAGGCTCAGTACGGTGTCAGGATGAGTTCTCTCATCGATGTCCCTTTTGGTCAATAGCTGGTAGCCCGTTACGTATGGATAATACCTCTGACGTGCTAGTGGTTAAATCCATAGCCAAAATACTGACGAGTCTTTAGAGTCCCCCACAGACAGTTTCTCAAGTTTCGGGCGAAACGCTGTAGAGGCCGTATGGAGATATGGCAGGGTTCGATCCTATACGTGCGGTATTGCACGGATCATGATCGGACGGATAATACTAGCGGGCTTTGGTTTAAGCCAGATCCTAGTATTATACAGTGTAGATTTTGTCTCATTGCATTTGTATTCAGACGGAATACAAATGCGGTTATGTATATACAGTCGCGGGGTTTTCCTGTAATTTATTACGGGATCGTTTTTCTGAAGTTGCCAGTTTTCCTTCCGGTTTCGGCCATTTTCCTTTGTTTCTTTCTTTGGCTGAATTTTGGTGGAGGGGGTTATTTGCAAATGTGCATTTTATTATGGAGAAGACTTTTTGTGATGATAGCTTCATGATGGTTCAACCATCATTTGACTTCTTGGTTCATGATTACCTTTTTGTTCATCATGTTTTGCTTGATGAGATGGTTGATGAGGATTGGACTTTGTTTGTGATCATTATTCATCATGATAACCTTTTCTCTTTCATGCATTATTTTTGTCTCACTCATACATTCTCATTCTCTCCATTCTCTCTTTCCTCAAGTGATGGCCGGCCACTTGATAGATGGGACTGTCCAATTTTTGTATGAGGGATTTTGATCTTGTTGGCTCACACAAAATTCCATTGCTCACCCAAAAAGTTCACATCTCCTTCTACACTTCCAAATGGCAACTTCTTACAACCCTTAGAGACATAATGATCTACACTTAGCCTACAGCATCCTTGGACACGTCGACTAGCCAACTTCGTGCCTGAGTTGTCTCGGTCCAGAGGTGGGAGCCCGTAAAAGAACCCGACGATGTGGTGCCCTTTTCCGACGAGGAGGTGAAGACCGGAGATTCCGCGAGGAGATCGGGATGGAGACCGAAGGACACGGATCGCTCGGTATAGCTCTCTTTCCTTTCTTTAGTTTGCTAGCATTAGATTAATGGCCCGATCTGGGTTTAAAAGTCCGCGGTAGCGCCGGTTTCTAGTTTAAAGAAAAGTTTCGTTTCCGCATTTTGGCCTCGGATTGACGGCCGGGGCGCTGCCGTGCACTTACATTATATATAAATATATATATGCAGAGGGGAGGGAGAGAGAGAGAGTGAGAGAGAGAGAGAGAGAAAGGGGTTGTTATTAAGGTTTAGATTTTAATTTAAAAAGATTTTGTAAGTTATAAATATTTTAAACGGTTAAATTTTAATAAAGATATTAGATAAAATAAAATTGTATTTTCTGGTAAATACAAATTTAGTCCAAAATACGCCCGGGGCCGGTCTAAAATTCAGTTTCAAAAATATAAAAAATATGCATGTCGACCAAAACTCAAATTGGATATCCGGGTAACGAAAATGCATATCCCCAGGAACGGATGCACGTACGTACCCATAGCCATCCAAACAAGTCTATTTCACTGAACGGCACGAGAACAAGATGCGCGGATACTACGACAGGGTCAGGGGTATCATGCAGGCCATGCTAGATATTTTTAAAATATTTTACTTGATTTTAAATGTTATATTAAAAAAAATGCAGATGCTAGATAAAATGCAAGTATGCAGTAAAAAATGAAAATGCAAGAATCCATGTAACAGGTCAGGATAAATCATAAACATGAATCAAGACAGGTTTCATGCAAGCGGGTCGGGTAAAATGCAAATACAAATGTCAAAATACTATTCGCACAAAAAACACAGTAAACCAAGAAACTGCCATAAATAAGTAAATACTTGAACCGGAATTGGTATAAACGAACTAGCGTGTTACATAAACCCACGCGCACGACCCTTGACAAAGGCCAACAAGGTCGTACGACTACCCTAATCCAATCGCATCACATGCTCAAATAGATAAGTACTAGTCAGCTACCGCACACTACGCCTTGACAAAGGCCAACAAACGCAGCACGAATACTAAATAGTCTTTATCTGAAATGATGGAGGGCTACGCAGGTTTTTCAGAAAACCATGAGCGTAATGAACTCGATATCGTTGTAGAAACAGGTGATTTTGAAAAAAGAGTGTTTTTGAGACTTTTCTAGTTTCGCTAAAGAGGTCACTCCCGGTGAAGAGATCTCGGCTCTTTCCTCATCGAATAAGGTGCAGGGTATATCATATATACCAGTATGCAAAGCAAGAACTATAGAAGCAATCAAAAACAAATCCGCGAGTTTGTAGCATCTGCCAGGTTTGCTAAAGAGGTCATTCCCGGTGAAGAGACCTCGGCTCTTTCCTTATCGAATTAGGTGCAGGGTATATCATATATACCGCTATGCAAAGCAAAACTGTAGCTACCCTTTTTTATAATGTTTGATTCTACAATATCTTTTAGGTTTCTTTTCTTTTATTAATCTCATTAATAAATCCCATCAATTATGCTTCCTAAGCATCTCAGAAGAAACGAAAGCAGTAATATTTATATATCATCATATATACAGTATAAGCATTCGTCTCAGACATTAATATGATCTCATCACAGAACATTGCAGCAGAAGATAACATATGAAATATTGGATATACTAGGACGTCCGTGTTTTATTTCGAGCCTGTATAAAACAAGGATTCCATAGTCGCGATGAATAGCCAAACCCATATCTCTAGACCCCTACGAAAGCGACAAGTAACCCTGCCAATTCAAGGGTTAGGAGACCCGGTCTCGACTCCTTGAGATGGCCTCCCACTGGACCATAGAACCCGGTTACTTGTGTTCTCCGTCTTGGGTCTATCCTAATGCGGAAAAGTAAATACTATACAATGGTGACATCAATCTCAACCCGGAAGTGCCCCAATAAAAGAATATTACATACAAATGAATTTTACATGAATGAAAATAAAAACCCTCATCTCATATAAAACCCCGGCTATTCAGAACACGACGATCCAATATAACATATTACAGTAATACATAACATCACATATCATCAATGTAAGCAAGTATGCGTATCCCGATTGTCGTTGATGTATAGCAACAAAGCCGACGATATACCACATACTACGCTTACGGTCACAGAAAAGAAAGTGTAAAACTACAACATTTGGAATCCACAATCACTTTAGACATCTTAAATCCGAAATATCACATACTTCGCATTTCATGCCTAACTATATGAATTCCACATATTGTATCACATTCCAGATAAATAGACAACGTTAAACTTTCCGATCGAATAATCAAGCACCCAAGATTTCCAAATAGCCCAACACTTGAGCGGAGTTCAAAAAAACCCAGAACATGACACAGCCCCAATGAACCATCCGTAGAAGGGTCAAACTAACGCCTCACATGTGGCAACGCTAAACTACCACAAACCCAAGGGTTCAGTGGCAGTTTTGGCGGTCACATAAACAAGTTAAGGTTACGTTCTTCTAGAGGGCCCATAGATACGCTAGCATGTTTTTCCAAAAGTTTTAAACTCAAAAAAAATTCAACACTTGAATGTTTTTCGTGTTGGGAAAAAGTGAGTTATTGATATCCGTTCGAACATTTTAACACGTTCTAAATTATCCGGAAAACTAAACGAAGTTAAACTTTCCGATCGAATCAACGAATACAAAAGATCTCCAGAAAACTCAACTCTTGAGTAAGATTAAAAATTCCCAGAAGCATGTAGTAATACCTACGGATATTACCTACAAATATGTGTCCCTAATACCCAATTACGGCCGCGGAACCGCCGCGCAAAGCATGTTGTTACCGCGGTTCCGTGGCGACTTGAGGGAACTAGGGGTTCATATTTCACAGTAATCCTTAGAATTCCCTGCTTAATTTTCTGAGTATTTTTAATACGTAAAAATCCAAATTTATAAAAATTTCTAGAGAGGTGGTCAAAAATGACGTTTCGGGGTTCGATCGGACTTTAAACTTCGTCTACATGTCGCCTAATGCTCTAACTTATCTCTGATACCATTGTAGGGTTACTAGGCACTTTCACAAGGGTCTACAAGGCATCAACCATGCCGAATTAAAAAATTTCAAGTGCCGAACAACCTAAAGCGAGGATCTTTGCTAGATTATTAGGGTTAACAAAACATGTAAACAAAATTTACATCTAAGAGAGAGGGATTACAACCTTTGTAGTCCTCTCCTTCACTTCATAAGCTCCGAGTAGTAGTCCCTTCGCCGCGATCCATAATCTCCCGGACTCAAGAGAGTCTTCATAAGCCGAAAGATCCATGCTTGTTTGAAGTCTTCCTTTTCGAAGATGATCTACCTTGAAGAATCTTTAAGTCAAGATCTTACTTCTCTAATCAAGTATTAGAGAAGTGAACATCCTAATCTAATTGGCTAGAATAGATGAGGATGATGAAGTAGGAATTTAGCTCTCTTTTATTTTCAAATTCTCACACTAATTCATCACAAAACCAAAAGCTAGAAAGCTTCTTATAGAGGAAGAAGAAGATGAAACCTTTTGTGATGAATAATGAAATTGTTACTATGGTTACAAAACAACCATGAGTTAATAATATCAAGTATTAACTCATGTAGAGAATTGACTAGGGTTAAGGGTTTGGGTTGGGTTAAATAATATCTCCAAAATATCAACACAAAATATTTTTGCTCAAAACAAAAATAAACTTCTAGAAGCTTCATGAAAAAGCTAACCCAAATCAAAACCTAACCATATTTAATCTCCACAAATCATGTCGTGTTTGCAATCATAACTTGTTATAATATTATATATCACATATATAATATATTTTTGTAACAAAAGAAAATAATACAATTAACATATATTGCATATATATCAATGTATTATCCGGTGAGAAAATGAATCAATAAAGCGAGCTAATATTAGATAATGTAATGTAATATATCACATATATAATTATACATTAAATTATCGAATCAACACTTGATCCGACAATCCGGTTATATCGAATATAACTGACTAATATAACATGTACCGATTCATTGAATCAACACTTCATCCGATGACTCGGCTTTATCATATTTCGCGAGAATATAATATGGTATCTCATATCGTATTATTCTCGGTGCTGCACATATCACATATGTGCTCCTACTCCATTTTGCCTGAGTGAAGAAACCTCTGTGAAAGACTCTAAAGAATCGTCTATACGCCGGTAGCAGGTGATGATCATATCAAACACTCACAAACTGCAAGCGGTCAGCTAAATGTAACAGCCACCTAGGTATTGAGCGATCAGAAGATCAACAAGCAAGCCTGTACATTCTCCTGTGAATCCAATCAGTAACACTACCGTACAATCCGGTCTCTTCGTCTGATATGTTGCATATCTAGTCTAGGGGTGGTAAACGTCAGACCCCAGTAACCGATAAGTCGTGTCGATGTGAGGCTTATAACGGGTCGAGAAACTACTGATAACTCTTACCAGTAGCACTCCATATCAACCCTGGCCAGGGACTTCCAGTTATAACCAATCGAACACCGAACAACATTAACTCCCTATACCGGGAGAGATGAATCCCCTCCTATCGATCATTGTCTCCATGTGATTCAGGACTGTACCTAAAAGCCACCGTTTTGCACGCCCTCTTGGACGTGGTAAGGTGGAAATCAAAGCACAGTGGGAATCACACAAGACTGTATGACGATATCGGGTCTACAGACTAACATGTACCAGTGTCACCGGAGAACTGCTATCTGACGATTGGTATAAATCCATCTAGGAGATCTCGGCGAGTCCGTTCAGTATACCCAATCTCCACTGAGCACCCGTATAACATCTTTGATGTCAAACACCGATAGATATGGGATCATCCATCGCCCATCATATGGGTCAAGATGCGTATACGCTAGTCTACTGTGGTGTATCAATGCCCTGTCTCGATACACCCTCGGCTAGGAACAGTTATAGGATGTACTCGTTGACTACCCTGGCCCCACTAGTATGATCTCATCATAGTCCCAGTAGTAGAGTACATATCCTAAGGGCTTTATCAACATGTGAGAGCAAGACAGTAAACTAATACAAGTCAACATGTTAAGATAAAGCGAAACCAAATAGCATACTATCATGTCGAGCAAGAAAGTCCTCTCTATATATATCCAAGCATCCACTATAATATACATCATATGTACAATAATATCCTCTAGGGCATATACATAACTAACAAAATATATATCATTTTAGCACCAAACTACAATTTTTTACCAAACTAGAATTTACAAACATCACTAATTAGCAAGATTAAACCATTTAAATCTTTACTAGAATTTTAGATTTCACTCAAATAGGATTATTAAAAGTTTAGTTTGTAATTAAGCTAATTAGGTAATTAGAAAAATAATATTTAACAAACTAGCAAACTAGGTTAAGTTTTCATCAAGCATAACTTAACAATTAACCCTTTTTACTAATTAAAACCCTACTTTATTAACAAAAACCCTACTTGATTAACAAAAACCCTTACTACAAATTCTAAATATGCAAATGAAAGCTTAAATTAAACATCTAAATAAGCCAATTAAAGTATTAAAACAAGAATTAAGTATTAGAGTTAGGGTTTTATACCTCACTGGAACATCACTTGAAACAAGAAAGAAATCCAAACTTTAGCCTCCAAAATCCTCACTAGAATGCAGATCCAAGCTAGTTTGAGTTCAAGAATGAAGGGTTTTGATTTATAAATGAGTTTGTGGGATTTATTTGTGATTTTTGATGAATTTTATGAAGCAAAATGAGATGAAAATGGAGGGGAAAATTAGGGCATCCAAGGGGAGAGAGAGGGCCGGCCATGAGGAAGGAGTGGGGGGTGTTTTGTGAAGAATGAAGAAAGTTCTAGCAACAAAAATCAATTAATGCTCATTTAATGCAAATGCCACCATTTCATTTATTTCTTTTCTTTTTAAAATTAATTCCATTTTCCCACAAAATATCTAGATATTTGAAGAGAAGGTTTAACAAAATATCTAATGATTAGATTAGCATAAAACCACATTAGTAGTAATTAACCCAAACCAAAAAGTAATTACCACTAATAAAGTGCACAAATAAAGTATTAAAATAACATTTAATTAGGGAAGAATTCTATATGAACCAAAACTTCCCATTGACCCCAAAGTCCGCGCACTAGTTTTATTCTAGCTAAACTAGGTACCGACAAGTCTATATAGAAGTTTGATCACAATCGGGCTAAAACGGAAAACACCGACTAATTTACCCTAAAAAGGGAAAATTCACAAAACGATTTCTAAAACGTTACAATCTTCCACCTTAAAGAAATTCGGTCCCCGAATTTAAAATTATTACTAAGCATACCTTCAAAGAGATGAGTACAAAACTCCCAAATCTCGCTCGCGGCCTTCTCACTGATCACCTCAGCATACGGCTACGCCAAAGAACCTTCACATATAGCAAGACCCTTGACCAAAGTCTCTCCACCTAACGATCCAAAATAACAATCGGCTGCTGGTGAACGAAAGATCGCGTCTAAAAGAATGGTCTGGTGCTGAATCATGTAAGAAAGGTCATGAAGGTATTTGCAAAGTATCGACACAAGGAAAACGGGTGAATACTTAATAATCTGGGTGGAAGTGCCAAATTATAGGCAACGGAACTAACTCGCTTGAGGATCTCACAATCCTAGGATAAGCTTCCCAAAACTCAACACGTCATTCATCGGAAAATCCGTAGTAATACATGATCTCGCACTACGAACTCAAGTCTGCGACCACCACGGTCGATATAAGACTCCTGCCTGCACTGGGCTACTCTCATCCTGACCTGAACCAACTGGATCATCTCCGAAGTATCTAGACTAGCTGGGGTCCAAAATTCCTGCTCACGCAGAGTCAGAAAAACAGACTGGCGATCGACATGACCAACCAAACAAAACCTATGGTTGCCAATTGGAATGTCTTCTGATAACTGCTATCGAAGGAGAATCCAAACAATTGCAAGTGACGATCCCAACTGCCGATAACAAATAGTGCGCACACAACAAGCATATCCTCCAGAGTCTATATAGTCCGTTCTGTCTAACCACCAGCCAACGGAGCGGAGCTAAAGCTCAACCAGTATCGAAGGCTTCCTAAAGCTTCTGCCCAAGACGGCAAGTGAACAGGATGCCTCTATTGGATACAACACATGAAGGAACTCCGTGCGAATGCACAAACTTATCAAAGAACAACTGAGCAAACTGAGCATAACCGGACAACAAACACACAAATGGAGTCACACCCTGTCTAAACCTGGGTAGACACCACAACGAAAAACATAGAGATCTGCTCCCATTCCCACTCTGGAACGGTTAAAGATTGCAACTCTCCCGCCGGTCTCAGATGTTCAACCTTAGCTCACAACAAGACAGACACCTCAAAACAAAATCCGAAACTTCACTCTTCATCCCTGCCCACCCGTAACTATCTCACAAGTCACGTCATATCGTGGTGGAACTTGGACGAACACAGAAGGCTGACTGGTGTGCCTTTTCTAGGATCCCGCGTCTCTACCCATCAGTAGCAGGTACACACAAACGCGTCCCTAAACGTAGCACACCCTAGTCACAAATCAAGGACTCTGAATCTTTACCCTGCCGAACATGCTTAAGTATCACAGACAACTAGCATCGGTGGGCTGTGCCTCATGAAAACGATTAAGAAAAATGGACGGGAACGGACACGAGCAAGCCGTCCCCTCAGTAGTGGCGAACTTAAGCTGTACTCAACGATCGAACAAGAACTATAAATCTGCAGAAGACTGTATCAAAACTGAGCATAATTGGGACAAGCTAACCCTGGGCCTACGACTCCAGCATCAGCTATCACAATCGCCTTACCACAGTAACGAGGATCTCACAAACACGATCCGTCACAAGCACCATCCCACGACACTGTCTCAACAATCAAAACCCGCTGCAGGAAGATGTACATTAAGCTCTGGTGATCCATGAAAATCTGACACAACTCTCCACATAAGTAGTGTCTCAAAATCTCCAACGCACGACCACCGCGGCCATCTCCAGATCATGAGTGGGATATCCTGCTTGTACTCCCTCCAACTATCGAAAAGTAAAAGCGATAACTCTATAATGCCGCATCAACGTAAAATCGAGCCCCACTCGCGAAACATCACAGTTAAACAACAAAGTCGCCTGAACCAGAAAGCAAAGAAAGAACTGGTGCAGTTGTCAACCGAGTCTTCAACTGCTGAAAACTTGCACGCATGCCTCAGTCCAAAGAAAAGGAACCTCCTTTCCGGTCAGTTCAGTCAACGGTGCAGCGATACACTAACAATCCTAAACGAAACGGCGGTAAAACCCTGCTAAGCCCAAAAATCTGCGGACCTCTGTCCCGTACACAAGTCTGGGCCAAAGCTGTACGGCCTCGATCTTCCTAGGAACCATACAAAAACCGTCTCCTGTAACTACAAGACCTAGGAGTCAACACAATCAAGCTTGAAGGAACACTCCGAGAACTTAGCAAACCGCTGGTGCTCTCCCAGTGTCTGTAAAACAAATCCTCAAGTGCTGCTCACGTTCCTCACGACTTTTGGAATAGACCGGAATGTCATCAATGACAGAATAATAAACTGGTCGAGGAACGGCCTGAAGAAATTTGGTTCATCACATCCACGAATGCTGCTAGGGCATTGGTGAGTCCAACGACACCACCAGAACTCATAATGCCCATAGCGCGCACAAAACAGTCTTCGGAATGCCATCACTCCGAACCCGCAACCAATGATGACCTGATCCTAAAAAACTAAGAAAATGTCTCGCCCTCTGGAGCAAGTCGAACAAATCGTCAATGCGAGGTAAAGGATACCTATCCGCATCGTAACTCGGTTCAATTGACGATAAATCAACAAACAACCTCAAACTGCCGTCTTCCTCCTTGATGAACAGAATAGAAGTTCCCAAAGCGAAACACTTGGACGTACAAGGCCCACCTATCTAGCAACTCTGCAGCTGATCCTTAAGCTCCTGAAGCTCCGCCAGCTCATCTGGAACCACGTTGGAAAATTCTTGCACGATAGGAACCCGGTGCACAAACCCACTGTGGCTCCGGCATCATGAATGAAAGACAAGAATCCTCGACATCTTCTCCTCAAAAGCCGACTAGCGAAAAAGGCTGAATTCAAGCTGTGAGAGGCGTCACCACTGTCCTCCCGCACAACAAGAACTGACTCGCCGGGAAAACAAACCCCGACTGTTTTCTCGCGGCAGTCCACAGACGCCTAGCACGTAGCTAACCAGTCCGTGCCCAGGAGAAAGTCAAATCCAACATCTCAAGAAGGATCAAAATGACGGACGAATCTCTATCTCCTATCCGATTGGCATACGACTGAAGTACGTGTCGCACAACAAAAGAATCGCTGACAGAAGTTAACACAACAAACGGCTGATCTAGCTAACTGACTATCCTCGTCCTAAGCCTCTGCTACTCCCGCGACATGCACGGAACCTGTCTCGGCGACTGAACCTCTATCTCGGGGCTGATATACCTGTACTAGCCCTCCTCGGTCTTCAAACTCCTAAAGTCTCTGGAAGACGTGCCTCGTCAACTAGGGCTGCATCCACTGGTGTTGTGTAAGTGACGAAAAGCTGTGTACTGACCGCAAGGAACAACTGGGTAACAGGGGTGGCAACCTCCTGTCGCTACGCTCTACTGGCCACAACCAAAGACCTCATCGTCTGGCGCAAGTCCTGCATCTCAGCCTCAAGCCTAGCGATACGATCTATCGAAGGCGGATCCATCTGCTCCAGTACAGCGAGCGTACCATCCTGGTCAAACCTCGTCCCACACGAGTCAACTCTGACCTTGGCCCTCGCTGCGCCTCTCTGAGTCCCCATAGTCATCGGCGGCAAAGGCTATAAATGGAAATATGATTCGATATGAACACGGAAATCGAATCATAAGGATATGTATCATCAAGGAAGGAATTTCAAGAAATTAGTACTTAGGTCACTTTAGGCGGAGTACCGCGTTGTGGGTATGCCGTGGACATACACACACTACGTTACTCTGTTTAAGCTACCTACTGGATCATACTAAAGTCATCCTACACTTCGAAAGGTAAAACCTAGCGCTCTGATACCAACTTTGTCACGAGCCGAATTTGGCACGTGACGGCCTTTAAACTACGCAACGTCTACAGGCGTAACACAATTTAAGTAAGCCGAAAACCCAGCAATCTAAACCATTAAAAGTAGTAAGAAATAAGAACATTGTTAAAACTTTTGAAAATCTCGAGTACAAATTCTTTAAAGTCAAATTTTAGTTTCTTAAAAATTTTGGCAGCACCTCCTTTGTAGAAACCAACCCCAAAAATGGGTATAACATAAATATAAGTAAAGCATCCCCAACGGGAGCAAATCCACGCCCAACGGCGAAAAAAAACCACCATAACAGATATACTATGCCGTAGCGAAAAAATAAAAGACGATAGAAGTAAAACTGCATAAAAGACCTCCAAGTCACAAAATAATATACAATATCGTCCTCACATCAAGTCTCTAAGTCATACAAGATAATGGTAGGTGGAGAGTACAGGATGCAACGAATATACAATAAACATGAACGGATAACCACAAAACCAACCTAAAGCAACACTGCACACTGTGAGCCGAAGCGGTATCCGTAGCAAAAGATGATATGATAAATGAATAGCCTGCCTCGACTACTCTGGGGACAACCTGCAAATACTGTGGCACAATGGGGTGAGTTACCAACTCATGAATAGTAAATAACATATGCAGGTAATCGCAAGTATGCACGTACAGCGCGAATCTAACATATGTAGCTAATAGCAATAAGAGTCATATGTGTGCAATAGTCATGAAAGGTACACTAGCCGGTACAACTAATACATGAAGCAATGATATGACAATATGTATGCAACAATCATGTAAGGTACTCTATCAGGTACTACTAATACATGAAGCAATGATATGACAATGTATATATGCAACAGTTATGAAAGGTACGCTAGCAGGTACAACTACTACATGAAGCAATGCATATAAAATAAAGTATGTAAATGCAACAGTCATGGAAGGTACTCAATCAGGTACTACTAATACATGAAGCAGTGCATAAACAATAAATGTGGAGTATGGGATAAAACATGTCATTCCCACGGAATCCTGATCTCGTGGTAGGACCAAAATCCATCAAGACAATCTAAATCCCAATTTCCTCAAAACAGCCCCCAAATTGGCTCTCATATCATGTAAGTCTCACAAATCCTGAATGTACAATATCAAGAAAATCTCCTATATCCTGAATGTATAAAATCAAGTAAATCTCATATAACCTATATCCAATACAAAATGAATCTCATATATCCTGAATCCAATATCAAGTGAATCTTAAATATCCTGAACCCAATATCAAGTGAATCTCCTATATCCTGAAAAGTATACTTGCATGAATAAGTATGATGATGTATATGAATTGATATGTATACATATATATTAGCGTCCCATTCCACTAATATATATATATATATATGCATATATAACATCGTCCCATTCCACTATTATATATACTTAGGAGTAAAAATATCATGAAAACCTGTATCAAGTATCGACACATAAAGGCTGATCTATCAGGTGCTGTCACCATGACTGGCACGCTGATAGGTACATATCATACGCTATCCGAAAACCGGAGTGCCCAGCTTCGACTCTCGTCCTTCGACGTATCCATACGTACATGACTCCCGTCGGTATCCCCAAGATAACCGCCAAGTCATAGGTACTGTCACCGGTAGGTATGGTTCCCCTGTCAGGCCTCATCGGCATGGTCCGTCAAAAACCCTTTGTTGCCCTGGGGTACCTCCAGGCCCCACCATGTACCCTCACATGGCCCACTACTCCTCCTCGCATGGGGTATATATATATCAGAACCGATAAATCTTATGGTGGCTGCTGAAATATCATATCAAGAGGAACCGGGTTATTCAAATAATGCATAATTTCATGAAACTACCATGGTCCTCAAATCAAGAAAACATCATGAAAAATCCATATCTCAATGCGAAAATCCATGAATATAATATATATAACATAAAACTGTAATGTAAGCATATAAAGGAAAAGCCGCTATTTAACTGCAACAAGTTAAAATATATATCATGTGGTTCCTAATTTCTTCAAGTCTATATAACATCAAGTAAAGGTAAATATGTAGCTATAGCCAGATATATGTGTAAACATGAAGGTATAGTAAGGTATATGTATCTACCTATCAGTAATGATGTAATACCCTCCAGGTATAAGTGTAAGTATGTATGCGAGATGTACATGTAGCTATGTCTCATATGTGTATATACTTATCACTAATGGTATAATACCATATAGGTATATAGGTAACTAGCATGTAAGCATGTAAAGGCATATGTGCAAGCATGTAGGTATACAGGTATGCTATATATCATATGCACAAAAGGAAATAGGGATCATGTCCCAATGTCCCTAAACAATACAATATCACATATGTAAAGGTGTTGTGCATGTCATGGCACTTATTGATGGTGTGTGTAGCATACAATTACTGCTTGTGAAACATGAACCGTCAATAATGTTGTTGTGCCTCATTAATACTAAGTCCATACACAAGCAAATGAGATAAGCAATAAAGGTATACATGCACAATCAATATCCATATACTTCTAACTAATAGTCATGTCATTTGATCTAGCCCAGAAGCATAACGCCATGCGGGCGATCCCCCTGTAGATGTTAAATCTACTCACCAACCATCCTTGCTAAGTAAAGCCAACAACTCGCTTTCCCTTCTTCGCAGCGCCCGAAGTCCCCGCCTGCGATCCTGAAACCATATAACAATTGTCACGACCCGAATATTTCGACTCGTGACCGGCACTTAACCATGGTACGTCTACAGGCGTAACGCGACTAAGTAAGCCGAACCCAGAAATCAAAACCATTTAAAGTAGCGAGTGTTGAAAACATTTAATTAAAACATTTAGAAAAAAACCTTAAATAATTCAATAAGTTCTTTTAAAGTTACGTTGTCATTTAAATAATTTTGGCAGCATTTCCTTTGTAAAAGTAACCCCGAAATCGGGTATAAAACAGGATAAAAGTAAAGATGAAATATAATGAAATGAAACATTCCCAAAAGGGAGCAATCACGCCCAACGGCGGTAACCATCATCACAAGAGTAATATACGACGCCGTAGCGAAGAATGAGCAATAAGTAAACATCACAGAAATATAAACTGCGTATAAAAACAGTCGGCACCCACGAGCTCGACACAAGAAATACAAAATATACATCATCGTCCTCACATAGTATCTGAGTCCAGTACATAAATAGTAGATGGAGAATACTAGATACAAAATGGGGTACAATAAAAGTAATCAGATACCACAACCCACCTAAAATGCAAAACAGCTCTCACACCAACTGTAGTGGTATCTGTAGCCAAAAGATGCAAAAGGCAGCCTGCCGCGACTACTCTGAAGGGCAACCTGCAAATACTGTGGCACAACGGGGGTGAGTTGCCAACTCCTGAATAGAGATAACATATAAAGGTAATCACGAGCATGCACGTACTGCGCTACTCTAGCAAATGCCAGCAAGTAAGATCTATATGCGACAAGCAGTAGGTGCAATAATCATACAAATGCTCTGTCTGGTAAAAAGACTACAGGATGAAATGCATGATAAACAATGCTGAGCATAGGATAAACAACATCTACATGGAAATATCAACATGGAAAAATAATCGGTGCCCCAAACTGCACCCAAATCCCAAATAAACTCAGGCGCCGGCACTCTCCTCGGCCCTCAAATCCTGTAAATCTCTGAGAATCACGAGTGCCCAACATCGGCACTCAAAATATCATAAAATCCTCGTGTCCAGCATCAACATGCAAATCCTCATATATCGGGCTCCGTCAGTCCGGATCAGCCGACGGGCTCCGTCTGCGGTATCGGCCCTCGGCCCTCGGCCCCGGCAGTACGGATCATCCCGCATCCATCTCTCGACTCTGGTCAGTATCCTCCGGATAACCGCCAGGTCCAACCAATCACCGGTAGGTACTCGCCACCCTGCCAGGCTCATCGTCTACTCCACGAAAAACATTTCTCGCCCCGGGGAACCATACCGGGTTTACCACGAACCCGCAAACGGATCATCCATCTCCTCGAATCGGGTTTCAAGAACATGTCTCAGCACCGAGAAAACCCGTGGTGGACGCACCGAAATATCATATCACGAGGAACCGGGTTTTCAAATAGTGCATCTTTTCTTAAAAATCCCACGGTCCTCAAAACCAGAAATCATATGAAAATCCAACACCAAGAAGTAAATCCAATGCGATGTGCTATGTACATCAATCCATGATATAGGTATAAGGGAAAACCGCTTTTAAAAATAGTTTCCGTTTTTAAAGATATCATGCGGCTCCCAATTTCCATGAAAATCATATCGAATCATATGTGAAATGAACTACCGCAATATAATCATGGCAGTTCTACAGTGAGTGTGTCATGGCAATTACTAATGGTGTGTGTGTAACATGCAGATTAGTGCTCGTGCAACATGAACCGTTAGTAATAGTGCGGTGTTCTATCAATTCTAAGTTTACATACAGCAGGGAATGCAATATGCAATGACAGTCCATGAGGTAAATGCAACATATAACAATAAGGTCCTATCAGCCCTGACACATAACGCCATGCGGGCGATATCCCCATAGATGTTAAATCTACTCACCGAAGTCTCGCGCTAAGTGTAGTCGACGACTTGCTTTCCCTTCTTCGCCGTGTCCGTCTCAATCGCCTGCGAACCTAGGATCACACAATATATCACACATAAGCTCAAATCCATAAAAACGTGACATTAAGGTCAAACTAGAAACCCGTGTCGCAAACTAAGCGCGCATGTGCGCGATACGTAAAAACGTGTGATTACGCGCCTGAAACTACCCCGATGCGTCGCGATACGCAGAAACCCCAAACCCACACGCGTATCACTCTTGTCGCGAAGGTTTAAAATACGAGAAATAGGTATACAGTTCCAGATTTTTCTGCAGCAAGAATAAAATA
Source organism: Agapanthus africanus (assembly GCA_030015575.1). Classification (NCBI taxonomy): domain Eukaryota; kingdom Viridiplantae; phylum Streptophyta; class Magnoliopsida; order Asparagales; family Amaryllidaceae; genus Agapanthus; species Agapanthus africanus. The sequence continues at coordinate 248,207,835 of CM057343.1, read as the reverse complement.
AAATTATACATGCCAGGAGCCTAAGGGTTGCAGCAGACACCTAAAGGACCTAACCCCAACCCAAACCCTCCCCATCTGGCCGCAAATTGCGGCCAGATCGAATTTTTCGGTGGCATGAACAAGAGGTATGGGGGTCGGGTTCTACCTGGTGGATCAGCACCTAACAACTATACTGCAGTCTTCTTAAAATTATTCTGAACTCACCGGGTCGATAGCAGTTTACAGAAACCCAAATTTTGCTTAAAAACGATGAATTTGCATCAAATAGGGATCTGGTGGTATTTTAGTGCAATTGGGGGTTAAGCTAGGTTAATATGGCCCTAACAACACTCCAGCAACTTACTAACACCAAAACATACTTCACTTGCTCAAGGTTCCCACTAATCACCACATATCGCACTAAATCGCTGTAGGGTTCCTAGGCACACTAGTAAGGTCTCACAAGGCATCAACCATGCCAATTTCAAAAAATCTAGGTGCCGAGAGACCCGACTACGGATCGTTGGCTAGAAAACTAGGCGAAAAAGTAAACTAGTTAACAATTAACTAATGGGAAACGGAAATACAACCTTTGTAGATCCGGTCCTTCACCTCCACGGCTCCGAGATGAGGTCTTCTCCGCTGTCCAAATCAAATCCGGGCTCTAGCGTCGACTTCATCGGAGAATAGGCGAGCTAGGTCGTCGATGTCCATGCCGAAGATGATCTACGTCGAAGCATCGCAAGATCAAGCTCTCACTTCACCAAGTCAAGAAACTTGTGAAGGAAACACACTCTACTACTTGGCAAGAGGTAGAGGATGAAGAAATAGGAAGTGGGTAGACTTTAGATTTGGATTTCTCACTCTTTTTCATCACTTGCCATTGATGGAGGCAAGCTTTCTTCACTTGAAGAAATGAAGAAGAAGAAGGAAATTGTTATGATAAGTTAATTAAAAATGAAAAGAAAAATCAAAACTTATCATAATCTAAACCATGGTCAAGTGTAGAGATTAAACTAGGGTTAAATCAAATGGTTAGGTTAAGCATGAGATAAGAATGGTGGACAAAGTCAAAGGTTCATGAATCTTCAACTACAAACAAAGAAAGCCACCATTCTTCTCATTTCTTTTTCCAAAAAGAAAATAAATAAATAAATGAATAAATAGATATGAAAAACAAAACCCTAACCATTTAAATAACCATGGTTTAATCTTTACACAAACCAAAAAGCATGTATCATCAAACATGATACAAGCAAATGCACAAAATCATATCACATATATAATGCGCACATCCGAGTGAGAAAATCCATCTAAAGTGAACCAATATTAGTTAATGCAAAGTAATATATCAAATATATAATTATACATTAAATCATTAAATCAACACTTGATTTAACGATCCGGTCATATCGCATATAACCGGCTAATATCCAATGTATCGATTTATCGAATCAACGCTTGAATCGATAACTAGGTTATATCGCATACAACCATTCGATACATTTATCGCGAGAATAGAATACGGTATCACATACACGCATTATTCTCGGTCCCGCACATATCTCATATGCGCTCCTATTTCGTTTCGCTTGAGCCAGGAAACCTCTGTATAGGACTCTAAAGACTCGTCAATACGCCGGCAGCAGATGATGATCATATCAAACACCCACAAGCCGCAAGCGGTCTGCTAAACGTAACGGCCACCCGGGTATTGAGCGATCTGAAGATCGACGAGCAAGCCCGCTCACACTCCAGTGAATCCGACCAGTAACACTACCGTACAGTCCGGTCTGATCGTCTGATATGTCGCATATCTCGCCTAGGGGTGGTAAACATCAGACCCCAATAGCTCGATAAGTCGTGTCGATATGAGGTCTATAACTATTCGAGAAACTACTGGTAACACTTACCAGTAAATCTCAGCAACCCTGGCCAGGGATTTCCTGTTATAGCCAATCGAACACAGCGCAACATCAACCCCCTATACCGGGAGAGACAAATCCCCTCCTATCGCTCATTGCCTCCATGTGACTCGGGACTGTATCCAAAAACCACCGTTTTGCACGCCCTCTTGAACGTGGTAAGATGGAAATCAAAGCACAGTGGGAACCACACAAGACTCTATGACGATCTCGGGTCAACAGACTACTCCGTACCAGTGTCACCAGAGAACTGCCATCTGACGTGAGGTATAATACCATCTGGGAGTTCTCGGCGAGTCCGTCCAGTGTACCCAGTCACTACTGAGCACCCGTATATCATCTCCGATGTCAAACACCAATGGATATGGGATCATCCATCACCCATCTGTATGGGTCGAGAAGGTATACGCTAGTCTACTCTGGTATATCGATGCCCCGTCTCGATACACCCACGACTAGGGACTTTGAAGGATGTACTTATGGACTACCATGTCCCCACTAGTATGATCCGCATCATAGTCCAGGTAGTCAAGTACACACCCTAAGGGCTTTACCAACATGTAATAGAGAGACAATCAGTATACACGTTAAGGTAAAGTTCAACCAGATAGCATACTATCATGTCGAGCAAGAAAGTCCTCCCTATATACGTCCCAGCATCCACTACAATATACATCCTATGTATAGTAATGGCCTCTAGGGCATACTTATAACTAACAACCGCACCAATAAACACTAACCGAAGCAAAACTACACTAAACAAGCAAACTAGGGAGTAAGTTCAGGAAGTATACCCCACACTCGACCCTAGGAAGGTGGAGGAAGAAGAAGAAGTGAAGGGAATGAGCTGCAGCTGGAGTTGTGTTGTTGCTGCTGCTCACTGCTGCTGTTGCTGCTCACTGTTGCTGCTGTTGCTGCTCACTGTTGCTGCTGTTGCTGCTTCTGGCTGCTACTACTGTGCTTGCTTCAGCTGCTGCTGAGCTTGCTTCTGCTGCTGTTGTGGAGAGGTGAGTGTGTGAGTGTGAGAGTGAGATTGTGAGAAATGAACACAAGAATGAGAGGGAATCATTACTCTAAATGTCAACCCCTCCACTCTCTCTCTTTATTAAATGCAAGCATGGCTTAAGCCATGATGCATTCTCTCTCTCTCTCTCTCATTCTCACCAAGTCAACACCCAAAAGGAAAAATTCAAATTAAAGCAACCATTAAACAACTAATTAAACTTAATTAAAACCTAAAAGACTTAATCCCCATGATTAACCTACCATGGTTACTAATCATGGTATTACCTCATTTTAAAACCCTAGTTTACATGCACATGTGTGTGCAAGCCTAGGAAAATTCTAGAAAAATATTTATTAAATTTGGAAAAATATTTGAAACTCAATTTGGTAAACTTTTTATCAAAAACCCATTGTTTAAATATAAATAGCCATTAAACACATTCTAAGGTGTTACAATCTCTCCCCCTTAAAGAAATTCGTCCCCGAATTTCAAAATCTAACTACACGTACCTTCGAAAAGACGGGGGTACTTCTTCCTCATCTCGCTTTCGGTCTCCTAAGTGACCTCCTCGCTGCTCGGGCCACGCCAAAGTCCCTTGACTGAAGGAATATCTTTCGATCTCAATCTCTTCACTTGTCGATCCAAGATCATCACCGGCTGCTCTGCATAGGAAAGGTCGCGCTCAAGCTGGATCGTCGGGTGCTGAATCGCATGCGAAGGATCATGAAGATATCGACGGAGCATCGAAACGTGAAATACGGGGTGTATATCTAGAAAACTGGGCGGAAGGGCTAACCGGTATGCAACCGCACCAACACGCTCGAGGATCTCGAAGGGGCCCACATATCTGGGACTGAGCTTCCCCTTCTTCCCAAACCTCATCACACCTTTCATTAGGGAGACCCTCAAGAAAACATGATCACCAACAGAAAACTCAAGTCCGCATCGCCGACGGTCCGCATAAGATCTCTGCCTACTCTGGGTTGCTCTCATCCTATCGCGAATCAACTGGATCTTCGCGGTCGTCTCCTCAACAATCTGTGGCCCTAAGATACTGTTCTCACTGAGCTCTGTCCAACAAGTGGGCGATCTGCATCTCCTCCCATAAAGAGCCTCAAATGGTGCCATCTGAATAGTCTCCTGGTAGCTGTTATTGTAGGAGAACTCCACTAAGGGCAAGTGATGATCCCAGCTACCTCTGAAATCTAATACACATGCTCTGAGCATGTCCTCGAGAGTCTGAATAGTCCACTCTGACTGTCCGTCGGTCTGCGGATGAAATGCTGTGCTGAAACTCAAGCGAGTGCCCAAAGCCTCCTGAAGCCTCTGCCATAGTCGACTGGTAAACAGGGTGCCTCTGTCGGACACGATACATGTCGGGACTCCGTGCAGTCGTACTATCTCGTCGATGTAAATCTGGGCGTACTGAGCAAATCCGAAAGTCGCCTTCACTGGCAGGAAGTGAGCCGCTTTCGTCAAACGATCTTCGATCACCCAAATGGAGTCATACCTTCGCCTAGTCTTGGGTAGACCCACAACGAAATCCATCGAAATCTGTTCCCATTTCCACTCCGGAATGTGTAACGGGTGCAGCTCTCCCGCGGGTCTCTGGTGCTTGGCCTTGACTTGCTGATAAGTCAGGCATCTCGACACAAAATCTGCGATGTCCCTCTTCATTCCGTCCCACCAGTAAACATCTCTCATATCATGATACATCTTAGTGGAACCGGGATGGACGCTGTACACCGATCGATGTGCCTCCTCAAGAATCTCGCGCCGCAGTCCCTCAGCATCTGGTATGCACAGTCTAACTCCAAATCGTAGTACCCCCTGATCCTCGATCACGAACTCGGAAAATCTGCCCTATCCAATCTGTGCCATGATCTCCGAACATCGGTCATCACTGCGCTGTGCCTCATGTATGCGGTCAAGTAACTGTGGGCGTGCACGAACATGCGCGATCTGTCCTCCAATCGGCATGAACTCGAACTGTACTCGGCTGTTGCATAATATCTGCCAATCTGCCGACGACTGCCCCTGTACTGCGCTCAAACAAGATAGACTACCCTCGGGCCTCCTGCTCAAAGCATCCGCCACCACATTCGCCTTGCCCGGGTGATACACGATCTCGCAGTCGTAATCCTTCACTAACTCCATCCATCGGCGCTGTCTAAGGTTCAGGTCTCGCTGCTGAAATATATACTTTAAACTCTTGTGATCAGTGAATATCGGGCACGACTCGCCGTATAGGTAATGTCGCCAGATCTTAAGTGCAAAGACCACTGCAGCCATCTCCAAATCATGAGTGGGGTAGTTCTGCTCATGTTTCTTCAATTGTCGCGAAGCATACGTGATCACCCTGTCATGCTGCATCAAAACGCACCCTAGCCCCACTCGAGAAGCATCACAATAGACCACAGATCTGCCTGATCCGGAAGGTAATGATAACACTGGTGCCATAGTCAGCCGAGTCTGTAGCTGCTGAAAACTGTGCTCGCACTCCTCCGTCCAATCGAAAGGAACTCCCTTCCGGGTCAACCCGGTCAAAGGGGTAGCAATACTGGAGAAGTCCTGCACAAAGCGCCTGTAGTAACCGGCTAACCCCAAAAAGCTGCGAATCTCCGTAACCGATATGGGCCTCTGGGCCAACGCTGAACGGCCTCGATCTTCCTCGGGTCCACACATATACCGTCTCGTGAAATCACATGCCCCAAGAAGTCTGCGCTGTCCAGCCAGAAAGCACACTTGGAGAATTTCGCATATAGCTGGTGCTCCCTCAAAGTCTGTAGTATGATTCGCAGGTGCTGCTCGTGCTCCTCACTACTCCGGGAATACACCTAGATATCGTCAATGAAGCCTATGATGAACAAATCCAAATATGGTCAGAAAATACGGTTCATCAAGTCCATGAATGCTGCTGGCGCATTGGTGAGTCCGAACGACATCACCAAAAACTCATAATGGCCGTAGCGCGTACGGAAAGCTGTACTGGGAATGTCCTCCTGTCGAACCCGCAGCTGATGATAGCCCGATCGTAAATCGATCTTCGAAAAGTACCCTGCCTCCTGAAGCTGGTCGAACAAATCGTCGATGCGCGGCAAAGGATACATGTTCCGCACTGTCACCCTGTTCAGCTGGCGGTAGTCGATACAGAGACGCAAACTGCCGTCCTTCTTCTTAACGAACAGGACTGGAGCACCCCAAGGAGAAACACTGGGTCGAATAAGTCCCTTATCCAGCAAATCTTGCAACTGACCTTTCAACTCTCGAAGTTCCGCCGGGGCCATCCGATAAGGCGGTATAGAAATAGGCACCGAGCCAGGAACCAAATCAATACAGAAAGAAATGTCGCGCTCGGGCGGTAACCCAAGAAGCTCGTCAGGGAACACATCAGGAAACTCGCTAACAACCGGAACCTGATCCAATGGAACCTCCAAAGCGCGAGCATCGCAAACATAGGCGAGAAATCCCTGACATCCCTTCCTCAAAAGCTGTCCAGCGCGAACAGAAGAAATCACACTGTGAGGGGCGGCACCACGGTCCCCCAACACAACAAAAACTGAATCGCCGGGGAAACAGAATCTAACTGTCTTCTCGCGGCAATCCACAGAAGCAAAGCACGTGGCTAACCAATCCATGCCTAAAAGAACGTCGAAGTCCAACATCTCAAGAAGGATCAAGTCGACAGGCAACTCTCTCGCCAATACAGACGGTACAGGATCGGAACACGTGCCAAGCAACAAACGACTCTCCCACAGGAATGGTCACAACAAGCGGCTGATCAAGCAAACCGGACTCTCTACCCAAACTCGGCACAAAGTGTGTGGATACGTACGAGTGCGTGGATCCGGGATCGAACAATACGTGTGCATCAACTGAACATACTGGAAGGATACCTAAAACCACCGCATTGGACGCCTGTGCGTCCTGATGCGTCAATGGCTGCAGGGGCAACTGGCTGTGCGGTAGGTACCATCGCGGTCTCTGGAACTGGTGGAGCTACCTCTGGTCGCTGTGCTCGAAGCGTCTCAACCAGCGATCCTATCATCTGGCGCATCTCCTGCATGCTGGATCCCACCATCTGGCGCATCTCCTGCATACCATCCCCTAGCGTGGCAATCTGATCTGTCACAGGAGGGACAGTCTGCTCGGGTACAACGGGTGCACTGCCCGGATCAGTCCTCGTCTCGGACGAGTCAACTCGAATCTCGGCCCTCGCGGCCGCTCTCTACGCCCTCGTAGTCTTTGGCGGCATAGTGGCTGAAAAGGAAAGTAGGATCCGATAAGAATACGGAAATCGAATCGCAAGAATGTATATATTCAAGAAGGAATTGTAAATTAAAAATTCCTAAGGTCACGTAGGCGGAGTACCGTGTCGTGAGTATGCCGCGGAACATACACACGCTACGCCACCCTGCTGCAGCTACCTACTCCATCATACCAGGGTCATCCTACACTCCGAAGGTAAAACCTCGCTCTGATACCAACTTTGTCACGACCCGAATATTTCGACTCGTGACCGGCACTTAACCACGCTACGTCTACAGGAGTAACACGACTAAGTAAGCCGAACCCAGAAATCAAAACCATTTAAAGTAGCGAGTGTTGAAAACATTTAATTAAAACATTTAGAAAAAAAACCTTAAATAATTCAATAAGTTCTTTTAAAGTTACGTTGTCATTTAAATAATTTTGGCAGCATTTCCTTTGTAAAAGTAACCCCGAAATCGGGTATAAAACAGGATAAAAGTAAAGATGAAATATAATGAAATGAAACATTCCTAAACGGAAGCAATCACGCCCAAAGGCGGAAACCATCATCACAAGAGTAATATACGACGCCGTAGCGAAGAATGAGCAATAAGTAAACATCACAGAAATATAAACTGCATATAAAAACAGTCGGCTCCCACGAGCTCTACACCAGAAATACAAAATATACATCATCATCCTCACATAGTATCTAAGTCCAGTACATAAATGGTAGATGGAGAATACTAGATACAAAAAGGGGTACAATAAAAGTAATCAGATACCACAACCCACCTAAAATGCAAAACAGCTCTCACACCAACTGTAGTGGTATCTGTAGCCAAAAGATGCAAAAGGTAGCCTGCCGCGACTACTCTGAAGGGAAACCTGCAAATACAGGGGCACAACGGGGGTGAGTTGCCAACTCGTGAATAAAGATAACATATAAAGGTAATCGCGAGCATGCACGTACTGCGCTACTCTAGCAAATGCCAGCAAGTAAGATCTATATGCGACAAGCAGTAGGTGCAATAATCATGCAAATGCTCTGTCTGGTAAAACGACTACAGGATGAAATGCATGATAAACAATGCTGAGCATTGGATAAACAACATCTACATGGAAAAATAATCGGTGCCCCAAACTACACCCAAATCCCAAATAAACTCAGGCGCTGGCACTCTCCTCGGCCCTCAAATCCTGTAAATCTCTGAGAATCACGAGTGCCCAACATCGGCACTCAAAATATCATAAAATACTCGTGTCCAGCATCGACACGCAAATCCTCGTATAGCGGGCTCCGTCAGTCCGGATCAGCCTACGGGCTCCGTCTGCGGTATCGGCCCTCGGCCCCAGCAGTACGGATCATCCCGCATCTATCTCTCGACTCTGGTCAGTATCCTCCGGATAACCGCCAGGTCCAACCAATCACCGGTAGGTACTCGCCACCCTGCCAGGTTCATCGTCTACTCCACGAAAAACATTTCTCGTCCCGGGGAACCATACCGGGTCCACCACGAACCCGCAAACGGATCATCCATCTCCTCGAATCGGGTTTCAAGCACACGTCTCAGCACCGAGAAAACGCATGGTGGACGCACCAAAATATCATATCACGAGGAACTGAGTTTTCAAATAGTGCATCTTTTCTTAAAAATCCCACGGTCCTCAAAACCAGAAATCACATGAAAATCCAACACCAAGAAGTAAATCCAATGTGATGTGCTATGTACATCAATCCATGATATAGGTATAAGGGAAAACCGCTTTTAAAAATAGTTTCCGTTTTTAAAGATATCATGCGGCTCCCAATTTCCATGAAAATCATATCGAATCATATGTGAAATGAACTACAGCAATATAATCATGGCAGTTCTACAGTGAGTATGTCATGGCAATTACTAACGGTGTGTGTGTAACATGAAGATTAGTGCTCGTGCAACATGAACCGTTAGTAATAGTACGGTGTTCTATCATTTCTAAGTTTACATACAGCAGGGAATGCGATATGCAATGACAGTCCATGAGGTAAATGCAACATATAACAATAAGGTTCTATCAGCCCTGACGCATAACGCCATACAGGCGATATCCCCGTAGATGTTAAATCTACTCACCGAAGTCTCGCGCTACGTGTAACCGACGACTTGCTTTCCCTTCTTCGCCGCGTCCGTCTCACTCGCCTGCGAACCTAGGATCACACAATATATCACACATAAGCTCAAATCCACAAAAACATGACATTAAGGTAGAACTAGAAACCCGTGTAGCAAACCAAGCGCGCGTGTGCGCGATACGTAAAAACGTGTGATTACGCGCCTGAAACTACCCCGACGCGTCGCGATACGCAGAAACCCCAAACCCACACGCGTATCAAGCGTGTCGCGAAGGTTTAAAATACGAGAAATAGGTATATAGTTCCAGATTATTCTGCAGCAAGAATCAAGTAAAATTATACATGCCAGGAGCCTAAGGGTTGCAGCAGATACCTAAAGGACCAAACCCCAACCCAAACCCTCCCCATCTGGCCACAAATTACGTCCAGATCAAATTTTTCGGCGGCCTGAACAAGAGGTATGGGGGTCGGGTTCTACCTGGGGGATCAACACCTAACAACTATACTGCAGTCTTCTCAAAATTATTCTGAACTCACCGGGTCGATAGCAGTTTACAGAAACCCAAATTTTGCTTAAAAACGATGAATTTGCATCAAATAGGGATCTGGTGGTATTTTAGTGCAATTGGGGGTTAAGCTAGGCTAATATGGCCCTAAAAACACTCCAGCAACTTACTAACACCAAAACATACTTCACTTGCTCAAGGTTCCTACTAATCACCACATATCGCACTAAATCGCACCAATAAACACTAACCGAAGCAAAACTACACTAAACAAGCAAACTAGGGAGTAAGTTCAGAAAGTATACCCCACACTCGACCCTAGGGAGCTGAAGGATGAAGAAGAAGTGAAGGGAATGAGCTGCAGCTGGAGTTGTGTTGTTGCTGCTGCTCACTGTTGCTGTTGCTGCTCACTGTTGCTGCTGTTGCTGTTGCTGCTTCTGGCTGCTGCTGCTGTAACGTTTTGAAAATCGTTTCGGTGAAATTTCGAAAAAACGGTAAAATAAGGGGGTTTTCTCTAAAAAACCAAAATACAAATATCTTTATTATAAAATTAAATATACATATTCTAGCTATGAATTTGCTAGTATTTGGTGTTTATTGAGCCACTGGTGAAATTTCAAATTTTCTGAAAAAAAATTATTTTAATACTATTTTAAGCCGTCACTAATACATTTAATTAGGGAAAATTACAAATTGGAATGAGTTGAAACAAATTTTGTGCATCATAACACATTAATTAAAATTTCAACATGTTGATTTTGAAATGAAATTAAGTTGTTAAACGGTTTTAGAAAATATTGAAGAAAAATGCTTTTTTGTGAAAATAAAAGGGTTTGGTGCATATTGAATTGGTGTTTGGTGTTCATTACTTCACACAAAACACCACATCTCTTTTTCTCCCTCTTGCTGGTCGAATGTGCAGGCCACTCTCCAAATGTCCCCACCTCCAATGATTTGAAAAAAAACAAAGGGGAAAAAGAGAAGAATGAATAAAGAAAGGATGTATAAGTGTTGACTTGGAGTGTGAGCTTGTTTGACTTACACCCAACACCCTCATTCTCTCTCTCCCTCTCCCCCTTGATGCTGGCCGAGCCCTCCCTCTCTCCAAACTGCAGCAGCCCTCCCCCAAATCCCACACAATTTTGCATCAAAAAATCCATAAAAATGCCTCAAAATCCCTACAAAATCAAGGCTAATTCCAAATCCAATCTCGACCCATTTCCCCATGACCTATTCTAAGTTGGATCTTGGAGGAAAGTTGGTGTTTTGGAGGCAAATTTCCAGGCTAGATCTCTAAAATTGGGAGGTATAAATCTTAACCCTATATAGAATTTGTTGTTTAAATTGCTTAATCTAACATAATTAAGTGTTAATTTGGTTCTTGTTGCTAATTTGAAAATTCAAGAATATGGTTTGAAGTTGTTTAAGGTTTGATTATTGGATTATGGTTGTGATGGGTAGATTAACATGTTATTGCTTGCTAAAATTAATCTAGTTGCTAGTTTGCATTTTTGTTAAATTAAATTTGTAATAGTTAAGCTATTTTGCTAACTTGGTTTTCAAAATTGGTTAAATAATTGGGTTTAAAAATGTAATTAGGTTTTTCATGACTTCTTTAACATTATAAAATGTAGTTTAATACTTTAGTTCATGAAAATCCAAGCTAAATTGTTGTTTGTGCATTTTTGTAATAAAATTGTTAAAATTGGCTATATTGTAAACTAGAATTTTGGGGTTAATGAAATTTAATGAGATTAAATTGTGGAAATTGTTTTTATGACTTATTTAAGATGTTTAATAAGTATTATGACTGCTAGATTGTTTAAACGTCGAGTTTTGTACTAAAACGGGTAATATTTGCTTGCTAGATTTTCGGAAAAATGGCTTTTAAAGTGCGTTTGGGGTTTTTGTGAATTTTAACCTATTTTATATTAAAATTAGTGTTCGTGAATGTGCAAATGAGTGTATTGGGGTTTTTCTCGATGGTCTGGCGTTTGTATACCGACGTCGAGGGTTTTTGGGTTGATTTGTGAAAGCAACCATAGGTTTTGACCTATATGGGATTCGTATGTTGTTTTGGTCATGAGTCGGATTTTAATGCGATACGATGCGTTGTGATATGTAGGTACCCCCATGTGGACTTCGAGACGACAAGCAAGCGTGTGGCGACGTCGGCACCGGCGAGCGAGGACCAGATGAGTAGATTTATATCTACGGGGAGGAGTCGGGTGGATGGCGTATAGCACCCCCGCAGTCCGTAGTATAGTTCATATATATATGTTTATATAGGTGTTTTGTGATACGAGAATGTTTATTCATGATATGATTATGTGTTCATGGATTAGCTTTGGGTTAGGTGTGAAACCCTAGAGTGGTTGTTATACCCCCATACGCACACACAGACTTGCATATATTACTTTCTTGTGCGTAGATTGGGATGTGTATATATGTATATATGCATGGGTATGGGACTATGCATATGTACATTCATATACGCATGCATGGATAATGAGGATAGTACTTGGGATTTAAGATGAGTCGATGAGATTTGATTTGAGGCCGTGAGATCGGTGATATAGCAGGGTTCGTATTTGAGATACGACATGACGTTGTAGCGGTTCTTTGACATAGTGTTTCACACACGTGCATGCATACTTAGGCGGTATCAGTATTGTACTAGACGTAGATCAGTACCCCGATCATGATATTTGATAAAGAGGATACCGGATGATTAGTATGATGAATGTGATATTGACCCGTACCCAGATTTGGGATGCCGTACGACGGATTTACGTACGAGCTATATATTGATGATTGATCCGCACTTTTGACTTGGGATGTCTGATTATAGATATGGTATCGGATATGATATTATTGAGGCGGGATCACCGACTATATATATATAGGTATGTATATGTATTGACTCAGATGATAGGTGGTTTCCTTACCTTTAGTTCAGCTTGTTAGTTCAGCCGTATAGTTTAGTGTAGTTGTTAGATTAGATTAAACTCCTACCTATTTCAAAACTAGCGGATCGTGGGTATTTTAAAAGACAGCCCAAAGGATCCTACGGATATTTCAAAAGACGTATCTTTTAATAAAAACACCGTAGCCCCTATTTTCAAAACCCCATGATTCGTGTTATTTCAAAAGGCACCATTTGTAGGATTTATATTAGGGAAATGCAGATTAGTTATCGTTGTGTTTAGTATTTAGCTCCCGCTCATTTTTACTGTTCGCTCCGCATCGCATACTTACATTGTTATTTCATATTGCATTGTTGATATTATGTTGTTAGGACACCAGCACCATTACCAATGATGCGTATGAACCACGTACACTTACTTGCCGGCTCACACACATCTTCATCGGTAATTGCCATGTCAGGCACACCCTAGAAAATATTATTGCTTAACTTTGCTTGATAGCTAGTAGTTTGACATGATATTAGTGTACTTATCTTATATGCCAGCTTAGATATTGTAGTTATTACTGTCGCTTCATGCATACCGTTATTCATTGTTATGCCGCATTCATGGATTCTCATGCATATATTCACTTTTTACGTGCTATTGTGGTTTTGGATTCGGATTTCCATGAGATTTTCTGGATTTGGGGAAAACCGCAAAACATATACAAACTTCTTCTTTCTCTTTTTAAATGAAAAGCGTGGTTTTTCCCATGATGTATGAGTCGTCCACCATGAGTTTGCTGATGGATTTCGAGACCCGATTCGAGGAGTTGGATGAACCGTTTCGGGTACATGGTGGACCCGGTAAGGTACCCCGGGGCAAGAAGCTCGTGGTGATGACGATGAGCCTGGCAGGGGGAGACTACCTACCGGTGATTTTACCCGACGCGTCGGATATCCGGAGGTTACCGTCGTGGTCTTGAGATGGATGGTAGGGGTCGGTCTGGACTGACGGCGCCCTAGATATTATGATTGAGACATTGAGATTTCGAGATATTGAGGTACAGAGACTGTGAAACAGAGATATCGAGATATTGGGATTACGTTTTGTGCCGATGCTAGGCACTGTTTTATGCTGATTTCATTATGATACCTCATTTTAAAAATACAAAGGAAATCTCACTAATTTATGAAAACAGTTTCTTCATTTACATGTACTCTGTTTTCATGCATTCCTACCTCATTCATATGATATATTGCTACCTGAGGCACTGACACGGGCACATGAGATCACACTCGGGTTAGATATTACCCTAGCCATTGTTATAGGCTACATGTTATTCATATATTTGAGGATATATTATGATCATTGACCTAGGTTGCGTTATTTATGCGATTTCTGTGCGTAGATATTTTTCTATTCACGGGTTGGCAACTCACCCCCGTTGTGCCCCAGTTTCTTGCAGGTTTGCCGTACATGTTTCATTACGGCTTGCGGGCATAGTTTCCTTCGGGTGATTTGCTAGTAGGTGGGTTTACTTGTATCGTACCCCCATTATATATCTTGTATATTATTATTCTGCTGTATCTAGAAGTTCCATCAACCAAACATGTATTATTTTTGAGATAGAGACCAGCGATGTTATTCTTTCGACCTTAGAGTCGCGCGTTGTATTTCTGTGGATTTCTTGTTGTTTTGAGTTTCCTTTTGAGTTTTGATCCTCGCCCTTGGCGTTGTATATTATATTGCTTGTGTGGTTGTGACCGTCGATTGACGAAGAGCTAGCTCCCGCTTGGGGATGCCTTTTATTGATTTCGTATACTATTCATGTTGTATCCCGTTTGGGAGCCAGTATTTACAAAGGAGACTCTGCCGAAATTTTCAGAAAATATTTGATGTTTTTAAAAACCGCATAATTCGGCTTATGCTATTGAAACTACTTGCTTTAAGTTGGTTTTTCCTGCACTCTACATCTTTCCTTGGTTTGGATTTTTGGGTTTTCGGTTTACTTAGATTACGTACGCCTCGAGACGTTCATAGTTTAAGTGCCGGTCATGTTCCGTACTTTCGGGTCGTGACATTGTTGGTATCAGAGCGTTAGGTTTTACCTTCGGAACGTAGGATGACCCTTGGTTGATGGAATAGGTGACTAACGTAGAGTGACGTACCGTGGGTATGTTCCGCGGCATACTTACGATACGCTACTCCACTTAAGAAGCCTTAGGATGTACATTTCTTTGCTCAGTATTATATTCATTCCGATCTAGCCTCATCAGTACCAGTTATGGTTTTGCTGCCACGATTACGGGTAGGGAGAGCTACAGCTAGAGTTGTGGTCAGCACGAGCTCGTCACGAACGAGGACTGACCAGGGCGAAATTCCGACGACACACGATTGCGGAGATATGTCTTTTTACCATGTTTCCGCGCCACGAGCGTTTGACGGATCGCCTTTATGAGGTTACTCGGATGTGCGGATCGACACAAGAGGATTGAGCCAATGATAGAGGCCAGACAGATTTTGATGACCGTTGGTGTATTGCTTACTCATGATGATTGAGGCACTGTTCAGCGTGCAGACGAGTGAGCCAGTTGTTGCTGCGAGCGACGAGATATCGCCCCATATGTTGGAGCTATTGCAGTACAAGTTGTACTAAGAGATGATAGAAGGTCGCTAGTCACCCGAGGATGAATGACTAGGACATGTGGTTCGTTCGCCTACCCGATGAGAGGTCATCAGATAGATTGATTCCAGCAAGAGACGACTTCACGCGGAGACGTTAAAAGTCGACGGAGACGATCGAATGTCAGAAATCTATTATTCCAAGTTTAAAGTATTCGGAAGGGCATGCAGGCAATTCTATGGACCCTCTAGAAGAATGAAACCCTAACTCGACTTAATGACCGTGTGAAAGCCTTTGAACCTTCGGGTTTGCGGCAGTTCTACGGCGCCATTAGTGAGGCTTGGGTTTGCCCTTCTACGGCTGGACCACCGATGCAGTGGTATGTACTCGATACTATTAAACTGTGCCCAAGATGTTGAGCTCTTGGGGGATTATGAGGTTTTGACGACTCGATCGGATGGCTCGACATAATTCGGATGCTAGGTGGTGAGATGCATTTCTTGGGAGACTCCCGATACGAGGATAGCCATTGGTGCTCAGTCCATACAGCCGCGATGAGACGAGTCCAAAGCAGACGACATTAGAGAAAAGTGAAGTAAGAGGTTCGTACCAGATCTAGATGAGATGACGTTCCACTCCGCCGACATCAGAGATGCGATGCGCATGCCGAGGCATGGTACTTGGATTTACCTTCTAGAAGGAATCGCGATGAATATGCAGTCGTTCCAGAGTAAGATGCAGATATAGGAAAGGACGATGACTTCCAGACAGTTGGCAGAGACGAGACATGGAAGAGACCGTGAGCAGGATTCCTTCCAGGACACTGCTGCAATGATACTTGCACCCAGGATCAGATGTGTCACGTACATTCAGAGAGCCAGAGGCCGACGCCAGTGATATGCTGTCTTACGAGTGGTCGCGATGATTGACCGAGAGATGACCAGAGAAGTGCCAGAACGGGATCATCCCCGTTAGCACACCTGACAGGACCGATGAGCCGATGGACCGAGAGATTGGTAATTCACAGTGAAGACCTTGACCCAGGAGTGGTCATTGTTGCGCACACCAGCAGGCCAGAGTTCATGATCATCGACGAGACGTCCCACTAGTGACCGCGACAGTTGGCCCGAGATTCTTAGAGGATGCACTTGAGCGGTACTATTCCGCCATTATTGATTTCGATGTTTTGGGTGATTTATTCGCATGATTTGATTTTGATGATTGAGGATTTACGATCTTTGCACAGTGTTACACTTGATATCGTTTTCGTGCTTTGGCTTCACATGTTTGTGATTTTACGGTTTTAGACATTTGAGTTGATTTTGTGCGTATGCACGCACACGATTTGGTTCCTACACTCTGTGTAGTTTATATATGCTTGCAGTGCAGTGATACGCCTTTTGTGCACTTAGATGCACTGGACTTCGATTTCGATTGTGATACTCGATATTTGTTTTGTGCACCTTGTGCACCTAATTTGATTTTGCGCATATTCGGCGCTTGATATTGGATTTCATGATTTCATGCATGATGGATGCCCCTGGTTTTGGGTTTTCGCGCATGTTGAGCGCATGTCTTGAGATGCGATTTTGGTGCACACCAGATGCACTAGATCGAGATTTTTTCGTGCATGTCAGATGCACCTGATTTTGCTGTCAGGCACACACGTTGCCTACGACAGATGGTTTGTGCACACCTGATGCACTTAGATCTTGTTTCTGTGCACTTATATGGCACGTATATGGATTTTGATTGTCGTGCGCACCAGACGCACGTAGTATTCATACGCGTATTTTGGGATTGATTTCTTATAGAGCAGTACGTTTTTTTTATGATAATTGCGATGTGTTTTCGTACTAAGCAGGACTAGTCAAAGGACAGTACCTGAATGTATTTTGCATGCATTGATAGCTATTGAAGGGAATTCCAAAAAGCGAGCTATAGTCTCAATATTTACCTACGTGTCTGATATGACACGAAACGTTTAAAACAAGGAAAACCCTTCTAAATTGTTTCCCAAAACGGCGGAACGTACATTTCAAACAAAGGTATATATGTATATAGTTATTTTCTTATGATAGACGTCCGCCATTGTGCCGTGTTATGCGCATTGTACAGCGACTTTAAGAGATTTGACATGCATTTCCTTCAGATAATTACATATATAGATTTGATATTTACGTGTATAGTTTCGAGTTATATCATATTGGTTTTGGTATTGGATTTGACATTGTGTTTTTACCATGACTCCGATGATTGCGGGATGCTTGACGGAGTTTTGATTTTGAGTTATTTGCTCATTTTTCATGCGCATGCGCTGCGACACGATTTGTTTTCTGTATTTATGATTTCGGAGCCCCGACGACTTGATTGTTTTACTTAGATGTTTTAGTATTTGGGGGAGTGTTAATTTAAATTCGGGGACCGAATTTCTTTAAGGGGGAAGATTGTAACGTTTTGAAAATCGTTTCGGTGAAATTTCGAAAGAACGGTAAAATAAGGGGGTTTTCTGTAAAAAACCAAAATACAAATATCTTTATTATAAATTAAATATACATATTCTAGCTATGAATTTGCTAGTATTTGGTGTTTATTGAGCCACTGGTGAAATTTCAAATTTTCTGAAAAAAATTTATTTTAATACTATTTTAAGCCGTCACTAATACATTTAATTAGGGAAAATTACAAATTGGAATGAGTTGAAACAAATTTTGTGCATCATAACACATTAATTAAAATTTTAACATGTTGATTTTGAAATGAAATTAAGTTGTTAAACGGTTTTAGAAAATATTGGAGAAAAATGCTTTTTTTGTGAAAATAAAAGGGATTTGGTGCATATTGAATTGGTGTTTGGTGTTCATTGCTTCACACAAAACACCACATCTCTTTTTCTCCCTCTTGCTGGTCGAATGTGCAGGCCACTCTCCAAATGTCCCCACCTCCAAAGATTTGAAAAAAAACAAAGGGGAAAAAGAGAAGAATGAATAAAGAAAGGATGTATAAGTGTTGACTTGGAGTGTGGGCTTGTTTGACTTACACCCAACACCCTCATTCTCTCTCTCCCTCTCCCCCTTGATGCTGGCCGAGCCCTCCCTCTCTCCAAACTGCAGCAGTCCTCCCCCAAATCCCACACAATTTTGCATCAAAAGATCCATAAAAATGCCTCAAAATCCCTACAAAATCAAGGCTAATTCCAAATCCAATCTCTACCCATTTCCCCATGACCTATTCTAAGTTGGATCTTAGAGGAAAGTTGGTGTTTTGGAGGCAAATTTCCAGGCTAGATCTCTAAAATTGGGAGGTATAAATCTTAACCCTATACAGAATTTGTTGTTTAAATTGCTTAATCTAACATAATTAAGTGTTAATTTGGTTCTTGTTGCTAATTTGAAAATTCAAGAATATGGTTTGAAGTTGTTTAAGGTTTGATTATTGGATTATGGTTGTGATGGGTAGATTAACATGTTATTGCTTGCTAAAATTAATCTAGTTGCTAGTTTGCATTTTTGTTAAATTAAATTTGTAATAGTTAAGCTATTTTGCTAACTTGGTTTTCAAAATTGGTTAAATAATTGGGTTTAAAAATGTAATTAGGTTTTTCATGACTTCTTTAACATTATAAAATGTAGTTTAATACTTTAGTTCATGAAAATCCAAGCTAAATTGTTGTTTGTGCATTTTTGCTATAAAATTGTTAAAATTGGCTATATTGTAAACTAGAATTTTGGGGTTAATGAAATTTAAAGAGATTAAATTGTGGAAATTGTTTTTATGACTTATTTAAGATGTTTAATAAGTATTATGACCGCTAGATTGTTTAAACGTTGAGTTTTGTACTAAAACGGGTAATATTTGCTTGCTAGATTTTCGGAAAAATGGCTTTTAAAGTGTTTGGGGTTTTTGTGAATTTTAACCTATTTTATATTAAAATTAGTGTTCGTGAATGTGCAAATGAGTGTATTGGGGTTTTTCTCGATGGTCTGGCGTTTGTACACCGACGTCGAGGGTTTTTGGGTTGATTTGTGAAAGCAACCATAGGTTTTGACCTATATGGGATTCGTGTGTTGTTTTGGTCATGAGTCGGATTTTAATGCGATACGATGCGTTGTGATATGTAGGTACCCCCATGTGGACTTCGAGACGACAAGCAAGCGTGTGGCGACGTCGGCACCGGCGAGCGAGGACCAGGTGAGTAGATTTATATCTACGGGGAGGAGTCGGGTGGATGGCGTATAGCACCCCCGCAGTCCGTAGTATAGTTCATATATATATGTTTATATAGGTGTTTTGTGATACGAGAATGTTTATTCATGATATGATCATGTGTTCATGGATTAGCTTTGGGTTAGGTGCGAAACCCTAGAGTGGTTGTTATACCCCCATACGCACACACAGACTTGCATATATTACTTTCTTGTGCGTAGATTGGGATGTGTATATATGTATATATGCATGGGTATGGGACTATGCATATGTACATTCATATACGCATGCATGGATAATGAAGATAGTACTTGGGATTTAAGATGAGTCGATGAGATTTGATTTGAGGCCGTGAGATCGGTGATATAGCAGGGTTCGTATTTGAGATACGACATGACGTTGTAGCGGGTCCTTGACATAGTGTTTCACACACGTGCATGCATACTTAGGCGGTATCAGTATTGTACTAGACGTAGATCAGTACCCCGATCATGATATTTGATAAAGAGGATACCGGATGATTAGTATGATGAATGTGATATTGACCCGTAACCAGATTTGGGATGCCGTACGACGGATTTACGTACGAGCTATATATTGATGATTGATCCGCACTCTTGACTTGGGATGTCTGATTATAGATATCGTATCGGATATGATATTATTGAGGCGGGATCACCGACTATATATATATAGGTATGTATATGTATTGACTCAGATGATAAGCGGTTTCCTTACCTGTAGTTCAGCTTGTTAGTTCAGCCGTATAGTTTAGTGTAGTTGTTAGATTAGATTAGACTCCTACCTATTTCAAAACTAGCGGATCGTGGGTATTTTAAAAGACAGCCCAAGGGATCCTACGGATATTTCAAAAGACGTATCTTTTAATAAAAACACCGTAGCCCCTATTTTCAAAACCCCATGATTGGTGTTATTTCAAAAGGCACCATTTATAGGATTTATATTAGGGAAATGCAGATTAGTTATCGTTGTGTTTAGTATTTAGCTCCCGCTCATTTTTACTGTTCGCTCCGCATCGCATACTTACATTGTTATTTCATATTGCATTGTTGATATTATGTTGTTAGGACACCAGCACCATTACCGATGATGCATATGAATCACGTACACTTACTTGCCGGCTCACACACATCTTCATCGGTAATTGCCATGTCACGCACACCCTAGAAAATATTATTGCTTAACTTCGCTTGATAGCTAGTAGTTTGACATGATATTAGTGTACTTACCTTATATGCCAGCTTAGATATTGTAGTTATTACTGTCGCTTCATGCATACCGTTATTCATTGTTATGCCGCATTCATGGATTCTCATGCATATATTCACTTTTTACGTGCTATTGAGGTTTTGGATTCGGATTTCCATGAGATTTTCTGGATTTGGGGAAAACCGCAAAGCATATACAAACTTCTTCTTTCTCTTTTTAAATGAAAAGCGCGGTTTTTCCCATGATGTATGAGTCGTCCACCATGAGTTTGCTGATGGATTTCGAGACCCGATTCTAGGAGTTGGATGAACCGTTTCGGGTACATGGTGGACCCGGTAAGGTACCCCGGGGCAAGAAGCTCGTGGTGATGACGATGAGCCTGGCAGGGGGAGACTACCTACCGGTGATTTTACCCGACGTGTCGGATATCCGGAGGATACCGTCGTGGTCTTGAGATGGATGGTAGGGGCCGGTCTGGACTGACGGCGCCCTAGATATTGTGATTGAGACATTGAGATTTCGAGATATTGAGGTACAGAGACTGTGAAACAGAGATATCGAGATATTGGGATTACGTTTTGTGCCGATGCTAGGCACTGTTTTATGCTGATTTCATTATGATACCTCATTTTAAAAATACAAAGGAAATCTCACTAATTTATGAAAACAGTTTCTTCATTTACATGTACTCTGTTTTCATGCATTCCTACCTCATTCATATGATATATTGCTACCTGAGGTACTGACACGGGCATATGAGATCACACTCGGGTTAGATATTACCCTAGCTATTGTTATAGGCTACATGTTATTCATATATTTGAGGATATATTATGATCATTGACCTAGGTTGCGTTATTTATGCGATTTCTGTGCGTAGATATTTTTCTATTCACGAGTTGGCAACTCACCCCCGTTGTGCCCCAGTTTCTTGCAGGTTTGCCGTACAGGTTTCATTACGGCTTGCGAGCATAGTTTCCTTCGGGTGATTTGCTAGTAGGTGGGTTTACTTGTATCGTACCCCCATTATATATCTTGTATATTATTATTCTGCTGTATCTAGAAGTTCCATCAACCAAACATGTATTATTTTTGAGATAGAGACCAGTGATGTTATTCTTTTGACCTTAGAGTCGCGCGTTGTATTTCTGTGGATTTCTTGTTGTTTTGAGTTTCCTTTTGAGTTTTGATCCTCGCCCTTGGCGTTGTATATTATATTGCTTGTGTGGTTGTGACCGTCGATTGACGAAGAGCTAGCTCCCGCTTGGGGATACCTTTTATTGATTTCGTATATTATTCATGTTGTATCCCGTTTGGGAGCCAGTATTTACGAAGGAGACTCTGCCGAAATTTTCAGAAAATATTTGATGTTTTTAAAAACCGCATAATTCGGCTTATGCTATTGAAACTACTTGCTTTAAGTTGGTTTTTCCTGCACTCTAAATCTTTCCTTGGTTTGGATTTTTGGGTTTTCGGTTTACTTAGATTACGTACGCCTCGAGACGTTCGTAGTTTAATTGCCGGTCATGTTCCGTACTTTCGGGTCGTGACAGCTGCTGTGCTTGCTTCAGCTGCTGCTGAGCTTGCTTCTACTGCTGTTGTGGAGAGGTGAGTGTGTAAGTGTGAGAGTGAGATTGTGAGAAATGAACACAAGAATGAGAAGGAATATTACTCCAAATGTCAACCCCTCCACTCTCTCTCTTCATTAAATGCAAGCATGGCTTAAGCCATGATGCATTCTCTCTCTCTCTGTCTCATTCTCACCAAGTCAACACCCAAAAGGAAAAATTCAAATTAAAGCAACCATTAAACAACTAATTAAACTTAATTAAAACCCAAAAGACTTAATCCCCATGATCAACCCACCATGGTTACTAATCATGGTATTACCTCATTTTAAAACCTTAGTTTACATGCACATGTGTGTGCAAGCCTAGGAAAATTCTAGAAAAATATTTATTAAATTTGGAAAAATATTTGAAACTCAATTTGGTATACTTTTTATTAAAAACCCATTGTTTAAATATAAATAGCCATTAAACACATTCTAAGGTGTTACAACAATATAACAAGTATATATTAGCAATCGACCAATAACACGTAGCAACTACGTTTGACCGATGCACCAACTCCAAATATACTCTCAAGTGTTCATCAAGTGGTTAACGCGAGTAGCGACACAACGAAACTAACTCAAGAGCAAAAACTACACAAAGGCATGAATGATATCGGTACGACCCTAGCTAGGAACGTAAAGTGACACAACTACCAAGCCTAGACCCTGATCGTATCGATCACGCATTCACAACACAAGTTATAGCGTGGAATCAATATAATCAACGTCGCAACGTCAAAAGAAAGCCATGCCTAAAATTTACTGAAACCTAGTAAGCAATATATATCATTTTAGCACCAAACTACAACTTTTTACCAAACTAGAATTTACAAACATCACTAATTAGCAAGATTAAACCATTTAAACCTTTACTAGAATTTTAGATTTAACTCAAATAGGATTAGTAAAAGTTTAGTTTGTAATTAAGCTAATTAGGTAATTAGGAAAATAATATTTAACAAACTAGCAAACTAGGTTGAGTTTTCATCAAGCATAACATAACATTTAACCCTTTTTACTAATTAAAACCTAACTTGATTAACAAAAACCCTTACTAAAAATTCTAAATATGCAAATAAAAGCTTAAATTAAACATATAAATAAGCTAATTAAAGTATTTAAAACAAGAATTAAGCATTAGGGTTAGGGTTTTATACCTCACTCGAACACCACTTGAAACAAGAAAGAAATTCAAACTTTAGCCCCCAAAATCCTCACTAGATTGAAGATCCAAGCTAGTTTGAGTTCAAGAATAAAGGGTTTTGATTTATAAATGAGTTTGTGGGATTTATTTATGATTTTTGATGAATTTTATGAAGCAAAATGAGATGAAATGGAGGGGAAAATTTAGGGCAGCCAAGGAGAGAGAGAGGGCCGGCCATGAGGAAGGAGGGGGGGGGAGGGTTGTGAAGAATGAAGAAAGTTCTAACAACAAAAATCAATTAATGCTCATTTAATGCAAATGCCACCATTTCATTTATTTCTTTTCTTTTTAAAATTAATTCCATTTGCCCACAAAATATCTAGATATTAGAAGAAAAGATTTAACAAAATATCTAGTGATTAGATTAGTATAAAACCATATTAGTAGTAATTAACCCAAGCCAAAAAGTAATTGCAACTAATAAAGTGCACAAATAAAGCATTAAAATAACATTTAATTAGGGAAAAATTCTATGTGAACCAAAACTTCCCATTGACCCCCAAAGTCCGCGCACTAGCTTTATTCTAGATAAACTAGGTGTCGACAAGTCTATACAGAAGTTTGATCACAATTGGGTTAAAACGGAAAACACCAACTAATTTACTCTAAAAATGGAAAATTCGCAAAACGATTTCTAAAACGTTACACTAGATTAGGCTAATGAATAATGGGTAGGGATTTGATTTGGAATTTGTGAGAATAAATGTGGATTTTTGATGGATTTTTGGAGCTTTTTGAGTTGAAAATGGAGGTGTGGAAAATTTGGGGCTGCCACTAATTTGGGGCTCGGCCAAGGAGGAGAGAGGGAGAGTTTTGTGTTAGTGTGTGGAAAATTCTAGATTAAGATAACCATTAAAGCTTAATTAATGCACCTCAAATCAATCTATTCTCTAATTCATTTTCTTTTCTAATTTTCTTTAACCCTAGAAAACTCTAGAACAAGGAAACAATTTGAGAAGAGAAGAACATATTACAAACTTGTATCTAAGTTTACATGGTTCACATTTGTATATTTAACCCATTCCAATTTGTAATTACCACTAATAATGTATAAATAAAAGCTTATAATAATATTTTAATTAGGGAAAAATATTCAAGTGAACTAATAATTATAAGTGACTAAATAAATACCACATACTAGCAATTTCCTAGTTAAATTAGGTGCATTTACGTCTATATTCAAACATGATTATATTCCGGTTTTTTTTTACGGAAAACACATTATTTACCGATTAACGTTAAATTCGCCTAAACGATTTCTAAAACGTTACAATCTTCCCCCTTAAAGAAATTCGGTCTCTGAATTTAAATTCAAATCCCCAAATATTAAAACATGACAATAATCAGCTCAAATCAACGGGGCTCCGAAATCACGGAAGATGCAAAAATACCACAGCGCATCGTGTGCGCCTGAAAACGAGTATGAAACTCAAAATCGAACTCCGTCAAGCGTAACGCAATCACTGGAGTTATAATGGAGATACAAATCTCGAAATCCACTACTGAAATCCAATATACACTATTCGAATACTATAATACGTATATAGTTTGCATCCTTGGAAAAAATCTTATAAAACGGAATAAAACACATGCAAAATCTTTCCTGAGTCACCGTGTAATGAATAACTCGCGGTACAAGTGATGGACGCTCAATTTTAAAATAGTAAATATACTTATATATGTTTTGCTCAAATATACGTTCCGTCGTTTTTGAAATATCCCAAAAAGACTTTCCTTTATAAACGTTCGTGTCACTCGCGGACACGTAATAAATAGCGAGACTATAGGTCCTTTTTGAAAACCTCTTGTTAAACTTTTACTGCATGCAAAGTACTCAGATACTGTCCTCAGATCAGTCCTTTTCAGCTACAACATAATACAGTGCCCATCAGGAAAACAAAGTGCTCAAGAGCAATATCAGCCTCAAAAGGCGTATCCAACAATCACGTGCATCTGGTACGCACGGAAATCAAAACCAAATACAATTGCTTCGAATGTGCACAAAACCAAACTAAGTGCAACAGGTGTGCACGAAAACATCTGTCCAGTGCAATAGATGTGCACGACAATAATATCAAGTGCATCTATAGTGCATAAAAATCTCAACCCAGTGCAACTAACATGCACGAATGAAAATCCCATTCGAGTGCACCCGGTGTGCACAAAATCACGTCTCATATCATGCGTCCAACATGCACGAAAATCCAAATCAAGTGCATCCGTGTCACGACCCGAAATAGCACGTGACTGGCACTTGAATCATATGAAGTCTATAGGACCCCATCTAATTCAAGTAAGCCAAAAACCCAGAAATCTAAACCATTAGAAAAGAGAGAGAAGGAAAAGTTTAGTTTTAAAGCAAGTAGTTTAACAATATAAGCCGAAGTATTGCATTTTTAAAACCTCAAGTCTTTTCTGAAAATTTCGGCAGAGTTTCCTTTGTAAATACTGGACCCAAAAGGGTACAACACATGAAATATATATAAAGGAATCCCCAAGCGGGAGCTAGCTCTTCGCCAATTGGCAGTCACAACCACGCAAGCAATATAATATACAACGCCGAAGGGTGGGGATCAAACTCAAAAGGAAAACCAATAACCACCAGAAAACCATAATAATACAGTGTACGACTCTAAGGTCGAAAGAATATACAACCGGTCTTCTAAGTCTAATAAATATACAAGTCTGGTTAATGGAGTTACTAGATACAATTGAAATAAATAAATGTACAATGGTGATCACAATCCAGTGAACCCACCTACCAAAGCAATCACCCGGAAAGAAGCAGTGTGCCAGCAAAGCCGCCAAGAAAACCTATACGGCAAACCCTGCAAGAAACTGTGGCACAACGGGGGTGAGTTACCAACTCGTGAGTAGAAAACATCACCGAGCAGAAATCGTATGTATGACTCAATACTAGGTCATACGATCATAATATATCCTCAAAATAATATCCTGAACCATCTACACATAAGTGTAAAACCACATGCTCATGTCAGTGCCTCAGATAGAAACATAACATATATATGTATGAAAGCATCGAAATGAAAATAGAATACATCATGCATGAGAAAACTGTTTTCTTAAAATAGTGAGATTTCTGTATATTTAAATTGAGGTATCATCAATGAAATCAGCATAAAATCCGTGTCAAGCATCGACACAAAACATATATCCAAATAAACAATATCTCGTGCTCCGGCTATCCGTACTGGCCGATATCATAAAATCAATACCTCAAAGTCTCAATATCTCGGGCTCCAACTATCCGGACTGGCCCCTGGGCTCCGGCTATCCGGACTGGCCCAAATATCAATCTCACAACTACGTCGGTATCCTCCAGATATCCGCTGCGTCACAAATATTCGGTTGATTATGCTCCCCTGCCAGGCTCAACGCCATCATCTGCGACCATCTTGCCCTGGGGTATCGCACCAGGTCCACCATGCACCCACAGACGGTTCATCCTCCTCCTCGAATCGGGTGTATGAAATCACTCAAGAGCCGAGAAAACTCATGGTGGACATATCTCACATCATATCATGAGAAAACCACACTTTTTATCTTTTGAAAATGATAAATGAGTTTATAAAATCTTGCGGTTTCTCCAAATCCAGAAATCTCATGGAAAGTACGAAATCTAAAAATAAAGAGTCAATAATAGTGAATACTGGGCTTCGGCAATCTGGACTGGCCCTATAATATTGCATGACAAATGAATATATAAACATGCATGGGCATCTAATAAAGAATGCAATATCTAAACTAGCACAGTAATGATATATAGAACTATCAGCTAACAAGCGATATCAATAAAATAATATTCTCTAAAGTGTACGTGACATGACAATTACCGAAGATGATGTGTGGGAGCCGGCAAGCAAGTGATTGTGAACATACGCATCATCGGTAATGGTGCTAGTGTCCTGACAGCATGGGCTCATAATAAGCAAGAATCATAAGTATAAGCTTGCAATGCGATAATAACAACATGAATCTATGGACAATGAATAGTAAACGCAGCAAATAGGAATATACGTTTCTAAATACGAGTTATACAAATTTGGCATTTGAAATAACACGAATCGTGGTGTTTAGAAAATAGGGCTACGGTGTTTTTAAGAAGAGGTACGTCCTTTGAAATATCTGTAGTGTCCCTTGGCCTGTCTTTGAAATACTCACAATTCGTTAGTTTTAGAAATAGGTATGACTCGAGCCCAGTCAAACATCTACTAAGTGAAATACAGGACTAAACTAACAGGCTAATCAGAAGGGTAAGGAAAACCACCTAAGTCTGAGTCGATATATATATATATATATATATATATATATATAGTAGTCGGTGATCCCGCCTCAATGGTATCACGTAAGATACAATATATAATATGACATCCTTGAGTCAAGAGTGCGGATCTATCATCATCATTATCTTGTACGGTAAATCCATCGTACGGCATCCCAAATCTGGGTATGGGTCGAATACCACATTTATGTAATTATTCATCTGGTATCCTTATCATCATATCCTGAATAAGGGTACTGATCTAAAGTCTAGTACATTCCGATCCCATCAACATATATATATGCGTGTGTATGAAAACACATCGCCTAAAGACCCGCTATAATATCATGTCGTATCTCATAATACGAACCAAGTCACATCACCGATCTCATGGCATCATGCCCAATCACATCGACTCATCTCCAAGTACCATATACTATCCTCATCAACCATGTATATGTATATATATATATATACACACATACTCACTTACATATATGTATATCTATATCTATATCACCATATATGCACAAGAAAATAAAGTGTATGCGTGTGGGTGTGCGCGTGTACCTTATTCTAGGGTTTCGCGACTAAGGAGCTAACTAACGACACTATCATCCAATTACACTAAAATTTTACCCATGATCTTCTAAGGTCATACTTGCTAATTACCCATGTTT
Organism: Agapanthus africanus; assembly: GCA_030015575.1. Lineage (NCBI taxonomy): Eukaryota > Viridiplantae > Streptophyta > Magnoliopsida > Asparagales > Amaryllidaceae > Agapanthus > Agapanthus africanus. The sequence continues at coordinate 248,179,300 of CM057343.1, read as the reverse complement.
CAAATAACAAATAATCATATATAAATATAATATATCATAGGCTACACTATGAAGCTGCGGGGGTGCTATACGCCATCCACCCGACTTCCCCTGTAGATATATATCTACTCACCTTAATCCTTGCTTGCCGAAGTCGATCTTGCCATGCTCTTCTTCATCGTCCGAAGTTCGTGCGGAGGTACCTACATATATAACACACGGTATTGTAAACCGAAATCGCGCACAAAAACTAAAACGACACACGTATCTCACATAGGTAAAAACCAATGGTCCACTCACGCAAATCAACCAAACAGCACCCGATATCGACGTACAAACGTCAAGTGACCGATACAAGACACAATTATCAAAACTTAAATCATAAACATCGAGGGAACCAAAACAGCAACTCATGAAACTTGCTCCAGATTTTAGTTCAGGTGAAAATAGGATAAACAAAAAGTACTTGGGGGTTGTATAGGGGGCATATGAACTACACAAGCAACCTGGGCACCAAATTCCTCAATGTGGCCGGCCAAATACATGTAAAATCCGGCCTGCTCGGTTGGAAGCGCATGGAATGGGTTCGTATTGGTAGGGTGGCCTCCTAGTGTTCAATATTGGTCAATGGTATTGTATGTTTTTCTCATAAAATTCCCGGGTCACTCCAGATTCCCTGTAGGCATAAAAGTTCACAAAACCGATATGGAAAGTTTCAGATTTTGGGTTTCAGGTTTCAGTTCATGTTTGGTCTGGGTTTTAGACATTATGGGGGTGGGGTTTAAGGTCACCACTAAAGCTCATTAGCACTATCACAACTCAAGAATTCCTCAACCCTCTTCTAGGAATTTCAAAGTTCACAAAACTACACTAAATTAGTTTTAAACTTAAAGTTTAAGCTAAAGGAAATGAAATTCTACACTAATGGTGAAGAATATAGCTCATTTGGCAACTCAGGAAAATTCTTGAGTTGCCCTAAGTCTCCAAAATACAAACTTTCTTGGTCCAAAATGTTTGTAGTGAGCTTGTGCATGTTTTTAATGAAGGGAAAGTGTGGTTTTGAGTAGTTTTTGGTGGTGTTGTGAGGGTTTTGATGTGGTGGGGGAGTGAGGGCAGCCATGGTGAGAGGAGAAGGAGAGGGAAATGGTGAAGAGAATGGGGATGGCATAATGAGCTTGGTCAATGAAGACCCCTCACCCCTCTCTCTCTCACTCTCGCCCATACTTCTTTTTTTATTCCTTTTCTTTTCTTTTCTTTTTTCCTTTTTCTTTTCTTCTCTTTTCTTTTATCTTATCTTAAAACAAAGCCATGTATGAAAATAAAGAAAAGAACATGGTGGAAAAATGTAACAAAATGTAATATGACATGGTGCATGTCATGTGCACAAATCAAGCTTAATGCACGATTAGTGATATTTAATCGCGATTAGCATTAAAATGGAATATAATTAATCATAAAGAATTTATAATTTTCATAAATCATGTAAACCACCCTCATTTCCATAATTCCTATAATTTTCCAAATACTTCCCAATTTGTCGGTATTTAATTGTACCACAACATAAAATATTCTTAATATTTATTATTTAATTATATAAATTCCCAAAAATAATATTTTATTTTTCTGAAATGTTACAATCTTCCCCCCTTAAATAAATTCGGTCCCCGAATTTAAATTTAAACCCCTCAAATACTGAAACATTTCAGTAAAAAGATCAGGTCGTCGGGGCTCCGAAATCATAAATACATGAAACACATCGTAGCGTAATGCATGCGCATGAAAAATGAGTATATAAACCAAAATCAAACTCCGTCAAGCATCCCGCAATCATCGGAGTTATGGTGAAGACACCAATGTCAAAATCCAATACGAAAACCAACATGATATACTCAAGACTAAAATATGTACATAGTACGCATCGTTGTAAACTCGTCACAACATCTGAAAAGAAATGCATGCCAAACCCTTTTTCAAATCATTATGCGATGCGCGTATTGTTAGATATATGTATGCCCTAAAGGCCATTATATGTATAGTGGAAGCTTGGACATGTATATATGAATATAGATGACTTTCTCGCTCAACATGATAGTATGCTATCTGGTTTACTTTATCTTGACATGTTGATTTGATCATACTTTTATTCATTTGCACATGTTGATAAAGCCTTCAGGATATTTGCTTGACTACTATGACTATGATGTGGATCATACTAGTGGGGCATGTGTAGTTTATAAGTATATCCTTGAACTGTTCCTAGTCGTGGGTGTATCGAGACGGGGCATCGATATTCCAGAGTAGACTAGCGTATACTATTCTTGTCCCATATGATGGGCGATGGATGATCCCGTATCCATCTAGTGAGGTGACACCAAAGATTGTATGCGGGTGCTCAGTGGAGACTGGGTACACTGAATGGACTCACAGAGAACTCCTATGTGGTATTATATCTATCGTCGGATAGCAGTTCTCAGGTGACACTGGTACAGGTTAGTCTTAGACCCAAGATCATCATAGAGTCTTGTGTGTCCTCCCACTGTACTTTGATATCCACCCTACCACGGCTCTACTGAATCGTGCAAACAGGTAGACTTTCGGTACAGTCCCGAGGCACATGGAGGCGATGAGCGATAGGAGGGGTTTCGTCTCTCCCAGTAATGGGAGTTGATGTTGTGCTATGCTCGATTCGCTATAATAGGAAGTCCCTGGCTAGGGCTGCTGAGATTTATTGATAAGCATTATCAGTAGTTTCTCGATCTGTTATGAGCCATACACCAGAATGACTTATTGAATTATTGGGGTCGATGATTCCATCCCTAGACTCGATATGCAACATATCTGACGAGGAGACTGGACTGTACGGTAAGTGTTTCCAGTTGACTCAACGGGTGTTTTGACAGCTTCGCTGGTTTTCTTCTGATCGCTCAATACCCGGGTAGCCGTTACGTTTAGCTGACCGCTTGCGGCTTGTGGGTGTTTGATATGATCATCACCTACTGCCGGCGTATCAACGAGTCTTAGAGTCCCACAATGATGTTTCCTGGCTCAGGCGAAAAGATGTGGTGTGCATATGAGATATGCGCGGGGACCTGATTAAATACGGATATGTGATACCATATATTAATCGGGTATTTTCTATTGGTCGGGTAGTATGTGATATGACTGGTTTGCTAAATCAAGTGTTGATTTAACAAATGACTTTTAGATTAATTCTTTAATTAAACCCTTTTTCTATTTTTGTATGCATGCATGTATACACATGATGATGTGCATGGACACAAACATAAATACATTGTATCATGGTTGTTGATACATATTGGGTGGCAATGCAAGACTCATATTGTAGTAATTATTCATTTATTTATCATTTTGAATTAAAAGAAAGGATAATTCACTCATGGTTAATGTTTATCATCTTTGACCATACTTGAACTACTTTTTAACCTTGAGTTAATTATCCTTTAGCTTTATTAACTCATTGATAAATATCTAGATAATTACTAACCATGGTTGAAGTGAGAAGGATATAATATAGATTATTCATTCTCATCTCAATTATTCATCATATCATTATCCTTTGCGCTCAAGCTTAGCCACCATCAACTTCTTCTTCCTCTCTTGATTTTTCTCTTGAGTGAGGTTTGTAAAATGATAGTGTTTTGATTATAGAATACAAACCACATCATCATACTACACACATCTAGCCCATTTTTGTAGGGTGTTTGCTCTACTTCATTCACAGATCAAGTAAAGTAAGGAGCTTTGGGCAAAGGGACTTCGGGTGGATCTTCATAAACTACGAAGGCTTCCATCGATCCGTTCCAAACCCTCATAGTGCTAAGGAGTCACCAACGGAGGTCTACAAAGGTTGTAATCTCTACCCTTAGTGATAGTTTTTCATTTGCATGTGATGCTTAGTTGAAAAGAAACCGTAAATTTCTAGTTATGATTCTTGTCAAGTTCACTTAGCACCTTCAAAATTTGATTTAGGCATATGTGATGCTTCCAAACCCTTGATGAGGTGCCAGGTAAACCCAACAATGGTATCAGAGCCAGGCTAGAGTTTTAGGCGATGCGTAGCGGAAGTTAAAAGTCCGATCGAACCACGAAACACCTATTTAGACCCCTCTCTGGAAATTTTCTAAAAAATTGATTTTTTCTACATTAAAAATACTCAAAAAATCAAGCAGGTAATTGTATGGATTACCGTGAAATACGAGTCACTGTAGCCTTTAAGTAGCCGCGGAACCGCGGCCATATCATGCTATTGGCGGCGGTTCCGCGACCGTACTTGGGTGTCAGGGATAGTTATTTCTAGGGTTCATCCGTATGTATTACTACATGCTTCTGGGTATTTTTAATATTACTCAGGTGTTGAGTTTTCTGGAGATCTTTTGTATTCGTTGATTCGATCGGAAAGTTTAATATCGTTTAGTTTTCAGGTAATTTACAACGTGTTAAAATGTTCGAACGAATATCAATAACTCGCTTTTTCCCGTATTGGAAAACTTTCAAGTGTTGGATTTTTCACAAGTTTGAAACTTTCGGAAAATCATGCAAGCGTATCTGTGGACCCTCTAGAAGAACGTAAGCTTAACTCGATTATGTGACCGTCAAAACTGCCACTGAACCCTAGGGTTTATGGTAGTTTAGCGTTGCCACATGTGAGGTGTTAGTTTGACCCTTCTACGGCTGGATCATAGAGGCTGTGACATGTTCTGGAAATTTTTGAACTCGGCTCAAGTGTTGTACTGTATGTGAAATCTTGGGTGTTTGTTTATTCGATCAAAAAGTTTAGCATTGTCTATTTATCTGGAATGTGATACAATATGTAGAATTCATAAAGTTAGGCATGAAATGCGAAGTATATGATCGGATTTATGATGTATAAAGTGATTGTGGATTCCAAATGTTGTAGTTTTTCACTTTATTTTCTGCGACCGTAAGTATAGTATGTGGTGTATCGCCAATTTCGTTGCTATACATCAACGACAATCGGGATACGCATAATTTCTTACGTTGATGATATGAGATATTATGTGTTGCCGAGATATGATGTGCAGGATTGTCGCGATTGAATAGCCTGGGTTTTATGTGAGATGAGAGTTTTATTTTCATTCATGTATAAATCAATTGTATTTAATATTCTTTTATTTGGGGCACTTCCAGGTTGAGGATGATGTCACCATTATTGTATATTATTTACTTTCCGCATTAGGATAGACCCAAGGAGGGGAGCACAAGTGACCGGGTTCTAGGGTTCAGTGGGAGGCCATCTCGAGGTTTCGAGACCGGGTCTCCTAAACTCTAGAATTGGCAGGATCACTTGCCGCTCTCGTAGGGGTCTAGGGGTGTGGGCTTGGCTATTCATCGCGACCGTGGAATCCGTATTTTCTATTGTTGGCTAAATATAAAATACGGACATCCTAGATATCCTTTTATTTTCATATGTGCTTCTGCTGTTGATATTCTGTAATATGATTACTTAAGTATATGAGACGAATGGATTATTATTATATATATGATATATAATAAACGTTGCTTATGTTTTACACCTGCACTAGTCCCGCCCCGCTATGCCGTTAGTTAAGTAACCTAACGGTGCATAACGGGACACTGTAGCGAATGCGGATGGCATAAGTGTACGTTCTATTTTCGTTTCTTTTCTGTGATGGTTTAGGAACTTAAATGATGGGATTACATTAATGAGATTAATGTAAAGTAAAAGAAAACTAAAAGATGTTGTAGAATCAGATTTGAAACCCACTCGGCCTTTTTATAAAAAAAATGCAAGTTTCAAAAGATGCGGAGCTTAAGCCACTCCTTTTCTAAACTGTTTTGATTCTACAACGAGATCAAGCTTAAAGCGTTAAAGGTTTTCATAAAAACCATCCGCAACCCTCCATCATTTTAGGAAGCAGAGTACTTAGTATTCGTGCTGCGTATTTTGATCATAGTCAAGGCGTAGTGTACGGTAGCTAAGTGATGTCTTCCTACAAAACATATGATGCGATCAGTTAGGACATTCATGTGATTATGTTGATCATAGTCAAGGGTCATATGGGTGGGTCTAGTTAATCTCGAAATGACGGGTAGAACTTGACTAGTGCTTATGATATTTTGACCATAGCCAAGGTCATAAGTAACTAGTGGTAAAAACCATATCGGGAGTTTCAAGAGTTGAAATTTGCAATGAGATTGCATACCATCTATATGATATTTGGATCCCGATCCCACTGTGAGTAAGTGTTACTTCCAGGAGAATTTTGCACTTTACAATTAGCTAATCCAGTAGGTGTCTAGAAAGGTGTTAATGGGGTTTGACCTCTCGGAAAACGATGTTTATTTTAATTAGGTCCGTGCGAAAGCACGGGGAACCTCCTTCAAAATACCGACACTGGCCTGGCTGACCGATTAGCAAAACTGTAGAATGTAATTAATCCTGGCTAGTTTTCTTTTCAGGTTTTGAAAGAAAATTTGATTAAAGCAGTGGGAGACATCGATTAGATAAGATAATAACCAATCTAATTTTTTGCAAGAGCATTTCGCTGAGTGTATTCTTTTCTCTCTCCTAATGGCAGATACCGATGACGGGACTTAAGCTTATACTAGAGAAAAATAAACTGACAGGACCGAATTATAAAGAATGGTTGAGGAACTGGAACATTGCACTCACATATGATAAAGTATCATATGTCCTCACAACCAAAGCCCCACCCGTCCCAGGACCTGAATCATCTGTTTCGGATAGGGAGATCCGAAAAACATGGGATATTGATTGTAACACGGCAAAATGCCCCGCGCTTGCTTCTATGGACAATATCAATCAGAAGCAACACGAGAATATGGATGTGCAATCCATCTTTCTTCACACAAAGAACTTGTATGAAGAGCAATCTCATACTTTGAGATACGAGACATCTCGAAAGTTGTTTCAGATGCGAATGGCCCCTAGTACACCAGTAGGAGACCATGTTTTGAAGATGATTGGTCTTATAGAAGAACTTGAGGAACTGGGATGGACCATGGATAATGAGCAATAAACGGATATTGTTCTACAGTCTCCCCCCTGCCTGTGCTCCGTTCATAGTGAATTTCAATATGAACGATTTAGAGAAGTCATTGCCTGAACTTCTCAATATGTTAAGAAATGCAGAAAGCACGTTGAAAACAACGAGGACTCCCGCTCTGCTTGCTGGGCTATCTTCCTCTTCAGTCCCAAAAGCCAAGGCCAAGGGAAAGAAGAAGAAGAAGTCCATCAAACCAAAAGGTGGAGTTAAAAAGGCAAAGGGGAAAGACAAATCTGGGGCTGCGGGAAGCGGGAAAGGAGAATGTTTTTACTGCCACAAGTCGGGACATTGGAAACGCAACTGTGCTGTGTATCTTGTTGATCTCAAGAAGAAGAAGCATGCTGATGCTTCCACTTCAGGTGTGTTTGTAACTGAAAACTGTTTTTCTTTAAACTCTGCATCTTGGGTATTAGATATCGGTTCTGGTTCTCACATCTGCAATTGTATGCAGGGATTGAGAAACAGTAGAGTTTTGAAGACAGGTGACCATACTCTGCGGGTTGGAAATGGTTCCAATGTACATGCTGTATCCGTAGGAAAGTATCATCTTGGGTTGCCTTCGGGTTGTATTTTGGTTTTGAACCCGTGTTAATTTGTACCTAGTATGCTATGTAATATAATATCCGTTTCTTTGTTGGACAATGAAGGATATCATTTTGTATTGCAAAATAATGTTATGAACATGGTACACTAAATAACGGTATTTACGTCCTGAACCAACACATAGTTTTCAATATACAACATACTAATAAAAGAAAGTTTTCAGATATAAATGAAGCTTTCCTTTGGCATTGTAGACTTGGTCATATTAATGAAACAAGACTAAACAAACTACATAAAGATGGATATTTAAATCCTTTTGAATATAAATCTTATGCGACTTGTCAGTCTTGTATCAAAGGTAAAATGACCAAAACTCCGTTTACTGAATACGGAGAAAGAGCTGTGAAACTCTTAAGTCTTATACATAGTGATGTATGCGGACCAATGTCTACACATGCTAGAGGTGGTTTTTCATACTTCATTACTTTTACTGATGATTTCTCAAGATTCGAACACGTGTTTTTGATAAAACACAAATCCGAAGTTTTCGAGAAATTCAAGGAGTACAAACTTGAAGTAGAAAAACAAGCAGGCTTGAGTATCAAAAAACTTCGATCAGATCGAGGTGGAGAATATTTAAGTACAGAGTTTTAGACTTCTTAAAAGAGAATGGGATTCTCTCTCAGCTCACTCCTCTTTACACACCACAGCACAATGGTTTGTCAAAACGGAGGAATCGTACCCTATTAGATATGGTACGATCCATGATGTGTGATGCTGAGTTACCGCTTTCCTTTTGGGGGCACGCATTAAAGACAACGATGTATCTATTAAACAGGGTTCCAACAAAGACCGTGTCTACCACTCCATATGAGATATGGAGTGGAAAGAGACCATCTCTTAAAAGAGTTAGGATTTGGGGTTGTCCGGCTTTTGTTACAAAGCAGAATCCAGACAAACTCGTGACACAATCGGTCATGTGTAAATTTGTGTGGTATCCAAAACATTTATATGGATATCTATTATACCACAAGGAGGAACAAAAGATGTTTGTTGCTCAGCATGCCACATTTTTGGAAAATGAAATCTTTACAAATAGTACTAATGGCAATGCGGTAGAACTAGAAGAGGTTTTAGAGACACAAATTACTCAGGACGAATTGGTTGAAACTGATGCTGCAGTAGAACTTCAAGAACCTCGGCCGCTCCGGAGATCTAGTAGAACTTCTCGCCCACCAGAGAGATACTATGGGTTTCTCATTGATGGTGATAGAGAAGATTACATCATGGATGATGATGACCCTACTAGTTTTCAGCAAGCTATCACGAGTGGTGACTTAGTGAAGTGGCTGGAAGCCATGAGATCTGAAATGGAGTCCATGTATACCAACAAAGTATGGACTTTGGACGTTGCGCCTCCTGGGATAAAACCCGTTGGGTGTAAATGGATCTTTAAAAGAAAGATTGGTATAGATGGACAGGTAGAGACCTTTAGAGCAAGGCTAGTAGCGAAAGGTTTTTGTCAAAGACCAGGATTGGACTATGATGAAACTTTCTCTCCAGTAGCAATGCTTAAATCCATTAGGATCCTACTTGCTATTGTTGCTCACTATGATTATGAAATCTGGCAAATGGACGTTAAAACTGCATTTCTAAATGGTGATTTAGAAGAATGCGTTTTTATGGATCAGCCAGAGGGCTTCATTGACAATGGGGGCAGCGGGAAAGCATGTAGATTACTTAAATCCATTTATAGATTAAAGCAGGCCTCACGGAGCTGGAACATCTGCTTTGATGATACAATCAAAGAGTTTAATTTTATCAAAAATATAGATGAACCATGCATTTATAAGAAGATTGTAGTGAGTACTGTCATATTTCTCGTATTGTACATAGATGACATTCTCCTGATAGGAAATGATATTCCTATGCTACAATCGGTCAAACTATTCTTATCACAATGGTTCTCCATGAAGGACCTAGGTGACGTCTCGTGCATTTTGGGCATAAGGATCTATAGAGATAGATCCAAGAGGTTATTGGGATTGTCCCAATCAAAGTACATAGAAACCATCCTAAAAAGGTTTAGTATAGAAGATTCCAAGCATGGTGCCTTGCCTGCTTGTCATGAAATCACTCTCTCCAAGGACTTCTGTCCGAAGACTGATGAAGAGAGAGCTCGCATAAGCGTTATACCCTATGCTTCAGCCGTAGGATCTATAATGTATGCGATGTTATGTACTCGCCCTGATGTAGCTTATGCACTAGCTGTAGTAAGCAGGTATCAATCCAACCCAGGGGAGAAACATTGGATAGCAGTGAAGAACATTCTTAAATACTTGCGAAGGACTAAAGAATTGTTCTTAGTGTATGGTAATAGGGATCTCCATATGGAGGCCTTTACCGATTCCAGCTTCGAAAGTGATAAGGATGACAGCAAATCTATCTCAGGGTTTTATTTACCCTCAATAGAGGGGCAGTTAGTTGGAAGAGTTCCAAACAGAATACCGTTGCAGACTCTACGATGGAAGCTGAGTATCTTGCTGCAAATGATGCTGCCAAGAAAGCCGTCTGGATGAAGAAGTTCATCGCGGAACTAGGAGTAGTTCCAACCATTGTTGATCCAATACCATTGTATTGTGATAATAATGGAGGTATGGCGTTAGCCAAAAAACCAAGGTCCCATCAGAAATCCAGACACATCCTGAGGCGATATCATTTGGACCGGGAGATAGTAGATCGCCAGGAGATCGAGATTCGGAGAGTAGATACAAAGAATAACACAGCGGATCCATTCACCAAGGCCCTTCCACTGCCGCAGCATGAGCGACTTTTTGAGATATTGGGTATGAGATACGCCAATAACTGGCCTTAGTGTAAGTGGGAGATTGTTAGATATATGTATGCCCTAGAGGCCATTATATGTATAGTGGATGCTTGGACATGTATATATGAATATAGATGACTTTCTCACTCAACATGATAGTATGCTATCTGGTTTACTTTATCTTGACATGTTGATTTGATCATGCTTTTATTCATTTGCACATGTTGATAAAGCCCTCAGGATATTTGCTTGACTACTGTGACTATGATGCGGATCATACTAGTAGGGTATGTGCAGTTTATAAGCATATCCTTGAACTGTTCCTAGTCGTGGGTGTATCGAGATGGGGCATCGATATTCCAGAGTAGACTAGCGTATACTATTCTTGTCATATATGATGGGCGATGGATGATCCCATATCCATCTAGTGAGGTGACACAAAAGATTGTATGCGGGTGCTCAGTGGAGACTAGGTATACTGAACGGACTCACAGAGAACTCCTATGTGGTATTATATCTATCGTCGGATAGCAGTTCTCAGGTGACACTAGTACAGGTTAGTCTGTAGACCCAAGATCGTCATAAATTCTTGTGTGTCCTCCCATCGTACTTTGATATCTACCCTACCACGGCTCTACTGAGTCATGCAAATAGGTGGACTTTGGGTACAGTCCCGAGGCACATGGAGGCGATGAGCGATAGGAGGGGCTTCGTCTCTCCCGGTATTGGGAGTTGATGTTGTGCTATGCTCGATTGACTATAACAGGAAATCCCTGGCCAGGGCTGCTGAGATTTACTGATAAGCGTTATCAGTAGTTTCTCGATCTGTTATGAGCCATACACCAGCATGACTTATTGAGTTATTGGGGTCGATGATTCCATCCCTAGACTTGATATGCAACATATCTGACGAGAAGATCAGACTGTACGGTAAGTGTTGCTAGTTGGCTCGACGGGAGTTTTGACAGCTTCGCTGGTTTTCTTCTATTCGCTCAATACCCGGGTGGCCGTTACGTTTAGCTGACCGTTTGCGGCTTGTGGGTGTTTGATATGATCATCACCTACTGCCAGCGTATTGACGAGTCTTAGAGTCCCACAATGAAGTTTCCTGGCTCAGGCGAAAAGATGTGGTGTGCATATGAGATATGCGCGGGGACCCGATTAAATACGGATATGTGATACAGTATATTAATCAGGCATTTTCTATTGGTCGGGTCGTATGTGATATGACCGGTTTGCTACATCAAGTGTTGATTTAACAAATGACTTTTAAATTAATTCTTTAATTAAACCCTTTTATATTTTTGTATGGATGCATGTATGCACATGATGATGTGCATGGACACATACATACATACATTGTATCATGGTTGTTGGTACATATTGGGTGTCAATGCAAGACTCATATTATAGTAATTATTCATTTATTTATCATTTTGAATTAAAAGAAAGGATAATTCACTCATGGTTAATGTTTATCATCTTTGACCATACTTGAACTAATTTTTAACCTTGAGTTAATTATCTTTTAGCTTTATTAACTCATTGATAAATATCTAGATAATTACTAACCATGGTTAAAGTGAGAAGGATATAATATAGATTATTCATTCTCATCTCAATTATTCATCATATCATTATCCTTTGAGCTCAAGCTTAGCCACCATCAACTTCTTCTTCCTCTCTTGATTTTTCTCTTGAGTGAGGTTGATAAAAAGTTAGGGTTTTGATTATAGAATACAAACCACATCATCATACTACACACATCTAACCCATTTGTGTAGGGTGTTTGCTCTACTTCATTCACAAATCAAGTAAAGCAAGGAGCTTTGGGCAAAGGGACTTCGGGTGGATCTTCATGGACTAGGAAGGCTTCCATCGATCCGTTCGAAACCCTCATAGTGCCAAGGAGTCACCAAGGAAGGTCTACAAAGGTTGTAATCTCTACCCTTAGTGATAGTTTTTCATTTTCATGTGATGCTTAGTTGAAAAGAAACCCTAAATTTCTAGTTATGATTCTTGTCATGTTCACTTAGCACCTTCAAAATTTGATTTTGGCATATGTGATGCTTCCAAACCCTTGATGAGGTGCAAGGTAAACCCAACACGTATCACGGCACAAATAGCGGGCGTTTATTATAAGGAAATAATTATACATATATCTTTTGTTTAACATACACGTCCCACCATTTTTGAAATAATTTAGAAGGGTTTCCTTTGTAAAATGTTACGTGTAATCTCGGACACGTAGGTAAATACTGAAACTATAGCTCCCCTTTTGGAAATCCCTTCGATAACTACCAATGCATGCGAAAACATACTCAGGTACTGTCCTCTGACTAGTCCTGCTCAGCTACTATACCAAGTAGTAAATATCATAAAACATACTGCTCCAAAAGAAACCAATCCCAAAGTTGTGTATAACAATGCCACGTGCGTCTGGTGTGCATGGAAATCGAAATCAATGAATGTGCTATATATGTGCGTAGAAACCAACTCTAAGTGCAACGGGTGTGCACGAAAACATCTGCCAAGGGCAACGAGTGTACCTGACAGCAACATCAGGTGCATCTGATATGCACGAAGAATCCCGATCTAGTGTATCTGGTGTGCACCAAAATCGCATCAAACGCGCCAAGTATGCGCTAAATCCAAATCAAGTGCACATGGTGCACAAAAACAAATATCGAATATCACAATCGAAATCGGTGGTATACAACAAATCTCAATCCAAATCAGGTATACCGTGGTATATAATCTCACAATTGCATGCATCAGCATGCACAAAATCGAATCCAAATACTGGAAGTGCATGAAAACTATACCGAAAGAACAAGTCAAATCACATGCATACCATAGGTTTGAAATCAAAATCAACATATCGAATGATATCAAATCGAAGTCTAGTGCAACTGTGGTGCACAAAATCTCAATCATGCAAATAAATCGTCCAAAATACCGAAATCAAAGATGACGGAAACAGTCCCGCTCTGGCACGTCCCTTAAAGATCTCTGGCCAACTGTCATGGTCACTCATAACATGTCTCGTCGGTGCTGCCGAACTCTGGCCTACTGGGTGTGCACAATACTACGGATCCTGGGTCCAAGTCTTCTCGTTTTGTATTTCCAGAAGATCCTGTCGGGGCCTCTCCCAATCTCGTTTCTGCTAAACTATCCGGAAGTTATCACCCTTTACTAAATCTACTTCTTATTTGGGAATGACTGTATACTCTTTCTGGAAGATATATCCATATACGAGGCCTCTGCATGCGTATCACATCTCTGATGTCAGCGGAGTAGAACATCATCTCATCAAAATCTCGTACGAACCTCTTACTCCACTTTTCTCTAGTGTCGACTAATTCATACTCGTCTCTTCGTGGCTGCATGGACTGCGCTCCAACGACTATACTCCTATATGGAGTCTCCCAAGCAATATATCCTATCACATGATATCCGAACTACGTCGAACTTTTCTATCGATTCGTCAAGTTCCATAATCCCCCAAGAGCTTAACTTTTGAGTACAATTTAATAATATTCAGTACATGCCACAGTACCTATGGACCAGCTGTAGAAGGGCAAACCTAAGCCTCATTAATGGAACCGCGGAACTGCTGCAAACCCTAAGGTTCAAAAGAGTTCCCATGATCATTATATCGAGTTAGGGTTTCATTCTTCTAGATGGTCCACGGAATTACTTGCATGTTTTTTCGAATACCTTATACTTGGAAAATGGGTTTCTGACATTCGATCGTTTTCTATCGACTCTCAATATACCTGCGTGAAGTCTTCTCAAGCTGGAATCAATCAATCTGATGACCTCGCATCGGGGTATGCAACGAACCACATGTCCTAGTCATTCATCCAAGGGTGACTAGTGATCTTCTATCATATCTCTAAGTATAAACTCGTGCTGCAATAACTCTAAACATCTGGGGCGGTATCTTATCAGTCGCAGCAACATTTAGCTCATTCATCCGCATGCTAAACAGTGCCTCAATCATCAAGAATAGACGATATATCAACGGTCATCACAATTGTCATGACCCGAATATTTTGACTCATGACCGCCACTTAACCACGCAACGTCTACAGGCGTAACGTGACTAAGTAAGCCAAACCCAGAAATCAAAACCATTTAAAGGTAGTTAGTGTTGAAAACATTTAATTAAAACATTTAGAAAACCTTAAATAGTTCAATAAAGTTCTTTTAAAGTTAAGTTATCCTCATAATAATTTTGGCAGCATTTCCTTTGTAAAAGTAACCCCGAAATCGGGTATAAACAGGATATAAGTGAAACTGATATACAATGAAATAAAGCATTCCCAAACGGGAGCAATCACGCCCAACGGCGGAAATCATCACCACAAGAGTAATATACGATGCCGTAGCGAGGGAATGAGCAATAAGTAAAACATCCCAGAATAATAATACTGCATATATAAAGTCGGCTCCCACGAGCTCGACACCAGAATACAAAAAATATACATCATCGTCCTCACACTGTCTCTAAGTCCAGTACATATATGGTAGATGGAGAATACTAGATACAAAAGTGTGTACAATAAAAGTAACCAGATACCACAACCCACCTAACGGCAAACAGCTCACGCTCCAACTGTAGTGGTATCTGTATCCAAAAGATGAAAAAGGCAGCCTGCCGTGACTACTCTGAGGGGAAACCTGCAAATACTGTGGCACAACGGGGGTGAGTTGCCAAATCATGAATAGAGATAAAATATAAAGGTAATCGCGAGCATGCACGTACTGCGCTACTCTATCATATGCCAGCAGATGATATCTATATGCGATAAGCAGTATGTGCAATAATCATGCAAGTGCTCCGACAGGTAAAATAACTACAGGATGAGATGCAATATAATCAATGCTGAGCATGGGATAAATAACATCTACACGGAATATCAACGTGGAAAAATAATCGGTGTCCAACACTGCACCCAAATCCCAATAAAACTCAGGCGCCGGCACTCTCCTCGGCCCTCAAATCCTGTAAATCTCTGAAAATCATGAGTGCCCAACATCGGCACTCAAATATCATAAATACTCATGTCCAGCATCGACACGCAAATCCTCATATATCGGGTTCCATCAGTCCGGATCAGCCTACGGGCTCCGTCTGCGGTATCGGCCCCCGGCCCCGGCAGTACGGGTCATCCCACGACCATCTATCGACTCTGGTCAGTATCCTCCGGATAACCGCCAGGTCCAACCAATCAACGGTAGGTACTCGCCACCCTGCCAGGCTCATCGTCTACTCCACGAAAAAGATTTCTCGCCCCGGGGAACTATACCGGGTCCACCACGAACCCGCAAACGGATCATCCAACTCCTCGAATCGGGTTTCAAACACACGTCTCAGAACCGAGAAAACGCGTGGTGGATGCACCAAAATATCATATCAAGAGGATCCGGGTTTTCAAATAGTGCATCTTTTCTTAAATAACCCTACGGTCCTCAAAACCAGAAATCACATAAAATCCAACACCAATGAGTAAATCAAATGCGATGTGCTATGTACATCAAGCCATAATATAGGTAAAAGGGAGAAACCGCTTTTTAAAATAGTGTCAGCTTTTCAAAGACATCATGCGGCTCCCAATTTCTATGAAAATCATATCGAATCATATGTGAGATGAACTACAACATAATGATCATGGCAATTCTACAGTGAGAGTGTCATGGCAATAACTAACGGTGTGTATGTAACATGCAGATTAGTGCTCATGCAACATGAACCGTTAGTAATAGTGCGGTGTTCTATTATTCTAAGTTTATATACATATATCAGGGAATACGGTATGCAACTAACAGTAGCCATGTACGTAAATGCAATATGTAGCTATAAGGTCCTATCAGCCCTGACGCATAACGCCATGCAGGCGATATCCCCGTAGATGTTAAATCTACTCACCGTAGTCTCGCGCTAAGTGTAGCCGACGACTTATTTCCCCTTCTTCGCGGCGTCCGTCGCACTCGCCTGCGAACCTAGAATTATACAATATATCACACATAAGCTCAAATCTACAAAAAACGCGATATTAATGTCAAACTAGAAACCCGCGTCGCAAACCAAGCGCACGTGTGCGTGATACGCTAAAACGTGTGATCACGCGCCTGAAGCTACCCCGACGCGTCGCGATACGCAGAAACCCCAAACCCACACATGTATCACGCGTGTCGCAAAGGTTTAAAATACGAAAGATAGGGTATTTAACTCCAGATTTTTCTACAGGAAGAATTAAATAAAATTGCACATACCATAAGCATTAGAATAGCAGCAGACACCTAGAGAGCAAAACCCAAACCCCATGCCCCCCCATCTGGCCGCAAATTGCGGCCAGAACTAATATTTCGGCGGCCAAAATATGGAATCTGGGGGTCGTGTTCTACATATGGGATCAACACCTAACAACTATACTCCAGTTAACTCAGATTTATTCTGAACTCACTGGGTCGATAGCAGATTACAGGAAGCTAGATTTTGCTTAAAAACGATAAATTTTGCATCAAACAGAAACCTGGTGGTATTTTAGTGAAATTGGGGGCTAAGCTAGGTTAACATGGTCCTAATAACACTTAATTAACTTAGTCTAACCAATATTAACCTCACTTAACCAAAGTTCACACTAATCACCACATTTAGCACTAAAGCGCACAATTAATCACTAATCGAAGCTATAACCCACCAACTAAGCAAACTAGGATGTAGGGTTAAGAAGTATACCCACTCTCGACTTTAGGAGGCAGGAGGAAGGAGAAGGAGGGGATCTAGAGTTGCTGTGGCTGCTGGAGCTGCTACTGCTGTTGCTGCTCCAAGCTGCTGGTGCTGTTGTTGCTTGCTGCTGCCAATGGTGCTGCTGTTGCTGATGCTGCTAATGAGGCTGCTGCTGTTGCTAATGAGGCTGTTGTTGCTGCTGGAGAAGTGTGGGTGTGTGTGTGAGTGAATGAGAGTGAAATGAGAAGGAAAATTGAGAGGTAAAGAATGATGGCACAACCACGCAAGCAATATAATATACAACGCCGAAGGGCGTGGATCAAACTCAAAAGGAAAACCAATAACCACCAGAAAACCATAATAATACAGCGCGCGGCTCTGAGGTCGAAAGAATATACAACTGGTCTTCTAAGTCTAATAAATATACAAGTCTGGTTGATGGAGTTTTTAGATACAACTGAAATAAATAAATGTACAATGGTGCTCACGATACCAGTGAACCCACCTACTAAAGCAATCACCCGGGAAGAAGCAGTGTGCCAGCAAAGCCGCCAAGAAAACTTGTACGGCAAAACCTGCAAGAAACTGTGGCACAACGGGGGTGATTGCCAACTCGTGAGTAGAAAACATCACCGGGCAGAAATCGTATGTATGACTCAATCCTAGGTTATACGATCATAATATATCCTCAAAATAATATCCTGAACCATCTACATAAAAGTGTAAAACCACGTGCTCGTGTCAGTACCTCAGATAACAACATATCATATATATGATGTATGAGTGCATCGAAATGAAAACAGAATACATCATGCATGAGAAAACTGTTGTCTTAAAATAGTTAGATTTCTGTATATTTAAATCGAGGTATCATCAATGAAATCAGCATAAAATCCGTGTCAAGCATCGATACAAAACATATATCCAAATATCCAATATCTCGGGCTCCGGCTATCCGGAGTGGCCCATATCATAAAATCTCAATACCTCAAAGTCTCAATATCTCGAGCTCCGGCTATCCGGACTGGCCCCTGGGCTCCGGCTATCCGGACTGGCCCAAATATCAATCTTATGACTACGTCGGTATTCTCCGGATATTCGCTGCGTCACAAATAACCGGTCGGTAGTGCTCCCCTGCCAGGCACAACGCCATCATCTGCGTCCATCTTGCCCCGGGGTACCGCACCGGGTCCACCATGCACCCACAGACGGTTCCTCCTCTTCCTCGAATCGGGTGCATGATATCTCTCAAGAGCCTAGAAAACTCATGGTGGACATATCTCACATCATATCACGAGAAAACCGCACTTTTTATCTTTTGAAAATGATAAATGAGTTTATAAAATCTTGCGGTTCTCCAAATCCAGAAATCTCATGGAAAGTCCAAAATCCAAAAATAAAGAGTCAATAATAGTGAATACCGGGCTCCGGCAATCCGACTGGTCCTATAATATTGCATGCTAAATGAATATATAAACATGCATGGGTATCTAATAAAGAATGCAATATCTAAACTAGCACATTAATGATATATAGAACTATCAGCTAACAAGCGATATAAATAAAATAATATTCTCTAAAGTGTACGTGACATGGAAATTACCGATGATGATGTGTGTGAGCCGGCAAGCAAGTGATTGTGAACATACGCATCAACGGCAATGGTGCTAGTGTCCTGACAGCATGGGCTCATAATAAACAAGAATCACAAGTATAAGCATGCAATGTGATAATAACAACATGAATCTATGGACAATGAATAGTAAACGCAGCAAATAAGAATATACGTTTCTAAATACGAGTCATAAAAATTTGGCATTTGAAATAACACGAATCGTGGTGTTTAGAAAATAGGGGTATGGTGTTTTTAAGAAGAGGTACGTCCTTCGAAATATCCGTAGTTTCCCTTGGCCTGTCTTTGAAATACTCACGATTCGTTAGTTTTAGAAATAGGTATGACTCGAGCCCAGTCTAACATCTAATAAGTGAACTATAGAACTAAACTAATAGGCTAATCGAAAGGGTAAGGAAAACCACTAAAGTCTGAGTCGATATATATATATATATATATATATATATATATATATATATATATATATATATATATATATATATATATATATAGTAGTCGGTGATCCCGCTTCAATAGTATCACATACGATACAATATATAATATGACATCCTCGAGTCAAGAGTGTGGATCTATCATCATCATTATCTCGTACAGTAAATCCATCGTACGACATCCCAAATTTGGGTACGGGTCGAATACCACATTTATCTCATTATTCATCTGGTATCCTTATCATCATATCCTGAATAGGGGTACTGATATAAAGTCTAGTACATTCCGATACCATCAACATATATATATTAGTGTGTATGAAAACACATCGCCTAAAGACCCGTTATAATATTATGTCGTATCTCATAATACGAACCAAGTCACATCACCGATCTCGTGACATCATGCCCAATCACATCGACTCATCTCCAAGTACCATATACTATCCTCATCAACCATGTATATGTATACACACACACACACACATATATATACATACTCACATACATATATGTGTATATATAGCTATATCCTCATATACGCACAAGAAAATAAAGTGTATGCGTGTGTGCGTGTGCGTGTACCTTATTCTAAGGTTTCGCGACTAAGGAGCTAAGTAACGACACTATCAACCAATTACACTAAAATTTTACCCATGATCTTCTAAGGTCATACTTGCTAATTACCCATGTTTCACATAACACATAATTATATATAAATATAATATATCATAGGCTACACTACGAAACCGCGGGGGTGCTATACGCCATCCACCCGACTTCCCCCATAGATATATATCTACTCACCTTGATCCTTGTTTGCCGAAGTCGATGTCGCCATGGTCTTCTTCATCGTCCGAAGTTCGTGCGGAGGTACCTACATATATAACACACGGTATTGTAAACCGAAATCGTGCACGAAAACTAAAACGTCACACGTATCTTACATAGGTAAAAAGCTATGGTCCACTCACGCAAATCAACCAAACAACACCCGATATCGACGTACAAACGTCAAGTGACCGATACAAAACACAATTATCAAAACATAAATTCATAAACATCGAGGAAACCAAAACAGCAACTCATGAAACTTGCTCCAGATTTTAGTTCAGGTGAAAATAGGATAAACAAATAGAACTGAGGTGTTGTATAGGGGGCATATGAACTACACAGGTAACCTGGGCACCAAATTCCTCAATGTGGCCAGCCACATACATGTAAAATCCGGCTCGCTCGGTTGGAAGTGCATGGAATGGTTTCTTATTGGTAGGGTAGCCTCCTAGTGTCCAATATAGGTCAATGGTACTGTTTGTTTTTCTCATAAAATTTTCGGGTCATTCCAGATTCCCTGTAGGCATAAAAGTTCACAAAACCGATACGGAAAGTTTCAGATTTTGGGTTTTAGGTTTTAGTTCATGTTTGGTCTGGGTTTTAGACATTATGGGGGTGGGGTTTAAGGTCACCACTAAAGCTCATTAGCACTATCACAACTCAAGAATTTCTCAACCCTCTTCTAGGAATTTGAAAGATCACAAAACTACACTAAATCGGTTTTAAACTTAAAGTTAAAGCTAAAGGAAATGAAATTCTACAATAATGGTGAAGAACATAGCTCATTTGGCAACCCAAGAAAATTCTTGAGTTCCCTTAAGTCTCCAAAATCCAAATTTTCTTGGTCCAAAATGCTTGTAGTGAGCTTGTGCATGTTTTTAATGAAGGGAAAGTGTGGTTTTGAGTAGTTTTTGGTGGTGTTGTGATGGTTTTGAGGTGGTGGGGGAGTGAGGGCAGCCATGGCGAGAGGAGAAGTAGAGGGAAATGATGAAAAGAATGGGGATGGCACAATGAGCTTGGTCAATGAAGACCCCCCACCTCTCTCTCTCTTGTCCATACTTCTTTGTTTATTCCTTTTCTTTCCTTCTCTTTTCTTTTTTCCTTTTTCTTTCTTTCTCTTTTCTTTTATCTTATCTTAAAACAAAGCCATGCATGAAAATAAAGAAAAGACCATGGTGGAAAAATGTAACAAAGTGTAATATGACATGGTGCATGTCATGTGCACAAATCAAGCTTAATGCACGATTAGTGATATTTAATCACGATTAGCATTAAAATGGAATATAATTAATCATAAAGAATTTATAATTTGCGTAAATCATATAAAACACTCTCATTTCCATAATTCCTATAATTTTCCAAATATTTCCCAATTTGTCGGTGTTTAATTATACCACATCACTTAAATATTCATAATATTTATTATTTAATTATATAAATTCCCAAAAATAATATTTTATTTTTTTGAAATGTTACAATCCGTCATGCACAAATGAAATCTAAATCAAGTGCATCCGATATGCACGAATAAAATCTGGGTCAAGTGCATCCAACATGCACGAATGAAACATATCTCAAGTGCATCGATACGCACAAAACCCAATACCAAGTGCCTGACATGCACAAAAATCCAAATCAAGTACGTCAGGTTCGTATAAAACATCTATTGAATTAGCATGCATGAAAACTAACATCAAGTGCAAACACGCACAAAACATAAATTTGGTGAAGTAAATGCTTAAGACATAATCGGTGCAACCAATGTACGGGGTATAGATCAAGTGCAACCAATGCACAAAATACCCATCCGGTGCAACAAATGCATGAAATATAAATCCGGTACAACAAATGCATGAAATACAAATCCGGTGCAACAAATGCATGAAATACAAATCCGGTGCAACAAATGCATGAAATAAAAATCTGGTGCATCTAGTGCACGAAATACAAATCCGGTGCCTCTAATGCACGAAATACAAATCCGGTGCCTCTAGTGCATGAAATACAAATCCGGTGCCTCTAGTACACGAAATACAAATATAGTGAAACAAATGTACGGAAACTCATAATTAACTCAAATGCGTATAAAAGCAACACCGAGTGTACCAAGGTGTCTAAAATCATAAACGCGTGCAACTGCGTGCACAAAACACGTATCAATGCACTGCTAGCACATGCGAGCTATACCGAGTGCAAAAATCAAATCGAGGGCATACCACATGCACAAAATCAAATCAACGGTATGAAATCCACGAAATCATAAACACGTGCAGCCAAGACGCAAACCGATATCAGGTGCAATTGATATGCACAAGTCATAAACCAACACAACGGTGTATAAAATATATATCAAGTGCAATAACTATGCACAAAAATATAAATACCCAGTAGGTGCAGCCATAGTGCACGAAAACAATATGATCAAAACTCAAATCCAAGCGATATAAGCATGATAATCAGATCACAAACGCAAATCGCAACAAATGATATTGAGGTATACCTTCTACAATGTCGAAAAATGTTGGTGCGCCTAAAACTAGCAGAGCAAGAACATCCGCTTACCTCCTGCTCACGGTCTGGCTTCCTCTGTCCCTGGGTCCTCATTTCTTCTGTGGATTACCAATCCCGAAATCCGTCGGCTCGTCCGCCCGGTCAGGTGTACTAACGGAAATGATTCCGCTCTGACGCTCCTCTGGTCATCTCTCGACCAATTTGCATGACCACTCGTAAAGCAGCACGTCACTGGCGTCGGCTTCTGGCCCTCTGAATACACGTGACACAACCGATCCTCGGTGAAAATCTTATCGTAGTAGTGTCCTAGAAGGAACCTGCTCAGGGTCTCTTCCGATCTCGCCTATGCCGAACTGTACGGAGGCTGGTACTCTTGCATAATTTTTTTCTCGTTTTCTGGACATCTGGGTCCTCAGCACAGCATTTTCTCGGGAACTGGCCGTATCCCAATCCTCTGTATATATATCGGATCTCTAATCTCAACGGGAAGTAACAACAGCTCGTTAACATCTCGCACGAACCTCTTGTTTCACTCGTCTTTATTTTCGTCCACCTCGAGGTCATGTCTTTGCTATCTACGTACCGCAATTGTTCTCGGCTACAGTCAATCTGGAGTCTCTCACACGGACTCGAAATTACGAACTCGGTATCTTCATCACTCTGTAGAAGATATCTAGCCGAACACGTCCTTGGGAACTCGTCCCAATCATCGAAGGAACATTCTATATTCGCCCGTTCTCGATCAACTCACAACGCATCTGGGTGAGGTTCTCTATCTGAAACTGGTCCACTTACTGATCTCCTATCGGATCATCCAACAAACAACCTCATCTCTGGGTCGATCTACGCTAGATCTGAGTAAGATTCTCCATACTGGAAATCTTCAACTCAACTGGGCCTGCGTCGGCTGATCAGTCGAAAATAATGTATTTTTAACACGTCAATTTTCCTATCATTTGCACTCATCTAGAAGTGTTCGGTTTGCATATTACACATATTAGCAAAACAGTTGTAAAATACCAGATTACCTGTGTTGTATACTAAAACCGGAATTTTAAGGGAAATTAACTGTTTATCATCGCATCGCATCATTCTTGTGTAGCGCAACACTTGTTTCGAAGTCTGTGCAGGAAATTTCTGGAACCAAGCCAAAATTGTCAAAGTGCTGATAAAAATTATGCCAAGTCTAAGATGTTTGATCTGGCATTAATAAAGAGGGAATTATACAATTAAACATATCAGATAAATACCCCAAAGTCAGTACAAAGCAACAGAAGAAATATGAAGCAGTGCCTCTCTCACGTGACCGCGGATTCGCGGCCGGAGCAGGCACGTGCCACGGATCCGCGGCTATATTGCCACCTCATCAGATGATTTTCACTGCAGATTGCTTCTCTCAGGGCCCACATTCATTTCATATACTTCAAGTTCCAGAATCATCCAGAGTCTTCTGCCAGATCAGCAAAGCTCGTTAATCATGATTAAGCTTCTTAAACAAGCTTCCCCCTTAATTATCTTAGAGCCTAGAAGCATCCTTCCAACAAACTACTTCTAGAAGCCTCTCCCTATAAAAAACTTTTGGAGGGAAATTTGAATTTTGAATCCTAGATCTAGGGTTATGAAAGCTTATAAAAGGGAGCCTAGATCTAAGGTTAAGGGTTAATCTTCATCTCCCCCAAATTCAATACAAGTTGAGCGACACAACTTGTAAACCCTAACCCTAATTCCAATTCCAATCCAAGATCAAGAATTTCGAGTTCAATCAAAGCAAGAAGACGAGATCCTTTTGGAGTGAAGCCGATCTTCATTCGAGCAAGTGATCCAAGCCGATCCGCGACTCAAGAAGACGATGCGACGCTAGATTCGACGATCTCATTCCCTTATCAATTTCTTGTAGTCTTTGAGCAAAGTGTAACAAATTGTTGAATAATAATGGTGACAATTCTTTTATCTTGCTTATCTTTTGAATTCGAGCATTATGATTCAATCTAGATTCTTGAATATGTTCTTTGTAATAATATTTGAGTAAAACTCCGCTCGTAAAGGAGTCGAGACGATCGATAGAATGATGATGATTTAGATTCCTTTACAATTCTTAAATCCTATAACGTTTGTAAATTCTTATAAATCGAATGATCGATGACCTAGTTTCGAGACGATGCTTTCTTGATTGTGTTCGCTCGAAACTAGAGATCAACGATCGATCATTTGATTTACTTAAAGCTAGTTTGTGAATGAGATTCATCGAAAGGACAAAGGATAAGATAAGGAAACCTTGGTTTCTTTGCAAGATCCTTAACCTCGATAAATCATCATCGATCTACTATCATTTCGTTAATGGATAAGAATATGAAATCGTTAGATCTCATCACATCTATAGATCCGATCTACTCCTACGAGCCACACTTCGAATCTTGATTGTTGGTTTGGAAATCATCACATCTCAATTCTTGATTTTAATGTTTTCTTAGATCTAGATTTTTCTACTTCTTGAAATTCAATTTTATAAATCATGAATTGTTTGTTTTCTTTTCTTTAAAATTTCAACTTATCTAAATCGAAATACGAATGATTACACTTTCCCTGTGGACGATCCGCACTTACTAACGCGCTACATTCGACACCGTTATTGATTGGGGTCAAATATCTTTAGTTGTGATTTCTATACAATTTTTCCAACTACACAATCCGAAATCTTGAACAATCAAATGGCGCCGTTGCCGGGGATAGTGCGCTAATTGTTCGTTTTTTTTGAAATTTGAGTTGAAAGTTTATTCCATCTATATTTTTAGATCATAATTCGCGCAAACTCTAAACGTGTTGTTGTGATTTGTTGCGTGGAAATCTGGAATTTGTGAAGCTGTGGAAAAAAATTTCAGATCATTCCAGAGAGCTGAGGGAGTGAACAGAAGCTCACTGGAAAATTTTGGTGCAGTGATCTCTTGATGTGATCGCGCTTCCGCGGCATTAGCAAGCATCTGCGGTGGATCCGCCGTGTTTCTACTTCATCTCTGTACAAAAATTCTCAGGTGACTCCTCTGCTTTCTTATCTTCTCCCTCATCTGCTCCAATTAACAATTTGCTGCAGGTTTCTTTGCAAAATTCACAGCGCCGCAAAAAGCAATAAAAAAATTGTGCGTGTTTTTGATTTTTGGTTGTTTGCATATTAATACGGAATTTAAGGGGCAATGACCAAATCCAGATTAGGTGGGGAGTTCATTACCCTTCCTAAGCCCCAAAAATTACAAACTTGCATCCGCATTTACCCTCATTGACTAAAAAAGATCTAGAGATGACTCTAAGGACCGTCGCGCTCACTTAGGACAAGAGAAGCCCGTGGGTAATTCATTGCTTATCCGCGTTTCTTTTATGGTGTCTAAGGCAAGTGTGTCTAAGGCTAGTGGTTATTAATTAGGCCCACTACTTACGTGTGGAGTACCTTCCTACTTACCTGGCACTTACCTGGCCACAGGGAAGACAAAGAGGCAGTGGAGGATTTATCCTGCGACTTGTCTTTTGGCAGTTAGGAGCGGTCTAGAGCCTTGACCTAGGTGACCACTAGATTTTAGGGTTGGTTGTTGCATTTGTTGTGATCGCATCATTTTTTCAAAAATCCGTATGTTTTTCAAAACAAACACCACACTTCATTCTTTCCCCTAATTATATCAAGGCTGCCACTTGTACTAACCCTTTTTAGTGCAAGATAGGCTGGACACATGATTCTAGTGCCTGTTTAGTCCGCGTTCCCCCGATCGACCCTAAAGTCGGTATTTCTATATTTACCTCTTCTTTACCCACCACCACACCCACATCGATGGGTCCTTCTCCATCGAACTTCTTTACCACTAATCTGCCGCCGTCCGTAGGTGCGCAGAATCCACCCCGCATCTCTCTCCAAGAGAGGTGCTATCCTACACGAGGTCCTCTTTCGACCTGTCTCTCCATTCCACCAGCCAACGGGGACAATTTTCAGATTAAACCCCAATACATCAACCTTCTGTTAGGTTTACCTAGCACCCTATGTAGAGTTTGGAAGCATCACATGTCACAAAGTTCAAATTTTTATGGTGCTAAGCAAGCATACAAAGGATCGATCCTAGAAAATTAGGGTTTCTAAACAATAAAGGCAACAAAGACTAGGGTTTCGAGACTACAACCTTTGTAGCTCCCTTCGCTAGACTCTTTGGCCTCTTGAGTGTTGGAGGAAGGTTCTCTTGAAGTCTTCTAGTGTCCACGACGATCCACCCGAAGCTGCTTCGTCCAAGCTATCCACTTCACTTTCCAAGAGAAGAAAAGAAGATAACACTCTAAACAAGTGGGCTAAACTTGTGTAGAATGATGTTGTGGTTCTAATTCTCACTTCAAAAACCTTTCTTGATGTGTATTTTGCTCACTATAAAACACTAGAGAGCAAAATAAGAAGGAGGAAGAAGATGATGGCTTTTCTTTTTCAAGAAGAGAAAAGATTAACTCTAGAAAAGAAATGAAAATATATCTATATATATATTTATTTCTTCTCATCTTAAACCATGGTTAAATGTTTGAGTTATTATTTAATTAGAGTTTAAAACATAGAAGGAAAGTTTATCCATGGTTAAGGGTAGGTGAGGATGGTTAGGTTAAAGAAGGATGTAGAAACTAGTCAAGAATTATCCTTTCCTTTTCCATTTTGTTTTAAACACAAAATCAAACAATAATCCATATATTTATCCATGGTGTGAGTCTTATATTGCCATCATTTTCAATGTGTAATCAACCAAGATAGATGATGTATGTATGTATGTATGTATGCACATCCATATGTGCATGAAACTAGAAAGAAAGAAAAACATACATGCAAGCATACATCCATCATATACAAGAAAATGTTTTAAGTGAGAAAACTAATGGTTAAATGATAAATCAACACTTGATTTATCAATCCGGCCATATCACATACGACCCCACCAAAAGCAAGCCGCCCGATCAATATACGGTATCCTATACGCGCATTTTAATCGGGTCCATGCGCATATCGCATACGCGCACCACAACGTTTCGCCTGGACTAGGTAACTCCTTTGTGGGACTCTAAGACTCGTCAATACGCCGGCAGTGGGTGATGATCATATCAAGCACCCTCAAGCCGCAAGCGGTCAGCTAAACGTAACGGCCACCCGGGTATTGAGCGATCAGAAGAAAACAAGCGAACCTGCTACAACTCCCGTCGAGCCAACCGACAACACTACCGTACAGTCCGGTCTCTTCGTCAGATATGCTGCATATCGAGCCTAGGGATGGTCACGTCGACCCCAATAACTCAATAAGTCGTGCCGGTGAATGGTCTATAACAGATCGAGAAACTACTGATAACTCTTATCAGCAAATCTCAGCAGCCCTGGCCAGGGACTTACTGATATAACCAGTCGGGCACAGTACAGCATCAACTCCCAATACCGGGAGAGACGGAACCCCTCCTATCGCTCATTGCCTTCGTGTGTCTCGGGACTGTACCCAACGGCCACCTGTTTGCACGACTCAGTAGAGCCGTGGTAGGGTGGCAATCAAAGTACAGTGGGAGAACACACAAGACTCTATGACGATCTCGGGTCTACAGACTAACCTGTACCAGTGTCACCTGAGAACTGCTATCCGACGATAGATATAATTCAATATAGGAGTTCTCGGTGAGTCCGTCCAGTGTACCCAGTCACCACTGAGCACCCGTATATGATCTTGATGTCAAACATCGATGAATGTGGGAACATTCATCGCCCATCGTATGGGTCTAGTATCATATACGCTAGTCTACTCTGGTATATCAATGCCCCATCTCGATATACCCACGACTAGAGACTTTCCAGGATATGCTTATAGACTACAGATGTCCCACTAGTATGATCTCCATCATAATCAGAGTAGTCAAGCCGATATCCTCAGGGCTTTATCAGCATGTATGAATGAATAAAAGCATGATCAAATCAACATGTCAGATAAAGAAGAACCAGATAACATACTATCATGTCGAGCAAGAATGAATACTAAATATATATACATGTACAAATACATCCATTATCATATAATGGCCTCTAGGGCATATATATATCCAACACCTTCTACCAAAATTTCACGGTCTCGAGTCTGAAGACGCATATGTCTTTATCACCAAATTTGAAAATGTATGCGCAATGATGGGTACTTCACAGCTTTCTGTAGATGCTATGCGTTTTCGTTTTCTCCCATTCACCTTGTGCGATATAGCCGAGAAGTGGTTGTATAACACTACCGCACATTCCATTTCAAATTGGGAAGAATTCGTCAAAGCATTCCTTAAGAAATTCTACCCACGTCATAAGACAGCTCGAGTCCGTAGCGAAATAAATCAATTCACCTTGCTTCCAAATGAACCATTTTCAAAATGTCTTGAACGCTTCAAGGATCTGTTAGTCCATTGTCCACATCACGGAATCCCTAGATGGGAATTGTGCCGAATCATTTATGAGGGCATTAATCCTAACACAAGACAGACCCTTGAATCCATGTGTCAAGGCAACTTCGTGACCAAAGATGATGGGGAAGCCTGTAAATTTCTAGAAGATTTCGCTGAAAAATCTTTACAGTGGGAGGGTGTGAGTCAATCGTCTAGGGATGGCAATGATGTTTCCATAGGAGTTAGAGCTGAAATTTCAGCTTTACACAAGAAATTCGACGCTATGGAAAACAAATTTTTAGCTGCTGCCCGAAATCAAATGTCACTCTCCAAAACTGTATGTGGATGCTGTTCTGATCCTTCTCATTTGATGGAAGAATGTCCAATAAATTCTCCGTTTCAAGGTCAAGAGCATACCAATGCCGCATTTCAAAGACCTAGAAACGATCCATTTTCTTCTACATATAATCAGGGTTGGAGGAATCGCCCTAACTTTGCTTAGAACCAATCACAAAATCAAAATACGGTTCCAAACCAACACAATTTCCAAAGGGCCCCTCTACCACAACTGCAACCACAATTGAGTTAGCACCCCTTCCAAGCACAAAAATTTCAAAATCCGGTCAACACACCTACACCGTCTAATTCTTTGCAGTTGACCGGTACTGATGAATCCTCTTCATTCATGAACTTGCTCTTGACAATAAAAACTTCTGTCGATGATATAAAGAAAAACTCCACGTCCCGAGCGGAGACTATAAAATCGATGGAAGAAGAAATTGCACGATTAAAAGCTGAAATGAGTGTAAGAGAGAAATGGAAACTTCCAGCTCAACCTTTGCCCAATCCTGGCTATTCACATCATGTGAATGCAATCACGTTGAGATCTGGAAGAGTTCTTGACAATCACGTTGGGGAAGAGATTGATGACACTGAAAAATCTATCAATGATACCCCGGCTGAGACCTTTCCTTCCACTTCTACTTCTAATTCTGATCCCAGTTCTTCTACCCCACCACCTTCTTCCGAGCCTATTCTCCCTTTTCCCCATGGCTCGACACCTCAGCCCAACTCTTCTAGTTCACCGAAAACGATCCCCACTTGTTCATACCATAATATTGCATTATTATATTCCCCATTCTTATTCGTTTTATAAATGAACAGGTGCTTTTGACGCATGTCTGCTAAATATTACAGGTTACAGGTTCTTGGATCTAAAACAGTGAAAATGATAAAAGATGATGCAAAAGTGGAACTACAACCAACAAATAGAAAGATCTTGATCAAGCCTAAATCAAAGATAAGATTCACAAAGTACAAGGAAATGCAAGGTCCAAGATTATAAAGCGAACGGTTAAAAGTCCACCGCAATTGTTCACTGGAGATCTGGAAGAAACATAGAAGCTATTTTAATAAAAGAACCAAAGAATAAGAAAGCCCAAAAACAGAAGAGTCAACAAAGAAAATTTCAAGGCCCAATACCTCCTTTTGGCCGCGGAACCGCGGCCAAACCAGGCCTCGGGCCACGGTTCCGCAGCAAGGTTAAAGAGACAGAGACAGAAAATTTTACCAAAGCTTGGAGTCTACTTTGACTAGGTCTTCCTATGGGTATTTTGGTAAATGCAGACGTGCGAATCAATTGTAACCTAGGGTTTCTAGCTCTTATAAATAGAAGCCAAATCATTGTATTAGGTCATGCCTCCCTATGCCTCTTTCTATTAATAAAATTTAGATTTCTTTTGGAGAGCATCGATGCCTCTTTTCATATCATGAATTCAGATCTGACAACCCTGTGTTGATATTTGAAGAGAGCCATCTGTAAAGTAAGTAGGTAATTTCAATTCTTTCCGTAGGTAATTTTTCATTCTCTGCCCTAGATTAAATTTAATTCCTTGCCCTAGTTAGATAGTTAGATCTTTAATTCAATTGCCCTATATTAATTTAGTTTTTAAATTTAATTAATCCATTCACACCGTTTGGAATTAACTCGTAAGAGAGATTAGGAAATTCACAACATCCCTGTAGACCGACCCGTACTCACCGCCTAGCTACATGCGACGCCGTTCTTGATTACGGTTAATAGATATTTTTGACATATAAATCAAATGGCGCCGTTGCCGGGGATGGCGTGTTATTTCCTTTTTGCAATTTCGGGTTAATCAAAATTAAAAAAATCATAAAAATCTGAAAAATCAAAAAATATAAAAATATATCATCTATTATTTTTGGGAAAGGTATTTTTATGTGAATTTTGCAGGATCTACGAACAAATTCGGATCTGGAAATCTACATAGATCAAACACAGCAAATATCAAATCCGAAAAAACAGAAGATCACAACAACGGAGGAACAGAAGAAATTTGGAGGACCGAGTCTACAAGTCAACCGCGGAGATCTGGTGACAAAAAAACTGATGAACCGTCCAACCGGCCGCGGAACCGCCGCGCGACCCTCCTTTTGGCCGCGGAACCGCCGCGTCCTGGTCGATTCAGGGCTTGAAAAAAAAAACAAAACAAAACTCTGTAAGTCTTCTGATCTCCTCCTCTGCAAATCTCGATATATCCTCTGTAAAATCTCCTGCAGGATTCTTTGCGCTTAAAAATCTTCCCCCTTCCAATAACAAATCTTATGCAGGATTCTTTGCACCACGCATAAAATAAAAATCTTTGATTGCAAGTGATTTACTGTTTTGCATATCTTTAATCAGACTCTAAGGGGCTTTTGACCAATTCAGATTGGGTGGGGATTTCATCACAGTTCCTAGGACCCCAGAAATCACATAAGGCATATGCATTGACCATCTATTAATTAAAAAATACTAGACTCAGCCCTGAGGACTTCGCGCTCAATAGGACAGAGGACTAGTTATAGGCATCGGCCGTTTATCCTAACCTGACTTTGCGGTGTCTAGGCAAGTGTGTCTACAGAAAGTGGTTACTTAATTAGGACCGCTACTTGTAGCGGGGAGCCTCCCACTTACCTGGCCGCAATTGGCGGTGAAGAGGCGGTTTGAGGTCCTATTTCTAGCTTTTTAGAACAGTTAGGAGCTGTCTAGCTGACCTAGGTGACCCTAGATCTAGGCCTGATTATGAATTTTTGGTTGATCGCATTTGTGTCAAAGTCTCTTTTAAAAAAAAAATCTTTTTGCAAACAGTTCTAAATAAAGAGAAAAAGGAAAAAGGAAAAAAAATTAAAAAAAAAAAAGACTTGCAATTTTTGCTGCAAATAAATCCTTGCACCACCCAACCTTCTTTCTTTTCCGCTTTCTTCTATCATGGGTTCCCCACATCACAAATCTCTTACCGAACTTTGGTATCCCAAACCTAACTTTGCTTCGTACGCCTATTGTTTCGGTCGATTTAAGGAAGATTCCTCCATGCCCAAAATTTCTTTGAAAGATCAAATAGAAGCGTCTAGGAGAAGCAGTTCGACTTTGCAACCCACTTTGTGTCAACCAAGTCAACCTTTACCACCTTCATATGTTGATACCACTTTTTCAAGTCCTGCTGTAACTCCTAAACCGATGTCCATTGCTGAGCTTATCGCTCAATCTCGTAGCCGATCTTTCACCCCTCTCCCCTCATCTAGTTCTAGGAATCAACAAGTCCATCCACCTTTTTATCCACATGTTGACCCTAATCCTGTCCAACCATCCACTTCTTCCCAGTTCTACCCGACTTTCCCACCTTCACTAGACCCTGTTTCTACACAGCCTTTTGGGAGTTTCACGTATCCAAACAATTTCGAATTTTTTACCAAAACCCCTTCACCACCCATGTCTAGTTTGGAACAGTCGTTGGCAGCTTATATCGCAGCAACAAACAAAATGACTAGGAATGTGGAAGCGTCCATGGCCGCCCTTATGCAACCGAGTGAACCGGTAACTAGTTTCCAACTAGCTCCAAAATTTCCAATATATGAGGAGGCGGTTGGACAGAGTGCGAATTTGAGAGGATTTCCAAATCAAACCTACCCATACCCAATTCCAGCCCACAACTCCGGTATTCCATCGATTGTCCCAAATAGTTCACCAATTGAAAATAAAAACGAGTTGTGTGATTTTGTAGTGCTTGATTTGTCAGATTGTGAAGAACCCCTTTCGAGTGAAACCACACGTAATCCTTTCGATCTTTACACCTCCACTCTAGAACCTAAATCGATAAATATCCATGCTTTTGATGAGGTGTCAGAAAATATTGATTTTCACTTGATTGAGGATATAGACGCCGGGAATATTTTGGATGATGAACCGGTTGATTTGATTAAAATTTTATGTCCAATTCATCATCCTGAGTCATTAAATGTTTCTCCCGAACTTCATATGCGTCTTGATTTTGATGATAATGGCATGGATGAGATAAATATTGAGGAGAATTATAAGGATAGTATTGAGGATAATATTGAAGGTTGAACCATTTTTGTTTGATGTGTTGGATTTACCAATTCATCCTCTTGAATCTTTAACTAAATCACCCTCCCTCCTTTCCATCATTCCGACCACGCACAAGATCGCGCTTGAAGACCGTGAGCTTGAAAAATTTTCCTTTGAATCTGACACAGTTCTCACAGCCGATAACACTTACGAGTGTTTCACTTTTTCGGACGATGTTGATGACTCACCGCCCGAGTTTCAGTCCTTTGAATTTTCAGATGAGTTAGTTGAACCATTAGACTCGGTTGCTTATAGTCGTTTCGAACCATTGATGGAATCTTTCAAGTTCGAGACTGTTTACTACAGTGAGAATGAGACTATCCCTAATTCACTCCCTTTCGTCCTTCCTATCATTCCGACCGTACAAGAGACCGTTACGCTTTCATCTCCAATACCAAGTTCGACGTACCCATGCGTTCTTGCGAATCTTGAGGGATTTGACCCCATTTCACGACGAGTTGATATATTAGCACAATCACTTTTAACACATCGGTCATCACAAATTGCGCTAATTTATTCACTCGATTTACACCCTCAAGATCGTACTCCACTTCTTTCTCTTTTCCACCATTCTTCTCCCCCACCGAGACCGTATCCCATTTCTACCTCCACACGGTCATGTGTGCTTCTCATCTCTTTTCTTTCCACTCCATTCTTTCACCAACTCGACCATTACCACGATAAGATTTTTGAATGGTTGGTGCTAACCTTTGGCTTGTGTAAGGCCAAGCTTAAGTTTGGGGGGAACCTTGTTGTATATATGTACATATATTTTTTGTTTTCTTTTTCTATAAAAAAATTTAAAAAAACAAATTTTTTTTTTTTTATAAATAAATAAACAGGGGTGTGCCGACAATTTTGACCCTCTTGGTGTGGCATGACAGTGAGGACACTGTCAAGTTTAAGTTTGGGGGTATGCTTGGTAAGTCTTCTTTCTTCGCATTCATATGTACATTTTTTGCATTTTTATACTTATTTTAAAACCCAAAAAAATTGAAAAATTTCAAAAATTATAAAAATTAATGTATTCAATTTTGGCCGTTTTTAACTTGAGTTTGACAAATAGGTTAACTAGCTAGGAACAACTAGATCTTAGAGTTAGTAAACTAAAAACCCTAAAAATAATCTTTCTTTAAGTTTAACGGTAGAAAGTATATGTCTTTATAGTTTATTTAGAAATAGGCAAATTTTGAGTTCACTTCTTAGGCTAAGTCAAAACAAAGGAAAAGTATTGATATTTTTATTAGAGTATAAATTTGAAAAATAATTCCTAGCTTAAATCTAGATTCTAAAAATGTATACCCTACAATTTGCACAATCACGCACCTTGAAACTTGGAATAGTAGAGGAGACCTTGAAATGCTCTTGTCTAAGTCCTTAGTACAAAGAAAATAAAAGAAAAAAGTGAATAAAAAGAAAAAAAAATGAACACTGATTTTTGTGATTACTTAAGGCTGCATTAATGAAAAAAATATTTAGCGAGGGTGCTTCATCACCTAATGCCTTAGACCAACTGGTTTGGGAGTCACTGCTAAAAAGCCTTGGGTGTTGCAAGACTAGGAATTACGCTTTAAAGTGCTAACGCATTTTATAATCGGTCGTTGGTACCTCAAGAAGTATTAACAGTTGCATGAAGGATGTGTAAGCAAAATTCATTTAAAAATTCACCAGTTAAGAAGTGCTTTGGACAACGGACAAGAGTATGATTGCTTGATTTGAATTTCCAACTGTAGGGGTGATATATACACACACGTAGGGGTATGTGACTGGGATTTAGATAAGAGAGAGGAATGAAGAATAGAACTTGTATTTTTAATAGAGTTGATAAAAATTCCTAAGTGGAGATGGAACCCTAGAAGGAAAACTTAAGAGATGCCAAAAGCTAAGTAAATTCACAAGGATATATGTAATCTTAAGTTAAATGATGAGGAAGTGTGAAGAATATGGGTGGATAGTTTGAGTCGACGATAATAGAATTCCTTATTAGAAAACCTAATTGGAGAATTAAAGTTAATGGGCCGAATTGATTGGATTTTGTGGGTAGTATCCGCTGAAAACCCTCAGGAGACAACACTCCTCCTAATAGGGACACTTAGAGATTTAACGGCTTGTTGCATGAGCTCAGTGCAATCGTGTTTCCCTGCGAAAGTGCGGTTAGGCTTTTGTAGAGAATAAAAATAAGTTTGCTCGAGGACGAGTAAAAGATAAGTTTGGGGGTATTTATTCATACCATAATATTGCATTATTATATTTCCCATTCTTATTCGTTTTATAAATGAACAGGTGCTTTTGACGCATGTCTGCTAAATATTACAGGTTACAGGTTCTTGGATCTAAAACAGTGAAAAAGATAAAAGATGATGCAAAAGTGGAACTACAACCAACAAATAGAAAGATCTTGATCAAGCCTACATCAAAGATAAGATTCACAAAATACAAGGCAATACAAGGTCCAAGATTACAAAGCGAAT
Source organism: Agapanthus africanus (assembly GCA_030015575.1). Taxonomy (NCBI): domain Eukaryota; kingdom Viridiplantae; phylum Streptophyta; class Magnoliopsida; order Asparagales; family Amaryllidaceae; genus Agapanthus; species Agapanthus africanus. The sequence continues at coordinate 248,143,422 of CM057343.1, read as the reverse complement.
AGTTAAAAGTCCACCGCAATTGTTCACTGGAGATCTGGAAGAATCATAGAAGCTATTTTAATAAAAGAACCAAAGAATAAGAAAGCCCAAAAACAGAAGAGTTAACAAAGGAAATTTCAAGGCCCAATACCTCCTTTTGGCCGCGGAACCGTGGCCAAACCAGGCCTCGGGCTGCGGTTCCGCGGCAAGGTTAAAGAGACAGAGACAGAAAATTTTACCAAAGTTTGGAGTCTACTTTGACTAGGTCTTCCTATGGGTATTTTGATAAATGCAGACATGCGAATCAATTGTAACCTAGGGTTTCTATCACCTATAAATAGAAGCCAAATCATTGTATTAGGTCATGCCTCCCTATACCTCTTTCTATGAATAAAATTTAGATTTCTTTTGGAGAGCATCGATGCCTCTTTTCATATCATGAATTCAGATCTGACAACCCTGTGTTGATGTTTGGAGAGGCCATCTGTAAAGTAAGTTGGTAATTTCAATTCTTGCCCTAGGTAATTTTTCATTCTCTGCCCTAAATTAAATTTAATTCCTTGCCCTAGTTAGATAGTTAGATCTTTAATTCAATTGCCCTAGATTAATTTAGTTTTTAGATTTAATTAATACATTCACACCGTTTGGAATTAACTCGTAAGTGCGATTAGGAAATTCACAACATCCCTGTGGACTGACCCGTACTCACCGGCTAGCTACATGCGACGCCGTTCTTGATTGCGGTTACTAGATATTTTTGACATATAAATCACCACTCCTATTCTTAGATCGTTCCCACCCACACGATCTTCTCCAATGTTGGACCCTGATCTTATTGCTCAAGCTCCTTATCCGAACCGGTTAAGGGGAAACACACTGAGTCCACAAATGGAGAAGATCACTGAAATGTTTTAACATCAACATCCCTCTTCTAGATGTTATCCAACAAGTCCCCGCGTATGCGAAAGTTCTCAAAGACTTGTGCACTAGAAAGAGGAAGACTCAAGTGCCCAAAAAGGTATTCATGTCAAAAACTGTAGACACGGCTTCCCCCCAACAATTACCGAGGAAACGTAAGGATCCTGGCTATCCTACGATTTCCATTTCTATTGGGGAGAAACACATTAACCATGCTCCACTCGACCTTGGCGCAAGTATTAACCTACTTCCTTTCTCAGTCTATGAGCAGTTAGGGATCGGAGAGTTAAAACCAGCCCATTGCACTCTCCAGATGGCTGACCGATCAATCACCAAACCTAGGGGTGAACTGGAGGATGTGTTAATAAAAATCGGGGAATTTGTATTCCCTGTGGACTTTATTGTACTTGATACACAGCCTGTAGCGAACCAACGGAATCAAATTCCGGTGATTTTAGGTCGCCCCTTTTTGGCCACTTCCAACGCTATCATTAACTGTCGTAATGGTTCTATGACCCTGTCCTTCGGGAATAAGTCAATTGAGCTGAACATTTACAAGTTGGGAAGTGTACCCTCCGAACCTACTGCTCAAGCATGTTCTGTCGAATTAATGGATGTCGACAGCAACGAATTTGATGATCCTCGTGATACTGATCTAGACTCTTTTCATACGTTGTTGTTTGACCCAACTATGTATCATACACATACGGACTCTTCTACTGAGTTGTCTGGGTCAACAACTAACACTCATTATGAACTGTTTTTGGAGTCTGAAGATTACCCCGCACTTTATGATGACATTATTCTTCGGGGTATCGATGGAACTTTTGAGGAAATCTTCGCTGAAGAACTTGCATTTTTGAATGATACGGGTGTTGAGATGAATCATCTCCCAATCAATGAAATTGAATCTCCACCCCTTCTTCTGAATTGTAAAAAGAATGCGAGTAATCCATCACATTCACTGCATCGTCTCTCCAAAATGAGACGCACACATATTCTATTCCACCACTTACCCTTTCCCCACTTCTTCTTCCACCAACCAGAGCACTGCATTGATAAATTTTTTGAATGGTTGGTGTTAACGTTTGGTCTTCGCAAAGCTTGGCATCGACCACTGATTTTTGACCCCCTCATGTGATTTTCAAAAGTTTAACATTGCATAACTCAAGTTTAGGGGGTATAATCGGGCTCTTGAAAAGAAAATTTTTACAAAATGATTTGCCAAAAATAAGTTTGGTGGAGGATTTTCACTTATATATTTTTCCCCCATTAATAAATTCCTCCCAAGCTTACCGGTTTTTTTTTTGAGAATTAGCAGAAGGCAACAGTGAGGACACTGTTGAAAACAAGTTTGGGGGAGGTTTGTGCTTATTTTCGCATCATTTGCATCATTCTTTGCATAAGCACAAAACATTTTTGAAAACCTATAAAAATTTAAAATTTTTTTAAAAAAAGATAAAAATACTTTTGTATATAAATAAGATAATAAAAGATTAGATAGTGAAAAATTACATCCATGAGATTGGAAAAATTTAAGAAAACCAAGAAAATTAGAAGTTTTCTTATACGAACTAGTAATAAGTAGTTATGGGCAGTTGTCCCAAGGGTTAGTAAGAGGAAGGAAGTCACTAATCTGAGAATAAAAATAAGTCTGAAAAATAGTTCCTATTCTGGAAGCCAAACATTTTGAATGTTGATACCCTGCTATTTGCACTTACACACGTCTTGAAGCTCGGGATAGTAGAGGATACCTTGAAATGCTCTTGTCTTAAAGCCAAAGTATGAAGGAAATAAAAATTATGAAGAAAATATAAAATGGTTAGAAAAATGGACACTGGTTTTGTTATCGCCAAGGCAGCAATAAAAAAAATATAGCGAGGGTGCCTCTTCACCTAGTGCCCTGAGGCCAACTGGTCTGGGAGTCACTGCTAAGCCTTAGGTGGTGCAACACGAGGAAAAACACCTAATAAGCAAGCACATGAGTAATCGGTCGATTAGTACCTCAAGAAGTATTAACGGTCGCATGAAAGTGTGTGAGAAAATTCATCTAAATATTCATTAATTAAAAAGTACTGAGGTGGATGGACAAGAGTATGATAACTTGAATTGAATTCTCCGGGTGTAGGGATGTTCTTTAGACACACGTAGGGTTATATGATTGATGTTTGGAAGAAAGATAGGAATGAAGAATAAAGACGATGTTTTATTGAGGGATGATGTGATTTCTGACATTTTTTCATGACTATTAAGATAGGGCTCATGACAACTGAAAAGCTAGCTTAGTTGGAAACCCTAATTTTCAAAGTCTTTCTTTTATAATTCTTATCCTTAAATGTAATATTCACGATCTTCCTCTTATTATTGGATTTTGTGGGTGCAATCCGCTGAAAACCCTCAGGAGACAACACTCCTACTACTAGGGACACCTAGAGGTTTAAAGGCTTGTTACACGCGCTCAGTGTAATCGTGTTGCCTACGAAAGTGTGCTAGTTAGTTTTTCTCTTTCTTTATTTTCTTCTTCTCTTTTTAATAAAACAATTCTCTCGAGACGACCGAAAATAAGTATGGGGGAATTTGATCAGTCAAAAATAATGTATTTTTAACACGTCAATTTCCCTATCATTTGCACTCATCTAGAAGTGTTCGGTTTGCATATTACACATATTAGCAAAACGGTTGTAAAATACCAGATTACCTGTGTTGTATACTAAAACCGGCATTTTAAGGGAAATTGACTGTTTATCATGGCATCGCATCATTCTTGTATAGCGCAACACTTGTTTCGAAGTCTGTGCAGGAAATTTCTGGAACCAAGCCAAAATTGACAAAGTGCTGATAAAAATTACGCCAAGTCTAATATGTTTTATCTGGAATTAATACAGAGGGAATTATACAATTAAACATATCAGATAAATACCCCAAAGTCAGTACAAAGCAACAGAAGAAATATGAAGTAGTGCCCCTCTCACGTGACCGCGGATCCGCGGCCGGAGCAGGCACGTGCCGCGGATCAGCGGCTATATTGCCACCTCATCAGATGATTTTCACTGCAGATTACTTCTCTCAGGGCCTATATTCATTTCATATACTTCAAGTTCCAGAATCATCCAGAGTCTTCTGCTAGATCAGCAAAGCTCATTAATCATGATTAAGCTTCTTAAACAAGCTTCCCCCTTAATTATCTTAGAGCCTAGAAGCATCCCTCCAACAAACTACTTCTAGAAGCCTCTCCCTATAACAAACTTTTGGAGGGAAATTTGAATTTTGAATCCTAGATCTAGGGTTATGAAAGCTTATAAAAGGGAGCCTAGATCTAAGGTTAAGGGTTAATCTTCATCTCCCCCAAATTCAATACAAGTTGAGTGACACAACTTGTCAACCCTAACCCTAATCCCTATTCCAATCCAAGATCAAGAATTCCGAGTTCAATCAAAGCAAGAAGCCGAGATCCTTTTGGAGCGAAGCCGATCTTCATCCGAGCAAGTGATCCAAGTCGATCCGTGACTCAAGGAGACGATGCGACGCTAGATTCAACGATCTCGTTCCTTCTCAATTTCTTGTAGTCTTTGAGCAAAGTGTAACAAATTGTTGAATAATAAAGGTGACAATTCTTTTATCTTGCTTATCTTTTGAATTCGACCATTATGATTCAATCTAGATTCTTGAATATGTTCTTTGTAATAATGTTTGAGTAAAACCCCGCTCGTAAAGGAGTCGAGACGATCGATAGAATGATGATGATTTAGATTCTTTTACAATTCTTAAATCCTATAACGTTTGTAAATTCTTGTAAATCGAATGATCGATGACCTAGTTTCGAGATGATGCTTTCTTGATTGTGTTCGCTCGAAACTAGAGATCAACGATCGATCATTTGATTTACTTGAAGCTAGTTTGTGAATGAGATTCATCGATAGGACAAAGGATAAGATAAGGAAACCCTAGTTTCTTTGCAAGATCCTTAACCTCGATAAATCGTCATCGATTTAGTATCAATTCATTAATGGATAAGAATATGAAATCATTAGATCTCATCACATCTATAGATCCGATCTACTCCTACGAGCCACACTTCGAATCTTGATCGTTGGTTTGGAAATCATCACATCTCAATTCTTGATTTTAATGTTTTCTTAGATCTAGATTTTTCTACTTCTTGAAATTCAATTTTATAAATCGTGAATTGTTTGTTTTCTTTTCTTTAATGTTTCAACTCATCTAAATCGAAATACGAATGATTACACTTTCCCTGTGGACGATCCGTACTTACTAACGCGCTACATTCGACACCGTTATTGATTGCGGTCAAATATTTTTGGTTGTGATTTCTATACAATTTTTCCAACTACACAATCCGAAATCTCAAACAATCATCGGCGCATCAATCAGACGAATCATCTCAGTCGCTTAACTCAACTCAAGATAGACTAGCTATCTACCGTCGCATCTCCGCCTGAAAGCTCCAGCGATCTCAGCTCGTAAGCTCTGGAAGCGACATCCCATCAATCTCAGTAACAGCTGGTTCATCTGTCTAGAAAGTAGACGACATCATGACCTCTGAGGTAGGCTATATATCAATAGTCCTCTCATATCTGGCAGCCTCTAACAATGGCCCGATCATCCGATGCAAAACCGAACACTCGCCTCAAACGAGAGGTCACAACACAAACACTAAATCGATACGTTTCAATGTCACCAGAAAACACGATGGTCAGTCCTCGTCCATGACGAGCTCGCTCTGACCGCATCACTAGCTGCAGCTCAATCTGCGCTCAAACCATGGTGACAGGAACCTCAAGCAAGTATCGACGAAAATATATCAAATGGATGAAAAGGATTAACAGATCCCAAAATGGATACATGATCATAAGGAGGAACGGAATCAGTGAGAGTATGATCATAGAAACAAATAGAATCAAGGATCTCAAATGGATATATGATCATGGGAACGAAAAGAAATCACAGATCTCAAGATATGTACATCCTATAGTTTCTTAAGTGGAGTATCGTATCGTAAATATGCCGCGGAACATACGTACGGTACGTCACTCTACTCAAGCTACCTAGTCCATCAATCAGGGTCAGCCTATATAATGAAAGTTCAGGTCTAATACCCCCATGTTCAACTCTAAGTTCCGTAAGGTCAAGCCTAGGTTCTAAAATAAATTACGCCCCAGACTCCACATAGTCAAACCTAAACTCAAACTAAGGTTAAACCTAGCGCTCCGATACCAATTTTGTCATGACCCGAAAATATTAGCTCGTGACCGACACTTAAATCACGCAACGTCTACAGGCGTAACGTAACTTAAGTAAGCCGAAGCCCAGAAATCTAAACCTTTCAAAAGAAGTAAGTAATGTAAACATTGATAAAACATTTAGAAACCTTAAGTAAAAATCCTTAAACTTAATTTTATTTTCTTAAAAATTTCGGCAGCACCTCTTTTGTAAAAACTAGCCCCGAAACGGGTACAATCATAGAATATAAATAAAGCATCCCCAAACGGGAGCAAATCACACCCAACGGCGGAAACAACCACCACAAGGATATATATGTATACGACGCCCAACGGCAAAGATCAATACAAAGGAAAATGAAAAGCAAGACATCAAACCCACCAAGCAAACATATAACCCATCGTTCTAAGTCATGCAACTACAAGTCTTGCTAAGTCTTACTACATATACAAATACTAGTTTTCTGATTAATAGAGTTGACTAAATACAGTAGGAATAATGATACAAGAGGGGCACGATCCAACATGTACCACCTACAAAAGCAAATCACCCGAATGCAAGCTGTGTACCAGCGATGCCGCTACTGATCCATGCGGTCAACCTGCAAGAACTGTGGCACAACGGGGATGAATTGCCAACTCGTGAGTAGAAAACATCAGTAGGTAGAAATCGAAATAAACAATGATTCCTAGGTCAACTATATTATAAAGGTAATACTATGTTATTTAGGGTGACCCTATCTGCATATATGCCAACAATAATCAATGCCGGTATGCATGTGGATATCATCCAACAATATAATCAATGCATGTATGCATGTGGATAACATCCAACAATATAATCAATGCCTGTATGCATGTAGATCTCGTCCACCCGAAACATCATGAAAGCATATTCATGTAAATATATGAGGATATCAAAGAACGTATGTCCATCATTGACACATCAAATCATGGCACCTGAGTGTCCAACACCGACACTCAAAACATCATGAAACTCGTGTCCAATATCGACACATAAATCCTTATATCTCAGGCACCGTATTTTCAGATCGGCCATCAGGCGTCGCCTACTCTGGTCGGCCCTCATATCCATCCTACGACTCCGGTCGATATCCTCCGGATAACCACCGAGTCCAAATACTATCACCGACAGGTAGTGCTCCCTCCGCCAGGCTCATCGTCTACTCTACAAAAATCATTTCTTGTCCCGGGATACCTTACCGGGTCCACCATGTACCCGCAGATGGTGCCTGCCGCGCCTCGAATCGGGTATCTAACACAAGTCTCAGAACCGAGAAAACTCATGGTGGACGCATCGAAATATCATATCAAGAGAAACCGGGTTTTCAAAACAAATGCATAATTTCTTGAAATTTCCCCACGGTTCTCAAATCCATAAATCACATGAAATCCGTATCTCAATATGTAAATCCATGAAATATGATATATGCAACATAAAAAATGACAATACAACACCACATAGGGGTATATGTAGCTATAGCAAGGTTTGGGTGTATACATGTAAGTATGTATGCATGATGTATATGTAGCTTAACAAGGTATGTGTATATACATGTCAATAATGATACAACACCATATAGGTATATGTGTAGCTATAGCAAGGTATGTCATGCAACAGAGCATAATGATGTGAGCATAGAAAGTATATCATAGTATGATGTAGAAACTCTACTGTGTAAGTAATATAGCAATTATCGATGAAGAAAGTGTGTGAGCCGGCAAATTTGTGCATGTGTAACATACACATCATCGATAATGGTGTAGGTATACTAGCACATGTATGTGTGTGTATAATGAAATGAGAATATCATGAACGTAGCAGCAAGTCAAGCGTAAGCAAAATGCTAATAGGTACACGTATCTAATCCAACATCTACGTAAAGGCTAAACTAAGCGGTGTAGAGAGGGATTAAATATCTATAGCCTATCCGAGTCGGTGAATCTGTCAATCGGCATCCAGCCTCACAACACCACGTACGGTACAATCCATCGTACGACATCCTCTAATCAAGGGTATAGATCAATCATCAGGTAAACCTCATCACGTACGGTAATCCATCGTACGGCGGTATTAACCAATTAGGGATTCTATCAACCTATACAACAATGAGGGTACGGATCTAAGTCTCGTACGGCATATCACTCATCAATATCATATTTATATATAAATATCTCGTTTTACTGATCTCATAACACATCCGTCTCAATCTTATCATATTCATTGATCTCATGTCATATCCTTATACATCTCATTTCATATCTCATCGTATACTCTTTTCATCACATTAATATCTCACGTCAAGTCATCTTACATATGCAACTATCTTTTAGATTTTATGTTGTATTTATCGATCTCACGTCACGCTACTACGATTCTCATACTTAGTCTCTTGCAACTACATATCAATATGTCGTGATTCACATTCGCTTTTCATATCTTTATATATATCAATTCGAGACATCATTTCTATCATATCATGTCAAAGAGTCATATCCCTATAGCTTTCATCTCATATCGCGATCTCTCTCTCTCTATATATATATATATATGTATATACATATATATATATATATTCAACCATTCATATCATCTCTAACTATCTTTTTAACCATATCCATAGTTTTCTAATATAGGTTCCTATGACTGTATTCATATAGATCAGTTTCCATTCATAATTTGCGGGGTGCTATACGCCATCCACTCGACTTCCCTCGTAGATATAAATCTACTCACCTATGGAACTCCTCGTTCAGCCGTAGTCGATGTGCTCCGCTGTCTCGGAATCCACGCGATGGTACCTACAAATCAACACATATCGCAATGTTATGAAAACCAAGTCCGAAAACCGATACGGCACATGGTGTGCTCATAAGTTAGAACCTATAGCCTACGCATGCAAAAACAACCAAACGACTATCGTCGTTGATGTACAAACGTCCAACGACCAAATACAATATCAAGTCTCAAAACCAATAATCCCAATACCGGAAAACATAGCCAAAACCCTAACTAGGGTCGCTATTCGTGAAAACCGCCAAGCCTAAAACCCAATCGTACCAATCACCCATTCACAACACAATATATATCGTAGAAGATAATATATATATTATCACAACGTCAATTAAAACCCACGTCTAATTATACCGAAAACCTTGTAAGCAACCCAAAAGAGTTTCGGTGCAAAACCTCGTAGATTAGCGATCTAGTGGCTACCATATTCATCTAATATCATAATTAGGCTTCATAACTCTTAACTATATATTTTAAGCTCACTTATCTTTATCGATTCTACCTAGTTTGCATAATTATACCATTTAGACGATTTTCTAAGAAACAATTTGCAAACTAACAACTAGCTTATATTTTTCATGTCTAAACTAGTTAAACTACACATATAACCATAACCGATTAATCAAAACCCTAACTTGATTTCAACACCCCCTCTTGAATTTCTAAACTTGCTAATTAACACTATATTTAAACACACAATAAGCTAAATTAAAGTAATTAACTAACAATTAAAGCTTAGCGTTAGGATTTTATATCTCACAACTTGATATCAAACATCCAAATTTTGACTCCCAAAATGGCCTCCAAAATGCTAACTTGCTTCTTGATCCAAGCTAGATTAGGCTAATTAATAATGGGTAGGGATTTGATTTGGAATTTGTGAGATTAAATGTGGATTTTTGATGGATTTTAGAGCTTTTTGAGTTGAAAATGGAGGTGGGGAAAATTTGGGGCTGCCACTAATTGGGCTCGGCCAAGGAGGAGAGAGGGAGAGTTTTGTGTGAGTATGTAGAAAATTCTAGATTAAGATAACCAATAAAGTTTAATTAATGCACCTCACATCAATATATTCTCTAATTCATTTTCTTTTCTAATTTTCTTTAACCCTAGAAAACTCTAGAACATGGAAACAATTTGAGAAGAGAAGAATATGTTACAAACTTGTATCTAAGTTGACATGGTTCACATTTGTATATTTAACCCATTCCAATTTGTAATTACCACTAATTAAGTGTATAAATAAAAGCTTATAATAATATTTTAATTAGGGAAAAATATTCAAGTGAAATAATAATTATAAGTTACTAAATAAATACCACATACTAGCAATTTCCTGGTTAAACTAGGTGCATTAACGTCTATATTGAAAAATGATTATATTCCGGTTTTTTTACGGAAAACACAAATTATTTACCGATTAACGGAAAATTCGCCTAAACGATTTCTGAAACGTTACAATTCCCAGGCCCAAATAAATTCCCCCAGGCCGCAAAATTGCGGCCTGGTCATAGTGAAACTGTGTGATGCTTGGTCTGTAGCCTCTATACCTGATAATTAGACCTCCTATATATTCAAAATTGGCTTATTGTACCTGAGAGGAAATCTGGGAGTGGTTTTCCTATGTTGTTGTTTTGGTATTTGTGATTTATGAACTTGGGTTTTGATATTGATATTGTATTTAGTCGTTGGATGTTTGTATGTCAACGACGAGGGTTGTTTGGCTGTTTTTGTATGCGTAGGCTATAGGTTCTAACCTATGAGTGCACCGTGTGCCGTATTGGTTTCCGAACTCGATTTTAATAGCATTTGCGATTATGTATTGATTGTAGGTACCTTCGCGTGGATTCTAAGATGATGAAGCACATCGACTATGGCTGCACAAGGAGTTCCGCAGGTGAGTAGATTTATATCTACGGGGGAAGTCGGGTGGATGGCGTATAGCACCCCCACAAACTTTGATGGAAACCGATATATATATATATAGAATATGGTTAAGGAAACCATGTTAGAAACTTATGAATAGGGTCGGAGAAACCTATACTAGAAACCTACGGATGTGATTAAAGGTTTAGTATGAAATGATATGATTGATAAGGATGTCTCGAAGATATATATAAGGATGTGAAACGTAAACGTGAATCACGATATATAAATATAGGTAGTACATGAGAATAAGTATGAGATTTAGAGTAGCATGACATGAGATTTATAAGTCGAATGTCTATGTAAGATGACTTGATGTGAGATATTAATGTGATGAAAGAGTATACGATGTGATATGATGACTTGATGTGAGATATTAATATGATGAAAGAGTATATGATGTGATATGATGACTTGATGTGAGATATTAATGTGATGAAAGAGTATGCGATGTGATTTAATGACTTGGCGTGATATGTCGTTATATGGATGCGGGTCGATATAAGATAAGTGATACCTTTTTCGGTCCCATGATATGAGATTGATATGGATGTGACCTGGGATATAGGTATATAGATATATATAATGTTGTGAATCATGAGTGTTATGTCGTACGAGACGTTAGGTCCCTACCCTCACTGTTATATAGGTTGATAGGATCCCTAATGGTAAATGCCGTCGTACGACGGATACCGTACGTGATGAGTTTTACTTGATGATTGATCCATACCCTTGACTAGAGGATGTCGTACGATGGATTATACCATACGTGATATTGTGAGGCTGGATGCCGATTGATAGATTCACCGACTCGGATATATGATAGAGATTATACCCTATAGCATTGCACTCATGATTTAATTTATGCTACGTTCATGACATTCTCATTTCATTACATATACCTATGCTAGTACACCCACACAATTATCGATGATGCATATGTTACACTTACACAGATTACTGACTCGCACACTTTCATCATCGATAATTGCTATGTCACTTACACAGTAGAATTGCTACATCATGCTATGATATATTGCTATGCTCACATCATTATGCTATGTTGCATGATATACTTGCTATGTTCACATTATTATTCTATGTTTCATGATATATGGATGTGCTCGCACTTCATTTATATGCTTGCATACATCATGCTTTATGATTATATGCATTGGGATGCTGTTTTCATGAGATTCTGGATTTGAGAACCGTGGTGATATTTCAAAAGAAAGTATGTATTGTTTTAAAAACCTGGTTTCTCTTGATATGATATTTCAGTGCGTCCACCATGCGTTTTCTCGGTTCTGAGACGTGTGATAGAAACCCGATTTAAGGAGGTGGATGATCTGTTTGCGGGTTCATGGTGGACCCGGTATGGTACCCCGGGGCGAGAAATGTTTTTTGTGGTGTAAATAATGAGCCTGGCAGAGGGACTACTACCTACCGGTGATTGGTTGGACCTGGCGGTTATCCAGAGGATACCGACCAGATTCATGAGATGAATATGAGGGCCGACCAGAGTATGCGGCGTCTGAGGGCCGATCTGAAGATGCGGCGCCTGAAATATGAGGATTTACGTGTCGATGCTGGACACGGGTTTCATGATATTTCAAGTTTCGATGTTGGACACTCAGGTTCCATAATTTTGATGTGTCATTGATGGACACGCGTTGATTTATATCCTCATATTTACATGCATATGCTTTCATGATATTTACATGCATGATATTGTTGTGTTATTGATGGACACGTAGATGTTAGCCACATACTGATAGGCATTGTTTATATAGTTGGCACATATTTACATATACGGTCACCCTAGATATCATAGTATTACCTTTATGATATAGTTGACCTAGGAAATCATTGTTTTATTCGATTTCTACCTGATAATGTTTTCTACTCACGAGTTGGCAACTCACCCCCGTTGTGCCACAGTTCCTGTAGGTTGACCGCATGGATTAGTAGCGGCATCACTGGTACGCAGCTTGCTTTCGGGTGACTTACTTTGGTAGGTGATACATGTCGGATCGTACCACTCTCGTATTTATTATTCTTGTAGTATCTAGTTAACTCCATCAATCAGAAACTAGTATTTGTATATGTAGTAAGACTTAGCAAGACTTGTAGTTGCCAGACTTAGAGGGATGGTTTATATGTTCACTTGGTGGGTTGATGTCTTGCTTTATTCATTATTTCTTATGTTGATCTTCGCCGTTGGGCTTCGTATACATATATTCTGTCTTGCATGGTTTTGATTCCACCGTTTGGCGAAGAGCTAGCTCCCACTGGGGGATGCCTTTTATATTATCATGTATATGTGGTTTTGGATCAAAATATACAAAGGAGGTGTTGCCTAAATTTTTAAAAAGACGAAACATGTTTTCAACTAGTAACATCCACTTGCATTTTTCATGTTCCACTATTTATGCATTTAAGAAAACTTTTGATTTCATCATATCTTTATTTCAAAACTTCATATCTTTTATTTTCTTTTAAAAGGTTTAAATTTCTGGGCTTCGGCTTACTTGAATTACGTTACGCCTGTAGACGTTGCGTGATTTAAGTGCCGGTCGTGAGCTAATATTTTTCGGGTCGTGACAGTAATGAAGTACAAAGAACCAACCCTGGTATTTATAGACATAGGACTGTATACATCACCATGTATCAGTCCCAAGGGTTCAGTAACTCTTTCTCCGTTTCCAGTAAAAGGAGTATTGGTCATTTTACCTTTGAGACATGACTGGCAAGTTTGATAAGATGAAAATTTGAACGGATTCAAATATTCATCCTTATGTAACTTAGCTAGTCGTGTTGTATTGATATGACCTAGTCTAGAATGCCACAAGAAGGATTCGTTCATTTCTGAACTTTTCCTCTTGTGTGTATTCTGTATACGTAGAATTGTGGTTTGATTTAGAACGTATATGCTATTTCATGACGTTCCTGATCTAATCAACTCTTGATTAAGGAAAATGTTTACAACATTATCCTGCAATACAAAATTATATCCTTCTTTAACTTAATAAAGAAAATGATGTAATGTTGTATATCAGGTTCGGCATGTAATGGCATTTGTTCAGAATCATTGTATTTACCACTTGGTAATACAAGGTGATATTCGCTAACAGTTTTGGCTGCAACATTTGCATCATTCTCCACTCTTACAGAATGATCACCTATTACCAGTTCTCTACCTTTCTTTAGCCCATGTAACATATTACATATGTGGGATCCTGATCCGGTATCTAATACCCAAGACGTAGAGTGTACTGAGAAACAGTTCTCGTTAACTAACACACCGGAAGATGATGCATCAGCATGCTCATTCCTCGTTTGGGTGGCGTGGGAATCCGGATATCCCCTTACCACCAAAGCTCCCCCTGTCCCAGGTCCCACCTCCAGCGTCCCGGATATAGAAATCCGTAAGACCTGGGAGATCGACTGCGCGAAGTCCAAGTGCCTCGTGCTTGCCTCTATGGACAATGAATATCAGAGGAGGCACGAGAATATGGACCTAAAATCCATATTTCTCCATACTAAGGATCTGTATGGAGAGCAATCCCGTATCGCCAGATACGAAGTCTCGAAAAAGTTGTTTTCGGTGAGATTGGCCATCGGATCATCCGTAGCGGAACACGTGCTTAAGATGATTGGCTACATTGAAGAGCTCGCGGACCTAAGGACCACGTTAGAGAACGAGCTCTATACTGACTTGATTCTCCAGTCCCTTCTTTCCACTTACGCCCAGTTTATCCTGAACTTCAACATGCAAGGAAAGGAAGTTGAACTTTCAGAACTCCTAAACATGTTGAGTAGTGCAGAGGACACCTTACAGAAAGTAAGGAAAACACCCGCTTTGTCTGTTGGACGACCTTCTTCTTCTAGGTCCAAGACGAAAGCCAAGGGAAAGAAGAAGAAACCCCCCACCAAACCAAGGGGCGGTGTTAGTAAAGTAGAAGCGAAGGGAAAGGCTAAGGCAACAAAGGTAGTGGGACAGCTTGTGGGAAAGGAAGAGTGCTTTTATTGTCATAAGAAAGTGTTGGAGATAGTGCCCTCAGAGTCAATTATTGGATCACAGACACGTGATTGCAATGATTGAGAGAGGACCTATACCGTTAGAACAGTCTTACTCAAAATGATAGTATGCTATCTGGTTTATCTTTATCATCGTGTACTGCTTTAGGTTACCTTACAGGTCACTATTGCGTGTTGATAGAGCCCTTAGGATTCTTGCTTGACAGCCAGCAGTATGATGGCGATCATATACGTGGGAGCTGGTAGTCTATAAGCACATCCTTAAAAGGTCCCTAGTCATGGGAGTTTCGAGATAGGGCATCGATACTCCAAAGTAGACTAGTGTATGCAGTCGAGATCCCGACGAGGGGCGGTGGCCGGTCTCACAAGCTACTGGTGTCAGTTGGTTCACCTAAGATGTATACAGGTGCTCATTGGGTTATGAGTACACCGAACAGGACTCGCCGGGAACATGCTAGTTGGTCTTATACCAGACGTCAGATAGCAGTTCCCTGGTGACATGTGTACAGGTTAGTTCATCAACCTCAGATCGTCATTTGTCTCGTGTGAGTTCCCACTGTACTTTGATTACTACCCTACCATGGCTCAAAGGAGTCGTGCAAAAAGGTTTTAGTTGGGTACAGTCCCGAGCCACATGGAGGCAGTGAGCGGATCTGCAGGGGTTCGTCTCTCCCGGTATTGGGGGTGAGGTCGCGCTGTGTCTAGGAGAGCCATTACACGAAGTCCTTGGCCAAGGCAGGAGATTTAGTGGTAGGAATTCCAGTAGTATCTCAGGGTATTCTGGGCTACACTCCGACACGACTTGTACCGCTTTTGGGGGTATGACTTTTACCAACCCCCTAGGCCCGCCATGCGATGCTCATAGACGAACGGACCAGACTGTACGGATATTGTCACTGACAGGCTCAGTAGGGTGTCAAGATGAGTTCGCTCATCGACGTCCCTTTTGGTCAATACCTGGTAGCCCGTTACGTATGGCTAATACCTCTAACGTGCTAGTAGTTAAATCCACAGCCAAAGTATTGACGAGTCTTTAGAGTCCTCCACAGACAGTTGCTCAAGTTTCGGGCGAAACGCTGTAGAGGCCGTATGGAGATATGGCAGGGTTCGATCAGATACGTGCGGTATTGCACGGATCATGATCGGACGGATAATTCTAGCGGGCTTTGGTTTAAGCCGGATCCTAGTATTGTAAAGTGTAGATTTTGTCTCTTTGTATTTGTATTCGGTCGGAATACAAATACGGGTATGTATATACGGTCGCGGGGTTTTCCTGTAATTTATTACGGGATCAGTTTTTTGAAGTTGCCAGTTTGCATTTCGTTTCGGCCAGTTTTCCTTTGTTCCTTCCCGGCCGGACTTTTCCGATAGAGGGGTTATTTGCAGTTATGCAAATTATATTTTGTGGAGGTGTTATTTGCTTTTGTGACTTCATGATGGTTTAAGCATCTTTGCTTTTTTCATTCATGATGGTTTTCATTAATGAGAAAGGATTTGTGATAAGAGTTGATTTGCATTTTGATGTGAGGCTTGCTTTTGGATGTGGTCACCTCTTTTGATTCCTTCACTCACCTCCCTTCTTGTTTTTGATTATTCCCTCCCCCATTTTGATATTAGATGGGCCGGCCACTTTGAGGGGTGAGGTGAGAGAGGTTCATTTTTGATGAGGGAAATTATTCATCCAAAATTAGCTTGCCTCAAAAATTCCATACCCATCTCCAAAGCTTATTTTTCTTCTTCCCTCTATCAAAGGCAACTTCACCCCAATGAGACAAAGTGATTCTACACTAGCCTACAGCATTTCTCGGGCACATCGGCTTGCCAACTTCGTGCCCGAGTTGCCTCGGTCCAGAGGTGGGAGCCCGTAAAAGAACCCGGCGATGTGGTGCCCATTCCGACGAGGAGATGAAGACCGGTGGTTCCGCGAGGTGATCGGAGAGGAGGCGAAGACCGAAGGACACGGATCTCTTAGTATAGCTTCTCTACTCCTTTTCTTGTTTGCTAGAGTTAGGTTAATGGCCCGATCCGGGATATTAGTGCGCGGTGGTGCCGGTTTCTAGTTTTTAGAAAAGTTTCATTTCAGCATTCCGGCGTTGGATTGACGGCCGGGGTGCCGCCGTGCACTTACACAGTCGAGACCCTGACGAGGGGCGGTGGCCGGTCTCACAAGCCACTGGTGTCAGTTTGTTCACCTAAGATGTATACAGGTGCTCATTGGGTTATGAGTACACCGGCCAGGACTCGTCGGGAACATGCTAGTTGGTATTATACCAGACGTCAGATAGTAGTTCCCTGGTGACTTGTGTACAGGTTAGTTCATCGACCTTAGATCGTCATTTTTCTCGTGTGAGTTCCTACTGTACTTTGATTACTACCCTACCACGGCTCAAAGGAGTCGTGCAAAAAGGTTTTAGTTGGGTACAGTCCCGAGCCACATGGAGGCAATAAGCGGATCTGCAGGGGTTCGTCTCTCCCGGTATTGGGGGTGAGGTTGCGCTGTGTTTAGGAGAGCCATTATACGAAGTCCTTGGCCAAGGCAGGAGATTTACTGGTAGGTATTCCAGTAGTATCTCAGGGTGTTCTGGGCTACACTCCGACACGACTTGTACCGCTTTTGGGGGTCTGACTTTTACCAACCCCCTAGGCCCGCCATGCGATGCTCATAGACGAACGGACCGGACTGTACGGATATTGTCACTGAAAGGCTCAGTAGGGTGTCAGGATGAGTTCACTCATCGACGTCCCTTTTGGTCAATACCTGGTAGCCCGTTACGTATGGCAAATACCTCTGACGTGCTAGTGGTTAAATCCATAGCCAAAGTATTGACGAGTCTTTAGAGTCCCCCACAGACAGTTGCTCAAGTTTCGGGCGAAATGCTGTAGAGGCCGTATGGAGATATGGTAGGGTTCGATCAGATACGTGCGGTATTGTACGGATCATGATCGGACGGATAATACTAGCGGGCTTTGGTTTAAGCCGGATCCTAGTATTGTAAAGTGTAGATTTTGTCTCTTTGCATTTGTATTCGGTCGGAATACAAATGCAGATATGTACATACGGTTGCTGGGTTTTCCTGTAATTTATTACGGGATCAGTTTTTTGAAGTTGCCAGTTTGCATTCCGTTTCAGCCAGTTTTCCTTTGTTCCTTCACGGCCGGATTTTTCTGATGGGAGGGGCTAATTTGCAAATATGCAAATTAGTAATTGTGGAGGGATTATTAGTGATATGTGGCTTTATGATAATACAAGCATCTTTGCTTTTTTCTTTCATCATGGTTTGCATTAATTGAGATGGGATTTGATGAGGATGTGAGGGTGATGTTTTGAAGTGAGGTTTGCTTTTGTTTATGATCACCCCTTTGCTTTTACTACACTTACCTCCCTTCATGCTCTCTCTCTTTTTCTTTGGCCGGCCACTTCAAAGAGGGAAGGGGGATTTCATTTTTGGGTGTGGGGGAAAGTTTGTTCATCTCATATTATGCTTTGCCACACAAATCCATAGCCATCTCAAAATCTCATTTTCTTCTTCCCTCCTTCAAAGGCAACTTCACTACCCGCTTGAGACAAGTGATTCTACACTAGCCTACAGTATTCTTGGACACGTCGACTTGCCAACTTCGTGCCTAAGTTTCCTCGGTCCAGAGGTGGGAGCCCGTAAAAGAACCCGGCGATGTGGTGCCCATTCCGACTAGGAGATGAAGATCGGAGATTCCGCGAGGAGATCGGAGTAGAGGCCGAAGACCGAAGGATACGGATCGCTCGGTAAATCTCTCTACCCCTTCTCTAGTTAGCTGGTATTAGGTTAATGGCCCGATCTGAGTTTTATAGTGCGCGGTAGTGCCGGTTTACAAGTTTTGTAAAAGTTTCGTTTCCGCATTCCGGCGTCGGATTGACGGCCGGGGCGCTGCCGTGCACTTACACTGGTATCAGAGCCACGCCATTAACCTAGTCGAGCTTGCTCTAACGTGTTTACAAGTTCGATCGAACGGATTTTCCAAAAACCCCATTTTCAAGTCCAGGTTTCTGTCGAATTTTTGCTGTGCTCAAAAAATTATTTGGTACATTGCAAAAATATGTGCAGGGTTTTTTATGCATTCTGTGAAAATTTGGTCAGCTGAAGTTACTGTAGCGCGGCGGATCTGAGGCCAAAACCACGTTTTGGCCGCGGATCCGCCGCCGATATTTGGCTTCAGTGCATCAAATTTTTACAGTGGCTCTCTGACATGGAAATAGGGTTTCTGGTATATTTTTTTGGGGCCCATATGTTTTTGAGTGCTACAGTTGTGCCTGGGGCCCACTTCGGGAAATTTAGTCGATCGAAAATTTTAAACATGTTAGTTCACAGTATTTACATTATATCTGCGACAGTGAATGTTATTTGATCGGTAAATCCTGTCTAACTGCTATATCCCTTTTAGATGGATTTGCGAACATGACATTCACGTTGATGTTCTGTGTTGTGCTGTGATGTTGCGGATTGTCATGGTGGATAGTCTGGATGCAATGGTAGTACAGTTTGGTTGTATATGTAGATTTGATATTGCGGGACGAGCATCCGACATGTGGACTGCCTGTAGGGTTCCTAAGCACACTATAGAGGTCTCACAAGGCATCGAACATGCCAAATTAAAATTTTATGGGTGCCGAGAAACCCTAATACGGATCGTCGGCTAGATTTCTAGGCGAAACGGTAAACTAGTTAACTACTTTAACTAAAAGTTAGATGCTACAACCTTTGTAGATCCGGATATCCACTTCCTTAGCTCCACGTAGTCATCCTCTCGCTGTCCTTTTCGAATCCTAGACTCATTCGTCGGCTTCATCGGGAAAACGAGCGGAATAGGTCGTCGGCTTCGTGTCAAAGACGATCTACGTCGAGGCATCACAAGTTCAAGCTCCGACTTCACAAAGTTGTGAAACTTGTGAAGAAAACACCCAAAACAACTTGGCAAGAGGTAGAGGGTGAAGAAATAGGAGGTGGGTTCACTTTAGAATTGGATTTCACTCACTTTTGCTCAAGTTGCCATTGATGGCATCAAGCTTTTCTCTTGAAGATGAAGATGAAGAAGCAAATAGAATATGATAAGTATTGTTTAAAATGAAAAGAAAAATACATACTTATCATAATCTAACAAGGGTTAAGTGTAGAGAATAAACCATGGTAAGTGGATGGGTTAGGGTTAAGCATGAAGACAAAATGGTCTCATTGGTCAAAGCTTCATGAAGCTTCAACAAGCTTCATGACAAAAACAAACCATTTCATTTTTATTTATCCAATAAAATAAATAAAGAAATGAATAAATAAATGATAAGGCAAAACCCTAATTATCATTTAACCCTGGTTTAATTCTTCACACTTAACCAAATGATCAAGTATCATCAAACATGATACATATATGTGCACAAAAGCATATCACATATACAACTTGCACATCAAGTGAGAAAATCCGTATAAAGTGAACCAATACTAGTTAATGCAAAGTAATATATCAAATATATAATTATACATTAAATCATTAAATCAACACTTGATTTAACGATCCGGTCATATCGCATATAACCGACTAGTATCCAATGTATCGGCTTATCGAATCAATGATTCGATAACTAGGTCATATCGAATATAACCAATCGAAACATTTATCGCGAGAATGAAATGCGGTATCACATACACGCATTATTCTCGGTCCCGCACATATCTCATATGCGCTCCTATTTCGTTTCGCTTGAGCCAGGAAACCTCTGTGTAGGACTCTAAAGACTCGTCAATACGCCGGTAGCAGATGATGATCATATCAACCACCCACAAGCCGCAAGCGGTCTGCTAAACGTAACGGCCATCCGGGTATTGAGCGATCAGAAGATCGACGAGCTAGCCCGCTCACACTCCTGTGAATCCAACCGGTAACACTTACCGTACAGTCCGGTCTGTTTGTCTGATACATCGCATATCAAGTCTAGGGGTGGTAAACGTCAGACCCCAATAACCGATAAGTCGTGCCGATGTGAGGCTCATAACGGGTCGAGAAACTACTGGTAACACTTACCAGCAAATCTCTGATCAGCCCTGGCCAGGGACTTCCCTGTTACGGCCAATCGAGCACAGCGCAACATCAACCCCCAATACCGGGAGAGACGAAACCCCTCCTATCGCTCATTGCCTCCATGTGACTCGGGACTGTACCCAAAGACCACCGTTTTGCACGCCCTTATGGACGTGGTAAGGTGGAGATCAAAGCACAGTGGGAATCACACAAGGCTCTATGACGATCTCGGGTCTACAGACTAACCTGTACAAGTGTCACCTGAGAACTGCCATCTGACGTGAGGTATAATACCATCTGGGAGTTTTCGGCGAGTCCGTCCAGTGTACCCAGTCTCCACTGAGCACCCGTATACCATCTCTGATGTCAAACACCAATGGATATGGGATCATCCATCGCCCATCTCATGGGTCGAGAAGCATATACGCTAGTCTACTTTGGTATATCGATGCCCTATCTCGATACACCCACGACTAGGGACCTTGAAGGATGTACTTATGGACTACCATGTCCCCACTAGTATGATCTGCATCATAGTCCAGGTAGTCAAGTACACATCCTAAGGGCTTTACCAACATGTAACTATAAGACAGTTTAAAGAGACTAGTGTACATGTTAAGATAAAGAGTAACCAGATAGCATACTATCATGGCAAGCAAGAAAGTCATCTCTATATATGTCCAAGCATCCAATATAATATACATCATCTGTACAATACTGGCCTCTAGGGCATACATACAACTAACAATCTCCCACTTGCACTAGGGCCAGCTGCTGTAGTATCGCATACCGAGCATCCCGAAGAGTCTCTCAAACTGTATTTGGGGAATGGCCTTCGTGAGTGGATCCGTCGTGTTGTTCTTCGTGTCAACCCTCCTGACCTCGATCTCCCGGCGATCAACTATCTCCCGGATCAGGTGATACCGCCTCAGAATATGCCTGGATCGCTGATGGGACCTGGGTTCCTTGGCCAAAGCCACCGCTCCATTGTTATCGCAATACAAAGGTATTGGACGCTCAATGGATGGAACCACTCCAAGTTCAGTAATGAACTTCTTGATCCAGACAGCCTCTTTGGCAGCATCGTTGGCAGCGATGTATTCAGCCTCCATCGTCGAGTCTGCCACGGTTTCCTGCTTGGAACTCTTCCAGCTAACCGCCCCTCCGTAAAGGGTAAAGACAAAGCCTGACTGCGACTTAGAGTCGTCCTTATCACTCTGGAAGCTCGAATCGGTAAAGGACTCCACTTGGAGCTCTCCGTTACCATACACCAAGAACATAACTCTAGTCCTTCGCAAGTACTTGAGAATGCTCTTCACAACTGTCCAGTGACTCTCTCCAGGATCAGCTTGATACCTGCTCACTACACTTAGTGAGTATGCTACATCGGGTCTGGTACATAGCATCGCATACATGATAGAGCCTACTGCCGAAGCATAGGGTATCCCTTGCATGCGAGCTCTCTCCAAATCAGTCTTGGGAGACATCTCTTTGGAGAGAGTGACTCCAGAGATCGTGGGCAAGTTCCCACGCTTGGACTCTTCCATACTAAACCTCTTTAGTATGGTGTCAATGTACCTGGATTAGGACAATCCCAAAATCCGTTTGGATCTATCTCTATAGATCCTAATTCCCAATATGCAGGAGGCATCACCAAGATCTTTCATTGAGAATCTTTGTGATAAGAAGAGCTTGACCGCTTGCAGCATAGGAATATCATTTCCTATCAAGAGTATGTCGTCCACGTACAATACGAGGAAGACAACCTTACTCTCTGCCACCTTCTTGTAGATACAAGGTTCATCTGGATTTTTGACGAAATCAAACTCTTTGATAACGACATCAAAGCAGATGTTCCAACTCCGCGATGCTTGCTTTAATCCATAAATGGATTTAAGCAGCTTGCACACCTTCCCGCTGCTCCCACTGTCTACGAAGCCCTCTGGCTGAGTCATGTACACGCACTCTTCTAAATCACCATTTAGAAAGGCGGTCTTAACATCCATTTGCCAGATTTCGTAGTCATGAAAGGCAGCAATGGCAAGCATGATCCGGATGGATTTAAGCATAGCTACTGGAGAAAAGGTTTCGTCATAGTCTACACCTGGTCTTTGACGAAAACCCTTTGCTACAAGTCTAGCTTTGAAAGTCTCCACTTTCCCATCTACACCAAGTTTCTTCTTGAAGATCCACTTGCTCCTAATGGGTTTTACCCCTTCAGGAGCAACTTCCAAAGTCCATACTTTGTTGGTGTACATGGATTCCATCTCGGACCGCATAGCATCCAGCCATTTCACTGAGTCCCTACTCGTGATGGCCTGCTCGAAGCTAGTTGGGTCATCATCCTCCATGATGCAATCCTCGCTCCCTCCATCCATGAGAAAACCGTAGTATCTCTCAGGTTGGCGAGGAACCCTACTAGATCGGCGGAGTGGCTGGGGTTCATCGGGAACTACGGAATCCTCTGGTTCAACCAAATCTTCTGTTGTAGTCTGTGTCGCTGGAACCTCTTCCAGTTCTACCTCAATGCCACTTATCTGTTTCATAAGAAAACTTTTTTCTAAGAAAGTAGCATGTCGAGAAACAAACACCTTTTGTTCCTCGGGGTGGTAGAAGATATACCCTTGTGAATTTTTGGGATATCCTACAAACTTACATAAGACAGATCTTGCCTCGAGTTTGTCCGGATTTTGTCTTTTGACATAGGCTGGACATCCCCATATCTTAATATAATTAAGATGTGGTCTCTTCCCTTTCCATATCTCATATGGAGTGGTAGGCACTGATTTGGTAGGAACTCTATTCAATAGGTCCATGGCTGTCTCAAGTGCATATCCCCAGAAGGAAATAGGTAACTCAGCTGTACTCATCATTGAGCGCACCATATCTAATAGGGTGCGGTTTCTCCGTTCAGATACACCGTTGTGCTGTGGTGTATATGGAGGAGTCAGCTGAGAGAGAATCCCATTCTCTTTTAGGAAGTCCAGGAATTCATTGCTCAAGTATTCCCCTCCTCGATCAGATCGTAGGATTTTAATACTTTTTCCGGTTTGGTTCTCGACTTCTTGTTTATATTCTCTAAATTTCTTAAAAGCTTCTGATTTGTGTTTCATCAGGAACACATATCCGAATCTAGAGAGATCGTCAGTGAATGTAATGAAGTACGAAGAACCATCCCTGGCATGTGTAGACATGGGACCGCATACATCACTACGTATCAGTCCCAAGAGTTCGGTAACTCTTTCTCCGTGTCCCGTAAACGGAGCTTTGGTCATCTTGCCTTTGAGACATGACTGGCAAGTGTCATAGGATGAAAATTCAAACGGATTTAAATATCCATCCTTATGCAACTTAGCCAGTCGTGTCGCATTGATGTGACCCAGTCTACAATGCCACAAGAAGGATTCGTTCAGTTCAGAACTCTTCCTCTTGTGTGTGTTTGTTATGCTCAGAACTGTTGATTGGTTTAGAACATAAATGCCATTGTACAACGTGCCTGATCCAACCAACTTTTGGTTAAGGAAAATGTTCATAACATTATCCTGTAATACAAAATTATATCCCTCTTTACTCAATAAAGAAACCGATATAATGTTGCATATCAGGTTCGGCATGTAATAGCATTCGTTCAGAACCAATGTATTACCAGTTGGTAATGCAAGGTGATATTCCCCGACAGTCTTAGCTGCAACAATTGCACCATTTCCAACTCTAATGTCTTTATCACCTTCTCCAAGTTCTCTACCTTTCCTAAGCCCATGTAACTGATTACATATATGGGATCCTGACCCGGTATCTAATACCCAGGACGTGGAGCAAATGGAGAAATAGTTCTCTGTAACGAACACACCCGAAGAAAATGCATCAACATGTACTTTCTTCATTCGGGTGGCATGGGAATCCTGGTATTCCCCTATTTCCTGTTCATTCCTATAACTCTTATAAGAAGGAACGGAACCAACGTTCCCCAGCACACTATAACATGCGGGTTCGGTCAATACATCCATATTATTATCTTGATTAAGGCATGAAATGGTCGCTACCTGGAGAGAGAGAGAAGAAAATACTTTAGCGTAAGCTCGTGCAAGATCAGATTGGTTATTATCTTATCTAATCAGGATGGCTCCCACTGCTTTTTATCAAATCTTCCTTCAAACCCTAAAAGGAAAGACTAGCCAGGATTAATTACACACTACAAGTTCGTCAATCTTTCAGCCAGGCCAGTGTCGGTACTTTGAAGGAGGTCCCCCGTGCTTTCGCACGAACCTAATTAATGTAAATCTCGTTTTCCCAGAGGCGTAACCTCGTTAACACCTTTCTAGACACCTACTTGATCGGCTAATTGTAATGTGTAAAACTCTCCCAGGAGTAACTCTTACTCGCAGTGGGTATCGGGATCCAACTATCTCATAGAAGGTATGCAATCTCATTGCAAATTTCAACACTTGAAATTCCCGATAATATTTTGCCCCTAGCGTGCTATGACCTTGACGCATGCCAAACAACCCATAGTCCGCTAGTCAAGTTCAACCCGTACATTTCTTGATTGAATTAAACCCACCCGCACGACCCTTGACGCATGCCAAACAACGCCGTGCGAATACCCTAATCCAATCGCATCGTATGCTAGCAGATAAGCACTAGTTTGCTACCGTACACTACGCCTTGACGCATGCCAAACAACCGCAGCACGAATACTAACTAGTACTTATCTGAAATGACGGAGGGCTACGACAGGTTTTTCTGAAAACCTATTGCGTAATGAACTTGATATCGTTGTAGAATCAAATGAAGTTTTGAAATGGAGTGATTTTGAGGCTTTTCTAGTTTTGCTAAAGGAGTCACTCCCGGTGAAGGGATCTCGGTCCTTTCCTCGTCGAATGAGGTGCGGGATATATCATATATATCACTGTGCAAAGCAAAAACTCTTGAAAGCAATCAAAACCAAACCGAGTGTGTAGCATCTGCCAGTTACTGCTAAAGGAGTCACTCCTGGTGAAGGGATCTCGGTCCTTTCCTCATCGAATAAGGTGCAGGGTATATCATATATACCGCTATGCAAAGCAAGAACTGTAGCTACCTGTTTTATTTTAAAATTCGATTCCACAACATCTTAGGTTTCTTATCTTTCATTAATCACATTAATGAAGTCCCATCATTTAAATACCTAAACATCACAGATAGATATGACGTACACTTATGCCATCCGCATTCGCCTCGATATCCCCTCGTGCACCGTTAGGTTAGGTAACTAACGACAGAGCAGGGCAGGGCTAGCGCGGGTGTAAAACATAAGTAACGTCTATATAATATATCATATATACTATATATAGTATCTATCACAGAACATCACATGATCACATCACAGATATCGCAGCAGAAGAAACATATGAAATATTGGATATACTAGGACGTCCGTGTTTTCAATACGAGCCAGTATAAAACACGGATTCCACGGTCGTGATGAATAGCCAATCCCACACCCCTAGACCCCTACGAGAGCGGCAAGCAACCCTGCCAATTCTAGGGTTAGGAGACCCGGACTCGACTCCTCGAGTTGGTCTCCCACTGGACCCCAGAACCCGGTTACTTGTGCTCCCCTCCTTGGGTCTATCCTAATGCGGAAAAGTAAATAATATACAAAAGGTGACAACTTCCGCTACCTGGAAGTGCCCCAAATAAAAGAATATTACATACAAGTTTTTACATGAATGAAAATGAAAAACACTCATCTCACATAAAAACCCCCGGCTATTCGAGCACGACGATCCAATATAACATATCCAGCAACACATAACATCACATGTCATCAACGTAAGTAAGTATGCATATCCCAATTGTCGTTGACGTATAGCAACGAAACCGGCGATATGAACATACTACACTTACGGTCACAGAAAAGAAATTGTAAAACTACAACAGTTGGAATCCGCAACCTCTTTAGACATCACATGCCTAATCAAATGAAATACTTAGACATCACATGCCTAATAGTTATAAACCCCGCATTTTAGTCTCATTATCGAAAACTCTTTTCAATATCAAGTGAAGCTAAACCGCTAGATTTATAACATTCATTCAGTTATCTCATAACTGTTTGTGAATTCCAATTATTGTATCACATTCCAGATAAACAGAAAATGTTAAATTTTTCGATCGAACAGTCGAATACCCAAGTTTTCCCGATACAGCTCAACACATGAAATGAGTCTAACAACATTCAGTTCGTGCCTCAGTACCAACGGTCCAGCCGTAGAAGGGTCAAGCCAACGCCTCACATGTGGCACGCCGTACTCCCCCAAACCCGAAGGTTCAAAGGGCAGTTCAAGACGGTCACATAATCGAGTTAAGGTTTGTTGTCTTCTAGAGGGTCCATCGCGTTACTTGCACTACTTAGAACGTCGTTAAACTACGGAAAAATCCAACACTTGGAAATTTCCCGACAGGGGAAAAATTGGGTATTTATATCCGGTCGAACTTTTTAACATATTCAATAAATTATCCGGAAATACACAAAGACGAAATTTGATACCCCGATCGAAACACCGAATCCCCAAAGCAACCCCAGAAAATTCAACTCTTGAATAATTATTAAAAATACCCAGGAAAATCACCACTGGAAACTAAGAATTACTGTGTAAAATTCTTTAAATATTGAGGCCGTACGACCGCGGATCCGCCGCATGAGCCATGCTCATGCCGCGGATCCGCGCCGGCTTAGTGGAATTACGCTCACGAATTTCACAGTAAACCTTAGAATTTCCTGCTGATTTTTCTGCATATTTTTAATATTGAAAAACTCCAGATTTTGGAAAAAGTCCAGAGAGCATGTTTGGTTTAGGGTATCGGGTTCGTTCGGGCTTCAAATTGCGTCTAGACTTCGCCTAAGGCTCTAGCTAGGCTCTGATACCACTGTAGGTCAGGCAGCCACCCTATCTAATGGGGTCACCGTGGCACCAACAGGTCCCTCAGCAGCTACTTTTTACGCATGCCCCGTCGCGAGGACTACAACCCGCCGGAACACCTTCCGGTCTTGGGACACCCTGGGGGTAAGAGCCTATGCTTCGCCACACTGTCACATAGTGAGAACCCCCCATAGGTCGACATCTAATGTCTAGTAGCTCTGATACCACTGTAGGGTTCCTAGGCACACTATAGAGGTCTCACAAGGCATCGAACATGCCAAATTAAAATTTTATGGGTGCCGAGAAACCCTAATACGGATCGTCGGCTAGATTTCTAGGCAAAACGGTAAACTAGTTAACTACTTTAACTAAAAGTTAGATGCTACAACCTTTGTAGATCCGGATATCCACTTCCTTAGCTCCACGTAGTCATCCTCTCGTTGTCCTTTTCGAATCCTAGACTCATTCGTCGGCTTCATCGGGAAAACGAGCGGAATAGGTCGTCGGCTTCGTGTCAAAGACGATCTACGTCGAGGCATCACAAGTTCAAGCTCCGACTTCACAAAGTTGTGAAACTTGTGAAGAAAACACCCAAAACAACTTGGCAAGAGGTAGAGGGTGAAGAAATAGGAGGTGGGTTCACTTTAGAATTGGATTTCACTCACTTTTGCTCAAGTTGCCATTGATGGCATCAAGCTTTTCTCTTGAAGATGAAGATGAAGAAGCAAATAGAATATGATAAGTATTGTTTAAAATGAAAAGAAAAATACATACTTATCATAATCTAAGAAGGGTTAAGTGTAGAGAATAAACCATAGTAAGTGGATGGGTTAGGGTTAAGCATGAAGACAAAATGGTCTCATTGGTCAAAGCTTCATGAAGCTTCAACAAGCTTCATGACAAAAACAAACCATTTCATTTTCATTTATCCAATAAAATAAATAAAGAAATGAATAAATAAATGATAAGGCAAAACCCTAATTATCATTTAACCATGGTTTAATTCTTCACACTTAACCAAATGATCAAGTATCATCAAACATGATACATATATGTGCACAAAAGCATATCACATATACAACTTGCACATCAAGTGAGAAAATCCGTATAAAGTGAACCAATACTAGTTAATGCAAAGTAATATATCAAATATATAATTATACATTAAATCATTAAATCAACACTTGATTTAACGATCCGGTCATATCGCATATAACCGACTAGTATCCAATGTATCGGCTTATCGAATCAATGATTCGATAACTAGGTCATATCGAATATAACCAATCGAAACATTTATCGCGAGAATGAAATGTGGTATCACATACACGCATTATTCTCGGTCCCGCACATATCTCATATGCGCTCCTATTTCGTTTCGCTTGAGCCAGGAAACCTCTGTGTAGGACTCTAAAGACTCGTCAATACGCCGGTAGCAGATGATGATCATATCAAGCACCCACAAGCCGCAAGCGGTCTGCTAAACGTAACGGCCATCCGGGTATTGAGCGATCAGAAGATCGACGAGCTAGCCCGCTCATACTCCTGTGAATCCAACCAGTAACACTTACCGTACAGTCCGGTCTGTTCGTCTGATACGTCGCATATCAAGTCTAGGGGTGGTAAACGTCAGACCCCAATAACCGATAAGTCGTGCCGATGTGAGGCTCATAACGGGTCGAGAAACTACTGGTAACACTTACCAGCAAATCTCTGATCAGCCCTGGCCAGGGACTTCCTTGTTACGGCCAATCGAGCACAGTGCAACATCAACCCCCAATACCGGGAGAGACGAAACCCCTTCTATCGCTCATTGCCTCCATGTGACTCGGGACTGTACCCAAAGACCACCGTTTTGCACGCCCTTATGGACGTGGTAAGGTGGAGATCAAAGCACAGTGGGAATCACACAAGGCTCTATGACGATCTCGGGTCTACAGACTAACCTGTACAAGTGTCACCTGAGAACTGCCATCTGACGTGAGGTATAATACCATCTGGGAGTTCTCGGCGAGTCCGTCCAGTGTACCCAGTCTCCACTGAGCACCCGTATACCATCTCTGATGTTAAACACCAATGGATATGGGATCATCCATCGCCCATCTCATGGGTCGAGAAGCATATACGCTAGTCTACTCTGGTATATCGATGCCCTGTCTCGATACACCCACGACTAAGGACCTTGAAGGATGTACTTATGGACTACCATGTCCCCACTAGTATGATCTGCATCATAGTCCAGGTAGTCAAGTACACATCCTAAGGTCTTTACCAACATGTAACTATAAGATAGTTTAAAGAGACTAGTGTACATGTTAAGATAAAGAGTAACCAGATAGCATACTATCATGTCGAGCAAGAAAATCATCTCTATATATGTCCAAGCATCCAATATAATATACATCATCTGTACAATACTGGCCTCTAGGGCATACATACAACTAACACTGCCGTCACTGCATGTTTGTATATTATTCTTTTGGGGCACGACCGGGCTGAGGTCGATGTACGCGTTGTATATTTTTACTTTCTGTACTAGGATTACCCCGCAGAGGGGTGCATGGATAGCCAGGTTCTAGAGGGCAACGGGCCCGCATCTCATGGCATTGAGACGGAGGGGGCTTTACTCTAGAATTGGCGGTCTATTCGCCGCACACGTAGGGGGTACAGGTTGACCCAAGGAGGGGTGCTCAAGTTACCGGATTCCGTGAAGTGCTGGGTGGTCCACTCACGTTGTTGAAGGGGGCTGCCTCGCTTCAGGTTTTGGGGGGTAACTTGCCGTGCCCATAGGGGTCTAGGATTTCATTGCACAGGCTATCCACACGACCAGGGGAACGTTGGGTTTCAGTAGCGGCTCTATGAAACCCGGGGATCCCAGATATCTGTATTGTTCTGTGATGCTTATTAGATTTCTGTGATGTTGCATTTTATCACGCCTTGAGCGAATATTATATATTGATATATATACTAGTAGATGTTGTATATGTTTTGCATCCGCGCTAGTCCAGTCCCCGCTCTGTCATTAGTTAAGTAACCTAACGGGTGATGACGGGACCCAGTGGCGAATGCGGATGGCATATACGTACATCATTATTTTCGTTCTTTATTGGTGTGATCAATTGATGGGACTGCGTTGATTCGGATCAATGCAAGCTAAACAAACCTATTCTGATATTGTTGGAACATTTTTCAAAAAGCTGTTACTGCAAGGACGTTTTCTTTTGTTTTGCACAGTGGCATTCGGTTATGAATATCCAGCACCTCAGTCGACGAGGCAAGGGCCGAGATCCCTTCACCGGGAGTGACCCCTTAGATAGAAGTTTACGTCAGGGTAATAACTTCACTATAGTCATTTACTTTTGCTTTGTATCGTGGTTTTCAATTGGAATATCCTGCACCTCATTCTACGGGGAAAGTGCCGAGATCCCTTCACCGGGAGTGACCTCTTTAGCAAAGGTTTTCGTAACTATATTTTTTTAAAAGCTATCCGGTTCCTTCAACGATATCTTGTTCATTACGCTAAAGGTTTTTCGCCAAAAACCATTCGTAGCCCTCCGTCATTTCAGATGGGTAGCACGTAGTATTCATGCTATGTTTGTTGGCCAAAGTCAAGTCATAGTGTATGGTAGCTATTTGTTACTTTTCTGCAGCATAGATAGATGCATTGGTTTGGGACAGTCGTACTGCCTTATTGGCCAAAGTCAAGGGTAGGTACGGGTGGGTTCAAATCAACCTGGATAATGACGGGTAGAACTTGACATGTGACTTATGATTTGTTGGCCATAGTCAAGGTCATAAGAGCATGGGGTAAGAATCACATCGGGAGATTCTAAAGAAACTGAAACTTGCCAGATATGCGCATACCTTCTGGAGTGTGATAACGTGAGTGGATTCCATCACGTTATCATGCGATGATAGTTGGATCACGATTCCCATTGATGAGTTGGTTTACTCCTCGGGTGATCCCGACTAATTCTTCTTTCAGGTTTGGAGGAGAATTTGACGGTACAGTGTGAGGTTTCCTGATTAGATAAATTGGTAACCATCCCGACTAATTTTTCTTTTCTCTCTCTCTCTTTGGCAGCGACCATAGCCTAACCCTTGACTATGACTTAGTGACCAAGATTAACCGAACCTTCTTATAAGACTGGCTTTTGAATTGTCAGAGTTGCAAACCTCATTGCCACTCCTACTTTTACTCTTTTCTCCAGAACACCCCGTATTACTACGAACGTCCACTTCCATTGGATAAAACCATCGTATGGTTATATACGAACTCGAAGGAATTTATTCGAGGATGGTTTCTGGTTCTGGAGAAAACGAATAGGACTATTCAGTTGTCTTTTCCTTTTACCTTCTCTCAGGTTGCGAGTGCTCCTTGGATTAGAGGATAGTACACCTATTACGCAAATTGGATAGTCTTTTTCCAAACCTTAGGCCGGTGCCGAACGGTGGGGAATGAAGAAAACCAATTAGCCTAAACGGTGTACAGAAGGTATTATGTAAAGACAAAGAAAGGGATTGGTAAGAGGGCAAAGTAAGCTGCGACTGCTATTCACGACCAATCCAAGTATTTCATTACCACTCCTACTTCACCTTTGTATTTCTCCAGCACACTCTGTATCACTACGAAGATCCACAGTTTATTTGGATACTCCATCATATGGTTATATACGAACTCGAAAGGAACTTGTTCCAGTTCGGGGATGGATTCTGGTTCAGGAGAAATGGGAATAAGGTTTATTCAGGTGTCTTTTATCTTTACCTTCTCTCGCGTTGCGAGTGTTAGTTATATGTATGCCCTAGATGTTAGTGTATATGCCCTAGAGGCCATTACTGTATCATACTAGTTTGTATATTACTTAATGGATGCTTGGGATATTCACCTTGTATATACAATCTTGCTCAAAATAGTAGTATGCTACTTGGTTTGTTTCTACTTCAATGTGTACATGTGTTTATATTTTGTATATCGCCTATACACATTAGTGGAGCCCTTAGGATCTTTGCTTGATTACCAGCGATGTGATGGCCGTCACACTAGTGGGGCTGGGTAATCTATAAGCACATCCTTATGCAGGTCCCTGGTCACAGGACTATCGAGACAGGGCATCGATACTCCGGAGTAGACCAGCGCATGCGCTTCTCATCCTAGTGTGGGAGACGGTCTGTCCCACAGCCGTCAGTACGTCGTACTTGAGATAGTATGCGGGTGCTCGTTAGGTTACGGGTACACTGGACAGGACTCGTCGGGAACTGACTAGTTGGTATTATACCTATCGTCAGTTATCAGTTCCCAGGTGACATGAGTACAACTTAGTCCGCTGACTTGACACTGTCACTCCGCCTCGAGTGTGTTCCCACTGTACTTTGATCACTACCCTACCACGGCTCAAAGGAGTCGTGCAAACAGGTAGTGGTTGGGTGCAGTCCCGAAGCACTTGGAGGCAGTGACGGTTAGACAGGATTCGTCTCTCCCGGTATTGGGGGTTGACATCGCGCTGTGTCTAGGAGAGCCATTACACGAGTAGTCCCTGGCCAGGGCAAACGAGATATACTGGTAGGTTTCCAGTGTTATCTCAGGGTGTTTTGGGCTTCGCTCCGGCACGACTTGTACCGCTATTGGGGGACTGACGTTTACCGCCCCCTAGGCCCGCCATGCGATGTATCAGACGAACAGACCGGACTGTACGGAGAATGTCACACTCAGGCTCAGTAGGAGTTCAGATGGGTTTCGCCTCGTCGGTCTTCTTGTCGGCACTACCTGGGGACCGTTACGCACAGCTAGTGCCGTTTGCGGTCTGTGGTTAAACCCACTGCCAGCGTAGTGTCGAGTCTTTAGAGTGCCACACAGAAAGCTTTTCGCCTTTAGGCAAAAGAGTAGAGGTCGCATGGTATTGCGACAGGTCGCATGGTTTTGCGACAGGGTTCGGTCACATCCGTGCACTTGTGCACGTACAGTGTCCGGACAGTTTACACTAGCGGGCTTTGGTTTAAGCCAGATCCTAGTGTACCTTTTGGGATTGGATTTATCCAGTGTGCATTCGTGTTCCTCGGAACTCGGATGCGGGTGTGTATGCACAGTTGACAGGGAGGCAGAGGCAGCGGATTCTCATTAGGGTTGTTGACAGTTGACCGTTGAATATTTGACTTTTTGCTCAACCCTAATGAGAATATGATATGTGATTAACTATTATACTAATTAAGTATTATGGTGACATGGTTGTTGACTTTTGTTGACTTTGTTGACTTTGTTGACTTTTGTTGACTTGTTGAATTTGTTGACCGGTTGACTAGGCTTGACTAGTTGACCATCATGATAACCATAGCCATCATTTCATGGCAAAGACTTTTGTTTACTTGCTCATTTGTGTAAAATGAGTGCATGAAATGATATGGTTATGGTTGCTTCAAACCATCACATAAGACTTTTTTAGTATGATGAGTTATGATGACTTTGGATTATGAGAGGGTGAAAGACAAAAGAGAGCCTCATTCTTTCTTGCTCATTCTCTCTCTTGTTCTTGAGCTCTCCTTTTGCTCTCACCCTTTTGCTCTTGCTCCCTCTCTTTAATCTATGGTTCTCTTGTCTCATGAGTTGAGAATCAAGAACCATAGATAAAATCCCACACAAAGTATTCTCTACTCATTCTAGTTCACTAGGTTTAGCAAACCAAGTGAACTAGTTTCTTCAAAGAACGAAGAAGGAGCTAAAGGTTGGAGCTTTCAGGTGGATCAATCTTCGGCGTACGGAGACGACGAGAAGAAGCCAATTCGGACCACCATTGGAGCTTGAAGACGAAGGAGTTCAAGACAAGCAAGGTATAACCCCCTAACCGAGTAGCTAGAAACTCATAGTTAGGTTGTTAGATGGATGTTTAACCAAGATCCGGGTTTTAGGTCCATGTTACCACCTCCGTAAAAATCGTTTTTTACCAAATTCCGCATTCCCGAAAGTACCGGGAGAGGTAGCATGGACTTACAGTGGTATCAGAGCCTAGTTAAACTCTATCTAACAAGTTAGCAAGTAACTAGAAGATCGATCAAAGAAAAAGTCCCAAAAACGAACCCATGAATTTTCAACTTTCTGTCGATTTCAAAAGTACTGGAAAATTTTTTTGGAACACACCTAAAATCGACTCAGGCTTTTTTAAAGAAACTGCAAAATTTTGGGCCCCTGACTCGATCAAAGCGCCGCGTTTCCGCGGCGGGAGCACGCTCCCGCCGCGGAAACGCGGCCGAGTTGACTCGGTCAGGGGTTTTCTCTTTTGCAGTTTACTAGTGGGGGTATTTTGGGATTTTTGGTATATATATTTTCAACCCAGATTTTCCAGAACGAAAATTTTATTTTGGGGTCCCGAAAATCCGTATTTTTGATCGAACTTCTAAAAGACTTAAGCTAACGGGTTTTCTGTAATGTGATATTTGTATTGAACGTCTACTAATCGCTATATGTCGATTAGTGGGGGTTATACAAATCTGTGATCTGTAATGTTGCTGGAATGTGGATATGAATATGTTGGATTGTCGCGGGTGAATAGCCGGGGGTTGTGAGACGAGAGTTTTCTTTTCTTTCAATTCATGTAAATTTGTAAATTGATGTAATAATTATTTGTATGGCCGCACAACCGGGTCGGGGTTGTAGCCGTCATTGTATAATTTCTTTTTACTGTTTTTGCTCCTAGGATAGACCCATGGAGGGGGTGCACAAACTACCGGGTATGCCGAAGTGTCGAGTGGCCTACTCATAGGAGATGAGGGAGGTTACTACGCTTCGGGTACTTGGCAGGTAGTTTGCCGCACCCGTAGGGGTCTTGGGTGGGGTTTTGGCTATTCACCGCGACCGTGTAATCTGTTTGTCGTTACAGGCTGGTGCGAATTACAGATTCCTAGTATATCCAATGTATTCATCTGTGATCTGAAATGTTTATCATTGCAGTATATCTATATATGATATTATTTAGGCGTTGCTTATGTTTTACAGACGCGCTAGCCCAGCCCCCGCTCTGTCGTTAGTTAAGTAACCTAACGGGTAATGACGGGGCCCCGTGGCGAATGCGAATGGCATAAGCGTACGTCATATTTTGGTTGTTTTCTGCAATGGTAGGATTAAATGATGGGACGCATTAAAAGAACTAATGCAAGAATATCACGCATTAAAAGAACTAATGCAAGATAATAAACCAAGTTAAAGTCGTTGGAACACTTTCGAAAAACCACTCGGTTCTTTTCAAAAACAACTTTTAAATACGGAGCTTGAGCCACTCCTTTTAAAAGCTATCTCGTTCCATCGACCAAATCAAGTTCACTACGTTCACGGTTTTGCCAAAACCATTCGTAGCCCTCCGTCGTTTCGTATGAATATTCAATAGTATTCAAGCTGTGTTTGTTGACCTTCGTCAAGGCATACTGATTGGTAGCTATTGGGTATTCATATGTAGCATAGATAGATGCGTTGGTTTGGGACATTCGCATTACCTTGTTGACCTTCGTCAAGGGTATATACGGGTGGATTCAAATTAACCTGGATAATGACGGGCAGAACTTGACATGTGACTTATGATTTGTTGACCTTCGTCAAGGTCATAAGAGCATGGGGCAAAAATCCACATCGGGAGTTTCATAAGTACTGAAACTTGCTAGATTTGCATACCATTTGGAGTGTGATGATTCTGGTAGGATTCCTTCAGTCTCGTCACGCAATGATATTTGGATCCCGATCCTACTGTGAGTATATGCTACTCCTCGGAAAATTTCTCACTTAACGATCAATGCTATAAACCTAGTAGGTGCCTAGAAAGGTGTTAGCGGGGCTACGCCCCCAGGGAAAAGAGGTTCTCTAATTAAGGAACTTCGCGAAAGCGTTGGAAAACCTCCCTCGAAGTACCGACACCGGCCTGGCTGAACGGTTAAGAAAGTATTGTGCGGTGGGATTGATCCCGGCTAATTCTTCCTTTATGGTTTGAGGAGGGATTCGAGAAACAGTGGGAGCCATCCTGTTTAGACAAACTAAAAACCACTCTAAACTTGCAAGAGCATCATGCTGAGTGTTTCTTCTTCTCTCTCCTAATTGCAGCGACCAATCAACATGACTGGACTTAAGTTACTCCTAGATAAAAACAAACTGACAGGGCCAAACTACAAAGATTGGCTCAGGAATGTCAAGATAGCAATCACTTACGACAAGCTGGGGTATCTTCTTACCACCAAAGCTCCCCCTGTCCCTGGTCCAACTTCCAGCGTCGCGGATAAGGAAATCCGCAAGACTTGGGAGATTGATAGCGCGAAGGCCAAATGCCTCCTGCTTGCCTCGATGGACAACGAACATCAGAGGAGGCACGAGAATATGGACATGGAATCCATATTGCTTCATACAAAAGAACTGTATGGAGAGCAATCTCGTATCGCAAGATACGAAGCGTCGAAAAAGTTATTTTCGACAAGAATGGCCGTCGGATCATCAGTAGCCGAGCACGTGCTAAAGATGATCGGCTACATTGAGGAGCTCGCAGACCTAGGGATCACATTGGAGAGTGAGCAATATACGGATATAGTTCTCCAGTCCCTTCCTTCCACTTACGCCCAGTTTATACTGAACTTCAACTTACAAGAAAAAGAGGTTGAACTTTCAGAGCTCCTCAACATGCTGAGGAGCGCAGAGGGCACCCTACAGAAAGGTAGGGATACATCCACTTTGTTTGTAGGAAGATCATCTTCTTCTAGGTCCAAGGCGAAAGCCAAGGGAAAGAAGAAGAAGGCCCCCGCCAAACCAAGGGGCGGTGTTAGTAAAGTGGATACGAAGGGAAAAGGTAAAGCAACAAAGATAGCGGGGAAGCTTGTGGATAAGGAAGAATGCTTCTATTGTCATAAGAAAGGACACTGGAAGAATGATTGCAGGGCCTGGAAGGCCAGAACACAGGAATTGAAGCAGGTTGCAGCTTCAGCTTCAGGTGTGTATGTTATTGAAAACTGTCTTTCAATAAACTCTACTTCCTGGGTATTGGATACCGGATCAGGATCTCATATCTGTAATTCTTTGCAGGCGTTGAAAAACCGTAGGGTTTTGAAGGCAGGTGACATGACCCTCAGAGTTGCGAACGGAGCTAGCATGGATGCTAAAGCCGTGGGGGACTATCACCTGGGAATGTCAGATGGACATGTTTTGGTTTTGCGTAATTGCTTTTTTGTACCCAACGCAACTTGTAATATCATTTCTGTATCTTTAGTTTCTAAAGAAGGTTATGAATTTGCGTTTGTAAGTAATGTTGTAAAAATTCACCTTAA
Organism: Agapanthus africanus; assembly: GCA_030015575.1. Lineage (NCBI taxonomy): Eukaryota > Viridiplantae > Streptophyta > Magnoliopsida > Asparagales > Amaryllidaceae > Agapanthus > Agapanthus africanus. The sequence continues at coordinate 248,105,272 of CM057343.1, read as the reverse complement.
TCAAGTTTTGATTGGGTCAGGTACATTGAGTAATGGTATATACGTGTTAAATCAACCACAGATTTTTAATGTCCAGAATACACACAAAAGAAAGTCTCCAGAAATAAATCAGACTTTCTTATGGCATTGTAGATTGGGTCACATCAATGAGAGAAGGTTGACGAAGTTACATACAGAAGGGTATTTGAATGCGTTCGAATATCAGTCGTATGCCACTTGTCAATCCTGTCTCAAAGGAAAGATGACAAAGACTCCGTTTACTGGACATGGAGTAAGAGCGAGCGAGCTCTTGGGACTCGTACACAGTGACGTGTGCGGTCCAATGTCTACACATGCCCGAAGCGGACATTCTTACTTCATTACTTTTACGGATGACTTCTCAAGGTACGGTTATGTCTTCTTGATGAAACATAAGTCCGAAGCCTTTGGAAAATTCCAGGAGTATAAGAATGAAGTAGAGAAACAGACCAGCAAAAGTATTAAGATTCTAAGATCGGATCGAGGTGGAGAATACTTAAGTGCCGAATTCCTGAATTACTTAAAAGAGAATGGTATTCTCTCTCAGCTTACTCCTCCATACACTCCGCAACATAACGATGTATCGGAGAGACGGAACCGAACCCTATTGGATATGGTTCGGTCCATGATGAGTAACGCTGAGTTACCGCGATCATTCTGGGGATATGCACTGGAAGCAGCTGCATATCTCTTGAACAAGGCTCCCACCAAGACTGTGCCTACCACCCCATATGAGATGTGGACTGGGAAGAAACCCTGTCTTAAGTATCTTAAGGTATGGGGATGTCCAGCTTTTGTAAAAAAGCAGCATGCGGACAAGCTTGAGGTACGTTCAGTACAGTGTAAGTTTGTGGGATACCCAAGGAACTCCAGGGGGTATCTTTTCTATTCCACTGAGGAACAAAAGGTTTTTGTTTCTCAGCATGCCCGCTTCTTGGAAACTGAGTTTTTGGAAACCCAGATAAGTGGGAGCACAATAGAACTGGAAGAAATTCCAGAACCACGGACTATTACTGAAAGTTTAGTGGAACCAGAGGGTTCAACAGAACAGGACATTCCTACGCCACTCCGCAGGAGTAGTAGGCAGACTCATCCGCCCGAGAGATACTACGGTTTTCTCATAGACGGGGACAGAGAGGATTGCATCATAGATTATGATGAGCCTACTAGCTTCCAGCAGGCCATTCAGAGCGTTGACTCAGTGAAATGGCCGGATGCAATGCGGACCGAAATGGAGTCCATGTACACCAACAAGGTATGGACGTTGGACATTGCTCCAGACGGGGTAAAACCCGTAGGATGCAAGTGGATCTTCAAAAGGAAGATTGGTGTAGATGGACAGGTTGAGACCTATAAAGCTAGGCTGGTAGCAAAGGGTTTTCGTCAAAGACCTGGCTTGGACTATGACGAAACCTTTTCTCCAGTAGCCATGCTGAAATCCATTCGGATCCTTCTTGCCATTGCTGCCTTCCACGATTATGAGATCTGGCAAATGGACGTAAAGACAGCTTTTCTAAATGGAAATTTAGAGGAGTGTGTCTATATGGACCAGCCAGAGGGCTTCATTCAGAGTGGGAGCAGCGGAAAGGTGTGCAAGTTGCTTAAGTCCATCTATGGACTAAAGCAGGCGTCGCGGAGTTGGAACATCTGCTTTGATGAGACGGTCAAAGAATTTGGCTTTATCAAAAATCCAGATGAACCATGCATCTATAGTAGATTTGTAGCGAGAACTGTAGTATTCTTCGTTTTATACGTGGATGACATTCTCTTAATAGGAAATGACATTCCTATGCTACAATCTGTCAAGGGGTTCTTGTCACACAGGTTCTCCATGAAAGACCTGGGTGATGCCTCATACATTCTGGGTATCCGGATCTACCGTGACAGATCCAAGAGGATATTAGGACTTTCTCAGTCCAGGTACATCGACACCGTGCTGAAAAGATTCAGTATGGAAGATTCCAAGCGCGGTAACCTACCGGCTTGTCACGGGATCACCCTCTCTAAAGAGATGTCTCCCAAGACTGATTTGGAGAGGGATCGCATGTCTATTATACCCTACGCTTCTGTGGTAGGCTCTATAATGTATGCGATGTTGTGTACCAGACCGGATGTAGCTTATGCACTGAGTGTGGTAAGCCGGTATCAGTCAAACCCTGGGGAGAAACACTGGATAGCGGTAAAGAACATTCTCAAGTACCTGAGAAGGACTAAGGAGATGTTCTTGGTGTATGGCGGAAAAGACCTCCAGATCGAGGCCTTTGCTGACTCCAGCTTCCAGAGTGACAAGGATGATTCCAAGTCCATGTCGGGTTTTGTCTTTACCCTCAATGGAGGGGCGGTGTGTTGGAAGAGTTCCAAACAGGAAACCGTTGCAGACTCGACGATGGAAGCGGAATACATCGCTGCATCTGATGCCGCAAAAGAAGCTGTCTGGATGAGGAAGTTCTTGAAAGAACTTCAGGTGGTTCCGTCCATTATTGATCCAATACCTCTGTATTGCGACAACAACGGGGCTATAGCTTTAGCGAAGGAACCCAGGTCCCATCAGAGATCCAGGCACATCTTGAGGCGGTATCACCTGATCAGGGAGATCGTGGATCGCCAGGAGATCGAGGTTCGGAGAGTCGCTTCAGAAGATAACACTGCAGATCCATTCACCAAGGCCCTGCCCCAGACTCAGTTCGATCGGCTGATCGAGATGATAGGTCTTCGATACGCCAGTACATGGCCTTAGTGCAAGTGGGAGATTGTTAGTGTATATGCCCTAGAGTCCATTACTGTATATTACTTAATGGATGCTTGGGATATTCACCTTATATATACAATCTTGCTCAAAATAGTAGTATGCTACTTGGTTTGTTTCTACTTCAATGTGTACATGTGTTTATATTTTGTATATCGCCTATACACATTAGTGGAGCCCTTAGGATCTTTGCTTGATTACCAGCGATGTGATGGCCGTCACACTAGTGGGGCTGGGTAATCTATAAGCACATCCTTATGCAGGTCCCTGGTCGCAGGACTATCGAGACAGGGCATCGATACTCCGGAGTAGACCAGCGCATGCGCTTCTCATCCCAGTGTGGGAGACGGTCTGTCCCACAGCCGTCAGTACGTCGTACTTGAGATAGTATGCGGGTGCTCATTAGGTTACGGGTACACTGGACAGGACTCGTCGGGAACTGACTAGTTGGTATTATACCTATCGTCAGTTATCAGTTCCCAGGTGACATGAGTACAGCTTAGTCCGCTGACTTGACACTGTCACTCCGCCTCGAGTGTGTTCCCACTGTACTTTGATCACTACCCTACCACGGCTCAAAGGAGTCGTGCAAACAGGTAGTGGTTGGGTGCAGTCCCGAAGCACTTGGAGGCAGTGACGGTTAGACAGGATTCGTCTCTCCCGGTATTGGGGGTTGACATCGCGCTGTGTCTTGGAGAGCCATTACACGAGTAGTCCCTGGCCAGGGCAAACGAGATATACTGGTAGGTTTCCAGTGTTATCTTAGGGTGTTTTGGGCTTCGCTCCGGCACGACTTGTACCGCTATTGGGGGACTGATGTTTACCGCCCCCTAGGCCCGCCATGCGATGTATCAGACGAACAGACCGGACTGTACGGAGAATGTCACACTCAGGCTCAGTAGGAGTTCAGATGGGTTTCGCCTCGTCGGTCTTCTTGTCGGCACTACCTGGGGACCGTTACGCACAGCTAGTGCCGCTTGCGGTCTGTGGTTAAACCCACTGCCAGCGTAGTGTCGAGTCTTTAGAGTCCCACACAGAAAGCTTTTCGCCTTTAGGCAAAAGAGTAGAGGTCGCATGGTATTGCGACGGGTCGCTTGGTTTTGCAACAGGGTTCGGTCACATCCGTGCACTTGTGCACGTACAGTGTCCGGACAGTTTACACTAGCGGGCTTTGGTTTAAGCCAGATCCTATTGTACCTTTTGAGATTGGATTTATCCAGTGTGCATTCGTGTTCCTCGGAACGCGGATGCGGGTGTGTATGCACAGTTGACAGGGAGGCAGAGGCAGCGGATTCTCATTAGGGTTGTTGACAGTTGACCGTTGACCGTTGACTATTTGACTTTTTGCTCAACCCTAATGAGAATATGATATGTGATTAACTATTATACTAATTAAGTATTATGGTGACATGGTTGTTGACTTTTGTTGACTTTGTTGACTTGTTGACTTTTGTTGACTTGTTGACTTTGTTGACCGGTTGACTAGGCTTGACTAGTTGACCATCATGATAACCATAGCCATCATTTCATGGCAAAGACTTTTGTTTACTTGCTCATTTGTGTAAAATGAGTGCATGAAATGATATGGTTATGGTTGCTTCAAACCATCACATAAGACTTTTTTAGTATGATGAGTTATGATGACTTTGGATTATGAGAGGGTGAAAGACAAAAGAGAGCCTCATTCTTTCTTGCTCATTCTCTCTCTTGTTCTTGAGCTCTCCTTTTGCTCTCACCCTTTTGCTCTTGCTCCCTCTCTTTAATCTATGGTTCTCTTGTCTCATGAGTTGAGAATCAAGAACCATAGATAAAATCCCACACAAAGTATTCTCTACTCATTCTAGTTCACTAGGTTTAGCAAACCAAGTGAACTAGTTTCTTCAAAGAACGAAGAAGGAGCTAAAGGTTGGAGCTTTCAGGTGGATCAATCTTCGGCGTACGGAGACGACGAGAAGAAGCCAATTCGGACCACCATCGGAGCTTGAAGACGAAGGAGTTCAAGACAAGCAAGGTATAACCCCCTAACCGAGTAGCTAGAAACTCATAGTTAGGTTGTTAGATAGATGTTTAACCAAGATCCGGGTTTTAGGTCCATGTTACCACCTCCGTAAAAATCGTTTTTTACCAAATTCCGCATTCCCGAAAGTACCGGGAGAGGTAGCATGGACTTACCCTAGAGGCCATTGCTATACATAGGATGTATATTGTAATGGATGCTGGGACATATATAGGGAGGACTTTCTTGCTCGACATGATAGTATGCTATCTGGTTACACTTTACCTTAACGTGTATACTGATTGTCTCTCTGTTACATGTTGGTAAAGCCCTTAGGATGTGTACTTGACTACCTGGACTATGATGCGGATCATACTAGTGGGGACATGGTAGTCCATAAGTACATCCTTCAAGGTCCCTAGTCGTGGGTGTATCGAGACATGCCATCGATATACCAGTGTAGACTAGCGTATACCTTCTCGACCCATACAGATGGGCGACGGATGATCCCATATCCATTGTGTTTGACATCAGAGATGATATACGGGTGCTCAGTAGAGACTGGGTACACTGGACGGACTCGCCGAGAACTCCCAGATGGTATTATACCTTACGTCAGATGGCAGTTCTCTGGTGACACTGGTACAGAGTAGTCTGTTGACCCGAGATCGTCATAGAGTCTTGTGTGGTTCCCACTGTGCTTTGATTTCCACCTTACCACGTCCAAGAGGGCGTGCAAAACGGTGGTTTTTGGGTACAGTCCCGAATCACATGGAGGCAATGAGCGATAGGAGGGGATTCCTCTCTCCCGGTATAGGGAGTTGATATTGCGCTGTGTTCGATTGGCTATAACCGGAAATCCCTGGCCAGGGTTACTGAGATTTACTGGTAAGTGTTACCAGTAGTTTCTCGAATTGTTATAGACCTCATATCGACACGACTTATCGAGCTATTGGGGTCTGACGTTTACCACCCCTAGGCGAGATATGCGACATATCAGACGATCAGACCGGACTGTACGGTAAGTGTTACTGGTTGGATTCACAGATGTATGAGCGGGCTTGCTCGTCGATCTTCTGATCGCTCAATACCCGGGTGGCCGTTACGTTTAGCAGACCGCTTGCGGCTTGTGGGTGTTTGATATGATCATCACCTGCTGCCGGCGTATTGACGAGTCTTTAGAGTCCTACACAGAGGTTTCCTGGCTCAAGCGAAACGAAATAGGAGCGCATATGAGATATGTGCGGGACCGAGAATAATGCGTGTATGTGATACCGTATTCTATTCTCGCGATGAATGTAGCGATCTGGTTGTATGTGATATAACCTAGTTATCAAATCAAGGATTGATTCGATAAATCGATACATTGGATATTAGTCGGTCATATGAGATATGACCGGATCGTTAAATCAAGTGTTGATTTGATAATTTAATGCATAATTATATATTTGATATATTACTTTTCATTAACTAGTATTGGTTCACTTTAAAAGGATTTTCTCACTTGTAGTACACAACTTGTATATGTGATATACTTTTGTGCACTTGTTTGTATCATGTTTGCTGATACATGCTCACTTGGGTGTAGTTTTGGTTTAAACCTTGGTTATGTAAATGGTTAAGGTTTTTATTTATTTATTCATTTATTTATTCCATTTTGGCAAGAAATAAAATGGTTGCTAGTTTTGTTTTATATTGAAAGTTGATGAAGGTTTGAAAAGTTGACCATTTTGTTTCTTTCCTTTAACCTAACCATTCCACTTAACCCTAGTTTATTCTCTACACCTAATCATGGTTTGAATATGATAAGTATTGATTTTCTTTTCTTTTTTGAAAAACACTTATCATATTCTTGCTTCTTCTTCTTCTTCTTCACTTCAAGAAAAAGCTTGCTATCAACAATGGCAACTTATGAAAATGAGTGAGAAATCCAATTCTAAAGTGAACCCACCTCCTATTTCTTCATCCTCTACCTCTAGCCAAGAAGTATAGGGTGTTCTCTTCACAAGTTTCATGACTTGGTGAAGTGGGAGCTTGATCTTGTGATGCCTCGACGTAGATCATCTTCGGCATCGTAGTCGATGACCTAGCCCGCCCATTTCTCCGATGAAGCCGACGCTTGAGCCCGGGATTTGATTTGGACAGCAAGGGGACTTCATCATGGAGCTATGGAGGTGGAGAACCGGATCTACAAAGGTTGTATTTCCATTCACTTAGTTAAATTGTTAACTAGTTGCATTGTTTCGCCTAAAATTCTAGTTAACGATCCGTATTAGGGTTTCTCGGCACTTGTAAAATTTGAAATTGGCATGGTTGATGCCTTGTGAGACCTCTTGAGAGTGCCTAGGAACCCTACAGCGAGTGCTCCTAGGATTGGGACAGTACACCCATTATGCTTATTGGATAGTCTTCTTACAGACCATAGGTTGGTGCCGAACGGTAGGGAAGGAAGAAAACCATTTAGCCTAAAAGGGTGTACAGAAGGCAATGACTAAAGACATATAAAGGGATTTGGAGAGATGGCAAAGAAATATACGGTTACAGTTGTGAATCTGGATAATGGAAGAGGCATTACTAGGAATACCCGGATACCCCTATGAAACATTTCAATGTTTCAGTTTCACTGTGTACTGTTAAAAGAAAACTGATTTCCCAATTAGCCCTTGCTCCAGGGTATGTATTTGCCAGGTATGATTCTCACATCTGTATGGTTTTACAGATGATGAGTGTGAGTAAGTTATTGGGAATTAGGTGATCATCCTCGTTATATCGGAATTTGTTGTAATTGGTGATATTTGAGTAAATCGCCTAGGTTGTTTGCCGGACGGCAGATATTTGGTTTTGAATATCCGTTGTTAGGCACCAATTTCAAATTGATATATCTGTACGTCTATTTTTATAGAGTGAGATATAACTTTTTGAAATTATGTCGATGACATTTACCTATATCAGTGGATGGTTAGGTAAGGAGCATTAAACAGCGGTGTAGTTCTTTTTAACTATAAGTACAGTTTTCAACCTACGACGCACAGGGTTTGAGTTATTAGACTCAGAGGACTTATACAGAGTATTGTATATTGTCCAGTGTCCATTATGACATAGGGGATAGTACTCGTACTATATTCTTTTTACTTGTGACTTCTCTGGTTCTTAGACATGTGTTTCGTAGAAACACAAGGTTCAAGTTTTGAGAAGTTATAGATATAAGAATAAAGTAGAGAACCAGGTGTTGCAAGCATCGGGATTCCTCAAGGTGATCGAAGATGTAGATGCTTGTGTATGGTATTCAGTTGATAAGTAATGATTAAGAGAACTTGCTTCTCTTTCAGGTTACTCATAATTGGAAGTACTCCTAAGTTGAGTAACGCTGATCGGCCTCCTTCCATTTAGTTAACATGCACTGGAGACAGCTGCATGATTTGAATCTGGTTCAATTAAATCAGTGCCTCTGTTTCTGTATTGGATATAGAACAGTTCATATCTTAACGATGTTAAGGTACGGGGAGTTGTCCGGCTTATGCTTAAAACCAGACTCTGGATAACTCAAGGCACGTTTCTGTAATGGCTGTTTGTGGGTTGACCCAGGCTATGAGGAGGGTTGACTTTCTACCATCTGGAAGATCAATAGTGATATTGTTCTAGACTCGCCACAGTTTTAATAAAAATGGATTTTTTCACAAAACAGTAGTGGGAGTATGGTAGAATTGGAAGTGATTCCAGAACCGCAAACGATTACTGAAGATTTGATAAGAACCTAAAGATTCGATCTGGTTTGGCATTCCATTGGCCACTCCGCAAATATGGTGGGTAACCTCAGGCACTCGAGAGGTACTTCGGTATGCTCAAAGACAGTAACAGGGAGGTTCATGTTTACCCAGACTTGCCATTGCTGTTGTTCCAGACTGTGAGACCCGGCAGGAGGATGAGTATAGCGTTGTTCTAAACTAGCTTTAGATGTGTACGTTTATATGACTCTGCCAGAGGGTTGTCATAGTCAGTGGGAGCAGCGGAAGCATAGTGGACAAGTGGCTTATGTCTATTTATAGACTAAAGCAGATATAGCGGAGATAGATCATCTATTTCTGATGTGACATTCATAGGTTTGACTTCATCAGAATAGGGGATGGATCTGTTAAGAAGGTAGTAGGGTGTGATGTCCTGGTATTTGGATGACATACACAGAATAGGAAGTGAAATTCCTATACTACGATCGGTTATACTTTGGTTGTCACATAGTGGTTTCTCCACATAGGAATTGGGTATTATATCAGACATTCTGGTTACTAGATCTATGGTTTTAGATCTAGATTTGGGAAGTTTCCCAATCTGGGTACTTAGACAGCATTCTAAAGGTGCTTTAGAGTTGACGAATCCTGGCACGGTAGTGTACCTGCAGGTGATGGAGTCACCCTTTCTGAAGGTGTCTTACTGACTAAAGGGGAGAGGGATGTGCATGATTGGCAGATCACTTGCTTAGGCAATTGAGTCAATCATGAGATGTCAAGTACCACACCAGATGTTGTTTTTGCACGAGTTGCAATAAGTTGATATTGATCCTATCCTGGAGAAACAATCGGAAGCAGTTTTAGAACATATGTGGATGTTCTAGGGATTTGATGACGGCAGCCTCCTTTAGGACACGGTTATCATTCCAGGCTTCCAAGGTGACCTGGATGACAGAGTGATTGTCAGAGCTATAGTTTTCCCTCTGACGAGGGGCAGTGTTTTGGAGAGGTGATCCAAGGGGACACTGAGGGAGGCATGGCGCAGGATACTGATTAAGTTCAGTTGACGATACAGTCTAAGAAGTTTGGATTTAGAGTTCATTTATGAGCTAGGTCCCATCAGATATCCAAACATATTCTAAGACAGGTATTGCTCATTTCGGGAGATGGCTTTCTCCGCGAACTTGAGATTAAGAGAGACATAGAAAGAAACATTAGAGTGGATCCACTCACTGAGGTTATTCCTCGAACGCATTAGTTTCGCAAACGGGTTTCGTGAGACTGATTAGTAGAGGAGTTGGGTGTTCGGTATCACACGAGCTGTGAGTATGCGACATCGCAATAATTAGCCTTGAGTGCAAGTGGGAGATTGTTGGAGATAGTACCCTAAGAGTCAATTATTGGATCACAAGCACGTGATTGCAATGATTGAGAGAGGACCTATACCGTTAGAACAGTCTTACTCAAAATGATATTAAGCTATCTGGTTTATCTTTATCTTTGTGCACTGCTTTAGATGACCTTACAAGTCACTATTGCGCGTTGATAGAGCCCTTAGGATTCTTGCTTGACAGCCAGCAGTATGATGGCGATCATATACGTGGGAGCTGGTAGTCTATAAGCACATCCTTAAAAGGTCCCTAGTCGTGGGAGTTTCGAGACAGGGCATCGATACTCCAGAGTAGACTAGTGTATGCAGTCGAGACCCCGACGAGGGACGGTGGCCGGTCTCACAAGCCACTGGTGTCAGTTGGTTCACCTAAGATGTATACAGGTGCTCATTGGGTTATGAGTACACCGGACATGACTCGCCGGGAACATGCTAGTTGGTCTTATACCAGACGTCAAATAGCAGTTCCCTGGTGACATGTGTACAGGTTAGTTCATCGACCTTAGATCGTCATTTGTCTCGTGTGAGTTCCCACTGTACTTTGATTACTACCCTACCATGGCTCAAAGGAGTCATGCAAAAAGGTTTTAGTTGGGTACAGTCTCGAGCCATATGGAGGCAGTGAGCGGATCTGCAGGGGTTCGTCTCTCCCTGTATTGGGAGTGAGGTCGCGCTGTGTTTAGGAGAGCCATTACACGAAGTCCTTGGCTAAGGCAGGAGATTTACTGGTAGGTATTCCAGTAGTATCTCAGGGTGTTCTGGGCTACACTCCGACACTACTTGTACCACTTTTGGGGGTCTGACTTTTACCAACCCCCTAGGCCCGCCATGCAATGCTCATAGACGAATGGACCGGTATGTACGGATATTGTCACTGAGAGGCTCAGTAGGGTGTCAGGATGAGTTCGCTCATCGACGTCCCTTTTGGTCAATACCTGGTAGCCCGTTACGTATGGCTAATACCTCTGACGTGCTAGTGGTTAAATCCATAGCCAAAGTATTGACGAGTCTTTAGATTCCCCCACAGACAGTTGCTCAAGTTTCGGGCGAAACGCTGTAGAGGCCGTATGGAGATATGGCAGTTCGATCAGATACGTGCGGTATTGCACGGATCATGATCGGACGGATAATACTAGCGGGCTTTGGTTTAAGCCGGATCCTAGTATTGTAAAGTGTAGATTTTGTCTCTTTGCATTTGTATTCGGTCGGAATACAAATACAGGTATGTATATACGGTCGCGGGGTTTTCTTGTAATTTATTACGGTATCAGTTTTTTGAAGTTGCCAGTTTGCATTCCGTTTCGGCCAGTTTTCTTTTGTTCCTTCACGGCCGGATTTTTGTGATGGGAGGGGATAATTTGCAAATATGCAAATTTGCAATTGTGGAAGGGTTATTAGTGATATGTGGCTTTATGATAATACAAGCATCTTTGCTTTTTTCTTTCATCATGGTTTGCATTAATTGAGATGGGATTTGATGAGGATGTGAGGGTGATGTTTTGAAGTGAGGTTTGCTTTTGTTTATGATCACCCCTTTGCTTTTACTACACTTACCTCCCTTCATGCTCTTTCTCTCTCTTTTTCTTTGGCCGGCCACTTCAAAGGGGGAAGGGGGATTTCATTTTTGGGTGTGGGGGAAAGTTTGTTCATCTCATATTATGCTTTGCCACAAAAATCCATAGCCATCTCAAAAGCTCATTTTCTTCTTCCCTCCTTCAAAGGAAACTTCACTACTCGCTTGAGACAAGTGATTCTACACTAGCCTACAGTATTCTTGGACACGTCGACTCGCCAACTTCGTGCCCTAGTTGCCTCGGTCCAGAGGTGGGAGCCCGTAAAAGAACCCGGCGATGTGGTGCCCGTTCCGACGAGGAGATGAAGATGGGAGATTCTGCGAGGAGATCGGAGTGGAGGCCGAAGACCAAAGGACACAGATGCTCGGTATATCTCTCTACCCCTTCTCTAGTTAGCTGGTATTAGGTTAATGGCCCGATCCGGGTTTTATAGTGCGCGGTAGTGCCGGTTTACAAGTTTTGTAAAAGTTTCGTTTCCGTATTCAGGCGTCGGATTGACGGCCGGGGCGCTGCCGTGCACTTATAGAAAGGACACTGGAAAAAGGATTGCAAGTCTTGAAAGGCCAAGAACCAGGACCCGAAGCAAGTTGTGGCTTCGGCTTCAGGTGTGTATGTTATTGAAAACTGTCTATCAGTAAACTCTACTTCCTGGGTATTGGATACCGGATCAGGATCTCATATCTGTAATTCTTTGCAGGCACTGAGAAAGCGTAGGGTTTTGAAGGCAGGTGATATGACCCCCAGAGTTCCAAACGGAGCTAGCATGGATGCTGAGTCCGTGGGGGACTATCACTTGGGATTGTCGGATGGACATGTTTTGGTTTTGCGTGATTGTTATTTTGTACCCAGTGCGACTTGTAATATCTGTAGGATTACTAGGCACTCTAATAAAGTTCTACAACGCATCAACCATGCCCGTTTCAAATTTTAGTCGGGCCGAATAACCCTAAACAAGATCGTTGCTAGATAATTAGGGTTCATATGCTAGTAAACTACGTTTACGACTAAGTGAATACGAAATACAACCTTTGTAGATCGGTCCTTCACTTCTTTAGCTCCTTGTTGAAGTCCCTTCGCTGCGATCATGGTTCTCCCGGGCTCTTACATGGCTTCACGAGGCGAAAGAACGTCCTTGCTTGAAGTCTTCGAGGCCGAAGATGATCTACGTCGAGGGGATGCCAACTCAAGCTTCTACTTCACTAACTTGAGAATTAGTGAAGCAAACACCTTAAACTAAAGTGCTAGTCCAGTAGAGGATGGAGAAATAGGAAGTGGGTTCTCATTAGAATTTTATTTCTCACAATCTTTCTCACTTTGGATCAAACCCTAGCAAGCTTTATCTTTTGAACTAAAGAAAGAAGAAGATGAACAAAAGAAAGAGATGAGGATAATGATCAAGTGAGTGAGCTAACCATGGTGAGTGAGTATCATATACTAACTCATGTAGAGACATAACCATAGCTAATTCAAAATGGTTAGGTTAATAAAAAATCTAAAGGAAAACAAATTTGGTGGACTTTGTCAAAGCATCCACAAGCTTCCTGCTTATGACCTAAGCTCCACTAATTTGTAATTACCGTAAATAAAATAATAACCACCATCTAAAATAGTATGGTGTATGTCTTATACACCCAAGTCATGTGTATCATCAACCATGATACAAAAAGAAAACACATTTTTAACATATATCATATATACATTAAAGTTGTGCTCAAGTGAGAAAAACCCTTAAGTGAACAAATGTTAGCTATTGTAAATTAGTATATCCAATATACAATTATACACTAAATTATTAAATCAATACTTGACTTAATAATCCGGTCATATCTCATATAACCGACTAACATCTAATGTATCGACTTATCGAATCAACACTTGATTCGATAACCCGGCTATATCAACTGATACATAAAGTCGCGAGAATAGAATTGTTGCGCCACGGCAGCGCCCCGGCCGTCTATCCGAGGCCAAAATGCGGAATCAAAATTTTTCTTAACTGGAAACTGGCGCTACCGCGGACAATAACCCGGATCGAAACCATTAACCGATACTAGCTAAAAAGAGAAAGGGTGAGAGATATACCGAGTGATCCTAGTCCTCCGGTCTTCTCGTCATCGTCCCGATCTCCCGCGGAAACTCCGGTCGTCGCATCCTTGCCGGAAGGGCACCACATCGTCTGTATCTTTTTTGGGCTCCCACCTCAATACCGAGGCAACTCGGGCGCGAAGTTGGCTAGCCGACGCGCCCAAGATGTGCTGTAGAATGTAGTGTAGATATTGCTTGTCTCTTTGTGGTTATGTTGCCTTGATGGAGGAATAAGGTTAAAGAAAAAATGGTGCTTTCATTTTTTCCAAAACTAGAAGAATGAGATGAAGAAATTTGTGTCACACCAAAAAATGGAAATTTCTCTCATCCTATCTCAAATGTGGCCGGCCATTCTCATCTTGAAAAATGGTGGAGGGAATGAAACATAATACCAAGGGAGGTGAGTGTAGGAGAATAGAAGAGGTGACCATATAAAAAAGCAAAGAAAACATCAACCATGCTTATCACTTCCAATCACATAAATGCACCATCATGAATAATGTAAGTGATGTAAAGAGAATGATGATGGTCAAATCATAATCCCACATATGCAAGAAAATCCCTCCTCAAATGTTATTTGCACAATTGCAAATAACCCCCTCCATCGGAAAAGTCCGGCCGGGAAAGAACAAAGGAAAACCGGCCGGAAAGGAATGCAAACTGGCAACTCCAGAAAACTGGTCCCGTAATAAATTACAGGAAAACCCCGATACTGTGCATACACACCCGCATCTGTATTCCGTCCGGATACAAATGCAAATAGACAAAATCTACACTGTACTAAACTAGAACCGGCTTAAACCAAAGCTGGCTAGTAATGTTCGTCCGATCCTGATCCGTGCAATACCGCACGTATCAGATCGAAAGCTGCCATATAACTACATGGCCACTAGTACAAAACTGTCCGATCCTGATCCGTGCAATACCGCACGTATCTGATCGGACTCTGCCATATTTCCATACGGCCACTACAGCGTTTCGCCCGAAAACTTGAGTAACTGAAAGTGTGGTGGACTCTAAAGACTCGTCAATACTATGGCTGTGGATTTAACCACTAGCACGTCAGAGGTATAAGCCAATACATGACGGGCCACCAGCTATTGACCAAAAGGGACGTCGATGAGCGAACTCATCCTGACACCCTACTGAGCCTGTCAGTGACAATATCCGTACAGTCCGGTCCGTTCGTCTATGAGCATCGCATGGCGGGCCTAGGGGGTTGGTAAAAGTCAGACCCCCAAAGGCGGTACAAGTCGTGTCGGAGTGTAGCCCAGAACGCCCTGAGATACTACTGGAATACCTACCAGTAAATCTCCTGCCTCAGCCGAGGGCTTTGCGTAATGGCTCTCCTAGACACAGCGCGACCTCACCCCCAATACCGGGAGAGACGAACCCCTGCAGATCCGCTCACTGCCTCCATGTGGCTCGGGACTGTACCCAACTAAAACCTGTTTGCACGACTCCTTTGAGCCGTGGTAGGGTAGTAATCAAAGCACAGTGGGAACTCACACGAGACAAATGACGATCTCAGGTCGATGAACTAACCTGTACACATGTCACCTGGGAACTGCTATCTGACGTCTGGTATAATCCCAACTAGCAGGTTCCCGGCGAGTCCTGTCCGGTGTACTCATAACCTAATGAGCACCTGTATACATCTTAGGTGAACCAACTGACACCAGTGACTTGTGAGACCGGCCACCGCCCCTCGTCGGGGTCTCGACTGTATACACTAGTCTACTAATGGAGTATCGATGCCCAGTCTCGAAACTCCCACGACTAGGGACCTTTTAAGGATGTGCTTATAGACCCCAGCTCCCACGTATATGATCGCCATCATACTGTTGGTCGTCAAGCAAGAATCCTAAGGGCTCTATCAACATGTAATAGCGACCTGTTAGGTCACCTAAAGCAGTACACGATGATAAAGATAAACCAGATAGCCTACTATCATCTCGAGTAAGACTGTCGTCCCGGGATAGGTCCTCCCTCAATCATTGCAATCACGTGCCTGTGATCCAATAATTAACTCTGAGGGCACTATCTCCAACAATCTCTCACTTGCACTCAAGGCTAATTATTGCGATGTCGCATACTCACAGCCCGTGTGATACCGAACACCCAACTCCTCTACTAGTCAGTCTCACAAAGCTCGTTTGCGAGACTATTGCGTTCGAGGAATAGCCTCAGCGAGTGGATCCGCTCTGATGTTTCTTTCTATGTCTCTCTAAATCTCAAGTTCGCGGAGAATACCATCTCCCGAAATGAGCAATACCCGTCTTAGAATGTCTGGATGTCTGATGGGACCTATCTCATAAATGAACTCCAAATCCAAACTTCTTAGACTGTATCGTCAACTGAACTTAATCAGTATCCTGCGCCATGCCTCCCTTAGTATCTGCCTGGATCACCTGTCCAGAATACTGTCCCTCGTCAGAGGGAGAACTATAACTCTGACAACCTCCTTGTCGTCCATGTCACCTTGGAAGCCTGGAGTGATAACCGTCTCCTAAATGAGGCAGCCGTTATCATATCCCTAGAACATTCACTTATGTTCTAAAACTGCTTCCGACTGTTCCTCCAGGATTGGATCAATATCAACTTATTGCATCTAGTGCAAGAACAACATCTGGTGTGGTACTTGACATCTCATGATTGACTCAATTGCCTAAGAAAGTGATTTGCCAATCATGCACATCCCTCCATACTTTAGTCTATAAGACACCTTTAGAGAGGGTGACTCCATTACCTGCAGGTACACTACCATGCCAGGAGTCATCCATTCTAAATACTCTTAGAATGCTGTCAAAATACCCTGATTGGGAAACCACCCAAATCTAGATCTAAAACTATAGATCTAGTTACCAGAATGTCTGATATAATATCCAAGTCCTGTGTGGAGAAAAACACTGTGTGACAACCAAAGTATAACCGATCGTAGTATAGGAATATCACTTCCTACTCTGTGTATGTCATCCAAAACCAGGACATCACACCCTACTACCTTCTTAACAGATCCATCCCCCATTCTGATGACGTCAAACCTATGACTGTCACATCAGAAATAGATGATCTATCTCCGCTATATCTGCTTTAGTCTATAGACATAAGCCTGATGTCCACCAATGCTTCCGCTGCTCCCACTGACTACGACAACCCTCTGGCAGAGTCATATAGACGTGCACTTCTAAAGCTAGTTTAGAACGACGCTATACTCATCCTCATGCCGGGTCTCGCAGCCTGGAACAACAACAATGGCAAGTGTAGGTAAACAAGAACTTCCCTGTCACCGTCCTTGAGGCTACCGGAGTACCTCTCGGGTGCCTGAAGTTACCCACCTTATCTGCGGAGTGGCCAATGGAATGTCAAATCAGATTGAATCTTTAGGTTCCTTATCAAATCTTCAGTAATCGTTTGCGGTTCTGGAATCGCTTCCAGTTCTACCATACTCCCACTACTGTTTTCTGAAAAATAACCATTTCCTTTTAAAATGTGGCGAGTTAAGAACAATATCACTATTGATCTTCCAGATGGTAGAAAGTCAACCCTCGTCATTGCCTGGGTCAACCCACAAACAGCCATTACAGAAACGTGCCTAGAGTTGTCCAGTGTCTGGTTTTAATCATAAGCCGGACAACTCCCCGTACCTTAACATCGTTAAGGTATGAACTTTTCTATATCCAATATAGAACCAGAGGCACTGATTTAAATGAACCAGATTCAAATCATGCAGCTATCTCCAGTGCATGTCAACTAAATGGAAGGAGGCCGATCAGCGTTACTCAACTTAGGAATGCTTCCAATTATGAGTAACCTGAAAGAGAAGCAAGTTCTCATTAATATCAACTGAATACCATACACAAGTATCTACATCTTCGATCACCTTGAAGAATCCCGATACTTGCTACACCTGGTTCTCTACTCTATTCAAATACCTATAACTCCTCAAAACTTAGACCCTTTGTTTCTACGAAACATATGTCTAAGAACTAGAGAAGTTAAAAGTAAACAGAATATAGTATGAGGACCAACCCCTCTGTCCCAATGGACACTGGACAACATACAATACTCTGTATAAGTCCGCTGAGTCTAACAACTCTTTCACTGTGCGTCGTAGGTTGAAAACTGTACTTATGGTTAAGAAGAATTACACCGCTGTTTGATGCTCCTTACCTAACCATCCACTGATATAGGTAAATGTCATCGACATAATATCAAAAGTTATATCTCACTCTATGAAAATAGACGTACAGATATATCAATTTGAAATTGGTGCACAACAGCGGATATTCAAAACCAAATATTTGCCGACCGGCAAACAGCCCAGGTGATCTCCTCAAATATCACCGATTACAACGAATCCCGATATAATGAGGATGATCACCTAATTCCCAATAACTTACTCCCACTCAACATCTGTAAAACCATACAGATGTGAGAATCAAACCTGGTAAATACATACCCTGGAGCAAGTGTCCAATCGGGAAATCAGTTTTCTTTTAACAGTACACAGCTGAACAGAAACATTGAAATGTTTCGATGGGGTATCCTGGTATTCCTAGTAATGCCTCTACCATTATCCAGATTCACAACTATAACCGTATAATTCTTTGCCACCTCACCAAATCCCTTTATATGTCTTTAGTCATTACCTTCTGCACACCCCTTTAGGCCAATTGGTTTTCTTCCTTCCCTACCGTTCGGCACCAGCCTATGGTTTGGAAGAAGACTATCCAATAAGCATAAAAGGTGTACTGTCCTAATCCTAGGAGCACTCGCAATGCGAGAGAAGGTGAAGAGAAAAGACAACTGAATAAACCGTATTCCTATTTCTCCTGGACCAGAATCCATCCCCGAACTGGAACAAGTTCCTTTCGAGTTCGTATATAACCATACGATGGAGTATCCAAAAACTTGGGATCTTCGTAGTGATACGGAGTGTCCTGGAGAAATACAAAGGTGATTTAGGATTGGCGAAGAAATACTCGGTTTGGTCGTGAATAGCAGTCGCAATTTACTTTGCCCTCTTACTAATCCCTTTCTTTGTCTTAACTTAGTACTTTCTGCACACCATCGTTATGCTAATTGGTTTTCTTCATTCCCCACCGTTCGGCACCAGCCTAAGGTTTGGAAGAAGACTATCCAATTTGCATAATAGGTGTACTATCTCCTAAACCAAGGAGTACTCGCAATGAGAGAAGGTGAAAAGAAAAGACAACTGAATAATCCTATTCGTTTTCTCCAGAACCAGAAACCATCCTCGAAGTCCTTCGAGTTCGTATATAACCATACGATGGTTTTGTCCAATGGAAGTGGACGTTCGTAGTAATACGGGGTGTCCTGGAGAAAAGGGTAAAAGTAGGAGTGGCAACGAGGTCTGCAACTCTGACAATCCAAAAGCCAGTGTTAAGAAGGTTCGGTCAACTTGGTCACTGAGTCATAGTCCAGGGTCGGGTCAATGGTCGCTTCCAAAGAGAGAGAGAAAAGAGACACTCAGCGTGCACTCTAACCTAGATCAGAATGGTTATCGCTTTATCTAATCAGGAAACCTCCCACTGTACTGTCAAATTCTCCTCCAAACCTGAAAGAAGAATTAGTCGGGATCACCCGAGGAGTAAACCAACTCATCAGTGGGAATCGGGATCCAACTATCATCGCATGATAACTTGACGGAATCCACTCAAGTCACCACACTCCAGAAGGTATGCGCATATCTGGCAAGTTTCAGTTCTTTTGAAACTCCCGAAGTGATTTTTACCCCTAAGACTCAAGTGACCTTGACACAGTCAACAAATCAAAGAGTCCTAGTCAAGTTCAACCCGTCATTATCCTGGATTGCATTAAACCCACCCGTACGAGCCCTTGACACAGACAACAAGGCCGCACGACTGTCCTAACCAATCCCATTAATATGCTACAAACAAACACTACTTAGCTACCGCACACTACGCCTTGACACAGTCAACAAACGCAGCACGAATGCTAAGTAATATTTGTAAGAAATGACGGAGGGCTACGTCTAGTTTTTGGCTAAAAACCTTTAACGTAATGAACTTGATATCGTTGAAGGAACTGCATAGCCTTTTATAAAAATATAGTGATGAAAACCTTTGCTAAAGAGGTCACACCCGGTGAAGGGATCTCGGCTCTTTCCCCGTAGAATGAGGTGCAGGATATTCCAACTGAATACCACGATGCAAAGCAAAAGTAATCGGCTATAGTGAAGTTAATGCCCTGACGCAAACTTCTGTCCAAGGGGTCACTCCCGGTGAAGGGATCTCGGCCCTTGCCTCGTCGACTGAGGAGCAGGATATTCCAAATGAATACAACGATGCAAAACAAAAGTGAACGTCCTTGCAATAACAGCTTTTTGAAAAAGTGTTCCAACAACATCAGAATAGGTTTGTTTAGCTTGCATTGATCCGAATCAACGCAGTCCCATCAATTGATCACACCAAAAAAGAACGAAAATATACTGACGTACGTATATGCCATCCGCATTCGCCACTGGGTCCCGTCATCACCCGTTAGGTTAGCTAACTAACGGCAGAGCGGGGACTGGACTAGCGCGGATGAAAAACATATACAACATCTACTAATATATATACCAATATATTATATTTCGCTCAAGGCGTGAATAAAATGCAACATCATAGAAATGTACAGCATCACAGAACAATACAGATATCTGGAAGCCCCGGGTTTCACAGAGCCGCTGCTGAAACCCGACGTTCCCCTGGTCGTGTGGATAGCCTGTGCAATGAAAACCTAGACCCCTACGGGCACGGCAAGTCACCCGCCAAAACCTGAAGCGAGGCAGCCCCCTTCAGCAACGTGAATGGACCACCCACACTTCACGGAATCCGGTAACTCGGGCACCCCTCCTGGGTCAACCTGTACCCCCTACGAGTGCGGCGAATAGCCCGCCAATCCTAGAGTAAAGCCCCCTCCATCTCAATGCCATGAGATGCGGGCTTGTTGCCCTCCAGAACCCGGCTATCCGTGCACCCCACCGTGGGGCAATCCTAGTACAGAAATTAAAATATACATACAACGGGTACATCGACCGCAACCAGGTCGTGCCCCAAAAGAATAATACAAACAGGCAGTGACGGCAGTCCACATGTCGGACGCTCGCCCCGCAATATCACAGCAATACACAGAACATCAACGTGAAAATCACGTTCGCAAATCCGTCTAACCGGGCTATAGCAGTTAGACCGGATTTATCGATCTAGTGACATTCACGGTCGCAGATATAATGTAAATACTGTGAAATAATGTGTTTAAAATATCCAATCGATCAAAAATTAACAAGTGGGCCCCCAAGTAATACTGTATCACTCACAGAAATTCTGGGCCCAATTTTAATATTCCAAAACCTCTATCTTAAGCCTAAAAGCCCACTGTAAAAATATGGCAAAGTGATCCCAACATCCTGCGGCGGAACCGCGGCCCCAAAAGAGGTCAAGGCCGCGGTTCCGCGGTTGTACGGAAGAATTGGGTTACCAAATTTTTCCAGTGTTCTTAGGATTCCCTGTACATCATTCTGCAATGACCTGAAAAATTTTTGGACACCAAAAAAATTCGACAGAAACTGATGTGAAGGAAAATACGGTTTTTGGGATTTTGGTCGATCGGATAAGTAAAACGCATTAGAACAAGCTAGGCAAGGTTAATGGCGTGGCTCTGATACCATGTTGCGCCACGGCAGCGCCCCGGCCGTCTATCCGAGGCCAAAATGCGGAATCAAAATTTTTCTTAACTGGAAACTGGCGCTACCGCGGACAATAACCCGGATCGAAACCATTAACCGATACTAGCTAAAAAGAGAAAGGGTGAGAGATATACCGAGTGATCCGAGTCCTCCGGTCTTCTCGTCATCGTCCCGATCTCCCGCGGAAACTCCGGTCGTCGCATCCTTGCCGGAAGGGCACCACATCGTCTGTATCTTTTACGGGCTCCCACCTCAATACCGAGGCAACTCGGGCGCGAAGTTGGCTAGCCGACGCGCCCAAGATGTGCTGTAGAATGTAGTGTAGATATTGCTTGTCTCTTTGGGGTTATGTTGCCTTGATGGAGGAATAAGGTTAAACAAAAAATGGTGCTTTCATTTTTTCCAAAACTAGAAGAATGAGATGAAGAAATTTGTGTCACACCAAAAAATGGAAATTTCTCTCATCCTATCTCAAATGTGGCCGGCCATTCTCATCTTGAAAAATGGTGGAGGGAATGAAACATAATACCAAGGGAGGTGAGTGTAGGAGAATAGAAGAGGTGACCATATCAAAAAGCAAAGAAAACATCAACCATGCTTATCACTTCCAATCACATAAATGCACCATCATGAATAATGTAAGTGATGTAAAGAGAATGATGATGGTCAAATCATAATCCCACATATGCAAGAAAACCCCTCCTCAAATGTTATTTGCACAATTGCAAATAACCCCCTCCATCGGAAAAGTCCGGCCGGGAAAGAACAAAGGAAAACCGGCCGGAACGGAATGCAAACTGGCAACTCCAGAAAACTGGTCCCGTAATAAATTACAGGAAAACCCCGATACTGTGCATATACACCCGCATCTGTATTCCGTCCGGATACAAATGCAAAGAGACAAAATCTACACTGTACTAAACTAGAACCGGCTTAAACCAAAGCCGGCTTAAACCAAAGCCGGCTAGTAATGTTCGTCCGATCCTGATCAGTGCAATACCGCACGTATCAGATCGAACGCTGCCATATAACTACATGGCCACTAGTAAAAAACTGCCCGATCCTGATCCGTGCAATACCGCACGTATCTGATCGGACTCTGCCATATCTCCATACGGCCTCTACAGCGTTTCGCCCGAAAACTTGAGTAACTGAAAGTGTGGTGGACTCTAAAGACTCGTCAATACTATGGCTGTAGATTTAACCACTAGCACGTCAGAGGTATAAGCCAATACATGACGGGCCACCAGCTATTGACCAAAAGGGACGTCGATGAGCGAACTCATCCTGACACCCTACTGAGCCTGTCAGTGACAATATCCGTACAGTCCGGTCCGTTCGTCTATGAGCATCGCATGGCGGGCCTAGGGGGTTGGTAAAAGTCAGACCCCCAAAGACGGTACAAGTCGTGTCGGAGTGTAGCCCAGAACGCCCTGAGATACTACTGGAATACCTACCAGTAAATCTCCTGCCTCGGCCGAGGGCTTTGCGTAATGGCTCTCCTAGACACAGCGCGACCTCACCCCCAATACCGGGAGAGACGAACCCCTGCAGATCCGCTCACCGCCTCCATGTGGCTCGGGACTGTACCCAACTAAAACCTGTTTGCACGACTCCTTTGAGCCGTGGTAGGGTAGTAATCAAAGCACAGTGGGAACTCACACGAGACAAATGACGATCTCTGGTCGATGAACTAACCTGTACACATGTCACCTGGGAACTGCTATCTGACGTCTGGTATAATCCCAACTAGCAGGTTCCCAACGAGTCCTGTCCGGTGTACTCATAACCTAATGAGCACCTGTATACATCTTAGGTGAACCAACTGACACCAGTGGCTTGTGAGACCGGCCACCGTCCCTCGTCGGGGTCTCGACTGTATACACTAGTCTACTAATGGAGTATCGATGCCCAGTCTCGAAACTCCCACGACTAGGGACCTTTTATGGATGTGCTTATAGACCCCAGCTCCCATGTATATGATCGCCATCATACTGCTGGTCGTCAAGCAAGAATCCTAGGGGCTCTATCAACGTGTAATAGCGACCTGTTAGGTCACCTAAAGCAGTACACGATGATAAAGATAAACCAGATAGCATACTATCATCTCGAGTAAGACTGTCGTCCCGGGATAGGTCCTCCCTCAATCATTGCAATCACGTGCCTGTGATCCAATAATTGACTCTGAGGGCACTATCTCCAACAAGAATACGGTATCACATACACGCATTATTATCGGTCCCGCACATATCACATATGCGCTCCTATTTCGTTTTGCCTGAGCCAGTAAAACCTCTATGTCGGACTCTAAAGACTCGACAATACGCCGGCAGTAGGTGAGGATATATTGAGCGATCAGAAGATCAGCAAGCAAGCCCGCTCCAACTCCTGTAAAAGCCTGCCGGCAACACTTCCCGTACAGTCCGGTCTCCTCGTCTGATATGTCGCATATCAAGTCTAGGGATGGTAAACGTCAGACCCCAATAACCGATAAGTCGTGCAGATGTGAGGCTCATAACGGGTCGAGAAACTACTGGTAACACTTACCAGTAAATCTCTAACTCAGCCCTGGCCAGGGACTTCCCTGTTACGGCCAATCAAGCACAGCGCAACATCAACCCCCAATACCTGGAGAGACGAAACCCCTCCTATCGCTCATTGCCACCATGTGACTCGGGACTGTACCTAAAAACCACCGTTTTGCACGCCCTCATAGACGTGGTAAGGTGGAAATCAAAGCACAGTGGGAATCACACAAGACTCTATGACGATCTCGGGTTTTCAGACTAACCTGCACAAGTGTCACCAGAGAACTGCCATCTGACGTGAGGTATAATATCAACTGGGAGTTCTCGACGAGTCCGTCCAGTGTACCCAGTCTCCACTGAGCACCCGTATACTATCTCTGATGTCAAACACCAATGGATATGGGATCATCCATCGCCTATCTCATGGGTCGAGAAGCGTATACGCTAGTCTACACTGGTATATCGATGCCCCGTCTCGATACACCCACGACTTGGGACCTTGAAGGATGTACTTATGGACTACCATGTCCCCACTGGTATGATCCGCATCATAGTCTAGGTAGTAAAGTACACATCCTAAGGGCTTTACCTACATGTAACTATAAGACAGTATCAAGAGACAAGTATACCTGTTAAGATAAAGAGCAACCAGATAGCATACTATCATATCGAGCAAGAAAGTCCTCTCTATATATGTCCAAGCATCCAATATAATATACATCATCTGTACAATAATGGCCTTTAGGGCATACATACAACTAACAATCTCCCACTTGCAATAGGGCCAGCTGCTGTAGTATCGCATACTTAGCATCCCGAAGAGTCTCTCAAACTGTATCTGGGGTATGGCCTTCGTTAGTGGATCCGCTGTGTTGTTCTTCGTGTCAACCCTCCTGACCTCGATCTCCCGGCGATCAACTATCTCCCGGATCAGGTGATACCGCGTCAGAATATGCCTGGATCGCTGATGGGACCTGGGTTCCTTGGCTAAAGCCACCGCTCCATTGTTATCGCAATACAAAGGTATTGGATGCTCAATGGACGGAACCACTCCAAGTTCAGTAATGAACTTCTAGATCCAGACAGCCTCTTTGGCTGCATCGTTGACAGCGATGTATTCAGCCTCCATCGTCGAGTCTACCACGGTTTTCTGCTTGGAACTCTTCCAGCTAACCTCTCCTCCGTAGAGGGTAAAGACAAATCCCAAGTGCGACTTAGAGTCGTCCTTATCACTCTGGAAGTTCGAATCGGTAAAGGACTCCACTTGGAGTTCTCCGTTACCATACACCAAGAGCATCTCTTTAGTCCTTCGCAGGTACTTGAGAATGCTCTTCACAGCTGTCCAGTGACTCTCTCCAGGATCAGCTTGATACCTACTCACTACACATAGCGAGTATGCTACATCGGGTCTGGTACATAGCATCGCGTACATGATAGAGCCTACAGCCGAAGCATAGGGTATCCCTTGCATGCGAGCTCTCTCCAAATCAGTCTTGGGAGACATCTCTTTGGAGAGAGTGACTCCAGAGATCGTGGGTAAGTTCCCACGCTTGGATTCTTCCATACTAAACCTCTTTAGTATGGTGTCAATGTACCTGGATTGGGACAATCCCAATATCCTTTTAGATCTATCTCTATAGATCATAATTCCTAATATTCAGGAGGCATCACCAAGATCTTTCATTAAGAATCTTTGTGATAAGAAGAGCTTGACCGATTGCAGCATAGGAATGTCATTTCCTATCAAGAGTATGTCGTCTACGTACAATACGAGGAAGACAACCTTACTCTCTGCCACCTTCTTGTAGATACAAGGTTCATCTACATTTTTGACGAAATCAAACTCTTTGATAACGACGTCAAAGCAGATGTTCCAACTCCGCGATGCTTGCTTTAATCCATAAATGGATTTAAGCAGCTTGCACACCTTCCCGCTGCTCCCACTATCTACGAAGCCCTCTGGCTGAGTCATGTACACGCACTCTTCTAAATCACCGTTTAGAAAGGCGGTCTTAACATCCATTTGCCAGATTTCGTAGTCATGATATGCAGCGATGGCAAGCATGATCCGGATGGATTTAAGAATAGCCACTGGAGAAAAGGTTTCGTCATAGTCCACACCTAGTCTTTGACGAAAACCCTTTGCAACAAGTATAGCTTTGAAAGTCTCCACTTTCCCATCTACACCAAGTTTTTTCTTGAAGATCCACTTGCTCCCAATGGGTTTTACCCCTTCAGAATCATCTTCCAAAGTCCACACTTTGTTGGTGTACATGGATTCCATCTCGGACCGCATTGCATCCAGCCATTTCACTGAGTCCCCACTCGTGATGGCCTGCTCGAAGCTAGTTGGGTCATCATCAACCGTGATGCAATCCTCGCTCCCACCATCCATGAGAAAACCGTAGTATCTCTCAGGTGGGTGAGGAACCCTACTAGATCGGCGGAGAGGCTGAGGTTCGTTGGGAACTACCGAATTCTCTGCTTCTACCAAATCTTCTGTTGTTGTCTGTATTGCTGGAACCTCTTCCAGTTCTACCTCTTTGCCACTAATCTCCTTTTCAAGAAATTCCTTTTCCAAAAAGGTGCCATGTCAAGAAACAAACGCCTTTTGTTTCTCGGTGTGGTAGAAGATATACCCGTGCGAATGTTTGGGATATCCAATAAACTTACACAGAAAGGACTTTGCCGCGAGTTTGTCCGGATTTTGCGTTTTTACATAGGCCGGACAACCCCATATCTTAACATAATTAAGACATGGTCTCTTTCCTTTCCATATCTCATATGGAGTGGTTGGCACAGATTTGGTGGGAACCATATTCAATAGGTCTGCAGCTGTTTCCAGTGCATACCCCCAGAAAGAAATAGGTAACTCAGCTGTGCTCATCATAGAGCGCACCATATCTAATACGGTGCGGTTCCTCCGTTCCGATACACCGTTGTGCTGTGGTGTATATGGAGGAGTTAGCTGAGAGAGAATCCCATTCTCTTTTAGGAAGTCTAGGAATTCATTGCTCAAGTATTCACCTCCTCGATCAGATCGAAGGATTTTAATACTTTTCCCGGTTTGGTTCTCGACTTCTTGTTTATATTCTCTGAATTTCTCAAAAGCTTCTGATTTGTGTTTCATCAGGAACACATACCCGAATCTAGAGAGATCGTCAGTGAATGTAATGAAGTACGCAGAACCATTCCTGGCATGTGTAGTCATGGGGCTGCATACATCACTATGTACCAGTCCCAAGAGTTCCCTAACTCTTTCTCCGTGTCCCGTAAACGGAGTTTTGGTCATCTTGCCTTTAAGACATGACTGGAAAGTGTCATAAGATGGAAATTCAAACGGATTCAAATATCCATCCTTATGCAACTTAGCCAGTCATGTCGCATTGATGTGACCCAGTCTAAAATGCCACAAGAAGGATTCGTTCATTTCTGAACTCTTCCTCTTGTGTGTGTTTGTTATGCTCAGAAGTGTTGATTGATTTAGAACATAAATGCCATTGCACAACGTGCCTGATCCAACTAATTTTTGGTTTATGAAAATGTTCATAACATTATCCTGTAATACAAAATTATATCCCTCTTTACTCAACAAAGAAACCGATATAATGTTGCATATCAGGTTCGGCATGTAATAGCATTCGTTCAGAATCAATGTATTACCAGTTGGCAATACAAGGTGATATTCCCTGATGGTTTTAGCTGCAACAATTGCACCATTTCCAACCCTTATGTCTTTATCACCTTCTCCAAGTTCTCTTCCTTTCCTAAGCCCATGTAACTGATTACATATATGGAATCCTGACCCGGTATCTAATACCCAGGACATAGAGCAAATGGAGAAACAGTTCTCTGTAACAAACACACCCGGAAGAAAATGCATCAACATGTACTTTCTTCATTCGGGTGGCATGGGAATCCTGGTATTCCCCTATATCCTGTTCAGTCCTATAACTCTTATAAGAAAGAACGGAACCAACGTTCCCCAGCACAGTATAACATGCGGGTTCGGTCAATACATCCATATTATTATCTTTATTAAGGCATGATATGGTCGCTACCTGGAGAGAGAGAGAAGAAAACACTTTAGCATATGCTCTTGCAAGATCAGATTGGTTATTATTTTATCTAATCAGGATGGCTCCCACTGTTTTTATCAAATCTTCCTTCAAACCCTAAAAGGAAAGACTAGCCGGGATTAATTACACCCTACAATTTCGCCAATTTTTCAGCCAGGCCAGTGTCGGTACTTTGAGGGAGCTTCCCCGTGCTTTCGCACGGACCTAATTAAAGTAAACCTCATTTTCCCAGAGGCGTAACCCCGTTGACACCTTTCTAGACGCCTACTTGATCTGCTATTTATCCTGTGTAAAACTCTCCCAGGAGTAACTATTACTCGTAGTGGTTATCGGGATCCAACTATCTCATAGAAGGTATGCAATCTCATTTCAAATTTCAACACTTGAAATTCCTAATAATATTTTGCCCCTAGCAACCCATGACCTTGACGAAGGCCAACAAACCATAGTGCGCTAGTCAAGTTCTACCCGTCATTTCTTGATTGAATTAAACCCACCCATATGATCCTTGACGCAGGCCAACAAAGTCGCACGACTACCCTAATCCAATCTGCATCATATGCATAAACAGATAAATACTAGTTAGCTACTGCACACTACGCCTTGACGCAGGCCAACAAACGTAGCAAGAATACTAAGTAGGACTTATCTGAAATGACGGAGGGCTACGACAGGTTTTTCTGAAAACCTATTGCGTAATGAACTTGATATCGTTGTAGAATCTAGTGAATTTTGAAATAGAGTGATTTAGAGGCTTTCATTGGTTTTGCTAAAGAGGTCACTCCCGGTGAAGGGATCTCGGCTCTTTCCTCATCGAATAAGGTGCAGGACATATCATATATATCACTATGCAAAGCAAAACTTTAAAAGCAATCAAAAGACAAACCGAGTTTTGTAGCATCTGCCAGTTTTGCTAAAGAGGTCACTCCCGGTGAAGGGATCATGGCTCTTTCCTCATCGAATAAGGTGCAGGATATATCATATATATCGCTATGCAAAGCAAAACTGTAGCTACCCTTTTTGAAAAATTTGATTCTTCAACATCTTTTAGGTTTCTTTTCTTTCATTAATCACATTAATGAAGTCCTATCATTTAAGTCACCTAAACATCACAGATAAATACGACGTACACTTATGCCATCCGCATTCGCCTCGATGTCCCCTCGTGCACCGTTAGGTTAGGTAACTAACGGCAGAGCAGGGCAGGGCTAGCACGGGTGTAAAACATAAGTAACGTCTATATAATATATCATATATACTATATACAGTATTTATCACAGCACATCAAATGATCACATCACAGATATCGCAACAGAAAAAACATATGAAACATTGGATATACTAGGACGTCCGTGTTTTATTTTGAGCCTCTATAAAACACGGATTCCACGGTCGCGATGAATAGCCAAACCCACACCCCTAGACCCCTACGAGAGCGGCAAGCAACCCTACCAATTCTAGAGTTAGGAGACCCGGACTCGACTCCTCGAGTTGGTCTCCCACTGGACTCTAGAACCCGGTTACTTGTGCTCTCCTTCTTGGGTCTATCCTAGTGCGGAAAAGTAAATAATATACAAATGGTGACATCAACCTCATCCCGGAAGTGCCCCAATAAAAGAATATTACATACATTTAATTTTACATGAATGAAAAAATAAAAACTCTCATCTCACATAAAACCCCCCCGGCTATTCAGAACGCGACGATCCAATATAACATATCCAGCAACACATAACATCACATGTCATCAACGTAAGTAAATATGCGCATCCCAATTGTCGTTGACATATAGCAACGAAACCGGCGATATCACATATTACACTTACGGTCGCAGAAAAGAAAGTGTAAAACTACAACATTTGGAATCCACAATCTCTTTAGACATCGTAAATTCGAAATATCACATATTTCGCATTTCATGCCTAACTGTATGAATTCCACATATTGTATCACATTCCAGATAAATAGACAGTATTAAACTTTTTGATCGAATAATCAAATACCCAACATTTCCTAAATAGCTCAACACTTGAGCGGAGTTCAAAAATTCCAGAATACGTCACAGTAGCAATGGTCCAGCCGTAGAAGGGTCAAGCCAACGCCTCACATATAGCACGCCGTACTGCCTCAAACCCTAAGGTTCAAAAGGTTGTTCAAGACGGTCATATAATCGAGTTAAGGTTTGTTGTCTTCTAGAGGGTCCATCGCGTCACATGCACGTTTTTCCGAAAGATTTAAACCCGAGAAGAATTCAACACTTGAATGTTTTTCGTGCCGGGAAAAATTGAGTTAATGATATCCGTTCGAACATTTTAATACTTTCTAAATTATCCGGAATAACATAACAAAATTAAATTCTCCGATCGAATCGACGATTACAAAATAAACCCCAAAATACTCAACACTTGAGTCAGTTTAAAAATACCCAGAAAAATATAGGAATAGCTACGGAGGTTACTGCATAAAATACTATTCATGATTCACTTTACCTGCCGCGGAACCGCCGTAAATAGTGGCTTGGGGCCGCGGTTCCGCGGCGGTTGTACGGAATAATGATCTCGAATTTTATGGTAACTCTTAGAATTCCCTGCTGATTTTTTTAGGCATTTTTAATTCAGAAAAAATCACATTTTTAGAAATAGTACAGAGAGGGGGTTAAATTGACGTATTCGGGTTCGTTCGGAGTTTTAACTTCGTTAACACATCGCCTAATGCTCTTGCTAGGCTTTGATACCACTGTAGGGTTACTGGGCACTCTAATAAAGTTCTACAACGCATTAACCATGCCCGTTTCAAATTTTAGTCGTGCCGAATAACCCTAAACAAGATCGTTGCTAGATAATTAGGGTTTCATATGCTAGTAAACTACGTTTACGACTAAGTGAATACGAAATACAACCTTTGTAGATCGGTCCTTCACTTCTTTAGCTCCTTGTTGAAGTCCCTTCGCTGCGATCGTGGTTCTCCCGGGCTCTTGCATGGCTTCACGAGGCGAAAGAACGTCCTTGCTTGAAGTCTTCGAGGCCGAAGATGATCTACGTCGAGGGGATGCCAACTCAAGCTTCTACTTCACTAACTTGAAAATTAGTGAAGCAAACACCCTAAACTAAAGTACTAGTCTAGTAGAGGATGGAGAAATAGGAAGTGGGTTCTCATTAGAATTTTATTTCTCACAATCTTTCTCACTTTGGATCAAACCCTAGCAAGCTTTTTCTTTTGAACTAAAGAAAGAAGAAGATGAACAAAAGAAAGAGATGAGGATAATGATCAAGTGAGTGAGTATCATATACTAACTCATATAGAGACATAACCATAGCTAATTCAAAATGGTTAGGTTAATAAAAAATCTAAAGTAAAACAAATTTGGTGGACTTTGTCAAAGCATCCACAAGCTTCTACAAGCTTCATGCTTATGACCTAAGCTCCACTAATTTGTAATTACCTTAAATAAAATATTAACCACCATCTAAAATAGTATGGTGTATGTCTTATACACCCAAGTCATGTGTATCATCAACCATGATACAAAAAGAAAACACATTTTTAACATATATCATATATACATTAAAGTTATGCTCATGTGAGAAAAACCCTTAAGTGAACAAATGTTAGCTAATGTAAATTAGTATATCCAATATACAATTATACACTAAATTATTAAATCAATACTTGACTTAATAATCCGGTCATATCTCATATAACCGACTAACATCCAATGTATCGACTTATCGAATCAACACTTGATTCGATAACCCGGCTATATCATATATAACCGACTGATACATAAAGTCGCGAGAATAGAATACGGTATGACATACACGCATTATTCTCGGTCCCGCACATATCACATATGCGCTCCTATTTCGTTTTGCCTGAGCCAGTAAAACCTCTATGTAGGACTCTAAAGACTCGACAATACGCCGGCAGTAGGTGATGATCACATCAAGCACCCACAAGCCGTCAGCGGTACTAGCTGGACGTAACGGCTACCCGGGTATTGAGCGATCAGAAGATCAGCAAGCAAGCCCGCTCCAACTCCTATAAAAGCCTGCCGGTAACACTTCCCGTACAGTCCGGTCTCCTCATCTGATATGTCGCATATCAAGTCTAGGGGTTGTAAACGTCAGGCCCCAATAACCGATAAGTCATGCCGATGTGAGGCTCATAACGGGTTGAGAAACTACTGGTAACACTTACCAGTAAATCTCTAACTCAGCCCTGGCCAGGGACTTCCCTGTTACAGCCAATCGAGCACAGCGCAACATCAACCCCCAATACCGGGAGAGACGAAACCCCTCCTATTGCTCATTGCCTCCATGTGACTCGGGACTGTACCCAAAAACCACCGTTTTGCACGCCCTCAAGGACGTGGTAAGGTGGAAATCAAAGCACAGTGGGAATCACACAAGACTCTATGACGATCTCGGGTCTACAGACTAACCTGCACAAGTGTCACCAGAGAACTGCCATCTGACGTGAGGTATAATACCAACTGGGAGTTCTCGGCGAGTCCGTCCAGTGTACCCAATCTCCACTGAGCACCCATATACCATCTCTGATGTCAAACACCAATGTATATGGGATCATCCATCGCCCATCTCATGGGTCGAGAAGCGTATACGCTAGTCTACACTGGAATATCGATGCCCCGTCACGATACACCCACGACTAGGGATCTTGAAGGATGTACTTATGGACTACCATGTCCCCACTAGTATGATCCGCATCATAGTCCAGGTAGTCAAGTACACATCCTAAGCGCTTTACCAACATGTAACTATAAGATAGTATCAAGAGACAAGTATACATGTTGAGATAAAGAGCAACCAGATAGCATACTATCATATCGAGAAAGAAAGTCCTCTCTATATATGTCCAAGCATCCAATATAATATACATCATCTGTACAATACTGGCCTCTAGGGCATACATACAACTAACAATATCATATCTGTATCTTTAATGTCTAAAGAAGGTTATGATTTTGCACTTGTAAGCAATGTTGTAAACATTCACCTTAATCTTGTTCTGATTGGGTCAGGTACATTAAGCAACGGAATATACGTATTAAACCAACCATAGATTTTCAATGTCCAGAATACACACAAAAGAATGTCTCCAGAAATAAATCATGCTTTCTTATGGCATTGTAGACTGGGTCACATCAATGAGAGAAGGTTGACGAAGTTACATACAGAAGGATATTTGTATCCGTTCGAATATCAATCATATGCAACTTGTCAATCCTGTCTCAAAGGAAAGATGACAAAGACTCCGTTCACTGGACACGGAGTAAGAGCGAGTGAGCTCTTAGGGCTCGTACACAACGATGTGTGCGGTCCAATTTCTACACATGCGTGAAGCGGTTATTCTTACTTCATTACTTTTACGAATGACTTTTCAAGGTACGGATATGTCTTCTTAATGAAACATAAATCTGAAGCCTTTGAAAAATTCCAGGAATACAAGAATGAAGTAGAAAAACAAACAGGCAAAAGTATCAAGACACTAAGATCTGATCGAGGTGGTGAATACTTGAGTGCCGAGTTCCTGGATTACCTAAAAGAGAATGGAATTCTCTCTCAGCTTACTCCTCCATACACTCCACAACATAACGGTGTATCGGAGAGATGGAACCGAACCCTATTGGATAGGGTACGTTCCATGATGAGTAACGCTGAGTTGTCGCGATCATTCTGGGGATATGCACTAGAATCAGCTGCATACCTTTTGAACCGAGTTCCAACTAAGACTGTGCCTACCACACCATATCAGATGTGGAGTGGAAAGAAACCCTATCTTAAGCACATTAAGACATGGGGATGTCCAAATTTTGTCAAAAAGCAGCATGCGGACAAACTCGAGGCACGCTCAGTACAGTGTAAGTTTGTGGGATATCCAAAGAACTCCAAGGGATATTTCTTCTATTGCGAAGAGGAACAAAAGGTTTTTGTTTCTCGTCATGCCTACTTCTTGGAAACTGAATTTTTAGAAAATTAGATAAGTGGGAGCGCAATAGAACTGGAAGAAATTCCAGAACCATGAGCTATTATTGAAAGCTTAGTAGAACCAGAGGGTTCGAAAGAACAGGAGATTCCTGTGCCGCTCCGCAGGAGTAGTAGGCAGTCTCATCCGCCCGAGAGATACTATGGTTTTCTCATAGACGGGGATAGAGAGGATTGCATCATTAATAATGATGAGCCGACTAGCTTCCAGCAGGCCATTCAGAGCGTTGACTCGGTAAAATGGCTGGATGCAATGCGGACCGAAATGAAGTCCATGTACACCAACAAAGTATGGACTTTGGACTTTGCTCCAGAAGGGGTAAAACCCGTAGGATGCAAATGGATCTTCAAGAGGAAGATTGGTGTTGATGGACAGGTTGAGACCTATAAGGCTAGACATGTTGCAAAGGGTTTTCGTCAAAGACCTGGTTTGGACTATGACGAAACCTTTTCTCTAGTAGCTATGCTCAAATCCATTCGGATCCTTCTTGCCATTGCTGCCTTCCATGATTATGAGATTTGGCAGATGGACATAAAGACCGTTTTTCTAAATGGAAATTTAGAGGAGTTTGTCTATATGGACCACTCAGAGGGTTTCATTCAGAGTGGGAGCAGCGGTAAGGTGTGCAAGTTGCTTAAGTCCATTTATGGACTAAAGCAGGCATCGCAGAGTTGGAATATCTGTTTTGATGAGACGGTCAAAGATTTTGGCTTTATCAAAAATCCAGATGAACCATGCATCTATGGTAAAATTGTAGCACGAACTGTCGTATTCCTCGTTTTATACGTGGATGACATTCTCTTGATAGGAAATGACATTCCTATGCTATAATCTGTCAAAGGGTTCTTGTCACACAGGTTCTCCATGAAAGACTTGGGTGATGCCTCTTACATTCTGGGGATCCGGATCCATTGTGATAGATCTAAGAGGATATTAGGACTTTCACAGTCCAGGTACATCGACACCATACTGAAAAGATTTAGTATGGAAGATTCCAAGCGCGGTAAACTACCGGCTTGTCACGGGATCACCCTCTCCAAAGAGATGTCTCCCAAGACTAATTTGTAAAGGGATCGCATGTCTATTATACCCTACGCTTCTGCGGTAGTCTCTATAATGTATGCGATATTGTGTACCAGACGAGATGTAGCTTATGCACTGAGTGTGGTAAGCCGGTATCAGTCAAACCCTGGGGAGAACCACTGGAGAGCGGTAAAGAACATTCTTAAGTACATGAGAAGGACTAAGGAGATGTTCTTGGTGTATGGCGGAAAAGACCTCCAAATCGAGGCCTTTGCTGACTCCAGCTTCCAGAGTGGCAAGGATGACTCCAAGTCCATGTCGGGTTATGTCTTTACCCTCAATGGAGGGGCAGTGTGTTGGAAGAGTTCCAAACAGGAAACCGTTGCTGACTCAACGATGGAAGCGGAATATATCGCTGCTTCTGATGCCGCAAAAGAATCCGTCTGGATGAGGAAGTTCTTGACAGAACTTCAGGTGGTTCCGTCCATTGTTGATCCAATACCTCTGTATTGTGACAACAACGGGGCTATAGCTTTAGCGAAGGAACCCAGGTCCCATCAGAAGTCCAGACACATCTTAAGGCGGTATCACCTGATCAGGGAGATCGTGGATCGCCAGGAGATCGAGGTTCGGAGGGTTGCTTCAGAAGATAACACTGCAGATCCATTCACGAAGGCCTTACCCCAGACTCAGTTCGAGCGGCTGATCGAGATGATAGGTCTTCGATACGCCAGTACATGGCCTTAGTGCAAGTGGGAGATTGTTAGTGTAGATGCCCTAGAGGCCATTACTGTATCATACTAGTTTGTATATTACTTGATGGAAGCTTGGGATATTCATAATTGTATAGACAATCTTGCTCGAAATGGTAGTATACTACTAGGTTTGTTTCTACTTTAATGTGTGCATGTGTTTCTTTTAGCATATCGCCTATACACATTAGTGGAGTCCTTAGGATCTTTGCTTGATTACCAGCGTTGTGATGGCAGTCACACTAGTGGGGGCTGGGTAATCTACAAGCACATCCTTATACAGGTCCCTAGTCGTAGGATTATCGAGACGGGGCATAGATATTCCGGAGTAGACTAGCGTATACGCTTCTTATCCCAGCATGGGAGATGGTCTGTCCCACAACCGTCAGTACGTCTTACTTGAGATAGTATGCGGGTGCTCGTTAAGTTACGAGTACACTGGACAGGACTCGTCGGGAACTGTTGGTTGGTGCTATACCATCAGTTCCTAGGTGACATGAGTACAGCTTAGTCCGCTGACTTGACATTGTCACTTCGCCTTGAGTGTGTTCCCACTGTTCTTAGATTGCTACCCTACCACGGCTCAAATGAGTCGTGCAAACAGGTAGCAGTTGGGTGCAGTCCCGAAGCACTTGGAGGCAGTGACGTTTAGACAGGATTCGTCTCTCCCGGTATTGGGGGTTGATATCGCGCTGTGTCTAGGAGAGCCATTACACAAAGTCCCTGGCCAGGGCAAGTGAGATATACTGGTAGCGTTTCCAGTGTTATCTCAGGGTGTTCTGGGCTACACTCCGACACGACTTGTACCACTATTAGGGGACTGACGTTTACCACCCCCTAGGCCCGACATGCGATACTCTCAGACAAACAGACCGGACTTTACGGAGATTGTCACATTCAGGCTCAGTAGGAGTTCGGATGGGTTCACCTCATCAGTCTTCTTATCGGCATCTACCTGGGGACCGTTACGTACAGCTAGTACCGCTTGCGGCCTGTGGTTAAACCCACTGCCAGCGTAGTGTCGAGTCTTTAGAGTCCCACACAGAGGGTTATTCGCCTTTGGGCTAAACAGAGTAGAGGTCGCATGGTTTTGCGACGGGGTTCGTTCACATCCGCGCACTTGTGCACGTTTGGTGTCCGGACAGCTATTACTAGCGGGCTTTGGTTTAAGCCAGATCCTAGTATATGTTTTGGGATTGGTTTTATCTCATTGTATTCGTGTTCCTCAGAACATGGATGCGGGTGTGTATGCACAGTTCACAGAGGGAGAGGCAGAGGATTCTCATTAGGGTTGATGACCGTTGTCTTTTTCCAAACCCTAATGAATATGTGAAATATGATTAATAATGTTAATTAAAGATAATGTTAGGCCACGGCGGCGCCCCGGCCGTCATCCCGAGGCCAAAATGTGGAAACCAAAACTTTTTCTTAAAACAGAAACCGGCGCTACCGCGGACTAAAAAGCCGGATCGGGCCATTAACCTATACCTAGCAAACTAGAGAAGGGATAGAATGCTATATCGAACGATCCGTGTCCTTCGGTCTTCGGCCTCCATCCCGATCTCCTCGCAGAATCTCCGGTCTTCATCTCCTCATTGGAACGGGCACCACATCGCCGGGTTCTTTTACGGGCTCCCACCTCTGGACCGAAGCAACTCGGGCACGAAATTGGTGAGCCGACGTGCCCAAGGATGCTGTAGGCTAAGTGTAGTAATGTTTGTCTCATGGGGTTGTGAAGTTGCCATAAAGATGTGGAGGAAAATAGATATGGAGATGAGCTTTAGAATTTTTGAAGCAAGCAAAAATGAGAACAAGAAATTTCCCCACACAAAAAATGAATTCCTCTTTCCACCAAATGTGGCGGGCCCCTACAAAATATGGAGAATGGAAAAGCCAAGGGAGGTGAGCATAAGAGAGGATGGAGGTAACCATAAAGAAATGGATGATAATAAGGAAATAATATCACATCAATTTCTAATCTAATCTTTTCCATTCCCATCACAATAAATGTACACATGATGAAAGAAAAGAGCAAAGATGCTATATCCATCATAATCCGTCATTTACAAATAAACCCTCCATAATTGCTAATTTGCAAATTTGCAAATTAGCCCCTCCACCAGAAAAATCCGGCCATGAAGGAACAAAGGAAAACTGGCCGAAACGGAATGCAAACTGGCAACTTCAAAAAACTGATCCCGTAATAAATTACAGGAAAACCCCGCGACTGCATATACATACCCGCATTTGTATTCCGACCGAATACAAATGCAAAGAGACAAAAATCCACACAGTACAATACTAGGATCTGGCTTAAACCAAAGCCCGCTAGTATTATCCGTCCGATCTTGATCCGTGCAATACCGCACGTATAAGATCGAACCCTGCCATATCTCCATACGGCCTCTACAGCATTTCGCCTGAAATTTGAGCAACTGTCTGTGGGGGACTCTAAAGACTCATCAATACTTTGGCAGCGGATTTAACTACTAGCACGTCAGAGGTATTAGCCGTACGTAACGAGCTACCAGGTATTGACCAAAAGAGAGGTCGATGAGCGAACTCATCCTGACACCGTACTAAGCCTGTCAGTGACAATATCCATACAGTCCGGTCCGTTCGTCTATGAGTATCGCATGGCGGGCCTAGGGGGTTGGTAAAAGTCAGACCCCCAAAAGCGGTACAAGTCGTGTCGGAGTGTAGCCCAGAACACCCTGAGATACTACTGGAATACCTACCAGTAAATCTCCAGCCTCGGCCGAGGGCTTTGTGTAATGGCTCTCCTAGACACAGTGCGACCTCACCCCCAATACCGGGAGAGACGAACCCCTACCGATCCGCTCACTGCCTCCATGTGGCTCGGGACTGTACCTAACTAAAACCTGTTTGCACGACTCCTTTGAGCCGTGGTAGGGTAGTAATCAAAGTACAGTGGGAACTCACACGAGACAAATGACGACCTCAGGTCGATGAACTAACTTGTACACATGTCACCAGGGTACTGCTATCTGACGTCAGGTATAATACCAACTAGCATGTTCCCGGTGAGTCCTGTCCGGTGTACTCATAACCCAATGAACACCTGTATACATCTTAGGTGTCACGTCCCGAAAGTACGGAACATGACCGGCACTTAAACTACGAAACGTCTCGAGGCGTACGTAATCTAAATAAGCCGAAAACCCAAAAATCCAAACCAAGGAAAGTAGTAGAGTGAAGGATAACAATTTAAAATCAATTAGTTTTAATAGCATAAGCCGAATTATGCGTTTTTAAAAACATCAAATATTTCCTGAAAATTTCGGCAGAGTCTCCTTTGTAAATACAGGCCCCCAAACGGGATAGAACATGAATAGTATACGAAATCAATAGAAAGGCATCCCCAAGCGGGAGCTAGCTCTTCGTCAATCGACAGTCACAACCACACAAGCAATATAATATACAACGCCAAGGGCGAGGATCAAAACTCAAAAGGAAACTCAAAACCACAAGAAATCCACAGAAATATAACACGCGACTCTAAGGTCGAAAGAATAAATCACTGGTCTCTATCTTAAAAAAATACATGTTTGGTTGATGAAATTTGCTAGATACAACTGAATAATATTATACAAAGTATAATGATGGGTACGATACAAATAAACCCACCTACTAGCAAGTCACCCGAAAAGAAGTAGTGCCAGCAAGCCGTAATGAAACCTGTACGGCAAAACCTGCAAGAACTGTAGCACAACGGGGGTGAGTTGCCAACTCGTGAATAGAAACATCTATGAACAGAAATCGCATGAACAACGCAATCCTAAGTCATACAATCATAATATATCCTCAAATATATAACGAGCAGCCTATAACAATGGCTAGGGTATACCTCTAAACAACGGTAATACCAAGTGCTCGTGTCAGTGCCTCAGATAGCAATATATCATATGAATGACGTATGAATGCGCGAAAACATAGTACATGTACTAAAGAAACTGCTTTCATAACTCAGTGAGATTTCTGTAGTTTTTTTTAAGAAAGAGGTATCATAGGGAAATCAGTATAAACCGTATCTACTATGGACACAAAAACATAAATCCACATATCTCAATATCTCAGGCTCCGGCTACCCAGACTGACCTGGATCATCAAATCTCAGTACCATAATATCTCGAAATCTCAATGTCTCAAATCTCAATATCTAGGGCGCCGTCAGTCCAGACCAGCCCCTACCATCCATCTCAAGACTACGAAGGTATCCTCCGGATATCCGACGCATCGGGTAATATCACCGGTCGGTAGTGCTCCCCTGCCAGGCTCAACGTCAGCAACACGACCTTCTTGCCCCGGGATACCATACCGGGTCCACCATGTACCCGAAATGGTTCATTCATCTCCTCGAATCAGGTCTCGAAATCCATCAGCAAACTCATGGTAGACGACTCATACATCATGGGAAAACCGCGCTTTTTATTTAAAAAGAGAGAAGAAGTTTGTATAAGTTTTGCGGTTTTCCCCCAAATCCAGAAAATCTCATGGAAATCTGAATCCAAAACCTCAATAGCACGTAAAATAGTGAATATATGCATGAGAATCCATGAATGCGGCATAACAATGAATAACAGTATGCATGAAGTGACAAGTAATAACTACAATGTCTAAACTGGCATATAAAGCAAGTACACTAATATCATGTCTAAACTATTAGCTAACAAGCTATGTCAATGAAATAGTATTTGTAAGTGCACGGCGGCGCCCCGGCCGTCAATCCGACGCCGGAATGCGGAAGCGGTGATAAACTTTAAATTTTTGCGGACTTTGCAAACCGGTACCACCGCGCACTAAACTCCGGATCGTAACCATTAACAAGTCTACGCTACTAACAAGAAAGGGAAGAGATTTACCGACGATCCAAGTCCTCCGGTCTTCATCTCCACTCCGATCTCCTCGCGGGATCTCCGTCCGTCTCCTCCTCGTCGGAAAGGGCACCACGAAGCCTTCTTCTTTTACGGGCTCCCGCCTCAATACCGAGGCAACTCGCGCATGAAGCCGGCAACTCGACATGCTCAAGATTTGCTGTAGGAATATAGTGTAGAGTGTATGTCTCACTTTGGGGTTGGTTGCCATAGATGGAGGAATGGTGTATAGAAAATTGGTGCTTTCAATTTTCTAGCAATGGAATGAGATGAAGAATGATATACACCAAATGAATCACTCTCAAAGATGAAGCTCTTTCCTTCTCTTTTCTTCTTCTCACTCAACCATGGAAAAACTTATGAACTTGGAAATGTAGAAGGAAAGAATATGAAGCCTTAAGGGAGGTGAGTGTAGGAGTGAAGAAGAGGTGACCACATCCAAGGGACAAAGAAACATACAACCATGCTTCACCCTTTTTCAAACCATACCCTTTCATGTCACTCAAATCTCATAAAGCAAAAGCATGGTTGAAAAGAAATGAAAGCTATCATAATCAATCTATTACAATAAACCCCCTCCACAAATGTTATTTGCACAATTGCAAATAACACCCTCCATCGGAAAAGTCCGGCCGGGAAAGAACAAAGGAAAACCGGCCGGAACGGAATGCAAACTGGCAACTCCAGAAAACTGGTCCCGTAATAAATTACAGGAAAACCCCAACACTGTGCATACACACCCGCATCTGTATTCCGTCCGGATACAAAAGCAATGAGACAAAATCTACACTGTACTAAACTAGGACCGGCTTAAACCAAAGCCGGCTAGTAATATCCGTTCGATCCTGATCCGTGCAATACCGCACGTATCTGATCGAACCCTGCCATATACCTATACGGCTACTAGTACAAACTGTCCGATCCTGATCCGTGCAATACCGCACGTATCTGATCGGACCCTGCCATATCTCCATACGGCCTCTACAGCGTTTCGCCCGAAAGCTGAGTAACTGAAAGTGTGGTGGACTCTAAAGACTCGTCAATACTATGGCTGTGGATTTAACCACTAGCATGTCAGAGGTATAAGCCAATACGTAACGGGCCACCAGCTATTGACTAAAAGGGACGTCGATGAGCGAACTCATCCTGACACCCTACTGAGCCTGTTAGTGACAATATCCGTGCAGTCCGGTCCGTTCGTCTATGAGTATCGCATGGCGGGCCTAGGGGGTTGGTAAAAGTCAGACCCCCAAAAGCGGTACAAGTCGTGTCGGAGTGTAGTCCAGAACACCCTGAGATACTACTGGAATACCTACCAGTAAATCTCCTTGCCTTGGCCAAGGACTTTGTGTAATGGCTCTCCTAGACACAGCACGACCTCACCCCCAATACCGGGAGAGACGAACCCCTGAGGATACGCTCACTGCCTCCATGTGGCTCGGGACTGTACCCAACTAAAACCTGTTTGCACGACTCCTTTGAGCCGTGGTAGGGTAGTAATCAAAGTACAGTGGGAACTCACACGAGACAAATGACGATCCCCAGGTCGATGAACTAACCTGCACACATGTCACCAGGGAACTGCCATCTGACGTCTGGTATATGACCAACTAGCATGTTCCCGGCGAGTCCTGTCCGGTGTACTCATAACCCAATGAGCACCTGTATACATCTTAGGTGATCCAACTGACACCAGTGGCTTGTGAGACCGGCCACCGCCCCTCGTCGGGGTCTCGACTGTATACACTAGTCTACTAATGGAGTATCGATGCCCGGTCTCGAAACTCCCACGACTAGGGACCTTTTAAGGATATGCTTGTAGACCCCAGCTCCCACTTATATGATCGCCCTCATACTGCTGGTGGTCAAGCAAGAATCCTAGGGGCTCTATCAACGTGTAATAGCGACGTGTCATGTCACTTAAAACAGTACACGATGATAAAGGTAAACCAGATAGCATACTATCATCTCGAGTAAGACTGTCCTACCGGGATAGGTCCTCCCTCAATCATTACAATCACGTACCTGTGACCTAATAATTGACTCTGAGGGCACTATCTCCAACAATCTCCCACTTGCACTCAAGGCTAATTATTGCGATGTCGCATACTCACAGCCCGTGTGATACCGAACATCCAACTCCTCTACTAGTCAGTCTCACAAAGCTCGTTTGCGGAACTATTGCGTTCGAGGAATAGCCTCAGTGAGTGGATCCGCTTTGTTGTTTCTTTCCATGTCTCTCTATATCTCGTGTTCGCGGAGAAACCCATCTCCCGAAATGAGCAATACCTGTCTTAGAATGTGTCTGGATGTCTGATGGGACATAGCTCATAAATGAACTCCAAATCCAAACTTCTTAGACTGTATCGTCAACTGAACTTAATCAGTATCCTGCGCGCCATGCCTCCCTCAGTATTGCCTTGGATCACCTGTCCAAAATACTGCCCCTCATCAGAGGGAAAACTATAACTCTGACAACCTCCTTGTCGTCCATGTCACCTTGGAAGCCTGGAATGATAACCGTCTCCTGAATGAGGCTGTCGTTATCATATCCCTAGAACATCCACTTATGTTCTAAAACTGCTTCCGACTGTTTCTCCAGGATTGGATTAATGTCAACTTCTTGCATCTAGTGCAAGAACAACATCTGGTGTGGTACTTGACATCTCATGATTGACTCAATTGCCTAAGCAAGTGATCTGCCAATCATGCACGTCCCTCTCCCCTTTAGTCTGTAAGACACCTTTGGAGAGGGTGACTCCATAACCTGCAGGTACACTACCGTGCCAGGAGTCGTCCATCCTAAATACTCTTAGAATGCTGTCAAGTACCCTGATTGGGAAACTACCCAAATCTAGATCTAAAACCATAGATCTAGTAACCAGTATGTCTGATATAATATCCAATTCCTATGTGGAGAAACAACTGTGTGACGACCAAAGTGCAACCGATTGTAGTATAGGAGTTTCTTTTCCTATTCTGTGTATGTCATCCAGATACCAGGACATCACACCCTACTACCTTCTCAACAGATCCATCCCCTTTTCTGATGAAGTCAAACCCATGACTGTCACGTCAGAAATAGATGATCTATCTCCGCTACTGGTGCTCCAGTCTATAAATAGACATAAGCTACCAGTCCACCAATGCTTCCGCTGCTCCCACTGACTACGACAACCCTCTGGCAGAGTCATATACACGTACTTCTAAAGCTAGTTTAGAACGACGCTATACTCATCCTCCCACCGGGTCTCGCAACCTGGAACAACAGCAATGGTAATTTTGGGTAAACAAGAACTTCCCTGTCACCGTCCTTGAGGCTACCGGAGTACCTCTCGGGTGCCTGAAGTTACCCACCTTATCTGCGGAGTGGCCAATGGAATGTCAATCCAGATTGAATCTTTAGGTTCCTTATCAAATCTTCAGTAATCGTTTGTGGTTCTGGAATCACTTCCAGTTCTACCATACTCCCACTACTGTTTTCTGAAAAAAAATCCATTTTTAATA
This sequence comes from Agapanthus africanus, assembly GCA_030015575.1. Lineage (NCBI taxonomy): Eukaryota > Viridiplantae > Streptophyta > Magnoliopsida > Asparagales > Amaryllidaceae > Agapanthus > Agapanthus africanus. The sequence goes on along the minus strand of CM057343.1, from coordinate 248,061,231 downwards.
AAACTGTGGCGAGTCTAGAACAATATCGCTATTGTTCATCCAGATGGTAGAAAATCAACCCTCGTCATAGCCTGGGTCAACCCACAAACAGCCATTACAGAAACGTGCCTTGAATTGTCCAGTGTCTGGTTTTAATCATAAACCGGACAACTCCCCGTACCTTAACATCGTTAAGATATGAACTGTTCTATATCCAATATAGAAACAGAGGCACTGATTTAATTGAACCAGATTCAAATCATGCAGCTGTCCCCAGCGCATGTCAACTAAATGGAAGGAGGCCGATCAGCGTTACTCAACTTAGGAGAGCTTCCAATTATGAGTAACCTGAAAGAGAAGCAAGATCTCTTTATCATTACTATCAACTGAATACCATACACAAGTATCTACATCTTCGATCTCTTTGAAGAATCCCGATACTTGCTATACCTGGTTCTCTACTCTATTCAAATACCAATAACTTCTCCAAATTCGGACCCTGTGTTTCCACGAAACACTTGTCTAAAAACTAGAGAAGTCATAAGTAAACTGAATGTAGTACGAGGACCAACCCCTCTGTCCCGATGGACCCTGGACAACATACAATACTTTGTATAAGTCCCTTGAGTCTGATAACTCATTCACTGTGTGTCGTAGGTCGAAAACTGTACTTATGGTTAAGAAGAATTACACCGCTGTTTAATGCTCCTTACCTAACCATCCACTGATATAGGTAAATGTCGTAGACATAATTTCAGAAAGGTATATCTCACTCTATGAAAATAGACGTACAGATATATCAATTTGAAATTGGTGCATAACAGCGGATATTCAAAACCAAATATTTGCCGACCGGCAAACAGCCCAGGTGATTTCCTCAAATATCACCGATTACAACGAATCCCGATATAATGAGGATAATCACCCAATTCCCAATAACTTACTCCCACTCATCATCTATAAAACCATACAGATGTGAGAATCGTACCTGGTAAATACATACCCTGGAGTAAGTATCTAATCGGGAAATCAGTTTTCCTTTAACATTACACAGTGAAACTGAAACATTGAAATGTTTCGTGGGGTATCCCGGTATTCATAGTAATGCCTCTTCCATTATCCAGATTCACAACTACAACCGTATAATTCATTGCCATCTCTCCACATCCCTTCATATGTCTTTAGTCATTACCTTCTGCACACCCCTTTATGCCAAATGGTTTTCTTCCTTCCCTACCGTTCGGCACCAGCCTATGGTTTGGAAGAAGACTATCCAATAAGCATAATGGGTGTACTGTCCTAATCCTAGGAACACTCGCAATGAGAGAGGGTGAAGATAAAAGACAACCGAATAAACCTTATTCCTATTTCTCCTGAACCAGAATCTATCCCCGAACTGGAACAAGTTCCATTCGAGTTCGTATATAACCATACGATGGAGTATCCAAATAAACTGTGGATCTTCGTAGTGATACGGAGTGTCCTGGAGAAATACAAAGGTGATGTGGGAGTGGTAACGAAATATTTGGTTTGGTCGTGAATATCTGTTGCAATTTACTTTGCCCTCTTACTAATCCCTTGCTTTGTCTGAACTTAATACCTTCTGCACACCATCGTTATGCTAATTGGTTTTCTTCATTCCCTACCGGTCGGCACCAGCCTAAGGTTTGGAAGAAGACAATCCAATTTGCGTAATAGGTGTACTACCCCTAAACCAAGGAGTACTCGTAACCTGAGAGAGGGTAAAAGGAAAAGACAACTGAATAATCCTATCTGTTTTCTCTAGAACCGGAAACCATCCTCGAATTCCTTCGAGTTCGTATCTAACCATACGATGGTTTTGTCCAATGGAAGTGGACGTTCGCAGTAATACGGGGTGTCCTGGAGAAAAGGGTAAAAGTAGGAGTGGCAATGAGGTCTGCAACTCTGACAATCCAAAAGCCAGTGTTAAGAAGGTTCGGTCAACTTGGTCACTGAGTCAAAGTCTTAGGGTCGGGTCAATGGTCGCTGCCAAAGAGAGAGAGAAAAGAAACACTCAGCGTGCACTCTAACCTAGATCAGAATGGTTACCAATTTATCTAATCTGGAATCCTCCCACTGTACCTCAAATTCTCCTCCAAACCTGAAAGAAGAATTAGTCGGGAACACCCGAGGAGTAAACCAACTCATCAGTAGGAATCGTGATCCAACTCTCATCGCATGATAAAGTGACGGAATCCGCTCACGTTATCACACTCCAGAAGGTATGCGCATATCTGGCAAGTTTCAGTACTTTTGAAACTCCCGATGTGATTTTTGCCCCATGCTCTTATGACCTTGGCGAAGGTCAACAAATCATAAGTCACATGTCAAGTTCTACCCGTCATTATCCAGGTTAATTTGAATCCACCCGTACAAGCCCTTGACGAAGGTCAACAAGGCTGTACGACTGTCCCAAACCAACGCATCTATCTATGCAGCAGAAAGGTAACAAGCAGCTACCATACACTATGCCTTGACGAAGGTCAACAAACATAGCATGAATACTACGTGCTACCCGTCTGAAACGACGGAGGGCTACGAATGGTTTCTGGCGAAAACCTTTAACGTAAAGAACTTGATATCGTCGAAGGAACGGATAGCTTTTTAGAAAATATAGTGACGAAAACCGTTGCTAAAGAGGTCACTCCCGGTGAAGGGATCTCGGCTCTTTCCCCGTAGAATGGGGTGCAGGATATTCCAAATGAATACCGCGATGCAAAGCAAAAGTAATCGGCTATAGTGAAGTTAATGCCCTGACGCAAACTTCTGTCCAAGGGGTCACTCCCGGTGAAGGGATCTCGGCCCTTGCCTCGTCGACTGAGGAGCAGGATATTCCAAATGAATACCACGATGCAAAACAAAAGTGAACGTCCTTGCAATAACAGCTTTTTGAAAAGTGTTCCAACAACATCAGAATAGGTTTGTTAAACTTGCATTGATCCGAATCAATGCAGTCCCATCAATTAATCACACCACAAAGAACGAAAATATACTGACGTACGTATATGCCATCCGCATTCGCCACTGGGTCCCGTCATCACCCGTTAGGTTAGCTAACTAACGGCAGAGCAGGGACTGGACTAGCGCGGATGAAAAACATATACAACATCTACTAATATATATACCAATATATAGTATTTCGCTCAAGGCGTGAATAAAATGCAGGATCACAGAAATGTACAGCATCACAGAACAATACAGATATCTGGGATCCCCGGGTTTCACAGAGCCGCTGAAACCCGACGTTCCCCTGGTCGTGTGGATAGCCTGTGCAATGAAAACCTAGACCCCTACGGGCGCGGCAAGTCACCCGCCAAAACCTGAAGCGAGGCAGCCCCCTTCAGCACCGTGAATGGACCACCCAGCACTTCACGGAATCCGGTCACTTGGGCACCCCTCCTGGGTCAACCTGTACCCCCTACGAGTGCGGCGAATAGTCCGCCAATCCTGGAGTGAAGCCCCCTCCGTCCCAATGCCATGAGATGCGGGCTTGTTGCCCTCCAGAACCCGGCTATCCGTGCACCCCTCCGCGGGGCAATCCTAGTACAGAAAGTAAAATATACATACACCGGGTACATCGACCGCAACCAGGTCGTGCCCCAAAAGAATAATACAGTCAGGCAGTGACGGCAGTCCACATGTCGGACGCTCGCCCTGCAATATCAAATGTACATAATACAACAAAACTGTACTAGCATTGCATCCAGGCTATCCCCCGCGACCGATCCGCAACATCACAGAAAATATATAGAACATCAACGTGAAAGTCACGTTCGCAAATCCGTCTAACCGGGCTATAGCAGTTAGACCGGATTTACCGATCGAGTGACATTCACGGTCGCAGATATAATGTAAATACTGTGAAAAATGTGTTTAAAAAATTTCCGATTGATCAAACAATTAACAAGTGGGCCCCAAAGAAAACTGTAGCACTCACAGAAACAATTGGCCCAACTTTAATATTCCAAAGCCCATATTTTAAGCCCAGAATACCTCTGTAAAAAAATGGTGAAGTGATGTGAATAGTGCGCGGCGGAAGGGCCGCACAAAGGGGGTTTTCGCGGCGGTTCCGCGCTCCAACTGTGGATTTACTTCGTCAAATTTTTACAGAACTCTTAGATTTTCCAGTACATCAATATTTTATAACCTGAAAAATTTTTCGAGACCAAAAATTTTCAACAGAAACTGTCGTGGGCAAATACGGGTTTTTGGACATTTCGATCGATCGGAACTGAAAAACACATTACACAAAGCTAGACTAAGTTAATGGCGAGGCTCTGATACCACTGTAAGTGCACGGCGGCGCCCCGGCCGTCAATCCGACGCCGGAATGCGGAAGCGGTGATAAACTTTAAATTTTTGCGGACTTTGCAAACCGGTACCACCGCGCACTAAACTCCGGATCGTAACCATTAACAAGTCTACGCTACTAACAAGAAAGGGAAGAGATTTACCGACGATCCAAGTCCTCCGGTCTTCATCTCCACTCCGATCTCCTCGCGGGATCTCCGTCCGTCTCCTCCTCGTCGGAAAGGGCACCACGAAGCCTTCTTCTTTTACGGGCTCCCGCCTCAATACCGAGGCAACTCGCGCATGAAGCCGGCAACTCGACATGCTCAAGATTTGCTGTAGGAATATAGTGTAGAGTGTATGTCTCACTTTGGGGTTGGTTGCCATAGATGGAGGAATGGTGTATAGAAAATTGGTGCTTTCAATTTTCTAGCAATGGAATGAGATGAAGAATGATATACACCAAATGAATCACTCTCAAAGATGAAGCTCTTTCCTTCTCTTTTCTTCTTCTCACTCAACCATGGAAAAACTTATGAACTTGGAAATGTAGAAGGAAAGAATATGAAGCCTTAAGGGAGGTGAGTGTAGGAGTGAAGAAGAGGTGACCACATCCAAGGGACAAAGAAACATACAACCATGCTTCACCCTTTTTCAAACCATACCCTTTCATGTCACTCAAATCTCATAAAGCAAAAGCATGGTTGAAAAGAAATGAAAGCTATCATAATCAATCTATTACAATAAACCCCCTCCACAAATGTTATTTGCACAATTGCAAATAACACCCTCCATCGGAAAAGTCCGGCCGGGAAAGAACAAAGGAAAACCGGCCGGAACGGAATGCAAACTGGCAACTCCAGAAAACTGGTCCCGTAATAAATTACAGGAAAACCCCAACACTGTGCATACACACCCGCATCTGTATTCCGTCCGGATACAAAAGCAATGAGACAAAATCTACACTGTACTAAACTAGGACCGGCTTAAACCAAAGCCGGCTAGTAATATCCGTTCGATCCTGATCCGTGCAATACCGCACGTATCTGATCGAACCCTGCCATATACCTATACGGCTACTAGTACAAACTGTCCGATCCTGATCCGTGCAATACCGCACGTATCTGATCGGACCCTGCCATATCTCCATACGGCCTCTACAGCGTTTCGCCCGAAAGCTGAGTAACTGAAAGTGTGGTGGACTCTAAAGACTCGTCAATACTATGGCTGTGGATTTAACCACTAGCATGTCAGAGGTATAAGCCAATACGTAACGGGCCACCAGCTATTGACTAAAAGGGACGTCGATGAGCGAACTCATCCTGACACCCTACTGAGCCTGTTAGTGACAATATCCGTGCAGTCCGGTCCGTTCGTCTATGAGTATCGCATGGCGGGCCTAGGGGGTTGGTAAAAGTCAGACCCCCAAAAGCGGTACAAGTCGTGTCGGAGTGTAGTCCAGAACACCCTGAGATACTACTGGAATACCTACCAGTAAATCTCCTTGCCTTGGCCAAGGACTTTGTGTAATGGCTCTCCTAGACACAGCACGACCTCACCCCCAATACCGGGAGAGACGAACCCCTGAGGATACGCTCACTGCCTCCATGTGGCTCGGGACTGTACCCAACTAAAACCTGTTTGCACGACTCCTTTGAGCCGTGGTAGGGTAGTAATCAAAGTACAGTGGGAACTCACACGAGACAAATGACGATCCCCAGGTCGATGAACTAACCTGCACACATGTCACCAGGGAACTGCCATCTGACGTCTGGTATATGACCAACTAGCATGTTCCCGGCGAGTCCTGTCCGGTGTACTCATAACCCAATGAGCACCTGTATACATCTTAGGTGATCCAACTGACACCAGTGGCTTGTGAGACCGGCCACCGCCCCTCGTCGGGGTCTCGACTGTATACACTAGTCTACTAATGGAGTATCGATGCCCGGTCTCGAAACTCCCACGACTAGGGACCTTTTAAGGATATGCTTGTAGACCCCAGCTCCCACTTATATGATCGCCCTCATACTGCTGGTGGTCAAGCAAGAATCCTAGGGGCTCTATCAACGTGTAATAGCGACGTGTCATGTCACTTAAAATAGTACACGATGATAAAGGTAAACCAGATAGCATACTATCATCTCGAGTAAGACTGTCCTACCGGGATAGGTCTCCCTCAATCATTACAATCACGTACCTGTGACCTAATAATTGACTCTGAGGGCACTATCTCCAACAGTGTTTTCTAAAGTGTTCGTGATATGGCAATTACCGATGAAGATGTGTGTGAGCCGGCAATTAAGTGTACGTGGTACATACGTATCATCGGTAATGGTGATGGTGTCCTAACAGCATGATATCAATAATGAAATATGAATTACAATAAGTATGCGATGCGGGGCAACAACAATAATATGCGGGAGCCGAATACTAGACACAACGATAACTAAACCGCATTACCCTAATATAAGTCCTATAATAGTGCCTTTTGAAATGACACGAATCGCGGTGTTTTGAAAATAAGGGCTACGGTGTTTTTAAGAAAAGATACGTCTTTTGAAATATCCGTAGAATCCCTTGACCTATCTTTTTAAAATACCCACGATTCGCTAGTTTTGAAATAGGTAGGAGTCTAATCTAGTCTAACAACTACACTAAACTATACAGCTGAACTAACAAGCTGAACTACAGGTAAGGAAACCGCCTAACATCTGAGTCGATACATATACATACCTGTATATATATTAGTCGATGATCCCACCTCAATAATATCATATCCGATACCATATCTAAAATCAGACATCCCAAGTCAAGAGTGCGGATCCATCATCAATATATAGCTCGTACGTAATCCGTCGTACGGTATCCCCAAATCTGGGTACGGGTCAATATCATACTCATCACACTGTTCATCTGATATCCTCTTTATCAAGATCATCATCTGGGGTACTGACCTACGTCTAGTACACTACTAAAATCACTATTCACATGGCATCATCATCCAAAAATCCGCTATAACATCAGGACGTATCTCAAGTACGAATCCCGCCATATCACCGATCTCACGGCCTCAACTCAAATCTCATCGACTCATCTCAATCCCAAGTATCATCCGCAAATCCAGTATGTGAACACCTAGTCCCATACCCAGGTGAACACATAATACATATCCCCATATACGCACAGGTAATAACATAGATGTATGCATGTGTATGTGTGCGTGTGTGGGTGTAACAACTACTCTAGGGTTTCACAACTAACACTAACTAATCCATGAACACCTAGAATCTACCTTTATCATCAAGTCTCATATCAACATAATATATATAATCAAAATATATGTGTGTATACGTATTCGTATACATCATCACGAACTGCGGGGGTGCTATACGCCATCCACCCGACTTCTCCCTGTAGATATAAATCTACTCACCTGGTCCTCGCTCGCCGGTGCTGACGTCGCCATGCGTTTGCTTGTCGTCTCGAAGTCCACATGGGGTACCTACATATCATAACGCACCGTATCGCATTAAAACCAAATTCGAAATCGAAACGGCATACGAAAATCAAATCGGCACGCGCATCACGCATAGGTCAAAACCTATCGCCTACGCATGCAAGAATAGCCAAACCAACCCTCGATGTCGATGTACAAACGTCAAACCATCGAGAAAGACCCAAACACTCTCATTTGCGTATTCACGAACACTAATTATAATATAAAATAGGTAAAAATTCACAAAAACCCCAAATTCACCTTAAAAGCCATTTTTCCGAAAATCTAGCAAGCAAAAATTACCCGTTTTAGTACAAAACTCGACGTTTAAACAAATCTAGCGGCCATAATACTTATTAAATATCTTAAATAAGTCATAAAAACAATTTCCATAATTTAATCCCAATAAATTTAATTAACCCCAAAATTCTAGTTTACAATATACCCAAATTTTAACAATTTTATAGCAAAAATGCACAAACAACAATTTAGCTTGGATTTTCATGAACTAAAAGCATTAAACCACTCAAAATAATATTTATAATGACATGAAACCTTAATTTGAATTTTATCTCACAAGAATATAATTATTTTAAAAACCTAGTTTACAATTTATATAAATATCACAATTTAAATCAACAAAAAGCAAATTAGCAACTTAATTTGATTTAGCAAAATATTAATATGGTAAATACCTCCCACAACCATAGTCTCACAACACAAAACCCTAACTAGATTTTTTACAAACCCTAATCTAAAGCTTCTCTTGCAACCCCACATCTTTCAATTAAACCATAATTAAACACCTAACAAGCTTCATTAAGGAATTTAAACCAATAATTGAACAATGGGTCAAAAGTTATACCTCACAAACCATGATCAAACTTGAAATTTATAACTCCAATTAGAAATCCTTGCTCCAAGATCCATGCTAAAGAAGATGAGGGAAAATGGGTAGGAGTCGGATTTGGATTTTAGCTTTATTTTTGAGGTATTTTTGAGGCAAAATGAGAGAGGGAGAAAGAGGGGTTGTTGTTGGTGCAGGAAATAGAGTTGCTCGGCCAGAATTGAGAGAAGAGGAGAGAGAGTGAGGTAGGGAAAGTGAAGAAAAAGTCAAAGTCCACCAAACTTCTTTCATTTTCTTTTCTTTTCTTTTCTTTTCTTATGAAAGTGAGGTGATTGGAGAGAGAGAGAGAGAGAGAGGGGCTGTCAAGTGGGGCCGGCCACAAGGGGAGGGGGAAAGAGGGTGAGGTTTGGGTGTGTAGGTTAGGGAAAAAGATAAATATATTACCCCAATTCCCAATAACACTAATTTCGCTAATTATGCCCTTTTTCTTCGATATTTTCTAAACCGTTTTGGCAAACCATTTCATTTCAAAAACCACATGAAAAAATTTTGTTTAGTGTGTTATGATGCACAAAATTTTTTTCAACTCATTCCAATTTGTAATTTTCCTTAATTAAATGTATTAGTGACGGCTTAAAATAATATTAAAATAATTAATTTCGGAAAAAATTTCAGAAAATTTGAAATTTCACCAGTGGCTCAATAAACAACAAATACTAGCAATTACATAGCTAGAATATGTATATTAAATTTTATAATAAAGATATTTGTATATTGACTTTTTAAAGAAAACCCCCTCATTTTACCGATTTTCCGAAATTTCACCGAAATGATTTTCAAAACGTTACATTAGGTGAACCAACTGACACCAATGGCTTGTGAGACTGGCCACCGCCCCTCGTCGGGGTCTCGACTGTATACACTAGTCTACTCTGGAGTATCATGCCCTGTCTCGAAAACTCTCACGACTAGGGACCACTTTAAGGATGTGCTTATAGACCCCAGCTCCCACGTATATAATCGCCATCATACTGCTGGCAGTTAAGCAAGAATCCTAAGGGCTCTATCAACGTGCAATAGTGATCTGTAAGGTCACCTAAAGCAGTACACGATGATAAAGATAAACCAGATAGCATATGATCATCTTGAGTAAGACTGTCCTACCGGTATAGGTCCTCCCTCAATCATTGCAATCACGTGCCTGTGATCCAATAATTGACTCTGAGGGCACTATCTCCAACAATCTCCCACTTGCACTTAAGGCTAATTATTGCGATGTCGCATACTCACAGCCTGTGTGATACCGAACACCCAACTCCTCTACTAATCAGTCTCACAAAACCCGTTTGCGAAACTAATGCGTTCGAGGAATAGCCTTAGTGAGTGGATCCGCTCAAATGTTTCTTTCTATGTCTCTCTTTATCTCAAGTTCACGGAGAAAGCCATCTCCCGAAATTAGCAATACCTGTCTTAGAATATGTCTGGATATCTGATGGGACCTAGTCCATAAATGTACTCCAAATCCAAACCTTTTAGACTGTATCGTCAACTGAAAATAATCAGTATCCTGCGACATGCCTCCCTCAGTATCAGCTTGGACCACATGTCCAAACTGCAGCCCCTCGTCAGAGGGAAAACTATAACTCTGACAGTCACTCTGTCATCCAGGTCACCTTGGAAGCCTGGAATGATAACCATCTCCCGAACGAGGCTGTTGTTATCATATCCCTAGAACATTCACTTATGTTCTAAAACTGCTTCCGAACGTTTCTCTAGGATTGGATTAATATCAACTTATTACATCTCGTGCAAAAACAATATCTGGTGTGGTACTTGACATCTCATGATCAACTCAATTGCCTAAGCAAGTGATCTACCAATCATGCGCATCCCTCTCCCCTTTAGTCTGTAAGACACCTTTAGAGAGGGTGACTCCATCACTTGCAGGTACACTACCGTGCCAGGAGTCGTCCATTCTAAATACTCTTAGAATGCTGTCTAAGTACCCTGATTGGGAAACCACCCAAATCTGGATCTAAAACCATAGATCTAGTAACCAGAATGTCTGATATAATATCCAAGTCCTATGTGGAGAAACTACTGTGTGACAACCAAAGTATAACCGATCGTAGTATAGGAATTTCACTTCCTACTCTATGTATGTCATCCAAATATCAAGACATCACACCCTACTACCTTCTTAACAGATCCATCCCCTATTCTGATGAAGTCAAACTTTTGACTGTCACATCAGAAATAGATGATCTATCTTCGCTATATCTGCTTAAGTCTATAAATAGACATAAGCTACTTGTCCACTATACTTCCGCTGCTCCCACTGACCACGAAAACCCTCTGGCAGAGTCATATAAACGTACACTTCTAAAGCTAGTTTAGAACGATGCTATACTCATCCTCCTGCCGGGTCTCATAGTCTGGAACAACAGTAGTGTCAAGTCTGGGTAAACAAGAACCTCCCTGTCACCGTCCTTGAGGATAACGGAGTACCTCTTGGGTGCCTGAGATTACCCACCATATCTGCGGAGTGGCCAATGGAATGTCAATCCAAATTGAATCTTTAGGTTCATATCATATTTTCAGTAATCGTTTGCGGTTTTGGAATCACTTCCAGTTCTACCATACTCCCACTATTGTTTTCTGAAAAAATCCATTTTTTTATTAAAACTGTGGCGAGTCAAGAACAATATCACTATTGATCTTCCAGATGGTAGAAAATCAACCTTTGACATAGCTCGGGTCAACCCACAAATAGCCATTACAGAAACGTGCCTTGAGTTATCCGGAGTCTGGTTTTAAGCATAAGCCGGAAAACTCCCCGTACTTTAACAATGTTAAGATACGAACTATTCTATATCCAATATAGAAATAGAGGCACTGATTTAATTGGAACCAGATTCAAATCATGCAGCTGTCTCCAGTGCATGTCAACTAAATGGAGAGAGGCCGATCAGCATTACTCAACTTAGGAGTACTTTCAATTATGAGTAACCTGAAAGAGAAGCAAGTTCTCTTAATCATTACTATTAACTGAATACCATACACAAGTATCTACATCCTCGATCACCTTGAAGAATCCCGATACTTGCAATACCTGGTTCTCTACTTTATTCTTATATCTATAACTTCTCAAAACTTGGACCTTGTGTTTCTACGAAACACATGTCTAAGAACCAGAGAAGTCACAAGTAAACATAATATAGTACGAGGACTAACCCCTCTGTCCTAATGGACACTGGAACATACAATACTCTGTATAAGTCCCCTGAGTCCAATTTCTCATTCCCTGTATGCCGTAGGTTGAAAACTGTACTATGGTTATGATGAATTACACCGCTGTTTAATGCTCCTTACCTAACCATCCACTGATATAGGTAAACGTCATAGACATAATTTCAAAAAGGTATATCTCACTCTATGAAAATAGACGTACAGATGTATCAATTTGAAATTGGTGCATAATAGCGGATATTCAAAACCAAATATTTGTCGTCCGGCAAACTACCCAGGCGATTTCCTCAAATATCGCCAATTACAACGAATTCCGATATAATGAGGATGATCACCTAATTCCCAATAATTTACTCCCACTCATTATCTGTAAAACCATACAGATGTGAGAATCATACCTGGTAAATACATACCCTGGAGCAAGTGTCTAATTGGGAAATCAGTTTTCTATTAACAGTACACGGTGAAACTGAAACATTGAAATGTTTCGAAGGGGTATCCGGGTATTCCTAGTAATGCCTCTTCCATTTTCAGATTCACAACTGTAACCGTATATTTCTTTGCCATCTCTCCAAATCCCTTTTTATGTCTTTAGTCATTACCTTCTGTACACCCTCTTAGGCTAAATGGTTTTCTTCCTTCCCTACCATTCGGCACCAGCCTATGGTTTGGAAGAAGACTATCCAATAAGCATAATGGGTGTACTGTCCTAATCCTAGGAGCACTCACAACCTGAGAGAAGGTGAAGATAAAAGACAACCGAATAAACCTTATTCTTATTTCTCCTGAACCAGAATCCATCCACGAACCGGAACAAGTTCCTTTCGAGTTCGTATATAACCATACGATGGAGTATCCAAATAACTGTGGATCTTCGTAGTGATACGGAGTGTCCTGGAGAAATACAAAGGTGAAGTAGGAGTGGTAATGAAATACTTGGTTTAGTCGTGAATAGCAGTCGCAGTTTACTTTGCCCTCTTACCAATCCCTTTATTTGTCTTTACATTATACCTTCTGTACACCATCATTAGGCTAATTGGTTTTCTTCATTCCCTACCATTCGGCACCTGCCTATGGTTTGGAAGAAGACTATCCAATGAGCGTAACAGGTGTACTATCCCTTAATCCAAGGAGCACTGTTCATCACAGAAAACTGCATTTTATACCGCCCATTCTTATGCTCGTTTGTTTATAGATAGGTGCTTTTAATCCGTGTTTGCTACATATTTACAGGTTACAGGTTCCCAGTCTAAAATAATACAAATCAGACAAATCTCTACAGTTGTGCCAATATCCAGAACATCTGTCATAGACAGATAAAAGCCGGGTTCCAGTCATCCGTATCCATCCAGTGCCGCGTACCAGCTCCAGAGATAAGACATATGCCAGTGGTCATTTGTGTCTCGGACAAGCACAAAGCACGAGAGGGACAAGCACAAAGCACGAGACAAGCACAAAGCACGAGACAAGAACAAAGCACGAGAGGGACAAGCACAAAGCACGAGTGGGTATGGTTCATTCAATGCATAAAGTGTTGATGTGATTCAAAAATTCAAAGATTCAAACTTCCCTCCAAACTTTGGGTGCATTCAAATTGAAATTAAAGGAAAGGTCTTGTTTTGCCTATAAAAGGAAACTATTGGGTAAGTGAGAAGGAGTCCAATTTTGCCATACATTGTATCATTCTTTTACTTAGCTTCCCTTTGAGATCCCTGCCTTCTCTTGATCTTTCAACCTCTTCATTGAGCTTGAAGGTTTAAGGGTTGGTTATTGATCTCAAGGGTTGTATCTTCATATGGAATCAATAAAGCTCTTCTCTTTTTTGTGCCTTCATTCACCATGAGTTCTTTGCCTCTTCTTGATCTTGCAATCTCTTCATTGAGCTTGCAAGTTTAAGATTTGGTTATTGAACCCATGTCTTGTTTTGGGTTCCATGGTTCTTAGTATTTTCTTTCTTGCTCTTTTACATTCATGCAATTTATTACCTTGCTTTACTTTCTTGCACTTTAAATTCCATGCACTTACTTACTTGTAATCTTTTCTTTTCTTTGTTCTTTTGTTCTCTCTTTTTGGTTTGTTTTGTGAATGGTTGTTAATATGGTGTTGTTAGGAATAAATACGATATTGTAAGTTAAGGTTTCTTTGCCCATTTCCTTTTCCCGTATTTTCCATTGAACTCCGTCCAAACGTTACGCAAGCGCTCGTTAGGCACCCTACCCTACCCAGGTAACGGTGATTCCTAACCGCGACCGGTTGCGTTCGGTTTGGCCGGAGGCGAAAGTAAGAGACAAGAACGGACGGACAAGGGTCAATAAGCCGGATTCCACGAATACCGTGCTTAACTACCCTAATCCACGTTGTTTCCGATTGTTCTAGCTTCAATCGTTAAGTTCGGCTCAAAGGTTTTGAGTGCGGATTTCCTTAGCTTACACCATCGTATCTTTTCCTAACAACTTTATACTTGCATATAACACATAGGTTAGATAAACAACAAATCCGTCTACGCGCATTAACTCGTAACGACAAGAACATTAAACGCTCCGTCTCCCTATGGATCGACCCGTGCTCAACCGGCTAGCTGCAAAGCGACACCGTCTTGATTGCGGTTAACTTTAATTCTTTCAATCAAGCACTCGCAACCTGAGAGAAGGTAAAAGGAAAAGACAACTGAATAGTCCTATCCGTTTTCTCCAGAACCGGAAACCATCCTCGAATAAATTCCTTCGAGTTCGTATATAACCATATGATGGTTTTATCCAATGGAAGTGGACATTCGTAGTAATAGGGGTGTTCTGGAGAAAAGGGTAAAAGTAGGAGTGGCAATGAGGTTTGCAACTCTGACAATCCAAAAGCCAGTGTTTAAGAAGGTTCGGTCAACTTCGTCACTGAGTCATAGTCAAGGATCAGGCCATGGTTGCTGCCAAAGAGAGAGAGAAAAGAAACACTCAGCGTGCACTCTAACCTAGATCAGAATGGTTATCACTTTATCTAATCAGGAAACCTCCCACTGTAACGTCAAATTCTCCTCCAAACCTGAAAGAAGAATTAGTCAGGATCATCCGAGGAGTAAACCAACTCATCAGTGGGAATCGGGATCCAACTATCATCGCATGATAACGTGACGGAATCCACTCACGTTATCACACTCCAGATGGTATGCGCATGCCTGACAAGTTTCAGTTTCTTTAGAAACTCCCGATGTGATTTTTACCCTAAGTGGCTTATGACCTTGACTAGGTCAACAAACCATAAACCGCTAGTCAAGTTCAACCCGTCATTATTCTGGATTGCATTAAACCCACCCGTACGTGCCCTTGACGAGGTCAACAAGGCTGCACGACTGTCCTAACCAATCCCATTTATGCAACAAATAAGCACCACTTAGCTACCGAACACTACGTCTTGATTAGGTCAACAAACACAGCACGAATACTAAATAATACCCGTAGGAAATGACGGAGTGCTACGGCTGGTTTTTGGAGAAAAACCTTTAACGTAATGAACTTGATATCGTTGAAGGAACTGCATAGATTTTTATAAAAATATAGTGACGAAAACCTTTGCTAAAGAGGTCACTCCCGGTGAAGGGATCTCGGCTCATTCCTCGTAGAATGAGGTGCAGGATATTCCAACTGAATACTACGATGCAAAGCAAAAAGTAATCGGCTATAGTAAGGTTATTACCCTAACGCAAACTTCTGTCCAAGGGGTCACTCCCGGTGAAGGGATCTCGGCCCTTGCCTCGTCGACTGAGGTGCTGGATATTCATAACCGAATACCACTGTACAAAACAAAAGAGAACGTCCTTGCAATAACAGCTTTTTGAAAAATTGTTCCAACAACATCAGAATAGGTTTGTTTAGCTTGCATTGATCCGAATCAACGCAGTCCCATCAATTGATCACACCACAAATGAACGAAAATACGATGTACGTATATGCCATCCGCATTCGCCACTGGGTCCCGTCATCACCCGTTAGGTTACTTAACTAACGACAGAGCGGGGACTGGACTAGCGCGGATGCAAAACATATACGACATCTACTAGTATATATAACAATATATAATATTCGCTCAAGGCATGATAAAATGCAACATCACAGAAATGTAATAAGTGTCACAGAACAATACAGATATCTGGGATCCCCGGGTTTCATAGAGCCTCTACTGAAACCCGACGTTCCCCTGGTCGTGTGGATAGCCTGTGTAATGAAATCCTAGACCCCTACGGGTGCGGCAAGTTACCCGCCAAAACCTGAAGCGAGGCAACCCCCTTCAACAACATGAATGGACCACCAAGCACTTCACGGAATCCGGTAACTTGTGCACCCCTCCTTGGGTCAACCTATACCCCCTACGAGTGCGGCGAATAGCCCGCCAATTCTAGAGTAAAGCTCCCTCTGTCTCAAAGCCATAAGATGCGGGCTCGTTACCCTCTAGAACCCGGCTATCCGTGCACCCCTCCGCAGGGTAATCCTAGTACAGAAAGTAAAATATACAACGGGAACATCGACCTCAGCCCGGTCGTGCCCCAAAAAGAATAATATACAAACAGGCAGTGACGACAGTCCACATGTCGGACGATCGCCCCGCAATATCAAATGTACATATACAACCAAACTGTACTACCATTGCACCCAGGCTATCCACCACGACAAATCCGCAACATCACAGCACAACACAGAACATCAACGTGAATGTCACGTTCGCAAATCCGTCTAAAAGGGCTATAGCAGTTAGACAGGATTTACCGATCAAGTGACATTCACGGTCGCAGATATAATGTAAATACTGTGAACTTACATGTTTAAAATTTTCGATCGACAAAATTTCCCGAAGTGGGCCCCAAGCACTACTGTAGCACTCAAAATAAATCTGGGCCCAAAAAGAACATTCCAAAAACCCCATTTCACTGTCATAGAGCCACTGTACAAATTTGGTCCAATGAAGAGCTAGAACGGCGGCGGAACCGCGGCTAAAATGGGGTTTAGGCCGCGGTTCCGCAGCGTTCCTAAGGAATCAGTCCACCAAATTTCTGCAGTGCCCCTACAAAACCCTGCCTGATTTTCTGCAGTACACTAAATAATTTTTTGAGCACTGCAAAAATTCGACAGAAAACTGATACATGAAAACGCGGTTTTTGGAAAATCCGTTCGATCGAACTTGTATACATGTTAGAGCAAGCTAGACTAGGTTAATGGCGTGGCTTTGATACCATGTTAGGCCACGGCAGTGCCCCGGCCGTCATCCCGAGGCCAAAATGCGAAAACCAAAACTTTTTCTTAACACAGAAACCGGCGCTACCGCGGACTAAAAACCCGGATCGGGCCATTAACCTATACCTAGCAAACTAGAGAAGGGATAGAATGCTATACCGAGCGATCCGTATCCTTCGGTCTTCGGCCTCCATCCCGATCTTCTCGCGGAATCTCCGATCTTCATCTCCTCGTCGGAACGGGCACCACATCGCCGGGTTCTTTTACGGGCGCCCACCTCTGAACCGAGGAAACTCAGGTACGAAGTTGGCGAGCCGACGTGCCCAAGGATGCTGTAGGCTAAGTGTAGTAATATTTGTCTCATGAGGTTGTGAAGTTGCCATAAAGATGTGGAGGAAAATAGATATGGAGATGAGCTTTGGAATTTTTGAAGCAAACAAAAATGAGAACAAGAAATTTCCCCACACCAAAAATGAATTCCTCTTTCCACCAAATGTGGACGCCCCTAAAAAATATGGAGAATGGAAAAGCCAAGGGTTGTGAGCACAAGAGAGGATGGAGGTAACCATAAAGAAATGGATGATAACAAGGAAATAATATCACATCAATTTCTAATCTAATCTTTTCCATTCCCATCACAATAAATGCACACATGATGAAAGAAAAGAGCAAAGATGCTATATCCATCATAATCCCTCATTTACAAATAAACCCTCCATAATTGCTAATTTGCATATTTGCAAAATAGCCCCTCCACCAGAAAAATCCGGCCATGAAGGAACAAAAGAAAACTGGCCGAAACGGAATGCAAACTGGCAACTTCAAAAAACTGATCCCGTAATAAATTACAGGAAAACCCCACAACTGTATATACATACCCGCATTTGTATTCCGACCGAATACAAATGCAAAGAGACAAAAATCCAAATAGTACAATACTAGGATCCGGCTTAAACCAAAGCCCGCTAGTATTATCCATCCGATCTTGATCCATGCAATACCGCACGTATAAGATCGAACCCTGCCATATCTCCATACGGCCTCTACAGCGTTTCGCCCAAAACTTGAGCAACTGTCTGTGGGGGACTCTAAAGACTCGTCAATACTTTGGTTATGGATTTAACCGCTAGCACGTCAGAGGTATTAGCCGTACGTAACGAGCTACCAGGTATTGACCAAAAGGGAGGTCGATGAGAGAACTCATCCTGACACCCTACTGAGCCTGTCAGTGACAATATCCGTACAGTCCGGTCCGTTCGTCTATGAGTATCGCATGGCGGGCCTAGGGGGTTGGTAAAAGTCAGACCCCCAAAAGCGGTACAAGTCGTGTCGGAGTGTAGCCCAGAACACCCTGAGATACTACTGGAATACCTACTAGTAAATCTCATGCCTCGGCCGAGGGCTTTGTGTAATGGCTCTCCTAGACACAGCGCGACCTCACCCCCAATACCGGGAGAGACGATCCCCTGCCGATCCGTTCACTGCCTCCATGTAGTTCGGGACTGTACCCAATTAAAACCTGTTTGCACGACTCGTTTGAGCCATGGTAGGGTAGTAATCAAAGTACAGTGGGAACTCACACGAGACAAATGACGACCTCGAGTCGATGAACTAACCTGTACACATGTCACCAGGGAACTGCTATCTGACGTCAGGTATAATACCAACTAGCATGTTCCCGGCGAGTCCTGTCCGGTGTACTCATAACCCAATGAGCACCTGTATACATCTAAGGTGAACCAACTGACACCAATGGCATGTGAGACCGGCCACCGCCCTTCGTCGAGGTCTCGACTGTATACACTAGTCTACTCTGGAGTATCGATGCCCTGTTTTGAAAACTCCCACGACTAGGGACCACTTTAAGGATGTGCTTATAGACCTCAGCTCCCACGTATATGATCGCCATCATACTGCTGGCAGTCAAGCAAGAATCCTAAGGGCTCTATCAACGTGCAATAGTGATCTGTAAGGTCACCTAAAGCAGTACACGATGATTAAGATAAACCAGATAGCATACTATCATCTTGAGTAAGACTGTCCTACCGGTATAGGTCCTCCCTCAATTATTGCAATCACGTGCCTGTGATCCAATAATTGACTCTGAGGGCACTATCTCCAACAGATAATTATGTTATGGTTAGGGTTATTGACCATTTGACCTTGGTTGACTTGTTGACCCAAGTTGAAATATTGACCATCATCATTTCACATAAAAGATGCTCTTTGATCCTAGCAAAATTCATTAAATGTGAAATGATAATGGTCATTTCAAATAAACCATCACCATTTTCTTTTAATTAATAATGTTAATTCATAATTCACATATATGTGAGAATGGTTGATATTTTCTCTCATTCTCTCTTGCTCATTCTCTCTCATCCTCTTCCTCTCTCTCAAAGCACTAATCTCTCATGTGTTGAGAACCATTTACTTTTGAGATAAAACACCAAAATTCCTCTCTACTCATTCTAAGGTTCTAGGTTTAGCAAGCCAAGCACTTTAGTTACCTCTAGTTTGAGGTGGAGCTCAAGGTAGAGACCCTCGAGTGGATCTTTCTTCGGCAAGAGAAGGCGACGAGGAGGAACCATTCAACCCACTCCAAGGAGCAAGAAGAGAAGGAGTTCAAGACTTAGGTATAACCCTCTAACCGAGTAGGTAAAACTTGTAGTTAGTTGCTAGGTTTTTGTTTAGCAAAGATCTTATTTTCTTGTCCATGTTACCTTGCCCTAAAATTCATTTTTTTACCGTTTCTACAACCCCGTAAGAACCGGGACGGGTAACGTGGACTTACACTAAGAACTGTAGTTTGATTTAGAACGTCAATGCTTTAAGATAACGTGCCTGAACCGATCAACTCTTGATATAGGCAATGTTCAAAACATTATCCAACAATACAAAATTATATCCTTATTTACTAATAAAGATGTTGGAGATAGTGCCCTCAGAGTCAATTATTAGGTCACAGGTACGTGATTGTAATGATTGAGGGAGGACCTATCCCGGTAGGACAGTCTTACTCGAGATGATAGTATGCTATCTGGTTTACCTTTATCATCGTGTACTGCTTTAGGTGACCTGACACGTCGCTATTACACGTTGATAGAGCCCCCAGGATTCTTGCTTGACCACCAGCAGTATGAGGGCGATCATATAAGTGGGAGCTGGGGTCTACAAGCATATCCTTAAAAGGTCCCTAGTCGTGGGAGTTTCGAGACCGGGCATCGATACTCCATTAGTAGACTAGTGTATACAGTCGAGACCCCGACGAGGGGCGGTGGCCGGTCTCACAAGCCACTGGTGTCAGTTGGATCACCTAAGTTGTATACAGGTGCTCATTGGGTTATGAGTACACCGGACAGGACTCGCCGGGAACATGCTAGTTGGTCATATACCAGACGTCAGATGGCAGTTCCCTGGTGACATGTGTGCAGGTTAGTTCATCGACCTGGGGATCGTCATTTGTCTCGTATGAGTTCCCACTGTACTTTGATTACTACCCTACCACGGCTCAAAGGAGTCGTGCAAACAGGTTTTAGTTGGGTACAGTCCCGAGCCACATGGAGGCAGTGAGCGTATCTTCAGGGGTTCGTCTCTCCCGGTATTGGGGGTGAGGTCGTGCTGTGTCTAGGAGAGCCATTACACAAAGTCCTTGGCCAAGGCAAGGAGATTTACTGGTAGGTATTCTAGTAGTATCTCGGGGTGTTCTGGGCTACACTCCGACACGACTTGTACCGCTTTTGGGGGTCTGACTTTTACCAACCCCCTAGGCCCGCCATGCGATACTCATAGACGAACGGACCGGACTGCACGGATATTGTCACTGACAGGCTCAGTAGGGTGTCAGGATGAGTTCGCTCATCGACGTCCCTTTTAGTCAATAGCTGGTGGCCCGTTACGTATTGGCTTATACCTCTGACGGGCTAGTGGTTAAATCCACAACCATTGTATTGACGAGTCTTTAGAGTCCGCCACACTTTCAGTTACTCAAGCTTTCGGGCGAAACGCTGTAGAGGCCGTATGGAGATATGGCAGGGTTCGATCAGATACGTGCGGTATTGCACGGATCGTGATCGGACGGTTTTTACTAGCCGGCTTTGGCTTAAGCCGGATTCTAGTATAGTACAGTGTAGTTTTGTCTCTTTACATTTGTATTTCGGTCGAAATACAAATGCGGGTGTGTATGCACAGTATCGGGGTTTTCCTGTAATTTATTACGGGACCAGTTTTCTGGAGTTGCCAGTTTGCATTCCGTTCCGGCCGGTTTTTCTTTTGTTCTTTCCCGGCCGGACTTTTCCGATGGAGGGTGTTATTTGCAGTCTGCAAATAATATTTAGTGGAAGGGGGTTTCTTGCAAAAGTTTGATTATGAAATCCTCTTTTCTATTCTTGCATTTATTAGGATTTGATAGAGTATGGTTTGTGTTTTGAGTGAAGTGATGGCCGGCCACTGTTGGATTATTTAGTGGAGTGTGCTGGTTTCTTTTGATAAGGATGTCTTGATAAATTAATATATTTTTGATATGATGGCAGGGGGTTAAATATTTGAGAGTGCTGGAGTGAATAAAAAGTGAGATGAGGATTAATTTTTTTTAGTGCTTGCATTCATTTTATTTTTTCCAGTGAGCTCCAACAATGGGATTCTGGCCGAGCTCATTTTCAGAGTGCATGCTCATTTTCTCTTAAGCATCCATCAATTGAAAATCCTTGTGCATAAGTTTCTCCATCATGGCAACTCCTTCAACCCCAATAGAGACAATAGCTCACTACACATTCTACAGCATATCTTGGGCACGTCGACTAGCCAGCTTCGTGCCCGAGTTGCCTCGGCATTGAGGTGGGAGCCCGTAAAAGATACAGGCGATGTGGTGCCCTTCCGGCGAGGAGGTGGAGACCGGACATTCCGCAGGAGATCGGGACGACGACGAGAAGACCGGAGGACTCGGATCACTCGGTATATCTCTAACCCATCTTCTTAGTAGCTTAGACTTGTTAATGGTTACGATCCGGAGTTTAGTGCGCGGTGGTGCCGGTTTGCAAAGTCCGCAAAAATTAAAGTTTATCACCGCTTCCGCATTCCGGCGTCGGATTGACGGCCGGGGCGCCGCCGTGCACTTACAGTGGTATCAGAGCCTCGCCATTAACTTCGTCTAGCTTTGTGTAATGTGTTTTGCATTTCCGATCGATCAAAAAGTTCCAAAACCCGTATTCCCTTCGCATCAGTTTCTGTCGAAATTTTTTTGGAGTCTAAAAATTTTTCAATTGGTATCAGAGCCTCACCATTAACTTCGTCTAGCTTTGTGTAATGTGTTTTGCATTTCCGATCGATCAAAAAGTTCCAAAACCCGTATTCCCTTCGCATCAGTTTCTGTCGAAATTTTTTTGGAGTCTAAAAAATTTTCAGGTGGTCTCAGAATGATGTGCAGGGAGTACAAAGAACACAGAAAAAATTTTGGTGGCACAATTCGTCCGTACGACCGCGGAAGGGCGGCCAAAACCCCCATTCCGCCGCTCTTCCGCGGTACACTGTTCACATTACTGCACCATTTTTTTTCAGATGTTTTCTGGGTTTAATATATGGGCTTTGGAATATTAAAGTTGGGCCAATTGTTTCTGTGAATGCTACAGTTTTCTTTGGGGCCCACTTGTTAATTGTTTGATCAATCGGAAATTTTTTAAACACATTTTTCACAGTATTTACATTATATCTGCGACCGTGAATGTCACTCGATCGGTAAATCCGGTCTAACTGCTATAGCCCGGTTAGACGGATTTGCGAACGTGACTTTCACGTTGATGTTCTGTTTTTGCTGTGATGTTGCGGATCGGTCGTGGGGATAGCCTGGATGCAATGCTAGTACAGTTGTGGTTGTATTATGTACATTTGATATTGCGGGGCGAGCGTCCGACATGTGGACTGCCGTCACTGCCTGTTTGTATTATTATTTTGGGGCACGACCTGGTTGCGGTCGATGTACCCGTTGTATGTATATTTTACTTTCTGTACTAGGATTGCCCCGCGGAGGGGTGCACGGATAGCCGGGTTCTGGAGGGCAACAAGCCCGCATCTCATGGCATTGAGACGGAGGGGGCTTCACTCTAGGATTGGCAGGGCTATTCGCCGCACTCGTAGGGGGTACAGGTTGACCCAGGAGGGGTGCCCAAGTTGCCGGATTCCGTGAAGTGCTGGGTGGTCCATTCACGGTGATGAAAGGGGCTGCCTCGCTTCAGGTTTTGGCGGGTGACTTGCCGCGCCCGTAGGGGTCTAGGATTTCATTGCACAGGCTATCCACACGACCAGGGGAACGTCGGGTTTCAGTAGTGGCTCTGTGAAACCCGGGGATCCCAGATATCTGTATTGTTCTGTGATGCTGTACATTTCTGTGATGTTGCATTTTTATTCACGCCTTGAGCGAAATACTATATATTGGTATATATATTAGTAGATGTTGTATATGTTTTTCATCCGCGCTAGTCCAGTCCCCGCTCTGCCGTTAGTTAGCTAACCTAACGGGTGATGACGGGACCCAGTGGCGAATGCAGATGGCATATACGTACGTCAGTATATTTTCGTTCTTTGTGGTGTGATCAATTGATGGGACTGCGTTGATTCGGATCAATGCAAGTTAAACAAACCTATTCTGATATTGTTGGAACACTTTTCAAAAAGCTGTTATTGCAAGGACGTTCATTTCTGTTTTGCATCGTGGTATTCATTTGGAATATCCTGCTCCTCAGTCGACGAGGCAAGGGCCGAGATCCCTTCACCGGGAGTGACCCCTTGGACAGAAGTTTGCGTCAGGGCATTAACTTCACTATAGCCGATTACTTTTGCTTTGCACAGTGATATTCGGTTATGAATATCCAGCACCCTATTCTACGGGGAAAGAGCCGAGATCCCTTCACCGGGAGTGACCTCTTTAGTAAAGGTTTTCGTCACTATATTTTCTAAAAAGCTATCCGTTCCTTCAACGATATCAAGTTCATTACGTTAAAGGTTTTCGCCAGAAACCATTCGTAGCCCTCCGTCGTTTCATATGGGTAGTCAATAGTATTCAAGCTGTGTTTGTTGGCCAAAGTCAAGGCACAGTGTTTGGTAGCTGTTGGTTATTCATATGCAGCATAGATAGATGCGTTGGTTTGGGGCAGTCGTATAGCCTTGTTGGCCAAAGTCAAGGGCTTGTACGGGTGGGCTCAAATTAACCTGGAGAATGACGGGCAGAACTTGACATGTGACTTATGATTTGTTGGCCAAAGTCAAGGTCATAAGAGCATGGGGTAAAAATCACATCGGGAGTTTCAAAAGAACTGAAACTTGCCAGATATGCGCATACCTTCTGGAGTGTGATAGCGTGAGCGGATTCCGTCACGTTATCATGCGATGATAGTTGGATCCCGATTCCCACTGATGAGTTGGTTTACTCCTCGGGTGACCCCGACTAATTCTTCTTTCAGGTTTGGAGGAGAATTTGAGGTACAGTGGGAGGTTTCCAGATTAGATAAATTGGTAACCATTCTGATCTTGGTTAGAAAGCACGCTGAGTGTTTCTTTTCTCTCTCTCTTTGGCAGCGACCATTGACCCGACCCAAGACTATGACTCAGTGACCAAGTTGACCGAACTTTCTTAACACAGGCTTTTGGATTGTCAGAGTTGCAGACCTCATTGCCACTCCTACTTTTACCCTTTTCTCCAGGACACCCCGTATTACTGCGAACGTCCACTTCCATTGGACAAAACCATCGTATGGTTAGATACGAACTCGAAGGGATTCGAGGATGGTTTCCGGTTCTGGAGAAAACGGATAGGATTATTCAGTTGTCTTTTCTTTTCACCCTCTCTCAGGTTGCGAGTACTCCTTAGTTTAGGAGTAGTACACCTATTACGCAAATTGGATAGTCTTCTTCCAAACCATAGGCTGGTGCCGACCGGTAGGGAATGAAGAAAACCAGTTAGCCTAAACGGTGTACAGAAGGTATTAAGTTCAGACAAAGCAAGGGATTAGTAAGAGGGCAAAGTAAATTGCGACTGGTATTCACGACCAAACCAAGTATTTCTTCGCCAATCCTAAATCACCTTTGTATTTCTCCAGGACACTCCGTATCACTACGAAGATCCCATTTTATTGGATAATCTATCGTATGGTTATATACGAACTCGAAAGGAACTTGTTCCAGTTCGGGGATGGATTCTGGTTCAGGAGAAATAGGAATAAGGTTTAATTCGGTTGTCTTTTATCTTCACCTTCTCTCGCATTGCGAGTGCTCCTAGGATTAGGACAGTACACCCATTATGCTTATTGGATAGTCTTCTTCCAAACCATAGGCTGGTGCCGAACGGTAGGGAAGGAAGAAAACCATTTGGCCTAAGAGGTGTGCAGAAGGTAACGACTAAAGACATATAAAGGGATTTGGAGAGGTGGCAAAGAATTATACGGTTATAGTTGTGAATCTGGATAATGGTAGAGGCATTACTAGGAATACCAGGATACCCCATCGAAACATTTCAATGTTTCAGTTCACTGTGTACTGTTAAAAGAAAACTGATTTCCCGATTAGACACTTGTTCCAGGGTATGTATTTACCAGGTTTGATTTTCACATCTGTATGGTTTTACAGATGATGAGTGGGAGTAAGTTATTGGGAATTGGGTGATCATCCTCATTATATCGGGATTCGTAGTAATCGGTGATATTTGAGGAGATCACCTGGGCTGTTTGCCGGTCGGCAAATATTTGGTTTTGAATATCCGCTGTTGTGCACCAATTTCAAATTGATATATCTGTACGTCTATTTTCATAGAGTGAGATATACCTTTTGATATTATGTCGATGACATTTACCTATATCAGTAGATGGTTAGGTAAGGAGCATTAAACAGCGGTGTAATTCTTCTTAACCATAAGTACAGTTTTCAACCTACGACACACAGTGAAAGAGTTGTTAGACTCGGCGGACTTATACAGAGTATTGTATGTTGTCCAGTGTCCATTAGGACGGAGGGGTTGGTCCTCATACTATATTCTGTTTACTTTTAACTTCTCTAGTTCTTAGACATGTGTTTCGTAGAAACACAGGGTCTAAGTTTTGAGGAGTTATAGGTATTTGAATAGAGTAGAGAACCAGGTGTAGCAAGTATCGGGATTCTTCAAGTGATCGAAGATGTAGATACTTGTGTATGATATTCAGTTGATAGTAATGATAAAGAGAAATTGCTTCTTTTTCAGGTTACTCATAATTGGAAGCATTCCTAAGTTGAGTAACGCTGATCGGCCTCTTTCCATTTAGTTGACATGCACTGGAGACAGCTGCATGATTTGAATCTGGTTCAATTGATTCAGTGCCTCTGGTTCTATATTGGATATAGTACAGTTCATATCTTAACATTGTTAAGGTACGGGGAGTTGTCCGGCTTATGATTAAAACCAGACACTGGACAGCTCAAGGCATGTTTCTGTAATGGCTGTTTGTGGGTTGACCCAGGCTATGACGAGGGTTGATTTTCTACCATAAGAAAGATCAATAGTAATATTGTTCTTGACTCGCCACAGTTTTAATAAAAATGGATTTTTTCAAAAACAGTAGTGGGAGTATGGTAGAACTGGAAGTGATTCCAGAACCGCAAACAATTACTGAAGATTTGATAAGGAACCTAAAGATTCAATCTGATTTGACATTCCATTGGCCACTCCGCAGATAAGGTGGGTAACTTCAGACACCCGAGAGGTACTCCGGTAGCCTCAAGGACGGTGACAAGGAAGTTCTTGTTTACCCACACTTGCCATTGTTGTTGTTCCAGGCTGCGAGACCCGGCACGAGGATGAGTATAGCGTCGTTCTAAACTAGCTTTAGAAGTGAATGTCTATATGACTCTGCCAGAGGGTTGTCGCGGTCAGTGGGAGCAGCGGAAGCATTGGTGGACATCAGGCTTATGTCTACTTATAGACCAAAGCAGATATAGCGGAGTTAGATCATCTGTTTCTGATGTGACAGTCATAGGTTTGACGTCATCAGAATAGGGGATGGATCTGTTGAGAAGGTAGTAGGGTGTGATATCCGGGTTTTGGATGACATACACAAAGTAGGAAGTGACATTCCTATACTACGATCGGTTATACTTGTTAGTGTATATGCCCTAGAGGCCATTACTGTATCATACTAGCTTGTATATTACTTAATGGAAGCTTGGGATATTCACAGTTGTATATACAATCTTGCTCGAAATAGTAGTATGCTACTTGGTTTGTCTCTGCTTTAATATGTGCATGTGTTTCTTTTAGCATATTGCTGGTATACATATTAGTAGAGCCCTTAGGATCTTTGCTTGATTACCAGCGTTGTGATGGCGCTCGCACTCGTGGGAGCTGGGTAATCTATAAGCACATCCTTATACAGGTCCCTGGTCGTTGGACTATCGAGACAGGGCATCGATACTCCGGAGTAGACTAGCGTATGCGCTTCTCATCCCAGTGTGGGAGACGGTCTGTCCCACAGCCGTTAGTACGTCGTACTTGGGATAGTATGCGGGTGCTCGTTAGGTTACGAGTACACTGGACAGGACTCGTCGGGAACTGTTGGTTGGTAATATACCTATCGTCAGTTATCAGTTCCCAGGTGACATGAGTACAGCTTAGTCCGCTGACTTGACACTGTCACTTCGCCTCGAGTGTGTTCCCACTGCACTTTGATTACTACCCTACCACGGCTCAAAGGAGCTGTGCAAACAGGTAGTTTTTGGGTGCAGTCCCGAAGCACTTGGAGGCAGTGACGGTTAGACAGGATTCGTCTCTCCCGGTATTGGGGGTTGACATCGCGCTGTGTCCAGGAGAGCCATTACACGAGTAGTCCCTGGCCAGGGCAAGCGAGATATACTGGTAGGTTTCCAGTGTTATCTCAGGGTGTTCTGGGCTACACTCCGACACGACTTGTACCGCTATTAGGGGACTGACGTTCACCGCCCCCCTAGGCCCGCCATGCGATGTATCAGACGAACAGACCGGACTGTACGGAGACTGTCACATACAGGCTCAGTAGGAGTGCAGATGGGGTTCACCTCGTCAGTCTTCTTATCGACATCTACCTGGGGACCGTTACGTACAGCTAGTGCCGCTTGCGGTCTGTGGTTAAACCCACTGCCAGCGTAGTGTCGAGTCTTTAGAGTCCCACACAGAGAGCTATTCGCCTTTAGGCAAAACGAGTAGAGGTCGCATGGTTTTGCGACAGGGTTCGTTCGCATCCGCGCACTTGTGCACGTTTGCTGTCCGGACAGTTTATACTAGCGGGCTTTGGTTTAAGCCGGATCCTAGTATATGATTAGAGATTGGTTTTTCTCATTGTGTTCGTGTTCCTCAGATCACGAATGCGGGTGCGTATGCACAGTTGCTTGAGATTGAGGGAGAGGACCTTGATTAGGGTTAATGGTTGTTGTCATTTTATTAACCCTAATATTTATGTGTGTGTTATTGTTAATTAGTAATTAGTTTAATAATTATCCATGGTTGTGGTTGTTGACCTTTTGACTTCTTTGACTTGTTGACCAAGGTTGACACTTTGACCATCATAATTTCTTTTGGAAGATGCTTTTTGATCTTTGCAATTTGAAATGATAATGGTCATGTCATGATTTACCATGATAATTATCTAGCTAATTATTCAATTAAAAATTATACACACATATTAGTGAGAAAGGCTCACAAATAATTCATTCTCTCATTTCTTTTCTCTCTCTTGCTCATCCTCTCCCTCAAGCTCTCTCCCTCTCATGTGTTGAGAAACAAAAAGCTTGAGAAAAACCCTCTCTTGATCTTCTCTACTCACTTCTAGGGTTCAAGTCTTAGCATTTCTTGCACTCTAGTTACTCCTAGCTTGGAGTTGAAGCTAAAAGTGGTGGCTTTCGGGTGGATCCTTCTTTGACGGGAGAAGACAAGCAAGGTGATCCTTTTCTACCATACCTAGGAGCAAGGAGAGAAGGACTAAAGACCAAAGGTATAACCTTTCTACAACTTTGTTAGTTGTTAGTTTACTTTAGCTAGTTTTAGTTTAGCAAAGATCCTCACAAGCTTAGTCCATGTTGCCTAAGTCATTAAAAATCCGATTTTTATTATGTTTTCCGCCTCCCCGTAAGCACCGGGGTGGGCAACACGGACTTACAGTGGTATCAGAGCCTAACTAAACTCAAACTAGCTAGGTAGTGAAGTGTAACGAAGTTTCGAAACCGAAAATCCAAAAACCGAACTTTTGAAAAACCCTAGTTTCTGTTGAATTTTTTTCTGCTCAGAATAGAAAACTTTATACTTGTAAAATTATCTCAGGGTTTTTTGTGAAACACCACCAAATACGATCCAGAGAGGAGCCAAGAGGACCGCGCTTCCGCGGCATAAGGAAGCTCTTGCCGCGGAAGCGCGGCCGTCTTGTCAACTCTCTGTATCGTTTTTGGTGCAGATTGTTTCTGAGTTGGTTTTAGGATTTTTAGGATATATAATATATGCCCAGATTTTCCAGAACTAAAATTTACTTTTGGGGGCCTATAAATCCGTATTTTTTTTCGGAACTTCACTACACTTTAACTACATCGGTTATATCTGTAATGCTTGCATGTATTGAACGTCGGCTAATCGCTATAAGACGATTAGTCGGGGTTATACATGATCTGTGATTGTTATTGGTTTGTGGATATGAATGGATTGGATTGTCGCGGGTGAATGGCCGGGTTGGATGTGAGATGAGCGTTTTTTTTTCTTTCATTCATTTGTAACATGTAAATTGATGTAATAATATTCTTTGTATGGCCGCACAACCGGGTCGGGGTTGTAGCCGCCATTGTATAATTCTTTTTACTGTTTTTGCTCCTAGGATAGACCCATGGAGGGGGTGCACAAACTACCGGGTATCTCGAAGTGCCGAGTGGCCTACTCACGGTGGTGAGGGAGGTTGCTTCGCTTCGGGTGCTTGGCGGGTAGTTTGCCGCACCCGTAGGGGTCTTGGGTGGGGTATTGGCTATTCACCGCGACCGTGTAATCCGTTTTGCGTTGCAGGCTCGAACGCATTGCGGATTCCTAGTATATCCAATGTATTCATCTGTGATCTGTAATGTCTATCATTGCTATATATTTATATATAATAACTATTTAGGCGTTGCTTATGTTTTACAGCCGCGCTAGCCCAGCCCCCGCTCTGTCGTTAGTTAAGTAACCTAACGGGTGATGACGGGGCCCCGTGGCGAATGCGAATGGCATAAGCGTACGTCATATTTTGGTTGTTTTCTGCAATGGTAGGATTAAATGATGGGACGCATTAAAAGAACTAATGCAAGAAATAAACCAAGTAAAAGTCGATTGGAACACTTTGAAAACCACTCGGTTCTTTTCAAAACTAAAACTTTTAAACGCGGAGCTTGAACCACTCCTTTTAAAAGCTATCTCGTTCCATCGATTATATCAAGTTCACTACGTTCACGGTTTCGCCAAAACCATCCGTAGCCCTCCGTCATTCCACATGAATGGTCAAAAGTATTCAAGCTATGTATTTTGGCCAAAGTCAAGGCATAGTGATTGGTAGCGTTTGGGTATTCATGTGCAGCATAGATAGATGCGTTGGTTTGGGACAGTCGTGCTGCCATTTTGGCCAAAGCCAAGGGTAGGTACGGGTGGGTCCAAATTAACCAGGAGAATGACGGGTAGAACTTGACATGTGACTTATGATATTTTGGC
The DNA here is from genome assembly GCA_030015575.1 of Agapanthus africanus. Classification (NCBI taxonomy): domain Eukaryota; kingdom Viridiplantae; phylum Streptophyta; class Magnoliopsida; order Asparagales; family Amaryllidaceae; genus Agapanthus; species Agapanthus africanus. The sequence continues at coordinate 248,030,425 of CM057343.1, read as the reverse complement.
CAAAGTCAAGGTCATAAGAGCATGGGGCAAAAATCCACATCGGGAGTTTCATAAGTACTGAAACTTGCTAGCGTTGCATACCATTTGGAGTGTGATAATTCTGGTAGGATTCCTTCGGTTTTATCACGCGATGATATTTGGATCCCGATCCTACTGTGAGTATATGCTACTCCTCGGGAAAACTCTCACTTAACGATCAATGCTATAAACCTAGTAGGTGCCTAGAAAGGTGTTAGCGGGGCTACGCCCACAGGGAAAAGAGGTTACTTAATTAAGGAACTTCGCGAAAGCGTTGGAAAACCTCCCTCGAAGTACCGACACTGGCCTGGCTGAACGGTTAAGCAAGTATTGTACGGTGAGAATGATCCCGGCTAATCCTTTTCTTTATGGTTTGAGAAGGGATTCGAGAGACAGTGGGAGCCATCCAGTTTAGACAAACTAAAAACCACTCTAAACTTGCAAGAGCATCATGCTAAAGTGTTTCTTTTCTCTCTCCTAATTGCAGCGACCATTCAAGATGACCGGACTTAAGTTACTATTAGATAAAAACATATTGACAGGGCCAAACTACAAAGATTGGCTCAGGAATTTCAAGATGGCTATCACTTATGACAAGCTGGGGTATATACTTACCACCAAAGCTCCCCCCGTCCCAGGTCCCACCTCCAGCGTCGCGGATGTAGAAATCCGTAAGACATGGGAGATAGATTGCGCGAGGGCCAAATGCCTCGTATTAGCCTCGATGGACAACAACCATCAGAGGAGGCACGAGAATATGGACCTAGAGTCCATATTTCTCCATACAAAAGAACTGTATGGAGAGCAGTCTCGTATCGCAAGATACGAAGTGTCGAAGAAGCTCTTTTCGGCAAGGTTGGCCGTCGGATCATCGGTAGCGGACCACGTGCTTAAGATGATCGGCTATATAGAGGAGCTCGCGGACCTTGGGACCACGTTGGAGAATGAACTCTATACTGATCTGATTCTCCAGTCCCTTCCTTCCACTTACGCCCAGTTCATTCTCAACTTCAACATGCAAGGAAAGGAGGTTGAACTGGCCGAACTTCTGAACATGTTGAGGACTGCTGAGGGCACCCTACAGAAGGGTAGGGAGACATCCACTTTGTTTGTAGGAGGATCTTCCTCTTCTAGGTCCAGGGCGAAAGCCAAGGGCAAGAAGAAGAAAGCCCCCGCCAAACCAAGAGGCGGTGTCGGTAAAGTGGATACGAAGGGAAAGGGTAAAGCAACAAAAGTGTAACGTTTTAAAAATAATTAAATAAATAATTAAATGAATAAAATTGTTTAAGTGAAATTTTGATTTTCGGTAAAGCAAAATGTATTTTTTCGTAAAATCAAACCGCAATTGTTTTTCATTATAAATTCAAAAATACCTATTTAAATTATGTAATTACTAGTAAATGGTGTTTATTTAGCCACTTATAAAATTTTAGTTTAATTAAATATTTTTCCTAAATTAATTATTTTAAATATTAACATAAGCTTTATTTTACACTAAATTAGTGTAAATTACAAATTTGAATGGTTTTAATTTGTAAAAATGAACCATGGCATATTAGAATTTAGTATGTATCATGCAAAATTTATTTGCAAACTTTTCCAATTTTCTAGACTTTTCTTTAGTTGCTATAGTGAAGAAATGAAAAGAAAATTTATAAATCATGAAAAGACATATGTATACATCATTATGTGTGAACCTTCTACACAATTCTTCCCTCTTTCTTTTTCTCCCTCTCTTCCTCATGTGGCCGGCCATGATCCCCATGGCAGCCCCCCCAAATTCCCACCTCATTTTATTACACAAAATCATTAAAAATCCACCAAAATTCAATAAAAAGTGCACAAAATCCTATTTATTCTCTACCCTTTATTCTTTTCTCATTTTTACTTGGATTTTGGAGATGGGAAGCATGCATTTGGAGGCTCATTTTCATGTTGGATTTCCTAATTTTGGAGGTATAAATTTTCTTCTTTTGTTTTATTTTTATTAGATGTTTCATTAAGCTTAATTAGATTTAATATGTTAATTCTATTTACTACTTTTAAAAATTCAAGTGAGGGTTTGTAAAATTAAGTTGGGGTTTTATTATATCATTAGGTTTATAATAACTAGATTAGCACTTTTACAAATGGAAAATCATGCATAGTTGATATATTGCAAATTGTGATCCAAATTTCTTAAATTAAACCATTTTTAGCAAACTAGATTTCTATATATTTTATATATTGGTGAGATAAATTCCAATGAATGTTTGTAACAATAGATTGTTGTTTAAATGAGGATATTGACATGTTAAAGGAATGGCAAAACTTAGTTTAGTTACTAGTATTATTGATAATTGATAAATTGTAAGTAAAATGCTATTTTTACTAACTAGAATTTGGAAATTCTTAAATTAATGAGATTTAAAATCTAATTTATGGTTTCATTATATTACCATCATTATAAATTGTAGTTTGAAAAGTTAATTCATGCAAAATCAAGTATTGTTATGGAATTGTGGAATTTTGGTTGAAAGATGTTGAAAATTGCTAATGGTGGCAAACTTGAAATTTGAAACTAATACAAAATAGTGTAATAAAAATATAGTAAGGGGTTGTATAGTCTAGTTATGTTAATTGATGAGTTTTATGACCATTGGTTTCATTTAGATGTCAAGCTTTGATGAAAAACGGTAAATTGGCATATTCGGGTTTTACGAAATCGGGTGATTTGATGGATTTCAGTGTTTCGATGAATTAAATCATACTTTATATTATAAGTAGCAAGTTTTCTAAACTACAAGTTGTTTGTTGATCTTTATCTCGATCTATCGGAGTTTGTACACCGATATCGAGTGGGTTTTGGATCTGTTGCGTGGACGGGACATAGGTTTTAACATATGCTTGTTCCTTGCATCATTTCGAGTTTTGTACATGATTCTAGTTTACGATGCTCTTATATGCTTGCGTTTAGGTACCCCTCACGTGGACTGCGGGCGATGAAGAGAAGGATGGCGACACCGTCTTCGGCAGACACGGACCAGGTGAGTAGATGCATATCTACGGGGGGAAGTCGGGTGGATGGCGTTTAGCACCCCCGCAACGTAGAATAGGATTAGTACCTATTGACATTAGGAAACCAGACGTGACCCTAGTAGGACCCTAGTATTGACCCTAGGCTGGACTAAACCGATTTAGGAAAGCCATATCAGAGGACGAGTACCTTGGAAGAGGTTCGTAGGTCTCAGATAGGAACACACCCACGCACACACTGAAACTCGATATGGGGTACGTGTATGTGTATATATATAGAACTAGGTATAGGTATATACATATATGTACAACACGTATAGGTGATTCATTGATGTGATATGATATCCGAGATATAACTGGCTTGATGCCGTGATTCTTGACTATACAGTCGTATTGAGTGTTAGCGGATCATTAGAGAATGAGATAATGATCATGATTATATAAGTTATAAGGAGTGGTGGTGATATTGATGTACATGGGACACTAGAATAGTACCCGGACTGTAACTTGTGACTGATCACTATATGATATATGTATAACTTGATTACGACATTATATTGGTGTGACCTGATGTCGATATCATATACGTATAACTTAATCACAATAAGATACATATGACATTATACGAATGAGGGGACACCCAGGAGATACTTGACCGTACCCCGATATTGGGATGCCGTACGAGGGATCTTACCGTACGAGGCTTAGATTTGGTGATTGATCCGCACTCTTGATTCGAGGAAGCCGTACTACGTACGTGATGCTATTGAGGCGGAATCGCCGACTATTGGAGATAATGATTCAGACCTTAGGTAGATTCTAGTTTCCTACTGACTAGTCTCTTAGGTTTAGTTCCTTAGGATGTTAGATGGATACTGGTTTAGGTTCGACTCACACAGTGGTAGTTGTACTCGTATCTCGCAGAGGAGTGGATAATGCACACCTGCATTTACATTCATACTATAATCATCATGGTGCATGTCTTTTATTTGTTGCTATAATCAGTATAACCGTTACCTGTTAGGACACCGGCACCATTACCGATGATGCGCATATTCCACGCACACTTATCTGCCGGCTCACACACATCATCATCGGTAATTGCTATGTCACGTACACTTTAGATCATATTATATTTTGTTGATAGAATCAGTTAACAACTAAACCGATATAATATTGTGATTACTCTCTGATGTTAGTATAGACATGATGTTCATAACTTAGACATTCCTGCATTCATATTTTCATGTTATCGCACAGTATTATGAGCATATGCCGACATTTATCATATACTACTCATGATTTTGAGATTTGGATTTCTGTGAGATTTTCTGGATTTTTGGGGAAAACCGCAAGAATATATATAAAAAAAAAACTTCTCTCTCTCTCTCTCTCCTCTTCTCTTTTTAAAATAAGATGCGGTTTTCTCGTGATGTATGTGTCGTCCACCATGAGTATTTCATGTTTTCTGATGGATTTCGAGACCCGATTCGAGGAGTGGATGAACCGTCTCGGGTACATGGTGGGCCCGGTATGGTATCCCGGGGCAAGAAGATCGAGTTGTAGACGATGAGCCTGGCAGGGGAAGGCTACCTACCGGTGATGTCTGGCGCGGCGGATATCCGGAGGATACCGACCGTTGTCGTGAGATTTGATGATATGGGCCGATCCGGACTGACGGAGCCCGACATATTGAGACTTGAGATTACATGTGTTGTGTCGATGCTTGACACGGATTTCTATGGATTTCATTGTTGAGATTTCAGATGCTTATACACACTTTACTATGATAATAGATAAAAAGTTCTTATGCATGTATATCTGGATTTCAGGATTTGTTACTTTACATTCATGGTGCATGCATCTCATTTCATATGACATAGTATTATATTAAGCACTGACACGAACACGGATTATCTGCACTTACACGTAGTATTACCCTGCTATTACTAGATGTTTAAGATATAGTAGTGTATTCTTATGACCTAGGATAGCGTCGTGCATTCGATTTCTTTTCGTAGATGTCTTCTACTCACGAGTTGGCAACTCACCCCCGTTGTGCCAAATTCTTTTCAGGTGCGATGTACAGGTCTCCCTTGGTAGTTGCTGGCACATCATTTCATTTCGGGTGATTTGCACGGTAGGTTGGTTCATTTGTATCTGAACCGCCGTTGTATTTTTATTATTTCATTTGTATCTAGAAAGCTCCATCAACCATATTTGTATTACTTGATAAGTTTATTGGACAAGTTGTTTATTTCGACCTTAGAGTCGCGCATGTGTTATTCTGATCTGGTGGTTGGTTTTCTTTTGAGTTTTGAGCCTCGCCCTTTGGCGTTGTATATTATTGTGTTTGTTGTGGTTGTCTCCGCCTGTTGGCGTTGAGCTAGCACCCGTTTGGGGATGCTTTTTATTGTTTATTCATATTATACTTGTTGTACCCGTTTGGGGACCAGTTTTGCAGAGGAGACTCTGCCGAAATTTTTGGTAAAATTTGCTGATGTTTTTATACTTGTTTTATTTTCTTTTCTTCTTTTTCTTCTTTTATGGTTTAGATTTCTGGGCTTCGGCTTACTTAGGTCACGTGGCGCCTCTAGACGCTTCGTAATCTAAGTGCCGGTCACGTTCCGTACTTTCGGGTCGTGACAAAGTTGGTATCAGAGCGCTAGGTTTAACCCTGTATAAGTCTAGATGACCCTTGGTTGATGGAGCAGGCGATTAGGTAGAGTAACGTACCGTGGTATGGTCCGCGGCATACTTACGATACGCTACTCTGCTTAAGGAGCCTTAGGATGTACATTTGCTTGCACCGTATTTCATTCGTTCCTTGATCTATCTTCGTCGATGTCGGAGGGTGGTTCTGTTACCACGAGCGCACGGGCAGAGGAAGCTGCGGCTCGAATGCGATAACCATTAGAGTATTGGTTATTCTTGAGGATTGAAGCATTGCTTAACGTGCGGACGAAGGGTAGTCACATGCCGTCTGGATGAAGTTAAAGGGTTCGGACGATTATCAGGAAACCATTTTCCCAAGTTTAAAGTATTCGGAAGAACATGCAGGTATTTCAATGGACCCTCTAGAAGAATGAAACCCTAACTCGACATAATGACCACGAGAACGCTCTTGAACCTTAGGGTTTACGGCTGTTCCGCTGTGCCATTAGTGAGGCTTGGGTTTGCCCTTCTACAGCTGGATCATCGATGCTGGGGTATGTACCGGATATTTTTAAACTGTACTTGAGTTTTGAGCTCCCGGGGATTTATGGGATTTTGATGGATCGATCGAAAAGTTTAATGTAGTCCGGATATCAAGTGAAGGGATCGACTATGTGGGAGGCTCTAGACATGAGTATGGCCGTTGGTAGCGCAGTCAGCACACCTATGAAAGAACGAGTTTGAAGCGGTCGGCATCAGAGGAAAGAGGCGCCCATTGACGATAGTGTTTACGATTGTGATTTAGTGATTTGAATTCCATATTTTCTGTTATTGGATTTTGGCATTTGAGGAATTCGTTTTACGATTGGTATTTCATGTGTGTACCTTCATTACATTCTAGTTGTGTTTCATATACCAGTTGTATTGATGTTGTTTAGTACACACCCAGTACACTTGATTTGGTTTTATATATATTGAGATTTTTGATTTGACTTCGTGCATAGGGGTTACACATGATTTTGACATATGTTTCGACCTAGTTTTCATGCATTTTTGTGCTGTGATTTCGATTTTGATATTCGATGTATGTTTTCGTGCTCCATGTGCACCTGATTAGGATTCTTGCGTATACTTGGCGCACTTGATGCGATTTTGTGCACACCAGATGCACTAAATCGGGGTTTTGTGCAGATTAGATGCACCTGATTTTGAGTCGTGCACGCCCGTTGCACTTGACAGATATTTTTGGTGCACACCTGTTGCACTTAGTTTTGTTTTGTGGGTATTCATGGTTTCTGCATTTGGTTTCGATTTCAGTGCGCACCGGACGCACATGACATTTTATTGATGTGATTGGGGTTGATTTCAGTTTGAGCAGTATATTTTCATAATCATTATTATTTGATTTAGTAACCAGGCGGGACGTGTGTGCTAAATAAAAGATATATATATATAGCGATTTTTTTTTATAAAAAAAAAAAAAAATAAACGTCCGCTACTTATGCCGTGACACGTGCATCACATGGCAATTTTCAAAAAGGGGGTTTGCATATTTCCTTATCCGGATATTTGTACGGTTTCACTATGATGCACACTATATATAAGTTATAGATTGATGTATATTATAATGGTTTTCATATTGGGTTATGATATTTTATTCTCGCCATAACTCCGATGATTGCATTATGCTTGACGGAGTTGATTTTTGTTATGTATTAATGATTCGGAGCCCCGACGATTTGAGTATTTTGCTAAATATTTTAGCATTTGGAAGGGGAGTGTTAATTTAAATTCGGGGACCGAATTTCCTAAAGGGGGGAAGATTGTAACGTTTTAAAAATAATTAAATAAATAATTAAATGAATAAAATTGTTTAAGTGAAATTTTGATTTTCGGTAAAGCAAAATGTATTTTTTCGTAAAATCAAACCGCAATTGTTTTTCATTATAAATTCAAAAATACCTATTTAAATTATGTAATTACTAGTAAATGGTGTTTATTTAGCCACTTATAAAATTTTAGTTTAATTAAATATTTTTCCTAAATTAATTATTTTAAATATTAACATAAGCTTTATTTTACACTAAATTAGTGTAAATTACAAATTTGAATGGTTTTAATTTGTAAAAATGAACCATGGCATATTAGAATTTAGTATGTATCATGCAAAATTTATTTGCAAACTTTTCCAATTTTCTAGACTTTTCTTTAGTTGCTATAGTGAAGAAATGAAAAGAAAATTTATAAATCATGAAAAGACATATGTATACATCATTATGTGTGAACCTTCTACACAATTCTTCCCTCTTTCTTTTTCTCCCTCTCTTCCTCATGTGGCCGGCCATGATCCCCATGGCAGCCCCCCCAAATTCCCACCTCATTTTATTACACAAAATCATTAAAAATCCACCAAAATTCAATAAAAAGTGCACAAAATCCTATTTATTCTCTACCCTTTATTCTTTTCTCATTTTTACTTGGATTTTGGAGATGGGAAGCATGCATTTGGAGGCTCATTTTCATGTTGGATTTCCTAATTTTGGAGGTATAAATTTTCTTCTTTTGTTTTATTTTTATTAGATGTTTCATTAAGCTTAATTAGATTTAATATGTTAATTCTATTTACTACTTTTAAAAATTCAAGTGAGGGTTTGTAAAATTAAGTTGGGGTTTTATTATATCATTAGGTTTATAATAACTAGATTAGCACTTTTACAAATGGAAAATCATGCATAGTTGATATATTGCAAATTGTGATCCAAATTTCTTAAATTAAACCATTTTTAGCAAACTAGATTTCTATATATTTTATATATTGGTGAGATAAATTCCAATGAATGTTTGTAACAATAGATTGTTGTTTAAATGAGGATATTGACATGTTAAAGGAATGGCAAAACTTAGTTTAGTTACTAGTATTATTGATAATTGATAAATTGTAAGTAAAATGCTATTTTTACTAACTAGAATTTGGAAATTCTTAAATTAATGAGATTTAAAATCTAATTTATGGTTTCATTATATTACCATCATTATAAATTGTAGTTTGAAAAGTTAATTCATGCAAAATCAAGTATTGTTATGGAATTGTGGAATTTTGGTTGAAAGATGTTGAAAATTGCTAATGGTGGCAAACTTGAAATTTGAAACTAATACAAAATAGTGTAATAAAAATATAGTAAGGGGTTGTATAGTCTAGTTATGTTAATTGATGAGTTTTATGACCATTGGTTTCATTTAGATGTCAAGCTTTGATGAAAAACGGTAAATTGGCATATTCGGGTTTTACGAAATCGGGTGATTTGATGGATTTCAGTGTTTCGATGAATTAAATCATACTTTATATTATAAGTAGCAAGTTTTCTAAACTACAAGTTGTTTGTTGATCTTTATCTCGATCTATCGGAGTTTGTACACCGATATCGAGTGGGTTTTGGATCTGTTGCGTGGACGGGACATAGGTTTTAACATATGCTTGTTCCTTGCATCATTTCGAGTTTTGTACATGATTCTAGTTTACGATGCTCTTATATGCTTGCGTTTAGGTACCCCTCACGTGGACTGCGGGCGATGAAGAGAAGGATGGCGACACCGTCTTCGGCAGACACGGACCAGGTGAGTAGATGCATATCTACGGGGGGAAGTCGGGTGGATGGCGTTTAGCACCCCCGCAACGTAGAATAGGATTAGTACCTATTGACATTAGGAAACCAGACGTGACCCTAGTAGGACCCTAGTATTGACCCTAGGCTGGACTAAACCGATTTAGGAAAGCCATATCAGAGGACGAGTACCTTGGAAGAGGTTCGTAGGTCTCAGATAGGAACACACCCACGCACACACTGAAACTCGATATGGGGTACGTGTATGTGTATATATATAGAACTAGGTATAGGTATATACATATATGTACAACACGTATAGGTGATTCATTGATGTGATATGATATCCGAGATATAACTGGCTTGATGCCGTGATTCTTGACTATACAGTCGTATTGAGTGTTAGCGGATCATTAGAGAATGAGATAATGATCATGATTATATAAGTTATAAGGAGTGGTGGTGATATTGATGTACATGGGACACTAGAATAGTACCCGGACTGTAACTTGTGACTGATCACTATATGATATATGTATAACTTGATTACGACATTATATTGGTGTGACCTGATGTCGATATCATATACGTATAACTTAATCACAATAAGATACATATGACATTATACGAATGAGGGGACACCCAGGAGATACTTGACCGTACCCCGATATTGGGATGCCGTACGAGGGATCTTACCGTACGAGGCTTAGATTTGGTGATTGATCCGCACTCTTGATTCGAGGAAGCCGTACTACGTACGTGATGCTATTGAGGCGGAATCGCCGACTATTGGAGATAATGATTCAGACCTTAGGTAGATTCTAGTTTCCTACTGACTAGTCTCTTAGGTTTAGTTCCTTAGGATGTTAGATGGATACTGGTTTAGGATCGACTCACACAGTGGTAGTTGTACTCGTATCTCGCAGAGGAGTGGATAATGCACACCTGCATTTACATTCATACTATAATCATCATGGTGCATGTCTTTTATTTGTTGCTATAATCAGTATAACCGTTACCTGTTAGGACACCGGCACCATTACCGATGATGCGCATATTCCACGCACACTTATCTGCCGGCTCACACACATCATCATCGGTAATTGCTATGTCACGTACACTTTAGATCATATTATATTTTGTTGATAGAATCAGTTAACAACTAAACCGATATAATATTGTGATTACTCTCTGATGTTAGTATAGACATGATGTTCATAACTTAGACATTCCTGCATTCATATTTTCATGTTATCGCACAGTATTATGAGCATATGCCGACATTTATCATATACTACTCATGATTTTGAGATTTGGATTTCTGTGAGATTTTCTGGATTTTTGGGGAAAACCGCAAGAATATATATAAAAAAAAAACTTCTCTCTCTCTCTCTCTCCTCTTCTCTTTTTAAAATAAGATGCGGTTTTCTCGTGATGTATGTGTCGTCCACCATGAGTATTTCATGTTTTCTGATGGATTTCGAGACCCGATTCGAGGAGTGGATGAACCGTCTCGGGTACATGGTGGGCCCGGTATGGTATCCCGGGGCAAGAAGATCGAGTTGTAGACGATGAGCCTGGCAGGGGAAGGCTACCTACCGGTGATGTCTGGCGCGGCGGATATCCGGAGGATACCGACCGTTGTCGTGAGATTTGATGATATGGGCCGATCCGGACTGACGGAGCCCGACATATTGAGACTTGAGATTACATGTGTTGTGTCGATGCTTGACACGGATTTCTATGGATTTCATTGTTGAGATTTCAGATGCTTATACACACTTTACTATGATAATAGATAAAAAGTTCTTATGCATGTATATCTGGATTTCAGGATTTGTTACTTTACATTCATGGTGCATGCATCTCATTTCATATGACATAGTATTATATTAAGCACTGACACGAACACGGATTATCTGCACTTACACGTAGTATTACCCTGCTATTACTAGATGTTTAAGATATAGTAGTGTATTCTTATGACCTAGGATAGCGTCGTGCATTCGATTTCTTTTCGTAGATGTCTTCTACTCACGAGTTGGCAACTCACCCCCGTTGTGCCAAATTCTTTTCAGGTGCGATGTACAGGTCTCCCTTGGTAGTTGCTGGCACATCATTTCATTTCGGGTGATTTGCACGGTAGGTTGGTTCATTTGTATCTGAACCGCCGTTGTATTTTTATTATTTCATTTGTATCTAGAAAGCTCCATCAACCATATTTGTATTACTTGATAAGTTTATTGGACAAGTTGTTTATTTCGACCTTAGAGTCGCGCATGTGTTATTCTGATCTGGTGGTTGGTTTTCTTTTGAGTTTTGAGCCTCGCCCTTTGGCGTTGTATATTATTGTGTTTGTTGTGGTTGTCTCCGCCTGTTGGCGTTGAGCTAGCACCCGTTTGGGGATGCTTTTTATTGTTTATTCATATTATACTTGTTGTACCCGTTTGGGGACCAGTTTTGCAGAGGAGACTCTGCCGAAATTTTTGGTAAAATTTGCTGATGTTTTTATACTTGTTTTATTTTCTTTTCTTCTTTTTCTTCTTTTATGGTTTAGATTTCTGGGCTTCGGCTTACTTAGGTCACGTGGCGCCTCTAGACGCTTCGTAATCTAAGTGCCGGTCACGTTCCGTACTTTCGGGTCGTGACAAAAAGTAGCGGGGAAGCTGGTGGGGAAGGAAGAATGCTTCTATTGTCACAAAAGTGGTCACTGGAAACAAGATTGCAAGGCTTGGAAAGCCAGAACACAGGATTTGAAGCGAGTTGCAGCTTCAGCTTCAGGTGTGTATGTTATTGAAAATTGTCTATCAATAAACTCTAATTCCTGGGTATTGGATACCGGATCAGGATCTCATATCTGTAATTCTTTGCAGGCGTTGAGAAAGCGTAGAGTTTTGAAGGCAGGTGACATGACCCTCAGAGTTGCGAACGGTGCTAGCATGGATGCTGAGGCCGTGGGGGACTATCACCTGGGATTATCAGATGGACACTTTTTGGTTTTGCGTAGTTGTTATTATGTACCAAATGCAACCTGTAATATCATTTCTGTATCTTTATTATCTAAAGAAGGTTATGAATTTGCATTTGTAAGTAATGTAGTGAACATTCACCTTAATCAAGTGTTGATTGGGTCAGGTACATTGAACAACGGTATATACGTTTTAAACCAACCACAGGTTTTCAATATCCAGAATACACACAAAAGAAAGTCTCCAGAAATTAATAAAACTTTCTTATGGCATTGTAGACTGGGTCACATCAACGAGAGAAGATTGACTAAGTTACATACTGAAGGATATTTAGATTCGTTCGAATATCAATCATATGCAACTTGTCAATCCTGTCTCAAAGGAAAGATGACAAAGGCTCCGTTTTCTGGACACGGAGAAAGAGCGAGCGAGCTCTTGGGACTCGTACACAGCGACGTGTGCGGTCCAATGTCTACACATGCGCGAAGCGGTTTTTCTTACTTCATAACTTTTACGGATGATTTTTCAAGGTACGGTTATGTCTTCTTAATGAAACATAAATCCGAGGCTTTGGAAAAATTCCAGGAATATAAGAATGAAGTAGAAAAACAAACCGGCAAAAGTATCAAGATCCTAAGATCGGATCGAGGAGGAGAATACTTAAGTGCCGAATTCCTGAATTACTTAAAAGAGAATGGAATTCTCTCTCAGCTTACTCCTCCATACACTCCGCAACATAACGGTGTATCGGAGAGACGGAACCGAACCCTATTGGATATGGTACGGTCCATGATGAGTAACGCTGAGTTACCGCGATCGTTCTGGGGGTATGCGCTAGAAACAGCTGCATATCTTTTGAACCGTGTTCCCACTAAGACTGTGCCTACCACACCATATGAGTTATGGAGTGGGAAGAAACCCTATCTTAATCACATTAAGACATGGGGATGTCCAGCTTTTGTAAAAAAGCAGCATACGGACAAGCTCGAGGCACGCTCAGTACAGTGCAAGTTTGTGGGATATCCAAAGAACTCCAAGGGATATTACTTCTATTACGAAGAGGAACAAAAAGTCCTTGTTTCTCGCCATGCCCACTTTCTAGAACATCAGTTCATAGAAAAAGAATTAAGTGGGAGCGCAATAGAACTGGAAGAAATTCCAAAACCACAAACTATTACTGAAAGTTTAGTGGAACCAGAAGGTTCAAAAGAACAGGACATTCCTACGCCGCTCCGCAGGAGTAGTAGGCAGTCTCATCCGCCCGAGAGGTACTACGGTTTCCTCATTGACGGGGATAGAGAGGACTGCATCCTAGATTGTGATGAGCCTACTAGCTTCCAGCAAGCCATTCAGAGCGTCGACTCGGTAAAATGGCTGGATGCAATGCGGACCGAGATGGAGTCCATGTACACCAACAAAGTATGGACGTTGGACATTGCTCCAGACGGGGTAAAACCCGTAGGATGCAAGTGGATCTTCAAAAGGAAGATTGGTGTAGATGGACAGGTTGAGACCTATAAAGCTAGACTGGTAGCAAAGGGTTTTCGTCAGCGACCTGGTTTGGACTATGACGAAACCTTTTCTCCAGTAGCTATGCTGAAATCCATTCGGATCCTTCTTGCCATCGCTGCTTTCCACGATTATGAGATTTGGCAGATGGACGTAAAGACAGCTTTTCTAAATGGACATTTAGAGGAGTGTGTCTATATGGACCAGCCAGAGGGTTTCATTCAGGGTGGGAGCAGCGGAAAGGTGTGCAAGTAGCTCAAGTCCATTTATGGGCTCAAGCAGGCATCGCGGAGTTGGAACATCTGTTTTGATGAGACGGTCAAAGAATTTGGCTTTATCAAAAATCCAGATGAACCATGCATCTATTGTAGATTTGTAGCGAGAACTGTAGTATTCCTCGTTTTATACGTGGATGACATTCTCTTAATAGGAAATGACATTCCTATGCTACAATCTGTCAAGGGGTTCTTGTCACACAGGTTCTCCATGAAAGACCTGGGTGATGCCTCCTACATTCTGGGTATCCGGATCTACCGTGACAGATCTAAGAGGATATTAGGACTCTCGCAGTCCAGGTACATCGACACCATACTGAAGAGATTCAGTATGGAAGATTCCAAGCGCGGTAATCTACCGGCTTGTCACGGGATCACCCTCTCCAAAGAGATGTCTCCCAAGACTGATTTGGAGAGGGATCGCATGTCTATTATACCCTACGCTTCTGCGGTAGGCTCTATAATGTATGCGATGTTGTGTACCAGACCGGATGTGGCTTATGCACTGAGTGTGGTAAGCAGGTATCAGTCAAACCCTGGGGAGAAACATTGGATAGCAGTAAAGAACATTCTCAAGTACCTGAGAAGGACTAAGGAGATGTTCTTGGTGTATGGCGGAAAAGACCTGCAGGTTGAGGCCTTTGCTGACTCCAGCTTCCAGAGTGACAAGGATGATTCCAAGTCCATGTCGGGTTTTGTCTTTACCCTCAATGGAGGGGCGGTGTGTTGGAAGAGCTCCAAACAGGAAACCGTTGCTGACTCGACTATGGAAGCGGAATACATCGCTGCATCTGATGCCGCAAAAGAAGCTGTCTGGATGAGGAAGTTCTTGAAAGAACTTCAGGTGGTTCCGTCCATTGTTGACCCAATACCTCTGTATTGCGACAACAACGGGGCTATAGCTTTAGCGAAGGAACCCAGGTCCCATCAGAAATCCAGACACATCTTAAGGCGGTATCACCTGATCAGGGAGATCGTGGATCGCCAGGAGATCGAGGTCCGGAGAGTTGCATCAGAGGATAACACAGCAGATCCATTCACCAAGGCCTTGCCCCAGACTCAGTTCGAGCGGCTGATCGAGATGATAGGTCTTCGATACGCCAGTACATGGCCTTAGTGCAAGTGGGAGATTGTTAGTGTATATGCCCTAGAGGCCATTACTGTATCATACTAGCTTGTATATTACTTAATGGAAGCTTGGGATATTCACAGTTGTATATACAATCTTGCTCGAAATGGTAGTATGCTACTTGGTTTGTCTCTGCTTTAATATGTGCATGTGTTTCTTTTAGCATATTGCTGGTATACATATTAGTAGAGCCCTTAGGATCTTTGCTTGATTACCAGCGTTGTGATGGCGCTCGCACTCGTGGGAGCTGGGTAATCTATAAGCACATCCTTATACAGGTCCCTGGTCGTTGGACTATCGAGACAGGGCATCGATACTCCGGAGTAGACTAGCGTATGCGCTTCTCATCCCAGTGTGGGAGACGGTCTGTCCCACAGCCGTTAGTACGTCGTACTTGGGATAGTATGCGGGTGCTCGTTAGGTTACGAGTACACTGGACAGGACTCGTCGGGAACTGTTGGTTGGTAATATACCTATCGTCAGTTATCAGTTCCCAGGTGACATGAGTACAGCTTAGTCCGCTGACTTGACACTGTCACTTCGCCTCGAGTGTGTTCCCACTGCACTTTGATTACTACCCTACCACGGCTCAAAGGAGCTGTGCAAACAGGTAGTTTTTGGGTGCAGTCCCGAAGCACTTGGAGGCAGTGACGGTTAGACAGGATTCGTCTCTCCCGGTATTGGGGGTTGACATCGCGCTGTGTCCAGGAGAGCCATTACACGAGTAGTCCCTGGCCAGGGCAAGCGAGATATACTGGTAGGTTTCCAGTGTTATCTCAGGGTGTTCTGGGCTACACTCCGACACGACTTGTACCGCTATTAGGGGACTGACGTTCACCGCCCCCCTAGGCCCGCCATGCGATGTATCAGACGAACAGACCGGACTGTACGGAGACTGTCACATACAGGCTCAGTAGGAGTGCAGATGGGGTTCACCTCGTCAGTCTTCTTATCGACATCTACCTGGGGACCGTTACGTACAGCTAGTGCTGCTTGCGGTCTGTGGTTAAACCCACTGCCAGCGTAGTGTCGAGTCTTTAGAGTCCCACACAGAGAGCTATTCGCCTTTAGGCAAAACGAGTAGAGGTCGCATGGTTTTGCGACAGGGTTCGTTCGCATCCGCGCACTTGTGCACGTTTGCTGTCCGGACAGTTTATACTAGCGGGCTTTGGTTTAAGCCGGATCCTAGTATATGATTAGAGATTGGTTTTTCTCATTGTGTTCGTGTTCCTCGGATCACGAATGCGGGTGCGTATGCACAGTTGCTTGAGATTGAGGGAGAGGACCTTGATTAGGGTTAATGGTTGTTGTCATTTTATTAACCCTAATATTTATGTGTGTGTTATTGTTAATTAGTAATTAGTTTAATAATTATCCATGGTTGTGGTTGTTGACCTTTTGACTTCTTTGACTTGTTGACCAAGGTTGACACTTTGACCATCATAATTTCTTTTGGAAGATGCTTTTTGATCTTTGCAATTTGAAATGATAATGGTCATGTCATGATTTACCATGATAATTATCTAGCTAATTATTCAATTAAAAATTATACACACATATTAGTGAGAAAGGCTCACAAATAATTCATTCTCTCATTTCTTTTCTCTCTCTTGCTCATCCTCTCCCTCAAGCTCTCTCCCTCTCATGTGTTGAGAAACAAAAAGCTTGAGAAAAACCCTCTCTTGATCTTCTCTACTCACTTCTAGGGTTCAAGTCTTAGCATTTCTTGCACTCTAGTTACTCCTAGCTTGGAGTTGAAGCTAAAGGTGGTGGCTTTCGGGTGGATCCTTCTTTGACGGGAGAAGACAAGCAAGGTGATCCTTTTCTACCATACCTAGGAGCAAGGAGAGAAGGACTAAAGACCAAAGGTATAACCTTTCTACAACTTTGTTAGTTGTTAGTTTACTTTAGCTAGTTTTAGTTTAGCAAAGATCCTCACAAGCTTAGTCCATGTTGCCTAAGTCATTAAAAATCCGATTTTTATTATGTTTTCCGCCTCCCCGTAAGCACCGGGGTGGGCAACACGGACTTACAATACTTTGGTCGTCACACAGTGGTTTCTCCATAAGGGACTTGGAGACAATATCAGACATACTGGTTACTGGATCGATGGTATTAGATCTAGATTTGGGTGGTTTCCCAATCAGGATACTTGACAGCATTCTAAGAGTATTTAGGATGGGCGACTCCTGGCACGGTAGTGTACCGCAGGTAATGGAGTCACCCTCTCCAAAGGTGTCTTACAGACTAAAGGGGAGAGGGACGGGCATGATTGACAGATCACTTGCTCAGGCAATTGAGTCAATCGTGAGATGTCGAGTACCACACCAGATGTTGTTCTTGCACTAGATGCAATAAGTTGACATTAATCCAATCCTGGAGAAACAGTCGGAAGCAGTTTTAGAACATAAGTGGATGTTCTAGGGAGATGATAACGACAGCCTCATTCAGGAGACAGTTATCATTCCAGGCTTCCAAGGTGACATGGACGACAAGGAGGTTGTCAGAGTTATAGTTTTCCTTCTGACGAGGGGCAGTATTTTGGACAGGTGGTCCAAGGCAATACTGAGGGAGGCATGGCGCGCAGGATACTGATTAAGTTCAGTTGACGATACAGTCTAAGAAGTTTGGATTTGGAGTTCATTTATGAGCTAGGTCCCATCAGACATCCAGACATATTCTGAGACAGGTATTGCTCTTTTCGGGAGATGGTTTTCTCCGCGAACTTGAGATTTAGAGAGACATAGAAAGAAACAACTAAGCGGATCCACTCACTGAGGCTATTTCTCGAACGCAATAGTTCCGCAAACGAGCTTTGTGAGACTGACTAGTAGAGGAGTTGGATGTTCGGTATCACACGGGCTGTGAGTATGCGACATCGCAATAATTAGCCTTGAGTGCAAGTGGGAGATTGTTGGAGATAGTGCCCTCAGAGTCAATTATTAGGTCACAGGTACGTGATTGTAATGATTGAGGGAGGACCTATCCCGGTAGGACAGTCTTACTCGAGATGATAGTATGCTATCTGGTTTACCTTTATCATCGTGTACTGCTTTAGGTGACCTGACACGTCGCTATTACACGTTGATAGAGCCCCCAGGATTCTTGCTTGACCACCAGCAGTATGAGGGCGATCATATAAGTGGGAGCTGGGGTCTACAAGCATATCCTTAAAAGGTCCCTAGTCGTGGGAGTTTCGAGACCGGGCATCGATACTCCATTAGTAGACTAGTGTATACAGTCGAGACCCCGACGAGGGGCGGTGGCCGGTCTCATAAGCCACTGGTGTCAGTTGGATCACCTAAGTTGTATACAGGTGCTCATTGGGTTATGAGTACACCGGACAGGACTCGCCGGGAACATGCTAGTTGGTCATATACCAGACGTCAGATGGCAGTTCCCTGGTGACATGTGTGCAGGTTAGTTCATCGACCTGGGGATCGTCATTTGTCTCGTATGAGTTCCCACTGTACTTTGATTACTACCCTACCACGGCTCAAAGGAGTCGTGCAAACAGGTTTTAGTTGGGTACAGTCCCGAGCCACATGGAGGCAGTGAGCGTATCTTCAGGGGTTCGTCTCTCCCGGTATTGGGGGTGAGGTCGTGCTGTGTCTAGGAGAGCCATTACACAAAGTCCTTGGCCAAGGCAAGGAGATTTACTGGTAGGTATTCCAGTAGTATCTCGGGGTGTTCTGGGCTACACTCCGACACGACTTGTACCGCTTTTGGGGGTCTGACTTTTACCAACCCCCTAGGCCCGCCATGCGATACTCATAGACGAACGGACCGGACTGCACGGATATTGTCACTGACAGGCTCAGTAGGGTGTCAGGATGAGTTCGCTCATCGACGTCCCTTTTAGTCAATAGCTGGTGGCCCGTTACGTATTGGCTTATACCTCTGACGGGCTAGTGGTTAAATCCACAACCATTGTATTGACGAGTCTTTAGAGTCCGCCACACTTTCAGTTACTCAAGCTTTCGGGCGAAACGCTGCAGAGGCCGTATGGAGATATGGCAGGGTTCGATCAGATACGTGCGGTATTGCACGGATCGTGATCGGACGGTTTTTACTAGCCGGCTTTGGCTTAAGCCGGATTCTAGTATAGTACAGTGTAGTTTTGTCTCTTTACATTTGTATTTCGGTCGAAATACAAATGCGGGTGTGTATGCACAGTATCGGGGTTTTCCTGTAATTTATTACGGGACCAGTTTTCTGGAGTTGCCAGTTTGCATTCCGTTCCGGCCGGTTTTTCTTTTGTTCTTTCCCGGCCGGACTTTTCCGATGGAGGGTGTTATTTGCAGTCTGCAAATAATATTTAGTGGAAGGGGGTTTCTTGCAAAAGTTTGATTATGAAATCCTCTTTTCTATTCTTGCATTTATTAGGATTTGATAGAGTATGGTTTGTGTTTTGAGTGAAGTGATGGCCGGCCACTGTTGGATTATTTAGTGGAGTGTGCTGGTTTCTTTTGATAAGGATGTCTTGATAAATTAATATATTTTTGATATGATGGCAGGGGGTTAAATATTTGAGAGTGCTGGAGTGAATAAAAAGTGAGATGAGGATTAATTTTTTTTAGTGCTTGCATTCATTTTATTTTTTCCAGTGAGCTCCAACAATGGGATTCTGGCCGAGCTCATTTTCAGAGTGCATGCTCATTTTCTCTTAAGCATCCATCAATTGAAAATCCTTGTGCATAAGTTTCTCCATCATGGCAACTCCTTCAACCCCAATAGAGACAATAGCTCACTACACATTCTACAGCATATCTTGGGCACGTCGACTAGCCAGCTTCGTGCCCGAGTTGCCTCGGCATTGAGGTGGGAGCCCGTAAAAGATACAGGCGATGTGGTGCCCTTCCGGCGAGGAGGTGGAGACCGGACATTCCGCAGGAGATCGGGACGACGACGAGAAGACCGGAGGACTCGGATCACTCGGTATATCTCTAACCCATCTTCTTAGTAGCTTAGACTTGTTAATGGTTACGATCCGGAGTTTAGTGCGCGGTGGTGCCGGTTTGCAAAGTCCGCAAAAATTAAAGTTTATCACCGCTTCCGCATTCCGGCGTCGGATTGACGGCCGGGGCGCCGCCGTGCACTTACAAAAGAGACTGATATGATGTTGTATATCAAGTTCGGTATCTAATAACATTCGTTCAGAATCAATGTATTTGTTAATACAGGGTGATAATTACCAACAAACTTGGCTGCAACACTTGCAACGTTTCTATCTCATGAAACCTTTCACCCGTTCTCAGTTCTCTACCTATCTGTAGCCCATGTAACAAATTACATATGTGGGATCCTGATCCAGTATCAAATACCCAGGACGTAAAGGATACTAAGAAACAGTTCTGTGTAATGAACACACCCGAAGAAGATGCATCAGCATGCACTTTCTTCGTTTGGGCGGCACGGGAATTCTAGTAATCCCCTATTTCCTGCTCTGTCTTATAACAATTATAAGTTGGAGCGGGACCAACGTTCCCCAGCTCAGTATAACAAGCGGGTTCGGTCAATACATCCATATTATTATCTTGATTAAGGCGTGATATGGTCGCTACCTGGAGAGAGAGAGAGAAGAAAACACTCAGCGTATGCTCTTGCAAGATTAGATTGGTTATTTAATATACCTAATCAGGATGTCTCCCACTGTATTAGTCAAATCTTCCTTCAAACCCTAAAAGGAAAGATTAGCCGGGATTAATTACACGCTACTAGTTCGCCAATCTTTCAGCCAGGCCAGTGCCGGTACTTTGAGGGAGGTTCCTCGTGCTTTCGCACGGACCTAATTAAAGTAAACCTCGTTTTCAGGGGCGTAACCCCATTGGCACCTTTCTAGACACCTACTTGATCGGCTAATCGTAATGTGTAAAACTCTCCCTGGAGTAACTCTTACTCGCAGCGGGTAACGGGATCCAACTATCTCATTGAAAGTATGCAATCTCATTGCAAATTTCAACACTTGAAATTCCCAATAATATTTTGCCCCTAGCAACTTATGACCATGGCTAAGGTCAACAAATCATAAGCGCTAGCCAAGTTCAACCCGCCATTTCCCGATTGAATTAAACCCACCCGCACGACCCTTGGCTAAGGTCAACAAAGTCGCACGACTACCCTAACTCAATCGCATCATATGCTTATACAGATAAGCACTAATTAGCTACCGCACACTACGCCTTGGCTAAGGTCAACAAACGCAGCATGAATACTAAGTGGTAGTTATCTGAAATGACGGAGGGCTACGGCAGGTTTTTAAGAAAACCTTTGTGTAATGAACTTGATATCGTTGTAGAATCGAGTGAGTTTAAATAGAGTGTTTTTGAGGCTTTTCTAGTATTGCTAAAGAGGTCAATCACGGTGAAGGGATCGTCGGCTCTTTCCTCATCGAATAAGGTGCAGGATATTTCACAAATACCGCTATGCAAAGCAAAAACTATAGAAGCAACCAAAAGACAAACCGAGTATGCAGCATCTGCTAGTTTCGCTAAAGAGGTCACTCCCGGTGAAGGGATCTCGGCTCTTTCCGTATCGAATAAGGTGCTGGATGTTCTACAAGGAACACCGCTATGCAAAGCAAGAACTAGAGCTACCAGTTTTTAAACAAGTTTCTACAACAACTTAGGTTTCTTTTATTTCATTAATCTCATTAATGAAGTCCCATTTTTAATTATGCTTCATAAGCATCACATTTGAAATGAAATCTGCAATATAACATATATCTCATATATATAATATAAACATTCGTCTCAGGCAGTAATATGATCTCATCACAGAACATTGCAGGAAGAACATATATGAAATATTAGATATACTAGGAGGTCCGTGTTTTCAATACGAGCCTGTATAAAACACGGATTCCACGGTCGCGATGAATAGCCAAACCCACATCCCTAGACCCCTACGAGAGCGGCAAGTAACCCCACCAGTTCTAGAGTTAGGAGACCGGTCTCCACTCCTCGAGATAGTCTCCCACTAGACCCTAGAACCCGGTTACTTGTGCTCCCCGCCTTGGGTCTACCTAATGCGGAAAAGTAAATAATATACAATGGTGACATCATCCTCAGCCCGGAAGTGCCCCAGTAAAAGAATATTATATACAATTGAATTTTACATGAATGAAAAAGAAAAACTTTCATCTCACATAAAACCCCTGGCTATTCAGAACATGACGATCCAATATAACATATCACAGCAACACATAACATCACATGTCATCAACGTAAGTAAGTATGCATACACTGATTGTCGTCGATGTATAGCAACGAAAACCGGCGATACAACTACATACCACACTTATGGTCACAGAAAAGAAAGTGTAAAGCCACAACAGTTGGAATCCGCAACCTCCTTAGACATCACATGCCTAACAAAATGAATTCCTTAGACATCGCATGCCTAACAATTAAAAACCCCGCATTTTAGTCTCTTTATCGAAAACACTTTTCAATATCTAGTCGGGCAATTCAACAAGATTCCCGATAACCTGATCGAATGCTCGTCGAAAACTTTAGTTGACGGCCGCACCGCTAAT
Source organism: Agapanthus africanus (assembly GCA_030015575.1). Classification (NCBI taxonomy): domain Eukaryota; kingdom Viridiplantae; phylum Streptophyta; class Magnoliopsida; order Asparagales; family Amaryllidaceae; genus Agapanthus; species Agapanthus africanus. Next base: position 248,007,716 of record CM057343.1, on the reverse strand, counting down.
GCCGTCGACGAAGTGCACTAAGGCGGAACACTGCTGTCGCGGGCACCTGAACAGATGCTTTTGGCGACGGGGTTCTCCTATAGTCACTTGGTTGGGGCTATGGGGCGTGGCTGTCTATTAAGTTTACCCGGCGAGTATCCGCGTACCCTACGTGATTGCAACGGACTTTTGATCACATCAAAATTCCGTGGCAAATAATCATCTGAGACTAAACTGCTAGATTTATAACATTCAAATTAGTTATCTCATAACTACTTGTGGATTCCTAATATTGTACCACTATCCAGATAAACAGACAATGTTAAACTTTCCGATCGAATAATCAAACACCCAAGTTTTCCCAAATAGTTCTTAACACTTGAAATTAGTTTAAAAACATCCATCACATGCCACAGTACCAATGGTCCTGCCGTAGAAGGGTCAAACCAGCGCCTCACATGTGGCGATACCGTACTGCCCCAAACCCCAAGGTTTAGAGGCGGTTCAGACGGTCACATAATCGAGTTAAGCTTTGTTGTCTTCTAGAGGGTCCACCGCGTTAATTGCACGACTTAGAACGTTCTTAAATTACGGAAAAATCCTACACTTGGAAATTTTCCGGCAGGGGAAAAAGTGAGTTATTGATATCCGGTCGAACTTTTTAACACGTTCGAAAAATTACCCGGAAAAACTAAACGAAGTTATACTTTCTGATCGAATCAACGAGTTCCCAATACAACCCAAAAAACTCAACACTTGAGTAAAATAAAAAATTCCCACAAACATGCCATAATACCTACGGATGTTACTGTATGAAAAACTAACCATAATTCCTCTGTACGGCTGCGGAACCGCCGCGGATGACATGGTCTTGCCGCGGTTTCGTGGCGCGTTAAATGAATTACGATGTCGTTTTTCACCCATATCCATAAAATTCCCTGCTTATTTTTCTGAGCATTTTTAATATGAAAAATGTCAACCTTTTGAAAAATTTCCAGAAACTAGGTTTTTAACATCTAAGAGTTTTGGATTACAACCTTTGTAGTCAGGTCCTTCGCTTCATAAGCTCCGTGTTGAGGTCCCTTCGCTGCGATCATCATGTACCCGGACTCTAGAGAGGCTCCACGAAAAGAATGATGCAAACTTGCTTCTGATCTTTGATAACTAAGATGATCTGCCTTGAAGTTTTTTTAACACAAGCTCTCACTCACAAATAAAGTGAACACCCTAATCTAAATGGCTAGGATAGATTAGGATGATGAAGTAAGAATTTAGCTCTCATTTGTTTTCTTAATCTCACTCAAAATCATCACTAATGAAAAAGCTAGAAAGCTTTTCCATTGAAAAAGAGAAGGAAGAAGAAGAACCATTTCTTTTGTGATGAATAATGAAAGTCTAATGAGGTTAGAATTGCAATCATGGGTTAAGTATGATAACTTAACCCATGTAGAGACTTAACCATGGTCATGGGTTGGATTGGGTTAACAAATATCATAACAAATATCTTTACAAAATATCTTTGCAAAAACAAAAAAGCAAAGCTTCTGGAAAAGATTAACCCAAATCAAACCCTAACCATGTTTAATCTCCACTAAACATGTTGTATTAATAACCCTACCATGTTACAATATTATATATCACATATACAATATTTATTGTAACAAAATAAAATAATACTATTAATATATATCGCATATATATCAATGTATTACCCGAGTGAGAAAATGAATCTTTTAGTGAACTTATATCAGTTAATGTAATTTAATATATCAAATATATAATTATACATTAAATTATCGAATCAACACTTGATCCGATAATCCGGCTATTTCACAAATAACCGACTAATATAATCTGTATCAGTTCATCGAATCAACACCTGATCCGATGACCCGGCTATATCTCATATACCCGAACGATATCTCATATCGCGAGAATCTAATACGGTATCACATACACGTATTGTTCTCGGTCCCGCACATATCATATATGTGCTCCTACTCTATTTTGCCTGAGTCAAGAAACCTCTGTGTAGGACTCTAAAGAATCGTCAATACGCCGGCAGTAGGTGATGATCATATCAAATACCCACAAGCTGCAAGCGGTCAGCTAAACTTAACAACCACCCACGTATTGAGCGATCAGGAGATCAACAAGCAAGCCTGCACATTCTCCTGCGAATCCAATCAGTAACAATCCCGTACAGTCCGGTCTCATCGTCTGATATGTCACATATCACGCCTAGGGGTGGTAAACTTCAGACCCCAGTAGCTTGATAAGCCGTGTCGATATGAGGTCTATAACAGTTCGAGAAACTACTGATAACACTTACTAGTAAATCTCAGCAACCCTGGCCAGGGATTTCCAGTTATAGCCAATCGAACATAGCACAACATCAACTTCCTATACCGGGAGAGACGAATCCCCTCCTATCGCTCATTGCCTCCATGTGATTCGGGACTGTACCCAAAAGCCACCTTTTTGCATGCCCTGTTGGACGTGGTATGATGGAAATCAAAGCACAGTGGGAATCACACAAGACTCTATGACGATCTCGGGTCTACAGACTAACCTGTACCAGTGTCACCAGAGAACTGCCATCTGACGTGAGGTATAATACTATCTGGGAGTTCTCAGCGAGTCCGTCCAGTGTACCCAGTCTCCACTGAGCACCCGTACACCATCCTTGATGTCAAACACCGATGGATATGGGATCATCCATCGCCCATCATATGGGTCAAGATGCGTATACGCTAGTCTACTCTGGTGTATCGATTCCCTGTCTCGATACACCCTCGACTAAGAACAGTTATAGGATGTACTCGTCGACTACCGTGGCCCCACTAGTATGATCTCATCATAGTCCCAGTAGTCGAGTACATATCCTAAGGGCTTTATTAACATGTAACATAGAGACAATCAGAGTACATGTTAAAATAAAGTGTAACCAGATAGCATACTTTCATGTCGAGCAAGAAAGTCCTCCCTATATATGTCCAAGCATCCATTACAATATACATCATATATACAGTAATGGCCTCTAGGGTATACATATAACTAACAGTCCCTACCCTCTACTTACACCCTGAAAGAAACCAGGGAGACTCGCTCTGCTTAAATAGGGACCTTCTTCTTCTGCATCCAGGGCGAAAGCAAAGGGTGAAAAGAAGAAGACCTCCACAAAGCCGATATACGGTATCAGTAAAGTAGAAGGAAAGGGAAGAGCAAAAGTTTCGGGACATGGTGTAGGTAAGGAGGGATATTCCTATTGTTCTGGGAACGGGCATTGGTAGAAGGATTGCAGGGCTTTGGAAGCCAGTAGCCAGGATACGAAGCATGTTGTGGCTTTGGCCTCGAGTGTGTATGTAATTAAGAACTGTTTTTCAATTAACTCTACTTCCTGGGTAGTAGATACCGGAGCAGGATCTCATATCTGTAATTCATTACATGCTTTGAGAAACCGTAGAGTTATCAGGGTAGGCGATTTGTCTCTCAGAGTTGCAAACGGAATGAGTGTGGACGCTGAATCCGTAGGAGAATATCGCCTAGGTTTGACAAGTGGGCAGATATTAATTCTACGTAACTGTTTGTACGTACCTAGTTTGACTTGTAATATCATATCAGTGTCCTCACTTTCGAGAGAGGGATATGATTTTACATTCGTAAGCGATGTAGTTCACATCCACCTAAATCAAGTTCTGATTGGGTCCGGTACATTAGATGACGGTATATACGTATTTAATCAAGCTCAGGTTTTCAATATCCAGAACACACTTAATAGAAAGTCTCCAGAAGTAAATCAGGCTTTCTTATGGCATTGTAGACTAGGTCACATCAATGAAACATGGTTGACTAAGTTGCATAGAGAAGGATATTTGAATCCGTTCGAATATCAATCTTATGCTACTTGTGAATCTTGTCTCATGGGAAAGATGACAAAGACTCCGTTTTCTGGACACAGAGTAAGAGCGAGCGAGCTCTTGGGACTCATACACAGCGATGTGTGTGGTCCAATGTCTACACATGCACGAGGTGGTTATTTCTACTTCATTACTTTTACGGATGATTTCTCTAGGTATGGACATATCTTCCTGATGAAGCATAAATCCGAGGCTTTTGAGAAATTCTGGGAATATAAGAATGAAGTGGAAAACCAAACAGGCAAAAGTATCAAGACACTGAGATCTGATCGAGGTAGTGAATACTTAAGTGCCGAGTTCCTGGGTTACTTAAAAGAGAATGGAATTCTCTCTCAGCTTACTCCTCCATACACACCATAACATAATGGTGTATCGGAAAGGTGGAATCGAACCCTATTGGATATGGTACGTTCCATGATGAGTAAGGCTGAGTTACCACGATCTTTCTAGGGTTATGCACTAGAATCAACTGCATATCTTTTGAACCAGGTTCCAACCAAGACTGTGCCTACCACACCATATCAGATGTGGAGTGGGAAGAAACCCTGTCTTAAACACTTTAGGACATGGGGATGTCCAGCTTTTGTAAAAAAGCAGCATCTAGACAAGCTCGAGGCACGCTCAGTACAGTGTAAGTTTGTGGGATATCCAAAGAACTCCAAGGGGTATTATTTCTATTACACAGAGGAACAAAATGTTTTTGTTTCTCGTCATGCCAACTTCTTGGAAGCTGAATTTTTAGAAAATCAGAAGAGTGGGAGCGCAATAGAATTGGAAGAAATTCAAGAACCACAAGCTGTTACTGAAAGTTTGGTAGAACAAGAAGGTTCAGAAGAAAGGGACATACCAGCGCCTATCCGCAGAAGTAGTAGGCAGTCTCATCCGCCCGAAAGATACTATGGTTTTCTCATAGACGGGGATCGAGAAGATTGCATCATTGATAATGATGACCCTACTAGCTTCCAGCAAGCTATTCAGAGCGGCGACTCGGTAAAATGGCTGGATGCAATACAGACCGAAATGGAGTCCATGTACACTAACAAAGTATGGACTTTGGACATTGCTCCAGATAGGGTAAAACCCATAGGATGCAAATGGATCTTCAGAAAGAAGATTGGTGTAGATGGACAGGTTGAAACCTATAAGGCTAGACTTGTTGCAAAGGGTTTTCGTCAAAGACCTGGTTTGGACTATGACGAAACCTTTTCTCCAGTGGCTATGCTCAAATCCATTCGGGTCTTTCTTGCCATTGCTGTCTTCCACGATTATAAGATCTGGCAGATAGACGTAAAGACGGCCTTTCGAAATGGTAATTTGGAAGAGTGCGTCTATATGGATCAACCAGAGGGATTCATTTAGAATGGGAGCAGCGGTAAAATGTGCAAGTTGCTTAAGTCCATTTATGGACAAAAGCTGGCATCGCGGAGTTGGAACATCTGTTTTGATGATACTGTCAAAGAATTCGACTTTATCAAGAATCCAGATGAACCATGCATATACAGTAAGATTGTAGTGAGAGCTGTAGTATTCCTCGTCTTGTACATGGATGACATTCTCCTAATAGGAAATGATATTCCTATGCTACAGTCAGTAAAAGGATTCTTGTCACAGAAGTTCTCCATGAAAGACCTGGGTGATGCCACCTACATTCTGGGGATCCAGATCTATCGTGATAGATCAAAGAGAATGTTGGGACTTTCGCAGTCCAGGTACATAGACACCATATTGAAAAGATTCAGTATGGAAGAGTCTAAGCGCGGTAACCTACCGGCTTGTCATGGAATCAACCTCTCCAAAGAGATGTCTCCCAAGACTGATTTGGAAAGGGATCACATGTCGATTATACCCTACGCTTCTGCGGTAGGCTCTATAATGTATGCGATATTATGTACCAGACCAGATGTAGCATACACATTGAGCGTTGTAAGCCGGTATCAGGCAAACCCAGGGGAGAAGCACTGGATAGCAGTAAAGAACATTCTCAAGTACCTGAGGAGGACTAAGAAGATGTTCTTGGTGTATGGCGGAAAAGACCTCCAGATCGAGGCCTTTGCTGACATTAGCTTCCAGAGTGACAAGGATGAATCCAAGTCCATGTCGGGTTATGTCTTTACCCTCAATAGAGGGGTGGTCTGTTGGAAGAGTTCCAAGCAGGACACCGTTGCTGACTCAACGATGAAAGCGGAGTACATAGCTGCTTGCGATGCCGCAAAAGAAGCTGTCTGGATGAAGAAGTTCCTCATAGAACATCAGGTGGTTCCTACCAGTGTTGATCCAATACCTCTGTATTGCGACAACAACGGCGCTATAGCTTTAACGAAGGAACCTAGGTCCCATCAGAAGTCCAGACACATCTTAAGGCGGTATCACCTGATCAGGGAGATCGTAGATCGCCGAAAGATCGAGGTAAAGAGAGTAGATACAGAGAATAACACTGCCGATCCATTCACAAAGGCCATTTCTTAGACGCAGTTCGAGAGGCTATTCGAGATGATAGGTCTGCGATATGCCAGTACATGGCCCTAGTGTAAGTGGGAGATTGTTAGTGATTATGCCCTAGAGGCCATTACTGTATCATACTAGTTTGTACATTACTTAATGGAAGCTTGAGATATTCACAGTTGTATTAACAGTCTTGCTAAAAATGGTAGTATGCTACTTGGTTTGTGTCTACTTTAATATGTGCATATGTTTCTTTTAACGTATCGCTTATACATATTAGTAGAGCCCTTAGGATCTTTGCTTGATTACCAGCGTTGTGATGGCAGTCACACTAGTGGAGGCTAGATAGTCTATAAGCAACATCCTATACAGGTCCCTGGTTGTAGGATTATCGAGACAGGGCATCGATACTCCGGAGTAGACTGGTGTGTACGCTTCTCATCCCAGTTGGGGAGATGGTCTGTCCCATAACCATCAGTACGTTGTACTGGAGATAGTATGCAGGTGCTCGTTAGGTTACGGGTACACCAGACAGGACTCACCAGGAACTGCGGGTTGGATTTATACCCATCGTCAGATAGCAGTTCCCAGGTGACATGAATACAGCTTAGTCTGTCGACTTGACACTGCTACTTCACCTCGGGTGTGTTCCCACTGTTCTTAGATTACTACCCTACCATGGCTCAACGGAGTCATGCAAACAGGTAGTAGTTGGGTGCAGTCATGAAGCACTTGGAGGCAGTGGAGGTTAGACATGATTCGTCTCTCCCGGTATTGGGGGTTGATATCGCGCTGTGTATGGAGAGCCATTACACAAAGTCCCTGGCCAGGGCAAGCGAGATTTACTGGTAGCTTCCAGTAGTTTCTCAAAGTGTAATGGGCTTCACTCCTACATGACTTATACCGCTATCAGGGATCTGACGTTTACCGCCCCCCCTAAGCCTGTTATGCGATAGTCCTAAACGAACCGACCGGACTGTACGGAGATTGTCACATCAGGCTCAGTTGGAGTTCGGATGGGTTTCCTCATCGTCCTTCTTATCGACATCTACCTGGGGACCGTTACGTACAGCTAGTACGGCTTATGGCCTGTGGTTAAAGCTACTACCAATGTAGTGTCGAGTCTTTAGAGTCCCACACAGAGAGTTTTCCTACACCGGGCAAAAGGTGTAGAGGCCGTTATAGTTTTACGGCAGGGCCGCGATCACTTACGTACACTTGTTCACGTATTATGATCGGGCAGAAAATACTAGCAGGTTTTGGTTTAAGCCAGATTCTAGTATTATACAGATGGATTTATTCAATCTAAGATTATCCGTGTTTTTCGGAAATACGGATGGGAGGGGCAGTCTCGTAATTTGTCGGGAAGTTTTTAGAAGAAGATGACTCATTTGTTTTTATTTCTTTAAGGATTAAACACAAATGAGGTGGAGAGATGGGTTGTAAGTTTTCATTAATGCTTAATGACTCATGAGGTGATTCATCCTTAGTATTAAATGATGCTCACAAGATATTTCTACATATTTGATCAAGAGATATTTGTATGCTTCATTATATTCTTTCATGAGTTATTATTCATATGATAATCACAAAAGCTTTCTCTCTCATCAAGTCTTCAACTTCTTTCTCAAACCCTAAAAGCTCTCATGAGTTGAGAATCCTAGGGTTTAAGTGACTAAGTAATTCATCTAAATACTCTACACCATCTAGGACTTCTAGATTAGCAAACTAGAAGCCGCAGTTATCTCAGATTTGAGATTAGAGCTCGGACTATAGACTCTCGGGTGTATCGTCTTTAACTCGAGGATGCCGTTGAGGTGCCCATGTTCCATAGAGCCGACGAGGGGTGGAGGACAGCGATGAAGACACGAAGGACAAGTAACGTGAGGTATAACTTTGAATCAGAGCAGTTAAACCTTTTGTAGTTTGCTAGTAATGGTTTAGACACGATCTGTGTGCTCAAGTCCGTGTTACGAAGCTTTGATAATTGTTTTTCATATATTCCGCCTCCCCGCAAGCTCGTGGGGTGCGTGACATGGACTTACAATTAGCTCGTGACCAGCACTTGAATCACGCTACGTCTAAAGGCGTAACGGAATTCAAGTAAGCTGAAATCCAGAAATCTAAACCTTTTTAAGAAAATAAAGGAGGTGAAGTTTTTAAAATAAAGGTATAATGAAATCAGGTGGGCTTAAATGCATAGAAAAGAAACATGAATGATGCAAGTGAAAGTTACAAGTTTGAAAACATGTTTCCTCTTTTAAAAATTTTGGCAGCACCTCCTTTGTATATTTGATCCAAAACAATAAATACATAATAATGATAAAGGCATCCCCAAGCGGGAGCTAGCTCTTCGCCAAACGGCGGATCACAACCATGCAATACAACATAAATAAGTATACGATGCCCAACGGTGAAGTTCACCACAAAAGAATGAAAATAAAGCGAGAAATCAAACCATAAGAAGCTAAATACCCCTTGCTCTAAGTCTCGCAACCACAATCCCACTAAGTCTCATTACTTATACAATTTACAACTTTTGATTGATTGATGGAGTTAACTAGATATAATATGAAATATAATACAAGAGTGGGTATGCTACAACTGTCCCACCTACCAATGCAAAACACCCGAATGAAACTGTGTGCCAGCGAAGCTGCTACTGATCCAAGCGGTCAACCTGCAAGAACTATGGCACAACGGGGGTGAGTTGCCAACTCGAGAATAGAAAAATATCTACAAGTAGAAATCGAATAAACAACGACTCCTACGTCAACTATATCAAAAGGTAACACTATGATATCTAGGGTGACCGGGTCGTATATGTGCCAACAAGGTAGTCACTACCTATATGCATGCGGATAACATCCAACGGTAATAACCAATGCATGTACATGGATCTCGTCCAACCATAATCAAGGTATGCATGCATGTGGATCTCGTCCACCTAAAATCAAGGTATGCATGCATGTGGATCTCGTCCACCCATATAATCAGTGTCTGTATGCACGTAAATATCATAAAGGAGTGTGCATGAAAGTATGAGGATATATATATCAACGGTGTCCCTCCCGACACATCAAAATCATAGAACCTGAGTGCCTAGCATCGACACTCGAAAACATCATGAAAACCGTGCCCAGCATCGGCACGTAAATCCTTATATATCGGGCTCTGTCAGTTCGGATCGGCCCATATTATCTCTCGACTACGGTCGGTATCCTCCGGATATCCGTCGAGCCCAAATTCTATCACCGGTAGGTAGTACTCCTTCTGCCAGGCTCATCGTCATCCATACGAAATCTCTTTCTCGCCCCGGGGTACCATACCGGGTCCACCATGTACCCACAATCAGCCTCATCCGCCTTCTCAAATCGGGTCTCACATGTCGCTCTCAGAATCGAGAAAACACATGGTGGACGCACTGAAATATCATATCAAGAGAAACCAGGTTTTTAAAACAGTACATGCTTTCTTTTGAAATAGCCACGGTTCTCAAATCCAGAAATCTCATGAAAACAGCATATTTCAATGCGTAAAAGCGTAAAGAATGATGTATGCGACATATAACAGAAATGTAAGCATATCAATATATCATGCAACATGGAGCAGTGATATGACATATTAAGGGAAAAACCGCTCTTTTAAAATGATTCCAGTTTTTAAAATATAACATGCGGTTCCCAATTTCCAAATAAAATCAGTTATCTATGTAGGTACAATATGTATATGCGCAAGTATAGATGTACTAATGTATGTGTGCACCAATATGGATATACAAATGTGTATATTCGCAAATAAGAATATATCAATGTATATGTATATGTGCACAATATGAATATACAATGTGTATGTGCGCAAATAAGGATGTATCAATGTATATGTGCACAATATGAATATACAATGTGTATGTGCGCAAATAAGGATGGATCAATGTATATGCGCAAGCAGGTTATGCGAAGAGTCACATCATGATGCAGCAATCCTACTGTGTAGTGACATGGCAATTATCGATGGTGAAGTGTGTGAGCCTACAATCTGTATACGTGTAACATACGCATCATCGATAATGGTGCAAGTGTACTATCACAAGTATAAGTGGTACAATATGAATAACATGAATGCATCATAAGGTAAATCGTCAGCTAGCAGCTAAGAGGTATACAAATCCAACATGGTCGAGTCGGTGAATCTATCAATCGGCATCCAGCCTAATCAACATTGCGTACGGTATCATCCATCGCACAACAACCTCTAGTCAAGGGTAAGGATCAATCATCAAGTCAAACCCATCACGCACGGAAAATCATCGTACGGCGGAATTAAGCTAAAAGGGATCCTATCATCCTATACGACAAATGAGGGTACGGCCTAATGTCACGCACGGCCTATCATCCATGATTCACAATATTCTATATATGTATATATATCTATGTACCTATGTCCCAGGTCACATCCGCAATAATCTCATATCAGGGGGCCGGCAAAGTATAAATCATCTCGATCGACTCGTATCCGTATACCATCATATCATCATCTCATCATCTAATCAGATCATCATCTCATCATCTCATCATATCATCATATCATCATCTCATCATATCATATCAAACCGAATTTACATAAACATTTTATCTCTACTAAGTATAAGTATCTAATCTAACAAACACACCCGAACCATAAAATCAGATTTTTAAAGAAGTAAGTCGTAGTTTTGAAAATAGGGGTTACGGTGTTTTTAAGAAAAAGATATCATTTGAAAATCCGTAACATCCCTCAAGGTATATATTTAAAAGATACATACGACTCTTTGTTTTAGATAAAGGTATGGTTCGGAAGACGCATCTACATCGACTATCTAGTCCTACAGTACCCTAAATGGCAATATCACTAAACGTCATCCTATGATATTCGTAACATATCACTTCTAACTACCCTCTAGTTTCTAAAATGGTTTCATAGCTATCTCAGTCTAACCCTAGTTTCCTAATCTAGGTTTTCTTAACCATATGCTACAAATCAGTTTTCCATCAAAACTTTGCGGGGGTGCTATACGCCATCCACCTGACTTCCCCGGTAGATATAGATCTACTCACCGTAGTCTTCGCTCGTCAAAGTCGATGACGTCTCGCTCCGTCGCTTCGGAATCCACGCGAAAGTACCTACAATAACAACACATATCGTAACGATATTAAAATCAAGTTCTAAAATCCAAAATGACACGCGCATCGCTCGTAGGTTAGAACCTATTGCATATGCGTACAAAATCAGCCAAACAACCCTTGTTGTTGATGTATGAACATCCAACAACCAAAAACAAATCCAAATATTAGAACTCATCATTCAAAATATGGAAAACATATCCTAAATCACACACAAGTATTCCCAGATTTTGACTCAGGTCAAATAAAGCCAAGCAAACAAGTATAGGGTGATGTATATAGTATATATGAGCTACTGGACCAACCTGGGCCCCTACCCTCACCAAGTGGCCGGCCACTTCCTCCTAAAATCCGATGTCTCCAACCCAGGGGTCTCTGTTTGGGATCATCAGGTCAGAGTGGTCTCATAGTAGTATATCTTGGCCCCTGGTATTGTTTGGTTGTCTCAGAAAGTCCCCAGGTCATCCCAGATTCACAGTAGGCACACTAAAGTCACAAAACCAATACGGAACAAATCCTAAGTTCGAGCATCGGGTTCAGGTCTATGGCACAGGTTAGGAATCGTGTCACCATACCATGTAAACACTCCTAACTGCTCCCAGATTTTACCTATAGTCAATACAGAAAAATCTAGTAGGACCAAACACCCTTAAACATCATCAGGTAACCACCCTACAAAATCCAAACCCTATCTCTCCTACTCACCCGGGGTCGCCGGATTTGTCTTCATGGTCGCCGACCAAAACCGGTGGGGAAGGTCTCATTCTTCAGGTGGTCACTTAGGGTTACGGGTACAACACTATCTCACTGTTTGTTTTCCCAATGAATGCTCGGGGTCACAGTAGGTCAGCGACATCACAAAACGTCATCAAATACACGATATCTCACAAAACTAATCTAAAGGGAAGAAATTGTACCTCATCTAGTCCACTCTAGGCAGCACTAACTTCCCAACGTCGTCAAAATCCCACTTTGCTCGGTTCAAAGTATAGAGGAAGAGATGGGGATAAATTTTAGTGAAAGGGGTTTAGGGTTTTGGGGATCCATTGGAGATAGATCTAGGGTTTGAAGTGGAGGGTTGTGGAGTTGAGGAAGAGGCAGATGAAGAAAAAAGATGGGGAATTCTAATGGCAGCAGCCCCCTCTCTCTCCTTCTCATATATTCACACCTTCTCTCTCTCTCTCTCTCCAAGTATACCTAACCTACTCATTATGTCCCCTTTGACCTTTTCTTTTTTCCTTTTTCTTTTTCTCACCAACATACATACACCCATATAAAACCATAAATGAAATAACACGTAACCAAATGAAACATGTCATGGTGCACTAACCATGAAAAACTGTAGAAACACGGGTTTGGCTTAATCGCGATTAGTAGTGCACTAATCGGGTTTTTATCAAAACTGCGTATAATAATTTTTAAAATTGCCAAATCCTTTAAATATATTATTAAATGAATAAATCATTTTAATTTCCAATTATTTCACAATTATTGGTATATATTTATACCCTTTTTCGAAAACCCTAATTTCGCAAATCGGGCAGTTTTTGGGAAAAATATTATTTTAATATTAAATTCCAAAAATAGTATTTTATATTTTCTGAAATGTTACAGTCTTCCCCCCTTAAATAAATTCGGTCCCCGAATTTAAATTTAAACCCCGAAAATCTAAAATATTTCAATAATCGGCTCAAAACAACGGGGCTCCGAAATCATGGAAAACGCAGAAATAACACAACGCGCCCAGTGCGCATGAAACGAGTACGAAACTCAAAATTGAACTCCGTCAAGCATCACGCAAATCCTCGGATTCGCACGCATATCCTCGGAGTTATAATAGAGACACAAATCTCGAAATCCACTACTGAAATCCAATATACACTAGTCAAATACTGTAATACGTGTATAGTACGCATCTTTGAAAATTCCAAAATCTGAATAAGATACATGCAGAATCTTCTCTAAATCGCTGTGTGATGCGTAACTCACGGCCTAAGTGACGGACGCTCATTTTTAAAATAACAATATATGTCCATATATATTTTTCTAAATATATGTTCCGTCGTTTTAAAAATATCCCAAAAGGTTTTCCTTTAAAAACGTTCGTGTCGCTCACGCACACGTAGGAAAATAGCGAGACTATAGATCCTCTTTAAACCCTTTTGGTAATCTTTTAATGCATGCAGAGTACTCAGGTACTATCCTCAGATCAGTCCTGTTTGGCTACTACACAATATAGTGCCCAACATGAAAACAAAGTGCTCAAAAGCAAAATCAGCCTAAAAAAGCGTATCCAATAATCACATGCGTCTGGTGCGCATGGAAGTCAAATCCAAATACAGGTGCCACAATACGCACAAGGCAAAACTAAGTGCAACGGGTGTGCACAAAAGCATCTGTCCACTGCAACGGTGTGCATGACAATAATGTCAAGTGCATCTAAAATGTACTAAAATCTCAATCCAATGCATCCGGTGTGGAATCTCATATCATGTGCCCAACATGCGCGAGAATCCAAATTAGTGCATATGTCCCGCACAAATGAAATCGTATCCAATATGCACGGAAGAAATCTAAATCAAGAGCATCCGACATGCACGAGTGAAATCTCACTCAAGTGCACCCGATTCATACAAAAATCCAAAATCAAGCGCCTAATATGCGTAAAAATCCAACCAAAGCGCGTCGGGTCCGTAAAAGTATATAGTGCAGTAGCATGCACGAAAACGAATGGCAAGTGCCAACGCGCAAGAAAATACAAATCTGGTAAAACGAATGCTCAAGGATATAAATCGGGTGCAACCAAGGTACGGAGTATAAATCCAGTGCGACAAACGCATAGATACCCGTCCGGTGCAAGAAATGCAATCTAGTGCAACCAATGTGCGAAATACGAATCTGGGGCAGCAAATGCATGAAATATAAATCAATAACTCAAACACATAAAAAGCAACACCGAGTACACCATGGTGTATAAAATCGTAAACGTGTGCAACTGCGTGCACAAAAACAAATCAATGCACTGCAAGCACATATAAGCTATACCGAGTGCAAAATCAAATCGAGTGCGTACCACACTCACAAAATCGAATCAACTAAATGCGATCCAAGAAATCATAAACACATGCTACGAAGGTACAAAATCGACCTCAAACGCAATAGGCATGCACAAATCGCAAATCAACACAACGGTGTATGAAATACATATCTGGTGCGATAACGATGAGCAAAAATGTAAGTGCTCAGTAAGTGCAGCCATGGTGCACGAAATCAATATCAGGAAACTCAATCATCAAAACTCAAGTCTAAGTGATATAAGCGTGATACTCGGATCACAAATGCAAATCGCAACAAAAGACATCGAGGTACACCTCCTACAATGTCGAAAAATAAATCGGTGCGCTTAAAACTGGCAGCGCAAGAACATCCGTTCGTCTCCTGCTCACGGTCTGGCGTCTCCTATCTCTGGGTACTCATCTTCTTCTCGGATTACCAATCTCGCAATCCATCAGCTCATCGGCCCTGTCAGGTGTGCTAACGGGGACGATTCCGTTCTGGCACTTCTCTGGACATCTCCCGGTCAATCATCGCCACCACTCGTAGTGCAGCACTTCACTGGCGTCGGCCTCTGGTTCTCTGAATACACTTGGCCCATCTGATCCTGGGTGCAAATCTCATTGCAGCGGTGTCCTGGAAGGAATCCTGCTCAGGTTCTCTTCCGATCTTGTCTATGCCAAACTGTACAGAGGCTGGTATTCTTACATAATCTTTCCTCATTTTCTGGACATCTGCGTGTTCCGCACAACGTTCCCTCAGGAATTGGCCGTATCCCAACATCTCTGTAAGCATATCAGGTCTCTGATCTCAACGGGGAGTAATAACAGCTCATCAGTGTCTCGCACGAACCTCTGGTTCCACTTGTCTTTATCGTCGTCCACTATGACGTCACACCATGCTATCTGCGCACTGCAACTGTTTTCGGCCACGGTCAATCCGAAGTCTCTCATACGGACTCGAAATCACGTACTCTGTGTCTTCATCGCTCTGTAGAAGATATCTGGCTGAACGTGTCCTCGGGAACTCGCCCCAACCATCGGAGGAATACTCTATACTCGTCTGCTCTCGATCAACTCACAACGCATCTGGGTGAGGTCCTCCATCTAAAGCTGGTCAGCTTACTAATCTCTTATCACATAATATCCAGACGATGTCAAACTTTTCGATCAAGTCATCAAGGTCCCGAAATTTCCCGAAGGCTCAACACCTGAGCACAGTTTAAAAATATCTGGTACATACCACAGAACCTCTGGACTAGCCGTAGAAGGGCAAACTCAAGCCTTACTGATGGCACCGCTAAACTGCCACAAACCCTAAGGTTCAGAGCGGTTCCATGGTCATCATGTCTAGTTAGGGTTTCATTATTCTAGAGGGTCCACAGAATCACCTGCATGTTCCTCTGAACACTTTAAACTTGGGAAAAATGGTTTCCTGACACTCGTTCAAACCTTTTAGCCTCGCCTATACAACATATGAATGTTCTTCGCCCGCATGCTAAACAATGCCTCAATGCTCCAGGAAAGGCGATACATCGGCGGTCATCTCTGGATCGGTCTGCTCTAGATCTGAGTAAGACTCTCCACACTGGAAATCTTCAACTAAACTGGGCCTACGTCGGCGCATAAATTGGATGAATCACCTTCGTCTCTCAAATCGGGGTGGACTAGCTATCATCTGTCTCATATCTGCCTGGATGCTTCGGCGATCTCAGCTCGTAAGCTCCGGAAGAGACATCCTATCAATCTCAGCAAAAGCTGGGTCATCTGTCTACACGGTAGGCGACATCATAATCTCTGAGCTAGGCTGTACATCAACAGTCCTCTCGCAACTGGCGTCTCTATCGATGGACCGATCCTCTAGTGCAAAACCAAATACTCGCCTCATCAGGAGGTCACAACACACACTACATCGAGACGTTCTCATGTCACCAGAAAACACAATGGTCGGCCCTCGTACCAGACGAGCTTTCCCTGACCATAACACTAGCAGCAGCTCAAACTGCATTCACACATGGTGACAGGAACCTCAATCGAGTATCGAAAAAAGCAGATCAACGGCAAGAAAGGAAACGACAGATCCAGAATAGATATATGATCATATGAAGGAACGGTATCAATGGAAGTATGATCAAGGAAACAAATAGAATCAAAGATCTCAAATGGATGTATAATCATGGATACGAAGAGAATCACTGATCTCAAAATATGTACATCCTAAGATTTCTTATGTGGAGTATCGTATCGTAAATATGCCGCGGAACATACGTACGGTACGTCACTCTACTCAAGCTACCTAATCCATCAATCAGGGTCAGCCTATGAAACGAAAGTTCGGGTCTAATACCCCCCCCCCCCGTTCAAGTCTAAGTTCCGTAAGGTCAAGCCTAGGTGCCGAAATACATACCCTCCCTAGACTCCGCATAGTCAAACATAGACTCGAATAAAGGTTAAACCTAACACTTTGATACCAACTTTGTCACGACCAGAAATATTAGCTCATGACCAGCACTTGAATCACGCAACGTCTAAAGGCGTAACGGAATCCAAGTAAGCTGAAACCCAGAAATATAAATCTTTTTAAGAAAATAAAGGAGGTGAAGTTTTTGAAATAAAGGTATAATGAAATCAGGTGGGCTTAAATGCATAGAAAAGAAACATGAATGATGCAAGTGAAAGTTACTAGTTTGAAAACATGTTTCGTCTTTTAAAAATTTTGGCAGAACCTCCTTTGTATATTTTGATCCAAAACCATAAATACATAATAATGATAAAGGCATCCCCAAGCAGGAGCTAGCTCTTCGCCAAACGGCGGATCACAACTACGCAATGCAACATAAATAAGTATACGATGCCCAACGGCGAAGTTCACCACTAAAGAATGAAAATAAAGCGAGAAATCAAACCACAAGAAGCTAAATACCCCTCGCTCTAAGTCTCGCAACCACAATCCCACTAAGTCTCATTACTTATACAATTTACAACTTTTGATTGATTGATGGAGTTAACTAGATACAATATGAAATATAATACAAGAGTGGGTACGATACAACTGTCCCACCTACCAATGCAAAACACCCGAATGGAACTGTGTGCCAACGAAGCCGCTACTGATCCAAGTTGTCAACCTGCAAGAACTGTGGTACAACGGGGGTGAGTTGCCAACTCGTGAATAGAAAAATATCTACAAGTAGAAATCGAATAAACAATGACTCCTAGGTCAACTATATCAAAAGGTAACACTATGATATCTAGGGTGACTGGGTCGTATATGTGCCAACAAGATAGTCACTACCTATATGCATGCGGATAACATCCAACGGTAATAATCAATACATGTACATGGATCTCGTCCAACCATAATCAAGGTATGCATGCATGTAGATCTCGTCCAGCCAAAATCAAGGTATGTATGCATGTGGATCTCGTCCACCCATATAATCAGTGTCTGTATGCACGTAAATATCCTAAAGGAGTGTGCATGAAAGTATGAGAATATATATATCAACGGTGTCCCTCCCGACACATCAAAATCATGGAACATGAGTGCCTAGCATCGACACTCGAAAACATCATGAAAACCGTGCCCAGCATTGGCACGTAAATCCTCATATATTGGGTTCCGTCAGTCCGGATCGGCCCACGGGCTCCGTCAGTCCGGATCGGCCCATATCATCTCTCGACTCTGGTCGGTATCCTCCGGATATCCGCCGAGCCCAAATACTATCACCGGTAGGTAGTAGTCCCTATGCCAGGCTCATCGTCATCCACACAAAATCTCTCTCTCACCCTGGGGTACCATACCGGGTCCACCATGTACCGGCAATCGGCCTCATCTGCCTCCTCGAATCGGGTCTCACATGTCGCTCTCAGAACCGAGAAAACACATGGTGGACGCACTGAAATATCATACCAAGAGAAACCGGGTTTTTAAAACAGTACATGCTTTCTTTTGAAATAGCCGCGATTCTCAAATCCAGAAATCTCATGAAAACAGCATATCTCATTGCGTAAAAGCGTAAAGCATGATGTATGCAACATATAACAGAAATGTAAGCATATCAATATATCATGCAATATGGAGCAGTGATATGACATATTAAGGGGAAACAGCTTTTTAAAATGATCCCAGGTTTTAAAATATAACATGCGGTTCCCAATTTCCAAATAAAATCAGTTATCTATGTAGGTACAATATGTATATGCGCAAGTATAGATGTACCAATGTATGTGTGCACCAATATGGATATACAAATGTGTATATGCGCAAGTATGATTATATCAATGTATATGCATATGTGCACAATATGAATATACAATGTGTATGTGTGCAAATAAGGATGTATCAATATATATGTGCACAATATGACTATACAATGTGTATGTGCGCAAATAAGGATGTATCAATGTATATGCGCAAGCAAGTTATGCGAAGAGTCACATCATGATGCAGCAATCCTACTGTGTAGTGACATGGCAATTATCGATGATGAAGTGTGTGAGGGTACAATCTGTATACGTGTAACATACGCATCATCGATAATGGTGCAAGTGTACTATCACAAGTATAAGTAGTACAATATGAATAACATGAATGTATCATAAGGTAAATCGTTAGCTAGCAGCTAATAGATATACAAATCCAACATGGTCGAGTCGGTGAATCTAACATTCTGCATCCAGCCTAATCAACATTGCGTACGGTATCATCCATCGCACGACAACCTCTAGTCAAGGGTAAGGATCAATCATCAAGTCAAACCCATCACGCACGGAATATCATCGTACGGCGGCATTAAGCTAAAAGGGGATCCTATCATCCTATACGACAAATGAGGGTACGGCCTAATGTCACGCACGGCCTATCATCCATGATTCACAACATTCTATATATGTATATATATCTCTGTACCTATGTCCCAGGTCACATCCGCAATAATCTCATATCAGGGGGCCGGCAGGGTATAAATCATCTCGATCGACTCGCATCCGTATACCATCATATCATCATATCACCATCTCATCATCTCATCATCTCATTATCTCATCATATCATCATTTCATCATATCATCATATCCATCTTATATCCTTTCGTCGCATTTATATCTCATATCAAACCGAATTTACATAAACATTTTATCTCTACTAAGTATAAGTATTTAATCTAACAAACACACCCGAACCATAAAATCAGATTTTTAAAGAAGTAAGTCGTAGTTTTGAAAATAGGGGTTACGGTGTTTTTGTTAGTGTATATGCCCTAGAGGCCATTAGTGTATTGTAGGGTTACTAGGCACCCTCACAAGGTTCTACAAGGTATCAACCATTCCTGATTTAAATTTTAGACGTGCCGAACAACCCTAACCAAGATCTTAAACTAGAGATTAAGCGAAACAAAGCATGTAAACAACTTACATCTAAGAGTTTGGGATTACAACCTTTGTAGTCCGGTCCTTCACTTCATAAGCTCCGTATTGTGGTCCCTTCGCTACGATCATCAAGTTCCCGGACTCTAGAGAGGCTCCACGAAGAGAAAGATGCAAGCTTGCTTCCGATCTTCGATAACTAAGATGATCTACCTTGAAGTTTCTTTAACACAAGCTCTCACTCACTAAATGAAGTGAATACCTTAATCTAATTAGCAAGAATAGATTAGGATGATGAAGTAGGAATTTAGTTCTCATTTGTTTTCTTAATCTCACTCATTTTCATCACTTCATAAAAAGCTAGAAAGCTTTTCATGCAAAGAAAAAGAAGGAAGAAGATCTATTTCTTTTGTGATGAATAATGAAAAATAGTATGAGGTTAGAAATGCAACCATGGTTCAAGTGAGAAGACTTAACCATTGTAGAGAGTTTACCATGGTCAAGGGTTTGGGTTGGGTTAAGGAAATATCAACAAAATATCATATCAAATATCTTTGCTTAAAACAAAAGCAAAGCTTCTAGAAGCTACTAGAAAGAATTAACCCAAATCAAACCCTAACTATGTCTAATCTCCACTAATCATGTTGCATTTATAACCTTAACCTGTTAAAATATTATATATCACATATATAATATATTTTGTAACAAAATAAAATAATATAATTAACATATATCGCATATATATCAATGTATTGCCCGAGTGAGAAAAAGAATCTTTTAGTGAGCTTATATTAGTTAATGTAATTTAATATATCAAATATATAATTATACATTAAATTATCGAATCAACACTTAATCCGATAATCCGGCTACTTCACAAATAACCGACTAATATAATCTATATCAGTTCATCGAATCTACACTTGATCCGATGAACCGGCTATATCTCATATACCCGGCCGATATCTCATATCACGAGAATCTAATACGGTATCACATACACGTATTGTTCTCGGTCCCGCACATATCATATATGTGCTCCTACTCCGTTTTTCCTGAGCCAGGAAACCTCTGTGTAGGACTCTAAAGAATCGTCAATACGCTGGCAGTAGGTGATGATCATATCAAACACCCACAAGCTGCAAGCGGTCAGCTAAATGTAACAGCCACCCAGGTATTGAGCGATCAGAAGATCAACAAGCAAGCCAGTATTTTCTCCCGTGAATCCAATCAGTAACACTCTCGTACAGCCCGGTCTCTTCGTCTGATATGTCGCATATCTCGCCTAGGGTTGGTAAACGTCAGACCCAAGTAGCTTGATAAGTCGTGTCGATATGAGGTCTATAACAGTTCGAGAAACTACTGATAACACTTACCAGTAAATCTCAGCAACCCTGGCCAGTGATTTTCAGTTATAGCCAATCGAACACAGCGCAACATCAACTCCCTATAACGGGAGAGAAGAAACCCCTCCTATCGCTCATTGCCTCCATGTGATTCGGGATTGTACCCAAAAGCCACCTTTTTGCACAGTGGGAATCACACAAGACTCTATAACGATCTCGGGTCTATAGACTAACCTGTACCAATGTCACTAGAGAACTGCCATCTGACGTAAGGTATAATACCATCTCGGAGTTCTCGGCGAGTCCGTCCAGTGTACCCAGTCTCCACTGAGCACCCGTATACCTTCTCTGATGTCAAACACCAATGGATATGAGATCATCCATCGCCCATCATATGGGTCAAGAAGTGCATACGCTAGTCTACTCTGGAGTATCGATGCCCTGTCTCGGTACTCCCACGACTAGGAACTTTTGAAGGATGTACTTGGCGACTACACTGTCCCCACTAGTATGATCCGCATCATAGTCCTGGAAGTCAAGTACTCATCCCGAAGGCTTTATCAACATGTAACATAGAGACAATCAGAGTACATGTTAAGATAAAGTGTAACCAGATAGCATACTATCTTGTCGAGCAAGAAAGTCCTCCCTATATATGTCCAAGCATCTACTACAATATACATCGTATGTATAGTAATGGCCTCTAGGACATACATATAACTAACAATCTCCCACTTGCACTAAGGCCATCTGTTGTGGTATCGCATATCCAACAATCAGCTGGGGTTGAAGTATCTCATACTCAACCATTCCATAAAAGTCTCTACTAGGAAATAGGCCTTTGTGAGGGGATCCGCGCTGTTGTCCGCTGTGTCTACTCTCCTAACCTCGATCTTCCTGGAGATCAACCATCTCCTTGATCAGGTGATACTGCCTAAGAATTATATCTGGATTTCTGATGGGATGGGGGTTCCTTAGCATAAGCCACAACTCTATTGTCACACAATGGAAGGAACGAAGTTCATCTCATGAACTTATATATATCCAGACTGCCTCTTTGGTAGAATCCTTGGTAACGATGTATCTTGCCTTTAATCGTCTAGTAAGTTACGGTATCTAGCTTGGAACTCTTCCAATATACCGTCCTTCCAGTGAGGGTAAAGACAATGCCTGCGACTGACATTCAGTCGTCCTTATCACCGTGGAACCTTTCCAGTGATTCTCCCCAGGATCGATTGATACAACCTTACTACAACTAGTGAGAATCCTAACATCCAATCAGATCTATCTCATAGATCCATAACTCAGGATTTAGGAGGTATCACCTTGATCCTATATGGAGAATCTTTGTGATAAGTGGAGATTGACCGAGCGTAGCATAGGAAACTCCTTCCCTATCAAGAGTATGTCATCCACGTACTCTACGAGGATCACCACCATACTCTCTACTACCTTTTTTTATATACAAGGTTCATCTACCATTTTGATGAAGTCAAACTCTTTGACTACCACATCAAAACAGACGTTCTAACTCCGCGATGCCTGATTTATCACATAAAACAACTTGCACACGTTTCCGCTGCTCCCACTGTCTACGAAGCCCTCTGGCCGTTTACTTATAGACGCTTTCTTCCAAATCAATATTTAGAAAAGCAGTCATGACACCCAACTGCCAGATATCGTAGTCATGGTATGTAGCCGTGGCAAGTAGGATCTGGATGGACTTTAAGCATAGCTTTGAAACTCTTAACTTTTCCATGTACACCAAGTAATCTTCTCAAGATATACTTGCTCCTGATGGAGATTTAACCCTTCAGATAAAGCAACCAAAGTCCATACTTTGTTGGTGTATAAGGATTCCATCTCAGATCGCTAAGCATCCAGCCATTCATACAGAGTCCCACTCCTGATGGCCAGCTCGAAACTAGTTGGGTCATCATCTCATGATGCAATCCTCGCTCCTACTGTTATAGAGAAAACCGAAGTATCTCTCAGGTAGGTGAGGAACCCTACTAGATCGGCGGAGAGGCTGAGGTTCGTTGGAAACTATTAAATCCTTTGGTTCTACCAAATCATCAGCTGCAGTTTGTATAGCTGGAACTCTTTCCAGTTCTACCTCATGACCAATAATTTCTTCACAAGAAAATCCCTTTCACAAAGGTGGCATGCTGAGAAACAAAACATCTTTTGTTCCTCGGTTTGGTAGAAGATATTCCCTTGCGAATGCTTGGGATATCCAACAAACTTCCACAGATCTGACTTTGCCTCGAGCTTGTCCGGATTTTGCTTTTAGACATAGGCCGGACAACCCCAAATCTTAACTTACTTAAGATATGGGCTCTTCCCATTCCATATCACATATGAAGTGCCAGGCAACTGATTTGATTGGAACCCTATTCAATAGGTATGCAGCTTCACAAGTGCATAACTCCCAAAAGGAAATAGGAAACTCAGTAGTACTCATCATAGAGCGCACCATATCACATAGGGTGTGATTGCTCCGCCCCGATACACCGACGTGCTGTGGTGTATTCGGAGGAGTAATGCTCAGAGAGAATCTCATTCTCCTTTAGAATAGTCCAGGAATTCTGTGCTCAAGTATTCTCCTCCCTGATCACATCAAAGGACATAATACTTTTACCCGTTTTTGGTTCTCTAGTTCTAACTTATATTCATTGAATTTCTCAAAAGTTCCAGACTTGTGTTTTAACAGGAACATATGTCCGGAACTTGACAGATAATCAGTGAATGTATTGAAGTACAAAGAACGGGTCTTGGCATGCGTAGACAGGGCACCTTCATAGATCAACATGTATCAATCCCAAGAGTTCACTAACTCTTTCTCTGTTTCCAATAAACGGAGCTGTGGTCATCTTATCTTTGTGACATGACTGGCAAGTTTTATAAGATGTAAATCCAAACTAATTTAAATATGCATCTTTATATAACTTCAGCTAGTCGGGTCGCATTGATATGACCTAGTGTACAATACCTCAAGAATGATTCGTTCATTTCTGAACTCTTCATCTTGTGTGTGTTCTGTACGTTAAGAACCGTGGTTTGATTTAGAACGTCTATGCTCATAGATAACGTGCCTGAACCGATCAACACTTGATATAGGAAATGTTCAAAACATTATCCAACAATACAAAATTATATCCTTTCTTTACTAATAAAGAGACTGATATGATGTTCTATATCAGGTTCGGTATCTAATAACATTAATTCAGAATCAATGTATTCTTGTAATACAGGGTGATAACTACCAACAGACTTGGCTGCAACACTTACATCGTTTCTATCTCATGAAACCTATCACCCGTTCTCAGTTCTCTACCTACCTGTAGCCCATGTAACAAATTACATATGTGGGATCCTGATCCGGTATCAAATACCCAGGACGTAAAGGATTTTGAGAAACAGTTCTGTGTAATGAACAAACCCGAAGAAGATGCATCAACATGCACTTTCTTCGTTTGGGCGGCACGGGAATTCTGGAAATCCCCTATTTTATGCTCTGTCTTATAACAATTATAAGTTGGAGCGGGACCAACGTTCCCTAGCGTAGTATAACAAGCGGGTTCGGTCAATACATCCGTATTATTATCTTGATTAAGGCGTGACATGGTTGCTACCTGGAGAGAGATAGAAGAAAACACTCAGCGTATGCTCTTGCAAGATTAGATTGGCTATTAATATATCTAATCGGCATGTCTCCCACTGGTTTAGTCAAATCTTCCTTCAAACCCTAAAAGGAAAGACTAGCCGGGATTAATTACACTCTATAAGTTTGCCAATCTTTCAGCCAGGCCAGTGCCGGTACTTTGAGGGAGGTTCCTCGCGCTTTCGCACGGACCTAATTAAAATAAACCTCGTCTTCCCAGGGGCGTAACCCCGTTAACACCTTTCTAGACACCTACTTGATCGGCTAATTGTAATGTGTAAAACTCTCCCAGGAGTAACTCTTACTCGCAGCGGGTATCGGGATCCAACTATCTCATAGAAAGTATGCAATCTCATTGCAAATTTCAACACTTGAAATTCCCAATAATATTTTACCCCTAGCATCTATATGACATTAACATAATCAACAAATCATAAGTGCTAGTCAAGTTCAACCCGTCATTTCCCGATTGAATTAAACCCACCCGCACGACCTTAACATAGTCAACAAAGTCACACGACCACCATAATCCAATTGCATCATATGCTTATACAGATAAGCACTAATCAGCTACCGCACACTACACCTTAACATAGTCAACAAATGTAGCACGAATACTAACTAGTACTTATCTGAAATGACGGAGGGCTACGACAGGTTTTTAAGAAAACCTTTTGCATAATGAACTTGATATCGTTGTAGAATCGAGTGATTTTAATAGGAATGTTTTTGAGGCCTTTTCTAGTTTTTCTAAAGAGGTCACTCCCGGTGAAGGGATCGTCGGCACTTTCCTCATCGAATAAGGTACAGGATATTTCACAAATACCAATATGCAAAGCAAAAACTATAAAAACAATCAAAAGACAAACCGAGTTTGTAGTATCTGCTAATTTCGCTAAAGAGGTCACTCCCGGTGAAGGGATCTTGGCTCTTTCCTTATCGAATATGGTGCTGGATGTTCTACAAGGAACACCGCTATGCAAAGCAAGAACTAGAGCTACCAATTTTTGAGACAAGTTTCTACTACATCTTTAGGTTTCATTTAGTTTCATTAATCTCATTAATGAAGTCCCATTTTATTATGCTTCACAAGCATCACATTTGAAACGAAATCTGCAATATAACATATATCTCATATATATAATATAAACATTAGCCTCAGGCAGTAATATGATCTCATCACAGAATATTGCAGCAGAAGAACATATATGAAATATTGGATATACTAGGAGGTCCGTGTTTTAATACGAGCCTGTATAAAACACGGATTCCACGGTCGCGATGAACAGCCAAACCCACATCCCTAGACCCCTACGAGAGCGGCAAGTAACACTGCCATTTTTAGGGTTAGGAGACCCGGTCTCGACTCCTCGAGATGGTCTCCCACTGGACCCTAGAACCCGATTACTTGTGCTCCCCGCCTTGGGTCTACCTAATGCGGAAAAGTTAATAATATACAATGGTGACATCATCCTCAGCCCGGAAGTGCCCCAATAAAAGAATATTACATACAAATGAATTTTACATGAATGAAAATGAAAAACTCTCATCTCACATAAAAACCCCCGGCTATTCAAAACACGACGATCCAATATAACATATCACAGCAACACATAATATCTCATATCATGAACGTAAGCAAGTATGCGTATCCCGATTATCGTTGATGTATAGCAACGAAGCCGGCGATACACCACATACTACGCTTACGGTCGCAGAAAAGAAAGTGTAAAACTACAACAGTTGGAATCCGCAACCTCTTTAGACATTGCATGCCGAACCAAATGAATTCCTTAGACATCGCATACCTAACAATTATAAACCCCGCATTTTAGTCTCGATCTTGAAAACACTTTTCAATATCTAGTTGGGCAATTCAACAAGATTCCCGACATCCTGATCGAATGCTCGTCGCAAACTTTAGTAGACGGCCGCACCCCCGGATGCCGTCGACGAAGTGCACTAAGACGGAACACCGCTGCCGCGAGCACCCGAACGGATGCTTTTGGCGATGAGGTTCTCCTACAGTCACTTGGTCGGGGCTATGGGGCATCGCTATCTATTAAGTTTACCTGGCGAGTATCCACGTATGCTACGTGATTGCGACGAACTTTTGATCGCATCAAAATCCCGTGGCAACCAATCAAATGAGACTAAACTGCTAGATTTATAACATTCAAATTAGTTATCTCATAACTACTTGTATCACATTCCAGATAAATAGACAATGTTAAACTTTCCGATCGAATAAACAAACACCCAAGATTTCCCAAATAATTCTCAACACTTGAAATTAGTTTTAAAACATCCATCACATGCCACAGTACCAATGGTCCAGCCATAGAAGGGTCAAACTAACGCCTCACATGTGGCAGCGTCGTACTGCCCCAAACCCTAAGGTCTAAAGGCGGTTCAGACGGTCATATAATCGAGTTAAGGTTTGTGTTCTTCTAGAGGGTCCACCACGTTACTTACACGATGAAGAACGTTCTTAAACTACGGAAAAAATTGAACACTTGGAAATTTTCCGGCAGGGGAAAAAGTAAGTTATTGATATCCGTTCGAACTTTTTAACACGTTCTAAAATTACCCGGAAAAACTTAAACGAAGTTAAACTTTCCGATCGAATCAACGAATTCCCAATACAATCCAGAAAACTCAACACTTGAGTATAATTAAAAATTCCCAGAAGCATCATGAAGTGCCTACGGATATTACTATGAAAAACGCAAACCATAATTCTCCTGTTTGGCCATAGAACCGCCGCGTAAGCCATGGTACGGCCACGGTTCCGCGGCGCTTTAATGGTATTGGTGGCTCTTTTTTCACAGTAACTCTTAGATTTCCCTGCTTAATTTTCTGAGTATTTTTAATATGAAAAATGTCAACTTTTGAAAAAATTTCCAGAAACTAGGTTTTATCGGGTATTCGGAGTTCGATCGGACTTTAAACTTCGCCTAGACTTCGCCTAAAGCTCTAGCTTGGCTCTGATACCACTGTAGGGTTACTAGGCATTCTCACAAGGTTCTACAAGGCATCAACCATGCCCGATTTTAATTTTAGACGTGCCGAACAACCCTAACCAAGATTTTAAACTAGAGATTAGGCGAAACAAAGCATGTAAAGAACATTACATCTAAGAGTTTGGGATTACAACCTTTGTAGTCCGTTCCTTCACTTCATAAGCTCCGTGTTGTGGTCCCTTCACTGCGATCATCAAGTTCCCGGACTCTAAAGAGGCTCCACGAAGAGAAAGATGCAAGCATGCTTCCGATCTTCGATAACTAAGATGATCTACCTTGAAGTTTCTTTAACACAAGCTCTCACTCACTAAATGAAGTGAACACCCTAATCTAATTGGCAAGAATAGATTAGGATGATGAAGCAGGAATTTAGCTCTCATTTGTTTTCTTAATCTCACTCATTTTCATCACTTCATAAAAACCTAGAAAGCTTTTCATGCAAAGAAAAAGAAGGAAGAAGATGATCTATTTTTTTGTGATGAATAATGAAAAGTAGTGTGAGGTTAGAAATGCAACCATGGTTCAAGTGAGAAGACTTAACCATTGTTGGGAGTTTACCATTGTCAAGGTTTTGGGTTGGGTTAAGGAAATATCAACAAAATATCATAACAAATATCTTTGCTTAAAACAAAAGCAAAGCTTCTAGAAGCTACTAGAAAGAATTAACCCAAATCAAACCCTAACCATGTTTAATCTCCACTAATCATGTTGCATTTATAACCTTAACTTGTTACAATATTATATATCACATATATAATATATTTTGTAACAAAATAAAATAATACAATTAACATATATCGCATATATATATCAATGTATTACCCGAGTGAGAAAAAGAATCTTTTAGTGAGCTTATATTAGTTAATGTAATTTAATATATAAAATATATAATTATACATTAAATTATCGAATCAACACTTGATCCGATAATCCAGCTACTTCATAAATAACCGACTAGTATAACCTGTATCAGTTCATCGAATCAACACTTGATCCGATGACCCGGCTATATCTCATATACCCGGCCGATATCTCATATCGCGAGAATGTAATACGGTATCACATACACGTATTATTCTCGGTCCCGCACATATCATATATGTACTCCTACTCCGTTTTGCCTGAGCTAGGAAACCTCTGTGTAGGACTCTAAAGAATCGTCAATACGCCGGCAGTATGTGATGATCATATCAAACACCCACAAGCTGCAAGCGGTCAGCTAAACATAACAGCCACCCAGGTATTGAGCGATCAGAAGATCAACAAGCAAGCCGGTACTTTCTCCCGTGAATCCAATCAGTAACACTCCCGTACAGTCCGGTCTCTTCGTCTGATATGTCACATATCTCGCCTAGGTATAGTAAACGCCAGACCCCAGTAGCATGATAAGTCGTGTCGATATAAGGTATATAACAGTTCGAAAAACTACTGATAACACTTACCAGTAAATCTCAGCAAACCTGGCCAGTGATTTCCAGTTATAACCAATCGAACACAGCGCAACATCAACTCCCTATAATGGGAGAGACGAAACCCCTCCTATCGCTCATTGCCTCCATGTGATTCGGGACTGTATGTCATGACCCGCAGGGTACGGAACGTGACTGGCACTTAAGTTTACGAAACGTTTAAAGACGTCCGTAAAATAAGTAAGCCAAAGCCCAGAAAACAAAACCAATTAAGCAAAAGAGTGAAGAAAACCCAAACATTTGAAAGCAAGTTTATCAAATAAGTCATATAAAACCCCTTTTTAAAAACAATACCAATTTTTCCGAAAATTTCAGCAGAGTCTCCTTTGTAAATACTGGCCCCCAAAAATGGGTACAACAAGAATATATGTAAAACCAACAAATAAGGCATCCCCAAGCGGGAGCTAGCTCTTCGCCATAAGGCGGTCACAAATCCCACGCAATGTAAATGACAACAAGCATAATAAAGCATAAGGAAGCATGAAAAAGTAGCATGTCGGCTCAAGTGAGCTCGACCCCAAAATACAGCATAAAATCCACAAACCTCACAGTCTCATCTCTAGGTCAATATACAATAAATCTGATAGAAACAGTAGATGGAGTACACTAGATACAAAGAATATACAAGGTGGTACAAAAATGATAACATAACCCACCTATGAGCAAATCTCGAGCTCAGGCAAAAGAGGCAAAAGAACAAGTGCGCCCGCCGCTACTGAACTGACGGAGCGGACCTGCAAAGGACTGTGGCACAACGGGGGTGAGTTGCCAACTCGTGAGTAATAAATAACATCTACAAAGGCTATCGTATGCATGCACACAAGCATCCTAGCATCTATAATACAGGTATGACAGGATGCACTAGCAGGTGTGTATATAACATCAGTGTACTAATATGTATGCAACATGAACATCTGAGGTCTCAATAGGTATATATAAGAAATATTTTATCTCTTTTTTTTTTTGAAACTCTTTTAGAATGCCAGCATAATGTCAATGAATCGACGAAAATCGGTGTCCAGCAACGACACCCAAAAGCTGTCTCAAATCTCATAAATGTATCTCTGGCCTCAGCCGTCCGGCTGACCCATCTCAAATATCAATATCTCATCATCTAGCGGCCACGGTCGGTATCCTCTGGATATCCGCCGTCCCAAACAGTCACCGGTAGGTAATCCGTCCCCTGCCAGGCTCAACGTCATCACCACATTCCTCTTGCCCCGGGGTACCTTACCGGGCCCACCATGTACCCGTGCCGGTTCCTCCACTCCTCGACAGGGATTTCCAAATCCACAGCAAACTCATGGTGGACGACACTTACATTACTAGAAAACCGCAATTTACATATTTTAAAAAAATATAATAAGTTTAGAAATTTGCGGCTTTCCCCCGAAATCCAGCAATATCATAAAATCTCAAGAAATCCTCATAAGTGCATATATCAATGATAATGAATGCGTATGATATCAATAATCAAGTTGCGATGTGTGATTAATGTATTAAGCATGAACAATTAATATGATGAAGTACATGCACATGAATAGCAATACTACGGTTTCATTTTTAAAGAATTAAAGGCAATAGTACCAGTTTAAGTATCAATTAGTAAAAGGTTTCAATTTAAAAGTTATCTAGTGTGGTGGCATGGCAATTACCAGGGTGTGTGTGTAAACATGAATAGTGCTCGTGCTGCATATAAAAACCCTGGTAATGGTGCAGGTGTCCTATGAAATGGTTTCGTATAGGTATGTCAATATAATGCATGGATGCAGCAAATAGTCAATTAAGTATTTCACCCCTAATTACTAACATTACTAAGGATTTGTAAGTTACTAAAACTAACGGACGGCTTGCGCCATCCAACGATAGTCCCCCGTAGATGTTACATCTACTTACCGGGATCCCTGGCTAGCTGCGTCCAATCACTGCCTTTCCCTTTCGCGCCGCGTCTGACGTCTCCGCGACCGAACCTGGAATTTACATCAATACCAAATATAAGGTTACATATCAAGAACGACGCAAAACCCCAACGAAACTACTAAAGTTCGCTAGCTAGGTACAACGTGCACAAAGTGCGCGGAACACACGCGAAAATCGCAAAAACTGCCCAAAAAAACGCCGATTTGGTCGCCCGGCAAAACTAAAACCCGACTACCCAAAAATCCGCACTCACGCATCCTAAAAGTCGTAGGACAAGCCATTACAATCATCAAGATATCAAAATAATTCATCACATAATTTTTATACAAAACTAGTAAGCATTTGCATTCCAAAATCGGTGCAAAAATTACCGATTTGCGACAAAACGACTACAATAGCATAATCACCCAAGCACACTACAAGCAATCTACAAACACTAATTACAACACAATAGCAATGATTCCAATCCTATTTTCCATAACAACCATTTCTTGAATTTATAACTTAGCAAATGCAAATCAAAATCCATACTCGAAAAACTTAATTAACACTAATTTCAAACCCAATTAGCAAGTTCATCTCTTAGATTTAGGTTAGCAAAATACTAGATAACAAATTAGGTTCAATCAACTGAATAATGTTTTCTAAACCTTAATCAACTCACTAATCAAGCTTCACAACTCAATTCCATACACTAACCCTCTCTTGAAATTCCTAAAACGACAATTACAACTAAAATCGAACTTTTAAAGTTAACTAAATTAACACAATTAGAAGACTACATAACAAAGTAACCATATAGATTAGTTCATTAACAACTAGATTAACTATAAAATAACTTAATTAACCATCATGGTTCAAAACCCTAGTTTAATGCAACTATTCTTTTATAACTAGATTAGGAATTAGCTAAGCTTTTAAACACTAAACCATACAATTAAAGGAATTTAGCAAAAGAAAGTAACTTTGATGGAATTTATACCTCTTGATCTATGGATCAAGCAAGAAAATTTTGCTCCAATTGATGGCCTCAAGCACCAAGATCCAAGCTAGAATGGCTAAGGAAAGGATAGCATAAGGATTTGTTTTGGTTTTGTGAAGAAATTTGTGGATTTGTAAGGATTTTGAGTTGGAATTTGATGAGTTTAGAAGGAAATGAGAGGGGGAAATTTGGGGGCTGTTTCCTGCAGGGATTCTCGGCTGAAAGGAGGAGTGGGGATGGTGTGGGCAAGTGGGGAAAGTCATGGGTCAAGTCCACAAAGTCAATGTATCATACTTTATTCATTTTAATTAAAATAAAACCATAAACTATCAAATTCAACTCAAGAAGGAAACTCAAGAAATGAGGCCAGAAATTTCTGGTCTCACACATGGTGGGGCTGTCCTAGGGCTGAGAAAAAAGAGAGAGGGGTTTTACAAAAGAAATTTTATGCAAAAAGGTCCCCTACAACTCAAAAATTGCAAGTTTTAGCTCAAAATTCAATAAATTCGTTTCATATCATAAAAATTTGTTAAAAATCAAAATAAATTACTAAAAATTTATGTTATCACTAGATTATAATTATCATAATTTTAGAGATTAAAATTAGCCCTGAAAAATTTGTATTTATCGCTTATTTAATGTATTTTCTTACCGGCTTAAAATAATATTAAAAAAATTGAAAAATTAGGGAAATTTTTTAAACGGCCAGAATTTCATAATTAACTCATTAGCTACTAAAAACAAGCAATTACCTATCCATTTTAGGTATAATTAGCCCTAAACTGCAAAATAACAAGAAAGACGGTTTTCGGAAAAATACCGAATTTTCACTGAATTTCAGGAAAACACCAAAACGACTTTTCAAGACGCTAAAATCTTCCCCCCTAAAAGAAATTCGGTCCCCGGATTTAAAAATATAGCTACGCGTACCTTCAAAGAGATGGGGATATTTCTTCCTCATCTCGCCCTCGGTCTCCCAGGTAACCTCCTCGCTGCTCGGGCTACGCCAAAGGACCTTGACGGTTGGTATAGTCTTCGACCTCAACTTCTTCACTTGCCGATCCAGGATGGCCACCGGCTGCTCTGCAAAAGAAAGGTCGCGCTCTAGCTGGACTGTCGGGTGCTGAATCGCATGCGAAGGGTCGTGAAGGTACTTGCGGAGCATCGAAACATGGAAGACGGGGTGAACATCGGGAAAGCTGGGAGGAAGAGCCAAACGATAAGCAACAGCGCCAACACGCTCAAGGATCTCGAAGGGACCTACGAATCTAAGGCTAAGCTTCCCCTTTCGCCCAAAACGCATCACGCCCTTCTTCGGAGAGACCCTCAGAAAAACATGGTCGCCAACTGCGAACTCTAATCTGCGACGGCGCCTGTCTGCATAGGATTTCTACCTGCTCTGAGCCGCTCTCATCCGGTCTCGGATCAACTGTATCTTCGCTGTCGTCTCCTCAACAAGCTGCGGCCCCAAAATGCTGCTCTCGCTGAGCTCTGTCCAACAAACGGGCGATCTGCATCTCCTCCCATACAATGCCTCGAAAGGTGTCATCTGAATAGTATCCTGGAAGCTGTTGTTGTAGGAGAACTCCACTAGAGGTAAATGACGATCCCAGCTACCACCAAAGTCTAAAACGCACGCTTTGAGCATGTCCTCGAGAGTCTGAATGGTCCGCTCTGACTATCCGTCGGTCTGCGGATGAAACGCTGTGCTGAAGCTCAAACGAGTGCCCAAAGCCTCCTGAAGTCTCTGCCAAAGTCGGCTGGTGAACTGAGTGCCTCGATCTGACACGATACAAGTCGGTACGTCATGTAGTCGCACGATCTCGTCAATATAGAGCTGAGCATACTGAGCGAAGCTGAAAGTCGTCTTCACTGGAAGGAAGTGAGCCGCTTTCGTCAATCTATCCACGATCACCCAGATGGAGTTGTACCCTCGACTGGTCCTGGGTAGACCCACAATGAAATCCATCGAAATCTGCTCCCATTTCCACTCTGGAATGGGTAACGGCTGTAGCTCTCCTGCGGGCCTCTGGTGCTCGGCCTTGACTTGCTGACAAGTCAGGCATCTCGAAACGAACTCCGCAATGTCCCTCTTCATCCCGTCCCACCAGTAGGTCTCTCTCATATCATGGTACATCTTGGTGGAACCGGGGTGGACACTATACACTGATCGGTGTGCCTCCTCAAGAATGTCGCGCCGCAATCCATCAGCATCTGGTACGCACAGTCTGGATCCATATCGTAAAATCCCCTGATCGTCAACCACGAACTCGGAAAATCTGCCCTGTCCTATCTGTGCCATGATCTCTGAGCAACGGTCGTCACTGCGCTGTGCCTCATATATACGGTCAAGCAACTGTGGGCGTGCACGAACATGCGTGAGCTGTCCCCCTGTCTGAGTGAACTCGAACTCAACTCGGCTATCGCATAACATCTGCCAATCAGCTGACGACTGCCTCTGCACTGCGCGCAAAAAGGATAGACTACCCCCGGGCCTCCTACTCAACGCATCTGCCACCACATTCGCCTTTCCTGGGTGATATAAGATCTCGCAGTTATAGTCTTTCACCAACTCCATCCAACGACGCTGTCTGAGGTTCAGGTCTCGTTGCTGAAATATGTACTTTAAGCTCTTGTGATCGGTGAATATCTGACACGACTCGCCGTAAAGGTAATGTCGCCAAATCTTCAGTGCAAAGACCACTGCAGCCATCTCCAAATCATGAGTGGGGTAGTTCTGTTCATGCTTCTTCAACTGCCGAGAAGCGTAAGCGATCACCCGGCCATGCTGCATCAAAACGCATCCTAATCCCACTCGCGAAGCATCACAGTAGACAACAAATCCGCCTGATCCCGAAGGTAAAGATAATACCGGCGCCGTAGTCAAACATGTCCGTAGCTGCTGAAAACTGCGCTCGCACTCCTCTGTCCAAACGAAAGGAACTCCCTTCCGGGTCAAACTGGTCAACGGTGCAGCTATACGGGAGAAGTCCTGAACAAAACGCCTGTAGTAGCCCGCCAAGCCTAGAAAACTACGGATCTCAGTAACCGATGTAGGTCGGGGCAACTGCTGAACAGCCTCAATCTTCTTCGGGTCCACACAAATGCCGTCTCTCGTAACCACGTGACCCAAGAATCCGACGCTGTCCAGCCAGAATGCACACTTGGAGAACTTTGCGAACAGCTGGTGCTCCCTCAGGGTCTGTAACGTAATCCGCAAGTGCTGCTCGTGCTCCTCTCTGCTCCGGGAGTACACCAAGATATCGTCGATAAACACGATGATGAACAAGTCAAGATACGGCCTGAATGTACGGTTCATCAAATCCATGAATGCTGCTGGGGCGTTGGTGAGTCCGAACGACATCACCAAAAACTCGTAGTGGCCGTAGCACGTGCGGAAAGCTGTCCTCGGTATATCCTCCTGTCGAACTCGCAGCTGATGGTATCCTGATCGCAAATCGATCCTCGAAAAAATACCCCGCACCCTGAAGCTGGTCGAACAAATCATCAATGCGCGGCAACGGATATCTGTTCCTAACGGTAACTTTGTTCAGCTGGCGGTAGTCGATACATAAGCGCAAACTTCCATCCTTCTTCTTGACAAACAGGACCGGAGCACCCCATGGAGAAACACTAGGTCGAATGAGCCCCCTATCTAACAAATCCTGCAACTGATCCTTCAGCTCTCGAAGCTCTGCCGGGGCCATCCGATTAGGCGGTATAGAAATAGGCCCCGAACCGGGAATCAAATCAATGCAGAACTCAACATCGCGCTCAGGCGGTAGCCCAGGTAGCTCATCAGGGAAAACATCAGGGAACTCACAAACAACTGGGACCCGGTCTAACGGAACCTCTGCATCTCGAGTATCACAAATATACGCTAAGAATCCCTGACATCCCTTCCGCAAGAGCTGACCAGCGCGAAGAGACGAAATTAAGCTGGGAAGGGTGACACTGCGGTCTCCCTGAATAACAAGGACTGGCTCTCCCGGAAAGCTAAATCTGACTGCCTTCTCACGGCAGTCCACCGAAGCATAACAAGTGGCTAGCCAATCCATGCCCAGAAGCACATCAAAGTCCAACATATCGAGGAGTATCAAATCAACTGATGAATCCCTCTCCCCGATACGAACGGAACACAAACGAAATACAAACCGAGCGACAAACGACTCGCCTACCGGAGTAACAACAACAAGCGGCTGATCTAACGACGACGACTCACGGCCCAACATCGGTGCAAAGTATGTAGATACGTACGAATGTATGGAACCTGGGTCGAATAATACCCGTGCGTCGAAAGAACAAACTGGCAAGGTACCTGTCACAACGGCATTGGATGCCTGCGCATCCTGCGGTGTCAAAGCAAAAACTCGGGCCTGTCCTCCACCGATAGCGGGCTGACCTCGACCTCGGCCTCTGCCTCCTCGTCCTCTCTGAACAGGACCGCCACGTCCACGGCCTCTCGGTGCACCTAACTGGCGTGGAGCATCGCCTGGGGTAGGAAGTAGGGCTCTCTGAGGAGGGGGTGGTGATGGTGGTAGGGTCACGTGCGGAACTGTCGCTGCTCCCTGTCGTCTCACCGGACAGTCTCTGACAAGATGATGCAGACTCCCGCACCCAAAACATCCTGGCGACGGCTGCTGCCCCTGGGGATAAGAACCATATAACTGTCCCCGCCCAAATCCTCTGCCAGGCCTATCTCTCGGAAAGAATCTGGCGCGCTGCCTCTGAGACGGTACATCGGTGCGAAACCTCTTCGGCCCAGAAACGGCCGAAGTCCGTGATATGCGTGCCTCCATCCGCAATGCCGTATCCATAGCAGCTGAATAAGTGTCGTAGTGCTGGGCGCCAATGGCAAGATATAGCTGGGCATCAAGTCCCTGTACGAACCTCTTCACCATCTTCTCCTCGGTATCCACCAAATACTGAGCATATCGGGATAACTGTGTAAACTGGATGTCATACTCAGACACCGTCATCCCAGGTGTCTTGACTAAGGCCTCGAAGCTGCGAGCTCTGGCGTCACGAACGCTCTCTGGAAGGAAACGGGCTAGAAAGACCGCTGTGAACTCGACCCAAGTCATAGGCGGTAGATCTGCAGCTCGACCTCTCAAGACTGACTCCCACCATGTCTGCGCGAGACCCTCTAGTCGGAAACTCGCAAGCTCTACCCATCGATCATCCGAACATCTCAGCGAACGGCAGATCCTGGCTAAACTGTCAAGGAACGTCTGTGGGTCCTCCGCTGCCTCGGTGCCGGTGAATACTGGAGGTCTCAGCCTCATGAAATCCTGTAGTGAAACCGGAATGGCCACGGTGGTAGTAGTAGGAGCAGGTATCATGGTCGTCTGTGATGTAGTAGGTACGTCATCCGGCCTCGGTGTACGACTGGCTGCAACTAGGGATCCTACCATCTGACGTAGCTCCTGCATGCCTCCCATCATCTGTCGCAACTCCTCCATACCGGTCTCGAGCCTATCCATACGGCCTGGGGAAGG
The DNA here is from genome assembly GCA_030015575.1 of Agapanthus africanus. NCBI lineage: Eukaryota > Viridiplantae > Streptophyta > Magnoliopsida > Asparagales > Amaryllidaceae > Agapanthus > Agapanthus africanus. The sequence continues at coordinate 247,969,891 of CM057343.1, read as the reverse complement.
TGGATCGGTCTGTCCCTGCGGCGTAGGCATACCACCCTGCTCAGTCCTAGTCTCGGACGAGCCAGCTCGAATCTCGTCTCTGGCGGCAGCCCTCTGTGCCCTCGTAGCCTTCGGCGGCATAGTGGATGTTACAGGAAAACGGATAGTAAGGACAGTGCAATAGGATCATAGGATACACGGAATTGAAGAAGGAATTTTTCAAGCAAGTATATCCTAAAGTCACTTAGGCGGAGTACCGTATCGTAAGTATGCCGCGGACATACGCACGCTACGTTACCCTGCTTAAGTCACTTACTCCATCTACCAAGGGTCATCCTACACTCACAAAGGTAAAATCTATCGCTCTGATACCAACTTTCTCACGACCCGCAGGGTACGGAACGTGACTGGCACTTAAGTTTACGAAACGTCTAAAGACGTCCGTAAAATAAGTAAGCCAAAGCCCAGAAAACAAAACCAATTAAGCAAAAGAGTGAAGAAAACCCAAACATTTGAAAGCAAGTTTATCAAATAAGTCATATAAAACCCCTTTTTAAAAACAATACCCATTTTTCCGAAAATTTCGGCAGAGTCTCCTTTGTAAATACTGGCCCCCAAAAATGGGTACAACAAGAATATATGTAAAACCAACAAATAAGGCATCCCCAAGTGGGAGCTAGCTCTTCGCCATAAGGCGGTCACAAATCCCACGCAATGTAAATGACAACAAGCATAATAAATCATAAGGAAGCATGAAAAAGTAGCATGTCGGCTCAAGTGAGCTCGACCCCAAAATACAGCATAAAATCCACAAACCTCACAGTCTCATCTCTAGGTCAATATACAATAAATCTGATAGAAACAGTAGATGGAGTACACTAGATACAAAGAATATACAAGGTGGTACAAAAATGATAGCATAACCCACCTATGAGCAAATCTCGAGCTCAGGCAAAAGAGGCAAAAGAACAAGTGCGCCCGCCGCTACTGAACTGACGGAGCGGACCTGCAAAGGACTGTGGCACAACAGGGGTGAGTTGCCAACTCGTGAGTAATAAATAACATCTACAAAGGCTATCGTATGCATGCACACAAGCATCCTAGCATCTATAATACTGGTATGACTGGATGCACTAGCAGGTGTGTATATAACATCAGTGTACTAATATGTATGCAACATGAACATCTGAGGTCTCAATAGGTATATATAAGAAATATTTTATCTCTTTTTGTTTTTGAAACTCTTTTAGAATGCCATCATAATGTCAATGAATCGACGAAAATCGGTGTCCAGCAACGACACCCAAAAGCTGTCTCAAATCTCATAAATGTATCTCTGGCCTCAGCCGTCCGGCTGACCCATTCAAATATCAATATCTCATCATCTAGCGGCCACGGTCGGTATCCTCTGGATATCCGCCGTCCCAAACAGTCACCGGTAGGTAATCCGTCCCCTGCCAGGCTCAACGTCATCACCACATTCCTCTTGCCCCGGGGTACCTTACCGGGCCCACCATTTACCCGTGCCGGTTCCTCCACTCCTCGACACGGATTTCCAAATCCACAGCAAACTCATGGTGGACGACACTTACATCACTAGAAAACCGCAATTTACATATTTTAAAAAAATATAATAAGTTTAGAAATTTGCGGCTTTCCCCCGAAATCCAGCAATATCATAAAATCTCAAGAAATCCTCATAAGTGCATATATCAATGATAATGAATGCGTATGATATCAATAATCAAGTTGCGATGTGTGATTAATGTATTAAGCATGAACAATTAATATGATGAAGTACATGCACATGAATAGCAATACTACGGTTTCATTTTTAAAGAATTAAAGGCAATAGTACCAGTTTAAGTATCAATTAGTAAAAGGTTTCAATTTAAAAGTTATCTAGTGTGGTGGCATGGCAATTACCAGGGTGTGTGTGTAAACATGAATAGTGCTCGTGCTGCATATAAAAACCCTGGTAATGGTGCAGGTGTCCTATGAAATGGTTTCGTATAGGTATGTCAATATAATGCATGGATGCAGCAAATAGTCAATTAAGTATTTCACCCCTAATTACCACTAGTAAAATAGGGGGTTGCCCCTACGGATGGAATTATCCGTTGGGGCAGATTTTACTTGGCCCTACGGATTACTCCGTAGGGCTAAAGGGTTGTCCCTACGGGCACTGACGTTCAAGAATTAAAAAATTAATTCTTAATTTGGTATTTGCCCCTACGGTGGCGAAAACAAAGGACCTACGGGTATATCCGTAGGGACAAATAAATATCGATTTATTAAGACCCCGGACCGATCGCCTACGCTCACTTTCTCTCTCTCTCTCGATCTGGCGCGAGAAAAATCCCCAAATCGCCACGCCGTCGTCGCCACCGTCGTTCTCCTCGTCGCCACCGCCGGTTCGTCGCCACCGCAGTTCTCGTCGCCACCGCGGTTCAGGTCGTCGCCCCAGCCCCAGCAGCAGCCGTTCAGGTGAGTAAATCTCGAGGTAAATTAAAGAATTTTTGGATTATTTTGGGCTTAGGGTTCATGGCTGGGTCTGGGGTTGCGCGCGAGTTGGGGTTGGGCAGGGGTCGCGGTCGCGGTCGCGGTCGCGGTCGGGGTCGGGGTCAGGGTAGGGTTAGGGTTGGGGTTCGGCTGCTGCTGGGGTGGGGCTGGGGTTAGGGTTTGCCTTAGGGTTGGTGTTGGGGTTTAGCTGGTCGCGGTCGCGGTCGCGGTCGGGGTCAGGGTAGGGTTAGGGTTGGGGTTCGGCTGCTGCTGGGGTGGGGCTGGGGTTAGGGTTTGCCTTAGGGTTGGTGTTGGGGTTTAGCTGGCCACGCTGGGGTTAGGGTTGGGCTGGGGCTGGGGGCTGGGGCTGGGGCTGGGCCACGCGGGGTTTTGGGATCTTTGTAATTTGCTTGCTCTGTTTGGGGTTTCAGTTGATCCTCATTAAAAAATTGGTGATTGATCTCTTCAATCATATTATTATCTGTATTTAAAATTTTTGTGAAGCCTTCAGAGTTTGGAAAAATCTAGAATTACCGTTGAAATTCTGGCAACATTCAAAAACTGTGTATATGATGTGTGTGTGTGTATGCATGTATATACATTTGAAATTTATCTTTCTTCTATGATATAAAACGGTTAAACCGAAGAAAATTACTGGGGGAATTTTTGCTAAAATGTCTTGAGAGGGGGTTCAAGTGATAAGATAATTTCATTTGGTAATCTTTTACTTAATTTACATCTCTTATTTTTTCATGCAAAAATCTGAATAGGTTTCTTGCAATTTTGCCTATCGATCAATTATTATATTTATTTCTATTTTTTGTGGATGATTTGGCTTCAATTGAATGGAGGCGATGATGGCTTGCCCTCAAGCTTCCACTTTTATGAGCTTTATAGTTATGAGATTGGCGAGGCAAGCTGGTTTGTAGCCATCTTATTTCTTTTCCTAAATTCAAATCCAAATATAAACTGTCTGATTGAGAGAGAGAGAGTATGGGAGATTATGTATTATTCAATGTGTTTGGAAGCTGGCATGTTCTGAGCGTCATCTCTGCATGAAAGCTATGGTTTTGCAAAGGGTTTGCCCTAACTATTTTCTGTGGGGAAGCTGAAGGCCTGAAGCTTCATCAAACTCAGGATTGGATTCTGGTCGGGTATTGTAAATTCTTGTGAAAGTTCCGTTCAAGATTTGTTCAGAGCTTGCATAACATCCTTTTCATCTTTATGAGATCTTTATGCAGTCATTTTTTTGGGTTTATATATTTCTCGAGCCCGTTTGACTTTGGACTTGGGATAACCCCAAATCTCTTTCTTATTTTGATTCCTAAGCTGGCATATCTGAGGCTCGTATTCCAGTATCGTTGCTGGAAAAGCTAGGGTTGCGAACATTTTTGCAACGATAATTTCTGTATGACAGCTTAAGCACACATAAAACTTAAACAATCTTGAAGCACTGCAGTTTTTCACTAAACTACCTAAAAGTTTTTATATTGCTGCAAGCTTCCTTAAAGTGCTGCATCTAAGTGTATTTTAGTGGGAAAACCCTTGAAAGCCAAACTTCATGGGGTTTGCTGTTTGCCTTCTCTGTAGCTAGTTTGAGGTTTATTTAGTTTTGGATTTGTTTTGCAACACTCTCTGAGTTCCAAATCAACAAAAAGCTGAATGTTGAATCACAAGCAAGAAGCAGCCAAACTGGCCCTAAAGTAATCCTGAGTGATGATAATTTTCCAGGGAGTTTAAAATTTATAGAAATGGCGAGGCAACATTGGATTGTCTGCAAGTATTCAAGCAACCTGTTTGCAGCCATCATGCTATTTGTGATCCCAGTATAAAACTCAAACATGCCTCTTAGTTAGTTTACTTTAATTTGTTATTTATGTGTGTGTGTCAACATTGGATTGTCCCAAGTATAAAACCAAACCCACAAAACATCAAAACTGTCTCCGACAATCTTATGGTCATTAGACATAAGATTTATGCATATAGGTAACATCTGCCAATATGCCATATCCAGACCGCAATCTATTTTTGGTCGATGAATGCTATTGCAATGTAGGATGATCAGTTCTATCAATCTTGATCTCAATGGTTTAAAATCATGTTACACATACAACACGAATGCACAACAAACGCATAATTAGAGAACGACTCAAGATATTCAGGTTAAAACCAATATATGATACTCGATGATAATATGAAACCTTCATATTCCCATCGATACCAATATACGCCTCGATATCTTTCCCTCTCGTTCCCAAAATTTTCTCTCGTTCCCGCGTCTCCAATTTTCTCTTCGTCGCCACCGCGCGCCCTCCGTTCTCAGCCCGCCACCGCCCTCGTTCTTCCTCGTCGCCGATATTTGTGCCTACATTGATGCCGCAACGAATCAAATGATGTGGATCACAAACTAATTAAATAAATTTTGAATACCAATCTGGACTGGGATTTGAATACCAATCCTAGTTTGCTATATTTTTTTATATATAGTAGATGGTGATACTTCTTTAAGTAAAAACAACCCTACACTTAAGCGAAATCATAAATCGAAACACACATATATAGAATACAACTCATACATGGGTATCCTCAAATCTAACTTTCATTGAATTTGCACGCGCACTTAAAATAACAACTTTTATACTAAAAAAATTATGTATGCCATTACTTAGTAGTTTATGGTTTTAAGACGCAAAAGACATTTGAGAAATACTTTTTCTACCCACTATTAATCCATATTCTCAATATAGTCGTTGAATTTGCACGCGCACATAATAAGAAGGAGAAGACAGTAATGTGGCAGAAGGAGAAGACAGTAATGTGGCGGAAGAAGAAAAAAATGACATTTCTCGTTCTCTGTTTCAGCATCAATCTTCTGATATGAACTAATGATGGCTTTCACATAGGCTTTTCCCATTAGAGACTTCTTAGTGTCCAATGGAAAGCATACATCAGATTTATGTAGGTCGGGTTCTTCTATGACTTTTAAGAGTCTCAACTGATTCTGTAAATTACACCCTAGTTGGGTGATACTTTTACCACTTCTCACTGCAGGTGCGCTCTCTAATATCAATTTTGAATGTAAGTATCGATATTCAAAATGGATATTAGAGAGCGCACCTGCAGTGAGAAGTGGTAAAAGTATCACCCAAGTAGGGTGTAATTTTTAGAATCAGTTGAGACTCTTAAAAGTCATAGAAGAACCCGACCTGCACAAATCTGATGTATGCTTTCCATTGGACACTAAGAAGTCTCTAATGGGAAAAGCCTATGTGAAAGCCATCATTAGTTCATATCAGAAGATTGATGCTGAAACAGAGAACGAGAAATGTCATTTTTTTCTTCTTCCGCCACATTACTGTCTTCTCCTTCTGCCACATTACTGTCTTCTCCTTCTTATGATGTTCGCGTGCAAATTCAATGACTATATTGAGAATATGGATTAATAGTGGGTAGGAAAAGTATTTCTCAAATGGCTTTTGCGTCTTAAAACCATAAACTACTAAGTAATGACATACATAATTTTTTTAGTATAAAGGTTGTTATTTTAAGTTTTCCCTTATAGAGATATGATCTAACTGCATCTATCAACTATAAGTGTGCATAAAATTATGATAAGAAATCATAAGAAAGGGTCGTAGCCATGCATAACTTTGAATCTACATACCAAATCATGCAAAAGCATGCACTTATTGTCACCTTGCCTTAGAATATAAAATATCTTGGAAGACTATAAGCGAGCATTTAAATCTCGATAGCTTTTGACTTCAACATATATTTTTCTCAAGTACCATGAAATATACTTGCTCCGTATAAACCGTTTCCAGGAAGATGGATTAATAATGACAAATTATCCATTGTGGCTCACTAGGTTAGCATTTTCTCTTCTATTGACCATCTTTCTAATCAGCTTGGTAAATTTATTCGGAACCGGCTGCGAATCATTAAAAGACATGCATAAGAAAGAGAACTAAAATACAGATATATAGCATACCGATACATCGAAACTTCATAGTTGCGATGGCAATCCAGAGATATTTATTTCTACACACGTGGTGCGCGTGCGAATGCGTCAGGCATCATGGACAAATATTTCAGAACATGGAAAGTATTATTCGTATAAAGTAATTAAAACTTTTAAACACCTTGGGTAGATATTTTCTTAGTTGATGCAATCATATCATGATGACTAAATTTAAGCTATTATACATCTGCCAATATGTATTTTTCTAATCTAATATATCACACACACAGAGAGAGAGAGAGAGGGGGAGAACACCAGGTAGATAGAGAAATTAGGTAGCAGGATCCTGAAGAAATGGAGTCCATAGCATTGCTCATCATCATCATCCGTGATCCCTTTGAAAAAATATTATCAAAGGGATCATGGATGATGATGATGAGCAATGCTATGGACTCTATTTCTTCAGGATCCTGCTACCTGATTTATTTACCTACCAGGTGTTCTCTCTCTCTCTCTCTGTGTGTGTGTGTGATATTTTAGGTTAGAAAAATACATAAGCATATGTATAATAGCTTAAATTTAGTCCTCATGATATGATTGCATCAACTAAGAAAATATCTACCCAAGGTGTTTAAAAGTTTAATTACTTTATACGAATAATACTTTCCATGTTCTGAAATATTTGTCCATGATGCCTGACGCATTCGCACGCGCACCACGTGTGTAGAAATAAATATCTCTGGATTGCCATCGCAAATATGAAGTTTCGATGTATCGGTATGCTATATATCTGTATTTTAGTTCTCTTTCTTATGCACGTCTTTTAATGATTCGCAGCCGGTTCCGAATAAATTTACCAAGCTGATTAGAAAGATGGTCAATAGAAGAGAAAATGCTAACCTAGTGAGCCACAATGGATAATTTGTCATTATTAATCCATCTTCCTGGAAACGGTTTATACGGAGCAAGTATATTTCATGGTACTTGAGAAAAATATATGTTGAAGTCAAAAGCTATCGAGATTTAAATGCTCGCTTATAGTCTTCCAAGATATTTTATATTCTAAGGCAAGGTGACAATAAGTGCATGCTTTTGCATGATTTGGTATGTAGATTCAAAGTTATGCATGGCTACGACCCTTTCTTATGATTTCTTATCATAATTTTCTGCACACTTATAGTTGATAGATGCAGTTAGATCATATCTCTATAAGGGAAAACTTAAAATAACAACTTTTATACTAAAAAAATTATGTATGCCATTACTTAGTAGTTTATGGTTTTAAGACGCAAAAGCCATTTGAGAAATACTTTTCCTACCCACTATTAATCCATATTCTCAATATAGTCATTGAATTTGCACGCGAACATCATAAGAAGGAGAAGACAGTAATGTGGCAGAAGGAGAAGACAGTAATGTGGCGGAAGAAGAAAAAAATGACATTTCTCGTTCTCTGTTTCAGCATCAATCTTCTGATATGAACTAATGATGGCTTTCACATAGGCTTTTCCCATTAGAGACTTCTTAGTGTCCAATGGAAAGCATACATCAGATTTGTGCAGGTCGGGTTCTTCTATGACTTTTAAGAGTCTCAACTGATTCTGTAAATTACACCCTACTTGGGTGATACTTTTACCACTTCTCACTGCAGGTGCGCTCTCTAATATCCATTTTGAATGTAATATTATAGATATCCATGCATGTTTATGTCAAAATTACTTATATTGTCAATGTTTGATTGTCTAGTTGTTGGTGATGCGTCCATATCAGGGACAGAGGTCACTCCCGTTCCTCCAGGTATGTTTAAATATTATATAGGGCAAGTATATTGATTTAGAATGCTATATCATAAATATACACACATTTCTTTTGCTCTTAGTCGTCCAACTCATTATCATGGGCTGCTTGATGAGATTAGATTTGCGCCTGATGATCTACAAGAGCTTGTTCACTCCCTGTCATATGTGTAAGCAGCGCTATATGCGAGTTTACCTTGTTAGTATGTATGTACTGAAATTAATTAATATTATTCAAATTTTGATACATGCAGATACCAGAGGAGCACATCTTCTATCTCTGTAGGTAAGGCTTTGAATTTGTTGATTTTGGTATTTCTTGTCAATTTTATAGACCAGTATGTGCTAAATATAATGTTCTGACAGTTGCTAGGGGGAAGGCAACATTCGAGGCTGCTGACCCCAGTCCTGGACGCCGCACACGGACGGCACCACGGAGGTTTGGAGATAGGCCGAGGACTGGGCTCTAGCAGGGCCCATATGAGGTTGGACTCCACCCCGGTGGTTACTTCCTCCGTCTCCAGTTAGCGACGTATCCAGCAGGAACAAGAGAGCTTGAAGGCCACCGTTCAGGAGTTGAATGGGATGCTGGTATGTATACTACTTAATAGTAAAATATAATGTCATATTATAGATATCAACATATCCAATATCAGTACATAGCCTGAGCTTATTTGGTTGTAGACTTATGTTTTATTAATCATACATACATATGTAATTGAAATAAACAACGCTTTTCCAAACTAGATATCCAAACAGGCTTTCGAAATAACTTAATAATGATACGAATTCGAATAATAAACAGTTCTTACACGCTTCTTACACAAGTTATATCCAGACGCGACAGGGTAGATCGGCCGAGCCTCCACACGCATCTCCTTCGGCTGCGGTTCCGCAGACAGCTCCTGTAGCTCCACCGCCCACTCAGACTCCCGCTCGCGACGAATTGCAGAGTTTATTGACCGAGGAGCAGGACCGAGCTGGACCGAGCTAGGGTAGATTTTTGGTTCTTTTTTTTTGAAACATGTATTTATTTATATCATACACATTGTACTACATTTTGAAACGATATTCATATTGGTTTGTATTTATATCATATTCAGTTTTTGTGTTTCTTTTGTATATTATATATATGCGTGAGATGTGATTATGAATACTGCAATATATGATTTGATTGATGTATACATTATTGTGCACAGGGCGGGAAAAAATCAAGCTGGACATTTTTTAAAAAAAATTTCAGACAATATGTACCTACGGATTAATCCGTAGGCCTACACGTTAAGCCTACGGATATATCCGTAGGGGCTAAATATCAGCAGTAACTGATATTTCCCCCAGATGTCAGTGCCAGGTGTTTGGGAATCCCCCTACGGAGATATCCGTAGGGGCCACTGACATTCCCTACGGAGTTATCCGTAGGGGCACATATCAGGAATCCTGAATATGTGCCCCTACGGAAAAGTACCTACGAATATATCCGTAGGGGGTAGTACATGCCCCTACGGCTATATCCGTAGGTCCAAGTAATTTATTAAAATAAACCGTAAATAATATAAAATCTTATACCCTACGGCTAAATCCGTAGGGGAAACTGGACCTACAGATATATCCATAGGGGCAAGAATTTAACCGTAGCGATAAGTTCAGGGCCTCGACTTGCACCTGCGGCCTTTGCACCTACGGGGTATTTTTTCGCCCCTACGTATATAACCGTAGGGGCAGTGAGTTTCCCCTACGGATAAATCCGTAGGGGCAACCCTTCTTTGTAGTAGTGTACTAACATTACTAAGGATTTGTAAGTTACTAAAACTATCGGGCGGCTTGCGCCATCCAACGATAGTCCCCCGTAGATGTTACATCTACTCACCAGGATCCCTGGCTAGCTGCGTCCAATCACCGCCTTTCCCTTTCGCGCCGCGTCTGACGTCTCCGCGACCGAACCTGGAATTTACATCAATACCAAATATAAGGTTACATATCAAGAACGACGCAAAACCCCAACGAAACTACTAAAGTTCGCTAGCTAGGTACAACGTGCACAAAGTGCGCGGAACACACGCGAAAATCGCAAAAACTGCCCAAAAAAACGCCGATTTGGTCGCCCGGCAAAACTAAAACCCGACTACCCAAAAATCCGCACTCACGCATCCTAAAAGTCGTAGGACAAGCCATTACAATCATCAAGATATCAAAATAATTCATCACATAATTTTTATACAAAACTAGTAAGCATTTGCATTCCAAAATCGGTGCAAAAATTACCGATTTGCGACAAAACGACTACAATAGAATAATCACCCAAGCACACTACAAGCAATCTACAAACACTAATTACAACACAATAGCAATGATTCCAATCCTATTTTCCATAACAACCATTTCTTGAATTTATAACTTAGCAAATGCAAATCAAAATCCATACTCGAAAAACTTAATTAACACTAATTTCAAACCCAATTAGCAAGTTCATCTCTTAGATTTAGGTTAGCAAAATACTAGATAACAAATTAGGTTCAATCAACTGAATAATGTTTTCTAAACCTTAATCAACTCACTAATCAAGCTTCACAACTCAATTCCATACACTAACCCTCTCTTGAAATTCCTAAAACGACAATTACAACTAAAATCGAACTTTTAAAGTTAACTAAATTAACACAATTAGAAGACCACATAACAAGGTAACCATATAGATTAGTTCATTAACAACTAGATTAACTATAAAACAACTTAATTAACCATCATGGTTCAAAACCCTAGTTTAATGCAACTATTCTTTTATAACTAGATTAGGAATTATCTAAGCTTTTAAACACTAAACCATACAATTAAAGGAATTTAGCAAAAGAAAGTAACTTTGATGGAATTTATACCTCTTGATCTATGGATCAAGCAAGAAAATTTTGCTCCAATTGATGGCCTCAAGCACCAAGATCCAAGCTAGAATGGCTAAGGAAAGGATAGCATAAGGATTTGTTTTGGTTTTGTGAAGAAATTTGTGGATTTGTAAGGATTTTGAGTTGGAATTTGATGAGTTTAGAAGGAAATGAGAGGGGGAAATTTGGGGGCTGTTTCCTGCAGGGATTCTCGGCTGAAAGGAGGAGTGGGGATGGTGTGGGCAAGTGGGGAAAGTCATGGGTCAAGTCCACAAAGTCAATGTATCATACTTTATTCATTTTAATTAAAATAAAACCATAAACTATCAAATTCAACTCAAGAAGGCAACTCAAGAAATGAGGCCAGAAATTTCTGGTCTCACACAAGGTGGGGCTGTCCTAGGGCTGAGGAAAAAGAGAGAGGGGTTTTACAAAAGAAATTTTATGCAAAAAGGCCCCCTACAACTCAAAAATTGCAAGTTTTAGCTCAAAATTCAATAAATTCGTTTCATATCATAAAAATTTGTTAAAAATCAAAATAAATTACTAAAAATTTATGTTATCACTAGATTATAATTATCATCTTAAAATTATCCCGGAAAAATTTGTATTTATCGCTTATTTAATGTATTTTCTTACCGGCTTAAAATAATATTAAAAAAATTGAAAAATTAGGGAAAATTTTTAAACGACCAGAATTTCATAATTAACTCATTAGCTACTAAAAACAAGCAATTACCTATCCATTTTAGGTATAATTAGCCCTAAACTGCAAAATAACAAGAAAGACGGTTTTCGGAAAAATACCGAATTTTCACCGAATTTCAGGAAAACACCAAAACGACTTTTCAAGACGCTACACTGTACCTAAAAGCCACCTTTTGGCACGCCCTCTTGTACATGGTATGATGGAAATCAAAGCAAAGTGGGAATCACACATGACTCTATGACGATCTCGGGTCTACAGACTAACCTGTACCAGTATCGCCAGAGAACTGCCATCTGATGTGAGGTATAATACCATCTGGGAGTTCTCGGCGAGTCCGTCCAGTGTACCCAGTCTCCACTGACCACCCGTATACCTTCTCTGATGTCAAACACCAATGGATATGAGATCATCCATCGCCTATCATATGGGTCAAGAAGCGCATACGCTAGTCTACTCTGGAGTATCGATGCCTTGTCTCGGTACTCCCACGACTAGGAACTTTTGAAGGATGTACTAAGCAACTACACTGTCCCCACTAGTATGATCCGCATCATAGTCCTGGTAGTCAAGTACTCATCCTAAGGGCTTTATCAACATGTAACATAGAGACAATCAGAGTACATGTTAAGATAAAGTGTAAACAGATAGCATACTATCATGTCGAGCAAGAAAGTCCTCCCTATATATGTCTAAGCATCCACTACAATATATATCGTATGTACAGTAATGTCCTCTAGGGCATACATATAACTAACATGTATCATACTAGTTTGTATATTACTTAATGGAAGCTTTGGATATTCACAGTTGTATAGACAATCTTGCTCAAAATAGTAGTATGCTACTTGACTTGTTTCTACTTCAATATGCACATATGTTTCTTTTAGCATATCGCTTATACATATTAGGGGAGCCCTTAGGATCTTTGCTTCATTACCAGCGTTGTGATGGCGGTCACACTAGTGGGGGCTGGGTAATCTATAAGCACATCCTTATACAGGTCCCTAGTCGTAGGATTATCAAGACGGGGCATCGATACTCCGGAGTAGACTAGCGTATATGCTTCTCATCCCAGCAGGGGAGATGGTCTGCCCACTGCCATTAGTACGTCGTACTGGAGATAGTATGCGGGTGCTTGTTAGGTTACGAGTATACTGGACAGGACTCATCGGGAACTGTTGGTTGGTACTATACCTATCGTCAGATAACAGTTCCCTAGTGACAGGAGTACAGCTTAGTCCGTCGACTTGACACTGCTACTTTGCCTCGAGTGTCTTCCCACTGTACTTTGATTACTACCCTACCACGGCTCAAAGGAGTCATGCAAATAGGTAGTAGTTGGGTGCAGTCCCGAAGCACTTGGAGGCAGTAGCGGTTAGATAGGATTCGTCTCTCCCGGTATTGGGGGTTGATATCGCGCTGTGTCTTGGAGAGCCATTACACAAAGTCCCTGGCCAGGGCAAGCGAGAATTACTGGTAGTGTTCCAGTAGTTTCTCAGGGTGTTCTGGGCTACTCTCCGGCACAACTTGTACCAATGTTAGGGGTCTGACGTTTACCGCCCCCCAAGGCCCGACATGCGATACTCTCAGACGAACAGACCGGACTGTACGGAGATTGTCACATTCAGGCTCAGTAGGAGTTCAGATGGGTTCACCTCATCGGTCTTCTTATCGGCATCTACCTGGGGACCGTTACGTACAGCTAGTACCGCTTGCTACCTGTGGTTAAACCCACTGCCAGCATAGTGTCGAGTCTTTAGAGTCCCATACAGAGTGTTGTTCTCCTTTGGGCAAAACAGAGTAGAGGTCGCATGGTTTTGCGACAGGGTTCGTTCACATACGCGCACTTGTGCACGTTTGGTGTCCGGGAAGTTATTACTAGCGGGCTTTGGTTTAAGCCAGATCCTAGTATTTGTTTTGAGATTGGTTTTGTCTCATTATATTCATGTTCCTCGGAACACGGATGCGGTTGTGTATGCACAGTTGACAGAGGCAGAGGAACCTCATTAGGTTTTTTGACCGTTGACTTTTTCTAAACCCTAATGAGAATGAAAAATATGATTAATAATATTAATTAAGGATAATTGTGCCATGGTTAGGGTTGGGTTGACCATTTGACTTGTTGACTTTTGTTGACCTTGATTTTTCTTTTGCAAAAGATGCTTCTTGAAGCTTGCATTAAGCATTAAATGCGAAATGATAATGGTCACATCAACTAACCATCATAATTTTCCTAATTATTATTATTATTCTCATATTCTCTCATATGAGAGCAAGTTTGGGATTTATTCTCTCAATTCTCTCTTGCTCATTCTCTCTCTTGAAAATGCTCTCCCTCTTCCTCTCTCTCAAAGCTCTCTTGTTTTATGAGTTGAAAAACATGAGCCTTGTGAGATAAAACCATCAAGACAACTCTCTACTCATTCTAGGGTTCTTAGTCTAGCAAGCCAAGCACTCTAATTACCTCTTGGTTGAGGTAGGAGCTCAAGGTAGAGGCCTTCGGGTGGATCTTTCTTCGGCAAAGAGAAGACGAAGAGGAGGAGCCGTCTACACCACTCCAAGGAGTTAGCAACAAGGAGGACCATTATAAGAAGAGAAGGAGTTCAAGAACTAGGTATAACCATCTTACCTTGTAGCTAGAACTTGTAGTTAGTTTGTTAGTTTTTGTTTAGTAAAGATCCTTCATGGTTAGTCTATGTTTCCTTATGATAAAAATCCGATTTTTACTCTTTCCGCCTCCCCGTAAGTACCGGGATGGGTTACATAGACTTACAGTGGTATCAGAGCCTAGCTAAACAACAACTAACATGTTAGCAAAGTGTTTAGAACTTCGATCCGGAAAAAAACACAAAATACGTCAAAATTTAGTGTTTGCTTCCGATTTTAAAAACAGGTCTAAAAATATTTCCACAGACCTGAAAAATACGTGCAGGGTTTTCTAGGAACACCTAAGAAAAACGAGCTCATGACTTGGTCAGACCGCCGCGGAAGCGCGGCGAAACCATGCGTTTCACCGCAGATCCGCGGCCGAGTCGACTCGGAGTCAACTCGTTTTTCCTGCAGTGTGTTCAGCTTGATGTTTTGTGATTTTTAAGATGATTTGTTTCTGCCCAGATTCTTCAGAGAAAAGTATTGTATTTGGGGTAGTTTCAAATTGGAACATTGATCGAAATTCTATAAACTTTAGCGAATTGATTATATCTGTAATGTGATATATGTACTGAACGTCGACTAATCGCTATACGTCGATTAGTGGGGGTTGTACATATCTGTGATCTGTGATGTTGGATTGTGTATATGAACTTATTGGATTGTCGCGGATGAATAGCCGGGGTTGTGAGATGAGTGTTTATTTATCTTTCATTTGATGTAAATTGTAAATTGATGTAATATTATTTTTATTGCCGCACATCCGGGTTGAGGTTGTAGCCGCCATTGTATATTATTTCTTTTACTTTTTTTGATCCTAGGATAGACCCAAGGTGGGGTGCACAAACTACCGGGTACTTTGAAGTGCCGAGTGGCCTACTCACGTTGTTGAGGGAGGTTGCTTCACTTTGGGTACTTGGCGGGTAGTTTGTCGCACCCGTAGGGGTCTAGGGTGGGGTTTGGCTATTCATCGCGACCGTGTAATCCGTCTTTCGTTGCAGGCTCGAACGAAACGCAAATTACTAGCATATCCAATGTGTTCATCTGTGATCTGGAATGGCTATCATTGCGTCTGACGAATGTATATATCTATATATGAGGCGTTGCTTATGTTTTTCATTTGTGCTAGTCCAGCCCCCGCTTTGTCGTTAGTTAAGTAACCTAACGGGTGATGACGGGGCCCCGTGGCGAATGCGGATGGCATAAGCGTACGTCATATTTTCGTTGTTTTCTGCAATGTTAGGATTAATTGATAGGACGCATTATATTAATGCAGAGAAAATAAACCAAAGTTAAATCGTTGGAACAATTTCAAATTCACTCGGTTTTTTAAAAAACAGAAAACTTTTAAAAACACGGAGCTTAAACCACTCCTTTTAAAAGCTATCAGGTTCCTTCGATTATATCAAGTTCACTATGTTCACGGTTTCACCAAAACCATTCGTAGCCCTCCGTCATTTCAGTTAAATATTCAATAGTATTCAAGCTATGTATTTTGACCTTCGCCAAGGCATAGTGATTGGTAGCTACCAGTAACACCTTAGAATGTGTTTTGTAAGCTAATTATATTTTTATATATAGTTTTTAATAAAAAAGTTTACCAAATTGGTTTTCAATTATTTTATTCTATTTAATTGATATTTTATTAGATTTTTCCTAGGCTTGCACATACTTGTGCATGTTAACTAGGGTTGTTTTGGGGGTTTAACAATGATTAGCAACATGGTAAACTAACCATTCCCTAATCCAGTTTAATATTGTATTAGGTGCTTTTGGGTTTTTATTTGTATATGGTTGTTTTTAAAATTAAATGAATTTAAAAAGGGTTTTTAAATGGTTTGAATGTTGACCTTGGTGAGAGAGAGAGAGTGAGAATGAGGCATGATAGCTTTGCCATGCTTCATTAAATGAAGAGAGAGAGAGGAGGGGTTTTGACTTTGTCTCTCATTATCACTTCTCTTTTCACTCACCCTCTCATTCTTTCACAACACACATACTCACACACTCACCCAGCAGCAGCCAAGACAGCAGCAACATCAGCCTCATTAGCAACAGCAGCAGCTCCATTAGCAGCTCATGCAACAGCAAGCAGCAGCCACAGCATCAACAACAACATAGCAAGGGCAGCAGCAGCAGGAGCTTCAGCAGCAACAAGAGAAGAAAGTAGCAGCTGCACCTGAAGCAACTATAGCAACATCAGCATCAACAACAACTACAACAGCAGCAGCAACAGCAAGAGCAACTTCAGCAGCAGCTGCAGAAGCAAGTAGCAGCAGCAGCAGCAGCAACAGGAACCCCAGCAGCAGTAGCAACCCCTCGTCTCCCCTATACACTCATTCTCCTGCTTCTTAGGGTTCATTAGGGTATATTTCTGAACCCCAGTTCATGTTTTCTTAAGTTGTGTGTGGTTTAGTGTCAATTAGTGTTAATTAGCTAGTTTAGGGCTAATTATGGTGTTTTGTGAGATGTTGTGGCAAATTGATGATCGTGTTAGATAAGCCTACCTATTTTAGTGTTAATAGGGTCACTTCAACTGAGAAATAGCCCAGATTACACTAAAATACCATAAGGTATCTAAATTGTGCAATTTGGTGTTTTTAAAGTGATATACTGGGTATTTGTAAGCTGCTACTGGCACGGACCTTTCAGGATAAATTTGAAAAGACTGGAACATGCTCACTAGGTCTAGATAACACCACCAGAACACGAGCCCCTCATTCAAAATTTTGGCCACCGATTTAATCTTATTGGCCGCAAATTGCGGCCATGGTAGGGTGTTGGGTCTTGAGGTTTTGGGTAGGGTAGCCTGCTGTGTATTGTAGTGTTTTGGCATGTCTAGTTTTGTAAGATTTGACCTGTAGGAAAATCTGGGGCAATATATCATTTTGCATGACCGTTGTGTTTGCGCGATACGCGCGATACGTGAGTGGGTTCTGTGATCCAGCGTATCGCGATGGTTTTAGACGCGTATACACACGTTTTAGCGTATCATGCACGCGCGTTTAGTTCGTGACGCGAGTTTCTCGTTTTGATTCGATATCACGTTTTGCGAGATATTTGGCTTATATATGATTTCCATGTCTTATTTGCAGGTTTGCAGGCAGGGACTACGGACACTGATATAGGGGGGAGAAGATGGTAGGATTCACCTAGCGTGGAGCGTAGGTGAGTAGATTTAACATCTACAGGGGAATCGCCAGCATGGCGTTATGCGTCTGGGTTAGGATTCAAATACCTGTCGCACATTCTACGTCTTTGTAGAATTGCGCCTTTACTTTATTTCCTTGATATAGTTATACTGTGACTAGCAGTCGTAGGACACTGCACATATTATTGACGGTTCATGTTGCAAGAGCACGGATTGTATGCTACACACACACCGTCAATAATTGCCTTGTCACACACTAACCATTATAGATACTATTGCTTGTGACATATGACATCTAGCTTATTGGCATACCTTGTACATATTTTAGGTATACCGGGGGGATATCCTACATATTTTACTTACACCCAGGGGGTATGCGACATCAGTTCTTATGGGTAGATACCGATACATTGCTACACCTGTATGTTACACACATATTCAGTTGCAGTTACATATTTACCTTTACTGATGTTACTTAGCTGTACCTTATTGGTTTCGCATACATCTGGTTTCAGCTACATATTCTCACTTATATGCTCGCATTTCAGATATATCGTATATGTTTATTCCTGGATTGCGCATTATTATTTGGATTTTACATGATGTTTTCTGGATTTGGGAACCGTGGGAGTTCATGAAATTATGCATACATTGAAAAACCCGGTTTTCTTGATATGATATTTGCGCATCCACCGTGGGTTTTATCGGTGCTGATTATATATACCCCTACGAGGAGGCGTCGAGGCCGTAGAGGGTACATGGTGGGGCCCAGAGGTACCCCGGGGCAAGAAAGGGATGTCGATGTGCTATGAGCCGATGAGCCCGGCAGGGGAACCATACCATCCGGTGACAGTACCCATGACTCGGCGGGGGATCACGGAGACACCGCTGGGAGTCGTGTACGTATGCATACGTCGAAAGACGAGGGTTAGAGCTAGGCACTCGTGCTTTCGGGATAGCGTATGATACGTGATCAGGATTTCTGTGTCGATGCTTGGCACATTGTTTTCATGATATTTCTTTTAATACCTTTGTATATATAACAGGGGATTTAGCCGTTGTTATATATACCCTTACACCAATATTAGTGGAATGGGACGCTAATATATGTGTATTGCCCCCATCATATTTTATTTTTGCATATATATATATATATATATATATATATAGGATGTTAGAAATTATTTGAGATTCTACTTGGGATATAGGTGATTCATTGAGATTGGATATTGGATATGAAAGAGATTGATGATTTGTACATTCGGGATATAGGAGATATATTCGATATTGTACATTGAGGAGATGTGAGACTAGTATGATATGAGAGCCCAACTTGGGTGCTGATTTGAGGATTTGGGATTTGAGTGTCTTGATGGATTGCGATCCTGCCACGATGTCAGGTTTCCGTGGAAATGACATATTCCACCCCATACCTCACACTTATCTATTCTATGTACAGATTCATATATTGGTAGTACCTGTTAGTGTACCCTTATGATAGTTGCATATTTGCTTTCTCATATCTTTATTGCATAGTTACAGCATATTAGTATCATGTCCTCATTGCTTCACATATTGATTGTACCGGCTAGTGTACTTTCTATTATTCAGCATTTGCATGACATGTTATTACTGTAATCGCATATCTTAGATTCATGCTGTACGTGCATTCCTGCGATTACCTGCATATGTTATCTACTATTCACGAGTTGGCAACTCACCCCCGTTGTGCCACAGGTGTTTCAGGTTGTTCCCCAGAGTAGTCGAGGCAGGCTATTCCGCTTTTCAGCTATCATCTTTTGCTACAGATACCGCATCAGCTCACAGTACTATTTTGCTTAGGTGGGTTGGATGATTATCTGTATTTCATATTGTACATTCGTTGTATTTTGTACTCTCCATCTATTAGTATCTTATTGACTTAGAGACTTGGTGAGGACGTTATGGTATATTAATTGTGGATTTGTTGCCTTTTATATATACAACTTTCTTTCTATTGTCTTTATTTCTTCGCTGCGGCGTCGTATATTTGTATTGTATTCATCTTGGCTAGTTTTTAAAAAAAGGGGGTGTTGCCAAAATTTTAAGAAAGAAAGTAAGACTTTTAAAGAATTTGGGTTGCGATTTCAAATGTTTCAAAAACTTATATTATCTTTTCCGTATTTTCTTGGTTTAGATTTCTGGGTTTTGGCTTTCTTTTACTGCGTTACGTCTTATGGCGTTGCGTAGTATTAGGGCCGTCACGGGCCAATTTTGGGTCATGACAAAGTTGGTATCAGAGCGCTAGGTTTTATCATTCGGAGTGTAGGATGACCTTAGTATGATGGAGTAGGTAGCTTAAGCAGAGTAATGTAGCGTGTGTATGTCTGCAGCATACCCACGGTGCGGTACTTTGCATTAAGTAACCTAAGTACAATTTGCTTGAAATTCCTTCCTTGATGATTCATATCCTTGAGATTCGATTCCTTATTCTCATCGAATCTTACATCTAATTATAGCCTTGCCGCCGATGACTATGGGGATTCAGAGTGATGCAGCGAGGGCCGTGGTCGGAGTTGGCTCGGGTGAAACGTGTACTGACCAGGATGGCACTCTAGTTGCAAGGGTGCAGACGGATCAGCCTACGACATATACTATTGATAGACTTTTGGCAGAGATGCAGGACTTCCGCCAGACTATGAGTTCTTTGGTTGAAGTTGTTGGGTTCCTAGGCACTCTAATGGAGTCTCACAAATGATCAAACATGCACAAATCAAATTTTACGGGTGCCTACAAACCCTAATACGGATCGTTAACTAGATATATAGGCGAAACAAGCAAGTAAACGGAAATGTATCTAAAGGAAAGGGGCTATAACCTTTATAGATCCGGTCCTCCACATCCTAGACTCCGTGATGAGGTCCCTCCGCTGTCCAAATCAAAACCATGACTCTAGCATCGGCTTCATCGGAGAAATGGGCAGGCTTGATCGTCGGTTCGATGCCGAAGATGATCTACATCGAGGCATCACAAGAACAAGCTCCAACTTCACCAAGCCTTGAAAACTTGTGAAGGAAACACCCTATACTACTTGGCAAGAGGTAGAGGATGAAGAAATAGGAAGTGGGTAGACTTTAGTTTTGGATTTCCTACACTTTTTCATCAATCACCATTGATGTAGCAAGCTTTCTTCTCATGTTGAAGAAGAAGAAGATGAAGAAAAAGAATATGATAAGTATTATGTAAATGATAAATAAATCAATACTTATCATTTACTAACCCTTGGTTAGTTGTAGAGAATGGACCATGGTTAACTAGAATGGTTATGGTTAAGTATAAGACAAGGATGGTGGACTAATTCAAAGCTTCAAGAATCTTCAACTAGCAAATAAAAATAGCAACCATTCTTTTCTCATCTTTTTCCAAAATAAATAAATAAGAAAAAAGAAAACCCTAATCATAATCTTAACCATGGTCTAGTTCTTTACACTAACCCTAGCTTGCATGTATCATCAAACATGATACAATCATGTGCATAAAATATATCACATATGCAATGTGCACAAACCAAGTGTGTAAATCCATTTAAAGTGAACCAATACTAGTTAATGCAAAGTAATATATCAAATATATATAATTATGCATTAAATCATTAAATCAACACTTGATTCAATGATCCGGTCATGTCGCATATAACCGACTAGTATTCAATGTATCGGCTTCTCGAATCAATCCTTGATTCGATAACCAGGTTATATCGCATATAACCAATTGATACATTCGTCGCGAGAATGGAATACGGTATCACATACACGAATTATTCTCGGTCCCGCACATATCTCATATGCGTTCCTATTTCGTTTCGCTTGAGCTAGGAAACCTCTGTGTAGGACTCTAAAGACTCGTCAATACGCCGGCAGTAGATGATGATCATATCAAACACCCTCAAGCCGCAAGCGGTCTGCTAAACGTAACGGCCACCCGGGTATTGAGCGATCAGAAGATCGACGAGCAAGCCCGCTCACACTCCTGTGAATCCAACCAGTAACACTTACCGTACAGTCCGGTCTGTTCGTCTGATATGTCGCATATCTCGCCTAGGGGTGGTAAACGTCAGACCCCAGTAGCTCGATAAGTCATGCCAACTTGAGGTCCATAACATTCGTGAAACTACTGATAACTCTTACCAGTATATCACTGCAACCCTGGCCAGGAATTTCCTGTTATGGCCAGTCGTGCATTGCGCAACATCAACCCCCAATGCCGGGATAGACGAATCCCCTCCTATCGCTCATTGCCTCCATGTGAATCGGGACTGTACCCAAAAACCACCTGTTTGCACGACTCAGTAGAGCCGTGGTAGGGTGGAAATCAAAGCACAGTGGGAGACACACAAGACTCTATGATGATCTCGGGTCAACAGACTAAGCTGTACCAGTGTCACCAGAGAACTGCCATCTGACGTGAGGTATAATACCATCTGGGAGTTCTCGGCGAGTCCGTTCAGTGTACCCAGTCTCCACTGAGCACCCACATACCATCTTCGATGTCAAACACCAATGGATATGGGATCATCCATCGCCCATCGCATGGGTCGAGAAGATATGCGCTAGTCTACTCTGGAATATCGATGCCCCGTCTCGATATTCCCATGACTAGGAACAATGAAGGATGTACTCATTGACTACCCAGGCCCCACTAGTATGATCTGCATCATAGTCCTGGAAGTCGAGTACACATCCTAAGGGCTTTATCAACATGTAATCAGAGAGACAGAAAGTATACATGTTAAGATAAAGAGCAACCAGATAGCGTACTATCATGTCGAGCAAGAAAGTCCTACCTATATATGTCCCAGCATCCACTACAATATACATCCAATGTACAGTAATGGCCTCTAGGGCATACATATAACTAACAATCTCCCACTTGCACTAGGGCCATCTGTAGCAGTGGTCGCAGTATCTAATACTCAACCATTCCATATGAGTCTCTCTCTGGGAAAAGGACTTCGTGAGTGGATCCGTCGTGTTGTCCTCTGAGTCTTCTCTCCTAACCTCGATCACCCTGGAGATCAACTATCTCCATGATCAGGTGATGCTGCCTCAGAATATGTCTGGGTCACTGATGGGACCAGGGTTCCAGGGTCGAAGCCACACTTCCATTGTCACACAATGGTAGGAACCTAGTTCATCTTATGAACCAATATACACCCAAACTGCCTCTTTGGTAGTATCTTTAATAGCGATGTTACCAGCCTTTATCTTCTAGTTTGCCACGGTATCAAGCTTGGAACTCTTCCAACATACCGTCCCTTTACTGAGGGTAAAGACAATGCTTGTGACTGACATTCAGTCGTCTTTATCACTCTGGAACCCTTCCAGTGATTCTCCCCAGGATCGATTGATACCATCTCACTACAACTAGTGAGTATCCTAACATTCAATTAGATCTATCTCATAGATCCAAAGCTTAGGATTTAGTAGGTATCACTTTGATCCTATATGGAAAATCTTTGTGATAAGCGGAGATTAATCGAGCGTAGCATAGGAAACTCCTTCCCTAACAAGAGTATGTCATCCACGTACTCTACGAGGATCGTCACCATACTCCCTACTACCATTTTGTTTATACAAGGTTCATCTACCATTTTGATGATGTCAAACTCTTTGACTATCTATCAAAACAGATGTTCCAACTCCGCGATGCCTGCTTTATCAAATAAAACATCTTGTTCGCGTTTCCACTGCTCCCACTGTTTACGAAGCCCTCTGGCTGTGTACTTACAGACGTACTCTTCTAAAACACCATCTAGAAAAGTAGTCATTGCACCCAACCACCAGATATCGTAGTCATGGTATGTAGCCGTGACAAGTAGGATCCGGATGGACTTAAGCATAGCCACTGGAAAAAGTTTCATCATTATCCACGCCTGGTTGATGACGAAAACCTTTAACAAGTCTAGCTTTGAAAGTCTCAACCTTTCCATGTACACCAAGTAATCTTCTCAGGATATACTTGCTCCTGATGGGGATTTAACCCTTCAGATATAGCAACCAAAGACCATACTTTGTTGGTGTATAAGGATTCCATCTCAGATCGATAAGCATCCAGCCATTCTTACAGAGTCACACTCCTGATGGCCAGCTCGAAACTAGTTGGGTCATCATCTCATGATGCAATCCTCGCTCCCACTGTCATAGAGAAACCGAAGTATCTCTCAGGTGGGTGAGGAACCCTACTAGATCGGCGGAGAGGCTGAGGTTCGTTGGTTTCTACTGGATCCTTTGGTTCTATCAAATCATCAGCTGCATTTTGTATAGCTGGAACCTTTCCAGTTCTACATTACAGACTTTGCCTTGAGCTTGTCCGGATTTTGCTTTTAGACATTAGGCGGACAACCCCAAATCTTAACTAGCTTAAGAGATGGGCTCTTCCCTTTCCATATCACATATGAAGTGGTAGGCTACTGATTTGATCGGGACCCTATTCAATAGGTATGCAGCTTCTCAAGCGCATAACTCCCAAAGGAAAAAGGTAACTCAGTAGTACTCATCATAGAGCACACCATATCAAATAGGGTGTATCTGCTCCGCCCCGACATACCATCGTGCTATGGTGTATTCGGAGGAGTAATGCCGAGAGAGAATCTCATTCTCCTTTAGAATAATCCAGGAATTCCGTGCTCAAGTATTCTCCTCCTCGATCACATCAAAGGACATAATACTTATACCCGTATTTTGGTTCTCTACTTCCAACTTATCTTCTGTGAATACCTCAAAAGCTTCGGACTTATGTTTCAACAGGAACATACGACTGAATCTTGAGAGATTATCAGAGAATATAATGAAGTATAAAGAACCAGTCCTGGCATGTGTAGACTGGGGACCTACATACATCAACATGTATCATCCCAAGAGTTCACTAACTCTTTCTCTGTTTCCTTTAAACAGAGCTATGGTCATCTTATCTTTGTGACATGACTGGCAAGTTTTCACAAGATGTAAATTCAAACTGATTAAATATGCATCTAAAATGTAACTTCAGCCAGTCGGGTCGCATTGATATGACCTAGTCTACAATGCCTCAAGAAGAATTCGTTCATTTCTGAACTCTTCTTCCTATGTGTGTTCAGTATACAAGGAACTGTAGTTTGATTTAGAACGTCAATGCTTTTAGATAACGTGCCTGAACCGATCAACTTTTGATATAGGAAATGTTCAAAACATTATCCATCAATACAAAATTATATCCTTTCTTTACTAATAAAGAGACTGATATGATTTTGTATATCAGGTTCGGTATCTAATAGCATTTGTTCAGAATCAATGTATTCGTAATACAGGGTGACAGTGACCAACAGACTTGGCTGCAACACTTGCCCCGTTTTCTGTCTCATGAAACTTATCACCCGTTCTCAGTTTTTCTACCCTTTTGTAGTCCTATGTAACAGATTACATATCTGGGATCCTGATCCGGTATCATATACCCAGGATGCAGAGGATACTGAGAAACAGTTCTTTGTAATGAACACACCCGAAGGAGATGCATCATATGCACTTTCTTCGTTTGGGCGGCATAGGAATTCTGGTATTCCCCAATTTCCTGCTCTGTCTTATAACAATTATAAGTTGGAGCGGGACCAACGTTCCCCAGCTCAGTATAACAAGCGGGTTCGGTCAATACATCCGTATTATTATCTTGATTAAGGCGTGATATGGTCGCTACCAGGAGAGAGAGAGAAGAAAATACTCTGCGTGCGCTCTTGCAAGATCAGATTGGTTATATATTTTATCTAATCAGGATGGCTCCCACTGTTTTTATCAAATCTTCCTTCAAACCTTAAAAGGAAAGACTAGCCGGGATTAATTACACTCTACAAGTTCGCCAATTTTTCAGCCAGGCCAGTGTCGGTACTTTGAGAGAGGTTCCCCGTGCTTTCGCACGGACCTAATTACAGTAAACCTCGTTTTCCCAGAGGCGTAACCCCGTTGACACCTTTCTAGACACCTACTTGATCGGCTAATTGCAAAGTGCAAAACTTTCCCAGGAGTAACCTTTACTCGCAGTGGGTATCGGGATCCAACTATCACATAGAAGGTATGCAATCTCATTGCAAATTCCAACACTTGAAACTCCCGATAAAGGTTTTTACCCCTAGCACCTATGACCTTAACTATGGTCAACAAATCATAAGTACTAGTCAAGTTCTACCCGTCATTTCATGATTAATTAGACCCACCCACATGACCTTTAACTAAGGTCAACAAAGTCACGCGACTGTCCTAACTAATCGCATCATATGCGGTGTAGGAAGACATCACTTAGCTACCGTACACTGTGCCTTGACTATGGTCAACAAACACAGCACGAATACTAAGTACTCTACTTCCTAAAATGACGGAGGGTTGCGAATGGTTTTTGTGAAAACCTTTAACGCTTTGAACTTGATCTCATTACGGAATCAAATGGTTTTTAAATGGAATGTTTTCGAGGCTTTTCTAGTTTTGCTAAAGGGGTCACTCCCGGTAAAGGGATCGTCGGCCCTTTCCTCGTCGAATGAGGTGCGGGATATATCATATATATCACTGTGCAAAGCGGAAACTATAGAAGCGATCAAAGACAAACCGAGGGTTGTAGCATCTGCCAGTTATTGCTAAAGGAGTCACTCCCGGTGAAGGGATCTCGGTCCTTTCCTCATCGAATAAGGTGCAGGATGTTCTATAATGAACACCGCGATGCAAAGCAAGAACTGTAGCTACCTGTTTTTATTTTGAAATTCGATTCCACAACATCAATTAGGTTTATTTTCTTTCATTAATCTCATTAATGAATATCCCATCATTTAAGTCCACCTAAACATCACAGATAAATATAACGTACGCTTATGCCATCCGCATTCGCCTCGATGTCCCGTCTGCACCGTTAGGTTAGGTAACTAACGGAAGAGCGGGGCAGGGCTAGCGCGGGTGTAAAACATAAGCAACGTTTATATAATATATCATATACATTATATATAATATCTGTCACAGAACATCACATGATCACAGATAAATCACAGCAGAAGAAACATATGAAATATTGGATATACTAGGACGTCCGTGTTTTCAATACGAGCCAGTATAAAACACGGATTCCACGGTCGTGATGAATAGCCAATCCCACACCCCTAGACCCCTACGAGAGCGGCAAGCAACCCTACCAATTCTAGGGTTAGGAGACCCGGACTCGACTGTTAGTTATATGTATGCCCTAGAGGCCATTACTATACATAGGATGTATATTGTAGTGGATGCTGGGACATATATAGGGAGGACTTTCTTGCTCGACATGATAGTATGCTATCTGGTTGCTCTTTACCTTAACGTGTATACTGATTGTCTCTCTGTTACATGTTGGTAAAGCCCTTAGGATGTGTACTTGACTACCTGGACTATGATGCAGATCATACTAGTGGGGACAGATAGTCTATAAGTACATCCTTCAAAGTCCCTAGTCGTGGGTGTATCGAGACAGGGCATCGATATACCAGTGTAGACTAGCGTATACCTTCTCGACCCATACAGATGGGCGATGGATGATCCCATATCCATTGGTGTTTGACATCAGAGATGATATACGGGTGCTCAGTAGAGACTGGGTACACTGGACGGACTCGCTGAGAAATCCCAGATGGTATTATACCTCACGTCAGATGGCAGTTCTCTGGTGACACTGGTACAGAGTAGTCTGTTGACCCAAGATCGTCATAGAGTCTTGTGTGGTTCCCACTGTGCTTTGATTTCCATCTTACCACGTCCAAGAGGGCGTGCAAAACGGTGGTTTTTGGGTACAGTCCCGAGTCACATGGAGGCAATGAGCGATAGGAGGGGATTCGTCTCTCCCGGTATAGGGGGTTGATGTTGCGCTGTGTTCGATTGGCTATAACAGGAAATCCCTGGCCAGGGTTGCTGAGATTTACTGGTAAGTGTTACCAGTAGTTTCTCGAACAGTTATAGACCTCATATCGACACGACTTATCGAGCTATTGGGGTCTGACGTTTACCACCCCTAGGCGAGATATGCGACATATCAGACGATCAGACCGGACTGTACGGTAGTGTTACTGGTCGGATTCACTGGAGTGTGAGCGGGCTTGCTCGTCGATCTTCAGATCGCTCAATACCCGGGTGGCCGTTACGTTTAGCAGACCGCTTGCGGCTTGTGGGTGTTTGATATGATCATCATCTGCTGCCGGCGTATTGACGAGTCTTTAGAGTCCTACACAGAGGTTTCCTGGCTCAAGTGAAAGGAAATAGGAGCGCATATGAGATATGTGCGGGACCGAGAATAATGCGTGTATGTGATACCGTATTCTATTCTCACGATGAATGTGTCGAATGGTTGTATGCGATATAACCTAGTTATCGAATCAAGGATTGATTCGATAAATCGATACATTGGATATTAGTCGGTTATATGTGATATGACCGGATCGTTAAATCAAGTGTTGATTTAATGATTTAATGTATAATTATATATTTGATATATTACTTTGCATTAACCAATATTGGTTCACTTTAAATGGATTTTCTCGCTCGGATGTGCACATTGTATATTCGATATATTTTCATGCACTTGATTGTATCATGTTTGATGATACATGTATACTTGGTTAAGTGTAAAGAATTAAACCATGGTTATACATATAATTAGGGTTTTATTTTCCATTACTTATTTATTCATTTATTTATTTGTTTATACATTTTGGAAAATGAATGGAAAAGAGAAAAGAATGGTGGCTTCATTTGTTTGTTTGTTGAAGATTCATGAACCTTTGACTTAGTCACCATTCTTGTCTTCATTCTTAACCTTAACCATTTGAGCAAACCATGGTTTATTCTCTACACTTAACTAGGGTTAGATTATGATAAGGATTCCTTTGATTTTCTATTTGGATAATTATCATAATATTCATTATCTTCTTCTTCTTCTTCATCTTAAAAGAAGAAGCTTGCTTCATCAATGGTGATTGATGAAAACAAGTGAGAAATCCAATTCTAAAGTCTACCCACTTCCTATTTCTTCATCCTCTACCTCTTGCCAAGTAGTAGAGTGTGTTTTCTTCACAAGTTTCATCACTTGGTGAAGTTGGAGCTTGATCTAGCGATGCCTCGACGTAGATCATCTTCGGCACGAAGCCGACGACCTTGCCCGCTCTTTCTCCGATGAAGCCGACGCTAGAGCCCGGATTTTGATTTGGACAGCGGAGATGACTTCATCACGGAGCCGTGGAGGTGGAGGACCGGATCTACAAAGGTTGTATTTCCGATTCTTATAGTTAAGTGTTAACTAGTTACTTTGTTCGCCTAAATATCTAGCCAACGATCCGTAGTCGGGTCTCTCGGCACTTAGATTTTTTGAAATTGGCATGGTTGATGCCTTGTGAGACCTCATTAGGGTGCCTAGGAACCCTACAGTGGTATCAGAGCCTAGTTAGAGCCTTAGGCGAAGTCTAGACTGATTTTGAAGTCCAATCGACCCGAAACCCCAACCCTAAATTGCTCTCTGGACAATTTCTGAAATCTGGTCTTTTTCAAAATTAAAAATATGCAGAGAACACATCACAAACATCTAAGACTTACTGTGAAATTCGACAGTCAAATTCCACTAAGGAGCCGCGGATCCGCGGCATGAGCAATGCTCATGCGGCGGTTCCGCGGCCGTACGGCCGCATTATTTAAAGTTGTTTGCACAGTAATTCTTAGTTTCCAGTGGTGCTTTTCCAGGGAATTTTTAATATTTTTTCTACAGTTGAGTTTTCTGGGGTTGTTTTGGGAGTTCGTATATTCGATCGGATTATCAAACTGTGTTTAAGTGTTTTCCGGATAAATTTTAGAATATGTTAAAAAGTTCGACCGGATATAAATACCCAATTTTTCCCCTGTCGGGAAATTTCCAAGTGTTGGATTTTTCCGAAGTTTAAAGACGTTCTAAGTAGTGCAAGTAACTCGATGGACCCTCTAGAAGACAACAAACCTTAACTCGATTATGTGACCGTCTTGAACCGCCCTTTGAACCTTAGGGTTTGGGGCAGTACGGCGTGCCACATGTGAGGCGTTGGCTTGACCCTTCTACGGCTGGACCGTCGGTACTGAGGCACGAACTGAATGTTGTTAGACTTATTTCATGTGTTGATCTGTATCGGGAAAACTTGGGTGTTCGATTGTTCGATCGGAAAGTCTAACATTTTCTAATTATCTGGAATGTGATACAATAATTGGAATTCACAATAAGTTATGAGATAACTGAATGAATGTTATAAACATAGCAGTTTAGTCTCAATTGATCGGTTGCCACGGAATTTTGATGTGATCAAAAGTCCGTCGCAATCACGTAGCGTACGCGGATACTCGCCGGGTAAACTTAATAGACAGCCTCACTCCATAGCCCCGACCAAGTGACTGTAGGAGAACCCCGTCGCCGAAAGCATCCGTCCGGGTGCTCGCGGTAGCGGTGTTCCGCCTTGGTACACTTCGTCGACGGTATTGGGGGTGCAGCCGTCTACTGAAGTTTGCGACGAGCATTCGATCAGGATGTCGGGAATCTTGTTGAATTACCCGACTTAATATTGAAAAGTGTTTTCAATGATGAGACTAAAATGCGGGGTTTATAATTGTTAGGCATACGATGTCTAAGTAATTCATTTGGTCAGGCATGCGATGTCTGAGGAGGTTACGGATTCCAACTGTTGTAGTTTTACACTTTCTTTTCTGTGACCGTAAGTGTAATATGTGATATCGCCGGTTTCGTTGCTATATGTCAACGACAATTGGGATGGACATATTTACTTACGTTGATGACATGTGATGTTATGTGTTGCTGGATATGTTATATTGGATCGTCGTGTTTGAATAGCCGGGGTTTTTTATGTGAGATGAGTGTTTTTCATTTTCATTCATGTAAAAACTTGTATGTAATATTCTTTTATTGGGGCGCTTCCAGGTTGCGGAAGTTGTCACCGTTTGTATATTATTTACTTTTCCGCACTAGGATAGACCCAAGGAGGGGAGCACAAGTAACCGGGTTCTGCAGTCCAGTGGGAGACCAACTCGAGGAGTCGAGTCCGGGTCTCCTAACTCTAGAATTGGTAGGGTTGCTTGCCGCTCTCGTAGGGGTCTAGGGGTGTGGGTTTGGCTATTCATCACGACCGTGGAATCCGTGTTTTATACTGGCTCGTATTGAAAACACGGACGTCCTAGTATATCCAATATTTCATATGATTCTTCTGCTGCGATATCTGTGATGTGATCATGTGATGTTCTGTGATAGATACAGTATATAGTATATATGATATATTATATAGACGTTACTTATGTTTTACACCCGTGCTAGCCCTGCCCTGCTCTGCCGTTAGTTACCTAACCTAACGGTGCACGAGGGGACATCGAGGCGAATGCGGATGGCATAAGTGTACGTCGTATTTATATGTGATGATTAGGTACTTAAATGATGGGACTTCATTAATGTGATTAATGAAATAAAAGAAACCTAAGATGTTGTAGAATCGAATTTCAAAATAAAACAGGTAGCTACAGTTCTTGCTTTGCACAGCGGTATATATGATATATCCTGCACCTCATTCGATAAGGAAAGGACCGAGATCCCTTCACCGGGAGTAACTCCTTTAGCAATAACTGGAAGATGCTACACACTCGGTTTGTCTTTTGATTGCTTTTAAGAGTTCTGCTTTGCACAGTGATATATATGATATATCCCGCACCTCATTCGACGAGGAAAGGACCGACGATCCCTTCACCAAGAGTGACTCCTTTAGCAAAACTAGAAAAGCCTCAAAAGCACTCCATTTCAAAATTCATTCGATCCTACAACGATATCAAGTTCATTACGCAATAGGTTTTCATAAAAACCTGTCGTAGCCCTCCGTCATTTCAGATAAGTAGTAGTTAGTATTCGTGCTGCGTTTGTTGGCCTTTGTCAAGGCGCAGTGTGCGGTAGCTAACTGGTGCTTATCTGCTTATGCATATGATGCAGATTAAGTTAGGGTAGTCGTGCGACCTTGTTGGCCTTTGTCAAGGGCCGTGCGGGTGGGTTTAATTCAATCAGGAAATGACGGGTTGAACTTGACTAGCATCCTATGGTTTGTTGGCCTTTGTCAAGGTCATAGGAGGTTAGGGGCAAAATATTATCGGGAATTTCAAGTGTTGAAATTTGCAATGAGATTGCATACCTTCTATGAGATAGTTGG
The DNA here is from genome assembly GCA_030015575.1 of Agapanthus africanus. Classification (NCBI taxonomy): domain Eukaryota; kingdom Viridiplantae; phylum Streptophyta; class Magnoliopsida; order Asparagales; family Amaryllidaceae; genus Agapanthus; species Agapanthus africanus. The sequence continues at coordinate 247,938,041 of CM057343.1, read as the reverse complement.
ATCCCGATACCCGTTGTGAGTAAGTGTTACTCCTGGGAGAGTTTTATACATTACAATTAGCCGATCAAGTAGGTGTCTAGAAAGGTGTTAACGGGGTTATGCCTCTGGGAAAACGAGGTTTACTGTAATTAGGTTCATGCGAAAGCACGGGGGACCTCCCTCAAAGTACCGACACTGGCCTGGCTGAAAGATTGGCGAACTTGTAGTGTGTAATTAATCCCGGCTAGTCTTTCCTTTTAGGGTTTGAAGGAAGATTTGATAAAAAGCAGTGGGAGCCATCCTGATTAGATAAAATAATAACCAATCTATTCTTGCAAGAGCGCACGCTGAGTGTTTTCTTCTCTCTCTCTCTCCAGGTAGCGACCATATCACACCTTATTCAAGATAATAATACGGAATATTGACCGAACCCGCTTGTTATACTGAGCTGGGGAACGTTGGTCCCGCTCCAACTTATAATTGTTATAAGACAGAGCAGGAAATTGGGGATTACCAGAATTCCCGTGCCGCCCAAACGAAGAGAGTGCATGCTGATGCATCATCTTCGGGTGTGTTCGTTACAAAGAACTGTTTTTCTGTATCCTCTACGTCCTGGGTATGTGATACCAGATCAGGATCCCAGATATGTAATCTGTTACATAGGGCTACAGAAAGGTAGAGAACTGAGAACGGGTGATAAGTTTCATGAGGCAGAAAACGGGGCAAGAGTTGCAGCCAAGTCTGTTGGTCACTGTCACCCTGTATTGCCAATACATTGATTCTGAACGAATGTTGTTAGATACCGAACCTGATATACAAAATCATATCTATCTCTTTATTAGTAAAGAAATGATAAAATTTTGTATTGTTGGATAATGTTTTGAACATTTCCTATATCAAAAGTTGATCGGTTCAGGCACGTTATCTAAAAGCATTGATGTTCCAAATCAAACTACAGTTCTTAGTATACGGAACACACACAAGAGGAAGAGTTCAGAAATGAACGAATCCTTCTTGAGGTATTGTAGACTAGGTCAGATCAATGCGACCCGACTGGCTAGAGTTACATATAGATGTATATTTAAATCAGTTTGAATTTACATCTTGTGAAACTCGCCAGTCATGTCACAAAGATAAGATGACCATAGCTCCGTTTATTGGAAACAGAGAAAGAGTTAGTGAACTCTTGGGATGATACATGTTGATGTATGTAGGTCCCCTGTCTACACATGCCAAGACCGGTTCTTTTACTTCATTACATTCTCTGATAATATCTCAAGATTCAGACATACGTTCCTGTTGAAACATAAGTTCGAACCTTTTGAGATATTCACAGAATATAAGTTAGAAGTAGAGAACCAATAAGGGTATAAGTATTATGTCCTTTGATGTGATCAAGGAGGAGAATACTTGAGCACGGAAATACTGGACTATTCTAAAGGAGAATGAGATTCTCTCTCAGCATTACTCCTCTGTATACACCATAGCACGATGGTGTATCGGGGCGGAGCAATCACACCCTATATGATAAGGTGTGCTCTATGATGAGTACTACTGAGTTACCTTTTTCCTTCTGGGAGTTATGCGCTTGAGAAGTTGCATACCTATTGAATACGGCTCGAATCAAATCAGTTGCCTACCACTCCATATGAGATATGGTATGGGAAGAGCCCATGTCTTAAGTCAGTTAAGATTTGGGGTTGTCCGGCCTATGTCTAGAAGCAAAATCTGGACAAGCTCTAGGCAAGGTCTGTAATGTAGAACTGGAAAGGTTCCAGCTATACAAACTACAGCAGATGATTTGATAAAACCAAAGGATTCAATAGTTACCAACGAACCTCAGCCTCTCCGCCGATCTAGTAGGGTTTCTCACCCACCTGAGAGATACTTCTGTTTCTCTATGACAGTGGGAGCGAGGATTGCATCATAAGATGATAACCCAACTAGTTTCGAGCAGGCCATCGAGAGTAGAGACTCTGTAAGAATGGCTAGATGCTTAGCGATCTGAGATGGAATCCATGTACACCAACAAAGTATGGACTTTGGTTGCTATATCTGAAGGGTTAAATCCCCATCAAGAGCAAGTATATCTTGAGAAGATTACTTGGTGTATATGGAAAAGTTGAGACTTTCAAAGCTAGACTTGTTAAAGGTTTTCGTCATCGACCAGACGTGGATCATGATGAAACTTTTTCTAAGGATCTATGCTTAAGTCCATTCAGATCCTACTTGCCACGGCTACATACCATGACTACGATATCTGGTGGTTGGGTGTCATGACAGCTTTTCTAAATGATGTTTTAGAAGAGGGAGTCTATAAGTACACAGCCAGAGGGCCTCGTAGACAGTGGGAGCAGCGGAAACGTGTGCAAGATGCTTTATAGGATAAAGCAGGCATCGCAGAGTTGGAACGTCTGTTTTGATGAAGTACTCAAAGAGTTTGACATCATCAAAATGGTAGATGAACCTTGTATAAACAAAAAGGTAGTAGGGAGTATGGTGACGATCCTCGTAGAGTACGTGGATGACATACTCTTGATAGGGAAGTAGTTTCCTATGCTACGATCGATCAATCTCCGATTATCACAAAGATTCTCCATATAGGATCAAAGTGATACCTCCTAAATCCTGGATTTTGGATCTATGCGATAGATCTAATTGGATGTTAGGATTCTCACTAGTTGTAGTGAGATGGTATCAACCGATCCTGGGGAGAATCACTGGAAGGGTTCCAGGATGATAAAGACGACTGAATGTCAGTCACAGGCATTGTCTTTACCCTCAGTAAAGGGATGGTATATTGGAAGAGTTCCAAGCTAGATACTTTGTGGCATACTAGACGATAAAGGTTGGATACATCGCTACTTAAAATGCTACCAAAGAGGCTGTTTGGGTGTATATTGGTTCATGAGATGAACTATGTTCCTCCCATTATGTGACAATGGAGTTATGGCTTATGCCGAGGAACGCCGGTCCCATCAGTGATCCAGACATATTCTAAGGCAGTATCACCTGATCATGGAGATGGTTGATCTCCAAGGAGATCGAGGTTAGGAGAGTAGACTCAGAGGACAACACAGCGGATCCACTCACAAAGGCCTGTTCCCAGAGAGAGATTTTTATGGGATGGTTGAGTATGAGATACTACAACCACTGCTACAGATGGCCCTAGTGCAAGTGGGAGATTGTTAGTTATATGTATGCCCTAGAGGCCATTACTATACATAGGATGTATATTGTAGTGGATGCTGGGACATATATAGGGAGGACTTTCTTGCTCGACATGATAGTATGCTATCTGGTTGCTCTTTACCTTAACGTGTATACTGATTGTCTCTCTGTTACATGTTGGTAAAGCCCTTAGGATGTGTACTTGACTACCTGGACTATGATGCAGATCATACTAGTGGGGACAGATAGTCTATAAGTACATCCTTCAAAGTCCCTAGTCGTGGGTGTATCGAGACAGGGAATCGATATACCAGTGTAGACTAGCGTATACCTTCTCGACCCATACAGATGGGCGATGGATGATCCCATATCCATTGGTGTTTGACATCAGAGATGATATACGGGTGCTCAGTAGAGACTGGGTACACTGGACGGACTCGCCGAGAACTCCCAGATGGTATTATACCTCACGTCAGATGGCAGTTCTCTGGTGACACTGGTACAGAGTAGTCTGTTGACCCGAGATCGTCATAGAGTCTTGTGTGGTTCCCACTGTGCTTTGATTTCCATCTTACCACGTCCAAGAGGGCGTGCAAAACGGTGGTTTTTGGGTACAGTCCCGAGTCACATGGAGGAAATGAGCGATAGCAGGGGATTCGTCTCTCCCGGTATAGGGGGTTGATGTTGCGCTGTGTTCGATTGGCTATAACAGGAAATCCCTGGCCAGGGTTGCTGAGATTTACTGGTAAATGTTACCAGTAGTTTCTCGAACAGTTATAGACCTCATATTGACACGACTTATCGAGCTATTGGGGTCTGACGTTTACCACCCCTAGGCGAGATATGCGATATATCAGACGATCAGACCGGACTGTACGGTAGTGTTACTGGTCGGATTCACTGGAGTGTGAGCGGGCTTGCTCGTCGATCTTCAGATCGCTCAATACCCGGGTGGCCGTTACGTTTAGCAGACCGCTTGCGGCTTGTGGGTGTTTGATATGATCATCATCTGCTGCCGGCGTATTGACGAGTCTTTAGAGTCCTACACAGAGGTTTCCTGGCTCAAGCGAAACGAAATAGGAGCGCATATGAGATATTTGCGGGACCGAGAATAATCCGTGTATGTGATACCGTATTCTATTCTCGCGATGAATGTGTCGAATGGTTGTATGCGATATAACCTAGTTATCGAATCAAGGATTGATTCGATAAATCGATACATTGGATATTAGTCGGTTATATTTGATATGACCGGATCGTTAAATCAAGTGTTGATTTAATGATTTAATGTATAATTATATATTTGATATATTACTTTGCATTAACTAATATTGGTACACTTTAAATGGATTTTCTCGCTCGGATGTGCACATTGTATATTCGATATATTTTCGTGCACTTGATTGTATCATGTTTGATGATACATGTATACTTGGTTAAGTGTAAAGAATTAAACCATGGTTATACATATAATTAGGGTTTTATTTTCCATTACTTATTTATTCATTTATTTATTTGTTTATACATTTTGGAAAATGAATGGAAAAGAGAAAAGAATGGTGGCTTCATTTGTTTGTTTGTTGAAGATTCATGAACCTTTGACTTAGTCACCATTCTTGTCTTCATTCTTAACCCTAACCATTTGAGCAAACCATGGTTTATTCTCTACACTTAACTAGGGTTAGATTATGATAAGGATTCCTTTGATTTTCTATTTGGATAATTATCATAATATTCATTATCTTCTTCTTCTTCTTCTTCTTCATCTTAAAAGAAGAAGCTTGCTTCATCAATGGTGATTGATGAAAACAAGTGAGAAATCCAATTCTAAAGTCTACGCACTTCCTATTTTTTCATCCTCTACCTCTTGCCAAGTAGTAGAGTGTGTTTTCTTCACAAGTTTCATCACTTGGTGAAGTTGGAGCTTGATCTAGCGATGCCTCGACGTAGATCATCTTCGGCACGAAGCCGACGACCTTGCCCGCTCTTTCTCCGATGAAGCCGACGCTAGAGCCCGGATTTTGATTTGGACAGCGGAGATGACTTCATCACGGAGCCGTGGAGGTGGAGGACCGGATCTACAAAGGTTGTATTTCCGATTCTTATAGTTAAGTGTTAACTAGTTACTTTGTTCACCTAAATATCTAGCCAACGATCCGTAGTCGGGTCTCTCGGCACCTAGATTTTTTGAAATTGGCATGGTTGATGCCTTGTGAGACCTCATTAGGGTGCCTAGGAACCCTACATCGACTCCTCGAGATGGTCTCCCACTGGACCCTAGAACCCGGTTACTTGTGCTCCCCTCCTTGGGTCTATTCTAGTGCAGAAAAGTAAATAATATACATCAACGGTGACAACTTCCGCAACCTGGAAGTGCCCCAATAAAAGAATATTACATACAAGTTTTTACATGAATGAAAATGAAAAACACTCATCTCACATAAAAACCCCCGGCTATTCAAACACGACGATCCAATATAGCATATCCAGCAACACATAACATCACATGTCATCAACGTAAGTAAATATGCGCATCCCAATTGTCGTTGACATATAGCAACGTAACCGGCGATATCACATATTACACTTACGGTCACAGAAAAGAAAGTGTAAAACTACAACAGTTGGAATCCGCAACCACCTCAGACATCGCATGCCTGATCAAATGAATTCTTTAGACATCGCATGCCTAACAATTATAAACCCCGCATTTTAGTCTCATTATCGAAAACACATTTCAATATCAAGTCGGGCAATTCAACAGGATTCCCGACATTTTGATCGAATGCTCGTCGCAAACTTTAGTAGGCGGCCGCACCCCCGACGCCGTCGACGAAGTGCACCAAGGCGGAACACCTCTACCGGGAGCACCCGAACGGATGCTTTCGGCGACGGGTTTCTCCTACAGTCACTTGGTCGGGGCTATGGAGTGAGGCTGTCTATTAAGTTTACCCGGCGAGTATCCGCGTACGCTACGTGATTGCGACGGACTTTTGATCACATCAAAACTCCGTGGCAACCGATCAAGTGAGACTAAACTGCTACGTTTATAATATTCATTCCGTTATCTCATAACAATTTGTGAATTCCAATTATTGTATCACATTCCGGATAAATAGAAAATGCTAAACTTTTCGATCGAACAATCGAAAACCCAAGTTTTCCCGATACAGCTCAACACATGAAATAAGTCTAACAACATTCAGTTCGTGCCTCAGTACCCACGGTCCAGCCGTAGAAGGGTCAAGCCAACGCCTCACATGTGGCACGCCGTACTGCCCCAAACCCGAAGGTTCAAAGGGCAGTTCAAGACGGTCACATAATCGAGTTAAGGTTTGTTGTCTTCTAGAGGGTCCATCGCGTTACTTGCACTACATAGAACGTCGTCAAACTACGGAAAAATCCAACACTTGGAAATTTCCCGACAGGGGAAAAATTGGGTATTTATATCCGGTCGAACTTTTTAACATATTCTAAAAAATACCCGGAAACACACACAGACAAAATTAGACAGTCCGATCGAATCTCCGAATCCCCAATACAACCCAGAAAATTCAACTCTTGAAATGCAAATTAAAAATTCCCAGAAAACTCAGGAATATTAATATGAAATTACTGTGCGAAATAAATTGGCAGAACACGCCGTACGGCCGCGGAAGCGCCGCACAAGCCAGCTTGTGCCGCTCTTCCGCGGCTACTTAATCGATTTAGGCGTTCCGTTTTGTACAGTAATTCTTACAATATTCTTCTTAATTTTCTGCATATTTTTAATTCACAAAAATCCATGAATTTCAAAAATGTCCAGAGTGCATGTTAAAATCGGGGTTTCGGGTCGATCGGACTTCTAACTCCGTCGGGACTTCGCCTAAGGCTCTAGCTAGGCTCTGATACCACTGTAGGGTTCCTAGGCACTCTAATGGAGTCTCACAAGTGATCAAACATGCCCAAATCAAATTTTACGGGTGCCTACAAACCCTAATACGGATCGTTAACTAGATATATAGGCGAAACAAGCAAGTAAACGAAAATGTATCTAAAGGAAAGGGGCTACAACCTTTGTAGATCCGGTCCTCCACATCCTAGACTCCGTGATGAGGTCCCTCCGCTGTCCAAATCAAAACCATGACTCTAGCATCGGCTTCATCGGAGAAATGGGCGGGCTTGATCGTCGGTTCGATGCCGAAGATGATCTACGTCGAGGCATCACAAGAACAAGCTCCAACTTCACCAAGCCTTGAAAACTTGTGAAGGAAATACCCTATACTACTTGGCAAGAGGTAGAGGATGAAGAAATAGGAAGTGGGTAGACTTTAGTTTTGGATTTCCTACACTTTTTCATCAATCACCATTGATATAGCAAGCTTTCTTCTCATGTTGAAGAAGAAGAAGATGAAGAAAAAGAATATGATAAGTATTATGTAAATGATAAATAAATCAGTACTTATCATTTACTAACCCTTGGTTAGTTGTAGAGAATGGACCATGGTTAACTAGAATGGTTAGGGTTAAGTATAAGACAAGGATGGTGGACTAATTCAAAGCTTCAAGAATCTTCAACTAGCAAACAAAAATAGCAACCATTCTTTTCTCATCTTTTTCCAAAATAAATAAATAAATAAATAAGAAAAAAGAAAACCCTAATCATAATCTTAACCATGGTCTAATTCTTTACACTAACCCTAGCTTGCATGTATCATCAAACATGATACAATCATGTGCACAAAATATATCACATATGCAATGTGCACAAACCAAGTGAGTAAATCCATTTAAAGTGAACCAATACTAGTTAATGCAAAGTAATATATCAAATATATATAATTATGCATTAAATCATTAAATCAACACTTGATTCAATGATCCGGTCATGTCACATATAACCGACTAGTATTCAATGTATCGGCTTCTCGAATCAATCCTTGATTCGATACAACAACAACTGAGCCTTTTATCCCAAGCATATGGGGTAGGCTACATGAACCAACATGAGAATCACGCCGGGTCCAGCACATGAATCCTCTGTCTCCACTCACTTCTATCGAACAATATACTTTCATTGAGTCCTTTGGCAACCATATCGTTTCGTATCACCTCCATCCATGTTTTCTTCGGTCTCCCTTTTGCCCTTTTGCCATTACCCATATCGAGAGTATCTATTCGTCGAACCGGTGCTTCCATAGGTCTGCGTCGCACATGACCAAACCATCTAAGCCGGTTTTCCCGCATCTTCTCCTCCACGGGTGCTACACCAACTTTTGCACGAATATCCTCATTTCGCACCTTGTCTTTTCTAGTGTTACCGCACATCCAACGAAGCATGCGCATCTCCGCTACGTGCATCTTCTGTGTATGATGCTTCTTAGGAGCCCAGCATTCTGTACCATATAATAAGGCAGGCCGAATAGCGCTCCGATAAAACTTCCCTTTCAATTTTAACGGAAAGTTACGATCACACAAAATCCCCGTTGCACTCCTCCATTTCAACCAACCAGCTTGGATCCTTTGATTAACATCACTATCGATCTCCCCATTCCTTTGGATGATGGAACCTAGATATCTAAACTGGTCGCTCGGTGATATCTCTTGCCCTTCCAATGTTACACCAATATGATTTTGACTTCGCTGGCTACTAAATTTGCAGTGCATATATGCTGTCTTGGACCTGCTCAATCTGAATCCCCGAGATTCCAATGTTTGTCTCCATAATTCCAATTTTGCATTAACCCCTGCTTTCGTCTCATTTACTAGAACAATATCATCAGCGAATAGCATACACCAAGGGACCTCATCTTGGATAGTTCTAGTAAGCTCATCCATCACGATGGTAAACAGGAAAGGACTTAATGCAGATCCTTGATGTAAACCAATAGTAATCGGAAAATCACTTGTCAAGCCACCGCAAGTTCTGACATTTGCCACTACTCCGTCGTACATATCCTTGATTATGTCAATATACTTGACGGGGACCCCCTTTTTCATCATTGTCCCCCATAATACCTCTCTAGGTACCTTGTCGTACGCTTTTTCTAAATCAATAAATATCATATGTAAATCTCTTCTCCTCTCTCGAAAGCGCTCGACAAGTTGACGAAGCAAATGGATCGCCTCTGTCGTCGATCGTCCAGGCATGAAACCAAATTGGTTCTCTGTTATCTTAATATCCTTCCTTAGCCTGTGTTCAATCACTCTCTCCCAAAGTTTCATGGTGTGACACATTAGTTTTATTCCACGGTAGTTTGAGCAACTTTGAATGTCACCCTTATTCTTGTAGATAGGTACAAGGATACTTTTCCTCCATTCATTTGGCATCTTTTTTGTCTGCCAAATCTTATTAAACAGATCTGTCAGCCATTTAACGCCTATTTCTCCTAAGCATCTCCAAATCTCGATAGGAATCCCGTCAGGACCAACCGCTTTTCTTAAACCCATTCTGTTCAAAGCTTCTTTAACCTCAGTAAGTCTTATTTTACGCATGAAATCACGATTTATATCTTGAGATTGAATGACAAGTCCATCCAAATTCTTAGTAAAGCTCTCATTGAACAATTTGTCAAAATAATCTCTCCATCTTTCCTTGATATCCTCATCTCGAACTAAAACCTTCTGATTTTCATTTTTGACACACTTCACTGCACATAAGTCTCTAGTCTTCCTTTCCCGCATTCGAGCAATCCGGTATATATCATTTGCAGCCTCTTTAGTGTCTAATTTCTCGTACACCTCCTTGTAGACCTTAGATTTAGCTTCCCGAACAGCTTTCTTAACTTCCTTTTTAGCCATTTTGTACTTCTCAAATCTCTCCACATCTCTACTTTTCTTCAAATCTTTATAAGAATCTCTTTTAATTTTAATAGCAGCCTTTACATCTTCATTCCACCATGATATGTCCTTAGATGGTGGAGCACCACCTCTCGACTCACCAAGTAGATCTCTAGCTACTTTCTTGATACAACTAGTCATTTTGTTCCATGTTTTGTCTGGATCATCTTCCGACTGCCAATCCGCTTCTTGTACTACACGATCTCTAAAAGCCTTTTGATTACCTTCTTTCAATCGCCACCATTTAATTTTAGGCTCTACCTTACGTCTAATCTTCCTAGGTTCTCTTCTAAATCGAAAATCTAGAACTAAAAGTCTATGTTGAGTAGTTACACTCTCACCTGGCACTACCTTACAGTCGATACAACAACCTCTATCTATTCTTCTCGTCAGAAAAAAGTCTATTTGACTAGCATTTGATCCGCTCCTAAAAGTGATAAGGTGGGACTCTCTTTTTCTAAACCAGGTGTTTGCTAAGATCAAGTCATAAGATAAAGCAAAATCTAGAATCGAGTCACCTACATCATTCCTTTGTCCGAAACCAAAACCTCCATGGATAGTATCAAACCCACTACGACTAGTACCTACATGTCCATTAAGATCACCACCAATAAATAACTTCTCTCCACTAGGTATACTTTGCACCACCTCGTCTAAATCCTCCCAGAATAGACGCTTACTAGCGTCATCAAGACCTATCTGTGGTGCATAAGCACTAATAACATTAAAGATCTCTCCACCTAGAATAAGCTTAACCAGTAAAATTCTATCACCTTTTCTCCTAATCTCAACTACATCCTCAAGCAACCGTCTATCTATGATTATACCTACCCCATTACGATTTTTATCTCTACCCGTATACCAAAGCTTATAACCCCAAGGCTCTATGACTCTACTCTTTTCACCTACCCACTTAGTTTCTTGCAAACACATAATACCAACTCTCCTCCTAATCATCACCTCCACTAATTCTATTAGTCTACCCGTAAGGGAACCTATATTCCAGGAAGCTAGACGGATCCTATGAAACCCTTGCTTATTTGTCACTACACCCGGGGTCCGATGTAGCGCGCCGTCTCTGGACGACGACCCTTGCTTATTTGTCACTACACCCGGGGTCCGATGTAGCGCGCCGTCTGTAGACGACGACCCTTGCTTATTTGTCACTACACCCGGGGTCCGGTGTAGCGCGCCGTCTCTGGACGACGACCCTTGCTTATTTGTCACTACATCCGGGGTCCGATGTAGCGCGCCGCATCTGGACGACGACCAAGCCCTTGCATATTTAACACTACACCCGGGATCCGATGTAGCACGTCGCTGAGTAGGGGACGCCCCAACGATATTCTGATTCTGGTTCATGTCATAGAATGTGACAAAGTTTTACGTTGGCTGTCACAAGCCTACCACAACCCTCACCCTTTCTCATCCGGACTTGGGACCGGCAACGGTGGGTTTATCAATCCTTGATTCGATAACCAGGTTATATCGCATATAACCAATCGATACATTCGTCGCGAGAATGGAATATGGTATCACATACACGAATTATTCTCGGTCCCGCACATATCTCATATGCGTTCCTATTTCGTTTCGCTTGAGCTAGGAAACCTCTGTGTAGGACTCTAAAGACTCGTCAATACGCCGGCAGTAGATGATGATCATATCAAACACCCACAAGCCGCAAGCGGTCTGCTAAACGTAACGGCCACCCGGGTATTGAGCGATCAGAAGATCGACGATCAAGCCCGCTCACACTCCTGTGAATCCAACCAGTAACACTTACCATACAGTCCGGTCTGTTCGTCTGATATGTCGCATATCTCGCCTAGGGGTGGTAAACGTCAGACCCCAGTAGCTCGATAAGTCATGCCAACTTGAGGTCTATAACATTCGTGAAACTACTGATAACTCTTACCAGTATATCACTGCAACCCTGGCCATGGATTTCCTGTTATGGCCAGTCGTGCATTGCGCAACATCAACCCCCAATACCGGGAGAGACGAATCCCCTCCTATCGCTCATTGCCTCCATGTGAATCGGGACTGTACCCAAAAACCACCTGTTTGCACGACTCAGTAGAGCCGTGGTAGGGTGGAAATCAAAGCACAGTGGGAGACACACAAGACTCTATGACGATCTCGGGTCAACAGACTAAGCTGTACCAGTGTCACCAGAGAACTGCCATCTGACGTGAGGTATAATACCATCTGGGAGTTCTCGGCGAGTCCGTTCAGTGTACCCAGTCTCCACTGAGCACCCGCATACCATCTTCGATGTCAAACACCAATGGATATGGGATCATCCATCGCCCATCGCATGGGTCGAGAAGATATGCGCTAGTCTACTCTGGAATATCGATGCCCCGTCTCGATATTCCCACGACTAGGAACAATGAAGGATGTACTCATTGACTACCCAGGCCCCACTAGTATGATCTGCATCATAGTCCTGGAAGTCGAGTATACATCCTAAGGGCTTTATCAACATGTAATCAGAGAGACAGAAAGTATACATGTTAAGATAAAGAGCAACCAGATAGCGTACTATCATGTCGAGCAAGAAAGTCCTACCTATATATGTCCCAGCATCCACTACAATATACATCCAATGTACAGTAATGGCCTCTAGGGCATACATATAACTAACAGAAGTCGTTCGGGAGCTACGACAGGAGGTTGTCTCCCCTGTTACTCAGTTTTCACTTACGGTCAGCATGCAGCAGTCCGTCACCTACATAGCACCAGTGGTTGCAGCTCCAGTTGACGAGGCACATATTCCAGGACAGTGGAGGACTCGTACTAGTGTACCAGCCCAGAGGTAGAGGTTTGGTCATAGAGACAGATTTCGTAGCCGTCGCAGGAGTAGCAGAGGCTTAGGACGAGGACAGTCGTTCAGCTCTCATCCCCAGGATGGTCAGCAGTCAGCGCGTGGATGTTTTCGATGCGGGAGCCTTCAGCACTTCGTCAGGGATTGTTCCTTAGCACATCGTCATGATCATTTTCAGAGAGGCCGTAGACGTGGAAGATTCGCTCAGAGGGCTCAGTCTACCAGAGGAGATCATCCAGTTGTGAGTAGAGGGCAGACACAGGAGTTTGCTTCTACTCATCGGGACGCGCAGGCGTCCAATGTGGAGTTTTCAGGTACCCTTGATTTATATGTTCTTTTCATGTATTCGTTTGTTTTTCATGCTTGTACCGTGGTTGGGTAGATTAGTCATAGTTGTGCTAACTTCTGTCAGCGATTCTTTTGTTGCGCGACACGTATTCGGTTGTGTGCCAATCGGATAGGAGATAGAGATTCGTCTATCGTTTTGATCCTCCTAGAGATGTTGGATTTGACGTTCTCTTGGGCACGGACTGGTCAACTACGTGCTAGGCGTCTGTGGACTACCGTGAGGAAACAGTCAAGTTTGTTTTCCCGGCAAGTCAGTTCTTGTTGTGCAGGTGGATAGTTGTGCCGCCTCTCACAGCTTGAATTCAGCCATTTTCGCTAGTCGGCTACTGAGGAGATGTCATGGATTCTTGGCGTTCATTCGTGATACCAGAGCCACAGTGGGATTGTTGGACCGGGTTCCTTTCGTGCGAGAGTTTTTCCGACGTTGTTCCGGATAAGCCGGCGAAGCTTAGGGAGCTTAAGGATCAGCTGCAGAGTTGTGGTTTGGGGAGTTTTGTGCGTCTGAGTGTTTCGCTTTTGGAAGCTCCTATTTCTGTTCATCGAGGAGGAAGACGGCAGTTTGAGGTTGTGTATCGACGGATAGTCAATTGAACCGGCTTATGGTGCGGATAGGTATCCTTCACCTCGCCGTGACGATTTCTTCGATCAGCTCTAGAGTGCGAGACAGTTTCCAAGTTTGTTTGGGAACAGGTCATCATTATTGCGGATTCGGGGTGATGGCATTCCGAAGACTTCCTTGTGCGTGCTACGGGCTTTGTGTGTTTTGGTGTGTCACTGGACTCACCAGTGCCCTAGCAGCATTCGTATATATGATGAACCAGATTTCTGCAGGCCGTTCCTCGACCAGTCATTGTTGTGTTATTTACGACATTCTGATCTATCTAATGTGTCTTGAGTGACAGTAGTAGCACTTGAGGATTTGTTATGCAGATACTGGGAGAGTACCAGCAGTTTGCTAGATTCTCGGAGTGTTTCTTCAGGCTTGTTTTGTTTGACTCCTAGGTCTTGTAGTCACGGGAAACGGTTTCGTATGGTTCCGAGGGAGATCGTGGCCGTACAGCTTAGGTCCAGACTTGTGTGCAGGACGGAGATCTGCAGATTTTTGGGCTTAGAGGTTCTTACCGCCGTTTCATGCAGGATTGCTAGAGTAGTGCTGCACCGTCGACTGAATGGACCGGAAGGGAGGTTTCTTTTCTGTGGACTGAGGCATGTGTACGGAATTTTCGGCAGTTGGAGATTCGGTTAACAACTGCATCAGTTCTTTCTTTGCTTTTGGTTCGGGTGACCTTGTTGTTTAACTGTAATGTTTCTTGAGTGGGCTCGATTGTGTACTGAGGTGACACTATAGAGTTATCACTTTTGCTTCCCTACATCTGGAGGAAGTACGAGAAGGATATTCCACTCATGACCTGGAGATGGCCGCGGTGGTTTTGCGTTGGAGATTTGGAGACACTACTTGTTCGAGAGTCATGTAAGATTTTCACGGACCACCAGAGCTTAATGTACATCTTCCTGCAGCGGATTTGATTATTGTGATAGTCTTCTGCAGATTTACAGTTCTTGTGTGATCGTCGAGTACAGCTTAAGTTCGTCTCTACGGAGGGGACAGCTTGCTCATGTCCGCGCCCGACCACTTTTCCTTAATCGTTTTTGCGAGACACTGCCCGCCCATGCTCGTTCGTCAGTGATACTTGAGCATACTCGGCTGGGTAATGATTCGGAAACCTTGATTTGTGACAATGGTGTGCTAAGTTAGGGACGTGTTTGTGTACCTGGTATCATCGGGTAGAGACGTGTAATCCTAGAACAAGCACACCTGTCAACTCTCTATTTGCATTCAAGTTCCACAAACATTTAACGTGACTTGTGAGATAGTTACGGGTGGACAGGAATGTAAAGAGAAGTTTCAGGTTTTGTTTCAAGGTGTCTGTCTTGTTGTGTGCTTGGGTCGAGCATCTGAGGCCGGCTGGAAAGTTGCAACCTTTTACCGTTCCGAAGCAGGAATGGGAGCAGATCTCCACGAATTTCGTTATGGTTTCTACCCAAGTTTGGTCATAGTGTGACTCCATTCGGATTCTTGTCATCCGGTTATACTCAGTTTGCTCAGTTGTTCTTTATTAAGTGTTGTGTTTGTTTTGATTGTTGTCAGCAGTTGGGGATCGTCACTCACCATCGTTAGGGTTCTCCTTCGATAGCCGTTATCAGGAGACACTCCAATTGGCCACCCTTAGGCTTAGGGGTTAGGTCGTGTCGATCACCAGTCTGTTTTTCTGACTCTGCGTAAGTAGGATTTTGGACTCCAGCTAGTCTAGAGACTTCGGAGATGGTCCAGTTGTGTTAGGTCAGGATGGGAATTGTCCATTGCGAACTGAGGTCTTATGCCGACTGTGTTAGCCACAGACTCAAGTTCGCAAGGACAGATCATGTATTCCTATGGACTTCCGATGAATGACGTGTTGGATTTTGGGAAGCTTATCCCAGGATTTTAGGTCCTTTTAAGATCCTATAAGCGAGTTAGTTTCGTTGCTTTTAATTTGGCACTTCCGCCCAGATTATTGAATTTTCACCCCGTATTCCTTGTGATGATACTTTACAATTACCTTCATTACCTTTCTCACATACTTTGGCACCAAACCTTTTGGCTTGGACGCGATCTTTCGTTCACCAGCAGCCAGTTGTGTTAATGGCCCGGCAGGTGGACAAACGTCGGTCAAGGGTCTTGCCATCTGTGAAGGGTTTTCTTGGACGTAGCCGTATAGTGAGGTAATCACTTGGGAGGCTGCGAGCGAGATTTGAGAGTTGTAATCTTCTCTTTGAAGGTACGCGTATCGGTATATTTTTAAATTCGGGGACGAATTTCTTTTAAGGGGGGAGATTGTAACACCTTAGAATGTGTTTTGTAGATAATTATATTTTTATATATAGTTTTTAATAAAATGTTTACCAAATTGGTTTTCAATTATTTTATTCTATTTAATGGATATTTTATTAGATTTTTCCTAGGCTTGCACACACTTGTGCATGTTAACTAGGGTTGTTTTGGGGGTTTAACCATGATTAGCAACATGGTGAACTAACCATTCCCTAATCTAGTTTAATATTGTATTAGGTGCTTTTGGGTTTTTATTTGTATATGGTTGTTTTTAAAATGAAAAGAATTTAAAAAGGGTTTTTAAATGGTTTGAATGTGACCTTGGTGAGAGAGAGAGAGAGTGAGAATGAAGCATGATGGCTTTGCCATGCTTCATTAAATGAAGAGAGAGAGAGGAGGCGTTTTGACTTTGTCTTTCATTATCACTTATCTTTTCACTCACCCTCTCATTCTTTCACAACACACACACTCACACACTCACCCAGCAGCAGCCAAGACAGCAGCAACAGTAGCCTCATTAGCAACAGCAGCAGCTCCATCAGCAGCTCATGCAACAACAAGCAGCAGCCACAGCATCAACAGCAACATAGCAAGGGCGGCAGCAGTAGGAGCTTCAGCAGCAACAAGAGAAGCAAGTAGCAGCTGCACCTGAAGCAACTATAGCAAAATCAGCATCAACAACAACTACAACAGCAGCAGCAACAGCAAGAGCAACTTCAGCAGCAGCTGCAGAAGCAAGCAGCAGCAGCAGCAACTGTAGCAGCAACAGCAACAGGAACCCCAGCAGCAGTAGCAACCCCTCGTCTCCCCCATACACTCATTCTCCTGCTTCTTAGGGTTCATTAGGGTATATTTTTGAACCCCAGTTCATGTTTGCTTAAGTTGTGTGTGGTTTAGTGTCAATTAGTGTTAATTAGCTAGTTTAGGGCTAATTATGGTGTTTTGTTAGATGTTGTGGCAAATTGATGATCATGTTAGATAACCTTACCTATTTTAGTGTTAATAGGATCACTTCAACTGAGAAATAGCCCAGATTACACTAAAATACCATAAGGTTTCTAAATTGTGCAATTTGGTGTTTTTAAAGTGATATACTGGGTATTTGTAATCTGCTACTGGCCCGGACCTTTCAGGATAAATTTGAGAAGACTGGAACATGCTCACTAGGTCTAGAAAACACCACCAGAACACGAGCCCCTCATTCAAAATTCTGGCCGCCGATTTAATCTTATTGGCCGCAAATTGCGGCCATGGTAGGGTGTTGGGTCTTGAGGTTTTGGGTAGGGTTGTCTGCGGTGTATTGTAGTGTTTTGGCATGTCTAGTTTTGTAATATTTGACCTGTAGGAAAATCTGGGGCAATATATCGTTTTGCATGTCCGTTGTGTTTGCGCGATACGCGCGATACGTGAGTGGGTTCTGTGATCCAGCGTATCGCGGCGTGTCGCGATGGTTTTAGATGCGTATACACACGTTTTAGCATATCGTGCACGCGCGTTTAGTTCGCGACGCAAGTTTCTCGTTTTGATTCGATATCGCGTTTTGCGAGATATTCGGCTTATATATGATTTCCATGTCTTATTTGCAGGTTTGCAGGCAGGGACTACGGACATTGATACAGGGGGAGCAGATGGTAGGATTCACCTAGCGTGGAGTGTAGGTGAGTAGATTTAACATCTACAGGGGAATCGCCCGCATGTCGTTATGCGTCTGGGCAAGGATTCAAATACCTGTCGCACATTCTACGTCATTGTAGAATTGCGCCTTTACTTTATTTCCTTGATATAGTTATACTGTGACTAGCAGCCGTAGGACACTGCACATATTATTGACGGTTCATGTTGCACGAGCACGGATTGTATGCTACACACACACCGTCAATAATTGCCATGTCACACACTAACCATTATAGATACTATTGCTTGTCACACATGACATCTAGCTTATAGGTATACCTTGCACATATTTTAGTTATACCGGGGGGATATCCTACATATTTTACTTATACCCAGGGGGGTATACGACTTCAGTTCTTATGGGTAGATACCTATACATTGCTACACCTGTATGTTACACACATATTCAGTTGCAGTTACATATTTACCTTTACTGATGTTACTTAGCTGTACCTTATTGGTTTCGCATACATCTGGTTTCAGCTACATATTCTCACTTATATGCTCGCATTTCAGATATATCGTATATGTTTATTCCTGGATTGCGCATTATTATTTGGATTTTACATGATGTTTTCTGGATTTGGGAACCGCGGAAGTTCATGAAATTATGCATACATTGAAAAACCCGGTTTCCTTAATATGATATTTGCGCATCCACCGTGGGTTTTATCGGTGCTGATTATATATACCCCTACGAGGAGGCGTCAAGGCCGTAGAGGGTACATGGTGGGGCCCGGAGGTACCCGGGGCAAGAAAGGGATGTCGATGTGCTATGAGCCGATGAGCCCGGCAAGGGAACCATACCATCCGGTGACAGTACCCATGACTCGGCGGGGGATCACGGAGACACCGCTGGGAGTCATGTACGAATGCATACGTCGAAAGGCGAGGGTCAGAGCTAGGCACTCGTGCTTTCGGGATTGCGTATGATACGTGATCATGATTTCTGTGTCGATGCTTGGCACATTGTTTTCATGATATTTCTTTTAATACCTTTGTATATATAACAGGGGATTTAGCCGTTGTTATATATACCCTTACACCAATATTAGTGGAATAGGACGCTAATATATGTGTATTTCCCCCATCATATTTTATTTCTGCATATATATATATATATATATATATATATATATATATATATATATAGATGTTAGAAATTATTTGAGATTCGACTTGGGATATAGGTGATTCATTGAGATTGGATATTGGATATGAAAGAGATTGATGATTTGTACATTCGGAATATAGGAGATCTATTCGATATTGTACATTGAGGAGATGTGAGACTAGTATGATATGTGAGCCCAACTTGGGGGCTGATTTGAGGATTTGGGATTTGAGTGCCTTGATGGATTGTGATCCTGCCACGATGTCAGGTTTCCGTGGAAATGACATATTCCACCCCATACCTCACACTTATCTATTCTATGCACAGATTCATATATTCGTAGTACCTATTAGTGTACCCTTATGATAGTTGCATAATTGCTTTCTCATATCCTTATTGCATAGTTACTGCATATTATTATCATGTCCTCATTGCTTCACATATTGATTGTACCTGCTAGTGTACTTTCCATTATTCAGCATTTGCATGACATGTTATTACTGTAATCGCATATCTTAGATTCATGCTGTACGTGCATTCCTGCGATTAGCTGCATATGTTATCTACTATTCACGAGTTGGCAACTTACCCCCGTTGTGCCATAGGTGTTTCAGGTTGTTCCCCAGAGTAGTCGAGGCAGGCTATTCCGCTTTTCAGCTATCATCTTTTGCTATAGATACCGCATCTGCTCACAGTACTATTTTGCTTAGGTGGGTTGGATGATTATCTGTATTTCATATTGTACATTCGTTGTATTTTGTACTCTCCATCTACTAGTATGTTATTGACTTAGAGACTTGGTGAGAACGTTATGGTATATTAATTGTGGATTTGTTGCCTTTTATATATACAACTTTCTCTCTATTGTCTTTATTTCTTCGCTACGGCGTCGTATATTTGTATTGTATTCATCTTGGCTAGTTTTTACAAAAAGGGGGTGTTGCCAAAATTTTAAGAAAGAAAGTAAGACTTTTAAAGAATTTGGGTTGCGATTTCAAATGTTTCAAAAACTTATATTATCTTTTCCATATTTTCTTGGTTTAGATTTCTGGGTTTTGGCTTTCTTTTACTGCGTTACGTCTTGTGGCGTTGCGTAGTATTAGGGCCGTCACGGGCCAATTTTGGGTTGTGACACTACCGAATATTTATCTGTTGCATAGATAGATGCGTTGGTTTGAGACAGTCGTACTACTATTTTGGCCATCATCAAGGGTATGTACGGGTGGGTTCAAATTAACCTGGATAATGACGGGTAGAACTTGACATGTGACTTATGATATGTTGGCCTTCGTCAAGGTCATAAGAGCATGGGGCAAAAATCCACATCGGGAGTTTCTAAAGAAACTGAAACTTGCTAGTGCTGCATACCATTTGGAGTGTGATGATTTTGGTAGGATTCCTTTAGCTTTATCGCACGATGATATTTGGATCCCGATCCTACTGTGAGTATATGCTACTCCTCGGGAAACTTTCTCACTTAACGATCAATGCTATAAACCAAGAAGGTGCCTAGAAAGGTGTTAGCGGGGCTACGCCCACAGGGAAAAGAGGTTATTTAATTACGGAACTTCGCGAAAGCGTCGTAAAACCTCCCTCGAAGTACCGACACTGGCCTGGCTGAACGGTTAAGCAAGTATTGTACGGTGAGATTGATCCCGACTAATTCTTCTTTTATGGTTTGAGGAAGGATTCGAGAAATAGTGGGAGCCATCCTGTTTAGACAAACTAAAAACCACTTTAAACTTGCAAGAGCATCATGCTAAAGTGTTTTTTCTTTCTATCCTAATTGCAGCGACCAAACATCATGACCGGCCTTAAGTTACTACTAGATAAAAATATACTGACAGGGCCAAACTACAAAGATTGGCTCAGGAATGTCAAAATGGCAATCACTTATGACAAGTTGGGGTATCTCTTTACCACCAAAGTCTCCGCCATCCCAGGTCCAGAATCCAGCGTCGCGGATAAGGAAATCCATAAGACCTGGGAGATTGACTGCGCGAAGGCCAAGTGCCTCGTGCTTGCCTCTATGGACAATGAACATTAGAGGAGGCATGAGAATATGGACCTTGAATCCATATTTCTCCATACTAATGAACTATATGGAGAGCAATCGTATCGCCAGATACGAAACCTCGAAAAAGTTTTTTTCAGCGAGGTTGGCCGTCGGATCATCTATAGCGGAACACGTGCTTAAAATGATTATCTATATTGAAGAGCTCGCGGACCTCGGGACCACGTTAGAGATCGAGCTCTACACTGACTTGATTTTCCAGTCCCTTCCTTCCACTTACGCCCAGTTTATCCTGAACTTCAACATGCAAGGAAAAGAAGTTGAACTTCCAAAACTCCTCAACATGTTGAGGAGTGCAGAGGGCACCCTAAAGAAAGTCAGGGAAACACCCGCTTTGTCTGTTGGAGGAGCTTCTTCTTCTAGGTCCAAAGCGAAAGCAAAAGGAAAGAAGAAGAAGGCCCCCACCAAACCAAGGGGCGGTGTTAGTAAAGTGGAAGCCAAGGGAAAGGCAAAGGTAGCAAAGGTAGCGGGACAGCTTATGTGAAAGGAAGAGTGCTTTTATTGTCACAAGAAAGGACACTGGAAGAAAGATTGCAGGGCTTGGAAGGCCAAGAACCAGGACCCGAAGCAAGTTGTGGCTTTGGCTTCAGGTGTGTATGTTATTGAAAACTTTCTATCAATCAACTCTACTTCCTGGGCATTGGATACCGGATCGGGATCTCATATCTATAATTCTTTGCAGGCACTGAGAAGGCGTAGAGTTTTGAAGGCAGGTGATATGACCCTCAGAGTTGCAAACGGAGCAGGCATAGATGCTGAGTCCGTGGGGGACTATCACTTGGGATTGA
The DNA here is from genome assembly GCA_030015575.1 of Agapanthus africanus. Lineage (NCBI taxonomy): Eukaryota > Viridiplantae > Streptophyta > Magnoliopsida > Asparagales > Amaryllidaceae > Agapanthus > Agapanthus africanus. The sequence goes on along the minus strand of CM057343.1, from coordinate 247,916,372 downwards.
CAGATGGACATGTTTTGGTTTTGCGCGACTGTTATTTTGTACCCAGTTCAACTTGTAATATCATATCTGTATCTTTAATGTCAAAAGAAGGCTATGATTTTGCATTTGTAAGCAATGTTGTAAACATTCACCTTAATCATGTTCGGATTTGGTCGGGTACATTAAGCAACGGTATATACGTATTAAACCAACCGCAGATTTTCAATATCCAGAATACACACAAAAGAAAGTCTCCAGAAATAAATCATGCTTTCTTATGGCATTGTAGACTGGGTCACATCAATGAAACACGATTGACTAAATTACATAAAGAGGGATATTTGGATCTGTTCGAATATCAGTCTTATGCAACTTGTCAATCTTGTCTCGTGGGAAAGATGACAAAGACTCCGTTTACTGGACACGGAGTACGAGCGAGCGAGCTCTTGGGACTCATACACAGCGATGTATGTGGTCCAATGTCTACACATGCGCGAAGTGATTATTCTTACTTCATTATTTTTACGGATGATTTTTCAAGGTATGGACATGTCTTCTTAATGAAGCACAAATCTGAAGCCTTTGAAAAATTCCAAGAATACAAGAATGAAGTAGAAAAACAAATAGGCAAAAGTATCAAGACACTGAGATCTGATCGAGGTGGTGAATACTTGAGTGCCGAGTTCCTGGATTACCTAAAAGAGAATGGAATTCTTTCTCAACTTACTCCTCCTTATATACCACAATACAATGGTGTGTCGGAGAGACGGAACCGAACCCTATTGGATATGGTACGTTCCATGATGAGTAACGCTGAGTTGCCGCAATCTTTCTAGGGATATGCACTAGAATCAGCTGCATAACTTTTGAACCGAGTTCCAACTAAGTCAGTGCCTACCACACCATATCAGATGTGGAGTGGGAAGAAACCATATCTTCAATATCTGAAGATATGGGGATGTCGAGCCTTTGTCAAAAAGCAGTATACGGACAAACTCGAGGCACGCTCAGTACTGTGCAAGTTTGTAGGATACCCAAAGAACTCCAGGGGGTACCTTTTCTATTACGCAGAAGAACAAAAGGTTTTTATTTCTCGTCATGCCCACTTTCTGGAACATCAGTTCTTAGAAAAAGAAATAATTAGCAGCGCAATAGAACTGGAAGAAATTCCAGAACCACAAGCTATTACCGAAAGCTTAGTAGAACCAGAGGGTTCGAAAGAATAGGACATTCCTGCGCCAATCCGCAAGAGTAATAGGTTGTCTCATCCGCCCGAGAGATACTACGATTTTCTCATAGACGGGGATAGAGAGGATTGCATCATTGATAATATGAGCCGACTAGCTTCCAGGAGGCCATTCAGAGTACTGACTCAGTAAAATGGCTGGATGCAATACGGACAGAAATGGAGTCCATGTACACCAACAATGTATGGACTTTGGACGTTGCTCCAGAAAAGGTAAAACCCGTAGGCTGCAAATGGATCTTCAAAAGGAAGATTGGTGTAGATGGACAGGTTGAGACCTATAAGGCTAGACTTGTTGTAAAGGGTTTTTGTCAAAGACCTGGTTTGGACTATGACGAAACCTTTTCTCCAGTGGCTATGGTCATATCCATTCGGATCCTTCTTGCCATTGCTTCCTTCCACGATTATGAGATTTGGCAGATGGACGTAAAAACCACTTTTCTAAATGGAAATTTAGAGGAGTGTGTCTATATGGACCAGCCAGAGGGTTTCATTCAGAGTGGGAGCAGCGGGAAGGTGTGCAAGTTGCTTAAGTCCATTTATGGACTGAAGCAGGCATCGCGGAGTTGGAACATCTGTTTTGATGAGACGATCAAAGAATTTGGCTTTATCAAAAATCCAGATGAATCATGTATTTATAGTAAGATTGTAGCACGAACTGTCGTATTCCTCGTTTTATACGTGGATGACATTCTCTTGATAGGAAATGACATTCCTATGCTACAATCTGTCAAAGGGTTCTTGTCACACAGGTTCTCCATGAAAGACCTGGGTGATGCCTCTTACATTTTGGGGATCCGGATCTATCGTGATAGGTCCAAAAGGATATTAGGACTTTCACAGTCCAGGTACATCGACACCATACTGAAAAGATTCAGTATGGAAGATTCCAAGCGTGGTAATTTACCGGCTTGTCACGGGATCACCCTCTCCAAAGAGATGTCTCCCAAGACTGATTTGGAAAGGGATCGCATGTCTATTATACCCTGCGCCTCAGCGGTAGGCTATATAATGTATGCGATGTTGTGTACCAGACCAGATGTAGCTTATGCACTAAGTGTAGTAAGCCGGTATCAGTCAAACCCTGGGGAGAAGCACTGGATAGAGGTAAAGAACATTCTGAAGTACCTGAGAAGGACTAAGGATATGTTTTTGGTTTATGGCGGAAAAGACCTCCAGATCGAGGCCTTTGCTGACTCCAGCTTCCAGAGTTACAAGGATGACTCCAAATCCATATCGTGTTATGTCTTTACTCTCAATGGAGGGGCGGTGTGTTGGAAGAGTTCCAAACAGGAAACCGTTGCTGACTCGATGATGGAAGCGGAATACATCGCAGCATCTGATGCCGCAAAAGAAGCCGTCTGGATGAGGAAGTTCTTGACAGAACTTCCGGTGGTTCCGTCCATTGTTGATCCAATACCTCTGTATTGTGACAACAACGGGGCTATAGCTTTAGCAAAGGAATCCATGTCCCATCAGAAGTCTAGACACATCTTGAGGCGGTATCACCTGATCAGGGTGATCGTGGATCGCCGGGAGATCGAGGTTCGGAGGGTTGCTACAGATTATAACACTGCAGATCCATTCATAAAGGCCATTCCTCAGACGCAGTTCGAGAGGCTATTCGAGATGATAGGTCATCGATACGCCAGTATAAGGCCCTAGTGCAAGAGAAGATTGTTAGTGTATATGCCATAGAGGCCATTACTGTATCATACTAGTTTGTATATTAGTTAATGGAAGCTTGGGATATTCACAGTTGTATAGACAATCTTGCTCAAAATGGTAGTATGCTACTTGGTTTGTTTCTACTTCAATATGCACATATGTTTCTTTTAGCATATCGCTTATACATATTAGTGGAGCCCTTAGGATCTTTGCTTGATTACCAGCGTTGTGATGGCAGTCACACTAGTGGGAGCTGGGTAATCTATAAGCACATCCTTATACAGGTCCCTCGTCGTAGGATTATTGAGACGAGGCATCGATACTCCGGAGTAGACTAGCGTATACGCTTCTCATCCCAGCAGGGGAGATGGTCTGTCCCACAGCCATTAGTACGTCGTACTGGAGATAGTATGCGGGTGCTCGTTAGGTTACGAGTACACTGGACATGACTCTTTGGGAACTGTTGGTTGGTACTATACCTATCGTCAGATAACAGTTCCCAGGTGACAGAAGTACAGCTTAGTCCGTTGACTTGACACTGCTACTTCGCCTCGAGTGTGTTCCTGCTGTACTTTGATTACTACCCTACCATGGCTCAAAGGAGTCATGCAAACAGGTAGTAGTTGGGTGCAGTCCCAAAGCACTTGGAGGCAGTAGCGGTTAGATAGGATCCGTCTCTCCCGGTATTGGGGGTTGATATCGCACTGTGTCTTGGAGAGCCATTACACAAAGTCCCTGGCCAGGGCAAGCGAGAATTACTGGTAGTGTTTCCAGTAGTTTCTCAGGGTATTCTGGGCTACACTCCGGCATGACTTGTACCGCTGTTAGGTGTCTGACGTTTACCGTCCCCCTAGGCCCGACATGCGATACTCTCAGACGAATAGACCGGACTGTACGGAGATTATCACATTCAGGCTCAGTAGGAGTTCGGATGGGTTCACCTCATCGGTCTTCTTATCGGCATCTACCTAGGGACCGTTATGTACAGCTAGTACCGCTTGCGGCCTATGGTTAATCCAACTGCCAGCGTAGTGTCGAGTCTTTAGAGTCCCACACAGAGGGTTGTTCGCCTTTGGGCAAAACAGAGTAGAGGTCGCATGGTTTTGCGATAGGGTTCGTTCACATACGCGCACTTGTGCACATTTGGTGTCCGGGCAGTTATTACTAGCGGGCTTTTGTTTAAGCCAGACCTAGTATTTGTTTTGGGATTGGTTTTGTCTCATTGTATTCATGTTTCTCGGAACACGGATGCGGGTGTGTATGCACAGTTGACAGAGGCAGAGGAACCTCATTAGGGTTTTTGACCGTTGACTTTTTCTAAACCCTAATGACAATGAGAAATATGATTAATAATATTAATTAAGGATAATTGTGCCATGGTTAGGGTTGGGTTGACCATTTGACTTTTTGACTTTTGTTGCCCTTTATTTTTCTTTTGCAAAAGATGCTCCTTGAAGCTTGCATTAAGTATTAAATGTGAAATGATAATTGTCACATCAACTAACCATCACAATTTTCCAAATTATTATTATTATTCTCATATTCTCTCATATGAGAGCAAGGTTGGGATTTATTTTCTCAATTCTCTCTTGCTCATTCTCTCTCCTGAAAAAGCTCTCCCACTTCCTCTCTCTCAAAACTCTCTTGTTTCATGAGTTGAAAAACATGAGCCTTATGAGATAAAACCATCAAGACAACTCTCTACTCATTCTAGGGGTTCTTAGTCTAGCAAGCCAAGCACTCTAGTTAGCTCTTGGTTGAGGTAGGAGCTCAAGGCAGAGGCCATCGGGTGGATCTTTCTTCGGCAAAGAGAAGACGAAGAGGAGGAGCCGTCTACACCACTCCAAGGAGCTAGAAACAAGGAGGACCATTACAAGAAGAGAAGGAGTTCAAGAACTAGGTATAACCATCTTACCTTGTAGCTAGAACTTGTAGTTAGTTTGGTAGTTTTTGTTTAGCAACGATCCTTCATAGTTAGTCTATGTTTCCTTGTGATAAAAATCCGATTTTTACTCTTTCCGCCTCCCCGTAAGTACCGGGGTAGGTTACATAGACTTACAGTTTTTAAGAAAAAGATATCATTTGAAAATCCATAACATCCCTCAAGGTATATATTTAAAAGATACATATGACTCTTTGTTTTAGAAAAATGTATGGTTCGGATAACGCATCTACATCGACTATCTAGTCCTACAGTACCCTAAACGGCAATATCACTAAACGCCATCCTATGATAGTAGTAACATATCACTTCTAACTACCCTGTAGTTTCTAAAATGGTTTCATAGCTATCTCAGTCTAACCCTAGTTTCCTAATCTAGGTTTTCTTAACCATATGCTACAAATCAGTTTTCCATCAAAACTTTGCGGGGGTGCTATACGCCATCCACCTGACTTCCTCGGTAGATATAGATCTACTCACCGTAGTCTTCGCTCGCCGAAGTCGATGACGTCTCGCTCCGTCGCTTCGGAATCTACGTGAAGGTACCTACAATAACAACACATATCGTAACGATATTAAAATCAAGTTCTAAAATCCAAAATGGCATGCGCATCGCTCGTAGGTTAGAACCTATAGCATATGCGTACAAAATCAGCCAAACAACCCTTGTTGTTGATGTATGAACATCCAACAACCAAAAACGTATCCAAATATCAGAACTTATCATTCAAAATACGGAAAACATATCCTAAATCACACACAAGTATTCCCAGATTTTGACTCAGGTCAAATAAAGCCAAGGAAACAAGTATAGGGTGATGTATATAGTATATATGAGCTAATGGACCAACCTAGGCCCCTATCCTCACCAAGTGGCTGGCCACTTCCTCCTAAAATCCGATGTCGCCGGCCCAGGGGTCTCTGTTTGGGTTCATCAGGTCAGAGTGGTCTCCTAGTAGTATATCTGGGCCCCTGGTATTGTTTGGTTGTCTCAGAAAGTCCCCAGGTCATCCCAGATTCACAGTAGGCACACTAAAGTCACAAAACCAATACGGAACAAATCCTAAGTTCGAGCATCGGGTTCAGGTCTATGGCTCAGGTCAGGAATCATGTCACCATGTCATGTAAACACTCATAACTGCTCCCAGATTTTACCTATAGTCAATACAGAAAAATCCAGTAGGACCAAACACCCTTAAACATCATCAGGTAACCACCCTACAAAATCCAAACCCTAGCTCTCCTACTCACCCGGGGTCGCCGGATTTGTATCCATGGTCGCCGGCCAAAATCGGTGGGTAATGTCTCGTTCTTCAGGTGTTCACTTAGGGTTACGGGTACAACACTATCTCACTGTTTGTTTTCCCAGTGAATGCTCGGGGTCACAGCAGGTCAGCGACATCACAAAACGACATCAAAAACACGATATCTCACAAAACTAATCTAAAGGGAAGAAATTATACCTCATCCAGTCCACTCTAGGCAGCACTAACTTCCCAACGTCGTCAAAATCCCACTTTGCTCGGTTCAAAGTGTAGAGGAAGAGATGGGGATAAATTTTAGTGAAAGCGGTTTAGGGTTTTGGGGATCCATTGGAGATTGATCTAGGGTTTGAAGTGGATGGTTATGGAGTTGAGGAAGATGAAGAGGGAGATGAAAAAAAAAGATGGGGAATTCTAATGGCGGCAGCCCCCCTCTCTCTTTCTCACATATTCACACATTCTCTCTCTCTCCAAGTATACATAACCTACTCATTATATCCCCTTTGACCTTTTCTTTCTTCCTTTTCCTTTTTCTCACCAACATACATACACCCATATAAAACCACAAATTAACACGTAACCAAATGAAACATGTCATGGTGCACTAACCATGAAAAACTGTAGAAACACGGGTTTGGCTTAATCGCGATTAGCAGTGCACTAATCGGGTTTTTATCAAAACTGCGTATAATAATTTTTAAAATTGCCAAATACTTTAAATATATTATTAAATGAATAAATCATTTTAATTTCCAATTATTTCACAATTATTGGTATATATTTATACCCTTTTTCGAAAACCCCAATTTCGTAAATCGGGCAGTTTTCGGGAAAAATATTATTTTAATATTAAATTCCAAAAATAATATTTTATATTTTCTGAAATGTTACACCGATGATCTCTAAGGATTCGGACATGTGTTCCTGTTGAAACACAAGTCTGAATCTTTTGAGATATTCAAGGAATATAAGTACGAAGTAGAGAACCAATTGGGTAGAAGTATTAGAATCCTGCGATTTGATCGAGGAAGAAAATACTTGAGCACGGAATTTCTGGATTATTTAAAAGAGAATGGGATTCTCTCTCAGCTTAATCCTCCGTATACACCACAGCACAACGGTGTATCGGAGCGAAGAAACCACACCCTATTAGATATGGTGCGCTCTATGACAAGTACTGCTGTGTTGCATGTTTTCTTATGGGGTTATACGCTTGAGAAGCCGCATACCTATTGAATAGAGTTCCAACCAAATCAGTGCCTACCACTCCATATGAGATATGGAATGGGAAGAGACCATCTCTTAAACGAGTTAAGATATGGGCTTGTCCGGCCTATGTTGAAAGGTAAAATCCGGAAAAGCTCGAGATAAGGTCAGTTCTGTGCAAGTTTGTAGGGTATCCCAAGAATTTGCGAGGGTATATCTTCTACCACACTGAGGAGCAAAATGAGTTTTGTTTCTCGAAATGCCACCTTTTTAGAAAAGGAATTTCTTATGGAAGAAATTAGTGGTCGTGAGGTAGAACTGGAAGAAGCTCCAGCTAGAGAAACTAACAGCTGATGATTTGATGGAACCAGAGGATTCGATAGTTCCCGTTGAACCCCAGCCTCTCCGCCGATCTAGTAGGGTTCCTTATCCATCTGAGAGATACTACGGTTTTCTCAATGACAGTGGGAGCGAGGATTGCATCATGGAAGATGATGACCCAACTAGTTTCGAGCAGGCCATCATGAGTAGGGACTCTGTGAAATGGCTGGATGCTATGCGATCTGAGATGGAATCCATGTACACCAACAAAGTATGACTTTGAAAGTTGCTCGTGAAGGGGTAAAATCCATTGGGAGCAAGTGGATCTTGAGAAGATTCTTGGTGTAGATGGAAAAGTTGAGACTTGTAGCAAAAGGTTTTCTTTAAAGACCAGGTATGGATTTTGATGGAACCTTTTCTACAGTGCCTTTGCTTAAGTCCATCCGGATCCTACTTTCCATTATTGCATACCATGACTATAAAATCTGGCAGATCGACGTCAAGACCGCTTTTCTAAATGGTGATTTAGAAGAGAGCGTGTACATGACACTGCCAGAGGGCTTCGTAGACAGTGGGAGCAGCGGAAAGGTGTGCAATTTGCTTAAATCAATTTACGGATTAAAGCAAGCATCCCAGAGTTGGAACATCTATTTTGATGTGACAGTCAAAGAGTTTGACTTCATCAAAATGGTAGATGAACTTTGTATATACAAGAAGGTTGCAGAGAGTAAGGTTGTCTTCCTCGTATTTTACGTAGGTGACGTACTCTTGATAGGAAATGGTATTCCTATGCTACACTCGGTCAAGATCTTCTTATGTCACGACCCAAAGTTCGACTCGTGACCGGCACTTAACCACGTAACGTCTATAGGCATGACGCGACTAAGTAAGCCGAAACCCAGAAATCGAAACCATTAAAAGTAGTGAGTGTTGAAAACATTTGGAAAACCTTAAGTAGTTTAATAATATTCTTTAATGTTTAAGTTATTATCTTAAAAATTTTGGCAGCATTTCCTTTGTAAAAACTAACCCCGAAATCGGGTACAAAACAGGATACGAGTGAAAAAGATACACAATATAATAAAGCATCCCAAACGGGAGTAATCACGCCCAACGGCGGAATCAATCACCATAAGAGTAATATACGACGCCGAAACGAAGAAATAAACAATAAGTGAAAAACATCACAGAATGATAAACTGCATAAGTAAAGTCGGCCCACACGAGCTCGACACTAGAATACAAATAATATACATCATCGTCCTCACACTGGTCTCTAAGTCCATACATAAAAGTAGATGGAGAATACAAGATATAAAAGTGTGTACAATGTAAATAACCAGATACCACATCCCACCTAACAGCAAACAGCCCACGCACCAACTGTAGTGGTATCTATAGCCAAAAGGTACAAGGAAACAGCCTGCCACAACTACTCTGAGGGGCAACCTGAAAATACTGTGGCACAATGGGGGTGAGTTTCCAACTGGTGAATAGAGATAACATATAAAAGTAATCGCGAGCATGCACGTACTCCACTACTCTATCATATGCCAGCAGATAAAATCTATATGCGATAAGCAGTATGTCCATAATCATGCAATTGCTCTGTCAGGTAAAATAACTACAGGATGAGATGCATAAAAATGAATGCTGAGCATGGGAAATATAACATCTACACGGAATGTCAACATGGAAAATATAATCGGTGCCCATCAATGCACCCAAATCCCAATAAACTCAGGCGCCGGCACTCTCATCGGCCCTCAAATCCTGTAAATCTCAGAGAATCACGAGTGCCCAACATCGGCACTCAAATATCATAAATACTCGTGTCCAACATCGACACGTAAATCCTCATATATCGGGCTCCGTCAGTCCGGATCAGCCCACGGGCTCCGTCTGCGGTATCGGCCCTCGGCCCCGGCAGTACGGGTCATCCCGCATCCATCTATCGACTCTGGTTAGTATCCTCCAGATAACCGCCAGGTCCAACCAATCACCGGTAGGTACTCGCCACCCTGCCAGGCTCATCGTCTACTCCATGAAAAACATTTCTCGCCCCGGGGAACCATACCGGGTCCACCACGAACCCGCAAACGGATCATCCAACTCCTCGAATCGGGTTTCAAGCACACGTCTCAGAACTGAGAAAACGCGTGGTGGATGTACCAAAATATCATATCAAGAGGAAACCGGATTTTCAAATAGTGCATCTTTTCTTAAATAACTCCACGGTCCTCAAAACCAGAAATCACATGAAATCCAAAACCAATGTGTAAGTCAATGCGATGTGATATGTGCATCAAGTTATACTATAAGTAAAAGGGAGAAACCGCTCTTTAAAATAGTTTCAGTTTTTCAAAAGGAATCATGCGGCTCCCAGTTTCTACCAAAATCAGCATATCCAGGTAGGTACGGTTTGAATATGCGTAAGTATGTAAATAAGTACGTGCACAAGTATGAACAATCATATCGAATCATATGTGAGATGAACTACAGTTTAATGATCATGGCAATTCTACAATGTGAGTGTCATGGCAGTTACTAATGGTGTGTGTGTAACATGCAGATTAGTACTCGTGCAATATGAACCGTTAGTAACAGTACGGTGTTCCATCAATTCTAGGTTCATATACATATAGCAGGGAATGCAATATGCAACAAATAGTATCCATGAACAGTCAATGTATGTTAATGCAATATGCTGGTACAAGGTCCTATCAGCCCTGACGCATAACGCCATGCGGGCGATTTCCCCGTAGATGTTAAATCTACTCACCGTAGTCTCGCGCTAAGTGTAGCCGACGACTTGTTTTCCCTTCTTCGCGACGTCCGTCATACTCTCCTGCGAACCTAGAATTTCACAGAATATCACACATAAGCTCAAATTAACAAAAACACGACATTAAAGCTAAACTAGAAACCCGCGTTACGAACCAAGCGCGTGAGTGCGCGATACGCTAAAACGTGTGATTACGCGCCAGAAGCTACCCCGACACGTCGCGATACGCAGAAAACCCCAAACCCACACACGTATCACACGTGTCGTGAAGGTTTAAAATACGAGAAATAGGGTAATTGACCCAAGATTTTGCTACAGGAAGAACTAAATAAAATTGCACATACCACAATTCTACGAATAGTAGCAGACACCTACAGAAAAGACCCCAGCACCCAGGTCTCCCATCTGGCCGCAAATTGCGGCCAGAATGAATATTCCGGCGGCCAGGAAAGGGAGCTGACCTTTCGGGTTTCATGTGTGTTCTCTATACCCTATGTACATGCTACAGTAATTACAAATTTATCCTGAAGCAACCTGGGTACTAGCAGATTTCAACAGAGCCAAAACCCTAGTTCAAAACAACATTTAAGCACTAAATCGATACTTTAGGGTATTTTAGTGCAAACTGAAAGAGAAGCCTGGTTTAAATAGCTCTGATAGCACTTAAAAGAGTTAACCAAACCATAAAAATACCAATCTAACATATACATCACAAATATCCTTCAATATCACTAAAAATACACATAAAACATGATTTCTAGCTAAAATACTACAAGATATGGAAAAAGGGTGTTAAACATGAGTTATATACCTCCTAAAAGCCTTAGGAAAACCAAAAATCCCAGCTCTTTCCTCAAGTGTACAGATTTGCCACCAAACACCTCAAATGAACCACCTTTATAAGGGTTTTTGTGAAGAAAATGGGTTGCTTTGTGTAGGGTTTTGTGCAAGAATCAAAAGAGAAGTGAAAAGAGAAGGGAATGTGATGAATTTTGCTGGGTTTTTGCGGCTGCCTCAGCAGAAATTCTGCAAATGAGAAAAGAGAGAGAGAAGAGAGAAGGAAAATGGTCAAAACAAGGTCAATTTCTCACCTAACCACCATGCCTCCATTTCTATTTGAATTTTTAAAATAAAAAGGGTTTTGACTTGTAAAAAAAAAGTGGGGGATAATTAAAAACCATGCAAGAAAGAAAATGATTAACATGCTAACACCTTTTAACCTAGGTCACAAAATTGTGCTAAGTGTGCATGTGTGCCCTTAACAAAAAAATTCCCAATTAGGGTAAACACGACTAAATTATAACTAATAGCCCTATATATATATAAATATAAATATATATATATATATATAACACTTCACAACATGATTGTCACTAGTCAAGAAAGAAAATACGATATTCGGGTTTTTATGAAAAACACGCATGATTGCTAACTAACGCGAAAACATTCTAAACGAAATTCAAAGTGTAACAATCTCCCCCTTAAAGAAATCCGGTCCCAGAATTTAAAAATCTAACATCACGTACCATTGAAGAGATGGGGATATCTCTTCCTCATCCCGCTCTCGGTCTCCCAAGTGACCTCCTCGCTGCTCGGACCACGCCAAAGTACCTTTACGGACGGTATCTCTTTTGATCTCAGTTTCTTCACTTGTCGATCCAAGATGATCACCGGCTGCTATGCAAAAGAAAGGTCGCACTCTAGCCGGATCGTCGGATGCTGAATCGCATGCGAAGGATCATGAAGATACTTGCGGAGTATCGAAACGTGAAATACGGGGTGCACATCTGGGAAACTGGGCGGAAGGGCTAACCGATACGGAACTGCACCAACACGCTCAAGGATCTCGAAGGGGCCCACATATCTGGGACTAAGCTTCCCCTTCTTCCCAAATCTCATCACACCATTCATTGGGGAGACCCTTAAAAAAACGTGATCACCAACAGAAAACTCAAGTCTGAGCCGACGACGGTCCGCATAAGATCTCTGCCTACTCTGGGCTGCTCTCGTCCTATCGCGAATCAACTGGATCTTCGCAGTCGTCTCCTTGACAATCTGTGGCCCTAAGATACTACTCTCACCGAGCTCTGTCCAACAGGCGGGCGATCTGCATCTCCTCCCACAAAGAGCCTCAAATGGTGCTATCTGAATGGTCTCCTGGTAGCTTTTGTTGTAGGAGAACTCTACTAAGGATAAATGATGATCCCAGCTACCTCCGAAATCTAATAAGCATGCTCTGAGCATGTCTTCGAGAGTCTGAATAGTCCGCTCTGACTGTCTGTCGGTCTGCGGATGAAATGCTGTACTGAAGCTCAATCGGGTGCCCAAAGCCTCCTGAAGCCTCTGCCATAGTCGGCTGGTAAACTGGGTGCCTCTGTCGGACACGATACACATCGGAACTCCGTGAAGTCGTACAATCTCGTCTATGTATATCTGGGCATACTGAGAAAATCCGAAAGTCGTCTTCACCGGTAGGAAGTGAGCCGCTTTCGTCAAATGATCCACAATCACCCAGATGGAGTCATACCCTTGACTAGTCCTGGGTAGACCCACAATATAGTCCATAGAAATCTGCTCCCATTTCCACTCCGGAATGGGTAAAGGCTGTAGCTCTCCCGCGGGCCTCTGGTGCTCGGCCTTGACTTGCTGACAAGTCAGGCATTTCGACATGAAATCTGCGATGTCCCTCTTCATTCCGTCCCACCAGTAAACATCTCTCATATCATGGTACATCTTGGTGGAACCTGGATGAACACTGTACACAGATCGATGTGCCTCCTCAAGAATCTCACGCCGCAGTCCCTCAGCATCCGGTACACACAGTCTAGTCCCAAATGCAGTATCCCCTGATCATCGATCACGAACTCGGAAAATCTGCCCTGTCCAATCTGTGCCATGATCTCTGAACAACGGTCATCACTGTACTGTGCCTCATGTATACGGTCAAGCAATTGTAGGCGTGCACGAACATGCGCAAGCTGTCCCCCGATCGGCGTAAACTCGAACTGCACCCGGCTGTCGCATTAAATCTGCCAATCTGCCGACTGCCTCTGCACTGCGCTCAAACAAGATAGACTACCCCCGGGCCTCCTACTCAAAGCATCAGCCACTACATTAGCCTTGCCTGGGTGATACAAGATCTCACAGTCGTAGTCCTTCACTAACTCTATCCATCGGCGCTGTCTAAGGTTCAGGTCTCGCTGCTGAAATATGTACTTTAAGCTCTTGTGATCAGTGAATATCTGGCACGCTCGCCGTATAGGTAATGTCACCAGATCTTAAGTGCAAAGACTACTGCAACCATCTCCAAATCGTGAGTGGGGTAGTTCTGTTCATGTTTCTTCACTTGTCGCGAAGCATACGCGATCACCCTGTCATGCTGCATCAATACACACCCTAGCCCCACTCGAGAAGCATCACAATAGACCACAAATCCTCTTTATCCTGAAGGCAATGATAACACCGGCGCCGTAGTCAGTCGAGTCCGTAGCTGCTGAAAACTGTGCTCGCACTCCTCCGTCCAATTGAAAGGAACTCCCTTCCGGGTCAACCCGGTCAATGGTGTAGCAATACGGGAGAAGTCCTGCACGAATCGCCTGTAGTAACCGGCCAACCCTAAGAAGCTGCGAATCTCCATAACTGATGTGGGTCTGGGCCAACGCTGAACGGCCTCGATCTTCCTCGGGTCCACACATATACCATCTCGTGTAATCACGTGACTCATGAAGTCTATGTTGTCCAGCCAGAATGCGCACTTGGAGAATTTTGCCAAAAGATGGTACTCCCTCAAGGTCTGCAGTGTAATCCGCAGGTGCTTCTCGTGCTCCTCTCTACTCCGGGAATAGACCAGAATATTGTCAATGAATACAATGATGAACAGATCAAGAAACGGCCAGAAAATACGGTTCATCAAATCCATGAATGCTGCTGGCGCATTGGTGAGTCCGAACGACATCACTAAAAACTCATAATGGCCGTAGCGCGTGCGGAAAGCTGTCCTCGGAATGTCCTCCTGTCGGACCCGCAGCTGATGGTAGCCTGATCACAAATCGACCCTCGAAAAGTATCCTGCCCCCTGAAGCTGGTCGAACAAATCGTCGATGCGTCGCAAAGGATACCTGTTCCGCACTGTAACCCTGTTCAGCTGGCGTTAGTCGATACACAAACGCATACTGCCGTCCTTCTTCTTAACAAACAGGACTGGAGCACCCCAAGGAGAAACAATGGGTCGAATAAGTCCCTTATCCAGCAAATCTTGCAACTGACCCTTCAATTCTCTAAGTTCCGTCGGGGCCATCCGATAAGGCAGTATGGAAATATGCCCTGTACTGGGAATCAAATCAATACAGAAAGAAATGTCGCGCTTGGGCGGTAGCCCAGGAAGCTCATCAGGGAACACATCAGGGAACTCGCTAACAACCGGAACCTGATCCAACGGAACCTCTGTAGCTCTAGTATCACAAACATAGGTGAGAAATCCCTGACATCCCTTTCTCAAAAGCTGTCCAGCGTGAAAAGAAGAAATCAAACTGTGAGGGGCGGCACCATGGTCCCCCAGCACAACAAAAGCCAACTCGCCGGGAAAACAAAATCTAACTGTCTTCTCACGGCAGTCCACAAACGCATAGCACGTGGCTAACCAATCCATGCCCAAAAGAACGTTGAAGTCCAACATCTCAAGAAGGATCAAGTCGACATGCAACTCTCTCTCGCCAATATGGATGGTACAGGATCGGAACATGTGTCTAGCAACAAACGACTCTCCCACAGGAGTAGTCACAACAAGCGGCTGATCAAGAAAACCGGACTCTCTACCCAAACTCGGCACAAAGTGTGTCGAAACGTACGAGTGCGTGGATCCGGGATCGAACAACACGTGTGCATCAACAGAACATACTGGAAGGATACCTGAGACCACCGCATTAGACGCCTGCGCGTCCTGATGCGTCAATGCAAAAACTCGCGTCTGTCCTCCACCTGTGGCTGACTGTCCTCTGCCTCGGTCACCCCATCCTCTCTGAGAAAATCCTCCACGCCCATGACCTCTCTGAGCATGAGTCTGACGTGGAGCAACAGTAAGTACAACAGGCAACTCCCTCTGGGGCGGTGAAGGTGGTATGGTGACATGCGGTGCTACTGCCTCCCTTCGGTGTATCTCAGGACAATCTCTAACGAGGTGGAGTAGACTGCCGCATCTAAAGCACCCCTGCGACGACTGCTGACTCTCTCGTGGATACGAACTAAACATCTGGCCTCGTCCCGAATCGCTGCCACTCCTCGTACCTGAACGATACCTGTCGCGGCGTCTGAATGTCTGTCTCCGTGCTTATATACTAGTACGAACTCTCTTCGGCTCTGGAACTACCGAAATCTCAGCAAGGCGCTCCTCGACTAATAGGGTTGTGTCTACAGCTGCTGCATATGTCTCGTAATGCTGTGCGCTGATGCAAGGAACAGTGGTGTAAGCAAGCCTCGGACAAATCTCTTGACTCGCATCTCCTCAGTAGCCGCTAGGTATGGAGCATAAACTGATAGGTATGGAGCATCATACTCTGCCACTGACATCTCTGGAGTCTGGCGTAAGGACTCGAACCTGCGTGCTCTAGCATCTCTGACACTCAGTGGAAGAAAGAGGGCAAGGAATAGCGCCACGAACTCTGTCCAGGTCATAGGAGGAAGACCTGCTGCTCTACCCTTCTCGACTGATTTGCACCATTTCGGCGCAAGACCTTCCAGGCGAAAGCTCGCGAACTCTACCGATCTCGCATCTGCGCATCTAAATGAACGACATATCTGAGCCATCCTATCAATGATAGACTGTGGGTCCTCGGCTGCATCGGTGCCTGTAAAGACTGGAGGCATCAGCCTCATAAACTCTGATGGCGATACTGAGATATCCTCTGTAGCTGCAGGGGCAACTGCCTGTACTGTGGGTACCATCACGGTCCCTGCAATGGGTGGAACTACCTCTGGTCGCTGCCCTCGAAGTGTCTCAACTAGCGATCCCATCATCTGGCGCATCTCCTGCATACTGGATCGCACAGTCTGGCGCATCTCCTGCATACCGGCCCCTAACATGGCGATCTGATCTGTCATAGGAGGAACAACCTGCTCGGGCACAACCGGTGTACTACCCGGATCAGTCCTCGTCTCGGACGAGTCAAGTCGAATCTCGGCCCTCGCGGCCGCTCTCTACGCCCTCGTAGTCTTTGGCGGCATAATGGCTGAAAGAAAAATAGGATTCGATAATGATACGGAAATCGAATCGCAAGAATGTATATACTCATGAAGGAATTTAAATCAATAAGCCCTAAGTTCGCTTAGGCGGAGTACCGTGTCGTGAGTATGACGCGGAACATACGCACGCTGCGCCACTCTGCTTCAGCTACCTGCTCCATCATACCAGGGTTATCCTACACTCCGAAAGGTAAAACCTACGCTCTGATACCAACTTTGTCATGACCCGAAGTTCGACTCGTGACCGGCACTTAACCATGTAACGTCTACAGGCGTGACGCGACTAAGTAAGCCGAAACCCAGAAATCAAAACCATTAAAAGTAGTGAGTGTTGAAAACATTTGTTTAAAACATTTGGAAAACCTTAAGTAGTTTAATAATATTCTTTAATGTTTAAGTTATTATATTAAAAAATTTGGCAGCATTTCCTTTGTAAAAACTAACCCCGAAATCGGGTACAAAACAGGATACGAGTGAAAATGATACACAATATAATAAAGCATCCTAAACGGGAGCAATCACACCGAACGGCGGAAGTAATCACCACAAGAGTAATATATGACGCCGAAACGAAGAAATAAACAATAAGTGAAAACATCACAGAATGATAAACTGCATAAGTAAAGCCGGCCCACACGAGCTCGACACCAGAATACAAATAATATACATCATCGTCCTCACACTGGTCTCTAAGTCCATACATAAAAGTAGATGGAGAATACTAGATACAAAAGTGTGTACAATGTAAATAACCAGATACCACAACCCACCTAACAGCAAACAGCTCACGCACTAACTGTAGTGGTATTTGTAGCCAAAAGGTACAAGGAAACAGCCTGCCGCGACTACTCTGAGGGGAAACCTGCAAATATTGTGGCACAACGGGGGTGAGTTGCCAACTCGTGAATAGAGATAACATATAAAGGTAATCGCGAGCATGCACGTACTGCGCTACTCTATCATATGCCAGCAGATAAAATCTATATGCGATAAGCAGTATGTGCATAATCATGCAAGTGCTCTGTCAGGTAAAATAACTACAGGATGAGATGCATAAAAATGAATGCTGAGCATGGGAAATATAACATCTACAAGGAATGTCAACGTGGAAAATATAATCGGTGCCCATCAATGCACCCAGATCCCAATAAACTCAGGCGCCGGCACTCTCATCGGCCATCAAATCCTGTAAATCTCATAGAATCACGAGTGCCCAACATCGGCACTCAAATACCATAAATACTCGTGTCCAACATCGACACGCAAATCCTCATATATCGGGCTCCGTCAGTCCGGATCAGCCCATAGGCTCCGTCTGCGGTATCGGCCCTCGGCCCCGGCAGTACGGATCATCCCGCATCTATCTATCGACTCTGGTCAGTATCCTCCGGATAACCGCCAGGTCCAACCAATCACCGGTAGGTACTCGCCACCCTGCCAGGCTCATCGTCTACTCCACGAAAAACATTTCTCACCCCGGGGAACCATACCGGGTCCACCACAAACCAGCAAACGGATCATCCAACTCCTCGAATCGGGTTTCAAGCACACGTCTCAGGACTGAGAAAACGCGTGGTGGACGTACTAAAATATCATATCAAGAGGAAACCGGGTTTTCAAATAGTGCATCTTTTCTTAAATAACTCCACGGTCCTCAAAACCAGAAATCACATGAAATCCAAAACCAATGTGTAAGTCAATGCGATGTGATATGTGCATCAAGTCATACTATAAGTAAAAGGGAGAAACCGCTCTTTAAAATAGTTTCAGTTTTTCAAAAGGCATCATGCGGCTCCCAGTTTCTACCAAAATCAGCATATCCAGGTAGGTACGGTTTGAATATGCGTAAGTATGTAAATAAGTACGTGCACAAGTATGAAGAATCATATCGAATCATATGTGAGATGAACCACAGTATAATGATCATGGCAATTCTACAATATGAGTGTCATGGCAGTTACTAATGGTGTGTGTGTAACATGTAGATTAGTGCTCATGCAATATGAACCGTTAGTAACAGTGCGGTGTTCTATCAATTCTAAGTTCATATACAAATAGCAGGGAATGCAGTATGCAGCAAATAGTATCCATGAACAGTCAATGTATGTTAATGCAATATGCTGCTACAAGGTCCTATCAGCCCTGACGCATAACGCCATGTGGGCGATTTCCCCGTAGATGTTAAATCTACTCACCGTAGTCTCGCGCTAAGTGTAGCCGACGACTCGTTTTCCCTTCTTCGCGGCGTCCGTCGTACTCACCTGCGAACCTAGAATTTCACAGAATATCACACATAAGCTCAAATCTACAAAAACACGACATTAAAGCCAAACTAGAAACCCGCGTCGCGAACCAAGTGTGCGAGTGCGCGATTGGCTAAAACGTGTGCGCCTGAAGCTACCCCGACACGTCGCGATACGCAGAAAACCCCAAACCCACACACGTATCACACGTGTCGCGAAGGTTTAAAATACGAGAAATAGGGTAATTGACCCCAGATTTTGCTACAGGAAGAACTAAATAAAATTGCACATACTACAATTCTACGAATAGTAGCAGACACCTACAGAAAAGACCCCAGCACCCAGGTCCCCTATCTGGCCGCAAATTACGGCCAGAATGAATATTCCGGTGGCCAGGGTAGGGAGCTGAGCTCCCGGGTTTCGTGTGTGTTCTCTATACCCTATATACATGCTACAGTAATTATAAATTTATTTTGAAGCAATAGCAGATTTCAACAGAGCCAAAACCTTAGTTAAAAACAACATTTAAGCACTAAATCGATACTTTAAGGTTTTTTAGTGCAAACTGAAAGAAAAACCTGGTTTAAATAGCTCTAATATCACTTAAAAGAGTTAACCAAACCATTAAAATTCCAATCTAACATACATATACATCACAAATATCCTTCAATATCACTAAAAATGCACATAAAACATGATTTCTAGCTAAAATGCTACAAGATATGGAAAAGGGTGTTAAACATGAGTTATATACCTCCCAAAAGCCTTAGGAAAACCAAAAATCCCAGCTCTTTCCTAAAGTGTACAGATTTGCCACCAAACACCTCAAAAGAACCACCTTTATAAGGGTTTTTGTGAAGAAAATGGGTTGCTTTGTGTAGGGTTTTGTGCAAGAATCAAAAGAGAAGTGAAAAGAGAAGGGAATGTGATTAATTTTTCTGGGTTTTTGCTGCTGCCTCAGCAGAAATTCTGCAAATGAGAAGAGAGAGAGAGAAGAGAGAAGGAAAATGGTCAAAACAAGGTCAATTTCTTACCTAACTACCATGCCTCCATTTCTATTTGAATTTTTAAAATAAAAAGCGTTTTGACTTGTAAAAATAAGTGGGGGATAATTAAAAACCATGCAAGAAAGAAAATGGTTAAAATGCTAACACCTTTTAACCTAGGTCATAAAATTGTGCTAAGTGTGCATGTGTGCACTTAACACAAAATTTCCCAATTAGGCTAAACACGACTAAATTATAATTAATAGCCCTATATATATATATATATATATATATATATATATATATATATATATATATATATATATATATATATATATAACACTTCACAACACGATTGTCACTAGTCAAGAAAGAAAATACGATATTCGGGTTTTTATGAAAACACGCTTGATTGCTAACTAACGCGTAAACATTCTAAACAAAATTCAAAGTGTTACATCTTATCACTATGTTTCTCCATATAGGATCTGGGGGATGCCTCCTACATCCATTGATTAAGATCTATTGAGATAGATCTAAGAGAATGTATCATACTCACTAGATATAGTGAGTAGGTGTCAATCAGATCCTGGGGAGAAACACTGATAGCTCTGAAGGACGTTCTTAAGTACTTGAGAAGTGCTGAAGGAATGTTCTTGGTAACGGTGAGCTCCAAGTGGAGTCCTTTACCAGTTCGAGCTTCCAGAGTGATAAGGTCTGCTGTAAGACAGTCGCGGGTTTTGTCTTTACCCTCAGTAGAGGGACGGTATGTTGGAAGAGTTCCAAGCTAGATACCGTAGCAGACTCGATGATGAAGGCTGAATACATCGCTACAAACGATGCTACCAAAGAGGCTGTCTGGATGCACACGTTCATGAGATGAACTTAGTGAGGTTCCTACCATTGTGGTGACAATGGAGTTGTGGCTTTAGCTTAGGAACCCCGGTCCCATCAGTGATCCAGACATATTCTTAGATAGTGTCTCCTGATCAGGGAGATGGTTGATCTCCATGAGATCGAGGTCAGGAGAGTTGACATGAAGAATAACACGGCGGATCCACTTACGAAGGCCTTTCCCTAGAGAGACTTTAAGGGATGTTGGGTATGAGATACTACAACAACTGGCCTTAGTGCAAGTGGGAGATTGTTAGTTATATGTATGCCCTAGAGGCCATTATTGTACATGATTGTATATAATGGTAGATGCTTGGACATATATAGGGAGGGCTTTCTTGCTCGACATGATAGTATGCTATCTGGTTACTCTTTATCTTAACTTGTATACTTATACTGTCTCTATGTTACATGTTGATAAAGCACTTAGGATGTGTACTGGAATACCAGGACTGTGATGGAGATCATACTAGTAGGGCAAGGATAGTCCATAAGTACACCCTTTAATTGTTCATAGTCGAGGGAGTATCGAGATAGGGCATCAATATTCCTGAGTAGACTAGTGTGTATGATTCTTGACCCTGTATGGGGCGATAGTTGATCCCACAATCATTGGTGTTTGACATCAGAGAATGTGCATAGGTGCTCATTGGATAATGGGTACACTGAACAGGACTCTCCGAGAACTCCTAGATGGTATTATACCTGACGTCAGATAGCAGTTCTCTAATGACACTGATACAGGTTAGTCTGTAGACCTGAGATCGTCATAGAGTCTTGTGTGTCTCCCACTGTGCTTTGATTTCCACCCTACCATAGCTCTACTGAGTCATGCAAACAGGTGGCTTTTGGTTACAGTCCCGAGACACATGGAGGCAATGAGAGATAGGAAGGGTTTCGTCTCTCCCGTTATTGGGGGTTGATGTCGCGCTGTGCTTGATTGGCCATAACAAGAAATTCCTGGCCAGGGTTATTGAGATTTACTGGTAAGTGTTACCATTAGTTTCTTGAACCGTTATGAGCCTCACATCGGCATGACTTATCAAGTTATTGGGGTCTGACGTATACCACTCCCAGACTAGATATGCGACATATCAGACGAAGAGACCGGACTGTACGGTAGTATTACTTATTGGATTCACGGGGGTATGAGCAGGCATGTTTGTTTATCTTCTGATCGCTCAATACCCGGGTAGCCGTTACGTCTAGCTAGTACCGCTGACGGCTTATGGGTAACTGATATGATCATTACCTACTGCAGGCGTATTGACGAGTCTTTAGAGTCCTACACAGAGATTTCCTGGCTCATGCGAAACGAAGTAGGGCACATATGTGATATGTACGGGACCGAGATTAATACATGTATGCGATATTGTATTCTAATCTCGCGATATGTGATATCGGTCGGTTATATGTGATATAGCCGGGTTATTGAATCAAGCGTTGATTCGATAAGTTGATATTAAATGATATTAGTCGGTTGTATGCGATACGGCCGGGTTATTAAATCAAGTGTTGATTTAATTATTTGATGTACAATTATATATTTGATATATTAACATACATTAACTAATATTAGCTCAGTTAAGAATTTTTTTTCTCATTATAAATTTAATATATATGTGATATATGTTAATGTATTTATTTTGTGTCATGCTAGATGATACATTGGACTTGGGTATATGAGACTCGTACCATACTTAAGATAATGTGGGGATTTATTTATTAAGGGAAAATCAAAATTAGGTGGAAATTAGTCATGTCTTGAGATGCTTATGGAAGCATATAGAACCATTGACTTAGTCCACTAATTTTGTTTTACTCTAGATATTTATTAACCTAACCATTATCTTTAGCCTTGGTTAAGTCTCTACATGAGTTATATATGATATTCTTTCACCCATGGTTGTCATTCTATTCTTGAGTTCATATTCTTCATCTCCTTCTTGCTCTCTAGCTTCAAGTGAGGTGAAGAAAAAGAGTGAGAAAAATTATTCAAAAGTGAGCAAAATTCCTACTTTATCAATCTACACTAAACTATCCATTTAGTATAGGTTGTTTGCTTCAAGTTTGTTCTTTTTACCTAGTGGAGCCTAACGAGAGTCTGGGAGACCACTACTTGGAGCGAAGGGACTACTACACGGAGCTTTTGAAGTGATGGACTGGTCTACAAAGGTTGTATTCCTTGTTGACTTAGAGTAAAGATGTTTACTTGCTTTAGTTAAACACTAATTCTCTAGTTAGATCCTTAGCTCGGGTTTCTCGGCACCCTAGAATTTTTAAAATTGCATGCTTGATGCCTTCCGAAACCTAGTAGTCGTGCTAAGGAACCCAGCAGAACTCCGTACTTAAGTATTCTTCTCTCCAATCGGATAAAAGGATTTAATACTTCTTCCCGTTTGGTTCTCGACTTCGCACTTATATTTATTGAATTTCTCAAAAGCTTCAGACTTGTGTTTCAACAAGAACACATATCCGAAACTTGAGAGATCATCGGTGAATATAATTAAGTACGAGGAACCATTCCTGGCATGTGTAGACATGGGACCGCATACATCACTATGCATCAGTCCCAAGAGTTCAGTAACTCATTCTCCGTGTCCAGTAAATGGAGTTTTGGTCATTTTACCTTTGAGGCATGACTGGCAAGTTTCATAAGATGTAAATTCGAATAGATTCAAATATTCATCCTTATGTAACTTAGCTAGTCGTGTCGTATTGATATGACCCAGTCTACAATGCCACAAGAAGGATTCGTTCATTTCTGAACTTTTACTTTTGTGTGTGTTCTGTATGTTAAAAAATGTAGTTTGATTTAGAATGTATATACCATTATATAACGTGCCTGATCCAATCATCTTTTGATTTAGGAAAATGTTCACAACATTATTGTCATGACCCGAAATAGCCCGTGACTGGCCCTTGAATCATATGGAGTCTATAGGACCCCATCTAATTCAAGTAAGCCAAAAGCCCAGAAATCTAAAAACAGTTTAAATAATAACTGAAGGAAAAATAGTTTTAAGAAGTGAAGAAAACATGTTTTAAAAACAAGGTTTTTAAATAAGTAAGCCGAATATGCATTTTTAAAATCTATAGTCTTTTCTGAAAATTTCGGCAGAGTTTCCTTTGTAAATACTGGCACCAAACGGGGTACAACAAGAATAACATATATACACTGATAAAAGGCATCACTAAGCGGGAGCTAGCTCTTCGTCAATCGACGGTCACAGCCACGCAAGCAATATAATATACAACGCCAAAGGGCGAGGATCAAAACTCAAAAAGGAAACTCAAAACAGCTCGAAAACCATAATACAACAACGCGCGACTGTAAGGTCGAAATAATACAAAACTGGTTTTCCTAAGTCTGTAACAATATACAAGTTTGGTTGATGGAATTCTAGAAACAACTAAATAATACAGGTACAATGGCGGTTCTGATGCAAAAGAAACCACCTACAGAAGCAAATCACCCGCAAGGAAAGCAGTGTGCCAGAAAAGCTGCAATGAAACCTGTACGGCAAAACCTGCAAGAACTATGGCAAAACGGGGGTGAGTTGCCAACTCGTGAATAGAAAACATCGCAGAGCAGAAATCGTATGTATGACACAATCCTAGGTCAATACGATCAAGATGTATATAAACCTCAAATGAATAAGTCTGAAGCATGATAAGGTGGCTAGGGTAAACATCTATACATAAGTATAGTACGAAAAGCTCATGTCAGTGCCTCAGGTAGCAATATATCATAAATATGAGGTATGATCAATGTAATCAATGTCAATATATGTATGTGGAAATCGTCCACGTGCCACCTAATGACAATATGCATCACGCGTGTAAATATCATAAATATATGCATGGAAGTATGAGGATATAAATCAACATGTGTCGCTCGCGACATATCAAATCATGGAACCTGAGTGTCTAGCATCGACACTCGGAAACATCATGAAAACTGTGCCTAGCATCGGCGCGTAAATCCTCATATATATGGGGCTCCGTCAGTCCTGATCGGCCCACATCATCTCTCAACTCCGGTCGGTATCCTCCGGATATCCGCCGAGCTCAAATATAATCACTGGTAGGTACTAGCCACCGTGCCAGGCTCATCGTCTGCTCCACGAAAAACATTTCTCGCTCCTGGGAACCATACCGGGTCCACCATGTACCCACAATCGTCCTCATCCGCCTCTTTAAATCGGGTTTCACATGTCGCTCTCTGCACCGAGAAAACACATGGTGGACGCACTGAAATAACATATCAAGGGTAACCGGGTTTTTAAAACAATTACATACTCTCTTTGAAATACCCACGGTTCCCAAATCCAGAAATATCATGGAAACAACATATCTCAATGCGTCTAATCAAAAGCATGATGTATGCGACAAGTAAAAGAAATGTAAGCATGTCTGTATATCATGTAACATGGAATAGTAATATGCACATATGGTGGGAAATCGCTCTTTCAAAATGAATCAGTTTTAAAGAGTATCTTGCGGTTCCCAAATCTTTAATCAAGCCAGAATCATCTATGTATGTGTAAATATAGGGGTACAATATGTATGTATGCAAGTATGTCATGCAAGGAGTCACATCCTGATGCAATAATCCTACTGTGTAGTGACATGACAATTATCGATGATGAAGTGTGTGAGCCGGCAAGCAGGTGTACGTGGAACATATGCATCATCGATAATGGTACTGGTGTCCTAACAGCATGGTTTTGATATAACAATAACATATTTAAACATGCAATGCGATGCGAAAAAAAGAATATGCGGCAAACGAATAATAACACAACAGTGCAGTATCTACATCAATATACCTATGTCATACTGTTTTGCCATTTGAAAGAAGACGGGTCGGGGTTTTTCGGAAAATAAGGGCTACGGTGTTTTAAGAAAGGATGCGTCTTTTGAAAATATCCGTAGAATTCCTTTGCCTGTCTTTAAAATACTCCCGATTCGTTAGTTTTTAAAATATGTATGACATCGGTCTAGCCTAACATCTACTCACAAAACTATAGCTCTGACTAACAAGTCAATCCGGAGGGGTTTAGAAACCACCTAAATCCGAGTCGATACATATGTATATATAAATATATTAGTCGGTGATCCCTCCGCAAAGGTACTGCGTACGATACAATATCATATAATATCCTCGAATCATGAGTGCGGATCTATCATCAATATAAAGCTCGTATGGTAAATCATCGTACGGCATCCTAAAAGCTGGGTACGGGTTAATATCACATTCATCTCATCAATTATCTTGTATCCTTATCATCATGTCTTATGATCTGGGGTACTGATCTAAGTTTAGTACAAATCGACACCATCTATATAAATATAAATGCGTGTATGAAACACACTTCTAAAGGCCCACTAAAATCACATGTCGTATCCCAAATACGAATCACATCATATCATCGATCTCATGGCACTATGCCCAATCTCATCGACTCATCTCCAAATATCATCCACTATCCTCATCATCCAGGTATATGTATAACAATTAAGCATGTGTGTGCGTGTGGGTGTATACCTATTCTAGGGTTCGCAACTAGGAAACTATACTAGTTTACTTCTAAATCCTAATTTATCCATAGTACACCTAATCACATCTGAATATCCAAGTCACACATATCGCTATCATACATATATATAGTATATATCTAGTATACTAAGCATCGAACTGCGGGGGTGCTATACGCCATCCACCATACTTCCCCCGTAGATATAATCCACTCACCTTGCATCCTGCGTGTTGGTGTCGATGTCGCCTTCATCTTCTTCATCGTATGAAGCCCTCGAGAAGGTACCTACAAGATAACACAATCGCAAATAAACCTTAAAATCACATGGAGAAAATCAAACGACGCACTAAGGCCTATAGGTTAGAACCTATGGACTACGCTTTCAAAACCATCAACAATCCTCGATATCGTTGTATAAACGCCAAGTAATCGAGGTAAAACAAAAATACGCAAATACAGAATTCAAAATACGAGAAACGAAAACACGAATCAAAACAGCAACTCAGGAAATAGGCTTCAGATTCTACCCTAGGTCAAATTAGACAATTTTGCACATGCCAGGGGTCTAATTTACTGGAGATATGGCCCTAGAACAAAACGAACAATTTCTAACCTGATCTGGCCGCAAATTGCGGCCATAAGGAATAAATCTGCGGCCATGGTTGGGAGTTAGGGGCTAGGGTTTTGGGGTTAGCTTCCTGTGTGCCTGCACATATCACTGTCCATGCAAAAGAATTTTCAGAGTCTCGGGATGATAGCAGATTCCATTTAACCTTCACAGAATCACAGTTTTTCCGATATTGGCTTTTCTAAATCCATATTCCAGGGATCTAGTCTCTGGTTTGAGTCTTAATCCTAGCACTAGGTGGTTTGTATGGCCTCTACCGAGCTTAATTGCTCACCACAACTCTCAATTTCCAATTACCCTAACTAGAATTTTCATACCCTCACTAAACATCACTATATCGGTTTAAAGTTAACATGGATGTGAAAGCAATAAGAAAACTATGCTAGTGGTTCAGAAAATACCTCATTTGGCAACTCAAGAAAATTCTTGAGTTGCCCCAAGTGTCCAAAACCTTTCCTTTCTTGGTCCATTGTGCTTCCCTTGAGCTTGTGCGCAACTTTTATGAAATGGGGATAGGGTTTTAAGTTGATTTCCATAGTGTTTTGGGGGATTGTGTGAAGAGGGAGAGAGGGGCAGCAGCAGCAGCAGCAATATGAGGGAGTGGAAGAGAAATGAGTGATGAATGAAGAGGAATGGCCAAGTCAACACACCCTCACCTTTCTCTCTCTCACCCATACCCATTATTCTATTCTTTCCCTTTTTCTTTTCTTTTCTTTTCTTTTTCTCATTCTCTCTAATTAACAACCATGCAAGAATGCCATAATAAAACATGTAGGAAAGTCATGGAAAAATATGTAACAAGTGAAAAAAGATATGGTGCATGTTTTGCACAAATATACTAAAAATTCGATTAGCGATTTTTAATCGCGATTAGCACTAAATTAGTGTCAAACTGATAAAAAAAACTTAAAATTTGCATAATTCACATAAAACACCCTGTTTTAATAATTTCTATAATTTTCCAAGTTTTTTCCCCATTTATCGATATTTAATTATACCTTCCTATTAAAATATTCAATATTTTATTATTAAATTATAAAAATTCTCAAAAATAATATTTTTTTTTTTTTTGAAATGTTACAATCTTCCCCCCTTAAAGAAATTCGGTCCCCGAATTTAAATTTAAACCCCCAATTTCTTAAAACATTTCAATAAAAGTCCAAGTCGTCGGGGCTCCGAAATCATCAATACATAAAACGCATCATAGCGCAATGCATGCGCATGAACAATGAGCAGATAACTCAAAATCAAATCTCCATCAAGCATCCCGCAATATCGGAGTCATGGTAAAGACACAAATGTCAAATCCAAAATAAAACCAATATAATATAAATCAGAACTATACATGTAGACATCAAATCTATACATGTAAATAGCTGAAGTAAATGCATGTCAAATCTTTTTAAGTCGCTGTGCGATGCGCATAACACTGCACAGTGGCGGACATCTATTATAAGAAAATAACCATATACGTATATATCTTTTGTTTAATATGTACGTTTTGCCGTTTTGAAAACAATTTAGAAAGGTTTCCTTGTTTTAAACGTTTCGTGTCATATCAGACACGTAGGTAAATACTGAGACTATAGCTCTTTTTTTGGAAATCCTTTCGATAACTATCAATGCATGAAAAGTATATCCAGGCACTGTAATCTGATTAGTCCTGCTCAGTACGAAAACAAATAGCAAATATCATAAAAACGTACTGGTCCATAAGGAATAAATCCCTAAAATGTATATAAGAATACCCTGTGCGTCAGGTGCGTACGGAATCCAAAATCCATATATGTGCCATACCTGTGCACAGAAATATCATCTAGGTGCAACGGGTGTGCACGAAACATCTGCCAAGGGCAACGGGCGTGCCTGACAGCAAAATCAGGTGCATCTGACATACACAAGGAATCCCGATTTAGTGCATCTGGTGTGCACCAAAATCGTATCTCAAAACATGCGCTTAACACGCGCGAAAATCCAAATCAGGTATACCGCGGTGTATAAGCTCACAACCATGTGCATCGGTGTGCACAAATCAAATCAAAACACTAAAAGTGCATGAAAACTATGCTGAAAGCGTAAATCAAATCACCGGCATAAAAATAGGCATGAAATCACAATCAATACTTTAAGCGTAATAACTATGTGCAAAATATAAATACCTAGTACGTACAACCATGGTGCACGAAAACAGAAATCTTGGAACTCAGCCATCAAGACCATCATGCAAACAGATCTCCCAAAATACTGAAATCGAAGGTGACGGATACGTGATAATCGAATCACAAAATCACAAATCATAAATACCGTCGTCGATATATCCTCCTTCAAAGTCGGGAAGGTGTCGGTGCATCCAATGCTAGCAGCGCAAGATATCTACTTTCCTCTTGCTCACGGTCTGGCGTCCTCTGTCTCTGGGTCCTTATCTTCTCTGCGGATTACCTATCTCGCAATCAATCGGCTCATCGGCCCTGTCAGGTATGCTAACGGGGGTGATTCTGTCCTGGCACTTCTCTGGTCATCTGCGTCCTCAGCACAGCATTTCCTCGGAAACCGGTCGCATCCTAATGCCTCTGTAGACATATCCGACTTTTAACCTTAACGGGGAGTAACAACAGCTCGTCAGCATCTCGTGCGAACCTCTTGTCCCACTTGTCTATATCATCGTCTACTCGGACGTCACGTCTCTATCTGCGCACTGCAAATATTCTCGGCTACGGTCAATCTGAAGTCTCTCACACGGACTCGAAATCACAAACTCGGTATCTTCATCACTCTGTAGAAGATATCTCGCCGAACACGTCCTCAGGAACCCGTCCCAACTTGTGGAGGTATACTCCATAATCATCCATTCTTGATCAATTCTCAACGCCTCTGCATGCGTATCGCACCTTTGATGTCAGCGGAGTGGAACGTCATCTCGTCGAAATCTCGTGCGAACTCTTTACTCCACTCTGCTCCAATGTCAACTAATTCGGACTCGTCTCATCGTGGCTGCATGGACTGCGTTCCAACGGCTATGCTCGTATCTGGAGTCTCTCAAGCAATGTGTCCTATCACATGATATACGAAAGATGTCGAACCATCCGATCGATTTGTCAAAACCTCATAATCCCCCCAAGAGATCAACATCTTGAGTACAGTTTAATAGTATTCTGGTACATACCACAGCACCTGTGGACCAACCGTAGAAGGGCAAATCCAAACCTCACAAATGGCACCGCTAAACTGCCGCAAACCCTATAGTTCGGAGGCGTTCCATAGTCATTACGTCGAGTTAGGGTTTCATTCTTCTAGAGGGTCCATAGCATTACCTGCATTGTCTTCCGAATACTTTAAACATGGAATCGGGTTCCTGACATTCGATCGTCTCTATCGACTCTCAACGAATCTGCGTGAAGTCGTCTTTAGCTGGAATCAACCTATCTGATGACCTCGCATCGGGGTAAGCGAACAAACCACATGTCCTAGTCATTCATCCTCGGGTGACTAGCGACCTTCCATCATATCACTAAGTATATACTTATGCTGCAGTAGCTCCAACATCTGGGCGATATCTCGTCATTTGCAGCAACAACTGGCTCATTCGTCTGTACGCTGAACAGCGCCTCAATCACCATGAATAAGCGATATATCAATGGTCATCACATCCTGGATAGCCTCTAGCATTAGCCTGATCCTATGGTGCCGATCAGCACATCTGGGAAATCTCGTAAAAGCGATCTGTAAAATGCTCATGGCGTGAAAACACACTAAAACGACGCCTCTCTATGCAATTGTACGTCTCTGGAATCATGCCCTGGTCAGTCCTCGTCCATGACGAGCTCAAGCTGACGCAACTCTAGTCGTAGCTCTCTCTGCCCGTGTAATCGTGGCAGAAAAATCATAACCAATATTGATGAGGATAGATCATAGGAATGAATATAACACTGTGCAAGGAAATGTACATCCTAAGGTTTCTTAAGCGGAGTAGCGTATCGTAAATATGCCGCGGAACATACGTACAGTACGTCATTCTACTCAAGTTACCTACTCCATCAATCAAGGGTCATCCTACGTGATGAAAGTTTGGCTATAATACCCCCTCGACTAAGTCTAAGTTCCGTAAGGTCAAGCCTAAGTTCCGTATATACATAACTGCTCTAGGCTCCACATAGTCAAACTTAGACTTGAACCAAGGTTAACCTAGCGCTCTGATACCAACTTTTTCATGATCCGAAATAGCCCGTGACTGGCCCTTGAATCATATGGAGTCTATAGGACCTCATCTAATTCAAGTAAGCCAAAAGCCAAGAAATCTAAAACCAGTTTAAATAATAACTGAAGGAAAACAGTTTTAAGAAGTGAAGAAAACATGTTTTAAAAACAATGTTTTTAAATAAGTAAGCCAAATATGAATTTTTAAAATCTATAGTCTTCTCTGAAAATTTCGGCAGAGTTTCTTTGTAAATACTGGCCCCAAACGGGGTACAACAAGAATAACATATATACAATGATAAAAGGCATCCCCAAGCGGGAGCTAGCTCTTCGTCAATCGACGGTCACAGCCACGCAAGCAATACAATATATAACGCCAAAGGGCGAGGATCAAAACTCAAAAAGGAAACTCAAAACAGCTCGTAAACCATAATACTACAACGCGCGACTCTAAGGTCGAAATAATACACAACTGATTTTTCTAAGTCTAAAACAATATACAAGTTTGGTTGATGGAATACTAGATACAACTGTATAATACAGGTACAATGGTGGTTCTGATGCAAAAGAACCCACCTACCAAAGCAAATCACCCGCAAGGGAAGCAGTGTGCCAGAAAAGCCGCAATGAAACCTGTACGGCAAAACCTGCAAGAACTGTGGCACAACGGGGGTGAGTTGCCAACTCGTGAATAGAAAACATCGCAGAGCAGAAATCGTATGTATGACACAATCCTAGGTCAATACGATCAAGATGTATATAAACCTCAAATGATTAAGTCTGAAGCATGATAAGGTGGCTAGGGTAAACATCTATACATAAGTGTAGTACCAAAAGCTCGTGTCAGTGCCTCAGGTAGCAATATATCATAAATATGAGGTATGATCAATGTAATCAATGTCAATATATGTATGTGGAAATCGTCCACGTGTCACCCAATGACAATAAGCATCACGCATGTAAATATCATAAACATATGCATAGAAGTATGAGGATGTAAATCAACATGTGTCGCTCGCGACATATCAAATCATGGAACCTGAGTGTCTAGCATCGACACTCGAAAACATCATGAAAACTGTGCCTAGCATCGGCACGTAAATCCACATATATATAGGGCTCCGTCAGTCCTGATCGGCCCACATCATCTCTCAACTCCGGTCGGTATCCTCCGGATATCCACCGAGCTCAAATACAATCACCGGTAGGTACTAGCCACCATGCCAGGCTCATCGTCTGCTCCACGAAAAACATTTCTCGCTCAGGGGAACCATACCGGGTCCACCATATACCCACAATCGTCCTCATCCGCCTCCTCGAATCGGGTTTCACATGTCGCTCTCTGCACCGTGAAAACACATGGTGGACGCACTGAAATATCATATCAAGGGTAACCGGGTTTTTAAAACAATTACATACTCACTTTGAAATACCCACGGTTCCCAAATCCAGAAATATCATGGAAATAACATATCTCAATGCGTCTAATCAAAAGCATGATGTATGTGACATGTAAAAGAAATGTAAGCATATCTGTATATCATGCAACATGGAATAGTAATATGCACATATGGAGGGAAACCGCTCTTTCAAAATGAATCAGTTTTAAAGAGTCTCTTGCGGTTCCTAAATCTCTAATCAAGCCAGAATCATCTATGTATGTGTAAATATGGGGGTACAATATGTGTGTACACAAGTATGTCATGCAAGGAGTCACATCCTGATGCAATAATCCTACCGTGTAGTGACATGGCAATTATCGATGATGAAGTTTGCGAGCCGGCAAGCAGGTGTACGTGGAACATATGCATCATCGATAATGATGCTAGTGTCCTAACAGCATGGTTTTGATATAACAATAACATATTTAAACATGCAATGCGATGCGAAAAGCAAGAATATGCGGCAAATGAATAATAACACAACAGTGCAATATCTACATCAATATACCTATGTCATACTGTTTTGCCATTTGAAAGAAGACGAGTCGGGGTTTTTGGGAAAATAAGGGCTACGGTGTTTTAAGAAAGGATGCGTCTTTTGAAAACATCCGTAGAATTCCTTTGCCTGTCTTTAAAATACTCCCGATTCGTTAGTTTTTGAAATAGGTATAACATCGGCCTAGCCTAACATCTACTTGCAAAACTACAGCTCTGACTAACAAGTCAATCCGGAAGGGTATGGAAACCACCTAAATCTGAGTCGATACCTATGTATATATAAATATAATATTCGGTGATCCCGTCTCAAAGGTACCGCATACGATACAATATCATATAATATCCTCGAATCATGAGTTCGGATCTATCATCAAAATAAAGCTCGTACGGTAAATCATCGTACGGCATCCGAAGAGCTGGGTATGGGTCAATATCACATTCATCTCATCAATTATCTGGTATCCTTATCATCTTGTCTTATGATCTGGGGTACTGATCTAAGTCTAGTTCAAATCGACACCATCTATATAAATATAAATGCATGTATGAAACACTCTTCTAAAGGCCTGCTAAAATCACATGTCGTATCCCAAATACGAATCACATCATATCACCGATCTCATGGCACTATGCCCAATCTCATCGACTAATCTCTAAATATCATCCACTATACTCATCATCCAGGTATATGTATACCAAATAAGCATGTGCGTGCGTGTGGGTATATACCTATTCTAGAGTTCGCAACTAGGAAACTATACTTGTTTACTTCTAAATCCTAATTTATCCATAGTACACCTAATCATATCTGAATATCCAAGTCATACATATTGCTATCATACATATATATAGTATATATCTAGTATACTAAGCATCGAACTGCGGGGGTGCTATACGCCATCCACCAGACTTCCCCCGTAGATATAATCCACTCACCTTGCATCCTGCGTGTTGGTGTCGATGTCGCCTTCATCTTCTTCATCGTATGAAGCCCTCGAGAAGATACCTACAAGATAACACAATCGCAAATAAACCTTAAAATCACATCGAGAAAACCAAACGACGCGCTAAGGCCTATAGGTTAGAACTTATGGACTACGCTTTCAAAACCATCAACAATCCTCGATATCGTCGTATAAACGCCAAGTAATCGAGTTAAAACACAAATACGTAATTCCAGAATTCAAAATTCGAGAAACAAAAACACGAATCAAAACATCAACTCAGGAAACAGGCTCCAAATTCTAACCTAGGTCAAATTGGACAATTTTGCACATGCCAGGAGTCTAATTTACTGGAGATAAGGCCCTAGAACAAAAACGAACCATTTCTAACCTGCTCTGGCCGCAAATTGCAGCCATAAGGAATAAATCTGTGGCCATGGTTGGGAGTTAGGGGCTTGGGTTTTGGGGTTAGCTTCCTGTGTGCCTGCACATATCACTGTCCATGCAAAAGAATTTTCAGAGTCTCAGGGTGGTAGCAGATTCCATTTAACCTTCACAGAATCACAGTTTTTCCGATATCGGCTTTTGTAAATCCGTGTTCCAGGGTTATAGTCTCTGGTTTGAGTCTTAATCCTAGCACTAGGTGGTTTGTATGGCCTCTACTGAGCTTAATTGCTCACCACAACTCTCAATTTCCAATTACCCTAACTAGAATTTTCATGCCCTCACTAAACATCACTATATCGGTTTAAAGTTAACAAGGATATGAAAGCAATAGAAAAACTAAGCTAGTGGTTCAGAAAATACCTCATTTGGCAACTCAAGAAAATTCTTGAGTTGCCCCAAGTGTCCAAAACCTTTCCTTTCTTGGTCCAATGTGCTTCCCTTGAGCTTGTGCACAACTTTTGTGAAATGGGGATAGGGTTTTGAGTTGATTTCCATAGTGTTTTGGAGGATTTTGTGAAGAGGTAGAGAGGGGCAACAGCAGCAGCAATATGAGGGAGAGGGAGAGAAATGAGTGAAGAATGAAGAGGAATGGCCAAGTCAACACACCCTCACCTTTCTCTCTCTCACCAATACCCATTATTCTATTCTTTCCCTTTTTCTTTTCTTTTCTTTTTCTCATTCTCTCTAATTAACAACCATGCAAGAATTCCATAATAAAACATGTAGGAAAGTCATGAAAAAATATGTAACAAGTGAAAAAAGATATAGTGTATGTTTTGCACAAATATGCTAAAAATCCGATTAGCGATTTTTAATCACGATTAGCACTAAATTAGTGTCAAACTAATCATAAAAACTTAAAATTTGCATAATTCACATAAAACACCCTCTTTTAATAATTTCTATAATTTTCCAAGTTTTTCCCCATTTATCGGTTTTTAATTATACCGCCCTATTAAAATATTCAATATTTTATTATTAAATTATAAAAATTCTCAAAAATAATATTTTATTTTTTTTGAAATGTTACAATTATCCTGCAAACAAAATTATATCCTTCTTTATTTAATAAAGAAACTTATATAATATTGCATATCAGGTTCGGTATTTAATAACATTCGTTCAGAATCAATGCATTACCAGTTTGTAATGCAAGGTGATATTCGCCAATTGCTTTGGCTGCAACATTTGCACCATTCTCTACATCTAGAGAATGATCACCTTATCTCAGTTGTCTATCATTCTTTAGCCCATGTAACATATTACATATATGGGGTCCTGATCCTGTATCTAATACGCAGGACGTAGAGTATACTGAGAAACAGTTCTTGGTATCAAATACACCTGAGGAAGATGCATCAACATGCTCATTCCTCGTTTGGGTAGCTTGAGAATCCGGATATTCTCCTATTTCCTGCTCGGACTTATAACAATTATAAGATAGAGAAGAACCAATGTTCCCCAGCTCAGTATAACAAGCGGGTTCGGTCAATACATCCATATTATTATCTTGATTAAGGCATGTTACGGTCGCTACCTGGAAAGAGAGCGAAGAAAACACTCTGCGTGCGCTCTTGCAAGATTAGATTGGTTATTATTTTATCTAATCAGGATTGATCTCACTGTTTTTATCAAATATTCCTTCAAACCTTAAAAGGTAAGACTAACCGGGATTAATTATACACTACAAGTTCGCCAATCTTTCAGCCAGGCCAGTGTCGGTACTTTGAGGGAGGTTCCCCGTGCTTTCACACGGACCTAATTAAAATAAACCCCATTTTCCCTAAGGCATAACCCCATTGACACCTTTCTAGTCACCAATCTGATCGGCTAATTGTAAAGTGCAAAACTCTCCCAGGAGTAACTCTTACTCGCAGTGGGTATCAGGATCCAACTATCTCATAGAAAGTATGCAATCTCATTGCAAATTTCAACACTTGAAATTCCCAATAATATTTTCCCCCTAGCAACTTATGATCTTAATAAGGTCAACAAATCATAAACACTAGCCAAGTTCAACCCGTCATTTCCTGATTGAATTAAACCCATCCTTACGACCCGTAAT
The DNA here is from genome assembly GCA_030015575.1 of Agapanthus africanus. NCBI lineage: Eukaryota > Viridiplantae > Streptophyta > Magnoliopsida > Asparagales > Amaryllidaceae > Agapanthus > Agapanthus africanus. Next base: position 247,879,842 of record CM057343.1, on the reverse strand, counting down.
AAGGTCAACAAAGCCGTACGACTACCCTAACCCAATCGCATCATATGCAGCAGATAAGCATTAATTAGTTACCGCACACTACTCCTTAACAACATCAACAAACATAGCACGAATACTAAATAGTACTTATCTGAAATGACGGAGGGCTACGACAGCTTTTTAAGAAAACCTTTTGCGTAATGAACTTGATATCTTTATAGAATCGAGTGATTTTGAAAAGGAGTTTTTTTGAGGGTTTTACTAGTTTCGCTAAAGAGGTCACTCCCGGTGAAGGGATCTCGGCTCTTTCCTCATCGAATGAGGTGCTGGATATTCATGAATACCACTATGCAAAGCAAGAACTAGAGAAGAAATCAAAAGACAAAACCGAGTGGGTTGTAGCATTTGCTAGTTTCGCTAAAGAGGTCACTCCCGGTGAAGGGATCTTGGCTCTTTCCTTATCGAATGAGCTGCTTGATATTCATCAAGGAATACCACTATGCAAAGCAAGAACTAGAGCTACCAGCTTTTTAAAACAGGATTCTACAACATCTTTAGGTTTCTTTCATCTTCATTAATCTCATTAATGAAGTCCCACCATTTATGCTTCCTAAGCATCACAGATAATGAAACGAAAATACAATGTACGCTTATGCCATCCGCATTCGCCACGGAGTCCCGTCATGCACCGTTAGGTTACTTAACTACCAGCAGATTGGGGCAGGACTAGCGCGGATGTAAAACATAAACAACGTTTATTATATATCATATATATAATATAAAGCATTCGTCTCACGCAGTTATATGATCTCATCACAGAACATTACAACAGAAGTCAACATAAAAAATATTGGATATACTAAGAGTTCCGCGTTTTAAATTAAACCAGTAAAAAAACACAAATTCCACGGTCGTGATGAATAACCAATCCCACATCCCTAGACCCCTACGAGAGCGGCAAGCAACCTTACCAATTCTAGATTTAGGAGTCCCGGTCTCGACTCCTCGAGATGGTTTCCCACTAGACTTTAGAACCCGATTACTTGTGCTCCCCACCTTTGGTCTATCCTAATGCGGAAAAGTAAATAATATACATCAATGTCGAAATCATCCTCAACCCAGAAGTGTCCTAATAAAAGAATATTACATACAAGTTTTTACATGAATGAAAATGAAAAACTCACATCTCACGCAAAAACCCCCGGCTATTCAAAACAAGACGGTCCAATATAACATATCACAGCAACACATAACATCACGTGTCATCAACGTAAATAAATATGCGTATCCCAATTGTCGGTTACGTATAGCAACGAAACCGGCGATACACCACATATTACACTTACGGTCGCAGAAAAGAAAGTGAAAACTACAACAATTGGAATCCACAACCACCTTAGATATCATAAATCCGAAGTATCACATACTTCGGATTTCATGCCTAACCAAATGAATTCCTTAGACATCATAAACCCGGAATATCTCATATTTCTAATTTCATGCCTAACATTATAATCCCCGCATTTTAGTCTCGATATTGAAAACACTTTTCAATAACTAGTCTGGCAATTCAACAAGATTCCCGGCATCCTGATCGAATGGTCGTCGAAAACTTTAGTAGATGGCCACACCCCCGATGCCGTCGATGAAGCGCACTTAGACGGAACACCGCGGTCGCGAGCACCCGAACGGATGCTTTAGGCAACGGGGTTCTCCTACAGTCACTTGTTCGGGGTTATAGGGCATGGCTATCTAGTAATATTACCCGGCGTGCGTTCGCGTACACTACGTGATTGTAACGGAGTTTTGATCCAAATCAAAACCCCATGGAAACCGATCAATGAGACTAAATTGCTAGATTTATAAAATTCAAACCAGTTTTCACAAAACTAATTATTGTGGATTCCAAATATTGTATCACATATCACAGATAGCTAGACGATGTTAAACATTTCGATTGAATCAACAAACACCGAGCTCAACACATGAGCATAGTTAAAAATACCCAGAACATGCCACTATTACCTACGGATCAGCACAAGAAAGGTACGCTGCCTGCCTCACCTACGGCGCCACAGAACCGTCGCAAATAACCCATATTGGCGGCGGTTCCACAGCCGTTTGGTCGAGTTGGGCCGTCGTTTTTCTTAGGGATCCATAGAATACCCTGCATGATTTTTTGAATATTTTTAATCTGGAAAAATAGAACATTTGGAAAAATTTCTATAGAGCATGGGAAGTTTGGGTTTCGGGGTTCGATCGAACACTTTAACATCATATAGGCCACTCCTAATGCTCTAGCATGGCTCTGATACCACTGCTGGGTTCCTTAGCACCCTTACTAGGTTTTCTAAGGCATCAAGTATGCAATTTAAAAATTTCTAGTGTGCTAAGAAACCCATTACCGAGGATCTAACTAGAGAATTAGGGTTTAGCTAAGCAAGTAAACAACTTTACTCTAAGTGAACAAGGAATACAACTTTTGTAGACCGGTCCTTCAATTCAAAAGCTCCGTGTAGTAGTCCCTTCACTCCAAGTAGTGGTTTCTCGGACTCTCGTTAGGCTCCACTAGGTGAAAGGAACAAGCTTGCTTGAAGAACTTCGAGACTGAAGATGATCTACATCGAGGAATCTCCAACTCAAGCTACCTCTTCACTAATTGAGAATTAGTGAAGCAAACAACCTATACTGAATGGCTAGTCTAGTGTAGATTGATGGAGTAAGAATTTTTCTCACTTTAGAATAATTTTTCTCACTCTTTTTCTTCACCTCACTTGAAGCTGGAGAGCAAGAAGGAGATGAAGAAGATGAAGTCAAGAATAGAATGACAATCATGGGTGAGAAAATATCATATATAAGTCATGTAGAGACTTAACCAAGGTTAAAGATAATGGTTAGGTTAATAAATATCTAGAGCAAAACAAAATTAGTGGACTAAGTCAATAGTTCTACATGCTTCCATATGCATCTATGGCCATGACTAATTTCCACCTAATTTTGATTTTCCCTTAATAATTAAATCCCTGCATTATCTATGGTATGGTATGATTCTCATACACCCGTGTATAATGTATCATCAAGCATGACACAAAGAAATAATACATTAATATATATCACATATATATTAAATGTACAATGAGAAAAGAAATTCTTAAGTGAGCTAATATTAGTTAATATATATTAATATATCAAATATATGATTATATATTAAATTATTAAATTAACACTTGATTTAATAATCCGGCTATATCACATATAACCGACTAATATCATTTATATCAACTTATCGAATCAACACTTGATTCAATAACCCGGCTATATCACATATAACCGACCGATATCACATATCGCGAGATTAGAATACGGTATCATATACACGTATTAATCTCGGTCCCACACATATCACATATGTGCCCTACTTCGTTTCTCTTGAGCCAGGAAACCTCTGTGTAAGACTCTAAAGACTCGTCAATACGTGGGCAGTAGGTAATGATCATATCAGTCACCCACAAGCCGTCAGTGGTACTGGCTGGACATAAAGGCTACCCGGGTATTGAGCGATCAGAAGATCAACAAGCAAGCTTTTCTAAACTCCTGCAAAGCCTATCAGTAACACTACCATACTGTAACATTTTAGGAAAATAAAATATTGTTTTTGGGAATTTGAATAATTAAAATAATATATATTATGAATATTTTAATATATGAAGATTAGTGTAATGAAATGGTATAATTTTATATCGATAGTTAGGAAAATTTATAAGAATTATTGTTTTTGAAAGTGTTTAGTTGATTTGGACATTTTATAAATATTTATACAATTATTGTATACGAGTTGATTGCTAAATTTGATTAACATTTCACTAAACTTGCATTATCGGATTTATGCAATTGACATACACCATGGCATGTCACACATACATGTTACATTTCATTTTTATGAACCATGACTACATGATTTTACTCAATTGGTTTTTGATTTGTTTCTTTAGAAAAAAGAAAAAAAGAAAAAGAGAAGATATTATTGGGAGAGAGAGTGATGGGATTGGTGACATGGTTGAGGTGAGAGAGAGAGAGAATGGGAGAAGCTTCTACAATAATCCCTAGCCATTTCTTACTCTTTCCTTCCTTCATCCTCATTCTTCATCTCCTCCTCCTCTTCCTCCACCTCCTCTAACCTCCATGGCCATCCCCAAAATCCTCACTAAAACACCATAATTCCTTCACAAAAAATGATCCTAACACCATTACCAACCCTATGGAGGCATCAAGTTTGGACCTTGAAGACTTTGAACAATTCAAGAAAATTCTTGAGTTACCAAATGAGCTATTTCCTTCACCATTAGTTAGTAATTGAGTTTCTTTAGCTTCTATTTTAGTTTAGAATTGGTTAAATGAGAATTAGTAAGCTTTGAAAATTCCAAGATGAAGTTTAAGGGATTCTTGAGTTTTGATGGTGCAATTAAGGTGTAATTGGTGACTACAACCCATCTAGTGTTAAAAATCCTAAACCAAGGGAACATTGAAAACCCAAGACTTGATTTTTAGAAACTTTCCGTATCGATTTTATGATATTTTTGAGGTCTACAAGGAACTTGGAGCAACCGGGGACCTTTATAAAAAAATTAAACATATACATTAACCTAGTTAGACCAATAGGAGACCACCACGAGAAGACGAGACCAAAATTCAAAAATTGGGCCGGCGGGGTCGGTTACTGTAGCATTATTGGTCGGCCAGGTTTTGGCTGTTGATGTTGGGTTTTGGCCTGTAGCTCACACTCCTCATAGCTTAGCCACTGTATTGTGTTTCTTGTTCCAGATTACCACTGTGTTGTGTTTTTTGTTCCAGATTACCTGAGGCAAAATCTGGGAGCGTTTGAGTTGATTTTAGCAATGGTTTTCCGATTTCTAAAACATAGATTTTGGCTTTTGATTGTGGATTTGGTCATTGGACGTTTGTACGTCAACGACGAGGGTTTTATGATTGTTTTTGCATTCATAGGCTATAGGTTCTAACCTATGAGCACTTCGCGTTTCGTGTCAGTTTTTGAATCGGATTTTGATGCGATACGATGTATTTTGAGATATATAAGTACTTCGCGTGGACTTCAGGATGACAAGGGAAAACAAGCGTCATCGACTTTGGCAAGCGGGGATCAAGGTGAGTAGATATATATCTACGGGGTAAGTCGGATGGATGGAGTATAGCACCCCCGCAATTTTCGTAGGGTAGGATGCGAATATGATATATATACATATGTGTTAGTGTGATATATGAATACTTAGCAAGAAAGTCTTTAGGAGGCCATAGGTTAGATTTAGCGTAATTGGAAGAGAGTGCTTTTAGTTTAGTTTCTTAGTCGCGAAACCCTAGAGTAAAGGTTGACACACACACACACGCATACACGTGACATGATTATTGGTGTATATGTTTTTATGTATATGTGTGTGTGAGTGTGTGTGTGGATGCGTTGGTGTATACACACACACACACATATACGTATACACGGGTGATGAGGATGGTATATGATACTTGGAGGTGAGTCGATATAATCGGGCATGATGCCGTGGGATCGGATATGTGTTTGAGTCATGATATGATATATGCCGTGGTATTATAATGGATTGTTGGGTGATGTGTATTCATACATACGATGATATGTGTTATGATATTGGAATGTACGAGACTTTAGAATAGTACCCCTGATCATGATATTGTTCGATGATGGTATCATATGAGTGATGATGTATATATGATAGTTGACCCGTATCCTCAATTTCAGGGATGCCGTACGATGGATTTTACCATACGAGGAATAAATATGATGATTGATCCGCACTCTTGACTCGAGGATATCGTACTATATATTACACAGTATGCGACGCTATGAGTCTGGATCGCCGACTACTAGTTATATCGACTCGGAATTTAGGTATATTTCTTACCCTTTCGGCTAGTCTCTTGGTTTAGCCTTTTAGTTAATTAGGTTGATGTTAGACTAGGCTCGAGTCACACTTATTTTCAAAAACTAACGAATCATGAGCATTTTCAAAAGATATTCCGAGGGATGCTACGTATTTTCAAAGGACATATCTTTTCTTAAAAACATCGTAACCCCTATTTTTTTTTCTAAAAACCACGATTCGTGCTATTTCAAACACCAAAACTTTATGACTCCTGTATAGATAAGTATATTCCTCAATGTTGCGTTTACTACTCGTTTCTCCGTTATATTCATGTTTTTCTCATCGCATTGCATGCGTTTCTTTAACTATTATGATCTCGCCTGTTAGGACACCAAAACTATTACCGATGATGCATATATTCCATATACGCTTGCTTACCGGATCACACACATCACCGTCGGTAATTGCCATGTCACGTACACTTTAGAAAACATTACATCATTGGTATAACCTGCTAGCTGGTAGTTTCTACATATTATTAGTATGCTTGCTCTCATGCGCTAGTTTAGATATTGCATTCCTTGCTTAGATGCCCCATGCATTTATATATCCATTCTGTTATGCAATATTGTGGGGTGTATACCATTATTCACTGCTTATTGACCCTTGATTTTGGGATTTCGGATTTTCTATGAGATTTATGGATTTGGGGGAAAACCACAAGACTTTATAAACTCTTTATCTTTTTAAAATGCAAGTTGCGGTTTTCTCGTGATATGATGTATGTGTCGTCCACTATGAGTTTTCCTGATTTCTGTTTGTTTTTGAGACCTGATTCGAGGAGTTAGATGAATCGTCTCGGGTACATAGTGGACCCGGTATGGTACCCCGGGGCGAGAGTGTTTTTGTGGGGATGACGATGAGCCTGGCAGGGGCGGACTACCTACCAGTGATATCGGGCGCGGCGGATATCCGGAAGACACCGTCGTAGTCATGAGATTTGATGATATGGGCCGATCCGGACTGATGGAGCCTATGGGCCGATCCGGACTGACGGAGCCAGAGATTTAAGGATTTATGTGTCGCTGTTGGACACGGACTTCATCATGATTTTTGTGTCGTTGCTGGACACACGTTGGATGATGCATTCTTATATGTTATACATGATATAGTATTACTCATGACACGGACACGAGTACTATGAGATCACACTTATGTTATACTGTTACCCTTGTTGTAGTATTGGTATATTATGGTATGACCTAGGAGTTGTCATACATTCGGTTTCTACTCGTTGATGTTTTCTACTCACGAGTTGGCAGCTCACCCCCGTTGTGCCACAGTTTCTTGCAGGTTTTCAGTACAGGTTCCATGGCGGCTTCGCTGGCACGCCACTTCCTTTCGGGTGATTGCTTTGGTGGGTGGGTTCACTTGTATCGTGACCCCAGTTGTACTTTTATTTATTTCAGTTTTATCTAGTAAGCTCCATCAACCAGACCTCGTATATTTGATAGACTTAGAAAATCAGTTGTATATTTTTTCGACCTTAGAGTTGCGCGCTTGTATTATTATGGTTCTTCCCTGGTTTCCTTGAGGATGTTGGTTTTCTTTCTGAGTTTTGATCCTCGCCTTCGGCGTTGTATATTTGTATTGTTTGTGTGGGTGCTTCCGCCAATTGGCGAAGAGCTAGCTCCCGCTTGGGGATGCCATTATTCATTACTTATGTATATTCCTGTTTGTACCCGTTTAGGGCCTGTATTTAAAAAGGAAACTCTGCCGAAATATTTGGAAAAACTTGATGCTTTTAAAAATACTTACTACGACTTTCACAGTGATTTTATATGTTAACTTTTAAATACGTATTCCTTCACTCTATTTTTTTTAAATGGTTTAGATTTCTGGGCTTTGGCTTACTTAGATTACGTTACGCCTCTAGACGTTTCGTAATTTAAGTGCCAGTCATGTTTCGTACCTTTGGGTCGTGACATGTACAGTCCGGTCTCTTCGTCTGATATGTCGCATATCTAGTCTGAGGATTGTAAACGGCAGACCATAATAACTTCATAAGTCATGTCGATGTGAGGCTCATAACGGGTTGAGAAACTACCGATAACACTTACCAGTAAATCTCAGTATCAGCCCTGGCCAGAAACTTCCTGTTATAGCCAATCGAGCATAGCACAACATCAAGCCCCAATACCGGGAGAGATAAAACCCTTCCTATCGCTCATTGCCGCCATGTGACTCGGGACTGTACCCAAAAACCACCATTTTGCACGCTCTCTTGAACGTGGTAAGGTGGAAATCACACAAGACTCTATGACGATCTCGGGTCTACAGAATAACCTGTACCTATGTCACCAGAGAACTGCTATCTTACGATAAGTATAATACCATCTAGGAGTTCTCGGCGAGTCCTGTTCAGTGTACCCAGCCTCCAATGAGCACCCGTATACCATCATTGATGTCAAACACCAATGGATGTGGTATCATCCATCGCCTATCATATGGGTCAAGAAGCGTATACGCTAGTCTACTCTGGAATATCGATGCCCCATCTTGATACACCTACGACTAGGAACAATTAAAGGATGTACTTGTGGACTACCCTTGCCCCACTAGTATGATCTACATCATAGTCCTGGTAGTCAAGTACACATCCTGAGGGATTTATCAACATGTAACAGAGTGACAGTACAAGTATACATGTTAAGATAAAGAGTAACCAGATAGCATACTATATGTCGAGCAAGAAAGTCCTCTCTATATATGTCCAAGCATCCACTATAATATACAATCATGTACAATAATGACCTCTATGGCATACATACAACTAACACTGTAGAATTTTAGTTATTATTTAGTACCCAGCACCACACATACTAGTTCAGATATTGCACTTCCTTATCTAGCTACACGACATACTCACATGAAAACATTGCTATGCTTTACAGTACTGTTCTGTGCCTGTACATATCATTTCATCATTGTTACATGCTTATGAGATTCTTTTTTCATGAGATTTCTGGATTTGAGTAACCGCAGAGATACATTTAAAAAACTTATCATTGTTTTAAAATGCGGTTTCTTTTGATATGATATTTTGACGTCCACCATGAGTTTTCTTGGTGTTGAGCTATGATAATTACCCGATTAGAGGAGTAAGAAGTCACCGTCTGCGGGTATATGGTGGACCCGGTATGGTACTCCGGGGCAAGAAGATCGTATAGAAAGGCGTTGAGCCCAGCAGGGGAACACTACCTACCGGTGACAGTATTAGACTCGGCGGATATCCGGAGGATACCGACCGGAGTGATATGAGACAGATAAATATGAGGACCGATCTGATGAGTCGGTGTCTGAGATATGAGGATTTACGTGTCGATGCTGGACACGGGTTTTATGAGGATTTCGAGTGTCGATGATAGGCACTCAGGTTTTTTGATGATTTGATGTGTCGTTGATGGGCACAGGTTGGATGATACACATATATATACATATGACACAGATGACATGGTACCATACTTTGACACGGACACGATATTATTGTTACTTTACATATGTATACACGATCACCCTCGTTACCGCACGGTACTATATTATTATATTCTTGTATGACCTAGTAGATTTTCATACATTTGATTTCCACCAGTTGATGTCTTCTACTTACGAGTTGGAAACTCACCCCCGTTGTGCCATAGTTTTCTTGCAGGAATCGACAACCCGGATCAGTACCGGTTTGCTGGTACATTTTTTCTTCTGGGTGATTTGCATTGGTAGATGGGTTACTCCTCGGATCATAACCGCCATTGTATATATATTTATTATTCATTTCTATCTAGTTAAACGCTCCATGAACCAGACTATGTATATTTGGTAGACTTAGAACCCAGAGAATTGTACATTCTTTCAAACTTAGAGCGAGATGTGCGTATTATTCTTTATTTTTGGTTTGATGATGTTTTAATTTTCTTTAATTTCCTTTCTGTGTTGATCTTCGCCTTGGGCATCGTATATTCTTAATTGCGTGGTTATGTTTTCTGCCAATTGGCGAAGAGCTAGCTCCCGCTTGGGATGCCTATATTATTATTGCTATGTATTAGTTTTGGATTAAAATTTACAAAGGAGATGCTGCCCAAATTTCAAATGACGAAATGTTTTCAAACATTAGTATGTTGCATGCTTGCATTTCAAATGAACTTATTTATAATTTCATTATACCTTTAATTCAAAACGTCACCTCTATTATTTTACTAAAAAGGTTTAGATTTCTGGGTTTTTGGCTTACTTAGGTTACAGTAGGGTCCTATATGCTTCACGTCATCCAAGTGCCGGTCACGTGCCATTTCCCGATCGTGACAAAGTTAGTATTAGAGCGTTAGGATTAACCTTGGTTTGAGTCTAGGTTTGACTATGCGGAGTCTAGGGCATATATATATTTTGGAATCTAGGCTTGACCTTACAGAACTTAGACTTGACTGAGGGGGTATTAGACCCGAATTTTCGTTATGTAGGTTGACCTTGGTTGATGGAGTAGGTAACTCAAGTAGAATGACGTACAGTGGGTATGTTCTGCGATATACTTACGATTCGTTGCTCCGCTTAAGTAACCTTAGGATGTGCATTATTTTGAGATCCGTATTTCTATTTGTTCTTATGATCTATCCTCATCGACATTTGATTGTGGTCCCTGTTACCTTGACCATACGAGATGAGGGGGGTTGCGGCTAGAGATGCGGTTAGAGTGAGCTCATCAGGGACGAGGATTTACCAGGGCATTATTCCGGTGACGTAGGAACGTATTGATTTATTGTTTATACTAGGATTTCTCGTTTGACACGAGCGTTCGGGATCTGCACTGGATGATCGGGCCATCGCTTGAGGCCAGCCCGATTGAGAGGACTGTTGACGTACAGCCTACTCTAAAGATCGTTGTGTCATTTATCGTGCAGATCAATGTACCGGCTGTTGCTGAGAGTGACAAGTTATCGCTTCTAGAGTTCATGAAGCTGAAGCCACATGAGCTATAGGCAGGAATGTGACAGAGAATCCCTAGTTATTCTTGGGTAAAATGACTATGATAATTCGTCTGCTTGGATACCCCGATGCAAGATCAGTTAAGTTGAATAATTCCAGTTCGAAGGGTCTTGCTCAGATATGGCGTGAATCGATCTGGAGAGGACAAGCAGTGCATATTTCTCCGATGACTTTGGACAAGTTCTTGAGAATGCATTTCGCCATATTTCTTCCACTAAGTGTTGAAGAAGCCCGAGTTCATAGCTTGAGACTTTGTAGGAGACTCCGAATATGACCGTAGCCGAATATTGAATTGTAGGCTACGCAGATATCAAGATATGACCCTAAATTGGATGACAATGAAGGAAAATGGAGTACGAGGTTCATGCGAGATCTTACCGAGTTGTTGTTCCTCTCCGTTGATTCCGATGACTTGATACGTATGCCAAGGCGTTGGATACGGCCACATTCTAGAGGAAAGTCATGATGAGATCGCAGCTATCCCGGAATGGAAGCGGATTAAGTAAAGAGTGCTAACTTCCGGACAGTCCGGTAGAGATGAGATTGGAAGAGACCGTGGCAGGTTCTTTCCGGAATACTACGCGATAAAGATTTGGACCCAGGATCGGTTGTATGGCACATATTCAGAGGGCCAAATGCTACCGTCAGTGATGTGCTACTTGCGAGTGGCAAGGTTAATTGGCCAGGAAATGTTCAAAGAGGTGTCAGAGCGGGACTGTTTCCATTGTTACTCCTAACCGCGCGGTCGAGCCGAGAGATCATGGAATTGGTGATCTATATATAAAACAAGGACCCAGAGACAGAGGACACCGGACCGTGGACAGGTGGCAAGTAGATATTCTTGCTCTACCAGCCTTGGGTGCACCGACAACTTTCGACATTGAAAGAGATGTACTTCAATGTCATTTATCTTGGTTTGTGTTTAGTGATTCAAGTATCACACATTTATCGTTGGGACTTTGAGTTTTGATGATTTGGTTTCGCGATTGATATTTTCGTGCACCGTAACTGCACCCGAAGGATATTTTTCCATGTGTGCTACGATTGCACTTGACTTATGTTTTTATACACCAATTGCACTTGATTTGTGTTTTTATGCGCATTTATTGCACTAGATTTAGATTTTCGTGCACACTCGGCACACTCGATATGGTCTTGTGCACATTTGATGCACTTGATTGAGATTTTTGTGCATTCTAAATGCACTTAATATTGTTGTCGTGCACACCCGATGCACTCGACAGAGGCTTTCGTGCACACCCATTTTACCCAATTATCATTTTCGTGCATATTCGTGGCACTTGGATTTGACTTGATTTCTGTGTGCACCAGACGCACATGGTATTATCATCTACACTTATTGAGATTGATTTTCTTCCGAGCATCATGTTTTTATGATATATACTATATTATATAGTAGCCGAGCAGGACTGGTTTGAGGACAGTACTTGAGTGTTTTTGCATGCATCGAAAATTACAGAAGAGGTTTTCAAAAAAGAGCTATAGTCTCACTATTTTCTTACGTGTCCATGAGCGACACGAACTTTTATAATGAAAACCCATCTAAGATATTTTTCAAAAGTCGGGACTATATCTTAAGCAAAACGTGTGTGTATATATATGTGTGTGTGTGTGTGTGTGTGTTTCTTTACAAGTGAATGCCCGCTACTCGTACCGTGATATACACATGACACGGCAATTTGAAAAAGATTTTTAGTGCATATGTTTCCCATCTATCTAAATGATTTTACAAGAATGTGTACTATATACGTATTATAAACTTCATTATATTATACTTGATTTAAACAATAGATTTTGAAACTTGCATATTCATCATAATCAGCATTATTTACTTGACGTTGTTGGAGTTCCGACTATTGAGCTTTACACTCGTTTTCATGCGAACACGTTGCGCTATGGTATTTTTAGCCTTTCTGTGATTTCCGAGTCCCGTTGATTTGATTTGATTTACTGAAATATTTTAATATTTGGGGGATTTAAATTTAAATTCGGCGAACGAATTTATTTAAGAGAGGAAGATTTGTGACATTTCAGAAAATATAAAAAAATATTTTTGGAATTTAAATAATAAAATAATAAATTCTATGAATATTATACAAGTATGAATTTGAGTTTTCATAGAATGGTATAGTTATACCTGTATTTTTAGAAAACAATTAGAAATTTAAAATGAATTATCATTTATGAAAACATTTATATGATTTGGGCATTTTACAAATAAATATATATTATTTACATACAAGTTGAATGTTAAACTTGATTAGTATATTACTAATTATGCATTAAACCAAATCCATTTTGTTAACCATGTTTTGAGTGCCATGACACATTTTGTTGTGATGTACAGTTTTATATTTTGTTTTTAAAGAAAAGAGAAAAGAAGAGAAAAAGGAAAAGAAAATAGGAGACAAGGAAACATGAGGTGACTTGGTGCATTTAATGAGAGAGAGAGAGTGAGAAAGATTGAGAAGGGAAGCCATGGCTACAACTAAAGCCTTTCTTTTCTTCATTTCCTCACTTCATCTCATTGCCTTTTCTTCATCTCCTTATTTCTCCACCTCCTCCACCACCTTCTACAACCTCAAAACACCACTCAAACCACCTCAAAACTCATGTTAGACTTCACAAAAAATGTTCTTCATCTCATCACAAGCAACATGGAGTGATTAAGTTCTAGTTTTGAGTAACTCTGGCCATCTAGGAATTTTCTTGAGTTGCTTCTACAAGGTAAAGCTCTCACTTTTAGTCAAGTTTTAAGTTTCCTAACCTAAATTATTAGTTTAGAGTTAACAAGTTTAGGTTTGGTGAACTTGGAAAATTCTAGGATGAGAATTAGTGGATAAAACTTGTAGTAGAGGTTAGTGGAGTTTTAGTGAGTGTATACTAGTCTAGTAGTGGTGGTAGCCTTGATTAAAATGAGTTAGAATGTTCAAAGTCGAACTTAGAATTTTCCGACATCGGGTTTTCATTGACTTTTGATGTTCAAATGGAATCTGGGATGACTTTAGAACTCTGAAAATTTATTAGCAGACACAGTGAGATATCCAGACACATAGGAAGCCATCTTAGAAACCCGAGCCCAAACTCCTGTTAGTTATATATATGACCTAGAGGCCATTACTATACATAGGATGTATATTGTAGTGGATGCTTGGACATATATAGGGAGGACTTTCTTGCTCGACATGATAGTATGCTATCTGGTTGCTCTTTACCTTAACGTGTACACTGATTGTCTCTCTGTTACATGTTGGTAAAGCCCTTAGGATGTGTACTTGACTACCTGGACTATGATGCGGATCATACTAGTGGGGACATGGTAGTCCATAAGTACATCCTTCATGGTCCCTAGTCGTGGGTGTATCAAGACAGGGCATCGATATACCAGTGTAGACTAGCGTATACCTTCTCGACCCATACAGATGGGCGATAGATGATCCCATATCCATTGGTGTTTGACATCAGAGATGATATAAGGGTGCTCAGTGGAGACTGGGTACACTGGACGGACTCGACGAGAACTCCCAGATAGTATTATACCTTACGTCAGATGGCAGTTCTCTAGTGACACTGGTACAGGTTAGTCTGTAGACCCGAGATCGTCAGAGTCTTGTGTGATTCCCACTGTGCTTTGATTTCCACCTTACCACGTCTAAGAGGGCATGCAAAACGGTGGTTTTTGGGTACAGTCCCGAATCACATGGTGGCAATGAGCGATAGGAGGGGATTCGTCTCTCCCGGTATAGGGAGTTGATGTTGCGCTGTGTTCGATTGGCTATAACCGGAAATCCCTAGCCAGGATTGCTGAGATTTACTGGTAAGTGTTACTAGTAGTTTCTCGAACTGTTATAGACCTCATATCGACACGACTTATCGAGCCATTGGGGTCTGACGTTTACCACCCGTAGGCGAGATATGCGATATATCAGACGACGAGACCGGACTGTATGGTAAGTGTTACTGGTTGGATTCACAGGAGTGTGAGCGGACCTGCTCTTTGATCTTCTGATCGCTCAATACCCGGGTGGCCGTTACGTTTAGCAGACCGCTTGCGGCTTGTGGGTGTTTGATATGATCATCACCTGCTGCCGGCGTATTGACGAGTCTTTAGAGTCCTATACAGAGGTTTTCTGGCTCAAGCGAAACGAAATAGGAGCGCATATGAGATATGTGCGGGACCGAGAATAATACCAGTATGTGATACTGTATTCTATTCTCGCGATATGTGACATTGATCGGTTATATGCGATATAGCCGGGTTATCGGATCAAGTGTTGATTCGATAAGTTGTTACTATTGATATTAGTCGGTTATATGCAATATGACCGGATCATTAAGTCAAGTGTTGATTTAATTATTTAATGTATAATTATATATTTGATATATTACTTTACATTAACTAATATTGGTTCACTTAAGATGTTTTTCTCACTTGATTGTGCACATTGTATATGCGATATATTTTTGTGCACAAGATTGTATCATGTTTGATGATACATGCAAACTTGGGTGTATGTTTACTTTAAACCTTGTTTAAGTGAATGGTTAGGATTTTGTTATCTTTTCTTAATTATTTATTTTATTTATTTATTTTAGGGCAAGAATTCATTCTTCTTCTTCTTCTTCTTGATGAAGAAAAAGAAAACCTTTTCATGAAAATGATCAAGTGATGATTTCAAGTGAGAAATCAAAATCCAAAGTGAACCCACATCCTATTTCTTCATCCTCTACCATTTGCCATGTAGTATATGGTGTTATCTTCACAAGTTTCATGACTTGGTGAAGTTGGAGCTTGATCTTGAGTTGCCTCGACGTAGATCATCTTCTGCATCGAAGTCAACGACCTAACCCGATCTTTTCTACGATGAAAGCACCGCGAGAGTCTAGGATCCGATGATCGCAGCGAAGGGACATCGTCATGGAGCTATGGAGGTGGAGGACCGGATCTACAAAGGTTGTATTTCCGTACACTTAGTGTAAATGTGATTTACTTTCATTTCGTTTCGCCTAAACTCTAGTTAACGATCTTGTTTAGGGTTTCTTGGCACCGGAAAATTTTAATTTGGCATGGTTGATGCCTTGTGGAACCTCCTTAGTGTGCCTAGGAACCCTACAGTGGTATCAGAGCCTAGCTAGAGCTTTAGGCGATGTGTAGACGATGTTAGAAACCCGATCGAACCCGAAACCCTAATTCAAAACCACTCTCTGTACATTTTCTGAAAAAGTGGTTTTTTCCATATTAAAAATATGCAGAAAAATAAGCAGGGTTTTATATGAATTACTGTGCAAAACGGGGTCCTAACTCCATCAAACTGCCGCGGAACCGCGGCCTTACCCCACCTGGAGCGGCGGTTCCGCGGCCATATTGTTGCTTCGTTGACTAAACTTTGCACAGTAATGTTTCTATTTGACTCCTGTGTTTTCTGAGTAATTTTAATTTTTACTCAAGAGTTGAGTTTTCTGGGTTGTATTGGGGATTCGATGATTCGATCGGAATCTTTAACTGCGTCTATGAGTTTTTCCGGGTAATTTAGAATATGTTAAAAAGTTCGACCGGATATAAATACCCAATTTTTCCCCTGCCGGAAAATTTCCAAGTGTTGGATCTTTCCGTAGTTTAAAGATGTTCTAAGTAGTGCAAGTAACGCGATGGACCCTCTAGAAGACAACAAACCTTAACTCGATTATGTGACCATCTTGAACTGCCCTTTGAAACTTAGGGTTTGGGGAAGTACGGCGTGCCACATGTGAGGCGTTGGCTTGACCCTTCTACGGCTGGACCGTTGGTACTGAGGCATGAAGTGAATGTTCTTAAACTTGTTTCAAGTGTTGAGCTGTTTCGGGAAAACTTGGGTGTTTGACTGTTCGATCGGAAAGTTTAACATTTTCTATTTATCCGGAATGTGATACAATATTTGGAATCCACAAGTAGTTATGAGATAACTAATATGAATGTTATAAACATAGCAGTTTAGTCTCACTTGATCGGTTGCCATGGAATTTTGATGTGATCAAAAGTCCGTCGCAATCACGTAGCGTACGCGGATACTCGCCGGATAAACTTAGTAGATAGCCATGCCCCATAGCCTCGACCAAGTGACTGTAGGAGAACCCCGTCGCCGAAAGCATCCGTTCGGGTGCTCGCGGCAGCGGTGTTCTGCCTTGGTGCACTTCGTCGACGGCATCGGGGGTGCGGCCGCCTACTAAAGTTTGCGACGATCATTCGATCAGGATGTCGGGAATCTTGTTGAATTGTCCGACTTGATATTGAAAAGAGTTTTCGATAATGAGACTAAAATGCGGGGTTTATAATTGTTAGGCATGCGATGTCTAAGGAATTCATTTGATTAGGCATGCGATGTCTAAGGAGGTTGCGAATTCCAACTGTTGTAGTTTTACACTTTCTTTTCTGCGACCGTAAGTGTAATATGTAATATCGCTGGTTTCGTTGCTATATGTCAACGACAATTGGGATGGGCATATTTACTTACGTTGGTGACATGTGATGTTATGTGTTGCTGGATATGTTATATTGGATCGTCGTGTTTGAATAGCCGGGTTTTTTTAATGTGAGATGAGTGTTTTTCATTTTCATTCATGTAAAAACTTGTATGTAATATTCTTTTATTGAGGCACTTCCAGGTTTCGGAAGATGTCACCATTTGTATATTATTTACTTTTCCGCACTAGGATAGACCCAAGGAGGAGGGCACAAGTAACCGAGTTCTAGGGTCCAGTGGGAGACCAACTCGAGGAGTCGAGTCCGGATCTCCTAACTCTAGAATTGGTAGGATTGCTTGCCGCTCTCGTAGGGGTCTAGAGGTGTGGGTTTGGCTATTCATCGCGACCGTGGAATCCGTGTTTTATACTGGCTCGTATTGAAAACACGGACGTCCTAGTATATCCAATGTTTCATATGATTCTACTGCTGCGATATCTGTGATGTGATCATTTAATATGTTGTGATAGATACTGTATATAGTATATACGATATATTATATAGACGTTACTTATGTTTTACACCCGCGCTAACCCTGCCCCGCTCTGTCGTTAGTTACCTAACCTAATGGTGCACGAGGGGACATCGAGGCGAATGCTGATGGCATAAGTGTACGTCGTATTTATTTGTGATATTTAGGTACTTAAATGATGGGACTTCATTAATATGATTAATGAAAAGAAAAAAAACCTAAAGATGTTGTGGAATCGAATTTCAAAAATAAAAAGGGTAGCTACAGTTCTTGCTTTGCACAGCGGTATATATGATATATCCTGCACCTTATTCGATGAGGAAAGGGCCGACGATCCCTTCACCGGGAGTGACCCCTTTAGCAATAACTGGCAGATGCTATAATTCTCGGTTTTTCTTTTGATTGCTTCTATAGTTTCTGCTTTGCATAGCGATAAATATGATATATCCCGTACCTTATTCGATGAGGAAAGGGCTGACGATCCCTTCACCGGGAGTGAACCCTTTAGCAAAACTAGAAAAGCCTAAAAAACACTCAATTTTAAAATCATTCGATCCTACAATGATATCAAGTTCATTACGCAATATGTTTTCAGAAAAACCTGTCGTAGCCCTCCGTCATTTCAGATAAGTCCTACTTAGTATTCGTGCTATGTTTGTTGACCTCCGTCAAGGCGTAGTGTGCGGTAGCTAACTAGTATTTATCTGCTTATGCATATGATGCAGATTGGGTTAGGGTAGTCGTACGTCCTTGTTGACCTCCGTCAAGGGTCGTGCGGGTGGGTTTGATTCAATCAAGAAATGACGGGTTGAACTTGACTAGTAGCCTATGGTTTGTTGACCTCCGTCAAGGTCATAGGGTGCTTGGGGCAAAATTATCGGGAATTTCAAGTGTTGAAATTTGCAATGAGATTGCATACCTTCTATGAGATAGTTGGATCCCGATACCCGCTGCGAGTAAAAGTTACTCCTGGGAGAGTTTTACACATTACAATTAGCCGATCAAGTAGGTGTCTAGAAAGGTGTCAACGGAGTTACGCCTCTGGGAAAACGAGGTTTACATTAATTAGGTCCGTGCGAAAGCATGGGGAACCTCCCTCAAATTACCGACACTGGCCTGGCTGAAAGATTGGCGAACTTGTAGCGTGTAATTAATCCCGGCTAGTCTTTCATTTTAGGGTTTGAAGGAAGATTTGATAAAAACAGTGGGAGCCATCCTGATTAGATAAAATAATAACCAATCTGATCTTGCAAGAGCGCACGCAGAGTGTTTTCTTCTCTCTCTCTCTCCTGGTAGCGACCATGTCACGCCTTAATCAAGATAATAATACGGATGTATTGACCGAACCCGCTTGTTATACTGAGCTGGGGAATGTTGGTCCCGCTCCAACTTATAATTGTTATAAGACAGAGCAGGAAATAGGGGAATACCAGAATTCCTATGCCGCCCAAACGAAGAAAGTGCATATGATGCATCTCCTTCGGGTGTGTTAGTTACAAAGAATTGTTCCTCTTTATCCTCTACGTCCTCGGTATATGATACCGGATCTGGATCCCAGATATGTAATCTGTTACATAGGGCTACAGAAAGGTAGAGAACTGAGAACGGGTGACAAGTTTCATGAGACAGAAAACGGTGCAAGTGTTGCAGCCAAGTCTGTTGGTCACTGTCACCCTGTATTCCAAATATATTGATTCTGAACGAATGTTGTTAGGTACCGAACCTGATATACAAAATCATATCAGTCTCTTTATTAGTAAAGAAATGATATAATTTTGTATTGTTGGATAATGTTTTGACCATTTCCTATATCAAAAGTTGATCGGTTCAGGCACGTTATCTAAAAGCATTGATGTTCTAAATAAAACTACAGTTCTTAGTAAACGGAACACACAAAAGAGGAAGAGTTCAGAAATGAACGAATCCTTTTTAAGGCATTGTAGACTAGGTCATATCAATGCTACCCGACTGGCTGAAGTTACATTTAGATGCATATTTAAATTAGTTTGAATTTACATCTTGTGAAACTTACCGGTCATGTCACAAAGATACGATGACCATAGCTCTGTTTACTGGAAACAGAGAAAGAGTTTGTGAACTCTTGGGATGATACATGTTGATGTATGTAGGTCCCCTGTCTACACATGCTAAGACCGGTTCTTTGTACTTCATTACATTCTCTGATAATCTCTCAAGATTCAGACATATGTTCCTGTTGAAACACAAGTCCGAAACTTTTGAGATATTCACAGAATATAAGTTAGAAGTAGAGAACCAAAATAAGGGTATAAGTATTATGTCCTTTGATGTGATCAGGGAGGAGAATACTTAAGCTCGAAAATCCTGGACTATTCTAAAGGAGAATGAGATTCTCTCTCAGCATTACTCCTCCGAATACACCATAGCACAATGGTATATCGGGGCGGAGCAATAGCACCCTATTCGATATGGTGCGCTCTATGATGAGTACTACTGAGATACCTGTTTCCTTTTGGCGGTTATACACTTGAGAAGATGCATACCTATTGAATTAGGTTCGAATCAGATCACAGCTTACCACTCCATATAAGATATGGTATGGGAAGAGCCCATGTCTTAAGCTAGTTAAGATTTGGGGTTGACCGGCCTATGTCTAAAAGCAAAATCCGGACAAGCTCGAGGCAAGGTCTGTAATGTAGAACTGGAAAGGCTCCAGCTATACAAACTACAGCAGATGATTTGATAAAACCAAAGGATTCAATAGTTACCAACGAACCTCAGCCTCTCCGCCGATCTAGTAGGGTTTCTCACCCACCTGAGAGATACTTTTGTTTCTCTATGACAGTGGGAGTGAGGATTGCATCATGAGATGATGACCCAACTAGTTTCGAGCTGGTCATCGAGAGTAGGGACTCTGTAAGAATGGCTGGATGCTTAGCGATCTGAGATGGAATCCTTTTACACCAACAAAGTATGGACTTTGGTTGCTTCATCTGAAGGGTTAAATCCCCATCAGGAGCAAGTATATCTTGAGAAGATTACTTGGTGTACATGGAAAAGTTGAGACTTTCAAAGCTAGACTTGTTAAAGATCTGCATCATTAACCAGGTATGGATTACGATGAAACCGTTTCTAAGTATCTATGCTTAAGTCCTTCCAGATCCTACTTGCCACGGCTACATACCATAACTACGATATCTGGCGGTTGGGTGCCATGACAGCTTTTCTAAATGTTGTTTTAGAAGAGGGCGTCTATAAGTACACAGCCAGAGGGCTTCGTAAACAGTAGGAGCAGCGAAAACGTGTACAAGATGCTTTATAGGATAAAGCAGGAATCGCGGAGTTGGAACATCTGTTTTGATGTAGTAGTCAAATAGTTTGACTTCATCAACATGGTAGATGAACCTTGTATATACAAAAAGGTAGTAGGGAGTATGGTGGCGATCCTCGTAGAGTACGTGGATGACATACTCTTGATAGGGAAAGAGTTTCCTATGCTACGCTCGATCAATCTCTGCTTATCACAATGATTCTCCACATAGGATCAAAGTGATAACTACTAAATCCTGGGTTTTGGATCTATGAGATTGATCTAATTGGATGTTAGGATACTCACAAGATGTAGTGAGATGGTATCAATCGATCCTGGGGAGAATCACTGGAAAGGTTTCAGGGTGATAAGGACGACTGAATGTCAGTCGCAAGCATTGTCTTTACCCTCAGAAAAGGGATGGTATGTTAGAAGAATTCCAAGCTAGATACCATGACATACTAGACGATTAAAGGCAAGATACATCGCTACTTAAGATGCTACCAAAGGGGCTGTCTGGGTGTATATTAGTTCATGGGATGAACTTAGTTCCTCCCATTGTGTGACAATGGAGTTGTGGCTTATGCCAAGGAACGTCCGTCCCATCAGTGATCTAGACATATTCTAAGGCAGCATCACCTGATCATGGAGATGGTTGATCTCCAAGGAGATCAAGGTTAGGAGAACAAACTCAGAGGACAACACGGCGGATCCACTCACAAAGGCCTTTTTCCCAGAGAGAGACTTTTATGGGATGGTTGAGTATGAGATACTACAAACACTGCTATCAGATGGCCCTAGTGCAAGTGGGAGATTGGTAGTTATATGTATGCCCTAGAGGCCATTACTATACATAGGATGTATATTATAGTGGATGCTTGGACATATATAGGGAGGACTTTCTTGCTCGACATGATAGTATGCTATCTGGTTGCTCTTTACCTTAACGTGTACACTGATTGTCTCTTTGTTACATGTTGGTAAAGCCCTTAGGATGTGTACTTGACTACCTGGACTATGATGCGGATCATACTAGTGGGGACATGGTAGTCCATAAGTACATCCTTCATGGTCCCTAGTCGTGGGTGTATCAAGACAGGGCATCGATATACCAGTGTAGACTAGCGTATACCTTCTCGACCCATACAGATGGGCGATGGATGATCCCATATCCATTGGTGTTTGACATCAGAGATGATATACGGGTGCTCAGTGAAGACAGGGTACACTGGACGGACTCGCCGAGAACTCCCAGATGGTATTATACCTTACGTCAGATGGCGGTTCTCTGGTGACACTGGTACAGGTTAGTCTGTAGACCCGAGATCATCATAGAGTCTTGTGTGATTCCCACCGTGCTTTGATTTCCACCTTACCACGTCTAAGAGGGCGTGCAAAACGGTGGTTTTTGGGTACAGTCCCGAATCACATGGAGGCAATGAGCGATAGGAGGGGATTCGTCTCTCCCGGTATAGGGAGTTGATGTTGCGCTGTGTTCGATTGGCTATAACCGGAAATCCCTGACCAGGGTTGTTGAGATTTACTGGTAATTGTTACCAGTAGTTTCTCGAACTGTTATAGACCTCATATCGACACGACTTATCGAGCTATTGGGGTCTGATGTTTACCAGCCCTAGGCGAGATATGCGACATATCAGACGACGAGACCGGACTGTACGGTAAGTGTTACTGGTTGGATTCACAGGAGTGTGAGCGGGCTTGCTCGTTGATCTTCTGATCGCTCAATACCCGGGTGGCCGTTATGTTTAGCAGACCGCTTGCGGGTTGTGGGTGTTTGATATGATCATCACCTGCTGTCGGCGTATTGACTAGTCTTTAGAGTCCTACACAGAGGTTTCCTGGCTCAAGCGAAACGAAATAGGAGCGCATATGAGATATGTGCGGGACCGAGAATAATACCAGTATGTGATACTGTATTCTATTCTCGCGATATGTGACATTGATCGGTTATATGCGATATAGCCGGGTTATCGGATCAAGTGTTGATTCGATAAGTTATTACTATTGATATTAGTCGGTTTATGCAATATGACCGGATCATTAAGTCAAGTGTTGATTTAATGATTTAATGTATAATTATATATTTGATATATTACTTTACATTAACTAATATTGGTTCACTTAAGATGTTTTTCTCACTTGATTGTGCACATTGTATATGCGATATATTTTTGTGCACAAGATTGTATCATGTTTGATGATACACGCAAACTTGGGTGTATGTTTACTTTAAACCTTGTTTAAGTGAATGGTTTGGGTTTTGTTATCTTTTCTTAATTATTTATTTTATTTATTTATTTTAGGGCAAGAAACAAAATGGTGGCTTCTTTTGTTTCTACCTTGAAGCTTCATGAAGCTTTGACCATTTTTGTTTCTTTCCTAAACCTAACCATTCACCTAACCCTAGTTTATTCTATACACTTGTTAAACTAACCCAAGGTTGCATAATGATAACCATCACTTTATTTTCTATTATTCATAATTCTTTTTCATTCTTCTTCTTCTTCTTGATGAAGAAAAAGAAAACCTTTTCTTGAAAATGATCAAGTGATGATTTCAAGTGAGAAATCAAAATCCAAAGTGAACCCACATCCTATTTCTTCATCCTCTACCACTTGCCATGTAGTATAGGGTGTTTTCTTCACAAGTTTCATGACTTGGTGAAGTTGGAGCTTGATCTTGAGTTGCCTCGACGTAGATCATCTTCGGCATCGAAGTCAACGACCTAGCCCGATCTTTTCTCCGATGAAAGCACCGCGAGAGTCTAGGATCCGATGATCGCAGCGAAGGGACATCGTCACGGAACTATGGAGGTGGAGGACCGGATCTACAAAGGTTGTATTTCCGTTCACTTAGTGTAAATGTGATTTACTTTCATTTCGTTTCGCCTAAACTCTAGTTAACGATCTAGTTTTGGGTTTCTTGGCACCGGAAAATTTTAATTTGGCATGGTTGATGCCTTGTGGAACCTCCTTAGTGTGCCTAGGAACCCTACAAGCCCCATGTTGAGGCCGCCGTTTTATTCAATTTTGCCGTAATTTTCTGCCCAATTTTGGAGTTAGGGTTTAAAACTTGGTCTGCAACTCAGTCATTAGATAACTAGACCTACTCTATATGAAAAAAGTTTAATTTCACCTTAGGTAGAATCTGGAGTCATTTTACTTGTGTTCCGTCGATATTTTCCGACTTTTGAAACTTGGTTTCTGATATTTGAGTTTTGACTCGGTCATTTGACGTCCATACGTCAACGTCGGAGGTTGTTTTGTTGTTTTAGCACACGTTGACCATAGGTTCTAACCTATGTGCCTTTCGATTCTCGTATCGGTTTTGGATATAGATTTCTATGGAATTTGATTCGGGTTTTCATTAGATTTTGTTTATGGACTTGATTTGTAGGTACAAGCACGTGGACTTCCGAGACGACGAAGGAGGGTAAGACATCTATCGGGATCAACTAGAGTAAGGTATAGTAGGTAAGTAGATGTATATATACGGTGGGAAGTCGGGTGGATGGCGTATAGTACCCCCGCAACCGTAGAATTAGGATATATAGTTATACATATATTTCGTAGATATTATATATGTATATCTAGCTAATAGGGTGCTAGGATACTACATGTTAGGAATATGTATATCCTAGAGGCCATTATTGTATGATATAGTGGATGCTTGGACATATATATAGAGGACTTTCTTGCTCGACATGATAGTATGCTATCTGGTTACTCTTTATCTTAACATGTACGCTTGTATTATTGTACTGTCTTTCTATTACATGTTGATAAAGCCCTTTGGATGTAGGCTTGACTACAAGGAATATGATGCGGATCATACCAGTAGGGCTTGTGTAGTCCGTAAGCACATCCTTTAACAGTTCCTAGTCGAAGGAGTATCGAGACATGGCATCGATATTCAAGAGTAGACTAGTGTGTACGTTTCTTGACCCTGTATGGGGCAATGGTTGATCCCACAACCATTGGTGTTTGACATCAAAGATTGTACATAAGTGCTCATTAGAGAATGGGTACGCCGAACAGCACCCGCCGAGAACTCCTAGATAGTACCATACCTATCGTCAGATAGCAGTTCTCTGGTGACACTTGTACAGGTTAGTCTGTAGAACCAAGATCATCATAGTGTCCTATGTGGTTTCCACTGTGCTTTGATTTCCTCCCTACCATGGCTCAATGGAGTCGTGCAAACAGGTGGATTTTGGGTACAGTCCCAAGTCATATGGATGAAGTGAGCGATAGGAGGGGGTTTTTCTCTCCCGGTATTGGGAGTTGATATTGCGCTATGCTCGATTAGCTATAACAGCAAGTCCCTGACCAGGGCTGATGAGATTTACTGGTAAGTGTTATCAGTAGTTTCTCGAATGGTTATAGGCCACACATCGGCATGACTTATCAAGTTACCGTAGTCTGACGATTCTACCCCTAGACTCGATATGCGACATATCAGACAAAGAGACTGGACTGTACGGTAAGTGTTGCTTATAGTCTTTACGGTAGTTTGGACAAGCTTGCTTATTGATCTTCTATTCGTTCAATACATGGGTAGCCGTTACGTCCAGCTAGTACCGCTGACGGCTTGTTGGTATCTGATGTGATCATTACCTACTGCAGGCGTATTGACGAGTCTTTAAAGTCCTACACAGAGGTTTTCTAGCTCAAGAGAAACGAAGTAGGGCACATATAATGATATGTGCGGGAGCTTGATTAAATACGAGTATATGATACCGTATTCTAATCTTGCAATATTTTATATTAGTCGGTTATATGTGATATAACCGGATTATTGAATCAAGTGTTGATTTAATAATTTGATATACGTAGATATATGATATTAGTCGGTTATATATAATATAACCGGATTATTGAATCAAGTGTTGATTTAATAATTTAATATATATTTATATATTTGATATACACATATATATTAACTAATATCAAAGCTCACTAAAGATTTTCTTCTCTTTATATGTGTGTGTGTGTGTGATATAATTATATGTATTATTTATTGTATCATGGTTGATGATACATAGAACTATGATGTATGAGAATCACACATGAGACAATGATGTGTGGAAAATGGTTTTATTTATGAATTAAAGAAATAGGAAATGAGTCATTGGTCTTGGATGCTTGTGGAAGCCTTGAGAAGCTATGACTCACCACTATTTCTTTGTTTTTATTCATAGATATTTTCCACACCATCTCATCATTCACCTCATGCTTGCCTCTCTCATCCAAGTCCATCTTATCTTCTCCTTCTTCTTCCTAACTATATTTTTCATGAGGTGAGGAAAAGAAAAGAAAAGAAGGAAAAATTAGTGAGCAAAATTCCTACTTTATCAACCTACACTTTACTAGCCCTTTAGTTTAGGTTGTTTGCTTCACTAATACTTTGATTACTGAAGAGTGAGCTTGAATTAGAGAGACTTCAAGGTGGATCATCTTCGTCTTTGAAGACTACAAAGCAAGCTCGTTCCTTTCAACAAGTGGAGTCTAAAAAGTGTTCTAGGGACTACTACTTAGAGCTTAAGAAGTGACGGACCGGTCTACAAAGGTTGTATTCTCTTTTCACTTAGTGTAGAACTTGTTTGCTTACACTAAAACCCTAATTCTCTAGTTCGATTCTAGGTTAGTATAGCTTAGACCTCTATATTTTTAAAAAATGCATGCTTGATGCTAGTTGAAACCTTGTAGAGGTGATAAGACATACTTTCATGGTATCAGAGACAAGCTAAAGACTTAGGAGAAGTATAAACGACGTTAAAGTGTTCGATCGAAGTTTCAAGACCGTATTTTTCATACTTTCTGTTCATTTTTCAATAGTTGAAATTTTACAGATTAAAAATTCTTAGAAAATCATGCAGGTAATTGTATGGAGCTCCAAGGAGTATGAAGGCCTAACTCAACTTTTTTGCCATGGAACCGCCGTCTAAACCATGGTTTAGCCGCGGTTCCACTGCTAATATGTGAAGTTATTGACTCGTATTTCTTCTGCTGCTCCATTGTAACATTTCAAGCTTTCTGGGTATTTTTAGTGAGGCTCAAGTTGTTGAGGTCTTTTTGAATTGGTATTAGTTGAAACGTCGATCGAAATATTTAACATTGTCGAGATATTATGGATATGTGATACAATTTTGGAATCCACATTGATTAGTTTTGTGAAAACTAGTTAGCGTTTTGTAAATCTAGCATTTTAGTCTCATTTGATGGATTGCCACGGAGTTTCGATTCGGATCAGAACTCCGTCGCAATCTCGTATCGTACATGAATAGTCGTCGGGAGACAGTAGTAGACAGCCATGCCCCATAGCCCCGACCAAGTGACTATAGAAGAACCCCATCGCCAAAAGTATCCACTTGGGTGCTTGCGGCCGCGGTGTGCCGCCCAAGTGCACTTTGTTGACGGCATCGGGGGTGCGGCCATCTACTAAAGTTCCCGACGAGCATTCGATCATTTAATCGGGAATCTTGTTGAATTACCCGACTTGTTTTTGAAAAGTGTTTTCAATTCGAGACTTAAATGCAAGGTTTATAGGGTTAGGCATGAAATCTGGAGTATGTGATATTCCGGGTTTATGATGTCTAAGGATGACGCGGATTCTAATTATTGTAGTTTTAATTTCTTTTTTGCGACCGTAAGTGTAATATGTGGTGTATCTCCGATCTCATTGCTATACGTCAATGACATCAACGATACACATATTTACTTACGTTGATGACATGTGATATTATTGTGTTGTTGGTTAATATATTATATTGGATCGTCGTGATTGAATAGCCGGGCGGTTTTGCATGAGATGAGAGTTTTTCAATTTTCATTCATATAAAATTTGTATGTAATATTCTTTTATTGGGACACTTCCAGGTTGAGGTTGTTGTCTCCATTGATGTATATTATTTACTTTTCCGCATTAGGATAGACCCAAGGCGGGAGCACAATTAACCGGGTTCTATAGTCCAGTGGGAGACCATCTCGAGGAGTCAAGACCGTGTCGCCTAACTGTAGAATTGGTAGGGTTGCTTGCCGCTCTCGTAGGGGTCTAGGGATGTGGGCTTGGCTATTCACCACGACCGTGGATTCCGTGTTTTTCACTGCTGGCTTAATCTAAAACATGGACCTTCTAGTATATCCTATATTTCATATGTTTGCTTCTACTGATTCTGTGATATGATGTGATCATATAACTGCGTGAGATGAATACTACTTATATATATGATATACTAGTAGACACTATATATGTTTTGCATCCGCGCTAGTCCTGGCCCCGCCCTGCCGTAAGTTAAGTAACCTTACGGTGAAGACCCGGGTCCCTGTGGCAAATGCAGATGGCATATATGTAAGTCCATGCTACCTCTCCCGGTACTTTCGGGCATGCGGAATTTTGTGAAAAACAATTTTCTAGAGGCGGTAACATGGACTCAAAACCGGATCTTTGTTAAACATCTAACTAACAACCTAACTAGGAGTTGTTAACTACTCGGTTAGTGGGTTATACCTTTCTTTCTTGAACTCCTTCGTCTTTAAGCCTCGATGGTTGTCCGGATCGGCTTCACCCCGTCGTCTCCTTGCGCCGAAGATCGATCCACCTGAAAGCTTCTACCTTTGGCTTCTTCTTCGAACTTTGAAGAAACTAGTTCACTCGGTTTGCTAAACCTTGTGAACTAGAGTGAGTAGAGGAATGTTTTGGTGTCTTTTATCTCTAAGGCAATGAGTCTCAACACATGAGAATGGTTTTCCTTGAGGTAGAGAGAGCAAGAGCAAGAGGGAGAGCTTGAGAATGAGAGAGCTCAAGAGAGAGAAAGCAAATGATAGAATGAACCATACTCATCTTATTCTCACCTCTCATAATCCAAAAGCCATCATCACAAAAATAGTAATCAAGTATTGTGTAAATGGTTTAAGTCAAAATGGCTATATCATTTCATGCACAGATTTTGCATAAATAAACAAGCAAGCAAAAGTCTTTGCCATGGAATGATAGCCATTGTCATGATGATGGTCAACTAGTCCAACCTAGTCAACCGGTCAACAAAGTCAACAAGTCAACAAAGTCAACCCCTCAACAACCATGTCACTACAATACTTAATTAATATTAATGTTAATCATATATCTTATTCTCGTTAGGGTTAAGCAAAAGTCAATGGTCAACAGTCAACTGTCAACAGTCAACAGTCAACAACCCTAATGAGAATACTCTGCCTCTGTCTCTCTGTCAACTTGCATACACACCCGCATCCGCGTTCCGAGGAACACGAACACAAACGAGATAAAATCAATCCCAAAACGTACACTAGGATCTGGCTTAAACCAAAGCCCGCTAGTGTTAACTGTCCGGACACTGTACGTGCACAAGTGCACGGATGTGACCGGACCCTGTCGCAAAACCATGCGACCTGTCGCAAAACCATGCGACCTCTACTCTTTTGCCTAAAGGCGAATAGCTTTCTGTGTGGGACTCTAAAGACTCGACACTACGCTGGCAGTGGGTTTAACCACAGACCGCAAGCGGCACTAGCTGTGCGTAACGGTCCCCAGGTAGATGCCGACAAGAAGACTGACGAGGTGAAACCCATCTGAACTCCTACTAAGCCTGAATGTGACAATCTCCGTACAGTCCGGTCTATTTGTCTGATACATCGCATGGTGGGCCTAGGGGGGCGGTAAACGTCAGTCCCCTAATAGCGGTACAAGTCGTGTCGAAGTGAAGCCCAATACACCCTGAGATAACACTGGAAGCTTACCAGTATATCCCGCTTGCCCTGGCCAGGGACTACTCGTGTAATGGCTCTCCTAGACACAGCGCGATGTCAACCCCCAATACCGGGAGAGACGAATCCTGTCTAACCGTCACTGCCTCCAAGTGCTTCGGGACTGCACCCAACTACTACCTGTTTGCACGACTCCTTTGAGCCGTGGTAGGGTAGTAATCAAAGTACAGTGGGAACACACTCGAGGCGAAGTGACAGTGTCAAGTCAGCGGACTAAGCTGTACTCATGTCACCTGGGAATTGATAACTGACGATAGGTATAATACCAACCGGTCAGTTCCCGACGAGTCCTGTCCAGTGTACTCGTAAACCAACGAGCACCCGCATACTATCTCCAGTACGATGTACTGACGGCTGTGGGACAGACCGTCTCCCACACTGGGATGAGAAGCGCATGCGCCAGTCTACTCCGGAGTATCGATGCCCTGTCTTGATAGTCCTGCGACTAGGGACCTGCATAAGGATGTGCTTATAGATTACCCAGCCCCACTAGTGTGACTGTCATCACAACGCTGGTAATCAAGCAAAGATCCTAAGGGCTCCACTAATGCGTATAGGTGATATAATAAACACATGTACACATTGAAGTAGAAACAAACCAAGTAGCATACTACTATTTTGAGCAAGATTGTATATACAAGGTGAATATCCCAAGCTTCCATTAAGTAATATACAAACTAGTATGATACAGTAATGGCCTCTAGGGCATATACACTAACAATCTCCCACTTGCACTAAGGCTATGTACTGGCGTATCGAAGACCTATCATCTCGATCAGCCGCTCGAACTGAGTCTGGGGCAAGGCCTTGGTGAATGGATCTACAGTGTTATCTTCTGAAGCAACTCTCCGAACCTCGATCTCCTGGCGATCCACGATCTCCCTGATCAGGTGATACCGCCTTAAGATGTGTCTGGATCTCTGATGGGACCTAGGTTCCTTCGCTAAAGCTATAGCCCCGTTGTTGTCGCAATACAGAGGTATTGGATCAACAATGGACGGAACCACCTGAAGTTCTTTCAAGAACTTCCTCATCCAGACAGCTTCTTTTGCGGCATCAGATGCAGCGATGTATTCCGCTTCCATCGTCGAGTCTGCAACGGTTTCCTGTTTGGAACTCTTCCAATACACCGCCCCTCCATTGAGGGTAAAGGCAAAACCCGACATGGACTTGGAATCATCCTTGTCACTCTGGAAGCTGGAGTCAGCAAAGGCCTCGATCTGGAGGTCTTTTCCGCCGTACACCAAGAACATCTCCTTAGTCCTTCTCAGGTACTTGAGAATGTTCTTTACCGCTATCCAGTGTTTCTCCCCAGGGTTTGACTGATACCGGCTTACCACACTCAGTGCATAAGATACATCCGGTCTGGTACACAACATCGCATACATTATAGAGCCTACCACAGAAGCGTAGGGTATAACAGACATGCGATCCCTTTCCAAATCAGTCTTGGGAAACATCTCTTTAGAGAGGGTGATCCCGTGACAAGCCGGTAGGTTACCGCGCTTGGAATCTTCCATACTGAATCTCTTCAGTATGGTGTCGATGTACCTGGACTGTGAAAGTCCTAATATCCTCTTGGATCTATCACGATGGATCCGGATCCCCAGGATGTATGAGGCATCACCCAGGTCTTTCATGGAGAACCTGTGTGACAAGAACCCCTTGACAGATTGTAGCATAGGAATGTCATTTCCTATTAAAAGAATGTCATCCACGTATAAAATGAAGAATACTA
This sequence comes from Agapanthus africanus, assembly GCA_030015575.1. Taxonomy (NCBI): domain Eukaryota; kingdom Viridiplantae; phylum Streptophyta; class Magnoliopsida; order Asparagales; family Amaryllidaceae; genus Agapanthus; species Agapanthus africanus. The sequence goes on along the minus strand of CM057343.1, from coordinate 247,848,094 downwards.
CAGTTCTCGCTACAAATCTACTATAGATGTATGGTTCATCTGGATTTTTGATAAAGCCAAATTCCTTGACCGTCTCATCAAAACAGATATTCCAACTCCGCGATGCCTGCTTTAGTCCATAGATGGACTTAAGCAACTTGCACACCTTTCCGCTGCTCCCACTCTGAATGAAACCCTCTGGTTGGTCCATATAGACACACTCCTCTAAATTTCCATTTAGAAAAGCGGTCTTTACGTCCATCTGCCAGATCTCATAATCGTGGAAGGCAGCAATGGAAAGAAGGATCCGAATGGATTCCAGCATAGCCACTGGAGAAAAGGTTTCGTCATAGTCCAAACCAGGTCTTTGACGAAAACCCTTTGCAACAAGTCTAGCTTTATTGGTCTCAACCTGTCCATCTACACCAATCTTCCTTTTGAAGATCCACTTGCATCCTACGGGTTTTACCCCATCTGGAGCAATGTCCAACGTCCATACCTTGTTGGTGTACATGGACTCCATTTCGGTCCGCATTGCATCTAGCCATTTTACCGAGTCAACGCTCTGAACGGCCTGCTGGAAGCTAGTAGGCTCATCATAATCTATGATGCAATCCTCTCTATCCCCGTCTATGAGAAAACCGTAGTATCTCTCGGGCGGATGAGACTGCTTGCTACTCCTGCGGAGCGGTGTAGGAATTTCTTGTTCTTTTGAACCCTCTGGTTCCACTAAGCTTTCAGTAATAGTCTGTGGTTCTGGAATATCTTCCAGTTCTACTGCGCTCCCACTAATTTCCTTTTCTAAGAACTGGTGTTCTAGAAAGTGGGCATGATGAGAAACAAAAACCTTTTGTTCCTCTTCGCAGTAGAAGAAATATCCCTTGGAGTTCTTTGGATATCCCACAAACTTGCACTGTACTGAGCGTGCCTCGAGCTTGTCCGCATGCTGCTTTTTGACAAAAGCTGGACTTCTCCATGTCTTAATGTGATTAAGATGGGGCCTCTTCCCACACCACATTTCATATGGTGTGGTAGGCACAGTCTTAGTGGGAACTCGGTTCAAAAGGTATGCAGCTGATTCTAGCGCATACCCCTAGAATGATCGCGGTAACTCAGCGTTACTCATCATGGACCGTACCATATCCAATAGGGTTCGGTTCCGTCTCTCCGATACACCGTTATGTTGCGGAGTGTATGGAGGAGTAAGCTGAGAGAGAATTCCGTTCTCTTTTAAATAGTCCAGGAACTCGGCACTCAAGTATTCACCACCTCGATCCGATCTTAGAATCTTGATACATTTGCCGGTTTGTTTTTCTACTTCATTCTTATATTCCTGGAATTTTCCAAAGGCTTCGGACTTATGTTTCATTAAGAAGACATAACCGTACCTTGAAAAGTCATCCGTAAAAGTAATGAAGTAAGAATAACCGCTTTGCGCATGTGTAGACATTGGACCGCACACGTCGCTGTGTACGAGTCCCAAGAGCTTGCTCGCTCTTACTCCGTGTCCAGTGAACGGAGTCTTTGTCATCTTTCCTTTAAGACAGGATTGACAAGTGGCATACGATTGATATTCGAACGCATTCAAATATCCTTCTGTATGTAACTTCGTCAACCTTCTCTCATTGATGTGACCCAGTCTACAATGCCACAAGAAAGTCTGATTTATTTCCGGAGACTTTCTTTTGTGTGTATTCTGGACATTGAAAATCTGTGGTTGGTTTAATACGTATATACCATTGCTTAATGTACCTGACCCAATCAGAACTTGATTAAGGTGAATGTTTACAACATTGCTTACAAACGCAAATTCATAACCTTCTTTAGAAACCAAAGATACAGAAATGATATTACAAGTTGCGTTGGGTACAAAAAAGCAATTACGCAAAACCAAAACATGTCCATCTGACATTCCCAGGTGATAGTCCCCCACGGCCTTAGCATCCATGCTAGCTCCGTTTGCAACTTTGAGGGTCATGTCACCTGCCTTCAAAACCCTACGGTTTCTCAACGCCTGCAAAGAGTTACAGATATGAGATCCTGATCCGGTATCCAATACCCAGGAAGTAGAGTTTATTGAAAGACAGTTTTTAATAACATACACACCTGAAGCTGAAGCCGCAACCTGCTTCAGATCCTGTGTTCTGGCTTTCCAAGCCCTGCAATCATTCTTCCAGTGTCCCTTCTTATGACAATAGAAGCATTCTTCCTTATCCACAAGCTTTCCCACTTTCATTGTTGCTTTTGCCTTTCCCTTCGTATCCACTTTACTAACACCGCCCCTTGGTTTGGCGGGGGCTTTCTTCTTCTTTCCCTTGGCTTTCGCCTTGGACCTAGAAGAGGAAGATCCTCCTACAAACAAAGTGGATGTTTCCCTACCTTTCTGTAGGGTGCCCTCTGCGCTCCTCAGCATGTTGAGGAGTTCTGAAAGTTCAACTTCCTTTTCTTGTAAGTTGAAGTTCAGGATAAACTGGGCGTAAGTGGAAGAAAGGGACTGGAGAATCAAGTCCGTATAGAGCTCATTCTCCAACGTGGTCCCAAGGTCCTCGAGCTCTTCTATGTAGCCAATCATCTTAAGCACGTGTTCCTCTACCGATGATCCGACGGCCAACCTTGCCGAAAATAACTTCTTCGACACTTCGTATCTTGCGATACGAGACTGCTTTCCATACAGTTCTTTTGTATGGAGAAATATGGATTCGAGGTCCATATTCTCGTGCCTCCTCTGATGTTCGTTGTCCATAGAGGCAAGCACGAGGCACTTGGCCTTTGCGCAATCTAGTTCCCAAGTCTAACGGATTTCCTTATCCGTGACGCTGGTTTTGGGACCTGGGACAGGGGGAGCTTTGGTGGTAAGAAGATACCCCAGCTTGTCGTAAGTGATTGCCATCTTGACATTCCTGAGCCAATCTTTGTAGTTTGGCCCTATAAGTATGTTTTTATGTAGGAGTAACTTAAGTCCAGTCATGTCGATTGGTCGCTGCAATTAGGAGAGAGAAGAAACACTCAGCATGATGCTCTTGCAAGTTTAGAATGGTTTTTAGTTTGTCTAAACAGGATGGCTCCCACTGTTTCTCGAATCCCTCCTCAAACCAAAAAGGAAGAATTAGTCAGGATCAATCTTACCGTACAATACTTGCTTAACCGTTCAGCCAGGCCAGTGTCGGTACTTCGAGGGAGATTTTCCAACGCTTTCGCGAAGTTCCTTAATTAAATAACCTCTTTTCCCTGGGGGCATAGCCCCGCTAACACCTTTCTAGACACCTACTTGGTTTATAGCATTGATCGTTAAGTGAGAAATTTCCCGAGGAGTAGCATATACTCACAGTAGGATCGGGATCCAAATATCATCGCGTGACGAAACTGAAGGAATCCTACCAGAATCATCACACTCCCAATGGTATGCAACACTAGCAAGTTTCAGTTCTTTTGAAACTCCCGATGTGGATTTTTGCCCCATGCTCTTATGACCTTGACTTTGGCCAAAATATCATAAGTCGCATGTCAAGTTCTACCCGTCATTCTCCAGGTTAATTTGGATCCATCCGTACGTACCCTTGACTTTGGCCAAAATGGCAGTACGACTGTCCCAAACCAACGCATCTATCTATGCTACACATGAATACCCAATAGCTACCAATCACTATGCCTTGACTTTGGCCAACATACACAGCTTGAATACTATTGACTATTCATGTGAAACGACGGAGGGCTACGAATGGTTTTGGCAAAACCGTGAACGTAGTGAACTTGATATAATCGATGGAACGAGATAGCTTTTAAAAGGAGTGGCTCAAGCTCCGCATTTAAAAGTTAGTTTTGAAAAGAACCGAGTGGTTTTCCGAAAGTGTTCCAACGACTTTAACTTGGTTTATTTTCTTGCATTAGTTCTTTTAATGCGCGATATTCTTGCATTAGTTCTTTTAATGCGTCCCATCATTTAATCCTACCATTGCAGAAAGCAACCAAAATATGACGTACGCTTATGCCATTCGCATTCGCCACGGGGCCCCGTCATTACCCGTTAGGTTACTTAACTAACGACAGAGCGGGGGCTGGGCTAGCGCGGCTGTAAAACATAAGCAACGCCTAAATAATATCATATATAGATATATTGCAATGATAGCCATTTCAGATCACAGATGAACACATTGGATATACTAGTAATCCGCAATTCGTACGAGCCTGTAACGAAAAGCAGATTACACGGTCGCGGTGAATAGCCAAAACCCCACCCAAGACCCCTACGGGTGCGGCAAACTACCCGCCAAGTACCCGAAGCGAAGCAACCTCCCTCAACTCCGTGAGTAGGCCACTCGGCACTTCGGGATACCCGGTAGTTTGTGCACCCCCTCCATGGGTCTATCCTAGGAGCAAAAACAGTAAAAAGAAATTATACAATGACGGCTACAACCCCGACCTGGTTGTGCAGCCATACAAATAATTATTACATCAATTTACAAATTTTACATGAATTGAAAGAAAAGAAAACTCTCGTCTCACAACCCCCGGCTATTCACCCGCGACAATCCAATGAATTCATATACACATTCCAGCAACATTACAGATCACAGATTTGTATAACCCCCACTAATCGACATATAGCGATTAGCAGACGATCAAAACAAATATCACATCACAGATAAAAAACCCGTCAGCTTAAGTCTTTAGAAGTTCGATCAAAAATATGGATTTTTAGGCCCCAAACACAAAATTTTCGTTCTGGAAAATCTGGGCTGAAAAGACATATTCCAAAATTCCCAAAATACCCCGCTAAACAAACTGCAACCAAAATTTCCCACTGCCGAGTCAACTCGGCCGCGGAACCGCGGCGGGAGCACGCTCCCGCCGCGTTTCCGCGGGGCTTTGATCGGTTCAGTGGATGAAATTTTTGCAGTTTGCTATAAAAACCCTGAGTCGATTTTTGAAGTATGATTTATTACTTTTACAGCACTTTAAAATCGACAGCAAGTTTGAAATCCGGGTTCATTTCGGGACTTTTTCTTTGATCGATCTTCTAGTTACTTTGCTAACATGTTAGATAGAGTTTAACCTGGCTCTGATACCACTGTAAGTCTATGCTACCTCTCCCGGTACTTTCGGGCATGCGGAATTTGGTGAAAAACAATTTTCTAGAGGCGGTAACATGGACTCAAAACCGGATCTTTGTTAAATATCTAACTAACAACCTAACTAGGAGTTGTTAACTACTCGGTTAGGGGGTTATACCTTTCTTTCTTGAACTCCTTCGTCTTTAAGCCTCGATAGTTGTCCGGATCGGCTTCACCCCGTCGTCTCCTTGCGCCGAAGATCGATCCACCTGAAAGCTTCTACCTTTGGCTTCTTCTTCGAACTTTGAAGAAACTAGTTCACTCGGTTTGCTAAACCTTGTGAACTAGAGTGAGTAGAGGAATGTTTTGGTGTCTTTTAACTTTAAGGCAATGAGTCTCAACACATGAGAATGGTTTGCCTTGAGGTATAGAGAGCAAGAGCAAGAGGGAGAGCTTGAGAATGAGAGAGCTCAAGAGAGAGAAAGCAAATGATAGAATGAACCATACTCATCTCATTCTCACCTCTCATAATCCAAAATCCATCATCACAAAAATAGTAATCAAGTATTGTGTAAATGGTTTAAGTCAAAATGGCTATATCATTTCATGCACTCATTTTGCATAAATAAACAAGCAAGCAAAACTCTTTGCCATGGAATGATAGCCATTGTCATGATGATGGTCAACTAGTCCAACCTAGTCAACCGGTCAACAAAGTCAACAAGTCAACAAAGTCAACCCCTCAACAACCATGTCACTACAATACTTAATTAATATTAATGTTAATCATATATCTTATTCTCATTAGGGTTAAGCAAAAGTCAATAGTCAACAGTCAACAGTCAACAGTCAACAACCTCAATGAGAATACTCTGCCTCTGTCTCTCTGTCAACTGTGCATACACACCCGCATCCGCGTTCCGAGGAACACAAACACAAACGAGATAAAATCAATCCCAAAACGTACACTAGGATCCGGCTTAAACCAAAGCCCGCTAGTGTTAACTGTCCGGACACTGTACGTGCACAAGTGCATGGATGTGACCGAACCCTGTCGCAAAACCATGCGACCTGTCGCAAAACCATGCGACCTCTACTCTTTTTCCTAAAGGCGAATAGCTTTCTGTGTGGGACTCTAAAGACTCGATACTACGCTGGCAGTGGGTTTAACCACAGACCGCAAGCGGCACTAGCTGTGCGTAACGGTCCCCAGGTAGATGCCGACAAGAAGACTGACGAGGTGAAACCCATCTGAACTCCTACTGAGCCTGAATATGACAATCTCCGTACAGTCCGGTCTGTTCGTCTGATACATCGCATGGTGGGCCTAGGGGGCGGTAAACGTCAGTCCCCTGATAGCGGTACAAGTCGTGTCGGAGTGAAGCCCAATACACGCTGAGATAACACTGGAAGCTTACCAGTATATCCCGCTTTCCCTGGCCAGGGACTACTCGTGTAATGGCTCTCCTAGACACAGCGCGATGTCAACCCCCAATACCGGGAGAGACGAATCCTGTCTAACCATCACTGCCTCCAAGTGCTTCGGGACTGCACCCAACTACTACCTGTTTGCACGACTCCTTTGAGCCGTGGTAGGGTAGTAATTAAAGTACAGTGGGAACACACTCGAGGAGAAGTGACAGTGTCAAGTCAGCGGACTAAGCTGTACTCATGTCACCTGGGAATTGATAACTGACGATAGGTATAATACCAACCGGTCAGTTCCCGACGAGTCCTGTCCAGTGTACTCGTAACCCAACGAGCACCCGCATACTATCTCCAGTACGACGTACTGACGGCTGTGGGACAGACCGTCTCCCACACTGGGATGAGAAGCGCATGCGCCAGTCTACTCCGGAGTATCGATGCCCTGTCTCGATAGTCCTGCGACTAGGGACTTGCATAAGGATGTGCTTATAGTTTACCCAGCCCCACTAGTGTGACTGTCATCACAACGCTGGTAATCAAGCAAAGATCCTAAGGGCTCCACTAATGCGTATAGGTGATATAATAAAAACATGTACACATTGAAGTAGAAACAAACCAAGTAGCATACTACTATTTTGAGCAAGATTGTATATACAAGGTGAATATCCCAAGCTTCCATTAAGTAATATACAAACTAGTATGATACAGTAATGGCCTCTAGGGCATATATACTAACAATATATGTATGTTTTATTTTTGTTTCTTCCTTTATGTTTAGGAAACATAAATGATGGGACATCATTAATGAGATTAGAGAAAAGAAAATAAACCTAAAGATATTGTAGAATCAAATTTTTCAAAAAGGTTGCTCTAGTTCTTTCTTTGCATAGCGGTATTCCTTTATGAATATCCAGCACCTCATTCGATGAGGAAAGAGCCTAGATTCCTTCACCAGGAATGATCTCTTTAGCAAAACCAGTACATGCTATAACCCACTCGGTTTGTTTTGAAAACTACTCGATTTTAAAAGCGGAGCATAAACCACTCCTTTTGAAATCCCTAGATTCTACAACGATATCAAGTTTATTATGTTAAAAGTTTTTCTACAAAACCAGTCGTAGCCCTCCGTCATTTCAGATAAGTGCTATTTAATATTCATGCTGCGTTTGTTCACCATAGTCAAGACGTAGTGTGCGGTAGCTGATTAGTGCTTATCTGCCGCATATGATCGGTTGGATTAGGGTAGTCGTACGGCTTTGTTGACCATAGCCAAGGGTCGCACGGGTAGGTTTAATTCAATCATGAAATGACGGGTTGACCTTGATTAGCACTTATGATTTGTTGACCATGGCCAAGTTCATAAGTTGTTAGGGGTAAAAACCAGATATTGGGAATTTCAAGTGTTGAAATTTGCAATGAGATTGCATACCTTCTATATGATAGTTGGATCCCGATACCCACTGCGAGTAAGAGTTATTCCTGGGAGAGTTTTCCACTTTATAATTAGCTAATCTAGTAGGTGTCTAAGAAAGGTTTTAACGGGGTTATGCCCCTGTGGAAACGAGTTTATTTAATTAGTTCCATGTGAAAGCACATGGAGACTCCCTCGGAGTACCAATACCTGCCTGGCTGACCGATTGGAGAACTTGTAAGGTGTAATTAATCCCGGTTAATCTTACCTTTTAGGGTTTGAAGGAAGATTTGATAAAAACAGTGGGAGCCATCTTGATTAGATAAGGTAATAACCAATCTAATCTTGCAAGAGTGCACGCTAAAGTGTTTTCTTCTCTCGCACTCCAGTCAGCAACCATGACACACCTTATTGACTGAACCCAGTTATTATACTGAGCTAGGGAACGTTGGTTCCGCTCTATCTTATGACTGTAATAAGTTTGAGCAAGGGATAGGGGAATGCAAGGATTCCCACGCAACTCGAACGGAGAAAAAGCATGTTGATGCATCTTTTTCGGGTGTGTTAGTTACCAGAACTGTTTCTCAGTCTGCTCTATGTCCTGGGTATTAGATACCAGATCAGCATCCCACATTTGTAATCTGTTACATAGGTTAAAGAGAAGTAGAGAACAGGGAAAGGGTGATTTGTCTCTCAGAGTAGGGAATGGAGCAATTGTTGCAGCCAAAGCAGTTGGTGAATATCACCTAGTATTACCAAATGGTAATACATTGATTCTGAATGACTGTTATTTCGTACCAAAGATGATGTGCAATTTAATATCCGTTTCTTTATTACATAAAGAAGGATATAACTTTGCATTAGAGGATACTATTATGAACATTTTCTTAAATCAAATGTTTATTGGGTTTGGTACATTATGTAACGATATATACGTTCTAAATCAAAATACAGTTCTTAATATACAGAACACACACAAGAGAAAAAGTTCAGAAATGAACGAAGCCTTCTAGTGACATTGTAGACTTGGTTATATCAATGCGGCAAGACTAGCTAAGTTGCATAAAGATGGATATTATAATCCGTTTGAATTTACATCTTATGAAACTTGCCAGTCATATCTCAAAGGCAAGATGACCAAAACACCGTTTACGGGACCCGAAGAAAGAGATACTGAAATCTTGGGACTGATACATAGTGATGTATGCGGTCCTATGTCTACACATGCCAGGAATGGTTTCTCATACTTCATTACATCCACCGATGATCTCTCAAGATTTTGACATGTGTTCCCGTTGAAAAACAAATCTGAAGCTTTTGAGAAATTCAAGGAATATAAGAATGAAGTAGGGAACCGGATGGGTAAAAGTATTAAGATTCTTCGATCTGATCAAGAAGAAGAATACTTAAGCATGGAATTCCGAGACAATCTAAAAAAGAATAGGATTCTCACAGCTTACTCCTCCGTATACACCACAGCACAATGGAGTATCGGAGCGGAGGAATCGCACCCTATTAGATATGGTGCGCTCTATGATGAGTATTGCTGAGTTACCTATTTCATTTTGGGGTTATGCACTTGAGACAGCTGCATACCCATTGAATAGGGTTCTGACCAAATCCGTGCCTACCGCTCCATATGAGAGATATTATGGGAAGAGACCATCTCTTAAACGAGTTAAGATATGGGGTTGTCCAGCCTATGTTAAATAAAAAAATTCGGATAAACTCGAAGCATGATCAATTCTTTGCAAATTTGTGGGATATCCAAAAGATTCATATGGATATCTATTCTACCTCCGTGAGGAACAAAAAGCGTTTGTTGCTCAACATGCCTCCTTTTTAGAAAAGGAATTTCTTATGAAAGAAATTAGTGGTAATGAGGTAGAGCTAGAAGAAGTTCCAGCTACACAAACTACAGCCGATGATTTGGTAGAACCGGAGGATTCAATAGTCCCCGACGAACCTCAGCCACTTCGCAGATCTAGTAGGGTTCCTCATCCACCTGAGAGATACTACAGTTTTCTCATAGACGATAGGAGCGAGGATTGCATCATGGAAGATGTTGACCCAACTAGTTTTGAGCAGGCCATCACAAGTGGGGACTCAGTGAAATGGCTGGATGCTATGCGATCTGAGATGGAATCCATGTACACCAACAAAGTGTGGACTTTGGAAGTTGCTCTTGAAGGGGTAAAACCCATTGGGAGCAAGTGAATCTTTAAGAAGAAACTTGGTGTAGATGGAAAGGTTGAGACCTTCAAAGCTAGACTTGTAGCAAAAGGTTTTCGTCAACGACCAGGTATCGATTATGATGAAACCTTTTCTCCAGTGGCTATGCTTATGTCCATCAGGATCCTACTTTCCATTGCTGCATACCATGACTATGAAATTTGGCAGATGGACGCCAAGACCGCTTTTCTAAATGGTGATTTAGAAGAAAGCGTGTTTATGACACAGCCAGAGGGCTTCGTAGACAGTGGGAGTAGCGGAAAGAAGAGCAAGCTGCTTAAATCAATCTACGGATTAAAGCAGACATCGCGGAGCTGGAACATCTGTTTTGATATGGTAGTCAAAGTGTTTGACTTCATCAAAAATATAGATGAACCTTGTATATATAAAAAGGTTGTAGAGAGTAAGGTTTTCTTCCTTGTATTGTACGTGGATGACATACTATTGATAGGAAATGATGTTCCTATGCTGCACTCGGTCAAGCTCTTCTTATCATAAAAGTTCTCCATGAAAGATCAAGGTGATTCTTCCTAGATCTTAGGGATAAAGATCTATATAGATAGATCTAAAAGGATGTTGGAATTTTCCCAATGCAGGTATATTGACACCATACTAAAGAGATTTAGTATGGAAGATTCTAAGCGTGGTAATTTACCTGCTTGTTCAGGAATCACTCTCTCCAAAGAGATGTCTCACAAGACTGATTTGGAGAGGGCTCACATGCAAAAGATACCCTATACTTCTGCAGTTGGGTTTATCATGTATGCGATGTTATGCACCAGACCGGATGTAGCTTATGCACTTAGTGTGGTAAGTAGGTATCAATCAGACCCAGGAAGAAGCATGGGACAGCTGTGAAGAACATTCTTAAGTACTTGAGAAGGACTAAAGAAATGTTCTTGGTGTATGGTAACGGAGAACTTCAAGTGGAGTCCTTTACGGATTCGAGCTTCCAGAGTGATAAGGACGACAGCAAGTCGGTCTCGGGTTTTGTCTTCACCCACAATGGAGGGGTGATATATTGGAAGAGCTCCAAGGAAGATACCATAGCAGACTCGACAATGGTGGCTGAATACATCGCTACCAACGATGCTGCCAAAGAGGCTATCTGGACGAAGAAGTTCATTACTGAACTTGGTGTGGTTCCATCCATTGAGGATCCAATACCCTTTTATTGTGATAACAATGGGGCTATGGCTTTTGCCAAGGACCCCCGGTACCATTAGCGATCTAGACATATTCTGAGGCGGTATCACCTGATCTGGGAGATAGTTGATCGCCAGGAGATCGAGGTCAGGAGAGTTGATACGAAGGACAACACGGCGGATCCACTCATGAAGGCCCTCCCCTAGACGCACTTTGAGAGACTTTTTGGGAAGTTGGGTATGAGATACTACAACAACTGGTCTTAATGCAAGTGGGAGATTGTTAGGAATATGTATGCCCTAGAGGCCATTATTGTATGATATAGTGGATGCGTGGACATATATATAGAGGACTTTCTTGCTCGACATGATAATATGCTATCTGGTTGCTCCTTATCTTAATATATACGCTTGTATTATTATATCATCTTTCTATTACATGTTGATAAAGCCCTTAGGATGTAGGCTTCACTACCAGGACTATGATGCGGATCATACTAGTGGGGCTTGTGTAGTCCATAAGCACATTCTTTAACTGTTCCTAGTTGAGAGAGTATCGATACAGGGCATCGGTATTCCAGTGTAGACTAGTGTGTACGTTTCTTGACCCTGTATGGGGCATGGTTGATCCCACAACCATTGGTGTTTGACATCAAAGATTGTACACAGGTGCTCATTAGAGAATGGGTACACCGAATAGGACTTGATAAGAACTCCTAGATGGTACCATACCTATCGTCAGATAGCAGTTCTCTGATGACACTTATACAGGTTAGTCTGTAGAACTGAGATCGTCATAGTGTCTTCTGTGGTTTTCACCGTGCTTTGATTTTCTCCCTACCATGGCTCAAAGGAGTTGTGCAAATAGGTGTATTTTGGGTACAGTCCCGAGTCACATAGAGGTAGTGAGTGATAGGACGGGTGTCATTTCTCCCGGTTTTGGGAGTTAATATTGCACTATGCTCGATTGGCTATAACAGCAAGTCCCTGGCCAGAGCTAATGAGATTTACTGGTAAGTGTTATCAGTAGTTTCTCGAACGGTTATAAGCCACACATCGGCATGACTTATCAAGTTACTGGTGTCTGACGATTCCACCCCAAGACTCGATATGCGACATATTAGATGAAGAGACTGAATTGTACGGTAATTATTGCCTATAGGCTTTACAGGAGTTTTGAAAAGCTTGCTTGTTGATCTTCTATTCGTTCAATACCTGGGTAGCCGTTACGTCCAGTTAGTACCGCTGACGGCTTGTGGGTATCTGATGTGATCATTACCTACTGCTGGCGTATTGATGAGTCTTTAGAGTCCCATATAGAGTTTCCTAGCTCAAGCGAAACAAATTAGGACACATATAATGATATGTGCGGGGGATTGATTAAATACGAGTATGTGATACCGTATTCTAATCTTGCGATATTTGATATTAGTCGGTTATATGTGATATAACCGGATTATTGAATCAAGTGTTGATTTAATAATTTGATATACGTAGATATATGATATTAGTTGGTTATATATGTTAGTGTGATATGCCCTAGAGGCCATTATTGTATAGTACTAGTTTGTATATTATATTTTGGAAGCTTGAGATATATACACGGATTTAAGACAGTCTTGCTCAATATAGTAGTATGCTACTTAGTTTGTATCTATCTTAATATGTGTGTATGTTTCTGTTAACATATCGCTAATACATACTGGTAGAGCCATTAAGATCTTTGGTTGACTACCAGCGTTGTGATAGCAGTCACACTAGTAGGGGCTGGGTAGTCTATAAGCACATCCTTATAAAGGTCCCTAGTCGTAGGATTATCGTGACAGGGCAACGATACTCACAGTAGACTAGTGTATACGCTTCTCATCCCAGCAGGGGAGATGGTCTGTCCTACAGCCATCAGTATGTCGTACTGGAGATAGTTTGCAGGTGCTCATTTGGTTATGAGTTACACTGGACGGACTCGTGGGGAACTGCTGGTTGGTATTATACCTATCGTCAGGAAGTAGTTCCCAGGTGACAAGAGTACAGCTTGCAAGTCTATGGTAGCGTCCCGGCCATCAATCCGAGACAAAAATGCGGAAACAAAAACTTTTTCATGAACTTGAAACTGGCGCTAACGTATACTTTAACCCGGATCGAACCATTAACATTAAACTAGCAATCTAGAAGAAGTTAGGAAAGGCTATACCAATCGATCCGTGTCCTTCAGTCTTTAGCCATCATCTCTAGCTCCTCGCGGCATCTCCGATCTCGATTGATCCCCGGTCACCTTGTCGGAAAGGGCACCACATCTTCGAATCCTTTTACAGGCTCCCGCTTCGAACCGAAGCAACTCGGACACGAAGTTTGCTAGCCGACGTGTCCAAGGTGAAGTAGAGAATATGTGTAATCACTTTGTCTCTTGACACTCTAAGATTCTCAACACATGAGATGGTTAGAGTGGAGGTCGAAGATGATGCCATGGTGGAGGTTGTGAGCAAGAAGAAGAAGGAAAAGAGAGGAGCCTTTTGTGTTATTGTGTTGAATTATTGTTGTGAGCTAGAATGATAATACAAGAGCTAACCTCAATCCATATGGCTGCCCTCTCTCTCTCCATCCATCAATTCAACACAATAAACAAATCTTAATGTGACATTAGCACAAATAAAGACACCATGAGTCACTAAACATGTCCATATCACATTAAATGCACCTCATCATGAAATTCACTCACAATTTCCACCATTTGTAAACATTAACCTAAATGTTTACAACAATAAAAATATATGGTAACATCTAAAGTAAACTCGTGACAGATCACAATGATACCCCTCACCTGTATATACAGACCTGCATCAACATTCTGACTGAATGCAAATGCGATGAGACTAAAATAATCCAACAAATCTAATACTAGGATCCAGCTTAAACTAAATCCAATAGTATGATCCGTCCGATCATGATCCGTGCACAAGTGCACGTATATGATCGAACCCTGCCATAATACCATACGGCCTCTACAACGTTTCACCCGAAACTTGCGAAACTGTCTGTGGGGGACTCTAAAGACTCGTCAATACTTTCGTTGTGGATTTAACCACTAGCACGTCAGTGGTACTAGCTGTACGTAACGGGCTACCAGGTATTGACCAAAAGGGAGGTTGATGAACGAACTCGTCCTGAAAGCCTACTGAGCCTGTCAGTGACAATATCCGTACAGTCCGGTTCATTCGTCTATACGTATCGTATGTTGGGCCTAGGGGGTTGGTAAAAGTCAGACCCCCAAAAACGGTACAAGTCATGTCGGAGTGTAGCCCAGAACACCCTAAGATACTACTGGAATACCTACCAGTAAATCTCCTGCCTTGGCCAAGAATTTCGTGTAATGGCTCTCCAAGACACAGCGCGATCTCACTCCCAATACCGGGAGAGACGAAACCCCTGCCGATCCGCTCACTGCCTCCATGTGGCTCGGGACTGTACCCAACTAAAACCTGTTTGCACGACTCCTTTGAGCCGTGGTAGGGTAGTAATCAAAGCACAGTGGGAACTCACACGAGACAAATGACGATCTCAGGTCGATGAACTAACTTGTACACATGTCACCAGGGAACTGCTATCTGACGTCAGGTATAATACCAAGTAGCATGTTCCCGGCGAGTCCTGTCCGGTGTACCCATAACCCAATAAGCAACTGTATACATCTTAGGTGAACCAACTGACACCAATGGCTTGTGAGACCAGCCACCGCCCCTCGTCGGAGTCTCGACTGTATACACTAGTCTACTAATGGAGTATCGATGCCCAGTCTCGAAACTCCCACGACTAGGGACCACTTTAAGGATGTGCTTATAGACTACCCAACTCTCACATATATGATCGCCATCATACTGCTGGTAGTCAAGCAAGAATCCTAAGGGCTCTACCAACATGTAATAGTGATCTGTAATATCACCTGAAGCAGTACACGATGATGAAGATAAACCAGATAGCATACTATCATCTCGAGTAAGACTGTCCTTCTGGCATAGGTCCTCCCTCAATCATTGCAATCATGTTCCTGTGATCCAATAATTGACTCTGAGGGCACGTTATCCAACAATCTCCCACTTGCACTCAAGGCTAATTATTGCGATATCGCATACTCACAGCCCGTGTGATACCGAACACCCAACTCCTCTACTAATCAGTCTCACAAAGCCCGGTTGTGAAACTACTGCGTTCGAGGAATAACCTCAGTGAGTGGATCCGCCCTGACGTTTCTTTCTATGTCTCTCTTAATCTTAAGTTCGCGGAGAAAGCCATCTCCCGAAATGAGCAATAACTGTCTTAGAATATGTCTGGATATCTGATGGGACCCAGTTCATAAATGAACTCTAAATCCAAAACTTCTTAGACAGTATCGTCAACTGAACCTTATCAATATCCTGCGCCATGCCTCCATCAGTAACCGCTTGGACCACATGTCCAAACTACTGCCCCTCTTTAGAGGGAAAACTTTAACTCTGACAGTCATCTGTCATCCAGGTCACCTTGAAAGCTTGGATTGATAACCGTCTCCCGAAAGAGTCTGTTGTTATCGAATCCCTAGAACATCCACTTATGTTATAAAACTGCTTCTGATCGTTTCTCCAGGATTGGATTAATATCAACTTATTACATCCCGTGCAAAAACAATATCTGGTGTGGTACTTGACATCTCATGATCAACTCAATTGTCTAAGCAAGTGATATGTCAATCATGCACATCCTTCTCTCCTTTAGTCTGTAAGACACCTTTAGAGTGGGTGACTTCATCACCTACAGGTATACTACCGTGTCAGGAGTCGTCCATTCTAAAATACCTGTAGAATGCTGTCTAAGAACCCAGATTGGGAAACTACCCAAATCTAGATCTTAACCATAGATCTAGTAACCAGAATGTCTGATATAATATTTATATCCTATGAGGAGAAACCACTGTGTGACAACCAATGTATATCCGATCGTAGTTTAGGAATTTCACTTCCTATTATGTGTATGTCATCGATATACCAGGACATCACACCTTACTACTTTCTTAACTGATCCATCTCCTATTATGACGAAGTCAAAGTCCATGACTGTCACATCAAAAATGAATCATCTATCTCCGCTATATCTATTTTTGTCACGACCCAAACGAGCACATGACTGGCCCTTGAACCATATGAAGTCTATAGGACCCCATCTGATCCAAATAAGCCAAAAGCCCAGAAATCTAAAACCATTTAAAGGGTAATTAAGGAAAAACTGGTTTTAAGAAGTAAGAAATCATGTTCCGAAAATCAAAGTTTTTAAATAACAAAGCCGAATATATATTTTTAAAATGTGTAACTTTTCCTGAAAATTTCGGCAGAGTTTCCTTTGTAAAAACTGGCCCCGAACGGGGTACAACAAGAATAATATATATGAAATGATAAATGGCATCCCCAAGCGGGAGCTAGCAATTCGTCAATCGACGGTCACAACCACACAAGCAATAATAATATACAACGCCAAAGGGCGAGGATCAAAACCCAAAAAGAAACTCAAAACAGCAAGAAAACCGTGATACTACAAGCGCGACTCTAAGGTCGAAATAATACAACACTGTTTTCTAAGTCTGAAACAATATACAAGTTTTGGTTGATGGAATTCTAGATACAATGAATAATACATGAACAATGGCGGTTCTGATACAAAAGAACCCACCTACCCAAGCAAGTCACCCATAAGGAAGCAGTGTGCCAGAAATGCCACTATGGAATCTGTACGGCAAAACCTGCAAGAACTGTGGCACAACGGGGGTGAGTTGCCAACTCGTGAATAGAAAAATATCTACAAGCAGAGATCGAATGCATGACCCATCCTAGGTCAATACGATCAGATATAAATAAACCTCAATATGAAATAAAGCTGAAGCATGCTAAACTGGGAATGTAATCTCTATACATGAGTGTAGTGCCAAGTGCTCGTGCCAGTGCCTCAGGTAATAGCATAACATAAATGTGAGGTACAATCAATGAAATCAATCTGCATGTACGTGGATCCCATCCACTCGTCACCCAATGACAATAACCGCCATGCATGTAAATATCATCAGCATATGCATGGGATTATGAGGATATAAACCACCTGTGTCCCTCGCGACACGTCAAAATCATGGAACCGGAGTGCCCAGCATCGACACTCGAAAACATCATGAAAACTGTGCCCAGCATCGGCACGTAAATCCTCATATATCGGGCTCCGTCAGTCCGGATCGGCCCACGGGCTCTGTTTGCGGTATCGGCCCTCGGCCCCGGCAGTACGCCCATATCCATCTATCGACTCTGGTCAGTATCCTCTGGATAACCGCCAGGTCCAACCAATCACCGGCAGGTACTCGCCACCCTGCCAGGCTCATCGTCTCCTCCACGAAAAACATTTCTTGCCCCGGGGAACCATACCGGGCCCACCATGTACCCGCAATCGGCCTCATCCGCCTCCTCAAATCGGGTTTCACATGTCGCTCTCAGCACCGAGAAAACACTTGGTGGACGCACTGAAATATCATATCAAGGGTAATCGGGTTTTAAAACAATTACTTATTCTCTTTTTTTGAAACACCCACGGTTCCCAAAAACCAGAAATATCATGGAAACAACATATCTCAATGCGTATAATCAGAAAGCATGATGTATGCGACATGTAAAGAAATGTAAGCAACATACACTGAATGCAACAGTACTACAGTGTAGTGACATGGCAATTATCGATGATGAAGTGTGTGAGCCGGAAAACAAGTGTACGTGGAACATACGCATCATCGATAATGGTGCTGGTGTCCTAGCAGCATGACTGAAATATATCAACAATACAAGCGATGCAATGCAAATAGCATGAATATGCGGAATCGAATAATCAACGCAACAGTAAAGAACCTGCCTCAATAGATATATCATGCAACCTTGCCTTTTGAAATAAGACGAATCAGGGCTTTTGGTAAAATAAGGGCTACGGTGTTTGAAGAAAAGATGCGTCGCTTGAAAATATCCGTAGAATCCCTTTTGCCTATCTTTAAAATATCCCCGATTCGTTAGTTTTGAAATAGGTATGACTCGGGTCAATCTAATGTCTACTAAGTAATCTAAACAGGAGGGGTATGAAACCACCTACATCTGAGTCGACATACACATATATATACAATAGTCGGTGATCTCGCCTCAATAGTATCACGTATGATACGGTATATCATATAACATCCTCGAGTCATGAGTGCGGATCTAACATCAATGTAAAGCTCGTACGGTAAATCGTCGTACGGCATCCCAATAGCTGGGTACGGGTCAATATCACATTCATCTCAACACATATCCGGTATCACTACCATCGTAACACACAATCTAGGGTACAAATCTAAGTCTAGTACCATCGACACCATCTATATAAAAATGGATGCGGGCTAAAACACATGCCCAAGGCCCTGCCAAAACCACCATGTCGAATCTCAAATACAAACTCTGTTATATCGCCGAATCTCACGACCTCAAGTCAAACTCATCAACTCATCTCAATCCCGTATATGAACACATAGTCCCATACCCATGTGTAGATATACACCTCGAAATATGCACAGATAAATGAAAGAATGCATGCAAGTATGTGTGTATGTGTATGTGTGCAACCCCTACTCTAGGGTTTCGCACTATACTAAACCAATACATTCTTATCACCAATAATACCATTATTACCATCAATAATCCTAACAACACGTAATAAATATATGTGTGTATACGTATTCGTATACATCACCACGGACTGCGGGGGTGCTATACGCCATCCACCCGACTTCTCCCCGTAGATATAAATCTACTCACATTGCTTCTAGTGTGCCAATGCCGATATCGCTATCTTCATATTCTTTGCCTCAACATCACGTAGGGTACCTACAAGTATATCACAACGCTAAAGCATATGAAATTCACATCGGAAACCAAAATAGCACACGCTACTCACATAGGTAAAAACCTATCGTCTCGCATGTAAACACGATCAATATCCACTTGTCGTTGACGTCTAAACGCCACCCGACAGAAACGAATTACCAAATACCAAAATCCATGCTAAAACAAGTCGTAAACCATGCACCAACATAGGAAAATCAACCCAGATTTTACCCTAGATGGAATCAGTCAAAACTAGACATACCCAGGGTCAAGAATAGAGGAAATAGGGCCATGCACCAAAATCGAGACAGATCCCTCCTGCTCTGGCCGCAATTTGCGGCCAGAAGGAATTAATTGGCGGCCGCACTATGGGGTTAGGGGCTAGGGTTTGGTGTGGTGGTTCCATGGTGCCTGCACATCTCACTGTCAACTCAGTTTTATTTTTGGGGTCTCGGGTTGAAAGAAGATTCTCAAATACACTCACAGAATTACAGTTTTCCCCCGACATCGTCTCATAAATCCGTATTCTGTGTTCTAGTCTCTAGTTTAATCCAATAACACATCACCACAGGGTTTCTAAGGTCACAACAAGCCTCAATTTCATCTTTGATTTCAGTTTTACCCTAAACCCTAACTTAAAGTTTCACAATTCCACCAAACGACAACATATCGACATGAAACTAGAATGGATGCAATAAGAATTGAATTACTACTCTAATAGGTGCAGAAATTACCTCCTTTGGCAATTCAAGAAAATTCTTGAGTTGCTCAAAGTCCTTCAAATCCAATCTTGCTAGGTTCAATGTGTAGCTAGTGAGCTTGGGAGCAAGTTTTGTCAAGTGGGAATGGGGTTTTGGCTTTGTTTTCATGGTGGATCTAGGGTTTCATGAAGAGGGAGAGAAAGGAAAAGGGAGCAGCAGCAGCTCAAGGTGAGGAAGAGGAGAGAGAATGAGAAGGGGAAATGATAGGAGCATGGTTCAAAAAGTGTGGTTGACTTGGTCTCTCTCTCTCTCATCATCACTTACTTTTTCCTTTTCTTTTCTTTTCCTTTCCTTCACACTCCAATAGTGAACCCAAAAGAACAACCATGGCAAAAGAAATGTAACACAAGTGTAACAAGTGTGGAAAATGATATGTGCACATTTTTGCACAAAAAAGCTAAAAATCCAATTAGCGATTTTTAATCGCGATTAGCACTATATTAGCATATAACTAATCTTAAAAACTTTAAAATGGCATAATTCCATAAAATACTCTATTTTTAGAATTTTCCATAATTTTCCAAAAATTTTCTCCTTTTATTTGTATTTAATTATACCAGAGTATTAAAATATTCATTAAAATAATATTAAATTATAAAAATTCCCAAAAAATAATATTTTATTATTTTGAAACGTTACAATCTACCCCCCTTAAAGAAATTTGGTCCCCGAATTTAAATTTAACCCTCCAAAAACTAAAATATCTCAATACAAATTCCAAGTCATCGGGGCTCCGAAATCAGCAATACATAAAACGTATCCTAGCGCAATACATGCACACGAGTACTGAGCAGATAACTCAAAAGCAACACTCCATCAAGCATCCCGCAATCATCGGAGTCATGGTAAAGACACAAATGTCAAATCCAATACAAAACTAATATGATATAGATCAGAACTATACATGTAGACATCCAATCTATACATGTGAATAGCTGATGTAAATGCATGCCAAATCTTTTTAAGTCGCTGTGCGATGCGCGTAACACTGCACAGTGGCGGACGTTTTTCATAAGAAAATAACTATATACGTATATATATATCCTTTGTTTAATAGGTACGTTCCGCCGTTTTAAAAAACAATTTAGAAGGGTTTCCTTGTTTTTAAATGTTTCATGTCATATCGGACACATAGGTATATATATATCAAGACCATAGCTCGCTCTTTGGAAATCCCTTCGAACTATCAATGCATGCAAAATATATGCAGGTACTGTCCTCTGACTAGTCCTGCTCGGTACAAAACGAATATCAAATATCATGAAAATGTACTGCTCCAAAAGGAATAAATCCCAAAAATGCACATAACATCACCCTATGCGTCTGGTGCGCACGGAAATCAAAATCCATATATGTGCCATACAGGTGCACAAAACAACTTCTAGGTGCAACGGGTGTGCACGAAGCATCTGTCATAGGCAACGTGTGTGCCTGATAGCGAAAATCCGGTGCATCTGACATGCACGAAGAATCTCGATTTAGTGCATCGGGTGTGCACCAAAATCGTATCTCAAAACATGCGCCCAGCATGCGCGAAAATCCAAATTGGTGCATCCATCGTGCACGAATGAAAATCTAGACCCTGCGCACTCAACATGCACGGAATCACCAAATCCAATAGCAAACGTCGAAACATGCGTAAGTCCAATCAAAAGCACGGAGTGCAAGAATCAATCATCAATATCAGGGTCAAAATCGACGATATAAAATGCGGCTCAATCAAGATCAAGTGTATCGCGATGGAAAATCTCCCAACCGTGTGCATCAGCATGCACAAATCAAATCAAAACACTAAAAGTACATGAAAACTACGCTGGAAGCGTAAATCAAATCACCGGCATAAAATAGGCATGAAATCACAATCAATACCTCAAGAGTAATAACTCCGCACAAAATATGAATACCCAGTAAGTGCAACCATGGTGCATAAAATCAAATATCATGGAACTCAGTCATCAAGACTAAATCATGCAAACATAACGCCCAAAATACCGAAATCCAAGATGACGGATACGTGATAATCAAATCACAAAACCACAAATCATAAATCATAAATACCGTCGTCGGTATACCCTTCTTCGGGGTCGAGAAGGTACCGGTACATCCGATGCTAGCGGCGCAAGATATCTACTTGTCTCTTGCTCGTGGCTGGCGTCCTCTGCCTCTGGTTCCTTATCTCTCTGTGGGTTACCAATCTCGCAATCCATCGGCTCATCGGCCCGGTCAGGTGTGTTGACAGGAACGATTCCGTTCTGGCACTTTCCTGATCATCACTCGGTCAATCCTCATGACCGCTCGTAACACAGCACATCTCTGGCGCCGACCTCGGGTCCTCTGAATGCACATCACGCATCTGCTCCTGGTGCAAATCTTATTGCAGCAGTGTATTGGAAGGAATCCCTGCTCAAGGTCTCTTCTGATTTTGCCTAGGCCAAACTGTACAGGGCTGGTACTTTGGCATAATCTTTTCTCGCTCTCTGGACATCCGCGTCCTCAGCACAACATCTCCTCGGAAGCTGGTTGCATCCCTGTGCCTCTGTATGCATATCCGACCTTTAATATTAACGGGTGTAGCACCAGCTCGTCTGCATCTCACACGAACTTCTTGTCCCGCTTGTCTGTATCATCGACCATTTCGACATCGCGTCTCTATCTGCGCACTGCAATGTCCTCGGCTACGGTCCCTCCGAAGTCTCTAACACGGACTCGAAACCACGAACTCGGTATCTTCGTCACTCAGTAGGAGATATCTAGCCGATCACGTCCTCAGCGTACGTATCGCATCTCTGATGTCAGCGGAGCGGAACGTCATCTCGTCGAAATCTCGTGCGAACTCTTTACTCCACCTTGCTCCAATATCGACTGATTCGGACTCATCTCATCGTGGCTACACGGACTGCGCTCCAATGGCTATGCTCGTATCTGGAGTCTCCCAAGCAGTGTCCCATCACAATATCCGAAAGATGTCGAACCATCCGATCGACTCGTCAGAACCTCACAATCCCCCAAGAGCTGAACATCTCGGGTACAGTTTAATAGTATCGAGTACATACCACAGCATCGGTGGTCCAGCTGTAGAAGGGCAAACCCAAGCCTCACAAATGGCGCCACGGAACTGCCGCAAACCCTAAGGTTCAAAGGCTTTCACACGGTCATTATGTCGAGTTAGGGTTTCATTCTTCTAGAGGGTCCATAGAATCGCTTGCATGTCTTTCCGAATACTTTAAACTTGGAACATGGGTTCCTGACATTCGATCGTCTCAATCGACTCCCAACGAATCTGCGTGAAGTCGCCTCTAGCTGGAATCAAACTATCTAATGACCTTGCATCGGGGTAAGCAAACGAACCATATGTCCTAGTCATTAATCCTCGGTGACTAGCGACTCACTATCATATCTCCAAGAACATGCTCATACTGCAGTAGCTCCAATCATCCGGGCGATATCTCATCATTCGCAGCAACGACTGGCTCATTCGTTTATACGCTAAACAGCGCCTCAATCACCCTGGATAAGAGATAATACCAACGGTCATCACATCCTGGCTGGCCTCTATCAGTGGCTCAATCCTCTGGTGCCGATCGGCACATCCGGAAATCTCGTAAAAGCGATCAATCCAACGCTCATGTCGCGAAAACACAATAAGACGACTCCTCAATATGCAATCGTATGTCTCGGAAATCACGCCCTGGTCAGTCCTCGTCCACGACGAGCTCATGCTGACGCAACTCGAGCCGTAGCTCACTCTGCCCGTGCAATCGCGGCGGCAAAACCATAACCAGTATCGATGATGATAGATCATAGGAAGGAATATAATACGGTGCAAGGAAATGTACAACCTAAGGTTTCATAAGCGGAGTGGCGTGTCGTAAGTATGCCGTGGAACATACCCACGGTACGTCACTCTACTTTAGTCACCTATTCCATCAACCAAGGGTCATCCTACACGACGAAAGTTCGGGTCTAATACCCCCTTGACTAGGTCTAAGTTCCGTAAGGTCAAGCCTAAGTTCCGTATATAGATAACGCCCTAGGCTCCATATAGTCAAACTTAGACTCGAACCAAGGTCAACCTAGAGCTTTGATACCAACTTTGTCACGACCCGAAAGAGCACGTGACTGGCCCTTGAACCATATGAAGTCTATAGGACCCCATCTGATCCAAGTAAGCCAAAAGCCCAGAAATCTAAAACCATTTAAAGGGTAATTAAGGAAAAACTGGTTTTAAGAAGTAAGAAATCATGTTCCGAAAATCAAAGTTTTTAAATAACTAAGCCGAATATATATATTTAAAATATGTAACCTTTCCTGAAAATTTCGGCAGAGTTTCCTTTGTAAAAACTGGCCCCGAATGGGGTACAACAAGAATAATAAATATGAAATGAAAAAAGGCATCCCCAAGCGGGAGCTAGCTCTTCGTCAATCGACGGTCACAACCACACAAGAAATAATAATATACAACGCCAAAGGGCGAGGATCAAAATCCAAAAAGAAACTCAAAACAGCCAGAAAACCGTGATACTACAAGCGCGACTCTAAGTTCGAAATAATACAACACTGTTTTCTAAGTCTGAAACAATATACAAGTTTTGGTTGATGGAATTCTAGATACATGAACAATACATGAACAATGGCGGTTCTAATACAAAAGAACCCACCTACCCAAGCAAGTCACCCATAAGGAAGCAGTGTGCCAGAAATGCCGCTATGGAATCTATACGGCAAAACCTGCAAGAACTGTGGCACAACGGGGGTGAGTTGCCAACTCGTGAATAGAAAAATATCTACAAGCAGAGATCGAATGCATGACCCATCCTAGGTCAATACGATCAGATATAAATAAACCTCAATATGAAATAAAGCTGAAGCATGCTAAACTGGCAATGTAATCTCTATACATGAGTGTAGTGCCAAGTGCTCGTGCCAGTGCCACAGGTAATAGCATAACATAAATGTGAGGTACAATCAATGAAATCAATCTGCATGTACGTGGATCCCGTCCACTCGTCACCCAATGACAATAACCACCATGCATGTAAATATCATCAGCATATGCATGGGATTATGAGGATATAAACCACCTGTGTCCCTCGCGACACGTCAAAATCATGGAACCGGAGTGCCCAGCATCGACACTCGAAAACATCATGAAAACTGTGCCCAGCATTGGCACGTAAATCCTCTTATATCGGGCTCCGTCAGTCCGGATCGGCCCACGGGCTCTGTTTGAGGTATCGGCCCTCGGCCCCGGCAGTACGCCCATATCCATCTATCGACTCTGGTCAGTATCCTCTGGATAACCGCCAGGTCCAACCAATCACCGGCAGGTACTCGCCACCCTGCCAGGCTCATCGTCTCCTCCACGAAAAACATTTCTTGCCCCGGGGAACCATACCGGGCCCACCATGTACCCGCAATCGGCCTCATCCGCCTCCTCAAATCGGGTTTCACATGTCGCTCTCAGCACCGAGAAAACACTTGGTGGACGCACTGAAATATCATATCAAGGGTAATCGGGTTTTAAAACAATTACTTATTCTCTTTTTTTGAAACACCCACGGTTCCCAAAAACCAGAAATATCATGGAAACAACATATCTCAATGCGTATAATCAGAAAGCATGATGTATGCGACATGTAAAGAAATGTAAGCAACATACACTGAATGCAACAGTACTACAGTGTAGTGACATGGCAATTATCGATGATGAAGTGTGTGAGCCGGCAAACAAGTGTACGTGGAACATACGCATCATCGATAATGGTGCTGGTGTCCTAGAAGCATGACTGAAATATATCAACAATACAAGCGATGCAATGCAAATAGCATGAATATGCGGAATCGAATAATCAACGCAACAGTAAAGAACCTGCCTCAATAGATATATCATGCAACCTTGCCTTTTGAAATAAGACGAATCAGGGCTTTTGGTAAAATAAGGGCTACGGTGTTTGAAGAAAAGATGCGTCGCTTGAAAATATCCGTAGAATCCCTTTTGCCTATATTTAAAATATCCCCGATTCGTTAGTTTTGAAATAGGTATGACTCGGGTCAATCTAATGTCTACTAAGTAATCTAAACAGGAGGGGTATGAAACCACCTACATCTGAGTCGACATACACATATATATACAATAGTCGGTGATCTCGCCTCAATAGTATCACGTATGATACGGTATATCATATAACATCCTCGAGTCATGAGTGCGGATCTAACATCAATGTAAAGCTCGTACGGTAAATCGTCGTACGGCATCCCAATAGCTGGGTACGGGTCAATATCACATTCATCTCAACACATATCCGGTATCACTACCATCATAACACACAATCTAGGGTACAAATCTAAGTCTAGTACCATCGACACCATCTATATAAAAATGGATGCGGGCTAAAACACATGCCCAAGGCCCTGCCAAAACCACCATGTCGAATCTCAAATACAAACTCTGTTATATCGCCGAATCTCACGACCTCAAGTCAAACTCATCAACTCATCTCAATCCCGTATATGAACACATAGTCCCATACCCATGTGTAGATATACACCTCGAAATACGCACAGATAAATGAAAGAATGCATGCAAGTATGTGTGTATGTGTATGTGTGCAACCCCTACTCTAGGGTTTCGCACTATACTAAACCAATACATTCTTATCACCAATAATACCATTATTACCATCAATAATCCTAACAACACGTAATAAATATATGTGTGTATACGTATTCGTATACATCACCACGGACTGCGGGGGTGCTATACGCCATCCACCCGACTTCTCCCCGTAGATATAAATCTACTCACATTGCTTCTCGTGTGCCAATGCCGATATCGCTATCTTCATCTTCTTTGCCTCAACATCACGTAGGGTACCTACAAGTATATCACAACGCTAAAGCATATGAAATTCACATCGGAAACCAAAATAGCACACACTACTCACATAGGTAAAAACCTATCGTCTCGCATGTAAACACGATCAATATCCACTTGTCGTTGACGTCCAAATGCCACCCGACAGAAACGAATTACCAAATACCAAAATCCATGCTAAAACAAGTCGTAAACCATGCACCAACATAAGAAAATCAACCCAGATTTTACCCTAGATGGAATCAGTCAAAACTAGACATACCCAGGGTCAAGAATAGAGGAAATAGGGCCATGCACAAAAATCGAGACAGATCCCTCCTGCTCTGGCCGCAATTTGCGGCCAGAAGGAATTAATTGGCGGCCGCACTATGGGGTTGGGGGCTAGGGTTTGGTGTGGTGGTTCCATGGTGCCTGCACATCTCACTGTCAGCTCAGTTTTATTTTTGGGGTCTCGGGTTGAAAGCAGATTCTCAAATACACTCACAGAATTACAGTTTCCCCCGACATCGTCTCATAAATCCGTATTCTGTGTTCTAGTCTCTAGTTTAATCCAATAACACATCACCACAGGGTTTCTAAGGTCACAACAAGCTTCAATTTCATCTTTGATTTCAGTTTTACCCTAAACCCTAACTTAAAGTTTCATAATTCCACCAAACGACAACATATCGACATGAAACTAGAATGGATGCAATAAGAATTGAATTACTACTCTAATAGGTGCAGAAATTACCTCCTTTGGCTACTCAAGAAAATTCTTGAGTTGCTCAAAGTCCTTCAAATCCAATCTTGCTAGATTCAATGTGTAGCAAGTGAGCTTGGGAGCAAGTTTTGTGAAGTGGGATGCGGTTTTGGCTTTGTTTTCATGGTGGATCTAGGGTTTCATGAAGAGGGAGAGAAAGGGAAAGGGAACAGCGGTAGCTCAAGGTGAGGAAGAGGAGAGAGAATGAGAAGGGGAAATGATAGGAGCATGGTTCAAAAAGTAGGGTCGACTTGGTCTCTCTCTCTCTCATCATCACTTACTTTTTCCTTTTCTTTTCTTTTCCTTCACACTCCAATAGTGAACCCAAAAGAACAACCATGGCAAAAGAAATGTAACACAAGTGTAACAAGTATGGAAAATGATATGTGCACATTTTTGCACAAAAAAGCTAAAAGTCCAATTAACGATTTTTAATCGCGATTAGCACTATATTAGCATATAACTAATCTTAAAAACTTTAAAATGGCATAATTCCATAAAATACCCTATTTTTAGAATTTTCAATAATTTTCCAAAAATTTTCTCCATTTATTTGTATTTAATTATACCAGAGTATTATAATATTCATTAAAATTATATTAAATTATAAAAATTCACAAAAAATAATATTTTATTATTTTGAAACGTTACAGTTTTAGTCCATAAATAGACATAAGCTACTTGGCCATTATGGTTCCACTGCTCCAACTGACTACGACAACCCTCTTGCAGAGTCATATACACGTGCACTTCTAAAGTTAATTTAGAACAACGCTATACTCATCCTCCTGCCAGGTTTCATAGCCTGGAACAATAGTAGTGTCAAGTCTGGAAAAACAAGAACCTCCTTGTCACCGTCTTTGAGCATACCGAAGTACCTCTTGAATGCCTGAAGTTACCCACCATATCTACCGAGTGGCCAATGGAATGTCAAACCAGATTGAATCTTTAGGTTCTTATCAAATTTTCAGTAATCGTTTGCGGTTCTGGAATCACTTCCAGTTCTACCATACTCCCACTACTGTTTTACGAAAAAATCCATTTTTATTAAAGCTGTGGCGAGTCAAGAACAATACCACTATTGATCTTCCAGATGGTAGAAAGCCAACCCTCGTCATAGCCCGGGTTAACGCATAAACAACCATTACAGAAATGCGCCTTGAGTTATCCACAGTCTGGTTTTAAGCATATGCCGGACAACTCCCCGTACCTTAACATTGTTAAGATATGAACTATTCTATATCCAATATAGAAACAGAGGCACTGATTTAATTGGAACCAGATTCAAATCATGCAGCTGTCTCCAGTGCATGTCAACTAAATGGAGAGAGGCCGATCAGCATTACTCAACTTAGGAGTACATCCAGATATGAGTAACCTGAAAGAGAAGCAAGTTCTCATAATCATTACTATCAATTGAATACCATACACAAGTATCTACATCTTCGATTACCTTGAAGAATCCTGATACTTGCAACACGTGGTTCTCTACTTTACTCTTATACCTATAACTTCGCAAAACTTAGACCTTGTATTTCTACGAAACACTTGTTTAAAAACTAGAGAAGTCATAAGTAAACAGAATATAGTACGAGGACCAACCCTTCTATCCTAATGGACACTGGACAATATACAATACTCTGTAAAAGTCCTCTGAGTCTAATAACTCAAACCCTGTGCATCATAGGTTGAAAACTGTACTATGGTTATGAAGAATTACACCGTTGTTTAATGTTCCTTACCTAACTATCCACTGATATAGGTAAATGTCATGGACATAATTTCAAAAAGTTATATCCCACTTTATAAAAATAAACGTACAGATATATCAATGTGAAATTGGTGCATAAAAACGGATATTCAAAACCAAATATTTGCCGTCTGGCAAACAACCCAGGTGATTTCCTCAAATATCACCAATTACAACGAATCCCGATATAATAAGGATGATCACCCAATTCCCAATAACTTACTCCCACTCATAATCTGTAAAACTTTACAGATGTGAGAATCATACCTGGTAAATACATACCCTGGAGTAAGTACCTAATTGGGAAATCAGTTTCTACTAACAATGCACAGTGAAACTGAAACATGAAAATGTTTCGAAGGGGTATCTGGGTATTCCTAGTAATGCTTTTTCCATTATCAGATTCACAACTGTAACCGTATATCTCTTTGCCATCTCTTCAAATCCCTTTATATGTCTTTAGCCATTACCTTCTGTACACCACCTTTAGGCCAAATGGTTTTCTTCCTTCCCTACTATTCGGCACCATCCTATGGTTTGGAAGAAGACTATCCAATAAGCATAATGGGTGTACTCTCCTAATCCTAGAAGCACTCGCAACACGAGAGAAGGTAAAGATAAAAGACAACTGAATAAACCTTATTCCTATTTCTCCAGAACCTGAATCCATCCCCGAACTGGAACAAGTTCCTTCGAGTTCGTATATAACTATACGATGGAATATCCTATAACTGTGGATCTCTGTAGTGATACGGGGTATTCTGGAGAAATACCAAGGTGAAGTAGGAGTGGTGATGAAATATGTGGTTTGGTCATGAATGATAGCAGTTGCAATTTACTTTGCCCTCTTTCTGATCCCTTTATTTGTCTTTACTTAATACCTTCTGTACACCTTACTTAGGCTAATCGATTTTCTTCATTCCCTACCTTTCGGTACCTGCCTATGGTTTGGATGAAGACTATCCAATTAGCGTAATAGGTATACCATCCTAATCCATGGAGCACTCGCAACCTGAGAGAAGGTAAAAGGAAAAGACAACTGAATAGTCCTATTTATTTTCTCCAGAACCGGAAACCATCCTCGAATCTAGAACAAGTTCCTTCGAGTTCGTATATAACCATACGATGGTTTTATCTAATTGAAGTGGACGTTCGTAGTGATACGAAATGTTCCGGAGAAAAAGGGTAAAAGTTGGAGTGGCAATGAGGTATGCAACTCAGACAATCCAAAAGCCAGTGTTTTAAGAAGGTTCGATTAATCTTGGTCACTGAGTCATAGTCTAGGGTCGGGCTATGGTGGCTGCCAAAGAGAGAGAGAAAAGAAACACTCTGCGTGCACTCTAACCTATATCAGAATGGTTATCAATTTATCTAATCAGGAAACCTCCCACTGTAACCTAAAATTCTCCTCCAAACCTGAAAGAAGAATTAGTCGGGATCACCCGAGGAGTAAACTGACTCATTAGTGGGAATCGGGATCCAACTATCATCGTATGATAACGTGATAGAATCCACTCACCTTATCACACTCCAGAAGGTATGCGCATGCCTGGCAAGTTTCAGCTTCTTTAGAAACTCCCGATGTGATTTTTACCCCATGCTTCTATGACCTTGACGAAGGTCAACAAATCATAAGTCACATGTCAAGTTCTACCCGTCATTGTCCAGGTTAATTTGAACCCACCCGTACAAGCCCTTGATGAAGGTCAACAAGGCTGTATGACTGTCCCAAACCAACACATCTATTATGCAACAGAAAGGGAACAAGCAGCTACCATTCACTATGCCTTGACGAAGGTCAACGAACATAGCATGAATACTAAGTGCTACCCATCTGAAATGACGGAGGGCTACGAATGGTTTTTGGCGAAAAACCTTTAACATAATAAACTTGATATCGTTGAAGGAACCGGATAGCTTTTTACAAATATATAGTGACGAAAACCTTTGCTAAAGAGGCCACTCCCGGTGAAGGGATCTCGGCTCTTTCCCCGTAGAATGAGGTGCAGGATATTCCAAACTGAATACCGCGATGCAAAGCAAAAAGGCGATCGGCTATAATGAAGTTATTACCCTGACGCAAACTTCTGTCCAAGGGTTCACTCCCGGTGAAGGGATCTCGGCCTTTGCCTCGTCGACTGAGGTGCTGGATATTCATAACCGAATACCACTGTGCAAAACAAAAGAGATCGTCCTTGTAATAACAGCTTTTTGAAAATTTTTCCAACAACGTCAAACAGGTTTGTTTAGCTTGCATTGATCCGAATTAATGCAGTCCCATCAATTGATCACACCAATAAAGAACGAAAATATGATGTACGTATATGCCATCCGCATTCGCCACTGGGTCCCGTCATCACCCGTTAGGTTACATAACTAACGACAGTGCAGGGACTGGACTAGCGTGGGTGTAAAACATATACAACGTCTATTAGTATATATATCAATATATAATAATCGCTCAAGGTGTGATAAATGCAACATCACAGAGATAATAAGCATCACAGAACAATACAGATAATCTGGGATCCCTAGGTTTCCTTTGAGCCGCAAGTGAAACCCGACGTTCCCCTGGTCATGTGGATAGCCTAAAAAATGAAATCCTAGACCCCTACGGGCACGGCAAGTTACCCGCCAAAACCTGAAGCGAGGCAGCCCCTTCAGCAAAGTAAATGGACAACCCAGCACTTCACGGAATCCGGTAACTTGAGCACCCCTCCTTGGGTCAACCTATACCCCCTACGAGTGCGGCGTATAGCCCGCCAATTCTAGAGTGAAGCCCCCTCCGTCTCAAAGCTATGAGATCCGGGCCCGTTGCCCTTTAGAATCCGACTATCCGTGCACTCCTCCTTGGGGTAATCCTAGTACAGAAAATAAAATATGTACAACGGGTACATCGACCTCAGCCCGGTCGTGCCCCAAAAGAATAATATACAAATAGGCAGTGACGCCAGTCCACATGTCGGACGCTCGCCCCTCAATATCAAATGTACAAATATAACTAAACTGTACTAATATTGCACCAAGCTATCCACCACGACAAATCCGCAACATCACAGCACAACACAGAACATCAACGTGAATGTCACGTTCGCAAATCCGTCTAAAAGAGCTATAGCAATTAGACAAGATTTACCGCTCGAATGGCATTCACGGTCACAGATAGTAATGTAAGTACTGTGAACTAACTTATTTAAAATTTCGATTGACAAAATTTCCCGAAGTGGGCCCCAAGTACAATTCTAGAACTCAAAATAATCTGGGCCAAAACAATATATCACAAAAATCATATTTCCATGAACTAAAACCCCAGAAAAAATTTGGGGCACTGTAGAATAAAAAGGCCGCCAAATGCGACATTTCGCGGCGGTTCCGCGGTGAAATTTTCGAGTTAGGTCTCCAAACCTTTTCTGTAGCTTTAGTAACTCCTGCATGTATTTTTAAGATGCCTAAAATAATTTTTTGAACAACTTTGAAATTCGACAGCAAGCACGCTGAAATGAAAATATGATTCGGAAATTTCGATCGATCGATATTTTAAACACGTTAGAACAAGCTAGTAAAGGTTAAAGGCGTGGCTCTGATACCATGTAAGTCTACGGTAGTGCCCCGACCGTCAATCAAAGACCAAAATGCGGAAACAAAAACTTTTTCATAAACTTGAAACTGGCGCTAACGTATACTTTAACCCGGATCGAACCATTAACATTAAACTAGAAATCTATAAGAAGTTAGGAAAGGCTATACCGATTGATCCGTGTCCTTCGGTCTTTAGCCATCATCTCTAGCTCCTCGCAGCATCTCCGATCTCGATCGATCTCCGGTCTCCTCGTCGGAAAGGGCATCACATCTTCGAATCCTTTTACGGGCTCCCGCTTCGAACCGAAGCAACTCGGACACGAAGTTTTCTAGCCGACGTGTCTATGGTGAAGTAGAGAATATGTGTAATCACTTTATCTCTTGACACTCTAGGATTCTCAACACATGAGATGGTTAGAGTGGAGGTAGAAGATGACGCCATGGTGGAGGTTGTGAGCAAGAAGAAGTAGGAAAAGAGAGGAGCCTTTTGTGTTATTGTGTTGAATTTTTGTTGTGAGCTAGAATGATAATACAAGAGCTAACCTCAACCCATATGGCTGCCCCCTCTCTCTCCATCCATCAATTCAACACAATAAACAAATCCTAATGTGACATTACCACAAATTAAGAGACCATGAGTCACTAAATATGTCCATGTCACATTAAATGCACCTCATCATGAAATTCACTCACAATTTCCACCATTTGTAAACATTAACCTAAATGTTTACAACAATAAAAAGATATGGCAACATCTAAAGTAAACTCATGACGGATGACAAGGATACCCCTCATCTGTATATACATACCTGCATCCGCATTCCGACTGAATGCAAATGCGATGAGACTAAAGTAATCTAACAAATCTAATACTAGGATCCGGCTTAAACTAAAGCCCACTAGTATGATCCGTCCGATCATGATCCGTGCACAAGTGCATGTATATGATCGAACCCTGCCATAATACCATACGGCCTCTACAACGTTTCGCCCGAAACTTGAGAAACTGTCTGTGGGGGGCTCTAAAGACTTGTCAATACTTTAGTTATGGATTTAACCACTAGCATATCAGTGGTACTAGCTGTACATAACAGGCTAGCAGGTATTGACCGAAAGGGGGGTCGATGAGCGAACTCATCCTGACACCCTGCTTAGCCTGTCAGTGAAAATATCCGTACAGTCCGGTTCGTTCGTCTATGAGTATCGCATGTCGGGCCTAGGGTGTTGGTAAAAGTCAGACCCTCAAAAGCGGTACAAGTCGTGTCAGTGTGTATCCCAGAACACCCTGAGATACTACTGGAATACCTACCAGTAAATCTCCTGCCTTAGCCAAGGACTTCGTGTAATGGCTCTCCTAGATACAGCGCGATCTCACCCCCAATACCGGGAGAGACGAAACCCTGCCGATCCGCTCACTGCCTCCATGTGGCTCATGACTATACCCAACTAAAACCTGTTTGAACGACTCCTTTGAGCCGTGGTAGGGTAGTAATCAAAGCACAGTGGGAAGTCACCCGAGACAAATGACGATCTCAGGTCGACAAACTAACTTGTACTCATGTCACCAGGGAACTGCTATCAGACGTCAGATATAATACCAACTAGCATGTTCTCGGCGAGTCTTGTCCGGTGTACCCATAACCTAATGAGCACCTGTATATATCTTAGGTGAACCAACTGACACCAATGGCTTGTGAGACCAGCCACCGCCCCTCGTCGGGGTCTCGACTATATACACTAGTCTACTAATGGAGTATCGATGCCCAGTCTCGAAACTCCCATGACTAGGGACCACTTTAAGGATGTGCTTATAGACTACCCAACTCTCACGTATATGATCGCCATCATACTGTTGGTAGTCAAGCAAGAATCCTAAGGGCTCTACCAACGTGTAATAGTGATCTATAATATCACCTGAAGCAGTACACGATGATAAAAATAAACCAGATTGTAGGGTTACTAGGCACACTCACAAGGTTCTATAAGGCATCAACCATGCCCGATTTAAAATTTAGACGTGCCGAACAACCCTAACCAAGAACTTAGACTAGAGATTAGGCGAAACAAAGCAAGTAACAACTTTACTTCTAAGAGTTTGAGATTACAACCTTTGTAGTTCTGTCCTTCACTTTATAAGCTCCATGTTGTGGT
The DNA here is from genome assembly GCA_030015575.1 of Agapanthus africanus. Classification (NCBI taxonomy): domain Eukaryota; kingdom Viridiplantae; phylum Streptophyta; class Magnoliopsida; order Asparagales; family Amaryllidaceae; genus Agapanthus; species Agapanthus africanus. The sequence goes on along the minus strand of CM057343.1, from coordinate 247,813,081 downwards.
CCCTTCGCTGCGATCATCGAATATCCGAACTCTAGAGGGGCTCTACAAAAGAAAGATGCAAGCTTGCTTTCGATCTTCGATAACAAAGATGATCTACCTTGAAGAAACTCAAACCAAAGCTCTTGCTTTGCTAATCAAGTATTAGCAAAGCAAACACCCTAATCTAAGTGGCTAGAATAGATGAGGATGATGAAGTAGGAATTTAGCTCTCATTTGTTTTCTTAATCTCACTCATTTTCATCACAAAGAAAAAACCTAGAAATCTTTTCACCAAGGAAGAAGAAGAAGAATAATCAAAACCTTTTGTGATGAATAATGAATAACCCAAGTGTGTGGTTAGAAATGCAACCATGGTATAAGTGATAAGAAGTAACCCTTGTAGAGATTTAACTAAGGTTAAAGGGTTGGGTTGTGTTAAACAAATATCTTTAGAAAATATCATAACAAATATCTTTGCTGAAAACAAAAGCAAAGCTTTTAGAAGCTTCTAGAAGAAATTAACCCAAATCAAACCCTAACCATATTTAATCTCCACTAATCATGTTGCATTTATAACCATAACATGTCACAATATTATATATCACATATATAATATATTTTGTAACAAAATAAAATAATACAATTAGCATATATCGCATATATATCAATGTATTACCCGAGTGAGAAAAAGAATCTTTTAGTGAGCTTATATTAGTTAATGTAATTTAATGTATCAAATATATAATTATACATTAAATTATCGAGTAAACACTTGATCCGATAATCCGGCTATTTCACTGTTGCGCCACGGCACCGCCCCGGCAGTCTATCCGAGGCCAAAATGCGGAATCAAAATTTTCCTTACTTGGAAACTGGCGCTACCGCGGACAATTACCCGGATCGAAACCATTAACCTATACTAGCTAACTAGAGATGGGATTTGAGATATACCGAGTGATCCGAGTCTTCCGGTCTTCTCGTCGTCGTCCCGATCTCCTGCGGAAACTCCGGTCGTCTCCTCCTTGCCGGAAGGGCACCACATCGTCTGTATCTTTTACGGGCTCCCACCTCAATCCGAGGCAACTCGGGCGCGAAGTTGGCTAGCCGACGCACCCAAGATTTGCTGTAGATTGTGTAGTGCTTTGTCTCTTTGGGATTTTGTTGCCTTGATGGAGGAATCAACAAGATATGAACTTGGAGATTTTTGTGGCAATGGAAAATTGATATGAATGATAATTTTTCCCACACCAAAAAAAAAACCTCTCATTTTCCCACCTCACCAAAATTGTGGCCGGCCTATACTAAAATGGAAATGTTGGAGGGAATATGTTTGTAGCATGAAGGGAGGTGATGGTAGGATAAAGAGAATGGTGACCATATCCAAAAACATCATCATAATAAACTTACATCAAACCCATACCCACTCTTATCACAATAAATGCAAGTTATGGTGCAAAAGAAATGATGCTATCATAATCAAAGCATTTGCAAGAAACCCCCTCCTCAAATGTTATTTGCACAATTGCAAATAACCCCCTCCATCGGAAAAGTCCGGCCGGGAAAGAACAAAGGAAAACCGGTCGGAACGGAATGCAAACTGGCAACTCCAGAAAACTGGTCCCGTAATAAATTACAGGAAAACCCCGATACTGTGCATACACACCCGCATCTGTATTCCGTACGGATACAAATGCAAAGAGACAAAATCTACACTGTACTAAACTAGGACCGGCTTAAACCAAAGCCGGCTAGTAATATCCGTTCGATCCTGATCCGTGCAATACCGCACGTATCTGATCGAACCCTGCCATATATCCATACGGCTACTAGTACAAACCGTCCGATCCTGATCCGTGCAATACCGCACGTATCTGATCGGACCCTGCCATATCTCCATACGGCCTCTACAGCGTTTCGCCCGAAAGCTTGAGTAACTGAAAGTGTGGTGGACTCTAAAGACTCGTCAATACTATGGCTGTGGATTTAACCACTAGCACGTCAGAGGTATAAGCCAATACGTGACGGGCCACCAGCTATTGACCAAAAGGGACGTCGATGAGCGAACTCATCCTGACACCCTACTGAGCTTATCAGTGACAATATCCGTACAGTCCGGTCCGTTCGTCTATGAGCATCGCATGGTGGGCCTAGGGGGTTGGTAAAAGTCAGACCCCCAAAAGCGGTACAAGTCGTGTCGGAGTGAAGCCCAGAACACCCTGAGATACTACTGGAATACCTACCAGTAAATCTCCTGCCTCGGCCGAGGGCTTTGTGTAATGGCTCTCCTAGACACAGCGCGACCTCACCCCCAATACCGGGAGAGACGAACCCCTGCAGATCCGCTCACTGCCTCCATGTGGCTCGGGACTGTACCCAACTAAAACCTGTTTGCACGACTCCTTTGAGCCGTGGTAGGGTAGTAATCAAAGCACAGTGGGAACTCACACGAGACAAATGACGATCTCAGGTCGATGAACTAACCTGTACACATGTCACCTGGGAACTGCTATCTGACGTCTGGTATAATCCCAACTAGCAGGTTCCCGACGAGTCCTGTCCGGTGTACTCATAACCCAATGAGCACCTGTATACATCTTAGGTGAACCAACTGACACCAGTGGCTTATGAGACCGGCCACCGCCCCTCATCGGGGTCTCGACTGTATACACTAGTCTACTCTGGAGAATCGATGCCCTGTCTCGAAACTCCCACGACTAGGGACCATTTAAGGATGTGCTTATAGACCACCAGCTCTCACGTATATGATCGCCATCATACTGCCGACAGTCAAGCAAGAATCCTAGGGGCTCTATCAGCGTGTAATAGCGACCTGTAAGGTCACCTAAAGCAGTACACGATGATAAAGGTAAACCAGATAGCATACTATCATCTCGAGTAAGACTGTCCTACCGGGATAGGTCCTCCCTCAATCATTGCAATCACGTGCCTGTGATCCAATAATTGACTCTGAGGGCACTATCGCCAACAATCTCCCACTTGCACTCAAGGCTAATTATTGCGATGTCGCATACTCACAGCCCATGTGATACCGAACACCCAACTCCTCTACTAGTCAGTCGCACAAAGCCTGTTTACGAAACTATTGCGTTCGAGGAATAGCCTCAGTGAGTGGATCCGCCTAGATGTTTCTTTCTATGTCTCTCTAAATCTCAAGTTCGCGGAGAATGCCATCTCCCGAAATGAGCAATACCTGTTTTAGAATGTCTGGATGTTTGATGGGACCTAACTCATAAATGAACTCCAAATCCAAACTTCTTAGACTGTATCGTCAACTGAACTTAATCAGTATCCTGCGCCAAGCCTCCCTCAGTATCTGCCTGGATCACCTGCCCAGAATACTGTCCCTCGTCAGAGGGAGAACTATAACTCTGACAACCTCCTTGTCGTCCATGTCACCTTGGAAGCCTGGAGTGATAACCGTCTCCTAAAGGAGGCAGCCGTTATCATATCCCTAGAACATTCACTTATGTTCTAAAACTGCTTCCGACTGTTCCTCCAGGATTGGAACAATATCAACTTATTGCATCTAGTGCAAGAACAACATCTGGTGTGGTACTTGACATCTCATGATTGACTCAATTGCCTAAGCAAGTGATCTGCCAATCATGCACACCCCTCTCTACTTTAGTCTATAAGACACCTTTAGAGAGGGTGACTCCATTACCTGCAGGTACACTACCATGCCAGGAATCGTCCATTCTAAATACTCTTAGAATGCTGTCAAAGTACCCTGATTGGGAAACCACCCAAATCTAGATCTAAAATCATAGATCTAGTAACCAGTATGTCTGATATAATGTCCAAGTCCCATGTGGAGAAAACACCGTATGACGACCAAAGTATAACCGATCGAAGTATAGGAGTATCACTTCCTACTACCTTCTCAACAGATCCATCCCCTATTCTGATGACGTCAAACCTATGACTGTCACATCAGAAATAGATGATCTATCTCCGCTATAACTTCTTTAGTCTATAAATAGACATAAGCCTGATGTCCACCAATGCTTCCGCTGCTCCCACTGACTACGACAACCCTCTGGCAGAGTCATATAGATGTGCACTTCGAAAGCTGGTTTAGAATGACGCTATACTCATCCTCCTGCCGGGTCTCGCAGCCTGGAACAACAACAATGGCAAGTGTGGGTAAACAAGAACTTCCCTGTCACCGTCCTTGAGGCTACCGGAGTAGGGTGCCTGAAGTTACCCACCGTATCTGCGGAGTGGCCAATGGAATGTCAAATCAGATTGAATCTTTAGGTTCCTTATCAAATCTTCAGTAATCATTTGCGGTTCTGGAATCGCTTCCAGTTCTACCATACTCCCACTACTGTTTTTGAAAAAATCTATTTTTAATAAAACTGTGGCGAGTCTAGAACAATATTTCTATTGATCTGCCAGATGGTAGAAAATCAACCCTCGTCATAGCCTGGGTCAACCCACAAACAGCCATTACAGAAACGTGCCTTGAGTTGTCCAGTGTCTGGTTTTAATCATAAGCCGGACAACTCCCCGTACCTTAACATCATTAAGATATGAACTGTTCTATATCCAATATAGAACCAGAGGCACTGATTTAATTGAACCAGATTCAAATCATGCAGCTATCTCCAGTGTATGTCAACTAAATGGAAGGAGGCCGATTAGCGTTACTCAACTTAGGAATGCTTCCAATTATGAGTAACCTGAAAGAGAAGCAATTTCTTTTTATCATTACTATCAACTGAATACCATACACAAGTATCTACATCTTCGATCACTTTGAAGAATCCCGATACTTGCTACACCTGGTACTCTACTCTATTGAAATACCTATAACTCCTCAAAACTTAGACCCTGTGTTTCTACGAAATACATGTCTAAGAACTAGAGAAGTTAAAAGTAAACAGAATATAGTATGAGGACCAACCCCTCTGTTCCAATGGACACTGGACAACATACAATACTCTGTATAAGTCCGCTGAGTCTAACAACTTTTTCACTGTGCGCCGTAGGTTGAAAACTGTACTTATGGTTAAGAAGAATTACACTGCTGTTTGATGCTCCTTACCTAACCATCCACTGATAGGTAAATGTCATCGACATAATATCAAAAGGTATATCTCACTCTATGAAAATAGACGTACAGATATATCAATTTGAAATTGGTGCACAACAGCGGATATTCAAAACCAAATATTTGCCGACCGGCAAACAGCCCAGGTGATCTCCTCAAATATCACCGATTACAACGAATCCCGATATAATGAGGATGATCACCCAATTCCCAATAACTTACTCCCACTCATCATCTGTAAAACCATACAGATGTGAGAATCAAACCTGGTAAATACATACCCTGGAGCAAGTGTCTAATCGGGAAATCAGTTTTCTTTTAACAGTACACAGTTGAAACTGAAACATTGAAAATGTTTCGATGGGGTATCCTGGTATTCCTACTAATGCCTCTACCAATATCCAGATTCACAACTATAACCGTATAATTCTTTGCCACCTCTCCAAATCCCTTTATATGTCTTTAGTCATTACCTTCTGCACACCCTTTTTAGGCCAATTGGTTTTCTTCCTTCCCTACCGTTCGGCACCAGCCTATGGTTTGGAAGAAGACTATCTAATAAGCATAAAAGGTGTACTGTCCTAATCCTAGGAGCACTCGCAATGCGAGAGAAGGTGAAGATAAAAGACAACCGAATAAACCTTATTCCTATTTTACTAGCCGGCTTTGGTTTAAGCCGGATCCTAGTTTAGTACAATGTAGATTTTGTCTCATTGCATTTGTATCCGGTCGGAATACAGATGCGGGTGTGTATGCACAGTATCGGGGTTTTCCTGTAATTTATTACGGGACCAGTTTTCTGGAGTTGCCAGTTTGCATTCCGTTCCGGCCGGTTTTCCTTTGTTCTTTCCCGGCCGGACTTTTCCGATGGAGGGGGTTATTTGCAATTGTGCAAATAACATTTGTGGAGGGGGTTTCTTGCAAATATATTTATTATGAAATGTTAAGCATCTTTCTTCCATCACTTGCATTAAATGAGATTTGAAAGGATTTGATTTGGATATGGGTTTTGTTATCATGATGTCTTTGTATGTGGTCACCCCTTCACTTTACACTACCATCACCTCCCTCTTGTTCTTTGGTTCACCTCCACCATTTTGGAACAAAAAAGGGGGCCGGCCACTTCTTTTTAGAGTGAGGGGTTCATTTGTGTGGAGAGATTTTTTTGATCATCTCATTTTCTTTGAAAAAGATTGATAGCTTCATTTCCCTCCAAAGCTCATTCTTCCTTCACCTCCATCAAAGGCAACATAACCCCAAAGTGAGACATAGCCTCTACCCTACACATTCTACAGCAAATCTTGGGCACGTAGACTTGCCAGCTTCGTGCCCGAGTTGCCTCGGTATTGAGGTGGGAGCCCGTAAAAGATGCAGGCGATGTGGTGCCCTTCCGGCGAAGAGGCGACGACCGGAGTTTCCGCGAGAGATCGGGAGGACGACGAGAAGACCGGAGGACTCGGATCACTCGGTATATCTCTAACCCGTCTTGTTGTTTGCTAGATCTAGTTTAATGGCCCGATCCAGGGTTTAGTGCGCGGTGGTGCCGGTTTGCTAAGTTCGCAAAATTAAAGTTTATCACCGTTTCCACATTTGGCCGTCGGATTGACGACCGGGGCGCCGCCGTGCACTTACAGTGGTATCAGAGCCTCGCCATTAACTTCGTCTAGCTTCGTTTGATGTGTTTTGCATTTTCGATCGACAAAAATTCCAAAATCTACTTTTTTGTTAGCATCAGTTTCTGTTGAAAATTTTTGGTCTCGAAATTTTTTTCAGGTTGTAAAACATTGATGTACTGGAAATTCTAAGACTTCTGGGAAATTTCGACACAGTAAGTCGACGACTGAAGCGCGGAACCGCGGCCAAATCCCCCCTTGGGCCGCGGTTCCGCGGCATATTAGTGTCCTCACTGTGTCCAATTTCTCCAGTGGGCTTCTGGGCTAAAAATAGGGGTTTTGGAATATTAAAATTGGGCCCAGAATTTCTGTGAGTGCTACAGTATTGCTTGGGGGCCCACTTGTTAATTTTTGATCGATCGGATATTTTAAACATATTATTTCACAGTATTTACATTATATCTGCGACCGTGAATGTCACTTGATCGGTAAATCCAGTCTAACTGCTATAGCCCGGTTAGACGGATTTGCGAACTTGACTTTCACGTTGATGTTCTGTGTTTTGCTGTGATGTTGCGGATCGGTCGTGGGGGATAGCCTGGATGCAATGCTAATACAGTTTTTTTGCATTATGTACATTTGATATTGCGGGGCGAGCGTCCGACATGTGGACTGCCGTCACTGCCTGTTTGTATTATTCTTTTGGGGCACGACCTGGTTGCGGTCGATGTACCCGTTGTATGTATATTTTACTTTCTGTACTAGGGTTACCCCGCGGAGGGGTGCACGGATAGCCGGGTTCTAGAGGGCAACGGGCCTGCATCTCAGGGCATTGAGACGGAGGGGGCTTCAATCTGGAATTGGCGGGCTATTCGCCGCACTCATAGGGGGTACAGGTTGACCCAGGAGGGGTGCCCAAGTTACCGGATTCCGTGAAGTGCTGGGTGGTCCATTCACGGTGCTGAAGGGGGCTGCCTCGCTTCAGGTTTTGGCGGGTGACTTGCCGCGCCCGTAGGGGTCTAGGATTTCATTGCACAGGCTATCCACACGACCAGGGGAACGTCGGGTTTCAGTAGTGGCTCTGTGAAACCCGGGGATCCCAGATATCTGTATTGTTCTGTGATGCTGTACATTTCTGTGATGTTGCATTTTATTCACGCCTTGAGCGAAATATAATATATTGGTATATATATTAGTAGATGTTGTATATGTTTTTCATCCGTGCTAGTCCAGTCCCCGCTCTGCCGTTAGTTAGCTAACATAACGGGTGATGACGGGACCCAGTGGCGAATGCGGATGGCATATACGTACGTCGGTATATTTTCGTTCTTTATGGTGTGATCAATTGATGGGACTGCATTGATTCGGATCAATGCAAGATAAACAAACCTATTCTGATGTTGTTGGAACACTTTTCAAAAAGCTGTTATTGCAAGGACGTTCACTTTTGTTTTGCATCATGGTATTCATTTGGAATATCCTGCTCCTCAGTCGATTAGGCAAGGGCCGAGATCCCTTCACCGGGAGTGACCCCTTGGACAGAAGTTTGCGTCAGGGCATTAACTTCACTATAGCCGATTACTTTTGCTTTGCATCGCGGTATTCATTTGGAATATCCTGCACCCCATTCTACGGGGAAAGAGCCGAGATCCCTTCACCGGGAGTGACCTCTTTAGTAAAGGTTTTCGTCACTATATTTTCTAAAAAGATATCCGTTCCTTCAACGATATCAAGTTCATTACGTTAAAGGTTTTCGCCAGAAACCATTCGTAGCCCTCCGTCGTTTCAGACGGGTAGCACGTAGTATTCATGCTATGTTTGTTGGCCTTCGTCAAGGCATAGTGTTTGGTAGCTGCTTGTTGCCTTTCTGCAGCATAGATAGATGCGTTGGTTTGGGACAGTCGTATAGCCTTGTTGGCCTTCGTCAAGGGCTTGTGCGGGTGGGTTCAAATCAACCTGGAGAATGACGGGTAGAACTTGACATGTGACTTATGATTTGTTGGCCTTCGTCAAGGTCATAAGAGCATGGGGCAAAAATCACATCGGGAGTTTCAAAAGAACTGAAACTTGCCAGATATGCGCATACCTTCTGGAGTGTGATACCGTGAGCGGATTCCGTCACGTTATCATGCGATGATAGTTGGATCCCGATTCCCACTGATGAGTTGGTTTACTCCTCGGGTGACCCCGACTAATTCTTCTTTCAGGTTTGGAGGAGAATTTGAGGTACAGTGGGAGGTTTCCTGATTAGATAAATTGGTAACCATTCTGATCTAGGTTAGAGTGCACGCTGAGTGTTTCTTTTCTCTCTCTCTTTGGCAGCGACCATTGACCCGACCCTAAGAGTATGACTCAGTGACCAAGTTGACCGAACCTTCTTAACACTGACTTTTGGATTGTCAGAGTTGCAGACCTCATTGCCACTCCTACTTTTACCCTTTTCTCCAGGACACCCCGTATTACTACGAACGTCCACTTCCATTGGACAAAGCCATCGTATGGTTAGATACGAACTCGAAGGAATTCGAGGATGGTTTCCGGTTCTGGAGAAAACGGATAGGATTATTCAGTTGTCTTTTCCTTTTTGCCTTCTCTCATGTTACGAGTACTCCTTAGTTTAGGAGATAGTACACCTATTACGCAAATTGGATAGTCTTCTTCCAAACTTTAGGCTGGTGCCGAACAGTGGGGAATGAAGAAAACCAATTAGCATAACGATGGTGTGCAGAAGGTATTAAGATTAAGACAAAGCAAGGGATTAGTAAGAGGGCAAAGTAAATTGCGACTGATATTCACAACCAAACCAAGTATTTCTTCGCCAATCCTAAATCACCTTTGTATTTCTCCAGGACACTCCGTATCACTACGAAGATCCACGGTTTATTGGATACTCCATCGTATGGTTATATACGAACTCGAAAGGAACTTGTTCCAGTTCGGGGATGGATTCTGGTCCAGGAGAAATAGGAATAAGGTTTATTCGGTTGTCTTTTATCCTCACCTTCTCTCGCATTGCGAGTGCTCCTAGGACTAGGACAGTACACCCATTATGCTTATTGGATAGTCTTCTTCCAAACCATAGGCTGGTGCCGAACGGTAGGGAAGGAAGAAAACCAATTGGCCTAAAGGGGTGTGTAGAAGGTAATGATTAAAGACATATAAAGGGATTTGGAGAGGTGGCAAAGAATTATACGGTTATAGTTGTGAATCTGGATAATGGTAGAGGCATTGCTGGGAATACCAGGATACCCCATCGAAACATTTCAATGTTTCAGTTCAGCTGTGTGCTGTTAAAAGAAAGCTGATTTCCCGATTAGACACTTGCTCCAGGGCATGTATTTACCAAGTTTGATTCTCACATCTGTATGGTTTTACAGATGATGAGTGGGAGTAAGTTATTGGGAATAGGGTGATCATCCTCATTATATCGGGATTCGTTGTAATCGGTGATATTTAAGTAGATCACCTGGGATGTTTGCCGGTCGGCAAATATTTGGTTTTGAATATCCGCTGTTGTGCACCAATTTCAAATTGATATATCTGTACGTCTATTTTCATAGAGTGAGATATACCTTTTGATATTATGTCGATGACATTTACCTATATCAGTGGATGGTTAGGTAAGGAGCATTAAACAGCGGTGCAATTCTTCTTAACCATAAGTACAGTTTTCAACCTACGACACGCAGTGAAAGAGTTAGACTCAGCGGACTTATACAGAGTATTGTATGTTGTCCAGTGTCCATTAGGACAGAGGGGTTGGTCCTCATACTATATTCTGTTTACTTTTAACTTCTCTAGTTCTTAGACATGTGTTTCGTAGAAACACAGGGTCTAAGTTTTGAGGAGTTATAGGTATTTGAATAGAGTAGAGAACCGAGTATAGCAAGTATCGGGATTCTTCAAAGTGATCGAAGATGTAGATACTTGCGTATGGTATTCAGTTGATAGTAATGAAAAAGAGAAATTGCTTCACTTTCAGGTTACTCATAATTGGAAGCATTCCTAAGTTGAGTAACGCTGATCGGCCTCCTTCCATTTAGTTGACATGCACTGGAGACAGCTGCATGATTTGAATCTGGTTCAATTAAATCAGTGCCTCTGGTTCTATATTGGATATAGTACAGTTCATATCTTAACGATGTTAAGGTACGGGGAGTTGTCCGGCTTATGATTAAAACCAGACTCTGGATAACTCAAGGCACGTTTCTGTAATGGCTGTTTGTGGGTTGACCCAGGCTATGACGAGGGTTGACTTTCTACCATAAGAAAGATCAATAGTAATATTGTTCTTGACTCGCCACAGTTTTAATAAAAATGGATTTTTTTTTCAAAAACAGTAGTGGGAGTATGGTAGAACTAGAAGTGATTCCAGAACCGCAAACGATTACTGAAGATTTGATAAGGAACCTAAAGATTCAATCTGATTTGACATTCCATTGGCCACTCCGCAGATAAGGTGGGTAACTTCAGGCACCCGAGAGGTACTCCGGTAGCCTCAAGGACGGTGACAGGGAAGTTCTTGTTTACCCACACTTGCCATTGTTATTGTTCCAGACTGCGAGACCCGGCAGGAGGATGAGTATAGCGTCGTTCTAAACTAGCTTTAGAAGTGCACATCTATATGACTCTGCCAGAGGGTTTTCGTAGTCAGTGGGAGCAGCGGAAGCATTGGTGGACATCAGGCTTATGTCTATTTATAGACTAAAGCAGATATAGCGGAGTTAGATCATCTGTTTCTGATGTGACAGTCATAGGTTTGACGTCATCAGAATAGGGGATAGATCTGTTGAGAAGGTAGTAGGAAGTGATATTCCTATACTACGATCGGTTATATTTTGGTCGTCACACAGTGGTTTCTCCACATAGGACTTGGACACAATATCAGACATACTGGTTACTAGATCTATGGTTTTAGATCTAGATTTGGGTGGTTTCCCAATCAGGGTATTTTGACAGCATTCTAAGAGTATTTAGAATGGACGACTCCTGGCACGGTAGTGTACCTGCAGGTGATGGAGTCACCCTCTCAAAAGGTGTCTTATAGACTAAAGTAGAGAGAGATGTGCATGATTGGCAGATCACTTGCATAGGCAATTGAGTCAATCATGAAATGTCAAGTACCACACCAGATGTTGTTCTTGCACTAGATGCAATAAGTTGACATTGATCCAATCCTGGAGAAACAGTCGGAAGCAGTTTTAGAACATAAGTGGATGTTCTAGGGATATGATAACGGCTGCCTCCTTTAGGAGACAGTTATCACTCCAGGCTTCCAAGGTGACATGGACGACAAGGTGATCGTCAGAGTTGTAGTTTTCCTTCTGACGAGGGGCAGTATTTTGGACAGGTGGTCCAAGGCAATACTGAGGGTGACATGGCGCAGGATACTGATTATATTCAGTTGACGATACAGTCTAAGAAGTTTGGATTTGGAGTTCATTTATGATCTCGGTCCTATCAGACATCCAGACACTCTAAGACAGGTATTGCTCATTTCGGGAGATGGCTTTCTCCGCGAACTTGAGATATAGAGGGACATAGAAAGAAACATCTAGACGGATCCACTCGCTGAGGCTATTCCTCGAACGCAATAGTCTCGTAAACGAGCTTTGTGAGACTGACTAGTAGAGGAGTTGGGTGTTCGGTATCACACGGGCTGTGAGTATGCGACATCGCAATAATTAGCCTTGAGTGCAAGTGGGAGATTGTTGGAGATAGTGCCCTCAGAGTCAATTATTGGATCACAGGCACGTGATTGCAATGATTGAGGGAGGACCTATCCCGGTACGACAGTCTTACTCGAGATGATAGTATGCTATCTGGTTTATCTTTATCATCGTGTACTGCCTTAGGTGACCTGACAGGTCACTATTGCACGTTGATAGAGCCCCTAGGATTCTTGCTTGACCACCAGCAGTATGAGGGCGATCATATAAGTGGGAGCTGGGGTCTATAAGCACATCCTTAAAAGGTCCCTAGTCGTGGGAGTTTCGAGACAGGGCATCGATTCTCCAGAGTAGACTAGTGTATACAGTCGAGACCCCGACGAGGGACGGTGGCCGGTCTCACAAGCCACCGGTGTCAGTTGGATCACCTAAGATGTATACAGGTGCTCATTGGGTTATGAGTACACCGGACAGGACTCGCCGGGAACATGCTAGTTGGTCTTATACCTGACGTCAGATAGCAGTTCCCTGGTGACATGTGTACAGGTTAGTTCATCGACCTGGGGATCGTCATTTGTCTCGTGTGAGTTCCCACTGTACTTTGATTGCTACCCTACCACGGCTCAAAGGAGTCGTGCAAACAGGTTTTAGTTGGGTACAGTCCCGAGCCACATGGAGGCAGTGAGCGGATCTTCGGGGGTTCGTCTCTCCCGGTATTGGGGGTGAGGTCGCGCTGTGTCTAGGAGAGCCATTACACGAAGTCCTTGGCCAAGGCAGGAGATTTACTGGTAGGTATTCCAGTAGTATCTCAGGGTGTTCTGGGCTACACTCCGACACGACTTGTACCGCTTTTGGGGGTCTGACTTTTACCAACCCCCTAGGCCCGCCATGCGATGCTCATAGACGAACGGACCGGACTGTACGGATATTGTCACTGACAGGCTCAGTAGGGTGTCAGGATGAGTTCGCTCATCGACGTCCCTTTTGGTCAATAGCTGGTGGCCCGTCACGTATTGGCTTATACCTCTGACGTGCTAGTGGTTAAATCCACAACCATAGTATTGGCGAGTCTTTAGAGTCCACCACACATTCAGTTACTCAGCTTTCGGGCGAAACGCTATAAAGGCCGTATGGAGATATGGCAGGGTCCGATCAGATACGTGCGGTATTGCACGGATCAGGATTGGACAGTTTGTACTAGAGACCGTATAGATATATGGCAAGGTTCGATCGGATACGTGCGGCATTGCACGGATCAGGATCGAACGGATATTACTAGCCGGCTTTGGTTTAAGCCGGATCCTAGTTTAGTACAGTGTAGATTTTGTCTCATTGCATTTGTATCCGGTCGGAATACAGATGCGGGTGTGTATGCACAGTATCGGGGTTTTCCTGTAATTTATTACGGGACCAGTTTTCTGGAGTTTCCAGTTTGCATTCTGTTCCGGCCGGTTTTCCTTTGTTCTTTCCCTGCCGGACTTTTCCGATGGAGGGGGTTATTTGCAATTGTGCAAATAACATTTGTGGAGGGGGTTTCTTGCAAATATATTTATTATGAAATGTTAAGCATCTTTCTTCCATCACTTGCATTAAATGAGATTTGAAAGGATTTGATTTGGATATGGGTTTTGTTATCATGATGTCTTTGTATGTGGTCACCCCTTCACTTTACACTACCATCACCTCCCTCTTGTTCTTTGGTTCACCTCCACCATTTTGGAACAAAAAAAGGGGCCGGCCACTTCTTTTTAGAGTGAGGGGTTCATTTGTGTGGAGAGATTTTTTTGATCATCTCATTTTCTTTGAAAAAGATTGATAGCTTCATTTCCCTCCAAAGCTCATTCTTCCTTCACCTCCATCAAAGGCAACATAACCCCAAAGTGAGACATAGCCTCTACCCTACACATTCTACAGCAAATCTTGGGCACGTCGACTTGCCAGCTTCGTGCCCGAGTTGCCTCGGTATTGAGGTGGGAGCCCGTAAAAGATGCAGGCGATGTGGTGCCCTTCCGGCGAAGAGGCGACGACCGGAGTTTCCGCGAGAGATCGGGAGGACGACGAGAAGACCGGAGGACTCGGATCACTCGGTATATCTCTAACCCGTCTTGTTGTTTGCTAGATCTAGTTTAATGGCCCGATCCAGGGTTTAGTGCGCGGTGGTGCCGGTTTGCTAAGTTCGCAAAATTAAAGTTTATCACCGTTTCCGCATTTGGCCGTCGGATTGACGACCGGGGCGCCGCCGTGCACTTACACATGGACGATCGGTAATTGAAGTTGCCGATGGAAATGAAATCGAACAAGAAATGAACTATGAAATTTCCATGCATCCAAAACTTTAGTCTTTTCTTTTTAGCAACCATAATTTCACAAAATGAGAGAGTGAGGGAGGAGAGAGAGGGCCGGCCATTCATATAGAAGAGGGAGGTGATGGTAGGAGGAGGGAGGTGACCTTAAGCAAAATATCATAATGTGAACACAAAAGAATATCTTAAGGAAAACAAGAATGTTTAGAAATCAAAGCATGAGTCACAAGACACCTCTCAAAATCTAGAACCTTCTAGAACCTTCTAGAAGCATGACTCACCCTCATCCAAGAAAAGATAAATCCGTCTTTAACCGAATGTTAAAAGACGGCTGATAGAAAACTGGAAACTGGCAACTTCCAAAAGTGATCCTGAAACGACTTTCAGGATAACCCCGTATCTGTATAAATATACCCGCATTTGTATTACGACCGAATACAAATGCAACTGAGACATAGATATTATACCTACTCAATATAATACTCGGATCCGGCTTAAACCAAAGCCGACCAGTATCATCTGCCCGAAAAATAACACGTGCGTAAACGCACGTGCATTTTCCGAACCCTTCCATAAAACCATACGGCCTCTACAACGTTTCGCCCGAACTTGGGAAACTGTCTGTGGGGGACTCTAATGACTCGTCAGTACCCTGGCAGTGGGTTTAACCACAAACCGTCAGCGGCACTAGCTATGCGTAACGGCTACCCATGGACTGACCTCAAGGGAGGCCGATGAGCGAACTCATCCAGAAACCCTACTGAGCCTAACAGTGACAATGTATATACAGTCCGGTCTGTTCGTCAATGAGTATCGCATATCCGCCTAGGGGGCTAGTGACGTCAGACCCCCAATAGCAGTATAAGTCGTGTCGGAGTGAAGCCTAATAACACCCTGAGATACTACTGGAGTACCTACCAATAAATCTCCTGCCATGGCCATGGACTTTGTGTAATGGCTCTCCTAGACACAGCACGACCTCGCCCCCAATACCGGGAGAGACGAATCCCCTGCCGATCCGCTCACGTGCCTCCATATGGCTCGGGACTGTACCCAAAAGCTACCTGTTTGCACGACTCCTTTGAGCCGTGGTAGGGTAGAAATCAAAGCACAGTGGGAACTCACACGAGACAAATGACGACCTCAGGTCGATGAACTTACCTGTACACATGTCACCAGGGAACTGCTATCTGACGATAGGTATAGTACTAACTAGCAGATTCCCGGCGAGTCCTGTCCGGTGTACTCATAACCCAATGAGCACCTGTATACATCTTAGGTGATCCAACAGACACCAGTGGCTTGTGAGACCTGCCACCGCCCCTCGTCGGGGTCTCGACTGTATACACTAGTCTACTCCGGAGTATCGATGCCCTGTCTCGAAACTCCCACGACTAGGGACCACAATTAAGGATATGCATATAAACTACCCAACTCTCACGTATATGATCGCCATCATACTGTTGGTAGTAAAGCAAGATCCTAAGGGCTCTATCAAAGTGTAACATGCAATCAGTCACCTGAACATGTACACGACTGATAAAGGCAAACCAGATAGCAAACTATCATTTCGAGTAAGACTGTCCTACCGGGATAGGTCCTCCGCAATCATTGCAATCACGTACCTGTGATCCAATAATTGACTATGAGGGCACTATCTCCAACAATCTCCCACTTACACTCAAGGCTAATTATTGCGATGTCGACTACTCACAGCCTGTGTGAAACCGAACATCCAACTCCTCTACTAATCAGTTTCACAAAGCCCGTTTGTAAAACTATTGTGTTCGAGAAATAGCCTCAGTGAGTGGATCCGCCTAGATGTTTCTTTCTATATCTCTCTTAATCTCAAGTTCGTGGAGAAAGCCATCTCCCGAATTGAGTAATACCTGTCTTAGAATATGTCTGGATACCTGATGGGGCCTAGTTCATAAATGAACTCCAAATCCAAACTTCTTAGACTGTATCGATCACTGAACCTAATCAGTATCCGGCACCAAGCCTCCCACAGTATCC
This sequence comes from Agapanthus africanus, assembly GCA_030015575.1. NCBI lineage: Eukaryota > Viridiplantae > Streptophyta > Magnoliopsida > Asparagales > Amaryllidaceae > Agapanthus > Agapanthus africanus. The sequence continues at coordinate 247,796,424 of CM057343.1, read as the reverse complement.
TCTTGGAACACCTGTCCATAATACTGTCCCTCTTCGTTAGAGGGAAAAACTATAACTCTGACAATCACTCTGTCAACCATGTCACCTTTGAAGCTTGGAATGATAATCGTCCCCCGAAGGAGGCTGCCGTCATCAAATCCGTAGAACATGTACTTATGTTCTAAAACTGCTTCCTTTTGTTTCTCCAGGATTGGATTAATACAAACTCATTGCATCTAGTGCAAAAACAACATCTGGTGTGGTACTTGACACCTCACGATTGACTCAATTGCCTAAGCAAGTGATCTGCCAATCATGCACAGCCCTCTCCCCTTTAGTCTATACGACACCTTTAGAGAGGGTGACTCCATCACCTGCAGGTACACCACCATGCTAGGAGTCAATTATTCTAAAAACCATTAGAATATCTGTCAAAGTACCCACATTGGGAAACTACCCAAGTCTAGATCTAAAACCATAGATCCAGAAACCAGAATGTCAAATATTATATCCATATCCTGTCTGGAGAAACAACTGTGTAACTACCACAGTACAACCGATCGTAGTATAGGAATTTTACTTCCTACTCTGTGTATGTCATTCAGATACCATGACATCACACCCTACTACCTTCTTAACAGATCCATCCCCTATTCTAATTGAAGTCAAACCCATGACTGTCACATCAAAATTAGATGATCTATCTCCGCTATAACTGCTCTAGTCTATAAATAGACATAAGCTACTTGCCCACTATACTTCCGATGCTCCTACTGACTACGACAACCCTCCTACCGGGTCTCATAGCCTGGAACAACAGTAGTGTCAAGTCTGGGTAGATAAGAACCTCCCTGTCACCGTCCTTGAGGCTACCGAAGTACCTCTCGGGTGTCTGAGGTTACCCACCATATCTGCGGAGTGGCTATTGGAATGTCAAACCTGATTGAATATATAGGTCCTATTAAATTTTCCGTAATCGTTCGCGGTTCTGGAATCACTTCCAGTTCTACCATACTCCCACTACTGTTTTCTGAAAAAGATCCATTTTACTAAAACTGTGGCAAGTCAAGAACAATATCACTATTGATCTTCCAAATGGTAGAATATCAACCCTCGTCATAGCCAGGGTCAACCCACAAACAGCCATTACAGAAACGTGCCCTGAGTTATCCAGAGTCTGGTTTTAAGCATAAGCTGGACAACTCCCCGTACCTTAACATCTTTTAAGGTATGAACCATTCTATATCCAATATAGAAACTTTGGCACTTATTTAATTGGAACCATATTCAAATCATGCAGCTGTCTCCAGTGCATATCAACTTAATGGAAAGAGGCTAATCAGAATTACTCAACTTAGGAATCCATCCAATTATGAGCAACCTGAAAGAGAAACACGTTTCTCAAAACCATCACTATCATCTGAATACCAATCACAAGAATCTACATCTTCGATCTCTTTGAAGAATCCCGATACTTGTGATACCTGGTTCTCTACTTTATTCTTATACCCACAACTTCTCAAAACTTAGACCTTGTATTTCTACGAAACACTTGTCTAAATACTAGAGAAGTTATAAGTAAACAGAACATAGTACGAGGACCTACCCCTTTGTCCTGATGGACACTGGACAACATACAATACTCTGTATAAGTCCGCTGAGTTGAACAACTCAAAAACCTGTGCATCGTAGGTTGGAAACTGTACCCTGGCGATTTCCTCAAATATCACCAATTACAACGAATTCCGATATAATGAGGATAATCACCTAATTCCCAATAACATACTCCCACTCATCATCTGTAAAACCATACAGATATGAGAATGAAACCTGGTAAATACATACCCTTGGAGTAAGTATTCAATCGGGAAAACAGTTTTCCTTTAGCAATGCACTGAAACATGAAAATGTTTCGTAGGGGTATCCTGGTATTCATAGCAATGTCTCTTCCATAATCCAATTCATGACTTCAACCGTATATTTTATTGTCATCTCTCCAAATCCCTTTATTTGTCTTTAGTCGTTACCTTCTGTACACCATCGTTAGGCTAAATGGTTTTCTTCCTTCCCTACCGTTCGGCACCAGCCTATGGTTTTGAAGAAGACTATCCAGTAAGCATAATAGGTGTACCTTCCTAAACCAAGGAGTACTCGTATCTTGAGAGAAGGTGATGATAAAAGACAACTGAATAATACCTTATTCATTTAAAGGTGAAATAGGAGTGGCGATGAAGTACGCGGTTTTGGTCGTGAATGATATCAGTCACAATTTACTTTGCCCTCTTTCTAATCCCTTTATTTTATCTTTACATATTACCTTCTGCACACCCTACTTAGGATAATTGGTTTTCTTCATTCCCTACCTTTCGGCACCAGCCTATGGTTTGGAATAAGACTATCCAATAAGCGTAATAGGTGTACTCTCCTAAACCAAGGAGCTCTCGCAACCTGAGAGAAGGTGATAATAAAAGACAACTGAATAAACCAATTCTATTTCTCCTGAACCTGGATCCATCCTCGAAGAAGTCCCTTCGAGTTCGTATATAACCATACGATGGATCTATCCAATGGAAGTGGATATCCGTAGTAATACGGGTGTTCTGAGAAATGCAAAGGGTAAAAGAAGGAGTGGCAATGACTTATGCAACATAGACAATCCAAAAGCCAGTATTTAAAGAAGGTTCGGTCAACCTGGTCACTGAGTCATAGTCTAGGGTCGGTCAAAGGTCGCTGCCAAAGAGAGAGAGAAAAGAAACACTCTGCGTGCACTCTAACCTAGATCAGAATGGTTATCACTTTATCTAATCCGGAAACCTCCCACTGTCTTGTCAAATTCTCCCCCAAACCTGAAAGAAGAATCAATCGGGATCACCCGAAGAGTAAACCAACTCATCAGTGGGAATCGGGATCCAACTCTCATCGTATGATAACGTGATGGAATGCATCCACGTTACTCATACTCCAGAAGGTATGCGCATACTTGGCAAGTTTCAGTTTCTTTAGAAACTCCCGATCTGATTTTTGCCCCATGCTCTTATAACCTTGGCTTTGGTCAAAATGTCATAAGTCACATGCCAAGTTCTACCCGTCACTATCTTGTCAATTTGAACCCACCCGCACATGCCCCTGACTTTGGCCAATCGGCAGAACGACTGTCCCAAACTAACTCATCTATCTATGCAACAATTGAATACCCAACAGCTACCAAACACTATGCCTTAACTTTGGCTAAAATACATAGCTTGAATACTACTGAATACTCAAAAGAAGTGACGGAGGGCTACGGCTGGTTTTTGGCGAAAAACCTTTAACGTAGTGAACTTGATATCGCTGAAGGAACCTGATAGCTTTTTTAAAATATAGTGGCGAAAACCTTTTGCTAAAGAGGTCATTCCCGATGAAGGGATCTCGGCTCTTTCCTCGTGGAATGAGGTGCAGGATATTCCACTGAATACCGCTATGCAAAGCAACTTGTAATCGACTATAGTGAAGTTATTACCCTGACGCAAACTTCTGCCCAAAGGATCAGTCCCGGTGAAGGGATATCGGCCCTTGCCCCGTCGAATGAGGTGCAGGATATTCCACTGAATACCGCTATGCAAAACAAAAGGAAACGTCTTTGCAATAACAATTTTTAAATTTGTTCCAACAACTGTAAACAGGTTTGTTTTACTTTTTGCATTGATCAGAATCAACGCAGTCCCATCAATAATCACACCAGAAAAGAACGAAAAATAAAATGTACGTATATGCCATCCGCCTTCGTCACTGGGTCCCGTCATCACCCGTTAGGTTACTTAACTAACGACAGAGCGGGGACTGGACTAGCGTGGGTGTAAAACAGATACAACATCTAATAGTATATAAACCAATATACATAATCGCTCCAGGCGTGATAATATGCAACATTACAGAAAAGTAATAAGCATCACAGAACAATACAGATAATCTGGGATCCCCGAGGTTCACAGAGCCACTGCTGAAACCCGACGTTCCCCTGTCGTGTGGATAGCCTGTGCAATGAAACGTAGACCCCTACGGGTGCGGCAAGTTACCCGCCAAAACCTGAAGCGAGGTAGTCCCCACAGCATAGTGAATGGAATACCCGGCACTTCACGGAATCCGGTAAATTGAGCACCCCTCCTTGGGTCAACCTGTACCCCCTACGAGTGCGGCGAATAGTCTGCCAATTCTAGAGTGGGACCCCTCTGCCTCTCAAAGCCATGAGATGCGGACCCGTTGCCCTCCAGAACCCGGCTATCCGTGCACTCTGTCGCGGGGCAAAACCTAGTACAGTAATGAAAAATAGTACAACAGGTACATCGACCGCAACCTGGTCGTGCCCCAAAAGAATATTATACAACAGGCAGTGACGGCAGTCCACATGTTGGACGCTCGCCCCGCAATATCAAATGTACAAATAAACTCAAACTGCACTACCATTGCACACTGCTATCCACCACGACAAATCCGCAACATCACAGCACAACACAGAACATCAACGTGAATGTCATGTTCGCAAACCCGTCTAAAAGAACAATAGCAATCGGACGCGGTTTACCGATCAAATGACATTCCCGGTCGGAGATATAATGTAAGCACTGTAAACTAACATGTTTAAATTTCGATCGACTAAATATCATAAAGTGGGCCCCACGCAAATCTGCTGCACAGTAACAAAATCTGGGCCCAAAATATATATACCAAAAACCCCAATTTCCAACATGGAATGCACTGTAGAAAACTGAGTGAGTGATCTCACTTTCCTGCGGCGGATCCGCGGCCAAGACAACTGCTTGGGCCGCGGATCCGCGGTGGAACAGTGGATTCACTTCCTCGAATTTCTACAGTATTCCTCAAAAACCCTGCTTGATTTTCTGGTATGTGTAAAATTAATTTTGGAAGCCATTTAAAATCGAAAGAAACTGTCAAGCTTGGATTTTGCAGTTTTTGATTTCCGGTTCGATCGATGTTTTAAACGCGTTAGCACAAGTTAGTATAGCAAAATGGTGAGGCTCTGATACCACTGTAAGTCTACGCTAGCGCCCCGGCCGTCTACAGACGCCAAATGCGGAATAAAAACTTTTTAACTGGCGCTATCGTATACTTTAACCCGGATCTGCCATTATTGCTAAACTAACAAACTGTAAAGAGTGTAGAAAGGTTATACCGAATGATCCGAGTCCTTCGTTCTTTAACCATCATCCCACGCTCCGTTGCGGCTGCTCCGATCTCTTCGATCTCCGATCTGCTCGTCCAGGTGGCACCACATCACTGATTCTTTAAACGGGCTCCCGCCTCTGACTCGAGGCAACTCGGTCGTCAAGTTTGCTAAAAGAGACGACCAAGAATGATGTAAAGAATGAGTAGATGACTTTGTCTCACTTCGTCCAAGTCCGTGGACGATCGGTAAATGAAGTTGCCGATGGAAATGAAATGGAATAAGAAATGAACTATGAAATTTCCATGCATCCAAAACTTTAGTCTTTTCTTTTTAGCAACCATAATTTCACAAAATGAGAGAGTGAGGGAGGAGAGAGAGGGCCGGCCATTCATATAGAAGAGGGAGGTGATGGTAGGAGGAGGGAGGTGACCTTAAGCAAAATATCATAATGTGAACACAAAAGAATATCTTAAGGAAAACAAGAATGTTTAGAAATCAAAGCATGAGTCACAAGACACCTCTCCAAATCTAGAACCTTCTAGAACCTTCTAGAAGCATGACTCACCCTCATCCAAGAAAAGATAAATCCGTCTTTAACCGAATGTTAAAAGACGGCTGATGGAAAACTGGAAACTGGCAACTTCCAAAAGTGATCCTGAAACGACTTTCAGGATAACCCCGTATCTGTATAAATATACCCGCATTTGTATTACGACCGAATACAAATGCAACTGAGACAAAGATATTATACCTACTCAATATAATACTCGGATTCGGCTTAAACCAAAGCCGACCAGTATCATCTGCCCGAAAAATAACACGTGCGTAAACGCACGTGCATTTTCCGAACCCTGCCATAAAACCATACGGCCTCTACAACGTTTCGCCCGAACTTGGGAAACTGTCTGTGGGGGACTCTAATGACTCGTCAGTACCCTGGCAGTGGGTTTAACCACAAACCGTCAGCGGCACTAGCTATGCGTAACGGCTGCCCATGGACTGACCTCAAGGGAGGCTGATGAGCGAACTCAAGGGAGGCCGATGAGCGAACTCATCCAGAAACCCTATTGAGCCTAACAGTGACAATGTATATACAGTCCGGTCCGTTCGTCAATGAGTATCGCATATCCGCCTAGGGGGCTAGTGACGTCAGACCCCCAATAGCAGTATAAGTCGTGTCGGAGTGAAGCCCAATAACACCCTGAGATACTACTGGAGTACCTACCAGTAAATCTCCTGCCATAGCCATAGACTTTGTGTAATGGCTCTCCTAGACACAGCACGACCTCGCCCCCAATACCGGGAGAGACGAATCCCCTGCCGATCCGCTCACGTGCCTCCATATGGCTCGGGACTGTACCCAAAAGCTACCTGTTTGCACGACTCCTTTGAGCCGTGGTAGGGTAGAAATCAAAGCACAGTGGGAACTCACACGAGACAAATGACGACCTCAGGTCGATGAACTAACCTATACACATGTCACCAGGGAACTGCTATCTGACGATAGGTATAGTACTAACTAGCAGATTCCCGACGAGTCCTGTCCGGTGTACTCATAACCCAATGAGCACCTGTATACATCTTAGGTGATCCAACTGACACCAGTGGCTTGTGAGACCTGCCACCGCCCCTCGTCGGGGTCTCGACTGTATACACTAGTCTACTCCGGAGTATCGATGCCCTGTCTCGAAACTCCCACGACTAGGGACCACAATTAAGGATATGCATATAAACTACCCAACTCTCACGTATATGATCGCCATCATACTGTTGGTAGTAAAGCAAGATCCTAAGGGCTCTATCAAAGTGTAACATGCAATCAGTCACCTGAACATGTACACGACTGATAAAGGCAAACCAGATAGCAAACTATCATTTCGAGTAAGACTGTCCTACCGGGATAGGTCCTCCGCAATCATTGCAATCACGTACCTGCGATCCAATAATTGACTATGAGGGCACTATCTCCAACACATACTGCTGATAGTCAAGCAAGAATCCTAAGGGCTCTACCAACGTGTAATAGTGATCTGTAATATCACCTGAAGCAGTACACGATGATAAAGATAAACCAGATAACATACTATCATCTCGAGTAAGACTGTCCTTCCGGCATAGGTCCTCCCTCAATCATTACAATCACTGTGATCCAATAATTGACTCTGACGGCACTATATCAAACAATCTCCCACTTGTACTCAAGGCTAATTATTGCGAAGTCGCATACTCACAGCCCGTATGATACCGAACACCCAACTCCTCTACTAATCAGTCTCACATAGCCCGGTTGTGAAACTACTGTGTTCGAGGAATAACCTCAGTGAGTAGATCCGCCCTGACGTTTCTTTCTATGTCTCTCTTAATCTTAAGTTCACGGAGAAAGCCATCTCCCGAAATGAGCAATATATGTCTTAAAATATGTCTGATATCTAATGGGACCCAGTTCATAAATAAACTCCAAATCCAAAACTTCTTAGACTGTATCATCAACTGAACTTTATCAGTATCCTGTGCCATGCCTCCCTTAGTATCCGCTTGCACCACCTGTCCAAACTACTGCCCCTCTTTAGAGGGAAAACTATAACTCTGACAGTCACTCTGTCATCCAGGTCACCTTGGAATCCTGGAATGATAACCGTCTCCCGAAAGACTCTGTTGTTATCAAATCCCTAGAACATCCACTTATGTTCTAAAACTGCTTCCGATCGTTTCTCCAGGATTGGATTAGTATCAACTTATTGCATCTCGTACAAAAACAACATCTGGTGTGGTACTTGACATCTCATGATCAACTCAATTGTCTAAGCAAGTGATATGTCAATCATGCACATCCCTCTCTCCTTTAGTCTGTAAAACACCTTTAGAGAGGGTGACTCCATCACCTGCAGGTATACTACCGTGCCAGGAGTCGTACATTCTAAAATACCTGTAGAATTCTGTCTAAGTACCCAGATTGGGAAACTACCCAAATCTAGAACTAAACCATAGATCTAGTAACCAGAATGCCTGATATTATATCTATATCCTATGTGGAGAAACCACTGTGTGGTAACCAAAGTATACCGATCGTAGTATAAGAATTTCACTTCCTATTATATATATCATCCATATAACAGGACATCACACCCTACTACCTTCTTAACAGATCCATCTCCTATTCTGACGATGTCAAAGTCCATGACTGTCACATCAAAAATGAATGATATATCTCCGCTATATCTGTTTTAGTCCATAAATAGACATAAGCTACTTGTGCACTATGCTTCCACTGCTCCAACTGACTACGACAACCCTCTGGCAGAGTCATATACACGTGCACTTCTAAAGCTAGTTCAGAATGACACTATACTCATCCTCCTGCCAGGTCTCATAGCCTGGAACAACAGTAGTGTCAAGTCTGGGAAAACAAGAACCTCCCTGTCACCGTCTTTGAGTAAACCGAAGTACCTCTTGAGTGCCTGAGGTTACCCACCATATCTATGGACTGGCCAATGGAATGTCAAACCAGATTGAATTTTTAGGTTCTTATCAAATTTTCAGTAATCGTTTGCGGTTCTGGAATCACTTCCAGTTCTACCATACTCCCACTACTGTTTTATGAAAAAATCCATTTTTACTAAAACTTTGGTGAGTCAAGAACAATATCACTATTGATCTTCCAGATTGTAGAAAGTCAACCCTCGTCATAGCCCGGGTTAACCCACAAACATCCATTACAGAAACTCGCCTTGAGTTATCCAGAGTCTGGTTTTAGGCATAAGCCAGACAACTCCCCGTACCTTAACATTGCTAAGATATGAACTATTCTATATCCAATATAGAAACAGAGGCACTGATTTAATTGGAACCAGAATCAAATCATGCAGCTGTCTCCAGTGCATGTCAATTAAATGGAGAGAGGCCGATCAGCATTACTCAACTTAGGAGTACATCCAGATATGAGTAACCTGAAAGAGAAGCAAGTTCTCATAATCATTACTATCAATTGAATATCATACACAAGTATCTACATCTTTGATTACCTTGAAGAATCCTGATATTTGCAACACGTGGTTCTCTACTTTAGTATTATACCTATAACTTCTCAATACTTAGACCTTGTATTTCTACAAAACACTTGTTTAAAAACTAGAGAAGTCATAAGTAAACAGAATATAGTACGAGGACCAACCCCTCTTTCCTAATGGACACCGGACAATATACAATACTCTGTATAAGTCCCCTGAGTCTAACAACTCAAACCCTGTGCGTCATAGGTTGAAAACTGTACTATGCTTATGAAGAATTACACCGCTGTTTAATGCTCCTTACCTAACTATCCACTCATATAGGTAAATGTCATGGACATAATTTCAAAATGTTATATCTCACTTTATAAAAATAAACGTAAAGATATATCAATTTGAAATTGGTGCATAACAATGGATATTCAAAACCAAATATTTGCCGTCCGGCAAACAACCCGGGTGATTTCCTGAAATATCACCAATTACAACGAATCCCGATATAATGAGGATGATCACCCAATTCCCAATAACTTACTCTCACTCATCATCTGTAAAACCATACAGATGTGAGTATCATACCTGGTAAATACATACCTTGGAGTAAGTACCTAATTAGGAAATCGGTTTTCTACTAACAATGCACAGTGAAACTGAAACATGAAAATGTTTCGAAGGGGTATCCGGGTATTCCTAGTAATGCATTTTCCATTATAAGATTCACAACTGTAACCGTATATTGGAGAATGGGTACACCGAATAGGACTTGACAAGAACTCCTAGATGGTACCATACCTATCGTCAGATAGCAGTTCTCAGGTGACACTTGTACATGTTAGTATGTAGAACTGAGATCGTCATAGTGTCTTGTATGGTTTTCACTATGCTTTGATTTCCTCCCGTCCATGGCTCAAAGGAGTTGTGCAAACAGGTGGATTTTGGGTACAGTCCCGAGTCACATAGAGGCAGTGAGCGATTGGAGGGGTGTCATCTCTCACGGTATTGAGAGTTGATATTGCGCTATGCTCGATTGGCTATAACAGCAAGTCCCTGTCCAGAGCTGATGAGCTTTACTGGTAAGTGTTATCAGTATTTTCGCGAACGGTTATAAGCCACACATCGGCATGACTTATCAAGTTACTGGTGTCTAACGATTCCACCCCTAGACTCGATATGCGACATATCAGACGAAGAGACTGAATTGTACGGTAATTGATGCTTATAGGCTTTATAGGAGTTTGGACAAGCTTTCTTGTTGATCTTCTATTCGTTCAATACCTGGGTAGCCGTTACGTCCAGTTAGTACCGCTGACGGCTTATGGGTATCTGATGTGATCATTACCTACTGCTGGCGTATTGACGAGTCTTTAGAGTCCCATATAGAGTTTCCTAGCTCAAGCGAAATGAATTAGGGCACATATAATGATATGTGCGGGGGCTTGATTAAATACGAGTATGTGATACCGTATTCTAATCTTGTGATATTTGATATTAGTCGGTTATATGTGATATAATCGGATTATTGAATCAAGTGTTGATTTAATAATTTGATAGACGTAGATATATGATATTAGTCGGTTATATATGTTAGTGTGATATGCCCTAGAGGCCATTATTGTATAGTACTAGTTTGTATATTACATTTTGGAAGCTTGGGATATATACACGGATTTAAGACAGTCTTTCTCAATATAGTAGTATACTACTTGGTTTGTATCTATCTTAATATGTGTGTATGTTTCTATTAACGTATCGCTAATACATACTGGTAGAGCCATTAAGATCTTTGGTTAACTACCAGCGTTGTGATGGCAGTCACACTATGTAGGGTTCCTAGGCACTCTCAAGAGGTCTCACAAGGCATCAACCCTGCCAATTTTTGTATTTTACAAGTGCCGAGAAACTCTAATACGGATCGTTAACTAGAATTTTAGGCGAAACAAGCAACTAGTTAACAATTTAACTAAGTGAACGGAAATACAACCTTTGTAGATCCGGTCCTCCACCTCCATAGCTCCGCAATGAAGTCTCCTCGCTGTCCAAATCGAGTCCCGGGCTCTAGTGTCGGCTTCATCGGAAAAATGGGCGGGCTAGGTCATCGACTACGATGCCGAAGATGATCTACGTCGAGGAAACACAAGATCAAGCTCCCACTTCACCAAGTCATGAAACTTGTGAAGGAAACACCCTATACAACTTGGCAAGAGGTAGAGGATGAAGAAATAGGAAGTGGGTTCACTTTGGAATTGGATTTCTCACATGATTTCATCACTTGCCATTGATGAGGCAAGCTTTTCTTTCTTTCTCATGAAGAAGAAGATGAAGAAAGAATATGATAAGTGTTAAAGAATAATTGAAAAAGAATTGATTCTTATCATATTCTAACCTTAGTTAAGTGTAGAGAATAGACCATGGTTAGTTATGATGGTTAGGGTTAAGCAAGAGACAAGAATGGTGGACTAGGTCAAAGCTTCATGAAGCTTCAACAAAACTACAAATAAAGCCACCATTCTTTTCTTATCTTTTCCGAAATGAATAAACAAATAAATAAAGGAATAGGCAAAACCCTAATCATCAACTTAACCATGGTTTAATTCTTTACACTTTACCAAATAAGCATGTATCATCAAACATGATACAATCATGTGCACAAAAGTATATCACATATACAACTTGCACAAAGCAAGTGAGAAAATCCATTTAAAGTGAACCAATATTAGTTAATGTAAAGTAATATATCAAATATATAATTATAAATTAAATCATTAAATCAACACTTGATTTAACGATCCGGTCATATCGCATATGACCGACTAATATCTAATGTATCGGCTTATCGAATCAATCCTTGATTCGATAACTAGGTTATATCACATACAACCATTCGACACATTCATCGCGAGAATAGAATACGGTATCATATACACGCATTATTCTCGGTCCCGCACATATCTCATATGCGCTCCTATTTCGTTTCGCTTAAGCCAGGAAACCTCTGTGTAGGACTCTAAAGACTCGTCAATACGCCGGCAGCAGGTGATGATCATATCAAACACCCACAAGCCGCAAGCGGTCTGCTAAACGTAACGGCCACCCGGGTATTGAGCGATCAGAAGATCGACGAGCAAGCCCGCTCATACTCCTGTGAATCCAACCAGTAACACTTACCGTACAGTCCGGTCTCGTCGTCTGATATGTCGCATATCTCGCCTAGGGGTGGTAAACGTCAGACCCCAATAGCACGATAAGTCGTGTCGATATGAGGTCTATAACAGTTCGAGAAACTACAGGTAACACTTACCAGTAAATCTCAGCAACCCTGGCCAGGGATTTCCGGTTATAGCCAATCGAACACTACGCAACATCAACTCCCTATACCGGGAGAGACGAATCCCCTCCTATCGCTCATTGCCTCCATGTGACTCGGGACTGTACCCAAAAACCACCGTTTTGCATGCCCTCTTGGACGTGGTAAGGTGGAAATCAAAGCACAGTGGGAACCATACAAGACTCTATGACGATCTCGGGTCAACAGACTACTCTGTACCAGTGTCACCAGAGAACTGCTATCTGACGTAAGGTATAATACCATCTGGGAGTTCTCGGCGAGTCCGTCCAGTGTACCTAGTCTCCACTGAGCACCCGTATATCATCTCTGATGTCATACACCAATGGATATGGGATCATCCATCGCCCATCTGTATGGGTCGAGAAGGTATACGCTAGTCTACTCTGGTATATCGATGCCCCGTCTCGATATACCTACGACTAGGGACCTTGAAGGATGTACTTATGGACTACCATGTCCCCACTAGTATGATCCGCATCATAGTCCAGGTAGTCAAGTACACATCCTAAGGGCTTTACCAACATGTAACAAAGAGACAATCAATGTACACGTTAAGGTAAAGAGTAACCAGATAGCATACTATCATGTCGAGCAAGAAAGTCCTCCCTATATATGTCCAAGCACCCACTACAATATACATCCTATGTATAGTAATGGCCTCTAGGGCATACATATAACTAACAATCTCCCACTTACACTAGGGCCATCTGATAGCTGTGGTTGTAGTATCTCATACTCAACCATCCCTTAATAGTCTCTCTCTGGGAAAAGGCCTTTGTGAGTGGATCCGCCGTGTTGTCCTCTCAGTCTACTCTCCTAACCTTGATCACCCTGGAGATCAACCATCTCCATGATCAGGTGATACTGCCTTAGAATATGTCTGGATCACTGATGGGACGGACGTTCCTTGGCATAAGCCACAACTCTATTATCACATAATGGGAGGAACTAAGTTCATCTCATGAACAAACATACATCCAGACTGCTTCTTTGGTAGCATCTTAAGTAGCAATGTATCGAGCCTTTATCGTCTAGTATGCCACGGTATCTAGCTTGGAACTCTTCCAACATACCGTCCCTTTACTGATGGTAAAGACAATGCCTGTGACTGACTTTCAGTCGTCCTTATCACTCTAGAACCCTTCCAGTGATTCTCCCCAGGATCAATTGATACCATCTAACTACAGCTAGTGAGAATCCTAACATCCAATTAGATCTATCTCATAGATCCAAAACCCAGGATTTAGGAGGTATCATTATGATCCTTTATGGAGAATCATTGTGATAAGCGGAGATTGACCGAGCGTAGCATAGGAAACTTCTTTCTTATCAAGAGTATGTCATCCACGTACTCTACGAGGATCGCCACCATACTCCCTACTACCTTTTTGTTTATACAAGGTTCATCTACCATTTTGATGATGTCAAACTCTTTGACTAACACATCAAAACAGATGTTCCAACTCCGCGATGCCTGCTTTAATCTGTAAAGCATCTTGTCCACGTTTCCGCTGCTCCCACTTTCTATGAAGCCCTCAGGCTGTGTACTTATAGACGTTCTCTTCTAAAAGAGCATTTAGAAAAGCAGTCATGGCATCCAACCGCCAGATATCGTAGTCATGGTATGTAGCCGTGGCAAGTAGGATCTGGATGGACTTAATCATAGCCACTTGAAAAGGTTTCATCATTATCCACGCCTGGTCGATGACGAAAAGCTTTAACAAGTCTAGCTTTGAAAGTCTCAACTTTTCCATCTACACCAAGTAATCTTCTCAAGATATACTTGCTCCTGATGGGGATTTAACCCTTCGGATATAGCAACCAAAGTCCATACTTTGTTGGTGTATATGGATTCCATCTCAGATCACTAAGCATCCAGCCATCCTTACAGAGTCCCACTCCTGATGGCCAGCTCGAAACTAGTTGGGTCATCATCTCATGATGCAATCCTCGCTCGCACTGTCACAGAGTAACCGAAGTATCTCTCAGGCGGGTGAGGAACCCTACTAGATCGTCGGAGAGGCTGAGGTTCGTTGGAATCTACTGAATCCTTTGGTTCTACCAAATCATCTGCTGTTGTTTGTATAGCTGGAACCTTTCCAGTTGTACATAACAGACCTTGCCTCGAGCCCGTCCGGATTATGCTTTTAGACATAGCCCGGACAACCCCAAATCTTAACTAACTTAAGATATGGGCTCTTCCCTTTCCATATCACATATGAAGCGGTAGGCAACTGATTTGATTGGAACCCAATTCAATTGGTATGCAGCTTCTCAAGTGCATAACTCCCAAAAGGAAATAGGAAACACAGTAGTACTCATCATAGAGCACACCATATCACATAGGGTGCTATTGCTCCGCCCCGATATACCATCTTGCTATGGTGTATACGGAGGAGTAATCATGAGAGAGAATCTCATTCTCCTTTAGAATAGTCCAGGATTTTCGTGCTCAAGTATTCTCCTCCCTGATCTCATCATAGGACATAATACTTATACCCGTATTTTGGTTCTCTACTTCTAACTTATATTCCGTGAATATCTCAAAAGGTTCGGACTTGTGTTTCAACAGAAACATATGTCTGAATCTTGAGAGATCATCAGAGAATGTAATGAAGTACAAAGAACCAGTCCTGGCATGTGTAGACAGGGGACCTTACATACATCATCATGTATCAGTCCCAAGAGTTCACTAACTCTTTCTCTGTTTCCAGTAAACGGAGCTATGGTCATCTTATCTTTGTGACATGACTGGCAAGTTTCACAAGATGTAAATTCAAACTGATTTAAATATGCATCTATATGTAACTTCAGCTAGTCGGGTCGCATTGATATGCCCAGTCTATAATGCCTCAAGAAGGATCCGTTTATTTTTGAACTCTTCCTCTTGTGTGTGTTCCGTATACTAAGAACTGTAGTTTGATTTAGAATGTCAATGCTTTTAGATAACGTGCCTGAACCGATCAACTTTTGATATAGGAAATGTTCAAAACATTATCCAACAATACAAAATTTTACCATTTCTTTACTAATAAAGAGACTGACATGATTTTGTATATCAGGTTCGGTATCTAATAACATTCGTTCAGAATCAATGTATTTGGGATACAGTGTGACAGTGACCAACAGACTTGGCTGCAACACTTGCCCCGTTTTCTGTCTCATGAAACTTATCACCCGTTCTCAGTTCTCTACCATCTGTAGCCCTATGTAACAGATTACATATCTGGGATCCTGATCCGGTATCAAATACCTAGGACGTAGAGGACATTTGAGAAACAGTTCTTTGTAATGAACACACCCGAAGGAGATGCATCATATGCACTTTCTTCGTTTGGGCGGCACGGGAAATCTGGTATTCCCCAATTTCCTGCTCGGTCTTATAACAATTATAAGTTGGAGTGGGACCAACGTTCCCCAGCTCAGTATAACAAGCGGGTTCGGTCAATACATCTGTATTATTATCTTGATTAAGGCGTGATATGGTCGCTACCTGGAGAGAGAGAGAAGAAAACACTCAGCGTGCGCTCTTGCAAGAATAGATTGGTTATTATTTTATCTAATCAGGATGGCTCCCACTGTTTTTATCAAACCTTCCTTCAAACCCTAAAAGGAAAGACTAGCCGGGACTAATTACACACTACAAGTTCGCCAATCTTTCAGCCAGGCTAGTGTCGGTACTTTGAGGGAGGTCCCCCGTGCTTTCGCACGAACCTAATTAATGTAAACCTCGTTTTCCCAGAGGCGTAACCTCGTTGACACCTTTCTAGACACCTACTTGATTGGCTAATTGTAATGTGTAAAACTCTCCTAGGAGTAACTCTTACTCGCAGCGGGTATCGGGATCCAACTATCTCATAGAAGGTATGCAATCTCATTGCAAATTTCAACACTTGAAATTCCCGATAATATTTTGCCCCTAGCGTTCTATGACCTTGACGAATGCCAAACAACCCATAGTCCATTAGTCAAGTTCTACCCGTACATTTCTTGATTGAATTAAACCCACCCGCACAACCCTTGACGAATGCCAAACAACGCCGTACGAATACCCTAATCCAATCTGCATCATATGCATAAGCAGATAAATACTAGTTAGCTACCGCACACTACGCCTTGACGAATGCCAAACTACCGCAGCACGAATACTAACTAGTACTTATCTGAAATGACGGAGGGCTACGACAGGTTTTTCTTAAAACCTATTGCGTAATGAACTTGATATCGTTGTAGAATCAAATGATTTTAAAATGGAGTGTTTTTGAGGCTTTTCTAGTTTTGCTAAAGGAGTCACTCCCGGTGAAGGGATCGTCGGACCTTTCCTCGTCGAATGAGGTGCGGGATATATCATATATATCACTGTGCAAAGCAAAAACTCTTAAAAGCAATCAAAAGACAAACCGAGGGTTGTAGCATCTGCCGGTTGTAGCATCTGCCAGTTATTGCTAAAGGAGTCACTCCCTGTGAAGGGATCTCGGTCATTTCCTCATCGAATAAGGTGCAGGATATATCATATATACCGCTGTGCAAAGCAAGAACTGTAGCTACCCTTTTTTATTTTGAAATTCAATTCCACAACATCTTTAGGTTTCTTTTATTTCATTAATCACCTTAATGAAGTCCCATCATTTAAGTACCTAAACATCACAGATATATACGACGTACACTTATGCCATCCGCATTCGCCTCGATGTCCCCTCGTGCACCGTTAGGTTAGGTAACTAACGACAGAGCGGGGCAGGGCTAGTGCGGGTGTAAAATATAAGTAACGCATATATAATATATCATATATACTATATAAAGTATCCATCACAGAACATCACATGATCACATCACAGATATCGCAGCAGAAGAATCATATGAAATATTGGATATACTAGGACGTCCGTGTTTTCAATACGAGCCAGTATAAAACACGAATTCCACGGTCGCGATGAATAGCCAAACCCACACCCCTAGACCCCTACGAGAGAGGCAAGCAACCCTACCAATTCTAGAGTTAGGAGACCCGGACTCGACTCCTCGAGTTGGTCTCCCACTGGACTCCAGAACCCAGTTACTTGTGCTCCCCTCCTTGGGTCTATCCTAGTGCGGAAAAGAAAATAATATACAAAGGGTGACATCTTCCGCAACCTGGAAGTGCCCCAAAAAAAAGAATATTACATACAAGTTTTTACATGAATGAAAATGAAAAACACTCATCTCACATAAAAAACCCCGGGCTATTCAAACACGACGATCCAATATAACATATCCAGCAACACATAACATCACATGTCATCAACGTAAGTAAATATGCGCATCCCAATTGTCGTTGACATATAGCAACGAAACCGGCGATATCACATATTACACTTACGGTCCCAGAAAAGAAAGTGTAAAACTACAATAGTTGGAATCCGCAACCTCCATAGACATCGCATGCCTAATCAAATGAATTACTTAGACATCGCATGCCTAACAATTATAAACCCCGCATTTTAGTCTCAAAATAGAAAACTCTTTTCATTATCAAGTCGGGCAATTCAGCAAGATTCCCGACATCCTGATCGAATGCTCGTCGCAAACTTTAGTAGGCGGCCCCACCCCCGATACCGTCGACGAAGTGCACTAAGGCGGAACAACGCTGCCGCGAGCACCCGAACGGATGCTTTCGGCGACGGGGTTCTCCTACAGTCACTTGGTCAGGGCTATGGAGCGAGGCTGTCTATTAAGTTTACCCGGCGAGTATCCGCGTACGCTACGTGATTGCGACGGACTTTTGATCACATCAAAATTTCGTGGCAACCGATCAAGTGAGACTAAACTACTATGTTTATAACATTCATTCAGTTATCTCATAATTACTTATGAATTCCAATTATTGTATCACATTCCGGATAAATAAAAAAATGTTAAACTTTCCGATCAAACATTCAAACACCCAAGTTTTCCCGAAACAGCTCAACACATGAAATAAGTTTAAAAACATTCATTTCGTGCCTCGGTACCAACGGTCCAGCCGTAGAAGGGTCAAGCCAACGCCTCACATGTGGCACGCCGTACTGCCCCAAACCCGAAGGTTCAAAGGGCAGTTTAAGACGGTCACATAATCGAGTTAAGGTTTGTTGTCTTCTAGAGGGTCCATTGCGTTACTTGCACTACTTAGAACGTTATTAAACTACGGAAAGATCCAATACTCGGAAATTTCCCGACAGGGGAAAAAGTGGGTATTTATATCCGGTCGAACCTTTAAGCATATTCTAAAATATCCGGAAAGCCACATAGACAAAATCTGATAATCCGATCGAATCATCTAAGCTCCAAAACACCCTGGAATATTCAACTCTTGAATAAAAATTAAAAAATTCCCAGAAAATCCAGCACCTGAAGTGACAAATTATTGTGCAAAAATGGAGGGCTGACGTCATCATATGGCCGCGGAACCGCCGCACAAGGCATGCTTGTGCCGCGGTTCCGCCGCGCTTTAGATGAGTTAGCCCCTCGAATTTCACAGTAATTCAACTAAGACCCTGCTGAATTTTTTAGCAATTTTTAATCTGGAAAAAACCCAGTTTTTGAAAAAAGTCCAGAGAGCATTTTGGAGATGGGATTTCGGTTCGATCGGACTTCAAACTCCGTCTACGCATCGCCTAAGGCTCTAGCTAGGCTCTGATACCACTGTAGGGTTCCTAGGCACTCTCAAGAGGTCTCACAAGGCATCAACCATGCCAATTTTTGTATTTTACAAGTGCCGAGAAACTCTAATACGGATCGTTAACTAGAATTTAAGGCGAAACAAGCAACTAGTTAACAATTTAACTAAGTGAACGGAAATACAACCTTTGTAGATCCGGTCCTCCACCTCCATAGCTCCGCAATGAAGTCTCCTCGCTGTCCAAATCGAGTCCCGGGCTCAAGTGTCGGCTTCATCGGAAAAATGGGCGGGCTAGGTCATCGACTACGATGCCGAAGATGATCTACGTTGAGGCAACACAAGATCAAGCTCCCACTTCACCAAGTCATGAAACTTGTGAAGGAAACACCCTATACAACTTGGCAAGAGGTAGAGGATGAAGAAATAGGAAGTAGGTTCACTTTGGAATTGGATTTCTCACATGATATCATCACTTGCCATTGATGAGGCAAGCTTTTCTTTCTTTCTCATGAAGAAGAAGATGAAGAAAGAATATGATAAGTGTTAAAGAATAATTGAAAAAGAATTGATTCTTATCATATTCTAACCTTAGTTAAGTGTAGAGAATATGTAGGGTCCCTAGGCACCCTAGTGAGGTCTCGCAAGGCATCGAACATGCCAATTTCAAAAATTCTAGGTGCCGAGAGACCCGACTACGGACCGTTGGCTAGAAATCTAGGCGAAAAACAATCTAGTTAACAACTTAACTAATGGGATATCGGAAATACAACCTTTGTAGATCCGGTGATCCACCTCCATAGCTCCGCAACGAAGTCGTCTCCGCTGTCCAAAAGGAATCCGGGCTCTAGAGTCGGCTTCGTCGGAGAAAAAGCGAGCTAGGTCGTCGATGTCCATGCCGAAGATGATCTACGCCGAGGCATCGCTAAATCAAGCTCCACCTTCACCAAGCCCTAAAAACTTGTGAAGGAAACACACTCTACTACTTGGCAAGAGGTAGAGGATGAAAAAATAGGAAGTGGGTAGACTTTAGATTTGGATTTCACACTCTTTTTCATCACTTGCCATTGATGGAGGCAAGCTTTCTTCACTTGAAGAAATGAAGAAAAATATGGTAAAAATTATGATAATTTATTAGAAAATATAAAATAAAAGAATACTTATCATAATCTTTAACCATGGTAATGTGTAGAGAATCAATCATGGTTAAAGGAATGGTTAGGGTCAAGCTAGAGACAAAATGGTCACTTAGTCAAAAGATCAAGAAGCTTCAACTAGAATCCAAAATTAGCAACCATTTCATTCCATTTTCTTTTATTCATTTATCATAAATAAATGGATAATTAAATAAGATAAATGAATAACAAATAATAAACCCTAACCTATTCATTAACCAAGGTTTAATACTTTACACTTAACCAAAAAGCATGTATCATCAAACATGATACAAGCTAGTGCACAAAATCATATCACATATATAATGCGCACATCCGAGTGAGAAAATCCATCTTGAAGTGAACCAATACTAGTTAATGCAAAGTAATATATCAAATATATAATTATACATTAAATCATTAAATCAACACTTGATTTAACGATCCGGTCATATCGCATATAACCGACTAGTATCCTATGTATCGGCTTATCGAATCAACCTTTGATTCGATAACTAGGGTATATCGCATATAACCTAATCGATACATTCATCGCGAGAATGGAATACGGTATCACATACACGCATTATTCTCGGTCCCGCACATATCTCATATGCGCTCCTATTTCGTTTCGCTTGAGCCAGGAAACCTCTGTGTAGGACTCTAAAGACTCGTCAATACGCCGGCAGCAGGCGATGATCATATCAAACACCCACAAGCCGCAAGCGGTCTGCTAAACGTAACGACCACCCGGGTATTGAGCGATCTGAAGATCGACAAGCAAGCCCGCTCACACTCCAGTGAATCCGACCAGTAACACTACCGTACAGTCCGGTCTGATCGTCTGATATGTCGCATATCTCGCCTAGGGGTGGTAAACGTCAGACCCCAATAGCTCGATAAGTCGTGTCGATATGAGGTCTATAACTGTTCGAGAAACTACTGGTAACACTTACCAGTAAATCTCAGCAACCCTGGCCAGGGATTTCCTGTTATAGCCAATCGAACACAGCGCAACATCAACCCCCTATACCGGGAGAGACGAATCCCCTCCTATCGCTCATTGCCTCCATGTGAGTCGGGACTGTACCCAAAAACCACCGTTTTGCACGCCCTCTTGGACGTGGTAAGATGGAAATCAAAGCACAGTGGGAACCACACAAGACTCTATGACGATCTCGGGTCAACAGACTACTCTGTACCAGTGTCACCAGAGAACTGCCATCTGACGTGAGGTATAATACCATCTGGGAGTTCTCGGCGAGTCCGTCCAGTGTACCCAGTCTCTACTGAGCACCCGTATATCATCTCCGATGTCAAACACCAATGGATATGGGATCATCCATCGCCCATCTGTATGGGTCGAGAAGGTATACGCTAGTCTACTCTGGTATATCGATGCCCCGTCTCGATACACCCATGACTAGGGACTTTGAAGGATGTACTTATGGACTACCATGTCCCCACTAGTATGATCCGCATCATAGTCCAGGTAGTCAAGCACACATCCTAAGGGCTTTACCAACATGTAACAGAGAGACAATCAGTATACACGTTAAGGTAAAGAGCAACCAGATAGCATACTATCATGTCGAGCAAGAAAGTCCTCCCTATATATGTCCCAACATCCACTACAATATACATCCTATGTACAGTAATGGCCTCTAGGGCATACATATAACTAACAATCTCCCACTTGCACTAGGGCCATCTGTAGCAGTGGTTGCAGTATCTCATACTCAACCATCCCATAAAAGTCTCTCTCTGGGAAAAGGCCTTTCGTGAGTGGATCCGCTGTGTTGTCCTCTGAGTCTACTCTCCTAACCTCGATCTCCCTGGAGATCAACCATCTCCATGATCAAGTGATACTGCCTTAGAATATGTCTGGATCACTGATGGGACCGGCGTTCCTTGGCATAAGCCACAACTCCATTGTCACACAATGGTAGGAACATAGTTCATCTCATGAACCTATATACACCCAAACAGCCTCTTTTGTAGCATCTTAACTAGCGATGTATCCTGCCTTTATCGTCTAGTATGTCACGGTATCCAGCTTGGAACTCTTCCAACATACCGTCCCTTTACTGAGGGTAAAGACAATGCCTGTGACTGACATTCAGTCGTCTTTATCACCCTGGAACCCTTCCAGTGATTCTCCTCAGGATCGATTGACACCATCTCACTACATCTAGTGAGTATCCTAACATCCAATTAAATCTATCTCATAGATCCAAAACTCAGGATTTAGCAGGGATCATCATGATCCTATGTGGAGAATCATTGTGATATGCGGAGATTGATCGAGCGTAGCATAGGAAACTCCTTCCACGTACTCTACGAGGATCATCACCATACTCCCTACTACCTTTTTGTATATACAAGGTTCATCTACCATTTTGATGATGTCAAACTCTTTGACCGCTTCATCAAAACAGATGTTCCAACTCCGCGATGCCTGCTTTATCCTATAAAGCATCTTGCACACGTTTCCGCTGCTCCCACTGTCTACGAAGCCCTCTGGCTGTGTACTTATAGACGCTCTCTTCTAAATCATCATTTAGAAAAGCAGTCAAGACACCCAACCACCAGATATCGCAGTCATGGTATGTAGCCGTGGCAAGTAGGATCTGGATGGACTTAAGCATAGTCACTTGAAAAGGTTTCATCATGATCCATGCCTGGTCGATGACGAAAAGCTTTAACAAGTCTAGCTTTGAAAGTCTCAACTTTTCCATCTACACCAAGTAATCTTCTCAAGATATACTTGCTCCTGATGGGGATTTAACCCTTCAGATATAGCAACCAAAGTCCATACTTTGTTGGTGTATAAGGATTCCATCTCAGATCACTAAGCATCCAGCCATTCTTACAGAGTCGTCACTCTCGATGGCCTGCTCGAAACTAGTTGGGTCATCATCTCATGATGCAATCCTCGCTCCCACTGTCATAGAGAAACAGAAGTATCTCTCAGGTGGGTGAGGAACCCTACTAGATCGGCGGAGAGGCTGAGGTTCATTGGTAACTATTGAATCCTTTGGTTTTATCAAATCATCAGCTGCAGTTTGTATAGCTAGAACCTTTCCAGTTGTACATTACAGATCTTTCCTCGAGTTTGTCCGGATTTTGCTTTTAGACATAGGCCGGACAACCCTAAATCTTAACTAGCTTAAGACATGGGCTCTTCCCATACCATATCATATATGAGGTGGTAGGCAACTGATTTGATTCGAACCTTATTCAATAGGTATGCAACTTCACAAGTGCATAACACCCAATAGGAAAAAGGTAACTCAGTAGTACTCATCATAGAGCACACCTTATCATATAGGGTGTGTTTGCTCCGCCCCGATATACCATCGTACTATGGTGTATACGGAGGAGTAATGCCGAGAGAGAATCTCATTCTCCTTCAGAAAAGTCCAAGAATTCCGTGCTCAAGTGTTCTCCTCCTTGATCTCATCATAGGACATAATACTTATACCCTTATTGGTTCTCTACTTCTAACTTATATTCTGTGAATATCTCAAAAGGTTCAGACTTGTGTTTCAACAGGAACATATGTCTGAATCTTGAGAGATTATCAGAGAACGTAATGAAGTATAAAGAACCGGTCCTGGCATGTGTAGACAGGGGACCTTCATACATCAACATGTATCATCCCAAAAGTTCACTAACTCTTTCTCTGTTTCCAATAAACAGAGCTATGGTCATCTTATCTTTGTGACATGACTGGCGAGTTTCACAAGATGTAAATTCAAACTGATTTAAATATGCATCTATATGTAACTCTAGTTAGTCGGGTCACATTGATCTGACCTAGTCTACAATGCCTCAAGAAGAATTCGTTCATTTCTGAACTCTTCCTCTTGTGTGTGTTCCATATACTAAGAACTGTAGTTTGATTTAGAACATTAACGCTTTTAGATAACGTGCCTGATACGATCAACTTTTGATATAGGAAATGTTCAAAACATTATCCAACAATACAAAATTTTATCATTTCTTTACTAATAAAGAGATAGATACGATTTTGTATATCAGGTTCGGTATCTAATAACATTCGTTCAGAATCAATGTATTTGTAATACAGGGTGACAGTGACCAACAGACTTGGCTGCAACAGTTGCCCCATTTTCTGCCTCATGAAACTTATCACCCGTTCTCAGTTCTCTACCTATCTGTAGCCTTATGTAACAGATTACATATCTGGGATCCTGATCTGGTATCACATACCCAGGACATAAAGGATACTGAGAAACAGTTCTGTATAATGAACACACCCGAAGATGATGCATCATCATGCACTCTCTTCGTTTGGGCGGCACGGGAATTCTGGTAATTCCCAATTTCCTGCTCTGTCTTATAACAATTATAAGTTGGAGCGGGACCAACGTTCCCCAGCTCAGTATAATAAGCGGGTTCGGTCAATAATCCGTTTTATTATCTTGATTAAGGCGTGATATGGTCGCTACCTGGAGAGAGAGAGAAGAAAACACTCAGCGTGCGCTCTTGCAAGAATAGATTGGTTATTATTTTATCTAATCAGGATGGCTCCCACTGCTTTTTATCAAATCTTCCTTCAAACCCTAAAAGGAAAGACTAGCCGGGATTAATTACACACTACAAGTTCGCCAATCTTTCAGCCAGGCCAGTGTCGGTACTTTGAGGGAGGTCCCCCGTGCTTTCGCACGAACCTAATTAATGTAAACCTCGTTTTCCCAGAGGCGTAACCTCGTTAACACCTTTCTAGACACCTACTTGATCGGCTAATTGTAATATGTAAAACTCTCCCAGGAGTAACTCTTACTCGCAGCGGGTATCGGGATCCAACTATCTCATAGAAGGTATGCAATCTCATTGCAAATTTCAACACTTGAAATTCCCGATAATGTTTTGCCCCTAGCTCGCTATGACCTTGACGAATGCCAAACAACCCATAGTCCACTAGTCAAGTTCAACCCGTACATTTCTTGATCGAATTAAACCCACCCGCACGACCCTTGACGAATGCCAAACAACGCCGTACGAATACCCTAATCCAATCGCATCATATGCTCAAGCAGATAAATACTAGTTAGCTACCGTACACTACGCCTTGATGAATGCCAAACTACCGCAGCACGAATACTAACTAGTACATATCTGAAATGACGGAGGGCTACGACAGGTTTTTCTGAAAACCTATTGCGTAATGAACTTGATATCGTTGTAGAATCAAATAATTTTTAAAAATGGAGTGCTTTTGAGGCTTTTCTAGTTTTGCTAAAGGAGTCACTCCCGGTGAAGGGATCGTCGGTCCTTTCCTCGTCGAATGAGGTGCGGGATATATCATATATATCCTTGTGCAAAGCAAAAACACTTAAAAGCAATCAAAAGACAAACCGAGTGTGTAGCATCTGCCAGTTATTGCTAAAGGAGTCACTCCCGGTGAAGGGATCTCGGTCCTTTCCTTATCGAATAAGGTGCAGGATATATCACATATACCTCTGAGCAAAGCAAGAACTGTAGCTACCTGTTTTATTTTGAAATTCGATTCTACAACATCTTAGGTTTCTTTTAATTCATTAATCACATTAATGAAGTCCCATCATTTAAGTACCTAAACATCACAGATAAATACGACGTACACTTATGCCATCCGCATTCGCCTCGATGTCCCCTCGTGCACCGTTAGGTTAGGTAACTAACGACAGAGCGGGGCAGGGCTAGTGCGGGTGTAAAACATAAGTAACATCTATATAATATATCATATATACTATATAAAGTATCTATCACAGAACATCACATGATCACATCACAGATATCGCAGCAGAAAAATCATATGAAATATTGGATATACTAGGACGTCCGTGTTTTCAATACGAGCCAGTATAAAACAGGGATTCCACGGTCGTGATGAATAGCCAAACCCACACCCCTAGACCCCTACGAGAGCGGCAAGCAACCCTACCAATTCTAGAGTTAGGAGACCCGGACTCGACTCCTCGAGTTGGTCTCCCACTGGACTCCAGAACCCGGTTACTTGTGCTCCCCTCCTTGGGTCTATCCTAGTGCGGAAAAGTAAATAATATACAAACGGTGACAACTTCCGCAACCTGGAAGTGCCCCAATAAAAGAATATTACATACAAGTTTTTACATGAATGAAAATGAAAAACACTCATCTCACATAAAAACCCCCGGCTATTCAAACACGACGATCCAATATAACATATCCAGCAACACATAACATCACATGTCATCAACGTAAGTAAATATGTCCATCCCAATTGTCGTTGACATATAGCAACGAAACCGGCGATATCACATATTACACTTACGGTCACAGAAAAGAAAGTGTAAAACTACAACAGTTGGAATTCGCAACCACCTCAGACATCGCATGCCTGACCAAATGAATTACTTAGACATCGCATGCCTAACAATTATAAACCCCGCATTTTAGTCTCATCATTGAAAACACTTTTCAATATCAAGTCGGGCAATTCAACAAGATTCCCGACATCCTGATCGAATGCTCGTCGCAAACTTCAGTAGGCGGCTGCACCCCCGACGCCATCGACGAAGTGCACCAAGACGGAACACCGCCACCGCAAGCACCCGAATGGATGCTTTCGGCGACGGGGTTCTCCTACAGTCACTTGGTCGGGGCTATGGAGTGAGGCTGTCTATTAAGTTTACCCGGCGAGTATCCGCGTACGCTACGTGATTGCGACGGACTTTTGATCACATCAAAATTCCGTGGCAACCGATCAAGTGAGACTAAAGTGCTATGTTTATAACATTCATTCAGTTATCTCATAACTATTGTGAATTCCAATTATTGTATCCCATTCCAGATAAACAGAAAATGTTAAACTTTCCGATCGAACAATCGAACACCCAAGTTTTCCCGATACAATCCAACACATGAAATAAGTCTAACAACATTCAGTTCGTGCCTCGGTACCAACGGTCTAGCCGTAGAAGGGTCAAGCCAACGCCTCACATGTGGCACGCCGTACTGCCCCAAACCCGAAGGTTCAAAGGGCAGTTCAAGACGGTCACATAATCGAGTTAAGGTTTGTTGTCTTCTAGAGGGACCATCGCGTTACTTGCACTACTTAGAACGTCGTCAAACTACGGAAAAATCCAACACTTGGAAATTTCCCGACAGGGGAAAAATTGGGTATTTATATCCGGTCGAACTTTTTAACATATTCTAAAATTTATCCAGAAAGCCAAATAGACAAAATTTGATACCCCGATCGAAACACCGAATCCCCAAAACAACTCCAGAAAATTCAACTCTTGAATAAAATTTAAAAATACCCAGAAAATCCAGCATAATTAATTATGAGTTACTGTGTAAGATTCATTGGACAAAGTGGCCGTACGGCCGCGGATCCGCCGCATGAGCCTTGCTCATGCCGCGGAACCGCGGTGGAAAAGTGGAATTAGGACCACGAAATTTACAGTAATTCCTAGAAAACCCTGCTTGATTTTCTGCATATTTTTAATGTTGAAAAATCCCAGATTTTAGAAAAAGGACAGAGAGCATGTTAAGGTTTGGGTTTTCGGGTCGTTCGGACTTCAAATTCCGTCTAGACTTCGCCTAAGGCTCTAGCTAGGCTCTGATACCACTGTAGGGTCCCTAGGCACCCTAGTGAGGTCTCGCAAGGCATCGAACATGCCAATTTCAAAAATTCTAGGTGCCGAGAGACCCGACTACGGACCGTTGGCTAGAAATCTAGGCGAAAAACAATCTAGTTAACAACTTAACTAATGGGATATCGGAAATACAACCTTTGTAGATCCGGTGATCCACCTCCATAGCTCCGCAACGAAGTCGTCTCCGCTGTCCAAAAGGAATCCGGGCTCTAGAGTCGGCTTCGTCGGAGAAAAAGCGAGCTAGGTCGTCGATGTCCATGCCGAAGATGATCTACGCCGAGGCATCGCTAAATCAAGCTCCACCTTCACCAAGCCCTAAAAACTTGTGAAGGAAACACACTCTACTACTTGGCAAGAGGTAGAGGATGAAGAAATAGGAAGTGGGTAGACTTTAGATTTGGATTTCACACTCTTTTTCATCACTTGCCATTGATGGAGGCAAGCTTTCTTCACTTGAAGAAATGAAGAAAAATATGGTAAAAATTATGATAAGTTATTAGAAAATATAAAATAAAAGAATACTTATCATAATCTTTAACCATGGTAATGTGTAGAGAATCAATCATGGTTAAAGGAATGGTTAGGGTCAAGCTAGAGACAAAATGGTCACTTAGTCAAAAGATCAAGAAGCTTCAACTAGAATCCAAAATTAGCAACCATTTCATTCCATTTTCTTTTATTCATTTATCATAAATAAATGGATAATTAAATAAGATAAATGAATAACAAATAATAAACCCTAACCTATTCATTAACCAAGGTTTAATACTTTACACTTAACCAAAAAGCATGTATCATCAAACATGATACAAGCTAGTGCACAAAATCATATCACATATATAATGCGCACATCCGAGTGAGAAAATCCATCTTAAAGTGAACCAATCCTAGTTAATGCAAAGTAATATATCAAATATATAATTATACATTAAATCATTAAATCAACACTTGATTTAACGATCCGGTCATATCGCATATAACCGACTAGTATCCTATGTATCGGCTTATCGAATCAACCTTTGATTCGATAACTAGGGTATATCACATATAACCTAATCGATACATTCATCGTGAGAATGGAATAAGGTATCACATACACGCATTATTCTCGGTCCCGCACATATCTCATATGCGCTCCTATTTCGTTTCGCTTGAGCCAGGAAACCTCTGTGTAGGACTCTAAAGACTCGTCAATACGCCGGCAGCAGGCGATGATCATATCAAACACCCACAAGCCGCAAGCGGTCTGCTAAACGTAACGACCACCCGGGTATTGAGCGATCTGAAGATCGACGAGCAAGCCCGCTCACACTCCAGTGAATCCGACCAGTAACACTACCGTACAGTCCGGTCTGATCGTCTGATATGTCGCATATCTCGCCTAGGGGTGGTAAACGTCAGACCCCAATAGCTCGATAAGTCGTGTCGATATGAGGTCTATAACTGTTCGAGAAACTACTGGTAACACTTACCAGTAAATCTCAGCAACCCTGGCCAGGGATTTCCTGTTATAGCCAATCGAACACAGCGCAACATCAACCCCCTATACCGGGAGAGACGAATCCCCTCCTATCGCTCATTGCCTCCATGTGAGTCGGGACTGTACCCAAAAACCACGGTTTTGCACGCCCTCTTGGACGTGGTAAGATGGAAATCAAAGCACAGTGGGAACCACACAAGACTCTATGACGATCTCGGGTCAACAGACTACTCTGTACCAGTGTCACCAGAGAACTGCCATCTGACGTGAGGTATAATACCATCTGGGAGTTCTCGGCGAGTCCGTCCAGTGTACCCAGTCTCTACTGAGCACCCGTATATCATCTCCGATGTCAAACACCAATGGATATGGGATCATCCATCGCCCATCTGTATAGGTCGAGAAGGTATACGCTAGTCTTCTCTGGTATATCGATGCCCCGTCTCGATACACCCACGACTAGGGACTTTGAAGGATGCACTTATGGACTACCATGTCCCCACTAGTATGATCCGCATCATAGTCCAGGTAGTCAAGCACACATCCTAAGGGCTTTACCAACATGTAACAGATAGACAATCAGTATACACGTTAAGGTAAAGAGCAACCAGATAGCATACTATCATGTCGAGCAAGAAAGTCCTCCCTATATATGTCCCAGCATCCACTACAATATACATCCTATGTACAGTAATGACCTCTAGGGCATACATATAACTAACAGAATAGACCATGGTTAGTTATGATGGTTAGGGTTAAGCAAGAGACAAGAATGGTGGACTAGGTCAAAGCTTCATGAAGCTTCAACAAAACTACAAATAAAGCCACCATTCTTTTCTTATCTTTTCCAAAATGAAAAAACAAATAAATAAAGGAATAGGCAAAACCTTAATCATCAACTTAACCATGGTTTAATTCTTTACACTTAACCAAATAAGCATGTATCATCAAACATGATACAATCATGTGCACAAAAGTATATCACATATACAACTTGCACAAAGCAAGTGAGAAAATCCATTTAAAGTGAACCAATATTAGTTAATGCAAAGTAATATATCAAATATATAATTATACATTAAATCATTAAATCAACACTTGATTTAACGATCCGGTCATATCGCATATGACCAACTAATATCTAATGTATCGGCTTATCGAATCAATCCTTGATTCGATAACAAGGTTATATCGCATATAACCATTCGACACATTCATCGCGAGAATAGAATATGGTATCATATACACGCATTATTCTCGGTCCCGCACATATCTCATATGCGCTCCTATTTCGTTTCGCTTGAGCCAGGAAACCTCTGTGTAGGACTCTAAAGACTCGTCAATACGCCGGCAGCAGGTGATGATCATATCAAACACCCACAAGCTGCAAGCGGTCTGCTAAACGTAACGGCTACCCGGGTATTGAGCGATCAGAAGATCGACGAGCAAGCCCGCTCATACTCCTGTGAATCCAACCAATAACACTTACCGTACAGTCCGGTCTCGTCGTCTGATATGTCGCATATCTCGCCTAGGGGTGGTAAACGTCAGACCCCAATAGCTCGATAAGTCGTGTCGATATGAGGTCTATAACAGTTTGAGAAACTACAGGTAACACTTACCAGTAAATCTCAGCAACCCTGGCCAGGGATTTCCGGTTATAGCCAATCGAACACTGCGCAACATCAACTCCCTATACCGGGAGAGACGAATCCCCTCCTATCGCTCATTGCCTCCATGTGACTCGGGACTGTACCCAAAAACCACCGTTTTGCACGCCCTCTTGGACATGGTAAGGTGGAAATCAAAGCACAGTGGGAACCACACAAGACTCTTTGACGATCTCGGTTCAACAGACTACTCTGTACCAGTGTCACCAGAGAACTGCCATCTGACGTAAGGTATAATACCATCTGGGGGTTCTCAGCGAGTCCGTCCAGTGTACCCTGTCTCCACTGAGCACCCGTATATCATCTCTGATGTCATACACCAATGGATATGGGATCATCCATCGCCCATCTGTATGGGTCGAGAAGGTATACGCTAGTCTACTCTGGTATATCGATGTCCCGTCTCGATATACCCACGACTAGGGACCTTGAAGGATGTACTTATGGACTACCATGTCCCCACTAGTATGATCCGCATCATAGTCCAGGTAGTCAAGTACACATCCTAAGGGCTTTACCAACATGTAACAGAGAGACAATCAATGTACACGTTAAGGTAAAGAGTAACCTGATATCATACTATCATGTCGAGCAAGAAAGTCCTCCCTATATATGTCCAAGCACCCACTACAATATACATCCTATGTATAGTAATGGCCTCTAAGGCATACATATAACTAACAACACTAGTGGGGGCTGGGTCGTCTACAAGCACATCCTTATAAAGGTCCCTAGTCGTAGGATTATCGTGACAGGGCATCGATACTCAGAGTAGACTAGTGTATACGCTTCTCATCCCAGCAGGGGAGATGGTCTGTCCTACAGCCATCAGTATGTCGTACTAGAGATAGTATGTAGGTGCTCATTTGATTATGAGTTACACTGGACGGACTCGTGCGGAACTGCTGGTTGGTATTATACCTATCGTCAGGAAGCAGTTCCCAGGTGACATGAGTACAGCTTAGTTTGTTGACTTGACACTGCTACTTCGCCTCAAGTGTGTTCTCACCGTTATTAGATTACTACCCTACCACGTCTCTGCTGAGTCGTGCAAACAGGTAGTAGTTGGGTGCAATCCCGAAGCACTTGGAGGCAGTGGCGGTTGGATAGGATTTGTCTCTCTCGGTATTGGGGGTTGATGTCGCACTGTGTTCGGAAAGCCATTACATAAAGTCCCAGGCCAGGGTAAGCAAGATTTGCCAGCAGGGATTCCAGTAGTTTCTCAGGGTGTTTCTGGCCGCACTCTGACATGACTTATTGCACTATTAGGGGTCTGACGCTTGCCTCCCCCTAGGACCGATATGCGACACTCTTAGACGAACAGACCAGACAGTATGGAGATTTCCACAGACAGGCTCAGTAGGGGTACGGATGAGTTTCCTCATCGACCTTCTTATCGACAGATACCTGGGCAGCCGTTATGTACAGCTTGTGCTACTGACGCGCTTGTGGTTAAACCCACCGCCAGAGTACTGTCGAGTCTTTAGAGTCCCACACAGAGGGTTTCCCAGCTTCGGGCGAAATGTGTAGAGGTCGTATGGTTTTACGATAAGGTTCGATCACATACATGTACTTGTGCACATATGATGTTTGGGCGGACAATACAAATGGCTTTGGTTTAAGCTGGATCCTGGTATTTGATTATTGGATTAATTTCGTCTCATTGTATTCGTGTTTCTCGGGATACGGATGCGGGTATATATACGGATGAGAGGGGTATTCTTGTAATTTGATCAAGATTACAACTTGGAGAATAACACCTCAACTAGGGTTTTTCTTTTTGGATTAATTCTTTTGTGAGGTGGAGAAAATGAGAGAAGAAACTTTGTGGTATTTTAGTGAAATGAAATTATGGTTTCTTTTTGACTTTCTTGGATTCATTTGGCTTTTGTTGACTTAGATATTTGTTAGATACTTTCTTATAGTTTAAATGCCAAAACTCTAGCTCATTTCACTTAATTCTTTTTACAAAAAGAAATCTATAGATACTTTCTCCTCCTCATTTCCTCAAGCTTTTCTCCAACTCCTCTCAAACCCTAACCATCTCATGAGTTGAGAATGGTAGGGTTTAGTGAGACAACTTGATCCCTCATCACTCTTTACACATCCTAGGCTACTAAGTTTAGTACACCAAGTGACCTAGTTGCCTCAAGTTAGAGGTTAAGCTCAAAGTCGGATCTCTCGGGTGGATCTTCTACGATTTGGAGAAGACGACGAGGAGGTGCAATCCGTTCTCAGTTCAAGGAGCTCATGACTTGGAGAAGGACAACGTAGAGGTGAAGGGCAGCGAGAACTTTGCAGGGTTACTAGGCACTCTCACAAGGGCCTATAAGGCATCAACCATGCCCGATTTAAAATTTAGACGTGCCGAACAACCGTAACCAAGATCTTTAAACTAGAGATTAGGCGAAACAAAGCATGTTAAACACTTTAACACTAAGAGTTTAGGATTACAACCTTTGTAGTCCGGTCCTTCACTTCTAAAGCTCCGTGTTGAGGTCCCTTCGCTGCGATCATCGAGTACCCGGACTTTAGAGAGGCTCCACGAAGAGAAAGATGCAAGCTTGCTTCCGATCTTCGATAACAAAGATGATCTACTTTGAAGTTTCTTTAACACAAGCTCTCACTCACTAATGAAGTGAACACTCTAATCTAAATAGTTAGGATAGATTAGGATGATGAAGTAGGATTTTAGCTCTCATTTGTTTTCTATTTCTCACTCAAAATCATCACTAATGAAAAATCTAGTAAGCTTTTCAATGAAAGAAGAAGGAAGAAGAAGATCTAATCCGTTTGTGATGAATAATGAAAGTCAAATATCATTACAAATGCAACCATGGTTAATTCAAGAAAGACTTAACCATTGTAAAGATCTAACCATAATAAAGGGTGTGGGTTGGGTTAAGTAAATATCTTGCAAAATATCTAAACTAAATATCTTTGCAAGAAACAAAACAAAACCTTCTAGAAAGTTCTAGAAAAGATTAATCCAAATCAAACCCTAACCATGTTTAATCTCTACTAAACTTGTTGCATTAATAACCATATCATGCTACAATATTATATATCACATATACAATATTTATTGTAACAAAATAAAATAATACAATTAACATATATCGCATATATATCAATGTATTACCCGAGTGAGAAAAAGAATCTTTAAGTGAGCTTATATTTGTTAATGTAATTTAATATATCAAATATATAATTATACATTAAATTATCGAATCAACACTTGATCCGATAATCCGGCTGTTTCACAAATAACCGACTAATATAATCTGTATCATTTCATCGAATCAACACTTGATCCGATGACCCGGCTATATCACATATACCCGGCCGATAACGCGAGAATCTTGTACGGTACCATATACACGTATTGTTCTCGGTCCCGCACATATCATATATGTGCTCCTACTCCGTTTTGCCTGAGTCAAGAAACCTCTGTGTAGGACTCTAAAGAATCGTCAATACGCCGGCAGTAGGTGATGATAATATTAAACACCCACAAGCTGCAAGCGGTCAGCTAAACGTAACAGCCACCCAGGTATTGAGCGATCAGAAGATCAACAAGCAAGCCTGTACATTCTCCTGCGAATCCAATCAGTAACACTCTCGTACAATCCGGTCTCTTCGTCTGATATGTCGCATATCTCGCCTAGGGGTGGTAAACGTAAAACCCCAGTAGCTTGATAAGTGGTGTCGATATGAGGTCTATAACAGTTCGAGAAACTACTGATAACACTTACCAGTAAATCTCAGCAACCCTGGTCAGGGATTTCCAGTTATAGCCACTCGAACACAGCGCAATATCAACTCCCTATACCGGGAGAGACAAAGCCCTCCTATCGCTCATTGCCTCCATGTGATTCGGGACTGTACCCAAAAGCCACCTTTTTGCATGCCCTCTTGGACATGGTATGATGGAAATCAAAGCACAGTCGCAATCACACAAGACTCTATGACGATCTCGGGTCTACAGACTAACCTGTACCTGTGTCACCAGAGAACTGCCATCTGACATGGTGTATAATACCATCTGGGAGTTCTCGGCGAGTCCGTCCAGTGTACCCAGTCTCCACTGAGCACCCGTACACCATCCTTGATGTCAAACACCGATGGATATGGGATCATCCATCTCCCATCATATGGGTCAAGATGCGTATACTGTAGGGTTCCTAGGCACACTAATGAGGACTCACAAGGCATCAACCATGCCAATTTCAAATTTTACAAGTGCCGAGAAACCCTAAGACGGATTCGTTGACTAGAGTTTAGGCGAAAAGTGAAACTAGTTAACATTTTTAACTAAAAGAAAGAGGCTACAACCTTTGTAGATCCGGTTCTCCACTTCCTTAGCTCCATGTAGACGTCCTCTCACTGTCCATGTCCGATCCCGGATTCTAGCATCGGCTTCATCGAAGAAATGGGCGGGCTAGGTCGTCGGCTTCGATGTCGAAGAAGATCTACGTCGAGGCAACACAAGATCAAGCTCTAACTTCACCAAGTCATGAAACTAGTGAAGAAAACACCCTATACTACTAGGCAAGAGGTAGAGGATGAAGAAACAGGAGGTGGGTTCAATTTAGAATTGGATTTCTCACTCTTTTACTCAAGATGCCATTAAAGCTAGTAAGCTTTTCTTCTTGTTCAAGAGGAAGAAGATGAAGATAGAATATGATAAGTGTTAGATTAAAAATGAAAATAATATGAATACTTATCATATACTAACCATGGTCAAGTATAGAGAGTAAACTAGGGTTAGGTGAATGGTTAGGTTAAGAGAAGAAAACAAAAATGGTCAAGGTTTCAACCCCTCATGAAAGAAACAAGAAAAGCCACCATTTCCATTTTCTTTTCCAAAATCAATAATCAAAATAAATAAATGAATAAGTAATAAAAACCCTAACCATTCATATAACCATGGTTTAATCTTTACACAAACTCAAGTTAACATGTATCATCAAACATGATACAATCAAGTGCACACAAAAAATATATCACATATACAATGTGCACATCAAGTGAGAAAATCCTTTTAAAATGAACCAATACTAGTTAATGCAAAGTAATATATCAAATATATAATTATACATTAAATCATTAAATCAACACTTGATTCAATGATCCGGTCAAGTCGTACATAACCGACTAGTATCGAATGTATCGACTTATCGAATCAATCTTCGATTCGATAACTAGGTTATATCGCATACAACCAATCGAAACATTCATCGCGAGATTGAAATACGGTATCACATACATGCATTATTCTCGGTCCCGCACATATCTCATATGCGCTCCTATTTCATTTCGCTTGAGCCAGGAAACCTCTGTGTAGGACTCTAAAGACTCGTCAATACGCCGGCAGCAGATGATGATCATATCAAGCACCCACAAGCCGCAAGCGATGTGCTAAACGTAACGGCCACCCGGGTATTGAGCGAT
The DNA here is from genome assembly GCA_030015575.1 of Agapanthus africanus. Taxonomy (NCBI): domain Eukaryota; kingdom Viridiplantae; phylum Streptophyta; class Magnoliopsida; order Asparagales; family Amaryllidaceae; genus Agapanthus; species Agapanthus africanus. Next base: position 247,759,884 of record CM057343.1, on the reverse strand, counting down.
CATAAGATCGACGAGCAAGCCCGCTCACACTCCTGTGAATCCAACCAGTAACACTTACCGTACAGTCCGGTCTGTTCGTCTGATATGTCGCATATCAAGTCTAGGGGTGGTAAACGTCAGACCCCAATAACCGATAAGTCATGCCGATGTGAGGCTCATAACGGGTCGAGAAACTACTGGTAACACTTACCAGCAAAACTCAGATCAACCCTGGCCAGGGACTTCCCTGTTACGGCCAATCAAGCACAGCGCAACATCAACCCCCAATACCGGGAGAGACGAAACCCCTCCTATCGCTCATTGCCTCCATGTGACTCGGGACTGTACCCAAAAACCACCATTTTGCACGCCCTCATGGACGTGGTAAGGTGGAGATCAAAGCACAGTGGGAATCACACAAGACTCTATGACGATCTCGGGTCTACAGACTAACCTGCACAAGTGTCACCTGAGAACTGCCATCTGACGTGAGGTATAATACCATCTGGGAGTTCTCGGCGAGTCCGTCCAGTGTACGCAGTCTCCACTGAGCACACGTATAACATCTCTGATGTCAAACACCAATGGATATGGGATCATCCATCGCCCATCTCACGGGTCGAGAAGCGTATACGCTAGTATACACTGGTATATCGATGCCCCGTCTCGATACACCTACGACTTGGGACCTTGAAGGATGTACCTATAGACTACCATGTCCCCACTAGTATGATCTGCATCATAGTCCAGGTAGTCAAGTACACATCCTAAGGGCTTTATCAACATGTAACTATAAGACAGTTTAAAGAGACAAGTGTACATGTTAAGATAAAGAGCAACCAGATAGCATACTATCATATCGAGCAAGAAAGTCATCTCTATATATGTCCAAGCATCCAATATAAAATACATCATCTGTACAATACTGGCCTCTAGGGCATACATACAACTAACAATCTCCCACTTGCACTAGGGCCAGCTGCTGTAGTATCGCATACCGAGCATCCCGAAGAGTCTCTCAAACTGTATCTGGGGAATGGCCTTCGTGAGTGGATCCGCCGTGTTATTCTTCGTGTCAACCCTCCTGACCTCGATCTCCCGGCGATCAACTATCTCCCGGATCAGGTGATACCGCCTCAGAATATGCCTGGATCGCTGATGGGACCTGGGTTCCTTGACCAAAGCCACCGCTCCATTGTTATCACAATACAAAGGTATTGGATGCTCAATGGATGGAACCACTCCAAGTTCAGTAATGAACTTCTTGATCCAGACAGCCTCTTTAGCAGCATCGTTGGCAGCGATGTATTCAGCCTCCATCGTCGAGTCTGCCACGGTTTCCTGCTTGGAACTCTTCCAGCTAACCGCCCCTCCGTAAAGGGTAAAGACAAATCCCGACTGCGACTTAGAGCCGTCCTTATCATTCTGGAAGCTCGAATCGGTAAAGGACTCCACTTGGAGTTCTCCGTTACCATACACCAAGAGCATCTCTTTAGTCCTTCGCAAGTACTTGAGAATGCTCTTCACAGCTGTCCAGTGACTCTCTCCAGGATCAGCTTGATACCTGCTCACTACACTTAGTGAGTATGCAACATCGGGTCTGGTATATAGCATCGCGTACATGATAGAGCCTACAGCCGAAGCATAGGGTATCCCTTGCATGCGAGCTCTCTCCAAATCAGTCTTGGGAGACATCTCTTTGGAGAGAGTGACTCCAGAGATCGTGGGCAAGTTCCCACGCTTGGATTCTTCCATACTAAACCTCTTTAGTATGGTGTCAATGTACTTGGATTGGGACAATCCCAATATCCGTTTGGATCTATCTCTATAGATCCTGATTCCCAATATGCAGGAGGCATCACCAAGATCTTTCATTGAGAATCTTTGTGATAAGAAGAGCTTGACCGATTGCAGCATAGGAATATCATCTCCTATCAAGAGTATGTCGTCCACGTACAATACGAGGAAGACTACCTTACTCTCTGCCACCTTCTTGTAAATACAAGGTTCATCTGGGTTTTTGACGAAATCAAACTTTTTGATAACGACGTCAAAGCAGATGTTCTAACTCCGCGATGCTTGCTTTATTCCATAAATGGATTTAAGCAGCTTGCACACCTTCCCGCTGCTCCCACTGTCTACGAAGCCCTCTGGCAGAGTCCTATACACACACTCTTCTAAATCACCATTTAGAAAGGCGGTCTTAACATCCATTTGCCAGATTTCGTAATCATGATATGCAGCGATGGCAAGCATGATCCGGATGGATTTAAGCATAGCCACTGGAGAAAAGGTTTCGTCATAGTCCACACCTGGTCTTTGACGAAAACCCTTTGCAACAAGTCTAGCTTTGAAAGTCTCCACTTTCCCATCTACACCAAGTTTTTTCTTGAAGATCCACTTGCTCCCAATGGGTTTTACCCCTTCAGGAGCAACTTCCAAAGTCCATACTTTGTTGGTGTACATGGATTCCATCTCGGACCGCATAGCATCCAGCCATTTCACTGAGTCCCTACTCGTGATGGCCTGCTCGAAGCTAGTCGGGTCATCATCCTCCATGATGCAATCCTCGCTCCCACCATCCATGAGAAAACCTTAGTATCTCTCAGGTGGGCGAGGAACCCTACTGGATCGGCGGAGAGGCTGAGGTTCATTGGGAGCCACTGAATCTTCTGGTTCTACTAAATCTTCTGTTGTGTTTTGTTCAGCTGGAACCTCTTCCAGTTCTACCTTAGAGCCACTAATCTCTTTTGCAAGAAATTCCTTTTCTAAAAAGGTGGCATGTTGAGCAACAAATACTCTTTGTTCCTCACTTAGGTAGAAAATATACCCTTGCAAATGTTTGGGATATCCAACAAATTTACACAAAACAGACCTTGCCTCGAATTTGTCCGGTTTTTGTGTTTTGACATAGGTCGGGCAACCCCATATCTTTATAAAATTAAGATATGGTCTCTTCCCCTTCCATATCTCATATGATGTGGTAGGCACAGATTTGGTGGGAACCCTATTCAGTAGGTATGCTGCTGTTTCCAGTGCATATCCCCAGAAGGAAACAGGTAACTCAGCTACACTCATCATAGAGCGCACCATATCTAATAGGGTGCGGTTCCTCCGTTCTGATACACCGTTGTGCTGTGGTGTATATGGAGGAGTCAGCTGAGAGAGAATCCCATTCTCTTTTAGGAAGTCCAGGAATTCATTGCTCAAGTTTCACCTCCTCGATCAGATCGAAGGATTTTAATACTTTTTCCGGTTTGGTTTTCGACTTCTTGTTTATATTCTCTAAATTTCTCAAAAGCTTCTGATTTGTGTTTCATCAGGAACACATATCCGAATCTAGAGAGATCGTCAGTGAATGTAATGAAGTACGAAGAACCATCCCTGGCATGTGTAGACATGGGACCGCATACATCACTATGTATCAGTCCCAAGAGTTCGGTAACTCTTTCTCCGTGTCCCGTAAATGGAGTTTTGGTCATCTTGCCTTTGAGACATGACTGGCAAGTGTCATAAGATGAAAATTCGAATGGTTTCAAATATCCATTCTTATGCAACTTAGCCAGTCGTGTCGCATTGATTTGACCCAGTCTACAATGCCACAAGAAGGATTCGTTGAGTTCAGAACTCTTCCTCTTGTGTGTGTTTGTTATGCTCAGAACTGTTGATTGATTTAGAACATAAATGCCATTGCACAACGTGCCTGATCCAACCAACTTTTGGTCACGGAAAATGTTCATAACATTATCCTGTAATACAAAATTATATCCCTCTTTACTCAATAAAGAAACCGATATAATGTTGCATATCAGGTTCGGCATGTAATAGCATTCGTTCAGAACCAATGTATTACCAGTTGGTAATGCAAGGTGATATTCCCCGACAGTCTTAGCTGCAACAATTGCACCATTTCCAACTTTAATGTCTTTATCACCTTCTCCAAGTTCTCTACCTTTCCTGAGCCCATGTAACTTATTACATATATGGGATCCTGACCCGGTATCTAATACCCAGGACGTAGGGCAAATGGAGAAACAGTTCTCTGTAACGAACACACCCGAAGAAACTGCATCGACATGTACTTTCTTCATTCGGGTGGCATGGAAATCCTGGCATTCCCCTATATCCTGTTCAGTCCTATAACTCTTATAAGAAAGAACGGAACCAACGTTCCCCAGCACAGTATAACATGCGGGTTCGGTCAATACATCCATATTATTATCTTTATTAGGGCATGACATGGTCGCTACCTGGCGAGAGAGAGAAGAAAACACTTTAGCGTATGCTCTTGCTAGATCAGATTGGTTATTATCTTATCTAATCAGGATGGCTCCCACTAGTTTTTATCAAATCTTCCTTCAAACCCTAAAAGGAAAGACTAGCCGGGATAAATTACACCCTACAACTTCTATAATCTTTCAGCCAGGCCAGTGTCGGTACTTTGAGGGAGGTTCCCCGTGCTTTCGTACGGACCTAATTAAAGTAAACCTCGTTTTCCCAGAGGCGTAACCCCGTTGACACCTTTCTAGACACCTACTTGATCGGCTAATTGTAATGTGCAAAACTCTCCCAGGAGTAACTCTTACTCGCAGTGGGTATCGGGATCCAACTATCTCATAGAAGGTATGCAATCTTATTGCAAATTTCAACACTTGAAATTCCCGATAATATTTTGCCCCAAGCATCCTATGACCTTGATGGAGGTCAACAAACCACAGGGTGCAAGTCAAGTTCAACCCGTCATTTCTTGATTGAATCAAACCCACCCGCACGACCCTTGACGGAGGTCAACAAGGTCGTACGACTACCCTAATCCAATCTGCATCATATGCATAAGCAGATAAATACTAGTTAGCTACCGCACACTACGCCTTGACGGAGGTCAACAAACGTAGCACGAATACTAAGTAGGATTTATCTGAAATGACGGAGGGCTACGTCAGGTTTTTCTGAAAACCTATTGCGTAATGAACTTGATATCATTGTAGAATCAAGTGAAGTTTTGAAATGGAGTGATTTTGAGGCTTTTCTAGTTTTGCTAAAGGGGTCATTCCCGGTGAAGGGATCGTCGGCACTTTCCTCATCGAATAAGGTGCAGGGTATATCATATATACTGCTATACAAAGCAAAACTCTAAAAGCAATCAAAAGCAAACCGAGTGTGTAGCATCTGCCAGTTATTGCTAAAGGGGTCACTCCCGGTGAAGGGATCTCGGCCCTTTCCTCATCGAATAAGGTGCAGGGTATATCATATATACCGCTATGCAAAGCAAAACTGTAGCTACCCTTTTTGTTTAAAATTTGATTCTACAATATCTTTTAGGTTTCTTTTCTTTCATTAATCACATTAATGAAGTCCCATCATTTAAGTTACCTAAACATCACAGATAAATACGACGTACACTTATGCCATCCGCATTCGCCTCGATGTCCCCTCGTGCACCGTTAGGTTAGGTAACTAACGACAGAGCATGGCAGGGCTAGTGCGGGTGCAAAACATAAGTAACGTCTATATAATATATCATATATACTATATACTGTATCCATCAGAACATATCAAATGATCACATCACAGATATCGCAGCAGAAAATATCATATGAAATATTGGATATACTAGGACGTCCGTGTTTTCAATACGAGCCAGTATAAAACACGGATTCCATGGTCGTGATGAATAGCCAATCCCACACCCCTAGACCCCTACGAGAGCGGCAAGCAACCCTACCAATTCTAGGGTTAAGAGACCCGGACTCGACTCCTCGAGATGGTCTTCCACTGGACCCTAGAACCCGGTTACTTGTTCTCCCCTCTTTGGGTCTATCCTAATGCGGAAAAGTAAATAATATACATCAACGGTGACATCTTCCGCAACCTGGAAGTGCCCCAATAAAAGAATATTACATACAAGTTTTTACATGAATGAAAATGAAAAACACTCATCTCACATAAAAAACCCGGCTATTCAAACACGACGATCCAATATAACATATCCAGCAACACATAACATCACATGTCATCAACGTAAGTAAATATGCGCATCCCAATTGTCGTTGACATATAGCAACGAAACCGGCGATATCACATATTACACTTACGCTCACAGAAAAGAAAGTTTAAAACTACAACAGTTGGAAGCCGCAACCTCTTTAGACATCGCATGCCTAATCATATGAAATACTTAGACATCACATGCCTAACAATTATAAACCCCGTATTTTAGTCTTATTATCGAAAACACTTTTCAATATGAAGTGAGACTAAACCGCCAGATTTATAACATTCATTCAGTTATCTCATAACTGTGTGTGAATTCCAATTATTGTATCCCATTCCGGATAAATAAAAAATATTAAACTTTCCGATCAAACATTCGAACACCCAAGTTTTCCCGAAACCGTTCAACACATGAAATAAGTTCAAAGACATTCACTTCATGCCTCAGTACCAACGGTCCAGCCGTAGAAGGGTCAAGCCAACGCCTCACATGTAGCACGCCGTACTGCCCCAAACCCTAAGGTTCAAAGGGCAGTTCAAGACGGTCACATAATCGAGTTAAGGTTTGTTGTCTTCTAGAGGGACCATCGCGTTACTTGCACTACTTAGAACGTCATTAAACTACGGAAAAGTCCAACAATTGAAAATTTTCCGGCAGGGGAAAGATTGGGTATTTACATCCGGTCGAACTTTTTAACTATTCTAAAATTATCCGGAAAAACACATAGACAAAATTTGATAATCCGATCGATTCTTCGAAGCTCCAAAACACCCCAGAAAACTCAACTCTTGAGTTCAGATTAAAAAATCCTAGAAAACTCAGCACCTCAAGAAACAAATTACTGTGCAAAATTGGAAGGCTGACGTCATTAGATGGTCGCGGAACCGCCGCATAAGCCAGGCTTCTGCCGCGGTTCCGCGGCGCTTTAGACGTATCTTTTGGTAATTTTTGCACCATAATTCTTAGAATTTCATGCTGAATTTTTTAAGAATTTTTAATCTGGAAAAAAACCAGTTTTTGAAAAAAGTCCAGAGAGCATGAAAAATTAGGGTTTCGATGTTCGTTCGGATTTCAAACGTTGTCTAGACTTCGCCTAAGGCTCTAGCTAGGCTCTGATACCACTGTAGGGTTCCTAGGCACACAAATGAGGTCTCACAAGGTATCAACCATGCCAATTTCAAATTTTACAAGTGCCAAGAAACCCTAATACAGATTCGTTGACTAGAGTTTAGGCGAAAAGTGAAACTAGTTAACATTTTTAACTAAAAGAAAGAGGCTACAACCTTTGTAGATCCGGTTCTCCACTTCCTTAGCTCCATGTAGACGTCCTCTCGCTGTCTATGTCGGATCCCGGACTCTAGCATCGGCTTCATCGAAGAAATGGGCGGGCTAGGTCGTCGGCTTCGATGCCGAAGAAGATCTACGTCGAGGCAACACAAGATCAAGCTCTAACTTCACCAAGTCATGAAACTAGTGAAGAAAACACCCTATACTACTAGGCAAGAGGTAGAGGATGAAGAAATAGGAGGTGGGTTCACTTTAGAATTGGATTTCTCACTCTTTTACTCAAGATGCCATTAAAGCTAGTAAGCTTTTCTTCTTGTTCAAGAGGAAGAAGATGAAGATAGAATATGATAAGTGTTAGATTAAAAATGAATATAATATGAATACTTATCATATACTAACCATGGTCAAGTGTATAGAGTAAACTAGGGTTAGGTGAATGGTTAGGTTAAGAGAAGAAAACAAAAATGGTCAAGGTTTCAACCCTTCATGAAGCTTCATGAAAGAAACAAGAAAAGCCACCATTTCCATTTTCTTTTCCAAAATCAATAATCAAAATAAATAAATGAATAAGTAATAAAAACCCTAACCATTCATATAACCATGGTTTAATCTTTACACAAACTCAAGTTAACATGTATCATCAAACATGATACAATCAAGTGCACACAAAAAATATATCACATATACAATGTGCACATCAAGTGAGAAAATCCTTTTAAAATGAACCAATACTAGTTAATGCAAAGTGATATATCAAATATGTAATTATACATTAAATCATTATATCAACACTTGATTCAATGATCCGGTCATGTCGCACCTAACCGACTAGTATCGAATGTATTGACTTATCGAATCAATCTTCGATTCGATAACTAGGTTATATCGCATACAACCAATCGAAACATTCATCGCGAGAATGAAATATGGTATCACATACACGCATTATTCTCGGTCCCGCACATATCTCATATGCGCTCCTATTTCGTTTCGCTTGAGCCAGGAAACCTCTGTGTAGGACTCTAAAGACTCGTCAATACGCCGGCAGCAGATGATGATCATATCAAGCACCCACAAGCCGCAAGCAGTGTGCTAAACGTAACGGCCACCCGGGTATTGAGCGATTAGAAGATCGACGAGCAAGCCCGCTCACACTCCTGTGAATCCAACCAGTAACACTTACCGTACAGTCCGGTCTGGTCGTCTGATATGTCGCATATCAAGTCTAGGGGTGGTAAACGTCAGACCCCAATAACCGATAAGTCGTGCCGATGTGAGGCTCATAACGGGTCGAGAAACTACTGGTAACACTTACCAGCAAAACTCAGATCAGCCCTGGCCAGGGACTTCCCTGTTACGGCCAATCAAGCACAGCGCAACATCAACCCCCAATACCGGGAGAGACGAAACCCCTCCTATCGCTCATTGCCTCCATGTGACTCGGGACTGTACCCAAAAACCACCATTTTGCACGCCCTCATGGATGTGGTAAGGTGGAGATCAAAGCACAGTGGGAATCACACAAGACTCTATGACGATCTCGGGTCTACAGACTAACCTGCACAAGTGTCACCTGTGAACTGCCATCTGACGTGAGGTATAATACCATCTGGGAGTTCTCGGCGAGTCCGTCCAGTGTACGCAGTCTCCACTGAGCACCCGTATACCATCTCTGATGTCAAACACCAATGGATATGGGATCATCCATCGCCCATCTCACGGGTCGAGAAGCGTATACGCTAGTCTACACTGGTATATCGATGCCCCGTCTCGATACACCTACGACTAGGGACCTTGAAGGATGTACCTATTGACTACCATGTCCCTACTAGTATGATCTGCATCATAGTCCAGGTAGTCAAGTACACATCCTAAGGGCTTTACCAACATGTAACTATAAGACAGTTTAAAGAGACAAGTGTACATGTTAAGATAAAGAGCAACCAGATAGCATACTATCATATCGAGCAAGAAAGTCATCTCTATATATGTCTAAGCATCCAATATAAAATACATTATCTGTACAATACTGGCCTCTAGGGCATACATACAACTAACATATACGCTAGTCTACTCTGGTGTATCGATGCCCTGTCTCGATACACCCTCGACTAGGAACTGTTATAGGATGTACTCATCGACTACCGTGGCCCTACTAGTATGATCTCATCATAGTCCCAGTAGTCGAGTACATATCCTAAGGGCTTTATCAACATGTAACATAGAGACAATCAGAGTGCATGTTAGGATAAAATGCAACCAGATAGCATACTATCATGTCGAGCAAGAAAGTCCTCCCTATATATGTCCAAGCATCCACTACAATATACATCATATATACAGAAATGGCCTCTACGGCATACATATAACTAACAATCTCCCACTTGCACTAAGGCCTTCTGTTGTGGTATCGCATACCCAACAATTAGCTGTGGTTGAAGTATCTCATACTCAACCATCCCATATAGTCTCTACTGGGAAAAAGGCCTTTGTGAGTGGATCCGCGCTGTTTTCCTCTATCTCTACCCTCCTAACCTCGATCTCCCTAGAGATCAACCATCTCCATGATCAGGTGATACTGCCTAAGAATTATATCTGGATTACTGATGGGACGGGGGTTCCTTAGCATAAGCCACAACTCCATTGTCACATAATAGTAGGAACGGAGTTCATCTTATGAAATTATATATATCCAGACTGCCTCTTTGGTAGCATCATTGGTAACGATATATCTTGTCTTTAATCGTCTAGTAAGTCACGGTATCTATCTTGGAACTCTTCCAACATACCATCCATCCACTGAGGGTAAAGACAATGCCTGCAACGGACATTCAGTTCCTTATCACCCTAGAACCTTTCCAGTGATTCTTCCCAGGATCTATTGATACCATCTCACTACAACTAGTGAGTATCCTAACATCCATTTAGATCTATCTTATAGATATAAAACCCAGGGTTTAGGAGGTATCACCTTGATCCTATAGAGAATCCTTGTGATAAGCGGAGATTGACCGAGCATAGCATAGGAAACTCCTTCCCTATCAAGAGTATGTCATCCACGTACTCTACGAGGATCACCACCATACTCTCTACTACATTTCTGTATATACAAGGTTCATCTACCATTTTGATGAAGTCAAACTCTTTGACAACCACATCAAAACAGATGTTCCAACTCCGCGATGCCTGCTTTATCACATAAAACATCTTGCACATGTTTCCGCTACTCCCACTGTTTACGAAGCCCTCTGGCTGTGTACTTATAGACGCTCTCTTCCAAATCAACATTTAGAAAAGCAGTCATGACACCCAACCGCCAGATATCCTAGTCATGGTATGTAGCCGTGGCAAGTAGGATCTGGATGGACTTAAGCATAGCTTTGAAAGTCTCAACTTTTCCATGTACACCAAGTAATCTTCTCAAGATATACTTACTCCTGATGGGGATTTAACCCTTCAAATAATGCAACCGAAGTCCATACTTTGTTGGTGTATAAGGATTCCATCTCAGATCACTAAGAATCCAGCCATTCTTAAAGAGTCCCACTCCTGATGGCCAGCTCGAAACTAGTTGGGTCATCATCTCATGATGCAATCCTCCCTCCAACTGTCATAGAGAAACCGAAGTATCTCTCGGGTGAGGAACCCTATTAGATCGGCGGAGAGGCTGAGCTTCGTTAGAGACTATTGAATCCTATGGTTCTACCAAATCATCAGCTGCAGTTTGTATAGATGGAACTCCTTCCAGTTCTACCTCATGACCAATAATTTCTTCACAAGAAACTCCCTTTCACAAAGGTGGCATGCTGAGAAACAAAACATCTTTTGTTCCTCGGTTTGGTAAAAGATATTCCCTTGCAAATGCTTGGGATATCCAGCAAACTTTCACAGAACTGACTTTGCCTCGAGCTTGTCCGGATTTTGCTTTTAGGCATAGGCTGGACAACCCCAAATCTTAACATACATAAGATATGGGCTATTCCCATTCCATATCACATATGAAGTGGTAGGCAACTGATTTGATTGGAACCCTATTCAATAGGTATGCAACTTCTCAATTGCATAACTCCCAAAAGGAAATAGGAAACTCGGTAGTACTCATCATAGAGCGCACCATATCTAATAGGGTGTGATTGCTCCGCCCCGATACACCTACGTGCTGTGGTGTATACGGAGGAGTAATGCTAAGAGAGAATCTCATTCTCCTCTAGAATAGTCCAGTATTTCCATGCTCAAGTATTCTCCTCCTTGATCTCATCAAAGGACATAATACTTATACCCGTTTTTGGTTCTCTACTTCTAACTTATATTCATTGAATTTCTCAAAAGTTCCAGACCTTTGTTTCAACAGGAACATATGTCCGTATCTTGAGAGATTATCAGTGAATGTAATGAAGTACAAAGAACCGGTCTTGGCATGTGTAGACAGGGGACCTTCATACATCAGCATGTATCAATCCCAAGAGTTTACTAACTCTTTCTCTGTTTCCAATAAACGGAGCTGTGGTCATCTTATCTCTGTGACATGACCGGAAAGTTTCACAAGATGTAAATTCAAACTAATTTAAATATGCATCTATATGTAACTTCAGCTAGTCCGGTCGCATTGATATGACCTAGTCTACAATGCCTCAAAAAGGATTCGTTCATTTCTGAACTCTTCCTATTGTGTGTGTTCTGTACATTAAGAACTGTAGTTTGATTTAAAACGTCTATGCTTTTAGATAACATGCCTGAACCGATCAACTCTTGATATAGGAAATATTCAAAACATTATCCAACAATACAAAATTATATCCTTTCTTTACTTATAAAGAGACTGATATGATGTTGTATATCAGGTTCGGTATCTAATAACATTCGTTTAGAATCAATGTATTCTGGTAATACAGGGTGATAACTACCAACAGAGTTGGCTGCAACACATGCACCGTTTCTATCTCATGAAATTTATCACCCGTTCTCAGTTCTCTACCTATCTGTAGCCCATGTAATAAATTACATATGTGGGATTCTGATCCGGTATCAAATACCCAGGACGTAAAGAATATTGAGAAACAGTTCTGTATAATGAACACACCCGAAGAACATGCATCAACATGCACTTTCTTTGTTTGGGCGGCACGGGAATTCTGGTAATCCCCTATTTCCTGCTCGGTCTTATAACATTTTTAAGTTGGAGCGGGACCAACGTTCTCTAGCGCAGTATAACAAGCGGGTTCGGTCAATATATCCGTATTATTATCTTGATTAAGGCGTGACATAGTCATAACCAGGAGAGAGAGAGAAGAAAACACTCAGTGTGCACTTTTACAAGATTAGATTGGTTATCAATTTATCTAATCAGGATGTCTCCCACTCTTTTAGTCAAATCATCCTTCAAACCCTAAAAGGTAAGACTAGCCGGGATTAATTACACCCTACAAGTTCACCAATCTTTCAGCCAGGCCAGTGCCGGTACTTTGAAGGAGGTTCCCCGTGCTTTCGCACGGACCTAATTAAAGTAAACCTCGGTTTCCCAGGGGTGTATCCCCGTTAACACCTTTCTAGACACCTACTTGATCGGCTAATTGTAATGTGTAAAACTCTCCCAGGAGTAACTCTTACTCACAGCGGGTATCGGGATCCAACTATCTCATAGAAGGTATGCAATCTCATTGCAAATTTCAACTCTTGAAATTCCCAATAATATTTTACCCCTAGCAGCTATATGACCTTAACATAGTCAACAAATCATAAGTGTTGGTCAAGTTCAACCCGTCATTTCCCGATTGAATTAAACCCACCCGCACGACCCTTAACATAGTCAACAAAATCGCATGACTACCCTAATCAAATCGCATCATATGCTTATACAGATTCGCACTAATCAGCTACCGTACACTACGCCTTCACATAGTCAACAAACGTAGCACGAATACTAACTTGTACTTATCTGAAATGACGGAGGGCTACGAAAGGTTTTTAAGAAAACCTTTTGCTTAATGAACTTGATATCGTTTGTAGAATCGATTGATTTTTAAGAGGAATGTTTTTGGGGCTTTTTCTACTTTTGCTAAAGAGGTCACTCCCGGTGAAGGGATTGTCGACTCTTTCCTCATCGAATATGGTGAAGGATATTTCACAAATATCACTATGCAAAGCAAAAACTATAGAAACAATCAAAAACAAACCGAGTTTGTAGCATCTGCTTGTTTCGCTAAAGAGGTTACTCCCGGTGAAGGGATCTCGGCTCTTTCCTTATCGAATAAGGTGTTGGATGTTCTATAAGGAACATCGCTATGCAAAGCAAGAACTAGAGCTACCAGTTTTTAAACAAGTTTCTACAACAACTTTAGGTTTCTTTTATTTCATTAATCTCATTAATGAAGTCCCATTTTATTATGCTTCACAAGTATCACATTTGAAACGAAATCTGCAATATAACATATATCTCATATATATAATATAAACATTCATCTCAAGCAGTAATATGATCTCATCACAGAACATTGCAGCAGAAGAAACATATATGAAATATTGGATATACTAGGAGGTCTGTGTTTTAGTATGAGCCTGTATAAAACACGGATTCCACGGTCGCGATGAATAGCCAAACCCACATCCCTAGACCCCTACGAGAGCGGCAAGCAACACTGCCAATTCTAGGGTTAGGAGACCCGGTCTCGACTCCTCGAGATGGTCTCCCACTGGACCCTAGAACCCGGTCACTTGTGCTCCCCACCTTGGGTCTACCTAATGCGGAAAAGTAAATAATATACAATAGTGACATCATCCTCATCCCGGAAGTGCCCCAATTGTTAGTTGTATGTATGCCCTAGAGGCCAGTATTGTACAGATGATGTATATTATATTGGATGCTTGGACATATATAGAGATGACTTTCTTGCTCGATATGATAGTATGCTATCTGGTTACTCTTTATCTTAACATGTACACTTGTCTCTTTAAACTGTCTTATAGTTACATGTTGATAAAGCCCTTAGGATGTGTACTTGACTACCTGGACTATGATGTAGATCATACTAGTGGGGACATGGTAGTCCATAAGTACATCCTTCAAGGTCCCTAGTCGTGGGTGTATCGAGACGGGGCATCGATATACCAGTATAGACTAGCGTATACGCTTCTCGACCCATGAGATGGGCGATGGATGATCCCATATCCATTGGTGTTTGACATCAGAGATGGTATACGGGTGCTCAGTGGAGACTGGGTACACTGGACGGCCTCACCGAGAACTCCCAGATGGGTCTATCCTAATGCGGAAAAGTAAATAATATACAAAAGGTGACAACTTCCGCTACCTGGAAGTGCCCCAAATAAAAGAATATTACATACAAGTTTTTACATGAATGAAAATGAAAAACACTCATCTCACATAAAAACCCCCGGCTATTCATCACGACCGTGGAATCCATGTTTTATACTGGCTCGTATTGAAAACACGGACGTCCTAGTATATCCAATATTTCATATATTTCTTCTGCTGCGATATCAGTGATATGATCATGTGATGCTCTGTGATGGATATAGTATATAGTATATATGATATATTATATAGACGTTACTTATGTTTTACACCCGCGCTAGCCCTGCCCTGCTCTGTCGTTAGTTACCTAACCTAACGGTGCACGAGGGGACATCGAGGCGAATGCGGATGGCATAAGTGTACGTCATATCTATCTGTGATGTTTAAGTATTTAATTGATGGGACTTCATTAATGTGATTAATAAAAGAAAAGAAACCTATGATGTTGTAGAATCAAATTTTAAACTAAACAGGTAGCTACAGTTCTTGCTTTGCATAGCGGTATATATGATATACCCTGCACCTTATTCGATGAGGAATGGACCGAGATCCCTTCACCGGGAGTGACTCCTTTAGCAATAACTGGCAGATGCTACACACTCGGTTTGTTTTTGATTGCTTCTATAGTTTCTGCTTTGCACAGCGATATATATTATATATCCCGCACCTCATTCGACGAGGAAAGGGCCGACGATCCCTTCACCGGGAGTGACCCCTTTAGCAAAACTAGAAAAGCCTCAAAATCACTCCATTTCAAAACTTCATTTGATTCTACAACGATATCAAGTTCATTACGCAATAGGTTTTCAGAAAAACCTATCGTAGCCCTCCGTCATTTCAGATAAGAACTGTTTAGTATTCGCGCTGCGTTTGTTGGCCTTTATCAAGGCGTAGTGTGCGGTAGCTAAATAGTGATTATCTGCTTATGCATATGATGCTGATTGTTTCAGGGTAGTCGTACGACCTTGTTGGCCTTTGTCAAGGGTCGTGCGGGTGGGTTTGATTCAATCAAGAAATAACGGGTTGAACTTGACTAGCATCCTGTGATTTGTTGGCCTTTGTCAAGGTCATAGGACACTAGGGGCAAAATATTATCGGGAATTTCAAGTGTTGAAATTTGCAATGAGATTGCATACCTTCTATGAGATAGTTGGATCCCGATACCCACTGCGAGTAAGAGTTACTCCTGGGAGAGTTTTACACATTACAATTAGCCGATCAAGTAGGTGTCTAGAAAGGTGTTAACGAGGTTACGCCTCTGGGAAAACGAGGTTTACAGTAATTAGGTTTGTGCGAAAGCACGGGGGACCTCCCTCAAAGTACCGACACTGGCCTGGCTGAAAGATTGGCGAACTTGTAGTGTGTAATTAATCCCGGCTAGTCTTTCCTTTTAGAGTTTGAAGGAAGATTTGATAAAAAGCAGTGGGAGCCATCTTGATTAGATAAGATAATAACCAATCTGATCTTGCACGAGCTTACGCTAAAGTGTTTTCTTCTCTCTCTCTCCAGGTAGCGACCATTTCATGCCTTAATAAAGATAATAATATGGATGTATTGACCGAACCCGTATGTTATACTGTGCTGGGGAACGTTGGTTCCGTTCTTACCTATAAGAGTTATAGGACTGAACAGGATATAGGGGAATACCAGGATTCCCATGCCACCCGAATGAAGAAAGTACATGTTGATGCATTTTCTTCGGGTGTGTTCGTTACTGAGAACTGTTTCTCCATTTGCTCTACGTCCTGGGTATTAGATACCGGGTCAGGATCCCATATATGAAATCAGTTACATGGGCTTAGGAAAGGTAGAGAACTTGGAGAAGGTGATAAAGACATAAGAGTTGGAAATGGTGCAATTGTTGCACCTAAGACTGTCGGGGAATATCACCTTGTATTACCAACTGGTAATACATAGGTTCTGAACGAATGCTATTACATGCCGAACCTGATATGCAACATTATATCGGTTTCTTTATTAAGTAAAGAGGGATATAATTTTGTATTACAGGATAATGTTATGAACATTTTCCATAACCAAAAGTTGGTTGGATCAGGCACGTTGTGCAATGGCATTTATGTTCTAAATCAATCAACAGTTCTGAACATAACAAACACACACAAGAGGAAGAGTTCTGAACTCAACGAATCCTTCTTGTGGCATTGTAGACTGGGTCACATCAATGCGACACGACTGGCTAATTTGCATAAGGATGGATATTTAAATCCGTTTGAATTTTCATCTTATGACACTTGCCAGTCATGTCTCAAAGGCAAGATGACCAAAACTCCGTTTACGGGACACGGAGAAAGAGTTACCGAACTCTTGGGGCTGATACATAGTGATGTATGCGGTCCCATGTCTACACATGCCAGGGATGGTTCTTCATACTTCATTGCATTCACTGACGATCTCTCTAGGTTCGGGTATGTGTTCCTGATGAAACACAAATCAGAAGCTTTTGAGAAATTTAGGGAATATAAACAAGAAGTTGAGAACCAAACCGGAAAAAGTATTAAAATCCTACGATCTGATCGAGGAGGTGAATACTTGAGCAATGAATTCCTGGAATTCCTAAAAGAGAATGGGATTCTCTCTCAACTGACTCCTCCATAAACACCACAGCACAACGGTGTATCAGAACGGAGGAACCGCATCCTATTAGATATGGTGCGCTCTATGATGAGTACAGCCGAGTTACCTATTTCCTTCTGGGGTTATGCGCTGGAGACAGCAGCATACCTATTGAATCAAGTTCCATCTAAATCTGTACCTACCACACCATATGAGATATGGAGTGGGAAGAGACCATGTCTTAAACGAGTTAAGATATGGGGTTGCCCGGCCTATGTCAAAAGGCAAAATCCGGACAAACTCGAGGCATGGTCAGTTCTATGTAAGTTTGTGGGATATCCCAAACATTCACATGGATATCTTTTCTACCATACAGAGGAACAAAAAGTGTTTGTTTCTCGACATGCCACCTTTTTAGAAAAGGAATTTCTTGTAAAAGAAATTAGTGGGGATATGGTAGAACTGGAAGAAATTCCGGCTACACAAACTCAAACTGAAGATTTAGTGGAACCAGAGGATTCAGTAGTACCCGACGAACCCCAGCCTCTCCGCCGATCTAGTAGGGTTCCTCGCCAACATGAGAGATACTACGGTTTTCTCATGGACGGTGGGAGCGAGGATTGCATCATGGAGGATAATGACCCAACTAGCTTCGAGCAGGCCATCACGAGTGGGGACTCAGTGAAATGGCTGGATGCTATGCGGTCCGAGATGGAATCCATGTACACCAACAAAGTATGGACTTTGGAAGTTGCTCCTGAAGGGGTAAAACCCATTGGGAGCAAATGGATCTTCAAGAAAAAACTTGGTGTAGATGGGAAAGTGGAGACTTTCAAAGCTAGACTTCTAGCAAAGGGTTTTCGTCAAAGACCAGGTGTGGACTATGACGAGACCTTTTCTCCAGTGGCTATGCTTAAATCCATCCGGATCATGCTTGCCATCGCTGCATATCATGATTACGAAATCTGGCAAATGGATGTTAAGACCGCCTTTCTAAATGGTGATTTAGAAGAGTGCGTGTACATGACTCAGCCAGAGGGCTTCGTAGATAGTGGGAGCAGCGGGAAGGTATGCAAGCTGCTTAAATCCATTTATGGATTAAAGCAAGCATCGCGGAGTTAGAACATCTGCTTTGATGTCGTTATCAAAGAGTTTGATTTCGTCAAAAATCCAGATGAACCTTGTATCTACAAGAAGGTGGCAGAGAGTAAGGTTGTCTTCCTCGTATTGTACGTGGACGACATACTCTTGATAGGAAATGATATTCCTATGCTGCAGTCGGTCAAGCTCTTCTTATCACAAAGATTCTCAATGAAAGATCTTGGTGATGCCTCCTGCATATTGGGAATCAGGATCTATAGAGATAGATCCAAACGGATATTGGGATTGTCCCAATCAAGGTACATTGACACCATACTAAAGAGGTTTAGTATGGAAGAATCCAAGCGTGGGAACTTACCCACGATCTCTGGACTCACTCTCTCCAAAGAGATGTCTCCCAAGACTGATTTGGAGAGAGCTCGCATGCAAGGGATATCCTATGCTTCGGCAGTAGGCTCTATCATGTATGCGATGCTATGTACCAGACCCGATGTTGCATACTCACTAAGTGTAGTGAGTCGGTATCAAGCAGATCCTGGAGAGAGTCACTGGACAGCTGTGAAGAACATTCTCAAGTACTTGTGAAGGACTAGAGATATGTTCTTGATGTATGGTAACGGAGAACTCCAAGTGGAGTCCTTTACCGATTCGAGCTTCCAGAGTGATAAGGACGACTCTAAGTCGCAGTCGGGCTTTGTCTTTACCCTTTACGGAGGGGCGGTTAGCTGGAAGAGTTCCAAGCAGGAAACCATGGCAGACTCGACGATGGAGGCTGAATACATCGCTGCCAACGATGCTGCTAAAGAAGCTGTCTGGATCAAGAAGTTCATTTCTGAACTTGGAGTGGTTCCATCCATTGAGCATCCAATACCTTTGTATTGCGATAACAATGGAGCGGTGGCTTTGGCCAAGGAACCCAGGTCCCATCAGCGATCCAGGCATATTCTGATGCGGTATCACCTGATCCGGGAGATAGTTGATCGCCGGGAGATCGAGGTCAGGAGGGTTGACACGAAGAACAACACTGCGGATCCACTCACGAAGGCCATTCCCCAGATACAGTTTGAGAGACTCTTCGGGATGCTCGGTATGCGATACTACAGCAGCTGGCCCTAGTGCAAGTGGGAGATTGTTAGTTGTATGTATGCCCTAGAGGCCAGTATTGTACAGATGATGTATATTATATTGGATGCTTGGACATATATAGAGATGACTTTCTTGCTCGATATGATAGTATGCTATCTAGTTACTCTTTATCTTAACATGTACACTTGTCTCTTTAAACTGTCTTATAGTTACATGTTGATAAAGCCCTTAGGATGTGTACTTGACTACCTAGACTATGATGTAGATCATACTAGTGGGGACATGGTAGTCCATAAGTACATCCTTCAAGGTCCCTAGTCGTGGGTGTATCGAGACGGGGCATCGATATACCAGTATAGACTAGCGTATACGCTTCTCGACCCATGAGATGGGCGATGGATGATCCCATATCCATTTGTGTTTGACATCAGAGATGGTATACGGGTGCTCAGTGGAGACTGGGTACACTGGACGGACTCGCCGAGAACTCCCAGATGGTATTATACCTCACGTCAGATGGCAGTTCTCAGGTAACACTTGTACAGGTTAGTCTGTAGACCCGAGATCGTCATAGAGTCTTGTGTGATTCCCACTGTGCTTTGATCTCCACCTTACCACGTCCATGAGGGCGTGCAAAACGGTGGTCTTTGGGTACAGTCCCGAGTCACATGGAGGCAATGAGCGATAGGAGGGGTTTCGTCTCTCCCGGTATTGGGGGTTGATGTTGCGCTGTGCTCGATTGGCCGTAACAGGGAAGTCCCTGGCCAGGGCTGATCAGAGATTTGCCGGTAAGTGTTACCAGTAGTTTCTTAACCCGTTATGAGCCTCACATCGGCACGACTTATCGGTTATTGGGGTCTGACGTTTACCACCCCTAGACTTGATATGCGACATATCAGACGAAGAGACCGGACTGTATGGTAAGTGTTACTGGTCGGATTTGCAGGAGTGTGAGCGGGCTAGCTCGTCGATCTTCTGATCGCTCAATACCCGGGTGGCCGTTACGTTTAGCAGACCGCTTGCGGCATGTGGGTGTTTGATATGATCATCATCTGCTACCGGCGTATTGACGAGTCTTTAGAGTCCTACACAGAGGTTTCTTGGTTCATGCGAAACGAAATAGGAGCGCATATGAGATATGTGCAGGACCGAGAATAATGCGTGTATGTGATACCGCATTTCATTCTCGCGATATATGTTTCGATTGGTTATATTCGATATGACCTAGTTATCGAATCATTGATTCGATAAATCGATACATTGGATTCTAGTCGGTTATGTGCGACATGACCGGATCATTGAATCAAATGTTGATTTAATGATTTAGTGTATAATTATATATTTGATATATTACTTTACATTAACTGGTATTCGTTCACTTTAAACGGATTTTTCTCACTTGATGCACATTGTATATGTGATATGCTTTTGTGCACATTTTTGTATCATGTTTGATGATACTTGATCATATGGTTAAGTGTATAGAATTAAACCATAGTTAACTTGAGATTAGGGTTTTGATTATGCATTTATTCATTTATTTGTTTATTCATTTATTTGGATAAACTTTAAGATGAAAATGGTGGCAATTTTTGTTTCATATTGAAGCTTCATGAAGCTTTGACTTTGCTAACCATTCTTGTCTTCATGCTTAACCCTAACCCACTCAAATGACCATGGTTTATTCTCTACACTTAACCCTAGTTAAAGTTATGATAAGTTTGGATTTTCTTTTCATTTTTTAAATAGAACTTATCATAACTAGCTTCATCTTCTCCTTCTTCTTCAAGAGAGAAAACTAGATGCCATCAATGGCAACTTGAGAAAAAGTGAGTGAAATCCAATTCTAAAGTGAACCCACCTCCTATTTCTTCACCCTCTACCTCTTGCCAAGTTGTTTTGGGTGTTTTCTTCACAAGTTTCACAACTTTGTGAAGTCGGAGCTTGAACTAGTGCAACCTCGACGTAGATCGTCTTTGACACGAAGCCGACGACCTAGCTCGCCCGTTTCTCCGATGAAGCCGACGATTGGGTTCGGGATTCATGATGGACAGCGAGAGGACACCCACGTGGAGCTAAGGAAGTGGAAATCCGGATCTACAAAGGTTGTAGCTTCTCACTTCTAGTTAAGTAGTTAACTAGTTTATAGTTTCGCCTAAACATCTAGTCTAAGATCCGTAGTCTAGGGTTTCTCGGCACCATTTTTTTTAAATTGGCATGTTCGATGCCTTGTGAGACCTCACTAGAGTGCCTAGGAACCTTTCACTGGTATCAGAGCCTAGCTAGAGCCTTAGGCAAAGTCTAGACGCGATTTGAAGCCCGAACGAACCCGAAACCCTAAACTTAACATGCTCTCTGTCCTTTTTCTAAAATCGGGGATTTTTCCACATTAAAAATATGCAGAAAAATCAGCAGGCTAATCTTAGAGTTACTGTGAATTTCGATGGAGTAATTCCATCAAAGTGCCGCGGATCCGCGGCACGAGCATGGCTCGTGCGGCGGATGCGCGGCGCTTTTGTCGTTTTGTGCATTTTAATTTTCACAGTAATTCTCATTTTTCTGTGGTGGTTTTCCTAGGAATTTTTAATATTCATTCAAGAGTTGAATTTTCCAGGGTTGTTTTGGGGATTCGGTATTTCGATCGGATTATCAAATTTCGTCTTTTGGGTATTTCCGGATAATTTTCAGAATATGTTAAAAAGTTCGACCGGATATAAATACCCAATTTTTCCCCTGTCGGGAAATTTCCAAGTGTTGGATTTTTCCGTAGTTTAACGACGTTCTAAGTAGTGCAAGTAACGCGATGGACCCTCTAGAAGACAACAAACCTTAACTCGATTATGTGACCGTCTTGAACTGCCCTTTGAACCTTCGGGTTTGGGGCAGTACGGCGTGCCACATGTGAGGCGTTGGCTTGACCCTTCTACGGCTGGACCGTCGGTACTGAGGCACGAACTGAATGTTGTTAGACTTATTTCATGTGTTGAGCTGTATCGGGAAAACTTGGGTATTCGGATGTTCGATCGGAAAGTTTAACATTTTCTGTTTATCTGGAATGTGATACAATAATTGGAATTCACAAACAGTTATGTGATAACTGAATGAATGTTATAAATCTAGCGGTTTAGTTTCACTTTATATTGAAAAGTGTTTTCGATAATGAGACTAAAATGCGGGGTTTATAACTGTTAGGCATGTGATGTCTAAGTATTTCATTTGATTAGGCATGTGATGTCTAAAGAAGTTGTGGATTCCAATTGTTGTAGTTTTACACTTTCTTTTCTGTGACCGTAAGTGTAGTATGTTCATATCGCCGGTTTCGTTGCTATACGTCAACGACAATTGGGGTATGCATACTTACTTACGTTGATGACATGTGATGTTATGTGTTGCTGGATATGTTATATTGGATGTATTGGGGTATGCATACTTACTCACATCGGCACGACTTATCGGTTATTGGGGTCTGACGTTTACCACCCCTAGACTTGATATGCGACATATCAGACAAAGAGACCGGACTGTATGGTAAGTGTTACTGGTCGGATTCGCAGGAGTGTGAGTGGGCTAGCTCGTCGATCTTCTGATCGCTCAATACCCGGGTGGCCGTTACGTTTAGCAGACCGCTTGCGGCTTGTGGGTGCTTGATATGATCATCATCTGCTACCGGCGTATTGACGAGTCTTTAGAGTTCTACACAGAGGTTTCCTGGTTTAAGCGAAACGAAATAGGAGCGCATATGAGATATGTGCAGGACCGAGAATAATGCGTGTATGTGATACCGCATTTCATTCTCGCGATATATGTTTCGATTGGTTATATTCGATATGACCTAGTTATCGAATCATTGATTCGATAAATCGATACATTGGATTCTAGTCGGTTATGTGCGACATGACCGGATCATTGAATCAAATGTTGATTTAATGATTTAATGTATAATTATATATTTGATATATTACTTTACATTAACTGGTATTGGTTCACTTTAAACGGATTTTTCTCACTTAATGCACATTGTATATGTGATATGCTTTTGTGCACATTTTTGTATCATGTTTGATGATACTTGATCATATGGTTAAGTGTATAGAATTAAACCATAGTTAACTTGAGATTAGGGTTTTGATTATGCATTTATTCATTTATTTGTTTATTCATTTATTTGGATAAACTTTAAGATGAAAATGGTGGCAATTTTTGTTTCATATTGAAGCTTCATGAAGCTTTGACTTTGCTAACCATTCTTGTCTTCATGCTTAACCCTAACCCACTCAAATGACCATGGTTTATTCTCTACACTTAACCCTAGTTAAAGTTATGATAAGTTTGGATTTTCTTTTCATTTTTTAAATAGAACTTATCATAACTAGCTTCATCTTCTCCTTCTTCTTCAAGAGAGAAAACTAGATGCCATCAATGGCAACTTGAGAAAAAGTGAGTGAAATCCAATTCTAAAGTGAACCCACCTCCTATTTATTCACCCTCTACCTCTTGCCAAGTTGTTTTGGGTGTTTTCGTCACAAGTTTCACAACTTTGTGAAGTCGGAGCTTGAACTAGTGCAACCTCGACGTAGATCGTCTTTGACACGAAGCCGACGACCTAGCTCGCCCGTTTCTTCGATGAAGCCGACGATTGGGTTCGGGATTCATGATGGACAGCGAGAGGACACCCACGTGGAGCTAAGGAAGTGGAAATCCGGATCTACAAAGGTTGTAGCTTCTCACTTCTAGTTAAGTAGTTAACTAGTTTATAGTTTCGCCTAAACATCTAGTCTAAGATCCGTAGTCTAGGGTTTCTCGGCACCATTTTTTTTAAATTGGCATGTTCGATGCCTTGTGAGACCTCACTAGAGTGCCTAGGAACCTTTCACCAATAAAAGAATATTACATACAAATGAATTTTACATGAATGAAAATAAAAACCCTCATCTCACATAAAACCACCGGCTATTCAGAACACGACGATCCAATATAACATATCACAGCAACACATAATATCTCATATCATCAACGTAAGCAAGTATGCGTATCCTGATTGTCGTTGATGTATAGCAACGAAGCCGGCGATACACCACATACTACGCTTACGGTCATAGAAAAGAAAGTGTAAAACTACAACAGTTAGAATCCGCAACCTCCTTAGACATCGCATGCCTAACCAAATGAATTCCTTAGACATAGCATGCCTAACAATTATAAACCCCGCATTTTAGTCTCATTATCGAAAACTCTTTTCAATATCAAGTCGGGCAATTCAACAAGATTCCCGACATTCTGATCGAATGCTCGTCGCAAACTTTAGTAGACGGCCGCACCTCCGGATGCCGTCGACGAAGTGCACTAAGGCGGAACACCGCTGCCGCGAGCACCCGAACGTATGCTTTTGGCGACGGGGTTCTCCTACAGTCACTTGGTCGGGGTTATGGGGCGTGGCTATCTATTAAGTTTACCCGGTGAGTATCCGCGTACACTACGTGATTGCGACGGACTTTTGATCACATCAAAATCCCGTGGCAACCGATCATCTGAGACTGAACTGCTAGATTTATAACATTCAAATTAGTTATCTCATAACTACTTGTGGATTCCAAATATTGCATCACATTCCAGATAAGTAGACAATGTTAAACTTTCTGATCGAATAATCAAACACCCAAGTTTTCCCAAATAGCTCAACACTTGAGCGGAGTTCAAAAAATATCCACCACATGCCACAGTACCAATGGTCCAGCTGTAGAAGGGTCAAGCCAACGCCTCACATGTGGAAACGCCGTACTGATCCAAACCCTAAGGTTTAGAGGCGGTTCAGACGGTCACATAACCGAGTTAAGGTTTGTGTTCTTCTTGAGGGTCCACCGCGTTACATGCATGATTTTCCGGAAGTTTCAAACTAGAGAAAAAATCCAACTTTTGAAAAAATTTCCGACAGGGGAAAAAATGAGTTATTGATATCCGTTCGAACGTTTTAACACGTTCTAAAATTACCCGGAAAAAAATTAAACGAAGTTAAATTATCCGATTGAATCAACGGGTCCCCAATACAACCCAAAAAACTCAACACTTGAGTATAAATTAAAAATTCCCAGAGGCATCAGGAAGTACCTACGGATGTTACTGTGCAAATAGTAAACCCTAATTCTCCTATACGGCCGAGGAACCGCCCCGCAAGCCATGGTACGGCCGCGGTTCCGCGGCGCTTTAGTGGGATTAGTGTCTCGTTTTGCACAGTAATTCCTAAAACACCCTGTTGATTTTTTGAGTATTTTTAATATGAAAATATCAACATTTTTAAAAAATTTCCAGAAACTAGGGTTTTACAGGTATTCGGAGTTTGATCGGACTTTAAACTTCGCCTAGACTTCACCTAAAGCTCTAGCTTGGCTCGGATACAACTGCAGGTTTACTAGGCACTCTCACAAGGGTCTATAAGGCATCAACCATGCCCGATTTAAAATTTAGACGTGCCGAACAATCCTAACCAAGATCTTTAAACTAAAGATTAGGCGAAACAAAGCATGTTAAACACTTTAACACTAAGAGTTTGGGATTACAACCTTTGTAGTCTGGTCCTTCACTTCTAAAGCTCCGTGTTGAGGTCCCTTCACTGCGAACATCGAGTACCTGGACTCTAAAGAGTCTCCACGAAGAGAAATATGCAAGCTTGCTTCCGATCTTCGATAACAAATATGATCTACCTTAAAGTTTCATTAACACAAGCTCTCACTCACTAATAAAGTGAACACCCTAATCTAAATGGTTAGGATAGATTAGGATGATGAAGTAGGATTTTAGCTCTCATTTGTTTTCTATTTCTCATTCAAAATCATCACTAATGAAAAAGCTAGTAAGCTTTTCCATTAAAGAAGAAGAAGGAAGAAGAAGATCTAATCCTTTTGTGATGAATAATGGAAGTCAAATATCTGTAAGTCCACGGTAGCGCCCCGGCCGTCTAACAGACGCCAAATGCGGAACAAAAACTTTTTACAAACTGGCGCTATCGTGTACCGTAACCCGGATCTGCCATTAAAGATAAACTAACAAATTACAAAGTGGGTAGAAATGTTATACTGAACGATCCGAGTTCTTCCATCTTAAACCATCATCCCACGCTTTGTTGCGGCTGCTCCGATCTCCTGAATCTCCAGTCTTCTCGTCAAGGTGGCACCACGTCGACGGATCTTTAAACGGGCTCCCGCATCTGAACCGAGGCAACTCGGTCGTCAAGTTTGCTAAAAGAGACGACCAAGATGAAGTAGAGAATGAGTAGAACACTTTGTCTCGTTACGTCCAAGGCTATGGACGAACGGTTAATGAAGTTGCCTTTTGGATCCGGTGGAAATGTGAAATGAGTATCTATCAAATTTCCATACACTTAAACTCTCATCTTTTTCTCTCAAGCAACCATATCCTCTCCACAAAGGGGTGGCCGGCCATTATATAGGCAAAGGGGGGTAAGTGTAGGAGGAGGGATGGTGAGAATAACAAGCACAATACTTATCATAACAATGACTCACTTAAACACCTAGTGTGAACTCATTCAATGCATACATTGAACCATAACCCTTAGTCATCAAGCATTAATTGCTCCATTAATGCACTAAGCCACCTCACCATCCTAGTCACCATCCTAGTCACCATCTAGAAGCTTCCACACACATCTCAAGAAAAGATAAATCCGCATTTAACCGAATGTTAAATACGGCTGATAGAAAACTGGAAAATGGCAAATTCCAAAAGTGATCCTAAAACAAATTTCAGGATAACCCCGTAATGGTATAAACATACCCGTATTTGTATTACGACCGAATACAAATGCATCTGAGACAAAGATATTATATCTACACAGTATAATACTCGGATCCGGCTTAAACCAAAGCTGACCAGTATTATCTGCCCGACAAATGACACGTGCGAAAACGCACGTGTATTTTCCGAACCTTGCCATAAAACCATACGGCCTCTACAACATTTCGTCCGAACTAGGGAAAGTGTCTGTGGGGGACTCTAATGACTCATCAACAAACTAGCACTGGGTATAACCTCTAGCACGTCAGAGGTACAAGCTGTACGTAACGGTTTGCCTATGTATTGATTATAAGGGAAGCTGACGAGCAAACTCATCCATAAACCCTACTGAGCCTAACAGTGACAATATACATACAGTCCGGTCCGTTCGTCTATGAGTATCGCATATCGGGCCTACGGGGCTAGTAACGTCAGACTCCCAATAGCGGTATAAGTCGTGTCAGAGAGTGGCACAGAACACCTTGAGATACTACTGGAGTACCTACCAGTAAATCTCCTACCTCGGCCGAGGGCTTTGTGTAATGGCTCTCCTAGACACAGCGCGATCTCACCCCCAATACCGGGAGAGACGAATCCCCTGCCGATCCGCTCACTTGCCTCCATGTGGCTCGGGACTGTACCCAACTAAAACCTGTTTGCACAAGTCCTTTGAGCGTGGTAGGGTAGTAATCTAAGCACAGTGGGAACTCACACGAGACAAATGACGATCTCAGGTCGATGAACTAACCTGTACACATGTCACCAGAGAACTGCTATCTGACGATATGTATAATACCAACTAGCAGGTTCCCGGCGAGTCCTGTCCGGTGTACTCATAACCTAATGAGCACCTGTATACATCTTAGGTGATCCTACCGACACCAATGGCTTGTGAGACCGGCCATCGCCCCTCGTCGGGGTCTCGACTGTATACACTAGTCTACTCTGGAGTATCGATGCCCTGTCTCGAAACTCCCACGACTATGGACACTTTTAAGGATGTGCTTATAGACTCCAGCTCCCATGTATATGATCGCCATCATACTGCTGGCAGTCAAGCAAAAATCCTATGGGCTCTATCAACATGCAATAGCGAACTAAAGCATGTATACGATGATAACGACAAACCAGATAGCATACTATCATCTCGAGCAAGACTATCATATCGGTATAGGTCCTGCCTCAATCATTGCAATCACGTACCTGCGATCTAATAATTGACTTTGAGGGCACTATCTCCAGCAATTTCCCACTTGCACTTAAGGCTAATTATTGCGATGTCGCATACTCACAGCCCGTGTGATACCGACCATCCAACTCCTCTACTAGTCAGTTTCATAAAGCTAGTTTGTAAAACTCTTGTGTTCGAGAAATAACCTCAATGAGTGGATCCGCCCTGATGTTTCTTTCTATGTCTCTCTTAATCTCAAGTTCGCGGAGAAAGCCATTTCCCGAATCGAGTAATACCTGTCTTAGAATATGTCTGGATATCTGATGGGACCTAGTTCATAAATGAACTTCAAATCCAAACTTCTTAGACTTTATTGATAACTGAACCTAATCAGTATCAGCACCATGCCTCCCACAGTATCCTCTTGGACCACCTGTCCATAATATCGTCCCTCGTCAGAGGGAAAACTATAACTCTGACAATCACTCTGTCATCTATGTCACCTTGGAAGCGTGGAATGATAACCGTCTCCCGAAGGAGGCTACCGTCATCAAATCCTTAGAACATAAACTTATGTTCTAAAACTGCTTCCATATGTTTCTCCAGGATTGGATTAATATAAACGTATCGCATCTAGTGCAAAAAACAACATCTGGTGTGGTACTTGACATCTCATGATTGACTCAATTGCCTAAGCAAGTGATCTGCAAATCATGCACCTCCCTCTCTCCTTTAGTCTCTAAGACACCTTTAAAGAGGGTGACTCCATCACCTGCAGGTACACTACCATGCCAGGAGTCATCTATTCTAAAATACTATTAGAATACTGTCAAAGTACCCACATTGGGAAACTACCCAAATCTAGATCTAAAACCATAGATCTAGTAACCAGAATGTCTGATATTATATCCATATCCTGTGTGAAGAAACAATTGTGTGACAACCACAGTACAACCGATCATAGTATAGGAAATTTACTTCCTACTCTGTGTATGTCATCCAAATACCAGGATATCACACCCTACTACCTTCTTAACAGATCCATCCCCTATTCTGATGAAGTCAAAGCCATGACTGTTACATCAAAATTAGATGATCAATCTCCACTATATGTGCTCTAGTCTATAAATAGACATAAGCTACTTGCCCACTATACTTCCGCTGCTCCTACCGACTACGATAACCCTCTAGAAGAATAATATCTACGTACACTTCTAAAGCTAGTTTAGAACGATGTTATACTTATCCTCTTGCCGGGTCTCATAGTCTGGAACAACAGTAGTGTCAAGTCTGGGTAAACAAGAACCTCCCTGTCACCGTCCTTGAGGCTACCGGAGTACCTCTCGGGTGTCTGAGCTTACCCACCATATCTGTGGAGTGGCTATTGGAATGTCAAACCTGATTGAATATATATGTCCTATTAAATTTTCCGTAATCGTTTGCGGTTCTGGAATCACTTCCAGTTCTACCATACTCCCACTACCGTTTTCTGAAAAAATCCATTTTACTAAAACTGTGGCGAGTTAAGAACAATATCACTATTGATCTTCCAAATGGTAGAAAAATCAACCCTCGACATAGCCCGGGTCAACCCACAAACTGTCATTACAGAAACGTGTCTTGAGTTATCCAGTGTCTGGTTTTAAGCATAAGCTGGACAACTCCCCTTACCTTAACATCGTTAAGATATGAACCACTCTATATACAACATAGAAATAGAGGCACTAATTTAATTGGAACCAGATTCAAATCATGCAGTTGTCTCCAGTGCATATCAACTTAATGAAGAGAGGCTAATCAGCATTACTCAGCTTAGGAATGCATCCAATTATGAGTAACCTGAAAGAGAAACAAGTTTCTCAAAACCATTACTATCAACTGAATACCAATCACAAGAATCTATATCTTCGATCTCTTTGAAGAATCCTGGTACTTGCGACAGCTGGTTCTCTACTTTATTCATATATACACAACTTCTCAAAACTTAGACATTGTATTTCTATGAAACGCTTGTCTAAAAACAAGAGAAGTTACAAGTAAACAGAACATAGCACGAGGACCTTCCCCTTTGTCCTGACGGACACTGGACAACATACAATACTCTGTATAAGTCCGCTGAGTTGAATAACTCAAAACCTGTGCATTGTAGGTTGAAAACTGTACCCAGGCAATTTCCTCAAATATCACCAATTTCAACGAATTCCGATATAATGAGGATGATCACCTAATTCCCATAACTTACTCCCACTCATCATCTGTAAAACTATACAGATATGAGAATGAAACCTGGTAAATACATACCCTGGAGTAAGTATCTAATCGGGAAATCAGTTTTCCTCTAACAATGCACAGTGAAACTGAAACATGAAAATTTTTCGTAGGGGTATCCTGGTATTCTCACTATTGCCTCTTCCATAATCCAATTCATGACTATAACCGTATATTTCTTTGCCATCTCTCCAAATCCCTTTATTTGTCTTTAGTCATTACCTTCTGTACACCTTCGTTAGGCTAAATGGTTTTCTTCCTTCCCTACCGTTCGGCACCAGCCTATGGTTTGGAAGAAGACTATCCAGTAAGCATAATAGGTGTACTCTCCTAATCCTAGGAGTACTCGCAACTTGAGAGAAGGTGATGATAAAAGACTACTGAATAAAACCTTATTCTATTTCTCCCGAACTGGGGAAAAAGCAAAGGTGAAATAGGAGTGGCGATGAAGTACGCGGTTTGGTCGTGAATGATAACAGTCGCAATTTACTTTACCCTCTTTCTAATCCCTTTATTTTGTCTTTAGTTATTACCTTCTGTACACCCTACTTAGGCTAATTTGGTTTTCTTCATTCCCTACCTTTCGGCGCCTGCCTATGGTTTGGAATAAGACTATCCAATAAGCGTAATAGGTGTACCCTCCTAAACCAAGGAGCCCTCGCAACCTGAGAGAAGGTGATAATAAAGGACAATTGAATAAACCAATTCTATTTCTCCTGAACCTGGATCCATCCTCGAAGAAGTCCTATCGAGTTTGTATATAACCATACGATGGATCTATCCAATGGAAGTGGATATCCGTAGTAATACGGGGTGTTCTAAGAAATGCAAAGGGTAAAAGAAGGAGCGGCAATGACTTATGCAACTCGGACAATCCAAAAGCCAGTATTTTAAGAAGGTTCGGTCAACTTGGTCACTGAGTCATAGTCTATGGTCGGTCAAAGGTCGCTGCCAAAGAGAGAGAAAAAGAAACACTCTGCGTGCACTCTAACCAAGATTAGAATGGTTATCACTTTATCTAATCAGGAAACCTCCCACTGTAATCTCAAATTCTCCTCCAAACCTGAAAGAAGAATTAGTCGGGATCGCCCGAAGAGTAAACCCGAAGAGTAAACCAACTCATCAGTGTGAATCGGGATCCAACTATCATCGCATGATAACTTGATGGAAGCCACTCAAGTTATCACACTCCAGATGGTATGCGCATACCTGGCAACTTTCCTGTATGTTTGATACTCCCGATATGATTTTTGCCTCATGCTCTTATGACCTTGACGAAAGCCAACAAATCATAAGTCACATGTCAAGTTCTACCCGTCATTATCCAGGTTAATTTGAACCCACCCGTACATACCCTTGACGAAAGCCAACAAGGTAATACGACTGTCCCAAACCAACACATCTATCTATGCAACAAATGAATACCCAGCAGCTACCAAACACTATGCCTTGGCGAAAGTCAACAAACATAGCTTGAATACTACTGACCATCCATAAGATACGACGGAGGGCTATGACTGGTTTTTGGCGAAAAACCTTTAACGTAATGAACTTGATCTCGTTGAAGGAACCTGATAGCTTTTTATAAAAATATAGTGGCGAAAACCTTTGCTAAAGAGGTCACTCCCGGTGAAGGGATCTCGGCTCTTTCCTCATGGAATGAGGTGCAGGATATTCCAACTGAATACCGCGATGCAAAGCAACTTGTAATCGACTATATTGAAGTTATTACCCTGACGTAAACTTCTGCCCAAGGGGTCACTCCCGGTGAAGGGATCTCGGCCCTTTCCTCGTCGAATGAGGTACAGGATATTCCAAACTGAATATCACTATGCAAAACAAAAAGAAACGTCTTTGTAATAACACTTTTAAAATTTGTTCCAACAACATCAAATATAGGTTTGTTTTATCCTTACATTGATAAGAATCAATGCAGTCCTATCAATCAATCACACCAGAAAAGAACAAAAATAAAATGTACGTATATGCCATCCGCATTCGCCACTGGGTCCCGTCATCACCCGTTAGGTTACTTAACTAACGACAGAGCGGGGGCTGGACTAGCGCGGGTGTAAAACATATACAACATCTAATAGTACATATACCAATATACAATAATCGCTCCATGCGTGATAATATGCAGCATTACAGAAAAGTAATAAGCATCACAGACTAATACAGATAATCTGGGATCCCCGGGTTTCACAGAGCCGCTGCTAAAACCTGACGTTCCCCTGGTCGTGTGGATAGCCTGTGCAATGAAACCTAGACCCCTACGGGTGAGGCAAGTTACCCGCCAAAACCTGAAGCGAGGTAGTCCCCACAGCATAGTGAATGGAACAACCGGCACTTCACGGAATCCGGTAAATTGAGCACCCCTCCTTGGGTCAACCTGTACCCCCTACGAGTGCGGCGAATAGTCTGCCAATTCTAGAGTAAGGCCCCTCTGCCTCTCAAAGCCATGAGATACGGACCCGTTACCCTCCAGAACCCGGCTATCCGTGCACTCCATCGCGGGATAAACCTAGTACAGAAATGAAAAATATATACAACGGGTACATCGACCTCAACCCGGTCATGCCCTAAAAGAATATTATACAACAGGCAGTAACGGCGGTCCACATGTTGGACGCTCGCCCCGCAATATCAAATGTACAAATAAATCCAAACTGCACTACCATTGCACACTGCTATCCACCACGACATATCCGCAACATCACAGCACAACACAGAACATCAACGCGAATGTCACGTTCGCAAACCCGTCTAAAAGAACTATAGCAATTAGACACGGTTTACCGATCAAATGACATTCCCGGTCGGAGATATAAAGTAAGTACTGCATACTAACAAGTTTAAAATTTCAATCGACTGAATTTCCTGAAGTGGGCCCCACGTACATCTGCTGTACAGTAATAAAATCTGGGCCCAAATGAACAGTACCAAAAACCACAATTTCCCAAGTAAAGCCTACTGGAAAATTTTGATGCACTGTTCCCACAGTACTGCCGCGATTCTGCGGTCAAACCCTAGGTTTGATCGCGGCTCTGCGGCGGTCACGTGGGATCACGTGCTCAAAATTTCGCAGTTTGCTTAAAAAACCTTGCTTTTTTTTCTGTGATATGTAAAATAATTTTTAGACTGTTTTAAAAATTGACAGAAACTCAGAACTGAAAAAGTGTAGTTTTAGAAAATCTGTTCGATCGATGTTTTAAACGTGTTAGCACAAGTTAGTATAGCTTAATGGTGAGGCTCTGATACCACTGTAAGTCCACGGTAGCGCCCCGGCCGTCTAACAGATGCCAAATGCGGAACAAAAACTTTTTACAAACTGGCGCTATCGTGTACCGTAACCCGAATCTGCCATTAAAGCTAAACTAACAAACTACAAAGTGGGTAGAAATGTTATACCAAACGATCCGAGTCCTTCGTTCTTCAACCATCATCCCACGCTTTGTTGCGGCTGCTCTGATCTCCTGAATCTCCAGTCTTCTCGTCCAGGTGGCACCACGTCGACGGATCTTTAAACGGGCTCCCGCCTCTGAACCGAGGTAACTCGGTCGTCAAGTTTGCTAAAAGAGACGACCAAGATGAAGTAGAGAATGAGTAGAACACTTTGTCTCATTACGTCCAAGGCTATGGACGAACGGTTAATGAAGTTGCCTTTTGGATCGGATGGAAATGTGAAATGAGTATCTATCAAATTTCCATACACTTAAACTCTCATCCTTTTCTCTCAAGCAACCATATCCTCTCCACCAAGGGGTGGCCGGCCATTATATAAGCAAAGGGGGTGAGTGTAGGAGGAGGGATGGTGAGAATAACAAGCACAATACTTATCATAACAATGACTCACTTAAACACCTAGTGTGAACTCATTCAATGCATACATTGAACCATAACCCTTAGTCATCAAGCATTAATTGCTCCATTAATGCACTAAGCCACCTCACCATCCTAGTCACCATCTAGAAGCTTCCATACACATCTCAAGAAAAGATAAATCCGCATTTAACCGAATGTTAAATACGGCTGATAGAAAACTGGAAATTGGCAACTTCCAAAAGTGATCCTGAAACGAATTTCAGGATAATCCCGTAATGGTATAAACATACCCGCATTTGTATTACGACCGAATACAAATGCATCTGAGACAAAGATATTATATCTACACAGTATAATACTCGGATCCGGCTTAAACCAAAGCCGACCAGTATTATCTGCCCGATAAATGACACGTGCGAAAACACACGTGTATTTTCCGAACCTTGCCATAAAACCATACGGCCTCTACAACATTTCGTCCGAACTTGGGAAAGTGTCTGTGGGGGACTCTAATGACTCATCAACACGCTGGCACTGGGTATAACCTCTAGCACGTCAAAGGTACAAGCTGTACGTAACGGTTTGCCTATGTATTGATTGGAAGGGAAGCTGACGAGCGAACTCATCCATAAACCCTACTTAGCCTAACAGTGACAATATACATATAGTCCAGTCCGTTCGTCTTTGAGTATCGCATATCGGGCCTAGGGGACTAGTAACGTCAGACCCCCAATAGCGGTATAAGTCGTGTCAGAGAGTGGCACAGAACACCGTGAGATACTACTGGAGTACCTACCAGTAAATCTCCTGCCTCGGCCGAGGGCTTTGTATAATGGCTCTCCTAGACACAGTGCGATCTCACCCCCAATACCGGGAGAGACGAATCCCCTGCCGATCCACTCACTTACCTCCATGTGGCTCGGGACTGTACCCAACTAAAACCTGTTTGCACAACTCCTTTGAGCGTGGTAGGGTAGTAATCTAAGCACAATGGGAACTCACACGAGATAAATGACGATCTCAGGTCGATGAACTAACCTGTACACATGTCACCAGGGAACTGCTATCTGACGATATGTATAATACCCAACTAGCAGGTTCCCGGCGAGTCCTGTCCGGTGTACTCATAACCTTATGAGCACCTGTATACATCTTAGGTGATCCTACCGACACCAATGGCTTGTGAGACCGGCCATCGCCCCTCGTCGGGGTCTCGACTGTATACACTAGTCTACTCTGGAGTATCGATGCCCTGTCTTGAAACTCCCACGACTAGAGACACTTTTAAGGATGTGCTTATAGACTCCAGCTCCCACGTATATGATCGCCATCATACTGCTGGCAGTCAAACAAGAATCCTATGGGCTCTATCAACATGCAATAGCGAACTAAAGCATGTATACGATGATAAAGACAAACCAGATAGCATACTATCATCTCGAGCAAGACTGTCATATCGGTATAGGTCCTGCCTCAATCATTGCAATCACATACCTGCGATCCAATAATTGACTTTGAGGGCACTATCTCCAACAATATCATTACAAATGCAAACATGGTTAAGTTAAGAAAGACTTAACCATTGTAGAGATCTAACCATAGTAAAGGGTGTGGGTTGGGTTATGTAAATATCTTGCAAAATTTTTAAACTAAATATCTTTGCAGGAAACAAAGCAAAACCTTCTAGAAGGTTCTAGAAAAGATTAACCCAAATCAAACCCTAACCATGTTTAATCTCCACTATACATGCTGCATTAATAACCATATCATGTTACAATATTATATATCACATATACAATATTTATTGTAACAAAATAAAATAATACAATTAACATATATCGCATATATATCAATGTATTACCCGAGTGAGAAAAAGAATCTTTTAGTGAGCTTATATCAGTTAATGTAATTAAATATATCGAATATATAATTATACATTAAATTATCGAATCAACACTTGATCCGATAATCCGGCTATTTCACAAATAACCGACTAATATAATCTGTATCATTTCATCGAATCAACACTTGATCTGATGACCCGGCTATATTACATATACCCGGCCGATAACGCGAGAATCTAGTACGGTATCACATACACGTAATGTTATTGGTCCCACACATATCATATATGCGCTCCTACTCCGTTTTGCCTGAGTTAAGAAATCTCTGTGTAGGACTCTAAAGAATCGTCAATATGCCGGCAGTAGGTGATGATCATATCAAACACTCACAAGCTGCAAGCGGTCAACTAAACGTAACAGCCACCCAGGTATTGAGCGATCAGAAGATCAACAGGCAATCCTGTACATTCTCCTGCGAATCCAATCTGTAACACTCCCGTACAGTCCGGTCTCTTCGTCTGATATGTCGCATATCTCGCCTAGGGGTGGTAAACGTCAGACCCCAGTAGCTTGATAAGTCATGTCGATATGAGGTCTATAACAGTTCGAGAAACTACTGATAACACTTACCAGTAAATCTCAGCAACCCTAGCCAGGGATTTCCAGTTATAGCCAATCGAACACATCTCAACATCAACTCCCTATACCTGGAGAGACGAAACCCCTCCTATCGCTCATTGCCTCCATGTGATTCGGGACTGTACCCAAAAGCCACATTTTTGCACGCCCTCTTGGACGTGGTATGATGGAAATCAAAGCACAGTGGGAATCACACAAGACTCTATGACGATCTCGGGTCTACAGACTAACCTGTACCAGTGTCACCAGAGAACTGCCATCTGACGTAGTGTATAATACCATCTGGGAGTTCTCGGCGAGTCCGTCCAGTGTACCCAGTCT
This sequence comes from Agapanthus africanus, assembly GCA_030015575.1. Classification (NCBI taxonomy): domain Eukaryota; kingdom Viridiplantae; phylum Streptophyta; class Magnoliopsida; order Asparagales; family Amaryllidaceae; genus Agapanthus; species Agapanthus africanus. Next base: position 247,722,694 of record CM057343.1, on the reverse strand, counting down.
CCACTGAGCACCCGTACACCATCCTTGATGTCAAACACCGATGGATATGGGATCATCCATCGCCCATCATATGGGTCAAGATGCGTATACGCTAGTTTACTCTGGTGTATCGATGCCCTGTCTCGATACACCCTCGACTAGGAACTGTTATAGGATGTACTCATCGACTACCGTTGCCCCACTAGTATGATCTCATCATAGTCCCAGTAGTCGAGTACATATCCTAAGGGCTTTATCAACATGTAACATAGAGACAATCAGAGTGCATGTTAAGTTAAAGTGCAACCAGATAGCATACTATCATGTCGAGTAAGAAAGTCCTCCCTATATATGTCCAAGCATCCACTACAATATACATCATATATACAGTAATGGCCTCTAGGGCATACATATAACTAACAAACTTGAGGTATAACACTCACACATAGTAGTTAAACCTCTTTGCTAGATTGTTAGTTAGGGTTTAGTATCGATCCTGGAGTTTAGTCGTGTTACGAAGCTTATAAAAATCGTTTTTTGCAAACTCCGCCTCCCTGCGAACACGTGGGGTGTATGGCATCGACTTACAGTGGTATCAGAGCCGACTAAACCATAGTTAACTGATTAAATGACAACAAAAACTACGAAACCGAAATAACCCGTAAACATCAAAACGTAGATCCTAGTTTCTGTTGAATTTTTCCATGGCTGTAAAAATTATTTTAGCAACTGCAAATTACTCCTTCACTTGTAAAGTGAACACACACCAAAAACGAGACAATTTCCACTAAACTGGACCGGCCATAATGCCTCAAAGCCCGGCCTCACCGGTTTTGCTATAGGGAATTGCTTCGTGTTTTGGTCTGTGGTTTTGTTACTTGATCTATGGTTTCAGGAGTTGTTTATTTTTTCCAATTTTGAATATACTGTCAATTCTTCACTGTGGCAATGCAGGGTGTTTCGATGTTGCAGTTTAACGTCGTTTAATGTTTCAAGTTGTGATATATGTGTTCAAAAACTTCCGCTAATTGCTAAATGTCGGTTAGTTGGGGGTTGCACATTTCTGTGATGTTTGGTTTGTGTGTATGGACTTATTGGATCGTCGTGAATGAATAGCCGAGGATGTGAGATGAGAGTTTCTTTCATTCAATTGTAAATTGTAAATTGTTGTAATATTTTTTCGCGGGGCACATCCGGGTTGAGGTTGTAGCCACCGTTGTATTATTTCATTTACTGTTTATTGCTCCTAGGATAGACCCAAGGTGGGGTGCAAAAACTACCGGGTACTTTGAAGTGCCGAGTGGCCTACTCATGTTGATGAGGGAGGTTGCTACACTTTGGGTATTTGGCGGGTAGTTTGCCACACCCGTAGGGGTCTAGGGTGCGGTTTGGCTATTCATCACGACCGTGGAATCCGTCTTTCGTTACAGGCTTAAACGAAACACAGAATTCCTAGTATATCCAATGTGTTCATCTTGATCTGGAATACCTATTATTGCGTCTGACGAATGGATATTATATATATATTATATAATAGACGTTGCTTATGTTTTGCATCCGCGCTAGTCCAGCCCCCAGCTCTGGCGTAAGTTATCTTGTATGGTAACGGAGAACTCCAGGTGGAGTCCTTTACTGATTCAAGCTTCCAAAGTGATAAGGACAACTCTAAGTCGCACTCGGGATTTGTCTTTACCCTCAATGGAAGGGCGGTGTATTAGAAGAGTTCCAAACAGGATACCGTTGCAGACTCGACGATGGAGGCTGAATACATCGCTGCCAACGATGCTGCCAAAGAGGCTGTCTAGATATAGAAGTTCATTACTGAACTTGGTGTGGTTCCGTCCATTGAGCATCCAATACCTTTGTATTGCGATAACAATAGAGATGTGGCTTTGGCCAAGGAACCCAGGTCCCATCAGAAGTCCAGACATATTCTGGGACGGTATCACCTGATCCGGGAGATAGTTGATCGCAGGGAGATCGAGGTCAGGAGAGTTGATACGAAGGACAACACTGCGGATCCACTCACGAAGGCCATTCACCAGACATAGTTTGAGAGACTCTTCGGGATGCTAGGTATGAGATACTACAACAGCTGGCCTTAGTGCAAGTGGGAGATTGTTAGTTATATATATGCCCTAGAGGCCATTGTTGTACATATGATGTATATTATAGTGGATGCTTGGATATATATAGAGAGGACTTTCTTGCTCGTCATGATAGTATGCTATTTGGTTTCACTTTATCTTAACATCTTGACTTGTATTAGTTTACTATCTTGTTCTCACATGTTGATAAAGCCCTTAGGATATGTACTCGACTACTGGGACTATGATGAGATCATACTAGTGGGGCCAGCGTAGTCTATGAGTACATCCTATAATTGTTCCTAGTCGAGGGTGTATCGAGACAGGGCATCGATACACCAGAGTAGACTAGCATATACGCATCTTGACCCATATGATGGGCGATGGATGATCCCATATCCATTGGTGTTTGACATCGGAGATGGTGTACGGGTGCTAGTGGAGACTGGGTACACTGGACGGACTCGCCGAGAACTCCCAGATGGTATTATACCTCACGTCAGATGGTAGTTCTCTGGTGACACTGGTACAGGTTAGTCTGTAGACCCAAGATCGTCATAGAATCTTGTGTGATTCCCACTGTGCTTTGATTTCTACCTTACCACGTCCAAGCGGGTGTGCAAAACGGTGGCTTTTGGGTACAGTCCCGAATCACATGGAGGCAATGAGCGATAGGAGGGGTTTTCGTCTCTCCAGGTAAAGGGAGTTGATGTTGTGCTATATTCGATTGGCTATAACTGGAAGTCCCTGGCCAGGGCGGATATTGAGTACTACCGGTAAATGTTATCAGTAGGTTCTCGACCTGTTATGAGCCTCACATCGACACGACTTATTGGTTACAGGGTTCTGATGTATACCACACCTAGACTAGATATGCAACATATCTGACGAAGAGACCGGACTGTACGATAGTGTTACTGAATGGATTCACAGGAGAATGTAAAGTCTTGCTTGTTGATCTTCTGATCGATCAATACCTGGGTGGCTGTTACGTTTAGCTGACCGCTTGCAGCTTGTGGGTGTTTGATATGATCATCACCTACTGCCGGCGTATTGACAATTCTTTAGAGTCCTACATAGAGGTTTCTTGACTCAGGCAAAATGGAGTAGGAGCACATATGTGATATGTGCAGGACCGAGGATAATACGATATGAAATACCGTATTCTATTCTCACGATATTTGATATCAGCCGGGTCATCTGATCAATTGTTGATTCGATGAATCGGTACATGAAATATTAGTCGGTTATATGTGATATAGCCGGATTGTCAGATCAAGTGTTGATTCGATAATTTAATGTATAATTATATATGTGATATATTACATTACATTATCTAATATTGGCTCGCTTTATTGATTCATTTCTCACCGGGTAATACATTGATATATCTGCGATATATGTTAATTGTATTATTTTCTTTTGTTACAAAAATATATTATATATATGATATATAATATTGTAACAAGTTATGTTTACAAATGCAACATAATTAGTGGAGATTAAACATGGTTAGGGTTTGATTTGGGTTAGTCTTTTCTTGAAGCTTCTAGAAGCTTTTGTTTTGTTTCTTGCAAAGATATTATGTGTTGATATTTTGGAGATATTTTTCTAACCCAACCTACACCCTTTACCCTAGTTAAATCTCTACAACGGTTAAGTCTTTCTTGACTTAACCATAGTTGCAATTGTAATGATAAGAATAATTCATTATTCATCACAAAAGGAATGATTCTTCTTCTTCTTCCTTGAGCTTTTGAAAAGCTTTCTAGGTTTTTCTTTTGTGATGGATTAGTGTGAGAAATTGATAATAAAAGAGAGTATAATTCCTATTAATGAAATGAACATCCTAATCTAATTGGCTAGATTAGATGAAGATGATGAAGTAGGATCATCTCTTTAGTTCTTCTCAAATACTTGAGAATGTTCTTCACAGCTATCCAGTGACTCTCTCCAGGATCTGCTTGATACCTGCTCACTACACTTAGTGAGTATGCTACATCGGATCTGGTACATAGCATCACATACATGATAGAGCTTACTGCCGAAGCATAGGGTATCCCTTGCATGCGAGCTCTCTCCAAATCAGTCTTGGGAGACATCTATTTGGAGAGAGTGAGTCTAGAGATCGTGGGTAGGTTCCTACGCTTGGATTCTTCCATACTAAACCTCTTTAGTATGGTGTCAATGTACCTCGATTGGGACAATCCCAGTATCCGTTTAGATCTATCTCTATAGATCATAATTCTCAGTATGCAGGAGGCAACACCTAGATCTTTCATTGAGAATCTTTATGATAAGAAGAGCTTGACCGATTGCAGCATAGAAACATCATTTCCTATCAAGAGTATGTCATTGACGTACAATACGAGGAAGACAACCTTACTCTCTGCAACCTTTTTATATATACAAGATTCATCTACGTTTTTGATGAAGTCAAACTCTTTGACTACAACATCAAAGCAGATGTTCCAACTCCGCGATACTTGCTTTAACCCATAAATGGATTTATGCAGCTTGCACACCTTTCCACTGCTCCCATTATCTACGAAGCCCTCTGGCTGAGTCATGTACACGCATTCTTCTAAATCACCATTTAGAAAGATGGTCTTAACATCCATCTGCCGGATTTCGTAGTCATGGTATGCAGCAATGGCAAGTAAGATCCGGATGGACTTAAGCATAGCTACTGGAGAAAATGTTTCGTCATAATCCACACCTGGTCGTTGATGAAAACCCTTTGCAATAAGTCTAGCTTTGAAAGTCTCAACTTTTCCATCTACACCAAGTTTCTTCTTAAAGATCCACTTGCTCCCAATGGGTTTTACCCCTTCAGGAGCAACTTCCAAAGTCCATACTTTGTTCGTGTACATGGATTCCATCTCAGATCGCATTGCATCCAGCCATTTCACAAAGTCACCACTCGTGATGGCCTGCTTGAAACTAGTCGGGTCATCATCTTCCATGATGCAATCCTCACTCCCACCATTAATGAGAAAACCGCAGTATCTCTCAGGTGGATGAGAAACCCTACTAGATCGGTGAAGAGGCTGGGGTTCCTCGGGAACTACTGAATCCTCTGGTTCTACTAAATTTTCAGTTGCAGTTTGTGTCGCTGGAACTTCTTCCAGCTCTACCTCTTTGCCACTAATTTCTTTTGCAAGAAATTCCTTTTCTAAAAAGGTGGCATGTTGAGAAACAAACACCTTTTGCTCCTCACTGTGGTAGAAAAAATATCCATAAGAATTCTTCAGATATCCCACAAACTTGCAAAGAACTGATCGTGCCTCGAGTTTGTCCGGAGTTTGCCTTTTGACATAGGCCGGACAACCCCATATCTTAACTCGTTTAAGATACGGTCTCTTCCCACTCCATATCTCATATGGTGTGGTAGGTACATATTTAGACAGAACTTGATTCAATAGGTATGCCACTGTCTCAAGCGCATAACCCCAGAAGGAAATAGGTAACTCAGCATTGCTCATCATAGAGCGTACCATATCCAATATGGTGTGATTCCTCCGTTCCGATACACCGTTGTGCTGTGGTGTATAAGGAGGAGTAAGCTGAGAGAGAATCCCATTCTCTTTTAGATAGTCCAGGAACTCATTGCTCAAGTATTCTCCCCCTCGATCAGATCGAAGGATCATAATACTTTTTCCCATTTGGTTCTCTACTTCATTCTTATATTCTCTGAATTTCTCAAAAGCTTCAGACTTGTGTTTCATCAGGAACACATGTCTGTATCTAGAGAGATCGTCAGTGAATGTAATAAAATAGGAAGAATCGTTCCTGGCATGTGTAGACATGGGACCGCATACATCACTATGTACCAGTCTTAAGAGTTCCTCAACTCTTTCTCCATGTCCACTAAACGGAGTTTTGGTCATCTTACCTTTGAGACATGAATGGCAAGTATCATAAGATGATTATTCGAACGGATTCAAATATCCATCCTTATGTAACTTAGCTAGCCGTGTCACATTGATATGACCAAGTCTACATTGCCACAAGAAGGATTCGTTCATTTCTGAACTCTTCCTCTTGTGTGTGTTTTGTATATTAAGGACTGTAATTTGATTGAGAATGAATATGCCATTATGTAACGAGCCTGATCCAATCAACTTTTGATTTAGGAAGATGTTCATAACATTATCCTGTATTACAGAATTATACCTTTCTTTACTTAATAAAGAAACTGATATAATGTTGCACATCATGTTCGGTATATAATAGCACTCATTCAGAATCAATGTATTACTACTTGGTAATACAAGGTGATATTCGCCAACTGCTTTGGCTGCAATATTTGTACCATTCCCTACTTGTACGGAATGATCACCCTTTCCCAATTCTCTACCTTTACGTAGCCCACGTAACAATTTACATATGTGGGATCCCGATCCGGTATCTAATACCCAGGATGTAGGGTGAACTGAGAAAAAGTTCTCAATAACTAACACACCCGAAGAAGATGCATCAACATGCTTGTTCTTCGTTTGGACGGCGTGAGAATCCAGATATTCTCCTATTTCCTGTTCAGTCTTACAACACTTATAAGAAAGAACGGGACTGTTCATATCATAATATTGCATTATTATATTCCCCATTCTTATGCATTTTACAAATAAACAGGTGCTTTTGACCCATGTAGTTACAGGTTACAGGTTCTTGGAACAAAAACAGTGAAAAAGGATAAAAGATGATGCAAAAGTGGGACTACGACCAACAAATAGAAGGATCTTGATCAAGCCTACACGAAGATCAGTTCACAAAATACAAGGCATCGCAAGGTTCAAGAGTTCGACACAAAGCGAACGGTTAAAGTCTACTGCATTACTCACTGTGAAGATCTGGAGAAGACATAGAAGCTATTCTGAAGAACCACACAAAGATACAGGAAGAAAAAGGGAACCAGAGCCAGCAGAAGAAATTACAGAGCCCAACTCCATCTTTCGGCCGCGGAACCGTGACCAAACCGTGGCTGCGGCCGCGGTTCCGCGGCCGCGTGAAGCACGTAAAAGATAAAATTTTTACCAAAATGTGAAGCGGCGCTGACTAGTCTTCCTAGGGGTATTTTTGTAAATGCAGACATGCGCGGATTGTAAACCTAGGTTTTCTATGTCCTATAAATAGAAACCCAAATACCTCTTCTGAGGTATGCCTCCCTTCATTAATAAAATTCAGAATTCTTTTTTGGAGAGCATCAATTTGTAAGTTCTTAATTTATTTTTCTTCCCTAGGTTAAATTTCTTATCTGCCCTAGGTAATTTCTATTCCTTACCCTAGTTAGATCTTTAATTCATTGCCCTAGATAAATAGTTAGGTCTGTTCTTAAATTCCCTAATGTGCGAGTAGTCTCCTCGCTTGTTAGGGTTAGATTTGGGGAAGGTTTGAGAGATGAAGATCTCTCACCCCTTTCTTGCCCATCACATATAATTAATAGGACTCCATGGATACATGCACATACTGCTCCCTACGGCACCCTATCCCATGAGGTAACGGTGATACCGTAGTATAAAGGCCCGGTTGCGCGTGTTTTCCATGGAGGTTAGGGTAAGGATTGATAATGGAAGGACATGAAGCTAGAGGAAGAAACATCTTCCCGATGGTTCTAATCCCCTTTATTAATAATTACCATAACTCCTAATAGATCCTAATATGGGTATAGAAAGCGATGAGATTTATTGACTTTCCCAACTTAACATAAACCTAACTCTAGCAAGATTTAGATCTAGATTAATTTAGTTTTTAGATTTAATCAATAAGACCCTACACCCCCATTCACACCATTCGGAATTAACTCATAAGAGCAACTGGGAAATTCACAAAATCCCTGTGGACCGACCCGTACTCACCAGCTAGCTACTAAGCGACGCCATTCTTGATTGCAGTAACATATATTTTTGATCGTAAAATCCATACAAATCAAATGGCGCCGTAACCGGGGATGCTGTGTTATTTTCTTTTTGCAATTTTAGGTTAATATAAAATCATAAAAATCATAAAAAACTGAAAAATTAAAAAATATAAAAAAATTTATCATTTTGTATTTTGTGAAGGGTATTTTTGTGTGAATCTTTGCAGGATCGACGGATCTGGACAAATAAAGAGTGCGAAACAGAAAACGGTAGATCAGAACAGAAAGGGATTGGAACAACAGAACAACAGAATTTTTTTTGGGACATGAACCCTCCAAGCAGCTGCTAAACCGCCGCCGTAACCCCCTCAGAACCGCGGTTCTGCGGCCGCCTCGTGTCGTCATCAAGTGGAAAAAAATCTCTGTTTGTTTCTTTTTCTCCCTTCTGCCAATCCCCATATATCTTTTGCCAAATCTTCTGCAGGATTCTTTGCGCTTAAAATTCTTCCCCCTTCCAATAATTGATTTTCTGCAGGATTCTTTGCGCCGCGCTAAGAAATTGATTGCAAATGATTTACTGTTTTGCATATCTTTAATCGGACTTCAAGGGGCTTTAAACCAATCCAGATTGGGTGGGGATTTCATCCCCCTTCCCAGGACCCCAGAAATCACATAAGGCATATTGCATTGACCAATATTTAATTAAAAAATACTAGACTCAGCACTAAGGACGTCACACTCAATAGGACAGAGGACTAGTTGTAGGTATCGACCGTTGATCCTAACCTGACTTTGCGGTGTCTAGGAAATTGTGTCTAAGGCAAGTGGTTACTTAATTAGGGCCACTACTTGTAGTGGAGAGCCTCCCACTCACCTGGCACTTACCTGGCCGCAATTGGCGGTGAAGAGGCGGTTTGAGGTCCTATTTCTAGCCCTTTAGAACAGTTAGGAGCTGTCTAGCTGACCTAGGTGACCCTAGATCTAGGCCTGATTGTGCATTTATGGTTGATTGAAAGTATGTCAAAGCCCTTTATCGAAAAAAAAAATTTTGCAAAAAGTTACAAATAAAAAAAAAGGAAAAAGGATATTTTTTTTATAAAAACTTGCAAATTTTGTCGCTAAGAAATCCGTGCACCCCAATCTTCTTTCTCTTCTCCTTCTTACATCATGGGTACCCCACCTCATAAATCTCTTGCCGAACTTTGGTATCCTGAACCTAACTTTGCCTCGTACGTCAATTGTTTCGGTCGATTTAAGGACGTTCCCTCCATGCCTAAAATTTCTTTGAAAGATCAAATAAAAGCGTCTAGGAGAAACAGTTCGACATTGCAATCCACTTTGTATCAACCATGTCAACCTTCACCACCTTCGTACGTTGATACCACTTTTTCGAGTCCTGTTGTAACTCCTAAACCTATGTCTATCGCTGAGCATATTGCACAATCTCGTAGCCGATCTTTCACTCCTCTCCACACATCCAGTTATAGGGATCAACAAGTCCATTCACCTTTTTATACAAATGAGTATCCTACTCCTGTCCAACCATCCAATTCCTACCAGTCCTACCCGACTTTCCCACCTTCACTAGACATTGCTTCTCCACAGCCATTTGGGAGTTTCACGTATCCAAACAATTTCGAATCTTTTACCGAAACCCCTTCACAACCCATGTCTAGTTTGGAACAGTCGTTGGAAGCTTATATTTTAGCAACAAACAAAATGATAAGGAATGTGGATGCGTCCATGGCCGCCCTTATGCAACCTAGTGAACCGGTAGCTAGTCACCAACTAGCTCCAAAAATTCCATTGTATGAGGAGGCGGTTGGACAGAGTGAGCATTTGAGAAGAGAGAGTGAGTTCTACACCTTTCCAAATCAAGCCTACCCATACCCAATTGAAGCCTACAACTCCGGTTTTCCATCGATTGTCCCAAATGATTCACAAGTTGAAAATAAAACATCTAACGAGTTGTGTGACTTTGTAGTGCTTGATTTGCCAGATTGTGAAGAATCCCTTTCGAGTGAAACCACACCTAATTCTTTTGAACTTTACACCTCCACTCTAGAACTTGAATTGATAAATATCCATGCTTTTGATGAGGTGTCAGAAAAAATTGATTTTCACTTGATTGAGGATATAGACACTGGGAATATTTTGGATGATGAGCCCGTAAATTTGATTGAAATTTTATGTCCAATTCATCATCCCGAGTCATTAAATGTTTCTCCCGAACTTCATATGCATCTTGATTTTGATGATAATGGCATGGATGAGCTAAATTTTGAGGAGAATATTGAGGAGAATATTGAGGAAATTATTGAGGATGAACCGGTTTTGTTCGATGAGTCGGATTTCCCAATTCATCATGTCCCTTCCACTGATTGTGTACACCCTCCTGGATCTTTAACTGATACCCTTCCTCACTCATTTCCCTCCATCCTCACTCTGACTTTGCAAGAGACCTTACGCTTTCATCTCCAATACCAAGTTTGACGTACCCATGTTTTCTCACGAATCTTGAGGGATTAAAACTCATTTTTTTGCGGGTTGATAGATTAGCACAATCGCTTTTTACACATCGGTCATTAAAAATTGTGCTAGTTTATACACTCCATCCCCACCCTCAAGTTCGTATTCCCACTTTCTTTGGTTCTTCTAATCTTCCTTTAATGATACCGAGTGTTGATGAATCACATTCCGATATTTTGAGTTCGATAATTTTCAATTGGACCTTCGATGAAAGTTTCGAAGATATTTTCGCCGACGAACTCGCATTCTTAAACGATATGGATTTTGTGATTAATCAACCTCCACTCGAAGAAGTAGAACCACTTCCATTTCCTTTTTCCCTCCGCCATTCTCTTCCACCGAGACCGTATACCGTTTCTATCTCCACACGGTCTCATGTGCTTCTCATTTCTTTTCTTTACACCCCATTCTTTCACCAACTCTACCATTATCACAATAGAATTTTTGATTGGTTGGTGCTAACATTTGGCTTGTGTAAGGCCTTGTTTAGTTTGGGGAGGACCTTGTTGTATATATGTATATATAGTTTTTGTTTTCTTTCTCTATTAACAATAAAAATATAAAAAATATAAAAATATAAAAAATATAAAAAATAAACAGGGGTGTGCCGACAATTTTGACCCTCTTGGTGTAGCATGACAATGAGGACACTGTCAAGTTTAAGTTTAGGGGTGTGCTCGGTAAGCCTTTTTCCTTCGCATTCATGTGTATATTTTCGCATTTGCATACTTATTTTAAAACCCATAAAAATTGAAAATTTTCAAAAATTTCAAAAATTAAAGTATTCAATTTTGGCCATAATTGACTTGAGTTTGACAAATAAGGTTAACTAGCTAGGATCAACTAGATCCTAGACTTAGTAAATTAAAAACCCTAAAAATAACTTTTCTTAAAGTTTAACGGTAGAAAGTATATGTCTTTGTAGTTTATTTAGAAATAGGCAAATTTTGAGTTCACTTCTTGGGCTAAGTTAAAACAAGAGAAGAGTATTGATGTTTTTATTAAAGTGTAAGTTTGAAAAATAGTTCCTAGCTTAAGTATAAATTCTGAAAATGTATACCCTACAACTTGCACAAACACGCACCTTGAAACTTAGAATAGTAGAAGAGACCTTGAAATGCTCTTGTCTAAAGTCCTTAGTACAAAGAAAATAAAAGAAAAAAAATTCAAGTGTGAATAAAGAGAGAATAAAAAAATGAACACTTGTGATTACTTAAGGCTGCAAAAATAGAAAAAATATTTAGCGAAGGTGCTTCATCACCTAGTGCCTTAGACCAACTGGTTTGGGAGTCACTGCTAAAGCCTGAGGTGTTGCAAGACTAGGAATTACGCTTTAATGTGCAAACACATCTTGTAATCGGTCGTTGGTACCTCAAGAAGTATTAACGGTCGCATGAAGGATGTGTAAGCAAAATTCATTTAAAAATTCACCAATTAAGAAGTGCTTTGGACAACGGACAAGAGTATGATTGCTTGATTTGAATTTCTAAGTGTAGGGGTGATTTATACATACATGTAGGGGTCTGTAATTGGGGTTTAGATAAGAGAGAGGAATGAAGAATAGAACTTGTATCTTTAGCAGAGATGATAAAAATTCCTAAGTGGAGATGGAACCTGTTCATCACAGAATACTGCATTTTATACCGCCCATTCTTACGCTCGTGTGTTTATAGGTAGGTGCTTTTTATCCGTGTTTGTTATATATTTGCAGGATACAGGTTCTCGGTTCTAAAACGGTGAAATTCATAGAAAACACGACAAAATCCGGGTTCCTGCCAACAACTGATAAAACACGGTCTCCGCTCTTCATCCGTATGCTGCCAGATACCAGTTTAGGAAGACAAAATGTCAAATCAATGTCGTTTTCAGGCACAAGGCTCAATGGTAGCACAAGATCCAAGAGATCTACGCGGAGCTCGAGGCAATCATTCCAAATCTTGACAAAAAGTCCACCTTTCCTCAACAGAAATTCTGGAAGAAATGTGAAAGTATTTTCAGAAACTACATGTACCAGACAACAGGGGACACCAAATCAGGCCACCACCAAAAAGCCCATTTCCCAACACCTCTAAAGGGCCGCGGAACCGCGGCCAAGGTGGGGTCTTGGCCGCGGTTCCGCGGCCATGTGGGGCCCACTCACTGTCGTGTTTCAGGGGCTTTTTGGTAATCTTGCATGGGGTCTGCTGGTTGCCCTAGAACTTCAACTCCCTGCCTATAAATACAGCAGAACTGAGCTTAGCCAAGGGTCATTCTTTGCATTCTTTTGTTCCTCTTTCTTTTGTAGTTTTAGTTCTTTTTCTTCTTCTTCTTCATTCCTCTTCCATGAATTGTAGTGAGAGCTTTTTGTGGATATGAATAAAGATGAGGGTTTTGTATCATTCTTTTGTGTTTCTTCTTCCCCTTGAGATTCTTGCTTTCTCTTGCTCATTCAACCTCTTTATTGAGCTTGAATGGGTAAGGGTTAGTTATTGATCTCAAAGGTCGTATTTTCTCCCGGGACTAGTTCTTCACTTCACATGCGTTCTCTACCCTTCCCTTGATCTTGCAACCTCTTCATTGAGCTTGCAAGTTTAAGGGTTGGCTATTGAGCACATGCTTGGCTTGGGTTCTACTTCCGTGTTCTTTTCTTGTTCTTTTTATTACTCGCTTTTTATTACTTGTCTTTTTATTACTTGCAATTTTATTCATGCACTTTAATACTTGTATCTTTTCTTTTCTTTGTTCTTTTCTTTTTGTTCTCTTTTGTTCATTTTGTGAATGTTGTAATTATTGTTGTTGTTAAGAATTAATACGGTATTGTAAGTTAACGTTTCCTTGCCAATTCCTTTTCCCGTTATTTTCCATTTGAACTTCGCCCAAACCATACGCAAGCGCTCCGTTAGGCTCCGTACCCTGACAAGGTAACGGTGATTCCTAACCGCGACCGGTTGCGTTCGGTTTGGCCGGAGGCGAAAGCAAGAGACAAGAACGGAAGGACAAGGGTAAATAAGCCGTATTCCACGAATACCGCGCTTAAATCCCCTAATCCACGTTGTTGCCAATTGCTTTGCTTCAATTGGTCAAGACTCGGCTCAAAGGTTTTGAGTACGGATTTCTTAGCTTACAATCTTGTATCTTTTCTTAACAACTTTATACTTGCAGATAAACACATAGGTTAGAACAAACTCATACAGACTCTTTATTAACTCGTCTAAAACAAGAAGGTAAGATACCACCATCTCCCTGTGGACCGACCCGTGCTCAACCGGCTAGCTGCATAGCGACACCGTCTTGATTGCGGTTAACTTTAATTCTTCCAATCAAATGGCGCCGTTGCCGGGGAGACGGTAGCGTTTTTTCTTTCTTGTTATTCGGGTTAATATTCTTTTTGTATATATTTATAAAAAAAAAAAAATCTTTTTGTTTTTTTTGATCAATTTTGCGGGCAAGAGTGCAGATTTTTGCGTATTTGCAAACTGCGATAGTGGGGAAGCAAAGTGTACATTCAACGTTAAGGTGATTTACGAAGTACAGTGCCAAAGATCCGGGTAGTTCGACCCGCACAAGCGAACCTTTCAAGCTTACCGGATTCGATTCAACGGGTGTTTCCTAACCCAAAACTTAACGGTACGTACTTTACTAACACCTTCTTCTCAAATCTGACGCTTCCAATATACTATTCTTTGCAGGATTCTTTGCAAGTTCGCTAGCAAAAGCTAAAAAATTGACTAACCCGTATTTGTTGCAGCGCCGCGCTTAAACTAAAAAACGATTGTTTGATTCTTTATAGAATTTTTGAATTGCGCATTGCATACATTAATACGGACTTAAGGGCAAGCGAACCCCACAACATACGGTAAAGGATTTCATCATCTTTTCCGTGGCCCACAAATCACGAACTTGCGCATAACGATAACCCGCACCAATTTTAAAAGAAACTAGACTTTAAGCCTTAAGGACTTCGCGCTCACTAGGAGAAGTTAACTGTATTTAGAAGCTTGCTTAACGGTATATTGTTTACGGGATGTCTAGGAAAGTGTTAACGGCGAAACCGCCAAAAGAGAAAGGGTTATTTAATTAAGGAACTTCGCGAAAGCGTTGGAAAACCTCCCCTTATCTCTGCACTTACCTGGCCTCGTGATCAGTGTATCTTGAGCCTGTTTCTCGACACAGTTTTACTTCGACAATCAAGTTCTCGAGCAGGTCTAGTTGACCTAGGTGAACCCTAGAGCGATTAGGTGTGTGGTATTTTTGTGTTGTGATTTTTGTCCATATTCTTTTTTGTGTATACTTCATTCTTTTGCTAACAACTAACTAAATAAAATTAAAAAAAAAAAATCACATTCTTTTTCCCCTCCTTTTCTCTTCCTTTCTTTCACTCTCTCTTCATATCATGGGTACTCCACCTCGCAAAACTCTTGCCGAACTTTGGTACCCACAACCGGACATTACTTCTTACGGTTCTTGCTTTGTCCGAACATCGAACGACCCCTCCATGCCAAAAATTTCTTTGAAAGATCGGATAGACGCGTCTAGGACAAACAATTTGACTCCGCAATCCACTTCGTACCAACCATTTCAAACATTCACCCCTTCTTACGTTGATACCCCTTTTGAAAGTCCAGTTGTAGCCACCAGACCCTTGTCTCTTGCTGAACGTATTGAACAATCCCGTAGCCGATCTTTCACTGCTTTCACCACTTCAAATTCTCGGGATCAACAATTCCATTCACCTTCTTATCCCAATGTTGATCCCACTCCTGTCCAGCTATTCAATTCCTACCAATCCTACCCTACTTATGCACCTTCCCTAGACATTGCTTCAGAACCGCCATTTGGGAGTTTTCAGTATCCGAACAACTTTGAATCTTTTACTGAAACCCCTTCACAACCTATGTCTAGTCTAGAACAATCGTTGGAAGATTTTAGGGTAGCGTCAAGCCAACAGATGATGGATTTGAATGCGTCCATGGCCGTCCTCATGCAACCTAGTGACCCGGTAGCTAGTTTTCAACTAGCTCCAACTTTTTCAATATATGATGAGGCGGCAGGACAGGCTGTGAATTTGAGTGGAGAGAGTGAGATGTACCCCCTTCCAAATCAAACCTACCCGTCTCAAATTGAATCCCACAACTCCTGTGTTAAAAGTCTATCAAATGTCCCAAATGAATTATCAGTTAAAGATAGAATGTTTACTGAGTTGTGCGACTTTGTAGTGTTTGATTTGCCCGATTGTGAAGGGTCCCCTTTGAGTGAAACCATACCCAATCCTCTTAACCTCTACACCTCCACTCTAGAACCTGAATCGATTGATATCCATGCTTTTGTTGAGATGTCAGAGAATTGTGATTTTCACTTGATTAAGGATATTGACGCTGGGAATATTTTGGATGATAAACCTATAGATTTGACTAGGTTTTTCTCTCCAATTCATCATCCCGAGTCATTAAATGTTTTTCCCAAACTTCATATGCGTCTTGATATTGATGATAAAGGCATGGATGAGCTTAACTTTGAGGAGAATTTTGAGGATATTTTTGAGGATGAAACAGTTCTAGATGATGAGTCGGATTTTCCAATTCATCCTGTTCCTTTCATTGACTGTGTACACCCTCCCGAAACCTTAACCGATACCCTTCCTCAACCACTTCCCTCTATCCTTTCCATCGTTCCGACCTTGCAAGAACCCGTATCACTTACATTTTATATGTCTGGTTTACCAAGTTCGGCGTACCCATGGTTTCTCACGAATCTTGAGGGATTTGACCCCATTTCTCGACGGGTAAATATATTAGCACAATCGCTTTTTACACATCGCTCATCACAAATTGTGCTAATCTATTTACTCCATTTGCACCCTCAAGTTCGTACTCCACTTCTTTTTCCCTTCCGCCATTCTTCTTCTTCTCATCTACCGAGACCGCATTCCACTTCTATCCCCAAGCGGTCTCGCGTAATCTCCATTTCTTACCTCTTCACCTTCTTTCACCAACCACTGTTGTACCATGATAAAATCTTTGAATGGTTGGTCAAGTTTAAGTTTGGGGGTGTGCTCGGTAAGCTTTCTTCCTTCGCATTCATATGTATATTTTGCATCTGCATATTAAATCAATAAAACCCATAAAAATCTGAAAATTTTCTAAAAATATAAAAACTTTCTTTTTTGTCGAGTTAGATTGTGGAAGAACTCTGATTCAACATTCGACGGCTTTTGTTTGGAAAAATAGGAATAACTAAATCTTATGTTTAGATTTTGAAAACCTGAAAGATAACTCTCCTTTGAAGTTAACTATGGCTGATATACGTCTTTACATTACACTACACGTGTTGTGAGTCTTGGAAATTAGATGACAAGTCTTTTATGTTTAAAAAAAAAACTTTTAAATAGATAAATGATTTTCTGAGGATCAAATAGGTTTGTTCTGAAATAAGTAATGTCAAGAATAGTTTATGAAGTAAAGCGAATATGAAGGAATGTTATTGATGCCGTAATTGGAGCTAAGTCTGAAAAATAACCCATCTAAAACTTGATTGGAATGATTACACACCAAACCCACTAAACACGTCTTTTATCCAAAAAAATATTTGAACTACCGGTTATACCTCCGTTCGTATTAAATCATCTGATTTTCACGACAAAACTGTCTTTTGTTTTCTGGACCTAGGTAACTTGAGTAATTAAGTCCGCTGGGGTGTTTCTACACCTAATGCCCTAAAACCAACTGGTTTGGGTGCATTGGCCCAAAGCTCGCTAAGAAGCCTAGAAAGTCCAGTTTTAAAACAAAGTCAAGCAAGTGTTCTCTCCGAGTTAAAATTCCTAACGGTTCTTTGTGTGAGAATAATCTTGATAAAAGACAGGCTTTTATAAAAATTTTAACGGAGATATGAAGGTTTTATTCTATGATAAAGACTATTGCACGTTCACAGAGGTGTGTATGAAATGAAAACAAGAAAAAGGTGGAGTGAAGAATAAGACCTAGTTTCCTGTTAGGGAAGATAGAAATTCTGAAGTTGAAACCTTACTGGAAAACGAAACTTGAAAAATGCTTAACTCTTTATAAAACTTATGTGATCCTTTTAAAATTGTTATCTGGGCTTTATTGTGCGACATGATGACTTTAATCGACTTTTCTGGAACTTAACGGCACTATTTGCACTACACGTAAAGACATATAAAACCTGTAGTTAAATAAGAAGCGAGGTGTGAAAACTAAAGGTTCGATAGTCTAAACTTAGGATTATAGAATTGTTATTTTCTGAAACAAAACTTTAGGGGCTTGAATCTTAGTTATTTTACAAAACTAGCTTGACCGGATTTTGTGGGTAGTATTCGCTGCAAACCCTCAGGAGACAACACTCCTCCTACTAGGGACACCTAGAGGTTTAACGGCTTGTTGCACGCGCTCAGTGCAATCGCGTTCCCTGCGAAAGTGCGGTTATCATTTTATTTTTGTGAATAATTGGTTTTGCTCGGGACGAGCAAAAGTTAAGTTTGGGGGTATTTGTTCATCACAGAATACTGCATTTTATACCGCCCATTCTTACGCTCGTGTGTTTATAGGTAGGTGCTTTTTATCCGTGTTCGTTATATATTTGCAGGATACAGGTTCTCGGTTCTAAAACGGTGAAATTCATAGAAAACACGACAAAATCCGGGTTCCTGCCAACCACTGATAAAACACGGTCTCCACTCTTCATCCGTATGCTGCCAGATACCAGTTTAGGAAGACAAAATGTCAAATCAATGTCGTTTTCAGGCACAAGGCTCAATGGTAGCACAAGATCCAAGAGATCTACGCGGAGCTCGAGGCAATCATTCCAAATCTTGACAAAAAGTCCACATTTCCTCAACAGAAATTCTGGAAGAAATGTGAAAGTATTTTCAGAAACTACATGTACCAGACAACAGGGGACACCAAACCAGGCCACCACCAAAAAGCCCATTTCCCAACACCTCTAAAGGGGCCGCGGAACCGCGGCCAAGGTGGGGTCTTGGCCGCGGTTCCGCGGCCATGTGGGGCCCACTCACTGTCGTGTTTCAGGGGCTTTTTGGTAATCTTGCATGGGGTCTGCTGGTTGCCGTAGAACTTCAACTCCCTGCCTATAAATACAGCAGAACTGAGCTTAGCCAAGGGTCATTCTTTGCATTCTTTTGTTCCTCTTTCTTTTGTAGTTTAGTTCTTTTTCTTCTTCTTCTTCATTCCTCTTCCATGAATTGTAGTGAGAGCTTTTTGTGGATATGAATAAAGATGAGGGTTTTGTATCATTCTTTTGTGTTTCTTCTTCCCCTTGAGATTCTTGCTTTCTCTTGCTCATTCAACCTCATTTATTGAGCTTGAATGGGTAAGGGTTAGTTATTGATCTCAAAGGTCGTATTTTCTCCCGGGACTAGTTCTTCACTTCACATGCGTTCTCTACCCTTCCCTTGATCTTGCAACCTCTTCATTGAGCTTGCAAGTTTAAGGGTTGGCTATTGAGCACATGCTTGGCTTGGGTTCTACTTCCGTGTTCTTTTCTTGTTCTTTTTATTACTCGCTTCTTATTACTTGTCTTTTTATTACTTGCAATTTTATTCATGCACTTTAATACTTGTATCTTTTCTTTTCTTTGTTCTTTTCTTTTTGTTCTCTTTTGTTCATTTTGTGAATGTTGTAATTATTGTTGTTGTTAAGAATTAATACGGTATTGTAAGTTAACGTTTCCTTGCCAATTCCTTTTCCCGTTATTTTCCGTTTGAACTTCGCCCAAACCATACGCAAGCGCTCCGTTAGGCTCCGTACCCTGACAAGGTAACGGTGATTCCTAACCGCGACCGGTTGCGTTCGGTTTGGCCGGAGGCGAAAGCAAGAGACAAGAACGGAAGGACAAGGGTAAATAAGCCGTATTCCACGAATACCACGCTTAAATCCCCTAATCCACGTTGTTGCCAATTGCTTAGCTTCAATTGGTCAAGACTCGGCTCAAAGGTTTTGAGTACGGATTTCTTAGCTTACAATCTTGTATCTTTTCTTAACAACTTTATACTTGCAGATAAACACATAGGTTAGAACAAACTCATACAGACTCTTTATTAACTCGTCTAAAACAAGAAGGTAAGATACCACCATCTCCCTGTGGACCGACCCGTGCTCAACCGGCTAGCTGCATAGCGACACCGTCTTGATTGCGGTTAACTTTAATTCTTCCAATCAGAACCCTAGAAGAAAAACTTAAGAGATGCCAAAAGCTAAATAGGTCTGCAGAACATGTATAATCTTAAGTAAATGATAAGGAAGTGTGAAGAATATGGGTGGATAATTTACAAGTCGAAGATAATAGAATTCCTTGTTAGAAACCCTAATTGGAGAATAAAAGTCAATGGGCCTAATTGATAGGATTTTGTGGGTAGTATCCGCTGAAAACCCTCAGGAGACAACACTCCTCCTACTAGGGACACCTAGAGGTTTAACGGCTTGTTGCACGAGCTCAGTGCAATCGTGTTTCCCTGCGAAAGTGAGGTTAGGTTTTTTTTGAGAATAAAACTAGGTTTGCTCGAGGACGAGCAAAAGATAAGTTTGGGGGTATTTGTTCATATTATAATATTGCATTATTATATTCCCCATTCTTATGCATTTTACAAATAAACAGGTGCTTTTGATCCATGTCTGCTACTTAGTTACAGGTTACAGGTTCTTGGAACAAAAACAGTGAAAAAGGATAAAAGATGATGCAAAAGTGGGACTACGACCAATAAATAGAAGGATCTTGATCAAGCCTACACGAAGATCAGTTCACAAAATACAAGGCATCGCAAGGTTCAAGAGTTCGACACAAAGCGAACGGTTAAAGTCCACTGCATTACTCACTGTGAAGATCTGGAGAAGACATAGAAGCTATTCTGAAGAACCACACAAAGATACAGGAAGAAAAAGAGAGCCAGAGCCAGCAGAAGAAATTGCAGAGCCCAACTCCATCTTTTGGCCGCGGAACCGCGGACAAACCGTGGCTGCGGCCGCGGTTCCGCGGCAGTGTGAAGCACGTAAAAGATAAAATTTTTACCAAAATGTGAGGCGGCACTGACTAGTCTTCGTAGGGGTATTTTTGTAAATGCAGACATGCGGCGATTGTAAACCTAGGGTTTTCTATGTCCTATAAATAGAAACCCAAATACCTCTTTTGAGGTATGCCTCCCTTCTTTAATAAAATTCAGAATTCTTTTTTGGAGAGCATCAATTTGTAAGTTCTTAATTTATTTTTCTGCCTTAGGTTAAATTTCTTATCTGCCCTAGGTAATTTCTATTCCTTGCCCTAGTTAGATCTTTAATTTCTTGCCTTAGGTAAACAGTTAGATCTGTTCTTAAATTTCCTAATAAGCGAGTAGTCTCCTCGCTTGTTAGGGTTAGATTTGGGGAAGGTTTGAGAGATGAAGATCTCTCACCCCTTTCTTACCCATCACATATAATTAATAGGACTCCATGCATACATGCACATACCGCTCCCTACGACACCCTATCCCACGAGGTAGCGGTGATACCGTAGTATAAAGGCCCGGTTGCACGTGTTTTCCATGGAGGTTAGGGTAAGGATTGATAAAGGAAGGACAAGAAGCTAGAGGAAGAAACATCTCCCGATGGTTCTAATCCCCTTTATTAATAATTACCATAACTCCTAATAGATCCTAATATGGGTATAGAAAGCGGTGAGATTTATTGACTTTCCAAACTTAACCTAAACTTAACCCTAGCAAGATTTAGATCTAGATTAATTTAGTTTTTAGATTTAATCAATAAGATCTGACAACCCCGTTCACACCGTTCGGAATTAATTCGTAAGAGCAAGTAGGAAATTCATAAAATCCCTATGGACCGACCCGTACTCACCGGCTAGCTACCAAGCGACGTCGTTCTTGATTGCGGTAACATATATTTTTGATCGTAAAATCCATACAAATCAGGGACCAACGTATCAGTATAATAAGCTGGTTCAGTCAATACATCCATATTATTATCTTCATTAAGGCCTGACATGGTCGCTACCTGGAGAGAGAGAGAAGGAAACACTTTAGCGTATACTCTTGCAAGATTAGATTGGTTATTATCTTAACTAATCAGGATGTCTCTCACTGTTTTTATCAAATCTTTCTTCAAACCCTAAAAGGAAAGATTAGCCGGGATTAATTACACCCTACAATTTCATCAATCTTTCAGCCAGATCAGTGTTGGTACTTTGAGGGAGGTTCCCCGTGCTTTCGCATGGACCTAATTAAAATAAACCTCATTTTCCCAGAGGCATAACCCCGTTAACACCTTTCTAGACACCTACTTGATCGACTAATTGTCCTGTGTAAAATTCTTCCAGGAGTAACTCTTACTCGTAGTGGGTATCAGGATCCATCTATCTCATAGAAGGTATGCAATCTCATTGCAAATTTCAACACTTGAAATTCCCGGTAATATTCGGCCCCTGGCGATCTATGACCTTGACAAGGTCAACAAACCATAAATCGCAAGTCAAGTTCAACCCGTCATTTCCCGATTGAATTAAACCCACCCGCATGACCCTTGACAAGGTCAACAAGGCCGTACGAATATCCTAATCCAATCACATCTCATGTTTTAGCAGATAAACATTAATTAGCTACCGTACACTGTGCCTTGACAAGGTCAACAAGCGCAGCACGAATACTAAGCATGATTTATCTGAAATGACGGAGGGCTACAACAGGTTTTTCAGAAAACTTATTACGTAATGAACTTGATATCGTTGTAGAAATAAGTGATTTTGAAAAGGAGTGTTTTTTAGGCTTTTCTAGTTTCGCTAGAGAGGTCACTCCTGGTGAAGGGATCTCGGCTCTTTCCCCATCGAATAAGGTGCAGGGTATATCATATATACCGCGGTGCAAAGCAAGAACTATTTAAGCTGTCAAAAACTAAGCCGTGAGTTTGTAGTATCTGTCAGTTCTGCTAAAGAGGTCACTCCCGGTGAAGGGATCTCGGCTCTTTCCTCATCGAATAAGGTGCAGGGTATATCATATATACCGCTGTGCAAAGCAAAACTGTAGCTACCCTTTTTATAAAGTTCTGATTCTACAACATCTTTTAGGTTTCTTTTCTTTTATTAATCTCATTAATAAAATCCCATCAATTATGCTTCCTAAGCATCACAGAAGAAAAGAAAGCTGTAATATTTATATATCATATATATAGTATAAGCATTCATCTCAGGCAGTAATGTGATCTCATCACAGAACATAGCAGCAGAAGATAACATATGAAATATTGGATATACTAGGACGTCCGTGTTTTATATCGAGCCTGTATAAAACACGGATCCCCCGGTCGCGATGAATAGCCAAACCCACATCCTTAGACCCCTACGAGAGCGGCAAGCAACACTGTCAATTCTAGGGTTAGGAGATCCGGTCTCGACTCCTCGAGATGGCCTCCCACTGTACCCTAGAACCCAGTTACTTGTGCTCCCCTCCTTGGGTCTACCTAATGCGGAAAAGTAAAAAATATACAATGGTGACATCATCCTCATCCCGGAAGTGCCCCAATAAAAGAATATTACATACAATGAATTTTACATGAATGAAAATAAAAACCCTCATTTCACATAAAACCCCCGGCTATTCAGAACATGACGATCCAATATAACATATCACAGCAACACATAATATCTCATATCATCAACGTATGCAAGTATACGTATCCCGACTGTCGTTGATGTATAGCAACGAAGCTGGCGATACACAACATACTACGCTTACGGTCACAGAAAAGAAAGTGTAAAACTACAACATTTGGAATCCATAATCACTTTAGACATCATAAATCCGAAATATCACATACTTCGCATTTCATGCCTAACTATATGAATTCCACATATTGTATCGCATTCCAGATAAATAGACAAAGTTAAACTTTCCGATGGAATAATCAAACACCTAAGAATTCCCTAATAGCTCAACACTTGAGCGGAGTTCAAAAAACCCAGAACATGTCACCGCCCCAGTGAACCAGCCGTAGAAGGGTCATACCAACGCCTCACATGTGGCAACGCCAAACTACCACAAACCCTAGGGTTCAGTGGAAGTTTTGACGATCACATAATCGAGTTAAGGTTACGTTCTTCTAGAGGGTCCACAGATATGCTTGCATGTTTTTCCGAAAGTTTTAAACTCAAGAAAAATTCAACACTTGAAAGTTTTTCGTGTCGGGAAAAAGTGAGTTATTGATATCCGTTCGAACATTTTAACACGTTCTAAATTATCCGGAAAACACTTAAACGAAGTTAAACTTTTCGATCGAATCAACGAATACAAAAGATTTCCAGAAAACTCAACACTTGAGTAGAATTAAAAATTCCTAGAAGCATGAAAAAGTACGTACGGATGTTACTGTATCAAAAGCTAACCCTAATACCCCAGTACGGCCTTGGAACCGCCGCGCAAGGCATGGTATTGCCGCGGTTCCGCGGCGCTTTAAAGGTATTAGGTTGTCGTTTTTCACAGTAATTGTTATAATCACCTGCTGAATTTTCTGAGTATTTTTAATACAGAAAAAGTCATATTTTTAAAAATTTTCCAGAGAGGGGTCAAATTTTGATGTTTCGGGGTTCGATCGGACTTTTAACTTCGTAAACACGTCGCCTAATGCTCTAGCTAGGCTCTGATACTACTGTAGGGTTACTAAGCACTGTCATAAGGTTCTATAAGGCATCAACTATACCCGATTAAAAATTTAGACGTGCCGAACAACTTAAAGCGAGGATCTTTGCTAGATAATTAGGGTTAAACATGCAAGTAAACATCTTTACATCTAAGAGAGAGAGATTACAACCTTTGTAGTCCGCTCCTTCATTTCATAAGCTCCGAGTAGTAGTCCCTTCGCCGCGATCCATGATCTTCCGGACTCAAGAGAAGCTCCACAACCTGAATGATCCATGATTGCTTGAAGTCTTCCTTTTCTAAGATGATCTACCTTGAAGTTTCTTTAACTCAAGCTCTCACTCACTAATCAAGTATTAATAAAGTGAACATCCTAATCTAATTGGCTAGATTAGATGAAGATGACGAAGTAGGAATTATACTTTCTTTTATTATAAATTTCTCACACTAATCCATCACAAAAGAAAAACCTAGAAAGCTTTTCAAGAGCTCAAGGAAGAAGAAGAATCATTCCTTTGGTAATGAATAATGAATTGTTCTTATCATTACAATTACAACCATGGTTAAGTCAAGAAAGACTTAACCATTGTAGAGATTTAACTAGGGTAAAGGGTGTGGGTTGGGTTAGAAAAATATCTCCAAAATATCAACACATAATATCTTTGCAAGAAACAAAACAAAAGCTTCTAGAAGCTTCAAGAAAAGACTAACCCAAATTAAACCCTAACCATGTTTAATCTCCACTAATTATGTTGCATTTGTAAACATAACTTGTTACAATATTATATATCATATATATATAATATTTTTGTAACAAAAGAAAATAATACAATTAACATATATCGCATATATATCAATGTATTACCCGGTGAGAAATGAATCAATAAAGCGAGCCAATATTAGATAATGTAATGTAATATATCAAATATATAATTATACATTAAATTATCGAATCAACACTTGATCCGACAATCCAGCTATATCACATATAACCGACTAATATTTCATGTACCGATTCATCGAATCAACACTTGATCTGATGACCCGGCTGATATCAAATATCGCGAGAATAGAATACGGTATCTCATATCGTATTATCCTCGGTCTTGCACATATCACATATGTGCTCCTACTCCGTTTCGCCTGAGTCAAGAAACCTCTATGTAGGACTCTAAAGAATCGTCAATACGCCGACAGTAGGTGATGATCATATCAAACACCCACAAGCTGCAAGCGGTCAGCTAAACGTAACAGCCACCCAGGTATTGATCGATTAGAAGATCAACAAGGAAGCCTGTACATTCTCCTGTGAATCCATTCAGTAACACTACCGTACAGTCCAGTCTCTTCGTCTGATATGTTGCATATCTAGTCTAGGGGTGGTATACGTCAGACCCCAGTAACCGATAAGTCGTGTCGATGTGAGGCTCACAACAGGTCGAGAACCTACTGATAACACTTACCATTAGTACTCAATATCCGCCCTGACCAGGGACTTCCAGTTATAGCCAATCGAACACAGCATAACATCAACTCCCTATACCGGGAGAGATGAAAAACCCTCCTATCGCTCATTGCCTCGATGTGATTCGGGACTGTACCCAAAAGCTACCATTTTGCATGCCTCTTGGACGTGGTAAGGTGGAAATCAAAGCACAGTGGGAATCACACAAGACTCTATGACGATCTCGGGTCTACAGACTAACCTGTACCAGTGTCACCAAGAACTGCCATCTGACGTGAGGTATAATACCATCTGGGAGTTCTCGGCGTGTCCGTCCAGTGTACCCAGTCTCTACCGAGCACCCATACACCATCTCTGATGTCAAACACCAATGGATATGGGATCATCCATCGCCCATCATATGGGTCAAGATGAGTATACGCTAGTCTACTCTGGTGTATCGTTGCCCTGTCTCGATACACCCTCGACTAGGAACAATTATAGGATGTACTCATAGACTACGCTGGCCCCACTAGTATGATCTCATTATAGTCCCAGTAGTCGAGTACATATCCTAAGGGCTTTATCAACATGTGAGAACAAGACAGTAAACTAATACAAGTCAACATGTTAAGATAAAGTGAAACCAAATAGCATACTATCATGACGAGCAAGAAAGTCCCCTCTCTATATATCCAAGCATCCATTATAATATACATCATATGTACAACAATGGCCTCTAGGGCATATATATAACTAACATATCTAACCTAACGGCATAAGCGTTTCATTCTGCAAGTTATTTCTCCCTCGATTCTTTCATGAGCTGGTCCTCGCCTTTCAAAGCCGGGATAAGGGCCTTTGGGTGCTCGACTGGAAGGACAGGCAATAAGGATTGGTTTCAAACCGGAGGAAAGAATGAAGTTCAGTGGCTCACCGCAGTCGACCCGGCCGTAGCTATCACCCCCGTTCGACCTCATAAGGCCTAAGGAAAAAGAGTCTGGAGGTTCATTCCCCCTTCCAAGAGTCATTCAGCTGTATCATATCAATAATGGTTCGGGTGAGGCGGGAAAGAAAGAGAAGGTAATAACTATTTGGAACTTAAGGCTAGCCCTCCACTTAGTAGGGCTTATACCTTCAAGACGGGGCCCCGTGGCGAATGCAGATGACATAAGCGTACGTTGTATTTTCGCCTTTTGCAGCAATGGTAGGTTAATTGATAGGACTACACTATATTAATGCAAAGCAAACAAACTAAAGCTAAATCGTTGGAACAATTTTAAAACCACTCGGTTTTTTCAAAACAGTAAAACTTTTAAAATGCGGAGCTTAAACCACTCCTTTTAAAAGCTATCAGGTTCTTTCGATTATATCAAGTTCACTACGTTCATGGTTTCGCCAAAACCATTCGTAGCCCTCCGTCATTTCAGTTGGATATTTAGTAGTATTCAAGCTATGTATTTTGACCTTCGCCAAGGCATAGTAATTGGTAGCTGTTTAATATTCATCTGCAGCATAGATAGATGCATTGGTTTGGGACAGCCGTACTGCTATTTTATCCTTCGTCTAGGATATGTACGGGTGGATTCAAATTAACCTGGACAATGACGGGTAGAACTTGACATGTGACTTATGATATGTTGGCCTTCGTCAAGGTCATAAGTGCATTGGGCAAAAATCCACATCGGGAGTTTCTAAAGAAACTGAAACTTGCTAGTCTTGCATACCATTTGGAGTGTGATAATTTTGGTAGGATTCCTTCGACTTTATCACACGATGATATTTGGATCCCGATCCTACTATGAGTATATGCTACTTCTCGGGAGATTTTTTCACTTAACGATCAATGCTATAAACCAAGTAGGTGTCTAGAACAATGTTAGTGGGGCTACGTCTCTAGGGAAAAAAAGGTTATTTAATTAAGGAACTTCACAAAAGCGTCGTAAAACCTACCTCGAAGTACCGACACTAGCCTTGCTGAAAGGTTAAGAAAGTATTATACAGTGAGATTAATCCTGACTAATTCTTCTTTTATGGATTGAGGAAGGATTCGAGAAACAGTGAAAGCCATCCTGTTTAGACAAACAAAAAACCAATCTAAACTTGCAAAAGCATCATGCTAAAGTGTTTCTTCTCTCTCTCCTAATTGCAGCAACCAAAGACGACGGGCCTTAAATTACTATTAGAAAAAAATATATTGACAGGGCCAAACTATAAAGATTGGCTTAGGAATATCAAGATGGCAATAACTTATGACAAGTTGGGCTATATCCTTACTACTAAAGCCTCTGCCGTGTCAGGTCCAAAGTCCAGCGTCGCGGATAAGGAAATCCATAAGACCGAGGAGACTGACAGCGCGAAGGCTAAATGCCTCGTGCTGGCCCCTATGGACAACGAACATCAGAGGCGGCACGAAAATATAGATCTTGAATCCATATTCCTCCATACCAAGGATTTATATGGAGAGCAATTTCGTATCGCAAGATACGAGACCTCGAAGAAGCTTTTTCAGGCGAGGTTGGCCGTCGCGTCATCTGTAAGGGAACACGTCCTTAAGATGATCGACTACATTGAGGAGCCCGCGGACCTCGGGACAAAGTTAGAGAATGAGCTATATACAGACTTAATTCTGCAGTCCCTCCCTTCAACCTACGCCCAATTTATCTTGAATTTTAATATTCAAGGTAAAGAGGTTGAACTTCTGGAACTCCTTAACATGTTGAGGAATGCTGAGGGCACCCTGTAGAAAGCCGGGGAAACACCCGCTTTACTTGTTGGTAGAGCTTCCTCTTCTAGATCCAAGGCAAAAGCCAAGAGAAAGAAGAAGAAGGCCCCCACCAAGCCGAGAGGCGGTGTTAGTAAGGTGGAGGCAAGGGGCAAGGCAAAAGTAGCGGGGCCGACAGTAGGAAAGGAAGAATGCTTCTACTGTCATAAAAAAGGGCCATTGGAAGAATGATTGCAGGGCTTGGAGGGCCAAGAATCAGGACCTGAAGCAAGTTGTGGCTTCGGTTTCAGGTGTGTTTGTAATTGAAATCTGTCTATCAATCAACTCTACTTCCTGGGAATTGGATACCGAATCAGGATCTCATATCTGTAATTCATTGCAGGCACTGAGAAGCCGTAAGGTTCTGAAGACCGGTGATATAACCCTCAGTGTTGCTAACGGAGTGAGCGTGGATGCTGTGTCCGTAGGGGAATATCACCTTGGATTGACGAGTGGACACATTTTGGTTTTACGCAACTGTTTTTGTGTACCTAGTTTGACTTGTAATATCATTTATGTTTCTTTGTTATCTAAAGAAGGTTATGATTTTACATTTGTAAGCGATGTTGTAAACATTCACCTTAATCATGGTCTGATTGGGTCAGGTACACTAAACAACGGTATTGTCACAACCCGAAAAGTACGGAACATGACCGACACTTAAATTATGAAACGTCTCGAGGCGTACGTAATCTAAGTAAGCCAAAACCCAGAAATCAAAACCAAAGAAGAGTAGAGTGAAGGAAAAACTAATTTAAAGCAAGTAGTTTTAATCAACATAGGCCGAAGTATGTATTTTTAAAATCTCAAGTATTTTCTGAAAATTTCGGCAGAGTCTCCTTTGTAAATACTGTCCCCAAACGGGATACAACAAGAATAGTATACGAAATCAATAAAAAGGCATCCCCAAGCGGAAACTAACTCTTCGTCAATCGACGGTCACAACCAAGCAATATAATATGCAACGCTAAGGGCAAGGATCAAAACTCAAAAGAAACCCCAAAATCAACAAGAAAACCCAAAATAATATAACGCGCGACTCTAAGGTCGAAAGAATAACAAATCTGGTCTTCCATCTATCTCAAATATACAATCTGGTTGATGGAGTTTCTAGATACAACTGAAATAATAAATAACAATAATGGTCCTGATGCAAAGAACCCACCTAACAAAGCAATCACCCGGAAGGAACAGTGTGCCAACAAAGCCGCAGCGAAACCTGTACGGCAAAACCTGCAAGGAACTGTGGCACAACGGGAGTGAGTTGACAACTCGTGAGTAGAAAACACCTACAAGTAGAAATCGCATGCATAACGCTATCCTAGGTCATATCAGGTAATATCCTCAAATAAAAATCTTGGTCCAGCTATGTAGTGTAATACTACCTGCACGTATCAGTGCCTCAGATAGCAACATATCAGATATATGATGTATGGATGCATTACGAATGGAAACAGAATCTATCATGAGTGAGACAACTGTTTTTTTTTAATCAATGAGATTTCTATATGTATGTCAATCACGTATCATCAATTAATGCAACAGAGAAATCAGTGTCAAGCATCGACACAAAACATAAATCTCGGTATCTCAATATCAAATCTCAATATCTCAAATCTCAAATCTCAATTTTCAATATCTCAGGTATCCATATCATCTGCAGGATCGGCTCTCGGGCTCCGGCAGAACGGATCAGCCCATAACATCAATCTCACGGCCACGAACGGTATCCTCCGGATATCCGGGGTACCATACCGGGTCCACCATGTACCCGCGGACGGTTCATCCAACTCCTCGAATCGGGTCACGAAAACCATCTCAGAACCGAGAAAACATCATGGTGGACACTCATACATCACAAGAAAACCGCAATTTGCATTTTAAAATGATGATATTAAGCTTTTATTAAATTCTTGCGGTTTTCCCCAAAATCCAAAAATCTCATGTAAATCCAAAATCATCAAAATCATGATACCAATAAACAGTGAATACTGGCATAAATCTCCATAACATTGC
Organism: Agapanthus africanus; assembly: GCA_030015575.1. Classification (NCBI taxonomy): domain Eukaryota; kingdom Viridiplantae; phylum Streptophyta; class Magnoliopsida; order Asparagales; family Amaryllidaceae; genus Agapanthus; species Agapanthus africanus. Next base: position 247,692,388 of record CM057343.1, on the reverse strand, counting down.
ATAACCAATGACTATATGGATGCATCTGATATCATGTAATGAATGCAATAATTAAACTAGCATATGGAAACTATAACATATTACAACTATCAGCTAGCAAGCTATGTCACTGAAATAGTATTTTCTAAAATGTACGTGACATGGAAATTACCGATGAAGATGTGTGTGAGCCGGCAAGCGAGTGTACGTGGAGCATACGCGTCGTCGGTAATGGTGCAGGTGTCCTAACAGCATGGTTTCATAATTACTACGTACACAAAAACATGCAATGAGGCGATAACAACATAATAAGGAAAATGAATAGTAAATACAACAATAATATGCGGAACATGAATAATAACGTAACAACAAGGATCTACCTTACCATACATGTGATATACTGTTTTGCCGTTTGAAATAGTACGAATCGTGGTGTTTGAAAATAAGGACTACGGTGTTTTTTAAGAAAAGATACGTCTTTTAAAATATCCATAGTATCCCTTGGTATGTCTTTAAAATTCTCACGATTCGTCAGTTTTGGAAATAGGTATGACTCGGGTCCAGTCTAACATCTACTAGGTAAACTACAGTTCAGACTAACAACCAATCGAAAGGGATATGGAAACCACCTAGATCTGAATCGATACATACATACAAATATATATATATATATGCATAATAGTCGGTGATCTCGCCTCAATAATATCATGTATGATATAACATATCATATGACATCCTCGAATTAAGAATGCGGATCTATCGTCAGTATATAGCTCGTATGGTAAATCCGTCATACGGCCTCCCAAATCTGGGTATGGGTCAAAAGTCATATCTATCACATTAATCATCTGATATCCTATTTATCAAATATCATGATCGGGGTACTGATCCACGTCTAGTATAATACTGATACCCTCTATGAAATGCATGCGTGTGTATGAAAACACTATGCCTAAAGAACCCGCTAAAATATCATGTCGTATCTCAAATACGGACCATATCACATCACCGATCTCATGGCCTCAAGCCCAATCTCATCGACTCATCTCCAAATATCATACAATATCCTCAACATTCATGCATGTGTATATGAATGTATATATGTATAGTCCTATACCCATGCGTATATACATATATACACATTCCCATATATGTACAAGAAAATGATATATGCAAGTGTATATGTGTGCGTGTATGCAAATCCTTACTCTAGGGTTTTGTGACTAAGAAATCCACTAAAGTCCTTTCTTCAGTTCTCGCTAACCCTAAACCCATAAGCTCCTAAGGCTTCTCTTACTAGGTGTTCATATCACATAATAACATATAAAAGTATATCGTTATCATATCACCTCATTCCTCATAACTTTGCGGGGGTGCTATACGACATCCACCCGACTTCTCCCCATAGATATAATCTACTCACCTGATCTTCGCTCGCCGCTGTCGACGTCGCCACGCGCTTGCTCGTTGTCTCGAAGTCCACATGGGGTACCTACATGTCATATATAGCATCGTAAACGAAGTCACGCACGAAAACCAAGTTGGTAGGCGTATCACGCGTAGGTCAAAACCTATCGCCTATGCATGCAAGAACAGCCAAACCAACCCTCGATGTCGATGTACAAACGTCAAACCATCGAGAAAAACACCAAACATACCAATCATGGTTTCACAAATCACTAATTATATAATAAATAGGTTAATTCACAAAAACCCAAAACTCGCTTTAAAAGCTATTTTTCCGAAAACCTAGCAAGCAAAACTAACCGTTTCAGTACAAAACATGATGTTTTAGCAAAACTAGTGGTCACACTACTCACTAATTATATAAGAATTAGGGTTTAATGCATCAAGACCAAAAATTTAAACAAATCGTTTTATTTCCCAAAAACCTAGTTAGCACAAATTCCCATTTCGGTTCAAAACTTGATATTTTAACCAATCTAAATATTTTAATGACTCTAATGGCCAAAATGCTCATAAAAATACATAACTAGGTCATACCAATCACTTCCATATTTTTAACCTCACTAATTATCATTAACACAAAATTTAAGTTTGCAAAAATAGCCAATTTTAACAATTTTTAAAGCAACAACACACCATCAACCACTAAGCTTGGTTTTGCATAACCTAAGGTATTAAATCACTCATGAAAACCTTAATGATATGCTAAAAACCCTAACAAGATTTTAATCCAACAATTTAATTTAATTTCTAAAACCTAGTTAGCAATTTAGCATAATTATCAAAATTTTAAACTAACAAATTAGCAACTAGTAACCAAATTAGATTTTGCATTCAATTACATGTTAATATCCTCATTGTAACCTTAAGCATGTGACCACCACCCTAATTGAATCCAAACCCTAACATTTTAATTCAAACCATACTCTTGAATTTTCCAAACTTGCAATAAAACCTAATTAAACACCTAATTAGCTTAACTCAAAGCACTAATCAACAATTTAACTACATGGTTAGGATTATACCTCCACAATTAGCTTGAGATCTAACATTAATCTAGCCTCACAACTTGCATCTTGCTCCATGATACATACTAGTATAGGTAAAGGAAAAATGAGTAAGAGTTGGATTTGAGTTTTAGCTTGATTTTAGATGGAATTTTGGAGATTTTTTAAGCCAAAATGAAGTGGGATTTTGGGGGAAAAGGGGTCTGCTGCAGGTGGAGGGAGGCTCGGCTGGAATGGGGAGGGGAAGAGAGAAAATGTGTTGTGTGGGTGTATGTAATGGTCAAAGTCAACTAAACCCATATCTCATTATCTATTTTCTTTCATTTCCTTTTCTTTTCTCTTGATTTTTCTTTTAACAATTCAAGTAGGGAAAAGGAGGGGGGACAACTTGGGGCTGCTGATTTGGGGAGAGGAGAGAAGGGTGGGTGAGTGTGGGTGAGGGAAAAATGATAAATGCTATACCCCAATATCTATTTACACTAGTTTTACTATTTAAGCCTTTTTCTTCGATATTTTCTAAAACCGTTTGAAAGCTTCATTTCATTTCAAAAACAAACATGTTAAAATTTTGTTTAATGTGTTATGATGCACAAAATATTTTTCAACTCATTCCAATCTGTAATTTTCCCAAATTAAATGTATTAGTGATGGCTTAAAATAATATTAAAATAATTAATTTCGGAAAAATTTTCAGAAAATTTGAAATTTTACCAGTGGCTCAATAAACACCAAATACTAGCAATTATATAGCTAGAATATGTATATTTAATTTTATATTAAAAGATATTTATATTTTGACTTTTTACGGAAAACCCCCTTATTTTACCGATTTTCCGAAATTTCACCGAAACGATTTTCAAAATGTTACAATCTTCCCACCTTAAAGAAATTCGGTCCCCGAATTTAAATTAAAACTCTCCCAAATACTAAAACATTTCAGCGAAACCATCAAGTCGTCGGGGCTCCGAAATCATAAATACATAAAACAAATCGTAGCACAACGCATGCGCATATAACTCAAGATCCAAAACTTCATCCAGCATCCCGCAATCATCGGAGTCATGGGGAAGACATTAATGTCTAAATCCAAAGCGAAAATCAATATGATATAAATCAACTATACATGTAAACATCATTAAAACATTTGGAAGCAATGCATGCCAAACCTTTTTCAAATCGCTGTGCGATGTGTGTATCACTGCACAGTGGCAGACGTCCAATGTGAGAAAATAACTATATATATATATATATATATATATATATATCTTTTGTTTAAAATACACGTCCCGCCGTTTTGAAAACAATTTCGAAGGGTTTCCCTTTTAAACAGTTTCGTGTCATCATTGATACGTAGGTAAATACTGAGACTCTAGCTCCTCGTTGGAAATCCCTTCGATAACTACCAATGCATGCAAAATATACTTAGGTACTGCCCTCTGACTAGTCCTGCTCAGTACTAAACAAATAGCAAGTATCATAAAATATACTGCTCCAAAAGAAATCAATCCTATGAATGCCACGTGCGTCTGGTGTGCATGGAAATCGAAATCCTTGAATGTGCCATACATATGAATAGAAACAATATCTAAGTGCAATGGGTGTGCACGAAACACCTGTCAAAGGCAATGTGTGTGCCTGACAGCAAAACTAGGTGCATCTGATATGCATGAAGAATCTCGATTTGGTGCATCTAGTGTGCACCTAAATCGCATCAAGCGTGTCAAGTATACACAAAATCTAAGTCAAGTGCACAATGTACACGAAAACGAATATCGAATATCATAATCGAAATCGATGGTATGCAACACATTTCAATCAAAATCCTAATCAGGTATACCATGGTATAAAATCTCACTATCCTGTGCATCGGTGTGCACAAAAGCAAATCAAATACTAAAAGTGCATGAAAACTATGCCGAAAGTATAAGTCAAATCATATGCATGTCCTAGGCATGAAACCAAATATCATGAAACTCGGTCATCAAAACTTAATCATGAAATAAATCACCTAAAATACTGAAATCCAATGTGACGGATACATGATAGTCAATCACACAATCACCAATCATAAATGCTGTCGTCGATATGTCCGTCCTTCTAGGTCAAAAAGGTGTCGGTGCATCCAATGCTAGCAGAGCATGGTATCTACTTGCCTCCTGATCAAGGCCTGTCGCCTAGTGCCCTTAGGCTCTCGTCTTTCACTGCGGATTACTAAGTACATAGCTCCTCAGCTCAACACTCCAATATGGAAAAGATAATGGAAGCAGTCCGTTCTAACACATCCTCTAAAGATCTCTGGCCAAATATCATGGTTACTCATAACATGTCTCGTCGATGATGGTGAACTCTGGCCTGCTGGGTGTGTGCAATATGACCGATCCTGGGTCCAAATCTTCTCGTATAGCATTCCAGAAAGGTCCTGTCGAGGTTTCTCCCCAAACCTCGTTTCCGCTGAACTGCCCGGAAGTTATCATCTCTTACTAAATCTGTATCTGTTTCTTATTCCGGAACGGCTGCATACTCCTCACAACTCCTCTTGGAAGATATAACCATAGTCAACGCTTTTGCTGGCGTATCACATCTCTGATGTCGGCGGAGTGGAATCTCATCTCATCAAGATCTCGTACGAAGCTCTTACTCCACTTTTCTCTAATGTCGACTGCTTCGGACTCGTCTCTTTATGGCTGCATGGACTGAGCTCCAACGGCTATACTCGTATTTGGCGTCTCCCAAGCAATGCATCTCATCACCTAATATCCGAATGAAGTCAAATCATCCGATCAATTTGTCAAAACCTTATAATCCACCAAGAGCTCAATATCTTGGGTAAAGTTTAATAGTATCGAATATATGCCACAGCACCAATAGACCAACCGTAGAAGGGCAAACCCAAGCCTCACTAATGGCACCGCTAAACCGCCGCAAACCCTAAGGTTCACCGGCATTCCATGGTCATTAAATCGAGTTACGGTTCCATTCTTCTAGAGGGTCTGTGGAATTGCTTGCATTGTTTTCCGAATACTTTAAACTTGGAAAATGGGTTCCTGACATTCGATCGTCTCTATCGACTCTCAACATATCCGTGTGAAGTCATCCCTAGCTGGAATCAATCAATCTGATGATCTCGCATCGGGGTAGGCAATGAATCTCATGTCTTAGTCTTTCATCTCTGGTGACTAGCGATCTTCTATCATATCTCAAAGTATAACACGTGCGGCATTGGCCTCAAAAATCTGGGGCGTTATCTCGTCAGTCGTAGCAACAACTGAATCTCCCGTCTGCACGCTGAACAGTACCTAAATCCTTAAAATACGGTGCATTAACGGTCATCACAGTCTGGCTGGCCTCTATCAGTGGCTCAATCCTCTGGTGCTGATCTGCACGTCCGAGAAATCTCGTAAAAGCGATCCATCAAACGCTCGTGGCGCGAAAACACAATGAAATGACGCCTCTATGCAATGTATGTCCCTGGAATCACGCCCTGGTCAGTCCTCGTCTATGACGAGCTCATGCTGACCGCAACTCTAGCCATAGCTCTCCACGTCCGTAGAACCGTGATAACAAAACCATAAACTGGAACTGATGATGCTAGATCAAAGGAAGGAATATAATACTGTGCAAGGAAATGTATATCCTAAGGCTTCTTAGGCGGAGTATCGTATCATAAATATACCGCGGAACATACGTACGGTACGTCACTCTACTCAAGCTACCTACTCCATCAACCAAGGGTCATCCTACACTCCGAAGGTAAAACCTAACGCTCTGATACCAACTTTGTCACGACCCGAAAAGTACGGAACATGACCGGCACTTAAATTACGATACATCTCGAGGCGTACGTAATCTAAGTAAGCCAAAACCCAGAAATCAAAACCAAAGAAGAGTAGAGTGAAGGAAAAACCAATTTAAAGCAAGTAGTTTTAATCAACATAGGCCGAATTATGTATTTTGAAAATCTCAAGTATTTTCTGAAAATTTCGACAGAGTCTCCTTTGTAAATACTGGCCCCAAACGGGATACAACATGAATAGTATACGAAATCGATAAAAAGGCATCCCCAAGCGGGAGCTAGCTCTTCATCAATCGACGGTCACAACCACGCAAGCAATATAATATGCAACGCCAAGGGCGAGGATCAAAACTCAAAAGAAAACCCAAAATCAATAAGAAAACACAAAATAATACAACGCGTGACTCTAAGGTCGAAAGAATAACAAATCTGGTCTTCTATCTCTCTCAAATATACAATCTGGTTGATGGAGTTTCTAGATACAACTTAAATAATAAATAACAATGGTGGTCCTGATGCAAAGAACCCACCTACCAAAGCAATCACCCAGAAGGAACAGTGTGCCAACCAAGCCGCAGCGAAACCGGTACGGCAAAACCTGCAAGGAACTGTAGCACAACGGGGGTGAGTTGCCAACTAGTGAGTAGAAAACATCTACGAGTAGAAATTGCATTCATAACGCTATCCTAGGTTATATCAGGTAATATCCTCAAATAAATATCCTGGTCCAGCTATGTAGTGTAATACTACCTGCACGTGTCAGTGCCTCAGATAGTAACATATTAGATATATGATGTATAGATGCATTACGAATGAAAACAGAATCTATCATGAGTGAGACAACTGTTTTTTTTAATCAATGAGATTTCTATATCTATGTCAATCACGTATCATCAATGAATGCAACAGAGAAATCAGCATCAAGCATCAACACAAAACATAAGTCTCGGTATCTCAATATCAAATCTCAATATCTCAAATCTCAAATCTCAATTTTCAATATCTCAGGCATCCGTATCATGTGCGGGATCGACCCTCGGGCTCCGGCAGAACGGATCAGCCCATAACATCAATCTCACGACCATGAACGGTATCCTCTGGATATCCGCCGTGCCAGGTAAAAGCACCGGTAGGTAGTCTGCCCTTGCTAGGCTCATTGTCTACTCTTCGAACTTCTTGCCCCGAGGTACCATACCGGGTCCACCATGTGCCTGCAGACGGTTTATCCAACTCCTCGAATCGGGTCTCGAAAACCATCTCAGAACCGAGAAAAGATCATGGTGGACGCTCATACATCACGAGATAACCGCAATTTGCATTTTAAAATGATGATATTAAGCTTTTATTAAATTCTTGCGGTTTTCCCCCAAATCCAGAAATCTCATGTAAATCCGAAATCATCAAAATCATGATACCAATAAACAGTGAACACAGGCATAAATCTCCATAATACTGCATAACCAATGACTATATGGATGCATCTAATATCATGCAATGAATGCAATAATTAAACTAGCATATGGAAACTATAACATATTACAACTATCAGCTAGCAACCTATGTCACTGAAATAGTATTTTCTAAAGTGTACGTGACATGTCAATTACCGATGAAGATGTGTATGAGCCGGCAAGCGAGTGTACGTGGAGCATACGCGTCATCGGTACTGGTGCTGGTGTCCTAACAGCATGGTTTCATAATTACTACCTACACAATAACATGCAATGAGGCGATAACAACATTATAAGGAAAATGAATAGTAAATACAATAATAATATGCGGAACATGAATAATAACGTAACAACAAGGATCTACCTTACTATATATGTGATATACTGTTTTGCCGTTTGAAATAGTACAAATCGTGGTGTTTGAAAATAAGGTCTACGGTGTTTTTTTAAGAAAAGATACGTCTTTTAAAATATCTGTAGTATCCCTTGGTATGTCTTTAAAACTCACACGATTCGTCAGTTTTGGAAATAGGTATGACTTGGGTCCAGTCTAACATCTACTAGGTAAAGTACAGGTCTGACTAACAACCAATCGAAAGGGATATGAAAACCACCTAAATCTGACTCGATATATATATATATATATATATATATATATATATATATATATATATATATATGCAGAATAGTCGGTGATCCCTCCTTAATAATATCATGTACGATACAACATATCATATGACATCCTCGAATCAAGAGTGCGGATCTATCGTCAATATATAGCTCGTACGGTAAATCCGTCGTACGGCCTCCCAAATCTGGGTACGGGTCAAAAGTCACATCTATCACATTAATCATCTGATATCCTCTTTATCAAATATCATGATCAAAGTACTGATCTACGTCTAGTACAATACTGATACCATCTATGAAATGCATGCGTGTGTATGAAAACACCACGCCTAAAGAACCCGCTAAAATATCATGTCGTATCTCAAATACGGACCATATCACATCACCGATCTCATGGCCTCAAGCCCAATTTCATCGACTCATCTCCAAATATCATACAATATCCTCAACATTCATGCATATGTATATGAATATATACATGCATAGTCCCATACCCATGCGTATATACATATATACACATTCCCATATACGCACAAGAAAATGATATATGCAAGTGTATATGTGTGCGTATATGCAAATCCTTACTCCAGGGTTTCGTGACTAAGAAATCCGCTAAAGTTCTTTCTTCAATTCTCGCTAACCTTAAACCCATAAGCTCCTAAGGCTTCACTTACTAGGTGTTCATATCACATAATAACATATAAAAGTATATCGTTACCATATCTCCTCATTTCTCACAACTTTGCGGGGGTGCTATACGCCATCCACCCGGCTTCTCCCCGTAGATATAAATCTACTCACCTGATCTTCGCTCGCCGGTGTCGACGTCGCCACACGCTTGCTCGTTATCTTGAAGTCCACATGGGGTACCTACATGTCATATATAGGATCGTAAACGAAGTCACGCACGAAAACCAAGTCGGTACACGTAACACGCATAGGTCAAAACCAATCTCCTACGCATGCAAGAACAGCCAAACCAACCCTCGATGTCGATGTACAAACGTCAAACCATCAAGAAAAACACCAAACGTACCAATCATGGTTTCACAAATCACTAATTATATAAGAAATAGGTTAAAATTCACAAAAACCCCAAACTCTCTTTAAAAGCTATTTTTCCGAAAACCTAGCAAGCAAAATTAACCGTTTCAGTACAAAATTTGATGTTTTACCAAAACTAGTGGTCACACTACTCACTAATTATATAAGAATTTGGGTTTAATGCATCAAGACCAAAAATTTAAAAAAATCGTTTCATTTCCCAAAAACCTCGTTAGCACAAATTCCCATTTCGGTTCAAAACTTGATGTTTTAACCAATCTAAATATTTTAACGACTCTAATGGCCAAAATGCTCGTAAAAAACATAACTAGGTCATTCCAATCACTTCCATATTTTTAACCTCACTAATTATCTTAACACAAAATTCAAGTTTACAAAAATAACCAATTTTAACAATTTTTAAAGCAACAACACACCATCAACCACTAAGCTTGGTTTTGCATAACCTAAGATATTAAACCACTCATGAAAACCTTAATGATATGCTAAAAACCCTAACAAGATTTTAATCCCACAATTTAATTTAATTTCTAAAACCTAGTTAGCAATTTAGCATAATTATCAAAATTTTAAACTAACAAATTAGCAACTAGTAACCAAATTAGATTTTGCATTCAATTACATGTTAATCTCCTCATTGTAACCTTAAGCAAGTGACCACCACCCTAATTGAATCCAAACACTAACTTTTTATTTCAAATCATGCTCTTGAATTTTCCAAACTTGCAATAAAACCTAATTAAACACCTAATTAGCTTAGCTCAAAGCACTAATCAACAATTTAACTGCATGGTTAGGATTATATCTCGACAATTAGCTTGAGATCTAACATGAATCTAGCCTCACAACTTGCATCTTGCTCCATGATCCATACTAATATAGGTAAAGGAAAAATGTGTAAGCGTTGGATTTGAGTTTTAGCTTGATTTTAGATGGAATTTAGGAGATTTTTGAAGCTAAAATGTAGTGGGATTTTGGGGGAAAAGGGGGCTGCTGCAGGTGGAGGGAGGCTCGGCTGGAATGGGGAGGGGAAGAGAGAGAATGTGTTGTGTGGGTGTATGTAATGGTCAAAGTCAACTAAACCCATACCTCATTATCTATTTTCTTTCATTTCTTTTTCTTTTCTCCTGATTTTTCTTTTAACAATTCAAGTAGGGAAAATAAGAGGGGGGGGACAACTTGGGGCTGCTGATTTGGAGAGAGGAGAGAAGGTGTGGATGAGTGTGGGTGAGGGAAAAATGATAAATGTTATACCCCAATATCTATTTACACTAATTTCACTATTTAAGCCTTTTTCTTCGTTATTTTCTAAAACCGTTTGACAGCTTCATTTCATTTCAAAAACACACATGTTAAAATTTTGTTTAATGTGTTATGATGCACAAAATTTGTTTCAACTCATTCCAATTTGTAATTTTCCCTAATTAAATGTATTAGTGACGGCTTAAAATAATATTAAAATAATTAATTTCGGAAATTTTTTCAGAAAATTAGAAATTTCAATAAACACCAAATACTAGCAATTATATAGCTAGAATATGTATATTTAATTTTATATTAAAAGATATTTATATTTTGACTTTTTACGAAAACCCCCCTTATTTTACCGATTTTCCGAAATTTCACCGAAACGATTTTCAAAATGTTACAGGTATATACATATTAAACCAACTGCAAATTTTCAATGTCGACTCCAGAATTAAATCAAGCTTTCTTATGCCATTGTAGACTGGGTCACATCAACGAAACAAGGTTGACCAAGTTACATAAACAAGGATACTTGGATCCGTTCGAATACCAGTCTTATGCAACTTGTCAATCATGTCTCAATGGAAAGATGACAATGACTCCGTTCAATGGACGTAGAGTAAGAGCGAGAGAGCTCTTGGGACTCATACAAAGCGACATGTGTTGTCCAATGTCTACACATGCAAGAAGTGGTTATTCCTATATCATTACTTTTACGGATGATTTCTCTTGGTATGGACATATTTTCTTGATGAAACATAAATCCGAGGCCTTTGAAAAATTCCGAGAATATAAGAATGAAGTGGAAAAACAAAATGGCAAAAGTATCAAGACACTAAGATCTGATCGAGGTGGTGAATACTTGAGTGCCGAGTTTCTGGATTACCTAAAAGAGAATGGAATGCTTTCTCCGCTTACTCCTCCATACACACCACAGCACAACGGTGTATCGGAGAGATGGAACCGAACCTTATTGGATATTGTACGTTCCATTATGAGTGACGCTGAGTTACCGTGATCATTCTAGGGCTATGCACTAGAATCAGCTGCATATCTTTTGAACAAGGTTCCTACCAAGACAGTGCCTAGCACACCATACCAGATGTGAAGTGGGAAGAAACCCAATCTTCAATATCTAAAGATATGGGGATATCGAGCTTTTGTTAAAAAGCAGCATGCAGACAAGCTCGAGGGACGCTCAGTACTGTGTATGTTTGTGGGATACCCAAAAAACTCCAGGGGTATCTTTTCTATTACGTAGAGGAACAAAAGGTTTTTGTTTCTCGTCATGCCCACTTTTTAGAACATCAATTTTTGGAAAAAGAAACTAGCGGGAGCGCTATAGAACTAGAAGAAATTCTAGAACCATAAGCTATTACTGAAAGCTTGTTGGAACCAGAAGTTTCAGAAGAACAGGGCATTCCCGCGCCAATCCACAGGAGTAGTAGGCTGTCTCATCCGTCTTAGAGATACTACGGTTTTCTCGTAGATAGGGATAGAGAGGATTGCATCATTGATAATGATGATCCAACTAACTTCCAGCAAGCCTTTCAGAACACAGATTCGGTAAAATGGCTGGATGCAATGCGGACCGTGATGGAGTCCATGTACACCAACAAAGTATGGACTTTGGACATTGCTCCAGAAGGGGTGAAACCCATAGGCTGTAAATGGATCTTCAGAAAGAAGATTGGTGTAGATGGACACGTTGAAACCTATAAGAATAGACTTATTGCAAAAGGATTTCGTCAAAGACCTGGTTTGGACTATGATGAAACCTTTTCTCCAGTGGCTATGCTCAAATCCATTCGTATCCTTCTTTCCATTGCTGCCTTCCACGATTATGAGATTTGGCAGATGGACGTAAAATCCGCTTTTCTAAATGGAAATTTAGAAGAGTGCATCTATATGGACCAGCCAGAGGGTTTCATTCAGAGTGGGAGCAGCGGGAAAGTGTGCAAGTTGCTTAAGTCCATCTATAGACTAAAGCAGGAATCGCGGAGTTGGAAATCTGTTTTGATGAGACGGTCAAAGAATTTGACTTTATCAAAAATCCAGATGAGCCATGTACTTATAGTAAGATTGTAGCACTAACTGTTGTATTCCTCTTCTTGTACGTGGATGACATTCTCTTGATAGGAAATGACATTCCTATGCTACAATCTGTCAAAGGATTCTTGTCACAAAGGTTCTCCATGAAAGACCTGGGTGATGCCTCTTACATTCTGGGGATCCAGATCTATTGTGATAGATCTAAGAGAATGTTGGGACTTTCACAGTCTAGGTACATCGACACCATACTGAAAAAATTCAGTATGGAAGATTCAAAGCACGGTAATTTACCGGCTTGTCACGGAATCACCATCTCCAAAGAGATGTCACCCAAGACTAATTTGGAAAGGGATCGCATGTCTATTATACCCTACGCTTCTGCGGTAGGCTCTATAATGTATGCGATGTTGTGTACCAGACCAGATGTAGCTTATGCACTAAGCGTAGTAAGCCAATATTAGTCAAACCCTGGGGAGAAACACTAGATAGTAGTAAAGAACATTCTCAAGTACATGAGAAGGACTAAGGAAATGTTCTTGGTTTACGGTGGAAAATACCTCCAGATCGAGGCCTTTGCTGACTCCAGCTTCCAGAGTGACAAGGATGACTCTAAGTCCATGTCGGGTTATGTCTTTACCCTCGATGGAGGGGCAGTCTGTTGGAAGAGTTCCGAGCAAGACACCGTTGTTGACTCGACGATGGAAGCGGAGTATATCGCAGCTTCTGATGCCGCAAAAGAAGAAGTCTGGATGAGGAAGTTCTTAACAGAACTTCAGGTGGTTCTATCCATTGTTGATCCAATACCTCTGTATTGTGACAACAATGAGGCTACAGCTTTAGCGAAGGAACCCAGGTCCCATCAGAAGTCCAGACACATCTTGAGGAGGTATCACCTGATCACGGAGATTGTGGATCGCCGGGAGATCGAGGTGCGGAGGGTTGCTATAGAGAACAATACTGCAGATCTATTCATAAAGGCCATCCCTCAGAGGCAGTTCGAGAGGATATTCGAGATGATAGATCTGCGATATGCCAGCACATGGTCTTAGTGCAAGTGGGAGATTGTTAATGTGATATGCCCTAAAGGCCATTATTGTATAGTACTGGTTTGTATATTACATTTTGGAAGATTGGGATATATATACGGATTTATGACAGTCTTGCTCAATATAGTAGTATGCTACTTGGTTTGTATCAATCTTAATATGTATGTATGCTTCTGTTAACGTATCACTAATACATATTGGTAGAGCCCTTAGGACTTTGCTTGACTACCAGCATTGTGATGGCAGTCATACTAGTGGGGGCTGGGTAGTCTACAAGCACATCCTTATATAGGTCCCTAGTCGTAGGATTATCGAGACAGGGCATCGATACTCCAGAGTAGACTAGTGTATACGCTTCTCATCCCAGCAGGGGAGATGGTCTGTCCCACAGCCATCAGTACGTCATACTGGAGATAGTATGTAGGTGCTCATTGGGTTATGAGTTACACTGGACGAACTCGTGGGGAACTGCTGGTTGGTACCATACCTATCATCAGGAAGCAGTTCCCAGGTGACATGAGTACAGCTTAGTCTGTCGACTTGACACTGCTACTTCTCCTTAAGTGTGTTCCCACTGTTATTAGATTACTACCCTACCATGGCTCTGCTGAGTCGTACAAACAGGTAGTAGTTGGGTGCAGTCCCGAAGCACTTGGAGGCAGTGGCGGTTAGATAGTATTCGTCTCTCCCGGTATTGGTGGTTGATGCCGCGCTGTGCTTGGAAAGCCATTACACAAAGTCCCTGGCCAGGCCAAGCAAGATTTGCTGGTAGGGATCCAGTAGTTTCTCACGGCGTTTTTGGCCGCACTCCGACTTGACTTATTGCACTATTAGGGTCTGACGCTTGCCGCCCCCCTAGGACCGATATGCGACACTCTTAGACGAACAGACCAGACTGTATGGACGAGTTTCCTCGTCGACCTTCTTATCGACAGAAACCTGGGTAGCCGTTACGTACAGCTAGTGCCACTGACGCGCTTGTGGTTAAACCCGCCGCCAGAGTACTGTCGAGTCATTAGAGTCCCACACAGAGGGTTTCCCAGCTTCGGGCGAAACGTATAGAGGTCGTATGGTTTTACGACAGGGTTTGTTAACATATGTGTACTTGTGCGCATATTGTTAGTGTATATGCCCTAGGGGCCATTATTGTATCATACTAGTTTGTATATTACTTAATGGAAGCTTGGGATATTCACAAGTATATAACAGTCTTGCTAAACATGGTAGTATGCTACTTGGTTTTTCTATCTTAATATGTGAGTATACGTATTGATAGAGCTCTTAGGATCTTGCTTGACTACCAGCGTTGTGATGACAGTCACACTAGTGGGGGCTGGGTAGTCTACAAGCACATCCTTTTTCCGGTCCCTAGTCGCAGGATTATCGAGACAGAGCATCGATACTCCAGAGTAGACTAGTGTGTACGCTTCTCATCCCAGTTGGGGAGATGGTCTATCCCACAACCGTCAGTACGTCGTACTGGAGATAGTATACAGGTGCTCGTTGGGTTACGGGTACACCGGACATGACTCGCAGGGAACTGTTGGTTGGTATTATACCCGTCGTCAGTTAACAGTTCCCAGGTGACATGAGTACAGCATAGTCCGCAGACTTGACACTGCTACTTCGCCTCGAGTGTGTCCCACTGTTCTTAGATTGCTACCCTACCATGGCTCAAAGGAGTCATGCAAACAGGTAGCAGTTGAGTGCAGTCCCGAGCACTTGGAGGCAGTAGCGGTTAGACAGGTTCGCCTCTCCCGGTATTGGGAGTTGATATCGCGCTGTGTCAGAGAGCCATTACGCAAAGTCCCTGGCCAGGGCAAGCAAGATTTACTGGTAGGTTCCAGTAGTTTTTCAGGGTATAATGGGCTTCACTCCGACACGACATATACCGCTATTAGGGGACTGACGCTTGCCGCCCCCTAGGCCCGATATGCGATAATCTTAGACGAACAGACCGGACTGTACGGAGATTGTCATATCAGGCTCAGTAGGAGTTCGGATGGGTTTCCTCATCGGCCTTCTTATCGACATCTACCTGGGGACCGTTACGTACAGCTAGCGCCGCTTGCGGTCTGTGGTTAAACCTACTGCCAGCGTAGTAGTCGAGTCATTAGAGTCCCACACAGAGAGTTTCCCTACTCCAGGCGAAACGATATAGAGGTCGTTTGGTTTTACGACAACGGTTCGGACGCATACGTGTGTTTACACACGTACGACTTTCGGACAGTTTTTACTAGCCGGCTTTGGTTTAAGCCAGATTCTAGTATCTGGATATTGGATTTATACAGTCTAAAGTTTTTCCGTGTTTTCACGGATAGAAGGGGCGTTCTCGTAATTTCGCGAGAAGCTTCTAGAAGGATGGTGACTTGGGGGTTTAGGTGGCATATGCATTAAATGAGATTAGTGACTCATTTGTGTGATTCATCCCTGTCATTAATGCACCATAAATGATTAATGACTCATGTAGATGAATCACTCATTTGTATTTATGAAGCATGGTTGTTAAATCCTTTATTTTATTTATTTGATAAATATAATGCTTCATATATATCATGAGAGATTATTATCTCATTCTCATTCTCATGCTCACCTTCTCTCCCCTCAAGCTCTCTCTCTTCAAACCCTAATCCTCCCCTCTCATGTGTTGAAATCAAGGATTAGAATAGACTAATCAATCCATAATCCAACTCTATATCACCTAGGTTACTTAGATTAGCATTTTAAGAAACCTAGTTACCTCAAGTTAGAGGTGAAGCTTGAAGTATAGCTCTCGGGTGGATCGTCTACTACTTGGAGAAGGCCGAGGAGGAGGTGGAGAACGAAAAGACGAAGGACACAGTTCATTAGGTATAATCACTTCACATAGTAGTTAACCACTTCTATGTTTTTCATTAGTTATAGTTTAGCAAAGATTCTTCGGTTAGTCGATGTTTAAGCTAAGAACAAGATCGTTTTTCATATTTCCGCCTCCCCGCAAGTCGTAGGGTGTTGTACATCGACTTACAGTGGTATCAGAGCCTCGCTAAACAATAATTAACTCATTAGCAAAGTTGTATGAATTTCGAACGCAAAACGAACCGAAAAAGACATCGATATCACCATGTTTCTGTCGAATTTAAAACAGGCTCTAAAAATTTTTCAGGGAGCTGCAGAATAACAAGCAGAGAAATATAAGAACACTAGAGAAAAATAGGTTTCTGAATCGGCCATACAGCCGCGGAACCGCGGCCGATCCCACCGATCCGCCGCGGATCCGCGGCCGAGTTGGGGCCGATTCAACCCAGTTTGCTCAAGTAACTCTTTTGTGATATTTTTGTATTTTCTGGAATGTTTATTTTCTGCTCAAGTCTCAGGTGCCCAGAGAAGTTTCGGGAGTAGAATCTGATATGTTTGCTCGATCGAAATTATACGATGTTTGCTAATTTGATTATATCTGTGATTGTATAATGTGTTCGTAAACCTCCCCTAACTGCTAGTATGTCGGTTGGCAGGGGGTTGCACATTTCTGTAATGGATTTTAACTGTCTGTGTTTATGAACTGTATTGGATTGTTGTGATGATTAGCCGTGGTTTTGTGATGGGTTATTATTTTAATTCATTCAATGTAAATGTAATTTGTTGTAATATTATTTTGCGGGGCATATCCAGGTTGCGGTTGTAGCCACCGTTGTATTATTTCATTTTATTGTTTTTGCTCCTAGGACAGACCCAAGGTGGGGTGCACAAACTATCGGGTACTTTTAAGTGTTTAGTGGCCTACTCACTTTGTTGAGGGAGACCGCTTCACTTCGGGTACTTGGCTGGTAGTTTGCCATACCCGTAGGGGTCTAGGGTGGGGTAATGGCTATTCATCACAACTGTGTAATCCGTCTTTCGTTGCAGGCTCAAAAAGAAACGCGGATTGCTTGCATATCCAATATTGTTCATCTGTGATCTGGAATGCCTATTATTGCGTCTGACGAATGTACAATATCTATATATGATATCTATTTAGACGTCACTTATGTTTTACACCCGCGCTAGCCCAGCCCCCGCTCTGCCGTTAGTTAAGTAACCTAACGGGTGATGACAGGACCCAGTGGCGAATGCGGATGACATAAGAGGACGTTGTATTTTCATTGTTTTCTGCAATGATAGGTTAATGATGGGACGCATTATTATTAATGCAAAGAAAATAAACCAAAAGTTGAATCGTCGGAACAATTTAAAAGAAACCACTCGGTTATTTTAAAAACAGAGGATATTTTTAATTGCGGAGCTTTAACCACTCCTTTTAAAAACTATCAGGTTCCATCGGTCATATCAAGTTCAGTACGTTCACGGTTTCGCCAAAACCATTCGTAGCCCTCCGTCATTTCATTTGGGTATTTAGTAGTATTCAAGCTATGTATTTTGACCTAACGCCAAGGCATAGTGTTTGTAGCTGCTGGGTATTCATTTGTTGTATAGATAGATGAGTTAGTTTGGGACAGTCATATTATCATTTTGGCCGAAAGTCAAGGATATGTACGGATGGGTTCAAACTAACAAGATAATGATGGGTAGAACTTGACATGTGACTTATGACATTTTGACCTAACGCCAAGGTCATAAGAACATGGGGCAAAAATCTATATCGGGAATTTCTAAAGAAATTGAAATTTGCAAAGAGATGCATACCATTTGGAGTTTGGTGAATGTTGGTAGGATTCCTTCAACATTATCATACGATAATATTTGGATCCTGATCCTACTGTGGGTATATGCTGCTTATCAGGAGATTCGTCACTTAACGATCATTGCTATAAACCAAGTAGGTGTCAAGAAAAGTGTCAGCGGGGCAACGCCCCCAGAGAAAAGAGGTTATTTAATTAAGGAACTTCGTGAAAGCGTTGGAAAACCTCCCTCGAAGTACCGACACTGGCCTGGCTGAATGGTTAAGTAAGTATTGTACGGTGAGAATAGTCCTAGCTAATTCTTCTTTTATGGTTTGAGGAAGGATTCGAGAAACAGTGGGAGCCATCCAGTTTAGATAAATTAAAAACCACTCTAAACTTGCAAGAGCATCATGCTAAAGTGTTTCTTCTCTCTCTCCTACTTGCAGCGATCCTGAAAATGACTGGACTTAAGTTACTTTTAGAGAAAAAATATACTGACAGGGACAAACTATAAAGATTGGCTGCGGAATGTCATAATGGCTTTGACCTATGACAAGTTGGGGTATGTCCTCACCACTAAGGCACCTGAAGTCCCAGGTCCCAAATCCAGTAATGCGGCTAAGGAAATCCATAAAACCTGGGAGATAGATTGCGCGAAAGCCAAGTGCATCGTGCTTGCCTCAATGAACAATGAACATCAGAGGAGGCACGAGGATATGGATCTAGAATCCATATTTCTCCGTACAAAAGATCTGTATGGAGAGCAATCTCGTATAGCAAGATACGAGACCTCAAAGAACTTGTTTCGAGCGAGTTTGGCCGTCGGATCATCGGTAGGAGAATATGTCCTAAAGATGATTGGCTATATAGAAGAGCTCGCAGACTTTGGGACTTCTTTGGACAATGAGCTCTATACAGACCTGATTCTCCAGTCCTTTCCTCCCACCTACGCCCAGTTTATTCTGAATTTCAACATTCAAAGAAAAGAAGTTGAACTTCCAGAACTTCTTAACATGTTGACGAGTGCAGAGGGCACCTTGCAGAAGGCAAGGGAAACACCCGCTATGTTTGTTAGCGGTGCTTCTTCTTCCGGGTCCAAGGCTAGGGCCAAAGGAAAGAAGAAGAAGGCCGCCACCAAACCTAGAGGAGGTGTTAGTAAGGTGGGAACGAAAGGAAAGAAAAAGTTTGCGGTACCAGCAGTGGCCCAGGATGAGTGCTTCCATTGTTATAGGAAAGGGCACTGGAAGAAAGATTGCAAGGCGTGGAACGCCAAGAACCAAGGACCGAAGCAAGCTGTGCCTTCGACTTCAGGTGTGTTTGTAATTGAGAATTGTCTGTCAATCAACTCTACTTCCTGGGTATTGGATACCGGATCAGGATCTCATATATGCAATTTATTGCAGGCACTGAGAAACCGTAGAGTGCTGAAGGAAGGAGATATGACCCTAAAGGTTGCTAACGAAGCTAGCGTGGGAGCTGTGTCCGTCGGGGATTATCACCTGGGATTGACAAGTGGACACATTTTGGTTTTACATAACTGTTTTTGTGTACCTAGCTTAACGTGTAATATCATATCAGTTTCCTTTTTATCAAATAAAGGTTATGATTTCACGTTTGTAAGTGATGTTGTTAACAACCACTTTAATCATGGTTTGATTGGGTCCGGTACACTAAATAACGGTATATATGTCTTAAACCAACTCCAGATTTTCAATGTCCAGAACACACTAAAAAGAAAGTCTACAGATTTAAATAAGGCTTTCTTATGGCACTGTAGACTAGGTCACATCAATAAGACAAGGTTAACTAAGTTACAAAGAGAAGGATATTTAGACTCGTTCGAATATCAAACTTATGCCACTTGTCAATCATGTCTCAAAGGAAAGATGACAAAGACTCCATTCACTGGACATGGAGTAAGAGCGAGCGAGCTCTTAGGACTCATACACAGCGATGTATGTGGTCCAATGTCTACACATGCAAGAGGTGGTTTTTCCTATTTCATTACTTTTACGGATGATTACTCAAGGTACGGATTCATTTATCTGATGAAACATAAATCCGAGGCTTTTGAGAAATTCCAAGAGTATAAGAATGAAGTAGAAAACCAAACCGGCAAAAGTATCAAGACACTGAGATCTGATCGAGGTGGTGAATACTTAAGTGCCGAGTTCCTAGGTTACCTAAAAGAGAAAGGAATTCTCTCTCATCTTACTCCTCCATACACTCCACAGCATAACGGTGTATCGGAAAGAAGGAATCGAACCCTATTGGATATGGTACGTTCCAAGATGAGTAATGCTGAGTTACCGCGATCTTTCTGGGGTTATGCGCTAGAATCAGCGGCATATATTTTGAACAAGGTTCCTACCAAGACTGTGCCTACCACGCCATATCAGATGTGGAGTGGGAAGAAACCCCATCTTCAGTATGTAAAGATATGAGGATGTCCAGCTTTTGTTAAAAACCAGCATGAGGACAAGCTCGAGGCATGATCAGTAAAATGTCAGTTTGTGGGATATCCAAAGAACTCCAGGGGATATCTATTCTATTACGCAGAGGAACAAAAGTTTTTTGTTTCACGTAATGTCCATTTTCTAGAACATCAGTTTTTAGAAAAGGAAACAAGTAGGAGCGAAATAGAACTGGAAGAAATTCCAGAACCACAAACCACTACTGAAAGTTTGGTAGAACCAGTAGTTCAAGAAGAACAGGACATTCCCGCACCCCTCCGTAGGAGTAGTAGGCCGTCTCATCCGCCTGAGAGATACTACGGTTTTCTCATAGACGGGGATAGAGAGGATTGCGTCATAGATGATGATGAACCTACTAGTTTCCAGCAGGCCATCCAGAGCGGCGACTCGGTACGATGGCTAGATGCAATGCGAAACGAAATAGAGTCCATGTACACCAACAAAGTATGGACTTTGGACTTTGCTCCAGGTGGGGTAAAACCCATAGGATGCAAATGGATCTTCAAGAAAAAGATTGGTGTAGATGGGCAGGTGGAAACCTATAAGGCTAGACTTGTTGCAAAGAGTTTTCGTCAAAGACCTGGTTTGGACTATGACGAAACCTTTTCTCCAGTGGCTATGCTCAAATCTATTCGTATCCTTCTTGCAATTGCTGCCTTCCATGATTATGAAATCTGGCAGATGGACGTAAAGACGGCTTTTCTGAATGGCAATTTAGAAGAGTGCGTCTATATGGATCAGCCAGAGGATTTCAATCAGAGTGGGAGCAGCGGGAAAGTATGCAAGTTGCTTAAGTCCATTTATGGACTGAAGCAAACATCGCGGAGTTGGAACATCTGTTTTGATGAAACAGTGAAAGAATATGACTTTATAAAAAATCCAGATGAACCATGTATATATAGTAAAGTTGTAGCAAGAAGTGTCATATTTCTCGTCTTATACGTGGATGACATTCTATTGATAGGAAATGAAATTCCTATGCTACAATCTGTCAAAGGATTCTTGTCACACAAGTTCTCCATGAAAGACCTGGGTGATGCCTCTTGCATTCTGGGGATCCGGATCTATCGTGATAGATCCAAGAGACTGTTGGGACTTTCGCAGTCCAGGTATATCAACACTATACTGAAAAGATTCAGTATGGAAGATTCTAAGCGCGGTAATCTACCGGCTTGTCACGGAATCACCCTATCCAAAAAGATGTCTCCCAAGACTGATTTGAAAAGGGATCGCATGTCTATTATACCCTACGCTTCTGCGGTAGGCTCTATAATTTATGCGATGTTGTGCACCAGACCAGATGTAGCTTACGCACTCAGCGTGGTAAGCCGGTATCAGTCAGACCCAGGGGAGAATCACTGGATTGTAGTAAAGAACATTCTCAAGTACCTGAGAAAGACTAAGGAGATGTTCTTGGTTTACGGTGGAAAAGACCTCAAGTTAGAGGCCTTTGCTGATTCCGGTTTCCAGAGTGATAAGGATGATTCCAAGTCCATGTCGGGTTATGTCTTTACCCTCAATGGAGGGGCGGTGTGCTGGAAGAGTTCCAAGCAGGACACCGCTGCTGACTCAACTATGGAAGCGGAGTATATTGCTGCTTGCGATGCAACAAAAGAAGCGGTCTGGATGAAGAAGTTCCTAACAGATTTTCAGGTGGTTCCTACCATTGTTGATCCAATACCACTGTATTGCGACAACAACGGAGCTATAGCTTTAGCGAAGGAACCAAGGTCCCATCAGAAGTCCAGACACATCTTAAGGCGGTATCAACTGATCAGGGAGATCATTGATCGTCGGGAGATCGAGGTTCGGAGAGTTACTACTGAAGAGAACATTGCTAATCCATTCACCAAGGCCCTACCTCAGATTCAGTTCGAGAGGCTACTCGAGATCATCGGTCTTCGATCTGCCAGAACATGGCCCTAGTGCAAGTGGGAGATTGTTAGTGTATATGCCCTAGGGGCCATTATTGTATCATACTAGTTTGTATATTACTTAATGGAAGCTTGGGATATTCACATGTATATAACAGTCTTGCTAAACATGGTAGTATGCTACTTGGTTTTTCTATCTTAATATGTGAGTATACGTATTGATAGAGCTCTTAGGATCTTGCTTGACTACCAGCGTTGTGATAACAGTCACACTAGTGGGGGCTGGGTAGTCTACAAGCACATCCTTTTTCAGGTCCCTAGTCGCAGGATTATCGAGACAGAGCATCGATACTCCAGAGTAGACTAGTGTGTACGCTTCTCATCCCAGTTAGGGAGATGGTCTATCCCACAGCCGTCAGTACGTCGTACTGGAGATAGTATACAGGTGCTCGTTGGGTTACGGGTATACCGGACAGGACTCGCAGGGAACTATTGGTTGGTATCATACCCGTCGTCAGTTAACAGTTCCCAGGTGACATGAGTACAGCATAGTCCGCAGACTTGACACTGCTACTTCGCCTCGAGTGTGTCCCACTGTTCTTAGATTGCTACCCTACCATGGCTCAAAGGAGTCGTGCAAACAGGTAGCAGTTGGGTGCAGTCCCGAGCACTTGGAGGCAGTGGCGGTTAGACAGGATTCGTCTCTCCTGGTATTGGGAGTTGATATCGTGCTGTGTCAGAGAGCTATTACGCAAAGTCCCTGGCTAGGGCAAGCGAGATTTACTGGTAGGTTCCAGTAGTTTCTCAGGGTGTAATGGGCTTCACTCCGACACGACTTATACCGCTATTAGGGGACTGACGCTTGCCGCCCCTAGGCCCGATATGCGATAGTCTTAGACGAACAGACCGGACTGTACGGAAATTGTCACATCAGGCTCAGTAGGAGTTCGTATGGGTTTCCTCAACGGCCTTCTTATCGACATCTACCTGGGGACCGTTACGTACAGCTAGTGCCACTTGCGGTCTGTGGTTAAACCCACTGCCGGCGTAGTAGTCGAGTCATTAGAGTCTCACACAGAGAGTTTCCCTACTCCAGGCGAAACGATATAGGGGTCGTATGGTTTTACGACAAGGGTTTGGACGCATACGTGTGTTTACGCACATACGACTTGTTAGTGTATATGCCCTAGGGGCCATTATTGTATCATACTAGATTGTATATTACTTAATGAAAGCTTGGGATGTTCACAGTTGTATATACAGTCTTGCTAAAAATGGTAGTATACTACTTGGTTTGTGTCTACTTTAATATGCGCATATGTTTCTTGTAACGTATCACTTATACGTATTAGTAGAGCCCATAGGTTCTTTGCTTGATTACCAGCGTTGTGATGGCAGTCATACTAGTGGGGGCTAGGTAGTCTATAAGCAACATCCTATACAGGTCCCTGGTCGTTGGATTATCGAGATAGGGCATCGATATTCCAGAGTAGACTAGTGTGTACGCTTCTCATCCCAGTTGGGGAGATGGTATGTCCCATAGTCATCAGTACGTAGTACTGGAGATAGTATATAGGTGCTCGTTAGGTTACGGGTACACCGGACCGGACTCGCAAGGGAACTGATTAGTTGGTATTATACCCGTCGTCAGTTAACAGTTCCCAGATGACATGAGTACAGCATAGTGCGCAGACTTGACACTGCTACTTCACCTCGAGTGTGTCCCACTGTTCTTAGATTGCTACCCTTCCACGGCTCAAAGGAGTCGTGCAAACAGGTAGCAGTTGGGTGCAGTCCCGAGCACTTGGAGGCAGTAGTGGTTAGACAGGATTCGTCTCTCCCGGTATTGGGAGATGATATCGCGCTGTGTCAGAGAGCCATTACACAAAGTCCCTGGCCAGGGCAAGCGAGATATACTGGTAGGTTCCAGTAGCTTCTCAGGGTGTAATGGGCTTCGCTCCGACACGACTTATACAGCTATTAGGGGACTGACGCTTGCCGCCCCCTAGGCTTGATATGCGATAGTCTTAGATGAACAGATCGGACTGTACGGAGATTGTCACATCAGGCTCAGTGGGAGTTCGGATGATTTTCCTCATCGGCCTTCTTATCGGCATCTACCTGTGGACCGTTACGAACAGCTAGTGCCGCTTGTGGTCTGTGGTTAAACCCACTGCCAGCGTAGTGTCGAGTCTTTAGAGTCCCACACAGAGAGTTTCCCTGCTCCAGGCGAAACGATATAGAGGTCATATGGTTTTACGACAAGGGTTCGGACGCGTACGTGTGTTTACGCAGGTATGACTTTTCGGACAGTTTTTACTAGCCGGCTTTGGTTTAAGCCAGATTCTAGTATCGGATTATTGGATTTATACAGTCTAAAGTTTTTCCGTGTTTTCACGGATTGGAGGGGCGTTCTCGTAGTTTGTCAGGAAGCTTCTAGAAGAGTGGTGACTAAGGGATTAAGGTGGCATTGCATTAAATGAGATTAGTCACTCATTTGTGTGATTCATCCAAGTCATTAATGCATCATAAATGCTTAATGACTCATGGAGATGAATCACTCATAGATATTTATGAAGCATGGTTGTTAATTCTATTATTTCATTTTTGGATAAATAATAATGCTTCATATATATTATGATAAGATCATTATCTCATTTCATTCTCATCTTTACCTTCTCTCTCCTCAAGCTCACTCTCTCTTCAAACCCTAACCCTAACCTCTCATGTGTTGAGATCAAGGGTTAGCTAGACTAATACATCCATATCCTCACTCTATATCCCCTAGGTAGCTTATATTAGGACTTTAAGCAACCTAGTTATCTCAAGTTTGAGATTAAGCTTGACGTAGGAGCTTTCGGGTGGATCGTCTTTGATTCGGGGAGGCCGTTGAGGTGCCGATGTTCCAATGAGCCTACGAGGAGTGGAGGACAGCGATGAAGACCCGAAGGACATGTAACGTGAGGTATAACTTCGAATCCGAATAGTTAAACCTCTAGTAGTAAGTTAGCAATGGTTTAGATAACGATTCATGCGCTCAAGTCCGTGTTACTAAGCTTTGATAATCGTTTTACATATATTCCGCCTCCCCGCAAATTCGTGGGGTGCGTGACATTGACTTACAGTGGTATCAGAGCCAACTAAACCATTACTAGCTTGTTAGCAACTAATTAGAAGTTCGATTGACGGAAAACACGAAAACAAAACCCTGTAAATTCCTAGTTTCTGCTAATTTTAAACCTGTCTGAAAAATTATTTGATATGTCTTAAAAATCACAGCAGGGAATTTTATGAATTCTGGGAAAATACGAGTGCACAATCCGACAATATAGCCACGGATCCGCGGCCAAACAGCGCTTTTGGCCGCGGATCCGCCGCATGGTCAACCCTTCTTTGACTCGTATTTTCACCGTTATTCATTGTTTGTGGTGTTTTGTCTTCCTGTATATACTGTTTCTGCCTAGGTTCAGTGTTGCTTTGCTATTGGGGTAGACACGGAAAATGGTTGTCGATCGATGTTCTAAGATATTTGCTAATTTGGTTTTTATCTGTAATGTTTAATGTGTTCGTAAACCTACCCTAACTGCTTTTATGTCGGTTGGCAAGGGGTTGCACATTTCTGAAATGTTTACTGTTTGTGTATATGAACTGTATTGGACTATTGTGATGATTAGCCGTGTTTGAGATGTGTTTAATATTCATTCAATGTAAATGTAATTTGATGTAATATTCTTTTGCGGGGCACATCCAGGTTGCGGTTGTAGCCGCCGTTGTATTATTTCTTTTTACTGTTTTTGCTCCTAGGATAGACCCAAGGTGGGGTGCACAAACTACCGGGTACTTTGAAGTGTTTAGTGGCCTACTCACGTTGTTGAGGGAGACCGCTTCACTTCGGGCACTTGGCGGGTAGTTTGCCGTACCCGTAGGGGTCTAGGGTGGGGTAATGGCTATTCATCACGACTGTGTAATCCGTCTTTTATTGCAGGCTTAAAGCAAATGCAGATTGCTAGTAAATCAAAATAAAGTTCATCTGTGATCTGGAATGCTTATTATTGCGTCTGATGAATGTACAATATCTATATATGATAGCTATTAAACGCCACTTATGTTTTACACCCGCGCTAGCCCAGCCCCCGCTCTGTCGTTAGTTAAGTAACCTAACGGGTGATGACGGTACCCAATGGCAAATGCGGATGGCATAAAAGGACGTGGTATTTTCGTTGTTTTCTGCAATGATAGGATAAATGATGGGACGCATTATTATAATGCAAAGAAAATAAACCAAAGTTAAATCGTTGGAACAAATTTAAAAGAAACCACTCGGTTATTTTAAAAGAGCAGAATTTTTAATTGCGGAGCTTTAACCACTCCTTTTAAAAAGTATCAGGTTCCTTCGATTATATCAAGTTCACTACGTTCACGGTTTTGCCAAAACCATTCGTAGCCTTCCGTCATTTCATTTGGGTATTCAGTAGTATTCAAGCTATGTATATTTGGCCCTTAGTCAAAACATAGTGTTTGGTAGCTGCTGGGGTATTCATTTGTTGCATAGATAGATGCGTTGGTTTGGGACAGTCGTATTACTTTTCTTGGCCCTTAGTCAAGAGTATATACGGGTGGGTTCACATTAACCTGGATAACGACGGGTAGAACTTGACATGTGACTTATGACATATTTGGCCCTTAGTCAAAGTCATAAGAGCATGGGGCAAAAATCAATATCAGGAGTTTCTAAAGAAACTGAAATTTGCTAGTGTTGCACACCATTTTGGAGTTTGATGAATGTTGTTAGGATTCCTTCAACATTATCATACGATGATATTTTGGATCCCGATCCTACTGTGAGTATATACTACTTATCAGGAGATTCGTCACTTAACGATCAATGCTATAAACCAAGTAGGTGCCTAGAAAGGTGTCAGCGGGGTTGCGTCCCCAGAGAAAAGAGATTATTTAATTAAGGAACTTTGCGAAAGCGTTGGAAAACCTCCCTCGAAGTATCGACACTGGCCTGGTTGAACGATTAAGCAAGTATTGTACGGTGAGAATTGTCCTGGCTAATTCTTCTTTTATGGTTTGAGGAAGGATTCGAGAAACAGTGGGAGCCATCCTGTTTAGATAAATTAAAAACCAATCTAAACTTGCAACAGCATCATGCTAAAATGTTTTCTTCTCTCTCTCTTAATTGCAGCGACCTTGTGACCACACATAGGTTGCATCTAGATAACAATTTGACTGAATCTGACTTATATGACTGGCAAAGGTCTGTCCAAATGTCCATTGCCTATGACAAGCTGGACCACCCTATTACTACTCAAGATCCCGCCGTCCCAGGTCCAGTTTCCACTGTTGCGGATATGGATATCCGTCAGACAAGGGAAAAAGATAAAGCGAAAGCTAAGTGCCTCGTGTTAGCTTCAGTTGATGGTGTATACCAAAAGCAGCACGAGAAGATGGACTTAGTTTCCGTCTTTCTCCATAACAAAGATTTATATGGATAGCAATCTCATATTACTATATATGAAACCTCAAACGAATTAATTCAAGCGAGGTTGGCTGACGGGTCATCTGTAGGGGACAACGTCCTTACAATGACTAGCTGTATTGATGAGCTCCAGGACCTGCAGACCACGTTGGGAAATGGGTCAGATACTGACTTAATTCTACAGTCTCTACCTTCTACCCTGAAGGAAACCAGGGAAGTAGAAGGAAAGAGAAGGGAAAAAGTTTTGGGACTGGATATAGTAAAAGAGGAACGTTCCTATTGTTATGGGATTGGGCATAGGCAGAAAGATTGCAGGGCTTTTGAAGCCAGTAGCCAGGATACGAAGCATGTTGTGGCTTCAGCCTCAAGTGTGTTTGTAATTGAAGACTGTATGTCAATAAACTCTACTTCCTGGGTACTAGATACCGGAGCAGGATCTCATATCTGTAATTCATTACATGCTTTGAGAAATAGTAGAGTTATAAAGGTAGGTGATTGGTCTCTCAGAGTTGCAAACGGAATGACAGTGAACGCTGAATCCGTGGGAGAATATCGCTTAGGTTTGACAAGTGGCATATATTGATTTTACGTAACTGTTTATATATACCTAGTATGACTTATAATATCATATCAGTGTCCTCACTTTCGAGAGAGGGATATGATTTTACATTCGAAAGCGATGTAGTTAACATCCACCTAAATTAAGTTCTGATTGGGTCAGGTACATTAGATAACGGTATATACATATTAAGTCAAGCTCAGGTTTTCAATATCCAGAACACTCTTAAAAGAAAGTCTCCAGAGATAAATCAGGCTTTCTTATGGCATTGTAGACTAGGTCACATCAATGAGAGAAGGTTGGCTAAGTTACATAGAGAAGGATATTTGAATCCGTTCGAATATCAATCTTATGCTACTTGTGAATCTTGTCTCAAAGGAAAGATGACAAAGACTCCGTTCACAAGACACGGAGTAAGAGCAAGCGAGCTCTTAGGACTCGTACACAGTGACGTATGCGGTCCAATGTCTACACATGCGCGAGGTGGTTATTCCTACTTCATTACTTTTACGGATGATTTCTCTAGGTATGGATATGTCTTCTTAATGAAGCATAAATCCGAGGCTTTTGAGAAATTCCAAGAATATAAGAATGAAGTGGAAAAACAAACAGGCAAGAGTATAAAGACACTAAGATCTGATCGAGGTGGTGAATACTTAAGTGCCGAGTTCCTGGGTTACTTAAAAGAGAATGGAATTCTCTCTCAGCTTACTCCTCCATACACACCACAACATAACGGTGTATCGGAAATGAGGAATCGAACCCTATTGGATATGGTTCGTTCCATGATGAGTAATGTTGAGTTACCGCGATCATTCTGGGGATATGCACTAGAATCAGCTGCATATCTTTTGAACCAGGTTCCCACCAAGACTGTGCCTACCACACCATATCAGATGTGGAGTGGGAAGAAACCCTATCTTCAGTATCTAAAGATTTGGGGATGTCCGGCTTATGTTAGAAAGCAGCATGCGGACAAACTCGTGGCACGATCAGTACTATGTAAGTTTGTGGGATATCCAAAGAACTCCAGGGGAATCTATTCTATTACGCAGAGGAACAGAAGGTTTTTGTTTTTCGTAATACCCATTTTCTAGAATATCAATTTTTAGAAAAGGAAACTAGTGGGAGCGAAATAGAACTCGAAGAAATTCCAAAAGCACAAACTACTACTGAAAGTTTAGTAGAACAAGAAGGTTCAGGAGAACAGGACAACCCGACGCCACTCTGCAGGAGTAGTAGGCAATCTCATCCGCCCGAGAGATACTACGGTTTTCTCATAGACGGGGATAGAGAGGATTGCACTATTGACTATGATGAGCCTACTAGCTTCCAGCAAGCCATTCAGAGCGGTGACTCAGTAAAATGGCTGGATGCAATGCGGACCGAAATGGAGTCCATGTACACTAACAAAGTACGGACTTTGGACATTGCTCCAGATGGGGTAAAACCCGTAGGATGCAAATGGATCTTTATAAAGAAGATTGGTGTAGATAGACAGGTTGAAACCTATAAAGCTAGACTTGTTGCAAAGGGTTTCCGTCAAATACCTGGTTTGGACTATGATGAAACCTTTTCTCCAGTAGGTATGCTAAAATCCATTAGGGTCCTTTTTGCTATTGCTGCCTTCCATGATTATGAGATCTGGCAGATGGACATAAAGACGGCCTTTCTAAATGGAAATTTGGAAGAAAGCGTCTATATGGATCAGCCAGAGGGATTCATTCAGAGTGGGAGCAGCGATAAAATATGCAAGTTGCTTAAGTCCATTTATGGACTAAAGCAGGCATCACGGAGTTGGAACATCTGTTTTGATGATGCTGTCAAAGAATTCGACTTCATCAAAAATCCAAATAAACCATGCATATACAGTAAGATTGTAGGGAGAGCTGTAGTATTCCTCGTCTTGTACGTGGATGACATTCTCCTAATAGGAAATGATATTCCTATGTTACAGTCAGTCAAAAGATTCTTGTCAAATAAATTCTCCATGAAAGACCTGGGTGATGCCACCTACATTCTGGGGATCCGGATCTATCGTGATAGATCAAAGAGGATATTGGGACTTTCGCAGTCTAGGTACATAGGCACCATAGTGAAGAGATTCAGTATGGATGATTCTAAGCGCGGTAACCTACCGGCTTGTCACGGAATCACCCTCTCCAAAGTGATGTCTCCCAAGACTAATTTGGAAAGGGATCGCATGTCGATTATACCCTACGCTTCTGCGGTAGGCTCTATAATGTATGCAATGTTATGTACCAGACCAGATGTAGCATACGCATTGAGCGTAGTAAGCCGGTATCAGGCAAACCCAGGGGAGAAACACTGGATAGCAGTAAAGAACATTCTCAAATACCTGAGAAGGACTAAAGAGATGTTCTTGGTGTATGGCGGAAAAGTCCTCCAGATGGAGGCCTTTGCCGACTCCGGCTTCTAGAGTGACAAAGATGACTCCAAATCCATGTCGGGTTATGTCTTTACCCTCAATGGAGGGGCGGTCTGTTGGAAGAGTTCCAAGCAGGAGACCGTTGCTGACTCGACAATGGAACCAGAGTACATAGCTGCTTGCGATGCCGCAAAAGAAGCTGTCTGGATGAAGAATTTCCTCACAGAACTTCAGGTGGTTCCTACCAGTGTTGATCCAATACCTCTGTATTATGACAACAACAGCGCTATAGCTTTAGCGAAGGAACCCAGGTCCCATCAGAAGTCCAGACACATCTTAAGGCGGTACCACCTGATCAGGGAGATCGTAAATCGCCGGGAGATCGAGGTGAAAAGAGTAGAGACAGAGAATAACATTGCTGATCCATTCACAAAGACCCTTCCTCAGACGTAATTCGAGAGGCTATTCGAGATGATAGGTCTACGATATGCCAGCTCATGGCCCTAGTGCAAGTGGGAGATTGTTAGTGTATATGCCCTAGGGGCCATTATTGTATCATACTAGATTGTATATTACTTAATGAAAGCTTGGGATATTCACAGTTGTATATACAGTCTTTCTAAAAATGGCAGTATGCTACTTGGTTTGTGTCTACTTTAATATGTGCATATGTTTCTTGTAACGTATCACTTATACGTATTAGTAGAGCCCATAGGTTCTTTGCTTGATTACCAGCGTTGTGATGGCAGTCACACAAGTGGGGGCTGGGTAGTCTGTAAGCAACATCCTATACAGGTCCCTGGTCGTTGGATTGTCGAGATAGGGCATCGATATTCCAGAGTAGACTAGTGTGTACGCTTCTCATCCCAGTTGGGGAGATGGTATGTGTTAGTGTATATGCCCTAGAGGCCATTACTGTATCATACTAGTTTGTATATTACTTGATGGAAGCTTGGGATATTCACAGTTGTATATACAATCTTGCTCGAAATGGTAGTATGCTACTTGGTTTGTCTCTGCTTTAATATGTGCATGTGTTTCTTTTAGCATATCGCTGATATACATATTAGTAGAGCCCTTAGGATCTTTGCTTGATTACCAGCGTTGTGATGGCGCTCACACTCGTAGGAGCTGGGTGATCTATAAGCACATCCTTATACAGGTCCCTAGTCGTTGGACTATCGAGACAGGGCATCGATACTCCGGAGTAGACTAGCGTATGCGCTTCTCATCCCAGTGTGGGAGACGGTCTGTCCCACAGCCGTCAGTACGTCATACTTGAGATAGTATGTGGGTGCTCGTTAGGTTACGAGTACACTGGACAGGACTCTTCGGGAACTGTTGGTTGGTATTATACCTATCGTCAGTTATCAGTTCCCAGGTGACATGAGTACAGCTTAGTCCGCTGACTTGACACTGTCAATTCGCCTCGAGTGTGTTCCCACTGCACTTTGATTACTACCCTACCACGGCTCAAAAGAGTCGTGCAAACAGGTAGTTTTTGGGTGCAGTCCCGAAGCACTTGGAGGCAGTGACGGTTAGACAGGATTCGTCTCTCCCGGTATTGGAGGTTGACATCGCGCTGTGTCCAGGAGAGACATTACACGAGTAGTCCCTGGCCAGGGCAAGCGAGATATACTGGTAGGTTTCCAGTGTTATCTCAGGGTGTTCTGGGCTACACTCCGACACGACTTGTACCGCTATTAGGGGACTGACGTTCACCGCCCCCTAGGCCCGCCATGCGATGTATCAGACGAACAGACCGGACTGTACGGAGAATGTCACATACAGGCTCAGTAGGAGTTCAGATGGGGTTCACCTCGTCAGTCTTCTTATCGACATCTACCTGGGGACTGTTACGTACAGCTTGTGCCGCTTGCGGTCTGTGGTTAAACCCACTACCATCGTGGTGTCGAGTCTTTAGAGTCCTACACAGAGAGCTATTCGCCTTTAGGCAAAATGAGTAGAGGTCGCATGGTTTTGCGACAGGGTTCGTTCACATCCGCGCACTTATGCACGTTTGCTGTCCGGACAGCTTATACTAGCGGGCTTTGTTTTAAGCCGGATCCTAGTATATGATTTGGGATTGGTTTTTCTCTTTGTATTCGTGTTCCTCGGATCACGAATACGGGTGCGTATGCACAGTTGCTTGAGACAGAGGGAGAGAACTTTGATTAGGGTTAATGACTATTGTCATTTTATTAACCCTAATGCTTATGTGTGTATTATGGTTAATTGATATTAGTTTAAATAATTGTGCATGGTTATGGTTGTTGACCATTTGACCTCCTTGACTTGTTGACCTAGGTTGACACTTTGACCATCATCATTTCATTTAGAAGATGCTCTTTGATCCTTGCAAATTGTATTAAATATGAAATGATAATGGTCATGTCTTGATTAACCATGACAATTATCTAGCTAATTATCTAATTACAATAATTCACACATATATGAGAGAATGCTTCATATTTTCTCTCATTCTATTATTCACTTTCTCTCTCTTGTTCTTCCTCTCCCCTCTCATGTGTTGAGAAACACTTGAGCTTGAGAAAAACCCCTTCTTGATAATCTCTACTCTCATCTAGGATTAGCACTTCTTGCACCCTAGTTACTTCTAGCTTGGAGTTGAAGCCAAAGGTTGAGGCTTTCGGGTGGATCTTTCTTCGACGTGAGAAGAAGACCAAGGTGACCTCTTTCCACTACTCCAAGGAGCAAGGAGAGAAGGACATAAAGCCCTAGGTATAACCTTTCTAACACTTAGCTAGTTTCTAGTTAGCTTTAGCTTGTTTTTGTTTAGCAAAGATCCTTCATAGTCAAGTCCATGTTGCCTAAGCTCATAAAAACTTGATTTTTATTCCGTTTTCCGCCTCCCCGCAAGTACCGGGGTGGGCAATGTGGACTTACAGTGGTATCAGAGCCTAACTAAACATAAACTAGCTAGGTAGTAGAGTGTATCGAAGTTCGAATCGGAAAAATCGAAAAACTGAGTCTTCAAAACCCTAAGTTTCTGTTAATTTTTTTTCTGTTCAAAACAAAATAAATTATACTCCAAAAATCATCTCAGGGTTTTGTGAAGAAAGCCACCAAAAACGATCCAGTGATTCTACCAAAGAGCCGCGGTTCCGCGGCAATAGCAAGCTATTGCCGCGCAACCGCGGCCGTGTTGGCTCTTCACTGGGTCGAGTCTGGTGCAGTGTATTTCTGGCTTGGTTTTAGGATTTTTAAGATGGTTTATATGTGCCCAGGTTTTCCAGAATAGAAATTTGTTTTTGGGGGCGTATAAATCCGTATTTTTTCCGAACTTCAATACACTTTGACTAAAAGGTTATATCTGTGATGTTAATATGTATTGAACGTCGGCTAATCGCTATATGTCGATTAGTCCGGGTTATACATATCTGTGATCTGTGATTGATGATGGTATGTGTATATGAATGGGTTGGATTGTCGCGGATGAATAGCCGGGGTGGATGTGAGATGAGTGTTGCTTTTTCTTTCATTCATTGTAATATGTAAATTGATGTAATAATATTATTTGTATGGCCGCACAACCGGGTCGGGGTTGTAGCCGTCATTGTATAATTCTTTTTACTGTTTTTGCTCCTAGGATAGACCCATGGAGGGGGTGCATAAACTACCGGGTATCTCAAAGTGCCGAGTGGCCTACTCACGGTGGTGAGGGAGGTTGCTTCGCTTCGGGTACTTGGCGGGTAGTTTGCCGCACCCGTAGGGGTCTTGGGTAGGGTATTGGCTATTCACCGCGACCGTGTAATCCGCTTTTCGTTGCAGGCTCGAACGGATTGCGGATTCCTAGTATATCCAATGTATTCATCTGTGATCTGTAATGTCTATCATTGCTATATATTTATATATGATAACTATTTAGGCGTTGCTTATGTTTTACAGCCGCGCTAGCCCAGCCCCCGCTTTGTCGTTAGTTAAGTAACCTAACGGGTGATGACGGGGCCCCGTGGCGAATGCGAATGGCATAAGCGTACGTCATATTTTGGTTGTTTTCTGCAATGGTAGGATTAAATGATGGGACGCATTAAAACAACTAATGCAAGAAAATAAACCAAGTAAAAGTCGATTGGAACACTTAACCACTCGGTTCTTTTCAAAACTAAACTTTTAAACGCGGAGCTTGAACCACTCCTTTTAAAAGCTATCTCGTTCCATCGATTATATCAAGTTCACTACGTTCACGGTTTCGCCAAAACCATTCATAGCCCTCCGTCATTCCACATGAATGGTCAAAAAGTATTCATGCTATGTATTTTGGCCAAAGTCAAGGCATAGTTATTGGTAGCTATTGGGTATTCATGTGCAGCATAGATAGATACGTTGGTTTGGGACAGTCGTGCTGCCATTTTGGCCAAAGTCAAGGGTAGGTACGAGTGGGTCCAAATTAACCAGGAGAATGACGGGTAGAACTTGACATGTGACTTACGATATTTTGGCCAAAGTCAAGGTCATAAGAGCATGGGGCAGAAATCCATATCGGGAGTTTTATAAGTACTGAAACTTGCTAGCGCTGCATACCATTTGGAGTGTGATAATTCTGGTACGATTCCTTCTGTTTTATCACGCGATGATATTTGGATCCTGATCCTACTGTGAGTATATGCTACTCCTCGGGAAAACTCTCACTTAACGATCAATGCTATAAACTTAGTAGGTGTCTAGAAAGGTGTTAGCGGGGCTACGCCCACAGGGAAAAGAGGTTACTTAATTAAGGAACTTCGCGAAAGCGTTGGAAAACCTCCCTCGAAGTACCGACACTGGCCTGGCTGAACGGTTAAGCAAGTATTGTACGGTGAGATTGATCCTGACTAATCCTTTCTTTACGGTTTAAGAAGGGATTCGAGAGACAGTGGGAGCCATCCAGTTTAGACAAACTAAAAACCACTCTAAACTTGCAAGAGCATCATGCTAAAGTGTTTCTTTTCTCTCTCCTAATTGCAGCGACCATTCAACATGACCGGACTTAAGTTATTACTAGATAAAAACATTTTGACAGGGCTAAACTACAAAGATTGGCTCAGGAATGTCAAGATGGCAATCACTTATGATAAGTTGGGGTATGTCCTTACCACCAAAGCTCCCACTGTCCCAGGTCCCAAAACCAGTGTCGTAGATAGGGAAATCTACAAGACCAGGGAAATAGATTGCGCGAAGGCCAGATGCCTCATACTAGCCTCGATGGACAACGAACATCAGAGGAGGCACGAGAATATGGACCTAGAGTCCATATTTCTTCATACAAAAGAACTGTATGGAGAGCAGTCTCGTATCGCAAGATACGAAGTGTCGAAGAAGTTTTTTTCGGCAAGGTTGGCCGTCGGATCATCGGTAGCGGAACACGTGCTTAAGATGATTGGCTACATAGAGGTGCTCGCGGACCTTGGGACCACGTTGGAGAATGAACTCTATACTGATTTGATTCTCCAGTCCCTTCCTTCCACTTACGCCCAGTTTATTCTTAACTTCAACATGCAAGGAAAGGAGGTTGAACTTTCCGAACTTCTGAACATGTTGAGGAGTGCTGAGGGCACCCTATAGAAGGGTAGGGAGACATCCACTTTGTTTGTAGGAGGATCTTCCTCTTCTAGATCCAGGGTGAAAGCCAAGGGTAAGAAGAAGAAAGCCCCCGCCAAACCAAGAGGCGGTGTCGGTAAAGTGGATACGAAGGGAAAAGGAAAAGCAACAAAGATAGCGGGAAAGCTGGTGGGGAAGGAAGAAAGATTCTATTGTCATAAAAGTGGTTACTGGAAATAGGATTGCAAGGCTTGGAAGGCCAGAACACAGGATTTGAAGCGAGTTGCGGCTTCAGCTTCAGGTGTGTATGTTATTGAAAACTGTCTATCAATAAACTCTACATCCTGGGTATTGGATACCGGATCAGGATCTCATATCTGTAATTCTTTGCAGGCGTTGAGAAAGCGTAGAGTTTTGAAGGCAGGTGACATGACCCTCAGAGTTGCAAACGGTGCTAGCATGGATGTTGAGGCCGTGGGGGACTATCACCTGGGATTGTCGGATGGACACTTTTTGGTTTTGCGTAGTTGTTATTATGTACCAAATGCAACCTGTAATATCATTTCTATATCTTTATTATCTAAAGAAGGTTATGAATTTGCATTTGTAAGTAATGTAGTGAACATTCACCTTAATCAAGTTTTGATTGGGTCAGGTACATTGAACAACGGTATATACGTATTAAACCAGCCACAGATTTTCAATGTCCAGAATACACACAAAAGAAAGTCTCCAGAAATCAATAAAACTTTCTTATGGCATTGTAGACTGGGTCACATCAATGAGAGAAGGTTGACTAAGTTACATACAGAAGGATATTTGGATCCGTTCAAATATCAATCGTATGCAACTTGTCAATCCTGTCTCAAGGGAAAGATGACAAAGACTCCGTTCACTGGACACGGAGTAAGAGCGAGCGAGCTCTTGGGACTCGTACACAGCGACGTGTGCGGTCCAATGTCTACACATGCGCGAAGCGGTTATTCTTACTTCATTACTTTTACGGATGACTTTTCAAGGTACGGTTATGTCTTCTTAATGAAACATAAATCCGAGGCTTTTGAAAAATTCCAGGAATATAAGAATGAAGTAGAAAAACAAACAAGCAAAAGTATCAAGGCACTGAGATCTGATCGAGGTGGTGAATACTTGAGTGCCGAGTTCCTGGGTTACCTAAAAGAGAATGGAATTCTCTCTCAGCTTACTCCTCCATACACTCCGCAACATAACGGTGTATCGGAGAGATGGAACCGAACCCTATTGGATATGGTACGGTCCATGATGAGTAATGCTGAGTTGCCGTGATCGTTCTGGGGATATGCGCTAGAATCAGCTGCATACCTTTTGAACCGAGTTCCAACTAAGACTGTGCCTACTACACCATATCAGATGTGGTGTGGGAAAAGACCCTATCTTAATCACATTAAGACATGGGGATGTCCAGCTTTTGTAAAAAAGCAGTATGCGGACAAGCTCGAGGCACGCTCAGTACAGTGCAAGTTTATGGGATATCCAAAGAACTCCAAGGGATATTTCTTCTATTGCGAAGAGGAACAAAAGGTGTTTGTTTCTCGCCATACCCACTTTCTAGAACACCAGTTCATAGAAAAAGAATTAAGTGGGAGCGCAATAGAACTGGAAGATATTCCAGAACCACGAGCTATTACTGAAAGCTTAGTAGAACCAGAGGGTTCGAAAGATCAAGACATTCCCACGCCACTCCGCAGGAGTAGTAGGCAGTCTCATCCGCCCGAGAGATACTACGGTTTTCTCATTGACGGGGATAGAGAGGATTGCATCATAGATTGTGATGAGCCTACTAGCTTCCAGCAAGCCATTGAGAGCGTCGACTCGGTAAAATGGCTGGATGCAATGCGGACCGAGATGGAGTCCATGTACACCAACAAAGTATGGACGTTGGACCTTGCTCCAGATGGGGTAAAACCCGTAGGATGCAAGTAGATCTTCAAAAGGAAGATTGGTGTAGATGGACAGGTTGAGTCCTATAAAGCTAGACTGGTTGCAAAGGGTTTTCGTCAGCGACCTGGTTTGGACTATGACGAAACATTTTCTCCAGTAGCTATGCTGAAATCCATTCGGATCCTTCTTGCCATTGCTGCCTTCCACGATTATGAGATTTGGCAAATGGACGTAAAGACAGCTTTTCTAAATGGACATTTAGAAGAGTGTGTCTATATGGACCAGCCAAAGGGTTTCATTCAGAGTGGGAGCAGCGGAAAGGTGTGCAAGTTGCTTAAGTCCATTTATGGACTAAAGCAGGCATCGCGGAGTTGGAACATCTGTTTTGATGAGACGGTCAAGGAATTTGGCTTTGTCAAAAATCCAGATGAACCATGCATCTATTGTAGATTTGTAGCAAGAACTGTAGGTTTCCTCGTTTTATACGTGGATGACATTCTCTTAATAGGAAATGACATTCTTATGCTACAATCTGTCAAGGGGTTCTTGTCACACAGGTTCTCCATGAAAGACCTGGGTGATGCCTCATACATTCTGGGTATCCGGATCTACCGTGACAAATCCAAGAGGATATTAGGACTTTCGCAGTCCAGGTACATCGACACCATATTGAAGAGATTCAGTATGGAAGATTCCAAGCGCGGTTGTAACACCCGAGCCCAATAATACTATTTCTGTTACTGGTTGAGTGTTTGGCATTGCTCATTTCATTTATCTTGCTTGTTTGGTTCTTATTGCAAAATTTTAACCGGCTAAGTCATTCTGCATATAACAAATTTTAGCACCTAAAATAAAATTGAAAATATTCTTCTTGGCCTACTTGACACCCTTAGCCTCGTGGTAGCGTCCGTGCATTGTATTCTCGTCCCGTTCAGTGAAACGGGCGAGTTTGGATGGCTACGTGCACGTGCGTGTGTCCGTTTTGGGAGTATGCTTTTTAATCATAAAACATTTCATTTTAAAATTTGGAACCCGCTTAAAATCCTATTATTTGAATTTCGAATTTTTAGACCCAACCCGGGCGCAATTTGGAAATGTTTTATTTGGCGCCAAAATCCCAAATTTTAATATTATTAAAACCATCGCATATATTTTTTCTAACTAACCTGATATCTTACTGTTCATTACCTATCTTTTAAATCTTTAAGTTAACCATATAATATTTTTACAATCTTTATATCCTTCTTAATTTATTCTCTCAGCCAATCGCAACCTCCCCTTTAACCCTGTGGGCCCCACTTTCTCTCTCTCTCTCCATTTTTTTCTCTCTCTCCCTCTCCCTCATATATTCTCTCGTACTTCTCTTTATCATTCTTTCTCTTCTTGCTTCATGTTCCGTTTTTCATTTTTTTTAAATGTTCTTTTGTTGCCCGAATTCCGTCGTGCCGGTGACGCTTCTCGACGTTCCAGTCAGGTACCCCGACCCGTGTGGTTCCTTTGTTCATTGTTTGGGTTCATTCCGTGAACCGTGCGCCCGTTGCGAGTTTTCCCCGCCGACGGTTAACGTTCCGTTTTCCCGATTCGCGACCAATCAAGGCAAGTTAATCTTGCTACATGCTATATAATTTTATAATCTTCATTTTATAATGTTATACATTTGAAATCTTATAGTTTACACATGAAACGTCGTTGAAAAATCGGATATGACAAATCTGAAATTTACTGTACACCTTATCTTATAAAATTCATTATAAATCATAGAAAAATCATTAGTATACGTTCTTTAGTTCGTTACGAAGCTAATTCAGAATACTATAACTCTATGAAATATTTACTTGCAAAATAAATTGTTTAAATAACGTAAAATGCAAATGAAAATTCCTTTAAACTGCTGCCCAGGGAAATTCCAGCAGCAAACTTTCAACTTCGAATATTCATAACTTTTTGTAGGGATAACCTAAGATGCTTATACTTATAAAACTGAAAACCTTATTGAATTATCTTTGTTTTGGTATAAGATACGTCTCTTTTGGAGAACATTTGTTATTTTTAAGCTATTTTACAAATTAGGGTGACGCTGAATTTCTGAACGGAACCTTCTTGTGCGTGGTTAATCAATACCACTTTTATAGTTATTAATCGCTTTGAATATGCTATCCATATTAATATTATTATAACAATATTACCAGTTAATCATTATTTTACTATTGAAAGGACGATAGTCATACCCATGTAGCTCTTGTACTTTCTGTCATTGCTATTGCACTACCTTGTGATTATTGCACCCCAAGGGTGCTCGAACCATATGATAATACAATTGCACTATAGTAATGCACCATCGTGATTAAATGAACTGTTATTGTTGTTTACTTTATTTCCTGCTGTGATTCCTTATTTGATTATATACCTGTTGTGAGCACACCCTCGATTGCGTCACATATTGACCGGACCTTGATACACATGACATTTACACCTACCGATGCACCGGACATGGTACCCTTTACTACCAACTCAACCTGTTGTACCATGACCCGACCTGTTACCTGATCTCATGCCTAATGCCAACAAACCTGACTTGGGGTCCTCATGGACCATTCCTGTTGTCTATCCAGACAAACCTGCTTTTACCTGATCCTGTGTTGGCATTAGTTCTTGATTACTGAATACCTGACCTGAGATACATAACTTGGGGGTATGGGGAAATCAAAGGTGAAACCGACTTGTAACTCAACAGTTCGATACCTGTTCCGATCAGTCTTACGGGCTTGGCCAGTCCGGGAGTGATGATGCTGACATCACTCGTCCATCCTGCTACCTATTACTGCCTAGCGGCACGCCTCGGATTCAGCCCCGAGGGTCTTGACCGTGGTCCCGGGCATGCACGGGATACTATTGAGTTACATCGACGAGTCATCAATTGATTTCAAAGACTTTAGAATAGAAAACCTGATAGAACAGTTTAGTTACCCACTGCACATTACCCTGCACTGTTGTTTCATATTATTGCTTTATTCATGTTTATCCCTGCATTGCTTATTACCATGTTCATATTATATTATTGGTTGACATGACACGCTGACGTCTGGGTTTTGCATGGCCTAGATTCCTTACCACTGTCGCCGACCGAGCAGGAGTACCTCAGCCAGCAGGCTGATTTGTGAGTTCTGTAGTGGTTAGTTCATTTATTGCATTTTATTTCCAGGTGTGATCCCGCATTATGGGACGTACCTTTCTATTATTGTATTGGATCATTTGCTTCCGCACTTATTTTTCATTGACTCTTATTATTATGGATTTGGACATGTGTTAGATAGTTTATTTATCTTGTTCTTGATATCTCTACAGCCGTAATGTGACTGTGGATGGATACTTCCTACCCACAGGTAGCATGGTTGGCTATGTCACGTGCCCAATCTTGCGTACTCTGGGAAGCAGGGCGTGACATGGTTCTTTTGGTATCAGAGCCATAGGTTAGTCGGGTTAATTCTTTTGTAGTTGGGTATTGTACCCAATACACGAATCAGAATACCCGTGTTTAGGAAACATGTCCTGCCACCTTGACCGTTTTACCATTCTTGAATCACATTCTTCCTGATTATATCTTTTACGACGTGCAAACTTACTTTGCATGTCGACTCGAAAACCTGATTTCTTGTTATCCCTAGGACTTAGGCGACTTGGGTGGAGTTAAGTAATTGTAGCTATGATACCGCGGCATAGTTACAATGCGGTACTCTATTTAAGTATCTTGGAGTTCTAGCCTTGATCTATATTCAGAATCTATCATCATGCTAATATTGGGTGTTTTGAGTTCAGGAATATGGCCGGTAAGAATTTGAAGACGTACCAAGGCGTGTGGACGAAGCCGCCATGCTTGGAGTGATAAGGGGAATGCTGGAGAATCAAAGAAACAGACCGAGCTAATCCAGCATCAAGCGGACTCGTTTCGGGAAGGTTTGCAGATCGTTCAGCAGTCTGTGAACAATGTTGGAGCTAGACTAGTTGACCGAGTAGGGACCGTAGCAGATTTCAGGCGGTTGGGTCCGTCTACATTTACTGATTTAAAGGAGCCGTTGCCAGTGAAGCAGTGGCTAGTTGACACAGAGAACTTGCATTTTGCGGCACAGATTCCATATGACAAAAAGGTTGTTGTGGTACGCATTCAGCTAGTGGACTATGCCCGAGAATGGTGGCTTGTTGAGGAGACCCGCTTGCCCAAGCCGATCAAGTGGGCAGATTTTTCTAAGAGTGTCCTGAAGAAGTTCTTCCCGCGGACTGCACGGGAGGAAATGGAAGAGAAGTTCATCGGACTAAAGCAGAAGGGAGCACCCGTAGATGTGCATGTAGCAGAATGGACGAGACTCAGTAGTTTCGCTGGACCTTTAGTTGCCAACGAAGCAGACAGGGCACGGAGGTTCATGCACATACTGGACGTGGACATCCAGAGGTAGATTGTCTCCCTGGGTTTGACCACTTTCTCACAAATACTTGCAGCAGCCAAGAGCAGCAGAGTTTATTTGGGATGAAAAGGAGTTTGCAGCAGATAGCAATTGCGTTAAGGAAGCAGTTCGGTCGAGCCGGTCGAATTTAGGGCTAGGCCAACAAACAATATTCTTGCATCAATAGAAGTGATAAAAGTAAAGAGACGGCTGTTGTTCGTGATTCTATGGACGTGTTTGAAGATATATCGGGTTTACCGCCGAGGAGAGACGTGGAGTTCGCAATTGATCTTATTCCTGGGGCAGCGCCAGTATCCGAAGCGTATTATCCAATGGCGCCAGTAGAATTGGAAGAAGTCAAGAAACAGGTTGCAGAATTGCTTGAAAAGGGTTGGATTCGAAGCAGTAACTCGCCTTGGGGAGCTCCAGTTCTTCTAGTAAAGAAGAAGGATGGCACAAGAAGGATGTGCATCGACTATCGAGAATTAAACCGGGTGACTATTAAGAACAAGTATCCTATCCCTCGCATTGGAGAACTTTTTGAGCAGCTTAGTGGCGCGAGGGTATTCTCGAAGCTGGATTTGCGATCCGGATATCATCAGTTCCGAGTGAAAACAGAAGATATTTGCAAGACGGCGTTCCGAACTCGGTATGGACATTACGAGTACTTAGTGATGCCCTTCGGAGTAATGAATGCGCCGGCAGTATTCGTGGACTTGAGGAACCGAATCTTTTCACCGTTCTTGGATCAGTTCATTGTGGTATTCATTGACGATATTCTGGTTTACTCGAAGAGTTTTGAAGAGCATGCTGAGCATTTGAAGATCGCACTGCAGACGTTGAGACAGGAGAAATTGTATGCGAAGATGAGTAAGTGCGAGTTTTGGCTGGAGGAAGTAAGGTTTTTGGGGCATGTTGTGTCTGGCGATGGCATTGCCGTCGATCCAGAAAAGATTGCAGCAGTTCGAGATTGGCCTATTCCAAAGAATGTTGCTGAGATAAGAAGTTTCCTTGGATTAGCCGGATACTACAGGAGATTTGTGGAGAACTTTGCTCGTCTGGCAGAGCCGTTGATCAAGCTTACACGCAAGGAGGTACCTTTTGTACGGACAGATAAGTATGCGTTAGCTTTCGAGACGTTGAAGCAGAAGTTGATAACCGC
Organism: Agapanthus africanus; assembly: GCA_030015575.1. Taxonomy (NCBI): domain Eukaryota; kingdom Viridiplantae; phylum Streptophyta; class Magnoliopsida; order Asparagales; family Amaryllidaceae; genus Agapanthus; species Agapanthus africanus. Next base: position 247,648,167 of record CM057343.1, on the reverse strand, counting down.
CCCTATTCTGACCGTGCCAGACAATTCCGGAGGATTGGTGATTCACAGCGACGCATCTGGGAAAGGATTGGGATGTGTTTTGATGCAGCATGGGAAGGTTGTAGCATACGCATCGAAATAGTTGAAGACCCATGAGAAGAATTATCCAACTCATGACTTGGAGCTTGCGGCTGTGATTTTCGCTTTGAAGATTTGGAGACACTACCTTTTGGACGAAAGAGTTGAAGTTTTTACAGATTACAAGAGTCTGAAGTGTGTTCACTCAGAAGGAGTTGAATATGAGGCAGCGTAGATGGTTAGAGCTAATGGCCGACTACGACCTTGATCTTAAATACCATCCGGGAAAGGTTAACGTCGTGCCGGATGCGCTTAGTCGGTTACCAGCAATTCAGGTGTTAACTACACAGAGGGAGATCATTGCAGATTTTCGAAGATTTGACTTGGAAGTTGTGGTACCGCGTTCTACGGGACAGTTGATGCAATTGCAAGTACAGTCGTCTTTAATTGAGAAAATTATAGCAGCACAATCGCAGGATCCTAGACTGCAAAAGTTTCGAGAGCAGGTTGAAGACGGACTACGAATAGATTTACTGGTCCATAAAGATGGTTCGTTGAGGTATGGTAGCCGTTTGTGTGTGCCAAAGGGGGATGTTCGTGAAGAGCTTATGAAGGAGGCACACAGTTCAGCTTATTCTGTACATCCAGGAGGTACAAAGATGTACCGAGATATTCGACAGCATTTCTGGTGGGAAGGCATGAAACGGGAGATTGCTCGCTTCGTGGCTAAGTGCTTGGTATGTCAGCAAGTCAAGGCTGAACACCAAAGGGTTGCTGGTTTGTTGCAACCACTTCCGATTCCTCAGTGGAAGTGGGAACATATAACCATGGATTTCGTGACGGCTTTACCGCGAAGTCCAAAGGGCAACAATGCAGTATGGGTGATTGTCGATCGATTGACCAAGGCAGCTCACTTTATTCCTTTCCGGGTTGGTCAATCAACGGAGACTTTGGCAGAGCGGTACATGCAGGAGATTGTAAGATTGCATGGCGTACCGGTGAGCATCGTGTCCGATCGGGACACTCGGTTCTTATCACACTTCTGGAGGAGTTTACAGGAAAGTTTGGGGACTCGATTGAAGTTTAGCACAGCTTATCATCCTCAAACTGATGGTCAGTCGGAGAGAACGATCCAAACTCTTGATGATATATTGAGAGCATGCATGTTGGACTTCAAGGGTTCATGGGAGGATCATCTACACTTGGTAGAGTTTTCTTACAACAACAGTTTTCAGGCAACTATCGAGATGGCTCCGTTTGAAGCTTTGTATGGTCGTAAATGTCGTTCACCTATTTGTTGGGATGATGTCGGTGAACGAAAATTGTTGGGACCAGATTTGGTGATGCAGACAGTTGAGAAGGTTAACACTATCAGAAATCATATGAAGGCAGCTCAAGATAGACAGAAGAGTTGGGCTGACACGTCAAGAAGACCTCTAGAGTTCGCCGTGGGTGATTTGGTGTTCTTGAAGATATCACCGACTAGAGGGGTGATTCATTTTGGAAGTCGAGGAAAGCTTAGTCCTCGATTCGTTGGACCCTTGAGATCGTGGAGCGTGTTGGTGAGGTAGCATATCGTTTGGCGTTACCGCAGTCCTTGGCAAATGTGCACGATATGTTTCACGTATCTCAACTCCGTAAGTATATTTAAGATGAAACACACGTTTTGGATCATTCGGAGCTAACAGTACGAGATGACTTGACTTTTGAGGAGCGACCGATTGAAATCGGGGATCGAAGGGAAAAGGTTCTTAAGAACAAGGTTATCCCCCTTGTGCTAGTCTCTTGGGATAATCGATCGCATGGAGAATCCACTTGGGAGCGAGAAGACGAGATCCGGCAGAAGTTTCCTCACCTTTTCCTGCAGTTATCTATCTTGAATTCTTGGAATTTCGAGGACGAAATTCTTTTTGTAGTTGGGTATGATGTAACACCCGAGCCCAATAATACTATTTCTGTTACTGGTTGAGTGTTTGGCATTGCTCATTTCATTTATCTTGCTTGTTTGATTCTTATTGCAAAATTTTAACCGGCTAAGTCATTCTGCATATAACAAATTTTAGCACCTAAAATAAAATTGAAAATATTCTTCTTGGCCTACTTGACACCCTTAGCCTCGTGGTAGCGTCCGTGCATTGTATTCTCGTCCCGTTCAGTGAAACGGGCGAGTTTGGATGGCTACGTGCACGTGCGTGTGTCCGTTTTGGGAGTATGCTTTTTAATCATAAAACATTTCATTTTAAATTTTGGAACCCGCTTAAAATCCTATTATTTGAATTTCGAATTTTTAGACCCAACCCGGGCGCAATTTGGAAATGTTTTATTTGGCGCCAAAATCCCAAATTTTAATATTATTAAAACCATCGCATATATTTTTTCTAACTAACCTGATATCTTACTGTTCATTACCTATCTTTTAAATCTTTAAGTTAACCATATAATATTTTTACAATCTTTATATCCTTCTTAATTTATTCTCTCAGCCAATCGCAACCTCCCCTTTAACCCTGTGGGCCCCACTTTCTCTCTCTCTCTCCATTTTTTTCTCTCTCTCCCTCTCCCTCATATATTCTCTCGTACTTCTCTTTATCATTCTTTCTCTTCTTGCTTCATGTTCCGTTTTTCATTTTTTTTAACTGTTCTTTTGTTGCCGGAATTCCGTCGTGCCGGTGACGCTTCTCGACGTTCCAGTGAGGTACCCCGACCCGTGTGGTTCCTTTGTTCGTCGTTTGGGTTCATTCCGTGAACCGTGCGCCCGTTGCGAGTTTTCCCCGCCGACGGTTAACGTTCTGTTTTCCCGATTCACGACCCATCAAGGCAAGTTAATCTTGCTACATGCTATATACTTTTATAATCTTCATTTTATAATGTTATACATTTGAAATCTTATAGTTTAAACATGAAACGTCGTTGAAAAATCGGATATGACAAATCTGAAATTTACTGTACACCTTATCTTATAAAATTCATTATAAATCATAGAAAAATCATTAGTATACGTTCTTTAGTTCGTTACGAAGCTAATTCAGAATACTATAACTCTATGAAATATTTACTTGCAAAATAAATTGTTTAAATAACGTAAAATGCAAATGAAAATGCCTTTAAACTGCTGCCCAGGGAAATTCTAGCAGCAAACTTTCAACTTCGAATATTCATAACTTATTGTAGGGATAACCTGAGATGCTTATACTTATAAAAATGAAAACCTTATTGAATTATCTTTGTTTTGATATAAGATAGGTCTCTTTTGGAGAACATTTGTTATTTTTAAGCTATTTTAGAAATTAGGGTGACGCTGAATTTCTGAACGGAACCTTCTTGTGCGTGGTTAATCAATACCACTTTTATAGTTATTAATCGCTTTGAATATGCTATCCATATTAAAATTATTATAACAATATTACCAGTTAATCATTCTTTTACTATTGAAAGGACGATAGTCATACCCATGTAGCTCTTGTACTTTTTGTCATTGCTATTGCACTACCTTATGATTATTGCACCCCAAGGGTGCTCGAACCTGTTAATATGATAATACAATTGCACTATAGTAATGCACCATCGTGATTAAATGAACTGTTATTGTTGTTTACTTTATTTCCTGCTGTGATTCCTTATTCGATTATATACCTGTTGTGAGCACACCCTCGATTGCGTCACATATTGACCTGACCTTGATACACATGACATTTACACCTACCGATGCACCGGACATGGTACCCTTTACTACCAACTCAACCTGTTGTACCATGACCCGACCTGTTACCTGATCTCATGCCTAATGCCAACAAACCTGACTTGGGGTCCTCATGGACCATTCCTGTTGTCTATCCAGACAAACCTGCTTTTACCTGATCCTGTGTTGGCATTAGTTCTTAATTACTGAATACCTGACCTGACATACATAACTTGGGGGTATGGGGAAATCAAAGGTGAAACCGACTTGTAACTCAACAGTTCGATACCTTTTCTGATCAGTCTTACGGGCTTGGCCAGTCCGGGAGTGATGATGCTGACATCACTCGTCCATCCTGCTACCTATTACTGCCTAGCGGCACGTCTCGGATTCAGCCCCGAGGGTCTTGACCGTGGTCCCGGGCATGCACGGGATACTATTGAGTTACATCGACGAGTCTGTTGGAGATAGTGCCCTCAGAGTCAATTATTAGGTCACAGGTACATGACTGCAATGATTGATGGAGGACCTATCCCGGTAGGACAGTCTTACTCGAGATGATAGTATGCTATCTGGTTTACCTTTATCATCGTGTACTGCTTTAGGTGACCTGACAAGTTGCTATTGCACGTTGATAGAGCCCCTAGGATTCTTGCTTGACCACCAGCAGTATGAGGGCGATCATATAAGTGGGAGCTGGGGGTCTATAAGCACATCCTTAAAAGGTCCCTAGTCGTGGGAGATTCGAGACAGGGCATCGATTCTCCAGAGTAGACTAGTGTATACAGTCGAGACCCCAACGAGGGGCGGTGGCCGGTCTCACAAGCCACTGGTGTCAGTTGGTTCACCTAAGATGTATACAGGTGCTCATTGGGTTATGAGTACACCGGACAGGACTCGCCGGGAACATGCTAGTTGGTCATATACCAGACGTCAGATGGCAGTTCCCTGGTGACATGTGTGCAGGTTAGTTCATCGACCTGTGGATCGTCATTTGTCTCGTGTGAGTTCCCACTGTACTTTGATTACTACCCTACCACGGCTCAAAGGAGTCGTGCAAACAGGTTTTAGTTGGGTATAGTCCCGAGCCACATGGAGGCAGTGAGCGTATCTTCAGGGGTTCGTCTCTCCTGGTATTGGGGGTGAGGTCGTGCTGTGTCTAGGAGAGCCATTACACGAAGCCCTCGGCCGAGGCAAGGAGATTTACTGGTAGGTATTCCAGTAGTATCTCAGGGTGTTCTGGGCTACACTCCGACACGACTTGTACCGCTTTTGGGGGTCTGACTTTTACCAACCCCCTAGGCCCGCCATGCGATGCTCATAGACGAACGGACCGGACTGTACGGATATTGTCACTGACAGGCTCAGTAGGGTTGTCAGGCTGAGTTCGCTCACAGACGTCCCTTTTAGTCAATACCCGGTAGCCCGTTACGTATTGGCTTATACCTCTGACGTGCTAGTGGTTAAATCCACAACCAAGGTGTTGACGAGTCTTTAGAGTCCCCCACATTCAGTTACTCAGCTTTCGGGCGAAAGGTTGTAGAGGCCGTATGGATATATGGCAGGTTCCGATCAGATACGTGCGGTATTGCACGGATCAGGATCGGACAGTTTGTACTATAGGCCGTATGGATATATGGCAGGGTTCGATCAGATACGTGCGGTATTGCACGGATCAGGATCGAACGGATATTACTGGCCGGCTTTGGTTTAAGCCGGATCCTAGTATAGTACAGTGTAGACTTTGTCTCATTGCATTTGTATTTCGGTTGAAATACAGATGCGGGTGTGTATGCACAGTATCGGGGTTTTCCTGTAATTTATTACGGGACCAGTTTTCTGGAGTTGCCAGTTTGCTTTCCGTTTCGGCCGATTTCCATTGTTCCGTTCATTGGCCGAAGATTGGTGGAGGAGGGCTTATTTGCATTGTTGCAAATAAGCATTTGTGGAGGGGGGTCTTTGCTTATTGTTGTATCATGATAGTCTCTCATTGACCTTGACTTCTAGCTTCATGATGGCTTGACTTTGTAAGCATCATGGTTGTTGATGATTAGTTGGTAGTGTATTGGTTTTGGGAGTGATCATTGCCTCTCATCATCACTTGCTTTTTCCATGACACTCCACCTTGCATTATTGTTTTGATTCTACTCTCTTGAGTTTGAATCTCCTCTCTCATTCCTCCATTCTTGAAGTCATGGCCGGCCCAAGCATGAAGGGGGGCTGTCCAACATTTTTGGAGTGGGGTTTTTGGTTCATTTCATGTTCCAAAATCCCCAAAGTTCCTCCACATAGTTCTTGTATCTTCCCTCCACCAAAAAGGCAATTCCTACAACCCCAAATGAGACTTTTTCACTACACATTCTACAGCGAATCTTGGGCACGTCGACTAGCCAGCTTCGTGCCCGAGTTGCCTCGGCATTGAGGTGGGAGCCCGTAAAAGAAGTAGGCGATGTGGTGCACTTCCGGCGACGAGGAGGAGACGGGACATTCCGCAGGAGATTGGGACGACGACGAGAAGACCGGAGGACTTGGATCGTCGGTATATCTCTTTCCCATCTTATTGTTAGCTAGGACTAGTTAGTGGTTCAATCCGGGTATTAGTGCGCGGCGGTTTGCCAGTTCAAGAAAATTTAAAGTTTTTCACCGCTTCCGCATTTGGCCGTCGGATTGACGGCCGGGGTGCCGCCGTGCACTTACAGTGGTATCAGAGACTTACCATTAACCTAGCCTAGCTTTGTGTAATGTGTTTTCAGTTCCGATCGATCGAATGTTCCAAAACCCGTATTGCTTCACATCAGTTTTCTGTTGAATTTTTTCAGTCTCCAAAAATTTTTCAGGTTGTAAAATATTGATGTACTAGAAATTGTAAGACTACTGTACAAATTCGAGGCACTGATCTTCTAACCAGAGCGCGGAACCGCGGCCAAAACCCACTTGTGGCCGCGGTTCCGCCGCAGTATGGAGGAATCAGTGGGTTGGGTTTTTACAGTGGGCTTCTGGGGAGATTTTAGGGGTTTTGGAATATTAATTTTGGGCCCAGAATTTCTTGATGTGCTACAGTAGTACTTGGGGGCCCACTTGTTAAAGTTTGATCGATCGGATATTTTAAACACATTATTTCACAGTATTTACATTATATCTGCGACCGTGAATGTCACTTGATCGGTAAATCCGGTCTAACTGCTATAGCCCGGTTAGACGGATTTGCGAACGTGACTTTCACGTTGATGTTCTGTTTTTGCTGTGATGTTGCGGATCGGTCGTGGGGATAGCCTGGATGCAATGCTAGTACAGTTGTGGTTGTATTATGTACATTTGATAATGCGGGGCGAGCGTCCGACATGTGGACTGCCGTCACTGCATGTTTGTATTATTATTTTGGGACACGGCCTGGTTGCGGTCGATGTACCCGGTGTATGAATATTTTACTTTCTGTACTAGGATTGCCCCGCGGAGGGGTGCACGGATAGCCGGGTTCTAGAGGGCAACAAGCCCGCATCTCATGGCATTGAGACGGAGGGGGCTTCACTCTAGGATTGGCGGGCTATTCGCCGCACTCGTAGGGGGTACAGGTTGACCCAGGAGGGGTGCCCAAGTTACCGGATTCTGTGAAGTGCTGGGTGGTCCATTCACGGCGCTGAAGGGGGCTGCCTCGCTTCAGGTTTTGGCGGGTAACTTGCCGCGCCCGTAGGGGTCTAGGATTTCATTGCACAGGCTATCCACACGACCAGGGGAACGTCGGGTTTCAGCGGCTATGTGAAACCCGGGGATCCCAGATATCTGTATTGTTTCTGTGATGCTGTACATTTCTGTGATGTTGCATTTTATTCACGCCTTGAGAGAAATATAATATATTGGTATATATATTAGTAGATGTTGTATATGTTTTGCATCCGCGCTAGTCCAGTCCCCGCTCTGTCGTTAGTTAGCTAACCTAACGGGTAATGACGGGACCCAGTGGCGAATGCGGATGGCATATACGTACATCAGTATATTTTCGTTCTTTGTGGTGTGATCAATTGATGGGACTGTATTGATTCGGATCAATGCAAGTTAAAACAAACCTAATATGATGTTGTTGGAACACTTTTCAAAAAGCTGTTATTGCAAGGACGTTCACTTTTGTTTTGCATCGCGGTATTCATTTAGAATATCCTACTCCTCAGTCGACGAGGCAAGGGCCGAGATCCCTTCACCGGGAGTGACCCCTTGGACAATAAGTTTGCGTCAGGGCATTAACTTCACTATAGCCGATTACTTTTGCTTTGCATCGTGGTATTCAGTTGGAATATCCTGCACCCCATTCTACGGGGAAAGAGCCGAGATCCCTTCACCGGGAGTGACCTCTTTAGCGGAAGTTGTCGTCACTATATTTCTAAAAAGCTATCCGTTCCTTCGACGATATCAAGTTCATTACGTTAAAGGTTTTCGCCAGAAACCATTCGTAGCCCTCCGTCGTTTCATATGGATAGTCAATAGTATTCAAGCTGTGTTTGTTGGCCAAAGTCAAGGCACAGTGTTTGGTAGCTGTTGGTTATTCATATGCAGCATAGATAGATACGTTGGTTTGGAACAGTCGTATAGCCTTGTTGGCCAAAGTCAAGGGCTTGTGCGGGTGGATTCGAATCAACCCGGAGAATGACGGGTAGAACTTGACATGTGACTTATGATTTGTTGGCCAAAGTCAAGGTCATAAGAGCATGGGGCAGAAATCACATCGGGAGTTTCAAAAGAACTGAAACTTGCCAGATATGCGCATACCTTCTGGAGTGTGATGACGTGAGCGGATTCCGTCACGTTATCATGCGATGATAGTTGGATCCCGATTCCTATTGATGAGTTAGTTTACTCCTCGGGTGACCCCGACTAATTCTTCTTTCAGGTTTGGAGGAGAATTTGAGGTACAGTGGGAGGATTCCAGATTAGATAAATTGGTAACCATTCTGATCTAGGTTAGAGTGCACGCTGAGTGTTTCTCTTCTCTCTCTCTTTGGCAGCGACCATTGACCTGACCCTAAGACTATGACTCAGTGACCAAGTTGACCGAACCTTCTTAACACCGGCTTTTGGATTGTCAGAGTTGCAGACCTCATTGCCACTCCTACTTTTACCCTTTTCTCCAGGACACCCCGTATTACTACGAACGTCCACTTCCATTGGACAAAACCATCGTATGGTTAGATACGAACTCGAAGGGATTTATTCGAGGATGGTTTCCGGTTCTGGAGAAAACGGATAGGATTATTCAGTTGTCTTTTCCTTTTTACCTTCTCTCAAGTTGCGAGTACTCCTTGGATTAGGAGATAGTACACCTATTACGCAAATTGGATAGTCTTCTTCCAAACCATAGGCAGGTGCCGACCGGTAGAGAATGAAGAAAACCAATTAGCATAACAATGGTGTGCAGAAGGTATTAGGTTAAGACAAAGCAAGGGATTAGTAAGAGGGCAAAGTAAATTGCAACAGATATTCACGACCAAACCAAGTATCTCTTCGCCAATCCTAAATCACCTTTGTATTTCTCCAGGACACTCCGTATCACTACGAAGATCCACAGTTTATTGGATACTCCATCGTATGGTTATATACGAACTCGAAAGGAACTTGTTCCAGTTCGGGGATGGATTCTGGTTCAGGAGAAATAGGAATTAAGTTCATTCGGTTGTCTTTTATCCTCACCTTCTCTCGCATTGCGAGTGTTCCTAGGATTAGGACAGTACACCCATTATGCTTATTGGATAGTCTTCTTCCAAACCATAGGCTGGTGCCGAACGGTAGGGAAGGAAGAAAACCATTTGGCCTAAAGGGGTGTGCAGAAGGTAATGACTAAAGACATATGAAGGGATTTGGAGAGGTGGCAAAGAATTATACGGTTACAGTCGTGAATCTGGAAGAGGCATTACTGGGAATACCGGGATACCCCATCGAAACATTTCGATGTTTCAGTCTCACTGTGTACTGTTAAAGGAAAACTGATTTCCCGATTAGATACTTACTCCAGGGTATGTATTTACCAGGAACGATTCTCACATCTGTATGGTTTTACAGATGATGAGTGGGAGTAGGTTATTGGGAATTGGGTGATCATCCTCATTATATCGGGATTCGTTGTAATCGGTGATATTTGAGGAAATCACCTGGGCTGTTTGCCGGTTGGCAAATATTTGGTTTTGAATATCCGCAGTTATGCACCAATTTCAAATTGATATATCTGTACGTCTATTTTCATAGAGTGAGATATACCTTTCTGAAATTATGTCTACGACATTTACCTATATCAGTGGATGGTTAGGTAAGGAGCATTAAACAGCGGTGTAATTCTTCTTAACCATAAGTACAGTTTTCAACCTACGACACACAGTGAATGAGTTATCAGACTCAAGGGACTTATACAGAGTATTGTATGTTGTCCAGGGTCCATCAGGACAGAGGGGTTGGTCCTCGTACTATATTCGGTTTACTTATGACTTCTCTAGTTTTTAGACAAGTGTTTCGTGGAAACACAGGATCTGAATTTTGAGAAGTTATAGGTATTTGAATAGAGTAGAGAACCAGGTATAGCAAGTATCGGGATTCTTCAAAGAGATCGAAGATATAGATACTTGCCAATAGTATTCAGTTGCTAGTAATGATAAAGAGATCTTGCTTCTTTTTCAGGTTACTCATAATTGGAAGCATTCCTGAGTTGAGTAGCGCTGATCGGCCTCCTTCCATTTAGTTGACATGCACTGGAGACAGTTGCATGTTTTGGATCTGGTTCAATTAAATCAGTGCCTCTGGTCCTATATGGGATATAGAACAGTTCATATCTTAACGATGTTAAGGTACGGGGAGTTGTCCGGTTTATGATTAAAACCAAACACTGGACAACTCAAGGCACGTTTCTGTAATGGTTGTTCGTGGGTTGACCCAGGCTATGACGAGGGTTGACTTTCTACCATCTGGATGAACAATAGCGATATTGTTCTAGACTCGCCACAGTTTTATTAAAAATGGATTTTTTCAGAAAACAGTAGTGGGAGTATGGTAGAACTGGAAGTGATTCCAGAACCACAAACGATTACTGAAGATTTGATAAGGAACCTAAAGATTCAATCTGGATTGACATTCCATTGGCCACTCCGCAGATAAGGTGGGTAACTTCAGGCACCCGAGAGGTACTACGGTAGCCTCAAGGACGGTGATAGGGAAGTTCTTGTTTACCCACAATTACCATTGCTGTTGTTCCAGGGTGCGAGACCCGGCGGGAGGATGAGTATAGCGTCGTTCTAAACTTGTTTTAGAAGTGTACGTGTATATGACTCTGCCAGAGGGTTGTCGTAGTCAGTGGGAGCAGCGGAAGCATTGGTGGACAGGTAGCTTATGTCTATTTATAGACTAAAGCAGATGTAGCGGAGATAGATCATCTACTTCTGACGTGACAGTCATGGGTTTGACTTCATCAGAATAGGGGATGGATCTGTTGAGAAGGTAGTAGGGTGTGATGTCCTGGTATTTGGATGACATACACAGAGTAGGAAAAGAAACTCCTATACTACAATCGGTTATACTTTGGTCGTCACACAGTAGTTTCTCCATATGGGACTTGGACATTATATCAGACAAACTGGTTACTAGATCTATGGTTTTAGATCTAGATTTGGGTGGTTTCCCAATCAGGGTACTTAGACAGCATTCTAAGAGTATTTAGAATGGACGACTCCATGCACGGTAGTGTACCTGCAGAAGATGGAGTCACCCTCTCTAAAGGTGTCTTATAGATTAAAGGGGAGAGGGATGTGCATGATTGACAGATCACTTGCTTAGGCAATTGAGTCAATCATGAGATGTCAAGTACCACACCAGATGTTGTTCTTGCACTAGATGCAATAAGTTGATATTGATCCTATCCTGGAGAAACAGTCGGAAGCAGTTTTAGAACATAAGTGGATGTTCTAGGGATATGATAACGACAGCCTCGTTGAGGAGACAGTTATCATTCCAGGCTTCCAAGGTGACCTGGACGACAGGGAGGTTGTCAGAGTTATAGTTTTTCCTTCTGATGAGGGGGCAGTATTTTGGACAGGTGGTCCAAGGCAATACTGAGGGAGGCATGGCGCAGGATACTGATTAAGTTCAGTTGACGATACAGTCTAAGAAGTTTGGATTTGGAGTTCATTTATGATTTGGAGTTCATTTATGAGCTAGGTCCCATCAGACATCCAGACATATTCTAAGACAGGTATTGCTCATTTCGGGAGATGGCTTTCTCTGCGAACTTGAGATATAGAGAGACATGGAAAGAGACAACAAAGCGGATCCACTCACTAAGGCTATTCCTCGAACGCAATAGTTTCGCAAACGAGCTTTGTGGGACTGATTAGTAGAGGAGTTGGGTGTTCGGTATCACACGGGCTGTGAGTATGCGACATCGCAATAATTAGCCTTGAGTGCAAGTGGGAGATTGTTGGAGATAGTGCCCTCAGAGTCAATTATTAGGTCACAGGTACATGACTGCAATGATTGATGGAGGACCTATCCCGGTAGGACAGTCTTACTCGAGATGATAGTATGCTATCTGGTTTACCTTTATCATCGTGTACTGCTTTTGGTGACCTGACAAGTTGCTATTGCACGTTGATAGAGCCCCTAGGATTCTTGCTTGACCACCAGCAGTATGAGGGCGATCATATAAGTGGGAGCTGGGGGTCTATAAGCACATCCTTAAAAGGTCCCTAGTCGTGGGAGATTCGAGACAGGGCATCGATTCTCCAGAGTAGACTAGTGTATACAGTCGAGACCCCGACGAGGGGTGGTGGCCGGTCTCACAAGCCACTGGTGTCAGTTGGTTCACCTAAGATGTATACAGGTGCTCATTGGGTTATGAGTACACCGGACAGGACTCGCCGGGAACATGCTAGTTGGTCATATACCAGACGTCAGATGGCAGTTCCCTGGTGACATGTGTGCAGGTTAGTTCATCGACCTGTGGATCGTCATTTGTCTCGTGTGAGTTCCCACTGTACTTTGATTACTACCCTACCACGGCTCAAAGGAGTCGTGCAAACAGGTTTTAGTTGGGTATAGTCCCGAGCCACATGGAGGCAGTGAGCGTATCTTCAGGGGTTCGTCTCTCCCGGTATTGGGGGTGAGGTCGTGCTGTGTCTAGGAGAGCCATTACACGAAGCCCTCGGCCGAGGCAAGGAGATTTACTGGTAGGTATTCCAGTAGTATCTCAGGGTGTTCTGGGCTACACTCCGACACGACTTGTACCGCTTTTGGGGGTCTGACTTTTACCAACCCCCTAGGCCCGCCATGCGATGCTCATAGACGAACGGACCGGACTGTACGGATATTGTCACTGACAGGCTCAGTAGGGTTGTCAGGCTGAGTTCGCTCACAGACATCCCTTTTAGTCAATACCCGGTAGCCCGTTACGTATTGGCTTATACCTCTGACGTGCTAGTGGTTAAATCCACAACCAAGGTGTTGACGAGTCTTTAGAGTCCCCCACATTCAGTTACTCAGCTTTCGGGCGAAAGGTTGTAGAGGCCGTATGGATATATGGCAGGTTCCGATCAGATACGTGCGGTATTGCACGGATCAGGATCGGACAGTTTGTACTATAGGCCGTATGGATATATGGCAGGGTTCGATCAGATACGTGCGGTATTGCACGGATCAGGATCGAACGGATATTACTGGCCGGCTTTGGTTTAAGCCGGATCCTAGTATAGTACAGTGTAGACTTTGTCTCATTGCATTTGTATTTCGGTCGAAATACAGATGCGGGTGTGTATGCACAGTATCGGGGTTTTCCTGTAATTTATTACGGGACCAGTTTTCTGGAGTTGCCAGTTTGCTTTCCGTTTCGGCCGATTTCCATTGTTCCGTTCATTGGCCGAAGATTGGTGGAGGAGGGCTTATTTGCATTGTTGCAAATAGGCATTTGTGGAGGGGGGTCTTTGCTTATTGTTGTATCATGATAGTCTCTCATTGACCTTGACTTCTAGCTTCATGATGGCTTGACTTTGTAAGCATCATGGTTGTTGATGATTAGTTGGTAGTGTATTGGTTTTGGGAGTGATCATTGCCTCTCATCATCACTTGCTTTTTCCATGACACTCCACCTTGCATTATTGTTTTGATTCTACTCTCTTGAGTTTGAATCTCCTCTCTCATTCCTCCATTCTTGAAGTCATGGCCGGCCCAAGCATGAAGGGGGGCTGTCCAACATTTTTGGAGTGGGGTTTTTGGTTCATTTCATGTTCCAAAATCCCCAAAGTTCCTCCACATAGTTCTTATATCTTCCCTCCACCAAAAAGGCAATTCCTACAACCCCAAATGAGACTTTTTCACTACACATTCTACAGCGAATCTTGGGCACGTCGACTAGCCAGCTTCGTGCCCGAGTTGCCTCGGCATTGAGGTGGGAGCCCGTAAAAGAAGTAGGCGATGTGGTGCACTTCCGGCGACGAGGAGGAGACGGGACATTCCGCAGGAGATTGGGACGACGACGAGAAGACCGGAGGACTTGGATCGTCGGTATATCTCTTTCCCATCTTATTGTTAGCTAGGACTAGTTAGTGGTTCGATCCGGGTATTAGTGCGCGGCGGTTTGCCAGTTCAAGAAAATTTAAAGTTTTTCACCGCTTCCGCATTTGGCCGTCGGATTGACGGCCGGGGTGCCGCCGTGCACTTACAGAGTCATCAATTGATTTCAAAGACTTTAGAATAGAAAACCTGATAGAACAGTTTAGTTACCCACTGCACATTACCCTGCACTGTTGTTTCATATTATTGCTTTATTCATGTTTATCCCTGCATTGCTTATTACCATGTTCATATTATATTATTGGTTGACATGACGCGCTGACGTCTGGGTTTTGCATGGCCTAGATTCCTTACCATTGTCGCCGACCGAGCAGGAGTACCTCAGCCAGCAGGCTGATTTGTGAGTTCTGTAGTGGTTAGTTCATTTATTGCATTTTATTTCCAGGTGTGATCCCGCATTATGGGACGTACCTTTCTATTATTGTATTGGATCATTTGCTTCCACACTTATTTTTCATTGACTCTTATTATTATGGATTTGGACATGTGTTAGATAGTTTATTTATCTTGTTCTTGATATCTCTACAGCCGTAATGTGACTGTGGATGGATACTTCCTACCCACAGGTAGCATGGTTGGCTATGTCACGTGCCCAATCTTGCGTACTCTGGGAAGCGGGGCGTGACAGCGGTAATCTACCGGCTTGTCACGGGATCACCCTCTCCAAAGAGATGTCTCCCAAGACTGATTTGGAGAGGGATCGCATGTCTATTATACCCTACGCTTCTGCGGTAGGCTCTATAATGTATGCGATGTTGTGTACCAGTCCGGATGTGGCTTATGCACTGAGTGTGGTAAGCAGGTATCAGTCAAACCCTGGGGAGAAACATTGGATAGCAGTAAAGAACATTCTCAAGTACCTGAGAAGGACTAAGGAGATGTTCTTGGTATTTAGCGGAAAAGACCTCCAGATTGAGGCCTTTGCTGACTCCATCTTCCAGAGTGACAAGGATGATTCCAAGTCCATGTCGGGTTTTGTCTTTACCCTCAATGGAGGGGCGGTGTGTTGGAAGAGCTCCAAACAGGAAAACGTTGCTGACTCGACTATGGAAGCGGAATATATCGCTGCATCTGATGCCGCAAAAGAAGCTGTCTGGATGAGGAAGTTCTTGAGAGAATTTCAGGTGGTTCCGTCCATTATTGACCCAATACCTCTGTATTGCGACAACAACGGGGCCATAGCATTAGCGAAGGAACCCAGGTCCCATCAGAAATCCAGACACATCTTGAGGCGGTATCACCTGATCAGGGAGATCGTGGATCGCCAGGAGATCGAGGTTCGGAGGGTTGCTTCAGAAGATAACACAGCAGATCCATTCACCAAGGCCTTGCCCCAGACTCAGTTCGAGCGGCTGATCGAGATGATAGGTCTTCGATACGCTAGTACATGGCCTTAGTGCAAGTAGGAGATTGTTAGTGTATATGCCCTAGAGGCCATTACTGTATCATACTAGTTTGTATATTACTTGATGGAAGCTTGGGATATTCACAGTTATATATACAATCTTGCTCGAAATGGTAGTATGCTACTTGGTTTGTCTCTGCTTTAATATGTGCATGTGTTTCTTTTAGCATATCGCTGATATACATATTAGTAGAGCCCTTAGGATCTTTGCTTGATTACCAGCGTTGTGATGGCGCTCACACTCGTGGGAGCTGGGTGATCTATAAGCACATCCTTATACAGGTCCCTAGTCGTTGGACTATCGAGACGGGGCATCGATACTCCGGAGTAGACTAGCGTATGCACTTCTCATCCCAGTGTGGGAGACGGTCTGTCCCACAGCCGTCAGTACGTCGTACTTGAGATAGTATGCGGGTGCTCGTTAGGTTACGAGTACACTGGACAGGACTCGTCGGGAACTGTTGGTTGGTATTATACCTATCGTCAGTTATCAGTTTCCAGGTGACATGAGTACAGCTTAGTCCGCTGACTTGACACTGTCACTTCGCCTCGAGTGTGTTCCCACTGCACTTTGATTACTACCCTACCACGGCTCAAAGGAGTCGTGCAAACAGGTAGTTTTTGGGTGCAGTCCCGAAGCACTTGGAGGCAGTGACGGTTAGACAGGATTCGTCTCTCCCGGTATTGGGGGTTGACATCGCGCTGTGTCCAGGCGAGCCATTACACGAGTAGTCCCTGGCCAGGGGAAGCGAGATATACTGGTAGGTTTCCAGTGTTATCTCAGGGTGTTCTGGGCTACACTCCGACACGACTTATACCGCTATTAGGGGAATGACGTTCACCGCCCCCATAGGCCCGCCATGCGATGTATCAGACGAACAGACCGGACTGTACGGAGACTGTCACATACAGGCTCAGTAGGAGTTCAGATGGGGTTCACCTCGTCAGTCTTCTTATCGACATCTACCTGGGGACCCTTACATACAGCTAGTGCCGTTTGCGGTCTGTGGTTAAACCTACTGCCAGCGTAGTGTCGAGTCTTTAGAGTCCCACACAGAGAGCTATTCGCCTTTAGGCAAAATGAGTAGAGGTCGCATGGTTTTGCGACAGGGTTCGTTCACATCCGCGCACTTGTGCACGTTTGCTGTCCGGACAGCTTATACTAGCGGGCTTTGTTTTAAGCCGGATCCTAGTATATGATTTGGGATTGATTTTTCTCTTTGTATTCGTGTTCCTCGGATCACGAATACGGGTGCGTATGCACAGTTGCTTGAGACAGAGGGAGAGGACTTTGATCAGGGTTAATGACTATTGTCATTTTATTAACCCTAATGCTTATGTGTGTATTATGGTTAATTGATATTAGTTAAAATAATTGTGCATGGTTATGGTTGTTGACCATTTGACCTCCTTTACTTGTTGACCTAGGTTGACACTTTGACCATCAACATTTCATTTGGAAGAGGCTCTTTGATCCTTGCAAATTGCATTAAAAATGAAATGATAATGGTCATGTCTTGATTAACCATTACAATTATCTAGCTAATTATCTAATTACAATAATTCACACATATATGAGAGAATGCTTCATATTTTCTCTCATTCTATTATTCACTTTCTCTCTCTTGTTCTTCCTCTCCCTCAAGCTCTCCCCTCTCATGTGTTGAGAAACACTTGAGCTTGAGAAAAAACCCTTCTTTATAATCTCTACTCTCATCTAGAGTTTAAGGATTAGCACTTCTTGCACCCTAGTTACTTCTAGCTTAGAGTTGAAGCCAAAGGTTGAGGCTTTTGGGTGGATCTTTCTTCGACGTGAGAAGACGACCAAGGTGACCTCTTTCCACTACTCCAAGGAGCAAGGAGAGAAGGACATAAAGCCCTAGGTATAACCTTTCTAACACTTAGCTAGTTTCTAGTTAGCTTTAGCTTGTTTTTGTTTAGCAAAGATCCTTCATAGTCAAGTCTATGTTGCCTAAGCTCATAAAAACTTGATTTTTATTCCGTTTTCCGCCTCCCCGCAAGTACCGGGGTGGGCAACGTGGACTTACAGTATGTCCCATAGCCATCAGTACGTAGTACTGGAGATAGTATACAGGTGCTCGTTAGGTTACGGGTACACCGGACAGGACTCGCAGGGGAACTGATTAGTTGGTATTATACCCGTCGTCAGTTAACAGTTCCCAGGTGACATGAGTACAGCATAGTCCGCAGACTTGACACTGCTAATTCGCCTCGAGTGTGTCCCACTGTTCTTAGATTGCTACCCTACCACGGCTCAAAGGAGTCATGCAAACAGAAAGCAGTTGGATGCAGTCCCGAGCACTTGGAGGCATTAGTGGTTAGACAGGATTCGTCTCTCCCGGTATTGGGAGATGATATCGCGCTGTTTCAGAGAGCCATTACACAAAGTCCCTGGCCAGGGCAAGCCAGATATATTGGTAGGTTCCAGTAGCTTCTCAGGGAGTATTGGGCTTCGCTCCGACACGACTTATACAGCTATTAAGGGACTGACGTTTGCCGCCCCCTAGGCTTGATATGTGATAGTCTTAGATGAACAGACCGGACTGTACGGAGACTGTCACATACAGGCTCAGTAGGAGTTCAGATGGGGTCACCTCGTCGGTCTTCTTATCGGCATCTACCTGGGGACCGTTACGTACAGCTAGTGCCGCTTGCGGTCTGTGGTTAACCCACTGCCAGCGTAGTGTCGAGTCTTTAGAGTCCCACACAGAGAGTTTCCCTGCTCCAGGCGAAACGATATAGAGATCGTATGGTTTTACGATAAGGGTTCGGACGCGTACGTGTGTTTACGCACGTATGACTTTTCGGACAGTTTTTACTAGCCGACTTTGGTTTAAGCCAGATTCTAGTATCGGATTATTGGATTTATACAGTCTAAAGTTTTTCCGTGTTTTCACGGATTGGAGGGGCGTTCTCGTAATTTGTCAGGAAGCTTCTAGAAGAGTGGTGACTAAGGGGTTAAGGTGGCATTGCATTAAAAAAGATTAGTGACTCATTTGTGTGATTCATCCAAGTCATTAATGCATCATAAATGCTTAATGATTCATGGAGATGAATCACTCATAGATATTTATGAAGAATGGTTATTAATTCTATTATTTCATTTTTGGATAAATAATAATGCTTCATATATATTATGATAAGATCATTATCTCATTTCATTCTCATCTTCACCTTCTCTCTCCTCAAGCTCACTCTCTCTTCAAACCCTAACCCTAACCTCTCATGTGTTGAGATCAAGGGTTAGCTAGACTAATACATCCATAACCTCACTCTATATCCCCTAGGTAGCTTAGATTAGCACTTTAAGCAACCTAGTTATCTCAAGTTTGAGATTAAGCTTGACGTAGGAGCTTTCGGGTGGATCGTCTTTGATTCGAGGAGGCCATTGAGGTGCCGATGTTCCAAGAAGCCTACGAGGAGTGGAGGACAGCGATGAAGACCCGAAGGACATGTAACGTGAGGTATAACTTCGAATCCGATTAGTTAAACCTCTAGTAGTAAGTTAGCAATGGTTTAGATAACGATTCATGCGCTCAAGTCCGTGTTACGAAGCTTTGATAATCGTTTTTCATATATTCCGCCTCCCCGCAAATTCGTGGGGTGCGTGACATGGACTTACATGACTTTCAGACAGTTTTTACTAGCCTTCTTTGGTTTAAGCCAGATTCTAGTATCGGGACATTGGATTTATACAGTCTAAAGTTTTTCCGTGTTTTCACGGATAGAAGGGGCGTTCTCGTAATTTCGCGAGAAGCTTCTAGAAGGATGGTGACTTCGGGGTTTAGGTGGCATATGCATTAAATGAGATTAGTGACTCGTTTGTGTGATTCATCCTTGTCATTAATGCACCATAAATGATTAATGACTCATGTAGATGAATCATTCATTTGTAGTTATGAAGCATGGTTGTTAAATCCTTTATTTTATTTATTTGATAAATATAATGCTTCTTATATATCATGAGAGATCATTATCTCATTCTCATTCTCATGCTCACCTTCTCTCTCCTCAAGCTCTCTCTCTTCAAACCCTAATCCTCCCCTCTCATGTGTTGAGATCAAGGATTAGAATAGACTAATCAATCCATAATCCAACTCTATATCACCTAGGTTACTTAGATTAGCACTTTAATAAACCTAGTTACCTCAAGTTAGAGGTGAAGCTTGAAGTATAGCTCTCGGGTGGATCGTCTACTACTTGGAGAAGGCCGAGGAGGAGGTGGAGAACGAAAAGGCGAAGGACACGGTTCATTAGGTATAATTACTTCACATAGTAGTTAACCACTTCTATGTTTTTCTTTAGTTATAGTTTAGCAAAGATTCTTCGGTTAGTCGATGTTTAAGCTAAGAAGAAGATCATTTTTCATATTTTCTCATGGTTTAAATGCCAAAACTCTAGCCCAATTCACTTAATTCTTTTCACAAAAAGAAATCTACAGATACTTTATCCTCCTTATTTCCTCAAGCTTTTCTCCAACTCCTCTCAAACCCTAACCATCTCATGAGTTGAGAATCCTAGGGTTTAGTGAGACAACTTGATCCCTCATCACTCTCTACACATCCTAGGCTACTAAGTTTAGCACACCAAGTGACCTAGTTGCCTCATGTTAGAGGTTAAGCTCAAAGTCGGATCTCTCGGGTGGATCTTCTACAATTTAGAGAAGACGACGAGGAGGTGCAATCCGTTCTCAGTTCAAGGAGCTCACGACTTGGAGAACGACAGCGAGGAGGTGAAGGACAGCGAGAACTTGAGGTATAACACTTACACATAGTAGTTAAACCTCTTTGCTAGATTGTTAGTTAGGGTTTAGTAACGATCCTGGAGTTTATTCGATGTTACGAAGTTTATAAAAATCGTTTTTTGCAAACTCCGCCTCCCCGCGAACACGTGGGGTGCATGGCAATTACTTACAATATATGATATAACCAGATTATTGAATCAAGTGTCAATTTAATAATTTAATATATATTTATATATTTGATATACACATATATATTAACTAATATCAAAGCTCACTAAAGATTTTCTTCTCATTATACATATGTGTGTGTGTGTGATATATTATTATATGTATCATGGTTGATGATATATAGAATTAGGATGTATGAGAATCACACATGAGAAAACGATGTGTTGAAAATGGTTTTATTTATGAATTAAAGAAATTGGAAATGAGTCATTGGTCTTGGATGCTTGTGGAAGCCATGACTCACCACTGTCTCTTTGTTATTATTCATAGATATTTTCCACACCATCTCATCACTCACCTCATGGTTGCCTCTCTCATCCAAGTTCATCTCATCTTCTCCTTTTTCTTCTTCACTAGCTTTTTCATGAGGTGAGAAAAAGAAAAGAAAAGAAGGAAAAATTAGTGAGCAAAATTCTTACTTCATCAACCTATACTTTACTAGCCCTTTAGTTTAGGTTGTTTGCTTCACTAATACTTTGATTAGTGAAGTGTGAGCTTGAGTTAGAAAGACTTCGAGGTGG
This sequence comes from Agapanthus africanus, assembly GCA_030015575.1. Taxonomy (NCBI): domain Eukaryota; kingdom Viridiplantae; phylum Streptophyta; class Magnoliopsida; order Asparagales; family Amaryllidaceae; genus Agapanthus; species Agapanthus africanus. The sequence continues at coordinate 247,626,919 of CM057343.1, read as the reverse complement.
ATCATCTTCGGCTTCGAAGACTACAAAGCAAGCTCGTTCCTTACACCAAGTAGAGTCTAAGAAGAGTTCTAGGGACTCCTACTTGGAGCTTTAGAAGTGAAGCACCGGTCTACAAAGGATGTATTCACTTTTCACTTAGTGTAGAACTTGTTTGCTTACACTAAAACCCTAATTTTCTAGTTCGATTCAAGGGTAGTATAGCTTAGACCTCTAGATTTTTAAAAAATGCATGCTTGATGGTAGTTGAAACCTTGTAGAGGTGCTAAGACATACTTTCATGGTATTAGAGACAAGCTAGAGACTTAGGCCAAGTCTAAACGACGTTAAAGTATTCGATCGAAGTTTCAAGACCGTATTTTTCATACTTTCTTTTCATTTTTCAAAAGTTGAAATTTTACGGATTAAAAATTCTTAGAAAATCATGAAGGTAATTGTATGGATCCCCAAGAAGTACCTAACTCCACTTTTTGGCCGCAAAACCGCCGCTTAAACCATTGTTTAGCCGCAGTTCCGCCGCCAATATATGGAGTTATTGACTCGTATTTCTTCTGATGCTCCTTTGTAACATTTCTTGCTTTCTGGGTATTTTCAGTGGGGCTCAAGTTGTTGAGGTCTCTGTAAATTGGTATTAATTGAAACGTTGATCGAAATATTTAATATCGTCTAGATATTATGGATATGTGATACAATTTTTGGAATCCACATTGATTAGTTTGCATTTTAGTATCATTTGATGGATTGCCACGGAGTTTCGATAAGGATCAAAACTCTGTCGCAATCTCATATCGTACAAGAATAGCCGCCGGGAGAACACTAGTAGACAGCCACACCCCATAGCCCCGACCAAGTGACTATTAGAGAACCCCATGGCAAAAAGCATCCACTTAGGTGCTCGCGGTCACGGTGTTCCGCCCAAGTGTACTTCATTGATGGCATCGGGGGGGGGCGGCCATCTACTAATGTTCCCGACGAGCATTCGATCATTTAATTGGGAAGCTTGTTGAATTACCCGAGTTATTTTTTAAAAGTGTTTTCAATTCGAGACATAAATGCAAGGTTTATAGGGTTAGGCATGAAATCCGGAGTATGTGATATTTCGAGTTTATGATGACTAAGGATGATGCGGATTCTAATTATTGTAGTTTTCATTTCTTTTTTGCGACCGTAAGTGTAATATATGGTGTATCCCCGATGTCGTTGCTATGCGTCAACGACATTAGGGATACGCATATTTACTTACGTTCATAATATGTGATGTTATTGTGTTGCTGGTTGATATGTTATATTGGATCGTAGAATAGCCCGGGGGTTTTGCGTGAGATGAGAGTTTTTCAATTTTCATTCATGTAAAATTTGTATGTAATATTCTTTTACTGGGACACTTCCGGGTTGAGGTTGCTGTCTCCATTGACTTATCTTTTTTCGACTTCGTCTGCTAGAACACACGCACTATTACATGAATTTGTATGCAATATTCATGTTTCGTGTACTTATCTTTTGTACGATTTCATCTGTTAGGACACACACCATTACCGATGATGCGCATGTTGCATGTGCATATACTCGCCGGTTCATACACACCCCATCGGTAATTGCCATGCCACATACACGTTAGAAATCGCTTTGTCACTATATCGCCTTATAACTTGTAGAATTTAAGTTATTATTTAGTATCCAGTACCACACATACTAGTTCAGATATAGCACTTCCTTACATAGCTACACGACACGCTCATATGAAAATATTGCTATACTTTACAGTACTGTTCTGTGCCTGTACATATCATTTCATAATTGTTACATGCTTATGAGATTCTGTTTTCATGAGATTTCTGGATTTGAGTAACCGCAGATACATTTCAAAAACTTATGATTGTTTTAAAACACGGTTTCTCTTGATATGATATTTCGACGTCCACCATGAATTTTCTCGGTGCTGAGCTATAATGATTACCCGATTCGAGGAGTGAGGGTCACCATCTACGAGTACATGGCGGACCCGGTACAGTATCCCGGGGCAAGAAAATCATATAGAAAGGTGTTGAGCCCAACTGAGGAACACTACCTACCGGTGACAGTATAGGACTCGGCGGATATCCGGAGGATACCGATCGGAGTGATATGAGACAGATGGATATGAGGACCGATCTAATGAGACAGTGCCTGAGATATAAGGATTTACGTGTCGATGCAGGACACGGGTTTTATGATGATTTCGAGTGTTGATGCTGGGCACTTAGGTTTTATGATGATTTGATGTGTCGTTGATGGACACAGGTTGGATGATACACATATATACATATATATGACACAGATGACATGGTACTATACTTTGAAACGGGCACGGTATTATTGTTACTTTACTTATGTATACGCGATCACCCTCGTTACCGCACAGTACTATATTATTATAATGTTGTATGACCTAGGAGATCTTCATATATTCAATTTCCACCTGCTGATGTCTTCTACTCATGAGTTGGCAACTCACCTCTATTGTGCCATAGTTTTCTTGCAGGAATCGACCACCTAGATCTGTAGCGGCTTGCTGGCACATCTTTTCTTCTTGGTGATTTGCATTGGTAGGTGGGTTACTCCTCGGATCGCAACCGCTATTGTATATATTTATTATTCATTTGTTTCTAGTATATATTCCACCAACCAGACTATGTATATTTGGTAGACTTAGAACCCAGAGAATTGTATTTTCTTTCATACTTAGAGCGAGATGTGTGTATTATTCTTTATTTTGGGTTTGATGATGTTTTAGTTTTCTTTACTTTCTTTTATGTGTTGATCTTCGCCTTGGGCGTCGTATATTCTTGATTGCATGGTTGTGTTTCCGCCAATTGGCAAAGAGCTTTCTTCCGCTTAGGGATGCCTATATTATTATTGTTATGTGTTGGTTTTGGATCAAAATTTACAAAGGAGGTGCTGCCCAAATTTCAAATGCCGAATGTTTTCAAACATTAGTATATTGCATTCTTGCATTTCAAATGAACTTATTTATAATTTCATTATACCTTTAATTCAAAACTTCACCTCTATATTTTACTAAAAAGGTTTAGATTTCTGGGCTTTCGGATTACTTGGGTTACGGCGGGGTCCTATAGGCTTCACATGATCTAAGTGTCGGTCATGTGACATTTCCCGGTCATGACATATGTTGTCAGGTGTCCAACTGGACAAGGGGTAGGTACTCATACTTCGTTCAGTTTTATGATAAGTTCTCTGATTTCAGACACACATTCTTTTTTAAATGCAAAGTCCAAAGATTTTGAGAAGTTCATAAGGTATTAGAATAAAGTAGATAACCAATTGTTGGAAGTATCAAGATTCTTCGAAGTGTTCGAAGATGTTGTTAGTTATGTATATGCCCTAGAGGCCATTATTGTACATATGATGTATATTGTAGTGGATGCTTGGATATATATAGATAGGACTTTTTTGCTCGACATGATAGTATGTTATCTGGTTTCACTTTGTCTTAACATGTTGACTTGTATTGTGTTACTGTCTTGCTCTCACATGTTGATAAAGCCCTTAGGATCTGTACTTGACTACTATGATGGAGATCATACTAGTGGGGCCAGGGTAGTCCACAAGTACATCCTGTAATTTTTCCTAGTCGAGGGTGTATCGAGACAGGGCATCGATACTCCAGAGTAGACTAGCGTATGCGCATCTTGACCCATATGATGGGCGATGGATGATCCAACATCCATTGGTGTTTGACATCAAAGATGGTATACGGGTGCTCAGTGGAGACTGGGTACAATGGACGGAATCGCCGAGAACTCCTAGATGGTATTATACCTATCGTCAGATAGCAGTTCTCTGGTGACACTGGTACAGGTTAGTCTGTAGACCCGAGATCGTCATAGAGTCTTGTGTGATTCCCACTGTGCTTTGATTTCCACCTTACCACGTTCATGAAAATGTGTAAAACGGTGGCTTTTAGGACAGTCCCGAATCACATGGAGGCAATGAGCGATAGGAGGGGTTTCGTCTCTCCCGGTATTGGAGGTTGATGTTGCGCTGTGTTCGATTGGCTTTAACTGGAAGTACCTGGCCAGGGCTGATATAGAGACTACTGGTAAGTGTTATCAGTAGTTTCTCGACCCGTTATGAGCCTCACATCGACACGATTTATCGGTTACTGGGGGTCTGACGTTAACCACCCCAAGACTAGATATGCAACATATCAGACGAAGAGACCGGACTGTACGGTAGTGTTACTGATTGGATTCGCAGAAGTATGTATAGACTTGCTTGTTGATCTTCTGATCGCTCAATACCCGGTTGGCCGTTACGTTTAGCTGACCGCTTACGGCTTGTGGGTGTTTGATATGATCATCACCTACTGCCGTCTTATTGACGAGTCTTTAGAGTCCTGCACAGAGGTTTCCTGGCTCAGGCGAAATGGGGTAGGAGCACATATGTGATATGTGCGGGACCGAGATTGATACCAGTATGTGATACCATATTCTATTCTCGCGATATGTGATATCGGCCGGTTATATGTGATATATCTGGGTTATCGGATCAAGTGTAATGATGCATATTTTATTAGTCGGTTATATGTAATATAGCCGGATTATTAAATCAAGTATTGTTTTAATAATTTAATGTATAATTATATATTTGATATATTAAATTATATTAACTAATATATGCTCACTTAAGTATTTCTTTTTCTCATTTTGGATACATTTAACATATATGTGATATATGTTTAATGCATTCTTTTCTTTTGTTACAAAATTATATATATGTGATATGTATAATTGCAACATGCTAGGTCACACATGCAACATGTATGTATGAGACTTATACCATGCTAGGATTTATGATATGGTTTTATTTATCTTTTTAAGTAATTCACAAATAATATGGAATTAGTCATGGTTGAGCTTCATGGAAGTATAGGGTTCCTAGGCACTCTTACAAGGGTTCATAAGGCATCAACCATACCCGAATAAAAATTTAGACGTGCCGAACAACCCAAAGCCGGGATCTTTGCTAGATTATTAGGGTTTAACATGCAAATAAACATCTTTACTACTAAGTGTGAGGGATTACAACCTTTGTAGTCCGCTCCTTCGCTTCATAAGCTCCGAGTAGAAGTCCCTTCGCCGCGATCCACGATCTCCCGGACTCAAGAGAGGCTCCACGACTCGAACGATCCATGCAAGCTTGTAGCGTTCCTTTTCTCCGATGATCTACGTCGAAATTGCTATAACTCAACCTCTCTCACTCTAATGAGGTGAACACCCTAATCTAATTGGCTAGATTAGATAAGGATGATGGAGTAGTATTTATGCTTTCTTTTTATATCAAATTCTCACATGAAAACATCACAAAAGGAGAACCTAGTAAGCTTTCTCAAAGCTCAAGGTTGAAGATGAAGATGAAAAATGAGTTAATCTTTTTGTGATGAATAATGAAATGAATATATGAATAATAATGAAACCATGGTCAAGGATGACAAGGATAACTCTTGTAGAGAATTAACTAGGGCTTGGGTTTGGTTGGGTTAAAACAATGAGTCATAAGAAAATATCAACATAATATCTTCTTCATGAAAAAAGAAATTCCTTCTAGAAGGTGCAAGAAACAACTAACCCTAATCAAGCCCTAACCTTGTTTAATCTCCACAAAACAAGTTGCATTAGTAATCATAACATGTTACAATAATATATATCACATATATATTATATATTTGCAACAAAAGAAAATAATACAATTAATATATATCGCATATATATCAATGTATTATCCGGTGAGAAAATAAAATAATAAAGCGAGCCAATATTAAATAATGTAATACAATATATCATATATATTATTATACATTAAATTATCGAATCAACACTTGATCTGACAATCCGGCTATATCGAATATAACCGACTAATATATCATGTACCGATTTATCGAATCAACACTTGATCCGATGACCCGGCTCATATCTAAATATCGCGAGAATATAATACGGTATCTTATATCGCATTATCCTCGGTCCTGCGCATATCACATATATGCCCCTACTCCGTTTTGCCTGAGTCAAGAAACCTCTGTGTAGGACTCTAAAGAATCGTCAATACGCCGTTAGCAGGTGATGATCATATCAACCACCCACAAGCTGCAAGCGGCCAGCTAAACGTAACGGCCACCCAGGTATTGAGCGATCAGAAGATCAACAAGCTAGCCTGTATGTTCTCCTGTGAATCCAATCAGTAACACTCCCGTACAGTCCGGTCTCTTCGTCTGATATGTCGCATATCAAGTCTAGGAGTGGTATATGTCAGACCCCAGTAACCGATAAGTCATGTTGATGTGAGGCTCATAACGGGTCGAGAAACTACTGGTAACTTACCAGTAAATCTCTATATCAGCCCTGGCCAGGGACTTCCAGTTATAGCCAATCGAACACAGCACAACATCAAATCCCTATACCGGGAGAGACGAATCCCCTCCTATTGCTCATTGCCTCCATGTGATTCGGGACTGTACCCTAAAGCCACCGTTTTGCACGCCCTTTTGGACATGGTAAGGTGGAAATCAAAGCACAGTGGGAATCACACAAGACTCTATGACGATCTCGGGTTTACAGACTACCCTGTACCAGTGTCACCGGATAACTGCCATTTGACGTGTGGTATATCACCATCTGGGAGTTCTCGGCGATTCCGTCCAGTGTACCCAGTCTCCACTGAGCACCCGTACACCATCCTTGATGTCAAACACCGATGGATATGGGATCATCCATCGCCCATCATATGGGACAAGATGCGTATACGCTAGTCTACTCTGGTGTATCGATGCCCTGTCTCGATATACCCTCGACTAGGAATAGTTATAGGATGTACTCATCGACTACCGTGGCCCCACTAGTATGATCTCATCATAGTCCTAGTAGTCGAGTACAGATCTTAAGGGCTTTATCAACATGTGAGAGTAAGACAGTAAACCAATACAAGTCAAAATGTTAAGATAAAGTGAAACCAAATAGCATACTATCATGACGAGCAAGAAAGTCCTCTCTATATATATCCAAGCATCCATTATAATATACATCATATGTACAACAATGGCCTCTAGGGCATATACATAACTAACAATCTCCCACTTGCACTAAGGCCAGCTGCTGTAGTATCTCATACCTAGCATCCCGAATAATCTCTCAAACTGTATCTGGGGAATGGCCTTCGTGAGTGGATCGCAGTGTTGTCCTTCGTATCTACTCTCCTTACCTCGATCTCTCGGCGATCAACTATCTCCCTGATCTGGTGATACCGCCTCAGAATATGTCGGGACTTTTGATGGGATCTGGGTTCCTTGGCTAAAGCCACAGCTCCATAGTTATCGCAATACAGAGGTATTGGATGTTCAATGGATGGAACCACACCAAGTTCACTAATGAACTTCTTTATCCAGACAGCCTCTTTGGCAGCATCGTTAGCAGCGATGTATTCAGCCTCCATCGTCGAGTCTGCAACGGTATCCTGTTTGGAACTCTTCCAGCACACCGCCCCTCCATTGAGGGTAAAGACAAATCCCGAGTGCGACTTAGAGTCGTCCTTATCACTTTGGAAGCTGGAATTGGTAAAGGACTCCACCAGGAGTTCTCTGTTACCATACACCAAGAACATCTCCTTAGTCCTTCATAAGTACTTGAGAATGTTCTTCACAGCTGTCCAGTGACTCTCTCTAGGATCTGCTTGATACCGACTCACTACACTTAGTGAGTATGCTACATCGGGTCTGGTACATAGCATCGCATACATGATAGAGCCTACTGCCGAAGCATAGGGTATCCCTTGTAAGTGCACGGCGGCGCCCCGGCCGTCGATCCGACGCCGGAATGCGGAAGCGGTGAAAAACTTAAATTTTGCGGACTTAGCAAACCGGCACCACCGCGCACTAAAACACCCGGATCGAACCATTAACTAGTCTAAGCTAACTAGAAGATGGGTTAGAGATATACCGACGATCCTAGTCCTCCGGTCTTCTCGTCATGGTCCCGATCTCCTGCGGAAAAGTCCCGTCTCCTCCTCGTCGCCGGAAGTGCACCACATCGCCTACTTTGTTTACGGGCTCCCACCTCAATGCCGAGGCAACTCGGGCACGAAGCCGGCTACTCGACGTGCCCAAGATTCGCTGTAGAATGTGTGAAGAACCATGTCTCATTTTTGGGGATTGTGGAATTGCCATTGGTGAATGAAAAGAGAGCTTGGAGAGAGGTGGGGAAAATGTAGCATACTAAAGAATGAATGTATCATATTTTTCTCCACTCAAAAGAGAAGCAATTCTCTCATCCCCCAAAAGTGGCCGGCCCCCCATTACCAAGTGTGATTGGAGAGAGAGAAAACCAAGACAAGGGGGGTGGTTGGAAAGCAAAAAAAATTATGAGGAGAAATCAAATGATCACCACAAATCCAACACAAAAAGGCAACCATCATCTCATGCATGATGGCTTCAAAAAGTCAAGCCATCATGAGAAGAAGAAGTCAAGTGATGGTGCTTATCATGAAAACCATCATGATAAGATAAAATGCAAAGACCCCCTCCACAAATGCCTATTTGCAACAATGCAAATAAACCCTCCTCCACCAATCTTCGGCCAATGAACGGAACAATGGAAATTGACCGAAACGGAAAGCAAACTGGCAACTCCAGAAAACTGGTCCCGTAATAAATTACAGGAAAACCCCGATACTGTGCATACACATCCGCATCTGTATTTCGACCGAAATACAAATGCAATGAGACAAAATCTACACTGTACTATACTAGGATCCGGCTTATACCAAAGTCGGCTAGTAATATCTGTTCGATCCTGATCCGTGCAATACCGCACGTATCTGATCGAACCCTGCCATATAACCATACGGCCTATAGTACAAACTGTCCGATCCTGATCCGTGCAATACCGCACGTATCCGATCGGACCTTGCCATATCTCCATACGGCCTCTACAACCTTTCTCCCGAAAGATGAGTAACTGAATGTGGGGGACTCTAAAGACTCGTCAACACCTTGGTTGTGGATTTAACCACTAGCACGTCAGAGGTATAAGCCAATACGTAACGGGCTACCAGGTATTGACTAAAAGGGATGTCTGTGAGTGAACTCAGCCTGACAACCCTACTGAGCCTGTCAGTGACAATATCCGTGCAGTCCGGTCCGTTCGTCTATGAGTATCGCATGGCGGGCCTAGGGGGTTGGTAAAAGTCAGACCCCCAAAAGCGGTACAAGTCGTGTCGGAGTGTAGCCCAGAACACCCTGAGATACTACTGGAATACCTACCAGTAAATCTCCTTGCCTTGGCCAAGGACTTTGTGTAATGGCTCTCCTAGACACAGCACGACCTCACCCCCAATACCGGGAGAGACGAACCCCAGAAGATATGCTCACTGCCTCCATGTGGCTCGGGACTGTACCCAACTAAAACCTGTTTGCACGACTCCTTTGAGCCGTGGTAGGGTAGTAATCAAAGTACAGTGGGAACTCACACGAGACAAATGACGATCCCCAGGTCGATGAACTAACCTGCACACATGTCACCAGGGAACTGCCATCTGACGTCTGGTATATGACCAACTAGCATGTTCCCGGCGAGTCCTGTCCGGTGTACTCATAACCCAATGAGCACCTGTATACATCTTAGGTGATCCAACTGACACCAGTGGCTTGTGAGACCGGCCACCGCCCCTCGTCGGGGTCTCGACTGTATACACTAGTCTACTAATGGAGTATCGATGCCCGGTCTCGAAACTCCCATGACTAGGGACCTTTTAAGGATATGCTTGTAGACCCCCAGCTCCCACTTATATGATCGCCCTCATACTGCTGGTGGTCAAGCAAGAATCCTAGGGGCTCTATCAACGTGTAATAGCGACGTGTCAGGTCACCTAAAGCAGTACACGATGATAAAGGTAAACCAGATAGCATACTATCATCTCGAGTAAGACTGTCCTACCGGGATAGGTCCCCCCTCAATCATTACAATCACGTACCTGTGACCTAATAATTGACTCTGAGGGCACTATCTCCAACAATCTCCCACTTGCACTCAAGGCTAATTATTGCGATGTCGCATACTCACAGCCCGTGTGATACCGAACATCCAACTCCTCTACTAGTCAGTCTCACAAAGCTCGTTTGCGGAACTATTGCGTTCGAGGAATAGCCTCAGTGAGTGGATCCGCTTAGTTGTTTCTTTCTATATCTCTCTATATCTCAAGTTCGCGGAGAAACCCATCTCCCGAAAAGAGCAATACCTGTCTTAGAATGTGTCTGGATGTCTGATGGAACATAGCTCATAAATGAACTCCAAATCCAAACTTCTTAGACTGTATCGTCAACTGAACTTAATCAGTATCCTGCGCGCCATGCCTCCCTCAGTATTGCCTTGGACCACCTGTCCAAAATACTGCCCCTCATCAGAAGGAAAACTATAACTCTGACAACCTCCTTGTCGTCCATGTCACCTTGGAAGCCTGGAATGATAACTGTCTCCCGAATAAGGCTGTTGTTATCATATCCCTAGAACATTCACTTATGTTCTAGAACTGCTTCCGACTGTTTCTCCAGGATTGGATTAATGTTAACTTATTGCATCTAGTGCAAGAACAACATCTGGTGTGTTACTTGACATCTCACGATTGACTCAATTGCCTAAGCAAGTGATCTGCCAATCATGCACGTTCCTCCCCCTTTTAGTCTATAAGACACCTTTGGAGAGGGTGACTCCATTACCTGCAGGTACACTACCGTGCCAGGAGTCGTCCATCCTAAATACTCTTAGAATGCTGTCAAGTACCCTGATTGGGAAACCACCCAAATCTAGATCTGAAACCATAGATCCAGTAACCAGTATGTCAAATATAAAATCCATTTCCTTTGTGGAGAAACCACTGTGTGACGACCAAAGTATAACCGATTGTAGTATAGGAGTTTCTTTTCCTATTCTGTGTATGTCATCCAAATACCAGGATATCACACCCTACTACCTTCTCAACAGATCCATCCCCTATTCTGATGAAGTCAAACCCATGACTGTCACGTCAGAAATAGATGATCTATCTCCGCTACATATGCTTTAGTCTATAAATAGACATAAGCTACCTGTCCACCAATGCTTCCGCTGCTCCCACTGACTACGACAACCCTCTGGCAGAGTCATATAGACGTACACTTCTAAAACTGGTTTAGAACGACGCTATACTCATCCTCCCGCCGGGTCTCGTAACCTGGAACAACAGCAATGGCAATTGTGGGTAAACAAGAACTTCCCTGTCACCGTCCTTGAGGCTACCGGAGTACCTCTCGGGTGCCTGAAGTTACCCAACTTATCTGCGAAGTGGCCAATGGAATGTCAATCCAGATTGAATCTTTAGGTTCCTTATCAAATCTTCAGTAATCGTTTGTGGTTCTGGAATCACTTCCAGTTCTACCATACTCCCACTACTGTTTTCTGAAAAAATCCATTTTTAATAAAACTGTGGCGAGTCTAGAACAATATCGCTATTGTTCATCCAGATGGTAGAAAGTCAACCCTCGTCATAGCCTGGGTCAACCCACAAACAGCCATTACAGAAACGTGCCTTGAGTTGTCCAGTGTCTGGTTTTAATCATAAACCGGACAACTCCCCGTACCTTAACATCGTTAAGATATGAACTGTTCTATATCCAATATAGAAACAGAGGCACTGATTTAATTGAACCAGATTCAAATCATGCAGCTGTCCCCAGCGCATGTCAACTAAATGGAAGGAGGCCGATCAGCGTTACTCAACTTAGGAATACTTCCAATTATGAGTAACCTGAAAGAGAAGCAAGATCTCTTTATCATTACTATCAACTGAATACCATACTCAAGTATCTACATCTTCGATCTCTTTGAAGAATCCCGATACTTGCTATACCTGGTTCTCTACTCTATTCAAATACCAATAACTTCTCCAAATTCGGACCCTGTGTTTCCACGAAACACCTGTCTAAAAACTAGAGAAGTCATAAGTAAACCGAATATAGTACGAGGACCAACCCCTCTGTCCTGATGGACCCTGGACAACATACAATACTCTGTACAAGTCCCTTGAGTCTGATAACTCATTCACTGTGTGTCGTAGGTTGAAAACTGTACTTATGGTTAAGAAGAATTACACCGCTGTTTAATGCTCCTTACCTAACCATCCACTGATATAGGTAAATGTCGTAGACATAATTTCAGAAAGGTATATCTCACTCTATGAAAATAGACGTACAGATATATCAATTTGAAATTGGTGCATAACAGCGGATATTCAAAACCAAATATTTGCCGACCGGCAAACAGCCCAGGTGATTTCCTCAAATATCACTGATTGCAACGAATCCCGATATAATGAGGATAATCACCCAATTCCCAATAACTTACTCCCACTCATCATCTGTAAAACCATACAGATGTGAGAATCGTACCTGGTAAATACATACCCAGGAGTAAGTATCTAATCGGGAAATCAGTTTTCCTTTAACATTACAAAGTGAAACTGAAACATTGAAATGTTCCGATGGGGTATTCTGGTATTCCTAGTAATGCCTCTTCCAGATTTACGACTGTAACCGTATAGTTCTTTGCCACCTCTCCAAATCCCTTCATATGTCTTTAGTCTTTACCTTCTGCACACCCTTTTAGGCCAAATGGTTTTCTTCCTTCCCTACCGTTCGGCACCAGCCTATGGTTTGGAAGAAGACTATCTAATAAGCATAATGGGTGTACTGTCCCAATCCTAGGAACACTCGCAATGAGAGAGGGTGAAGATAAAAGACAACCGAATAAACCTTATTCCTATTTCTCCTGAACCAGAATCCATCCCCGAACTGGAACCAGTTCCATTCGAGTTCGTATATAACCATACGATGGAGTATCCAAATAAACTGTGGATCTTCGTAGTGATACGGAGTGTCCTGGAGAAATACAAAGGTGATGTGGGAGTGGTAACGAAATATTTGGTTTGGTCGTGAATATCTGTTGCAATTTACTTTGCCCCTCTTACTAATCCCTTGCTTTGTCTGAACTTAATACCTTCTGCACACCATCGTTATGCTAATTGGTTTTCTTCATTCCCTACCGGTCGGCACCAGCCTAAGGTTTGGAAGAAGACAATCCAATTTGCGTAATAGGTGTACTACCCCTAAACCAAGGAGTACTCGTAACCTGAGAGAGGGTAAAAGGAAAAGACAACTGAATAATCCTATCCGTTTTCTCCAGAACCGGAAACCATCCTCGAATAAATTCTTTCGAGTTCGTATCTAACCATACGATGGTTTTGTCCAATGGAAGTGGACGTTCGTAGTAAAACGGGGTGTCCTGGAGAAAAGGGTAAAAGTAGGAGTGGCAATGAGGTTTGCAACTCTGACAATCCAAAAGCCGGTGTTTAAGAAGGTTCGGTCAACTTGGTCACTGAGTCAAAGTCTTAGGGTCGGGTCAAAGGTCGCTGCCAAAGAGAGAGAGTGAAAAGAAACACTCAGCGTGCACTCTAACCTAGATCAGAATGGTCACCAATTTATCTAATCTGGAAACCTCCCACTGTACCTCAAATTCTCCTCCAAACCTGAAAGAAGAATTAGTCGGGGTTACCCGAGGAGTAAACTAACTCATCAGTGGGAATCGGGATCCAACTATCATCACATGATAACGTGACGGAATCCGCTCACGCTACCACACTCCAGAAGGTATGCGCATATCTGGCAAGTTTCAGTTCTTTTGAAACTCCCGATGTGATTTTTACCCCATGCTCTTATGACCTTGGCGTGAGGTCAAAATATCATAAGTCACATGTCAAGTTCTACCCATCATTATCCAGGTTAATTTGAACCCACCCGTACATACCCTTGACGTAGGCCAAAATAGTAGTACGACTGTCCCAAACCAACGCATCTATCTATGCTACAGATAAATACCCGGCAGCTACCAATCACTATGCCTTGGCGTGAGGTCAAAATACATAGCTTGAATACTACCGAATATTTAACTGAAATGATGGAGGGCTACGAATGGTTTCTGGCGAAAACCTTTAACGTAATGAACTTGATATCGTTGAAGGAACGGATAGCTTTTTAGAAAATATAGTGACGAAAACCTTTACTAAAGAGGTCACTCCCGGTGAAGGGATCTCGGCTCTTTCCCCGTAGAATGGGGTGCTGGATATTCATGACCGAATATCACTGTGCAAAGCAAAAGTAATCGGCTATAGTGAAGTTAATGCCCTGACGCAAACTTCTGTCCAAGGGGTCACTCCCGGTGAAGGGATCTCGGCCCTTGCCTCGTCGACTGAGGAGCAGGATATTCCAAATGAATACCACGATGCAAAACAAAAGTGAACGTCCTTGCAATAACAGCTTTTTGAAAAGTGTTCCAACAACATCATATTAGGTTTGTTTTTAACTTGCATTGATCCGAATCAATGCAGTCCCATCAATTGATCACACCACAAAGAACGAAAATATACTGATGTACGTATATGCCATCCGCATTCGCCACTGGGTCCCGTCATTACCCGTTAGGTTAGCTAACTAACGACAGAGCGGGGACTGGACTAGCGCGGATGTAAAACATATACAACATCTACTAATATATATACCAATATATTATATTCGCTCAAGGCGTGAATAAAATGCAACATCACAGAAATGTACAGCATCACAGAAACAATACAGATATCTGGGATCCCCGGGTTTCACAGAGCCACTGCTGAAACCCGACGTTCCCCTGGTCGTGTGGATAGCCTGTGCAATGAGATCCTAGACCCCTACGGGTGCGGCAAGTTACCCGCCAAAACCTGAAGCGAGGCAGCCCCCTTCAGCAACGTGAATGGACCACCCAGCACTTCACGGAATCCGGTAACTTGGGCACCCCTCCTGGGTCAACCTGTACCCCCTACGAGTGCGGCGAATAGCCCGCCAATCCTAGAGTGAAGCCCCCTCCGTCTCAATGCAATGAGATGCGGGCTTGTTGCCCTCCAGAACCCGGCTATCCGTGCACCCCTCCGCGGGGCAATCCTAGTACAGAAAGTAAAATATACATACAACGGGTACATCGACCGCAACCAGGTCGTGCCCCAAAATAATAATACAATCAGGCAGTGACGGCAGTCCACATGTCGGACGCTCGCCCCGCAATATCAAATGTACATATTACAACAAAACTGTACTAGCATTGCATCCAGGCTATCCCCCACGACCGATCCGCAACATCACAGCAAAAACAAAACATCAACGTGAAAGTCACGTTCGCAAATCCGTCTAACCGGGCTATAGCAGTTAGACCGGATTTACCGATCGAGTGACATTCACGGTCGCAGATATAATGTAAATACTGTGAAAAATGTGTTTAAAATATCCGATCGATCAAAAATTAACAAGTGGGCCCCCAATCAAAACTGTAGCACTCACAGAAAACCTGGGCCCAATTTTAATATTCCAAAACCCATATTTTAAGCCCACAAGCCCACTGAAAAAAATTGGTGAAGTGAAGCCTTATTCCTGCGGCGGAAGCGCGGCCAATGAGGGGCTTAGGCCGCGCTTCCGCGGTCGTACGGAATCATCGCTTCACCAAAATTTTGCAGTATTCTTAGAAATCTCTGCACATCACTCTGAGACAACCTGAAAAATTTTTGGACTCAAAAAAAAATTCGACAGAAACTGATGTGCATGAAAAATGCGGTTTCGGGATTTTGTTCGATCGGAAACGTAAAACACATTACACCAAGCTAGATTATGTTAATGGGGAGGCTCTGATACCACTGTAAGTGCACGGCGGCGCCCCGGCCGTCGATCCGACGCCGGAATGCGGAAGCGGTGAAAAACTTAAATTTTGCGGACTTAGCAAACCGGCACCACCGCGCACTAAAACACCCGGATCGAACCATTAACTAGTCTAAGCTAACTAGAAGATGGGTTAGAGATATACCGACGATCCTAGTCCTCCGGTCTTCTCGTCATGGTCCCGATCTCCTGCGGAAAAGTCCCGTCTCCTCCTCGTCGCCGGAAGTGCACCACATCGCCTACTTTGTTTACGGGCTCCCACCTCAATACCGAGGCAACTCGGGCACGAAGCCGGCTACTCGACGTGCCCAAGATTCGCTGTAGAATGTGTGAAGAAACCATGTCTCATTTTTGGGGATTGTGGAATTGCCATTGGTGAAGGAAAAGAGAGCTTGGAGAGAGGTGGGGAAAATGTAGCATACTAAAGAATGAATGTATCATATTTTTCTCCACTCAAAAGAGAAGCAATTCTCTCATCCCCCAAAAGTGGCCGGCCCCCCATTACCAAGTGTGATTGGAGAGAGAGAAAACCAAGACAAGGGGGGTGGTTGGAAAGCAAAAAAAATGATGAGGAGAAATCAAATGATCACCACAAATCCAACACACAAAGGCAACCATCATCTCATGCATGATGGCTTCAAAAAGTCAAGCCATCATGAGAAGAAGAAGTCAAGTGATGGTGCTTATCATGAAAACCATCATGATAAGATAAAATGCAAAGACCCCCTCCACAAATGCCTATTTGCAACAATGCAAATAAACCCTCCTCCACCAATCTTCGGCCAATGAACGGAACAATGGAAATTGACCGAAACGGAAAGCAAACAGGCAACTCCAGAAAACTGGTCCCGTAATAAATTACAGGAAAACCCCGATACTGTGCATACACACCCGCATCTGTATTTCGACCGAAATACAAATGCAATGAGACAAAATCTACACTGTACTATACTAGGATCCGGCTTATACCAAAGTCGGCTAGTAATATCTGTTCGATCCTGATCCGTGCAATACCGCACGTATCTGATCGAACCCTGCCATATAACCATACGGCCTATAGTACAAACTGTCCGATACTGATCCGTGCAATACCGCACGTATCCGATCGGACCTTGCCATATCTCCATACGGCCTCTACAACCTTTCGCCCGAAAGCTGAGTAACTGAATGTGGGGGACTCTAAAGACTCGTCAACACCTTGGTTGTGGATTTAACCACTAGCACGTCAGAGGTATAAGCCAATACGTAACGGGCTACCAGGTATTGACTAAAAGGGATGTCTGTGAGTGAACTCAGCCTGACAACCCTACTGAGCCTGTCAGTGACAATATCCGTGCAGTCCGGTCCGTTCGTCTATGAGTATCGCATGGCGGGTCTAGGGGGTTGGTAAAAGTCAGACCCCCAAAAGCGGTACAAGTCGTGTCGGAGTGTAGCCCAGAACACCCTGAGATACTACTGGAATACCTACCAGTAAATCTCCTTGCCTTGGCCAAGGACTTTGTGTAATGGCTCTCCTAGACACAGCACGACCTCACCCCCAATACCGGGAGAGACGAACCCCTGAAGATACGCTCACTGCCTCCATGTGGCTCGGGACTGTACCCAACTAAAACCTGTTTGCACGACTCCTTTGAGCCGTGGTAGGGTAGTAATCAAAGTACAGTGGGAACTCACACGAGACAAATGACGATCCCCAGGTCGATGAACTAACCTGCACACATGTCACCAGGGAACTGCCATCTGACGTCTGGTATATGACCAACTAGCATGTTCCCGGCGAGTCCTGTCCGGTGTACTCATAACCCAATGAGCACCTGTATACATCTTAGGTGATCCAACTGACACCAGTGGCTTGTGAGACCGGCCACCGCCCCTCGTAGGGGTCTCGACTGTATACACTAGTCTACTAATGGAGTATCGATGCCCGGTCTCGAAACTCCCATGACTAGGGACCTTTTAAGGATATGCTTGTAGACCCCCAGCTCCCACTTATATGATCGCCCTCATACTGCTGGTGGTCAAGCAAGAATCCTAGGGGCTCTATCAACGTGTAATAGCGACGTGTCAGGTCACCTAAAGCAGTACACGATGATAAAGGTAAACCAGATAGCATACTATCATCTCGAGTAAGACTGTCCTACCGGGATAGGTCCTCCCTCAATCATTACAATCACGTACCTGTGACCTAATAATTGACTCTTAGGGCACTATCTCCAACATCCCTTGCATGCGAGCTCTCTCCAAATCAGTCTTGGGAGACATCTCTTTGGAGAGAGTGAGTCCAGAGATCGTGGGTAGGTTTCCACGCTTGGATTCTTCCATACTAAACCTTTTTAGTATGGTGTCAATGTACCTGGATTGGGACAATCCCAGTATCCGTTTAGATCTATCTCTTTAGATCATAATTCCCAGTATGCAGGAGGCATCAACTAGATCTTTCATTAAGAATCTTTGTGATAAGAAGAGCTTGAATGATTGCAGCATAGGAACATCATTTCCTATCAAGAGTATGTCATCGACATACAATACGAGGAAGACAACCTTACTCTCTACAACCTTCTTATAGATACAAGGTTCATCTACATTTTTGATGAAGTCAAACTCTTTGACTACAACATCAAAATAGATGTTCCAACTCTGCGATAGTTGCTTTAACCCATAAATGGATTTAAGAAGCTTGCACACCTTTCCGCTGCTCCCACTATCTATGAAACCCTCTGGCTGAGTCATGTACACGCACTCTTCTAAATCACCGTTTAGAAAGGCGGTCTTAACATCCATTTGCCAGATTTCATAGTCATGGTATGCAGCAATGGCAAGTAAGATCCGGATGAACTTAAGCATAGCCACTGGAGAAAAGGTTTCGTCATAATCCATACCTGGTCGTTGACGAAAACCCTTTGCAACAAGTCTAGCTTTGAAAGTTTCAACTTTTCCATCTACACCAATTTTCTTTTTAAAGATCCACTTGCTCCCAATGGGTTTTACCCCTTCAGGAGCATTTTCTAAAGTCCATACTTTGTTGGTGTACATGGATTCCATCTCAGAACGCATTGCATCCAGCCATTTCACAGAGTCACCACTCGTGATGGCCTGCTCGAAACTAGTCGGGTCATCCTCTTCCATGATGCAATCCTCACTTCCACCATCAATGAGAAAATCGTAGTATCTCTCAGGTGGATGAGAAACCCTACTAGATCGGTGGAGAGGCTGGGGTTCGTCGGGAACTACTGAATCCTCTGGTTCTATCAAAACTTCTATTGTAGTTTGTTCTGCTGGAACTTCTTCCAGTTCTACCTCAGAGCCACTAATCTTTTTTGCAAGAAATTCATTTTCTAAAAAGGTGGCGTGTTGAGCAACAAACATATTTTGTTGTTCACTGTGGTAGAATAGATATCCATTTGAATGTTTACGATATCCTATAAACTTACAAAGAACTGATCGTGCCTCGAGTTTTTCCGGATTTTGCCTTTTGACATAGGCCGGACAACCCCATATCTTAACTCGTTTATGACATGGTCTCTTCCCACTCCATATCTCATATGGTGTGGTAGGTACAGTTTTTGATGGAACCTGATTCAATAGGTATGCTACTGCTTCAAGCGCATAACCACAAAAGGAAATAGGTAACTCAGCAGTGCTCATCATAGAGCGCACCATATCTAATAGGGTGCGATTCCTCTGCTCCGATACACCGTTGTGCTGTGGTGTATAAGGAGGAGTAAGCTGAGAGAGAATCCCATTCTCTTTTATATAGTCCAGAAACTCATTGCTCAAGTATTCTCCTCCTCGATCAGATCGAAGGATCTTAATACTTTTGCCCGTTTGGTTCTCTACTTCGTGCTTATATTCCCTGAATTTCTCAAAAGCCCCAGACATGTGTTTTATCAGGAACACATGTCCGTATCTTGAGAGATCGTCAGTGAATGTAATGAAGTAGGAAGAACCGTTCCTGGCATATGTAGACATAGGACCATATACATCACTATGCATCAGCCCTGAGAGTTCGGTAACTCTTACTCTGTGTCCACTAAACGGAGTTTTGGTCATTTTTCTTTGAGACATGAATGACAAGTATCATAAGATGATAATTCGAACTGATTCAAATATCCATCCTTATGTAACTTAGCTAGCCGTGTCGCATTGATATGACCAAGTCTACAATGCCATAAGTAGGATTCGTTCATTTCTGAACTTTTCCTCTTATTTGTGTTTTGTACATTAAGGACTGTATTTTGATTGAGAATGAATATGCCATTATGTAACGAGCCTGATGCAATCAACTTTTGATTTAGGAAGATGTTCATAACATTATCCTGTACTACAAAATTATATCCTTCTTTACTTAATAAAGAAACTGATATAATGTTGCACATCATGTTCGGTATATAATAGCACTCATTCAGAATCAGTGTATTACTACTTAGTAATACAAGGTGATATTCGCCAACTGCTTTGGCTGCAATACTTGCACCATTCCCTACTTGTACGGAATGATCACCCTTTCCCAGTTCTCTACCTTTACGTAGCCTACGTAACATTTTACATATGTGGGATCTTGATCCGGTATCTAATACCCAGGACGTAGGGTGAACTGAGAAACAGTTCTCAATAACTAACACACCCGAAGAAGATGCATCAGCATGCATGTTCTTTGTTTAGGCGGCGTGAGAATCCAGATATTCTCATGTTTCCTGTTCAGCCTTACAACTCTTATAAGAAAGAACGTGGCCAATGATCCCTTGTTCAGTATAATAATCGGGATCAATCAATACATCCATTTTATTATCATGATTAAGTCCTGACATGGTCGCTACCTGGAGAGCGAGAGAAGGAAAACACTTTAGCGTATGCTCTTGCAGGATTAGATTGGTTATGATCTTATCTAATCAGGATGTCTCTCACTGGTTTTATCAAATCTTCCTTCAAACCCTAAAAGGTTAGATTAGCCGGGATTAATTACACCCTACAATTTCGTCAATCTTTCAGCCAGATCAGTGTCGGTACTTGAGGGAGGTTCCTCGTGCTTTCGCACGGACCTAATTAAAATAAAACTCGTCTTCCCAGAGGCATAACCCTGTTAACACCTTTCTAGACACCTACTTGATCGGCTAATTGTCTTGTGTAAAACTCTCACAGGAGTAACTCTTACTCGTAGTGGGTATCAGGATCCATCTATCTCATAGAAGGTATGCAATCTCATTGCAAATTTCAACAGTTGAAATTCCCGATAATGCTTTTGCCCCTAGTTGTAAGTCCATGCTACCTCTCCCGGTACTTTCGGGCATGCAGAATTCGGTGAAAAACAATTTTCTAAAGGTGGTAACATGGACTCAAAACCGGATCTTTGTTAAACATCTAACTAACAACCTAACTAGGAGTTGTTAACTACTCGGTTAGGGAGTTATACCTTTCTTTCTTTAACTCCTTCGTCTTCAAGCCTCGATGGTTGTCCGGATCGGCTTCACCCCGTCGTCTCCTTGCGCCGAAAATCGATCCACCTGAAAGCTTCTACCTTTGGCTTCTTCTTCGGTCTTTGAAGAAACTAGTTCACTCGGTTTGCTAAACCTTGTGAACTAGAGTGAGTAGAGGAGAGTGTGTTAGGATTTTCTCTATGGTTCTTGGTTCTCAACACATGAGATAAGTGAACCATAGACTAAAGAGAGGGAGAGCAAGAGGAAGGAGATGAGAGCTCAAGAACACAAGAGAGAGAATGAAAATGATAGAATGAGCAAGACTTTTCTCACTTGGCTCTCATAATCCAAAACCATCATCACAAAAAATAGTAATCAAGTATTGTGTAAATGGTTTAAGTCAAAATGGCTATATCATTTCATGCACTCATATTGCACAAAAGAACAAGCAAGTAAAAAGTCTTTGCCATGAAATGATAGCCATTGTCATCATGATGGACAACTAGTCCAACCTAGTCAACCGGTCCACAAAGTCAACAAGTCAACAAAGTCAACCCCTCATCAACCATGTCACCACGATACTTAATTAATATTATTGTTAATTACATATCATATTCTTATTAGGGTTGAGCAAAAAGTCAATAGTCAACAGTCAACGGTCAACAACCCTAATGAGAATTCTCTGCCTCTGTCTCTCCGTTAACTGTGTATACACACACGCATTCGCATTCCGAGGAACATGAATACATACTGGATAATACCAATCCCAAAACGTACACTAGGATCTGGCTTAAACCAAAGCCCGCTAGTGTAAACTGTCCGGACACTAAACGTGCATAAGTGCACGGATGTGACTGAACCCTGTCGCAAAACCATGCGACCTGTCGCAAAACCATGCGACCTCTACTCTTTTGCCTAAAGGCGAATAGCTTTCTGTGTGGGACTCTAAAGACTCGACACTACGCTGGCAGTGGGTTTAACCACAGACCGCAAGCGACACTAGCTGTGCGTAACGGTCCCCAGGTAGATGCCGACACGAAGACTGACGAGGTGAAACCCATCTGAACTCCTACTGAGCCAGAATGTGACAATCTCCGTACAGTCCGGTCTGTTCGTCTGATACATCGCATGGCGGGCCTAGGGGGGCGGTAAACGTCAGTCCCCTAATAGAGGTACAAGTCGTGTCGGAGTGAAGCCCAATACACCCTGAGATAACACTGGAAGCCTACCAGTATATCCCGCTTGCCCTGGCCAGGGACTACTCGTGTAATGGCTCTCCTAGACACAGCGCGATGTCAACCCCTAATACCGGGAGAGACGAATCCTGTCTAACCGTCACTGCCTCCAAGTGCTTCGGGACTGCACCCAACTACTACCTGTTTGCACGACTCCTTTGAGCCGTGGTAGGGTAGTAATCAAAATACAGTAGGAACACACTTCAGGCGAAGTGACAGTGTCAAGTCAGTGGACTAAGCTGTACTCATGTCACCTGGGAACTGATAACTGACGATAGGTATAATACCAACCGGTCAGTTCCCGACGAGTCCTGTCCAGTGTACTCGTAACCTAACAAGCACCCGCATACTATCTCCAGTACGACGTACTCATGGCTGTGGGACTGACCATCTCCCACACTGGGATGAGAAGCGCATGCGCTAGTCTACTCCGGAGTATCGATGCCCTGTCTCGATAGTCCTGCGACTAGGGACCTGCATAAGGATGTGCTTATAGATTACCCAGCCCCCACTAGTGTGACTGCCATCACAACGCTGGTAATCAAGAAAAGATCCTAAAGGCTCCACTAATGTGTATAGGCGATATACTAAAATAAACACATGTACACATTGAAGTAGAAACAAACCAAGTAGCATACTACTATTTTGAGCAAGATTGTATATACAAGGTGAATATCCCAAGCTTCCATTAAGTAATATACAAACTAGTATGATACAGTAATGGCCTCTACGGCATATACATTAACAATCTCCCACTTGCACTAAGGCTATGTACTGGCGTATCGAAGACCTATCATCTCGATCAGCCGCTCGAACTGAGTCTGGGGCAAGGCCTTGGTGAATGGATCTGCAGTGTTATCTTCTGAAGCAACCCTCCGAACCTCGATCTCCTGGCGATCCACGATCTCCCTAATCAGGTGATACCTCCTTAAGATGTGTCTGGATCTCTGATGGGACCTGGGTTCCTTCGCTAAAGCTATAGTCCCGTTGTTGTCGCAATACAGAGGTATTGGATCAACAATGGACGGAACCACCTGAAGTTCTTTTAAGAACTTCCTTATCCAGACAGCTTCTTTTGCGGCATCAGATGCAGCGATGTATTCCGCTTCCATCATCGAGTCTGCAACGGTTTCCTGTTTGGAACTCTTCCAACACACCGCCCCTCCATTGAGGGTAAAGACAAAACCCGACATGGACTTGGAATCATCCTTTTCACTCTGGAAGCTGGAGTCAGCAAAGGCCTCGATCTGGAGGTCTTTTCCGCCATATACCAAGAACATCTTCTTAGTCCTTCTCAGGTACTTGAGAATGTTCTTTACCGCTATCCAGTGTTTCTCCCCAGGGTTTGACTGATACCGGCTTACCACACTCAGTACATAAGCTACATCCGGTCTGGTACACAACATCGCATAAATTATAGAGCCTACCGCAGAAGCGTAGGGTATAATAGACATGCGATCCCTCTCCAAATCAATCTTGGGAGACATCTCTTTAGAGAGGGTGATCCCGTGACAAGCCGGTAGGTTACCGCGGTTGGAATCTTCCATACTGAATCTTTTCAGTATGGTGTCGATGTACCTGGACTGTGAAAGTCCTAATATCCTCTTGGATCTATCACGATGGATCCGGATCCCCAGGATGTATTAGGCTTCACCCAGGTCTTTCATGGAGAACCTGTGTGATAAGAACCCCTTGACAGATTGTAGCATAGGAATGTCATTTCCTATTAAGAGAATGTCATCCACGTATAAAATGTGGAATACTACAGTTCTCGCTAAAAATCTACTATAGATGCATGGTTCATCTGGATTTTTGATAAAGCCAAATTCCTTGACCGTCTCATCAAAACAGATGTTCCAACTCCGCGATGCCTGCTTTAGTCCATAGATGGACTTAAGCAACTTGCACACCTTTCCGCTGCTCCCACTCTGAATGAAACCCTCTGGTTGGTCCATATAGACACACTCCTCTAAATTTCCATTTAAAAAAGCGGTCTTTACGTCCATCTGCCAGATCTCATAATCGTGGAAGGCAGCAATGGCAAGAAGGATCGGAATGGATTTCAGCATAGCCACTGGAGAAAAGGTTTCATCATAGTCCAAACCAGGTCTTTGACGAAAACCCTTTGCAACAAGTCTAGCTTTATAGGTCTCAACCTGTCCATCTACACCAATCTTCCTTTTGAAGATCCACTTGCATCCTACGGGTTTTACCCCGTCTGGAGCAATGTCCAACGTCCATACCTTGTTGGTGTATATGGACTCCATTTCGGTCCGCATTGCATCCAGCCATTTTACTGAGTCAATGCTCTGAACGGCCTGCTGGAAGCTAGTAGGCTCATCATAATCTATGATGCAATCATCTCTATCCCCGTCTATGAGGAAACCGTAGTATCTCTCGGGCGGATGAGACTGCCTACTACTCCTGCGGAGCGGCGTAGGAATGTCCTGTTCTTTTGAACCCTCTGGTTCCACTAAGTTTTCAGTAATAGCTCATGGTTCTGGAATCTCTTCTAGTTCTACTGCGCTCCCACTAATTTCCTTTTCTAAGAACTGGTGTTCTAGAAAGTGGGCATGACGAGAAACAAAAACCTTTTGTTCCTCTTCGCAATAGAAGAAATATCCCTTGGAGTTCTTTCGATATCCCACGAACTTGCACTGTACTGAGCGTGTTAGTTATATGTATTCCCTAGAGGCCATTACTATACATAGGATGTATATTGTAGTGGATGCTTGGACATATATAGGGAGGACTTTCTTGCTCGACATGATAGTATGCTATCTGGTTGCTCTTTACCTTAACGTGTATACTGTTAGTCTCTCTGTTACATGTTGGTAAAGCCCTTAGGATGTGTACTTGACTACCTGGACTATGATGCGGATCATACTAGTGGGGACAGGGTAGTCCATAAGTACATCCTTCAAGGTCCCTAGTCGTGGGTGTATCGAGACGGGGCATCGATATACCAGAGTAGACTAGCGTATACCTTCTCGACCCATTCAGATAGGCGATGGATGATCCCATATCCATTGGTGTTTGACATCAGAGATGATGTACGGGTGCTCAGTAGAGACTGGGTACACTGGACGGACTCACCGAGAACTCCCAGATGGTATTATACCTTACGTCAGATGGCAGTTCTCTGGTGACACTGGTACAGAGTAGTCTGTTGACCCGAGATCGTCATAGAGTCTTGTGTGGTTCCCACTGTGCTTTGATTTTCATCTTACCACGTCCAAGAGGGCATGCAAAACGGTGGTTTTTGGGTACAGTTCCGAGTCACATAGAGGCAATGAGCGATAGGAGGGGATTCGTCTCTCCCGGTATAGGGAGTTGATGTTGCGCTGTGTTCGATTGGCTATAACCGGAAATCCCTGGCCAGGGTTGCTGAGATTTACTGGTAAGTGTTACCAGTAGTTTCTCAAATTGTTATAGACCTCATATCGACACGACTTATCGAGCTATTGGGGTCTGACGTTTACCACCCCTAGGCGAGATATGCGACATATCAGACGACGAGACCGGACTGTACGGTAAGTGTTACTGGTTGGATTCACAGGAGTGTGAGCGGGCTTGCTCGTCGATCTTCTGATCGCTCAATACCCGGGTGGCCGTTACGTTTAGCAGACCGCTTGCGGCTTGTGGGTGTTTGATATGATCATCACCTACTGCCGGCGTATTGACGAGTCTTTAGAGTCCTACATAGAGGTTTCCTGGCTCAAGCGAAACGAAATAGGAGTGCATATGAGATATGTGCGGGACCGAGAATATTGGATGTATGTGATACCGTATTCTATTCTCACGATTAATGTATCGAAAGGTTATATGCGATATAACCTAGTTATCGAATCGAGGGTTGATTCGATAAATCGATACATTATATACTAGTCGGTTGTGTGCGACATGACCGGATCATTGAATCAAGTGTTGATTTAATGATTTAATGCATAATTATATATTTGATATATTACTTTGCATTAACTAGTATTGGTTCACTTTAAATTAATTTTCTCTCTTGAAGTTCACAAGTTGTATATGTGATATACTTTTGTGCACTTGATTGTATCATGTTTGATGATACATGCCTACTTGAGTTTGTGTAAAGATTAAACCATGGTTATTTAAATGGTTAGGGTTTTGTTTTTCATTTTATTATTCATTTATTTATTTGTTTATTCATTTTGGAAAATGATAAGCATAAAGAGAAAAATGGTGGCTAACTTTGTTTGTTGTTGAAGCTTCTTGAAGCTTTGACTTAGTGACCATTTTGTCTCATGCTTAACCCTAGCCATTCCACTTAACCCTAGTCTATTCTCTACACTTGACCATGGTTGGATTATGATAAGTATTCTCATTATTTTCTTTTTGAAAAAAAAAACTTATCATAATATCTTCATCTTCTTCTTCTTCTTGAAGAAGAAACCTTCCTCCATCAATGGCAACTCTTGAAAATGAGTGAGAAATCCAATTCTAAAGTGAACCCACTTCCTATTTCTTCATTCTCTACCTCTTGCCAAGTAGTAGAGTGTGTTTTCTTCACAAGTTTCATAACTTGGTGAAGTGGGAGCTTGATCTTGTGATGCCTCGACGTAGATCATCTTCGACACGAAGCCGACGACCTTGCCCGCCCATTTCTCCGATGAAGCCGACGCTAGAGCCCGGGTTTCCATTTGGACAGCGAGGAGACTTCATTGCGGAGCTATGGAGGTGGAGAACCGGATCTACAAATGTTGTATTTCCGTTCTCTTAGTAAAGTAGTTTACTAGTTCTAGTTTCGCCTAAACTTCTAGTTAACGATCTAGTCTAGGGTTTCTCGGCACCGTAAAATTTGAAATTGGCATGGTTGATGCCTTGTGAGACCTCTTGAGAGTGCCTAGGAACCCTACAGTGGTATCAGAGCCTAGCTAGAGCCTTAGGCGATTCGTAGACGAAGTTTGAAACCCGAACGAACCCGAAACCCTAACACAAACATGCTCTCTGGACTTTTTCCAAAATCTGGAGTTTTTCGATATTAAAAATATGCAGAGAAATCAGCAGGAATATCTAAGAATTACTGTGAAATTCGACAGCCCAATTCCACAATGTCGCCGCGGTTCCGCGGCACGAGCATGGCTCGTGCGGCGGTTCCGCGGCCGTACGGCTTCATTATATAATGTATTTTGCACAGTAATTCTTAGTTTCAAGTGCTGGTTTTCCTGGGAATTTTTAATATTTTTTCAAGAGTTGAATTTTCTGGGTTGTTTTGGGGATTCGAATGTTCAATCGGATTATCAAATTTTGTCTGTGTGGCTTTCCGGATAATTTTTGAATATGTTAAAAAGTTCGACCGGATATAAATACCCAATTTTTCCCCTGTCGGGAAATTTCCAAGTGTTGGATTTTTCCGTGGTTTAACGACGTTCTAAGTAGTGCAAGTAACGCGATGGACCCTCTAGAAGACAACAAACCTTAACTCGATTATGTGACCGTCTTGAACCGCCCTTTGAACCTTCGGGTTTGGGGCAGTACGGCGTGCCACATGTGAGGCGTTGGCTTGACCCTTCTACGGCTGGACTGTTGGTACTGAGGCACGAACTGAATGTTGTTAGACTTATTTCATGTGTTGAGCTGTATCGGGAAAACTTGGGTGTTTGAATGTTCGATAGGAAAGTTTAAAATTTTCTATTTATCTGGAATGGGATACAACAATTGGAATTCATAAGTAGTTATGAGATAACTGAATGAATGCTATAAACATAGCACTTTAGTCTCACTTGATCGGTTGCTACGGAATTTTGATGTGATCAAAAGTCCGTCGCAATCACGTAGCGTACGCGGATACTCTCCGGGTAAACTTGATAGACAGCTACACCCCATAGCCCCGACCAAGTGACTGTAGGAGAACCCCGTCGCCGAAAGCATCCGTTTGGGTGCTCGCGGCAGCGGTGTTCCGCCTTGGTGTACTTTGTCGACGGTATCGGGGGTGCGGCCGTCTACTGAAGTTTGCGAGGAGCATTCGATCAGGATGTCGGGAATCTTGTTGAATTGCTCGACTTGATATTGAAAAGAGTTTTCGATAATGAGACTAAAATGCGGGGTTTATAATTGTTAGGCATGCGATGTCTAAGTAATTCATATGATTAGGCATGCGATGTCTAAAGAGATTGCGGATTCCAACTGTTGTAGTTTTACACTTTCTTTTCTGTGACCGTAAGTGTAATATGTGATATCGCCGGTTTCGTTGCTATATGTCAACGACAATTGGGATGCGCATATTTACTTACGTTAATGACATGTGATGTTATGTGTTGCTGGATATGTTATATTGGATCGTCGTGTTTGAATAGCCGGGGGTTTTTATGTGAGATGAGTGTTTTTCATTTTCATTCATGTAAAAACTTGTATGTAATATTCTTTTATTGGGGCACTTCCAGGTTGCGGAAGATGTCACCGTTTGTATATTATTTACTTTTCTGCACTAGGATAGACCCAAGGAGGGGAGCACAAGTAACCGGGTTCTGGAGTCCAGAGGGAGACCAACTCGAGGAGTCGAGTCCGGGTCTCCTAACTCTAGAATTGGTAGGGTTGCTTGCCGCTCTCGTAGGGGTCTAGGGGTGTGGGTTTGGCTATTCATCACGACCGTAGAATCCGTGTTTTATACTGGCTCATATTGAAAACACGGACGTCCTAGTATATCCAATATTTCATATGATTCTTCTGCTGCGATATCTGTGATGTGATCATGTGATGTTCTGTGATAGATACAGTATATAGTATATATGATATATTATATAGGCGCTACTTATGTTTTACACCCGCGCTAGCCCTGCCCCGCTCTGCCGTTAGTTACCTAACCTAACGGTGCACGAGGGGATATCGAGGCGAATGCGGATGGCATAAGTGTACGTCGTATTTATTTGTGATGTTTAGGTATTTAAATGATGGGACTTCATTAATGTGATTAATGAAAGTAAAAGAAACCTAAGATGTTGTAGAATCGAATTTCAAAAATAAAACAGGTAGCTACAGTTCTTGCTTTGCACAGCGGTATATATGATATATCCTGCACCTTATTCGATAAGGAAAGGACCGAGATCCCTTCACCGGGAGTGACTCCTTTAGCAATAACTGGCAGATGCTACACACTCGGTTTGTCTTTTGATTGCTTTTAAGAGTTTTTGCTTTGCACAGTGATATATGTGATATATCCCGCACCTCATTCGACGAGGAAAGGACCGACGATCCCTTCACCGGGAGTGACTCCTTTAGCAAAACTAGAAAAGCTTCAAAAACACTCCATTTTAAAATCATTTGAGTCTACAACGATATCAAGTTCATTACGCAATAGGTTTTCAGAAAAACCTGTCGTAGC
The DNA here is from genome assembly GCA_030015575.1 of Agapanthus africanus. NCBI lineage: Eukaryota > Viridiplantae > Streptophyta > Magnoliopsida > Asparagales > Amaryllidaceae > Agapanthus > Agapanthus africanus. Next base: position 247,597,102 of record CM057343.1, on the reverse strand, counting down.
CCTCCGTCATTTCAGATAAGTACTAGTTAGTATTCGTGCTACGTTTGTTGACTATGTTAAGGCGTAGTGTGCGGTAGCTAATTAGTGCTTATCTGCATAAGCATATGATGCGATTGGATTAGGGTAGTCGTGCGACTTTGTTGACTATGTTAAGGGTCGTGCGGGTGGGTTTAATTCAATCGGGAAATGACGGGTTGAACTTGACTAGCACTTATGATTTGTTGACTATGTTAAGGTCATATAGCTGCTAGGGGCAAAATATTATCGGGAATTTCAAGTGTTGAAATTTGCAATGAGATTGCATACCTTCTATGAGATAGTTGGATCTCGATACCCACTGCGAGTAATTGTTACTCCTGGGAGAGTTTTACACGTTACAATTAGCCGATCAAGTAGGTGTCTAGAAAGGTGTCAACGGGGTTACGCCTCTGGGAAAACGGGGTTACGCCTCTGGGAAAACGAGGCATCCTGATTAGGTCCGTGCGAAAGCACGGGGCACCTCCCTCAAAGTACCGACACTGGCCTGGCTGAAAGATTGGCGAACTTGTAGTGTGTAATTAATCCCGGCTAGTCTTTCCTATTAGGGTTTGAAAGAAGATTTGATAAAAAGCAGTGGGAGCCATCCTGATTAGATAAATAATAACCAATCTATTCTTGCAAGAGCGCACGCTGAGTGTTTTCTTCTCTCTCTCTCCAGGTAGCGACCATGTCACGCCTTAATCAAGATAATAATACGGAATATTGACCGAACCCGCTTGTTATACTGAGCTGGGGAACGTTGGTCCCGCTCCAACTTATAATTGTTATAAGACAGAGCAGGAAATTGGGGAATACCAGATTTCCCGTGCCGCCCAAACGAAGAGAGTGCATGCTGATGCATCATCTTCGGGTGTGTTCGTTACAAAGAACTGTTTCTCTGTATCCTCTACATCCTGGGTATATGATACCGGATCAGGATCCCAGATATATAATCTGTTACATAGGGCTTCAACTGGATAGAAAAACTGAGAACGGGTGATAAGTTTCATGAGACAGAAAACGGGGCAAGAGTTGCAGCCAAGTCTGTTGGTCACTGTCACCCTGTATTACCAATACATTGATTCTGAACAAATACTATTAGATACCGAAGCTGATATACAAAATCATATCAGTCTCTTTATTCGTAAAGAAATGATAAAATTCTGTATTGATGGATAATGTTTTGAACATTTCCTATATCAAAAGTTGATCGGTTCAGGCATGTTATCTAAAAGCATTGACGTTCTAAATCAAACTACAGTTCTTAGTATACGGAACACACACAAGAGGAAGAATTCAGAAATGAACAAATCCTTCTTGAGGCATTGTAGACTAGGTCATATCAATGCGACCCGACTAGCTAAGTTGCACAAAGATGCATATTTAAATCTGTTTGAATTTACATCTTGTGAAACTTGCCAGTCATGTCACAGACATAAGATGACCATAGCTCTGTTTACTGGAAACAGAGAAAGAGTTAGTGAACTCTTGGGATGATACATGTTGATGTATGAAGGTCTCCTGTCTACAAATGCCAAGACCGGTTCTTTGTACTTCATTACATTCTCTGATAATCTCTCAAGATTCAGACCTATGTTCCTGTTGAAACACAAGTCCGAACCTTTTGAGATATTCACAGAATATAAGTTAGAAGTAGAGAACCAAAAATACGGGTATAAGTATTATGTCTTATGATGAGATCAAGGAGGAGAATACTTGAGCACGGAAATCCTGGACTATTCTAAAGGAGAATGAGATTCTCTCTCAGCATTACTCCTCTGTATACACCATAGCACGATGGTATATCGGGGTGGAGCAATCACACCCTATATGATAAGGTGTGCTCTATGATGAGTACTACTGAGATACCTATTTCCTTTTTGGGAGTTATGCACTTGAGAAGCTGCATACCTATTGAATAGGGTTCAAATCAAATCAGTGCCTACCACTTCATATGTGATATGGAAAGGGAAGAGCCCATGTCTTAAGCTAGTTAAGATTTGGGGTTGTCCGGCCTATGTCTAAAAGCGGAAAAGCTCGAGGCAAGGTCTGTAATGTAGAACTGGAAAGGTTCCAGCTATACAAACTACAGCAGATGATTTGAAAGAACCAAAGGATTCAATAGTTACCAACGAACCTCAGCCTCTCCGCCGATCTAGTAGGGTTTCTCACCCACCTGAGAGATACTTTGGTTTCTCTATGACAGTGGGAGCGAGGATTGCATCATGAGATGATGACCCAACTAGCTTCGAGCTGGCCATCGAGAGTAAGACTCTGTAAGAATGGCTGGATGTTTATCGATCTGAGATGGAATCCTTATATACCAACAAAGTATGGACTTTGGTTGCTATATCTGAAGGGTTAAATCCCCATCAGGAGAAAGTATATCTTGAGAAGATTACTTGGTGTAGATGGAAAAGTTGAGACTTTCAAAGCTAGACTTGTTAAAGGTTTTCGTCATTGACCAGGCGTGGATAATGATGAAACCTTTTTCCAGTATCTATGCTTAAGTCCATCCAGATTCTACTTGCCACGGCTACATACCATGACTACGATATCTGGTGGTTGGGTGTCATGACAGCTTTTCTAAATGATGTTTTAGAAGAGGGAGTCTATAAGTACACAGCCAGAGGGCCTCGTAGACAGTGGGAGCAGCGGAAACGTGTGCAAGATGCTTTATAAGAGAAAGCAGGCATCGCGGAGTTGGAACATCTGTTTTGATGAAGTAGTCAAAGAGTTTGACATCATCAAAATGGTAGATGAACCTTGTATATACAAAAAGGTAGTAGGGAGTATGGTGATGATCCTCGTAGAGTACGTGGATGACATACTCTTGATAGGGAAAGAGTTTCCTATGCTACGCTCGATCAATCTCCGCCTATCACAATGATTCTCCACATAGGATCAAAGTGATACCTACTAAATCATGGGTTTTGGACCTATGAGATAGATCTAAATGGATGTTAGAATACTCACTAGCTGTAGTGATATGGTATCAATCGATCCTGGGAAGAATCACTGGAAGTGTTCCAGGGTGATAAAGACGACTGAGTGTCAGTCACAGGCATTGTCTTTACCCTCAATCGAGGGACGGTATGTTGGAAGAGTTCCAAGCTAGATACCGTGACATACTAGACGATAAAGGTAGGATACATCGCTACTTAAGATGCTACCAAAGAGGATGTTTGGGTGTTTATTGGTTCATGAGATGAACCAAGTTCCTCCCATTGTGTGACAATGGAGTTGTGGCTTGTGCCAAGGAACACCCGTCCCATCAGTGATCCAGACATATTCTAAGGCAGTATCACCTGATCATGGAGATGGTTGATCTCCAGGGTGATCGAGGTTAGGAGAGTAGGTTCAGAGGACAACACGGCGGATCCACTCACAAAGGCCTTTTCCCAGAGAGAGACTAATATGGGATGGTTGAGTATGAGATACTGCAACCACTGCTATCAGATGGCCCTAGTGCAAGTGGGAGATTGTTAGTTATATGTATGCCCTAGAGGCCATTACTATACATAGGATGTATATTGTACTGGATGCTTGGACATATATAGGGAGGGCTTTCTTGCTCGACATGATAGTATGCTATCTGGTAGCTCTTTACCTTAACGTGTATACTGTTAGTCTCTCTGTTACATGTTGGTAAAGCCCTTAGGATGTGTACTTGACTACCTGGACTATGATGCGGATCATACTAGTGGGGACAGGGTAGTCCATAAGTACATCCTTCAAGGTCCCTAGTCATGGGTGTATCGAGACGGGGCATCGATATACCAGAGTAGACTAGCATATACCTTCTCGACCCATACAGATGGGCGATGGATGATCCCATATCCATTGGTGTTTGACATCAGAGATGATGTACGGGTGCTCAGTAGAGACTGGGTACACTGGACGGACTCGCCGAGAACTCCAAGATGGTATTATACCTTACGTCAGATGGCAGTTCTCTGGTGACACTGGTACAGAGTAGTCTGTTGACCCGAGATCGTCATAGATTCTTGTGTGGTTCCCACTGTGCTTTGATTTCCATCTTACCACGTCCAAGAGGGCGTGCAAAACGGTGGTTTTTGGGTACAGTCCCGAGTCACATGGAGGCAATGAGCTATAGGAGGGGATTCGTCTCTCCCGGTATAGGGAGTTGATGTTGCGCTGTGTTCGATTGGCTATAACCGGAAATCCCTGGCCAGGGTTGCTGAGATTTACTGGTAAGTGTTACCAGTAGTTTCTCGAATTGTTATAGACTTCATATCGACACGACTTATCGAGCTATTGGGGTCTGACGTTTACCACCCCTAGGCGAGATATGCGACATATCAGACGACGAGACCGGACTGTACGGTAAGTGTTACTGGTTGGATTCACAGGAGTGTGAGCAGGCTTGCTCGTCGGTCTTCTGATCGCTCAATAGCCGGGTGGCCGTTACGTTTAGCAGACCGCTTGCGGCTTGTGGGTGTTTGATATGATCATCACCTGCTGCCAGCGTATTGACGAGTCTTTAGAGTCCTACACAGAGGTTTCCTGGCTCAAGCGAAACGAAATAGGAGCGCATATGAGATATGTGCGGGACCGAGAATATTGCGTGTATGTGATACCGTATTCTATTCTTGCGATGAATGTATCGAAAGGTTATATGCGATATAACCTAGTTATCGAATCGAGGGTTGATTCGATAAATCGATACATTGTATACTAGTCGGTTGTGTGCGACATGACCGGATCAATGAATCAAGTGTTGATTTAATGATTTAATGCATAATTATATATTTGATATATTACTTTGCATTAACTAGTATTGGTTCACTTTAAATGGATTTTCTCACTTGAAGTTCACAAGTTATATATGTGATATACTTTTGTGCACTTGATTGTATCATGTTTGATGATACATGCTTACTTGAGTTTGTGTAAAGATTAAACCATGTTTATTTAAATGGTTAGGGTTTTTTTTTTCATTTTCTTATTCATTTATTTATTTGTTTATTCATTTTGGAAAATGATAAGCATAAAGAGAAAAATGGTGGCTAACTTTGTTTGTTGTCGAAGCTTCTTGAAGCTTTGACTTAGTGACCATTTTGTCTTATGCTTAACCCTAACCATTCCACTTAACCCTAGTCTATTCTCTACACTTGACCATGGTTGGATTATGATAAGTATTCTCATTATTTTCTTTTTGAAAAAAAAACTTATCATAATATCTTCATCTTCTTCTTCTTCTTGAAGAAGAAACCTTCCTCCATCAATAGCAACTCTTGAAAATGAGTGAGAAATCCAATTCTAAAGTGAACCCACTTCCTATTTCTTCATCCTCTACCTCTTTCCAAGTAGTAGAGTGTGTTTTCTTTACAAGTTTCATGACTTGGTGAAGTGGGAGCTTGATCTTGTGATGCCTCGACGTAGATCATCTTCGGCCCGAAGCCGACGACCTTGCCCGCCCATTTCTCCGATGAAGCCGACGCTAGAGCCCGGGTTTCCATTTGGACAGCGAGGAGACTTCATTGCGGAGCTATAGAGGTGGAGAACCGGATCTACAAAGGTTGTATTTCCGTTCTCTTAGTAAAGTAGTTTACTAGTTCTAGTTTCGCCTAAACTTCTAGTTAACGATCTAGTATAGGGTTTCTCGGCACCGTAAAATTTGAAATTGGCATGGTTGATGCCTTGTGAGACCTCTTGAGAGTGCCTAGTTACCCTACAGAGCGTGCCTCGAGCTTGTCCGCATGCTGCTTTTTGACAAAAGCTGGACTTCCCCATGTCTTAATATGATTAAGATAGGGTCTCTTCCCACACCACATCTCATATGATGTAGTAGGCACAGACTTAGTGGGAACTCGGTTCAAAAGGTATGCAGCTGATTCTAGCGCATACCCCCAGAATGATCGCGGTAACTCAGCGTTACTCATCATGGACCGTACCATATCCAATAGGGTTCGGTTCCGTCTCTCCGATACACCGTTATGTTGCGGAGTGTATGGAGGAGTAAGCTGAGAGAGAATTCCGTTCTCTTTTAAATAGTCCAGGAACTCGGCACTTAAGTATTCTCCACCTCGATCCGATCTTAGAATCTTGATACTTTTGCCGGTTTGTTTTTCTACTTCATTCTTATATTCCTGGAATTTTCCAAAGGCTTCGGACTTATGTTTCATTAAGAAGACATAACCGTACCTTGAAAAGTCATCAGTAAAAGTAATGAAGTAAGAATAACCGCTTCGCGCATGTGTAGATATTGGACCGCACACGTCGCTGTGTACGAGTCCCAAGAGCTCGCTTGCCCTTACTCCGTGTCCAGTAAACGGAGTCTTTGTCATCTTTCCTTTGAGACAGGATTGACAAGTGGCATACGATTGATATTCGAACGGATTCAAATATCCTTCTGTATGTAACTTCGTCAACCTTCTCTCATTGATGTGACCCAGTCTACAATGCCATAAGAAAGTCTGATTGATTTCCTGAGACTTTCTTTTGTGTGTACTCTGGACATTGAAAATCTGTGGATGGTTTAATACGTATATACCATTGCTTAATGTACCTGACCCAATTAGAACTTGATTAAGGTGAATGTTTACAACATTACTTACAAACACAAATTCATAACGTTCTTTAGAAGTCAAAGATACAGAAATGATATTACAAGTTGCGTTGGGTAAAAAATAGCAATTACGCAAAACCCAAACGTGTCCATCTGAAAACCCCAGGTGATAGTCCCCCACGGCCTTAGCATCCATGCTAGCTCCGTTTGCAACTTTGAGGGTCAAGTCACCTGCCTTCAAAACCCTACGGTTTCTCAACACCTGCAAAGAATTACAGATATGAGATCTTGATCCGGTATCCAATACCCAGGAAGCAGAGTTTATTGAAAGACAGTTTTCAATAACATACACACCTGAAGCTGAAGCTGCAACCTGCTTCAATTCCTGTGTTCTGGCTTTCCAAGCCCTGCAATCATTCTTCCAGTGTCCCTTCTTATGACAATAGAAGCATTCTTCCTTATCCACAAGCTTTCCCACTTTCTTTGTTGCTTTTGCCTTTCCCTTCGTATCCACTTTACTAACACCGCCTCTTGGTTTGGCGGGGGCTTTCTTCTTCTTTCCCCTGGCTTTCGCCTTGGACCTAGAAGAAGAAGATCCTCCTACAAACAAAGTGGATGTTTCCCTACCTTTCTGTAGGGTGCCCTCTGCGCTCCTCAGCATGTTGAGGAGTTCTGAAAGTTCAACTTCCTTTTCTTGTAAGTTGAAGTTCAGTATGAACTGGGCGTAAGTAGAAGGAAGGGACTGGAGAATCAAGTCCGTATAGAGCTCATTCTCCAACGTGGTCCCAAGGTCCGCGAGCTCCTCAATGTAGCCAATCATCTTAAGCACGTGTTCCGCTACCGATGATCCGACGGCCAATCTTGCCGAAAATAACTTCTTCGACACTTCGTATCTTGCAATACGAGATTGCTCTCCATACAGTTCTTTTGTATGGAGAAATATGGATTCGAGGTCCATATTCTCGTGCCTCCTCTGATGTTCGTTGTCCATAGAGGCAAGCACGAGGCACTTGGCCTTCGCGCAGTCTAATTCCCAGGTCTTACGGATTTCCTTATCCGCGACGATGGTTTTGGGACCTGGGACAGGAGGAGCTTTGGTGGTAAGAAGATACCCCAGCTTGTCGTAAGTGATTGCCATCTTGACATTCTTGAGCCAATCTTTGTAGTTTGGCCCTGTCAGTATGTTTTTATCTAGGAGTAACTTAAGTCCAGTCATGTCGATTGGTCGCTGCAATTAGAAGAGAGAAGAAACACTCAGCATGATGCTCTTGCAAGTTTAGAATGGTTTTTAGTTTGTCTAAACAGGATGGCTCCCACTGTTTCTCGAATCCCTCCTCAAACCAAAAAGGAAGAATTAGTCAGGATCAATCTCACCGTACAATACTTACTTAACCGTTCAGCCAGGCCAGTGTCGGTACTTCGAGGGTAGTTTTCCAACGCTTTCGAGAAGTTCCTTAATTAAATAACCCCTTTTCCCTGGGGGCGTAGCCCTGCTAACACCTTTCTAGACACCTACTAGGTTTGTAGCATTGATCGTTTAGTGAGAAATTTCCCGAGGAGTAGCATACACTCACAGTAGGATCGGGATCCAAATATCATCGTGTGACGAGACTGAAGGAATCCTACCAGAATCATCACACTCCAAATGGTATGCAACACTAGCAAGTTTCAGTTCTTTTGAAACTCCCGATGTGGATTTTTGCCCCATGCTCTTATGACCTTGACTTTGGCCAAAATATCATAAGTCACATGTCAAGTTCTACCCGTCATTCTCCAGGTCAATTTGGATCCACCCGTACCTACCCTTGACTTTGGCCAAAATGGCAGTACGACTGTCCCAAACCAACGCATCTATCTATGCTACACATGAATACCCAATAGCTACCAATCATTATGCCTTGACTTTGGCCAACATACATAGCTTGAATACTATTGACTATTCATGTGAAACGACGGAGGGCTACGAATGGTTTTGGCGAAACCGTGAACGTAGTGAACTTGATATAATCGATGGAACGAGAGAGCTTTTAAAAGGAGTGGCTCAAACTCTGCATTTAAAAGTTGGTTTTGAAAAGAACCGAGTGGTTTTTCGAAAGTGTTCCAACGACTTTTACTTGGTTTATTTTCTTGCATTAGTTCTTTTAATGCGTGATATTCTTGCATTAGTTCTTTTAATGCGTCCCATCATTTAATCCTACCATTGCAGAAAACAACCAAAATATGACGTACGCTTATGCCATTCGCATTCGCCACGGGGCCCCGTCATTACCCGTTAGGTTACTTAACTAACGAAAGAGCGGGGGCTGGGCTAGCGCGGCTGTAAAACATAAGCAACGCCTAAATAATATCTTATATAGATATATTGCAATGATAGCCATTTCAGATCACAGATGAACACATTGGATATACTAGGAATCCGCAATTCATACGAGCCTGTAACGAAAAGCAGATTACACGGTCGCGGTGAATAGCCAATACCCCACCCAAGACCCCTACGGGTGCGGCAAACTACCCGCCAAGTACCCGAAGCGAAGCAACCTCCCTCAACTCCGTGAGCAGGCCACTCGGCACTTCGGCATACCCGGTAGTTTGTGCACCCCCTCCATGGGTCTATCCTAGGAGCAAAAACAGTAAAAAGAAATTATACAATGACGGCTACAACCCCGACCCGGTTGTGCGGCCATACAAATAATTATTACATCAATTTATAAATTTACATGAATTGAAAGAAAAGAAAACTCTCGTCTCACAACCCCCCGGCTATTCACCCGCGACAATCCAATGAATTCATATACACATTCCAATAACATTACAGATCACAGATTTGTATAACCCCCACTAATCGACATATAGCGATTAGCAGACGTTCAATACAAATATCACATCACAGAAAAACCCTTCAGCTTAAGTTTTTTAGAAGTTCGATAAAAAATACGGATTTTCAGGCCCTAAACACAAAATTTTCGTTCTGGAAAATCTGGGCAGAAAATACATATTCCAAAAATCCCAAAATTCCCCTATGAACAAACTGCAAAAATAAAACCCCACGACCGAGTCAACTCGGCCGCTGTTCCGCGGCGGGAGCAAGATCCCGCCGCGAAAACACGGCGCGTTGATCGATTCAGTGGGTTGAATTTTTGCAGTTTCTTCTAAAAACCCTGAGTCGATTTTTGGTATATCTCAAATAATTTTTGCAGCACTTTGAAAATCGACAGAAAATTTGAAATCCGGGTGTATTTCGCGACTTTTTCTCCGATCGAATTTCTAGTTACTATGCTAACATGTTAGGTAGTGTTTAACAAGGCTCTGATACCACTGTAAGTCCATGCTACCTCTCCCGGTACTTTCGGGCATGCGGAATTTGGTGAAAAACAATTTTCTAGAGGTGGTAACATGGACTCAAAACCGGATCTTTGTTAAACATCTAACTAACAACCTAACTAGGAGTTGTTAACTACTCGGTTAGGGGGTTATACCTTTCTTTCTTGAACTCCTTCATCTTCAAGCCTCGATGGTTGTCCGGATCGGCTTCACCCCGTCGTCTCCTTGCGCCGAAGATCGATCCACCTGAAAGCTTCTACATTTGGCTTCTTCTTCGGTCTTTGAAGAAACTAGTTCACTCGGTTTGCTAAACCTCGTGAACTAGTGTGAGTAGAGGAGAGTGTGTTGGGATTTTCTCTATGGTTCTTGGTTCTCAACACATGAGACAAGTGAACCATAGACTAAAGAGAGGGAGAGCAAGAGGATGGAGATGAGAGCTCAAGAACACAAGAGAGAGAATGAAAATGATAGAATGAGCAAGACTTTTCTCACTTGGCTCTCATAATCCAAAACCATCATCACAAAAAATAGTAATCAAGTATTGTGTAAATGGTTTAAGTCAAAATGGCTCTATCATTTCATACACTCATATTGCACAAGAGAACAAGCAAGTAAAAAGTCTTTGCCATGAAATGATAGCCATTGTTATCATGATGGTCAACCAGTCCAGCCTAGTCAACCGGTCAACAAATTCAACAAGTCAACAAAGTCAACCCCTCATCAACCATGTCACCACAATACTTAATTAATATTATTGTTAATTACATATCATATTCTCATTAGGGTTGAGCAAAAAGTCAATAGTCAACAGTCAACGGTCAACAACCCTAATGAGAATCCTCTGCCTCTGTCTCTCCGTCAACTGTGCATACACACCCGCATTCTCGTTCCGAGAAACACGAATACATACTGGATAAAACCAAACCCAGAACGTACACTAGGATCTGGCTTAAACCAAAGCCCGCTAGTGTAAACTGTCCGGACACTAAACGTGCACAAGTGCACGGATGTGACTGAACCCTGTCGCAAAACCAAGCGACCTGTCGCAAAACCATGCGACCTCTACTCTTTTGCCTAAAGGCGAATAGCTTTCTGTGTGGACTCTAAAGACTCGACACTACGCTGGCAGTGGGTTTAACCACAGACCGCAAGCGGCACTAGCTGTGCGTAACGGTCCCCAGGTAGATGCCGACAAGAAGACTGACGAGGTGAAACCCATCTGAACTCCTACTGAGCCTGAATATGACAATCTCCGTACAGTCCGGTCTGTTCGTCTGATACATCGCATAGCGGGCCTAGGGGGCGGTAAACGTCAGTCCCTTAATAGTGGTACAAGTCGTGTCGGAGTGAAGCCCAATACACCCTGAGATAACACTGGAAGCCTACCAGTATATCCCGCTTGCCCTGGCCAGGGACTACTCGTGTAATGGCTCTCCTAGACAGAGCACGATGTCAACCCCCAATACCGGGAGAGATGAATCCTGTCTAACCGTCACTGCCTCCAAGTGCTTCGGGACTGCACCCAACTACTACCTGTTTGCACGACTCCTTTGAGCCGTGGTAGGGTAGTAATCAAAATACAGTGGGAACACACTCGAGGCGAAGTGACAGTGTCAAGTCAGCAGACTAAGCTGTACTCATGTCACCTGGGAACTGATAACTGACGATAGGTATAATACCAACCGGTCAATTCCCGACGAGTCCTGTCCAGTGTACTCGTAACCTAACGAGCACCTGCATACTATCTCTAGTACGACGTACTGATGGCTGTGGGACAGACCATCTCCCACACTGGGATGAGAAGCGCATGCGCTAGTCTACTCCGGAGTATCGATGCCCTGTCTCGATAGTCCTGCGACTAGGGACCTGTATAAGGATGTGCTTATAGATTACCCAGCTCCCACTAGTGTGACTACCATCACAACACTGGTAATCAAGCAAAGATCCTAAGGGCTCCACTAATGTGTATAGGCGATATACTAAAATAAACACATATACACATTGAAGTAGAAACAAACCAAGTAGCATACTACTATTTTGAGCAAGATTGTATATACAAGGTGAATATCCCAAGCTTCCATTAAGTAATATACAAACTAGTATGATACAGTAATGGCCTCTAGGGCATATACACTAACACTAGTGTGCTATGACCTTGACAGAGGTCAACAAACCAAAGTACACTAGTTAAGTTCAACCCGTCATTTCTTGATTGAATCAAACCTACTCGCACGACCCTTGACAGAGGTCAACAAGGTCGTACGACCACCCTAATCCAATCACATCACATGCTTTACAGATAATTACTAATTAGCTACCGCACACTACGCCTTGACAGAGGTCAACAAACGCAGCACGAATACTAAATAGTCTTTATCTGAAATGACGGAGGGCTACGCAGGTTTTTAAGAAAACAATGAGCGTAATGAACTTGATATCGTTGTAGAAACAAGTGATTTTTGAAAAGGAGTGTTTTTGAGGCTTCTAGTTTCGCTAAAGAGGTCATTCCCGGTGAAGGGATCTCGGCTCTTTCCCCATCGAATAAGGTGCAGGGTATATCATATACACCGCTGTGCAAAGCAGGAACTATATAAGTTGTCAAAAACTAAACCGTGAGTTTGTAGCATCAGCCAGTTTCGCTAAATAGGTCACTCCCAGTGAAGGGATCTCGGATCTTTCCTCATCGAATAAGGTGCATGGTACATCATATATATCGCTGTGCAAAGCAAAACTGTAGCTACCCTTTTTATAAAGTTTTAATTCTACAACATATTTTAGGTTTCTTTTCTTTTATTAATCTCATTAATAAAAATCCCATCAGCTTATGCTTCCTAAGCATCACAGAAGAAACGAAACCAGTAATATTTATATATCAGCATATATATATAGTATAAGCATTCGTCTCAGGCAGTAACTGTTGGAGATAGTGCCCTCAGAGTCAATTATTAGATCACAGGCACGTGATTGTAATGATTGAGGGAGGACCTATCCCGATAGGACAATCTTACTCGAGATGATAGTATGCTATCTGGTTTACCTTTATCATCGTGTACTGTTTTAGGTGACCTGACAGGTCGCTATTACACGTTGGTAGAGCCCCTAGGATTCTTGCTTGACCACCAGCAGTATGAGGGCGATCATATACGTGGAAGCTGGCAGTCTATAAGCATATCCTTAAATGGTCCCTAGTCGTGAGAGTTTCGAGACAGGGCATCGATACTCCAGAGTAGACTAGTGTATACAGTCGAGACCCTGACGAAGGGCGGTGGCCGGTCTCACAAGCCACTGGTGTCATTTGGATCACCTAAGATGTATACAGGTGCTCATTGGGTTATGAGTACACCGGACAGGACTCGCCGGGAACATGCTAGTTGGTCATATACCAGACGTCGGATGGCAGTTCCCTGGTGACATGTGTACAGGTTAGTTCATCGACCTGGGGATCGTCATTTGTCTTGTGTGAGTTCCCACTATACTTTGATTACTACCCTACCACGGCTCAAAGGAGTCGTGCAAACAGGTTTTAGTTGGGTACAGTCCCGAGCCACATGGAGGCAGTGAGCGCATCTTCAGGGGTTCGTCTCTCCCGGTATTGAGGGTGAGGTCGCGCTGTGTCTAGGAGAGCCATTACACGAAGCCCTCGGCCGAGGCAAGGAGATTTACTGGTAGGTATTCCAGTAGTATCTCAGGGTGTTCTGGGCTACACTCCGACATGACTTGTACCGCTTTTGGGGGTCTGACTTTTACCAACCCCCTAGGCCCGCCATGCGATGCTCATAGACGAACGGACCAGACTGTACGGATATTGTCACTGACAGGCTCAGTAGGGTTGTCAGGCTGAGTTCGCTCACAGACGTCCCTTTTAGTCAATACCTGGTAGCCCGTTACGTATTGGCTTATACCTCTGACGTGCTAGTGGTTAAATCCACAACCAAGGTGTTGACGAGTCTTTAGAGTCCCCCACATTCAGTTACTCAGCTTTCGGGCGAAAAGTTGTAGACGCCGTATGGAGATATGGCAAGGTCCGATCGGATACGTGCGGTATTGCACGGATCAGAATCGGACAGTTTGTACTATAGGCCGTATGGATATATGGCAGGGTTCGATCAGATACGTGCGGTATTGCACGGATCAGGATCGAACAGATATTACTAGCCGGCTTTGGTTAAAGCCGGATTCTAGTATAGTACAGTGTAGATTTTGTCTCATTGCATTTGTATTTCGGTCGGAATACAAATGCGGGTGTGTATGCACAGTATCGGGGTTTTCCTGTAATTTATTACGGGACCAGTTTTCTGGAGTTGCCAGTTTGCTTTCCGTTTCGGCCAATTTCCTTTGTATCGTTCATTGGCCGAAGATTGGTGGAGGAGGGCTTATTTGCATTGTTGCAAATAAGCATTTGTGGCGGGGTTCTTTGCATATTCTTGTGTCATGATAGCTTTTCATTGACCTTGACTTCTTGACTTCTTCTTGTCATCATGGTTTGACTTGTGGAAAGATGACGGTTGCTTTGGAGTGTTGGGTTTTGTTGTGATCATTTGATTTTCTCATCATCACTTGCTTTCCACCCACCCCCTTGTCTTTGCTCTCTCTCTCCAATCTCACAAGGGGCCGGCCACATTTGGGGATGGTGGGGATTTCATTTTTCATGTGTGGCATTTTGGTTTTCTAAGGGTGCCAAGAAAAGCTCTCTAGTTCATCTCAAAAATCAATTCCTCCACCATCTCAAAAGGCAACATCCAAAACCCCAAAATGAGACACAAGTTCCACACTATATTCTACAGCAAACCTTGGGCACATCGACTAGCCAGCTTCGTGCCCGAGTTGCCTCGGCATTGAGGCGGGAGCCCGTAAAAGAAGTAGGCGATGTGGTGCACTTCCGGCGACGAGGTGGAGATAGGACATTCTGCAGGAGATCGGGACGACGACGAGAAGACCAGAGGACTTGGATCGGTCGGTATATCTCTATTCCCCATCTTGTAGTTAGCTAGGACTAATTAATGGTTCGATCCGGGTATTAGTGCGCGGCGATTTGCCTGTTCAAGAAAAATTAAAGTTTATCACCGCTTCCGCATTTGGCCGTCGGATTGACGGCCGGGGCGCCGCCGTGCACTTACAGTGGTATCAGAGCCTCGCAATTAACTTAGTCTAGCTTTGTTTAATGTGTTTACATTTCCGATCGACCAAAATTCCAAAATCCGCATTTTTGTTCACATCAGTTTTCTGTTGAAATTTTTTGGAGTCGAAAATTTTTTCAGGTTACAGAAAAGTGATGTACTGGAAAATATAAGGGTACTGTAGAAATTCGACAGAGTGATTCCATAGTGGGAGCGCGGAACCGCGGCCAAACCCCTCTTTGGGCGGCGGTTCTGCCGCACTATGATCAGATCACTGTGTCATTTTTCTCCAGTTGCTTTCTGGGCTGATTTTAGGGGTTTTGGAATATTAATATTGGGCCCAGAATTTCTTGATGTGCTACGGTAGTACTTTGGGGCCCACTTGTTAAAATTTGATCGATCGGATATTTTAAACACATTATTTCACAGTATTTACATTATATCTGCGACCGTGAATGTCACTTGATCGGTAAATCCTGTCTAACTGCTATAGCCCGGTTAGACGGATTTGCGAACGTGACTTTCACGTTGATGTTCTATGTATTGCTGTGATGTTGCGGATTGGTCGTGGGGGATAGCCTGGATGCAATGCTAGTACAGTGTTTTTGTTGTATCATGTACATTTGATATTGCGGGGCGAGCGTCCGACATGTGGACTGCCGTCACTGGCTGTTTGTATTATTATTTTGGGGCACGACCAGGTTGCGGTCGATGTACCCGTTGTATGTATATTTTACTTTCTGTACTAGGATTACCCCGCGGAGGGGTGCACGGATAGCCGGGTTCTAGAGGGCAACAAGCCCGCATCTCATGGCATTGAGACGGAGGGGGCTTCACTCTAGGATTGGCGGGCTATTCACCGCACTCGTAGGGGGTACAGGTTGACCCAGGAGGGGTGCCCAAGTTACCGGATTCCGTGAAGTGCTGGGTGGTCCATTCACGTTGCTGAAGGGGGCTACCTCGCTTCAGGTTTTGGCGGGTACCTTGACGCGCCCGTAGGGGTCTAGGATCTCATTGCGCAGGCTATCCACACGACAAGGGGAACGTCGGGTTTCAGTAGTGGCTCTGTGAAACCCGGGGATCCCAGATATCTGTGTTGTTCTGTGATGCTGTACATTTCTGTGATGTTGCATTTTATCACGCCTTGAGCGAATATAATATATTGGTATATATATTAGTAGATGTTGTATATGTTTTGCATCCGCGCTAGTCCAGTCCCCGCTCTGTCGTTAGTTAGCTAACCTAACGGGACCCAGTGGCGAATGCGGATGGCATATACGTACGTCATATTATTTTCGTTCTTTGTGGTGTGATCAATTGATGGGACTGCGTTGATTCGGATCAATGCAAGTTAAAACAAACCTAATCTGATGTTGTTGGAACACTTTTCAAAAAGCTGTTATTGCAAGGACATTCACTTTTGTTTAGCATCGTGGTATTCAGTTGGAATATCCTGCTCCTCAGTCGACGAGGCAAGGGCCGAGATCCCTTCACCGGGAGTGACCCCTTCGACAGAAGTTTGCGTCAGGGCAATAACTTCACTATAGCCGATTACTCTTGCTTTGCATCGTGGTATTCAGTTGGAATATCCTGCACCTCATTCTACGGGGAAAGATCCGAGATCCCTTCACCGGGAGTGACCTCTTTAGCAAAGGTTTTCGTCACTATATTTTTAAAAGCTATCCGTTCCTTCAACGATATCAAGTTCATTACGTTAAAGGTTTTCGCCAGAAACCATTCGTAGCCCTCCATCATTTCAGTTAAATATTCGGTAGTATTCAAGCTATGTATTTTGACCTCACGCCAAGGCATAGTGTTTGGTAGCTGCCGGGTATTTATCTGTTGCATAGATAGATGCGTTGGTTTGGGACAGTCGTACTACTATTTTGGCCTACGTCAAGGGTATGTACGGGTGGATTCAAATTAGCCTGGATAATGATGGGTAGAACTTGACATGTGACTTATGATATTTTGACCTCACGCAAGGTCATAAGAGCATGGGGTAAAAATCACATCGGGAGTTTCAAAAGAACTGAAACTTGCCAGATATGCGCATACCTTCTGGAGTGTGATACCGTGAGCGGATTCCGTCACGTTATCATGCGGTGATAGTTGGATCCCGATTCCCGCTGATGAGTTGGTTTACTTCTCGGGTGATCCCGACTAATTCTTCTTTTGGGTTTGGAGAAGAATTTGACGGTACAGTGGGAGGTTTCCAGATTAGATAAATTGGTAACCATTCTGATCTAGGTTAGAGTGCACGCTGAGTGTTTCTTTTCTCTCTCTCTTCGGCAGCGACCATTTACCCGACCCTAAGACTATGACTCAGTGACCAAGTTGACCGAACCTTCTAAACACTGGCTTTTGGATTGTCAGAGTTGCAGACCTCATTGCCACTCCTACTTTTACCCTTTTCTCCAGGACACCCCGTATTACTACGAACGTCCACTTCCATTGGACAAAACCATCGTATGGTTATATATACGAACTCGAAGGGATTTATTCGAGGATGGTTTCTGGTTCTGGAGAAAACGGATAGGACTATTCAGTTGTCTTTTCCTTTTACCTTCTCTCAGGTTGCGAGTACTCCTTGGTTTAGGAGATAGTACACCTATTACGCAAATTGGATGGTCTTCTTCAAAACCATAGGCAGGTGCCGACCGGTGGGGAATGAAGAAAACCAATTAGCCTAACGATGGTGTACAGAAGGTATTAAGTTAAGACAAAGCAAGAGATTAGTAAGAGGGCAAAGTAAATTGCGACTGCTATTCACGACCAAACCAAGTATTTCATTACCACTCCCAATTCACCTTTGTATTTCTCCAGGACACTCCGTATCACTACGAAGATCCACAGTTTATTGGATAATCCATCGTATGGTTATATACGAACTCGAAAGGAACATGTTCCAGTTCGGGGATGGATTCTGGTTCAGGAGAAATAGGAATAAGGTTCATTCAGTTGTCTTTTATCTTCACCTTCTCTCGCATTGCGAGTGCTCCTAGGATTAGGACAGTACACCCATTATGCTTATTGGATAGTCTTCCTCCAAACCATAGGCTGGTGCCGAACTGTAGGGAAGGAAGAAAACCACTTGGCCTAAGGGGTGTGCAGAAGGTAATGACTAAAGACATAAAAAGGGATTTGGAGAGGTGGCAAAGAATTATACGGTTACAGTCGTGAATCTGGAAGAGGCATTACTAAGAATACCGGGATACCCCATCGAACCATTTTAATGTTTCAGTTTCACTGTGTATTGTTAAAGGAAAACTGATTTCCCGGTTAGACACTTGCTCCAGGGTATGTATTTACCAGGTATGATTCTCACATCTGTATGGTCTTACAGATGATGAGTGGGAGTAAGTTATTGGGAATTGGGTGATCATCCTCATTATATCGGGATTCGTTGTAATCGGTGATATTTGAGGAGATCACCTGGGCTGTTTGCCGGTCGGCAAATATTTGGTTTTGAATATCCGCTGTTATGCACCAATTTCAAATTGATATATCTGTACGTCTATCTTCATAGAGTGAGATATACCTTTCTGAAATTATGTCTACGATATTTACCTATATCAGTGGATGGTTAGGTAAGGAGCATTAAGCAGCGGTGTAATTCTTCTTAACCATAAGTATAGTTTTCAACCTACGACACACAGTGAATGAGTTATCAGACTCAAAGGACTTATACAGAGTATTGTATGCTGTCCAAGGTCCATCAGGACAGAGGGGTTGGTCCTCGTACTATATTCGGTTTACTTATGACTTCTCTAGTTTTTAGACAGGTGTTTCGTAGAAACATAGGGTCCGAATTTTGAGAAGTTATAGGTATTTGAATAGAGTAGAGAACCAGGTGTAGCAAGTATCGGGATTCTTCAAAGTGATCGAAGATGTAGATACTTGTGTATGGTATTCAGTTGATAGTGATGATTAAGAGAACTTGCTTCTCTTTCAGGTTACTCATAATTGGAAGCATTCCTAAGTTGAGTAACGCTGATCGGCCTCCTTCCATTTAGTTGACATGCACTGGAGACAGCTGCATGATTTGAATCTGGTTCAATTAAATCAGTGCCTCTGGTCCTATATGGGATATAGAACAGTTCATATCTTAACGATGTTAAGGTACGGGGAGTTGTCCGGTTTATGCTTAAAACCAGACACTGGACAACTCAAAGCACGTTTCTGTAATGGCTGTTTGTGGGTTGACCCAGGTTATGACGAGGGTTGACTTTCTACCATCTGCATGAACAATAGCAATATTGTTCTAGACTCGCCACAGTTTTATTAAAAATGGATTTTTTCAGAAAACAGTAGTGGGAGTATGGTAGAACTGGAAGTGATTCCAGAACCACAAACGATTACTGAAGATTTCATAGGAACCTAAAGATTCAATCTGGTTTGACATTCCATTGGCCACTCCGCAGATGAGGTGGGTAATCTCAGGCACCCGAGGGGTACTCCGGTAGCCTCAAGGACGGTGGCAGGGAGGTTTTTGTTTACCCACACTTGCCATTGCTGTTGTTCCAGACTGTGAGACCCGGCAGGAGGATGAGTATAGCGTCGTTCTAAACTTGCTTTAGAAGTGTATGTTTATATGACTCTGCCAGAGGGTTGTCGTAGTCAGTGGGAGCAGCGGAAGCATTGGTGGACATGTAGCTTATGTCTATTTATAGACTAAAGCAGTTGTAGCGGAGATAGATCATCAATTTCTGATGTGACAGTCATAGGTTTGGCTTCATCAGAATAGGGGATGGATCTGTAAAAGAAGGTAGTAGGGTGTGATGTCATGGTATTTGGATGACATACACAGAATAGGAAAAGAAACTCCTATACTACGATCGGTTATACTTTGGTCGTCACACAGTGGTTTCTCCACACAGGACTTGGATATTATATCAGACATACTGGTTACTAGATCTATGGTTTTAGATCTAGATTTGGGTAGTTTCCCAATCTGGGTACTTAGACAGCATTCTATGAGTATTTAGAATGGACGACTCCTGGCACGGTAATGTACCTGCAGGTGATGGAGTCACCCTCTCTAAAGGTGTCTTACAGACTAAAGGGGAGAGGGATGTGCATGATTGGCAGATCACTTGCTTAGGCAATTGAGCAATCATGAGATGTCAAGTACTACGCCAGATGTTGTTCTTGCACTAGATGCAATAAGTTGACATTGATCCAATCCTGGAGAAACAGTCGGAAGCAGTTTTAGAACATAAGTGGATGTTCTAGGGATATGATAACGACAGCCTCTTTCGAGAGACAGTTATCATTCCAGGCTTCCAAGGTAACCTGGACGACAAGGAGGTTGTCAGAGTTATAGTTTTTCCTTCTGACGAAGGGGCAGTATTTTGGACAGGTGGTCCAAGGCAATACTGAGGGAGGCATGGCGCAGGACACTGATTAAGTTCAGTTGACGATACAGTCTAAGAAGTTTGGATTTGGAGTTCATTTATGAGCTAGGTCCCATCAAACATCCAGACACATTCTAAGACAGGTATTGCTCATTTCGGGAGATGGCTTTCTCCGCGAACTTGAGATATAGAGAGACATAGAAAGAAACATCAAAGCGGATCCACTCACTGAGGCTATTCCTCGAACGCAATAGTTTCGCAAACGAGCTTTGTGAAACGACTGGTAGAGGAGTTGGGTGTTCGGTATCACACGGGCTGTGAGTATGCGACATCGCAATAATTAGCCTTGAGTGCAAGTGGGAGATTGTTGGAGATAGTGCCCTCAGAGTCAATTATTGGATCACAGGCACGTGATTGTAATGATTGAGGGAGGACCTATCCCGATAAGACAATCTTACTCGAGATGATAGTATGCTATCTGGTTTACCTTTATCATCGTGTACTGTTTTAGGTGACCTGACAGGTCGCTATTACACGTTGGTAGAGCCCCTAGGATTCTTGCTTGACCACCAGCAGTATGAGGGCAATCATATACGTGGGAGCTGGCAGTCTATAAGCATATCCTTAAATGGTCCCTAGTCGTGAGAGTTTCGAGACAGGGCATCGATACTCCAGAGTAGACTAGTGTATACAGTCGAGACCCCGACGAGGGGCTGTGGCCGGTCTCACAAGCCACTGGTGTCAGTTGGATCACCTAAGATGTATACAGGTGCTCATTGGGTTATGAGTACACCGGACAGGACTCGCCGGGAACATGCTAGTTGGTCATATACCAGACGTCAGATGGCAGTTCCCTGGTGACATGTGTACAGGTTAGTTCATTGACCTGGGGATCGTCATTTGTTTTGTGTGAGTTCCCACTGTACTTTGATTACTACCCTACCACGGCTCAAAGGAGTCGTGCAAACAGGTTTTAGTTGGGTACAGTCCCGAGCCACATGGAGGCAGTGAGCGCATCTTCAGGGGTTCGTCTCTCCCGGTATTGGGGGTGAGGTCGCGCTGTGTCTAGGAGAGCCATTACACGAAGCCCTCGGCCGAGGCAAGGAGATTTACTGGTAGGTATTCCAGTAGTATCTCAGGGTGTTCTGGGCTACACTCCGACACGACTTGTACCGCTTTTGGGGGTCTGACTTTTACCAACCCCCTAGGCCCGCCATGCGATGCTCATAGACGAACGGACCGGACTGTACGGATATTGTCACTGACAGGCTCAGTAGGGTTGTCAGGCTGAGTTCGCTCACAGACGTCCCTTTTAGTCAATACCTGGTAGCCCGTTACGTATTGGCTTATACCTCTGACGTGCTAGTGGTTAAATCCACAACCAAGGTGTTGACGAGTCTTTAGAGTCCCCCACATTCAGTTACTCAGCTTTCGGGCTAAAAGTTGTAGACGCCGTATGGAGATATGCCAAGGTCCGATCGGATACGTGCGGTATTGCACGGATCAGAATCGGACAGTTTGTACTATAGGCCGTATGGATATATGGCAGGGTTCGATCAGATACGTGCGGTATTGCACGGATCAGGATCGAACGGATATTACTAGCCGGCTTTGGTTAAAGCCGGATTCTAGTATAGTACAGTGTAGATTTTATCTCATTGCATTTGTATTTCGGTCGGAATACAAATGCGGGTGTGTATGCACAGTATCGGGGTTTTTCTGTAATTTATTACGGGACCAGTTTTCTGGAGTTGCCAGTTTGCTTTCCGTTTCGGCCAATTTCCTTTGTATCGTTCATTGGCCGAAGATTGGTGGAGGAGGGCTTATTTGCATTGTTGCAAATAAGCATTTGTGGAGGGGTTCTTTGCATGTTCTTGTGTCATGATAGCTTTTCATTGACCTTGACATCTTGACTTCTTCTTGTCATCATGGTTTGACTTGTGGAAAGATGATGGTTGCTTTGGAGTGTTGGGTTTTGTTGTGATCATTTGATTTTCTCATCATCACTTGCTTTCCACCCACCCCCCTTGTCTTTGCTCTCTCTCTCTCCAATCTCACAAGGGGCCGGCCACATTTGGGATGGTGGGGATTTCATTTTTCATGTGTGGCATTTTGGTTTTCTAAGGGTGCCAAGAAAAGCTCTCTAGTTCATCTCAAAAATCAATTCCTCCACCATCTCAAAAGGCAACATCCAAAACCCCAAAATGAGACACAAGTTCCACACTATATTCTACAGCAAACCTTGGGCACGTCGACTAGCCAGCTTCATGCCCGAGTTGCCTCGGCATTGAGGCGGGTGCCCGTAAAAGAAGTAGGCGATTTGGTGCACTTCCGGCGACGAGGTGGAGACAGGACATTCCGCAGGAGATCGGGACGATGACGAGAAGACCAGAGGACTTGGATCAGTCGGTATATCTCTATTCCCCATCTTGTAGTTAGCTAGGACTAATTAATGGTTCGATCCGGGTATTAGTGCGCGGCGGTTTGCCAGTTCAAGAAAAATTAAAGTTTATCACCGCTTCCGCATTTGGCCGTCGGATTGACGGCCGGGGCGCCGCCGTACACTTACAGTAACATGATCTCATCACAGAACATTGCAGCAGAACAACATATATGAAATATTGGATATACTAGGATGTCCGTGTTTTTAATACGAGCCGGTATAAAACACGGATTCCACGGTCTTGATGAATAGCCAAACTCACATCCCTAGACCCCTATGAGAGCGGCAAGTAACATTGCCAATTCTAGGGTTAGGAGACTCGGTCTCGACTCCTCGAGATGGCCTCCCACTGGACCATAGAACCCGGTTACTTATGCTCCCCTCCTTGGGTCTACCTAATGCGGAAAAGTAAATAATATACAATGGTGACATCATTCTCAGCCCGGAAGTGCCCCAATAAAAGAATATTACATACAAATGAATTTTACATGAATGAAAATAAAAACCCTCATCTCACATAAAACCCCCGGCTATTCAAAACACGACGATCCAATATAACATATCACAACAACACATAATATTACATATCATCAACTTAAGTAAGTATGCATACACCGATTGTCGTTGATGTATAGCAACGAAAACCGGCAATACAACTGCATACTACACTTACGGTCACAGAAAAGAAATTGTAAAACTACAACATTTGGAATCCACAATCACTTTAGACATCGTAAATCCGAAATATCACATACTTCGCATTTCATGCCTAACTATATGAATTCCACATATTGTATCACATTCTAGATAAATAGACAGTATTAAACTTTCCAATCGGATAATCAAACACCCAAGATTTCCTAAATAGCTCAACACTTGAGCGGAGTTCAAATAATCCGAGAATATGTCACAGTACCGATGGTCCAGCCGTAGAAGGGTCAAGCCAACGCCTCACATGTGGCACACCGTACTGCCCCAAACCCTAAGGTTTAGAGGCGGTTCAGACGGTCACATAATCGAGTTAAGGTTTGTGTTCTTCTAGAGGGACCGCCGCGTTACTTGCATGTTTTTCCGAAAGATTTAAACCCGAGAAAAATTCAACACTTGAAAGTTTTTCGTGCCGGGAAAAAATGAGTTAATGATATCCGTTCGAACATTTTAACAGTTTCTAAAAATCCGGAAAACATAACGAAATTAAATTTTCCGATCGAATCAACGAATACAAAATAATCCCCAGAACACTCAACACTTGAGTCAGATTAAAAATACCCAGAAATATGCACTAACAGAAATAGATATTACTGTGCAAAAAGAAAAGATAAATCCAATAGTACGGCCGCGGATCCGCGGCCCAAGCAAGGTATGGCCGCGGTTCCGCGGCGGTCCGTACGATTTAACTTCTTGTTTTCACAGCTATTCTTATAATTCCCTGCTGATTTTTTTAGGTATTTTTAATATAGAAAAAATCACATTTTAAAAATTTGTCCAGAGAGGGGGTCAAAATTGGTATTTCAGGGTTCGATCAGAGTTTTAACTTCGTATACACGTCGCCTAATGCTCTAGCTAGGCTCTGATACCACTGTAGGGTTCCTAGGCACTCTTACAAGGGTTCATAAGGCATCAACCATGCCCGAATAAAAATTTAGACGTGCCGAACAACCCAAACCCGGGATCATTGCTAAATTTTTAGGGTTTAACATGCAAGTAAACATCTTTACTACTAAGTGTGAGGGATTACAACCTTTGTAGTCCGCTCCTTCGCTTCATAAGCTCCGAGTAGAAGTCCCTTCACCGCGATCCACGATCTCCCGGACTCAAGAGAGGCTCCACGACTCGAACGATCCATGCTAGCTTGTAGTATTCCTTTTCTCCGATGATCTACGTCGAAGTTGCTATAACTCAAGCTCTCTCACTCTAATAAGGTGAACACCCTAATCTAATTGGCTAGATTAGATGAGGATGATGGAGTAGTATTTATGCTTTCTTTTTATATCAAATTCTCACATGAAAACATCACAAAAGGAAAACCTAGTAAGCTTTCTCAAAGTTCAAGGTTGACGATGAAGATAAAAATGAGTTAATCCTTTTATGATGAATAATGAAATGAATATATGAATAATAATGCAGTCATGGTCAAGGATGATAAGGGTAACTCTTGTAGAGAATTAACTAGGGCTAGGGTTTGGTTGGGTTAAAACAATGAGTCATAAGAAAATTTCAACATAATATCTTCTTCATGACAAAAGAAATTCCTTCTAGATGGTGCAAGAAACAACTAACCCTAATCAAACCCTAACCTTGTTTAATCTCCACAAAACAAGTTGCATTAGTAATCATATCATGTTACAATAATATATATCATATATATATTATATATTTGCAACAAAAGAAAATAATACAATTAATATATATCGCATATATATCAATGTATTATCCGGTGAGAAAATGAAATAATAAAGTGAGCCAATATTAGATAATGTAATACAATATATCATATATATTATTATACATTAAATTATCGAATCAACACTTGATCCGACAATCCGGCTATATCGAATATAACCGACTAATATATCATGTACCGATTCATCGAATCAATACTTGATCCGATGACCCGGCTCATATCTAAATATCGTGAGAATATAATACGGTATCTCATATCGCATTATCCTCGGTCCTGCACATATCACATATGTGCCCCTACTCCGTTTTGCCTGAGTCAAGAAACCTCTGTGTAGGACTCTAAAGAATTGTCAATACGCCGGTAGCAGGTGATGATCATATCAACCACCCACAAGCTGCAAGCGGTCAGCTAAACGTAACAGCTACCCAGGTATTGAGCGATCAGAAGATCAACAAGCTAGCCTGTACGTTCTCCTTTGAATCCAATCAGTAACACTCCCGTACAGTCCGGTCTCTTCGTATGATATGTCGCATATCAAGTCTAGGGGTGGTATACATCAGACTCCAGTAACCGATAAGTCGTGTCGATGTGAGGCTCATAACGGGTCGAGAAACTACTGGTAACACTTACCAATAAATCTCTATATCAGCTTTGGCCAGAGACTTCTAGTTATAGCCAATCGAACACAACACAACATCAACTCACTATACCGGGAGAGACGAATCCCCTCCTATCGCTCATTGCCTCCATGTGATTCGGGAATGTAACCTAAAGCCACTGTTTTGCGCCCTCTTGGACGTGGGAAGGTGGAAATCAAAGAACAGTGGGAATCACACAAGTCTCTATGACAATCTTGGGTCTACAGACTACCCTGTACCAGTGTCACCGAAGAACTGCCATCTGACGTGTGGTATATCACCATCTGGGAGTTCTCGGCGAGTCTGTCCAGTGTATCCAGTCTCCACTGAGCACCCATACACCATCCTTGATGTTAAACACCGATGGATAACGGATCATCCATCGCCAATCATATGGGACAAGATGCGTATACGCTAGTCTACTCTGGTGTATCGATGCCCTGTCTCGATATACCCTCGACTAGGAACAATTATATGATGTACTCATCAACTACCGTGGCCCCACTAGTATGATCTCATCATAGTCCTAGTAGTCGAGTACAGATCCTAAGGGCTTTATCAACGTGTGAGAGTAAGACAGTAAACCAATACAAGTCAACATGTTAAGATAAATTGAAACCAAATAGCATACTATCATAACGAGCAAGAAAGTCCTCTCTATATATATCCAAGCATCCATTATAATATACATCATATGTACAATAATGGCCTCTAGGGCATATACATAACTAACAGGAAGCTAGTAGAACATTGACTAAAGTCCACCTCTTTTGTTTTTACTTATGATATTTCTTAACCTAACTTTTAACCCTAGCTCATGGTTTATTCTCTATATGGGTTAGCCATGATATAAACCCATGGTTGCATTTCTAACCTCATACAGCTCTCATTCTCTTCATCACTTGAGCTTCTTCTTCTTCATCTCATTTTTCTAGCTCTCTTGACTTGGAGAAAATGATGAAAAATAGTGAGAAATAAAATTCTAGAGGGAGCAAAATTCCTACTTCATCATCCTCTTCTATACTAGCCATTTAGATTAAGGTGTTAGCTTCACTAATTTCATATTAGTGAAGTGGAAGCTTGAGTCTGTGTTTCCTCGACGTAGATCATCTTGGATTGTGAAGACTTCAAGCAAGCATGCATTATACGTCTTGTGGAGCCTCTCAAGAGTCCGGGAGTTCTTGGATCGCAGCGAAGGGATCACAAGTTGGAGCTATAGAAGTGAAGGAGATGACTACAAAGGTTGTAATCCCTAATGACTTAGAAGTAATGGTGTTTACTTGATATTTCCGTATGAATCTCTAGTTAAAGATCTTGTTTAGGGTTGTTTAAGCATGGCAAAATTTTTATTTGGCATGGATGATGCCACCCGAAACCTTGCTGTCGTGCTTAGGAACCCAACAGTGGTATCAAAGCCTAGCTACAGAATTTGACGTATTGTGTAGGATTATGAAACGGGAACAACTCCGAAACACCCGATTCTAAACCCTAGTTTCTGTCGAAATTTTCTGAGAGTCAAAATTTATTTTAAACAATCGCAGAATGTTGTATGACATACAATATGAACACTGTACAAAATTCACCCCTCACCGTTTTTGGGCCGGTCACACTTGTTAAAAATCCAGCCAGATCAGCCAAGTAGCAGAATTTTGGGTTGAAATTTTTACAGTATTCCAGTCTCTGGGGTTTGGTATTTCAGGTGTTGTTTGTTTTTGCTAAATTTGCATGTGATGTTATCTTTGTGCATTGGCTATTCGGAGTGTTTCGTATTCGTAATTCTAGTTTTGTTTCGGGTTATTTAGACGGTGTTAAAAAGTTCGTTCGGATATCAAATACCCACTTTAACCCTCGCTGGAATTTTTTCAAGAGTTGGATCATTTTCATACTTAAGAACATTCAAATATAATGCAAGTAATGCGGTGGGCCCTCTAGAAGAACGAAACCCTAACTCGATTCTGTGACCGTAAGAACCGCCGCCAAACCCTAGGGTTTGCGGTAGTTCTGCGGCACCACAGTTGAGGCATTGGTTGACCCTTGCTACGGCTGGTTCATTGGTACTGTGGCATGTACTGAGTATTTTTAAACTACGCTTAAGTGTTGAGCTTTTGGGAAATTTTGGGTGTTTGTTGATTCGATCGGAATGTTTAACGTCGTTTAGCTTTTTCTGGAATGTGATACAATATGTGAAATTTAGACAGTTAGGCATGAAATGCGAAGTATGTGATATTACGGATTTATGATGTCTAAGGTGATTGTAGATTCCAAATGTTGTAGTTTGACATTTTCTTTTCGGCGACCGTACGTGTAATATGTGGTGTATCGCCAGTTTCATTGTTATATGTCAACGACAATTGGGATACGCATATTTACTTCCGTTGATGACATGTGATGTTATGTGTTGCTGTGATATGTTATATTAGATCGTCGTGTTTTGAATAGCCGGGGGTTTTATGTGAGACGAGAGTTTTTTTTATTTTCATTCATGTAAAATTCATTGTATGTAATATTCTTTTTTTTGGGGCACTTCTGGATTGAGGATGATGTCACCATTGTATATTATTTACTTTTCCGCATTAGGATAGACCTAAAGTGGAGAGCACAAGCAACCGGGTTCTAGGGTCCAGTGGGAGGCCATCTCGAGGAATCGAGACCGGGTCTCCTAACACTAGAATTGGGAGGGTTGCTTGACGCTCGTGTAGGGGTCTAGGGATGTGGGTTTGGCTATTCATCGCGACCGTGAAATCCGTGTTTTATTCAGCCTCAAAATAAAACACAGACCTGCTAGTATATCCAATATTTCATATGCTAACTTCTGCTGCTAATATTTTGTGATGTGATCATTTTATATGCGTGAGATGAATGCTTTATTATTATGTATATGATATATAATAAATGTTGCTTATGTTTTGCACTCGCAGTAGTCCCGCCCCGCTATGCCGTTAGTTAAGTAACCTAACGGTGCATAACGGGACAGTGAGGCGAATGCGGATGGCATAAGCGTACATTGTATTTTCGTTTCTTCTGTGATGCTTAGGAAGTATAAATGATGGGACTTCATTAATGAGATTAATGAAAGAAAAAGAAACCTAAAAGATGCTTGCTTGTAGAATCATATTTTCAAAGACGGTAGCTCTAGTTTTTGCTTTGCATAGCGGTATTCCTTGTAGAATATCCAACACCTTATTCGATAAGGAAAGAGCCGAGATCCCTTCACCGGGAGGGACCTCTTTAGCGATACTAGCAGATGCTACAACTCACTCCGTTTTGTTTTTGATTGCTTCTATAGTTCTTGCTTTGCATAGCGGTATTTGTGAAATATCTTGCACCTTATTCGACAAGGAAAGAGCCGAGATCCCTTCACCGGGAGTGACCTCTTTAGCGAAACTACTAAAAACCTCAAGAACACTACTTTTCAAAATCACTTGTTTCTACAACGATATAAAGCTTATTACACAAAAGGTTTTCATAAAAACCTGATGTAGCCATCCGTCATTCAGATAAGTACTGCTTAGTATTCGTGCTGCGTTTGTTGACCTTAGCCAAGGTGTACTGTGCGGTAGCTAACTAGTGCTTATCTGCTGCATGAGATGCAATTGAGTTAGGGTAGTCGTACGACTTTGTTGACCTTAGCCAAGGGTCGTACGGGTGGGTTTAATTCAATAAGTAAATAACAGGTTGAACTTGGCTAGCGCTTATGATTTGTTGACCATAGCCAAGGTTATAAGTTGCTAGGGGAAAAAGTATTATCAGGAATTTCAAGTGTTGAAATTTGCAATGAGATTGCATACCTTCTATGAGATAGTTGGATCCCGATACCCACTGCGAGTAAGAGTTACTCCTGGGAGAGTTTTACACATAACAATTAGCCGATCAAGTAGGTGTCTAGAAAGGTGTTAACGGGGTTATGCCTCTGGGAAAACGAGGTTTATTTTAATTAGGTCCGCGCGAAAGCATGGAGAACCACCCTCAATGTACCAACACTAGCCTGACTGAAAGATTGGCGAACTTATAAGGTGTAATGCGACTAGTCTTGCCTTTTAGGGTTTGAAGGAAGATTTGATAAAAATAGTGGGAGCCATCCTGATTAGATAAGATAATAACTAATCTAATCTTGCAAGAGCATACGCTAAAGTGTTTTATTCTCTCTCTCTTCAGATAGCGACCATGTCAGGCCTTAATCAAGATAATAATATGGTTGTATTGACTGAACCCGATTGTTATACTGAGCAGGGGAACGTTGGTTCCGTTCTCTCTTATAATTGTTATAAGACAGAGCAGGAAATAAGGGAATATCCATATATTCCCACACCGCCCAAATGAAGAACAAGCATGAAGATGCATCTTCTTCGGGTGTGTTTGTTATCGAGAACTGTTTCTCAGTTCACTATATGTCCTGGGTATTAGATACCGGATCGGGATCCCACATATGTAATATGTTACATGGGCTACGGAAAGGTAGAGAACACACACAAGAGGAAGAGTTCAGAAATGAACGAATCCTTCTTATGGCATTGTATACTAGGTCATATCAATGCTACACGACGACTTGCTAAGTTATATAAGGATGGATATTTGAATCCGTTCGAATTATCATCTTATAATACTTGCCATTCATGTCTCAAAGGCAAGATGACCAAAACTCCGTTTAGTGGACACGGAGAAAGAGTTACGGAACTCTTGGGACTGATACATATGTAAGTGCACGGCGGCGCCCCGGCCGTCAATCCGACGGCCAAATGCGGAAGCGGTGATAAACTTTAAATTTTCTTGAACTGGCAAACCGCCGCGCACTAATACCCGGATCGAACCATTAACTAGTCCTAGCTAACTACAAGAAAGGGAATAGAGATATACCGACGATCCAAGTCCTCCGGTCTTCTCGTCATGGTCCCGATCTCCTGCGGAAAGTCCTGTCTCCTCCTCGTCGCCGGAAGTGCACCACATCGCCTACTTTGTTTACGGGCTCCCACCTCAATGCCGAGGCAACTCGGGCACGAAGCCGGCTACTCGACGTGCCCAAGGTTCGCTGTAGAATATGTAGTCCTCAAGTCTCACTTTTGGGGTTGTAGGAATTGCCCTTTGGTGGAGGGATGAAACATGAACTTTTGTGGAGGGATTAGTAGGAGTTTTGCAACATGATATCAACCAAAAACCCCACTCTCTCATTTTGGACAGCCCCTCTATGGCTTTGGCCGGCCATACAAATGGGAAGAGAGAGAATGTGAGGGTGAGAGAGTGTATATGAGAGTGTGGCCATCCAATAATACAAGGGAGAGAGAGAGAAGGCTATCATGCCAAAAAGGAAATGATCACAACAATAAACCCACACTCAACCAACCTCACCCCTCATCATCATCAACCATCATGAACCATGATGACTCAAAAATTCATGCCATCATGAAGAAATCAAGTCAAAGGATGGTGCTATAATCATGACATGATAAAATGAAAAGACCCCCTCCACAATAGCTTATTTGCAACAATGCAAATAAACCCTCCTCCACCAAACATCGGCCAATGAACGATCAAAGGAAAACTGGCCGAAACGGAAAACAAACTGGCAACTCCAAAAACAGGTCCCGTAATAAATTACAGGAAAACCCCGATACTGTGCATACACACCCGTATTTGTATTCCGACCGAAATACAAATGCAATGAGACAAAATCTACACTGTACTATACTAGGATCCGGCTTAAACCAAAGCCGGCTAGTAATATCTGTTCGATCCTGATCCGTGCAATACCGCACATATCTGATCGAACCCTGCCATATAACCATACGGCCTATAGTACAAACTGTCCGATCCTGATCCGTGCAATACCGCACGTATCTGATCGGACCTTGCCATATCTCCATACGGCCTCTACAACCTTTCGCCCGAAAGCTGAGTAACTGAAAATGGGGGACTATAAAGACTCGTCAACACCTTGGTTGTGGATTTAACCACTAGCACGTCAGAGGTATAAGCCAATACATAACGGGCTACCAGGTACTGACTAAAAGGGACGTCTGTGAGCGAACCCAGTCAGACAACCCTACTGAGCCTGTCAGTGATAATATCCGTACAGTCCGGTCCGTTCGTCTATGAGTATCGCATGGCGGGCCTAGGGGGTTGGTAAAAGTCAGACCCCCAAAAGCGGTACAAGTCGTGTCGGAGTGTAGCCCAGAACACTCTGAGATACTACTGGAATACCTACCAGTAAATCTCCTTGCCTTGGCCAAGGACTTTGTGTAATGGCTCTTCTAGACACAGCACGACCTCACCCCCAATACCGGGAGAGACGAACCCCTGAAGATACGCTCACTGCCTCCATGTGGCTCGGGACTGTACCCAACTAAAACCTGTTTGCACGACTCCTTTGAGCCGTGGTAGGGTAGTAATCAAAGTACAGTGGGAACTCACACGAGACAAATGACGATCCCCAGGTCGATGAACTAACCTGCACACATGTCACCAGGGAACTGCCATCTGACGTCTGGTATATGACCAACTAGCATGTTCCCGGCGAGTCCTGTCCAGTGTACTCATAACCCAATGAGCACCTGTATACATCTTAGGTGATCCTACTGACACCAGCGGCTTGTGAGACCGGCCACCGCCCCTCGTCGGGGTCTCGACTGTATACACTAGTCTACTAATGGAGTATCGATGCCCTGTCTCGAAACTCACACGACTAGGGACCATTTAAGGATAAGCTTATAGACCCCAGATCCCACTTATATGATCGCCCTCATACTGCTGGTGGTCAAGCAAGAATCCTAGGGGCTCTACCAGCGTGTAATAGCGACCTGTAAGGTCACCTAAAACAGTACACGATGATAAAGGTAAACCAGATAGCATACTATCATCTCGAGTAAGACTGTCCTACCGGGATAGGTCCTCTATCAATCATTACAATCACGTACCTGTGACCTAATAATTGACTCTGAGGGCACTATCTCCAACAATCTCCCACTTGCACTCAAGGCTAATTATTGCGATGTCGCATACTCACAGCCCGTGTGATACCGAACACCCAACTCCTCTACTAGTCAGTCTCACAAAGCTCGTTTGCGAAACTATTGCGTTCGAGGAATAGCCTCAGTGAGTGGATCCGCTTAGTTGTTTCTTTCTATGTCTCTCTATATCTCAAGTTCGCGGAGAAAGCCATCTCCCGAAATGAGCAATACCTGTCTTAGAATATGTCTGGATGTCTGATGGGACATAGCTCATAAATAAACTCCAAATCCAAACTTCTTAGACTATATCGTCAACTGAACTTAATCAGTATCCTGCGCGCCATGCCTCCCTCAGTATTGCCTTGGACCACCTGTCCAAAATACTGCCCCTCATCAGAAGGAAAACTATAACTCTGACAACCTCCTTGTCGTCCATGTCACCTTGGAAGCCTGGAATGATAACTGTCTCCTGAATGAGGCTGTCGTTATCATCTCCCTAGAACATCCACTTATGTTCTAAAACTGCTTCCGACTGTTTCTCCAGGATTGGATTAATGTCAACTTATTGCATCTAGTGCAAGAACAACATCTGGTGTGGTACTTGACATCTCACGATTGACTCAATTGCCTGAGCAAGTGATCTGCCAATCATGCCCGTCCCTCTCCCCTTTAGTCTGTAAGACACCTTTGGAGAGGGTGACTCCATTACCTGCAGGTACACTACCGTGCCAGGAGTCGTCCATCCTAAATACTCTTAGAATGCTGTCAAGTACCTTGATTGGGAAACCACCCAAATCTAGATCTAAGACCATAGATCTAGTAACCAGTATGTCTGATATAAAATCCATTTCCTTTGTGGAGAAACAACTGTGTGACGACCAAAGTATAACCGATCGTAGTGTAGGAGTTTCTTTTCCTACTCTGTGTATATCATCCAAATACCAGGATATCACACCCTACTACCTTCTCAACAGATCCATCCCCTATTCTGATGAAGTCAAACCCATGACTGTCACGTCAGAAATAGATGATCTATCTCCGCTACATCTGCTCTAGTCTATAAATAGACATAAGCAACCTGTCCACCAATGCTTCCGCTGCTCCCACTGACTACGACAACCCTCTGGCAGAGTCATATAGACGTACACTTCTAAAACTGGTTTAGAACGACGCTATACTCATCCTCCCGCCGGGTCTCGTAACCTGGAACAACAGCAATGGCAATTGTGGGTAAACAAGAACTTCCCTGTCACCGTCCTTGAGGCTACCGTAGTGCCTCTCGGGTGCCTGAAGTTACCCACCTTATCTGCGGAGTGGCCAATGGAATGTCAATCCAGATTGAATCTTTAGGTTCCTTATCAAATCTTCAGTAATCGTTTGTGGTTCTGGAATCACTTCCAGTTCTACCATACTCCCACTACTGTTTTCTGAAAAAATCCATCTTTAATAAAATTGTGGCGAGTCTAGAACAATATCGCTATTGTTCATCCAGATGGTAGAAAGTCAACCCTCGTCATAGCCTGGGTCAACCCACAAACAGCCATTAGAGAAACGTGCCTTGAGTTGTCCAGTGTCTGGTTTTAATCATAAACCGGACAACTCCCCGTACCTTAACATCGTTAAGATATGAACTGTTCTATATCCAATATAGAAACAGAGGCACTGATTTAATTGAACCAGATTCAAATCATGCAGCTGTCCCCAGCGCATGTCAACTAAATGGAAGGAGGCCGATCAGCGTTACTCAACTTAGGAATACTTCCAATTATGAGTAACCTGAAAGAGAAGCAAGATCTCTTTATCATTACTATCAACTGAATACCATACACAAGTATCTACATCTTCGATCTCTTTGAAGAATCCCGATACTTGCTATACCTGGTTCTCTACTCTATTCAAATACCTATAACTTCTCAAAATTTGGACCCTGTGTTTCCGCGAAACACCTGTCTAAAAACTAGAGAAGTCATAAGTAAACCGAATATAGTACGAGGACCAAGCCCTCTGTCCTGATGGACCCTGGACAACATACAATCCTTTGTATAAGTCCCTTGAGTCTGATAACTCATTCACTGTGTGTCGTAGGTTGAAAACTGTACTTATGGTTAAGAAGAATTACACCGCTGTTTAATGCTCCTTACCTAACCATCCACTGATATAGGTAAATGTCGTAGACATAATTTCAGAAAGGTATATCTCACTCTATGAAAATAGACGTACAGATATATCAATTTGAAATTGGTGCATAACAGCGGATATTCAAAACCAAATATTTGCCGACCGGCAAACAGCCCAGGTGATTTCCTCAAATATCACTGATTACAACGAATCCCGATATAATGAGGATAATCACCCAATTCCCAATAACTTACTCCCACTCATCATCTGTAAAACCATACAGATGTGAGAATCGTACCTGGTAAATACATACCCTGGAGTAAGTATCTAATCGGGAAATCAGTTTTCCTTTAACATTACACAGTGAAACTGAAACATTGAAATGTTCCGATGGGGTATTCTGGTATTCCTAGTAATGCCTCTTCCAGATTCACGACTGTAACCGTATAGTTCTTTGCCACCTCTCCAAATCCCTTCATATGTCTTTAGTCATTACCTTCTGCACACCCTTTTAGGCCAAATGGTTTTCTTCCTTCCCTACCGTTCGGCACCAGCCTATGGTTTGGAAGAAGACTATCCAATAAGCATAATGGGTGTACTGTCCCAATCCTAGGAACACTCACAATGAGAGAGGGTGAAGATAAAAGACAACCGAATAAACCTTATTCCTATTTCTCCTGAACCAGAATCCATCCCCGAACTGGAACCAGTTCCATTCGAGTTCGTATATAACCATACGATGGAGTATCCAAATAAACTGTGGATCTTCGTAGTGATACGGAGTGTCCTGGAGAAATACAAAGGTGATGTGGGAGTGGTAACGAAATATTTGGTTTGGTCGTGAATATCTGTTGCAATTTACTTTGCCCTCTTACTAATCCCTTGCTTTGTCTGAACTTAATACCTTCTGCACACCATCGTTATGCTAATTGGTTTTCTTCATTCTCTACCGGTCGGCACCAGCCTAAGGTTTGGAAGAAGACAATCCAATTTGCGTAATAGGTGTACTACCCCTAAACCAAGGAGTACTCGTAACCTGAGAGAGGGTAAAAGGAAAAGACAACTGAATAATCCTATCCGTTTTCTCCAGAACCGGAAACCATCCTCGAATAAATTCTTTCGAGTTCGTATCTAACCATACGATGGTTTTGTCCAATGGAAGTGGACGTTCGTAGTAAAACGGGGTGTCCTGGAGAAAAGGGTAAAAGTAGGAGTGGCAATGAGGTTTGCAACTCTGACAATCCAAAAGCCGGTGTTTAAGAAGGTTCGGTCAACTTGGTCACTGAGTCAAAGTCTTAGGGTCGGGTCAATGGTCGCTGCCAAAGAGAGAGAGAAAAGAAAACACTCAGCGTGCACTCTAACCTAGATCAGAATGGTCACAATTTATCTAGTCTGGAATCCTCCCACTGTACCTCAAATTCTCCTCCAAACCTGAAAGAAGAATTAGTCGGGGTTACCCGAGGAGTAAACTAACTCATCAGTGGGAATCGGGATCCAACTCTCATCGCATGACAACGTGACGGAATCCGCTCACGTCATCACACTCCAGAAGGTATGCGCATATCTGGCAAGTTTCAGTTCTTTTGAAACTCCCGATGTGATTTCTGCCCCATGCTCTTATGACCTTGACGAAGGCCAACAAATCATAAGTCACATGTCAAGTTCTACCCGTCATTCTCCAGGTTGATTTGAACCCACCCGCACAAGCCCTTGACGAAGGCCAACAAGGCTATACGACTGTCCCAAACCAACGCATCTATCTATGCTGCAGAAAGGTAACAAGCAGCTACCATACACTATGCCTTGACGAAGGCCAACAAACATAGCATGAATACTACGTGCTACCCGTCTGAAACGACGGAGGGCTACGAATGGTTTTTGGCGAAAACCTTTAACGTAAAGAACTTGATATCGTTGAAGGAACTGATAGCTTTTTGAAAATATAGTGACGAAAACCGTTGCTAAAGAGGTCACTCCCGGTGAAGGGATCTCGGCTCTTTCCCCGTAGAATGGGGTGCAGGATATTCCAAATGAATACCACGGTGCAAAGCAAAAGTAATCGGCTATAGTGAAGTTAATGCCCTGACGTAAACTTTTTGTCCAAGGGGTCACTCCCGGTGAAGGGATCTCGGTCCTTGCCTCGTCGACTGAGGAGCAGGATATTCTAAATGAATACCGCGATGCAAAACAAAAGTGAACGTCCTTGCAATAACAGCTTTTTGAAAAGTGTTCCAACAACATCAGATTAGGTTTGTTTTTAAACTTGCATTGATCCGAATCAATGCAGTCCCATCAATTGATCACACCACAAAGAACGAAAATATACTGATGTACGTATATGCCATCCGCATTCGCCACTGGGTCCCGTCATTACCCGTTAGGTTAGCTAACTAACAACAGAGCGGGGACTGGACTAGCGCGGATGCAAAACATATACAACATCTACTAATATATATACCAATATATTATATTCGCTCAAGGCGTGAATAAAATGCAACATCACAGAAATGTACAGCATCACAGAAACAATACAGATATCTGGGATCCCCGGGTTTCACAGAGCCGCTGAAACCCGACGTTCCCCTAGTCGTGTGGATAGCCTGTGCAATGAAATCCTAGACCCCTACGGGCGCGGCAAGTTACCCGCCAAAACCTGAAGCGAGGCAGCCCCCTTCAGCAACGTGAATGGACCACCCAGCACTTCACGGAATCCGGTAACTTGGGCACCCCTCCTGGGTCAACCTGTACCCCCTACGAGTGCGGCGAATAGCCCGCCAATCCTAGAGTGAAGCCCCTTCCGTCTCAATGCCATGAGATGCGGGCTTGTTGCCCTCCAGAACCCGGCTATCCATGCACCCCTCCGCGGGGCAATCCTAGTACAGAAAGTAAAATATACATACAACGGGTACATCGACCGCAACCAGGTCGTGCCCCAAAATAATAATACAAACAGGCAGTGACGGCAGTCCACATAGCGGACGCTCGCCCCGCAATATCAAATGTACATAATACAACAAAACTGTACTAGCATTGCATCCAGGCTATCCCCACGACCGATCCGCAACATCACAGCAAAAACAAAACATCAACGTGAAAGTCACGGTCGCAAATCCATCTAACCGGGCTATAGCAGTTAGACCGGATTTACCGATCAAGTGACATTCACGGTCGCAGATATAATGTAAATACTGTGAAAAATGTGTTTAAAATATCCGACCGATCGAATATTAACAAGTGGGCCCCAAAACAAAACTGTAGCAGTTACAGAAAATATGGGCCCAATTTTAATGTTCAAAAACCCCAAAAATAATCCCAGAGGCCCACTGAAAAGATCCGGCCCACTGACTCCTCTACTCTACGGCGGAACCGCGGCCACAAGTAGGTTTTGGCCGCGGTTCCGCGCTCCAACCAGAGGATCATGGTGTCGGATTTTTCCAGAAGTCTTAAGTCTTCCTGTACAGTGCTTTTATACAACCTGAAAAAATTTTGGGGACCAAAAAATTTCAACAGAAAACTGTCGTGAGCAAATGCGGGTTTTTGGACATTTCGATCGATCGGAACTGAAAAACACATTACACAAAGCTAGACTAAGTTAATGGGGAGGCTCTGATACCACTGTAAGTGCACGGCGGCGCCCCGGCCGTCAATCCGACGGCCAAAAGCGGAAGCGGTGAAAAACTTTAAATTTTCTTGAACTGGCAAACCGCCGCGCACTACTACCCGGATCGAACCATTAACTAGTCCTAGCTAACTACAAGAAAGGGAATAGAGATATACCGACGATCCAAGTCCTCCGGTCTTCTCGTCATGGTCCCGATCTCCTGCGGAAAGTCCTGTCTCCTCCTCGTCGCCGGAAGTGCACCACATCGCCTACATTGTTTACGGGCTCCCACCTCAATGCCGAGGCAACTCGGGCACGAAGCCGGCTACTCGACGTGCCCAAGGTTCGCTGTAGAATATGTAGTCCTCAAGTCTCACTTTTGGGGTTGTAGGAATTGCCCTTTGGTGGAGGGATGAAACATGAACTTTTGTGGAGGGATTAGTAGGAGTTTTGCAACATGATATCAACCAAAAACCCCACTCTCTCATTTTGGACAGCCCCTCTATGGCTTTGGCCGGCCATACAAATGGGAAGAGAGAGAATGTGAGGGTGAGAGAGTGTATATGAGAGTGTGGCCATCCAATAATACAAGGGAGAGAGAGAGAAGGCTATCATGCCAAAAAGGAAATGATCACAACAATAAACCCACACTCAACCAACCTCACCCCTCATCATCATCAACCATCATGAACCATGATGACTCAAAAAGTCATGCCATCATGAAGAAATCAAGTCAAAGGATGGTGCTATAATCATGACATGATAAAATGCAAAGACCCCCTCCACAATAGCTTATTTGCAACAATGCAAATAAACCCTCCTCCACCAAACATCGGCCAATGAACGATCAAAGGAAAATTGGCCGAAACGGAAAACAAACTGGCAACTCCAAAAACTGGTCCCGTAATAAATTACAGGAAAACCCCGATACTGTGCATACACACCCGTATTTGTATTCCGACCGAAATACAAATGCAATGAGACAAAATCTACACTGTACTATACTAGGATCCGGCTTAAACCAAAGCCGGCTAGTAATATCTGTTCGATCCTGATCCGTGCAATACCGCACATATCTGATCGAACCCTGCCATATAACCATACGGCCTATAGTACAAACTGTCCGATCCTGATCCGTGCAATACCGCACGTATCTGATCGGACCTTGCCATATCTCCATACGGCCTCTACAACCTTTCGCCCGAAAGCTGAGTAACTGAAAGTGGGGGACTCTAAAGACTCGTCAACACCTTGGTTGTGGATTTAACCACTAGCACGTCAGAGGTATAAGCCAATACGTAACGGGCTACCAGGTACTGACTAAAAGGGACGTCTGTGAGCGAACCCAGTCAGACAACCCTACTGAGCCTGTCAGTGACAATATCCGTACAGTCCGGTCCGTTCGTCTATGAGTATCGCATGGCGGGCCTAGGGGGTTGGTAAAAGTCAGACCCCCAAAAGCGGTACAAGTCGTGTCGGAGTGTAGCCCAGAACACTCTGAGATACTACTGGAATACCTACCAGTAAATCTCCTTGCCTTGGCCAAGGACTTTGTGTAATGGCTCTCCTAGACACAGCACGACCTCACCCCCAATACCGGGAGAGACGAACCCCTGAAGATACGCTCACTGCCTCCATGTGGCTCGGGACTGTACCCAACTAAAACCTGTTTGCACGACTCCTTTGAGCCGTGGTAGGGTAGTAATCAAAGTACAGTGGGAACTCACACGAGACAAATGACGATCCCCAGGTCGATGAACTAACCTGCACACATGTCACCAGGGAACTGCCATCTGACGTCTGGTATATGACCAACTAGCATGTTCCCGGCGAGTCCTGTCCGGTGTACTCATAACCCAATGAGCACCTGTATACATCTTAGGTGATCCTACTGACACCAGCGGCTTGTGAGACCGGCCACCGCCCCTCGTCGGGGTCTCGACTGTATACACTAGTCTACTAATGGAGTATCGATGCCCTGTCTCGAAACTCACACGACTAGGGACCATTTAAGGATAAGCTTTAGACCCCAGCTCCCACTTATATGATCGCCCTCATACTGCTGGTGGTCAAGCAAGAATCCTAGGGGCTCTACCAGCGTGTAATAGCGACCTGTAAGGTCACCTAAAACAGTACACGATGATAAAGGTAAACCAGATAGCATACTATCATCTCGAGTAAGACTGTCCTACCGGGATAGGTCCTCTATCAATCATTACAATCACGTACCTGTGACCTAATAATTGACTCTGAGGGCACTATCTCCAACAACATAGTGATGTATGTGGTCCTATGTCTACACATGCTCGAAATGGTTCCTCGAACTACATTACATTCACTGATGATCTCTCAAGATAGGGACATGTGTTCCTGTTGAAACACAAGTCTGAAGCTTTTGAGAAATTCAAAGAAGCACGAAGTCGAGAACCAAACGGGTAAAAGTATTAAGATCCTTCGATTTGATCGAGGAGGAGAATACTTGAGCAATGAGTTCCTGGACTCTCTAAAAGAGAAAGTGATTCTCTCTCAGCTTACTCCTCCATATACACCACAGCACAACGGTGTATCGGAACAGAGGAATCGCACCCTATTAGATATGGTGCGCTCTATGATGAGCGCCGCTGAGTTACCTATTTCT
The DNA here is from genome assembly GCA_030015575.1 of Agapanthus africanus. Lineage (NCBI taxonomy): Eukaryota > Viridiplantae > Streptophyta > Magnoliopsida > Asparagales > Amaryllidaceae > Agapanthus > Agapanthus africanus. The sequence continues at coordinate 247,555,974 of CM057343.1, read as the reverse complement.
TTTTGGAGTTATGCGTTGGAGACGGCCGCATACCATTGAATAGAGTTCCAACCAAATCGGTGCCTACCACTCCATATGAGATATGGAATGTGAAGAGACCATCTCTTAAATGAGTTAAGATATGGGGATGTCCAGCCTATGCTAAAAAGCAAAATCCGGACAAGCTCGAGGCACGATCGGTTCTTTGCAAGTTTGTGGGATATCCAAGCAATTCGTATGGATATCATTTCTACCTCAGTGAGGAACATAAAGTGTTTGTTGCTCAACATGCCTCCTTTTTAGAAAAGGAATTTCTTAAAAAAGAGATTAGTGGCAAAGAGGTAGAGCTGGAAGAAGTTCAAACCACACAAACTACAGAAGACGATTTGGTAGAACCGGAGGATTCGATAGTTCCCAACGAACCTCAGCCTCTCCGCCGATTTAGTAGGGTTCCTCATCCACCTGATAGATACTACGGTTTTCTCATTAATGGTGGGAGTGAGGATTGCATCATGGAAGATGATGACCCAACTAGCTTCGAACAGGCCATCATGGGTGGGGACTTTATGAAATGGCTGGATGCAATGCGATCTGAGATGGAATCCATGTACACCAACAAAGTATGGACTTTGGAAGTTTCTCCTGAAGGGGTAAAACCCATTGGGAGCAAATAGATCTTTAAGAAGAAACTTGGTGTAGATGGAAAAATTGAGACTTTCAAAGCTAGACTTGTTGCAAAAGGTTTTCGTCAACGACCAGGTTTGGATTATGATGAAACCATTTCTCCAGTGGCTATGCTTAAGTCCATCCGGATCCTACTTTCCATTGCTGCATACCATGACTATGAAATCTGTTAATGGATGTTAAGACCGCCTTTCTAAATGGTGATTTAGAAGAATGCATGTACATGACTCACCTAGAGGGCTTCGTAGACAGTAGGAGCAGTGGGAAGGTATGCAAGCTACTTAAATCCATCTACGGGTTAAAGCAAGCATCGCGAAGTTGGAACATCTGTTTTGATGTGGTAGTGAAAGAGTTTGTCTTCATCAAGAACGTAAATGAACCTTGTATATATAAGAAGGTGGCAAAGAGTAAGGTTGTCTTCCTCGTATTGTACGTGGATGATATCTCTTGATAGGAAATGATGTTCCTATGTTGCACTCGGTCAAGCTTTTCTTATCACAAAGATTCTCAATGAAAGATCTAGGTGATGCCTCCTGCATCTTGGGGATTAAGATCTATAGAGATAGATCTAAATGGATACTGAGATTTTCACAATCCAGGTACATTGACACCATACTAAAGTGGTTTAGTATGGAAGAATCCAAGCATAGGAATTTACCCACAATCTCTGGACTCACTCTCTCAAAAGAGATGTCTCCTAAGATTGATTTGGAAAGAGCTCGAATGCAAGGGATACCCTATACTTAGACACTAGGCTCTATCATGTACACGATGCTATGTACCAGACCCGATGTAGCATACTCACTAAGTGTAGTGAGTAGGTATCAAGCAGATCCAGGAGGGAGTCACTGGACAGCTGTGAAGAACATTCTCAAGTGTAGGGTTCCTGGGCACACTAATGAGGTCTCACAAGGCATCAACCATGCCCGTTTCAAAATTTACGGTGCCGAGAAACCCTAGACTAGATCGTTAACTACAAGTTTAGGCGAAAAAGCAACTAGTAAACTACTTTACTAAGAGAATACGGAAATACAACCTTTGTAGATCCGGTCCTCCACCTCCACGGCTCCGTGATGAAGTCCTCTCCGCTGTCCAAATCAAATCCCGGGCTCTAGCGTCGGCTTCATCGGAGAAGAAGCGGGCTAGGTCATCGACGACGTGCCGAAGATGATCTACGTCGAGGCATCGCTAGATCAAGCTCCAACTTCACCAAGTCAAGAAAACTTGTGAAGGAAACACACTCTACTTCTTGGCAAGAGGTAGAGGATGAAGAAATAGGAAGTGGGTAGACTTTAGAATTGGATTTCTCACTCATTTCCATCAATCACCATTGATGGAGCTTGCTTTCTTCAAGTGAAGAAAGGAAGAAGATGAACAAAGAATTATGATAAGTTAATTTAAAAAGAAAAGAAAATGAAAACTTATCATAATGCAAACCATGGTCAAGTGTAGAGATTAAACTAGGGTTAGTGGGAATGGTTAGGGTTAAGGATGAGATAAGAATGGTTGACTTGATCAAAGCTTCAAGAAGCTTCAACATGAAACAAAATTAGCCACAATTCTTTTCTCATTATCTTTTCCAAAAGAATAAACAAATAAATGAATAAATAAATAATGGGAGAATAAACAAAACCCTAACCACTCTCACAACCATGGTTTAATCTTCACACAAATCCAAGTTAACATGTATCATCAAACATGATACAATCATGTGCACAAAATCATATCGCATATACAATGCGCACATCCGAGTGAGAAAATCCATTCAAAGTGAACCGATACTAGTTAATGCAAAGTAATATATCAAATATATAATTATACATTAAATCATTAAATCAACACTTGATTTAACGATCCGGTCATATCGTATATAACCGACTAGTATCTAATGTATCGACTTATCGAATCAACCCTCGATTCGATAACTAGGTTATATCGCATATAACCATTCGATACATTCATCGCGAGAATAGAATACGGTATCACATACACGCATTATTCTTGGTCCCGCACATATCTCATATGCGCTCCTATTTCGTTTCGCTTGAACCAGGAAACATCTGTGTAGGACTCTAAAGACTCGTCAATACGCCGGCAGCAGGTGATGATCATATCAAACACCCACAAGCCGCAAGCGGTCTGCTAAACGTAATGGCCACCCAGGTATTGAGAGATCAGAAGATCGACGAGCAAGCCCGCTCACACTCCTGTGAATCCAACCAGTAACACTTACCGTACAGTCCGGTCTGTTCGTCTGATATGTCGCATATCTCGCCTAGGGGTGGTAAACGTCAAACCCCAATAGCTCGATAAGTCGTGTCGATATGAGGTCTATAACAATTCGAGAAACTACTGGTAACACTTACCAGTAAATCTCAGCAACCCTGGCCAGGGATTTCCGGTTATAGCCAATCGAACACAGCGCAACATCAACTCCCTATACCGGGAGAGACGAATCCCCTCCTATCACTCATTGCCTCCATGTGATTCGGGACTGTACCCAAAAACCACCGTTTTGCACGCCCTCTTGGATGTGGTAAGATGGAAATCAAAGCACAGTGGGAACCACACAAGACTCTATGACGATCTCGGGTCAACAGACTACTCTGTACCAGTGTCACCAGAGAACTGCCATCTGACGTGAGGTATAATACCATCTGGGAGTTCTCGGCGAGTCCGTCCAGTATACCCAGTCTTTACTGAGCACCCGTATATCATCTCTGATGTCAAACACCGATGGATATGGGATCATCCATCGCCCATCTGTATGTGTCGAGAAGGTATACGCTAGTCTACACTGGTATATCGATGCCCCGTCTCGATACACCCACGACTAGGGACTTTGAAGGATGTACTTACGGACTACCATGTCCCCACTAGTATGATCCGCATCATAGTCCAGGTAGTCAAGTACACATCCTAAGGGCTTTACCAACATGTAACAGAGAGACAATCAGTATACACGTTAAGGTAAAAATCAACCAGATAGCATACTATCATATCGAGCAAGAAAGTCCTCCCTATATATGTCCCAGCATCCACTACAATATACATCCTATGTACAGTATTGGCCTCTAGGGCATACATATAACTAACAATCTCCCACTTGCACTAGGGCCATCTGTAGCAGTAGTTGTAGTATCTCATACTCAACCATCCCATAAAAGTCTCTCTCTGGGAACAGGCCTTCGTGAGTGGATCCGCTGTGTTTTTCTCTGACTCTACTCTCCTAACCTCGATCACCCTGGAGATCAACCATCTCCATGATCAGGTGACACTGCCTTAGAATATGTCTGGATCACTGATGGGACCGGCGTTCCTTGGCATAAGCCACAACTCCATTGTCTCACAATGGTAGGAACATAGTTCATCTCATGAACCATTATACATCCAAACAGCCTCTTTGGTAGCATCTTTAGTAGCGATGTATCCTGCCTTTATCGTCTAGTATGCCACGGTATCTAGCTTGGAACTCTTCCAACATACCGTCCCTTTACTGAGGGTAAAAACAATGCATGTGACTGACACTCAGTCGTCATTATCACCCTGGAACACTTCCAGTGATTTTCCCCAGGATCAACTGATACCATCTCACTACAACTAGTGAGTATCCTAACATCTATTTAGATCTATCTCACAGATCCAAAACCCAGGATTTAGGAGGTCTCACTTTGATCCTATATGGAGAATTATGGTGATAAGCGGAGATTGACCGAGCGTAGCATAGGAAACTCTTTCCTTATCAAGAGTATGTCATCCACGTACTCTACGAGGATCATCACTATACTCCCTACTACCTTTTTGTATATACAAGGTTCATCTACCATTCTGATGATGTCAACTTCTTTGACTAATCCATCAAAATAGATGTTCCAACTCCGCGATGTCTGCTTTATCAAATAAAGCATCTTGCACACGTTTCCGTTGCTCCCACTGTCTACGAAGCCTTCTGGCTGTGTACTTATAGACGCTATCTTCTAAATCATCATTTAGAAAAGCTGTCATGACACCCAACCACCAGATATCGTAGTCATGGTATGTAGCCGTGGCAAGTAGGATCCGGATGGACTTAAGCATAGCCACTGGAAAAGGTTTCATCATTATCCACACCTGGTCGATGACGAAAACCTTTAACAAGTCTAGCTTTGAAAGTCTCAACTTTTCCATCTACACCAAGTAATCTTCTCAAGATATACTTGCTCCTGATGGGGATTTAACCCTTCAGATATAGCAACCAAAGTCCATACTTTGTTGGTGTATAAGGATTCCATCTCAGATCGCTAAACATCCATCCATTCTTACAGAGTCTTACTCTCGATGGCCTGCTCGAAGCTAGTTGGGTCATCATCTCATGATGCAATCCTCGCTCCCACTGTCATAGAGAAACCGAAGTATCTCTCAGGTGGGTGAGGAACCCTACTAGATCGGCGGAGAGGCTGAGGTTCGTTGGTATCTACTGAATCCTTTGGTTTTACCAAATCATCTGCTGTAGTTTGTATAGCTGGAACCTTTCCAGTTCTACATTACAGACCTTGCCTCGAGCTTGTCCGGATTTTGGTTTTAGACAAAGGCCGGACAACCCCAAATCTTAACTAGCTTAAGACATGGGCTCTTCCCTTTCCATGTCACATATGAAGTGGTAGGCATCTGATTTGATTCGAACCCTATTCAATAGGTATCCAACTTCTCAAGTGCATAACACCCAATAGGAAAAAGGTAACTCAGTAGTACTCATCATAGAGCACACCATATCAAATAGGGTGTATCTGCTCCTCCCCGATATACCATCTGCTATGGTGTATTCGGAGGAGTAATGCCGAGAGATAATCTCATTCTCCTTTAGAAAAGTCCAGGAATTCCGTGCTCAAGTATTCTCCTCCTTGATCTCATCAAAGGACATAATACTTGTACCCGTATTGGTTCTCTACTTCTAACTTATATTCTGTGAATATCTCAAAAGGTTCGGACTTGTGTTTCAACAGGAACATATGTCTGAATCTTGAGAGATTATCAGAGAATGTAATGAAGTACAAAGAACCGGTCTTGGTATGTGTAGACAAGGGACCTACATACATCAACATGTAACATCCCAAGAGTTTACTAACTCTTTCTCTGTTTTCAGTAAACGGAGCTATGGTCACCTTATCTTTGTGACATGACTGGCAAGTTTCATAAGATGTAAATTCAAACTGATTTAAATATGCATCTATATGTAACTTCAGCTAGTTGGGTCGCATTGATATGACCTAGTCTACAATACCTCAAGAAGGAATCGTTCAATTCTGAACTCTTTCTCTTGTGTGTGTTCCGTATACTAAGAACTGTAGTTTGATTTAGAACATCAATGCTTTTAGATAACGTGCCTGAACCGATCAACCTTTGATATAGGAAATGTTCAAAACATTATCCAACAATACAAAATTTTATCATTTCTTTACTAATAAAGAGACTGATATGATTTTGTATATCAGGTTCGGTATCTAATAACATTCGTTCAGAATCAATGTATTGTAATACAGGGTGACAGTGACCGACAGACTTGGCTGCAACTCTTGCCCAGTTTTCTGCCTCATGAAACTTATCACCCGTTCTCAGTTCTCTACCTTTCTGTAGCCCTATGTAACAGATTACATATCTGGGATCCTGATCTGGTATCACATACCCAGGACGTAGAGGATACAGAGAAACAGTTCTTTGTAATGAACACACCCGAAGATGATGCATCAGCATGCACTCTCTTCGTTTGGGCGGCATGGGAAATCTGGTATTCCCCAATTTCCTGCTCTGTCTTATAACAATTATAAGTTGGAGCGGGACCAACGTTCCCCAGCTCAGTATAACAAGCGGGTTCGGTCAATAATCCGTATTATTATCTTGATTAAGGCCTGATATGGTCGCTACCTGGAGAGAGAGAGAAGAAAACACTCAGCGTGCGCTCTTTCAAGAATAGATTGGTTATTATTTTAACTAATCAGGATGGCTCCCACTGCTTTTATCAAATCTTCCTTCAAACCCTAAAAGGAAAGACTAGCCGGGATTAATTACACACTACAAGTTCGCCAATCTTTCAGCCAGGCCAGTGTCGGTACTTTGAGGGAGGTCCCCCGTGCTTTCGCACGAACCTAATTAATGTAAACCTCGTTTTCCCAGAGGCGTAACCCCGTTGACACCTACTTGATCGGCTAATTGTAATGTATAAAACTCTCCCAGGAGTAACTCTTACTCGCAGCGGGTATCGGGATCCAACTATCTCATAGAAGGTATGCAATCTCATTGCAAATTTCAACACTTGAAATTCCCGATAATATTTTGCCCGAACGATCTATGACCTTGACAAGGTCAACATACCATAGACCGCAAGTCAAGTTCAACCCGTCATTTCTTGATTGAATCAAACCCACCCGCACGACCCTTGACAAGGTCAACAAGGCCGCACGACTACCCTAACCCAATCTGCATCATATGCATAAGCAGATAAATACTGGTTAGCTACCGCACACTGCGCCTTGACAAGGTCAACAAACGCAGCACGAATACTAAACAGGATTTATCTGAAATGACGGAGGGCTACGACAGGTTTTTCTGAAAACTTATTGCGTAATGAACTTGATATCGTTGTAGAATCAAATGATTTTAAAATGGAGTGTTTTTTAGGCTTTTCTAGTTTTGCTAAAGGAGTCACTCCCGGTGAAGGGATCGTCGGTCCTTTCCTCGTCGAATGAGGTGCGGGATATATCACATATATCACTGTGCAAAGCAAAAACTCTTAAAAGCAATCAAAAGACAAACCGAGTGTGTAGCATCTGCCAGTTATCGCTAAAGGAGTCACTCCCTGTGAAGGGATCTCGGTCCTTTCCTCATCGAATAAGGTGCAGGATATATCACATATACCGCTGTGCAAAGCAAGAACTGTAGCTACCTATTTTATTTTGAAATTCGATTCTACAACATCTTAGGTTTCTTTTATTTCATTAATCACATTAATGAAGTCCCATCATTTAAGTACCTAAACATCACAGATAAATACGACGTACACTTATGCCATCCGCATTCGCCTCGATGTCCCCTCGTGCACCGTTAGGTTAGGTAACTAACGGCAGAGCGGGGCAGGGCTAGCGCAGGTGTAAAACATAAGTAACGTCTATATAATATATCATATATACTATATACAAGTATTTATCACAGAACATCACATGATCACATCACAGATATCGCAGCAGTAGAATCATATGAAATATTGGATATACTAGGACGTCCGTGTTTTCAATACGAGCCAGTATAAAACACGGATTCCACGGTCGTGATGAATAGCCAAACCCACACCCCTAGACCCCTACGAGAGCGGCAAGCAACCCTACCAATTCTGGAGTTAGAAGACTCGAACTCGACTCCTCGAGTTGGTCTCCCACTGGACTCCAGAACCCGGTTACTTGTGCTCCCCTCCTTGGGTCTATCGTAGTGCGGAAAAGTAAATAATATACAAAAGGTGACAACTTCCGCAACCTGGAAGTGCCCCAATAAAAGAGTATTACATACAGATTTTTTACATGAATGAAAATGAAAAACACTCATCTCACATAAAAACCACCCGGCTATTCAAACACGACGATCCAATATAACATATCCAGCAACACATAACATCACATGTCATCAACATAAGTAAATATGCGCATCCCAATTGTCGTTGACATATAGCAACGAAACCGGCGATATCACATATTACACTTACGGTCACAGAAAAGAAAGTGTAAAACTACAACAGTTGGAATCCGCAACCACCTCAGACATCGCATGCCTGACCAAATGAATTACTTAGACATCGCATGCCTAACAATTATAAACCCCGCATTTTAGTCTCATTATCGAAAACACTTTTCAATATCGAGTCGGGCAATTCAACAAGATTCCCGACAGTCTGATCGAATACTCGTCGCAAACTTCAGTAGACGGCCGCACCCCCGATACCGTCGACGAAGTGCACCAAGGCGGAACACCGCTACCGCGAACACCCAAACAGATGCTTTCGGCGACGGGGTTCTCCTACAGTCACTTGGTCGGGGCTATGGAGTGAGGCTGTCTATTAAGTTTACCCGGCGAGTATCCGCGTACGCTACGTGATTGCGACGGACTTTTGATCACATCAAAATTCCGTGGCAACCGATCAAGTGAGACTAAAGTGCTATGTTTATAACATTCATTTAGTTATCTCATAACTTTTGTGAATTCCAATTATTGTATCCCATTCCAGATAAACAGAAAATGTTAAGCTTTTCGATCGAACAGTCAAACACCCAAGTTTTCCCGATACAGCTCAACACATGAAACAAGTCTAACAACATTCAGTTCGTGCCTCAGTACCAACGGTCCAGCCGTAGAAGGGTCAAGCCAACGCCTCACATGTGGCACGTCGTACTGCCCCAAACCCGAAGGTTCAAAGGGCAGTTCAAGACGGTCACATAATCGAGTTAAGGTTTGTTGTCTTCTAGAGGGTCCATCGCGTTACTTGCACTACTTAGAACGTTGTTAAACTACGGAAAAATCCAACACTTGGAAATTTCCCGACAGGGGAAAAATTGGGTATTTATATCCGGTCGAACCTTTTAACATATTCTAAAATTTATCCGGAAAGCCACACAGACAAAATTTGATACTCCGATCGAAACACCGAATCCCCAAATAAATCCCAGAAAATTCAACTCTATAAAAAATATTAAAAATTCCCAGAAAAATCACCACTGGAAACTAAGAATTACTGTGCAAAATAATTTAAATACTGTGGCCGTACGGCCGCGAATCCGCCGCATGAGCCTTGCTCATGCCGCGGAACCGCGGTGGGAAAGTTGAATTAGGTCGAAGAAATTTACAGTAATTCTTAGAAAATCCTGCTTGATTTTCTGCATATTTTTAATGTTGAAAAATCCCAGATTTTAGAAAAAGGACAGAGAGCAATTTTGAAATGGGATTTCGGGTTCGTTCGGACTTCAAACTCCGTCTAGACTTCGCCTAAGGCTCTAGCTTGTCTCTGATACCACTGTAGGGTTCCTGGGCACACTAATGAGGTCTCACAAGGCATCAACCATGCCCGTTTCAAAATTTACGGTGCCGAGAAACCCTAGACTAGATCGTTAACTACAAGTTTAGGCGAAAAAGCAACTAGTAAACTACTTTACTAAGAGAATACGGAAATACAACCTTTGTAGATCCGGTCCTCCACCTCCACGGCTCCGTGATGAAGTCCTCTCCGCTGTCCAAATCAAATCCCGGGCTCTAGCGTCGGCTTCATCGGAGAAGAAGCGGGCTAGGGCATCGACGACGTGCCGAAGATGATCTACGTCGAGGCATCGCTAGATCAAGCTCCAACTTCACCAAGTCAAGAAAATTTGTGAAGGAAACACACTCTACTACTTGGCAAGAGGTAGAGGATGAAGAAATAGGAAGTGGGTAGACTTTAGAATTGGATTTCTCACTCATTTCCATCAATCACCATTGATGGAGCTTGCTTTCTTCAAGTGAAGAAAGGAAGAAGATGAACAAAGAATTATGATAAGTTAATTTAAAAAGAAAAGAAAATGAAAACTTATCATAATGCAAACCATGGTCAAGTGTAGAGATTAAACTAGGGTTAGTGGGAATGGTTAGGGTTAAGGATGAGATAAGAATGGTTGACTTGATCAAAGCTTCAAGAAGCTTCAACATGAAACAAAATTAGCCACCATTCTTTTCTCATTATCTTTTCCTAAAGAATAAACAAATAAATGAATAAATAAATAATGGGAGAATAAACAAAACCCTAACCACTCTCACAACCATGGTTTAATCTTCACACAAATCCAAGTTAACATGTATCATCAAACATGATACAATCATGTGCACAAAATCATATCGCATATACAATGCGCACATCCGAGTGAGAAAATCCATTCAAAGTGAACCGATACTAGTTAATGCAAAGTAATATATCAAATATATAATTATACATTAAATCATTAAATCAACACTTGATTTAACGATCCGGTCATATCGCATATAACCGACTAGTATCTAATGTATCGACTTATCGGATCAACCCTCGATTCGATAACTAGGTTATATCGCATATAACCATTCGATACATTCATCGCGAGAATAGAATACGGTATCACATACACACATTATTCTCGGTCCCGCACATATCTCATATGCGCTCCTATTTCGTTTCGCTTGAACCAGGAAACCTCTGTGTAGGACTCTAAAGACTCGTCAATACACCAGCAGCAGGTGATGATCATATCAAACACCCACAAGCCGCAAGCGGTCTGCTAAACGTAACGGCCACCCGGGTATTGAGCGATCAGAAGATCGACGAGAAAGCCCGCTCACACTCCTGTGAATCCAACCAGTAACACTTACCGTACAGTCCGGTCTGTTCGTCTGATATGTCGCATATCTCGCCTAGGGGTGGTAAACGTCAGACCCCAATAGCTCGATAAGTCGTGTCGATATGAGGTCTATAACAATTCGAGAAACTACTGGTAACACTTACCAGTAAATCTCAGCAACCCTGGCCAGGGATTTCCGGTTATAGCCAATCGAACACAGCGCAACATCAACTCCCTATACCGGGAGAGACGAATCCCCTCCTATCGCTCATTGCCTCCATGTGATTCGGGACAGTATCCAAAAACCACCGTTTTGCACGCCCTCTTGGACGTAGTAAGATGGAAATCAAAGTACAGTGGGAACCACACAAGACTCTATGACGATCTCGGGTCAACAGACTACTCTGTACCAGTGTCACCAGAGAACTGCCATCTGACGTGAGGTATAATACCATCTGGGAGTTCTCGGCGAGTCCGTCCAGTGTACCCAGTCTCTACTGAGCACCCGAATATCATCTCTGATTTCAAACACCGATGGATATGGGATCATCCATCGCCCATCTGTATGGGTCGAGAAGGTATACGCTAGTCTACACTGGTATATCGATGCCCCGTCTCGATACACCCACGACTAGGGACTTTGAAGGATGTACTTACGGACTACCATGTCCCCACTAGTATGATCCGCATCATAGTCCAGGTAGTCAAGTACACATCCTAAGGGCTTTACCAACATGTAACAGAGAGACAATCAGTATACACGTTAAGGTAAAGATCAACCAGATAGCATACTATCATGTCGAGCAAGAAAGTCCTTCCTATATATGTCCCAGCATCCACTACAATATACATCCTATGTACATTAATGGCCTCTAGGGCATACATATAACTAACAACAAGTACTTGAGAAGGACTAAAGAGATGTTCTTGGTGTATGGTAACGGAGAACTCCAAGTAGAGTCCTTTACCGATTCGAGTTTCCAGAGTGATAAGGACGACTCTAAGTCGCACTCGGGATTTGTCTTTACCCTCAATGGAGGGCGGTTTGTTGGAAGAGTTCCAAACAGGAAATCATGGCAGACTCGACGATGGAGGCTGAATACATCGCTGCCAACGATGCTGCCAAAGATGTTGTCTGGATGAAGAAGTTCATAAACGAACTTGGAGTGGCTCCATCTATTGAGCATCCAATACCTTTGTATTATGATAACAATAGAGCTGTGGCTTTGTCCAAGGAACCCAGGACCCATCAGAGCTCCAGGTATATTCTGAGGCGGTATCACCTGATCCGGGAGATAGTTGATCACCAAGAGATCGAGGTCAGGAGAGTTGACACGAAGGACAACACTGCGAATCCACTCACGAAGGCCATACCCTAGATACAATTTGAGAGACTCTTCGGGATGTTAGGTATGAGATACTGCAACAGCTGGCCTTAGTGCAATTGGGAGATTGTTAGTTATGTATATGCCCTAGAGGCCATTGTTGTACATATGATGTATATTGTAGTGGATGCTTGGATACATATAGAGAGGACTTTCTTGCTCAACATGATAGTATGCTATCTGGTTTCACTTTGTCTTAACGTGTTGACTTGTATTGTGTTACTGTAACACCTTAGAATATGTTTTGTGACTAATTATATTTTAATTTATGGTTTTTATTAAAAAGTTTACCAATTTGGTTTTTAAATATTTTATCCTAATTTTTTGAGTATTTTATTAGATTTTTCCTAGGCTTGCACACACTTGTGCATGATAACTAGGGTTGTTTTGGGGGTTTAACCATGATTAGCAACATGGTGAACTAACCATTCCCTAATCTAGTTTAATATTGTATTAGGTGTTTTGGGTTTAATAGTGTATGGTTGTTTTAAAATGAATTTAAAAAGCGGGTTTAAATTTGATTGTTCTAGTGTTGACCTTGAGAGAGAGAGAGAAGGGGTGCATTATGAGGCATGATGGCTTGCCCATGCCTTCATTAATGAAGAGAGAGGGAGAGAAAGGGTTGACTAATGCAAGCTCTCATTTCCCTTTTCCTTCTCATTCTCTCACTCTCATTCTCTCACACACTCACACACACACCCATCATCATCAGCAACAGCAGCTAAGACAACAACAACAACTGAAACAGCTGCAACAATAGCAGGAAGAGCAGCAGACAACAGCAGTAGCAGCAGCCTCATTAGCAACAACAACAACAATAGCAAGAGCAGCAGCAGCAGGAGCTTTAGCAGCAACAGAGAGCATCACAAGAAGATAGCAACAGCCGCAGCTCCATCAGCAGTACACACCAGCATCGGCACCAGCAGCTCCGGCAGTAGCAATAGCATCAGCAGCAGCCCAGGGCAGCAGTATCAGTAGCCAGGGCAGCAGTATCAGCAGCCAAGGCAGCAGCAGCAACAACCACTTCTCCAGCAACATGCAGAAGCTCTTCCTCCCCCATACACTTCTCCTCCTGCTCTCTAGGGTTCTTTAGGGTATATTTCTGAACCATTTTCCCTAGTTTGCTTAGTTGTGTATGGTTTAGTGTCGATTAGTGTTAGATAGCTAGTTTAGTGCTAAATTATGGTGATTTGTGAGATGTTGTGGCAAATTGTTGATTGTGTTAGCTACCTTAGTTTATTTAAGTGTTATTAGGGTCACTGAACTGAGCTTAGCCCTGGATTACACTAAATTACCATAAGGTTTCTAAATTGTACAAATTGATGATTTTAAAGCGATATATTGGCAATCTGGAATTTGCTTTTGACCCGGGGCCTTCAGGAAAAAATTGAGGAAACTGGGGCATGTATACTAGGTCTAGATTACAACACCAGAACACGAGACCCTAACTCCTATCTGTGGCCGCAATTTAAATCCATCTGGCCGCAAATTGCGGCCTGGTCAGGGGCTTTGGTCTTGGGGTTTTAGGTGGGGTACTCTACTGTGTATTGTAGTGTTTTAGCATGTCTAGTTTTGTAATATTTGACCTGTAGGGAAATCTGGGATCATATATCGTTTTGCATGTCCGTTGTGTTTGCGCGATACGCGCGATATGTGAGTGGGTTCTGTGATCCAGCGTGTCGCGGCGTGTCGCGATGGTTTTAGATGCGTATACACACGTTTTAGCGTATCGTGCACACGCGCGTTTAGTTCGCGACGCGAGATTCTCGTTTTGGTTCGATATCGCGTTTTGCGGAATATTTGACTTATATATGATTTCCATGTCTAAATTGCAGGTTTGCAGGCGGAGACTACGGACGCTGCTACAGGGGGAGCAGATGGTAGGATTCACCTAGCGTGGAGCGTAGGTGAGTAGATTTAACATTTACAGGGAATCGCCCGCATGGCGTTATGCGTCTGGGCTAGGATTCAAATACCTGTCGCATATTCTACGTCATTGTTAGAATTGCTCCTTTACTGTATTTCCTTGATATAGTTGTACTGTGACTAGCAGCCATAGGACACTGCACATATTATTGACGGCTCATGTTGCACGAGCACTGATTTTATGCTACACACACACTGTCAATAATTGCCATGTCACACACAACCCTTTATAGATACTATATTTCTTATCATACTTGACATCTAGCTTATCGGTATACCTATAATGTATCTTACCTTTAGTGATAGGTATATCTACACCTTGCGATACAGCTACAGGTATACCTTGTACATATTTTACTTATACCCAGGGTGGTATCCTTCATATTTTACTTATACCCAGAGAGATATACGATATCTTTTACTTATAGGTAGATACCTATACTTAGCTGTACCTTATTGATTTCGCATACATCTGGTTTCAGCTACATGTTCTCATTTATATGCTCACATTCAGATATATCGCATTTATTTGTTCTTGGATTTGCTCATTGTTTATTTGGGTTTTACATGGTGTTTTCTGGATTTGGGAACCGTGGGAGTTCATGAAATTATGTATACATTGAAAAACCTGGTTTCCTTGAGATGATATTTGCGCGTCCACCATGAGTTTTATCGGTGCTGATTATATACTCCATACGAGGTGTGGGTGCCGTATGAGAGTACATGGTGGGGCCCGGTATGGTTCCCCTCGGCAAGAAGATCGATGGATTTTGCCGATTGAGCCTGGAGGCGGGCGAGTACCTACCGGTGACAGTACCCATGACTCAGCGGGGGATCATGGAGACACCGCTGGGAGTCATGTACGTATGCATACGTCGGAAGGCGAGGGTCAGAGCTAGGCACTCATGCTTTCGGGATAGCGTATGATACGTGATCAGGATTTCTGTGTCGATACTTGGCACATTGGTTTTCATGATATTTCTTTTAATACCTTTGTATATATAACAGGGGATTTAGCCGTTGTTATATATACCCTTATACCAATATTAGTGGAATAGGACGCTAATATATGTGTATTTTCCCCATCATATTTATTTCTGCATATATATATATATTTAGGATGTTAGAAATTATTTTGAGATTCGACTTGGGATATAGGTGATTCATTGAGATTGGATACTGGATATTAAAGAGATTGATGATTTGTACATTCGGGATATAGGAGATCTATTCGATATTGTACATTGAGGAGATGTGAGACTTATATGATATGAGAGCCCAGCTTGGGGGCTGATTTGAGGATTTAGGATTGAGTGTCTTGATGGATTGTGATCCGGCCATGATGTCAGGTTTCCGTGGAAATGACATATTTCACCCCATACCTCACACTTATCTATTCTTTGCACAGATTCATATATTGGTTGTACCTGTTAGCGTACCCTTATGATAGTTGCATATCTACTTTTTCATATCCCTATTGCATAGTTATTGCATACTATTAACATGTCATCATTGCTTCACATATTGATTGTACCTGCTAGTGTGCTCTCCATTACCTTGCATTCACATGACATGTTATTACTGTAATCGCATATCTTACATTCATGCTGTACGTACATTCCTGCGATTACCTGCATATGTTATCTACTATTCACGACTTGGCAACTCACCCCCGTTGTGCCACAGGTGTTTCAGGTTGTTCCCCAGAGTAGTCGAGGCAGGCTATTCCGCTATTCAGCTTCTCATCTATCATCTTTTGCTACAGATATCGCATCAGCTCACAGTATACCATTTTGCTTAGGTGGGTTAGATGACTATCTGTATTTCATATTGTACATTCGTTGTATTTTGTACTCTCCATCTACTATTGTATTGTTGACTTAGAGACTTGGTGAGGACGCTATTGTATATTATTTATGGATTTGTTGCCTTTTATATACAGTTTCCTTCCTATTGTCTTTATTTCTTCGCTACGGCGTCGTATATTTTTGTTGTATTCATCTTGGTTAGTTTTTTTTACAAAAAGGGGTGTTGCCAAATTTTAAAGAAAGAAAGTAAGACTTTTAAAGAATTTGGGTTGCGATTTCAAATGTTTCAAAAACTTATATTATCTTTTCCGTATTTTCGTGGTCTAGATTTCTGGGTTTTGGCTTTCTTTTACTGCTTTACGTCTTTTGGCGTTGCGTAGTATTAGGGCCGTCACGGGCCAATTTTGGGTCGTGACAAAGTTGGTATCAGAGCGCTAGGTTTTTACCTTTCGGAGTGTAGGATGACCTTAGTATGATGGAGTTGGTATCTTAAGCAAAGAAACGTAGTGTGTGTATGTCTGCAGCATACCCATGATGCGGTACTTTGCATTAAGTGACATAAGTACAATTTGCTTGAAATTCCTTCCTTGATGATTCATATCCTTGAGATTCGATTTCCTTGTTCTTATCGAATCTTATCTCATATCTATTGATAGCCTTGCCGCCGATGACTATGGGGACTCAGAGTGATGCAGCGAGGGCCGAGGTCAGAGTTGGCTCAGGTGAGACGAGTACTGACCAGGATGGCACTCTAGTTGCACCGGTGCAGACGGATCAGCCTACTACTTATACCATCGATAGACTTTTGGCAGAGATGCAGGACTTCCGCCAGACGATGAGTTCATTGGTTGATGTCGTTCAGGAGCTACGACAGGAGGTTGTCACCCCTGTTACTCAGCTGTCTCTTACGATCAGCATGCAGCAGTCTGTCACCTACATAGTACCAGTGGTTGCAGCTCCAGCTGACGAGGCGTATATTCCAGAGGCTCAGAGAGTTCCAGGACAGTGGAGCACTCGTACCAGTGTACCAGCCCAGAGACAGAGCTTTGGTCATCGAAACAGATTTCGTGGCCGTCGCGGGAGTAGCAGAGGCTTAGGACGAGGACAGTCGTTCAGCTCTCATCCCCAGGATGGTCAGAAGTCAGCGCGTGGATGTTTTCGATGCGGGAGCCTTCAGCACTTCGTCAGGGATTGTTCCTTAGCACCTCGTCATGATCGGTTTCAGAGAGGCTGTGGACGTGGAAGATTTGCTCAGAGGGCTCAGTCTACCAGAGGAGTTCAGCCAGTTGCGGGTAGAGGGCAGACACAGGAGTTTGCTTCTACTCATCGGGACGCGCAGACGTCCAATGTGGAGTTTTCAGGTATCTTTTATTTATATGTTCTTTTGACGTATTCGTTTGTTTTCTTGCTTGTACCGTGGTTGGGTAGATTAGTTGTAGCTGTGTTAACTTCTGTCAGCGATTCTTTTGTTGCGCGACACGTATTTCAGTTGTGTGCCAATCGGATAGGAGATAGAGATTCGTCCGTCGTTTTGATCCTTCTAGAGATGTTGGATTTGACGTTCTCCTGGGCACGGACTGTTTAGTTACGTGTTAGGCGTCTGTGGACTACCGTGAGGAAACAGTCAAGTTTGTTTTCCCGGCAAGTCAGTTCTTGTTGTGCAGGTGGATAGTTATGCCGCCTCTCACAGCTTGAATTCAGCCTTTTTCGCTAGTCGGCTACTGAGGAGATGTCGTGGATTCTTAGCGTTCATTCGTGATACCGTAGCCACAGAAGGTTGTTGGACCGGGTTCCCTTCGTGCGAGAGTTTTTCCGACGTTGTTCCGGATGAGCCGGCGAAGCTTGGGAGCTTAAGGATCAGCTGCAGAGTTTTGTTGGGGAGTTTTGTGCGTCGGAGTGTTTCGCTTTTGGAAGCTCCTATTTCTGTTCGTCAATGAGGAAGACGACAGTTTAGGATGGTGTATCGACGGATCGTTAATTGAACCGGCTTACGATGCGGATAGGTATCCTTCACCTCGCATTGGCGATTTCTTCGATCAGCTCCAGAGTGCGAGACATTTTCTAAGTTTGTTTGGGATCAGGTCATCATTATTGCGGGTTCGGAGTGATGGCATTCCGAAGACTGCCTTGTGCGTGCTACGGGCTTTGTATGTTTGGTGTGTCATTGTACTCACCAGTGCCCTGGCAGCATTTGTAAATGTGATGAACCAGATTTCTGCAGGCCGTTCCTCAACCAGTTTTTGTTGTGTTATTTACGACATTCTGGTCTATCTAATGTGTCTTGAGGGACAGTAGTAGCACTTGAGGATTTGTTATGCAGATACTGGGAGAGCACCAGCAGTTGCAAAATTCTCGGAGTATTTCTTCAGGCTTGTTTTCTGTTGACTCCTAGGTCTTATAGTCACGGGAGACGGTTTCGTATGGTTCCGAGAGAGATCGTGGCCGTACAACCTAGGCCCAGACTTGTGTGCAGGACGGAGATCCGCAGATTTTTGGGCTTAGCAGGTTCTTACCGCCGTTTCATGCAGGATTGCTAGAGTAGTGCTGCACCGTCGACTGAATGGACCGGAAGGGAGGTTTCATTTCTTTGGACTGAGGCATGTGTGCGGAGTTTCAGCAGTTGAAGATTCTGTTAAACAACTGTATCAGTTCTTTCTTTGTTTTTGGTTCGGGCGATTTTGTTGTTAACTGTAATGTTTCTTGAGTGGGCTCGAGTGTGTACTGAGGTTACACTATAGAGTTATCGCTTTTGTGTAACGCCTTGAAAAGTCGTTTTGGTGTTTTCCTGAAAATCGGTGAAAATTAGGTATTTTTCCGTAAACCGTCTTTTTTGTTATTTCGCAGTTTAGGACTAATTATACCTAATTTGGATAGGTAATTGCTAGTTTTTAGTAGCTAATGAGTTACTTATGAAATTCTGGTCGTTTAAAAATTTTCCCTAATTTTTCAATTTTTTAATATTATTTTAAGCCGGTAAGAAAATACATTAAATTAGCGATAAATACAAATTTCTTTGGGCTAATTTTAATCTTTAAAATCATGTTAATTAAAATCTAGTTGTAATATAAATTTTTAATATTTTATTTCAAGTTTTAACTAATTTTTATTATGGAAAACGAAATTTATTGAATTTAAGCTAAAACTTGCAATTTTGGACTTGTAGGGGGTCTTTTTGCATAAAATTTCTTTTGTAAAACCCCATTCACCCTTCCCTCACACCTAGGCCGGCCCCACCTCAGCAGCAAGCCCATAAAAAAACTTCCCCATCTAATTTGAACAAAATGATTTGATAAGGGTTTTAAAGGGGTAAATTTGGAATTATGTGTGCTTTGATTTGAGTGGGTTGACTTGGGCTTTTCCCCACAACACCCACACCATCCCCACTCCTCCATTTCAGCCGAGAATTCCTGCATTCTACAGCAGCCCCCTCCCTCTTCTTGTCTATCTCTTTTCATCATCAAATTTCATCAAATTCCACCTCAAAATCCTTATAAATCCACAATTTCCTTCACAATTTCAAAGCAAAACCTTATTCCCTCTCTTCTCTAACCTAATTGGTTCAAATCTTGGAGAAAGATGGCATCTTTGGAGGCATATTGTTCTTGCTAGATCTCTAGTTGAGGTATAATTTCAATTCTTGGCTAATTTGTAGTTTAAAGTGTGTTAATTAGAACTTGAAAGTGTTAATTTTAGTGCTAATTTCTAATCTAGTTTTTTTAGTTCATGGCTTGAATTTTAATTAGGGTTTAGAAAACCATTTTTAGGTTAATTAATTTATTTTGCTATCTAGTGTTTTGCTAACCTAAATCTAAGAGGTGAACTTGCTATTGGGTTTCAAATTAGTGTTAGTTTAAGTTTTTCTAGTATGGTTTTTTAATTGCAATTGCTATTGATAAAAATCAAGAAAGGGTTGGTTGTGGAATATAGGTTTTGAAGCATAGTTAATGTGTTGAAATTTTGTGTAGTGGCTATCTAATGGTGTGACTTGGGTGATTATGCTAGGTTGTAGTCCTTTTTATCGCAAAACGGCGATGTTGCGCCGATTTTTGGAATGTTTGTGAATACTAGTTTTGTTATAAAATTATGTGACGAATTATTTATGATATCTTGATGATTGTATTGGCTTATCCTATGATATTTAGGATGTGTGAGTGCGGATTTTTGAGTGATCGGGTTTTAGCTTTGCCGGGCGACCAAATCGATGATTTTAGTTAGTTTTTGCGATTTTCGCGTGTGTTCCGCGCACCTTGTGCACGTTGTACCTAGCTTGTGAACGTTAGTATTTTCGTTTGGGATTTGCGTCGTTCTTGATATGTAACCTATGTTTGGTATTGATGTAAATTCCAGGTTCGGTCGCGGAGACGTCAGACGCGGCACGAAAGGGGAAAGCGGTGATTGGACGTGGCTAGCTAGGGATTCCGGTGAGCAGATTTAACATCTACGGGGGACTATCGTTTGGATGGCGCAAGTCTCCCGATAGTTTAAGTAGTTATGTTTTTAGTGATATTAGTAACTACATCCATGCCTTATTTGACCTACATATGTGAACCCATTCTATAGGACACCTGCACCATTACCAGGGTTTTTATATGCAGCACGAGCACTATTCATGCTTACACACACGCCCTGGTAATTGCCATGCCACCACACTAGATAACCTATAATTTGAAAGCTTTTACTATAATTGATGCTTTAACCTGTGCTATTGCCTTTAATTCCATAAGATGAAATCATAAGATTGCTAATCATGTGCATGTACCTCATCATGTTATTTGTTCATGCCTAGTCTATCAATCATACATCGCAACTTGATTATTGATACCATATGCATTCATTATCATTGGCATATACATTTATGAGGATTTCTTGAGATTTTGTGATATTTCTGGATTTCGGGGGAAAGCCGCAAAATTTCTAAACTTACTATATTTTTAAATATGTAATTTGCGGTTTTCTAGTGATGTAAGTGTCGCCCACCATGAGTTTGCTGTGGTTTTCGAGACCCGTTTCGAAGAGTTGGATGAACCGTCTCGGGCACATGGTGGGCCCGGTAAGGTACCCCGGGGCAAGAAGCTCGTGGTGCTGACGATGAGCCTGGCAGGGGACGGATTACCTAACGGTGACTGTTTGAGACGGCGGATATCCAGAGGATACCGACCGTGGCCGCGAGATGATGAGATATTGATATTGAGATGGGTCAGCCGGATGGCTGAGGCCAGAGATACTATGACATGGATATATGAGATTTGTGATAGTTTTGAGGTGTCGTTGCTGGACACAGGTTCTTGTTGATTCTATTGGTATTGTGCTGGTATTTCAAAAGAGATTCCTAAAGGAAAAACATGATTTCTTATACTTACACATTCAGACCACGAGTTGATTCATATTGCATTCATACCTGCTAGTATATTCATATTGCATACATACCTGCTATTATGTCCTGCCATACCTGTATTATAGATGCTAGGATGCTTGTGTGCATACTTGCGATAGCCTCTATAGATGTTATTTATTACTCACGAGTTGGCAATT
Organism: Agapanthus africanus; assembly: GCA_030015575.1. Taxonomy (NCBI): domain Eukaryota; kingdom Viridiplantae; phylum Streptophyta; class Magnoliopsida; order Asparagales; family Amaryllidaceae; genus Agapanthus; species Agapanthus africanus. Next base: position 247,534,302 of record CM057343.1, on the reverse strand, counting down.
CACCCCCGTTGTGCCACAGTCTTTTGCAGGTCCGCTCCGTCAGCACAGTAGCGGCGGGCGCACCGCTTCTTTTGCCTCTTTTGCCAGGACTCGAGGGTTTTGCTCGTAGGTGGGTTGTATTATTATTTTTGTACCATCTTGTATATTCTTTGTATCTAGAGCACTCCATCTACTGTATCTACCAGTATTGTTGTATATTGACCTAGAGGTGAGACTGTGAGATTTGAGGACTTTTTATGCTGTATTTTGGGGTCGAGCTCACTTGAGTCGACATGCGGTTTTTCTTATGCTTCTTTATGATTATTTTGCATGTTGTTGTTTTATATTGCGTGGGATTTGTGACCGCCTTTTGGCGAAGAGCTAGCTCCCGCTTGGGGAAGCCTTATTTGTTGGATTTATATATATTCTTGTTCTACCCATTTTGGGGGCCAGTATTTACAAAGGAGACTCTGACGAAATTTTCGGAAAAATTGATATTGTTTTTAAAAAGGTTTTATATGACTTATTTGATAAACTCGCTTTCAATTGATTGGGTTTTCTTCACTCTTTTGCTTATTTGGTTTTGGTTTCTGGGCTTTGGCTTACTTATTTTACGGACGTCTAGAGACGTTTCGTAAACTTAAGTGCCAGTCACGTTCCGTATCCTGCGGGTCGTGACAAAGTTGGTATCAGAGCGATAGGTTTTACCTTTTTGAGTGTAGGATGACCCTTGGTAGATGAAGTGACTTAAGTAGGGTAACGTAGCGTGTGTATGTCCGCGACATACTTGCGATACGGTACTCCGCCTAAGTGACTTTAGGATATACTTGCTTGAAATTCCTTCTTCAATTCCGTGTATCCTATGATTCTATTGCACTGTTCTTATTATCCTTTTTTCCTATACCAGCCATTATGCCGCCGAAGGCTACGAGGGCACAGAGGGCTGCCGCCCGAGATGAGATTCGAGCTGGATCGTCCGAGACTAGGACTGAGCAGGGTGGTATGCCTACGCCGCAGGGACAGACTGATCCACCTTCCCCAGGCCGTATGGATAGGCTTGAGACTGATATGGAGGAGTTGCGACAGATGATGGGGAGTATGCAGGAGCTACGTCAGATGGTAGGATCCCTAGTTGCAGCCAGTCGTACACCGAGGCTGGATGACGCACCTACTACATCCCAGACTACTATGATACCTGCTCCTACTACTACCGCCGTGACCATCCCGGTTTCACTACAGGATTTCATGAGGCTGAGACCTTCAGTATTCACCGGCACCAAGGCAGCGGAGGACCTACAGACGTTCCTTGACAGTTTAGCCAGGATCTGCCATTCGCTGAGATGTTCGTATGATCGATGGGTGGAACTTGCGAGTTTCCGTCTAGAGGGTCTCGCGCAGACATGGAGGGAGTCAGTCTTGAGAGGTCGAGCTGCAGGTCTACCGCCTATGACTTGGGCCGAGTTTACAGCGGTCTTTCTAGCCCGTTTCCTCCCAGAGAGCGTTCGTGACGCCAGAGCTCGTAGCTTCGAGGCCTTGGTTGTAAGTCCACGTTGCCCACCCCGGTACTTGCGGGGAGGCGGAAAACGGAATAAAAATCGAATTTTTATGAGCTTAGGCAACATGGACTAGACAAAGAAGGATCTTTGCTAAAAAAAAACAAGCTAAAGCTAACTAGAAACTAGCTAAGTGCTAGAAAGGTTATACCTTGGGCTTTATGTCCTTCTCTCCTTGCTCCTTGGAGTGATGGAAGGAGGTCACCTTAGTCATCTTCTCACGTCGAAGAAAGATCCACCCGAAAGCCTCGACCTTTGGCTTCAACTCCAAGCTAGAAGTAACTAGGGTGCAAGAAGTGCTAATACTTGAACCCTAGATGAGAGTAGAGATTATCAAGAGAGGATTTTTCTCAAGCTCAAGTGTTTCTCAACACATGAGAGGGGAGAGCTTGAGGGAGAGGAAGAACAAGAGAGAGAATGTGAATAATAGAATGAGAGAATAATATGAAGCATTCTCTCATATATGTGAATTATTGTAATTAGATAATTAGTGAGATAATTGTCATACTAAATCAAGACATGACCATTATCATTTCATTTTTAATGCAAATTGCAAGGATCAAAGAGCATCTTCTAAATGAAATGATGATGGTCAAAGTGTCAACCAAGGTCAACAAGTCAAGAAGGTCAAATGGTCAACATCCATAACCATGCACAATTATTAAACTAATATCAATTAACAATAATACACACATAAGCATTAGGGTTAATAAAATGACAATAGTCATTAACCCTAATCAAAGTCTTTTCCCTCTGTCTCAAGCAACTGTGCATACGCACCCGTATTCGTGATCCGAGGAACACGAATACAATGAGAAAAACCAATCCCAAATCATATACTAGGATCCGGCTTAAACCAAAGCCCGCTAGTATAAGCTGTCCAAACAGCAAACGTGCACAAGTGCGCGGATGTGAACGAACCCTGTCGCAAAACCATGCGACCTCTACTCATTTTTCCAAAAGGCGGATAGCTCTCTGTGTGGGACTCTAAAGACTCGACACTACGCTGGCAGTGGGTTTAACCACAGACCGCAAGCGGCACTAGCTGTACGTAACGGTCCCCAGGTAGATGTCGACAAGAAGACTGACGAGGTGAACCCTATCTGAACTCCTACTGAGCCTGTATGTGACAATCTCCGTACAGTCCAGTCTGTTCGTCTGATACATCGCATGGCGGGCCTAGGGGGCGGTGAACGTCAGTCCCCTAATAGCGGTACAAGTCGTGTCGGAGTGTAACCCAGAACACCCTGAGATAACACTGGAAACCTACCAGTATATCTCGCTTGCCCTGGCCAGGGACTACTCGTATAACGGCTCTCCTGGACACAGCGCGATGTCAACCCCCAATACCGAGAGAGACGAATCCTGTCTAACCGTCACTGCCTCCAAGTGCTTCGGGACTGCACCCAAAAACTACCTGTTTGCACGACTCCTTTGAGCCGTGGTAGGGTAGTAATCAAAGTGCAGTGGGAACACACTCGAGGCGAAGTGACAGTGTCAAGTCAGCGGACTAAGCTGTACTCATGTCACCTGGGAACTGATAACTGACGATAGGTATAATACCAACCAGCAGTTCCCGACGAGTCCTGTCCAGTGTACTCGTAACCTAACGAGCACCCGCATACTATCTCAAGTACGACGTACTGACGGCTGTGGGACAGACCGTCTCCCACGCTGGGATGAGAAACGCATACGCTAGTCTACTCCGGAGTATCGATGCCCTGTCTCGATAGTCCAACGACTAGGGACCTGTATAAGATGTGCTTATAGATCACCCAGCTCCCACGAGTGTGAGCGCCATCACAACGCTGGTAATCAAGCCAAGATCCTAAGGGCTCTAATAATATGTATATCAGCGATATGCTAAAAGAAACACATGCACATATTAAAGCAGAGACAAACCAAGTAGCATACTACCATTTCGAGCAAGATTGTATATACAACTGTGAATATCCCAAGCTTCCATCAAGTAATATACAAACTAGTATGATACAGTAATGGCCTCTAGGGCATATACACTAACAATCTCCCACTTGCAGTAAGGCCATGTACTGGCGTATCGAAGACCTATCATCTCGATCAGCCGCTCGAACAGAGTCTGGGGCAAGGCCTTGGTGAATGGATCTGCTGTGTTATCTTTTGAAGCAACCCTCCGAACCTCGATCTCCTGGCGATCCACGATCTCCCTGATCAGGTGATACCGCCTTAAGATGTGTCTGGATTTCTGATGGGACCTGGGTTCCTTCGCTAAAGCTATAGCCCCGTTTTTGTCGCAATACAGAGGTATTGGGTCAACAATGGACGGAACCACCTGAAGTTCTTTCAAGAACTTCCTCATCCAGACAGCTTCTTTTGCGGCATCAGATGCAACGATGTATTCCGCTTCCATAGTCGAGTCAGCAACGGTTTCCTGTTTGGAGCTCTTCCAACACACCGCCCCTCCATTGAGGGTGAAGACAAAACCCGACATGGACTTTGAATCATCCTTGTCACTCTGGAAGCTGGAGTCAGCAAAGGCCTCAATCTGGAGGTCTTTTCCGCCATACACCAAGAACATCTCCTTAGTCCTTCTCAGGTACTTGAGAATGTTCTTTACTGCTATCCAATGTTTCTCCCCAGGGTTTGACTGATACCTGCTTACCACACTCAGTGCATATGCCACATCCGGTCTGGTACACAACATCGCATACATTATAGAGCATACCGCAGAAGCGTAGGGTATAATAGACATGCGATCCCTCTCCAAATCAGTCTTGGGAGACATCTCTTTGGAGAGGGTGATCCCGTGACAAGCCGGTAGATTACCATGCTTGGAATATTCCATACTGAATCTCTTTAGTATGTGTCGATGTACCTGGACTGTGAAAGTCCTAATATCCTCTTGGATCTGTCACGGTAGATCCGGATACCCAGAATGTATGAGGCATCACCCAGGTCTTTCATGGAGAACCAGTGTGACAAGAACCCCTTGACAGATTGTAGCATAGGAATGTCATTTCCTATTAAGAGAATGTCATCCACGTATAAAACGAGGAATACTACAGTTCTCGCTACAAATCTAAAATAGATGCATGGTTCATCTGGATTTTTGATAAAGCCAAATTCCTTGACCGTCTCATCAAAACAGATGTTCCAACTCCGTGATGCCTGCTTTAGTTCATAAATGGACTTAAGCAACTTGCACACCTTTCCGCTGCTCCCACTCTGAATGAAACCCTCTGGCTGATCCATATAGACACACTCCTCTAAATGTCCATTTAGAAAAGTTGCCTTTACGTCCATCTGCCAAATCTCATAATCGTGGAAGGCAGCAATGGCAAGAAGGATCCGAATGGATTTCAGCATAGCTACTGGAGAAAAGGTTTCGTCATAGTCCAAACCAGGTCGCTGACGAAAACCCTTTTCTACCAGTCTAGATTTATAGGTCTCAACCTGTCCATCTACACCAATCTTCCTTTTGAAGATCCACTTGCATCCTACGGGTTTTATCCCATCTGGAGCAATGTCCAACGTCCATACTTTGTTGGTGTACATGGACTCCATTTCGGTCCGCATTGCATCCAGCCATTTTACCGAGTCGACGCTCTGAATGGCTTGCTGGAAGCTAGTAAGCTCATCAAAGTCTATGATGCAATCCTCTCTATCCCCGTCAATGAGAAAACCGTAGTATCTCTCGGGCGGATGAGACTGCCTACTACTCCTGCGGAGTGGCGTGGGAATGTCCTGATCTTTCGAACCCTCTGGTTCTACTAAGTTTTCAGTAATAGCTCGTGGTTCTGGAATTTCTTCCAGTTCTACAGCGCTCCCACTTAATTCTTTTTCTATGAACTGGTGTTCTAGAAAGTAGGCATGGCGAGAAACAAACACCTTTTGCTCCTCTTCGCAATAGAAGAAATATCCCTTGGAATTCTTTGGATATCCCACAAACTTGCACTGTACTGAGCGTGCCTCGAGCTTGTCCGCATGCTGCTTTTTTGCAAAAGCTGGACATCCCCATGTCTTAATGTGATTAAGATAGGGTCTCTTCCCACACTACATCTGATATGGTGTAGTAGGCACAGTCTTAGTTGGAACTCGGTTCAAAAGGTATGCAGCTGATTCTAGCGCATATCCCCAGAACGATCGCGGTAACTCAGCGTTACTCATCATGGACCGTACCATATCCAATAGGGTTCGGTTCCATCTCTCCGATACACCGTTATGTTGCGGAGTGTATGGAGGAGTAAGCTGAGAGAGAATTCCATTCTCTTTTAAGTAACCCAGGAACTCGGCACTCAAGTATTCACCACCTCGATCAGATCTCAGTGCCTTGATACTTTTGCCTGTTTGTTTTTCTACTTCATTCTTATATTCCTGGAATTTTTCAAAGGCCTCGGATTTATGTTTCATTAAGAAGACATAACCGTACCTTGAAAAGTAATGAAGTAAGAATAACCGCTTCGCGCATGTGTAGACATTGGACCGCACACGTCGCTGTGTACGAGTCCCAAGAGCTCGCTCGCTCTTACTCCGTGTCCAGTGAACGGAGTCTTTGTCATCTTTCCTTTGAGACAGGATTGACAAGTTGCATACGATTGATATTCCAACGAATCCAAATATCCTTCTGCATGTAACTTAGTCAACCTTCTCTCATTGATGTGACCCAGTCTACAATGCCATAAGAAAGTTTTATCGATTTCTGGAGACTTTCTTTTGTGTGTATTCTGGACATTGAAAATCTGCGGCTGGTTTAATACGTATATACCGTTGTTCAATGTACCTGACCCAATCAAAACTTGATTAAGGTGAATGTTCACTACATTACTTACAAATGCAAATTCATAACCTTCTTTAGATAATAAAGATACAGAAATGATATTACAGGTTGCATTTGGTACATAATAACAACTACGTAAAACCAAAAAGTGTCCATCAGACAATCCCAGGTGATAGTCCCCCACGGCCTCAGCATCCATGCTAGCACCGTTTGCAACTCTGAGGGTCATATCACCTGCCTTCAAAACTCTACGCTTTCTCAACGCCTGCAAAGAATTACAGATTTGAGATCCTGATCCGGTATCCAATACCCAGGATGTAGAGTTTATTGATAGACAGTTTTCAATAACATACACACCTGAAGCTGAAGCTGCAACTCGCTTCAAATCCTGTGTTCTGGCCTTCCAAGCCTTGCAATCCTGTTTCCACTGACCACTTTTGTGACAATAGAAGCATTCTTCCTTCCCCACCAGCTTTCCCGCTAACTTTGTTGCTTTTCCTTTTCCCTTCTTATCCACTTTACCGACACCGCCTCTTGGTTTGGCGGGGGCTTTCTTCTTCTTGCCCTTGGCTTTCGCCCTGGACCTAGAAGAGGAAGATCCTCCTACAAACAAAGTGGATATCTCCCTAACCTTCTGTAGGGTGCTCTCAGCACTCCTCAACATGTTCAGAAACTCGGAAAGTTCAACCTCCTTTCCTTGCATGTTGAAGTTAAGAATAAACTGGGCGTAAGTGGAAGGAAGGGACTGGAGAATCAAATCAGTATAGAGTTTATTCTCCAACGTGGTCCCAAGGTCCGTGAGCTCCTCAATGTAGCCAATCATCTTAAGCACGTGTTCTGCTACCGATGATCCGACGGCCAACCTTGCCGAAAACAACTTCTTCGACACTTCGTATCTTGCGATACGAGACTGCTCTCCATACAGTTCTTTTGTATGAAGAAATATGGACTCTAGGTCCATATTCTCGTGCCTCCTCTGATGTTCGTTGTCCATCGAGGCTAGTACGAGGCATCTGGCCTTCGTGCAATCTATTTCCCAGGTCTTGTAGATTTCCCTATCTACGACACTGGTTTTGGGACCTGGGACAGGGGGAGCTTTGGTGGTAAGGACATACCCCAACTTGTCATAAGTGATTGCCATCTTGACATTCCTGAGCCAATCTTTGTAGTTTGGCCCTGTCAATATGTTTTTATCTAGTAATAACTTAAGTCCGGTCATGTTGAATGGTCGCTGCAATTAGGAGAGAGAAAAGAAACACTTTAGAATGATGCTCTTGCAAGTTTAGAGTGGTTTTTAGTTTGTCTAAACTGGATGGCTCCCACTGTCTCTCGAATCCCTTCTCAAACCGTAAAGAAAGGATTAGTCAGGATCAATCTCACCGTACAATACTTGCTTAACCGTTCAGCCAGGCCAGTGTCGGTACTTCGAGGGAGGTTTTCCAATGCTTTCGTGAAGTTCCTTAATAAAGTAACCTCTTTTCCCTGTGGGCGTAGCCCCGCTAACACCTTTCTAGACACCTACTAAGTTTGTAGCATTGATCGTTAAGTGAGAGTTTTCCCGAGGAGTAGCATATACTCACAGTAGGATCGGGATCCAAATATCATCGTGTGATAAAACCGAAGGAATCCTACCAGAATTATCACACTCCAAATGGTATGCAGCGCTAGCAAGTTTCAGTACTTATGAAACTCCCGATGTGGATTTTTGCCCCATGCTTTTATGACCTTGACTTTGGCCAAAATATCATAAGTCACATGTCAAGTTCTACCCGTCATTCTCCTGGTTAATTTGGACCCACCCGTGCCTACCCTTGACTTTGGCCAAAATGGCAGCACGACTGTCCCAAACCAACGCATCTATCTATGCTGCACATGAATACCCAATAGCTACCAATCACTATGCCTTGACTTTGGCCAAAATACATAGCTTGAATACTTTTTGACCATTCATGTGGAATGACGGAGGGCTACGAATGGTTTTGGCGAAACCGTGAACGTAGTGAACTTGATATAATCGATGGAACGAGATAGCTTTTAAAAGGAGTGGTTCAAGCTCCGCGTTTAAAAGTTTAGTTTTGAAAAGAACCGAGTGGTTTTCAAAGTGTTCCAATCGACTTTTACGTGGTTTATTTTCTTGCATTAGTTCTTTTAATGCGTCCCATCATTTAATCCTACCATTGCAGAAAACAACCAAAATATGACGTACGCTTATGCCATTCGCATTCGCCACGGGGCCCCGTCATCACCCGTTAGGTTACTTAACTAACGACAGAGCGGGGGCTGGGCTAGCGCGGCTGTAAAACATAAGCAGCGCCTAAATAGTTATCATATATAAATATATAGCAATGATAGACATTACAGATCATAGATGAATACATTGGATATACTAGGAATCCGCAATCCGTTCGAGCCTGCAACGAAAAGCGGATTACACGGTCGCGGTGAATAGCCAATACCCCACCCAAGACCCCTACGGGTGCGGCAAACTACCCGCCAAGTACCCGAAGCGAAGCAACCTCCCTCACCACCGTGAGTAGGCCACTCGGCACTTCGAGATACCCGGTAGTTTGTGCACCCCCTCCATGGGTCTATCCTAGGAGCAAAAACAGTAAAAAGAATTATACAATGACGGCTACAACCCCGACCCGGTTGTGCGGCCAAACAAATAATAATATTACATCAATTTACATATTACAATGAATGAAAGAAAAAGCAACACTCATCTCACATCCACCCCGGCTATTCATCCGCGACAATCCAACCCATTCATATACACATACCATCATCAATCACAGATCATAGATATGTATAACCCCGACTAATCGACATATAGCGATTAGCCGACATTCAATACATATAAAACATCACAGATATAACCTTTTAGTCAAAGTGTATTGAAGTTCGGAAAAAATACGGATTTATAGGCCCCCAAAAACAAATTTCTATTCTGGAAAATCTGGGTACATATAAACCATCTTAAAAATCCTAAAACCAAGCCAGAAATACACTGCACCAAACTCGACCCAGAGAAGAGCCAAGATGGCCGTGGTTGCGCGGCAATAGCTTGCTATTGCCGCGGAACCGCGGCTCTTTGGTCGAATCTTTGGATTGTTTTTGGTGGCTTTCTTCACAAAACCCTGAGATGATTTTTGGAGTACAATTTATTTTGTTTTGAACAGAAATAAAATTAACAGAAACTTAGGGTTTTGAAAACTCGGTTTTTCGATTTTTCCGATTCGAACTTCGATACACTCTGCTACCTGGCTAGTTTATGTTTAGTTAGGCTCTGATACCACTGTAAGTCTACATTGCCCATCCCGGTACTTGCGGGGAGGCGGAAAACGGAATAAAAATCGAATTTTTATGAGCTTAGGCAACATGGACTCGACAAAGAAGGATCTTTGCTAAACAAAAACAAGCTAAAGCTAACTAGAAACTAGCTAAGTGCGGGAAACGTTATACCTTGGGCTTTATGTCCTTCTCTCCTTGCTCCTTGGAGTGGTGGAAGGAGGTCACCTTAGTCGTCTTCTCACGTCGAAGAAAGATCCACCCGAAAGCCTCGACCTTTGGCTTCAACTCCAAGCTAGAAGTAACTAGGGTGCAAGAAGTGCTAATACTTGAACCCTAGATGAGAGTAGAGATTATCAAGAGAGGGTTTTTCTCAAGCTCAAGTGTTTCTCAACACATGAGAGGGGAGAGCTTGAGGGAGAGGAAGAACAAGAGAGAGAATGTGAATAATAGAATGAAAGAATAATATGAAGCATTCTCTCATATATGTGAATTATTGTAATTAGATAATTAGTGAGATAATTGTCATGGCTAAATCAAGACATGACCATTATCATTTCATTTTTAATGCAAATTGCAAGGATCAAAGAGCATCTTCCAAATGAAATGATGATGGTCAAAGTGTCAACCAAGGTCAACAAGTCAAGAAGGTCAAATGGTCAACAACCATAACCATGCACAATTATTAAACTAATATCAATTAACAATAATACACACATAAGCATTAGGGTTAATAAAATGACAATAGTCATTAACCCTAATCAAAGTCCTCTCCCTCTGTCTCAAGCAACTGTGCATACGCACCCGTATTCGTGATCCGAGGAACACGAATACAAAGAGAAAAACCAATCCCAAATCATATACTAGGATCCGGCTTAAACCAAAGCCCGCTAGTATAAGCTGTCCGGACAGCAAACGTGCACAAGTGCACGGATGTGAACGAACCCTGTCGCAAAACCATGCGACCTCTACTCATTTTGCCTAAAGGCGGATAGCTCTCTGTGTGGGACTCTAAAGACTCGACACTACGCTGGCAGTGGGTTTAACCACAGACCGCAAGCGGCACTAGCTGTACGTAACGGTCCCCAGGTAGATGTCGACAAGAAGACGGACGAGGTGAACCCCATCTGAACTCCTACTGAGCCTGTATGTGACAATCTCTGTACAGTCCGGTCTGTTCGTCTGATACATCGCATGGCGGGCCTAGAGGGGCGGTGAACGTCAATCCCCTAATAGCGGTACAAGTCATGTCGGAGTGTAGCCTAGAACACCCTGAGATAACACTGGAAACCTACCAGTATATCTCGCTTGCCCTGGCCAGGGACTACTCGTGTAATGGCTCTCCTGGACACAGCGCGATGTCAACCCCCAATACCGGGAGAGACGAATCCTGTCTAACTGTCACTGCCTCCAAGTGCTTCGGGACTACACCCAAAAACTACCTGTTTGCACGACTCCTTTGAGCCGTGGTAGGGTAGTAATCAAAGTGCAGTGGGAACACACTCGAGGCGAAGTGACAACGTCAAGTCAGCGGACTAAGCTGTACTCATGTCACCTGGGAACTGATAACTGACGATAGGTATAATACCAACCAACAGTTCCCGACGAGTCCTGTCCAGTGTACTCGTAACCTAACGAGCACCCGCATACTATCTCAAGTACGACGTACTGACGACTGTGGGACAGACCGTCTCCCACGCTGGGATGAGAAGCGCATACGCTAGTCTACTCCGGAGTATCGATGCCCTGTCTCGATAGTCCAACGATTAGGGACCTGTATAAGGATGTGCTTATAGATCACCCAGCTCCCACGAGTGTGAGCGCCATCACAACGCTGGTAATCAAGCAAAGATCCTAAGGGCTCTACTAATATGTATATCAGCGATATGCTAAAAGAAACACATGCACATATTAAAGCAGAGACAAACCAAGTAGCATACTACCATTTCGAGCAAGATTGTATATACAACTGTGAATATCCCAAGCTTCCATCAAGTAATATACAAACTAGTATGATGCAGTAATAGCCTCTAGGGCATATACACTAACATTGGTCATGGCACCTGGGATGACGGTGTCTGAGTATGACATCCAGTTTACACAGTTGTCCCGATATGCTCCGTATTTGGTGGATACCGAAGAGAAGATAGTGAAGAGGTTCGTACATGGACTTGATGCCCAGCTATATCTTGCCATTGGCGCCCAGCACTACGACACTTATTCAGCTGCTATGGATACGGCATTACGGATGGAGGCACGCATATCACAGACTTCGGCCGTTTCTTGGCCGAAGAGGATTCGCACCGAGGTGCCGTCTCAGAGGCAGCGTGCCAGATTCTTTCCGAGGGATGGGCCCGGCTAGGGATTTGGATGGGGTCAGTTATATGGTTCATATCCCCAGGGACAGCAGCCGTCGCCTGGGTGTTTTGGGTAAGAGAGTTCGCACCATCTTGTCAGAGACTGTCCAGCGAGACGACAAGGAGCGGCGACCGTTCCGCATGTGACCCTACCACCATCACCACCCCCTCCTCAGAGAGCCCTACTTCCTACCACAGGCGATGCTCCATGCTAGTTAGGTGCACCCAGAGGCCGTGGACGCGGCGGTCCTGTTCAGAGAGGACGAGGAGGCAGAGGCCGAGGTCGAAGTCAGCCCGCTATCGGTGGAGGACAGGCCCGAGTATTTGCTTTGGCACCGCAGGATGCGCAGGCATCCAATGCCGTTGTGACAGGTACCTTGCCAGTTTGTTCTTTCGACGCACGGGTATTATTCGACCCAGGTTCCACACATTCGTACGTCTCTACACACTTTGCACCGATGTTGGGCCGTGAGTCGTCGTCGTTAGATCATCCGCTTGTTGTTGTTACTCCGGTAGGCGAGTCGTTTGTCGCTCGTTTTGTATTTCGATTGTGTTCCGTTCGTATCGGGGAGAGGGATTCATCGGTTGATTTGATTCTCCTCGATATGTTGGACTTTGATGTGCTTCTGGGCATGGATTGGCTAGCCACTTGTTATGCTTCGGTGGACTGCCGTGAGAAGGCAGTCAGATTTAGCTTTCCGGGAGAGCCAGTCCTTGTTATTCAGGGAGACCGCAGCGTCACCCTTCCCAGCTTGATTTCGTCTCTTCGCGCTGGTCAGCTCTTGCGGAAGGGATGTCAGGGATTCTTAGCGTATATTTGTGATACTCGAGCTGCAGAGGTTCCGTTGGACCGGGTCCCGGTTGTTTGTGAGTTCCCTGATGTTTTCCCTGATGAGCTACCTGGGCTACCACCTGAGCGCGACGTTGAGTTCTGCATCGATTTGATTCCCGGCTCGGGGCCTATTTCTATACCGCCTTATCGGATGGCCCCGGCAGAGCTTCGAGAGCTGAAGGATCAGTTGCAGGATTTGTTAGATAAGGGGCTTATTCGACCTAGTGTTTCTCCGTGGGGTGCTCCGGTCCTGTTTGTCAAGAAGGACGGAAGTTTGCGCTTATGTATCGACTACCGCCAGCTGAACAAGGTTACCGTGCGGAACATATATCCGTTGCCGCGCATTGATGATTTGTTCGACCAGCTTCAGGGTGCGGGGTATTTTTCGAGGAGCGACTTGCGATCAGGATACCACCAGTTGCGAGTTCGACAAGAGGATATACCAAGGACAGCTTTTCGCACGCGCTACGGCCATTATGAGTTTTTGATGATGTCGTTCGGACTCACCAACTCCCCAGCAGCATTCATGGATTTGATAAACCGTACATTCAGGCCGTATCTTGACTTGTTCATCATCGTGTTTATCGACGATATCTTGGTGTACTCCCGGAGCAGAGAGGAGCACGAGCAGTACTTGCGGATTACGTTACAGACTCTGAGGGAGCACCCGCTGTTCGCAAAGTTCTCCAAGTGTGCATTCTGGCTGGACAGCGTCGGATTCTTGGGTCACGTGATTATGAGAGACGGTATATGTGTGGACCCGAAGAAGATTGAGGCTGTTCAGCTGTGGCCCCGACCTACATCGGTTACTGAGATCCGTAGTTTTCTAGGCCTGGCGGGCTACTACAGGCGTTTTGTTCAGGACTTCTCCCGTATAGCTGCACCTTTGACCGGTTTGACCCGGAAGGGAGTTCCTTTCGTTTGGACAGAGGAGTGCGAGCGCAGTTTTCAGCAGCTACGGACTTGTTTGACTACGGCGCCGGTATTATCTTTGCCTTCGGGATCAGGCGGATTTGTGGTCTACTATGATGCTTCACGAGTAGGGTTAGGATGCATATTGATGCAGCATGGCCGGGTGATCGCATATCCTTCTCGGCAGTTAAAGAAGCATGAACAGAACTACCCCACTCATGATTTGGAGATGGCTGCAGTTGTCTTTGCACTGAAGATTTGGCGACATTACCTATATGGCGAGTCGTGCCAAATATTCACAGACCACAAGAGCTTAAAATACATATTTCAGCAGCGAGACCTGAACCTCAGACAGCGTCATTGGATGGAGTTGGTGAAAGACTACGACTGCGAGATCTTATATCACCCAGGCAAGGCGAATGTTGTGACAGATGCTTTGAGCAGGAAGCCCGGGGGTAGTCTATCCTATTTGCGCGCAGTGCAGAGGCAGTCGTCAGCAGATTGGCAGATTTTATGCGACAGCCGAGTTGAGTTCGAGTTCACTCAGAAAGGGGGACAGCTCGCGCATGTTCGTGCACGCCCACAGTTGCTTGACCGTATATATGAGGCACAGCGCAGAGACGACCGTTGCTCAGAGATCATGGCACAGATGGGACAGGGCAGATTTTCCGAGTTCATGATTGATGATCAGGGGATACTATAATTTGGGACCAGATTGTGCGTACCAGATGCTGAGGGACTGCGGCGTGAGATTCTCGAGGAGGCACATCGATCGGTGTACAGTGTCCACCCCGGTTCCACCAAGATGTACCATGATATGAGAGAGACCTACTGGTGGGACGGGATGAAGAGGGACATTGCGGAGTTTGTATCGAGATGCCTGACTTGTCAGCAAGTCAAGGCCGAGCACCAGAGGCCCGCAGGAGAGCTACAACCGTTACCCATTCCAGAGTGGAAATGGGAGCAGATTTCGATGGATTTCGTTGTGGGTCTACCCAGGACCAGTCGAGGGTACGACTCCATCTGGGTGATCGTAGATCGATTGACGAAAGCGGCTCACTTCCTGCCAGTGAAGACCACTTTCAGCTTCGCTCAGTATGCCCAGCTTTACATCGACGAGATCGTGCGGTTGCATGGTCTACCGACTTGTATCGTGTCCGACAGAGGCACCCAGTTTACCAGCCGACTTTGGCAGAGACTTCAGGAGGCATTGGGCACCCGTTTGAGTTTTAGCACAGCATTTCATCCGCAGACCGACGGCCAGTCGGAGCGGACTATACAGACTCTCGAGGACATGCTCAGAGCGTGCGTTTTAGACTTCGGCGGTAGCTGGGATCATCATTTACCGTTAGTGGAGTTCTCCTACAACAACAGCTTCCAGGATACTATTCAGATAGCACCTTTCGAGGCATTGTATGGGAGGAGTTGCAGATCGCCCGTCTGTTGGACAGAGCTCAGCGAGAGCAGTATTTTGGGGCCGCAGCTTGTTGAGGAGACGACAGAGAAGATACAGTTGATCCGAGACCGGATGAGAGCGGCTCAGAGCAGGCAGAAATCGTATGAAGGCAGGCGCCGTCACAGACTAGAGTTCGCAGTTGGCGATCATGTTTTTCTGAGGGTCTCTCCGATGAAGTGCGTGATGCGATTTGGGCGAAAAGGAAAGCTTAGTCCCAGATTTGTGGGTCCCTTCGAGATTCTCGAGCGTGTCGGCGCATTTCCATATCGTTTGGCTCTTCCACCCAGCTTTCCCGATGTTCACCCCGTCTTCCATGTTTCGATGCTCCGCAAGTACCTTCACGACCCTTCGCATGCGATTCAGCACCCAACAGTTCAGCTAGAGCGCGACCTTTCTTTTGCAGAGCAGCCGGTGGCCATCCTGGATCGGCAGGTGAAGAAGTTGAGATCGAAAGTTATACCGACCGTCAAGGTCCTTTGGCGTGGCCCGAGCAGCGAGGAGGTCACCTGGGAGACCGTGGGCGAGATGAGGAAGAAATATCCCCATCTCTTTGAAGGTACGCGTAGTTATATTTTTAAATTCGGGGACCGAATTTCTTTAAGGGGGGAAGATTGTAACGCCTTGAAAAGTCGTTTTGGTGTTTTCCTGAAAATCGGTGAAAATTCGGTATTTTTCCGTAAACCGTCTTTTTTGTTATTTTGCAGTTTAGGACTAATTATACATAATTTGGATAGGTAATTGCTAGTTTTTAGTAGCTAATGAGTTACTTATGAAATTCTGGTCGTTTAAAAATTTTCCCTAATTTTTCAATTTTTTAATATTATTTTAAGCCGGTAAGAAATTACATTAAATTAGCGATAAATACAAATTTCTTTGGGCTAATTTTAATCTTTAAAATCATGTTAATTAAAATCTAGTTGTAATATAAATTTTTAGTATTTTATTTCAAGTTTTAACTAATTTTTATTATGGAAAACGAAATTTATTGAATTTAAGCTAAAACTTGCAATTTTGGATTTGTAGGGGGTCTTTTTGCATAAAATTTCTTTTGTAAAACCCCATTCACCCTTCCCTCACCCCTAGGCCGGCCCCACCTCAGCAGCAAGCCCACAAAAAAATTTCCCCATCTAATTTGAACAAAATGATATGATAAGGGTTTTAAAGGGGTAAATTTAGAATTATGTGTGCTTTGATTTGAGTGGGTTGACTTGGGCTTTTCCCCACAACACCCACACCATCCCCACTCCTCCATTTCAGCCGAGAATTCCTGCATTCTACAGCAGCCCCCTCCCTCTTCTTGTCTATCTCTTTTCATCATCAAATTTCATCAAATTCCACCTCAAAATCCTTATAAATCCACAATTTCCTTCACAATTTCAAAGCAAAACCTTATTCCCTCTCTTCTCTAACCTAATTGGTTCAAATCTTGGAGAAATATGGCATCTTTGGAGGCATATTGTTCTTGCTAGATCTCTAGTTGAGGTATAATTTCAATTCTTGGCTAATTTGTAGTTTAAAGTGTGTTAATTAGAACTTGAAAGTGTTAATTTTAGTGCTAATTTCTAATCTAGTTTTTTTAGTTCATGGCTTGAATTTTAATTAGGGTTTAGAAAACCATTATTAGGTTAATTAATTTATTTTGCTATCTAGTGTTTTGCTAACCTAAATCTAAGAGGTGAACTTGCTATTGGGTTTCAAATTAGTGTTAGTTTAAGTTTTTCTAGTATGGTTTTTTAATTGCAATTGCTATTGATAAAAATCAAGAAAGGGTTGGTTGTGGAATATAGGTTTTGAAGCATAGTTAATGTGTTGAAATTTTGTGTAGTGGCTATCTAATGGTGTGACTTGGGTGATTATGCTAGGTTGTAGTCCTTTTTATCGCAAAACGGCGATATTGCGCCGATTTTTGGAATGTTTGTGCTTACTAGTTTTGTTATAAAATTATGTGATGAATTATTTATGATATCTTGATGATTGTATTGGCTTATCCTATGACATTTAGGATGTGTGAGTGCGGATTTTTGAGTGATCGGGTTTTAGCTTTGCCGGACGACCAAATCGACGATTTTAGTTAGTTTTTACGATTTTCGCGTGTGTTCCGCGCACCTTGTGCACATTGTACCTAGCTTGTGAACGTTAGTATTTTCGTTTGGGATTTGCGTCGTTCTTGATATGTAACCTATGTTTGGTATTGATGTAAATTCCAGGTTCGGTCGCGGAGACGTCAGACGCGGCACGAAAGGGGAAAGCGGTGATTGGACGTGGCTAGCTAGGGATTCCGGTGAGTAGATTTAATATCTACGGGGGACTATCATTTGGATGGCGCAAGTCTCCCGATAGTTTAAATAGTTAAGTTTTTAGTGATATTAGTAACTACATCCATGCCTTATTTGACCTACATATGTGAACCCATTCTATAGGACACCTGCACCATTACCAGGGTTTTTATATGCAGCACGAGCACTATTCATGCTTACACACACGCCCTGGTAATTGCCATGCCACCACACTAGATAACCTATAATTTGAAACCTTTTACTATAATTGATGCTTTAACCTGTTCTATTGCCTTTAATTCCTTAAAATGAAATCATAAGATTGCTAATCATGTGCACGTACCTCATCATGTTATTTGTTCATGCCTAGTCTATCAATCATACATCGCAACTTGATTATTGATACCATATGCATTCATTATCATTGGCATATGCATTTATGAGGATTTCTTGAGATTTTGTGATATTTCTGGATTTCGGGGGAAAGCCGCAAAATTTCTAAACTTACTATATTTTTAAATATGTAATTTGCGGTTTTCTAGTGATGTAAGTGTCGTCCACCATGAGTTTGCTGTGGTTTTCGAGACCCGTTTCGAGGAGTTGGATGAACCGTCTCCGGTACATGGTGGGCCCGGTAAGGTACCCCGGGGCAAGAAGCTCGTGGTGCTGACGATGAGCCTGGTAGGGGACGGATTACCTACCGGTGACTGTTTGGGACGGCAGATATCCAGAGGATACCGACCGTGGCCGCGAGATGATGAGATATTGATATTGAGATGGGTCAGCCGGATGGCTGAGGCCAGAGATACTATGACATGGATATATGAGATTTGTGATAGTTTTTAGGTGTCGCTGCTGGACACAGGTTCTTGTTGATTCTATTGGTATTGTGCTGGTATTTCAAAAGAGATTCCTAAAGGAAAAAACATGATTTCTTATACTTACACATTCAGATCACGAGTTGATTCATATTGCATTCATACCTGCTAGTATATTCATATTGCATACATACCTGCTATTATGTCCTGCCATACCTGTATTATAGATGCTAGGATGCTTGTGTGCATACTTGCGATAGCCTCTATAGATGTTATTTATTACTCACGAGTTGGCAACTCACCCCCGTTGTGCCACAGTCTTTTGTAGGTCCGCTCCGTCAGCACAGTAGCGGCGGGCGCACCGCTTCTTTTGCCTCTTTTGCCAGGACTCGAGGGTTTTGCTCGTAGGTGGGTTGTATTATTATTTTTGTACCATCTTGTATATTCTTTGTATCTAGAGTACTCCATCTACTGTATCTACCAGTATTGTTGTATATTGACCTAGAGATGAGACTGTGAGATTTGTGGACTTTTTATGCTGTATTTTGGGGTCGAGCTCACTTGAGTCGACATGCGGTTTTTCTTATGCTTCTTTATGATTATTTTGCATGTTGTTGTTTTATATTGCGTGGGATTTGTGACCGCCTTGTGGCGAAGAGCTAGCTCCCGCTTGGGGAAGCCTTATTTGTTGGATTTATATATATTCTTGTTGTACCCATTTTGGGGGCCAGTATTTACAAAGGAGACTCTGCCGAAATTTTCGGAAAAATTGATATTGTTTTTAAAAAGGTTTTTTATGACTTATTTGATAAACTCGCTTTCAATTGATTGGGTTTTCTTCACTCTTTTGCTTATTTGGTTTTGGTTTCTGGGCTTTGGCTTACTTATTTTACGGACGTCTTGAGACGTTTCGTAAACTTAAGTGCCAGTCACGTTCCGTACCCTGCGGGTCGTGACATTTTGCTTCCCTACATTTGGAGGAAGTATGAGAAGGATATTCCACTCATGATCTGGAGATGGCCGCGATGGTTTTGCGTTGGAGATTTGGAGACACTACTTGTTCGAGAGTCGTGTCAGATTTTCCACGGACCACTAGAGCTTAATGTACATCTTCCTACAGCGGATTTGATTGTTGTGATAGTCTTCTGCAGATTTACAGTTTTTGTGTGATCGTCGAGTACAGCTTTAGTTCGTCTCTACGGAGGGGACAGCTTGCTCATGTCCGCGCCCGACCACCTTCCTTAATTCGTTTTCGCGAGGCACTGCCCGCCGATGCTCGTCGTCAGAGATACTTGAGCATACTCGGCTGTATAATGATTCAGAGACCTTGAATTGTGACAATGGTGTGCTAAGTTAGGGACGCGTTTATGTACCTGGTATCATCGGGTAGAGACGTGTAATCCTAGAACATGCACATCTTTCAACTCTCTGTATGCATTCAAGTTCCACCAACATTTAGCGTGACTTTTGAGATAGTTACGGGTGGACAGGGATGTAAGGAGAAGTTTCAGGTTTCGTTTCAAGGTGTCTGTCTTGTTGTGTGCTTGGGTCGAGCATCTGAGGCCGACTGGAGAGTTGCAACCTTTAACCGTTCCGAAGTAGGAGTGGGAGTAGATCTCCACGAATTTCGTTATGGTTTCTACCCAAGTTTAGTCAGAGTGTGACTCCATTCGGATTCTTGTCGTCCGGTTATACTCAATGTGCTCAGTTGTTTCTTGTTAAGTTGTGTGTTTGTTTGATTGTTGTCGGCAGTTGGGGATCGTCACTCGCCATCGTTAGGGTTCTCCTTCGATAGCTGTTATCAGGAGACACTCTAATTGGCAACCTTTAGGTTTAGGGGTTAGGTCGTGTCGATCACCAGTCTATTCTTCTGACTCTGCGTAAGTAGGATTTTGGACCCCAGCTAGTCTAGAGCTTCGGAGATGGTCCAGTTGTGTTAGGTCAGGATGGAAATTGTCCATTGCGAACTGAGGTCTTATACCGACTGTGTTAGCCATAGACTCAAGTTCGCAGGGACAGATCATGTATTCCTATGGACTTCCGATGAATGACGTGTTGGCTTTTGGGAAGCTTATCCCAGGATTTTAGGTCCTTTTAAGATCCTATAGGCGAGTTAGTTTCGTTGCCTTTAATTTGGCTCTTCCGCCCAGATTATTGGATTTTCACCCCGTATTCCTTGTGATGATACTTCGCAATTACCTTCATGACCTTTCTCACATGGTTGGCACCAGACCAATTAGCTTGACGCGATCTTGCGTTCACCAGCAGCCAATGGTATTAATGGCTCGGCAGGTAGAGGAACATCGGTCAAGGGTCTTGCCATCTGTGAAGGGTTTTTCTTGGGCGTAGCCGTATAGAGAGGTAATCACTTGGGAGGCTGCGAGCGAGATTTGAGAGTTGTAATCTTCTCTTTGAAGGTACGTGTAGCAGTATTTTTTTTAAAATTCGGGGATGAATTTCTTTTAAGGGGAGGAGATTGTAACACCTTAGAATATGTTTTGTGACTAATTATATTTTAATTTATGGTTTTTATTAAAAAGTTTACCAATTTGGTTTTTAAATATTTTATCCTAATTTTTTGAGTATTTTATTAGATTTTTCCTAGGCTTGCACACACTTGTGCATGATAACTAGGGTTGTTTTGGGGGTTTAACTATGATTAGCAACATGGTGAACTAACCATTCCCTAATCTAGTTTAATATTATATTAGGTGTTTTGGGTTTAATAGTGTATGGTTTTTTTAAAATGAATTTAAAAAGGGGGTTTAAATTTGATTGTAGAGAGAGAGAAGGGGTGCATTATGAGGCATGATGGCTTGCCCATGCCTTCATTAATGAAGAGAGAGGGAGAGAAAGGGTTGACTAATGCAAGCTCTCATTTCCCTTTTCCTTCTCATTCTCTCACTCTCATTCTCTCACACACTCACACACACACCCATCATCATCAGCAACAGCAGCTAAGACAACAACAACAACTGAAACAGCAGCAACAATAGCAGGAGGAGCAGCAGACAACAGCAGTAGCAGCAGCCTCATTAGCAACAACAACAACAATAGAAAGAGCAGCAGCAGCAGGAGCTTTAGCAGCAACAGAGAGCATCACAAGAAGATAGCAACAGCAGCAGCTCCATTAGCAATACACACCAGCAGCTCCGGCAGTAGCAGTAGCAGCAGCAGCAGCCCAGGGCAGCAGTATCAGCAGCCAAGGCAGCAGCAGCAACAACCACTTCTCCAAAAACTTGCAGAAGCTCTTCCTCCCCCATACACTTCTTCTCCTGCTATAACGTTTTGAAAATCGTTTCGGTGAAATTTCGAAAAATCGGTAAAATAAGGGGGTTTTCTGTAAAAAGTCAAAATACAAATATCTTATTATAAAAATTAAATATACATATTCTAGCTATGTAATTGCAATTATTTGGTGTTTATTGAGCCTCTGGTGAAATTTCAAATTTTCTGAAAAAAATTATTCTATTATTATTTTAAGCCGTCACTAATACGTTTAATTAGGGAAAATTACAAATTGGAATGAGTTGAAACAAATTTTGTGCATCATAAAACATTAAATAAAATTTTATCATGTGGTTTTTGGAATGAAATCGTTTGCTAAAACGGTTTAGAAAATATCGAAGAAAAAGGCTTTTTTCGGTGAAATTAGTGTTAATGGGAATTGGGGTTTAGCATTTATCTTTTTCCTAACCCACACACCCACACCTCACCCTCTCTCCCCCCTCCCTATATGGCCGGCCCCAACATGACAGCCCTCCCCCTCTCCCTCTCTCCAATCACTTCTTTGGTCAAAAGAAAAGAAAAGAAAAGAGTAGAAAATGATATAATTTGAGTTGACTTTGACTTGAACTAACTTTCTCCACCTCACTCTCTCTCCTCCCTCACCCAACCCCCCCACATTCTGGCCGAAACCAGCAACCCCCCAATAGCCCCCTTTTCCTCTTCTCCTCTCTTTGTTCCATCAAAGAAAATCCAAAAAAAAAATCCACTAAAAATCAAGCAAAAATCCAAATCAAAATCCGACTCCTACCCATTTTAGCTTAGCCCGTATAGCATGGATCTTTGTGAAAAGAGAGCATTTTGGGAGGCCATGGATGCTTGTGGATCTTCAAATATTTTTGGGTATAATTCTAAACATTTTTGCTTAATTTGTTACTAATTTCTTAAAGCTAAGTTAATTAAGTGTTTAATTAGGTGTTTAAGAAAGAAAAAGGTTTTGAATTGAAGTTTGAAATTTCAACTGTATGGTTTTGAATGAAGATTAGGGTTTGAGCATTTGATTAGGATTGTGATGGGTAGATTAACACATAATTGCTTGCAAAAATCAAATCTAGTTGCTAGTTGCATTTTTGTTAATTTAAATTTGTGATAAGTATATATATTGCAAACTAGTTTTTGTAAATATTGTGTTAAATTGAGAATTAAAATATGGTTAGGGTTTTTATCATATTATTAACTTTATTAAGTGTAGTTTAACACTTTAGTTCATGGAAATCCAACCTAAATTGTAGTTTGTGCATTTTTGCTATGAAATTGTAAAAAAGGGTATTTTGTAAACTAGAATATTAGGGTTTTTGGAATTTAATGAGATTAAATTCCGGAAATTGTTTCTATGACTTATTTAAGATATTTAATAAATATATTGGCCGCTACATTCATTTAAACATCCTGTTTTGTACAAAAACGGCGAATTGTGCTTGCTAGATTTTCGGAAAAGTGACTTTTTAAGTAAACTTGGGGTTTTTGTGAGTTTTAACCTAGTTTATATTAAAATTAGTGTTCGTGAATGTGCAAATGAGTGTGATTGGATTTTTCTCGATGGTTTGACGTTTGTACATCGACATCGAGGGTTGGTTTGACTATTCTTGCATGCGTAGGCGATAGGTTTGGACCTATGCGTGATACGCGTGCCGATTTGATTTTCGTATGCCGTTTCGACGTCGAATTTAGTTTTAATGCGATACGGTGCGTTATGATATGTAGGTACCCCATGTGGACTTCGAGACGACAAGCAAGCGCATGGCGACGTCGGCACCGGCGAGCGAGGACCAGGTGAGTAGATTTATATCTACGGGGAGAAGTCGGGTGGATGGCGTATAGCACCCCCGCAGTCCGTGGTGGTGTATACGGATGCGTATACACACCAACATTTATTATATGTTATTTGGGATTAATAACGTTGCTTAGGACGGATATTGGTGTGTTGGATTACCTTAGTGTTGCGAACCCTAGGGTAGTGTTGCACTACACATACACACATACATACTTGCATACATTCCTATTGATATGTGCTCATGGGATTCTTTATAGTTATGGGTTCACATGGGTATGGGACTATGGGTTCATATGGGTATGGGACTATGTGTTCACATACGGATTTGAGGATGATACTTAGGATTGAGCTGAGTCGATGAGATTTGATTTGAGGCCGTGAGATCGGTGATATAGCAGGGTTCGTATTTGAGATACGACATGACGTTGTAGCGGGTCCTTGACGTAGTGTTTCACACACGTCCATGCATACGTAGGCGGTATCAGTATGGTACTAGACGTAGATCAGTACCCCGATCATGATATTTGATAAAGAGGATACCAGGTGAATAGTATAATGAATGTGATATTGACCCGTACCCAGATTGGGATGCCGTACGACGGATTTACGTACGAGCAATATTGATGATTCATCCGCACTCTTGACTTGGGATGCCTGATTATAGATATGGTATCGGATATGATATTATTGAGGCGGGATCACCGACTATACATATACATGTATGTATATGTATCGACTCAGATGATAGGCGGTTTCCTTACCTGTACTTTAGCTTGTTAGTTCAGCTGTATAGTTTAGTGTAGTTGTTAGATTAGATTAGACTTCTTACCTATTTCAAAAACCAACGAATCGTGGGCATTCTTAAAGACAGCCCAAGGGATCCTACGGATATTTCAAAACACGTATCTTTTCATAAAAACACCGTAGCCCCTATTTTCAAAACCCATGATTCTTGTTATTTCAAAAGGCACCATTTGTAGGACTTATATTAGATTAATGCAGATTGTTATAGTTGCGTCTAGTTTTCAGCTCCCGCTCATTTTTGTGGTCCGCTTCGCATCGCATGCTTATTTTTTGTTTCATACTCCATTAGTGATATCATGCTGTTAGGACACCAGCACCATTACCGATGATGCGTAGGTACCACGTACACTTAATTGCCGGCTCACACACATCTTCATCGGTAATTGCCATGTCACGTACACCTTAGAAAATATTATTGCTTAAGTTAGCTAGATAGGTAGTAGTTTGACATAATATTAGTGTACTTACCTTATATGCCAGCTTAGATATTATAGTTATTACTTGTCACTTCATGCATACTGTTATTCATCGTTATGCCGCATTCATGGATTCTCATGCATATATTCACTATTTTACGTGTTATTGAGGTTTTGGATTCGGATTTCCATGAGATTTTCTGGATTTGGAGGAAAACCGCAAAAACATAAATAAACCTTTTCTCTCTTTTAAAAATAAAAAGTGCGGTTTTCCTATGATGTATGAGTCGTCCACCATGAGTTTGCTGATGGATTTCGAGACCCGATTCGAGGAGTGGAGGAACCGTTTCGAGTACATGGTGGGCCCGATATGGTACCCCGGGGCAAGAGGAATGTGGTGTTGACGTTGAGCCTGGCTGGGGAGTACTACCTACCGGTGATATTACCCGACACGTCGGATATCCGGAGGATACCGTCGTGGTCTTGAGATGGATGGTAGGGGCCGGTCTGGACTGACGGCGCCCTAAATATTGTGATTGAGACATTGATATTTCGAGACATTGAGATTTATGTTTTGTGTCGATGCTAGACACTGTTGTTACTGATTTCATTTATGATACCTCAGTTTAAAAATACAAAGGAAATCTCACTAATTTATGAAAACAGTTCTTCATTTACATGTATTATGTTTTCATGCATTCATACCTCATTCATATGATATATTGCTACCTGAGGCACTGACACGGGCATATGAGATTACACTCGGGTTAGATATTTACCCTAGCCTTGTTATAGGCTACGTGTTATTCATATATTTGAGGACATATTATGATCATTGACCTAGGTTGCGTTATTTATGCGATTTCTATGCGTAGATATTTTTCTATTCACGAGTTGGCAACTCACCCCCGTTGTGCCCCAGTTTCTTGCAGGTTTTCCGTACAGGTTTCATTACGGCTTTGCGGGCTCAGTTTCATTCAGGTAACTTGCTAGTAGGTGGGTTTTTCTTGTATCGTACCCATCATATTACCTTGTATAATATTATTCCGTTGTATCTAGTAAATTCCATCAACCAAACATGTATTTATTGAGATAGAGACCAGTGTTGTTTATTCTTTCGACCTTAGAGTCGCTCGTTATATTTCTGGTGGTTTTGAGTTTCCTTTGAGTTTTGATCCTCGTCGTTGGCGTTGTATATTATATTGCTTGTGTGGTTGTGACCGTCGATTGATGAAGAGCTAGCTCCCGCTTGGGGATGCCTTTTTATTGATTTCGTATACTATTCATGTTGTATCCCGTTTGGGAGCCAGTATTTACAAAGGAGACTCTGCCGAAATTTTCAGTAAATTTTGATGTTCTTAAAAACCGCATAATTCGGCTTATGCTATTAAAACTACTTGTTTTAAATTGGTTTTCCTTCACTCTACTTCTTTTCTTGGTTTTGATTTCTGGGTTTTCGGTTTACTTAGATTACGTACGCCTTGAGACGTTTCGTAGTTTAAGTGCCGGTCATGTTCCGTACTTTCGGGACGTGACAAAGTTGGTATCAGAGCGTTAGGTTTTAACCTTCGGAGCGTAGGATGACCCTTGGTTGATGGAATAGGTGACTAAAGTAGAGTGACGTACCGTTGGTATGTTCCGCGGCATATTTACGACACGCCACTCCACTTATGAATCCTTAGGATGTACATTTCCTTGTTCAGTATTATATTCCTTCCTGATCTACCCTCATCGGTACCAGTTTGGTTTTGCTGCTACGGTTACGGGCAGGGAGTGCTACGGCTAGAGTTGCGGTCAGCACAAGCTCGTCACGAACGAGGACTGACCAGGGCGAAATTCCGGCGACACACGATTGCAGAGATGTGTCTTTTTACTGTGTTTCCGCACCACGAGCGTTTGGCGGATCGCCTTTATGAGGATACTCGGATGTGCTGATCGACACTAGAGGATTGAGCCAATGATAGAGGCCAGCCAGATCTTGATGACCGTTGGTGTGTTGCTTATTCATGACGATCGAGGCACTGTTCAGCGTGCAGACGAGCGAGCCAGTTATTGCTGCGAACGACGAGATATTGCCCCAGATGCTGGAATTCGTGCAGGACGAGTTGTACTAAGAGATGATAGGAGGTCGCTAGTCATCTAGGATGAATGACAAGGACATGTGGATCGTTCGCTTACCCCGATGCGAGGTCATCAGATAGATTGATTCCAGCTAGAGACGACTTCACGCAGAGACGATCGAATGTCGGAAACCTATTATTCTAAGTTTAAAGTAGTCGGAAAGACATGCAGGCAATTCTATGGTCCCTCTAGAAGAATGAAACCCTAACTCGACTTAATGACCGTGTGAAAGCATTTGAACCTTCGGGTTTGCGGCAGTTCTACGGCGCCATTAGTGAGGCTTGGGTTTGCCCTTCTACGGCTGGACCACCGATGCTGTGGTATGTACTCGATACTATTAAACTGTACCCAAGATGTTGAGCTCTTGGGGGATTATGAGGTTTTGACGAATCGATTGGATGGCTCGACTTAATTCGGATGCTAGGTGGTGAGATGCATTTCTTGGGAGACTCCAGATTCGAGGATAGTCGTTGGAGCTCAGTCCATGCAGCCGCGACGAGACGAGTCCAAAGCAGACGACATTAGAGAAAAGTGGAGTAAGAGGTTCGCACCAGATCTAGATGAGATGACATTCCACTCCGCCGACATCAGAGAGGCGATGCGCATGCCGAGGCATGGTACTTGGACTTACCTTCCAGAAGGAGTCGCAATGAGTATGCAGTCGTTCCAGAGCAAGATGCAGATATAGGAAAGGACAATAACTTCCGGACAGTTGGCAGAGACGAGACATGGAAGAGACCGTGAGCAGGATTCCTTCCAAGACACTGCTGCAATGATACTTGCACCTAGGATCAGAGGTGTCACGTACATTCAGAGAGCCAGAGGCCGACGCCAGTGATATGCTGTCTTACGAGTGGTCGTGATGATTGACCGGGAGATGACAAGAGACGTGCCAGAACTGGATCATCCCCGTTAGCACACCCGACAGGGCCGATGAGCCGATGGACCGAAAGATTGGTAATTCACAGTGAAGACCTTGACCCAGGAGTGGTCATGGTTACGCACACCAGCAGGCCAGAGTTCATGATCATCGACGAGACGTCCCATTAGTGACCGCGACAGTTGGCCCGAGATTCTTAGAGGATGCACTTGAGCGATACTATTCCGCCATTATTGATTTCGATATTTTGGGTGATTTATTCGCATGATTTGATTTTGATGATTGAGGATTTACGATCTTTGCACAGTGTTGCACTTGATATCGTTTTCGTGCTTGGGTTTCACATGTTTGTGATTTTACGGTTTTAGACATTTGAGTTGATTTTGTGCATATGCACGCACACGAATTGGTTCCTGCACTCTGTATAGTTATTATATGCTTGCAGTGTGCACTGGACTTCGATTTTGATTGTGGTACTCGATATTTGTTTTGTGCACCTTGTGCACCTGATTGATTTTGCGCACGTTCGGCGCTTGATATTGGATTTCATGATTTCGTGCACGATGGATGCACCTGATTTGGATTTTCGCGCATGTTGAGCGCATGTCTTGAGATGCGATTTTGGTGCACACCAGATGCACTAAATCGAGATTTTTCGTGCATGTCAGATGCACCTGATTTTGCTGTCAGGCACACATGTTGCCTACGACAGATGTTTCGTGCACACCCGATGCACTTAGATGTTGTTTCTGTGCGCATGTATGGCACATTCATGGATTTTGATTTCCGTGCGCACCAGACGCACGTAGCATTCATGTGCATATTTTCGGGATTGATTTCGTATAGAGCAGTACGTTTTTATGATATTGCTATGTGTTTTCGTACTGAGCAGGACTAGTCAAAGGACAGTACCTGAAAATATTTTACATGCATTGATAGTTATTGAAGGGATTTCCAAAAAAAAAAAAGAGAAAAAAAGGCGAGCTATAGCCTCAGTATTTACCTACGTGTCTGATACGACACGAAATATTTAAAACAAGGAGACCCTTCTAAATTGTTCCAAAACGGCGGAACGTACATTTCAAACGAAGGTATTCATGTATATAGTTATTTTCTTATGATAGACGTCCGCTACTGTGCAGTGTTATACGCGTTGCATAGCGACTTAAAGAGATTTGGCATGCATTTCCTTCAGATACTTGCATATATATATTCAATATTTACATGTATAGTTTCGAGTTATATCATACTGATTTTCATTTTGGATTTGGACATTGTGTCTTCACCATGACTCCGATGATTGCGGGATGCTAGATGGAGTTTTGATTTGAGTTATATGCTTATTTTTCACGCGCATGCGCTGTGCTACGATTTATTTTATGTATTTATGATTTCGGAGCCCCGACGACTTGATGGTTTCGCTTAGATGTTTTAGTATTTGGGGGGAGTTTTAATTTAATTTCGGGGACCGAATTTCTTTAAGGGGGGAAGATTGTAACATTTTGAAAATCGTTTCGGTGAAATTTCGAAAAATCGGTAAAATAAGGGGGTTTTCTGTAAAAAGTCAAAATACAAATATCTTATTATAAAAATTAAATATACATATTCTAGCTATGTAATTGCTATTATTTGGTGTTTATTGAGCCGCTGGTGAAATTTCAAATTTTCTGAAAAAAATTATTCTATTATTATTTTAAGCCGTCACTAATACATTTAATTAGGGAAAATTACAAATTGGAATGAGTTGAAACAAATTTTGTGCATCATAAAACATTAAATAAAATTTTATCATATGGTTTTTGGAATGAAATCGTTTGCTAAAATGGTTTAGAAAATATCGAAGAAAAATGCTTTTTTCGGTGAAATTAGTGTTAATGGGAATTGGGGTTTAGCATTTATCTTTTTCCTAACCCACACACCCACACATCACCCTCTCTCCCCCTTCCCCATATGGCCGGCCCCACCATGACAGCCCTCCCCCTCTCCCTCTCTCCAATCACTTCTTTGGTCAAAAGAAAAGAAAAGAAAAGAGTTGAAAATGATATAATTTGAGTTGACTTTGACTTGAACTAACTTTCTCCACCTCACTCTCTCTCCTCCCTCACCCAACCCCCCCACATTCTGGCCGAAACCAGCAACCCCCCCCCCAACAGCCCCCCTTTCCTCTTCTCCTCTCTTTGTTCCATCAAAGAAAATCCAAAGAAAAAAATCCACTAAAAATCAAGCAAAAATCCAAATCAAAATCCGACTCCTACCCATTTTAGCTTAGCCTGTATAGCATGGATCTTTGTGAAAAGAGAGAATTTTGGGAGTCCATGGATGCTTGTGGATCTTCAAATGTTTTTGGGTATAATTCTAAACATTTTTGCTTAATTTGTTACTAATTTCTTAAAGCTAAGTTAATTAAGTGTTTAATTAGGTGTTTAAGAAAGAAAAAGGTTTTGAATTGAAGTTTGAAATTTCAAGTGTATGGTTTTGAATGAAGATTAGGGTTTGAGCATTTGATTAGGATTGTGATGGGTAGATTAACATATAATTGCTTGCAAAAATCAAATCTAGTTGCTAGTTGCATTTTTGTTAATTTAAATTTGTGATAAGTATATATATTGCAAACTAGTTTTTGTAAATATTGTGTTAAATTGAGAATTAAAATATGGTTAGGGTTTTTATCATATTATTAACTTTATTAAGTGTAGTTTAACACTTTAGTTCATGGAAATCCAACCTAAATTGTAGTTTGTGCATTTTTGCTATGAAATTGTAAAAAGGGTATTTTGTAAACTAGAATATTAGGGTTTTTGGAATTTAATGAGATTAAATTCCGGAAATTGTTTATATGACTTATTTAAGATATTTAATAAATATATTGGCCGCTACATTCATTTAAACATCCTGTTTTGTACAAAAACGGCGAATTGTGCTAGCTAGATTTTCGGAAAAGTGACTTTTTAAGTAAAGTTGGGGTTTTTGTGAGTTTTAACCTAGTTTATATTAAAATTAGTGTTCGTGAATGTGCAAATGAGTGTGATTGGATTTTTCTCGATGGTTTGACGTTTGTACATCGACATCGAGGGTTGGTTTGACTATTCTTGCATGCGTAGGCGATAGGTTTGGACCTATGCGTGATACGCGTGCCGATTTGATTTTCGTATGCCGTTTCGACGTCGAATTTAGTTTTAATGCGATACGGTGCGTTATGATATGTAGGTACCCCATGTGGACTTCGAGACGACAAGCAAGCGCATGGCGACGTCGGCACCGGCGAGCGAGGACCAGGTGAGGAGATTTATATCTACGGGGAGAAGTCGGGTGGATGGCGTATAGCACCCCCGCAGTCCGTGGTGGTGTATACGGATGCGTATACACACCAACATTTATTATATGTTATTTGGGATTAATAACGTTGCTTAGGATGGATATTGGTGTGTTGCATTACCTTAGTGTTGCGAACCCTAGGATAGTGTTGCACTACACATACACACATACATACTTGCATACATTCCTATTGATATGTGCTCATGGGATTCTTTATAGTTATGGGTTCACATGGGTATGGGACTATGTGTTCACATACGGATTTGAGGATGATACTTAGGATTGAGCTGAGTCGATGAGATTTGATTTGAGGCCGTGAGATCGGTGATATAGCAGGGTTCGTATTTGAGATACGACATGGCGTTGTAGCGGGTCCTTGACGTAGTGTTTCACACACGTCCATGCATACGTAGGCGGTATCAGTATGGTACTAGACGTAGATCAGTACTCCGATCATGATATTTGATAAAGAGGATACTAGGTGAATAGTATGATGAATGTGATATTGACCCGTACCCAGATTGGGATGCCGTACGACGGATTTACGTACGAGCAATATTGATGATTCATCCGCACTCTTGACTTGGGATGCCTGATTATAGATATGGTATCGGATATGATATTAATGAGGTGGGATCACCGACTATACATATACAGGTATGTATATGTATCGACTCAGATGATAGGCGGTTTCCTTACCTGTACTTCAGCTTGTTAGTTCAGCCGTATAGTTTAGTGTAGTTGTTAGATTAGATTAGACTTCTTACCTATTTCAAAAACCAACGAATCGTGGGCATTCTTAAAGACAGCCCAAGGGATCCTACGGATATTTCAAAAGACGTATCTTTTCATAAAAACACCGTAGCCCCTATTTTCAAAACCCATGATTCGTGTTATTTCAAAAGGCACCATTTGTAGGACTTATATTAGATTAATGCAGATTGTTATAGTTGCGTCTAGTTTTCAGGTCCCGCTCATTTTTGTGGTCCGCTTCGCAACGCATGCTTATTTTATGTTTCATACTCCATCAGTGATATCATGCTGTTAGGACATCAGCACCATTACCGATGATGCGTAGGTACCACGTACACTTAATTGCCGGCTCACACACATCTTCATCGGTAATTGCCATGTCACGTACACCTTAGAAAATATTATTGCTTAACTTAGCTAGATAGGTAGTAGTTTGACATAATATTTGTGTACTTACCTTATATGCCAGCTTAGATATTATAGTTATTACTTTTCACTTCATGCATACTGTTATTCATCGTTATGCCGCATTCATGGATTCTCATGCATATATTCACTATTTTACGTGTTATTGAGGTTTTGGATTCGGATTTCCATGAGATTTTCTGGATTTGGAGGAAAACCGCAAAAACATAAATAAACCTTTTCTCTCTTTTAAAAATAAAAAGTGCGGTTTTCCTATGATGTATGAGTCGTCCACCATGAGTTTGCTGATGGATTTCGAGACCCGATTCGAGGAGTGGAGGAACCGTTTCGGGTACATGGTGGGCCCGATATGGTACCCCGGGGCAAGAGGAATGTGGTGTTGACGTTGAGCCTGGCTGGGGAGCACTACCTACCGGTGATATTACCCGACACGTCGGATATCCGGAGGATACCGTCGTGGTCTTGAGATGGATGGTAGGGGCCGGTCTGGACTGACTGCGCCCTAGATATTGAGATTGAAACATTGATATTTCGAGACATTGAGATATATGTTTTGTGTCGATGCTAGAAACTGTTGATACTGATTTCATTTATGATACCTCAGTTTAAAAATACAAAGGAAATCTCACTAATTTATGAAAACAGTTCTTCATTTATATGTATTCTGTTTTCATGCATTCATACCTTATTCATATGATATATTGCTACCTGAGGCACTGACACGGGCACATGAGATTACACTCGGGTTAGATATTTACCCTAGCCTTGTTATAGGCTACGTGTTATTCATATATTTGAGGACATATTATGATCATTGACCTAGGTTGCGTTATTTATGCGATTTCTGTGCGTAGATATTTTTCTATTCACGAGTTGGCAACTCACCCCCGTTGTGCCCCAGTTTCTTGCAGGTTTGCCGTACAGGTTTCATTACGGCTTTGCGGGCTCAGTTTCATTCGGGTGACTTGCTAGTAGGTGGGTTTTTCTTGTATCGTACCCACCATATTACCTTGTATAATATTATTCCGTTGTATCTAGTAAATTCCATCAACCAAACATGTATTTATTGAGATAGAGACCAGTGTTGTTTATTCTTTCGACCTTAAAGTCGCTCGTTATATTTCTGGTGGTTTTGAGTTTCCTTTTGAGTTTTGATCCTCGTCGTTGGCGTTGTATATTATATTGCTTGTGTGGTTGTGACCGTCGATTGACGAAGAGCTAGCTCCCGCTTGGGGATGCCTTTTTATTGATTTCTTATACTATTCATGTTGTATCCCGTTTGGGAGCCAGTATTTTCAAAGGAGACTCTGCCGAAATTTTTAGTAAATTTTGATGTTCTTAAAAACCGCATAATTCGGCTTATGCTATTAAAACTACTTGTTTTAAATTGGTTTTCCTTCACTCTACTTCTTTTCTTGGTTTGGATTTCTGGGTTTTCGGTTTACTTAGATTACATACGCCTCGAAACGTTTCGTAGTTTAAGTGCCGGTCATGTTCCGTACTTTCGGGACGTGACACCTGCTCTCTAGGGTTCTTTAGGGTATATTTCTGAACCCTTTTCCCTAGTTTGCTTAGTTGTGTATGGTTTAGTGTCGATTAGTGTTAGATAGCTAGTTTAGTGCTAAATTATGGTGATTTGTGAGATGTTGTGGCAAATTGTTGATTGTGTTAGCTACCTTAGTTTATTTAAGTGTTATTAGGGTCACTGGACTGAGCTTAGCCCTGGATTACACTAAAATACCATAAGGTTTCTAAATTGTACAAATTGGTGATTTTAAAGCGATATATTGGCAATCTGGAATCTGCTTTTGACCCGGGGACTTCAGGAAAAAATTGAGGAAACTGGGGCATGTATACTAGGTCTAGATTACAACACCAGAACACGAGACCCTAACTCCTATCTGTGGCCGCAATTTAAATCTATCCGACCGCAAATTGCGGCGAGGTCAGGGGCTTTGGTCTTGGGGTTTTGGGTGGGGTACTCTACTGTGTATTGTAGTGTTTTAGCATGTCTAGTTTTGTAATATTTGACCTGTAGGGAAATCTGGGATCATATATCGTTTTGCATGTCCATTGTGTTTGCGCGATACGCGCGATACGTGAGTGGGTACTGTGATCCAGCGTGTCATGGCATGTCGCGATGGTTTTAGACGCGTATACACACGTTTTAGCGTATCGTGCACACGCGCGTTTAGTTCGCGACGCGAGATTCTCGTTTTGGTTCGATATCGCGTTTTGCGGAATATTTGGCTTATATATGATTTCCATGTCTAAATTGCAGGTTTGCTGGCGGAGACTACGGACACTGCTACAGGGGGGAGCAGATGGTAGGATTCACCTAGCGTGGAGCGTAGGTGAGTAGATTTAACATCTACAGGGGAATCGCCCGCATAGCGTTATGCGTCTGGGCTAGGATTCAAATACCTGTCGCATATTCTACGTCATTGTTAGAATTACGCCTTTACTGTATTTCTTTGATATAGTTGTACTGTGACTAGCAACCGTAGGACACTGTACATATTATTGACGGCTCATGTTGCACGAGCACTGATTTTATGCTACACACACCGTCAATAATTGCCATGTGACACACAACCCTTTATAGATACTATATTGCTTATCATACTTGACATCTAGCTTATCGGTATACCTATAGTGTATCTTACCTTTAGTGATAGGTACATCTACACCTTGCGATACAGCTACAGGTATACCTTGTACATATTTTACTTATACCCAAGGGGGGTATCCTTCATATTTTACTTATATCCAGGGGGGTATACGACATCTTTTACTTATAGGTAGATACCTATACTTAGCTGTACCTTATTGATTTCGCATACATCTGTTTTCAGCTACATGTTCTCATTTATATGCTCACATTCAGATATATCGCATTTATTTGTTCCTGGATTTGCTCATTGTTTATTTGGATTTTACATGGTGTTTTCTGGATTTGGGAACCGTGGGAGTTCATGAAATTATGCATACATTGAAAAACCTGGTTTCCTTGAGATGATATTTGCGCGTCCACCATGAGTTTTATCGGTGCTGATTATATACTCCATACGAGGTGTGGTTGCCGTATGAGAGTACATGGTGGGGCCCGGTATGGTTCCCCTCGGCAAGAAGATCGATGGATTTTTCCGATTGAGCCAGGAGGCGGGCGAGTTCCTACCAGTGACAGTACCCATGACTCGGCGGGGGATCACGGAGACACCGCTGGGAGTCATGTACGTATGCATACGTCGGAAGGCGAGGGTCAGAGCTAGGCACTCGTGCTTTCGGGATAGCGTATGATACGTGATCAGGATTTCTGTGTCGATACTTGGCACATTGGTTTTCATGATATTTCTTTTAATACCTTTGTATATATAATAGGGGATTTAGCCGTTGTTATATATACCCTTACACCAATATTAGTGGAATGGGACGCTAATATATGTGTATTGCCCCTATCATATTTATTTCTGCATATATATATATATATATATATTTAGGATGTTAGAAATAATTTTGAGATTCGACTTGGGATATAGGTGATTCATTGAGATTGGATACTGGATATGAAAGAGATTGATGATTTGTACATTCGGGATATAGGAGATCTATTCGATATTGTACATTAAGGAGATATGAGACTTATATGATATGAGAGCCCAGCTTGGGGGCCGATTTGAGGATTTGGAATTGAGTGTCTTGATGGATTGTGATCCGACCACGATGTCAGGTTTCCGTGGAAATGACATATTTCACTCCATACCTCACACTTATCTATTCTTGCATAGATTCATATATTGGTTTTACCTGTTAGGGTACCCTTCTGATAGTTGCATATCTACTTTTTCATATCCCTATTGCATTGTTATTGCATACTATTATCATGTCATCCTTGCTTCACATATTGATTGTACCTTCTAGTGTGCTTTCCATTACCTTGCATTCACATGACATGTTATTACTGTAATCACATATCTTACATTCATGCTGTACGTACATTCCTGCGATTACCTGCATATGTTATCTACTATTCACGACTTGGCAACTCACCCCCGTTGTGCCACAGGTGTTTCAGGTTGTTCCCCAGAGTAGTCGAGGCAGGCTATTCCGCTATTCAGCTTCTCATCTATCATCTTTTGCTACAGATATCGCATCAGCTCACAGTATACCATTTTGCTTAGGTGGGTTAGATGACTATCTGTATTTCATATTGTACATTCGTTGTACTTTGTACTCTCCATCTACTATTGTATTGTTGACTTAGAGACTTGGTGAGGATGCTATTGTATATTATTTGTGGATTTGTTGTCTTTTATATACAGTTTCCTTCCTATTGTCTTTATTTCTTCGCTACGGCGTCGTATATTTTTGTTGTATTCATCTTGGTTAGTTTTTTTACAAAAAGGGGTGTTGCCAAATTTTAAAGAAAGAAAGTAAGACTTTTAAAGAATTTGGGTTGCGATTTCAAATGTTTCAAAAACTTATATTATCTTTTCCGTATTTTCGTGGTTTAGATTTCTAGGTTTTGGCTTTCTTTTACTGCGTTACGTCTTTTGGCGTTGCGTAGTATTAGGGCCGTCACGGGCCAATTTTGGGTCGTAACAGTTACTGTCTTGCTCTCACATGTTGATAAATCCCTTACGATATGTACTTGACTACTAGGACTATGATGGAGATCATACTAGTGGGGCCATCCTATAATTGTTCCTAGTCGAGGGTGTATCGAGACAGGGCATCGATACTCCAGAGTAAACTAGCGTACACGCATCTTGACCCATATGATAGGCGATGGATGATCCCACATCCATTAGTGTTTGACATCAAAGATGGTATACGGGTTCTCAGTGGAGACTGGGTACACTGAACGGACTCACCGAGAACTCCTAGATGGTATTATACCTATCGTCAGATAGCAGTTCTCTGGTGACACTGGTACAGGTTAGTATGTAGACCCGAGATCATCATAGAGTCTTGTGTGATTCCCACTTTGCTTTGATTTCCACCTTACCACGCTCATGAGAACGTGCAAAACGGTGGCTTTTGGGTACAATCCCGAATCATATGGAGGAAATGAGCGATAGCAGGGGTTTTGTCTCTCCCGGTATTGGGGGTTGATGTTGCGGTTTGTTCGATTGGCTAAAACTGGATGTTCCTGGCCAGGGCTGATATGGAGACCTACTGGTAAGTGTTATCAGTAGTTTCTCAACCCGTTAGGATCCTCACATCGACCCGACTTATCGGTTACTGGGGTCTGACGTTAACCACCCATAGACTGGATATGCGACATATGAGACGAAGAGACCAGATTGTACGGTAGTGTTACTGATTGGATTCGCAGAAGTATGTACAGGCTTGCTTGTTGATCTTCTAATCACTCAATACCCGGGTGGCCGTTACATTTAGCTGACCGCTTGCGGCTTGTGGGTCTTTGATATGATCATCACCTACTGCCGGTGTATTGACGAGTCTTTAGAGTCCTACACAGAGGTTTCCTGGCTTAGGCGAAATGGAGTAGGAGCACATATATGATATATGCGGGACCGAGATTGATACCAGTATGTGATACCATATTCTATTCTCGCGATATGTGATATCGGCCGGTTATATGTGAGACATCCAGGTTATTGGATCAAGTGTTGATTCGATAAAATGATACGTATTATATTAGTCGGTTATATGTAATATAGCCGAATTATTAAATCAAGTATTGATTTAATAATTTAATGTATAATTATATATTTGATATATTAAATTACATTAACTAATATATGCTCACTTAAGTATTTCTTTTTCTCATTTTGGATACATTTAACATATATATGATATATGTTTAATGCATTCTTTTCTTTTGTTACAAAATTATATATATGTGATATGTATAATTGTAACATGCTAGGTTACACATGCAACATGTATGTATAAGACTTATAACATGCTAGGGTTTATGTTATGTTTTTATTTATCTTTTTAAGTAATTCACAAATGATATGGAATTAGTCATGGTTGAGCTTCATGGAAGCTAGTAGAACATTGACTAAAGTCCACCTCTTTTGTTTTTACTTAAGATATTTCTTAGCCTAACCTTTAACCCTAGCTCATGGTTTATTCTCTACATGGGTTAGCCATGACAAAAACCCATGGTTGCATTTCTAACCTCATACAACTCTCATTCTCTTCATCACTTGAGCTTCTTCTTCTTCATCTCATTTTTCTAGCTCTCTTAACTTGGAGAAAGTGATGAAAAATAGTGAGAAATAAAATTCTAGAGTGAGCAAAATTCCTACTTCATCATCCTCTTATACTAGCCATTTAGATTAGGGCGTTAGCTTCACTAATTCCATATTAGTGAAGTGGAAGCTTGAGTCTGTGTTTCCTCGACGTAGATTGTGAAGACTTCAAGCAAGCATGCATCATACGCCTTGTGGAGCCTCTCAAGAGTCTGGGAGTTCTTGGATCGCAGTGAAGGGACCATAACTTGGAGCTATAGAAGTGAAGGAGAGGACTACGAAGGTTGTAATCCCTAATCACTTAGAAGTTATGTTGTTTACTTGATGTTTCCGTATGAATCTCTAGTTAAAGATCTTGTTTAGGGTTGTTTAAGCATGACAAAATTTTTATTTGGCATGGATGATGTCACCCGAAACTTTGCTGTCGTACTTAAGAACCCAACAAATGTGGATACATATGCTAGGTATTTCATAGTTATATAATCAAGAATTTGATTATCTCTTAGATTGCTCATCGATGGGTGCGCTCCGTGATGAGTAATGCTGAATCGCTTTTTTCGATTAAGGGATGCACTAGAAATAGATGCATATTAATTGATATTGGTTCCACCAAAATCAGTTCCTCAAATTCTATATGTGATATCGAATGGGTTATCATCTTAAGATTGTTAATATATTGAGTTGTCCGGCGTATGCTTAAAACCAGAATCCTGATAAACTCAAGGCACGTTTCAGTAATGGAAATTTATGGGTTATCCCGGGCATTAATGAGGGTTTAACTTTCTACTATTTTCGGGATCAAAAGTTGTTTTTGTAAGTCAAAATTGCATGCTCTACAAGTTTTGTAAAGAAGCGGAATTTCAAAAAAAAAAATCTATTTTGAAGCATGCAATCAAGACTTTAACCCAAGATCTTCCACAAAACCCTAACTAGCAAGACCACATAGGTAATTATTCTACTGTGTTAGAATCTTATACCTATTGGATTCATTTCCTTCTGGTCTTGATTCCTCTTCTTAAGCTCCTTTTGGGGTCCTTTGTGTAGCTTGGTTACCGGTCTCCTAGATCCTAGATGATCCACCCGAAGGTCCTAGGTTCATGCTTCAATTTTCAAAGGAAAGTAACTTAACTACCTAGTTTGCTAAACTATCTTGTCAAGAATGAGTGGAGGAGATTAGTGGTGAGTTTTCTATCTCAAAACCCTTGTTTCTCAACTCATGAGAATGGTAGGGTTTTGTGAAGAGGAGAAGGAAAAGGAGCAAGAGAGAAAATGGAAACTCAAGAAGAGAATGAGCTAGGAAGAAGTTCTATCAAGCTTGAGGAATGGCTACATAAAGATAATATCAAGTATTTTTTATTTTTTTAAAACCAAGCTATACTTCAATAGTGATAGCAATAAATGTCCAAACCATGCTTCATGCCATGCCTCCTTTACACCTCATTTTCTATTTATCAATAAATAGAAAAATGCACATTATGAAATGTCCCCTTCTAGAATGTATTTTGTATAAATACAAAATACTTTTTACCGTATATATATACCCGTATTCGTATCAAAATATGAATACCCAAGATATAGAATAACACCACTAAAAATAATACTAGCATTAAATCAATTTCTGATTTAATAAACCGGCTTAATCCTAAGCTCGCTAGTATTAAAAACCGTTCGATTAAATTCCGTGCAACTGGTACACGCAATCAATCGGAACCCTGCATGTATAATCATGCGGCCTCCACATCTTTTGGCCTAGACCAGAGAAATCTTCTGTATGGGACTGTAAAGACTCGATAGTACGCTGGCAGTGGGTTTAACCATAAGTGCGTCTGCTGTACTAGCTGCACGTAACGGCTAGCCAGGTACCTGTCGAAAAGAAGGTCGACGAGCAAACTCATTTGAACCCCTACTGAGCATAACCGTGACAATATCCGTACAGTCCGGTCTGTTTGCCAGAGAGTATTGCATACCGGATCTAAGGGGCGGTTAACGTCAGACCCCTACTAACCCTGATAAGTCGTGCTGGTGTGGCCCAAGACCATCCGAGAAATTACTGATCTAACCATCAGTAATTCACAACTGCCCTGGTTAGGGGCTTATGGCATTGACTGTCACGACCCGAAAGAGCACGTGACTGGCCCTTGAACCATATGAAGTCTATAGGACCCCATCTGATCTAAGTAAGCCAAAAGCCCAGCAATCTAAAACCATTTTAAGAGTAAATAAGGAAAACTGTTTTTGAAAAGTAAGGAAATCATGTTTGGAAATCAAAGTTTTTAAATAACTAAGCCGAATATGCATTTTTTTAAAATGTGTAACCTTTCCTGAAAATTTCGGCAGAGTTTCCTTTGTAAAAACTGGCCCCGAACGAGGTACAACAAGAATAATATATATGAAATGATAAAAGGCATCCCCAAGCGGGAGCTAGCTCTTCGTCCATCGACGGTCACAACCACGCAAGCAATAATAATATACAACGCCAAAGGGCGAGGATCAAAACCCAAAAAAAAAGAAACTCAAAACAGCCAGAAAACCGTAATACTACTAGCGCGACTCTAAGGTCGAAATAAAACAACACTGTTTTCTAAATCTGAAACAATATACAAGTTTTGGTTGATGGAAATTCTAGATACAATAAATGATACATGAACAATGGCGGTTCTGATACAAAAGAACCCACCTATCCAAGCAAGTCACTCATAAGGAAGCAGTGTGCCAGAAATGCCGCTATGGAATCTGTACGGCAAAAACCTGCAAGGACTGGGGCACAACGGGGGTGAGTTGCCAACTCGTGAATAGAAAATATCTACAAGCAGAGATCGAATGCATGACCCATCCTAGGTCAATACGATCAGATATAAATAAACCTCAATATGAATAAAGCTGAAGCATGCTAAACTGGCAATGTAATCTCTACATGAGTGTAATGCCAAGTGCTCGTGCTAGTGCCTCAGGTAATAGCATGTCATGAATATGAGGTATGATCAATGTAATCAAATCTGCACACACGTGGATCCCGTCCACTCGTCACCCAATGACAATAACCATCATGCAAGTAAATATCATGAAACCTGTGCATGGAAATATGAGGATATAACCCACCCGTGTCCCTCGCGACACGTCAAAATCATGGAACCGGAGTGCCCAGCATCGGCACTCGAAAACATCATGAAAACTGTGCCCAGCATCGGCACATAAATCCTCATATATCGGGCTCCGTCAGTCCGGATCGGCCCGCGGGCTCTGTCTGCGGTATCGGCCCTCGGCCCCGGAAGGACGCCCAAATCTATCTATCGACTCTGGTCAGTATCCTCCGGATAACCGCCAGGTCCAACCAATCACCGGTAGGTACTCGCCCGCCTCCAGGCTCAATCGGCAAAGCTCATCGATCATCTTGCCGAGGGGAACCATACCGGGTCCACCATGTACCCGCAATCGGCTCATCCACTCCTCGATTTGGGTTTCACATGTCGCTCTCAGCACCGAGAAAACACATGGTGGACGCACTGAAATATCATATCAAGGGTAACCGGGTTTTTAAAGCAATGACATATTCTCTTTTGAAACACTCTCGGTTCCCAAATCCAGAAATATCATAGAAACAACATATCTCAATGCGTATAGTCAAAAGCATGAAGTATGCGACATGTAAAGGAAGGTATGCACATCATCATGTCATGCAAGGATCATATACTGAATGCAATAGTACTACAGTGTAGTGACATGGCAATTATCGATGATGAGTGTGTGAGCCGGCAACAAGTGTACGTGGAACATATGCATCATCGATAATGGTGCTGGTGTCCTAGCAGCATGACTGAAATATAACCACAGTACAAGCGATGCAATGCAAATAGCATGAATATGCGGAATCGAATAATCAACGCAAAAGTAAAGAATCTACACCAATCTGTACAAGTCATGCAGGGGTGCCATTTGAAATAAGACGAATCAGGGCTTTTGGAAAAACAAGGGCTACGGTGTTTTAAGAAAAGATACATCATTTGAAAATATCCGTATGACCCTTCTGCCTATCTTTAAAATATCCCCGATTTGTTAGTTTGAAATAGGTATGACTCGGTCCAGTCTAATGTCTACTAAGTAATCTAGACAGGAGGGGTAAGAAACCACCTAATCTGAGTCAATATATATAGATATGATAGTCGGTGATCCCGCCTCAATAACATATCGTAAGATATCCTCGAGTCATGAGTGCGGATCTATCATCAATATCGGCTCGTACGGTAGATCGTCGTACGGCATCCCAATAGCTGGGTAGGGGTCAATATCACAGTACCTCATCACATATCAGGTATCACTATCATCAGATCGCATAATCTGGGGTACTACTCTAAGTCTAGTACAAATCGATACCATCTATAAAAATATGAATGCGGGTAAAGCACATGTCCAAAGGCCCGCTAAAACTATTATATCGCACCTCGAAGACAAGCTATGTCACATCACCGATCTCACGGCCTCACATCAAGTATCATCTCAAACCACGTATCATCCTCAAATCCCGTATATAAACACATAGTCCCATACCCATGTGTAGATATACGCACCATCATATGCACTCCAATAAATGAAAGAATGAATGCAAGTATGTGTGTAAATGTATGTGTGAGTGCAACCACTACTCTAGGGTTCGCACTATACTAAACCAATATATTCTTATCATCAAAATATCATTATTACCATCAATAACCCTAAACAACACAATATAAATATTCGTGTGTATACGTATTCGTATACATCACCACGGACTGCGGGGGTGCTATACGCCATCCACCCGACTTCTCCCCGTAGATATAAATCTACTCACCTTGCTTCTCGTGTGCCAAAGCCGATGTCGCTATCTTCACCTCCTTTGCCTCAACATCACGCGGGGTACCTACAAGTATATCACAATGCTAAAGCACATGAAAATCACATCGGAAACCAAAATAGCACACGCTACCCGCATAGGTAAAAAACCTATCGACTCGCATGTAAACACAATCAAAATCCACTTGTCGTTGACGTCCAAACGCCACCCGACAGGAATGAATCACCAAATACCAAAATCCATGCTAAAACAAGTCCCAAATTATACACCAACATAGGAAAATCAACCCAGATTTCACCCTAGATGGAATCAGTCAAAACTAGACATACTCAGGGTCAAAACTAGAGGAAATGGGGGCATGCACAGAAAACGAGGCAATTCCTTAAAATACCTTATTTTAGAATTTTCCATAATTTTTCCCCATTTATCTGTATTTAATTATACCAGAATATTAAAATATTCATTAAAATAATATTAAATTATAAAATTTCCCAAAAATCATATTTTATTATTTTGAAGACGTTACAATCTACCCCACTTAAAGAAATTCGGTCCCCGAATTTAAATTTAAACCTCCCAATACTAAAATATTTCAATACAAATTCCAAGTCATCGGGGCTCCGAAATCATCTATACATAAAACATCATAGCGCAATGCATGCGCATGAGTACTGAGCAGATAACTCAAAAGCAACACTCCATCAAGCATCCGCAATCATCGGAGTCATGGTAACGACACAATGTCAAATCCAATACAAAATCAATATGATATGGACCAAGACTATACATGTAGACACCCAATCTATACATGTAATTAGCTGATGCAACTGTATGCCAAATCTTTTTAAGTCGATGTGCGATGCGCGTAACACTGCACAGTGGCGGACGTTTCTCATAAGAAAATAACTATATATGTGTATATATATCCTTTGTTTAATAAGCACGTTCCACCATTTTGAAAATAATCAGAAGGGTTTCCTTGTTTTTAAAACGTTTTGTGTCATATCGGACACGTAGGTATATACTGAGACTATAGCTCGCTTTTCGGAAATCCCTTCGATAACTATCGATGCATGCAAAATATATCCAGGCACTGTCCACTGACTAGTCCTGCTCAGTATGAAAGCAAATATCCCACATCATAAAAATGTACTGCTCCAAAAGGAATAAATTCCAAAAATGCACATAACACCACCCTGTGCGTCTGACGCGCACGGAAATCAAAATCCATATATGCGCTAAACATGTGTACAAAACAACATCTAGGTGCAACGGGTGTGCACGAAGCATCTGTCATAGGCAACATGTGTGCCTGACAGCCAAAACAGGTGCATCTGACATGCACGAAGAATCTCGATTTAGTGCATCTGGTGTGCCCCAAAATCGTATCTCAAAACATGCGCCCAACATGCGCGAAAATCCAAATCGGTGCATCCATCATGCACGAATGAAAATCTAGACCCTGCGCACTCAATATGCACGGAATCACAAAATCCAATAGCAACGTCGAATATGCGTAAGTCCAGTCAAAAGCACGGAGTGCAAGAATCCACATCAATATCATAATCAAAATCGACATACCGAAAGGCATCAAATCGAAGTCAGGTGCAATCGTAATGCACAAAATATAAATCCGGTGCAACAAAGGCACG
Organism: Agapanthus africanus; assembly: GCA_030015575.1. Classification (NCBI taxonomy): domain Eukaryota; kingdom Viridiplantae; phylum Streptophyta; class Magnoliopsida; order Asparagales; family Amaryllidaceae; genus Agapanthus; species Agapanthus africanus. Next base: position 247,489,594 of record CM057343.1, on the reverse strand, counting down.
AAATATAAATCTGATGCGATAAACGCAAGAAACATAAAACTGGTGCGACAAATGCACGAAGTATAGAACTGGTGCATCCCATGCACAAATACCAAGCAATAACTCAAATACGTAAGCAGCAACACCAAGTGTATCCAGATATGAAGAAAATCATAAACGTGTGCAGCTGCGGGCACAAAACACATATCGATGCACTACAAGTACATATAAGCTATACCGAGTGCAAAATCAAAACACTAAAATTACATGAAACTCTGCTGGAAGCGTAAATCAAATCACCAGCATAAAATAGGCATGAAATCGCAATCAACAGCTCAAGAGTAATAACTATGTACAAGGTATAAATACCCAGTAGGTGCAACCATGGTGCACAAAATCAAATATCATGAAACTCAGTCATCAAGACTAAATCATGCGAATAGATCGCCCAAAATACCGAAATCCAAAGCAACGGATACGTGATAATCAAATCACAAAATCACAAATCATAATTACCGTCGTCGGTATACCCTCCTTCAGGGTCGAGAAGGTACCGGTACATCCGATGCTAGCGGCGCAAGATATCTACTTGCCTCTTGCTCGCGGCTGGCGTCCTCTGCCTCTGGTTCCTGATCTTTCTTGTAGATTACCAACTCGCAATCCATCAGCTCATCGGCCCGGTCAGGTGTGCTGACAGGAACGATTCCGTTCTTGCACTTCCCTGGTCATCTCTCGGTCAATCCTCACGACCGCTCGTAAAGCAGCACATCTCTGGCGCCGACCTCGGGTCCTCTGAATGCATATCACACATCCGATCCTGGGTGCAACTCTTATTGCAGCAGTGTACTGGAAGGAATCCTACTCAAGGTCTCTTCTAATCTTGCTTAAGCCAAACTGTAAGGAGGCTGGTACTCTGGCGTAATCTTTTCTCGCTCTCTGGACCTCTGCGTCCTTAGTACAACATCTCCTCGAAAGCTGGTCGCATCTCTGCGCCTCTGTATGCATGTCCGGCCTTTAATCTTAACGGGGTGTAGTGACAGCTCTCCTGCCTCTCGCACGAACTTCTTGTCCCGCTTGTCTGTATCATCGACCATTCGACGTCGCGTCTTTATCTGCACACTGCAATGTCCTCGGCTACGGTCCACCCGAAGTCTCTAACACGGACTCGAAATCACAAACTCAGTATCTTCATCACTCAGTAGAAGATATCTAGCCGAACACATCCTCAGCGTGCATATCGCATCTCTGATGTCAGCGGAGTGGAACGTCATCTCGTGCAAACTCTTTACTCCACCTTGCTCCACTATCGACTGATTCGGACTCATCTCATCATGGCTACACAGACTGCGCTCCGACGGCTATGCTCGTATCTGGAGTCTCCCAAGCAGTGTCCCATCACATGATATCCGAATGATGTCGAATCATCCGATCGACTCGTCAGAACTTCACAATCCCCCAAGAGCTCAACATCTCGGGTACAGTTTAATAGTATCGAGTACATGCCACAGCGTCGGTGGTCCAGCCGTAGAAGGGCAAACCCAAGCCTCACTAATGGCGCTGAGGAACTGCCGCAAACCCTAAGGTTCAAAGGCTTTCACACGGTCATTAAGTCGAGTTAGGGTTTCATTCTTCTAGAGGGTCCATAGAATCACCTGCATGTCTTTCCGTATACTTTAAACTTGGAAAATGGGTTCCTGACCTTCGATCGTCTCAATCGACTCTCAACGAATCTGCGTGAAGTCGCCTCTAGCTGGAATCAATCTATCTGATGACCTCGCATCGGTGTAAGAGAACGAACCACATGTCCTAGTCATTAATCCTCGATGACTAGCGACTCACTATCACATCTCTAAGAATATGCTCATGCTGCAGTAGCTCCAATCATCTGGGCGATATCTCATCATTCGCAGCAACAACTGGCTCATTCGTCGGTACGCTAAGCAGCGCCTCAACCATCATGAATAAGTGATACATCAACGGTCATCACATCCTGGCTAGCCTCTATCAGTGGCTCAATCCTCTGGTACCGTCCGGTACATCCTAGAAATCTCACAGCAGCGATCTGTCAAACGCCCATAGTGCGGAAACACAAAATACGAAGCCTCAATGCAACCGTATGTCTCTGGAATCACGCCCCGGTCAGCCCTCGTCCCCGACGAGCTCATGCTGACAACTCGAGCCGTAGCTCACTCTGCCCGTGCAATCGCGGCAGCAAACCCATAACCAGTATCGATGAAGATAGATCATAGGAAGGAATATGACACAATGCAAGGAAATGTACAACCTAAGGTTTCTTAAGCGGAGTGGCGTGTCGTAAGTATGCCGCGGAACATACCCACGGTACGTCACTCTACTTTAGTCACCTATTCCATCAACCAAGGGTCATCCTACACGACGAAAGTTCGGGTCTAATACCCCCTCGACCAAGTCTAAGTTCCGTAAGGTCAAGCCTAAGTTCCTTATATAGATAACGCCCTGGGCTCCACATAGTCAAACTTAGACTCGAACCAAGGTCAACCTAGCGCTCTGATACCAACTTTGTCACGACCCGAAAGAGCACGTGACTGGCCCTTGAACCATATGAAGTCTATAGGACCCCATCTGATCCAAGTAAGCCAAAAGCCCAGCAATCTAAAACCATTTTAAGAGTAAATAAGGAAAACTGTTTTTGAAAAGTAAGGAAATCATGTTTGGAAATCAAAGTTTTTAAATAACTAAGCCGAATATGCATTTTTTAAAATGTGTAACCTTTCCTGAAAATTTCGGCAGAGTTTCCTTTGTAAAAACTGGCCCCGAACGGGGTACAACAAGAATAATATATATGAAATGATAAAAGGCATCCCCAAGCGGGAGCTAGCTCTTCGTCCATCGACGGTCACAACTACGCAAGCAATAATAATATACAACGCCAAAGGGCGAGGATCAAAACCCAAAAAAAAAGAAACTCAAAACAGCCAGAAAACCGTAATACTACTAGCGCGACTCTAAGGTCGAAATAAAACAACACTGTTTTCTAAATCTGAAACAATATACAAGTTTTGGTTGATGGAAATTCTAGATACAATAAATGATACATGAACAATGGCGGTTCTGATACAAAAGAACCCACCTATCCAAGCAAGTCACCCATAAGGAAGCAGTGTGCCAGAAATGCCGCTATGGAATCTGTACGGCAAAAACCTGCAAGGACTGGGGCACAACGGGGGTGAGTTGCCAACTCGTGAATAGAAAATATCTACAAGCAGAGATCGAATGCATGACCCATCCTAGGTCAATACGATCAGATATAAATAAACCTCAATATGAATAAAGCTGAAGCATGCTAAACTGGCAATGTAATCTCTACATGAGTGTAATGCCAAGTGCTCGTGCTAGTGCCTCAGGTAATAGCATGTCATGAATATGAGGTATGATCAATGTAATCAAATCTGCACACACGTGGATCCCGTCCACTCGTCACCCAATGACAATAACCATCATGCAAGTAAATATCATGAAACCTGTGCATGGAAATATGAGGATATAACCCACCCGTGTCCCTCGCGACACGTCAAAATCATAGAACCGGAGTGCCCAGCATCGGCACTCGAAAACATCATGAAAACTGTGCCCAGCATCGGCACATAAATCCTCATATATCGGGCTCCGTCAGTCCGGATCGGCCCGCGGGCTCTGTCTGCGGTATCGGCCCTCGGCCTCTGTCTGCGGTATCGGCCCTCGGCCCCGGCAGGACGCCCAAATCTATCCATCGACTCTGGTCAGTATCCTCCAGATAACCGCCAGGTCCAACCAATCACCGGTAGGTACTCGCCCGCCTCCAGGCTCAATCGGCAAAGCTCATCGATCATCTTGCCGAGGGGAACCATACCGGGTCCACCATGTACCCGCAATCGGCTCATCCACTCCTCGATTCGGGTTTCACATGTCGCTCTCAGCACCGAGAAAACACATGGTGGACGCACTGAAATATCATATCAAGGGTAACCGGGTTTTTAAAGCAATGACATATTCTCTTTTGAAACACTCTCGGTTCCCAAATCCAGAAATATCATAGAAACAACATATCTCAATGCGTATAGTCAAAAGCATGAAGTATGCGACATGTAAAGGAAGGTATGTACATCATCATGTCATGCAAGGATCATATACTGAATGCAATAGTACTACAGTGTAGTGACATGGCAATTATCGATGATGAGTGTGTGAGCCGGCAACAAGTGTACGTGGAACATATGCATCATCGATAATGGTGCTGGTGTCCTAGCAGCATGACTGAAATATAACCACAGTACAAGCGATGCAATGCAAATAGCATGAATATGCGGAATCGAATAATCAACGCAAAAGTAAAGAATCTACACCAATCTGTACAAGTCATGCAGGGGTGCCATTTGAAATAAGACGAATCAGGGCTTTTGGAAAAACAAGGGCTACGGTGTTTTAAGAAAAGATACATCATTTGAAAATATCCGTATGACCCTTCTGCCTATCTTTAAAATATCCCCGATTCGTTAGTTTGAAATAGGTATGACTCGGTCCAGTCTAATGTCTACTAAGTAATCTAGACAGGAGGGGTAAGAAACCACCTAATCTGAGTCAATATATATAGATATGATAGTCGGTGATCCCGCCTCAATAACATATCGTAAGATATCCTCGAGTCATGAGTGCGGATCTATCATCAATATCGGCTCGTACGGTAGATCGTCGTACGGCATCCCAATAGCTGGGTAGGGGTCAATATCACAGTACCTCATCACATATCAGGTATCACTATCATCAGATCGCATAATCTGGGGTACTACTCTAAGTCTAGTACAAATCGATACCATCTATAAAAATATGAATGCGGGTAAAGCACATGTCCAAAGGCCCGCTAAAACTATCATATCGCACCTCGAAGACAAGCTATGTCACATCGCCGATCTCACGGCCTCACATCAAGTATCATCTCAAACCACGTATCATCCTCAAATCCCGTATATAAACACATAGTCCCATACCCATGTGTAGATATACGCACCATCATATGCACTCCAATAAATGAAAGAATGAATGCAAGTATGTGTGTAAATGTATGTGTGAGTGCAACCACTACTCTAGGGTTCGCACTATACTAAACCAATATATTCTTATCATCAAAATATCATTATTACCATCAATAACCCTAAACAACACAATATAAATATTCGTGTGTATACGTATTCGTATACATCACCACGGACTGCGGGGGTGCTATACGCCATCCACCCGACTTCTCCCCGTAGATATAAATCTACTCACCTTGCTTCTCGTGTGCCAAAGCCGATGTCGCTATCTTCACCTCCTTTGCCTCAACATCACGCGGGGTACCTACAAGTATATCACAATGCTAAAGCACATGAAAATCACATCGGAAACCAAAATAGCACACGCTACCCGCATAGGTAAAAAACCTATCGACTCGCATGTAAACACAATCAAAATCCACTTGTCGTTGACGTCCAAACGCCACCCGACAGGAATGAATCACCAAATACCAAAATCCATGCTAAAACAAGTCCCAAATTATACACCAACATAGGAAAATCAACCCAGATTTCACCCTAGATGGAATCAGTCAAAACTAGACATACTCAGGGTCAAAACTAGATGAAATGGGGGCATGCACAGAAAACGAGGCAATTCCTTAAAATACCTTATTTTAGAATTTTCCATAATTTTTCCCTATTTATCTGTATTTAATTATACCAGAATATTAAAATATTCATTAAAATAATATTAAATTATAAAATTTCCCAAAAATCATATTTTATTATTTTGAAGACGTTACATTGACCAACCAAATACAGTGCGACATCGACTCCCTATACCGGGAGAGACGAATCCCTAACAATCACTCGCTACCTTCATGTGGCTCGGGACTGTGCCCAACTAAAAACTGTTTGCACAACTCCTTTGAGCCGTGATAGGGTAGTAATCAAAGCACAGTAGGAACTCATACGAGACAAATGATGATCTTAGGTCTACAGACTACCTGTACACATGCCACATGAGAACTGCCATCTGACGCTAGGTATAATACCGTCCAGCAGTTCTCGTCGAGTCCGTCCAGTGTACGCACGCACAGTGAGCACCTGTATACAATCTTAGGTGAAACACACCAATAGCTATGAGACTAACCATCGCCCATTGTCGGGGTTTATAAACATATACACCAGTCTACTCTAGAATATTTATTCCCTGTCTCGATATTCTTACGACTGGAGACACTTTTGAAGAAATGCTTATAAACTACCCAGCCTTCACAAGTATGACCGCCATCACAACGCTTATAGTCAAGCACATCCTACGGGCTTTTTCAACATGTATAAGTAGTACGTAACAACAAGTAGAACATATGTACATGTTAATATAAAGTCAAACCAGATAGCATATTGTTAGGAATATGTATGTCGTAGAGGCCATTATTGTATATTATAGTGGATGCTTGGACATATATATATATATATAGGACGTTTTTGCTCGACAAGATAGTATGCTATCTGGTTGCTCTTTATCTTAACATGTACACTTGTTTTAGTTTACTGTCTTTGTGATACATGTTGATAAAGCCCTTAGGATGTTGGCTTGACTACCAGGACTATGATGCAGATCATACTAGTGGGGCTTGTGTTGTCCCCAAGCATTTCCTTTAACAGTTCCTAGTCGAGGGAGTATCGAGACAGGGCATCGATATTCCAGAGTAGACTAGTATGTACGTTTCTTGACCCTGTATGGGGTGATGGTTGATCCTATAACTATTGTTGTTTGACATCAAAGATTGTATACATGTGCTCATTAGAGAATGGGTACACCGAATAGGACTGGCCGAGAACTCCAAGATGGTACCATACCTATCGTCAGATAGCAGTTCTCTTGTGATACTTGTACAGGTTAGTTTTTATACCCGAGATTGCCATAGTATCTTGTGTGGTTCCCACTGTGCTTTGATTCCTTCCCTACCACGGCTCAAAGGAGTCGTGCAAACAGGTGGATTTTGGGTACAATCCAGAGTCATATGGAGGCAGTGAGCGATAGGAGGGGTTTTGTCTCTCCCGGTATTGAGAGTTGATGTTGCGTTATGCTCGTTTGGCTATAAGAACAAGTCCCTGACCAGGGCTGATGAGATTTACTGGTAAGTGTTAGTAGTAGTTTCTCGATAGGTTATAGGCCATACATCGGCATGACTTATCGAGCTAGTGGGGTATGACGATTCCATCCCCAGACTCGATATGTGACATATCAGACGAAGAGACTAGACTGTACGGTAAGTGTTGCTTATAGGATTTACGGAAGTTTGGACAAGTTTGCTTGTTGATCTTCTATTCATTCAATACCTGGGAAGCCGTTACGTTCAGCTAGTACCGCTGACGGCTTGTGGGTATCTGATGTGATCATTACCTACTGTTGGCATATTGACAAGTATTTAGAGTGCCACAAAGTGGTTTCCTAGCTTAAGTGAAATGAAGTAGGGCACGTATGGAGATATGTGCGGGAGATTGATTGAATACGAGTATATGATACCGTATTCTAATCTAGTGATATTTGATATCAGCCAGGTTATATGTGATATAACCGGATTATTGAATCAAGTGTTGACTTAATATATATATCTATATTTATATATTTGATATTGGCCGGTTATATATGATATAACCGGATTATTGAATCAAGTGTTGATTTAATAATTTGATATACATACATACATACATACATACATATATATATATATATATATTTGATATTAGCTGGTTACATATGATATAACCAGATTATTGAATCAAGTGTTCATTTAATAATTTGATATGTATTTATATATTTGATATATATATATATATATTTATATATATATATATATATATTAACTAATATTAAGCTCACTTAAGATTTTCTTCTCTTAATAGATATATTTATATATGTGATATATATAAGCATTTGTATCATGGTTGATGATACATAGAACATGGATGTATGAGAATCACACAAGAGTAAAAGATAAAAGGAATGATTTATATTTTAGGAAAAAGAAAAAGAGAATGAGTCATGGTTTTGGATGCTTGGAGAAGCATTGAGAAGCTATGACTCATCTCTAATTCTTGTTTTATTCTTATATATTTTATCATTCTTATCTTATCTTATTTCTTAGCTCATGGTTCATTCTCACACACATCCAAGTTCATTTTCTTCATTCTCTCCTCTCTAGAATTTTCTTGAGTTGAGAAAAAGAAAAAGAGAAAAATATTTTAGTGAGAAAATCTCCTACTTCATCAACCTACACTAATCTAGCCCTTTAGTTTAGGTTGTTAAGTTCACTAATATCTTGATTAGTGAAGTGTGAGCTTGAGTGAGAGAGACTTCAAGGTGGATCATCTTTGGCAACGAAGACAACAAGAAAGCTCGATCCTTTCTTTAAGTGGAGCCTTAATAAGAGTTCTACGGACTTCAACTTGGAGCTTTAGAAATGAAGGACTAGACTATAAAGGTTGTAAACTCTTTACACTTAGTTTAGAATGTAGTTTGCTTACTTTGAAACCCTAATTATCTAGTTCGATTCTTGTTTAGTATACTTAGCACTCTAAAATTTTAAAATTGCATACTTGATGCTCAAAGAAACCTAGTAGAGGTGCTAAGACATACTATCACATACAATCATTTCGAGCAAGATTGTCCTATGTATATATACATATCCATAGTATCCATTACAAATAATGGCCTCTGGGGCACATATATATCCTGATATATTCATATCCATAGTACCCATTACAAATAATGGCTTCTAGGGCATATATATCCTACAATCTCATACTTGCACTAGGGCTAGTTATTTGCATAACGCATCCCCAACATCTCGAACAGCCGCTAGAACTATGCTTGAGGTAAGGCCTTCGTGAATGGATCCGCTGTATTGTCTTTTGTGTTCACTCTCCGAACCTCGATCTTCTTGCGATCCACTATCTCCCTGATCAGGTGATACCGCCTTAAGATATGTCCAAATTTCTGATGGGACCTTGGTTCCTTTGCTAAAGCTACAGCCTCATTGTTATCGCATTATAAGGGTATTAAATTAATAATGGACGGAACCACCTGAAGTTCAGAAATGAACTTCCTCATCCATACCGCCTCTTTTGCAGCATCGTTAGTAGCTATATACACAGCTTCCATTGTTGAGACTGTGATGGAGTCTTGTTTGGAACTCTTCCAATATATCGCCCCTCCATTGAGTGTAAACACATAACCCAAGACGGATTTAGAGTCATCCTTATCACTTTGGAAGCTTGAGTCGATAAAAGCCTCGATCTGGAGGTCCCCATTATCGTACACCAAGAAAATCTCCTTTGTCCTTCTTCGGTACTTGAGAATATTCTTTAGTGCTATCCAATGCTTCTCTCCTGGGTTTGACTGATACCTACTTACCACACTAAGTTCGTAAGATATGTCTGGTCTGATACATAACATCGCATACATTATAGATCCTACCGCCGAAGCGTAAGCTATAAGGCTCATGCGAGCTCTCTCTTCATCAGTCTTTGGAGACATCTCTTTGGAGAGGGTGATCTCATGACAAGCGGGTAAATTACCATGCTTGGAATATTCCATACTAAACCTCTTCAGTATGGTGTCAATATACATGAACTGTGAAAGTCCCAACATTCATTTAGACTATCACGATAGATCTTAATCCCCAGAATGTAGGAGGCATCACCTAACTCTTTCATAGAGAACTTATGTATAAGAAGGTCTTGACTGATTGTAAAATAGAGATGGCATTCCCTATTAGGAGTATGTCATCCACGTATAGTACGAGGAAGACTACTGCTCGTCCTACAATCTTCCTATAAATACATGGTTCATCTATATTTTTGATTAAGTCAAATTCTTTGACTGCCTCATCAAAGCAGATGTTCCAACTCCGTGATACTTGCTTTAATTCATAAATGGATTTAAGCAACTTGCACACCTTTCCGCTGCTCCCACTGTCTAAGAAACCCTCTGGCTGATCCATGTAAACACTCTCTTCTAAATTTCCATTCAGAAAAGCTGTTTTCACGTCCATCTGCCAGATGTCATAGTCATGGAAGACGGCAATGGCAACCGGTATCTGAATGGATTTAAGCATAGCCATTGGAGAAAAGCTTTCATCATAGTCCAACCCTGGTCTTTGACAAAACCTTTTGCAACAAGTCTAGCTTTGTAGGTTTCCACTTATCCATCTGCACCAATTTTCTTCTTGAAGATCCATTTCCATCCAACGGGTTTTACCCCAGACAGAGCAACTTCCAAAGTCCATACTTTGTTGGTGTACATGGATTCCATTTCGGATCTCATAGCATCCAACAACTTCACCGAGTCTTTACTTGTAATAGCCTGCTAAAAATTAGTTGGCTCATCATCACTGATAATGCATTCCTCTCGATCCCCATCTAGGAGAAATCCATAGTATCTCTCAGGCGGATGAGAATGCCTACTAGATCTGCGTAGCAGCATTGGTTCGTTGAGTTCTATTGAAACATGAGGTTCTACTAAGTCCTCAGCAGTAGTTTGGGATTATGGAATTTCTTCCAGTTCTACCACGCTCCCACTAATTTCTTTTATAAGAAATTCGCTCTCTAAAAAGACTATGTGGCGAGCGACAATCACTTTTCGTTCTTCGGTGTGGTAGACAAGATATCCCCATGAATTTTAAGGGTATCCCACAAACTTGCATAAAACCGATCGTTCTTCGAGCTTGTCCGGATTTTGCTTTTTGACAAAATCTGGACACCCCTATATCTTATGATACTTAAGACATGATCTCTTCCCACTCCATATCTTATATAGGGTGGTAGGTACAGACTTAGTTGGAACCCTATTTAATATGTATGTAGCTGATTCCAACGCAAACCCCTAGAAGGAAAGTGGCAACTCAGCACTACTCATTATAGAACGCACCATATCGAGCATCATACAATTCCTTCTCTCTGAGACACCATTATGCTGTGGTGTATATGGAGGAGTAAGTTGAGAGAGAATTCCATTCTCTTTTAAGTATCCAAGAAAACTGGTACTTAAGTATTCTCCACCCCGATCTGATCGATGTGTCTTGATACTTTAGTTTTACCTGTTTGTTTCTCCACTTCATTCTTATACTCTTTGAATTTCTCAAAGACCTCGGATTTATGTTTCATTAAGAATACATGTCCATACTTTGAGAAATCATCAGTAAAAGTGATGAAATAGGAGTGACAACTTTGTGTATGTGTAGACATCGGACCACATACATCGCTGTGTATGAGCCCCATGAGCTCAGTGGCTCTTTCTCCGTGTCCTGTGAAGGGAGATTTGGTCATCTTTCCTTTGATACATGATTGACAAGTTGCAAATGATACATATTCGAATGGATCCAAATATCCATCTTTATATAACTTAGTCAACCTTATTTCATTAATATGACCAAGTATACAATGCTATAAAAGGCTTGGTTTGAATCTGGAGCCTTTCTTTTGAGTGTGTTTTGGATGTTGAAAACTTGATGTTAATTGAGTACGTGTATGTCGTTATCCAGTGTGCCAGACCCAATCAGTTCTTGATTTAGGAGAATGTTCATAACATTTCTTTCAAGTGCAAAATTATCCTTTATTAGATAATAAAGATACTGATATAATATTACATAGCATACAGGATACACAAAAACAGCTATACAACACCAAAATGTGTCTACTTGTTAACCCCAGGTGATAATCCCCTACCGCAACAGCATCCACATTTTCTCCGTTGCCAACCCTGAGGGTCATATCACTTGTCTTCAGTACTCTACGGTTTCTCAGAGCATGCAAAGAATTACAGATATGAGAAGCAGAACCGGTATCTAGTACTTATGATGTAGAGTTTACTGAAAAATGGTTTTCAATTATGAACACACCTGAAGCAGAAACAACAACTTGCTTCGTGTCCTTGCCCTTGGCTTTAAAAGCCTTGCACTCCTTCTTCCAGTGCCCCTTCTTATGACAGTAGTAGCACTCATCCTTTTTCGTTTTTACTCGTCCTGATTTGTTCGTTCCTTCCACCTTTTTGACACCTCCTTTCGACTTGGTGGTGGTCTTCTTCTTCTTCCCCATAGCTTTCGCTTTGGATTTAGAAGAGGAAGATTCCCCAACAATAAGAACAGGTGTCTTTTCCTTTTTCGAGGAGCTCTCCGCTACCCTCAACATGTTGAGTAGCTTTGGAAGATCAGCTTCCATTCCGTGCATGTTAAAGTTCAGCACAAATTGAGAGAAGGTGTGAGGAAGGGACTATAGAATTAAGTCAATGTATAACTCGTTCTCTAACACATCCAAGGTTTGCGAGTTCCTCAATGAGACTGATTATATTTAGGACGTGCTCTCCTAAAGGTGATCCGGGAGCTAACCTCATCTGGAATAATTTCCTTGAGGTCTCGTACCTTGCGATACGATAGTGCTCTCTATACAAATCCTTGCAATGGAGAAAAATGGATTTGATGTCTATATTCTCGTACTGCTTCTGGAGTTCATTATTCATGGACGCTAGCACGATGCACTTAGCTATCTCGCAATCTAGGTCCCACATTTTGCGGACCTCGATGTCCGCAACTGAGGAATCTGGTCCTGGGATAGAGGGAGCAGTACTGGTGAGGACGTATGCTACTTTGTCATAAGTAAGTGCAATGTTGACGTTCCTCAGCCAATCTTTATTGTTTGGCCCAGTCAGTGTATTTTTTTCGAGTAGTAGTTTAAGTCCTGTCATGGTTGTTGCCAGAGAGAGAGAGAGAGAGAGAAAAGAAACACTCAGCAAATGATCTTGCAAGAATATATTGGTTTATTATCTTATCTAACCATGATGGCTCCAACTGTTTCCTTGAATTCTCCATCAAATCTTAAAAGGAGAACTAATAGGGATCATTTACACTTTACAAGTTCGCTAACCGTTCAGCCAGGTGGGTGTTGGTACTCCGAGAGAGGTTCCCCATGCTTCCGCACAGACCTAATTAAAATAAACCTCGTTTCTGCAGAGGCGTAGCCCCGTTAACACTTTCTAGACACCTAATAGGTTAGCTAATTGTGAAGTGAAAATTATCTCCCAAGAGTAATCCTACTCATCAGTAGGATCAGGATCCAACTATTATTATGTGATGACCTAGATTGAAGCCACTCTAATCACCACACTCTAGAAGGTATGCTAAATTTGCAAGTTTCCATTTTGTTTGAATCTCCCGATTTGATTTTTGCCCCAAGCTATTATGACGTTGACGAAGGCCAACAAATCATAAGATGCAAGTCAAGTTCTTCACGTCATTGTCCTGATTAATTTAGACCCACCCTACTCGCCCTTGATGAAGGCCAACAAGGTTGTATGACTATCCTAAACTAATGCATCTATCTATGCTACAAACAAGCAACACACCGCTACCATTCACTATACCTTGACGAAGGCCAACAAACATAGCATGAATACGATGTGCTACTCATTTGAAACGACGGAGGGCTACGGCTAGTTTTTGGCGAAACCATGAACGTAGTGAACTTGATATCATTGTAGGAACGATAGCTTTGAAAACGAGTGGTTTAAGCTCCGCTTTTTAAACGAGTGTTTTGAAAAGAACCGAGTGGGTTTTCAAAATGTTCCAACAACATCTTTTTAGGTTTCTTATCTTGCATTAATGGGGATTAATGTGGTCCCATCAATTAATTCCTATCACACCAGAAAACGAAAATAAAATGTACGTATATGCCATCCGCATTCGCCACGGGGCCCCGTCATGCACCGTTAGGTTACTTAACTAACGGCAGAGCGGGGGCAGGACTAGCGCGGATGCAAAATATATACCACATCTACTAGTGTGTGTGTGTGTGTGTGTGTGTGTGTATAACCATTCGTCCCTGGCTTGATATAAGCAACATCACAGAAAAACTAATAAGCAAAAAGGAATAGCGGATAATTTTGGAGCCTCGAGTTTCATTTGAGCCATAAATGAAACTCGACATTCCCGGTCGTGTGGATAGCCTGTGCAATGAAGAACCTACACCCATACGAGTACGGCAAGTTACCCGCCAATCCCGGAAGCGAGGCAACCCTAATCAACAAAGTGAATGGTCTACCTAGCGCTTCATGGAATCCGGTAACTTGAGCACCCCACCATGGGTCATCCTATACCCCCTACGAGTACGGCGAGTAGCCTACCAATTCTAGAGTAAGGCACCCCGGTCTCAACACCATAAGATGGGGCCCCGTTGCCCTCTAGAACTCAACTACTAGAGCACCCCGTTTTGATACCATGTAAGTCAAAATTGCATGCTCTACAAGTTTTGTAGAAAAGCGTAATTTCAAAAAAAATCTATTTTGAAGCATGCAATCAAGACTTTAACCCAAGATGTACCACAAAATCCTAACTAGCAAGACTATATAGGTAATTATTGTACCGTCTTAGAATCTTATACTTATCGAATTCATGTCCTTCGGGTCATGATTCCACTTCTTAAGCTTTTTTTAGGGTCCTCGGTGTAGCCTGGTTGCCGGTCTCCTGGATCTTATATGATCCACCCGAATGTCCTAGGTTGAAGCTTCAACTTTTAAAGGAAAGTAACTTAACTAGCTAGTTTGCTAATCTAGCTAGTCAAGGATGAGTGGAGAAGATTAGTGGTGAGTTTTCTATCTCAAAACCCTTGTTTCTCAACTCATGAGAAATGTAGGGTTTTGTGAAGAGGAGAAGGCAAAGGAGCAAGAGAGAAAATGGCAACTCAAGAAGAGAATGAGCTAGGAAGAAGTTCTATCAAGCATGAAGAATGGCTATATAAAGATAATATGAAGTATTTTTTATTTTCTTTAAAACCAAGCCATACTAACATAGTGATAGCAATAAATTTCCAAACCATGCTTCATGCCATGCCTCCTTTACACCTCATTTTCTATTTATCAATAAATAGAAAAATGCACATTATGAGGTGTCCCCTTCTAGAATGTATTTTGTATAAATACAAAATACTTTCTACCGTATATACATACCCTTATTCGTATCAAAATATAAATACCCAAAAGATAGAATAACACTACTAAAAATAATACTAGCAATAAATCAATATCTTATTTAATGAACTGGCTTAATCCTTAGCCCGCTGGTATTAAAAACCGTCCGATTAAATTATGCGCAATTGGTACACGCAATCAATTGGAACCCTGCAAGTATAAACATGTGGCCTCCACATCGTTTTGCTTGAACCAGAGAAACCTTCTGTGTGGGACTCTAAAGACCCGACAGTACGTTGGCAGTTGGTTTAACCACAAGTCTGTTAGTAGTATCAGCTGTACGTAATGGCTACCTAGGTCCCTGTCGAAAAGATGGCCGACGAGCAAACTCATCTGAACCTCTACTGAGCCTAACTGTTGTTGGATATGTATTCCCCAGAGTCCGTCATTGTATAGGATGCTAGGGATATGTATGTACAGGACAATCTTGCATGATATGATAGTATGCTATATGGTTTGTCTTTATCTTAACATGTGATGTATTTTACTTAGTATTTCATATCTTGTATACATGTTGATAAAGCCCGTAGGATCCTTGCTTGACTACCAGCGTTGTGATGGCAATCATACTTGTGGGAGCTGGGTAGTCAATAAGCACATCCTTAAAGTGTCCCTAGTCGTGGGAGTATCGAGACTGGGCATCGATACTCCAGAGTAGACTAGTGTATACAAATCTAGACCTTGATGAGGGGTGATGGATTGGTCCCGCAGCCGTTGGTGAGGTGCACCTAAGATTGTATACATGTGCTCACTGGGGGCGAGTACACCGGACGGACTCGCTGAGGAGTGGCTAGAAGATATTATACATAGCGTCAGATAGCAGTTCTCTAGTGACATGAGTACAGCTGTCGACCTGAGGTCGTCATTTGTCTCATGTGAGTTCCCACTGTGCTTTGATTACTATCCTACCACGTCTCTACTGAGTCATGAAAACAGGTTTTAGTTGGGTACAGTCCCGAGCCACATGGAGACAGTGAGTGACTGTTGGGGATTCGTCTCTCTCGGTATAGGGAGTCGATGTCGCACTGTGATTGGTTAGTCAACACCATAGTTTCTGGCCATGGCAGATTAAGAATTACTGGTAATAGGACCAGTAGATTCTTGGATGGTCTTGAGCCACACCGAAAAGACTTGTCTGGCTATTAAGGGTCTGACGTTTTCCACCCCCGTAGACCTTACTTCCGATACTCTCAGACGAACAGACCGGACTGCACGGAGATTGTCACGGACATGCTCAGTAGAGGTTCGGATGAGTTCGCTCGTCGACGTTCTTTTCGACATGTACCTGTGTACTGTTATGTACAGCTAGTGCCGCTGACGGACTTATGGTTAAACCCACTGCCAGCGTACTGTCGATCTTTAGAGTCCTACACAGAGGGTTTCCCTGGTTCAGGCGAAACAATGTAGAGTCCGTATGCTTTTACGGCAGGGTTCCGATCATATACGTGTACTGGCTACATGTATGTTGTTCAGATGGATAATACTAGTAGGCTTTGGTTTAAACCGGATTCTAGTATTATATTATTGGATTATTATTATCTCATTGTATTCGTATTTTTTAGAATATGAATATGGGTATGTATATAAGGTGAGGGCATTCTTGTAATTTCACAAGACATGCTTCTAGAAGGGGTCACCTCATTATTTAGATTTGTCAATTTGTGGAAATAGATTAATGAGGTGGAAAATGGAGATTTTTGTGGCATGGATGAAAGCATGGCTAAGTCATTTGTTTATTCATTTAACTATACTATTCAAGCATGGTTTCTTATTTTCTGTTGAAAATAATCCATGCTTGATTATTGTTTTGACTTAGCCATTCTCATTTGCCTCCACAACCTAGCTCATTAGCTCTTGCTCTTTCTCTCTCCATTTTTTCTCCTCTCCTTCTTCCTCAAACCTTAACCCTTCACATGTGTTGTGAATCCTAGGGTTCTTGAGATAAAATACTTTAATCATCTCTCTATATCTCCTAAGTTGTCTAGATTAGCAAACTAGACATCTTAGTTACCTCACTTGAGGTTGAAGCTTGAACCAAAGACTCTCGGGTGGATCATCTTCGACAAAAGGAGGCAAACGACCGAGTTCCATTCAAGCCACCTATGAACCAAGAAGACAAGAAGAAGATTCAAACCACCAAGGAGCTAAGAAGAGGAGAAGAAGACCCGAAGGACTTGATCAAGGAGGTATAAAATCTCACCGAGTAGTTAGAAGTTCTTTGTAGTTAGCTTTAGCTAGTTATGGTTTATAAAAGATCTTGGTTGTTTGGTCGATGTTGCGAAGTCTCTTAAAAGAAAAAATCGTATTTTGTGTATTCAGCCTCCCCGCGAACCCGTGGGGTGTACGACATCGACTTAGACTAGTATCAGAGTCACTTAAACCTTAACTAGCTAGTTAGCAAGTAGTTAGAACTTCGATCGTCGGAAAAATACCCAAAATCAAATTTTCAATACAAAGCTTGTTGTTGATTTTAAAAACTGCTCAAAAAATTATTTCAGTGGCCTTAAAAATACATGCAGGCTTTTATAAGAACACAGAAAAAATTCGAGCTCGTAATCTTCGAAGACCACCGCGGAACCGCGGCCAAACACACTGTTTAGCCGTGTATCCATGGCCGAGTCAAGGCCGATTCGCTCCAATTTTTTTCTGTGGGTCTTAATCGTGGAAATATGATTTCTTGCATACCAAAATTGTTTGTGTACTGGTCTGTACATAGGGTAGACATGGAAAATATTTTCGATCAAAATTCTAAGTTACTTGGCTAATCTGGGTTTTCTGTGTTTGTATATGTGTTGTTAAACCTCTGCTAATTGCTATATATCGATTAGTGGGGGTTGCACATATCTGTATTTTGATGATGGTTTGTGTATATGGAGTATTGGATCGTCGTGAATGAATAGTCGGGGATGTGAGAAGAGTGTTTTCTTTTTTTTCATTCATGTAAATTTGTAAATTGATGTAATATTATTTTTGCTGGGCACATCCGGGTTGAGCTTGTAGCCACCGTTGTATTATTTCATTTATTTTTCTTGCACCTAGGATAGACCCAAGGTGCGGTGCACAAACTACCAGGTTCTTGAAGTGCCGAGCGGCCTACTCATTTTATTGAGGGAGGTTGCTTCACTTCGGGAATTTGGCGGGTACTTTGCCACACCCGTAGGGATCTAGAGTGGGGTTTGGATATTCATCACGACCATGGAATCCGTGTTTCGTTATAGGCTAAAACGAAACACGGAAATCCTAGTATATCCAATATGTTCATCTATGTTTCTGTGATCTGGAATGCTTATTATTGCGTGAGACGAATGGCTATATATATATTATATATATAATAAGCGTTGCTTATGTTTTACACCCGCACTAGTCCAGCCCCCGCTCTGCCGTTAATTAAGTAACTTAACGGTGTATGACGGGGCCCCGTGGCGAATGCGGATGGCATAAGTGTAAGTTCTAATTTTGGTGGGACCGCATTAATATTAATTAATGCAAGGAAATAAACATAAAATCAGATGTCGTTAGAACAATTACAAAACCACTCAGTTTTCTTCAAAAAGCATTTTAAAAGCGGGGCTTAAACTACTCATTTTCATAAGCTATCCGGTTCTTTCGACTATATCAAGTTCATTACGTTAACGGTTTTCGCCAAAACCAGTCGTAGCCTTCTATCATTTCAGATAGGTATCTACTAGTATTCTATGTGTTTTGACCTTCGCTAAGGCATAGTGTTTGGTACTTAGTGGGTGCTTATCTGTAGCATAGATAGATGCATTAATCTAGGACAGGCGTACAGCTGTTTTGTCCTTCGTCATGGGTGAAAGTATGTCTTAGCACCTCTACTAGGTTTATACAAGCATTAAGCATGCAATTTTTTAAAAATTTAAAGGTATAAGCTATACTAACGTAGATTCAAACTAAAGAATTAAGGTATTAGTGTAAGAAAATAAGTTCTACACTAAGTGATGAGGGTTTACAACCTTTGTATACCGGTCCTTTACTTCTAAAGCTCTAAGTAGTAGTCCCTAGAACTCTTCCTCAA
This sequence comes from Agapanthus africanus, assembly GCA_030015575.1. Lineage (NCBI taxonomy): Eukaryota > Viridiplantae > Streptophyta > Magnoliopsida > Asparagales > Amaryllidaceae > Agapanthus > Agapanthus africanus. Next base: position 247,470,540 of record CM057343.1, on the reverse strand, counting down.
CTCCACTTGGTGAAAGGAACAAGCTTCCTTGTTGTCTTAGATGCCGAAGATGATCCACCTTGAAGTCTCTCTAACTTTAGCTTACTCTTCACTAATCAAAGTATTAGTGAAGCAAACAACCTAAACTAATGGGCTGATTAGTGTAGCTTGATGAAGTAGGAATTTTGCTCACTTTATTTTCTTCTTTTTCTTTTCTCTTTCTCACCTCAAGAAAACCTAGAGAGAAAGAGAGGAAGAAGGAGATGAGAATGAACTTAGATGAGAGAGAGAACCATGAATTGAGTGATGAGATGGTGTAGGAAAATATTTATGAATAAAACAAAGAACAAGTGATGAGTTATGGCTTCTCAAGGCTTCCACAAGCATTTAAGAAAATGACTCATTTTCTTATTTCTCTAATTCATAAATAAAACCTTCTCCTACGCATCATAATCTTCATGTGTGATTCTCCTACATCCTAATTCTATGTATCATCAACCATGATACAATAATATATACATACATACATACATATATATATATATATATATATTAATAGGTATAAAGAGAAGAAAATCTTTAGTGAGCTAATATTAGTTAATATATATATATATATATATATATATATCATATATATAAATATATATTCAATTATTAAATCTACACTTGATTCAATAATCCAGTTATATCATATATAATCGACTAATATCATATATATATATATATATATCACATTATTAAATCAACACTTAATTCAATAATCCGGTTAAATCACATATAACTATCTAGTATTCAATACTAGTTAATATATATATATATATAACATATATATATATATATATATCAAATTATTAAATCAACACTTGATTCAATAATCCGGCTATATCAAATGTAATACGGCTAATATCAAATATACAAATATATATATTAACAACATATACATATACCATTGAATCAACACTTGATTCAATAATCCGGTTATATCACATATAACCTGACTGATATCAAATATCGCGATATTAGAATATAGTATCACATACTCGTATCTAATCAAGCATCCGCACACATCTCCATATATGCCCTACTTCATTTCACTTGAGCTAGGAAACCTCTGTGTGGGACTCTGAAGACTCGTCAATACGCCAGCAGTAGGTAATGATCACATCAGATACCCACAAGCCGTCAGCGGTACTAGCTGGACGTAACGGCTACCCAGATATTGAACGAATAGAAGATCAACAAGCAAACTTGTCAAAACTCACGTAGAGCCTATAAGCAACACTTACCGTACAGTCCGGTCACTTTGTCTGATATGTCGCATATCAAGTCTGGGGGTGGAATCGTCAGACCCCAGTAACTTGATAAGTTATGCCGATGTGTAGCCTATAACCATTCGAGAAACTACTGATAACGCTTACCAGTAAATCTCATCAGCCCTGCCCAGGGAGTTCCTGTTATAGACAATCGAGCATAGCACAACATCAAATCCCAATACCGGAAGAGACGAAACCCCTCATATCGCTCACTGCCTCCATGTGACTCTGGACTGTACCCAAAATCCACCTGTTTGCATGACTCCTTTAAGCCATGGTAGAGAGGAAATCAAAGCACAGTAGGAACCACACAAGACACTACGACGATCTCGGGTCTACAGACTAACCTGTACAAGTGTCACCAGAGAACTGCTATCTGACGATAGGTATGGTACCATCTAAGAGTTCTCGGTGAGTCCTGTTCGGTGTACCCATTGTTTACCCCAATCAGAGCAAAGCTCTGTTCAAATTCCAAAGCGGGAAACGAAGCAACGCTTCTGTTTCCCCCAATCAGAGCAAAGCTCTGTTTTGAAAATTAAAGTGAAAATTAAAATTAAAATAAATGAAGCAACGCTTCAGATCCCCTGCGTTGCGCGCAGAGCGCCACATGTCAAAATCAGACACGTCAGCGCAGGGAGTGCAGCGCCCAAGGCAGCGCATTCAATCAGAGCAAGGCTCTATAAAAGAAGCAACGCTTCAGCTGACTTGCGCTCTGCGCTGCGCGACACGTATCAGCGCAGTTGTGCTAGCGCAGATACGCTGCGCTCCGTGCTGCATGACGCGTGTCTGCGCAGTTGTGCTCATGCAGTTGCGCTGCGCGACGCGCTGCGCGACGCGTGGCAGCGCAGTTGCGCTAGCGCAGGTGCGCTGCGCTCCGCGCTGCGCGACGCGTGGCAGCGCACTTGCGCTAGCACAGTTGCGCTGCGCGACGCGTGGCAGCGCACTTGCGCTGCGCGACACGTGTCAAGCCCAGGTGCGCTTGCGCCAAATCGAATTAAAATTCTGAAAGATCTTTCTCAATCTTGTTAAAAACAAGAAGATTGCCTTCTGTAAAACAGAAGCCCTTGAATCAAAAATCCGATGGTGGGGAAAAATCCCCAAATCACTCAGAGAAAGATCTCTTTAACTGGTCTAACAAACTAATTGGCACTATATAAAGGCCCCTAGACCCCAAGTCTAAAACACAGATCAACACAGAGAGAAAAACAATGAATTCCTCTAAAGAATTTTGAGAAGAGCTCAAAGAAAAAGAAAGGTAAAAACCTTTAATAAAAGAAGAGTTTCTTCTAGATAGATCATTGATCTAAGAACAAGATCAAAGATCTTCAATAAAAAATATATAATAAAAACAAAGGCATTGCCTTTTGATGAACCACTGGTTCTGGAATCTTAAAAGATTCTGCGCTTGAATCCAAAATTGGATCAAGATATTAAAACAGTGCCTTGCACTTGTAAATCTGCACTGTTGCGCTCTTGGGTTGGCGCAAGCCACCAGAGAGCTCCACGTGTCAGCTCCAGAACAACTTGCACTGTGCGTTTTTTAAAATAGAGCATTGCTCTCTGAAATTGGCGCAACTCAACAGAGCGCGCCACGTGTCAGCAGCGCAACAGCGCAGCGCACTGCTCTAACTGCGCTTGCGCTCACCAGAGCGTGACATGTGTTACCTCCACATGCGCTTGCACTCATTAATAGGCGCAAAGCGTCTGACAAGCCACGTGGCACTCTGTCAGACTAATTAATGCAGCGCATTATTAAAGGGCAGAGCCCAATTAAGAGGCCCAATGGACCAAAACAAATGCTCTGCATTATAAAAAAGGGGACAGAGCCCTCTTAAAAAGCCTAACAGACCAAAATAAAATACAGTGCAGGGGCAGAGCCCTAATTAAGGCCTAATAGCCCTAATGTAAATAAAATGTTGAACATTTCAATTGGACTTAGCCCAATTCTGGCCGTAAGTCCTCAAATTAAATTGACTGAGCATGTGCTCTCTTAAATCAGTTTACACCCGGTTCGAGGGTATATCTCTGAACTCCTCTGACATCCGTCGTTGTAATCCTTCAACGTCGTCAGAGAGGTGACGGGTCCAGACAACCACACATCGATACGGACTCAAGCGTCCTTAAACCCCCGGACTCAAGCATCCTTAAACCAACTTCCGGACTCAAGCGTCCTTAAACTCCCAGACTCAAACGTCCTTAAACCAACTCATGGACTTAAGCATCATTAAACTCCCGGACTCAAGCGTCCTTAAACCCCCGGACTCAAGCGTCCTTAAACTCCCGGACTCAATCGTCCTTAAACAAATGGACCACTATGTCCCTAAACTGGAACATGGACCACTATGTCCCTAAACTGGAACAATAGGGCCCCCAAATGCTCTTTTGTCGGATCTAAACGATCCCGTTTAAGTTGATCTTAGCCTCAAATATGGCTAACGTATCCTTAAACCTTCAAACAGACTTTAGTCCCAAATTGGACTATAGACCCCCCCAATCGACTCTGGTTCAAGGGTACATCTCTGAACTCCTCTGACACCTGTCGTTGTAATCCTTCAACGACGTCAGAGAGGTGACGGGTCCCGACGGCCATACATGCAGTGGACCACTATGTCCCTAAACTGGAACAATAGAGCCTCCAAACGCTCTTTTGTCGGATCAAAACGATCCCGTTAAATGGATCTTTGTCTCAAATTGGACTAACGTATCCTTAACAAACGTTTGAGTAGATCTTAGCCTCAAATATGGATAACGTATCCTCAAACCAAAACCCCAAACCCAAATCTAAGAAAATACGGATTTAGACTAATCCACGTCCTACGGGCGACGACATAAATTAGTCTCCGTATACAATCCACGGGCAACCACAAATAAAACAAACACACACGACACGAAATGAAATTCTGGAGAAGGAGAAAGTAGGCGGTAGCGTAATTAACTGCAGGGGCTTGCGCCTGCAGGGAAGAGCGTCCCCACAATCAAAAACCCCTCAAGCGAGGGGGAATCTGACGATGTCTGCTACATCAGCCGCATCCGTCTAAACCTCCGATACATGGTGCTATAAATCAACTTGGCATATTCGGAGAGGTGGATAGATAAAACCAAATAGCATCTGCCCTGAATCTCAGGCTAGACGTCCATGTCTTGGCCGCCTTTCGGAGGGGAACACCCATCCTCTAATGAGCACCTATGTACAATCTTTGATGTCAAACACCAATGTTTATGGGATCAACCATCGCCCCATATAGGGTCAAGAAACATACATACTAGTCTACTCTAGAATATCGATGCCCTGTCTCGATACTCTCTCGACTAGGAACTATTAAAGGATGTGCTTGCGGACTACACAAGCCCCACTAGTATGATCTGCATCATAGTCCTGGTAGTCAAGCCAACATCCTAAAAGCTTTATCAATATGTATCAGAGAGACTGTATAATAATACAAGCGTACATATTAAGATAAAGAGCAACAAGATAGCATACTATCATGTCGAGCAAGAAAGTCCTCTATATAAATGTCCAAGCATCCGCTATATCATACAATAATGGCATCTACGCCATACATATTCCTAAAAATCTCACACTTGCACCAAGGCCAGTTGTAGTATCTCATACCCAACATCCCAAAAAGCCTCTCAAATTGCATCTGGGGGAGGGCCTTCATGAGTGGATCCGCTGTGTTTTCCTTTGTATCAACTCTCCTGACCTCAATCTCCCGGCGATAAACTATCTCCCGGATCAGGTGATACCGCCTCAGAATACGTCTGGATCGCTGATGGGACCGGAGTTCCTTAGCCTGTAAGTCCATGCTACCTCTCCCGGTACTTTCGGGAATGCGGAATTTGGCAAAAAACGATTTTCTTAAAGATGGTAACATGGACCTAAAACCCGGATCTTGGTTAAACTTCTATCTAACATCCTAACTAAGAGTTTCTAGCTACTCGGTTAGGGGGTTATACCTAAACTTGAACTCCTTCTCTTCAAGCTCCGATGGTGGTTCGATGGCTCCTTCTCGTTGTCTCCGTACGCCGAAGATAGATCCACTTGAAAGCTCCGACCTTTAGCTCCTTCTTCGTTCTTTGAAGAAACTAGTTCACTTGGTTTGCTAAACCTAGTGAACTAGAATGAGTAGAGATGATTTAGAATGGGATTTTATCTATGGTTCTTGATTCTCAACTCATGAGACAAGAGAACCATAGATCAAGAGAGGGAGCAAGAGGTTGAGGGTGAGAGCAAGAGGAGAGCTCAAGAACAAGAGAGAGAATGAGCAAGAAAAGAATGAGCAACTCTTTTGTCTTTCACCCTCTCATAATCCAAAGTGATCATAACTCATCATATCAAAAAAGTCTTATGTGATGGTTTGAAGCAACCATAAGCTTATCATGTCATGCACTCATTTTACTCAAATGAGCAAGCAAGAAAAAGTCTTTGGCATGAAATGATAACCATGGTTATCATGATGGTCAACTAGTCAAGCCTAGTCAACCGGTCAACAAGTCAACAAAAGTCAACAAGTCACCAAAGTCAACAAGTCAACAAAAGTCAACAAGTCAACAAAAGTCAACAAGTCACCAAAGTCAACAAGTCAACAAAAGTCAACAAGTCAACAACCATATCACCATAATACTTAATTAATATAATAGTTAATCACATATCATATTCTCATTAGGGTTGAGCATAATGTCAAATAGTCAACGGTCAACTGTCAACAACCCTAATGAGAATCCGCAGCCTCTGCCTCCCTGTCAACTGTGCATACACACCCGCATCCGCGTTCCGAGGAACACGAATGCAAACTGGATAAATCCAATCCCATAAGGCACACTAGGATCTGGCTTAAACCAAAGCCCGCTAGTGTAAACTGTCCGGACACTGTACGTGCACAAGTGCACGGATGTGACCGAACCCTGTCGCAAAACCATGCGACCTGTCGCAATACCATGCGACCTCTACTCTTTTGCCTAAAGGCGAAAAGCTTTCTGTGTGGGACTCTAAAGACTCGACACTACGCTGGCAGTGGGTTTAACCACAGACCGCAAGCGGCACTAGCTGTGCGTAACGGTCCCCAGGTAATGCCGACAAGAAGACGGACGAGGCGAAACCCATCTGAACTCCTACTGAGCCTGAGTGTGACATTCTCCGTACAGTCCGGTCTGTTCTTCTGATACATCGCATGGCGGGCCTAGGGGGCGGTAAACGTCAGTCCCCCAATAGCGGTACAAGTCGTGCCGGAGCGAAGCCCAAAACACCCTGAGATAACACTGGAAACCTACCAGTATATCTCGTTTGCCCTGGCCAGGGACTACTCGTGTAATGGCTCTCCTAGACACAGCGCGATGTCAACCCCCAATACCGGGAGAGACGAATCCTGTCTAACCGTCACTGCCTCCAAGTGCTTCGGGACTGCACCCAACCACCACCTGTTTGCACGACTCCTTTGAGCCGTGGTAGGGTAGTGATCAAAGTACAGTGGGAACACACTCGAGGCGGAGTGACAGTGTCAAGTCAGCGGACTAAGCTGTACTCATGTCACCTGGGAACTGATAACTGACGATAGGTATAATACCAACTAGTCAGTTCCCGACGAGTCCTGTCCAGTGTACCCGTAACCTAACGAGCACCCGCATACTATCTCAAGTACGACGTACTGACGGCTGTGGGACAGACCGTCTCCCACACTGGGATGAGAAGCGCATGCGCTGGTCTACTCCGGAGTATCGATGCCCTGTCTCGATAGTCCTGCGACCAGGGACCTGCATAAGGATGTGCTTATAGATTACCCAGCCCCACTAGTGTGACGGCCATCACATCGCTGGTAATCAAGCAAAGATCCTAAGGGCTCTACTAATGTGTATAGGCGATATACGAAACAAACACATGTACACATTGAAGTAGAAACAAACCAAGTAGCATACTACTATTTTGAGCAAGATTGTCAATACAAGGTGAATATCCCAAGCTTCCATTAAGTAATATACATACTAGTATGATACAGTAATGGCCTCTAGGGCATATACACTAACAATCTCCCACTTGCACTAAGGCCATGTACTGGCGTATCGAAGACCTATCATCTCGATCAGCCGCTCGAACTGAGTCTGGGGCAAGGCCTTGGTGAATGGATCTGCAGTGTTATCTTCTGATTTTACTCTCTTTACCTCGATCTCCTGGCGATCAATGATCTCCCTGATCAGGTGGAACCGCCTCAAAATGTGCCTGGACTTCTGATGGGACCTTGGTTCCTTCGCTAAAGCTATAGCGCCGTTGTTGTCACAATACAGCGGTATTGGATCAACACTGGTAGGAACCACCTGAAGTTCCGTGAGGAACTTCTCATCCAGACAGCTTCCTTTGCGGCATCGCAAGCAGCTATGTACTCCGCTTCCATGGTTGAGTCAGCAACGGTTTCCTGCTTGGAACTCTTCCAGCAAACCGCCCCTCCATTGAGGGTAAAGACATAACCCGACATGGACTTGGAGTCATCCTTGTCACTCTGGAAGCTGGAGTCAGCAAAGGCCTCAATCTGGAGGTCTTTTCCACCATACACCAAGAACATCTCCTTAGTCCTTCTTAGGTACTTGAGAATGTTCTTTACTGCTATCCAGTGTTTCTCTCCTGGGTCTGACTGATACCGGCTTACAACGCTCAATGCGTATGCTACATCTGGTCTGGTACATAACATCGCATACATAATAGAGCCTACCGCAGATGCGTAGGGTATTGATGACATGCGAGCCCTTTCCAAATCAGTCTTGGGAGACATCTCTTTGGAGAGGGTGATTCCGTGACAAGCCGGTAGATTACCGCGCTTGGAATCTTCCATACTGAATCGTTTCAGTATGGTGTCGATGTACCTTGACTGTGAAAGTCCCAACATCCTTTTAGATCTATCACGATAGATCTGGATCCCCAGAATGTAGTTGGCATCGCCCAGGTCCTTCATGGAGAACCTCTGTGACAAGAATCCTTTGACTGACTGTAGCATAGGAATATCATTTCCTATTAGGAGAATGTCATCGACGTACAAGACGAGGAATACCACATTTCTCCCTACAATCTTACTGTAAATGCATGGTTCATCTGGGTTTTTGACAAAGTCGAATTCTTTGACAGTATCATCAAAGCAGATGTTCCAACTCCGCGATGCCTGCTTAAGTCCATAGATGGACTTGAGCAACTTGCACACTTTACCGCTGCTCCCACTCTGATTGAGTCCCTCTGGCTGATCCATATAGACGCACTCTTCTAAATTTCCATTTAGGAAAGCCGTCTTAACGTCCATCTGCCAGATCTCATAATCGTGGAAGGAAGCAATGGCAAGAAGGATCCGAATGGATTTAAGCATGGCTACCGGAGAAAAAGTCTCGTCATAGTCCAAACCAGGTCTTTGACGAAAACCCTTTGCAACGAGCCTAGCTTTATAGGTTTCAACCTGCCCATCTACACCAATCTTCTTTCTGAAGATCCATTTGCAGCCTACGGGTTTTACCCCTTCTGGAGCAAAGTCCAAAGTCCAAACTTTGTTGGTGTTGTAGCGTCTTGAAAAGTCGTTTTGGTGTTTTCCTGAAATTCGGTGAAAATTCGGTATTTTTCCGAAAACCGTCTTTCTCGATATTTTGCAGTTTAGGGCTAATTATACCTAAAATGGATAGGTAATTGCTTGTTTTTAGTAGCTAATGAGTTATTTATAAAATTTTGGTCATTTAAAAAAAATTTCCCTATTTTTCAATTTTTTAATATTATTTTAAGCCGGTAAGAAAATACATTAAATAAGCGATAAATACAAATTTTTCCGGGCTAATTTTAATCTCTAAAATTATGATAATTATATTCTAGTGATAACATGAATTTTTAGTAATTTATTTTGATTTTTTTCAAATTTCATCAAAAAACCACATCAAAATCCATAGTTTATTCAAAAATCCATACAAAATCCTTACGCTATCATTTTCCTTAGCCATTCTTGCTTGGATCTTGGTGTTTGAGGCCATCATTTGGAGGAAACTTTCTTGCTTGATCCATTGATCAAGAGGTATAATTCCTATCATGTTAAATTCTTTGTTTAAGTGCTTATGTTTTATGGTTTAGTGTTAATTTAGTGTAGTTTAATCTAGTTTTCTTAGATTTGTTTGAAAATTCTAACTAGGGTTTGAAAGCCATAATAGTTAATTAAGTTATTTTATAGTTAATCTAGTTGTTAATGACTAATCTATATAGTTACCTTGTTGATATAGTTTTCAATTTTGCTAATTAGTTAATTATAGAAGGGGGGAATTGTTGTTTTGAAATTTCAAGAGAGGGTTTATGTTGGTATTGGTATTTGAAGCTTGATTAGTGAGTGGATTAAGTTTTAGAAAGCATTATTTAAGTGATTAAACCTAATTTGCTATCTAGTGTTTTGCTAACCTTAATCTAAGTGGTTAATTTGCTTATTAGGCTAAAATATAGTGTTAAATTAAGGTTTTCATATATAGTTTGGTTTATGTTTGCTAAGTACAAAATTCAAGAGAAGGTTTTGTTATGTAAATTAGGTTTTTAAGCTTAGTTAATGGTTTAGAAATTGTGTATTGGCTAGCTATTTGGTTAGTTTGGATGTTGGTGTTGGGTGGTGTTGACTTTGTCGCTAAATTGTCGATGTTTGCATCAAATTGCAATTTCTGCTTACTAGATTTTTATAAAAGTTATGTGATGAATTAATTGTGGCATCTCGATGATTGTGTTGGCTTGTCCTACGACTTTTAGGATGCGTGAGTGCGGTTTTTGGGTAGTCGGGTTTTAGTTTTGCCGGGTGACCTAAATCGGCGTTTTTGGCAGTTTTTGCGATTTTCGCGTGTGTTCCGCGCACTTTGTGCACGTTGTACCTAGCTAGCGAACTTTAGTAGTTTCGTTGGGGTTTTGCGTTGTTCTTGATACGTAACCTTATGTTTGGTATTGATGTAAATTCCAGGTTCGGTCGCGGAGACGTCAGACGCGGCGCGAAAGGGAAAGGCGGTGATTGGACACAACTAGCCAGGAATCCCGGTGAGTAGATTTAACATCTACGGGGGGACGATCGTTTGGATGGCGCAAGTCGCCCGATAGATTTAGTAAACTGAAAATAAAATAGTAAACTGGATAACCACTTGTGACATTAGAATAATAATACTGGCATGATAATTGCTGCAATTAGATCAATAGGTTATACCCATATACGCAAACTCAATTGTAGGACACATGCACCATTACCAGGTTTTTATATGCAGCACGAGCACTATTCAGGTTTACACACACACCCTGGTAATTGCCATGCCACCACACTTGATAACCTTTAATTTAAACCTTTTACTAATTGATACTTAAATTGTGCTTTTTCCTTAAAATGAAACCGTAGGATTGCTATTCATGTGCATGTACTTCATCATATTCATTGTTCATGCTTAATACATTAATCACACATCGCAACTTGATTATTGATATCATACGCATTCATTAGCATTGATATATGCACTTATGAGGATTTCTTGAGATTTTATGATATTGCTGGATTTCGGGGGAAAGCCGCAAAATTTCCAAACTTATGATATTTTTTAAAACATGTAAATTGCGGTTTTCTAGTGATGTAAGTGTCGTCCACCATGAGTTTGCTGTGGATTTGGAAATCCGTGTCGAGGAGTGGAGGAACCGGCACGGGTACATGGTGGGCCCGGTAAGGTACCCCGGGGCAAGAGGAATGTGGTGATGACGTTGAGCCTGGCAGGGGACGGATTACCTACCGGTGACTGTTTGGGGCGGCGGATATCCAGAGGATACCGACCGTGGCCGCTAGATGTTGAGATATTGATATTTGAGATGGGTCAGCCGGACGGCTGAGGCCAGAGATACATTTATGAGATTTGAGACAGCTTTTGGGTGTCGTTGCTGGACACCGATTTTCGTCGATTCATTGACATTATGCTGGCATTCTAAAAGAGTTTCAAAAACAAAAAGGAGATAAAATATTTCTTATATATACCTATTGAGACCTCAGAATTTCATGTTGCATGCATATTAGTACACTGATGTTATATACACACCTGCTAGTGCATCCAGTCATACCTGTATTTTAGATGCTAGGATGCTTGTGTGCATGCATACGATAGCCTTTGTAGATGTTATTTATTACTCACGAGTTGGCAACTCACCCCCGTTGTGCCACAGTCTTTTGCAGGTCCGCTCCGTCAGTTCAGTAGCGGCGGGCGCACTTGTCTTTTGCCTCTTTTGCCTGAGCTCGAGATTTGCTCATAGGTGGGTTATGTTATTTTTTTGTACCACCTTGTATATTCTTGTATATTCTTGTATCTAGTGTACTCCATCTACTGTTCTACCAGATTATTGTATATTGACCTAGAGATGAGACTGTGAGGTTTGTGGATTTTATACTGTATTTGGGGTCGAGCTCACTTGAGCCGACATGCTACTTTTTCATGCTTCCTTATGCTTTATTATGCTTGTTGTCATTTACATTGCGTGGGATTTGTGACCGCCGTATGGCGAAGAGCTAGCTCCCGCTTGGGGATGCCCTATTTTGTGGATTCATGTATACATTTTGTTGTACCCATTTTTGGGGGCCAGTATTTACAAAGGAGACTCTGCCGAAATTTTCGGAAAAATTAGTATTGTTTTTAAAAGGGGTTTTATATGACTTATTTGATAAGCTTGCTTTCAAATGTTTGGGTTTTCTTCACTCTTTTGCTTAATTGGTTTTGTTTTCTGGGCTTTGGCTTACTTATTTTACGGACGCCTTTAGACGTTTCGTAAACTTAAGTGCCAGTCACGTTCCGTACCCTGCGGGTCGTGACAAAGTTGGTATCAGAGCGATAGGTTTTACCTTTGTGAGTGTAGGATGACCTTTGGTAGATGGAGTAAGTGACTTAAGCAGGGTAACGTAGCGTGCGTATGTCCGCGGCATACTTACGATACGGTACTCCGCCTAAGTGACTTTAGGATACTTGCATGGAAATTTCCTTCTTCAATTCCGTGTATCCTATGATCCTATTGCACTGTTCTTACTATCCGTTTTCCTGTAACAGCCACTATGCCGCCGAAGGCTACGAGGGCACAGAGGGCTGCCGCCAGAGACGAGATTCGAGCTGGCTCGTCCGAGGCTAGGACTGAGCAGGGTGGTATGCCTACGCCGCAGGGACAGACCGATCCACTTTCCCCAGGCCGTATGGATAGGCTCGAGACGGGTATGGAGGAGTTGCGACAGATGATGGGAGGCATGCAGGAGCTGCATCAGATGGTAGGATCCCTAGTTGCAGCCAGTCGTACACCGAGGCAGGATGACGTACCTACTACATCACAGACGACCATGATACCTGCTCCTACTACTACCATTGTGTCCATTCCGGTTTCACTACAGGACTTCATGAGGCTGAGACCTCCAGTATTCACCGGTACCGAGGCAGCGGAGGACCCACAGACGTTCCTTGACAGTTTAGCCAGGATCTGCCGTTCACTGAGATGTTCGGATGATCGATGGGTAGAGCTTGCGAGTTTCCGACTAGAGGGTCTCGCGCAGACATGGTGGGAGTCAGTCTTGAGAGGTCGAGCTGCAGATCTACCGCCTATGACTTGGGCCGAGTTTACAGCGGTCTTTCTAGCCCGTTTCCTTCCAGAGAGCGTTCGTGACGCCAGAGCTCGCAGTTTCGAGGCCTTAGTCAAGACACCTGGGATGACGGTGTCTGAGTATGATATCCAGTTTACACAGTTATCCCGATATGCTCAGTATTTGGTGGATACCGAGGAGAAGATGGTGAAGAGGTTCGTACAGGGACTTGATGCCCAGCTATACCTTGCCATTGGCGCCCAGCACTACGACACTTATTCAGCGGCTAGGGATACGGCATTACGGATGGAGGCACGCATATCACAGACTCCGGCCGTTTCTGGGCCGAAGAGGATGCGCACCGATGTACCGCCTCAGAGGCAGCGCGCCAGATTCTTTCCGAGAGATAGGCCTGGCAGAGGATTTGGACGGGGACAGTTATATGGTTCTTATTCCCAGGGGCAGCAGCCATCGCCAGGATGTTTTGGGTGCGGGAGTTTGCACCATCTTGTCAGAGACTGCCCGGTGAGACGACAGGGAGCAGCGACAGTTCCGCACGTGACCCTACCACCATCACCACCCCCTCCTCAGAGAGCCCTACTTCCTACCCCAGGCGATGCTCCACGCCAGTTAGGTGCACCGAGAGGCCGAGGACGTGGCGGTCCTGTTCAGAGAGGACGAGGAGGCAGAGGCCGAGGTCGAGGTCAGCCCACTATCGGTGGAGGACAGGCCCGAGTTTTTGCTTTGACACCGCAGGATGCGCAGGCATCCAATGCCGTCGTGACAGGTACCTTGCCAGTTTGTTCTTTCGACGCACGGGTATTATTCGACCCAGGTTCCACACATTCGTACGTCTCTACACACTTTGCACCGATGTTGGGCCGTGAGTCGTCGTCGTTAGATCAGCCGCTTGTTGTTGTTACTCCGGTAGGTGAGTCGTTTGTCGCTCGGTTTGTATTTCGTTTGTGTTCCGTTCGTATCGGGGAGAGGGATTCATCAGTTGATTTGATACTCCTCGATATGTTGGACTTTGATGTGCTTCTGGGCATGGATTGGCTAGCCACTTGTTATGCTTCGGTGGACTGCCGTGAGAAGGCAGTCAGTTTTAGCTTTCCGGGAGAGCTAGTCCTTGTTATTCAGGGAGACCGTCGTGTCGCCCTTCCCAGCTTAATTTCGTCTCTTCGCGCTGGTCAGCTCTTGCGGAAGGGATGTCAGGGATTCTTAGCGTTTGTTTGTGATACTCGAGCTGCAGATGTTCCGTTGGACCGGGTCCCGGTAGTTTGTGAGTTCCCTGATGTTTTCCCTGATGAGCTACCCGGGCTACCGCCTGAGCGCGATGTTGAGTTCTGCATTGATTTGATTCCCGGTTCGGGGCCTATTTCTATACCGCCTTATCGGATGGCCCCAGCAGAGCTTCGAGAGCTGAAGGAGCAGTTGCAGGATTTGTTAGATAAGGGGCTCATTCGACCGAGTGTTTCTCCATGGGGTGCTCCGGTCCTGTTTGTCAAGAAGAAGGATGGAAGTTTGCGCTTATGTATCGACTACCGCCAGCTGAACAAAGTTACCGTTCGGAACAGATATCCGTTGCCGCGCATTGATGATTTGTTCGACCAGCTTCAGGGTGCGGGGTATTTTTCGAGGATCGACTTGCGATCAGGATACCATCAGCTGCGAGTTCGACAGGAGGATATACCGAGGACAGCTTTCCGTACACGCTATGGCCACTACGAGTTTTTGGTGATGTCGTTCGGACTCACCAACGCCCCAGCAGCATTCATGGATTTGATGAACCGTACATTCAGGCCGTATCTTGACTTGTTCATCATCGTGTTTATCGACGATATCTTGGTGTACTCCCGGAGCAGAGAGGAGCACGAGCAGCACTTGCGGATTACGTTACAGACTCTGAGGGAGCACCAGCTGTTCGCGAAGTTCTCCAAGTGTGCTTTCTGGCTGGACAGCGTCGGATTCTTGGGTCACGTGGTTACGAGAGACGGCATTTGTGTGGACCCGAAGAAGATTGAGGCTGTTCAGCAGTGGCCCCGACCTACATCGGTTACTGAGATCCGTAGTTTTCTAGGCTTGGCAGGCTACTACAGGCGTTTTGTTCAGGACTTCTCCCGTATAGCTGCACCGTTGACCGGTTTGACCCGGAAGGGAGTTCCTTTCGTCTGGACGGAGGAGTGCGAGCGCAGTTTTCAGCAGCTGCGGACATGTTTGACTACGGCGCCGGTATTATCTTTACCTTCGGGATCAGGCGGATTTGTTGTCTACTGTGATGCTTCGCGAGTGGGATTAGGATGCGTTTTGATGCAGCATGGCCGGGTGATCGCTTATGCTTCTCGGCAGTTGAAGAAGCATGAACAGAACTACCCCACTCATGATTTGGAGATGGCTGCAGTGGTCTTTGCACTGAAGATTTGGCGACATTACCTATACGGCGAGTCGTGTCAGATATTCACCGATCACAAGAGCTTAAAGTACATATTTCAGCAGCGAGACCTGAACCTCAGACAGCGTCGTTGGATGGAGTTGGTGAAAGACTACGACTGCGAGATCTTATATCACCCCGGCAAGGCAAATGTGGTGGCAGATGCGTTGAGTAGGAGGCCCGGGGGTAGTCTATCCTTTTTGCGCGCAGTGCAGAGGCAGTCGTCAGCAGATTGGCAGATGTTATGCGACAGCCGAGTGGAGTTCGAGTTCACTCAGACAGGGGGACAGCTCGCGCATGTTCGTGCACGCCCACAGTTGCTTGACCGTATATATGAGGCACAGCGCAGTGACGACCGTTGCTCAGAGATCATGGCACAGATGGGACAGGGCAGATTTTCCGACTTCGTGATTGACGATCAGGGGATTTTACGATATGGATCTAGACTGTGCGTACCAGATGCTGATGGATTGCGGCGCGACATTCTTGAGGAGGCACACCGATCAGTGTATAGTGTCCACCCCGGTTCCACCAAGATGTACCATGATATGAGAGAGACCTACTGGTGGGACGGGATGAAGAGGGACATTGCGGAGTTCGTTTCGAGATGCCTGACTTGTCAGCAAGTCAAGGCCGAGCACCAGAGGCCCGCAGGAGAGCTACAGCCGTTACCCATTCCGGAGTGGAAATGGGAGCAGATTTCGATGGACTTCGTTGTGGGTCTACCCAGGACCAGTCGAGGGTACGACTCCATCTGGGTGATCGTGGATAGATTGACGAAAGCGGCTCACTTCCTTCCAGTGAAGATGACTTTCAGCTTCGCTCAGTATGCTCAGCTCTATATTGACGAGATCGTGCGACTACATGGCGTACCGACTTGTATCGTGTCAGATCGAGGCACTCAGTTCACCAGCCGACTTTGGCAGAGACTTCAGGAGGCTTTGGGCACTCGTTTGAGCTTCAGCACAGCGTTTCATCCGCAGACAGATGGACAGTCAGAGCGGACCATTCAGACTCTCGAGGACATGCTCAGAGCGTGCGTTTTAGACTTTGGTGGTAGCTGGGATCGTCATTTACCTCTAGTGGAGTTCTCCTACAACAACAGCTTCCAGGATACTATTCAGATGGCACCTTTCGACGCATTGTATGGGAGGAGATGCAGATCGCCCGTTTGTTGGACAGAGCTCAGCGAGAGCAGCATTTTGGGGCCGCAGCTTGTTGAGGAGACGACAGCGAAGATACAGTTGATCCGAGACCGGATGAGAACGGCTCAGAGCAGGTAGAAATCCTATGCAGACAGACGCCGTCGCAGATTAGAGTTCGCAGTTGGCGACCATGTTTTTCTGAAAGTCTCTCCGATGAAGGGCGTGATGCGTTTTGGGCGAAAGGGGAAGCTTAGCCCTAGATTCGTAGGTCCCTTCGAGATCCTCGAGCGTGTTGGCGCTGTTGCATATCGTTTGGCTCTTCCTCCCAGCTTTCCCGATGTTCACCCCGTCTTCCATGTTTCGATGCTCCGCAAGTACCTTCACGACCCTTCGCATGCGATTCAGCACCCGACAGTCCAGCTAGAGCGCGACCTTTCTTTTGCAGAGCAGCCGGTGGCCATCTTGGATCGGCAGGTGAAGAAGTTGAGGTCGAAGGTTATACCAACCGTCAAGGTCCTTTGGCGTAGCCCAAGCAGCGAGGAGGTTACCTGGGAGACCGAGGGCGAGATGAGGAAGAAGTATCCCCATCTCTTTGAAGGTGCGCGTAGCTATATTTTTTAAATTCGGGGACCGAATTTCTTTAAGGGGGGAAGATTGTAGCGTCTTGAAAAGTCGTTTTGGTGTTTTCCTGAAATTCGGTGAAAATTCGGTATTTTTCCGAAAACCGTCTTTCTCGATATTTTGCAGTTTAGGGCTAATTATACCTAAAATGGATAGGTAATTGCTTGTTTTTAGTAGCTAATGAGTTATTTATAAAATTTTGGTCATTTAAAAAAAATTTCCCTATTTTTCAATTTTTTAATATTATTTTAAGCCGGTAAGAAAATACATTAAATAAGCGATAAATACAAATTTTTCCGGGCTAATTTTAATCTCTAAAATTATGATAATTATATTCTAGTGATAACATGAATTTTTAGTAATTTATTTTGATTTTTTTCAAATTTCATCAAAAAACCACATCAAAATCCATAGTTTATTCAAAAATCCATACAAAATCCTTACGCTATCATTTTCCTTAGCCATTCTTGCTTGGATCTTGGTGTTTGAGGCCATCATTTGGAGGAAACTTTCTTGCTTGATCCATTGATCAAGAGGTATAATTCCTATCATGTTAAATTCTTTGTTTAAGTGCTTATGTTTTATGGTTTAGTGTTAATTTAGTGTAGTTTAATCTAGTTTTCTTAGATTTGTTTGAAAATTCTAACTAGGGTTTGAAAGCCATAATAGTTAATTAAGTTATTTTATAGTTAATCTAGTTGTTAATGACTAATCTATATAGTTACCTTGTTGATATAGTTTTCAATTTTGCTAATTAGTTAATTATAGAAGGGGGGAATTGTTGTTTTGAAATTTCAAGAGAGGGTTTATGTTGGTATTGGTATTTGAAGCTTGATTAGTGAGTGGATTAAGTTTTAGAAAGCATTATTTAAGTGATTAAACCTAATTTGCTATCTAGTGTTTTGCTAACCTTAATCTAAGTGGTTAATTTGCTTATTAGGCTAAAATATAGTGTTAAATTAAGGTTTTCATATATAGTTTGGTTTATGTTTGCTAAGTACAAAAATCAAGAGAAGGTTTTGTTATGTAAATTAGGTTTTTAAGCTTAGTTAATGGTTTAGAAATTGTGTATTGGCTAGCTATTTGGTTAGTTTGGATGTTGGTGTTGGGTGGTGTTGACTTTGTCGCTAAATTGTCGATGTTTGCATCAAATTGCAATTTCTGCTTACTAGATTTTTATAAAAGTTATGTGATGAATTAATTGTGGCATCTCGATGATTGTGTTGGCTTGTCCTACGACTTTTAGGATGCGTGAGTGCGGTTTTTGGGTAGTCGGGTTTTAGTTTTGCCGGGTGACCTAAATCGGCGTTTTTGGCAGTTTTTGCGATTTTCGCGTGTGTTCCGCGCACTTTGTGCACGTTGTACCTAGCTAGCGAACTTTAGTAGTTTCGTTGGGGTTTTGCGTCGTTCTTGATACGTAACCTTATGTTTGGTATTGATGTAAATTCCAGGTTCGGTCGCGGAGACGTCAGACGCGGCGCGAAAGGGAAAGGCTGTGATTGGACACAACTAGCCAGGAATCCCGGTGAGTAAATTTAACATCTACGGGGGGACGATCGTTTGGATGGCGCAAGTCGCCCGATAGATTTAGTAAACTGAAAATAAAATAGTAAACTGGATAACCACTTGTGACATTAGAATAATAATACTGGCATGATAATTGCTGCAATTAGATCAATAGGTTATACCCATATACGCAAACTCAATTGTAGGACACATGCACCATTACCAGGTTTTTATATGCAGCACGAGCACTATTCATGTTTACACACACACCCTGGTAATTGCCATGCCACCACACTTGATAACCTTTAATTTAAACCTTTTACTAATTGATACTTAAATTGTGCTTTTTCCTTAAAATGAAACCGTAGGATTGCTATTCATGTGCATGTACTACATCATATTCATTGTTCATGCTTAATACATTAATCACACATCGCAACTTGATTATTGATATCATACGCATTCATTAGCATTGATATATGCACTTATGAGGATTTCTTGAGATTTTATGATATTGCTGGATTTCGGGGGAAAGCCGCAAAATTTCCAAACTTATGATATTTTTTAAAACATGTAAATTGCGGTTTTCTAGTGATGTAAGTGTCGTCCACCATGAGTTTGCTGTGGATTTGGAAATCCGTGTCGAGGAGTGGAGGAACCGGCACGGGTACATGGTGGGCCCGGTAAGGTACCCCGAGGCAAGAGGAATGTGGTGATGACGTTGAGCCTGGCAGGGGACGGATTACCTACCGGTGACTGTTTGGGGCGGCGGATATCCAGAGGATACCGACCGTGGCCGCTAGATGTTGAGATATTGATATTTGAGATGGGTCAGCCGGACGGCTGAGGCCAGAGATACATTTATGAGATTTGAGACAGCTTTTGGGTGTCGTTGCTGGACACCGATTTTCGTCGATTCATTGACATTATGCTGGCATTCTAAAAGAGTTTCAAAAACAAAAAGGAGATAAAATATTTCTTATATATACCTATTGAGACCTCAGAATTTCATGTTGCATGCATATTAGTACACTGATGTTATATACACACCTGCTAGTGCATCCAGTCATACCTGTATTTTAGATGCTAGGATGCTTGTGTGCATGCATACGATAGCCTTTGTAGATGTTATTTATTACTCACGAGTTGGCAACTCACCCCCGTTGTGCCACAGTCTTTTGCAGGTCCGCTCCGTCAGTTCAGTAGCGGCGGGCGCACTTGTCTTTTGCCTCTTTTGCCTGAGCTCGAGATTTGCTCATAGGTAGGTTATGTTATTTTTTTGTACCACCTTGTATATTCTTGTATATTCTTGTATCTAGTGTACTCCATCTACTGTTCTACCAGATTATTGTATATTGACCTAGAGATGAGACTGTGAGGTTTGTGGATTTTATACTGTATTTGGGGTCGAGCTCACTTGAGCCGACATGCTACTTTTTCATGCTTCCTTATGCTTTATTATGCTTGTTGTCATTTACATTGCGTGGGATTTGTGACCGCCGTATGGCGAAGAGCTAGCTCCCGCTTGGGGATGCCCTATTTTGTGGATTCATGTATACATTTTGTTGTACCCATTTTTGGGGGCCAGTATTTACAAAGGAGACTCTGCCGAAATTTTCGGAAAAATTAGTATTGTTTTTAAAAGGGGTTTTATATGACTTATTTGATAAGCTTGCTTTCAAATGTTTGGGTTTTCTTCACTCTTTTGCTTAATTGGTTTTGTTTTCTGGGCTTTGGCTTACTTATTTTACGGACGCCTTTAGACGTTTCGTAAACTTAAGTGCCAGTCACGTTCCGTACCCTGCGGGTCGTGACAGGTGTACATGGACTCCATCTCGGTCCGCATTGCATCCAGCCATTTTACCGAGTCACCGCTCTGAATGGCTTGCTGGAAGCTAGTAGGCTCATCATAATCTATGATGCAATCCTCTCTATCCCCGTCTATGAGAAAACCGTAGTATCTCTCGGGCGGATGAGACTGCCTACTACTCCTGCGGAGCGGCGTAGGAATGTCCGGTTCCCCTGAACCTTCTGGTTCTACTAAGGTTTCAGTAATAGCTTGTGGTTCTGGAATTTCTTCCAGTTCTATTGCGCTCCCACTTATCTGATTTTCTAAAAACTCAGTTTCCATGAAGCGGGCATGACGAGAAACAAGGACTTTTTGCTCCTCTGCGTAATAGAAAAGATACCCCTTGGAGTTCTTTGGGTATCCCACAAACTTGCACTGTACTGAGCGTGCCTCGAGCTTGTCCGCATGCTGCTTTTTTACAAAAGCCGGACATCCCCATGTCTTAAAGGATTTAAGACAGGGTTTCTTCCCACTCCACATCTGGTATGGTGTGGTAGGCACTGTCTTAGTAGGAACTTGGTTCAAGAGATGTGCAGCTGTTTCCAGTGCATAACCCCAGAAAGATCGCGGTAACTCAGCCTTACTCATCATGGAACGAACCATATCTAGTAGGGTTCGATTCCTTCTTTCCGATACACCATTGTGTTGTGGTGTGTATGGAGGAGTACGCTGAGAGAGAATTCCATTCTCTTTTAAGTAGTCCAGAAACTCGGCACTCAAGTATTCACCACCTCGATCCGATCTTAGGATCTTGATACTTTTGCCTGTTTGTTTTTCTACTTCGTTCTTATATTCTCGAAATTTCTCAAAGGCCTCGGATTTGTGCTTCATTAAGAAGACATGTCCAAACCTAGAGAAATCATCTGTGAAAGTAATGAAGTATGAATAACCGCTTCACGCATGTGTAGACATTGGACCACACACGTCACTGTGTATAAGTCCCAAGAGCTCGCTCGCTCTTACTCCGTGTCCAGTGAACGGAGTCTTTGTCATCTTTCCCATGAGACAAGATTCACAAGTGGCATAAGACTGGTACTCGAACGGATCCAAGTATCCTTCTTTATGTAACTTAGTCAACCGTGTCTCATTGATGTGACCCAGTCTACAATGCCATAAGAAAGCCTGATTTAATTCTGGAGACTTTCTTTTAAGTGTGTTCTGGACACTGAATATCTGAGCTTGATTCAATACGTATATACCGTTATTTAATGTACTTGACCCAATCAGTGCTTGATTTAGGTGGATGTTTACTACATCGCTTACAAAAGCAAAATCATATCCTTCCTTAGAAAGTAAGGATACAGATATGATATTGCAAGTCGCACCTGGTACATACAAACAGTCACACAGAATCAATATCTGCCCAATTGTCAGTCCTAGGTGATATTCCCCTACGGATACAGCATCCATGCTCATTCCGTTAGCAACCCTGAGAGTCATATCACCTTTCCTGATAACCCTACGGTTTCTCAGACCCTGTAACGAATTACAGATGTGAGATCCTGATCCGGTATCCAATACCCAGGAAGTAGGGTTAACTGACAAACAGTTCTCAATTACAAACACACTCGAAGCCGAAGCCACAACATGCTTCGAATTCTGGCTACTGGCTTTACAAGCCCTGCAATCTCTCTGCCATAGTTCATTCCCGTTACAATAGGAACGTCCCTCTTTAATCATATCCAGTCCCGAAACTTTTGTCCTTGTTTTTCCTTTTTCTTCCCTGGTTTCTTTCAGGGTATAAGCAGAGGGCA
Source organism: Agapanthus africanus (assembly GCA_030015575.1). Lineage (NCBI taxonomy): Eukaryota > Viridiplantae > Streptophyta > Magnoliopsida > Asparagales > Amaryllidaceae > Agapanthus > Agapanthus africanus. The sequence goes on along the minus strand of CM057343.1, from coordinate 247,448,378 downwards.
GGGACTGTAGAATTAGGTCAGTACTTGACCCATTCTCCAACGTGGTCTCCAGGTCCGTGAGCTTAAAATAGCTGGTCTCTGTAAGGACGTTGCCCCCTACAGATGACCCGACAGCCAACCTCGCTTGAAGCAATTCGTTCGAGGTCTCATATCTTGCGATACGAGATTGCTCTCCATATAAAACTTTGTTATGGAGGAAGATAGAAACTGAGTCCATCTTCTCGTGCTGCCTCTGGTTTGCACCATTAACTGAGGCTAACACGAGGCACTTGGCTTTCGCACAATCCTTTTCCGGTGTCCTGCGGATGTGAACATCCGTGACAGGGGAAACTGGACCTGAGACAGCAGGGATTTGATTAGTTAAGAGGTGTCCCAGCTTGTCATGGGCAATGGACATCTGGACAGACCTTTGCCAGTCATAACAGTCAGGTTCAGTCATATTTTTATCTAGATGTAACCTAGGTGCGGTCACAGGGTCGCTGCAATTAAGAGAGAGAAGAAGAAACACTCAGCATGATGCTCTTGCAAGTTTAGAGTGGTTTTTAGTTTGTCTAAACAGGATGGCTCCCACTGTTTCTCGAATCCCTCCTCAAACCATAAAGGAAGAATTAGTCGGGATCAATCCCACTGCACAATACTTGCTTAACCGTTCAGCCAGGCCGGTGTCGGTACTTCGAGGGAGGTTTTCCAACGCTTTCGCGAAGTTCCTTAATTAAAGAACCTCTTTTCCCTGGGGGCGTAGCCCCGCTAACACCTTTCTAGGCACCTACTAGGTTTATATCATTGATCGTTTAGTGAGAAATTTCCCGAGGAGTAGCATATACTCACAGTAGGATCGGGATCCAAATATCATCGCGTGAAGAAACTGAAGGAATCCTACCAGAATCATCACACTCCAAATGGTATGCAAATCTAGCAAGTTTCAGTGCTTATGAAACTCCCGATGTATATTTTTGCCCCATGCTCTTATGACCTTGACTAAGGCCAACAAATCATAAGTCACATGTCAAGTTCTACCCGTCGTTGTCCAGGTTAATTTGAATCCACCCGTATATACCCTTGACTAAGGCCAACAAGGTAATACGACTGTCCCAAACCAACGCATTCTATCTATGCAACATATGAATACCCACCAGCTACCAAACACTGTGCCTTGACTAAGGCCAACAAACACAGCTTGAATACTGTTGAATATTCATATGAAACGACGGAGGGCTACGAATAGTTTTGGCGAAACCGTGAACGTAGTGAACTTGATTTAGTCGATGGAACGAGATAGCTTTTAAATGGAGTGGCTCAAACTCCGCATTTTAAAAGTTTGTTTTGAAAAGAACCGAGTGGTTTTTCGAAAATGTTCCAACGACTTATACTTGGTTTATTTTCTTGCATTAGTTCTTTTAATGCATGTTTTGCTTGCATTAGTTCTTTTAATGCGTGATATTCTTGCATTAGTTCTTTTAATGCGTCCCATCATTTAATCCTACCATTGCAGAAAACAACCAAAATATGACGTACGCTTATGCCATTCGCATTCGCCACGGGGCCCCGTCATTACCCGTTAGGTTACTTAACTAACGACAGAGCGGGGGCTGGGCTAGCGCGTTTGTAAAACATAAGCAACGCCTAAATATTATCATATATAGATATACTGCAATGATAAACATTTCAGATCACAGATAAATGCATTGGATATACTAGGAATCTGTAATTTGTACGAGCCTGTAACAAAAACAGATTACACGGTCGCGGTGAATAGCCAACACCCCACCCAAGACCCCTACGGGTGCGGCAAACTACCCGCCAAGTACCCGAAGCGTAGCAACCTCCCTCATCTCCATGAGTAGGCCACTCGACACTTCGGCATACCCGGTAGTTTGTGCACCCCCTCCATAGGTCTATCCTAGGAGCAAAAACAGTAAAAAGAAATTATACAATGACGGCTACAACCCCGACCCGGTTGTGCGGCCATACAAATAATTATTACATCAATTTACAAATTTACATGAATTGCAAGAAAAGAAAACTCTCGTCTCACAACCCCCGGCTATTCACCCGCGACAATCCAACATATTTATATACACATTCCAGCACATTACAGATCATGTATAACCCCGACCAATCGACTTATAGCGATTAGCCGACGTTCAATACATGCATCACATTACAGAAAACCCGTTAGCTCAAGTCTTATAGAAGTTCGATCAAAAATACGGATTTTCGGGACCCCAAAAAAGAAATTTTCGTTCTGGAAAATCTGGGTTGAAAATATATATGCTAAAAATCCCAAAATACCCCCAAGAAAACACTGCACCAAAACGTTTCCTCTGCCGAGTCGACTCGGCCGCGGTTGCGCGGCGGGAGCGTGCTCCCGCCGCGGAACCGCGGCCATTTGACTCGAACGTTGGAAAAGTTTTGGTGGGTGCCTACAGAAAAGCCTGAGCCAATTTTAGGTGTCAAAATAATCAACTTTTGAACAGTAAAAAATTCGACAGAAACTGCAAATTTTCGGGGTTCGTTTTCGGGACTTTTTCGTTGATCGATCTTCTAGTTACTTGCTAACATGTTAGATAGAGTTTAACTAGGCTCTGATACCACTGTAAGTCCATGCTACCTCTCCCGGTACTTTCGGGAATGCGGAATTTGGTAAAAAATGATTTTCTTAAAGATGGTAACATGGACCTAAAACCCGGATCTTGGTTAAACTTCTATCTAACATCCTAACTAAGAGTTTCTAGCTACTCGGTTAGGGGGTTATACCTAAACTTGAACTCCTTCTCTTCAAGCTCCGATGGTGGTTCGATGGCTCCTTCTCGTTGTCTCCGTACGCCGAAGATAGATCCACTTGAAAGCTCCGACCTTTAGCTCCTTCTTCGTTCTTTGAAGAAACTAGTTCACTTGGTTTGCTAAACCTAGTGAACTAGAATGAGTAGAGATGATTTAGAATGGGATTTTATCTATGGTTCTTGATTCTCAACTCATGAGACAAGAGAACCATAGATCAAGAGAGGGAGCAAGAGGTTGAGGGTGAGAGCAAGAGGAGAGCTCAAGAACAAGAGAGAGAATGAGCAAGAAAAGAATGAGCAACTCTTTTGTCTTTCACCCTCTCATAATCCAAAGTGATCATAACTCATCATATCAAAAAAGTCTTATGTGATGGTTTGAAGCAACCATAAGCTTATCATGTCATGCACTCATTTTACTCAAATGAGCAAGCAAGAAAAAGTCTTTGGCATGAAATGATAACCATGGTTATCATGATGGTCAACTAGTCAAGCCTAGTCAACCGGTCAACAAGTCAACAAAAGTCAACAAGTCACCAAAGTCAACAAGTCAACAAAAGTCAACAAGTCAACAAAAGTCAACAAGTCACCAAAGTCAACAAGTCAACAAAAGTCAACAAGTCAACAACCATATCACCATAATACTTAATTAATATAATAGTTAATCACATATCATATTCTCATTAGGGTTGAGCATAATGTCAAATAGTCAACGGTCAACTGTCAACAACCCTAATGAGAATCCGCAGCCTCTGCCTCCCTGTCAACTGTGCATACACACCCGCATCCGCGTTCCGAGGAACACGAATGCAAACTGGATAAATCCAATCCCATAAGGCACACTAGGATCTGGCTTAAACCAAAGCCCGCTAGTGTAAACTGTCCGGACACTGTACGTGCACAAGTGCACGGATGTGACCGAACCCTGTCGCAAAACCATGCGACCTGTCGCAATACCATGCGACCTCTACTCTTTTGCCTAAAGGCGAAAAGCTTTCTGTGTGGGACTCTAAAGACTCGACACTACGCTGGCAGTGGGTTTAACCACAGACCGCAAGCGGCACTAGCTGTGCGTAACGGTCCCCAGGTAATGCCGACAAGAAGACGGACGAGGCGAAACCCATCTGAACTCCTACTGAGCCTGAGTGTGACATTCTCCGTACAGTCCGGTCTGTTCGTCTGATACATCGCATGGCGGGCCTAGGGGGCGGTAAACGTCAGTCCCCCAATAGCGGTACAAGTCGTGCCGGAGCGAAGCCCAAAACACCCTGAGATAACACTGGAAACCTACCAGTATATCTCGTTTGCCCTGGCCAGGGACTACTCGTGTAATGGCTCTCCTAGACACAGCGCGATGTCAACCCCCAATACCGGGAGAGACGAATCCTGTCTAACCGTCACTGCCTCCAAGTGCTTCGGGACTGCACCCAACCACCACCTGTTTGCACGACTCCTTTGAGCCGTGGTAGGGTAGTGATCAAAGTACAGTGGGAACACACTCGAGGCGGAGTGACAGTGTCAAGTCAGCGGACTAAGCTGTACTCATGTCACCTGGGAACTGATAACTGACGATAGGTATAATACCAACTAGTCAGTTCCCGACGAGTCCTGTCCAGTGTACCCGTAACCTAACGAGCACCCGCATACTATCTCAAGTACGACGTACTGACGGCTGTGGGACAGACCGTCTCCCACACTGGGATGAGAAGCGCATGCGCTGGTCTACTCCGGAGTATCGATGCCCTGTCTCGATAGTCCTGCGACCAGGGACCTGCATAAGGATGTGCTTATAGATTACCCAGCCCCACTAGTGTGACGGCCATCACATCGCTGGTAATCAAGCAAAGATCCTAAGGGCTCTACTAATGTGTATAGGCGATATACGAAACAAACACATGTACACATTGAAGTAGAAACAAACCAAGTAGCATACTACTATTTTGAGCAAGATTGTCAATACAAGGTGAATATCCCAAGCTTCCATTAAGTAATATACATACTAGTATGATACAGTAATGGCCTCTAGGGCATATACACTAACATAGCCAAAGCCACAGCTCCATTGTTATCACAATACAAGGGTATTGGATCCTCAATGGATCGAACCACACCAAGTTCAGCAATGAACTTCTTCATCCAGACAGCTTCTTTGACAGCATCGTTGGCAGCGATGTATTCTACCTCCATCGTCGAGTCTGCTACGGTATCTTACTTGGAACTCTTCCAAAATACTGCCACTCCATTGAGGGTGAAGACAAAACCCGAGACCGACTTGCTGTCGTCCTTATCACTCTGGAAGCTCGAATCGGTAAAGGACTCCACCTGGAGTTCTCCGTTACCATACACCAAGAACATTTCTTTAGTCCTTCTCAAGTATTTAAGAATGTTCTTCATAGCAGTCCAGTGCTTCTCCCCTGGGTCTGATTGATACTTACTTACCACACCTAGTGCGTAAGCTACATCTGGTCTGGTACATAATATCGCGTACATGATAGATCCAACTGCAGAAGCATAGGGTATCACAGTCATGCGAGCCCTCTCCAAATCAGTCTTGGGAGACATCTCTTTGGAGAGAGTGATTCCTGAGCAAGCAGGTAAATTACCACGCTTAGAATCTTCCATACTAACCTCTTTAGTATGGTGTCTATGTAGCTGGATTGGGACAATCCCAACATCCTTTTAGATCTATCCCTATAGATCTTTATCCTCAGGATGTAGGAGGCATCATCCAGATCTTTCATGGAGAACTTTTGTGATAGGAAGAGTTTGATCGAGTGCAGCATAGGAACATCATTTCCTATCAAGAGTATGTTATCCACGTACAATACAAGGAAGACAACCTTACTCTCTACAACCTTTTTATATATACATGGTTCATCTACGTTTTTGATGAAATCAAACACTTTAACTGCCACATCAAAACAGATGTTCCAGCTCCACTTTGCCTGCTTTAATCCGTAAATTGATTTAAGCAGCTTGCACACCTTTCCGCTGCTCCCATTGTTTACGAAGCCCTCTGGCTATGTCATAAACACGCTCTCTTCTAAATCACCATTTAGAAAAGCGGTCTTGACGTCCATCTGCCAGATTTCACAGTCATGGTATGCAGCAATGGCAAGTAGGATCTTGATGGACTTAAGCATAGCCACTGGAGAAAATGTTTCATCATAATCGACATCTGGTCATTGACAAAAACCTTTTGCTACAAGTTTAGCTTTGAAGTTCTCAACCTTTCCATCTACACCAAGTTTCTTCTTAACGACCCACTTGCTCCCAATGGGATTTACCCCTTCAAGAGCAACTTCCAAAGTCCATACTTTGTTGGTGTACATGGATTCCATCTCAGATTGCATAGCATCCAGCCATTTCACAGAGTCCCCTACTTATGATGGCCTGCTCGAAACTAGTTGGGTCATCATCTTCCATGATGCAATCCTCACTCCTACCGTCTATGAGAAAACCGTAGTATCTCTCAGGAGGATGAGGAACCCTTCTAGATCTGCGGAGTAGCTGAGGTTCGTCGGGGACTATCGAATCCTCCGGTTCTACCAAATCATCAGTTGTAATTTGTGTAGATGGACTTTCTTTCAGTTCTACCTCATTACCACTAATTTCTTTCACAAGAAATTCCTTTTCTAAAAAGGTGGCATGTCAAGAAACAAACACCTTTGTTCCTGGGTGTGGTAGAAGATATACCCTCACGAATGTTTGGGATATTAAACAAACTTACATAGAATAGACCTTGCCTCGAGCTTGTCTTGATTTTGCTTTTTAACATAAACCGGACAACCCCATATCTTAATAAAACTAAAACATGGTCTCTTCCCCTTCCATATCTAATATGGAGTTGCAGTCACGGATTTATTAGGAACCCTATTCAATATATATGAAACCGTCTCAAGCGCATAGCCCCAAAAGGAAATAGGTAACTCAGCAATACTCATCATAGAGCGCACCATATCTAATAGGGTGCGATTCCTCCGCTCTGAAACTCTATTGTGATGTGGTGTATACAGAGGAGTAAGCTGAGAGAGAATCCTATTCTCTTTTAGATAATCTCGGAATTCCATGCTTAAGTATTCTCCTCCTGGATCAGATCGAAAGACTTTAATACTTTTACCCGTGTTGTTCTCTACTTCGCACTTATATTCCTTGAATTTCTCAAAAGCTTAAAATTTGTGTTTAAACAAGAACACATGTCCGAATCTTGAGAGATCATCGTAGAATGTAAAGAAGTATGAGGAACCATTCCTGGCATGTGAAGACATAGGACAGCATACTGCAGGGTTACCTAGGGCGGCAGCAAGGTTTTGGGAGGCATCATCCATGCCGTTTTTCAAAAAAATTTGCCGTACTAAAGAAGCCTAACCTAGAATCTTAACTAGAGAATTAGACGAACAAGCATGTAAACAACTTTACAGCTAAGTGAACGAGAAATACAACTTTTGTAGACCGGTCCTTCACTTCAATAGCTCCGTGTAGTAGTTCCTTCGCTCCAAGTAGTGATCTTCCGGACTCTAGTGAGGCTCCACAAGGTGAAATGAACAAGCTTGCTTGAAGTCTTTGAGGCCGAAGATGATCTACGTCGAGGAGACACTAACTCAAGTTACCTATTCACTAAGTGATGAACTAGTGAAGAAACAACCCAATCTAAATGGCTAGTAGAGATGGGGTTGATGAAGTAGGAATTTTTCTCACTTTAGAAATAATTTTCTCACTATATTTCTTCACCTCTCATGATGCTAGAAAGCTTTTGGAGATGAGGAAGAAGATGAAGTGTGAATGGAAGAATGAGTAAGAATAGCAACCATGGGTGAGTTAGTATCATATACTAACTCATGTAGAGACTAAACCATGGCAAACAATAATGTTTAGGGTAATAAATATCTACAAATAAAACAAAACTAGTGGACTAAGTCAAAGATGCTTTATGCTTCTCCAAGCTTCCAAGCATGACAATTTCCGACTAATATTGAATTACTTTAAATAAATAAAACCTCACATTATTATAAGCATGGTGTGAGTCTCATACACCCATGTAATATGTATCATCTAGCATGACACAAAATAATGTACATTAATATATATCACATATATACTAGGTGTACACAAGTGAGAAAAAGAAATCTTAAGTGAGCTAATATTAGTTAATGTAATTTAATATATCAAATATATAATTATACATTAAAGTATTAAACCAACACTTGATTTAATAATCTGGCTATATCACATACAACCGACCAATATCAAATATATCAACTTATCAAATCAACACTTGATTCGACAGCCCGACTATATCACATATAACCGACCGATATCACATATCGCGAGAATAGAATACGGTATCACATACTCGTATTAATCTCGGTCCTGCACATATCACATATGTGCTCCTACTTCATTTCGCTTGAGCCAGGAAACCTCTGTATAGGACTCTAAAGACTCGTCAATACGCCGGCAGTAGGTGGTGATCATATCAGTCACCCATAAGCCGCAAGCAGTCTGCTAAATGTAACGACAACACGAGTACTGAATGATCAGAAGATCATTTGATTGGAAGAATTAAAGTTAACCGCAATCAAGATGGTGTCGCTATGCAGCTAGCCGGTTGAGCACGGGTCGATCCACAGGGAGATGGTTGTATGTCCTTTCTTGTTTTAGACGAGTCAATAAAGAATTGTCTATGTTTGTTCGATTCTAACCTATGTGTATTATTTGCAAGTATAAAGTTGTTAAGAAAAAGATACAAGATTATAAGCTAAGGAAATCCGTACTCAAAACCTTTGAGCCGAATCTTGACCAATTGAAGCTAGAGCAATCGGCAACAACGTGGATTAGGGGATTTAAGCGCGGTATTCGTGGAATCCGGCTTATTTACCCTTGTCCTTCCGTTCTTGTCTCTTGCTTTCGCCTCCGGCCAAACCGAACGCAACCGGTCGCGGTTAGGAATCACCGTTACCTTGTTAGGGTAGGGTGCCTAACGGAGCGCTTGCGTATCGTTTGGGCGGAGTTCAATGGAAAATACGGGAAAAGGAAATGAGCAAAGAAACGTTAACTTATAATATCGTATTTCTTCTTAACAACAAAGATAATTACAACATTCACAAAATGAACAAAAGAGAGCAAAAGAAAAGAACAAAGAAAAGAAAAGATTACAAGTAATTAAGTGCATGAATATAAATTGCAAGAAAGTAAAGCAAGGTAATAAAAAGCAAGTAATAAAAAGCGATAAAAAGAACAAGAAACTAGAACTCAAGACAAGCATGTGATCAATAGCCAACCCTTAAACTTGCAAGCTCAATCAAGAGGTTGCAAGATCAAGGGAAGGGTAGAGAACGCATGTGAAATGAAGCGCTAATTCCATAAGAAAATACGACCTTTGAGATCAATAACTAACCCTTAACCATTCAAGCTCAATGAAGAGGTTGAATGATCAAGAGAAAGCAAGAATCTCAAGGGGAAGAAGAAACAAAAGAGAATGATACAAAAAGCCCTCATCTTCATTGATCTCCCACTCAAAAAGCTCTCACTACAATTTTCATGGAAAAAGAATGAAGAAGAAGAAGAAAAAGACTAAATCCTAAAAAGAAAGAGGAACAAAGAATGACCCCCAAAGCTTGGCAAGTTCTGGGGTATTTATTGGAGGTGAACTGAGAACCTAGGGCAACAATCTGCCATAAAATGAAGTACCCAAACTACCCCCAAAAGTTGACCCTCTGACGACACTACATGGCCGCGGATCCGCGGCCTAGACCCCCTATTGGCCGCGGATACGCGGCTATATGGAGGAGTTAGCTCCTCGGGCTTTGTGGGTTGTCCTGGTTTGTGGTTATCTTCAGTGTGGTATATGACTTTTCTCAGAAACTCTTCACAATTATTCCAGAATTTTAGTAGAACAAAAGGTGATGTGATGTGGATCTTTTGCCATGATTTTCTCGAGCTCCGCGTAGATTTCTTGGATCTTGTGTTGCCATTGAGCCTTGTGCATGACATGACAATCGATTTGCCATTTTGTCCCTTAAACTGGTATGTGGCAACACACGGATAGAGAGCGGAGACCCGTGTTTTATCAGTTGTTGGCAGTAATCCAGAATTTGTCGTACTTTTCATGGATTTCACTGTTCAGAGCCGAGAACCTGTATTCTGCAAATATGTAGCAAACACTGATCAAAAGCACCTATCTATAAACACACGAGCGTAAGAATGGGTGGTATAAAATGCAATATTCTGGTATGAACAAATACCCCCAAACTTAACTTTTGCTCGTCCCGAGCAAAACCAATTATTCACAACAATAAAATCCTAACCGCACTTTCGCAGGGAACGCGATTGCACTGAGCACGTGCAACAAGCCGTTAAACCTCTAGGTGTCCCTAGTAGGAGTGTTGTCTCCTGAGGGTTTTCAGCGGATACTACCCACAAAATCCCGTCAAGCTAGTGTCATAAGTTAACATTGATTTTACTCCTACAGTTTAGTATTTACGTTAGAAACTCTATCATCCTAAGTTAGAAATATCCAACCTTTATTTTTCACACCTCCTATCTATTTAACCTTGGTTCATATACGTTCCAAAAAAGTTTAGAAAGATGTTGGTTCTCCTGAGTTTTCCTTCTAAAGTGCGGCCTCAAATCAGGGATTTTTATCAACTTTACAGAAAACACAAGTCTTATTCTTTATTTCTATCTTTTATTCAAACATCGATTGTATACCCCTATGTGTGTGTATATTTGCACCCCTACACTTAAGAATTCAATTCAAGCTATAATACCCTTGCCCTAATACCTAATACTACTTCTTTTCATTAAGGATGGACGGATTTGCTCACACACCTTTCATGCGACTATTAATGCTTCTTGAGGCACTAACGACCGATTACTGAATGTGTGAACTTTAAAGCGTAAATAGCAGTTTTCAGGTCTTGACTTTATTCTATTTTTTTTTCTTTTTCTTTTTCTTTTTCAAGACCGGATATATTTTTCAACATGCTCTTTTAGTGTTTAGCTTTAAATACCGTTTTTTCTTTCATACTAGGCTTTCAGGCAAGAGTATTTCTAGGTATCCTCTACTATCCCAAGTTTCAAGGTGCGTGTATGTGCAGTTTGTAGGGTATATACTTTCTAAATTTGAACTCAAGAAAATAAACTATTTTTCAGACTTATCCTTCAGTAGAGCATCAATACTTTCCCTTCATCTTGACTTAACTAAAGAACTGAACTCAAGATTACCTATTTCTTAAAAAAAACTGTAAGGACGTATACTTACCAAAGTTAGACAGAATGAGGGTTATTTTTAGGGTTTTCAATCCCTAAGCCTAGAATTTAGTTATTTCTAACATATCAACTAAACTTTCGGAATAAAGATCTAAGTTACCCTATTAGCTAACTTGACGACAAAGTTTTTATATTTTGGAAAATTTTCGATTTTTTGTGGGTTTTTAATAGGGTATGCAAATGCAAAATATACAAATGAATGCGAAGGAAGAAAGATTACCGAGCACACCCCCAAACTTAAACTTGACAGTGCCCTCACCGTCAGGCTATACTAAGAGGGTCAAAATTGCCGGCGCTCCCTAAAAACAAATTATATACAACAAAGAAAACAAAAAAAAAAAAATATACACAAAAAGGGTTCCCCCCAAACTTAAGTGAAACAGTGTTTCCACTGTTAAGCGATGAAGTTCAGGATTAGGGGGGAAAGAACAGTATCAAGCTATACAAGGCCTTACAAAGGCCAAAAGTGAGCACCAACCATTCAAAGATCTTATCATGATAAAGCAGTGGTTGGTCAAAGAAGGTGTAGAGAAAAGAAATGGAGAATACGCGAGACCGTATGCGAAGAGAAGCGGGATACGGTCTCGGTATATGAGAGGAAGAAGAATGGCGGAAGGGAAAAAGAAGTGGAATACGAACTTGAGGGTGCAAATGGAGTAAATAGATTAGCACAATTTATGATGAGCGATGTGTAAAAAGCGATTGTGCTAATATATTTACCCGTCGAGAAATGGGGTCAAATCCCTCAAGATTCGTGAGAAACCATAGGTACGCCGAACTTGGTAAACCAGACACAGTAAATGAAAGTGAGACGGGTTCTTGCAAGGTCGGAACGATGGAAAGGATGGAGGGAAGTGGTTGAGGAAGGGTATCGGTTAAAGGTTCAGGAGGGTGTACACAGTCAGTGGAAGGAACAGGATGAATTGGAAAATCCGACTCATCAAGCAAAACTGGTTCATCCTCAAAACTATCCTCAATATTCTCCTCAAAATTTAGCACATCCATGCTCTTCTCTTCAAAGTCCAGACGCATATGGGGTTCGGGAAAAACATTTAATGACTCGGGATGATGATTTGAAGAGACAAACTCAGCCAAATCTACGGGTTCATCATCCAAAATATCCCCAGCGTCAATATCCTCAATCAAGTGAAAATCAAAATTCTCTGACACCTCATCAAAAGCATGGATATTAATCGATTCTGGTTCTAAGATATAGGTGTAGAGGTCAAAAGGATTAGGTATGGTTTCACTTGGAAGGGACCCTTCACAATTGGGCAAATCAAACACTACGAAGTCGCACAACTCATTCATCATTCTATCTTCAATTGATAAATCATGTGGGATACTCGATAGACTTTCAAAACAGGAGTTGTGGGATTCAATTTGGGACGGGTAGGTTTGATTTGGAAGGGGGTACAGCTCACTCTCTCCACTCAAATTCACAGCCTGTCCTGCCGCCTCATCATACATTGAAAAATTAGGAGCTAGTTGAAAACTAGCTACCGGGTCAGTATGTTGTACGAGAGCGGCCATGGACGCATTCAAATCCATCATCTGTTGGCTTGACGCTACCCTAAAGTCTTCCAACGTCTGTTCTAGACTAGACATTGGTTGTGAAGGGGTTTCAGTAAAAGATGCAAAGTTGTTTGGATACTGAAAACTCCCAAATGGCTGTTCTGATGCAATGTCTAGGGAAGGTGCAAAAGTAGGGTAGGATTGGTAGGAGTTGAATGACTGGACAGGAGCAGGATCAACATCTGGACAGGAAGGTGAATGGAATTGCTGATCCCAAGAATTTGAAGTGGTGAAAGGAGTGAAAGATCGGCTATGGGATTGTTCAATACGTTCTGCAATAGACATAGGTCTTGGAGTTGCAACATGACTTGAAGAAGGGGTATCAACGTAAGAAGGAGTGAATGTTTGAAATGGTTGATACGAAGTGGATTGCGGGGTCCAGTTGTTCGTCCTAGACGCGTCTATCCGATCTTTCAAAGAAATTTTGGGCATGGAAGGGTCGTTCGAAGTTCGACCAAAACAAGAACCGTAGGATGTAATGTCTGGTTGTGGGTACCAAAATTCGGCAAGAGTTTTGCGAGGTGGAGTACCCATGATATGAAGAGAGAAAGAGAGAAAGGCAGAGAAAAGGTAGGGAAAAAGAATGTGATATATATATATATATATATATTTTTTAGTGAGCTATTAACAAAAGAATGAAATATACACACAAAAATAATATGGACAAAAATAATCACGACACAAAAATACCACACACCTAATCGTTCTAGGGTTCACCTAGGTCAACTAGACCTGCTCCAGAACTTGATTGTCGAAGTAAAACTGTGTCGAGAAACAGGCTCAAGATACACTGATCACGAGGCCAGGTAAGTGCAGAGATAAGGGGAGGTTTTCCAACGCTTTCGCGAAGTTCCTTAATTAAATAACCCTTTCTCTTTTTGGCGGTTTCGCCGTTAACACTTTCCTAGACACCCCGTAAATAATATACCGTTAAGCAAGGTTCTAAACACAGTTAACTTCTCCTAGTGAGCGCGAAGTCCTTAAGGCTTAAAGTCTAGTTTCTTTTAATTTTTGTGCGGGTAAACGTTATGCTCAAGTTCGTGATTTGTGGGCCACGGAAAAGGTGATGAAATCCTTTACCGTATATTGTGGGGTTCGCTTGCCCTTAAGTCCGTATTAATTGATGCAATGCGCAATTCAATAAAAATTCTATAAAGAATCAAAAAATCGTTTTTTAGTTTAAGCGCGGCACTGCAAAAAATACGGGTTAGTCAATTTTTTTAGCGTTTGCTAGCGAACTTGCAAAGAATCCTGCAAAGAGTAGTATATTGGAAGCGTCGGATTTGAGAAGAATGTGTTAGTAAAGTACGTACCGTTAAGTTTTGGGTTAGGAAACCCCCGTTGAATCAAATCCGGTAAGCTTGAAAAGTTCGCTTGCGCGGGTCAAACTATCTGGATCTTTGGCACCGTACTTTGCAATCACCTTAGCCTTGAATGCACACTTTGCTCCCACAATCGCAGTTTGCAAATACGCAAAAATCTGCACACTTGCCCACAAAAATGATCAAAAAAAACAAAAAGAATATATTTTTTTTATATATACAAAAAGAATATTAACCCGAATAACAAGAAAGAAAATACGCTACCGTCTCCCCGGCAACGGCGCCATTTGATTGGAAGAATTAAAGTTAACCGCAATCAAGACGGTGTCGCTATGCAGCTAGCCGGTTGAGCACGGGTCGATCCACAGGGAGATGGTTGTATGTCCTTTCTTGTTTTAGACGAGTCAATAAAGAATTGTATATGTTTGTTCAATTCTAACCTATGTGTATTATTTGCAAGTATAAAGTTGTTAAGAAAAAGATACGAGATTATAAGCTAAGAAAATCCGTACTCAAAACCTTTGAGCCGAATCTTGACCAATTGAAGCTAGAGCAATCGGCAACAACGTGGATTAGGGGATTTAAGCGCGGTATTCGTGGAATCCGGCTTATTTACCCTTGTCCTTCCGTTCTTGTCTCTTGCTTTCGCCTCCGGCCAAACCGAACGCACCCGGTCGCGGTTAGGAATCACCGTTACCTTGTTAGGGTAGGGTGCCTAACGGAGCGCTTGCGTATCGTTTGGGCGGAGTTCAATGGAAAATACGGGAAAAGGAAATGAGCAAAGAAACGTTAACTTATAATATCGTATTTCTTCTTAACAACAAAGATAATTACAACATTCACAAAATGAACAAAAGAGAGCAAAAGAAAAGAACAAAGGAAAGAAAAGATTACAAGTAATTAAGTGCATGAATATAAATTGCAAGAAAGTAAAGCAAGGTAATAAAAAGCAAGTAATAAAAAGCGATAAAAAGAACAAGAAACTAGAACTCAAGACAAGCATGTGATCAATAGCCAACCCTTAAACTTGCAAGCTCAATCAAGAGGTTGCAAGATCAAGGGAAGGGTAGAGAACGCATGTGAAATGAAGTGCTAATTCCATAAGAAAATACGACATTTGAGTTCAATAACTAACCCTTAACCATTCAAGCTCAATGAAGAGGTTGAATGATCAAGAGAAAGCAAGAATCTCAAGGGGAAGAAGAAACAAAAGAGAATGATACAAAAAGCCCTCATCTTCATTGATCTCCCACTCAAAAAGCTCTCACTACAATTTTCATGGAAAAAGAATGAAGAAGAAGAAGAAAAAGACTAAATCCTAAAAAGAAAGAGGAACAAAGAATGACCCCCAAAGCTTGGCAAGTTCTGGGGTATTTATAGGAGGTGAACTGAGAACCTAGGGCAACAATCTGCCATAAAATGAAGTACCCAAACTACCCCCAAAAGTTGACCCTCTGACGACACTACATGGCCGCGGATCCGTGGCCTAGACCCCCTATTGGCCGCGGATCCGCGGCTATATGGAGGAGTTAGCTCCTCGGGCTTTGTGGGTTGTCCTGGTTTGTGGTTATCTTCAGTGTGGTATATGACTTTTCTCAGAAACTCTTCACAATTATTCCAGAATTTTAGTAGAACAAAAGGTAATGTGATGTGAATCTTTTGCCATGATTTCCTCGAGCTCCGTGTAGATTTCTTGGATCTTGTGTTGCCATTGAGCCTTGTGCATGACATGACAATCGATTTACCATTTTGTCCCTTAAACTGGTATGTGGCAACACACGGATAGAGAGCGGAGACCCGTGTTTTATCAGTTGTTGGCAGTAATCCAGAATTTGTCGTACTTTTCATGGATTTCACTGTTCAGAGCCGAGAACCTGTATTCTGCAAATATGTAGCAAACACTGATCAAAAGCACCTACCTATAAACACACGAGCGTAAGAATGGGTGGTATAAAATACAATATTCTGGTATGAACAACAGCCCGACTATATCACATATAACCGACCGATATCACATATCGCGAGAATAGAATACGGTATCACATACTCGTATTAATCTCGGTCCCGTACATATCACATATGTGCTCCTACTTCATTTCGCTTGAGCCAGGAAACCTCTGTGTAGGACTCTAAAGACTTGTCAATACGCCGGCAGTAGGTGGTGATCATATCAGTCACCCATAAGCCGAAAGCAGTCTTCTAAATGTAACGACAACACGAGTACTGAATGATCAGAAGATCAACAAGCAAGCCTGCTCATACTCATGCGAATCCAATCAGTAACACTACCGTACAGTCCGGTCTCTTCGTCATATATGTCGCGTATCACTGCGTGGGGGTGGTAAAATGTCAGGCACCAATAGCCTGATAAGTCATGCCGATGCAAGGTCCATAATGGTTCAAAAACCTACTGATAACACTTACCAGTAAATCTCAGCAATCCTGGCCAGGGATTTCCTGTTATGGCCAATCGAGCATAGCGCAACATTAACCCCCAATACCGGGAGAGACGAAATCCCCTCCTATCGCTCATTGCCTCCATGTGACTTGGGACTGTACCCAAAAACCACCGTTTTGTACGATCTCTTGAACGTGGTAAGGTGGAAATCAAAGCACAGTAGGAATCACACAAGACTCTATGATGATCTCAGGTCGACAGACTAACCTGTACCAATGTCACCAGAGAACTGCTATCTGACGATATGTATAATACCATCTAGGAGTTTTCGGAGAGTCCGTTCAGTATACCCAGTCTCTACTGAGCACCCGTATATCTTCTCTGATGTCAAATACGAATGGTTGTTGGATCATCTATCGCCCATCATATGGGTCAAGAAGCGTATACGCTAGTCTACCTTGGAATATCGATGCCCCATCTCGATACTCCTACGACTAGGAACATTTGAAGGATGTACTTACCGACTACCCTGGTCCCTACTAGTATGATCTCCATCATAATCCCGGTAGTCTAGTACCCATCCTAAGGGCTTTATCAACATGTAATAGAGAGACAATAAGTGTAAATGTTAAGATAAAATGCAACCAGATAGCATACTATCATGTCGAGCAAGAAAGTCCTCCCTATATATGTCTAAGCATCCACTACAATATACATCGTATGTACAGTAATGGCCTCAAGGGCATACATATAACTAACAATCTCCCACTTACACTAGGGCCATTTGTTGTAGTATCTCATACCTAACGTGTAAGTGCACGGCGGTACCCGGCCGTCAGAACGAGGCCAAAATGTGGAAACGGTACTTTTTCAGAACTTGTAAACTGGCACCACCACGCACTATAAAACCCGGATCGTGCCATTAACCTACTCCTAGCTAACTAAAGAAGGGGTAGAGAGATATATCGAGCGATCCGTTTCCTTCGGTCTCCTCGTCGTCGTCCCGATCTCCTCACGGAATCTCGGGTCTTCATCTCCTCGTCAGAAGGGCACCACATCGCTGGGTTCTTTTACGGGCTCCTACTTCTGGACCGAGACAACTCGAGCATGAAGTTGGCGAGTCGACGTACCCAAGGATGCTGTAGATGAAGTGTAGAAAGCTTTTTCTCATTAGGGTATGAAGTTGCCATGGTTTTTGGTGGAGGAATAAGATGCGAACTTTTGTGATGAACTTAGGAATTTTTTTCAAGCCAAAATGAGAACAAAAATTCCTCACTCAAATTTTTGACAGCCCACATCAAGTGTAGCCGGCCCTCTTCAACCAAAGAATGGGGAGCAAGGAGAGAAAAGTCAAGGGGGGAGCTATTATGCAAGCAAGGGAGAAAATGTGATGATGATGAATAATCATCACAACTAAAGCTCACTCTAAAACCTAATCATTTCCCATCACCAACAAGCAAAGTCAAGCAATGATGAAGTCAAATGGTGGTAGAATCATCATGAAACTATCATGTGCCATAAAAAGTCTTCTCCTTTGTTAAATGCACAATTGCAAATAACCCCCTCCACCAAATTTCAGCCAAAGAAAGGAAACAAAGGAAAATGGCCGAAACGGAATGCAAACTGGCAACTTCAGAAAACGACCCCGTAATAAATTACAGGAAAACCCCGCGACTGTATATACATACCCTCATTTGTATTCCGACCGAATACAAATGCAATGAGATAAAATCTACACTGTACAATACTAGGATCTGGCTTAAACCAAAGCCCGCTAGTATTATCTGTCCGATCATGATCCGTGCAATACCGCATGTATCTGATCGAACCGTGCCATATCTCCATACGGCCTCTACAGCGTTTCGCCCGAAACTTGAGAAACGGTCTATGGGGGACTCTAAAGACCCGTCAATAATTTGGTTGTGGATTTAACCACTAGCACGTCAGAGGTATTAGCCATACATAACGGGCTACCAGGTATTGACCAAAAGGGACGTCGATGAGCGAACTCATCCTGACACCCTACTGAGCCTGTCAGTGACAATATCCGTACAGTCCGGTCCGTTCGACTATGAGCATCGCATGGCGGGCCTAGGAGGTTGGTAAAAGTCAGACCCCCAAAAGCGGTACAAGTCGTGTCGGAGTGTAGCCCAGAACACCCTGAGATACTACTACTGGAATACCTACCAGTAAATCTCCTGCCTTGGCCAAGGACTTCATGCAATGGCTCTCCTAGATACAGCGCGACCTCACCCCCAATACCGGGAGAGACGAACCCCTGAAGATCCGCTCACTGCCTCCATGTGGCTCGGGACTGTACCCAACTAAAACCTGTTTGCACGTCTCCTTTGAGCGTGGTAGGGTAGTAATCAAAGTACAGTGGGAACTCGCACGAGACAAATGACGATCTCAGGTCGATGAACTAACCTGTACACATGTCACCAGGGAACTGCTATCTGATGTCTGCTATAAGACCAACTAGCATGTTCCCGGCGAGTCCTGTCCAGTGTACTCATAACCCAATGAGCACTTGTATACATCTTAGGTGAACCAACTGACACCATTGGCTTGTGAGACCGGCCACAGCCCCTCGTTAGGGTCTCGACTGTATACACTAGTCTACTCTGGAGTATCGATGCCCTGTCTCGAAACTCCCATGACTAGGGACCTTTTAAGGATGTGCTTATAGACCCCAGCTCCCACGTATATGATCGCCATCATACTGCTGGCCGTCAAGCAAGAATCCTAAGGGCTCTATCAGCGCGCAATAGTGACCTGTAAGGTCACCTAAAGCAGTACACGACGATAAAGATAAACCAGATAGCATACTATCATCTTGAGCAAGACTGTTCTAACGGTATAGGTCCTCTCTCAATCATTGCAATCACGTGCCTGTGATCCAATAATTGACTCTCAGGGCACTATCTCCAACAATCTCCCACTTGCACTCAAGGCTAATTATTGCGATGTCGCATACTCACAGCCCGTATGATACCGAATACCCAACTCCTCTACTAATCAGTCTCACAAAACCCGCTTGCGAAACTAATGCGTTCGAGGAATAGCCTTAGTGAGTGGATGCGCTCTAATGTTTCTTTCTATGTCTCTCTTTATCTCAAGTTCGCGGAGAAAGCCATCTCCGAAATGAGCAATACCTATCTTAGAGTATGTCTGGATATCTGATGGGACCTAGTTCATAAATGAACTCCAAATCCAAACTTCTCAGACTGCATTGTCAACTGAACTTAATCAGCATCCTGCGCCATGCCTCCCTTAGTATCCTCTTGGACTACCTGTCCAAAATACTGCCCCTCGTCAGAGGGAAAACTATAACTCTGACAGTCACTCTGTCATCCAGGTCACCTTGGAAGCCTGGAATGATAACTGTCTCCCGAATGAGGCTGTCGTTATCATATCCCTAGAACATCCACTTATGTTCTAAAACTGCTTCCGATCGTTTCTCCAGGAATGGATTAATATCAACTTATCGCATCTACTGTAAAAACAACATCTGGTGTGGTGCTTGACATCTCATGATTGACTCAATTGCCTAAGCAAGTGATCTGCCAATCATGCACATCCTCTCCCCTTTAGTCTGTAAGACACCTTTAGAGAGGGTGACTTCATCACCTGCAGGTATACTACCGTGCCAGGAGTCGTCCATTCTAAAGCAGTTTTAGAATGCTGTCTAAGTACCCAGATTGGGAAACTACCCAAATCTAGTTCTAAAACCATAGATCTAGTAACAAGAATGTCTGATATTATATCCAAGTCCTATATGGAGAAACCACTGTGTGATAACCAAAGTATAACCGATCGTCGTATAGGAATTTCACTTCCTACTCTGTGTATGTCATCCAGATACCAGGACATGACACCCTACTACCTTCTTAACAGATCCATCTCTTATTCTAATGAAGTCAAACCTATGACTGTCACATCAGAAATAGATGATCTATCTCCGCTATATCTGCTTTAGTCTATAAATAGACATAAGCCACTTGTCCACTATGCTTCCGCTGCTCCCACTGACTACGACAACCCTCTGGCAGAGTCACATAGACGTACACTTCTAAAGCCAGTTCAGAACGACGCTATACTCATCCTCCTGCTGGGTCTCATAGTATGGAACAACAGCAATGGAAAGTCTGGGTAAACAAGAACCTCCCTACCACCGTCTTTGAGCATACCGAAGTACCTCTCGAGTGTCTGAGGTTACCCACCATATATGCGGAGTGGCTAATGGAATGTCAAACCAGATTGAATCTTTAGGTTCTTATCAAATTTTCAGTAATCGTTTGCGGTTCTGGAATCACTTCCTGTTCTAACATACTCCCACTACAGTTTTCTGAAAAATCCATTTTATTAAAACTGCGGCGAGTCTAGAACAATATCACTATTGATCTTCCAGATGTAGAAAGTCAACCCTTGTCATAACCTGGGTCAACCCACAAACAGCCATTACAGAAACGTGCCTTGAGTTATCCAGAGTCTGGTTTTAAGCATAAGCCGGACAACTCCCCATACTTTAACAATGTCAAGATATGAACTGTTATATATCCAATACGAAACAGGGGCACTGATTTAATTGAACCAGATTCAAATCATGCAAACTGTCTCTAGTGCATGTCAACTAAATGGAGAGAGGCCGATCAGCATTACTCAACTTAGGAGTACTTCCAATTATGAGTAACCTGAAAGAGAAGCAAGTTCTCTTAATCATTACTATCAACTGAATACCATACACAAGTATCTACATCTTCGATCATCTTGAAGAATCCTGATACTTGCAACACCTGGTTCTCTACTTTATTCTTATACCTATAACTTCTCAAAATTCGGACCTTGCATTTCTACGAAACACTTGTCTAAAAACTAGAGAAGTCATAAGTAAACCGAATATAGTACGATGACCAACCCCTCTGTCCTAATGGACACTGGACAATATACAATCCTTTGTATAAGTCCCCTGAGTCCAATAACTCATTCCCTGTGTGCTGTAGGTTGAAAACTGTACTATGGTTATGAAGAATTACACCGTTGTTTAATACTCCTTACCTAACCATCCACTGATATAGGTAAACGTCATAGACATAATTTCAAAAAAGGTATATCTCACACTATAAAAATAGACGTACAGATATATCAATTTGAAATTGGTGCATAACAACGGATATTCAAAACCAAATATTTGCCGTCCGGCAAATAGCCCAGGTGATTTCCTCAAATATCACCAATTACAACGAATTCCGATATAATGAGGATGATCACCTAATTCCTAATAACTTACTCCCACTCATCATCTGTAAAACCATACAGATGTGAGATTCATATCTTGTTAATACATATCCTGGAGCAAGTGTCAAATTGGGAAATCGGTTTTTCTTTAACAGTACACAGTGAAACTGAAACATTAAAATGTTTCGTAGGGGTATCCGGGTATTCCTAGTAATGCCTCTTCCATTATCCAGATTCACAACTGTAACCGTATATTTCTTTGCCATCTCTCCAAATCCCTTCATATGTCTTTAGTCGTTACATTCTGTACACCCTCTTAGGCTAAATGGTTTTCTCCTTCCCTACCGTTCGGCACCAGCCTATGGTTTTGAAGAAGACTATCCAATAAGCATAATGGGTGTACTGTCCTAATCCTAGGAAGCACTCACAATGCGAGAGAAGGTAAAGATAAAAGATAACCGAATAAACCTTATTCCTATTTCTCCTGAACCAGAATCCATCCCCGAACTGGAACAAGTTCCTTTCGAGTTCGTATATAACCATACGATGGAGTATCCAAATAACTGTGGATCATCGTAGTGATACGGAGTGTCCTAGAGAAATACAAAGGTGAAGTGGGAGTGGTAATGAAATACTTGGTTTGGTCATGAATAGCAGTCGCAATTTACTTTGCCCTTCTTCTAATCCCTATATTTGTCTTAACTTAATACCTTCTGTACACCACACTTAGGCTAATCGGCTTTCTTCATTCCCTACCGTTCGGCACCAGCCTAAGGTTTGAAAGAAGACTATCCAATAGGCGTAACGGGTGTACTATCCCCTAATCCAAGGAGCACTCGAAACTTGAGAGAAGGTAAGAGGAAAAGACAACTGAATAATCCTATTCGTTTTCTCCAGAACCGGAAACCATCCTCGAATAAATTCCTTCGAGTTCGTATGTAACCATACGATGGTTTTATCCAATGGAAGTGGACGTTCGTACTAATACGGGGTGTTCTGGAGAAAAGGGAAAAAGTAGGAGTGGCAATGAGGTATGCAACTCTGACAATCCAAAATCCAGTGTTATAAGAAGGTTCGGTCAACTTGGTCACTGAGTCATAGTCTAGGGTCGGGCCATGGTCGCTGCCAAAGAGAGAGAGAAAAGAAACACTCAGCGTGCACTCTAACCTAGATCAGAATGATTACCAATTTATCTAATCAGGAAACCTCCCACTGTAACGTCAAATTCTTCTCCAAACCTGAAAGAAGAATTAGTCGGGATCACCCGAGGAGTAAACCAACTCATCAGTGGGAATCGGGATCCAACTATCATCGCATGATAACGTGATGGAATCCACTCACGTTATCACACTCCAGAGGGTATGCGCATATCTGGGAAGTTTCATTTTCTTTAGAAACTCCCGATGTGAATTTTACCCCATGCTCTTATAATCTTGACGAAGGTCAACAAATCATAAGTCACATGTCAAGTTCTACCCGTCATTGTCCAGATTAATTTGAACCCACCCGTACATACCCTTGACGTAGGCCAAAATAGTAGTACGACTGTCCCAAACTAACGCATCTATCTATGAAACAGATAAATATCCGGTAGCTGCCAATCACTATGCCTTGGCGTAGGTCAAAATGCATAGCTTGAATACTACCGAACACTTAACTGAAATGACGGAGGGCTACAAATGGTTTTTGGCGAAAAACCTTTAACGTAATGAACTTGATATCGTTGAAGGAACTGAATAGCTTTTATAAAATATAGTGGCGAAAACCTTTGCTAAAGAGGTCACTCCCGGTGAAGGGATCTCAGCTCTTTCCCCGTAGAATGAGGTGCAGGATATTCCAACTGAATACCACGATGCAAAGCAAAAGTAATCAACTATAGTGAAGTTATTGCCCTGACGCAAACTTCTGTCCAAGGGGTCACTCCCGGTGAAGGGATCTCGGCCCTTGCCTCGTCGACTGAGGTGCTGGATATTCATAACCGAATACCACTGTGCAAAACAAAAGAGAACGTCCTTGCAATAACAGCCTTTTGAAAAGTGTTCAAACAACATCAGAATAGGTTTGTTTAACTTGCATTGATCCGAATCAATGCAGTCCCATCAATTGATCACACTAATAAAGAACGAAAATAATGATGTACGTATATGCCACCCGCATTCGCCACTGGGTCCCGTCATTACCCATTAGGTTAGTTAACTAACGACAGAGCGGGGACTGGACTAGCGCGGATGCAAAACATATACAACATCTACTAGTGTGTATATATATATATATCAATATATAATATTCGCTCAACGCGTGATAAAATGCAACATCACAGAAATGTAATAAGCATCACAGAACAATACAGATATCTGGGATCCCCGGGTTTCATAGAGCCGCTACTGAAACCCGACGTTCCCCTGGTCGTATGGATAGCCTGTGCAATGAAATCCTAGACCCCTACGGGAGTGGCAAGCTACCCGCCAAAACTTGAAGCGAGGCAGCCCCCTTCAGCAACGTGAATGGACCACCCAGCACTTCACGGAATCCGGTAACTTAGGCACCCCTCCTTGGGTCAACCTGTACCCCCTACGAGTGCGGCGAATAGCCCGCCAATTCTAGAGTGAAGCCCCCTCCGTCTCAACGCCATGAGATGCGGCCCGTTGCCCTCTAGAACCCGGTTATCCATGCACCCCTCCGCGGGGTAATCCTAGTACATAAAGTAAAATATACATACAACGGGTACATCGACCTCAGCCCGGTCATGCCGCAAAAGAATAATATACAAACAGGCAGTAACGGCGGTCCACATGTCGGACGCTCACCCCGCAATATCAAATATACATAATAAACCAAAACTGTACTACCATTGCATCCAGGCTATCCACCACGACAATCCGCAACATCACAGCACAACACAGAACATCAACGTGAATGTCACGTTCGCAAATCCGTCTAAAATGGCTATAGCAGTTAGACAGGATTTATCGATCAAATGACATTCACGGTCGCAGATATAATGCAAATACTGTGAACTAACATGTTTAAAATTTTCGATCGACTGAATTTTCCGAAGTGGGCCCCAAGCACTACTGTAGCACTCAAAGAAAATCTGGGCCCAAACAGAATATACCAAAACCCTCATTTCCAAGTACAAGACCCTCTGTAAAAATTTAGAGCACTGTTTCCTTAATACTGCGGCAGAACCGCGGTCGGAGCAGGGGTAAGGCCGCGGTTCCACGGTGCTACAGGAACATCAGTGAACAAAAATTTCATAGAATACTTAAAAAACCCTGCACGATTATTTGACATGCTCAGAAAAAATTTTGGAGCACAAAATAAAATCGACAGAAATTGGACTTGAAAATAAGGTTTTTGGAAAATACGTTCGATCGAACTTGTAAACACGTTAGAGCAAGCTAGACTAGGTTAATGGCGTGGCTCTGATACCAGTGTAAGTGCACGGCGGTGCCCCGGTCTTCAGAACGAGGCCAAAATGCAGAAACGATACTTTTTCAGAACTTATAAATTGGCACCACCGCTCACTATAAAACCCGAATTAGGCCATTAACCTACTCCTAGCTAACTAGAGAAGGGGTAGAGAGATATACCGAGCGATCCGTGTCCTTCGGTCTTCTCGTCATCGTCCCGATCTCCCGGCGGAATCTCCGGTCTTCATCTCGTCGTCGGAAGGGCACCACATCACCGGGTTCTTTTACGGGCTCCCACTTCTGGACCGAGGCAACTCGAGCACGAAGTTGGCGAGTCGACGTGCCCAAGGATGCAGTAGATGAAGTGTAGAAAGCTTTGTCTCATTGGGGTATGAAGTTGCCATGGTTTTTGGTGGAGGAATGAGATGCGAACTTTTGTGATGAACTTAGGAATTTTTTTCAAGCCAAAATGAGAACAAAAATTCCTCACTCAACTTTTTGACAGCCCACATCAAGGGTGGCCGGCCCCTTTCAACCAAAGAATGGGGAGCAAGGAGAGAAAAGTCAAGGGGGGAGCTATTATGCAAGCAAGGGAAAAAATGTGATGATGAGGAATAATCATCACAACTAAAGCTCACTCTAAAACCTAATCATATCCCATCACCATCAAGCAAAGTCAAGTAATGATGAAGTCAAATGGTGGTAGAATTATCATGAAACTATCATGTGCCATAAAAAGTCTTCTCCTTTGTTAAACGCACAATTGCAAATAACCTCGTCCACCAAATTTCAGCCAAAGAAAGGAAACAAAGGAAAATGGTCGAAACGGAATGCAAACTGGCAGCTTCAGAAAAACGATCCCGTAATAAATTACAGGAAAACCCCACGACTGTATATACATACCCGCATTTGTATTCCGACCGAATACAAATGCAATGAGACAAAATCTATACTGTACAATACTAGGATCCGGCTTAAACCAAAGCCCGCTAGTATTATCTGTCTGATCATGATCCGTGCAATACCGCATGTATCTGATCGAACCCTGCCATATCTCCATACGGCCTCTACAGCGTTTCGCCCGAAACTTGAGAAACGGTCTGTGGGGGACTCTAAAGACTCGTCAATACTTTGGTTGTGGATTTAACCACTAGCACGTTAGAGGTATTAGCCATACGTAACGGGCTACCAGGTATTGACCAAAAAGGACGTCGATGAGCGAACTCATCCAAACACCCTACTGAGCCTGTCAGTGACAATATCCGTACAGTCCGGTCCGTTCGTCTATGAGCATCGCATGGCGGGCCTAGGGGATTGGTAAAAGTCAGACCCCTAAAAGCGGTACAAGTCATGTCAGAGTGTAGCCCAGAACACCCTGAGATACTACTGGAATACCTACCAGTAAATCTCCTGCCTTGGCCAAGGACTTCGTGTAATGACTCTGCAAGACACAGCACGACCTCACCCTCAATACCGGGAGAGACAAACCCCTGAAGATCCGCTCACTGCCTCCATGTGGCTCGGGACTGTGCCCAACTAAAACCTGTTTGCACGTCTCCTTTGAGCTTGGTTGGGTAGTAATCAAAGTACAGTGGGAACTCACACGAGACAAATGACGATCTCAGGTCGATGACTAACCTGTACACATGTCACCAGGGAACTGCTATCTGACGTCTGGTATAAGACCAACTAGCATGTTCCGGGCGAGTCCTGTCCGGTGTACTCATAACCCAATGAGCACCTGTATACATCATAGGTGAACCAACTGACACCAGTGGCTTGTGAGACCGGCCACCGCCTCTCGTCGGGGTCTCAACTGTATACACTAGTCTACTCTGGAGTATCGATGCCCTGTCTCGAAACTCCCACGACTAGGGACCTTTTAAGGATGTGCTTATAGACCCTAGCTCCCACGTATATGATCGCCATCATACTGCTGGCCCTCAAGCAAGAATCCTAAAGGCTCTATCAGCGCGCAATAGTGACCTGTAAGGTCACCTAAAGCAGTACACGACGATAAAGATAAACCAGATAGCATACTATCATCTTGAGCAAGACTGTTCTAACGGTATAGGTCCTCTCTCAATCATTGCAATCACGTGCCTGTGATCCAATAATTGTCTCTGAGGGCACTATCTCCAACACAACGTCCCATAAAAGTCTCTATGGGAAAAAGCCTCTGCGAGTGGATCTGCCGTGTTATGCTTTGCGTCAATTCTCCTAACCTCGATCCCTTGGAGATCAGCCATCTCCCTGATCAAGTGATACTGCCTCAGAATATGTCTGGAATGCTGATAGGACCTGCGCTCCTAGGCCAAATCCACAACTCCATTTTTGTCACATTAACATTTATTGGACGCTCAATGGTAGAAACCATGTTCATCTCATGAACAAGAAATGTCCAGACATCCACTTTGGTAGCATCGTTGGTAGCGATGTATCTAGTCTTTATCGTCTAGTATGTCACGGTATCTAGATTAGAACTCTTCCAACATACCTTCCCCCCATTGAGGGTAAAGACAAAGCCTGTGGCTGACTATCAGTAGACCTTATCACTCTGGAAGCTCAAACTAAGAACATTCTTTTAGTGCTTCTCAAGTACTTAAGAATATCCTCCAAAGCTATCCAGTGATTCTCCCAAGATCCGATTGATTCATGATCACTACTCCTAGTGAGTTAGCTACATCTAGTCTGGTACATAACATCGCATACATGATAGAGCCTAGTGCTGAAGAATAGGATATCCCTTATATGCGAACTCTTTCCAAATATGTCTTAGGAGACATCCTTTAGGAGAGAGTGAATCCAGAGTAAGTGGGCGAACAACCACTCTTAGAATCTTCCATACTAAACCCATTTAGTATGGTGTTAATGTACCTGGATTTGGGACACTCCCAACATCCAATTAGATGTAGGGTTCCTAGACACACTAATGAGGTCTCACAAGGCATCAACCATGCCAATTTCAAAAATTTACGGTGCCGAGAAACCCTAATGCGATCGTTGACTAGAGTTTAGGCGATAACATATGCGAGCAAACGACTTTACTCTAAAAGTGAACGGAAATACAACCTTTGTAGATCCGGTCCTCAACCTCCATAGCTCCATGATGAAGTCCCCTCGCTGCGATCATCGGATCCCGGGCTCTAGCGTCGGCTTCATCGGAGAAATGGGCGGGCTAGGTCGTCAACTTCGATGCCGAAGATGATCTACGTCGAGGCAACTCAAGATCAAGCTCCAACTTCACCAAGTCATGAAACTTGTGAAGAAAACACCCTATACTACTTGGCAAGTGGTAGAGGATGAAGAAATAGGAAGTGAGTTCACTTTAGAATTGGATTTCTCACTCTTTTTCTCAAATCACCATTGAAGCTAGCAAGCATCTTTCTTCTTGAAGAAGAAGAAGAAGAAAAAAAAGAATATGATAAGTATTTGTTAAAATAGAAAATAAAATGATACTTATCATATTTTCAACCATGGTTTAGTGTAGAGAATTAACTAAGGTTAACTGAATGGTTAGGTTTAGCATGAAACAAAAATGGTAGACTTTTTCAAAGCTTCATGAAGCTTCAACTACAAAACAAAGCAAGCCACCATTTCTCTTTTATGCCAAAGAAATAAATAAATAAATGAATAAATAAATAAAAACCCTAACCATTTACTTAACCAAGGTTTAAATCGTACACAAACCCAAGTTTGCATGTATCATCAAACATGATACAAACTTGTGCACAAAAGTATATCACATATACAACTTGTGTACTTCAAGTGAGAAAATCCATTTTAAGTGAACCAATACTAGTTAATGCAAAGTAATATATCAAATATATAATTATGCATTAAATCATTAAATCAACACTTGATTTAACGATCCGGTCATATCGCATATAACCGACTAATATCTATAGTAACAACTTATCGAATCAACACTTGATCCGATAACCCGGCTATATCGCATATAACCGATCAATGTCACAAATCGTGAGAATCGAATACAGTATCACATACCGGTATTATTCTCGGTCCCGCACATATCTCATATGCGCTCCTATTTCGTTTCGCTTGAGCCAGGAAACCTCTATGTAGGACTCTAATGACTCGTCAATACGCCGGCAGCAGGTGATGATCATATCAAACACCCACAAGCCGCAAGCGGTCTGCTAAACGTAACGGCCACCCGGGTATTGAGCGATCAGAAGATCGACGAGTAAGCCCGCTCATACTCCTGTGAATCCAACCAGTAACACTTACCGTACAGTCCGGTCTGTTCGTCTAATATGTCGCATATCTCGCCTAGGGGTGGTAAACGTCAGACCCCAATAGCTCGATAAGTCGTGTCGATATGAGGTCTATAACAATTCGAGAAACTACAGGTAACACTTACCAGTAAATCTCAGCAACCCTGGCCAGGGATTTCCTGTTATAGCCAATCGAACACAGCGCAACATCAACTCCCTATACCGGGAGAGACGAATCCCCTCCTATCGCTCATTGCCTCCATGTGATTCGGGACTGAACCCAAAAACCACCGTTTTGCATGCCCTCTTGGACGTGGTAAGGTGGAAATCAAAGCACAGTGGGAATCACACAAGACTCTATGACGATCTCGGGTCAACAGACAACTTTGTACCAGTGTCACCAGAGAACTGCCATCTGACGTAAGGTATAATACCATCTGGGAGTTCTCGGCGAGTCCGTCCAGTGTACCCAGTCTCCACTGAGCACCCGTATATCATCTCTGATGTCAAACACCAATAGATATGGGATCATCCATCGCCCATCTGTATGGGTCGAGAAGGTATACGCTAGTCTACTCTGGTATATCGATGCCCTGTCTCGATATACCCACGACAAAGGACCTTGAAGGATGTACTTATGGACTACCATGTCCCCACTAGTATGATCTGCATCATAGTCCAGGTAGTCAAGTACATATCCTAAGGGCTTTACCAACATGTAACAGAGAGACAATCAGTGTACACGTTAAGGTTAAGAGCAACCAGATAGCATACTATCATGTCGAGCAAGAAAGTCCTCCCTATATATGTCCAAGCATCCACTACAATATACATCTTATGTATAGTAATGGCCTCTAGGGCATTCATATAACTAACAATCTCCCACTTGCACTAGGGCCATCTGTAGCAGTGTTTGTAGTATCTCATACTCAACCATCCCATAAAAGTCTCTCTCTGGGAAAAGGCCTTTGTGAGTGGATCTGCCGTGCTGTCCTCTGAGTCTACTCTCCTAACCTCGATCACCCTGGAGATCGACCATCTCCATGATCAGGTGATACTGCCTTAGAATATGTCTGGATCACTGATGGGACGGACGTTCCTTGGCATAAGCCACAACTCCATTGTCACACAATGGGAGGAACTAAGTTCATCTCATGAACAAATATACACCCAGACAGCCACTTTGGTAGCATCTTAAGTAGCGATGTATCCAGCCTTTATCGTCTAGTATGCCACGGTATCTAGCTTGGAACTCTTCCAACATACCGTCCCTTTACTGAGGGTAAAGACAATGCCTGTGACTGACATTCAGTCGTCCTTATCACCCTGGAACACTTCCAGTGATTCTCCCCAGGATCAATTGATACCTTCTCACTTCAACTAGTGAGAATCCTAACATCCAATTAGATCTATCTCATTGATCCAAAATCAAGGATTTAGTAGGTATCACTTTGATCCTATATGGTGAATCTTTGTGATAAGCGGAGATTGATCGAGCGTAGCATAGAAACCTCTTTCCCTATCAAGAGTATGTCATCCAGGTACTCTACGAGGATTACCACTATACTCCCTACTACCTTTTTGTATATACAAGGTTCATCTACCATTTTGATGATGTCAAACTCTTTGACTATCTCATCAAAACAGATGTTCCAACTCTGCGATGCCTGCTTTATCCTATAAAGCATCTTGTACACGTTTCCGCTGCTCCCACTGTTTACGAAGCCCACTGACTGTGTACTTATAGACTCTCTCTTCTAAAACATCATTTTAGAAAAGCAGTCATGACACCCAACCGCCAGATATCATAGTCATGGTATGTAGCCGTGGCAAGTAAGATCCGGATGGATTTAAGCATAGCCACTGGAAAAGTGTCACGAACCGCAGGGTACGGAACGTGACTGGCACTTAGGTTACGAAACGTCTCAAGACGTCCGTAAAATAAGTAATCCAAAGCCCAGAAAACCAAAACCAAATAAGAAAAAGAGTGAAGAAAACCCAATCAATTGAAAGCGAGTTTATCAAATAAGTCATGTAAAACCCTTTTTAAAAACAATACCAATTTTTCCGAAAATTTCGGCAGAGTCTCCTTTGTAAATACTGGCCCCCAAAATGGGTACAACAAGAATATATATGAATCCAACAAATATGGCATCCCCAAGCGGGAGCTAGCTCTTCGCCACAAGGCGGTCACAAATCCCACGCAATATAAAACAACAAGATGCAAAATAATCATAAAGAGCATGAGAAAACAGCATGTCGACTCAAGTGAGCTCGACCCCAAAATACAGCATAAAAAGTCCACAAATCTCACAGTCTCATCTCTAGGTCAATATACAATAATGCTGGTAGATACAGTAGATGGAGTACTCTAGATACAAAGAATATACAAGGTGGTGCAAAAATAATAATATAACCCACCTAAGAGCAAAACCTCGAGTCCAGGCAAAAGAGGCAAAAGAGGCAAGTGCGCCCGCCGCTACTGTACTGACGGAGCGGACCTGCAAAAGGCTGTGGCACAACGGGGGTGAGTTGCCAACTCGTGATTAATAAATAACATCTACACAGGCTATCGAATGCATGCACACAAGCATCCTAGCATCTAAATATAGGTAAGGCAGGACATAATGGCAAGTATGTATGCAATATGAATATACTAGCAGGTATGAATGCAATGCGAATCAACTCGTGATCTGAATGTGTAAGTATAAGAAATCATGTTTTTCCCTTTAAGAATCTCTTTTGAAATACCGGCACAATACCAATAGAATCAACCAGAACCTGTGTCCAGCAATGACACCTCAAAACTATCACAAATCTCATATATCCATGTCATAGTATATCTGCCCTCAGCCATCCGGCTGACCCAGCTCAATATCAAATCTCATCATCTCGCGGCCACGGTCGGTATCCTTTGGATATCCGCCGTGCCAAACAATCACCGGTAGGTAATCCGTCCCCTGCCAGGCTCAACGTCAACACCACATTCATCTTGCCCCGGGGTACCATACCGGGCCCACCATGTACCAGTGACGGTTCCTCCACTCCTCGACACGGATCTCGAAAACCACAGCAAACTCATGGTGGACGACACTTACATCACTAGAAAACCGCAATTTACATATTTTAAAAATATAATAAGTTTAGAAATTTTGCGGCTTTCCCCCGAAATCCAGAAATATCATAAAATCTCAAGAAATCCTCATAAGTGCATATGTCAATGATAATGAATGCATATGGTATCAATAATCAAGTTGCGATGTGTGATTAATAGATTAGGCATGAACAAATAATATGATGAAGCACATGCACATGAATAGCAATCCTACGATTTCATTTTAAGGAATTAAAGCAATAGCGCGAGTTTAAGTATCAATTATAGTAAAAGGTTTCAATTTAAAGGTTATCTAGTGTGGTGGCATGGCAATTACCAGGGTGTGTGTGTAAGCATGAATAGTGCTCGTGCTGCATATAAAAACCCTGGCAATGGTGCAGGTGTCCTATAAAATGGTTTCGTATATGTATGTCAATATAGGGCATGAATGTAGCAAATAATCATACAAGTATTACACCCCTAATTACTAACATTACTAAGAATCTTTTTAAGGTACTAAAACTATCGGGCGACTTGCGCCATCCAACGATAGTCCCCCGTAGATGTTACATCTACTCACCGGAATCCCTAGCTAGCTGCGTCCAATCACCGCTTTCCCTTTTCAAGCCGCGTCTGACGTCTCCGTGACCGAACCTGGAATTAACATCAATACCAAACATAAGGTTACATATCAAGAACGACGCAAAACCCAAACGAAAATACTAACGTTCACAAGCTAGGTACAACGTGCACAAGGTGCGCGGAACACACGCGAAAATCGCAAAAACTGCAAAAAAAATCGCCGATTTGGTCGCCCGGCAAAACTAAAACCCGACTGCTCAAAAATCCGCACTCACGCATCCTAAATGTCATAGGATAAGCCAATACAATCATCAAGATATCAAAACTAATTTATCACATACTTTTATCACAAAACTAGTAAGCACAAACATTCTAAAAAAAACGACGCAACATCGCCGTTATGCGATAAAGTGCTCACAATCCAACACAACATCCAACTAACCCACTAGATAGCCATTACATTAGTTTTAAACCATTAGCAATGCTTAAAAACCTAATTTCCATAAACAAAACCTTTCTTGATTTTCATCATTAGCAATTTCAATCCAAAACTAAACATGACAATACCAAATTAGCACTAATTTGAATCCCACACAAATAAAGTAACCTCATTAACTTAGATTAGCAAACAACTAGATAGCAAAATAGATTTAATTAACTAAATAATGGTTTCTAAAAACCCTAGTTTAATTTCAACCATGAACTTTTAAAAAAAACTAGAATGAAACTAACACTAAATTTAACACTAAACAAATTTCAAGGTTCTAGTTTAGCACACTTAAGCTATAATTTAACCATTTGATTAGAAATTATACCTCAAAAGATCAATCCTAAGATTGCTCAAGCCTCCCAAGACACCTCCTTTCACCTCGATTTGAACCAAATTAGCTTGGAGAAGAGAGGGAATATGGTTTTGCTTTGAAATTGTGAAGAAATTTGTTGATTTTGTTGATTTTTGAGATGAATTTGTGAACAAAAGAGAGAGGAAAAATGAAGGGGGGGGAGCTGCTGGTTTCTGGCCAGAAATGAGGGAGAAGGGAGTGGTGTGGGGTGTGGGAAAAGTCTAGGTCAACTCCTACCAACCCACAAAAGACCATACCCAATTAACAATTCAAAACCTTTAAAAAAAAACCTCATTTCCACACAATATACAAAGTCAAAGGAGCATGGAATTTTTTTCCCCATGAGCTGCTGGAAATGGCCGGCCTAGGGTGAGGGAAAAGTGAGAGGGAGTGCACAAAAAAAATTTTATGCAAAAAGACCCCCTACAAGTCCAAAATTGCAAGTTTAAGCTTAAATTCAATAAATTTCGTTTCCTATAATAAAAATTAGCTAAAACTCAAAATAAAATACTAAAAATTTATGTTACAATTAGATTTTAATTAACATAATTTTAAAGATTAAAATTAGCCCAAAAAATTTTGTATTTATCGCTAATTTAATGTATTTTCTTACCGGCTTAAAATAATATTAAAAAATTGAAAAATTAGGGAAAATTTTTAAACGACCAGAATTTCATAAGTAACTCATTAGCTACTAAAAATAGGCAATTACCTATCCATTTTAGGTATAATTAGTCCTAAACTGCAAAATAACAAAAAAGACGGTTTTCGGAAAAATACCGAATTTTCACCGATTTTCAGGAAAACACCAAAACGACTTTTCAAGGCACTACAATCTTCCCCCCTTAAAGAAATTCGGTCCCCGAATTTAAAAATATAGCTACGCGTACCTTCAAAGAGATGGGGATATTTCTTCCTCATCTCGCCCTCGGTCTCCCAGGTGACCTCCTCGCTGCTCGGGCTACGCCAAAGGACCTTGACGGTTGGTGTAATCTTCGATCTCAACTTCTTCACCTGCCGATCCAGGATGGCCACCGGCTGCTCTACAAAAGAAAGGTCGCGCTCTAGCTGGACTGTCGGGTGCTGAATCGCATACGAAGGGTCGTGAAGGTACTTGCGGAGCATCGTAACATGGAAGACGGGGTGAACATCGGGAAAGCTGGGTGGAAGGACCAAACGATACGCAACAGCGCCGACACACTCGAGGATCTCGAAGGGACCTACGAATCTAGGGCTAAGCTTCCCCTTTTGCCCAAAACGCATCACGCCCTTCATCGGAGAGACTTTCAGAAAAACATGGTCGCCAACTGCGAACTCTAATCTGCGACGGCGCCTGTCTGCATAGGATTTCTGTCTGCTCTGAGCTGCCCTCATCCGGTCTCGAATCAACTGTATCTTCGCTGTCGTCTCCTCAACAAGCTGCGGCCCCAAAATACTGTTCTCGCTGAACTCTGTCCAACAGACAGGCGATCTGCATCTCCTCCCATACAATGCCTCGAAAGGTACCATCTGAATAGTATCCTGAAAGCTGTTGTTGTAGGAGAACTCCACTAGAGGTAAATGACGATCCCAGCTACCGCCGAAGTCTAAAACGCACGCTCTGAGCATGTCCTCGAGAGTCTGAATGGTCCGCTCTGACTGTCCGTCGGTTTGCGGATGAAATGCTGTGCTGAAGCTTAAACGAGTGCCCAAAGCCTCCTGGAGTCTCTGCCATAGTCGGCTGGTAAACTGAGTGCCTCGATCTGACACGATACAAGTCGGTACGCCATGTAGTCGCACGATCTCGTCAATGTAGAGCTGAGCATACTGAGCGAAGCTGAAAGTCATCTTCACTGGCAGGAAGTGAGCCGCTTTCGTCAATCGATCTACGATCACTCAGATGGAGTCATACCCTCGACTGGTCCTGGGTAGACCCACAACGAAATGCATCGAAATCTGCTCCCATTTCCACTCCGGAATGGGTAACGACTGTAGCTCTCCTGCGGGCCTCTGGTGCTCGGCCTTGACTTGCTGGCAAGTCAGGCATCTCGATACAAACTCCGCAATGTCCCTCTTCATCTCGTCCCACCAGTAGGTCTCTCTTATATCATGGTACATCTTGGTGGAACCGGGGTGGACACTATACACTGATCGGTGTGCCTCCTCAAGAATGTCGCGCCGCAATCCATCAGCATCTGGTACGCACAGTCTAGATCCATATCGAAAAATCCCCTGATCATCAATCACGAACTCGGAAAATCTGCCCTGTCCCATCTGTGCCATGATCTCTGAGCAACGGTCGTCTCTGTGTTGTGCCTCATATATACGGTCAAGCAACTGTAGGCGTGCACGAACATGCGCGAGCTGTCCCCCTGTCTGAGTGAACTCGAACTCAACTCGGCTTTCGCATAACATCTGCCAATCTGCTGACGACTGCCTCTGCACTGCGCGCAAAAAGGATAGACTACCCCGGGCCTCCTACTCAACGCATCTGCCACCACATTCGCCTTGCCTGGGTGATATAAGATCTCGCAGTCGTAGTCTTTCACCAACTCCATCCAACGACGCTGTCTGAGGTTCAGGTCTCGCTGCTGAAATATGTATTTTAAGCTCTTGTGGTCTGTGAATATTTGGCACGACTCGCCATATAGGTAATGTCGCCAAATCTTCAATGCAAAGACCACTGCAGCCATCTCCAAATCGTGAGTGGGGTAGTTCTGTCATGCTTCTTCAACTGCCGAGAAGCATAAGCGATCACCCGGCCATGCTGCATCAGTACGCACCCTAATCCCACTCGCGAAGCATCACAGTAGACCACAAATCCGCCTGATCTCGAAGGCAAAGATAATACCGGCGCCGTAGTCAAATAAGTCCGTAACTGCTGAAAACTGTGCTCGCACTCCTCTGTCCAAACGAAAGGAACTCCCTTCCGGGTCAAACCGGTCAAAGGTGCAGCTATACGGGAGAAGTCCTGAACAAAACGCCTGTAGTAGCCCGCCAGGCCTAGAAAACTACGGATCTCAGTAACCGATGTAGGTCGGGACCACTGCTGAACAACCTCAATCTTCTTCGGGTCCACACATATGCCGTCTCTCGTAACCACGCGACCCAAGAATCCGACGCTGTCCAGCCAGAATGCACACTTGGAGAACTTTGCGAACAGCTGGTGCTCCCTCAGAGTCTGTAACGTAATCCGCAAGAGCTGCTCGTGCTCCTCTCTGCTCCGGGAGTACACCAAGATATCGTCGATAAACACGATGATGAACGAGTCAAGATACAGCCTGAATGTACGATTCATCAAATCCATGAATGCTGCTGGGGCGTTGGTGAGTCCGAACGACATCACCAAAAACTCGTAGTGGCCGTAGCGCGTGCGGAAAGCTGTCCTCGGTATATCCTCCTGTCGAACTCGCAGCTGATGGTATCCTGATCGCAAGTCGATCCTCGAAAAATATCCCGCACCCTGAAGCTGGTCGAACAAATCATCAATGCGTGGCAACGGATATCTGTTCCGCACGGTAACCTTGTTCAGCTGGCGGTAGTCGATACATAAGCGCAAACTTCCATCCTTCTTCTTGACAAACAGGACCGGAGCACCCCACGGAGAAACACTAGGTCGAATAAGCCCCTTATCTAACAATTCCTGCAACTGATCCTTCAGCTCTCGAAGCTCTGCCGGGGCCATCCGATAAGGCGGTATAGAAATAGGCCCCGAGCCGGGAATCAAATCAATGCAGAACTCAACATCGCGCTCAGGTGGTAGCCCAGGTAGCTCATCAGGGAAAACATCAGGGAACTCACAAACAACCGGGACCCGGTCCAACGGAACCTCTGCAGCTCGAGTATCGGAAATATACGCTAAGAATCCCTGACATCCCTTCCGCAAGAGCTGACCAGCGCGAAGAGACGAAATCAAGCTGGGAAGGGTGACGCTGCGGTCTCCCTGAATAACAAGGACTGGCTCTCCCGGAAAGCTAAATATGACTGCCTTCTCACGGCAGTCCACCGAAGCATAACAAGTGGCTAGCCAATCCATGCCCAGAAGCACATCAAAGTCCAACATATCGAGGAGAATCAAATCAACTGATGAATCCCTCTCCCCGATACAAACGGAACACAAACGAAATACAAAACGAGCGACAAACGACTCGCCTACCGGAGTAACAACAACAAGCGGATGATCTAACGATGACGACTCACGGCCCAACATCGGTGCAAAGTGTGTAGAGACGTACGAATGTGTGGAACCTGGGTCAAATAATACCCATGCGTCGAAAGAGTAAACTGGCAAGGTACCTGTCACAACGGCATTGGATGCCTGCGTATCCTGCGGTGTCAAAGCAAATACTCGGGCCTGTCCTCCACCGATAGCGGGCTGACCTCGACCTCGGCCTCTGCCTCCTCGTCCTCTCTGAACAGGACAGCCGCGTCCACGGCCTCTGGGTGCACCTAACTGGCGTGGAGCATCGCTTGTGGTAGGAAGTAGGGCTCTCTGAGGAGGGGGTGGTGATGGTGGTAGGGTCACATGCGGAACGGTCGCCGCTCCCTGTCGTCTCGCCGGACAGTCTCTGACAAGATGGTGCGGACCCCCGCACCCAAAACACCCTGGCGACGGCTGCTGTCCCTGGGGATAAGAACCATATAACTATCCCCGTCCAAATCCTCTGCCAGGCCTATCTCTCGGAAAGAATCTGGCACGCTGCCTCTGAGACGGTACATCGGTGCGAATCCTCTTCGGCCCAGAAATGGCCGAAGTCTGTGATATGCGTGCCTCCATCCGTAATGCCGTATCCATAGCAGCTGAATAAGTGTCGTAGTGCTGGGCGCCAATAGCAAGATATAGCTGGGCATCAAGTCCCTATACGAACCTCTTCACCATCTTCTCCTCGGTATCCACCAAATACGGAGCATATCGGGATAACTGCGTAAACTGGATGTCATACTCAGACACCGTCATCCCAGGTGTCTTGACTAAGGCCTCGAAGCTGCGAGCTCTGGCGTCACGAACGCTCTCTGGGAGGAAACGAGCTAGAAAGACTGCTGTAAACTCGGCCCAAGTCATAGGCGGTAGACCTACAGCTCGACCTCTCAAGACTGACTCCCACCATGTCTGTGCGAGACCCTCTAGTCGGAAACTCGCAAGCTCTACCCATCGATCATCCGAACATCTCAGCGAACGGCAGATCCTGGCTAAACTGTCAAGGAACGTCTGTGGGTCCTCCGCTGCCTCGGTGCCGGTGAATACTGGAGGTCTCAGCCTCATGAAATCCTGTAGTGAAACCGGAATGGCCACGGTGGTAGTAGTAGGAGCAGGTATCATGGTCGTCTGTGATGTAGTAGGTACGTCATCCGGCCTCGGTGTACGACTGGCTGCAACTAGGGATCCTACCATCTGACGTAGCTCCTGCATGCCCCCCATCATCTGTCGCAACTCCTCCATACCAGTCTCGAGCCTATCCATACGGCCTGAGGAAGGTGGATCGGTCTGTCCCTGCGGCGTAGGCATACCACCCTGCTCAGTCCTAGTCTCGGACGAGCCAGCTCGAATCTCGTCTCGGGCGGCAGCCCTCTGTGCCCTCGTAGCCTTCAGCGGCATAGTGGCTGTTACAGGAAAACGGATAGTAAGAACGGTGCAAAAGAATCATAGGATACACGGAAATGAAGAAGGAATTTCAAGCAAGTATATCCTAAAGTCACTTAGGCGGAGTACCGTATCGCAAGTATGCCGCGGACATACACACGCTACGTTACCTTACTTAAGTCACTTACTCCATCTACCAAGTGTCATCCTACACTCAAAAAGGTAAAACCTATCGCTCTGATACCAACTTTGTCACGACCCGCAGGGTACGGAACATGACTGGCACTTAGGTTACGAAACGTCTCAAGACGTCCGTAAAATAAGTAAGCCAAAGCCCAGAAAACCAAAACCAAATAAGCAAAAGAGTGAAGAAAACCCAATCAATTGAAAGCGAGTTTATCAAATAAGTCATGTAAAACCCTTTTTAAAAACAATACCAATTTTTCCGAAAATTTCGGCAGAGTCTCCTTTGTAAATACTGGCCCCCAAAATGGGTACAATAAGAATATATATGAATCCAACAAATATGGCATCCCCAAGCGGGAGCTAGCTCTTCGCCACAAGGCGGTCACAAATCCCATGCAATATAAAACAACAACATGCAAAATAATCATAAAGAGCATGAGAAAACAGCATGTCGACTCAAGTGAGCTCGACCCCAAAATACAGCATAAAAAGTCCACAAATCTCACAGTCTCATCTCTAGGTCAATATACAATAATGCTGGTAGATACAGTAGATGGAGTACTCTAGATACAAAGAATATACAAGGTGGTGCAAAAATAATAATATAACACACCTAAGAGCAAAACCTCGAGTCCAGGCAAAAGAGGCAAAAGAGGCAAGTGCGCCCGCCGCTACTGTACTGACGGAGCGGACCTGCAAAAGGCTGTGGCACAACGGGGGTGAGTTGCCAACTCGTGAGTAATAAATAACATCTACACAGGCTATCGAATGCATGCACACAAGCATCCTAGCATCTAAATACAGGTAAGGCAGGACATAATGGCAAGTATGTATGCAATATGAATATACTAGCAGGTATGAATGCAATGCGAATCAACTCGTGATCTGAATGTGTAAGTATAAGAAATCATGTTTTTCCCTTTAAGAATCTCTTTTGAAATACCAGCACAATACCAATAGAATCAACCAGAACCTGTGTCCAGCAACGACACCTCAAAACTATCACAAATCTCATATATCCATGTTATAGTATCTCTGCCCTCAGCCATCCGGCTGACCCAGCTCAATATCAAATCTCATCATCTCGCGGCCACGGTCGGTATCCTTTGGATATCCGCCGTACCAAACAGTCACCGGTAGGTAATCCGGCCCCTGCCAGGCTCAACGTCAACACCACATTCATCTTGCCCCGGGGTACCATATCGGGCCCACCATGTACCCGTGACGGTTCCTCCACTCCTCGACACGGATCTCGAAAACCACAGCAAACTCATGGTGGACGAAACTTACATCACTAGAAAACCGCAATTTACATATTTTAAAAATATAATAAGTTTAGAAATTTTGCGGCTTTCCCCCGAAATCCAGAAATATCATAAAATCTCAAGAAATCCTCATAAGTGCATATGTCAATGATAATGAATGCATATGGTATCAATAATCAAGTTGCGATGTGTGATTAATAGATTAGGCATGAACAAATAATATGATGAAGCACATGCACATGAATAGCAATCCTACGATTTCATTTTAAGGAATTAAAGCAATAGCGCGGGTTTAAGTATCAATTATAGTAAAAGGTTTCAATTTAAAGGTTATCTAGTGTGGTGGCATGGCAATTACCAGGGTGTGTGTGTAAGCATGAATAGTGCTCGTGCTGCATATAAAAAC
Organism: Agapanthus africanus; assembly: GCA_030015575.1. NCBI lineage: Eukaryota > Viridiplantae > Streptophyta > Magnoliopsida > Asparagales > Amaryllidaceae > Agapanthus > Agapanthus africanus. The sequence goes on along the minus strand of CM057343.1, from coordinate 247,407,208 downwards.
CCTGGCAATGGTGCAGGTGTCCTATAAAATGGTTTCGTATATGTATGTCAATATAGGGCATGAATGTAGCAAATAATCATACAAGTATTACACCCCTAATTACTAACATTACTAAGAATCTTTTTAAGGTACTAAAACTATCGGGCGACTTGCGCCATCCAACGATAGTCCCCCGTAGATGTTACATCTACTCACCGGAATCCCTAGCTAGCTGCGTCCAATCACCGCTTTCCCTTTTCGAGCAGCGTCTGACGTCTCCGCGACCGAACCTGGAATTAACATCAATACCAAACATAAGGTTACATATCAAGAACGACGCAAAACCCAAACGAAAATACTAACGTTCACAAGCTAGGTACAACGTGCACAAGGTGCGCGGAACACACGCGAAAATCGCAAAAACTGCAAAAAAAATCGCCGATTTGGTCGCCCGGCAAAACTAAAACCCGACTACTCAAAAATCCGCACTCACGCATCCTAAATGTCATAGGATAAGACAATACAATCATCAAGATATCAAAACTAATTAATCATATACTTTTATCACAAAACTAGTAAGCACAAACATTCTAAAAAAAACGACGCAACATCGCCGTTATGCGATAAAGTGCTCACAATCCAACACAACATCCAACTAACCCACTAGATAGCCATTACATTAGTTTTAAACCATTAGCAATGCTTAAAAACCTAATTTCCATAAACAAAACCTTTCTTGATTTTCATCATTAGCAATTTCAATCCAAAACTAAACATGACAATACCAAATTAGCACTAATTTGAATCTCACACAAATAAAGTAACCTCATTAACTTAGATTAGCAAACAACTAGATAGCAAAATAGATTTAATTAACTAAATAATGGTTTCTAAAAACCCTAGTTTAATTTCAACCATGAACATTTAAAAAAAAACTAGAATGAAACTAACACTAAATTTAACACTAAACAAATTTCAAGGTTCTAGTTTAGCACACTTAAGCTATAATTTAACCATTTGATTAGAAATTATACCTCAAAAGATCAATCCTAAGATTGCTCAAGCCTCCCAAGACACCTCCTTTCACCTCGATTTGAACCAAATTAGGTTGGAGAAGAGAGGGAATATGGTTTTGCTTTGAAATTGTGAAGAAATTTGTTGATTTTGTTGATTTTTGAGATGAATTTGTGAACAAAAGAGAGAGGAAAAATGAAGGGGGGGAGCTGCTGGTTTCTGGCCAGAAATGAGGGAGAGGGGAGTGGTGTGGGGTGTGGGAAAAGTCTAGGTCAACTCCTACCAACCCACAAAAGACCATACCCAATTAACAATTCAAAAACCTTTAAAAAAACCCTCATTTCCACACAATATACAAAGTCAAAGGAGCATGGAATTTTTTTCCCCATGAGCTGCTGGAAATGGCCGGCCTAGGGTGAGGGAAAAGTGAGAGGGAGTGCACAAAAATTTTTTATGCAAAAAGACCCCCTACAAGTCCAAAATTGCAAGTTTAAGCTTAAATTCAATAAATTTCGTTTCCTATAATAAAAATTAGCTAAAACTCAAAATAAAATACTAAAAATTTATGTTACAATTAGATTTTAATTAACATAATTTTAAAGATTAAAATTAGCCCAAAAAGTTTTGTATTTATCGCTAATTTAATGTATTTTCTTACCGGCTTAAAATAATATTAAAAAATTGAAAAATTAGGGAAAATTTTTAAACGACCAGAATTTCATAAGTAACTCATTAGATACTAAAAACAAGCAATTACCTATCCATTTTAGGTATAATTAGTCCTAAACTGCAAAATAACAAAAAAGACGGTTTTCGGAAAAATACCGAATTTTCACCGATTTTCAGGAAAACACCAAAACGAATTTTCAAGGCACTACAATCTTATCCATGCCTGGTCGATGACGAAAACCTTTAACAAGTCTAGCTTTGAAAGTCTCAACTTTTCCATCTACACCAAGTAATCTTCTCAAGATATACTTGTTCCTGATGGGGATTTAACCCTTCAGATATAGCAACCAAAGTCCATAATTTGTTGGTGTATAAGGATTCCCTCTCAGATCACTAAGCATCCAGCCATTCTTACAGAGTCTTACTCCTGATGGCCAGCTCGAAACTAGTTGAGTCATCATCTCATGATGCAATCCTCACTCCCACTGTCATAGAGAAACCGAAGTATCTCTCAGGTGGGTAAGGAACCCTACTAGATCGGCGGAGAGGCTGAGATTCGTTGGTAACTATTGAATCCTTTGGTTCTTTCAAATCATCAGCTGCAGTTTGTATAGCTGGAACATTTCCAGTTCTACATTACAGACCTTGCCACGAGCTTGTCCGGATTTTGCTTTTAGACATAGCCCGGACAACCCTAAATCTTAACCAACTTAAGATATGGGCTCTTCCCTTATCATATCACATATGAAGTGGTAGGTGTAGGGTTCCTAGGAACACTAATGAGGTCTCACAAGGCATCAACTATGCCAATTTCAAACTTTACGGGTGCCGAGAAACCCTAATACGGATCGTTGGCTAGAAGTTTAGGCGAAACAAGCAACTAGTTAACTACTTAACTAAGTGTAAACGGAAATACAACCTTTCTAGATCCGGTCCTCCACCTCCATAGCTCCGCAATGAAGTCTCCTTGCTGTCCAAATGGAAACCCGGGCTCTAGCGTCGGCTTCATCGGAGAAATGGGCGGGCAAGGTCGTCGGCTTCGTGCCGAAGATGATCTACGTCGAGGCATCACAAGATCAAGCTCCAACTTCACCAAGTCATGAAACTTGTGAAGAAAACACACTCTACTACTTGGCAAGAGGTAGAGGATGAAGAAATAGGAAGTGGGTAGACTTTAGAATTAGATTTCTCACTCTTTTTCATCAATCCCCATTGATGAAGTCTAGGTTTTCTTCTTGAAGAAGAAGAAGAAGAAGATAGAAATATTATGATAAGTTATTTAAAAATGAAAAGAAAATGAATACTTATCATAATGTAAACCATGGTCAAGTGTAGAGATTAAACCAAGGTTAGTTGGAATGGTTAGGGTTAAGGATGAGATAAGAATGGTGGACTTGTTCAAAGCTTCAAGAAGCTTCAACATAAAAACAAAATAAGCCACCATCCTTAAAAATTTCCAAAATGAATATATAAATAAATAACTAAGTAAATAATCAAAACCCTAACCATTCATATAACCATGGTTTAATCTTTACACAAACCCAAGTGAGCAAGTATCATCAAACATGATACAAACTAGTGTATAAAAGTATATCACATATACAATGTGCACATCAAGTGAGAAAATCCATTTAAAGTGAACCAATACTAGTTAATGCAAAGTAATATATCAAATATATAATTATGCATTAAATCATTAAATCAACACTTGATTTAACGATCCGGTCATATCGCATATAACCGACTAATATGCAATGTATCGACTTATCGAATCAATCCTTGATTCGATAACTAGGTTATATCGCATACAACCAATCAATACATTCATCGCGAGAATAGAATACGGTATCACATACACGCATTATTCTCGGTCCCGCACATATCTCATAAGCACTCCTATTTCGTTTCGCTTGAGCCAGGAAACCTCTGTGTAGGACTCTAAAGACTCGTCAATACGCCGGCAGTAGATGATGATCATATCAAACACCCACAAGCCGCAAGCGGTCTGCTAAACGTAACGGCCACCCGGGTATTGAGCGATCAGAAGATCGACGAGCAAGCCCGCTCACACTCCAGTGAATCCAACCAGTAACATTACCATACAGTCCGGTCTCGTCGTCTGATATGTCGCATATCTTGCCTAGGGGTGGTAAACGTCAGACCCCAATAGCTCGATAAGTCGTGTTGATATGAGGTCTATAACAGTTCGAGAAACTACTGGTAACACTTACCAGTAAATCTCAGCAACCCTGGCCAGGGATTTTCGGTTATAGCCAATCGAACACAGCGCAACATCAACTCCCTATACCGGGAGAGACGAATCCCCTCCTATCGCTCATTGCCTCCATGTGATTCGGGACTGTACCCAAAAACCACCGTTTTGCACGCCCTCTTGGACATGGTAAGATGGAAATCAAAGCACAGTGGGAACCACACAAGACTCTATGACGATCTCGGGTCAACAGACTACTCTGTACCAGTGTCACCAGAGAACTGCCATCTGACGTAAGGTATAATACCATCTGGGAGTTCTCGGCGAGTCCGTCCAGTGTACCCAGTCTCCACTGAGCACCCGTATATCATCTCTGATGTCAAACACCAATGGATATGGGATCATCCATCGCCTATCTGTATGGGTCGAGAAGGTATACGCTAGCCTACTCTGGTATATCGATGCCCTGTCTCGATACACCCACGACTAGGGACTTTGAAGGATGTACTTATGGACTACCCTGTCCCCACTAGTATGATCCGCATCATAGTCCAGGTAGTCAAGTACATATCCTAAGGGCTTTACCAACATGTAGCAGAGAGACAATCGGTGTACACGTTAAGGTAAAGAGCAACCAGATAGCATACTATCATGTCGAGCAAGAAAGTCCTCCCTATATATATCCCAGCATCCACTACAATATACATCCTATGTATAGTAATGGCCTCTAGGGCATACATATAACTAACAATCTCCCACTTGCACTAGGGCCATCTGAAGCAGTGGTTGTAGTATCTCATACTCAACCATCCCATAAAAGTCTCTCTCTGGGAATAGGCCTTCGTGAGTGGATCCGCTGTGTTGTCCTCTGAGTCTACTCTCCTAACCTCGATCACCCTGGAGATCAACCATCTCTATGATCAGGTGATACTGCCTTAGAATATGTCTGGATCACTGATGGGACAGACGTTCCTTGGCATAAGCCACAACTCCATTGTCACACAATGGAAGGAACGAAGTTCATCTCATGAACTAATATACACCCAGACTGCCTCTTTGGTAGCATCTTAAGTAGCGATGTATCCTGTCTTTATCGTCTAGTATGCCACGGTATCTAGCTTTGAACTTTTCCGACATACCGTCCCTTTACTGAGGAAAAAGACAATGCCTGTGACTGACATTCAGTCGTCTTTATCACCCTGGAACCCTTCCAGTGATTCTCCCCAGGATCAACTGATACCATCTCACTACAACTTGTGAGTAGCTTAACATCCATTTAGATCTATCTCATAGATCCAAAATCCAGGATTTAGTAGGTATCACTTTGATCCTATGTGGAGAGTCATTGTGATAAGCAGAAATTGATCGAGCGTAGCATAGGAAACTTTTTCCCTATCAAGAGTATGTCATCCACGTACTCTACAAGGATCACCACCATACTCCCTACTACCTTTTTGTATATACAAGGTTCATCTACCATTTTGATGATGTCAAACTCTTTGACTACTTCATCAAAACAGATGTTCCAACTCCGCGATGCCTGCTTTATCCTATAAAGCATCTTGTGCACGTTTCCGCTGCTTCCACTGTCTACGAAGCCCTTTGGCTGTGTACTTATAGACGTTCTCTTCTAAAACATCATTTAGAAAAGCAGTCATGGCACCCAACCGCCAGATATCGTAGTCATGGTATGTTGCCGTGGCAAGTAGGATCTGGATGGACTTAAGCATAGCTACTTAGAAAAGGTTTCAACAAAATCCATAGCTGGTCAATAATGCAAACCTTTAACAAGTCTAGCTTTGAAAGTCTCTACTTTTCCATTTACACCAAGTAATCTTCTCAAGATATACTTGCTCCTGATGGGGATTTAACCCTTTAGATATCGCAACCAAAGTCCATACTTTGTTGGTGTATAAGGATTCCATCTCAGATCGCTAAGCATCCAGCCATTCTTACAGAGTCCCACTCCTGATGGCCAGCTCGAAACTAGTTGGGTCATCATCTCATGATGCAATCCTCACTCCCACTGTCATAGAGAAACCGAAGTATCTCTCAGGTGGGTGAGGAACCCTACTAGATCGGCGGAGAGGTTGAGGTTCGTTGGTTACTATTGAATCCTTTGGTTCTACCAAGTCATCTGCTGTAATTTGTATAGCTGGAACCTTTCCAGTTGTACATAACAGACCTTGCCTCGAGCTTGTCTGGATTTTGCTTCTAAACATAGCCCGGACAACCCCAAATCTTAACTAACTTAAGATATGGGCTCTTCCCTTTCCATATTACATATGAAGTGGTAGGCAACTGATTTGATCAGAACCCTTTTCAATAGGTATGCAACTTCATAAGTGCATAACTCCCAAAAGGAAATAGGAAACTCAGTAATACTCATCATAGAGCACACCTTATCATATAAGGTGTGATTGCTCCACCCCGATATACCATCGTGCTATGGTGTATGCGGAGGAGTAATGCTGAGAGAGAATCTCATTCTCCTTTAGAATAGTCCAGGATTTCCGTGCTCAAGTATTCTCCTCCTTGATCACCTCAAAGGACATAATACTTATACCCGTATTGGTTCTCTACTTCTAACTTATATTCTGTGAATATCTCAAAAGGTTCGGACTTGTGTTTCAACAGGAACATAGGTCTGAATCTTGAAAGATCATCAGAGAATGTAATGAAGTATAAAGAACCGGACTTGGCAAGTGTAGACAGGGGACCTACATACATCAACATGTATCATCCCAAAAGTTCACTAACTCTTTCTCTGTTTCCAGTAAACAGAGCTATGGTCATCTTATCTCTGTGACATGACTCGCAAGTTTCATAAGATGTAAATTCAAACTGATTAAATATGCATCTACATGTAAGTTCAGCTAGTCGGGTCGCATTGATATGACCTAGTCTACAATACCTCTAGAAGGATTCGTTCATTTCTGAACTCTTCTTCTTGTGTGTGTTCTGTATACTAAAGAACTGTAGTTTGATTTAGAACATTAATTCTTTTAGATAACGTGCCTGAACCGATCAACTTTTGATATAGGAAATGTTCAAAACATTATCCAACAATACAAAATTATATCCTTTCTTTACAATTAAAGAGACTGATATGATTTTGTATATCAGGTTCGGTATCTAATAACATTCGTTCAGAATCAATGTATTGGTAATACAGGGTGACAGTGACCAACAGACTTAGCTGCAACTCTTGCCCCGTTTTCTGCCTCATGAAACTTATCACCCGTTCTCAGTTCTATACCTTTCTGTAGCCCTATATAACAGATTACATATCTGGGATCCTGATCTGGTATCATATACCCAGGACGTAAAGGATACGGAGAAACAGTTTTTTGTAATGAACACATCCGAAGATGATGCATCATATGCACTCTCTTCGTTTGGGCGGCACGGGAATTCTGGTAATCCCCAATTTCCTGCTCTGTCTTATAATAATTATAAGTTGGAGCGGGACCAACGTTTCCAGCTCAGTATAACAAGCGGGTTCGGTCAATACTTCCGTATTATTATCTTGATTAAGGCGTGATATGGTCGCTACCTGGAGAGAGAGGGAAGAAAACACTCAGCGTATGCTCTTGCAAGATCAGATTGGTTATTATTTTATCTAATCAGGATGGCTCCCACTGCTTTTTATCAAATCTTCCTTCAAACCCAAAAAGGAAAGACTAGCCGGGATTAATTACACACTACAAGTTCGCCAATCTTTTAGCCAGGCCAGTGTCGGTACTTTGAGGGAGGTCCCCGTGCTTTCGCACGAACCTAATTACAGCAAACCTCGTTTTCCCAGAGGCGTAACCCCGTTGACACCTTTCTAGACACCTACTTGATCGGCTAATTGTAATATGTAAAACTCTCTCAGGAGTAACTCTTACTCGCAGCGGGTATCGGGATCCAACTATCTCATAGAAGGTATGCAATCTCATTGCAAATTTCAACACTTGAAATTCCCGATAATATTTTGCCCCTAACGTGCTATGACCTTGACGAAAGCCAACAAACCATAGCCCGCTAGTCAAGTTCAACCCGTACATTTCTTGATTGAATTAAACCCACCCGCACGACCCTTGACGAAAGCCAACAAAGCCGCACAACTACCCTAATCCAATCGCATCGTATGCAGCAGATAAGCAGCATATAGCTACCGCACACTGCACCTTGACGAAAGCCAACAAATGCAGCACGAATACTATATACAACTTATCTGAAATGACGGAGGGCTACGACAGGTTTTTCTGAAAACCTATTGCGTAATGAACTTGATATCGTTGTAGAATCAAATGATTTTGAAATGAAGTGCTTTTGAGGCTTTTCTAGTTTTGCTAAAGGAGTCAGTCCCGGTGAAGGGATCGTCGGTCCTTTCCTCGTCGAATGAGGTGCGGGATATATCATATATATCACTGTGCAAAGCAGAAACTGTAGAAGCAATTAAAAGACAAACCGAGTGTGTAGCATTTGCCAGTTATTGCTAAAGGAGTCACTCCCGGTGAAGGGATCTCGGTCCTTTCCTCATTGAATAAGGTGCAGGATATATCATATATACCGCTGTGTAAAGCAAGAACTGTAGCTACCTGTTTTATTTTTGAGATTCGATTCTACAACATCTTAGGTTTCTTTTATTTCATTAATCACATTAATGAAGTCCCATCAATTAAGTACCTAAACATCACAGATAAATACGTCGTACACTTATGCCATCCGCATTCGCCTCGATGTCCCCTCGTGCACCGTTAGGTTAGGTAACTAACGGCAGAGCGGGGCAGGGCTAGCGCGGGTGTAAAACATAAGTAACGCCTATATATAATATATCATATATACTATATACTGTATCCATCACAGAACATCACATGATCACATCACAGATATCGCAGCAGAAGAATATCATATGAAATATTGGATATACTAGGACGTCCGTGTTTTCAATACGAGCCAGTATAAAACACGGATTCCACGGTCGTGATGAATAGCCAAACCCACACCCCTAGACCCCTACGAGAGCGGCAAGCAACCCTACCAATTCTAGAGTTAGGAGACCGGGACTCGACTCCTCGAGTTGGTCTCCCACTGGACTCCAGAACCCGGTTACTTGTGCTCCCCTCCTTGGGTCTATCCTAGTGCGGAAAAGTAAATAATATACAAAAGGTGACATCTTCCGCAACCTGGAAGTGCCCCAATAAAAGAATATTACATACAAGTTTTTACATGAATGAAAATGAAAAACACTCATCTCACATAAAAACCCCGGTTATTCAAACACGACGATCCAATATAACATATCCAGCAACACATAACATCACATGTCATCAACGTAAGTAAATATGCACATCCCAATTGTCGTTGGCATATAGCAACGAAACCGGCGATATCACATATTACACTTACGGTCACAGAAAAGAAAGTGTAAAACTACAACAGTTGGAATCCGCAATCTCTTTAGACATCGCATGCCTAATCAAATGAATTCTTTAGACATCGCATGCCTAACAATTATAAACCCCGCATTTTAGTCTCATTATCGAAAACTCTTTTCAATATCAAGTCGGGCAATTCAACAAGATTCCCGACATCCTGATCGAATGCTCGTCGCAAACTTTAGTAGGCGGCCGCACCCCCCGATACCGTCGACGAAGTGCACCAAGGCGGAACACCGCTACCGCGAGCACCCGAACGGATGCTTTCGGCGACGGGGTTCTCCTACAGTCACTTGGTCGGGGCTATGGAGCGAGGCTGTCTATTAAGTTTACCCGGCGAGTATCCGCGTACGCTACGTGATTGCGACGGACTTTTGATCACATCAAAATTCCGTGGCAACCGATCAAGTGAGACTAAAGTGCTATGTTTATAACATTCATTCAGTTATCTCATAACTACTTGTGAATTCCAATTATTGTATCACATTCCGGATAAATAGAAAATGTTAAACTTTTCGATCAAACAGTCGAACACCTAAGTTTTCCCGATATAGATCAACACATGAAATAAGTCTAACAACATTCAGTTCGTGCCTCAGTACCAACGGTCCAGCCGTAGAAGGGTCAAGCCAACGCCTCACATGTGGCACGCCGTACTGCCCCAAACCCGAAGGTTCAAAGGGCAGTTCAAGACGATCACATAATCGAGTTAAGGTTTGTTGTCTTCTAGAGGGTCCATCGCGTTACTTGCACTACTTAGAATGTCGTTAAACCACGGAAAAATCCAACACTTGGAAATTTCCCGACAGGGGAAAAATTGGGTATTTATATCCGGTCGAACTTTTTAACATATTCAAAAATTATCCGGAAAGCCACACAGACAAAATTTGATAATCCGATCGAACATTCGAATCCCCAAAACAACCCCAGAAAATTCAACTCTTGAATAATATTTAAAAATACCCAGAGAACTCAGCACTGAATAAAAGAAGTTACTGTGCAAAATAGGAAGCGTGATGTCACACTTAAGCCGCGGAACCGCCGCATAAGCTAGGCTTATGCCGCGGTTCCGCCGCGCATTATAGGGATCAGGAGATAAATTTTGCGCCGTAATTCTTAGAATTCCCTGCTGAATTTTTTAAGCATTTTTAATCTGGAAAAAAACCCAGTTTTTGGAAAAAGTCCAGAGAGCATGTTTGTGTTAGGGTTTCGGGTTCGTTCGGGTTTCAAACTTCGTCTACGCATCGCCTAAGGCTCTAGCTAGGCTCTGATACCACTGTAGGGTTCCTAGGCACACTAATGAGGTCTCACAAGGCATCAACCATGCCAATTTCAAACTTTACGGGTGCCGAGAAACCCTAATACGGATCGTTGGCTAGAAGTTTAGGCGAAACAAGCAACTAGTTAACTACTTAACTAAGTGTAAACGGAAATACAACCTTTGTAGATCCGGTCCTCCACCTCCATAGCTCCACAATGAAGTCTCCTTGCTGTCCAAATGGAAACCCGGGCTCTAGCGTCGGCTTCATCGGAGAAATGGGCGGGCAAGGTCGTCGGCTTCGTGCCGAAGATGATCTACGTCGAGGCATCACAAGATCAAGCTCCAACTTCACCAAGTCATGAAACTTGTGAAGAAAACACACTCTACTACTTGGCAAGAGGTAGAGGATGAAGCAATAGGAAGTGGGTAGACTTTAGAATTGGATTTCTCACTCTTTTTCATCAATCATCATTGATGAAGTCTAGGTTTTCTTCTTGAAGAAGAAGAAGAAGAAGATAGAAATATTATGATAAGTTATTTAAAAATGAAAAGAAAATGAATACTTATCATAATGTAAACCATGGTCAAGTGTAGAGATTAAACCAAGGTTAGTTGGAATGGTTAGGGTTAAGGATGAGATAAGAATGGTGGACTTGTTCAAAGCTTCAAGAAGCTTCAACATAAAAACAAAATAAGCCACCATCCTTAAAAATTTCCAAAATGAATATATAAATAAATAACTAAGTAAATAATCAAAACCCTAACCATTCATATAACCATGGTTTAATCTTTACACAAACCCAAGTGAGCAAGTATCATCAAACATGATACAAACTAGTGTACAAAAGTATATCACATATACAATATGCACATCAAGTGAGAAAATCCATTTAAAGTGAACCAATACTAGTTAATGCAAAGTAATATATCAAATATATAATTATGCATTAAATCATTAAATCAACACTTGATTTAACGATCCGGTCATATCGCATATAACCGACAATATGCAATGTATCGACTTATCGAATCAATCCTTGATTCGATAACTAGGTTATATCGCATACAACCAATCAATACATTCATCGCGAGAATAGAATACGGTATCACATACACGCATTATTCTCGGTCCCGCACATATCTCATATGCGCTCCTATTTCGTTTCGCTTGAGCCAGGAAACCTCTGTGTAGGACTCTAAAGACTCGTCAATACGCCGGCAGCAGATGATGATCATATCAAACACCCACAAGCCGCAAGCGGTCTGCTAAACGTAACGGCCACCCGGGTATTGAGCGATCAGAAGATCGACGAGCAAGCCCGCTCACACTCCAGTGAATCCAACCAGTAACACTACCGTACAGTCCGGTCTCGTCGTCTGATATGTCGCATATCTTGCCTAGGGGTGGTAAACGTCAGACCCCAATAGCTCGATAAGTCGTGTTGATATGAGGTCTATTGTAGCGTCTTGAAAAGTCGTTTTGGTGTTTTCCTGAAATTCGGTGAAAATTCGGTATTTTTCCGAAAACCGTCTTTCTTGTTATTTTGCAGTTTAGGGCTATTTATACCTAAAATGGATAGGTAATTGCTTGTTTTTAGAAGCTAATGAGTTAATTATGAAATTCTGGTCGTTTAAAAATTTTCCCTAATTTTTCAATTTCTTAATATTATTTTAAGCCGGTAAGAAAATACATTAAATTAGCGATAAATACAAATTTTTCCGGGCTAATTTTAATCTCTAAAATTATGGTAATTAAAATCTAGTGGTAACATAAATTTTTAGTAATTTATTTTGATTTTTAACAAATTTTTATGATATGAAACGAATTTATTGAATTTTGAGCTAAAACTTGCAATTTTTGACTTGTAGGGGGCCTTTTTGCATAAAATTTCTTTTGTAAAACCCCTCTCTCTTTTCCCTCAGCCCTAGGACAGCCCCACCTTGTGCAAGTCCAGAAATTTCTGGCCTCATTTCCTTGTTTGCTTTCTTGAGTTGAATTAGGGGTTTATTGAATTATTTTAATTATAGTTGATAAGGTATGGTGCATTTGACTTTTGGAGACTTGACCATTGACTTTCCCACTCACCCACACCCCTCTCCCATGCCCTCCTCTGGCCAAAACCTGCACACCCCTCTTCTTCATCTCTTTTCTTTTCATTTTTCTTCAATTTCTTCAAGAAAACACATCAAAATCCATAATTAATTCAAAAATCCAAACATAATCCTTATGCTATCATTATCCTTAGCCATTATTGCTTGAATCTTGGAGCTAGGAAGCCATCCTTAGAGGCAAATCACTTGCTTGATCCATAGATCTTGAGGTATAATTTCCATCAAGTTACTTTCTTTTTTGGCTAAATTCCTTTGAGTATATGGTATTAGTGTTAAAAGTTAGGTAATTTCTAATCTTGTTTTTTTAAAAAAGGAATAGTTTGTATTAAACTAGGGTTTTGAAGCCATGATAGTTAATTAGATTGTTTTATAGTTAATCTAGTTGTTAATTAACTAATCTATATGGTCACCTTGTTTATGTAGTCTTCAATTATACTAATTTAGTCAATTTTAGAAGTGTGATTTGGTTGTAAATTGTTGTTTTAGGATTTTCAAGAGAGGGTTTATGTATGGATTGGGTTGTGAAGCATGATTAGTGAGTTGAATTAAGGTTTAGAAACCATTATTTAGTTGATTAAACCTAATTTGTTATCTAGTTGTTTTGCTAACCTAATCTAGAAGGTTAACTTGCTAATTGGGTTTGAAATTAGTGTTAGTTAAGTTTTTCTAGTATGGATTTTGATTTGCAATTGCTTTTGAGAAAAATCAAGAAAGGGTTGGTTGTGGAATTTAGGTTTTGGAGCATGGTTAATGTGTTGAAATTTTGTGTAGTGGTTATCTAATGGTGTGACTTGGGTGATTATGCTAGATTGTAGTCGTTTTGTCGCAAATCGGCGATTTTTGCACCGATTTTGGAATGCAAATGCTTACTAGTTTTGTTATAAAATTATGTGATGAATTATTTTTGATATCTTGATGATTGTAATGGCTTGTCCTACGACTTTTAGGATGCGTGAGTGCGGATTTTTGGGTAGTCGGGTTTTAGTTTTGCCGGGCGACCAAATCGGCGTTTTTGGCAGTTTTTGCGATTTTCGCGTGTGTTCCGCGCATTTTGTGCACGTTGTACCTAGCTAGCGAACTTTAATAGTTTCGTTGGGGTTTTGCGTCATTCTTGATATGTAACCTTATGTTTGGTATTGATTTAAATTCCAGGTTCGGTCGCGGAGATGTCAGACGCGGCGCGAAAGGGGAAAGCGGTGATTGGACACAGCTAGCCAGGGATTCCGGTGAGTAGATGTAATATCTACGGGGGACTATCGTTGGATGGCGCAAGCCGCCCGATAGTTTTAGTAACTTACAAGACCCTTAGTGATGTTAGTAATTAGGGGTGAAATACTTATTTGACTATTTGCTGCATCCATGCATGATATTGACATACCTATACGAAACCATTTTATAGGACACCTGCACCATTGCCAGGGTTTTTATATGCAGCACGAGCACTATTCATGCTTACACACACACCCTGGTAATTGCCATGCCACCACACTAGAAACCTTTAATTTAAACCTTTTAATAATTGATACTTAAACTGGTGCTATTGCCTTTAATTCCTTAAAATGAAACCGTAGGATTGCTATTCATGTGCATGTACTTCATCATATTAATTGTTCATGCTTAATACATTAATCACACATCGCAACTTGATTATTGATACCATATGCATTCATTATCATTGATATATGCACTTATGAGGATTTCTTGAGATTTTATGATATTGCTGGATTTCGGGGGAAAGCCGCAAGATTTCTAAACTTATTATATTTTTAAAATATATAAATTGCGGTTTTCTAGTGATGTAAGTGTCGTCCACCATGAGTTTGCTGTGGTTTTGGAAATTCGTGTCGAGGAGTGGAGGAACCGGCATGGGTACATGGTGGGCCCGGTAAGGTACCCCAGAGCAAGAGGAATGTGGTGTTGACGTTGAGCCTGGCAGGGGACGGATTACCTATCGGTGACTGTTTGGGACGGCGGATATCCAGAGGATACCGACCGTGGCCGCTAGATGATGAGATATTGATATTTGAGATGGGTCAGCCGGACGGCTGAGGCCAGACATACATTTATGAGATTTGAGACAGCTTTTGGGTGTCGTTGCTGGACACCGGTTCTCGTCGATTCTTTGAGTATTATGCAGGCATTCTAAAAGAGTTTCAAAAACAAAAAGAGATAAATGTTTCTTATGTATACCTATTGAGACCTCAGATATTCATGTTGCATACATATTCGTACACTGATGTTGTATACACACCTGCTAGTGCATCCAGTCATACCTGTATTATAGATGCTAGGATGCTTGTGTGCATGCATACGATAGCCTTTGTAGATGTTATTTATTACTCACGAGTTGGCAACTCACCCCCGTTGTGCCACAGTCTTTTGCAGGTCCGCTCCGTCAGTTCAGTAGCGGCGGGCGCGCTTATTCTTTTGCCTCTTTTGCCTGAGCTCGAGATTTGCTCATAGGTGGGTTATGTTATTATTTTTGTACCACCTTGTATATTCTTTGTATCTAGTGTACTCCATCTACTGTTTCTACCAGTATTATTGTATATTGACCTAGAAATGAGACTGTGAGGTTTGGGGACTTTTATGCTGTATTTTGGAGTCGAGCTCACTTGAGTCGACATGATGTTTTCTTATGCTTTATTATGATTATTATGCTTGTTGTCATTTATATTGCGTGGGATTTGTGACCGCCTTGTGGCGAAGAGCTAGCTCCCGCTTGGGGATGCCCTATTTTGTTGGATTCATGCATATTTTTGTTGTACCCATTTTGGGGGCCAGTATTTACAAAGGAGACTCTGCCGAAATTTTCGGAAAAATTGGTATTGTTTTTAAAAAGGGTTTTACATGACTTATTTGATAAACTTGCTTTCAAATGTTTGGGTTTTCTTCACTCTTTTGCTTAATTGGTTTTGTTTTCTGGGCTTTGGCTTACTTATTTTACGGACGTCTTTAGACGTTTCGTAAACTTAAGTGCCAGTCACGTTCCGTACCATGCGGGTCGTGAAAAAAGTTGGTATCAGAGCGATAGGTTTTACCTTTTTGAGTGTAGGATGACCCTTGGTAGATGGAGTAAGTGACTTAAGCAGGGTAACGTAGCGTGCGTATATCCGCGGCATACTTACGATACGGTACTCCGCCTAAGTGACTTTAGGATATACTTGCTTGAAAAATTCCTTCTTCAATTCCGTGTATCCTATGATCCTATTGCACTGTCCTTACTATCCGTTTTCCTGTAACAGCCACTATGCCGCCGAAGGCTACGAGGGCACAGAGGGCTGCCGCCAGAGACGAGATTCGAGCTGGCTCGTCCGAGACTAGGACTGAGCAGGGTGGTATGCCTACGCCGCAGGGACAGACCGATCCACCTTCCCCAGGCCGTATGGATAGGCTCGAGACCGGTATGGAGGAGTTGCGACAGATGATGGGAGGCATGCAGGAGCTACGTCAGATGGTAGGATCCCTCGTTGCAGCCAGTCGCACACCGAGGCCGGATGACGTACCTACTACATCACAGACGACCATGATACCTGCTCCTACTACTACCACCGTGGCCATTCCGGTTTCACTACAGGATTTCATAAGGCTGAGACCTCCAGTATTCACCGGCACCGAGGCAGCGGAGGACCCACAGACGTTCCTTGACAGTTTAGCCAGGATCTGCTGTTTGCTGAGATGTTCGGATGATCGATGGGTAGAGCTTGCGAGTTTCCGACTAGAGGGTCTCGCGCAGACATGGTGGGAGTCAGTCTTGAGAGGTCGAGCTGCAGGTCTACCGCTTATGACTTGGGTCGAGTTTACAGCGGTCTTTCTAGCCCGTTTCCTTCCAGAGAGCGTTCGTGACGCCAGAGCTTGCAGCTTTGAGGCCTTAGTCAAGACACCTGAGATGACGGTGTCTGAGTATGACATCCAGTTTACACAGTTATCCCGATATGCTCAGTATTTGGTGGATACCGAGGAGAAGATGGTGAAGAGGTTCGTACAGGGACTTGATGCCCAGCTATATCTTGCCATTGGCGCCCAGCACTACGACACTTATTCAGCTGCTATAGATACGGCATTGCGGATGGAGGCACGCATATCACGGACTTCGGCCGTTTCTGGGCCGAAGAGGATGCGCACCGATGTACCGTCTCAGAGGCAGCACGCCAGATTCTTTCCGAGAGATAGGCCTGGTAGAGGATTTGGGCGGGGACAGTTATATGGTTCTTATCCCCAGGGGCAGCAGCCGTCGCCAGGGTGTTTTGGGTGCGGGAGTCTGCACCATCTTGTCAGAGACTGTCCGGTGAGACGACAGGGAGCAGCGACAGTTCCGCATGTGACCCTACCACCATCACCACCCCCTCCTCAGAGAGCCCTACTTCCTACCCCAGGCGATGCTCCACGCCAGTTAGGTGCACCGAGAGGCCGTGGACGCGGCGGTCCTGTTCAGAGAGGACGAGGAGGCAGAGGCAGAGGCCGAGGTCGAGGTCAGCCCGCTATCGGTGGAGGACATGCCCGAGTTTTTGCTTTGACACCGCAGGATGCGCAGGCATCCAATGCCGTTGTGACAGGTACCTTGCCAGTTTGTTCTTTCGACGCACGGGTATTATTCGACCCAGGTTCCACACATTCGTACGTATCTATACACTTTGCACCGATGTTGGGCCGTGAGTCGTCGTCGTTAGATCAGCCGCTTGTTGTTGTTACTCCGGTAGGCGAGTCGTTTGTCGCTCGTTTTGTTTTTCGTTTGTGTTCCGTTCGTATCGGGGAGAGGGATTCATCGGTTGATTTGATTCTCCTCGATATGTTGGACTTTGATGTGCTTCTGGGCATGGATTGGCTAGCCACTTGTTATGCTTCGGTGGACTGCCGTGAGAAGGCAGTCAGATTTAGCTTTCCGGGAGAGCCAGTCCTTGTTATTCAGGGAGACCGTAGTGTCACCCTTCCCAGCTTAATTTCGTCTCTTCGCGCTGGTCAACTCTTGCGGAAGGGGTGTCAGGGATTCTTAGCGTCTATTTGTGATACTCGAGCTGCAGAGGTTCCGTTAAACCGGGTCCCGGTAGTTTGTGAGTTCCCTGATGTTTTCCCTGATGAGCTACCTGGGCTACCGCCTGAGCGCGATGTTGAGTTCTGCATTGATTTGATTCCCGGTTCGGGGCCTATTTCTATACCTCCTTATCGGATGGCCCCGGCAGAGCTTCGAGAGCTGAAGGATCAGTTGCAGGATTTGTTAGATAAGGGGCTTATTCGACCGAGTGTTTCTCCGTGGGGTGCTCCGGTCCTGTTTGTCAAGAAGAAGGATGGAAGTTTGCGCTTATGTATCGACTACCACCAGCTGAACAAAGTTACCGTTCGGAACAGATATCCGTTGCCGCGCATTGATGATTTGTTCGACCAGCTTCAGGGTCCGGGGTATTTTTCGAGGATCGACTTGCAATCAGGATACCATCAGCTGCGAGTTCGACAGGAGGATATACCGAGGACAGCTTTCCGCACGCGCTACGGCCACTATGAGTTTTTGGTGATGTCGTTCGGACTCACCAACGCCCCAGCAGCATTTATGGATTTGATGAACCGTACATTCAGGCCGTATCTTGACTTGTTCATCATCGTGTTTATCGACGATATCTTGGTGTACTCCCGGAGCAGAGAGGAGCACGAGCAGCACTTGCGGATTACGTTACAGACTCTGAGGGAGCACCAGCTGTTCGCGAAGTTCTCCAAGTGTGCTTTCTGGCTGGACAGCGTCGGATTCTTGGGTCACGTGGTTACGAGAGACGGCATTTGTGTGGACCCGAAGAAGATTGAGGCTGTTCAGCAGTGGCCCCGACCTACATCGGTTACTGAGATCCGTAGTTTTCTAGGCTTGGCGGGCTACTACAGGCGTTTTGTTCAGGACTTCTCCCGTATAGCTGCACCGTTGACCGGTTTGACCCGGAAGGGAGTTCCTTTCGTCTGGACAGAGGAGTACGAGCGCAGTTTTCAGCAGCTACGGACTTGTTTGACTACGGCGCCGGTATTATCTTTGCCTTCGGGATCAGGCGGATTTGTTGTCTACTGTGATGCTTCACGAGTGGGATTAGGATGCGTATTGATGCAGCATGGCCGGGTGATCGCTTATGCTTCTCGGCAGTTAAAGAAGCACGAACAGAACTACCCCACTCATGATTTGGAGATGGCTGCAGTGGTCTTTGCACTGAAGATTTGGCGACATTACCTATACGGCGAGTCGTGTCAGATATTCACCGATCACAAGAGCTTAAAGTACATATTTCAGCAGCGAGACCTGAACCTCAGACAGCGTCGTTGGATGGAGTTGGTGAAAGACTACGACTGCGAGATCTTATATCACCCCGGTAAGGCAAATGTGGTGGCAGATGCGTTGAGTAGGAGGCCCGGGGGTAGTCTATCCTTTTTGTGCGCAGTGCAGAGGCAGTCGTCAGCAGATTGGCAGATGTTATGCAACAGCCGAGTTGAGTTCGAGTTCATTCAGACAGGGGGACAGCTCGCGCATGTTCGTGCACGCCCACAGTTGCTTGACCGTATATATGAGGCACAGCGCAGTGACGACCGTTGCTCAGAGATCATGGCACAGATGGGACAGGGCAGATTTTCCGAGTTCGTGGTTGACGATCAGGGGATTTTACGATATGGATCTAGACTGTGCGTACCAGATGCTGATGGATTGCGGCGCGACATTCTTGAGGAGGCACACCGATCAGTGTATAGTGTCCACCCCGGTTCCACTAAGATGTACCATGATATGAGAGAGACCTACTGATGGGACGGGATGAAGAGGGACATTGCGGAGTTCATTTCGAGATGCCTGACTTGTTAGCAAGTCAAGGCCGAGCACCAGAGGCCCGCGGGAGAGCTACAGCCGTTACCCATTCCAGAGTGGAAATGGGAATAGATTTCGATGGATTTCGTTGTGGGTCTACCCTGGACCAGTCGAGGGTACGACTCCATCTGGGTGATCGTGGATAGATTGACGAAAGCGGCTCACTTCCTGCCAGTGAAGACGACTTTCAGCTTCGCTCAGTATGCTCAGCTCTATATTGACGAGATCGTGCGACTACATGGCGTACCGACTTGTATCGTGTCAGATCGAGGCACTCAGTTCACCAGCCGGCTTTGGCAGAGGCTTCAGGAGGCTTTGGGCACTCGTTTGAGCTTCAGCACAGCGTTTCATCCGCAGACAGACGGACAGTCAGAGCGGACCATTCAGACTCTCGAGGACATGCTCAGAGCGTGCGTTTTAGACTTTGGTGGTAGCTGGGATCGTCATTTACCTCTAGTGGAGTTCTCCTACAACAACAGCTTCCAGGATACTATTCAGATGGCACCTTTCGAGGCATTGTATGGGAGGAGATGCAGATCGCCCGTTTGTTGGACAGAGCTCAGCGAGAGCAGCATTTTGGGGCCGCAGCTTGTTGAGGAGACGACAGCGAAGATACAGTTGATCCGAGACCGGATGAGAGCGGCTCAGAGCAGGCAGAAATCCTATGCAGACAGGCGCCGTCGCAGATTAGAGTTCGCAGTTGGCGACCATGTTTTTCTGAAAGTCTCCCCGATGAAGGGCGTGATGCGTTTTGGGCGAAAGGGGAAGCTTAGCCCTAGATTCGTAGGTCCCTTCGAGATCCTCGAGCGGGTTGGCGCTGTTGCTTATCGTTTGGCTCTTCCACCCAGCTTTCCCGATGTTCACCCCGTCTTCCATGTTTCGATGCTCCGCAAGTACCTTCACGACCCTTCGCATGCGATTCAGCACCCGACAGTCCAGCTAGAGCGCGACCTTTCTTTTGCAGAGCAGCCGGTGGCCATCCTGGATCGGCAGGTGAAGAAGTTGAGGTCGAAGATTATACCAACTGTCAAGGTCCTTTGACGTAGCCCGACCAGCGAGGAGGTTACCTGGGAGACCGAGGGCGAGATGAGGAAGAAATATCCCCATCTCTTTGAAGGTACGCGTAGCTATATTTTTAAATTCGGGGACCGAATTTCTTTAAGGGGGAAGATTGTAGCGTCTTGAAAAGTCGTTTTGGTGTTTTCCTGAAATTCGGTGAAAATTCGGTATTTTTCCGAAAACCGTCTTTCTTGTTATTTTGCAGTTTAGGGCTATTTATACCTAAAATGGATAGGTAATTGCTTGTTTTTAGTAGCTAATGAGTTAATTATGAAATTCTGGTCGTTTAAAAATTTTCCCTAATTTTTCAATTTTTTAATATTATTTTAAGCCGGTAAGAAAATACATTAAATTAGCGATAAATACAAATTTTTCCGGGCTAATTTTAATCTCTAAAATTATGATAATTAAAATCTAGTGGTAACATAAATTTTTAGTAATTTATTTTGATTTTTAACAAATTTTTATGATATGAAACGAATTTATTGAATTTTGAGCTAAAACTTGCAATTTTTGACTTGTAGGGAGCCTTTTTGCATAAAATTTCTTTTGTAAAACCCCTCTCTCTTTTCCCTCAGCCCTAGGACAGCCCCACCTTGTGCAAGTCCAGAAATTTCTGGCCTCATTTCCTTGTTTGCTTTCTTGAGTTGAATTAGGGGTTTATTGAATTATTTTAATTATAGTTGATAAGGTATGGTGCATTTGACTTTTGGAGACTTGACCATTGACTTTCCCACTCACCCACACCCCTCCCCCATGCCCTCCTCTGGCCGAAACCTGCACACCCCTCTTCTTCATCTCTTTTCTTTTCATTTTTCTTCAATTTCTTCAAGAAAACACATCAAAATCCATAATTAATTCAAAAATCCAAACATAATCCTTATGCTATCATTATCCTTAGCCATTCTTGCTTGAATCTTGGAGCTAGGAAGCTATCCTTAGAGGCAAATCACTTGCTTGATCCATAGATCTTGAGGTATAATTTCCATCAAGTTACTTTCTTTTTTGGCTAAATTCCTTTGAGTATATGGTATTAGTGTTAAAAGTTAGGTAATTTCTAATCTTGTTTTTTTAAAAAAGGAATAGTTTGTATTAAACTAGGGTTTTGAAGCCATGATAGTTAATTAGATTGTTTTATAGTTAATCTAGTTGTTAATTAACTAATCTATATGGTCACCTTGTTTATGTAGTCTTCAATTATGCTAATTTAGTCAATTTTAGAAGTGTGATTTGGTTGTAAATTGTTGTTTTAGGATTTTCAAGAGAGAGTTTATGTATGGATTGGGTTGTGAAGCATGATTAGTGAGTTGAATTAAGGTTTAGAAACCATTATTTATTTGATTAAACCTAATTTGTAATCTAGTTGTTTTGCTAACCTAATCTAGAAGGTTAACTTGCTAATTGGGTTTGAAATTAGTGTTAGTTAAGTTTTTCTAGTATGGATTTTGATTTGCAATTGCTTTTGAGAAAAATCAAGAAAGGGTTGGTTGTGGAATTTAGGTTTTGGAGCATGGTTAATGTGTTGAAATTTTGTGTAGTGGTTATCTAATGGTGTGACTTGGGTGATTATGCTAGATTGTAGTCGTTTTGTCGCAAATCGGCGATTTTTGCACCGATTTTGGAATGCAAATGCTTACTAGTTTTGTTATAAAATTATGTGATGAATTATTTTTGATATCTTGATGATTGTAATGGCTTGTCCTATGACTTTTAGGATGCGTGAGTGCGGATTTTTGGGTAGTCGAGTTTTAGTTTTGCCGGGCGACCAAATCGGCGTTTTTGGCAGTTTTTGCGATTTTCGCGTGTGTTCCGCGCACTTTGTGCACGTTGTACCTAGCTAGCGAACTTTAGTAGTTTCGTTGGGGTTTTGCGTCGTTCTTGATATGTAACCTTATGTTTGGTATTGATGTAAATTCCAGGTTCGGTCGCGGAGACGTCAGACGCGGCGCGAAAGGGGAAAGCGGTGATTGGACACAGCTAGCCAGGGATTCCGGTGAGTAGATGTAATATCTACGGGGGACTATCGTTGGATGGCGCAAGCCGCCCGATAGTTTTAGTAACTTACAAGACCCTTAGTGATGTTAGTAATTAGGGGTGAAATACTTATTTGACTATTTGCTGCATCCATGCATGATATTGACATACCTATACGAAACCATTTTATAGGACACCTGCACCATTGCCAGGGTTTTTATATGCAGCATGAGCACTATTCATGCTTACACACACACCCTGGTAATTGCCATGCCACCACACTAGATAACCTTTAGTTTAAACCTTTTAATAATTGATACTTAAACTGGTGCTATTGCCTTTAATTCCTTAAAATGAAACCGTAGGATTGCTATTCATGTGCATGTACTTCATCATATTAATTGTTCATGCTTAATACATTAATCACACATCGCAACTTGATTATTGATACCATATGCATTCATTATCATTGATATATGCACTTATGAGGATTTCTTGAGATTTTATGATATTGCTGGATTTCGGGGGAAAGCCGCAAGATTTCTAAACTTATTATATTTTTAAAATATGTAAATTGCGGTTTTCTAGTGATGTAAGTGTCATCCACCATGAGTTTGCTGTGGTTTTGGAAATTCGTGTCGAGGAGTGGAGGAACCGGCACGGGTACATGGTGGGCCCGGTAAGGTACCCGGGGGCAAGAGGAATGTGGTGTTGACGTTGAGCCTGGCAGGGGACGGATTACCTACCGGTGACTGTTTGGGACGGCGGATATCCAGAGGATACCGACCGTGGCCGCTAGATGATGAGATATTGATATTTGAGATGGGTCAGCCGGACGGCTGAGGCCAGACATACATTTATGAGATTTGAGACAGCTTTTGGGTGTCGTTGCTGGACACCGGTTCTCGTCGATTCTTTGAGTATTATGCTGGCATTCTAAAAGAGTTTCAAAAACAAAAAGAGATAAATGTTTCTTATGTATACCTATTGAGACCTCAGATATTCATGTTGCATACATATTCGTACACTGATGTTGTATACACACCTGCTAGTGCATCCAGTCATACATGTATTATAGATGCTAGGATGCTTGTGTGCATGCATACGATAGCCTTTGTAGATGTTATTTATTACTCACGAGTTGGCAACTCACCCCCGTTGTGCCACAGTCTTTTGCAGGTCCGCTCCGTCAGTTCAGTAGCGGCGGGCGCACTTGTTCTTTTGCCTCTTTTGCCTGAGCTCGAGATTTGCTCATAGGTGGGTTATGTTATTATTTTTGTACCACCTTGTATATTCTTTGTATCTAGTGTACTCCATCTACTGTTTCTACCAGTATTATTGTATATTGACCTAGAAATGAGACTGTGAGGTTTGGGGACTTTTATGCTGTATTTTGGAGTCGAGCTCACTTGAGTCGACATGATGTTTTCTTATGCTTTATTATGATTATTATGCTTGTTGTCATTTATATTGCGTGGGATTTGTGACCTCCTTGTGGCGAAGAGCTAGCTCCCGCTTGGGGATGCCCTATTTTGTTGGATTCATGCATATTTTTGTTGTACCCATTTTGGGGGCCAGTATTTACAAAGGAGACTCTGCCGAAATTTTCGGAAAAATTGGTATTGTTTTTAAAAAGGGTTTTACATGACTTATTTGATAAACTTGCTTTCAAATGTTTGGGTTTTCTTCACTCTTTTGCTTAATTGGTTTTGTTTTCTGGGCTTTGGCTTACTTATTTTACGGACGTCTTTAGACGTTTCGTAAACTTAAGTGCCAGTCACGTTCCGTACCCTGCGGGTCGTGACATCTATAACAGTTCGAGAAACTACTGGTAACACTTACCAGTAAATCTCAGCAACCCTGGCCAGGGATTTTCGGTTATAGCCAATCGAACACAGCGCAACATCAACTCCCTATACCGGGAGAGACGAATCCCCTCCTATCGCTCATTGCCTCCATGTGATTCGGGACTGTACCCAAAAACCACCATTTTGCACGCCCTCTTGGACGTGGTAAGATGGAAATCAAAGCACAGTGGGAACCACACAAGACTCTATGACGATCTCGGGTCAACAGACTACTCTGTACCAGTGTCACCAGAGAACTGCCATCTGACGTAAGGTATAATACCATCTGGGAGTTCTCGGCGAGTCCGTCCAGTGTACCCAGTCTCCACTGAGCACCCGTATATCATCTCTGATGTCAAACACCAATGGATATGGGATCATCCATCGCCCATCTGTATGGGTCGAGAAGGTATACGCTAGTCTACTCTGGTATATCGATGCCCTGTCTTGATACACCCACGACTAGGGACTTTGAAGGATGTACTTATGGACTACCCTGTCCCCACTAGTATGATCCGCATCATAGTCCAGGTAGTCAAGTACATATCCTAAGGGCTTTACCAACATATAGCAGAGAGACAATCAGTGTACACGTTAAGGTAAAGAGCAACCAGATAGTATACTATCATGTCGAGCAAGAAAGTCCTCCCTATATATGTCCCAGCATCCACTACAATATACATCCTATGTATAGTAATGGCCTCTAGGGCATACATATAACTAACAGTAGGCAACTGATTTGATTTGAACCCTATTCAACAGGTTTGCAGTTTCTCAAGTGCATAACTCCCAAAAGGAAAATAGGAAACTCAATAGTACTCATCATAGAGCACACCATATCACATAGGGTGCTATTGCTCCGCCACGATATACCATCGTGCTATCGTGTATACGGAGGAGTAATGCTGAGAGAGAATCTCATTCTCCTTTAGAATAGTCCAGGATTTCCGTGCTCAAGTATTCTCCTCCTTGATTACATCAAAGGAAATAATACTTATACCCGTATTTTGGTTCTCTACTTCTAATTTATATTCTGTGAATATCTCAATAGGTTCGGACTTGTGTTTCAACAGGAACATATGTCTGAATCTTGAGAGATTATCAGAGAATGTAACGAAGTACAAAGAACCAATCCTGGCATGTATAGACAAGGGACCTCACATACATCAACATGTATCATCCCAAGAGTTTACTAACTCTTTCTCTGTTTCCAATAAACAGAGCTATGGTCATCTTATCTTTGTGACCTGATTGGCAAGTTTCACAAGATGTAAATTCAAACTAATTTAAATATGCATCTAAAATGTAACTTAAGCTAGTCGGGTCGCATTGATATGACCTAGTCTAAAATGCCTCAAGAAGGATCCGTTCATTTCTGAACACTTCCTCTTGTGTGTGTTCTGTATACTAGGAACTATGGTTTGATTTAGAACTTTAATTCTTTTAGATAACATGCCTGAACCGATCAACTTTTGATATAGGAAATGTTCAAAACATTATCCAACAATACAAAATTATATCCTTTCTTTACTAATAAAGAGACTGATATGATTTTGTATATCAGGTTCGGTATCTAATAGAATTTGTTCAGAATCAATGTATTGGTAATACAGGGTGACAGTGACCAACAGACTTGGCTGCAACACTTGCCTCGTTTTCTGTCTCATGAAACTTATCACCCGTTCTCAGTTCTCCACCTTTCTGTAGCCCTATTTATCAGATTACATATCTGGGATCCTGATCCGGTATCTAATACCCAGGACGTAGAGGTGTCACGACCCGAAAGTACGGAACGTGACAGGCACTTAGATTACGAGACGTCTAAAGGCGTACCGTAACCTAAGTCAGCCAAAGCCCAGAAAAATCTAAACCAAAATCAAAAGAGAGTGAAGGAAAACCTTACATGAAAGCGATTTTTAAATCAATTAAGTTGCATATAATCCTTTTCTAAAAACATCAAAAATTTCCGAAAATTTCGGCAGAGTCTCCCCTGTAAATTCTATCCCCCAAAATGGGTACAACAAGATATAAATAGCCTGTAATCATAAAATGGCATCCCCAAGCGGGAGCAAGCTCTTCGCCCAAGGCGGATCACAACCACATGCAATATATAAGTAATATCAAGAAAAAGAGTATAAAAGAAACACAAAATATCAGAAAACACAACGCCGGCTCAAGTGAGCTCGACCCAAAAGAAACCCCATAGATACATATCTCTCAGTCTTATCACTAGGTCGCATATACAAATAAAAAGTGGTAGATGGAGGATACTAGATACAATGATAGAGCAAAAAGAAATAAAGTGTGCTCGCAACCCACCTACGAGCAATGTCGCGAGTCTGAGCAAAAGGAGCTGATGATAAGATAGCCGCCGCTACAAGGATGACGGGTCCGACCTGCAAGACGCTGTGGCACAACGGGGGTGAGTTGCCAGCTCGTGAGTAGAATATAACGTCTAGTAAGGCAATCGTAAGAATGCACGCAAATGCGTCACAGCATGTATGTTCAGATGTGATATAATACCTCTAGTATGCATGCACATGTATGCAATGTCATTACTAAATCTTTAAGTGTTTTAAATGCTAAGAGTTCTGCATTCTTAACTTTAGAAAAAATATCTGTATAATAGCTAAATACCATCAAGAAATCATCAGAAATCCATGTCAAGCATCGACACCAAATATGAAATCATATCTGTCTCAATATCTCACTGTATCAATGTCTCAAATATCGGGCTCCGTCAGTCCAGATCGGCCCATATCATCAAATCTCACGACAACGGTCGGTATCCTCCGGATATCCGCCGTGCCAGACATCACCGGTAGGTAGTCCTCCCCTGCCAGGCTCATCGTCTACAACTCGATCTTCTTGCCACGGGGTACCATACCGGGCCCACCATGTACCCGAGACGGTTCATCCACTCCTCGAATCAGGTCTCGAAATCCAACAGAAAACATGAAAACTCATGGTGGACGACGCATACATCACGAGAAATCCGCAACTTTGTTTTAAAAAATGATAAATATAAGCTTTTGTTAAATTCTTGCGGTTTTCCCCCAAAAATCCAGAAATCGCAGCAATACTGAAATCCTCAAGAAAATCATAATGTCCAACATGTTGTATATGATAAATGTCTATGATATCAAGGTATGCGATGTGAATTATGGCTAGAAATCTAT
The DNA here is from genome assembly GCA_030015575.1 of Agapanthus africanus. Taxonomy (NCBI): domain Eukaryota; kingdom Viridiplantae; phylum Streptophyta; class Magnoliopsida; order Asparagales; family Amaryllidaceae; genus Agapanthus; species Agapanthus africanus. Next base: position 247,379,650 of record CM057343.1, on the reverse strand, counting down.
GTAAGTATGATGATGATGCAAGGTATATACATGCTATGCGATTACATATAACATGTATGATGCAAGTGGTGACACTAAGCTAAACAGGTTCTATGGTGCTCGTGGCATGGCAATTACCAAAGGCGTGTGTGTCACATGAATAGTGCGCATGCAACAGAAGCCAATGGTAATAGTGTTCGTGTCATACGAAGTGATATCGCATATGTGCATATGAATATCCTTGCAATCTAGTATACGGTTAGCTATAAGGGTATGCAATGTAAATAAAGGGGTAGGCTAACTAACAATACAAGTCTTGCAAGAAATAAGGTAATCCTAACTAGGTGGCGCCTCGCGCCATCCAGACGATTCCCCCATAGATGAATACATCTACTCACCTAAATGCCTCGCTAATCCGATCCGACCACCGCCTTGCCTTTACGCGCCGTGTCCGATGTTTCCCCGACCGATTCTAGCATTGCATAACACAAAAAATAAGATTACATACCCCTAAAATGACACCAAGTCAATATAAAAAGATCGACGCTCTTGAATTAAACATAACGTGCACTCGGTGCGCGGAAAACACACGAAAATCGCTAAATCTTAACTAGAATCGTCATTTCGGGGCAATCGACAAAACTAAAACCCGATTAGACAAAAACCCGCATTCGTGCACACTAAAAGTCGTATAAGATGCTAAAGTTATCGTCCATATATTGTAATTAGACCACCTCCTAATATTTATAAAAATCTAGTAAGCAATTAGCATCCCGATTCGATGCAAATATCGCAAATTATCGATCTAGCGAGCGCAATATCGCACAATTAACCATCCTAACCAATTAGATAACCAAAATCCTAACTTTAATCCATCAACCATGCTACAAACCCTAATCCACAATCAAATCCCTTTCTTGAATTTCATGAACAAGTAATTACTACTAAATTAATACTTCAAAATTCAATTTTTGCACATTTAAACTACAAGTTAACAAATAGATTAGAATCTTCACCTCACAAGTTTGAACCCTAGCTTGCTCAAGCCACCAAAGATGCCTCCTTTCTTCAAGTTTTAAGCTCAATTGGCTTGAGGAGAGATAGAATTACGATTTTGCTTTGAATTGGAGAAGGAATTTGTGAATTTTTTTAATGGATTTTGGTAAGAAAAGGAAGCAAAAAGAAGTGAGAAATGAGGGGATTAGCTGCAGTTTTTGCTCGGCCAGCAGGTGGGGAAAGTTAGTGTGGGTTTTGTGTAGATGTTTCTAGGTCTATAATACCCCTTAAAACTCAATTAATGCATTTCACATCAACCTTTTTACAAAAAACCCCATTTTACTTCATTTTTTCATTAATTTCATACCATAAAACTAACATCTTGCAAAGTCATGATACAATTTATTAACACTATATTTTTTCTTATAAAGATTCCTAATTATGAAATTTACCTAATTAAATTTGTATTTATCACTAATTTAATGTATTTTTAAAAGCTTAAAATAATATTAAAAATAATTAATTACGAAAAAAATTTATTTAACTAGAAAATTTTAAGTAACATTTTAGTGACCAATTTATAGTAATATCTTATCTAAATTTTGTATAATTAGGTCTACAATGAAAAATACCTATTTTGACTTTTTACGGAAAAAAGCTGACAAATTAGCCGATTACCGAAAAACTGCCTAAACGGTTTTCGAAGAGTTACAATCTTCCCCCTTAAAGAAATTCGGTCCCCGAATTAGAATTTAACTACGCGTACCTTCAAAAAGATGGGGATATCTCTTCCTCATCTCGACCTCGGTCTCCCAGGTGACCTCCTCGCTGTTCGGCCCACGCCAAAGGACCTTGAAGGACGGTATAACCTTTGACCTCAATTTCTTCACCTGCCGATCCAGAATGACCACCGACTGCTCGGTGAATGAAAGATCACGCTCTAGCTGGATCGTCTGGTGCTGAATCGCATGGGAAGGATCATGAAGGTACTTGCGGAGCATCGAGACATGGAACACGGGGTGAACATCGGGGAAACTGGGCGGAAGAGCTAACCGATAAGCGACTGGACCAACACGCTCTAGGATCTCGAAAGGACCAACATATCTAGGACTCAGCTTCCCTTTCTGCCCAAATCTCATCACACCTTTCATCGGAGAGACCTTCAGGAAAACATGATCGTCAACAGGGAATTCGAGTCGGCGACGGCGCCTGTCAGCATATGATTTCTGCCTGCTTTGAGCCGCTCTCATCCTGTCCCGAATCAGCTGTATCTTCTCGGTCGTCTCCTGTACAATCTGCGGCCCCAAAATGCTGCTCTCCCTAAGCTCTGTCCAACATACAGGCGATCGACATCTCCTTCCATATAAAGCCTCGAAAGGTGCCATCTGAATCATCTCCTGGAAGCTATTATTGTAGGAAAACTCGATCAAAGGCAAATGACGATCCCAGCTACCACCGAAATCTAAAACACAAGCTCTGAGCATGTCCTCAAGAGTTTGAATAGTACGCTCCGACTGACCGTCAGTCTGACGATGAAAGGCTGTGCTAAAACTCAATCGGGTGCCCAATGCTTCCTGAAGTTTCTGCCACAATCGGCTGGTAAACTGGGTGCCCCAGTCGGACACGATGCAAGTCAGAACGCCATGCAGTCGCACTATCTCATCAATATAAACCTGGGCGTACTGAGAAAATCCAAAAGTGGTCTTCACTGGAAGGAAGTGAGCCGCTTTCGTCAGTCGATCCACAAACACCCAAATAGAGTCGTAGCCTCGACTGGTCCTGGGCACACCCACAATGAAGTCCATGGAGACCTGCTCCCACTTCCACTTAGGGATGGGCAAAGGCTGTAACTCGCCGGCTGGCCTCTGGTGCTCGGCCTTGACTTGCTGACAAGTCAGGCATCTCGACACAAAGTCTGTAATATCCTTCTTCATCCCGTCCCACCAGTAAACCTCTCTCAAATCACGGTACATCTTGGTGGAACCTGGGTGAACACTGTATACTGATCTATGTGCCTCCTCAAGAATATCACGCCTCAGTCCCTCTGAATCTGGCATGCACAGTCGAGTCCCAAATCGAAGTATCCCCTGATCATCAATCACGAACTCAGAAACTCTACCCTGCCGAATCTGCTCAATAATCTCTAAAATACGGGCATCGCCGGACTGTGCCTTGCGGATACGGTCAAGTAACTGTGGGCGTGCTCTGAAATGGGCCAGCTGTCCCTCTGTAGGAGTAAACTCGAACTGCACTCTGCTGTCACATAACACCTGCCAATCCGCCGTCGACTGCATCAGTACTGCACTCAAGCAAGATAAGCTACCTCCGGGCCTCCTACTCAAAGCATCTGCCACCACATTCGCCTTGCCCGGATGGTATAGAATCTCGCAGTCATAATCCTTCACCAACTCCATCCAACAGCACTGTCTCAGGTTTAGATCTCGCTGCTGGAAGATATACTTCAAACTCTTGTAGTCAGTGAATATCTGGCATGACTCACCGTACAGGTAATGTCTCCAAATCTTAAGTGCAAATACCACTGCAGCCATCTCTAAATCATGGGTGGGATAGTTCTGCTCGTGTTTCCTCAGCTGCCGGGAAGCATACACGATAACTCTGTCGTGCTGAATCAATACACAGCCCAGCCCCACTCGATAAGCATCACAATATACTACGAACCCGCCTGATCCTGAAGGCAATGCTAACACTGGTGCAGTAGTCAGACGAGACTTCAACAGCTGGAAACTATCCTCACATGCTTGGGTCCAATCAAAAGGAACCCCCTTCCGGGTCAATCCGGTCAACGGTGCAGCAATGCGGGAGAAATCCTGGACAAAACGTCGATAGTAGCCGGCCAGACCTAGAAAACTGCGAACCTCTGTAACTGATACTGGTCTAGGCCAACGCTGAACTGCCTCGATCTTCTTCGGGTCCACACAAATACCATCTCTCATCACCACATGACCCAAGAAGTCGACACTGTCTAACCAGAATGCGCACTTGGAAAATTTGGCGAACAGCTGATGCTCCCTCAAAGTCTGCAATGTGATACGTAAGTGCTGCTCATGCTCCTCCCGGCTCCGAGAATAAACCAATATGTCGTCAATGAACACAATAATGAACTGATCGAGATACGGCCTGAATACACGGTTCATCAAGTCCATAAATGCTACCGGGGCATTGGTGAGCCCGAACGACATCACCAAGAACTCATAATGACCATATCGAGTACGGAAAGCGGTCTTCGGAATATCCTCCTTCCGAACCCGCAACTGGTGATAACCTGACCGTAAATCAACCTTCGAGAAAAACTCTGCACCCTGGAGCTGATCGAATAAGTCATCAATGCGGGGTAGGGGATATCTGTTCCGCATCGTAACCCGGTTCAACTGACGATAATCAATGTATAAGCGCATACTTCCGTCCTTCTTCTTAACAAACAGGACGGGAGCACCCCAAGGTGACACACTCGGTCAGATAAGCCCTTTGTCCAGCAAGTCCTGTAACTGATCCTTCAGCTCTCTCAGCTCCGCCGGGGCTATCCGATAAGGCGGTATAGAGATAGGCCCCGTGCTGGGGATCAGATCGATGCAGAACTCAATCTCGCGCTCTGGTGGCAGACCAGGCAGCTCGTCAGGGAATACATCAGGAAACTCTCTCACAATAGGGACCTGGTCCAACGGAACCTCTGTGGAGCTAGTATCACAAACATAGGCTAAGAATCCCTGACACCCTTTCCTTAAGAGCTGACCAGCGCGAAGGGAAGAAATCAAGCTGGGAAGGGTAGCGCTACGATCTCCCTGAATAACAAGAACCGGCTCACCAGGAAAACTGAATCTGACTGCTTTCTCACGGCAGTCCACGGATGCATAACAGGTGGCTAGCCAGTCCATACCAAGAAGAACGTCAAAGTCTAGCATATTGAGGAGAATCAAATCAACTGAAGAATCTCTCTCCCCGATACGAACGAAACACGATCGGTACACAAAACGGGCAACAAAAGACTCGCCTACCGGTGTAATAACGACAAGCGGCTGATCTAACGAAGAAGACTCTCGACCCAACCTCGGTGCAAAGTACGTGGATACATAGGAATGTGTGGAGCCTGGATCAAATAATAACCGTGCATCAAAAGAACATACTGGCAGAGTACCTGTCACGACGGCATTGGATGCCTGTGCATCCTGATGAGTCAACGCGAACACTCGGGCCTGTCCACCACTAATAGCTGGCTGTCCTCTGCCTCTACCTCGGCCTCTGCCTCTGCCTCTGTCGCCTCGTCCTCTCTGAACCGGACCGCCACGCCCACGGCCTCTAGAAGCATCTGGCTGGCGTGGAGCATCATCAGGAGTAGGAAGTAGAGCTCTCTGAGGAGGTGGTCAGGGTGGTAAAGTCACATGCGGGACTGTCGCCATGCCCTGGCGTCCCATGGTACAGTCTCTGACACGGTGGTACTGACTCCCACACCGAAAACATCCTGGAGACGACTGCTGGGTCTGTGGATATGAACCAAATAACTGACCTCGTCTCAATCCTCTGCCTCCACCATCTCCCGGAAATAATCTATCACGATGTCTACCCATCTGTCGCTGAGCTGGCGTATCAGTACGGATCCTCTTCGGCCCAGAAACGACCGGAGTCTCGAAATACGCTCCTCCAAAAGTAAGGCTGCATCCATCGCGGCTGCGTATGTATCAAAGTGCTGGGTGCCGATGGCAAGGAATAGCTGTGTATCAAGCCCTCGCACAAACCTCTTTATTCTCTTCTCTTCTGTGTCTACTAGGTACGGAGCATATCGAGACAACTGGGTAAACTGTATATCATACTCCGACACTGTCATCCCAGGAGTCTTGGGCAGAGACTCGAAACTACGGGCTCGAGCATCTCGGACACTCTCCGGAAGAAAACGGGTAAGAAATGCAGCTGTAAACTCATCCCAGGTCATAGAAGGTAGACCTGCAGCTCGGCCTCTCTCTACTGAATCGTACCATGTCTGGGCAAGACCCTCCAGACGAAAACTCGCAAACTCCACCAATCTATCATCAGAACACCTCAACGAACGGAAAATCAAAGCCATCCTATCAAGAAATGCCTGTAGGTCCTCTATCGCATCCGTACCGGTAAAAGCTGGAGGTCTCAATTTCATGAACTCTTGTAGTGAAACAGGGATAGTCTCCGTAGTAGCAGGAGCGACCATCTGTGCAGCAGGTACAATCGTGGTCTGTGCGGTGGAAAGAACGTCCTCGGATCTCTGTGCCCGGCTGGACTCAACTAAAGATCCCATCATCTGTCGTAACTCTTGCATACCGGCCTCTAATTTGGCAATACGGTCTGGATAAGGCGGATCAGTATGACCCTGAGGGGTATGCGTATCCTCCCGCTCGATCCTCGCCTCAGACGGGCCCGCCCGAATCTCATCCCTAGCGGCAGCCCGCTGAGCTCTCGTAGTCTTTGGCGGCATCGAAGCTGGAATAAGAAACAGGACTGATAAGAACATTACAATTGAATGAAGGAATGCAAGGAATCAAGAAAGGAAATACAAGCAATTATGTCCTAAGGTCACTTAGGCGGAGTACCGTATCGTAAGTATGGCGCGGATCATACCCACGCTACGCCACTCTGCTTAAGTCACCTACTCCATCTACCAAGGTCGTCCTACACTCAGAAAGGTAAAACCTAGGCTCTGATACCAACTTTGTCACGACCCGAAAGTACGGAACGTGACTGGCACTTAGATTACGAGACATCTAAAGGCGTACCGTAACCTAAGTCAGCCAAAGCCCAGAAAAATCTAAACCAAAATCAAAAGAGAGTGAAGGGAAACCTTACATGAAAGCGATTTTTAAATCAATTAAGTTGCATAGAATCCTTTTCTAAAAACATCAAAAATTTCCGAAAATTTCGGCAGAGTCTCCACTGTAAATTCTATCCCCCTAAATGGGTACAACAAGATATATATAGCCTGTAATCATAAAATGACATCCCCAAGCTGGAGCAAGCTCTTCGCCCAAGGCGGATCACAACCACATGCAATATATAAGTAATATCAAGAAAAAGAGCATAAAAGAAACACAAAATATCAGAAAACACAACGCCGGCTCAAGTGAGCTCGACCCAAAAGAAACCCCATATATACAAATCTCTCAGTCTCATCACTAGGTCGCATATACAAATAAAAAGTGGTAGTGGCATACATCACGAGAAATCCGCAACTTTGTTTTAAAAAATGATAAATATAAGCTTTTGTTAAATTCTTGCGGTTTTTCCCCAAAAATCCAGAAATCGCAGCAATACTGAAATCCTCAAGAAAATCATAATGTCCAACATGTTGTATATGATAAATGTCTATGATATCAAGGTATGCGATGTGAATTGTGGCTAGAAATCTATGTAAGTATGATGATGATGCAAGGTATATACATGCTATGCGATTACATATATCATGTATGATGCAAGTGGTGACACTAAGCTAAACAGGTTCTATGGTGCTCGTGGCATGGCAATTACCAAAGGCGTGTGTGTCACATGAATAGTGCGCGTGCAACAGAAGCCAATGGTAATAGTGTTCGTATCCTACGAAGTGATATCGCATATGTGCATATGAATATCCATGCAATCTAGTATACGGTTAGCTATAAGGGTATGCAATGTAAATAAAGGGGTAGGCTGACTAACAATACAAGTCTTGCAAGAAATAAGATAATCCTAACTAGGCGGCGCCTCGCGCCATCCAGACGATTCCCCCATAGATGAATACATCCACTCACCTGAATGCCTCGCTAATCCGATCCGACCACCGCCTTGCCTTTACGCGCCGTGTCCGATATTTCCCCGACCGATCCTAGCATTGCATAACACACAAATAAGATTACATACCCCTAAAACAACACCAAGTCAATATAAAAAGATCGACACTCTTGAATTAAACATAACGTGCACTCGGTGCACGGAAAACACACGAAAATCGCTAAATCTTAACTAGAATCGTCATTTCGGGGCAATCGACAAAACTAAAACCCGATTAGACAAAAACCCGCATTCGCGCACACTAAAAGTCGTATAAGATGCTAAAGTTATCGTCCATATATTGTAATTAGACCACCTCCTAATATTTATAAAAATCTAGTAAGCAATTAGCATCCCGATTTGATGCAAATATCGCAAATTATCGATCTAGCGAGCGCAACATCGCACAATTAACCATCCTAACCAATTAGATAACCAAAACCCTAACTTTAATCCATCAACCATGCTACAAACCCTAATCCACAGTCAAATCCCTGTAGGGTTCCTAGGCACACTATAGAGGTCTCACAAGGCATCGAACATGCCATTTTACAAAATTATGGTGCCGAGAAACCCTAGTTAACGGATCGTTGCTAGAATTCTAGGCGAAACTACAAACTAGTTAACACTTTAACTAAAGTTGAGATGCTACAACCTTTGTAGATCCGGATTTCCGCCTCCTTAGCTCCACGTGGTCATGCCCTCACTGTCCATCATGAATCCTCGACTCGATCATCGGCTTCATCGGGAAAACAAGCGGAATAGGTCGTCGGCTTTGTGTCAAAGACGATCTACCTCGAGGCATCGCAAGTTCAAGCTCTGACTTCACAAACTTGTGAAACTTGTAAAGTAAACACCCAAAATAACTTGGCAAGAGGTAGAGGGTGAAGAAATAGGAGGTGGGTTCTCTTTGGAATTGGATTTTACTCACTAAAACTCAAGTTGCCATTGATGTAGCAAGCTTGAAGAAGAAGAAGATCAAGATAGTTATGATAAGTTCTATTAAAAAGAAATAGAAAATCAATACTTATCATAACTTAAACTAGGGTTAAGTGTAGAGAATAAACCATGGTCATTTGAGTGGGTTAGGGTTAAGCATGAAGACAAGAATGGTTAGCAAAATCAAAGCTTCATGAAGCTTCAACATAAAACAAATAAAGCCACCATTCTTATCTTAAACTTATCCAAATAAATGAATAAACAAATAAATGAATAACTAAATATGCAAAACCCTAATTATCATAATAACCATGGTTTAATTCTATTCACTTAACCATATGATCAAGTATCATCAAACATGATACAAAAAAGTGCACAAAAGTATATCACATATACAATGTGCAATCCAAGTGAAAAAAATCCGTTTAAAGTGAACCAATACTAGTTAATGCAAAGTAATATATCAAATATATAATTATACATGAAATCATTAAATCAACACTTGATTCAATGATCCGGTCATGTCGCACATGACCGACTTGTATTCAATGTATCGGCTTATCGAATCGATCTTCGATTCGATAACTAGGTTATATCGAATATAACCATTTGATACATATATCGCGAGAATGGAATACGGTATCACATACACGCATTATTCTCGGTCCTGCACATATCTCATATGCGCTCCTATTTCGTTTCGCTTGAGCCAGGAAACCTCTGTGTAGGACTCTAAAGACTCGTCAATACGCCGGTAGAAGATGATGATCATATCAAGCATCCACAAGCCGCAAGCGGTCTGCTAAACGTAACGGCCACCCGGGTATTGAGCGATCAGAAGATCGACGAGCTTGCCCGCTCACACACCTGCGAATCCGACCAGTAACACTTACCATACAGTCCGGTCTCTTCGTCTGATACGTCGCATATCAAGTCTAGGGGTGGTAAACGTCAGACCCCAATAACCCGATAAGTCATGCCGATGTGAGGCTCGTAACGAGTCGAGAAACTACTGGTAACACTTACCAGCAAATCTCTGATCAGCCCTGGCCAGGGACTTCCCTGTTACGGCCAATCGAGCACAGCGCAACATCAACCCCCAATACCGGGAGAGACGAAACCCCTCCTATCGCTCATTGCCTCCATGTGACTCGGGACTGTACCCAAAGACCACCGTTTTGCACGCCCTCATGGACGTGGTAAGGTGGAGATCAAAGCACAGTGGGAATCACACAAGACTCTATGACGATCTCGGGTCTACAGACTAACCTGTACAAGTGTCACGTGAGAACTGCCATCTGACGTGAGGTATAATACCATCTGGGAGTTCTCGGCGAGTCCGTCCAGTGTACCCTGTCTCCACTGAGCACCCGTATACCATCTCTGATGTCAAACACCAATGGATATGGGATCATCCATCGCCCATCTCATGGGTCGAGAAGAGTATACGCTAGTCTACTCTGGTATATCGATGCCCCGTCTCGATACACCCACGACCAGGGACCTTGAAGGATGTACTTATGGACTACCATGTCCCCACTAGTATGATCTGCATCATAGTCCAGGTAGTCAAGTACACATCCTAAGGGCTTTACCAACATGTAACTACAAGACAGTATAAAGAGACTAGTGTACATGTTAAGATAAAGAGTAACCAGATAGCATACTATTATATCGAGCAAGAAAGTCATCTCTATATATGTCCAAGCATCCAATATAATATACAACATATGTACAATACTGGCCTCTAGGGCATACATACAACTAACAATCTCCCACTTGCACTAGGGCCAGCTGCTGTAGTATCGCATACCGAGCATCCCGAAGAGTCTCTCAAACTGTGTCTGGGGAATGGCCTTCGTGAGTGGATCCGCCGTGTTGTTCTTCGTGTCTACCCTCCTGACCTCGATCTCCCGGCGATCAACTATCTCCCGGATCAGGTGATACCGCCTCAGAATATGCCTGGATCGCTGATGGGACCTGGGTTCCTTGGCCAAAGCCACCGCTCCATTGTTATCGCAATACAAAGGTATTGGATGCTCAATGGATGGAACCACTCCAAGTTCAGTAATGAACTTCTTGATCCAGACAGCCTCTTTGGCAGCATCGTTGGCAGCGATGTATTCAGCCTCCATCGTCGAGTCTGCCACGGTTTCCTGCTTGGAACTCTTCCAGCTAACCGCCCCTCCGTAAAGGGTAAAGACAAAGCCCGACTGCGACTTAGAGTCGTCCTTATCACTCTGGAAGCTCGAATCGGTAAAGGACTCCACTTGGAGTTCTCCGTTACCATACACCAAGAACATATCTCTAGTCCTTCGTAAGTACTTGAGAATGCTCTTCACAGCTGTCCAGTGACTCTCTCCAGGATCAGCTTGATACCTGCTCACTACACTTAGTGAGTATGCTACATCGGGTCTGGTACATAGCATCGCATACATGATAGAGCCTACTGCCGAAGCATAGGGTATCCCTTGCATGCGAGCTCTCTCCAAATCAGTCTTGGGAGACATCTCTTTGGAGAGAGTGACTCCAAAGATCGTGGGCAAGTTCCCACGCTTGGACTCTTCCATACTAAACCTCTTTAGTGTGGTGTCAATGTACCTGGATTGGGACAATCCCAAAATCCGTTTGGATCTATCTCTATAGATCCTAATTCCCAATATGCAGGAGGCATCACCAAGATCTTTCATTGAGAATCTTTGTGATAAGAAGAGCTTGACCGCTTGCAGCATAGGAATATCATTTCCTATCAAGAGTATGTCGTCCACGTACAATACGAAGAAGACAACCTTACTCTCTGCCACCTTCTTGTAAATACAAGGTTCATCTGGATTTTTGACGAAATCAAACTCTTTGATAACGACGTCAAAGCAGATGTTCCAACTCCGCGATGCTTGCTTTAATCCATAAATGGATTTAAGCAGCTTGCACACCTTCCCGCTGCTCCCACTGTCTACGAAGCCCTCTGGCTGAGTCATGTACACGCACTCTTCTAAATCACCATTTAGAAAGGCGGTCTTAACATCCATTTGCCAGATTTCGTAGTCATGATATGCAGCGATGGCAAGCATGATTCGGATGGATTTAAGCATAGCCACCGGAGAAAAGGTTTCGTCATAGTCCACACCTGGTCTTTGACGAAAACTCTTTGCTACAAGTCTAGCTTTGAAAGTCTCCACTTTCCCATCTACACCAAGTTTCTTCTTGAAGATCCACTTGCTCCCAATGGGTTTTACCCCTTCAGGAGCAACTTCCAAAGTCCATACTTTGTTGGTGTACATGGATTCCATCTCGGACCGCATAGCATCCAGCCATTTCACTGAGTCCCCACTCGTGATGGCCTGCTCGAAGCTAGTTGGGTCATCATCCTCCATGATGCAATCCTCGCTTCCACCATCAATGAGAAAACCGTAGTATCTCTCAGGTGGACGAGAAACCCTACCAGATCGGCGGAGAGGCTGAGGTTCGTCGGGTACTACCGAATCTTCTGGTTCCACTAAATCTTCAGTTATAGTTTGTGTTTCTGGAACTTCTTCCAGTTCTACCTCAGAGCCACTAATTTCTTTTGCAAGAAATTCCTTTTCTAAAAAGGTGGCATGTTGAGCAATAAACACTTTTTGTTGTTCACTGTGGTAGAAGAGATATCCATTTGAATGTTTAGGATATCCCACAAACTTACATAGAACTGACCGTGCCTCGAGTTTATCTGGATTTTGCCTTTTGACATAGGCCAGACAACCCCATATCTTAACTCGTTTAAGACATGGTCTCTTCCCACTCCATATCTCATATGGTGTGGTAGGTACAGATTTAGTTGGAACTTGATTCAATAGGTATGCCGCTGACTCAAGCGCATACCCCCAGAAGGAAATAGGTAACTCAGCTGTACTCATCATAGAGCGCACCATATCTAATAGGGTGCGATTCCTCCGCTCCGATACACCGTTGTGCTGTGGTGTATAAGGAGGAGTGAGCTGAGAGAGAATCCCATTCTCTTTTAGGAAGTCCAAGAATTCATTGCTCAAGTATTCACCTCCTCGATCAGATCGAAGGATTTTAATACTTTTTCCGGTTTGTTTCTCGACTTCTTGTTTATATTCTCTGAATTTCTCAAAAGCTTCAGACTTGTGTCTTATCAAGTACACATGTCCGTATCTTGAGAGATCGTCAGTGAATGTAATGAAGTACGAAGAACCATCCCTGGCATGTGTAGACATGGGACCGCATACATCACTATGTATTAGTCCTAAGAGTTCGGTAGCTCTTTCTCCGTGTCCTGTAAACGGAGTTTTGGTCATCTTGCCTTTGAGACATGACTGGCAAGTGTCATAAGATGAAAATTCAAACGGATTTAAATATCCATCTTTATGCAACTTAGCTAGTCGTGTCACATTGATGTGACCCAGTCTACAATGCCACAAGAAGGATTCATTAAGTTCTGAACTCTTCCTCTTGTGTGTGTTTGTTATGCTCAGAACTGTTGATTGATTTAGAACATAAATGCCATTGCACAACGTGCCTGATCCAACCAACTTTTGGTTACGGAAAATGTTCATAACATTATCCTGTAATACAAAATTATATCCTTCTTTGCTTAATAAAGAAACCGATATAATGTTGCATATCAGGTTCGGCATGTAATAGCATTCGTTCAGAACCAATGTATTACCAGTTGGTAATACAAGGTGATATTCCCCGACAGTCTTAGCTGCAACAATTGCACCATTTCCAACTCTGATGTCTTTATCACCTTCCCCAAGTTCTCTACCTTTCCTGAGCCCATGTAACTGATTACATATATAGGATCCTGACCCGGTATCTAATACCCAGGACGTAGAGCAAATGGAGAAACAGTTCTCAGTAACGAACACACCCGAAGAAAATGCATCATCATGTACATTCTTCAATCGGGTGGCATGGGAATCCTGGTATTCCCCTATATCCTGTTCATTCCTATAACTCTTATAAGAAAGAACGGAACCAACGTTCCCCAGCACAGTATAACATGCGGGTTCGGTCAATACATCCATATTATTATCTTGATTAAGGCATGAACTGGTCGCTACCTGGAGAGAGAGAGAAGAAAACACTTTAGCGTATGCTCGTGCAAGATCAGATTGGTTATTATCTTATCTAATCAGGATGGCTCCCACTGCTTTTTATCAAATCTTCCTTCAAACCCTAAAAGGAAAGACTAGCCGGGATTAATTACACACTACAGGTTCGCCAATCTTTCAGCCAGGCCAGTGTCGGTACTTTGAGGGAGGTCCCCCGTGCTTTCGCACGAACCTAATTAATGTAAACCTCGTTTTCCCAGAGGCGTAACCCTGTTGACACCTTTCTAGACACCTACTTGATCGGCTAATTGCACTGTGTAAAACTCTCCCAGGAGTAACTCTTACTCGCAGCGGGTATCGGGATCCAACTATCTCATAGAAGGTATGCAATCTCATTGCAAATTTCAACACTTGAAATTCCCGATAATATTTTGCCCCTAGTGTGCCATGACCTTGACAGAGGTCAACAAATCATAGTGCACTAGTCAAGTTCAACCCGTCATTTCTTGATTGAATCAAACCCACTCGCACGACCCTTGACAGAGGTCAACAAGGTCGTACGACTACCCTAATCCAATCACATCACATGCTTTGCAGATAACTACTAGTTAGCTACCGCACACTACGCCTTGACAGAGGTCAACAAACGCAGCACGAATACTAAATAGTCTTTATCTGAAATGACGGAGGGCTACGACAGGTTTTTCTGAAAACCTATTGCGTAATGAACTTGATATCGTTGTAGAATCAAATGAAGATTTTGAAATGGAGTGATTTTGAGGCTTTTCTAGTTTTGCTAAAGGAGTCACTCCCGGCGAAGGGATCTCGGTCCTTTCCTCGTCGAATAAGGTGCGGGATATATCATATATATCGCTGTGCAAAGCAAAAACTCTTAAAAGCAATCAAAGCCAAACCGAGTGTGTATCATCTGCCAGTTACTGCTAAAGGAGTCACTCCCGGTGAAGGGATCTCGGTCCTTTCCTCATCGAATAAGGTGCAGGGTATATCATATATACCGCTATGCAAAGCAAGAACTGTAGCTACCTGTTTTATTTTAAAATCTGATTCTACAACATCTTAGGTTTCTTATCTTTCATTAATCACATTAATGAAGTCCCATCATTTAAATACCTAAACATCACAGATAGATATGACGTACACTTATGCCATCCGCATTCGCCTCGATGTCCCCTCGTGCACCGTTAGGTTAGGTAACTAACGACAGAGCAGGGCAGGGCTAGCGCGGGTGTAAAACATAAGTAACGTCTATATAATATATCATATATACTATATACTATATCCATCACAGAGTCACAACACAGATATTGCAGCAGAATAAACATATGAAATATTGGATATACTAGGACGTCCGTGTTTTCAATACGAGCCAGTATAAAACACGGATTCCACGGTCGTGATGAATAGCCAATCCCACACTCCTAGACCCCTACGAGAGCGGCAAGCAACTCTGCCAATTCTAGGGTTAGGAGACCCGGACTCGACTCCTCGAGTTGGTCTCCCACTGGACCCCAGAACCCGGTTACTTGTGCTCCCCTCCTTGGGTCTATCCTAATGCGGAAAAGTAAATAATATACAAAAGGTGACAACTTCCGCTACCTGGAAGTGCCCCAAATAAAAGAATATTACATACAAGTTTTTACATGAATGAAAATGAAAAACACTCATCTCACATAAAAACCCCCGGCTATTCAAACACGACGATCCAATATAACATATCCAGCAACACATAACATCACATGTCATCAACGTAAGTAAGTATGCATACCCCAATTGTCGTTGATGTATAGCAACGAAACCGGCGATATGAACATACTACACTTACGGTCACAGAAAAGAAAGTGTAAAACTACAACAATTGGAATCCGCAACTGCTTTAGACATCACATGCCTAATCAGATATAAATCCCGCATTTTAGTCTCATTATCGAAAACTCTTTTTAATATCATATGAAACTAAACTGCTAGATTTATAACATTCATTCAGTTATCACATAACTGTTTGTGAATTCCAATTATTGTATCACATTCCAGATAAGCAGAAAATGTTAAACTTTTCGATCGAACGGTCGAATACCCAAGTTTTCCCGATACAGCTCAACACATGAAATAAGTCTAACAACATTCAGTTCGTGCCTCAGTACCGACGGTCCAGCCGTAGAAGGGTCAAGCCAACGCCTCACATGTGGCACGCCGTACTGCCCCAAACCCGAAGGTTCAAAGGGCAGTTTAAGACGGTCACATAATCGAGTTAAGGTTTGTTGTCTTCTAGAGGGTCCATCGCGTTACTTGCACTACTTAGAACGTCGTTAAACTACGGAAAAATCCAACACTTAGAAATTTCCCGACAGGGGAAAAATTGGGTATTTATATCCGGTCGAACTTTTTAACATATTCTGAAAATTATCCGGAAAAACACAAAAGATGAAATTTGATAATCCGATCGAAATACCGAATCCCCAAAACAACCCCAGAAAATTCAACTCTTGAATGAATATTAAACATTCCCAGAAGACTCAGCACTACATGAAATGAATTACTGTGTAAACCACTTTTACTAAATCAGCACAGTGGCCGCGGAACCGCCGCGCATCCTATGGTGGGGGCCGCGGTTCCGCGCCTAAGTAGTTGATTTAGTAAAACGTGCTTCACAGTAACTTATTAAATTCCCTGCTGAATTTTTTGGCAATTTTTAATCTGGAAAAATCCACGTTTTTTTAAAAAGTACAGAGAGCATGTTTGTAATGGGTTTTCGGGTTCATTCGGACTTCAAACTCCGTCTGGACTTCGCCTAAGGCTCTAGCTAGGCTCTGATACCAGTGTAGGGTTCCTAGGCACACTATAGAGGTCTCACAAGGCATCGAACATGCCATTTTACAAAATTATGGTGCCGAGAAACCCTAGTTAACGGATCGTTGCTAGAATTCTAGGCGAAACTACAAACTAGTTAACACTTTAACTAAAGTTGAGATGCTACAACCTTTGTAGATCCGGATTTTCGCCTCCTTAGCTCCACGTGGTCATGCCCTCGCTGTCCATCATGAATCCTCGACTCGATCATCGGCTTCATCGGGAAAACAAGCGGAATAGGTCGTCGGCTTTGTGTCAAAGACGATCTACCTCGAGGCATCGCAAGTTCAAGCTCTGACTTCACAAACTTGTGAAACTTGTGAAGTAAACACCCAAAACAACTTGGCAAGAGGTAGAGGGTGAAGAAATAGGATGTGGGTTCTCTTTGGAATTGGATTTTACTCACTAAAACTCAAGTTGCCATTGATGTAGCAAGCTTGAAGAAGAAGAAGATCAAGATAGTTATGATAAGTTCTATTAAAAAGAAATAGAAAATCAATACTTATCATAACTTAAACTAGGGTTAAGTGTAGAGAATAAACCATGGTCATTTGAGTGGGTTAGGGTTAAGCATGAAGACAAGAATGGTTAGCAAAGTCAAAGCTTCATGAAGCTTCAACATAAAACAAATAAAGCCACCATTCTTATCTTAAACTTATCCAAATAAATGAATAAACAAATAAATGAATAACTAAATATGCAAAACCCTAATTATCATAATAACCATGGTTTAATTCTATTCACTTAACCATATGATCAAGTATCATCAAACATGATACAAAAAAGTGCACAAAAGTATATCACATATACAATGTGCAATCCAAGTGAGAAAAATCCGTTTAAAGTGAACCAATACTAGTTAATGCAAAGTAATATATCAAATATATAATTATACATTAAATCATTAAATCAACACTTGATTCAATGATCCGGTCATGTCGCACATGACCGACTAGTATTCAATGTATCGGCTTATCGAATCGATCTTCGATTCGATAACTAGGTTATATCGAATATAACCATTTGATACATATATCGCGAGAATGGAATACGGTATCACATACACGCATTATTCTCGGTCCTGCACATATCTCATATGCGCTCCTATTTCGTTTCGCTTGAGCCAGGAAACCTCTGTGTAGGACTCTAAAGACTCGTCAATACGCCGGTAGAAGATGATGATCATATCAAGCATCCACAAGCCGCAAGCGGTCTGCTAAACGTAACGGCCACCCGGGTATTGAGCGATCAGAAGATCGACGAGCTAGCCCGCTCACACTCCTGCGAATCCGACCAGTAACACTTACCATACAGTCCGGTCTCTTTGTCTGATACATCGCATATCAAGTCTAGGGGTGGTAAACGTCAGACCCCAATAACCCGATAAGTCGTGCCGATGTGAGGCTCGTAACGGGTCGAGAAACTACTGGTAACACTTACCAGAAAATCTCTGATCAGCCCTGGCCAGGGACTTCCCTGTTACGGCCAATCGAGCACAGCGCAACATCAACCCCCAATACCGGGAGAGACGAAACCCCTCCTATCGCTCATTGCCTCCATGTGACTCGGGACTGTACCCAAAGACCACCATTTTGCACGCCCTCATGGACGTGGTAAGGTGGAGATCAAAGCACAGTAGGAATCACACAAGACTCTATAACGATCTCGGGTCTACAGACTAACCTGTACAAGTGTCACGTGAGAACTGCCATCTGACGTGAGGTATAATACCATCTGGGAGTTCTCGGCGAGTCCGTCCAGTGTACCCAGTCTCCACTGAGCACCTGTATACCATCTCTGATGTCAAACACCAATGGATATGGGATCATCCATCGCCCATCTCATGGGTCGAGAAGAGTATACGCTAGTCTACTCTGGTATATCGATGCCCCGTCTCGATACACCCACGACCAGGGACCTTGAAGGATGTACTTATGGACTACCATGTCCCCACTAGTATGATCTGCATCATAGTCCAGGTAGTCAAGTACACATCCTAAGGGCTTTACCAACATGTAACTACAAGACAGTATAAAGAGACTAGTGTACATGTTAAGATAAAGAGTAACCAGATAGCATACTATCATATCGAGCAAGAAAGTCATCTCTATATATGTCCAAGCATCCAATATAATATACAACATCTGTACAATACTGGCCTCTAGGGCATACATACAACTAACAATCCCTTTCTTGAATTTCATGAACAAGTAATTACTACTAAATTAATACTTCAAAATTCAATTTTTGCACATTTAAACTACAAGTTAACAAATAGATTAGAATCTTCACCTCACAAGTTTGAACACTAGCTTGCTCAAGCCACCAAAGATGCCTCCTTTCTTCAAGTTTTAAGCTCAATTGGCTTGAGGAGAGATAGGATTAGGATTTTGCTTTGAATTGGAGAAGGAATTTGTGAATTTTTTTAATGGATTTTGGTAAGAAAATGAAGCAAAAAGAAGTGAGAAATGAGGGGATTAGCTGCAGTTTTTGCTCGGCCAGCAGGTGGGGAAACTTAGTGTGGGTTTTGTGTAGATGTTTCTAGGTCTATAATACCCCTTAAAACTCAATTAATGCATTTCACATCAACCTTTTTACAAAAAACCCCATTTTACTTCATTTTTTCATTAATTTCAAACCATAAAACTAACATCTTGCAAAGTCATGATACAATTTATTAACACTATATTTTTGCTTATAAAGATTCCTTATTATGAAATTTACCTAATTAAATTTGTATTTATCACTAATTTAATGTATTTTTAAAAGCTTAAAATAATATTAAAAATAATTAATTACGAAAAAAAATTTATTTAACTAGAAAATTTTAAGTAACATTTTAGTGACCAATTTATAGTAATATCTTATCTAAATTTTGTATAATTAGGTCTACAATGAAAAATACCTATTTTGACTTTTTACTGAAAAAGCTGAAAAATTAGCCGATTACCGAAAAACTGCCTAAACGGTTTTCGAAGAGTTACAAGAGGATACAGAGAAACGGTTCTTTGTAATGAACACACCCGAAGGAGATGCATCATATGCACTTTCTTCGTTTGGGCGGCATAGGAATTCTGGTATTCCCCAATTTCCTGCTCTGTCTTATAACAATTATAAGTTGGAGCGGGACCAACGTTCCCCAGCACAGTATAACAAGCGGGTTCAGACAATACATCCGTATTATTATCTTGATTAAGGCATGATATAGTCGCTACCTGGAGAGAGAGAGAGAAGAAAACACTCAGCGTGCGCTCTTGCAAGAATAGATTGGTTATATATTTTATCTAATCAGGATGGCTCCCACTGTTTTTATCAAATCTTCCTTCAAACCCTAAAAGGAAAGACTAGCCGGGATTAATTACACGCTACAAGTTCGCCAATCTTTCAGCCAGGCCAGTGTCGGTACTTTGAGGGAGGTCCCCCGTGCTTTCGCACAAACCTAATTAATGTAAACCTCGTTTTCCCAGAGGCGTAACCTCGTTAACACCTTTCTAGACACCTACTTGATCGGCTAATTGTAATGTGTAAAACTCTCCCAGGAGTAACTCTTACTCGCAGCGGGTATCGGGATCCAACTATCTCATAGAAGGTATGCAATCTCATTGCAAATTTTAACACTTGAAATTCCCGATAATATTTTGCCCCAGTGTTCTATGACCTTGACGAATGCCAAACAACCCATAGTCCACTAGTCAAGTTCAACCCGTACATTTCTTAATTGAATTAAACCCACCCGCACGACCCTTGACGAATGCCAAACAACGCCGTACGAATACCCTAATCCAATCTGCATCATATGCATAAGCAGATAAATACTAGTTAGCTACCGTACACTACGCCTTGACGAATGCCAAACTACCGCAGCACGAATACTAACTAGTACTTATCTGAAATGACGGAGGGCTACGACAGGTTTTTATGAAAACCTATTGCGTAATGAACTTGATATCAATGTAGGATCGAATGAATTTTGAAATGGAGTGTTTTTGAGGCTTTTCTAGTTTTGCTAAAGGAGTCACTCCCGGTGAAGGGATCGTCGGTCCTTTCCTCGTCGAATGACGTGTGGGATATATCATATATATCACTGTGCAAAGCAGAAACTATAGAAGCTATCAAAAGACAAACCGAGTGTGTAGCATCTGCCAGTTATTGCTAAAGGGGTCACTCCCGGTGAAGGGATCGTCGGCCCTTTCCTCATCGAATAAGGTGCATGATATATCATATATACCGCTGTGCAAAGCAAGAACTGTAGCTACCTTTTTATTTTTGAAATTTGATTCTATAATATCTTTAGGTTTCTTTTACTTTCATTAATCATATTAATGAAGTCCCATCATTTAAGTACCTAAACATCACAGATAAATACGACGTACACTTATGCCATCCGCATTCGCCTCGATGTCTCCTCGTGCACCGTTAGGTTAGGTAACTAACGACAGAGCGGGGCAGGGCTAGCGCGGGTGTAAAACATAAGTAACGTCTATATAATATATCATATATACTACATACAGTATCCATCACAGAACATATCACATGATCACATCACAGATATCGCAGCAGAAGAAACATATGAAATATTGGATATACTAGGACGTCCGTGTTTTCAATACGAGCGAGTATAAAACACGGATTCCACGGTCGCGATGAATAGCCAAACCCACACCCCTAGACCTATACGAGAGCGGCAAGCAACCCTACCAATTCTAGAGTTAGGAGACCCGGACTCGACTCCTCGAGTTGGTCTCCCACTGGACTCCAGAACCCGGTTACTTGTGCCCTCCTCCTTGGGTCTATCCTAGTGCGGAAAAGTAAATAATATACAAAAGGTGACATCTTACGCAACCTGGAAGTGCCCCAATAAAAGAATATTACATACAAGTTTTTACATGAATGAAAATGAAAAACACTCATCTCATATAAAAACCCCCGGTTATTCGAACACGACGATCCAATATAACATATCCAGCAACACATAACATCACATGTCATCAACGTAAGTAAACATGCGTATCCTAATTGTCGTTGACATATAGCAACGAAACCGGCGATATCACATATTACACTTACGGTCACAGAAAAGAAAGTGTAAAACTACAATAGTTGGAATCCGCAACTTGCATAGACATCGCATGCCTAATCAAATGAATTCCTTAGACATCGCATGCCTAACAATTATAAACCTCGCATTTTAGTCTCATTATCGAAAACACTTTTCAATATCAAGTCGGGCAATTCAACAAGATTCCCGAAAAACTGATCGAATGCTCGTCGCAAACTTTAGTAGACGGCCGCACCCCCGATACCGTCGACGAAATGCACTAAGGCGGAACACCGCTACCGCGAGCACCCAAACGGATGCTTTCGGCGACGGGGTTCTCCTACAGTCACTTGGTCGAGGCTATGGGGTGAGGCTATCTATTAAGTTTACCGGTGAGTATCCGCGTACGCTACGTGATTGCGACGGACTTTTGATCACATCAAAATTCCGTGGCAACCGATCAAGTGAGACTAAACTGCTATGTTTATAACATTCAAATCAGTTATCTCATAACTACTTGTGAATTCCAAATGTTGTATCCCATACCGGATAAATAGAAAATGTTAAACTTTCCGATCGAACAATCGAACACCCAAGTTTTCCCGAAACAGATCAACACATGATATAAGTTTAAAAACATCCATTTCATGCCACAGTACCAACGGTCCAGCCGTAGAAGGGTCAAGCCAACGCCTCACATGTGGCACGCCGTACTGCCCCAAACCCTAAGGTTCAAAGGGCAGTTCAAGACGGTCACATAATCGAGTTAAGGTTTGTTGTCTTCTAGAGGGACCATCGCGTTACTTGCACTACTTAGAACGTCATTAAACTACGGAAAAATCCAACACTTGGAAATTTCCCGGCAAGGGAAAAATAGGGTATTTATATCCGGTGGAACTTTTTAACATATTCTAAAATTACCCGGAAAAGCACATAGACAAAGTTTGAAATTTCCGATCGAATCATCGAAGCTCCAAAACACCCCAGAAAACTCAACTCTTGAGTGCAAATTAAAAATTCCCAGAAAACTCAGCACCTGAAGAAACAAATTACTGTGCAAAAATAGAGGGATGATCTCATTATATGGACGCGGAACCGCCGCAGAAGCCAAGCTCCTGCCACGGTTCCTCCGCGCTTTAGCCGTAACGTTTGGTAATTTTTGCACCGTAATTCTTAGAATTTCCTGCTGAATTTTTAAAGAATTTTTAATCTGGAAAAAACCCAGTTTTGAAAAACTGTCCAGAGAGGGTTGAAATTTAGGGTTTCGGGGTTCGATCGGGTTTCTAACATCGTCTACGCATCGCCTAAGGCTCTAGATAGGCTCTGATACCACTGTAGGGTTCCTAGGCACACTAATAAGGTCTCACAAGGCATCAACCATGCCAATTTCAAAAATTTACGGTGCCGAGAAACCCTAATGCGATCGTTGACTAGAGTTTAGGCGATAACATATGCGACCAAACGACTTTACTCTAAAAGTGAACGGAAATACAACCTTTGTAGATCCGGTCCTCCACCTCCATAGCTCCATGTTGAAGTCCCCTCGCTGCGATCATCGGATCCCGGGCTCTACCGTCGGCTTCATCGGAGAAATGGGCGGGCTAGGTCGTCGACTTCGATGCCGAAGATGATCTATGTCGAGGCAACTCAAGATCAAGCTACAACTTCACCAAGTCATGAAACTTGTGAAGAAAACACCCTATACTACTTGGCAAGTGGTAGAGGATGAAGAAATAGGAAGTGGGTTCACTTTAGAATTGGATTTCTCACTCTTTTTCTCAAATCACCATTGAAGCTAGCAAGCTTCTTTCTTCTTGAAGAAGAAGAAGAAGAAGAAGAAAAAGAATATGATAAGTATTTGTTAAAACAGAAAATAAAATGATACTTATCATATGTTCAACCATGGTTTAGTGTAGAGAATTAACTAAGGTTAGTTGAATGGTTAGGTTTAGCATGAAACAAAAATGGTAGACTTTTTCAAAGCTTCATGAAGCTTCAACTACAAAACAAAGCAAGCCACCATTTCTCTTTTATGCCAAAGAAATAAATAAATAAATGAATAAATAAATAAAAACCCTAACCATTTACTTAACCAAGGTTTAAATCTTACACAAACCCAAGTTTGCATGTATCATCAAACATGATACAAACTTGTGCACAAAAGTATATCACATATACAACTTGTGTACTTCAAGTGAGAAAATCCATTTTAAGTGAACCAATACTAGTTAATGCAAATTAATATATCAAATATGTAATTATGCATTAAATCATTAAATCAACGCTTGATTTAACGATCCGGTCATATCGCATATAACCGACTAATATCTATAGTAACAACTTATCGAATCAACACTTGATCCGATAACCCGGCTATATCGCATATAACTGATCAATGTCACAAATCGCGAGAATCGAATACAGTATCACATACTGGTATTATTCTCGGTCCCGCACATATCTCATATGCGCTCCTATTTCGTTTCGCTTGAGCCAGGAAACCTATGTGTAGGACTCTAAAGACTCGTCAATACGCCGGCAGCAGGTGATGATCATATCAAACACCCACAAGCCGCAAGCGGTCTGCTAAACGTAACGGCCACCCGGGTATTGAGAGATCAGAAGATCGACGAGCAAGCCCGCTCATACTCCTGTGAATCCAACCAGTAACACTTACCGTACAGTCCGGTCTGTTCGTCTGATATGTCGCATATCTCGCCTAGGGGTGGTAAACGTCAGACCCCAATAGCTCGATAAGTAGTGTCGATATGAGGTCTATAACAATTAGAGAAACTACAGGTAACGCTTACCAGTAAATCTCAGCAACCCTGGCCAGGGATTTCCAGTTATAGCCAATCGAACACAGCGCAACATCAACTCCCTATACCGGGAGAGACGAATCCCCTCTTATCGCTCATTGCCTCCATGTGATTCGGGACTGTACCCAAAAACCATCGTTTTGCACGCCCTCTTGGACGTGGTAAGATGGAAATCAAAGCATAGTAGGAATCACACAAGACTCTATGACGATCTCGGGTCAACAGACTACTCTGTACCAGTGTCACCAGAGAACTGCCATCTGACGTAAGGTATAATACCATCTGGGAGTTCTCGGCGAGTCCGTCCAGTGTACCCAGTCTCCACTGAGCACCCGCATATCATCTCTGATGTCAAACACCAATGGATATGGGATCATCCATCGCCCATCTGTATAGGTCGAGAAGGTATATGCTAGTCTACTCTGGTATATCGATGCCCCGTCTCGATATACCCACGACTAGGGACCTTGAAGGATGTACTTATGGACTACCCTGTCCCCACTAGTATGATCTGCATCATAGTCCAGGTAGTCAAGTACACATCCTAAGGGCTTTACCAACAAGTAACAGAGAGACAATCAGTGTACACGCTAAGGTAAAGAGCAACCAGATAGCATACTATCATGTCGAGCAAAAAAGTCCTCCCTATATATGTCCAAGCATCCACTACAATATACATCTTATGTATAGTAATGGCCTCTAGGGCATACATATAACTAACATTAGATCCATCACCATAGATCATTATCCATAAGATGTAGTAGGTATCATCCAGATCTTCTATCGAGAATCCTCATGATAAGAGGAGCTTGACCTAATGTAGCATAGGAAACCATTTCCTATAAAGAGTATGTTATCTACGTACAATACGTGGAAGACAACCTTACTCTCTACAACCTTCTTGTATATACATGGTTCATCTACCTTTTTGATGAAGTCAAACACTTTGCTACATCAAAATAGATGTTCCAACTCCGCAATGCCTGCTGTATTCCTGATGGACTTAAGCATAGCTTTGAAAGTCTCAACTTTTCCATTTACACCAAGAATCTTCTCAAGATCCATTTGCTTCTAATGGGTTTTACCCTTTCAGATGCAACGTTCAAAGTCATACTTTGTTGGTGTATATGGATTCCATCTTTGATTGCATAGCATCCAGTCATTTCACAGAGTCCCCACTCGTGATGGCCTGCCTGAACTTGGTTGGGTCATCATCTACCATGATGCAATCCTCGCTCCCACCGTCACCGAGGATACCGTAGTATCTCTCAGGTGGATAAAGAACCCTACCAGATTCGTGGAGAGGCTGAGTTTCGTTGGAAACTATTGAATCCTTTGGTTCCACTAAATGATCATCCTAGTTTGTATAGCTGGAACTCCTTCCAGTTCTACCTCATGACCATAAATTTCTTCACAAGAAATTCCTTTTCTCAAAAGGTGGCATGCTGAGAAGCAAAACACCTTTTTCTCCTCAATTTGGTAGAAGATATATCCCCGCTAATGTTCGGGATATCCAACAAACTTACAGAACTGACCTTGCCCCGAGCTTGTCCGGATTTTGCTTTTCAACATAGGCCGGACAACCCCATATCTTAACTAGTTTAAGACATGTTTTCATCCCATTCCATATCTCATATGGAGTGGTTGGCACTGATTTGGATGGAACCCCATTCAATAAGTATGCAGCTTCTCAAGTGCATAACTCCAAAAGAAAACAGGTAAACCAGCAGTACTCATCATAGAGCGCGCCATATCTCATAGAGTGCGATACCTCCGCCCCGATACACCGTTGTGCTGTGGTGTACTCGAAGGAGTAAGCTGAGAGAGAATCATATTCTCCTTTTAGAAACTCCAGGAACACCATGCCCAAGTATTTTCCTCCTCGATCACATTGAAGGACTTTAATACTTCTACCCGTTTGGTTCTCTACTTCGTACTTATATTCCTTGAATTTCTCAAAATTTTCAGACTTGTGTTTCAACAAGAACACATGTCCGAATCTTAAGAGATCATCGATGAATGTAATGAAGTACAAAAAACCAATCCTGGCATCTGTAATGATAGGACCGTATACATCATCATGTATCCGTCCCAGAGTTTTGGAACTCTATCTCTGTTTCCAATAAACGGAGTACCGATCATTTTACCTTTGAGACATGACTGGCAAGTACATAAGATGAAAATACGAATGGATTCAAATATTCATCCTTATGTCACTTAGCTAGTTGTGTCTGTTTTATGTGACCTAGTCTACAATGCCACAAGAAAGATTCGTTCATTTCTGAACTACTCCTCTTGTGTGTGTTCTATGTACTTTGAACTGTGGTTTGATTTAGAACGTATATGCCATTACATAAGATGCCTGATCCAATCAACTCTTGATCAAGGAAAATGTTCACAACATTATCCTGTAATACAAAATTATAACCTTCTTTAACTTAATAAATAAACTGATGTAACGTTGTATATCAGGTTCGGTATGTAATAACATTCGTTCGTAATCAATGTATTTGGTAATACAAGGTGATATTTGCCAACTGATTTGGCTGCAACACTTGCACCATTCTCTACACTTAGAGACATATCACCCATTCCCTGTTCTCTACCTTTCTGTAGCCCATGTAACATATTACATATACGGGATCCTGATTCGGTATCACATACCCAGGACGTAGAGGATACTAAGAAACAGTTCTTGGTAATGAACACACCCGAAGAAGATGCATCAACATGCACTTTCTTCGATCGGGTTGCATGGGAATTCTGGTATTCCACTATTTCCTACTCAGTCTTATAACAATTTATAAGAAAGAACGGAACCAACGTTCCCCAGCATAATATAATAAGCAGGTTCGGTCAAAACATCCATATTATTATCTTGATTAAGGCGTGACATGGTCTCTACCAGGAGAGAGAGAGAGAACAAAATACTCTGTGTGCACTCTTGTAAGATTAGATTGGTTATTATTTTATCTAATCAGGATGACTCCCACTATTTTTATCAAATCTTCCTTCAAACCCTAAAAGGTAAGATTAGCCGGGATTAATTACACTCTACAAGTTCGCCAATCTTTCGACCAGGCCAGTGCTGGTATTTTGAGTGAGGTTCCTCGTGCTTTCGCACGGACCTAATTAAAAAAAATATCGTTTTCCCAGGAGTGTAACCCCTTTAACACCTTTCTAGACACCTACTTGATCGTCTAATTGTAATGTGTAAAACTCTCCCAGGAGTAACTCTTACTCGCAGTGGGTATCGGGATCCAACTATCTCATAGAAGGTATGCAATCTCATTGCAAATTTCAACACTTGAAATTCCCGATAATATTTTGCCCTTATCTTCTTATGACCTTGACGAAGGCCAACAAACCATAGACCGCTAGTCAAGTTCAACCCGTACATTTCATGATTGAATTAAACCCACCCGCACGACCCTTGACGAAGACCAACAAAGTCGCATGACTACCCTAATCCAATCGCATCACATGCTTAAGATGATAAGCAGTAATCACCTACCGCACACTACACTTTGACGAAGGCCAACAAACGCATCACGAATACTAAATACTACTTATCTAAAATGACGGAGGGCTACAACAGGTTTTTAAGAAAACCTTTTGCGTAATGAACTTGATCTCGTTGTAGAATCGAGTGATTTTGAAAAGGTGTGTTTTTGAGGCTTTTACTAGTTTTGCTGAAGAGGTCACTCCCGGTGAAGGGATCTCGGCTCCTTCCTCATCGAATGAGGTGCTGGATATTTCACAAATACCACTTTGCAAAGCATGAACTAAAAAGGAAATCAAAAGACAACACTGAGAGGGTTGTAGCATCTGCCAGTTTCGCAAAAGAGGTCACTCCCGGTGAAGGGATCTCGGCTCATTCCATATCGAATAAGGTGCTGGATATTCTACGAGAAATACCGCTATGCAAAGCAAGAACTAGAGCTACCAGTTTTTAAAACAAGATTCCACAACATCTTTAGGTTTCTTTTATTTCATTAATCTCATTAATGAAGTCCCATCAACTATGCTTCCTAAGCATCACAGAAGAAACGAAAGCAGCAATATTTATTATATATCATATATATAATATAAGTATTCGTCTCAGAATATCAAGTGATCACATTACAGAATATCAGCAGCAGAAGATACACATATGAAACATTGGGTATACTAGGAATTCCGTGTTTTAAATTAAGCCAGTAAAAAACACGGATTCTACGGTCGTGATGAATAGCCAAACCCACATCCCTAGACCCCTACGAGAGCGGCAAGCAACCCTACCAATTCTAGAGTTAGGAGACCCGATCTCAATTCCTTAAGATGGTCTCCCACTGGACTCTAGAACCCGGTTACTTGTGCTCCCCGCCTTGGGTCTATCCTAATGTGGAAAAGTAAATAATATACATCAATGGTGACATCATCCTCAACCCGGAAGTGCCCCAATAAAAGAATATTACATGAATGAAAATGATAAAACTCTCATCTCACATAAAAAAAAAACCCGGCTATTCAAACACGTCGATCCAATATAACATATCACAGCAACACATAACATCACATGTCATCAACATATGTAAATATACATATCCTAATTGTCGTTGACATATAGCAACGAAACCGGCGATACACCATATATTACACTTACGGTTGCAGAAAAGAAAGTGAAAACTACAACAGTTGGAATCCGCAACCACCTTAGACATCATAAAACCAATGTATCACATAATTTCGATTTCATTCCTAACCAAATAAATTCCTTAAACATCAAATGCCTAACAATTATAAAACCCGCATTTTAGTCTCGTTATTGAAAACTCTTTCTAATAACAAGTCGAGTAATTCAACAAGATTCCCAACATCCTGATCGAATGCTCGTCGGAAAGTTTAGTAGACGGCCGCACCCCCGATGCCGTCAACGAAGTGCACTTAGACGGAACACTGCGGCTGCGAGCACCCGAACGGATGCTTTTGGCGACGGGGTTCTCCTACAGTCACTTGGTCGGGGCTATAGGACATGGCTATCTAGTAAGGTTACCCGGCGAGTATCTGCGTACGCTACGTGATTGCGACGGACTTTTGATCCACATCAAAATTCCATGGCAACCGATCAAATGAGATTGAATTGCTAGATTTATAAAATTCAAATTAGTTGTCACATAACTAAATATGTGGATTCCAAATATTGTATTTCAATCACAGATAGCTAGACGATGTTAAACTTTTCGATCGAATAAACAAACACCCAAAATTTCCCAAAGAGGTCAACACTTGAGCGGAGTTTAAAAAATACCCAGAACATGCCACAACACTTATGGACCAACCGTAAAAGGGTCAATCCCTACATCACCTGTGGCGCCGCGGAACTACCACAAACTCTAGGGTTTGATGGCGGTTCCAACGGTCAAAGAATCGAGTTAGGGTTTCGTTCTTCTAGAGTGTCCATAGAAAACACTTGCATGATTTTCTGAAGCTTTTAAACTTGGAAAAAATCCAACTCTTGGAAAATTTCCAGCGAGGGAAAAATTGGGTTATTGATATCCGTTCGAACTTTTTAACGTCGTCTAAATAACCCGAATAGATGTTAGAATTACGATTATGAAACACTCCGAATAGCCTTTGTAGAAAGTTAACATCTCATGCAATTTCAGCAAAAACAAGCAACATCTGAAACACCAAAACCCAGTGACTGGAACACGATAAAAATTTGAAGCCTAGAAGACTTCCTAAAACCGGCCAGGCCGGATTTTCTTCACATGTGGCCAGCCAAATTCCGGCGAGGAGGGCTCAAATTTCTATGGTGTTCATGTCACATCTGTTGTATATAGTGCCTTTAGAGTCAATTATTGGATCACAGGTACGTGATTGCAATGATTGAGGGATGACCTATGCCGGTAGGACAGTCTTACTCAAGATGATAGTATGCTATCTGGTTTATCTTTATCATCGCGTACTGCTTCAGGTGATCTTACAGGTCACTATTACACGTTGATAGAGCCCTTAGGATTCTTGCTTGACAACCAGCAGTATGATGGCGATCATATACGTGGGAGCTGGGGTCTATAAGCATATCCTTAAAAGGTCCCTAGTCGTGAGAGTTTCGAGACTGGGCATCGATACTCCATTAGTAGACTAGTGTATACAGTCGAGACCCCGACGAAGGGCGGTAGCTGGTCTCACAAGCCATTGGTGTCAGTTGGTTCACCTAAGATGTATACAGGTGCTCATTGGGTTATGAGTACACCGGACAGGACTCGCCGGGAATATGCTAGTTGGTATTATACCAAGCGTCAGATAGCAGTTCCGTGGTGACATGTGTATAGGTTAGTTCATCGACCTGAGATCGTCATTTGTCTCGTGTGAGTTCCCACTGTACTTTGATTACTACCCTACCACGGCTCAAAGGAGTCGTGCAAACAGGTTTTAGTTGGGTACAGTCCCGAGCCACATGGAGGCAGTAAGCGGATCGGCAGGGGTTCGTCTCTCCCGGTATTGGGGGTGAGGTCGTGCTGTGTCTAGGAGAGCCATTACATGAAGTCCTTGGCCAAGGCAGGAGATTTACTGGTAGGTATTCCAGTAGTATCTCAGGGTGTTCTGGGCTACACTTCGACACGACTTGTATCGCTTTTAGGGGTCTGACTTTTACCAACCCCCTAGGCCAGCCATGCAATGCTCATAGACGAACGGACCGGACTGTACGGATATTGTCACTGACAGGCTCAGTAGGGTGTCATGATGAGTTCGCTCATTGACCTCCCTTTTGGTCAATACTTGGTAGCCCGTTACGTATGGCTAATACCTCTGACGTGCTAGTGGTTAAATCCACAGCCAAAGTATTGACGAGTCTTTAGAGTCCTCCACAGACAGTTTCTCAAGTTTCGGGCGAAACGTTGTAGAGGACATATAGTTTTATGGCAGGGTTCGAACGTACGCGTGCACTTGTGCACGTATCATGGTTCGGACGGATAATACTAGCGGCTTTGGTATAAGCCAAATCCTAGTATTATATAGTGTAGATTTTGTCTCATTGCATTTGTATTCCGTCGGAATACAAATGCGGGTATGTATATACAGTCGCGGGGTTTTCCTGTAATTTTTTACCGGATCGCTTTTTGAAGTTGCCAGCTTGCTTTCCCTTTTCAGCCATTTTCGTTTCTTTCTTTCCTTGGCTGAATTTTCCATGGAGGGGCTTATTTGCAAATGTGCAAATTAGCAAAGTGGAGGGGGGTTTTTGTGGTAAGAGTTGATGGTTGATGGTGAGTGTTGAGGTTGATTCTTTTTGAATCATTTCCTTTGCATTTATTATGAGAGGATTGAGTTGGATGGGGGTGTGACATTTTTTCCTCATTATCATCACACATTTTCTTATGCTATTTTTCTTTCCTCTTCATTTTTTCCAGAAGGGGCCGGCCACTTCTAGTGTTGGGGCTGTCCAAAATTTTGGTGGAGGGTTTTCATCTCATTTGCTTGCACAAAAATGACATAATTCCATTTTCAAAGCTCATCTCCAAAGTTCATTCCTCCATCTCCAAATGGCAACTTCTAATAACCCTCGAGGCAAAGTAATCTACGTATAGTTTACAGTAATCTTGGACACATCGGCTAGCCAACTTCATGCCCGAGTTGCCTCGGTTCAGAAGTGGGAGCCCTAAAGGGACTTCTCGATGTGGTGCCCTTTTCCGACGAGGAGATCGAGACTGGAGATGCCGCGAGGGGATCGGGATGGTGGCCGAAGATCGAAGGACACGGATCGCTCGGTATAGCTCTCTACCCCTTTCACTAGTTAGCTAGCAGTAGGTTAATGGTCCGATCCGGGTTTTAAGCATACGATAGCACCGGTTTTCTAGTTTGAAAAAGTTTTCGTTTCCGCATTTTGGCTTCGTACAGACGGTCGGGGCGCTACCGTAGACTTACATGGTATCAGAGCCACGCCATTATCCTTTTCTAGCTTGCTCTAACGTGTTTAGAACTTCGATCGAAGGAAAATTCCAAAGACCAAATTTTCAAGCATCAGTTTCTGTCGAAATTTTTTAGTTGTCAAAAAGTTATTTGGTATGTTGCAGAAATACGTGCAGGGTTTTTTAAGACATCTGGGAAAATTTGGTAGCAAGATGCTACAGTATAGCCACGGAACCGCGGCCATACCCTTGTTTTGGCCGCGGTTCCGCCACCATTTAGTGGCCTCTCTGCTTCAAAATTTCTACAGTGATCTTAATCATGGAAATGGGGTTTCTGGAATATTCTGTTTGGGCCCAGATTTATTTTGAGTGCTATAGTTGTGCTTGGAGCCCACTTTGGAAAATTTTGTCGATCGAAAATTTTAAACATGTTAGTTCACAGTATTTACATTATATCTGCGACCGTGAATGTCATTTGATCGGTAAATCCTGTCTAATTGCTATAGTTCTTTTAGACGGATTTGCGAACGTGACATTCACGTTGATGTTCTGTGTTGTGCTATGATGTTGCGGATTTGTCATGGTGGATAGCCTGGTGCAATGGTAGTACAGTTTGGTTATATTTGTAAATTTGATATTGCGGGACGAGCGTCCGACATGTGGACTGCCGTCATTGCTTGTTTGTATATTATTCTTTTGGGGCACAACCGGGCTGAGGTCGATGTACCCGTTGTATATATATTTTTACTTTCTGTACTAGGATTACCCCGCGGAGGGGTGCACGGGTAGCCGGGTTCTAGAGGGCAACAGGCCCGCATCTCATGGCTTTGAGATGGAGGGGGCTTCACTCTAGAATTGGCGGGCTATTTGCTGCACTCGTAGGGGGTACAAGTTGACCTAAGGAGGGGTGCTCAAGTTACCGAATTCCGTGAAGTGCTGGGTAGTCCATTCACGTTGTTGAAGGGGGCTGCCTCGCTTCAGGTTTTGGCGGGTAACTTGCCGCGTCCGTAGGGGTCTAGGATTTCATTGCACAGGCTATCCACACGACCATGGGAACGTCGGGTTTCAGTAGCGGCTCTATGAAACCCGGGGATCCCAAATATCCGTATTGTTCTGTGATGCTTATTATATTTCTGTGTTGTTGGATTTTATCACGCTTTGAGCGAATATTATATATTGATATATATACTAGTAGATGTTGTATATGTTTTACACCCGCGCTAGTCCAGTCCCTGCTCTGTCGTTAGTTAAGTAACCTAACGGGTGATGACGGGACCCAGTGGCGAATGCGAATGGCATATACGTACATCGTATTTTCGTTCTTTATTGGTGCGATCAATTGATGGGACTGCGTTGATTTGGATCAATGCAAGCTAAACAAACCTATTCTGATGTTGTAGGAACAATTTTTCAAAAAGCTGTTATTGCAAGGGCATTCTCTTTTGTTTTGCACAGTGGTATTCGGTTATGAATATCCAGCACCTCAGTCGACGAGGCAAGGGCCGAGATCCCTTCATCGGGAGTTACCCATTGGACAGAAGTTTGCGTTAGGGCAATAACTTCACTATAGTCGATTACATTTTGCTTTGCATCGTGGTATTCAGTTGGAATATCCTGCACCTCATTCTACGGGGAAAGAGCCGAGATCCCTTCACCAGGAGTGACCTCTTTAACAAAGGGTTTTGCCACTATATTTTTATAAAAAGCTATCCGGTTCCTTCAACGATATCAAGTTCATTACGTTAAAGGTTTTTCTCCAAAAACCATTCGTAGCCCTCCGTCATTTCAGAAAGGTAGCACTTAGTATTCATGCTATGTATGTTGGCCTTCGTCAAGGCATAGTGTATGGTAGCTATTTGTTACTTTTCTGCAGTATAGATAGATGCGTTGGTTTGGGACAGTCGTACTACTATTTTGGCCTTCGTCAAGGGTATGTACGGGTGGGTTCAAATTAACCTGGATAATGACGGGTAGAACTTGACATGTGACTTATGATATGTTGGCCTTCGTCAAGGTCATAAAAGAATGGGGTAAAAATCTCATCGGGAGTTTCTAAAGAAACTGAAACTTGCCAGGTATGCGCATACCTTCTGGAGTGTGATAACGTGAGTGGATTCCATCACGTTATCATGCGATGATAGTTGGATCCCGATTCCCACTGATGAGTTGATTTACTCCTCGGGTGATCCCGACTAATTCTTCTTTCAGGTTTGGAGGAGAATTTGAGGTTACAGTGGGAGGTTTCCTGATTAGATAAAGTGATAACCATTCCGATCTAAGTTAGAGTGCACGCAGAGTGTTTCTTTTCTCTCTCTCTTTGGCAGCGACCATGGCCCGACCCTAGACTATGACTCAGTGACCAAGATTAACCGAACCTTCTTAAACACTGGCTTTTGGATTGTCAGAGTTGCAAACCTCATTGTCACTCCTACTTTTACCCTTTTCTCCAGAACACCCCGTATTACTACGAACATCCACTTCCATTGGATAAAACCATCGTATGGTTATATACGAACTCGAAGGAACTTGTTCCAGATTCGAGGATGGTTTCCGTTTCTGGAGAAAACGAATAGGACTATTCAGTTGTCTTTTCCTTTTACCTTCTCTCAGGTTGCAAGTGCTCCTTAGATTAGGACGGTACACCTATTACGCTAATTGGATAGTCTTCTTCCAAACCATAGGCAGGTGCCGAACAGTAGGGAAGGAAGAAAACCATTTAGCCTAACGATGGTGTACAGAAGGTAATAAGTTAAGACAAATAAAGGGATTAGTAAGAGGGCAAAGTAAATTGCGACTGCTATTCACGACCAAAACCAAGTATTTCATCACCACTCCTATTTCACCTTTGTATTTCTCCAGGACACTTCGTATCACTACGAAGATCCACAGTTTATTGGATACTCCATCGTATGGTTATATACGAACTCGAAGGAACTTGTTCCAGTTCGGGGATTGATTCTGGTTCAGGAGAAATAGGAATAAGGTTTTATTCAGTTGTCTTTTATCTTTACCTTCTCTCGGGTTGCGAGTGCTCTTAGGATTAGGACAGTACACCTATTACGCTTAATGGATAGTCTTCTTCCAAACCATAGGCTGGTGCCGAACGGTAGGAAAGGAAAAAAACCATTTAGTCTAACGATGGTGTCCTCAGAGTCAATTATTGGATCACAGGCACGTGATTGCAATGATTGAGGGAGGACCTATGCCGGTAGGACAGTCTTACTCAAGATGATAGTATGCTATCTGGTTTATCTTTATCATCGCGTACTACTTCAGGTGACCTTACAGGTCACTATTACACGTTGATAGAGCCCTTAGGATTCTTGCTTGACGACCAGCAGTATGATGGCGATCATATACGTGGGAGCTGGGGTCTATAAGCATATCCTTAAAAGGTCCCTAATCGTGGGAGTTTCGAGACTGGGCATTGATACTCCATTAGTAGAATAGTGTATACAGTCGAGACCCCGACGAGGGGCGGTGGCTGGTCTCACAAGCCATTGGTGTCAGTTGGTTCACCTAAGATGTATACAGGTACTCATTGGGTTATGAGTACACCGGACAGGACTCGCCAGGAATATGCTAGTTGGTATTATACCTAGCGTCAGATAGCAGTTCCCTGGTGACATGTGTACAGGTTAGTTCATCGACTTGAGATCGTCATTTGTCTCGTGTGAGTTCCCACTGTACTTTGATTACTACCCTACCACGGCTCAAAGGAGTCGTGCAAACAGGTTTTAGTTGGGTACAGTCCCGAGCCACATGGAGGCAGTGAGTGGATCGGCAGGGGTACGTCTCTCCCGGTATTGGGGGTGAGGTCGTGCTGTGTCTAGGAGAGCCATTACACAAAGTCTTTGGCCAAGGCAGGAGATTTACTGGTAGGTATTCCAGTAGTATTTCAGGGTGTTCTGGGCTATACTCCGACACGACTTGTACCACTTTTGGGGGTCTGACTTTTACCAACCCCCAAGATCCGCCATGCGATGCTCATAGACGAACGGACCGGACTGTATGGATATTGTCACTGACAGGCTCAGTAGGGTGTCAGAATGAGTTCGCTCATCGACCTCCCTTTTGGTCAATACTTGGTAGCCCGTTACGTACGGCTAATACCTCTGACGTGCTAGTGGTTAAATCCACAGCCAAAGTATTGACGAGTCTTTAGAGTCCCCCACAGACAGTTTCTTAAGTTTCGGGCGAAACGTTGTAGAGGCCATATGGTTTTATGGCAAGGTTCGAACGTACGCGTGCACTTGTGCACGTATCATGGTTCAGACGGATAATACTAGCGGCTTTGGTATAAGCCAGATCCTAGTATTATACAGTGTAGATTTTGTCTTATTGCATTTGTATTCCGTCGGAATACAAATGCGGGTATGTATATACAGTCGCGGGGTTTTCCTGTAATTTGTTACTGGATCGCTTTTTGAAATTACCAGCTTACTTTCCCTTTTCAGCCATTTTCCTTTCTTTCTTTCCTTGGCTGAATTTTCCATGAAGGGGTTTATTTGCAAATGTGCAGATTAGCAAAGTGGAGGGGTTTTTTTGTGGTAAGAGTTGATGGTTGATGGTGAGTGTTGAGGTTGATTCTTTTTGAATCATTTCATTTGCATTTATTATGAGAGGATTGAGTTGGATGGGGGTGTGACATTTTTTCCTCATTATCATCACACATTTGCTTATGCTATTTTTCTTTCCTCTTCATTTTTTCCACAAGGGGCTGGCCACTTCTAGTGTGGGGGCTGTCCAAAATTTTGGTGGAGGGTTTTCAACTCATTTGCTTGCACAAAAATGACATAGTTCCATTTTCAAAGCTCATCTCCAAAGTTCATTCCTCCATCTCCAAATGGCAACTTCTAATAACCCCTCGAGACAAAGTGATCTACATATAGTCTACAGCAATCTTGGACACGTCGGCTAGCCAACTTCGTGTCTGAATTGCCTCGGTTCAGAAGTGGGAGCTCATAAAAGGACATCTCGATGTGGTTCCCTTTTCCAACGAGGAGATCGAGACCGGAAATGCCGCGAGGAGATCGGGATGGTGGCCGAAGACCGAAGGACACGGATCGCTCGGTATAGCTCTCTACCCCTTTCTCTAGTTAGCTAGTAGTAGGTTAATAGTCCGATCCGGGTTTTAAGCATATGATAGCGCCGGTTTTCTAGTTTGAAAAAGTTTTCGTTTCCTCATTTTGGCCTCGTACAGATGGTCGGGGCGCTACCGTAGTCTTACAACATCTCATGCAACATTCTGCAACTGCTTAAAAAAAATTTTAGACACTCAGAAAAATTCAACAGAAATTGGGTTTATGTTTCGATTGTTTCGGAGTTGTTTAGGTTTCGTAAACCTTCAAATATCTTCTAATTCTCTAGCATGGCTCTGATACCACTGCAGGATTACCTAGGGCAGCAGCAAGGTTTCGGGAGGCATCATCCATGCCGTTTTTCAAAAAAAATTGTCGTACTAAAGAACCCTAACCTAGAATCTTAAGTAGAGAATTAGACGAACAAGCATGTAAACAACTTTACATCTAAGCGAACGAGGAATACAACCTTTGTAAACTGGTCCTTCACTTCAATAGCTCCGTGTAGTAGTCCCTTCACTCCAAGTAGTGATCTCCCGGACTCTAGTGAGGCTCCACAAGGTGAAATGAACAAGCTTGCTTGAAGTCTTCGAGGCCGAAGATAATCTACGTTGAAAAGACACTAACTTAAGTTACCTCTTCACTAAGTGATGAACTAGTGAAGAAACAACCCAGTCTAAATGGCTAGTAGAGAAGAGGTTGATGAAGTAGGAATTTTTCTCACTTTAGAAATAATTTTCTCACTATATTTCTTTACCTCTCATGAAGCTAGAAAGCTTTTGGAGATGAGGAAGAAGATGAAATGTGAATGGAAGAATGAGTAAGAATGGCAATCATGGATGAGTTAGTATCATATACTAACTCATGTAGAAACTAAACCATGGCTAACAATAATGGTTAGGTTAATAAATATCTACATATAAAACAAAACTAGTGGACTAAATCAAAAATACTTTATGCTTCTCCAAGCTTCTAAGCATGACAATTTCCGACTAATATTGAATTACTTTAAATAGATAAAACCTCACATTATTATAAGCATGGTGTGAGTCTCATACACCCATGTAATATATATCATCTAGCATGACACAAAATAATGTACATTAATATATATCACATATATACTAAGTGTACAGAAGTGAGAAAAAGAAATCTTAAGTGAGCTAATATTAGTTAATGTAATTTAATATATCAAATATATAATTTTATATTAAAGTATTAAATCAACACTTGATTTAATAATCCGGCTATATCACATACAACCGACCAATATCAAATATATCAACTTATCAAATCAACACTTGATTCGACAGCCCGACTATATCACATATAACCGACCGATATCACATATCGCGAGAATAGAATACGGTATCACATACTCGTATTAATCTCGGTCTCGCACATATAACATATGTGCTCCTACTTCATTTCTCTTAAGCCAGGAAACCTCTGTGTAGGACTCTAAAGACTCGTCAATACACTGGCAGTAGGTGGTGATCATATCAGTCACTCATAAGCCGCAAGCAGTCTGCTAAACGTAACGGCCACCCGAGTATTGAACGATCAGAAGATTAACAAGCAAGCTTGCTTATTTTCCTACGAATCCAATCAGTAACACTACCGTATAGTCCGGTCTCCTCGTCATATATGCCGCATATCACTGCCTGGGGGTGGTAAAATGTCAGACCCCAATAGCCTGATAAGTCATGCCGATGCAAGGTCCATAACAGTTCGAAAAACTACTGATAACACTTACCAGTAAATCTCAGCAACCGTGGCCAGGGATTTCCTGTTATGGCCAATCGAGCATAGCGCAACATTAACCCCCAAGACCGGGAGAGACGAAATCCCCTCCTATCACTCATTGCCTCCATGTGACTCGGGACTGTACCCAAAAACCACCATTTTGCACGATCTCTTGAACGTGGTAAGGTGGAAATCAAAGCACAGTAGGAATCATACAAGACTCTATGATGATCTCGGGTCGACAGACTAACCTGTACCAGTGTCACCAGAGAACTGCTATCTGACGATATGTATAATA
Organism: Agapanthus africanus; assembly: GCA_030015575.1. Lineage (NCBI taxonomy): Eukaryota > Viridiplantae > Streptophyta > Magnoliopsida > Asparagales > Amaryllidaceae > Agapanthus > Agapanthus africanus. Next base: position 247,340,148 of record CM057343.1, on the reverse strand, counting down.
CCATCTAAGAGTTCTCGGAGAGTCCGTTCAGTGTACCCAGTCTCTACTGACCACCCGTATACCTTCTCTGATGTCAAACACCAATGGATGTGGAATCATCCATCGCCCATCATATGGGTCAAGAAGCGTATACGCTAGTCTACTCTGGAATATTGATGCCCCGTCTCGATCTCAAAAGACTAGGAACATTTCAAGGATGTACTTACCGAGTACCCTGATCCCTACTAGTATGATCTCCATCATAATCCCGGTAGTCTATTACTCATCCTAAGGGCTTTATCAACATGTAATAGAAAGACAATAAGTGAAAATGTTAAGATAAAGTGCAACAAGATATCATAATATCATGTCGAGCAAGAAAGTCCTCCTTATATATGTCCAAGCATCCACTACAATATAAATCGTATGTTCAGTAATGGCCTCTAGGACATACATATAACTAACAATCTCCCACTTACACTAAGGCCATTTGTTGTAGTATCTCATACCCAGTGTCCTATAAAAGGATCTCTGGGAAAAAGCCTCTGTGAGTGGATCCGTCGTATTATCCTTCGCGTCAATTCTCCTAACCTCGATCCCTTGGAGATCAGCCATCTCCCTGATCAAATGATACTGCCTCAGAATATGTCTGGAATGCTGATAGAACCTGCGTTCCTAGGCCAAAGCCACAACTCCATTGTTGTCACAATAACATTTATTGGACGCTCAATGGTAAGAACCATGTTCATCTCATGAACAAGAAATGTCCAGATATCCATTTTGGTAGCATCGTTGGTAGCGATGTATCCAGCCTTTATCGTCTAGTATGTCACGGTATCTAGCTTGGAACTCTTCCAACATACCGTCCCTCCACTGAAGGTAAAGACAAAGCCTGTGACTGACTATCAGTCGACCTTATCACTCTGGAAGCTCGAACCAAGAACATTCTTTTAGTTCTTCTCAAGTACTTAAGAATGTTCTTCAAAGCTATACAGTGATTCTCCCAAGATCCGATTGATCCCTGATCACTACTCCTAGTGAGTTAGCTACATCTAGTCTGGTACATAACATCGCATACATGATAGAGCCTAGTGCCGAAGCATAGGATATCCCTTATACGCGAACTCTTTCCAAATATGTCTTGGGAGACATCCTTTAGGAGAGAGTGATTCCAGAGTAAGTGGGAGAACCACCGCGCTTAGAATCTTCCATACTAAACCCCTTTAGTGTCACGACCCAAAGTTTGGATGTGACCGGCACTTAGATTGTATAATATCTAAAGATATATACACAATCCGAGTAAGCAGAAAACCAAGATCAAAATCCTTTCTGCGGAATTCTTTATAAAAATTTAGATTTTAAATAAAAATCATAGTTTTTATTGAATTAAAATATAAACAAGTATAAGGTGTTAAATTTGGTTGTGTCCCTAGTTGGACTCAACAATATCAACAGCGGAAGTGAGAATTCAGTATATAGGATATAAATAAGAATCTCAGACATAAAGAAAAGAAATAACAGTTTATAGAACTAACGATCTCAACTGTCAAATAATATAAATATAATCATCTCTCACTCTAAGTCAAAATACAGGTTTGATGGAGATTTTCTAGATACAAAATATAATACCAAAAGAGAAGGTTACTACATATGTAACCCACCTATCAAAAGATGCGGTAAAAACTGCAAAAGTGAATCTGCACGGCCGCTAACCGTCCACTCTACCCCTGTAAGGAACTGTGGCACAACGGGTGTGAGTTGCCAACTCAGTGAATATAACCAACATCTAACGGTTAATAATGTAAGTATGACTATCATAACTAACTGAAATGAGAGCAAATATGATGTACTATAGTATATGGAAAGCATGAATCTATACTACGAATCACATACACAAAACTGAAATCTCATCATTTATTTCCAATAAAATCCATTTCTCCGTTTCCATCATCGACACAAAACTTCCCTTTCTCGCAGGCATCATTACTCGAATGATCCTGTAATCAACAATACTGGTCGGTATCATCTAGATATCCGCCGCATTTCACAACTATCTCCGGTATCGAGTATCCTCGCTAGGCTCGCCCGTCTCAAATGCGGCTATCCTGCCCCTCGGTCTCGACCGGGTCCACCATGTATACAACTGTATATCTCCCCCACTCAGTCTAGATAACTTATAAATCCGCGACCGTATATCTCCCCCACTCGGTCAGGAATATAATCAAATCATAAAAACATCTCATGGTGGACATGTCACATCAATCATGAAAATCACTGGATTTATGCAATAGTAAACAAAACTCAAAACCATAAATCCTCTATAATACAATTACCTCTTATATCAACATAGAATACTCAATTACTAAACATGATATCAATGATGCAATTTATTTATATAATTAATGTTTAAGGTATGATATGAATCATTTTTAACAAGAATTTTGCTAAGTGTAAAAGTGTCATGGTAATATCGACGAGGTGTAGTGTAACAAGTAAGATGTGCACGTGGCATAACTCGTCGATACTTATGCAGTGTTCTAGCAACAAAAGTAAATTATATGTAGATATGAGTGTATATTATCAATTTAGCATACCAAAGTAAAGCATTTATTTAATTAAACTACGGGCGTAACACGCTATCTTTATAAAATTCCCCTGTAGATGTTTAGTCTACTCACCGGAAAACATCGTATCTACTCAGGAACTGCCAATCCTTTTCCTTTCCTCACGGCCTACGAAATTCCCGTATTTAAATCTAACATCAAAAATTAACTTATATAACGAAACGGATACTCCGACACGGCGAATATGAAAAACACCCGTTCCCACGTACTAGTTATATTGTATACGACTATATCAAGCTATTTAACACTTAACCTTACTGGAATCTTACCCGACTCTGCATCGCGACAGAAAACAGATCGCGATACGCTTTAACCGTGTCGTATTTTGGTTGTTTAGATACCCTTTTCCGATATTAGATCCCAGATTTTCTATACAGTTAAATTAACTTATTTAAACAATACCAGAATGACCAAAATTCTACACAGAAACCTACCCAACAAACCAAAACTCCATGGCTCCCTAATAATCCGGCGACGCCGGAATTTTCCTTAAGGTCGCCGGCCAAAATCCAATCTCCCCATCTCATATTCCTATGAGTTGTTCTAGGTTTAATATACATCATTAATACCCTGTTTAGTTAAATCAATTCCTCTCTAAATTACAGCAGATTCAAACAGAGCCTAGTTTTTACTAAAATACGATATTATAGAACTTGTTCATTTCAAATTAAACTAATTACAGAATCTCAATTCCTACCGTGGATAAGAATTTTACCTATACTTAATTTGATGGAATAACACCCTCCAAGATGCACAAGCTCCTTGTCCTAACTTGATGGTGAGGAAATTCTAGAACTTAGCTTTACTTCTCCTTTCTCTTGCTCTCCTTTGTTTGGCTTTAGTTTTCTTTTCTTTTCTTTAAATTTTTAGGTTTTGCTTTTGCTACTGAACTGAATATATGTTATATATATGAGAGAAGGAAGGGATAAGGTGAAAGAGGAGGTGTCAAAAGCCAAGGGTGCTATCTTCATGCAAGGAGGAGGTGTTGGTGTATGTGTGTGCATGCAAAGAAGTGATGGCAATGCATTATCCTTCTATTAGATTTATCTTAAGATAAAATTTCTGAACAAAAAACCTAAATTTACCTCTTTTTCACTTAAACCCTAATTAAATTCTCAATTGCACAAGTTCCTATACTTTACCTTGAAACCCTTCACAACTTAAGTTATTACAAACCACCCTTTTTATTAAAATGAAGCTAAAATTCTCACTAAAACCCTTATAATTTATTTATGTTGCATACTAAAATTTTAAGTTAAATTGTTTTACTTACCTCTTATGAAAATGTCTTATTTGGTTTTAATAGCTTTTTAATTTAATCTTTTATTATTTAATTATTTAATTTTATTTATTTCTAAATTTTCAAAATGTTACAATATTTCCCCCCTTAAGAAAATTCGGTCCCCAAATTTAAAATTTAACTGGACATACCTTCGAAAATATGTGGAAATTTCTTCAGCATCGCATCCTCGGTCTCCTAAGTAATCTCCTGGCGATTCTTTCCTTACCAAAGAACCTTTATAGATAGAAGTACCCTTGATCTTAGTTTCTTGGCCTGCCTGTTTAGAATAGCGACTGGATGCACTGTGTAGGATAAATCTGACTCAAGCTGTAAGGTCTGATGCTGGATCGCATGAGAAGGATCGTGAAGATATTTGCGAAGCATCAACACATGAAACACTGGATGCACATCGGGAAAACTCGGTGGAAGTGCTAAACGATACGCTACAGCACCCACTCTTTCCAGAATCTCGTAAGTCTAACATATCTGGGACTGAGCTTCCCCTTTTTCCCGAAACGCATCACACCTTTCATCGGAGACACACGAAGAAACACATGATCTCCCACTTCAAACTCGAGTCTACGACGTCGTCGATCTGCATATGATTTCTGTCTGCACTGGTCCGCCCTCATTCTATCCCGTATCAATTGAATCTTCTCTGTAGTCTCCTGTACTATCTGCGGTCCGAAAATGCTACTCTCGCTCAGTTCCGTCCAGCAAACGGGTGATCGACAATTCCTCCCATATAAAGCTTCAAAGGGTACCATCTGGATCGTCTCCTGAAAACTGTTGTTGTACAAAAATTCTATCAAAGGTAGGTGACGGTCCCAACTACCACCAAAATCAAGACTACAAGCCCGAAGCATATCCTCTAGTGTCTGTGGGTGAAAAGCCGTGCTAAAGCTCAATCGTGTGCCAAGAGCTTCTTGAAGTTTTTGCCATAGCCTGCTGGTAAACTGGGTACCCCGATCTGATACTAGCACGTCGGAACTCCATGTAAACGTACAATCTCATCGATATAAATCTGAGCATACTGTGCAAATCCATACATCGCCTTCACTGGGAGAAAATGAGCTGCCTTTGTCAATCTATCTACAATTACCCAAATGGAATCATACCCTCTACTAGTCCTGGGTAGACTCACAACAAAATCCATGGAAATTTGTTCCCATTTCCACTCTGGAATAGGCAAGGGCTGCAACTCTCCGGCTGGCCACTGGTGTTCAGCTTTGATTTGCTGACAAGTCAAGCATCTCGAAACAAACTCCGCAACATCCCTCTTCATTCCTTCCCACTAGTAAACATCCTTTAAGTCATGATACATCTTGGTGGAACCAGGATGAATACTATACGCTGATCGATGGGCTTCCTCTAATATCTCACGCCTCAATCCATCTGAATCTGGTACACAAAGACGGGTCCCAAAACATAATACCCCACTGTCATCAATCACAAACTCCGACTCTCTGCCCTGCCTAACTTGATCCATAATCTCTGTCATACGAGCATCTGCGGGCTGTGTCTCTCGAATACGATCTAATAACTGAGGTCGGGTGCGAACATGTGCTAACTGTCCTTCTGTCGGGGTGAACTCAAACTGTATACGACTATCACATAAAATCTGCCAGTCTGTAGAAGACTGTCCCTGCAAAGTGCGCAAATGAGATAATCTACTTCCAGGTCTCCGACTCAAAGCATCTGTTACAACATTCGCTTTGCCTGGATGATACAAGATCTCACAATCGTAAACTTTCACCAGTTCCATCCATCTACGCTGCCTTAAGTTCAGATCCCTCTACTGAAAAATATACTTCAAACTCTTATGATCTGTGAAGATTTGGCACGACTCTCCATACAAGTAATGCCTCCAAATCTTCAATGCGAAAACTACAGCAGCCATCTCCAAATCATGAGTATGGTAGTTTTGTTCGTGCCTCTTCAACTGTTGAGAAGCATAAGCTACAACCCTACCGTGCTGCTTCAACACACAGCCTAAACCCACTCTAGAGGCATCACAATACACAACAAAGTCACCTGACCCAGAAGGTAACGTTAATACAGGTGCAGTTGTCAAGTGGGTCTTCAACTGCTGGAAACTATGCTTACATGCATCTGTCCATAGAAATGGAACCTCCTTCCTAGTCAGCCTGGTCAGCGGTGCAGTGATCTGAGAGAAGTCCTGCACAAAGCGTCGGTAATACCCTGCCAGACCTAAGAAACTCCAAACCTCTGTAACTGACACCGGTCTGGGCTAGTGCTGTACCGCTTCAATCTTCTTCAGGTCTACACATATACCCTCTCTCGTAACCACGTGACCTAAGAATTCCACACTATCTAGCCAGAAAGCACACTTGGAGAATTTTGCAAACAGCTGATGCTCCTTCAAGGTCTGCAACGTGATACGCAAATGCTGTTCGTGCTCCTCCCGACTTCGGGAATAAACGAGAATATCATCTATGAATACAATGATAAACTGATTAAGGAAGGGCCTGAAGATACGGTTTATCATATCCATAAAAGCTGCTAGGGCGTTGGTGAGTCCGAACGACATCACTAGAAACTCATAATACCCATATCGTGTGCGAAACGCAGTCTTCGGAATGTCATCCTTCCGAACCTTTAACTGGTGATACCCTGACCACAAATCAATCTTAGAGAAGTAGCCAGCTCCCTGCAACTGATCAACCAAGTCATCTATACGTGGTAGTGGATACCTGTTTCTCACAGTGACGCGATTCAGCAGTCGGTAGTCGATGCACAGTCTCATACTACCGTCCTTCTTCTTTACAAATAACACAGGAGCTCCCCACGGTGATACACCGGGATGAACTAGTCCTCTATCTAACAACTCTTGCAATTGGCTTTTAAGTTCCTTCAACTCCGTCGGGGCCATTCGATATGGTGGTATAGAAATAGGCCCCGCACTCGGAATCAAGTCGATGCAAAATTCAATGTCACGATCGGGTGGCAATCCTGATAACTCGGCAGGAAATACCTCAGGAAATTCTCGTGCGATTGGAATCCGGTCCAATGGAACCTCAGCGACTCCTAAGTCCTGAACAAACGCCAAAAACCCATGACAACCCTTCTTCAAGAGTCGCCCTGCACAAAGAGCAGAAATCATGTTGGCAGGAGTAATATTGCAGTCCCCCTGCACAACAAAAACTGGTTCATCTAGAAAACAAAATCTAACCGCCTTCCCCCGACAATCTACATAGGCATGACAAGCGGCCAACCAATCCATACCAAGAAGTATATCAAAATCTAACATATCCAGGAGAATCAGATCAACTAGCGAATCTCTATCACCAATACGCACAGAACATGATCTGAATACGTGCCGAGCTATAAAAGAATTTCCTACCGGGGTAATCACCACTAATGGTAACTCTAACAATGACGACTCTTTCCCCAAAGAAAGTGCAAAGAGTGAAGATACATAAGAATGTGTAGAACAGGGATCAAATAAAATATGTGCCTCTAACGAACATACTGCAAGAGTACCTGTCACGACTGCATTTAATGCCTGGGCATCCTGTAGAGTCAGCGCAAAAACTTATGCCTGGCCCCTGCCCGTATCCTGTCGTCCTCTACCTCTATCTCTTCGACCTCTCTGAGAATGTCCTGCAAGGCCTCTACCTCGTGGTGCAGCTGTCTGGCGTGTAGTGCCAACTGGAGGAGGAAGTAAACCCACCGGTGTAGAAGGTGGAGGGGGTAAAGCAGCCTGTGGGACAACGGTCCCTCTCTGGGATCTACAATCCCGTGCAAAATGTCCTGGAAGTCCGCAACTAAAACATATAAATGGGGCCCTCTGATCCTCGGGTTAAGAACTGTACATCTGACCCTGAGTCCAGCCTCATCCGAAACTGCGGCCTGGAGTGTACCTACCTCTATCTCTGTCAAACTGCCTAGTCATCGGCCTAAACGGTCTACTCATTTTTAGCTCTGGAACAACCACTGCCTCACTCAAACGCTCCTCTACTCGTATCGCTGCATCCATGGCCTGCGCATATGTATCAAAATGCTGGGAGCCTATAGCTAGATACAACTGCATGTCCAGACTCCGTAGAAACCTCTTCACCCGAAGCTCCTCTGTAGGAACTAAATATGGAGCATAGCGTGATAACTGGGTAAATCGTAAATCATAATCTGCCACCGACATACTCGCCGATTTCCGCAGTGCTTCAAAACTGCTAGATCTAGCGTCCCTCACACTTTGTGGAAGAAATCTGGCAAGAAAGACCTCGGAAAAATCGGTCCACGACATCGGAGGAAGACCCGTAGCTCGCCCTCTCTCCATCGACTCACACCACTCCTGTGCAAGTCCCTCTAAATAAAAGCTAGTCAACTCAACTGACCTCGCATCAGAACATCACAATGATCTGCTAATCCTCGCCATCCTATCAAGAAATGACTGAGGATCCTCCGCTACATCTGTCCCTGTAAATACCGGAGGCCTCAAACTCATAAACACTGCAAGCGATACCTCCATCACCCTCGTATCTACAAGTGCCACCGTCTGCGCAGGCAGTACCTCGGACTCTGCCACAGTCGGTGCCAGATCCAGTCTCAGTACTCGAGTGGCCTCAGCTAACTGTCCTACCACTCGCAGCAATCCTAATATGCCCTCCTCTATCCTAGTCATGCGATCTGGAGGAGGATCAACATGCTCATGCACCGCCGGAACGTCCAGTGTATCAGTCGCCGTCACAGGTGGATTCGCCCTAGCTGCATCTCTGGCTGCGGCTAGCCTAGCTCACGTAGCCATAGCAACTGGAATAAGAAATGAGAGTTGATAAGGCTTATGAATAGAAACAATCAATAATAGGGAGTCAAAGGGATGACAATCAAGACATACATCCTAAGGTTAATTAGGCTGAGTATGGTAACGTAAATATACCGCAGAACATACGTACGGTACTGCACTCATCCTAAATCACCTACTCCATCAAACCAAAGGTCATCCTAATTCACAAACTCATGTCAACCTATCTTAACTCATTACTCGATTCCGTAAGGTTAATCCTAAGCTCTGATACCAACTTTGTCATGACCCAAAGTTTGGATGTGACCGGCACTTAGATTGTATAATATCTAAAGATATATACATAACCCGAATAAGCCAAAAACCAAGACCAATATCCTTTCTGTGGGATTCTTTATAAAAATTTAGTTTTTAAGTAAATATCAAAGTTTTTATTGAATTAAAATATAAACAAGTATAAGGTGTTAAATTTGGTTGTGTCCCTAGTTGGACTCAACAATATCAACAGCGGAAGTAAGAATTCAGTATATAGGATAGAAATAAGAATCCTAGACATAAAGAAAAGAAATAACAGTTTATAGAACTAACGATCTCAACTGTCAAATAATATACATATAACCATCTCTCACTCTAAGTCAAAATACAGGACTGATGGAGATTTTCTAGATACAAAATACAATACCAAAAGAGAAGGTTACTACATATGTAACCCACCTATCAAAAGATGCGGTAAAAACTGCAAAAGTGAATCTGCACGGCCGCTAACCGTCCACTCTACCCCTGCAAGGAACTGTGGCACAACGGGGGTGAGTTGCCAACTCAGTGAATATAACCAACATCTAACGGTTAATAATGTAAGTATGACTATCATAACTAACAGTAATGAGAGCAAATATGATGTACTATAGTATATGGAAAGCATGAATCTATACTATGAATCACATACACAAAACTGAAATCTCATCATTTATTTCCAATAAAATCCATTTCTCCGTGTCCATCATCGACACAAAACTTCCCTTTCTCGCAGGCATCATTCCTCGAATGATCCTGTAATCAACAATATCGATCGATATCATCTAGATATCCGCCGTATTTCACAACTATCTCCGGTATCGAGTATCCTCACTAGGCTCGTCCGCCTCAAATGCGGCTATCCTGCCCCTCGGTCTCGACCGGGTCCACCATGTATCCAACTGTATATCTCCCCCACTCAGTCTGGATAACGTATAAATCCGTGACCGTATATCTCCCCCACTCGGTCCGCCATAGAATCAAATCATAAAAACATCTCATGGTGGACATGTCACATCAATCAAGAAAATCACTGGATTTATGCAATAGTAAACAAAACTCAAAACCATAAATCCTCAATAATACAATTACCTCTTATATCAACATAGAATACTCAATTACTAAACATGATATCAATGATGCAATTTATTTATATAATTAATGTTTAAGGTATGATATGAATCATTTTTAACAAGAATTTTGCTAAGTGTAAAAGTGTCATGGTAATATCGACGAGGTGTAGTGTAACAGGTAAGATATGCACGTGGCATAACTCGTCGATACTTATGCAGTTTTCTAGCTACTAAAGTAAATTATATGTAGATATGAGTGTATATTATCAATTAAGCATACCAAAATAATGCATTTATTTAATTAAACTACGGGCGTAACACGCCATCTTTACAAAATTCCCCGGTAGATGTTTAGTCTACTCACCGGAAAACGTCGTATCTACTCAGGAACTGCCAATCCATTTCCTTTCCTCGCGGCCTTCGAAATTCCCGTATTTGAATCTAACATAAAAAATTAACTTATATAAGGAAACGGCTACTCCGATACGGCGAATATGAAAAACACCCGTTCCCACGTACTAGTTATATTGTATACGACTATATCAAGCTATTTAACACTTAACCTTACTGGAATCTAACCCGATTCTGCATCGCGACAGAAAACAGATCGCGATACGCTTTAACCGTGTCGTATTTTGATTGTTTAGATACCCTTTTCCGATATTAGATCCCAGATTTTCTATACGGTTAAATTAACTTATTCAAACAATACCAGAATAACAAAAATTCTACACAGAAACCTACCCAACAAACCAAAACACCATGGCTCCCTAAAAATCCGGCAACACCGGAATTTTTCTTAAGGTCGCCGGCAAAAATCCGCTCTCGTATTCCTATGAGTTGTTCTAGGTTCAATATACACCATTAATACCCTATTTAGCTAAATCAATTCCTCTCTAAATTACAGCAGAATCAAACAGAGCCTAGTTTTTAGTAAAATACGATATTATAGAACTTGTTCATTTCAAATTAAACTAATTACAGAATCTCAATTCCTATTGTGGTTAAGAATTTTACCCACACTTAAGTTGTTGGAATAACAACCTACAAGATGCACAAGCTCCTTGTCCTAGCTTGATGGTGAGGAAATCCTAGAACTTAGCTTTTCTTCTCCTTTCTCTTGCTCTCCTTTGTTTGGCTTTAGTTTTCTTTTCTTTTCTTTAAATTTTTAGGTTTTACTTATGCTACTGAACGGAATATATGTTATATATATGAGAGAAGGAAGGGATAAGGTGAAGCAGGAGGTGTCAAAATCCAAGGGTGCTATCTTCATTCAAGGAGGAGGTGTTGGTGTATGTGTGTGCATGCAAAGAAGTGGTGGCAATGCATTATCCTTCTATTCGATTTATCTCAAGATAAAATTTCTGAACAAAAAACCTAATTTTACCTCTTTTTCACTTAAACCCTAATTAAATTCTCATTTGCAAAAGTTCCTATATTTTACCTTGAAACCCTTCACAACTGTAGGGTTACTAGGCACATGTCACAGCCCCAATGAACCAGCCGTAGAAAGGTCAAACTAACGCCTCACATGTGGCAACGCTAGATACCACTGTAGGGTTACTAGGCACTGTCACATGGGTCTATAAGGCATCAACCATGCCCGATTTAAAATTTAGAAGTGCCGAACAACCCAAAGCGAGGATTTTTGCTAGATAATTGGGTTTAACGAAGCATGTAAACAACTTTACATCTAAGAGAGAGGGATTAGAACCTTTGTAGTCCGCTCCTTCACTTCATAAGCTCCGAGTAGTAGTCCCTTCGCCGCGATCCATGATCTTCCGGACTCAAGAGAGGATCCACAAGCCGAACGATCCATGCTTGCTTGAAGTCTTCCTTTTCGAAGATGATCTATCTTGAAGAATCTTTAACTCAAGCTCTCACTTCTCTAATCAAGTATTAATGAAGTGAACACCCTAATCTAATTAGCTAGATTAGATGAGGATGATGAAGTAGGAATTTGGCTCTCATTTGTTTTTATAATCTCACACTAATTCATCACAAAAGCAAAAGCTAGAAAGCTTTTCAAAGAGAAAGAAGAAGATGATGTCTTTTGTGATGAATAATGAATTGTTACTATGCTTACAAAAGAACCTTGAGTTAATAATATCAAGTATTAACTCATATAGAGAGTTGACTAGGGTTAAGGGTTTGGGTTGGGTTAGATAATATCTCCAAAATATCAACACATAATATCTTTGCGTAAAACAAAACAAAATCTTCTAGAAGCTTCAAGAAAAGTCTAACCCAAATCAAACCCTAACCATGTTTAATCTCCACTAATCATGTTCCATTTGTAAACATAACTTGTTACAATATTATATATCACATATATATAATATATTTTTGTAACAAAAGAAAATAATACAATTAACATATATCGAATATATATCAATATATTATCCGGTGAGAAAATGAATCAATAAAGCGAGCCTATATCAGTTGATGTAACGTAATATATTACATATATAATTATACATTAAATTATCGAATAAACACTTGATCCGACAATCCGGATATTTCTCAAATAACCGACTAATATAATCTGTATCAGTTCATTGAATCAACACTTGATCCGATGATCCGGCTGATACCAAATATCGCGAGAATAGAATACGGTATCTCCTATCGTATTATTCTCGGTCCCGTACATATCACATATGTGCTCCTACTCCGTTTTGCTTGAGTCAAGAAACCTTTGTGTAGGACTCTAAAGAATTGTCAATACGCTGGCAGTAGGTGATAATCATATCAAACACCCACAAGCTGCAAGCGGTCAGCTAAACGTAACAGCTACCCAGGTATTGAGTGATCAGAAGATCAACAAGTAAGCTTGTACATTCTCCTGTGAATCCAATCAGTAACACTCCCGTACAGTCCGGTCTCTTCTTCTGATATGTCGTATATCTCGCCTAGGGGTGGTAAACGTCAGACCCCAGTAGCTTGATAAGTCGTGTCGATATGAGGTCCATAACAGTTCGAGAAACTACTGATAACACTTACCAGTAAATCTCTGCAACCCTGGCCAGGGATTTCAAGTTATAGCCAATCGAACACAGCGCAACATCAACTCCCTATACCGGGAGAGACGAATCCCCTCCTATCGCTCATTGCCTCCATATGATTCAGGACTGTACCCAAAAGCCACCGTTTTGCATGCCCACTTGGACGTGGTTTGTAAGTCCACGGTAGCGCCCCGGCCGTCTAACAGACGCCAAATGCGGAACAAAAACTTTTTACAAACTGGCGCTATCGTGTACCATCACCCGGATTTGCCATTAAAGCTAAACTAACAAACTACAAAGTGGGCAGAAATGTTATACCGAACGATCCAAGTCCTTCGGTATTCAACCATCATCCCACGCTTTGTTGCGGCTGCTCCGATCTCCTGAATCTCCAGTCTTCTCGTCCAGGTGGCACCACGTCGACGGATCTTTAAACGGGCTCCCGCCTCTGAACCGAGGCAACTCGGTCATCAAGTTTGCTAAAAGAGACGACCAAGATGTTGTAGAGAATGAGTAGAACACTTTATCTCGTTACGTCCAAGGCTATGGACGAACGGTTAATGAAGTTGCCTTTTGGATCGGATTGAAATGAGATATGAACTAGATCTCTCTCTTCTCATTTTAACAACCCTTTCTTTTTCCCAAATCAATCATCATCATCCCTCAACCAAGGGGCCGGCCACTATATAAAGGGGATGGGGTGAGTGTAGGAGCAAGGGAGGTAACCCTAAGCAATAATGTATCATCAAAGATCTTAAGCAAATATCCTAGCAAGAACAAAACACATTAAAGCAAAATGGTGACTCATTTAAAACACCTCATCAACTCATTAATGCAAGTGATGAGTCACAAACCTAGTCACCTCTTCTAGAAGCTTCTAGAACCTTCCACACTCATCCAAAGAAAAGATAAATCCGCATTTAACCGAATGTTAAATACGGCCGATAGAAAACTGGAAACTGGCAACTTCCAAAAGCGATCCTGAAATGAATTTAAGGATAACCCCGTATCAGTATAAACGTACCCGCATTTGTATTACGACCGAATACAAATGCATGTGAGACAAAGATATTATATCTACACAGTATAATACTGGGTTCCGGCTTAAACCAAAGCCTACCAGTATTATCTGCCCGAAAAATGACACGTGCGAAAACGCACGTGCATTTTCCGAACCTTGCCATAAAACCATACGGCCTCTACAATGTTTCGCCCGAACTTGGGAAAGTGTCTGTGGGGGACTCTAATGACTCATCAACACTCTGGCACTGGGTATAACCTCTAGCACGTCAGAGGTACAAGCTGTACGTAACGGTTGCCTATGTATTGATTGGAAGGGAAGCTGACGAGCGAACTCATCCATAAACCCTACTGAGCCTAACAGTGACAATATACATGCAGTCCGGTCCGTTCGTCTAAAGAGTATCGCATATTGAGTCTAGGGGGGTGGATAAAGTCAGACCCTTAATAACGCGATAAATTGTGTCGGCATGAAGCTCATCACCATCTGAAAAACTACTGATCCAAATCAATAATTCTCCACTACCTCGGCCGAGGATTTCTACTGATGGCCACCCGTGCACTGTGCGACATCAACCCCCAATACCGAAAGAGACGAATTCCCGACGATCCGCTCACTGCCTCCATGTGGCTCGGGACTGTACCCAACTAAAACCTGTTTGCACGTCTCCTTTGAGCGTGGTAGGGTAGTAATCTAAGCACAGTGGGAACTCACAAGAGACAAATGACGATCTCAGGTCGACAAACTAACCTGTACACATGTCACCAGGGAACTGCTATCTGACGATATGTATAATACCAACTAGCATGTTCCCGGCGAGTCCTGTCCGGTGTACTCATAACCCAATGAGCACTTGTATACATCTTAGGTGAACCAACTGACACCAATGGCTTGTGAGACCGGCCACCACCCCTCGTCGGGGTCTCGACTGCATACACTTGTCTACTCTGGAGTCTCGATGCCCTGTCTCGAAACTCCCACGACTAGGGACACTTTAATGATGTGCTTATAGACCCCAGCTCCCACGTATATGATCGCCATCATACTGCTGGCAGTCAAGCAAGAATCCTATGGGCTTTATCATCATGCAATAGTGAACTAAAGCATGCATATGATGATAAAGTCAAACCAGATAGCATACTATCATCTCGAGCAAGACTGTTATATCGGTATAGGTCCTGCCTCAATCATTGCAATCTCGTACCTGCGATCCAATAATTGAATTTGAGGGCACTATATCCAATATGGTTATGTGGAAATCAAAGCACAGTGGGAATCACATAAGACTCTATGACGATCTCGGGTCTACAGACTAACCTGTACCAGTGTCAGCAGAGAACTGCCATCTGACGTGAGGTATAATACCATCTGGGAGATCTCGGCGAGTCCGTCCAGTGTACCCAGTCTCCATTAAGCACCCGTATACCTTCTCTGATGTCAAACACTAATGGATATGGGATCACCCATCGCCAATCATATGGGTCAAGAAGCGCATACGCTAGTCTACTCTAGAGTATCGATGCCCTGTCTCGGTACTCCCACGACTAAGAACATTTGAAGGATATACTTAGCGACTACACTGTCCCCACTAATATGATCTGCATCATAGTCCTGGTAGTCAAGTACTCATCTTAAGGGTTTTATCAACATGTAACATAGAGACAATCAGAGTACATGTTAAGAAAAAGAGCAATCAGATAGCATACTATCATGTTGACCAAGAAAGTCCTACCTATATATGTCCAAGCATCCACTACAATATACATCGTATGTACAGTAATGGCCTCTAGGGCATACATATAACTAACAATCTCCCACTTGCACTAGGGCCATCTATTATGGTATCGCATACCCAACAATCAGCTGTGGTTGAACTATCTCATACTCAACCATCCCATAAAAGTCTCTACTGGGAAATAGGCCTTTATGAGTGGATCCACGCTGTTGTCCTTTGTGTCTACTCTCCTAACCTTGATCTACCTGGAGATCAACCATCTCCATGATCAGGTGATACTGCCTAAGAATATGTCTGGATCTCTGATGGGACAGGGGTTCCTTGGCCAAAACCATAACTCCATTGTCACACAATGGTTGGAACGAAGTTCATCTCATGAACTAATATATATCCAGACTGCCTCTTTGGTAGCATCCTTGGTAATGATGTATCCAGCCTTTAATCGTCTAGTATGTCACGGTATCTAGCTTGGAACTCTTCCAACATACCGTCCATCCACTGAGGGTAAAGACAATGCCTGTGACTGACATTCAGTCGTCCCTATCATCCTGTAACCTTTCCAGTGATTCTCCCCAGGATCAATTAATACTATCTTACTACAACTAGTGAGAATCCTAACATCCAATTAGATCTATTTCATAGATCCATAATCCAGGATTTAGGTGGTATCACCTTGATCCTATATGGAGAATCATTGTGATAAGAGGAGATTGACCGAGCGTAGCATAGGAAACTCCTTCCTTATCAAGAGTATGTCATCCACGTACAATACGAGGATCACCACCATACTCTCTACTACCTTTTTGTTTATTCAAGGTTCATCTACCATTTTGATGAAGTCAAATGATTTGACTACCACATCAAAACAGATGTTCCAACTCCGCGATGCCTGATTTATTTCATAAAACATCTTGCACACGTTTCCGCTGCTCCCACTGTCTACGAGGTCCTCTGGCTGTGTACTTATAGACGCTCTCTTCTAAATCATTATTTAGAAAAGCAGTCATGACACCCAACTGCCAGATATCGTAGTTATGGTATGTAGCAGTAGCAAGTAGGATCTGGATAGACTTAAGCATAGCTTTGAAAATCTCAACTTTTCCATGTACACCAAGTAATCTTCTCAAGATATACTTGCTCCTGATGGGGATTTAACCCTTCAGATAAAGCAACCAAAGTCCATACTTTGTTGGTGTATAAGGATTCCATCTCAGATCGCTAAGCATCCAGCCATTCTTACAGAGTCCTCACTCCTGATGGCCTGCTCGAAACTAGTTGGGTCATCATCTCATGATGCAATTCTCGCTCCCACTGTCATAGAAAAATCGAAGTATTTCTTAGGTGGATGAGGAACCCTACCAGATCGGCGGAGAGGCTGAGGTTCGTTGGAAACTATTGAATCCTCCGGTTCTACCAAATCATCAGCTGCAGTTTTTATAGCTGGAACGTTTTCCAGTCCTACAGAACTGACCTTGCCTCGAGCTTGTCCGGATTTTTCTTTTAGACATAGGCCAGACAACCCCAAATCTTAATATCCTTAAGAGATGGGCTCTTCCCATACCATATCATATATGGAATGGTAGGCATCTGATTTGATTTGAACCCTATTCAATAGGTATGCTACTTCTCAAGTGCATAACCCTAAAAGAAAAATAGGCAACTCAGTAGTACTCATCATAGAGCACACCATATCACATAGGGTGCAATTGCTCCACCCCGATACACCGACGTGCCGTGGTGTATACAGAGGAGTAATGCTGAGAGAGAATCTCATTCTCTTTTAGAATAGTCCAGGATTTCCGTGTTCAAGTATTCTCCTCCTTGATCACATCAAAGGACATAATACTTATACCCGTTATTGGTTCTCTACTTCTAACTTATATTCAGTGAATATCTCAAAAGTTTCGGACTTGTGTTTCAACAGGAACATATGTCTGAATCTTGAGAGATCATCAGTGAATGTAATGAAATACTAAGAACCGGTCCTGGCATATGTAGACAGGGGACCTTACATACATCATCATGTATTAATCCCAAGAGTTCATTAACTCTTTCTCTGTTTCCAATAAACGGAGCTGTGGTCATCTTATCTTTGTAACATGACTGGCAAGTTTTACAAGATGTATATCCAAACTAATTTAAATATGCATCTTTATATAACTTCAGCTTGTCGGGTTGCATTGATATGACCTAGTCTACAATACCTCAAGAAGGATTCGTTCATTTCTGAACTTTTTCTCTTGTGTGTGTTCTGTATGTTAAGAACAGTAGTTTGATTTAGAACGTCTATACTTTTAGATAACGTGCCTGAACCGATCAACTCTTGATATAGGAAATGTTCAAAATATTATCCAACAATACAAAATTATATCCTTCTTTACTAATAAAGAGACTAATATGATGTTGTATATCAGGTTCGGTATCTAATAACATTCGTTCAGAATCAATGTATTTAGTAATACAGGGTGATAACGGCCAACTGCTTGGCTTGCAACAATTGCACCGTTTCCAACTTTTGAAACTTATCACCCGTTCTCAGTTCTCTACCTATCAATAGCCCATGTAACATATTACATATCTGGGATCCTAATCCAGTATTACATACCCAGGATGTAGAGGATACTGCAAAAAATTTCTTTGTAATGAACATACCCGAAGATGATGCATCAACATGCACTTTCTTCGTTTGGGCGGCATGGGAATTCTGGTAATCCCCTATTTCCTGCTCAGTCTTATAACAATTATAAGTTGGAGCGGGTCCAACACTCCCCAGCTCAGTATAACAAACAGGTTCGGTCAATACATCTGTATTATTATCTTGATTAAGGCGTGACATGGTCGCTACCTGGAGAGAGAGAGAAGAAAACACTCAGCGTATGCTATTGCAAGATTAGATTGGTTATTAATATATCTAATCAGGATGTCTCCCACTGTTTTAGTCAAATCTTCCTTCAAACTCTAAAAGGTAAGAATAGCCGGGATTAATTATACCCTACAAGTTCGCCAATCTTTCAGCCAGGCCAGTGCCGGTACATTGAGGGAGGTTCCCCGTGCTTTCGTACGGACCTAATTAAAGTAAACCTCGTTTTTCCAGAGGCATAACCCCGTTGACACCTTTCTAGACACCTACTTGATCGGGTAATTGTAATGTGTAAAACTCTCTTAGGAGTAACTCTTACTCGCAGCGGGTTTCGGGATCCAGCTATCTCATAGAAGGTATGCAATCTCATTGCAAATTTCAACACTTGAGATTCCCGATAGTATTTTACCCCGAGTACTTATGACCTTAACTATGGTCAACATATCATAAGTACTAGTCAAGTTCTATCCCTCATTTCATGATTAATTAGACCCACCCACATGACCCTCAACTATAGTCGACATAATCATATGACTGTCCTAATTAATCGCATTAAATGCTGTGTAGGAAGACATCACTTAGCTACCGTACACTATGCCTCAACTATAGTCGACATACGCAGCACGAATACTAAGTACTCTACTTCCTAAAATGACGGAGGGTTACGACAGGTTTTTAAGAAAACCGTTTGCGTAATGAACTTGATATCGTTGTACAATCGAGTGATTTTTAAATGGAATGTTTTTGACGCTTTTCTAGTTTTGCTAAAGTGATCACTCCCGGTGAAGGGATCTCGGCTCTTTCCTTATCGAATAAGGTGCAGGATATTTCACAAATACCACTATGCAAAGCAAGAACTATAGAAGCAATCAAAAGACAAACCGAGTGTGTATCATCTGCTAGTTTCACTAAAGAGGTCACTCCCGGTGAAGGGATCTCGGCTCTTTCCTTATCGAATAAGGTGCTGGATATTCTACAAGGAATACCGCTATGCAAAGCAAGAACTAGAGCTACCAGTTTTTAAACAAGTTTCTAGAACATCTTTAAGTTTCTTTTAGTTTCATTAATCCCATTAATGAAGTCCCATTTTATTATGCTTCACAAGCATTACATTTGAAACGAAATCAGCAATATAACATATATTTCATATATATAATATAAACATTCGTCTCAGGTAGTAATATGATCTCATCACAGAACATTGCAGCAGAAGATAACATATGAAATATTGGATATTCTAGGACGTCCGTGTTTTATTTCGAGCTTGTATAAAACACGGATTCCACGGTCGTGGTGAATAGCCAAACCCACATCCCTAGACCCCTATGAGAGCGGCAAGCAACACGGCCAATTCTAGGGTTAGGAGACCCGGTCTCGACACCTTGAGATGGCCTCCCACTGGACCCTAGAACCCGGTTACTTGTGCTCCCCTCCTCGGGTCTACCTAATGCGGAAAAGTAAATAATATACAATGATGACATCAACCTCAACCCGGAGGTGCCCTAATAAAAGAATATTACATACAAAAGAATTTTACATGAATGAAAATAAAAACCCTCATCTCATAGAAAACCCCCGGCTATTCAGAACACGACGATCCAATACAACATATCACAACAACACATAATATCTCATATCATCAACGTAAGCAAGTATGCGTATCCCGATTGTCATTGATGTATAGCAACGAAGCCGGCGATACACCACATACTACTCTTACGGTCACAGAAAAGAAAGTGTAAAACTACAACATTTGGAATCCACAATTACTTTAGACATCTTAAATCTGAAATATCACATACTTCGCATTTCATGCCTAACTATATGAATTCCACATATTGTATCACATTCCAGATAAATAGACAATATTAAACATTCCGATCGAATAATCAAATACCAAAGATTTCCTAATAGCTCAACACTTGAGCGGAGTTAAAAAAATTCCAGAACATGTCACAGCCCCAATGAACCAGCCGTAGAAGGGTCAAACCAACGCCTCACATGTGGCAACGCTAGATACCACTGTAGGGTTACTAGGCACTGTCACATGGGCCTATAAGGTATCAACCATGCCCGATTTAAAATTTAGAAGTGCCGAACAACCCAAAGCGAGGATCTTTGCTAGATAATTAGGGTTAACAAAGCATGTAAACAACTTTACATCTAAGAGAGAGGGATTACAACCTTTGTAGTCCGCTCCTTCGCTTCATAAGCTCCGAGTAGTAGTCCCTTCGCCGCGATCCATGATCTCCCGGACTCAAGAGAGGCTCCACAAGCCGAACGATCCATACTTGCTTGAAGTCTTCCTTTTCGAAGATGATCTACCATGAAGAATCTTTAACTCAAACTCTCACTTCTCTAATCAAGTATTAATGAAGTGAACACCCTAATCTAATTAGCTAGATTAGATGAGGATGATGAAGTAGGAATTTGGCTCTCATTTGTTTTCATAATCTCACACTAATTCATCACAAAAGCAAAAGCTAGAAAGCTTTTCAAAGAGGAAGAAGAAGATGAAGTCTTTCGTGATGAATAATGAATTGTTACTAGGCTTACAAAAGAACCTTGAGTTAATAATATCAAGTATTAACTCATGTAGAGAGTTGACTAGGGTTAAGAATTTGGGTTGGGTTAGATAATATCTCCAAAATATCAACACATAATATCTTTGCTTAAAACAAAACAAAATCTTCTAGAAGCTTCAAGAAAAGTCTAACCCAAATCAAACCCTAACCATGTTTAATCTCCACTAATCATGTTGCATTTGTAAACATAACTTGTTATAATATTATATATCACATATATATTGTTAGTTGTATGTATGCCCTAGAGGCCAGTATTGTACAGATGATGTATATTATATTAGATGCTTGGACATATATAGAGATGACTTTCTTGCTCGATATGATAATATGCTATCCGGTTGCACTTTATCTTAACATGTATACTAGTCTCTTTAAACTGTCTTATAGTTACATGTTGGTAAAGCCCTTAGGATGTGTACTTGACTACCTGGACTATGATGCAGATCATACTAGTGGGGACATGGTAGTCCATAAGTACATCCTTCAAGGTTCCTATTCGTAGGTGTATCGAGACGGGGCATCGATATACCAGTATAGACTAGCGTATACGCTTCTCGACCCATGAGATGGGCGATGGATGATCCCATATCCATTGGTGTTTGACATCAGAGATGGTATACGGGTGCTCAGTGGAGACTGGGTACACTGGACGGACTCGCCGAGAACTCCCAGATGGTAGTATACCTCACGTCAGATGGCAGTTCTCAGGTGACACTTGTACAGGTTAGTCTGTAGACCCGAGATCGTCATAGAGTCTTGTGTGATTCCCACTGTGCTTTGATCTCCACCTTACCACGTCCATGAGGGCGTGCAAAACGGTGGTTTTTGGGTACAGTCCCGAGTCACATGGAGGCAATGAGCGATAGGAGGGGTTTCGTCTCTCCCGGTATTGGGGGTTGATGTTGTACTGTGCTCGATTGGCCGTAACAGGGAAGTCCCTGGCCAGGGCTGATTCAGAGATTTGCTGGTAAGTGTTACCAGTAGTTTCTCGACCCGTTATGAGCCTCACATCGGCACGACTTATCGGTTATTGGGGTCTGACGTTTACCACCCCTAGACTTGATATGCGACATATCAGACGAGGAGACCGGACTGTACGGGAAGTGTTGCCGGTTGGCTCGACGGGAGTTGTAGCAGGTTCGCTTGTTCTCTTCTGATCGCTCAATACCCGGGTGGCCGTTACGTTTAGCTGACCGCTTGCGGCTTGGGGGTGCTTGATATGATCATCACCCACTGCCGGCGTATTGATGAGTCTCAGAGTCCCACAATGGAGTTTCCTAGTCCAGGCGAAACGTTGTGGTGCGCGTATGCGATATGCGCATGGACCCGATTAAAATGCGCGTATAGGATACCGTATATTGGTCGGACGACTTGCTTTTGGTAGGGGTCATATGTGATATGGCCAGATTGATAAATCAAGTGTTGATTTATCATTTAACCATTAGCTTCTCACTTGAAATCCTTTCTTGAGTATGATGGATGTATGCATGCATGTATAGTTTCTTTATTGATTCATGCACATATGGATGTACATATACACATACATACATACATACATCCTTCATGGTTGTATATACAAGAAAATGGTGGCAATATAAGACTCACACCATAGTTTTATTTATGGATTAAATTGCATTTGATTTAAAACAAAAAGGGAAAAAGCTAAATGGTCATTATTGATTAGTTTCTACACTCTTCTCTTGACCTAACCATTCTCACCCACCATTTGACCATAGGTTACTTTTCCTTTTGTGTTTTTAACTCAAGTTCAATAATATCCTAACCATGGTTTGATATGAGAAGAGGAGAATATATATTGATATATTTTTCTATTTTCTTTTTAGAGTAAAACTTATCATCTTCTCATATTGCCATCATCTTCTTCTTCCTCTCTCATTTTGCTTTCTAGTTCTTTGTAGTGAGCAATATACTCATCAAGATTGGATTTTGAAGTGAGAAAGAGAACCACAACATCATTCTACACAAGTCTAGCCCACTTGTTTAGAGTGTTAGCTTGATTTCGTTCACTTGATCGGATAAAATTGCAAGCTTGGACAAAGCGGACTCCGGGTGGATCATCGGTGACCTCGAGGAGTTCAAGCGGAGCTTTTTCAAACCCCAAGTAGCCGAGGAGTCTAGCGTAGGGAGCTACAAAGGTTGTACTCTCTAAACCCTAGCATTTCTTTCATATGATGATGTGTAAATTTTGAAACCCTAATTGATTCTAGGAACGATTCTTTGTTCGTTAACTTAGCACCCTAAAGACTCCACTTTTGGTTCATGTGATGCTTCCAAACCCTTCATGTGGTGCTAGGCTAACCCAACATATATAATATATTTTTGTAACAAAAGAAAATAATACAATTAACATATATCGCATATATATCAATGTATTATCCGGTCAGAAAATGAATCAATAAAGCGAGCCAATATCAGTTAATGTAACATAATATATAACATATATAATTATACATTAAATTATCGAATCAACACTTGATCTGACAATCCGGCTATTTCTCAAATAACCGACTAATATAATCGGTATCAGTTCATTGAATCAACACTTGATCCGATGACCCGGCTGATATCAAATATCGCGAGAATAGAATACGGTATCTCATATCGTATTATTCTCAGTCCCGCACATATCACATATATGCTCCTACTCCGTTTTGCCTGAGTCAAGAAACCTCTGTGTAGGACTCTAAAGAATCGTCAATATGCCGGCAGTAGCTGATGATCATAACAAACACCCATAAGCAGGAAGCTGCCAGCTAAACGTAACAGCTACCCAGGTATTGAGCGATCAGAAGATCAACAATCAAGCATGTACATTCTCCTGCGAATCCAATCAGTAACACTCCCGTACAGTCCGGTCTCTTCATCTGATATGTTGCATATCTCGCCTAGGGGTGGTAAACGTCAGACCCCAGTAGCTTGATAAGTCATGTCGATATGAGGTCCATAACAGTTCGAGAAACTACTGATAACACTTACCAGTAAATCTCAGCAACCCTGGCCAGGGATTTCCAGTTATAGCCAATCGAACACAGCACAACATCAACTCCCTATACCGGGAGAGACGTATCCCCTCCTATCGCTCATTGCCTCCATGTAATTCGGGACTGTACCCAAAAGCCACCGTTTTGCACGCCCACTTGGACGTGGTTAGGTGGAAATCAAAGCACCGTGGGAATCACAAAAGACTCTATGACAATCTCGGGTCTACAGACTAACCTATACCAGTGTCACCAGAGAACTGCCATCTAACGTGAGGTATAATACCATCTGGGAGTTCTCGGCGAGTCCGTCCAGTATACCCAGTCTCCACTGAGCACCCGTATACCTTCTCTGATGTCAAACACCAATGGATATGGGGTTATCCATCACCCATCATATGGGTTAAGAAGCGCATACGCTAGCCTACTCTGGAGTATCGATGCCCTGTCTCGGTACTCCCACGACTAGGAACATTTGAAGGATGTACTTAGAGACTACACTGTCCCAACTAATATGATCTGCATCATAGTCCTGGTAGTCAAGTACTCATCCTAAGGGCTTTATCAACATGTAACATAGAGACAATCAGAGTACATGTTAAGATAAAGAGCAACCAGATAGCATACTATCATGTTGAGCAAGAAAGTCCTACCTATATATGTCCAAGCATCCACTACAATATACATCGTATGTACAGTAATGGCCTCTAGGGCATACATATAACTAACAGGAGATGGCATGACCTTTACCGACAAGGTTCTAACTTTCAGCAAAAAGTCCGCAACAACGGTGCAGCCATTGCGAGACATTTTTAAAGATGGGGCCTCTGTCTTGAAAGCTCAGGAAATTCTCCATCTATACTCCATCAGGCCGGGCTTTCTCGTGTTTAGGCAGAATGATGCGACTTTGTTCATGAGGTACAACCCGCATCGTTTTGCCCAGCAGTTAAGCTACAATCAAGGCGTCCCGCTTGAGGCCTTCCTGTCAGAACCACCTGCGACTGAAGAGGGTATTCGGAACGCAATGCACCATTTTATGTGATTGAACACCGGCTCCATTTTCTTTATTAGTGAGCCAGGTTGCATCCCAAAAGCCCTGAATGTATATGTAGCATGGTACCAGCATTCGATGGGTGCCGTTATCAGAGAAGAGAAGCGATTATTGCTCGATCATAAAAGCACCGCCCCGACGGGTAATCCAGACGTTCCTCTGAAGCGAAGGACCATCGTTCATCCTCCTATGAGGGAAGCTGCTATGGCTATGGTACCGCGTGATAGGCCTGAGCTACCGATACCCCGTGCTCCTATGAAAGAGGTGACTATAGCGTCTCCCGAGTCTGGCATGGGTTCAGATATCGGGACTCGTCGTCCCAAGGTGCCTACCAAGCGTAATCTTGTGCTTGCGGGGACTGGTACTCGCTCGCAGAAGAAGAAAAAGAAGAAGAAGAAGTCGATTCTTTCTGCCGATATTGCATTCGGCCTGGAGCCTCATGCTCCTTACAGCGAAGGCCTGAGCGAATATGGGACTAACGAAGGCCTATTCATGGCGCCGGATGATACCGACCTCGAGGATGCTATTGCAGCTTCCGAGCGATTAGCAAGTCACAAAGCGGGTCTGGTCATACTCGCACAGTCGAGTAAACCTCAGCTGTATCTTTTTTCATTGCATTACATTTTTGTTATCATGTTTTGACTGACACTTTTCCTTCAACAGGCATTTCCACTGAAGAGGCTTTCGCGGCTTCCTTCAAGACTTTTGAGGAGGAGGAAAGAGTTCGAGCATCCTTAGGCATCGGTACATTTCGGTTCACCGCGTTTCTACTCCCGTTTCTTATGGGTAATCTGACCCCTTTTTCATTTTATCGTAGGGACTACCTCGACTCGGATCATTCCCAGTACAATGCCAATCCTGCAGGGTGATGCGGAGATGCTTCCAGGGCTAGCTATCAAAGTCCCAGCCTCCTCAGCATTGCCAAAACAGGCTTTACTTAAGCAACCAAAAACGGACGCCATAACGGCTCTAGAGGTAGCTCCATGCTCGGACGATGACATCTCCTTGACGGAGGTCCTGAGAAGATCGGCTCTCACGGCCCAGACGGAAAGGAAACGCAGGAGACATACAGCAAGAGAACGTAATGCCGCCTTGGCCGCGGGTGCAGGCTCGAGCGCCGCTACCCCCGTCGCTACTTCTTCAGAGGGTGCTACGGTTACCCTGTCTACAGCTCACAGACAGGCGGCACGTGCGGCTTGGGAAGCAATTGAAAGGACGACCCAAGGTAACGTAATACTGAGTCCTTTTGTCAAAGCTTTAATCTTTAGATTCTCATATATCTTGTCCTACAGGGCCAAGTCCTGGTGAGGAGGTGGCGGGTGAGATGACTGCAACTACTGAGCCCAAAGCAGCTACTCTTTCCCAGGAGTCTGGGACTGCTCCAATTACCGCTCATTCCGCCTGCGGTTCTCTGCCATCTCCTGGCATCGCGAGTGTCACGACAGCTCTCGTGGAATCGGGGGACGAAGCTACGGGCGGCGAAACCATCCCTGCAAATGAGATTGAAGAAGTCGTGATACTTACCGATGCTCCCGTCGCGGTTCTGGTTGATGACCTGTCTGGTAGGTCTCGAGTCGCTGCATTCTTTTCGTTTCGCAATTCTTTCTGATGACATTCTTTTCCTTTCGAATATATGTGTGGCAAGCGCTGAGGTTGCGATACCTGAAGAAGAACCACCAGTTGCCGCTTTGACGGTCGTTGCCCCTCCGCGCTCTTTTATATCTTCTCAAATGCTGGAAGGTATGGGTTCGTGATAAATTTAAATCGGGGACAACATCTTTAGTGTACTGACCATGTATCATCGTGAACTCACAGGAGTTCTTTTTGATCACTTGTATCAGGTGCTGAACCCACACTTCTCCAGTCGGAGATTAGTCCGCCCGCTGGTGTCGGTGAGTATCTTTTCTAACCGACATCCTTTCTTTTCTTTGACGGGAAGCCATGTCATTGCTAATTCCTCTTTGCATTATTTGTAGCTTTACAAATTGAAGGAGGAGACGAGGGTATTGCCGCTCCACCAGTACTTCTAGCTCTGCCACCTGTTGCAGCCGGTATAGTAGACTCTATTGTTCGTGCATTTTTTTTATTTCTTGAGCCGTCATCTGATTATGATTTGCTTTGCAGCGGTTACACCGACTCCAGCTTCGTTCGAGTCTCGCATTATAATGCCGGCTAGGCCCTTTTCCAGACATCCATCTTCTAAGGGCGCTGTGACCTGTCTGCGTATGTTGAGCGATTACGTCGAGGAGCTTGACGCGGAGGCCCTTACATTCGCTGCAGATTTTGCTGCCGAAGTTAATCCAATGCTGGCGACGCTTGTGAACTTCCATAACGAAGGCGTCGTTGAGTCTTGGGTCAACCACTGCAGGAAGATTGAGGCATGTCTGCATGAGCTTGAGCTTAGGCGTCCTGCTCCTGAAATTCAGGCTTTGAACTCCCAGCGGGCTACATGGGTTGAGCAGAGCGTGTCCTTTCTCCACCATTTTGAACAAGAAGCGACCTTGAGGCGAAAGGAGCATGAGGAAGCTTTGGATGAATCTGCCTGGCTGCGCGCCCAAGTTAAAACAAATGCCCGCTTCTGAGAGCTGCTTTTGACACCTTGCAGTAATGTATCTCGGACGGACTTGTATTGAGGTGGAAGCTTGACTTTATTAAGCGGGTTACGCAGAGTCGTGAAGCTGCTCAACGGAAAATCGATGAAAAGATTTCATCATGCTTGCAGCAAAGGGCTCAAATTGAATCGGAGCTGGCCGCGACGGCTGATCACGAGAAGGCACTGAAAGGAGTGCAGGAGCAACTTGCGGACTTGTTGAAAATGCTTCCTTCTCAGTAGCTATTTTGCTTGTAATTTTTGAATAATATGTATCCATTTTTTTATTCTTTCATACGATTCAACTTGTACTCTATTGAATTCATGAATAAAAGATACATATTTTTTATTCTATTACTGCTTTCTTCTCTTCGCTGTGTCATTGCCATGTAATTTCAGCAAATGTGGCTTGTAGATAGTAAGTGATAGTCCATCTTAGACTCTTTGCAAGGTAATGATGGCTTAGGAAGCAGGTTCAGATCTGCTGCCTAAGGCTTTTCAACTTTATGAGCCGTGAGGGGGTCTCATAAAGAATTTTCTCACTACAGGTCGAGAGGATCACGTAGGTGTAATTTTTCCTTAGGAATCGTGGGGATTCCTAAGTGTGTTTTCTCCTGAGAGTCATAAGGATCTCACAAGAGAATTTTCCCTCTTACAAGTCGAGAGGACTCGTAAGTGGTTGTTCCCTCGTTGTCGAGATTCGACTTTGGAGAGTGTGGTCCGTGAATAGTATGCAAGGGTCCATTTTGGACCGACTTGCAGGGCCCCAGTGCTTAGGAAACAGGTTTTTTAATCCCCACGGCCTAAGGCTTTTCCCTATGAGTCGAGACGAATCGAGAAGTTCTCGCAAGGATGTCCTAACATCAAAGTTAACCTCTTCTCTTTACGACAGAGGTCCGTTAGGGTCTGTGGTACTAGGGTTTTGCCTGTCGTACCGTCACGTTGGCTGATGTATCCTTCGATAGGCAATCATGCTGTTCGAGTAGCCTTACGACTGTCGTGTCTCTGATCCTTTCGGGGGCTCGACAAGACGTCTTCAAGCAATCTTCCTAGGCAGTTTAACCATCGGAAGAGCAAGCGTTTAGGAATTTTTCCATGCCGCTTTTTACTTGAGGTTAGGCTCAGTTTGGGGAGCCCCGATGAGTCATAACCACTCCGCGCTGGTATGGGATGATCTCCGATAGTTTTTCAGGTTTTATATGAGTTACCATCAAGACCTTGAAGCTAGGAATTTAGCATTTGCTTCGTTTGCTGGCATTGTGTCTGCTCTATCAAGACGAATGTCGCGGTTGTCTCTAGGTTGTTGGTGAACCGTCGAGGTTTGGAACTTGGGACATTGCCGTGGCTCCGTTGTTTGATTGTCGCGTCTGAATACTACTGGAGGAAGAATGCTGGGGTGACATCTCGTCTGCTGTATCGAGACGAACGTCGAGATGGTGACCACACCGCGCTGGTGTGGGATGATCTTCGATAGTCTTTCAGATTTTATATAAGTTGCCGTCAAGACCCTGAAGCTAGGAATATGTCCTTTGCTTCGTTGTTTTGGCGCGTCCGAATCTTGCTGGAGGAAGAACGCTGGGATGACATCGCATCTACTGTAACGAGACGAAAGTCGAGGTGGTGACCACTCCGCGTTGGTGTAGGATGATCTCCGATAGTCTTTCAGGTTTTATATGAGTTGCCATCAAGACCCTGAAGCTAGGAATATCGCCTTTACTATGTTGTTTTGGCGCATCCGAATCCTGGTGAAGGAAGAACGCTGGGGTGACATCGCGTCTACTGTAACGAGATAAATGCCGAGGTGGTGACTACTTCGCGCTGGTGTGGGATGATCTCCGATAGTCTTTCAGGTTTTATATAAGTTGCCGTCAAGACTCTGAAGCTAACAATATTGCCTTTGCTTCGTTGTTTCGGCGCGTCCGAATCCTGCTGGAGGAAGAACGCTGGGGTGACATCGCGTCTGCTGTAATGAGAC
Organism: Agapanthus africanus; assembly: GCA_030015575.1. Classification (NCBI taxonomy): domain Eukaryota; kingdom Viridiplantae; phylum Streptophyta; class Magnoliopsida; order Asparagales; family Amaryllidaceae; genus Agapanthus; species Agapanthus africanus. Next base: position 247,310,310 of record CM057343.1, on the reverse strand, counting down.
GAATGCCGAGATGGAGCTGGGATTTTGCCATCACTCCGCTTTGTTTCGACCGTGAGGTCTTTCGTTGACGTTGCATCTGCATCCTGCTGGACTACGAAGGAACGCCGTTGTTGACATTGCGTCTGGTGTAATGAGATGAATGCTGAGGTGTGTTAGTTATATGTATGCCCTAGAGGCCATTACTGTACATTGGATGTATATTGTAGTGGATGCTGGGACATATATAGGTAGGACTTTCTTGCTCGACATGATAGTACGCTATTTGGTTGCTCTTTATCTTAACATGTATACTTTCTATCTTTCTGATTACATGTTGATAAAGCCCTTAGGATGTGTACTCGACTTCCAGGACTATGATGCAGATCATACTAGTGGGGCCTGGGTAGTCAATGAGTACATCCTTCATTGTTCCTAGTCATGGGAATATCGAGACGGGGCATCGATATTCCATAGTAGACTAGCGCATATCTTCTCGACCCATGCGATGGGCGATGGGTGATCCCATATCCATTGGTGTTTGACATCGAAGATGGTATGCGGGTGCTCAGTGGAGACTGGGTACACTGAACGGACTCGCCGAGAACTCCCAGATGGTATTATACCTCACGTCAGATGGCAGTTCTCTGGTGACACTGGTACAGCTTAGTCTGTTGACCCGAGATCGTCATAGAGTCTTGTGTGTCTCCCACTGTGCTTTGATTTCCACCCTACCATGGCTCTACTGAGTCGTGCAAACAGGTGGTTTTTGGGTACAGTCCCGATTCACATGGAGGCAATGAGCGATAGGAGGGGATTCGTCTCTCCCGGTATTGGGGGTTGATGTTGCGCAATGCACGACTGGCCATAACAGGAAATCCCTGGCCAGGGTTGCAGTGATATACTGGTAAGAGTTATCAGTAAGATCACGAATGTCATGGACCTCAAGTCGGCATGACTTATCAAGCTATTGGGGTCTGACGTTTACCACCCCTAGACGAGATATGCGACATATCAGACGAACAGACCGGACTATATGGTAAGTGTTACTGGTTGGATTCACAGGAGTGTGAGCGGGATTGCTCGTCGATCTTCTGATCGCTCAATACCCGGGTGGCCGTTACGTTTAGCAGACCGCTTGCGGCTTGTGGGTGTTTGATATGATCATCATCTGCTGCCGGCGTATTGACGAGTCTTTAAAGTCCTACACAGAGGTTTCCTAGCTCAAGCGAAACGAAATAGGAGCGCATATGAGATATGTGCGGGACCGAGAATAATTCGTGTATGTGATACCGTATTCCATTCTCGCGACGAATGTATCGATTGGTTATATGCGATATAACCTGATTATCGAATCAAGGATTGATTCGAGAAGCCGATACATTGAATACTAGTCGGTTATATGCGACATGACCGGATCATTGAATCAAGTGTTGATTTAATGATTTAATGCATAATTATATATATTTGATATATTACTTTGCATTAACTAGTATTGGTTCACTTTAAATGGATTTTCTCACTTGAATTGTGCAAGTTGTATATGTGATATACTTTTGTGCACATGATTGTATCATGTTTGATGATACATGCTTATTTGGTTAAGTGTAAAGAATTAAACTATGGTTGAGTTAATGATTAGGGTTTTGTTTACTTAATTACTTATTCATTTATCTTATTTATTTATATCCATTTTGGAAAATGAAAAAGATAAATGAATGGTTGCTTGTTTTGATTTTAGTTGAAGATTCTTGAAGTTTTGACTTAGTCTCCATTCTTGTCTTATACTTAACCCTAACCATTTAAACTAACCCTAATTCATTCTCTACACTTAACTAAGGTTAGATTATGATAAGTATTATATTTATTTTCTATTCTAAAAATACTTATCATATCTTTTTCATCTTCTTCTTCATGAGCAAGAAGAAGAAAAGCTTTCTACACCAATGGCAACTTGAGAAATCAAGTGAGAAATCCAATTCTAAAGTCTACCCACTTCCTATTTCTTCATCCTCTACCTCTTGCCAAGTTGTATAGGGTGTTTACTTCACAAGTTTTCAAAGCTTGGTGAAGTTGGAGCTCGTTCTTGTGATGCCTCGACGTAGATCATCTTCGGCATCGAACCGACGATCAAGCCCGCCCATTCTTCGATGAAGCCGATGCTTGAGTTCGGGATTCGATTTGGACAGCGGAGGGAGATCATCGCGGAGCTTAGGAAGTGGTGGACCGGATCTACAAAGGTTGTAGCCCCTTTCCTTTAGCTATATTTCCGATTACTTGCTTGCTTCGCCTATTTATCTAGTTAACGATCCGTATTAGGGTTTATAGGCACTTGTAAAATTTGATTTGTGCATGTTTGATCACTTGTGAGACTCCATTAGAGTGCCTAGGAACCCTACAGTGGTATCAGAGCCAAGCTAGAGCCTTAGGCGAAGTCTCGACGGAATCAGAAGTCCGATCGACCCAAAACCCGACTTGAAAAATGCTCTCTGGACTTTTCTGTAAAATGTGGATTTTTGTAGATTAAAAATATTCAGAAATATCAGCAGGAAGATACAAGGGTTACTGTAAAATTCGTGAGCCTGATTCCATAAAGGAGCCGCTGATCCGCGGCATGAGCATGCTCATGCGGCTGATCCGCGGCCATTTTGTCTTTTTGTGCATCCTATTTTGTCTTTTTGTGCATCCTATTTTGCACAGTAACTCTTAGTTGTCTGTGCTGGTTTTCCTGGGGATTTTTAATAATTTTTCCAGAGTTGCATTTTCTGGGTTGTATTGGGAACTCGGTGTATCGATCGGATTGTCTAATTTTGTCGGTGTGTTTTTTCCGGATAAATGTTAGAATATGTTAAAAAATTCGACCGGATATAAATACCCACTTTTTCCCCTGCCGGGAAATTTCCAATTGTTGGATTTTTCCGTAGTTTAACGACGTTCTAAGTAGTGCAAGTAACGCGATGGACCCTCTAGAAGACAACAAACCTTAACTCGATTATGTGACCGTCTTGAACTGCCCTTTGAACCTTCGGGTTTGGGGGAGTACGGCGTGCCACATGTGAGGCGTTGGCTTGACCCTTCTACGGCTGGACCGTTGGTACTGAGGCACGAACTGAATGTTGTTAGACTTATTTCATGTGTTGAGCTGTATCGAGAAAACATGGGTGTTCGATTGTTCGATCGAAAAGTTTAGCATTTTCTATTTATCCGGAATGTGATACAATAATTGGAATTCACAAATTGTTATGAGATAACGGAATGAATATTATAAACGTAGCAGTTTAGTCTCACTTGATCGGTTGCCACGGAATTTTGATGAGATCAAAAGTCCGTCGCAATCACGTAGCGTACGCGGATACTCGCCGGGTAAACTTAATAGACAGCTTCACCCCATAGCCCCGACCAAGTGACTGTAGGAGAATCCCGTCGTCGAAAGCATCCGTTCGGGTGATCACGGTAGCGGTGTTCCGCCTTGGTGCACTTCGTCGACAGTTTCGGGGGTGCGGCCGTCTACTAAAGTTTGCGACGAGTATTCGATCAGAATGTCGGGAATCCTGTTGAATTGCCCGACTTGATATTGAAAAGTGTTTTCGATTTTGAGACTAAAATGCGGGGTTTATAATTGTTAGGCATGCGATGTCTAAGTAATTCATTTGGTCAGGAATGCGATGTCTGAGGAGGTTGCGGATTCCAACTGTTGTAGTTTTACACTTTCTTTTCTGTGACCGTAAGTGTAATATGTGATGTCGCTGGTTTCGTTGCTATATGTCAACGACAATTGGGATGCGCATATTTACTTACGTCGATGACATGTGATGTTATGTGTTGCTAGATATGTTATATTGGATCGTCGTGTTTGAATAGCCGGGGGGTTTTTATGTGAGATGAGTGTTTTTCATTTTCATTCATGTAAAAAACTTGTATGTAATATTCTTTTATTGGGGCACTTCCAAGTTGCGGATGTTGTCACCATTTGTATATTATTTACTTTTCCGCATTAGGATAGACCCAAGGAGGGGAGCACAAGTAACCGGGTTCTGGGGTCCAGTGGGAGACCAACTCGAGGAGTCGAGTCCGGGTCTCCTAACCCTAGAATTGGTAGGGTTGCTTGCTGCTCTCGTAGGGGTCTAGGGGTGTGGGCTTGGCTATTCATCACGACCGTGGAATCCGTGTTTTATACAGGCTCGTATTGAAAACACGGACGTCCTAGTATATCCAATATTTCATATGTTTCTTCTGCTGTGATTTATCTGTGATCATGTGATGTTCTGTGACAGATATTATATATAGTATATATGATATATTATATAAACGTTGCTTATGTTTTACACCCGCGCTAGCCCTGCCTCGCTCTGGCGTTAGTTACCTAACCTAACGGTGCAGACGGGACATCGAGGCGAATGCGGATGGCATAAGCGTACGTTATATTTATCTGTGATGTTTAGGTGGACTTAAATGATGGGATATTCATTAATGAGATTAATGAAAGAAAATAAACCTAATTGATGTTGTGGAATCGAATTTCAAAATAAAAACAGGTAGCTACAGTTCTTGCTTTGCATCGCGGTGTTCATTATAGAACATCCTGCACCTTATTCGATGAGGAAAGGACCGAGATCCCTTCACCGGGAGTGACTCCTTTAGCAATAACTGGCAGATGCTACACACTCGGTTTGTCCTTTGATTGCTTCTATAGTTTCTGCTTTGCACAGTGATATATATGATATATCCCGCACCTCATTCGACGAGGAAAGGGCCGACGATCCTTTCACCGGGAGTGACCCCTTTAGCAAAACTAAAAAAGCCTAAAAAACATTCCATTTAAAAACCATTTGATTCCGCAACGAGATCAAGTTCAAAGCGTTAAAGGTTTTCACAAAAACCAGCCGCAACCCTCCTTCATTTTGGGAAGTAGAGTACTTAATATTCGTGCTGTGTTTGTTGACCATAGTCAAGGCACAGTGTACGGTAGCTAAGTGATGTCTTCCTACACCGCATATGATGCGATTATTAGGACAGTCGCGTGACTTTGTTGACCTTAGTTAAGGGTCATGTGGGTGGGTCTAATTAATCACGAAATGACGGGTATAACTTGACTAGTACTTATGATTTGTTGACCATAGTTAAGGTCATAGGTGCTAGGGGTAAAAACCTTTATCGGGAGTTTCAAGTGTTGAAATTTGCAATGAGATTGCATACCTTCTATATGATAGTTGGATCCCGATACCCACTGCGAGTAATTGTTACTCCTGGGAGAGTTTTGCACTTTGCAATTAGCCGATCAAGTAGGTGTCAACGGGGTTACGCCTCTGGAAAAATGAGGTTTACTGTAATTAGGTCCGTGCGAAAGCACGGGGAACCTCCCTCAAAGTACCGACACTGGCTTGGCTGAAAGATTGACGAACTTGTAGAGTGTAATTAATCCCGGCTAGTCTTTCCTTTTAGGGTTTGAAGGAAGATTTGATAAAAGCAGTGGGAGACATCCTGATTAGATAAAATACATAACCAATCTAATCTTGCAAGAGCGCACGCAGAGTGTTTTCTTCTCTCTCTCTCCTGGTAGCGACCATATCACGCCTTAATCAAGATAATAAAATAGATGTATTGACCGAACCCGCTTGTTATACTGAGCTGGGGAACGTTGGTCCCGCTCCAACTTATAATTGTTATAAGACAGAGCAGGAAATTGGGGAATACCAGAATTCCTATGCCGCCCAAACGAAGAAAGTGCATATGATGCATCTCCTTCGGGTGTGTTCATTATAAAGAACTGTTTCGCAGTATCCTCTGCATCCTGGGTATATGATACCGGATCAGGATCCCAGATATGTAATCTGTTACATAGGGCTACAAAAAGGTAGAAAAACTGAGAACGGGTGATAAGTTTCATGAGGCAGAAAACGGGGCAAATGTTGCAGCCAAGTCTGTTGGTCACTGTCACCCTGTATTACGAATACATTGATTCTGAACAAATGCTATTAGATACTGAACCTGATATACAAAATCATATCAATCTCTTTATTAGTAAAGAAAGGATATAATTTTGTATTGATGGATAATGTTTTGAACATTTCCTATATCAAAAGTTGATCGGTTCAGACACGTTATCTAAAAGCATTGACGTTCTAAATCAAACTACAGTTCCTAGTATACAGAACACACGCAAGAGGAAAAGTTCAGAAATGAACGAATCATTCTTGAGGCATTGTAGACTAGGTCATATCAATGCGACCCGACTGGCTGAAGTTACATTTTAGATGCATATTTAAATCAGTTTGAATTTACATCTTGTGAAACTTGCCAGTCATGTCACAAAGATAAGATGACCATAGCTCTGTTTATTGGAAACAGAGGAAGAGTTAGTAAACTCTTGGGACTGACACATAATGATGTATATAAGGTCTCCTGTCTACACATGTCAGGACTGGTTCTTTATACTTCATTATATTCTCTGATAATCTCTCAAGATTCAGTCATATGTTCCTGTTGAAACATAAGTCCGAACCTTTTGAAATATTCACAGAATATAAGTTAGAAGTAGAAAACCAAAATACGGGTATAAGTATTATGTCCTATGATAAGATCAGGGAGGAGAATACTTGTGCATGGCATTCCTGGACCATTCTAAAGGAGAATGAGATTCTCTCTCCGTATTACTCCTCTGAATACACCACAGCACAACGGTGCATCAGGGCGGTGCAATCGCACAATATTAGATATGGTGTGCTCTGTGATGAGTATTACTGAGTTACCTATTTCTTTTTTGGGTGTTATGCGCTTGAGAAGCTGCATACCTATTCAATTAGGTTTGAATCAAATCACTGCCTACCACTTCATATGTGATATAGAAAGGGAAGAGCCCATATCTTAAGTAAGTTAAGATTTGGGATTGTCCGGCCTATGTCAAAAGCTAAATCCGGACAAACTCGAGGCAAGGTCAGTTATGTAGAACTGGAAATGTTCCAGCTATACAAACTGAAGCTGATGATTTGACAGAACCAAAGGATTCAGTAGATTCCAACGAACCTCAGCCTCTCCGCCGATCTAGTAGGGTTCCTCACCCACCTGAGAGATACTTCGATTTCTCGATGACAGTGGGAGCGAGGATTGCATCATGAGATGATGACCCAACTAGATTCGAGCAGGCCATCAAGAGTAGGGACTCTGTAAGAATGGCTGGATGCTTAGCGATCTGAGATGGAATCCACATACACCAGCAAAGTATGGACTTTAGCTGCTATATCTGAAGGGTTAAATCCCCATCAGGAGCAAGTATATCTTGAGAAGATTACTTGGTGTAGATGGACAAGTTGAGACTTTCAAAGCTAGACTTGTTAAAGGTTTTCGTCATCGACCAGGCACGGATAATGATGAAACCTTTTCCAGGGACTATGCTTAAGTCCATCCAGATCCTACTTGCCACGGCTACATACCATGACTACGATATCTGGTGGTTGGGTGCCATGACAACTTTTCTAAATAATGATTTAGAAGAGAGCGTCTATAAGAACACAGCCAGAGGGCCTCGTAGACAGTGGGAGCAGCGGAAACGTGTGCAAGATGCTTTATAGGATAAAGCAGGCATCGCGGAGTTGGAACATCTGTTTTGATGGATAGGTCAAAGAAGTTGACATCATCAAAAAGGTAGATGAACCTTGTATAAACAAAAAGGTAGTAGGAAGTATGGTGACGATCCTCGTAGAGTACGTGGATGACATACTCTTGTTAGGGAAGGAGTTTCCTATGCTACGCTCGATCAATCTCCGCTTATCACAAAGATTTTTCATATAGGATCAAAGTGATACCTACTAAATCCTAAGCTTTGGATCTATGAGATAGATCTAATTGGATGTTAGGATACTCACTAGTTGTAGTGAAATGGTATCAATCGATCCTGGGGAGAATCACTGGAAAGGTTCCAGAGTGATAAAGACGACTGAATGTCAGCACAGGCGTTGTCTTTACCCTCAGTAAAGGGACGGTATGATGGAAGATTTCCAAGGTAGATACCGTGACAAACTAGACGATAAAGGCTGGTAACATCGCTATTAAAGATACTACCAAAGAGGCAGTTTGGGTGTATATTGGTTCATAAGATGAACTTGGTTCCTGCCATTGTATGACAATGGAAGTGTGGTTTTGGCCCTGGAACCCTGGTCCCATCAGTGACCCAGACATATTCTGAGACAGCATCACCTGATCATGGAGATAGTTGATCTCCAGGTTGATCGAGGTTAGGAGAGTAGACTCAGAGGACAACACGGCGGATCCACTCACGAAGGCCTTTTCCCAGAGAGAGACTCATATGGGATGGTTGAGTATTAGATACTGCGACCACTGCTACAGATGGCCCTAGTGCAAGTGAGAGATTATTAGTTATATGTATGCCCTAGAGGCCATTACTGTAATTGGATGTATATTGTAGTGGATGCTGGGACATATATAGGTAGGACTTTCTTGCTCGACATGATAGTACGCTATCTGGTTGCTCTTTATCTTAACATGTATACTTTCTGTCTTTCTGATTACATGTTGATAAAGCCCTTAGGATGTGTACTCGACTTCCAGGACTATGATGCAGATCATACTAGTGGGGCCTGGGTAGTCAATGAGTACATCTTTCGTTGTTCCTAGTCGTGGGAATATCGAGACGGGGCATCGATATTCCAGAGTAGACTAGCGCATATCTTCTCGACCCATGCGATGGGCGATGGATGATCCCATATCCATTGGTGTTTGACATCGAAGATGGTATGCGGGTGCTCAGTGGAGACTGGGTACACTGAACGGACCCGCCGAGAACTCCCAGATGGTATTATACCTCACGTCATATGGCAGTTCTCTGGTGACACTGGTACAGCTTAGTCTGTTGACCCGAGATCGTCATAGAGTCTTGTGTGTCTCCCACTGTGCTTTGATTTCCACCCTACCACGGCTCTACTGAGTCGTGCAAACAGGTGGTTTTTGGGTACAGTCCCGATTCACATGGAGGCAATGAGCGATAGGAGGGGATTCGTCTCTCCCGGTATTGGGGGTTGATGTTGCGCAATGCACGACTGGCCATAACAGGAAATCCCTGGCTAGGGTTGCAGTGATATACTGGTAAGAGTTATCAGTAGTTTCACGAATGTCATGGACCTCAAGTCGGCATGACTTATCGAGCTATTGGGGTCTGACGTTTACCACCCCTAGGCGAGATATGCGACATATCAGACGAACAGACCGGACTATACGGTAAGTGTTACTGGTTGGATTCACAGGAGTGTGAGCGGGCTTGCTCGTCGATCTTCTGATCGCTCAATACCCGAGTGGCCGTTACGTTTAGCAGACCGCTTGCGGCTTGTGGGTGTTTGATATGATCATCATCTGCTGCCGGCGTATTGACGAGTCTTTAGAGTCCTACACAGAGGTTTCCTAGCTCAAGCGAAACGAAATAGGAGCGCATATGAGATATGTGCGGGACCGAGAATAATTCGTGTATGTGATACCGTATTCCATTCTCGCGATGAATGTATCGATTGGTTATATGCGATATAACCTGGTTATCGAATCAAGGATTGATTCGAGAAGCCGATACATTGAATACTAGTCGGTTATATGCGACATGACCGGATCATTGAATCAAGTGTTGATTTAATGATTTAATGCATAATTATATATATTTGATATATTACTTTGCATTAACTAGTATTGGTTCACTTTAAATGGATTTTCTCACTTGAATTGTGCAAGTTGTATATGTGATATACTTTTGTGCACATGATTGTATCATGTTTGATGATACATGCTTATTTGGTTAAGTGTAAAGAATTAAACTATGGTTGAGTTAATGATTAGGGTTTTGTTTACTTAATTACTTATTCATTTATCTTATTTATTTATATCCATTTTGGAAAATGAAAAAGATAAATGAATGGTTGCTTGTTTTGTTTTTAGTTGAAGATTCTTGAAGTTTTGACTTAGTCTCCATTCTTGTCTTATACTTAACCCTAACCATTTAAACTAACCAGAATTCATTCTCTACACTTAACTAAGGTTAGATTATGATAAGTATTATATTTATTTTCTATTCTAAAAATACTTATCATATCTTTTTCATCTTCTTCTTCATGAGCAAGAAGAAGAAAAGCTTTCTACACCAATGGCAACTTGAGAAATCAAGTGAGAAATCCAATTCTAAAGTCTACCCACTTCCTATTTCTTCATCCTCTACCTCTTGCCAAGTTGTATAGGGTGTTTACTTCACAAGTTTTCAAATCTTGGTGAAGTTGGAGCTCGTTCTTGTGATGCCTCGACGTAGATCATCTTCGGCATTGAACCGACGATCAAGCCCGCCCATTCTTCGATGAAGCCGATGCTTGAGTTCGGGATTCGACTTGGACAGCGGAGGGAGATCATCGCGGAGCTTAGGAAGTGGTGGACCGGATCTACAAAGGTTGTAGCCCCTTTCCTTTAGTTATATTTCCGATTACTTGCTTGCTTCGCCTATTTATCTAGTTAACGATCCGTATTAGGGTTTATAGGCACTTGTAAAATTTGATTTGTGCATGTTTGATCACTTGTGAGACTCCATTAGAGTGCCAAGGAACCCTACAAGGTGGAGTTGGGATTTTGTCGTCACTCCGTTTTGTTTCGACCGTGAGGCCTTTCGTTGACGTTGCATCTGCATCCTTCTGGACTGCGAAGGAACGCCGTTGTTGACATTGCGTCTGGTGTAACGAGACGAATGCTGAGGTGGAGTTGGGATTTTTCCGTCACTCCGCTTTGTTTCGACCGTGAGATCTTTCGTTGACGTTGCATCTGCATCCAGCTGGACTGCGAAGGAACGCCCTTGTTGATATTGCGTCTGGTGTAACGAGACGAATGCTGAGGTGGAGTTAGGATTTTGCCATCACTTCGCTTTATTTCAACCGCGAGGTCTTTCGTTGACGTTGCATCAGCATCATACTGGACTGCGAAGGAACGCCGTAGTTGACATTGCGTCCGGTGTAACGAGATGAATGCTGAGGTGGAGCAGGGATTTTGCCATCACTCCGCTTTGCTGACGTTGCGTCTGCTGTAACGAGATGATTTCTGAGGTGGAGTTGGGATTTTGCCGTCACTCCGATTTGCTGACGTTGCGTATGCTGTAACGAGACAAATGCCGAGGTGGTCTCTAGGTTGTCTGTGAACCATCGAGATTTGGAACTCTTTCGGATGGAGCCTGGGGGGAAGGTATGGTTCCCTCTTTGTTTGTGCCCCTGGATTGTATACAGGGATCGATGTGATCTCACCTGTAGGGCAAACAGTTTTATTTTATATATTATTCTTTCCGCGATGCTCTATCATTTCAGCTTTTATATCGCGAAAGTCGCGATTGCCTAATCATTTCGTCTATTTTTCGCGGTGCCTAATCATTTCGGCTATTTGTTTTATTTACTCGCTGTTTTTTATTTCGAGTTGCCCAATCATTTCGGCTATTTTATATGCATAGATTTTTTTACTTGCTGATTTTTATGCAAGTTGCCCCATCATTTCGGCTATTTCATATGCATTTGTAGATCGCTGGTTCTTTGCTGCAAATTTGGGATTTGATACTGATTTAGGCATCAGCATCACTACAACTGGGATATTGCCAGGAGCGAACCATCATTTTCCTCTGTCGACGTCGAACAAAGGTGGCTTAGCGAACAGGGTTAGGATCCTATCGACTAAGGCTTTTAACTTTATGAGCCGTAAGGGTCTTATAAAGGTATTTCTCCCTACGAGTCGTAAGGATCTCGTAGGTGCGTTTTCTGCTTAGGAATCGTGAGGATTCCTAAGTGTGTGTTCCCTTATAAGTCGTAAGGATCTTATAAGAGTATTTTCTCCTTATAAGTCGAGAGGACTTATAAGGGCTGCCCACTGTGTAAACATATCCCCAATCGCGGGTGGGACTTTGTTAGGGAAACGTTTATTTGTGCCTATGGATTGTATACAAGGGTCGATATTGAACCGCTTGTAGGGAAAAATTAGAGATTGTGATGGCATAAGGACAGGTTCAGATCCTTGTAGCTTAAGGCTTTTGAACCCTATGAGCTGTGAGGGTCTCAAAGGGGAATTCTCCTTACGAGTCGTAAGGATCTCGCAAGTGTAATTTCTCCTTAGGAATCGTGGGGATCCCTAAGTGTGTTGCTCCCTTATGAGTCGTAAGGATCTCACGCAGGTATTTTCTCCTCACAAAGTGGAGAGGACCTTACGAGTGTCTTTTAACGAGATTGCGCCCTTTCGAGTTTTCACAAAACTCGCCGGTAGCCCTACTGTTTTTACTCATGGAGCCCTTTCGGGTTTTCATCCGTGCCCATATTGCTTATGGACATACCATTTTTTTTTGCGTCGTCAGCCTTGGGATGCTGCGGTCAATAGTAGTTTATCGACGTCTCGATCAACAGCCAGTTTTAGGACATAGTGGTACATCGTTGGTTTAAGGACATTTTGGTCCATCGTTGCCATATTTGAGGAGAATTTCTAGTTTACGGACTTTTCGGACCAGGGGCTTTCTCTATGAATGAGCATGATGCCCCCGGCATGTCCATCTTTTTCGGATCATGTGGTTGTGGCGGGTTCATCTTCCAGTTTTCATACTGCGCGAATTTGCCCAGTTGGTATTGGTCCTCAATCCAGCCTTTGAAGATAAAGCAATCTTCGATTGGATGGCTTACTGCTTGGTGGTAAGGGCAGTAATTAGGATTGTTGATATCGCCTGGCTGCAACGGACATTTTGGATCTGGCAGATTGATGAGTCTGTTGCGCACCGCCAGCTCAAACAATCTCCTTGTTTTATCGCGAGGAAACGAGTAAGGACGTCCCAGTCTCTCCTCGAGGGATGGGCGTGGACGCACGTTGTTTTGGCGAACAACCGGCTTTAAGTTGCTCGGCTGTTGTTGAGTATTGGTGATGAAGGTTGCTTTCCCTTTTCCTTTTTGATTTCGAGATTCCAGCTTCAAAGGAGATGGTCTATGACCCATCTGATCCATTTGGCCAGCTTGTCAATCAAGGCCTGGAAAGTGGTCGGCTTGAAAAACATCATAAATTGGGAAATAGTCGCTTGAGGGTCAAGAGTACCCACGAACATGCCTACCGCAGGCGCTTCTTCGATATGCTACTCGCACTTCGACCATAGATTCCGCCACCGTATTGCGTACTGAACCCATGTTTCTCCAGGCTTCACCATGGCATTGATCAATGCCATGATTGGGGTGCCTTCACTAGCACTTGCGAAACGCTGGGTGAATAGCATCTCCATCTTCGTAAAAGTTTTAATGGAATCATTGAGAAGCTCTGAATACCATTCGAAGGCCGTTTCCATTAAGCTGCCGACGAACTGACGAAGCAGTAGCCTATCGTCACCTCCAGTGTTGCCGCACAAGGCTCTGAATTGAGCAACGTGCTGATGCGGATTTCCCGTCCCCTTATATACATGGAATTTAGGGATCTTGTATCCCGGCGGGTACCCTATTTGGTCATACCAGCCCAGATAGGGTCATCCAGTTTTAACAATTTGCCCATCCGCTTCATTCTCCTTGTGAACTCGTATCTGCTGAGCAATGTAATCATCAAGGACAGCTTTTGAGATGGTCTCCTCTTTGGCTGCTGAAAAAGTTGGAAGAGGGTTTGATGTCTCCGCTCGTTCGTTTTCGAGGATAATCGGAGGATCTTCAGCTGGAGGATCCGGCTGTAACATCATCCCGACCATGTCTTGGAAATAAGAACGCCATTCGTTTTATGTTGGTAGCTTGTTCCGCTGCCTCTTTGTCCTTCTTTTCGAGGATTCTGTGGAGGAACGCAGTATCAGTTTCTTGTTCTTGACGTTGCTCCGAAGACGTTTCCGGGATTTCTTTTGGCCCAGTGAGTGCGGCCACTTGCGTTAACATTTCCTAAAGCTTCTGTTGTTCCTCCTGGGCCTTTGTTACAGATTGCGTAAGCGGTCGATGACCCGTGGAGATACGGCTATCCTCTTTCCCGAATGCCATATAGACGGTATGCACCACCATGCCCCCAGACTTAGGGCGTTTAAGCTTAGTGCCCTTGACATTTGTCATAGACATGGGGATTTTCTACGGCCTTCTCTTTTTGTGGGTTGGTGAAGCTGAGGGAGCCGTTGCAGCGGGTACCCAAGTAGCTGTCGCCTTCTGTGGCTTGACAGGGTGGTCCTCTTCTTGCCGAACCTTCATCTTTTTCTGTCAGTGGGGATAGTCTTGATCTATCACAGAGTCCTGGACCTATCGCCAAACTTTATAAATTTTTGAGGACGGCCGCTGATGGGGTTGTTCTAGCTTCGCCTTTGTAGCGCTCTCCATTAGTGGAGGAGACCTTTTCAATACAGCAGTTGGTGAATTCTTGTGCACCCTGTTAAGTAGTTCAAAGCTGTTCCCAGTTGGAACAGTAGCATCAATTTCCACCATTGGAGCTGGTGGAGTCAGTCCAGAAGGGGAATTGCCGCCAGCTTTCCTCACTCGGCGCCAGTGGCGACGTCGATCATGTCGTGCGGCCGGGATCACCTCCACTGTTGGTTGAGCTTCTTCATGCCTCCTGCTTTGATGAGGGGCTGTTGTCGTCGTTAGCCTATCAAAGACCGATGCCCGTTGAGAGGGGATGGCCAATCTTGAAAAGGCCGATTTTCGTGCAGGGGAAACATCCTTGGTTACTTCACCCGGAGTGGGAGCTGAAACGGCCAGTCTTATGAAGATCGACCCCTTAGCAGGAGAAGCCGCCTTGGTGACTTCGGGAGTAGGAATGGCTATCCGCTTCGGGATAATGCCTTCTGGTATTGCAGGCTTCTTCATGGGCCCGTTGGAGGTTTGGTCCAGTCTGCTGAAAACTGAGGCGCTTGGTTTGGGCGATCCGTTAAGAGGGGCCGCAGTGGTTGCAAGCCGATCAAAGAACGACTTCTTCGGAGCTTCTAGTGATGGTATAGGAGCACTGAACCTTGTTGGTGGGATCATGGTCCCGAAGAATAACCAAGTGGTGGCTTGGGTCACTTGTTCCACCGGCATTGTGAAAAGGGAGGCCGCTTGGGGCCCGTAAGTCACTCCTCCGTACGGGACGGAGCGAGAGTTGCAGTTGCAGTTAGTGCAGTTTAAAGCCATTGATCTTCTGTTTTCTGCACGGAGCAAGACACCAAATCTTAGTACCTCGAATCCAGGGTCAACCATGTCAAACCGTGATTCGTTTGCGAAACACGACACACGAAGTGTGTAGTGGAAAAAGAAAAAGGTCCCACCGAATGTGCCAGAATCTGTTCCCTGCTGAACACAGAGACGAGAGCGCGTAAGTCCGTCTTGCCTGAATTTGGGGGCAGATGCTAATTGGTGCTATCTGTCCACCTCTCCGAAGATGCCAAGTTGATTTATGGCACCGTATATCGAAGGTTTAAACGGATGTTGCCGATGTAGCAAACTTCGTCAGATTCCTCCTCATTTGAGGGGTTGTTGATTGTGGGGACGCTCTTCCCTGTAGGCGCAAGCCCCTGCAGTTAATTACGCTACCGCATCGCGGTAACCACTTTCTCCTTCTCTAGATGGTCACTTCGTGTCGTGGGTGTTTGTTTTGTTTTTGGTTGCCCATGGATTGTATACAGAGACTAATTTATGTTGTCTCCCGTAGGGCGTGGATTAGTCCAAATCTGTATTTTCTTAGATTTGGGTTTTGGGTTGGGTTTAAGGATACGTTAGTCTCATTTGAGACTAAGATCAACTTAAACGTTCATTGAGGATACGTTAGTCTAATTTTAGACTAAGATCAACTCAACGGGATCATTTAGATCCAACAAGAGAGCATTTGGGCTTTATTGTTTAGTTTAGGGACATTGCGGTCGATTAGTTTAGGGACATTACGGTCTAAGGTTAAGGACATCATAGTCCATGGGCTTAAGGACCCCACAGTCCGAGGTTAAGGACATCATAGTCCATGGGTTTAAGGACCCCACGGTCCGAGGTTAAGGAGATCATAGTCCATGGGCTTAAGGACCCCACAGTCCGAGGTTAAGGACATCATAGTCCATGGGTTTAAGGACCCCACGGTCCGAGGTTAAGGAGATCATAGTCCATGGGCTTAAGGACCCCACAGTCCGAGGTTAAGGACATCATAGTCCATGGGCTTAAGGACCCCACAGTCCAGTTTAAAGACGTCATAGTCTATGAAATATATGGTTGTCGGGACCCATCACCTCTGTGAAGACGTTGAAGGATTACAACGACAAATATCAGAGGAGTGAACAGATATACCCTTGAACCAATGTTGGTTGGGAGATCTGTAGTCCAATTTGAGACTAAGATCAAAAGATTTGTGAGCATATAGGCTCAGTTAATCCGAATTAAGGACTTATGGCCAATTTTGGGCTAATTCCAATTAAGTTAAAATGTTTAATATTTATTTTGGGCTGTTGAGCATTTATTTGGGCTTTGCCCTTTTAACAATGCTGAGTATTGATTTGGATTCTGACAGTATTTCTGTCTTTTGTTGAATGCTGAGCATTCATCATAACTCTGGCGCTTATTAAAGAACAATTTATGTTCTATCAGCGCATACGTGAGGAGCTTGTAGTGCGCTTGGCGCTTTGCGCCAGTCAAAGAGCGCAGTGCACTTCTGCCGAATAGCGCACACGTGAGAGACACGTGGTGCACTTGGCGCTGAGCGCCGGTCTATGAGCGCATTGCGCTGATTTATGAGCGCAAGGCGCTATTAGTTCAGTGGCGCACATGTGAGGAGCACGTGGTACGCTTGGCGCTGAGCGCCATTCCATGAGCGCAAAGCGCTAGTCCAAGAGCGCAGAGCGCTGACTGTTAAGTGGCGCACCCATGAGGGGCACGTGGTGTGCTTGGCGCTGAGCGCCATTCCATGAGCGCAAAGCGCTAGTCCAAGAGCGCAGAGCGCTAATTTATGAGCGCAAAGCGCTATCTGATCAAGTTTATGATCTGAAAAATAAATTCTTTTTTATAAGAGACTTTGTCTCAAGATTCTAAGAACAAAGTTCTTATTTTGTAGGAGATACTTCAATCTTTTATTTTGATGAAAGGCTTTGCCTTTATGGATCCGTTATCCTTAAGAGAATTGAATTATTCTCCCCCTTTTTTATAATGAGATATTCATAATCTCTTTGTGTAAAAGACCTTAGTCTTGTAGATCTATGATCTGTGAGAAGAATTATGTTCTTCTCTTTTATTTTATGATGAGATCTTTTGATCTCTTTGTGAAAGACTTTGATCTTGTAGATCTATGATCTTAAAGAAAGAAGTGAATTCTTCTTTTTAATATGAGATGATTTCATCTCTCTGTTCTTTTACCTTGAAGAAAAGTTGTTCTTCTATTGAGATCTTGGCTCTTCTTTCTGATATTTTCTCAAAGCTTATGGGGTGTTCCTCTATTTGCTTCTGTATATCCGAGACTTGAAGTCTTGGGGTCTTTATATAGGGCAAGCTGATTTGTTCAATCAGTTAAGGAGATCTTTTCTCCAATTGATTCGGGGATATCCCACCGTTGGATCTTTGATCCAAGGGCTTCTGATTTACAGAAGGCATTTTTCTTGTTTTCAACAAGATTGGGAAATCTTTTCTATACAGAATTTATTCTGTATTTTGGTAATTTTTAATCACCATTAGATCATTGATCCAACAGTGCTCTGATTTACAGAGCACAATCTTTTTGTTTGGAAAGATTTTGAGGAATCTCTCCTTAACAGAATTTAATTCTGATCAATTAATTATTGATCTTTGATCAGTCGGTGGGGAGCTTTTAGTTCTAGTGCTAGCGCACCCGTGCTTTGCATGTGGTGCGCTGCTTAGAGCGTAGCGTACTTAGCGCTAGCGCACACGTACTTTGCACGTGGTGCGCTGCTTAGGGCGCAGCGCACTTGGCGCTGCTTCATTTCAAAATTTGAATTTTGAACAAAGCTTTGCTCTGATTGGGGGAAACAGAGAGTTGCTGTTATAGCCAATCGAGCATAGCGCAACATCAAATCCCAATACCGGGAGAGACGAAACCCCTCCTATCGCTCACTGCCTCCATGTGACTCGAGACTGTACCCAAAATCCACCTGTTTGCATGACTCCTTTGTACCGTGGTAGGGAGGAAATCAAAGCACAGTAGGAACCACACAAGACACTATGACGATCTCGGGTCAACAGACTAACCTGTATAAGTGTCACCAGAGAACTGCTATCTGACGATAGGTATGGTACCATCTAGGAGTTATCGGCGAGTCCTGTTCGGTGTACCCATCCTCTAATGAGCACCTATGTACAATCTTTGATTTCAAACACCAATGGTTATGGGATCAACCATCACCCCATAAAGGGTCAAGAAACATACACACTAGTCTACTCGGGAATATCGATGCCCTGTCTCGATACTCCCTCGACTGGGAACTATTAAAGGATGTGCTTGCGGACTAAACAAGCCCCATTAGTATGATCCGCATCATAGTCCTGGTAGTCAAGCTAACATCCTAAGGGCTTTATCAACATGTATCAGAGAGACAGTATAATAGTACAAGCGTACATATTAAGATAAAGAGTAACCAGATAGCATACTATCATGTCGAGCAATAAAGTCCTCTATATATATGAATAAGCATCCACTATATCATATAATAATGGTCTCAAGGGCTTGCTTATTCCTAACAAAGAGCTTGTACTAATGGTTTAGATTAATCTCGATAATGACGGGTTGAACTTGACTTGCGACTTATGATGTTTTGACCTTCATCAAGGTTTTAAGCGCTCGGGGCAAAAAATCACATCGGGAGTTTCAAACATAAAGGAAACTTGCTAGTGTTGTATCTTCTGGAGTGTGGTGTTTTTGGTAGGCTTCGTTCAAAATCATCACACAATGATAGTTGGATCCTGATCCTACTGTGAGTATCCGCTACTCTTCGGGAGAATTTTTCACTTAACAATCAATGCTCTAAACCAAGTAGGTGCCTAGAACAGTGTTAGCGGGGCTACGCCTCAAGGGAAAAGAGGTTATGTAATTAAGGAACTTTGCGAAAGCGTTGGAAAACCTCCCTCGAAGTACCGACACTAGCCTGGCCGAAAGGTTAAGCAAGAATTGTGAGGTGCGATTAATCCTGACTAATTCATCATTTAGGGTTTAAGAAGAATTTGAGGAAACAGTGGGAGCCATCCTGTTTAGATAAACTAATAACCAATCTAAACTTGTAAGAGCATATGCCGAGTGTTTCTTTTCTCTCTCTCCTAATTGCAGCAATCATGGCGGGACGTAAGCTAATACTAGACAAAAATAAACTCGATGGGCCAAACTATAAAGACTGGCTGAGGAATGTCCATATGGCCCTTACATATGATAAGGTCGCATACGTTCTCACGGAGAAAGCTCCCTCTGTTCCCGGTCCAGAATCCTCGGTCGCGGACATTGAGGTCCGTAAGACCTGGGATCTTGATTGCGTGAAAGCCAAGTACCTCGTGCTGGCTTCCATGGATATTGAACATCAGAGGTGGCACGAGAAGATGGACCTTGCTTCCATCTTCCTCCATATTAAAGAATTATATGGAGAGCAATCTCGTATCGCAAGTTATGAGACCTTGAAGAAATTTTTCAAGCGAGGTTGGCTATCGGATCATCTGTTGGGACTACGTCCTAAAGATGATTTCCCTCATAGAAGAGCTAGCTGACGTAGGAACTACGTTGGAGAACGAGTTGTACATCGACTTGATTCTACAGTCCCTTCCTTCCACCTATGCCCAGTTCATATTGAATTTCAATATGCAGAATATGAAAGTTTCACTTCTTGAGCTCCTTAACATGTTGAGGATGGTAGAAGGCACCTTGAAGAAACCAAGGAAACACCCGCTCTGTTTATTAGGGAATCTTCTTCTGCTAAATCCAAGGCTAAGGCCAAGGGAAAAAAGAAGAAGGCCCCCACCAAACCGAGAGGAGGTGTGCAGAAGGTGCAGGGAAAGGGAAAGGAAAAGATAGGGCGGCAGCCACAAAAGAAGAATGCTTCTATTGTCGGAAAAACGGACATTAGAAGAAGGACTGACGGGCCTTAAAAGCCAAGAATCAGGACACGAAGCAAGTTGTGGCTTCGACTTTAGATTTGTTCATGATTGAAAACTGTTTCTCTATAAACTCTACTTCCTGAGTATTAGATACCGGATCAGGATCTCACATCTGTAAGTCATTGCAGGCGCTGAGAAGCCGTAGAGTTTTGAAGAAAGGTGATATGACCCTTAGGGTTGGCAACGGAGCCAGTGTGGATGCTGTTGCAATAGGAGAATATCACCTAGGGTTGGTGAGTGGACATATTTTGTTATTGCGTACCTGCTTTTGTGTACCCAGTATGGTGTGTAATATTATATCACTATCTTTGTTATCAAATGAAGGATATAATTTTGCACTTGTAAGCAATGTTATAAACATTCACCTAAATCATGAAATAGTTGGATCATGTACACTTAGTAACGGAATATACATTCTCAATCAACATCAAGTTTTCAACGTCCAAAACACACTAAAAATAAAATCTTCAGAATCAAACCAAGCTTTCTTATGGCATTGTAGACTTGATCATATCAATGAAACACGACTGACTAAGTTACATAAAGAAGGATACTTAGATCCGTTTGAGTATCAATCATATGCAACTTGTCGATCATGTATCAGAGGCAAGATGACAAAAACTCTTGGACACGGAGAAAGAGCTACTGAGCTCCTGGGACTCATACACAGCGACGTGTGTGGGCCAATCTCTACGCATGCAAGAAGTGGGTATTCCAACTTCATCACTTGCACAGATGATTTCTCAAGGCATGGACAAGTATTCTTAAT
Source organism: Agapanthus africanus (assembly GCA_030015575.1). Classification (NCBI taxonomy): domain Eukaryota; kingdom Viridiplantae; phylum Streptophyta; class Magnoliopsida; order Asparagales; family Amaryllidaceae; genus Agapanthus; species Agapanthus africanus. The sequence continues at coordinate 247,289,532 of CM057343.1, read as the reverse complement.
GAAACATAAATCCGAAGCCTTTGAGAAATTTCAAGAATATAAGAATGAAGCGAAAAAGCAAACTGGCAAAAGTATCAAGATGCTCGGATCCGATCGGGTGGTAAATACTTAAGTGCCGAGTTCCTGGAATATCTAAAAGTGAATGGAATTCTCTTTCAGCTTACTCCTCCATACACACCACAACACAACGGTGTATTAGAAAGACGAAATCACACCTTACTTGATATAATGCGTTCCATGATGTGTAATGCTGAGTTGCCGCCCTCCTTCTGGGGTTATGCACTAGAAACTGCTGCATACCTATTGAATAAGGTTTCAACTAAGTCTGTGCCTACGACTCCCTATGAAATGTGGAGTGGAAAGAAACCCTGTCTTAAGTATCTAAAGATATGGGGTTGTCCTTCCTTTGTCAAAAATGTTCATCTAGACAAACTCGAGGCACGTTCAGTATTTTGTAAGTTTTTCGGATACCCCAGGAATTCTAGGGGGTATTTTTTCTATTACGTTGAGGAACAAAAGGTTTTTGTTTCTTATCATTCTTGCTTCATGTAAACTCAATTTCTTGAAAAGGAAATAAGTGGGAGCGCAATAGAGCTGGAAGAAATTCCAGAACCACAAACTGTTACTAAAAACTTAGTAGAACCTGAGATTTCAATGGAACCGGACGTACCTATGCCACTCCGCTGATCTAGTAGGCAGTCCCATCCGCCTGTGATATACTACGGTTTTCTCATAGACGGGGATCGAGAGGATTGCATCATCGGCGATGAGAAGCGGACTAGTTTTTAGCAAGCCATCACGAGTAAAGACTCGGTGAAGTGGTTGGATGCTATGTGATCCGAGATGGAATCCATGTACACAAACCAAGTATGGAATTTGGATTTTGCTCCTACTGGGGTAAAACTGTAGGGTTACCTAACACGACAGCAAGGTTTCGGAAGGCATCGTCCATGCCAATTTAAAAAAATTTACCATGCTACTTAACCCTAACCCTAGAATCTTAACTTTAGAATTAGACAATAGCATATGTAAACAACTTTGCAACTAAGTGAATATGGAATACAACCTTTATAAACCAGTCCTTCACTTCAAATGCTCTGTATAGAAGTCCCTTCGCTCCAAGTAGTGGTGATCCAAACTCTCCGTAGGCTCCATTAGTCGAAATGAACGAGCTTTCACAATGATATACGAGGCCGAAGATGATCTACTTTGAGGAGACACCAACTCAAGCTACCTCTTGACTAATTAGGGATTAGTGAAACTAACACCCTAAACTAAATGGCTAATCTAGTAGAGCATGATGAGTTAGGAATTTTGCTCACTTTAGAATTCTTTTTCTCACTCTATTTTTTCCTCACCAAAACCTAGAGAGCTTTCTCTTGTTGAAAATGAAGATGAAGAGAATAATGGATGAGAGAGTGAATGGCAACCATGGGTGAGAAATATCTCATATAACCCTTGTAGAGTTATAACCATGGCTAAAGATTAAGGTTAGATTAATAAATATCTAATGCAAGACAAATTTAGTGGACTAAGTCAAGGGTTTCCACAAGCTTCCAAAGCTTGCAACCATGCTTAATTCCCACCAATTTAAATTTGCATTAAATAAATAAAACCCTAATAATCTAATGGCATGGTATAAGACTCATACACCCATGTAGTGTATATCATTAAGCATGACACAAAAAAGAAAATACAGATAATATATATCACATATTTATTAAGTCTGCACATATGAGAAAAGAAAAGTATAAGTGAGTTAATACTAGTTAATGTAAATTAGCATATCAAATATACAATTATACATTAAATTATAAAATCAACATTTGATTTAATAATCCGACTATATCACATATAACCGACTAATATAATATGTATCATCTTATCGAATCAACACTTGATTCGATAACCCGGGTATATCACATATAACCGACCGATATCACATATCGCGAGAATAGAATACGGTATCACATACTCGTATTATTCTTGGTCCCGCACATATCACATAAGTGCTCCTATTTCGTTTTGCCTGAGCCAGTAAACCTTTATGTAAGACTATAAAGACTCATCAATACGCCAGCAGTAGGTGATGATCATATCAAGCACTCACAAGCCGTCAGCAGTACTGGATGGACGTAAAGGCTACCCGAGTATTGAGCGATCAGAAGATCAACAAGCAAGCCTGCTCATACTCCTGTAAAGCCTGTCAGTAACACTACCGTATAGTCCAGTCTCTTCGTCTGATATGTCGCATATCGAGTCTAGGGGTGGTAAATGTCAGACCCGAGTAACCGATAAGTTGTGCCGATGTGAGGCTCATAATGGGTCGAGAAACTACTGATATCACTTACCAGTAGATCTCCGTAGCAGCCCCGGCCAGGGACTTCCTGTTATAGCTAATCGTGCACAGCGCAACATCAACCCCCAATACTGGGAGAGATGAAACCCTTCCTATCGCTCAATGCCTCCATTTGATTCGGGACTGTACCAAAAAGGCACCATTTTGCACGTTCTCTTAAATGTGGTAAGGTGGAAATCAAAGCATGGTGAGAATCACATACGACTATGACGATCTCGGGTCTACAGACTAACCTATACCAGTGTCACCAGAGAACTGCTATCTGACAATAGGTATAATACCAACTAGGAGTTCTCGGCGAGTCTATTTAGTGTACCCAGTCTTCACTGAGCACCCGTATACCATCTTTGATGTCAAACACCAATGGATGTGGGATCATCCATCGCCCATCATATGGGGTCAAGAAGCGTATACGCAGGTCTACTCTGGAATATCGATGCCCTGTCTCGATACACCCTCGACTAGGAACAATTAAAGGATGTACTTGTGGACTATCTTGGCCCCACTAGTATGATCTCCATCATAGTCCTGGTAGTCAAGTACACATCGTAAGGGCTTTATCAACATGTGAGAGCAAGACAGTATCACAAAACAAATCTACATGTTAAGACAAAGAGCAACCAGATAGCATACTATCATGTCGAGGAATAAAGTCCTCTCTATATATGTCCAAGCATCCACTATAATATACATCATATGTACAATAATGGTCTCTAGGGCATACACATAACTAACAAAAACCAGTAGGATGCAAATGGATCTTCAAAAAGAAAATTGGTGTAGATGGTCAGATAGAAACCTATAAATCTAGACTTGTGGCTAAAGGTTTTTGTCAAAGACCAGAATTGGACTATGACGAAACTTTTTTACCAGTAACTATGCTTAAATCCATTCATATCCTACTTACCATTGCTGCCTTCCATGACTATGACATCTGGCAGATGGATATTAAAATCGCTTTTTTAAATGGATGTTTAGAAGAGCGTGTTTACATGGATCAACCAGAGGGTTTCGTAGATAGTGAGAGCAGTAAATGTAGGGTTAGCATAGCACCTTGTGAAGGTTTTGGCATGCATCAATCATGCTATTTTAAAATTTTTGGGGTGCTAAACAAACCCTAACCAAGATCTTAAGTAGAGACTTACGGTAAGCATGTATGTAAACAACTTTATATCTAAGAGTTAGGGATTACAAACTTTGTAGTCCGTTCCTTCACTTCATAAGCTTCGTGATGAGGTCCCTTCACCGCGATCATCATGTACCCAGACTCTAAAGAGGCTTCATGAAGAGAAAGATGCAAGCTTGCTTCCAATCTTCAACAACTAAGATGATCTACCTTGAAGAATCTCAAACCCAAGCTCATGCTTCACTAATCAAGTATTAGCAAAGAAAGCACCCTAATCTAAGTGGCTAGAATAGATGAGGACGATGAAGTAGGAATTTAGCTCTCTTTTGTTTTCTTTATCTCACTCAAAAGCATCACAAACCCAAAAGCTAGAAAGCTTTTTAAGAGGAAGAAAAAGAAGAAATCTATTTGTGATGAATAATGAATTAATTGTTATTGTTACAAATCAACCATGGGTCAATCATCAAGGCTTAACCCTTGTAGAGAGTAAACTAGGGTAAGGGGTTTGGGTTGGATTAATAAATAGCAACACAAAATATCAATGGTCAAAGTCAAAGCTTCATGAAGCTTCATGAAAGCTTTATCCGAGCTTAACCCTAATCCAAACCTTAACCATGTTTAAACTCCACAAAACATGTTGCATTTGTAACCCTAACTTGTTACAATATTATATATCATATATACAATATATTTTGTAACAAAATAAAATAATAAAATTAACATATATCATATATATATCAATGTATTATCCAAGTGCGAAAAAGAATATTTAAGTGAGCCTATATTAGTTAATGTAACTTAATATATCACATATATAATTATACATTAAATTATCAAATCAACACTTGATCTGATAATCCGGCTATATCGCATATATCCGACTAATATAATCTGTATCAGTTCATCGAATCAACACTTGATCCGATGACCCGGCTATATCACATATACCCGGCCGATATCTCATATCGCGAGAATCTAATATGGTATCGCATACACGTATTATTCTCGGTCCCGTACATATCACATATGTGCTCCTACTCCGTTTTGCCTGAGCCAGGAAACCTCTGTGTGGGACTTTAAAGAATCGTCAATACGCCGGCAATAGGTGATGATCATATCAAACACCCACAAGCTGCAAGCGGTCAGCTAAACGTAATAGCCATCCAGGTATTGAGCAATCAGAAGATCAACAAGCAAGCCTGTACATTTTCCTGCGAATCCACCCAGTAACACTCCCGTACAGTCCGGTCTTTTCGTTTGATATGTCGCATATCTAGTCTAGGGGTGGTAAACGTCAGACCCCAATAACCGATAAGTCGTGTCGATATGAGGTCCATAACAGTTCGAGAAACTACTGATAACACTTACCAGTAAATCTCAGCAACCCTGGCCAGGAATTTCCAGTTATAGCCAATCGAACACAGCGCAACATCAACTCCCTATACCAGGAGAGACGAAACCCCTCCTATCGCTCATTACCTCCATGTAATTTGGGACTATACCCAAAAGCCACCGTTTTGTACGCCCTCTTGGACGTGGTATGATGGAAATCAAAGTACAGTGGAAATCACACAAGACTCTATGACGATCTCGGGTCTACAGACTAACTTGTACCAGTGTCACCAGAGAACTGCCATCTGACGTGAGGTATAATACCATCTGGGAGTTCTCGGCGAGTCCGTCCAGTGTACCTAGTCTCTACTGGGCACCCGTATACCTTCTCTGATGTCAAACACCAATGGATATGGGATCATCGCCCATCATATGGGTCAAGAAGAGCATACGCTAGTCTACTCTGGATTATCGATGCTCTGTCTCGGTACTCCCACGACTAGGAACATTTGAAGGATGTACTTAGCGACTACACTGTCCCCACAAGTATGATCTGCATCATAATCCTGGTAGTCAAGTACTCATCCTAAGGGATTTATCAACATGTAACACAGAGACAATCAGAGTACATGTTAAGATAAAGAGCAACCAGATAGCATACTATCATGTCGAGCAAGAAAGTCCTCCCTATATATGTCCAAGCATCCACTACAATAAACATCGTACGCACAGTAATGGCCTCTATGGCATACATATAACTAACAATCTCCCACTTGCACTAGGGCCATCTGTTGTAGTATCTCATACCCAATATCAGCTTTGGTTGAAGTATCTCATACTCAACCATCCTATAAAAGTCTCTACTGGGTAATAGGCCTTTGTGAGTGGATCCGCGCTGTTGTCCTCTGTGTCCACTCTCCTAACCTCGATCTCCCTGGAGATCAACCATCTCCGTGATCAGGTGATACTGCCTTAGAATATGTCTGGATCACAGATGGGACGGGGGTTCCTAGGCCTAAGCTACAACTCCATTATCACACAATGGTAGGAACGAAGTTCATCTCTTGAACTTATATATGTCCACACTGCCTCTTTGGTAGCATCCTTGGTAACGATGTGTCATGCCTTTAATCGTCTAGTAAGTCACGGTATCTAGCTTTGAACTCTTCCAACATACCGTCCCTCCACTGAGAGTGAAGACAATGCCTGTGACTGACATTCTGTCGTCCTTATCACCTTGGAACCTTTCCAGTGATTCTTCCCAGGATCGATTGATACCATCTCACTACTACTAGTGAGAATCCTAACATCCAATTAGATCTATCTCATAGATCCATAACCCAGGATTTAGGAGGTATCACCTTGATCCTATATGGAGAATTCTTGTGATAAGAGGAGATTGACCGAGCGTAGCATAGTAAACTCCTTCCCTATCAAAAGTATGTCATCCACGTACTATACGAGGATCATCACCATACTTCCTACTACCTTTTTGTATATATAAGGTTCATCTACCATTTTGATGAAGTCAAACTCTTTGACTACCACATCAAAACAGACGTTCCAACTCCGCGATGCCTGATTTATCCTATAAAACAACTTGCAAACATTTCCGCTGCTCCCACTGTCTACGAAGCCCTCTGGCTGTGTACTTATAGACGCTCTCTTCCAAATCATTATTTAGAAAAGCAGTCATGACATTCAACCGCCAGATATCGTAGTCATGGTATGTAGCAGTGACAAGCAGGATCTGGATGGACTTAAGCATAGCTTTGAAAGTCTCAACTTTTCCATGTACACCAAGTAATCTTCTCAAGATATACTTGCTCCTGATGGGGATACCCTTCATATAAAGCAACCAAAGTCCATACTTTGTTGGTGTATAAGGATTCCATCTCAGATTGCTAAGCATCCAGCCATTCTCACAGAGTCCCCACTCCTAATGGCCTGCTCGAAACTACTTGGGTCATCATCTCATGATGCAATCCTCGCTCCCACTGTCATAAAAAAACTGAATTATCTCTCAGGTGGATGAGGAACCCTTACCAGATCGGCGGAGAGGCTGAGGTTTATTGGAAACTATTGAATCCTCCGGTTCTACCAAATCATTAGCTGCAGTTTGTTTTAGCTGGAACTACTTCCAGTTCTACCTTATGACCACTAATTTCTTCACAAGAAATTCCCTTTCCCAAAGGTGGCGTGCTGAGAAAATATCTTTTGTTTCTCAGTTTGGTAGAAGATATTCCCTTGCGAATGCTTGGGATATCTAACAAACTTCCACAGACCTGACCTTGCCTCGAGCTTATCCGGATTTTGCTTTTGACATAGGCCGGACAACCCCAAATCTTAACTTCCTTAAGAGATTGGCTCTTCCCATACCATATCACATATGGAGTGGTAGGCATCTGATTTGGTTGGAACCCTATTCAATAGGTATGCAACATCTCAAGTGCATAACCCCAAAAGAAAATTGGTAACTCAGTAGTACTCATCATAGAGCACACCATATCATATAGGGTGTGATTGCTCCACCCCGATACACCGACATGCTGTGGTGTATACGAAGGAGTAATGCTGAGAGAGAATCTCATTCTCCTTAGAATAGTCCAGGAATTTCGTACTCAAGTATTCTCCTCCTTGATCTCATCAAAGGACATAATACTTATACCCGTTTTTCGTTCTCTACTTCTAACTTATATTCTGTGAATATCTCAAAAGTTTCGGACTTGTGTTTCAACAGGAACATATGTCTGAATCTTGAGAGATCATCAGTGAATGTAATGAAGTACAAAGAACTGGTCCTGGTATATGTAGACAGGGGACTTTCATACATCAGCATGTATCAATCCCAAGAGTTCAGTAACTCTTTCACTGTTTCCAATAAACAGAGCTATGTTCATCTTATCTTTGTGACATGACTGGCAAGTTTCACAAGATATAAATTCAAACTAATTTAAATATGCATCTTTATGTAACTTTAGCTAGTCGGGTCACATCGATATGACCTAGTCTACAATACCTCAAGAAGGATTCGTTCATTTCTGAACTTTTCCTCTTGTGTGTGTTCTGTACGTTAAGAACTGTGGTTTGATTTAGAACGTCTAGGCTTTTAGATAACGTGCCTGAAACGATCCAACTCTTGATATAGGAAATGTTCAAAACATTATCCAACAATACAAAATTATATCCTTCTTACTAATAAAGAGACTGATATGATGTTGTATATCAGGTTCGGTATCTAATAATATTCGTTCAAAATCAATGTATTTTGGTAATACAGGGTGATAACTGCCAACAGACTTGGCTGCAAAACTTGCATCATTTCTAACTCTTGAAACTTATCATCCGTTCTCTACCTCTCTGTAGCCCATGCGGGATCCTGATCTGGTATCTCATACCCAGGACGTAAAGGATACTGAGAAACAGTTCTCGGTAATGAACACACCCGAAGAAGATGCATCAGCATGTACTTTCTTCGTTAGGGCGGCACGGGAATTCTGGTAATCCCCTATTTCCTGCTCTGTCTTATAGCAATTCTAAGTTTAAGCAGGACGAACGTTCCCCAGCTCAGTATAATAAGCGGGTTCGGTCAATACATCCATATTATTATCTTGATTAAGGCGTGACATGGTCGCTACCAGGAGAGAGATAGAAGAAAACACTCAGCGTATGCTCTTGCAAGATTAAATTGGTTATTAATATATCTAATCAGGATGTCTCCTACTGTTTTAGTCAAATCTTCCTTCAAACCCTAAAAGGTAAGACTAGCCGGGATTAATTACACTCTACAAGTTCGCCAATCTTTCAGCCAGGCTAGTGTCGGTACTTTGAAGGAGTTTCCCCGTGCTTTCGCATGGACCTAATTAAAATAAACATCGTTTGCCTAGAGACATAACCCCATTGACACCTTTCTAGACACCTACTTGATTGGCTAATTGTAATGTGTAAAACTCTCCCAGGAGTAACTCTTACTCGCAGTGGGTATCAGGATCCAACTATCTCATAGAAGGTATGCAATCTCATTGCAAATTTCAACTCTTGAAATTCCCAATAATATTTTGCCCCGAGCGATCTATGACCTTGACAAGGTCAACAAACCATAGACCGCAAGTCAAATTCAACCCGTCATTTCCTGATTGAATTAAACCCACCCGCATGACCCTTGACAAGGTCAACAAGGTTACACGACTACCTTAACTCAATCGCATCATATGCTTATGCAGATAAGCATAAATAGCTGCCGCATACTACGCCTTGACTAGGTCAACAAACGCAGCACGAATACTATAAAGTACTTATCTGAAATGATGGAGGGCTACGACAGGTTTTATGAAAACCTTTTGCGTAATGAACTTGATATCGTTGTAGAATCAAATGATATAAAATTGAGTGTTTTTTAGGCCTTTGCTAGTTTTGCTAAAAAGGCCACTCCCGGTGAAGGGATCGTCAGCTCTTTCCTTATCGAATAAGGTGCAGGATATTTCACAAATACCACTATACAAAGCAAAAGCTAGAAAAGCAATCAAAAGACAAAACCGAGGGTTGTAGCACCTGCCAGTTATTGCTAAAGAGATCACTCCCGGTGAAGGGATCTCGGCTCTTTCCTTATCGAAAAAGGTGCTGGATGTTCTACAAGGAACACCGCTATGCAAAGCAAGAACTAGAGCTACCTGTTTTTGAAAATTCGATTCCACAACATCTTTAGGTTTCTTTTATTTCATTAATCTCATTAGTGAAGTCCCGTTTATTATGCTTCACAAGCATCAGATATGAAACGAAAACAACAATATATAATATATATCATATATATAATATAAGCATTCGTCTCAGGCAGTAATATGATCTCATCACAGAACATTGCAGCAGAAGAACATATATGAAATATTGGATATACTAGGAGGTCCGTGTTTTAATGCGAGCCTGTATAAAACGCGGATTCCACGGTCGCGATGAATAGCCAATCCCACACCCCTAGACCCCTACGAGAGCGGCAAGCAACCCTACCAATTCTAAAGTTAAGAGACCCGGTCTCGACTCCTCGAGATGGTCTCTTACTGGACCCTAAAACCCGGTTACTTGTGCTCCCCGCCTTGGGTCTATCCTAATGCGGAAAAGTAAATAATAAACAATAGTGATATCATTCTCAACCCGGAAGTGCCCCAATAAAAGAATATTACATACAATGAATTTTACATGAATGAAAATGAAAAACTCTCATCTCACATAAAACCCCCGGCTATTCAAAACGTGACGATCCAATATAACATATCACAATAACACATAACATCATATGTCATCAACGTAAGTAAATATGCGTATCCCAATTGTCGTTGATGTATAGCAACGAAACCGGCGATACACCACATATTACACTTACGGTCGCAGAAAATAAAGTGTAAAACTACAAAAGTTGGAATCCGCAACCTCCTTAGACATCTCATGCCTAACCAAATGAATTCCTTAGACATCGCATGCCTAACAATTATAAACCCCGCATTTTAGTCTCAATATTGAAAACTCTTTTCAATATCAAGTCGGGCAATTCAACAAGATTCCCGACATCCTGATCGAATGCTCGTCGGAAACTTTAGTAGACGAACGCACCCCCCGATGCCATCGACGAAGTGCACTAAGGCGGAACACCGCTGCCGCGAGCACCCGAACGGATGCTTTTGGCGACGGGGTTCTCCAACAGTCACTTGGTCGGGGCTATGGGGCGTGGATATCTATTAAGTTTACTCGGTGAGTATCCGCTTACGGTATGTGATTGCGACGGACTTTTAACCGCATCAAAATCCCGTGGCAACCGATCAAATGTTACTAAACTGCTAGATTTATAACATTCAAATTAGTTATCTCATAACTACATGTGGATTCCAAATATTGTATCACATTCCAGATAAATAGACAATGTTAAACTTTCCAATCGAATAAACAAACACCCAAGATTTCCCAAATACCTCAACTCTTGAGCAGAGTTCAAAAAGTCCCAGAACATGTCACAGCCACTATGAACCAGCCGTAGAAGGGTCAAACCAATGCCTTGTAGGGTTCCTAGGCACCCTAATGAGGTCTCACAAGGCATCAACCATGCCAATTTCAAAAAATCTAGGTGCCGAGAAACCCTAATACGGATCGTTGGCTAAAGTTTAGGCGAAACTAGTAACTAGTTAACAACTTAACTATAAAGAATACGGAAATACAATCTTTGAAGATCCAGTGCTCCACCTCCATAGCTCCGCAACGAAGTCCCCTCGCTGTCCAAATGAGTTCCCGGGCTCTAGCGTCGGCTTCGTCGGAGAATGGGCAAGCTAGGTCGTCGATGTCCATGCCGAAGATGATCTACGTCGAGGCATCACTAAATCAAGCTCCACCTTCACCAAGCCATGAAAACTTGTGAAGGAAACACACTCTACTACTTGGCAAGAGGTAGAGGATGAAGAAATAGGAAGTGGGTAGACTTTAGAATTGGATTTCTCACTCATTTCCATCAATCACCATTGATGGAGCTTGCTTTCTTCACTTGAAGAAAAGAAGAAGCTAATTATGATAAGTTGTTTAATAATAGAAAAAGAATTATACTTATCATAACATAAACCAAGGTTAGATGTAGAGAGTTAACTCAAGTTAGATGAATGGTTAGGGTTTAAACAAGAAGACAAAAAGGTTACATAAGTCAAAGTTGCATGAAGCTACAAGAAGCTTCATGTAAGAAAGCAACCTTTTTATTTTCTTTTCACTTTTTCTTTTAATCAAAATTAAAAGATAATTGCATGAATAAATGAATAAAAACCTTAACCATTTATTTAACCAAGGTATTAACTCTTTACACAAACCCTAGCTATCATATATCATCATACATGATACAAGCATGTGCACAAAACTATATCGAATATACAATGTGCACATCCGAGCGAGAAAATCCATTTAAAGTGAACCGATACTAGTTAATGCAAAGTAATATATCAAATATATAATTATGCATTAAATCATTAAATCAACACTTGATTTAATGATCCGGTCATATCGCATATAACCGACTAATATCAACAGTAACAACTTATCGAATCAACACTTGATCCGATAACCCGGCTATATCGCATATAACCGATCAATGTCACAAATCGCGAGAATCGAATACAGTATCACATACTGGTATCATTCTCGGTCCCGCACATATCTCATATGCGCTCCTATTTCATTTCGCTTGAGCCAGGAAATCTCTGTGTAGGACTCTAAAGACTCGTCAATACGCCGGCAGCGGATGGTGATCATATCAAACATCCACAAGCCGCAAGCGGTCTGCTAAACGTAACGGCCACCCGGGTATTGAGCGATCTGAAGATCGACGAGCAAGCCCGCTCACACACCAGTGAATCCAACCAGTAACACTACCGTACAGTCCGGTCTGATCGTCTGATATGTGGCATATCTCGCCTAGGGGTGGTAAACGTCAGACCCCAATAGCTCGATAAGTCGTGTCGATAGGAGGTCTATAACACTTCGAGAAACTATTGGTAACACTTACCAGTAAATCTTAGCAACCCTGGCCAGGGATTTCCTGTTATAGCCAATCGAACACAGCGCAACATCAACCCCCTATACCGGGAGAGACGAATCCCCTCCTATCGCTCATTGCCTCCATGTGACTCAGGACTGTACCCAAAAACCACTATTTTGCACGCCCTCTTGGACGTGGTAAGATGGAAATCAAAGCACAGTGGGAACCACACAAGACTCTATGACGATCTCGGGTCAACAGACTACTCTGTACCAGTGTCACCAGAGAACTGCCATCTGACGTAAGGTATAATACCATCTGGGAGTTCTCGGCGAGTCCGTCCAGTGTACCCAGTCTCCACTGAGCACCCGTATATCATCTCTGATGTCAAACACCAATGGATATGGGATCATCCATCGCCCATCTGTATGGGTCGAGAAGGTATACGCTAGTCTACTCTGGTATATCGATGCCCCGTCTCGATACACCCACGACTAGGGACTTTGAAGGATGTACTTATAGACTACCATGTCCCTACTAGTATGATCCGCATCATAGTCCAGGTAGTCAAGTGCAGATCCTAAGGGCTTTACCAACATGTAACAGAGAGACAATCAGTGTACACGTTAAGGTAAAGAGTAACCAGATAGCATACTATCATGTCGAGCGAGAAAGTCCTCCCTATATATGTCCCAGCATCCACTACAATATACATCCAATGTACAGTAATGGCCTCTAGGGCATACATATAACTAACAATCTCCCACTTGCACTATGGCCATCTGTAGCAGTAGTTGTAGTATCTCATACTCAACCATCCCATAAAAGTCTCTCTCTGGGAACAGGCCTTTGTGAGTGGATCCGCTGTGTTGTCCTCTGAGTCTACTCTCCAAACCTCGATCACCCTGGAGATCAACTATCTCCATGATCAGGTGATACTTCCTTAGAATATGTCTGGATCACTGATGGGACGGACGTTCCTTGGCATAAGCCACAACTCCATTGTCACACAATGGGAGGAACTAAGTTCATCTCATGAACCAATATACACCCAGACAGCCACTTTGGTAGCATCTTAAGTAGCGATGTATCCAGCCTTTATCGTCTAGTATGCCACGGTATCTAGCTTAGAACTCTTCCAACATACCGTCCCTTTACTGAGGGTATAGACAATGCCTGTGACTGACATTCAGTCGTCTTTATCACCCTGGAACACTTCCAGTGATTTTCCCCAGGATCAACTGATACCATCTCACTACAACTAGTGAGTATCCTAACATCTATTTAGATCTATCTCATAGATCCAAAACCCAGGATTTAGGAGGTATCACTTTGATCCTATATGGAGAATCATGGTGATAAGCGGAGATTGATCGAGCGTAGCATAGGAAACTCCTTCCCTATCAAGAGTATGTCATCCACGTACTCTACGAGGATCGTCACCATACTCCCTACTACCTTTTTGTATATACAAGGTTCATCTACCATTTTGATGATGTCAACTTCTTTGACTAATCCATCAAAACAGATGTTCCAACTCCGCGATGCCTGCTTTATCCTATAAAGCATCTTGCACACGTTTCCGCTGCTCCCACTGTCTACGAAGCCCTCTGGTTGTGTACTTATAGACGCTCTCTTCCAAAATATCATTTAGAAAAGCTGTCATGACACCCAACCACCAGATATCGTAGTCATGGTATGTAGCCGTGGCAAGTAGGATCTGGATGGACTTAAGCATAGCTTCTTAGAAAAGGTTTCATCATCATCCATACCTGGTCAATGATGTAGACCTTTAACAAGTCTAGCTTTGAAAGTCTCAACTCTTCCATGTACACCAAGTAATCTTCTCAAGATATACTTGCTCCTGATGGGGATTTAACCCTTCAGATATAGCAACCAAAGTCCATACTTTGTTGGTGTATATGGATTCCATCTCAGATCACTAAGCATCCAGCCATTCTTACAAAGTCTTACTCCTGATGGCCAGCTCGAAACTAGTTGGGTCATCATCTCATGATGCAATTCTCGCTCCCACTGTCATAGAGAAACAGAAGTATCTCTCAGGTGGGTGAGGAACCCTACTAGATCGGTGGAGAGGCTGAGGTTCGTTGGTAACTATCGAATCCTTTGGTTCTTTCAAATCATCAGCTGCAGTTTGTATAGCTGGAACCTTTCCAGTTCTACATTACAGACCTTGTCTCGAGCTTTTCCGGATTTTGCTTTCAGACATAGGCCGGACAACTCCAAATCTTAACTAACTTAAGACATGGGTTCTTCCCATTCCATATCATATATGAAGCGGTAGGCAACTGATTTGATTAGAACCCTATTCAATAGGTATGCAGCTTCTCAAGTGCATAACACCCAAAAGGAAATAGGTAGCTCAGTATTACTCATCATAGAGCACACCTTATCACATAGGGTGTAATAGCTCCACCCCGATATACCATCGTGCTATGGTGTATGCGGAGGAGTAATGCTGAGAGAGAATCTCATTCTCCTTTAGAAAAGTCCAGGATTTCCGTGCTCAAGTATTCTCCTCCTCGATCACATCAAAGGACATAATACTTATACCCTTATTGGTTCTCTACTTCTAACTTATATTCTATGAATATCTCAAAAGGTTCGGACTTGTGTTTCAACAGGAACATATGTTTGAATCTTGAGAGATTATCAGAGAATGTAATGAAGTACAAAGAACCGGTCTTGGCATGTGTAGACAGGGGACCTACATACATCAACATGTATCATCCCAAGAGTTCACTAACTCTTTCTCTGTTTCCAGTAAACGGAGCTATGGTCATCTTATCTCTGTGACATGACAGGAAAGTTTCACAAGATGTAAGTTCAAACTAATTTAAATATACATCTAAATGTAACTTCAGCTAGTCGGGTCACATTGATCTGACCTAGTTTACAATACCTCAAGAAGAATCCGTTCATTTCTGAACTCTTCCTCTTGTGTGTGTTCCATATACTAAGAACTGTAGTTTGATTTAGAACATCAATGCTTTTAGATAACGTGCCTGAACCGATCAACTTTTGATATAGGAAATGTTCAAAACATTATCCATCAATACAAAATTATATCCTTTCTTTTCTAACAAAGAGAGTGATATGATTTGGTATATCAGGTTTGGTATCTAATAACATTCATTCAGAATCAATGTATTGGTAATACAGGGTGATAGTGACCGACAGACTTGGCTGCAACTCTTGCCCCGTTTTCTGTCTCATGAAACTTATCACCCGTTCTCAGTTTTTCTACCCTTTTGCAGCCCTATGTAACAGATTACATATCTGGGATCCTGATCCGGTATTATATACCAAGGATGCGGAGGATACTGAGAAACAGTTCTGTATAATGAACACACCCAAAGATGATGCATCAGCATGCACTCTCTTCGTTTGGGCGGCACGGGAAGTCTGGTATTCCCCAATTTCCTGCTCTGTCTTATAACAATTATAAGTTGGAGCGGGACCAACGTTCCCCAGCTCAGTATAACAAGCGGGTTCGGTCAATAATCCGTATTATTATCTTGATTAAGGCGTGACATGGTCGCTACCTGGAGAGTGAGAGAAGAAAACACTCAGCGTGCGCTCTTGCAAGAATAGATTGGTTATTATTTTATCTAATCAGGATGGCTCCCACTGCTTTTTATCAAATCTTCCTTCAAACCCTAAAAGGAAAGACTAGCCGGGATTAATTACACACTACAAGTTCGCCAATCTTTCAGCCAGGCCAGTGTCGGTACTTTGAGGGAGGTCCCCCGTGCTTTCGCACGAACCTAATTAATGTAAACCTCGTTTTCCCAGAGGCGTAACCCCGTTAACACCTTTCTAGACTCCTACTTGATTGGCTAATTGTAATGTATAAAACTCTCCCAGGAGTAACACTTACTCGCAGCGGGTATCAGGATCCAACTATCACATAGAAGGTATGCAATCTCATTGCAAATTTCAACACTTGAAATTCCCGATAATATTTTGCCCCTAACGTGCTATGACCTTGACGAAAGCCAACAAACCATAGCCCGCTAGTCAAGTTCAACCCGTACATTTCTTGATTGAATTAAACCCACCCGCACGACCCTTGACGAAAGCCAACAAAGTCGCACGACTACCCTAATCCAATCGCATCGTATGCTGGCAGATAAGCAGCATATAGCTACCGCACACTGCACCTTGACGAAAGCCAACAAATGCAGCACGAATACTATATACAACTTATCTGAAATGTCGGAGGGCTACGACAGGTTTTTCTGAAAACCTATTGCGTAATGAACTTGATATCGTTGTAGGATCGAATGAATTTTGAAATGGAGTGCTTTTGAGGCTTTTCTAGTTTTGCTAAAGGAGTCACTCCCGGTGAAGGGATCGTCGGTCCTTTCCTCGTCGAATGAGGTGCGGGATATATCACATATATCACTGTGCAAAGCAAAAACACTTAAAAGCAATCAAAAGACAAACCGAGTGTGTAGCATCTGCCAGTTATTGCTAAAGGAGTCACTCCCGGTGAAGGGATCTCGGTCCTTTCCTCATCGAATAAGGTGCAGGATATATCGTATATACCGCTGTGCAAAGCAAGAACTGTAGCTACCTGTTTTATTTTGAAATTCGATTCTACAACATCTTAGGTTTCTTTTATTTCATTAATCATATTAATGAAGTCCCATCATTTAAATACCTAAACATTACAGATAAATACGACGTACACTTATGCCATCCGCATTCGCCTCGATGTCCCCTCGTGGACCGTTAGGTTAGGTAACTAACGGCAGAGCGGGGCAGGGCTAGCGCGGGTGTAAAACATAAGTAACGCCTATATAATATATCATATATACTATATACAGTATCTATCACAGAACATCACATGATCACATCACAGATATCGCAGCAGAAGAATCATATGAAATATTGGATATACTAGGACGTCCGTGTTTTCATTACGAGCCAGTATAAAACACGGATTCCACGGTCGTGATGAATAGCCAAACCCACACCCCTAGACCCCTACGAGAGCGGCAAGCAACCCTACCAATTCTGGAGTTAGGAGACCCGGACTCGACTCCTCGAGTTGGTCTCCCACTGGACTCCAGAACCCGGTTACTTGTGCCCTCCTCCTTGGGTCTATCCTAGTGCGGAAAAGTAAATAATATACAAACGGTGACATCTTCCGCAACCTGGAAGTGCCCCAATAAAAGAATATTGCATACAATTTTTTACATGAATGAAAATGAAAAACACTTATCTCACATAAAAAACCCCGGCTATTCAAACACGACGATCCAATATAACATATCCAGCAACACATAACATCACATGTCATCAACGTAAGTAAATATGCGCATCCCAATTGTTGTTGACATATAGCAACGAAACCGGCGATATCACATATTACACTTACGGTCACAGAAAAGAAAGTGTAAAACTACAACAGTTGGAATCCGCAATCTCCATAGACATCGCATGCCTGACCAAATGAATTACTTAGACATCGCATGCCTAACAATTATAAACCCCGCATTTTAGTCTCATTATTGAAAACTCTTTTCAATATCAAGTCGGGGAATTCAACAAGATTCCCGACATCCTGATCGAATGCTCGTCGCAAACTTCAGTAGGCGGCCGCACCCCCGACGCCGTCGACGAAGTGCACCAAGGCGGAACACCGCCACCGCGAGCACCCAAAAGGATGCTTTCGGCGACGGGGTTCTCCTACGGTCACTTGGTCGGGGCTATGGAGTGAGGCTGTCTATTAAGTTTACCCGGCGAGTATCCGCGTACGCTACGTGATTGCGACGGACTTTTGATCACATCAAAATTCCGTGGCAACCGATCATGTGAGACTAAACTGCTACGTTTATAACATTCATTTAGTTATCTCATAACTTTTTGTGAATTCCAATTATTGTATCACATTCCAGATAAACAGAAAATGTTAAACTTTCCGATCGAACAATCGAACACCCAAGTTTTCCCGATACAGCTCAACACATGAAATAAGTCTAACAACATTCAGTTCGTGCCTCAGTACCAACGGTCCAGCCGTAGAAGGGTCATGCCAACGCCTCACATGTGGCACGCCGTACTGCCCCAAACCCGAAGGTTCAAAGGGCAGTTCAAGACGGTCACATAATCGAGTTAAGGTTTGTTGTCTTCTAGAGGGTCCATCGTGTTACTTGCACTACTTAGAACGTCGTTAAACTATGGAAAAATCCAACACTTGGAAATTTCCCGACAGGGGAAAAATTGGGTATTTATATCCGGTCGAACTTTTTAACATATTCTAAAATTTATCCGGAAAGCCACGCAGACAAAATTTGATACTCCGATCGAAACACCGAATCCCCAAAACAAACCCCGAAAATTCAACTCTTGAATAAAAATTAAAAATTCCCAGAAAATCCAGCATAATTTATCAGGAATTACTGTGCAAACAATGAGGACTGACGTCACCAGATAGCCGCGGAACCGCCGCAGAAGCTAGGCTTCTGCCGCGGTTCCGCCGCAATAAACACTGTTCATCGAAAAAATTTTGCATCGTAATTCTTATTTTTCCCTGCTGAATTTTTTAGCAATTTTTAATTTGGAAAAATCCCAGTTTTTGAAAAAAGGACAGAGAGCAATTTTGAAATGGGTTTTCGGGTTCGTTCGGACTTCAAACTCCGTCTAGACTTCGCCTAAGGCTCTAGCTAGGCTCTGATACCACTGTAGGGTTCCTAGGCACCCTAATGAGGACTCACAAGGCATCAACCATGCCAATTTCAAAAAATCTAGGTGCCGAGAAACCCTAATACGGATCGTTGGCTAATGTTTAGGCGAAACTAGTAACTAGTTAACAACTTAACTATAAAGAATACGGAAATACAACCTTTGTAGATCCGGTGCTCCACCTCCATAGCTCCGCAACGAAGTCCCCTCGCTGTCCAAATGAGTTCCCGGGCTCTAGCATCGGCTTCGTCGGAGAATGGGCAAGCTAGGTCGTCGATGTCCATGCCGAAGATGATCTACGTCGAGGCATCGCTAAATCAAGCTCCACCTTCACCAAGCCATGAAAACTTGTGAAGGAAACACACTCTA
Organism: Agapanthus africanus; assembly: GCA_030015575.1. Classification (NCBI taxonomy): domain Eukaryota; kingdom Viridiplantae; phylum Streptophyta; class Magnoliopsida; order Asparagales; family Amaryllidaceae; genus Agapanthus; species Agapanthus africanus. The sequence continues at coordinate 247,270,131 of CM057343.1, read as the reverse complement.
CTACTTGGCAAGAGGTAGAGGATGAAGAAATAGGAAGTGGGTAGACTTTAGAATTGGATTTCTCACTCATTTCCATCAATCACCATTGATGGAGCTTGCTTTCTTCACTTGAAGAAAAGAAGAAGAAGAAGAAGCTAATTATGATAAGTTGTTTAATAATAGAAAAAGAATTATACTTATCATAACATAAACCAAGGTTAGATGTAGAGAGTTAACTCAAGTTAGATGAATGGTTAGGGTTTAAACAAGAAGACAAAAAGGTTACATAAGTCAAAGTTGCATGAAGCTACAAGAAGCTTCATGTAAGAAATCAACCTTTTTATTTTCTTTTCACTTTTTCTTTTAATCCAAATTAAAAGATAATTGCATGAATAAATGAATAAAAACCTTAACCATTTATTTAACCAAGGTATTAACTCTTTACACAAACCCTAGCTATCATATATCATCATACATGATACAAGCATGTGCACAAAACTATATCGAATATACAATGTGCACATCCGAGCGAGAAAATCCATTTAAAGTGAACCGATACTAGTTAATGCAAAGTAATATATCAAATATATAATTATGCATTAAATCATTAAATCAACACTTGATTTAATGATCCGGTCATATCGCATATAACCGACTAATATCAACAGTAACAACTTATCGAATCAACACTTGATCCGATAACCCGGCTATATCGCATATAACCGATCAATGTCACAAATCGCGAGAATCGAATACAGTATCACATACTGGTATCATTCTCGGTCCCGCACATATCTCATATGCGCTCCTATTTCGTTTCGCTTGAGCCAGGAAACCTCTGTGTAGGACTCTAAAGACTCGTCAATACGCCGGCAGCGGATGATGATCATATCAAACATCCACAAGCCGCAAGCGGTCTGCTAAACGTAACGGCCACCCGGGTATTGAGCGATCTGAAGATCGACGAGCAAGCCCGCTCACACTCCAGTGAATCCAACCAGTAACACTACCGTACAGTCCGGTCTGATCGTCTGATATGTCGCATATCTCGCCTAGGGGTGGTAAACGTCAGACCCCAATAGCTCGATCAGTCGTGTCGATATGAGGTCTATAACACTTTGAGAAACTACTGGTAACACTTACCAGTAAATCTCAGCAACCCTGGCCAGGGATTTCCTGTTATAGCCAATCGAACACAGCGCAACATCAACCCCTATACCGGGAGAGACGAATCCCCTCCTATCGCTCATTGCCTCCATGTGACTCGGGACTGTACCCAAAAACCACCGTTTTGCACGCCCTCTTGGACGTGGTAAGATGGAAATCAAAGCACAGTGGGAACCACACAAGACTCTATGACGATCTCGGGTCAACAGACTACTATGTACCAGTGTCACCAGAGAACTGCCATCTGACGTAAGGTATAATACCATCTGGGAGTTCTCGGCGAGTCCGTCCAGTGTACCCAGTCTCCACTGAGCACCCGTATATCATCTCTGATGTCAAACACCAATGGATATGGGATCATCCATCGCCCATCTGTATGGGTCGAGAAGGTATACGCTAGTCTACTCTGGTATATCAATGCCCCGTCTCGATACACCCACGACTAGGGACTTTGAAGGATGTACTTATGGACTACCATGTCCCCACTAGTATGATCCGCATCATAGTCCAGGTAGTCAAGTACAGATCCTAAGGGCTTTACCAACATGTAACAGAGAGACAATCAGTGCACACGTTAAGGTAAAGAGTAACCAGATAGCATACTATCATGTCGAGCGAGAAAGTCCTCCCTATATATGTCCCAGCATCCACTACAATATACATCCAATGTACAGTAATGGCCTCTAGGGCATACATATAACTAACATGCCTCACATGTTGCAACGCTAAACTACCACAAAACATATGGTTCAGTGGAGGTTTTGACGGTCACATAATCGAGTTAAGGTTACGTTCTTCTAGAGAGTCCACATTTCGCTTGCATGATTTTCTGAAAGTTTTAAACTCAGGAAAAAATTCAACACTTGAATGTTTTCCGACAGGGGAAAAATTGAGTTATTGATATCCATTCGAACCTTTTAACACGTTCTAAATTATCCGTAAAAACTTAAACGAAGTTAAACTTTCCGATCGAATTAACGAGTTCCCAATATATCCCAGAAAACTCAACACTTGGGCAGAATTAAAAATTCCCAGAAGAATGAAAAAATACCCAAGAATAAACCCCTGAAGTATTAACCCCCAACTCCCAAAGTTGGTCGCGGAACCGCCGCCAAACGCAAGGTTTGGCCACGGTTGCGCGGTCGCTTGAGTGAGTTATGGCTTCGTACTTCACAGTAATTCTTAGAATTCCCTGCATGATTTTCTGAGTATTTTTAATATGAAAAATTTCTACTTTTGAAAAAATTTCCAGAAAGTGCGATTTATTGGGGTTTCGGAGTTCGATCGGACTTCAAACTTCGTCTAAACAATGCATAATGCTCTAGCTTGGCTCTGATACTACTGTAGGGTTAATATAGCACCTTGTGAAGGTTTTGGCAAGCATCAATCATGCTACTTTAAAATTTTTGGGGTGCTAAACAAACCCTAACCAAGATCTTAACTAGAGACTTAGGGTAAACATGCATGTAAACAACTTTACATCTAAGAGTTAGGGATTACATCCTTTGTAGTCCGTTCCTTCACTTCATAAGCTTCGTGTTGAGGTCCCTTCGCCGCGATCATCATGTACCCAGACTCTAAAGAGGCTCCATGAAGAGAAAGATGCAAGCTTGCTTCCAATCTTCAACAACTAAGATGATCTACCTTGAAGAATCTCAAACCTAAGCTCATGCCTCACTAATCAAGTATTAGCAAAGCAAACACCCTAATCTAAGTGGCTAGAATAGATGAGGATGATGAAGTAGAAATTTAGCTCTCTTTTGTTTTCTTTATCTCACTCAAAATCATCACAAACCCAAAAGCCAGAAAGCTTTTTAAGAGGAAGAAGAAGAAGAAATCTATTTATGATGAATAATGAATTAATTGTTATTGTTACAAATCAACCATGGGTCAATCATGAAGGCTTAACCCATGTAGAGAGTAAACTAGGGTAAAAGTTTTGGGTTGGGTTAATAAATATCAACACAAAATATCAATGGTCAAAGTCAAAGCATCATGAAGCTTCATGAACGCTTTATCCTAATCCAAACCCTAATCATGTTTAAACTCTACAAAACATGTTGCATTTATAACCCAAACTTGTTACAATATTATATATCACATATATAATATATTTTGTAACAAAATAAAATAATACAATTAACATATATCACATATATCAATGTATTATCCAAGTGAGAAAAAGAATTTTTAAGTGAGCTTATATTAGTTAATGTAACTTAATATATCACATATATAATTATACATTAAATTATCGAATCAACACTTGATCTGATAATCCGGCTATATCGCATATATCCGACTAATATAATCTGTATCAATTCATCGAATCAACACATGATCCGATGACCCGGCTATATCACATATACCCGGCCGATATCTCATATCGCGAGAATCTAATATGGTATCGCATACACGTATTATTCTCGGTCCCGCACATATCACATATGTGCTCCTACTCCATTTTGCCAGAGCCAGGAAACCTCTGTGTAGGACTCTAAAGAATCGTCAATACACCGGCAGTAGGTGATGATCATATCAAACACCCACAAGCTGCAAGCGGTCAGCTAAACGTAACAGCCACCCTGGTATTGAGCAATCAGAAGATCAACAAGCAAGCCTGTACATTCTCCTGCGAATCCACCCTGTAACACTCCCGTACAGTCCGGTCTCTTCATCTGATATGTCGCATATCTAGTCTAGGGGTGGTAAACGTCTGACCCCAATAACCGATAAGTCGTGTCGATATGAGGTCCATAACAGTTCGAGAAACTACTGATAACACTTACCAGTAAATCTCAGCAACCCTGGCCAGGGATTTCCAGTTATAGCCAATCGAACACAGCGCAGCATCAATTCCCTATACCGGGAGAGACGAAACCCCTCCTATCGCTCATTGCCTCCATGTGATTCGGGACTGTACCCAAAAGCCACCGTTTTGCATGCCCTCTTGGACGTGGTATGATGGAAATCAAATGACAGTGGGAATCACACAAGACTCTATGACGATCTCGGGTCTACATACTAACCTGTACCATTGTCACCAGTGAACTGCCATCTGACGTGAGGTATAATACCATCTGGGTGTTCTCGGCGAGTTCGTCCAGTGTACCCAGTCTCTACTGAGCACCCGTATACCTTCTCTGATGTCAAACACCAATGGATATGAGATCATCCATCGCCCATCATATGGGTCAAGAAGCGCATACGCTAGTCTACTCTGGAGTATGATGCCCTGTTTCGATACTCCCACGACTAGGAACATTTGAAGGATGTACTTAGAGACTACACTGTCCCCAGTAGTATGATCTGCATCATAATCCTGGTAGTCAAGTACTCATCCTAAGGGATTTATCATCATGTAACATAGAGACAATCAGAGTACATGTTAAGATAAAGAGCAACCAGATAGCATACTATCATGTCGAGTAAGAAAGTCCTCCCTATATATGTCCAAGCATCCACTACAATATACATCGTATATACAGTAATAGCCTCTAGGGCATACATATAACTAACAGTAAAAAGGTGTGCAAGTTGCTCAAATCAATTTATGAATTAAAGCAGGCATCGCGGAGTTGGAACACCTGCTTTGATGAGACGGTCAAGGAATTTGAATCTATCGAAGAAGATGTGCGAGAGAAGGTTTCTTTTGAAATATATTCTGAAGAAACTTCTTCTCCCCGGGGACTTTACGATTTTCAGTCCAAATATCAAAAATGTAGATGAACCTTGTATTTATAAAAAGATTGTAGGGAGAACTGTGGTATTCCCCGTTTTATACGTTGATGACATTCTCCTGATAGGAAATGATATTCCTATGGTACAATTTGCCAAGCTGTTCTTGTCATAGAAGTTCTCTTTGAAAGACCTGGGTGACGCCTCGTACATTCTGAGGATTAAGATCTATCCTGACAGATCTAAAAGAATGTTGGGACATTCACAGTTGAGGTACATTGACACCATACTAAAGAGGTTTAGTATAGAAGATTCTAAGCGCGGTAATTTACCCGCTTGTCACGGAATCACCCTCTCCAAAGCGATGTCTCCCAAGACTGATGAGGAGAGGGCTCGCATGAGCATAGTACCCTACACTTCGGCGGTAGTGTCGATAATGTATGTGATGTTTTGTACCAGAACAGATGTAGCTTCTGCACTTAGCGTGGTAAGAAGGTATCAGTCCAACCCAGGTGAGAAACATTGGATAGCAGTAAAGAACATTCTTAAGTACCTGAGAAAGACTAAGGAGTTTTTCTTAGTGCACGGTATTGAGGACCTCCAGATCGAGGCTTTTACCGACTCTAGCTTCCAAAGTGACAATGATGACTCTAAATCTGTCTCGGGTTATGTGTTTACCCTCAACGGAGGGGTGGTCTATTGGAAGAGTTGAAAACAGGATACCGTAGCAGACTCGACGATAGAGGCTGAGTACATATTGCTTATGATGCCGCAAATGAGGCAATTTGGATGAGGAAGTTCGTTTATGATCTTCAAGTGGTTCCATTCATTGCCAATCCAACACCTTTGTATTGCGATAACAACGGAGCCATGGCTTTGGCAAAGGAACCACGGTCCCATAAAAAATACAGACATATCTTGAGGCAGTATCACCTGATCAGGGAGATTGTGGATCGCCAGGAGATCGAGGCACGGAGAGTAGATACAAAGGACAACATGGCAAATCCATTCACCAAGGCCATCCCTCAAGTCCAGTTCGAGAGACTGTTCGAGATGTTGGGTATGCGGTACGCCAGCAACTGGCTTTAGTGTAGACGTTGGGTACTTAAATACGCCAATTAGAGGCCTTAGTGCAAGTGGGAGATTGTTAGATATGTATGCCCTAGAGGCTTTCATTGTATAGGATGCTAAGGATATGTATGTACAGGACAATCTTGCTCGATATGACAGTATGCTATCTGGTTTGTCTTTATCTTAACATGTGATGTGCTTTACTTAGTATTTCATATCTTGTATACATGTTGATAAAGCCCATAGGATCCTTGCTTGATTACCAGCATTATGGCGGCATTCATACTTGTGGGAGCTGGGTAGTCAATAAGCACATCCTTAAATTGTCCCTAGTCATGGGAGTATTGAGACTGGGCATCGATACTCTAGAGTAGACTAGTGTATACATATCTAGACTCTTACGAGGGGCGATGGATTGGTCCCGCAGCCATTGGTGAGGTGCACCTAAGATTGTATACAGGTGCTCACTGGGGGTGAGTACACCGGACAGACTCGCCGAGGACTGGCTAGATGGTATTATACCTAGCATCAAATAGCAGTTATCTGGTGACATTTCTGTTGACCTAAGGTCATCATTTGTCTCGTGTGAGTTCCCACCGTGCTTTGATTACTACCCTATCACGGCTCTATTGAGTCGTGCAATCAGGTTTTCGTTGGGTATAGTCCCGAGCCACATGGAGGCAGTGAGCGACTGTTGGGGATTCGTCTCTCCTGGTATAGGGAGTCGATGTCGTGCAGTGATCGGTTGGTCAACACCATAAGTCCATGGCCAGGGCGGATTAAGAATTACTGGTGGTAAGACCAGTAGATTCTCAGATGGTCTTGAGCCCCACCGATATGACTTGTCTGGTTATTAGGGGTCTGACGTTTTCTACCCTCTTAAACCTTGCATGCGATACTCTCAGACGAACAGACCGGACTGCATGGAGATTGTCACGAACAGGCTCAATAGGGGTTCAGATGAGGTCACTCATCAGCCTTCTTTACGACATGTACTTGGGTAGCCATTACGTACAGCTAGTGTCGCTGACGAACTTGTGGTTAAACCCACTGCCAGCGTACTGTCGAGTCTTTAGAGTCCCACATAGAGGGTTTCCCTGGTTCAGGCGAAACGATGTAGAGGCCATAAGGTTTTACGGGAGGGTTCCGATCATATACCTGTACTGGCTACATGGATGTTGTTCGGACGGATAATACTACTAGGCTTTGGTTTAAACCGGATCCTAGTATTATATTATTGGATTATTATTATCTCATTGTATTCCTATTTTTCGGAATACGAATACGGGTATGTATACACGGTGAGGGCATTCTTGTAATTTCACAAGACATGCTTCTAGAAGGGGACACCTCATTATTTAGATTTATCTATTTGTGGAAATAGATTAATGAGGTTGAAAATGGATATATTTGTGGCATGAATGAAAGCATGGCTAAGTCATTTTTTTTATTCATTTGACTTTACTATTCAAGCATGGATGCTTATTTTCTATTGAAAATAATCCATGCTTGATTATTGTTTTGACTTAGCCATTCTCATATGCCTCCACAACCTAGCTCATTTGCTCTTGCTCTTTCTCTCTCCATTTTCTATCCTCTCCTTCTTCCTCAAACCCTAACCCTTCACATGTATTGTGAATCCTAGGGTTCTTGAGATAAAATACTCTAATCATCTCTCTAGATCTCCTAAGTTGTCTAGATTAGCAAACTAGACATCTTAGTTACCTCACTTGAGGTTGAAGCTTGAACCAAAGGCTCTCGGGTGGATCATCATCATCTTCGACAAGAGGAGGCCGACGACCGACTTCCATTCAAGCCACCTAGGAGCCAAGAAGAGGAGAATAAGATTCAAACCACCAAGGAGCTAAGAAAAGGAGAAGAAGACCCGAAGGACTTGATCAAGGAGGTATAAACTCTCACCGAGTAGTTAGAACCTCTTTGTAGTTAGCTTTAGCTAGTTATGGTTTATGAAAGATCTTGGTTGTTTAGTCGATGTTGCGAAGTCTCTTAAAAGAAAAAATCATTTTTTGTGTATTCCGCCTCCCCGCGAACCCGCGGGGTGCGCGACATTGACTTACAACCATGAAAATATCATTACAGTCCGGTCCGTTCGCCTGAAAGTATTGCATACTGGGTCTAGAGGCGATTAACGTCAGACCCCTTCTAACCTTAATAAGTCGTGTTGGTGTGGCTCAAGACCATCCAAGAAATAACTGATCTAACTATCAGTAATTATCAACTGCCCTGGCCAGGGGCTTACGGTGTTGACCAACCAAACATAGTGCAACATCGACTCCCTATACCGGGAGAGACGAATCCCTAACACACTTACTGCCTCCATGTGGCTCGGGACAATGCCCAACTAAAACCTATTTGCACAACTCCTTTGAGCCATGGTAGGAATCAAAGCACAGTGGGAACTCACACGAGACAAATGATGATCTTAGGTCTACAGACTACCTTTACACATGCCACATAAGAACTGCTATCTGACGCTAGGTATAATACCATCCAGCAGTTCTCGGCGAGTCTGTTTAGTGTAGCCACCCACAGTGAGCCCCGATATACAATCTTAGGTGAAACACACTAATGGCTGTAAAGACTAACCATCGCCTCTTGTCGGGGTCTAGAAAGGTATACACCAGTCTACTCTGGAATATCGATGCCCTGTCTTGATATTCCTACGACTGGGGACACTTTTAAGGATATGCTTAAAGACTACCCAGCCCTCACAAGTATGACCGCCATCACAACGCTTATAGTCAAGCACATCCTATGAGCTTTATCAACAAGTATAAGTATTACGTAACCGTTGTCTATAGTGCCCTCAAGTCAATTATTGGATCGCAGGCATGTGATTGCAATGATTGAGGGAGGACCTGTACCGGTAGAACAGTCTTACTCGAGATGATAGTATGCTATCTGGTTTGTCTTTATCATCGTGTACATGCTTCAGGTGACAATACAGATCACTATTACAGGTTGATATAGCCCATAGGATTCTTGCTTGACTACCGGCAGTATGATGGCGATCATATACGTGAGAGTTGGGTAATCTATAAGCACATCCTTAAAGTGTCCCTAGTCGTGGGAGTTTCGAGACTGTGCATCGATACTCCATGAGTAGACTAGTGTATACGGATCGAGACCCCGATGAGGGCGGTGGTTGGTCTCATAAGCCATTGGTGTTGGTTGGTTGTATACAGGTGCTCATTGGGTTATGAGTATACCGGACGGACTCGCAGAGGCACTGTTGATTGGTACTATACATATCGTCAGGAGCAGTTCCCGGGTGACATGAGTACAGGTTAGTCCGTTGACTTGACACTGCTATTTTGCCTCAAGTGTGTTCCTATTGTTCTTTGATTACTACCCTACCACGGCTCAAAGGAGTCATGCAAACAGGTAGTAGTTGGGTGCAGTCCCGAAGTACTTGGAGGCAGTGGCGGTTAGACAGGATTCGTCTCTCCTGGTATTGGGGGTTGATATCGCGCTGTGTTTGGAGAGCAATTACACAAAGTCCTTGGCCAAGGCAAATGAGATTTACTGGTAGATATTCCAGTAGTTTCTTAAGGTGTTTTGGGCTATACTCCGGCACGACTTATACCACTATTGGGGGTCTGACGTTTACCATCCCCCTAGGCCCGATATGCGATACTCATAGACCAACAGACCGGACTGTATGGAGATTGTCACATATAGGCTCAGTAGGGTTCCAGGATGAGTTCGCTCATCGGCCTCCCTTTTGCTCAATACCTAGGCAGCCGTTACGTACAGCTAGTGCCACTGACATGCTTGTGATTAAACCCACTGCCAGCGTATTGACGAGTCTTTCGAGTCCTCCACAAAAAGTTTCCAAAGTTCAGGCGAAACGTTGTAGAAGCCGTATGGTTTTATGGCAGGGTTCGATCATATACGTGCACTTGTGCACGGATCATACTAGTGGGCTTTGGTTTAAGCCAGATCCCAGTATTAGATTGTTAGATTACTTTCGTCTAATAGTATTCGTATTCAGTCGGAATACGGATGCGAGTATGTATATACGGATGAGGGGTATTCTTGTGATCCGTCACGAGTTTACTTTAGAAGTTGCCATTCTCTTTTTTGGATTAATTTTTGCTTTAAAGTTTAATTAGGTGGAAATTGTGAGCATAAGTTTTAACCTAGGGCATTGATTATGGCATGTGCTGTTTTGGTGACTCATGGTGTGATTTTTTGTGCTATGTCCATTTCTTTATTGATTTGGGGTTTGGGATATTATTTAGAGGAGAGAGAGGGCAGCGAGACATGGTTGTGTTTTGGTCTTGAGTTTTTGGAAGAGAGCTCTCACAAAATATCTCACATAACAAGTATTGCCATTTTCTTGACTAGCTTTTTCTTGTGCTCACAACTCTTCACTCATGGCTTAATCTTCAACCTCCACTCTATCCATCTCATATGCTGAGAATCCTAGAGTGTATTGAGACAATGTAATCACACACTACCTCTACTTCACCTTGGACATGTCGACTAGCAAACTTCATGTCGGAGTTGCTTCGGTTTGAAGCGGGAGCCTGTATAAAGAATCCTCGACGTGGAGACACTTCGACGAGCGAAATCGGAGAGCGGACTTGTTCGGGATAGCCGGCTAAGAGCTAGGCGCAGAGATTGAAGACCGAAGGACACGTATCGATCGGTATAATCTCTGAACTCTCTTTACAGTTAGCTAGTTAACGGTTAATGGTTCGATCCGGGTGATTGGTTGTGGTAGCGCCAAGTTTCAAAAGTTTTTGTTCCGCATTTGGCCTCGGATTGAAGGCCGGGGCGCTGCCGAACCCAACATGGTATCAGAGCCAACCCATTAACCCTTAGCTAGCTTGTTTAGACAATGTTAATGTATCAAAATCGAAACAGCCCCAAACTATATCATGCACATTCCAGTTTCTGTTGTTTTAAAAAGTGTCTTCAAAAATTTTTTAAACACCTGCAGAAGACTACTGACATTACCACTAGACCACTGACCAAATACGAAGCAATTCCATCACTAAATAACCTAGCACATGGCTCTAAAATCCGGTAAGGCTGGCCTATTTGAAGAATTAGTGTTTTATATTTGGGCTGTGGTCTTGTCTCTCGAATCTTGGTTCAGTGGTATTGTTTGTTTAGCCCAGTTTGGATATTCTTTTATCTAGTTGTTTGGGGCTATTCGGGGGGTTATTTCGAAGTCGATATTATCTAACATTGTTTAAAGTTTACAGTACATACATTTCTATCTGCTACCGAGAATGTCATTTGATCGGTACAACTTGTCTAATCGCTATAGTCCTTTTAGACAGGTTTGCGAACGTGACATTCATGTTGATGTTCTGTGTTGTGATGTGATGTTGCGGATTGTCGTGGTGGATAGCTTGGATGCAATGTTAGTACAATTTAGTATTATTTGTACATTTGATATCGCGGAGCGAGCGTCCGACATGTGGACTGTCGTCACTGCCTGTTTGTATATTATTCTTTTGGGGAACGACCGGCTTGGGGTCGATATTACCGTTGTATATATTTTCTTTTCTGTACTAGGATTACCCCATGGTGGAGTGCACGGATAGCCGGGTTCTAGAGGGAAACGGGCCCGCATCTCATGGATTTGTGACAGAGGGGGTTCACTCTAGAATTGGCGGGCTATTCGCCGCACTCGTAGGGGGTGCAGGTTGACCAAAAGTGGGGTACTGAAGTTACCGAATTCTGTGAAGTGATGGGTGGTCCATTCACTTTGTTGAAGGGGCTGCCTCGCTTCTGGTTTGGCAGGTAACTTGCTGCACTCGTAGGGTCTAGGTTTTCATTGCACAAGCTATCCACACGACAGGGGGAATGTCGGGTTTCAGTTGCGGCTCAAAGGAAAGCCGGGGCTCCCAGATTATCTGTATTGTTCTGTGATGTTGCATTTATCATGCCTGGAGCGATTATTATATATTGTTATATATATACTAGTAAATGGTGTATATGTTTTACACCCGCGCTAGTCTAGTCCCCGCTCTGTCATTAGTTAAGAAACCTAACGGGTGATGACGGGACCCAGTGGCGAATGCTGATGGCATATACGTACATTATATTTTCGTTCTTTTGTTGTGTGATTAATTGATGCAACTGCATTGATTCGGATCAATGCAAGGAAAACAGACCTATTCGATGTTGTTGGAACAATTTTCAAAAATCTGTTATTACAAGGACGTTCTCTATTTTTTTTTGCATAGTGGTATTCGATTATGAATATCCAGCACCTCATTCGATGAGGCAAGGGCCGAGATCCCTTCATCGGGAGTGACCTCTTGGACAGAGGTTTGCGTAAGGGTAATAACTTCACTATAGTTAATTACTTTTTGCTTTGCATCGTGGTATTCAGTTGGAATATCCTGCACGTCATTCTAAGGGAGAAGAGCCGAGATCCCTTCACCGGAAGTGGCCTCTTTAGCAAAGGTTTTCGCCACTATATATTTATAAAAAGCTATCTGGTTCCTTCAACGATATCAAGTTCATTACGTTAATGGTTTTTTGCCAAAAACCAGCCGTAGCCCTTCATCATTTCAGATTAGTGTTGCTTAGTATTCGTGCCACGTATATCGCGCTCAGCCGAGACGTAGTGTGCGGTAGCTCTGTAATGCTTTTCTGTCTCATGGATAAGTGATTGGTTAGGACAGTCGTACGGTCATTTTTGCTCGGTCAAGGACTCGTGCGGGTAGGTCTAATGCAATCAAGATAATGACGGGTTGAACTTGTCTAGGATCCTTTGATATGTTGGCTCAGTCAAGACCGCTTGGGTCCTAGGGGCAAAAATCCACATCGGGAGTTTCTAAAGAAACTGAAACTTGCCAGTCATGCGCATACTTTTTGGAGTGTGGTGACTTGAGTGGATTCCATCAAGTTATCATGTGATGATAGTTGGATCCCGATTCCCACTGATGAGTTGGTTTACTCCTCGGGTGATTCCGACTAATTCTTCTTTCAGGTTTAGAGGAGAATTTGAGAATACAGTGGGAGATATCCTGATTAGATAAAGTAATTAACCATTCTGATCTAGCTTAGAGTGCATGCAGAGTGTTTCTTTTCTCTCTCTCTCTGGCAGTGACCATGGCCCGACTCTACACTATAGCTCAGTAACCAAGTTGACCGAACTTTCTTAAAACACATTGACTTTTGGATTGTCTGAGTTGCATACAACATTGCCACTCCTTCTTTTACCCTTTGCATTTCTCCAGAACACCCCGTATCACTATGAACATTCACTTCCATTGGATAAATCCATCGTATAGTTACATACATCTCGAAGGAACTTGTTCCAGATTCGAGGATGGATTCTGGTTCTGGAGAGATTGAATAGGATTATTCAGTTGTCTTTTCCTTTTACCTTCTCTCAGGTTATGAGTACTCCTAGGATTAGGAGAGTATACCTATTATGCTTATTGGATAGTCTTCTTCCAAACCATAGGCAGGTGCCGAAAGATAGGAAATGAAGAAAGCCAATTAGCCTAAGTGTGGTGTGCAGAAGGTAATAAGTAAAGACAAATAAAGGGATTAGAAAGAGGGCAAAGTAAATTGCGACTGCTATCATTCATGACCAAACCGCGTATTTCATTGCCACTCCTACTTCACATTTGCTTTTCTCCGGTTCAGGAGAAATAAAATAAAATTTATTCAGTTGTCTTTTATCATCCCCTTCTCTCAAGCTGCGAGTACTCCTAGGATTAGGAGAGTACACCCATTATGCTTATTTCATAGTCTTCTTCCAAACCGTAGGCTGGTGTCGAACGGTAGGGAAGGAAGAAAACCATTTAGCCTGAGGGGGTGTACAGAAGATAATGAGTAAAGACAAATAAAGGGATTTGGAGAGATGGCAAGGAATATACGGTTACAGTCATGAATCTGATAATGGAAGAGGCATTACTAGGAATACCCGGATACCCCTTCGAAACATTTACATGTTTCATTTTCAATATGCGTTGTTAATAAAAAAAACTGATTTCCCAATTAGATCCATACTCCAAGGTATGTATTTACCATGTATGCTTCTCACATCTGTATCGTTTTACAGATGATGAGTGGGAGTATGTTATTGGGAATTAGGTGATCATCCTCATTATATAGGAATTCGTTGTAATTGGTGATATTTGAGGAAATCGCCAGGGTTTTTGCCGGACAGCAAATATTTGGTTTTGAATATCCGTTGTTATGCACCAATTTCAAACTGATAGATCTGTACGTTTATTTTATAAAGTGAGATATAACTTTTTGAAATTATGTCCATGACATTTACCTGTATCAGTTGATAGTTAGATAAGGAGTATTGAACAGCGATGTAATTCTTCTTAACTATAGTACAGTTTTCAACCTACGACGCACAGCGTATGAGTTATTAAACTCAGGGGACTCATACAAAGTATTGAATGTTGTCCAGTGTCCATTAGGACAGAGGGGTTGGTCCTCGTACTATATTCTGTTTACTTGTGACTTCTCTAGTTTTTAGACAAGTGTTTCGTAGAAATACAAGGTCTAAGTTTTGAGAAGTTATAGGTACAAGAATAAATTAGAGAACCAGGTGATGCAAGTATCAGGATTCTTCAAGGTGATCGAAGATGTAGATACTTGTGTTTGGTATTCAGTTGATAGTAATGGTTTTGAGAAACACGTTTCTCTTTCAAGTTACTCATATCTGGATGCATTCCTAAGTTGAGTAACGCTGATCAGCCTCCTTCTATTTAGTTGACATGCACCGGAGATAGCTGCATGATTTGAATCTGGTTCCAATTAAATCAGTGCCCCTGTTTCTATATTGTATATAGAATGGTTCATATCTTAACAATTTTAAGGTATTTGGAGTTATCCGGCTTATGCTTAAAACCAGACTCTGGATAACTCAAGGTACGTTTCTGTAATGGCAGTTTGTGGGTTAACCCAGGCTATGACGAGGGTTAACTCTCTACCATTTGGAAGATCAATAGTGATATTGCTCTTGACTCGCCACAATTGTAGTAAAATTGACTTTTTCAGAAAACAGTAGTAGGAGTTTGGTAGAACTGGAAATGATTCAAGAACCGCAAATGATTACTGAAAATTTGATAAGAACCTAAAGATTCAATCAGGTTTGAAATTCCATTAGCCACTCCGCAGATATGGTGGGTAACCCAGGCACCCGAGAGGTACTCCGATATCCTCAAAGACGGTGACAGGGAGGTTCATGTTTACCCAGACTTGACACTACTGTTGTTCCAGACTATGAGACCCGGCTGGAGGATGAATATAGCGTCGTTCTAAACTAGCTTTAGAAGTGCACGTGTATATACTCTGCCAGAGGGTTGTTGTGGTCAGTGGGAGCACCGGAAGCATAGTGCAAAAGTTGCTTATGTCTATTTATAGACTAAAACAAATATAGCGGAGATAGATCATCTATTTTTGATGTGACAGTCATAGGCTTTGACTTCATCAGAATAGGGGATGGATCTGTTAAGAAGGTAGAAGAGTGTGATGTCCTGGTATTTGGATGACATACACAGAGTAGGAAGTGAAATTCCTATACTACGATCGGTTATACTGTGGTTGTCACATAGTGGTTTCTCCACATAGGATATAGATATAATATTAGGCATTCTGGTTACTAGATCTATGGTTTTAGATCTAGATTTGGGTAGTTTCCCAATATGGGTACTTAGACAGTATTCTAAAGGTTTTTTAGAATGGACGACCCCTGGCATGGTTGTTTACCTACAGGTGATGGAGTCACCCTCTCTAAAAGTGTCTTACAGACTAAAAGGGAGAGGGATGTACATGATTGGCATATCACTTGCTTAGGCAATTGAGTCAATCATGAGATGTCAAGTACCACACCAGATGTTGTTTTTGCACTTGATGCAATAAGTTGAGATATTAATCCAATCCTAGAGAAATGTTCGGTAGCAGTTTTAAAACATAAGTGGATGTTCTAGGGATTTGATAACGGCAGCCTCCTTCGGGAGACGGTTATCATTCTAGTTTTTCAAGGTGACCTGGATGACAGAGTGACTGTCAGAGTTATAGTTTTCCCTCTGACGAGGGGCAATATTTTAGACAGGTGGTCCAAGCGGATACTGATGGAGGTGTGGCACTCGATACTGATTAAATTTAGTTGACGATACAGTCTAAGAAGTTTACTGGATTTGGAGTTCATTTGTGAACTAAGTCCCATCAGATATCCAGATATATTCTAAGACAAGTATTGCTTATTTTGGGAGATAGCTTTCTCCGTGAACTTGAGATTAAGAGAGGCATAGAAAGAAACATCAGAGCGGATCCACTGACTGAGGCTATTTCTCTGTCACGACCCAAATTTGGCCCGTAACCGGCACTTAAACTACGTAACGTCTAAAGGCGTACGCAACTTAAGTAAGCCGAAACCCAGAAATCTAAACCACCCAAAACTGGATCAACGGAGAAAACATTGTTTTAAACATTCAGAATTTTTCAAGTAAAAATCTTTAAGTTTAGTTTTCGTTCTTAAAAATTTCGGCAGCACCTCCTTTGTAAAAACTAACCCCGAAAACGGGTACAACATGGATAATAATAAAAGCATCCCAAACGGGAGCAAATCACGCCCAACGGCGGAGACAACCACCACAACATATATACGACGCCGAAGCGAAGAAATATAAAAGGAAACTGCATAAAGAAGTAAAACTTTTCAACAAAACCGGCTCCCACGAGCACGGCACCCAAAGTCACCACAAAATAACACTGAATCCTCACAAGTCGTCTCGAAGTTATATACAACATAGTGGTAGATGGAGAATACTAGATCCAACAAAAAAATATACAAAGTACAAACAGATACCCGCAACCCACCTAAAAGCAAGGCTTCACAGCCAACGTAGCGGTATCCGCAAAAGTAGAGATGATAAGATGCACTGCCGCGACTACTCAGAGGGTAAGTCCTGCACAACACTGTGGCACAACGGGGGTGAGTTGCCAACTCGTGAATAGTAAATAACATCATACAGTAATCGCAAGTATGCACGAACAGCGATCTATCTATCACAAGTAATCCGATAGCATAAGTATGATAAGTGAATATGCAATAATCATGTAAAGGTACATCATCAGGGTACTACAACTTCATGAAACGATGCATATCAACATAATCCTAAGTGTGGGATAATATAATATAAAATCTCATGCAAACATCATCAGCATGGAAAAACATCAGTGTCCCTCACCGACACATCAAATCCCAAATCCTCAGGCACCGCATCCTCAGATCGGCCCTCACATCCTGTATGTCTCACGAAAACCTGAGTGTCAAACACCGACACTCGAAACATCATGAAACCCGTGTCTAGCATCGACACGTAAATCCTCATAACTCAGGCGCTGTCACTATGACTAGCCCTGACGATATGTCATACCTCACTCCGGTCGGCATCTCCATGATAACCGCCGAGTCCAAATACAATCACCGGCAGGTAGTGGTCCCACCGTCAGGTTTATCGTCTACACCACGAAATCACCACTCATCCCGGGGTACCATACCGGGTCCACCATGTACCCGCAGACGGTGCATCCCGCTCCTCGAATCGGGTATCACAAGCCAAATCTCAGAACCGAGAAATCACATGGTGGACGCATCAAATATCATATCAAGAGAAACCGGGTTTTTCAAACAATACAAAGTTTTCTTGAAAATATCCCCCACGGTTCTCAAATCCATAAATCATATGAAATCCATATCTCAATGCGTAAAATCCATATAAAACTGATATATGCAACATAAAAACATCAATATGAGCATATAAAGGGAAAACCGCTCTTTAAATTGAATCTAGCTTTAAAAACATATCATGCGGTTCCCAATTCCTTCGAAAATAAATGCAGTATCATATGAAGTGTACATGTAAGTGTAGCAAGGTTTAAGTATCTACATGTAATCAAGTACGAGGGTGTACATGTCAATAGGTATGCATGATGTATAGGTAATTATAGAAAGATATAAGTGAAGTGGAATAAGGTTCACTACCTTAACTATTCCTGCCCAATACAATATCATGTAAGTATGTGTTCACAGTATTTCATAAGCACAATAGAATAAGAGTTACTACTCCAATCATTCCTATCCACAATCATATCACATATGTAGGTGTTTGTGCGTATCATGGCAATTACAGACGGTGTGGGTGTAGCATACAATTTAGTGCTCGTGCAACATGAACCGTCAGCAATGTGTTATATCTAAAGGTACGAGTAAAGTACAACAGATAATGCTATGCAATGACATTCATATGAAAGTAACTAATATGCAAATACATGCAGCTATCATATCATATTCGCCCCGACGCATAACGTCATACGGGCGATTTCCCCGTAGATGTTAAATCTACTCACCGATGGTCTCGAGCTAAGAAAATCCGACCACATGCTTCCCCTTGTCCGCAGCACCCGAAGTCCCTGCTTGCGAACCTAAAATTTCATAAATACAACACATAAGCTAAATATCCTAAAATGACGAAAACACAACGAAACGCGACGAAAACGCCCGGAAAATTACACTGCGCACTTAGCGCATCTATCGCGCACGATACCGGCCAAAACCCTAATTGGGGTCGCTAAACTACAAAACACCAAGTCTGGACCCCGATCGTCCCAATCGCGCAACACAACACAAAAATTACGAGGAATACACTGGATATAACCTCGCAACTACCAAACGAACCCTACGTCGGAAAACCCCGAAATCTAGTAAGCAACCTATCGCAATATATCGCACTAGATTCAAGATAACACAAATCTAACAATTAAAAATACCTTAAAATAGCTTAACTAAGCTATGTAAACCAATCCTATATTTTTAACACTCGCTAATTATGTTTTAGCAAAAATCTAGTAAGCAATTTTGCTTAATTAAACCAAAATGCTTATTAGCAAATTTTAACATTTTCTACTAGATTAATCTTTTCCAAAACACAATTTAACACTTGAATTAAACACTAATCACTTAATCAAAATTTAACCCTAACATGAATTTCTTAAACCAATTATAATGAATTAATCATGAATTAAATGCTAAACTAAGCACTTAACTAGTTAACTAAATTAGCTAGTTAAAGATTAAAGAAATTAATTATGGATTAAGGTAAGAAATTATACCTCCTCAAGAACACCAAAGAGAAGTTAGATCCATCACTTTAGCCTCCAAAAATCAAGCTTTGAAGAAGATCCATGAAGGATTAGTGAAGGAAAATGGTTTAATATTTATATAGGAATTGTTTTGGATTTATTTTTGGAATTCCTTTTGTGTTTTGATAGAAAATGAGTGAGAAATGAGTTTAGAAATGTTTAGGACAGAAATGGGGGGATGAGGGTCGGCCAAGGTGAGTGGGGGGGGTATTTTTGTGAATTTTGGGTGAAGAAATTGCTAGGAAAGAGTGTAAATAATATAAAAAATGCTATTTTGCCACCTTTCACTCTTTTCTTTTATTTTTTTAAAATCCAAACCATTAGTCACCAAAAAAGATCTAGATATTTAAAAAGAACCTTCTAAATTAATTCTAGTGACAAAATTAATTTATTCACAAAATAAAAATTTTTCCCGATTTACGTGCACGAAATACCGCTTAAAATAATATTTTATTTGGGAAAAAAACTATCTGAACCAAAACCTCCCAAATACTTCCAAAGTTCGCGCACAAGCTTTATTTTGGCCAAATTAGATGTCGGTAAGTTTATACGGTCGTTTGATCGAAATCGGGTTAAAACGGGAAAAACCGACAATTTTGCCCTAAAACGGGAAAATTCGCAAAACGATTTCTAAAACGTTACAATCTCCCCTCCTTATAGAAATTCGGTCCCTGAATTAAAATTTCATACTAAGCGTACCTTCAAAAAGATGAGGGAATTTCTTCTGCATCTCGCTCTCGGCCTCCCAAGTGATCTCCTCACTAGTCGGGCTACGCCAAAGAACCTTCACAGATGGCAAGACCTTTGACCGAAGTTTCTTCACTTGCCGATCCAAAATAACTACCGGCTGCTCGGTGAACGAAAGATCACGCTCAAGCTGAACGGTCTCGTGCTGAATCGTGTGAGAAGGATCATGAAGGTATCTACGAAGCATCGACACATGAAAAACAGGGTGAACATCCGGAAAACTGGGCGGGAGCGCCAAACGATAAACAACAGAACCCACTCGCTCAAGGATCTCGAAAGGACCTACAAATCTGGGACTGAGCTTCCCTCTCTTCCCAAATCGCATAACGCCCTTCATCGGAGAAATCCTCAGGAATACATGATCCCCCACTGCGAACTCAAGTCTGCGACGACGACGGTCGGCATAAGACTTCTGCCTGCACTGGGCTGCTCTCATCCTATCCTGAATCAGCTGGATCTTCTCCGTGGTCTCCTGAACTAGCTGGGGTCCCAAAACCAAACTCTCACTAAGCTCGGTCCAACAGACTGGCGATCGACACTTCCGACCATATAATGCCTCAAAAGGTGCCATCTGAATAGTCTCCTGAAAGCTGTTGTTGTAGGAGAACTCAATGAACGGCAAGTGACGATCCCAACTGCCACCAAAATCAAGCACGCATGCACGGAGCATATCCTCTAGAGTCTGTATAGTCCTCTCCGACTGGCCATCGGTCTGTGGATGAAAAGCGGTACTAAAACTCAGCCGGATACCCAAAGCTTCCTGAAGCTTCTGCCAAAGACGGCTAGTAAACTGGGTGCCTCTGTCGGATACTATGCATGTGGGAACACCGTGCAAACGCACAATCTCATCTATGTATAACTGAGCATACTGAGCATAACCGAAAGTGGTCTTCACTGGAAGAAAGCGAGCCGCTTTCGTCAACCGGTCTACAATAACCCAAATGGAGTCATACCCTCGACTGGTCCTGGGTAGACCCACAATGAAGTCCATGGAAATCTGCTCCCATTTCCACTCCGGAACGGGTAAAGGCTGCAACTCTCCAGCCGGTCTCTGATGCTCAGCCTTGACTTGCTGACAAGTAAGGCACCTCGAAACAAAGTCCGATATATCACGCTTCATCCCTTCCCACCAGTAGAAGTCCCTCAAGTCACGGTACATCTTGGTGGAACCTGGATGAACGCTAAAGGCCGACTGATGTGCCTGCTCTAGGATCTCGCGTCTCAACCCATCAACATCTGGTACACAAAAGCGAGTCCCGCATCGTAGCACACCCTGGTCATCAATCATGAACTCCGAAACTCTTCCCTGCCGAACAAGCTCAAGAATCTCAATCAAATGGGCATCGCTGGGCTGCGCCTCACGGATACGATCAAAAAGAAGTGGACGGGCATGGACATAAGCAAGCTGTCCCCCAGCGGAAGTGAAATCGAACAACACTCTACTATCACACAAGAGCTGCCAATCTGCAGAGGACTGACACTGAACTGCGCTCAACTAGGACAAGCTACCCACGGGCCTACGACTCAAAGCATCAGCTACCACATTCGCCTTGCCCGGGTGATAAAGGATCTCACAATCATAATCCTTCACTAGCTCCATCCATCGGCGCTGTCTCAGGTTCAGATCTCGCTGCTGGAAGATATACTTCAAACTCTTGTGATCCGTGAAGATCTGACACGACTCTCCGTACAAGTAGTGTCTCCAAATCTTCAACGCAAAGACTACCGCTGCCATCTCAAGATAGTGAGTGGGGTAATTCTGCTCGTGCTTCTTCAGCTGCCTAGAAGCATATGCAATCACCCTATCATGCTGCATCAAAACACAGCCGAGCCCCACTCGAGAAGCATCACAATAAACAACATAGCCGCCTGATCCAGAAGGTAAAGAAAGAACTGGTGTCATCGTCAACCGAGTCTTCAACTGCTGAAAACTATGCTCGCACGCATCAGTCCAGAGAAAAGGAATCCCCTTCCGGGTCAGTCCAGTCAGCGGTGCAGCGATACTCGAGAAATCCTGCACAAAACGGCGATAATAACCAGCTAAGCCCAAAAAGCTGCGGACCTCCGTCACCGATACAGGTCTGGGCCAAAGCTGTACAGCCTCGATCTTCCTCGGGTCCACAAGAATACCATCACCAGTCACCACATGACCAAGGAAGTCAACTCTATCAAGCCAAAATGCGCACTTTGAGAATTTAGCATACAGCCGGTGCTCTCACAATATCTGCAAAGTGATCCTCAAGTGCTGCTCATGCTCCTCATGACTCCTAGAGTAGACCAGTATGTCATCAATAAACACTATAATGAACTGGTCGAGGAACGGCCTGAAAATCCGGTTCATCAGATCCATGAACGCTGCTGGCGCATTGGTGAGTCCGAACGACATCACCAAAAACTCATAATGCCCATAGCGCGTACGAAAAGCAGTCTTCGGAATGTCATCATTCCGAACCCGCAACTGATGATAACCCGAACGCAAATCAATCTTCAAAAAATGTTTCGGACCCTGGAGCTGATCAAATAAATCGTCAATGCGGGGTAAAGGATACCTGTTCCGCACCGTAACTCGGTTCAACTGACGATAATCCACACATAGCCTCAAACTGCCGTCCTTCTTCTTGACGAACAGAACAGGAGCTCCCCACGGCGAAACACTCGGACGCACAAGTCCCAAAACAAGCAACTCTTGCAACTGATCTTTAAGCTCTCTAAGCTCTGCCGGAGCCATCCGATAAGGCGGTATAGAAATAGGCTCCGTGCCAGGAATCAGATCAATGCAAAACTCAATATCGCGCTCTGGCGGCAACCCAGGTAACTCGTCGGGAAAGACATCGGGAAATTCTCGCACGGTAGAAACCTGGTCCAACGACTCCACCGTAACTCCAGTATCATGAATGAAAGCCAAGAATCCCTGACATCCCCTCCTCAAAAGCCGACTAGCGCACAGAACAGAAACCAAACTGTGAGGGGAGACACCACGATCTCCCTGCACAACAAACACTGGCTCGCCAGGAAAACAAAATCTAACTGTCTTCTCGCGGCAGTCCACGGACGCATAGCAAGTCGCTAGCCAATCCATGCCCAACAAAACGTCGAAGTCCAACATCTCAAGAAGGATCAAGTCGACGGACAGATCTCTGTCTCCTAAACGGACAGCCAATGATCGGAACACGTGCCGCGCAACAAATGACTCTCCCACAGGAGTAGTCACTACTAGCGGCTGATCCAGCAAACACGACTCTCGGCCTAACCTCGGCGCGAAGTGCGTGGAAACATACGAATGCGTAGATCCCGGATCGAAAAGAACATGTGCATCAAAAGAACATAAGGAAAGGGTACCTGAAACCACAGCATTGGACGCCTGAGCGTCCTGGTGAGTCAAGGCAAAAACCCGTGCCTGCCCTCTACCGGCTACTGGCTGTCCTCTGCCTCTACCACCTCGTCCTCTCGGCACAAAACCACCGTGACCACGACCTCTCTGAGTAGGAGTCTGACGCGGCGCAACAACAGGAATAAGAGTCAACGCTCTCTGAGGCGGAGAAGGTGGTAAGGTAACCTGCGGTACTGCTGGCCCTCTCTGACGCACCACAGTACAATTCCGAACAAGATGCTGCAAACTGCCACAACCGAAGCATCCATAAGACGGTCGCTGGCCCTCCTGGGAATAAGAACTGAATAACTGGCCACGTCCCACGTCTCTGCTACTCCCCGAGTCTGAAGGAACTCTGCCTCTGCGGACAAACCTCGGTCCCCGTGCTGGCTCACCCGTACGAGTCCTCTTCGGTTCTGGAACAACCGATGACTCAGCTAGACGCTCCTCTACCAATAAGGCTGCATCGACAGCTGCCGCATACGTGTCGCAATGCTGAATGCTGATGGCTAGGAACAACTGGGTAAGCAGGCCTCGAACAAACCTCTTCACCCTCATCTCCTCAGTCGCCACCAGGTACGGAGCATACACCGACAGCTCAGTAAACAAAACATCATACTCCGACACCGTCATCCCCGGCGTCTGACGTAACGACTCAAATCTGCGCGCTCGCGCATCCCTGACGCTCGGTGGAAGAAAACGGGCAAGAAACGACGTCACAAACTCAGCCCAGGTCATAGAAGCAAGACCAGCGGCTCTGCCCCTCTCCAACGACTCACACCACTTCTGGGCCATACCCTCCAGCCGGAAACTCGCAAACTCTACCCATCTCTCGTCGGAGCATCGGAGTGAGCGACAAATCCTGGCCATCCAATCGATGAACGACTGCGGATCCTCAGTAACATCTGTGCCAGTAAACACCGGAGGCCTCAGCCTCATGAACTCCGTCAGTGACACGGTAATAACCTCCGGAGCTGAAACTACGACTGCCGGATCAGTAGGTACCATCGTGGTCCCTGCAACGGGTGGAACAACAGCCTGCCCCTGTGCTCGTATGGCCTCTACTAAGGTCCCCACAATCTGGCGCAGATCCTGCATACCTGCTCCAATCATAGCAATGTGCTCCGGTACCACAGGCGTATCGCTCTGGTCAACCCACGCCTCAGACGAGTCGAATCTGGCCTCGGCCCTCGCGGCCGCTCTCTGTGCCCTCGTAGTCTTCGGCGGCATATAGGCTGGAAATTGAAATAAGATTCGATAAGGAAATGGAAATCGAATCACAAAGATGTATATCAATCACGGAAGGAATTTCAATCAATAAGTCCTAAGGTCACTTAGGCGGAGTACCGTGTCGTAAGTATGCCGCGGAACATACACACGCTACGTCACTCTGCTCAAGCTACCTACTCCATCATACCAAGGTCGTCCTACACTCCGAAAGGTAAAAACCTAGTGCTTTGATACCAACTTTGTCACAACCCAAATTTGGCCCGTAACCGGCACTTAAACTACGTAACGTCTAAAGGCGTACGCAACTTAAGTAAGCCGAAACCCAGAAATCTAAACCACCCAAAACTGGATCAACGGAGAAAACATTGTTTTAAAACATTCAGAATTTTTCAAGTAAAAATCTTTAAGTTTAGTTTTCGTTCATAAAAATTTCGGCAGCACCTCCTTTGTAAAAACTAACCCCGAAAACGGGTACAACATGGATAATAATAAAAGCATCCCAAACGGGAGCAAATCACGCCCAACGGCGGAGACAACCACCACAACATATATACAATGCCGAAGCGAAGAAATATAAAAGGAAACTGCATAAAGAAGTAAAACTTTTCAACAAAACCGGCTCCCACGAGCACGGCACCCAAAGTCACCACAAAATAACACTGAATCCTCACAAGTCGTCTCAAAGTCATATACAACATAGTGGTAGATGGAGAATACTAGATCCAACAAAAAAATATACAAAGTACAAACAGATACCCGCAACCCACCTAAAAGCAAGGCTTCACAGCCAACGTAGCGGTATCCGCAAAAGCAGAGATGATAAGATGCCCTGCCGCGACTACTCAGAGGGTAAGTCCTACACAACACTGTGGCACAACGGGGGTGAGTTGCCAACTCATGAATAGTAAATAGCATCATACAGTAATCGCAAGTATGCACGAACAGCGATCTATCTATCACAAGTAATCCGATAGCATAAGTATGATAAGTGAATATGCAATAATCATGTAAAGGTACATCATCAGGGTACTACAACTACATGAAACGATGCATATCAACATAATCCTAAGTGTGGGATAATATAATATAAAATCTCATGCAAACATCATCAGCATGGAAAAACATCAGTGTCCCTCACCGACACATCAAATCCCAAATCCTCAGGCACCGCATCCTCAGATCGGCCCTCACATCCTGTATGTCTCACGAAAACCTGAGTGTCAAACACCGACACTCGAAACATCATGAAACCCGTGTCTAGCATCGACACGTAAATCCTCATAACTCAGGCGCTGTCACTATGACTAGCCCTGACGATATGTCATACCTCACTCCGGTCGGCATCTCCATGATAACCGCCGAGTCCAAATACAATCACCGGTAGGTAGTGGTCCCACCGTCAGGTTTATCGTCTACACCACGAAATCACCACTCACCCCGGGGTACCATACCGGGTCCACCATGTACCCGCAGACGGTGCATCCCGCTCCTCGAATCGAGTATCACAAGCCAAATCTCAGAACCGAGAAATCACATGGTGGACGCATCAAATATCATATCAAGAGAAACCGGGTTTTTCAAACAATACAAAGTTTTCTTGAAAATATCCCCCACGGTTCTCAAATCCATAAATCATATGAAATCCATATCTCAATGCGTAAAATCCATATAAAACTGATATATGCAACATAAAAACATCAATATGAGCATATAAAGGGAAAACTGCTCTTTAAATTGAATCTAGCTTTAAAAACATATCATGCGGTTCCCAATTCCTTCGAAAATAATGCAGTATCATATGAAGTGTACATGTAAGTGTAGCAAGGTTTAAGTATCTACATGTAATCAAGTACGAGGGTGTACATGTCAATAGGTATGCATGATGTATAGGTAATTATAGCAAGATATAAGTGAAGTGGAATAAGGTTCACTACCTTAACTATTCCTGCGCAATACAATATCATGTAAGTATGCGTTCACAGTATTTCATAAGCACAATAGAATAAGAGTTACTACTCCAATCATTCCTATCCACAATCATATCACATATGTAGGTGTTTGTGCGTATCATGGCAATTACAGACGGTGTGGGTGTAGCATACAATTTAGTGCTCGTGCAACATGAACCGTCAGTAATGTGTTATATCTAAAGGTACGAGTAAAGTACAACAGATAATGCTATGCAATGACATTCATATGAAAGTAACTAATATGCAAATACATGCAGCTATCATATCATATTCGCCCCGACGCATAACGTCATACAGGCGATTTCCCCGTAGATGTTAAATCTACTCACCGATGGTCTCGAGCTAAGAAAATCCGACCACCTGCTTCCCCTTGTCCGCAGCACCCGAAGTCCCTGCTTGCGAACCTAAAATTTCATAAATACAACACATAAGCTAAATATCCTAAAATGACGAAAAGACAACGAAACGCGACGAAAACGCCCGGAAAATTACACTGCGCACTTAGCGCATCTATCGCGCACGATACCGGCCAAAACCCTAATTGGGGTCGCTAAACTACAAAACACCAAGTCTGGACCCCGATCGTCCCGATCGCGCAACACAACACAAAAATTACGAGGAATACACTGGATATAACCTCGCAACTACCAAACGAACCCTACGTCGGAAAACCCCGAAATCTAGTAAGCAACCTATCGCAATATATCGCACTAGATTCAAGATAACACAAATCTAACAATTAAAAATACCTTAAAATAGCTTAACTAAGCTATCTAAACCAATCCTATATTTTTAACCCTCGCTAATTATGTTTTAGCAAAAATCTAGTAAGCAATTTTGCTTAATTAAACCAAAATGCTTATTAGCAAATTTTAACATTTTCTACTAGATTAATCTTTTCCAAAACACAATTTAACACTTGAATTAAACACTAATCACTTAATCAAAATTTAACCCTAACATGAATTTCTTAAACCAATTATAATGAATTAATCATGAATTAAATGCTAAACTAAGCACTTAACTAGTTAACTAAATTAGCTAGTTAAAGATTAAAGAAATTAATTATGGATTAAGGTAAGAAATTATACCTCCTCAAGAACACCAAAGAGAAGTTAGATCCATCACTTTAGCCTCCAAAATTCAAGCTTTGAAGAAGATCCATGAAGGATTAGTGAAGGAAAATGGTTTAATATTTATATAGGAATTGTTTTGGATTTATTTTTGGAATTCCTTTTGTGTTTTGATAGAAAATGAGTGAGAAATGAGTTTAGAAATGTTTAGGACAGAAATGGGGGGATGAGGGTCGGCCAAGGTGAGTGGAGGGGGGTATTTTTGTGAATTTTGGGTGAAGAAATTGCTAGGAAAGAGTGTAAATAATATAAAAAATGCTATTTTGCCACCTTTCACTCTTTTCTTTTATTTTTTAAAAATCCAAACCATTAGTCACCAAAAAAGATCTAGATATTTAAAAAGAACCTTCTAAATTAATTCTAGTGACAAAATTAATTTATTCACAAAATAAAAATTTTCCCCGATTTACGTGCACGAAATACCGCGTAAAATAATATTTTATTTGGGAAAAAAACTATCTGAACCAAAACCTACCAAATACTTCCAAAGTTCGCGCACAAGCTTTATTTTGGCCAAATTAGATGTCGGTAAGTTTATACGGTCGTTTGATCGAAATCGGGTTAAAACGGGAAAAACCGACAATTTTGCCCTAAAACGGGAAAATTCGCAAAACGATTTCTAAAACGTTACATTCTCGAACGTAATAGTTTCACAAACAGGCTTTGTGAAACTAATTAGTAGAGGAGATGGGTGTTCGGTATCACACGGGCTGTGAGTAAGCGACACCAAAATAATTAGCCTCAAGTGAAAGTGGGAGATTGTTGGCTCTAGTGCTCTCAAGTCAATTATTAGATCGCAGGCACGTGATTGCAATGATTGAGGGAGGACCGATACCGGTAAAACAGTCTTACTCGAGATGATAGTATGCTATCTGGTTTGTCTTTATCATCGTGTGCATGCTTCAGGTGACATTACAGATCACTATAACACATTGATAGAGCCCATAGGATTCTTGCTTTACTACCGGCAGTATGATGGCGATCATATACGTGAGAGTTGGGTAGTCTATAAGCACATCCTTAAAGTGTCCCTAGTCGTGGGAGTTTCGAGACTGGGCATCGATACTCCATGAGTAGACTAGTGTATACGGATCGAGACCCCGAAGAGGGGCGGTGGCTGGTCTCATAAGCCATTGGTGTCAGTTGGTTCACCTAAGATAGTATATAGGTGCTCATTGGGCTATGAGTACACCGGAAGGACTCGCAGGGGCACTGTTGATTGGTACTATACCTATCGTCAGGAGTAATTCCCAGGTGATATGAGTACAGCTTAGACCATTGACTTGACACCGCTACTTTGCCTCAAGTGTGTTCCCACTATTCTTTGATTACTACCCTACCATGGCTCAAAAGAGTCGTGCAAGCAGGTAGTAGTTGGGTGCAGCCCCGAAGCACTTGGAGGCAGTGGCGGTTAGACAGGATTCGTCTCTCCTGGTATTGGGGGTTGATATCGTGCTGTGTTTGGAGAGCCATTACACAAAGTCCTAGGCCAAGACAAGTGAGATTTACTGGTAGGTATTCCAGTAGTTTCTCAACGTGTTCTGGGATACACTTCGACACGACTTATACCGCTATTGGGGGTCTGACGTTTACCATCTCCCTAGGACCGATATGCGATACTGATAGAAGAACAGACCGGACTGTATGGAGATTGTCACAGATAGGCTCAGTAGGGTTCCAGGATGAGTTCGCTCGTCGGCCTCCCTTTTGCTCAATACCTGGGCACCCGTTACGTACAGCTAGTGCCACTGACGTGCTTATGGTTAAACTCACTGCCAGCGTATTGATGAGTCTTTAGAGTCCCCCATAGAAAGTTTCCCAAGTTCGGGTGAAGCGTTGTAGAAGCCGTATGGTTTTATGGCAGGGATCGATCATATATGTGCACTTGTGCACGGATCATGATCGGACGGATCATACTAGTGGTTTAAGCCGGATCCTAGTATTAGATTGTTGGATTACTTTCATCTCGTAGTATTCGTATTCAATCGGAATACGGATGCGGGTATGTATATACGGATGAGGGGTATTCTTGTGATCCGTCACGAGTTTACTTTAGAAGTTGCCATTCTCTTTTTTGGTTTAAAGTTTAATTAGGTGGAAATTGTGAGCATAAGTTTTACCTAGGGCATTGATTATGGAATGTGCTATTTTGGTGACTCATGGTGTGATTTTTTGTGCCATGTCCATTTCTTTATTGATTTAGGGTATGGGATATTATGTAGAGAAGAGAGAGGGCAGCGACACATGGTTGTGTTTTGGTCTTGAGTTTTTGTAAGAGAGCTCTCACAAAATATCCCACGCAACAAGCATTGCCATTTTCTTGACTAACTTTTTCTTATGCTCACAACTCTTCACTCATGGCTTCATCTTCAACCTCCACTCTATCTCTCTCATGTGTTGAGAATCTTATAGTGTATTGAGACAATGTAATCACACACTATCTCTACTTCACCTTGGACATGTCGGCTAGCAAACTTCATGTCCGAGTTGCTTCGGTTTGAAGCGGGAGCCCGTATAAAGAATCCTCGACATGGAGCCACTTCGACGAGCGAGATCGGAGAGCGGACTTGTTCGGGGCAGCCGGTGAGGAGCTAGGCACAGAGATTGAAGACCGAAGGACACGGATCGATCGGTATAATCTCTGAACTCTCTTTACAGTTAGCTAGTTAACGGTTTGTAGCGCCAAGTTTCAAAAGTTTTTGTTCCGCATTTGGTCTCGGATTGACGGCCAGGCGCTGCCGAACCCAACAGTAACAACAAGTAGAACATACGTACATGTTAAGATAAAGTCAAAGCAGATAGCATATTATCATTTCGAGCAAGATTGTCCTATTATATATATATATATATATATCCGTAGTATCCATTACAAATAATGGCCTCTAGGGCACATATATATCCTGATATATACATATCCTCAGTACTCATTACAAATAATTGCCTCTAGAGCATATATATCCTACAGTTTTGTTCTCGACACCCCACATTTTTAGAAAAGAAATTTCTTGCAAAAGAAATTATTTGGATTATAGTAGATCTGGAAGTTATTTCAGAAGCACAAACAGTTACTGAAGATTTAGTAGATGCTGAAGATTCAATTGACCCTGATAAATCTTAGCCCACTCCACATATTGGGTAGGTGACATCAGCCAACTGAGAGGTACTACGTTTTCCTCATTGATGGTGACAAGGAGTCTTGCATCATGTGATGATGACCTTACTTGTTATTAACAGGCCATGGAAAGTGGTGACTTTCGACTGATGGCTGGATGCCTAGATATCCTAGTTAGACTCCATGCACTACAAAAAAGTGTGGACTTTGTTGGGTACTCGTGAAGGGGTAAAACCCATTGGGACAAGTAGATCTTTCGAGATCGGTGCAACTGGAAAGGTACTCACCTAACATGTTAAGACTTGTAGTAAAAGGTTTCATCAAATACATGTTGTAGATTGTGATGAAGCTATTTCTTCAGTATTTGTGCTGAAGTCCATACGGATATAACTTGCCACTATTGTTTTTCATGAATGTGATATCTGACATGTGGATGACTATTACATCTTTCTAAATTGGATTTAGATGTGTACGTGTATATGACTCTGCCAGAGGGTTATCTTAGTTAGTGGGAGCAGCGGTAAGTATGCAAGTTTCTTACGTCTATCTTTAGACTAAAGCAGGCATAGCGGAAATGGATCATCTATTTTGATGTCACGGTCAAAGTTTTTGACTTCATCAAAATGTAAGATAAACCTGGTATTTGTAAGAAGGTAGTATGAAGTGTTGTCAGATTCCTCATATTGTATGTGAAGGTGTTTACTAGCACCGCGATGGTGTTAAAACGTGCATCACACATGCAATTTTAAAAAATTCCGGGTGCTAATGAACAGTAACCAAGATCTAACTAGAATATTAGGGTTTAACAATAATGTTAAGATAAACTAAGAGAAGGGAAGGAGGCTACAACCTTCCTAGACTGTGTCCTTCTCTTCTAATGCTCCGGGTTGTAGTCTACGTGACTCCACTAGGCTCTGTTAGTTATATGTATACCCTAGAGGCCATTACTGTACATACGATGTATATTGTAATGGATGCTTGGACATATATAGGGAGGACTTTCTTGGTCAACATGATAGTATGCTATCTGGTTGTACTTTATCTTAACATGTACTCTGATTGTCTCTATGTTACATGTTGATAAAGCCCATAGGATATGTGCTCGACTACTGGGACTATGATGAGATCATACTAGTAGGGCCACGGTAGTCGATGAGTACATCCTATAATTGTTCCTATTCGAGGGTGTATCGATACACCAGAGTAGACTAGCGTATACGCATCTTGACCCATATGATAGGCGATGGATGATCCCATATCCATCGGTGTTTGACATCAAGGATGGTGTACAGGTGCTCAGTAGAGACTGGGTACACTGGACGGACTCGCCGAGAACTCCCAGATGGTATTATGCCTCACGTCAGATGGCAGTTCTCCGGTGACACTTACAGAGAAGTTTGTTGACCCGAGATCGTCATAGAGTCTTGTGTGATTCCCACTGTGCTTTGATTTCCATCATACCACGTCCAAGAGGGCGTGCAAAAAGGTGGCTTTTGGGTACAGTCCCGAATCACATGGAGGCAATGAGCGATAGGAGGGGATTCGTCTCTCCCGGTATAGGGAATTGATGTTGTGCTGTGTTCGATTGGCTATAACTGGAAATCCCTGGCCAAGGTTGCTGAGATTTATTGGTAAGTGTTATCAGTAGTTTCTCGAACTATTATAGACCTCATATCGACACGACTTATTAAGCTACTGGGGTCTGACGTTTACCACCCATAGGCGAGATATGCGACATATCAGACGACGAGACCGGACTGTACGGGAGTGTTACTGATTGGATTCATGGGAGATAGTACAGGCTTTCTTATTGATCTTCTGAGCGCTCAATACCTGGGTGGCTGTTACATTTAGCTGACCGCTTGCAGCTTGTGGGTGTTTGATATGATCATCACTTACTGCCGGCGTATTGATGATTCTTTAGAGTCCTACACAGAGGTTTCTTGGCTCAGGAAAAACGGAGTAGGAGCACATATGTGATATGTGCGGGACCGAGGATAATACGATATGAGATACTGTATTTGATTCTCGCGATATTTGATATCAGTCGGGTCATCGGATCAAGTGTTGATTCGATGAATCGGTAAATGATATATTAGTCGGTTGTATGCGATATAGCCGGATTGTCGAATCAAGTGTTGATTCGATAATTTAATGTATAATAATATATATGATATATTAAATTACATTAACTAATATTAGCTCACTAAAAGATTCTTTTTCTCACTTGGGTAATATATTGATATATATGCGATATATGTTAATTGTATTATTTTATTTTGTTACAATAAATATTATATATGTGATATATAATATTGTAACATGATATGGTTATTAATGCAACATGTTTAGTGGAGATTAAACATGGTTAGGGTTTGATTTGGGTTAATCATTTCTAGAAGTTTCAAGAAGATTTTCATTTTTGTTTTGGAAAAGACATTTTGCAAGATATTTCATTAACTCAACCCAAACCCTAGCCCTAGTTAAATCTCTACAAAGGTTTGTTTGACCATGGTTGCATTTCTAACCTTATCATAACTTTCATTATTCATCACAAAAGGATTCTAATGATTATTCATCATCTTCTTCTTCTTCATTCTCTTTTCTTGGAAAAAGCTTTCTTGATTTGATTTTGTGATGAAAAATAAGTGAGAATAAGAAAATAAAAGAGAGAAAAAATCCTACTTTATCATCCTCATCTATCCTTGCCATTTAGATGAGGGTGTTCACATCATTTTATGAGTGTTAGCTTGTATTAATGAAATTTCAAGGTAGATCATCTTTGTTATCGAAGATCGGAAGCAAGCTTGCATCTTTCTCTTCGTGGAACCTCTCGAGAGTCTGGAACACGATGATCGCAGCGAAGGGACCTCAACACGGAGCTTAAGAAGTGAAGGACCGGATCTACAAAGGTTGTAATCCCTCTCACTTAGTGTTAAAATGTTTAACATGCTAGTTTTCACCTAATCTCTAGTTTAAAGATCCGGCTTTGGGTTGTTCGGCACGGCTAAATTTTAAATCGGGCATGGTTGATGCCTCGTAGACCCTTGTGAGTGTGCCTAGCAACCCTACAGGCTCCACTTGAAGGTTGAACGAACTTCCTCCAATGACCTTCATACTGAATATGATCCACCCAAAGTCTGCCAATCCAAGCAACCTCTTCACTAAACACTTTAGTGAAGGAAACATACCACACCAAAGTGCTAATCTAATATCGGATGGTGAAGTAAGGGTGTTGTATGCTCACTTGGGATCTCAAGCTCTATGGTTCACATCACATGTGAGGGTTTAGAGCTTGAAGTAAGAGGAAGAGGATGATGATGGAGAGAGCTAGAGAAACTCATCACATGAGCTCTCAAAAATGGCTAAGTGTTAGAATGAGCAAGCATGAATGGCTCTCTCTTGACCTCACCTATTCAAGCATGGAATAAAATGCAATAAGAAATTTCAACCATACTTGAATAGTGAGTCAAGACTAATAAACAAAGGAAAATATGCATGCCTTGCCATTCCTTAAATATCTCCACATATTACACCTCATTTTCTATTTTCTAGAAATAGAAAATCCATGTCATGCTTCATAATATATATATATATATTAATATGTATATATATATATATATTTATATGTATGTATGTATATATATATATATATTTATATGTATGTATGTATGTATTTATATGTATGCATGTGTGTGTGTATTTATATATATATATGTATGTATGTATGTATGTATGTATGTATAAAGATAAGCATATTATTATTGTGTTTGTTGAACTATCGTTTCATTTTTAAATTCTTACGAAACAAACACAAATTCGACACTTTTACCACCTTCACCAAATTTTTCTCCATTTTCTCTTTCTTACCCTCACATTCTACACTTCGACTACACTAAACTCGTTTAGTGTATGACCGCTTAGACTAAGACCCTAGTGCCCGTTTAGTCCGCGTTTCATTGGTCGCTACGGACTCCGACGCCGAAACTCCTTCCGCATCTCTTTCACCCTTACCTTTGCCGGCCAACTCCGACGTTGACCGCGATTCTGTTCATACATCTTCACCTTCACTTTCACCGTCACTAAATTCTTCTTCCGAGATGTCGGGGTTTCCTCTTAACATCACTTTACCACCCCCGGGAATTATTCCACCTCCATTATGTGCGAATAACCCGCGACCACTTCTTGTTAAAGCGCCACAGCGAATCACGCTCCGGATTGTTTCTATCCTACCCGCGCTGCACTTCTAACTTGTCTTTCACTTCCACCGGCCAATGGGGATGATTTCAAAATTAAGCCCCACTTCATCAACATTATGCCTAAATTTCACGGGCTTGAATCCGAAGATGCCTATATCTTCATCAATAAATTCCAGAACGTTTGTGCGATGATGAAGACAACCCAACTGTCTGATGATGCTATACGGCTACGAGTTATTCCTGTCACTTTGTGCGACCTTGCTGAAAAGTGGCTGTATAACACCGCAACTCATTCGATAACCAGATGGGATGAATTTGTGAAAGCGTTTCTTAAAAAATTCTATATAAGACCGCACGGATCCGAAACGAAATAAACCAATTTACCCAGCTTCCAACCGAACCTTTTTGGAAGTGTTTTGACCGATACAAGGACCTCCTTGTTCAGTATCCTCATCACGGTATAGAGAAATGGCAACTTTGCCAAACTCTGTACGAGGGCCTAAATCCAGCAACTAGACAGTTGATGGAGACCATCTGTCGGGGCAACTTCCTGTCCAAATCTGACGAGGAGACTTGGAAATTCTTTGACGATCTTACGGAGCAAACGTTGCAGTGGGAGAGCACCCGACCAAACAGCTCAACTTCTTCTTCTTCTTCAGGTCTCTCTAGGACAGGAGTTCATCAACTCGATATATCAATTGCAATGAAGGCCGAGATGGCTGCAATCACGCGGAAAATAGAAGCAATTGAGAGCAAATTCTCATCTCCTTCTCCTTTCCCTGTTCTTTCCCCTTGTACCATTTGTACTTGTTGTTCAGAACCGTCTCATTTAACCGAAGAGTGTTCTTACAATCCACCATCTCAAGGACAGGATCAGGTTAATGCTGCATTTCAGCAAAGACTAAGAAACGATCCATACTCTTCCACATACTATCCCGGTTGGAGGAACTATCCCAATTTCGCCTAGAATCAGAACTGGCATCAATTCTAAGGCCACAACAACTTCCAGAGGCATCCTCCTCCTCAACAACAAGCTCAACAATAATTTCAGCAGTCTTTCCAACCCCAACCTTTTCAGAATCCGACGATCAACTTTGCACCCTACAACAATTCTTTTCCTCAAAACAACATTGTTCCATCAAATAACGATAAGGTTTCCTCACTCGAACGGAGTCTAGAGGCTTTTGTAAAGCAATCGAATCAATCCACCGCCAACATTCAGTCTTCTATTCAATCTCTGGTACAACACACCGCTGCACACGGGCAAAGCATCAAGACCATCAAAGCCCAGATTGCACAGCTGAACGCGGCTTTAAGAAAGCGAGAGAAAGGAAGGCTTCTATCTCAACCACTCCCAAATCCTGGTCACCCACATAATGTACATGTTTCTCTTGAACAACAAAACCATAATGTAAGTGCCGTGACTACGTTGAGATCTGGAAGAATGCTGAACAACAACATCGGCGCACGAATTGATGATGATGACACCCTGGCCGTTTCTTCTACTCTTACTTCATCTTCTGAGCCTATTCTCCATTCTTCAAAAGGCTCTTCTTCTTCAATCGCTGCTCCGAAATGGATCCACATCTCACTCGACTCAAACTCCAGTTTTGGGATCCGTTCTAACTCCACAATCTCCTCCACAAGCAGTGGACTCAACCAATTTCAAAAACGTTCCATTTCCAAACCAGTTGAGGTCCAATAAACAAAATCCACAAATGGAGAAGATTCTGGAGTTGTTCAAATAGGTTAATATCAACATTCCCCTCTTAGATACAATCCAACAAGTCCCCTCCTATGCAAAAATCTTGAAAGACTTGTGCACTAAGAAGAGGAAATCTCAGGTACCAAAGAAGGTTTTCCTAGCTAGTAACGTGAGTGATGCTCTTACCTAAAATTTACCACAAAAAAGGAAGGACCATGGCTGTCCAACGATTTCAATAACCATTGGGGATATGAACATCAACCACGCTCTTTTGGATCTTGGTGCCAGTGTTAACCTGCTTCCTTATTCTGTATATGAGCAACTAGGTGTAGGAGAATTGAAACCTATATATTGTACTCCTCAAATGGCCGACCGATCTATCACCCATCCTAGGGGTGAGCTAGATGATGTGATAATTAAGGTTGGGGATTTCATATTCCCCGTTGACTTCATTGTTTTACATACATAACATGTAGCTAACTCCCGAAATCAAATTCTGGTGATACTCGGTCGCCCATTCCTTGCAACCTCAAATGCTATGATCAATTGTCGAAATGGTTCGATGAACCTATCTTTTGGCAACATGACAATTGAACTCAACATTTTTAGGTTAGGGAATCAGCCATCCGAACCAAGTGCTCAAATACTATATGTTTGTTCCATTCAGGAGATCGCCCCCGAGGACTGTGAATTTGAGGAATTCTTATTTGGTCATAGTAATCTTGACGCTACTAGTGCGTTCCTCTTTAAACCTGCTGCTGCTTCCGCTTCCAACAATGATTACGAGTGCTTCACGTTTTCAAATGATCTTGGCTTGTCACCACCCAAGTTTGAATCTTTTGAATTTTCGGATGCGTTAGTTGAACCATCCGACTCGGTCGCATACACTCACTTTGAGCCCTTGTTGGAATCTTTTGAGTTCGAGACATTTTCTCCAACCTTGCCCTCAGTAATTCCACCTCCTACGCTCGAACTCAAGCCTCTGCCATCTCACCTCAAGTATGCTTACTTGGGTGAAAACGAGACCCTCCCAGTTATCATCTCGGCTTCTCAAGCTCTAGAACAAGAGAAAGCCTTTCTCACGGTCTTGCAATCCAATCGGCAAGCTTTCGGCTGGACAAATAGCGGACATCAAGGGGATTAGTCCCCTAATCGTTGAATATCACATTCATATGATGAATTATGCCAAACCAGCTCGGGATCCACAGAGGCGATTAAATCCAGTCATGAAGGAGGCTGTGAAAAAGAAGATCGTCAAATGTCTGGATAGTGGTATCATTTACCCTATTTCAGATAGCCAATGGATTGGTCTTATACATGTTGTCCCTAAGAAGTCGGGCATTACGGTCATCACAAACGTGGCGAATGAGTTGTCCCTACTCGCACCCAGACTGGGTGGCGAGTATGCATTGATTATCGAAAACTCAACGCCGCAATGCGGAAGGATCACTTTCCGCTGCCATTCATTGACCAAATGCTCGAATGATTTTGGACATGAGTATCACTGTTTTCTGGACGGTTACTCAGGCTACAACCAGATTCCCATCACCGAGAAAGAACAGGACAAAACCACTTTCACTTGTCCTTTCGGCACGTTCGCATATCGCCGCATGCACTTTGGGCTATGCAACGCTCCCGCTACCTTCCAGCGGTGTATGATGGGAATTTTCTCCGATATGGTTGAGAAATTTTTGGAGATATTCATGGATGATTTCTCCATCTTTGGAGATTCTTTTGACTAGTGTCTACAACATCATGACGCTGTCCTTACCCAATGCAAGGATAAAAATCTCACTTTAAACTGGGAAAAACGCCACTTCATTGTGCGTGAAGGTATTGTCCTAGGACATCATTTCGCGAAATGGCATTGAGGTTGAAAAAGCAAAGATTGATGTCATTTCCAACCTCCCTCCTCCTAAATGTGTCAGAGATATCCGAGCTTTTCTTGGCCACGCCGGTTTCTATAGATGGTTTATCAAGGACTTTAGCAAAATTGCTAGACCCTTGACTCTTCTTCTAGCTAAGGATACCATGTTCAACTTCGACTCGGGTTGTTTGACGGCTTTCGAATCACTGAGAACCTCACTCACCACTACTCCCGTTCTTTCTTCACCTGACTGGACGCATCCATTTGAGATTATGTGCGATGCATCCGACTTTGTTATCGGTGCGGTCCTAGGACAACACAACGATAAGATGCCGCACATAATCTACTACGCGAGCCGGACCCTGAATGATGCACAAATGAATTATACGACAACCGAGAAAGAGTTCTTAGCGGTTGTATTCGCTTTGGAAAAATTCAGGCCATATCTCATTGGCTCCTCAGTTGTTGTCTACAACGATCATTCAGCTCTGCGACATATTTTTGCGAAAAAAGATGCAAAATCTCGGTTAATACATTGGATCCTCTTACTTCAAGAATTTGATCTTATCATTAAGGACAAAAGATGATGTGAAAATGTAGTAGCCGATCATCTTTCACGACTTCCTTCATCACTGATGCTCCCTCTCCCAATAAACGATACTTTCCCTGATGAACAACTCTTGACAATATCTTGCAAACCCTGGTTCGCATATATTGTGAACTACTTGGCGACTGGACTCATACCTAATGATTAGTCGAGTCAGGATAGACTTAGATTTTTTATCCCAAGTAAAACACTTTTACCGGGACGAACCCTACCTGTTCAAGTATTGTCCAGACCAAATCATCCGACGGTGTGTGCCAGAGAATGAATTCAATAGTGTGTTGTCTTTTTGCCACGATCAAGCGTGAGGCGGGCACTTTGGCCCAAGAAAGACAGCTAAGAAAGTCTTGCAATGTAGCTTTTACTGGCCAAAACTTTTCAAAGATGCACATGAGTATTGCAAGACTTGCTCTCGGTGCCAACATTTGGGCCGGATTTCCAGGCGAAACTAGATTCCGCTCCAACTAATCTTGGTTGTTGAGATGTTCGGTGTTTGGAGAATAGATTTCATGGGCCCGTTTCCTAACTCTTTTGGGAACCTGTACATTCTCTTAGCTGTTGTTTATGTCTCAAAATGGGTTGAGGCGGTGCCAAGCCGGACTAACGACAACAAGGTTGTCGTTAAATTCCTAAAAGAAAACATCTTTTCCCGGTTTGGGCACCCTCGTGCTATCATTAGCGACAATGGGACACATTTCTGCGATAGGTCTTTCGAGGCCTTGATGCGGAAATACGCGATCAATCATAAGCTATCCATGCCCTACCACCCCCAAACATGTGGGCAAGCCGAAGTTTCGAATCGGCAGATCAAGCAGATATTGGAGAAAACGGTTTGAAGGAACCATAAAGATTGGACTTTGAAATTAACCGATGCCCTTTGGGCATTTCGAACTGCATATAAGTCTGATCTTGGCATGTCTCCCTATCGGCTTGTGTACGGAAAGGCTTGCCGCCCCCTGTGGAAATAGAACATCGTGCTATTTGGGCGATCAAAGAGCCGAATCTCAATCTTAAAGACGCGGGCAGCTATCGGAAGCTGCAACTTAACGAACTGAACGAGCTTTGGGATGAGGCTTACGAAAACGTTGTAGTTATAAAGAACCAAACGAAGGTGTTTCATGATAAACACCTTACGCGTAAAACCTTCACACCTGGACAACAGGTAATTCTTTATGACACCTGACTCCATTTCCATCCCGGTAAACTTCGATCTCGCTGAAAGGGACCTTTTCTTGTGCGGTATGTGTACTCACACGGCGCAGTGGATTTGGAGAATCCAAAGAACGGTTCGTTCTTCAAAGTAAACGAACACAGATTGAAACCGTTCCTTAGCACAGAACCATCAGAGGAGCTCCTGATATTGCAAGAGTCGGTTTACCCTGCATAATCTTCCTCTGTTTACCACCATACTTCGGTTATCCAGCCATAAACAGTGGAGAAACTATTTCAAATAAATTTAGGGGTATGTATATACTATTATTTATATATATATTTAGGGATATTCTTGTCCTGTGCATATCCTTTTTTCTTTTTGACGAGCAACCTTGTCTGCTGATGCTCAGTCATTTGTTCATTACAAAAAAATAGGAACCGACGATTTTGACCCTTCAACAATTTTACCCTCTTGATATACAATGACAGTGAGGGCACTGTCAAGTTTAAGTTTGGGGGTGTGC
Source organism: Agapanthus africanus (assembly GCA_030015575.1). Classification (NCBI taxonomy): domain Eukaryota; kingdom Viridiplantae; phylum Streptophyta; class Magnoliopsida; order Asparagales; family Amaryllidaceae; genus Agapanthus; species Agapanthus africanus. The sequence continues at coordinate 247,229,456 of CM057343.1, read as the reverse complement.
TCAGTACGCATTTCTATCCTTCGCATTCATTTGTAGATTCTGCATTTGCATACATATTCGAAAACCCATAAAAATTAGAAAATTTTCCTAAAAACATAAAAAACTTTGTCGTCAAGTTAGCTAGTGGGAGAACTTAGATTCGATATTTCGACGGTTTTGTTTGATAAGATAGGAACAACTAAATCCTATTTTTAGATTTTGAAAACCTAAATGATAACCCTTCTTTGAGTTTAACTATAGCTAATATAGGTCTTTACATCATACTACACGTGTTGTGAGTTTTGAAAATTAGATGACAAGTCAAATATGCCTGAAAACTTTTAAATTGATAAACTATTTTTTAAGGATCAAATAGGTTTGTTCTGAAATAAGTAATATCAAGAATAGTGTCGAACGTGAAGTGGATATGAAGGAATATTATAGATGCCTTAATAGGAACTAATTCTAAAAAATAATCCATCTGGAACTTGATTGGAGTGATTACACACCTGATCGACTAAACACGTCTTTTATCCTAAAAATAATTCAACAACCGGTTATATCTCCGTTCACATTATATCGTTATGATTTTCACGCCAAAATGGGTCTTTTTGTTTTAGGACCTAGGTAACTTGAGCAATTAAGTCCGCCGGGGTGTCTCTACACCTAATGCCCTAAAACCAACTGGTTTGGGAGCATTGGCCCAAATCTCGCTAAGAAGCCTAGAAAGTCCAAATTAAAACAAAGTCAAGTAAGTGTTCTCTCCGAGTTAAAATTCCTAACAGTTCTTTGTGTGAGAATAATCTTGACAAAAGACAGGTTCTTATAAAAATATTTTTAACGGAGATATGAAGGTTTTATCCTATGATGAAGACTATTGCACGTTCTTGAAGGTGTGTATGAAACAAAAACAAGTAAAAGGTGGAGTGAAAAATAAGACCTAGTTTCCTATTAAGGAAGATAGAAATTCTGAATTTAAAACCTAACTGGAAAACGAAACTTGAGAAATACTTAACTCTTTATAAAACTTGTGTGATCCTTTTTATGTTTTTATCTAGGCTTTATTTTGTGGCATGATGACTTTAATCAATCCTTTTGAAACGTAACGACACTATTTGCACCGCACGTAAAGACATATAGGATCTTAAGTTAAATAAGAAGCGAGGTGTGAAAAATAAAGGTTCGATATTTCTAACTCAGGATAATAGAATTTCTATCTTTAAAGCTAAATCTTAAGGTTAGAATCAATAGTTATTTCGCGAAACTAGCATGACGAGATTTTGTGGGTGAAATCCACTGAAAACCATCAGGAGACAACACTCCTCCTACTAGGGACACTTAGAGATTTAACGGCTTGTTGCACGAGCTCAGTGTAACTACGTTCCCTGCGAAAATGAGGTCAGGATTTTTGGTTTGCTCGAGAAGAGCAAAAGATAAGTTTGGGGGTATTTGTTCATCTCAGAAAACTGCATCTTAATACAACTCATTCATTATCTATTTTGTTATATATCGGTGCTATTAACCAGTGTCTGCTCAGTAAATACAGATTATAAGTATCTGTGGCACAATAATGGAAACACACTCAAAATCACTGATATAACGTTTGAGCGCCAACACTGCAAACAGAACAGAAAACCGATCGTGATTCATAGAGCTCGTTTATGCAAATAAACAAGTTTGGTCCAACACATTACAAATGTGCACAATACTCTTAGTGACTTAGACCATGGTGGGGCTGCCTTAGCACACATGATATGATGAATTGTGCAAGTAGGGAACATGAGCATTAAATGCTAAAAGATGTGATGTGATTTAAAGCATCAAGTTTCCCTGCAAGTCTACTGAGTATAACCTAAGCTGATATGAAGAAATCAAATATTACCAGTGGACTTGTTGAGTGCACTCAAGACAACTACACCAACACGAGCCCAATTGCCCAAGATTGGACCGGCGAGGACTTCCCAAAAACCGGCACCACCGGTTTTTCTGACTCCAAATCATCCCATTTTTCTTCTGGTTGTTTATTTGGGTCACATCATCTTATTTTTATTCTTTTTTAATTCTGGAATGAGGCCTATAAATACCAGATCAATGGGAAAGGGGAGGGGGATATATACTTTTTTGCTTTAGAACAATTGTAATTTGTAGATGGTAACTTGCTTTTCTTTTGAACTCTTGAGCTCTTGCCCCTTTGTCTTGACCTTGCAACTTCTTCATTGAACTTGCAAGCTTAAGATTTAGGTTCTTGAACTCAAGATTAGTTGTATCTCATTTGAAAATCAATAAAAATTCTCATTGTTCATTACATGTGTCTTGCTTTCTACAAACATTGAACTTGTGAAATCCTTAACTTGTTTTGATCTTGCAACCTCTTAAGTGAGCTTGCAACATTAAAATTTGGTATTTTGATTTCATATTGGTACGGACTTATGGAACATTTGAAGATATTTGCATGTAGGATATACCGGTTCTTAACTTTCTAACCTTAACTTTGCTTTTCTTGCAATTTTCGTATGTGCCTTACTCTTTTCTTTCTTTTTATTTTTTTGGTATTGTAAATATGTATGAGTAATTAATTTACTTATTAAGGGTAGAATATGGTTAGTTTGTGTTAGGAGATGTGTTTGCTAAAACCTTAAAAACCTTAACTTTGTAATTGAAACTTCGACCAAACGACTCGCAACTCCGCTCCGTTAGGCACCCTATCCTACCACGATAGCGGTAAATTCTAATCGTGACCGGTTGCGAGTGGTTTGCTTAAGACTAAGGTCAAGAGACAACAACGGAAGGATGAGGGACAAGAAATACGGATTTAGCACACAATCGCAAATACTGTACTTCAAGTTCCCTAATCCAGGTTATTGCCTATTACCTTAGTGTCAATATTAGAATTAAGGTCTATAAGAAAGAGGCAAACATCATCCTTGTAGGGTTACTAGGCACACAAACAAGGCTCTACAAGGCATCGACCATGTAAAAATTAAATTTTTATGTGCCGAACAACCCTAAGCAAGATCGTGTACTAGAGATTAGGCGAATCTAATGGCAAGTAAACAACTTTACTCTAAAGGGATCATGAAATACAACCTTTGTAGATCGGTCCTCCACTTCATTTGATCAAGGTTCTCCCAGGCGCTTGCATGGCTTCACGAGGCGAAGGATGCGACCTTGCTTGAAGTCTCCGAGGTCGAAGATGATCTACGTCGAGGGAATTCCGACTCAAGCTTCTACTTCACTAACTTGAGAATTAGTGAAGTAAACACCCTAAACAAAAGTGCTAGTCTAGTAGAGGATGGAGAAATAGGAAGTGGGTTCACTTTAGATTTTTGTTTCTCACAATCTTTCTCACTTTGGATCAAACCCTAGTTTGTATTTTCCTTTTTGAAGCAAGAAGAAGAAGATGAAGAAAATAAAAATGAAAAGAGATAATGATCAAGTGAGTGAGCTAACCATGGTGAGTGAGTATCATATACTAACTCTTGTAGAGAAATTACCATGGTTAAGTGTTAAGATTAGGTTAAAACCCAAAGTAAAAACAAATTTAGTGGACTTTAGCCAATGCATCCACAAACTTCCACAAGCTTCATGCATTTTCTAATTTACCACTAATTTTGTAATTACTTTTAAATGTTAGAACCCAACATAACAAATAGCATGGTGTATGTCTTGTACACCCATGTCAAGTGTATCATCAACCATGATACAATAAAAGAAAACACAATTTTAATATATATCATATATACATTAAAGTTGTGCTCATGTGGGAAAAACCCTAAAGTGAACAAGTGTTAGTAAATGTAAACTAGTATATCTAATATACAATTATACACTTAATTATTAAATCAACACTTGACATAATAATCCGGTCATATCTCATATAACCGACTAACATTCATCGTATCGACTTATCGAATCAACACTTGATTCGATAACCCGGTCATATCATATATAACCGACCGATACTAAAAGTCGCGAGAATAGAATACGGTATCACATACACGCATTATTCTCGGTCCCGCACATATCACATATGCTCTCCTATTTCATTTTGCCTGAGCCAGTAAAACCTCTGTGTAGGACTCTAAAGACTCGTCAATACGCCGGCAGTAGGTGATGATCACATCACGCACCCACAAGCCGTCAGCAGTACTAGCTGGACGTAACGGCTACCCGGGTATTGAGTGATCAGAAGATCAGCAAGCAAGCCCGCTCCAACTCCTGTAAAAGCCTGCCGGTAACACTTCACGTACAGTCCGGTCTCCTCGTCTGATATGTCGCATATCAAGTCTAGGGGTGGTAAACGTCAGACCCCAATAACCGATAAGTCATGCTGATGTGAGGCTCATAACGGGTCGAGAAACTACTGGTAACACTTACCAGTAAATCTCTAAATCAGCCCTGGCCAGGGACTTCCCTGTTACGGCCAATCGAGCACAGCGCAACATCAACCCCCAATACCGGGAGAGACGAAACTCCTCCTATCGCTCATTGCCTCCATGTGACTCGGGACAGTACCCAAAAACCACCGTTTTGCATACCCTCATGGACGTGGTAAGGTGGAAATCAAAGCACAGTGGGAATCACACAAGACTCTATGACGATCTCGGGTCTACAGACTAACCTGCACAAGTGTCACCAGAGAACTGCCATCTGACGCGAGGTATAATACTATCTGGGAGTTCTCGGCGAGTCCGTCCAGTGTACCCAGTCTCCACTGAGCACCCGTATAACATCTCTGATGTCATACACCAATGGATATGGGATCATCCATCGCCCATATCATGGGTCGAGAAGCGTATACGCTAGTTTACACTGGTATATCGATGCCCCATCTCGATACACCTACGAATAGGGACCTTGAAGGATGTACTTATGGACTACCATATCCCCACTAGTATGATCCGCATCATAGTCCAGATAGTCAAGTACACATCCTAAGGGCTTTACCAACATGTAACTGTAAGACGGTATAAAGAGACAAGTATACATGTTAAGATAAAGAGCAACCAGATAGCATGCTATCATATCGAGCAAGAAAGTCCTCTCAATATATGTCCAAGCATCCAATATAATATATATCATCTGTACAATACTGGCCTCTAGGGCATACATACAACTAACAATCTCCCACTTGCACTAGGGCCAGCTGCTGTAGTATTGCATACCGAGCATCCCGAAGAGTCTCTCAAACTGTAGCTGGGGAATGACCTTCGTGAGTGGATCCGCTGTGTTGTTCTTCGTGTCAACCCTCTTGACCTCGATCTCCCGGCGATCAACTATCTCCCGGATCAGGTGATACCACCTCAGAATATGCCTGGATCGCTGATGGGACCTGGGTTCCTTGGCCAAAGCCCCCGCTCCATTGTTATCGCAATACGAAGGTATTGGATGCTCAATGGATGGAATCACTCCAAGTTCAGTAATGAACTTCTTGATCCAGACAGCCTCTTTGGCAGCATCGTTTGCAGCGATGTATTCAGCCTCCATCGTCGAGTCTGCCACGGTTTCTTGCTTGGAACTCTTCCAGCTAACCGCCCCTCCGTAGAGGGTAAAGACAAATCCCGACTACGACTTAGAGTCGTCCTTATCACTCTGGAAGCTCGAATCGATAAAGGACTCCACTTGGAGTTCTCCGTTACCATACACCAAGAGCATCTCTTTAGTCCTTCGTAAGTACTTGAGAATGCTCTTCACAACTGTCCAGTGACTCTCTCCAGGATCAACTTGATACCTACTCACTACACTTAGTGAGTGTGCTACATCGGGTCTGGTATATAGCATCGCGTACATGATAGAGCCTACTACCGATGCATAGGGTATCCCTTGCATGCGAGCTCTCTCCAAATCAGTCTTGGGAGACATCTCTTTGGAGAGAGTGAGCCCTGAGATCGTGGGTAAAAACCCACGTTTGGACTCTTCCATACTAAACCTCTTTAGTATGGTGTCAATGTACCTGGATTGGGACAATCCCAATATCCTTTTAGATCTATCTCTACAGATCATAATTCCCAATATGCAAGAGGCATCACCAAGATCTTTCATTGAGAATCTTTGTGATAAGAAGAGCTTGACCGATTGCAGCATAGGAATGTCATTTCCTATCAAGAGTATGTCGTCCACGTACAATACGAGGAAGACAACCTTACTCTCTGCCACCTTCTTGTAGATACAAGGTTCATCTACATTTTTGACGAAATCAAACTCTTTGATAACGACGTCAAAGCAGATGTTCCAACTCCGCGATGCTTGCTTTAATCCATAAATGGATTTAAGCAGCTTGCACAGGAGTAGACTAGTGTGTACGCTTCTCATCCCAGTTGGGGAGATGGTCTGTCCCACAGCCGTCAGTACGTCGTACTGGAGATAGTATGCAGGTGCTCGTTAGGTTACGGGTACACCGGACAGGACTCACAGGGAACTATTGGTTGGTTTTATACCAGTCGTCAGTGAACAGTTCCCAGGTGACATGAGTACAGCATAGTCCACAGACTTGACACTGCTACTTCGCCTCGAGTGTGTCCCACTGTTCTTAGATTGCTACCCTACCACGGCTCAAAGGAGTCGTGCAAACAGGTAGCAGTTGGGTGCAGTCCCGAGCACTTGGAGGCAGTGGCGGTTAGACAGGATTCGTCCCTCCCGGTATTGGGAGTAGATATCGCGCTGTGTCAGAGAGCCATTACGCAAAGTCCCTGGCCAGGGCAAGCGAGATTTGCTGGTAGGTTCCAGTAGTTTCTCAGGGTGTAATGGGCTTCGCTCTGACACAACTTATACCGCTATTAGGGGACTGACGCTTGCCGCCCCCCTAGGCCCGATATGCGATAGTCTTGGACGAACGGACCGGACTGTATGGAGATTGTCACAGCAGGCTCAGTAGGAGTTCGGATGGGTTTCCTCATCGGCCTTCTTATCGACAACTACCTGGGGACCGTTACGTACAGCTAGTGCCGCTTGCGGTCTGTGGTTAAACCCACTGCCAGCGTAGTAGTCGAGTCTCTAGAGTCCCACACAGAGAATTTCCTACTCCATGCGAAATGATAAAGAGGTCGTATGGTTTTACGACAAGGGTTCGGACGCGTATGTGTGTTTACACACTTACGTCGTCTGGACAGTTTTTACCAGTCGGCTTTGGTTTAAGCCAGTTACTGGTATCCGGTTATTGGATTTATACAGTCTAAAGTTTTTCCGTATTTTTACGGATCGGAGGGGCGTTCTCGTAATTGTGCGAGAAGCTTCTAGAAGATGGTGACTAAGGAGGGTTATGTGTCATATACATTGAATGAGTTATATGAGTCATGAGGGTGATTCATTCATCTCATTAATGCACATTTATTGCTTAATGACTCATGCTAATGAATCACCACTTGATATTTTATGAAGCATGATTATTCATCACTCTTTATTCTTTTCTTCTTATTAGAAAATGCTTCATATCTATTATGATACTCATAACTTTATTCTATTATCATTCTCACATTCTCTCTCCTCAAGCTCTCCCTCTTCAAAAGACTAATCCTCTCCTCTCATGAGTTGAGTACAAGGGTTAGTAAGACTAATTAATCCATAACCATCTCTATATTACACCTAGCTTCTTTGATTAGCAATCCAAGAAGGTTAGTTGCCTCAAGTTTAGAGGTTTAGCTTGGAGTTTTGCTCTCGGGTGGATCGTCTACTACCTAGAGAAGGCCGAGGAGGACAAGGAGATCGTAAAGACGAAGGAGTTGGTTCATTAGGTATAATCCCTAAACACAGTAGTTAAGAAACACTTTGTGTTTGGTTATTTATAGTTTAGCTTCGATTCAAGCGGTTAGTCGATGTTCGTTCACTAAACAAGTTCGTTTTTGAAAATTCTGCCTCCCCACAAGTATTGGGGTGTAGTACACCAGTTTACAGTGGTATCAGAGCCTCGCTAAACAATAAATAACTTAATTGCAAATTTGTACGAATTTCGAACGGAAAAACGAAGCCGGAAAACCCTAAAACTGTCAAGTTTCTGTCGAAATTTTAATGAAGTCCAAAAATTTTTCAGGGTTGCTCAGAAAGCTTGAAAAGGGTCCAGGATAACACCTATGAAATTTGAGCCCATGAATCGGCTAAAGAGCCGCGGAAGCGCGGCGGATCCCTTCTGATCCGCCGCTGTTCCGCGGCCGAGTTGCCGTGTCATGGACTCATTTTTCATGTGTGGGTCCTCTCTGGTATTTGGTGTTTTCTGGAATATTTTAATTTTGCTCAGGTTTCCAGTTTACAGAGCAGTTTTTAGAGCAATATTAAAGATGTTTAATCGATCGAAATTGTACGGTATTTGCATATTGGATTATATCTGTGATTGTTTAATGTGTTCGTAAACCTCCCCTAACTGCTAGTATGTCGGTTGGCAGGGGGTTGCACATTTCTGTAATGGTTATATCTGTTTGTGCATATGAACTGTATTGGACTGTTGTGGTGTATAGCCGGGGTTTAGCAATGGGTTATTGTTTAATTCATTTGTTGTAAATGTAATTTGTTGTAATATTATTTTTTTTTGCGGGGCACATCCAGGTTGCGGTTGTAGCCACCGTTGTATTATTTCATTTTACTGTTTTTGCTCCTAGGACTGACCCAAGGTGGGGTACACAAACTGCCGGGCGGGTAGTTTGCCGTACCCGTAGGGGTTGAGGGTGGGGTAACGGCTATTCATCACAACTGTGTAATCTGTCTTTTCTTGCAGGCTCAAAAGAAATACAGATTGCTTGCAAATCCAATATTGTTTATCTGTATTCTGGAATGTATATCATTGCGTCAGACGAATGTAAAATATCTATATTTATGATAGCTATTTAGACGTCACTTATGTTTTACACCCGCGCTAGCCCAGCCCCCGCTCTGTCGTTAGTTAAGTAACCTAACGGGTGATGACGGGACCCCGTGGCGAATGCGGATGGCATAAGAGGACGTTGTATTTTCGTTGTTTTCTGCAATGATAGGTTAATGATGGGACGCATTATCTATAATGCAAAGAAAATAAACCAAGTTTAAATCGTTGGAACAGTTTAAAAGAAACCACTCGGTTAATTTTAAAAACAGATATTTTTAAAATGCGGAGCTTTAACCACTCCTTTTAAAAGCTATCAGGTTCCTTCGGTTATATCAAGTTCACTACGTTCACGGTTTCGCCAAAACCAGTCGTAGCCCTCCGTCATTTCTTATGAATGGTCAGTAGTATTCAAGCTATGTTTGTTTGGCCCTTAGTCAAGACATAGTGATTGGTAGCTGCTGGGGTATTCATTTGTTGCATAGATAGATGTGTTGGTTTGGGACAGTCGTATTACTTTGTTTGGCCCTTAGTCAAGAGTGTATACGGATGGGTTCAAATCAACAGGATAATGATGGGCAGAACTTGACATGTGACTTATGATTTGTTGGCCTTTAGTCAAGATCATAAGAACATGGGGCAAAAATATATATCGGGAATTTCTAAAGAAACTGAAATTTGCAAAGAGATGCATACCATTTGGAGTTTGATGAATGTTGGTAGGATTCCTTCAACATTATCATACGATGATATTTGGATCCCGATCCTACTGTGAGTATATGCTACTTATCAGGATATTCGTCACTTAACGATCAATGCTATAAACCTAGTATGTGTCCAGAAAGGTGTCAGCGGGGTTACGCCCCCAGAGAAAAGAGGTTATTTAATTAAGGAACTTCGCGAAAGCGTTGGAAAACCTCCCTCGAAGTATCGACACTGGCCTGGCTGAACGGTTAAGCAAGTATTGTACGGTGAGAATAGTCCTGGCTAATTCTTCTTTTATGGTTTGAAGAAGGATTCGAGAAACAGTGGGAGCCATCCAGTTTAGATAAACTAAAAACCACTCTAAACTTGCAAGAGCATCATGCTAAAGAGTTTTCTTCTCTCTCTCCTAATTGCAGCGACCCTGAAAATGACTGGACTTAAGTTACTTTTAGAGAAAAATATACTGACAGGGCCAAACTATAAAGATTGGCTGCGGAATGTTAAAATGGCTTTGACCTATGACAAATTGGGGTACATCCTCACCGCTACGGCACCTGCTGTCCCTGGTCCCAAATCCAGCAATGCGGATAAGGAAATCCGCAAAACCTGGGATTTAGATTGCGCGAGAGCCAAGTGCATCGTGCTTGCCTCAATGAACAATGAACATCAGAGGAGGCACGAGGATATGTCCCTAGATGGCATATTTCTCCATACAAAGGAACTTTATGGAGAGAAATCTCGTATAGCAAGATACGAGACCTCTAAGAACTTGTTTCGAGCGAGGTTGGCTGTCGGGTCATCGGTAGGTGAACATGTCCTAAAGATGATCGGCTATATTGAAAAGATCACAGACCTTGGGACGACTTTGGATAATGAGCTCTATACAGACCTTATTCTCCAGTCCCTTCCTCCCACCTACGCCCAGTTTATCCTCAACCTTCAAGGAAAAGAAGTTGAACTTGCGGAACTCCTGAACATGTTAAGGAGTGCAGAGGGCACATTGCAGAAGGCAAGGGAAACACCCGCTATGTTTGTTGGCGGTGCATCTTCTTCCGGGTCCAAGGCTAGGGCCAAAGGAAGGAAGAAGAAGGCCGCACCCAAACCTAGAGGAGGTGTTAGTAAGGTGGGAAAGAAGGGAAAGAAAAAGTTTGCAGCACCGGTAGTTGGCCAGGATGAGTGCTTCCATTGTCACAGGAAAGGGCACTGGAAGAAGGATTGCAAGGCGTGGAACGCCAAGAACCAGGAACCGAAGCAAGCTGTGGCTTCGACTTCAGGTGTGTTTGTAATTGAGAATTGTCTGTCGATCATCTCTACTTCCTGGGTATTGGATACCGGATCAGGATCTCATATTTGCAATTCATTGCAGGCACTGAAAAACCGTAGAGTGCTGAAGGAAGGTGATATGATCCTCAGGGTTGCTAACGGAGCTAGCATGGGAGCTGCGTCCGTCGGGGATTATCACCTAGGATTGACGAGTGGACATATTTTGGTTTTGCATAACTGTTATTTTGTACCAAGCTTAACGTGTAATATCATATCAGTTTTCTTGTTATTAAATAAAGGTTATGATTTCACGTTTGTAAGAGATGTTGTTAACATCCACCTTAATCATGGTTTGATTGGGTCCGGTACTCTAAATAACGGCATATATTTTTTAAACCAACTCCAAATTTTCAATGTCCAGAACACACTAAAAAGAAAGTCTCCAGATTTAAATAAAGCTTTCTTATGGCATTGTAGACTGGGTCACATCAATGAGAGAAGGTTGACTAAGTTGCATAGAGAAGGATATTTGGACTCGTTCGAATATCAAACTTATGACACTTGTCAATCCTGTCTCAAAGGAAAGATGACAAAGACTCCATTTACTGGACAAGGAGTAAGAGCGAGCGAGCTCTTAGGACTCATACACAGTGATGTATGCGGTCCAATGTCTACACATGCGAGAGGTGGTTATTCCTACTTCATTACTTTTACAGATGATTTCTCTAGGTTTGGACATGTCTTCTTGATGAAGCATAAATCCGAGGCCTTTGAGAAATTCAAGGAATACAAGAGTGAAGCGGAAAACCAAACAGGCAAAAGTATTAAGACACTGAGATCTGATCGAGGTGGAGAATACTTAAGTGCCGAGTTCCTAGGTTACCTAAAAGAGAAAGGAATTCTCTCTCAGCTTACTCCTCCATACACTCCACAGCACAACGGTGTATCGGAGAGACGGAATCGAACCCTATTGGATATGGTACGATCCATGATGAGTAATGCTGAGTTACCACGATCTTTCTGGGGTTATGCGCTAGAATCAGCGGCATATCTTTTAAACCAGGTTCCAACCAAGACTGTGCCTACCACACCATATCAGATGTGGAGTGGGAAGAAACCCTGTCTAAAACATTTTAGGACATGGGGGTGTCCAGCTTTTGTAAAAAAGCAGCATGTGGACAAGCTCGAGGCACGCTCAGTACTGTGTAAGCTTGTGGGATATCCAAAGAACTCCAAGGGATATTATTTCTATTACGCAGAGGAACAAAAGGTTTTTGTTTCTCGTCATGCCCACTTCTTAGAAACTGAATTTTTAGAAAATCAGAAGAGTGGGAGCGTAGTAGAACTGGAAGAAATTCCAGAACCACAAACTGCTACTGAAAGTTTGGTAGAACCAGAGGTTCAAGAAGAACAGAACATTCCCGCACCCCTCCGCAGGAGTAGTAGGCCGTCTCATCCGCCTGAGAGATACTACGGTTTTCTCATAGACGGGAATAGAGAGGATTGCATCATAGATGATGATGAACCTACTGACTTCCAGCAGGCCATCCAGAGCGACGACTCGGTACGATGGCTAGATGCAATGCGGACCGAAATGGAGTCCATGTACACCAACAAAGTATGGACTTTGGACTTTGCTCCAGATGGGGTAAAACCCATAGGATACAAATGGATCTTCAAGAAAAAGATTGGTGTAGATGGACAGGTGGAAACCTATAAGGCTAGACTTGTTGCAAAGGGTTTTCGTCAAAGACCTGGTTTGGACTATGACGAAACTTTTTCTCCAGTGACTATGCTCAAATCCATTCGGGTCCTTCTTGCTATTGCTGCCTTCCATGATTATGAAATCTGGCAGATGGACGTAAAGACGGCTTTTCTGAATGGAAATTTAGAAGAGTGCGTCTATATGGATCAGCCAGAGGGTTTCAATCAGAGTGGGAGCAGCGAGAAAGTATGCAAGCTGCTTAAGTCCATTTATGGACTAAAGCAGGCATCGCGGAGTTGGAACATCTGTTTTGATGAGACAGTCAAAGAATATGACTTTATCAAAAATCCAGATGAACCGTGCATATATAGTAAAGTTGTAGCCAGAAGTGTCGTATTCCTCGTCTTGTACGTGGATGACATTCTATTGATAGGAAATGACATTCCTATGCTACAATCTGTCAAAGGATTCTTGTCACAAAGGTTCTCCATGAAAGACCTGGGTGATGCCTCTTACATTCTGGGGATCCGGATCTATCGTGATAGATCCAAGAGGATGTTGGGACTTTCGCAGTCCAGGTATATCGACACTGTACTGAAAATATTCAGTATGGAAGATTCTAAGCGCGGTAATCTACCGGCTTGTCACGGAATCACCCTCTCCAAAGAGATGTCTCCCAAGACTGATTTGGAAAGGGAACGCATGTCTATTATACCCTACGCTTCTGCGGTAGGCTCTATAATGTATGCGATGTTGTGTACCAGACCAGATGTAGCTTACGCACTGAGCGTGGTAAGCCGGTATCAGTCAGACCCAGGGGAGATGCACTGGAAAGCAGTAAAGAACATTCTCAAGTACCTGAGGAGGACTAAGGAGATGTTCTTGGTTTACGGCGGAAAAGACCTCAGGTTGGAGGCCTTTGCTGATTCCGGCTTCCAGAGTGATAAGGACGATTCCAAGTCCATGTCGGGTTATGTCTTTACCCTCAATGGAGGGGCGGTGTGCTGGAAGAGCTCCAAGCAGGACACCGTTGCTGACTCGACGATGGAAGCGGAGTATATAGCTGCTTGCGATGCCGCAAAAGAAGCAGTCTGGATGAAGAAGTTCCTAACAGAACTTCAGGTGGTTCCTACCATAGTTGATCCAATACCTCTGTATTGCGACAACAACAGAGCTATAGCTTTAGCAAAGGAACCAAGGTCCCATCAGAAGTCCAGACACATCTTGAGGCGGTATCACCTGATCAGAGAGATCATTGATCGTCAGGAGATCGAGGTTCGGAGAGTTGCTTCTGAAGAGAACATTGCTGATCCATTCACGAAGGCCCTACCTCAGATTCAGTTCGAGAGGCTACTCGAGATCATCGGTCTACGATATGCCAGTACATGGCCCTAGTGCAAGTGGGAGATTGTTAGTGTTTATGCCCTAGAAGGCCATTACTGTATCATACTAGTTTGTATATTACTTAATGGAAGCTTGGGATATTCACATGTATATAACAGTCTCGCTAAACATGGTAGTATGCTACTTGGTTTTTCTATCTTAATATGTGAGTGTACGTATTGATAGAGCTCTTAGGATCTTGCTTGTCTACCAGCGTTGTGATGGCAGTCACACTAGTGGGGGCTGGGTAGTCTACAAGAACATCCTTATTCAGGTCCCTGGTCGTTGGATTATTGAGACAGAGCATCGATACTCCGGAGTAGACTAGTGTGTACGCTTCTCATCCCAGTTGGGGAGATGGTCTGTCCCACAGCCATCAGTACGTCGTACTGGAGATAGTATGCAGGTGCTCGTTAGGTTACGGGTACACCGGACAGGACTCACAGGGAACTGTTGGTTGGTTTTATACCAGTCGTCAGTGAACAGTTCCCAGGTGACATGAGTACAGCATAGTCCGCAGACTTGACACTGCTACTTCGCCTCGAGTGTGTCCTACTGTTCTTAGATTGCTACCCTACCATGGCTCAAAGGAGTCGTGCAAACAGGTAGCAGTTGGGTGCAGTCCCGAGCACTTGGAGGCAGTGGCGGTTAGACAGGATTCGTCCCTCCCGGTATTGGGAGTAGATATCGCGCTGTGTCAGAGAGCCATTACGCAAAGTCCCTGGCCAGGGCAAGCGAGATTTGCTGGTAGGTTCCAGTAGTTTCTCAGGGTGTAATGGGCTTCGCTCTGACACGACTTATACCGCTATTAGGGGACTGACGCTTGCCGCCCCCCTAGGCCCGATATGCGATAGTCTTGGACGAACGGACCGGACTGTATGGAGATTGTCACAGCAGGCTCAGTAGGAGTTCGGATGGGTTTCCTCATCGGCCTTCTTATCGATAACTACCTGGGGACCGTTACGTACAGCTAGTGCCGCTTGCGGTCTGTGGTTAAACCCACTGCCAGCATAGTAGTCGAGTCTCTAGAGTCCTACACAGAGAGTTTCCTACTCCAGGCGAAACGATATAGAGGTCGTATGGTTTTACGACAAGGGTTCGGACGCGTATGTGTGTTTACACACTTACGTCGTCTGGACAGTTTTTACCAGTCGGCTTTGGTTTAAGCCAGTTACTGGTATCCGGTTATTGGATTTATACAGTCTAAAGTTTTTCCGTATTTTTACGGATCGGAGGGGCGTTCTCGTAATTGTGCGAGAAGCTTCTAGAAGATGGTGACTAAGGAGGGTTATGTGTCATATACATTGAATGAGTTATATGAGTCATGAGGGTGATTCATTCATCTCATTAATGCACATTTATTGCTTAATGACTCATGCTAATGAATCACCACTTGATATTTTATGAAGCATGATTATTCATCACTCTTTATTCTTTTCTTCTTATTAGAAAATGCTTCATATCTATTATGATACTCATAACTTTATTCTATTATCATTCTCACATTCTCTCTCCTCAAGCTTTCCCTCTTCAAAAGACTAATCCTCCCCTCTCATGAGTTGAGTACAAGGGTTAGTAAGACTAATTAATCCATAACCATCTCTATATTACACCTAGCTTCTTTGATTAGCAATCCAAGAAGGTTAGTTGCCTCAAGTTTAGAGGTTTAGCTTGGAGTTTTGCTCTCGGGTCGATCGTCTACTACCTAGAGAAGGCCGAGGAGGACAAGGAGATCGTAAAGACGAAGGAGTTGGTTCATTAGGTATAATCCCTAAACACAGTAGTTAAGAAACACTTTGTGTTTGGTTATTTATAGTTTAGCTTCGATTCAAGCGGTTAGTCGATGTTCGTTCACTAAACAAGTTCGTTTTTGAAAATTCCGCCTCCCCACAAGTATTGGGGTGTAGTACATCGACTTACACCCGCTGCTCCCACTATCTACGAAGCCCTCTGGCTGAGTCATGCACATGCACTCTTCTAAATCACCGTTTAGAAAGGCGGTCTTAACATCCATTTGCCAGATTTCATAATCATGATATGCAACGATGGCAAGCATGATCCGGATGGATTTAAGAATAGCCACTGGAGAAAAGGTTTCATCATAGTCCACACCTGGTCTTTGACGAAAACCCTTTGCAACAAGTCTAGCTTTGAAAGTCTCCACTTTCCCATCTACACCAAGTTTTTTCTTGAAGATCCACTTGCTCCCAATGGGTTTTACCCCTTCAGGAGCAACTTCCAAAGTCCATACTTTGTTGGTGTACATGGATTCCATCTCGGACCGCATTGCATCCAGCCATTTCACTGAGTCTCCACGCGTGATGGCCTGCTCGAAGCTAGTTGGGTCATCATCAACCATGATGCAATCCTCGCTCCCACCATCAATGAGAAAACCATAGTATCTCTCAGGTGGATGAGAAACCCTACCAGATCGGCGAAGAGGCTGGGGTTCGTTGGGTACTACTGAATCCTCTGGTTCTACCAAGTCTTCTGTTATAGTTTGTGTCGCTGGAACCTCTTCCAGTTCTACCTCAATACCACTAATCTGTTTCATAAGAAAACCTTTTTCTAAGAAAGTAGCATGTCGAGAAACAAACACCTTTTATTCCTCGGGGTGGTAGAAGATATACCCTTATGAATTTTTGGGATATCCTATAAACTTACATAAGACAGATCTTGCCTCGAGTTTGTCCGGATTTTGTCTTTTGACATAGGCCGGACAACCCCATATCTTAATGTAATTAAGATGTGGTCTCTTCCCTTTCCATATCTCGTATGGAGTGGTAGGCATAGATTTGGTAGGAACTCTATTCAATAGGTCTATGGCTGTCTCAAGCGCATATCCCAAGAAGGAAATAAGTAACTCAGCTGTACTCATCATTGAGCGCACCATCTCTAATAGGGTGCGGTTCCTCCGTTCCGATACACCGTTGTGCTGTGGTGTATATAGAGGAGTTAGCTGAGAGAGAATCCCATTCTCTTTTAGGAAGTCTAGGATTTCATTGCTCAAGTATTCACCTCCTCAATCAGATCGAAGGATTTTAATATTTTTCTTGGTTTGGTTCTCGACTTCTTGTTTATATTCTCTAAATTTCTCAAAAGCTTCTGATTTGTGTTTCATCAGGAACACATATCCGAATCTAGAGAGATCGTCAGTGAATGTAATGAAGTACGAAGAACCATTCCTGGCATGTGTAGACATGGGACCGCATACATCACTATGTACCAGTCCCAAGAGTTCGGTAACTTTTCTCCGTGTCCCGTAAACGGAGTTTTGGTCATCTTGCCTTTGAGAGATGACTGGCAAGTGTCATAAGATGAAAATTCAAACGGATTTAAATATCCATCCTTATGCAACTTAGCTAGTCGTGTCGCATTGATGTGACCCAGTCTACAATGCCACAAGAAGGATTCGTTCAGTTCTGAACTCTTCTTCTTGTGTGTTTGTTATGCTCAGAACTATTGATTGTTTTAGAACATAAATTCCATTGCACAACGTGCCTGATCCAACCAACTTTTGTTTACGGAAAATGTTCATAACATTATCCTGTAATACAAAATTATATCCCTCTTTACTCAGTAAAGAAACCGATATAATATTGCATATTAGGTTCGGCATATAATAGCATTCGTTCAGAACCAATGTATTACCACTTGGTAATCCAAGGTGATATTCCCCGACGGTTTTAGCTGCAACAATTGCACCATTTCCAACCCTTATGTCTTTATCACCTTCTCCAAGTTCTCTACCTTTTCTATGCCCATGTAACTGATTACATATATGGGATCCTGACCCGGTATCTAATACCCAGGACGTAGAGCAAATGGAGAAACAGTTCTCCGTAATGAACACACCCGAAGAAAATGCATCAACATGTACTTTCTTCACACGGGTGGCATGAGAATCCTGGTATTCCCCTATATCAAGTTCAGTCCTATAACTCTTATAAGAAAGAACGGAACCAACGTTCCCCAGCACAGTATAACATGCGGGTTTGGTCAATACATCCATATTATTATCTTTATTAAGGCATGATATGGTCGCTACCTAGAGAGAGAGAGAAGAAAACACTTTAGCGTATGCTCTTGCAAGATCAGATTGGTTATTATTTTATCTAATCAGGATAGCTCCCACTGTTTTTATCAAATCTTCCTTCAAACCCTAAAAGGAAAGACTAGCCGGGATTAATTACACCCTACAACTTTGCCAATCTTTCAGCCAGGCCATTGTCGGTACTTTGAGGGAAGTTCCCCGTGCTTTCGCACGGACCTAATTAAAGTAAACCTCATTTTCCCAGAGGCGTAACCCCGCTGACACCTTTCTAGACACCTACTTGATCGGCTAATTGTCCTGTGTAAAACTCTCCCAGGAGTAACAATTACTCGCAGTGGGTATCGGGATCCAACTATCTCATAGAAGGTATGCAATCTCATTGCAAATCTCAAGACTTGAAATTTCCGATAATATTTTGCCCCTAGCGTGCTATGACCTTGACGCATGCCAAACAACCCATAGTCCGCTAGTCAAGTTCAACCCGTACAATTCATGATTGAATTAAACCCACCAGTACGACCCTTGACGCATGCCAAACAACGCCGTACGAATACCCTAATCCAATTGCATCTCATGCTACAGATAAGTAATAATCAGCTACCGTACACTACGCCTTGACGCATGCCAAACTACCGCAGCACGAATACTAAATTTTACTTATCTGAATTGACGGAGGGCTACGCAGGTTTTTCTGAAAAACCTATTGCGTAATGAACTTGATATCGTTATAGAATCATGTGAAATTTTAAAATGGAGTGATTTTGAGGCTTTTATTAGTTTTGCTAAAGAGGTCACTCCCGGTGAAGGGATCTCGGCTCTTTCCTCATCAAATAAGGTGCAGGATATATTATATATATCGCTATGCAAAGCAAAACTCCAAAAGCAGTCAAAAGTCAAACCGAGTATTGTAGCATCTGCCAGTTTTGGTAAAGAGGTCACTCCCGGTGAAGGGATCTCGGCTCTTTCCTCATCGAATAAGGTGTAGGGTATATCATATATACCGCTATGCAAAGCAAAACTGTAGCTACCCTTTTTATTTGAAAATTTGATTCTACAACATCTTTTAGGTTTCTTTTCTTTCATTAATCACATTAATGAAGTCCCATCATTTAATTCACCTAAACATCACAGATAAATACGACGTACACTTATGCCATCCGCATTCGCCTCGATGTCCCCTCGTGCACCGTTAGGTTAGGTAACTAACGGCAGAGCAGGGCAGGGCTAGCGCGGGTGTAAAACATAAGTAACGTCTATATAATATATCATATATACTATATACAGTATTTATCACAGAACATCAAATGATCACATCACAGATATCGCAGCAGAAGAAACATATGAAACATTGGATATACTAGGACGTCCGTGTTTTATTTTGAGCCTCTATAAAACACGGATTCCACGGTCGCGATGAATAGCCAAACCCACACCCCTAGACCCCTACGAGAGCGGCAAGCAACCCTTCCAATTCTAGGGTTAGGAGACCCGGACTCGACTCCTCGAGTTGGTTTCCCACTGGACCCTAGAACCCGGTTACTTGTGCTCCCCTCTTTGGGTCTATCCTAGTGCGGAAAAGTAAATAATATACAAATGGTGACATCAACCTCAACCCGGAAGTGCCCCAATAAAAGAATATTACATACATTTAATTTACATGAATGAAAATAAAAACTCTCATCTCACATAAAACCCCCCGGCTATTCAGAACGCGACGATCCAATATAACATATCCAGCAACACATTACATCACATGTCATCAACGTAAGTAAATATGCGCATCCCAATTGTCGTTGACATATAGCAACGAAACCGGCGATATCACATATTACACTTACGGTCACAGAAAAGAAAGTGTAAAACTATAACATTTGGAATCCACAATCTCTTTAGACATCGTAAATCCAAAATATCACATACTTTGCATTTCATGCCTAACTGTATGAATTCCACATATTGTATCACATTCCAGATAAATAAGCAGTATTAAAGTTTCCGATCGAATAATCAAATACCCGAGATTTCCTAAATAGCTCAACACTTGAGCGGGGTTCAAAAATTCCAGAATACGTCACAGTAGCAACGGTCCAGCCTTAGAAGGGTCAAGCCAACGCCTCACATGTGGCATGCCGTACTGCCCCAAACCCTAAGATTCAAAAGGCAGTTCAAGACGGTTACATAATCGAGTTAAGGTTTGTTGTCTTCTAGAGGGTCCATCGCATCACATGCACGCATTTCCGAAAGATTTAAACCCGAGAAAAATTCAACACTTGAATGTTTTTCGTGCCGGGAAAAATTGAGTTAATGATATCCGTTCGAACATTTTAATACTTTCTAAATTATCCGGAATAACAATACGAAATTAAATCTTCCGATCGAATCGACGAATACAAAAGTATCCCCAGAATACTCAACACTTGAGTCAGTTTAAAAATATCCATAAAATAGTACTATCAGATAAAAGTATTACTGTGCAAACCACAAGTCAAGCACTCACTGTACGTCCGCGATTCCGCGGCACAAGCAGGGTATTGCCGCGGAACCGCGGCGGTCCGTAAGGATGACGTCACCAATTTTGCACCGTAATGCTTAAAAATCCCTGCTGTAATTTTTAGGTATTTTTAATTCTGAAAAAACCCAGATTTTGAAAAAAGTCCAGAGAGGGGGTCGTTTTGACGTTTCCGGGTTCGATCGGGGTTTTAACTTCGTTAACACATCGCCTAATACTCTAGCTAGGCTCTGATACCACTGTAGGGTTACTAGGCACACTAACAAGGCTCTACAAGGTATCGACCATGCCAAAATTAAATTTTTATGTGCCGAACAACCCTAAGCAAGATCGTGTACTAGAGATTAGGCGAATCTAATGGCAAGTAAATAACTTTAATCTAAAGGGATCACGAAATACAACCTTTGTAGATCAGTCCTCCACTTCATTTGCTCCTTGTTGAAGTCCCTTCGCTGGGATCAAGGTTCTCCCGGGCTCTTGCATGGCTTCACGATGCGAAGGATGCGACCTTGCTTGAAGTCTCCGAGGTCGAAGATGATCTACGTCGAGGGAATTCCGACTCAAGCTTCTACTTCACTAACTTGAGAATTAGTGAAGTAAACACCCTAAACTAAAGTGCTAGTCTAGTAGAGGATGGAGAAATAGGAAGTGGGTTCACTTTAGATTTTTGTTTCTCACAATCTTTCTCACTTTGGATCAAACCCTAGTTTGTATTTTCTTTTTTGAAGAAAGAAGAAGAAGATGAAGAAAATAAATATGAAAAGAGATAATGATCAAGTGAGTGAGCTAACCATGGTGAGTGAGTATCATATACTAACTCTTGTAGAGACATTACCATGGCTAAGTGTTAAGGTTAGGTTAAAACCCAAAGTAAAAACAAATTTAGTGGACTTTAGTCAATGCATCCACAAGCTTCCACAAGCTTCATGCATTTTCTAATTTACCACTAATTTTGTAATTACTTTTAAATGTTAAAACCCAACATAACAAATAGCATGGTGTATGTCTTGTACACCCATGTCAAGTGTATCATCAACCATGATACAATAAAAGAAAACACAATTTTAATATATATCATATATACATTAAAGTTGTGCTCATGTGGGAAAAACCCTAAAGTGAACAAGTGTTAGTAAATGTAAACTAGTATATCTAATATACAATTATACACTTAATTATTAAATCAACACTTGACATAATAATCCGGTCATATCTCATATAACCGACTAACATTCATCGTATCGACTTATCGAATCAACACTTGATTCGATTACCCGGTCATATCATATATAACCGACCGATACTAAAAGTCGCGAGAATAGAATATGGTATCACATACACGCATTATTCTCGGTCCCACACATATCACATATGCGCTCCTATTTCATTTTGCCTGAGCCAGTAAAACCTCTGTGTAGGACTCTAAAAACTCGTCAATACGCCGGCAGTAGGTGATGATCACATCACGCACCCACAAGCCGTCAGCAGTACTAGCTGGACGTAATGGCTACCCTGGTATTGAGTGATCAGAAGATCAGCAAGCAATCCTGCTCCAACTCCTGTAAAAGCCTGCCGGTAACACTTCACGTACAGTCCGGTCTCCTCCTCTGATATGTCGCATATCAAGTCTAGGGGTTGTAAGCGTCAGACCCCAAAACCCGATAAGTCATGCCGATGTGAGGCTCATAACGGGTCGAGAAACTACTGGTAACACTTACCAGTAAATCTCTAAATCAGCCCTGGCCAGGGACTTCCCTGTTACGGCCAATCGAGCACAGCGCAACATCAACCCCCAATACCGGGAGAGACGAAACTCCTCCTATCGCTCATTGCCTCCATGTGACTCGGGACAGTACCCAAAAACCACCGTTTTGCATACCCTCATGGACGTGGTAAGGTGGAAATCAAAGCACAGTGGGAATCACACAAGACTCTATGATGATCTCGGGTCTACAGACTAACCTGCACAAGTGTCACCAGAGAACTGCCATCTGACGCGAGGTATAATACCATCTGGGAGTTCTCGGCGAGTCCGTCCAGTGTACCCAGTCTCCACTGAGCACCCGTATAACATCTCTGATGTCATACACCAATGGATATGGGATCATCCATCGCCCATATCATGGGTCGAGAAGCGTATACGCTAGTTTACACTGGTATATCGATGCCCCGTCTCGATACACCTACGAATAGGGACCTTGAAGGATGTACTTATGGACTATCGTATCCCCACTAGTATGATCCGCATCATAGTCCAGGTAGTCAAGTACACATCCTAAGGGCTTTACCAACATGTAACTGTAAGACGGTATAAAGAGACAAGTATACATGTTAAGATAAAGAGCAACCAGATAGCATGCTATCATATCGAGCAAGAAAGTCCTCTCTATATATGTCCAAGCATCCAATATAATATACATCATCTGTACAATACTGGCCTATAGGGCATACATACAACTAACAATCTCCCACTTGCACTAGGGCCAGCTGCTGTAGTATTGCATACCGAGCATCCCGAAGAGTCTCTCAAACTGTATATGGGGAATGACCTTCGTGAGTGGATCCGCTGTGTTGTTCTTCGTGTCAACCCTCTTGACCTCGATCTCCCGGCGATCAACTATCTCCCGGATCAGGTGATACCACCTCAGAATATGCCTGGATCGCTGATGGGACCTGGGTTCCTTGGCCAAAGCCACCGCTCCATTGTTATCGCAATACAAAGGTTGTTAGTTATATGTATGCCCTAGAGGCCATTACTATACATAGGATGTATATTGTAGTGGATGCTTGGATATATATAGGGAGGACTTTCTTGCTCGACATGATAGTATGCTATCTGGTTGATCTTTACCTTAACGTGTATACTGTTTGTCTCTCTGTTACATATTGGTAAAGCCCTTAGGATGTGTACTTGACTACCTGGACTATGATGCGGATCATACTAGTGGGGACATGGTAGTCCATAAGTACATCCTTCAAAGTCCCTAGTCGTGGGTGTATCGAGACGGGGCATCGATATACCAGAGTAGACTAGCGTATACCTTCTCGACCCATACAGATGGGCGATGGATGATCCCATATCCATTGGTGTTTGACATCAGAGATGATATACGGGTGCTCAGTGGAGACTGGGTACACTGGACGGACTCGCCGAGAACTCCCAGATGGTATTATACCTCACGTCAGATGGCAGTTCTCTGGTGACACTGGTACAGAGTAGTCTGTTGACCCGAGATCGTCATAGAGTCTTGTGTGGTTCCCACTGTGCTTTGATTTCCTTCTTACCACGTCCAAGAGGGCGTGCAAAACGGTGGTTTTTGGGTACAGTCCCGAGTCACATGGAGGCAATGAGCGATAGGAGGGGATTCGTCTCTCCCGGTATATGGGGTTGATGTTGCGCTGTGTTCGATTGGCTATAACAGGAAATCCCTGGCCAGGGTTGCTGAGATTTACTGGTAAATGTTACCAGTAGTTTCTCGAATTGTTATAGACCTCATATCGACACGACTTATCGAGCTATTGGGGTCTGACGTTTACCACCCCTAGGCGAGATATGCGACATATCAGACGAACAGACCGGACTGTACGGTAAGTGTTACTGGTTGGATTCACAGGAGTGTGAGCGGGCTTGCTCGTCGATCTTCTGATCGCTCAATACCCGGGTGGCCGTTACGTTTAGCAGACCACTTGCGGCTTGTGGATGTTTGATATGATCATCATCTGCTGCCGGCGTATTGACGAGTCTTTAGAGTCCTACACAGAGGTTTCCTGGCTCAAGCGAAACGAAATAGGAGCGCATATGAGATATGTGCGGGACCGAGAATAATACCAGTATGTGATACTGTATTCGATTCTCGCGATGTGACATTGATCGGTTATATGCGATATAGCCGGGTTATCGGATCAAGTGTTGATTCGATAAGCTGTTACTATTGATACCAGTCGGTTATGTGCGACATGACCGGATCATTGAATCAAGTGTTGATTTAATGATTTAATGTATAATTATATATATTTGATATATTACTTTGCATTAACTAGTATCGGTTCACTTTGAATGGATTTTCTCACTCGGATGTGCGCATTGCATATGCGATTTGATTTTGTGCACTTGTTTGTATCATGGTTGATGATGCATGCCTACTTGGTTAAGTGCAAAGAATTAAACCATGGTTAACTAAATGATTAGGGTTTTATTTTCTTAAATTATTCATTTATTCCTTTTTGGAAATTATTTTGCATAAGAAGAATTGGTGGCTTTCTTTTATTCTTTCATGAACTTTCATGAATGTTTGACTTTGTCACCAATTTTGTCTCATGCTTAACCCTAACCATTTCTTTTAACCATGATTGATTCTCTACACCTAACCATGGTTCTAATATGATAAGTATTCATTTCTTTTCTAATTATAATTAACTTATCATATCATTATCTTCTTCTTCATCATCTTCAACCTTGAAGAAAGGTTTCTACCAACAATGGTGGAATGTGAAAATGAGTGAGAAATCCAATTCTAAAGTCTAACCACTTCCTATTTCTTCATCCTCCACCTCTTGCCAAGTAGTAGAGTGTGTTTCCTTCACAAGTTTTCTTGACTTGGTGAGGTTGGAGCTTGATCTAGCGATGCTTCGACGTAGATCATCTTCGGCATGGACATCGACGACCTAGCTCGCCTATTCTCCGATGAAGCCGACGCTAGAGCCCGGAATTTGTTTTGGACAGCGAGAGGACTTCATTGCGGAGCTATGGAGGTGGAGCACCGGATCTACAAAGGTTGTATTTCCGTTTAAACTTTAGTTAAGTGTTAACTAGTTTCATTTTCACCTAGACATCTAGCTAACGATCCGTAGTCTAGGGTTTCTCGGCATCATAAAATTTGAAAATGGCATGGTTGATGCCTAGTGAGACCTCATTAGGGTGCCTAGGAATCCTACAGTGGTATCAGAGCCAAGCTAGAGCCTTAGGCGAAGTCTAGACGGAGTTTGAAGTCCGAACGAACCCGAAAACCCATTTCAAATTTGCTCTCTGTCCTTTTTTCAAAAACTGGGATTTTCCAAATTAAAAATTGCTAAAAAATTTAGCAGGGAAAAATAAGAATTACGATGCAAAATTTTTTCGATGAACAGTGTTTATTGCGGCGGAACCGCGGCAGAAGCCTAGATTCTGCGGCGGTTCCGCGGCTATCTGGTGACGTCAGCCCTCATTGTTTGCACAGTAATTCCTGATAAATTATGCTGGATTTTCTGGGAATTTTTAATTTTTATTCAAGAGTTGAATTTTCTGGGTTTGTTTTGGGGATTCGGTGTTTCGATCGGAGTATCAAATTTTGTCTGCATGGCTTTCCGGATAAATTTTAGAATATGTTAAAAAGTTCGACCGGATATAAATACCCAATTTTTCCCCTGTCGGGAAATTTCCAAGTGTTGGATTTTTCCGTAGTTTAAAGACGTTCTAAGTAGTGCAAGTAACTCGATGGACCCTCTAGAAGACAACAAACCTTAACTCGATTATGTGACCGTCTTGAACTGCCCTTTGAACCTTCGGGTTTGGGGCAGTACGGCGTGCCACATGTGAGGCGTTGGCTTGACCCTTCTACGGCTGGACCGTTGGTACTGAGGCACGAACTGAATGTTTTTAGACTTATTTCATGTGTTGATCTGTATCGGGAAAACTTGGGTGTTCGACTGTTTGATCGAAAAGTTTAACATTTTCTATTTATCCGAAATGGGATACAATAATTGGAATTCACAAGAAGTTATGAGATAACTGAATGAATGTTATAAACATAGCAGTTTAGTCTCACTTGATCGGTTGCCACGGAATTTTGATGTGATCAAAAGTCCGTCGCAATCACGTAGCGTACGCGGATACTCGCCGGGTAAACTTAATAGACAGCCTCACTCCATAGCCCCGACCAAGTGACTGTAGGAGAACCCCGTCGTCGAAAGCATCCGTTTGGGTGCTCGCGGTAGCGGTGTTCCGCCTTGGTGCACTTCGTCGACGGTAACGGGGGTGCGGCCGTCTACTGAAGTTTGCGACGAGCATTCGATCAGGATGTCGGGAATCTTGTTGAATTGCCCGACTTGATATTGAAAAGTGTTTTCGATAATGAGACTAAAATGCGGGGTTTATAATTGTTAGGCATGCGATGTCTAAGGAATTCATTTGGTCAGACATGCGATGTCTGAGGTAGTTGCGGATTCCAACTGTTGTAGTTTTACACTTTCTTTTCTGTGACCGTAAGTGTAATATGTGATATCGCCGGTTTCGTTGCTATATGTTAACGACAATTGGGATGGACATATTTACTTACGTTGATGACATGTGATGTTTTGTGTTGCTGGATATGTTATATTGGATCGTCGTGTTTGAATAGCCGGGGGTTTTTATGTGAGATGAGTGTTATTCATTTTCATTCATGTAAAAACTTGTATGTAATATACTTTTATTGGGGCACTTCCAGGTTGCGGAAGATGTCACCTTTTGTATATTATTTACTTTTCCGCACTAGGATAGACCCAAGGAAGGGAGCATAAGTAACCGGGTTCTGGAGTCCAGTGGGAGACCAACTCGAGGAGTCGAGTCCGGGTCTCCTAACTCTAGAATTGGTGGGGTTGCTTGCCGCTCTCGTAGGGGTCTAGGGGTGTGGGTTTGGCTATTCATCACGACCGTGGAATCCGTGTTTTATACTGGCTCGTATTGAAAACACGGACGTCCTAGTATATCCAATATTTCATATGATTCTTCCGCTGCGATATCTGTGATGTGATCATGTGATGTTCTGTGATAGATACAGTATACAGTATATATGATATATTATATAGACGTTACTTATGTTTTACACCCGTGCTAGCCCTGCCCCGCTCTGCCGTTAGTTACCTAACCTAACGGTGCACGAGGGGACATCGAGGCGAATGCGGATGGCATAAGTGTACGTCGTATTTATCTGTGATGTTTTGGTACTTAAATGATGGGACTTCATTAATATGATTAATGAAATAAAAGAAACCTAAGATGTTGTAGAATCGAATTTCAAAATAAAACTGGTAGCTACAGTTCTTGCTTTGCACAGCGGTATATGTGATATATCCTGCACCTTATTCGATGAGGAAAGGACCGAGATCCCTTCACCGGGAGTGACTCCTTTAGCAATAACTGGCAGATGCTACACATTCGGTTTGTCTTTTGATTGCTTTTAAGAGTTTTTGCTTTGCACAGTGATATATATGATATATCCCGCACCTCATTCGACGAGGAAAGGACCGACGATCCCTTCACCGGGAGTGACTCCTTTAGCAAAACTAGAAAAGCCTCAAAAACACTCCATTTTAAAATCATTTGATTCTACAACGATATCAAGTTCATTACGCAATAGGTTTTCAGAAAAACCTGTCGTAGCCCTCCGTCATTTCAGATAAATCCTGTTTAGTATTCGTGCTGCGTTTGTTGACCTTGTCAAGGCGCAGTGTGCGGTAGCTAACCAGTATTTATCTGCTTATGCATATGATGCAGATTGGGTTAGGGTAGTCGTGCGGCCTTGTTGACCTTGTCAAGGGTCGTGCGGGTGGGTTTGATTCAATCAAGAAATGACGGGTTGAACTTGACTTGCGGTCTATGGTTTGTTGACCTTGTCAAGGTCATAGATCGTTCGGGGCAAAATATTATCGGGAATTTCAAGTGTTGAAATTTGCAATGAGATTGCATGCCTTCTATGAGATAGTTGGATCCCGATACCCGCTGCGAGTAATTGTTACTCCTGGGAGAGTTTTACACATTACAATTAGCCGATCAAGTAGGTGTCTAGAAAGGTGTCAACGGGGTTACGCCTCTGGGAAAACGAGGTTTACATTAATTAGGTTCGTGCGAAAGCACGGGGGACCTCCCTCAAAGTACCGACACTGGCCTGGCTGAAAGATTGGCGAACTTATAGTGTGTAATTAATCCCGGCTAGTCTTTCCTTTTAGGGTTTGAAGGAAGATTTGATAAAAAGTAGTGGGAGCCATCCTGATTAGATAAAATAATAACCAATCTATTCTTGCAAGAGCGCACGTTGAGTGTTTTCTTCTCTCTATCTCCAGGAAGCGACTATATCACGCCTTAATCAAGATAATAATACGGATTATTGACCGAACCCGCTTGTTATACTGAGCTGGGGAACGTTGGTCCCGCTCCAACTTATAATTGTTATAAGACAGAGCAGGAAATTGGGGATTACCAGAATTCCGTGCCGCCCAAACGAAGAGAGTGCATGCTGATGCATCATCTTCGGGTGTGTTCATTACAGAGAACTGTTTCTCAGTATCCTTTACGTCCTGGGTATGTGATACCAGATCAGGATCCCAGATATGTAATCTGTTACATAGGGCTGCAGAAAGGTAGAGAACTGAGAACGGGTGATAAGTTTCATGAGGCAGAAAACGGGGCAAGAGTTGCAGCCAGGTCTGTTGGTCACTGTCACCCTGTATTACCAATACATTGATTCTGAACAAATGTTATTAGATACCGAACCTGATATACAAAATCATATCAGTCTCTTTATTAGTAAAGAAAGGATATAATTCTGTATTGTTGGATAATGTTTTGAACATTTCCTATATCAAAAGTTGATCGGTTCAGGCACGTTATCTAAAAGCATTAATGTTCTAAATCAAACTACAGTTCTTAGTATACGGAATACACACAAGAGGAAGAGTTCATAAATGAACGAATCCTTCTTGAGGCATTGTAGACTAGGTCATATCAATGCGACCCGACTGGCTGAGTTACATTTAGATGCATATTTAAATCAGTTTGAATTTACATCTTGTGAAACTCGTCAGTCATGTCACAAAGATAAGATGACCATAGCTCTGTTTATTGGAAACAGAGAAAGAGTTAGTAAACTCTTGGGATGATACATGATGATGTATAAAGGTCCCCTGTCTACACATGCCAAGACCGTTCTTTATACTTCATTACATTCTCTGATGATCTTTCGAGATTCAGACCTATGTTCCTGTTGAAACACAAGTCCGAACCTTTTGAGATATTCACAGAATATAAGCGAGAAGTAGAGAACCAAAATACGGGTATAAGTATTATGTCCTTTGATGAGATCAAGGAGGAGAATACTTGAGCACGGAATTCCTGGACTTTTCTAAAGGAGAATGAGATTCTCTCTCAGCATTACTCCTCCGTATACACCATAGCACGATGGTATATCGGGGCGGAGCAATCACACCCTATATGATATGGTGTGCTCTATGATGAGTACTACTGAGTTACCTATTTCCTTTTTGGAGTTATGCACTTGAGAAGCTGCATACCTATTGAAAAGGGTTCAGATCAAATCAGTTGCCTACCACTTCATATGTGATATGGAAAGGGAAGAGCCCATATCTTAAGTTGGTTAAGATTTGGGGTTGTCCGGACTATGTCTAAAAGCATAATCCGGACAAGCTCGAGGCAAGGTCTGTTATGTAAAACTGGAAATGTTCCAGCTATACAAACAACAGCAGATGATTTGGCAGAACCAAAGGATTCAGTAGATTCCAACGAACCTCAGCCTCTCCGCCGATCTAGTAGGGTTCCTCACCCACCTGAGAGATACTTCGGTTGCTCTATGACAGTGGGAGCGAGGATTGCATCATGAGATGATGACCCAACTAGTTTCGAGCAGGCCATCGAGAGTGAAGACTCTGTAAGAATGGCTGGATGCTTAGTGATCTGAGATGGAATCCTTATACACCAACAAAGTATGGACTTTGGTTGCTATATCTGAAGGGTTAGATCCCCATCAGGAGCAAGTATATCTTGAGAAGATTACTTGGTGTACATGGAAAAGTTGAGACTTTCAAAGCTAGACTTGTTAAAGGTTTGCATCATTGACCAGGTATGGATTATGACGAAACCTTTTCTAAGGAGCTATGCTTAAGTCCATCCAGATCCTACTTGCCACGGCTACATACCATGACTACGATATCTGGTGGTTGGGTGTCATGACTGGCTTTTCTAAAATGATGATTTGGAAGAGAGCGTCTATAAGTACACAGCCAGAGGGCTTCGTAGACAGTGGGAGCAGCGGAAACGTGTGCAAGATGCTTTATAGGATGAAGCAGGCATCGCGGAGTTGGAACATCTGTTTTGATGGATAAGTCAAAGAAGTTGACATCATCAAAATGGTAGATGAACCTTGTATAAACAAAATGGTAGTAGGGAGTATGGTGACGATCCTCGTAGAGTACGTGGATGACATGCTCTTGATAGGGAAGGAGTTTCCTATGCTACGCTCAGTCAATCTCCGTTTATCACAATGATTCTCCATATAGGATAAAAGTGATACCTCCTAAATCCTGGGTTTTGGATCTATGAGATAGATCTAAATGGATGTTAGGATACTCACTAGCTATAGTGAGATGGTATCAGTTGATCCTGGGGAGAATCACTGGAAGGGTTCCAGGGTGATAAAGACGACTGAATGTCAGTGGCAGGCATTGTCTTTACCCTAAGCAGAGGGACGGTATGTTGGAAGAGTTCCAAGCTAGATACCGTGGCATACTAGACGATAAAGGCAGGATACATCGCTACTTAAGATGCTACCAAAGAGGCAGTCTGGGTGTATATTAGTTCATAAGATGAACTTTGTTCCTCCCATTGTGTGACAATGGAGTTGTGGCTTGTGCCAAGGAACGCAGGTCCCATCAGTGATCCAGACATATTCTAAGGCAGTATCACCTGATCATGGAGATGGTTGATCTCTAAGGGATCGAGGTTAGGAGAGTAGACTCAGAGGACAACACAGCGGATCCACTCACAAAGGACTGTTCCCAGAGAGAGATTTTTATGGGATGGTTGAGTATGAGATACTACAACCACTGCTATCAGATGGCCCTAGTGCAAGTGGGAGATTGTTAGTTATATGTATGCCCTAGAGGCCATTACTATACATAGGATGTATATTGTAGTGGATGCTTGGACATATATAGGGAGGACTTTCTTGCTCGACATGATAGTATGCTATCTGGTTGATCTTTACCTTAACGTGTGTACTGTTTGTCTCTCTGTTACATGTTGGTAAAGCCCTTAGGATGTGTACTTGACTACCTGGACTATGATGCGGATCATACTAGTGGGGACATGGTAGTCCATAAGTACATCCTTCAAAGTCCCTAGTCGTGGGTGTATCGAGATGGGGCATCGATATACCAGAGTAGACTAGCGTATACCTTCTCGACCCATACAGATGGGCGATGGATGATCCCATATCCATTGGTGTTTGACATCAGAGATGATATACGGGTGCTCAGTGGAGACTGGGTACACTGGACGGACTCGCCGAGAACTCCCAGATGGTATTATACCTCACGTCAGATGGCAGTTCTCTGGTGACACTGGTACAGAGTAGTCTGTTGACCCGAGATCGTCATAGAGTCTTGTGTGGTTCCCACTGTGCTTTGATTTCCATCTTACCACGTCCAAGAGGGCATGCAAAACGGTGGTTTTTGGGTACAGTCCCGAGTCACATGGAGGCAATGAGCGATAGGAGGGGATTCGTCTCTCCCAGTATAGGGGGTTGATGTTGCGCTGTGTTCGATTGGCTATAACAGGAAATCCCTGGCCAGGGTTGCTGAGATTTACTGGTAAGTGTTACCAGTAGTTTCTCGAATTGTTATAGACCTCATATCAACACGACTTATCGAGCTATTGGGGTCTGACGTTTACCACCCCTAGGCGAGATATGCGACATATCAGACGAACAGACCGGACTGTACGGTAAGTGTTACTGGTTGGATTCACAGGAGTGTGAGCGGGCTTGCTCGTCGATCTTATGATCGCTCAATACCCGGGTGGCCGTTACGTTTAGCAGACCACTTGCGGCTTGTGGATGTTTGATATGATCATCATCTGCTGCCGGCGTATTGACGAGTCTTTAGAGTCCTACACAGAGGTTTCCTGGCTCAAGCGAAACGAAATAGGAGCGCATATGAGATATGTGCGGGACCGAGAATAATACCAGTATGTGATACTGTATTCGATTCTCGCGATGTGACATTGATCGGTTATATGCGATATAGCCGGGTTATCGGATCAAGTGTTGATTCGATAAGCTGTTACTATTGATACCAGTCGGTTATGTGCGACATGACCAGATCATTGAATCAAGTGTTGATTTAATGATTTAATGTATAATTATATTTATTTGATATATTACTTTGCATTAACAGGTATCGGTTCACTTTGAATGGATTTTCTCACTCGGATGTGCGCATTGCATATGCGATATGATTTTGTGCACTTGTTTGTATCATGGTTGATGATACATGCCTACTTGGTTAAGTGCAAAGAATTAAACCATGGTTAACTAAATGATTAGGGTTTTATTTTCTTAAATTATTCATTTATTCCTTTTTGGAAATTATTTTGCATAAGAAGAATTGGTGGCTTTCTTTTATTCTTTCATGAACTTTCATGAATGTTTGACTTTGTCACCAATTTTGTCTCATGCTTAACCCTAACCATTTATTTTAACCATGATTGATTCTCTACACCTAACCATGGTTCTAATTTGATAAGTATTCATTTCTTTTCTAATTATAATTAACTTATCATATCATTATCTTCTTCTTCTTCATCTTCAACCTTGAAGAAAGCTTTCTACCAACAATGGTGGAATGTGAAAATGAGTGAGAAATCCAATTCTAAAGTCTACCCACTTCCTATTTCTTCATCCTCTACCTTTTGCCAAGTAGTAGAGTGTGTTTCCTTCACAAGTTTTCTTGACTTGGTGAAGTTGGAGCTTGATCTAGCGATGCTTCGACGTAGATCATCTTCGGCATGGACATCGACGACCTAGCTCGCCTATTCTCCGATGAAGCCGACGCTAGAGCCCGGAATTTATTTTAGACAGCGAGAGGACTTCATTGCGGAGCTATGGAGGTGGAGCACCGGATCTACAAAGGTAGTATTTCCGTTTAAACTTTAGTTAAGTGTTAACTAGTTTCATTTTCACCTAGACATCTAGCTAACGATCCGTAGTCTAGGGTTTCTCGGCATCATAAAATTTGAAAATGGCATGGTTGATGCCTAGTGAGACCTCATTAGGGTGCCTAGGAACCCTACAAAGGTATTGGATGCCTAGTAACTTTTCTCCGTGTCCCGTAAACGGAGTTTTGGTCATCTTGCCTTTGAGAGATGACTGGCAAGTGTCATAAGATGAAAATTCAAACGGATTTAAATATCCATCCTTATGCAACTTAGCTAGTCGTGTCGCATTGATGTGACCCAGTCTACAATGCCACAAGAAGGATTCGTTCAGTTCTGAACTCTTCCTCTTGTGTGTGTTTGTTATGCTCAGAACTATTGATTGTTTTAGAACATAAATATCATTGCACAACGTGCCTGATCCAACCAACTTTTGTTTACGGAAAATGTTCATAACATTATCCTGTAATACAAAATTATATCCCTCTTTACTCAGTAAAGAAACCGATATAATATTGCATATTAGGTTCGGCATGTAATAGCATTCGTTCAGAACCAATGTATTACCACTTGGTAATCCAAGGTGATATTCCCCGACGGTTTTAGCTGCAACAATTGCACCATTTCCAACCCTTATGTCTTTGTCACCTTCTCCAAGTTCTCTACCTTTTCTAAGCCCATGTAACTGATTACATATATGGGATCCTGACCCGGTATCTAATACCCAGGACGTAGAGCAAATGGAGAAACAGTTCTCCGTAATGAACACACCCGAAGAAAATGCATCAATTTGTACTTTCTTCACACGGGTGGCATGAGAATCCTGGTATTCCCCTATATCCAGTTCAGTCCTATAACTCTAATAAGAAAGAACGGAACCAACGTTCCCCAGCACAGTATAACATGCGGGTTTGGTCAATACATCCATATTATTATCTTTATTAAGGCATGATATGGTCGCTACCTAGAGAGAGAGAGAAGAAAACACTTTAGCGTATGCTCTTGCAAGATCAGATTGGTTATTATTTTATCTAATCAGGATGGCTCCCACTGTTTTTATCAAATCTTCCTTCAAACCCTAAAAGGAAAGACTAGCCGGGATTAATTACACCCTACAACTTTGCCAATCTTTCAACCAGGCCATTGTCGGTACTTTGAGGGAGGTTCCCCGTGCTTTCGCACGGACCTAATTAAAGTAAACCTCGTTTTCCCAGAGGCGTAACCCCGTTGACACCTTTCTAGACACCTACTTGATCGGCTAATTGTCCTGTGTAAAACTCTCCCAGGAGTAACAATTACTCGCAGTGGGTATCGGGATCCAACTATCTCATAGAAGGTATGCAATCTCATTGCAAATCTCAACACTTGAAATTCCCGATAATATTTTGCCCCTAGCGTGCTATGACCTTGACGCATGCCAAACAACCCATAGTCCGCTAGTCAAGTTCAACCCGTACAATTCATGATTGAATTAAACGCACCTGTACGACCCTTGACGCATGCCAAACAACGCCGTACGAATACCCTAATCCAATTTCATCTCATGCTACAGATAAGTAATAATCAGCTACCGTACACTACGCCTTGACGCATGCCAAACTACCGCAGCACGAATACTAAATTTTACTTATCTGAATTGATGGAGGGCTACGCAGGTTTTTCTGAAAAACCTATTGCGTAATGAACTTGATATCGTTATAGAATCATGTGAAATTTTAAAATGGAGTGATTTTGAGGCTTTTATTAGTTTTGCTAAAGAGGTCACTCCCGGTGAAGGGATCTCGGCTCTTTCCTCATCGAATAAGGTGCAGGATATATTATATATATCGCTAT
This sequence comes from Agapanthus africanus, assembly GCA_030015575.1. Taxonomy (NCBI): domain Eukaryota; kingdom Viridiplantae; phylum Streptophyta; class Magnoliopsida; order Asparagales; family Amaryllidaceae; genus Agapanthus; species Agapanthus africanus. The sequence goes on along the minus strand of CM057343.1, from coordinate 247,194,276 downwards.
GCAAAGCAAAACTCCAAAAGCAGTCAAAAGTCAAACCGAGTATTGTAGCATCTGCCAGTTTTTCTAAAGAGGTCACTCCCGGTGAAGGGATTTCGGCTCTTTCCTCAACGAATAAGGTGCTGGGTATATCATATATACCGCTATGCAAAGCAAAACTGTAGCTACCCTTTTTATTTGAAAATTTGATTCTACAACATCTTTTAGTTTTCTTTTCTTTCATTAATCACATTAATGAAGTCCCATCATTTAATTCACCTAAACATCACAGATAAATACGACGTACACTTATGCCATCCGCATTCGCCTCGATGTCCCCTCGTGCACCGTTAGGTTAGGTAACTAACGGCAGAGCAGGGCAGGGCTAGCGCGGGTGTAAAACATAAGTAACGTCTATATAATATATCATATATACTATATACAGTATTTATCACAGAACATCAAATGATCACATCACAGATATCGCAGCAGAAGAAACATATGAAACATTGGATATACTAGGACGTTCGTGTTTTATTTTGAGCCTCTATAAAACACGGATTCCACGGTCGTGATGAATAGCCAAACCCACACCCCTAGACCCCTACGAAAGCGGCAAGCAACCCTTCCAATTCTAGGGTTAGGAGACCCGGACTCGACTCCTCGAGTTGGTCTCCCACTGGACCCTAGAACCCGGTTACTTGTGCTCCCCTCCTTGGGTCTATCCTAGTGCGGAAAAGTAAATAATATACAAATGGTGACATCAACCTCAACCCGGAAGTGCCCCAATAAAAGAATATTACATACATTTAATTTACATGAATGAAAACAAAAACTCTCATCTCACATAAAACCCCCCGGCTATTCAGAACGCGATGATCCAATATAACATATCCATCAACACATTACATCACATGTCATCAACGTAAGTAAATATGCGCATCCCAATTGTCGTTGACATATAGCAACGAAACCGGCGATATCACATATTACACTTACGGTCACAGAAAAGAAAGTGTAAAACTACAACATTTGGAATCCACAATCTCTTTAGACATCGTAAATCCAAAATATCACATACTTTGCATTTCATGCCTAACTGTATGAATTCCACATATTGTATCACATTCCAGATAAATAAACAGTATTAAAGTTTCCGATCGAATAATCAAATACCCGAGATTTCCTAAATAGCTCAACACTTGAGCGGAGTTCAAAAATTCCAAAATACGTCACAGTAGCAACGGTCCAGCCGTAGAAAGGTCAAGCCAACGCCTCACATGTGGCATGCCGTACTGCCCCAAACCCTAAGATTCAAAAGGCAGTTCAAGACGGTCACATAATCGAGTTAAGGTTTGTTGTCTTCTAGAGGGTCCATCACATCACATGCACGCATTTCCGAAAGATTTAAACCCGAGAAAAATTCAACACTTGAATGTTTTTCGTGCCGGGAAAAATTGAGTTAATGATATCCGTTCGAACATTTTATTACTTTCTAAATTATCCGGAATAACAATACGAAATTAAATCTTCCGATCGAATCGATGAATACAAAAGTATCCCCAGAATACTCAACACTTGAGTCAGTTTAAAAATACCCATAAAATAGTACTATCAGATAAAAGTATTACTGTGCAAACCACAAGTCAAGCACTCACTGTACGGCCGCGATTCCGCGGCACAAGCAGGGTATTGCCGCGGAACCGCGGCGGTCCGTACGGATGACGTCACCAATTTTGCACCATAATGCTTAAAAATCCCTGCTGTATTTTTTAGGTATTTTTAATTCTGAGAAAACCCAGATTTTGAAAAAAGTCCAGAGAGGGGGTCGTTTTGACGTTTCCGGGTTCGATCGGGGTTTTAACTTTGTTAACACATCGCCTAATACTCTAGCTAGGCTCTGATACCACTGTAGGGTTACTGGGCACACTAACAAGGCTCTACAAGGTATCGACCATGCCAAAATTAAATTTTTATGTGCCGAATAACCCTAAGCAAGATCGTGTACTAGAGATTAGGCGAATCTAATGGCAAGTAAATAGCTTTAATCTAAAGGGATCACGAAATACAACCTTTGTAGATCGGTCCTCCACTTCATTTGCTCCTTGTTGAAGTCCCTTCGCTGCGATCAAGGTTCTCCCGGGCTCTTGCATGGCTTCACGATGCGAAGGATGCGACCTTGCTTGAAGTCTCCGAGGTCGAAGATGATCTACGTCGAGGGAATTCCGACTCAAACTTCTACTTCACTAACTTGAGAATTAGTGAAGTAAACACCCTAAACTAAAGTTCTAGTCTAGTAGAGGATGGAGAAATAGGAAGTGGGTTCACTTTAGATTTTTGTTTCTCACAATCTTTCTCACTTTGGATCAAACCCTAGTTTGTATTTTCTTTTTTGAAGAAAGAAGAAGAAGATGAAGAAAATAAAAATGAAAAGAGATAATGATCAAGTGAGTGAGCTAACTATGGTGAGTGAGTATCATATACTAACTCTTATAGAGACATTACCATGGCTAAGTGTTAAGGTTAGGTTAAAACCCAAAGTAAAAACAAATTTAGTGGACTTTAGTCAATGCATCCACAAGCTTCCACAAGCTTCATGCATTTTCTAATTTACCACTAATTTTGTAATTACTTTTAAATGTTAAAACCCAACATAACAAATAGCATGGTGTATGTCTTGTACACCCATGTCAAGTGTATCATCAACCATGATACAATAAAAGAAAACACAATTTTAATATATATCATATATACATTAAAGTTGTGCTCATGTGGGAAAAACCCTAAAGTGAACAAGTGTTAGTAAATGTAAACTAGTATATCTAATATACAATTATACACTTAATTATTAAATCAACACTTGACATAATAATCCGGTCATATCTCATATAACCGACTAACATTCATCGTATCGACTTATCGAATCAATACATGATTTGATAACCCGGTCATATCATATATAACCGACCGATACTAAAAGTCGCGAGAATAGAATACGGTATCACATACACGCATTATTCTCGGTCCCGCACATATCACATATGCGCTCCTATTTCGTTTTGCCTGAGACAGTAAAACTTCTGTGTAGGACTCTAAAGACTCGTCAATACGCCGGCAGTAGGTGATGATCACATCACGTACCCACAAGCCGTCAGTGGTAATAGCTGGACGTAACGGCTAACCGGGTATTGAGCGATCAGAAGATCAGCAAGCAAGCCCGCTCCAACTCTGTAAAAGCCTGCCGGTAACACTTCACGTACAGTCCGGTCTCCTCGTCTGATATGTCGCATATCAAGTCTAAGGGTGGTAAACGTCAGACCCCAATAACCGATAAGTCATGCCGATGTGAGGCTCATAACGGGTCGAGAAACTACTGGTAACACTTATCAGTAAATCTCTAAATCAGCCCTGGCTAAGGACTTCCCTGTTACGGCCAATCGAGCATAGCGCAACATCAACCCCTAATACCGGGAGAGACGAAACCCCTCCTATCGCTCATTGCATCCATGTGACTCGGGACTGTACCCAAAAACCACCGTTTTGCATGCCCTCATAGACGTGGTAAGGTGGAAATCAAAGCACAGTGGGAATCACACAAGACTCTATGACGATCTCGGGTCTACAGACTAACCTGCATAAGTGTCACCAGAGAACTGCCATCTGACTTGAGGTATAATACCATGTGGGAGTTCTCAGCGAGTCCGTCCAGTGTACCCAGTCTCTACTGAGCACCCGTATACCATCTCTGATGTCAAACACCAATGGATATGGGATCATCCATCGCCCATCTCATGGGTCGAGAAGCGTATACGCTAATCTACACTGGTATATCGATGCCCCGTCTTGATACACCTACGACTAGGGACCTTGAAGGATGTACTTATGGACTACCATATCCCCACTAGTATGATCCGCATCATAGTCCAGGTAGTCAAGTACACATCCTAAGGGCTTTACCAACATGTAACTGTAAGACGGAATAAAGAGACAAGTATACATGCTAAGATAAAGAGCAACCAGATAGCATACTATCATATCGAGCAAGAAAGTCCTCTCTATATATGTCCAAGCATCCAATATAATATACATCATCTGTACAATACTGACCTCTAGGGCATACATACAACTAACAATCCTAACACAAACTAATCTAAAACTACCCTTAACAAGTCTTTTTTATTGAACATGTCATAGTTACGACACTTAATATAAACAACAACTCAAGTCACGGTATTAACTCGTTAAAACAAGACAAAAAACCTACCATCTCCCTGCGGACAACCCGTACTCATCGTGGCTCGCTACACGCGACACCGTCTTTGATTGCGGTTATTTCAAATTCTTTCTAAATATGACACGGTGAAAACCTTGTGTTAATCAGTGGACGACATCACTTACAAATATAAAATCATAACCTACTTTAAATAGTAAAGATACAGAGATGATATTACATGTCAAACTAGGTTCACAAAACAGTTATACAAAACCAAAGTGTTTTCACTTGTCAATCCTAGGTGATATTCCCTTTCGGATACAGCTCCATGCTCATTCCATTAGCAACCCTGAGAGTCATATCACCTGCCTTGATAACTCTACGGTTTCTCAACGCTTTCAATGAATTACAGATATGAGATCCTGATCCGGTATCCAATACCCAGGAAGTAGAATTGATTGACAGACAGTTTTCAATCATAAACACATCTGAAGCCGAAGACACAACGTGCTTCGAATCGTGGTTTCTGGCTTTCCAAGCCCTGCAATTCTTCTTCCAATGCCCTTTCCCGTGACAATAGAAACGTTCCTCCTTCCCTACTGTCAGCCCCGAAACTTTTGCCCTGCCTTTTCCCTCTACTTTACTGACACAGCCTTTTGGCTTGGTGGAGGCCTTCTTTTTCTTCCCCTTGGCTTTCGCCTTGGATGTAGAAGAGGAAGATTCCCCAATAAGCAGAGCGGGTGTCTTCCTGGTTTTTTGTAGGGTGCCCTCTGCACTCCTCAACATGTTAAGAAGTTCTGGAAGTGAAACTTCCTTACCCTGAATATTGAAATTCAAGATAAACTGGGCGTAGGTAGAGAGGAGGGACTGTAGAATCGAGTCTGTATACAGCTCGTTCTCTAACGTGGTCCCAAGGTCCGCGAGCTCTTTAATAAAGCTGATCATCTTAAGGACGTGGTCCCCTATAGATGACCCGACAGCTAACCTCACCTAAAACAATTTCTTCAAGGTCTCATATCTTGCGATATGAGATTTCCCTCCATATAAATCTTTGGTATGGAGGAAGATAGAAGCTAAGTCCATCTTCTCGTGCTGCCCTTCATTTTCCTTTGAAACCCCCGATGTGGATTTTTGCCCCAAGCACTTATGACCTTGAAGAAGGCCAACATATCATAAGACGCAAGTCAAGTTCTACCCGTCATTGTCCAGATTAATTTGAACCCAATCGTACAAACCCTTGACGAAGGCCAAAATAGCTGTATGACTGTCCCAAATCAACGCATCTATCTATGCTGCAGATGAATACCTAGCACCTGCCAATCATTATGCCTTGGCGAAGGTCAAAATACATAGCTTGAATACTACTGAATACCCATCTGAAATGACGGAGGGCTACTACTGGTTTTAGCGAAACCGTGATCGTAATGAACTTGATATAGTCGAAGGAACCATGATAGCTTTTAAAAGGAGTGGTTTAGGCTCCGTATTTAAAAGTTGTTTTTCAAGAAAACCGAGTGGTTTTGAAATTGTTCCAACGATTCAACTTTAGTTTGTTTTCTTTGCATTAATCAATATTAATGCGGTCCCATCATTTAACCCTATCATTGCAAAAAGAAACGAAAATACAACGTACACTTATGCCATCTGCATTCGCCACGGGGCCCCATCATGCATAGTTAAGTTACTTAATTAACGGCAGAGCAGGGGCTGGACTAGCGCGGGTGCAAAACATAAGCAGCGTTTATTATATACAATATATATATATATACATTCATCTCATACAATAATAAACATTCCAAATCACAGCAACACAGATGAATATATTGGATATACTAAGATTTCCGTATTTCGTTTTTGTTAGTGTATATGCCCTAGAGGCCATTACTGTATCATACTAGTTTGTATATTACTTAATCCTTGGGATATTCACCTTATATATACAATCTTGCTCAAAATAGTAGTATGCTACTTGGTTTGTTTCTACTTCAATGTGTACATGTGTTTATTTTATTATATCACCTATACGCATTAATGGAGCCCTTAGGATCTTTGCTTGATTACCAGCGTTGTGATGACAGTCACACTAGTGGGGGCTGGGTAATCTATAAGCACATCCTTATGCAGGTCCCTAGTCGCAGGACTATCGAGACAGGGCATCGATACTCCGGAATAGACTAGCGCATGCGCTTCTCATCCCAGTGTGGGAGATGGTCTGTCCCACAGCCATCAGTACGTCGTACTGGAGATAGTATGCGGGTGCTCGTTAGGTTACGAGTACACTGGACAGGACTCGTCGGGAACTGACAGGTTGGTATTATACCTATCGTCAGTTATCAGTTCCCAGGTGACATGAGTACAGCTTAGTCCGCTGACTTGACACTATCACTTCGCCTCGAGTGTGTTCCCACTGTACTTTGATTACTACCCTACCACGGCTCAAAGGAGTCGTGCAAACAGGTAGTGGTTGGGTGCAGTCCCGAAGCACTTGGAGGCAGTGATGGTTAGACAGGATTCTTCTCTCCCGGTATTGGGGGTTGACATCGCGTTGTGTCTAGGAGAGCCATTACACGAGTAGTACCTGGCCAGGGCAAGCGGGATATACTGGTAGGCTTCCAGTGTTATCTCAGGGTGTATTGGGCTTCACTCCGACACGACTTGTACCGCTATTAGGGGACTGACGTTTATCGCCCCCCTAGGCCCGCCATGCGATGTATCAGACGAACAGACCGGACTGTACGGAGACTGTCACATTCAGGCTCAGTAGGAGTTCAGATGGGTTTCACCTCGTCAGTCTTCTTGTCGGCATCTACCTGGGGACCGTTACGCACAGCTAGTGCCGCTTGCGGTCTGTGGTTAAACCCACTGCCAGCGTAGTGTCGAGTCTTTAGAGTCCCACACAGAAAGCTATTCGCCTTTAGGTAAAAGAGTAGAGGTCGCATGGTTTTGCGACAGGTCGCATGGTTTTGCGACAGGGTTCAGTCACATCCGTGCACTTATGCACGTTTAGTGTCCGGACAGTTTACACTAGCGGGCTTTGGTTTAAGCCAGATCCTAGTGTACGTATTGGGATTGGTTTTTTCCAGTTTTTATTCGTGTTCCTCTGAACGCGGATACGTGTGTGTATGCACAGTTGACGGAGAGACAGAGGCAGAGGATTCTCATTAGGGTTGTTGACCGTTGACTGTTGACTGTTGACTTTTTGCTCAACCCTAATGAGAATATGATATATGATTAACAATAATATTAATTAAGTATTATGATGACATGGTTGTTGAGAGGTTGACTTTGTTGACTTGTTGACTTTGTTGACCGGTTGACTAGGTTGGACTAGTTGACCATCATGATGACAATGGCTATCAATTCATGGCAAAGACTTTTCACTTGCTTGTCCTCTTGTGCAATATGAGTGCATGAAATGATATAGCCATTTTGACTTAAACCATTTACACAATACTTGATTACTAATTTTGTGATGATGGTTTTGGATTATGAGAGCCAAGTGAGAAAAGTCTTTTCTCATTCTATCATTTTCATTCTCTCTCTTGTGTTCTTGAGCTCTCATCTTCTTCCTCTTGCTCTCCCTCTCTTTAGTCTATGGTTCACTTGTCTCATGTGTTGAGAACCAAGAACCATAGAGAAAATCCCAACACACTCTTCTCTACTCACTCTAGTTCACAAGGTTTGGCAAACCGAGTGAACTAGTTTCTTCAAAGACCGAAGAAGAAGCCAAAGGTAGAAGCTTTCAGGTGGATCGATCTTCGGCGCAAGGAGACGACGGGGTGAAGCCGATCCGGACAACCATCGAGGCTTGAAGACGAAGGAGTTCAAGAAAGAAAGGTATAACCCCCTAACCGAGTAGTTAACAACTCCTAGTTAGGTTGTTAGTTAGATGTTTAACAAAGATCCGGTTTTGAGTCCATGTTACCACCTCTCGAAAATTGTTTTTCCCCAAATTCCGCATGCCCGAAAGTATCGGGAGAGGTAGCATGGACTTACAGTTTTAGCCTATAACGAAAGACGGATTCCACGGTCGTGATAAATAGCCAAACCCCACCCTAGACCCCTACGGGTGCGGCAAACTACACGCCAAATTCCCGAAATGAAGCAACCTCCATCAATAAAATAAGTAGGCCACTCGGCACTTCAAGAACCCGATAGTTTGTGCACCCCACCTTGGGTCTATCATAGGTGCAAGAAAAAGTAAATGAAATAATATAACGGTGACTACAACCTCAACCCAGATGTGCCCCGTAAAAATAATATTACATCAATTTACAAATTTACATGAATGAAAGAAAAGAACACTCTTCTCACATCCCCCGGCTATTCATCCACGAAGATCCAATACTTTATATACACAAACCATCAAGATATAGATATGTGCAACCCCCACTAATCAGCATATAGCAATTAGCAGACATTTAGCAACACATATACAAACACAGAATCACAGATTAGCCAAGAACTTATAATTTCGATCGAAAATCAATATCCGTGTCTACCCCTTTCGCAAACCAGTACACAAACAAATCTGGGTAGAAAACACATATGCCAAAAATCATAATTCCAAAGACCTGAACCTCAGAAAAAATGTGAGTGAATCGGCCCCAACTCGGCGGCAGATCTGCGGCCAAATGACATGTTTGGTCATGGTTCCGCGGTCTAGTTGAGGGATTACGATCTCAAAAATTTTCTTTATTCATACAAATGCCTGCATGTAATTTTAAGATCACTGAAAAGATTTTTCGAGCAGTTTTGAAAATCGACAGCAAGCATTTTTGGAAAAATGATTTCGGGAAATATATCGTCGATCGAAGTTCTAATCACTTACTAATATGCTAGTTAAGGTTTAGTAGGCTCTGATACCACTGTAAGTCAATATCGCACACCCCACTCACTAGTGGGGAGTGGAATTTACAAAAAACGATTTTTCATACTTTGCAACACCGACTTTAACTCCTGGATCATTACAGAAACCTTAAACTAGCTATACTACTTGGAGGTTTAACTACTCGGTAAGAGTTTTATACCTCCTTGATTCTTGTCCTGCTGGTCTTCTTCTCCTCCTCTCCTTGAGCTCCTTGAAGATCCAGATCGCGCTTGATCGTCGGCCTCCTCGTGTCGAAGATGATCCACCCGAGAGTTTATACTTCAAACTCCAACCTCTAAACCGAGGTAACTAAGGCAGCTAGTTTGCTAAGCTAGGTAGCTTAGAAGATGTAGAGTGTCTAATGGACTATCTAATCTCAAAAGACCTAACGATTCACAACTCATGTGACGGTTTTAGGTCTTGAGGAAGAAGGAGAGAAAAATTGGAGAGAGAAAGCAAATGAGAAAATGAACTAGGGTAAAGGCAAGTGAAGAATGGCTCCTACAATCATTTCACTCAAGCATGCAATATTTTCTAATTGAAAATATCAACCATGCTTGAACAGTGAGTCCAAACCAATAAAATAAACCATGAGCCATGCTTCACTCCATGCCACAAATATCTCCATTTTCCACCTCATTAATCTATTTTCATAAATAAATAAATCCAAATAATGAGGTGTCCCCTTCTAGAAGCATCTCTTGTGAAATTACAAGAATGCCCTCACCGTATTCGTATTCAGAAAAATATGAATACAATGAGATAATAATAATCCAATAATATATTACTAGGATCCAGCTTAAACCAAAGCCCACTAGTATCATCCATCCGACCATCATCCGTGTAGCCAGTACACGTATATGATCGGAACCCTGGCGTAAAACCATACGGCCTCTACATCGTTTCGCCCAAAGCAGGGAAACCCTTTGTGTAGGACTCTAATGACTCGACAGTACACTGGCAGTAGGTTTAACCACAAGTCCGTCAGCGGTACTAGCTGCATGTAACGGCTAATCAGGTATCTGTCGATAAGAAGGCCGATGAGCAAACTCATCCGAACTCCTACTGAGCCTATCTGTGACAATCTCCGTACAGTCCGGTCTGTTCGTCTAACATACTCGCATATTGTGCTTAGGGGGATGGTAACCGTCAGACCCCTAATAGCGCAATAAGTTGTGCCGGGGTAGAGCCCAATACACCATGAGAAACTACTGGAGTACCTACCAGTAAATCTCGCTTGTCCTAGCCAGGGACTTGTTGGATATATGTATGCCCTAGAGGCCATTATATGATAGTGGATGTATTTATACATATGTATATATATATATATATATATTCAGTGTACATTCTTGCTCGACATGATAGTATGCTATCTGGTTCTTCTTTATCTGACATGTTGATTTGATCATGCTTTTATTCATTCACACATGTTGATAAAGCCCTGAGGATATAGGCTTGACTACTGTGATTATGATAGAGATCATACTAGTGGGACATTTGTAGTTTATAAGCATATCCTAGAATGTCCCTAGTCGTAGGTATATCGAGACGGGGCATCGATATACCAGAGTAGAATAGCGTATATGATACTAGACCCATATGATGGGCGATGGATGTTCCCACATTCATCGATGTTTGACATCGAGATCGTATACGGGTGCTCAATGGTGATTGGGTGCACTGGACGGACTCACCGAGAACTCCAATATGGAATTATATCTATCGTCGGATAGCAGTTCTCAGGTGACACTGGTACAGGTTAGTCTGTAGACTCGAGATCGTCATAGAGTCTTATGTGTTCTCCCACTGTACTTTGATTACCACCCTACCACGGCTCTACTGAGTCGTGCAAACAGGTGGTCGTTGGGTACAGTCCCGAGACACACGAAGGCGATGAGCGATAGGAGGGGTTTCGTCTCTCCCGGTATTAGGAGTTGATGCTGTGCTATGCTCGATTAGCTGTATCAGTAAGTCCCTGGCCAGGGCTATTGAGATTTACTGATAAGTGTTATCAGTAGTTTCTCGATCTGTTATAAACCATTCAAAGGCACGACTTATTGAGTTATTGGGGTCGACGTTACCATCCCTAGACTCGATATGCAGCATATCTGACTAAGAGACCGGACTGTACGGTAGTGTTGCCGGTTGGATCGACGGGAGTTGTGACAGGTTCGCTTGTTTTCTTCTGATCGCTCAATACCCGGGTGGCCGTTACGTTTAGCTGACCGCTTGCGGCTTGGGGGTGCTTGATATGATCATCACCCACTGCCGGCGTATTGACGAGTCTTAGAGTCCCACAATGGAGTTACCTAGTCCAGGCGAAACGTTGTGGTGCGCATATGCGATATGCGCATGGACCCGGTTAAAATGCGTGTATGGGATACCGTATATTAATCGGGCGGTTTGCTTTTGGTCGGGTCGTATGTGATATGACCGGGTTGCTAAATCAAGTGTTGATTTATCATTGACCATTAGTTTCTCACTTGAAATCCTTTCTTGTCTTTTTGTTGTATGCATGCATGTATGCATTCATTCTCATTCATGCACATAGGATGTGCATGCACATAGGATGTGCATGCACACATACATGCATACATAATGTTATCATGGTTGTTGATATAGTGGATGGTGGCAATATAAGACTCAGACCATTTGTAAAATATATGGATATTAATTATTGGAAAAACAAAAATGGAAATGAAAATTGTTTCATGGTTTAATTCTTTATTCTTGCACTAACCCCTTGAATTAACCATGATTCATTTTCCATGGTCATTTTTGTTCCAAACAAAAATATCTAAGATATTTTGCAACCATGGTTGAGAATGAGAGAGTGAAAATATATATATTTTCATTTTCTCATTTTATTCACAAGCTTATCATTATCTTGAGTTTTAGAAAGCCATCGTCTTCTTCCTCCTTTCTCTCTTGCTCTCTAGTTCTCTCAAGTGAGCAAAAGAGTTACCAAGTTAGGATTTTGAAGTGAGAAAACCAACCACAACACCATTTTACACTAGTCTTGCCCATTAGTGTAGAGTGTTGGCTTCCATTTCTTCTCTTGATCTTGTGAAGTTTCAAGCTTGGATAAAGAGAACTCCGGATGGATCGTCGTGGACCTAGAGGATCTCAAGCGGACCTTTTTCCAACCCTTAAGTAGCCAAGGAGTCTAGCGTAGGGAGCTACAAAGGTTGTACTCTCAAAACCCTAGCTTTTACTACTTGTAATGATGTCTATGTAATGAAACCCTAAATTTCTAGTGTTGGTTCTTTGTATGTTCACTTAGCATCTTAAAATTTTGATTTTGGCCCATGTGATGCTTCCAAACCCTTCATAAGGTGCTAGGTAAACCTAACAATGGTATCAGAGCCAAGCAAGAGCTTTAGGCGACGCTTAGGCGAAGTTAAAACTCCGATCGAACCAAAAATACGGATTTTTCACCCTTCTCTGGACAATTTTTTAAAACTGTGTTTTTCGAGAATTAAAAATACTAAAAAAATTCAGTAGGCAAATCTAAGCAAAACTGTAAAACACGAAGCCATAAACCGTACATATCGCCGCAGAACCGCGGCCTTAGCTTGCTTAAGCCGCGGATCCGCGGCCGTAAAGATGCTTGATGGCCTCGTTTTTGTGCAGTAATCTTCTTACCTGCTTGTAGATATTTTTGGGTATTTTTAATATGATTAAAGTGTTGAGTGTTCTGGGGATTGTTTTGGATTCATTGATTCGATTGGAATATTTAATTTCGTGTTGTTTTTGGGTAATTTAGAAAGTATTAAAAAGTTCGAACGGATATCATTAACTCACTTTTTCCCGGTACGAAAAACTTTCAAATGTTGAATTTTTTTTCGAGTTTAAATCTTTCGGAAATACGTGCAAGTAATGTGGTGGACTCTCTAGAAGAACACAAACCTTAACTCGATTATGTGACCGTCTGAACTGCCTCTGAACCTTAGGGTTTGAGGCAGTACGACGTGCCACATGTGAGGCGTTGGCTTGACCCTTCTACGGCTGGACCGCTACTACTGTGACACATTCCGGGATTTTTGAACTCCGCTTAAGTGTTGAGCTATTTAGGAAATCTTGGGTATTTGATTATTCGATCGGAAAGTTTAATACTGTCTATTTATCTGGAATGTGATACAATATGTGGAATTCATATAGTTAGGCATGAAATGCGAAGTATGCGATATTTCGGATTTGCGATGTCTAAAGTGATTGTGGATTGCAAATGTTGTAGTTTTACACTTTCTTTTCTGTGACTGTAAGTGTAGTATGTCGCATATCGCCGGTTTCATTGCTATACGTCAACGACAATCGGGGTATGCATACTTACATACGTTGATGATATTTGATATTATGTGTTGCTGAGATATGATGTGCAGGATTGTCGCGATTGAATAGCCGGGGTTTTTTTTATGTGAGATGAGAATTTTATTTTCATTCATGTAAAATTCAAATGTAATGTAATATTCTTTTATTTGGGGCACTTCCAGGTTGAGGTTGTTGTCACCAGTGTTGTATATTATTTACCTTTCCGCATTAGGATGGACCCAAGGAGGGGAGCACAGGTGATCGGGTTCTGGGGTTCAGTGGGAGGCCATCTCGAGGAGTCGAGACCGGGTCTCCTAAACTCCAGAATTGGTAGGGTCGCTTGCCGCTCTCGTAGGGGTCCAGGGTGTGGGCTTGGCTATTCATCGCGACTATGGAATCCGTATTTTCTATTGTTGGCTAAATACTAAATACGGACGTCCTAGTATATCCCATCATATCTGTGTTTCTGCTGCCTGTATTCTGTGATGTGATATCTGAGACGAATGATATATTATATATAAGATATATAGTAGACGTTGCTTATGTTTTTCACCCGCGCTAGTCCCGTCCCGGTATGCCGTTAGTTATGTAACCTAACGGTGCATAACGGAACATTGCGGCGAATGCGGATGGCATAAGCGTACGTTGAATTTTCGTTTCTTTTCTATGATTGGCTTAAGGACTTAAATGATGGGGCTACATTAATATGATTAATGTAAAGAAAATAAACCTAAAAAGATATTGTAGAATCGGATTTGAAAAACACTCGGCTCTTTATGAAAAAGTTACATTTCAAAACTGCGGAGCTCAAGCCACTCCTTTTGAAAACCATTTGATTCTACGACAATATCAAGTTCAAAGCGTTAAAGATTTTCTTAAAAATCATCCGCAACCCTCCGTCATTTTAGGAAGTAGTATTCGTGCTACGTTTGTTGACCTTAGCCAAGGCGTAGTGTACGGTAGCTAAGTGATGTCTTCCTACAAATGCATATGATGCAGATTAATTGGGACGGGCGTGTGACTTTGTTGACCTTAACCAAGGGTCATGTGAACGGGTCTAATTAATCAAGAAATGACGGGTTGAACTTGACTGGTGCTTGTGATTTGTTGACCATAGCCAAGGTCATAGGTACTAGGGGTAAAAACCACATCAAGAATTTCAATAGTTGAAATTTGCAATGAGATTGCATACCTTCCATATGATGGTTGGATCCCGATCCCACTGTGGGCAATAGTTGCTCCCAGGAGAGTTTTGCCGTTTACAATTAGCTAACCCATTAAGTGTCTAGAAAGGTGTTAACGGGGCTACGCCTCTGGGAAAACGAGGTTTACTTTAATTAGGTCTGTGCGAAAGCACAGGGAACCTCTCTCAAGTACCGACACTGGCCTGGCTGAACGGTTAGCGAAGTTGTAGACTTTAATTAATCCTGGCTAGTTTTCTTTTTAAGGTTTGAAAGAAAAACTTGATTAAAGCAGTGGGAGACATCGATTAGACAAGATAATAACCAATCTGATCTTTGCAAGAGCTTTCGCTGAGTGTATTCTTTTCTCTCTCTTAATGGCAGATACCAATGACTGGACTCAAGTTTCTACTAGATAAAAATAAACTGAATGGGACCAATTATAAAGACTGGCTGAGGAATCTGAAAATTGCCTTGACTTATGATAAAGTATCATATGTCCTCACGGCTCCAGCCCCGCCCGTCCCAGGTCCAAAATCCTCAGTTGCGGACAATGAAGTCCGCAAGACATGGGACGCTGACTGTGCCATGGCTAAATGCCTCGCGCTTGCATCGATGGATAACACACATCAAAAGCAGCACGAGAATATGGGCATTCACGACATATTCCTCCATACAAAGGAGTTGTATGGGGAGCAATCCCGTGTATTATGATACGAAGTATTAAAGAAATTGTTTCAGATGCGAATGGCCCCTGGCATACCAGTAGGAGACCATGTTCTGAAGATGGTAGCTCTCATAGAAGAGCTTGAGGACCTTGGATGGACGATGGACAACGAACAATATACGGATATTATTCTGCAGTCCCTCCCCTCCACCTTTGTTCAATTCATAGTTAACTTCAACATGCACAACATGGAGAAGGAACTACCTGAGCTCCTTAATATGTTAAGGAGTGCAGAGAGCACACTGAAATCAGTGAAAACTCCTGTTTTGACTGTTAGGCAATCTTCTTCTTCTCGCCCAAAGGCTAAGGCCAAGGGAAAGAAAAAGAAGAAGCCCACCAATCCTAAGGGTGGAGTTAAAAAGGTCAAGAGGAAGGACAAGTCGAAAGCTGTAGAATCGGGGAAAGAGGAATGTTTACACTGCCACAAAACAGGACATTGGAAGCGCAACTGCACGGAGTACTTAAATCTCAAGAAGAAGCATGGGGATGCTTCCGCTTCAGGTGTGTTTGTGACAGAAAACTGTTTTTCAATAAACTCTGATTCCTGGGTATTAGATACTGGTTCAGGTTCCCACATTTGCAATTCTATGCAGGGGCTGAGAAATAGCAAGGTTTTGAAGAAAGGTGACCATACTCTCCGCGTTGGAAATGGTTCCAATGTACATACAGTCGCAGTAGGAGAGTATCACTTGGGGTTGCCATCTGGGTGTATATTGGTTTTGAACCCATGTTATTTTGTACCAAGTATGCTTTGTAATATAATATCTGTTTCTTTGTTAGACAATGAAGGATATAATTTTGTATTACAGAACAATGTTATGAACATTTACCTGAATCAAATGTTGGTTGGGTATGGTACGCTTAATAACGGGATATACGTCCTAAATCAACACACAGTTTTCAGCATACAACACACTAATAAAAGAAAACTTTCAGAAATAAATGAAGCTTTTCTTTGGCACTGTAGACTTGGTCATATTAACAAAACAAGACTAAACAAGTTACACAAAGATGGATATTTAAACCCTTTTGAATATAAATCTTATGCGACTTGCCAGTCTTGTATCAAGGGTAAAATGACCAAAACTCCGTTTACCGGACACGGAGAAAGAGCTACTGAGCTCCTAGGCCTCATACATAGTGATGTATGTGGACCAATGTCTACACAGGTTAGAGGCGGTTTTTCATACTTCATTACATTCACTGACGATTTCTCAAGATTCGGTCATGTATTTTTATTAAAGCACAAATCTGAAGCTTTCGAGAAATTCACTGAATATAAACAAGAAGTAGAAAAACAAACCGGCTTGAGTATCAAGATGCTTCGATCAGATCGAGTTAGAGAGTATCTCAGTACAGAATTTGCAAACTTCCTAAAAGAGAATGGGATTCTCTCTTAGCTTACTCCTCCTTACACACAACAACACAACGGTGTGTCAGAACGACGGAATCGGACCCTATTAGATATGGTCCGTTCCATGATGAGTGATGCTGAGTTGCCCGTCTCATTTTGGGGGCATGCATTGGAGACTGCAGCGTTTCTACTGAACAGGGTTCCAACCAAAACCGTGTCTACCACGCCATATGAGATATGGCATGGGAAAAGACCATCTCTTAAAAGAATTTAGATTTGGGGTTGTCCGGCCTATGTTAAAAAGCAGAATCCGGACAAACTCGAGACACTGTCAGTCATGTGTAATTTTATGGGATATCCAAAGGACTCTTATGAATATCTTTTCTACCACAAGGAGGAACAAAAGGTGTTTGTTTCTCAGCATGCCACATTCTTAGAAAAAGAGTTTTTCACAAATGAAACTAATAGCAATGTGGTAGATCTAGATGAGGTTCTAGAGACACAAACTACAAATGACGACTTGGTTGAACCGGCTGTTGCAACAGAAACAGAGGAACCTCGGCCACTCCGAAGGTCTGGTAGGACTTCTCGCCCACCGGAGAGGTACTACGGTTTCCTCATTGATGGTGACAGAGAAGACTGCATCATGGAGGAGGAGGATCCAACCAGTTTTCAGCAAGCTATCACGAGTGGAGACTCTGTGAAGTGGCTGGATGCCATGAGATCCGAAATGGAGTCTATGTACACCAACAAAGAATGGACTTTAGATGTTGTACCCCCTGGGGTAAAACCTGTGGGGTGCAAATGGATCTTTAAAAGAAAGAATAGTGTAGATGGGCAGGTGGAGACCTATAAGGCAAGACTTGTGGCGAAGGGTTTTCGTCAAAGACCAGGTTTGGACTATGATGAGACTTTTTCTCCCGCAGCCATGCTTAAATCCATTCGGATCCTACTTGCTATTGCTGCTCACTACGACTATGAAATCTGGCAGATGGATGTTAAAACGGCATTTCTAAATGGAAATTTGAAAGAATGCGTTTATATGGATCAGCCAGAGGGCTTCACTGACAGTGGGAGCAGCGGGAAAGCATGTAAATTGCTAAAATCCATATATAGGTTAAAGCAGGCATCACGGAGTTGGAACATCTGTTTCGATGATTTTATCAAAGAGTTTGATTTTATCAAAAATCCAAATGAACCTTGTGTTTATAAGAAGGCTGTAGGGAGAGCTGTCACATTCCTCGTATTGTACGTGGATGACATTCTTCTGATAGGAAATGATATTCCTATGCTACAGTAGGTCAAATCTTTCTTATCACTAAGGTTCTCCATGAAGGACCTCGGTGATGCCACATACATTCTGGGCATTAGGATCTATAGGGATAGATCCAAGAGGTTATTGGGATTGTCCCAAACCAGGTACATCAACACCATCCTAAAAAGGTTTTGTATGGAAGACTCCAAGCGGGGTGCCATACCCGCTTGCCATGGGGTCACTCTCTCCAAGGACTCTTGCCCAAAGACAGATGAAGAGAGAGCTCGCATGAGCATTATACCCTATGCTTCGGCAGTAGGATCTATAATGTATGCGATGTTATGTACATCCCCAGATATAGCTTATGCACTTAGTGTTGTAAGCAGGTATCAATCCAACCCAGGGGAGAATCACTGGATAGCTGTGAAGAACATTCTTAAGTACTTGTGAAGGACTAAAGAATTGTTCTTGGTGTATGGTAATGGAGATCTCCAAATGGAGGCCTTTATCGATTCGAGCTTCCAGAGCGATAAGGATGACAGCAAATCTATCTCCGGGTTTGTATTTACCCTCAATGGAGGGGCGGTAAGTTGGAAGAGTTCCAAACAGGATACCGTTGCAGACTCTACGATGGAGGCTGAGTACATTGCTGCGAATGATGCCGCTAAGGAAGCCGTCTGGATGAAGAAGTTCGTCTCGGAGCTAGGAGTAGTTCCAACCATTATTGATCCAATACCATTGTATTTTGATAATAATGGGGCTATGGCGTTAGCCAAGGAGCCCAGGTCCCATCAGCGGTCCAGACACATCCTGAGGCATTTTCATTTGATCCGGGAGATTGTAGATCGCCGCGAGATTGAGATTAGGAGAGTTGACACAAAGAATTACACTGCGGATCCATTCACAAAGGCCCTCCCTCAGCCGCAGCATGAGCGACTTTTTGAGATGTTGGGTATAAGATACGCCAATAACTGGCCTTAGTGCAAGTGGGAGATTGTTGGAAATATGTATGCCCTAGAGGCCATTATATGATAGTGGATGTATTTATACATGTATATATATATATATATATATATATATATATATATATATATATATTCAGTGTACATTCTTGCTCAACATGATAGTATGCTATCTGGTTCTTCTTTATCTGACATGTTGATTTGATCATGCTTTTATTCATTCACACATGTTGATAAAGCCCTGAGGATATAGGCTTGACTACTGTGATTATGATAAAGATCATACTAGTGGGACATTTGTAGTTTATAAGCATATCTTGGAATGTCCCTACTCGTAGGTATATCGAGACGGGGCATCGATATAACAGAGTAGACTAGCGTATATGATACTAAACCCATAAGATGGGCGATGGATGTTCCCACATTCATCGATGTTTGACATCGAGATCACATACGGGTGCTCAGTGGTGACTGGGTACACTGGACGGACTCAACGAGAACTCCTATATGGAATTATATCTATTGTCGGATAGCAGTTCTCAGGTGACACTGGTGCAGGTTAGTCTGTAGACCCGAGATCGTCATAGAGACTTGTGTGTTCTCCCACTGTCCTTTTATTACCACCCTACCACGGCTCTACTGAGTCGTGCAAACAGGTGGTCGTTGGGTACAGTCCCGAGACACACGAAGGCGATGAGCGATAGGAGGGGTTTCGTCTCTCCCGGTATTGGGAGTTGATGCTGTGCTGTGCTCGATTGCCTATATATGTAAGTCCCTGGCAAGGGCTGTTGAGATTTACTGATAAGTGTTATCAGTAGTTTCTCGATCTGTTATAGACCATTCATAGGCATGACTTATTGAGTTATTGGGGTCGACGTTACCATCCCTAGACTCGATATGCAGCATATTTGACGAAGAGACCGGACTGTACGGTAGTGTTGCCGGTTGGCTCGACGGGAGTTGTGACAGGTTCGCTTGTTTTCTTCTGATTGCTCAATACCCGGATGGCCGTTACGTTTAGCTGACCGCTTGCAGCTTGGGGGTGCTTGATATGATCATCACCCACTGCCGGCGTATTGACGAGTCTTAGAGTCCCACAATGGAGTTACCTAGTCCAGGCGAAATGTTGTGGTGCACATATGCGATATGCGCATGGACCCGGTTAAAATGCGTGTATGGGATACCGTATATTAATCGGACGGTTTGCTTTTGGTCGGGTCGTATGTGATATGACCGGGTTGCTAAATCAAGTGTTGATTTATCATTGACCATTAGTTTCTCACTTGAAATCCTTTCTTGTCTTTTTGTTGTATGCATGCATGTATGCATTCATTCTCATTCATGCACATAGGATGTGCATGCACACATACATGCATACATAATGTTATCATGGTTGTTGATATAGTGGATGGTGGCAATATAAGACTCACACCATTTGTAAAATATATGGATATTAATTTTTGGAAAACCAAAAATGGAAATGGAAATTGTTTCATGGTTTAATTCTTTATTCTTGCACTAACCCCTTGAATTAACCATGATTCATTTTCCATGGTCATTTTTGTTCCAAACTAAAATATCTAAGATATTTTACAACCATGGTTGAGAATGAGAGAGTGAAAATATGTATATTTTCATTTTCTCATTTTATTCACAAGCTTATCATTATGTTGTGTTTTAGAAAGCCGTCATCTTCTTCCTCCTTTCTCTCTTGCTCTCTAGTTCTCTCAAGTGAGCAAAAGAGTTACCAAGTTCGGATTTTGAAGTGAGAAAACCAACCACAACACCATTCTACACTAGTCTTGCCCATTAGTGTAGAGTATTAGGTTCCATTTCTTCTCTTGATCTTATGAAGTTTCAAGCTTGGACAAAGAGGACTCTGGGTGGATCGTCGTGGACCTAGAGGATCTCAAGCGGACATTTTTCCAACCCTCAAGTAGCCAAGGAGTCTAGCGTAGGGAGCTACAAAGGTTGTACTCTCAAAACCCTAGCTTTTACTACTTGTAATGATGTCTATGTAATGAAACCCTAAATTTCTAGTGTTGATTCTTTGTATGTTCACTTAGCACCTTAAAAATTTGATTTTGGCACATGTGATGCTTCCAAACCCTTCATGAGGTGCTAGGTAAACCTAACAGGACTTTGTGTAATGGCTTTTCGAGCACAGCGCGATATCAACCCCAATACCGAGAGAGACGAATCCTATGTAACCGCTACTGCCTCCAAGTTCTTTGGGACAGCACCCAACTTCTACCGATTTGCAAGGCTCCTATGAGCCGTGGTAAGGTAGTAATCTATCTACAGTGGGAACACACTCGAAACGAATAGTGATGTCAAGTCAACGGACTAATCTGTACTCATGTCACCCAGGAACTGCCAACTAACGATAGGTATAATACCAACCAGGAATTTCCAACGAGTTCGTCCAGTGTAACTCAAACCCAATGAGCACCTGTATACTGTCTCCGGTACGACATACCAATGGCTGCGGGACAGGCCATCTCCCGAACTGGGATGAGAAGCGTATACACCAGTCTACTCTGGAGTATTGATGCCCTATCTCGATAATCTTACGACTAGGGACCTGTATAAGAATGTGCTTATAGACTACCCAACCCCCACTAGTGTGACTGCCATCACAACGCTGGTAGTCAAGCAAAGATCCTAAGGGCTATACCAACATGTATTAGCAATATGTTAAAAGAAACATATACATATGTTAAGATAGAATCAAACCAAGTAGTATACTACCTTATTGAGCAAGACTGTTATTATATCCATGTATATCCCAAGCTTCCAAAATGTAATATACAAACCAGTACTATACAATAATGGCCTCTAAGGCATATATCACTAATAGACATGGCACAGGATACTGATTAAATTCAGTGGAAAATACAGTCTAAGAAGTTTGTTGGATTTGGAGTTTATTTATGAACTTGGTCCAATTAGATATCCAGACATGTTCTATGACAGGTATCGCTTATTTCGAGAGGTAATCATTCTCCATGAAATTGAGATATAGAGAGATAAAAATAGAAACATTTGAGTGGATCCCATAACTGAGGCTATTTCTCGAACGCGAATGTTTTGCAAACATGATTTGCGAAACTGATTAGTATAGAAGATGGGTTTTCGGCATCACACGGGCTGTGAGTATTTGACACCGAAATAATTAGCCTTAAGTGCAAGTGGGAGATTGTTGGCTATAGTGCCCTCAAGACAATTATTGTAATCACAGGCAGGAGGTTATGATGATTGAGGGAGGATCAATATGGGTAGAACAGTCTTACCCGAGATAATAGTGAGCTATTTCGTTTGTCTTCATGTACATGTATTATATGGTATTATAGATCACTATTGCATGTTGATAGAGCCGATATGATTCATGCTTGACTACCAGGGTTTTCGTGGCAATCACACTTTTGAGAACTGGGTAGTCTATAAGAAAATCCTTAAATGTCCCTAGTTGTGGGAATATCGAGATTAGGCATCGACATTCTAGAGTAGACCAGTGTATATGTTTCTTGACCCCGACAAGAGGCGATGGCCGGTCTCACAACCATTGGTGTTAATTAGTCACAAAAGATTGTATACATGTGCTCACTATGTTATGAGTTACACTGGAGGACTCGCCGGGAACAAGATAGATGGTATTATACCTATTGTGAGATAGCAGTTTTTGGTGACATGAGTACAGCATAGTCTGTCGACCTGAGATCGTCATTTTTCTCGTGTAAGTTTCTACTGTGCTTTGATTACTACCCAACCGATTGGTAAGGATTTATCGTGTCGTATTAAGTTAAAAAGTACCGCAATCAAAACGGTGTTACGTGTGGCAAGCCGAGATGAGTACGAGTCGTTCGCAGAGAGATGGTATGTTTTTAGGCTTGTTTTAAAGAGTTAAGTACATAAAGTGGAGTTGGTTGTTATACTAAGTGTCGCAAACTATATGTTCAGAAGAAAAGGACTTGTTAGGGTAGGTTTAGGTTAGTTTGAGCTAGGTTAATGTTTTCCACTTCCTTATGAACCTAACTTTGTATTGACGCTAAGGTAACCGGCAACAAAGTGGATTATGGAGCTTAAGTACGGTATTTACGATTGTGATCTAAATCCATACTTCTTGTCCCTTATCCTTCCATTCTTGTCTCTTAATCCTTGTCTTCGGTAAACCACTCGCAACCGGTCACAATTAGGAATCACCGCTATCGTGGTAGGATAGCGTGCCTAACGGAGCGGATTGCGAGTCGTTTGGTCGGAGTTTCAATTACAAGTTATCGATTTTAAAAGAAATTAGCAAAACACTTCTCCTAGTTAAACTACCCCTCTCCTACCCTTAACAAGTGATGCACTACTCACACATATTCACAAAAACAAAGAAAACACAAAAGAGAGAAGAGCACATAGTGAAATTGCAAGAAAAGTAATACAAGAGATAAGAAATACTATGAACTAATATGTGCAAAATGAAGTCTTTAATTAGCTTTAGAGTCCAAATAAAATTTTGAAATCAAACACTAAACTTTAAACTTGCAAGCTCAGTTAAGGGGTTGCAAGATCAAAGAAAAGCAAGAGATCTCAATGAAATTAAAAGTGAAGGCAAGCATGACTTGAAAATTGTGCAAAAAGAACTTTTATTGAATTTTGAACGGAGATGCAAACTATTGAGTTCAAGAACCTAAAATTTAAGCTTGTAAGTTCGACTAAGAAGTTACAAGGTTAAGAGAAAGGGTAAGAACTCAAGATTACAAATGAAAATTGCAAACTAACATCTAACAAAAGTGGTCTAAAACATGGACCCTTAGCTTGAAATCTGATATGCTATTTATAGCTAATCCAAGTACAAAAAATAGAATATACAATTATGCTGACAAGACAAGATGGAACCCACAGAAGACAAATTAGCAATTCAAGAGGAGCTTAGGCTGCAATTTACGACCATTTTGATATTATTGGCAACCAGAGGGAGAGAAAGGCGGGGCCCGTATTGATGTGGTGATCTTCAATCTTCAATACAATCTCACTGTATTTGCAATTTGTTTTAATTATCACCCAAGTTATATGTGGAGATTTTGGAGGAAAAAAGATCAATCACATCATAGGATTTTTCAAGCAATCATCATTTGTGTCCACTTGAATGCCTACTTGTACCACTTGATGGAGTGTTCACACCAAGACATGGCTGCTTACTAGGTTCATACATCTACTTTTGACAACTTGCAACATGTTGATGTTGTTCACTTTGATTTGTTGCAAAAATCCTTTGTATCTTGATTGGTTTTTTGTTCCGGTTTCCGTATCGGCTCACAAATGTCGTACCCGTGCATTTTGAGTGTGTTTCCAGTGTTCCTGTCATGAATACCTGTATCATGTACTTATTGAGCAGACACGGGTTAAAAGCACCGATATTTCCAAAAGTGATAACGAATGATCGGTATTAAAATGCAGTTTTTTTTATGAACAAATACCCCCAAACATATCTTTTTCTCTTCCTGAGCAAAAAAAAAATCTTATCCTCACTTTCACAGGGAACGCGATTACACTGAGCCCGTGCAACAAGCCGTTAAAATCTCTAGGTGTTCCTAGTAGGAGGAGTTTTGTCTCTTGAGAGTTTTCAGCGGATTTCACCCGCAAAATCCCGTCAAGATAGTTTTGTGAAATCACAGTCGATACTAATCCTCGGGTTTAGTTTCCAAGATAGAAATTCTATCATCCTAAGTTAGAAACGTCGAACCCATATTTCTCCACCTCACTTCTTGTTTATCCTAAGATCCTATAGATCTTTACGTACAGTGCAAATAGCGTCGTTATGTTTTAAAAACTTCGATTAGAGTCGTTTATGGCATAAAGTATGGACCGGATAAAATTTCAAAAAGGATTACACAAGTTTATAAAGAGTTATGTTTTTCTCAAGTTTTTTTCTCCAACTAGGTCTCAAATTCATAATTCTATCATCTTTAACAGAAAACTAAGTCTTATACTTTACTCCACCTTTTACTTGTTTTCGTTCATACACACCTTCGTGAACGTGCAATAGTCTTTATCATAGGATAAAACCTTCATATCTCCATTAAAAATATTTTTACAAAAACTTGTCTTAGTTTAGACTATTCTCACGCAAAGAACCTTGAAGAATTTTAATTCGGAGAGAACACTTGCTTGACTTTGTTTTAAAGTTGACTTTCTTGGTTTCTTAGCAAGCTTTGGACCAATATACTCAAACCAGTTGGTTTTAGAGTATTAGGTGTAGAGACACCCCAGCGGACTTAATTGCCCAAGTTACCTAGGCCCTAAAACAAAAGACTTATTTTGGCATCAAAATCATAACAAATCAATGCGGGCAGAGATATATCCAGTTGCTCAATTTTTTTTCAAGATAAAAGATGTGTTTGTGTAGATAAGGTGTGAAATCACTCCAATAAAGTTTGAGATAAGTTATTTTTTAGACTTAGTTACTATTAAAGCATCAATACTATCCTTTCATATCCACTTTCCTTTTTAAACTATTCTTGATATTACTTGTTTCAAAACAAACCTGTTTGATCCTGAAGTTTATCAATTTTTTAAAAGTTTTATAAACATATCAGACTTGTCATCAAATTTTCAAAACTCACGACACGTGTACTGTGATGTAAAAGACGTATATTAGCTATAGTTAAACTTAAAGGAGAGTTATCTTTCAGCTTTTCAATCTCTAAAAATAGGATTTAGTTATTCCTATCTTATCGAACTAAACCGTCAGAATTTCGAATCTACGTTCCGCACTAGCTAACTTGACGACAAAAGTTTGTATTTTTGGAATTTTTTTTCATTTTTATGGGTTTTTGAATATGTATGAAAATGCAGAATATACAAATGAATGCAAAAGATAGAGATGCTTAACGATCACACCCCCAAACTTAAATCGGACAGCATCCTCGTTGTCATGCTATAAAGAAAAATCAAAATTGTGGAGGCAACAAAAATATGTTGGAGGGTCTTTTTTTTGGTAAAGGGAATTTCACCAGACAAGAAATTTACCAAAGAAAAAAACAAATATTCACAAGACAAGGATAACCATTTACAAAAAGATCTGTATATACATACCCCAAAATATATTCGAAACAGTGTTTCCACAGTTTAATGCTGGATAACCGAAGTTTGGTGGTAAACGGAGCTACAATACTCATTATAAACCGGCTCCTGCAACAATAGGAGCTCCTCCGATGGTTCTGTAGCAAACAACGGTTTCAATCTGTGTCTGTGTACATTGAAAACCGAACCGTCGCTTGAATTTTCCAAATCCACCATACCATACGAGTATACACACCGCACAAGAAAAGGTTCCGTCCAGCGAGATGTGAGCTTACCGGGATGGAAATGGAGTTTGGTGTCGTAAAGAAGTATCTGCTTTCCAGGTGTGAAAGTTTTGCGCATAAGATGTTTATCATGAAACACGTTCGTTCAGTTCTTTACAACAACCGCGTTTTCGTAAGCTTCATCTCGAAGCTTGTTCAATTCGTTAATTTGCAGCTTCCGATAGCTGCCCGCATGGTCAAGATTGAAGTTCAGCTCTTTAATCGCCCACAATGCATGTTGCTTGATCTCTACAAGGAGGTGGCAAGCCTTTCCTTACACAAGCCGATAAGGAGACATGACCAGATCAGTCTTGTAAGCAGTTCAGAATGCCCAAAGGGCATCAGTTAATTTCAAAGACCAATCTTTACGGTTCTTGGAAACCGTTCTCTCCAATATTTTCTTCATATGCCGATTAGAAATTTTGTTTTTCCCCTTTCTTCGGGAATGATAGAGCATCGATAGCTTGTGATTAATCGCATATTTCCGCATCAAGGCCTCAAAACACGTATTGCAGAAATGTGAACCATTGTCGCTAATAATAGCGTGAGGATGCCCGAACCGGGAGAAGATGTTATTTTAGGAATCTAACGACAACCTTGTTGTTGTTCGTCTGGCTCGGTATTGCCTCGACCCATTTTGAGATATAATCAACAATTAAAAGAATGTACAAGTTTCCAAATTAGTTGGGAAACGGGCCCATGAAGTCTATCCCCCAAACATGAAACATATCAACAACCAAAATTGGTTGGAGCGTCATTTCATTTCTCCTGAAGATCCGGCCCAATTGTTGGCACTAGGAGCAAGTTTTGCAGTAATCATGTACATCTTTGAAAAGTTTTGGCCAATAAAGGCCATACTGCAAGACTTTCTCAGCTGTCTTTCTTGGGCCAAAATGCCTGCATCACACTTGATCGTGGAAAAATGACAACACTCACACTCTTGAACTCATTATCAGGGACACACTAGCGAATGATTTGGTGTGAACAATACTTGAACAAGTAGGGTTCATCCCAGTAAAAGTGTTTTACTTGGGATAAAAATCTAATTTTGTCCTGACTCGACCATTTGCTTACTACGAGTCCTGTTGCTAAATAGTTCACAATATCTGCAAACCAAGGTTCGTAAGATATAGTCAAGAGTTGTTCATCAAAAAAACATCATTTATCGGGAGAGGAAGCATTGGCGAAGAAGGAAGTCGTGAAGGATGATCGCCTACTATGTTTTCACATCCGCTTTTGTCCTTAATGACAAAGTCAAATTCTTTTAGTAAGAAGATCCAACGTATTAGCCGAGATTTGGCATCTTTTTCATGAAAAGATGCCTCAAAGCAGATGATCAGTGGAGACCATGACTGGGGAGCCAATAAGATATGGCCTGAATTTCTCCAAAGCGAATACAACCGCCAAGAATTCTTTTTCGGTTGTTGTATAGTTCATTTGCGTGTCATTCCCAGTTCGCGTAGTAGATCACATACGGCATCTTATCGTTGTACTATCCTAAGACTGAACCGATGGCAAAGTTTGATGCATCACATATAATCTAAAAAGGATGCATCCAATCTGGAGAAGAAAGAATGGGAGCTGTAGTGAGAAAGCTTCGCAGTGATTCAAAAGCAGTCAAACAATCCAAGTTGAAATTGAACGTTATGTTCTTAGCCAGAAGAAGATTCAAGGGTCTAGCAATTTTGCTAAAGTCCTTGATGAACCGTCTATAGAAACCGGCACTGCCAAGGAAATATCCGATATCTCTGACGCATTTTGGGGGAAAGTGGTTGGAAATGACATCAACTTTGATTTGTCAACCTCGATACCGCTTCATGAAATGATATGTCCTAAGAAAATAACTTCCCGCACTATGAAGTTGTAACGTTTTGAAAATCGTTTCGGTGAAATTTCGGAAAATCGGTAAAATAAACGGGTTTTCTGTAAAAAGTCAAAATACAAATATCTTTATTATAAAATTAAATATACATGTTCTAGCTATGTAATTGCTAGTATTTGGTGTTTATTTAGCCACTGGTGAAATTTCAAATTTTCTAAAAAAATTTCCGAAATTAATTTTTTTAATATTATTTTAAGCCGTCCCTAATACATTTAATTGGGGAAAATTACAAATTGGAATGGGTTGATACAAATTTTATAATTCATGACACACTAAACTGCCTTGTAAAATTTTGTTTCTGAAACGAAATGGTTTGCTAAAACGGTTTAGAAAATATCGAAAAAATGGCTTAATTAGTGAAATTAGTGTTAATGGGAATTGGGGTAATACATTTATCTTTTTTCCTAACCAACACACCCACACCTCACCCTCTCTTCCTCTCCCTATTAGGCCGGCCCCACCTTGAATAGCCCTCCCCCTCTCTCTCTCCAATCACCTCCTTTTTGAATAGAAAAGAAAAGAAAATGAAAGAAGTAAGGTAGAATTTGACTTTTTCAACACTTTCTCCACCTCACTCTCTCTCCTCCCACACCCCTCCCCACATTTCTGGCCGAATTTCTGACCCCCAAAAACAGCAGCCCCTCTTCCCTCTTCTCCCCTCATTTTCCCTCAAAAAAATGTCCAAAATTCCATCTAAAATCAAGCTAAAATCCAAATCCAACTTCTACCCATTTTTCCTTATCCCTTTTAGCATGGATCTTGGTGCAAGGATTTCATTTTGGAGGTCTAGATTTCATGTTTGATCATGGATTTGTGAGGTATAAATTTGTGCCCCATGGTTGTTTGTTGATTAGTTGCTTATATAATTTTGTTTATAAGTGTTAATTTGGTTGTTGTTTGTGTGATAAAATTCAAGAGAAGAATTTGAATGCAAGTTAGGATTTTGTGAAATTGGTGTATGGTTATGTAATGTATTTAGGCTCTTATGACTTGTTAAAGCAAAATTAGTAGCTAGTTGTTAATTGTTAGTTTAAAAATTGTGATAATTACGCTAATTTGCTAACTAGGTTTTTTACAATTGGTTAAATAATTGGGTTTAAAAATGTAATTAGGTTTTTCATGACTTCATTAACATTATAAAATGTAGTTTAATACTTTAGTTCATAGAAATCCAAGCTAAATTGTTGTTTGTGCATTTTTGCTATAAAATTGTTAAAATTGGATAAATTTTAAACTAGAATTTTGGGGTTAATGAAATTTAATGAGATTAAATTGTGGAAATTGTTTGTTTGACTTATTTAAGATATTTAATAAGTATTATGGCCGCTAGATTTGTTTAAACGTCGGGTTTTGTACTAAAACGGGTAATATTTGCTTGCTAGATTTTCGGAAAAATGGCTTTTAAAGTGAGTTTGGGGTTTTTATGAATTTTAACCTATTTTATAGTATAATTAGTGCTTGTGATCGTGCAAATGAATGTGTTTGGGTTTTTCTTGATGGTTTGGCGTTTGTACGCCGACGTCGAGGGTTTTTGGGTTGATTTGTGAAAGCAGCCATAGGTTTTGACCTATGTGGGATTCGTGTGTCGTTTTGGTCATGAGTCGGATTTTAATGCGATACGGTGCGCTATGATATGTAGGTACCCCATGTGGACTTCGAGACGACGACAAGCGCGTGGTGACGTCGACACCGGCGAGCGAGGACCAGGTGAGTAGATTTATATCTACGGGGAGAAGTCGGGTGGATGGCGTATAGCACCCCCGCAATTCGTGGTGATATATATGAATACGTATACACACATATATATAGATTATATATTGTTGAGTTATTGATGTTAAGGATAGATTTTAGGTGTGATTGGATAGGTTTAGTGTTGCGAGACCCTAGAGTAGAGGTTGCATCACATTTACACACACACACCCATACTTGCATACATTCTTCTTTCATATGTGCTTACATGGGGTTATATTGTTATGTGTTCACATGGGTATGGGACTATGTGTTCACTTACTGGATTTGAGGATGATACTTGGGATTGAGATGAGTCGATGAGATTTGATTTGAGATTATGATATCGGTGATATGGCAGGATTCGTACTTGAGATACGTCCTGATGTTTATAGCGGATCTTTGGACGACGATACCATGTGAATAGTGATATGTATAGAATGGTTGACATGTGATCGTGATATGAGATAGGATATGTTAAGATATTCATAATAGGTCGCATTGGGCGATGTATAGCTCTTTATGATGATATATGATGATGATATCGGTTTGTATGAGGCTGTAGATCAGCAGTCAGATCATGATTAGATCATGATTAGATTGATGATATTAGTATTGTACTAGACGTAGATCAGTACCCCGGATTATGATCTTTGATAAAGAGGATACCAGATGAATAGTGTGATGAGTATGATATTGACCCGTACCCAGATTTAGGGATGCCGTGTTGGATATATGTATGCCCTAGAGGCCATTATATGATAGTGGATATATTTGTACGTGTATATATATATTCAGTGTACATTCTTGCTCGACATGATAGTATGCTATCTGGTTCTTCTTTATCTGACATGTTGATTTGATCATGCTTTTATTCATTCATACATGTTGATAAAGCCCTGAGGATATTGGCTTGACTACTGTGATTATGATAGAGATCATACTAGTGGGACATCTGTAGTTTATAAATATATCCTGGAATGTCCCTAGTCGTAGGTATATCGAGATGGGGCATCGATATACCAGAGTAGACTAGCGTATATGATACTAGACCCATACGATGGGCGATGAATGTTCCCACATTCATCGATGTTTGACATCGAGATCATATACGGGTGCTCAGTGGTGACTGGGTACACTGGACGGACTCACTGAGAACTCCTATATGGAATTATATCTATCGTCGGATATCAGTTCTCAGGTGACACTGGTGCAGGTTAGTCTGTAGACCCGAGATCGTCATAGAGTCTTGTGTGCTCTCCCACTGTACTTTGATTACCACCCTAGCACGGCTCTACTGAGTCGTGCAAACAGGTGTCCGTTGGGTACAGTCCTGAGACACACGAAGGCGATGAGCGATAGGAGGGGTTTCGTCTCTTTCGGTATTGGGAGTTGATGCTGTGCTGTGCTCGACTGGTTATATCAGTAAGTCCCTGGCCAGGGCTGCTAAGATTTACTGATAAGTGTTATCAGTAGTTTCCCGATCAGTTATAGACCATTCATCGGCCTGACTTATTGAGTTATTGGGGTCGACGTTACCATCCCTAGACTCGATATGCAGCATATCTGACGAAGAGACCGGACTGTACGGTAGTATTGCCGGTTGGCTCGACGGGAGTTGTAAAAGGTTCGCTTGTTTTATTCTGATCGCTCAATACCCGGGTGGCTGTTACGTTTAGCTGACCGCTTGTGGTTTGGTGGTGCTTGATATGATCATCACCAACTGCCGGCTTATTGACGAGTCTTAGAGTCCCACAAAGGATTTACCTAGTCCAGGTGAAACGTTGTGGTGCGCATATGCGATATGCGATTGGACCCGGTTAAAATGCGCGTATGAGATACCGTATATTAATCGGGCGGCTTGCTATTGGTCAGGTCGTATGTGATATGACCGGATTGCTAAATCAAGTGTTGATTTATCATTTGACAATTAGTTTCTCACTAGAAATCCCTTCTTGTCTTTTTGGATGTATGCATTCATTCTTGTTCATGCACATATGGATGTGCATGCACATATACATACATACATCATCCTTTATAGTTGTATATATATAGAAAATGGTGGCTATATAAGACTCACACCTTGTGTTTATATATGGATTTTTATTTATATTTGTGTTAAAACAAAAGAAAAAGAAAAAGGGTAATTCATGGTTGAGTTTCTACACTATTCTTTGAACTAACCTAGCTCAACCACCTTTTAACCATGGGTTAACTTTCCTTTTGTGTTTTAACTCAAATACAATAATATCTTTATTATTTAACCATGGTTTGAGATGAAGAGTGGAAAATATATATGCTTATATTTTCTATTTTTCAAATGAGATTATCATTTCTCTTGTTCTTAAAAAGCCATCTTCTTCTTCCTCCTTGATCTTTTGCTCTCTAGATTTCTCAAGTGAGCAAAACACTCACCAAGTTAGGATTTTGAAGTGAGAAAAATAACCACAACACTATTCTACACTAGTCTTGCCCATTAGTGGAGAGTGTTAGCTTCCATTTTCTTTTCTTGATCTTGAGAAGTTACAAATTTGGACAAAGCGGACTCCGGGTGGATCATCGTGGACCTAGAGGTGTTCAAGCGGACCTTTTCCAAACCCCAAGTAGCTGAAGAGTCTAGCGTAGGGAGGTACAAAGGTTGTACTATCAAAATCCTAGCTTTATCTACTTGTTATGATGTGTTATTTTAGAAACCCTAAAATTCTAGTGATGATTCTATGTTTGTTCACTTAGCACCTTAAAAATTTGATTTTGACACATGTGATGCTTCCAAACTCTTCATGAGGTGCTAGGTAAACCTAACAATGGTATCAGAGACGACCAAGAACTTTAGGCGACACTTTAGCGAAGTTAAAACTCCGATCGAACCAAAATACGGATTTTTTGAACCCTCTCTGGACATTTTTTCAAACCTGGTTATTTTCAAAATTAAAAATATGTAAAAATTTCAGCAGGGAATTCTAAGAAACACTGTGAAAAACGAAGCCCTAATAAGCTAATCCCACCGCTGAACCACAGCCAAAGCTTACTTAAGCCGCGGCTCCGCGGCCGTACAGAGCCATTAAGGCCTCGTTTTTATACACTGTTCTGCTTACCTGCTTGTTGATATTTTTGGGTACTTTTAATCTGGTTTAAGTGTTATCTGTTCTGGAGATTGTTTGGGAGTCGGTGATATGATCAGAATTTTGATTTAGTGTCTTTTCTGGGTAATTTAGAAAGTATTAAAATGTTCGAACGAGTATCATTAACTCACCTTTTCACGGGGTTTAAATCTTTCGGAAATGCGTGCAAGTTTTGTGGTGGACCCTCTAGAAGACAACAAACCTTAACTCGATTATGTGACCGTCTTGAACTGCCTTTTGAACCTTAGGGTTTGGGGCAGTACGGCGTGCCACATGTGAGGCGTTGGCTTGACCCTTCTACGGCTGGACCGCTACTGCTGTGACACACTACGGGTTTTTGAACTCCGCTCAAGTGTTGAGCTTTAGGGAATTTTGGTTATTTGATCATTCGTTCAAAAACTTTAATACTGTCTATTTATCTGGAATGTGATGCATTGTGTGGAATTCATATAGCTAGACATGAAATACGAAGTATGTGATATTTCGCATTTACGATGTCTAAAGAGAATGTGGATTCCAGATATTGCAGTTTTACACTTTCTTTTCTGTGACCGTAAGTGTAGTATGTAGTGGTATTGCCAATTGTCGTTGCTATACATCGACGACGATCGGTGTATGCATACTTACTTACGTTGATGATATGAGATATTACGTGTTGCTGAGATATGATGTGCAGGATTGTCGCGATTGAATAGCCGGGGGGTTTTATGTGAGATGAGAGTTTTATATTTTCATTCATGTAAATTCAAATGTAATGTAATATTCTTTTATTTGGGGCACTTCCGGGTTGAGGTTGATGCCACCAGTGTTGTATATTATTTACTTTTCCGCATTAGCATGAACCCAAGGAGGGGAGCACAGGTGACCGGGTTCTGAGGTTCAGTGGGAGGCCATCTCGAGGAGTCGAGACCGGGTCTCCTAAACTCCAGAATTGATAGGGTCGCTTGCCGCTCTCGTAGGGGTCCAGGGTGTGGGCTTGGCTATTCATCGCGACTATGGAATCCGTATTTTCTATTATTGGCTAAATACTAAATACGGACGTCCAAGTATATCCCATCATATCTGTGTTTCTGCTGCATGTATTCTGTGATGTGATATCTGAGACAAATGATATATTATATATATGATATATAGTAGACGTTGCTTATGTTTTACACCCGCACTAGTCCCGTCCCGGTATGTCGTTAGTTAAGTAACCTAACGGTGCATAACGGAACATTGCGGCGAAGGCGGATGGCATAAGCGTACGTGTTATTTTCGTTTCTTTTTTGTGATTGGCTTAAGGACTTAAATGATGGGACTACATTAATATGATTAATGTAAAGAAAATAAACCTAAAAACATGTTGTAGAATCGGATTTGAAAACCACTCGGCTTTTTATGAAAAAGCTACATTTCAAAACTGCGGAGCTTAAGCCACTCCTTTTGGAAACCATATGATTCTACAACGATATCAAGTTCAAAGCGTTAAAGATTTTCTTAAAAATCATCCGCAACCCTCCGTCATTTTAGGAAGTAGAGTACTTAGTATTCGTGCTACGTTTATTGGCCTTAGCCAAGGCGTAGTGTACGGTAGCTAAGTGATGTCTTCCTACAATGCATATGATGCAGATTAATTAGGACGGGCATATGACTTTGTTGACCTTAGCCAAGGGTCATGTGAACGGGTCTAGTTTATCAAGAAATGCCGGGTTGAGCTTGACTAGTGCTTGTGATTTATTGACCTTAGCCAAGGTCATGAGTACTAGGGGTAAAAACCACATCGGGAATTTCAATAGTTGAAATTTGCAATGGGATTGCATACCTTCCGATCCCACTGTTGGCAATAGTTGCTTCCAGGAGAGTTTTGCAGTTTACAATTAGCTAACTCATTAGGTGTTTAGAAAGGTGTTAACGGGGCTACGCCTCTGGGAAAACGAGGTTTACTTTAATTAGGTCCGTGCGAAAGCACGGGGAACCTCCCTCAAGTACCGACACTGGCCTGGCTGAATGGTTAGCGAAGTTGTAGACTGTAATTAATCCTGGCTAGTTTTTCTTTTTAAGGTTTGAAAGGAAAACTCGATTAAAGCAGTGGGAAACATCGATTAGACAAGATAATAACCAATCTGATCTATGCAAGAGATTTCGCTGAGTGTATTCTTTTCTCTCTCTTAATGGCAGATACCCATGACTGG
This sequence comes from Agapanthus africanus, assembly GCA_030015575.1. Classification (NCBI taxonomy): domain Eukaryota; kingdom Viridiplantae; phylum Streptophyta; class Magnoliopsida; order Asparagales; family Amaryllidaceae; genus Agapanthus; species Agapanthus africanus. Next base: position 247,159,184 of record CM057343.1, on the reverse strand, counting down.
ACTCAAGCTTCTACTAGATAAAAACAAACTGAATGGGACCAATTATAAAGACTGGCTGAGGAATTTGAAAATTGCCTTGACTTATGATAAAGTATCATATGTCCTCACGGCTTCAGCCCCGCCCGTCCCAGGCCCAAAATCCTCAGTTGCGGATATTGAAGTCCGCAAGACATGGTACGCTGACTGTGCCACAGCAAAATGCCTCGCGCTTGCATCAATGGATAACACACATCAAAAGCAGCACGAGAATATGGACATTCACGCCATATTGCTCCATGCAAAGGAGTCGTATGGAGAGCAATCCCGCGTATTACGATACGAAGCATCAAAGAAATTGTTTCAGATGCGAATGGCCCCTGGCACACCAGTAGGAGACCATGTTCTGAAGATAATAGCTCTCATAGAAGAGCTTGAGGACCTTGGATGGACGATGGATAATGAACAATATACGGATATTATTCTGCAGTCCCTCCCCTCCACCTTTGCTCAATTCATAGTGAACTTCAACATGCACAACATGGAGAAGGAACTCCCTGAACTCCTTAATATGTTAAGGAGTGCAGAGAGCACTATGAAATCAGTAAAAACTCCCGTTATGACGGTTGGACAGTCTTCCTCTTCTCGTCCAAAGGCTAAGGCCAAGGGAAAGAAAAAGAAGAAGCCCACCAATCCTAAGGGTGGAGTTAAAAAGGTGAAGGGAAAGGAAAAGTCCAAAGATGGAGACTCGGGGAAAGGGGAATGTTTTCATTGCCACAAGACAGGATATTGGAAACACAACTGCACGGAGTACTTAAATCTCAAGAAGAAGCATGGGGATACTTCCGCTTCAGGTGCGTTTGTAACAGAAAACTGTTTTTCAATAAACTCTGCTTCCTGGGTATTAGATATCGGTTCAGGTTCTCACATTTGCAATTTTATGCAGGAGCTGAGAAATAGAAAGGTTTTGAAAACAAGTGACCATACTCTCCGCGTTGGAAATGGTTCCAATGTACATACAGTCGTAGTGGGAGAGTATCACTTGGGGTTGCCATCTGGATGTATATTGGTTTTGAACCCATGTTATTTTGTACCAAGTATGCTTTGTAATATAATATCTGTTTCTTTGTTAGACAATTAAGGATATTATTTTGTATTGCAGAACAATGTTATGAACATTCACCTGAATCAAATGTTGGTTGGGTATGGTATGCTTAATAACGGGATATACGTCCTAAATCAACACACAGTTTTCAATATACAACACACTAATAAAAGAAAATTTTCAGAAATAAATTTAGCTTTTCTTTGGCACTGTAGACTTGGTCATATTAACGAAACAAGACTAAACAAGTTACACAAAGATGGATACTTAAACTCTTTTGAATATAAATCTTATGCAACTTGCCAGTCTTGTATCAAGAGTAAAATGACCAAAACTCCGTTTACCGGACACGGAGAAAGAGCTACTGAGCTCCTAGGCCTCATACATAGTGATGTATGTGCGCCAATGTCTACACAGGCTAGAGCCGGTTTTTCATACTTTATTACGTTCACTGACGATTTCTCAAGATTCGGTCATGTATTTTTATTAAAGCACAACTCCGAAGCTTTCGAGAAATTCATTGAATATAAACAAGAAGTAGAAAAACAAACCGGCTTGAGTATCAAGATGCTTCGATCAGATCGAGGTAGAGAGTATCTCAGTACAGAATTTGCAAACTTCCTAAAAGAGAATGGGATTCTCTCTCAGCTCACTCCTCCTTACACACCACAGCACAACGGTGTGTCAGAAAGACGGAATCGGACCCTATTAGATATAGTCCGTTCCATGATGAGTGATGCTGAGTTACCCGTCTCATTTTGGGGGCATGCATTGGAGACTGCAGCGTTCCTACTGAACAGGGTTCCAACCAAAACCGTGTCTACCACACCATATGAGATATGACATGGGAAGAGACCATCTCTTAAGAGAATTAAGATTTGGTGTTGCCCGGCCTATGTTAAAAAGCAGAATCCGGACAAACTCGAGACATGGTCGGTCATGTGTAATTTTGTGGGGTATCCAAAGAATTCCTATGGATATCTTTTCTACCACAAGGAGGAACAAAAGGTGTTTGTTACTCAGCATGCCACATTCTTGGAAAAAGAGTTTTTCGCAGATAAAGCTGATGGCAATGTGGTAGATCTAGAAGAGGTTCTAGAGACACAAACTACAAATGACGACTTGGTTGAACCAGCTGTTGCAATAGAAACTAAGGAACCTCGCCCACTCCGTAGGTCTGGTAGGACTTCTCGCCCACCGGAGAGGTACTACGGTTTCCTCATTGATGGTGACGGAGAAGACTGCATCATGGATGATGATGATCCTACCAGCTTTCAGCAAGCTATCACGAGTGGAGACTCTGTGAAGTGGCTGGATGCCATGAGATCCGAAATGGAGTCTATGTACACCAACAAAGTATGGACTTTGGACGTTGTACCCCCTGGGGTAAAACCTGTGGAGTGCAAATGGATCTTTAAAAGAAAGATTGGTGTAGATGGGCAGGTGGAGACCTATAAGGCAAGACTTGTGGTGAAGGGTTTTCGTCAAAGACCAGGTTTGGACTATGACGAGACTTTTTCTCCCGTAGCCATGCTTAAATCCATTCGAATCCTACTTGCTATAGCTGGTCACTACGACTATGAAATCTGGCAGATGGACGTTAAAACAGCATTTCTAAATGGAAATTTAGAATAATGCGTTTATATGGATCGGCCAGAGGGCTTCATTGACAGTGGGAGCAGCGGGAAAGCATGTAAATTGCTTAAATCTATATATGGGTTAAAGCAGGCAGCACGGAGTTGGAACATCTATTTCGATGATATTATCAAAGAGTTTGATTTTATCAAAAATCCAGATGAACCTTGTGTTTATAAGAAGGCTGTAGGGAGAGATGTCACATTCCTTGTATTGTACGTGGATGACATTCTTCTGATAGGAAATGATATTCCTATGCTGCAGTCGGTCAAATCTTTCTTATCACTAAGGTTCTCCATGAAGGACCTGGGTGATGCCATATACATTCTGGGCATAAGGATCTATAGGGATAGATCCAAAAGGTTATTAGGATTGTCCCAAACCAGGTACATCAACACCATCCTATAAAGGTTTAGTATGGAAGACTCCAAGCGGGGTGCCTTACCCGCTTGCCATGGGGTCACTCTCTCCAAGGACTCTGGCCCAAAGACCGATGAAGAGAGAGCTCGCATGAGCATTATACCCTATGCTTCGGCAGTAGGATCTATAATGTATGCGATGTTGTGTACACGCCCAGATGTAGCTTATGCACTTAGTGTTGTAAGCAGGTATCAATCCAACCCAGGGGAGAATCACTGGACAGCTGTGAAGAACATTCTTAAGTACTTGCGAAGGACTAAAGAATTGTTCTTGGTGTATGGTAATGGAAATCTCTAAATGGAGGCCTTTACCGATTCGATCTTCTAGAGCGATAAGGACGACAACAAATCTATCTCTGGGTTTGTATTTACCCTCAATGGAGGGGCGGTAAGTTGGAAGAGTTCCGAACAGGATACCGTTGCAGACTCTACGATGGAGGCTAAGTACATTGCTGCGAATGATGCCGCTAAGGAAGCTGTCTGGATGAAGAAGTTCGTCTCGGAGCTAGGAGTAGTTCCAACCATTATTGATCCAATACCCTTGTATTGTGATAATAATGGGGCTATGGCGTTAGCCAAGGATCCCAGGTCCCATCAGCGGTCCAGACACATCCTGAGGCGTTTTCATTTGATCTGGGAGATTGTAGATCGCCGCGAGATCGAGATTAGGAGAGTAGACACGAAGAATAACCCCGCGGATCCATTCACCAAGGCCCTCCCTCAGCCGCAGCATGAGCGACTTTTTGAGATGTTGGGTATGAGATACGCAAATAACTGGCCTTAGTGCAAGTGGGAGAATGTTGGATATATGTATGCCCTAGAGGCCATTATATGATAGTGGATATATTTGTACATGTATATATATATTCAGTGTACATTCTTGCTCGACATGATAGTATGCTATCTGGTTCTTCTTTATCTGACATGTTGATTTGATCATGCTTTTATTCATTCACACATGTTGATAAAGCCCTGAGGATATTGGCTTGACTACTGTGATTATGATAGAGATCATACTAGTGGGACATCTATAGTTTATAAGCATATCCTGGAATGTCCCTAGTCGTAGGTATATCGAGACGGGGCATCGATATACCAGAGTAGACTAGCGTGTATGATACTAGACCCATACGATGGGCGATGAATGTTCCCACATTCATTGTTGTTTGACATCGAGATCATATACGGGTGCTCAGTGGTGACTGGGTACACTGGACGGACTCACCGAGAACTCCTATATGGAATTATATCTATCGTCGGATAGCAGTTCTCAGGTGACACTGGTGCAGGTTAGTCTGTAGACCCGAGATCGTCATAGAGTCTTGTGTGCTCCCTCACTGTACTTTGATTACCACTATACCACGGCTCTACTGAGGCGTGCAAACAGGTGGCCGTTGGGTACAGTCCCGAGACACACGAAGGCGATGAGCGATAGGAGGGGTTTCGTTTCTCCCGGTATTGGGAGTTGATGCTGTGCTGTGCTCGACTGGTTATATCAGTAAGTCCATGGCCGGGGCTGCTAAGATTTACTAATAAGTGTTATCAGTAGTTTCCTGATCGTTTATAGACCATTCATCGGCACGACTTATTGAGTTATTGGGGTTGACGTTACCATCCCTAGACTCGATATGCAGCATATCTGACGAAGAGACCGGACTGTACGGTAGTGTTGCCGGTTGGTTCGACGGGAGTTGTAACAGGTTCGCTTGTTTTCTTCTGATCACTCAATACCCGGGTGGCCGTTACGTTTAGCTGACCGCTTGCGGTTTGGGGGTGCTTGATATGATCATCACCCACTGCCGGCGTATTGACGAGTCTCAGAGTCCCACAAAGGAGTTACCGAGTCCAGGCAAAACGTTGTGGTGCGCATATGCGATATGCGATTGGACCCGGTTAAAATGCGCGTATGAGATACCGTATATTAATCGGGCGGCTTGCTATTGTTCAGGTCGTATGTGATATGACCGGATTGCTAAATCAAGTGTTGATTTATCATTTGACAATTAGTTTCTCACTAGAAATCCTTTCTTGTCTTTTTGGATGTATGCATGCATGTATGCATTCATTCTTGTTCATGCACATATGGATATGCATGCACACATACATACATACATCATCCTTCATGGTTGTATATATATAGAAAATGGTGGCTATATAAGACTCACACCTTGTGTTTGTATATGGATTTTTATTTATATTTGTGTTAAAACAAAAGAAAAATAAAAAGGGTAATTCATGGTTGAGTTTCTACACTATTCTTTGAACTAACCTAGCTCACCCACCTTTTAACCATGGGTTAACTTTTCTTTTGTGTTTTAACTCAAATACAATAATATCTTTATTATTTAACCATGGTTTGAGATGAAGAGTGGAAAATATATATGCTTATATTTTCTATTTTTCAAATGAGATTATCATTTCTCTTGTTCTTAAAAAGCCATCATCTTCTTCCTCCTTGATCTTTTGCTCTCTAGATTTCTCAAGTGAGCAAAATACTCACCAAGTTAGGATTTTGAAGTGAGAAAAATAACCACAACACCATTCTACACTAGTCTTGCCCATTAGTGGAGAGTGTTAGCCTCCATTTTCTTTTCTTGATCTTGCGAAGTTACAAGCTTGGACAAAGCGGACTCCGGGTTGATCATCGTGGACCTAGAGGTGTTCAAGTGTACCTTTTCCAAACCCCAAGTAGCCGAAGAGTCTAGCGTTGGGAGCTACAAAGGTTGTACTCTCAAAACCCTAGCTTTATCTACTTGTTATGATGTGTTATTTTAGGAACCCTAAAATTCTAGTTATGATTCTATGTTTGTTCACTTAGCACCTTAAAAATTTGATTTTGACACATGTGATGCTTCCAAACTCTTCATGAGGTGCTAGGTAAACCTAACATGCCGTACGACGGATTTACATACGAGCTATATATTGATGATTGATCCGCACTCTTGACTTGGGATGTCTGATTATAGATATGGTATCGGATATGATATTATTGAGGCGGGATCACCGACTAATATATGTACAGGTATGCATTTGTATCGATTCAGATGTTAGGCGGTTTCCTTACCTGTAGTTCAGCTTGTTAGTTCAGCCGTATAGTTTAGTGTAGTTGTTAGACTAGATTAGACTCCTACCTATTTCAAAACTAACGGATCGTGGGTATTTTAAAAGACAGGTCAAGAGACTCTACGGATATTTCAAAAGAAGTATCTTTTCTTAAAAACACCGTAGCCCTTATTTTCAAAACACCGCGATTCGTGTTATTTCAAAAGGCACTACTGTTGACTTATAGTATCATTGTGTTTAGTATTCAGCTCCCGCACATTATTGCTGTTTGCTCCGCATCGCATACTTATGTTGTAATTTCATATTGCATTGATGATATCATGCTGTTAGGACACCAGCACCATTACCGATGATGCGTATGTACCATGTACACTTACTTGCCGGCTCACACATATCTTCATCGGTAATTGCCATGTCACGTACACCTTAGAAAATATTATTGCTTAACTTAGCTTGTTAGCTAGTAGTTTTGACATGATATTAGTGTATTTGCCTTATATGCTAGTTTAGACATTGTAGTTATTACTTGTCACCTCATGCATACTGTTATTCATCGTTATGCCGCATTCATGGAATCTCATGCCTATATTCACTATTTTACGTGCTATTGAGGTTTTGGATTCGGATTTCTATGAGATTTTCTGGATTTGGCGGGAAAACCGCAAAACTTATAAAAACTTCTTTTCTCTCTTTTTAAATAAAAAGTGCGGTTTTCCCGTGATGTATGAGTCGTCCACTATGAGTTTGCTGATGGATTTCGAGACCCGAGTTCGAGGAGTGGAGGAACTGTTTCGGGTACATGGTGGACCCGGTGCGGTACCCCGGGGCAAGAGGATCGCAGATGATGGCGTTGAGCCAGGCAGGGGAGCACTACCGACCGGTGATTTTACCCGACGCGTCGGATATCCGGAGTATACTGTCGTGGTCTTGAGATGGATGGTAGGGGTCGGTCTGGACTGACGGCGCCGTAGATATTGAGATTGAGACATTGAGATTTCGAGATATTGAGGTACTGAGATTTGATAATACAGGCCAGTCCGGATAGCCGGAGCATGAGATTTTGAGACATTGAGCTTTATGTTTTGTGTCGATGCTAGACACTGTTTATGTTGATTTCATTTATGATACCTCATTTTAAAATACAAAGGAAATCTCACTAAATTATGAAAGCAGTTTCTTTAGTACATGTATTCTGTTTTCATGCATTCATACATCATCCATATGATATATTGCTACCTGAGGCACTGACACGGGCATATAGGATTACACTTGGGTTAGATATTTACCTTAGCCATTGTTTAGGCTGCTGGTTATATTTAAGGATATATTATGATCGCATGACCTAGGATTGCGTTGTTCATGCGATTTCTGTTCGTAGATGTTTTTCTACTCATGAGTTGGCAACTCACTCCCGTTGTGCCACAGTTTCTTGCAGGTTTTGCCGTATAGGTTTCATTACGGCTTTGCTGGCACTGCTTCTTTTCGGGTGACTTGCTAGTAGGTGGGTTTATTTGTATCGTACCTATCATTATATCTTGTATATTATTATTCAGTTGTATCTAGAAGTTCCATCAACCAAACATGTATTTATTTTTGAGATAGAGACCAGTGATGTTATTCTTTCGACTTTAGAGTCGCGCGTTATATTTCTGTGGATTTCTTGTTGTTTTGAGTTTCCTTTTGAGTTTTGATCCTCGCCCTTGGCGTTGTATATTATATTGCTTGTGTGGTTGTGACCGTCGATTGACGAAGAGCTAGCTCCCGCTTGGGGATGCCTTTTATTGATTTCGTATACTATTCATGTTGTATCCCGTTTGGGGGCCAGTATTTACAAAGGAGACTCTGCCGAAATTTTCAGTAAATATTTGATGTTTTAAAAAACGCATAATTCGGCTTATGTTATTAAAACTACTTGATTTAAATTGGTTTTCCTTCACTCTACTACTATTCTTGGTTTGGATTTCTGGGTTTTCGGCTTACTTAGATTACGTACGCCTCGAGATGTTTCGTAGTTTAAGTGCCGGTCATGTTCCATACTTTTGGGACGTGACAGAAGTGGTATTTCACCCAATTTAAAGTGAGATTTTTATCCTTACATCGGGTAAGGACAGCGTCAAGATCTTGTAAACACTCGTCAAAAGAATCTCCAAAGATGGAGAAATCGTTCTTGAATATCTCCAGAAACTTCTTGACCATGTCAGAGAATATTCCTATCATACACCGCTAAAATGTAGTGGGAGTATTGCGTAGCCCAAAAGGGATGCAACGATCTGCGAACGTGCTGAAAAGACAAGTGAAAGTGGTTTTGTCCTAGTCTTTTTCGGCGATAGGAATCTGGTTGTAACCTAAGTAACCATCTAGAAAATAGTAGAACTCATGTCCAGCTAATCTTTCGAGCATTTGGTCAATGAATGGAAGAAGAAAGTGATCCTTCCGTGTTGCGGCATTGAGTTTTCGATAATCAATGCATTCTCGCCACTCGGTTTGGGAGCGAGTGGGGATTAACTCGTTTGCCTCATTTGTGATGACCGTAATGCCTGACATTTTAGGGACAACGTGTATCGAACTGACCCATTAATTGTCGGATATTGGTTAAATGATACCACTATTGTCACGACCCGAAAGTACGGAACGTGACCGGCACTTAGATTACGAAGCGTCTAGAGGCGCCACGTAACCTAAGTAAGCCGAAGCCCAGAAATCTAAACCATAGAAGAAGAAGAAGAAGAAGAAGAAGAAAAAGAAAACAAGTTTAAAAGCATCAGCAATTTTCCCAAAAATTTCGGCAGAGTCTCCTCTGTAAAAACTGGCCCCCAAACGGGTACAACAAGTATAATATACATAAACAATAAAAAGCATCCCCAAACGGGAGCTAGCATCAACGCCAACAGGCGGAAACAACCACAGCAAGCACAATAATATACAACGCCAATAGGCGAGGCTCAAAACTCAAAAGAAAACAAAACCACCAGATCTGAATAACACATGCGCGACTCTAAGGTCGAAATAAACAACTGGTCCAATAAACTTATCAAGTAATACAAATATGGTTGATGGAGCTTACTAGATACAAATGAATGAATAAAAGTACAATGGTGGTTCGGATACAAGTGAACCAACCTACCGTGCAAATCACCCTGAAGAAAAGATGTGCCAACAAGCTACCACGGAAACCTGTATATCGAACCTGTAAAGAATTTGGCACAACGGGGGTGAGTTGCCAACTCGTGAGTAGAAGACATCTACGAAAAGAAATCAAATGCACGACGCTATCCTAGGTCATAATAATAATACACTATAATATCCCAATCATCTAGTAATAGCAGGGTAATACTACGTGTAAGTGCAAATACTCCGTGTCGTGTCAGTGCCTCATATAATACTATGTCATATGAATGAAATGCATGCACCATGAAGGTAAAGTAACAAATCCTGAAATCCAGATATATATGTATAAGAAATCTTTAGCTATTATCATAGTAGAATGTGTATAAGAATCTGAAATTTGAATAATGAAACCCATGGAAATCCGTGTCAAACATCGACACAACACATGTAATCTCAAGTCTCAATATCTCGGGCTCCGTCAGTCCGGATCGGCCCATATCATCAAATCTCACGACAACGGTCGGTATCCTCCGGATATCCGCCGCGCCAGACATCACCGGTAGGTAGCCTTCCCCTGACAGGCTCATCGTCTACAACTCGATCTTCTTGCCCCGGGGTACCATACCGGGCCCACCATGTACCCGAGACGGTTCATCCACTCCTCGAATTGGGTCTCGAAATCCAACAGAAAATATGAAATACTCATGGTGGACGACTCATACATCACGAGAAAACCGCATCTTATTTAAAAAGAGAAGAGGAGAGAGAGAGAAGTTTTTATATATTTTTGCGGTTTTCCCCAAAAATCCAGAAATCTCATAGAAATCCAAATCTCAAAATCATGAGTAAGTATATGATAAGTGTCAGCATATGCCCATACTACTGTGCGATAACATGAAATATGAATGCATCAATGTCTAAGTAATAAATATCATGTCTTATACTAATGTCAGAAAATAATCACAATATTATATCTGTCTAGTTGCTAACTGATTCTATCCATAAAAGACAATATGATCTAAAGTGTACGTGACATAGCAATTACCGATGATGATGTGTGTGAACCGGCAAATAAGTGTGCGTGGAACATGCGCATCATCGGTAATAGTGCTGGTGTCCTAACAGGTAAAGTTTATACTGATTATAGTAACATATAAAAGAACATGCACCATGATGATTACAGTATGAATGTAAATACAGATGTGCATTATCCACTCCTCTGCGAGATACGAGTACAACTACCACTATGTGAGTCGAACCTAAACCAGTGTCCATCTAACATCCTAAGGAATTAAACCTAATAGACTAGTCAGTAAGAAACTAGAGTCTACCTAAGGTCTTAATCAATATCTCTAATAGTCGGCGATCCCGCCTCAATAGCGTCACGTACGTAGTACGGCTTCCTCGAATCAAGAGTGCGGATCAATCATCAAATCTAAGCCTCGTACGGTAAAATCCATCGTACGGCATCCCAATATCGGGGTACGGTCAAGTATCTCCTAGGTATCTCCTCATTCGTATAATGTCATCATCAGCACATCTCATGATCAAGGTGTTAAACTGTGATCGCATACATCAATCATATATCATTGCCATCATGATAAGCATCATTAGTTTATCCTCAGAAATATCATGTCGTAATCAAGTTATACATATATCATATCGTGATCAGTCACCAGTTACAGTCCGGGTACTATTCTAGCGTCCCATGTACATCAATATCACCACCACTCTTTATAATTTATAAATGCATGTTCATTATCTCATTCTCTAATGATCCGCTAACACTTTATTACGACTGTATAGTCAAGAATCACGGCATCAAGCCCAGTTATACTGTTTCATCATACCTCGGATATCATATCACATCAATGAATCCCATATACGTGTGGTGTATATATATACACCTATACCTAGTTTTATATATATACACACATATACGTATACGCCAAGTCAAGTTTTAGTGTGTGCGTGTATGTTTCTTTCAGAAACCTACGAACCTTTCCCAAAGTATTCATCCTCAGGTATGGTTTTCCTAAATCAGTCTAGTCCCGCCTAGGGTCATTACTAGGGTCCTGCTCGGTAAGAATCTAGGGTCACATCGGGTTTCCTAATGTCACTAAGTACTATTCCTATTCTACGTTGCGGGGGTGCTAAACGCCATCCACCCGACTTCCCCCCGTAGATATACATCTACTCACCTGGTCCATGTCTGCCGAACACAGTGTCGCCATCCTCCTCTTCATCGCCCGCAGTCTACGTGAGGGGTACCTAGACGCAAACATTTAAATAGCATCGTAAACTGAATCACATACAAAAGTCAAACGATACAAAGAACAAGCATAGGTTAAAACCTATGTCCCGTCCACGCAAAAGAACCAAATACCGCTCGATATCGGCGTACAAACTCCGATGGATCGAGATAACATCATCAAACAACTTGTAGTTTAAAAACACATTACTTATACCATAAAACACGATTAAATCCATCGAAACCCTAAAATCTATCAAACTGTCCAATTTCGCAAAAACCCGAAAATGCCAATATACCGTTTTTCATCAAAACTTGACATTTAAATGAAACTAATGGTCATAAAACTCATTAAATAGCATTACTAGACTATACAAACCATTACTATATTTTTATTACACAAATTTATATAAATTTGAAATTTCTAGTTTACAACATTTAACAATTTTCAACATTTTCCAAGCAAAATACCACAATTCCACCTCAAAACATGATTTTGCATAAATTAATGACTTAAACCACAATTTATGATGATAATGATATAATGAAACCAATATTATATTTTAAATCCCTTTTATTTAGAATTTTCCAAAATCTAGTTAATAAAATAATAGCATTTTATTACTATTTTCCAATTATCAATTGAATCTAGTGATCAAACTAAGTTTTTCTTCCCATTAACATGTTAATATGCTCACTAAAACTACAATCTAATGATAGAAATCTTAATTGGAATTTTATATTACCCATAAACATATTTTATAAAAAAACTAGTTAGCTAAAAAGTATAATTAAATCAATTTTAGGTTAACAATTTACAACATATCATCCCTATAAGAATTTCCACTTCTAAATATGTTAAACTAGTGATTATAACCCTCATTAATTAGTAAAAATCACAACTTGATTTTTCAAACCCTAACTTGAATTTTAAAAGTAGTAAATAGAATTAATAGATTAAATCTAATTAAACTTTAAAAGAAATATCTAATAGAAATAAAATAAAAGAGAAGGATTTATACCTCCACAACCTCATGTCCAAACTTGAAAATGAGCCTAAAAAATACATGCTTTCCCACTCCAAATTCCATGTAAAGAAGAGTAGAGAATAAAGGGTATGAAAATATATATGATTTTGTGGAATTTTAATTGAATTTTTGATGTATTTTTGATGATTTTTGAATAAAAATGAGGTGGAAAATGGGGGGGGCTGCCATGGATGAGTTGTGGCCGGCCATGGGGAGGGAGAAAGAGAAAAGAGTGAAGAAAAGTGTGGAAGTTTCAAGAAAGAATCATCATTTAAAGTCTTTTCATGGTTTAATTAATTAATTATTTATTTATTTACTATAGCAACTCAAGAAAGCTCTAGAAATTAGGAAAAATTTGCAAATAATTTTTGCATGATACACACTAAATTCTAATATGCCATGGTTCATTTTTACAATTTAAAACCATTTAAATTTGTAATTTACACTAATTTAGTGTAAAAATAAAGCTTATGTTAATATTTAAAATAATTAATTTAGGAAATTTTTTTAATTAAACTAAAAATTTATAAGTGGCTAAATAAACACTATTTACTAGTAATTACATAATTAAATAGGTATTTTTGAATTTATAATGAAAAACAATCACGGTTTGGTTTTACGAAAAATACGTTTTACTTTACCGAAAATCCTAAAATTCACTTAAACACTTTTATTCATTTAATTATTTATTTAATTATTTTTAAAACGTTACAATCTTCCCCCCTTTAAGAAATTCGGTCCCCGAATTTAAATTAAAACTCCCCCACCAAATACTAAAACATTTAGCAAAACACTCAAATCATCGGGGCTCCGAAATCATCAATACATAACAAAAATCAACTCCGTCAAGCATAACGAAATCATCGGAGTTATGGCGAGAATAAAATATCAAAACCCAATATGAAAACCAACATAATATACATCAATCTACAACTTATATATAGTGTGCATCATAGTGAAACTGTACAAGTATCTGGATAAGGAAATATACAAAAACCCCTTTTGAAAATTGCCGTGTGATGCACGTGTCACGGCATAAGTAGCGGACGTTTATTTTAAAAAAAAAATAACTATATATATATATATCGTTTATTTAACATACACGTCCCGCCTGATTACTAAATCAATAATAATAATTAGGAAAACATACTGCTCAAACTAAAATCAATCCCAATCACATCAATAAAATGTCATGTGCGTCCGGTGCGCACTGAAATCAAAACCAATTACAGATACCATGAATACCTACAAAACAAAACTAAGTGCAACAGGTGTGCACCAAAAATATCTATCAAGTGCAACGGGCGTGCACGACACAATATCAGGTGCCTTTAATCTGCATAAAACCCCGATTTAGTGCATCTGGTGTGCACAAAATCGCATCAAGTGCGCCAAGTATGCGCAAGAATCCTGATCAGGTGCACATGGAGCACGAAAACATACATCGAATATCAAACTCGAATCACAGTACGAAAATGGATAAAAACTAGGTCGAACCATATATCAAAATCATGTGTAACCCATATGCACGAAATCAAATCAAAATCTCAAAATATATAAAACCAAATCAAGTCTACTGGGTGCGTACTAAACCACATCAATACAACTGATATATGAAACACAAATAGAATGAAGGTACACACATGAAATACCAATCGTAGAACAAAGTCCTCAAAATACCAAAATCCAATCAATGAAAATATGAAATTCAAATCACTAAATCACAATCGTAAACACTATCGTCAATGTGCGCCTCTTTCCTCTGATGTCGGCTGCTTTAAACTCGCCTCTTCGTAGCTATGCAGACTGCGCTACCAACGGCAACACTCATATCTAGAGTCTCCCATGTAATCGATCCCTTCACCTGATATCCGGACTACATTAAACTTTTCGATCGATCCATCAAAATCCCATAATTCCCCGAGAGCTCAACACTCAAGTACAGTTTAAAAATATCCGGTACATACCCCAGCATCGATGATCCAGCTGTAGAAGGGCAAACCCAAGCCTCACTAATGGCACAGCGGAACTGCCGTAAACCCTAAGGTTCAAGGGTGTTCTCGTGGTCATTATGTCGAGTTAGGGTTTCATTCTTCTAGAGGGTCCATCGAAATACCTGCATGTTCTTCCGAATACTTTAAACTTAGGAAAATGGTTTTCTGATAATCGTTCGAACCCTTTAACTTCATCCGAACGGCATGTGAATACCTTTCGCCCGCACGCTAAGCAATGCTTCAATTCTCAAGAATAACCAATACTCTAATGGTTATCGCATTCGAGCCGCAGCTTCCTCTGCCTGTGCGCCCGTAGTAACAGAACCACCCTCCGACATCGACGAAGATAGATCAAGGAACGAATGAAATACGGTGCAAACAAATGTACATCCTAAGGCTCCTTAAGCAGAGTAGCGTATCGTAAGTATGCCGCGGACCATACCCACGGTACGTTACTCTACCTAACTCGCCTACTCCATCAACCAAGGGTCACCTAGACTTATACAAGGTTAAACCTAGAGCTCTGATACCAACTTTGTCACGACCCGAAAGTACGGAACGTGACCGGCACTTAGATTACGAAGCGTCTAGAGGCGCCACGTAACCTAAGTAAGCCGAAGCCCAGAAATCTAAACCATAGAAGAAGAAGAAGAAGAAGAAGAAGAAAAAGAAAACAAGTTTAAAAGCATCAGCAATTTTCCCAAAAATTTCGGCAGAGTCTCCTCTGTAAAAACTGGCCCCCAAACGGGTACAACAAGTATAATATACATAAACAATAAAAAGCATCCCCAAACGGGAGCTAGCATCAACGCCAACAGGCGGAAACAACCACAGCAAGCACAATAATATACAACGCCAATAGGCGAGGCTCAAAACTCAAAAGAAAACAAAACCACCAGATCTGAATAACACATGCGCGACTCTAAGGTCGAAATAAACAACTGGTCCAATAAACTTATCAAGTAATACAAATATGGTTGATGGAGCTTACTAGATACAAATGAATGAATAAAAGTACAATGGTGGTTCGGATACAAGTGAACCAACCTACCGTGCAAATCACCCTGAAGAAAAGATGTGCCAACAAGCTACCACGGAAACCTGTACATCGAACCTGTAAAGAATTTGGCACAACGGGGGTGAGTTGCCAACTCGTGAGTAGAAGACATCTACGAAAAGAAATCAAATGCACGACGCTATCCTAGGTCATAATAATAATACACTATAATATCCCAATCATCTAGTAATAGCAGGGTAATACTACGTGTAAGTGCAAATACTCCGTGTCGTGTCAGTGCCTCATATAATACTATGTCATATGAATGAAATGCATGCACCATGAAGGTAAAGTAACAAATCCTGAAATCCAGATATATATGTATAAGAAATCTTTAGCTATTATCATAGTAGAATGTGTATAAGAATCTGAAATTTGAATAATGAAACCCATGGAAATCCGTGTCAAACATCGACACAACACATGTAATCTCAAGTCTCAATATCTCGGGCTCCGTCAGTCCGGATCGGCCCATATCATCAAATCTCACGACAACGGTCGGTATCCTCCGGATATCCGCCGCGCCAGACATCACCGGTAGGTAGCCTTCCCCTGACAGGCTCATCGTCTACAACTCGATCTTCTTGCCCCGGGGTACCATACCGGGCCCACCATGTACCCGAGACGGTTCATCCACTCCTCGAATCGGGTCTCGAAATCCAACAGAAAATATGAAATACTCATGGTGGACGACTCATACATCACGAGAAAACCGCATCTTATTTAAAAAGAGAAGAGGAGAGAGAGAGAAGTTTTTATATATTTTTGCGGTTTTCCCCAAAAATCCAGAAATCTCATAGAAATCCAAATCTCAAAATCATGAGTAAGTATATGATAAGTGTCAGCATATGCCCATACTACTGTGCGATAACATGAAATATGAATGCATCAATGTCTAAGTAATAAATATCATGTCTTATACTAATGTCAGAAAATAATCACAATATTATATCTGTCTAGTTGCTAACTGATTCTATCCATAAAAGACAATATGATCTAAAGTGTACGTGACATAGCAATTACCGATGATGATGTGTGTGAACCGGCAAATAAGTGTGCGTGGAACATGCGCATCATCGGTAATAGTGCTGGTGTCCTAACAGGTAAAGTTTATACTGATTATAGTAACATATAAAAGAACATGCACCATGATGATTACAGTATGAATGTAAATACAGATGTGCATTATCCACTCCTCTGCGAGATACGAGTACAACTACCACTATGTGAGTCGAACCTAAACCAGTGTCCATCTAACATCCTAAGGAATTAAACCTAATAGACTAGTCAGTAAGAAACTAGAGTCTACCTAAGGTCTTAATCAATATCTCTAATAGTCGGCGATCCCGCCTCAATAGCGTCACGTACGTAGTACGGCTTCCTCGAATCAAGAGTGCGGATCAATCATCAAATCTAAGCCTCGTACGGTAAAATCCATCGTACGGCATCCCAATATCGGGGTACGGTCAAGTATCTCCTAGGTGTCTCCTCATTCGTATAATGTCATCATCAGCACATCTCATGATCAAGGTGTTAAACTGTGATCGCATACATCAATCATATATCATTGCCATCATGATAAGCATCATTAGTTTATCCTCAGAAATATCATGTCGTAATCAAGTTATACATATATCATATCGTGATCAGTCACCAGTTACAGTCCGGGTACTATTCTAGCGTCCCATGTACATCAATATCACCACCACTCTTTATAATTTATAAATGCATGTTCATTATCTCATTCTCTAATGATCCGCTAACACTTTATTACGACTGTATAGTCAAGAATCACGGCATCAAGCCCAGTTATACTGTTTCATCATACCTCGGATATCATATCACATCAATGAATCCCATATACGTGTGGTGTATATATATACACCTATACCTAGTTTTATATATATACACACATATACGTATACGCCAAGTCAAGTTTTAGTGTGTGCGTGTATGTTTCTTTCAGAAACCTACGAACCTTTCCCAAAGTATTCATCCTCAGGTATGGTTTTCCTAAATCAGTCTAGTCCCGCCTAGGGTCATTACTAGGGTCCTGCTCGGTAAGAATCTAGGGTCACATCGGGTTTCCTAATGTCACTAAGTACTATTCCTATTCTACGTTGCGGGGGTGCTAAACGCCATCCACCCGACTTCCCCCCGTAGATATACATCTACTCACCTGGTCCATGTCTGCCGAACACAGTGTCGCCATCCTCCTCTTCATCGCCCGCAGTCTACGTGAGGGGTACCTAGACGCAAACATTTAAATAGCATCGTAAACTGAATCACATACAAAAGTCAAACGATACAAAGAACAAGCATAGGTTAAAACCTATGTCCCGTCCACGCAAAAGAACCAAATACCGCTCGATATCGGCGTACAAACTCCGATGGATCGAGATAACATCATCAAACAACTTGTAGTTTAAAAACACATTACTTATACCATAAAACACGATTAAATCCATCGAAACCCTAAAATCTATCAAACTGTCCAATTTCGCAAAAACCCGAAAATGCCAATATACCGTTTTTCTTCAAAACTTGACATTTAAATGAAACTAATGGTCATAAAACTCATTAAATAGCATTACTAGACTATACAAACCATTACTATATTTTTATTACACAAATTTATATAAATTTGAAATTTCTAGTTTACAACATTTAACAATTTTCAACATTTTCCAAGCAAAATACCACAATTCCACCTCAAAACATGATTTTGCATAAATTAATGACTTAAACCACAATTTATGATGATAATGATATAATGAAACCAATATTATATTTTAAATCCCTTTTATTTAGAATTTTCCAAAATCTAGTTAATAAAATAATAGCATTTTATTACTATTTTCCAATTATCAATTGAATCTAGTGATCAAACTAAGTTTTTCTTCCCATTAACATGTTAATATGCTCACTAAAACTACAATCTAATGATAGAAATCTTAATTGGAATTTTATATTACCCATAAACATATTTTATAAAAAAACTAGTTAGCTAAAAAGTATAATTAAATCAATTTTAGGTTAACAATTTACAACATATCATCCCTATAAGAATTTCCACTTCTAAATATGTTAAACTAGTGATTATAACCCTCATTAATTAGTAAAAATCACAACTTGATTTTTCAAACCCTAACTTGAATTTTAAAAGTAGTAAATAGAATTAATAGATTAAATCTAATTAAACTTTAAAAGAAATATCTAATAGAAATAAAATAAAAGAGAAGGATTTATACCTCCACAACCTCATGTCCAAACTTGAAAATGAGCCTAAAAAATACATGCTTTCCCACTCCAAATTCCATGTAAAGAAGAGTAGAGAATAAAGGGTATGAAAATATATATGATTTTGTGGAATTTTAATTGAATTTTTGATGTATTTTTGATGATTTTTGAATAAAAATGAGGTGGAAAATGGGGGGGGCTGCCATGGATGAGTTGTGGCCGGCCATGGGGAGGGAGAAAGAGAAAAGAGTGAAGAAAAGTGTGGAAGTTTCAAGAAAGAATCATCATTTAAAGTCTTTTCATGGTTTAATTAATTAATTATTTATTTATTTACTATAGCAACTCAAGAAAGCTCTAGAAATTAGGAAAAATTTGCAAATAATTTTTGCATGATACACACTAAATTCTAATATGCCATGGTTCATTTTTACAATTTAAAACCATTTAAATTTGTAATTTACACTAATTTAGTGTAAAAATAAAGCTTATGTTAATATTTAAAATAATTAATTTAGGAAATTTTTTTAATTAAACTAAAAATTTATAAGTGGCTAAATAAACACTATTTACTAGTAATTACATAATTAAATAGGTATTTTTGAATTTATAATGAAAAACAATCACGGTTTGGTTTTACGAAAAATACGTTTTACTTTACCGAAAATCCTAAAATTCACTTAAACACTTTTATTCATTTAATTATTTATTTAATTATTTTTAAAACGTTACAACTATCCAGACATTTGACGATTTCCTTCTTCAAAGCCTCATTCATGACTAGATTTAATCATCTTTATGGATCCCTAGCTAGTTTCACATCATTCATCATGTGAATGTGGTGTTCAACGATCAGGGGACTATTTGTTGAATATACTGCCCTCAAGGAACTTATTTTAATCCAAATGTAGGGTTACTTAGCGTGGTAGAAAGGTTTCGGGAGGCATTGTCCATACCGTTTTCAAAAATTTGTCATTCTAAAGAACCCAAACACTAGTATCTTAAATAGATATTTAAACAAACAAGCAATGTTAACATCTTAACATCCTAAGTGAATGAGGAATACAACATTTGTAGACCGGTCCTTCACTTCTAAAGCTCCGTGTAGTAGTCCCTTCGCTCCAAGTAGTGAACTCCCGAACTCTAGTAAGGGTTCACATGAAGAAATGAACAACCTTGCTCGATGTCTTCGAGGCCGAAGATGATCTACGTCGAGGAGACTCAAGCTTATGCTACCTCTTCAGTAATTGTAGATTAGTGAAGAAAACACCCTAAACTAAATGGCTAATATAGTAGAGGATGATGAAGTAGGAAATGGGCTTACTTTAGATTTTATTTTCTCACAATATTTTCTCACCTTGAGAAAAGCTAGTGAGCTTTCTCATTGAGGAAGAAGAAGTTCAAGTGAAGAATGAGAGAATGAACTCATAAGGTAAGAATAGCAACCATGGGTGAGTTAGTGTCATACACTAACTCGTGTAGAGAATAAACCATGTCTAATTAATAATGGTTAGGTTAATAAATATCTACAAGTAAAACAAAATTAGTGGACTTGGTCAATAGTTCCACAAGCTTCTACAAGCTTCAACCATGTGACTTAATCTTACTAATTTTGATTAACTTTAAATAAATAAAACCCTACATTATTTCAAGCATGGTGTGAGTCACATTCATCCATGTATTATGTGGCATCTAGCATGACACAAAAGATGTACATTAATATATATCATATATATACCATATGCACACAAGTGAGAAAAAGAAATGTTTTAGTGAGCTAATATTAGTTTATGTAAATTAATATATCACTTATATAATTATACATTAAATTATCAAATCAACACTTGATTTAATAATCCGGCTATATCACATATAACCGACTAATATCAAATGTAATAATCTATCGAATCAACACTTGATCCGATAACCCGGCTATATCTCATATAACCGACCGATATCACATATCGCAGGAATAGAATGTAGTATCACATACATGCATTAATCTTGGTCCCGCACATATCAAATATGTGCTCCTAGTTTGTTTCGCATGAACCAGGAAACCTCTGTGTATGACTCTAAAGACTCGTCAATACGCCGGCAGTAGGTGATGATCATATCAAACACCCACAAGCCGCAAGCGGGCTGCTAAACGTAACAGCCACCCGGGTATTGAGCGATCAGAAGATCAACAAGCAAGCCTGCTCATACTTCTGCGAATCCAATCAGTAACACCACCGTATAGTCTGGTCTCTTCGTCAGATATGTCGCAAATCACAGCCTGGGGGTGGTATAACGTCAGAACCCAATAGACAGATAAG
The DNA here is from genome assembly GCA_030015575.1 of Agapanthus africanus. NCBI lineage: Eukaryota > Viridiplantae > Streptophyta > Magnoliopsida > Asparagales > Amaryllidaceae > Agapanthus > Agapanthus africanus. The sequence goes on along the minus strand of CM057343.1, from coordinate 247,137,993 downwards.
TCATGCCGATGCAAGGTCCATAACGGTTCGAGAAACTATTGATAACACTTACCAGTAGATCTCAGCAACCCTGGCCAGGAATTTCCTGTTATGGCCAATCGAGCATAGCGCAATATCAACTCCCAATACCGGGAGAGACGAATTCCCTCCTATCGCTCATTGCCTCCATGTAATTCGGGACTGTACCCAAAAACCACCTTTTTGCATGATCTCATGACCGTGGTATGGTGGAAATCAAAGCACAATGGGAATCACACAAGATTCTATGACGATCTCGGGTCAACAGACTAACCTGTACCAGTGTCACCAGAGAACTGCTATCTGACGATAGGTATAATAATATCTAAGAGTTCTCGGCGAGTCCATTCAGTGTATCCAGTCTCTACTGAGCACCCGTATACCTTCTCTGATGTCAAACACCAATGGATGTGGGATCATCCATCGGCCATCATATGGGTTAAGAAATGCATACGCTAGTCTACTCCCGAGTATCGATGCCCTGTCTCAATACTCCCACGACTAGGAACAATTATAGGGTGTACTTGTGGACTACCCTTGGCCCCACTAGTATGATCTCCATCATAGTCCTGGTAGTCAAGTACACATCCTAAGGGCTTTATCAACATGTGAAAGCAAGACAACATCACTTATACAAGTCAACATGTTAAGACAAAGTGCAACCAGATAGCATACTATCATGTCGAGCAAGAAAGTCATCCCTATATATGTCCAAGCATCCACTACAATATACATCACATGTACAATAATGGCCTCTAGGGCATACATACAACTAACAATCTCCCACTTGCACTAAAGCCATTTGTTGCAATATCTCATACTCAACAATTTAGCAGTGGTTGTAGTATCCCATACTCAACCATTACAAAATCTCTCAAGTAGTATTTGAAGAAGCTGGCCTTGGTGAGTGGATCCGCCATGTTAACCTCAAAATCTACTCTCCTTACCTCGATCCCTTAGAAATCAACCATCTCCCCGATCAGGTGATACTTGCATCAGACTATGTCTCGATCACCGATGGGTCCGGTGTTCCTAGGCCAAAGCCACAACTCCATTGTTGTTACAATAACACTTATTGGACGCTCAATGGTAGGAACCATGTTCATCTGATGAACAAGGAATGCCCAGACAGCCACTTTGGTAGTATCATTGGTAGCAATGTATTCAGCCTTTATCATCTAGTATGCCGCGGTATCTACCTTGGAACTCTTCCAACATATCGTCCCTCCATTGAGGGTAAAGACAATGCCTGTGACTGACTCTCAGTCATCCTTATCACTCTGGGAGCTCGAACCAAGAACTTTCTTTTAGTGCTTCTCAAGTACTTAAGAATGTCCTTCACAGCTGTCCAGTGATTCTCTCAAGATCTGATTGATTCCTTGTCACTATAACTAGTGTGTCATCTATATCTGGTCTGGTACATAACATCGCATACATGATAGAGCCTACTGCCGAAGCATAGGGTATCCCCTGCACGCGAGCTCTCTCCAAATCAGTCTTGGAAGACATTTTTTTAGAGAGAGCGATTCCTGAGTAAGTGGGTGAACCACCACGCTTAGAATCCTCCATACTGAACCCCTTTAGTATGGTGTTAATGTACCTGGATTTGGAACACTCCCAACATCCACTTAGATCTATCACCATAGATCATAATCCACAAGATGTAGTAGGTATCATGCAGATCTTCTGTGGAGAATCCTCGTAATAAGAGGAGATTAACCGAGTGTAGCATAGAAAACCCTTTCCTATCAAAAATATGTCATCTACATACAATACGTGTAAGAAAACCTTACTCTCTACAACCTTCTTGTATATACAAGGTTCATCTATCCTTTTGGATGAAGTCAAACTCTTTGACTGCCACAACAAAATAGATGTTCCAACTCTGCGATGTGCGCATTGATCCTGATGGACTTAAGCATATCTTTGAAAGTCTCAACTTTTCTATCTACACCGAGAATCTTCTCAAGATCCATTTCCTCCCAATAGGTTTTACCCCTTCAGGTGCAACATGCAAAGTCATACTTTGTTGGTGTATATGGATTCCATCTTTGATCGCATAGCATCCAGCCATTTCACAAAGTCTCCACTTGTGATGGCCTGCCTGAACCTAGTTGGGCCATCTTCTACCATGATGCAATCCTCGCTCCCACTGTCACCGAGAAGACCGTAGTATCTCTAAAGTGGATGAGGAACCCTACCAGATTCGCGGAGAGGCTGAGGTTCATTGGAGACTATTGAATCCTTTGGTTCCACTAAATCATCAGCTGTTAGTTTGTCAAGCTGGAACAATCTCCAGTTCTACCTCATGACCACTAATTTCTTCATAAGAAATTCCTTTTCTATAAAGGCGGCATGCTGAGAAACAAAACACCTTTTGCTCCTCAGTGTGGTAGAAGATATTCCCTCGCAAATGTTTGGGATATCCTAACAAACTTATACAGATCTAACCTTGCCTCGAGCTTGTCCAGATTCTGCCTTTCAATATAGGCCGGACAACTCCATATCTTAACTCGTTTAAGACATGGTCTCTTCCCATTCCATATTTCATATGGAGTGGTAGGCGCTGATTTGGACGGAACCCCATTCAATAGGTATTCAGCTTCTCAAATGCATAACACCCAAAAGAAAACAGGTAACTCAGCAATACTCATTATAGAACGCACCATATCTCATAAGGTGCGATACCTCTATCCTGATACACCGTTGTGCTGTGGTGTATTTGAAGGAGTAAGATGAGAGAGAATCGCATTCTTCATTTAGAAAATCCAGGAACTCCATGCCCAAGTATTCACCTCCTCGTTCACATCGTAGGATTTTAATACTTCTACCCGTCTGGTTCTTAACTTCAAGCTTATATTCTTTGAATTTCTCAGAAGCTTCAGACTTGTGTTTCAACAGTAATACATGTCCGAATCTTGAGAGACCGTCGATGAATGTAATGAAGTACAAAGAACTAACCCTGGCATTTGTAGACATAAGATCGTATACATCATCATGTATCTGTCCTAAGAGTTCACTAACTCTTTCTCTGTTTCCAGTAAACGGAGTATTGGTCATTTTACCTTTGAGACAAGACTGGCAAGTATCATAAGATGAAAATTCAAAAGATTCTCATATTCATCCTTATGTAACTTAGCTGGTCATGTCGCATTGATATGACCTAGTCTACAATGCCACAAGAACGATTCATTCATTTCTGAACTGCTCCTCTTGTGTGTGTTCTACATACTTTGAACTGTGGTTTGATTTAGAACGTATATGCTATTACATAACGTGCCTGATCCAATCAACTCTTGATTCAGGAAAATGTTCACAACATTATCCTCAAATATAGAATTATATCCTTCTTTAACTTAATAAAGAAACCGATGTAATGTTGTATATCAGGTTCGGTATGTAATAATATTCGTTGAGAATCAATGTATTAATACAAGGTGATATTTGCCAACTGGTTTGGCTGCATCAATTGCACCATTCTCTACACTTAGAGACATATCACCCATTTCCAGTTTTCTACCTATCTGTAGCCCATGTAACATATTACATATGCGGGATCCTGATCTGGTATCACATAACCAGGACGTAGAGGATACTGAGAAACAGTTCTCGGTAATGAACACACCCGAAGAAGATGCATCAACATGCACTTTCTTCAAATGGGTGGCATGGGAATCCGGATATTCCCCTATTTCCTTCTCGGACTTATAACAGTTATAAGATAGAGCGGAACCAACGTTCCTTAGCACAGTATAATAAGCAGGTTCGGTCAATGTATCCATATTATTATCTTGATTAAGGCGTGGCATGGTCGCTATCAGGAGAGAGAGAGAAGAAAACACTCAGCGTATGCTCTTGCAAGATCAGATTGGTTATGATTTTATCTAATCAGAATGGCTCCCACTATTTTTATCAAATCTTCCTTCAAACCCTAAAAGGTAAGACTAGCCGGGATTAATTACACCCAACAAGTTCGCCAATCTTTTGGCCAGGCCAGTGTCGGTACTTTGAGGGAGGTTCCTCATGCTTTCACATGGACCTAATTAAAATAAATCTCGTTTTCCCAGGGGCGTAACCCCGTTAACACCTTTCTAGACACCTACTTGATCGGCTAATTGTAATGTGTAAAACTCTTCCAAGAGTAACTCTTAGTCGTAGTAGGTATCGGGATCCAACTATCTCATAAAAGGTAAGCAATCTCATTGCAAATTTTAACACTTGAAATTCCCGATAATATTCTACCCCGAGCGATCTATGACCTTGACAAGGTCAACAAACCATAGACCGCAAGTCAAGTTCAACCTGCCATTTCCTGATTGAATTAAACCCACCCGCACGACCCTTGACAAGGTCAACAAGGCCGCACGACTACCCTAATCCAATCGCATCATATGCTTTGCAAATAAGCATTAATCAGCTACCGCACACTACACCTTCATAAGGTCAACAAACGCAGCATGAATACTAAATACTACTTATCTGAAATGACGAAGGGCTACAACAGGTTTTTAAGAAAACCTTTTGCGTAATGAACTTGATATCGTTGTTGAATCGAGTGAATTTTAAAAGGAGTGTTTCTGAGGCTTTTACTAGTTTTGCTAAAGAGATCACTCCGGGTGAAAAGATCTCGCTCTTTCCTTATCGAATAAGGTGCAGGATATTTCACAAATACCACTATGCAAAGCAAAAACTATAGAAGCAATCAAAAGACAAACCGAGTGGGTTGTAGCATCTGCTAGTTTCGCTAAAGAGGTCACTCCCGGTGAAGGGATCTCGGCTCTTTCCTTATCGAATAAGGTGCTGGATATTCTACAAGGAATACCTCTATGCAAAGCAAGAACTAGAGCTACCAGTTTTTAAAACAATTTTCTACAACATCTTTAGGTTTCCTTTATTTCATTAATCTCATTAATGAAGTCCCATCAATTATATGCTTCCCAAGCATCACAGAAGAAACGAAAGCAGCAATAGTTATTATATATCATATATATAATATATGAATTCATCTCAGAATATCAAGTGATCACATCACAGAATATCAGCAGCAGAAGAACACATATGAAATATTGGATATACTAGGAATTCTGTGTTTTAAATTAAGCAAGTATAAAACACGGATTCCACGGGCGTGATAAATATCCAAACCCGCATCCCTAGCCCCTACGAGAACGGCAAGCAACCCTACCAATTCTAAAGTTAGGAGAGCCGGTCTTGACTCCTCGAGATGGTCTCCTACTAGACTCTAGAACCCGGTTACTTGTGTTCTCCTCTTTGGGTCTATCCTAATGCGGAAAAGTAGATAATATACATCAATGGTGCCATCATCCTCAACCCGGAAGTTCCCTAATAAAAGAATATTACATACAAGATTTTACATGAATGAAAATGAAAAACTCTTATCTCACATAAAAACCTGGCTATTTAAAACACGACGATCCAATGTAACATATCACAGCAACAAATAACATCACATGTCACAACGTAAGTAAAATATGCGTATCCCAATTGTTGTTGACGTATAGCAACGAAACCGGTAATACACCATATATTACACTTACGGTCGCAGAAAAGAAAGTGAAAAACTACAATAATTGGAATCCGCAACCACCTTAGACATCATAAACCCAATGTATCACATACTTTGGATTTCATGCCTAACCAAATGAATTCCTTAGACATCACATGCCTAACAATTATAAACCCCGCATTTTAGTCTCGATATTGAAAACACTTTCCAATAACCTGTCAGGTAATTCAACAAGATTCCCGATAACCTGATCGAATGCTCGTCGGAAACTTTAGTAGACGGCCGCACCCCCGATGCCATCGACGAAATGCACTAAGGCGGAACACCGCGGTCCGAGCACCCGAACGGATGCTTTTGGTGATAGGGTTCTCCTACAGTCACTTGGTCGGGGATATGGGGCGTGGTTATCTAGTAAGGTTACCCGGCGAGTATCCTCGTACACTACATAATTGTGATAGACTTTTGATCCTCATCAAAATTCCATGGCAACCGATCAACTGAGACTAAACTGCTAGATTTATAAAATTCAAACTAGTTATCACAAAACTAATTATGTGGATTCCAAATATTGTATCACAATCACAGATACATAGACGAAATTAAAGTTTTCGATTGAATAAGCAAGCACCCAAAATTTCTCAACAAGCTCAACACTTGAGCGTAGTTCAAAAAGTACCGAAAAACTGCCACTGCTCCTATGAACCATCCGTAGAAGCGCCGACCCATGCCTCATTCATGTCGCCAGGGAACAGCGGCAAACCCTAGGGTATGACCGCGGTTCCACGATCCAAAAAGACGAGTTTTGGTATCGTTCTTCTAGAAGGTCAACAGAATCGCTTGCAAGATTTTCTGAAGATTTTAAACTCGGAAAAATCCAATTCTTGAAAATTTCCTGTGAGTGAAAATATGGGTTATTGATATCCGTTCGAACATTTTAACATCGACTAAATAACCCGTATACATGTTAGAATTACGATTACGAAACACACCAAATTGCCTTTGTAGAAAGTAAACATCACATGCAAATTTAACAAAAACTAGCTGTAACGTTTTAAAAATAATTAAATACATAATTAAATAAATAATTAAATGAATAAAAGTGTTTAAGCGAATTTTATGATTTTCGGTAAAGCAAAATGTATTTTTCGTAAAATCAAACCGCAATTGTTTTTCATTATAAATTCAAAAATACCTATTTAATTATGTAATTACTAGTAAATAGTGTTTATTTAGCCACTTATAAATTTTTAGTTTACTAAAATATTTTTCCTAAATTAATTATTTTAAATATTAACATAAGCTTTATTTTTACACTAAATTAGTGTAAATTACAAATTTAAATGGTTTTAATTTATAAAAATGAACCATGGCATGTTAGAAATTAGTGTGTATCATGCAAAATTTATTTGCAAATTTTTCCTATTTTCTAGAGCTTTCTTGAGTTGCTATAGTAAACAAATAAATAAATAATTAAATAAACCATGAAAAGACCTTTAAGTGATATTTCTCCTCTTGAAACTTCTACACTTTTCCTTAATCATTTCTTTCTCTCCCTCATTCCCTCAAGGCCGGCCACAACCCCCCATGGCTGCCCCCCCCCCATTTCCCACCTCATTTTTGCACAAAAATCCATCAAAATACATCAAAAATTCAACAAAAAATACACAAAATCCTAATCTCTTCATACCCTTTATTCTCTACCCTTTTTTATATGGATTTTGGAGTGGGAAAGCATGTATTTTGGAGGCTCATTTCTTGTTTGGACTTCACATTTTGGAGGTATAATTTTATTTCTTTTGATTTATTGTTATTAGATGATCATTTAAGCTTAATTAGATTTAATGAATTAATTCTATGTTTTTAAAAAAAAATGAAAGTTAGGGTTGTAAATTCAAGTTAGGGTTTTTAATAATTAATTAGGGTTATAATAGTTAGTTTAACACTTTTAGAATTTGAAAATATTGCATGGTTGTTAAATTGTAAAATTTTCATTTAAAATTGTTTTAAATAAGGAAATTAGCTAACTAGATTTTTCTAAAATGTGTTTGTGGGTAATATAAAATTTCAATTTAAGTTGCTATCATTAGATGGTAGTTTTAATGAGAATATTAGCACATTAATTGAATGAAAAACTTAGTTTGATCACTAGATTACTTTGATAATTGGAAAAATAGTAATAAAACGCTATTATTTTGTAAACTAGATTTTAGGAATTTCTAAATAAATGTGATTAAAAATATAATTTATGGTTTCATTGAATCATTATCATTATGAATTGTGGTTTAATACATTAATTCATGCAAATCATGTTTTGTGGTGGAATTGTGGTGCTTTGCTTGAAAAATGTTGAAAATTGTTAAATGTTGCAAACTAGAAATTTCAAATTAATATAAGTTTGTGTAATAAAAATATAGTAACGGTTTGTATAGTCTAGTTATGCTATATAATGAGTTTTATAACTATTGGTTTCATTTAAATGTCAAGTTTTGATGAAAAACGGTAAATTGGCAATTTCGGATTTTACGAAATTGGACGGTTTGATGGATTTTAGGGTTTCGATGGATTTAATCGTGTTTTATGGTATAAGTAATGTGTTTCAAAACTACGAGTTATTTGTTAATGTTTATCTCGATCCATCGGAGTTTGTACGCCGATATCGAGCGATATTTGGTTCTTTTTCGTGGACGGGACATAGGCTTTAACCTATGCTGGTTCATTGCGTCGTTTTGACTTTCGTATGTGATTCAGTTTACGATAATATTTATATGTTTGCGTTTAGGTACCCTTCAAGTGGACTGCGGGCGATGAAGAGGAGGATGGCGACACCGTCGTCGGCAGACATGGACCAGGTGAGTAGATGCATATCTACGGGAGGAAGTCGGGTGGATGGCGTTTAGTACCCCCGCAACGTAGAATAGGAATAGTACTTATTGACATTAGGAAACCAGATGTGACCCTAGTAGGACCCTAGTATTGACCCTAGGCTGGACTAGACTGATTTAGGAAAACCATATCAGAGGATGAGTACTTTGGGAAAGGTTCGTAGGTTTCTGATAGAAACACACACGCACACACTAAAACTCGTCATGGAATATACGTATATGTGTATACGTATATAAAACTAGGTATAGGTGTATATATATATACAACACGTATATGGGATTCATTGATGTGATATGATATTTGAGGCATGATAAAACAGTATAACTGGGCTTGATGCCGTGATTCTTGACTATACAGTCGTATTAAAGTGTTAGCGGATCATTAGAGAATGAGATAATGAACATGAATATATAAATTATAAAGAGTGGTGGTGATATTGATGTATATGGAACACTAGAATAGTACCCGGACTGTAACTTGTGACTGATCACGATATGATATATGTATAACTTGATTACAACATTATATTGGTGTCACCTGATGCCGATATCATATAAGTATGACCTAGTCACAATATGACACATATGACATGATATTTCTGAGGATAAACTAATGGTGCTTATCATGATGGCAATGATATATGATTGATGTATGCGATCACAGTTTAACACCTTGATCATGAGATGTGCTGATGATGACATTATACGAATGAGGAGACACCTAGGAGATACTCGACCGTACCCCGATATTGGGATGCCGTACGATGGATTTTACCGTACGAGGCTTAGATTTGATGATTGATCCGCACTCTTGATTCGAGGAAGTCGTACTACGTACGTGACGCTATTGAGGCGGGATCGCCGACTATTAGAGATATTGATTCAGACCTTAGGTAGACTCTAGTTTCTTACTGACTAGTCTATTAGGTTTAGTTCCTTAGGATGTTAGATGGACACTGGTTTAGTTTCGACTCACATAGTGGTAGTTGTACTCGTATCTCGCAGAGGAGTGGATAATGCACATCTGTATTTACATTCATACTGTAATTATCATGGTGCATGTTCTTTTATATGTTGCTATAATCAGTATAAACTTTACCTGTTAGGACACCAGCACTATTACCGATGATGCGCATATTCTACGCACACTTATTTGCCGGCTCACACACATCATCATCGGTAATTGCTATGTCACGTACACTTTAGATCATATTGACTTTTATGGATAGAATCAGTTAACAACTAGACCGCTATAATATTGTGATTATTCTCTGACATTAGTACAGACATGATATTTATTGCTTAGATATTCATGCATTCATATTTTCATATTATCATGCAGTAGTATAGGCATATGCCGACACTTATCATATGCTTACTCATGATTTTGAGATTTGGATTTCTATGAGATTTCTGGATTTTTGGGGAAAACCGCAAAAATATATAAAACTTCTCTCTCTCTCCTCTTCTCTTTTTAAAATAAGATGCGGTTTTCTCGTGATGTATGTGTCGTCCACCATGAGATTTCATGTTTTCTGTTGGATTTCGAGACCCGATTCGAGGAGTGGATGAACCGTCTCGGGTACATGGTGGGCCCGGTATGGTACCCCGGGGCAAGAAGATCGAGTTGTAGACGATGAGCCTGGCAAAGGAAGGCTACCTACCGGTGATGTCTGGCGCGGCGGATATTCGGAGGATACCTACCGTTGTCGTGAGATTTGATGATATGGGCCGATCCGGACTGACGGAGCCCGAGATATTGAGACTTGAGATTACATGTGTTGTGTCGATGCTTGACACGGACTTCCATGGATTTCATTGTTGAGATTTCAGATTCTTATACACATTTTACTATGATAACAGCTAAAGATTTCTTATACATATATATCTGGATTTCAGGATTTGTTACTTTACATTCATGGTGCATGCATTTCATTTCATATGAATAGTATTATATGAGGCACTGACACGAGCACGGAGTATCTGCACTTACACGTAGTATTACCCTGCTATTACTAGATGATTGGGATATAGCAGTGTATTATTATGACCTAGGATAGCGTCATGCATTCGATTTCTTTTCGTAGATGTCTTCTACTCACGAGTTGGCAACTCACCCCCGTTGTGCCAAATTCTTTACAGGTTCGATGTACAGGTTTCCGTGGCAGCTTGTTGGCACATCTTTTCTTCAGGGTGATTTGCACGGTAGGTTGGTTCACTTGTATCCGAACCACCATTGTACTTTTATTCATTCATTTGTATCTAGTAAGCTCCATCAACCATATTTGTATTACTTAATAAGTTTATAGGACCAGTCTTTTATTTCGACCTTAGAGTCGCACATGTATTATTCAGATCTGGTGGTTTTGTTTTCTTTTGAGTTTTGAGCCTCGCCTATTGGCGTTGTATATTATTGTGCTTGCTGTGGTTGTTTCCGCCTGTTGGCGTTGATGCTAGCTCCCGTTTGGGGATGCTTTTTATTGTTTATGTATATTATACTTGTTGTACCCGTTTGGGGGCCAGTTTTTACAGAGGAGACTCTGCCGAAATTTTTGGTAAAATTTGCTGATGATTTTATACTTGTTTTCTTTTACTGCTTCTTCTTCTTTTTCATGGTTTAGATTTCTGGGCTTCGGCTTACTTAGGTTACGTGGCGCCTCTAGACGCTTCGTAATCTAAGTGCCGGTCACGTTCCGTACTTTCGGGTCGTGACAAAGTTAGTATCAGAGCGCTAGGTTTAACCTTGTATAAGTCTAGGTGACCCTTGGTTGATGGAGTAGGCGATTTAGGTAGAGTAACGTACCGTGGGTATGGTCCGCGGCATACTTACGATACGCTACTCTGCTTAAGGAGCCCTAGGATTTACATTGTTTGCACCGTATTCCATTCGTTCTTTTGATCTATCTTCGTCAATGTCGGATAGTGGTTTCTGTTACCACGGGCGCACGGGCAGAGGAAGCTGCGGCTCGAATGCGATAACCATTAGAGTATTGGTTGTTCTTGAGGATTGAAGCATTGCTTAGCGTGCGAACGAAGGGTATTCACATGCCGTCCGGATGAAGTTAAAGGGTTCGAACGATTATCAGAAAACCATTTTCCTAAGTTTAAAGTATTCGGAAGAACATGCAGGTATTTCGATGGACCCTCTAGAAGAATGAAACCCTAACTCGACATAATGACCACGAGAACGCCCTTGAACCTTAGGGTTTACGGCAGTTTCGCAGTGCCATTAGTGAGGCTTGGGTTTGCCCTTCTACAGCTGGATCAACGATGCTGGGGTATGTACCGGATATTTTTAAACTGTACTTGAGTGTTGAGCTCTCGGGGAATTATGGGATTTTGATGGATCGATCGAAAAGTTTAATGTAGTCCGGATATCAGGTGAAGGGATCGACTACGTGGGAGACTCTAGACATGAGTATTGCCGTTGGTAGCGCAGTCAGCACACCTATGAAAGAACGAGTTCGAAGCAGTCGACATCAGAGGAAAGAGGCGCACATTGACGACAGTGTTTACGATTGTGATTTAGTGATTTGAATTTCCTATTTTCGTTGATTGGATTTTTGTATTTTGAGGACTTTGTTCTACGATTGGTATTTCCTGTGTGTACCTTCATTCTATCTTTGTTTCATATATCAGTTGTATTGATGGGGTTTAGTACGCACCCAGTACACTTGATTTGGTTTTATACATTTTGAGATTTTGATTTGATTTCGTGCATATGGGTTACACATGATTTTGATATATGCTTCGACCTAGTTTTTATCCATTTTCGTACTGTGATTCGAGTCTGATATTCGATGTATGTTTTTGTGCTCCATGTGCACCTGATTAGGATTCTTGCACATACTTGGCGCACTTGATGCGATTTTGTGCACACCATATGCACTAAATCGGGGTTTTGTGCAGATTAGATGCACCTGATTTTGAGTCGTGCACGCCCGTTGCGCTTGACAGATGTTTTTGGTGCACACCTGTTGCACTTAGTTTTGTTTTGTGGGTATTCATGGTTTCTGCATTTGGTTTCGATTTCAGTGCGCACCGGACGCACATGACATTTTATTGATATGATTGGGATTGATTTTAGTTTGAGCAGTATGTTTTCATAATCATTATTATTTGATTTAGTAACCAGGCGGGACGTGTATGTTAAATAAAAGATATATATATAGTTTTTTTTTTAAAATTTAAACGTCCGCTACTTATACCGTGACACGTGCATTGCACGGTGATTTTCAAGAGGGGTATTTGTATGCTTCTTTATTATGATGATTCGGCGATTTTACTAGGATGCGAACTATATATAAGTTATAGATTGATGTATATTATGATGGTTTTCACATTGAGTTATGATATTTTATTATCGCCATAACTCCGATAATTGCGTCATGCTTGACGTGTAAGTCTACGCTAGCGCCCCGGCCGTCTACAGATGCCAAATGCGGAATAAAAACTTTTTAACTGGCGCTATCGTATACTTTAACCCGGATCTGCCATTATTGCTAAACTAACAAACTGTAAAGAGTGTAGAAAGGTTATACCGAACGATCCGAGTCCTTCGTTCTTCAACCATCATCCCACGCTCCGTTGCGGCTGCTCCGATCACTTCGATCTCCGATCTGCTCGTCCAGGTGGCACCACATCACTGATTCTTTAAACGGGCTCCCGCCTCTGACTCGAGGCAACTCGGTCGTCAAGTTTGCTAAAAGAGACGACCAAGAATGATGTAGAGAATGAGTAGATGACTTTGTCTCACTTCGTCCAAGTCCGTGGACGATCGGTTAATGAAGTTGCCGAAGGAATCGGGTGATGGAATGAAATGAGCTGTGAAATTCCATACACCCCAAGTGCTATCATAATCTTTTCACAAATGAAAACCTCAAGTGAGTGAGAGAGAGAGGAGGGGCCGGCCTCTTATAGCAAAGAGGGAGGTGATCGTAGGAGAGGGGGGTGACCATAGGAAAAATATCATGTGTGAACACATGAAAAAATCAAGCATAAAGATCTTAAGCAAAACAAGAAATGGTTGAAATCAAAGCATGAGTCATTAACCTTGTCACCAATTTCTAGAACCTTCTAGAACCTTCTAGAAGCATGACTCACTCTCATCCAAGAAAAGATAAATCCGTCTTTAACCGAATGTTAAAAGACGGCTGATAGAAAACTGGAAACTGGCAACTTCCAAAAGTGATCCTGAAACGAATTTCAGGACAACCCCGTAACTGTATAAATATACCCGCACTTGTATTACGACCGAATACAAATGCAACTGAGACAAAGATATTATACCTACTCAATATAATACTCGGATCCGGCTTAAACCAAAGCCGACCAGTATCATCTGCCCGAAAACTGACACGTGCGTAAACGCACGTGCATTTTCCGAACCCTGCCATAAAACCATACGGCCTCTACAACATTTCGCCCGAACTTGGGAAACTTTCTGTGGGGGACTCTAATGACTCGTCAGTACCCTGGCAGTGGGTTTAACCACAAACCGTCAGCGGCACTAGCTATGCGTAACGGTTGCCCACGGACTGACCTCAAGGGAAGCCGATGAGCGAACTCAAGGGAGGCCGATGAGCGAACTCATCCGGAAACCCTACTGAGCCTAACAGTGACAATGTATATACAGTCCGGTCCGTTCGTCAATGAGTATCGCATATCCGCCTAGGGGGCTAGTAACGTCAGACCCCCAATAGCAGTATAAGTCGTGTCCGAGTGTAGCCCAATAACACCCTGAGATACTACTGGAGTACCTACCAGTAAATCTCCTGCCATGGCCATGGACTTTGTGTAATGGCTCTCCTAGACACAGCACGACCTCGCCCCCAATACCGGGAGAGACGAATCCCCTGCCGATCCGCTCACGTGCCTCCATATGGCTCGGGACTGTACCCAAAAGCTACCTGTTTGCACGACTCCTTTGAGCCGTGGTAGGGTAGAAATCAAAGCACAGTGGGAACTCACACGAGACAAATGACGACCTCAGGTCGATGAACTAACCTGTACACATGTCACCAGGGAACTGCTATCTGACGATAGGTATAGTACTAACTAGCAGATTCCCGGCGAGTCCTGTCCGGTGTACTCATAACCCAATGAGCACCTGTATACATCTTAGGTGATCCAACTGACACCAGTGGCTTGTGAGACCTGCCACCGCCCCTCGTCGGGGTCTCGACTGTATACACTAGTCTACTCCGGAGTATCGATGCCCTGTCTCGAAACTCCCACGACTAGGGACCACAATTAAGGATATGCATATAAACTACCCAACTCTCACGTATATGATCGCCATCATACTGTTGGTAGTAAAGCAAGATCCTAAGGGCTCTATCAAAGTGTAACATGCAATCAGTCACCTGAACATGTACACGACTGATAAAGGCAAACCAGATAGCATACTATCATCTCGAGTAAGACTGTTCTACCGGTATAGGTCCTCCGCAATCATTGCAATCACGTACCTGCGATCCAATAATTGACTATGAGGGCACTATCTCCAACAATCTCCCACTTGCACTCAAGGCTAATTATTGCGATGTCGACTACTCACAGCCCGTGTGAAACCGAACATCCAACTCCTCTACTAATCAGTTTCACAAAGCCCGTTTGTAAAACTATTGTGTTCGAGAAATAGCCTCAGTGAGTGGATCCGCCTAGATGTTTCTTTCTATATCTCTCTTAATCTCAAGTTCGCGGAGAAAGCCATCTCCCGAATTGAGTAATACCTGTCTTAGAATATGTCTGGATATCTGATGGGACCTAGTTCATAAGTGAACTCCAAATCCAAACTTCTTAGACTGTATCGATCACTGAACCTAATCAGTATCCGGCACCATGCCACCCACAGTATCCTCTTGGACCACCTGTCCACAATACTGTCCCTCATCATCAGAGGGAAAAACTATAACTCTGACAATCTCTCTGTCAACCATGTCACCTTTGAAGCTTGGAATGATAACCGTCTCCCGAAGGAGGCTGCCGTCATCAAATCCGTAGAACATCCACTTATGTTCTAAAACTGCTTCCTTATATCTCTCCAGGATTGGATTAATACAAACTTATCGCATCTAGTGCAAAAACAACATCTGGTGTGGTACTTGACGCCTCACGATTGACTCAATTGCCTAAGCAAGTGATCTGCCAATCATGCACAGCCCTCTCCCCTTTAGTCTGTAAGACATCTTTAGAGAGGGTGACTCCATCACCTGCAGGTACACCACCATGCTAGGAGTCAACTATTCTAAAAACCATTAGAATACTGTCAAAGTACCCACATTGGGAAACTACCCAAATCCAGATCTAAAACCATAGATCCAGAAACCAGAATGTCAAATATTATATCCATATCCTGTCTGGAGAAACAACTGTGTGACGACCACAGTACAACCGATCGTAGTATAGGAATTTTACTTCCTACTCTATGTATGTCATCCAGATACCATGACATCACACCCTACTACCTTCTTAACAGATCCATCCCCTATTCTGATTGAAGTCAAACCCATGACTGTCACATCAAAATTAGATGATCTATCTCCGCTATAACTGCTCTAGTCTATAAATAGACATAAGCTACTTGCCCACCATGCTTCCGTTGCTCCCACTGACTACGACAACCCTCCTACCGGGTCTCATAACCTGGAACAACAGTAGTGTCAAGTCTGGGTAGATAAGAACCTCCCTGTCACCGTCCTTGAGCCTACCGAAGTACCTCTCGGGTGTCTGAGGTTACCCACCATATCTGCGGAGTGGCTATTGGAATGTCAAACCTGATTGAATATATAGGTCCTATTAAATTTTCCGTAATCGTTCGCGGTTCTGGAATCATTTCCAGTTCTACCATACTCCCACTACTGTTTTCTGAAAAAGATCCATTTTACTAAAACTGTGGCGAGTCAAGAACAATATCACTATTGATCTTCCAAATGGTAGAATATCAACCCTCGTCATAGCCAGGGTCAACCCACAAACAGCCATTACAGAAACGTGCCCTGAGTTATCCAGAGTCTGGTTTTAAGCATAAGCTGGACAACTCCCCATACCTTAACATCTTTTAAGGTACGATCCATTCTATATCCAATACAGAAACTTTAGCACTTATTTAATTGGAACCAGATTCAAATCATGCAGCTGTCTCCAGTGCATATCAACTTAATGGAAAGAGGCTAATCAGCATTACTCAACTTAGGAATCCATCCAATTATGAGTAACCTGAAAGAGAAACACGTTTCTCAAAACCATCACTATCATCTAAATACCAATCACAAGAATCTACATCTTCGATCTCTTTGAAGAATCCCGATACTTGTGATACCTGGTTCTCTACTTTATTCTTATACCCACAACTTCTCAAAACTTAGACCTTGTATTTCTACGAAACATTTGTCTAAAAACTAGAGAAGTTATAAGTAAACAGAACATAGTACGAGGACCTACCCCTTTGTCTTGAAGGACACTGGACAACATACAATACTCTGTATAAGTCCGCTGAGTTAAACAACTCAAAATCTGTGCGTCGTAGGTTGAAAACTGTACCCTGGCGATTTCCTCAAATATCACCAATTACAACGAATTCCGATATAATGAGGATAATCACCTAATTCCCAATAACTTACTCCCACTCATCATCTGTAAAACCATACAGATATGAGAATGAAACCTGGTAAATACATACCCTTGGAGTAAGTATCTAATCGGGAAAACAGTTTTTCTATAACAATGCACTGAAACATGAAAATGTTTCGTAGGGGCATCCTGGTATTCATAGTAATGCCTCTTCCATAATCCAATTCATGACTTCAACCGTATACTTTTTTGCCGTCTCTCCAAATCCCTTTATTTGTCTTTAGTCGTTACCTTCTGTACACCATCGTTAGGCTAAATGGTTTTCTTCCTTCCCTACCGTTCGGCACCAGCCTATGGTTTGGAAGAAGACTATCCAGTAAGCATAATAGGTGTACCCTCCTAAACCAAGGAGTACTCGTATCTTGAGAGAAGGTGACGATAAAAGACAACTGAATAATACCTTATTCCTTTAAAGGTGAAATAGGAGTGGCGATGAAGTACGCGGTTTTGGTCGTGAATGATATCAGTCGCAATTTACTTTGCCCTCTTTCTAATCCCTTTATTTTGTCTTTACATATTACCTTCTGCACACCCTACTTAGGCTAATTGGTTTTCTTCATTCCCTACCTTTCGGCACCTGCCTATGGTTTGGAATAAGACTATCCAATAAGCGTAATAGGTGTACTCTCCTAAACCAAGGAGCTCTCGCAACCTGAGAGAAGGTGATAATAAAAGACAACTGAATAATCCAATTCTATTTCTCCTGAACCTGGATCCATCCTCGAAGAAGTCCCTTCGAGTTCGTATATAACCATACGATGGATCTATCCAATGGAAGTGGATATCTGTAGTAAAACGGGTGTTCTGAGAAATGCAAAGGGTAGAAGAAGGAGTGGCAATGACTTATGCAACATAGACAATCCAAAAGCCAGTATTTTAAGAAGGTTCGGTCAACCTAGTCACTGAGTCATAGTCTAGGGTCGGTCAAAGGTCGCTGCCAAAGAGAGAGAGAAAAGAAACACTCTGCGTGCACTCTAACCTAGATCAGAATGGTTATCACTTTATCTAATCCGGAAACCTCCCACTGTCCTGTCAAATTCTCCTCCAAACCTAAAAGAAGAATCAATCGGGATCACCCGAAGAGTAAACCAACTCATCAGTGGGAATCGGGATCCAACTCTCATCGCATGATAACGTGATGGAATGCATCCACGTTACTCATACTCCAGAAGGTATGCGCATACTTGGCAAGTTTCAGTTTCTTTAGAAACTCCCGATCTGATTTTTGCCCCATGCTCTTATAACTTTGGCTTTGGTCAAAATGTCATAAGTCACATGCCAAGTTCTACCCGTCACTATCTTGTCAATTTGAACCCACCCGCACATGCCCCTGACTTTGGCCAATCGGCAGAACGACTGTCCCAAACTAACTCATCTATCTATGCAACAATTGAATACCCAGCAGCTACCAAACACTATGCCTTAACTTTGGCTAAAATACATAGCTTGAATACTACTGAATACTCAAAAGAAGTGACGGAGGGCTACGGCTGGTTTTTGGCGAAAAACCTTTAACGTAGTGAACTTGATATCGCTGAAGGAACCTGATAGCTTTTTTAAAATATAGTGGCGAAAACCTTTTGCTAAAGAAGTCATTCCCGATGAAGGGATCTCGGCTCTTTCCTCGTGGAATGAGGTGCAGGATATTCCACTGAATACCGCTATGCAAAGCAACTTGTAATCGACTATAGTGAAGTAATTACCCTGACGCAAACATCTGCCCAAGGGGTCAGTCCCGGTGAAGGGATATCGGCCCTTGCCTCGTCGAATGAGGTGCAGGATATTCCACTGAATACCGCTATGCAAAACAAAAGGAAATGTCTTTGCAATAACAATTTTTAAATTTGTTCCAACAACTGTAAACAGGTTTGTTTTACTTTTTGCATTGATCAGAATCAACGCAGTCCCATCAATAATCACACCAGAAAAGAACGAAAAATAAAATGTACGTATATGCCATCCGCATTCGTCACTGGGTCCCGTCATCACCCGTTAGGTTACTTAACTAACGACAGAGCGGGGACTGGACTAGCGCGGGTGTAAAACATATACAACATCTAATAGTATATAAACCAATATACATAATCGCTCCAGGCGTGATAATATGCAACATTACAGAAAAGTAATAAGCATCACAGAACAATACAGATAATCTGGGATCCCCGAGTTTCACAGAGCCACTGCTGAAACCCGACGTTCCCCTGTCGTGTGGATAGCCTGTGCAATGAAACCTAGACCCCTACGGGTGCGGCAAGTTACCCGCCAAAACCTGAAGCGAGGTAGTCCCCACAGCATAGTGAATGGAATACCCGGCACTTCACGGAATCCGGTAAATTGAGCACCCCTCCTTGGGTCAACCTGTACCCCCTATGAGTGCGGCGAATAGTCTGCCAATTCTAGAGTGGGACCCCTCTGCCTCTCAAAGCCATGAGATGCGGACCCGTTGCCCTCCAGAACCTGGCTATCTGTGCACTCCGTCGCGGGGCAAAACCTAGTACAGTAATGAAAAATAGTACAACAGGTACATCGACCGCAACCTGATCGTGCCCCAAAAGAATATTATACAACAGGCAGTGACGGCAGTCCACATGTTGGACGCTCGCCCCGCAATATCAAATGTACAAATAAACTCAAACTGCACTACCATTGCACACTGCTATCCACCACGACAAATCCGCAACATCACAGCACAACACAGAACATCAACGCGAATGTCACGTTCGCAAACCCGTCTAAAAGAACTATAGCAATCGGACGCGGTTTACCGATCAAATGACATTCCCGGTCGGAGATATAATGTAAGCACTGTAAACTAACATGTTTAAATTTCGATCGACTAAATATCATAAAGTGGGCCCCACGCAAATCTGCTGCACAGTAACAAAATCTGGGCCCAAAATATATATACCAAAAACCCCAATTTCCAACATGGAATGCACTGTAGAAAACTGAGTGAGTGATCCCACTTTCCTGCGACGGATCCGCGGCCAAGACAACTGCTTGGGACGCGGATCCGCGGTGGAACAGTGGATTCACTTCCTCGAATTTCTACAGTATTCCTCAAAAACCCTGCTTGATTTTCTGGTATGTGTAAAATTAATTTTGGAAGCCATTTAAAATCGACAGAAACTGTCAAGCTTGGATTTTGCAGTTTTTGATTTCCGGTTCGATCGATGTTTTAAACGCGTTAGCACAAGTTAGTATAGCAAAATGGTGAGGCTCTGATACCACTGTAAGTCTACGCTAGCGCCCCGGCCGTCTACAGACGCCAAATACGGAATAAAAACTTTTTAACTGGCGCTATCGTATACTTTAACCCGGATCTGCCATTATTGCTAAACTAACAAACTGTAAAGAGTGTAGAAAGGTTATACCGAACGATCCGAGTCCTTCGTTCTTCAACCATCATCCCACGCTCCGTTGCGGCTGCTCCGATCACTTCGATCTCCGATCTGCTCGTCCAGGTGGCACCACATCACTGATTCTTTAAACGGGCTCCCGCCTCTGACTCGTGGCAACTCGGTCGTCAAGTTTGCTAAAAGAGACGACCAAGAATGATGTAGAGAATGAGTAGATGACTTTGTCTCACTTCGTCCAAGTCCGTGGACGATCGGTTAATGAAGTTGCCGAAGGAATCGGGTGATGGAATGAAATGAGCTGTGAAATTCCATACACCCCAAATGCTATCATAATCTTTTCACAAATGAAAACCTCAAGTGAGTGAGAGAGAGAGGAGGGGCCGGCCTCTTATAGCAAAGAGGGAGGTGATCGTAGGAGAGGGGGGTGACCATAGGAAAAATATCATGTGTGAACACATGAAAAAATCAAGCATAAAGATCTTAAGCAAAACAAGAAATGGTTGAAATCAAAGCATGAGTCATTAACCTTGTCACCAATTTCTAGAACCTTCTAGAACCTTCTAGAAGCATGACTCACTCTCATCCAAGAAAAGATAAATCCGTCTTTAACCGAATGTTAAAAGACGGCTGATAGAAAACTGGAAACTGGCAACTTCCAAAAGTGATCCTGAAACGAATTTCAGGACAACCCCGTAACTGTATAAATATACCCGCACTTGTATTACGACCGAATACAAATGCAACTGAGACAAAGATATTATACCTACTCAATATAATACTCGGATCCGGCTTAAACCAAAGCCGACCAGTATCATCTGCCCGAAAACTGACACGTGCGTAAACGCACGTGCATTTTCCGAACCCTGCCATAAAACCATACGGCCTCTACAACGTTTCGCCCGAACTTGGGAAACTATCTGTGGGGGACTCTAATGACTCGTCAGTACCCTGGCAGTGGGTTTAACCACAAACCGTCAGCGGCACTAGCTATGCGTAACGGTTGCCCACGGACTGACCTCAAGGGAAGCCGATGAGCGAACTCATCCGGAAACCCTACTGAGCCTAACAGTGACAATGTATATACAGTCCGGTCCGTTCGTCAATGAGTATCGCATATCTGCCTAGGGGGCTAGTAACGTCAGACCCCCAATAGCAGTATAAGTCGTGTCGGAGTGTAGCCCAATAACACCCTGAGATACTACTGGAGTACCTACCAGTAAATCTCCTGCCATGGCTATGGACTTTGTGTAATGGCTCTCCTAGACACAGCACGACCTCGCCCCCAATACCGGGAGAGACGAATCCCCTGCCGATCCGCTCACGTGCCTCCATATGGCTCGGGACTATACCCAAAAGCTGCCTGTTTGCACGACTCCTTTGAGCCGTGGTAGGGTAGAAATCAAAGCACAGTGGAAACTCACACGAGACAAATGACGACCTCAGGTCGATGAACTAACCTGTACACATGTCACCAGGGAACTGCTATCTGACGATAGGTATAGTACTAACTAGCAGATTCCCGGCGAGTCCTGTCCGGTGTACTCATAACCCAATGAGCACCTGTATACATCTTAGGTGATCCAACTGACACCAGTGGCTTGTGAGACCTGCTACCGCCCCTCGTCGGGGTCTCGACTGTATACACTAGTCTACTCCGGAGTATCGATGCCCTGTCTCGAAACTCCCACGACTAGGGACCACAATTAAGGATATGCATATAAACTACCCAACTCTCACGTATATGATCGCCATCATACTGTTGGTAGTAAAGCAAGATCCTAAGGGCTCTATCAAAGTGTAACATGCAATCAGTCACCTGAACATGTACACGACTGATAAAGGCAAACCAGATAGCATACTATCATCTCGAGTAAGACTGTTCTACCGGTATAGGTCCTCCGCAATCATTGCAATCACGTACCTGCGATCCAATAATTGACTATGAGGGCACTATCTCCAACATGACGGAGTTGATTTTGTTATGTATTGATGATTTCAGAGCCCCGACGATTTGAGTGTTTTGCTAAATGTTTTAGTATTTGGAAGGGGAGTTTTAATTTAAATTCGGGGACCGAATTTCTTAAAGGGGGGAAGATTGTAACGTTTTAAAAATAATTAAATAAATAATTAAATAAATAATTAAATGAATAAAAGTGTTTAAGCGAATTTTATGATTTTCGGTAAAGCAAAATGTATTTTTCGTAAAATCAAACCGCAATTGTTTTTCATTATAAATTCAAAAATACCTATTTAATTATGTAATTACTATTAAATAGTGTTTATTTAGCCACTTATAAATTTTTAGTTTAATAAAATATTTTTCCTAAATTAATTATTTTAAATATTAACATAAGCTTTATTTTTACACTAAATTAGTGTAAATTACAAATTTAAATGGTTTTAATTTGTAAAAATGAACCATGGCATGTTAGAAATTAGTGTGTATCATGAAAAATTTATTTGTAAATTTTTCCTATTTTCTAGAGCTTTCTTGAGTTGCTATAGTAAACAAATAAATAAATAATTAAATAAACCATGAAAAGACCTTTAAGTGATATTTCTCCTCTTGAAACTTCTACACTTTTCCTTAATCATTTCTTTCTCTCTGTCACTCCCTCAAGGCCGGCCACAACCCCCCATGGCTGCCCCCCCACCCCATTTCCCACCTCATTTTTGCACAAAAATCCATCAAAATACATCAAAAATTCAACAAAAAATACACAAAATCCTAATCTCTTCATACCCTTTATTCTCTACCCTTTTTTATATGGATTTTGGAGTGGGAAAGCATGTATTTTGGAGGCTCATTTCTTGTTTGGACTTCACATTTTGGAGGTATAATTTTCTTTCTTTTTATTTATTGTTATTAGATGATCATTTAAGCTTAATTAGATTTAATGAATTAATTCTATGTTTTTTTAAAAAAAATGCAAGTTAGGGTTGTAAATTCAAGTTAGGGTTTTTAATAATTAATTAGGGTTATAATAGTTAGTTTAACACTTTTAGAATTTGAAAATATTGCATGGTTGTTAAATTGTAAAATTTTCATTTAAAATTGTTTTAAATAAGGAAATTAGCTAACTAGATTTTTCTAAAATGTGTTTGTGGGTAATATAAAATTCCAATTTAAGTTGCTATCATTAGATGGTAATTTTAATGAGAATATTAGCACATTAATTGGATGAAAAACTTAGTTTGATCACTAGATTACTTTGATAATTGGAAAAATAGTAATAAAATGCTATTATTTTGTAAACTAGATTTTAGGAATTTCTAAATAAATGTGATTAAAAATATAATTTATGGTTTCATTGAATCATTATCATTATGAATTGTGGTTTAATACATTAATTCATGCAAATCATGTTTTGTGGTGGAATTGTGGTGCTTTGCTTGAAAAATGTTGAAAATTGTTAAATGTTGCAAACTAGAAATTTCAAATTAATATAAGTTTGTGTAATAAAAATATAGTAACGGTTTGTATAGTCTAGTTATGATATATAATGAGTTTTATAACTATTGGTTTCATTTAAATGTCAAGTTTTGATGAAAAACGGTAAATTGGCAATTTCGGGTTTTACGAAATTGGACGGTTTGATGGATTTTAGGGTTTCGATGGATTTAATCGTGTTTTATGGTATAAGTAATGTGTTTCAAAACTACGAGTTATTTGTTAATGTTTATCTCGATCCATCGGAGTTTGTACGCCGATATCGAGCGATATTTGGTTCTTTTTCATGGACGGGACATAGGCTTTAACCTATGCTGGTTCATTGCGTCGTTTTGACTTTCGTATGCGATTCAGTTTACGATAATATTTATATGTTTGCGTTTAGGTACCCTTCAAGTGGACTGCGGGCGATGAAGAGGAGGATGGCGACACCGTCGTCGGCAGACATGGACCAGGTGAGTAGATGCATATCTACGGGGGGAAGTCGGGTGGATGGCGTTTAGCACCCCCGCAACGTAGAATAGGAATAGTACTTATTGACATTAGGAAACCAGATGTGACCCTAGTAGGACCCTAGTATTGACCCTAGGCTGGACTAGAATGATTTAGGAAAACCATATCAGAGGATGAGTACTTTGGGAAAGGTTCGTAGGTTTCTGATAGAAACACACACGCACACACTAAAACTCGACATGGAATATACGTATATGTGTATACGTATATAAAACTAGGTATAGGTGTATATATATATACAACACGTATATGGGATTCATTGATGTGATATGATATTTGAGGCATGATGAAACAGTATAACTGGGCTTGATGCCGTGATTCTTGACTATACAGTCGTATTAAAGTGTTAGCGGATCATTAGAGAATGAGATAATGAACATGAATATATAAATTATAAAGAGTGGTGGTGATATTGATGTACATGGGACGCTAGAATAGTACCCGGACTGTAACTTGTGACTGATCACGATATGATATATGTATAACTTGATTACAACATTATATTGGTGTCACCTGATGCCGATATCATATAAGTATGATCTAGTCACAATATGACACATATGACATGATATTTCTGAGGATAAACTAATGGTGCTTATCATGATGGCAATGATATATGATTGATGTATGCGATCACAGTTTAACACCTTGATCATGAGATGTGCTGATGATGACATTATACGAATGAGGAGACACCTAGGAGATACTCGACCGTACCCCGATATTGGGATGCCGTACGATGGATTTTACCGTACGAGGCTTAGATTTGATGATTGATCCGCACTCTTGATTCGAGGAAGCCGTACTACGTACGTGACGCTATTGAGGCGGGATCGCCGACTATTAGAGATATTGATTCAGACCTTAGGTAGACTCTAGTTTCTTACTGACTAGTCTATTAGGTTTAGTTCCTTAGGATGTTAGATGGACACTGGTTTAGGTTCGACTCACATAGTGGTAGTTGTACTCGTATCTCGCAGAGGAGTGGATAATGCACATCTGTATTTACATTCATACTGTAATTATCATGGTGCATGTTCTTTTATATGTTGCTATAATCAGTATAAACTTTACCTGTTAGGACACCAGCACTATTACCGATGATGCGCATATTCCACGCACACTTATTTGCCGGCTCACACACATCATCATCGGTAATTGCTATGTCACGTACACTTTAGATCATATTGACTTTTATGGATAGAATCAGTTAACAACTAGACCGCTATAATATTGTGATTATTCTCTGACATTAGTACAGACATGATATTTATTGCTTAGACATTCATGCATTCATATTTTCATATTATCATGCAGTAGTATGGGCATATGCCGACACTTATCATATGCTTACTCATGATTTTGAGATTTGGATTTCTATGAGATTTCTGGATTTTTGGGGAAAACCGCAAAAATATATAAAACTTCTCTCTCTCTCCTCTTCTCTTTTTAAAATAAGATGCCGTTTTCTCGTGATGTATGTGTCGTCCACCATGAGATTTCATGTTTTCTGTTGGATTTCGAGACTCGATTCGAGGAGTGGATGAACCGTCTCGGGTACATGGTGGGCCCGGTATGGTACCCCGGGGCAAGAAGATCGAGTTGTAGACGATGAGCCTGGCAGGGGAAGGCTACCTACCGGTGATGTCTGGCGCGGCGGATATCCGGAGGATACCGACCGTTGTCGTAAGATTTGATGATATGGGCCGATCCGGACTGACGGAGCCCGAGATATTGAGACTTGAGATTACATGTGTTGTGTCGATGCTTGACACGGACTTCCATGGATTTCATTGTTGAGATTTCAGATTCTTATACACATTTTGCTATGATAACAGCTAAAGATTTCTTATACATATATATCTGGATTTCAGGATTTGTTACTTTACATTCATGGTGCATGCATTTCATTTCATATGAATAGTATTATATGAGGCACTGACACGAGCACGGAGTATCTGCACTTACACGTAGTATTACCCTGCTATTACTAGATGATTGGGATATAGTAGTGTATTATTATGACCTAGGATAGCGTCATGCATTCGATTTCTTTTCGTAGATGTCTTCTACTCACGAGTTGGCAACTCACCCCCGTTGTGCCAAATTCTTTATAGGTTCGATGTACAGGTTTCCGTGGCAGCTTGTTGGCACATCTTTTTTTCAGGGTGATTTGCACGGTAGGTTGGTTCACTTGTATCCGAACCACCATTGTACTTTTATTCATTCATTTGTATCTAGTAAGCTCTATCAACCATATTTGTATTACTTGATAAGTTTATAGGACCAGTCTTTTATTTCGACCTTAGAGTCGCACATGTATTATTCAGATCTGGTGGTTTTGTTTTCTTTTGAGTTTTGAGCCTCGCCTATTGGCGTTGTATATTATTGTGCTTGCTGTGGTTGTTTCCGCCTGTTGGCGTTGATGCTAGCTCCCGTTTGGGGATGCTTTTTATTGTTTATGTATATTATACTTGTTGTACCCGTTTGGGGGCCAGTTTTTACAGAGGAGACTCTGCCGAAATTTTTGGTAAAATTTGCTGATGATTTTATACTTCTTTTCTTTTACTGCTTCTTCTTCTTTTTCATGGTTTAGATTTCTGGGCTTCGGCTTACTTAGGTTACGTGGCGCCTTTAGACGCTTCGTAATCTAAGTGCCGGTCACGTTCCGTACTTTCGGTTCGTGACACTAGCAACACCTGAAACACCAAAACACAGAGACTGGAACACAATGAAAATTTCAAGCCAAAACTCCATAAAAGACCCGAGGTGGCCGATTTTTGGGCCTTTGTGGCTGGCCATAACATGCCCAAATTGCTTCAAATTTTCACAGTGTTCATATTATATCTCATACAACATTCTGCAGTTGCTAATAAAAATTTTAGAGGCCATTTAAAATTCGACAGAACCTTGATTTTAATGTTTCAAGTTACGGAGTAGTTTCGGTTTCGTAATCTAACAAACATCGTTTAAATCTCTAGCTTGGCTCTGATACCACTGTAAGGTTACTTAGCGTGGCAGCAAGGTTTCGGGAGGCATCGTCCATGCCGTTTTCAAAAATTTGTCGTTCTAAAGAACCCTAACCCTAGAATCTTAACTAGATATTTAAACGAACAAATAATGTTAACATCTTAACATCCTAAGTGAATGAGGAATGCAACCTTTGTAGACTGATCCTTCACTTCTAAAGCTCCGTGTAGTAGTCCCTTCGCTCCAAGTAGTGAACTCCCGAACTCTAGTAAGGGTTAACATGAAGAAATGAACAACCTTGCTCGATGTCTTCGAGGCCGAAGATGATCTACGTCGAGGAGACTCAAGCTTATGCTACCTCTTCAGTATTTGTAGATTAGTGAAGCAAACACCCTAAACTAAATAGCTAATATAGTAAAGGATGATGAAGTAGGAAATGGGCTCACTTTAGATTTTATTCTCATAATATTTTCTCACCTTGAGAAAAGCTAGTGAGCTTTCTCATTGAGGAAGAAGAAGATCATGTGAACAATGAGAGAATGAACTCAGGAGGTGAGAATAGCAACCATGGGTGAGTTAGTTTCATACACTAACTCATGTAGAGAATAAACCATGGCTAATCAATAATGGTTGGGTTAATAAATATCTATAAGTAAAACAAAATTAGTGGACTTGGTCAATGGTTCCACAAGCTTCTACAAGCTTTAACCATGTGAGTTATGTTAGTTATATGTATGCCCTAGAGGCCATTATTATGCATATGATGTATATTATAGTGGATGCTTGGATATATATAAAGTGGACTTTCTTGCTTGACATAATAGTATGCTATCTGGTTTTTCTTTGTCTTAACATGTAGACTTGTATTGTAATACTGTCTTGCTCTCACATATTGATAAAGCCTTTATGATATGTACTTGACTATCAGGACTATGATGGAGATCATACTAGTGGGGACAGGGTAGTTCACAAGTACACTTTTAATTGTTCCTAGTCGAGGGAATATCGAGACAGGGCATCGATATTCCAGATTAGACTAGCGTATACGCTTCTTGACCCATATGATGGGTGATGGATGATCCCACATCCATTGTGTTTGACATCAAAGATGGTATACGGGTGCTCAATGGAGACTGGGTATACTGAACAGGACTCGCCGAGGACTCCTATGTGGTAGTATATCTATCGTCAGATAGCAGTCCTCTGGTGACACTGGTACAGGTTAGTCTTTAGACCCGAGATCATCATAGAGTCTTGTGCGGCTCCCACTGTGCTTTGATTTCCTCCCTACCACGCTCAAAGGAGACATGCAAACAGGTGGATTTTGGGTACAGTCCCGAGTCGCATGGAGGCAATGAGCGATAGGAAGGGTTTCGTCTCTCCCGGTATTGGGGGTTGATGTTGCGCTATACTCGATTGGCTATAACTGGAAGTCCCTGACCAGGGCTGCTGCCGAGATTTACTGATAAGTGTTATCAATAGTTTCTCGAACCGTTATAGGCCAGACATCGGCATGACTTATCATATTACTAGGGTCTGACGATTTCCACCCCTAGACATGATATGCGACATATCAGACGAAGAGACCGGACTATACGATAGTGTTACTGATAGGATCCATAGAGTCTATGTACATGCTTTCTTGTTGATCATCATATCGATCAATACCCGGGTAGCCGTTACGTCCAGCTAGTACCGCTGACGGCTTGTAGGTGACTGATGTGATCATCACCTGCTGCTGGCGTATTGACGAGTCTTTAGAGTCCTATACAGAAGTTCCCTGGTTCAAGTGAAACGGAGTAGGATACATATGTGATATGTGTGTGGGCCTGATTAAATACGAGTATGTGATACCGTATTGTAATATGGAAATCATCTGTTATCGGTTTGGTTATATGTGATATAACTAGTTTGTCGAATCAAGTGTTGATTCGATAATGTGATATACAGATAAATGATATTAGTCGGTCATATATGATATAACTGGATTATTAGATCAAGTGTTGATTTAATAATGTGATATAATTATATATTAACTAATATCATTAGCTCGCTAATTATTCTTCATTAAATATATATTAATATATATTATATATATTAATATATATATGATATATATATATAATAATGAAGCATGGCATTTAAATTTCTATTTTGTGAAATTAGAAATGAGGTGGAAAATGATGCATAGTTGCAAGCATGGGATTTTCTTTAGTTTATTCTTCTTGACTCACTATTCAAGCATGGTTGCAATTTTATGTTGCATAATTCCATGCTTGAATGAGTGAGGGGTCAAGAGTTGCCATTCATTCTAGCTCATTCTCAACACTTAGCCAAAATTCTTGAGTTGCTCCAATGGTTGCTCTCTAGCTTCTTCCTCATCCTCTTGTCATGGCTCAAGCTTCAACCCTCACATGTGATGTAAATCATGAAGCTTGAACACAAACTAGTGAGCTCTTAACATCCCCTACTTCATCATCCTACACTTGACTAGTGATCAAGTGTAGCGTTTTTCATACGCTAAAGAGTTTAGTGTAAAGAAAGCTTGAGTTGTAGGGACTTCGCATGGATCATCTTCGGCACGTAGGTCATCGGAGGAAGCTCGTTCAAAGTCTCAAGAGAGGCCTAGTGGAGTCACGGGACTACTACAGGGAGCAGGTGAAAAGAAGGACCATCTACAAAGGTTGTATTCTTGTTCTTTAGATGTAAAGTAGTTTACATTAGGTTTTGTCTAAATCTTTAGTTCAAGATTCTAAGTTTAGGGTTCGTTAGCATGGCAATTTTTTGAAAACGGCATGGACGATGCCTCCCGAAACCTTGCTGTCGTGCTAGGGAACCTTACAGTAGTATCAGAGACAGGCGAAAGATTTAGGCAATGTTTGTTAGATTATGAAATCGAAACTGTTCCGAAACTTGAAACACGAAAACACGGTTTCTGTCAAATTTTAATGTCTTCGAAAGTTTTTTTAAACAACTGCAGAATGTTATATGAGATGTAACATGAACACTGAGAAAATACGGACCCATTCCACCGGTTTTTGGCCGAGCACATGCCTCCAAAATCCGAACATGCCGGCCCCAGTTCATCTTCTGGGCTTCGTATTTTTTTGGTGTTCTGGTCTCTGGGTTTTGGTGTTTCAGGTGTTGTTTGTTTTTGCTAAAATTTCATAAGATGTTAATTTTCTATAAAGGCAACTCGGAGTGTTTCTTAGTAGTAATTATAACTATATTTCGGGTTATTTAGACGGTGTTAAAAAGTTGGAACTGATATCAAATACCCATTTTAACCCTTACCGGAAAATTTTCCAAGAGTTGGATTTTTTCCGAGTTAAAGAACATTCAAATATCGTGCAAGTTATTCGATGGACCCTCTAGAAGAACAAAACCCTAACTCGATTTTATCACCGTAAGAACAGCCGCCAAACCCTCGGGTTTGCGGTGGTTCCGCGGCGCCATAGGTGAGGCAAGGGTTGGCCCTTCTACGGTTGGTCCATAGGTACTGTGGCATGTTATGAGTATTTTTAAACTGTGCTCAAGTGTTGAGAATTTTGGGTTATATTGGGTGTTTGTTGATTCGATCGGAATGTTTAATATCATCTAGCTTTTTGATGACATGTGATGTTATGTGTTACTTCGATATGTTATATTGGATCGTCGTGTTTTGAATAGCCGGGGGTTTTTATGTGAGATGAGAATTTTTATTTTCATTCATGTAAAATTCATTGTATGTAATATTTTTTTATTGGGGAACTTCTGGGTTGAGGATGATGTTATAAGTCTACGGTAGCACCCCGCCCGTTTTTCCGAGGCCAAAATGCGGAAACGAAAACTTTTTCAAAACTAGAAACCGGCGTATCGTATGCTTATAACCCGGATCGAACCATTAACCTACAACTAGAAACTAGAGAAAGGGTTAGAAAGCTATATCGATCGATCCGTGTCCTTCGGTCTTTGGCCACCATCCCAAGCTCCTCGCGGCATCTCCGGTCTTGATCTCCTTGTCGGAAAGGGCACCACATCTTCGAGTCTTTTTACGAGCTCCCGCTTCATCCGAAGCAACTCGGGCATGAAGTTCGCTAGCCGACGTGTCCAAGGTGTTGTAGAGAATGTTTGTGATCACTTTGTCTCTTGCATCCATTGCTTGGATGGAGGTTGAAGGTGTTGCCATTGATGGAGATAATGAGCTAGAGGAAGAAGAAGAAGAAGAAGCTTTCTTTTTCCTTTTGTGATGGAATGATAAAATGAGAGAGAGAGCTCTAGCATGAAAAATACAAGACCAAAACTTCTATATGGCAGCCTCTCTCTCTCTCTCTTCTTATCATATCATCACAAATCTATCAAATAATGTGACACATGTACAAGAAAAGAGACCATGAGTCACCACTTGTGCATGTGTCACAATAAATGCTCCAAATCATGATATCTAGCTCATAATTACCATTTGTAAATATTAACCCAAATGTTTACAACAATAAAAAGATACGGCAACATCTAAAGTAAACTCGTGACGGATCACAAGGATACCCCTCACCTGTAAATACATACCTGCATCCGCATTCTGACTGAATGCGAATACGATGAGACTAAAGTAATCCAACAAATCTAATACTAGAATCCGGCTTAAACCAAAGCCCACTAGTATGATCCGTCCGATCATGATCCGTGCACTACCGCACGTATATGATCGAACCCTGCAATATATCATACGGCCTCTACAACGTTTCGCCCGAAACTTGAAAATTGTATGTTGGGGACTCTAAAGACTCGTCAATACATTGGCTATGGATTTAACCACTAGCACGTTAGAGGTACTAGCCATACGTAACGGGCCACCAGGTATTGACCAAAAGGGAGGTCGATGAGCGAACTCATCCTGACACCTGTCAGTGACAATATCCATACAGTCCGGTCCGTTCGTTTATGAGTATCGCATGGCGGGCCTAGGGGGTTGGTAAAAGTCAGACCCCCAAAAGCGGTACAAGTCGTGTCGGAGTGTAGCCCAGAACACCCTGAGATACTACTGGAATACCTACCAGTAAATCTACTGCCTTGGCCAAGGACTTCGTGTAATGGCTCTCCTAGACACAGCGCGATCTCACCACCAATATCGGGAGAGACGAAACCCCTGCCGATCCGCTCACTGCCTCCATATGGCTCGGGACTGTACCCAACTAAACCTGTTTGCACGACTCCTTTGAGCCATGGTAGGGTAGTAATCAAAGCACAGTGGGAACTCACATGAGCCAAATGACGATCTCAGGTCGATGAACTAACCAGTACACATGTCACCAGGGAACTGCTATCTGACGGCAGGTATAATACCAACTAGCATGTTCCCGGGGAGTCCTGTCCGGTGTACTCATAACCCAATGAGCACCTGTATACATCTTAGGTGAACCAACTGACACCAATGGCTTGTGAGACCGGCCGTCGCCCCTCGTCGGGGTCTCGACTGTATACACTAGTCTACTATTGGAGTATCGATGCCCAATCTCGAAACTCCTACGACTAGGGACCTTTTAAGGATATGCTTATAGACCCCAGCTCCCACGTATATGATCGCCATCATACTGCTGGCCGTGAAGCAAGAATCCTAAGGGCTCTATCAACGTCATTAGTGACCTGTAAGGTCACCTGAAGCAGTACACGATGATAAAGATAAACCAGATAGCATACTATCATCTTGAGTAAGACTGTCCTACTGTTGGATATAGTGCCCTCAGAGTCAATTATTGGATCACAGGCACGTGATTGCAATGATTGAACGAGGACCTATGCCGGTAGGACAGTCTTACTGGAGATGATAGTATGCTGTCTGGTTTATTTCTATCATCGTGTACTGCTTTAGGTGACCAGACAGGTCGCTATTACACGTTGATAGAGCCCCTAGGATTCATGCTTGACTGCCAGCAGTATGAGGGCGATCATATACGGGGGAGCTGGTAGTCTATAAGCACATCCTTAAAAGGTCCCTAGTCATGGGAGTTTCGAGACAGGGCATCGATACTCCAGAGTAGACTAGTGTATACAGTCGAGACCCCGACGAGGGGCGGTGGCCGGTCTCACAAGCCACTGGTGTCAGTTGGTTCTCCTAAGATGTATACAGGTGCTCATTGGGTTATGAGTACACCGGACAGGACTCGCCGGGAACATGCTAGTTGGTCTTATACCTGACGTCAGATGGCAGTTCCCTGGTGACATGTGTACAGGATAGTTCATCGACCTGAGGATCGTCATTTGTCTCGTGTGAGTTCCCACTGTACTTTGATTACTACCCTACCACGCTCAAAGGAGACGTGCAAACGGGTTTTAGTTGGGTACAGTCCCGAGCCACATAGAGGCAGTGAGCGGATCTGCAGGGGTTCGTCTCTCCCGGTATTGGGGGTGAGGTCGCGCTGTGTCTAGGAGAGCCATTACACGAAGCCCTCGGCCGAGGCAGGAGATTTACTGGTAGGTATTCCAGTAGTATCTCAGGGTGTTCTGGGCTACACATCGACACGACTTGTACCGCTTTTGGGGATCTGACTTTTACCAACCCCTTAGGCCCGCCATGCGATGCTCATAGACGAACGGACCGGACTGTACGGATATTATCACTGACAGGCTCAGTAGGGTGTCAAGATGAGTTCGCTCATCGACGTCCCTTTTGGTCAATAGCTGGTAGCCCGTTATGTATGGCTAATATCTCTGACGTGCTAGTGGTTAAATCCATAGCCATTGTATTGACGAGTCTTTAGAGTCCCCCACAACAAAGTTACTCAAGTTTCGGGCAAAACGCTGTAGAGGCCGTATGGAGATATGGCAGGGTTCGATCAGATACGTGCGGTATTGCACGAATCATGATCGGACGGAAAATACTAGTGGGCTTTGGTTTAAGCCTGATCCTAGTATTGCACAGTGTAGATTTTGTCTCTTTGCATTTGTATTTCGGTCAGAATACAAATGCGGGTGTGTATACACAGTAGCGGGGTTTTCCTGTAATTTATTACGGGATCAGTTTTTTTTGGAGTTGCCAGTTTGCTTTCCGTTTCAGCCGTATTTATTTGTATCTTTCATTGGCCGAAGATTGGTGGAGGAGGGCTTATTTGCATTTGTGCAAATAAGCATTTGTGGAGGGTGATATTTGCATATTATTGTATCATGATAGATTCCCCCACCCTTGACTTCTTGCTTCATGATTATGCTTCATGATTACTTGACTTTTTGACTTGATGATGTGAGATGGTTGTTGAGTGTGGACTTTGGATTGTTATCATTTTTCCTCATGATCACATACCATTCCTCTCACTTGCATTGTTATGTGGCTCCTCTCATTTTTTGATAAAAAACTCTCTCCCATTCTCCTTGCAAGAAGGCCGGCCAAGTTAGGGGCTGTCCCATTTGTGGTGTGGGTGATTTTGGTTGATCTCATATCATTTTTCCTTCACCAAAATTCCTAAGAAAAACTCCATAGTTCATACCCCCACCATATGGCAACCTCCTTCAACCCGAAGAGACAAAGAGTTCTACAAATAACCTACAGCAAACCTTGGGCACGTCGGCTCGCCAACTTCATGCCCGAGTTGCCTCGGTCCAGAGGTGGGAGCCCGTAAAAGTACCCGGCGACGTGGTGCCGTTCCGACGAGGAGGCGAAGACCGGAGATTCCGCGGGAGATCGGGACGACGACGAGAAGACCGGAGGACAAGGATCACTCGGTATATCTCTCTTCCCATCTTGTAGTTAGCTAGTAGTTAGGTTAATGGCCCGATCCGGGATTTTAGTGCGCGGTGGTGCCGGTTTTAAAGTTTAAAGAAAAGCATCGCTTCCGTATTCCGGCGTCGGATTGACGGTCGGGGCGCCGCCGTGCACCTACACCTACCGGTATAGGTCCTCCCTCAATCATTGCAATCACATGCCTGTGATCCAATAATTGACTCTCAGGGCATTATATCCAACAATCTCCCACTTGCACTCAAGGCTAATTATTGCGATGTCGCATACTTACAGCCCGTGTGATACCGAACACCCAACTCCTCTACTAATCAGTTTCACAAAGCCCATTTGCGAAACTATTACATTCGAGGAATAGGCTCAGTGAGTGGATCCGCCCTAATGTTTCTTTCTATGTCTCTCTTTATCTCAAGTTCGCGGAGAAAGCCATCTCTCGAAATGAGCAATACCAGTCTTAGAATATGTCTGGATATCTGATGGGACCTAGTTCATAAATGAACTTCAAATCCAAACTTCTTAGACTGTATCGTCAACCGAACTTAATCAGTATCCTGCGCCACACCTCCCTCAGTATCCCCTTGGACCACCTGTCCAAAATACTGCCCCTCGTCAGAGGAAAAACTATAACTCTGACAGCCACTCTGTCATTCAGGTCACCTTGGAAGCCTGGAATGATAACTGTCTCCTTAAAGAGGCTGTTGTTATCATATCCCTAGAACATCCACTTATGTTCTAAAACTGCTTCCGAATGTCTCTCCAGGATAGGATTAATATCAACTTACTGCATCTCGTGCAAAAAACAACGTCTGGTGTAGTACTTGACATCTCATGATTGACTCAATTACTTAAGCAAGTGATCTGCCAATCATGCACATCCCTCCCCCTTTTAGTCTGTAAGACACTTTTGGAGAAGGTGACTCCATCACCTGCAGGTACACTACCGTGCCAGGAGTCGTCCATTTTAAAACACCTTTAGAATGCTGTCTAAGTACCCAGATTGGGAAACTACCCAAATCTAGATCTAAAACCATAGATCCAGTAACAAGAATATCTGATATAATATCCATGTCCTATGTGGAGAAACCACTGTGTGACAACCAAAGTATAACCGATCGTAGTATAGGAATATCACTTCCTACTCTGTGTATGTCATCCAAATACCAGGGCATCACACCCTACTACCTTCTTAACAGATCCATCCCTTATTCTGATGAAGTCAAACCTATAACTGTCACATCAGAAATAGATGATCTATCTCCGCTATATCTGCTTTAGTCTATAAATAGACATAAGCTACTTGTCCACTATGCTTCCGCTGCTCCCACTGACTACGGCAACCCTTTGGCAGAGTCATATACACGTGCACTTCTAAAGCTAGTTCAGAACGACACTATACTCATCCTCCTGCCGGGTCACATAGCTTGGAACAACAGTAGTATCAAGACTGGGTAAACAAGAACCTACATGTCACCGTCCTTGAGGCTACCGGAGTACCTCTCGGGTGCCTGAGGTTACCCACCATATCTGCGGAGTGGCCAATGGAATGTCAAACCAGATTGAATCTTTAGGTTCTTATCAAATTTTCAGTAATCATTTGCGGTTCTGGAATCACTTCCAGTTCTACCATACTCCCACTACTGTTTTTCTGAAAAAAATCCATTTTTATCAAAACTGTGGCGAGTCAAGAACAATATCACTATTGATCTTCCAGATGGAAGAAAGTCAACCCTCGTCATAGCCCAGGTCAACCCACAAACAGCCATTACAGAAACGTGCCTTGAGTTATCCAGAGTCTGGTTTTAAGTATAAGCCGGACAACTCCCCATACCTTAACATTGTTAAGATATGAACTACTCTATATCCAATATAGAAACAGAGGCACTGATTTAATTGGAACCATATTCAAATCATGCAGCTGTCTCTAGTGCATGTCAACTAAATGGAGAGAGGCCGATCAACATTACTCAACTTAGGAATACATCCAGATATGAGTAACCTGAAAGAGAAGCAAGTTCTCATAATCATTACTATTAACTGAATACCATACACAAGTATCTACATCTTCGATCACCTTGAAGAATCCTGATACTTACAACGCCTGGTTCTCTACTTTATTCTTATACCTATAACTTCTCAAAACTTAGACCTTGCATTTCTACGAAACACATGTCTAAGAACTAAAGAAGTCACAAGTAAACAGAATATAGTACGAGTACCAACCCCTCTGTCCTCATGGATACTGGACAACATACAATACTCTGTATAAGTCCCTTGAGTCTAATAACTCAGTCCCTGTGTGTCGTAGGTTGAAAACTGTACTTATGGTTAAGAAGAATTATACCGCTGTTTAATGCTCCTAACCAAACCATCCACTGATATAGGTAAATGTCATGGACATAATTTCAAAAAGTTATATCTCACTTTATAAAAATAAACATATAGATATATCAATTTGAAATTGGTGCATAACAACGGATATTCAAAACCAAATATTTGCCATCCGGCAAACAACCCAGGCGATTTCCTCAAATATCAGCAATTACAACGAATCCCGATATAATGAGGATGAACACCCAATTCCCAATAATTTACTCCCACTCATCATCTGTAAAATCATACAGATATGAGAATCAAACCTGGTAAATACATACCTTGGAGCAAGTGTCTAATTGAGAAATCAGTTTCTAGTAACAATGCACAGTGTGTAGGGTTCCTAGGCACCCTAATGAGGTCTCACAAGGCATCGAACATGCCATTTTCAAAAATTCTAGGTGCCGAGAGACCCGACTACGGACCGTTTGCTAGAAAACTAGGCGAAAAAGCTAACTAGTTAACACTTAACTAAGGGAATACGGAAATACAACCTTTGTAGATCCGGTGCTCCACCTCCATAGCTCCGCAACAAAGTCCTCTCCGCTGTCCAAATCAAATCCGGGCTCTAGCGTCGGCTTCATCGGAGAATAGGTGAGCAAGGTCGTCGATGTCCATGCCGAAGATGATCTACGTCGAAGCATCACTAGATCAAGCTCCACCTTCACCGAGCCTTGAAAACTTGTGAAGGAAACACACTCTACTACTTGGCAAGAGGTAGAGGATGAAGAAATAGGAAGTGGGTTCTATTTAGAATTGGATTTCTCACTCTTAATCATCAATCACCATTGATAGACCTTAGGTTTTCTTCTTGAGTTGAAGGAAGAAGAAGAAGAATATTATGATAAGAATTATTAGAAAAGAAAAGAATAATAATCCTTATCATAAAAGTAACCATGGTAAAGTGTAGAGAATTAACTTAGGTTAAATGAATGGTTAGGGTCAAGGTATCATGAAGCTTCCACTAAACAACAAAAAAAGCCACCATTCTTTTTCTCCTTTTTCCATCTATTTTCCAAAATGAATAAATAGATAAAGGAAAAGAGAAAAGGAAATAAAACCCTAATCATAAGTTTAACCATGGTTTAATTCTTTACACTTAACCAAGTAAACATGTATCATCAAACATGATACAAGCAAGTGCACAAATCATATCGCATATGAAATGTGCACACCCGAGTAAGAAAATCCATTTAAAGTGAACCGATACTAGTTAATGCAAAGTAATATATCAAATATATAATTATGCATCAAATCATTAAATCAACACTTGATTTAACGATCCGGTCATATCGTATATAACCGACTAGTATTAATAGTAACAACTTATCGAATCAACACTTGATCCGATAACCCGGCTATATCGCATATAACCGATCAATGTCACATCGCGAGAATCGAATACAGTATCACATACTGGTATCATTCTCGGTCCCGCACATATCTCATATGCACTCCTATTTCGTTTCGCTTGAGCCAGGAAACCTCTGTGTAGGACTCTAAAGACTCGTCAATACGCCGGCAGCAGGCGATGATCATATCAAACACCCACAAGCCGCAAGCGGTCTGCTAAACGTAACGGCCACCCGGGTATTGAGCGATCAGAAGATCGACGAGCAAGCCCGCTCATACTCCTGTGAATCCAACCAGTAACACTACCGTACAGTCCGGTCTGATCGTCTAATATGTCGCATATCTCGCCTAGGGATGGTAAACGTCAGACCCCAATAGCTCAATAAGTCGTGTCGATATGAGGTCTATAACACTTCGAGAAACTACTGGTAACACTTACCAATAAATCTCAGCAACCCTGGCCAGGGATTTCTTGTTATAGCCAATCGAACACAGCGCAACATCAACTCCCTATACCGGGAGAGACGAATCCCCTCCTATCGCTCATTGCCTCCATGTGACTCGGGACTGTACGCAAAAACCACCGTTTTGCACGCCCTCTTGGACGTGGTAAGATGGAAATCAAAGCACAGTGGGAACCACACAAGACTCTATGACGATCTCGGGTCAACAGACTACTCTGTACCAGTGTCACCAGAGAACTGCCATCTGACGTGAGGTATAATACCATCTGGGAGTTCTCGGCGAGTCCGTCCAGTGTACCCAGTCTCTACTGAGCACCCGTATATCATCTCTGATGTCAAACACCGATGGATATGGGATCATCCATCGCCCATCTTTATGGGTCGAGAAGGTATACGCTAGTCTACTCTGGTATATCGATGCCCCGTCTCGATACACCCACGACTAGGGACTTTGAAGGATGTACTTATGGACTACCATGTCCCCACTAGTATGATCTGCATCATAGTCCAGGTAGTCAAGTACACATCCTAAGGGCTTTACCAACATGTAACAGAGAGACAATTAGTGTACACGTTAAGGTAAAGATCAACCAGATAGCATACTATCATGTCGAGCAAGAAAGTCCTCCCTATATATGTCCCAGCATCCACTACAATATACATCCTATGTATAGTAATGGCCTCTAGGGCATGCATATAACTAACAATCTCCCACTTGCACTAGGGCCATCTGTAGCAGTGGTTGTAGTATCTCATACTCAACCATCCCATAAAAGTCTCTCTCTGGGAACAGGCCTTTGTGAGTGGATCCGCTGTGTTGTCCTCTGAGTCTACTCTCCTAACCTCGATCTCCCTGAAGATCAACCATCTCCATGATCAAGTGATACTGCCTTAGAATATGTCTGGATCACTGATGGGACGGGCGTTCCTTGGCATAAGCCACAACTCCATTGTCTCACAATGGTAGGAACGTAGTTCATCTCATGAACCAATATACACCCAAACAGCCTCTTTGGTAGCATCTTTAGTAGCGATGTATCCTGCCTTTATCGTCTAGTATGCCACGGTATCTAGCTTGGAACTCTTCCAACATACCGTCCCTTTACTGAGGGTAAAGACAATGCCTGTGACTGACATTCAGTCGTCTTTATCACCCTGGAACCCTTCCAGTGATTCTCCCCAGGATGGGTTGATACCGTCTCACTATAACTAGTGAGAGTCCTAACATCCAATTAGATCTATCTCATAGATCCAAAATCCAGGAGTTAGTAGGTATCATTATGATCCTATATGGAGAATCATTGTGATAAACGGAGATTGACAGAGCGTAGCATAGGAAACTCTTTCCTTATCAAGAGTATGTCATCCACGTACTCTACGAGGATCACCGCCACACTCCCTACTACCTTTTTTTTTATACAAGGTTCATCTACCATTTTGATGATGTCAAACTCTTTGACTACTTCATCAAAACAGACGTTCCAACTCCGCGATGCCTGCTTTATCAAATAAAGCATCTTGCACACGTTTCCGCTGCTCCCACTGTCTACGAAGCCCTCTGGCTGTGTACTTATAGACGCTCTCTTCTAAATCATCATTTAGAAAAGCTGTCATGACACCCAACCACCAGATATCGTAGTCATGGTATGCAGCCGTGGCAAGTAGGATCTGGATGGACTTAAGCATAGCTACTGGAAAAGGTTTCA
Source organism: Agapanthus africanus (assembly GCA_030015575.1). Taxonomy (NCBI): domain Eukaryota; kingdom Viridiplantae; phylum Streptophyta; class Magnoliopsida; order Asparagales; family Amaryllidaceae; genus Agapanthus; species Agapanthus africanus. The sequence goes on along the minus strand of CM057343.1, from coordinate 247,097,035 downwards.
TCATTATCCACGCCTGGTCGACGACGAAAACCCTTAACAAGTCTAGCTTTGAAAGTCTCAACTTTTCCATGTACACCAAGTAATCTTCTCAAGATATACTTGCTCCTGATGGGGATTTAACCCTTCAGATATAGCAACCAAAGTCCATACTTTGTTGGTGTATAAGGATTCCATCTCAGATCGCTAAACATCCAGCCATTCTTACAGAGTCTTACTCTCGATGGCCTGCTTGAAACTAGTTGGGTCATCATCTCATGATGCAATCCTCGCTCCCACTGTCATAGAGAAACCGAAGTATCTCTCAGGTGGGTGAGGAACCCTACTAGATCGGCGGAGAGGCTGAGGTTCGTTGGTTTCTACTGAATCCTTTGGTTCTATCAAATCATCAGTTGCAGTCTGTATAGCTGGAACATTTCCAGTTCTACATAACAATCCTTGCCTCGAGCTTGTCCGGATTTTGCTTTTAGACATAGGCCGGACAACCCAAAATCTTAACTAACTTAAGATATGGGCTCTTCCCTTTCCATATCACATATGAAGTGGTAGGCAACTGATTTGATCGGAACCCTATTCAATAGGTATGCAACTTCACAAGTGCATAACTCCCAAAAGGAAAAAGGTAACTCAGTAGTACTCTTCATAGAGCACACCATATCAAATAGGGTGTATCTGCTCCGCCCCGGCATACCATCGTGCAATGGTGTATACGGAGGAGTAATGCTGAGAGAGAATCTCATTCTCCTTTAGAATAGTCCAGTATTTCCGTGCTCAAGTATTCTCCTCCTTGATCATATCAAAGGACATAATACTTTTTCCCGTATTGGTTCTCTACTTCTAACTTATATTCTGTGAATATCTCAAAAGGTTCGGACTTGTGTTTCAACAGGAACATATGTCTGAATCTAAAGAGATCATCAGAGAACGTAACGAAGTACAAAGAACCAGTCTTGGCATGTGTAGACAGGGGACCTTACATACATCAACATGTATCATCCCAAGAGTTCACTAACTCTTTCTCTGTTTCCAATAAACGGAGCTATGGTCATCTTATCTTTGTGACATGACTGGCGAGTTTCACAAGATGTAAATTCAAACTGATTTAAATATACATCTTTATGTAACTCTAGCCAGTCGGGTCGCATTGATCTGACCTAGTCTACAATACCTCAAGAAGGATTCGTTCATTTCTGAACTCTTCCTCTTGTGTGTGTTCCGTATACTAAGAACTGTAGTTTGATTTAGAACATCAATGCTTTTAGATAACGTGCCTGAACCGATCAACTTTTGATATAGGAAATGTTCAAAACATTATCCAACAATACAAAATTATATCCTTTCTTTACTAATAAAGAGAGTGATATGATTTGGTATATCAGGTTCGGTATCTAATAACATTCGTTCAGAATCAATGTATTACAATACAGGGTGACAGTGACCGACAGACTTGGCTGCAACTCTTGCCCCGTTTTCTGCCTCATGAAACTTATCACCCGTTCTCAGTTCTCTACCTTTCTGTAGCCCTATGTAACAACTTACATATCTAGGATCCTGATCTGGTATCACATACCCAGGACGTAAAGGACACTGAGAAACAGTTCTCTGTAATGAACACACCTGAAGATGATGCATCAGCATGCACTCTCTTCGTTTGGGCGGCACGGGAATTCTGGTATTCCCCAATTTCCTGCTCTGTCTTATAACAATTATAAGTTGGAGCGGGACCAACGTTCTCCAGCTCAGTATAACAAGCGGGTTCGGTCAATATTCCGTATTATTATCTTGATTAAGGCGTGATATGGTCGCTACCTGGAGAGAGAGAGAAGAAAACACTCAGCGTGCGCTCTGGCAAGAATAGATTGGTTATTATTTTATCTAATCAGGATGGCTCCCACTGCTTTTTATCAAATCTTCCTTCAAACCCTAAAAGGAAAGACTAGCCGGGATTAATTACACACTACAAGTTCGCCAATCTTTCAGCCAGGCCAGTGTCGGTACTTTGAGGGAGGTCCCCCGTGCTTTCGCACGAACCTAATTACTGTAAACCTCGTTTTCCCAGAGGCTTAACCTCGTTGACACCTTTCTAGACACCTACTCGATCGGCTAATTGTAATGTATAAAATTCTCCAAGAGTAACTCTTACTCGCAGCGGGTATCGGGATCCAACTATCTCATAGAAGGTATGCAATCTCATTGCAAATTTCAACACTTGAAATTCCCGATAATATTTTGCCCCTAACCTCCTATGACCTTGACAAAGGCCAACAAACCATAGGATGCTAGTCAAGTTCAACCCGTCATTTCCTGATTGAATTAAACCCACCCGCACGGCCCTTGACAAAGGCCAACAAGGTCGCACGACTACCCTAACTCAATCTGCATCATATGCATAAGCAGATAAGCACCAGTCAGCTACCGCACACTGCGCCTTGACAAAGGCCAACAAACGCAGCACGAATACTAACTACTACTTATCTGAAATGACGGAGGGCTACGACAGGTTTTTCTGAAAACCTATTGCGTAATGAACTTGATATCGTTGTAGGATCGAATGAATTTTGAAATGGAGTGTTTTTGAGGCTTTTCTAGTTTTGCTAAAGGAGTCACTCCCGGTGAAGGGATCGTCGGTCCTTTCCTCGTCGAATGAGGTGCGGGATATATCATATATATCACTGTGCAAAGCAAAAACACTTAAAAGAAATCAAAAGACAAACCGAGTGTGTAGCATCTGCCAGTTATTGCTAAATGAGTCACTCCCGGTGAAGGGATCTCGGTCCTTTCCTCATCGAATAAGGTGCAGGATATATCATATATACCGCTGTGCAAAGCAAGAACTGTAGCTACCTGTTTTATTTTGAAATTCGATTCTACAACATCTTAGGTTTCTTTTATTTCATTAATCACATTAATGAAGTCCTATCATTAAATGTACCTAAACATCACAGATAAATACGACGTACACTTATGCCATCCGCATTCGCCTCGATGTCCCCTCGTGCACCGTTAGGTTAGGTAACTAACGACAGAGCAGGGCAGGGCTAGCGCGGGTGTAAAACATAAGTAACGTCTATATAATATATCATATATACTATATACTATATCTATCACAGAACATCACATGATCACATCACAGATATCGCAGCAGAAGAATCATATGAAATATTGGATATACTTGGACGTCCGTGTTTTTGATACGAGCCAGTATAAAACACGGATTCCACGGTCATGATGAATAGCCAAACCCACACCCCAAGACCCCTACGAGAGCGTCAAGCAACCCTACCAATTCTAGAGTTAGGAGACCCGGACTCGACTCCTCGAGTTGGTCTCCCACTGGACTCCAGAACCCGGTTACTTGTGCCCTCCTCCTTGGGTCTATCCTAGTGCGGAAAAGTAAATAATATACAACAACGGTGACAACTTCCGCAACCTGGAAGCGCCCCAATAAAAGAATATTACATACAAGTTTTTACATGAATGAAAATGAAAAACACTCATCTCACATAAAAACCCCCGGCTATTCAAACACGACGATCCAATATAACATATCCAGCAACACATAACATCACATGTCATCAACGTAAGTAAATATGCGCATCCCAATTGTCGTTGACATATAGCAACGAAACCGGCGATATCACATATTACACTTACGGTCACAGAAAAGAAAGTGTAAAACTACAACAGTTGGAATCCGCAACCACCTCAGACATCGCATGCCTGATCAAATGAATTACTTAGACATCACATGCCTAACAATTATAAACCCCGCATTTTAGTCTCAAAATCGAAAACACTTTTCAATATCAAGTCGGGTAATTCAACAAGATTCCCGACATCCTGATCGAATGCTCGTCGCAAACTTCAGTAGACGGCCGCACCCCCGATACCGTCGACGAAGTGCACCAAGGCGGAACACCGCTACCGCGAGCACCCTCACGGATGCTTTCGGCGACGGGGTTCTCCTACAGTCACTTGGTCGGGGCTATGGAGTGAGGCTGTCTATTAAGTTTATCGGCGAGTATCCGCGTATGCTACGTGATTGCGACGGACTTTTGATCACATCAAAATTCCGTGGCAACCGATCAAGTGAGACTAAACTGCTATGTTTATAATATTCATTCAGTTATCTCATAACTTATTGTGAATTCCAACTATTGTATCACATTCCGGATAAATAGAAAATGTTAAACTTTTCGATCGAACAGTCAAACACCCAAGTTTTCCCGATACAGTTCAACACATGAAATAAGTCTAACAACATTCCGTTCGTGCCTCAGTACCAACGGTCCAGCCGTAGAAGGGTCAAGCCAACGCCTCACATGTGGCATGCCGTACTGCCCCAAACCCGAAGGTTCAAAGGGCAGTTCAAGACGGTCAAATAATCGAGTTAAGGTTTGTTGTCTTCTAGAGGGTCCATCGAGTTACTTGCACTACTTAGAACGTCGTTAAACTACGGAAAGATCCAACACTTGGAAATTTCCCGACAGGGGAAAAATTGGGTATTTATATCCGGTCGAACTTTTTAACATATTCTAAAATTTATCCGGAAAGCCACACAGACAAAATTTGATACTCCGATCGAAACACCGAATCCCCAAAACAACTCCAGAAAATTCAACTCTTGAATAAATATTAAAAATTTCCAGAAACACCAGAAATAATATATAAGAATTACTGTGCAGAATTGAATGCACAAAACGACAAAAGGGCCGCGAATCCGCCGCATGAGCCTACTGCAAGGCCGCGGATCCGCGCCCCCTTTAATGAATCAAGCCCTCGAATTTAAACAGTAATTCTTAGATTATTTTACTGAGTTTTCTGAATATTTTTAATCTGGAAAAATCCCAGAATTTGGAAAACGTCCAGAGAGCTATTTTGGGTTTGTGTTTTGGGTCGTTCGGACTTCAAAATCCGTCTAAACTTCGCCTAAGGCTCTAGCCCTGCTCTGATACCACTGTAGGGTTCCTAGGCACCCTAATGAGGTCTCACAAGGTATCGAACATGCCATTTTCAAAAATTCTAGGTGCCGAGACACCCGACTACGGACCGTTTGCTAGAAAACTAGGCGAAAAAGCTAACTAGTTAACACTTAACTAAGGGAATACGGAAATACAACCTTTGTAGATCCGGTGCTCCACCTCCATAGCTCCGCAACAAAGTCCTCTCCGCTGTCCAAATCAAATCCGGGCTCTAGCGTCGGCTTCATCGGAGAATAGGTGAGCTAGGTCGTCGATGTCCATGCCGAAGATGATCTACGTCGAAGCATCACTAGATCAAGCTCCACCTTCACCGAGCCTTGAAAACTTGTGAAGGAAACACACTCTACTACTTGGCAAGAGGTAGAGGATGAAGAAATAGGAAGTGGGTTCTATTTAGAATTGGATTTCTCACTCTTAATCATCAATCACCATTGATGGACCTTAGGTTTTCTTCTTGAGTTGAAGGAAGAAGAAGAAGAATATTATGATAAGAATTATTAGAAAAGAAAAGAATAATAATCCTTATCATAAAAGTAACCATGGTAAAGTGTAAAGATTTAACTTAGGTTAAATGAATGGTTAGGGTCAAGGTATCATGAAGCTTCCACTAAACAACAAAAAAAGCCACCATTCTTTTTCTCCTTTTTCCATCTATTTTCCAAAATGAATAAATAGATAAAGGAAAAGAGAAAAGGAAATAAAACCCTAATCATAAGTTTAACCATGGTTTAATTCTTTACACTTAACCAAGTAAACATGTATCATCAAACATGATACAAGCAAGTGCACAAATCATATCGCATATGAAATGTGCACACCCGAGTAAGAAAATCCATTTAAAGTGAACCGATACTAGTTAATGCAAAGTAATATATCAAATATATAATTATGCATCAAATCATTAAATCAACACTTGATTTAACGATCCGGTCATATCGTATATAACCGACTAGTATTAATAGTAACAACTTATCGAATCAACACTTGATCCGATAACCCGGCTATATCGCATATAACCGATCAATGTCACATCGCGAGAATCGAATACAGTATCACATACTGGTATCATTCTCAGTCCCGCACATATCTCATATGCACTCCTATTTCGTTTCGCTTGAGCCAGGAAACCTCTGTGTAGGACTCTAAAGACTCGTCAATACGCCGGCAGCAGGCGATGATCATATCAAACACCCACAAGCCACAAGTGGTCTGCTAAACGTAACGGCCACCCGGGTATTGAGCGATCAGAAGATCGACGAGCAAGCCCGCTCATACTCCTGTGAATCCAACCAGTAACACTACCGTACAGTCCGGTCTGATCGTCTAATATGTCGCATATCTCGCCTAGGGATGGTAAACGTCAGACCCCAATAGCTCAATAAGTCGTGTCGATATGAGGTCTATAACACTTCGAGAAACTACTGGTAACACTTACCAGTAAATCTCAGCAACCCTGGCCAGGGATTTCCTGTTATAGCCAATCGAACACAGCGCAACATCAACTCCCTATACCGGGAGAGACGAATCCCCTCCTATCGCTCATTGCCTCCATGTGACTCGGGACTGTACCCAAAAACCACCGTTTTGCACGCCCTCTTGGACGTGGTAAGATGGAAATCAAAGCACAGTGGGAACCACACAAGACTCTATGACGATCTCGGGTCAACAGACTACTCTGTACCAGTGTCACCAGAGAACTGCCATCTGACGTGAGGTATAATACCATCTGGGAGTTCTCGGCGAGTCCGTCCAGTGTACCCAGTCTCTACTGAGCACCCGTATATCATCTCTGATGTCAAACACCGATGGATATGGGATCATCCATCGCCCATCTTTATGGGTCGAGAAGGTATACGCTAGTCTACTCTGGTATATCGATGCCCCGTCTCGATACACCCACGACTAGGGACTTTGAAGGATGTACTTATGGACTACCATGTCCCCACTAGTATGATCTGCATCATAGTCCAGGTAGTCAAGTACACATCCTAAGGGCTTTACCAACATGTAACAGAGAGACAATTAGTGTACACGTTAAGGTAAAGATCAACCAGATAGCATACTATCATGTCGAGCAAGAAAGTCCTCCCTATATATGTCCCAGCATCCACTACAATATACATCCTATGTATAGTAATGGCCTCTAGGGCATACATATAACTAACACAGTGAAACTGAAACATGAATATGTTTCGAAGGGGTGTCCGGGTATTCCTAGTAATGCCTCTTCCATTATCAGATTCACAACTGTAACCGTATATTTCTTTGCCATCTCTCCAAATTCCTTTATATGTCTTTAGTCATTACCTTCTGTACACCCATTTAGGTCAAATGGTTTTCTTCCTTCCCTACCTTTCGGCACCAGCCTATGGTTTGGAAGAAGACTATCCAATAAGAATAATGGGTGTACTCTTCTGATCCTAGGAGTACTCGTAATCTGAGAGAAGGTGAAGTTAAAAGACAATTGAATAAACCTTATTCCTATTTCTCCTGAACCAGAATCCATCCCCGAACTGGAATAAGTTCCTTCGAGTTCGTATATAAACATACGATGGAATATCGAATAACTGTGGATCTTCATAGTGATACGGAGTGTTCTGGAGAAATACAAAGGTGAAGTAAGAGTGGCGATGAAATACTTGGTTTTGTCGTGAATAGCAGTCGCAATTTACTTTGCCCTCTTACTAATCCCTTTATTTGTCTTTACTTAATATCTTCTGTACACTTTTAAGGCTAAATGGTTTTCTTCATTCCCTACCGTTCGGCACCTGCCTATGGTTTGGAAGAAGACTATCCAATAAGCGTAATAGGTGTACTGTCCTAATCCAAGGAGCACTCGCAACCTGAGAGAAGGTAAAAGGAAAAGACAACTGAATAGTCTTATTCATTTTCTCCAGAACCGGAAACCATCCTCGAATAAGTTCCTTCGAGTTCGTATATAACCATACGATGGTTTTATCCAATGGAAGTGGATGTTCGTAGTGATACGAGGTGTTCTGGAGAAAAGGGTAAAAGAAGGAATGGCAATGAGGTATGCAACTCAGAAAATCCAAAAGCCAGTGTTTTAAGAAGGTTCGGTTAACTTGGTCACTGAGTCATAGTCAAGGGTCGGGTCATGGTCGCTGCCAAAGAGAGAGTGAAAAGAAATACTCAGCATGCACCCTAACCTAGATCAGAATGGTTATCAATTTATTTAATCAGGAAACCTCCCACTGTAACCTCAAATTCTCCTCCAAAGCTGAAAGAATTAGTCGGGATCACCCGAGGAGTAAACCAACTCATCAGTGGGAATCGGGATCCAACTATCATCGCATGATAACGTGATGGAATCCACTCACATTATCACACTCCAGAAGGTATGCGCATATCTGGCAAGTTTCAGTTTCTTTAGAAACTCCCGATGTGATTTTTAACCCTAGGACCCAAGTGACCTTGACGAATAATCAACAAATCAAAAGGTCCTAGTCAAGTTCAACCCGTCATTATCTTGATTGCGTTAAGCCCACCCGCACGACCCTTGACGAATAATCAACAAAGTCGTACGACCGTCCTAACCAATCCACATATCCATGCGACAGAAAAGCACAACAGAGCTACCACACACTACGTCTCGGCAAATAGCAACGACAAACGTAGCGCGAATACTAAGCAATACTAATCTGAAATGACGGAGGGCTACGACTGGTTTTTGGTGAAAAACCTTTAATGTAATGAACTTGATATCGTTGAAGGAACCGGATAAATTTTTATAAAAATATAGTGGCGAAAACCTTTTGCTAAAGAGGTCACTCCCGGTGAAGGGATCTCGGCTCTTTCCCCGTAGAATGAGGTGCAGGATATTCCAACTGAATACCACGATGCAAAGAAAAAAGGTAATCGGCTATAGTGAAGTTATTACCCTGACGCAAACTTCTGTCCAAGGGGTCACTCCCGGTGAAGGGATCTCGGCCCTTGCCTCATCGACTGAGGTGCTGGATATTCATAACCGAATACCACTGTGCAAAACAAAAGAGAACGTCCTTCTAATAATAGCTTTTTGAAAAATGTTCCAACAACATCAGTATAGGTTTGTTTAGCTTGCATTGATCTGAATTAATGCAGTCCCATCAATTAATCACACCACAAAAGAACGAAAATATGATGTACGTATATGCCATCCGCATTCGCCACTGGGTCCCGTCATCACCCGTTAGATTACTTAACTAACGACAGAGCGGGGACAGGACTAGCGCGGGTGTAAAACATATACAACATCTACTAGTATATATATATCAATATATAATAATCGCTCAAGGCGTGATAAAATGCAACATAACAGAAACGTAATAAGCATCACAGAACAATACAGATAATCTGGGATCCCCGGGTTTCATAGAGCCACTACTGAAACCCGACGTTCCCCTGGTCGTGTGGATAGCCTGTGCAATGAAATCCTAGACCCCTAGGGGTGCGGCAAGTTACCCGCCAAAACCTGAAGTGAGGCAGCCCCCTTCAACAACGTGAATGGACCACCCAGCACTTCACGGAATCCGGTAACTTGAGCACCCCTCCTTGGGTCAACCTGTACCCCCTACGAGTGCGGCGAATAGCCCGCCAATTCTAGAGTGAAGCCCCCTCCGTCTCAAAGCCATGAGATGCGGGCCCGTTGCCCTCTAGAACTCGGCTATCCGTGCACCCCACCGCGGGGTAATCCTAGTACAGAAAGTAAAATATATACAATAGGTACATCGACCTCAGCCCGGTCATGCCCCAAAAGAATAATATACAAACAGGCAGTGACGGCAGTCCGCATGTCGGACGCTCGCCCCGCAATATCAAATATACAAATACAACCAAACTGTACTACCATTGCATCCAGGCTATCCACCACGATAAATCCGCAACATCACAGCACAACACAGAACATCAACGTGAATGTCACGTTCGCAAATCCGTCTAAAAGGGCTATAGGAATTAGACAGGATTTACCGATCAAATGACATTCACGGTCGCAGATATAATGTAAATACTGTGAACTAACATGTTTAAAATTTTCGATCGACAAAATTTCCCGACGTGGGCCCCAAGTACAATACCCAGTACTCAAAATAATCTGGGCCAAAAATAAAATTACCAGAAACCCCATTTCCAAGTCAGAGACCACCTCAGAAAATTTGGTGATGTTTTGCTACAGGACTGCGGCGGAACCATGGCCAACGCGTGGGTACGGCCGCGGTTCCGCGGCACTACAGTGGGTTCAACTCACCAAATTTTCTCAGTTCTCTTACAAAACCCTGCCTGTTTTTCTGCAGCACACTAAATAATTTTTTGACCACAGGAAAAATTCGACATAAACTGATGACTTGGAAATGCAGTTTTGGAAAATTTCATTCGATAGAATTCTAAACACGTTAGAGCAAGCTAGAAAAGGTTAATGGCGTGGCTCTGATAACACGTAAGTCTACGGTAGCGCCCCGGCCGTCTTTCCGAGGCCAAAATGCGGAAACGAAAACTTTTTCAAAAATAGAAACCGGCACTATCGTATGCTTAATACCCGGATCGAACTATTAACCTACAACTAGCAACTAGAGAAAGGGTTGGAAAGCTATACCGATCGATCCATATCCTTCGGTCTTTGGCCACCATTCCAAGCTCTTCGCGGCATCTCCGGTCTTGATCTCCTCGTCGGAAAGGGCACCACATCTTCGAGTCTTTTTACGGGCTCCCGCTTCATCCGAAGCAACTCGGGCACGAAGTTCGCTAGCCGACGTGTCCAAGGTGTTGTAGAGAATGTTTGTGATCACTTTGTCTCTTGCATCCATTGCTTGGATGGAGGTTGAAGGTGTTGCCATTGATGGAGATAATGAGCTAGAGGAAGAAGAAGAAGAAGAAGAAGCTTTCTTTTTCCTTTTGTAATGGAATGATAAAATGAGAGAGAGAGCTCTAGCATGAAAAATACAAGACCAAAACTTCTATATGGCAGCCCCTCTCTCTCTTCTTATCATATCATCATAAATCTATCAAATAATGTGACACATGCATAAGAAAAAAGACCATGAGTCACCACTTGTGCATATGTCACAATAAATGCTCCAAATCATGATATCTAGCTCATAATTACCATTTGTAAATATTAACCCAAATGTTTACAACAATAAAAAGATACGGCAACATCTAAAGTAAACTCGTGACGGATCACAAGGATACCCCTCACCTGTATATACATACCTGCATCCGTATTCCGATTGAATGCGAACACGACGATACTAAAGTAATCCAACAAATCTAATACTAGGATCCGGCTTAAACCAAAGCCCACTAGTATGATCCGTCCGATCATGATCCGTGCACTACCGCACGTATATGATCGAACCCTGCCATATATCATACGGCCTCTACAACGTTTCGCCCGAAACTTGAAAACTGTATGTGGGGGACTCTAAAGACTCGTCATTACATTGGCTGTGGATTTAACCACAAGCACGTCAAAGGTACTAGCCGTACGTAACGGGCCACCAGGTATTGACCAAAAGGGAGGTCGATGAGAGAACTCATCCTGACACCATACTGAGTCTATCAGTGACAATATCCGTACAGTCCGGTCCGTTCGTCTATGAGTATCGCATGGCGGGCCTAGGGGGTTGGTAAAAGTCAGACCCCCAAAAGCGGTACAAGTCGTGTCGGAGTGTAGCCCAGAACACCCTGAGATACTACTGACATACCTACCAGTAAATCTCCTGCCTTGGCCAAGGACTTCGTGTAATGGCTCTCCTAGACACAGCGCGATCTCACCCCAATACCGGGAGAGACGAAACCCTTGCCGATCCGCTCACTGCCTCCATGTGGCTCGATACTGTACCTAACTAAAACCTGTTTGCACGACTCCTTTGAGCCATAGTAGGGTAGTAATCAAAGAACAGTGGGAACTCACACGAGACAAATGATGATCTCAGGTCGATGAACTAACCTGTACAAATGTCACCAGGGAACTGCTATCTGACGTCAGGTATAATACCAACTAGCATGTTCCCGGCGAGTCCTGTCCGGTGTACTTATAACCTAATAAGCACCTGTATACATCTTAGGTGAACCAACTGACACCAATAGCTTGTGAGACCGGCCACCGCCCCTCGTCGGGGTTTCGACTGTATACACTAGTCTACTAATGGAGTATCGATGCCCAGTCTCGAAACTCCCATGACTAGGGACCTTTTAAGGATGTGCTTATAGACCCCGGCTCTCACGTATATGATTGCCATCATACTGCTGGCCGTCAAGCAAGAATCCTAAGGGCTCTATCAACGTGCAATAGTGACCTGTACGGTCACCTGAAGCAGTATACGATGATAAAGATAAACCAGATAGCATACTATCTTCTTGAGTAAGACTGTCCTACCGGTATAGGTCCTCCCTCAATCATTGCAATCACGTGCCTGTGATCCAATAATTGACTCTGAGGGCACTATATCCAACAGATGTCACCATTGTTGTGTATTATTTATTTTTCCGCATTAGGATAGACCAAGGAGGGGAGCACAAGTAACCGAGTTCTAGAGTCCAGTGGGAGACCATCTCGAGGAGTCGAGTCCGGGTCTCCTAACTCTAGAATTGGTAGGGTTGCTTGCCGCTCTCGTAGGGGTCTAGGGATGTGGGTTTGGCTATTCATCGCGACCGTGGAATCCGTGTTTTATACTGGCTTATCTTAAAACACGGAATTCCTAGTATATCCAATATTTCATATGTTATCTTCTGTTGCTGATATTCTGTGATGTGATCACTTTATATGTATGAGACTAATGCTTTATTATTGTATATATGATATATAATAAACGTTGCATATGTTTTGCACCCGCGCTAGTCCCGCCCCGCTATGCCGTTAGTTAAGTAACCTAACGGTGCATAATGGGACACTGTGGCGAATGCGGATGGTATAAGCGTACGTTGTATTTTTGTTTCTTCTGTGATGCGTAGGAAGCATAATTAATGGGACTTCATTAATGAGATTAATGAAATAAAAGAAACCAAAATGATGTTGTAGAATCAAATTTTCAAAAAGGGTGGCTCTAGTTTTTACTTTGCGTAGCGGTATTCTTTGTAGAATATCCAGCACCTTATTCGATAAGGAAAGAGCCGAGATCCTTTCACCGGGGGTGGCCTCTTTAGCGAAACTAGCAGATGCTACAACCCACTCGGTTTTGTTTTTGATTGCCTTTTTAGTTCTTGCTTTGCATAGCGGTATTCCTTGTAGAATATCCAGCACCTCATTGATGAGGAAAGAGCCGAGATCCCTTCACCGGGAGTGACCTCTTTAGAGGAACTAGTAAAAGCATCAAAAACACTCCTCTTCAAAATCACTCGATTCTGCAACGATATCAAGTTCATTAAGCAAAAGGTTTTCATAAAAACCTGTCGTAGCCTTCCGTCGTTTCAGATAAGTACTGCTTAGTATTCGTGCTATGTTTGTTGACCTTTGCCAAGGCGTAGTGTGCGGTAGATAATTAGTGTTTATCTGTTGCATATGATGCGATTGAGTTAGGGTAGTCGTACGACTTTGTTGACCTTAGCCAAGGGTCGTTTGGGTGGGTTTAATTCTATCAGGAAATGACGGGTTGAACTTGGCTAGCGCTTATGATTTGTTGACCGTATCCAAGGTCATAAGTTGCTAGGAGAAAAATATTATCGGGAATTTCATGTGTTGAAATTTGCAATGAGATTGCATACCTTCTATGAGATAGTTGGATCCCGATACCCACTGCGAGTAAGAGTTACTCCTGGGAGAGTTTTACACATCACAATTAGCCAATCAAGTAGGTGTCTCGAAAGGTGTTAACAAGGCTATGCCCCAAGGAAAATGGGGTTTATTTTAATTAGATCTATGCGAAAGCATGGGGAACCTCCCTCAAAGTACTGGCACTGGCCTGTCTGAATGATTGGCGAACTTATAAGATGTAATTAATCCTGGCTGGTCTTACCTTTTAAAGTTTGAAGGAAGATTTGATAAAAACAGTTGGAGCCATCCTAATTAGATAAGATAATAACCAATCTAATCTTGCAAAGAGTGCACGCTAACGCGTTTTCTTCTCTCTCTCTCCAGACAGCAACCAATATCACGCCTTAATCAAGATAATAATATGGATGTATTGACCGAACCCTCTTGTTATACTGAGCAGGGGAAAGTTGGTTATGCTCCAACTTATAAGTGTTATAAGTCCGAGCAGGAAATAGGCATATATCCGGATTCCCACGCCACCCAAATGAAGAATAAACATGTTGATGCATCTTCTTCGGGTATGTTAGTTACAGAGAACTGTTTCTCAGTACACTCTACGACCTAGGTATTAGATACCGGATCGGGATCCCACATATGCAATTTGTTGCATGGTTTAAGAAAAGGTAGAGAACTGGAAAAAGGTGATCATTCTCTAAAAGTAGGGAATGGTGCAAGTATTGCAGCCAAAGCAGTTGGTGAATATCACCTTGTATTGACAATTAGGAATACATTGATCCTGAACGACTGTTATTATGTACCCTCTATGATATGCAATTTAATATCAATTTCTTTATTAGATAAAGAAGGAAATAACTTTGTAGTAGAGAATAATGTTATGAACATTTACCTAAATCAAGTGTTGATTGGGTTTGGTGTGTCATGTAACGGATTATACGTTCTGAATCAAAACACAATTTTTAATGTACAGAACACACACAAGTGGAAAAGTTCAGAAATGAACAAATCTTTCTTATAGTATTGTAAACTAGGTCATATTAATGCGACACGGCTAGCTAAGTTACATAAAGATGGATATTTGAATCCGTTCGAATTTTCATCTTATGAAATTTACCAGTCATGTCTCAAAGGCAAGATGACCAAAACTCCGTTTACAGGATACGGAGAAAGAGTTATGGAACTCTTGGGACTAATACATAGTGATGTATGCGGTCCCATGTCTACACATGCCAGGAATGGTTCCTCGTACTTCATTACATTAACTGACGATCTCTCAAGATTCGGTCATGTGTTCCTGTTGAAACACAAGTCTGAAGCTTTTGAGAAATTCAAAGAATATAAGCATGAAGTAGAGAACCAGACGGGTAAAAGTATCAAAATCCTTTGATCTGATCAGGGAGGAGAATACTTGAGCACGGAATTCCGTGACAATCTAAAAGAGAATGGGATTCTCTCTCAGCTTACTCCTCCGTATACACTAAAGCACAACGGTGTATCGGAGCGGAGGAATCGCACCCTATTGGATATGGTGCGCTCTATGGTGAGCACCGCTGAGTTACCTATTTCCTTTTGGGGTTATGCGCTTGAGACAGCTGCATACCTATTGAATAGCGTTCCAACCAAATCAGATCACTCCATATGAGATATGGAATGGGAAGAGGCCATCTCTTCAACGAGTTAAGATATGGGGTTGTCCGGCCTATGTTAAAAAGCAAAATCCGGACAAGCTCGAGGAAAGATCAGTTCTTTGCAAGTTTATGGGATATCCAAGCAATTCGTATGGATATCATATCTACCTCAGTGAGGAACAAAAAGTATTTGTTGCTCAACATGAAACATTTTTAGAAAAGGAATTTCATGAAAAAGTGATTAGTGGCAAAGAGGTAGAGCTGGAAGAAGTTCCAACCGCAAAAACTACAGTAGAAGATTTGGTAGAACCAGAGGATTCGATAGTTCCCAATGAATCTCAGCCTCTTCGCCGATCTAGTAGGGTTCCCCATCCACCTGAAAGATACTAAGGTTTTCTCATTGATGGTGGGAGCGAGGATTGCATCATGGAAGATAATGACCCGACTAGCTTCGAGCAGGCCATCACGAGTGGCGACTCTGTAAAATGGTTGGATGCAATGCGATCTGAGATGGAATCCATGTACACCAACAAAGTATGGAATTTGGAAGTTGCTCCCGAAGGGGTAAACCCATTGGGAGCAAATGGATCTTTAAGAAGAAACTTGGTGTAGATGGAAAAGTTGAGAATTTCAAAGCTAGACTTGTTGCAGAAGATTTTTGTCAATGACCAGGTGTGGATTATGATGAAACCTTTTCTCCAGTGGCTATGCTTATGTCCATCCGGATCCTACTTGCCATCGCTGCATACCATGACTACGAAATCTGGCAAATGGATGTTAAGACCGTCTTTCTAAATGGTGATTTAGAATAGAGCGTGTACATAACTCAGCCGGAGGGCTTCGTAGACAGTGAGAGCAGTGGAAAGGTGTGCAAGCTGTTTAAATCAATTTATGGGTTGAAGCAAGTATCGCGGAGTTGGAACATTTGTTTTGATGAGGTAATCAAAGAGTTTGCTTCATCAAAAACGTAGATGAACCTTGTATATACAAGAAGGTCGCAGAGAGTAAGGTCGTCTTCTTCGTATTGTACGTGGATGACATACTCTTGATAGGAAATGATGTTCCTATGCTTCACTCGGTCAAGCTCTTCTTATCACAAAGATTCTCAATGAAAGATCTAGGTGATGCCTCCTACATCTTGGGGATTAAGATCTATAGAGATGGATCTAAAAGGATACTGGGATTGTCCCAATCTAGGTACATTAACACCGTACTAAAGAGGTTTAGTATGGAAGATTCCAAGAGTAGGAATATACCCACGATCTCAGGACTCACTCTCTCCAAAGAGATGTCTCCCAAGACTGATTTAGAGAGAGCTCGCATGCAAGGGATAACCTATGCTTCAGCAGTAGGCTCTATCATATACGCGATGTTATTTACCAGACCTGATGTAGCATACTCTCTAAGTATAGTGAGTAGGTATCAAGCATATCCAGGAGAGAATCACTGGACAGCGGTGAAGAACATTCTTAAGTACTTGAGAAGGACTAAAGAGATGTTCTTGGTGTACGGTAACGGTGAACTCCAAGTGGAGTCCTCTACCGACTCGAACTTCCAAAGTGATAAGGATGACAGTAAATCAGTCTTCGGTTTTGTCTTTACCCTTAACGGAGGGGCGGTGTGTTGGAGGAGTTCCAAGCAAGACACCGTTGCAGACTCGACGATGGAGGCTGAATACATCACTGCCAACGATGCTGCCAAAGAAGCTGTCTGGATGAAGAAGTTCATTGCTGAGCTTGGTGTGGTTCCATCCATTGAGCATCCAATACCAGTGTATTATGATAACAATATAGGAGTGGCTTTGGCTAAGGAACCCAGGTCCTATCAGAAATCCAGACATATTCTGAGGCGGTATCACCTGATCCGGGAGATAGTTGATCGCCGGTAGATCGAGGTCAGGAGAGTTGACACGAAGGACAACATAGCGGATCCACTCACAAAGGCCCTCCCCTAGACATAATTTGAGAGACTTTTTGGGATGTTGGGTATGAGATACTACAACACTTTGCCTTAGTGCAAGTGGGAGATTGTTAGTTATATGTATGCCCTATAAGCCATTATTGTACATATGATATATATTATAGTGGATGCTTGGATATATATATAGAGGACTTTCTTGCTCGACATAATAGTATGCTATCTAGATTTTCTTTGTCTTAATATGTAGACTTGTATTGTAATACTGTCTTGCTCTCACATGTTGATAAAGCCCTTAGGATATGTACTTGACTACCAGGACTATGATGGAGATCATACTAGTGGGGATAGGGTAGTTCACAAGTACATCCTTTAATTGTTCCTAGTCGAGGGAATATCGAGACAGGGTATCGATATTCCAGAGTAGACTAGCGTATACGCTTCTTGATCCATATGATGGGTGATGGATGATCCCACATCCATTGGTGTTTGACATCAAAGATGGTATACGGGTGCTCAGTGGAGACTGGATACACTGAACAGGACTCACCGAGGACTCCTATATGGTAGTATACCTATCATCAGATAGCAGTCCTCTGGTGACACTGGTACAGGTTAGTCTATAGACCCAAGATCGTCATAGAGTCTTGTGCGGCTCCCACTGTACTTTGATTTCCTTCCTACCACGCTCAAAGGAGACGTGCAAATAGGTGGATTTTGGGTACAGTGTAACATTTCAAAAAATATAAAATATTATTTTTGGAATTTAATATTAAAATAATATTTTTCCGAAAACTGCCCGATTTGCGAAATTGGGGTTTTCGAAAAAGGGTATATTGTGAAATAAATGGAAATTAAAATGATTTATTCATTTAAAAATATATTTAAAGGATTTGGCATTTTTAAGATTTATTATATGCTGTTTAAAATTTTACCCGATTAATGCACTGCTAATCACAATTAAGCCAAATCCGTGTTTCTACAGTTTTCATGGCTAGTGCACCATGTCATGTTGCATTTTGATTACATATTGTTTTCTTGTGTTGTTTTGGGTATTTTATGGTTTGGTTCTAAAAGAAAAGAGAAAAGAAAAGAGAACAAGGTAAAAGGGTAAATAGATTAAAGAGTGGGTGAGAATAAGAGGAGAAGAGAGAGAGGGCAGCCATGTTACTTCATTTCCCCCATTATTTTTGATTATTCATCTTCCTCAACTCACTTCCCTCCACCCTCAACCCTAGATCCATCTCAAAATACTCCTCAAAACCCTAAACCCTTTTTACAAAAATTGACCACCTCTTCATCCTCTACAAAATGGACCTAGCAAAGTGGGATTTTGACAAACTTTGAGGAGCTAGGGTTTTCTTGAATTGCCTAAAGGAGGTATAAATTCTTCCCTTTAGTGTAGCTTTAGTTTCCTTGCATTCTTGTGTAGTTTAGAGGTTGATTGTGTGTGGAATTATGATCTTAGAAATCACAAGAGAAGGGTTTGAGTGTTTGTTTGGAATTGGTGATGTGTAGTGGCTGCCCACAGACCTTAGTGTGGATTTGTATGGCCTGGGATAGGGAACACGAACTTAGAACCTTTCCGACATCGGTTAAATTGACAGTGTGAGGTAGTATTATGGGATCTGGGATGACCCGAGACTACTAGAAAATAAGTTCCCCTGACAGAGAGACGTGCGGGCAACCATGAAGAACCCCTAGAAACTTGAGCCCCTAATATGAGAATCTGGCCGAAGATTTAAGCGTTTTGGCCGTAAATTGCAGCCATGTCGAGGTAGAATGGTGTGTATTTTGGTCTGTGGTATTGTTATCCTATATCTAGAGCAACCCCATATGCAAAATTGGCTAGTTTGACCTGAGTCAAAATCTGGGAAGGCTTTTCCTATGTTGCTGTTTTTGGGTTTTTCGTATTCTGAAATTTGGATTTTTGTATTTGATATTGTATTTGGTTGTTGGATGTTTATACATCAACAACTAGGGATAATTTGTTGGTTTTGCATGCGTGGGCTATAGGTTCTAACCTATAGACGATCCGTGTGGCGTTTCGGTTTTTAGAGCTTAATTTTAATAAGCGTTGCGATATGTGTTATTATTGTAGGTACCTTCGCGTAGATTACGAGGAGATGGAGCATGGAGTCATCGACTTCGTCAAGCAAGTAGCAAGGTGAGTAGATCTATATCTACGGGGGAAGTCGGGTGGATGGCGTATAGCACCTCCGCAAAGTTTTGGTGGAAACCGATTATATATAGAATATGGTTAAGGATATCTTTAATAGAAAACTAGGGATATGGTTATAAGATAGTTAGAGAACCATATTTGGAACTAAAGGATAGTTAATAGTGATATAATACGATTGATACGTGATGACGGGCTTGAGGACGATGTTCGATGATGTTGCCGTATTGGATACTATAGGACTAGATAGCCGACGTAGGTGTGTCATCCGAACCATACCTATTTTAAAATGAAGAATCGTATGCATCTTTTAAACAAATACATTAAGGGACGTTATGGATTTTCAAATGATATCTTTTTCTTGTAAAACACCGTAGCCTCTACTTTCAAAACTACGATTTGCCCCTTTGAAAACTGATTGTATGGTTCGGGTGTATGTGTTAGGTTAGATATGTATGCTTATAGTAAAGATAGATTGGATATGTGAAATTGACTTGATGGGGGATATAAATGCGATGAAAGGATAAGACGATGTAATATGATGATTGATGATATGTTGGTATATGGATGTGAGTCGATTGAGATGATTGATACCTTCGCTGGTCCCCTGATATGAGATTGTTATGGATATGACTTGGGGCATAGGTATATAGATATATAAAATGTTGTGAATCTTAAATGATAAGCCGTATGAGACATTAGGTCCGTACCCTCATTGTCGTAAAGGTTGATAGGATCCCTATTGGTTTTTTGCCACCGTACGATGATTTTCCGTACGTGATGAGTTTGACTTGATGTTTTATTCATATCCTTGACTAGAGGATGCCGTACGATGGGTTATACCGTATGTGATGTTGTGGCTAGATGCCGATTGATAGATTCACCGACTCGGTCATGATAGATACGTATACCCGTCAGCATTTGCATATGATTTACCTTATGATGCATTCATGTTATTCGCATTGCATTACCTATACCTGTGCTAGTACACTTACACCATCATCGATGATGCATATGTTACACGTACACAGATTTGCCGGCTCATACACTTCATCATCGATAATTGCCATGTCACTACACAGTAGGGTTGTTGCATCATGATATACATATTGTACACCATACTTGTGTACATACCCACTTGTACATCTATATTGGCGCAAATACATATCTTGTGCATTCATGCCTACGTACATACACATTTGTACATACATAGATGATGCTGGCTTTGATTTTGGAAAATTGGGGACCGCATGTTATATTTTAAAAACTGGATCCATTTAAAAGAGCGGTTTTCCCTAATATGTCCTATCACTGTTCCATGTTGCATGATATTCGGATATGCTTACATTTCTGTTATATATCACATACATCATGCCCTATGATTTTATGCATTGAGATATGCTGTTTTCATGAAATTTCTTGATTTGAGAACCGTGGACATTTTAAAAGAGATTATGTATTGTTTTAAAAACCCGGTTTCTCTTGATATGATATTTCAGCACGTCCACCATGCATTTTCTCGGTTCTGAGACGTGTGACATGTGAAGCCCGATTCGAGGAGCTGGACGAGGCCGATTGCGGGTACATGGTAGACCCAGTATGGTATCCGGAGCGAGAACGGATTGCTGTGCTGTAGACGATGAGCCTGGCAGTGGGACTACTACCTACCGGTGATAGTATTTGGGCTCGGCAGATATCCGGAGGATACCGACCGAAGTCGAGAGATGATATGGGTCGATCCGGACTGACGGAGCCCGTGGGGCGATCCGGACTGACGGAGCCCGAGATATGAGGATTTACGTGTCGATACTGGACACGGGTTTCATGATGTTTTCGGGTGTCGATGTTGGATACCCAGGTTCCATGATTTTGATGTGTCGCGAGGGACACCGTTGATTTATATCCTCATACTTTCATGCACACTTTTTTATGATATTTACGTGCATACAGACATTGATTATATGGTTGGACGAGATCCACATGCATACATACATTGATTATATTGTTAGATTATATCCGCATACATATAGGTATTGATTACATTGTTGGCACATATACGACCCGGTCACCCTAGATATCATAGTATTACCTTTATGATATAGTTGACCTAGGAGTCGTTGTTTATTCGATTTCTACTTGTTGATGTATTTCTATTCACGAGTTGGCAACTCACCCCCGTTGTGCCACAGTTCTTGCAGGTTGACCGCACGGATCAGTAGCGGCATCGCTGGCACACAGTTGCATTCGGGTGTTTTGCTTTGGTAGGTGGTACATGTTGGATTATACCCCTTTTGTATTTACTACCTATATTGTATCTAGTCAACTCCATCAATCAAAATTAGTAAATTGTATAAGTAATGAGACTTAGTGGGATTGTGGTTGCAAGACTTAGAGAGAGGGGTTTTCCGCTACTTGTGGTTTTTATGTCTTGTTTTTCTTTATCTTTGTGGTGATCTTCGCCGTTGGGCGTCATATACTTATATATATTGTCTTGCGTGGTTGTGATCCGCCATTTGGCGAAGAGCTAGCTCCCGCCTGGGGATGCCTTTATCATTATCTTGTTTATGTGGTTTTGGATCAAAATATACAAAGGAGGTGCTGCCCAAATTTTTAAAAAAGACGAAACATATTTTTAAACTTGCATTTTTCATGTTCCTATTCTATGCATTAAGAAAACTTGATTTCATTATACCTTTATTTCAAAACTTCACCTCCTTTATTTTTCTTAAAAGGTTTAGATTTCTGGGTTTCAGCTTACTTGAATTACGTTACGCCTTTAGACGTTGCATGATTTAACTGCTGGTCACGAGCTAATATTTCGGGTAGTGACATACAGTCCCGAGTCGCATGGAGGTAATGAGCGATAGGAGGTGTTTCATCTCTCCCGGTATTAGGGGTTGATGTTGCGCTATACTCGATTGGCTATAACTGGAAGTCCCTGGCCAGGGCTGCTGCCGAGATTTACTGATAAGTGTTATCAGTAGTTTCTCGAACCGTTATAGGCCAGACATCGGCATGACTTATCACGTAACTGGGGTCTGACGATTTCCACCCCTAGACATGATATGCGACATATCAGACGAAGAGACTGTACTGTACTGTAGTGTTACTGATAGGTTTCATGGAGACTATCGACAGGCTTGCTTGTTTATCTTCATATCGCTCAATACCTGGGTAGCCGTTACGTCCAGCTAGTACCGCTGACGGCTTATTGGTGACTGATGTGATCATCACCTGCTGCTGGCATATTGACGAGTCTTTAGAGTCCCATACAGAAGTTCCCTGGTTCAAGCGAAGCGAAGTAGGACACATATGTGATATATGTGTGGGCCTGATTAAATATGAGTATGTGATACCGTATTGTAATATGGCAGCCATCTGTTATCGGTTCGGGTATATATGATATAACCAGTTTGTCGAATCATGTGTTGATTCGATAATATGATATACAGATAAATGATATTAGTCGGTCATATATGATATAACCGGATTATTAGATCAAGTGTTGATTGTTCAGTTGATAAAACTGCACATTTGAATTATATTTTTCCTACAATTTTTATATTAAAAAAGGACTTTAATATGATATATTATACATATGAGGGTTTATGTGTAAAAACATTATTTTCCATGTGTTAATATATTTTTATTATCATTTGGTATGAAAATGGATGAAAATAAATCTATTGACCAAATCCTAGTAGAACTAAGTCTACTAAATATTATTTGAGATTATGGTGCAGAATTTTCCAAGTTGTTATGCAGAATTTATCAAACAAATCAATTTGTTGAAGAAAACATGCCAAATTAAGAAGCAAAACTTGGAGACCAAGTCTGGAAGCAACCGAGAGAAGATTTCTGAATTCTGAAGGTGCCTAGGATTGCCACATGTCACAAGATGCAAGCATAAGAAAATTGATCAAGAGATCTCACCTATTGGCCGCGGATCCACGGCCATACCCCCCTTTGGCTGCGGATCCGCCTCACTTCTAGGGAATTAGGAGGCAAGATTTTGGGGCATGATTCTCTGCTACATTTTACCAACTTTTGAAACAAAATATTCTGGCTTTGCACTATAAAAAGGCACCGAGAGCCTCTTGGAAAAGCCATCAAGCCGACACGATCACGAAGTCCAAAACGGCTCACGCATCCAGGCTGGTCATCAACTGTTCGTCTACCTCCTTGGAAGAGATCGAGAAGCAAACTAGTCTTTGTAATCATTTTCTAAGGAATCAAAGTGTAGACTGTTCAAGTTGATTAATAAAGGTAGTTGTTTTATTGAATTCTTTTTGCATTTTACATTATGTTTTCCCTCTCTATCTTTTCATCTTCTTTTCCCAACATGCGCGAGTAATTCTCCGCTTGTTAGGGTTCGTAGGATTAGGGTAGGCTAATGGACGATAAAAATCCCTAAACCCTTTTTAAGTCTTATAAAGTTTATGAACTTTATCAAAAGAATCATTAACATCCTAATCGGGCGCGCTAACAATTCTTTGCTAGTTCCGACCGCGATTAGAGATTAGATTAATGATTGTTTTGGTAAAGGCTAGATATGAACGGAGTTCCGTGTCGAGATAAGGGTTAAGAGTGGGATTCCTTTTCCTTCCAGAAACCCTAATCTACACGCATCACCGTCGTTCTAGTTCTAAATCTATTAATGGATAAAAGGGTAACTTTTAATTCATCGTCCATAACTACTAAATCCTAACGAACCCTACAAGCCTTCTTATTATATTTACTACATCTTTAAAATAATCTAGATCTATATTTTACATTCTTGTTTAACGTAGATCTAGAAACCATTCTATAAAATTCTTTATCCCTCCTCTCTTTCTCAACACATCTAAAGTAAGAATAGAAGGTTCCACGTTTCCCAGAGGACGACCCGTACTCATCTCGGTCTAGCTACGTGCGACACCGTTATTGATTGCGGTTAACTACAAACATACTCTTTCGTGTCAACCAATTGGCGCCGTTGCCGGGGATACGTGCGTAATTTTTTATTCTTGCTATTTGTGTTGAATTCTTAGACGGTTCATATCATTATTAAAACAAAACTGCAAATTGCATATTTAACGATTTGTGTGTGAATTTTGCGAGGGAATCTGGAGTCACGGACTTGAGGAAACAGGAGATCTAGGGTTTCACACTTCTCTGGTATATTTCTTAACTCCTTCTCTCTCCTCTCAAATCCAATAAAATCTATTTTCTGCAGGATTCTTTGCAAAATTGCGCCGCTAAAAAATCTTTTTGCAAAAGTTTTGTGATTGGTTTTGTTTTGCATATTTAATACGGACTTTAAGGGGCAAAGACCAAATCAAGATTAGGTGGGGATTTCATCACCCTTCCTAAGCCCCACAAATCACAAACTGAGCATATAGATCAACCCTTCATTAATTTAAAAAATATCTAGACCAGACTCTAAGGACTGTCGCGCTCAATAAGGACAGAGGAAGGTCGTGGGTAATCTATCGTTTATCCGCATTACTTTTGTAGTGCCTAGGCAAGTGTGTCAAAGGCTAGTGGTTTTTAATTAGGCCCACTACTGTGGTTCCTTCCCACTTACCTGGCACTTACCTGGCTACAAGGGTAGTACGGAGGCGGTAGAGGATTGATCCTGCGGCTTGTCCTTTGGAAGTCTAGGAGCGGTCTAGAGACTGGACCTATGTGACCTTAGTTCTAGGGTTGCTTGTGCATCTTAGGGTGATTTGTCTTGAGTCCCACTTTTTCAAAACAAGCCAATTTTAAAATCACACACGCTGCCACTTGAACTAAACCCGCTTAGTGCATGCTCGGCTGGACACGGGATCCTAGTGCCCGTCTTGTCCGCGTTCCTTCTATCGACGCCGAAGTCGGTACTTCTTCATCTTCTTTTCCCCCACCACACACCACGACCGAGATGGACGGCACTCCATCAGATTACACCACCACGCTGCCACCGCCCGTAGGTGCACAGAATCCACCTCGCATCTCTCTCCAAGAGAGATGCTATCCTATCCGTGGTCCTCTTCCCACTTGTCTATCTCTTCCACCACCTAACGGGGATAATTTCGAAATTAAACCCCACTACATCAATCTGCTGCCCAAATTTCACGGGCTTGAGTCGGAAGATGCGTACGTTTTCATCACCAAATTCGAAAACGTATGCGCAATGATGGGTACTTCACAATTGACTTTAGATGCTATGCGCTTACGTCTTCTCACATTCACACTGTGCGACTTGGCAGAAAAATGCCTTTATAATACTGCCGCACACTCTATCACTAATTGGGATGAATTCGTCGTAGCATTTCTTAAGAAGTTTTACCCAAACCATAAGACTGCCCACATTAGGAGCGAGATCAACCAGTTCACCCAGCTTCCCAATGAACCATTTTGGAAGTGCTTTGAACGTTTCAAAGATCTGCTTGTCCAATGCCCCCATCACGGAATACAAAGATGGGATTTATGTCGGATTATATATGAGGGCATTAATCCAGCGACAAAGCAGATGCTTGAAACAATGTGTCAATGCAATTTCATGTCTAAACATGATGGTGAAGCATGGAAATATCTGGAAGATCTCGCTGAACACACGTTGCAGTGGGAAAGCGTAAGACCACCTACAACTAAGGGAGGTATTCACCAGCTCGACGTTTCCATCACAGTAAAAGCCGAAATGGTAGCGATACAGAAGAAACTCGACGCTATTGAGAACAAATTTTCATCATTCTCCCTAAATCAGGTCACGCTTCCTAAGACCGTCTGTGGTTGCTGTTCGGATCCTTCACACTTAACGGAAGAATGTCCTATGAATGCATCGTTTCAAGCTAATGCTGCTTTTCAGCAGCGACCTAGAAACGACCCTTATTCTTCCACGTACAATCAAGGATGGAGGAATCATCCTAACTTTTCTTGGAACCAAAACCAACAAAGCAATTATCAAAGACCTCCTCCACAACAATCACAACCACAGAATCAGCTCCCCTTTCAGTCACAGAATTTCCAAAATCCGACCAACATTTCTGCACCACAAGTGGCCGGTACTGACAACTCACTTGCACAAATTTTGGATATGTTCATGAAACAATCCATGCAATTTTCGGCTGAGATGAGGTCTTTTATTGATACCCTAACGAAAAACTCCGCCTCCCATGGTGAGAGTATTAAATCAATAGAAAACCAAATTGCACAGTTAAACGCCGCAATGAGTGCGAGAGAGAAAGGGAAACTCCCATCTCAACCCATACCTAATCCTGGCCACTCACAAAGTTATAATGTGAGTGCTGTTACCACGTTGAAATCGAGAAAAGTGCTGAATAACCGAGTGGGTGAGCAATATGATGTTAGTGACACCAGTGATACCCCAGCTTCTTCTTCTTCCCCTAATTCGTCTAGTCTCCCACCTTCACCCGAGCCTATTCTCCGTTTTCCCCAAGGCTCGAACCCTTCGCCCATTTCGCCAAATCTATCTAAATCGATTCCCACTCCAGTTTTGGGATCGAATCCATCCCCACAATCCTCTCCAATGTTGGACCAAACCCTTATTGATAAAGCACCTTATCCAAACAGGCTAAGGGGCAACAGACCAAGTCCACAAATGGAGAAGATTGTGGAAATTTTTAAGCAAGTTAACATAAACATTCCTCTCCTAGATGCTATTCAACAAGTTCCGTCATATGCGAAAATCCTAAAGGACTTGTGCACTAGGAAGAGAAAAGTTCAAGTACCTAAAAAAGTTTTCCTTGCGAGTAATGTGAGCACTGCTTTTACGCAACAACTACCCAAGAAACGAAAGGACCCCGGAAGTCCTACAATTTCAATTTCTATTGGGGATAAAAATATCAATCGTGCTCTACTCGATTTAGGTGCTAGTGTTAACTTGCTTCCGTACTCTGTTTATGAGCAATTAAGGATCGGAGAGTTAAAACCTGCGCATTGCACTCTTCAGATGGCCGATCGATCTATCACCCAACCAAGGGGTATGCTAGAGGATGTGTTAATCAAAGTCGGGGAATTCATATTCCCTGTGGACTTTATCGTTATAGATACACAACCTGTGGCAAACCCATGCAATCAAATCCCGGTGATACTCGGTCGACCCTTTTTGGCCACTTCCAACGCAGTAATCAATTGTAGAAACGGCTCTATGACCCTATCCTTTGGAAAGAAGTCAATTGAGCTTAACATTTACAAGTTGGAAAGTGAACCCGCCCAACCCTATGCTCATGTGTGTTCTGTCGAATTAATGGATGTCGCAGCAGCGAATTTGATCAACCTCATAATTCAGACTCTTTTCATATGTTGCTTGACACGGACTCTTCCACCGAGTTGTCCGGGTCAACATCTAACACCGATGAGGAACTTTTTATAGAGTCGGACGATCACCCCATTTTTTCTGATGACATTATTCTTCGGGGTATCGATGAAAGCTTTGAGGAAATTTTCGCTGATGAACTCGCATTTTTACAAGACACGGGTGTTGAGATGAATCAACTTCAAGGTGAAGAATTTGGACCTCCGCCCCTTCTTTTGGACAATCATGATAATGCGAATAATCCATCATTACTATCACCGTGTCGTCTCTCCAAATGGAGACGCAATTTTTTTCCATTACACCTCTTGTCACCTCCCCACTTCTTCACGTCAATAGGTGACATGTTCTTCCACCAACCTTGGTACTTCATTGATAAAATTTTTGAATGGTTGGTGTTGACCTTCGGTCTTTGCAAAGCTTGGCATTGACTAATAACCTTGACCCCCTCGTGTGATTTTAAAAGATTAAAATTGTTTAACTCAAGTTTGGGGGTTGGTATATTTTGGCTCTTGAAAGAAAATGATTTTTACAAATTGTGAGCCTAAAATAGGTTTGGGGGAGGATTTTCACTTCCATATATTCTTGCCCCCATTAATAATTTCCTCCCAAATCTACAGGTTTTTGATCTTAACGGATGACATCAGTGAGGACACTGCTGTAAATAGGTTTGGGGGAGGTTTGTGCTTATTTACACATCAATTTGCATCATATTTTGCATAAGCACAATATTTTCAAAAATTTCAAAAATATTCTTTTATAACAAAAGAGTAGAAAGTGAAAAATTACATCCAAAAGATAGGAATAGTTTAAGAAAACCGAGAAAATTAGAAGTTTTCTTAAACAAACTGGTAATAAGTAGTTATGAGCTGTTGTCCCAAGGGTTAGTAAGATGAAGGAAGTCACTAATCTGAGGATAAAAATAAGTCTGAAAAATAATTTCTATTCTGGAAGCCAAACATTTGAATGTTGATATCCTACTATATGCACTTACACACGTCTTAAAACTCAGGATAGTAGAGGATAACTTGAAATGCTCTTATCTAAAAGCCAAAGTATGAAGGAAATGAAAAAAAAATGAAGAAAATATAAAAATGGTGAAAAGAAAAAATGAACACTGGTTTTGTTATCGCCAAGGCAGCAATAAAAAAATATAGCGAGGGTGCCTCTTCACCTAGTGCCCTAAGGCCAACTGGTCTGGGAGTCACTGCTAAGGCTTAGGTGGTACAAGACGAGGAAAATATTATCACCTAATCAGAAAGCACATAAGTAATCGGTTGGTTAGTACCTCAAGAAGTATTAAAGGCCGCATGAAAATGTGTGAGCAAATCTAAATATTCATCAAATTAAAAAGTACTGAGGTAGATGGACAAGAGTATGATAGCTTGAATTAAATTCTCCGAGTGTAGGGATGTTCTTAACACACACGTGGGGTTATATGATCAATGTTTGGATGAAAGATAGGAATGAAGAATAAAGACAATGTTTTATTGAGGGATAATGTGATTTCTAACATTTTTTCATGACTATTAAGATAGGGCTTATAACAACTGAAAAGCTAGTGTAGTTGGAAACTCTTATTTTCGAAGCCTTTCTTTTATGGTTCTTATCTTTATATGTAAATTTCACCATCTCTCTTTTGTTATAGGATTTTATAGGTGTAATCCGCTGAAAACCCTCAGGAGACAACACTCCTCCTACTAGGGACACCTAGAGGTTTAACGGCTTGTTGCACGTGCCCAGTGCAATCGTATTTGCCTACGAAAGTGTGCTTAGTTTTATCCTTTCTTTTTTTTCTTCTTCTCTTGAATAAACTAGTTTGCTCGGAACGATCAAAGATAAGTTTGTGGGTATTTGTTCAGTTGATAAAACTGCACATTTGTATTACATTTTTCCTACCATTTTTATATTAAAAAAGAACTTTAATATGATATATTATACATATAAGCGTTTATGTGTAAAAACATTATTTTCCATGTGTTAATATATTTTTATTATCATTTGGTAGGAAAATGTATGCAAATAAATCTATTGACCAAATCCTAGTAGAACTAAGTCTACTAAATATTATTTGAGATTATGGTGCAGAATTTTCCAAGTTGTTATGCAGAATTTATCAAACAAATCATTTTGTTGAAGAAAACTTGCCAAATTAAGAAGCAAAACTTGGAGACCAAGTCTGGAAGCAACCGAGAGAAGATTTCTGAATTCTGAAGGTGCCTAGGATTGCCACATGTCACAAGATGCAAGCATAAGAAAATTGATCAAGAGATCTCACCCATTGGCCGCGG
This sequence comes from Agapanthus africanus, assembly GCA_030015575.1. Lineage (NCBI taxonomy): Eukaryota > Viridiplantae > Streptophyta > Magnoliopsida > Asparagales > Amaryllidaceae > Agapanthus > Agapanthus africanus. Next base: position 247,067,041 of record CM057343.1, on the reverse strand, counting down.
ATCCGCGGCCATACCCCCCTTTGGCCGCGGATCCGCCGCACTTCTAGGGAATTAGGAGGCAAGATTTTGGGGCATGATTCTCTGCTACATTTTACCAACTTTTGAAGCAAAATATTCTGGCTTTGCACTATAAAAAGGCACCGAGAGCCTCTTGGAAAAGCCATCAAGCCGGCGCGATCACGAAGTCCAAGACGGCTCATGCATCCAGGCTGGTCATCAACTGTTCGTCTACCTCCTTGGAAGAGATCGATAAGCAAACTAGTCTTTGTAATCATTTTCTAAGGAATCAAAGTGTAGATTGTTCAAGTTGATTAATAAAGGTAGTTGTTTTATTTAATTCTTTTTGCATTTTACATTATGTTTTCCCTCTCTATCTTTTCATCTTCTTTTCCCAACATGCGCGAGTAATTCTCCGCTTGTTAGGGTTCATAGGATTAGGGTAGGCTAATGGACGATAAAAATCCCTAAACCCTTTTTAAGTCCTATAAAGTTTATGAAATTTATCAAAAGAATCATTAACATCCTAATCGGGCGCGCTAACAATTCTTTGCTAGTTCCGACCGCGATTAGAGATTAGATTAATGATTATTTTGGTAAAGGCTAGATATGAACGGAGTTCCGTGTCGAGATAAGGGTTAAGAGTGGGATTCCTTTTCCCTCCAGAAACCCTAATCTACACGCATCACCGTCGTTCTAGTTCTAAATCTATTAATGGATAAAAAGGGTAACTTTTAATTAATCGTCCATAACTACTAAATCCTAACGAACCCTACAAGCCTTCTTATTATATTTACTACATCTTTAAAATAATCTAGATCTATATTTTACATTCTTGTTTAACGTAGATCTAGAAACCATTCTATAAAATTCTTTATCCCTCCTCTCTTTCTCAACACATCTAAAGTAAGAATAGAAGGTTCCACGTTTCCCAGAGGACGACCCGTACTCATCTCGGTCTAACTACGTGCGACACCGTTATTGATTGCGGTTAACTACAAACACACTCTTTCGTGTCAATCATTGATTTAGTAATGTGATATAAATTATATGTGATATAATTATATATTAACTAATATCATTAGCTCACTAATTATTCTTCATTAAATATATATTAATATATATGATATATATATATATATATATATAATGAAGCATGGAATTTAAATTTCTATTTTATGAAATTAGAAATGAGGTGGAAAATGAAGCATGGTTGCAAGCATGGGATTTTATTTAGTTTATTCTTCTTGACTCACTATTCAAACATAGTTGCAATTTTATATTGCATAATTCCATGCTTGAATGAGTGAGGGGTCAAGAGTTGCTATTCATTCTAGCTCATTCTCAACACTTAGCCAAAATTCTTGAGTTTCTCCCATGGTTTCTCTCTAGCTTCTTCTTCCTCCTCTTGTCATGGCTCAAGCATCAACCCTCACATGTGATGTGAATCATGAAGCTTGAACACAAACTAGTGAGCTCTTAACATCCCCTGCTTCATCATCCTACACTTGACTAGCGATCAAGTGTAGTGTGTTTCATACGCTAAAGAGTTTAGTGGAAAGAAAGTTTGAGTTGCAGGGACTTCGCGTGGATCATCTTCGGCACGAAGGTTATCGGAGGAAGCTCGTTCAAAGTCTCAAGAGAAGCCTAGTGGAGTCGCGGGACTACTACAGGGAGCAAATGAAAAGAAGGACCGTTTACAAAGGTTGTATTCTTGTTCTCTAGATGTAAAGTAGTTTACATTAGGTTTTGTCTAAATCTCTAGTTCAAGATTCTAAGTTTAGGGTTCGTTAGCATGGCAATTTTTTGAAAACGGCATGGACGATACCTCCCGAAACCTTGCTGTCGTGCTAGGGAACATTACAAGTTAATCCCATTAATTTTGATTAACTTTAAATAAATAAAACCCTACATTATTTCAAGCATGGTGTGAGTCTCATTCACCCATGTATCATGTGGCATCTAGCATGACACAAATGATGTACATTAATATATATCACATATATACCATATGCACACAAGTGAGAAAAAGAAATGTTTAAGTGAGCTAATATTAGTTAATGTAAATTAATATATCACATATATAATTATACATTAAATTATCAAATGAACACTTGATTTAATAATCTGGCTATATCACATATAATCAACTCATATCAAATGTAACAATCTATTGAATCAACACTTGATCTGATAACCCGGTTATATCTCATATAACCGATCGATATCACATATCGCGAGAATAGAATGCGGTATCACATACGCACATTAATCTCGGTCCCGCACATATCATATATGTGCTCCTACTTCGTTTAGCATGAACCAAGAAACCTCTGTATAGGACTCTAAAGACTCGTCAATACGCCGGAGTAAGTGATGATCATGTCAATACGCCGGAGTAAGTGATGATCATATCAAACACCCACAGCCGCAAGAAGTCTGCTAAACGTAACGGCCACCCGGGTATTGAATCAACAAGCAAGCATGCTCATACTCCTGCAAATCCAATCAATAACACTACCATACAGTCCGATCTTTTTGTCAGATATGTCGTATATCACAGCCTGGGGGTGGTATAACGTCAGACCCCAATAGCCTGATAAGTCATGCCGATGCAAGGTCCATAACGGTTCGAGAAACTACTGATAACACTTACCATTAGATCTCAGCAACCCTGGCCTGGGATTTCCTATTATCGCCAATCGAGCATAGCACAACATAAACTCCCAATACCGGGAGAGACGAATCGCCTCTTATCGCTCATTGCCTCCATGTGATTCGGAACTGTACCCAAAAACTACCTTTTTGCACGATCTCATGACCGTGGTATGGTGGAAATGAAAGAACAGTGGAAATAAAAAAAGACTCTATAACGATCTCGGGTCAACAAACTAACCTGTACTGGTGTCAACAGAGAACTGCTATCTGACGATAGGTATAATACCATCTAGGAGTTCTCGGCGAGTCCGTTCAATGTACCTAGTCTCCACTGTGCACTCGTATACCTTCTCTGATGTCAAACACTAATGGATGTGGGATCATCCATCGCCCATCATATGGGTCAAGAAGCGCATACGCTAGTCTACTCCGGAGTATCGATGCCCTGTCTCGATACTCCCACGACTAGGAACAATTATAGGATGTACTTATGGACTACCTTTGGCCCCGCCAGTATGATCTCCATCATAGTCCTGGTAGCCAAGTACACATCCTAAGGGCTTTATCAACATGTGAGAGTAAGACAGCATCACTTATACAAGTCAACATGTTAAGACAAAGTACAACCAGATAGCATACTATCATGTCGAGCAAGAAATTCCTCCCTATATATGTCCAAGCATCCACTACAATATGCATCACATGTACAGTAATGGCTTATAGGGTATACAAACAACTAACACGCAAGTAGGCGATTATGATAATTGAAGGAGGACCTATACAGGTAAAATAGTCTTACTGGAAATGATGGTACGCTATCTGGTTTATCTTCATCATTGATGAAGCCGGTAGGATTGTTGCTTGACAACCAGCATTAGGATGGAGATCATATATGTGGGATTTGGGTTGTCCATAAGCACATCCTTAAATGTCCCCAGTTGTGGGAGTATCGAGACTGGGCATCGATATTCCGGAGTAGACTAGTGTATACGCTTCTAGACCCCGAAGAGGGGCAATGGCCGGTCTCACAAGCCATTGGTGTTGTGTCACCTAAGATAGTATACAGGTGCTCACTGGAGGTGAGTACACTGGACGGACTTGCCGAGAACTTCTAGATGGTATTATATCTATAGTCAGATGGAAGTTCTCAGGTGGAATGAGTACAGGTTATTCGTTTGACCTGAAGTCGTCATTTATATCGTGTGAGTTTCCACTTTACTTTGATTACTGCCCTACCACTGTAAGTCCACGTTACCCACCTCGGTTCTTACGGGGAGGCGGAATAGGTAAAAAACGTTTTTTGACGTAAGGTAACATGGACTAGAAATGGAGGATCTTTGCTAAACAAAAACCTAGCAAACTAACTACAAGTTTAGCTACTCGGTTAGAAGGTTATACCAAGGTATTGAACTCCTTCTCTTCTTGCTCCTTGGAGTGGCTTGAACGGCTCCTTTTCGTTGTCTTCTCTTTGCCGAAGAAGGATCCACCCGAAGGCCTCTACCTTGAGCTCCTACCTCAACCTAGAGGTAACTAAAGTGCTTGGCTTGCTAAACCTAGAACCCTAGAATGAGTAGAGAGGAGTTTTGGTGGTTTTATCTCAAGAGCTCATGGTTCTCAACACATGAGAGATGAGAGCTGAGAGGAAGAGGATGAGCTAAACATATGAGAGAGAAAGAGCAAGAAAGAGTGAGCTACTTTTTGCAACCATACTCTCATATGAGAGAATAATGAATTAATAATAATAATTAAAAGGAAATTGTGATGGTTCATTTGGAATAACTATTATCATTTCACATTAAATGAATTTTGCAAGAATCAAGAAGCATCTTCCATGTGAAATGATGATGGTCAAATTGTCAACATAAGTCGATTGGTCAACCAAAGTCAAAATGTCAACATAAGTCAAATGGTCAACCTAACCATGGCACAATTATCTTTAATTAATATCATTAATCATATTTCTCATTTTCATTAGGGTTTGGAAAAAGTCAACAACCCTAATGAGAATCCTCTGCCTCTGCCTCCGTCAACTGTGCATACACACCCGCATCCGTGTTCCGAGGAACACGAATACAATGAGACAAAACCAATCCCAAAACAAATACTAGGATCTGGCTTAAACCAAAGCCCGCTAGAAATAATTGCCCGGACACCAAACGTGCACAAGTGCACGGATGTGAACGAACCCCGTCGCAAAACCATGCGACCTCTACTCTGTTTTGCCCAAAAGCGAATAGCCCTCTGTGTGGGACTCTAAAGACTCGACACTATGCTGGCAGTGGGTTTAACCACAGGACGCAAGCGGTACTAGCTGTACGTAACGGTCCCCAGGTAGCTGCCGATAAGAAGACTGATGAGGCGAACCCATCCGAACTCCTACTGAGCCTGCGTGACAATCTCCGTACAGTCCGGTCTGTTATTCTGAGAGTATCGCATGTCGGGACTAAGGGGCGGTAAACACCAGTCCCCTAATAGCGGTACAAGTCGTGTCGGAGTGTAGCCCAGAACACTCTGAGATAACACTGGAAACGCAACCAGTATATCTCGCTTGCCGTGGCCAGGGCCTTTGTGTAATAGCTCTCCTAGACACAACGCGATATCAACCCCTAATACTGGGAGAGACGAATCCTGTCTAACCTTCACTGCCTTTGAGTGCTTCGGGACTGCATCCAACTACTACCTGTTTGCACGACTCATTTGAGCCGTGGTAGGGTAGTAATCTAAGAACAGTGGGAACACACTCGAGGTGAAGTGACAGTGTCAAGTCAACGGACTATGCTGTACTTATGTCACCTGGGAACCGATAACTGACGATAGGTATAATACCAAATCAACAGTTCCCAGCGAGTCCTGTCCAGTGTACTCGTAACCTAACGAGCACCCGCATACTATCTCCAGTACAACGTACTGATGGCTGTGGGACAGACCATCCCCCCTCCTGGGATGAGAAGCGTATACACTAGTCTACTCTGGAGTATCGATGCCCTGTCTCGATAATCCTATGACTAGGAACCTGTATAAGGATGTGCTTGTAAATTACCCAGCCCCCACTAGTGTGACCATCATCACAACGCTGGTAATCAAGAAAAGATCCTAAGAGCTCCACTAATATGTATAAGCTATATGCTAAAAGAAACATACGCACATATTGAAGTAGAAACAAACCAAGTAGCATACTACCATTTAGAGCAAGATTGTCTATACAACTGTGAATATCCCAAGCTTCCATTAAGCAATATACACACTAGTATGATACAGTAATGGCCTCTAGGGCATATACACTAATAATCTCCCACTTGCACTAGGGCCATGTACTGGCGTATCGAAGACCTATCATCTCGATCAGCCGCTCGAACTGAGTCTGGGGTATGGCCTTAGTGAATGGATCTACAGTGTTATCTTCTGTAGCAACCCTCCGAACCTCGATCTCCCGGCGATCCATGATCTCCCTGATCAGGTGATACCGCCTCAAGATGTTTCTGGACTTCTGATAGGACCTGGGTTCCTTTGCTAAAACTATAGCCCCGTAGTTGTCACAATACAGAGGTATTGGGTCAACAATGGACAGAACCACCTGATGTTCTGTCAAGAACTTCCTCATCCAGACTGCTTCTTTTGCGGCATCAGATGCTGCGATATATTCCGCTTCCATCGTCGAGTCAGCAACGGTTTCCTGTTTGGAACTCTTCCAACACACCGCCCCTCTATTGAGGGTAAAGACATATCCCGACATGGATTTGGAGTCATCCTTGTCACTCTGGAAGCTGGAGTCAGCAAAGGCCTCGATCTGGAGGTCTTTTCCGCCGTAAACCAAAAACATATCCTTAGTCCTTCTCAGGTACTTCAGAATGTTCTTTACCGCTATCCAGTGTTTCTCCCCAGGGTTTGACTGATACCGGCTTACCACACTCAGTGCATAAGCTATATCTGGTCTGGTACACAATATCGCATACATTATAGAGCCTACTGCAGATGCGTAGGGTATAATAGACATGCGATCCCTTTCCAAATCAGTCTTGGAAGACATCTTTTTGGAGAGGGTGATCCCGTGACAAGCCGGTAAATTACCGCGCTTGGAATCTTTTCAGTATGGTGTCGATGTACCTGGACTGTGAAAATCCTAATATCCTCTTGGACCTATCACGATGGAATGTCATTTCCTATCAAGAGAATGTCATCCACGTATAAAACGAGGAATACGACAGTTCGTGCTACAATTTTACTATAAATGCATGGTTCATCTGGATTTTTGATAAAGCCAAATTCTTTGACCGTCTTATCAAAACAGATGTTCCAACTCCGCGATGCCTGCTTTAGTCCATAAATGGACATAAGCAACATGCACACTTTCCCGCTGTTCCCACTCTGAATGAAACCCTCTGGCTGGTCCATATAGACATACTCCTCCAAATTTCCATTTAGAAAAGCGGTCTTTACGTCCATCTGCCAAATCTCATAATCGTGGAAGGCAGCAATGGCAAGAAGGATCCGAATGGATTTGAGCATAGCCACTGGAGAAAAGGTTTCGTCATAGTCCAAACCAGGTCTTTGACGAAAACCCTTTGCAACAAGTCTAGCCTTATAGGTTTCAACCTGTCCATCTACACCAATCTTCCTTTTGAAAATCCATTTGCAGCCTACGGGTTTTACCCCTTCTGGAGCAACGTCCAAAGTCTATACTTTGTTGGTGTACATAGACTCCATTTCGGTCCGCATTGCATCCAGCCATTTTACCGAGTCAGTGCTCTGAATAGCCTGCTGGAAGCTAGTCGGCTCATCATTATCAATGATGCAATCCTCTCTATCCCCGTCTATGAGAAAACCTAGTATCTCTCGGGCAGATGAGACTGCCTACTACTCCTGCGGAGCGGCGCAGGAATGTCTTATTTTTTCGAACCTTCTTGTTCTTCTAAGCTCTCAGTAATAGCTTGTGGTTATGGAATTTCTTCCAGTTCTATTACGCTCCCACTTATTTCTTTTTCTAAGAACTGATGTTCCAGAAAGTGGGCATGACGAGAGACAAAAACCTTTTATTCTTCTGTGTAATAGAAAAGATACCCCCTGGAGTTCTTTGGGTATCCCACAAACTTGCACTGTACTAAGCATGCCTCGAGTTTGTCCGCATGTTGCTTTTTGACAAAAGCTGGACATCCCTAAATCTTCAGATATTGAAGATAGGGTTTCTTCCCACTCCACATCTGATATGGTGCGGTAGGCACAGTCTTAGTTGGAACTCGGTTCAAAAGATATGCAGCTGATTCTAGTGCATATCCCCAGAAAGATCGCGATAACTCAGCGTTACTCATCATGGAGCGTACCATATCCAATAGGGTTCAGTTCCGTCTCTCCGATACACCGTTATGTTGTGGAATGTATGGAGGAGTAAGCTGAGAGAGAATTCCATTCTCTTTTAGGTAATCCAGGAACTCGGCACTCAAGTATTCACCATCTCAATCAGATCTCAGTGTCTTGATACCTTTGCCTGTTTGTTTTTCTACTTCATTCTTGTATTCCTGGAATTTTTCAAAGGCTTCAGATTTATGCTTCATTAAGAAGACATGCCCGAACCTTGAAAAATCATCCGTAAAGTTAATAAAGTAAGAATAACCACTTCGCACATGTGTAGATATTGGACCGCATACATCGCTGTGTACGAGTCCCAAGAGCTCGCTCGCTCTTACTCCATGTCCAGTGAACGGAGTCTTTGTCATCTTTCCTTTGAGACATGATTGACAAGTTGTAAATGATTAATATTCGAGCGGATCCAAATATCCTTCTTTATGTAACTTAGTCAACCTTCTCTCATTGATGTGACCCAGTCTACAATGCCATAAAAAAGCATGATTTATTTCTGGAGACTTTCTTTTGTGTGTATTCTGGACATTGAACTGTGGTTGGTTCAATACGTATATACCATTGCTTAATGTACCCGACCCAATCAGAACATGATTAAGGTGAATGTTTACAACATTGCTTACAAATGCAAAATCATAACCTTCTTTAGATATTAAAGATACAGATATGATATTACAAGTCGCACTGGGTACAAAATAACAGTCACGCAAAACTAAAACATGTCCATCTGACAATCCCAAGTGATAGTCCCCCATGGACTCAGCATCCATGCCAGCTCCATTTGCAACTCTGAGGGTCATATCACCTGCCTTCAAAACCCTACGCTTTCTCAGTGCCTGCAAAGAATTACAGATATAAGATCCTGATCCAGTATCCAATACCCAGGAAGTAGAGTTTATTGATAGACAGTTTTCAATAACATACACACCTGAAGCCGAAGCCACAACTTGCTTCGGGGCCTGGTTCTTGGCGTTCCAAGCCCTGCAATCTTTCTTCCAGTGTCCATTCTTATGACAATAAAAGCACTCTTCTTTCCCCACAAGCTGTCCCGCTACCTTTGCCACCTTTGCCTTTCCCTTGGCTTCCACTTTACTAACACCGCCCCTTGGTTTGGTGGGGGCTTTCTTCTTCTTTCCTTTGGCTTTTGCCTTGGACATAGAAGAAGAAGGTCTTCCAACAGATAAAGCGGGTGTTTCCCTTACTTTCTTCAGGGTGCCCTCTGCACTCCTCAACATGTTGAGGAGTTCCGGAAGTTCAACTTCTTTTCCTTGCATGTTGAAATTCAGGATAAACTGGGCGTAAGTGGAAAGAAGGGACTAGAGAATCAAGTCAGTGTAGAGCTCATTCTCTAACATGGTCCCGAGGTCCGCGAGCTCTTCAATGTAGCCAATCATCTGAAGCACGTGTTCCGCTACAGATGATCCGACGGCCAATCTCGCCGAAAACAACTTTTTCGAGACTTCCTATTTGGCGATATGGGATTGCTCTCCATACAGATCCTTTTTATGGAGAAATATGAATTCTAGGTCCATATCCTCGTGCCTCCTCTGATGTTCATTGTCCATAGAGGCAAGCACGATGCACTTGGCCCTCGCGCAATCAATCTCCTAGGTCTTATGGATTTCCTTATCCGCGACGCTGGATTGAGGACCTGGGACAGGGGGAGCTTTGGTGGTAAGAAGATACCCCAACTTGTCATAAGTGATTGCCATTTTAACATTCCTGAGCCAATCTTTGTAGTTTGGCCCTGTCAGTATGTTTTTATCTAGTAGTAACTTAAAGCCGGTCATGATGTTTAGTCGCTGCAATTACGAGAGAGAGAAGAAACACTTTAGCATGATGCTCTTGCAAGTTTAGAGTGGTTTTTAGTTTGCCTATACAGGATGGCTCCCACTATTTCTCGAATCCTTCTTCAAACCAAAAAAATAGAATTAGTCGGGATCAATCTCACCGTACAATACTTGCTTAACCGTTCAGCCAGGCCAGTGTTAGTACTTCGAGGGAGGTTTACGACGCTTTCGCGAAGTTCCTTAATTAAATAACCTCTTTTCCCTGTGGGCGTAGCACCGCTAACACCTTTCTAGACACCTACTTGGTTTATAGCATTGATCGTTAAGTGAGAAAGTTTCCCGAGGAGTAGAATATACTCACAGTAGGATCGGGATCCAAATATCATCATGTGATAAAGCTGAAGGAATCCTACCAGAATCATCACACTCCAAATGGTATGCAGTACTAGCAAGTTTCAGTTTCTTTAGAAACTCCCGATAAGGATTTTTGCCCCATGCTCTTATGACCTTGACGTGGGCCAAAATATCATAAGTCACATGTTAAGTTCTACCCATCAATTACCGGGTTAATTTGAACCCACCAGTACATACCCTTGACGTAGGCCAAAATGGCAGTACGACTGTCTCAAACCAACGCATCTATCTATGCAACAGATAAATATCCGGCAGCTACCAATCACTATGCCTTGGCGTAGGTCAAAATACATAGCTTGAATACTACCGAATATTTAACTGAAATGATGGAGGGCTACAAATGGTTTTGGCGAAACCGTGAACGTAGTGAACTTGATATAATCGAAAGAACCTAATAGCTTTTAAAAGGAGTGGTTTAAGCTCCGCGTTTAAAAGTTGTTTTGAAAAGAAACCGAGTGGTTTTGAAATTGTTCCAACGATTTAACTTTGGTTTATTTTCTTGCATTAATTTAATGCATCTTATCAATTAATCCTACCATTGCAGAAAACAATAAAAATATGACGTACGCTTATGCCATCCGCATTCGCCATGGGGCCCCGTCATCATCCGTTAGGTTACTTAACTAATGACAGAGCGGGGGCTGGACTAGCGCGGATGCAAAACATAAGCAACGCCTACTAGATATCATATATAGATATATACATTCGTCAGATGCAATGATAGCCATTCCAGATCACAGATGAACACATTGGATATGCTATGAATCCGTGTTTCGTTCGAGCCTGTAACGAAAGACGGATTACACGGTCGCGATGAATAGCCAAAACCCACCCTAGACCCCTACGGGTGCGGCAAACTACCCGCCAAGTACCCGAAGTGAAGCAACCTCCCTCAACAAAGTGAGTAGGCCACTCGGCACTTCAAAGTACCTTGTAGTTTGTGCACCCCACCTTTGGTCTATCCTAGGAGCAAAAACAGTAAAAGAAATAATATACAATGGCGGCTACAACCTCATCCCGGATGTGCGGCCATAAAATAATATTACATCAATTTACATATTACATCAAATGAAAGATAAAGAAAACCCTCATCTCACAACCCCTGGCTATTCATCCGCGACAATCCAACAAGTTCATATACACAACCCAACAACATTACAGATCATAGATATGCACAACCCCCACTAATCGACGTATAGCGATTAGTCGACGTTCAGTGCATATATCACATTACAGATATAACCATTTAGCAAAAGTTTGTAGAATTTCGATCAAAATACCAATTTGTAACTACCCCAAACACAACATTGTTCTCTGGAAGTTCTGGGCAGAAACAAAATATTTTAAAAATCACAGAACACCAAACTGAACAAACTGCAGCAAACCCGAGTCGCGACCGAGTCAACTCAGCCGCGGATCCGCGGCGAATCGCGTGGTTTTGCCGCGCTTCCACGGTGCTTTGACCGAGTCGTGGGCTTGTTTTTCCTGGTTGTTTCTAAAAAACCCTGCACCGATTTTTAAGGTATGTGGAATTATTTTTAGAGCAGTTTTAAAAATCGGCAGAAAGTATATGTTTTTGACTTGTTTCGCGATTTTTTTTTGGATCGAAGTTCCAAACACTTTGCTAACATGCTAGTTGTTGTTTAGCTAGGCTCTGATACCACTGTAAGTCCACGTTACCCATCCCGGTTCTTACGGGGAGGCGGAATAGGTAAATGACGATTTTTGACGAAAGGTAACATAGACTAGAAATGGAGGATCTTTGCTAAACAAAAACCTAGCAAACTAACTACAAGTTTAGCTACTCGGTTAGAAGGTTATACCTAGGTATTGAACTCCTTCTCTTCTTGCTCCTTGGAGTGGTTTGAACGGCTCCTTCTCGTCGTCTTCTCTTTGCCGAAGAAGGATCCACCCGAAGGCCTCTACCTTGAGCTCCTACCTCAACCTAGAGGTAACTAAAGTGCTTGGCTTGCTAAACCGACAACCCTAGAATGAGTAGAGAGTAGTTTTGGTGGTTTTATCTCAAGAGCTTATGGTTCTCAACACATGAGAGATGAGAGTTTTGAGAGAGAGGAAGAGGATAAGCTAAACATATGAGAGAGAAAGAGCAAGAAAGAATGAGCTACTTTTTGCAACCATACTCTCATATGAGAGAATAATGAATTAATAATAATAATTAAAAGGAAATTGTGATGGTTCATTTGGAATGACCATTATCATTTCATATTAAATGAATTTTGCAAGAATCAAGAAGCATCTTCCATGTGAAATGATGATGGTCAAATTGTCAACATAAGTCAACCGGTCAACCAAAGTCAAAATGTCAACATAAGTCAAATGGTCAACCTAACCATGGTACAATTATCTTCAATTAATATCATTAATTATATTTCTCATTTTCATTAGGGTTTGGAAAAAGTCAACGGTCAACAACCCTAATGAGAATCCTCTGCCTCTGCCTCCGTCAACTGTGCAAACACACCCGCATCCATATTCCAAGGAACATGAATACAATGAGACAAAACCAATCCCAAAACAAATACTAGGATCTGGCTTAAACCAAACCCCGCTAGTAATAACTTCCCGGACACCAAACGTGCACAAGTGCACGGATGCGAACGAACCCCGTCGCAAAACCATGCGACTTCTACTCTATTTTGCCCAAAGGCGAATAGCCCTCTGTGTGGGACTCTAAAGACTCTACACTATGCTGGCAGTGGGTTTAACCACAGGCCGCAAGCGGTACTAGCTGTACGTAACGGTCCCCGGGTAGCTGCCGATAAGAAGACTGATGAGGCGAACCCATCCGAACACCTACCGAGCCTGAATATGACAATCTCCGTACAGTTCGGTCTGTTCGTCTGAGAGTATCGCATGTCGGGCCTAGGGGACGGTAAACATCAGTCCCCTAATAGCGGTACAAGTCGTGTCAGAGTGTAGCCCAGAACACCCTGAGATAACACTGGAAACGCTACCAGTATATCTCGCTTGCCTTGGCCAGGGACTTTGTATAATGGCTCTCCTAGACACAGCGCGGTATCAACCCCCAATACCGGGAGAGACGAATCTTGTCTAACTGTTACAGCCTCCAAGTGCTTCGGGATTGCAGCCAACTACTACCTGTTTGCACGACTCATTTGAGCCGTGGTAGGGTAATAATCTAAGAACAGTGGGAACACACTCGAGGCAAAGTGACAGTGTCAAGTCAACGGACTATGCTGTACTCAAGTCACCTGGGAACTGATAACTGACGATAGGTATAATACCAAGCCAACAGTTCCCAGCGAGTCCTGTCCAGTGTACTCGTAACCTAACGAGCACCCGCATACTATCTCCAGTAAGACGTACTGATGGCTGTGGGACAGACAATCTCCCCTCCTGGGATGAAAAGCGTATACACTAGTCTACTCTGGAGTATCGATGCCCTGTCTCGATAATCCTACAACTAGAGACCTGTATAAGGATGTGCTTGTAGATTACCCAGCCCCCACTGGTGTGACTGCCATCATAACGCTGGTAATCAAGCAAAGATCCTAAGGGCTCCACTAATATGTATAAGCTATATGCTAAAGGAAACATACGCACATATTGAAGTAGAAACAAACCAAGTAGCATACTAACATTTTGAGCAAGATTGTCTATACAACTGTGAATATCCCAAGCTTCTATTAAGTAATATACACACTAGTATGATACAGTAATGGCCTGTAAGGCATATGCACTAACAACCACAGCTCAAAGGAGTCATGCAAACAAGTTTTAGTTGGGTACAGTCCCGAGCCACATGGAGGCAGTGGTCGACTGTCAGGGATCCGTCTCTCCTGGTATTAGGAGTCGACGTCACGCTGTGTTCATTTGGCTATCACCAGAAATCTGTGGCCACGATGGATGATATTTATTGATAGTTGATCAGTAATGTAACACTCGAGTCCATTTATACCAATTCAAGTTTCTGTATTTACTTATCCATGGTCCATTCTTGATTTATCGTGTTTGGGTACGAATGGTAGTTACTTGGTACATTGCATTCGACCCGACCCGCTTGTTTGAACTTGTTTGATTTATATTTATAGTTTACCCTGACTCATTGCTTTGACACGTGCACCTAGTATAAACTCCATATCGGCATTTCATCTGGCATCGCATGTTTTAACATACAACTTTTCAGTCACTGAAAATATTTATTAAAATATATTGCATGGCCTGCTTGATACCCCTAACCCTGTGGTAGCGTCCTTGCATCGCGTTCTAGTCCCGTTCAGTGAAACGGACGTGTTTGGATGGCTACGCGCACGTGCGTGCGTCCGTTCTTGGGGGTATGCATTTCTGTCATATAATCTTTCATTTTAAATATTGAAGCTGGCTAATAATTTTCATACTTCGAATTCAAAATTTTGGACCCAACCCGGGCGTGTTTCTGATGTATTTTGTAGTCCGCCTAAATTCAAATTAATTATTTTTATTTGATTTATTTCTTTAGCTTTTCTGTTATTGAATTTGGGACTGAATCTATCTGTTAGGTTTAAAATCTTTTACAATTTTTTTTTATCATTTTCCCCAACCGAGCCAATCAAAACACTTTCTTCTTTGCACCTGGGCCCCACGTCTCTCTCTCTCCCTCCTCACCGAGCTCTCTCCTTCCTCTAAACCCTGGCCTACTCTCTTCTTTTTCTTTCTCTCTCTTCTTTCTCTCTCTCTCTCTCTCTCTCTCTCTCCCCCCCTCTCCCTCGCTACGCGCCAACAATCTCTCTCCTCTCGCGTTTCTCACTCCTCTCGCGATCCCTGTTCATCAGGGATCCGCTCACCTCTCTCTCCACTATGGTAACCTCCCTCCTTCGTTTCCTCTCTTCCTCGCTCGCGAACCCCGACCTTAGCCGCGTCGCCGTTGCTGGTCCACCCTCATCATCGCCTTCTTCCTCCATCACCCTTCTCATCGTCGTCTCCCGTCGCCATCACCACAGCCGACCCCCTGCAACCTGTAAGTCGATGTACAACACCCCACGACTTGCAGGGAGGCGGAAATATGAGAAACGATCTTGTTCTTATGCTAAACATCGACTAACCGCATGGATCGAAGCTAAACGATAACTAACTACAAACATAGAAGTTAACAACTACTATGTAAAGGGATTATACCTAAAGAACCGTGTCCTTCGTCTTTACGAACTCCACTTCCTCCTCGGCCTTCTCGAAGTATTAGACGATCCACCCGAGAGCTTTACTCTAAGCTTAGCCTCTAAACTTGAGGCAACTAACTTTCTTTAAGTGCTAATCAAAGAAGCTAGGTGATATAGAGTGAGGGTTATGGTTTAATTAGTCTAACTAATCCTTGTACTCAACACATGAGAGGGGAGGATTAGTGTTTGAAGAGGGAGAGCTTGAGGAGAGAGAAGATGAAGATAATAATGAAGTGAGAATAATGAGTTATCATAATATATATCAAGCATTTTGTTATATCAAGAAAAGAAAAGAAAATGATTTACAACCATGCTTGATAAATATCTTGTGGTGATTCATCTCTATGAGTCATTAAGCAATTATGAAGCATTAATGACATGGATGAATCATCCATATGACTCACTAATCACATTCATTGTATATGCCACCTAAACCTCCTTAGTCACCACCTTCTAGAAGCTTCTCGCGCAATTACGAGAACGCCCCTCCTTTCCGCAAAAATACGGAAAAACTTTAGACTGTATAAATCCAATAACCGAATACCAGTAACTGGCTTAAACCAAAGCCGACTGGTAAAAACTGTCCGAAAGTCGTATGTGCGTAAACACACGTATGCGTCCGAACCCTTGTCGTAAAACCATACGACCTCTATATCGTTTCGCCTGGAGTAGGGAAACTCTCTGTGTGGGACTCTAGAGACTCGACTACTACGCTGGCAGTGGGTTTAACCACAGACCGCAAGCGGCACTAGCTGTACGTAACGGTCCCCAGGTAGATGTCGATAAGAAGGCCGATGAAGAAACCCATCCGAACTCCTACTAAGTCTGATGTGACAATCTCCATACAGTCCGGTCCGTTCGTCTAAGACTATCGCATATCGGGCCTAGGGGGCGGCAAGCGTCAGTCCCCTAATAGCGGTATAAGTCGTGTCGGAGCGAAGCCCATTACACCCTGAGAAACTACTGGAACCTACCAGCAAATCTCGCTTGCCCTGGCCAGGGACTTTGCGTAATGGCTCTCTGACACAGCGCGATATCAACCCCCCCAATACCGGGAGAGACGAATCCTGTCTAACCGCCACTGTCTCCAAGTGCTCGGGACTGCACCTAACTGCTACCTGTTTGCACGACTCCTTTGAGCCGTGGTAGGGTAGTAATCTAGGAACAGTGGGACACACTCGAGGCGAAGTAGCAGTGTCAAGTCTGCGGACTATGTTGTACTCTTGTCACCTGGGAACTGTTCACTGACGACTGGTATAAAACCAACCAA
Source organism: Agapanthus africanus (assembly GCA_030015575.1). Lineage (NCBI taxonomy): Eukaryota > Viridiplantae > Streptophyta > Magnoliopsida > Asparagales > Amaryllidaceae > Agapanthus > Agapanthus africanus. The sequence goes on along the minus strand of CM057343.1, from coordinate 247,050,380 downwards.
CAGTTCCCTGTGAGTCCTGTCCGGTGTACCTGTAACCCAACGAGCACCTGCATACTATCTCCAGTACGACGTACTGACGGCTGTGGGACAGACCATCTCCCCAACTAGGATGAGAAGCGTACACACTAGTCTACTCCGGAGAATCGATGCCCTGTCTCGATAATCCAACGACTAGGGACCTGAATAAGGATGTGCTTGTAGACTACCCAGCCCCCACTAGTGTGACTGCCATCACAACGCTGGTAATCAAGCAAGATCCTAAGAGCTCTATCAATACGTATACTCACATATTAAGATAGAAAAAACCAAGTAGCATACTACCATGTTTAGCAAGACTGTTATATACATGTGAATATCCCAAGCTTCCATTAAGTAATATACAAACTAGTATGATACAATAATGGCCCCTAGGGCATATACACGAACAATCTCCCACTTGCACTAGGGCCATGTACTGGCATATCGAAGACCGATGATCTCGAGTAGCCTCTCGAATTGAATCTGAGGTAGGGCCTTTGTGAATGTATCAGCAATGTTCTCTTCAGAAGCAACTCTCCGAACCTCGATCTCCTGACGATCAATGATCTCCCTGATCAGGTGATACCGCCTTAAGATGTGTCTGGACTTCTGATGGGACCTTGGTTCCTTTGCTAAAGCTATAGCTCCGTTGTTGTCGCAATACAGAGGTATTGGATCAACTATGGTAGGAACCACCTGAAGTTCTGTTAGGAACTTCTTCATCCAGACTGCTTCTTTTGCGGCATCGCAAGCAGCTATATACTCCGCTTCCATCGTCGAGTCAGCAACGGTGTCCTGCTTGGTGCTCTTCCAGCACACCTCCCCTCCATTGAGGGTAAAGACATAACCCGACATGGACTTGGAATCGTCCTTATCACTCTGGAAGCCGGAATCAGCAAAGGCCTCCAACCTGAGGTCTTTTCCGCCGTAAACCAAGAACATCTCCTTAGTCATTCTCAGGTACTTGAGAATGTTCTTTACTGCTATCCAGTGCTTCTCCCCTGGGTCTGACTGATACCGGCTTACCACGCTCAGTGCATAAGCTACATCTAGTCTGGTGCACAACATCGCATACATTATAGAGCCTACCGCAGAAGCGTAGGGTATAACAGACATGCGTTCCCTTTCCAAATCAGTCTTGGGAGACATCTCTTTGGAGAGGGTGATTCCGTGACAAGCCGGTAGATTACCGCACTTAGAATCTTCCATACTGAATCTTTTCAGTACAGTGTCGATATACCTGGACTGCGAAAGTCCCAACATCCTCTTGGATCTATCACGATAGATCCGGATCCCCAGAATGTAAGAGGCATCACCCAGATCTTTCATGGAGAACCTGTGTGACAAGAATCCTTTGACAGATTGTAGCATAGGAATGTCATTTCCTATCAATAGAATGTCATCCACGTACAAGACGAGGAATACGACACTTCTGGCTACAACTTTACTATATATGCACGGTTCATCTGGATTTTTGATAAAGTCATATTCTTTGACTGTCTCATCAAAACAGATATTCCAACTCCGCGATGCCTGCTTTAGTCCATAAATGCACTTAAGCAGCTTGCATACTTTCCCGCTGCTCCCACTCTGATTGAAACCCTCTGGCTGATCCATATAGACGCACTCTTCTAAATTTTCATTTAGAAAAGCCGTCTTTACGTCCATCTGCCAGATTTCATAATCATGGAAGGCAGCAATAGCAAGAAGGACCCGAATGGATTTGAGCATAGCTACTGGAGAAAAAGTTTCGTCATAGTCCAAACCAGGTCTTTGACGAAAACCCTTTGCAACAAGTCTAGCTTTATAGGTTTCCACCTGTCCATCTACACCAATCTTTTTCTTGAAGATCCATTTGCATCCTATGGGTTTTACCCCATCTGGAACAAAGTCCAAAGTCCATACTTTGTTGGTGTACATGGACTCCATTTCGGTCCGCATTGCATCTAGCCATCGTACCGAGTCGCCGCTCTGGATGGCCTGCTAGAAGTCAGTAGGTTCATCATCACCTATGATGCAATCCTCTCTATCCCCATCTATGAGAAAACCGTAGTATCTCTCAGGCGGATGAGACGGCCTACTACTCCTGCGGAGGGGTGCGGGAATGTCCTGTTCTTCTTGAACTTCCGGTTCTACCAAACTTTCAGTATCAGCTTGTGGTTCTGGAATTTCATCCAGTTCTATTTCGCTCCCACTTATTTCCTTTTCTAAAAACATATGTTCTAGAAAATGGGCATTACGAGAAACAAAAACCTTTTGTTCCTCTGCGTAATAGAAATAATATCCCTTGGAGTTCTTTGGATATCCCACAAACATACATTTTACTGATCGTGCCTCGAGCTTGTCCACATGCTGCTTTTTAACAAAAGCTGGACATCCCCAAATCTTCATATGCTGAAGATGGGGTTTCTTCCCAGTCCACATCTGATATGGAGTGGTAGGCACAGTCTTGGTAGGAGCCCTATTCAGAAGATATGCTGCTGATTCAAGCGCATAACCCCAAAAAGATCGCGGTAACTCAGCATTACTCATCATGGATCGTACCATATCCAATAGGGTTCGATTCCGTCTCTCCGATACACCGTTATGCTATGGAGTGTATGGAGGAGTAAGCTGAGAGAGAATCCCTTTCTCTTTTAGGTAACCTAGGAACTCGGCACTTAAGTATTCACCACCTCGATCAGATCTAAGTGTCTTGATACTTTTGCCGGTTTGGTTTTCTACTTCATTCTTATACTCTCGGAATTTCTCAAAAGCCTCGGATGTATGTTTCATCAGATAAATGAATCCGTATCTTGAGTAATCATCCGTGAAAGTAATTGTTAGTTATATGTATGCCCTAGAGGCCATTACTATACATAGGATGTATATTGTAGTGGATGCTGGGACATATATAGGGAGGACTTTCTCGCTCGACATGATAGTATGCTATCTGGTTACTCTTTGCCTTAACGTGTACACTGATTGTCTCTCTGTTACATGTTGGTAAAGCCCTTAGGATGTGTACTTGACTACCTGGACTATGATGCGGATCATACTAGTGGGGACATGGTAGTCCATAAGTACATCCTTCAAGGTCCCTAGTCGAGGGTATATCGAGACGGGGCATCGATATACCAGAGTAGACTAGCGTATACCTTCTCGACCCATACAGATGGGCGATGGATGATCCCATATCCATTGGTGTTTGACATCGGAGATGATATACGGGTGCTCACTGGACGGACTCGCCGAGAACTCCCAGATGGTATTATACCTTACGTCAGATGGCAGTTCTCTGGTGACACTGGTACAGGTTAGTCTGTTGACCCGAGATCGTCATAGAGTCTTGTGTGGTTCCCACTGTGCTTTGATTTCCACCTTACCACGTCCAAGAGGGCGTGCAAAACGGTGGTTTTTGGGTACAGTCCCGAATCATATGGAGGCAATGAGCGATAGGAGGGGATTCGTCTCTCCCGGTATAGGGAGTTGATGTTGCGCTGTATTCGATTGGCTATAACCGGAAATCCCTGGCCAGGGTTGCTGAGATTTACTGGTAAGTGTTACCAGTAGTTTCTCGAATTGTTATAGACCTCATATCGACACGACTTATCGAGCTATTGGGGTCTGACGTTTACCACCCCTAGGCGAGATATGCGACATATCAGACGACGAGACCGGACTGTACGGTAAGTGTTACTGGTTGGATTCACAGGAGTGTGAGCGGGCTTGCTCGTCGATTTTCTCATCGCTCAATACCCGGGTGGTCGTTACGTTTAGCAGACCGCTTGCGGCTTGTGGGTGCTTTATATGATCATCATCTGCTACCGGCGTATTGACGAGTCTTTAGAGTCCTACACAGAGGTTTCCTGGCTCAAGCGAAACGAAATAGGAGCGCATATGAGATATGTGCGGGACCGAGAATAATGCGTGTATGTGATACCGTATTTCATTCTCGCGATGAATATGTCGAATGGTTGTATGCGATATAACCTAGTTATCGAATCAAGGATTGATTCGATAAATCGATACATTGTATACTAGTCGGTTGTGTGCGACATGACCGGATCATTGAATCAAGTGTTGATTTAATGATTTAATGCATAATTATATATTTGATATATTACTTTGCATTAACTAGTATTGGTTCACTTTAAATGGATTTTCTCACTTGAAGTTCACAAGTTGTATATGTGATATACTTTTGTGCACTTGATTGTATCATGTTTGATGATACATGCTTACTTGAGTTTGTGTAAAGATTAAACCATGGTTATTTAAATGGTTAGGGTTTTGTTTTTCATATCTATTTATTCATTTATTTATTTATTTCTTTTTGGCAAAAGAAAAGAAAAATGGTGGCTTTCTTTGGATGCATGTTGAAGCTTCATGAAGCTTTGACTAAGTCACCATTTTTGTCTTCATGCTTAACCCTAACCATTGACCTAAACCTAGTTTATTCTCTACACTTGACCATGGTTGGATTATGATAAGTATTGATTTTATTTTCTTTTTGAGATATACTTATCATAACATTTTTTCATCTTCTTCTTCTTCTTCTTCAAGAAGAAGCTTGCCTCCATCAATGGCAACTTGAGAAAATGAGTGAGAAATCCAATTCTAAAGTGGACCCACTTCCTATTTCTTCATCCTCTACCACTTGCCAAGTAGTATAGGGTGTTTTCTTCACAAGTTTCATGACTTGGTGAAGTGGGAGCTTGATCTTGTGATGCCTCGACGTAGATCATCTTCGGCATCGTAGTCGATGACCTAGCCCGCCCATTTTTCCGATGAAGCCGACGCTAGAGCCCGGGATTCGATTTGGACAGCGAGGAAACTTCATTGCGGAGCTATGGAGGTGGAGGACCGGATCTGCAAAGGTTGTATTTCCGTTCTTTTAGTTAAATTGTTAACTAGTTGCATGAGTTCGCCTAATATTCTAGTTAACGATCCGTATTAGGGTTTCTCGGCACTTGTAAAATTTGAAATTGGCATGGTTGATGCCTTGTGAGACCTCATTAGTGTGCCTAGGAACCCTACAGAAATGAAATAGGAAAAACCACCTCTTGCATGTGTAGATAATGGACCACATACATCGCTGTGTATGAGTCCTAAGAGCTCGCTCGCTCTTACTCCATGTCCAGTAAATGGAGTCTTTGTCATCTTTCCTTTGAGACAAGATTGACAAGTGTCATAAGTTTGATATTCGAACGAGTCCAAATATCCTTCTCTATGCAACTTAGTCAACCTTCTTTCATTGATGTGACCCAGTCTACAATGCCATAAGAAAGCTTTATTTAAATCTGGAGACTTTCTTTTAAGTGTGTTCTAGACATTGAAAATTTGGAGTTGGTTTAAAACATATATACCGTTATTTAGTGTACCGGACCCAATCAAACCATGATTAAGGTGGATGTTAACAACATCTCTTAAAAACGTGAAATCATAACCTTTATTTGATAACAAGGAAACTGATATGATATTACACGTTAAGCTTTGTACAAAAAAACAGTTATGTAAAACCAAAATGTGTCCACTCGTCAATCCTAGGTGATAATCCCCGACGGACGCAGCTCCCACGATAGCTCCGTTAGCAACCTTTAGGGTCATATCACCTTCCTTCAGCACTCTACGGTTTCTCAGTGCCTGCAATGAATTGCAAATATGAGATCCTGATCCGGTATCCAATACCCAGGAAGTAGAGTTGATCGACAGACAATTCTCAATTACAAACACACCTGAAGTCGAAGCCACAGCTTGCTTCGGTTCCTGGTTCTTGGCGTTCCACGCCTTGCAATCCTTCTTCCAGTGCCCTTTCCTGTGACAATGGAAGCACTCATCCTAGCCAACTACCGGTACCGCAAACTTTTTCTTTCCCTTCCCTCCCACCTTACTAACACCTCCTCTAGGTTTGGTGGCGGCCTTCTTCTTCCTTCCTTTGGCCCTTGCCTTGGACCCGGAAGAAGATGTACCGCTAACAAACATAGCGGGTGTTTCCCTTGTCTTCTGCAAGGTGCCCTCTGCACTCCTTAACATGTTCAGGAGTTTCGGAAGTTCAATTTCTTTTCTTTGAATGTTGAAGTTCAGGATAAACTGGGCGTAGGTGTGAGGAAGGGACTGGAGAATAAGGTCTGTATAGAGCTCATTATCCAAAGTTGTCCCAAGGTCTGCGAGCTCTTCAATATAGCCGATCATCTTTAGGACATGTTCTCCTACTGATGACCCGACAGCCAACCTCGCTCGAAACAAGTTCTTAGAGGTCTCGTATCTTGCTATACGAGATTGCTCTCCATAAAGTTCCTTTGTATAGAGAAATATGCCATCAAGGTCCATATCCTCGTGCCTCCTTTGATGTTCATTGTTCATTGAGGCAAGCACGATGTACTTGGCTTTCGCGCAATCTAAATCCCAGGTTTTGCGGATTTCCTTATCCGCATTGCTGGATTTGGGACCAGGGACAGCAGGTGCCGTAGCGGTGAGGACGTACCCCAATTTGTCATAGGTCAAAGCCATTTTGATATTCCGCAGCCAATCTTTATAGTTTGGCCCTGTCAGTATATTTTTCTCTAAAAGTAACTTAAGTCCAGTCATTTTCAGGGTCGCTGCAATTAGGAGAGAGAGAAGAAAACTCTTTAGCATGATGCTCTTGCATGTTTAGAGTGGTTTTTAATTTATCTAAACTGGATGGCTCCCACTGTTTCTCGAATCCTTCCTCAAACCATAAAAGAAGAATTAGCCAGGACTATTCTCACTGTACAATTCTTGCTTAACCGTTTAGCCAGGCTAGTGTCGATACTTCGAGGGAGGTTTTCCAACGCTTTCGTGAAGTTCCTTAATTAAATAACCTCTTTTCTCTGGGGGCGTAACCCCGCTGACACCTTTCTGGACACCTACTTGGTTTATAGCATTGATCGTTAAGTGACGAATCTCCTGATAAGTAGCATATACTCACAGTAGGATCGGGATCCAAATATCATCGTATGATAATGTTGAAGGAATGCTACCAACATTCATCAAACTCCAAATGGTATGCATCACTTTGCAAATTTCAGTTTCTTTAGAAATTCCCGATATAAGTTTTTGCCCCATGCTCTTATGACTTTGGCTTTGGTCAAAATGTCATAAGTCACATGTCAAGTTCTACCCGTCATTATCTTGTCGATTTGAACCCATCCGTATATATCCTTGACGTTCGGCCAAAATGATAATACGACTGTCCCAAACTAACTCATCTATCTATGCAACAAATGAATACCCAGTAGCTACCAAACACTATGCCTTGGCGTTAGGTCAAAATACATAGCTTGAATACTACTGAATACCCAGATGAAATGACGGAGGGCTACGAATTGTTTTGGCGAAACCGTGAACGTAGTGAACTTGATATAACCGAAGGAACCTGATAGCTTTTAAAAGGAGTGGTTAAAGCTCCGCATTTAAAAATATCTGTTTTTAAAATTAACCGAGTGGTTTCTTTTAAATTGTTCCAACGATTAAACTTTTTGGTTTATTTTTTTTGCATTATAAATAATGCGTCCCATCATTAACCTATCATTGCAGAAAACAACGAAAATACAACGTCCTCTTATGCCATCCGCATTCGCCACGGGGTCCCGTCATCACCCGTTAGGTTACTTAACTAACGACAGAGCGGGGGCTGGGCTAGCGTGGGTGTAAACATAAGTGACGTCTAAATAGCTATCATATATAAATATTGTACATTCTTCAGACGCAATAATAAGCATTCCAGATCACAGATGAAATTTATTGGATTTGCAAGCAATCTGTGTTTGTTTTGAGCCTGCAACAAAAGACGGATTTACACAGTTGTGATGAATAACCATTACCCCACCTAAGACCCCAACGGGTACGGCAAACTACCCGCCCGGCAGTTTGTGCACCCCACCTTGGGTCTGTCCTAGGAGCAAAAACAGTAAAATGAAATAATACAACGGTGGCTACAACCGCAACCTGGATGTGCCCCGCAAAATAATATTACAACAAATTACATTTACATCAAATGAATTAAATAATAACCCATCACAAAACCCCGGCTATACATCACAACAGTCCAACACAGTTCATATCCACAAACAGTAAAAACCATTACAGAAATGTGCAACCCCCTGCCAACCGACATACTAGCAGTTAGGGGAGGTTTACGAACACATTATACAAACACAAATATAATCCAACAAGCAAATACTGTATAATTTCGATCGATTAAACACTTTTAATTTTGCTGCAATACTTCTCTGTAAATCTGAAACCTGAGCAAAAATAAAAACTTCCAGAAAATACCAAATATCACAGAGAAGCAACACAGGAAAATTGGGTTCCTGAATCGCCAACTCGGCGGCGGAATCGCGGCGGATCGGTGGGATCCGCCGCGGTTCCGCGGCGCTTTAGGCGATTCAGGGGCCCAATTTTCTTGGGTGTTCTTCTACTGCCTTTTCAAGCTTTCTGAACATCCCTGAAAAAATTTTGGACTTCATTTAAAAATCGACAGAAACTTGTGATTTCGGGTTTTTCCAGTTTCGTTTTTTCCGTTCGAAATTCATACAAATTTGCAAGTAAGTTATTTATTGTTTAGCGAGGCTCTGATACCACTGTAAGTCGATGTACAACACCCCACGACTTGCGGGGAGGCGGAAATATGAAAAACGATCTTGTTCTTATGCTAAACATAGACTAACCGCATGAATCGAAGCTAAACGATAACTAACAACAAACATACAAGTTAACAACTACTATGTAAAGGGATTATACCTAAAGAACCGTGTCCTTCGTCTTTACGAACTCCACCTCCTCCTCGGCCTTCTCGAAGTAGTAGACGATCCACCCGAGAGCTTTACTCCAAGCTTAGCCTCTAAACTTGAGGCAACTAACTTTCTTTAAGTGCTAATCAAAGAAGCTAGGTGATATAGAGTGAGGGTTATGGTTTAATTAGTCTAACTAATCTTTGTACTCAACACATGAGAGGGGAGGATTAGGGTTTGAAGAGGGAAAGCTTGAGGAGAGAGAAGATGAAGATAATAATGAAGTGAGAATAATGAGTTATCATAATATATATCAAGCATTTTGTTATATCAAGAAAAGAAAAGAAAATGATTTACAACCATGCTTGATAAATATCTTGTGGTGATTCATCTCCATGAGTCATTAAGCAATTATGAAGCATTAATGACATGGATGAATCATCCATATGACTCACTAATCACATTCATTGTATATGCCACCTAAACCTCCTTAGTCACCACCTTCTAGAAGCTTCTCGCGCAATTACGAGAACGCCCCTCCTTTCCGCAAAAATACGGAAAAACTTTAGACTGTATAAATCCAATAACCGGATACCAGTAACTGGCTTAAACCAAAGCCGACTGGTAAAAACTGTCCGAAAGTCGTATGTGCGTAAACACATGTATGCGTCCGAACCCTTGTCGTAAAACCATACGACCTCTATATCGTTTCACCTGGAGTAGGGAAACTCTCTGTGTGGGACTCTAGAGACTCGACTACAACGCTGGCAGTGGGTTTAACCACAGACCGCAAGCGGCACTAGCTGTACGTAACGGGCCCCAGGTAGATGTCGATAAGAAGGCCGATGAGGAAACCCATCCGAACTCCTACTGAGTCTGATGTGACAATCTCCATACAGTCCGGTCTGTTCGTCTAAGACTATCGCATATCGGGCCTAGGGGACGGCAAGCGTCAGTCCCCTAATAGCGGTATAAGTCGTGTCGGAGCAAAGCCCATTACACCCTGAGAAACTACTGGAACCTACCAGCAAATCTCGCTTGCCCTGGCCAGGGACTTGGCGTAATGGCTCTCTGACACAGCGCGATATCAACCCCCAATACCGGGAGAGACGAATCCTGTCTAACCGCCACTGCCTCCAAGTGCTAGGGACTGCACCCAACTGCTACTTGTTTGCATGACTCCTTTGACCCGTGGTAGGGTAGTAATCTAAGAACAGTGGGACACACTCGAGGCGAAGTAGCAGTGTCAAGTCTGCGGACTATGCTGTACTCATGTCACCTGGGAACTGTTCACTGACGACTGGTATAAAACCAACCAACAGTTCCCTGTGAGTCCTGTCCGGTATACCCGTAACCCAACGAGCACCTGCATACTATCTCCAGTACGACGTACTGACGGCTGTGGGACAGACCATCTCCCCAACTGGGATGAGAAGCGTACACACTAGTCTACTCCGGAGTATCGATGCCCTGTCTCGATAATCCAATGACTAGGGACCTGAATAAGGATGTGCTTGTAGACTACCCAGCCCCCACTAATGTGACTGCCATCACAACGCTGGTAGTCAAGCAAGATCCTAAGAGCTCTATCAATACGTATACTCACATATTAAGATAGAAAAAACCAAGTAGCATACTACCATGTTTGGCAAGACTGTTATATACATGTGAATATCCCAAGCTTCCATTAAGTAATATACAAATCAGTATGATACAATAATGGCCCCTAGGGCATATACACTAACACAACCCTCAACTCCTGCCAACACCATCACTCATGTCGTCACCATCCCCTCGCCTTCACTCGACCTCACCTCCTTCGCCGCACCCATCACCCTCGTCGTCAACCTCGATCCCAGTCCCGACCACCATCGTCGACATCCTCCTTCCCTCGAAACCTCCACCGAACCATCACCCTCCTCATCTCGATGACGTCGCCCCCTGCTCTTCATCTTCCTCTACAAACCCAAACCCGATCAACCCATGACCCTTCAACTCCGACTTTAGCCGCATCTTGTTGCCGCCACCTACCTCAACTGCACCCCAGATCCCATCTCGAAACCCATCATCACCATTGCCATCTCCATCAAGCCCACTTCTCGCTAGCACCTTCATCTTCTTCCGCAGGAACCCCAACTCCTGAACCCCGACACCATCGCCGGAGAGAACTCCTCCAACCTAGAACCCCGAGGACTATCTTCCCTTCAACCCTCATCGCAGATCCCTCGACCGCCTTGACCACAGTACCGTCGACCCAAGCTACTGCCGCCACCATGGTCGTCATCACCATCGTCCTCTTCTCTTGAATTGTGACCCAACTCCTTCAGCAACATCCTATCACTTGATCCTCGTCGGGGACTACTAACCCATCTCCTTCATTCTCCGAGCACAACCCTAAGCTGAGTACAACCTGAGTTCCCTAGCTACCGAGACAGGTTCAAGCCGAACACCAAGCCGAGATCTTGCTTGTGTCTCGTTCACATCCGTCTTGTTGTTTCTGTGATCACACTGTGGGTGGTTTGGATCCGTTCCGTGTACCGTGCGTGCGTCGTGACGTTTTCCGCCGACGTGAGACGTTCCGTATTCCCGTTCTTGATCCGTCCAGGCAAGTTAATCTTGCTACATGCTATAATATTACCTTTTATGTATATTTAAATTATATCACTACATGATGATTATTTTATGCAACCCGCATTAGCATTTTTCATGTTTATCAGTCTTCGGATGTCCGATTACATCCGTATCATGTATTTCACATCTAGTGCATGCAAGTGAAAACTTGCTACATGCTATTTGAATTAATACATATGCTATTTAACGTTCTGTATATTCGTTTGATTGCACGTTAAACCTGTAGCTTACTTTTAGTACCAAAATTTCCTTTTGACAGTTTGACGTTCCGTTAAATCATTTTAGATTCTTCGCACGAAACTTACTATGTTGCATTTAGTTCTATTATACATTGTACCCACAATCATATTTAAATCATACAATAATTATTTGCATAACCCACAATACCCCTTTATATTTATACCCTGTCGGACCACCGTTTGCATACAACTAACCTGATTTATATTCAATTGCATCTTTAGATTATTTAGTACACATTAACATGATTTTTAACACTCCATATTTGTTTACGTGTATGATACTTAATGTTGGAACCATAAACCGAACTCTAAATGTTAACCGTGCATCGATATAATTTAACCTGTACCTATCTGCATATTATATTGCATGTCCAGTTTATTCTTCTGATAGTACCCGTGCTCGTTTACTTATAACCATGTTTATGTTAGTTTGATTTATGAGCACCCACATAACATTTTGTGCTTCCTGACATGACCTGTTGCACTTCCTACTTGATATGACATGGTACCGTACACTCTTGACATGACATGACATCTAATACACCACTCGACTAGACCTGATGTACCATGGCATTACCTGTTACCTGATCTTGTGTCTAATGCCAACAAACCTGACATGTAGTCCTTATGGACCATTCCTGTTGTCTATCCAGACAAACCTGCACCTACCTGATCCTGAGTTGGCATTAGTTCTTGATTACTTAATACCTGACTTGAACACATATAACTTGGGGGTATGGGGAAATCAATGATGAAATCCTGACTTGTAACTTGACAGTTGCTCGCTTATACTGATCAGTTTTAGAGGCTAGGCCCGCCTCGGGATGATATTGCTGATATCGTTTGTCTTTACCCTTTTTCCTTTTAGTGCCTAGCGGCACGTCTCGGTATCAGCCCGAGAGTCTTAGACCGTGGTCCCGGGCATGCACGGGATACTACTGAGTTACATCGATGATTCATCAAATTGATTTCAAAGACTTGAGAGTAGTTAACCCAATGGACCAGTTTTGATAACTCACTACACTTTATCCCACTGTCCTTACTTATATCACTGTTATGCTTGTTCTACCATTTGTACTCATACTTGCATGTATTGTTACCCCTATTTTATTATTGCTTGATGTTATGACGCGCTGACGTCTGGGTTTTGCATGGCCCAGATCCTTATACCTTTGTTGCAGACTAATCAGGAGTATTGCCGCTGTTAGACCGAGCGGTGAAGTTCCTGTCGGTATGTAGTTTTACCTTCCAGGTAGTTCTTTTATTGTATCTTTGCTTCCGCATATCATTATTTCTTTACTCATTTCATTCTGGCTCATGGACATGTACTAGGTAGTTTAGTTCACTTTCCTGTTCTTGATATCTCTACAGCTGTAATGTGACTGTGGAGGGATTTTTCCTATCCACAGGTAACATGGTTGGCTATGTCACGTGCCTATTTGAGTGTACTCTGGGAAGCGGGGAGTGACATGGTTCTTTTGGTATCAGAGACATAGGATATAGGTTAATCGGGTTTGATTCTCTTTTGTAGTTGGGTATTGGACCCAATACACGAATCAGAATACTCGTGATTAGGAACATGTCCTGCCACCTTGTTATCGTGATTCTTGAATCCTATCTTTCTCGTATCCTTTACCTTGATGATATGCAAACAACTTTGCATCTCGGCTTAAAATCTTTTGGTTCACCATTTTTTCTCCCCGTTCCTTAATTCTGATACTAGGATTTGGGCGACTTGACTGAAGTTATGTAATTGTACCCATGAACTGCAGCATGGTTACAATGCGATACTCTATTTATGTAACTTGAAGCCCTGGTCTTGATTCAATTCCTTGTTTCATAGTTGTGATATTACTGTAGGGTTGCTAGGCACACGCACAAGGGTTTACGAGGTATCAACCATGCCCGATTTAAAATTTAGCCGTGCCGAACAACCCAAAGCCGGATCTTTAGATTAGAGATTAGGCGAAAACAAGCATGTTAAACATTTTAACACTAAGTGAGGGATTACAACCTTTGTAGATCCTGTCCTTCACTTTTTAAGATCCATGTTGAGGTCCCTTCACTGCGATCATCGTGTTCCGGACTCTCAAGAGGCTCCACGAAGAGTATGATGTAAACTTGCTTCCAATCTTCGATAACAAAGATGATCTACCTTGAAGTTTCATTAACACAAGCTAACACTCACTAAATGAAGTGAACACTCTCATCTAAAGGGCAAGGGTAGATGAGAATGATGAAGTAGGATTTTTGCTCTCATTTATAATCTTTTTCTCACACATAATCATCACTTGAAAAAAGCTAGAAAGCTTTTTCCATGAAAGAAAGAAGAAGGAAGAAGAAGATGAATGAATTGATTAATTCTTTTGTGATGAATAATGAAAGTCTTGATAAGGTTAGAAATGCAACCATGGTTCAAGTAACCATTGTAGAGATTTTACTAGGGTTAAGGGTTTGGGTTTAGTTAAAGAAATATCTTGCAAAATATCTTTTCCAAAACGAAAATGAAAACCTTCTAGAAACTTCGAGAAATGATTAACCCAAATCAAATCCTAACCATGTTTAATCTCCACAAAACATGTTGCATTAATAACCATATCATGTTACAATATTATATATCGCATATATAATATTTATTGTAACAAAATAAAATAATACAATTATCATATATCGCATATATATCAATGTATTACCCGAGTGAGAAAAAGAATCTTTTAGTGAGCTAATATTAGTTAATATAATTTAATATATCATATATATTATTATACATTAAATTATCGAATCAACACTTGATCCGACAATCCGGCTATATCGTATATAACCGACTAATATATCATTTACCGATTCATCGAATCAACACTTGATCCGATGACCCAGCTGATATCAAATATCGCGAGAATATAATACGGTATCTCATATCGCATTATCCTCGGTCCCGTACATATCACATATGTGCTCCTACTCCGTTTTGCCTGAGTCAAGAAACCTCTGTGTAGGACTCTAAAGAATCGTCAATACGCCGGCAGTAGGTGATGATCATATCAAACACCCGCAAACTGCAAGCGGTCAGCTAAACATAACAGCCACCCAGGTATTGAGCGATCAGAAGATCAACAAGCCAGCCTGTACATTCTCCTGTGAATCTAATCAGTAACACTCCCGTACAGTCTGGTCTCGTCGTCTGATATGTTGCATATCTCGCCTAGGGGTGGTAAACGTCAGACCCCAGTAGCTTGATAAGTCGTATTGATATGAGGTCTATAACGGTTCGAGAAACTACTGATAACACTTACCAGTAAATCTCAGCAACCCTGGCCAGGGATTTCCAGTTATAGCCAATCGAACACAGCACAACATCAACTCCCTATACCGGGAGAGACGAATCCCCTCCTATCGCTCATTGCCTCCATGTGATTCGGGACTGTACCCAAAAGCCACCTTTTTGCACGCCCTCTTGGACGTGGTATGATAGAAATCAAAGCACAGTGGGAATCACACAAGTCTCTATGACGATCTCGGGTCAACAGACTACTCTGTACCAGTGTCACCGGAGAACTGCCATCTGACGTGAGGTATAATACCATCTGGGAGTTCTTGGCGAGTCTGTCCAGTGTACCCAGTCTCTACTGAGCACCCGTACACCATCCTTGATGTCAAACACCGATGGATATGGGATCATCCATCGCCTATCATATGGGTCAAGATGCGTATACGCTAGTCTACTCTGGTGTATCGATGCCCTGTCTCGATACACCCTCGACTAGGAACAGTTATAAGATGTACTTGCCGACTACCGTAGCCCCACTAGTATGATCTCATCATAGTCCCAGTAGTCGAGTACATTTCCTAAGGGCTTTATCAACATGTAACATAGAGACAATTAGAGTACATGTTAAGATAAAGTACAACCAGATAGCGTACTATCATGTCGAGCAAGAAAGTCATCCCTATATATGTCCAAGCATCCACTACTCTATACATCGTATGTACAGTAATGGCCTCTAGGGCATACATATAACTAACAATTACCTTGCTTCTCTCGGTTTCATTGCTTACCAGTTCTTGTTTTATCGCCAGCTTGAATCATGTTTACCGTACTTAACCTTCGGCAGTATCTTGACTTCGGATGAAGTCACCTCGGTATCTTACTTGTTCTTGTTTTCCCTGCACTAGGATGATTCAATTCTGGTGCATCCCTTTGCTGGTTGTTGTTTTGGGAATGGATTTTCGCGGCGCTTTCCACGCTCATATTGATTGTAGGGAAAGGAAAGTAATGCTCCAGATTCCCGGACATCCGGAGCTTTTTTTGCTGGAGGAAGTAGTTCTGTCGGGCCAGTCAAGTTTAGGGCTAGGCCGACAAATAATGTTCTTTTGTCGATGGAAGTTATTAAGTAAGAAGCGCCGGATATATTTCGAGAGTTCATGGACGTGTTCGAGGACATCTCGGGTTTCCGCAAAATGAGATGTGGAGTTTGCGATTGATCTTGTTCCTGGTGCAGCGCCAATCTCAAAGGCGTATTACCCGATGGCACCAGTGGAGTTGGAAGAAAGTCAAGAAGCAGGTTACCGAATTTCTAGAGAAGGAGTGGATTCGCAGCAGCAACTCACTTTGGAGAGCTCCAGTTCTTCTAGTAAAGGAGAATGATGGCACAAAGAGGATGTGCATCGATTATCGAAAATTTTGACCGGGCGACTATTAAGAACAAATACCCGATCCCTCGCATTGGTGAATTATTTGAGCAGCTTAGTGGTGCGAGGGTATTCTCAAAGCTGGATTTGCGATCTGGATATCATCAAGTCCGAGTTAAATCAGAAGATATTTGCAAGACTGCGTTCCGAACTCAGTATGGACATTACGAGTATTTAGTGATGCCCTTCGGAGTAACGAATGCACCGGCGATATTTATGGACTTGATGAACCGAATCTTTTCACCATTCTTGGACCAGTTTATAGTGGTGTTCGTTGAAGATATTCTGGTCTACTCAACGGAGTATTGATGGGCGTGCACAACACATGAAGATCGCACTGCAGACATTGAGGCAAGAAAAATTATATGCAAAGATGAGCAAGTGCGAGTTTGGCTTGAAGGAGTGAAGTTTTGGGGCACATTGTTGATGGAGATGGAATCGTCATTGATCCCAAAAAAAAAATTACAGCAGTTCGAGATTGGCCGATTCCGAAGAATGTTGCGGAGATAAGAAGTTTCTTGGACTTGACAGGTATTATGGAAGGTTTGTGGAGAATTTTCTCTGTTGGCTGAGCCGTTGACCAAGCTTACGCGCAAGGAGGTACCATTTATATGGACGGAGAAGTGTGCGCCAGCTTTAGAGGCGTAGAAGTAGAGATTGATAACCGCTCCTATTCTGACCGTGCCAGACAGTTCCGGAGGAGTGGTAATTCACAGCGACGCATCTGGGAAAGGATTGGGATGTGTTTTGATGCAGCATGGGAAGGTTATAGCCTACGCATCGAGGCAGTTGAAGACCCATGAGGAGAATTAATCACCTCATGATTTGGGTTAGCAACTATGAATTTCGCTTTGAAGATTTGGAGACACTACTTATTGGGAAGAAGCAGTCGAAGTATTCACCGATCACAAAAGCCTAAAGTACGTGTTCTTTCAGAAGGAGCTAATTGTGAGACAGCGTAGATGGTTGGAGCTGATGGCTGACTACGATCTTGACATTGATTACCATCCGGAGAAAGTTAATGTTGTGCCGGATGCGCTTAGTCTGTTGTCAGCAATTCAGATGTTGACTGCACGGAAGGAATTTATTGAAGATTTTTCGGAGATTCGAGTTGGAGATCGTGCTACCGCATTTTTCGAGACAGTTGATGCAGCTGCAAGTACAATATTCATTGATCGAGGATTTTAAGGCAGCGCAATTGCAGGACCCAAGGGTGCAGAATTTTCGAGAACAAGTTGAAGCTGGACTTCGAACGGGCTTGTTGATCAATGAAGATGGTTCGTTGCGATATTGTAGCCGTTGTGTGCCAAAGGGAGATTTTTTCGCGAAGAAGTTGTGAAGGAGGCACACAGTCCCGCATATTCCGTACATCCAGAAGATATACCGAGATCTACGACAGCAATTCTGGTGCGAAGGCGTGAAACGGGAGATTGCCCGCTTTGTGGCAAAGTGCTTGGTGTGTCAGCAAGTTAAGGCTGAACATCAAAGGGTTGCTGGTTTATTGCAACCACTTCCGATTCCTCAGTGGAAGTGGGAACATATAACCATGGATTTCGTGATGGCTCTACCGCGGAGTCCAAAAGACAACAATGCAGTTTGGGTGATTATTGATCGGTTGACCAAGGCAGCTCATTTCATCCCTTTCGAGTTGGTCAATCAACAGAAGTTTTGGCAGAACGGTACATGCAAGGGGATTGTAAGATTGCGTGGAGTGCTGGTGAGCATCGTGTCCGATCGTGACACCCGATTCTTATCGCACTTTTGGAGGAATTTACAGGAAGGTTTGGGGACTAGTTTGAAGTTTGGTATAACTTATCACTCTCAGACATATGGCCAGTCGGAGAGAATGATCCAAACTCTTGAAGACATGTGGAGAGCTTGCATATTAGACTTCAAGGGTTCATGGAGGATCATCTACACTTAGTGAAGTTTCTTACAACAACGGTTATCAGGCGACTATTCAGATGACTCCATTCGAAGCTTTGTATGGTCGCAAGTGTTGTTCACCTGTTTGTTGGGACGTTGTCGGTGAACGAAGATTGTTGGGATCAGATTTGGTTGTGAAAACAGTTGAGAAGGTTAGCACTATCCGGAATCATATGAAGGCAGCACAAGATCGATAGAAGAGTTGGGCTGATACATCGAGAAGACCTCTGGAGTTCGCGGTTGGTGATTTGGTGTTGGGAGACATCACCTACTAGAGGAGTTATCCGTTTCGGAAGTTGAGGAAAGCTTAGTCCTCAATTCGTTGGACCTTTCGGGATCTTGGAACGTATTGGAGAAGTGGCTTATCGTTTGGCGTTACCACAATCCCTGGCGAATGGTCGTTACGTGTTTTTCGTACCTCAACTCCGTAGGTATGCTCGAGATGAAGTGCATGCGTTAGCTCATTCGAAACTGACTGTACGAGAAGATTTAACCTTTGAGGAGCGACCGATGTCTATTGTGGATCGAAGAGAAAAGGTTCGTATGAACAAAGTTATCCTTTTTGTACTTGTTTCTTGAAGTAATCGCTCGCATGGAGAACCAGGTTGGGAATGAGATGATGAAACTCGACAGAAGTTTCCATATCTATTCTTGAAATTTCTTGGTTGTTTATCCTATCTCGTTCTTAGAATTTCGAGGATGAAATTCTTTTGAAGTTGGGTATAATGTAACACCCGAGTCCATTTATACCAATTCCAATTTCTGTATTTACTTATCCATGGTCCATTCTAGATTTATCGTGTTTGGGTACGAATGATAGTTACTTGGTACATTGAATTCGACCCGACCCACTTGTTTGAACTTATTTGATTTATATTTATAGTTTACCCTGACTCGTTGCATTGACACGTGCACCTAGTATAAACTGCATATCGGCATTTCATCTGGTATCGCATGTTTTAACATACAACTTTTTAGTCACTGAAAATATTTATTAAAATATATTGCATGGCCTGCTTGATACCCCTAACCCTGTGGTAGCGTCCTTACATCGCGTTCTCATCCCGTTCAGTGAAACGGACGTGTTTGGATGGCTACGCGCACGTGCGTGTGTCCATTCTTGGGGGTATGCATTTCTGTCATATAATCTTTCATTTTAAATTTTGAAGCTGGCTAATAATTTTCATACTTCGAATTCAAAATTTTGGACCCAACCCGGGCGTGTTTCTGATGAATTTCGTAGTCCGCATAAATTCAAATTAATTATTTTATTTGATTTATTTTTTTAGCTTTTCTGTTATTGAATTTGGGACTGAATCTATCTGTTAGGTTTAAAATCTTTTACAACTTTTTTTATCATTTTCCCCAACCGAGCCAATCAAAACTCTTTCTTCTTTGCACCTGGGCCCCACGTCTCACTCTCTCCCCCCTCACCGAGCTCTCTCCTTCCTCTAAACCCTGGCCTACACCCTCTCTTCCTCTCTCTTCTCTTTCTTTCTCTCTTTCTCTCTCTCTCTCTCCCCCCTCGCTACGAGCCAACAATCTCTCTCCTCTCGCATTTCCCACTCCTCTCGCGATCCATGTTCATAAGGGATCCGCTCACTTCTCTCTCCACTATGGTAACCTCCCTCCTTCGTTTCCTCTCTTCCTCGCTCGCGAACCCCGACCATAGCCGCATCGCCGTAGCTGGTCCACCCTCATCATCGCCTTCTTCCTCCATCACCCTTCTCATCGTTGTCTCCCGTCGCCATCACCACAGCCGACCCTCTGCAACCCTCAACTCCTGCCAACACCATCACTCACGTCTTCACCATCCCCTCGCCTTCACTCGACCTCACCTCCTTCGCCACACCCATCACCCTCGTCGTCAACCTCGATCCCAGTCCTGACCACCATCGTCGACATCCTCCTTCCCTCGAAACCTCCACCGAACCATCACCCTCCTCATCTCGATGACGTCGCCCCCTGCTCTTCATCTTCCTCTACAAACCCAAACCCGATCAACCCATGACCCTTCAACTCCGACTCTAGCCGCATCTTGTTGCCGCCACCTACCTCAACTACACCCTAGATCCCATCTTGAAACCCATCATCACCATTGTCATCTCCATCAAGCCCACTTCTCGCTAGCACCTTCATCTTTTTCCTCAGGAACCCCAACTCCTCAACCCCGACACCATCGCCGGAGAGAACTCCTCCAACTTAGAACCCCGAGGACTATCTTCCCTTCAACCCTCATCACAGATCCCTCAACCACCTTGACCACAGTACCTCGACCCAAGCTACTGCCGCCGCCATGGTCGTCATCACCATCGTCCTCTTCTCTTGAATCGTGACCGAACTCTTTCAGTAACATCCTATTACTTGATCCTCGTCGGGGACTACTAACCCATCTCCTTCATTCTCCGAGCACAACCCCAAGCTGAGTACAACCTGAGAATCCTAGCTGCCGAGCCTGGTTCAAGCTGAACACCAAGCCGAGATCTTGCTTGTGTCGCGTTCACATCCGTCTTGTCGTTTCTGTGATCACACTGTGGGTGGTTTGGATCCGTTCCGTGTACCGTACGCGCGTCGCGACGTTTTCCGCCGACGTGAGACGTTCCGTATTCCCGTTCTTGATCCGTCCAGGAAAGTTAATCTTTTTACATGCTATAATATTACCTTTTATGTATATTTAAATTATATCACTCCATGATGATTATTTTATGCAACCCGCATTAGCATTTTTCATGTTTATCAGTCTTCGGATGACCGATTACATCCGTATCTTGTATTTCACATCTAGTGCATGCAAGTGAAAACTTGCTACATGCTATTTGAATTACTACATATGCTATTTAATGTTCTGTATATCCATTTGATTGCACGTTAAACCTGTAGCTTACTTTTAGTACTAAAATTTCCTTTTGACAGTTTGACATTCCGCTAAATCATTTTAGATTCTTCACACGAAACTTACTATGTTGCATTTAGTTCTATTATACATAGTACCCACAATCATATTTAAATCATACAACAATTATTTGCATAACCCACAATACCCCTTTATATTTTATACCATGTCGGACGACCGTTTGCATACAACTAACCTGATTTATATTCAATTGCATCTTTAGATTATTTAGTACACATTAACATGATTTTTAACACTCCATATTTGTTTAAGTGTATGATACTTAATGTTGGAACCATAAACCGAACTCTAAATGTTAATCGTGCATCGATATAATTTAACCTGTACCTATCTGCATAATATATTGCATGTCCAGTTTATTCTTTTGATAGTACCCGTGCTCGTTTACTTATAACCATGTTTATGTTAGTTTGATTTATGAGCACCCACATAACATTTTGTGCTTCCTGACATGACCTGTTGCACTTCCTACTTGATATGACATGGTACCGTACACTCTTGACATTACATGACATCTAATACACTACTCGACTTGACCTGATATACCATGGCTTTACCTGTTACCTGATCTTGTGTCTAATGCCAACAAACCTGACATGTAGTCCTTACGGACCGTTCCTGTTGTCTATCCAGACAAACCTGCACCTACCTGATCCTGAGTTGGCATTAGTTCTTGATTACTTAATACCTGACTTGAACACATATAACTTAGGGGTATGGGGAAATCAATGATGAAATCCTGACTTGTAACTCAACAGTTGCTCGCTTATACTGATCAGTTTTAGAGGCTAGGCCCGCCTCGGGATGATGTTGCTGACATCGTTTGTCTTTACCCTTTTCCTTTTAGTGCCTAGCGGCATGTCTCGGTATCAGCCCGAGAGTCTTAGACCGTGGTCCCGGGCATGCACGGGATACTATTGAGTTACATCGATGATTCATCAAATTGATTTCAAATACTTGAGAGTAGTTAACCCAATGGACCAGTTTAGGTAACTCACTACACTTTACCCCACTTTCCTTACTTATATCACTGTTATGCTTGTTCTAACATTTATACTCATACTTGCATGTATTGTTACCCCTGTTTTATTATTGCTTGATGTTATGACGCGCTGACGTCTGGGTTTTGCATGGCCCAGATCCTTATACCTTTGTTGCAGACTGATCAGGAGTATTGCCGCAGTTAGACCGAGCGGTGAAGTTCCTGTCGGTATGTAGTTTTATCTTCCAGGTAGTTCTTTTATTGTATCTTTGCTTCCACATATCATTATTTCTTGACTCATTTCATTCTGGCTCATGGTCATGTACTAGATAGTTTAGTTTACTTTCCTGTTCTTGATATCTCTACAGCCGTAATGTGACTGTAGAGGGATTTTTCCTATCCACAGGTAACATGGTTGGCTATGTCACGTGCCTATTTGAGCGTACTCTGGGAAGCGGGGCTTGACAAGTAATATCTCTGTTGGTGATGAGCTTGACTCAAACATGACTTATCAGGTAAGTAGGGGTCTGACGTTATCCACATCCTAGACCCGATATGCGATACTCTTTGATGAAGAGACCGGACTGTACGGAGATTGTCACATTCCGGCTCAGTAGGGTAAGGACGCACTTAATTATCGACCCCCTTTCGACAAGTACCTGGGTATCTGTTACGTACAGCTAGTGCCGTTGACATGCTTGTGGTTAAACCCACTGCCAGCATATAATCGAGTCTATAGAGTCCCACACAAAGGGTTTTCCCGGTTCAGGCGATAGATGTAGGAGTTGTACGGTGGTACGTGCAGAGATCCAATTAATTATGTGTACGCGTTACACGGACTTTAATCGGGCGGTTGATAGTACTAGCCGGCTTAGGATTAAGCCGGATTATTAAATCAGGTTTTGATTTAATAATTTATATATGTATTTTTGATACATATATTTTAGTATTATTGTTCACTATTCATTTTCTCTCTTTGGTGCTATCCGTAATTTTATACTAAACGCGTGTATGTAGTGATACATATACCAGGTGAAGTATTCCGTATTTATACAAGAATACTTCTAGAAGAAGGACACCTCATATTTATTTTTCTATTTAGAAAAATAAAAGGTAAATGAGGTGGAAATGAGGAGTTATGAAACATGGTGCAAACAATGTAGAGAGGTATGGCTTTACTTTTAAAATGATTAAATCAATTGGATGCACTATTGATGTGTGGTTGTAAAAAGAGGAAGCCATTCACTTTTCTACACTTGATCGCTTGATGATTATTTTCTTGACTTGAGCTCATGCTCCAAGGTTGCTTCCTCACCTCCTTCACCTTCTTCTTCTTGCTCTCGTCTTGAGCATAGATTTTAGAGAGAAAAATTTAGTGAAGTATTCCTACATCACCAACCATCCAAACCTAGAAACTCTGGATTGTCGGTTAGAGCCTCCTCCGGATTCCCTTGAGTGGATCATCTTCGACATGGTGGTCGATCATCAAGCGCGATCCCGGCGGCTAAGAACTTGGAGGGGTCTTCCACAATTGGGTGGACACGCGGCAAAGGTTGTATTTTCTCGACCATTACACTTTTAGTTAACTAGTTTAGGTATATGGTTCGAATCCTGGGTTTTTCGTGCGTCCGGTGCTTGTTAGAATTTTTGTTTTCGCTTTTGCCTCGGCCGCGGCTTCCGCGGCGCAGGCACCGGATCCTAACATGGTATAAGAGCCACTTCATAAACCTTAACTAGTTTACACCTATTTAGAGTCTCGATCGACGAAATTTTCCAAATCGCATTTCCGATTATATGCTTGCTGTTCGAATTTTAAAGTTGTTCAAAAAATTGTTAAGATTGCCTTAAAATTATGTGCAGGCAAAATTAGTGACCAAAAAAAATTTTAGGCACATAAGCCCAAAATTTAGCCACGGAACCGCTGCCAAACATGCTATTTGGCCGCGGTTCCGCGGCTATATTTTGGCCGCTGTGCCCTAAAATTTTTCTGGTGCTCTATAGCATGGAAATGCGAATTTTGGGATACTTAGTTTTGGCCCAGATTTGTATGAGTACTGGTTTGTACTTAGGGCCAATGCGAAAAGTTTTAATCGATTGAAATTTTGAATTCATATTTTTCAGTGCATATGTTAGTTTGTGCGACCGTGAATATCATAGACCGGTACAATCCGACTAGTTTCTATACGTACAATCAGACAGGTTTACGAACATAATATTCACGTTGATGTTCTGTATTGCACTGATGTTATGGATGGATTGTCGTGATGGATAGCCTTGTGTGCGATGTTAGATGTACAGTTCAGATTCATTTCTATATTGATTATTACGGGGCGAGCGTCCGGCATGTGGACTGCCGTTTCTGCCAGTCTGTATATTCTTTTATTGGGGCACGACGGGGTTAAGGTCGATGTCAGCATTGTATATATATTTTTTATTTTCTGTACTAGGATTACTCTACGGAGGAGTGATCGAATGGCCGGATTCTAGAGGGAATCGGACCCGCATCTCATGGAGTTGAGACCGGGGGCCTTACTTTAGAATTAGCGGGCTATTCGCCACATTCGTAGGGGGTATAGGCTGACCCACGGAGGGGTGCTCAAGTTACCGGATTCCGTGAAGTGATACGTGTCCCATTTACTTTGTTGATTAGGGTTGCCGCACTTCGGGGATTGGGGGGTAACTTGCCACACTTGTAGGGGTCTAGGATCTTCATTGCACTGGCTATCCACACGACCGGGGAACGTCGCGTCTCGTTTATGGCTCAAATGAAACACGGGGCTCCTAGATTATCCGATAATCCATATTGTTGTTCGCATGCTTGTGATGATTTTTATCAGCCTGTGATGACTATTATCTGCCTGCGATGTTGATAAATATATTATATATATTTAGTAGATGCTTCTATATGTTTTGCATCCACGCTAGTCCTACCCCCACTCTACCGTTAGTTAAGTAACCTAACGGTGCATGACGGGGCCCCGTGACGAATATGGATGGCATATAAAAAGCATGTTATTTTGGTTATTTCTTTTGTGGCTTGGAAACTTAAAATGATGGGAATGCATTATCGATATAATGCAAGGAAAAATAAACCTAAATGATGTTATCGGAACCAATTTTAAAACTACTCGGTTTTCTTCAAAACTCATAGTCGTATTTTTTTGCTTTGCATAGAGATATTCGGTTAGGAATATCCCGCACCTCATTCTATGAGGGAAGAACCTTGATCACTTCACTGGGAGTTCGCTCTTAAGCAAAAGTTTATGTTACTAGTTTTAAAATGCGGAGCTTAAACTGCTCCATTTCAAAGCCACTCGAGTTCCTTCAATATCAAGTTCATTACGTTAAAGGTTTTTCACCAAAAACCAGCCATAGCCCTCCATCATTTCCTATGCGTATTGCGTAGTATTCGTGCTGCGTTTGTTGAGTCCGTCAAGGCATAGTGTGCGGTAGATATGTAGTGCTTGTTTATAAGAAGTAATACGATTGGTTAGGACAGTCGTACGGCCTTGTTGACTCCGTCAAGGACTCATGCGGGTGGGTTTAATGCAATCAAGATAATGACGGGTTGAACTTGAATAGGACCTTTTGATTGTTGACTCCGTCAAGGTCATTTGGGTCCTAGAGGGGAAAACCATATCGGGAGTTTCAAACATACGTGAAACATGCCAGGCATGCGCATACTTTCTGGAATGTGGTGATTTTAGTGGATTCTGTCAAGTTATCACATGATGATAGTTTGGTCCCGATTCCCACTGATGAGTATGTATTACTCCTCAGGAGATTTTTCACTTCACAATTAGCTAACTTATTAGGTATCTAGAAAGTGTTAACGAGGTTATGCCTCTGCAGAAATGGGGTTATTAATTAGGTCCGTGCGAAAGCACAGGGGACCTCCCTCGGAGTACCAACACTGGCCTGGTTGAACGGTTAGCGAACTTGTAAAGTGTAAATAATCCGGACTAGTTCTCCTTTTAGGGTTTCAAGGAGGATTCGAGGATACAGTAGGAGCCATCCTGATCAGATAAAGTGATAACCAATTTGATCTTGATAGAGTGAACGCTGAGTTTTTCTTTTCTCTCTCTCTTGTACAGCGGCCCGTGACTTACCCTAAAAACTCATGAACCAATTTGACCGAACCATTTTACACCCTTTGGCTTCGGATTGTCTTGATTCGCAAAAAAGTTGCATATATCCCTACCACTCCTACTCTGCCTTTTGCATTTCTTCAGAACACGTCGTATCACTACGAATCCATATTGCTTGGAATAGCCATCGTATAGTTACATACGAACTCGAAGAAGTTACTTCAGTCGAGGATGGCCACAGGTTCTGGAGAAATAGAATAAGATTATTCGGCTGTCTCTTCTCTTTACCTTCTCTCAGGTAGCGAGAGATCCTTGCATTAGGAGAGTACACCTATTATGCTTACTGGATAGTCTTCTTTCAAACCTTAGGCTAGTGCCGAAAGGTAGGAAAGGAAGAAAACCAGTTAGCGCGGAACGGTGTGCAAAAGGTAAGAAATAGAGACATATAAAGAGATTGTAGTGTGGGCAAAGGAAATTGTGACTACTTTCATGAATCTAGATAATGGAAAAGGGATTACTAGGAATACCTAACCATCCCCTTTAAAACATTTTCATGTTACAGTTTTTCTGTGTACATGTAAAAAAGAACTGTTTTCCCAATTAATTCTGACTCCAGGGTATCTATTTACCAGATTTGGATCTCACAGTTGTACGGTGTTACAGATGATGGGTAAGAGTATAATATTGGGAAATGAGCAATTTGATCCTCAAATATCGGAATTCGTTGCAATTGGTGATATTGGATTAAATCACCGGGCTTTTGCCTGACAACAAATATTTAGTTTCGAATAACCGTTGTTATGCACCAAATTTTAAAATGAAATATCTGTACCTTTATTTTTATAAAGTGAGATATACATTTTGAAAATTGTGTTGTAAACATTTACCTTTATCAGTTGATGATAAGGTAAGGTGCATTGAATAACGGTGTAAGACATTCTTAACCAATGTACAGTTTTCAATTTACAAAACACAGAATTTGAATTGGTATACTCCTGGGACTTATACATGAAAATGTATGTTGTTTAGTGTCCTTTGGGACAAGGGGTTGGTACTCTTATCTCATTCAGGATTACCTATGAGTTCTCTGGTTTTAGACGCATTCATTGTAATGCAAGGTCCAAAGATCTTGAGAAGTTTATAGGTATAAGAATAAAGTAAAGAACCATACGTTGGAAGTATCGGGATTCTTTGAGGTGATCGAAGATGTAGATACTTATGCTATGTATTCCATCATAGTAATATTGAGAAATTAATTCTCTTACAGGTTACTCATCCGTGGACGCGCTCTATGATAAGTAATGCTGTATTAGCCTTTTTCCATTAGGTGATATGCACTGGAAACAGCTGCATGACATTTCGAATCTGGTTCCATCTAAATTAGTGCTTATATGGATATAGAATGGTTGCATATCTTGAGGTTGTTAAGAAATGGAGTTATCTGGTTTCTATTTAAAAGCATTAATCTGGACAAACTTGAGGCACGCTTCGGTAATGGCGGTTTGTGGATTATCATAAGCAATCACTAGGATTTTGTTTCTACCATTTTCATGATCAATAGTTATATTGTTCTTAACTCGCAACCATTTTATAAAATGATCTTTTTGCATAAGAAACTAGTAGGAGTATGGTAGAATTGGAAGTGATACCAGAACCACAAACGGTTACCGAAAATTTAGTAAAACCTAAGGATTCAATTGGACTTGACAAATCGTTAGCCACTCCGCAAATTTTATTAGGTGACCTCAAACACCCGAGAGATACTTCGATTTTCTCATAGACGGTGACAGAGAGGTCAGCATCATGGTGATGATGACCGTACTAGTTATCAGGCTTTTACTTCAGTGTCTATGCTAATAAGGCTGGACTAGTTGTAAAGTGTTTTCATCAAATACACGTTGTGGATTGTGATGAGACTTTTACTTCAGTGTCTATGATGAACTCCATATGGATATGACTTGACACTGCTATTCCCCTTACTTGTAATCAGCAGGTCATAGGAAGTGGTAACTTCCAGGTGACCAGGTATTTCATACCCGAGATGGACTCCACGCACTTCAGCAAGTTATGGATTTTGAACTGTGCTGGATGCTCTTAAAGGGGTAAAACCCATTAGGAGCAAGTAGATCATTCGAGATCTGTGCTGGAGGAAAGGTGCTAACCTAATAAGGCTAGACTTGTTGTAAAGAGTTTTCATCAAATACCCATTGTGGATTGTGATGTGAAGTGTCTACACTAAAGTCCATATGGATATGCTTTGGTGCTGATGCAGTTCATGGCTATGATATCTGGCAGGTAGATGACTATAGCGTCTTTCCAAATGGAATTTGAAAGTGTACGTGTATATGACTCTGCCAGAGGGTTATCAAAGTCAGTAGGAGCAGCGGAAGCTGTGCAAGTTGCTTATGTCTATTCGTAGACCGAAGCATGGATAGCGGAGACAGATCATCTGTTTTGAATGACTTCATCAAAACAAAAGATGAACCTAGTAAGAAGGAAGTACGGAGTACTGTCCAGGATTTAGGTGACGTACTCTACATAGGAAGTAACTTTCCTATACTATAATCGGTCAAACTTTGGTTGCCACGTAGTGTTTTGTAGCGCCTTGAAAAGTCGTTTTGGCGTTTTCCTGGAAATCGGTGAAAATTCGGTATTTTTCCGTAAACCGTCTTTTTTGTTATTTTGCAGTTTAGGACTAATTATACCTAATTTGGATAAGTAATTGCTAGTTTTTAGTAGCTAATGAGTTACTTATTAATTTTTGGTCATTTAAAATTTTTCCATATTTTTCAATTTTTTAATATTATTTTAAGCCGGTAAGAAAATACATTAAATTAGCGATAAATACAAATTTAAATGGGCTAAATTTAAGCTTTAAAATCATGTTAATTAAAATCTAGTTGTAATATAAATTTTTAGTACTTTATTTCAAGTTTTAATGGGTTATTATGATGGAAAACAAAAATATAATTTTTTTGAACTAAAACTTGCAAATATGAACTTGTGGGGGGTCTTTTTTGCATAGAACCTTTTTGTATTCACTCCCACTCACCCCCACAACCCAAGGCCGGCCCCACCACTGCTGCAGCAGCCCCCATCCCTCTCTTTTTGACTTTAAGTCTTGTGAATGAATTGTTCTGAGTAGGATTTAAATATAGTATTTAGGTGGGGGTATTATGGTATTTTTGGGGGGGGCTTTGACTAAGACTTTTTACACTAACCCCTCACATCCCCCATTCCCCTCTCTCTCCACCGAAATTCTGCTGTTGTAGCAGCCCCCTCCCCCTCCTTGCCTCATCTCTTTTCTTCATCAAAGTTAATCCAAAATTTGCTCCAAAAATCAACAATTTCCTTCTCAATTTCAACACAAAACCTTATTCTATCTCTTCTCAAGCCCAAAATGGTTTAAATCTTGGAGAAAGATGGTATCTTGGGAGGCTATAGCAATATAGGGTTTGGGCTTGTGAGGTATAATTTCAATCCTTGGCTAATTTGTAGTTAAAGTGTGCTAATTAGAACTTGAAAATTATTTTAGTGTTAAAGTTATAGATAATTTCTAATCTAGTTTTTTTTGTTCATGGTTTGAATTTAAACTAGGGTTTTAGAAATCATTAGTAGGTTAATTAAATCTATTTTGTATCTAGTTATTTTGTTAGCTTAATCTAAGTAGTTAACTTGTCTTTTGGACTTTAAATTAGAGTTAATTTAGTGTATCATGTATGATTTGGGTTGGATTTTGCTAACTTTGAAAAATCAAGAAAGGGTTTGGTTGTGGAATATATGTTTTGAAGCATGGTTAATGTGTTGAAATTTTGTGTAGTGGCTATCTAATAGTGTGACTTGGGTGATTATGCTAGATTGTAGTCCTTTTTATCGCAAAACGGTGATGTTGCGCCGATTTTTGGAATGTTTGTGCTTACTAGTTTTGTTATAAAATTATGTGATAAATTATTTTTGATATCTTGATGATTGTGTTGGCTTATCCTATGACATTTAGGATGTGTGAGTGCGTATTTTTGAGTGATCGGGTTTTAGCTTTGCCGGGCGGGCAAATCGACGATTTTAGTTAGTTTTTGCGATTTTCGCGTGTGTTCCGCGCACCTTGTGCACGTTGTACCTAGCTTGTGAACGTTAGTATTTTCGTTTGGGATTTGCGTCGTTTCATGGTATGTAACCTTATGTTTGGTATTGATGTAAATTTCAGGTTCGGTCGCGGAGACGTCAGACGCGGCACGAAAGGAGAAAGCAGTGGTTGGACGTGACTAGCTAGGGATTCCGGTGAGTAGATGTAACATCTACGGGGGACTATCGTTGGATGGCGCAAGCCGCCCGATAGTTTTAGTAGCTTAAAAAGATTCTTAGTAATGTTAGTAATTAGGGGTGTAATACTTGTATAATTATTTGCTACATCCATGCCTTATATTGACATACATATGCGAACCCATTCTATAGGACACCTGCACCATTGCCAGGGTTTTTATATGCAGCACGAGCACTATTCATGCTTACACCCACGCCCTGGTAATTGCCATGCCACCACACTAGATAACCTATAATTTGAAACCTTTTACTATAATTGATACTTAAACTTGTGCTATTGCCTTTAAATCCTTAAAATAACATCGTAGAATTGCTATTCATGTGCATGTATATCATTATATCATTTGCTCATGCCTAGTCTATTAATCATACATTGTAACTTGAACATTAATACATATGCATTCATTATCATTGACGTATGCATTCATGATGATTTCTTGAGATTTATGATATTTCTGTATTTCGGGGGAAAGCCGCAAAATTTCTAAAACTTATTACCCTTTTTAAAATATGCAAAATTGCGGTTTTCTAGTGATGTAAAGTGTCGTCCACCATGAGTTTGCTGTAGTTTTCGTGATCCGTATCGAGGAGTGGAGGAACCGTCACGGGTACATGGTAGGCCCGGTAAGGTACCCCGGGGCAAGAGGAATGTGTTGTTGACGTTGAGCCTGGCAGGGGATGGACTACCTACCGGTGACTGTTTTGGCACGGCGGATATCGAGAGGATACCAACCGTGGCCAGAGATGATGAGATATCGATATTTGAGATGGGTCAGCCGGACGACTGAGGCCAGAGATACATTGATATGAGATTTGAGACAGTTTTGAGGTGTCGTTGCTGGACACGGATTCTGGTTGATTCTATTGGTATTGTGCTGATATTTCAAAAGAGATACCTAAAGGAAAAAGATGATTTCTTATATTTACACATGCAGATCACGAGTATATTCATATTGCATACATACCTGTTAGTATATTCATATTGCATACATACCTGCTATTATATCCTGCCATACCTGTATTATAGATGCTAGGATGCTTGTGTGCATACTTGCGATAGCCTCTATAGATGTTATTTACTACTCACGAGTTGGCAACTCACCCCCGTTGTGCCACAGTCTTTTGCAGGTCCGCTCCGTCAGCACAGTAGCAGCGGGCGCACCGCTTCTTTTGCCTCTTTTGCCAGGAATCGAGGTTTTTGCTCGTAGGTGGGTTGTGTTATTATTTTTGTACCATCTTGTATATTCTTTGTATCTAGAGTACTCCATCTACTGTATCTACCAGTATTGTTGTACATTGACCTAGAGATGAGACTGTGAGATTTGTGGACTTTTTATGCTGTATTTTGCGGTCGAGCTCACTTGAGCCGACATGCTGTTTTTCTCATGCTTCTTTATGATTATTTTGCATGTTGTTGTTTTATATTGCGTGGGATTTGTGACCGCCTTGTGGCGAAGAGCTAGCTCCCGCTTGGGGATGCCTTATTTGTTGGATTTATATATATTCTTATTGTACCCATTTTGGGGGCCAGTATTTACAAAGGAGACTTTGCCGAAATTTTCGGAAAAATTTATATTGTTTTAAAAAAAGGTTTTATATGACTTACTTGATAAACTCGCTTTTAATTGATTGGTTTTTCTTCACTCTTTTGCTTATTTGGTTTTGGTTTCTGGGCTTTGGCTTACTTATTTTACGGACGCCTTGAGACGTTTCGTAATTTAAGTGCCATTCACGTTCCGTACTTTTCGGGTCGTGACAAAGTTGGTATCAAAGCAATAGGTTTTACCTTTTTGAGTGTAGGATGACCCTTGGTAGATGGAGTAAGTGACTTAAGTAGGGTAACGTAGCGTGTGTATCTCCGCGGCATACTTGCGATACGGTACTCCGTCTAAGTGACTTTAGGATATACTTGCTTGAAATTCCTTCTTCAATTCCGTGTATCCTATGATTCTATTGCACTGTTCTTATTACCCCTTTTTCCTGTACCAGCTACTATGCCGCCGAAGGCTACGAGGGCACAGAGGGCTGCTGCCCGAGTTGAGATTCGAGCTGGCTCGTCCGAGACGAGGACTGAGCATGGGGGTATACCTACGCCTCAGGGACAGACTGATCCGCATTCCCCAGGTCGCATGGACAGGCTAGAGTCTGGTATGGAGGAGCTACGACAGATGATGGGAGGTATGCAGAAGCTACGACAGATGGTAGGATCCTTAGTAGAGGTCAATCGAGCGCAGAGATCGGATACTACTCCCCCTACGGTCGTTTCGAGACCGAGTCGGATTCGCACTGATATGTTAGCACCTAGGCGTGTTCGCAGAGGCCGTGGCGGATTCTTTAGGGGCCAGTTGTATCGCCATCACCCATATGGTCAGCAGCCATGGTTAGGATGTTTTTGGTGTGGTAGCCTGCATCATCGTATCAGAGACTGTCCGTTGAGACGACAGGGAGCAGCGACAGTTCCACATGTTACCCTACTACCATCACCTCCTCCTCCTCAGAGAGCTCTACTTCCTACCACTGGCGATGCTCCACGTCAGATAGGTGCACCCAGAGGCCGTGGACGTGGTGGTCCTATCCAGAGGGGACGAGGAGGCAGAGGCCGAGGCCGAGGACAGCCCACCATCGGTGGAGGACAGGCCCGAGTGTTCGCTTTGACACCGCAGGATGCACAGGCATCCAACGCCATTGTGACAGGTACCTTTCCAGTTTGTTCTTTCGACGCATGGGTATTATTCGACCCAAGTTCCACACATTCGTACATATCTACACACTTTGCACCGATGTTGGGTCATGAGTCATCGTCGTTAGATCAGCCGCTTGTTGTTATTACCCCGGTAGGTGAGTCGTTTGTCGCTCGTTTTGTGTTTCGATTGTGTTCCGTTCGTATCGGGGAGAGGGACTCGTCGGTTGATTTGATTCTCCTCGATATGTTGGACTTTGATGTGCTTCTGGGCATGGATTGGCTAGCCACATGTTATGCTTCAGTGGACTGCCGTGAGAAAGCAGTCAGATTTAGCTTTCCGGGAGAGCCAATCCTTGTTATTCAGTGAGACCGCAGCGTCACCCTTCCCAGCTTGATTTCGTCTCTTCACGCTGGTCAGCTCTTATGGAAGGGATGTCAGGGATTCTTAGCGTATATTTGTGATACTCGAGCTGCAGAGGTTCCGTTGGACCGGGTCCCGGTTGTTTGTGAGTTCCCTGATGTTTTCCCTGATGAGCTGCCTGGGCTACCACCTGAGCGCGATGTTGAGTTCTGCATTGACTTGATTCCCGGCTCGGGGCCTATTTCTATACCGCCTTATCGGATGGCCCCGGCAGAGCTTAGAGAGCTGAAGGATCAGTTGCAGGATTGTTAGATAAAGGGCTTATTCGACCTAGTGTTTCTCTGTGGGGCGCTCCGGTCCTGTTTGTCAAGAAGAAGGACGGCAGTTTGCGTTTGTGTATCGACTACCGCCAGCTGAACAAGGTTACCGTGCGGAACAGATATCCGTTGCCACGCATTGATGATTTGTTCGACCAGATTCAGGGTGCGGGGTATTTTTTTTTCGAGGATCGACTTGCGATCAGGGTACCATCAGCTGCGAGTTCGACAGGAGGATATACCAAGGACAGCTTTCCACACGCGCTATGGCCACTATGAGTTTTTGGTGATGTCGTTCGGACTCACCAACACCCCAGCAGCATTCATGGATTTGATGAACCGTACATTCAGGCCGTATCTTGACTTGTTCATCATCGTGCTTATCGACGATATCTTGGTGTACTCCCGGAGCAGAGAGGAGCACGAGCAGCACTTGCGGATTACGTTACAGACTTTGAGGGAGCACCAGCTGTTCGCAAAGTTCTCCAAGTGTGCATTCTTGCTGGACAGCGTCGGATTCTTGGGTCACGTGATTACGAGAGACGGCATATGTGTGGACCCGAAGAAGATTGAGGCTGTTCAGCAGTGGCCCCGACCTACATCGGTTACTGAGATCCGTAGTTTTCTAGGCCTGGCAGGCTACTACAGGCGTTTTGTTCGGGACTTCTCCCGTATAGCTACACCTTTGACCGGTTTGACCCGGAAGGGAGTTCCTTTCGTTTGGACAGAGGAGTGCGAGCGCAGTTTTCAGCAGCTACGGACTTGTTTGACTACGGCGCCGGTATTATCTTTGCCTTCGGGATCAGGCGGATTTGTAGTCTACTGTGATGCTTCGCAAGTAGGGTTAGGATGCGTATTGATGCAGCATGGCCGGGTGATCGCATATGCTTCTCGGCAGTTAAAGAAGCATGAACAGAACTACTCCACTCACGATTTGGAGATGGCTGCAGTGGTCCTTGCACTGAAGATTTGGCGACATTACCTATACGGCGAGCCGTGTCAGATATTCACTGATCACAAGAGCATAAAGTACATATTTCAGCAGCGAGACCTGAACCTCAGACAGCGTCGTTGGATGGAGTTGGTGAAAGACTACGACTGCGAGATCTTATATCACCCAGGCAAGGCGAATGTTGTGGCAGATGCTTTGAGCAGGAGGCCCGGGGGTAGTCTATCCTATTTGCGCGCAGTGCAGAGGCAGTCGTCAGCAGATTGGCAGATTTTATGCGACAGCCGAGTTGAGTTCGAGTTCACTCAGACAGGGGGACAGCTCGCGCATGTTCGTGCACGCCCACAGTTGCTTGACCGTATATATGAGGCACAGCGCAGAGACGACCGTTGCTTAGAGATCATGGCACAGATGGGACAGGGCAGATTTTCCGAGTTCGTGATTGATGATCAGGGGATTTTACGCTATGGATCTAGACTGTGCGTACCAGATGCTGATGGATTGCGGCACGACATTCTTGAGGAGGCACACCGATCAGTGTATAGTGTCCACCCCGGTTCCACCAAGATGTACCATGATATGAGAGAGACCTACTGGTGGGACGGGATGAAGAGGGACATCGCGGAGTTCGTATCGAGATGCCTGACTTGTCAGCAAGTCAAGGCCGAGCACCAGAGGCCCGCAGGAGAGCTACAGCCGTTACCCATTCCGGAGTGGAAATGGGAGCAGATTTCGATGGATTTCGTTGTGGGTCTACCCAGGACCAGTCGAGGGTATGACACCATCTGGGTGATCGTAGATCGATTGACGAAAGCGGCTCACTTCCTGCCAGTGAAGACCACTTTCAGCTTCACTCAGTATGCCCAGCTTTACATCGACGAGATCGTGCGGTTGCATAGCGTACCGACTTGTATCATGTCAGATCGAGGCACCCAGTTCACCAGCCGACTTTGGCAGAGACTTCAGGAGGCTTTGGGCACTCGTTTGAGCTTCAGCACAGCGTTTCATCCGCAGACCGACGGCCAGTCAGAGCGGACTATTCAGACTCTCGAGGACATGCTCAGAGCGTGCATTTTAGACTTCGGCGGTAGCTGGGATCGTCATTTACCGTTAGTGGAGTTCTCCTACAACAACAGCTTCCAGGATACTTTTCAGATGGCACCTTTCGAGGCATTGTATGGGAGGAGATGCAGATCGCCCGTTTGTTGGACAGAGCTCAGCGAGAGCAGTATACTTGGGCCGCAGCTTGTTGAGGAGACGACAGCGAAGATACAGTTGATTCGTGACCGGATGAGAGCAACTCAGAGCAGGCAGAAATCGTATGCAGACAGGCGCCGTCGCAGACTAGATTTCGCAGTTGGCGATCATGTTTTTCTGAGGGTCTCTCCGATGAAGGGCGTGATGCGATTTGGGCGAAAAGGAAAGCTTAGTCCCAGATTTGTGGGTCCCTTCGAGATCCTCGAGCGGGTCGGCGCAGTTGCGTATCGTTTGGCTCTTCCACCCAGCTTTCCCGATGTTCACCCCGTCTTCCATGTTTCGATGCTCCGCAAGTACCTTCACGACCCTCCGCATGCGATTCAGCACCCGACAGTCCAGCTAGAGCGTGACCTTTCTTTTGCAGAGCAGCCGGTGGCCATCCTGGATCGGCAGGTGAAGAAGTTGAGATCGAAGATTATACCAACCGTCAAGGTCTTTTGGCGTAGCCCGAGCAGCGAAGAGGTTACCTGGGAGACCGAGGGCGAGATGAGGAAGAAATATCCCCATCTCTTTGAAGGTACGCGTAGCTATATTTTTTAAATTCAGGGACCGAATTTCTTTAAGGGGGGAAGATTGTAGCGCCTTGAAAAGTCATTTTGGTGTTTACCTGGAAATCGGTGAAAATTCGGTATTTTTCCGTAAACCGTCTTTTTTGTTATTTTGCAGTTTAGGACTAATTATGCCTAATTTGGATAGATAATTGCTAGTTTTTAGTAGCTAATGAGTTACTTATTAATTTTTGGTCATTTAAAAAATTTTCCCTATTTTTCAATTTTTTAATATTATTTTAAGCCGGTAAGAAAATACATTAAATTAGCGATAAATACAAATTTAAATGGGATAAATTTAAGCTTTAAAATCATGTTAATTAAAAACTAGTTGTAATATAAATTTTTAGTATTTTATTTCAAGTTTTAATGGGTTTTTATGATGGAAAACAAAAATATAATTTTTTTGAACTAAAACTTGCAAATATGAACTTGTGGGGGGTCTTTTTTGCATAGAACCTTTTTGTATTCACTCCCACTCACCCCCACAACCCAAGGCCGGCCCCACCGCTACTGCAGCAGCCCCCATCCCTCTCTTTTTGACTTTAAGTCTTGTGAATGAATTGTTTTGAGTAGGATTTAAATATAGTATTTAGGTGGGGGTATTATGGTATTTTTGGGGGGGCTTTGACTAAGACTTTTTACACTAACCCCTCACATCCCCCATTCCCCTCTCTCTCCACCAAAATTCTGCTGTTGTAGCAGCCCCCTCCCCCTCCTTGCCTCATCTCTTTTCTTCATCAAAGTTAATCCAAAATTTGCTCCAAAAATCAACAATTTCCTTCTCAATTTCAACACAAAACCTTATTCTATCTCTCCTCAAGACTAAAATGGTTTAAATCTTGGAGAAAGATGGTATCTTGGGAGGCTATAGCAACATAGGGTTTGGGCTTGTGAGGTATAATTTCAATCCTTGGCTAATTTGTAGTTAAAATGTGCTAATTAGAACTTGAAAATTGTTTTAGTGTTAAAATTATAGATAATTTCTAATCTAGTTTTTTTTGTTCATGGTTTGAATTTAAACTAGGGTTTTAGAAATCATTAGTAGGTTAATTAAATCTATTTTGTATCTAGTTATTTTGTTAGCCTAATCTAAGTAGTTAACTTGTCTTTTGGACTTTAAATTAGAGTTAATTTAGTGTATCATATATGATTTGGGTTGGATTTTGCTAACTTTGAAAAATCAAGAAAGGGTTTGGTTGTGGAATATAGGTTTTGAAGTATGGTTAATGTGTTGAAATTTTGTGTAGTGGCTATCTAATGGTGTGACTTGGGTGATTATGCTAGATTGTAGTCCTTTTTATCGCAAAACTGCGATGTTGCGCCGATTTTTGGAATGTTTGTGCTTACTAGTTTTGTTATAAAATTATGTGATGAATTATTTTTGATATCTTGATGATTGTGTTGGCTTATCCTATGACATTTAGGATGTGTGAGTGCGGATTTTTGAGTGATCGGGTTTTAGCTTTGCCGGGCGGCCAAATCGACGATTTTAGTTAGTTTTTGCGATTTTCGCGTGTGTTCCGCGCACCTTGTGCACGTTGTACCTAGCTTGTGAACGTTAGTATTTTCGTTTGGGATTTGCGTCGTTTCATGGTATGTAACCTTTTGTTTGGTATTGATGTAAATTCCAGGTTCGGTCGCGGAGACGTCAGACGCGGCACGAAAGGGGAAAGCAGTGGTTGGACGTGACTAGCTAGGGATTCCGGTGAGTAGATGTAACATCTACGGGGGACTATCGTTGGATGGCGCAAGCCGCCCGATAGTTTTAGTAGCTTAAAAAGATTCTTAGTAATGTTAGTAATTAGGGGTGTAATACTTGTATAATTATTTGCTACATCCATGCCTTATATTGACATACATATGCGAACCCATTCTATAGGACACCTGCACCATTGCCAGGGTTTTTATATGCAGCACGTGCACTATTCATGCTTACACCCACGCCCTGGTAATTGCCATGCCACCACACTAGATAACCTATAATTTGAAACCTTTTACTATAATTGATACTTAAACTTGTGCTATTGCCTTTAAATCCTTAAAATAACATCGTAGAATTGCTATTCATGTGCATGTATATCATTATATCATTTGCTCATGCCTAGTCTATCAATCATACATTGTAACTTGAACATTAATACATATGCATTCATTATCATTGACGTATGCATTCATGATGATTTCTTGAGATTTATGATATTTCTGTATTTCGGGGGAAAGCCGCAAAATTTCTAAAACTTATTACCCTTTTTAAAATATGCAAAATTGCGGTTTTCTAGTGATGTAAAGTGTCGTCCACCATGAATTTGCTGTAGTTTTCGAGATCCGTGTCGAGGAGTGGAGGAACCGTCACGGGTACATGGTGGGCCCGGTAAGGTACCCCGGGGCAAGAGAAATGTGTTGTTGACGTTGAGCCTGGCAGGGGATGGACTACCTACCGGTGACTGTTTTGGCACGGCGGATATCGAGAGGATACCGACCATGGCCGCGAGATGATGAGATATCGATATTTGAGATGGGTCAGCCGGACGGCTGAGGCCAGAGATACATTGATATGAGATTTGAGACAGTTTTGAGGTGTCGTTGCTGGACACGGATTCTGGTTGATTCTATTGGTATTGTGCTGATATTTCAAAAGAGATACCTAAAGGAAAAAGATGATTTCTTATATTTACACATGCAGATCACGAGTATATTCATATTGCATACATACCTGTTAGTATATTCATATTGCATACATACCTGCTATTATATCCTGCCATACCTGTATTATAGATGCTAGGATGCTTGTGTGCATACTTGCGATAGCCTC
The DNA here is from genome assembly GCA_030015575.1 of Agapanthus africanus. Taxonomy (NCBI): domain Eukaryota; kingdom Viridiplantae; phylum Streptophyta; class Magnoliopsida; order Asparagales; family Amaryllidaceae; genus Agapanthus; species Agapanthus africanus. The sequence continues at coordinate 247,010,905 of CM057343.1, read as the reverse complement.
TATAGATGTTATTTACTACTCACGAGTTGGCAACTCATCCCCGTTGTGCCACAGTCTTTTGCAGGTCCGCTCCGTCAGCACAGTAGCGGCGGGCGCACCGCTTCTTTTGCCTCTTTTGCCAGGACTCGAGGTTTTTGCTCGTAGGTGGGTTGTGTTATTATTTTTGTACCATCTTGTATATTCTTTGTATCTAGAGTACTCCATCTACTGTATCTACCAGTATTGTTGTACATTGACCTAGAGATGAGACTGTGAGATTTGTGGACTTTTTATGCTGTATTTTGGGGTCGAGCTCACTTGAGTCGACATGCTGTTTTTCTCATGCTTCTTTATGATTATTTTGCATGTTGTTGTTTTATATTGCGTGGGATTTGTGACCGCCTTGTGGCGAAGAGCTAGCTCCCGCTTGGGGATGCCTTATTTGTTGGATTTATATATATTCTTGTTGTACCCATTTTGGGGGCCAGTATTTACAAAGGAGACTCTGCCGAAATTGTCGGAAAAATTCATATTGTTTTTAAAAAAGGTTTTATATGACTTACTTGATAAACTCGCTTTTAATTGATTGGTTTTTCTTCACTCTTTTGCTTATTTGGTTTTGGTTTCTGGGCTTTGGCTTACTTATTTTACGGACGCCTTGAGACGTTTCGTAATTTAAGTGCCATTCACGTTCCGTACTTTTCGGGTCGTGACATGTTTTCTCCACGTTGGATGTGGATAGTATATTAGGAATTCTGGTGACTAGATCTAGATTTTGGATGTTTCCGAAATCGGGTACTTAGACAACATTCTTAAAGTATTTTAGAATGGACGACTACTGGCGTGGTGGTGTACCTGTAGGTGATGGAGTCACCCTTTCTAAAAAGATGTCTTCTAGACCGATGAAGAGAGCGACTGGTATGAATGACATATCATTTTCTTAGGCAATTAAGTTAATCATACAATGTCTTGTACAATACCAGATAGATAATTCTTGTTTTAGGTCAAGATTTAGGAAGTTTCCCAGTCGATACTTGGACAGCATTCGAAAAGTATTTTAGAATGGACGACTCCTGGCGTGGTGGTGTACCCGTAGGTAATGGAGTCACCCTCTCTGAAAGAGATGTTTTCTAGATTGATGAAGAGAGGGGCTGGTATGAATGCCATAGCATTTGCTTAGGCAATTGAGTCAATCATGCATAGTCTTGTACAACACCGGATATTGCTTTTGCACTAGTTGCAATAAGCATATATTAATCCAGTTCTCGAGAAACAAAAGGAAGCAGTAAAGAACAAAAGAGGATGTTCTTGGTATAAGATAATGGCAGCCACCTTTGGGAGGCGGTTATCAGCTCAGGCTTCCTAAGTGACCTGGATGACAGAGACGCTATCAGGGTTTTGAGTTTAGCATCTTCCGATGATCAGTATATTGGATAGTGTTCCAATAGGGATACTGAGGTAATCATGGTGCATGATGCCGGTTATAACTCAACAGAGGATACAACCCAAGAAGTTTGTTGGATTGGGTTGTTCATTGATGAACTTGGTCCTATAAGGTATCCAGACAAATTCTTGAGGCGGGGTATCGCTCAGTTTGGGAGATTGTTGATCTCCGCAAAGTTGAGATATAGAGAGATTAAGTTAGAACATTATAGCGGATCCACTCACTGAGGCTATTTCTCGAACAAATTAAGTTTCACAAATATGGTTTGTGAAACTGATTAGTAGAGAAGTTGGGTATTCGGTAGCATACGAGCTGTGGGTACGCGATACTGCAATAATTGGCCTTAAGTGCAAGTGGAAGATTGTTGGATACAGTGCCCTCAAGGCAATTATTGTGATCTCAAGTAAGCGATTATGATAATTGAGGGAGGCCCTAAACATGTATAACAGTCTTACTAGAGATGATAATATGCTATCTGGTTTATCTTCATCATTGATGAAGCCCGTAGGATTGTTACATGACAACGAGCATTATGATGGCGATCATATATGTGGGAGCTAGGTTGTCCATAAGCACATCATTAAATGTCCCTAGTTGTGGTAGTATCGAGACTGGGCATCGATATTCTGGAGTAGACTAGCGTATACTCTTTTAGACCCCGACGAGGGACGGTGGCCGGTCTCACAAGCCATTGGTGTTGTGTCACCTATGATAATATACAGGTGCTCACTGGAGGTGAGTACACTGGACAGACTTATTAGTCATATGTATGCCTTAGAGGCCATTATTGTCATGATTGTATATTATAGTGGATGCTTGGACATATATATAGAGAGAGGACTTTTTTGCTCGACATGATAGTTTGCTATCTGGTTGCTCTTTATCTTAACATGTACACTTGTATGATTACACGGTCTCTCTAATACATATTGATAAAGCCCTTAGGATATGTACTTGACTACCAGGACTATGATGCAGATCATAATAGTAGGGCCAGAGTAGTCCACAAGTACATCTTTTAATTGTTCCTAGTCGAAGGAGTATCGAGACAGGGCATCGATATTCCAGAGTAGATTAGTGTGTACGTTTCTTGACTCCATATGGGGTGATAGATGATCCCACATCCATTGGTGTTTGACAACAAAGATTGTACACAGGTGCTCATTAGAGAATGGGTACACCGAACAGGACTCACCGAGAACACCTAGATGGTACTATACCTATCGTCAGATAGCAGTTCTCTGGTGACACTAGTACAGGTTAGTCTGTAGACCCTAGATCGTCATAGAGTCTTATGTGGTTCCCAATGTGCTTTGATTTCCTCCATACCACGGCTCAAAGGAGTCATGCAAACATGTGGATTTTGGGTACAGTCCTGAGTCACATGGAGGCAACGAGCGATAGGAGGGATTTCGTCACTCCCGGTATTAAGAGTTGATGTTGCGCTATACTCGATTGGCTATAACAGGAAGTCCCTGGTCAGGGATGATGATGAGATTTACTGGTAAGTGTTATCAGTAGTTTCTCGAACAGTTATAGACCACACATCGGCATGACTTATCTAGTTTATGGGGTCTGACGTTTTCCATCGCCAGACTTGATATGCGACATATCAGACGAAGAGACCGGACTGTACGGTAGTGTTACTTATAGGCTTCATGGGAGTTTGTACAAGCTTGCTTGTTGATCTTCTATTCGCTCAATATCTGGGTAGCCGTTATGTCCAGCTAGTACCGCTGACGGCTTGTGGGTAACTGATATGATCATTACCTACTGTTAGCGTATTGACGAGTCTTTAGAGTCCCACACAGAGGTTTCCTAGATCAAGCGAAACAAAGTAGGGCACATATGTGATATGTGCGGGACCTTGATTAAATACGTTTATGTGATACCGTATTCTAATCTCGCGATATATAATATCGGTCGGTTATATGTAATATAACCGGGTTATTGAATCAAGTGTTGATTCGATAAATTTTTATACATATAAATGATATAAGTCTTTTATATATGATATAGCCGGATTATTGAATCAAGTGTTGATTTAATAATTTGATATATAATTATATATTTGATATATTAATATATATTAACTAATATTAGCTCACTAAAGAATTTCTTCTCTTGATGAATATATATATGTTTATATATATATATATATATATATATAATTATGTGGTGTGTGTGTGTACACTATTATGTCATATTAGATGATACAATAGACATAGGTGTATGAAACTCACACCAAGCTAAGGATAATGTTGGGTTTTATTATTTAAAGTAAATCCAAAATTAAGTGGAAAATGAGCATGGCTTGGATGCTTGTAGAAACATGTTGTAACATTTCAGAAAATAAAATATTATTTTAGGAATTGAAATAATTGAAATAATAATTTCTATGAATATTTTTAAATACGAGAATTAGTATTAATGAAAGGGTATAATTATATACCAATAATTTGGGAAATATTTGGGAATGTATATGAAATATTGATTTTGAAAAATATTATATGAAATGAGCATTTATAGATTTTTAAATAATTATTGGTAAATGGGTTAAATTACTAAACTCGATTCGCAATTACTAATTTTGCATTAAGCATGTTATATGCATGTGGCATGCAACAAATCATGTTGCAAAACCCACTTGTTACATTTATTTTCTCATGGTTTTGTTTTGTTTTAAATAAAAAGAAAAGGGGAAGATATTTTATAGGAGAGAGAGATGGTGAGGTGACTTGTGGCAAGTGAGGGGAGAGAGAGAAAGGGTTATTCTCTGTAACACCTGAGTTTGTGTTTAGTGGTAATTGTGTGTTAATGTGGGGTTTTTGGTAAAAAGTTTACCAAAATGGCTTTTAAATATTTTATCTGGTTTTAAGGATATTTTATTGGAATTTTATCCGGACTGCACACACTTGTGCATGTTAACTTGGGTTAAGTCTAGGGTTGCCTTGTTTAGCCAACCATGATGGGTTAACCATTTGGTTAGGTTAGTTGGGTTAATTAAGGGTTTTAGCTTTTTAAGGGTGATTAGGGTTAGGTTGACTTGTGTAGGAGAGAGTGTGAGCCATGATGGCTTGTGGGTGCTAACATGTTTCAAGAGAGAGTGAGAGATGGCTAGGGTGTGCCATGATCCATCTCCTTCTTCATTATCCTTTGTGCTCTTTCATACTACCTCTCACTTTCACACATCACACCACTTCAAAACAACTTCAGCCAACATCAGCAGCTGAAACCTTACATCAGCCACCCATTTGCATCAGCAGCTACTTCAGCAACAATATTCAGCAGCCCTACACCAGCTCCTAGCAGCATAGCCAACACCTACATCATCACTTCAGCCACCATCAGCACATCAGCCCTGAATTCAGCTGAAACAAATCTATCAGCCCCCTAGCTGCTGCTACAAGCTGTAACATCAGCCACCTACACACTCACACCAGCCCCTACAACAGCTACAGCAGCTGCGGCCTCTAGCCCCACATCTATACACCCCTATATCAACAAATCAGCTGCTGAAACAGCCATTTCAGCAGCTACATCAGCCCAATTTCCTCACTTCAGCACTACATCATCCCCTAGCATCATTGCAACAACTCCAACACTTCACCACAAATACCTCAAACCCCTTCATTAGCTGCTACTTCATCAACAACAAAATATAACAAACAACAGCAGCAGTTTCAGCCAGAAACCAATAAGCCACAGCAGCCACAACTCTATTCAAACCAACACCCCACAACACCATCATCAAACCACAACTACAACACTTCATCTCACAACAAAAACAACCTCAGCCCCTGCCAGTAGCTGCTGCAAACAGCAACCCAAACACTACCACTACAGCAGCAGCAGCAGCAACCCAAAACAGAACCAGCATCAGCCTCTGTTGCAACAGCAGCTTCAGTCCCGGGGCACTTCAGCAGCACCACCCCACTTCCTCCTTCCTTCATCCTTCCCTTCTCCTACATACTAGGACACTCTTGAGGTATAATCTTGCAACCCAACTCTTTTTTGTCAAGTTATGGTTAGTTAGCTGAAGTTTACTGTTATATCTGTGATTTAGTGCTAGTTTAGGCAAACTTGAGTGAGACATGACCAAGTGTTGGTTTTGATTGGTAGGGTAACCTTATTAGGTGTGTTTGAGACCAGTTTAACCAAGAAACCCCAGATTTCTAGTTAGTTACTAAGAGTTATTCGACTGGGCGTATTTAGCGATTTTATCGACTTATTGACCTTTCTGGAAACTGCTACAACCCGAGGAACCCAAAAATGAAATTGACTTGGCAGTGAGGTATGAAGGTAGATAGGAACCAATACCCAAAGCCCTAGCCCCCATCTCAAAACCCCGGCCGCAGATTTAATCCCCCTGGCCGCAATTTGGGCCAGACCAGGGTGGAACCTCTTCGTTTTGCATGCACAGCCCTATTTCATGTAAACTGGACCCCTTGTATATCTAGTTTTGACTGTTTCCAGTTAGGGTAAAAATCTGGGTTGATTTTCATGAGTTAGCGTATGATTTACGACTTGTTTAACATGGGTTTCTGGTATTCGATGATTCATTTCTGTCGGGTGGAGTTTGGACGTCAACGACAGCGGATATTGGCTGTGTTTGCACGCGAGGCCGTAGGTTTTTACCTATGGGAGTAGCGTGCACCATTTTGGTTTCCGACTTGGTTTTCATGTGTTTTAGCGTGTGATATCTTTGTACCACACGTGGCGTCGAAGCGTTGGAGATGCAAACGGCGACATCGGCACCGGCACACATAAAGAAAGATGAGTAGATTTATATCTACGGGGAGAAGTCGGGTGGATGACGTATAGCACCCCCGCAGTCCGTGGTTATGTATACGGATGCGTATACACACCTAAAATTTATTTTATGTTGTTTGGGATATTATTGATGTTTAAGATGGATAATTGGTGGACTTGGATGTTTTAGTGTCGCGAAAACCTAGAATAGTGGGTGCACTACACATACACACTCCCACACATACATGCTTGCATACATCCTTACTTCATATGTGCATAGACGGGATTCTGTATAGATATGTTTACACGTGGGTATGGGACTACGTGTTCACATACGGATTTGAGTATGATATATGGGATTGAGATGAGTCGATGAGTTTGATCTGAGGATATGATATCGGTGATATGATAAAATACATAATTGAGATACGTCTTGATGCTTTAGAGGATTTTGGGTAATAATGATGCCATAGGAATTGTGACCTATATATAATTATCGACATGTGATTATGATACGAGATATGATATGATATGATATAATAGTGGCGTGATATTTATGATAGGCCGCCTTGGGCGTTGTTTACTCCTTGAGATGATATATGCTGATGATATCGTTTTTGCTAGACGCTGTCAATCGGAAGCCGGATTATGATTACATTGATATCATATTATGATATTGATTTATACGAGACTGTCGATCAGTAGTCAGATCTTTGATTATAGCGATGATGTTAGCATTGTACTAGACATAGGTCAGTACCCAGATTATAATATTTGATAAAGAGAATACCTGATGAATGATATGACGAATGTGATATTGACCCGTACCCAGATTTGGAAATGCCGTACGACGGATTTACGTACGCGCTATAAATTGATGTTTGATCCGCACTCTTGATTTGGGAATAACTGATTATAGAGATATGTTATCGGATGTGATATTATCGAGGCGGGATCACCGACTATATATATATGTATATATATGTATCGACTAAAAGGATAGGCGGTTTCCCTTACCTACTGTTAGCTTTAGCTCAGCCTTAGTGGTGTAGCTATAGGACTCCTATGACATTAGATGCAGTTTAGCGATCATGGTGTTCAGTATTTCAGCTCCCGCATATTATTACTGTTGCTCTGCATCGCATACTGTTGTGATTCATATTCCATTATTGATATCCTGCTGTTAGGACACCAGCACCATTACCGATGATGCGTATGTACCATGTACACTTGTTTGCTGGCTCACACACATCTTCATCGGTAATTGCCATGTCACGAACACTTAAAAAATATTATTGCTTGATTTAGCTTGTTAGCTAGTAGTGACATGATATTAGTATGCTTGCCTTATATGCCAGCTTGACATTGTAGTTATTACCTGTCACTTCATGCATACTGTTGTTCATTATATGCCGCATTCATAGATTCTCATGCTTATATTCATGGTTTTACATGCTATTGATGATTCGGATTTCCATGATGTTTTCTGGATTTAGGGGAAAACCGCAAAACTTATATAAACTGCTTTCTCTCTTTTTAAATAAAAAAAGTGCGGTTTTCCCATGATGTATGAGTCGTCCACCATGAGTTTGCTGATGTATTTCGAGACCCGATTCGAGGAGTGGAGGAACCGTTTCGGGTACATGGTTGGCCCGGTGCGGTACCCCGGGGCAAGAGGATCGCAGATGATAGCGTTGAGCCTGGCAGGGGAGCACGACCGACCGGTGATTTTACCCGACACGTCGGATATCCGGAGGATACCGTCGTAGTCATGAGATGGATGGTAGGGGCCGATCTGGATTGACGGCGCCCTGGATTTATGATTGAGATATTGAGATTTGAGATATTGAGGTACAGAGATTGTGATTCAGAGATATCGAGATATTGAGATTATGTTTTGTGCCGATGCTAGGCACTGTTTTATGCTGATTTCATTATGATACCTCATTTTAACATACAGAAATCTCACAAATTTATGAAAGCAGTTTTCTTCAGTACATGCACTCTGTTTCATGCATTCATACATCATACATATGATATATTGCCACCTGATGAACTGACACAGGCACATGGGTTTACACTTGGGTTAGGTATTTACCCTAGTCTTGTTATAGATTGCTGGTTATATATATTTGAGGATTATATATTTTGATCGTATGACCTAGGATTGCGTCATACATGCGATTTTCTGTTCGTAGATCTTTTTCTACTCATGAGTTGGCAACTCACCCCCGTTGTGCCCCAGTTTCTTGCAGGTGTTGCCGTACGGGTTTCATTACGGCTTGCGGGCACTGCTTCTTTCGGGTGACTTGCTAGTAGGTGGGTTATTTGTATCGTACCCATCATTATACTTTGTATATTATATTTCTGTTGTATCTAGAAGTTCCATCAACCAAACATGTACTTATTTGAGATAGAGACCAGTGATGTTTATTCTTTCGACCTTAGAGTCCCCCGTTATATTTCTGTGGACTTCTTGCTGGTTGAGTTTCCTTTCTGTTGTGATCCTCGCCTTTAGGCGTTGTATATTATGTTGCTAGCTGGTTGTTTCAATATGGTTCTTCCTACTCTCTACTACTTTTCTTGGTTTGGATTTCTGGGCTCGGCTTACTTAGAATACGTACGCCTCGATACGTTCGTAGTCTAGGTGCCGGTCATGTTCCGTACTTTTTCCTTAGAAAGAGTTGTCTCGTGCCCCTAGGTATTCTCTACCTTCCCAACAGAGCGTTGGGTTTCACCTTCGGAGCGTAGGATGACCCTTGGTTGATGGAATAGATGACTAAAGTAGAGTGACGTACCGTTGGTATGTTCCGTGGCATATTTACGACACGCCACTCCACTTAAGAAGCCTTAGGATGTACATTTCTTTGTTCAGTATCATATTCCTTCCTGATCTAGCCTCATCGGTACCAGTTATGGTTTTGCTGCCACGATTACGGGCAGGGAGAGCTACGGCTAAGAGTTGCGGTCAGCATGAGCTCGTTGCGAACGAGGACTGACCAGAGCATAATTCCGGCGACACACGATTGCAGAGATGTGTCTTTTTGCTATGTTTTCACGCCACGAGCATGGATGGATCGCCGTATAAGATTACTCGGATGTGCAGATTAGCACTAGAGGATTGAGCCACTGACAGAGGCCGGCCAGATTTTGATGACAGTTGGTGTATTGCTTACTCATGATGATTGAGGCACTGTCCAGCGTGCAGACGAGTGAGCCAGTTCTTACTGCGAATGATGAGATATCGCCCCAGATGATTGGAGCTATGGCAGTACGAGATCGTACTAAGAAATGATAGAAGGTCGCTAGTCACCGAGGATGAATGACTAGGACATGTGGTTTGTTCGCTACCCCGATGCGAGGTCATCAGATAGATTGATTCCAGCTAGAGACGGCTTCACACGGAGACGTTGAGAGTCGACAGAGACGATCGAATGTCAGTAACCTATTATTCCAAGTTTAAAGTATTCGGAAAGATATGCAGGCAATTCTATGGCCCCTCTAGAAGAATGAAACCCTAACTCGACTTAATGACCGTATGAAAGCCTTTGAACCTTAGGGTTTGCGGCAGTTCTGCGGCGCCATTAGTGAGGTTTGGGTTTGCCCTTCTACGGCTGGACCATCGATGCTGTGGTATGTACTCGATACTATTATACTGCACCCAAGATGTTGAGCCCTTGGGGGATTATGAGGTCCTGACCAATCGATCGGATGGGTCGACTTAATTCGGATGCTAGGTGGTGAGATGCATTTCTTAGGAGACTCCAGATATGAGGATAGCCGTTGGAGCTCAGTCCATGCAGCCACGACGATGCGAGTCCGATGCAGTCGATATTAGAGAAAAAGTGAAGTAAGAAGTTCGTACTAGAGGTGATGACGTTACACTCCGCCGACATCAGAAATGTGATGCGCATGCCGAGGCAGAGTACTGGATATACCTTCCAGAAGGAGTCGCGATGAGTATGCAGCCGTTCCGGAACAAGGAGCGGATATAGTAAAGGACGATGATTTCTAGGCAGTTCGGCAGAGACGAGACTTGGAAGAGACCTTAAGCAGGATTCCTTCCAGGACACTGCTGCAATGATACTTGCACCAAGGATCAGATGTATCACGTACATTCAGAGAGCCAGAGGCCGACGCCAGTGACATACTGCCTTACGAGTGATCATGATGATTGACCGAGAGATAACCAGAGAAAGTGCCAGAACGGAATCGTCCCCGTTAGCACACCTGACAGGGCCGATGAGCCGATGGATCGTGAAATTGGTAATCCACATTGAAGACTTAGACCCAGGAGTGGTCATTGTTACGCACACCAGCAGGCCAGAGTTTAGGATCGTCGACGAGATATGCTATGAGTGACCACGACAGTTGGCCAGAGATTCTTGGAGGATGCGCTTGAGCGGGACTATTCCGCCATATTTGATTTCGATGTTTTGGGCGATCTATTCGCATGACTAATTTGATGATCAGGGGATACGGTAATTATGGACTAGACTGTGCGTACCAGATGCCGAGGGACTGCGGCATGAGATTTTGAGGAGGCACATCGATCGGTGTACAGTGTTCATCCGGGTGCCACCAAGATGTACCATGATATGAGAAATGGTTACTGGTGAGACGGAATGAAGAGGGACATCGCAGATTTTGTGTCGAGATGCCTGACTTGTCAGCAAGTCAAGGCCGAGCACCAGAGACCAGCAGGTCAACTACAGCCGTTACCCATTCCGGAGGGGAAATGGGAACAGATTTCGATGGATTTCGTTGTGGTCTACCAGGACTCGGCGAGGGTATGACTCCATTTTGGTGATCGTGGATCGATTGACGAAAGCGGCTCACTTCCTGCCAGTGAAGACCACTTTCCGTTTTGCTCAGTATGCCTAGATTTACATCGACGAGATCGTGCGGTTACATGGCATACCGACTTGTATAGTATCAGATCGAGGCACCCAGTTTACCAGCCGACTATGGCAGAGACTTCAGGAGGCATTGGGCACCTGTATGAGCTTCAGCACCGCATTTCATCCGCAGACCGACGGACAGTCAGAGCAGTCTATTCAGACTCTCGAGGACATGCTCCGAGCATGCGTTTTAGGCTTTGGTGGTAGCTGGGATCATCATTTACCCTTGGTGGAGTTCACCTACAACAACAGCTTCCAGGACACTATTCAGATGGCACCTTTCGAGGCCTTGTAATGGGAGGAGATGCAGATCGCCCGTCTATTGGACAGAGCTCAGCGAGAGCAGTATTTTGGGGCTACAGATCGTACAGGAGACGACCAAGAAGATACAGCTAACTCGAGACAGGATGAGGACAACTCAGAGCAAGCAGAGATCGTATGCTGAAAAGCGCCGTCGCAGATTAGAGTTCGCAATGGTGATGACGTTTTTGTCTGAGGGTCTCTCCGATGAAGGGAGTGATGAGGTGTGGACGGAAGGGGGAAGCATAGACCCAGATTCTTAGGTCCCTTTGAGGTCCTCGAGCGTGCGGGCACAGTAGCATATCGTTTGGCTCTTCCACCCAACTTTCAAGATGTTCACCCAGTATTCCACGTGTCGATACTTCGCAGATACCTACATGACCCTTCGCTCATGATTCAGCATCAGACCATTCAGCCGAGCGCAATCTTACATTCACCGAGCAGCCAGTCGTGATATTGGACCGACAAGTGAAGAAACTTAGATCGAAGGCCTCGCCATCAGTAAGGGTGCTTTGGCACAGCCGAATGGTGAAGAGATTGCTTGGGAGGCTAAGGGGGAGATGCGGGAGAAGTTCCCTCATCTTTTTGAAGGTATGCGTTGCTTTATATTTTAAAATTCGGGGCGAATTTTATTAAGGGGGGAAGACTGTATCACCTGAGTTTGTGTTTAGTGGTAATTGTGTGTTAATGTGGGGTTTTTGGTAAAAAGTTCACCAAAATGGCTTTTAAATATTTTATCTGGTTTTAATGATATTTTATCGGAATTTTATCTGGACTGCACACACTTGTGCATGTTAACTTGGGTTAAGTCTAGGGTTGCCTTGTTTAGCCAACCATGATGGGTTAACCATTTGGTTAGGTTAGTTGGGTTAATTAAGGGTTTTAGCTTTTTAAGGGTGATTAGGGTTAGGTTGACTTGTGTAGGAGAGAGTGTGAGCCATGATGGCTTGTGGGTGCTAACATGTTTCAAGAGAGAGTGAGAGATGGCTAGGGTGTGCCATGATCCATCTCCTTCTTCATTATCCTTTGTGCTCTTTCATACTACCTCTCACTCTCACACATCACACCAATTCAAAACAACTTCAGCCAACATCAGCAGCTGAAAACTTACATCAGCCACCCATTTGCATCAGCAGCTACTTCAGCAACAATATTCAGCAGCCCTACACCAGCCCCTAGCAGCATAGCCAACACCTACATCATCACTTCAGCCACCATCAGCACATCAACCCTGAATTCAGCTGAAACAAATCTATCAGCCTCCTAGCTGCTGCTACAAGCTGTAACATCAGCCACCTACACACTCACACCAGCCCCTACAACAGCTACAGCAGCTGCAGCCTCTAGCCCCACATCTATACACCCCCATATCAATAAATCAGCTGCTGAAACAGCCATTTCAGCAGCTACATCAGCCCAATTTCCTCACTTCAGCACTACATCAGCCCCTAGCATCATTGCAACAACTCCAACACTTCACCACAAATATCTCAAACCCCTTCATTAGCTGCTACTTCATCAACAACAAAATATAATAAACAACAGCAGCAGTTTCAGCCAGAAACCAATAAGCCACAGCAGCCACAACTCTATTCAAACCAACACCCCACAACACCATCATCAAACCATAACTACAACACTTCATCTCACAACAAAAACAACCTCAGCCCCTGCCAGTAGCTGCTGCAAACAGCAACCCAAACACTACCACTGCAGCAGCAGCAGCAACCCAAAACAGAACCAGCATCAGCCTCTGTTGCAACAGCAGCTTCAGTCCCGGGGCACTTCAGCAGCACCACCCCACTTCCTCCTTCCTTCATCCTTCCCTTCTCCTACATCCTAGGATACTCTTGAGGTATAATCTTGCAGCCCAACTCCTTTTTGTCAAGTTATGGTTAGTTAGCTGAAGTTTACTGTTATATCTGTGATTTAGTGCTAGTTTAGGCAAACTTGAGTGAGACATGACCAAGTGTTGGTTTTGATTGTTAGGGTAACCTTATTATGTGTGTTTGAGACCAGTTTAAACAAGAAACCCCAGATTTCTAGTTAGTTACCAAGAGTTATTCGACTTGGCGTATTTAGCGATTTTGTCGACTTATTGACCTTTCTGGAAACTGCTACAACCCGAGGAACCCAAAAATGAAATTGACTTGGCAGTGAGGTATGAAGGTAGATAGGAACCAATACCCAAAGCCCTAGCCCCCATCTCAAAACCCCGGCCACATATTTAATCCCCCTGTCCGCAATTTTCGGCCAGACCAGGGTGGAACCTCTTCGTTTTGCGTGCACAGCCCTATTTCATGTAAACTTGACCCCCTGTATATCTAGTTTTGACTGTTTCCAGTTAGGGTAAAAATCTGGGTTGATTTTCATGAGTTGGCGTATGATTTACGACTTGTTTTACATGGGTTTTTGGTATTCGATGATTTGTTTCTGTCGGGTGGCGTTTGGACGTCAACGACAGCGGATATTGGCTGTGTTTGCACGCGAGGCCGTAAGTTTTTACCTATGGGAGTAGCGTACACCATTTTGGTTTCCGACATGGTTTTCATGTGTTTTAGCGTGTGATATCCTTGTAGGTACCCCACGTGGCGTCGGAGCGTTGGAGATGCAAACGGCGACATCGGCACCGGCACACATAAAGAAAGGTGAGTAGATTTATATCTACGGGGAGAAGTCGGGTGGATGGCGTATAGCACCCCCGCAGTCCGTGGTGATGTATACGGATGCGTATACACACCTAAAATTTATTTTATGTTGTTTGGGATATTATTGATGTTTAGGATGGATAATTGGTGGACTTGGATGTTTTTGTGTCGCGAAAACCTAGAATAGTGGGTGCACTACACATACACACTCCCACACATACATCCTTACTTCATATGTGCATAGACGGGATTCTATATAGATATGTATACACGTGGGTATGGGACCATGTGTTCACATACGGATTTGAGGATGATATATGGTATTGAGATGAGTCGATGAGTTTGATCTGAGGATATGATATCGGTGATATGATAAAATGCATAATTGAGATACGTCTTGATGCTTTAGAGGATTTTGAGGAATAATGATGCCATAGGAATTGTGACCTATATATAATGATCGACATGTGATTATGATACGAGATATGATATGATATGATATGATATGATATAATAGTGGCGAGATATTTATGATAGGCCGCCTTGGGCGTTGTTTACTCCTTGAGATGATATATGCTGATGATATCGTTTTTGCTAGAGGCTGTCAATCGGAAGCCGGATTATGATTACATTGATGTCATATGATGATATTGATTTATACGAGACTGTCGATCAGTAGTCAGATCTTTGATTATAGCGATGATGTTAGCATTGTACTAGACATAGGTCAGTACCCAGATTATAATACTTGATAAAGAGAATACCTGATGAATGATATGACGAATGTGATATTGACCCGTACCCAGATTTGGAAATGCCGTACGACGGATTTACGTACGAGCTATAAATTGATGTTTGATCCGCACTCTTGATTTGGGAATAACTGATTATAGAGATATTTTATCGGATGTGATATTATCGAGGCGGGATCACCGACTATATATATATATATGTATATATATGTATCGACTAAGAGGATAGGCGGTTTCCCTTACCTACTGTTAGCTTTAGCTCAGCCTTAGTGGTGTAGCTATAGGACTCTTATGACATTAGATGCAGTTTAGCGATCATGGTGTTCAGTATTTCAGCTCCCGCATATTATTATTGTTGCTCTGCATCGCATACTGTTGTGATTCATATTCCATTATTGATATCCTGCTGTTAGGACACCAGCACCATTACCGATGATGCGTATGTACCACGTACACTTTTTTGCCGGCTCACACACATCTTCATCGGTAATTGCCATGTCACGAACACTTAGAAAATATTATTGCTTGATTTAGCTTGTTAGCTAGTAGTGACATGATATTAGTATGCTTGCCTTATATGCCAGCTTGACATTGTAGTTATTACCTGTCACTTCATGCATACTGTTGTTCATTATATGCCGCATTCATGGATTCTCATGCTTATATTCATGGTTTTACATGCTATTGATGATTCGGATTTCCATGATGTTTTCTGGATTTAGGGGAAAACCGCAAAACTTATATAAACTGCTTTCTCTCTTTTTAAATAAAAAAAGTGCGGTTTTCCCATGATGTATGAGTCGTCCACCATAAGTTTGCTGATGTATTTCGAGACCCGATTCGAGGAGTGGAGGAACCGTTTTGGGTACATGGTGGGCCCGGTGCGGTACCCCGGGGCAAGAGGATTACAGATGATGGCGTTGAGCCTGGCAGGGGAGCACGACCGACCGGTGATTTTACCCGACACGTCGGATATCCGGAGGATACCGTCGTAGTCATGAGATGGATGGTAGGGGCCGATCTGGATTGACGGTGCCCTGGATTTATGATTGAGATATTGAGATTTGAGATATTGAGGTACAGAGATTGTGATTCAGAGATATCGAGATATTGAGATTATGTTTTGTGCCGATGCTAGGCACTGTTTTATGCTGATTTCATTATGATACCTCATTTTAACATACAGAAATCTCATAAATTTATGAAAGCAGTTTTCTTCAGTACATGCACTCTGTTTCATGCATTCATACATCATGCATATGATATATTGCCACCTGATGAACTGACACAGGCACATGGGTTTACACTTGGGTTAGGTATTTACCCTAGTCTTGTTATAGATTGTTGGTTATATATATTTGAGGATTATATATTTTGATCGTATGACCTAGGATTGCGTCATACATGCGATTTTCTGTTCGTAGATCTTTTTCTACTCACGAGTTGGCAACTCACCCCCGTTGTGCCCCAGTTTCTTGCAGGTGTTGCCGTACGGGTTTCATTACGGCTTGTGGGCACTGCTTCTTTCGGGTGACTTGCTAGTAGGTGGGTTATTTGTATCGTACCCATCATTATACTTTGTATATTATATTTCTGTTGTATCAAGAAGTTCCATCAACCAAACATGTACTTATTTGAGATAGAGACCAGTGATGTTTATTCTTTCGACCTTAGAGTCGCCCGTTATATTTCTATGGACTTCTTGCTGGTTGAGTTTCCTTTCTGTTGTGATTCTCACCTTTAGGCGTTGTATATTATGTTGCTAGCTGGTTGTTTCAATATGGTTCTTCCTACTCTCTACTACTTTTCTTGGTTTGGATTTCTGGGCTCGGCTTACTTAGAATACGTACGCCTCGAGACGTTCGTAGTCTAGGTGCCGGTCATGTTCCGTACTTTTTCCTTAGAGAGAGTTGTCTCGCGCCCCTAGGTATTCTCTACCTACCCACCAGAGCGTTGGGTTTCACCTTCGGAGCGTAGGATGACCCTTGGTTGATGGAATAGGTGACTAAAGTAGAGTGACGTACCGTTGGTATGTTCCGCGGCATATTTACGACACGCCACTCCACTTAAGAAGCCTTAGGATGTACATTTCTTTGTTCAGTATCATATTCCTTCCTGATCTAGCCTCATCGGTACCAGTTATGGTTTTGCTGCCACGATTACGGGCAGGGAGAGCTACGGCTAAGAGTTGCGGTCAGCATGAGCTCGTTGCGAACGAGGACTGGCCAGAGCATAATTCCGGCGACACACGATTGCAGAGATGTGTCTTTTTGCTATGTTTTCACACCACGAGCGTGGATGGATCGCCGTATAAGATTACTCGGATGTGCAGATTAGCACTAGAGGATTGAGCCACTGACAGAGGCCGGCCAGATTTTGATGACAGTTGGTGTATTGCATACTCATGATGATTGAGGCACTGTCCAGCGTGCAGACGAGTGAGCCAGTTCTTACTGCGAATGATGAGATATCGCCCCAGATGTTTGGAGCTATGGCAGTATGAGATCGTACTAAGAAATGATAGAAGGTCGCTAGTCACCGAGGATGAATGACTAGGACATGTCATTTGTTCGCTACCCCGATGCGAGGTGATCAGATAGATTGATTCCAGCTAGAGACGGCTTCACACGGAGACGTTGAGAGTCGACAGAGACGATCGAATGTCAGTAACCTATTATTCCAAGTTTAAAGTATTCGGAAAGATATGCAGGCAATTCTATGGTCCCTCTAGAAGAATGAAACCCTAACTCGATTTAATGACCGTATGAAAGCCTTTGAACCTTAGGGTTTGCGGCAGTTCTGCGGCGCCTTTAGTGAGGCTTGGGTTTGCCCTTCTACGGCTGGACCACCGATGCTGTGGTATGTACTCGATACTATTATACTGCACCCAAGATGTTGAGCCCTTAGGGGATTATGAGGTTCTGACAAATCGATCGGATGGCTCGACTTAATTCGGATGCTAGGTGGTGAGATGCATTTCTTGGGAGACTCCAGATACGAGGATAGCCGTTGGAGCTCAGTCCATACAGCCACGATGAGGCGAGTCCGATGCAGTCGACATTAGAGAAAAAGTGAAGTAAGAGGTTCGTACTAGAGGTGATGACGTTACACTCCGCCGACATCAGAAATATGATGCGCATGCCGAGGCAGAGTACTGGATATACCTTCCAGAAGGAGTCGCGATGAGTATGCAGTCGTTCCGGAACAAGGAGCAGATATAGTAAAGGACGATGATTTCCAGGCAGTTCGGCAGAGACGAGACTTGGAAGAGACCTTAAGCAGGATTCCTTCCAGGACACTACTGCAATGATACTTGCACCAAGGATCAGATGTGTCACGTACATTCAGAGAGCCAGAGGCCGACGCCAGTGACATACTGCCTTACGAGTGATCGTGATGATTGACCGAGAGATGACCAGAGAAAGTGCCAGAACGGAATCGTCCCCGTTAGCACACCTGACAGGGCCGATGAGCCGATGGATCGTGAAATTGGTAATCCACATTGAAGACTTAGACCCAGGAGTGGTCATAGTTACGCACACCAGCAGGCCAGAGTTCAGGATCGTCGACGAGATATGCTATGAGTGACCACGACAGTTGGCCAGAGATTCTTGGAGGATGCGCTTGAGCGGGACTATTCCGCCATATTTGATTTCGATGTTTTGGGCGATCTATTCGCATGACTAATTTGATGATCAGGGGATACGGTAATTATGGACTAGACTGTGCGTACGAGATGCCGAGGGACTGCGGCGTGAGATTTTGAGGAGGCACATCGATCGGTGTACAGTGTTCATCCGGGTGCCACCAAGATGTACCATGATATGAGAAATGGTTACTGGTGAGACGGAATGAAGAGGGACATCGCAGATTTTGTGTCGAGATGCCTGACTTGTCAGCAAGTCAAGGCCAAGCACCAGAGACCAGCAGGTCAGCTACAGCCGTTACCCATTCCGGAGGGGAAATGGGAACAGATTTTGATGGATTTCGTTGTAGTCTACCAGGACTAGGCGAGGGTATGACTCCATTTTGGTGATCGTGGATCGATTGACGAAAGCGGCTCACTTCCTGCCAGTGAAGACCACTTTCCATTTTGCTCAGTATGCCTCGATTTACATCGACGAGATCGTGCGGTTACATGGCATACCGACTTGTATAGTATCAGATCGAGGCACCCAGTTTACCAGACGACTATGGCAGAGACTTTAGGAGGATTGGGCACCTGTATGAGCTTCAGCACCGCATTTCATCCGCAGACCGACGGACAGTCGGAGCGGACTATTCAGAATCTCGAGGACATGCTCCGAGCATGCGTTTTAGGCTTTGGTGGTAGCTGGGATCATCATTTACCCTTGGTGGAGTTCACCTACAACAACAGCTTCCAGGACACTATTCAGATGGCACCTTTCGAGGCCTTGTAATGGGAGGAGATGCAGATCGCCCGTCTGTTGGACAGAGCTCAGCGAGAGCAGTATTTTGGGGCCACAGATCGTACAGGAGACGACCGAGAAGATACAGCTAACTCGAGACAGGATGATGACAACTCAAAGAAAGCAGAGATCGTATGCTGAAAAGCGCCGCCGCAGATTAGAGTTCGCAGTAGTGATGACGTTTTTGTCTGAGGGTCTCTCCGATGAAGGGAGTGATGAGGTGTGGACGGAAGGGGGAAGCATAGCCCCAGATTCTTCGGTCCCTTCGAGGTCCTCAAGCGTGGGAGCACAGCAGCATATCGTTTGGCTCTTCCACCCAACTTTCAAGATGTTCACCCTGCATTCCACGTGTCGATGCTTCGTAGATACCTACATGACCCTTCGCTCATGATTCAGCATCAGACCATTCAGCCGAGCGCAATCTTACATTCACCGAGCAGCCAGTCGTGATATTGGACCGACAAGTGAAGAAACTTAGATCGAAGGCCTTGCCATCAGTAAGGGTGCTTTGGCGCAGCCGAATGGTGAAGAGATCGCTTGGGAGGCTAAGGGGGAGATGCGGGAGAAGTTCCCTCATCTTTTTGTAGGTATGCGTTGCTTTATATTTTAAAATTCGGGGCGAATTTTCTTAAGGGGGGAAGACTGTAACAACTGAGTTTGTGTTTAGTGGTAATTGTGTGTTAATGTGGAGTTTTTGGTAAAAAGTTTACCAAAATGGCTTTTAAATATTTTATCTGGTTTTAAGGATATTTTATCGGAATTTTATCCGGACTGCACACACTTATGCATGTTAACTTGGGTTAATCTAGGGTTGCCTTGTTTAGCCAACCTTGATGGGTTAACCATTTGGTTAGGTTAGTTGGGTTAATTAAGGGTTTTAGCTTTTTAAGGGTGATTAGGGTTAGGTTGACTTGTGTAGGAGAGAGTGTGAGCCATGATGGCTTGTGGGTGCTAACATGTTTCAAGAGAGAGTGAGAGATGGCTAGGGTGTGCCATGATCCATCTCCTTCTTCATTATCCTTTGTGCTCTTTCATACTACCTCTCACTCTCACACATCACACCACTTCAAAACAACTTCAGCCAACATCAGCAGCTGAAACCTTACATCAGCCACCCATTTGCATCAGCAACTACTTCAGCAACAATATTCAGCGGCCCTATACCAGCCCCTAGCAGCATAGCCAACACCTACATCATCACTTCAGCCATCATCAGCACATCAGCCCTGAATTCAGCTGAAACAAATCTATCAGCCCCCTAGCTGCTGCTACAAGCTGTAACATCAGCCACCTACACACTCACACTAGCCCCTACAACAGCTACAGCAGCTGCAGCCTCTAGCCTCACATCTATACACCCCCATATCAATAAATCAGCTGCTGAAACAGCCATTTCAGCAGCTACATCAGCCCAATTTCCTCACTTCAGCACTACATCAGCCCCTAGCATCATTGCAACAACTCCAACACTTCACCACAAATACCTCAAACCCCTTCATTAGCTGCTACTTCATCAACAACAAAATATAACAAACAACAGCAGCAGTTTCAGCCAGAAACCAATAAGCCACAGCAGCCACAACTCTATTCAAACCAACACCCCACAACACCATCATCAAACCACCACTACAACACTTCATCTCACAACAAAAACAACCTCAGCCCCTGCCAGTAGCTGCTGCAAACAGCAACCCAAACACTACCACTACAGCAGCAGCAGCAGCAGCAGCAACCCAAAACAGAACCAGCATCAGCCTCTGTTGCAACAGCAGCTTCAGTCCCGGGGCACATCAGCAGCACCACCCCACTTCCTCCTTCCTTCATCCTTCCCTTCTCCTACTTCCTAGGACACTCTTGAGGTATAATCTTGCAGCCCAACTCCTTTTTGTCAAGTTATGGTTAGTTAGCTGAAGTTTACTGTTATATCTGTGATTTAGTGCTAGTTTAGGCAAACTTGAGTGAGACATGACCAAGTGTTGGTTCTGATTGTTAGGGTAACCTTATTAGGTGTGTTTGAGACCAGTTTAACCAAGAAACCCCAGATTTCTAGTTAGTTACCAAGAGTTATTCGACTTGGCGTATTTAGCGATTTTGCCGATTTATTGACCTTTCTGGAAACTGCTACAACCCGAGGAACCCAAAAATGAAATTGACTTGGCAGTGAGGTATGCAGATAGATAGGAACCAATACCCAAAGCCCTAGCCCCCATCTCAAAACCCCGGCCACAGATTTAATCCCCCTGGCCGCAATTTGCGGCCAGACCAGGGTGGAACCTCTTCGTTTTGCGTGCACAGCCCTATTTCATGTAAACTTGACCCCCTGTATATCTAGTTTTGACTGTTTCCAGTTAGGGTAAAAATCTAGGTTGATTTTCATGAGTTGGCGTATGATTTACGACTTGTTTAACATGGGTTTTTGGTATTCGATGATTCGTTTCTGTCGGGTGGCGTTTGGACGTCAACGACAGCGGATATTGGCTGTGTTTGCACGCGAGGCCGTAGGTTTTTTCCTATGGGAGTAGCGTGCACCATTTTGGTTTCCGACATGGTTTTCATGTGTTTTAGCGTGTGATATCCTTGTAGGTACCCCACGTGGCGTTGGAGCATTGGAGATGCAAACGGCGACATCGGCACCGGCACACATAAAGAAAGGTGAGTAGATTTATATCTACGGGGAGAAGTCGGGTGGATGGCGTATAGCACCCCCGCAGTCCGTGGTGATGTATACGGATGCGTATACACACCTAAAATTTATTTTATGTTGTTTGGGATATTATTGATGTTTAGGATGGATAATTGGTGGACTTGGATGTTTTAGTGTCGCGAAAACCTAGAATAGTGGGTGCACTACACATATACACTCCCACACATACATGCTTGCATACATCCTTACTTCATATGTGCATAGACAGGATTCTATATAGATATGTATACACGTGGGTATGGGACCACGTGTTCACATACGGATTTAAGGATGATATATGGGATTGAGATGAGTCGATGAGTTTGATCTGAGGATATGATATCGGTGATATGATAAAATGCATAATTGAGATACGTCTTGATGCTTTAGAGGATTTTGGGGAATAATGATGCCATAGGAATTGTGACCTATATATAATGATCGACATGTGATTATGATATGAGATATGATATGATATGATATCATATAATAGTGGCGAGATATTTATGATAGGCCGCCTTGGGCGTTGTTTACTCCTTGAGATGATATATGCTGATGATATCGTTTTTGCTAGAGGCTGTCAATCGGAAGCCGGATTATGATTACATTGATGTCATATGATGATATTGATTTATACGAGACTGTCGATCAGTAGTCAGATCTTTGATTATAGTGATGATGTTAGCATTGTACTAGACATAGGTCAGTACCCAGATTATAATACTTGATAAAGAGAATACCTGATGAATGATATGACGAATGTGATATTGACCCGTACCCAGATTTGGGAATATCGTACGACGGATTTACGTACGAGCTATAAATTGATGTTTGATCCGCACTCTTGATTTGGGAATAACTGATTATAGAGATATGTTATCGGATGTGATATTATCGATGCGGGATCACCGACTATATATATATATATGTATATATATGTATCGACTCAGAGGATAGGCGGTTTCCCTTACCTACCGTTAGCTTTAGCTCAGCCATCGTGGTGTAGCTATAGGACTCTTATGACATTAGATGCAGTTTAGCGATCATGGTGTTCAGTATTTCAGCTCCCGCATATTATTATTGTTGCTCTGCATCGCATACTATTGTGATTCATATTCCATTATTGATATCCTGCTGTTAGGACACCAGCACCATTACCGATGATGTGTATGTACCACGTACACTTATTTGCCGGCTCACACACATCTTCATCGGTAATTGCCATGTCACGAACACTTAGAAAATATTATTGCTTGATTTAGCTTGTTAGCTAGTAGTGACATGATATTAGTATGCTTGTCTTATATGCCAGCTTGACATTGTAGTTATTACCTATCACTTCATGCATACTATTGTTCATTATATGCCGCATTCATGGATTCTCATGCTTATATTCATGGTTTTACATGCTATTGATGATTCGGATTTCCATGATGTTTTCTGGATTTGGGGGAAAACCGCAAAACTTATATAAACTGCTTTCTCTCTGTTTAAAAAAAAAAGTGCGGTTTTCCCATGATGTATGAGTCGTCCACCATCAGTTTGCTGATGTATTTCGAGACCCGATTCGAGGAGTGGAGGAACCGTTTCGGGTACATGGTGGGCCCGGTGCGGTATCCCGGGGCAAGAGGATCGCAGATGATGGCGTTGAGCCTGGCAGGGGAGCATGACCGACCGGTGATTTTACCAGACACGTTGGATATCCGGAGGATACCGTCGTAGTCATGAGATGGATGGTAGGGGCCGATCTGGAATGACGGCGCCCTGGATTTATGATTGAGATATTGAGATTTGAGATATTGAGGTACAGAGATTGTGATTCAGAGATATCGAGATATTGAGATTATGTTTTGTGCCGATGCTAGGCACTGTTTTATGCTGATTTCATTATGATACCTCATTTTAAAATACAGAAATCTCACAAATTTATGAAAGCAGTTTTCTTCAGTACATGCATTCTGTTTCACGCATTCATACATCATGCATATGATATATTGCCACCTGATGCACTGACACAGGCACATGGGTTTACACTTGGGATAGGTATTTACCCTCGTCTTGTTATAGATTGCTGGTTGTATATATTTGAGGATTATATATTTTGATCGTATGACCTAGGATTGCGTCATACATGCGATTTTCTGTTCGTAGATCTTTTTCTACTCACGAGTTGGAAACTCACCCCCGTTGTGCCCCAGTTTCTTGCAGGTGTTGCCGTACGGGTTTCGTTACGGCTTGCGGGCACTGCTTCTTTCGGGTGACTTGCTAGTAGGTGTGTTATTTGTATCGTACCCATCATTATACTTTGTATATTATATTTCTGTTTTATCTAGAAGTTCCATCAACCAAACATGTACTTATTTGAGATAAAGACCAGTGATGTTTATTCTTTCGACCTTAGAGTCGCCCGTTATATTTCTGTGGATTTCTTGCTGGTTGAGTTTCCTTTCTGTTGTGATCCTCGCCTTTAGGCGTTGTATATTATGTTGCTAGCTGGTTGTTTCAATATGGTTCTTCCTACTCTCTACTACTTTTCTTGGTTTGGATTTCTGGGCTCGGCTTACTTAGAATACGTACGCCTCGAGACGTTCATAGTCTAGGTGCCGGTCATGTTCCGTACTTTTGGGACGTGACATTCTCACCCTTGACTCCCTCAACCATCCTCATTCGTTCATCCTCATTCTCCTTCTCCTCCTCCTTCATGCTCCTTCTACCTCCTCTACTACATTTGACCACCCTAAAAACCATCTCAAATCACTATATCACCTTCACAAAAATTGATCCCAAGTCCACCACAAATCATATGGAGGCCTCAAGGTTGGATTTTGATGACTTTGAGCAACTCAAGAAAATTCTTGAGTTGCCAAATGAGGTATATTTCTACACTTGTGGTTATCTTACTAGTGTTTCTTACATCCTACTTTAGTTTAAAGTTAAACCGATGTGGTTTAGTGAACTTTGAGGATTTCTAGAGGAGGGTTAAGAGATAGCATGACTTGTGAAGATGTAATTGAGGTTTAGTAGTGACCTTAAACCCTTGTACTGTCGATTTTATAGAATCAAAACAGAGACAAAACCACCAAGATTTAGTTTAGAATTTTCCCGTGTCGGTTTAGTAAGAATTGTGAGGTCTACAGGGAATCTGGAGCAACTCGGGACCTTTAAAAAAAAATTAAACATATACATTAACCTAGTTAGACCAATAGGAGACCACCACGAGAAGACGAGACCAAAATTCAAAAGTGGGGACAGCAGGGGGCGGTTACTGTAGCACTATTGGCCGGCCAGATTTTGGCTTCTGATATTGGGTTTTGGCCTATAGCTCACACTCCTCATAACTTAGCCACTGTATTGTTCTTTTTGTCCCAAATTATCTGAGGCAAAATTTGGGAGCGTTTGAGTTAATAATAGCAATGGTTTTCCGATTTCTAAAACATGGATTTTGGCATTTGATTGTGGATTTGGTCGTTAGACGTTTGTACGTCAACGACGAGTGCTTTATGATTATTTTTGCATTCGTAGGCTATAGGTTCTAACCTATGATCACTTCGCGTGTCGTGTCAGTTTTAATCGGATTTTGATGCGATACGATGTATTTTGTGATATGTAGGTACTTCGCATGGACTTAAGGATGACAAGGGAAAACAGCGTTATCGACTTCAGCAAGCGAAGATCAAGGTGAGTAGATGTATATCTACGGAGGAAGTCGGGTGGATGGCGTATAGCACCCCCGCAACCGTAGAATAGGGTATTGCTATATTTGTAAGTTTGGATGCGATATTTTGATACTTAGTAAATATGGTATTTGGAAGACCTTAGGTTAGATTAGGTTGATCTAGGGAGATCTATCCATAGGACGATTCACCTTGGTGGCGAATCGTGGGTTATATGTAGTCTCGCACACACGCGCGCGCACACACATACACTTGATTTCTTGTGTGTATATGTGGATATGTGTGTGTGTGTGTGTGTGTGTGTGTGTGTATACAAGGATGATGAGGATAGCATGTGATATGAGGTGATGAGTCATGATGTCGTGAGATGTTGATAAGTGATTGAGCCGTGATATGGTATATGATATGATATTATAAAGAATCGTGAGGCGATATGTATTCATGCATACGATAATATGTGATTGATAAAAAAATAGATTGTACGAGATCTTAGATCCATACCACTGATTACGATTATGAAATTGTACGACGATTGATACCGTACGACTGATGATTCATTTGATTTTGAACCGTACCCTTGACTTTGAAGATGACGTACGATGGATATTGTCGTATGAGACATATAAGATAATTGATCTGCACTCTTGACTCGAGGATGTCGTATGTCACGACCCAAAAGAGCACTTGACTGGCCCTTGAACCATATGAAGTCTATAGGACTCCATCTGATCCAAGTAAGCCAAAATCCCAGAAATCTAAAACCATTTTAAGAGTAAATAAAGAAAACTGGTTTAAAGAAGTGAAGGAAAAAAAACATGTTTGAAGTCAAGGTTTTTAAATAACTAAGCCGAATATGCATTTTAAAAAAATGTAAAGTCTTTTCTAAAAATTTCGGCAGAGTTTCTTTTGTAAATACTGGCCCCGAATGGGGTACAACAAGAACAATATATATATGCAATGAATAAAAGGCATCCCCAAGCGGGAGCTAGCTCTTCGTCAATTGACGGTCACAACCACGCAAGTAATATAATATACAACGCCGAATGGCGAGGGTCAAATCCAAAAGAAACTCAATAAGCATGAAAACTGCAATACTACTAAGCGCGACTCTAAGGTCGAATAATACATCACTAATGTCTAAGTCTGAAACAATATACAAGTTTTGGTTGATGGAATTCTAGATACAATGAATAATACATATACAAGGGTGGTTCTGATGTAAGAATCCACCTACCAAGAAAATCACCCGCAGAGGAAAGCAATGTGCCAGAAATGCCGCAATGGAACCTGTGCGGCAAAACCTGCAAGAACTGTGGCACAACGGGGGTGAGTTGCCAACTCGTGAATAGAGAATATCTACAAGAAGAAATCGAATGCACGACATAATCCTAGGTCAATACAATCAGATAAATAAACCTCAAAGAATAAGCCTGAAGAATGAAAAGGTGGCAATGTAACATCTAATCGTGTATGTAGTACCAAGTACCCGTGCCAGTGCCTCAGGTAATAACATGTCGTAAATATAAGGTATGTCTGCATGAAGTGAATATGATGAAGTATCAAAAAGAAAGTCAATACACATATATTAGCGTCCCATTCCACTAATATTGGTGTAAGGGTATATATAACAGCGCTCTCATACCCTGTTATATATACAAATGAAGTATGATCAATATAGTAAAAGTCTGTATATATGTGGATCCCGTCCACCTGTCACCCAATGACAATATGCATCATGTATGTAAATGTGAGGATATAATAAAAATCATGGAAACATTATGAAACCTGTGCCTAGCATCGGCACGTAAATCCTCATCCATATGGGGCTCCGTCTGCGGTATCGGCCCTCGGCCCCGGCAGCACGGGCTAACCCATGTCCATCTCTCAGCTCCGGTAGGTATCCCCCGGATATCCGCCGAGCTCAAATACAATCATCGGTAGGTACTCGCCCACCTCCAGGCTCAATCGGCATAATCCTTCGATCTTCTTGCCGAGGGGAACCATATCGGGCCCCACCATGTACCCTCATACGGCACACACTCCTCGTATGGGGTATATAATCAGAACCGATAAATCTCATGGTGGCTGCGCAAATATCATAATCAAGGAAACCGGGTTTTTCAAATAAGTACATACTCTCCTTTGAAAAAAATCCACACGGTTCCCAAATCCAGAAATATCATGAAAACGAATGTCTCAATGCGTATAATCAGAAAGCATGATGTTTGTGATATATAAATGAGACGCAAGTATAACAGTATATTATGCAACATAGAATACTGGTATGCACATACAAAGTCATATCCTGATGCAATAATACTATGTGTAGTGACATGGCAATTATCGATGATGAACTGTGTGAGCCGGCAAGCAAGTGTACGTGGAACATATGCATCATCGATAATGGTGCTGGTGTCCTAACAGCATGATTGCAATATAGAAATAAACACATGCAATGCGATGCGGAATCGAATAATCAATGCAACAGTAAGGAATCTACACCAATATGTACATATTCTGCAGTGGTGCCTTTTGAAATAAGATGAATCGGGGTTTTAGTGAAATAAGGGTTACGGCGCTTTTAAGAATAGATACGCCTTTTGAAAATACCCGTAGAACCCCTTTACTTGCCCATAAGATATTCCAGATTCGCTAGTTTTGAAATAGGTATGACTCGGGTCTAGTCTAACATCTACTAAGCCAAGTCCATCAGGAGGGGTATAGAAACCACCTAAATCTGAGTCGATATATATATATATATAGTCGGTGATCCCGCCTCAATAGTATCGCGTACGATACAGCATATCATCTGACATCCTCGAGTCATGAGTGCGGATCTATCATCAATATAAAGCTCGTACGGTAAATCATCGTACGGCATCCCAATAGCTGGGTATGGGTCAATATCTCAATCAGCTCATCAATTATTTAGTATCCTCATCATCATATCACAAAATCTGGGGTACTGATCTAAGTCTAGTACGACTGATACCATCAATATCACTGCGTGTGTAAACACACGTCCAAAGGCCCGCTAGAGATCACATGTCGTATCCCAAATACGAATCATATCAAATCTCCGATCTCGCGGCACAAAACCCAATATCATCGACTCATCTCCAAGGTCATCCACTATCCATCATCATCACAGTATAAGTATAGCAAAACAACATGTGTGTGCGTGTGGGTGTAAACCTATCGTAGGGTTCGCAAATAGGAAATTTTCTAGTTTACTTCTAACCATATCACATCTAACACATCTCAAATAATCCACTACACTATACTATCATAAATAATATACATATAAGGTATACCAACTACGGACTGCGGGGGTGCTATACGCCATCTACCCGACTTCCCCCGTAGATATAATCTACTCACCTTGCGTCTTCATTTGTGGACGTCGCCACGCGCTTCCTTGTTGTCCCGAAGTCTTCATAGGGTACCTACACATCAAAGTATCATATATGCGCATTAAAACTAAATCAAAGCTAAAACGTCATACGAAACCCCAAACAATACGATAAGGGGCCTATAGGTTAGAACCTATGGGCACGCCTTCAAAGCCATCAATCAATCCTCGATATCGTCGTATAAACGCCAAATAGTCGAGGTAAAACACAATACACAATTGCAGAATTAAAAATACGGAATACGGAAACACGAATCCAAAACAGCAACTTAGGAAATAGGCTCCAGATTTCACCCTATGTCAAATTAGACAAATCTATATATACCAAGGGTCTAATCTATACATGTAGGAGCTGCAGAACCAAAACGACACAGATTGGTGCTGATATAGCCGCAAATTGCGGCCAATTAGAATAAATTGGCGGCCATGGAAAAGAGTTAGGGGCTGGGGTCTTGGTGGTAGCTTCCTGGGTGCCTGCACATGTCACTGTCCAATCAATTTTAATTTAGGATGTCCCGGGTGATAGCAGATCCCAAATAACGTTCACAGATTTCACAAATTTTCCGATATCGGTTTCTACAAATCCATATTCTGGGTTTAAGCTTCGGTTTTAGGTCTCAATTATAGAACTAAGGTGTTGGTGTAGCCTCTACTGAGCTCAATTTCATATCATAACTCAAATTTTCCTCAAACCCTAACTAGGTTTTTACTAAATCCACAAAATCACATGATATCGATTCTAATCTTAACATGGGGGTATAAGTATTCAAAGACTAAGCTAATGGTCCAGAAAAATACCTCATTTGGCAACTCAAGAATTTTCTTGAGTTGCTCCTTGTGGCCAAAATCCTCGCTTTCTTGGTCCAATGTGTAGATCTTGAGCTTGTGCACACTTTTTATGAAATGAGAGTGGGGTTTTGGTGATGTTTTAGAGATGAATTGAGGGCTTGAAGGTGGAGGGAGAATGAGGTGCAGGAGCAGCAACAGCAAGCAAAGAAGAGGGAGAGAGAAATGGTGAAGAAAATGGAGGAATGGTTAAGTCTTGGTCAAAGGTTACCCTCTCTCTCTTACTCATACCTCATTATCTTATTCCTTTTCCATTTTCTTTTTCTTTTCCCTTCTCCAAAATTCCTTTCTCACTCAAATAGTAACCCCAAATAACATGATAGAAAATGCACAAGTGTGATAAAAATGATATGTGCATAATTTGCACAAAATTGCTAAAAACCCGATTAGCGATTTTTAATCGCGATTAGCACTAAATTAGCATATAACTAATTATAAAAACTTAAAAATGGTATAATTCCATAAAATAACCTATTTTAGAATTTTCCATAATTTTTCTGTATTTAATTATACCTAAATATTAAAATATTCACTAAAATAATGTTAAATTATAAAAATTCCCAAAAAATCATATTTTATTATTTTGAAACGTTACAATCTACCCCCCTTAAAGAAATTCGGTCCCCGGATTTAAATTTAAACCCCCAATTACTAAAACATTTCTGTAAAAATTCCAAATTGTCGGGGTTCCGAAATTATCAATGCATAGCGAATATCTTAAAAATATACTGCTCTATAAGAAATCAATCCCCAAAAATGTATATAAGAACATCCGGTGCGTCTGGTGCGCACGGAAATCCAAATCCAAATATGTGCCATACATAGGAACAGAACAACATCTAGGGGCAACGGGTGTGCACGGAACATCTGTCATAGGCAACGTGTGTGCCTGACAGCAAAATCAGGTGCATATGACATGCGCGAAGAATCCCGATTTAGTGCATCTGGCGTGCACCAAAATCGTATATCAAAACACTAAAGGTGCATGAAAGCTATGCTGGAGGTGTAAATCAAATCACTGCATAAGATGGCGTGAAATCACAATCAATAGCTCAAATGTAATAACTATACGCAAAATATAAATATCCAGTGGGTGCATGAAACAAATATCATGAAACTCAGTCATCAAAACTAAATCATGTAAATAGAACACCCAAAATACCGAAATCCAAGATGACGGATACGTGATAACCGAATCACAAACTCACAAATCATAAGTACCGTCGTCGGTAGTTCCTCCTTCAAGGTCGAGAAGGTGTCGGTGCATCCAATGTTAGCAGCGCAAGATATCTACTTGCCTCTTGCTCACGGTCTGGCGTCCTCTACCTCCAGGTCCTTATCTTCTCTGTGGATTATCAATCTCATAATCAATCGGCTCATCGGCCCTGTCAGGTGTGCTAACGGGGACGATTCCGTTCTGGCACTTCTCTGGTCATCGCTCGGTCAATCCTCATGACCACTCGTAAAGCAGCACGTCACTGGCGTCGGCCTCTGATTTCCTTGAATGCACATCACACATCTGATCCTGGGTGCAGATATCATTGCAGCAGTGTCCTGAAAGGAATCCTTCTCAGGGTCTCTGTCGATCTTGCCTATACCGATCTGTACGGAGGCTGGTACTCTTGCATAATCTCTTCTCGCTCGATGGACATCTGCGTCCTCAGCACAGCATTTCTCGAAATCTGGTCGCATCCCAACGCCTCTGTAGACATATCCGACCTTTAATCTTAACGGGGAGGAGTAACAGCTCGTCTGCATCACGCACGAACTTCTTGTTCCACTTGTCTGTATCATCGTCCACTTCGACATCACGTCTCTATCTGCGCACTGCAATGCTCTCGGCTACGGTCGATCCGAAGTCACTCGCATATCTTTTTTCTGCCGAATTGATCGGAAGTCATCGTCCACTGCCGAAGCTAATTCTTGTTCTGGAATGGCCGCATACTCATCGCGCCTCTTTCGGGAAGATATATCCATAAACAATGCCTTCGCGTGCGTATCGCATCTCTAATGTCAGCGGAGTGGAACTTCATCTCGTCGAACTCTCTAGTGAACTCTTTTCTTTACTCTGCTTCATTGTTGACTGATTCAGACTCGTCTCATTGTGGCTGCATGGACTGTGCTCCAACGGCTACACTCGTATCTGGAGTCTCCCAAGCAAAGCATCCCATCACATGATATCCGAACGATGTCGAAACATTCGATCGACTCGTCAGAACCTTATAATCCCCCAAGAGATCAACATCTTGAGTACAGTTTAATAGTATCGAGTGCATGCCACAGCGTCGGTGGTCCAGCCGTAGAAGGGCAAACCCAAGCCTCACTAATGGCGCCACGGAGCTGCCGCAAACCCTAAGGTTCGAAGGCTTTCACACG
The DNA here is from genome assembly GCA_030015575.1 of Agapanthus africanus. NCBI lineage: Eukaryota > Viridiplantae > Streptophyta > Magnoliopsida > Asparagales > Amaryllidaceae > Agapanthus > Agapanthus africanus. The sequence continues at coordinate 246,978,708 of CM057343.1, read as the reverse complement.
GTCATTAAGTCGAGTTAGGGTTTCATTCTTCTAGAGGGTCCATGGAATCGCCTGCATGTCTTTCCGTATACTTTAAACTTGGAAAATGGGATCCTGACATTCGATCGTCTCTGTCGACTCTCAACGAACCTGCGTGAAGTCGTCTCTAGCTGGAAGCAATCTATCTGATAACCTCGCATCGGGGTAAGCGAACGAACACCTGTCCTAGTCATTCATCCTCAGGTGACTAGCGACTCACCATCATATCTCTAAGTATATACTCATGCTGGAGTAGCTCCAATCATCTGGGTGACATCTCGTCGTTTGCAGCAACAACTGGCTCATTCGTCTGTACGCTGAACAGCGCCTCAATCCTCCAGAAAAGGCAATACATTGGTGGTCATCTCTACATCGGTCTGCTCTAGATCTGAGTAATACTCTCCGCACTAGAAATCTTCAACTCAACCGGGCCTGCTCCGGCGCATAAATCGAACGAATCACCTTCGTCTCTCAATTCGGGTAGACTAGCTATCATCTGTCTCATATCCTCCTGGAAGCCCCGGCAATCTCAGCTCGTAAGCTCCGGAAGTGACATCCTGTCACTCTCAGCAACAGCTGGTCCCTTTGTCTGCACGGTAGGCGACATCATAATCTCCGAGGTATGCTGTACATCAACAGTCTTCTCTCAACTGGCAGCTCTAACAATGGCCCGATCATCCGGTGCAAAACCAAGCACTCGCTTCTACTAGAGGTCACAATCACCTTATACTAACTCGAGACGTTCCCATGTCACCAGAAAACATAATGGTCGGCCCTTGTACTAGACGAGCTCGCCCTGACCGTAACCTTAGCAGCAGCCCAAACCACGCTCAAACATGGCGACAGGAACCTCAATCAAGTATCGAAGAGAGCAGATCAATGGCAAGAAAGAAAACAACAAATCCAGAGTGGATACAGGATCATAAGAAGGAACAACATCAATGAAGGTATGATCATGAAACTAATAGAATCGAGGATCTCAAATGGATGTATAATCATGGATATGAAGAGAATCACTGATCTCGAAAATATGTACATCCTAAGGTTCCTTAAGGGAGTGGCGTGTCGTAAGTATGCCGCGGAACATACCCACGGTACGTCACTCTACTTTAGTCACCTATTCCATCAACCAAGGGTCATCCTACGCGACGAAAGTTCGGGTCTAATACCCCCTCGACTAAGTCTAAGTTCCGTAAGGTCAAGCCTAAGTTCCGTATATATATAGACGCCCTAGGCTCCACATAGTCAAACTTAGACTCGAACCAAGGTTAACCTAGCGCTCTGATACCAACTTTGTCACGACCCAAAAGAGCACGTGACTGGCCCTTGAACCATATGAAGTCTATAGGACTCCATCTGATCCAAGTAAGCCAAAGCCCAGAAATCTAAAACCATTTTAAGAGTAAATAAAGAAAACTGGTTTAAAGAAGTGAAGAAAAAAAACATGTTTGAAGTCAAGGTTTTTAAATAACTAAGCCGAATATGCATTTTAAAAAAATGTAAAGTCTTTTCTAAAAATTTCGGCAGAGTTTCTTTTGTAAATACTGGCCCCGAACGGGGTACAACAAGAACAATATATATATGCAATGAATAAAAGGCATCCCCAAGCGGGAGCTAGCTCTTCGTCAATAGACGGTCACAACCACGCAAGCAATATAATATACAACGCCGAATGGTGAGGGTCAAATCCAAAAGAAACTCAATAAGCATGAAAACCGCAATACTACTAAGCGCGACTCTAAGGTCGAATAATACATCACTAATGTCTAAGTCTGAAACAATATACAAGTTTTGGTTGATGGAATTCTAGATACAATGAATAATACATATACAAGGGTGGTTCTGACGCAAGAATCCACCTACCAAGCAAATCACCCGCAAAGGAAAGCAATGTGCCAGAAATGCGGCAATGGAACCTGTGCGGCAAAACCTGCAAGAACTGTGGCACAACAGGGGTGAGTTGCCAACTCGTGAATAGAGAATATCTATAAGCAGAAATCGAATGCACAACATAATCCTAGGTCAATACAATCAGATAAATAAACCTCAAAGAATAAGCCTGAAGCATGAAAAGGTGGCAATGTAACATCTAATCGTGTATGTAGTACCAAGTACCCATGCCAATGCCTCAGGTAATAACATGTCGTAAGTATAAGGTATGTCTTCATGAAGTGAATATGATGAAGTATCAAAAAGAAAGTCAATACACATATATTAGCGTCCCATTCCACTAATATTGGTGTAAGGGTATATATAACAGCGCCCTCATACCCTGTTATATATACAAATGAAGTATGATCAATGTAGTAAAAGTTTGTATATATGTGGATCCCGTCCACCTGTCACCCAATGACAATATGCATCATGCATGTAAATGTGAGGATATAATAAAAATCATGGAAACATCATGAAACCTGTGCCTAGCATCGGCACGTAAATCCTCGTCCATATGGGGCTCCGTCTGCGGTATCGGCCCTCGGCCCCGGCAGCACGGGCCAACCCATGTCCATCTCTCAGCTCCGGTCGGTATCCCCCGGATATCCGCCGAGCTCAAATACAATCACCGGTAGGTACTCGCCCACCTCCAGGCTCAATCGGCATAATCCTTCGATCTTCTTGCCGAGGGGAACCATACCGGGCCCCACCATGTACCCTCATACGGCACACACTCCTCGTATGGGGTATATAATCAGAACCGATAAATCTCATGGTTGCTGCGCAAATATCATAATCAAGGAAACCGGGTTTTTCAAATAAGTACATACTCTCATTTGAAAAAAATCCCCACAGTTCCCAAATCCAGAAATATCATGAAAACGAATGTCTCAATGCGTATAATCAGAAAGCATGATGTTTGTGATATATAAATGAGACGGAAGTATAACAGTATATTATGCAACATAGAATACTGGTATGCACATACAAAGTCATATCCTGATGCAATAATACTATGTATGGTGACATGGCAATTATCGATGATGAAGTGTGTGAGCCGGCAAGCAAGTGTACGTGGAACATATGCATCATCGATAATGGTGCTGGTGTCCTAACAGCATAATCGCAATATAGAAATAAACACATGCAATGCGATGCGGAATCGAATAATCAATGCAACAGTAAAGAATCTACACCAATATGTACATATCCTGCAGTGGTGCCTTTTGAAATAAGACGAATCGGGGTTTTAGTGAAATAAGGGTTACGGTGTTTTTAAGAATAGATACGCCTTTTGAAAATACCCGTAGAACCCCTTTACTTGCCCTTAAGATATTGCAGATTCGCTAGTTTTGAAATAGGTATGACTCGGGTCTAGTCTAACATCTACTAAGCCAAGTCCATCAGGAGCGGTATGGAAACCACCAAAATCTGAGTCGATATATATATATATATAGTCGGTGATCCCGCCTTAATAGTATCGTGTACGATACAGTTTATCATATGACATCCTCGAGTCATGAGTGCGGATCTATCATCAATATAAAGCTCGTACGGTAAATCGTCGTACGGCATCCCAATAGCTGGGTATGGGTCAATATCACAATCAGCTCATCAATTATTTAGTATCCTCATCATCATATCACATAATCTGGGGAACTGATCTAAGTCTAGTACGACTGATACCATCAATATCACTGCGTGTGTAAACACACATCCAAAGGCCTGCTAGAGATCACATGTCGTATCCCAAATACGAATCATATCAAATCTCCGATCTCGCGGCACAAAACCCAATATCATCGACTCATCTCTAAGGTCATCCACTATCCATCATCATCACAGTATAAGTATAGCAAAACAACATGTGTGTGCGTGTGGGTGTAAACCTATCCTAGGGTTCGCAACTAGGAAATATTCTAGTTTACTTCTAACCATATCACATCTAACACATCTCAAATAATCTATTACACTATACTATCATAAATAATATAAATATAAGGTATACCAACTACGGACTGCGGGGGTGCTATACGCCATCCAGCCGACTTTCCCCGTAGATATAATCTACTCACCTTGCGTCTTCATTTGTGGACGTCGCCACGCGCTTCCTTGTCGTCCCGAAGTCTTCATGGGGTACCTACACATCAAAGTATCGTATATGCGCATTAAAACAAAATCAAAGCTAAAACGGCATACGAAACCCCAAACAATACGATAAGGGGCCTATAGGTTAGAACCTATGGGCACGCCTTCAAAACCATCAATCAATTCTCGATATCGTCGTATAAACGCCAAATAGTCGAGGTAAAACACAATACACAATTGCAGAATTAAAAATACGGAATACGGAAACACGAATCCAAAACAGCAACTTAGGAAATAGGCTCCAGATTTTACCCCATGTCAAATTAGACAAATCTATATATACCAGGGGTCTAATCTATACATGTTGGAGCTGCAGAACCAAAACGACACAGATTGGTGCTGATATGGCCGCAAATTGCGGTCAATTAGAATAAATTGGTGGCCATGGAAAAGGGTTAGGGGCTGGGGTCTTGGTGGTTGCTTCCTGGGTGCCTGCACATGTCACTGTCCAATCAATTTTAATTTTGGATGTCCCAGGTGATAGCAGATCCTAAATAACCTTCACAGATTTCACAAATTTTCCGATATCGGATTCTACAAATCCGTATTCTGGGTTTAAGCTTCAGTTTTGGGTCTCAATTATAGAACTAAGGTGTTGGTGTAGCCTCTACTGAGCTCATTTTCATATCATAACTCAAATTTTCCTCAAACTCTAACTTGGTTTTTACTAAATCCACATAATCACACGATATCGATTCTAATCTTAACATGGGGGTATAAGTATGCAAAGACTAAGCTAATGGTCCAGAAAAATACCTCATTTGGCAACTCAAGAATTTTCTTGAGTTGCCCCTAGTGGCCAAAATCCTCGCTTTCTTGGTCCAATGTGTAGATCTTGAGCTTGTGCACACTTTTAATGAAATGAGAGTGGGGTTTTGGTGATATTTTATAGATGAATTGAGGGCTTGAAGGTGGAGGGAGAATGAGGTGCAGGAGCAGCAGCAGCAAGCAAAGAAGAGGGAGAGAGAAATGGTGAAGAAAATGGGGGAATGGCTAACTCTTGGTCAAAGGTTACCCTCTCTCTCTCACCCATACCTTATTATCTTATTCCTTTTTCATTTTCTTTTTCTTTTCCCTTCTCCAAAATTCCTTTCTCACTCAAATAGTAACCCCAAATAACATGATAGAAAATGCACAAGTGTGATAAAAATGATATGTGCATAATTTGCACAAAATTGCTAAAAACCCGATTAGCGATTTTTAATCGCGATTAGCACTAAATTAGCATATAACTAATTATAAAAACTTTAAAATGGTATAATTCCATAAAATAACCTATTTTAGAATTTTCCATAATTTTTCCAAATTTTTCTGTATTTAATTATACCTAAATATTAAAATATTCACTAAAATAATGTTAAATTATAAAAATTCCCAAAAAATCATATTTTATTATTTTGAAACGTTGCATCGTACTATGTATTATACAATACGTGATGCTATGAGGCTAGATCCCCGACTACTAGATATATCGACTCGGAATATATGTAGATTTTCTTATCTTTCTGAATAGTTTCTTAGTTTAGTCTTTTAGTTGTTTGGAAAGATGCTAGGCTAGGATCGAGTCATACCTATTTTCAAAACTAACGAATCGTGAGTATTTTTCAAAAGACCACCCGAGGGATGCTACGGATTTTTCAAAGGACATATCTTTTCTCAAAAACACCGTAGCCCCTACTTTTCAAAATACCACGATTCGTGCTATTTGAAAATACCAAACCCGTATGACTCGTACACCGATATGTATATTGATTAATGTTATGTTTACTATTCCCTTTTCTGTTATATTTATGTTGTTCTCATTGCATTGCATATTTATCATATGTATTTATTTAGCTATTATGAATCCCGTCTGTTAGGATACTAGCACTATTACTGCTGATGAGCATGTTCCACATACACATGCTTGCCGGCTCACACACATCATCATCGGTAATTGCCATGTTACGTACACTTTAGAAAATGTTACTTCATTGGTATAACCTTCTAGCCGGTAGTTTCACATATAATTAGTATGTTTGCTCTCATATGCTAGTTTAGATGTTACATTCCTTACTTAGATACCCCATGCATTTATCTATTCATTCTGTATGCAATATTGTGGGCTTTATGCCGATGTTCACTGCTTATTGACTCTTGATTTTGGGATTTTGGGTTTTCATGAGATTTCTGGATTCGGGGGGAAACCGCAAGAATTTTATAAACACATTATCATTTTAAAAATGCAAGTTGCGGTTTTCTCGTGATATGATGTGTATGGCGTCCACCATGAGTTTTCTCGGTTCTTGAGCTGTATCATATACACGATTCGAGGAGGGGGATGCACCGTCTGCAGGTACATGGTGGACCCAGTTGGGTACCCGGGGCAAGTTGGACGTATTGAGAAGGCGCTGAGCCCGGCAGAGGAGCATTGCCTACCGGTGATAGTTGGCGCGGAGGATATCTGGAGGATACCGACCGTAGTCGTGAGGTTGGATGATATGGGCCGATCCGGACTGACGAAGCTCGGGATTTGAGGATTTTGTGTCGATGTTGACATGGATTTTGTCGATTTCATTGATGATACTCCAGTTGTCCTACAAAAATCTTACTGAGACAGGAGCACAACTTTCTCGTACAGATTTATTCTGATTTCATTCTTAATGCATTCATACATCATATATATGACATGTTGCTAGTTGAGGCACCAACACGAATACTTGGAATTACACTTATGCTAGATGATTACTGTTTTCACTGCTAGATGTTTCAGTGTTATATTTGAGTATGTTACCGTATGACCTAAGAGTTCGTCATACATTCGGTTTCTACTCGGTGATGTCTTCTACTCATGAGTTGGCAACTCACCCCCGTTATGCCACAGTTTATTGCAGGTTTAGCCTACAGGTTTAATGGCGGTTTCACTGGCACACCACTTCCTTCCGGGTGATTTCTTTGGTACGTGGGTTCACTTGTATCGTGATCACCGTTGTACTTTTATTTAATTCAGTTGTATCTAGTAAGCTCCATCAACCAGACTATGTATATTTAGTAGATTTAGAAAACCACAGTCGTCTATTCTTTCGACCTTAGAGTCGCGCTCATGTATTATTATGGTTTTCTGGCTTTCTTGATGACGTTGAGTTCTTTACATTCTTTCCGTGATTTGATCCTCGCCCTTCGGCGTTGAGTATTTATTTTATTTTGTGTGGTTGTTTCCACCAATTAGCGAAGAGCTAGCTCCCGCTTGGCGATGCACATTATATTTTATGTATTCATTTTTTTTTGGGTTAAAAGATACAAAGGAAGTGCTGCCCAAAATTTTAAATGATAAAAGGTTTTCAAGTTAGATACAAATATAGTGTTTCATCTATTACTACTTATACACACACACACACACACACACACACACATACATATAAGTATAAACTTGATTTTGGTGTACCTTATTTCAAAGCTGCACCTCTACTATTTTTTCCCTAAAAAGGTTTAGATTTCTGGGCTTTTGGCTTACTTGAATTAGGTGGGGTCCTATAGACTTCACATGATTCAAGTGCCAGTCACGTGCCATTTTCGGGTCGTGACACATATAGAAGCCATGACTCATTCTACTAATTTTGTTTTACTTAAGATATTTTATAACCTAACCATTATCTTTAGCCCATGATTAAGTCTCTATATATATCTTTGAGATATTTTCCTCACCTAATTTCTACACATGCTTCATCTTCTTCCTCCTCTTGAAAATTCTAGAGTGAAAAAGATAAAGAGAAAAAGAATTCAAAAGTGAGCAAATTTCTACTTCATCAATCTATACCAAACTAGCCCTTTAGTATAGGTTATTTCCTTCACTAATTCCTTAATTAGTGAAGAGGTAGCTTGAGTTAGAGATTCTTCAAGGTGGATCATCTTCGGTATCGAAGATCCTTAAGCAAGCTCGTTCTTTTCGCCAAGTGGAGCCTACGAAGAGTTCTAGGGACTACTACATGGAGCTTTAGAAGTAAAGGACCGGTCTACAAAGGTTGTATTCCCTTTTTCACTTAGTATAAAGTTTGTTTACTAGCTTATAAACCCTAATTCTCTAGTTCGATTCTAGGATGGCATGCATTAGCACACTAGATTTTTAAAAATTATATATTCGATGCTTCTTAAAAACTAGTAGAGGTGCTAAAGAATACTTTCATGGTATCAGAGCCTAGCTAGAGCATTAGGAGTGGCCTAGACGACGTTAAAGTGTTCGACCGAACATCGAAATCCGTCAAAATCCTAGTTTCTGGAAAAAATTTCAAAAGTTGGAATTTTTAAGATTAAAAATATTCAGAAAATCGTGCAGGGTATATAATGGAGCCCCAAGAATTTTGAGGGCCCAACTCTACCAATTGGCCGCTGAACCGTGACCTAACCTATGGTTTAGCCATAGTTGCACGGTAGTATTGGTGAGTTGAGGACGTTTTCTTCTTGTGCTGCTCCATACTAATATTTGGCACTTTTTCGGTATTTTTAATGATGCTCAAGTTGTTGAGGTCTCTGGGATTTATGGGTATTTGATAATTCGATCGAAATGTTTAACATCGCCTAGATTATATTGATATGTGATACAATATTTGGAATCCACAATAATTAGTTTTGTGAAAACTAATTAGTATTTTGTAAATCTAGCAATTTAGTCTCTTTTGATAGATTTCCAAAGAGTTTCGATTCGGATCAAAACTCCGTTGCAATCTCGTATAGTATGCGAACACTCGCCAGGTAACTCTACTAGATAGTTGTTAGTGATATGTATGCCCTAGAGGCCATTATTGTATGATATAGTGGATGCTTGGATATATATATATAGAGGAATTTCTTGCTCGACATGATAGTATGCTATATGGCTGCCTTTATCTTAACATGTTCACTGGTATTATTATACCGTCTCTCATATACATGTTGATAAAGCCCTTAGGATGTTGGCTTGACTACTTGGACTATGATGTGGATCATACTACCAGGACCTGGGTAGTCCACAAGCACATCTTTCAATTGTTCCAAGTCGAGGGAATATCGAGACAGGGCATCAATATTCCAGAGTAGACTAGTGTGTACATTTCTTGACCCTGTATGTGACGATGGTTGATCCTATATCTATTGGTGTTTGACATCAATGATCGAAAACAGGTGCTCATTAGAGAATAGGTACACTGAACAGGACACGCCGAGAACTCATAGATGTTACTATACCTATAGTCAGATAGCAGTTCTCTGGTGACATTGGTACATGTTATTCTGTAGACCTGAGATCGTCATAGAGTCTTGTGTGGTTCCCACTGTGCTTTGATTTCCTCCCTATTACGGCTCAAAGTAGTCATGCAAATAGGTGGATTTTAGGTACAGTCCCGAGTCACATAGAGGCAATGAGTGATAGGAGGGGTTTCATCTCTCCCGGTATAAGGAGTTGATGTTGCGCTATACTCGATTGGCTATAACAGGAAGACCCTGGCCAGGGTTGTTGATGAGATTTACTGGTAAGTGTTATTAGTAGTTTATCGTACCGTTATAGGCCATACATCGGCATAACTTATCAAGTTATTGGGATCTGACGATTCCACCCCTAGACTCGATATGTAACATATCAGACGAAGAGACCGGACTGTACGGTAAGTGTTACCTATAAGCTTCATGGGAGTTTGGACAAGCTTGCTTGTTGATCTTCTATTCGCTCAATACCTGGGTAGCAGTTATGTCCAGCTAGTACCGCTGACGGCTTATAGGTAACTGATGTGATCATTAGCTACTACTGGCGTATTGATGAGGCTTTAGAGTCCTACATAGAAGTTTCCTGGTTCAAGCGAAACGAAGTAAGGCGAATATGCTGATATGTGTGGGCGCCTGATTAAATACGAGTATGTGATATCGTATTCTAATCTGGCGGTTATTTGATATCAGTTAGATTATATGTGATAAACCGGATTATTGAATCAAGTGTTGATTTGATAATGTGATATACAGATAAATGATATTAGTCAGTTATATGTGATATAACCGGATTATTAAATCAAGTGTTGATTTAATAATATGATATATATTTATATTTGATATAATTATATATTAAGTAATATTATTAGCTCACTAATTATTTGCTTATCTTTATATACATTAATATATATGCTATATATATATATATATTATATGAAGCATGGAAGGATTTTCTATTTTGTGAAAATAGAAAAAGAGGTGGAAAAATGGGGAGACTTTTGTGGCATGGTGTAAAGAATGGCTTGATGAATTTTTTATTCATCATCCTACGCTATTGAAGCATGGTTACAATTCTATATTGATGGATATTGGTTGCTTCAATAATGAGGAGGTATTAAGCCATTCTTTACATGGTTCATTTTGACCTTAGCCATTTTTCATGAGCCTATTTGCTCTCTAGCTCTCTCCATCTTCTTCACCTCCACCTCCAACCTCAATCTCTCACATGAGTTGTGAAACCTTCAGCTTATGAGAACACTACTGAGCAAACAAAACCCCTATTTCACCATCCTACACTAGATTATCACTAAAGTGTAGTGTGTTTCCTTCACTAAAGGAGTTTAGTGAAGAGGTAGCTTCGATTAGTGGAGCTTCGGGTGGATCATCTTCGGCATGAAGGTCATCGAGGGAAGCTTGTTCATTCTTCAAGTGGAGCTTAGTGGAGATGTACGGACTACTACCCGGAGCTTGAGAAGAGGAGGAAACGGTCTACAAAGGTTATAGCCACCTTTCTCTTAGTATAGTTTTTGTTATATCATAGTTAAACCCTAATTATCTAGTTCGATTGTTGTTTAGTGTTAATTAGCACCCGAATTTTTTAAAATTGGCATGCTTTATGGTAATAAAACTCAGTGGTGGTGCTAACAAACACTTTCATGGTATCAGAGCCAAAGCTAGACCCTAGACTATGACTCAATGACCAAATTAACCGAACCTTCTTAAACGCTGGCTTTTTGGATTGTCAGAGTTGCAAATCTCATTGCCACTCCTACTTTTACCATTTTTCTCCAGAACAACCCGTATTACTACGAACGTCCACTTCCATTGGATAAAACCATCGTATGGTTATATACGAACTCGAAAGAATTTATTCGAGGATGGTTTCCGATTCTGGAGAAAACAAATAGGACTATTCAGTTGTCTTTTCCTTTTACCTTCTCTCAAGTTGCGAGTGCTCCTTGGATTAGGGGATAGTACACCCGTTACGCCTATTGGATAGTCTTCTTCCAAACCTAAGGCAGGTGCCGAACAGTAGGGAATGAAGAAAGCCGATTAGCCTAAGTGTGGTGTACAGAAGGTATTAAATTAAGACAAATAAAGGGATTAGAATGAGGGCAAAGTAAATTGCGACTGCTATTCACGACCAAACCAAGTATTTCATTACCACTCCCACTTCATCTTTGTATTTCTCCAGGACACTTCGTATCACTACGAAGATCCACAGTTATTTAGATACTCCATCGTATGGTTATATACGAACTCGAAAGGAACTTGTTCCAGTTCGGGGATGGATTCCGGTTCAGGAGAAATAGGAATAAGGTTTATTCGGTTGTCTTTTATCTTCACCTTCTCTCGCATTGTGAGTGCTCCTAGGATTAGGACAGTACACCCATTATGCTTATTGGATAGTCTTCTTCCAAACCATAGGCTGGTACCGAACGGTAGGGAAGGAAGAAAACCATTTGGCCTAAAGGGGTGTGCAGAAGGTAATGACTAAAGACATATGAAGGGATGTGGAGAGATGGCAAAGAAATATACGGTTACAGTTGTGAATCTGATAATGGAAAAGGCATTACTAGGAATACCAGGATACCCCTACGAAACATTTCAATGTTTCAGTTTCACTGTGTACTGTTAAAGGAAAACTGATTTCCCAATTAGACACTTGCTCCAGGGTATGTATTTACCAGGTATGAATCTCACATCTGTATGGTTTTACAGATGATGAGTGGAGTAAGTTATGGGAATTAGGTGATCATCCTCATTATATCGGAATTCGTTGTAATTGGTGATATTTGAGGAACTCACATGGGTCGTTTGCCGGACGGCAAATATTTGGTTTTGAATATCCGCTGTTATGCACCAATTTCAAATTAATATATCTGTATGTCTATTTTTATAGAGTGAGATATACCTTTTTTGAAATTATGTCTATAACATTTACTTATATCAGTGGATGGTTAGGTAAGGAGCATTAAACAGCAGTGTAATTCTTCTTAACCATAAGTACAGTTTTCAACCTAGACACACAGGGAATGAGTTATTAGACTCAAGGGACTTGTACAGAGTATTGTATATTGTCCAGTGTCCATTAGGACAGAGGGGTTGGTACTCGTACTATATTCTGTTTACTTGTGACTTCTCTAGTACTTAGACATGTGTTTCGTAGAAATACAAGGTCTGAGTTTTGAGAAGTTATAGGTATATGAATAAAGTAGAGAACCAGGTGTTGCAAGTATCAGGATTCTTCAAGGTGATCGAATATGTAGATACTTGTGTATGGTATTCAGTTGATAGTAATGATTAAGAGAACTTGCTTCTCCTTCAGGTTACTCATAATTGGAAGCACTCCTAAATTGAGTAATGCTGATCGGCCTCTCTCCATTTAGTTGACATGCACTGGAGACAGCTGCATGATTTGAATCTGGTTCCAATTAAATCAGTGCCTCTGTTTCTGTATTGGATATAGAACAGTTCATATCTTGACATTGTTAAGGTACGGGGAGTTGTCCGGCTTATGCTTAAAACCAGACTCTGGATAACTCAAGACACGTTTCTGTAATGGCTATTTGTGGGTTGACCCAGGCTATGACGTGGGTTGATTTTCTACCATCTGGAAGATCAATAGTGATATTGTTCTTGACTCGCCACAGTTTTAATAAAAATGGATTTTTTCAGAAAACAGTGGTGGGAGTATGGTTGAACTGGAAGTGATTCCAGAACCGCATACGATTACTGAAGATTTGATAAGAACCTAAAGATTCAATCTGGTTTTACATTCCATTGGCCACTCCGCAGATACGGTGGGTAACCTCAGACACTCGAGAGGTACTTCGGTATGCTCAAAGACGGTGACAGGGAGATTCTTGTTTACCCAGACTTGCCATTGCTGTTGTTCCAGACTGTGAGACCCGGCAGGAGGATGAGTATAGCGTCGTTCTAAACTAGCTTTAGAAGTGTACGTCTATATGACTCTGCCAGAGGGTTGTCGTAGTCAGTGGGAGCAGTGGAAGCATAATGGACAAGTGGCTTATGTCTATTTATAGACTAAAACAGATATAGCGGGGATAGATCATCTATTTCTAATGTGACAGTTATATGTTTGACTTTATCAGAATAAGGGATGGATCTGTTAAGAAGGTAGTATGATGTGATGTCTTGATATTTGGATGACATACACAGAGTAGGAAGTGATATTCGTATACTACGATCGGTTATACTTTGGTTGTCGCACAGTGGTTTCTCCACATGGGAATTGGATATTATATCAGACATTCTGGTTACTAGATCTATGGTTTTAGATCTAGATTTGGGAAGTGTCCCAATCAGGGTACTTAGACAGCATTCTAGAGGTGCTTTAGAATGGATGACTCCTGGCACGGTAGTATACCTGCAGGTAATGGTGTCACCCTCTCTAAAGGTGTCTTACAGACTGAAGGGGAGAGGGATGTGCATGATTGGCAGATCACTTGCTTAGGAAATTGAGTCAATCATGAGATGTCAAGTACCACACCAGATGTTATTTTTGCAATAGATGCAATAAGTTGATATTGATCCAATCCTGGAGAAACGATCGGAAGCAGTTTTAGAACATAAGTGGATGTTCTAGGGATATGATAACGATAACCTCATTCGGGGGACGGTTATCATTCCAGGCTTTCAAGGTGACCTGGATGACAGAGGGACTGTCAGAGTTATAGTTTTCCCTCTGACGAGGGGCAGTATTTTGGACAGGTGGTCCAAGCGGATACTGAGGGAGGCATGGCGTAGGATACTGATTAAGTTCAGTTGATGATACAGTCTAAGAAGTTTGGATTTGGAGTTCATTTATGAGTTAGGTCCCATCAGATATCCAAACATATTCTAAGACAGGTATTGCTCATTTCAGAAGATGGGTTTCTCCGCGAACTTAAGATTAAGAGAGACATAGAAAGAAACATTAGAGCGGATCCACTCACTGAGGCTATTCCTCGAACGCAGTAGTTTCGCAAATGGGTTTTGTGAGACTGATTAGTAGAGGAGTTGGGTGTTCGGTATCACACGGCCTGTGAGTATGCAACATCGCAATAATTAGCCTTGAGTGCAATTGGAGATTGTTGGAGATAGTGCCCTCAGATTCAATTATTGGATCACAGGCACGTGATTGCAATGATTTAGTGAGGACCTATACCGGTAGGACAGTCTTACTCAAGATGATAGTATGCTATCTGTTTTATCTTTATCATCGTGTACTGCTTTAGGTGACCTTACAAATCACTATTGCGTGTTGATTGTCACGACCCGAAAGTACGGAACTGTAGGGTTCCTAGGCACCCTAATGAGGTCTCACAAGGCATCAACCATGCCAATTTCAAAAAATCTAGGTGCCGAGAGACCCGACTACGGATCGTTGGCTAGATATTTAGGCGAACAAAGTAACTAGTTAACACTTAACTATAAGAATCGGAAATACAACCTTTGTAGATCCGGTCCTCCATCTCCACGGCTCCGTGATGAAGTCATCTCCGCTGTCCAAATCAAAATCCGGGCTCTAGCATCGGCTTCATCGGAGAAAGAGCGGGCAAGGTCGTCGGCTTCGTGCCGAAGATGATCTACGTCGAGGCATCGCTAGATCAAGCTCCAACTTCACCAAGTGATGAAACTTGTGAAGAAAACACACTCTACTACTTGGCAAGAGGTAGAGGATGAAGAAATAGGAAGTGGGTTCATTTTAGAATTGGATTTCTCACTCATATTCATCAATCACCATTGATGAAGTGAAGGTTTTCTTCAACTTGAAGATGAAGAAGAAGATGCTAGTTGTTATGATAAGTTAATTAAAATTAGAAAAGAAATGAATACTTATCATATTAGAACCATGGTTAGGTGTAGAGAATCAATCATCGTTAAAAGAAATGGTTAGGGTTAAGCATGAGACAAAATTGGTGACAAAGTCAAACATTCATGAAAGTTCATGAAAGAATAAAAGAAAGCCACCAATTCTTCTTATGCAAAATAATTTCCAAAAAGGAATAAATGAATAATTTAAGAAAATAAAACCCTAATCATTTAGTTAACCATGGTTAAATTCTTTGCACTTAACCAAGTAGGCATGCATCATCAACCATGATACAAACAAGTGCACAAAATCATATCGCATATGCAATGCGCACATCCGAGTGAGAAAATCCATTCAAAGTGAACCGATACTAGTTAATGCAAAGTAATATATCAAATATATATAATTATACATTAAATCATTAAATCAACACTTGATTCAATGATCCGGTCATGTCGCACATAACCGACTGGTATCAATAGTAACAACTTATCGAATCAACACTTGATCCGATAACCCGGCTATATCGCATATAACCGATCAATGTCACATCGCGAGAATCGAATACAGTATCACATACTGGTATTATTCTCGGTCCCTCACATATCTCATATGCGCTCCTATTTCGTTTCGCTTGAGCCAGGAAACCTCTGTGTAGGACTCTAAAGACTCGTCAATACGCCGGCAGCAGATGATGATCATATCAAACACCCACAAGCCGCAAGCGGTCTGCTAAACGTAACGGCCACCCGGGTATTGAGCGATCTGAAGATCGACGAGCAAGCCCGCTCACACTCCAGTGAATCCAACCAGTAACACTACCGTACAGTCCGGTCTGATCGTCTGATATGTCGCATATCTCGCCTAGGGGTGGTAAACGTCAGACCCCAATAGCTCGATAAGTCGTGTCGATATGAGGTCTATAACTTTTCGAGAAACTACTGGTAACACTTACCAGTAAATCTCAGCAACCCTGGCCAGGGATTTCCTGTTATAGCCAATCGAACACAGCGCAACATCAACCCCCTATACCGGGAGAGACGAATCCCCTCCTATCGCTCATTGCCTCCATGTGACTCGGGACTGTACCCAAAAACCACCGTTTTGCACGCCCTCTTGGACGTGGTAAGATAGAAATCAAAGCACAGTGGGAACCACACAAGACTCTATGATGATCTCGGGTCAACAGACTACTCTGTACCAGTGTCACCAGAGAACTGCCATCTGACGTGAGGTATAATACCATCTGGGAGTTCTCGGCGAGTCCGTCCAGTGTACCCAATCTCTACTGAGCACCCGTATATCATCTCTGATGTCAAACACAGATGGATATGGGATCATCCATCGCCCATCTGTATGGGTCAAGAAGGTACACGCTAGTCTACTCTGGTATATCGATGCCCCGTCTCGATACACCCACGACTAGGGACTTTGAAGGATGTACTTATGGACTACCATGTCCCCACTAGTATGATCCGCATCATAGTCCAGGTAGTCAAGTACACATCCTAAGGGCTTTACCAACATGTAACAGAGAGACAATCAGTGTACACGTTAAGGTAAAGAGTAACCAGATAGCATACTATCATGTCGAGCGAGAAAGTCCTCCCTATATATGTCCAAGCATCCACTACAATATACATCCTATGTATAGTAATGGCCTCTAGGGCATACATATAACTAACAATCTCCCACTTGCACTAGGGCCATCTGTAGCAGTGGTTGTAGTATCTCATACTCAACCATCCCATAACAGTCTCTCTCTGGGAACAGGCCTTTGTGAGTGGATCCGCTGTGTTGTCCTCTGAGTCTACTCTCCTAACCTCGATCTCCTTGGAGATCAACCATCTCCATTATCAGGTGATACTGCCTTAGAATATGTCTGGATCACTGATGGGACCGACGTTCCTTGGCATAAGCCACAACTCCATTGTCACACAATGGGAGGAACGTAGTTCATCTCATGAACCAATATACACCCAAACAGCCTCTTTGGTAGCATGTTAAGTAACAATGTATCCTGCCTTTATCGTCTAGTATGTCACGGTATCTAGCTTGGAAGTCTTCCAACATACCGTCCCTATACTGAGGGTAAAGACAATGCCTGTGACTGACACTCAGTCGTCTTTATCACCCTGGAACATTTCCAGCGATTCTCCCCAGGGTCGATTGATACCTTCTCACTACAACTAGTGAGAATCCTAACATCCATTTAGATCTATCTCATAGGTCCAAAACCCAGGATTTAGTAGGTATCACTTTGATCCTATGTGGAAAATCATTGTGATAGGCGGAGATTGATCGAGCGTAGCATAGGAAACTCTTTCCCTATCAAGAGTATGTCATCCACGTACTCTACGAGGATCATCACCATACTCCCTACTACCTTTTTGTATATACAAGGTTCATCTACCATTTTGATGATGTCAACTTCTTTGACTAACACATCAAAATAGACGTTCCAACTCCGCGATGCCTGCTTTATCCTATAAAGCATCTTGCACACGTTTCCGCTGCTCCCACTGTCTACGAGGCCCTCTGGCTGAGTACTTATAGACGCATTCTTCTAAAACATCATTTAGAAAAGCTGTCATGACACCCAACCACCAGATATCGTAGTCATGGTATGCAGCCGTGGCAAGTAGGATCTGGATGGACTTAAGCATAGCTACTTGAAAAGGTTTCATCATTATCCACGCCTGGTCGATGACGAAAATCTTTAACAAGTCTAGCTTTGAAAGTCTCAACTTTTCCATGTACACCAAGTAATCTTTTCAAGATATACTTGCTCCTGATAGGGATTTAACCCTTCAGATATAGCAACCAAAGTCCATACTTTGTTGGTGTACAAGGATTCCATCTCAGATCGATAAGCATCCAGCCATTCTTACAGAGTCGTCACTCTCGATGGCCTGCTCGAAACTAGTTGGGTCATCATCTCATGATGCATTCCTCGCTCCCACTGTCATAGAGAAACAGAAGTATTTCTCAGGTGGGTGAGGAACCCTACTAGATCGGCGGAGAGGCTGAGGTTCGTTAGTAACTATTAAATCCATTGGTACTTTCAAATCATCAGCTGCAGTTTGTATAGCTGGAACCTTTCCAGTTCTACATAACTGACATTGCCTCGAGCTTGTCCGGATTTTGCTTTTAAACATAGGCCGGACAACCCCAAATCTTAAGAAACTTAAGATATGGGCTCTTTCGTTTCCATATCACATATGAAGTGGTAGGCAACTGATTTGATTCGAACCTTATTCAATAGGTATGCAGCTTCTCAAGCGCATAACTCCCAAAAGGAAATAGGTAACTCAGTAGTACTCATCATAGAGGACACCATATCAAATAGGGTGTATCTGCTCCGCCCCGATATACCATCGTGCAATGGTGTATACGGAGGAGTAATACTGAGAGAGAATCTCATTCTCCTTTAGAATAATCCAGGAATTCCGTGCTCAAGTATTCTCCTCCTTGATCTCATCAAAGGACATAATACTTATACCTGTATTGGTTCTCTACTTCTAACTTATATTCTATGAATATCTCAAAAGGTTCAGACTTGTGTTTCAACAGGAACATATGTCTGAATCTTGAGAGATTATCAGAGAACGTAATGAAGTACAAAGAACCATTCTTGGCATATGTAGATTGGGGATCTACATACATCAACATGTATCATCCCAAGAGTTCACTAACTCTTTCTCTGTTTCCAATAAACGGAGCTATGGTCATCTTATCTTTGTGACATGACTGGCGAGTTTCACAAGATGTAAATTCAAACTAATTTAAATATGCATCTTTATGTAACTCTAGCTAGTCGGGTCATATTGATCTGACCTAGTCTACAATACCTCAAGAAGGATTCGTTCATTTCTGAACTCTTCCTCTTGTGTGTGTTCTGTATACTTAGAACTGTAGTTTGATTTAGAACGTCAATGCTTTTAGACAACGTGCCTGAACCGATCAACTTTTGATATAGGAAATGTTCAAAACATTATCCATCAATACAAAATTATATCCTTTCTTTTCTAACAAAGAGAGTGATATGATTTGGTCTATCAGGTTCGGTATCTAATAACATTCGTTCAGAATCAATGTATTGGTAATACAGGGTGACAGTGACCGACAGACTTGGCTGCAACTCTTGCCCCGTTTTCTGTCTCATGAAACTTATCACCCGTTCTCAGTTTTTCTACCCTTTTGCAGCCCTATGTAACAGATTACATATCTGGGATCCTGATCCGGTATCATATACCCAGGATTCGGAGGGTACTGAGAAACAGTTCTGTGTAATGAACACACCCGAAGATGATGCATCAACATGCACTCTCTTCGTTTGGGCGGCACGGGAAATCTGGTATTCCCCAATTTCCTGCTCTGTCTTATAACAATTATAAGTTGGAGCGGGACCAACGTTCCCCAGCTCAGTATAACAAGCGGGTTCGGTCAATATTCCGTTTTATTATCTTGATTAAGGCGTGACATGGTCGCTACCAGGAGAGAGAGAGAAGAAAACACTCAGCGTGCGCTCTTGCAAGAATAGATTGGTTATTATTTTATCTAATCAGGATGGCTCCCACTGCTTTTTATCAAATCTTCCTTCAAACCCTAAAAGGAAAGACTAGCCGGGATTAATTACACACTACAAGTTCGCCAATCTTTCAGCCAGGCCAGTGTCGGTACTTTGAGGGAGGTCCCCCATGCTTTCGCACGAACCTAATTAATGTAAACCTCGTTTTCCCAGAGGCGTAACCTCGTTAACACCTTTCTAGACACCTACTTGATCGGCTAATTGTAATGTGTAAAACTCTCCCAGGAGTAACACTTACTCGCAGCGGGTATCGGGATCCAACTATCTCATAGAAGGTATGCAATCTCATTGCAAATTTCAACACTTGAAATTCCCGATAATATTTTGCCCCATGCGATCTATGACCTTGACTGAGTCAACAAACCATAGACCGCAAGTAAAGTTCAACCCGTCATTTCTCGATTGAATTAAACCCACCCGCACGACCCTTGACTGAGTCAACAAGGCCGCACGACTACCCTAATCCAATCGCATCATATGCTTTGCAGGTAAGCAATAATCAGCTACCGCACACTACGCCTTGACTGAGTCAACAAACGCAGCACGAATACTAACTATTACCTATCTGAAATGACGGAGGGCTACGACAGGTTTTTAAGAAAACCTTTTGCGTAATGAACTTTATATCGTTGTAGAATCAAATGATTTTGAAATGGAGTGCTTTTAAGGCTTTTCTAGTTTTGCTAAAGGAGTCACTCCCCGTGAAGGGATCGTCGGTCCTTTCCTCGTCGAATGAGGTGCGGGATATATCATATATATCACTGTGCAAAGTAAAAACTCTTAAAAGCAATCAAAAGACAAACCGAGGGTGTAGCATCGACCAGTTATTGCTAAAGGAGTCACTCCCGGTGAAGGGATCTCGGTCCTTTCCTTATCGAATAAGGTGCAGGATATATCACATATACCTCTGTGCAAAGCAAGAACTGTAGCTACCTGTTTTATTTTGAAATTCGATTCTACAACATCTTAGGTTTCTTTTTATTTCATTAATCACATTAATGAAGTCCTATCATTTATATACCTAAACATCACAGATAAATACGACGTACACTTATGCCATCCGCATTCGCCTCGATGTCCCCTCGTGCACCGTTAGGTTAGGTAACTAACGGCAGAGCAGGGCTGGGCTAGCGCGGGTGTAAAACATAAGTAACATCTATATAATATATCATATATACTATATACTGTATCTATCACAGAACATCACATGATCACATCACAGATATCGCAGCAGAAGAAACATATGAAATATTGGATATACTAGGACGTCCATGTTTTCAATACGAGCCAGTATAAAACACGGATTCCACGGTCGTGATGAATAGCCAAACCCACACCCCTAGACCCCTACGAGAGCGGCAAGCAACCCTACCAATTCTAGAGTTAGGAGACCCGGACTCGACTCCTCGAGTTGGTCTCCCACTGGACCCTAGAACCCGGTTACTTGTGCTCCCCTTCTTGGGTCTATCCTAGTGCGGAAAAGTAAATAATATACAAACGGTGACAACTTCCGCAACCTGGAAGTGCCCCAATAAAAGAATATTACATACAAGTTTTTACATGAATGAAAATGAAAAACACCCATCTCACATAAAAACCCCCGGCTATTCAAACACGACGATCCAATATAACATATCCAGCAATACATAACATCACATGTCATCAACGTAAGTAAATATGTCCATCCCAATTGTCGTTGACATATAGCAACGAAACCGGCGATATCACATATTACACTTACGGTCACAGAAAAGAAAGTGTAAAACTACAACAGTTGGAATCCGCAACCACCTCAGACATCGCATGCCTGACCAAATGAATTACTTAGACATCGCATGCCTAACAATTATAAACCCCGCATTTTAGTCTCAAAATCGAAAACTCTTTTCAATATCAAGTCGGGCAATTCAACAAGATTCCCGACATCCTGATCGAATACTTGTCGCAAACTTCAGTAGGCGGCCGCACCCCCGATACCGTCGACGAAGTGCACCAAGGCGGAACACCGCTGCCGCGAGCACCCGAACGGATGCTTTCGGCGACGGGGTTCTCCTACAGTCACTTGGTCGGGGCTATGGAATGAGGCTGTCTATTAAGTTTACCCGGCGAATATCCGCGTACGCTACGTGATTGCGACGGACTTTTGATCACATCAAAATTCCGTGGCAACCGATCAAGTGAGACTAAACTGCTATGTTTATAACATTCATTCAGTTATCTCATAACTCTTTGTGAATTCCAATTATTGTATCACATTCCAGATAAACAGAAAATGTTAAACTTTTCGATCGAACAATCGAACACCCAAGTTTTCCCGATACAGATCAACACATGAAATAAGTCTAACAACATTCAGTTCGTGCCTCAGTACCGACGGTCCAGCCGTAGAAGGGTCAAGCCAACGCCTCACATGTGGCACGCCGTACTGCCCCAAACCCGAAGGTTCAAAGGGCAGTTCAAGACGGTCACATAATCGAGTTAAGGTTTGTTGTCTTCTAGAGGGTCCATCGCGTTACTTGCACTACTTAGAACGTCGTTAAACTACGGAAAAATCCAACACTTGGAAATTTCCCAACAGGGGAAAAATTGGGTATTTATATCCAGTCGAACTTTTTAACATATTCTAAAAATTATCCGGAAAGCCACACAGACAAAATTTGATACTCCGATCGAAACACCGAATCCCCAAATCAATCCAAGAAAATTCAACTCTAGAAAAAATATTAAAAATTCCCAGAAAAATCACCACTTGAAACTAAGAATTACTGTGCAAAATAATTTAAATACTGTGGCCGTACGGCCGCGGATCCGCCGCATGAGCCTTGCTCATGCCGCGGAACCGCTGTGGGAAAGTTGAATTAGGTCCACGAAATTTACAGTAATTCCTAGAAAACCCTGCATGATTTTCTGCATATTTTTAATGTTTAAAAATCCCAGATTTTAGAAAAAGGACAGAGAGCATTTTCTGGGTTGGGTTTCGGGTTCGTTCGGACTTCAAATAGCGTTTAGACTTCGCCTAAGGCTCTAGCTAGGCTCTGATACCACTGTAGGGTTCCTAGGCACCCTAATGAGGTCTCACAAGGCATCAACCATGCCAATTTCAAAAAATCTAGGTGCTGAGAGACCCGACTACGGATCGTTGGCTAGATATTTAGGCGAACAAAGTAACTAGTTAACACTTAACTATAAGAATCGGAAATACAACCTTTGTAGATCCGGTCCTCCACCTCCATGTCTCCGTGATGAAGTCATCTCCGCTGTCCAAATCAAAATCCGGGCTCTAGCGTCGGCTTCATCGGAGAAAGAGCGGGCAAGGTCGTCGGCTTCGTGCCGAAGATGATCTACGTCGAGGCATCGCTAGATCAAGCTCCAACTTCACCAAGTGATGAAACTTGTGAAGAAAACACACTCTACTACTTGGCAAGAGGTAGAGGATGAAGAAATAGGAAGTGGGTTCATTTTAGAATTGGATTTCTCACTCATATTCATCAATCACCATTGATGAAGTGAAGGTTTTCTTCAACTTGAAGATGAAGAAGAAGATGCTAGTTGTTATGATAAGTTAATTAAAATTAGAAAAGAAATGAATACTTATCATATTAGAACCATGGTTAGGTGTAGAGAATCAATCATGGTTAAAAGAAATGGTTAGGGTTAAGCATGAGACAAAATTGGTGACAAAGTCAAACATTCATGAAAGTTCATGAAAGAATAAAAGAAAGCCACCAATTCTTCTTATGCAAAATAATTTCCAAAAAGGAATAAATGAATAATTTAAGAAAATAAAACCCTAATCATTTAGTTAACCATGGTTTAATTCTTTGCACTTAACCAAGTAGGCATGCATCATCAACCATGATACAAACAAGTGCACAAAATCATATCGCATATGCAATGCGCACATCCGAGTGAGAAAATCCATTCAAAGTGAACCGATACTAGTTAATGCAAAGTAATATATCAAATATATATAATTATACATTAAATCATTAAATCAACACTTGATTCAATGATCCGGTCATGTCGTACATAACCGACTGGTATCAATAGTAACAACTTATCGAATCAACACTTGATCCGATAACCCGGCTATATCGCATATAACCGATCAATGTCACATCGCGAGAATCGAATACAGTATCACATACTGGTATTATTCTCGGTTCCGCACATATCTCATATGCGCTCCTATTTCGTTTCGCTTGAGCCAGGAAACCTCTGTGTAGGACTCTAAAGACTCGTCAATACGCCGGCAGCAGATGATGATCATATCAAACACCCACAAGCCGCAAGCGGTCTGCTAAACGTAACGGCCACCCGGGTATTGAGCGATCTGAAGATCGACGAGCAAGCCCGCTCACACTCCAGTGAATCCAACCAGTAACACTACCGTACAGTCCGGTCTGATCGTCTGATATGTCGCATATCTTGCCTAGGGGTGGTAAACGTCAGACCCCAATAGCTCGATAAGTCGTGTCGATATGAGGTCTATAACTTTTCGAGAAACTACTGGTAACACTTACCAGTAAATCTCAGCAACCCTGGCCAGGGATTTCCTGTTATAGCCAATCGAACACAGCGCAACATCAACCCCCTATACCGGGAGAGACGAATCCCCTCCTATCGCTCATTGCCGCCATGTGACTCGGGACTGTACCCAAAAACCACCGTTTTGCACGCCCTCTTGGACGTGGTAAGATGGAAATCAAAGCACAGTGGGAACCACACAAGACTCTATGATGATCTCGGGTCAACAGACTACTCTGTACCAGTGTCACCAGAGAACTGCCATCTGACGTGAGGTATAATACCATCTGGGAGTTCTCGGCGAGTCCGTCCAGTGTACCCAGTCTCTACTGAGCACCCGTATATCATCTCTGATGTCAAACACCGATGGATATGGGATCATCCATCGCCCATCTGTATGGGTCGACAAGGTACACGCTAGTCTACTCTGGTATATCGATGCCCCGTCTCGATACACCCACGACTAGGGACTTTGAAGGATGTACTTATGGACTACCATGTCCCCACTAGTATGATCCGCATCATAGTCCAGGTAGTCAAGTACACATCCTAAGGGCTTTACCAACATGTAACAGAGAGACAATCAGTGTACACGTTAAGGTAAAGAGTAACCAGATAGCATACTATCATGTCGAGCGAGAAAGTCCTCCCTATATATGTCCAAGCATCCACTACAATATACATCCTATGTATAGTAATGGCCTCTAGGACATACATATAACTAACAGGAACATGACCGGCACTTAGGCTACGAACGTCTCAAGGCGTACGTGCTCTAAATAAGCCGAACCCAGAAATCCAAACCAAGAAAAGTAGTAGAGTGTAGGAAAACCATTTTAAATCATCCATTACAACATAATATACAACGCCTAAAGGCGAGGATCACAACAGAAAAGGAAACTCAACAACATGAAATCCATAGAATAAAACACGTGACTCTAAGGTCGAAAGTATAAACATCACTGGTCTCTATCTCAAATAAGTACATGTTTGGTTGATGGAACTTCTAGATACAACTGAAATATAATATGCAATGTTTAATGATGGGTACGATACAATAAACCCACCAACTAGCAAGCTACCCGAAAGGAACAGTGCCCGCAAAGCCGTAGTGAAACTCGTACGGCAACACCTGCAAGAAACTGGGGCACAACGGGGGTGAGTTGCCAACTCGTGAGTAGAAAAAGATCTACGAACAGAAAATCGCATGTATGACGCAATCCTAGGTCATACGATCATAATATATAATCCTCAAATATATAACCAGCAACCTATAACAATGGTTAGGGTAAATATCTAACCCAAGTATAACCCCATGTGCCTGTGTCAGTGCATCAGGTGGCAATGTATCATATGGATGATGTATGAATGCATGAAACAGAATACATGTACTGAAGAAAACTGCTTTCATAAATCAGTGAGATTTCTGTATTTTTAAAATGAGGTATCATAATGAAATCAGCATAAAACAGTGCCTAGCATCGGCACAAAACATAAATCTTAATATCTCGATATCTCTGTATCACAATCTCTGTACCTCAATATCTCAGAATCTCAATGTCTCAATCACAATATCTAGGGCGCCGTCAGTCCAGACCGGCCCCTACCATCCATCTCATGACCACGACGGTATCCTCCGGATATCCGACGCGTCGGGTAATATCACCGGTCGGTCGTGCTCCCCTGCACAGGCTCAACGCCATCTCCTGCGATCATCTTGTCCCGGGGTACCGCACCGGGCCCACCATGTACCCGAAACGGTTCATCCGCCTCCTCGAATCGGGTCTCGAAATCCATCAGCAAAATTCATGGTGGACGACTCATACATCATGGGAAAACCGCATTTTTATTAAAAAGAGAAAGCAGTTTATATGTATGTTTTGCGGTTTTCCTCCAAATCCAGAAAATCTCATGGAAACCCGAATCCAAATCATCAATAGCATGTGAAATCATGAATATAAGCATGAGAATCCATGAATGCAGCATATAATGAATAACAGTATGCATGGAGTGACAAGTAATAACTGTTAGTGTATATGCCCTAGAGGCCATTACTTTATCATACTAGTTTGTATATTACTTAATGGAAGCTTGGGATATTCACCTTGTATATACAATCTTGCTCAAAATAGTAGTATGCTACTTGGTTTGTTTCTACTTCAATGTGTACATGTGTTTATTTTTAGTATATCACCTATGCACATTAGTGGAGCCCTTAGGATCTTTGCTTGATTACCAGCGTTGTGATGGCAGTCACACTAATGGGGGCTGGGTAATCTATAAGCACATCCTTATGCAGGTCCCTAGTCGCAGGACTATCGAGACTCCGGAGTAGACTAGCGCATGCGCTTCTCATCCCAGAGTGGGAGATGGTCTGTCCGACAGCCATCAGTACGTCGTACTGGAGATAGTATGCGGGTGCTCGTTGGGTTACGAGTACACTGGACAGGACTCGTCGGGAACTGACCGGTTGGTATTATACCTATCGTCAGTTATCAGTTCCCAGGTGACATGAGTACAGCTTAGTCCGCTGACTTGACACTGTCACTTCGCCTCGAGTGTGTTCCCACTGTACTTTGATTACTATCCTGCCACGGCTCAAAGGAGTCGTGCAAACAGGTAGTAGTTGGGTGCAGTCCCGAAGCACTTGGAGGCAGTGACGGTTAGACAGGATTCGTCTCTCCCGATATTGGGGGTTGACATCGCGCTGTGTCTAGGAGAGCCATTACACGAGTAGTCCCTGGCCAGGGCAAGCGGGATATACTGGTAGGCTTCCAGTGTTATCTCAGGGTGTATTGGGCTTCACTCCGACATGACTTGTACCTCTATTAGGGGACTGACGTTTACCGCCCCCCTAGGCCCGCCATGCGATGTATCAGACGAACAGACCGGACTGTACGAAGATTGTCACATTCAGGCTCAGTAGGAGTTCAGATGGGTTTCACCTCGTCAGTCTTCTTGTCGGCATCTACCTGGGGACCGTTACGCACAGCTAGTGCCGCTTGCGGTCTGTGGTTAAACCCACTGCCAGCGTAGTGTCGAGTCTTTAGAGTCCCACACAGAAAGCTATTCGCCTTTAGGCAAAAGAGTAGAGGTCACATGGTTTTACGAGAGGTCGCATGGTTTTGCGACAGGGTTCAGTCACATCCGTGCACTTGTGCACGTTTAATGTCCGGACAGTTTACACTAGCGGGCTTTGGTTTAAGCCAGATCCTAGTGTACGTATTGGGATTGGTTTTATCCAGTTTGTATTCGTGTTCCTCGGAACGCGGATGCGGGTGTGTATGCACAGTTGACGGAGAGACAGAGGCAGAGGATTCTCATTAGGGTTGTTGACCGTTGACTGTTGACTATTGACTTTTTGCTCAACCCTAATGAGAATATGATATATGATTAACAATAATATTAATTAAGTATTATGGTGACATGGTTGTTGAGGGGTTGACTTTGTTGACTTGTTGAGTTTGTTAACCGGTTGACTAGGTTGGACTAGTTGACCATCATGATGACAATGGCTATCATTTCATGGCAAAGACTTTTCACTTGCTTGTTCTCTTGTGTAATATGAGTGCATGAAATGATATAGCCATTTTGACTTAAACCATTTACACAATACTTGATTACTATTTTTGTGATGATGGCTTTGGATTATGAGAGCCAAGAAAGAAAAGTCTTTCTCATTCTATCATTTTCATTCTCTCTCTTGTTCTTGAGCTCTCATCTTCTTCCTCTTGCTCTCCCTCTCTTTAGTCTATGGTTCACTTGTCTCATGTGTTGAGAACCAAGAACCATAGAGAAAATCCCAACACACTCTCCTCTACTCACTCTAGTTCACAAGGTTTAGCAAACCGAGTGAACTAGTTTCTTCAAAGTACGAAGAAGAAGCCAAAGGTAGAAGCTTTCAGGTGGATCGATCTTCGGCGTAAGGAGACGACGGGGTGAAGCCGATCCGGACAACCATCGAGGCTTGAAGACGAAGGAGTTCAAGAAAGAAAGGTATAACCCCCTAACCGAGTAGTTAACAACTCCTAGTTAGGTTGTTAGTTAGATGTTTTACAAAGATCCGGTTTTGAGTCCATGTTACCACCTCTGTAAAATTATTTTTCACCAAATTCCGCATGCCCGAAAGTACCGGGAGAGGTAGCATGGACTTACAGTGGTATCAGAGCCTAGTTAAACTCTATCTAACATGTTAGCATAGTAACTAGAAATTCGATCGGAGAAAAAGTCGTGAAATACACCCGGATTTCAAACTTTCTGTCGATTTTCAAAGTGCTGTAAAAATTATTTAAGATATACCAAAAATCGACTCAGGGTTTTTAGAAGAAACTGCAAAAATTCGACCCACTGAATCGATCAACGCGCCGCGTTTCCGCGGCGGGAGCTTGCTCCCGCCGCGGAACCGCGGCCGAGTTGACTCGGTCGTGGGGTTTTATTTTTGCAGTTTGTTCATAGGGGTATTTTGGGAATTTTGGAATATGTATTTTCTGCCCAGATTTTCCAGAACGAAAATTTTGTGTTTGGGGCCTGAAAATCCGTATTTTTGATCGAACTTTTAAAAGACTTAAGCTGACGGGTTTTTCTGTGATGTGATATTTGTATTGAACGTCTGCTAATCGCTATATGTCGATTAGTGGGGGTTATACAAATCTGTGATCTGTAATGTTTTTGGAATGTGTATATGAATTCATTGGATTGTCGCGGGTGAATAGCCGGGGGGTTGTGAGACGAGTGTTTTCTTTTCTTTCAATTCATATAAATTAGTAAATTGATGTAATATTATTTGTATGACCGCACAACCGGGTCGGGGTTGTATCCGTCATTGTATAATTTCTTTTTACTGTTTTTGCTCCTAGGATAGACCCATAGAGGGGGTGCACAAACTACCGGGTATGCCGAAGTGCTGAGTGGCCTACTCACGGAGTTGAGGGAGGTTGCTTCACTTCGGGTACTTGGCGGGTAGTTTGCCGCACCCGTAGGGGTCTTGGGTGGGGTATTGGCTATTCACCGCGACCGTGTAATCTGCTTTTCGTTACAGGCTCGTACGAATTGCGGGTTCCTAGTATATCCAATGTGTTAATCTGTGATCTGAAATGGCTATCATTGCAATATATCTATATATGATATTATTTAGGCGTTGCTTATGTTTTACAGCCGCGCTAGCCCAGCCCCCGCTCTGTCGTTAGTTAAGTAACCTAACGGGTAATGACGGGGCCCCGTGGCGAATGCGAATGGCATAAGCGTACGTCATATTTTGGTTGTTTTCTTCAATGGTATTATTTAATGATGGGACGCATTAAAAGAACTAATGTAAGAATATCACGCATTAAAAGAACTAATGCAAGAAAAATAAACCAAGTAAAAGTCGTTGGAACACTTTCGGAAAACCACTCGGTTCTTTTCAAAACCAACTTTTAAATGCGGAGCTTGAGCCACTCCTTTTAAAAGCTATCTCGTTCCATCGATTATATCAAGTTCACTACGTTCATGGTTTAGCCAAAACCATTCGTAGCCCTCCATCATTTCAGTTAAATATTCGGTAGTATTCAAGCTATGTATTTTGACCTCACGCCAAGGCATAGTGATTGGTAGCTGCCGGATATTTATCTGTTGCATAGATAGAATGCGTTGGTTTGGGACAGCCGTACTGCCATTTTGGCCTACGTCAAGGGTAGGTACGGGTGGGTTCAAATTAACCTGGATAATGATGGGAAGAACTAGACATGTGACTTATGACATTTTGACCTCACGCCAAGGTCATAAGAGCATGGGGCAAAAATCCACATCGGGAGTTTCATAAGTACTGAAACTTGCTAGAGTTGCATACCATTTGGAGTGTGATGATTCTGGTAGGATTCCTTCAGTTTTATCACGCGATGATATTTGGATCCCGATCCTACTGTGAGTATATGCTACTCCTCGGGAAATTTCTCACTTAACGATCAATGCTATAAACCAAGTAGGTGTCTAGAAAGGTGTTAGCGGGGCTACGCCCTCAGGGAAAAGAGGTTATTTAATTAAGGAACTTCGCGAAAGCGTTGGAAAACCTCCCTCGAAGTACCAACACTGGCCTGGCTGAACGGTTAAGCAAGTATTGTACGGTGAGATTGATCCTGACTAATTCTTCCTTTTTGGTTTGAGGAGGGATTCGAGAAACAGTGGGAGCCATCCTGTTTAGACAAACTAAAAACCATTCTAAACTTGCAAGAGCATCATGCTGAGTGTTTCTTCTCTCTCCTAATTGCAGCGACCAATCGACATGACTGGACTTAAGTTACTCCTAGATAAAAACATACTGACAGGGCCAAACTACAAAGATTGGCTCAGGAATGTCAAGATGGCAATCACTTACGACAAGCTGAGGTATCTTCTTACCACCAAAGCTCCCCCTGTCCCAGGTCCCAAAACCAGCGTCGCGGATAAGGAAATCCGTAAGACCTGGGAATTAGACTGCGCGAAGGCCAAGTGCCTCGTGCTTGCCTCTATGGACAATGAACATCAGAAGAGGCACGAGAATATGGACCTTGAATCCATATTTCTCCATACAAAAGAACTGTATGGAGAGCAGTCTCGTATCGCAAGATACGAAGTGTCGAAGAAGTTATTTTCGGCAAGATTGGCCGTCGGATCATCGGTAGCGGAACACGTGCTTAAGATGATTGGCTACATAGAAGAGCTCGCGGACCTTGGGACCACGTTGGAGAATGAGCTCTATACGGACTTGATTCTCCAGTCCCTTCCTTCCACTTACGCCCAGTTCATACTGAACTTCAACTTACAAGAAAAGGAAGTTGAACTTTCAGAACTCCTCAACATGCTGAGGAGCGCAGAGGGCACCCTACAGAAAGGTAGGGAAAAATCCACTTTGTTTGTAGGAGGATCTTCTTCTTCTAGGTCCAAGGCGAAAGCCAAGGGAAAGAAGAAGAAAGCCCCCGCCAAACCAAGGGGCGGTGTTAGTAAAGTGGATACGAAGGGAAAGGCAAAAGCAACAAAGAAAGTGGGAAAGCTTGTGGATAAGGAAGAATGCTTCTATTGTCATAAGAAAGGACACTGGAAGAATGATTGCAGGGCTTGGAAAGCCAGGACACAGGAATTGAAGCAGGTTGCGGCTTCAGCTTCAGATATGTATGTTATTGAAAACTGTCTTTCAATAAACTCTACTTCCTGGGTATTGGATACCGGATCAGGATCTCATATCTGTAATTCTTTGCAGGCGTTGAGAAACCGTTGGGTTTTGAAGGCAGGTGACATGACCCTCAAAGTTGCAAACGGAGCTAGCATGGATGCTAAGGCCGTGGGGGACTATCACCTGGGAATGTCAGATGGACATGTTTTGGTTTTGCGTAATTGCTTTTTTGTACCCAACGCAACTTGTAATATCATTTCTGTATCTTTGGTTTCTAAAGAAGGTTATGAATTTGCGTTTGTAAGTAATGTTGTAAACATTCACCTTAATCAAGTTCTGATTGGGTCAGGTAGATTGAGCAATGGTAAATACGTATTAAACCAACCATAGATTTTCAATGTCCAGAATACACACAAAGAAAGTCTCCGGAAATAAATCAGACTTTCTTGTGGCATTGTAGACTGGGTCACATCAATGAGAGAAGGTTGACGAAGTTACATACAGAAGGATATTTGAATCCGTTCGAATATCAATCGTATGCCACTTGTCAATCCTGTCTCAAAGGAAAAATGACAAAGACTCCGTTCACTGGACACGGAGTAAGAGCGAGCGAGCTCTTGGGACTCGTACACAGCGACGTGTGCGGTCCAATTTCTACACATGCGCGAAGCGGTTTTTCTTACTTCATTACTTTTATTGATGATTTTTCAAGATTCGGACATGTCTTCTTAATGAAACATAAGTCCGAAGCCTTTGGAAAATTCCAGGAATATAAGAATGAAGTAGAAAAACAAACCGGCAAAAGTATCAAGATCCTAAGATCGGATCGAGGTGGTGAATACTTGAGTGCCGAGTTCCTGGACTATTTAAAAGAGAACGGAATTCTCTCTCAGCTTACTCCTCCATACACTCCGCAACATAACGGTGTATCGGAGAGACGGAACCGAACCCTATTGGATATGGTACGGTCCATGATGAGTAACGCTGAGTTACCACGATCATTCTGGGGATATGCGCTAGAATCAGCTGCATACCTTTTGAACCGAGTTCCGACTAAGACTGTGCCTACCACACCATATGAGTTATGGAGTGGGAAGAAACCCTATCTTCAATATCTGAAGATCTGGGGATGTCCAGCTTGTTAGTGTATATGCCCTAGAGGCCATTACTGTATCATACTAGTTTGTATATTACTTAATGGATGCTTGGGATATTCACCTTGTATATACAATCTTGCTCAAAATAGTAGTATGCTACTTGGTTTGTTTCTACTTCAATGTGTACTTGTGTTTATTTCAGTATATCACTTATACGCATTAGTGGAGCCCATAGGATCTTTGCTTGATTACCAGCGTTGTGATGGCAGTCACACTAGTGGGGGCTGGGTAATCTATAAGCACATCCTTATTCAGGTCCCTGGTCGCAGGACTATCGAGACAGGGCATCGATACTCCGGAGTAGACCAGCGCATGCGCTTCTCATCCCAGTGTGGGAGACGGTCTGTCCCACAGCCGTCAGTACGTCGTACTTGAGATAGTATGCGGGTGCTCGTTAGGTTACGGGTACACTGGACAGGACTCGTCGGGAACTGACTAGTTGGTATTATACCTATCGTCAGTTATCAGTTCCCAGGTGACATGAGTACAGCTTAGTCCGCTGACTTGACACTGTCACTTCGCCTCGGGTGTGTTCCCACTGTACTTTGATCACTACCCTACCACGGCTCAAAGGAGTCGTGCAAACAGGTGGTGGTTGGGTGCAGTCCCGAAGCACTTGGAGGCAGTGACGGTTAGACAGGATTCGTCTCTCCCGGTATTGGGGGTTGACATCGCGCTGTGTCTAGGAGAGCCATTACACGAGTAGTCCCTGGCCAGGGCAAACGAGATATACTGGTAGGTTTCCAGTGTTATCTCAGGGTGTTTTGGGCTTCGCTCCGGCACGACTTGTACCGCTATTGGGGGACTGACGTTTACCGCCCCCTAGGCCCGCCATGCGATGTATCAGACGAACAGACCGGACTGTATGGAGAATGTCACACTCAGGCTCAGTAGGAGTTCAGATGGGTTTCGCCTCGTCGGTCTTCTTGTCGGCATTACCTGGGGACCGTTACGCACAGCTAGTGCCGCTTGCGGTCTGTGGTTAAATCCACTGCCAGCGTAGTGTCGAGTCTTTAGAGTCCCACACAGAAAGCTTTTCGCCTTTAGGCAAAAGAGTAGAGGTCGCATGGTATTGCGACAGGTCGCATGGT
The DNA here is from genome assembly GCA_030015575.1 of Agapanthus africanus. Classification (NCBI taxonomy): domain Eukaryota; kingdom Viridiplantae; phylum Streptophyta; class Magnoliopsida; order Asparagales; family Amaryllidaceae; genus Agapanthus; species Agapanthus africanus. The sequence goes on along the minus strand of CM057343.1, from coordinate 246,945,083 downwards.
TTTGCGACAGGGTTCGGTCACATCCGTGCACTTGTGCACGTACAGTGTCCGGACAGTTTACACTAGCGGGCTTTGGTTTAAGCCAGATCCTAGTGCACCTTATGGGATTGGATTTATCCAGTTTGCATTCGTGTTCCTCGGAACGCGGATGCGGGTGTGTATGCACAGTTGACAGGGAGGCAGAGGCAGTGGATTCTCATTAGGGTTGTTGACAGTTGACCGTTGACTTTTGACTTTTTGCTCAACCCTAATGAGAATATGATTTGTGATTAACTATTATATTAATTAAGTATTATGGTGATATGGTTGTTGACTTGTTGACTTTTGTTGACTTGTTGACTTTGGTGACTTGTTGACTTTTGTTGACTTGTTGACCGGTTGACTAGGCTTGACTAGTTGACCATCATGATGACCATGGTTATCATTTCATGCCAAAGACTTTTTTTTTTTGCTTGCTTTTTGAGTAAAATGAGTGCATGATATGATAACCTTATGGTTGCTTCTAACCATCACCAAAAGACTTTTTTGATGTGATGAGTTATGATCACTTTGGATTATGAGAGGGTGAGAGAGAAAAGAGAGCCTCATTCTTTCTTGCTCATTCTCTCTCTTGTTCTTGAGCTCTCCTCTTGCTCTCACCCTCAACCTCTTGCTCCCTCTCTTGATCTATGGTTCTCTTGTCTCATGAGTTGAGAATCAAGAACCATAGATAAAATCCCATTCTAAATCATCTCTACTCATTCTAGTTCACTAGGTTTAGCAAACCAAGTGAACTAGTTTCTTCAAAGAACGAAGAAGGAGCTAAAGGTTGGAGCTTTCAAGTGGATCTATCTTCGGCGTACGGAGACAACGAGAAGGAGCCATCGAACCACCATCGGAGCTTGAAGAGAAGGAGTTCAAGTTTAGGTATAACCATCTTCATCCGAGTAGCTAAATATCTTTAGCTTAGTTTGCTAGTTTTAGTTTAGGTAACGATCCCGACCATAAGTTAGTCCATGTTGCCTCTTGCGATAAAAATTCGTTTTTTATACCGTTTCCGCCTCCCCGTAAGAACCGGGGGTCGCAATATGGACTTACAGTGGTATCAGAGCCTAACTAAACTTAAACTAGCTTGGTAGTGAAGTGTAACGAAGTTCGGAACCGGAAAAATCACAAAACCGGATAATCACAAAAACTGAGTTTCTGTTGAAATTTTTTCTGCTCAAAATGAAAAACTTTATACTTGTAAATTCGGCTCAGGGTTTTGTGTGAACACCCAAGAAAAACGATACAGTGATTCGCCTAAAGTGCCGCGCTTCCGCCGCGTGATCCTTCTTAGCCGCCGCGGAACCGCCGCGACTTGGTGTCTTCTCTGCATCGTTTTTCGTGCAGTGTGTTTGTGTGTTGGTTTTGGGATTTTTAAAATATATTATATGTGCCCAGATTTTCCAGAAAAGAAATTTCCTTTTGGGGTCCTATAATTCCGTATTTTTTCCGAACTTCACTGCACTTTGACTATGATGGTTATATCTGTGATGCTTGCATGTATTGAACGTCGGCTAATCGCTATAAGTCGATTAGTCGGGGTTATACATGATCTGTAATGTGCTGGAATGTGTATATGAATGTGTTGGACTGTCGCGGGTGAATAGCCGGGGTGGATGTGAGATGAGCTTTTGTTTTTCTTTCATTCATTGTAAATGTAAATTGATGTAATAATATTATTTGTTTGGCCGCACAACCGGGTCGGGGTTGTAGCCGTCATTGTATAATTCTTTTTACTGTTTTTGCTCCTAGGATAGACCCATGGAGGGGTGCACAAACTACCGAGTACTTGGCGGGTAGTTTGCCGCACCCGTAGGGGTCTTGGGTGGGGTATTTGGCTATTCACCGCGACCGTGTTATCCGCTTTTCGTTTCAGGCTCGAAAGGATTGCGGATTGCTAGTATATCCAATGCATTCATCTGTGATCTGTAATGTCTATCATTGCTTACTATTTAGGCGTTGCTTATGTTTTACAGACGCGCTAGCCCAGCCCCCGCTCTGTCGTTAGTTAAGTAACCTAACGGGTAATGACGGGGCCCAGTGGCGAATACGAATGGCATAAGCGTACGTCATATTTTGGTTGTTTTCTGCAATGGTAGGGTTAAATGATGGGACGCATTAAAAGTACTAATGCAAGAATATCACGCATTAAAAGAACTAATGCAAGATAATAAACCAAGTTAAAGTCGTTGGAACACTTTCGAAAAACCACTCGGTTCTTTTCAAAATAACTTTTAAATGCGGAGCTTGAGCCACTCCTTCTAAAAGCTATCTCGTTCCATCGATTAAATCAAGTTCACTACGTTCACGGTTTCGCCAAAACCATTCGTAGCCCTCCGTCGTTTCGTATGAATATTCAATAAGTATTCAAGCTGTGTTTGTTGACCTTCGTCAAAGCATAGTGATTGGTAGCTATTGGGTATTCATATGTAGCATAGATAGATGCGTTGGTTTGGGACATTCGCATTACCTTGTTGACCTTCGTCAAGGGTACATACGGGTGGATTCAAATTAACCTGGATAATGACGGGCAGAACTTGACATGTGACTTATGATTTGTTGACCTTCGTCAAGGTCATAAGAGCATGGGGCAAAAATCTACATCGGGAGTTTCATAAGTACTGAAACTTGCTAGATTTGCATACCATTTGGAGTGTGATGATTCTGGTAGGATTCCTTCAGTTTCGTCACGCGATGATATTTGGATCCCGATCCTACTGTGAGTATATGCTACTCCTCGGGAAATTTCTCACTTAACGATCAATGCTATAAACCTAGTAGGTGCCTAGAAAGGTGTTAGCGGGGCTACGCCCCCAGGGAAAAGAGGTTCTCTAATTAAGGAACTTCGCGAAAGCGTTGGAAAACCTCCCTCGAAGTACCGACACCGGCCTGGCTGAACGGTTAAGCAAGTATTGTACGGTGGGATTGATCCTGACTAATTCTTCCTTTATGGTTTGAGGAGGGATTCGAGAAACAGTGGGAGCCATCCTGTTTAGACAAACTAAAAACCACTCTAAACTTGCAAGAGCATCATGCTGAGTGTTTCTTCTTCTCTCTCCTAATTGCAGCGACCAATCAACATGACTGGACTTAAGTTACTCCTAGATAAAAACAAACTGACAGGGCCAAACTACAAAGATTGGCTCAGGAATGTCAAGATAGCAATCACTTATGACAAGCTGGGGTATCTTCTTACCACCAAAGCTCCCCCTGTCCCTGGTCCAACTTCCAGCGTCGCGGATAAGGAAATCCGCAAGACTTGGGAGATTGATAGCGCGAAGGCCAAGTGCCTCCTGCTTGCCTCGATGGACAACGAACATCAGAGGAGGCATGAGAATATGGACATGGAGTCCATATTGCTCCATACAAAAGAACTGTATGGAGAGCAATCACGTATCGCAAGATACGAAGCGTCGAAAAAGTTATTTTCGACAAGAATGGCCGTCGGATCATCAGTAGCCGAGCATGTGCTAAAGATGATCGGCTTCATTGAGGAGCTCGCTGACCTAGGGATCACATTGGAGAGTGAGCTATATACGGATATAGTTCTCCAGTCCCTTCCTTCCACTTACGCCCAGTTTATACTGAACTTCAACCTACAAGAAAAAGAGGTTGAACTATCAGAGCTCCTCAACATGCTGAGGAGCGCAGAGGGCACCCTACAGAAAGGTAGGGAAACATCCACTTTGTTTGTAGGAGGATCATCTTCTTCTAGGTCCAAGGCGAAAGCCAAGGGAAAGAAGAAGAAGGCCCCCGCCAAACCAAGGGGCGGTGTTGGTAAAGTGGATACGAAGGGAAAAGGCAAAGCAACAAAGATAGCGGGGAAGCTTGTGGATAAGGAAGAATGCTTCTATTGTCATAAGAAAGGACACTGGAAGAATGATTGCAGGGCCTGGAAGGCCAGAACACAGGAATTGAAGCAGGTTGCAGCTTCAGCTTCAGGTGTGTATGTTATTGAAAACTGTCTTTCAATAAACTCTACTTCCTGGGTATTGGATACCGGATCAGGATCTCATATCTGTAATTCTTTGCAGGCGTTGAGAAACCGTAGTGTTTTGAAGGCAGGTGACATGACCCTCAGAGTTGCAAACGGAGCTAGCATGGATGCTAAAGCCGTGGGGGACTATCACCTGGGAATGTCAGATGGACATGTTTTGGTTTTGCGTAATTGCTTTTTTGTACCCAACGCAACTTGTAATATCATTTCTGTATCTTTAGTTTCTAAAGAAGGTTATGAATTTGCGTTTGTAAGTAATGTTGTAAACATTCACCTTAATCAAGTATTGATTGGGTCAGGTACTCTGAGTAATGGTATATACGTGTTAAACCAACCACAGATTTTTAATGTCCAGAATACACACAAAAGAAAGTCTCCAGAAATAAATCAGACTTTCTTATGGCATTGTAGATTGGGTCACATCAATGAGAGAAGGTTGACTAAGTTACATACAGAAGGATATTTGAATGCGTTCGAATATCAATCGTATGCCACTTGTCAATCTTGTCTCAAAGGAAAGATGACAAAGACTCCGTTTACTGGACAAGGAGTAAGAGCGAGCGAGCTCTTAGGACTCGTACACAGTGACGTGTGCGGTCCAATGTCTACACATGCCCGAAGCGGACATTCTTACTTCATTACTTTTACGGATGACTTCTCAAGGTACGGTTATGTCTTCTTAATGAAACATAAGTCCGAGGCCTTTGGAAAATTCCAGGAGTATAAGAATGAAGTAGAGAAACAGACCGGCAAAAGTATTAAGATTCTAAGATCGGATCGAGGTGGAGAATACTTAAGTGCCGAATTCCTGAATTACTTAAAAGAGAATGGTATTCTCTCTCAGCTTACTCCTCCATACACTCCGCAACATAACGGTGTATCGGAGAGACGGAACCGAACCCTATTGGATATGGTTCGGTCCATGATGAGTAACGCTGAGTTACCGCGATCATTCTGGGGATATGCACTAGAAGCAGCTGCGTATCTCTTGAACAAGGCTCCTACCAAGACTGTGCCCACCACCCCATATGAGATGTGGACTGGGAAGAAACCCTGTCTTAATTATCTTAAGGTATGGGGATGTCCAGCTTTTGTAAAAAAGCAGCATGCGGACAAGCTTGAGGCACGTTCAGTACAGTGTAAGTTTGTGGGATACCCAAGGAACTCCAGGGGGTATCTTTTCTATTCCGCTGAGGAACAAAAGGTTTTTGTTTCTCAGCATGCCCGCTTCTTGGAAACTGAGTTTTTGGAAACCCAGATAAGTGGGAACACAATAGAACTGGAAGAAATTCCAGAACCACAGACTGTTACTGAAAGCTTAGTGGAACCAGAGGGTTCAACAGAACAGGACATTCCTACGCCGCTCCGCAGGAGTAGTAGGCAGTCTCATCCGCCCGAGAGATACTGCGATTTTCTCATAGACGGGGATAGAGAGGATTGCATCATAGATTATGATGAGCCTACTAGCTTCCAGCAGGCCGTTCAGAGCGTTGACTCAGTGAAATGGCTGGATGCAATGCGGACCGAAATGGAGTCCATGTACACCAACAAGGTATGGATGTTGGACATTGCTCCAGACGGGGTAAAACCCGTAGGATGCAAGTGGATCTTCAAAAGGAAGATTGGTGTAGATGGACAGGTTGAGACCTATAAAGCTAGGCTGGTAGCAAAGGGTTTTCGTCAAAGACCTGGCTTGGACTACGACGAAACCTTTTCTCCAGTAGCCATGCTGAAATCCATTCGGATCCTTCTTGCCATTGCTGCCTTCCACGATTATGAGATTTGGCAGATGGACGTAAAAACCGCTTTTCTAAATGGAAATTTAGAGGAGTGTGTCTATATGGATCAGCCAGAGGGTTTCATTCAGAGTGGGAGCAGCGGAAAGGTGTGCAAGTTGCTTAAGTCCATCTATGGACTAAAGCAGGCATCGCGGAGTTGGAACATCTGCTTTGATGAGACGGTCAAAGAATTTGGCTTTATCAAAAATCCAGATGAACCATGCATCTATAGTAGATTTGTAGCGAGAACTGTAGTATTCCTCGTTTTATACGTGGATGACATTCTCTTAATAGGAAATGACATTCCTATGCTACAATCTGTCAAGGGGTTCTTGTCACACAGGTTCTCCATGAAAGACCTGGGTGATGCCTCGTACATTCTGGGTATCCGGATCTACCGTGACAGATCCAAGAGGATATTAGGACTTTCACAGTCCAGGTACATCGACACCATACTGAAGAGATTCAGTATGGAAGATTCCAAGCGCGGTAACCTACCGGCTTGTCACGGGATCACCCTCTCCAAAGAGATGTCTCCCAAGACTGATTTGGAGAGGGATCGCATGTCTATTATACCCTACGCTTCTGCGGTAGGCTCTAAAATGTATGCGATGTTGTGTACCAGACCGGATGTAGCTTATGCACTGAGTGTGGTAAGCCGGTATCAGTCTAACCCTGGGGAGAAACACTGGATAGCGGTAAAGAACATTCTCAAGTACCTGAGAAGGACTAAGGAGATGTTCTTGGTGTATGGCGGAAAGGACCTCCAGATCGAGGCCTTTTCTGACTCCAGCTTCCAGAGTGACAAGGATGATTCCAAGTCCATGTCGGGTTTTGTCTTTACCCTCAATGGAGGGGCGGTGTGTTGGAAGAGTTCCAAACAGGAAACCGTTGCAGACTCGACGATGGAAGCGGAATACATCGCTGCATCTGATGCCGCAAAAGAAGCTGTCTGGATGAGGAAGTTCTTGAAAGAACTTCAGGTGGTTCCGTCCATTGTTGATCCAATACCTCTGTATTGCGACAACAACGGGGCTATAGCTTTAGCGAAGGAACCCAGGTCCCATCAGAAATCCAGGCACATCTTAAGGCGGTATCACCTGATCAGGGAGATCGTAGATCGCCAGGAGATCGAGGTTCGGAGAGTCGCTTCAGAAGATAACACTGCTGATCCATTCACCAAGGCCCTGCCCCAGACTCAGTTCGAGCGGCTGATCGAGATGATAGGTCTTCGATACGCCAGTACATGGCCTTAGTGCAAGTGGGAGATTGTTAGTGTATATGCCCTAGAGGCCATTACTGTATCATACTAGTTTGTATATTACTTAATGGATGCTTGGGATATTCACCTTGTATATACAATCTTGCTCAAAATAGTAGTATGCTACTTGGTTTGTTTCTACTTCAATGTGTACTTGTGTTTATTTCAGTATATCACTTATACGCATTAGTGGAGCCCATAGGATCTTTGCTTGATTACCAGCGTTGTGATGGCAGTCACACTAGTGGGGGCTGGGTAATCTATAAGCACATCCTTATTCAGGTCCCTGGTCGCAGGACTATCGAGACAGGGCATCGATACTCCGGAGTAGACCAGCGCATGCGCTTCTCATCCCAGTGTGGGAGACGGTCTGTCCCACAGCCGTCAGTACGTCGTACTTGAGATAGTATGCGGGTGCTCGTTAGGTTACGGGTACACTGGACAGGACTCGTCGGGAACTGACTAGTTGGTATTATACCTATCGTCAGTTATCAGTTCCCAGGTGACATGAGTACAGCTTAGTCCGCTGACTTGACACTGTCACTTCGCCTCGGGTGTGTTCCCACTGTACTTTGATCACTACCCTACCACGGCTCAAAGGAGTCGTGCAAACAGGTGGTGGTTGGGTGCAGTCCCGAAGCACTTGGAGGCAGTGACGGTTAGACAGGATTCGTCTCTCCCGGTATTGGGGGTTGACATCGCGCTGTGTCTAGGAGAGCCATTACACGAGTAGTCCCTGGCCAGGGCAAACGAGATATACTGGTAGGTTTCCAGTGTTATCTCAGGGTGTTTTGGGCTTCGCTCCGGCACGACTTGTACCGCTATTGGGGGACTGACGTTTACCGCCCCCTAGGCCCGCCATGCGATGTATCAGACGAACAGACCGGACTGTATGGAGAATGTCACACTCAGGCTCAGTAGGAGTTCAGATGGGTTTCGCCTCGTCGGTCTTCTTGTCGGCATTACCTGGGGACCGTTACGCACAGCTAGTGCCGCTTGCGGTCTGTGGTTAAACCCACTGCCAGCGTAGTGTCGAGTCTTTAGAGTCCCACACAGAAAGCTTTTCGCCTTTAGGCAAAAGAGTAGAGGTCGCATGGTATTGCGACAGGTCGCATGGTTTTGCGACAGGGTTCGGTCACATCCGTGCACTTGTGCACGTACAGTGTCCGGACAGTTTACACTAGCGGGCTTTGGTTTAAGCCAGATCCTAGTGTACCTTATGGGATTGGATTTATCCAGTTTGCATTCGTGTTCCTCGGAACGCGGATGCGGGTGTGTATGCACAGTTGACAGGGAGGCAGAGGCAGTGGATTCTCATTAGGGTTGTTGACAGTTGACCGTTGACTTTTGACTTTTTGCTCAACCCTAATGAGAATATGATTTGTGATTAACTATTATATTAATTAAGTATTATGGTGATATGGTTGTTGACTTGTTGACTTTTGTTGACTTGTTGACTTTGGTGACTTGTTGACTTTTGTTGACTTGTTGACCGGTTGACTAGGCTTGACTAGTTGACCATCATGATGACCATGGTTATCATTTCATGCCAAAGACTTTTTTTTCTTGCTTTCTTTTTGAGTAAAATGAGTGCATGATATGATAACCTTATGGTTGCTTCTAACCATCACCAAAAGACTTTTTTGATGTGATGAGTTATGATCACTTTGGATTATGAGAGGGTGAGAGAGAAAAGAGAGCCTCATTCTTTCTTGCTCATTCTCTCTCTTGTTCTTGAGCTCTCCTCTTGCTCTCACCCTCAACCTCTTGCTCCCTCTCTTGATCTATGGTTCTCTTGTCTCATGAGTTGAGAATCAAGAACCATAGATAAAATCCCATTCTAAATCATCTCTACTCATTCTAGTTCACTAGGTTTAGCAAACCAAGTGAACTAGTTTCTTCAAAGAACGAAGAAGGAGCTAAAGGTTGGAGCTTTCAAGTGGATCTATCTTCGGCGTACGGAGACAACGAGAAGGAGCCATCGAACCACCATCGGAGCTTGAAGAGAAGGAGTTCAAGTTTAGGTATAACCATCTTCATCCGAGTAGCTAAATATCTTTAGCTTAGTTTGCTAGTTTTAGTTTAGGTAACGATCCCGACCATAAGTTAGTCCATGTTGCCTCTTGCGATAAAAATTCGTTTTTTATACCGTTTCCGCCTCCCCGTAAGAACCGGGGGTCGCAATATGGACTTACACAGCTTTTGTTAAAAAGCAGCATGCGAACAAACTCGAGGCACGCTCAGTACTGTGCAAGTTTGTGGGATACCCAAAGAACACCAGGGGGTATCTTTTCTACCACGCAGAGGAACAAAAAGTCCTTGTTTCTCGTAATGCCCACTTTCTAGAACACCAGTTCTTGGAAAAGGAAATTAGTGGGAGCGCAGTAGAACTGGAAGAAATTCCAGAACCACAGACTATTACTGAAAGCTTAGTGGAACCAGAGGGTTCAAAAGAACAGGACATTCCTGCGCCGCTCCGCAGGAGTAGTAGGCAGTCTCATCCGCCCGAGAGATACTGCGGTTTTCTCATAGACGGGGATAGAGAGGATTGCATCATAGATTATGATGAGCCTACTAGCTTCCAGCAGGCCGTTCAGAGCGTTGACTCAGTAAAATGGCTGGATGCAATGCGGACCGAAATGGAGTCCATGTACACCAACAAGGTATGGACGTTGGACATTGCTCCAGATGGGGTAAAACCCGTAGGATGCAAGTGGATCTTCAAAAGGAAGATTGGTGTAGATGGACAGGTTGAGACCTATAAAGCTAGACTGGTTGCAAAGGGTTTTCGTCAAAGACCTGGTTTGGACTATGACGAAACCTTTTCTCCAGTAGCTATGCTGAAATCCATTCGGATCCTTCTTGCCATTGCTGCCTTCCACGATTATGAGATCTGGCAAATGGACGTAAAGACCGCTTTTCTAAATGGAAATTTAGAGGAGTGTGTCTATATGGACCAACCAGAGGGTTTCATTCAGAGTGGGAGCAGCGGAAAGGTGTGCAAGTTGCTTAAGTCCATCTATGGACTAAAGCAGGCATCGCGGAGTTGGAACATCTGTTTTGATGAGACGGTCAAGGAATTTAGTTTTATCAAAAATCCAGATGAACCATGCATCTATAGTAGATTTGTAGCGAGAACTGTAGTATTCCTCGTTTTATACGTGGATGATATCTACTTAATAGGAAATGACATTCCTATGCTACAATCTGTCAAGGGGTTCTTGTCACACAGGTTCTCCATGAAAGACCTGGGTGATGCCTCATACATCCTGGGGATCCGGATCCATCGTGATAGATCCAAGAGGATATTAGGACTTTCACAGTCCAGGTACATCGACACCATACTGAAGAGATTCAGTATGGAAGATTCCAAGCGCAGTAACCTACCGACTTGTCACGGGATCACCCTCTCTAAAGAGCTCCCAAGACTGATTTGGAGAGGGATCGCATGTCTATTATACCCTATGCTTCTGCGGTAGGCTCTATAATGTATGCGATGTTGTGTACCAGACCGGATGTAGCTTATGCACTGAGTGTGGTAAGCCGGTATCAGTCAAACCCTGGGGAGAAACACTGGATAGCGGTAAAGAACATTCTCAAGTACCTGAGAAGGACTAAGGAGATGTTCTTGGTGTATGGCGGAAAAGACCTCCAGATCGAGGCCTTTGCTGACTCCAGCTTCCAGAGTGACAAGGATGATTCCAAGTCCATGTCGGGTTTTGTCTTTACCCTCAATGGAGGGGCGGTGTGTTGGAAGAGTTCCAAACAGGAAACCGTTGCAGACTCGACGATGGAAGCGGAATACATCGCTGCATCTGATGCCGCAAAAGAAGCTGTCTGGATGAGGAAGTTCTTAAAAGAACTTCAGGTGGTTCCGTCCATTGTTGATCCAATACCTCTGTATTGCGACAACAACGAGGCTATAGCTTTAGCGAAGGAACCCAGGTCCCATCAGAGATCCAGACACATCTTGAGGCGGTATCACCTGATCAGGGAGATCGTGGATCGCCAGGAGATCGAGGTTCGGAGGGTTGCTTCAGAAGATAACACTGCAGATCCATTCACCAAGGCCTTGCCCCAAACTCAGTTCAAGCGGCTGATCGAGATGATAGGTCTTCGATACGCCAGTACATGGCCTTAGTGCAAGTGGGAGATTGTTAGTGTATATGCCCTAGAGGCCATTACTGTATCATACTAGTTTGTATATTACTTAATGGAAGCTTGGGATATTCACCTTGTATATACAATCTTGCTCAAAATAGTAGTATGCTACTTGGTTTGTTTCTACTTCAATGTGTACATGTGTTTATTTTGCGATATCACCCATACGCATTAGTGGAGCCCTTAGGATATTTGCTTGATTACCAGCGTTGTGATGGCAGTCACACTAGTGGGGGCTGGGTAATCTATAAGCACATCCTTATGCAGGTCCCTAGTCGCAGGACTATCGAGACAGGGCATCGATACTCCGGAGTAGACTAGCGCATGCGCTTTTCATCCCAGAGTGGGAGATGGTCTGCCCAACAGCCATCAGTACGTCGTACTGGAGATAGTATGCGGGTGCTCGTTGGGTTACGAGTACACTGGACAGGACTCGTCGGGAACTGACCGGTTGGTATTATACCTATCGTCAGTTATCAGTTCCCAGGTGACATGAGTATAGCTTAGTCCGCTGACTTGACACTGTCACTTCGCCTCGAGTGTGTTCCCACTGTACTTTGATTACTACCCTACCACGGCTCAAATGAGTGGTGCAAACAGATAGTAGTTGGGTGCAGTCCCGAAGCACTTGGAGGCAGTGACGGTTAGACAGGATTTGTCTCTCCCGGTATTGGGGGTTGACATCGCGCTGTGTCTAGGAGAGCCATTACACGAGTAGTCCCTGGCCAGGGCAAGCGGGATATACTGGTAGGCTTCCAGTGTTATCTCAGGGTGTATTGGGCTTCACTCCAACACGACTTGTACCGCTATTAGGGGACTAACGTTTACCGCCCCCTAGGCCCGCCATACGATGTATCAGACGAACAGACCAGACTGTACGGAGATTGTCACATTCAGGCTCAGTAGGAGTTCAGATAGGTTTCACCTCGTCAGTCTTCTTGTCGGCATCTACCTGGGGACCGTTACGCACAGCTAGTGCCGCTTGCGGTCTGTGGTTAAACCCACTGCCAGCGTAGTGTCGAGTCTTTAGAGTCCCACACAGAAAGCTATTCGCCTTTAGGCAAAAGAGTAGAGGTCGCATGGTTTTGCGACAGGTCGCATGGTTTTGCGACAGGGTTCAGTCACATCCGTGCACTTGTGCACGTTTAGTGTCCGGACAGTTTACACTAGCGGGCTTTGGTTTAAGCCAGATCCTAGTGTACGTATTGGGATTGGTTTTATCCAGTTTGTATTCGTGTTCCTCGGAACGCGAATGCGGGTGTGTATGCACAGTTGACGGAGAGACAGAGGCAGAGGATTCTCATTAGGGTTGTTGACCGTTGACTGTTGACTATTGACTTTTTTCTCAACCCCAATGAGAATATGATATATGATTAACAATAATATTAATTAAGTATTGTGGTGACATGGTTGTTGAGGGGTTGACTTTGTTGGCTTGTTGACTTTGTTGACCGGTTGACTAAGTTGGACTAGTTGATCATCATGATGACAATGGTTATCATTTCATGGAAAAGACTTTTCACTTGCTTGTTCTCTTGTGTAATATGAGTGCATGAAATGATATAGCCATTTTGACTTAAACCGTTTACACAATACTTGATTACTATTTTTGTGATGATGGCTTTGGATTATGAGAGCCAAGAGAGAAAAGTCTTTCTCATTCTATCATTTTCATTCTCTCTCTTGTTCTTGAGCTCTCATCTTCTTCCTCTTGCTCTCCCTCTTTTTAGTCTATGGTTCACTTGTCTCATGTGTTGAGAACCGAGAACCATAGAGAAAATCCCAACACAGTCTAGTTCACAAGGTTTAGCAAACCGAGTGAACCAGTTTCTTCAAAGTACGAAGAAGAAGCCAAAGGTAGAAGCTTTCAGGTGGATCGATCTTCGGCGCAAGGAGACGACGGGGTGAAGCCGATCCGGACAACCATCGAGGCTTGAAGATGAAGGAGTTCAAGAAAGAAAGGTATAACCCCCTAACCGAGTAGTTAACAACTCCTAGTTAGGTTGTTTGTTAGATGTTTAACAAAGATCCGGTTTTGAGTCCATGTTACCACCTCTGTAAAATTGTTTTTCACCAAATTCCGCATGCCCGAAAGTACCGGAAGAGGTAGCATGGACTTACAATAACTACAATGTCAAGCTGGCATATAAGGCAAGCATACTAATATCATGTCACTACTAGCTAACATGCTAAATCAAGCAATAATTTTTTCTAAGTGTTCGTGACATGGCAATTACCGATGAAGATGTGTGTGAGCCGGCAAATAAGTGTACGTGGTACATACGCATCATCGGTAATGGTGCTGGTGTCCTAGCAGCATGATATCAATAATGGAATACGAATCACAACAGTATGCGATGCAGAGCAACAATAATAAAGTGCGGGAGCTGAACACTAAACACAATGATAGCTGAACTGCATCTAATATCATAAGAGTCATAGCTACAGCACTATAAGGCTGAGCTAAAGCTAACAGTAGGTAAGGGAAACCGCCTAACCTCTGAGTCGATACATTTATATACATATATAGTCGGTGATCCCGCCTCGATAATATCACATCCGATACCATATCTCTATAATCAGTTATTCCCAAATCAAGAGTGCGGATCAAACGTCAAAACATAGCTCGTACGTAAATCCGTCGTACGGCATCCCCAAATCTGGGTACGAGTCAATATCACATTCGTCATATCATTCATCTGGTATTCTCTATATCAAAAATCAAATCTGGGTACTGACCTACGTCTAGTACAAGCTAACATCATCACTATAATTATGATCTAACTACTGATCGACAGTCTCGTATAAATCGATATCATCGTCACATATCATCTCAAGGAGTATACATCGCCGAATGCGGCCTACCATACTAATCTTGTCATATCATATCATGTCATATCCTATCTCATATCATAATCACATGTCGATAATTTTATATATATATCACTATTCCTATGGCATCATTATCCCAAAATCCGCTAAGGCATCAAGACGTATCTCAAATATGAATTTTACCATATCACCGATATCATAATCTCGGATCAAATATCCTCAACTCATCCCAAACCCAAGTATCATCCTCAACTCCGTATGTGAGCACATAGTCCCATACCCATGTGACCACAATCAATATAGAATCCCATAACCACATATGAGATAAGGATATATGCAAGTATGTATTGTGTATATGTATGTGTAGTGCACCCACTATCCTAGGGTTTCGTAACCTTTCACCAATCCAACACACCAATATCCATTTAAACATCAATAATTAATCCCAACAACATATAATAATTGTTAGTGTGTATACGCATCCGTATACATCACTACAAACTGCGGGGGTGCAATACGCCATCCACCCGACTTCTCCCCGTAGATATAAATCTACTCACCTAGTTTTGTGCGTGTCGGTGCCGATGTCGCCATTTGCATCTCCAATGCCTCGACGCCACGTGGGGTACCTACAAGGATATCACACGCTAAAACACATAAAAACCATGTCGGAAACCAAAATGGTGCACGCTACGTCTATAAGTAAAAACCTATAGCCTTGCGTGTAAACGCGGCCAATAATCCTCTGCCGTTGGCGTCCAAATGCCACCTGACAGAAACGAATCCTCGAATACCAAAATCCATACGAAAACAAGTCGTAAATCATGCGCCGACTCAAGAAAATCACCCCAGATTCTACCCTGGTTGGAACCAGACAAAACTAGACATACCCAGGGTCAAGTTTACAGGTAAAAGAGCCGTGCACGCAAAACGAGGGGGTTTCCTACAGCTCTGGCCGCAAATTGCGGCCAGATGGAATATATCTGCGGCCAAAAAATGGAGGTTGGGGCTAGGGTTTTGGGTGTTGGTTTCTATCTGTCTGCATACCTCACTGCCAAGTCAATATTATTTTAGGAGGTCTCGGGTTGTAGCAGATACCAGAAAGGTCACAAAATCGACAAAATCGCTAAAATACGCCAAGTCGAAACTTTCAGGTAACCAACTGGGAATCTGGGGTATCTTGGTTAAACTGGTCTTAACAGCACCTAATAAGGTTACACTAACATTCAAAACCATCGCTAGGCCAAATCTCACTCAAAATCACTAAAACTAGCACTAGATCACAAATATAACACTAAATTCAGCTTTATAACCAGAACTGAGCAAGAACGGAGTTCGGTTGTGAGATTATACCTCGAGAGGGTCCTAGGATGAAGGAGAAGGGAAGATGAAGGAAGGAGGGGTGTTGGGCTGCTGCTGGACTGCTTCTGTTGCTACTGAGGTTGCTGGTGCAGCAGTTGCGGGTGCTGTTTTCAGCAGTAGTTTTGTTGATGTGGCTGATGCTTTGGTTGGGCTGGTGTTTGAAATTTGTTGGTGAGGTTGTTTTGTGGTGAAGTTGTGGTATAGTGTGGTTGTGCTATGGTGCTGGGGCAATTTCTTGCTGCTGTTGCAGCTCAGATGGGCTGCTTTTGGTGAAGTTGTTGCTGCTAATGAATATTTTTGAGTGTGTTGTTGCTGTTGCCTTGGCGGCGGCTGCTGCTTGGAATTTGTTTTGTTGATGAAGTTGCAGCAGCAGGAGTTTTGTGGCTTTGGGAGGGTGTGGTGTTGTGTGGGGTTATGAGTTTGTTGATGGGGTTGTGCTAATGTTACTGTTGAGCAGCAGCTGATGCTGCTGAAGTCTGCTGATGCATTTGCTGCTGCTGATGGTGGCTGATGTGTTACATCAGCTGCTGTTGCAGCAGTTTTGGTGGCTGAAATTGAACAATTGGGGTTGTTGTAGGGTGAAGTGTTGTAGTATAGTGGAGTGTGAGAGTGGGAGATGTGAGGTAGGATGTGAGTGATGAGAGGGAGTGATATGAGTGAGAAGGGGTGTGTAAGAGCACACAATGGACATTGGAGAATTTGATGGATCATGGCACACCCTAGCCATCTCTCTCTCTCCAACTCAATGCTCACAAGACACAAAGCCATCACGGCTCTCTCTTCTCATCACAAGGTCAACTAACCCTAATCACCCTTAGACAAGGCCAAAACCCTTAGTCAAACCAAAACAACATAACCAAAAGGTTTAAACCATCAAGCCCAATTATGTAAGTCTATGGTAGCGCCCCGGCCGTCTACAGACGCCAAATGCGGAACAAAAACTTTTTAACTGGCGCTATCGTATACTTTAACCCGGATCTGCCATTATTGCTAAACTAACAAACTGTAAAGAGTGTAGAAAGGTTATACCGAACGATCCGAGTCCTTCGTTCTTTAACCATCATCCCACGCTACGTTGCGGCTGCTCCGTTCTCGTCGATCTCCGATCTGCTCGTCCAGGTGGCACCACGTCAACGATTCTTTAAACGGTCTCCCGCCTCTGACTCGAGGCAACTCGGTCGTCAAGTTTGCTAAAAGAGACGACCAAGATTGATGTAGAGAATGAGTAGAATACTTTGTCTCCCTTCGTCCAAAACCGTGGACGGTCGGTTAATGAAGTTGCCACTCGAATCGGGTGATGGAATGAAATGAGCAATGATATTTCCATACACCACAAAGCAATCATAATCTTTTCATCAAAAAAAAAATCAAGTGAGAGTGTGAGAGAGGGGGAAGGGGCCGGCCATATATAGAGGTGGGGGGTGAGTGTAGGAGAGGGGAGGTAACCACAAGGATAAATATCTAGTGTGAACACAAATAAATATCTAGTGTGAACACAAATAAATATCTAGTGTGAACACAATAAATGCACCATGAGTCACAAGACACCTCACCGCTTCTAGAACCTCCTAGAAGTATCCACACTCATCCAAAGAAAAGATAAATCCGTCTTTAACCGAATATTAAAAGACGGCTGATAGAAAACTGGAAACTGGCAACTTCCAAAAGCGATCCCGAAACGAATTTCAGGATAACCCCGTAACTGTATAAATATACCCGCATTTGTATTACGACCGAATACAAATGCAACTGAGACAAAGATATTATATCTACTCAATATAATACTCGGATCCGGCTTAAACCAAAGCCGACCGGTATCATCTGTCCGAAATCTGACACGTGCGTAAACGCATGTGCATTTTCCGAACCCTGCCATAAAACCATACGGCCTCTACAACGTTTCTCCCGAACTTGGGAAACTGTCTGTGGGGGACTTTAATGACTCGTCAGCACCCTGGCAGTGGGTTTAACCACAAACCGTCAGCGGCACTAGCTATGCGTAACGGCTGCCCATGGACTGACCTCAAGGGAGGCCGATGAGCGAACTCACCCGGAAACCCTACTGAGCCTAACAGTGATAATGTATATACAGTCCGGTCCGTTCGTCTATGAGTATCGCATATCTGCCTAGGGGGCTAGTAATTTCAGACCCCCAATAGCAGTATAAGTCGTGTCGGAGTGTAGCCCAATAACACCCTAAGATACTACTGGAGTACCTACCAGTAAATCTCCTGCCACGGCTGTGGGCTTTGTGTAATGTCTCTCCTAGACACAGCACAATCTCACCCCCAATACCGGGAGAGACGAATCCCCTGTCGATCCGCTCACGTGCCTCCATGTGGCACGGGACTGTACCCAAAAACTACCTGTTTGCACGACTCCTTTGAGCCGTGGTAGGGTAGAAATCAAAGCACGGTGGGAACTCACACGAAATAAATGACGACCTCAGGTCGATGAACTAATCTGTACACATGTCACCAAGGAACTGCTATCTGACGATATGTATAATACCAACTAACAGATTCCCGGCGAGTCCTGTCCGGTGTACTCATAACCCAATGAGCATATGTATACATCTTAGGTGATCCAACTGACACCAGTGGCTTGTGAGACCGGCCACCGCCCCTCGTCGGGGTCTCGACTGTATACACTAGTCTACTCTGGAGTATCGATGCCCTGTCTCGAAACTCCCACGACTAGGGACCACAATTAAGGATATGCATATAAACTACCCAATATCTCACGTATATGATCGCCATCATACTGTTGGTAGTAAAGCAAGATCCTAAGGGCTCTATCAAAGTGTAACATGTAATCAGTCACCTGAATATGTATACGACTGATAAAGGCAAACCAGATAGCATACTATCATCTCGAATAAGACTGTCCTACTGGTATAGGTCCTCCGCAATCATTGCAATCACGTACCTGCGATCCAATAATTGACTATGAGGGCACTATCTCCAACAATCTCCCACTTGCACTTAAGGCTGATTATTGCGATGTCGACTACTCACAGCCCGTGTGAAACCGAACATCCAACTCCTCTACTAATCAGTTTCACAAAGCCCGTTTGTAAAACTATTGTGTTCGAGAAATAGCCTCAGTGAGTGGATCCGCCCAGAAGTTTCTTTCTATATCTCTCTTAATCTCAAGTTCGCGGAGAAAGCCATCTCCCGAATTGAGTAATACCTGTCTTAGAATATGTCTGGATATCTGATGGGACCTAGTTCATAAATGAACTCCAAATCCAAACTTCTTAGACTGTATCGATCACTGAACCTAATCAGTATCCGGCACCATGCCACCCACAGTATCCTCTTGGACCACCTGTCCATAATACTGTCCCTCGTCAGAGGGAAAACTAAAACTCTGACAATCACTCTGTCATCCACGTCACCTTTGAAGCCTGGAATGATAATCGTCTCCCGAAGGAGGCTGCCATCATCAAATCCGTAGAACATCCACTTATGTTCTAAAACTACTTCCTTATGTCTTTTCAGGATTGGATTAATACAAACTTATCGCATCTAGTGCAAAAAGAACATCTGGTGTGATACTTGACACCTCACGATTGACTCAATTGCCTAAGCAAGTGATCTGCCAATCATGCGCAGCCCTCTCCCCTTTAGTCTATACGACACCTTTAGAGAGGGTGACTCCATCACCTGCAGGTACACCACCATGCTAGGAGTCAACTATTCTAAAAACAATTAGAATATCTGTCAAAGTACCCACATTGGGAAACTACCCAAATCTAGATCTAAAACCATAGATCCAGAAACAAGAATGTCAAATATTATATCCATATCCTGTCTGGAGAAACAACTGTGTGACGACCACAGTACAACCGATCGTAGTATAGGAATTTTACTTCCTACTCTGTGTATGTCATCCAGATACCATGACATCACACCCTACTACCTTTTTAACGGATCCATCCCCTATTCTGATGAAGTCAAACCCATGACTGTCACATCAAAATTAGATGATCTATCTCCGCTGTAACTGCTCTAGTCTATAAATTGACATAAGCTACTTGCCCACTATGCTTCCGCTGCTCCCACTGACTACGACAACCCTCTGGCAGAATAATATACACGTGCACTTCTAAAGCTAGTTTAGAACGATGCTATACTTATCCTCCTGCCTGGTCTCATAGTCTGGAACAACAGTAGTGTCAAGTCTGGGTAAACAAGAACCTCCCTGTCACCGTCCTTGAGGCTACCGAAGTACCTCTCGGGTGTCTGAGGTTACCCACCATATCTGCGGAGTGGCTAATGGAATGTCAAATCTTATTGAATATATAGGTCCTATTAAATTTTCCGTAATCGTTCGCGGTTCTGGAATCACTTCCAGTTTTACCATACTCCCACTACTGTTTTCTGAAAAAATCCATTTTACTAAAACTGTGGCGAGTCAAGAACAATATCACTATTGATCTTCCAAATGGTAGAATATCAACCCTCGTCATAGCGAGGGTCAACCCACAAACAGCCATTACAGAAACATGTCCTGAGTTATCCAGTGTCTGGTTTTAAGCATATGCTGGACAACTCCCCGTACCTTAACATCGTTAAGATATGAACCATTCTATATCCAATATAGAAACTTTGGCACTAATTTAATTTGGAACCATATTCAATCATGCAGCTGTCTCCAGTGCATATCAACTTAATGGAGAGAGGCTGATCAGCATTACTCAACTTAGGAATCCTTCCAATTATGAGTAACCTGAAAGAGAAACAAGTTTCTCAAAATCATTACTATCATCTGAATACCAATCATAAGAATCTACATCTTCGATCTCTTTGAAGAATCCCGATACTTGTGATACCTGGTTCTCTACTTTATTCTTATACCCACAACTTCTCAAAACTTAGACCTTGTATTTCTACGAAACACCTGTCTAAAAACTAGAGAAGTTATAAGTAAATAGAACACAGTACGAGGACCTACCCCTTTGTCCTGATGGACACTGGACAATATACAATACTCTGTATAAGTCCGCTGAGTTGAATAACTCAAAACCTGTGCGTCGTAGGTTGAAAACTGTACCCTGGCGATTTCCTAAAATATCACCAATTACAACGAATTCCGATATAATGAGGATAATCACCTAATTCCCAATAAATTACTCCCACTCATCATCCGTAAAACCATACAGATATGAGAATGAAACCTGGTAAATACATACCCTTGGAGTAAGTATCTAATCGGGAAAACAGTTTTCGTTTAACAATGCACTGAAACATGAAAATGTTTCGTAGGGGTATCCTGGTATTCCTAGTAATGCCTCTTCCATAATCCAATTCATGACTTTAACCGTGTATTTCATTGCCATCTCTCCAAATCCCTTTATTTGTCTTTAGTCGTTACCTTCTGTACACCTTCGTTAGGCTAAATGGTTTTCTTCCTTCAATACCGTTTGTAGGGTTCCTAAGCACGCTAATGAAGTCTCACAAGGCATCAACCATGCCAATTTCAAATTTTATGAGTGCCGAGAAACCCTAATACGGATCGTTAATTAGAATTTTAGGCGAAAAATGAAACTAGTTAACAATTTAACTAAAAGAGAGAGGCTACAACCTTTGTAGATCCGGTTCTCCACTTCCTTAGCTCCACGTAGGCATCCTCTCGCTGTCCATCTCAAATTCCGGACTCAGTCGTCGGCTTGATCAGAGAAATGGGCGGGCTAGGTCGTCAGCTTCGTGCCGAAGATGATCTACGTCGAGGCATCACAAGTTCAAGCTCCAACTCCATCAAGTTGTGAAACTTGTGAAGAAAACACCCTATACTACTTGGCAAGAGGTAGAGGGTGAAGAAATAGGAGGTGGGTTCACTTTAGAATTGGATTTCTCACACTTTAGTTCAAGTTGCCATTAATGGACTTAAGCTTTTTCTTTGAAGATGAAGAAGAAGATGAAGCTAGAATATGATAAGTGTTGAAGAAAAATAGAAAAGAAAATAGATACTTATCATATACTAACTATGGTAGAGTGTAGAGAATAGACCATGGTTACTTGGAATGGTTAGGGTTAAGCATGAAGACAAGAATGGTTACAAAGTCAAAGCTTCATGAAGCTTCAACTAGAAACAAAGAAAGCCACCATTCTCTCCAAAATCTTTTCCAAATAAATGAATAAATAAATAAATGAATAAGCAAAACCCCAATCATCTTTTTAACCATGGTTTGATTCTTTACACTTAACCAATTAAACATGCATCATCAAACATGATACAAACATGTGCACAAAAGTATATCACATATACAACTTGCACATCAAGTGAGAAAATCCATTTAAAGTGAACCAATACTAGTTAATGCAAAGTAATATATCAAATATATAATTATACATTAAATCATTAAATCAACATATGATTTAACGATCCGGTCATATCGCATATAACCGACTAGTATCCTATGTATCGGCTTATCGAATCAATCCTTGATTCGATATCTAGGTTATATCGAATATAACCAATCGATACATTCATCGCGAGAATGGAATACGGTATCACATACACGCATTATTCTCGGTCCTGCACATATCTCATATGCGCTCCTATTTCGTTTCGCTTGAGCCAGGAAACCTCTGTGTAGGACTCTAAAGACTCGTCAATACGCCGGTAGCAGATGATGATCATATCAAGCACCTACAAGCCGCAAGCGGTCTGCTAAATGTAACGGCCATCCGGGTATTGAGCGATCAGAAGATCGACGAGCTAGCCCGCTCACACTCCTGTGAATCCAACCAGTAACACTTACCGTACAGTCCGGTCTGTTCGTCTGATATGTCGCATATCAAGTCTAGGGGTGGTAAACGTCAGACCCCAATAACCGATAAGTCGTGCCGATGTGAGGCTCATAACGGGTCGAAAAACTACTGGTAACACTTACCAGCAAATCTCTGATCAGCCCTGGCCAGGGACTTCCCTGTTACGGCCAATCGAGCACTGCGCAACATCAACCCCCAATACCGGGAGAGACGAAACCCCTCCTATCGCTCATTGCCTCTATGTGACTCGGGATTGTACCCAAAGACCACCATTTTGCACGCCCTCATGGACGTGGTAAGGTGGAGATCAAAGCACAGTGGGAATCACACAAGACTCTATGACGATCTCGGGTCTACAGACTAACCTACACAAGTGTCACCTGAGAACAGCCATATGACGTGAAGTATAATACCATCTGGGAGTTCTCGGCGAGTCCGTCCAGTGTACCCAGTCTACACTGAGCACCCGTCTCATGTCAAACACCAATGGATATGGGATCATCCATCGCCCATCTCATGGGTCGAGAAGCGTATACGCTAGTCTACTCTGGTATATCGATGCCCCGTCTTGATACACCCATGACTAGGGACCTTGAAGGATGTACTTATGGACTACCATGTCCCCACTAGTATGATCTGCATCATAGTCCAGGTAGTCAAGTATACATCCTAAGGGCTTTACCAACATGTAACTATAAGACAGTTTAAAGAGACAAGTGTACATGTTAAGATAAAGAGTAACCAGATAGCATACTATCATATCGAGCAAGAAAGTCATCTCTATATATGTCCAAGCATCCAATATAATATACATCATCTGTACAATACTGGCCTCTAGGGCATACACACAACTAACAATCTCCCACTTGCACTAGGGCCAGCTGCTGTAGTATCGCATACCGAGCATCCCGAAGAGTGTCTCAAACTGTATCTGGGGAATGGCCTTCATGAGTGCATCCGCCGTGTTGTTCTTCGTGTCAACTCTCCTGACCTCGATCTCCCGGCGATCAACTATCTCCCGGATCAGGTGATACCGCCTCAGAATATGCCTGGATCGCTGATGGGACCTGGGTTCCTTGGCCAAAGCCACCGCTCCATTGTTATCGCAATACAAAGGTATTGGATGCTCAATGGATGGAACCACACCAAGTTCAGTAATGAACTTCTTGATCCAGACAGCCTCTTTGGCAGCATCGTTGGCAGCGATGTATTCAGCCTCCATCGTTGAGTCTGCCACGGTTTCCTGCTTGGAACTCTTCCAGCTAACCGCCCCTCCATAAAGGGTAAAGACAAATCCCAACTGCGACTTAGAGTCGTCCTTATCACTCTGGAAGCTCGAATCGGTAAAGGACTCCACTTGGAGTTCTCCGTTACCATACACCAAGAGCATCTCTTTAGTCCTTCGCAAGTACTTGAGAATGCTCTTCACAGCTGTCCAGTGACTCTCTCCAGGATCAGCTTGATACCTGCTCACTACACTTAGTGAGTATGCCACATCGGGTCCGGTACATAGCATCGCGTACATGATAGAGCCTACTGCCGAAGCATAGGGTATCCCTTGCATGCGAGCTCTCTACAAATCAGTCTTGGAAGACATCTCTTTGGAGAGAGTGACTCCAGAGGTCGTGGGCAAGTTCCCACGCTTGGATTCTTCCATACTAAACCTCTTTAGTATGGTGTCAATGTACCTGGATTGGGACAATCCCAATATCCGTTTGGATCTATCTCTATAGATCCTTATTCCCAATATGCAGGAGGCATCACCAAGATCTTTCATTGAGAATCTTTGTGATAAGAAGAGCTTGACCATGGTTTAATCTAACCTTAGCTTTCTTCAAGTGAAGAAGAAGAAGAAGCAAGATGAATATTATGATAAGTATTTCTAAAATGAATAATAAAATCAATACTTATCATATACTAACCTTAGTTAAGTGTAGAGAATAGACCATGGTTTGTTTAAATGGTTAGGGTTAAGAATGAAGACAAGAATGGTGACTAAGTCAAAGGTTCATGAATCTTCAACAAACAAACAAACAAAGCCACCATTCATTCTTTATCTTTTCCAAAACAAATAAATAAATAAATAAATAAATAAATAAGATAATCAAAACCCTAATCATTAACTTAACCATGGTTTAATCTTTACACTTAACCAAGTTAACATGTATCATAAAACATGATATAATCATTTGCACAAAAAGTATATCACATATGCAACTTGTACAACCAAGTGAGAAAATCCTTTGTAAAGTGAACCGATACTAGTTAATGCAAAGTAATATATCATATATATAATTATACATTAAATCATTAAATCAACACTTGATTCAATGATCCGGTCATATCGTATATATAACCAACTAATATCAACAGTAACAACTTATCGAATCAACACTTGATCCGATAACCCGGCTATATCGCATATAACCGATCAATGTCACATATCGCGAGAATCGAATACAGTATCACATACTGGTATCATTCTCGGTCCCGCACATATCTCATATGCGCTCCTATTTCGTTTCGCTTGAGCCAGGAAACCTCTGTGTAGGACTCTAAAGACTCGTCAATACGCCGGCAGCAGGTGATGATCATATCAAACACCCACAAGCCGCAAGCGGTCTGCTAAACGTAACGGCCACCCGGGTATTGAGCGATCAGAAGATCAACGAGCAAGCCCGCTCACACTCCAGTGAATCCAACCACTAACACTACCGTACAGTCCGGTCTGATCGTCTGATATGTCGCATATCTCGCCTAAGGGTGGTAAACGTCAGACCCCAATAGCTCGATAAGTCGTGTCGATATGAGGTCTATAATAGTTTGAGAAACTACAGGTAACACTTACCAGTAAATCTCAGCAACCCTGGCCAGGGATTTCCGGTTATAGCCAATCGAACACTGCGCAACATCAACTCCCTATACCGGGAGAGACGAATCCCCTCCTATCGCTCATTGCCTCCATGTGATTCGGGACTGTACCCAAAAACCACCGTTTTGCACGCCCTCTTGGACGTGATAAGATGGAAATCAAAGCACAGTGGGAACCACACAAGACTCTATGACGATCTTGGGTCAACAGACTACTCTGTACCAGTGTCACCAGAGAACTGCCATCTGACGTAAGGTATAATACCATCTGGGAGTTCTCGGCGAGTCCGTCCAGTGTACCTAGTCTCCACTGAGCACCCGTATATCATCTCCGATGTCAAACACCAATGGATATGGGATCATCCATCGCCCATCTGTATGGGTCGAGAAGGTATACGCTTGTCTACTCTGGTATATCGATGCCCCGTCTCGATACACCCACGACTAGGGACCTTGAAGGATGTACTTACGGACTACCATGTCCCTACTAGTATGATCCGCATCATAGTCCAGATAGTCAAGTACACATCCTAAGGGCTTTACCAACATGTAACAGAGAGACTATCAGTGTACACGTTAAGGCAAAGATCAACCAGATAGCATACTATCATATCGAGCAAGAAAGTCCTCCCTATATATGTCCCAGCATCCACTACAATATACATCCTATGTATAGTAATGGCCTCTAGGGCATACATATAACTAACAATCTCCCACTTGCACTAGGGCCATCTGATAGCAGTGGTTGTAGTATCTCATACTCAACCATCCCATAAAAGTCTCTCTCTGGGAAAAGGCCTTTGTGAGTGGATCCGCCGTGCTGTCCTCTGAGTCTACTCTCCTAACCTCGATCACCTTGGAGATCAACTATCTCCATGATCAGGTGATACTGCCTTAGAATATGTCTGGATCACTAATGGGAATGACATTCCTTGGCATAAGCCACAACTCCATTGTCATACAATGGGAGGAACTAAGTTCATCTCATGAACAAATATACATCCAGACTGCCTCTTTGGTAGCATCTTAAGTAGCAATGTATCGAGCCTTTATCGTCTAGTATGCCACGGTATCTAGCTTGGAACTCTTCCAACATACCGTCCCTTTACTGAGGGTAAAGACAATGCCTGTGACTGACTTTCAGTCGTCCTTATCACCCTGGTACCCTTCCAGTGATTCTCCCCAGGATCGGTTGATACCATCTCACTACAACTAGTGAGAATCCTAACATCCAATTAAATCTATCTCATAGATCCAAAACTCAGGATTTAGGAGGTATCATTTTGATCCTATATGGAGAATCATTGTGATAAGCGGAGATTGACCGAGCGTAGCATAGGAAACTCCTTCCCTATCAAGATCATGTCATCCACGTACTCTATGAGGATCGTCACGATACTCCCTACTGCCTTTTTGTATATACAACGTTCATCTACCATTTTGATGAAGTCAAACTATTTGACTACTACATCAAAACAGATGTTCCAACTCCGCGATGCCTGCTTTATCCTATAAAGCATCTTGTACACGTTTCCGCTGCTCCCACTGTTTACGAAGCCCTCTGGCTGTGTACTTATAGACGCCCTCTTCTAAAACATTATTTAGAAAAGTTGTCATGACACCCAACCACCAGATATCGTAGTCATGGTATGTAGCCGTGGCAAGTAGGATTTGGATGGACTTAAGCACAGATCTTTAGAAAAAAGTTTCATCATGATCCACACCTGGTTACTGATGCAAACCTTTAACAAGTCTAGCTTTGAAAGTCTCAACCTTTCCATGTACACCAAGTAATCTTCTCAAGATATACTTGCTCCTGATGGGGATTTAACCCTTCAGATATAGCAACCAAAGTCCATACTTTGTTGGTGTATAAGGATTCCATCTCAGATCGCTAAGCATCCAGCCATTCTTATAGAGTCTTACTCCTGATGGCTAGCTCGAAACTAGTTTGGTCATCATGTCATGATGCCATCCTCGCTCCCACTGTCATAGAGTAACCGAAGTATCTCTCAGGCGGGTGAGGAACCCTACTAGATCGGCGGAGAGGCTGAGGTTCGTTGGTAACAATTGAATCCTTTGGTTCTACCAAATTATCTGCAGTTAGTTTGTATAGCTGGAACCTTTCCAGTTCTACATAACTGACCTTGCCTCGAGCTTGTCCGGATTTTGCTTTTCAGACATAGGCTGGACAACCCCAAATCTTAACTAACTTAAGAGATGGGCTCTTCCCTTATCATATCAGATATGAAGTGGTAGGCAACTGATTTGATTCGAACCCTATTCAATAGGTATGCAGCTTCTCAAGTGCATAACCCCCAAAAATGAAATAGGTAACTCGGTAGTACTCATCATAGAGCACACCTTATCATATAGGGTGTGATTGCTCCGCCCCGATATACCATCGTGCTATAGTGTATTCGGAGGAGTAATGCTGAGAGAGAATCTCATTCTCCTTTAGGATAGTCCAGGAATTTGGTGCTCAAGTATTCTCCTCCCTGATCGCATCAAAGGACATAATACTTATACCCGTATTTTGGTTCTCTACTTCTAACTTATATTCTGTGAATATCTCAAAAGGTTCGGACTTGTGTTTCAACAGGAACATAGGTCTGAATCTCGAAAAATCATCAGAGAATGTAATGAAGTACAAAGTACCATTCCTGGCATATGTAGACAGGGGACCTTACATACATCAACATGTATCATCCCAACAGTTTACTAACTCTTTCTCTGTTTCCAGTAAACAGAGCTATGATCATCGTATCTTTGTGACATGACTGGCAAGTTTCATAAGATGTAAATTCAAACTGATTTAAATATGCATCTAAAAATGTAACTTCAGCCAGTCCGATCGCATTGATATGACCTAGTCTACAAAGCCTCAAGAAGAATTCGTTCATTTCTGAACTTTTCCTCTTATGTGTGTTCTGTATACTAAGAACTGTAGTTTGATTTAGAACATCAATGCTTTTAGATAACGTGCCTGAACCGATCAACTTTTGATATAGGAAATGTTCAAAACATTATCCAACAATACAAAATTATATCCTTTCTTTACTAATAAAGAGACTGATATGATTTTGTATATCAGGTTCGGTATCTAATAACATTTGTTCAGAATCAATGTACTGGTCATACAGGGTGACAGTGACCAACAGACTTGGCTGCAACACTTGCCCTGTTTTCTGCCTCATGAAACTTATCACTCGTTCTCAGTTCTCTACCTTTCTGTAGCCCTATGTAACAGATTACATATCTGGGATCCTGATCTGGTATCACATACCCAGGACGTAAAGGATACTGAGAAACAGTTCTTTGTAATGAACACACCCGAAGATGATGCATCAGCATGCACTCTCTTCGTTTGGGCGGCACAGGAAATCTGGTATTCCCCAATTTCCTACTCTTATAATAATTATAAGTTGGAGCATGACCAACGTTCCCCAGCTCAGTATAACAAGAGGGTTCAGTCAATATTCCGTATTATTATCTTGATTAAGGCGTGATATGGTCGCTACCTGGAGAGAGAGAGAAGAAAACACTCAGCGTGCGCTCTTGCAAGAATAGATTGGTTATTATTTTATCTAATCAGGATGGCTCCCACTGCTTTTTATCAAATCTTCCTTCAAACCCTAAAAGGAAAGACTAGCCGGGATTAATTACACACTACAAGTTCGCCAATCTTTCAGCCAGGCCAGTGTCGGTACTTTGAGGGAGGTCCCCCGTGCTTTCGCACGAACCTAATTAATGTAAACCTCGTTTTCCCAGAGGCGTAACCTCGTTGACACCTTTCTAGACACCTACTTGATCGGCTAATTGTAATGAGTAAAACTCTCCCAGGAGTAACAATTACTCGCAGCGGGTATCGGGATCCAACTATCTCATAGAAGGTATGCAATCTCATTGCAAATTTCAACACTTGAAATTCCCGATAATATTTTGCCCCTAGCGTCCTATGACCTTGATGTTGGAGATAGTGCCCTCAGAGTCAATTATTAGGTCACAGGTACGTGATTGCAATGATTGATGGAGGACCTATCCCGGTAGGACAGTCTTACTCGAGATGATAGTAGGCTATCTGGTTTACCTTTATCATCGTGTACTGTTTTAGGTGACCTGACAAGTTGCTATTACACGTTGATAGAGCCCCTAGGATTCTTGCTTGACCACCAGCAGTATAAGGGCGATCATATAAGTGGGAGCTGGGGTCTATAAACATATCCTTAAATGGTCCCTAGTCGTGTGAGTTTCGAGACAGGGCATCGATACTCCAGAGTAGACTAGTGTATACAGTCGAGACCCCGACGAGGGGCGGTGGCCGGTCTCACAAGCCACTGGTGTCAGTTGGATCACCTAAGATGTATACAGGTGCTCATTGGGTTATGAGTACACCGGACAGGACTCGCCGGGAACATGCTAGTTGGTCATATACCAGACGTCAGATGGCAGTTCCCTGGTGACATGTGTGCAGGTTAGTTCATCGACCTGGGGATCGTCATTTGTCTCGTGTGAGTTCCCACTGTACTTTGATTACTACCTTACCACGGCTCAAAGGAGTCGTGCAAACAGGTTTTAGTTGGGTACAGTCCCGAGCCACATGGAGGCAGTGAGCGTATCTTCAGGGGTTCGTCTCTCCCGGTATTGGGGGTGAGGTCGCGCTGTGTCTAGGAGAGCCATTACACGAAGTCCTTGGCCAAGGCAGGAGATTTACTGGTAGGTATTCCAGTAGTATCTCAGGTGTTCTGGGCTACACTCCGACACGACTTGTACCGCTTTTGGGGGTCTGACTTTTACCAACCCCCTAGGCCCGCCATGCGATACTCATAGACGAACGGACCGGACTGTACGGATATTGTCACTGACAGGCTCAGTAGGGTTGTCGGGCTGAGTTCGCTCACAGACGTCCCTTTTAGTCAATACCTGGTAGCCCGTTACGTATTGGCTTATACCTCTGACGTGCTAGTGGTTAAATCCACAACCAAGGTGTTGACGAGTCTTTAGAGTCCCCCACATTCTGTTACTCAGCTTTCGGGCGAAAGGTTGTAGAGGCCGTATGGAGATATGGCAAGGTCCGATCAGATACGTGCGGTATTGCACGGATCAGGATAGGACAGTTTGTACTATATGCTGTATGGTAATATGGCAGGGTTCGATCAGATACGTGCGGTATTGCACGGATCAGGATCAAACAGATATTACTAGCCGGCTTTGGTATAAGCCGGATCCTAGTATAGTACAGTGCAGATTTTGTCTCATTGCATTTGTATTTCGGTCGGAATACAAATGCGGGTGTGTATGCACAGTATCGGGGTTTTCCTGTAATTTATTACAGGACCAGTTTTCTGGAGTTGCCAGTTTGCTTTCCGTTTCGGCCAATTTCCTTTGTATCGTTCATTGGCCGAAGATTGGTGGAGGAGGGCTTATTTGCATTGTTGCAAATAAGGATTTGTGGAGGGGGTCTTTGCATTTTGTTGTATCATGATAGCCTTTCCTTGACCTTGACTTCTAGCTTCATCATGCCATGACTTTTGTAGGACATGATGGTTGATGATGAGTGATGGTTGTTGGATGTGTGTTGGAATTATTTTGTGATCATTGCTTTTTCATGATAACCTTTTCCTTTCTCTCTCTTGGATGATATGAGAGGGGCTCCCATTATCTTTTGATACACTACACTCTCATTCTCTCCTCTCTTTTGAGCATGGCCGGCCACTCCCATAGTGGGCTGTCCCAAATTCTTGGTGTAGGATTTTGCTTCATTTCATGTTGCAAAAATCCCACAAGATCAATCCAAAAAGCTCCAAGTTCAATCCCTCCACCAAAAGGCAATTCCTACAACCCCAAATGAGACTTCTTCTCTAGATATTCTACAGCAAATCTTGAGCACGTCGACTAGCCAGCTTCGTGCCCGAGTTGCCTCGGCATTGAGGTGGGAGCCCGTAAAAGAAGTAGGCGATGTGGTGCACTTCCGGCGACGAGGAGGAGACGGGACTTTCCGCAAGAGATCGGGACGACGACGAGAAGACCGGAGGACTTGGATCAGTCGGTATATCTCTCTTCCCCATCTTGTAGTTAGCTAGGACTAATTAATGGTTCGATCCGGGTATTAGTGCGCGGCGGTTTGCCAGTTCAAGAAAAATTAAAGTTTATCACCGCTTCCGCATTTGGCCGTCGGATTGACGGCCGGGGCGCCGCCGTGCACTTACAGTGGTATCAGAGACTCGCCATTAACTTAGTCTAGCTTGGTTTAATGTGTTTTGCATTTCCGATCGACCAAAATTCCAAAATCTACATTTTTGCTTGCATCAGTTTTCTGTTGAAATTTTTTGGTGTCGAAAAATTTTTCAGGTTACAGAAAAGTGATGTACTGGAAAAGATAAGAGTTCTGTGAAAATTCGATGAAGTGTCTCCACAGTAGGAGCGCGGAACCACGGCCAAACACCCCCTTGGGCCGCGGTTCCGCCGCACACTATTGGGTTCACTGCACCAAATTTTTACAGAGACTTTCTGGGGTTAAAATTGGGGTTTTGGAATATTAATATTGGGCCCAGAATTTCCTGATCTGCTACAGTAGTGCTTGGGGGCCCACTTGTTAAAATTTGATCGATCGGATATTTTAAACACATTATTTCACAGTATTTACATTATATCTGCGACCGTGAATGTCACTTGATCGGTAAATCCGGTCTAACTGCTATAGCCCGGTTAGACGGATTTGCGAACGTGACTTTCACGTTGATGTTCTATTTTTGCTGTGATGTTGCGGATCGGTCGTGGGGGATAGCCTGGATGCAATGCTAGTACAGTTGTGGTTGTATTATGTACATTTGATATTGCGGGGCGAGCGTCCGACATGTGGACTGCCGTCACTGCCTGTTTGTATTATTATTTTGGGGCACGGCCAGGTTGCGGTCGATGTACCCGTTGTATGTATATTTTACTTTCTGTACTAGGATTACCCCACGGAGGGGTGCACGGATAGCCGGGTTCTAGAGGGCAACAAGCCCGCATCTCATGGCATTGAGACGGAAGGGGCTTCACTCTAGAATTGGCGGGCTATTCGCCGCACTCGTAGGGGGTACAGGTTGACCCAGGAGGGGTGCCCAAGTTGCCGGATTCCGTGAAGTGCTGGGTGGTCCATTCACGGTGCTGAAGGGGGCTGCCTCGCTTCAGGTTTTGGCGGGTAACTTGCCGCGCCCGTAGGGGTCTAGGTTTTCATTGCGCAGGCTATCCACACGACCAGGGGAACGTCGGGTTTCAGTAGTGGCTCTGTGAAACCCGGGGATCCCAGATATCTGTATTGTTTCTGTGATGCTGTACATTTTCTGTGATGTTGCATTTCTTATCACGCCTTGAGCGAATATAATATATTGGTATATATATTAGTAGATGTTGTATATGTTTTGCATCCGCGCTAGTCCAGTCCCCGCTCTGTCGTTAGTTAGCTAACCTAACGGGTAATGACGGGACCCAGTGGCGAATGCGGATGGCATATACGTACATCAGTATATTTTCGTTCTTTTTGGTGTGATCAATTGATGGGACTACGTTGATTCGGATCAATGCAAGTTAAAAACAAACCTAATCTGATGTTGTTGGAACACTTTTCAAAAAGCTGTTATTGCAAGGACGTTCACTTTTGTTTTGCATCGTGGTATTCAGTTGGAATATCCTGCTCCTCAGTCGACGAGGCAAGGGCCGAGATCCCTTCACCGGGAGTGACCCCTTGGACAGAAGTTTGCGTCAGGGCATTAACTTCACTATAGCCGATTACTTTTGCTTTGCATCACGGTATTCATTTGGAATATCCTGCACCCCATTCTACGGGGAAAGAGCCGAGATCCCTTCACCGGGAGTGACCTCTTTAGCGAAGGTTTTCGTCACTATATTTTTAAAAGCTATCATTTCATTCAACGATATCAAGTTCATTACGTTAAAGGTTTTCGCCAGAAACCATTCGTAGCCCTCCGTCATTTCAGTTAAATATTCGGTAGTATTCAAGCTATGTATTTTGACCTCACGCCAAGGCATAGTGATTGGTAGCTGCCGGGTATTTATCTGTAGCATAGATAGATGCGTTGGTTTGGGACAGTCGTACTACTATTTTGGCCTACGTCAAGGGTATGTACGGGTGGGTTCAAATTAATCTGGATAATGACGGGCAGAACTTGACATGTGACTTATGATATTTTGACCCCACGCCAAGGTCATAAGAGCATGGGGCAGAAATCACATCGGGAGTTTCAAAAGAACTGAAACTTGCCAGATATGCGCATACCTTCTGGAGTGTGGTAGCGTGAGCGGATTCCGTCACGTTATCATGTGATGATAGTTGGATCCCGATTCCCACTGATGAGTTGGTATACTCCTCGGGTGATCCCGACTAATTCTTCTTTCAGGTTTGGAGGAGAATTTGAGGTACAGTGGGAGGTTTCCAGATTAGATAAATTGGTAACCATTCTGATCTAGGTTAGAGTGCACGCTGAGTGTTTCTTTTCTCTCTCTCTTTGGCAGCAACCATTGACCCGACCCTAAGCTATGACTCAGTGACCAAGTTGACCGAACCTTCTTAACACTGGCTTTTGGATTGTCAGAGTTGCAAACCTCATTGCCACTCCTACTTTTACCCTTTTCTCCAGGACACCCCGTATTGCTACGAACGTCCACTTCCATTGGACAAAACCATCGTATGGTTAGATACGAACTCGAAAGAATTTATTCGAGGATGGTTTCAGGTTCTGGAGAAAACGGATAGGACTATTCAGTTGTCTTTTCCTTTTAGCTTCTCTCAGGTTGCGAGTACTCCTTGGTTTAGGAGATAGTACACCTATTACGCAAATTGGATAGTCTTCTTCCAAACCTTAGGCTGGTGCCGACCGGTAGGGAATGAAGAAAACCAATTAGCCTAACGATGGTATACAGAAGGTATTAAGTTAAGACAAAGCAAGGGATTAGTAAGAGGGCAAAGTAAATTGCGACTGCTATTCACGACCAAACCAAGTATTCCTTCGCCAATCCTAAATCACCTTTGTATTTCTCCAGGACACTCCGTATCACTACGAAGATCCACAGTTTATTGGATACTCCATCGTATGGTTATATACGAACTCGAAAGGAACTTGTTCCAGTTCGGGGATGGATTCTAGTTCAGGAGAAATAGGAATAAGATTTATTCAGGTGTCTTTTATCTTCACCTTCTCTCGCATTGCGAGTGTTCCTAGTATTAGGACAGTACACCCATTATGCTTACTGGATAGTCTTCTTCCAAACCATAGGCTGGTGCCGAATGGTAGGGAAGGAAGAAAACCATTTGGCCTAAAGGGGTGTGCAGAAGGTAAAGACTAAAGACATATGAAGGGATTTGGAGAGGTGGCAAAGAACTATACGGTTACAGTCGTGAATCTGGAAGAAGCATTACTAGGAATACCAGGATACCCCATCGAAACATTTCAATGTTTCAGTTTCACTGTGTACTGTTAAAGGAAAACTGATTTCCCAGTTAGACACTTGCTCCAGGGTATGTATTTACCAGGTATGATTCTCACATCTGTATGGTTTTACAGATGATGAGTGGGAGTAAGTTATTGGGAATTGGGTGATCAGCCTCATTATATCGGGATTCGTTGTAATCAGTGATATTTGAGGAAGTCACCTGGGTTGTTTGCCGGACGGCAAATATTTGGTTTTGAATATCCGCTGTTATGCACCAGTTTCAAATTGATATATCTGTACGTCTATTTTCATAGAGTGAGATATACCTTTTGATATTATGTCGATGACATTTACCTATATCAGTGGATGGTTAGGTAAGGAGCATTAAACAGCGGTGTAATTCTTCTTAACCATAAGTACAGTTTTCAACCTACGACACACAGTGAATGAGTTATCAGACTCAAGGGACTTATACAGAGTATTGTATGTTGTCCAGGGTCCATCAGGACAGAGGGGTTGGTCCTCGTACTATATTCGGTTTACTTATGACTTCTCTAGTTTTTAGACAGGTGTTTCGCGGAAACACAGGGTCTGAATTTTGAGAAGTTATAGGTATTTGAATAGAGTAGAGAACCAGGTGTAGCAAGTATCGGGATTCTTCAAAGTGATCGAAGATGTAGATACTTGGGTATGGTATTCAGTTGATAGTAATGATAAAGAGATCTTGCTTCTCTTTCAGGTTACTCATAATTGGAAGCATTCCTAAGTTGATTAACGCTGATCGGCCTCCTTCCATTTAGTTGACATGCACTGGAGACAGTTGCATGATTTGAATCTGGTTCAATTAAATCAGTGCCTCTGGTCCTATATGGGATATAGAACAGTTCGTATCTTAACGATGTTAAGGTACGGGGAGTGTCCGGCTTATGATTAAAACCAGACTCTGGACAACTCAAGGCACGCTTCTGTAATGGCTGTTTGTGGGTTGACCCAGGCTATGACGAGGGTTGACATTCTACCATCTGGATGAACAATAGCAATATTGTTCTAGACTCGCCACAGTTTTATTAAAAATGGATTTTTTCAGAAAACAGTAGTGGGAGTATGGTAGAACTGGAAGTGATTCCAGAACCACAAACGATTTCTGAAGATTTGATAAGGAACCTAAAGATTCAATCTGGATTGACATTCCATTGGCCACTCCGCAGATAAGGTGGGTAACTTCAGGCACCCGAGAGGTACTACGGTAGCCTCAAGGACGGTGACAGGGAAGTTCTTGTTTTCCCACAATTACCATTGCTGTTGTTCCAGGCTGCGAGACCCGGCGGGAGGATGAGTATAGCGTCGTTCTAAACTAGTTTTAGAAGTGGACGTCTATATGACTCTGCCAGAGGGTTGTCGTAGTCAGTGGGAGCAGCGCAAGCATTGGTGGACGAGTAGCTTATGTCTATTTATAGACTAAAGCAGATGTAGCGGATATAGATCATCTATTTCTGACGTGACAGTCATGGGTTTGACTTCATCAGAATAGGGGATGGATCTGTTGAGAAGGTAGTAGGGTGTGATATCCTGGTATTTTGATGACATACACAGAATAGGAAAAGAAACTCCTATACTACGATCGGTTATACTTTGGTCGTCACACAATAGTTTCTCCACAAAGGAAATGGATTTTATATCAGACATACTGGTTACTAGATCTATGGTTTTAGATCTAGATTTGGGTGGTTTCCCAATCAGGGTACTTGACAGCATTCTAAGAGTATTTAGGATGGACGACTCCTGGCACGGTAGTATACCTGCAGGTAATGGAGTCACCCTCTCCAAAGGTGTCTTACAGACTAAAGGGGAGAGGGACGTGCATGATTGGCAGATCACTTGCTCAGGCAATTGAATCAATCGTGAGATGTCAAGTACCACACCAGATGTTGTTCTTGCACTAGATGCAATAAGTTGACATTAATCCAATCATGGAGAAACAGTCGGAAGCAGTTTTAGAACATAAGTGGATGTTCTAGGGATATGATAACGACAGCCTTATTCGGGAGACAGTTATCATTCCAGGCTTCCAAGATGACATGGACGACAAGGAGGTTGTCAGAGTTATAGTTTTTCCTTCTGATGAGGGGCAGTATTTTGGACAGGTGGTCCAAGGCAATACTGAGGGTGGCAAGGCGCAGGATACTGATTAAGTTCAGTTGACGATACAGTCTAAGAAGTTTGGATTTTGAGTTCATTTATGAGCTATGTCCCATCAGACATCCAGACACATTCTAAGACAGGTATTGCTCATTTCGGGAGATGTTTTTCTCCGCGAACTTGAGATATAGAGAGACATAGAAAGAAACAACAAAGCGGATCCACTCACTAAGGCTATTCCTTGAACGCAATAGTTTCGCAAACGAGCTTTGTGAGACTGACTAGTAGAGGAGTTGGGTGTTCGGTATCACACGGGCTGTGAGTATGCGACATCGCAATAATTAGCCTTGAGTGCAAGTGGGAGATTGTTGGAGATAGTGCCCTCAGAGTCAATTATTAGGTCACAGGTACGTGATTGCAATGATTGATGGAGGACCTATCCCGGTAGGACAGTCTTACTCGAGATGATAGTAGGCTATCTGGTTTACCTTTATCATCGTGTACTGTTTTAGGTGACCTGACAAGTTGCTATTACACGTTGATAGAGCCCCTAGGATTCTTGCTTGACCACCAGCAGTATAAGGGCGATCATATAAGTGGGAGCTGGGTCTATAAGCATATCCTTAAATGGTCCCTAGTCGTGTGAGTTTCGAGACAGGGCATCGATACTCCAGAGTAGACTAGTGTATACAGTCGAGACCCCGACGAGGGGCGGTGGCCGGTCTCACAAGCCACTGGTGTTAGTTAGATCACCTAAGATGTATACAGGTGCTCATTGGGTTATGAGTACACCGGACAGGACTCGCCGGGAACATGCTAGTTGGTCATATACCAGACGTCAGATGGCAGTTCCCTGGTGACATGTGTGCAGGTTAGTTCATCGACCTGGGGATCGTCATTTGTCTCGTGTGAGTTCCCACTGTACTTTGATTACTACCCTACCACGGCTCAAAGTAGTCGTGCAAACAGGTTTTAGTTGGGTACAGTCCCGAGCCATATGGAGGCAGTGAGCGTATCTTCAGGGGTTCGTCTCTCCCGGTATTGGAGGTGAGGTCGCGCTGTGTCTAGGAGAGCCATTACACGAAGTCCTTGGCCAAGGCAGGAGATTTACTAGTAGGTATTCCAGTAGTATCTCAGGTGTTCTGGGCTACACTCCGACACGACTTGTACCGCTTTTGGGGGTCTGACTTTTACCAACCCCCTAGGCCCGCCATGCGATACTCATAGACGAACGGACCGGACTGTACGGATATTGTCACTGACAGGCTCAGTAGGGTTGTCGGGCTGAGTTCGCTCACAGACGTCCCTTTTAGTCAATACCTGGTAGCCCGTTACGTATTGGCTTATACCTCTGACGTTCTAGTGGTTAAATCCACAACCAAGGTATTGACGAGTCTTTAGAGTCCCCCACATTCTGTTACTCAGCTTTCGGGCGAAAGGTTATAGAGGCCGTATGGAGATATAGTAAGTTCCGATCAGATACTTGCGGTATTGCACGGATCAGGATCGGACAGTTTGTACTATAGGCCGTATGGTAATATGGCAGGGTTCGATCAGATACGTGCGGTATTGCACGGATCAGGATCGAACAGATATTACTAGCCGGCTTTGGTACAAGCCGGATCCTAGTATAGTACAGTGCAGATTTTGTCTCATTGCATTTGTATTTCGGTCGGAATACAAATGCGGGTGTGTATGCACAGTATCGGGGTTTTTCTGTAATTTATTACAGGACCAGTTTTCTGGAGTTGCCAGTTTGCTTTCCGTTTCGGCCAATTTCCTTTGTATCGTTCATTGGCCGAAGATTGGTGAAGGAGGGCTTATTTGCATTGTTGCAAATAAGGATTTGTGGAGGGGGTCTTTGCATTTTGTTGTATCATGATAGCCTTTCCTTGACCTTGACTTCTAGCTTCATCATGCCATGACTTTTGTAGGACATGATGGTTGATGATGAGTGATGGTTGTTGGATGTGTGTTGGAATTATTTTGTGATCATTGCTTTTTCATGATAACCTTTTCCTTTCTCTCTCTTGGATGATATAAGAGGGGCTCCCATTATCTTTTGATACACTACACTCTCATTCTCTCCTCTCTTTTGAGCATGGCCGGCCACTCCCATAGTGGGCTGTCCCAAATTCTTGGTGTGGGATTTTGCTTCATTTCATGTTGCAAAAATCCCACAAGATCAATCCAAAAAGCTCCAAGTTCAATCCCTCCACCAAAAGGCAATTCCTACAACCCCAAATGAGACTTCTTCTCTAGATATTCTATAGCAAATCTTGGGCACGTCGACTAGCCAGCTTCGTGCCCGAGTTGCCTCGGCATTGAGGTGGGAGCCCGTAAAAGAAGTAGGCGATGTGGTGCACTTCCGGCGACGAGGAGGAGACGGGACTTTCCGCAGGAGATCGGGACGACGACGAGAAGACCGGAGGACTTGGATCAGTCAGTATATCTCTCTTCCCCATCTTGTAGTTAGCTAGGACTAATTAATGGTTCGATCCGGGTATTAGTGCGCGGCGGTTTGCCAGTTCAAGAAAAATTAAAGTTTATCACCGCTTCCGCATTTGGCCGTCGGATTGACGGCCGGGGCGCCGCCGTGCACTTACACTTGACGCAGGCCAACATACCATAGTGCGCGAGTCAAGTTCAACCCGTCATTTCCTGATTGAATTAAACCCACCCGCACGACCCTTGACGCAGGCCAACAAAGTCGCACGACTACCCTAATCCAATCTGCATCATATACATAAGCAGATAAATACTAGTTAGCTACCGCACACTACGCCTTGACGCAGGCCAACAAACGTAGCACGAATACTAACTACCACTTATCTGAAATGACGGAAGGCTACGACAGGTTTTTATGAAAACCTATTGCGTAATGAACTTGATATCGTTGTAGAATCAAATGATTTTAAAAATGGAGTGCTTTTGAGGCTTTTCTAGTTTTGCTAAAGGAGTCACTCCCGGTGAAGGGATCGTCGGTCCTTTCCTCGTCGAATGAGGTACGGGATATATCATATATATCACTGTGCAAAGCAAAAACACTTAAAAGCAATCAAAAGACAAACCGAGTGTGTAGCATCTGCCAGTTATTGCTAAAGGATTCACTCCCGGTGAAGGGATCTCGGTCCTTTCCTCATCGAATAAGGTGCAGGATATATCACATATACCGCTGTGCAAAGCAAGAACTGTAGCTACCTGTTTTATTTTTGAAATTCGATTCCACA
The DNA here is from genome assembly GCA_030015575.1 of Agapanthus africanus. NCBI lineage: Eukaryota > Viridiplantae > Streptophyta > Magnoliopsida > Asparagales > Amaryllidaceae > Agapanthus > Agapanthus africanus. The sequence goes on along the minus strand of CM057343.1, from coordinate 246,905,214 downwards.
ACATCTTAGGTTTCTTTTCTTTCATTAATCACATTAATGAAGTCTCATCATTTAAGTACCTAAATATCACAGATAAATACGACGTACACTTATGCCATCCGCATTCGCCTCGATGTCCCCTCGTGCACCGTTAGCTTAGGTAACTAACGGCAGAGCGGGGCAGGGCTAGCGCGGGTGTAAAACATAAGTAACGCCTATATAATATATCATATATACTATATTCTGTATCTATCACAGAACATCACATGATCACATCACAGATATCGCAGCAGAAGAAACATATGAAATATTGGATATACTAGGACGTCCGTGTTTTCAATACGAGCCAGTAAAAAACACGGATTCCACGGTCGTGATGAATAGCCAAACCCACACCCCTAGACCCCTACGAGAGCGGCAAGCAACCCTACCAATTCTAGAGTTAGGAGACCCGGACTCGACTCCTCGAGTTGGTCTCCCACTGGACTCCAGAACCCGGTTACTTGTGCTCCCCTCCTTGGGTCTATCCTAGTGCGGAAAAGTAAATAATATACAAACGGTGACACCTTCCGCAACCTGGAAGTGCCCCAATAAAAGAATATTACATACAAGTTTTTACATGAATGAAAATGAAAAACACTCATCTCACATAAAAAACCCCGGCTATTCAAACACGACGATCCAATATAACATATCCAGCAACACATAACATCACATGTCATCATCGTAAGTAAATATGCGCATCCCAATTGTCGTTGACATATAGCAACGAAACCGGCTATATCACATATTACACTTACGGTCACAGAAAAGAAAGTGTAAAACTACAACAGTTGGAATCCGCAACCTCCATAGACATCGCATGCCTAATCAAATGAATTCCTTAGACATCGCATGCCTAACAATTATAAACCCCACATTTTAGTCTCAAAATCGAAAACACTTTTCAATATCAAGTCGGGCAATTCAACAAGATTCCCGACATCCTGATCGAATGCTCGTCGCAAACTTTAGTAGACGGCCGCACCCCCGATACCGTCGATGAAGTGCACCGAGGCGGAACACCGCTGCCGCGAGCACCCGAACGGATGCTTTCGGCGACGGGGTTCTCCTACATTCACTTGGTCGGGGCTATAGAGTGAGGCTGTCTATTAAGTTTATCCGGCGAGTATCCGCGTACGCTACGTGATTGCGACGGACTTTTGATCACATCAAAATTCCGTGGCAACCGATCAAGTGAGACTAAACTGCTATGTTTATAACATTCATTCAGTTATCTCATAACTACTTGTGAATTCCAATTATTGTATCACATTCCGGATAAATAGAAAATGTTAAACTTTTCGATCAAACAGTCGAACACCCAAGTTTTCTCGGTATAGATCAACACATGAAATAAGTCTAACAACATTCAGTTCGTGCCTCAGTACCAACCGTCCAGCCGTAGAAGGGTCAAGCCAACGCCTCACATGTGGCACGCCGTACTGCCCCAAACCCGAAGGTTCAAAGGGCAGTTCAAGACGGTCACATAATCTAGTTAAGGTTTGTTGTCTTCTAGAGGGTCCATCGCGTTACTTGCACTACTTAGAACGTCGTTAAACCACGGAAAAATCCAACATTTGGAAATTTTCCGGTAGGGGAAAAAGTGGGTATTTATATCCGGTCGAACTTTTTAACATATTCTAAAAATACCCGGAAAAACACACTGACAAAATTAGACAATCCGATCGAACCGAAACCGTAACCCTAATATTGCTCTCTGTACATTTTTGAAAATCATGGTTTTTGAGAATTAAAAATATGCAGAAAACTCAGTAGAAGATTCTAAGAATTACTGTATAAAATGGGGCCCCCCGGATCTACAAAGGTTGCATTTCCGTTCTCTTAGTAAAGTAGTTTACTAGTTGCATCTTTTCGCCTAAACTTCTAGCCAACGATCCGTATTAGGGTTTCTCGGCACCGTAAAATTTGAAATTAGCATGGTTGATGCCTTGTGAGACCTTTTGTGAGTGCCTAGGAACCCTACAGTGGTATCAGAGCACAGTGGGAACCACACAAGACTCTATGACGATCTCGGGTCAACAGACTACTCTGTACCAGTGTCACCAGAGAACTGCCATCTGACGTAAGGTATAATACCATCTGGGAGTTCTCGGCGAGTCCATCCAGTGTACCCAGTCTCCACTGAGCACCCGTATATCATCTCCGATGTAAAACACCAATTGATATGGGATCATCCATCGCCCATCTGTATGGGTCGAGAAGGTATACGCTAGTCTACTCTGGTATATCGATGCCCCGTCTCAATACACCCACGACTAGGGACCTTGAAGGATGTACTTACGGACTACCATGTCCCCACTAGTATGATCCGCATCATAGTCCAGATAGTCAAGTACACCTCCTAATGGCTTTACCAACATGTAACAGAGAGACTATCAGTGTACACGTTAAGGCAAAGATCAACCAGATAGCATACTATCATGTCGGGCAAGAAAGTCCTCCCTATATATGTCCCAGCATCCACTACAATATACATCCTATGTATAGTAATGGCCTCTAGGGCATACATATAACTAACAGAACCATCCCTGGCATGTGTAGACATGGGACCGCATACATCACTATGTATTAGTCCCAAGAGTTCGGTAACTCTTTCTCCGTGTCCCGTAAACGGTGTTTTGGTCATCTTACCTTTGAGACATGACTGGCAAGTGTCATAAGATGAAAATTCGAATGGTTTCAAATATCCATCTTTATGCAACTTTGCCAGTCGTGTCACATTGATGTGACCCAGTCTACAATGCCATAAGAAGGATTCGTTCAGTTCTGAACTCTTCCTCTTGTGTGTGTTTGTTATGCTCAGAACTGTTGATTGATTTAGAACATAAATGCTATTGCACAACGTGCCTGATCCAACCAACTTTTGGTTACGGAAAATGTTCATAACATTATCCTGTAATACAAAATTATATCCCACTTTACTCAATAAAGAAACCGATATAATGTTGCATATCAGGTTCGGCATGTAATAGCATTCGTTCAGAACCAATGTATTACCAGTTGGTAATACAAGGTGATATTCCCCGACAGTCTTAGCTGCAACAATTGCACCATTTCCAACTCTAATGTCTTTATCATCTTCTCCAAGTTCTCTACCTTTTCTAAGCCCATGTAACTGATTACATATATGGGATCCTGACCCGGTATCTAATACCCAGGACGTAGGGCAAATGGAGAAACAGTTCTCTGTAACGAACACACCCGAAGAAAATGCATCATCATGTACTTTCTTCAATCGGGTGGCATGGGAATCCTGGTATTCCCCTATATCCTGTTCATTCCTATAACTCTTATAAGAAAGAACGGAACCAACGTTCCCCAGCACAGTATAACATGCGGGTTCGGTCAATACATCCATATTATTATCTTTATTAGGGCATGACATGGTCGCTACCTGGAGAGAGAGAGAAGAAAACACTTTAGCGTATGCTCTTGCAAGATCAGATTGGTTATTATCTTATCTAATCAGGATGGCTCCCACTGGTTTTTATCAAATCTTCCTTCAAACCCTAAAAAGAAAGACTAGCCGGGATTAATTACACACTACAAGTTCGTCGATCTTTCAGCCAGGCCAGTGTCGGTACTTTGAGGGAGGTTCCCCGTGCTTTCGCACGGACCTAATTAATGTAAACCTCGTTTTTCCAGAGGCGTAACCCCGTTGACACCTTTCTAGACACCTACTCGATCAGCTAATTATAATGTGTAAAACTCTCCCAGGAGTAACTCTTACTCGCAGTGGGTATCGGGATCCAACTATCTCATAGAAGGTATGCAATCTCATTGCAAATTTCAACACTTGAAATTCCCGATAATGCTTTTGTCCCTAACGTGCTATGACCTTGACGAAAGCCAACAAACCACAGCCCGCTAATCAAGTTCAACCCGTACATTTCTTGACTGAATTAAACCCACCCGCACGACCCTTGACGAAAGCCAACAAAGTGTTAAACATGTTTAAGGATGATTAAATGGGATTAGGGTTTGATTAGGGTTAGCTTCTTCTTGTTCATTCTAGAAGCTTTGATTTTGTCTTGGTTAAGATATTATGGTTGAATCTCCCACTTGCACTAAGGCCAGCTGCTGTAGTATCTCATACCTAGCATCCCGAATAATCTCTCAAACTGTATCTGGGGAATGGCCTTCGTGAGTGGATCCGCAGTGTTGTCCTTCGTATCTACTCTCATGACCTCGATCTCCCGGCGATCAACTATCTCCCTGATCAGGTGATACCGCCTCAGAATATGTCTGGATTTCTGATGGGATCTGGGTTCCTTGGCCAAAGCCACAGCTCCATTGTTATCGCAATACAGAGGTATTGGATGCTCAATGGATGGAACCACTCCAAGTTCAGTGATGAACTTCATCCAGACAGCCTCTTTGGCAGCATCGTTGGCAGCGATGTATTCAGCCTCCATCGTCGAGTCTGCAACGGTATCCTGTTTGGAACTCTTCCAACATACCGCCCTTCCATTGAGGGTAAAGACAAAACCCAAATGCGACTTAGAGTCGTCCTTATCACTCTGGAAGCTGGAATCGGTAAAGGACTCCACCCGGAGTTCTCCATTACCATACACCAAGAACATGTCTCTAGTCCTTCGCAAGTACTTGAGAATGTTCTTCACAGCTGTCCAGTGACTCTCTCCAGGATCTGCTTGATACCGACTCACTACACTTAGTGAGTATGCAACATCGGGTCTGGTATATAGCATCGCATACATGATAGACCCTACTGCCGAAGCATAGGGTATCCCTTGCATGCGAGCTCTCTCCAAATCAGTCTTGGGAGACATCTCTTTGGAGAGAGTGAGTCCAGAGATCGTGGGTTGGTTCCCACGCTTGGATTCTTCCATACTAAACCTCTTTAGTATGGTGTCAATGTACCTGGATTGGGACAATCCCAGTATCCGTTTGGATCTATCTCTATAGATCCTAATCCCCAATATGCATGAGGCATCACCTAGATCTTTCATTGAGAATCTTTGTGATAAGAAGAGCTTGACTGATTGCAGCATAGGAATATCATTTCCTATCAAGAGTATGTCATCCACGTACAATACGAGGAAGACAACCTTACTCTCTGCTACCTTCTTATAGATACAAGGTTCATCTATGTTTTTGATGAAGTCAAACTCTTTGACTGTTACATCAAAACAGATGTTCCAACTCCGCGATGCTTGCTTTAACCCATAAATGGATTTAAGCAGCTTGCACACCTTTCCGCTGCTCCCACTATCTACGAAGCCCTCTGGCTGAGTCATGTACACGCGCTCTTCTAAATCACCATTTAGAAAGGCGGTCTTAACATCCATTTGCCAAATTTCGTAGTCATGGTATGCAGCAATGGCAAGTAAGATCCGGATGGACTTAAGCATAGCCACTGGAGAAAAGGTTTCGTCATAATCCACACCTGGTCGTTGACGAAATCCCTTTGCTACAAGTCTAGCTTTGAAAGTCTCAACTTTTCCATCTACACCAAATTTCTTTTTAAAAATCCACTTGCTCCCAATGGGTTTTACCCCTTCAGGAGCATTTTCCAAAATCCATACTTTATTGGTGTACATGGATTCCATCTTAGATCGCATTGCATCCAGCCATTTCACAGAGTCACCACTCGTGATGGCCTGCTCGAAACTAGTCGGGTCATCATTTTCCATGATGCAATCCTCGCTTCCACCATCAATGAGAAAACCGTAGTATCTCTCAGGCGGATGAGAAACCCTACTAGATTGGCGGAGAGGCTGGGGTTCGTCGGGTACTACTGAATCCTCTAGTTCTACTAAATCTTCAGTTGCAATTTGTGTTTCTGGAACCTCTTCCAGCTCTACCTCTTTGCCACTAATTTCTTTTGCAAGAAATTCCTTTTCTAAAAAGGTGGCATATTGAGAAACAAACACTTTTTGTTCCTCAGCGTGATAGAAAAAATATCCTTGAGAATTCTTAGGATATCCCACAAATTTGCAAAGAACTGATCGTGCCTCGAGTTTGTCTGGATTTTGTCTTTTGACATAGGCCGGACAACCCCATATCTTAACTCGTTTAAAATATGGTCTCTTCCCACTCCATATCTCATATGGTGTGGTAGGTATAGATTTAGACGGAACTAGATTCAATATGTATATGGCTGTCTCAAGCGCATATCCCCAAAAGGAAATAGGTAACTCAGCATCGCTCATCATAGATCGCACCATATCTAATAGTGTCCGATTCCTTCGTTCCGATACACCGTTGTGCTGTGGTGTATATGGAGGAGTAAGCTGAGAGAGAATCCCATTCTCTTTTAGATAATCTAGGAACTCACTGCTTAAGTATTCACCTCCTCGATCAGATCGAAGAATTTTAATACTTTTGCCCGTTTGGTTCTCTACTTCATTCTTATATTCTCTGAATTTCTCAAAAGCTTCAGACTTGTGTTTCATCAGAAACACATGTCCGTATCTAGAGAGATCGTCAGTGAATGTAATGAAGTAGGAAGAACCGTTCCTGGCATGAGTAGACATGGGACCGCATACATCACTATGTATTAGTCCTAAGAGTTCAGTAACTCTTTCTCCGTGTCCACTAAACGGAGCTTTGGTCATTTTTCCTTTGAGACATGAATGGCAAGTATCATAAGATGATAATTCGAACGGATTCAAATAACCATCCTTATGTAACTTAGCCAGTCGTGTCGCATTGATATGACCAAGTCTACAATGCCACAAGTAGGATTCGTTCATTTCTGAACTTTTCCTCTTGTGTGTGTTTTGTATATTCAGGACTGTATTCTGATTCAGAATGAATATGCCATTATGTAACGAGCCTGATGCAATCAACTTTTGATCTAGGAATATGTTCATAACATTATCCTTTACTACAAAATTATATCCTTCTTTACTTAATAAAGAAACTGATATAATGTTGCACATCAAGTTCGGTATATAATAGCACTCATTTAGAATCAGTGTATTACGACTTGGCAATACAAGGTGATATTCGCCAACTGCTTTGGCTGCAATACTTGCACCGTTCCCTACTTGAACGGAATGATCACCTTTTCCCAGTTCTCTACCTTTACGTAGCCCATGTAACTGTTTACATATGTGGGATCCTGATCCGGTATCTAATACCCAGGACGTAGGGTGAACTGAGAAACAGTTCTCAATAACTAACACACCCGAAGAAGATGCATCAACATGCATGTTCTTTTGGGCGGTTTGAGAATCTAGATATTCTTCTATTCCCTGTTCAGTCTTATAACTCTTATAAGAAAGAACGGGTCCAACGTTCCCCTGCTCAGTATAATAAGCGGGTTCAGTCAATACATCCATATTATTATCTTGATTATGGCCTGACATGGTCGCTACCTGGAGAGAGAGAGAAGAAAACACTTTAGCGTATGCTCTTGCAAGATTAGATTGGTTATTATCTTATCTAATCAGGATGTCTCCCACTGTTTTTATCAAATCTACCTTCAAACCCTAAAAGGTAAGATTAGCCGGGATTAATTACACCCTATAATTTCGTCAATCTTTCAGCCAGATCAGTGTCGGTAGTTTGAGGGAGGTTCCCCGTGCTTTCGCACGGACCTAATTAAAGTAAACCTCGTTTTCCCAGAGGCGTAACCCCGTTAACACTTTTCTAGACACCTACTTGATCGACTAATTGTCCTGTGTAAAACTCTCCCAGGAGTAACTCTTACTCGCAGTGGGTATCGGGATCCAACTATCTCATAGAAGGTATGCAATCTCATTGCAAATTTCAACACTTGAAATTCCCGATAATATTTTGCCCCTAGCGATCTATGACCTTAACTAAGTCAACAAACCATAAATCGCAAGTCAAGTTCAACCCGTACATTTCCCGATTGAATTAAACCCACCCGTACGACCCTTAACTGAGTCAACAAGGCCGTACGAATACCCTAATCCAATCACATCTCATGTTATAGCAGATAAACATTACTTAGCTACCGTACACTATGCCTTAACTAAGACAACAAACATAACACGAATACTAAATAATATCTATCTGAAATGACGGAGGGCTACGCAGGTTTTTCAGAAAACCCTGAGCGTAATGAACTTGATATCGTCGTAGAATCATGTAGTTTTTGAAAAACGAGTGTTTTTTAGGCTTTTCTTGGTTTTGCTAAAGAGGTCACTCCCGGTGAAGGGATCTCGACTCTTTCCTCATCGAATAAGGTGCAGGATATATCATATATATCACTGTGCAAAGCAAAACTCTAAAAGCAATCAAAAGACAAACCGGGTTTTGTAGCATCTGCCAGTTTCGCTAAAGAGGTCACTCCCGGTGAAGGGATCTCGGCTCTTTCCCCATCAAATAAGGTGCAGGATATATCATATATATCACTGTGCAAAGCAAAACTGTTGCTACCCTTTTTATCAAGTTTTGATTCTACAACATCTTTAGGTTTCTTTTCTTTTTATTAATCTCATTAATAAAATCCCATCAGCTTATGCTTCCTAAGCATCACAGATAAATACGACGTACACTTATGCCATCCGCATTCGCCTCGATGTCTCCTCGTGCACCGTTAGGTTAGGTAACTAACGACAGAGCAGGGCAGGGCTAGTGCGGGTGTAAAACATAAGTAACATCTATATAATATATCATATATACTATATACTGTATCCATCAGAACATATCAAATGATCACATCACAGATATCGCAGCAGAAACATAGATATAATGTGGGATATACTAGGACGTCCGTATTTAGTACTTAGCCAACAATAGAAAATACGGATTCCACAGTCGCGATGAATAGCCAAGCCCACACCCTGGACCCCTACGAGAGCGGCAAGCGACCCTACCAATTCTGGAGTTTAGGAGACCCGGTCTCGACTCCTCGAGATAGCCTCCCACTGAACCCCAGAGCCCGGTCACCTGTGCTCCCCTCCTTGGGTCCATCCTAATGCGGAAAAGTAAATAATATACAACACTGGTGGCATCAACCTCAACCTGGAAGTGCCCCAAATAAAAGAATATTACATTACAATTGAATTTACATGAATGAAAATATAAAACTCTCATCTCACATAAAACCCCCGGCTATTCAATCGCGACAATCCTGCACATCATATCTCAGCAACACATAATATCACATATCATCAACGTAAGTAAGTATGCATACACCGATCGTCGCCGATGTATAGCAATGAAGACCGGCAATACAACTACATACTACACTTACGGTCACAGAAAAGAAAGTGTAAAACTACAATATTTGGAATCCACAATCACTTTAGACATCGTAAATCCGAAATATCACATACTTCGCATTTCATGCCTAACTCTATGAATTCCATATATTGTATCACATTCCAGATAAATAGACAGTATTAAAATTTTCGAACAGATAATCAAATACTCAAAATTTCCCAAAGTGCTCAACACTTGAGCGGAGTTCAAATAATCCCAGAATATGTCATAGTACCAGTGATCCAGCCGTAGAAGGGTCAAGCCAACGCCTCACATGTGGCACGCCGTACTGCCCCAAACCCGAAAGTTCAAAAGGCAGTTCAAGACGGTCACATAATCGAGTTAAGGTTTGTTGTCTTCTAGAGGGTCCACCGCTTAACTTGTACAATTTTTCCGAAAGATTTAAACCCAAAAAAAAAAATTCAACACTTGAAATTTTGCCGTTCCGGGATAAAGTGGGTTAATGATATCCGTTCAAATAGTTTAACAGTTTCTAAATATCCGGAAATGAAAACGAATTTAAATATTCCGATCGAATCTACGATTACAAAAGAAACCCCAGAATACTCAACACTTGAGTCAGAATAAAAATACCCATAAAATAGTAAATACAGATACAAGAATTACTGTGCAAAAACCCGTGCCTAATACACTTATACCGCCGCGGAACCGCCGCCAATGGGGGTCTTTGCCGCGGTTCCGCGGCCACGTGGTCGAATTAGAGGCACGAATTTCACAGTAATTCTTATCTTTTCTTGCTGTATTTTTCAGGTATTTTTAATTCAGAAAAACCCCAGATTTTGAAAAATTTCCAGAGAGGGGGTAAATTTCGTCGGTTCGGGTTCGATCGGAGTTTTAACTTCGTAAACACGTCGCCTAATGCTCTAGCTAGGCTCTGATACCACTGTAGGGTTCCTAGGCACTCTTGTGAAGGTTCATAAGGCATCAAACATGCCCGGATTAAATTTTAGACGTGCCGAACAACCCAAAGACGGGATCTTTGCTAGATTATTAGGGTTTAGCATGCAAGATGATATATTTATAGCTAAGTGTGAGGGATTACAACCTTTGTAGTCCGCTCCTTCGCTTCACAAGCTCCGAGTAGAAGTCCCTTCGCCGCGATCCACGATCTCCCGGACTCAAGAGAGGCTCCACGACTCGAACGATCCATGCTAGCTTGAAGTGTTCCGAATCTCCGATGATCTACGTCGAAGTTGGAAAAACCCAAGCTTTCTCACTCTAAAGAGATGAACACCCTAATCTCATGGGCTAGATGAGATGAGGATGAGGGAGAAGTATTTATGCTTTCTTTTTATTCACTTTCTCACTTGAAATCATCACTAAAGAATTAACTAGTAAGTATTTTCTTTTAGAACTCAAGAGAGAAGAAGATGATCATCAAAAAGATAATCCTTTTGTGATGAATAGGAAAGAAAACTATATGATTGATATATCAACCATGGTCAAGGATGATAGGCTAAGAAGTTATAGAGAATAAACTAGGGTTAGGGTTTGGTTAGGTTAGAAATGAGTCATGGAAAAATATCAACCATAATATCTTAACCAAGACAAAAGCAAAGCTTCTAGAATGAACAAGAAGAAGCTAACCCTAATCAAACCCTAATCCCATTTAATCATCCTTAAACATGTTTAACAATAAATCATATCATATCACAATAATATATATCACATATATATATTATATATTTGCAACAAAAGAAAATAATACAATTAACATATATCGCATATATATCAATGTATCATCAAGTGAGAAAATGAAACAATAAAGCGAGCCAATATTAGATAATGTAATACAATATATCATATATATTATTATACATTAAATCATCGAATCAACACTTGATCCAACGATCCGGCTATATCGAATATAACCGGCTAATATATCATGTACCGATTCATCAAATCAACACTTGATCCGATGTCCCGATTCATATCAAAATATCGCGAGAATATAATACGGTATCTCATATCGCATTATCCTCGATCCTGCACATATCACATATGTGCCTCTACTCCGTTTCGCCTGAGCCAAGAAACCTCTGTGTAGGACTCTAAAGAATCGTCAATACGCCGGTAGCAGGTGATGATCATATCAAATACCCACAAGCTGCAAGCGGTCAGCTAAACGTAACAGCCACCCAGGTATTGAGCGATTAGAAAATCAACAAGCTAGCCTGTGCGTTCTCCTGTGAATCCAATCAGTAACACTCCCGTACAGTCCGGTCTGTTCGTCTGATATGTCGCATATCAAGTCTAGGGGTGGTAAACGTCAGACCCCAGTAACCGATAAGTCGTGTCGATGTGAGGCTCATAACAGGTCGAGAAACTACTAGTAACACTTACCAGTAAATCTCTATATCAGCCCTGGCCAGGGACTTCCAGTTATAGCCAATCGAACACAGCACGACATCAACTCCCTATACCGGGAGAGACGAATCCCCTCCTATCGCTCATTGCCTCCATGTGATTCGGGACTGTACCCAAAAGCCACCATTTTGCACGCCCTTGTGGACGTGGTAAGGTGGAAATCAAAGCATAGTGGGAATCACACAAGACTCTATGATGATATCGGGTCTACAGACTACCCTGTACCAGTGTCACCGGAGAACTGCCATCTGACGTGTGGTATATCACCAACTGGGAGTTCTCGGCGAGTCTGTCCAGTGTACCCAGTCTCCACTGAGCACCTATACACCATCATTGATGTCAAACACCGATGGATATGGGATCATCCATCGCCCATCATATGGGTCAAGATGCGTATACGCTAGTCTACTCTGGTGTATCGATGCCCTGTCTCGATATACCCTCGACTAGGAACAGTTATAGGATGTACTCATCGACTACTATGGCCCCACTAGTATGATCTCATCATAATCCTAGTAGTCGAGTACATATCCTAAGGGCTTTATCAACATGTGAGAGAAAAACAGTAAACCAATACAAGTCAACATGTTAAGATAAAGTGAAACCAAATAGCATACTATCATGACGAGCAAGAAAGTCCTCTCTGTATATATCTAAGCATCCATCATAATATACATCAAATGTACAACAATGGCCTCTAGGGCATATACATAACTAACACAAAGCCGTACGACTACCCTAATCCAGTCGCATCATATGCAGCAGATAAGCAGCACATAGCTACCGCACACTACACCTTGACGAAAGCCAACAAATGCAGCACGAATACTTTATGCAACTTATCTGAAATGACGGAGGGCTACGCAGGTTTTTCTGAAAACCATGAGCGTAATGAACTTGATATCGTTGTAGAATCAAATGAAGTTTTGATATGGAGTGATTTTGAGGCTTTTCTAGTTTTGCTAAAGGGGTCACTCCCGGTGAAGGGATCGTCGGCCTTTTCCTCGTCGAATGAGGTGCGGGATATATCATATATATCACTGTGCAAAGCAGAAACTATAGAAGCAATCAAAAGTCAAACCGAGTGTGCAGCATCTGCCAGTTATTCGCTAAAGGAGTCACTCCCGGTGAAGGGATCTCGGTCCTTTCCTCATCGAATAAGGTGCAGGGTATATCATATATACCGCTATGCAAAGCAAGAACTGTAGCTACCTGTTTTGTTTAAAATTTGATTCTACAACATCACTTGGTTTCTTTTATTTCATTAATCATATTAATGAAGTCCCATCATTTAAGTCACCTAAACATCACAGATAAATACGACGTACACTTATGCCATCCACATTCTCCTGAATGTCCCCTCGTGCGCCGTTAGGTTAGGTAACTAACGGCAGAGCAGGGCAGGGCTAGTGCGGGTGCAAAACATAAGTAACGTCTATATAATATATCATATATACTATATACTGTATCTATCACAGAACATCACATGATCACATCACAGATATCGCAGCAGAAGAAACATATGAAACATTGGATATACTAGGACGTCCGTGTTTTCAATACGAGCCAGTATAAAACACGGATTCCACAGTCGTGATGAATAGTTAATCCCACACCCCTAGACCCCTACGAGAGCGGCAAGCAACCCTACCAATTCTAGGGTTAGGAGACCCGGACTCGACTCCTCGAGATGGTCTCCCACTGGACCCTAGAACCCGGTTACTTGTGCTCCCCTCCTTGGGTCTATCCTAATGCGGAAAAGTAAATAATATACAAAGGGGTGACATCTTCCGCAACCTGGAAGTGCCCCAATAAAAGAATATTACATATAAGTTTTTACATGAATGAAAATGAAAAACACTCATCTCACATAAAAACCCCTGGCTACTCAAACACGACAATCCAATATAACATATCCAGCAACACATAACATCACATGTCATCAACATAAGTAAATATGCGCATCCCAATTGTCGTTGACATATAGCAACGAAACCGGCGATATCACATATTACACTTACGGTCACAGAAAAGAAAGTGTAAAACTACAACAGTTGGAATCCGCAACCTCTTTAGACATCACATGCCTAATCAAATGAAATACTTAGACATCACATGCCTAACAGTTATAAACCCCGCATTTTAGTCTCATTATGGAAAACTCTTTTCAATATCAAATGAAACTAAACCGCTAGATTTATAACATTCATTCAGTTATCTCATAACTGTTTGTGAATTCCAATTATTGTATCCCATTCCGGATAAATAGAAAATATTAAACTTTCCGATTGAACATTCGAACACCCAAGTTTTCCCGAAACCGTTCAACACATGAAATAGGTTCACAGACATTCACTTCATGCCTCAGTACCAACGGTCCAGTCGTAGAAGGGTCAAGCCAATGCCTCACATGTGGCACGCCGTACTGCCCCAAACCCGAAGGTTCAAAGGGCAGTTCAAGACGGTCACATAATCGAGTTAAGGTTTGTTGTCTTCTAGAGGGACCATCGCGTTACTTGCACTACTCAGAACGTCTTTAAACCACAGAAAAATCCAACACTTGGAAATTTCCGGCAGGGGAAAAGTTGGGTATTTATATCCGGTCAAACTTTTTAACATATTCGAAAATTATCCGGAAAACCACACAGACAAAAATTTGAAAAACCGATCGAATCTTTGATTCCCAATACAACCCCAGAATACTCAACTCTTGAGCAAAAATTAAAAATTCCCAGAAAACTCAGCATAATAAAATAAGAGTTACTGTGCAAACAGGGAAGGATGACGTCATCATACGGTCGCGGAACCGCCGCAGAAGCCAGGCTTCTGCCGCGGTTCCGCCGCTCTTTGAACTCATCATTGGTCAAATTTTGCACCGTAATTCTTATAATTCCCTGCTGAATTTTTTAAGCATTTTTAATCTGGAAAAAACCCAGTTTTTAGAAAAAGTCCAGAGAGCATTTTGGTTTTTAGGGTTTCGGTTCGATTGGGTTTCAAACGTCGTCTACACTTCGCCTAAGGCTCTAGCTAGGCTCTGATACCACTGTAGGGTTCCTAGGCACGCTAATGAAGTCTCACAAGGCATCAACCATGCCAATTTCAAATTTTATGAGTGCCGAGAAACCCTAATACGGATCGTTAACTAGAATTTTAGGCGAAAAACGAAACTAGTTAACAATTTAACTAAAAGAGAGAGGCTACAACCTTTGTAGATCCGGTTCTCCACTTCCTTAGCTCCACGTAGGCATCCTCTCACTGTCCATCTCAAATTCCGGACTCAATCGTCGGCTTGATCGGAGAAATGGGCGGGCTAGGTCGTCGGCTTCGTGCCGAAGATGATCTACGTCGAGGCATCACAAGTTCAACCTCCAACTCCATCAAGTTGTGAAACTTGTGAAGAAAACACCCTATACTACTTGGCAAGAGGTAGAGGGTGAAGAAATAGGAGGTGGGTTCACTTTAGAATTGGATTTCTCACACTTTAGCTCAAGTTGCCATTAATGGACTTAAGCTTTTTCTTTGAAGATGAAGAAGAAGATGAGGCAAGAATATGATAAGTGTTGAAGAAAAATAGAAAAGAAAATAGATACTTATCATATACTAACTATGGTAGAGTGTAGAGAATAGACCATGGTTACGTGGAATGGTTAGGGTTAAGCATGAAGACAAGAATGGTTACAAAGTCAAAGCTTCATGAAGCTTCAACTAGAAACAAAGAAAGCCACCATTCTCTCCAAAATCTTTTCCAAATAAATGAATAAATAAATAAATGAATAAGCAAAACCCTAATCATCTTTTTAACCATGGTTTGATTCTTTACACTTAACCAATTAAACATGCATCATCAAACATGATACAAACATGTGCACAAAAGTATATCACATATACAACTTGCACATCAAGTGAGAAAATCCATTTAAAGTGAACCAATACTAGTTAATGCAAAGTAATATATCAAATATATAATTATACATTAAATCATTAAATCAACACTTGATTTAACGATCCGGTCATATCGCATATAACCGACTAGTATCCTATGTATCGGCTTATCGAATCAATCCTTGATTCGATATCTAGGTTATATCGAATATAACCAATCGATACATTCATCGCGAGAATGGAATACGGTATCACATACACGCATTATTCTCGGTCCTGCACATATCTCATATGCGCTCCTATTTCGTTTCGCTTGAGCCAGGAAACCTCTGTGTAGGACTCTAAAGACTCGTCAATAAGCCGGTAGCAGATGATTATCATATCAAGCACCTACAAGCCGCAAGCGGTCTGCTAAACGTAACGGCCATCCGGATATTGAGCGATCAGAAGATCGACGAGCTAGCCCGCTCACACTCCTGTGAATCCAACCAGTAACACTTACCGTACAGTCCGGTCTGTTCGTCTGATATGTCGCATATCAAGTCTAGGGATGGTAAACGTCAGACCCCAATAACCGATAAGTCGTGCCGATGTGAGGCTCATAACGGGTCGAGAAACTAATGGTAACACTTACCAGCAAATCTCTGATCAGCCCTGGCCAGGGACTTCCCTGTTACGGCCAATCGAGCACTGCGCAACATCAACCCCCAATACCGGGAGAGACGAAACCCCTCCTATCGCTCATTGCCTCCATGTGACTCGGGACTGTACCCAAAGACCACCGTTTTGCATGCCCTCATGGACGTGGTAAGGTGGAGATCAAAGCACAGTGGGAATCACACAAGACTCTATGACGATCTCGGGTCTACAGACTAACCTGCACAAGTGTCACCTGAGAACTGCCATCTGACGTGAGGTATAATACCATCTGGGAGTTCTCGGCGAGTCCGTCCAGTGTACCCAGTCTACACTGAGCACCCGTATACTATCTCTGATGTCAAACACCAATGGATATGGGATCATCCATCGCCCATCTCATGGGTCGAAAAGCATATACGCTAGTCTACTCTGGTATATCGATGCCCCATCTCGATACACCCACGACTAGGGACCTTGAAGGATGTACTTATGGACTACCATTTCCCCACTAGTATGATCTGCATCATAGTCCAGGTAGTCAAGTATACATCCTAAGGGCTTTACCAACATGTAACTATAAGACAGTTTAAAAGGACAAGTGTACATGTTAAGATAAAGAGTAACCAGATAGCATACTATCATATCGAGCAAGAAAGTCATCTCTATATATGTCCTAGCATCCAATATAATATACATCATCTGTACAATACTGGCCTCTAGGGCATACACACAACTAACACCGTTTGGCACCAGCCTATGGTTTTGGAAGAAGACTATCCAGTAAGCATAATAGGTGTACCCTCCTAAACCAAGGAGTACTCGCATCTCGAGAGAAGGTGATGATAAAAGACAACTGAATAATACCTTATTCGTTTAAAGGTGAAATAGGAGTGGCGATGAAGTACGCGGTTTTGGTCGTGAAAGATAACAGTCACAATTTACATTGCCCTCTTTCTAATCCCTTTATTTTGTCTTTACATATTACCTTCTGTACACCCTACTTAGGCTAATTGGTTTTCTTCATTCCCTACCTTTCGGCACCTGCCTATGGTTTGGAATAAGACTATCCAATAAGCGTAATAAGTGTACCCTCCTAAACCAAGGAGCCCTCGCAATCTGAGAGAAGGTGATAATAAACGACAACTGAATAAACAAATTCTATTTCTCCTGAACCTTGATCCATCCTCGAAGAAGTCCCTTCGAGTTCGTATATAACCATACGATGGATCTATCCAATGGAAGTGGATGTCCGTAGTAATACGGGGTGTTCTGAGAAATGCAAAGGGTAAAAGAGGGAGTGGCAATGAAGTATGCAACTCAGACAATCCAAAAGCCAGTATTTTAAGAAGATTCGGTCAACTTGGTCACTGAGTCATAGTCTAGGGTCGGTCAAAGGTCGCTGCCAAAGAGAGAGAGAAAAGAAGCACTCTGCGTGCACTCTAACCTAGATCAGAATGGTTATCACTTTATCTAATCCGGAAACCTCCCACTGTCCTGTCAAATTCTCCTCCAAACCTGAAAGAAGAATCAATCGGGATCACCCGAAGAGTAAACCAACTCATCAGTGGGAATCGGGATCCAACTCTCATCGCATGATAACGTGATGGAATGCATCCACGTTACTCATACTCCAGAAGGTATGCGCATACTTGGCAAGTTTCAGTTTCTTTAGAAACTCCCGATATGATTTTTGCCCCATGCTCTTATAACCTTGGCTTTGGTCACGATGTCATAAGTCACATGCCAAGTTCTACTCGTCACTATCTTGTCAATTTGAACCCACCCGCACATGCCCCTGGCTTTGGCCAAATGGCAGAATGATTGTCCCAAACCAACTCATCTATCTATGCAACAAATGAATACCCAGCAGCTACCAAACACTATGACTTAACTTTGGCTAAAATGCATAGCTTGAATACTACTGAATACCCAAAAGAAGTGACGGAGGGCTACGGCTGGTTTTTGGTGAAAAACCTTTAACGTAACGAACTTGATATCGCTGAAGGAACCTGATAGCTTTTTAAAATATAGTGGCGAAAACCTTTTGCTAAAGAGGTCACTCCCGGTGAAGGGATCTCGGCTCTTTCCTCATGGAATGAGGTGCAGGATATTCCACTAAATACCATGGTGCAAAGCAACTTGTAATCGACTATAGTGAAGTTATTACCCTGACGCAAACTTCTGCCCAAGGGGTCAGTCCTGGTGAAGGGATATCGGCCCTTGCCCCGTCGAATGAGGTGCAGGATATTCCACTGAATACCGCTATGCATAACAAAAGGAAACGTCTTTGCAATAACACTTTTTAAATTTGTTCCAACAACTGCAAACAGATTTGTTTTACTTTGCATTGATCAGAATCAACGCAGTCCCATCAATCAATCACACCAAAAAAGAACAAAAATAAAATGTACGTATATGCCATCCGCATTCATCACTGGGTCCCGTCATCACCCGTTAGGTTACTTAACTAACGACAGAGCGGGGACTGAACTAGCGCGGGTGTAAAACATATACAACATCTAATAGTATTTAAACCAATATACAATAATCGCTCCAGGCATGATAATATGCAACATTACAGAAAAGTAATAAGCATCACAGAACAATACAAATAATCTGGGATCCCCGTGTTTCACAGAGCCGCTGCTGAAACCCGACGTTCCCCTGTCGTGTGGATAGCCTGTGCAATGAAACCTAGACCCCTATGGGTGCGGCAAGTTACCCGCCAAAACCTGAAGCGAGGCAGCCCCCTACAGCAAAGTGAATGGACCACCCTGCAGTTCACGGAATCCGGTAATCTTGGGTACCCCTCCATGGGTCAACCTGTACCCCCTACGAGTACGGCGAATAGTCTGCCAATTCTAGAGTGAGGCCCCTCTGCCTCTCAAAGCCATGAGATGCGGACCCGTTTCCCCTCAGAACCCAGCTATTCGTGCACTCCGTCGCGGGGCAAAACCTAGTACAGTAATGAAAAATAGTACAACAGGTACATCGACCGCAACCTGGTCGTGCCCCAAAATAATATTATACAACAGGCAGTGACGGCAGTCCATATGTTGGACGCTCGCCCCGCAATATCAAATGTACAAATAAATCCAAACTGCACTACCATTGCACACTGCTATCCACCACGACAAATCCGCAACATCACAGCACAACACAGAACATCAACGCGAATGTCACGTTCGCAAACCCGTCTAAAAGAACTATAGCAATTAGACGCGGTTTACCGATCAAATGACATTCCCGGTCGGAGATATAATGTAAGCACTGTAAACTAACATATTTAAATTTCGATCGACTAAATATCACGAAGTGGGCCCCACGAACATCTGTTGAACAGTAACAAAATCTGGGCCCAAAAGATATATACCAAAAACCCCAAATTTCAACAGAGAAGACACTGTGCAAATTTGGTGCACTGATCCCATAGAATGGCCGCAGATGCGCGGCCAAACCAAGGGTTTGGCCGCGATTCTGCGGCAATCTTGAGAGATCACTTGCCCAAATTTTCACAGTGTGCTTAGAAAACCCTGCACAGATTTATGTGATATGTAGAATAATTTTAGGACATCATTTAAAATCGACAGAAACTGTGAAGCTTGATTTTTGCAGTTTTTGATTTCCGGTTCGATCGATATTTTAAACGCGTTAGCACAAGTTAGTATAGCATAATGGTGAGGCTCTGATACCACTATAAGTCTACGGTAGCGCCCCGGCCGTCTACAGACGCCAAATGCGGAACAAAAACTTTTTAACAGGCGCTATCGTATACTTTAACCCGGATCTGCCATTATTGCAAAACTAACAAACTGTAAAGAGTGTAGAAAGGTTATACCGAACGATCCGAGTCCTTCGTTCTTTAACCATCATCCCATGCTCCGTTGCGGCTGCTCCGTTCTCGTCGATCTCCGATCTGCTCGTCCAAGTGGCACCACGTCAACGATTCTTTAAACGGGCTCCCGTCTCTGACTCGAGGCAACTCGGTCGTCAAGTTTGCTAAAAGAGACGACCAAGATTGATGTAGAGAATGAGTAGAATACTTTGTCTCCCTTCGTCCAAAACCGTGGACGATCGGTTAATGAAGTTGCCACTCGAATCGGGTGATGGAATGAAATGAGCAATGATATTTCCATACACCCCAAAGCTATCATAATCTTTTCATCAAAAAAAAAATCAAGTGAGAGTGTGAGAGAGGGGGAAGGGGCCGGCCATATATAGAGGTGGGGGGTGAGTGTAGGAGAGGGGAGGTAACCACAAGGATAAATATCTAGTGTGAACACAAATAAATATCTAGTGTGAACACAAATAAATATCTAGTGTGAACACAATAAATGCACCATGAGTCACAAGACACCTCACCGCTTCTAGAAAACTGGAAACTGGCAACTTCCAAAAGCGATCCCGAAACGAATTTCAGGATAACCCCGTAACTGTATAAATATACCCGCATTTGTATTACGACCGAATACAAATGCAACTGAGACAAAGATATTATATCTACTCAATATAATACTCGGATCCGGCTTAAACCAAAGCCGACCAGTATCATCTGTCCGAAATCTGACACGTGCGTAAACGCACGTGCATTTTCCGAACCCTGCCATAAAACCATACGGCCTCTACAACGTTTCGCCCGAACTTGGGAAACTGTCTGTGGGGGACTCTAATGACTCGTCAACACCCTGACAGTGGGTTTAACCACAAACCGTCAGCGGCACTAGCTATGCGTAACGGCTGCCCATGGACTGACCTCAAGGGAGGCCGATGAGCGAACTCACCCGGAAACCCTACTGAGCCTAACAGTGATAATGTATATACAGTCCGGTCCGTTCGTCTATGAGTATCGCATATCTGTCTAGGGGGCTAGTAACGTCAGACCCCCAATAGCAGTATAAGTCGTGTCGGAGTGTAGCACAATAACACCCTGAGATACTACTGGAGTACCTACCAGTAAATCTCCTTCCACGGCCGTGGGCTTTGTGTAATGGCTCTCCTAGACACAGCACGATCTCACCCCCAATACCGGGAGAGACGAATCCCCTGCCGATCCGCTCACGTGCCTCCATATGGCTCGGAACTGTACCCAAAAACAACCTGTTTGCACGACTCCTTTGAGCCGTGGTAGGGTAGAAATCAAAGCACTGTAGGAACTCACACGAAACAAATGACGACCTCAGGTCGATGAACTAACCTGTACACATGTCACCAAGGAACTGCTATCTGACGATATGTATAATACCAACTAGCAGATTCCCGGCGAGTCCTGTCCGGTGTACTCATAACCCAATGAGCACCTGTATACATATTAGGTGATCCAACTGACACCAGTGGCTTGTGAGACCGGCCACCGCCCCTTGTCGGGGTCTCGACTGTATACACTAGTCTACTCCGGAGTATCGATGCCCTGTCTCGAAACTCCCACGACTAGGGACCACAATTAAGGATATGCATATAAACTACCCAATCTCTCACGTATATGATCGCCATCATACTGTTGGTAGTAAAGCAAGATCCTAAGGGCTCTATCAAAGTGTAACATGTAATCAGTCACCTGAACATGTACACGACTGATAAAGGCAAACCAGATAGCATACTATCATCTCGAGTAAGACTGTCCTACTGGTATAGGTCCTCCGCAATCATTGCAATCACGTACCTGCGATCCAATAATTGACTATGAGGGCACTATCTCCAACAAATTAGACATGGGTAACCCTAGGCTACCATGACCAAAACATGAAACAAGTGTGGAAAATGTTATGTGCACATTTTTGCACAAAAGCCAAAAATCCAATTAGCGATTTTTAATCGTGATTAACACTAAAATAGCATATACTTAACCATAAAAACTTTAAAATGACATATTTCCACAAAATACCCCATTTTAGAATTTCCAAAATTTTCTCCGGAATTTTCACCATTTATCGGTATTTAATTATACCGACTATTAAAATATTCATTAAAAATTAATATTAAATTATGAAGATTCCCAAAATAATATTTTATTTTTTTGAAATGTTACAGTATTCCCCCCTTAAAGAAATTCGGTCCCCGAATTTAAATTTAAAACCCCCAATTTCTAAAACATTTCAATAAAATGTCCAAATCAACGGGGCTCCGAAATCATCAATCCATGGAACGCTTCGTAGCGCAATACATGCGCATGCGTAACGAGCAGATAACTTGAAAACAAAACTCCGTCAAGCATCCCGCAATCATCGGAGTCAAGGTGAAAACACGAATGCCAAATCCAAGGCAAAACCGATATGCTATAAATCGGAACTATACGCGTAAATATCAAATTTGTATATGTAAATATCTGAAGGAAATGTATGCCAAATTCTTTAAAGTCAATGTGCAATGCGCATAATACTGCACAGTGGCGGACGTCTCTATAAGAAAATAGCCATATACGTATATATCCTTTGTTTAGTATGCACGATCTGCCATTTTAAAAACAATTTAGAAGGGTTCCTTGTTTTAAACGTTTCGTGTCATATCGGACACGTATGTAAATAATGAGACTATAGCTCGCTTTTGGAAATCCACTTGAAACCTATCAATGCATGCAAAATATATCCAGGCACTGTTCTCTGACTAGTCTTGTTCAGTGCGAAGACAATGATAAGACCTCACAAAATCGTACTGCCCCATAAGGAATAAATCCCAAAATATGCATAAGAATACTAAGTGCGTCTGGTGCGCACGGAAATCAAAATCCATAAATGTGCCATACATGCGCACAGAAACAACATCTAAGTGCATCGGGTGTGCACGAAGCATCTGTCAAGGGCCACGGGTGTGCCTGACAGTAAAAACAGGTGCATCTGACATGCACGAAGAATCTCGATTTAGTGCATCTGGTGTGCACCAAAATCGCATCTCATAACATGCGCCCAACATGCGCTAAAAATCCAAATCCGGTGCATCCATCATGCACGAAATCATGAAATCCAATATCAAGCGCCGAACATGCACAAAATCCAAATCGTGTGCGTACATACGCACGAAATCAACTCCACTATCTAAAACCCATAAAATCACAAACATGTGAAACCAAGGCACGAAAACGATATCAAGTGTAACAGCTGTGCGAAAATCATAAATACTCAATCATCAAAATCAAATCATGCGAATAAATCGCCCAACAATACTGAAAACAAGTATGGCGGAATAGTCCCGCTCAAGCGCATCCTCCAAGAATCTCTGGCCAACTGTCGTGATCGCTCATAGCATGTTTCGTCGATGATCCTGAAAACTGGCCTGCTGGTGTGCGTATCATGACCACTCCTGGGTCCAAGTCTTCTCTGTGGATCACCAGTCTCACGATCCATCGGCTCATCGGCCCTGACAGGTGTGCTAACGGGGACGATTCCGTTCTGGCACTTCACTAGTCATTTCTCGGTCAATCCTCGCGACCACTCGTAAAGCAGCATGTCACCGGCGTCGGCCTCTAGCTCTCTGAATGTACGTGACACATCTGATCCTGGGTGTAAGTATCATTGTAGCAGTGTCCTGGAAGGAATCCTGCTTAAGGTTTCTTTCAAGTCTCATCTCTGCCGAACTGTCCGAAAATCATCGTCCTTTACTCTATCTGTTTCTTGCTCCGGAGCGGCTGCACGCTCATCGCGACTCCTTCTGGATGGTATATCCAAGTACAATGCCTCAGCATGCGCATCGCATCTCTGATGTCGGCGGAGTGGAACGTCATCTTATCCAGATCTGGTACGAACCTCTTACTCCATTTTTCTCTAATGTCGACTGCTTCGGACTCGTCTCGTCGTGGCTGCATGAACTAAGCTCCAACGGCTATCCTTGTATCTGGAGTCTCCCAAGAAGTGTAAGTCCGTGTTGCCCACCCCGGTGCTTACGGGGAGGCGGAAAACATAATAAAAATCGGATTTTTAATGACTTAGGCAACATGGACTATGCTTGTGAGGATCTTTGCTAAACATAAACTAGCTAACCCTAACTACAAAGTAGCTAAGTGATGAAAGGTTATACCTTTGGTCTTTAGTCCTTCTCTCCTTGCTCCTAGGTATGGTAGAAAGAGTTCACCTTGCTTGTCTTCTCCCGTCAAAGAAGGATCCACTTGAAAGCCACCACCTTTAGCTTCAACTCCAAGCTAGGAGTAACTAGAGTGCAAGAAATGCTAAGACTTGAACCCTAGAAGTGAGTAGAGAAGATCAAGAGAGGGTTTTTCTCAAGCTTTTTTGTTTCTCAACTCATGAGAGGGAGAGAGCTTGAGGGAGAGGATGAGCAAGAGAGAGAAATAGAATGAGAGAATGAGAAAATAGTGAGCCATTCTCACTAATATGTGAGGATAATTTTAATTAGATAATTAGCTTGAAAATTGTCATGATAAATCATGAATTGACCATTATCATTTCATTTTTGCAAAGATCAAAGAGCATCTTCCAAATGAAATGATTATGGTCAAGTTGTCAACATGGTCAACAAGTCAATGAAGTCAAATTGTCAACAACAACCATGCACAATAATTAAGCTAATTATCAATTAACAATAATCCACACAAAAACAATAGGGTTAATAAAATGACAAATGCCATTAACCCAAAACAAGGTCCTCTCCCCCAATCTCAAGCAACTGTGCATACGCACCCGCATTCGTGATCCGAGGAACACGAATACCCTGAGAAAAACCAATCTCAAATCATATACTAGGATCCGGCTTAAACCAAAGCCCGCTAGTATAAACTGTCCGGACAGCAAACGTGCACAAGTGCGCGGATGCGAACGAACCCTGTCGCAAAACCATGCGACCTCTACTCGTTTTGCCTAAAGGAGAATAGCTCTCTGTGTGGGACTCTAAAGACTCGACACTACGCTGGCAGTGGGTTTAACCACAGACCGCAAGCGGCACTAGCTGTACGTAACGGTCCCCAGGTAGATGTCGATAAGAAGACTGACGAGGTGAACCCCATCTGCACTCCTACTGAGCCTGTATGTGACAGTCTCCGTACAGTCCGGTCTGTTCGTCTGATACATCGCATGGTGGGCCTAGGGGGGCGGTGAACGTCAGTCCCCTAATAGCGGTACAAGTCGTGTCGGAGTGTAGCCCAGAACACCCTGAGATAACACTGGAAACCTACCAGTATATCTCGCTTGCCCTGGCCAGGGACTACTCGTGTAATGGCTCTCCTAGACACAGCGCGATGTCAACCCCCAATACCGGGAGAGACGAATCCTGTCTAACCGTCACTGCCTCCAAGTGCTTCGGGACTGCACCCAAAAACTACCTGTTTGCACAGCTCCTTTGAGCCGTGGTAGGGTAGTAATCAAAGTGCAGTAGGAACACACTCGAGGCGAAGTGACAGTGTCAAGTCAGCGGACTAAGCTGTACTCATGTCACCTGGGAACTGATAACTGACGATAGGTATATTACCAACCAACAGTTCCCGACGAGTCCTGTCCAGTGTACTCGTAACCTAACGAGCACCCGCATACTATCCCAAGTACGACGTACTAACGGCTGTGGGACAGACCGTCTCCCACACTGGGATGAGAAGCGCATACGCTAGTCTACTCCGGAGTATCGATGCCCTGTCTCGATAGTCCAACGACCAGGGACCTGTATAAGGATGTGCTTATAGATTACCCAGCTCCCACGAGTGCGAGCGCCATCACAACGCTGGTAATCAAGCAAAGATGCTAAGGGCTCTACTAATATGTATACCAGCAATATGCTAAAAGAAACACATGCACATATTAAAGCAGAGACAAACCAAGTAGCATACTACCATTTCGAGCAAGATTGTATATACAACTGTGAATATCCCAAGCTTCCATTAAGTAATATACAAGCTAGTATGATACAGTAATGGCCTCTAGGGCATATACACTAACAATCTCCCACTTGCACTAAGGCCATGTACTGGCGTATCGAAGACCTATCATCTCGATCAGCCGCTCGAACTGAGTCTGGGGCAAGGCCTTGGTGAATGGATCTGCTGTGTTATCCTCTGATGCAACTCTCCGGACCTCGATCTCCTGGCGATCCACGATCTCCCTGATCAGGTGATACCGCCTTAAGATGTGTCTGGATTTCTGATGGGACCTGGGTTCCTTCGCTAAAGCTATAGCCCCGTTGTTGTCGCAATACAGAGGTATTGGGTCAACAATGGACGGAACCACCTGAAGTTCTTTCAAGAACTTCCTCATCCAGACAGCTTCTTTTGCGGCATCAGATGCAGCGATGTATTCCGCTTCCATAGTCGAGTCAGCAACGGTTTCCTGTTTGGAGCTCTTCCAACACACCGCCCCTCCATTGAGGGTAAAGACAAAACCCGACATGGACTTGGAATCATCCTTGTCACTCTGGAAGCTGGAGTCAGCAAAGGCCTCAATCTGCAGGTCTTTTCCGCCATACACCAAGAACATCTCCTTAGTCCTTCTCAGGTACTTGAGAATGTTCTTTACTGCTATCCAATGTTTCTCCCCAGGGTTTGACTGATACCTGCTTACCACACTCAGTGCATAAGCCACATCCGGTCTGGTACACAACATCGCATACATTATAGAGCCTACCGCAGAAGCGTAGGGTATAATAGACATGCGATCCCTCTCCAAATCAGTCTTGGGAGACATCTCTTTGGAGAGGGTGATCCCGTGACAAGCCGGTAGATTACCGCGCTTGGAATCTTCCATACTGAATCTCTTCAGTATGGTGTCGATGTACCTGGACTGCGAGAGTCCTAATATCCTCTTGGATCTGTCACGGTAGATCCGGATACCCAGAATGTAGGAGGCATCACCCAGGTCTTTCATGGAGAACCTGTGTGACAAGAACCCCTTGACAGATTGTAGCATAGGAATGTCATTTCCTATTAAGAGAATGTCATCCACGTATAAAACGAGGAATACTACAGTTCTCGCTACAAATCTATAATAGATGCATGGTTCATCTGGATTTTTGATAAAGCCAAATTCTTTGACCGTCTCATCAAAACAGATGTTCCAACTCCGCGATGCCTGCTTGAGTCCATAAATGGACTTGAGCAACTTGCACACCTTTCCGCTGCTCCCACCCTGAATGAAACCCTCTGGCTGGTCCATATAGACACACTCCTCTAAATGACCATTTAGAAAAGCTGTCTTTACGTCCATCTGCCAAATCTCATAATCGTGGAAAGCAGCGATGGCAAGAAGGATCCGAATAGATTTCAGCATAGCTACTGGAGAAAAGGTTTCGTCATAGTCCAAACCAGGTCGCTGACGAAAACCCTTTGCTACCAGTCTAGCTTTATAGGTCTCAACCTGTCCATCTACACCAATCTTCCTTTTGAAGATCCACTTGCATCCTACGGGTTTTACCCCGTCTGGAGCAATGTCCAACGTCCATACTTTGTTGGTGTACATGGACTCCATCTCGGTCCGCATTGCATCCAGCCATTTTACCGAGTCGACGCTCTGAATGGCTTGCTGGAAGCTAGTAGGCTCATCACAATCTAGGATGCAGTCCTCTCTATCCCCGTCAATGAGGAAACCGTAGTACCTCTCGGGCGGATGAGACTGCCTACTACTCCTGCGGAGCGGCGTAGGAATGTCCTGTTCTTTTGAACCTTCTGGTTCCACTAAACTTTCAGTAACGGTTTGTGGTTCTGGAATTTCTTCCAGTTCTATTGCGCTCCCACTTAATTCTTTTTCTATGAACTGATGTTCTAGAAAGTGGGCATGGCGAGAAACAAGGACTTTTTGTTCCTCTTCGTAATAGAAGTAATATCCCTTGGAGTTCTTTGGATATCCCACAAACTTGCACTGTACTGAGCGTGCCTCGAGCTTGTCCGCATGCTGCTTTTTTACAAAAGCTGGACATCCCCATGTCTTAATGTGATTAAGATAGGGTTTCTTCCCACTCCATAACTCATATGGTGTGGTAGGCACAGTCTTAGTGGGAACACGGTTCAAAAGATATGCAGCTGTTTCTAGCGCATACCCCCAGAACGATCGCGGTAACTCAGCGTTACTCATCATGGACCGTACCATATCCAATAGGGTTCGGTTCCGTCTCTCCGATACACCGTTATGTTGCGGAGTGTATGGAGGAGTAAGCTGAGAGAGAATTCCATTCTCTTTTAAGTAATTCAGGAATTCGGCACTTAAGTATTCTCCTCCTCGATCCGATCTTAGGATCTTGATACTTTTGCCGGTCTGTTTTTCTACTTCACTCTTATATTCCTGGAATTTTTCAAAAGCCTCGGATTTATGTTTCATTAAGAAGACATAACCGTACCTTGAAAAATCATCCGTAAAAGTTATGAAGTAAGAAAAACCGCTTCGCGCATGTGTAGACATTGGACCGCACACGTCGCTGTGTACGAGTCCCAAGAGCTCGCTCGCTCTTTCTCCGTGTCCAGAAAACGGAGCCTTTGTCATCTTTCCTTTGAGACAGGATTGACAAGTTGCATACGATTGATATTCGAACGAATCTAAATATCCTTCAGTATGTAACTTAGTCAATCTTCTCTCGTTGATGTGACCCAGTCTACAATGCCATAAGAAAGTTTTATTAATTTCTGGAGACTTTCTTTTGTGTGTATTCTGGATATTGAAAACCTGTGGTTGGTTTAAAACGTAAATACCGTTGTTCAATGTACCTGACCCAATCAACACTTGATTAAGGTGAATGTTCACTACATTACTTGCAAATGCAAATTCATAACCTTCTTTAGATAATAAAGATACAGAAATGATATTACAGGTTGCATTTGGTACATAATAACAACTACGCAAAACCAAAAAGTGTCCATCTGATAATCCCAGGTGATAGTCCCCCACGGCCTCAGCATCCATGCTAGCACCGTTCGCAACTCTGAGGGTCATGTCACCTGTCTTCAAAACTCTACGCTTTCTCAACGCCTGCAAAGAATTACAGATATGAGATCCTGATCCGGTATCCAATACCCAGGATGTAGAGTTTATTGATAGACAATTTTCAATAACATACACACCTGAAGCTGAAGCTGCAACTCGCTTCAAATCCTGTGTTCTGGCTTTCCAAGCCTTGCAATCTTGTTTCCAGTGACCACTTTTGTGACAATAGAAGCATTCTTCCTTCCCCACCAGCTTCCCCGCTACCTTTGTTGCTTTACCCTTTCCCTTCGTATCCACTTTACCGACACCGCCTCTTGGTTTGGCGGGGGCTTTCTTCTTCTTGCCCTTGGCTTTCGCCCTGGACCTAGAAGAGGAAGATCCTCCTACAAACAAAGTGGATGTCTCCCTACCCTTCTGTAGGGTGCCCTCAGCAGTCCTCAACATGTTCAGAAGCTCGGCAAGTTCAACCTCCTTTCCTTGCATGTTGAAGTTAAGAATGAACTGGGCGTAAGTGGAAGGAAGGGACTGGAGAATCAGATCAGTATAGAGTTCATTCTCCAACGTGGTCCCAAGGTCCGCGAGCTCCTCTATGTAGCCGATCATCTTAAGCACGTGGTCCGCTACCGATGATCCGACGGCCAACCTTGCCGAAAAGAGCTTCTTCGACACTTCGTATCTTGCAATACGAGACTGCTCTCCATACAGTTCTTTTGTATGGAGAAATATGGACTCTAGGTCCATATTCTCGTGCCTCCTCTGATGGTCATTGTCCATCGAGGCTAGTACGAGGCATTTGGCCCTCGCGCAATCTATCTCCCATGTCTTACGGATTTCTACATCCGCGACGCTGGAGGTGGGACCTGGGACGGGGAGAGCTTTGGTGGTAAGTATATACCCCAGCTTGTCATAAGTGATAGCCATCTTGACATTCCTGAGCCAATCTTTGTAGTTTGGCCCTGTCAATATGTTTTTATCTAATAGTAACTTAAGTCCGGTCATCTTGAATGGTCGCTGCAATTAGGAGAGAGAAAAGAAACACTTTAGCATGATGCTCTTGCAAGTTTAGAGTGGTTTTTAGTTTGTCTAAACTGGATGGCTCCCACTGTCTCTCGAATCCCTTCTCAAACCATAAAGAAAAGGATTAGCCGGGATCATTCTCACCGTACAATACTTGCTTAACCGTTCAGCCAGGCCAGTGTCGGTACTTCGAGGGAGGTTTTCCAACGCTTTCGCGAAGTTCCTTAATTAAGTAACCTCTTTTCCCTGTGGGCGTAGCCCCGCTAACACCTTTCTAGGCACCTACTAGGTTTATAGCATTGATCGTTAAGTGAGAGTTTTCCCGAGGAGTAGCATATACTCACAGTAGGATCGGGATCCAAATATCATCGCGTGATAAAACCGAAGGAATCCTACCAGAATCATCACACTCCAAATGGTATGCAACGCTAGCAAGTTTCAGTACTTATGAAACTCCCGATGTGGATTTTTGCCCCATGTTCTTATAACCTTGACTTTGGCCAAAATATCATAAGTCACATGTCAAGTTCTACCCGTCATTCTCCTGGTTAATTTGGACCCACCCGTACCTACCCTTGGCTTTGGCCAAAATGGCAGCACGACTGTCCCAAACCAACGCATCTATCTATGCTGCACATGAATACCCAAACGCTACCAATCACTATGCCTTGACTTTGGCCAAAATACATAGCTTGAATACTTTTGACCATTCATGTGGAATGACGGAGGGCTACGGATGGTTTTGGCGAAACCGTGAACGTAGTGAACTTGATATAATCGATGGAACGAGATAGCTTTTAAAAGGAGTGGTTCAAGCTCCGCGTTTAAAAGTTTTAGTTTTGAAAAGAACCGAGTGGTTTTCAAAGTGTTCCAATCGACTTTTACTTGGTTTATTTCTTGCATTAGTTCTTTTAATGCGTCCCATCATTTAATCCTACCATTGCAGAAAACAACCAAAATATGACGTACGCTTATGCCATTCGCATTCGCCACGGGGCCCCGTCATCACCCGTTAGGTTACTTAACTAACGACAGAGCGGGGGCTGGGCTAGCGCGGCTGTAAAACATAAGCAACGCCTAAATAGTTATTATATATAAATATATAGCAATGATAGACATTACAGATCACAGATGAATACATTGGATATACTAGGAATCCGCAATGCGTTCGAGCCTGCAACGCAAAGCGGATTACACGGTCGCGGTGAATAGCCAATACCCCACCCAAGACCCCTACGGGTGCGGCAAACTACCCGCCAAGCACCCGAAGCGAAGCAACCTCCCTCACCACCGTGAGTAGGCCACTCGGCACTTCGAGATACCCGGTAGTTCGTGCACCCCCTCCATGGGTCTATCCTAGGAGCAAAAACAGTAAAAAGAATTATACAATGACGGCTACAACCCCGACCCGGTTGTGCGGCCATACAAAGAATATTATTACATCAATTTACATGTTACAAATGAATGAAAGAAAAAACAACGCTCATCTCACATCCACCCCGGCCATTCACCCGCGACAATCCAATCCATTCATATCCACAAACCAATAACAATCACAGATCATGTATAACCCCGACTAATCGTCTTATAGCGATTAGCCGACGTTCAATACATGCAAGCATTACAGATATAACCGATATAGTTAAAGTGCAGTGAAGTTCGGAAAAATACGGAATTATAGGACCCCAAAAGGAAATTTCTTTTCTGGAAAATCTGGGTACATATAATATATCCTAAAAATCCCAAAACCAACAACAACACACTCTGCACGAAAAACGATGCGCCGATGACCACAATCCGCGGCGGTTCCGCCGCATAAACCTACTTCATGCGGCGGAAGGGCGGCGACTTGAAGGAATTGGGGTATCGTTTTTCTTGGGTGTATTCACAAAACCCTGAGACGATTTTACATGTATACAGTTTTTCATTTTGAGCAGAAATAATTTTAACAGAAACTTGGATTTTGTAAAAGTTTGGTTTTGTGATTTTTCCGGTTCCGAACTTCGTTACACTTAACTACTTAACTAGTTTAGGTTTAGTTAGGCTCTGATACCACTGTAAGTCCGTGTTGCCCACCCCGGTGCTTACGGGGAGGCGGAAAACATAATAAAAATCGGATTTTTAATGACTTAGGCAACATGGACTATGCTTGTGAGGATCTTTGCTAAACATAAACTAGCTAACCCTAACTACAAAGTAGCTAAGTGATGAAAGGTTATACCTTTGGTCTTTAGTCCTTCTCTCCTTGCTCCTAGGTATGGTAGAAAGAGTTCACCTTGCTTGTCTTCTCCCGTCAAAGAAGGATCCACTTGAAAGCCACCACCTTTAGCTTCAACTCCAAGCTAGGAGTAACTAGAGTGCAAGAAATGCTAAGACTTGAACCCTAGAAGTGAGTAGAGAAGATCAAGAGAGGGTTTTTCTCAAGCTTTTTTGTTTCTCAACT
This sequence comes from Agapanthus africanus, assembly GCA_030015575.1. NCBI lineage: Eukaryota > Viridiplantae > Streptophyta > Magnoliopsida > Asparagales > Amaryllidaceae > Agapanthus > Agapanthus africanus. The sequence continues at coordinate 246,872,766 of CM057343.1, read as the reverse complement.
CATGAGAGGGAGAGAGCTTGAGGGAGAGGATGAGCAAGAGAGAGAAATAGAATGAGAGAATGAGAAAATAGTGAGCCATTCTCACTAATATGTGAGGATAATTTTAATTAGATAATTAGCTTGAAAATTGTCATGATAAATCATGAATTGACCATTATCATTTCATTTTTGCAAAGATCAAAGAGCATCTTCCAAATGAAATGATTATGGTCAAGTTGTCAACATGGTCAACAAGTCAATGAAGTCAAATTGTCAACAACAACCATGCACAATAATTAAGCTAATTATCAATTAACAATAATCCACACAAAAACAATAGGGTTAATAAAATGACAAATGCCATTAACCCAAAACAAGGTCCTCTCCCCCAATCTCAAGCAACTGTGCATACGCACCCGCATTCGTGATCCGAGGAACACGAATACCCTGAGAAAAACCAATCTCAAATCATATACTAGGATCCGGCTTAAACCAAAGCCCGCTAGTATAAACTGTCCGGACAGCAAACGTGCACAAGTGCGCGGATGCGAACGAACCCTGTCGCAAAACCATGCGACCTCTACTCGTTTTGCCTAAAGGCGAATAGCTCTCTGTGTGGGACTCTAAAGACTCGACACTACGCTGGCAGTGGGTTTAACCACAGACCGCAAGCGGCACTAGCTGTACGTAACGGTCCCCAGGTAGATGTCGATAAGAAGACTGACGAGGTGAACCCCATCTGCACTCCTACTGAGCCTGTATGTGACAGTCTCCGTACAGTCCGGTCTGTTCGTCTGATACATCGCATGGCGGGCCTAGGGGGGCGGTGAACGTCAGTCCCCTAATAGCGGTACAAGTCGTGTCGGAGTGTAGCCCAGAACACCCTGAGATAACACTGGAAACCTACCAGTATATCTCGCTTGCCCTGGCCAGGGACTACTCGTGTAATGGCTCTCCTAGACACAGCGCGATGTCAACCCCCAATACCGGGAGAGACGAATCCTGTCTAACCGTCACTGCCTCCAAGTGCTTCGGGACTGCACCCAAAAACTACCTGTTTGCACAGCTCCTTTGAGCCGTGGTAGGGTAGTAATCAAAGTGCAGTGGGAACACACTCGAGGCGAAGTGACAGTGTCAAGTCAGCGGACTAAGCTGTACTCATGTCACCTGGGAACTGATAACTGACGATAGGTATATTACCAACCAACAGTTCCCGACGAGTCCTGTCCAGTGTACTCGTAACCTAACGAGCACCCGCATACTATCCTAAGTACGACGTACTAACGGCTGTGGGACAGACCGTCTCCCACACTGGGATGAGAAGCGCATACGCTAGTCTACTCCGGAGTATCGATGCCCTGTCTCGATAGTCCAACGACCAGGGACCTGTATAAGGATGTGCTTATAGATTACCCAGCTCCCACGAGTGCGAGCGCCATCACAACGCTGGTAATCAAGCAAAGATCCTAAGGGCTCTACTAATATGTATACCAGCAATATGCTAAAAGAAACACATGCACATATTAAAGCAGAGACAAACCAAGTAGCATACTACCATTTCGAGCAAGATTGTATATACAACTGTGAATATCCCAAGCTTCCATTAAGTAATATACAAGCTAGTATGATACAGTAATGGCCTCTAGGGCATATACACTAACAAGAAGTGCATCTCACCATCTAGCATTCGAATTAAATCGAGCCATCCGATCGATTTGTCAAGACCTCATAATCCCCCAAGAGCTCAACATCTTGGGTATAATATAATAGTATCGAGTACATATCACAGCATCGGTGGTCTAGCCGTAGAAGGGCAAACCCAAGCCTCACTAATGGCGCCGCAGAACTGCCGCAAACCCTAAGGTTCAAAGGCTTTCACACGGTCATTAAGTCGAGTTAGGGTTTTATTCTTCTAGAGGGACCATAGAATTGCTTGCATGTCTTTCCGAATACTTTAAACTTGGAATAGTAGGTTACTGACATTCGATCGTCTCTGTCGACTCTCAACGCCTCCGCATGAAGTCGTCTCTAGCTGGAATCAATCTATCTGATGGCCTCGCATCGGGGTAGCGAACTATCCACATGTCCTAGTCTTTCATCCTTAGTGACTAGCGACCTTCTATCATTTCTTAGTACAATCTCGTACGGCAATAGCTCCAACATCTGGGGCAATATCTCGTCGTTCGCAGCACAACTGGCTCACTCGTCTGCACGCCGAACCGTGCCTCAATCATCATGAGTAAGCAATACACCAACGGTCATCAAAATCTGGCCGGCCTCTATCAGTGGCTCAACCCTCTGGTGCTAATCTGCACGTCCGAGTAATCTCATACAGCGATCCATCCAACGCTCATGGCGCGAAAATACAGTAAAAAGACACATCTCAGCAATCGTGTGTCGCCAGAATTACACCCCGGTCAGTCCTCGTTCGCAACGAGCTCATGCTGACCGCAACTCTAGCCGTAGCTCTCCCTGCCCGTAATCATGGCAGTAAAATATAACGGGTACCGATGAGGCTAGATCAGGAAGGAATATGATACTGAATAAAGAAATGTACATCCTAAGGCTTCTTAAGTGGAGTGGCGTGTCGTAAATATGCCGAGGAACATACCAACGGTACGTCGCTCTACTTTAGTTACCTATTACATCAACCAAGGGTCATCCAATGCTCCGAAGGTAAAACCTAACGCTCTGATACCAACTTTGTCATGACCCGAAAGTACGGAACATGACCGACACTTAGGCTACGAACGTCTCAAGGCGTACGTGCTCTAAATAAGCCGAACCCAGAAATCCAAACCAAGAAAAATAGTAGAGTGTAGGAAAACCATTTTAAATCATCCATTACAACATAATATACAACGCCTAAAGGCGAGGATCACAACAGAAAAGGAAACTCAACAACATGAAATCCATAGAATAAAACACACGACTCTAAGGTCGAAAGAATAAACATCACTGGTCTCTATCTCAAATAAGTACATGTTTGGTTGATGGAACTTCTAGATACAACTGAAATATAATATGCAATGTATAATGATGGGTACGATACAATAAACCCACTAACTAGCAAGTCACCCGAAAGGAACAGTGCCCGCAAAGCCGTAGTGAAACCCGTACGGCAACACCTGTAAGAAACTGGGGCACAACGGGGGTGAGTTGCCAACTCGTGAGTAGAAAAAGATCTACGAACAGAAAATCGCATGTATGACGCAATCCTAGGTCATACGATCATAATATATAATCCTCAAATATATAACCAGCAACCTATAACAATGGTTAGGGTAAATATCTAACCCAAGTATAATCCCATGTGCCTGTGTCAGTGCATCAGGTGGCAATGTATCATATGGATGATGTATGAATGCATGAAACAGAATACATGTACTGAAGAAAACTGCTTTCATAAATTAGTGAGATTTTTGTATTTTTAAAATGAGGTATCACAATGAAATCAGCATAAAACAGTGCCTAGCATCGGCACAAAACATAAATCTCAATATCTCGATATCTCTGTATCACAATCTCTGTACCTCAATATCTCAGAATCTCAATGTCTCAATCACAATATCTAGGGCGCCGTTAGTCCAGACCGGCCCCTACCATCCATCTCATGACCACGACGGTATCCTCCGGATATCCGACGCGTCGGGTAATATCACCGGTCGGTCGTGCTCCCCTGGACAGGCTCAACGCCATCTCCTACGATCTTCTTGCCCCGGAGTACCGCACCGGGCCCACCATGTACCCGAAACGGTTCATCCGCCTCCTCGAATCGGGTCTCGAAATCCATCAGCAAAACTCATGGTGGACGACTCATACATCATGGGAAAACCGCATTTTTATTAAAAAGAGAAAGCAGTTTATATGTATGTTTTCCGGTTTTCCTCCAAATCCAGAAAATCTCATGGAAACCCGAATCCAAATCATCAATAGCATGTGAAATCATGAATATAAGCATGAGAATCCATGAATGCAGCATATAATGAATAACAGTATGCATGGAGTGACAAGTAATAACTACAATGTCAAGCTGGCATATAAGGCGAGCATACTAATATCATGTCACTACTAGCTAACAAGCTAAATCAAGCAATAATATTTTCTAAGTGTTCGTGACATGGCAATTACCGATGAAGATGTGTGTGAGCCGGCAAATAAGTGTACGTGGTTGATCAGTCGAAAATATTGCATCTTTTAACCGGAAATTTCCCTATCATTTGCACTCATTTAGAAGTGTTCGGTATTCATATTTCACATATTAGCAAATCAGTCGTAAAATATCAGATTGCATGTGTTAGACTTTAAAACCGGCACTTTAAAGGAAATTGACCGCATTTCATGGCATTGCATCATCCCTATATTGCGCAACACTTGTTTTGAGATTTGTGCAGGAGCAAAGCCAAAAGAGCTGATCAAAAATACGCCAACTCAATGATTTGAGATCTGGTAGCAATCCAAAGGGGAAAATACAATTCAACATATCCTATAAAGGCCCATATTTCAGCCCAAAGCAGCACTAGAAATCCCAAGCCATGAAGCCCCCAAAGCGCCGCGGAACCGCAGAGGGAGCCGGCTTGAGCCGCGGTTCCGCGGCGGTATTGACACATCAGCGCGCCATTTTCTGTACAAAATTCTCATGTCTGGGCCCACATTCCTTTTATATACTTCAATCTCCAGAAAACCCTCGAAGCTTCTGCTAAATCAGCAAAAGATGATTAATTAAGCTATCGGGAAGAAATTGATTCGATACTTACTTTTACATCCCAATCAAGAAATTCATCAAATCAAATGGCGCCGTTGCCGGGGATAGTGTGCTAATTGTTCGTATTTTGAAATTTGAAGTTGAAAAGTTTATTCCATCAATATTTTTAGATCTAAACTCGCACAAACCCTAATACGTGTGTTGTGATTTGATTGCGAGGAAATCTGGAATCATTGGAGCTTGGATAAAAAATTTCTGAGATTTCCAGAGAGCTGAGGAGTTGAAGTGAAACATTGTCAAGAAAATTTTTTGCAGAAATCTCTCCAAAGTACCGCGGTTACGCGGCATTTGGGCACTATTGCAGCGGATCCGCCGCAGTTTAACTTGATCACTGCTCCAAATTTTCAGGTATACTTCCATACTTTCTTATCTCTTCCCTCATCTGCTCCAATTAACATTTTGTGCAGGTTTCTTTGCAAATAAATAGCAGCGCCGCGCAAAAAGCAAAATTAAATTGTGCGTGTTTTGATTTTTGTGGTTGTTTGCATAATTAATACGGACATTAAGGGGCAAAGACCAAATCCAGATTAGGTGGGGAGTTCATTACCCTTCCTAAGCCCCAAAAATCACAAACTTGCATCCGCATTACCCTCATTAATTAAAAAATATCTAGAGATGACTCTAAGGACCGTCGCGCTCATTTAGGACAGAAGAAAGCCGTGGGTAATTCATTGCTTATCCGCGTTTTCTTGTGGTGTCTAAGGCAAGTGTGTCGAAGGCTAGTGGTTATTAATTACGCCCACTACTTACGTAGTGGAGTACCTTCCCACTTACCTAGCACTTATCCGGCCACAGGGGGACAAAGAGGCAGTGGAGGATTTTATCCTGCGACTTGTCTTTTGGCAGTTAGGAGCAGTCTAGAGATTTGACCTAGGTGACCCCTAGAATTAGGTTTTTGTGTGTTGCATTTGTTGTGTTGCATTATATTTTCAAAATCCGTCCAATTTTCAAAACAAACACCGCATTCATTCATCATTCCCCTAATTATAAATTCACGCTGCCACTTGTACTAACCCTTTTTAGTGCAAGATAGGCTGGACAACAGGATTCTAGTGCCTGTTTAGTCCGCGTCCCCCGATCGACCCTAAAGTCGGTATTTCTACATTTACCCTTTCTTTACCCACCACCACTCCCACATCGATGGATCCGTCTCCATCGAACTTCTTTTCCACTACCCTGGCACCGTCTGTTGGTGCGCAGAATCCACCTCGCATCTCTCTCCAAGAGAGGTGCTATCCTACTCGAGGTCCCCTTTTCACCTGTCTTTCCACTCCACCAGCCAACGGGGAAAACTTTCAAATAAAACCCCAATACATCAACCTTCTACCAAAATTTCACGGTCTCGAGTCTGAAGATGCATACGCCTTTATTAACAAATTTGAAAATGTATGCGCAATGATGGGTGCTTCACAGTTGTCTGTGGATGCTTTGCGTCTTCGTCTTCTCCCATTTACCTTGTGCGATTTAGCCGAGAAGTGGCTATATAACACTACCGCACATTCCATTTCAAATTGGGATGAATTCGTCAAAGCATTCCTTAAGAAATTTTACCCTCATCAAAAAACAGCTCGAATCCGTAGCGAAATCTATCAATTCACCCAGCTTCCGAATGAAACATTTTCAAAATGTCTTGAACGTTTCAAGGATCTGTTAGTCCAATGTCCACATCACGGCATCCCAAGATGGGAATTGTGCCGAATCATTTATGAAGGCATTACTCCGTACACAAGACAGACCCTTGAATCCATGTGTCAAGGCAACTTTATGACTAAGAATGATGGGGAAGCCTGAGAATTCCTAGAAAATTTCGCCGAAAGATCTTTACAGTGGGAGGGTATGAGTCAATCGTCTAGGGATGGCAATGATATTTCCATAGGAGTTAGAGCTGACATTGCAGCTATACACAAGAAACTCGAGACTATGGAAAATAAATTTTTAGCAGCCACCCTAAATCAAATATCACTCTCCAAAACTGTATGTGGCTGCTGTTCTGATCCGTCTCACTTGACGGAAGAATGTCCGTTTCAAGGTCACGAGCATACCAATGCCGAATTTCAAAGACCTAGAAACGATCCATTTTCCTCCACATATGATCAGGGTTGGAGGAATCACCCTAATTTTGCTTGGAACCAATCACAATCTCAAAACACGGTTCCAACCCAACACAATTTCCAAAGGGTCCCTCTACCACAACAGCAGCCACCACTTCAATTGAGTCAGCACCCTTCCATGCACAAAACTTCCAAAATCCGGCCAACACTTTTACACCGTCTAGTCCTTTGCAATTGACCGGTACAGATAATACCTCTGCACTAGCACAAACCTTGGATACTTTCATGAAACAATCCATCCAAGGGACGGCAAGTTTGCAATCTTTCATCGAGAATGTAATGAAGATCATTGTCTCTCAAAATGAGAACATCAAATCGATGGAAGAACAAATTGCACAACTAAAAGCCGAAATGAGTGCAAGAGAGAAAGGGAAACTTCCAGCTCAACCTTTACCCAATCCTGGCTATTCACATCTTATGAATGCAACCACGTTGATATCTGGAAGAGTGCTTGACAATCACCTTGGGGAAGAGTTTGATGATACTGAAAAATCAATCAATAACGCCCCGGCTGAGACCTTTCCTTCCACTTCTACTTCTAATTCTAACCCCAGTTCTTCTACCCCACCACCTTCTTGCGAGCCTATTCTTCGTTTCCCAAAAAGCTCGCCACCTCAGCCCATCTCTTCTAGTTCTCCACAGACAATCCCCACTCCTCTTTTGGGATCATGTCTACCCCCACTTCCTTCTCCTATGATGGACCCAGCGCTTATTGCTAAAGCACCTTATCCTAATCGGTTAAGGGCAAACACATCAAGTCCACATATAGAGAAGATCATGGACATTTTTAAGCAAGTTAACATCAACATCCCTCTCCTAGATGCCATCCAACAAGTTCCGTCCTATGCGAAAACTCTTAAGAACTTGTGCACTAGGAAGAGAAAGACTCAAGTGCCGAAGAAGATATTCATGGGGAAAACAGTAGACACGGCTTTCCCCCAACAATTACCAAGGAAACGTAAGGATCCTGGATATCCTACGATTTCTATTTCTATTGGGGAAAAACACATCAACCGTGCTCTACTAGATCTTGGCGCTAGTGTTAACTTGCTTCCATATTTAGTTTATGAGCAAATAGGTATCGGAGAGTTGAAGCCAACCCATTGTACTCTCCAGATGGTTGACCGATCAATCACCAAACCTAGGGGTGAACTGGAGGATGTGTTAATAAAAATCGGGGAATTTATATTCCCTGTAGACTTTATTGTAATTGATACACAGCCTGTAGCGAACTCACGGAATCAAATTCCGGTGATTTTAGGTCGCCCATTTTTGGCCACTTCCAACGCTATAATCAACTGTCGTAATGGTTCTATGACCCTATCCTTCGGGAATAGGTCAATAGAGCTGAACATTTACAAGTTGGGAAGTGTACCCTCCGAACCTACTGCTCAGGTCTGTTCTGTCGACTTAATGGATGTCGACAGCAGCGAATTTGATGATCCTCCTGATACCGATCTTGACTCTTTTCATATGTTGTTGTTTGACCCTACTATGTATCATACGCATACGGACTCTTCCACCGAGATGTCCGGGTCAACAACGAACACTGGTTATGAACTGTTCTTAGAGTCTGAAGATCACCCCGCACATTGTGATGACATTATTCATCGGGGTATAGATGGAACTTTTGAGTAGATCTTCGCTGATGAACTCGCATTTTTAAATGACACGGGTGTTGAGATGAATCATCTCCCAATCAATGAAATTGAACCTCCACCCCTTCTTCTGAACTGTAAAAAGAATGCGAGTAATCCATCACATTCACTGCATCGTCTCTCCAAAATGAGACGCGCACACACTCTCTTCCACCACTTAACCTTTCCCCACTTCTTCTTCCACCAACCAGAGCACTGCATTGATAAATTTTTTGAATGGTTGGTGTTGACATTCGGTCTTTGCAAAGCTTGGCATCGACCACTGATTTTTGACCCCCTCATATGATTTTCAAAGATTAATATTGCATAACTCAAGTTTGGGGGGATATAATCGGGCTCTTGAAAAGAAAATTTTTACAAAATAATGAGCCAAAAATAAGTTTGGGGGAGGATCTTCACTTAAATATTTTGCCCCCACTAATAAATTCCTCCCAGGCTTACAGGTTTTGTAGATTTAGCAGATGGCAACAGTGAGGACACTGTTGAAAACAAGTTTGGGGGAGGTTTGTGCTTATTTTTGCATCATTTGCATATCATTTGCATAAGCACAAAACATTTTCGAAAACCTATAAAAATTTCAAAAAGATAAAAATATTTTTTGTATATAAATAAGATAATAAAAGTTTAGATAGTGAAAAATTACATCCATGAGATTAGAAAAATTTAAGAAAAACAAGAAAATTAGAAGTTTTCTTATACGAACTAGTAATAAGTGGTTATGAGTCGTTGTCCCAAGGGTTAGTAAGATGAAGGAAGTCACTAATCTGAGGATAAAAATAAGTCTGAAAAATAGTTTCTATTCTGGAAGCCAAACATTTTGAACGTTGATACCCTGCTATTCGCAATTACACACGTCTTGAAGCCCGGGATAGTAGAGGATACCTTGAAATGCTCTTGTCTTAAAGCCGATGTATGAAGGAAATAAAAAAAAAGTTAATAAAAAAATATATAAAGTGGTGAGAAAAATGGACACTGGTTTTGTTATCACCGAGGGCAATAAAAAATATATAGCGAGGGTGCCTCTTCACCTAGTGCCCTAAGGCTAACTGGTCTGGGAGTCACTGCTATGCCTTAGGTGGTGCAAGACGAGGAAAATACACCAAATAAGCAAGCACATGAGTAATCGGTCGGTTAGTACCTCAAGAAGTATTAACGGTCGCATGAAAGTGTGTGAGCAAATTCAGCTAAATATTCATTAATTAAAAAGTACTGAGGCTGACGGGCAAGAGTATGATAGCTTGAATTGAATTCTCCGGGTGTAGGGATGTCTTTACACACACGCAGGGTTATATGATCGATGTTTGGAAGAAAGATAGGAATGAAGAATAAGACAATGTTTTATTGAGGGAGGACGTGATTTCTAACATCTTTTCATGACCATTAAGATAGGTCTCATGACAGCCGAAAAGCTAGCTTAGTTGGAAACCCTAATTTTCAAGGATTTTCTTTTACAATTCTTGTCTTTAAATGTAATATTCATGATCTTTCTTTTATTATTGGATTTTGTGGGTGCAATCCGCTGAAAACCTTCATGAGACAACACTCCTCCTACTAGGGACACCTAGAGGTTTAAAGGCTTGTTGCACGTGCTCAGTGCAATCGTGTTGCCTACGAAAGTGTGCTAGTTAGTTTTTCTATTTCTTTGTTTTCTCCTTCTTTTTAATAAAACAATTCACTCGAGACGATCGAAAATAAGTTTGGGGGAATTTGATCAGTCGAAAATATTGCATCTTTTAACCGGCAATTTCCCTATCATTTGCACTCATTTAGAAATGTTCGGTATTCATATTTCACATATTAGCAAATCAGTCGTAAAATATCAGATTGCATGTGTTAGACTTTAAAACCGGCACTTTAAAGGAAATTGACCGCATTTCATGGCATCGCATCATCCCTATATTGCGCAACACTTGTTTTGAGATTTGTGCAGGAGCAAAGCCAAAAGAGCTGATCAAAAATACGCCAACTCAATGATTTGAGATTTGGTAGCAATCTAAAGGGGAAAATACAATTCAACATATCCTATAAAGGCCCATATTTCATCCCAAAGCAGCACTAGAAATCCCAAGCCATGAAGCCCCCAAAGCGCCGCGGAACCGCGGCGGGAGTCGGCTTGAGCCGTGGTTCCACGGCGGTATTGACACATCAGCACGCCATTTTCTGTGCAAAATTCTCACGTCTGGGCCCACATTCCTTTTATATACTTCAATCTCCAGAAAACCCTCGAAGCTTCTGCCAGATCAGCAAAAGATGATTAATTAAGCTAATCCTAATTAAACTCCTAACAAACTATTTCTAGAAGCTCCCTCCTAACTAATCACATCTAGAAGCTTCTCCTCTAACTAACTTTTGGAGGGAAATTCAAATTTCCTCAACAAACTTTTGGAGGGAAAACTTAAAATTCAAATCCTAGATCTAGGGTTTTAATGTCTATAAATAGGAACCTAGATCTAAGGGTTGAGTTCAATCTTCCATATTCCTAAATCTCTAATTCTTCATCTTCTTCCACAAGTTGAGTGACACAACTTGTGCGAAACCCTAACCCTAATTCCAATCCAAATTCAAGATCCCGAGTACCAAATCAAGCGAGAAGCCTTCAACCTTTTAGGAGCGGAGCCGATCTCCAATCGAGCAAGTGATCCAAGCCGATCTGCAACTCACGGAGCCGAGTGAAGCCAAATCGACGATCGAGTTCTTCCTCTTGTAGTTCTTGAGCGAATGTAATGAAATTGTTGATATAAATAAAAGGTGAAATTCTTTAATCTTGCTTTCTTTAAATTCTTGCATCATGATTCGATCTCAATTTGTAATTGTAGTTCTTGTTGTGATGTTCGAGTAAAACTCCGCTCGTAAAGGAGTCGAGACGATCAAAAGAATGATGATGTAACAAATCTTAATACGATTCTTAAGTCCTACGAGCTTTGTAAACCCTAGCAAGTTCAAGAATCGATGACCTAGTTTCGTTGCGATACTTTCTTGATTGTGATCGCTCAAAATTAGGGATCTACGATCGTTTCTTGAATTTACTAGAGGCTAGAATGTGAATGATATCGACGAAAGAACAAGGGATAAGATGAAACCCTAGTTTCATAAGAAATCCCTAATTCTCGATCGATCATCATCGATCTAGTATCAATCCATCGAAGGATAAGAATACGTAATTGTAAGATTACATCACATCTATAGATCCGATCGATTCCTACGAGCCTCATTTAGATTCTTGATATTTGGTTTGGAAAAATCAACAAACTCTCAATTCCTGATTCTATCTTTTAATGCTTTCTTAGATCTAGATTTTTCTCTTTCTTGAATTGCAATTACAAATCATGAATTGTTTGTTTTCTTTTCATTAAAGTTTCAATTCATCTAATTCAAAGCACGAACGATTACTCTTTCCCTGTGGACGATCCGCACTTACTAACGCGCTACATTCGACACCGTTATTGATTGCGGTCAAAATATTTTTGGTTGTGATTTCTATAAACAATTTTCTCTAATACACAACAAAAATCATAAATCAGTGGTACATACGCATCATCGATAATGGTGCTGGTGTCCTAGCAGCATGATATCAATAATGGAATATGAATCACAACAGTATGCGATGCAGAGCAACAATAATAAAGTGCGGGAGCTGAACACTAAACACAATGATAGCTGAACTCCATCTAATGTCATAAGAGTCATAGCTACACCACTATAAGGCTGAGCTAAAGCTAACAGTAGGTAAGGGAAACCGCCTAACCTCTGAGTCGATACATATATATACATATATAGTCGGTGATCCCGCCTCGATAATATCACATCCGATACCATATCTCTATAATCAGTTATTCCCAAATCAAGAGTGCGGATCAAACGTCAAAACATAGCTCGTACGTAAATCTGTCGTACGGCATCCCCAAATCTGGGTACAAGTCAATATCACATTCGTCATATCATTCATCTGGAATTCTCTATATCAAAAATCAAATCTGGGTACTGACCTACGTCTAGTACAAGCTAACATCATCACTATAATTATGATCTGACTACTGATCGACAGTCTCGTATAAATCGATATCATCGTCACATATCATCTCAAGGAGTATACATCGCCGAATGCGGCCTACCATACTCATCTTGTCATATCATATCATGTCATATCCTATCTCGTATCATAATCACATGTCGATCATTTTATATATATATCACTATTCCTATGGCATCATTATCCCAAAATCCTCTACAGCATCAAGACGTATCTCAAATATGAATTGTACCATATCACCGATATCATAATCTCGGATCAAATATCCTCGACTCATCCCAAACCCAAGTATCATCGTCAACTCCGTATGTGAGCACATAGTCCCATACCCATGTGACCACAATCAATATAGAATCCCATAACCACATATGAGATAAGGATGTATGCAAGTATGTATGTGTGTATATGTATGTATAGTGCACCCACTACCCTAGGGTTTCGTAACCTTTCACCAATCCAACACACCAATATCCATTTAAACATCAATAATTAATCCCAACAACATATAATAATTGTTAGTGTGTATACGCATCCGTATACATCACTACGAACTGCGGGGGTGCTATACGCCATCCACCCGACTTCTCCCCATAGAAATAAATCTACTCACCTAGTTTTGTGTGTGCCGGTGCCGATGTCGCCATTTGCATCTCCAACGCCTCGACGCCACGTGGGGTACCTATAAGGATATCACACGCTAAAACACATAAAAACCATGTCGGAAACCAAAATGGTGCATGCTACGTCTATAAGTAAAAACCTATAGCCTTGCGTGCAAATGCGGCCAATAATCCTCTGCCGTTGGCGTCCAAATGCCACCTGACTGAAACGAATCCTCGAATACCAAAATTCATACGAAAATAAGTCGTAAATCATGCGCCAACTCAAGAAAATCAACCCAGATTCTACCCTGGTTGGAACCAGACAAAACTAGACATACCCAGGGTCAAGTTTACAGGTAAAAGAGCCATGCACGCAAAACGAGGGGGTTTCCTACAGCTCTGGCCGCAAATTGCGACCAGATGGAATGTATCTGCGGCCAGAAAATGGAGGTTGGGGCTAGGGGTTTGGGTGTTGGTTTCTATCTGTCTGCATACCTCACTGCCAAGTCAATATTATTTTAGGAGGTCTCGGGTTGTAGCAGATACCAGAAAAGTCACAAAATCGACAAAATCGCTAAAATACGCCAAGTCGAAACTTTCAGGTAACCAACTGGGAATCTGGGGTATCTTGGTTAAACTGGTCTTAACAGCACCTAATAAGGTTCCACTAACATTCAAAACCATCGCAAGGCCAAATCTCACTCAAAATCATTAAAACTAGCACTAGATCACAAATATAACACTAAATTCAGCTTTATAACCAGAACTGAGCAAGAACAGAGTTGGGTTGTGAGATTATACCTCGAGAGGGTCCTAGGATGAAGGAGAAGGGAAGATGAAGGAAGGAGGGGTGTTGTGCTGCTGCTGGACTGCTTCTGTTGCTACTGAGGTGCTGGTGCAGCAGTTGCGGGTGCTGTTTTCAGCAGTAGTTTTGTTGATGTGGCTGATGCTTTGGTTGGGCTGGTGTTTGAAATTTGTTGGTGAGGTTGTTTTGTGGTGAAGTTGTGGTATAATGTGGTTGTGCTATGGTGCTGGGGCAGTTTCTTGCTGCTGCTGCAGCTCAGATGGGCTGTTTCTGGTGAAGTTGTTACTGCTGATGAATATTTTTGAGTGTGTTGTTGCTGTTGCCTTGGCTGCTGCTGCTGCTGCTTGGAATTTGTTTTATTGTTGAAGTTGCAGCAGCAGGAGTTTTTATGGCCGTGGGAGGGTGTAGTGTTGTGTGGGGTTATGAGTTTGTTGATGGGGTTGTGCTAATGTTACTGTTGAGCAGCAGCTGATGCTGTTGAAGTCTGTTGATGCATGTGCTGCTGCTGATGGTGGCTGATGTGTTACATCAGCTGCTGTTGCAGCAGTTTTGGTGGTTGAAGTTGAACAATTGGGGCTGTTGTAGGGTGAAGTGTTGTAGTATGGTGGAGTGTGAGAGTGGGAGATGTGAGGTAGGATGTGAGTGATGAGAGGGAGTGATATGAGTGAGAAGGGTGTGTAAGAGCACACAATGGACATTGGAGAATTGGATGGATCATGGCACACCCTAGCCACCTCTCTCTCTCTCCAACTCAATGCTCACAAGACACAAAGCCATCATGGCTCTCTCTTCTCATCACAAGGTCAACTAACCCTAATCACCCTTAGACAAGGCCAAAACCCTTAGTCAAACCAAAACAACATAACCAAAAGGTTTAAACCATGAAGCCCAATTAGACATGGTTAACCCTAGGCTACCATGTCCAAAACATGAAACAAGTGTGGAAAATGTTATGTGCATATTTTTGCACAAAAGCCAAAAATCCAATTAGCGATTTTTAATCGCGATTAACACTAAAATAGCATATACTTAACCATAAAAACTTAAAAATGACATATTTCCACAAAATACCCCATTTTAGAATTTCCAAAATTTTCTTCGGGATTTTCACCATTTATCGGTATTTAATTATACCGACTATTAAAATATTCATTAAAAATTAATATTAAATTATGAAAATTCCCAAAATAATATTTTATTTTTTTGAAATGTTACATTGATAGAGCCCTTAGGATTCTTGCTTGACGGCCAGCAGTATGATGGCGATCATATACGTAGGAGCTGGGGTCTATAAGCACATCTTTAAAAGGTCCATAGTCGTGGGAGTTTTCGAGACAGGGCATCGATACTCCAGAGTAGACTAGTGTATACAGTCGAGACCCCGACGAGGGTCGGTGGCCGGTCTCACAAGCCACTGGTGTCAGTTGGTTCACCTAAGATGTATACAGGTGCTCATTGGGTTATGAGCACACTGGACAGGACTCGCCGGGAACATGCTAGTTGGTCTTATACCTGACGTCAGATAGCAGTTCCCTGGTGACATGTGTACAGGTTAGTTCATCGACCTAAGATCGTCATTTGTCTCGTGTGAGTTCCCACTGTACTTTGATTACCACCCTACCACGGCTCAAATGAGTCGTGCAAACAGGTTTTAGTTGGGTACAGTCCCGAGCCATATGGAGGCAATGAGCGGATTTTCAGGGGTTCGTCTCTCCCGGTATTGGGGGTGAGGTCGCGCTGTGTTTAGGAGAGCCATTACACGAAGTCCTTGGCCAAGGCTAGAGATTTACTGGTAGGTATTCCAGTAGTATCTCAGGGTGTTCTGGGCTACACTCCGATACGACTTGTACCGCTTTTGGGGGTCTGAATTTTACCAACCCCCTATGCCCGCCATGCGATGCTCATAGACGAACGGACCGGACTGTATGGATATTGTCACTGACAGGCTCAGTAGGGTGTCAGGATGAGTTCGCTCATCGACGTCCTTTTTGGTCAATACCTGGTAGCCCGTTACGTATGGCTAATACCTCTGACGTGCTAGTGGTTAAATCCACAACCAATATATTGACGAGTCTTTAGAGTCCCCCACAGACCGTTTCTCAAGTTTCGGGCGAAACGCTGTAGAGGCCGTATGGATATATAGCAGGGTTCGATCTTATACGTGTGGTATTGCACGGATCATGATCGGACGGATAATACTAGTGGGCTTTGGTTTAAGCCAGATCCTAATATTGTACAGTGTAGATTTTGTCTCATTGCATTTGTATTCGGTCGAAATACAAATGCGGGTATGTATATACAGTCACGGGGTTTTCCTATAATTTATTACGGGATCAGTTTTTTGAAGTTTCCAGTTTGCATTCCATTTCGGCCATTTTCCTTTGTTTCTTTCCTTGGCTGAAAATTGGTGGAGGAGGGCTTATTTGCAAATTTGCAAATTGGCATTGTGGAGGGTGGTCTTTGTAAATTGTTTCTTCATGATGATTCCACCATACTTTGACTTCCCTTGTTCATCATGACTTGACTTTTGAGATGAGTGATGGATGGTGGTGTGATGATTATTCCTCATGATGATCACTCATTTCTTTTTGCATTATTTTCTCCTTTGGCTCACACCACCTTGTGTGTTCTCACTCCCTCCTCTTCTTTGATCAAGGGCTGGCCACACTTGTGAGGGGCTGTCCAAAAATTGTGGTGTGGGATTTTTGATCTTTTTTGCTTTGCAAAAATCCCATAGCTCCATCTCCAAAAGTTCGCCTCATTCCTCCACCAAAATGGCAACTACAAAGAACCCCTTGAGACATATAATCCTATACTATCCTACAACATTCTTGGACACGTCGACTCGCCAACTTCGTGCCTGAGTTGCCTCGGTCCAGAGGTGGGAGCCCGTAAAAGAACCCGGCGATGTGGTGCCCTTATGACGAGGAGATGAAGACCGGAGATTCCGCGGGGAGATCGAGTTGACGACGAGAAGACCGAAGGACACGGATCGCTCGATATATCTCTCTACACCTTCTCTTGTTAGCTAGGAGTGGGTTAATGGCCCGATTCGGGTTCAAAGTCCGCGGTAGCGCCGGTTTCTGTTTAAAGAAAAAAAATTGTATTCCGCATTTTGGCCTCGTACAGACGGCCGGGGCGCTGCCGTGCACTTACACTTGTACGGGTTGGTTCAAATTAACCTGGATAATGACGGGTAGAACTTGACATGCGACTTATGATTTGTTGGCCTTTGTCAAGGTCATAAGAGCATGGGGCAAAAATCACATCGGGAGTTTCTAAAGAAACTGAAACTTGCCAGATATGCGCCTACCTTCTGGAGTGTGATAACGTGAGTGGATTCCATCATGTTCTCATGCGATGATAGTTGGATCCCGATTTCCACTGGTTAGTTGGTTTACTCCTCGGGTGATCCCGACTAATTCTTCTTTCAGGTTTGGAGGAGAATTTGACGGTACAGTGGGAGGTTTCCTGATTAGATAAAGTGACAACCATTCTGATTTAGGTTAGAGTGCACGCTGAGTGTTTCTTTTCTCTCTCTCTTTGGCAGCGACCATGACCCGACCCTAGACTATGACTCAATGACCAAAATTAACCGAACCTTCTTAAACACTGGCTTTTGGATTGTCTGAGTTGCATACCTCATTGCCACTCATACTTTTACCCTTTTCTCCAGGACACCCCGTATTACTACGAATGTCCACTTCCATTAGATAAAACCATCATATGGTTATATACGAACTCGAAGGAATTTATTCGAGGATGGTTTCCGGTTCTGGAGAAAATGAATAGGACTATTCAGTTGTCATTTCTTTTTACCTTCTCTCAGGTTGCGAGTACTCCTTGGATAGGGGATAGTACACCCGTTACGCCTATTGGATAGTCTTCTTCCAAACCTTAGGCTGGTGCCGAACGGTAGGGAATGAAGAAAGCCGATTAGCCTAAGTGTGGTGTACAGAAGGTATTAAGTAAAGACAAATAAAGGGATTAGAAGGAAGGCAAAGTAAATTGCGACTGCTATTCACGACCAAACCAAGTACTTCATTACCACTCCCACTTCACCTTTGTATTTCTCCAGAACACTCCGTATCACTACGAAGATCCACAGTTTATTGGATACTCCATCGTATGGTTATATACAAACTCAAAAAGGAACTTGTTCCAGTTCGGGGATGGATTCTGGTTCAGGAGAAATAGGAATAAGGTTTATTCAGGTGTCTTTTATCTTTACATTCTCTCGGGTTGCGAGTGCTCCTAGGATTGGGACAGTACACCCATTATGCTTATTGGATAGTCTTCTTCCAAACCATAGGCTGGTGTCGAACGGTAGGGAAGGAAGAAAACCATTTATCCTAAGAGGGTGTACAGAAGGTAATGACTAAAGACACATGAAGGGATTTGGAAAGATGGCAAAGAAATATACGGTTACAGTTGTGAATCCGGATAATGGAAGAGGCATTACTAGGAATACCCGGATACCCCTTCGAAACATATTCATGTTTCAGTTTCACTGTGTACTGTTAAAGGAAAACTGATTTCCCAATTAGACACTTGCTCCAGGGTATGTATTTACCAGGTATGAATCTCACATCTGTATGGTTTTACAGATGATGAGTGGGAGTAAGTTATTGGAAATTAGGTGATCATCCTCATTATATCAGAATTCGTTGTAATTGGTGATATTTGAGGAAATCGCCTGGGTTATTTACCGGACAGCAAATATTTGGTTCTGAATATCCGCTGTTATGAACTAATTTCAAATTGACATACCTGTACGTCTATTTTATAGAGTGAGATATACCTTTTTGAAATTATGTTTATGACATTTACCTATATTAGTGGATGGTTAGGTAAGGAGCATTAAACAGCAGTGTAATTCTTCTTAACCATATGTACAGTTTTCAACCTATGACACACAGGGTTTGAGTTATTAGACTCAGGGGACTTATACAGAGTATTGTATGTTGTCCATTGTCCATCAGGACAGAGGGGTTGGTACTCATACCGTATTCTGTTTACTTGTGACTTCTCTAGTTCTTAGATATGTGTTTCGTAGAAACACAAGGTCCAAGTTTTGAGAAGTTATAGGTATAAGAATAAAGTAGAGAACCACGTGTTGCAAGTATCAGGATTCTTCAAGGTGATCGAAGATGTAGATACTTATGTATGGTATTCAGTTGATAGTAATGATTAAGAGAACTTGCTTATCTTTCAGGTTACTCATAATTGGAAGCACTCCTAAGTTGAGTAATGCTGATCGGCCTCTCTCCATTTAGTTGACATGCACTGCAGACAGCTGCATGATTTGAATCTAGTTCCAATTAAATCAGTGCCTCTGTTTCTGTATTGGATATAGAACAGTTCATATCTTGACGATGTTAAGGTATGGGGAGTTGTCCGTCTTATGCTTAAAACCAGACTCTGGATAACTCAAGGCACGTTTCTGTAATGGCTGTTTGTGGGTTGACCCGGGCTATGACGAAGGTTAACTTTCTACCATCTGGAAGATCAATAGTGATATTGTTCTTGACTCGCCACAGTTTTAAAAGAAATGGATTTTTTCATAAAACAGTAGTGGGAATATGGTAGAACTGGAAGTGATTCCAGAACCGCAAACGATTACTGAAAATTTGATAAGAACCTAAATATTCAATCTGGTTTGACATTCCATTGGCCACTCCGCAGATAAGGTGGGTAACCTCAGGCACCCGAGAGGTACTCCGGTAGCCTTAAGGACGGTGGCAGAGAGGTTCTTGTTTACCCAGACTAGCCATTGCTGTTGTTCCAGACTATGAGACCCGGCAGGAAGATGAGTATAGCGTCGTTCTGAACTGGCTTTAGAAGTGCACGTGTATATGACTCTTCCAGAGGGTTGTCGTAGTCAGTGGGAGCAGCGGAAGCATTAGTGGACAAGAGACTTATGTCTATTTATGGACTAAAGCTAATATAGCGGAGATAGATCATCTATTTCTGATGTGACAGTCATAGGTTTGACTTCATCAGAATAGGGGATGGATCTGTTAAGAAGGTAGTAAGGTGTGATGTCCTGGTATCTGGATGACATATACAGAGTAGGAAGTGATATTCCTATACTACGATCGGTTATACTTTGGTTGTCACATAGTGGTTTCTCCACATAGTAATTGGGTATTATATCAGACATTCTGGTTACTAGATCTATGGTTTTAGATCTAGATTTGGGTAGTTTCCCAATCTAGGTACTTAGACAGCATTTTACAGGTGTTTTAGAATTGCAGGTGATGGAGTCACCCTCTCTAAAGGTGCCTTACAGACTAAAGGGGAGAGGGATGTGCATGATTGGCAGATCACTTGCTTAGGCAATTGAGACAATCATGAGATGTCAAGTACCACACCAGATATTTTTTTTGCAATAGATGCAATAAGTTGATATTGATCCAATCCTGGAGAAATGATCGGAAGCAGTTTTAGAACATAAGTGGATGTTCTAGGGATATGATAATGATAACCTCATTCGGGGGACGGTTATCATTCCAGGCTTCCAAGGTGACCTGGATGACAGAAGGACTGTCAGAGTTATAGTTTTCCCTCTGACGAGGGGCAGTATTTTGGACAGGTGGTCCAAGCGGATACTGAGGGAGGCATGGCACAGGATACTGATTAAGTTCAGTTGACGATACAGTCTAAGAAGTTTGGATTTGGAGTTCATTTATGAACTAGGTCCCATCAAATATCCAAACATATTCTAAGACATGTATTGCTCATTTTGGGAGATGGGTTCTTCGCGAACTTGAGATTAAGAGAGATATAGAAAGAAACATCAGGGCGGATCCACTCACTGAGGCTATCCCTCGAACGCAATAGTTTCGCAAACGGGTTTTATGAGACTGATTAGTAGAGGAGTTGGGTGTTCGGTATCACACGGGCTGTGAGTATGCGACATCGCAATAATTAGCCTTGAGTGCAAGTGGGAGATTGTTGGAAATAGTGCCCTCAGAGTCAATTATTGGATCACAGGCACGTGATTGCGCAATGATTGAGGGAGGACCTATACCGGTAGAACAGTCCTACTCAAGATGATAATATGCTATCTGGTTTATCTTTATCATCGTGTACTGCTTTAGGTGACCTTACTGATCACTATTGCACGTTGATAGAGCCCCTAGGATTCTTGCTTGACTAACAGCAGTATGATGGCGATCATATACGTGGGAGCTGGGGTCTATAAGCACATCCTTAAAGTGGTCCCTAGTCGTGGGAGTTTCAAGACAGGGCATCGATACTCCAGAGTAGACTAGTGTATACAGTCGAGACCCCGACGAGGGGCGGTGGCCGGTCTCATGAGCCACTGGTGTCAGTTGGTTCCCCTAAGATGTATACATGTGCTCATTGGGTTATGAGTACACCGGACAGGACTCGCCGGGAACATGCTAGTTGGTATTATACCTAACGTCAGATGGCAGTTCCCTGGTGACATGTGTACAGGTTAGTTCATCGACCTGAGATCGTCATTTGTCTTGTGTGAGTTCCCACTGTACTTTGATTACTACCCTACCACGGCTTAAAGGAGTCGTGCAAACAGGTTTTAGTTGGGTACAGTCCCGAGCCACATGGAGGCAGTGAGCGGATCTGCAGGGGTTCGTCTCTTCCGGTATTGGGGGTGGGGTCGCGCTGTGTATAGGAAAGCCATTACATGAAGTCCTTAGCCAAGACAGGAGATTTACTGGTAGGTATTCCAGTAGTATCTCAGCGTGTTCTGGGCTACACTCCAACACGACTTGTACCGCTTTTGGGTGTCTGACTTTTACCAACCCCCTAGGCCCGCCATGCGATGCTCATAGACGAACGGACCGGACTGTACAGATATTGTCACTGACAGGCTCAGTAGGGTGTCAGGATGAGTTCGCTCATCGACGTCCCTTTTGGTCAATAGCTGGTAGCCCGTTACGTATGGCTAATACCTTTGACATGCTAGTTGTTAAATCCACAGCCAAAGTATTGACGAGTCTTTAGAGTCCCCCACAGACAGTTTCTCAAGTTTCGGGCGAAACGTTGTAGAGGCCGTATGGATATATGGCAGGGTTCGATCTTATACGTGCGGTATTGCACGGATCATGATCGGATGGATAATACTAGCGGGCTTTGGTTTAAGCCGGATCCTAGTATTGTACAGTGTAGATTTTGTCTCATTGCATTTGTATTCGGTCAGAATACAAATATGGGTATGTATATACAGTCGCGGGGTTTTCCTGTAATTTATTACGGGATCGTTTTTCTGAAGTTGCCAATTTGCTTTCCGTTTCGGCCATTTTCCTTTGTTTCATTCTTTGGCTGAAATTTGGTGGAGGGGGTTATTTGCAATTGTGCAATTTATAATGGAGAAGACTTTTTATGCCTCATGATGGTTCTTACTTCCTTTGACTTCTTTGTTCATCATTACTTGACTTTGGTGATGAGATGGTTGATGGAGTGGAGACTTGGTTGTGATTATTATTTCATCATCATCACCCTTTCTTTTTCATGCATTATTTTTGGCTCACTCATTCATTCTCATTCTCTCATTCCTCAAGCATGGCCGTCCATTCAAGAAGGTAAAAATTCCCAAGTTCATCTCAAAAGCTTACATCTCCATCCCCACTTCCAAATGGAAACTTCATATAACCCCATGAGACAAAACCATTCTACACTTAGCCTACAGCGTTCTTGGACACGTCGGCTCACCAACTTCATGCCCGAGTTGCCTCGGTCCAGAGGTAGGAGTCCGTAAAAGAACCCGGCGATGTGGTGCCCTTTCCGATGAGGAGATGAAGACCGGAGATTCCGCGAGAAGATCGGGATGTAGGCCGAAGACCGAAGGACACGGATCGCTCGGTATAGCTTTCTACCCATTCTCTAGTTTGCTAGCATTAGGTTAATGGCCCGATCCGGGTTTTTAGTACGCGGTATAGCCGGTTTTTAAAGTTAAAGAAAAGTTTCGTTTCCACATTTTGGCCTCAGAATGACGGCCGGGGCGCTGCCGTGCACTTACAAGACGAAGAGACCGGACTGTACGGAGATTATCATAGATAGGCTCAGTAGGAGTTCGGATGAGTTTGCTCATCGGCCTTCTTATCGACATATACCTGGATAGCCGTTACGTGTAGCTAGTACCGCTGACGGCTTGTAGTTAAACCTACTGCCGGCGTAGTGTCTAGTGTTTAGAGTTCCACACAAAGGGTTTCCCTGCATCGGGCGAAAGATGTAGAGGTCATATGGTTTTACGACAGGGTTCAAACAAATACGTGTACTTGTGCACGGATGATGATTCGGACAGACAATACTAGTCGGATTTGGTTTAAGCCGGATCCTAGTTTTATATTGATGGATTATTTTCGTCTCTTTTGTATTCGTATTTTTCGGAATACGGATACGGGTATATATATACAGATGAGGGACATTCTTGTAATTTGCTCAAGATTGTTTTTAGAAGGTGACACATCATATTTGTATTTACCATTTTAGGTTAAATGTTTAATACATTATAAGGCGGAGGAAATGAGGTAGAGGTTTGCGAAATATGGAGCATGGCTTTTGGTGACACATGGTGGTATTTTATGCCATGACTCACCAAATGAATAATGAACCATGCCTGATTTGGTGATAAGATTATTCTTATTGCATTATTGGATGATTCATTATTCATAAGAGAGTACACTCTCCATTCTATGCAAACTCTTCACCGTCTTTTCCTTAAGTTGATCTTCTTCTACCTCTAGCCTTTCATGTCTCATGTGTTGAGAAACCTAAGGTTATGAGAGACATACCAATCCATCTATACTCTCTACATCACCTAGGTCATCTAGTATAGCGAACTAGGTGCCCTAGTTTCCTCGGATTTGAGGTTGGAGCCCAGACTATAGACTCTCGGGTGGATTGTCTTTGACTCGAGGGGGCCGACGAGGAAGCACCGATCCGTTACGATCCTTGGAGCATATGATGAGGAGGAGGATAGCATGAAGACCCGAAGGATTTGCTTCTTTACGTAATTTCAATCATAGTAAATAGAACTCTTTTTGTTTCTAGTTAGGTTTATGGTAAGATCCGAAATAGGGTTGTTCTAGCGCCAGTTTTGAATCGTTTGAAAAAAAATTCCGCAAATAGCCATGGGTGATGGCCAGGTCGTTAGCATAACCTTTCATGGTATCTGAGCCAACCCATAAAACTTAAACTAGCTAGTTCTAACTTGCTTAAAAGATCGATCAACATAACTTCCCAAAATCACAATTTCCATTTTCATGTTTATGTCAATTTTTTAAGGTGTTTATAAAATATTTTCAAGTTGCTTAAAAATACGAGCAGGGTTTTTTAGGATTCTACAAGAAATTTGGGCGCCTAAATTCGGAACCGCGGCATAACAGGCTTGTTTGCCACAGTTGCACGGCTACATTGTGTCCTCTGCGCACAAAATTTCCTGTGGAGTTCTAATATGGGGAAATGTGATTTCTGTAATGTTTATTTTCTGGCCCTCGTTTGTATGAGTACTGGATTGAACTTGGGGCCAATACGGATATGTTTTTGTCGATCAAAATTTTAAATGCGTTAGGTTTCAGTGCATACATTACTATTTGGGACCGTGAATGTCATTAGAGCGGTATAACTCGTCTAACTGCTATATGCTCTTTTAGACAGGTTTGAGAACATGAAATTCATGTTGATGTTCTGTGTTGTGCTGTGGTTGTGGTTGGATTGTCGTAGTAGATAGCTTGCGGTGCAATGTTTATAGTATAGTTAAGATTCATTTATACATTTGATATTGCGGGGCGAGCGTCTGACATGTGGACTGCCATCTTGCCGGGTTGTATATTATTTGTTTGGAGCACGACCGGGTTGAGGTCGATGTCACAATTGTACATATTATTTATTCTTTTCTGTACTAGGATTACCCCGCGGGGGAGTGCACGAATAGCCGGGTTCTAGAAAGCAACAAGCCCGCATCTCATGGCGTTAGGACGGAGGGGGCTTCATTCTAGAATTGGCAGGCTATTCGCCGCACTCATAGAGGGTATAGGTTGACCCAAGGAGGGGAGGGTATAGGTTGGCTCAAGTTACCGGATTCCATGGAGTGCTGGGTGGCCCATTGACTTTGTTGATAGGGGTTGCCTCACTTCTGGGATTGGCGGGTAACTTGCTGCGCTTATAAGGGTCCAAATTTTCATTGCACAGGCTATCCACGCGACCGGGAATGTCGGGTCTCATTTGCGACTCAAATGAAACCCGGGGCTCCAAGATAATCCACTATTCTGTATTGTTGGCTGAGATTTTGTGATGTTGCTTACTATCATGCATGGGACGAATGTTATATATTTATATATATATACTAGTAGATGTTGTATATGTTTTGCACCCGCGCTAGTCCAGTCCCTGCTCTGTCGTTTGTTAAGTAACCTAACGGGTGACGATGGGGTCCAGTGGCGAATGCGGATGGCATATACGTACATTGTATTTTCGTTCTTTTCTGGTGTGATAGGGTTAATTGATGGGACCGCATTGATTTTGATTAATGCAAGAAAAGAAACCTAAAATGATGTTGTTGGAACAAATTTCGAAAAACTACAATTGTATTCTTTCGCTTTGCATAGTGGTATTCGGTTGTGAATATCCAGCACCTCATTCCAGGAGGCATGAGCTGAGATCCCTTCGCGGGGAGTGATCTCTTGAGCAAAAGTCCATACTGTAGATTACTCGGTTTTCTTCAAAACCAGAAGTTTTCAAAAGCGGAGCCTAAACCACTCATTTTAAAAACTGCTCAGGTTCCTTCAACGATATCAAGTTCATTACGTTAAAGGGTTTTTCGCCAAAAACCCAGTCGTAGCCCTCCGTTATTTCTTATGAGTAGTACTTAGTATTCGTGTTGCGTTTGTTGACTCCTTCAAGACGTAGTGTACGGTAGCTGAGTGGTGCTCGTTTGTAGAATTAGTTGCGTTGGTTAGGACAGTCGTATAACCTTGTTGACTCCATCAAGGGTTATGCGGGTGGGTTTAATACAATCAAGATAATAACGGATTGAAATTGACTAGGACTCTTTGATTTGTTGACTCTGTCAAGGTCACTAGGGTCCTAGGGGCAAAAACCACATCGGGAGTTTCAAACATATAGGAAACTTGTAGATTTAGCATACCTTCTAGAGTGTGGTGACTAAAGTGGATTCCATCTAGGTCATCACACAATGATAGTTGGATCCCGACCCACTGATGAGTAGGATTACTCTCGGAAGATTATTTCACTTAACAATCAATGCTATAAACCAAGTAGGTGTCTAGAACAGTGTTAGCGGGGCTACGCCTCCAGGGAAAAGAGCTTATATAATTAAGGAACTTCGCAAAAGCGTTGGAAAACCTCCCTCGAAGTACCGACACTAGCCTGGTTAAAAGTTAAGAAAGTATTGTGACATGCGATTAATCCTGACTAGTTCTTCTTTTAGGATTTGAAGAAGAATTTGAGGAAACATTGGGAGCCATCCTGATTAGATAAATTAATAACCAATCTTATCTTGCAAGTGTTAGGAATATGTATGCCCTAGAGGCCATTATTATTGATATAATAGATTCTTGGACATATATATATAGGACTTTCTTGCTCGACATGATAGCATGCTATCAAGTTACCTTTATCTTAACATGTAGACTGGTATTTATACTGTCTGTCTCTTACATGTTGATAAAGCCCTTAGGATTTGTACTTGGATATCACGACTATGATGAGATTATACTACTGGGACCAGGGTGGTCCAAAAGTACATCCTTTAATTAGTTCCTAGTCGAGGGAATATCAAGACTAGGGCATCGATATTCCAGAGTAGGCTGGTGTGTATGTTTCTTGTCCCTTAGAGGGCGATGGTTGATCCCACAACCATTAATGTGTGACATAAAAGATTGTACATAGGTGCTCATTGGAGAATGGGTACACCGAACAGGACTCGTCGAGGACTCCTATGTGGTAGTATACCTATCGTCAGATAGTAGTCCTCTAGTGACACTGGTACAGGTTAGTCTGTAGACCCGAGATCGTCATAGTCTTGTGCGGCTCCCACAGTGGTTTGATTTCCTCCCTACCACGCTCAAAGGAGACGTGCAAACAGGTGGATTTTGGGTACAGTCGCGAGTCAAATGGAGGCAATGAGCGATAGGAGGGGTTTCGTCTCTCCCGGTATTGGGGATTGATGTTGCGCTATGCTCAATTGGCTATAACTGGAAGTCCCAGGCTAGGGTTGCTTATGAGATTTACTGATTAGTGTTATCAGTAGTTTCTCGAACCGTTATAGGCCAGACATCGGCATGGCTTATCACGTTTTTGGGGTCTGACGTTTACCACCCCTAGACATGATATGCGACATATCAGACGAAGAGACCGGACTGTACGGTAGTGTTACTGATAGGCTTCATGGAGACTATGGACAAGCTTGCTTGTTGATCTTCATATCGCTCAATACCTGGATAGCTGTTACGTCCAGCTAGTACCGCTGATGGCTTGTAGGTGACTAATATGATCACCACCTACTGCTGGCATATTAACGAGTCTTTAGAGTCCCACACAGAAATTCCCTTGTTCAAGCGAAACGAAGTATGACACATATTTGATATGTGTGTGGGCCTGATTAAATACGTGTATGTGATGCTGTATTGTAATCTGGCAGTTATCTGTTATCGGTTCGGTTATATGTGATATAACCAGATTGTCGAATCAAGTGTTGATTTGATAAAGTGATATACATATGAATGATATTAGTCGGTCAAATGTGATATAACCGGATCATTAAATCAAGTGTTGATTTAATAATGTGATATATATTATATGTGATATAATTATATCTTAACTAATATCATTAGCTCACTAATTATTCTTCATAATATATATATTAATATATATGATATATATATATATATAATGAAGCATGGCATAAAATTTTATTTTGTGAAAATAGAAATGGGGTGGAAAATGATAGCATGGTTGCAAGCATGGGATTTACATTTGTTTATTCATCATGACTCACTATTCAAGATGGTTGCAATTTTATATTGCAAAATTCCATGCTTGAATGAGTGGGGATCAAGAGTTGCCATTCATTCTATTCTCATTCTCAACACTTAGCTATTTTTCTTGAGTTGCTCCCATGGTTGCTCTCTACCTTCTTCTTCTTCCTCAATTGCTATAGTTCAAGCTTCAACCCTCACATGTGATGTGAACCATGAAGCTTGAATACAAACTTGTGAGATTTTAACATCCCCTACTTCACCATGCTACACTTGACTAGCGATCGAGTGTAGCGTGTTTACTACGCTAAAGATTTTAGTGTAGAGCTAGCTTGAGGTGGAGGGACTTCGCGTGGATCATCTTCGGCACGAAGGGCATCGGAGGAAGCTCGTCCAAAGCCTAAATGTAACATTTTAAAAAAATTAGATAAATAAAAGCCTTTAAGTGAATTTTCTAATTTTCGGTAAAATAAAACGTATTTTTCGTAAAATTTAACCATAATTATTTTTCATTATAAATTTGAAAAGACCTATTTTAATCATGTAATTACTAGTAAATGGTGTTTATTTAGTCACTTATAAATTTTTAGTTTAATGAAATATTTTTCCTAAATTAATTATTTTAAATATTAACATAAGCTTTTAAATATACATTAATTTAGTGTAAATTACAATTTGCAATGGGTTTATTTTTCAAAAGTGAACCATGACATATTAGAATTAGGTTTTTAGCATGCTAATCTCTTCTTGAATTGTCTTTAAAATTCTAGAGTTTTCTATGATGAATTGAATTAAGAAAATTAAAAAAATAAAGAAATTATGAAAAGACATAAAAGGTGTATTTCTTTGGAGAATGTTCTACACTATTCTTCATTCCTTCTTCCTATCTTTTCCTCACCTCATGGCCGGCCTCACCTCCATGGGCAGCCCCAAAATTTTCCCCCCATCATTTTTGCATTAAAAATCATCATAATTCATC
This sequence comes from Agapanthus africanus, assembly GCA_030015575.1. Lineage (NCBI taxonomy): Eukaryota > Viridiplantae > Streptophyta > Magnoliopsida > Asparagales > Amaryllidaceae > Agapanthus > Agapanthus africanus. The sequence goes on along the minus strand of CM057343.1, from coordinate 246,843,849 downwards.
AAAAATTCCAAAAATAAACCTCAAAAATCAACATTCAACCTCTACCATTTTCCTTTGACCTATTTAGTATGGAATTTGGAGTTGGAAACCATTATTTTGGAAGCATATTTTCATGTTTGGATCTCATGCTTTGAAGGTATAATTTTATTCTTATGATTAATTGTTGTTAAATGCTTTTATTTAGCATATTTTGATTTTCTTAATTAATTCTATTTGCAAGTTTAAAATTTAAGATAGGGTTTCTAAAATCAAGTTAGGGTTTTTATTAATTAAGTGGGGTTATAATAAGTAGCTTAACATTTTTAGAAGGGAAAAATCTAGCATGGTTGATGTATTATAATTTGTGCATTCAAAATTGTTTAAATTAAGCAATTTTGCTAACTAGATTTTTATAAATTATATATATTTGTGTGTTAAAATTCTAATTAAGGTTTTTATCATTATATTATGGTTTTAATGAGAATATTAACATGTTAAATGAATGAAAAACCTAATCTAATTATTAGTTTCAAATTGTTAGTTAATATAATGTGATAAATATGCTATTTCGGTAAACTAGGTTTTAGAAATTAATTTAAAATGTAGTATTAAAAATCTAATTAGAGCTTTAGCTCATTCTTAAGGTTTCATGGAGTGGTTTAACACTTTAATATATGCAAAATCAAGTTAAGTAGTGGAATTGTTAATTTTTGCTTAACAAGTGTTAATTTTGGCTAATTTGCAAACTAGAAATTTTAAATTAAGACACAATGGTGTGAGAAAAATACGGTAATGGTTTCTATAATCTAGTTATGTTATTTAATCAATATTATGATCATTAGTTTCTTTTAAACATCAGGTTTTGAAGTAAAATGGTAAATTGACATTTCAAGGTTTTGCGTAATTGGACGATTTGATCGATTTTAGGGTTTCGATGAATTAAATCGTGTTTTATATTATAAGTAATGAGTTTTAAAACTACGAGTTGTTTGTTGGTGTTTTATCTCGATCAATCGGCGTTAGTATGCCGATATCGAGGGATATTTGGTTCTTTTGCATGAGCGGGTCATAGGTTTTAACCTATGCGCGTTTCGTGCGTCGTTTTGGTTTTGTCCGTGATTCAGTTTACGATATTATATATGTTTGTGTATAGGTACCCCTAACGTGGACTTCAGACGAGGAAGAAGAGGAGGGCGACATCGTCTTCGGCAGACAAGGACCATATGAGTAGATGTATATCTACGGGGGAAGTCGGGTGGATGGCGTTTAGCACCCCCGTAAACGTAGAATAGGGATATTGCTTATTATCATTAGGAAGTCGAACGTGACCTTAGATTCTTGGCGAGTAGGACCCTATTAAAGACCTTAGGTTGGACTAGACTGATTTAAATAGACTTTACCAAAGGAGGAATGTCTTGGAGGAAATTCGTAGGTTTCAGGTAGACACACACACGCACACACAGAAACTTGGCTTGGTGTATATGTGTATGTGTATATATAAGTAGGAATGCGTGTAGGTGTATATATACACAACATGTATATGTGAAATAAGGTTGTGTTATGATACATGGGGATGGGACAATATAACTGGGCTTGATGCCGTGATCTCTTGGCTAAACAGTCATATTATGATCTTAACGGATTGTTGGAAAATGAGAGAATGGATATGTATACATAAACGATAATAGGTGATGATGACATTGAGATATACGAGACTCTAGAATAGAACCCGGACCGTAACCTGTGACTTGATTACGATATGATATATGTGTGACTTGATTACGATATGATATATGTGTAACCTGATTACGATATGATATATATGACATGATATTTCTGAGGAACAATTGACGACGTATAGTTTCGCAGACAATGATATATGATTGATGATATTGGGATGTATGCGATTACAGTATAGTACCTTTGATCATGACATTATTTGATGATGATATTATACGAATGATGATGTACGTAGGTGATACTTGACCCGTACCCCGATATTAGGATGCCGTACGATGGATTTTACCGTACGAGGCATAAATGTGATGATTGATCCACGCTCTTGATTCGAGGAAGCCGTACTACATACGTGACGCTATTGAGGCTGGATCGCCAACTATTACAGATATGGACTCAGACCTTAGGAGGATTCTTATTTCCTATCAACTAGTTCCTTTAGTTTAGTTCCTTAGGGGGTTAGATAGATACTAGTTGAGGCTCGAGTCATATAGTTGTAATTAGATATGTATATTCCAAATGAGTGTTTAGTACACATTTTACCTTTACATTGAGATTGAAATCATCAAGTTGCATGTTCATACTTATGTTTCTTTAGTCAGTATGAAACTCTGTCTGTTAGGACACCAGCATCATTACCGATGATGCGCATGTCCCACGTACACTTATTTGCCGGCTCACACACACATCATTGGTAATTGCCATGTCACGTACACTTTAGAATATATTATCTTTTATGATAGAATCAGCTAAAGGCTAGATCAATATAGTATTTTGATTACTCTCAGTTGTTAGTCTAGACATTGTATTTATTACTTAGACATTTCATGCATTCACATTTTCATGTTATCATGCAGTATTATGGGGCTTATGCCGACACTTACCAATTACTCAGGATTTTGGGATTTTGGATTTCTATGAGATTTCTGGATTTTGGGGAAAACCGCAAGAATATATATAAAAACTTCTCTCTCTTTCTCCCTCTCTTTTTAAAATATAAGTTGCGGTTTTCTCGTGATGTATGTGTCGTCCACCATGAGATTTCATGTTTTCTGTTGGATTTTGAGACCCGATTCGAGGAGTGGATGAACCGTCTCGGGTACATGGTGGGCCCGGTATGGTACCCCGGGGCAAGAAGATCGAGTTGTAGACGATGAGCCTGGCAGAGGAAAACTACCTACCGGTGATGTCTGGCGCGGCGGATATCCGGAGGATACCGACCGTTGTCGTGAGATTTGATGATATGAGCCGATCCGGACTGACGGAGCCGGAGATATTGAGACTATGAGGTATTGAGACTTGAGATTTACATGTTTTGTATCGATGCTTGACATGGATTTCCATGGATTTCATCGATGATGTTTCAGACTTCTATACAAATTTTACTATGGTGAAAATTAAAGACTTTTTATACAGATATATCCAGATTTTAGAGTTGATTGTTTTACATTCATGGTGCATGCATACTCATTCATATGACATTACTATTTGAGGCACTGACACGAGCACGGTGCATTTGCACTTACGCGTAGTTTATTACCCTGCACTACTAGATGACTAGTGATATATTAGTATATTATTATGACCTAGGACAGCGTCGTGCATTCGATTTCTATTCGCAGATGTCTTCTACTCACGAGTTGGCAACTCACCCCCGTTGTGCCAAATTTTATTACAGGTTCGATGTACAGGTTTCCTTGGCAGCTTGCTGGCACATCTTTTCATTCAGGGTGATTTGCACGGTAGGTTTGTTCATTTGTATCAGGACTGCCGTTGTACTTTATTAATTTCATTGGTATCTAGTAAGCTCCATCAACCAAACTTGTATTACTTGATAAGTTTAAAGGACCAGTTATTTATTTCGACCTTAGAGTCACGCTTGTATTATTATGGCATCTAGTGGATTTGTTTTCTTTTGAGTTTTGAGCCTCGTCCTTTGGCGTTGTATATTATTGTGCTTGGTGTGGTTTTTTCCGCCTGTTGGCGTAGAGCTAGCTCCCGCTTGGGGATGCCTTTTTATTGCTGTATATATATTATTCTTGTTTGTACCCGTTTGGGGCCAGTTTTTACAAAGGAGACTCTGCCGAAATTTTTGAGAAAATTGGATGTTGCTTTTAAACTTGTTTTTCTACATGTTTTCCTTTACTTCTTTTATATGGTTTAGATTTCTGGGCTTCGGCTTACTTAGATTACGTTGCGCCTCTAGACGCTTCGTAATTTAAGTGCCGGTCACGTTCCGTACCTTCGGGTCGTGACAAAGTTTGTATAAGAGCGCTAGGTTTAACCTTTGTACAAGTCTAGGGTGACCCTTGGTTGATGGAGTAGGTGACTTAGGTAGAGTGACGTACCGTGGGTATGATCCGCGGCATACTTACGATACGCTACTCTTCTTAAGAAGCCTTAGGATTTACATTTCCTTGCACCGTATTTCATCCATTCCTTTAATCTATCTTCATCGATATCGGACGATGTTTCTGTTACCATGGTCGCACGGGCAGAGGGAGCTGCGGCTCGAATGCGATAACCATTAGGGTATCGTTTATTCTTGAGGATTGAAGCATCGTTGAGCGTACGGAAGAAGGGTATTCACATGCCATCCAGACAAAGTTAAAGGGTTCGAACGATTGTCAAAGACCCATTTTCCCAAGTTTAATGTATTCGGAAGAACATGCAGGTATTTCTATGGACCCTCTAGAAGAATGAAATCCTAACTTGACATAATGACCACGAGAATGCCTTTGAACCTTAGGGTTTACGGCAGTTCCGCGGTGCCATTAGTGAGGCTTGGGTTTGCCCTTCTACGGCTGGTCCGCAGATGCTGGGGTATGTACTGGATATTTTTAAACTGTACTTGAGTGTTGAGCTCTCGGGGAATTATAGGATTTTGATGAATCGATCGAAAAGTTTAACGTAGTCCGGATATCAGGTGAAGGGATAGATTACACGGGAGGCTCTCGATATGAGCATAGCCGTTTGCAGCGCAGTTAGCACCGCGATGAGGAGACGAGTCCGAATCAGTTGACATTAGAAAGGCGCACATTGACGAATAGTGTTTACGATTGTGATTTGGTGATTTAAAATTTCATATTTCCGTTGTTTGGATTTTGGTATTTTGATGATTTTGTTCTACGATTGGTATTTCTTATGTGTACATTCATTACACTCTATTCGTGTTTCATATGTCAGTTGTATTGATGTTGTTTTGTACATACCCAGTGCACTCGATTTGGTTTTATGCCTTTTGAGATATTGATTTGGTTTCGTGCATATGGGTTGCACATGATTTTGACGTATGCTTCGACATAGTTTTCATGCATTTTTTTTCGTACCGTGATTTCGATTTTTATATTCGGTGTATGTTTTTCGTACACCATGTGCACTTGATTGAGATTCTTGCGCACACTTGGCGCACTTGATGCGATTTTGTGCACACCAGATGCACTAAATCGGAGTTTTGTGCAGATTAGATGCACCTGATATTATTATCGTGCACGTCTGTTGCACTTGACAGATGTTTTTGGTGCACACCTATTGCACTCAGTTTTGTTCTGTGCGTATTCGAGGCATCTGTATTTGGTTTCGGTTTTCGTGCGCACCGGACGCACATGATATTTTTATACTGTAATTGGGATTGATTTCATTTTGAACAGTATGTTTTTATAATAATTACTATTTGGTTTAGTAACCAGGCGAGATGTGTTGGTTAATTAAAAGATATATATATGTATAGCTATTGTTTTAAAATAAACGTCCGCTACTTATGCCGTGACACATGCATCGCACGGCGATTTTAAAAAGAGGTTTTTGCATGCTCCTTTATTAAGATGTTTAGACGATTTTACTACGATGCGTACTATATATTAGTTATAGATTTAATATATATTATGTTGGTTTTCGTATTGGGATTGGATATTCTATTTTCACCATAACTCTGATGATTGCGTTATGCTTGACGGAGTTGATTTTTGCTATGTATTGATGATTTCGGAGCCCCGACGATTTGAGTGTTTTGGCTGAATGTTTTAGTAATTAGGGGGAGTTTTAATTTAAATTCGGGGACCAGATTTCTTAAAGGGGGGAAGATTGTAACGTTTTAAAAATAATTTTAAAAAATAGATAAATAAAAGCGTTTAAGTGAATTTTCTGATTTTCGGTAAAATAAAACGTATTTTTCGTAAAATTTAACCATAATTATTTTTTATTATAAATTTAAAAAGACCTATTTTAATCATGTAATTACTAGTAAATGGTGTTTATTTAGCCACTTATAAATTTTTAGTTTAATGAAATATTTTTCCTAAATTAATTATTTTAAATATTAACATAAGCATTTAAATATACATTAATTTAGTGTAAATTACAATTTGCAATTGGTTTATTTTTCAAAATTGAACCATGACATATTAGAATTAGGTTTTTAGCATGCTAATCTCTTCTTGAATTGTCTTTAAAATTCTAGAGTTTTCTATGATGAATTGAATTAAGAAAATTAATAAAATAAAGAAATTATGAAAAGACATAAAAGGTGTATTTCTTTGGAGAATGTTCTACACTATTCTTCATTCCTTCTTCCTCTCTTTTCCTCAACTCATGGCCGGCCTCACCTCCATGGGCAGCCCCAAAATTTTCCCCCATCATTTTTGCATCAAAATTCATCAAAATTTCCAAAAATAAACCTCAAAAATCAATATTCAACCTCTACCATTTTCCTTTGACCTATTTAGCATGGAATTTGGAGTTGGAAACCATTATTTTGGAAGCATATTTTCATGTTTGGATCTCATGGTTTAAAGGTAAAATTTTTATTCTTATGATTAATTGTTGTTAAATGCTTTTATTTAGCATATTTAGATTTTCTTAATTAATTCTATATGCAAGTTTAAAATTCAAGATAGGGTTTCTAAAATCAAGTTACGGTTTTTATTAATTAAGTGGGGTTATAATAAGTAGCTTAACATTTTTAGAAGGGAAAAATCTAGCATGGTTGATGTATTATAATTTGTGCATTCAAAATTGTTTAAATTAAGCAATTTTGCTAACTAGATTTTTATAAATTATATATATTGGTGTGTTAAAATTCTAATTAAGGTTTTTATCATTATATAGTGGTTTTAATGAGAATATTAACATGTTAAATGAATGAAAGACCTAATCTAATTATTAGTTTCAAATTGTTAGTTAATATAATGTGATAAATATACTATTTCGGTAAACTAGGTTTTAGAAATTAATTTAAAATGTAGTATTAAAAATCTAATTAGGGCTTTAGCTCATTCATAAGGTTTCATGGAGTGGTTTAACACTTTAATATATGCAAAATCAAGTTTAGTAGTGGAATTGTGAATTTTTGCTTAACAAGTGTTAATTTTGGCTAATTTGCAAACAAGAAATTTTAAACTAAGACAAAATGGTGTGAGAAAAATATGCTAATGGTTTCTATAATCTAGTTATGTTATTTAATGAATATTATGATCATTAGTTTCTATTAAACATCAAGTTTTGAAGTAAAATGGTAAATTGACATTTTCAAGGTTTTGCGGAATTGGACGATTTGATCAATTTTAGGGTTTCGATGAATTAAATCATGTTTTATATTATAAGTAATGAGTTTTTAAACTACGAGTTGTTTGTAGGTGTTTTATCTCGATTAATCGGCGTTTGTACGCCGATATCGAGCGATATTTGGTTCTTTTGCATGAGCGGGTCATAGGTTTTAACCGATGCGCGTTTCGTGCGTCGTTTTGGTTTTGTCCGTGATTCAGTTTACGATATTATATATGTTTGTGTATAGGTACCCCTCGCGTGGACTTCGGACGAGGAAGAAGAGGAGGGCGACATCGTCTTCGGCAGACAAGGACCAGGTAAGTAGATGTATATCTACGGGGGAAGTCGGGTGGATGGCGTTTTGCACCCCCGTAAACGTAGAATAGGGATATTGCTTATTGTCATTAGGAAGTCAGACGTGACCTTAGATTCTTGGTGAGTAGGACCCTATTAAAGACCTTAGGTTGGACTAGACTGATTTAGATAGACTTTACCAGAGGAGGAATGTCTTGGAGGAAATTCGTAGGTTTCAGGTAGACACACACACGCACACACAGAAACTTGGCTTGGTGTATATGTGTATGTGTATATATAAGTAGGAATGTGTGTAGGTGTATATATACACAACATGTATATATGATATAAGGATGTTATATGATACATGGGGATGGGACGATATAATTGGGCTTGATGCCGTGATCTCTTAGCTATACAGTCATATTATGATCTTAGCGGATCGTTGGAAAATGAGAGAATGGATATGTATACATAAACGATAATAGGTGATGATGACATTGAGATATACGAGACTCTAGAATAGAACCCGGACCATAACCTGTGACTTGATTACGATATGATACATGTGTGACTTGATTACGATATGATATATGTGTGACCTGATTACGATATGATATATATGACATGATATTTCTGAGGAACAATTGACGACGTATATGTTCGCAGACAATGATATATGATTGATGATATTGGGATGTATGCGATTACAGTATAGTACCTTTTATCATGACATTATTTGATGATGATATTATACGAATGATGATGTATGTAGGTGATACTTGACCCGTACCCCGGTAATGGGATGCCGTGCGATGGATTTTACCGTGCGAGGTATAAATGTGATGATTGATCCGCGCTCTTGATTCGAGGAAGCCGTATTACGTACGTGACGCTATTGAGGCTGGATCGCCGACTATTACAGATATGGACTCAGACCTTAGGAAGATTCTTATTTCCTATTGACTAGTTCTTTTAGTTTAGTTCCTTAGGGGGTTAGATAGATACTAGTTGAGGCTCGAGTCATATAGTTGTAATTAGATATGTATATTCCAAATGAGTGTTTGGTACACATTTTACCTTTACATTCAGATTGAAATCATCAAGTTGCATGTTCATACTTATGTTTCTTTAGTCAGTATGAAACTCTGCCTGTTAGGACACCAGTACCATTACCGATGATGCGCATGTCCCACGTACACTTATTTGCCTGCTCACACACACATCATCGGTAATTGCCATGTCACGTACACTTTAGAACATATTATCTTTTATGATAGAATCAACTAAAGGCTAGATCAATATAGTATTGTGATTACTCTCAGGTGTTAGTCTAGACATTGCATTTATTACTTAGATATTTCATGCATTCACATTTTCATGTTATCATGCAGTATTATGGGGTTTATGCCGACACTTACCATTTACTTACTCATGATTTTGGGATTTTGGATTCTATGAGATTTCTGGATTTTGGGGAAAACCGCAAGAATATATATAAAAACTTCTCTCTCTTTCTCCCTCTCTTTTTAAAATATAAGTTGCGGTTTTCTCGTGATGTATGTGTCGTCCACCATGAGATTTCATGTTTTCTGTTGGATTTCGAGACCCGATTCGAGGAGTGGATGAACCAACTCGGGTACATGGTGGGCCCGGTATGGTACCCCGGGGCAAGAAGATCGAGTTGTAGACGATGAGCCTGGCAGGGGAAGACTACCTACCGGTGATGTCTGGCGCGGCGGATATTCGGAGGATACCGACCGTTGTCGTGAGATTTGATGATATGGGCCGATCCGGACTGACGGAGCCCGAGATATTGAGACTATGAGGTATTGAGACTTGAGATTTACATGTTTTGTGTCGATGCTTGACACGGATTTCCATGGATTTCATCGATGATGTTTCAGACTTCTATACAAATTTTACTATGGTGAAAGTTAAAGACTTTTTATACAGATATATCCAGATTTCAGGGTTGATTATTTTACATTCATGGTGCATGCATACTCATTCACACGACATATTACTATTTGAGGCACTGACACGAGCACGGAGCATTTGCACTTACGCGTAGTTTATTACCCTGCACTACTAGATGACTAGTGATATATTAGTATATTATTATGACCTAGGACAGCGTCGTGCATTCGATTTCTTTTCGCAGATGTCTTCTACTCACGAGTTGGTAACTCACCCCCGTTCTGCCAAATTTTATTACAGGTTCGATGTACAGGTTTCCTTGGCAGCTTGCTGGCACATCTTTTCATTCTGGGTGATTTGCACGGTAGGTTTGTTCATTTGTATCAGGACCGCCGTTGTACTTTATTTATTTCATTGGTATCTAGTAAGCTCCATCAACCAAACTTGTATTACTTGATAAGTTTAAAGGACCAGTTATTTATTTCGACCTTAAAGTCACGCTTGTATTATTATGGTATCTGGTGGATTTGTTTTCTTTTGAGTTTTGAGCCTCGCCCTTTGGCGTTCTATATTATTGTGCTTGGTGTGGTTATTTCCGCCTGTTGGTATAGAGCTAGCTCCCGCTTGGGGATGCTTTTTTATTGCTGTATATATATTATTCTTGTTTGTACCCGTTTGGGGCCAGTTTTTACAAAGGAGACTCTGCCGAAATTTTTGAGAAAATTGGATGTTGCTTTTAAACTTGTTTTTCTACATGTTTTCCTTTACTTCTTCTTTTATATGGTTTAGATTTCTGGGCTTCGGCTTATTTAGATTACGTTGCGCCTCTAGACGCTTCGTAATTTAAGTGCCGGTCACGTTCCGTACCTTCGGGTCGTGACACTAAAGTGGAGCCTAGTGGAGTCGCGGGACTACTATACGGAGCATGTGAAGTGAAGGACTCGATCTACGAGGGCATATCCATCTTTCGCTTCTTCTAGTTTACTTGATAGCAAACTATAACCCTAATATTCTAGCAACGATCTTGTTTAGTCTAGCTTAGCACTACTAAAAATTTGAATTTGGCATGCTTGATGCCACTTGGACCTCATGGTGGTGCTAGGGTCAACTTTCATGGTATCAGAGCCAAGCTAGAACATTAGGGTAGCTTGTAGCGACGTTAGAAATCCGTCGTTTTTGTCGCGCAAAAACTGCCGAAAAAACAGTTTCCAAAATGATGTTTTGAGTTGTTTGCACACCTCGCGGGCTCACGGTTTGAACCAAGAAGCCGCGTGGTAGAGCGTGCAAACCCCAGGGACACCCTGAGGGGGACCAAAGGCTGGACCCACACCCTAAGTCCACCACAAGGTGGTCTTGGGGGTGGGTGTCTCGAGAGCACCCAACTGGGTGCTCTCGGGTATGCCTTCCCCTAGGGGCCACTTCGAGGTGGCCCCCGGGGTGGGTATCCCCCCGACGCCACCCATTCGATAGTTAATTCTGGGATCTTCTCCTCCGCGAAGATTCGGGAGGGTTTCGAGTTCGTTTCGACTCCCGGATTGGCTTAAAACGATCGGTTTTGGAACTTTAGCTCACTGGATTTTTCATGTCTTGGAAAAATTGGTTTAGTTTGCTATTTGCGTGCGGAATTCTAATGTCACGGTTACTTTACAAGCTTTGTGATGTGTGATACAATTATTAGAATTCGGATTAATTAGTTTTATGAAAACTATTTAGTATATTGTAAACCTAGCCATTTAGTCTCAATTGATCGATTGCCACGAAATTTTGATTCGGGTCAAAATTCCGTCGCAATTGCGCATTGTACGCGATCACTAAGTTGGGAATCTTGTTGAATTATCCAACAACAAATTGAAAAGAGTTTTCAATTTGAGACCAAAATGCAAGTTTTATAAGTTAGGCATGAAATCCGGAATATGAGATATTCCGGGTTTATGATGTCTAAGGATATTGCGGATTCTAATAATTGTAGCTTTCTATTTTCTTTTCTACGACCGTAAGTGTAATATGTGGGGTATCCCAATCTCGTTTCTATATGTCAACAAGTTTTAGGGATACGCATATTTGCTTACATTGATGATATGCGATATCATATGTTGCTGTTGATATGATTTATTAGATCGTCGTGAAAGAATAGCCGGGGGTTCTATATGAGATGCGAGTTTTTATTTTCATTCATGTAAAATTTTTATGTAATATTCTTTTATTGGGGCACTTCCGGGTTGAGGATGGTGTCACCATTGTTGTATATTATTTACTTTTCCGCATTAGGATAGACCCAAGGTGGGGAGCACAAGTAATCGGGTTCTAGAGTCCAGTGGGAGACCATCTCAAGGAGTTGAGACCGCGTCTCCTAACTCTAGAATTGGCAGGGTTACTTGCCGCTCTCGTAGGGGTCTAAGGATGTGAGTTTGTCATAGAAGGTATGCAATCTCATTACAAATTTCAACACTTGAAATTCCCGATAATGGTTTTTACCCCTAGTGACTTATGACCTTAACTATGGTCAACAAATCATAAGCACTAGTCAAGTTCTACCCATCATTTCGTGATTAATTACACCCACCCACATGACCCTTAACTATGGTCAACAAAGTCACACGATTGTCCTAATTAATCGCATTATATACTGTGTAAGAAGACATCACTTAGCTACCGTACATTACGCCTTAACTATGATCAACAAACGTAGCACGAATACTAAGTACTCTACTTCCTAAAATGACGGAGGGTATGCGGATGGTTTTTATAAAAACCTTTAACGCTCTGAACTTGATCTCGTTGTAGAATCGAGTGATTTTAAAAGGAGTGTTTTTTAGGCTTTTGCTAGTTTTGCTAAAGAGGTCACTCCCGGTATAGGGATCCCGGCTCTTTCCTCATCGAATGAGCTGCTGGATATTTCACAAATACCACTATGCAAAGCATGAACTAAAAAAGCAATCAAATGACAACACCGAGTGGGTTGTAACATCTGCTAGTTTCGCTAAATAGGTCACTCCCGGTGAAGGGATCTCGGCTCTTTCCTTATCGAATAAGGTGCTAGATATTCTATAAGGAATACCGCTATGCAAAGAAAAAACTAGAGCTACCAGTTTTTAAAACAAGATTCCACAACATCATTAGGTTTCATTTATTTCATTAATCTCATTAATGAAGTCCCATCAATTATGCTTCCTAAGCATCACAGAAGAAACGAAAACTGCAATATTTATTATATATCATATATATAATATAAGCATTCGTCTCAGAATATCAAGTGATCACATCACAGAATATCAGCAGCGGAAGATACACATATAAAATATTGGATATACTAGGAATTTCATGTTTTAAATTAAGCCAGTAAAACACACGGATTCGACGGTCGCGATGAATAGCCAAACCCACATCCTTAGACTCCTATGAGAGCGGCTAGAAACCTTACCAATTCTAGAGTTAGGAGACCCGGTCTCGACTATTCGAGATGGTCTCCCACTGGACTCTAGAACACGGTTACTTGTGCTCCCCGCCTTGGGTCTATCCTAATGCGGAAAAGTAAATAATATACATCAATGGTGACATCATTCTCAACCCGGAAGTGCCCCAATAAAAGAATATTACATACAAGTTTTTACATGAATGAAAATGAAAAACTCTCATCTCACATAAAAAAAACCCGGCTATTCAAACATGACTATCCAATATAACATATCACAGCAACACATAACATCACATGTCATCAACGTAAGTAAATATGTGTATCCCAATTGTCGTTGACATATAGCAACGAAACCGGCGATACACCACATATTACACTTACGGTCGCAGAAAAGAAAGTGAAAACTACAACAATTGGAATCCACAACTACCTTAGACATCATAAACCCAATGTATCACATACTTTGGATTTCATGTCTAACCAAATGAATTCCTTAGACATCACATGCCTAACAATTATAAACCCTGTATTTTAGTCTCGCTATTGAAAACACTTTAAAATAACCAGCCGGGTAATTCAACAAGATTCCCGACATCTTGATCGAATGCTCGTCGGAAACTTTAGTAGACGGCCGCACACCCGATGCCGTTGACGAAGTGCACTTAGGCGAAACACCACGGCCGCGAGAACCCGAACGGATGCTTTTGGCGATGGGGCTCTCCTACAGTCACTTGGTCGGGGCTATAGGGAATGGAAATCTAGTAAGTTTACCCGGCAAGTATCCGCGTACACTACGTAATTGCGACGGACTTTTGATCCACATCAAAATCCCATGGCAACCGATCAATGAAACTAAATTGCTAGATTTATAAAACTCAAACTAGTTATCACATAACTAATTATTGTGGATTCCAAATATTGTATCACAATCACAGATAGCTAGACGATGTTAAACTTTTCGATCAAATCAACAAACACCCAAAATTTCCCAAAGAGCTCAACACTTGAGCGGAGTTCAAAAAGTACCCAGAACATGCCACAGCACCTATAGACCAACCGTAGAAGGGTCAACCCTTGCCTCACCTATGGCGCCGCGGAACTACCGCAAACCCAAGGGTTTGGTGGCGGTTCCGACGGTCACAGAATCGAGTTATGATTTCGTTCTTCTAGAGGGTCCACAGAAAACACCCGCATGATTTTTCTGAAGATTTTAAACATGGAAAAATCTAACTCTTGGAAAATTTCCAGCGAGGAAAAAATGGGTTATTGATATCCGTTCGAACTTTTTAACATCGTCTAAATAACCCGAAACAATGTTAGAATTACGATTAAGAAACACTCCAAATTGCTTTTGCACAAAGATAACATCATATGCAATTTTAGCAAAAACAAGCAACACCTGAAACGCTAAAACCCAGAGACCAGAACATCATAAAAATTTGAAGCCAAAATGCCCCGGAAAAATCGGTGAGCTCGGAATTTAGTGAAAGTGGCCGGCCAAAATCTGGCGAGGAGGGTCCAAATTTCTGTGGTGTTCATGTTACATCTCATATAACATCTGCAACTGCTTAAAAAAATTTAGAGGCCATTTAAAAATCGACAGAAACTAGATTTTCTTGTTTCAAGTTTCGGAGTAGTTTAGGTTTCGTAATTTAACAAATATCGTCTAATTCTCTAGCTTGGCTCTGATACCACTGCAGGGTTCCCTAGGGTGGCAGCAAGGTTTCAGGAGGCATCGTCCATGCCAATTTTAAATTTTTGCCGTTCTAAAGAACCCTAACCTAGAATCTTAACTAGAGAATTATACGAATCAAGCATGCAAAAAACTTTACATATAAAGTGAACAAGGAATACAATCTTTGTAGACCATTCCTTTACTTCAATAGCTCCGTGTAGATTCTCTCCAAGTAGTGAACTCCCGGACTCTTGAAAGGCTCCACAAGATGAACGTAACAAGCTTGCTTGAAGTCTTCGAGGCCGAAGATGATCTACGTCGAGGAGACTCAAACCCAAGCTACCGCTTCACTAAATTAGGGTTTAGTGAAGAAAACACCCTAAACTAAATGGCTAATCTAGTAGAGGATGATGAAGTAGGAATTTTGCTTACTTTGGATTTATTTTTCTCACTAGGATTCTTCATCTCTCTAAACCCTAGAAAGATTTTGGAGATGAGGAAGAAGATGAAGTGGAGAAAGAATGGTGAATCAATTATGATGTGAGAATAGCAACCATGGTGAGATAATATCTCATACTAACTCTTGTAGAGAATAAACCATGGCTAAGGATAATGGTAAGGTTAATAAATATCTTAAGTAATACAAATCATGTAGTTTAAGTCAATGGTTAACTCAAGCTTCTCCATGCTTCCAACCATGACCAATTTCCACTTCATTTTGAATTACTTTAAATAAGTAAAACCCTAATTTATCCAAAGCATGGTGTGAGTCTCATACACCCAGGTTGCATGTATAATCATGCATGACACAATAACATATATCACATATATATTAAATGTGTCACAAGTGAAAAAAAGAAATATTCAAGTGAGCTAATATTAGTCAATGTATGTTAATATATCAAATATATAATTATACATTAAATTATCAAATCAACATTTGATTTAACAATCCGGCTATATCATATATAACTGACTAATATTATATGTATCAACTTATCGAATCAATACTTGATTCGATAACTCGGCTATATCACATATAACCGACCGATATCATATATCGCGAGAATAGAATACGGTATCTCATACTCGTATTAATCTCAGTACCGCACATATCACATATGTGCTCCTACTTCATTTCGCTTGAGCCAGGAAACCTCTGTGTAGGACTCTAAAGACTCGTCAATACGCCGGTAGTAAGTGGTGATCATATCAGTCACCCACAAGCCATAAGTGGTCTGCTAAACAAAACGGCCACCCGGGTATTGAGAGATCAGAAGATCAACAAGCAAGCCTGCTCATACTCCTGCAAATCCAATCAGTAACACTATCGTACTGTCCTGTCTCTTCGTCTGATATGTCGCATATCTCGTCTAGGGGTAGTAAACGTCAGACCCCAATAGCTTGATAAGTCATGCCGATACAAGGTCCATAACGATTCGAGAAACTACTGATAACACTTAACAGTAAATCTCAACAACCCTGGCCAGGGATTTCCTGTTATGGCCAATCGAGCATAGCACAACATCAACCCTCAATACCGGGAGAGACGAATCCCCTCTTATCGCTCATTGCCTCCATGTGACTCGGACTGTACCCAAAAACCACCGTTTTGCACATCCCTTGAACATGGTAAGATGGAAATCAAAGCACGGTGGGAATTACACAAGACTCTATGATGATCTCGGGTCGATAGACTAACCTGTACCAGTGTCACCAAAGAACTGCTATCTGACGATAGGTATAATACCATCTAGAAGTTCTCGGCGAGTCCGTTCAGTGTACCCATTCTCCACTGAGCACCCGTATACCATCTCTGATGTCAAACACTAATGGATATGGGATCATCCATCACCCATCATATGGGTCGAGAAGCGTATCGCTAGTCTACTCTGGAATATCGATGCCATGTCTCGATACTCCCACGACTAGGAACATTTGAAGGATGTACTTACCGACTACCTCTGCCCCACTAGTATGATCTGCATCATAATCCTGGTAGTCTAGTACTCATCCTAAGGGTTTTATCAACATGTAATAGAGAGACAATAAGTGTGCATGTTAAGATAAAGTACAATACTATCATGTCGAGCAAGAAAGTCCTCCCTATATATGTCCAAGCATCCACTACAATATACATCACATGTACAGTAATGGCCTTTAGGGAATATATATAACTAACTGGATCATCCTATTAGGAATATGTATGCCCTAAAGGCCATTACTGTACATGTGATATATATTATAGTGGATGCTTGGACATATATATAGAGGACTTTCTTGCTTGACATGATAGTATGCTATCTGGTTACTCTTTATCTTAACATGTTGACTGGTATTCTTTACGGTCTTGCTCTCACATCTTGATAAAGCCCTTAGGATGTGTACTTGACTACCAGGATTATGATGAGATCATACTAGTGGGGCCAGGGTGGTCCACAAGTACATCCTTTGATCAATTCCTAGTCATGGGAATATCGAGACCAGGGCATCGATATTCCAGAGTAGACTAGTGTGTACGTTTCTTGTCCCTTAGAGGGCGATGGTTGAGCCCACAACCATTTGTGTGTGACATCAAAGATTGTACACAGGTGCTCATTGGAGAATGGGTACACCGAACAGGACTTGCCGAGGACTCCTATGTGATAGTATACCTATCGTCAGATAGAGTACCTCTGGTAACACTGGTACATGTTAGTCTGTAGACCCGAGATCGTCATAGAGTCTTGTGTGGCTCCCATTGTGCTTTGATTTTCTCCCTACCACGGCTCAAAGGAGTCGAGCAAACAGGAGGATTTTTGGTACAGTCCCGAGTCACATGGAGGCAATGAGCGATAGGAGGGGTTTCGTCTCTCCCGGCATTGGGGGTTGATGTTGCGCTATGCTCGATTGGTTATAACTGGAAGTCCCTAACCAGGGCTGCTGCTGAGATTTACTGATAAGATTTATCAGTAGTTTCTTAAACCGTTATAAGCCAGACATCGGCATGACATATCATGTTACTGGGGCCTGACGTTTACCACCCCTAGACATGATATGCGACATATCAGACGAAGAGACCGGACTGTACGGTAGTATTACTGATAGGCTTCATGGAGAGTATGGATGATCTTGCTTGTTGATCTTCATATCGCTCAATACCCGGATAGCCGTTACGTCCAGCTAGTACCGCTGACGGCTTGTTGGTGATTGATGTGATCATCACCTACTGCTGGCGTATTGACGAGTCTTTAGAGTCCCACACAGAAGTTCCCTGGTTCAAGCGAAACGAAGTAGGACACATATGTGATATGTGTGTGGGCCCGATTAAATACGTGTATGTGATACCCTATTGTAATCTGGAAGTTATCTGTTATCAGTTCGGTTATATGTGATATAACCAGATTGTCGAATCAAGTGTTGATTTGATAATGTGATATACAGATATATGATATTAGTCGGTCATATATGGTATAACCGAATTATTAAATCAAGTGTTGATTTAATAATGTGATATAATTATATCTTAACTAATATCATTAGCTCACTAATTATTCTTCATAATATATATTAATATATATGATCTATATATATAATGAAGCATGGCATGATTTCTATTTTTGAGAAAAATAGAAAAAGAGGTGGAAAATGATAGCATAGTTGCGAGCATGGGCTTTATTCATAGTTTATTCATCTTGACTCACTATTCAAGTATGGTTGCAATTTTATGTTGCAAAATTCCATGCTTGAATGAGTGTGCGTCAAGAGTTGCCATTCATTCTAGCTCATTCTCAACACTTAACCATTTTTGCTTGCTTTGCTCCCATGGTTGCTCTCTAGCTTCTTCTTCTTCCTCAATCCCATGGTTCAAGCTTCAACCCTCACATGTGATGTGAACCATGAAGCTTAACACAAACTAGTGAGCAAATTAAACCCCTACTTCACCATCACACATTAGATTAGCAATTTGATGTGGAGTGTTGTCTTCACTAATGAGATTAGTGAAGGGTTAGCTTGAGCTTGTGGACTTCGAGTGAATCGTCTTTGGCGCGAAGATCACGAAGGAGGTCCGTTCAACTCGAAGAGGAGCCTAATAGAGTCGTGTAGACTTCAACCCGGAGCTATTGAAGAGAAGGACTTGAACTACAAAGGTTGTATGCTCTTTTCTTCTCTTGAGTTAATCACATCACAAAGGCAAACCCTTAATAATCTAGTAAAGATCTTGTTAGTCTAACTTAGTACCTAATAAAATTTGAATTTGGCATGCTTGATGCCTCTAGAAACTCATGGTGGTGCTAAGCTAGACTTTCATGGTATCAGAGCCAAGCTAGAACATGAGGGTAACTTGTAGCGATGTTAAAAATCCACCATTTTTGTCGCGCAAAAACTGCCGATAAAAACAGTTTTCAAAATTGATGTTTTGAGTTGTTTGCACACCCCGCGTGCTCACGGTTGTTGGGGTAAAAATTTACACCCCGGTTGACCAAGTCAAAATCAAAGTCAACCCCAAGCCATGTGAGCCCAAGCCCAGATCCAGTGGGCCCATGCCCGGGTCGAGCCCGAACATGAAGCGGCCGGCCTCCCTCCCATGCCAAGATAAAATTTTGTAATAAATAATTTTGTCGCATTTCTTTTATTTTATCTTATGGATAAATGTAAAAAAAATAGGCATAAAGCCAAATTTTTGTAAAGCCCATGGCTTATGTGCAAAAAGAAATGGCACATGAGCCATGGGATAGGCAAAATGCCGTTTTGTGAAGCCCAAGGGGCTATGTGTAAAGTGTATAGCCTATAAAGGCAAAACATAATGAGAATATCTCATAACTTTTCTCTCCCCAAAAATAAAGGTTTCAGATCTGAGATCTTTCTCCCTCTTCAAGGTTCCAAAACCTTCTTCTTTCTCTTGAATTAAATCAAGAGTTCTACTTTCCATTTTATAAAACAAATTAGTTTTTCACCACAAAACCCATTAAGGGGAACTCAGATCTTCCATTAGATCTCAAAAAGGAGTGATTTTTAAAATCCCGTATCTCTTGATCTTCAAGATCCAGCTAACAGAGGAGGAGGAAGAAGAACCCCTCCCATTAACCCAAAAAAAAAAAAAACATACTCAGGAGTCCAACTCCTTTCTAATTTCTCTTCCGGGAGTTTCTGGGGTCAAAAGCCCTCTTTTCCTCGCCGGTGCGCTAGCGCTCGAGCGCAAAGCACCTACGTGCCGACACGTGGGGCGTTTGCTCTCCAGCGCACTGCGCGCGAGTGCAAAGCGCCCACGTGCCGACACGTGGCGCGCGTGCTTGCGCTCCAGCGCAGTGCGCCCGAGCGCAAAGCGCCCACGTGCCGACACGTGGCGCGCTTGCGCTCAAGCGCACTGCGCCCGAGCGCAAAGCGCCCACGTGCCGACACGTGGCGCGCGCGCTTGCACTCCTGCGCACTGCGCCCGAGCGCAAAGCACCCACGTGTCGACACGTGGCGCACGCGCTTGCGCTCCTGCGCACTGCGCCCGAGCGCAAAGCGCCCATGTGCCGACACGTGGCGCGCTTGCGCTCAAGCGCACTGCGCCCGAGCGCAAAGCGCCCACATGCCGACACGTGGCGCGCTTGCGCTCAAGCGCACTGCGCCCGAGCGCAAAGCGCCCACGTGCCAACACGTGGCGCGCGCGCTTGCGCTCCAGTGCCTTGCGCACAGCACCTAAGCGCACAGCGCTCAAGGCGCTGGCCCCATGCATCCTTTGGATGTCTTTCCCCCCCTTTTGTTTATATATACATGTATATATATACATATGTACACATACACATACTCCGCAACATTCTCCCCCTCCAAAAAATTTTTGGGCCGGGGCGCTGCCCCGAACCCCGCAAGGGGGCTGCTAGCCCCCTTGACCCCCAGCCCGCTATTCGGGTAGCGGGCCCCCCGTAAAAACTCTGCGTGGCTCCCGATATATCCAAAACCCCCTTTCAAAACAAAACACACGTACACTGCACATTGAGTTCGCATGACCAGTTTAACCCGTTAATCGGAGGTTCCCTCGCCCCAAAGGCGAGGGGTAATTAACGGCAGCTTAGTCCGCGGCTGCCGGAGATTCGGATCCCCACAATCATTAAACCCCGGCCTACCCTAGGCAGGGGGAATCTGTAGTACGCCTGAAAAGCGTGCGCGTATTCCCATCTCAATGGGGTGACGAAAAACACCCTACAGATTTTGGCACGCCCGGTGGGACGAATCTCTCCTCCCATATTTCGGGTTAAACGTTCATGCGAACTCAATCAATATACATACCTGTATTTATACTAAAAATAATGCTTTTTCATGCAGATTTTCAAGCAATCAACCTTCGACTACAATGTCTCCCCAGACGAATTCAGCGTCCAACGTGACCCCGATTCCGTACATGGTCTAGATCAACGCTCGTGTGGTTCTCCCCGCAAGCCTCAGTCGACAGTGGGAGGAACCGCCCCGCCAGTTAGGCTCCGTCATCATCTACCCTTCCGGAAGCGCTCATCTGGCAGAGATCCCGGCGGAACAGGTGGCCAAGCCGGTCTCAAGGGGCAAGAGGCCGAATGTCGTGATCGCCAAGGCACCACAACCGAAACTTAAGATGCTATCTGAACGATTCTCTGGTGCTCCAGCGGGGGGCAAGAACTTCGGTACAAAAGGCAACATCAAATGTTGCGGACGAGCTCAGGCGATAACTCCAACAAATGCACAATCGAGCGTATCTCCAAGGCCCTCCATCGCCCGGTCTGCGGCGTCTTCCCAAAAAGCCGAAGTCTTCCAGGTGCTTAGAACAGAAAAGTTAAGGCAGAAGCGGCTCAGGTATCGAGCCAACAAGAGGGCTAAGGCTTCGGCCAAATGGAATCGTGTGAAGTTCCAAGTGCAGGGTTGCCCCGCGACGACGGCTGAGTCGGACGTAAGAATCAGCAATTCCTTCGAGCCTCTGAAGTGGGTTCAGAAAAATGCCATGACCGCCAGAATCAAGGAGACAGCGGTCCGAACAGTACCATAAAGAGACGTGTCCTGGCCCCAACAGAAAAGGTATGACACTGTCTCTTCAAGAGTCTATCGGGCGCTCTGTGCCGCACGAAAGCAGTGGGGAAAATCCAGAAAAGAAGCGCCAGCACCACTCAAGAAACTGGTTAGGCCAGCCGCCTTCAATCGACTACCAGCAACCGAAACAAGGGGGTCAAGACACCAATCCGTGAAATCAGCTGCCAATGATAGAAAGACGGCCGGATATATCATCCATACGGTCTATATGGCGGGCGGTCGCCCCAGTGACAACCTTTGTAGCAAAAGCAAGGATAGGGCCACCACATCCCAAGCCCAATCTACCCTGAATGTGGTTGCCGCTGCCCAAGAACAGCCGCCCCCGCTGGATGAAGAGAACCCTCTCGATGAGGATGATAGGCAGAAAGACCCCTCGGTCCATGCAGAGTCAAGCTCGGACAGCGAGGAGGAGCCGACTTTCCGCCCCAGGACTGCGGAACAAGAGCTGCTTCAAGAGCTTCGAAAACAGCTCAGGAGCAAAGATAAAGAGATGGCCAAGCTCTATTCGAAGATTGACGACTTAACGAACGTGGTGATGCAGCTTACGGCTCAAATTGCTCGAGCGCCTCCCAATCAAGCACAAGCCGCTACTAATCAGCCGGGTGATGACAATCCGAGGCAGCCAATGCCTGTTCCTTCGGGTCCAAGACTGGTTGAGCCGCATGAAAGCCGGCCACACTCCGCTTCTGGGGACGCCTTGGCCCCAGATAGCACTATCCCGCTAACACAGGATCGGATAATGGATTTGGTCACCAGCAAGGTTAAAACATTGGTGGCCGAAGCTGAAGCTCAGAAAGAGATCGGCAGTAGTGGGCGGCCATATCCCGCGCAGTACGATCTGATTGAGTTCCCGAGCGGCTACGTCATTCCTAAGTTCGGAAGATTTGATGGAACGGGGAATGCAAATCAGCACGTCGCCCACTTCAAAGCATCGTGCGGAAATACAGGGGGCAATGACGCGCTCCTTCTTCGTCAGTTTGTCAACAGCCTGACCGGTGTCACCTTCGACTGGTATGCGAGTATACCAGATGGGTCCGTCATTACCTTTGCCCAAATGGAGTCTCTGTTCCGGCAAAGGTTCATGAGCGTCAGTGATAAAATCTCCATTGCCGACCTTGTGAGGACCAAGCCGGGGAAGAATGAAAGCAACACCGACTTTATCGCCCGATGGCGTAATCTCACAGTTAAGTGCGAACCGCCGCTGGAGCAGGACCAGTCCGTCAGCCTTCTCATTGGGAACCTCAGCAATTGGATGGTCCCATTCTTGTGTACAGCGGGCCTCAAGACATTCCAGGAGCTAACCAAGAAAGTCCAAATGCTGGAACGCTCGAAGCAAGAGTCTCCGCCAGACTCTCAGAGAGATAAAACTTGGAAAAGCAAGCGGGACGACAACCGTAGAAGCGGGAGTTCCAGCAGTACCAATGGTTTTAATGCCTCCGACAATGAAGAAAAGTGAAGGGCGGGCGAATCTAAAACCAACCGGTCTCGAAAGCCATTGCTGGGAGGAGATGGGCCTTCCCTAGAGGAGAAAAAGAACAAGGTTTACTCTTTCAGAAGGGACAAGGTCCGTAAGATATTTAAAGATGCCTTGAACAACGGCCTACAATTGCCGGAGTCGAAAAGACCCCAGGAAGCAAAAATGACCGACAATCCTCTGTATTGCCCGTACCACCGAGTAGTGAGCCATGCGATCGAGGATTGCTATATCTTCAAAGACTGGGTCGAGAAGCAGTACAAGGCTGGAGAGATCGAGCTGTCCAAAAGTGTGTTGGTGAACAATCAAGTTGCAACCACCAACTTTATACAGACAGAAGTTGAAGCCTTCTGGGAGCAGACAGCCGAACCCCCTGCCCCGAGAAATGAGACGGACTCATCGCGTTCTTCGTGGAGTACGCACATATCTAACAAGACGAAGAAGATGATAAAGCTACTTCGGAAAGAGCCCAGGACAGAATGGGAAGGGCAGAAGAAGCCTACCGGTCCAGCTGCCAATGCGGCTCTATCACGCTCAAAATCCAAGAAACTCAAGAAGAAGAAAAGTGCGGCTCGGCGCGAAAAGGAGTCTGCAGGGAGATCTACCATTCAAAAATATATCGATTCTCTTGAAGAATATGAACAAAAGGAAAGAACATTGATTCAATTGAAGGAGTTCTTCCCTGTACAAGCGGGTGAAATTCTGGAGGAGTTGGAAGAAAACTCCAATGAAGGGATCCCAGTGGTGACCTGCTATGCTATCCATCTTGGCAGCGACTCCGAGGATGAGCTCTGTTTTCCCGAAGAAGACGAGGAGCTCACCACAAAGGCCAATCAAATCCAGCTCAGAAGCGGCAGGGCTCTACCGCAAAATCAGGGCAACACCCCAAAAGGGAAGGAAAAACAAGTCGCTAATGAAGAAGATGGCAGAGAACCGGCTGATGAAAACATAAGTCCTTCCTCAGTGGACTATAATGTCTTGGCACATCTTCGAAAGCTTCCGTCTCTCCTGAGCATCTACGACGCCTTGGTCCCATCTAAGGAGCTTAGAGATGTTCTCATTCACGCTCTACAAAACTCCGAACGGTATCAGGCTCACTTTGCGGAAATTAACATGAAAGAAGCCCAGCACACTTTGCATGCCACCGCAGTCACATTTAAGGATGAAGACTTACTACTGGGAACGGCTGAGCATAATCGGCCGCTTTACGTGACTGGGTACAGCGACGGAGATCGGATTAATCGCATATTGATTGATCCGGGGTCTTCAGTGAACATCATGAACTTGCGGACGCTGAAGAGTTTGTCAATGGACGTCCGACACCTGTCAAGGGAAAGGATTGTCATTCAAGGCTTCAACCAAAATTGCCAGCAAGTTCTGGGGTCTATAAGTTTGCCAATCAAATTCGGGGATCTGCAAACTGAAGCTAAGATATACGTGATCGATGCCGACACGTCTTATAAGATTCTCTTGGGGCGGCCGTGGCTCCACGATTACGGCATCATTCCGTCAACTCTCCATCAATGCATGAAGTATACTAAAAATGGCGAAGAAAGACGCATTGACGGAGACATCCAGCCGTTCGGTGTACATGAAGTCCGCTATGAAGATTCTCGGTACTTTATGAACCACCAAAATGCTAAGCCACGACTGACTGAGGATAGACCGGCCCCAAGACCCAAAAGCAAATCTGCGCCGGTTGTCACTTTCAAAAGTAAAAATGCCCAAGTGCGCCCACATTTCGGTAGCGACACTGATGAGTCCGACGCTGGAAGCCCGTCCTTCCGTAAAACCCACCCTCGTTTCGGCAGCGATACGGACGAATCTGTTACTGAAGGTCCATCTAGCAGCAAAGTCCGCCCTCATCTTGGCAGTGACACTGAAGAGTCAGAAGAAGAGGACCTGCCGTGCAACAGCTGTGCAGATTGGCCCCCTATGCAACAAGCGAAACTACGAGAGACCTTTGAAGTTGCAGAAGGGTCCTTAGCCGTCACAAGGGTACCAGAGCAGATGTGCATGGAGCTCGATGCGTTATCAGTCTCCACCGTGGACCAGCTGAAAACTTTCTACGTTCCCGGGAGGAAAAGTGGACAGAAGGGCATCCTGTTTTATGGGTCGAACCCCGCTGTGCACCCGGACGATCTTTCTGTCGCGTGCCTTCCCTATGAGAGAGGCATAAGAGCCGTTCTCAATCCCAGATACTATGCGCCCGAGATGCAGGAATACTTTAAAAAGTGTGGATGCCGGTTATATCAAACGGAGTCCGAAGCAAAGTTTTACGAAGGGCTATGGCACCCACCCAAGGTCCGAGCACTCATCGATGGACGAATTCCAGATAGGCGGGGCATAGGCTACGTTCAACCTGATTCCAAAGCGTGCTACATGATTCATGTTGGTGAGGCCAGCGAAAGATCAAATGATGATGACGAAATAGCCGAGCCAGAAGAAGCTCCTCAAGAGCTCGAAGATGGAGGACAAGCAACCTTTGATGAGCTAACCGAGATTGACTTAGGAATGCCCGATAATCCAAGGCCGACCTACATCAGCTCGCACTTGTCAGAGGAAATGAAAGCGCAGATAATTGCCCTACTGCATGAGTTCGTCGACTGCTTCGCGTGGACATACAAAGAAATGCCTGGCCTTTCCCCTGAAGTGGCCGTACACAAGTTGGCTATATCTCCTGATGCTAAGCCAGTCAAACAAGCTCCTCGAAGAATGAGAAGGGAACTAGAAAAAAAGGTCATCGAGGAAACTAAGAAGCTCATCGATGCCGGCTTCATCAGGGAAGAGAAATATGCGGACTGGATCGCATGCATAGTCCCAGTGAAGAAGAAAAATGGGCAGATCCGAGTTTGTGTCGATTTCAGGGACCTCAACAAAGCATGTCCTAAAGACGACTTCCCGCTACCGGTCATGGAAATGATGGTCGATGACACCTCAAATTACGAACTGTTCACCTTTATGGATGGCTCATCTGGATATAATCAGATCAAGATGTCGCCTGAGGATGAGAAGCACACAGCATTTCGAACCCCGATCGGAATATATTGCTACAGGGTAATGCCATTCGGACTGAAGAACGCAGGTGCTACATATCAAAGGGCGATGACTAATATCTTTGATGACCTAATCCATAAAGTCGTCGAATGCTATGTTGATGATCTGGTTGTCAAGACTAAAGCCAAGGCCGATCATATCCAAGATCTCAGGACCGTTCTCACCAGACTGAGGGAATACGATCTGAAGATGAATCCTCTGAAGTGCGCTTTTGGCGTGTCATCGGGAAAATTCATGGGCTTCATAGTCCGGCATCGAGGGATCGAAATTGACCCATCAAAGATAAAGGCCATCATGGAGATGCCCCCTCCGAAGAGACTGACGCAGCTAAGATCTTTTCAAGGCAAGCTTGCTTATATACGGAGGTTCATCTCAAATTTATTGGGGAGATGTAGGCCCTTCTCAAAGCTCATGAAGAAAGGAGCTCCTTTTATCTGGGATGCCGAATGTCAAGCAGCGTTCGAAAGCATCAAACAATACTTGTTGCACCCTCCAGTGCTGGCCGCCCCCATTCCAAATAAACCGCTGATTCTCTACACTGCTGCGCTAGATGATTCACTTGGTGCGCTCCTTGCTCAGATTAACGAGGAGGGAAAAGAAAATGCCCTCTACTATCTCAGTCGAACTCTAGTCGGGGCGGAACACAACTATTCCCCAATCGAAAAGCAATGCCTGGCTCTGATATTTGCTGTGAAGAAGCTGAGACACTATCTGCTCGCTCATCGGGTTATGCTGATCTCCAAGGTCGACCCGCTCAAACACTTGATGACCAGAGCGAGCCTAGCCGGCAGAATGGCAAGATGGGTTGTTATGCTACTTGAGTTTGACATAGTTTATACTCCTCAGAAAGCAGTAAAAGGGCAAGCTCTTGCAGACTTTCTCGCTGCTCATCCTATACCAGAGGGGTCACCACTCAATTGCGAGTTGCCCGACGAACAAGTGCTGCACCTAGAGAATGACGAGCCATGTTGGGAGCTCTACTTCGATGGGGCCTCATCAATAAGAAGCTCCGGCCGATCAAGCATCCCGGAGGTAAAAGCGGGGATAGGGTTGGTGTTCATCACGCCATCAATGGGAACCCTACGGCGTTCTTTCGCTCTCACCGAGCCTCGGACAAACAATGAAGCTGAGTATGAAGCTCTGATAGCTGGTTTGGAGCTCGCCATAGAAATGGAAATCCGCCGGCTACTAGTTTACGGTGACTCCCAGATCGTCGTCAACCAAGTAAGCGGTGATTATAAGATATACAAACCCGAGTTAGCTCGGTACAGAGGCCGAGTGGTGGAACTCATGAAACGGTTCACTCACATTGAACTAATGAGAGTCCCTAGAGCGTTGAATGGAAAGGCTGACGTACTCGCTCGCTTAGCCAAGGAGCTGGCCGATCCTGACATGGATGAAATTCTGATCACAGTCAGGAGCCGACAAATTCTATCCCCAGTCTCTCTACGAGAAGAGGAAAGCACGGAACAGAAGAGCAGTCCTGCCGAAGAAGCTTCGATCATCCAAGACGAGCCCGATTGGAGAGAACCCTTCATAGAGTACCTCCGATATGACAAGCTGCCCGAAGAAAAATCTGCGAGGATCCGGCTGAAGAAAAGAGCTCTCCGATACGTGTTTGTAAATGACACATTATACCGCAGGTCATATGACCAACTCTGGCTCAGGTGTCTGTCATTGGCCGAAGCCCAAAAGGTCATGAAAGATGTTCACTCGGGCGTTTGCGGTGCCCACCAATCTGGCCCCAAGATGCGACTTCAAATTAAACGGCTTGGGTATTATTGGCCCACCATGATACGGGATTGCGGAGAGCACGCAAAGAAATGTCAGATCTGCCAAATCCATGGTGATTTCATTCATAAGCATCCCAACCCATTGCATCCTATGGTGGCGTCGTGGCCCTTCGAAGTTTGGGGCACCGACATTGTTGGCCCAATTGATCCTCCGTCATCTAAAGGCCACCGATTCATACTGGCCGCGACAGACTACTTCTCCAGATGGGCTGAACCTGTCCCGCTAAAAGAAGTCAAAACAAAAGATATTCTGACATTCTTCCAGCATAATATTCTATACCGCTTCGGTACACCAAGAAGAATCATTTCCGACAATGGGCCTTCTTTCAAGAGCTTCAATGTCTCAAGGTTCGTGGCCCAGCACAAGATAGACTGGAGATATTCCTCCATCTATAATCCAAGAGCCAATGGGCTAGCAGAAGCCTTCAATAAGACTCTATGCAAGCTCCTGAGGAAAAATGCTTCAGCCAACAAGAGAGACTGGAATCTCAAACTTCACGAGGCGTTGTGGGCATATCGTACCACACACCGTACTCCAACTCAATCCACTCCATACTCATTGCTCTTTGGAGTGGAGGCGGTCCTCCCCCTCGAAGTCGAAGTTCCAAGCTTAAGAATGGCCGTTCAGCACGAGTTGACGGAGGAGGAAAACGTGCTCCTTCGACTTGAAGAGCTCGATGCCCTCGAAGAAAAGAGGCTCGCGGTGCAGCAAAATCTGGAGCTATACCGAGCCCAAATGTCACGGGCCTATGACAAGATAACCCGTCTCCGCGCTTTCAAGAAAGGTGAATTGGTGTTGGTCCTCAAACGACCGATCATCCTCAATCGACATGCCAAGGGAAAATTCGAGCCTAACTGGGAAGGACCATACGTCATCGAGAAAGTGTTCGACGGAGGATCCTACCAACTAATAAGTGCCGAGGGAGAAAGGCCTATGCCACCCATCAACGGCCGATATCTCAAGAAATACTACACGTGAATGCTCCAAGTCGCAGGCGAATTGAGCACATCAGCCCTACGGTCTGGATCATACATCCTGCAAAACCGTATACAATCCACGGGCGTAAATGACCCCTATCTCTCCCAAATCCTGCCGGTAAGACTACTTTTAAAGTCCCACCAGCGGCAAAAAAAAAAAGAAAAAGAAAAAAAAAGAGAAAAAAGAAAGAAAGAAAAAATAAATAAAATAAATAAACGGTATGTCCACAAGCAAAATGGGCACGGATGAAAACCCGAAAGGGCTCCGTGAGTAAAAACAGCAGGACTACCGGCGAGTCTGTGAAAACCCGAAAGGGCGCAAACTCGTGAAAAGAGATGAAATACACTCGCAAAGTCCTCTCGACCTTATGAGGAGAAAACCCCTGCGTGAGATCCTTACGACTCACAAAGGAGCGACACACTTAGGAATCCTCACGATTCCTAAGGAGGAAATACACCTGCGGGATCCTTACGACTCGTAGGGAGAAAATGCTTCTATGGGACCCTCACGGCCCATAAAATTGAAAAGCCTTAGGTGATAGGGACCCAAACCTGTCTCCTAAGCCATCGTTCCCCAACGGGCAACGGCAAATGATGTGTCGCTCCTGGCATTTCGCTTCAGTGTTAGCGGTGCTGATGCCGACCAAAAACCCAAATCTCAAGTCCTCCCAAGGCAAATGATGAGTTGCTCCTGGCATTATTCCAGTGCAGCAATGCTGATGCTAAACAAGATCCAAATTCCAAGTCCCCAAATGGCGAATGATGAGTCGCTCCTGGTACCATATTCCAGTGCAGCAATGCAGACGCCAACCAAATTCCAAATCCCATACCCCAACGGCGAATGATGAGTCGCTCCTGGTACCATATTCCAGTGCAGCGATGCAGACGCCGACAAAATCCCGAAATTTTTCCGGCCCTACGGTCTGGATCATACATCCTGGAAAACCGTATACAATCCACGGGCGTAAAACAATCCCAAAATCCTTTCAATGACAGATGATGATTCGCTCCTGGTACCATATTCCAGTATAGCGATGCTGATGTCAACCCAAATCAAAATCAACAAGGCAACTTCCACTCCGACACCGCAGAAAGCGGAGCAAGTCAGAATCCAATCTCGACACCGCAAGAAGCGGAGCAAGTCAAGTCTACCCCTGACACTGCAAGAAGCAGAGCAAGTCAAATCAAGAACCGACCGTCCACGTCGCTAAAAGGGCAGCACCGACCGTCCAAGTCGCAAAAAGGGCAGAACCGACCGTCCAAGTCGCAAAAAGGGCAGCACCGACCGTCCAAGTCGCTAAAATGGCAGCACCGACCGTCCAAGTCGCTAAAATGGCAGCACCGACCGTCCAAGTAGCAAAAAGGGCAGAACCGACCGTCCAAGTCGCAAAAAGGGCAGAACCAACCGTCCAAGTCGCTAAAATGGCAGCACCGACCGTCCAAGTCGCAAAAAGGGCAGCATCGACCGTCCAAGTCGCAAAAAGGGCAGAACCGACCGTCCACGTCGCTAAAAGGGCAGCACCGACCGTCCAAGTCGCTAAAAGGGCAGCACCGACCGTCCAAGTCGCTAAAAGGGCAGCCACGACCGTCTAAGTCGCTAAAATGGCAGCATCGACCGTCCACATCGCTAAAAGGGCAGCAACGACCGTCCAAGTCGCAAAAAGGGCAGAATCGACCGTCCACGTCACCAAAAGGGCCGGATCGACCGTCCATGTCGTAAAAAGGGCAGTGCCAGCTTCCCAAAAGGTGGGAACCGAATTAAGTCGCCTCCACGTGAAAGAAGATCCATCAATTTCATGCACACGACCCAGTAAGTCCATATTGCGACCCCCGGTGCTTACGGGGAGGCGGAAACGGTATAAAAAAACGAATTTTTATCGCAAGAGGCAACATGGACTAAACTTGGTCGGGATCGTTGTCTAAACTAAAACTAGCAATCAAGCTAAAGAGAGTTAGCTACTATGGAAGATGGTTATACCTAAACTTGAACTCCTTCTTCTTCAAACCTTGTAGAGGTTGATGGTTCTCTTTACGTCGCCTTCTCCCGTCGAAGATGGATCCACCTCGAAGGTTCGACTTTGGGCTCTTCCTCGATCTTTGAGTGAACTAGGGTTTCCGGCTTGCTAAACCTTCATCCTAGAATGAGTAGAGAGAGATTAGGGTTTGCTTTTCTTTCTAAAGAGAATGATTCTCAACACATGAGAAGGTTTCTCTTTTCAAGAGGAAGAAGAAGATGAAATGAGGAGAGAGAGAGGTTATGATAGAATGAGCTCAATTATTTCTTTCTTGCAACCATATTGCAAAAGAAATGAATTATCTAAATGATAATAATTGAAATAAGAATAGTTGATGGTAATTTTGGAATGACCACTATCATGCTTCTTTAAATGAAGTGTAAGCATGAATCAAGGAAGACTTTCAAGGCATGAAAGTGGTCAATGGTCAACAAGTCAACCAAGGTCAACAAGTCAACAAAAAACAACCATAACATAATTCTTATTTAATTACTATTATTAATAGATAATATATAAATCCATTTGGGTTTGGAAAATGAAGACTGTCAACTGTGCATACGCACCCGATCCGAAACCCTAATGAAAAACCTCATTCTCCGCCTCAAGCAACTGTGCATACACACCTGCATTCTCGTTCCGAGGAACAAGAATACCAAGATATAAAAGCAACCCCCAAAACATATACCAGTATCTGGCTCAAACCAGAGCCTGCCAGTATAATCCGTCCGGACTCCAAACGTGCACCAGTGCGCGGATGAGAACGAACCCTGTCGCAAAACCATGCGACCTCTACTCTGTTTTGCCCAGAGGCGAATACCCTCTGTGTGGGACTCTAAAGACTCGACACTACGCTGGCAGTGGGTTTAACCACAGACCGCAAGCGGCACTAGCTGTGCGTAACGGTCCCCAGGTAGATGCCGACAAGAAGGCTGACGAGGTGAAACCCCATCTGAACTCCTACTGAGTCTGAATGTGACATTCTCCGTACAGTCCGGTCTGTTCGTCTGATACATCGCATGGCGGGCCTAGGGGGCGGTAAAACGTCAGTCCCCCAATAGCGGTACAAGTCGTGTCGGAGTGAAGCCCAAAACACCCTGAGATAACACTGGAAACCTACCAGTATATCTCGCTTGCCCTGGCCAGGGACTACTCGTGTAATGGCTCTCCTAGACACAGCGCGATGTCAACCCCCAATACCGGAAGAGACGAATCCTGTCTAACCGTCACTGCCTCCAAGTGCTTCGGGACTGCACCCAACCACCACCTGTTTGCACGACTCCTTTGAGCCGTGGTAAGGTAGTGATCAAAGTGCAGTGGGAACACACTCGAGGCGAAGTGTCAGTGTCAAGTCAGCGGACTAAGCTGTACTCATGTCACCTGGGAACTGATAACTGACGATAGGTATAATACCAACCTGTCAGTTCCCGACGAGTCCTGTCCAGTGTACTCGTAACCTAACGAGCACCCGTATACTATCTCCAGTACGACGTACTGATGGCTGTGGGACAGACCATCTCCCACACTGGGATGAGAAGCGCATACGCTAGTCTACTCCGGAGTATCGATGCCCTGTCTCGATAGTCCTACGACTAGGGACCTGTATAAGGATGTGCCTATAGATTACCCAGCCCCCACTAGTGTGACTGCCATCACAACGCTGGTAATCAAGCAAAGATCCTAAGGGCTCCACTAATGCGTATAAGTGATATACTGAAATAAACACAAGTACACATTGAAGTAGAAACAAACCAAGTAGCATACTACTATGTTGAGCAAGATTGTTTATACAAGGTGAATATCCCAAGCTTCCATCAAGTAATATACAAACTAGTATGATACAGTAATGGCCTCTAGGGCATATACACTAACAATCTCCCACTTGCACTAAGGCCATGTACTGGCGTATCGAAGACCTATCATCTCGATCAGCCGCTCGAACTGAGTCTGGGGTAGGGCCTTGGTGAATGGATCTGCAGTGTTCTCTTCTGAAGCAACCCTCCGAACCTCGATCTCCTTGCGATCCACGATCTCCCTGATCAGGTGATACCGCCTCAAGATGTGCCTGGATCTCTGATGGGACCTGGGTTCCTTTGCTAAAGCTATAGCCCCGTTGTTGTCGCAATACAGAGGTACTGGGTCAACAATGGACGGAACCACCTGAAGTTCTTTTAAGAACTTCCTTATCCAGACAGCTTCTTTTGCGGCATCAGATGCAGCGATGTATTCCGCTTCCATAGTCGAGTCTGCAACGGTTTCCTGTTTGGAACTCTTCCAACACACCGCCCCTCCGTTGAGGGTAAAGACAAAACCCGACATGGACTTGGAATCATCCTTGTCACTCTGGAAGCTGGAGTCAGCAAAGGCCTCAATCTGGAGGTCTTTTCCGCCATACACCAAGAACATCTCCTTAGTCCTCCTCAGGTACTTGAGAATGTTCTTTACCGCTATCCAATGTTTCTCCCTAGGGTTTGACTGATACCGGCTTACTACACTCAGTGCATAAGCTACATCCGGTCTGGTACACAACATCGCATACATTATAGAGCCTACCGCAGAAGCGTAGGGTATAATAGACATGCGATCCCTCTCCAAATCAGTCTTGGGAGACATCTCTTTAGAGAGGGTGATCCCGTGACAAGCCGGTAGGTTACCGCGCTTGGAATCTTCCATACTGAATCTTTTCAGTACGGTGTCGATGTACCTGGACTGTGAAAGTCCTAATATCCTCTTGGATCTATCACGATGGATCCGGATCCCCAGGATGTAAGAGGCATCACCCAGGTCTTTCATGGAGAACCTGTGTGACAAGAAACCCTTGACAGATTGTAGCATAGGAATGTCATTTCCTATTAAGAGAATGTCATCCACGTATAAAACAAGGAATACCACAGTTCTCGCTACAAATCTACTATAGTTGCACGGTTCATCTGGATTTTTGATAAAGTCAAATTCCTTGACCGTCTCATCAAAACAGATGTTCCAACTCCGCGATGCCTGCTTTAGTCCATAGATGGACTTAAGCAACTTGCACACCTTTCCGCTGCTCCCACTCTGAATGAAACCCTCTGGCTGATCCATATAGACACACTCCTCTAAATTTCCATTTAGAAAAGCGGTTTTTACGTCCATCTGCCAAATCTCATAATCGTGGAAGGCAGCAATGGCAAGAAGGATCCGAATGGATTTCAGCATAGCCACTGGAGAAAAGGTTTCGTCGTAGTCCAAGCCAGGTCTTTGACGGAAACCCTTTGCTACAAGTCTAGCTTTATAGGTCTCAACCTGTCCATCTACACCAATCTTCCTTTTGAAGATCCACTTGCATCCTACGGGTTTTACCCCGTCTGGAGCAATGTCCAACGTCCATACTTTGTTGGTGTACATGGACTCCATTTCGGTCCGCATTGCATCCAGCCATTTTACCAAGTCAATGCTCTGAACGGCCTGCTGGAAGCTAGTAGGCTCATCATAGTCTATGATGCAATCCTCTCTATCCCCGTCTATGAGAAAACCGTAGTATCTCTCGGGCGGATGAGACTGCCTACTACTTCTACGGAGCGGCATAGGAATGTCCTGTTCATTTGAACCCTCTGGTTCCACTAAGCTTTCAGTAATAGTCCGTGGTTCTGGAATTTCTTCCAGTTCTACTGTGCTCCCACTTATCTGGTTTTCCAAAAACTCAGTTTCCAAGAAGTAGGCATGACGAGAAACAAGGACTTTTTGTTCCTCTTCACAGTAGAAGAAATATCCCTTGGAGTTCTTTGGATATCCCACGAACTTACACTGTACTGAGCGTGCCTCGAGCTTGTCCGCATGCTGCTTTTTAACAAAAGCTGGACATCCCCAAGTCTTGATGTGACTGAGATGGGGTCTCTTCCCACACCACATCTCATATGGTGTAGTAGGCACAGTCTTAGTAGGAACTCGGTTCAAAAGGTACGCAGCTGATTCTAGTGCATACCCCCAGAATGATCGCGGTAACTCAGCGTTACTCATCATGGACCGTACCATATCCAATAGGGTTCGGTTCCGTCTCTCCGATACACCGTTGTGTTGCGGAGTGTATGGAGGAGTAAGCTGAGAGAGAATCCCATTCTCTTTTAAGTAATTCAGGAACTCGGCACTTAAGTATTCTCCACCTCGATCCGATCTTAGAATCTTGATACTTTTGCCGGTCTGTTTTTCTACTTCATTCTTAAATTCCTGGAACTTTTCAAAAGATTCTGACTTATGTTTCATTAAGAAGACATAACCGTATCTTGAAAAATCATCCGTAAAAGTAATGAAGTAAGAATAACCGCTTCGTGCATGTGTAGACATTGGACCGCACACGTCGCTGTGTACGAGTCCCAAGAGCTCGCTCGCTCTTACTCCGTGTCCAGTGAACGGAGTCTTTGTCATCTTTCCTTTGAGACAGGATTGACAAGTGGCATATGATTGATATTCGAACGGATCCAAATATCCTTCTGTATGTAACTTAGTCAACCTTCTCTCATTGATGTGACCCAGTCTACAATGCCATAAGAAAGTCTGATTAATATCTGGTGACTTTCTTTTGTGTGTATTCTGGACATTGAAAATCTGTGGTTGGTTTAATACGTATATACCATTGCTCAATGTACCTGACCCAATCAGAACTTGATTAAGGTGAATGTTAACAACATTACTTACAAACGCAAATTCATAACCTTCTTTAGAAACCAAAGATACAGAAATGATATTACAAGTTGCGTTGGGTACAAAAAAGCAATTACGCAAAACCAAAACATGTCCATCTGACATTCCTAGGTGATAGTCCCCCACGGCTTTAGCATCCATGCTAGCTCCGTTCGCAACTCTGAGGGTCATGTCACCTTCCTTCAAAAACCTACGGTTTCTCAACGCCTGCAAAGAATTACAGATATGAGATCCTGATCCGGTATCCAATACCCAGGAAGTAGAGTTTATAGAAAGACAGTTTTCAATAACATACACACCTGAAGCTGAAGCTGCAACCTGCTTCAGTTCCTGTGTCCTGGCTTTCCAAGCCCTGCAATCTTTCTTCCAGTGTCCACTCTTGTGACAATAGAAGCATTCCTCTTTACCAACAAGCTTCCCCGCTATCTTTGTTGCCTTTTCCTTTCCCTTCGCACCCACTTTACTAACACCGCCCCTTGGTTTGGCGGGGGCTTTCCTCTTCTTTCCCTTGGCTTTCGCCTTGGACCTAGAAGAAGAAGATCCTCCTACAAACAAAGTGGATGTATCCCTACCCTTCTGTAGGGTGCCCTCTGCGCTCCTCAGCAGGTTGAGGAGTTCTGAAAGTTCAACTTCCTTTTCTTGCAAGTTGAAATTCAGTATGAACTGGGCGTAAGTGGATGGAAGGGACTGGAGAATTATATCTGTGTAGAGTTCACTATCCAACGTGGTCCCAAGTTCCGCGAGCTCCTCAGTGTAGCCAATCATCTTAAGCACGTGGTCCGCTACCGATGATCCGACGGCCAACTTAGTCGAAAATAACTTCTTCGACACTTCGTATCTTGCGATACGAGACTGCTCTCCATACAGTTCTTTTGTATGAAGAAATATGGATTCCAAATCCATATTCTCGTGCCTCCTCTGATGGTCATTATCCATCGAGGCAAGTACGAGGCATCTGGCCTTCGCGCTGTCAATCTCCCAAGTCTTACGGATTTCCTTATCCGCGACGCTGGAGGTGGGACCTGGGACGGGGGGAGCTTTGGTGGTAAGAAGATACCCCAGCTTGTCGTAAGAGATTGCCAATTTGACATTCCTGAGCCAATCTTTGTAGTTTGGCCCTGTCAGTATGTTTTTATCTAGAAGTAACTTAAGTCCAGTCATTTCGATTTGGTCGCTGCAGGGGGAGAGAAGAAACACTTAGCACGATGCTCTTGCAAGTTTAGAATGGTTTTTAATTTGTCTAAACAGGATGGCTCCCACTGTCTCTCGAATCCCTCCTCAAACCACAAAGGAAGAATTAGCCGGGATCAATCCCACCGTACAATACTTGCTTAACCGTTCAGCCAGGCCAGTGTCGGTACTTCGAGGGAGGTTTTCCAACGCTTTCGCGAAGTTCCTTAATTTAAGAACCTCTTTTCCCTGGGGGCGTAGCCCCGCTAACACCTTTCTAGGCACCTACTAGGTTTATAGCATTGATCGTTTAGTGAGAAATTTCCCGAGGAGTAGCATATACTCACAGTAGGATCGGGATCCAAATATCATCGCGTGACGAAAATGAAGGAATCCTACCATAATCATCACACTCCAAATGGTATGCAAATCTAGCAAGTTTCAGTACTTATGAAACTCCCGATGTGGATTTTTGCCCCATGCTCTTATGACCTTGACTTTGGCCAACAAATCATAAGTCACATGTCAAGTTCTTCCCGTCGTTATCCAGGTTAATTTGAATCCACCCGTACATACCCTTGACTTTGGCCAACAAGGCAGTACGACTGTTCCAAATCAACGCATCTATCTATGCTGCACATGAATATCCAATAGCTACCAATCACTATGCCTTGACTTTGGCCAACAAACACAGCTTGAATACTATTGACTATTTATGTGAAACGACGGAGGGCTACGAATGGTTTTGGCGAAACCGTGAACGTAGTGAACTTGATATAATCGATGGAACGAGATAGCTTTTAGAAGGAGTGGCTCAAGCTCCGCATTTAAAAGTTAGTTTTGAAAAGAACCGAGTGGTTTTTCGAAAGTGTTCCATCGACTTAAACTTGGTTTATTATCTTGCATTAGTTCTTTTAATGCGTGATATTCTTGCATTAGTTCTTTTAATGCGTCCCATCATTTAATTCCTACCATTGCAGAAAACAACCAAAATATGACGTACGCTTATGCCATTCGCATTCGCCACGGGGTCCCGTCATCACTCGTTAGGTTACTTAACTAACGACAGAGCGGGGGCTGGGCTAGCGCGGCTGTAAAACATAAGCAACGCCTAAATAGAAAGCAATGATAGACATTACAGATCACAGATGAATACATTGGATATACTAGCAATCCGCATTTCTTTCGAGCCTGAAACGAAAAGCGGATAACACGGTCGCGGTGAATAGCAAATACCCCACCCAAGACCCCTACGGGTGCGGCAAACTACCCGCCAAGTTCCCGGTAGTTTGTGCACCCCACCATGGGTCTATCCTAGGAGCAAAAACAGTAAAAAGAATTATACAATGACGGCTACAACCCCGACCCGGTTGTGCGGCCAAACAAATAATATAATTACATCAATTTACATTTACAATGAATGAAAGAAAAACAAAAGCTCATCTCACATCCACCCCGGCTATTCACCCGCGACAGTCCAACACATTCATATACACATTCCAGCACATTACAGATCATGTATAACCCCGACTAATCGACTTATAGCGATTAGCCGACGTTCAATACATGCAAACATCACAGATATAACCAACATAGCCAAAGTGCAGTGAAGTTCGGAAAAAAATACGGAATTATAGGACCCCAAAAGTGAATTTCAGTTCTGGAAAATCTGGGTACATATAATATATCTGAAAAATCCCAAAACCAACACAGAAGAACACTGCACGAAAAACGATGCAAAGATGACTACAACCTGCGGCGGTTCCGCGGCCAGATGAGTAGGTGAGGCCGCGGAAGGGCGGCGGCTTGGAGGAAACATGCTATCGTTTTTCTTGTGTGTTCTTAGAAAACCCTGAGACGAATTTACAAGTATAAAGTTTTTCATTTTGAGCAGAAAAAATTTCAACAGAAAGTTAGGGTTTTGAATTTCCGGTTTTGTGATTTTTCGTTTCCGAACTTCGTTACACTTCACTACCAAGCTAGTTTAAGTTTAGTTAGGCTCTGATACCACTGTAAGTCCATATTGCGACCCCCGGTGCTTACGGGGAGGCGGAAACGGTATAAAAAAACGAATTTTTATCGCAAGAGGCAACATGGACTAAACTTGGTCGGGATCGTTGTCTAAACTAAAACTAGCAATCAAGCTAAAGAGAGTTAGCTACTATGGAAGATGGTTATACCTAAACTTGAACTCCTTCTTCTTCAAACCTTGTAGAGGTTGATGGTTCTCTTTACGTCGCCTTCTCCCGTCGAAGATGGATCCACCTCGAAGGTTCGACTTTGGGCTCTTCCTCGATCTTTGAGTGAACTAGGGTTTCCGGCTTGCTAAACCTTCATCCTAGAATGAGTAGAGAGAGATTAGGGTTTGCTTTTCTTTCTAAAGAGAATGATTCTCAACACATGAGAAGGTTTCTCTTTTCAAGAGGAAGAAGAAGATGAAATGAGGAGAGAGAGAGGTTATGATAGAATGAGCTCAATTATTTCTTTCTTGCAACCATATTGCAAAAGAAATGAATTATCTAAATGATAATAATTGAAATAAGAATAGTTGATGGTAATTTTGGAATGACCACTATCATGCTTCTTTAAATGAAGTGTAAGCATGAATCAAGGAAGACTTTCAAGGCATGAAAGTGGTCAATGGTCAACAAGTCAACCAAGGTCAACAAGTCAACAAAAAAAAACCATAACATAATTCTTATTTAATTACTATTATTAATAGATAATATATAAATCCATTTGGGTTTGGAAAATGAAGACTGTCAACTGTGCATACGCACCCGATCCGAAACCCTAATGAAAAACCTCATTCTCCGCCTCAAGCAACTGTGCATACACACCTGCATTCTCGTTCCGAGGAACAAGAATACCAAGATATAAAAGCAACCCCCAAAACATATACCAGTATCTGGCTCAAACCAGAGCCTGCCAGTATAATCCGTCCGGACTCCAAACGTGCACCAGTGCGCGGATGAGAACGAACCCTGTCGCAAAACCATGCGACCTCTACTCTGTTTTGCCCAGAGGCGAATACCCTCTGTGTGGGACTCTAAAGACTCGACACTACGCTGGCAGTGGGTTTAACCACAGACCGCAAGCGGCACTAGCTGTGCGTAACGGTCCCCAGGTAGATGCCGACAAGAAGGCTGACGAGGTGAAACCCCATCTGAACTCCTACTGAGTCTGAATGTGACATTCTCCGTACAGTCCGGTCTGTTCGTCTGATACATCGCATGGCGGGCCTAGGGGGCGGTAAAACGTCAGTCCCCCAATAGCGGTACAAGTCGTGTCGGAGTGAAGCCCAAAACACCCTGAGATAACACTGGAAACCTACCAGTATATCTCGCTTGCCCTGGCCAGGGACTACTCGTGTAATGGCTCTCCTAGACACAGCGCGATGTCAACCCCCAATACCGGGAGAGACGAATCCTGTCTAACCGTCACTGCCTCCAAGTGCTTCGGGACTGCACCCAACCACCACCTGTTTGCACGACTCCTTTGAGCCGTGGTAGGGTAGTGATCAAAGTGCAGTGGGAACATACTCGAGGCGAAGTGTCAGTGTCAAGTCAGCGGACTAAGCTGTACTCATGTCACCTGGGAACTGATAACTGACGATAGGTATAATACCAACCTGTCAGTTCCCGACGAGTCCTGTCCAGTGTACTCGTAACCCAACGAGCACCCGTATACTATCTCCAGTACGACGTACTGATGGCTGTGGGACAGACCATCTCCCACACTGGGATGAGAAGCGCATACGCTAGTCTACTCCGGAGTATCGATGCCCTGTCTCGATAGTCCTACGACTAGGGACCTGTATAAGGATGTGCCTATAGATTACCCAGCCCCCACTAGTGTGACTGCCATCACAACGCTGGTAATCAAGCAAAGATCCTAAGGGCTCCACTAATGCGTATAAGTGATATACTGAAATAAACACAAGTACACATTGAAGTAGAAACAAACCAAGTAGCATACTACTATGTTGAGCAAGATTGTTTATACAAGGTGAATATCCCAAGCTTCCATCAAGTAATATACAAACTAGTATGATACAGTAATGGCCTCTAGGGCATATACACTAACACGACCCACATATGTGATGTGCATTTATTGATAGGGGGCAATTTGTTGGGGTAAAAATTTACACCCCGGTTGACCAAGTCAAAATCAAAGTCAACCCCAAGCCATGTGAGCCCAAGCCCAGATCCAGTGGGCCCATGCCCGGGTCGAGCCCGAACATGAAGCGGCCGGCCTCCCTCCCATGCCAAGATAAAATTTTGTAATAAATAATTTTGTCGCATTTCTTTTATTTTATCTTATGGATAAATGTAAGAAAAATAGGCATAAAGCCAAATTTTTGTAAAGCCCATGGCTTATGTGCAAAAAGAAATGGCACATGAGCTATGGGATAGGCAAAATGCCGTTTTGTGAAGCCCAAAGGGCTATGTGTAAAGTGTATAGCCTATAAAGGCAAAACATAATGAGAATATCTCATAACTTTTCTCTCCCCAAAAAAAAAAAAGGTTTCAGATCTGAGACCTTTCTCCCTCTTCAAGGTTCCAAAACGTTCTTCTTTCTCTTGAATTAAATCAAGAGTTCTACTCTCCTTTTTATAAAACAAATTAGTTTTTCACCACAAAACCCATCAAGGGGAACTCAGATCTTCCATTAGATCTCAAAAAGGAGTGATTTTTAAAATCCCGTATCTCTTGATCTTCAAGATCCAGCTAACAGAGGAGGAAGAAGAAGAACCCCTCCCATTAACCAAAAAAAAAAAAAAAAACATACTCAGGAGTCCAACTCCTTTCTAATTTCTCTTCCGGGAGTTTCTGGGGTCAAAAGCCCTCTTTTCCTCGCCGGTGCGCTAGCGCTCGAGCGCAAAGCACCTACGTGCCGACACGTGGCGCGTTTGCACTCCAGCGCACTGCGCGCGAGCGCAAAGCGCCCACGTGCCGACACGTGGCGCGCGCGCTTGCGCTCCAGCGCAGTGCGCCCGAGCGCAAAGCGCCCACGTGCCGACACGTGGCGCGCTTGCGCTCAAGCGCACTGCGCCCACGTGGTGCGCGCGCTTGCGCTCCTGCGCTCTGCGCCCGAGCGCAAAGCGCCCACGTGCCGACACGTGGCGCACGCGCTTGCGCTCCTGCGCACTGCGCCCGAGCGCAAAACGCCCACGTGCCGACACGTGGCGCGCTTGCGCTCAAGCGCACTGCGTCCAAGCGCAAAGCGCCCACATACCGACACGTGGCGCGCTTACGCTCAAGCGCACTGCGCCCGAGCGCAAAGCGCCCACGTGCCGACAGGTGGCGCGCGCGCTTGCGCTCCAGTGCCTTGCGCACAGCACCTAAGCGCACAGCGCTCAAGGCGCTGGCCACACGCATCCTTTGGATGTCTTTCCCCCCTTTTGTTTATATATACATGTATATATATATATGTACACATACACATACTCCGCAACATTCTCCCCCTCCAAAAAATTTTTGGGCCGGGGCGCTGCCCCGAACCCCGTACGGGGGCTGCTAGCCCCCTTGACCCCCAGCCCGCTATCCGGGTAGCGGGACCCCCTTAAAATCTCTGCGTGGCTCCCGATATATCCAAAACCCCATTTCAAAACAAAACACACGTACACTGCACATTGAGTTCGCATGACCAGTTTAACCTGTTAATCGGAGGTTCCCTCGCCCCAAAGGCGAGGGGTAATTAACGGCAGCTTAGTCCGCGGCTGCCGGAGATTCGGATCCCCACAATCATTAAACCCCGGCCTACCCTAGGCAGGGGGAATCTGTAGTACGCCTGAGAAGCGTGCGCGTATTCCCATCTCAATGGGGTGACGAAAAACACCCTACAACGGTTTGAACCAAGAAGCCGCGGGGTGGAGCTTGCGCACCCTGGGGACACCCCTGGGGGGACCGAATGGCTAGGCCCACTCCCCAAGACCACCACAAGGTGGTTTTGGCGGTGAGGACACGAAACTGCCCCACCTTAGGCAATTTCAGGTCTACCTCACCCCCTGGCCATCTCGTGGTGGCCTCGAGGGTGGGTACCCTCTTTAGGCCCTCCATTTGACAGTTAATTTTGGTATCTTCACCTCCGTGAAGATTCGGGTGGGTTTCGAGTTTGTTTCGACTCCCGGATTGGCGTAAAACGATCGGTTTTGGAACTTTAGCTCACTGGATTTTTCAAGTGTTGGAAAAATTGGTTTAGTTTGCTAATTGCGTGCGGAATTCTAATGTCGCGGTTACTTTACAAGCTTTGTGATGTGTGTGATATAATTTTTAGAATCCAGATTAATTAGTTTTATGAAAACAAGTTAGTATATTATAAACCTAGCCGTTTAGTCTCAATTCATCGATTGCCACGAAGTTTTGATTCGGATCAAAACTCCGTCGCAATTGCGTATTGTACGTGATTACTAAGTCAGGAATCTTGTTGAATTATCTGACAGCCAATTGAAAAGAGTTCTCAATTTGAGACTAAAATGCATGTTTTATAAGTTAGGCATGAAATCCGGAATATGAGATATTTCGGGTTTATGATGTCTAAGGATATTGCGGATTCTAATTATTGTAGTTTTCTGTTATCTTTTCTGCGACCGTAAGTGTAATATGTGGGGTATCCCAATCTCGTTGCTATATGTCAACGAGGTTTAGGGATACGTATATTTGCTTATGTTGATGATATGTGATATCATGTGTTGCTGGTGATATGATTTATTAGATCGTGAAAGAATAGCCGGGGGGTTCTATGTGAGATGAGAGTTTTTATTTTCATTCATGTAAAATATGTACATAATATTCTTTTATTGGGGTACTTCCGGGTTGAGGATGATGTCACCATTGTTGTATATTATTTACTTTTCCGCTTTAGGATAGACCCAAAGCGGGGAGCACAAGTAACCGGGTTCTAGAGTCCAGTGGGAGACCATCTCAAGGAGTTGAGACCAGGTCTCCTAACTCGAGAATTGGCAGGGTTACTTGCCTCTCTCGTAGGGGTATAAGGATGTGGGTTTGGCTATTCATCATGACCGTAGAATCCGTGTTTTACTTTACTGGCTAAATTTAAAACACGGACATCCTAGTATACCCAATATTTCATATATTGCTTCTGCTGCTTGATTCTGTGATGTTG
This sequence comes from Agapanthus africanus, assembly GCA_030015575.1. Lineage (NCBI taxonomy): Eukaryota > Viridiplantae > Streptophyta > Magnoliopsida > Asparagales > Amaryllidaceae > Agapanthus > Agapanthus africanus. The sequence goes on along the minus strand of CM057343.1, from coordinate 246,799,973 downwards.
ATCATATAACTACGTGATACGAATGTACTATTATATATATGATATATAATAAACGTTGCTTATGTTTTACACCCACGCTAGTCCAACCCCCGCTCTGCCGTTAGTTAAGTAACCTAACGGTGCATGACAGGGCCCCGTGGCGAATGCGGATGGCATAACCGTACATTCTATTTTCGTTTCATTTTTCTTTAATGTTCAAGAAACATTAATTGATGGGACTGCATTAATGAGATTAATGAAAAGAAAGAAACATAAAGGTGTTGTAGAATCAAATTTTTAAAAAGGGTAGCTCTAGTTTTTGCTTTACACAGTAGTATTCCTCGATGAATATCCAGCACCTCATTCGATGAGGAAAGAGCCGAGATCCCTTCACCGGGAGTGACCTCTTTAGCAAAACTAGCAAATGCTACAATCCACTTGGTTTTGTCTTTTGATATCTTCTCTAGGTCTTGCATTGCATAGTGGTATTGCTAAATATTTTGCACCTCATTCGATGAGGAAAGAGCCAAGATCTCTTCACCGGGAGTGACCTCTTTAGCGAAACTAGCAAAAGCCTCAAAAACACTTCTTTTCAAAATCATTAGATTCTACAACGATATCAAGTTCATTACGCTTATGGTTTTATTAAAAATCTATGTAGCCCTCCGTTCAGATAAGTGCTATTTTAGTATTCGTGCTACGTTTGTTGACTATGTTGAGGCGTAGTGTGCGGTAGCTAATTAGTGCTTATTTGTAACCATATGATGTGGTTGGATTAGGGTAGTCATACGACTTTGTTGACTATGTTAAGGGTCGTGCGGGTGGGTTTAATCCAATCAAGAAATGACGGGTTGAACTTGACAAATGCTTATGATTTGATGACTATGTTAAGGTCATAAGTGGCTAGGGGTAAAAACCATTATCGGGAATTTCAAGTGTTGAAATTTGCAATTGGATTGCATACCTTCTATATAATAGTTGGATCCCGATGCCCACTGCGAGTAAGAGTTACTCTTGGAAGAGTTTTTCACTTTACAATTAGCTAATCAAGTAGGTGTCTAGAAAGGTGTCAACGAGGTTATGCCTCTAGGGAAACGAGGTTTATTTTAATTAGGTCCGTGCGAAAGCACAGGGAACCTCCCTCGGAGTACCGATACCTGCATGGCCGAACAATTGGCGAACCTGTAGGGTGTAATTAATCCCGTCTAATCTTACCTTTTAGGGTTTGAAGGAAGATTTGATAAAAACATTTGGAGCCATCCTGATTAGATAAAATAACCAATCTAATCTTACAAATAGCGCACGGAAACTGATTATCCTTCTCTCTCTCCTAGTAGCGACTAATGAAATGCCTTAATCAAGATAATAATATGGATGTATTGACCAAACCTACTTATTATACTGGGCAAGGTTCCACTCTACCTTATGATTGTCATAAGTCTGTGCAAGAAATAGGGGAATATTCGGATTCCCACACCACCCACTCTACCTTATGATTGTCATAAGTTTGATGCATTATCTTCGGGTGTGTTCGTAATCAAGAACTGTTTCTCAGTTATCTCTACTGTAAGGTTACGCCAGCGCCCCGGCTATCAATCCGTAGCCAAACGCGGAACAAAAACTTTTAAAACCCGGCGCTAACGGAACCCGATTCCCGGATCAAACCATTAACTCTGTACTAGTTAACTGTAAAAAGAGTTTAGAGATGTTATACTGATCGATCTGTATCCTTCGGTCTTCAACCTCTGTCCTAAGCTCGTCGCGGCTTCCTCGATCAAGTTCGCTTTCTGGTCTCCCTCGTCGAAGAGGATCCACATCGAAGATTAGTAATATGGGCCCCCACTTCAAAACCGAAGCAACTCGGGCATCCAGTTTGCTAGCCTAGATACCCAAGTTGAAGTAGAGATAGTATGTGATCATTTTGTCTCAAAACACCCATGGATTCTCAACTCATGAGATGGAATGGGTGGAGGTTAATAAATTGCTAAGTGAAAGAAAAATGTGAGCACAAGAAAAATGGCTTCCGAGGAAAAGAATGGGTTGAGCAAAAAAACGTTCTCTGTTGTTTGTGAAGTGGTGGTGTATTAATGATATAAAGCAACTCAAGAAATTACCCATCACCAAAAAAACAACAGCCACCAACCCCTCACAAAAATATCACATAAATATCTTACACCAAACAAAACCCATCAATGCACAAATAACTCATCTCATGACCCACAAGTGCATGCATCAAAAGTGAATGCACACTCATGACTCATGAATTTGCCCAGCCACAAAGATTAAGCAAAAATTCCATTACTCACATTTCACACCTCACATTTAAACATTAAACTAAATGTTTAAATTGAAAGAAAAGAAAATGGCAACAGTAAAGTAAACTTGTAACGGATTACAAGAATACCCTTCATCCGTATATACATACCTGCATCCGTATTCCGACTGAATACGAATAAAACGAGATGAAAATAATCCAACAATATAATACTAGGATCCGGCTTAAACCAAAGCCCACTAGTATTATCTGTCCGATCATGATCCATGCACAAGTGCACGTATATGATCGAACCCTTCCATAAAACCATACGACATCTACAACGTTTCGCCCGAACCAGGGAAACCCTCTGTGTGGGACTCTAAAGACTCGTCAATACGCTGGCAGTGGGTTTAACCACAAGCACGTCAGTGGCACTAGCTGTACGTAATGGCTACCCAGGTATTGAGCGAAAGGAAGGCCAATGAGCAAACTCATCCAGGAACCCCTACTGAGCCTGACAGTGACAATATCCGTACAGTTCGGTCCATTCGTCTATGAGTATCGCATATCGAGTCTAAGGGGGTGGATAAAGTCAGACCCCTAATAACTTGACATTTAGTGTCGGCATGAAACCTATCACCAACTGAGAAACTATCGATCCTAGATCGGAAATTCTCGTCTACCCCGGCCGAGGATTTCTTATGATGGCCATCCGTGAACTCCGCAACATCAACCCCCAATACCGGGAGAGAAGAATCCCCTGACGATCCGCTCACTGCCTCCTTGTGGCTCGGGACTGTACCCAACTAAAACCTGTCTACACGACTCCTTTGAGCCGTGGTAGGGTAGTAATCAAAGCACAGTGAGAACTCACACAAGAAAAATGAAAATCTCAGGTCGATAGACTAACCTGTACACATGTCACCAGGGAGCTGCTAACTGACAATAGGTATAATACTAACTAGCATGTTCCCCGGCGAGTCCGTCCAGTGTACTCATAACCCAATGAGCACATGTATACATCTTAGGTGAACCAACAGACACCAATGGCTTGTGAGACCGCCCACCGCCCCTCATCAGGGTCTCGATCCGTATATACTAGTCTACTCTTGGAGTATCTATGCCCAGTCTCGAAACTCCTACGACTAGGGACACTTTAAGAATGTGCTTATATACCACCCAACTCTCACGTATATGATCGCCATCCTACTGCAGGTAGTCAAGAAAGAATCCTATGGGCTCTATCAACATGTAATAATGATCTGTAATGTCACCTGAAGCATGTATATGATGATAAAGACAAACCAGATAACATACTATCATCTCGAGTAAGACTGTTCGACCGGTATAGGTCATCCCTCAATCATTGCAATCACATGCCTGCGATCCAATAATTAACTTGAGGACACTATAGCCAACATCTACGTCCTAGGTATTGGATACCAGATCAGGATCCTATATATGTAATTTGTTACATGGGCTAAAGATAGGTAGAGAACTGGGATAGGGTGATATGTCTCTATGTAGTAGAGAATGGTACAATTGTTGCAGTCAAAGCAGTTGGCAGATATCACCTGGTGTTACCAACTGATAATACATTGATTTTGAGCAACTGTTATTTCATTCCAATAATATAATGAATATTTTCCTAGATCAAGTGTTGATTCGGTAAGGTACGTTGTATAACAGTGTACACGTTCTGAATCAAACTACAGTTCTAAACGTACAGAACACACACAAGAGGAACGGTTCAGAAATGAACGAAGTCTTCTTGAGGCATTGTAGACTGGGTCATATCGATGAAACAAGACTAGCTAAAGTTCCATAAGGATGCATATTTGAATCCGTTCGAATTCACATCTTATGAAACTTGCCAGTCATGTCTCAAAGGCTAGGTGACCAAATCTCCGTTTACTGGAAACGGAGAAAGAGCTATTGAACTCTTGGACAGATACATAGTGATGTATGCAGTCCTATGTCTATATATGCCAGGGATGGTTCCGCGTACTTTATTACATTCACCGATGTTCTCTCAAGATACGGACATGTGTTCTTGTTAAAACACAAAACTGGATCTTTTGAGAATTTTCAAGGATTATAAGTACGAAGTTGAGAACCATATGGGTAAAGGTATTCAAATCCTTCGATATGATCGGGGAGAAGAATACTTGAGCACGGAATTCCGAGACTATTTAAAAGAGAATAAGATTCTCTCTCAGTTTACTCCTCCGTATAAACCACAGTACAATGGTATATCGGGGTGGAGGAATCACACCCTATGAGATATGGTGTGCTCTATGATGAGTACTGCTGAGTTACCTATTTTCTTTCAGGGACAGGCACTTGAGTAGCTGCATACCTATTAAATAGAGTTCCGATCAAATCCGTTGCCTACCACTCCATATGAGATATGGAATGGGAAGAAACCATCTCTTAAACGAGTTAAGATATGGGGTTGTCCAGCCTATGTTGAAAAGAAAAATCCGGACAAGCTCGAGACAAAGTCAGTTCTATGCAAGTTTGTAGGATATCCCAAACATTCGCGAGGGTATATCTTCTACCACACCGAGGAACAAAAGATTTTTTGTTTCTCGACATGCCACCTTTTTAGAAAAGGAATTTCTTGTGGAAGAAATTAGTGGCGATGAGGTAGAACTGGAAGAAGTTCCAGCAAAGCAAACTATAACTGACGATTTGGTGGAACCGGAGGATTCAATAGTCCCTGACGAACCAAAGCCACTCCGCAGATCTAGTTAGGTTCCCCATCCACCTGAGAGATACTACGGTTTTCTCGTAGATGGTGGGAGCGAAGATTGCACCATAAATATGATGACTCAAGTAGTTTCGTGCAGGCCATCACAAATGGAGACTATATGAAATGGTTGGATGCTATATGATCTGAGATGGAATCCATGTATACCAACAAGGAATTGACTTTGGATGTTGCTCCTGAAGGTGTAAAACCCATCGGGAGAAAGAGGATCTTTGAGAAAGATATTTGGTGTAGATGGAAAAGTTGTGACTTTCAAAGCTAAGCTTAAGTCCATCAGGATCCTACTTGCCATTGCTGCATACCATGACTACGATATCTGGCAGACTGCACGTCAAAACCGCTTTTCTAAATGGTGATTTAGAAGAGAGCATGTATATGACACTACCAGAGGGCTTCGTAGACAGTAGAAGCAGCGGAAGAATGTGCAAGCTGCTTAAATCTATCTACAGGTTAATGCAGGCATCGTGGAGATGGAACATCTATTTTAATGAAGCTGTCAAAGAGTTTGACTTCATCAAAAAGGTATACGAACCATGTATAAATAAGAAGGTTGTAGAGAGTATGGTTGTCTTCCTCGTATTGTACGCGGATGACATACTCTTGATAGGAAATGGTGTTCCTATGCTACACTCGGTTAAGCACCTCTTATCACATGGGTTCTCCATGAAAGATCTAACTGATGTCTCCTACATCCTGGGGATATAGATCTATAGAGATAGATCTAAATGGATTTGGGATTGTCCCAATGCAGGTACATAGACACCATGCTAAAGGGGTTTAGTATGGATGATTCTAAGCGTGGTAATGTACCCGCTTGTTCAGGAATCACTCTCTCTAAAGAGATGTCTCTCGAGACTAATTTGGAGAGGGCTCGCATACAAGGAATGCCCTATGCATTGGTAGACGGGTCAATCATGTATGCGATGTTATGTACCAGACCAAATGTAGCTTACTCACTAGGTGTAGTGAATAAGTATCGAAAAGATATTTGGAAAACCACTGGACAGCGAAGAACATTCTTAAGTGCTTGAGAAGGACTAAAGAGATGTTCTTGGTATATGGTAACGGTGAACTCCGGATGAAGTCCTTTACCGATTCGAGCTTCCAGAGTGATAAGGACGACTGAAAGTCAGTCTCGGGTTTTGTCTTCACCCTCAGTGGAGGGACGGTACGTTGGAAGGGTTCCAAGCTATATACCGTAGCAGACTCGTTGATAGAGGCTAATTACATCGCTACCAACGATGCAGCCAAAGAGGTTATCTGGATGAAAAAGTTCATGTGATGAACTTGGTTCCTACCATTGGGCATCCAATAACTGTGAATTGTGATGACTATGAAGTTGTGGCTTTGGCCTAGGAACCCCGGTCCCGTCATTGATCCAGACATATTCTTAAACAGTATCACCTGATCAGGAAGATAGTTGATCTCTGGAAGATCGAGGTCAGGAAAGTTGATACAAAGGATAACCAAGCGGATCCACTCACCGAGGCCATCCCCCAGATGCTATTCGAGAGACTTTTGGGATGTTGGGTATGAGATACTACAACAACTGGCCTTAGTGCAAGTGAGACATTGTTAGGAATATGTATGCCCTAGAGGCCATTATTGTACATGTAATGTATATTATAATGGATGCTTGGATATATATATAGAGGACTTTCTTACTCGACATGATAGTATGCTATCTGGTTACTCTTTATCTTAACATCTTGACTGGTATTCTTTATTGTCTTGCTCTCACATGTTGATAAAGCCCTTAAGATATGTACTTGACTACCAGGATTATGATGAGATCATACTAGTGGGGCCAGAGTATGTAAGTCTACCGTAGCGCCCTGGCCGTCGATCCGAGGCCAAAATGCGGAAATGAAAACTTTTTCTAAACTTGAAACCGGCGCTATCACAGACTTTAATCCTGAATCGAACCATTAACTTATAACTAGCAAACTAGAGAAGGGTTAGAAAAGCTATACTGATCGATCTGTGTCCTTCGGTCTTTGGCCACCAACCCAAGCTCCTCGAGGTATCTCTGATCTCCGGTCTTCTCGTCGGAAGAGCACCACATCAATGAGTCTTTTTACGGGCTCCCGCTTTGTCCGAAGCAACTCGGACACGAAGTTTGCTAGCCGACGTGTCCAAGGTGAAGCAGAGAATGTGTGTGATCACTTTGTCTCAAGCATCCATTGATTCTCAACACATAAGAGTGTATGGATGGAGGTTGAAGATGATGCCATTAATGGAAATGGTGAGCTAGAGGAGGAAGAAGAAGAAGAAGCCTTTTCTTTCTTGCGTGTTCTATGATCAAATGAGAGAGTGAGAGTAAGAATAATACAAGAGCAAACCTCCCCTTGGCTGCCCTCTCTCTCTCTCCTCATCATATCAACCCATAAATCAATCAAAAATGTGACACATGCACAAAGAAAGAGACCATGAGTCACCACTTGTGTATGTGTCACAATTAATGCTCCTAATCATGACTTTTAGCTCATTATTTCCATTTGTAAACATTAACCCAAACGTTTACAACAACAAAAAGATACGGCAACATCTAAAGTAAACTAGTGACGGATCACAAGGATACCCCTCACCAGTATATACATACCTCCATCCGTATTCCGACCGAATGCGAATGCGATGAGACTAAAGTAATCCAACAAATCTAATACTAGGATCCGGCTTAAACCAAAGCCCACTAGTATAATCCGCCCGATCATGATCCGTGCACTACCGCACGTATATGATCGAACCCTGCCATATATCATACGGCCTCTACAGCGTTTCGCCCGAAACTAGAGAAAATGTCTGTGGGGGACTCTAAAGACTCGTCAATACTCTGGCTGTGGATTTAACCACCAGCACGTTAGTAGTACTAGCCGTACGTAACGGGCTACCAGGTATTGACCAAAAGGGAGGTCGATGAGCGAACTCATCCTGACACCCTACTGAGCCTGTCAGTGACAATATCCGTACAGTCCGGTCCGTTCGTCTATGAGTATCGCATGTCGAGCCTAGGGTGTTGGTAAAAGTCAGACCCCCAAAAGCGGTACAAGTCGTGTCGGAGTGTAGCCCAGAACACCCTGAGATACTACTGGAATACCTAGTAGTAAATCTCTTGCCTTGGCCAAGGACTTCGTGTAATAGCTCTCCTAGACACAGCGCGATCTCACCCCCAATACCGGGAGAGACGAAACCCCTGCCGATCCGTTCACTGCCTCCATGTGGCTCGGGACTGTACCCAACTAAAACCTGTTTGCACGACTCCTTTGAGCCGTGGTAGGGTAGTAATCAAAGCACAGTGGGAACTCACACGAGACAAATGACGATCTCAGGTCGATGAACTAACCTGTACACATGTCACCAGGGAACTGTCATCTGACGTCAGGTATAATACCAACTAGCATGTTCCCGGCGAGTCTTGTCTGGTGTACTCATAACCCAATGAGCACCTGTATACATTTTAGGTGAACCAACTGACACCTGTCACGACCCGAAATTGGCACGTGACGGCCCTAATACTACGCAACGTCTACAGGCGTAACGCAGTAAAAGAAAGCCAAAACCCATAAATCTAAACCATTAAAAGACAAGAAAAGATAAGAATTATTGTTTAAACTTTTGAAAATCTCAAGTATAAATTCTTTCAGTCCAATTTTCTTTCTTGAAAATTTCGGCAGCACCTCCTTTATAAAAACCAACTCCAAAAATGGGTACAACATAAATATAAAGTAAAGCATCCCCAACGGGAGAAAATCTACGCCAAAAGGCGGAAAACAACCACCACAACAAACATACGACGCCGTAGCGAAGAAATAATAGACGATATAAGTAAAACCGCATAAAAGACATCCTAGTCACCAAAATATACAATATCGTCCTCACATCAAACCTCTAAGTCATACAAGATAATGGTAGATGGGGAGTACATGGATACAACGAATATACAATAAACAACTTTGGATAACCGCAAAACCCACCTAAACAAAGCTGCACACTATGAGCCGAAACGGTATCCGCTGCAAAAGATGATGTGATAGATGTATAGCCTGCCTCAACTGCTCTGGGGAAACAACCTGCAAAACCCTGTGGCACAACGGGGGTGAGTTGCCAATTCATGAATAGTAAATAACATATGCAGGTGATCGCAACTATGCACGTACAGCGCGAATCTAACATAAGCAACTAATAGCAATAAAAGTCATATGTGTGCAATAGTCATGAAAGGTACACTAGAAGGTATCACTAATACATGAAGCAGTAATATGACAATCTGTATGCAACAATCATGTAAGGTACTCTATCAGGTACAACTAATACATAAAGCGATGATATGGCAATGTATATATGCAACAGTCATGAAAGGTACTCTAGCAGATACAACTAATATATGAAGCAGTGCATAAACAATAAATGTGGAGTATGGAATGAAACATGTCATTTCCACGGAATCCTGACATCATGGTAGGACCAAAGTCCATCAAGACAATCCAAATCCCAATTCCTCAAATCAGCCCCCAAATTGGCTCTCATATCATGTAAGTCTCACAAATCCTGAATGTATAATATTAAATAAATCTCATATATCCTGAATCCAAAATCAAGTGAATCTCATATATCCTGAATCCAACATCAAGTGAATCTCATATATCCTGAATCCAGTAAGTTTCATATAAAGTGAGTGTCCAACATCGACACCCAAAAACATCATGAAACAAGTGTCAAGCATCGACACAGAAATACTCAAATCCATGCGTTCCTCGAATCGTAAGTGTCCGGTATCGACACCCATGATCCACGTATCGGTCTTTCTCAATTTCTATACGTTCCTCGAAACCCAAGTGTCTCACCTCGACACTTGTGTTCCACGTATCGGTATATAACAAATCCCTGAGTGGATGCATCCAAATATCAAGTAAAGAATAAGAATACTTGCATAATTTCATGAAACAACTACAGTCCTTAAATCCAAAAAACATCAAGTAATGAATAAGTATAAATGCATGAATCAATACACATATATTAGCGTCCCATTCCACTAATATTGGTGTAAGGGCATATATAACAGCGTCCCATTCCACTGTTATATATACAGGAGTAAAAATATCAGACACATCATATGAAATCCATGAATGTAATATATGCAAACATGAAACAGTAATATGAGCATATAAAAGAAAACAGCTATTTAACTGCAACAAGTTATTAAATATATCATGCGGTTCCTGATTTCTCCGAAATCAGATGCAACATCATATACAGGTGAACAAGTAGTTATAACAAGGTAAACGTAACCATGTCGGTATAGCAAGATATGTTTGTCCATATGTAAATATGTATGCTGTAAAAGTATCTGTAGTAAGGTATGTCTCTTTACCTATCCATAATACACTCCAGGTATATGTATGTATGCCAGATGTACACGAAGCTATGTCTCATATGTTAGTTATATGTATGCCCAAGAGGCCATTACTGTACATACGATGTATATTGTAATGGATGCTTGGACATATATAGGGAGGACTTTCTTGCTCGACATGATAGTACGCTATCTGGTTGTACTTTATCTTAACATGTACTCTGATTGTCTCTATGTTACATGTTGATAAAGCCCTTAGGATATGTACTTGACTACTGGGACTATGATGAGATCATACTAGTGGGGCCACGGTAGTCGACGAGTACAACCTATAACTGTTCCTAGTCGAGGGTGTATCGAGACAGGGTATCGATACACCAGAGTAGACTAGCATATACGCATCTTGACCCATATGATGGGCGATGGATGATCCCATATCCATCGGTGTTTGACATCAAGGATGGTGTACGGGTGCTCAGTCGAGACTGGGTACACTGGACGGACTCGCCGAGAACTCCCAGATGGTATTATACCTCACGTCAGATGGCAGTTCTCCGGTGACACTGGTACAGAGTAGTCTGTTGACCCGAGATCGTCATAGAGTCTTGTGTGATTCTCACTGTGCTTTGATTTCCATCATACGACGTCCAAGAGGGCATGCAAAAAGGTGGCTTTTGGGTACAGTCCCGAATCACATGGAGGAAATGAGCGATAGGAGGGGATTCGTCTCTCCCGGTATAGGGAGTTGATGTTGTGCTGTGTTCGATTGGCTATAACTGGAAATCCCTGGCCAGGGTTGCTGAGATTTAATGGTAAGTGTTTATCAGTGTTGGAGATAGTGCCCTCATAGTCAATTATTGGATCGCAGGTACGTGATTGCAATGGTTGCGGAGGACCTATACCGGTAGGACAGTCTTACTCGAGATGATAGTATGCTGTCTGGTTTGCCTTTATCAGTCGTGTACATGTTCAGGTGACTGGTTACATGTTACACTTTGATAGAGCCCTTAGGATCTTGCTTTACTGCCAACAGTATGATGGCGATCATATACGTGAGAGTTGGGTGGTTTATACGCATATCCTTAATTGTGGTCCCTAGTCATGGGAGTTTCGAGACAGGGCATCGATACTCCGGAGTAAACTAGTGTATACAGTCGAGACCCCGACGAGGGGCGGTGGCCGGTCTCACAAGCCACTGGTGTCAGTTGGATCACCTAAGATATATACAGGTGCTCATTGGGTTATGAGTACACCGGACAGGACTCGCCGGGAACCTGCTAGTTGGTATTATACATATCGTCAGATAGCAGTTCCCTGGTGACATGTGTACAGGTTAGTTCATCGACCTGAGGTCGTCATTTGTCTCGTGTGAGTTCCCACTGTGCTTTGATTTCTACCCTACCACGGCTCAAAGGAGTCGTGCAAACAGGTAGCTTTTGGGTACAGTCCCGAGCCATATGGAGGCACGTGAGCGGATCGGCAGAGGATTCGTCTCTCCCGGTATTGGGGGCGAGATCGTGCTGTGTCTAGGAGAGCCATTACACATAGCCCACGGCCGTGGCAGGAGATTTACTGGTAGGTACTCCAGTAGTATCTCAGGGTGTTATTGGGCTTCACTCCGACATGACTTATACTGCTATTGGGGGTCTGACGTTACTAGCCTCCTAGGCAGATATGCGATACTCATAGACGAACGGACCGGACTGTATATACATTGTCACTGTTAGGCTCAGTAGGGTTTCTAGATGAGTTCGCTCATCGGCCTCCCTTGAGGTCAGTCCATGGGCAGCCGTTACGCATTGCTAGTGCCGCTGACGGTTTGTGGTTAAACCCACTGCCAGGGTACTGACGAGTCATTAGAGTCCTCCACAGACAGTTTCCCAAGTTCGGGCGAAACGTTGTAGAGGCCGTATGGTTTTATGGCAGGGTTCGGAAAATGCACGTGCGTTTACGCACGTGTTATTTTTCGGGCAGATAATACTGGTCGGCTTTGGTATAAGCCGGATCCGAGTATTATATTGAGTAGATATAATATCTTTGTCTCAGTTGCATTTGTATTTGGTCGTAATACAAATGCGGGTATTTTTATACAGTTACGGGGTTATCCTGAAAGTCGTTTCAGGATCACTTTTGGAAGTTGCCAGTTTCCAGTTTTCTATCAGCCGTCTTTTAACATTCGGTTAAAGACGGATTTATCTTTTCTTGGATGTGGTGAGTCATGCTTCTAGAAGGTTCTTGAGAGGGTGACTTGGCATGGTTAGTCATTAGTGCATTAATGGAGCCATTAATGCAATGGTGACTAGGTTAATGAATCACCATTTGCATTAATGAGGTTTTGTTTGCATGAAGGATATTTGTGGTTGATCTTTTCTCTTGTGGTCACTCTCCCCTCTCCTACACTCACTTCCCTCCATCTATAAGTGGCCGGCCCCCATCTCCTCCTCCACTTCTTGATGAGAAGAAAATTATGGTTGTTAAAAGAAAAGACTAAAGTTTTGGATACATGGAAATTTCATAGTTCATTTCTTGTTCCATTTCATTTCCATCGGCAACTTCATTAACCGATCGTCCACGGATTTGGACGAAGTGAGACAAAGTCATCTACTCATTCTCTACATCATTCTTGGTCGTCTCTTTTAGCAAACTTGACGACCGAGTTGCCTCGAGTCAGAGGCGGGAGCCCGTTTAAAGAATCGTTGATGTGGTGCCACCTGGACGAGCAGATCGGAGATCGATGAGATCGGAGCAGCCGCAACGGAGCGTGGGATGATGGTTAAAGAACGAAGGGCTCGGATCGTTCGGTATAACCTTTCTACTCTCTTTGCAGTTTGTTAGTTTAGCAATAATGGCAGATCCGGGTTAAAGTATACGATAACGCCAGTTAAAAAGTTTTTGTTCCGCATTTGGCGTCTGTAGACGGCCGGGGCGCTACCGTAGACTTACAGTGGTATCAGAGCCTTACCATTTTGCTATACTAACTTGTGCTAACGCGTTTAAAATATCGATCGAACCGGAAATCAAAAACTGCAAAATCCAAGTTCACAGTTTCTGTCGATTTTTAAAGGGGTCCTAAAATTATTTTACATATCTCAGAAAACTGTGCAGGGTTTTTTTAGAACACCGTCCAAATTTGGGATCATGATTCGACAAGACTGCCGCGGAAACGCGGCCATTCTGTGTCATCATGCCCCCAAATTTGCTCAGTAGGTTCTTCTCTGGAATTTGTGGTTTTTGGTATATATCTTTTAGGCCCAGATTTTGTTAATGTTCACCAGTTGTTCGTGGGGCCCACTTTGAGATATTTAGTCGATCGAAATTTAAACATGTTAGTTTACAGTGCTTACATTATATCTCCGACCGGAAATGTCATTTGATCGGTAAACCGCGTCTGATTGCTAGTTCTTTTAGACGGGTTTGCGAACATGACATTTGCGTTGATGTTCTGTGTTGTGCTGTGATGTTGCGGATTTGTCGTGGTGGATAGCAGTGTGCAATGGTAGTACAGTTTGGATTTATTTGTACATTTGATATTGCGGGGCGAGCGTCCAACATGTGGACTGCCGTCACTGCCCGTTGTATAATATTCTTTTGGGGCACGACCAGGTTGCGGTCGATGTACCTGTTGTTCTATTTTTCATTACTGTACTAGGTTTTGCCCCACGACGGAGTGCACGGATAGCCGGGTTCTGGGGGGCAACGGGTCCGCATCTCATGGTTTTGAGAGGCAGAGGGGCCTCACTCTAGAATTGGCAGACTGTTCGCCACACTCGTAGGGGGTACAGGTTGACCCAAGGAGGGGTGCCCAAGCTTACCGGATTCCGTGAAGTGCTGGGTGGTCCATTCACTTTGCTGTAGGGGGCTGCCTCGCTTCAGGTTTTGGCGGGTGACTTGCCTCACCCGTAGGGGTCTAGGTTTCATTGCACAGGCTATCCACACGACAGGGGAACGTCGGGTTTCAGCGGCGGCTCTGTGAAACCCGGGGATCCCAGATTATCTGTATTGTTCTGTGATGCTTATTACTTTTCTGTAATGTTGCATATTATCACGCCTGGAGCGATTATTGTATATTGGTTTATATACTATTAGATGTTGTATATGTTTTACACCCGCGCTAGTCCAGTCCCCGCTCTGTCGTTAGTTAAGTAACCTAACGGGTGATGACGGGACCCAGTGACGAATGCGGATGGCATATACGTACATTTTATTTTCGTTCTTTTCTGGTGTGATTGATTGATGGGACTGCGTTGATTCTGATCAATGCAAAGCAAAGCAAACCTGTTTGCAGTTGTTGGAACAAATTTAAAAGTGTTATTGCAAAGACGTTTCCTTTTGTTTTGCATAGCGGTATTCAGTGGAATATCCTGCACCTCATTCGACGGGGCAAGGGCCGATATCCCTTCACCGGGACTGACCCCTTGGGCAGAAGTTTGCGTCAGGGTAATAACTTCACTATAGTCGATTACATGTTGCTTTGCATAGCGGTATTCAGTGGAATATCCTGCACCTCATTCCACGAGGAAAGAGCCGAGATCCCTTCACCGGGAATGACCTCTTTAGCAAAGGTTTTCGCCACTATATTTTTATAAAAAGCTATCAGGTTCCTTCAGCGATATCAAGTTCACTACGTTAAAGGTTTTTCGCCAAAAACCAGCCGTAGCCCTCCGTCATTTCTTTTGGGTATTCAGTAGTATTCAAGCTATGCATTTTAGCCAAAGTTAAGGCATAGTGTTTGGTAGCTGCTGGGTATTCATTTGTTGCATAGATAGATGAGTTGGTTTGGGACAGTCGTTCTGCCGATTGGCCAAAGTCAGGGGCATGTGCGGGTGGGTTCAAATTGACAAGATAGTGACGGGTAGAACTTGGCATGTAACTTATGATATTTTGACCAAAGCTAAGGTCATAAGAGCATGGGGCAAAAATAATATCGGGAGTTTATAAAGAAACTGAAACTTGCCAAGTATGCGCATACCTTCTAGAGTATGAGTAACGTGGATGCATTCCATCACGTTATCATGCGATGAGAGTTGGATCCCGATTCCCACTGATGAGTTGGTTTACTCTTCGGGTGATCCCGATTGATTCTTCTTTCAGGTTTGGGGGAGAATTTGACAGGACAGTGGGAGGTTTCCGGATTAGATAAAGTGATAACCATTCTGATCTATGTTAGAGTGCACGCAAAGTGTTTCTTTTCTCTCTCTCTTTGACAGCGACCTTTGACCGACCCTAGACTATGACTCAGTAACCATGTTGACCGAACCTTCTTAAAATACTGGCTTTTGGATTGTCCGAGTTGCATAAGTCATTGCCACTCCTTCTTTTACCCTTTGCATTTCTCAGAACACCCGTATTACTACGGATATCCACTTCTATTGGATAGATCCATCGTATGGTTATATACGAACTCGAAGGGACTTCTTCGAGGATGGATCAAGGTTCAGGAGAAATAGAATTGGTTTATTCAGTTGTCTTTTATTATCACCTTCTCTCAGGTTGCGAGAGCTCCTTGGTTTAGGAGAGTACACCTATTACGCTTATTGGATAGTCTTATTCCAAACCATAGGCAGGTGCCGAAAGGTAGGGAATGAAGAAAACCAATTAGCCTAAGTAGGGTGTGCAGAAGGCAATAACTAAAGAAAAAATAAAGGGATTAGAAAGAGGGCAAAGTAAATTGCGACTGTTATCATTCACGACCAAAACCGCATACTTCATCGCCACTCCTATTTCACCTTTGAAAGGATAAGGTATTATTCAGTTGTCTTTTATCATCACCTTCTCTCAAGATGTGAGTACTCCTTGGTTTAGGAGGGTACACCTATTATGCTTACTGGATAGTCTTCTTCCAAACCATAGGCTGGTGCCGAACGGTAGGGAAGGAAGAAAACCATTTAGCCTAACGATGGTGTGCAGAAGGTAACGACTAAAAACAAATAAAGGGATTTGGAGAGATGGCAATAAAATATACGGTTGAAGTCATGAATTGGATTATGGAAGAGGCATTGCTATGAATACCAGGATACCCCTACGAAACATTTTCATGTTTCAGTGCATTGTTAAAGGAAAACTGTTTTCCCGATTAGATACTTACTCCAAGGGTATGTATTTACCAGGTTTCATTCTCATATCTGTATGGTTTTACAGATGATGAGTGGGAGTAAGTTATTGGGAATTAGGTGATCATCCTCATTATATCGGAATTCATTGTAATTGGTGATATTTGAGGAAATCGCCAGGGTACAGTTTTCAACCTACGACGCACAGGTTATGAGTTGTTTAACTCAGCGGACTTATACAGAGTATTGTATGTTGTCCAAGTGTCCTTCAGGACAAAGGGGTAGGTCCTCGTACTATGTTCTGTTTACTTATAACGTCTCTAGTTTTTAGAAAAGTGTTTCGCAGAAATACAAGGTCTATGTTTTGAGAAGTTGTGGGTATAAGAATAAAGTAGAGAACCCGGTGTCACAAGTATCAGGATTCTTCAAAGAGATCGAAGATGTAGATTTTTGTGATTGGTATTCAGATGATAGTAATGGTTTTGAGAAACTTGTTTCTCTTTCGGGTTACTCATAATTGGATGGATTCCTAAGTTGAGTAATGCTAATTAGCCTCTTTCCATTAAGTTAATATGCACTGGAGACAGCTGCATGATTAGAATATGGTTCCAATTAAATAAGTGCCAAAGTTTCTATATTGGATATAGAATGGTTCATACCTTATAAGATGTTAAGGTACGGGGAGTTGTCCAGCTTATGCTTAAAACCAGACTCTGGAAAACTCAGGGCACGTTTCTGTAATGGCTGCTTATGGGTTGACCCTGGCTATGACGAGGGTTGATATTCTACCATTTGGAAGATCAATAGTGATATTGTTCTTGACTCGCCACAGTTTTAGTAAAATGGACTTTTTCAGAAAACAGTAGTGGGAGTATGGTAAAACTGGAAGTGATTCCTGAACCGCAAACGATTACGAAAAATTTAATAGGACCTATATATTCAATCAGGTTTGACATTCCATTAGCCACTCCGCAGATACGGTGGGTAACCTCAGACACCCGAGAGGTACTTCGGTAGCCTCAAGGACGGTGACAGGGAGGTTCTTATCTACCCAGACTTGACACTACTGTTGTTCCAGGCTATGAGACCCGGTAGGAGGGTTGTCGTAGTCAGTGGGAGCAGCGGAAGCATAGTGGGCAAGATGCTTATATCTATTTATAGACTTGAGCAGTTATAGCGGAGATAGATCATTTAATTTTGATGTGACGGTCATAGGTTTGACTTCATTAGAATAGAGGATGGATCTGTTAAGAAGGTAGTAGGGTGTGATGTCATGGTATCTGGATGACATACACAGAGTAGGAAGTAAAATTCCTATACTACGATCGGTTGTACTGTGGTCGTCACACAGTTGTTTCTCCAGACAGGATATGGATATAATATTTGACATTCTGGTTTCTGGATCTATGGTTTTAGATCTAGATTTGGGTAGTTTCCCAATGTGGGTACTTTGACAGATATTCTAATGGTTTTTAGAAAAGTTGACTCCTAGCATGGTGGTGTACCTGCAGGTGATGGAGTCACCCTCTCTAAAGGTGTCGTATAGACTAAAGGGGAGAGGGCTGTGCATGATTGGCAGATCACTTGCTTAGGCAATTGAGTCAATCGTGAGATGTCAAGTACCACACCAGATGTTGTTTTTGCACCAGATGCGATAAGTTTGTATTAATCCAATCCTGGAGAGACATAAGGAAGCAGTTTTAGAACATAAGTGGATGTTCTGCGGATTTGATAACGGCAGCCTCCTTCAGGAGACGATTATCATTCCAGGCTTCAAAGGCGACGTGGATGACAGAGTGATTGTCAGAGTTTTAGTTTTTCCCTCTGACGAAGAGGGACAGTATTATGGACAGGTGGTCCAAGAGGATACTGTGGGTGGCATGGTGCCGGATACTGATTAGGTTCAGTGATCGATACAGTCTAAGAAGTTGGGATTTAGAGTTCATTTATGAACTAGGTCCCATCTGAAATCCAGACATATTCTAAGACAGGTATTACTCAGTTCGGGAGATGGCTTTCTCCGCAAACTTGAGATTAAGAGAGATATAGAAAGAAACATCTAGGCGGATCCACTCACTGAGGCTATTTCTCGAACACAATAGTTTTACAAACGAGCTTTGTGAAACTGATTAGTAGAGGAGTTGGATGTTCGTTTTCACACGGGCTGTGAGTAGTCGACATCGCAATAATTAGCCTTGAGTGCAAGTGGGAGATTGTTGGAGATAGTGCCCTCATAGTCAATTATTGGATCGCAGGTAGGTAATTACAATGGTTGCGGAGGACCTATACCGGTAGGACAGTCTTACTCGAGATGATAGTATGCTATCTGGTTTGCCTTTATCAGTCGTGTACATGTTCAGGTGACTGATTACATGTTACACTTTGATAGAGCCCTTAGGATCTTGCTTTACTGCCAACAATATGATGGCGATCATATACGTGAGAGTTGGGTGGTTTATACGCATATCCTTAATTGTGGTCCCTAGTCGTGGGAGTTTCGAGACAGGGCATCGATACTCCGGAGTAGACTAGTGTATACAGTCGAGACCCCGACGAGGGGCGGTGGCCGGTCTCACAAGCCACTGGTGTCAGTTGGATCACCTAAGATGTATACAGGTGCTCATTGGGTTATGAGTACACCGGACAGGACTCGCCGGGAACCTGCTAGTTAGTATTATACATATCGTCAGATAGCAGTTCCCTGGTGACATGTGTACAGGTTAGTTCATCGACCTGAGGTCGTCATTTGTCTCGTGTGAGTTCCCACTGTGCTTTGATTTCTACCCTACCACGGCTCAAAGGAGTCGTGCAAACAGGTAGCTTTTGGGTACAGTCCCGAGCCATATGGAGGCACGTGAGCGGATCGGCAGGGGATTCGTCTCTCCCGGTATTAGGGGCGAGATCGTGCTGTGTCTAGGAGAGCCATTACACATAGCCCACGGTCGTGGCAGGAGATTTACTGGTAGGTACTCCAGTAGTATCTCAGGGTGTTATTGGGCTTCACTACGCCACGACTTATACTGCTACTGGGGGTCTGACGTTACTAGCCCCCTAGGCAGATATGCGATACTCATAGACGAACGGACCGGACTGTATATACATTGTCACTGTTAGGCTCAGTAGGGTTTCTAGATGAGTTCGCTCATCGGCCTCCCTTGAGGTCAGTCCATGGCAGCCGTTACGCATTGCTAGTGCCGCTGACGGTTTGTGGTTAAACCCACTGCCAGGGTACTGACGAGTCATTAGAGTCCCCCACAGACAGTTTCCCAAGTTCGGGCGAAATGTTGTAGAGGCCGTATGGTTTTATGGCAGGTTTCGGAAAATGCACGTGCGTTTACGCACGTGTTATTTTTCGGGCAGATAATACTGGTCGGCTTTGGTATAAGCCGGATCCGAGTATTATATTGAGTAGATATAATATCTTTGTCTCAGTTGCATTTGTATTTGGTCGTAATACAAATGCGGGTATTTTTATACAGTTACGGGGTTATCCTGAAAGTCGTTTCAGGATCACTTTTGGAAGTTGCCAGTTTCCAGTTTTCTATCAGCTGTCTTTTAACATTCGGTTAAAGACGGATTTATCTTTTCTTGGATGTGGTGAGTCATGCTTCTAGGAGGTTCTTGAGAGGGTGACTTGGCATGGTGAGTCATTAGTGCTTTAATGGAGCCATTAATGCAATGGTGACTAGGTTAATGAATCACCATTTGCATTAATGAGGTTTTGTTTGCATGAAGGATATTTGTGGTTGATCTTTTCTCTTGTGGTCACTTTCCCCTCTCCTACACTCACCTCCCTCCATCTATAAGTGGCCGGCCCCCATCTCCTCCTCCACTTCTTGATGAGAAGAAAATTATGGTTGTTAAAAGAAAAGACTAAAGTTTTGGATACATGGAAATTTCATAGTTCATTTCTTGTTCCATTTCATTTCCATCGGCAACTTCATTAACCGATCGTCCACGGATTTGGACGAAGTGAGACAAAGTCATCTACTCATTCTCTATATCATTCTTGGTCGTCTCTTTTAGCAAACTTGACGACCGAGTTGCCTCGAGTCAGAGGCGGGAGCCCGTTTAAAGAATCGTTGATGTGGTGCCACCTGGACGAGCAGATCGGAGATCGATGAGATCGTAGCAGCCGCAACGGAGCGTGGGATGATGGTTAAAGAACGAAGGACTCGGATCGTTCGGTATAACCTTTCTACTCTCTTTGCAGTTTGTTAGTTTACCAATAATGGCAGATCCGGGTTAAAGTATACGATAGCGCCAGTTAAAAAGTTTTTGTTCCGTATTTGGCGTCTGTAGACGGCCGGGGTGCTACCGTAGACTTACAATCAGTAGTTTCTCGAACTGTTATAGACCTCATATCAACACGACTTATTGAGCTACTGGGGTCTGACGTTTACCACCCCTAGGCGAGATATGCGACATATCAGACGACGAGACTGGACTGTAAGGGTGTGTTACCGATTGGATTCGCAGGAGAATGTACAGGTTTGCTTGTTGATCTTCTGATTACTCAATACCTGGGTGGCTGTTACGTTTAGCTGACCGCTTGCAGCTTGTAGGGGTTTGATATGATCATCACCTACTGCCGGCATATTGACGATTCTTTAGAGTCCTACACAGAGGTTTCTTGACTCAGGCAAAACGGAGTAGGAGCACATATGTGATATGTGAGGGACCGAGGATAATGCGGTATGTGATACCGTATTGGATTCTCGCGATATGAGATATCAGCCGGGTATATGTGATATACCCGGGTCATCGTATTAGTCGGTTATTTGTGAAATAGCCGGATTGTCGGATGAAGTGTTGATTCGATAATTTAATGTATAATAATATATATGATATATTAAATTACATTAACTAATATTAGCTCACTAAAAGATTTTTTTTCTCACTCGGGTAATACATTGATATATATGCGATATATGTTAATTGTATTATTTTATTTTGTTACAATAAATATTATATATGTGATATATAATATTGTAACATGATATGATAACTAATGCAACATGATTAGTGGAGATTAAACAAGATTAGGGTTTGATTTGGGTTAGTTCATTCATGAACCTTCTAGAAGGTTTCTTTTTGTTTTTGCTAAGATATTTTCAAGTGACTCATCTTTAACCTAATCCAAACCCTTCACCCTTGGTTAATTCTCTACAAAGGTTTAGCAACCATGGTTGCATTATTGATCATTATCCTTTCATTATTCATCAAAAAAGGTTTAACAATTCATTTATTCATTCATCTTCTTCTTCCTTGAGTTCTTGATGAAAAGCTTTCTTGCTTAGATTTTGTATTGAAAAATGAGTGAGAATAAGAAAACAAATGAGAGCAAAAATCCTACTTCATCATCCTCATCTACCCTTGCCCTTTAGATTAGAGTGTTCACTTCATTTAGTGGGTGTTAGCTTGTGTTAATAAAACTTCAAGGTAGATCATCTTTGTTATCGAAGATCGGAAGCAAGCTTGCATCTTTCTCTTCGTGGAGCCTCTCGAGAGTCCGGAACATGATGATCGCAGCGAAGGGACCTCAACACGGAGCTTAAGAAGTGAAGGACGGGATCTACAAAGGTTGTAATCCCTCTCACTTAGTGTTAAAGTATTTAACATGCTTGTTTTCGCCTAAACTCTAGTTTAAAGATCCGGTTTTGGGTTGTTCGGCATGGCTAAATTTTAAATCGGGCATGGTTGATGCCTCGTAGACTCTTGTGCATGTGCCCAACAACCCTACAGTGGTATCAGAGTCAAGCTAGAGTTTTAGGCGAAGTTTAAAGTCCGATCGAACCCGGAAACCCTGACACGAACCCTTCTCTGGACATTTTTTTAAAATGTGATTTTTTTCATGTTAAAAATACTCAAAAAAATCAGCAGAGAAATCTAAGAATAACAGTAGAAAACGACTTCCTAACTCCACTGTAGCGCCGCGGAACGACGGCCGTACCCTAGTTTTGGCGACGGTTCCGCGGCCGTATGTGGAGATTAGGGACTCGTTTTTCTACAGTTACCTCCGTAGGTGTTTCCTGATTCTTCTGGGAATTTTTAGTTCCACTCAAGTGTTGAGTTTTCTGGATTGTATTGGGGACTCGTTGATTCAATCGGATAATTTAACTTCGTTTAATTTTTTCCGGATAATTTTTAGAAACTGTTAAAAAGTTCGAACGGATATCAATAACTCACTTTTTCCCCTGTCGGAAAATTTTCAAAAGTTAGATTTTTCTCGAGTTTGAAACTTTCGGAAAATCGTGCAAGTAACGCGGTGGACCCTCTTGAAGACAACAAACCTTAACTCGATTATGTGACCGTCTTGAACTGCCTCTAAACCTTAGGGTTTGGGGCAGTATGGCGTTGCCACATGTGAGGCGTTGGCTTGACCCTTCTACGGCTGGACCATTAGTACTGTGGCATGTGATGGATACTTTTTGAACTCCGCTCAAGTGTTGAGCTATTTGGAAAACTTGGGTGTTTGATTATTTGATCGGAAAGTTTAACATTGTCTATTTATCTGGAATGTGATACAATATTTGCAATCCACAGGTAGTTATGAGATAACTAATTTGAATATTATAAACAAAGCAATTTAGTCTCAATTGATCGGTTGCCATGGAATTTTGATGTGATCAAAAGTCCGTCGCAATCACGTAGCGTACGTGGATACTTGCCGGGTAAACTTAATAGACAGCCACACCCTATTGCCCCCGACCAAGTGACTGTAGGAGAACCCCGTCGCCAAAAGCATCCGTTCGGGTGCTCGCGGCAGCGGTGTTCTGCCTTAGTGCACTTCATCGACGGCATCCGGGGGTGCGACCGTCTACTAAAGTTTGCGACGAGCATTCGATCAGGTTGTTGAGAATCTTGTTGAATTGCCCGACTTGATATTGAAAAGAGTTTTCAATAAAGAGAGTAAAATGCGGGATTTATAATTGTTAGGCATGCGATGTCTAAGGAATTCATTTGGTTAGGCATGCGATGTCTAAAGAGGTTGCGGATTCCAACTGTTGTAGTTTTACATTTTCTTTTCTGTGACCGTAAGCGTAGTATGTTGTGTATCGCCGGCTTCGTTGCTATACATCAACGACAATCAAGATACGCATACTTGCTTACGTTGATGATATGAGATATTATGTGTTGCTATGATATGTTATATTGGATCGTCGCGTTTTGAATAGCCGGGGGTTTTATGTTTGATGAGAGTTTTTCTTTTTCATTCATGTAAAATTCATTTGTATGTAATATTCTTTTATTGGGGCACTTCCGGGCTGAGGATGATGTCACCATTGTATATTATTTACTTTTCCGCATTAGGTAGACCCAAGGCGGGGAGCACAAGTAACCGGGTTCTGGGGTCCAGTGGGAGACCATCTCGAGGAGTCGAGACCGGGTCTTATAACCCTAGAATTGGCAGTGTTGCTTGCCGCTCTCGTAGGGGTCTAGGGATGTGGGTTTGGGTATTCATCGCGACCGTGGAATCCGTGTTTTATACAGGCTCGTATTGAAAACACGGACGTCCTAGTATATCCAATATTTCATATATGTTCTTCTGCTGCAATGTTCTGTGATGAGATCATATTACTGCCTGAGACAAATGTTTATATTATATATATGAGATATATGTTATATTGCAGATTTCGTTTCAAATGTGATGCTTGTGAAGCATAATAAAATGGGACATCATTAATGAGATTAATGAAACTAAAAGAAACCTAAAAATGTTGTAGAAACTTGTTTAAAAATTGGTAGCTCTAGTTCTTGCTTTGCATAGCGGTGTTCTTTGTAGAACATCCAGCACCTTATTCGATAAGGAAAGAGTCGAGATCCCTTCACCGGGAGTGACCTCTTTAGTGAAACTAGCAGATGCTACAAACTCGGTTTGTCTTTTGATTGCTTCTATAGTTCTTGCTTTGCACAGCGATATTTGTGAAATATCATGCACCTTATTCGATGAGGAAAGAGCCGACGATCCCTTCACCGGGAGTGACCTCTTTAGCAAAACTAGAAAAGGCCTCAACATTCCATTTAAAATCACTCGATTCTACAACGATATCAAGTTCATTACGCAAAAGGTTTTCTTAAAAACCTGTCGTAGCCCTCCGTCATTTCAGATAAGTACTAGTTAGTATTCGTGCTACGTTTGTTGACCATGTTAAGGCGTAGTGTGTGGTAGCTAATTAGTGCTTATCTGTATAAGCATATGATGCGATTGGATTAGGGTTGTCGTGCGACTTTGTTGACCATGTTAAGGGTCGTGTGAGTGGGTTTAATTCAATCGGGAAATGACGGGTTGAACTTGACTAGCACTTATGATTTGTTGACCATGTTAAGGTCATATAGCTGCTAGGGGTAAAATATTATTGGGAATTTCAAGTGTTGAAATTTGCAATGAGATTGCATACCTTCTATAAGATAGTTGGATCCCGATACCCGCTGCGAGTAAGAGTTACTCCTGGGAGAGTTTTACACATTACAATTAGCCGATCAAGTAGGTGTCTAGAAAGGTGTCAACGGGGTTACGCCCCTTGGAAAACGAGGTTTACTTTAATTAGGTCCGTGCGAAAGCACGGGGAACCTCCCTCAAAGTACCGACACTGGCCTGGCTGAAAGATTGGAGAACTTGTATATTGTAATTAATCCCAGCTAGTCTTTCCTTTTAGGGTTTAAAGGAAGATTTGACTAAAACAGTGGGAGACATCCTGATTAAGATAAATTAATAACCAATCTAATCTTGTAAAAGCGCACGCTGAGTGTTTTCTTCTCTCTCTCTCTCTCCTGGTTACGACTATGTTACGCCTTAATCAAGATAATAATACGGATATATTGACCGAACCCGCTTGTTATACTGAGCTGGGGAACGTTGGTCCCGTTCCAACTTATAATTGTTATAAGACAGAGCAGGAAATTCGGGAATACCAGATTTCCCGTGCCGCCCAAACGAAGAAAGTACATGCTGATGCATCTTCTTCGGGTGTGTTCATTACACAGAACCGTTTCTCAATATCCTTTACGTCGTGGGTATTTGATACCGAATCAGGATCTCACATATGTAATTTGTTACATGGGCTACAGATAGGTAGAGAACTGAGAACGGGTGATAAGTTTCATGAGATAGAAACGGTGCAAGTGTTGCAGCCAAGTCTGTTGGTCACTATCACCCTGTATTACCAGAATACATTGATTCTGAACGAATGTTATTAGATACCGAACCTGATATACAACATCATATCAGTCTCTTTATTAGTAAAGAAGGATATAATTTTATATTGTTGGATAATATTTTGAACATTTTCTCTATCAAGAGTTGATCGGTTCAGGCACGTTATCTAAAAGCATAGACGTTCTAAATCAAACCACAGTTCTTAACATATAGAACACACACAAGAGGAAGAGTTCAGAAATGAACAAATCCTTCTTGAGGCATTGTAGACTAGGTCATATCAATGCGACCCGACTAGCTAAAGTTACATATAGATGCATATTTAAATTAGTTTGAATTTATATCTTGTGAAACTTGCCAGTCATGTCACAAAGATAAGATGACCACAGCTCCGTTTATTGGAAACAGAGAAAGAGTTAGTGAACTCTTGGGATTGATACATGCTGATGTATGAAGGTCCCCTGTCTACAGATGCCAAGACCGGTTCTTTGTACTTCATTACATTCACTGATGATCTCTCAAGATTCAGACATATGTTCCTATTGAAACACAAGTCCGAAACTTTTGAGATAATCACAGAATATAAGTTAGAAGTAGAGAACCAAAAACGGGTATAAGTATTATGTCCTATGATTAGATCAAGGAAGAGAATACTTGAGCACGGGATTCCTGGACTATTCTAAAAGAGAATGAGATTCTCTCTCAGCATTACTCCTCCGTATACACCACAGCACGTCGGTATATCGGGGCAGAGCAATCGCACCCTATATGATATGGTGCACTCTATAATGAGTACTACTGAGTTTCTCATTTCCTTTTGGGAGTTATGCACTTGAGAAGCTGCATACCTATTGAATAGGGTTCCAATCAAATCAGTTGCCTACCACTTCATATGTGATATGGAATGGGAAGAGCCCATATCTTAAGTTTGTTAAGATTTGGGGTTGTCCGGCCTATGTCTAAAAGGCAAAATCCGGACAAGCTCGGGCAAAGTCATATCTGTGGATGTTTGTTGGATATCCCAAGCATACGCAAGGGAATATCTTCTACCTAACCGAGGAACAAAAATGTTTTGTTTCTCAGCATTCCACCTTTGTGAAAGGGAATTTCTGGTAAAAAAAATTAGTGGACATGAGGTAGAACTGGAAGGAGCTCCAGCTATTCAAACTACAACAGATGATTTGGTAGAACCAAAGGATTCAATAGTTTCCAACGAACCTCAGCCTTTCCGCCGATCTAGTAGGGTTCCTCACCCACCTGAGAGATACTTCGGTTTCTCTATGACAGTGGGAGCGAGGATTGCATCATGAGATGATGACCCAACTAGTTTCGAGCTGGCCATCAGGAGTAGGACTTTATAAGAATGGCTGGATGCTTAGTGATCTGAGATGGAATCCTTATACACTAACAAAGTATAGACTTTGGTTGCTTTATCTGAAGGGTTAAATCCCCATCAGGAGCAAGTATATCTTAAGAAGATTACTTGGTGTACATGGAAAAGTTGAGACTTTCAAAGCTATGCTTAAGTCCATCCAGATCCTACTTGCCACTACTACATACCATAACTACGATATTTTGTGGTTGGGTGTCATGACTGCTTTTCTAAATGATGTTTTAGAAAAGAGCGTCTATAAGTACACAGCCAAAGGGCTTCGTAGACAGTGGGAGCAGCAGAAACATTTGCAAGATGCTTTATAGGATAAAGCAGGTATCGCGGAGTTGGAACATCTGTTTTGATGTGGCAGTCAAAGAGTTTGACTTCATCAAAATGGTAGATGAACCTTGTATATACAAAAAGGTAGTAGAGAGTATGGTGGTGATCCTCGTAGAGTACGTGGATGACATACTCTTGATAGGGAAGGAGTTTCCTATGCTACGCTCGGTCAATCTCCGCTTATCACAAGGATTCTCCATATAGGATCAAAATGATACCTCCTAAATCCTGGGTTTTGGATCTATGAGATAGAGCTAATTGGATGTTAGGATACTCACTAGTTGTAGTGAGATTGTATCAATCGATCCTAGGGAGAATCACTGGAAAGGTTCCAGGGTGATAAGGACGACTGAATGTCAGTCGCAGGCATTGTCTTTACCCTCAGTGGAGGAACGGTATGTTGGAAGAGTTCCAAGCTAGACACCGTGACTTACTAGACGATTAAAGGCAAGATACATCGTTACCAAACATACTACCAAAGAGGCAGTCTGGATATATTTTAGTTCATGAGATGAACTTCGTTCCTACCATTGTGTGACAATGGAGTTGTGGTTTTGGCCAAGGAACACCCGTCCCATCAGAAATCCAGATATAATTCTTAGGCAGTATCACCTGATCATGGAGATGGTTGATCTCCAAAGAGATCGAGGTTAGGAGAGTAGACACAAAGGACAACAGCGCGGATCCACTCACAAAGGCCTTTTTCCCAGTAGAGACTTTTTATGGGATGGTTGAGTATGAGATACTTCAACCACAGCTAATTGTTGGGTATGTGATACCGCAACAGGTGGCCCTAGTGCAAGTGGGAGATTGTTAGTTATATGTATGCCCTAGAGGCCATTACTGTACATACAATGTATATTGTAGTGGATGCTTGGATATATATAGGGAGGACTTTCTTGCTCGACATGATAGTACGCTATCTGGTTGTACTTTATCTTAACATGTATTCTGATTGTCTCTATGTTACATGTTGATAAAGCCCTTAGGATATATACTCGACTACTGGGACTATGATGAGATCATACTAGTGGGGCCACGGTAGTCAGCGAGTACATCCTATAACTGTTCCTAGTCGAGGGTGTATCGAGACAGGGCATCGATACACCAGAGTAGACTAGCGTATACACATCTTGACCCATATGATGGGCTATGGATGATCCCATATCCATTGGTGTTTGACATCAAGGATGGTGTACGAGTGCTCAGTGGAGACTGGGTACACTGTACGGACTCGCCGAGAACTCCCAGATGGTATTATACCTCACGTCAGATGGCGGTTCTCCGGCGACACTGGTACAGAGTAGTCTGTTGACCCGAGATTGTTATAGAGTCTTGTGTGATTCCCACTGTGCTTTGATTTCCATCATACCACATCCAAGAGGGCGTGCAAAAAGGTGGCTTTTAGGTACAGTCCCAAATCACATGAAGGCAATGAGCGATAGGAGAGGATTCGTCTCTCCCAGTATAGGGAGTTGATGTTGTGCTGTGTTCGATTGGCTATAACTGGAAATCCCTGGCCAGGGTTGCTGAGATTTACTGGTAAGTGTTTATCAGTAGTTTCTCGAACTGTTATAGACCTCATATCGACACGACTTATCGAGCTACTGGGGTCTGACGTTTACCACCCCTTGGCGAGATATGCGATATATCAGACGACGAGACCGGACTGTACGGGAGTGTTACTGATTGGATTCGCAGGAGAATGTATAGGCTTGCTTGTTGATCTTCTGATCGCTCAATACGTGGATGGCTGTTACGTTTAGCTGATCGCTTGCAGCTTGTGGGGGTTTGATATGATCATCACCTGCTGCCGGCGTATTGACGATTCTTTAGAGTCCTACACAGAGGTTTCTTGACTCTGGAAAAACGGAGTAGGAGCACATATGTGATATGTGCGGGACCGAGGATAATGCGGTATGTGATACCGTATTGGATTCTCGCGATATGAGATATCAACCGGGTATATGTGATATACCCGGGTCATCGTATTAGTCGGTTATTTATGAAATAGCCGGATTGTCGGATGAAGTGTTGATTCGATAATTTAATGTATAATAATATATATGATATATTAAATTACATTAACTAATATTAGCTCACTAAAAGATTCTTTTTCTCACTCGGGTAATACATTGATATATATGCGATATATGTTAATTGTATTATTTTATTTTGTTACAATAAATATTATATATGTGATATATAATATTGTAACATGATATGATAACTAATGCAACATGATTACTGGAGATTAAA
This sequence comes from Agapanthus africanus, assembly GCA_030015575.1. Classification (NCBI taxonomy): domain Eukaryota; kingdom Viridiplantae; phylum Streptophyta; class Magnoliopsida; order Asparagales; family Amaryllidaceae; genus Agapanthus; species Agapanthus africanus. The sequence continues at coordinate 246,770,428 of CM057343.1, read as the reverse complement.
CAAGATTAGGGTTTGATTTGGGTTAGTTCATTCATAAACCTTCTAGAAGGTTTCTTTTTGTTTTTGCTAAGATATTTTCAAGTGACTCATCTTTAACCTAACCCAAACCCTTCACCCTTGGTTAATTCTCTACAAAGGTTTAGCAACCATGGTTGCATTATTGATCATTATCCGTTCATTATTCATCACAAAATTCATTCATCTTCTTCTTCCTTGAGTTCTTGATGAAAAGCTTTCTTGCTTAGATTTTGTGATGAAAAATGAGTGAGAATAAGAAAACAAATCAGAGAAAAAATCCTACTTCATCATCCTCATCTACCCTTACCCTTTAGATGAGAGTGTTCACTTCATTTAGTGAGTGTTAGCTTGTGTTAATGAAACTTCAAGGTAGATCATCTTTGTTATCGAAGATCGGAAGCAAGCTTGCATTTTTCTCTTCGTGGAGCCTCTCGAGAGTCCGGAACACGACGATCGCAGCGAAAGGAACTCAACACGAAGCTTAAGAAGTGAAGGACCGGATCTACAACGGTTGTAATCCCTCTCACTTAGTGTTAAAGTGTTTAACATGCTTGTTTTCTCCTAAACTCTAGTTTAAAGATCCGGCTTTGGGTTGTTTGGCACGGCTAAATTTTAAATCGGGCATGGTTGATGCCACATAGACCCTTGTGAGTGTGCCCAGCAACCCTACATCATATATGTATATAACTATCACTAAAGGTACACTACCCTATAAGTATATGGGTAACTAGCAAGTAAGCATATCAGGGCATATGTGTAAGCATGTAGGTATACAGGTATGTTATATGTCATATGCATAATGAAAATAAGGATCATGTCTCAATGTCCCTAAGCAAACCAATATCACATATGTATAGGTGTTGTGCGTGTCATGGCAATTATTGACGGTCTGAGTAGCATATAATCGGTACTCGTGCAACATGAACCGTTAATAATAGTGTTGTGTCTCATTAATACTATGTCCAAATATAATAGGTAAATGAGATATACAACGAAAAACGCATGCACAAACGAGTCCATATACTAAACACTAAAGGTCATAACATTTGATCTTGCCCAGATGCATAACGCCATGCGGGCGATCCCCCTGTAGATGTTAAATCTACTCACCATGTAGGTATACAGGTATGTTATATGTCATATGCATAATGAAAATAAGGATCATGTCTCAATGTCCCTAAGCAAGCCAATATCACATATGTATAGGTGTTGTGCGTGTCATGGCAATTATTGACGGTGTGAGTGGCATATAATCGGTACTCGTGCAACATGAACCGTTAATAATAGTGTTGTGTCTCATTAAAACTATGTCCAAATATAATAGGTAAATGAGATATGCAACGAAAAACGCATGCACAAACGAGTCCATATACTAAACAATAAAGGTCATAACATTTGATATTGCCCAGATGCATAACGCCATGCGGGCGATCCCCCTGTAGATGTTAAATCTACTCACCAACGCTCCTGGCTAAGTGAAGCCTACCACCTGTTTTCCCTTGTCGTAGCGTCCGAAGTCCTCGCTTGCGAATCTAAAATCTCATAAATATATCGCATAAGCTAAATATTCTACATCGACGAAAAGACAACGAACGCAATGAAAATGGCCAGAAAATTACACTGCGCACTTAGCGCATCTAATGCGTACGACATCGGTCAAAAACCCTAACTAGGGTCGCTAAACTACGAAACACCTAGTCTTGATTCCAATCGTCCTGATCGCGCATTCAAAATATAATAATAAACGTGGTCTCAATATAAATAACGTCGCAACGTCAAAACAAACCCACGCCTAAAAGTTACCGAAATCTAGTAAGCAGTATTTATCTTTTTAGCACAAAACTACAAATTTACCAAAACTATAATTTACAAACATTTTCAAATAGCAAGGTTAAACCATTTAAACCTTTACTGTATTTTTAGATCTCGCCTGATTAGGACTAGCACAAGTCTAGTTTGTAATTAAGCTAATTAGGTAATTAAGAAAATAACATTTAACAAACTAGAAAACTAGGTTAAGTTTTCTTTTGGTTAAAACTAACAATTAACCTATTCACTAATCAAAACCCAAATTAATTATCCAAAACCCATATTTAGAATTTTAATCATGAAATTAAATAGATTAATTTTTAACAACTAAGAAGCTAATTAAAATATTAGGACAACAAAGAGATTAGGGTTATGGTTTTATAGCTCCAAATTTGATTTGAAACTCAAGTTTGCTAGCCGGAAAGTCCAAGATTGAAGTAGAGAGTGTGTAGAATAGTTTGTCTTAAGGAACCCAAGCGATTGGGTGAGGGTTAATGAAGTTGCCATTAGAGGAGAGAAGTGAGCATAGGAATTTTTTGCTTGGAAAATTGCTTGAACACCAATTGGGGGCAGGGGGCTCGGCCAGAACCACAAAAGTGTTCTCTGGGAATTTTCTCAAGTGTGGTGAGTGAGGTAGTAAGTGTAAGAAAAAGAAAGTGGTGATTGTAGGATAAATGCAACACCTGAAAACATCACTCATCCACACAATTTCCCACTCCAATAAATTAATCCCCATCAATTTATCTCTCACTCACACACTCAAATACCAACAGCCCCACAAACTTTGGTCACGAATTTGCCCCTCACAATCTCAGCAGCCCACATGCAAAATCTCATACTAAAATATATCATTCTCACACATGCTCACAAATATCCTACACAAATATCACAATCAAAACAAAAGACAATTAATGCATGAGAAATATCTCACCCACCCAAGCCACCTCACCAATCCATGCCACCTCATTTCGGCCATGAAGGAAAGAACAAGGAAAATGGCTAAAAATAATACCCACAATGAAACCATTAATTAAGTGCATACAAATAACAACTTAAAATAATATTTTAATTAGGAAAAAATTCTATCTGAACCAAAACTTCCCATATACCCCCAAAGTTCGCGCGCTAGCTTTATTTTAGCAAAACCAGATGCCGGCAAGTTTCTACGGATGTTTGATCGAAATCGGGTTAGAACGGAAAATATCGACAATTTTGCCCTAAAACGGAAAAATTCGCAAAACGATTTCTAAAACGTTACAACACCAATGGCTTGTGAGACCGGCCACCGCCCCTCGTCGGGGTCTCGACTGTATACACTAGTCTCCTAATTGAGTATCGATGCCCAGACTCGAAAACTCCCACGACTAGGGACCACTTTAAGGATGTGCTTATAGACCCCAGCTCCCATGTATATGATCGCCATCATACTGCTGGCCGTCAAGCAAGAATCCTAAAGGCTCTATCAACATGCAATAGTGACCTGTAATATCACCTAAAGCATATACACGATGATAAAGATAAACCAGATAGCATACTATCATCTTGAGTAAGACTGTCCTACCGGTATGGGTCCTCCCTCAATCATTGCAATCACGTGCCTGTGATCCAATAATTGTCTCTGAGGGCACTATATCCAACAATCTCCCACTTGCACTCAAGGCTAATTATTGCGATATCGCATACTCACAGCCTGTGTGATATCGAACACCCAACTCCTCTACAAATCAATTTCACAAAGCCCGTTTGATAAACTATTGCATTCGAGGAATAGCCTCAGTGAGTGGATCCGCCCTGATGTTTCTTTCTATGTCACTCTTTATCTCAAATTCGTAGAGAAAGCCATCTCCCGAAAAGAGCAATACCTGTCTTAGAATATGTCTGGATATCTGATGAGACCTAGTTCATAAATGAACTCCAAATCCAAACTTCTTAGACTGTATCGTCAACTGAACTTAATCTGTATCCTGCGCCATGCCACCCTCAGTATCCGCTTGGACCTCCTGTCCAAACAACTGCCCCTCGTCAGAGGAAAAATTATAACTCTGACAGTCACTCTGTCATCCAGGTCACCTTGGAAGCCTGGAATGATAACTTTCTCCTAAAAGAGGCTGGTGTTATCATATCCCTAGAACATCCACTTATGTTCTAAAACTGCTTCCGAACGTTTCTCCAGGATAGGATTAATATCAACTTATTGCATCTCATGCAAAAACAACATCTGGTGTGGTACTTGACATCTTATGATTAACTCAATTGCCTAAGCAAGTGATATGCCAATCATGCACATCCCTCTCCACTTTAGTCTGTAAGACACCTTTAGAGAGGGTGACTCCATCACCTGCAGGTACACTACCATGCCAGGAGTCGTCCATTCTAAAACACCTTTAGAATGCTGTCTAAGTACTCAGATTGGGATACTACCTAAATCCATATCTAAAACCATAGATCTAGTAACCAGAATGTTTGATATTATTTCTATATCCTATGTGGAGAAACCACTGTGTGACAACCAAAGTATAACCGATCGTAGTATAGGAATTTCACTTCCTACTCTGTGTATGTCATCCAAATATCAGGACACCATACTCTACTACTTTCTTAACAGATCTATCCCCCATTCTGATGAAGTCAAACCTATGACTATCATATCAGAAATAGATGATCTATCTCCGCTATATCTGCTCTAGTCCATAAATAGACATAAGCTACTTGTCCACTATGCTTCCGCTGCTCCCACTGACTACGACAACCCTCTGGCAGAGTCATATAAACGTACACTTCTAAAGCTACTTTAGAACGATGCTAAACTCATCCTCCTGCCGGGTCTCACAGTCTGGAACAACAGTAATGGCAAGTCTGGGTAAACAAGAACCTCCCTGTCACCGTCCTTGAGCATACCGAAGTACCTCTCGAGTGCCTGAGGTTACCCACCATATCTGCGGAGTGGCCAATGGAATGTTAAACCAGATTGAATGTTTAGGTCCTATTAAATTTTCATTAATCATTTGCGGTTATGGAATCACTTCCAGTTCTACCATACTCCCACTACTTTTTTCTGAAAAAATCCATTTTTATTAAAACTGTGGCGAGTCAAGAACAATATCACTATTGATCTTCCAATTGGTAGAAAGTCAACACTCGTCATAGCCCGGGTCAACCCACAAAATGCCATTACAGAAACGCGCCTTGAGTTATCCAGAGTATGGTTTTAAGCATAAGCCGGACAACTCCCCGTACCTTAACATTGTTAAGATATGTACTATTCTATATCCAATATAGAAATAGAGGCAATGATTTTAATTGGAACCAGATTCAAATCATGCAGCTGTTTCCAGTGCATGTCAACTAAATGGAGAGAGGCCGATCAGCATTACTCAACTTAGGAATACAACCAATTATGAGTAACCTGAAAGAGAATCAAGTTCTCATAATCATTACTATCAACTGAATACCATACACAAGTATCTACATCTTCGATCACCTTGAAGAATCCTGATACTTGCAACACCTGGTTCTCTACTTTATTCATATACCTGTAACTTCTCAAAACTTGGATCTTGTATTTCTACAAAACACATGTCTAAGAACTAGAGAAGTCACAAGTAAACAGAATATAGTACGAGTACCAACCCCTCTGTCCTAATGGACACTGGAAAACATACAATACTCTGTATAAGTCCCCTGAGTCTAATAACGCATTCCCTGTGTGTCGTAGGTTGAAAATTGTACTTATGGTTAAGAAGAATTACACCGCTGTTTAATGCTCCTTACCTAACCATCCACTGATATAGGTAAATGTCATAGACATAATTTCAAAAAGTTATATCTCACTTTATAAAAAAAAAACGTACAGATATATCAATTTGAAATTGGTGCATAACAACAAATATTTGCCGTCCAGCAAACAACCCAGGCGATTTCCTCAAATATCACCAATTACAACGAATCCCGATATAATGAGGATGATCACCCAATTCCCAATACTTTACTCCCACTCATCATCTGTAAAACCATACAGATGTGAGAATCAAACCTGGTAAATACATATCCTGGAGTAAGGGCTAATTGGGAAATCAGTTTTCTTTTAACAATACACAGTGAAACTGAAACATGTAAATGTTTAAAAAGGGTATCCGGGTATTCTTTGTAATGCCTCTTCCATTATCAGATTCACAACTGTAACCGTATATGTCTTTGCCATCTCTCCAAATCCCTTTATATGTCTTTAATCATTGCCTTCTGTACACCACCTTTAGGCCAAATGGTTTTCTTCCTTCCCTACCGTTCGGCACCAGCCTATGGTTTGGAAGAAGACTATCCAATGAGCATAATGGGTGTACTCTCCTAACCCTAGGAGTACTCGTAACCTGAGAGAAGGTGAAGATAAAGGACAACTGAATAAAACCTTATTCCTATTTCTCCTGAACCAGAATCTATCCCCGAACTGGAACAAGTTCCTTCGAGTTCGTATATAACCATACGATGGAGTATCCAAATAGCTTGTGGATCTTCGTAGTGATACGGAGTGTCCTGGAGAAATACAAAGGTGAAGTAGGAGTGGCGATGAAATACTTGGTTTGGTCGTGAATAATAGTCGCAGTTTACTTTACCCTCTTTCTAATCCCTTTATTTGTCTTTACTTAATACCTTCTGTACACCTTTTAGGCTAAATGATTTTCTTCATTCCCCACCGTTCGGCACCTGCCTATGGTTTGGAAGAAGACTATCCAATTAGCTTAATAGGTGTACCGTCCTAATCCAAGGAGCACTCGCAACCTGAGAGAAGGTAAAAGGAAAAGACAATTGAATAGTCCTATTCATTTTCTCCAGAACCGGAAACCATCCTCGAATCCGGAACAAATTCCTTCGAGTTCATATATAACCATATGATGGTTTTATCCAATGGAAGTGGACGTTCGTAGTAGCACGGAGTGTTCTGGAGAAAAGGGTAAAAGTAGGAGTGGCAATGAGTTATGCAACTCTGACAATCCAAAAGCCAGTGTTTAAGAAGGTTCAATCAACTTGGTCACTGAGTCATAGTCAAGGGTCGGGTCATGGTCGCTACCAAAGAGATAGAGAAAAGAAACACTCAGCATGCACTCTAACCTAGATCAGAATGGTTATCAATTTATCTAATCAGGAAACCTCCCAGTGTAACCTCAAATTCTCCTCCAAACCTGAAAGAAGAATTAGTCGGGATTGTTGGATATAGTGCCCATAGAGTCAATTATTGGATCACAGGCACGTGATTGCAATGATTGAGAGAGGACCTATGCCGGTAGGACAGTCTTGCTCGAGATGATAGTATGCTATCTGGTTTATCTTTATCATCGTGTACTGCTTTAGGTGACCTTACAGGTCACTATTGCACGTTGATAGAGCCCCTAGGATTCTTGCTTGACTGCCAGCAGTATGAGGGCGATCATATACGTGGGAGCTGGGGTCTATAAGAAAATCCTTAAAAGGTCCCTAGTCGTGGGAGTTTCGAGACTGGGCATCGATACTCCAGAGTAGACTAGTGTATACAGTCGAGACCCCGACAAGGGGCGGTGGACGGTCTCACAAGCCACTAGTGTCAGTTGGTTCACCTAAGATGTATACAGGTGCTCATTGGGTTATGAGTACACCGGACAGGACTCGCCGGGAACCTGCTAGTTGGTCTTATACCTGACGTCAGATGGCAGTTCCCTGGTGACATGTGTGCAGGTTAGTTCATCGACCTGAGAATCGTTATTTGTCTCGTGTGAGTTCCCACTGTACTTTGATTACTACCCTACCACGCTCAAAGAAGACGTGCAAACAGGTTTTAGTTGGGTACAGTCCCGAGCCATATGGAGGCAGTGAGCGGATCTTCAGGGGTTCGTCTCTCCCGGTATTGGGGGTGAGGTCGCGCTGTGTCTAGGAGAGCCATTACATGAAGTCCTTGGCCAAGGCAGGAGATTTACTGGTAGGTATTCCAGTAGTATCTCAGGGTGTTCTGGGCTACACTCTGACACGACTTGTACCGCTTTTGGGGGTCTGACTTTTACCAACCCCCTAGGCCCGCCATGCGATGCTCAAAGACGAACGGACCGGACTGTACGGATATTGTCACTGACAGGCTCAGTAGGGTGCCAGGATGAGTTCGCTCATCGACGTCCCTTTTGGTCAATACCTGGTAGCCCGTTACGTATGGCTAATACCTCTGACGTGCTAGTGGTTAAATCCACAACCAATGTGTTGACGAGTGTTTAGAGTCCCCCACAGACAGTTTCTCAAGTTTCGGGCGAAACGCTGTAGAGGCCGTATGGAGATATGGCAGGGTTGGATCATATACGTGCGGTATTGAACGGATCATGATCGGACGGATAATACTAGTGGGCTTTGGTTTAAGCCGGATCCTAGTATTGTACTGTGTAGATTTTGTCCCATTGCATTTGTATTCAGTGGGAATACAAATGCGGGTATGTATATACGGTCGCGGGGTTTTCCTGTAATTTATTACGGGATCATTTTTTTGAAGTTGCCAGTTTGCATTCCGTTTCGGCCAGTTTTCCTTCGTTCCTTCACGGCTGGACTTTTGTGATGAGAGTGGCTAATTTGCATATTTGCAAATTAGCATTGTGGAGGGAGTTTCTTGTAAATGGATGATTATGATGGTTCTAGCATCTTTGCTTTTTCTTTGATCATGGTCTTGCATTTATGAGATGGGATTTGATATGGCCTTTGAATGACTCCTTTTCCTCATTATCATTCACTTACTTTTTACATGTTTTGATACCATTTTCTGCTCTTGCAATTTTTTTTTGGATTGATTTTTCCTCCACCATGAGAAAAAGGGCCGGCCACTACTAGGAAAGAGGGAGATTATTTTTTGGTGTGAAAATTCTTCATCTCATTCTATGCTTGAAAATGAGAGCTCCATTTTTCTCAAAAGTTCATTCTTCACCTCCATCAAATGGCAACTTCATACCCCAATGAGACAAACCTTTCTACACTTCATCTACAGCTTTTCTTGGACACGTCGGCTCGCCAACTTCATGCCCGAGTTGCCTCGGTCCAGAGGTGGGAGCCCGTAAAATAACCCGGCGATGTGGTGCCCTTTCTGACGAGGAGATGAAGACCGGAGATTCCGCGAGGAGATCGGGATGGAGGCTGAAGACCGAAGGACACGGATCACTCGGTATAGCATTCTACCCATTCTTTAGTTAGCTAGCATTAGGTTAATGGCTCGATCCGGGTTTTTAGTGCGCGGTAGTGCCGGTTTACCAGTTTTGTAAAAGTTTTGTTTCCGCATTCCGGCGTCAGATTGACGGCCGGGACGCTACCGTGCACTTACACTGGTATCAGAGCCACGCCATTAACCTAGTCTAGCTTGCTTTAATATGTTTACAAGTTCGATCGATCGGATTTTCCAAAAACCGTATTTTCTAGCATCAGTTTCTGTCGAATTTTTGCAGTGGTCAAAAAATTATTTGGTACATTGTAAAAATACGTGCAGGGTTTTTTATGCATTCTGTAAAAATTTGGTCGCTTGATATTACTGTTCAACCGCGGAACCGCGGCTAAACCCATGCTTTGGCCGTGGTTCCGCCGCCACTTTGACTCCTTACTGTACCAAATTTTTACAGTGGGCTTTTGACATCGAAATATGGTTTTTGTTATGTTCTGTTTAGGCCCAGAATTTCTTCGAGTGCTACAGTTGTGCTTGGGGCCCACTTCAGAAAATTTAGTCGATCGAAAATTTTAAACATGTTAGTTCACAGTATTTACATTATGTCTGCAACCGTGAATGTCATTTAATCGGTAAATCCTGTCTAACTGCTATAGCCCTTTTAGACGGATTTGCGAACGTGACATTCACGTTGATGTTCTGTGTTGTGCTGTGATGTTGCGGATTTGTCGTGGTGGATAGCCTGGATGCAGTGTAGTACATTTTTGGTATTTATGTACATTTGATATTGCGGGGCGAGCGTCCGACATGTGGACTGCCGTCACTGCCTGTTTGTATATTATTCTTTTGGGGCACGACCGGGCTGAGGTCGATGTACCCGTTGTATGTATATTTTTACTTTCTGTACTAGGATTACCCTAAGGAAGGATGCACGGATAGCCGAGTTCTAGAGGGCAACGGGCCCGCATCTCATGGCGTTGAGACGGAGGGGGCTTCACTCTAGAATTGGCGGGCTATCCGCCGCACTCATAGGAGGTACAGGTTGACCCAAGGTGGGGTGCCTAAGTTACCGGATTCCGTGAAGTGTTGGGTGGTCCATTCATGTTGTTGAAGGGGGCTGCCGCGCTTCAGGTTTTGGCGGGTAATTTGCCGCGCCCGTAGGGGTCTAGGATTTCATTGCACAGGCTATCCACACGACCAGGGGAACGTCGGGTTTCAGTAGCGGCTCTATGAAACCCGGGGATCCCAGATATCTGTATTGTTCTGTGATGCTTATTACATTTCTGTGATGTTGCATTTTATCACGCCTGGAGCGAATATTATATATTGATATTGTTGCGCCACGGCAGCGCCCCGGCCTCGTACTCGAGGCCAAAATGCGGAATAAAATTTTTTTCCTAACTCGGAAACCGGCGCTACCGCGGACAAAGAAAAACCCGGATCGAAACCATTAACCTATACTAGCAAACTAGAGAGATAGGGTGAGAAGATATACCAAGCGATCCGTGTCCTTCGGTCTTCGTCTCCACTCCGATCTCCCGCGGAATCTTCGTCACCTCCTCGCTCGTCGGAAAGGGCACCACGTAGCCGGAATCTTTTACGGGCTCCCGCCTCTTGACCGAGGCAACTCGGGCGCGAAGTTGGCTAGCCGACGCGTCCAAGGCTTGCTATAGAATAGTGTAGTGAACTTGTCTCTTTAGGGTTCTTGAAGTTGCCATGATGGAGGAATCAAAGAATAGAAAAATGGTGCTTGCATTTTTCTAGCAAGAAAATGAGATCAAGAAGAAACTCTCAAGATGAAGCTCTCATTTTCTTTTTCTCTCTTCTTTTTCTCTCATGAAAACTTATCATCTTATCAAGTGAGAATGAGAATGGTGGAGCAAAGAAACATAATGCAAAGGGAGGTTAGTGTAGGAGAAAAAGAAAGGTGACCATATCCAAAGCTTCATGATAACAATCTTACATCAACTTAACATCCAATTCTAATCACAATCAATCCAAGAAAAGGTGATGGAAAAAGAATATAATGATGATGGAAAAGAATGGAATCTAAAGATGTTATCATAACAAAACCTTTTGCAAGAAAAACCTCCACAAAATGTTATTTGCAAACTTGCAAATAACACCCTCCATCGGAAAAGTCCGGCCGGGAAAGAACAAAGGAAAATCGGCCGGGACGGAATGCAAACTGGCAACTCCAGAAAACTGGTCCCGTAATAAATTACAGGAAAACCCCAATACTGTGCATACACACCCGCATCTGTATTCCGACTGAACACAAATGCAAAGAGACAAAACTACACTATCAAATACTAGAATCCGGCTTAAGCCAAAGCCGGCTAGTAAAAACTGTCCGATCACGATCCGTGCAATACCGCACGTATCTGATCGAACCCTGCCATATCTCCATACGGCCTCTACAGCGTTTCGCCCGAAACTTGAGTAACTGAGTGTGGTGGACTCTAAAGACTCGTCAATACCTTGGCTGTGGATTTAACCACTAGCACGTCAGAGGTATAAGCCAATACGTGACGGGCCACCAGGTATTGACCAAATGGGACGTCGATGAGGAAGCTCACCCCGACACCCAACTGAGCCTGTCAGTGACAATATCCGTACAGTCCGATCCGTTCGTCTATGAGTATCGCATGGCGGGCCTAGGGGGTTGGTAAAAGTCAGACCCCCAAAAGCGGTACAAGTCGTGTCGGAGCGTAGCCCAGAACGCCCTGAGATACTACTGGAATACCTACCAGTAAATCTCCTGCCTCGGCCGAGGGCTTTGCGTAATGGCTCTCCTAGACACAGCGCGACCTCACCCCCAATACCGGGAGAGACGAACCCCTGCAGATCCGCTCACTGCCTCCATGTGGCTCGGGACTGTACCCAACTAAAACCTGTTTGCACGACTCCTTTGAGCCGTGGTAGGGTAGTAATCAAAGCACAGTGGGAACTCACACGAGACAAATGACGATCTCAGGTCGATGAACTAACCTGTACACATGTCACCAGGGAACTGCTATCTGACATCTGGTATAAGACCAACTAGCAGGTTCCCGGCGAGTCCTGTCCGGTGTACTCATAACCCAATGAGCACCTGTATACATCTTAGGTGAACCAACTGACACCAGTGGCTTGTGAGACCGGCCACCGCCCCTCGTCGGGGTCTCGACTGTATACACCAGTCTACTAATGGAGTATCGATGCCCAGTCTCGAAACTCCCACGACTAGGGACCTTTTAAGGATGTGCTTATAGACCCCAGCTCCCACGTATATGATCGCCATCATACTGCTGGTCGTCAAGCAAGAATCCTAAGGGCTCTATCAACGTGTAATAGCGACATGTCAGGTCACCTAAAGCAGTACACGATGATAAAGATAAACCAGATAGCATACTATCATCACGAGTAAGACTGTCCTACCGGGATAGGTCCTCCCTCAATCATTGTAATCACGTGCCTGTGATCCAATAATTGACTCTGAGGGCACTAACTCCAACAATCTCCCACTTGCACTCAAGGCTAATTATTGCGATGCCGCATACTCACAGCCCGTGTGATACCGAACACCCAACTCCTCTACTAGTCAGTCTCACAAAGCTCGTTTGCGAAACTATTGCCTTCGAGGAATAGCCTCAGTGAGTGGATCCGCTGTGATGTTTCTTTCTATGTCTCTCTATATCTCAAGTTCGCGGAGAAAGCCATCTCCCGAAATGAGCAATACCTGTCTTAGAATGTCTGGATATCTGATGGGACCTAGCTCATAAATGAACTCCAAATCCAAACTTCTTAGACTGTATCGTCAACCGAACTTAATCAGTATCCTGCGCCAAGCCTCCCTCAGTATTGCCTTGGACCACCTGTCCAAAATACTGCCCCTCCTCAGAAGGAAAACTATAACTCTGACAACCTTCTTGTCGTCCATGTCACCTTGGAAGCCTGGAGTGATAACCGTCTCCTAAAGGAGGCAGCCGTTATCATATCCCTAGAACATTCACTTATGTTCTAAAACTGCTTCCGACTGTTTCTCCAGGATTGGATCGATATCAACTTATTGCATCTAGTGCAAGAACAACATCTGGTGTGGTACTTGACATCTCATGATTGACTCAATTGCCTAAGCAAGTGATCTGCCAGTCATGAGTATCCCTCTCCCCTTTAGTCTATAAGACACCTTTAGAGAGGGTGATTCCTTCAACTGCAGGTGCACTACCGTGCCAGGAGTCGTCCATTCTAAATACTCATAGAATGCTGTCAAGGTACCCAGATTGGGAAACCACCCAAATCTAGATCTAAAACCATAGATCTAGTAACCAGTATGTCTGATATAATATCCAAGTCCTATGTGGAGAAAACACTGTGTGACGACCAAAATATAACCGATCGTAGTATAGGAATATCACTTCCTACTACCTGCTTAACAGATCCATCCCCTATTCTGATGACGTCAAACCCATGACTGTCACATCAGAAACAGATGATCTAACTCCGCTATATCTGCTTTAGTCTATAAATAGACATAAGCCTGATGTCCACCAATGCTTCCGCTGCTCCCACTGACTACGACAACCCTCTGGCAGAGTCATATAGACGTGCACTTCTAAAGCTAGTTTAGAACGACGCTATACTCATCCTCCCACCGGGTCTCGCAGCCTGGAACAACAACAATGGCAAGTGTGGGTAAACAAGAACTTCCCTGTCACCGTCCTTGAGGCTACCGGAGTACCTCTCGGGTGCCTGAAGTTACCCACCGTATCTGCGGAGTGGCCAATGGAATGTCAAATCAGATTGAATCTTTAGGTTCCTTATTAAATCTTCAGTAATCGTTTGCGGTTCTGGAATTACTTCCAGTTCTACCATACTCCCACTGCTGTTTTTGAAAAAATCCATTTTTAATAAAACTGTGGCGAGTCTAGAACAATATTTCTATTGATCTGCCAGATGGTAGAAAGTCAACCCTCGTCATAGCCTGGGTCAACCCACAAACAGCCATTACAGAAACGTGCCTTGAGTTATCCGGAGTCTGGTTTTAAGCATAAGCCGGACAACTCCCCGTACCTTAACATCGTTAAGATATGAACTGTTCTATATCCAATATAGAACCAGAGGCACTGATTTAATTGAACCAGATTCAAATCATGCAGCTGTCTCCAGTGCATGTCAACTAAATGGAGAGAGGCCGATCAGCGTTACTCAACTTAGGAATGCTTCCAATTATGAGTAACCTGAAAGAGAAGCAAGTTCTCTTAATCATCACTATCAACTGAATACCATACACAAGTATCTACATCTTCGATCACTTTGAAGAATCCCGATACTTGCTACACCTGATTCTCTACTCTATTCAAATACCTATAACTCCTCAAAAATTTAGACCCTGTGTTTCTACGAAACACATGTCTAAGAACTAGAGAAGTTAAAAGTAAACAGAATATAGTATGAGGACCAACCCCTCTGTCCTAATGGACACTGGACAACATACAATACTCTGTATAAGTCCGCTGAGTCTAACAACTCTTTCACTGTGTGTCGTAGGTTGAAAACTGTACTTATGGTTAAGAAGAATTACACCGCTGTTTAATGCTCCTTACCTAACCATCCACTGATATAGGTAAATGTCGTAGACATAATATCAAAAGGTATATCTCACTCTATGAAAATAGACGTACAGATATATCAATTTGAAATTGGTGCATAACCGCGGATATTCAAAACCAAATATTTGCCGACCGGCAAACAACCCAGGTGACTTCCTCAAATATCACCGATTACAATGAATCCCGATATAATGAGGATGATCACCCAATTCCCAATAACTTACTCCCACTCAGCATCTGTAAAACCATACAGATGTGAGAATCCAACCTGGTAAATACATACCCTGGAGCAAGTGTCTAACTGGGAAATCAGTTTTCCATTAACAGTACACAGTGAAACTGAAACATTGAAATGTTTCGTTGGGGTATCGTGGTATTCCTAGTAATGCCTCTTCCATTATCCAGATTCACAACTGTAACCGTATAATTCTTTGCCACCTCTCCAAATCCCTTTATATGTCTTTAGTCATTACCTTCTGTACACCCCTTTAAGCCAAATGGTTTTCTTCCTTCCCTACCGTTCGGCACCAGCCTATGGTTTGGAAGAAGACTATCCAAAAAGCATAAAGGGTGTACTGTCCTAATCCTAGGAGCACTCGCAACGCGAGAGAAGGTGAAGATAAAAGACACCTGAATGTACTTTATTCCTATTTCTCCTGAACTAGGATCCATCCCCGAACTGGAACAAGTTCCTTTCGAGTTCGTATATAACCATACGATGGATTATCCAATAAACTGGGATCTTCGTAGTAATACGGAGTGTCCTGGAGAAATACAAAGGTGATTTAGGATTGGCGAAGAAATACTTGGTTTGGTCGTGAATATCAGTCGCAATTTACTTTGCCCTCTTACTAATCCCTTTATTTTGTCTTAATCTTAATACCTTCTGCACACCATCATTATGCTAATTGGTTTTCTTCATTCCCCACCGTTCGGCACCAGCCTAAGGTTTGGAAGAAGATTGTCCAATCTGCGTAATAGGTGTACTACTCCTAAGCCAAGGAGTACTCGCAACCTGAGAGAAGGTGAAAAGAAAAGACAACTGAATAATCCTATCCGTTTTCTCCAGAACCAGAAACCATCCTCGAAATCCTTCGAGTTCGTATCTAACCATACGATGGTTTTGTCCAATGGAAGTGGACGTTCGCAGTAATACGGGGTGTCCTGGAGAAAAGGGTAAAAGTAGGAGTGGTAATGAGGTCTGCAACTCTGACAATCCAAAAGCATGTGTTAAGAAGGTTCGGTCAACTTGGTCACTGAGTCATAGTCCAGGGTCGGGTCAATAGTCGCTGCCAGAGAGAGAGAAAAGAAACACTCAGCGTGCACTCTAACCTAGATCAGAATGGTTACCACTTTGTCTAATCTGGAAACCTCCCACTGTACCTCAAATTCTCCTCCAAACCTGAAAGAAGAATTAGTCGGGATCACCCGAGGAGTAAACCAACTCATCAGTGGGAATCGGGATCCAACTATCATCGCATGATAACGTGACGGAATCCACTCACGTCACCACACTCCAGAAGGTATGCGCATGCCTGGCAAGTTTCAGTTCTTTTGAAACTCCCGATGTGATTTTTACCCCTAGGACCCAAGTGACCTTGACGAATAATCAACAAATCAAAAGGTCCTAGTCAAGTTCAACCCGTCATTATCTTGATTGCGTTAAACCCACCCGCACGACCCTTGACGAATAATCAACAAAGTCGCACGACTGTCCTAACCAATCCACATATCCATGCGACAGAAAGCATTACAGAGCTACCGCACACTACGCCTCGGCGAATAGCAACGACAAACGTAGCGCGAATACTATGCAATACTAATCCGAAATGACGGAGGGCTACGAATGGTTTCTGGCGAAAACCTTTAACGTAATGAACTTGATATCGTTGAAGGAACTGGATAACTTTTATAAAAATATAGTGACGAAAACCTTTACTAAAGAGGTCACTCCCGGTGAAGGGATCTCGGCTCTTTCCCCGTAGAATGAGGTGCAGGATATTCCAACTGAATACCACGATGCAAAGCAAAAGTAATCGGCTATAGTGAAGTTAATGCCCTGACGCAAACTTCTGTCCAAGGGGTCACTCCCGGTGAAGGGATCTCGGCCCTTGCCTCGTCGACTGAGGAGCAGGATATTCCAAATGAATACCACGATGCAAAACAAAAGTGAACGTCCTTGCAATAACAGCTTTTTGAAAAATGTTCCAACAACATCAGATTAGGTTTGTTTAACTTGCATTGATCCGAATCAATGCAGTCCCATCAATAGATCACACCACAAAGAACGAAAATATACTGATGTACGTATATGCCATCCGCATTCGCCACTGGGTCCCGTCATCACCCGTTAGGTTAGCTAACTAACGGCAGAGCAGGGACTGGACTAGCGCGGATGTAAAACATATACAACATCTACTAATATATATACCAATATATAGTATTTCGCTCAAGGCGTGATAAAAATGCAGCAACACAGAAATGTATAGCAACACAGAACAATACAGATATCTGGAAGCCCCGGGTTTCACAGAGCCGCTGCTGAAACCCGACGTTCCCCTGGTCGTGTGGATAGCCTGTGCAATGAAAACCTAGACCCCTACGGGTGCGGCAAGTCACCCGCCAAAACCTGAAGCGAGGCAGCCCCCTTCAACTCCGTGAATGGACCACCCAGCACTTCACGGAATCCGGTAACTTGGGCACCCCTCCTGGGTCAACCTGTACCCCCTACGAGTGCGGCGAATAGCCCGCCAATCCTAGAGTGAAGCCCCCTCCGTCTCAATGCCATGAGATGCGGGCCCGTTGCCCCCTAGAACCCGGCTATCCGTGCACCCCTCCGCGGGGTAATCCTAGTACAGAATGTAAAATATACATACACCGGGTACATCGACCGCAACCAGGTCGTGCCCCAAAAGAATAATACAAACAGGCAGAGACGGCAGTCCACATGTCGGACGCTCGCCCCGCAATATCAAATGTACAAAATACAACAGCACTGTACTATATTGCAACCAGGCTATCCCCCACGACCGATCCGCAACATCACAGCATAAACATAGAACATCAACGTGAAAGTCACGTTCGCAAATCCGTCTAACCGGGCTATAGCAGTTAGACCGGATTTACCGATCGAGTGACATTCACGGTCGCAGATACAATGTAAACACTGTGAACTAATGTGTTTAAAATTATCCGATCGATCAAAATTACCAAGTGGGCCCCCAAGCAATACTGTAGCACTCACAGAAATACTGGGCCCAAAATTAACATTCCAAAAACCATATTTTCAACACAGGAACATTCTGGAAAAATTTGGGTGATTGAACAGTAGAACACGCGGCGGAAGCGCGGCCAAAGCATGGCTTTGGCCGCTCTTCCGCGGTGACTTTTACTGTTCATGAGTCCAAATTTTCCCAGAGCTCTTGTTATGTCCTACACATCACTCTGAAACAACCTGAAAAATTTTTAGACTTCAAAAAATTTCGACAGAAACTGATGTGAAGAAAAATGCGGTTTTTGCAATTTTTTGTTCGATCGAGTTCTAAACACGTTAGCACAAGCTAGGCTAAGTTAATGGCGTGGCTCTGATACCATGTTGCGCCACGGCAGCGCCCCGGCCTCGTACTCGAGGCCAAAATGCGGAATAAAATTTTTTTCCTAACTCGGAAACCGGCGCTACCGCGGACAAAGAAAAACCCGGATCGAAACCATTAACCTATACTAGCAAACTAGAGAGATAGGGTGAGAAGATATACCAAGCGATCCGTGTCCTTCGGTCTTCGTCTCCACTCCGATCTCCCGCGGAATCTTCGTCACCTCCTCGCTCGTCGGAAAGGGCACCACGTAGCCGGAATCTTTTACGGGCTCCCGCCTCTTGACCGAGGCAACTCGGGCGCGAAGTTGGCTAGCCGACGCGTCCAAGGCTTGCTATAGAATAGTGTAGTGAACTTGTCTCTTTAGGGTTCTTGAAGTTGCCATGATGGAGGAATCAAAGAATAGAAAAATGGTGCTTGCATTTTTCTAGCAAGAAAATGAGATCAAGAAGAAACTCTCAAGATGAAGCTCTCATTTTCTTTTTCTCTCTTCTTTTTCTCTCATGAAAACTTATCATCTTATCAAGTGAGAATGAGAATGGTGGAGCAAAGAAACATAATGCAAAGGGAGGTTAGTGTAGGAGAAAAAGAAAGGTGACCATATCCAAAGCTTCATGATAACAATCTTACATCAACTTAACATCCAATTCTAATCACAATCAATCCAAGAAAAGGTGATGGAAAAAGAATATAATGATGATGGAAAAGAATGGAATCTAAAGATGTTATCATAACAAAACCTTTTGCAAGAAAAACCTCCACAAAATGTTATTTGCAAACTTGCAAATAACACCCTCCATCGGAAAAGTCCGGCCGGGAAAGAACAAAGGAAAATCGGCCGGGACGGAATGCAAACTGGCAACTCCAGAAAACTGGTCCCGTAATAAATTACAGGAAAACCCCAATACTGTGCATACACACCCGCATCTGTATTCCGACTGAACACAAATGCAAAGAGACAAAACTACACTATCAAATACTAGAATCCGGCTTAAGCCAAAGCCGGCTAGTAAAAACTGTCCGATCACGATCCGTGCAATACCGCACGTATCTGATCGAACCCTGCCATATCTCCATACGGCCTCTACAGCGTTTCGCCCGAAACTTGAGTAACTGAGTGTGGTGGACTCTAAAGACTCGTCAATACCTTGGCTGTGGATTTAACCACTAGCACGTCAGAGGTATAAGCCAATACGTGACGGGCCACCAGGTATTGACCAAATGGGACGTCGATGAGGAAGCTCACCCCGACACCCAACTGAGCCTGTCAGTGACAATATCCGTACAGTCCGATCCGTTCGTCTATGAGTATCGCATGGCGGGCCTAGGGGGTTGGTAAAAGTCAGACCCCCAAAAGCGGTACAAGTCGTGTCGGAGCGTAGCCCAGAACGCCCTGAGATACTACTGGAATACCTACCAGTAAATCTCCTGCCTCGGCCGAGGGCTTTGCGTAATGGCTCTCCTAGACACAGCGCGACCTCACCCCCAATACCGGGAGAGACGAACCCCTGCAGATCCGCTCACTGCCTCCATGTGGCTCGGGACTGTACCCAACTAAAACCTGTTTGCACGACTCCTTTGAGCCGTGGTAGGGTAGTAATCAAAGCACAGTGGGAACTCACACGAGACAAATGACGATCTCAGGTCGATGAACTAACCTGTACACATGTCACCAGGGAACTGCTATCTGACATCTGGTATAAGACCAACTAGCAGGTTCCCGGCGAGTCCTGTCCGGTGTACTCATAACCCAATGAGCACCTGTATACATCTTAGGTGAACCAACTGACACCAGTGGCTTGTGAGACCGGCCACCGCCCCTCGTCGGGGTCTCGACTGTATACACCAGTCTACTAATGGAGTATCGATGCCCAGTCTCGAAACTCCCACGACTAGGGACCTTTTAAGGATGTGCTTATAGACCCCAGCTCCCACGTATATGATCGCCATCATACTGCTGGTCGTCAAGCAAGAATCCTAAGGGCTCTATCAACGTGTAATAGCGACATGTCAGGTCACCTAAAGCAGTACACGATGATAAAGATAAACCAGATAGCATACTATCATCACGAGTAAGACTGTCCTACCGGGATAGGTCCTCCCTCAATCATTGTAATCACGTGCCTGTGATCCAATAATTGACTCTGAGGGCACTAACTCCAACAGATATATATACTAGTAGATGTTGTATATGTTTTGCATCCACGCTAGTCCAGTCCCCTCTCTGTCGTTAGTTAAGTAACCTAACGGGTGATGACGGGACCCAGTGGCGAATACGGATGGCATATACGTACATCATTATTTTCGTTCTTTTGTGGTGTGATCAATTGATGGGACTGCGTTGATTCGGATCAATGCAAGCTATACAAACCCATTATGATGTTGTTGGAACAATTTTCAAAAAAAGCTGTTATTGCCAGGACGTTCTCTTTTGTTTTGCACAGTGGTATTCGGTTATGAATATCCAGCACCTCAGTCGACGAGGCAAGGGCCGAGATCCCTTCACCGGGAGTGACCCCTTGGA
Source organism: Agapanthus africanus (assembly GCA_030015575.1). Taxonomy (NCBI): domain Eukaryota; kingdom Viridiplantae; phylum Streptophyta; class Magnoliopsida; order Asparagales; family Amaryllidaceae; genus Agapanthus; species Agapanthus africanus. Next base: position 246,749,737 of record CM057343.1, on the reverse strand, counting down.
CAGAAGTTTGCGTCAGGGCAATAACTACACTATAGTCGTTTACTTTTGCTTTGCATCATGGTATTCAGTTGGAATATCCTGCACCTCATTCTATGGGGAAAGAGCCGAGATCCCTTCACCGGGAGTGACCTCTTTAGCAAAGGTTTTCGCCACTATATTTTTAAAAGCTATCCAGTTCCTTCAACGATATCAAGTTCATTACGTTAAAGGTTTTTCGCCAAAAACCATTCGTAGCCCTCTGTCATTTCAGACGGGTAGCACGTAGTATTCATGCTATGTTTGTTGGCCTTAGTCAAGGCATAGTGTATCGTAGCTGCTTGTTACCTTTCTGCTGCATAGATAGATGTGTTGGTTTGGGACAGTCGTATGGCCTTGTTGGCCAAAGTCAAGGGCTTGTACGGGTGGGTTCAAATTAACCTGTACAATGACGGGTAGAACTTGACATGTGACTTATGATTTGTTGGCCATAGTCAAGGTCATAAGAGCATGTGGCAAAAATCACATCGGGAGTTTCTAAAGAAACTGAAACTTGCCAGATATGCGCATACCTTCTGGAGTGTGATAACGTGAGTAGATTCCATCACATTATCATGCGATGATAGTTGGATCTCGATTCCCACTGATGAGTTGGTTTACTCCTCAGGTGATCCCGACTAATTCTTCTTTCGGGTTTGGAGAAAAATTTGACGTTACAGTGGGAGGTTTCCTGATTAGATAAAGTGATAACTATTCTGATCTAGGTTAGAGTGCACGCTGAGTGTTTCTTTTCTCTCTCTCTTTGGCAGCAACCATGACCCGACCCTTGACTATGACTCAGTGACCAAGGTAACCGAACCTTCTTAAACACTGGCTTTTGGATTGTCAGAGTTGCATACCTCATTGCCACTCATACTTTTACCCTTTTCTCCAGGACACCCCGTATTACTACGAACGTCTACTTCAATTGGACAAAACCATCGTATAGTTATATACGAACTCGAAGGAATTTATTCGAGGATGGTTTCCGGTTCTGGAGAAAATGAATAGGACTATTCAGTTGTCTTTTTCTTTTACCTTCTCTCAGGTTGCGAGTGCTCCTTGGATTAGGACAGTACACCTATTACGCAAATTTGATAGTCTTCTTCCAAACCATAGGCAGGTGCCGACCGGTAGAGAATGAAGAAAACCAATTAGCCTAACGATGGTGTACAGAAAGTATTATGTAAAGACAAATAAAGGGATTAGTAAGAGGGCAAAGTAAATTGCGACTGCTATTCACGACCAAACCAAGTATTTCATTACCACTCCCACTTCACCTTTGTATTTCTCCAGGACACTCCTTATCACTACGAAGATCCACATTTATTTGGATACTCCATCGTATAGTTATATACGAACTCGAAAGGAACTTGTTCCAGTTCGGGGATGGATTCTGGTTCAGGAGAAATAGGAATAAGGTTTATTCGGTTGTCTTTTATCTTCACCTTCTCTCACATTGCGAGTGCTCCTAGGATTAGGACAGTACACCCATTATGCTTATTGGATAGTCTTCTTCCAAACCATAGGCTGGTGCCGAACGGCAGGGAAGGAAGAAAACCATTTAGCCTAAAGGGGTGTGCAGAAGGTAATGACTAAAGACATATGAAGGGATTTGGAGAGATGGCAAAGAAATATACGGTTACAATTGTGAATCTGGATAATGGAAAAGGCATTACTAGGAATACCCGGATACCCCTACGAAACATTTCAATGTTTCAGTTTCACTGTGTATTGTTAAAAGAAAACTGATTTCCCAATTAGTCCTTACTCCAGGGTATGTATTTACCAGGTTTGATTCTCACACCTATATGGTTTTACAGATGATGAGTGGGAGAAAGTTATTGGGAATTAGGTGATTATCCTCATTATATCGGAATTCGTTGTAATTGGTGATATTTGAGGAAATCCCCTGGGTAGTTTGTCGGACGGCAAAATATTTGGTTTTGAATATCCGTTGTCATGCACCAATTTCAAATTGATATATCTGTACGTCTACTTTTATAGAGTGAGATATATCTTTTTGAAATTATGTCTATGACATTTACCTATATCAGTGGATGGTTAGGTAAGGAGCATTAAACAGCGGTGTAATTCTTCTTAACCATAAGTACAGTTTTCAACATACGACACACAGGGAATGAGTTATTAGACTCAGAGGACTTATACAGAGGATTGTATATTGTCCAGTATCCATTAGGACAGAGGGGTTGGTCTTCGTACTGTATTCAATTTACTTATGACTTCTCTAGTTTTTAGACAAGTGTTTCGTAGAAACGTAAGGTCCGAATTTTGAGAAGTTATAGGTATAAGAATAAAGTAGAGAACCAGGTGTTGCAAGTATCAGGATTCTTCAAGGTGATCGAAGATGTAGATACTTGTGTATGGTATTCAGTTGATAGTAATGATTAAGAGAACTTGCTTCTCTTTCAGGTTACTCATAATTGGAAGTATTCCTAAGTTGAGTAATGCTGATCGGCCTCCTTCCATTTAGTTGACATGCACTGGAGACAGATGCATGATTTGAATTTGGTTCAATTAAATCAGTGCCTTTATTTCTGTATTGGATATAGAACAGTTCGTATCTTGACGATATTAAGGTACGGGGAGTTGTCCGGCTTATGGTTAAAACCAGACTCTGGATAACTCAAGGCACGTTTCTGTAATGGCTGTTTATGGGTTGACCCAGGGTATAACGAGGGTTGACTTTCTACTATCTGGAAGATCAATAGTGATATTGTTCTTGACTCGCCACAGTTTTAATAAAGAAATGGATTTTTTCAGAAAACAGTAGTGGGAGTATGGTAGAACAGGAAGTGATTCCAGAACCGCAAACGATTACTGAAAATTTGATAAGAACCTAAAGATTCAATCTGGCTTGACATTCCATTAGCCACTCCACAGATATGGTGGGTGTCACGACCCGAAAGTACGGAACGTGACCGGCACTTAGATTACGAAGCGTCTAGAGGCGCCACGTGACCTAAGTAAGCCGAAGCCCAGAAATCTAAACCATAAAAGAAGAAAAAGAAGAAAAGAAAATAAAACAAGTATAAAAACATCAGCAAATTTACCAAAAATTTCGGCAGAGTCTCCTCTGCAAAACTGGCCCCTAAACGGGTACAACAAGTAAAATATGAATAAACAATAAAAAGCATCCCCAAACGGGTGCTAGCTCAACGCCAACAGGCGGAGACAACCACCACAATCACAAAAATATACAACGCCAAAGGGCGAGGCTCAAATCTCAAAAGAAAACAAAAACCACCAGATCAGAATAACACATGCGCGACTCTAAGGTCGAAATAAGCAACTGGTCCAATAAACTTATCAAGTAATACAAATATGGTTGATGGAGCTTTCTAGATACAAATGAAAATACAACGGCTGTTCAGATACAAATGAACCAACCTACCGTGCAAATCACCCGAAATGAAAATGATGTGCCAGCAACTGCCAAGGGAAACCTGTACATCGCACCTGAAAAGAATTTGGCACAACGGGGGTGAGTTGCCAACTCGTGAGTAGAAGACATCTACGAAAAGAAATCGAATGCACGACGCTATCCTAGGTCATAATAATACACTACTATATCCCAAACAACTAGTAATAGCAGGGTAATACTACGTGTAGGTGCAGATAATCCGTGTTCGTGTCAGTGCTTAATATAATACTATGTCATATGAAATGAAATGCATGCACCATGAATGTAAAGTAACAAATCCTGAAATCCAGATATACATGAATAAGAACTCTTTAGCTATTATCATAGTAAAGTGTGTATAAGCATCTGAAATCTCAACAATGAAATCCATAGAAATCCGTGTCAAGCATCGACACAACACATGTAATCTCAAGTCTCAATATGTCGGGCTCCGTCAGTCCGGATCGGCCCATATCATCAAATCCCACGACAACGGTCGGTATCCTCCGGATATCCGCCGCGCCAGACATCACCGGTAGGTAGCCTTCCCCTGCCAGGCTCATCGTCTACAACTCGATCTTCTTGCCCCGGGGTACCATACCGGGCCCACCATGTACCCGAGACGGTTCATCCACTCCTCGAATCGGGTCTCGAAATCCATCAGAAAACATGAAATACTCATGGTGGACGACACATACATCACGAGAAAACCGCATCTTATTTTAAAAAGAGAAGAGGAGAGAGAGAGAAGTTTTTATATATATTCTTGCGGTTTTCCCCAAAAATCCAGAAATCTCACAGAAATCCAAATCTCAAAATCATGAGTAGTATATGATAAATGTCGGCATATGCTCATAATACTGTGCGATAACATGAAAATATGAATGCAGGAATGTCTAAGTTATGAATATCATGTCTATACTAACATCAGAGAGTAATCACAATATTATATCGGTTTAGTTGTTAACTGATTCTATCAACAAAATATAATATGATCTAAAGTGTACGTGACATAGCAATTACCGATGATGATGTGTGTGAGCCGGTAAATAAGTGTGTGTGGAATATGCGCATCATCGGTAATGGTGCTGGTGTCCTAACCGGTAAAGTTTATATTGATTATAGCAACATATAAAAGAGCATGCACCATGATGGTTATAGTATGAATGTAAATGCAGGTGTGCATTATCCACTCCTCTGCGAAATACGATTACAACTACCACTGTGTGAGTCGAACCTAAACCAGTATCCATCTAACATCCTAAGGAACTAAACCTAAGAGACTAGTCAGTAGGAAACTAGAATCTACCTAAGGTCTGAATCATTATCTCCAATAGTCGGCGATTCCGCCTCAATAACATCACGTACGTAGTACGGCTTCCTCGAATCAAGAGTGCGGATCAATCACCAAATCTAAGCCTCGTACGGTAAGATCCCTCGTACGGCATCCCAATATCGGGGTACGGTCAAGTATCTCCTGGGTGTCCCCTCATTCGTATAATGTCAAATGTATCTTATTGTGATTAAGTTATACGTATATGATATCGACATCAGGTCACACCAATATAATGTCGTAATCAAGTTATACATATATCATATAGCGATCAGTCACAAGTTACAGTCCGGGTACTATTCTAGCGTCCCATGTACATCAATATCACCACCACTCCTTATAACTTATATAATCCTGTTCATTATCTCATTCTCTAATGATCCGCTAACACTCAATACGACTGTATTGTCAAGAATCACGGCATCAAGCCAGTTATACTGTTTCATCATATCTCGGATATCATATCACATCAATGAAGTACCTATACGTGTTGTACATGTATGTATATACCTATACCTAGTTCTACATATATCCACATACACGCACCCCATGTCGAGTTTCAGTGTGTGCGTCGGTGTGTTCTATCTGAAACCTACGAACCTCTTCCAAGGTATTCATTCTCCGATATGGTCTTCCTAAATCTGTCTAGTCCAGCCTAGGGTCAATACTAGGGTCCTACTAGGGTCGCGTCTGGTCTCCTAATGTCAATAAGTACTACACCTATTCTACGTTGCGGGGGTGCTAAACGCCATCCACCCGACTTTCCCCCGTAGATATGCATCTACTCACCTGGTCCATGTCTGCCGACGACGGTGTCGCGATCCTCCTCTTCATCGCCCGTAGTCCACTTGAAGGGTACCTAAACGCAAACATATAAATAACATCGTAAACCGAATCACATACAAAAGTCAAACGATACAAGGAACAAGCATAGGTTAAAACCTATGTCTCGTCCACGCAAAAGCACCAAATACCGCTCGATATCGGTGTACAAACGCCGACTGATCGAGGTAGAAACCAATAAACAACCCGTAGTTTCAAAACCCATTACTTATAATATTAAACTTGGTTCAAATCATCGGAATCCTATAATCGATCAAATCATCCAATTCCGAAAACCTTGAAAATATCAATTCACCATTTTACTTCAAAACTTGACGTTTAATGAAATTAATGGTCATAATATTCATTAAATAACATAACTAAGTTACAGAAACCATTATCATATTTTTATTACACTAATTTATATTACGAATAAATTTCTAGTTTGCAATTTTATCAATTTTCCACAACTTACAAGCAAAATTCCACAATTCCACAACAACACTTGATTTTGTATGAATTAATATATCAAACTACAATTTACAATGATAATGATATAATGAAACCTTAATTTATATTTTAAATCTCATTTATTTAATAATTTCCAAAAACTAGTTAGCAAAAATAGCAATTTTTATCAAAATTTATCAATTATCAATAATACTAGTAACTAAACTAAGTTTTTCATTCCTTTAACATGTCAATATCCTCATTTAAACAACAATCTATTGTTACAAACATTCATTGGAATTTATCTCACCACTATATAAAATATATAGAAATCTAGTTTGCTAAAAAATGGTTTAATTTAAGAAATTTGGATCACAATTTGCAATATATCAACTATGCATTATTTTCCATTTGTAAAAGTGCTAATCTAGTTATTATAAACCTAATGATATAATAAAACCCCAACTTAATTTTACAACCCCTCACTTGAATTTTTAAAAGTAGTAAATAGAATTAACATATTAAATCTAATTAAGCTTAATGAAACATCTAATAAAAATAAAACAAAAGAAGAAAATTTATACCTCCAAAATTATGAAATCCAACATGAAAATGAGCCTCCAAAATGCATGCTTCCCATCTCCAAAATCCATGTAAAAATGAGAAAGGAATAAAGGGTAGAGAATAAATAGGATTTTGTGCACTTTTATTGAATTTTTGTGGATTTTTAATGATTTTGTGTAATAAAATGAGGTGGGAAATTGGGGGGGCTGCCATGGGCATCATGGCCGGCCACAAGAGGAAGAGGAGAGAAAGAAATGAGTCATGAATCATGTAGAAACTTCCTCCAAATATCATCATCTTTATGTCTTTTCAACCTTTATGCATTTTCCTTTTCTTTTCTTTTCAAAAAACAAATTTCTAGAAGGCACTTGAAGAATGAAGTGAGAGGGGCTGCCAAGATCAGCCAAAAATAGTGTGAGGGAGTAAAATATAGTGTGGTTTTGTTTGGGAAAAGATAAAAGTTATACCGCACTCCGTTTGCACTAATTTCACCGAAAAAAAAGCCTTTTTCTTCGATATTTTCTATCACCGGATAACAACCCTATTTCAATTCAAAAACCACATGATAAAATTTTGCTTAATGTATAATGATGCACAAAATTTGTTTGAACTCATTCCAGTTTGTAATTTTCCTGAATTAAATGTATTAGTGACGGCTTAAAATAATATTAAAATAATTAATTTCGGAAAAATTTTCAGAAATTTTGAAATCTCACCAGTGGCTCAATAAACACCAAATACTAACAATTACATAATTAGAATATTTGTATTTAATTTTAAAATAAAGATATTTGTATTTTGACTTTTTACAGAAAACCCCCTTATTTTGCCGATTTTCCGAAATTTCACCAAAACGATTTTCACAATGTTACAATCTTCCCCCCTTAAAGAAATTCGGTCCCCGAATTTAAATTAAAACTCCCCCTCCAAATACTAAAACATTTATCAAAATACTCAAATCGTCGGGGCTCCGAAATCATCAATACATAACAAAAATCAACTCCGTCAAGCATAATGCAATCATCGGAGTTATGGCGAGAATAAAATATCATAACCCAATATGAAAACCATTATAATATACATCAATCTATAACTTATATATAGTGTGCATCATAGTGAAACCGTACAAATATCCGGATAAGGAAATATGCAAACCCCCTTTTTGAAAATTGCCATGTTATGCACGTGTCACGGCATAAGTAGCGGACGTTTATTTTTTAAAAAAATAGCTATATATATCTTTTATTTAACATACACGTCCCGCCTGGTTACTAAATCAAATAATAATCATTATGAAGATATACTGCTCAAACTGAAATCAATTCCAATCACATCAATAAAATGTCATGTGCGTCCGGTGCGTACTGAAATCGAAACCAAATGCAGAAACCATGAATACCCACAAAACAGAACTAAGTGCAACAGGTGTGCACCAAAAACATCTGTCAAGTGCAACGGGTGTGCACGACTCAACATCAGGTGCATCTAATCTGCACAAAACCCCGATTTAGTGCATCTGGTGTGCACAAAATCGCATTAAGTGCGCCAAGTCTGCGCAAGAATCCTAATCAGGTGCACATGGTGCACGAAAACATACATCGAACATCAAAATCGAAATCACAGTACAAAAATGCACGAAAACTAGGTCAAACATATGTCAAAATCATGTGTTACCCCTATACACGAAATCAACTCAAAATCTCAAAATATGTAAAACCAAATCAAGTGTACTGGGTGTGTACTCAACAACATCAATACAACTGATATATGAAACACAAATAGAATGAAGGTACACACAGGAAATACCAATCGTAGAACAAAGTCCTCAAAATACAAAAATCCAATCAACGAAAATAGAAAATTCAAATCACTAAATCACAATCGTAACCACTATCGTCAATGTGCGCCTCTTTCCTCTGATGTCGACTGCTTCAAACTCGTTCTTTCATAGGTGTGCTAACTGCGCTACCAACGGCAATACTCGTGTCTAGAGCCTCCACATAGTCGATCCCTTCACTTGATATCCGGACTACATTAAACTTTTCGATCGATCCATCAAAATTCCATAATTCCCCGAGAGCTCAAAACTCAAGTACAGTTTAAAAATATCCGGTACATACCCCAGCATCGATGATCCAGCTGTAGAAGGGCAAACCCAAGCCTCACTAATGGCACAGCGGAACTGCCGTAAACCCTAAGGTTCAAGGGCGTTCTCGTGGTCATTATGTCGAGTTAGGGTTTCATTCTTCTAGAGGGTCCATCGAAATACCTGCATGTTCTTCCGAATACTTTAAACTTAGGAAAATGGTTTTCTGATCATCGTTCGAACCCCTTTAACTTCATCCGGACGGCACGTGAATACCCTTCGTCCGCACGCTAAGCAATGCTTCAATCCTCAAGGATAACCAATACTCTAATGGTTATCGCATTCGAGCCGCAGCTTCCTCTGCCCGTGCGCTCGTGGTAACAGAACCACCCTCCGACATCGACGAAGATAGATCAAGGAACGAATGAAATACGGTGCAAGCAAATGTACATCCTAAGGCTCCTTAAACAGAGTAGCGTATCGTAAGTATGCCGCGGACCATACCCACGGTACGTTACTCTACCTAAATCGCCTACTCCATCAACCAAGGGTCACCTAGACTTATACAGGGTTAAACCTAGCGCTCTGATACCAATTTTGTCACGACCCGAAAGTACGGAACGTGACCGGCACTTAGATTACGAAGCGTCTAGAGGCGCCACGTGACCTAAGTAAGCCGAAGCCCAGAAATCTAAACCATAAAAGAAGAAAAAGAAGAAAAGAAAATAAAACAAGTATAAAAACATCAGCAAATTTACCAAAAATTTCGGCAGAGTCTCCTCTGCAAAACTGGCCCCTAAACGGGTACAACAAGTAAAATATGAATAAACAATAAAAAGCATCCCCAAACGGGTGCTAGCTCAACGCCAACAGGCGGAGACAACCACCACAATCACAAAAATATACAACGCCAAAGGGCGAGGCTCAAATCTCAAAAGAAAACAAAAACCACCAGATCAGAATAACACATGCGCGACTCTAAGGTCGAAATAAGCAACTGGTCCAATAAACTTATCAAGTAATACAAATATGGTTGATGGAGCTTTCTAGATACAAATGAAAATACAACGGCTGTTCAGATACAAATGAACCAACCTACCGTGCAAATCACCCGAAATGAAAATGATGTGCCAGCAACTGCCAAGGGAAACCTGTACATCGCACCTGAAAAGAATTTGGCACAACGGGGGTGAGTTGCCAACTCGTGAGTAGAAGACATCTACGAAAAGAAATCGAATGCACGACGCTATCCTAGGTCATAATAATACACTACTATATCCCAAACAACTAGTAATAGCAGGGTAATACTACGTGTAGGTGCAGATAATCCGTGTTCGTGTCAGTGCTTAATATAATACTATGTCATATGAAATGAAATGCATGCACCATGAATGTAAAGTAACAAATCCTGAAATCCAGATATACATGAATAAGAACTCTTTAGCTATTATCATAGTAAAGTGTGTATAAGCATCTGAAATCTCAACAATGAAATCCATAGAAATCCGTGTCAAGCATCGACACAACACATGTAATCTCAAGTCTCAATATGTCGGGCTCCGTCAGTCCGGATCGGCCCATATCATCAAATCCCACGACAACGGTCGGTATCCTCCGGATATCCGCCGCGCCAGACATCACCGGTAGGTATCCTTCCCCTGCCAGGCTCATCGTCTACAACTCGATCTTCTTGCCCCGGGGTACCATACCGGGCCCACCATGTACCCGAGACGGTTCATCCACTCCTCGAATCGGGTCTCGAAATCCATCAGAAAACATGAAATACTCATGGTGGACGACACATACATCACGAGAAAACCGCATCTTATTTTAAAAAGAGAAGAGGAGAGAGAGAGAAGTTTTTATATATATTCTTGCGGTTTTCCCCAAAAATCCAGAAATCTCACAGAAATCCAAATCTCAAAATCATGAGTAGTATATGATAAATGTCGGCATATGCTCATAATACTGTGCGATAACATGAAAATATGAATGCAGGAATGTCTAAGTTATGAATATCATGTCTATACTAACATCAGAGAGTAATCACAATATTATATCGGTTTAGTTGTTAACTGATTCTATCAACAAAATATAATATGATCTAAAGTGTACGTGACATAGCAATTACCGATGATGATGTGTGTGAGCCGGTAAATAAGTGTGTGTGGAATATGCGCATCATCGGTAATGGTGCTGGTGTCCTAACCGGTAAAGTTTATATTGATTATAGCAACATATAAAAGAGCATGCACCATGATGGTTATAGTATGAATGTAAATGCAGGTGTGCATTATCCACTCCTCTGCGAAATACGATTACAACTACCACTGTGTGAGTCGAACCTAAACCAGTATCCATCTAACATCCTAAGGAACTAAACCTAAGAGACTAGTCAGTAGGAAACTAGAATCTACCTAAGGTCTGAATCATTATCTCCAATAGTCGGCGATTCCGCCTCAATAACATCACGTACGTAGTACGGCTTCCTCGAATCAAGAGTGCGGATCAATCACCAAATCTAAGCCTCGTACGGTAAGATCCCTCGTACGGCATCCCAATATCGGGGTACGGTCAAGTATCTCCTGGGTGTCCCCTCATTCGTATAATGTCAAATGTATCTTATTGTGATTAAGTTATACGTATATGATATCGACATCAGGTCACACCAATATAATGTCGTAATCAAGTTATACATATATCATATAGCGATCAGTCACAAGTTACAGTCCGGGTACTATTCTAGCGTCCCATGTACATCAATATCACCACCACTCCTTATAACTTATATAATCCTGTTCATTATCTCATTCTCTAATGATCCGCTAACACTCAATACGACTGTATTGTCAAGAATCACGGCATCAAGCCAGTTATACTGTTTCATCATATCTCGGATATCATATCACATCAATGAAGTACCTATACGTGTTGTACATGTATGTATATACCTATACCTAGTTCTACATATATCCACATACACGCACCCCATGTCGAGTTTCAGTGTGTGCGTCGGTGTGTTCTATCTGAAACCTACGAACCTCTTCCAAGGTATTCATTCTCCGATATGGTCTTCCTAAATCTGTCTAGTCCAGCCTAGGGTCAATACTAGGGTCCTACTAGGGTCGCGTCTGGTCTCCTAATGTCAATAAGTACTACACCTATTCTACGTTGCGGGGGTGCTAAACGCCATCCACCCGACTTTCCCCCGTAGATATGCATCTACTCACCTGGTCCATGTCTGCCGACGACGGTGTCGCGATCCTCCTCTTCATCGCCCGTAGTCCACTTGAAGGGTACCTAAACGCAAACATATAAATAACATCGTAAACCGAATCACATACAAAAGTCAAACGATACAAGGAACAAGCATAGGTTAAAACCTATGTCTCGTCCACGCAAAAGCACCAAATACCGCTCGATATCGGTGTACAAACGCCGACTGATCGAGGTAGAAACCAATAAACAACCCGTAGTTTCAAAACCCATTACTTATAATATTAAACTTGGTTCAAATCATCGGAATCCTATAATCGATCAAATCATCCAATTCCGAAAACCTTGAAAATATCAATTCACCATTTTACTTCAAAACTTGACGTTTAATGAAATTAATGGTCATAATATTCATTAAATAACATAACTAAGTTACAGAAACCATTATCATATTTTTATTACACTAATTTATATTACGAATAAATTTCTAGTTTGCAATTTTATCAATTTTCCACAACTTACAAGCAAAATTCCACAATTCCACAACAACACTTGATTTTGTATGAATTAATATATCAAACTACAATTTACAATGATAATGATATAATGAAACCTTAATTTATATTTTAAATCTCATTTATTTAATAATTTCCAAAAACTAGTTAGCAAAAATAGCAATTTTTATCAAAATTTATCAATTATCAATAATACTAGTAACTAAACTAAGTTTTTCATTCCTTTAACATGTCAATATCCTCATTTAAACAACAATCTATTGTTACAAACATTCATTGGAATTTATCTCACCACTATATAAAATATATAGAAATCTAGTTTGCTAAAAAATGGTTTAATTTAAGAAATTTGGATCACAATTTGCAATATATCAACTATGCATTATTTTCCATTTGTAAAAGTGCTAATCTAGTTATTATAAACCTAATGATATAATAAAACCCCAACTTAATTTTACAACCCCTCACTTGAATTTTTAAAAGTAGTAAATAGAATTAACATATTAAATCTAATTAAGCTTAATGAAACATCTAATAAAAATAAAACAAAAGAAGAAAATTTATACCTCCAAAATTATGAAATCCAACATGAAAATGAGCCTCCAAAATGCATGCTTCCCATCTCCAAAATCCATGTAAAAATGAGAAAGGAATAAAGGGTAGAGAATAAATAGGATTTTGTGCACTTTTATTGAATTTTTGTGGATTTTTAATGATTTTGTGTAATAAAATGAGGTGGGAAATTGGGGGGGCTGCCATGGGCATCATGGCCGGCCACAAGAGGAAGAGGAGAGAAAGAAATGAGTCATGAATCATGTAGAAACTTCCTCCAAATATCATCATCTTTATGTCTTTTCAACCTTTATGCATTTTCCTTTTCTTTTCTTTTCAAAAAACAAATTTCTAGAAGGCACTTGAAGAATGAAGTGAGAGGGGCTGCCAAGATCAGCCAAAAATAGTGTGAGGGAGTAAAATATAGTGTGGTTTTGTTTGGGAAAAGATAAAAGTTATACCGCACTCCGTTTGCACTAATTTCACCGAAAAAAAAGCCTTTTTCTTCGATATTTTCTATCACCGGATAACAACCCTATTTCAATTCAAAAACCACATGATAAAATTTTGCTTAATGTATAATGATGCACAAAATTTGTTTGAACTCATTCCAGTTTGTAATTTTCCTGAATTAAATGTATTAGTGACGGCTTAAAATAATATTAAAATAATTAATTTCGGAAAAATTTTCAGAAATTTTGAAATCTCACCAGTGGCTCAATAAACACCAAATACTAACAATTACATAATTAGAATATTTGTATTTAATTTTAAAATAAAGATATTTGTATTTTGACTTTTTACAGAAAACCCCCTTATTTTGCCGATTTTCCGAAATTTCACCAAAACGATTTTCACAATGTTACAGTGGGTAAGCTCAGGCACCCGAAAGGTACTCCGGTAGCCTCAAGGACGGTGACAGGGAGATTCTTGTTTACCAGACTTGCCATTACTGTTGTTCCAGGCTGTGAGACCCGGCAGGAGGATGAGTATAGCATCGTTCTGAACTAGCTTTAGAAGTGTACGTGTATATGACTTTGCCAGAGGGTTGTCATTGTCAGTGGGAGCAGCGGAAGCATAGTGGACAAGTAGCTTATGTCTATTTATGGACTAAAGCAGATATAGCGGAAATAGATCATCTATTTCTGATGTCACAGTCATAGGTTTGACTTCATCAGAATAGGGGATGGATCTGTTAAGAAGGTAGTAGGGTGTGATGTCCTGGTATTTGGATGACATACACAGAGTAGGAAGAGAAATTCCTATACTGCGATCAGTTATACTTTAGTTGTCACTCAGTAGTTTCTCCACATAGGACTTGGATATTATATCAGATATTCTGGTTGCTAGATCTATGGTTTTAGATATAGATTTGGGTAGTTTCCCAATCTGGGTACTTAAAAAGCATTCTAAAGGTGTTTTAGAATGGACGACTCCTGGCACGGTAGTGTACCTGCATGTGATGGAGTCACCCTCTCTAAACGTGTCTTACAGACTAAAGGGGAGAGGAATGTGCATGATTGGCAGATCACTTGCTTAGGCAATTGAGTCAATCATGACATGTCAAGTACCACACCAGATATTGTTTTTGCACCAGATGCAATAAGTTGATATTAATCCAATCCTGGAGAAACATTCGAAAGAAGTTTTAGAACATAAGTGGATGTTCTAGGGATATGATAATGGCAGCCTCATTCGGGAGACAGTTATCATTCCAGGCTTCCAAGGTGACCTGGATGACCGAGTGACGGTCAGAGTTATAGTTTTCCCTCTGACGAGGGGCAGTAGTTTAGACAGGTGGTCCAGGCGGAAACTGAGAGAGGCATGGCGTAGGATACTGATTAAGTTCAGTTGACGATAAAGTCTATAAGGTTTGGATTTGGAGTTCATTTATGAACTAGGTCCCATCAGACATCCAAACATATTCTAAGACAGGTATTGCTCATTTCGGGAGATGGCTTTCTCCGCGAACTTGAGATAAAGAGAGACATAGAAAGAAATATCAGAGCGGATCCACTCACTTAGGCTATTCCTCGAACGCATTAGTTTCGCAAACGGGTTTTGTGAGACTGATTGATAGAGGAGTTGGGTGTTCGGTATCACACAGGCTGTGAATATGCGACATCGCAATAATTAGCCTTGAGTGCAAGTGGGAGATTGTTGGATATAGTGCCCTCAGAGTCAATTATTAGATCACAGGCACATGATTGCAATGATTGAGAGAGGACCTATGCCGGTAGGACAGTCTTGCTCGAGATGATAGTATGATATCTGGTTTATCTTTATCATCGTGTACTGCTTTAGGTGACCTTACAGGTCACTATTGCACGTTGATAGAGCCCCTAGGATTCTTGCTTGACTGCCAGCAGTATGAGGGCGATCATATACGTGGGAGCTGGGGTCAATAAGAAAATCCTTAAAAGGTCCCTAGTCGTGGGAGTTTCGAGACTGGGCATCGATACTCCAGAGTAGACTAGTGTATACAGTCGAGACCCCGACGAGGGGCAGTGGCCGGTCTCACAAGCCACTGGTGTCAGTTGGTTCACCTAAGATGTATACAGGTGCTCATTGGGTTATGAGCACACCGGACAGGACTCGCCGGGAACCTGCTAGTTGGTCTTATACCTGACGTCAGATGGCAGTTCCCTGGTGACATGTGTGCAGGTTAGTTCATCGTCCTGAGAATCGTCATTTGTCTCGTGTGAGTTCCCACTGTACTTTGATTACTACCCTACCACGCTCAAAGGAGACGTGCAAACAGGTTTTAGTTGGGTACAGTCCCGAGCCGCATGGAGGCAGTGAGCGGATCTTCAGGGGTTCGTCTCTCCCGGAATTGGGTATGAGGTCGCGCTGTGTCTAGGAAAGCCATTACACGAAGTCCTTGGCCAAGGCAGGAGATTTACTGGTAGGTATTCCAGTAGTATCTCAGGGTGTTCTGGGCTACACTCCGACACGACTTGTACCGCTTTTAGGGGTCAGACTTTTACCAACCCCCAAGGCCCGCCATGCGATGCTCATAGACGAACGGACCGAACTGTACGGATATTGTCACTGACAGGCTCAGTAGGGTGTCAGGATGAGTTCTCTCATCGACGTCCCTTTTGGTCAATACCTGGTAGCCCGTTACGTATGGCTAATACCTCTGACGTGCTAGTGGTTAAATCCACAACCAAGGTGTTGACAAGTCTTTAGAGTCCCCCACAGACAGTTTCTCAAGTTTCGGGCAAAACGCTGTAGAGGCCGTATGGAGATATGGCAGAGTTCGATCATATAGGTGCGGTATTGCACGGATCATGATCGGACGGATAATACTAGCGGGCTATGGTTTAAGCCGGATCCTAGTATTGTACTGTGTAGATTTTGTCCCATTGCATTTGTATTCAGTGGGAATACAAATGCGGGTATGTATATACGGTCGCGGGGTTTTCCTGTAATTTATTACGGGATCAGTTTTTTGAAGTTGCCAGTTTGCATTCCGTTTCGGCCAGTTTTCCTTTGTTCCTTCATGGCCGGACTTTTATGATGAGAGGGGCTAATTTGCATATTTGCAAATTAGCATTGTGGAGGGGGTTTCTTGTAAATGGATGATTATGATGGTTCTAGCATCTTTGCTTTTTCTTTGATCATGGTCTTGTATTTATGAGATGGGATTTGATATGGCCTTTGAATGACTCATTTTCCTCATTATCATCCACTTACTTTTTACATGTTATGATACCATTTTCTCCTCTTGCCTTTTTT
This sequence comes from Agapanthus africanus, assembly GCA_030015575.1. NCBI lineage: Eukaryota > Viridiplantae > Streptophyta > Magnoliopsida > Asparagales > Amaryllidaceae > Agapanthus > Agapanthus africanus. The sequence continues at coordinate 246,733,019 of CM057343.1, read as the reverse complement.
TTTTGGATTGATTTTTCCTCCACCATGAGAAAAAGGGCCGGCCACTACTAGGAAAGAGGGAGATTATTTTTTTGTGTGAAAATTCTTCATCTCATTCTATGCTTGAAAATGAGAGCTCCATTTTTCTCAAAAGTTCTTTCTTCACCTCCATCAAATGGCAACTTCATACCCCAATGAGACAAAGCTTTCTACACTTCATCTACAGCATTTCTTGGACACGTCGGCTTGCCAACTTCGTGCCCGAGTTGCCTCGGTCCAGAGGTGGGAGCCCGTAAAAGAACCCGGCGATGTGGTGCCCCAGATGAAGACCGGAGATTCCGCGAGGAGATCGGGATAGAGGCCGAAGACCGAAGGACACGGATCGCTCGGTATAGCTTTCTACCCATTCTCTAGTTAGCTAGCATTAGTTTAATTGCCCGATCCGGATTTTTAGTGCGCGATAATGCCGGTTTACCAGTTTTGTAAAAGTTTCGTTTCCTCATTCCGGCGTCGGATTGACGGCCGGGGCGCTGCCGTGCACTTACAGGGATCACCCGAAGATTAAAACAACTCATCAGTAGGAATCGGGATCCAACTATGATCGCAAGATAACTTGATGGAATCCACTCACGTTATCACACTCCAGAAGGTATGCGTATGCCTGGCAAGTTTCAGTTTCTTTAGAAACTCCCGATGTGATTTTTACCCCATGCTCTTATGACCTTGACTTTGGCCAACAAATCATAAGTCACATGTCAAGTTCTACCCGTCATTATCCAGGTTAATTTGAACCCACCCGTACCTACCCTTGACTTTGGCCAACAAAGCAGTACGACTGTTCCAAACCAACGCATCTATCTATGCAACAGAAAAGTAACAAATAGCTACCATACACTATGCCTTGACTTTGGCCAACAAACATAGCATGAATACTAAGTGCTACCCGTCTGAAATGACGGAGGGCTACGAATGGTTTTTGGCGAAAAACCTTTAACGTAATGAACTTGATATCATTGAAGGAACCGGATAGCTTTTTATAAAATTATAGTGGCGAAAACCTTTGCTAAAGAGGTCACTCCCGTGAAGGGATCTCAGCTCTTTCCCCGTAGAATGAGGTGCAGGATATTCCAACTGAATACCACGATGCAAAGCAAAAAGGCAATCGGCTATAGTGAATTTATTACCCTGACGCAAACTTCTGTCCAAGGGATCACTCCCGCTGAAGGGATCTTGGCCCTTGCCTCGTCGACTGAGGTGCTGGATATTCATAACCGAATACCACTGTACAAAACAAGAGAGAACGTCCTTGCAATAACAGGTTTTTTGAAAAAATTGTTCCAACAATATCAGAATAGGTTTGTTTAGCTTGCATTGATCCAAATCAATGCAGTCCCATCAATTAATCATACCACAAAAGAACGAAAATACGATGTACATATATGCCATCCGCATTCGCCACTGGGTCCCGTCATCACCCGTTAGGTTACTTAACTAACGACAGAGCAGGGACTGGACTAGCGCGGGTGTAAAACATATACAACATCTACTAGTATATATATCAATATATAGTAATCGCTCAAGGCGTGATAAATGCAACGTCACAGAAATGTAATAAGCATCACAGAACAATACAGATAATCTGGGAGCCCCGGGTTTCAGAGAGCCGCTACTGAAACCCGAAGTTCCCCCGGTCGTATGGATAGCCTGTACAATGAAATCCTAGACCCCTACGGGTGCGGAAAGTTACCCACCAAAACCTGAAGCGAGGCAGCCCCTACAGCAAAGTGAATGGACCATCCAGCACTTTACGGAATCCGGTAACTTGAGTACCCTTCCTTGGGTCAACCTGTACCCCCTACGAGTGCGGCGAATAGCCTGCCAATTCTAGAGTGAAGCCCCCTCCGTCTCAGAGCCATGAGATGCTGGCCCGTTGCCCTCTAGAACCCGGCTATCCGTGCACCCCACCGCGGGGCAATCATAGTACAGAAAGTAAAATATATATACAACGGGTACATCGACCTCAGCCCGGTCGTGCCCTAAAAGAATAATATACAAACAGGCAGTGACGGCAGTCCACATGTCGGACGCTCGCCCCGCAATATCAAATGTACAAATATAACAAAACTGTACTAACATTGCACCAAGCTATCCACCACGACAATCTGCAACATCACAGCACAATACAGAACATCAACGTGAATGTCACGTTCGCAAATCCGTCTAAAAGAGCAATAGCGATTAGACAAGATTTACCGATCAAATGACATTCACGGTCGCAGAGATAATGTAAGTACCGATCAAATGACATTCGATCGACAAAATTTCCTGAAGTGGGCCCCAAGCACAAATCCAGCACTCAAAATAATCTGGGCCAAAACTAAAAATACCAGAAACCCTATTTCCAAGTCAGAGACCACTGTAGAAAATTTGGTGCAGTGATGCTACAAAATGGTGGCGGATCCGCGGCCAAAACATGGGTATGGCCGCGGTTCCGCGGTGCTACTGTAGCATCATGCTACCAAATTTTCTCAGATTTCTTAAAAAAAGCCTGCCTGTTTTTCTACAACACTCAAAATAATTTTTCGAAGACAAAAAATTCGACAGAAACTTCATGAAATGGAATCACAGTTTCGGAAATTTCGTTCGATCGATGTTTTAAATACGTTAGAACAAGCTAGTAAAGGTTCATGGCGTGGCTCTGATACCATGTAAGTCTACGGTAGCGCCCCGGCCGTCGATCCGAGGCCAAAATGCGGAAACGAAAACTTTTTCTAAACTTGAAACCGGTGTTATCGCAGACTTTAATCCCGGATCGAACCATTAACTTATAACTAGCAAACTAGAGAAGGGTTAGAAAAGCTATACCGATCGATCCATGTCCTTCGGTCTTTGGCCACCAACCCAAGCTCCTCGCGGCATCTCCGATCTCCGGTCTTCTCGTCGGAAGGGCACCACATCAATGAGTCTTTTTACGGGCTCCCGCTTCGTCCGAAGCAACTCGGACACGAAGTTTGCTAGCCGACATATCCAAAGTGAAGTAGAGAATGTGTGTGATCACTTTGTCTCAAGCATCCATTGATTCTCAACGCATGAGAGTGTATGGATGGAAGTTGAAGATGATGCCATTAATGGAAATGATGAGCTAGAGGAGGAAGAAGAAGAAGAAGAAGCCTTTTCTTTCTTGTGTGTTCTATGATCAAATGAGAGAGTGAGAGTAAGAATAATACAAGAGCAAACCTTCCCTTGGCTGCCCCCTCTCTCTCTTCTCATCATATCAACCCACAAATCAATCAAAAATATGACACATGCACAAAGAAAGAGACCATGAGTCACCACATGTGCATGTGTCACAATTAATGCTCCTAATCATGACTTTTAGCTCATTGTGTCCATTTGTAAACATTAACCCAAATGTTTACAACAACAAAAAGATACGGCAACATCTAAAGTAAACTCGTAACGGATCACAAGGATACCCCTCACCTGTATATACATACCTGCATCCGCATTCCGACCGAATGCGAATGTGATGAGACTAATGTAATCCAACAAATCTAATACTAGGATCCGGCTTAAACCAAAGCCCTCTAGTATGATCCGCCCGATCATGATCCGTGCACTACCGCACGTATACGATCGAACCCTGCCATATATCATACGGCCTCTACAACGTTTCGCCCGAAACTTGAGAAACTGTCTGTAAGGGACTCTAAAGACTCGTCGATACTCTGGCTGTGGATTTAACCACCAGCACATCAGTGGTACTAGCCGTACGTAACGGGCTACCAGGTATTGACCAAAAAGGAGGTCGATGAGCGAACCCATCCTAACACCTTACTGAGCCTGTCAGTGACAATATCCGTACAGTCCGGTCCGTTCGTCTATGAGCATCGCATGTCGGGCCTAGGGGGTTGGTAAAAGTCAGACCCCTAAAAGCGGTACTCGTGTCGGAGTGTAGCCCAAAACACCCTGAGATACAACTGGAATACCTACCAGTAAATCTCTTGCCTTGGCCAAGGACTTCGTGTAATGGCTCTCCTAGACACAGCGCGATCTCACCCCCAATACCGGGAGAGACGAAACCCCTGCCGATCCGCTTACTGCCTCCATATGGCTCGGGACTGTACCTAACTAAAACCTGTTTGCACGACTCCTTTGAGCCGTGGTAAGGTAGTAATCAAAGCACAGTGGGAACTTACACAAGACAAATGACGATCTCAGGTTGATTAATTAACCTGTACACATGTCACCAGGGAACTGCCATCTGACATCAGGTATAATACCAACTAGTATGTTCCCGGCGAGTCCTGTCCGGTGTACTCATAACCCAATGAGCACATGTATACATCTTAGATGAACCAACTGACACCAATGGCTTGTAAGACCGGCCACCGCCCGTCGTCGGGGTCTCGACTTTATACACTAGTCTTCTAATGGAGTATCGATGCCCAGTCTCGAAAATCCCATGACAAGGGACCACTTTAAGGATGTGCTTATAGACCCCAGCTCCCACGTATATAATCGCCAACATACTGCTGGCCATCAAGCAAGAATCCCAAGGGCTCTATCAACGTGCAATAGTGACCTGTATTGTCATCTAAAGCATGTACACAATGATAAAGATAAACCAGATAGCGTACTATCATCTTGAGTAAGACTGTCCTACCGGTATAGGTCCTCCCTTAATCATTGCAATCACGTGTCTGTGATCCAATAATTGACTCTGAGGGCACTATATCCAATAGAGTGGTCCACAAGTACATCCTTTAATCAGTTCCTAGTTGTGGGAATATCGAGACCGGGGCATCGATATTCCAGAGTAAACTAGTGTGTACGTTTCTTGTCCCTTAGAGGGCGATGGTTGATCCCACAACTATTGGTGTGTGACATCAAAGATTGTACACAGGTACTCATTGGAGAATGGGTACACCGAACAGGACTCGCCGAGGACTCCTATGCGGTAGTATACCTTTCGTCAGATAGCAGTCCTCTGGTGACACTGGTACAGGTTAGTCTGTAGACTCGAGATCGTCATAGAGTCTTGTGTGGCTCCCATTGTGCTTTGATTCCCTCCATACCACGGCTCAAAGGAGTCGAGCAAACAGGTGGATTTTGGGTACAGTCCTGAGTCACATGGAGGCAATGAGCGATAGAAGGGGTTTCATCTCTCCCGGTATTGGGGGTTGATGTTGCGTTATGCTCGATTGGCTATAACTGGAAGACCCTGGCCATGGCTGCTGCTGAGATTTACTGATAAGAGTTATCAGTAGTTTCTCAAACCGTTATCGGCCAGACATCGGCATGACTTATCACGTTATTGGGGCTAGACGTTTACCACCCCTAGACATGATATGCGACATATCAGACGAAGAGACCGGACTGTACGGTAGTGTTACTGATAGGCTTCATGGAGAGTATGGACGAGCTTGCTTGTTGATCTTCATATCGCTCAATACCCGGGTAGCCGTTACGTCCAGCTAGTACCGCTGACAGCCTATAGGTGATTGATGTGATCATCACCTACTGCTGGCATATTGACGAGTCTTTAGAGTCCTACACAGAAGTTTCCTAGTTCAAGCGAAACGAAGTAGGACACATATGTGATATGTGTGGGCCCGATTAAATACGTGTATGTGATACCGTATTGTAATCTGACAGTTATCTGTTATCAGTTCGGTTATATGTGATATAACCAGATTGTCGAATCAAGTGTTGATTTGATAATGTGATATACGGATATATGATATTAGTCGGCCATATGTGATATAACCGGATTATTAAATCAAGTTTTGATTTAATAATGTGATATACATTATACGTGATATAATTATATCTTAACTAATATCATTAGCTCACTAATTATTCTTCTATATTAATATATATGATATATATATATATAATGAAGAATGGCATGATTTCTATTTTTGAGAAAAATAGAAAAAGAAGTGGAAATGATTGCATGGTTGCAAGTATGGGCTTTATTCATAGTTTATTCATCTTGACTCACTATTCAAGCATGGTTGCAATTTTATGTTGCAAAATTCCATGCTTGAATGAGTGGGGGTCAAGAGTTGCCATTCATTCTAGCTCATTCTCAACACTTTGCCATTTTTGCTTGCTTTGCTCCCATGGTTGCTCTCTAGCTTCTTCTTCCTCCTCAATCCCATGGTTCAAGCTTCAACCTTCACATGTGATGTGAACCATGAAACTTGAACACAAACTAGTGAGCAAATTAAACTCTACTTCACCATCACACATTAGATTAGCAATTTGATGTGGAGTGTTGCCTTCACTAATGAGATTAGTGAAGGGTTAGCTTGAGTTTGTGGACTTCGGGTGGATCGTCTTCGGCACGAAGATCACGAAGGAGGTTCGTTCAACTCAAAGAGGAGCCTAGTAGAGTCGCGTGGACTTCAACCCGGATCTATTGAAGAGAATGACTTGAACTACAAAGGTTGTATGCTTTTTTCTTCTCTTGAGTTAATCACATCACAAAGGCAAACCTTTAATAATCTAGTAAAGATCTTGTTAGTATAACTTAGCACCTAATTAAATTTGAATTTGGCATGCTTGATGCCTCTAGAAACTCATGGTGGTGCTAAGGTAGACTTTCATATCCATCGCCCCCATACAGGGTCAAGAAACGTACACACTAGTCTACTCTGGAATATCGATACCCTGTCTCGATACTCCCATGACTAGGAACAATTAAAGGATGAACTTGTGGACTACCCTAGCCCCACTAGTATGATCTGCATCATAGTCCTGGCAGTCAAGTACACATCCTAAGGGTTTTATCAACATGTGAGAGAAAAGATGGCATCATAATACTAGTCTACATGTTAAGATAAAGAGCAACCAGATAGCATATTATCATGTCGAGCAAGAAATTCCTCTCTATATATGTCCAAGCATCCACTATAATATACAATCATGTACAATAATGGCCTCTAGGGCATACATACAACTAACAATACTATCATGTTGAGCTAGAAAGTCCTCTATATATATGTCCAAGTATCCACTATATCATACAATAATGGCCTCTAGGGCATACATATTCCTTACAATCTCCCACTTGCACTAAGGCCAGTTGTTATAGTATCTCATACCCAACATCTCAAAAATCTCTCGAATCGCATTTGGGGTCAGCCTTTGTGAGTGAATCTGCAGTGTTATCCTCTGTGTCAACTCTCCTGACCTCGATCTCCCGGAGATCAACTATCTCCCTGATCAGGTGATACTGCCTAAGAATATGTCTGGATTGCTGATGGGACCGGGGTTCCTAGGCCAAAGCCATAACTCCATTGTTATCACAATACACTAGGTATTGGATGCTCAATGGTAGGAACTTCACTTAGTTCATCTAATGAACTTGTACATCCAGACAGCCTCTTTGGCAGCATCGATGGTAGCGATGTATTTAGCCTTCATTGTCGAGTCAGCTACGGTATCTAGGTTGGAACTCTTCTAAAATACCGTCCATCCACCGAGGGTCAAGAAAATACCCGAGACCGACTCACAGTCGTCCTTATCACTGTGGAAGCTCGAATCGGTAAAGGACTCCACCTGGAGTTCACTGTTACCATACACCAAGAACATTACTTTAGTCCTTCTCAAGTACTTAAGAATGTTCTTCACAGCTATCCAGTGCTTTTCCCTAGGATCTGATTGATACCTACTCACTACACCTAGTGAGTCGGCTACATCCGGTCTCGTACATAACATCGCATACATGATTAACCCGACTGCAGAAGAATAGGGTATCCCTTGTATGTGAGCCCTCTCCAAATCAGTCTTGGGAGACATCTTTTTGGAGAGAGTGAATCCTAAACAAGCGGGTACATTACCAGGCTTAGAATCTTCCATACTAAAACTCTTTTAGTATGGTGTCTATGTACCTGGATTGGGACAATCCCAATATACTCTTAGATCTATCTCTATAGATCTTAATCCCCAGGACGTAGGAGGCATCACCAAGATCTTTCAAAGAGAACTTATGTGATAAGAAGAGCTTGACCGAGTGTAGCATGGGAACACCCTTTCCTATCAAGAGTATGTCATCCACGTAGAATACGAGGAAGACAACCTTACTCTCTACAACCTTGTTGTATATACAAGGTTCATCTATATTTTTGATGAAATCAAACTCTTTGATCGCTTTATCAAAACAGATGTTCCATCTCCGCGATGCCTCCTTTAATCCGTAAATTGATTTAAGCAGCTTGCACATGCTTCCGCTGCTCCCACTGCCTACGAAGCCCTCTGGCTGTGTCATGAACACGCTCTCTTCTAAATCACCATTTAGAAAAGCAGTCTTAACGTCTAACTGCCAGATTTCGTAGTCATGGTATGCAACAATAGCAAGTAGGATCCAGATGGACTTAAAGCATAGCCACTGGAGAAAAGGTTTCATCATAGTCCACATCTGGTCGTTGACGAAAACCTTTTGCAACAAGTCTAGTTTTGAAAGTCTTAACTTTTCCATCTACACCAATTATCTTTCTCAAAGATCCACTTGTTCCCGATGGGTTTTACCCCTTCAAGAGCAACATTCAAAGTCCATACTTTGTTGGTGTACATGGATTCCATCTCAGATCGCATAGCATCCAACCATTTCACAGAGTCGCCACTCGTGATGGCCTACTTGAAACTAGTTGGGTCATCATCTTCCATGATGCAATCCTCACTCCCACGGTATATGAGAAAACCGTAGTATCTCTCAGGTGGATGAAGATCCCTACTAGATCTGCAGAGTGGCTGGGGTTCGTTGGGTACTATTGGATCCTCCGGTTCCACCAAATCATCAGTTCTAGTTTGTTCAGCTGGAACTCTTCCAGTTCTACCTCATTACCACAAATTTCTTTAATAAGAACTTCATTTTCTAAAATTGTAGCATTCCGAGAAACAAACACCTTTTGTTCCTCGGTGTGGTAGAAGATATACCCTCGCGAATGTTTAGAATATCCTACAAACTTGCACAGAATTGACCTTGCCTTGAGCTTGTCCGGATTTTGCTTTCAACATAGACCGGACAACCCCATATCTTAACTCATTTAAGAGATGGTCTCTTCCCATCCTATATCTCATATGGAGTGGTAGGCAACGGATTTGGTCGGAACACTATTCAATAGGAATGCAGCTTTCACAAGTGCATAACCCCAAAAAGAAATAGGCAACTCAGCATTACTCATCATAGAGAGCACCATATCTAATAGGGTGCGATTCCTCCACCCCTATACCATTGTGATGTGGTGTATACGGAGGAGTAAGTTGAGAGAGAATCTCATTCTCTTTTAAATAGTCTCGGAACTCCGTGCTTAAGTATTCTCCTCTTCGATCAAAATGAAGGACATTAATACTTTTACCCGTCTGGTTCTCTACTTCGTACTTATATTTCTTGAATTTCTTAAAAGCTTCAGACTTGTGTTTCAACCGGAACACATGTTCGAATCTTGAGAGATCATCGCTGAATGTAATGAAGTACGAGGAACCATTCCTGGCATTTGTAGACATAGGACTGCATATATCACTATGTATCTGTCCCAAGAGTTCAGTAGCTCTTTCTCCGTGTCCAGTAAACGGAGTTTAGGTCATCTTACCTTTGAGACATGACTGGGAAGTTTCATAAGATGTAAATTCAAACTGATTCAAATATGCATCTTTATGCAACTTAGCTAGTCTTGTCGCATAGATATGACCTAGTTTACAATGCCACAAGTAGGCTTCGTTCATTTTTGAACTTTTCCTCTTGTGTGTGTTCTGTATGCTTAGAACTATGGTTTGATTCAGAACGTATATACCGTTACATAACGTACCAAACCCAATCAACACTTAATTTAGGAAAATGTTCATAACATTTTTCTTTAATGCAAAGTTATATCTTTCTTTATCCAAATAAAGAGATTAATATGATATTGCACATCATCGAGGATACGTAATAACAGTTGTTTTTAGAATCAATGTATTACTACTTAATACAAGGTGATATTCGCCAACTGCTTTGGCTGCAACAATTGCACCATTCCCTACTGCTAGAGACATATCACTTATTCTCAGTTCTCTACCATTCTTTAGCCCATATAACAAATTACATACGCGGGATCCTGATCCGGTATCTAATACCCAGGACATAGAGCAAACTGAGAAACAGTTCTCGGTAACGAACACACCCGGAGAAGATGCATCAGCATGCTTCTTCATCGATCGGGTTGCGTGGGAATCCTGATATTCCCCTATTCCTTGCTCAGACTTATGACAGTCATAAGATAGAGTGGAACCTAGACCAGTATAATAAGTAGGTTCGGTCAATACAACCATATTATTATCTTGATTAAGGTGTTTCATTGGTCGCTACAAGGAGAGAGAGAAGGATAATCACTTTTGTGTGCGCTCTTTTGCAAGATTAGATTGGTTAATATCTTATCTAATCAGGATGTCTCCCACTGTTTTTATCAAATCTTCCTTCAAACTCTAAAAAATAAGATTAGCCGGGATTACTTATATTGTACAAGTTCGCTAACCGGTCAGCCAGGTCAGTGTCGGTACTCCGAGGGAGGTTCCCCGTGCTTTCACACGGACCTAATTAAAATAAACCTCATTTCCCTAGAGGCATAACCCCGTTGACACCTTTCTAGACACCTACTGGATTAGGTAATTGTAAAGTGCAAAACTTTCCCAGGAGTAACTCTTACTTGCAGTGGGTATCTGGATCCAACTATCATATAGAAGATATGCAATCTCATTGCAAATTTCAACACTTGAAATTCCCAATTTTGATTTTACCCCATGCAATTTATGACCTTGACAAGGTCAACAAACCATAAACCGCAAGTCAAGTTCAACCCGTTCATTTCTTGATTGAATTAAACCCACCCGCACGACCCTTGACAAGGTCAAAAAGGCCGTACGACTATCCTAATCCAATCGCATCGCATGCTGGCAGATAAGCACTAATCAGCTACCGCACACTATGTCTTGACAAGGTCAACAAACGTAACAGAATACTAAATAGTACTTATCTGAAATGACGGAGAGCTACGCAGATTTTTAAGAAAACCATGAGCGTAATTGATATCGTTGTAGAATCTAGTGATTTGGAGTGTTTTAAGCTCCGTTTTGAAAATCGAATAGTTTTGTAGCGTTTGCTAGTTTTGCTAAAGAGATCACTCCCAGTGAAGGGATCTCGGCTCTTTCCTCATCGAATGAGGTGCTGGTAATTCTACAAGGAATACCACTATGCAAAACAAGAACTAGTGCAGCTGGAAAAACAAATCAAGTGGGTTGTAGCATTTGCTAGTTTCGCTAAAGAGGTCACTCCCGGTGAAGGGATCTCGGCTCTTTCCTCATTGAATGAGGTGCTGGATATCCATCAAGGAATACCACTATGCAAAGAAAGAACTAAAGCTACCTATTTATAAAAATCTAATTCTACAATATCTTTAGGTTTATTTTCTTTTCATTAATCTGATTAACGAAATCCCATCATTTAATGTTTCCTAAACATCACAGAAAAACGAAACGAAAATAGAACGTACGCTTATCCCTCAGCATTCGCCATGGGGCCCCGTCATGCACCGTTAGGTTACTTAACTAACGGCATAGCGGGGGCTGGACTAGCGCGGGTGCAAAACATAAGCAACGTTTATTATATATCATATATATAATATAACATTCGTCTCACGCGGTTATATGATCACATCACAGAACCAAGCAGCAGAAACAACATATGAAATATTGGATATATTAGGATGTCCGTGTTTTAAATTTAGCCAGTAATGTAAAACACGGATTCCACAGTCGTGATAAATAGCCAAACCCACATCCTATAGACCCCTACGAGAGCGGTAAGTAACCCTGCCAATTCTAGAGTTAGGAGACCCGGTCTCAACTCCTTGAGATGGTCTCCCACTGGACTCCAGAACCCGGCTACTTGTGCCCCCTGTCATGGGTCTATCCTAATGCAGAAAAGTAAATAATATACATCAGTGGTGACATCATCCTCAACCCGGAAGTGCCCCAATAAAAGAATATTACATACAGATTTTACATGAATGAAAATAAAAACTCTCATCTCATATAAAAAACCCCGGCTATTCAATCACGACGATCCAATAAAACATATCACAGCAACACATAATAACACATATCATCAACGTAAGTAAATACGCATATCCCGAATGTCGTTGACATATAGCAACGAGATTTAGGATATCCCACAAATTACAGTTACAGTCGCAAAAAAGAAATGAAAAACTACAATAATTAGAATCTGCATTTCCTTAAACATCATAAACCCGGAATATCTCATATTCCGGACTTCATGCCTAACTTATAAACCTTGTATTTTAGTCTAAAATTGAAAACACTTTTCAATAAACTGTCGGATAATTCAACAAGATTCCCGACTAAGTGATCGCGTACTATACGCAATTGCGACAAAGTTTTGATCCGAATCAAAATTCCGTGGCAATCGATCAAATGAGACTAAACGGCTAGATTTACAATATGCTAACTAGTTTTCACAAAACTAATTATTCCGGATTCTAACAATTATATCACATCAAGATCTATACGACGTTAAATATTTCGATCGATTTAACAAGCACCCACAAAATCCAGAGACTCAGCAACTTGAGTATCATTAAAAACATCCAGAAAGTGACAAGTGATCAAATAGAGCAGCACAAGAAAAACTGAAACCACAAACCCACTAACCTGCCGCGGAACCGCGGCCAAACATGAGGTTTGGCCGCGCTTCCGCAGCCGTTCATTGGATTGGGTGTTCAAATTTCTTTAGGCTCCATTTAATACCCTGCACGATTTTTTGAATATTTTTAATCACGAAAATTCCAACTCTTGAAAAATTCAACAGAAAGTGGCTAAATTGGCCATTTCGAAAACCGATCGAGTATTTTAACACCGTAAAGACCTACCCAAATGTCCTAGCTTGGCTCTGATATCATGAAAGTCTACCATGAGGTTTTAGTAGCATCAAACATGCCAAATTCAAAAATTTTAAGTGCTAAGTTAGATTAACAAGATCTTTAACTAGAATATTAGGGTTTTAACTTATTATGATATCAAATATAAAGAGAAGGAATGATAGCTACAACCTTTGATGACCGTGTCCTTCTCTTCTAAAGCTCCGGGATGCAGTCCACGCGACTCTATTAGGCTCCACTTCAAGTTGAACGTGCCTCCTTCGTGATCTTTGCGCCAAAGACGATCCACCCGAAGTCCCTCTAGCTCAAGCTACCTCTTCACTAAACAATCTTTAGTGAAGGAAACACACTACACTTGATTGCTAATCAAGTGTAGGATGGTGAAGTAGGGGTGTTGGTTTGCTCACTAATATGTTCAAAAATCAATGGTTCATATCACATGTGAGGGGTTGGATTTTTGAAACAACTAGAGGAAGAAGAAGAAGAGAGCAAGAGAGAGTGTGAGCTGAACTCAAGGAAAAATGAGCAAAGACTAAGTATGGTTCATGGCTCTCACTACACTTATTGAAGCATACAATATATTCAAATAATATATTGCACCATACTTCAATAGTGCCAACAAATGAAATAAAATAATCCATGAACCATGCTATGCACCATTCCCTCCATATCTCTTAATTTTCCACCTCATTTCTATTTATCACAAAAATAGAAAAGCAATGCCATGCTTAATATATATTTATATATATATCATATATATTTATATATATATCATGCAGGGTTCCTAGACACTCTCAAGAGGTCTCACAAGGCATCAACCATGCCAATTTCAAATTTTAACGGTGCCGAGAAACCCTAATACGGATCGTTGGCTAGAATTCTAGGCGAAAAAGAAACTAGTTAACACTTAACTACAAGAATACGGAAATACAACCTTTGTAGATCCGGTGCTCCACCTCCATAGCTCCGCAATGAAGTCCTCTCGCTGTCCAAAACAAATTCCGGGCTCTAGCGTCGGCTTCATCGGAGAATAGGCGAGCTAGGTCGTCGATGTCCATGCCGAAGATGATCTACGTCGAAGCATCGCTAGATCAAGCTCTCACTTCACCAAGTCAAGAAACTTGTGAAGAAAACACACTCTACTACTTGGCAAGAGGTAGAGGATGAAGAAATAGGAAGTGGGTAGACTTTAGAATTGGATTTCTCACTTGTTTTCATCAATCACCATTGATGAAGTAAGCTTCTTCATGTGATGAAGAAGAAGAAGAAGAAAGAAATGAATATTATAAGTTAATTTAAATCCAAAAGAAATATGAATACTTATCATATTCAAACCATGGTAATGTGTAGAGAGTTAATCATGGTTAAATGGAATGGTTAGGGTTAAGCATGAGACAAAATGGTCACTTGGTCAAAGTCTTCAAGAAGCTTCAACAACAAACAAAGTTAGCCACCATTTTCTTTTCATGCTTATCATTTACAAAAATGAATAAACAAATAAATAAATGAATAAGAAAATGAAAAACAAAACCCTAACCATTTAAATAACCATGGTTCAATCTTTACACAAACTCAAGTAAGCATGTATCATCAAACATGATACAATCAAGTGCACAAAAGTATATCACATATACAACTTGTGAACTTCAAGTGAGAAAATCAATTTAAAGTGAACCAATACTAGTTAATGCAAAGTAATATATCAAATATATAATTATACATTAAATCATTAAATCAACACTTGATTCAATGATCCGGTCATATCGCATATAACCAACTAGTATCCAATGTATCGGCTTATCGAATCAATCCTTGAATCGATAACTAGGTCATATCGCATACAACCAGTCGATACATTCATCGCGAGAATGGAATACGGTATCACATACACGCATTATTCTCGGTCCCGTACATATCTCATATGCGCTCCTATTTCGTTTCGCTTGAGCCAGGAAACCTCTGTGTAGAACTCTAAAGACTCGTCAATACGCCGGCAGCAGATGATGATCATATCAAACACCCACAAGCCGCAAGCGGTCTGCTAAACGTAACGGCCACCCGGGTATTGAGCGATCAGAAGATCGACGAGCAAGCCCGCTCACACTCCAGTGAATCCAACCAGTAACACTACCGTACAGTCCGGTCTGATCGTCTGATATGTCGCATATCTCGCCTAGGGGTGGTAAACGTCAGACCCCAATAGCTCGATAAGTCGTGTCGATATGAGGTCTATAACAACTCGAGAAACTACTGGTAACACTTACCAGTATATCTCAACAACCCTGGCCAGGGATTTCCTGTTATAGCCAATCGAACACAGCACAACATCAACCCCCTATACCGGGAGAGACGAATCCCCTCCTATCGCTCATTGCCTCCATGTGACTCGGGACTGTACCCAAAAACCACCATTTTGCACGCCCTCTTGGACGTGGTAAGATGGAAATCAAAGCACAGTGGGAACCACACAAGACTCTATGACGATCTCGGGTCAACAGACTACTCTGTACCTGTGTCACCAGAGAACTGCCATCTGACGTGAGGTATAATACCATCTGGGAGTTCTCGGCGAGTCCGTCCAGTGTACCCAGTCTCCACTGAGCACCCGTATATCATCTCTGATGTCAAACACCGATGGATATGGGATCATCCATCGCCTATCTGTATGGGGTCGAGAAGGTATACGCTAGTCTACTCTGGTATATCGATGCCCCGTCTCGATACACCTACGACTAGGGACTTTGAAGGATGTACTTATAGACTATCTGTCCCCACTAGTATGATCTGCATCATAGTCCAGGTAGTCAAGTACACATCCTAAGGGCTTTACCAACATGTAACAGAGAGACAATCAGTATACATGTTAAGGTAAAGAGTAACCAGATAGCATACTATCATGTCGAGCAAGAAAGTCCTCCCTATATATGTCCCAGCATCCACTACAATATACATCCTATGTACAGTAATGGCCCCTAGGGCATACATATAACTAACATATCATATATATATATATATATATATATATATATATTTAAGTAAATATTTAGTGAGCTAATAATATTAGTTAAGATATAATTATATCAAATATAATATATATCATATTATTAAATCAACACTTGATTTAATTATCCGGTTATTGTAAGTCCGCGGCGGCGTCCCGACCGTCAATCCGACGCCGGAATGCGGAAACAAAACTTTTCTAAAAACTAGAAACCAGTACCACCGCGCACTAAAATCTTGGATCGGGCCATTAACCTAACTCCAGCAAACAAGAAAAGGAGTAAAGAAGCTATACCAAGCGATCCGTGTCCTTCGGTCTTCGCCTCCACTCCGATCTCCTCGCGGAATCTCCGGTCGTCACCTCCTCGTCGAAACGGGCACCACATCGCCGGGTTCTTTTACGGGCTCCCACCTCTGGACCGAGGCAACTCGGGCACGAAGTTGGCGAGCCGACGTGCCCAAGAAATGCTGTAGGCTAGTGTACGAGGCTTGTCTCAAGTGGGTAGTGAAGTTGCCTTTAGGATGTGAGTAGAGAATGAACAATGGAGAGAGGTTTGGAATTTTTGGCAAGCAAAGAATGAGATGTATGTTTTTCCCACCACCACAAAATTAATCTCCCTCTCTCCTCCCACAAGTGGCCGGCCCCTCTCTAAAAATGGTGTGGATAAAATGCAATAATGCAAGAAGGAATATGTATGATAAAATGAGAAGGAAAAAAGTCACTCCATTTTCCAATCAATCCTATCTCAATCCATCATAATAAATGCAAGTGAAAAGATGCAAAGAGAATCTCATGATGGTAGAACCATCATGAAGCCACACATTTACAAAGGACCCCCTCCACAAATACTAATTTGCACAATTGCAAATTAGCCCTCCATCGGAAAAGTCCGGCCGGGAAGGAACAAAGGAAAACTGGCCGGAACGGAATGGAAACTGGCAACTTAAGAAAACGTGATCCCGTAATAAATTACAGGAAAACCCCGCTACTGCATATACATGCCCGCATTTGTACTCCCACTGAATACAAATGCAAAGAGACAAAATCTACACAGTCCAATACTAGAATCCGGTTTAAACCAAAGCCGGCTAGTAAAATCCGTCCGATCACGATCCGTGCAATACCGCACGTATCTAATCGAACCCTGCCATATCTCCATACGGCCTCTACAGCGTTTCGCCCGAAACTTGAGTAACTGAGTGTGGTGGACTCTAAAGACTCGTCAATACTATGGCTGTAGATTTAACCACTAGCACGTCAGAGGTATTAGCCATACGTGACGGGCCACCAGCTATTGACCAAAAGGGACGTCGATGAGCGAACTCATCCTGACACCCTACTGAGCCTGTCAGTGACAATATCCGTACAGTCCGGTCCGTTCGTCTATGAGCATCGCATGGCGGGCCTAGGGGGTTGGTGAAAGTCAGACCCCCAATAGCGGTACAAGTCGTGTCGGAGTGAAGCCCAGAACACCCTGAGATACTACTGGAATACCTACCAGCAAATCTCCTGCCTTGGTCAAGGACTTTTCATGTTCTAGCTCTCCTAGACACAGCGTGACCTCACCCCCAATACCGGGAGAGACGAACCCCTGCAGATCCGCTCACTGCCTCCATGTGGCTCGGGACTGTACCCAACTAAAACCTGTTTGCACGTCTCATTTGAACGTGGTAGGGTAGTAATCAAAGCACAGTGGGAACTCACACGAGACAAATGACGATCTCAGGTCGATGAACTAACCTGTACACATGTCACCAGGGAACTGCTATCTGACATCAGGTATAATACCAACTAGCAGATTCCCGGCGAGTCCTGTCCGGTGTACTCATAACCCAATGAGCACTTGTATACATCTTAGGTGAACCAATTGACACTAATGGCTTGTGAGACCGGCCACCGCCCCTCGTCGGCGTCTCGACTGTATACACTAGTCTACTCTGGAGAATCGATGCCCTGTCTCGAAACTCCTACAACTAGGGACCTTTTAAGGATGTGCTTATAGACTCCAGCTCTCACGTATATGATCGCCCTCATACTGCTGGTAGTCAAGCAAGAATCCTAGGGCCTCTATCAACGTGCAATAGCGACTCGTAAGGTCACCTAAAGCAGTACACGATGATAAAGATAAACCAGATAGCATACTATCATCTCGAGTAAGACTGTTCAACTGGGACAGGTCCTCCCTCAATCATTGCAATCACGTGCCTGTGATCCAATAATTGACTCTGAGGGCACTATCTCCAACAATCTCCCACTTGCACTCAAGGCTAATTATTGCGATGTCGCATACTCACAGCCCGTGTGATACCGAACACCCAACTCCTCTACTAGTCAGTCTCACAAAGCTCGTTTGCGAAACTATTGCGTTCGAGGAATAGCCTCAGTGAGTGGATCCGCTCTGATGTTTCTTTCTATGTCTCTCTATATCTCAAGTTCGCGGAGAAAGCCATCTCCCGAAATGAGCAATACCTGTCTTAGAATGTCTGGATGTCTGATTGGACCTAGTTCATAAATGAACTCCAAATCCAAACTTCTTAGACTGTATCGTCAACTGAACTTAATCAGTATCCTGCGCCATCCTTCCCTCAGTATCCGCCTGGACCACCTGTCCAAAATACTGCCCCTCGTCAGAGGGAAAACTATAACTCTGACGACCACTCTGTCGTCGATGTCACCTTGGAAGCCTGGAGTGATAACCGTCTCCTAAAGGAGGCTGTCGTTATCATATCCCTAGAACATCCACTTATATTCTAAAACTGCTTCCGACTATTTCCCGGGATTGGATCAATATCAACTTATTGCATCTACTGCAAGAACAACATCTGGTGTGGTACTTGACCTCTCATGATCAACTCAATTGCCTAAGCAAGTGATCTGCCAATCATGAGTATCCCTCTCCCCTTTAGTCTGTAAGACACCTTTAGAGAGGGTGACTCCATCACCTGCAGGTATACTACCATGCCAGGAGTCGTCCAATCTAAATACTCATAGAATGCTGTCTAAGTACTCAGATTAGGAAACTACCCAAATCTAGATCTAAAACCATAGATCTAGTAACCAGAATGTTTGATATAATATCCAAGTTCTGTGTGGAGAAACTACTGTGTGACAACCAAAGTATAACCGATCGTAGTATAGGAATATCACTTCCTACTCTGTGTATGTCATCCAAATACAAGGACATCACACCCTACTACCTTCTTAATAGATCCATCCCCTATTCTGATGAAGTCAAACCTATGACTGTCACGTCAGAAATAGATGATCTATCTCCGCTATATCTGCTTTAGTCTATAAATAGACATAAGCCACCTGTCCACCAATGCTTCCGCTGCTCCCACTGACCACGACAACCCTCAGGAAAAGTCATAAAGACGTACACTTCTAAAGCTAGTTTAGAACGACGCTATACTCATCCTCCTTCCGGGTCTCACGGTCTGGAACAACAACAATGGCAAGTCTGGATAAACAAGAACCTCCCTGCCACCGTCCCTGAGCATACCGAAGTACCTCTCGGGTGCCTGAGGTTACCCACCATATCTGCGGAGTGGCCAATGGAATGTCAAACCAGATTGAATCTTTAAGTTCTTATCAAATCTTCAGTAATCGTTTGCGGTTCTGGAATCACTTCCAGTTCTACCATACTCCCACTACTGTTTTCTGAAAAAATCCATTTTTATTAAAACTGTGGTGAGTCAAGAACAATATCACTATTGATCTTCCAAATGGTAGAAAGTCAACCCTCGTCATAGCCCGGGTCAACCCACAAACAGCCATTACAGAAACGTGCCTTGAGTTGTCCAGAGTCTGGTTTTAAGCATAAGTCGGACAACTCCCCGTATCTTAACAATGTCAAGATATGAACTGTTCTATATCCAATAAGGAATAGAGGCACTGATTTAATTAAACCAGATTCAAATCATGCAGCTGTCACCAGTGCATGTCAACTAAATGGAAGGAGGCCGATCAGCGTCACTCAACTTAGGAGTACTTCCAATTATGAGTAACCAGAAAGAGAAGCAAGTTCTCTTAATCATTACTATCAACTGAATACCATACACAAGTATCTACATCTTTGATCACCTTGAAGAATCCTGATACTTGCAATATCTGGTTCTCTACTTTATTCTTATACCTATAACTCCTCAAAATTTAGACCTTGCATTTCTACGAAACACGTGTCTAAGAACTAGAGAAGTCATAAGTAAACAGAATATAGTACGAGGACCTACCCCTCTGTCCTAATGGACACTGGACAATATACAATACTCTGTATAAGTCCCCTGAGTCTAATAACTCATTCACTGTGTGTCGTAGGTTGAAAACTGTACTTATGGTTAAGAAGAATTACACCGCTGTTCAATGCTCCTTACCTAACCATCTACTGATATAGGTAAATGTCATAGACATAATTTCAAAAAGGTATATCTCACTCTATAAAAATAGACGTAAAGATATATCAATTTGAAATTGGTGCATAACAACGGATATTCAAAACCAAATATTTGTCGTCCGGCAAACAACCCAGGTGACTTCCTCAAATATCACCAATTACAACGAATCCCGATATAATGAGGATGATCACCTAATTCCCATTAACTTACTCCCTCTCATCATCTGTAAAACCATACAGATGTGAGAATCATACCTGGTAAATACATACCCTGGAGCAAGTGTCTAATTGGGAAATCAGTTTTCTATTAACAGTACACAGTAATACTGAAACATTGAAATATTTCGATGGGGTATCCGGGTATTCCTAGTAATGCCTCTTCCATTATCCAGATTCACAACTGTAACCGTATAATTCTTTGCAACCTCTCCAAATCTCTTTATATGTCTTTAGTCATTACCTTCTGCACACCCTCTTAGGCTAAATGGTTTTCTTCCTTCCCTACCGTTCGGCACCAGCCTATGGTTTGGAAGAAGACTATCCAATAAGCATAATGGGTGTACTGTCCTAATCCTAGGAACACTCGCAATGCGAGAGAAGGTGAAGATAAAAGACAACCGAATAAACCTTATTCCTATTTCTCCTGAACCAGGATCCATCCCCGAACTGGAACAAGTTCCTTTCGAGTTCGTATATAACCATACGATGGATTATCCAATAAACTTGGGATTTTCGTAGTGATACGGAGTGTCCTGGAGAAATATAAAGGTGATTTAGGATTGGTGAAGAAATACTTGGTTTGGTCATGAATAGCAGTCGCAATTTACTTTGCTCTCTTACTAATCCTTTTCTTTGTCTTTACATAATAGCTTCTGTACACCATCATTATGCTAATTGGTTTTCTTCATTCCCCACCATTCAGCACCAGCCTAAGGTTTGGAAGAAGACTATCCAATTTGCATAATAGGTGTACTGTCCTAATCCAGGGAACACTCGCAACCTGAGAGAAGGTAAAAGGAAAAGACAACTGAATAGTCCTATTCATTTTCTCCAGAACCAGAAACCATCCTCGAATAAATTCCTTCGAGTTCGTATATAACCATACGATGGTTTTGTCCAATGGAAGTGGACGTTCGTAGTAATACGGGGTGTCCTGGAGAAAAGGGTAAAAGTAGGAGTAGCAATGAGGTTTGCAACTCTGACAATCCAAAAGCCAGTGTTAAGAAGGTTCGGTCAACTTAGTCACTGAGTCAAAGTCTAGGGTCGGGTCAATGGTCGCTGCCAAAGAGAGAGAGAAAAGAAACACTCAGCGTGCACTCTAACCTAGATCAGAATGGTTATCACTTTATCTAATCTGGAACCTCCCACTGTAACGTCAAATTCTTCCCCAAATCTGAAAGAAGAATTAGCCGGGATCACCCGAGGAGTAAACCAACTCATCAGTGGGAATCGGGATCCAACTATCATCGCATGATAACGTGACAGAATCCGCTCACGTTATCACACTCCAGAAGGTATGCGCATATCTGGCAAGTTTCAGTTTCTTTAGAAACTCCCGATGTGGATTTTTGCCCCATGCTCTTATGACCTTGACTTTGGCCAACATATCATAAGTCACATGTCAAGTTCTACCCGTCATTCTCCAGGTTAATTTGAACCCACCCGTACATACCCTTGACTTTTGCCAAAATAATAGTATGACTGTCCCAAACCAACGCATCTATCTATGCTGCATATGAATACCCAACAGCTACCAAACACTGTGCCTTGACTTTGGCCAACATACACAGCTTGAATACTATTGACTATCCATATGAAACGACGGAGGGCTACGAATGGTTTCTGGCGAAAACCATTAACGTAATGAACTTGATATCGTTGAAGGAACTGATAGCTTTATAAAAATATAGTAACGAAAACCTTTGCTAAAGAGGTCACTCCCGGTGAAGGGATCTCGGCTCTTTCCCCGTAGGATGAGGTGCAGGATATTCCAACTGAATACCACGATGCAAAGCAAAAGTAATCGGCTATAGTGAAGTTATTGCCCTGACGTAAACTTCTGTCCAAGGGGTCACTCCCGGTGAAGGGATCTCGGCCCTTGCCTCGTCGACTGAGGAGCAGGATATTCCAACTGAATACCACTGTGCAAAACAAAAGAGAACGCCCTTGCAATAACAGCTTTTTGAAAAGTGTTCCAACAACATCAGAATAAGTTTGTTTATCTTGCATTGATCCGAATCAATGTAGTCCCATCAATTGATCACACCACAAAAGAACGAAAATAATGATGTACATATATGCCATCCGCATTCGCCACTGGGTCCCGTCATCACCCGTTAGGTTACTTAACTAACGACAGAGCGGGGACTGGACTAGCGCGGAAGCAAAACATATACAACATCTACTAGTATATATATAATATATAATTTTCGCTCAAGGCGTGATAAAATGCAACAGCACAGAAATGCAACCAGCATCATAGAACAATACAGATATCTGGGATTCCCGGGTTTCATAGAGCCGCTACTGAAACCCGGCGTTCCCCTGGTCGTGTGGATATCCTGTGCAATGAAAATCCTAGACCCCTACGGGCGCGGCAAGTCACCCTCCAAAACTTGAAGCGAGGCAGCCCCCTTCAGCAACGTGAATGGACCACCCAGCACTTCACGGAATCCGGTAACTTGGACACCCCTCCTGGGTTAACCTATACCCCCTACGAGTGCGGCGAATAGCCTGCCAATTCTAGAGTAAAGCCCCCTCTTTCTCAACGCCATGAGATGCGGGCTCGTTGCCCTCTAGAACCCGGCTATCCGTGCACCCCTCCGCGGGGCAATCCTAGTACAGAAAGTAAAATATAAATACAACGGGTACATCGACCTCGACCCGGTCGTACCCCAAAAGAATAATACAAACAGGCAGTGACGGCAGTCCACATGTCGGACGCTCGTCCCGCAATATCAAATGTATATATAAAAAAAAACTGTACTAACATTGCATCCAGGCTATCCCCCACGACCAATCCGCAACATCACAGCACAAACACAGAACATCAACGTGAATGCCACGTTCGCAAATCCGTCTAACCGGGCTATAGCAGTTAGACAGGATTTACCGATCAAGTGACATTCACGGTCGCAGATATAATGTAAATACTATGAACTAATATGTTTAAAACATCCGATCGATCAAAATTTTACCAAGTGGGCCCCAAGCATTACTATAGCACATAAAGAAATTCTGGGCCCAAAAAGAATATACCAAAACCCCTATTTTCAGCCCAAAAGCCCACTGCAAAAAATTGGTGAAGTGAAGACTCAATACTGCGGCGGAACCGCAGCCAAATAGTGGTTATGGCCGTGGTTCCGCGGTCGTATGGAGGGATCAGACTACCAAATTTTCACAGTGTTCTTAGAATTCCATGTATATCATTCTGCAACAACCTGAAAAAATTTTGGAGCTAAAAAAATTTCGACAGAAAGCACATGGAATGAAAATGCGGTTTTGGGATAAATGTTCGATCGAAGTTTTAAACACACTAGACCAAGCTAGGCTAAGTTAATGGCGTGGCTCTGATACCAATGTAAGTCCGCGGCGGCGCCCCGGCCGTCAATCCGACGCCGGAATGCGGAAACGAAACTTTTCTAAAAACTAGAAACCGGCACCACCGCGCACTAAAATCCCGGATCGGGCCATTAACCTAACTCCAGCAAACAAGAAAAGGAGTAAAGAAGCTATACCAAGCGATCCATGTCCTTCGGTCTTCGCCTCCACTCCGATCTCCTCACGGAATCTCCGGTCATCACCTCCTCATCGAAACGGGCACCACATCGCCGGGTTCTTTTACGGGCTCCCACCTCTGGACCGAGGCAACTCGGGCACGAAGTTGGTGAGCCGACGTGCCCAAGAAATGCTGTAGGCTAGTGTACGAGGCTTGTCTCAAGTGGGTAGTGAAGTTGCCTTTAGGATGTGGAGTAGAGAATGAACAATGGTGAGAGGTTTGGAATTTTTGGCAAGCAAAGAATGAGATGTATGTTTTTCCCACCACCACAAAATTAATCTCCCTCTCTCCTCCCACAAGTGGCCGGCCCCTCTCTAAAAGTGGTGTGGATAAAATGCAATAATGCAAGAAGGAATATGTATGATAAAATGAGAAGGAAAAAAGTCACACCATTTTCCAATCAATCCTATCTCAATCCATTTTCCAATCAATCCTATCTCAATCCATCATAATAAATGCATGTGAAAAGATGCAAAGAGAATCTCATGATGGTAGAACCATCATGAAGCCACACATTTACAAAGGACCCCCTCCACAAATACTAATTTTCACAATTGCAAATTAGCCCCTCCATCGGAAAAGTCCGGCCGGAAAGGAACAAAGGAAAACTGGCCGGAACAGAATGCAAACTGGCAACTTCAGAAAATGTGATCCCGTAATAAATTACAGGAAAACCCTGCTACTGCATATACATGCCCGCATTTGTATTCCCACTGCAGATGCAAAGAGACAAAATCTACACTATCCAATACTAGGATCCGGCTTAAACCAAAGCCGGCTAGTAAAATCCGTCCGATCACGATCCGTGCAATACCGCACGTATCTGATCGAACCCTGCCATATCTCCATACGGCCTCTACAGCGTTTCGCCCGAAACTTGAGTAACTGAGTGTGGTGGACTCTAAAGACTCGTCAATACTATGGCTGTGGATTTAACTACTAGCACGTCAGAGGTATTAGCCATACGTGACGGACCACCAGCTATTGACCAAAAGGGATGTCGATGAGCGAACTAATCCTGACACCCTACTGAGCCTGTCAGTGACAATATCCGTATAGTCCGGTACGTTCGTCTATGAGCATCGCATGGCGGGCCTAGGAGGTTGGTGAAAGTCAGACCCCCAATAGCGGTACAAGTCGTGTCGGAGTGAATCCCAGAACACCCTGAGATACTACTAGAATACCTACCAGCAAATCTCCTGCCTTGGCCAAGGACTTTTCATGTTCTGGCTCTCCTAGACACAGCGCGACCTTACGCCCAATACCAGGAGAGACGAACCCCTGCAGATCCGCTCACTGCCTCCATGTGGCTCGGGACTGTACCCAACTAAAACCTGTTTGCACGTCTCCTTTGAGCGTGGTAGGGTAGTAATCAAAGCACAGTGGGATCTCACACGAGACAAATGACGATCTCAGGTCGATGAACTAACCTGTACACATGTCACCAGGGAACTGCTATCTGACATCAGGTATAATACCAACTAGCAGGTTCCCGGCGAGTCCTGTCCGGTGTACTCATAACCCAATGAGCACCTGTATACATCTTAGGTGAACCAACTGACACCAATGGCTTATGAGACCGGCCACCGCCCCTCGTCGGGGTCTCGACTGTATACACTAGTCTACTCTAGAGAATCGATGCCCTGTCTCGAAACTCCCACGACTAGTGACCTTTTAAGGATGTGCTTATAGACTCCATCTCTCACGTATATGATCGCCCTCATACTGCTGGTAGTCAAGCAAGAATCCTAGGGGCTCTATCAACGTGCAATAGTGACTCGTAAGGTCACCTAAAGCAGTACACGATGATAGAGATAAACCAGATAGCATACTATCATCTCGAGTAAGACTGTTCTACTGGGACAGGTCCTCCCTCAATCATTGCAATCACGTGCCTGTGATCCAATAATTGACTCTGAGGGCACTATCTCCAACAGTTATATCACATATAACCGGCTAATAACATTTATCTGTATATCACATTATCAAATCAACACTTGATTCGATAATCCGGTTATATCACATATAACCTGACCGATATCAAATAACTGCCAGATTAGAATACGGTATCATATACTCGAATTTAATCAGGCCCCGCACATATCACATATGTGCCCACTTCATTTTGCTTGAACCAGGAAACTTCTGTGTGTGTCACGATCTGAAATATTAGCTCATGACCAGCACTTAAATCACGCAACGTCTAAAGGCATAACGTAATTCAAGTAAGCTGAAACCCAGAAATCTAAACCTTTTTAAGAAAATAAAGGAGGTGAAGTTTTGAAATAAAGATATAATGAAATCACGTTTTCTTAATGCATAGAAAAGGTGTAAGTGCACGGCGGCGCCCCGGCCGTCAATCCGACGGCCAAATGCGGAAGCGGTGATAAACTTAAATTTTGCGGACTTAGCAAACCGGCACCACCGCGCACTACACACCCGGATCGAACCATTAACAAGTCTAAGCTAACTACAAGATAGGGAAGAGAAGTATACCGACAGATCCGAGTCCTCCGGTCTTCTCGTCGTCGTCCCGATCTCCTGCGGAATGTCCCGTCTCCTCCTCGTCGCCGGAAGTGCACCACATCGCCTACTTCTTTTACGGGCTCCCACCTCAATGCCGAGGCAACTCGGGCACGAAGCCGGCTACTCGACGTGCCCAAGATTTGTTGTAGAATGTGTGAAGAACCATGTCTCACTTTGGGTTTGTGGAATTGCCTTTTTAGTGGAGGAAAAGAACTTGGAATTTTGGAGAGTCTTGTTGTGTGATTTTTGGAGCATGAAGAGAACCAAAAATGCCACACCAAAAATCAATCCACCCCCCACAAGGGATGGCCGGCCCATGTAAATCAAAGAGAGAGGGAAAAGTCAAGGGGGAGGTGACCATATCAATCATGCAAGAGAGAGAGAGAGGAATGGTTATCATAAGGAATAATGAT
The DNA here is from genome assembly GCA_030015575.1 of Agapanthus africanus. NCBI lineage: Eukaryota > Viridiplantae > Streptophyta > Magnoliopsida > Asparagales > Amaryllidaceae > Agapanthus > Agapanthus africanus. The sequence goes on along the minus strand of CM057343.1, from coordinate 246,705,985 downwards.
CACAAAGAAACACCAACACTCAACAACCAAATCATGCAAAGAAATGATCACCAAAAGAGAACCTCACTCCACCACAATCATCATGAAAACCATGTCATATGAAAGTCAAGCCATGATGGAGAAGTCAAGAAGTCAAGGTCAAGGAATGGCTATCATGATGCAACAAAAAGCAAAAGCCCCCTCCACAAATACTTATTTGCAACAATGCAAATAAGCCCTCCTCCACCAATCTTCGGCCAATGAACGGAACAATGGAAATTGGCCGAAACGGAAAGCAAACTGGCAATTCCAGAAAACTGGTCCCGTAATAAACTACAGGAAAACCCCGATACTGTGCATACACACCCGCATTTGTATTTCGACCGAAATACAAATGCAATGAGACAAAATCTACACTGTACTATACTAGGATCCGGCTTAAACCAAAGCCGGCTAGTAATATCCGTTCGATCCCGATCCGTGCAATACCGCACGTATCTGATCGAACCCTGCCATATATCCATACGGCCTATAGTACAAACTGTCCGATCCTGATCCGTGCAATACCGCACGTATCTGATCGGACCTTGCCATATCTCCATACGGCCTCTACAACCTTTCGCCCGAAAGCTGAGTAACTGAATGTGGGGGACTCTAAAGACTCGTCAACACCTTGGTTGCGGATTTAACCGCTAGCACGTTAGAGGTATAAGCCAATACATAACGGGCTACCAGGTATTGACCAAAAGGGACGTCTGTGAGCGAACTCAGCCTGACACCCTACTGAGCCTGTCAGTGACAATATCCGTACAGTCCGGTCCGTTCGTCTATGAGCATCGCATGGCGGGCCTAGGGGGTTGGTAAAAGTCAGACCCCCAAAAGCGGTACAAGTCGTGTCGGAGTGTAGCCCAGAACACCCTGAGATACTACTGGAATACCTACCAGTAAATCTCCTTGCCTCGGCCGAGGGCTTCGTGTAATGGCTCTCCTAGACACAGCACGACCTCACCCCTAATACCGGGAGAGACGAACCCCTGAAGATACGCTCACTGCCTCCATGTGGCTCGGGACTGTACCCAACTAAAATCTGTTTGCATGACTCCTTTGAGCCGTGGTAGGGTAGTAATCAAAGTACAGTGGGAACTCACACGAGACAAATGACGATCCCCAGGTCGATGAACTAACCTGCACACATGTCACCAGGGAACTGCCATCTAACGTCTGGTATATAACCAACTAGCATGTTCCCGGCGAGTCCTGTCCGGTGTACTCATAACCCAATGAGCACCTGTATACATCTTAGGTGATCCAACTGACACCAGTGGCTTGTGAGACCGGCCACCGCCCCTCGTCGGGGTATCGACTGTATACACTAGTCTACTATGGAGAATCGATGCCCTGTCTCGAAACTCTCACGACTAGGGACCTTTTAAGGATATGCTTATAGACCCCCAGCTCCCACTTATATGATCGCCCTCATACTGCTGGTTGTCAAGCATGAATCCTAGGGGCTCTATCAACGTGTAATAGCGACGTGTCAGGTCACTTAAAACAGTACACGATGATAAAGGTAAACCAGATAGCATACTATCATCTCGAGTAAGACTGTCCTACCGGGATAGGTCCCCCCATCAATCATTGCAATCACGTACCTGTGACCTAATAATTGACTCTGAGGGCACTATCTCCAACAAAAGGAACATGAAAATGCAAGCAAAATTTACTAGTTTGAAAACATGTTTCGTCTTTTAAAAATTTGGGCAGCACCTCATTTGTATATTTTGATCCAAAAACCACAAATACATAATAAGAATAATGGCATCCTCAAGCGGGAGCTAGCTCTACGCCAAACGGCGGATCACAACCACTCCAGATAGTATATGTAAGTATACGACGCCCAACGGCAAAGTTCACCACAAAAGATAAAGAAATAAGCAAGACATCAAAACCACAAGTAGCAGAAAACCCCTCGCTCTAAGTCTCGCAACCACAATCTTACTAAGTCTCATTACTTATACAATTTACTAATTTTGATTGATGGAGTTGACTAGATACAATATGAAATATAATACAAGAGTGGGTACGATACAAATGTCCCACCTACCAAAGCAAAACACCCAAATGACGCTGTGTGCCAGCGATGCCGCTACAGATCCATACGGTCAACTTGCAAGAACTGTGGCACAACGGGGATGAGTTGCCAACTCATGAGTAGAAAAATATCTACAAGTAGAAATTGAATAAACAATGACTCCTAGGTCAACTATATCATAAAGGTAATACTATGATATCTAGGGTGATCGGGTGGTATATGTGCCAACAATGTAATCAACACCTATGTGTATACGGATATCATCCAACCATATAATCAATATATGTATGCATGTGGATCCCGTCCAACCATATGATCAATATTTCTATGCATGTAAATATCATAAAAGAGTGTGCATGAAAATATGAGGATATAAATCAACGGTGTCCCTCGCGACACATCAAAATCATGGAACCTGAGTGTCCAACATCGACACTCGAAAACATCATGAAACACGTGTCTAGCATCGACACGTAAATCCTCATATCTCGGGCTCCGTCAGTCCGAATCGGCCCATATCATATCTCGACTCTGGTCGGTATCCTCCGGATATCCGCCGAGCCCAAAAACTATCACCAGTAGGTAGTGGTCCCACTGCCAGGCTCACCGTCTACTGCACAGCAAATCCGTTCTCGTCCCGGAGTACCATACCGGGTCCACCATGTACCCACAATCGGCCTTATCCAGCTCTTCGAATCGGGTTTCACATGTCGCACGTCTCAGAACCGAGAAAATGCATGGTGGACGCACTGAAATATCATATCAAGAGAAACCGGGTTTTTAAAACAGTACATGCTTTCATTTGAAATAGTTACGGTTCTCAAATCCAGAAATCTCATGAAAATAGAATATCTCAATGCGTAAAAGCGTAAAGCATAATGTGTGCGACGTATAATAGAAATGTAAGCATATTCGTATATCAGGCAACATGGAACAGTAATATGCACATATCGAGGGAAAACCGCTCCTTTAAATGAATCCAGTTTTAAAATATATCATGCGGTTCCCAAATCTCCAAAATCAAATACAACATCGTATAATGATGCATATGTGTATGTACGCAAGTATGGATGTACAATATGTAGCTATAGCAAGTATATCATGCAAGAAGTTATATCCTGATGCAGCAGTTCTACTGTGTAGTGACATGGCAATTATCGATGATGATGTGTGTGAGCCGGAAAATCTGTGTATGTGTAACATACGCATCATCGATAATGGTGTAAGTATACTAACACAGGTATATGCAATGCAATGATAATATCATGAATGCAGCATAAAGTAAATTATCAGCTAAAAGCTATAAGGTATACGTAACTATCATATGTCTGAGTCGGTGAATCTATCAATCGGCATCTAGTCTCACAGCATCACGTACGGTATAATCCATCGTACGGCATCCTCTAGTCAAGGGTATGGATTAATTATCAAGTCAAACTCATCGCGTACGGAAAATCATCGTACGACGGTATTAAGCTATCAGGGATCCTATCAACCTATAAGACGAGGAGGGTACGGACCTAACGTCTCATACGGCTATCACTCATGATTCACCATATATATAAATATCTCTATATACCTATATCCCAGGTCACATCCACAACAATCTCACACCAGGGGACCGGCAAGGTATCAATCATCTCAATCGACTCGCATCCGTATACCGACATATCACCAAATCATCATATCACGTCATATATTCTTTTCATCGCATTTATATCCCACATCAAGTCAATTTTACATATACATTCTACATTTACTAAAAGCGTAAGTATCTAATCTAACATACACACCCGAACCATACAAACAGTTTTTGAAAGATGCGAATCGTAGTTTTGAAAGTAGGGACTACGGTGTTTTTAAGGAAAAGATATCAATTGAAAATACGTAACGTCCCTCAAGGTATCTGTTTAAAAGATGCATATGATTCTTTAGTTTGGAAATATGTATGGTTCGGATGACACATCTACGCCGACTATCTAGTCTTATAGTACCCTAAACGGCACTATCATCAAATCTCACTGAGTCGTGCAAACAGGTGGCTTTTGGGTATAGTCCCAAGACACATGGAGATAGTGAGCGATAGGAGGGGTTTTGTCTCTCCCGGTATTGGGAGTTGATGTTGTGCAATGTGCGATTGGCTCTGACTTGAAGTCCCTGGCCAGGGCTGATGAGATTTACTGATAAGTGTTATCAGTAGTTTCTCGACCGGTCATAAACCATATCTACATGACTTATTGAGTTATTAGGGCTCGACGATTCCATCCCTAGACTTGATATGCAGCATATCAGACGAAGAGACCGGACTGTACGGTAAGTGTTGCCAATGGCTCGATAGGAGTTTTGATGGATTCGCTTGTTTTTCTTCTGATCGCTTAATACCCGGGTGGCCGTTACGTTTAGCTGACCGCTTGCGGCTTGTAGGTGTTATGATATGATCTTCACCTACTGCCGGCGTATTGACCAGTCTTAGAGTCCCACACAGGATTTTTCTAGCTCAGGCAAAATAATGTGGAGTGCATATGAGATATGTGCGGAAGCTCGACTAAATGTGAGTATGTGATACCGTATTTTAATCGGGCGTTTGATATTGGTCGGGTCGCATTTGATGTGACCGATTTATTAAATCAAGTGTTGATTTAATATTGACTTTTAGCTCACTTTTAATTAAACCTTTTCTTTTGGATGTATGCATATATGTTTATACATACACATGATGATGTGCATGCACACATACATACATACATACATATGTGTCATGGTTGATGATACATAGAAGATGGCAATACATGACTCACATGGTTGATAAATATCTAGATTTTTGTTAATGAATTAAAGAAAAAGGAAATTTGCTAAATGACTCATTGTTTCTACATTCTTCTTATTTGACCTTTGACTTTAACCATGGTTAGATTTCCTTTGTTCTTTAACCCATCTACAAAATATCTAGATATTTAGTTAACTATGGTTATATTTGAGAGTGTCTCATATATATTCTTTTCTTTTGCCTTTTGGAAATAAGTTTTTTATTATATTCACAAAAGCTTTTGCCATCTTCATCTTCCTCCTTCTTCAAGCTCTCTTGAGTTTTGTTTTGAGTGAGGAACTTAAAAAGAAAGGGTATTTAAGTGAGTTTACAAACTACATAACCATTCTACACCACCCTAGCCCTTTAGTGTAGAGTGTTTTCTCCACTTCATCTTGATTTTGTGAGGCAAAGAGCTTGACCTAGGAATCTCCGGGTCAATCATCGTAGACGACGAAGGACCTTGAGCGGAGTTGATCCAAGCTTCGAGCAAAACCGTAGGATTCGTAAAGACTGAAGGAATTTGCTACAAAGGTTGTATTTCCTTTTCCTTTAGCTTAGACTTCACATAATGATGATATTACCATAATCTCTAGTTACGATTCGTAGTTCGTTTGTAATAGCCCTCTAGAATTTTAAAAGTTCACTACTTTATGATGTTGCAACCTTACTAGAGGCGCTACTACACACCAAAATGGTATCAGAGCCTAGCTAAAGCTTTAGGGTAAACCGAACGACGTTTAAAAACTCAATTGAACATGAAAAATGATTTTTTTTGCATGCTCACTGGAAATTTTTTCAAAAGTTGGAATTTTTGTAATTAAAAATTTTCAGAAAATAGAGAAGGGTTTTCTGTGGATCCCCAAGAAAAACGAGCACCTAACTCGACACAACGAACGCGGAACCGCGGCCAAATAGGTGTATTTTCGGTGGTTCCGCGGCGCCGTTGGTGAGGTTTGGACCGTGCGTTCTTGCGTTGATCCGTAAGTACTATATATGCTCTCTGGGAATTTTTATACAGGTTCAAGTGTTGAGATCTATTACAACAGTGGGTATGTTGATGTGTTGATTGATATATTTTAACTTCGTTTATGCTTTTCAATTGTTGATGTGATATGATGTATAGGATCGTCGTGATTGAATATCCGGGGGTTTTATGTGAGACGAGAGTTTATCTTTTCATTCATGTAAAATTCATTGTATATATTATTCTTTTATTGGGGTACATCCGGGTTGAGAATGATGTCTCCAATGATGTATATTTTACTTTTCCATATTAGGATAGACCCAAGGAGGGGAGCACGAGTGACCGGGTTCTGGAGTTCAGTGGGAGGCCATCTCGAGGAGTCGAGATCGAGTCTCCTAAACTCCAAAATTGGAAGGGTCACTTGCCGCTCTCGTAGGGGTCTAAGCGTGTGGGCTTGGCAATTCATCACGACCGTGGAATCCGTATTTTCTATTAGGCTAAGTATAAAATACGAAGTTCCTGGTATATCCTATATTTTCATGTATGTGTTTCTGCTGCTAATTATTCTGTGATGTGATTGCTTAATATTTGAGACGAATGTAATATTGTTAGATATGTGATGTGTAATACAGTTTTTCGTTTCTTTCTATAATGGCTTAGGAACTTAAATGATGGGAATACATTAATGAGATTAATGTAAAGAAAAGAAATCTAATGATGTTGTAGAATCGGATTTGAAACTGTTAGTTATATATATGCCCTAGAGGCCATTGTTGTACATATGATGTATATTATAATGGATGCTTGGATATATATAAAGAGGACTTTCTTGCTCGACATGATAGTATGCTATTTGGTTTCACTTTGTCTTAACATGTTGACTTGTATTAGTTTACTGTCTTGCTCTCACATGTTGATAAAGCCCTTAGGATATGTACTCGACTACTGGGACTATGATGAGATCATACTAGTGGGGCCAGGGTAGTCAACGAGTACATCCTATAACTGTTCCTAGTCGAGGGTGTATCAAGACAGGGCATCGACACACCAGAGTAGACTAGCGTATACGCATCTTGACCCATATGATGGGCGATGGATGATCCCATATCCATTGGTGTTTGACATCAGAGATGGTGTACGGGTGCTCAGTGGAGACTGGGTACACTGAGCGGACTCGCCGAGAACTCCTAGATGGATTTATACCAATCGTCAGATAGCAGTTCTCTGGTGACACTAGTACAGGTTAGTCTGTAGACCCGAGATCGTCATGGAGTCTTGTGTGATTCCCACTGTGCTTTGATTTCCACCTTACCACGTCCAAGAGGGCGTGCAAAACGATGGCTTTTGGATACATTCCCGAATCACATGGAGGCAATGAGCGATAGGAGGGGTTTCGTCTCTCCCGGTACAGGGAGTTGATGTTGTGCTGTATTCGATTGGCTATAACTGGAAGTCCCTGGCCAGGGCTGATATAGAGTGCTACTGGTAAGTGTTATCAGTAGTTTCTCGACCTGTTATGAGCCTCGCATCGACACGACTTATCGGTTACTGGGGTCTGACGTTTACCACCCCTAGACTAGATATGCAACATATCAGACGAAGAGACCGGACTGTACGGTAGTGTTACTGATTGGATTCACAGGAGAATGTACAGGCTTTCTTGTTGATCTTCTGATCGCTCAATACCTGGGTGGCTGTTACGTTTAGCTGACCGCTTGCAGCTTATGGGTGTTTGATATGATCATCACCTACTGCCGGAGTATTGACGATTCTTTAGAGTCCTACACAGAGGTTTCCTGACTCAGGCAAAACGGAGTAGGAGCACATATGTGATATGTGCAAGACCGAGAGTAATACTATATGAGATACCGTATTCTATTCTCACGATATATGATATAGCCGGGTCATCAGATCAAGTGTTGATTCGATGAATCGGTACATGTCATATTAGTCGGTTATATGCGATATAGCCGGATTGTCGGATCAAGTGTTGATTCGATAATTTAATGTATGATTATATGTGTGATATATTACATTACATTAACTAATATAAGCTCGCTTTATTGATTCATTTTCTCACCGATTAATACATTGATATATATGCGATATATGTTAATTGTATTATTTTCTTTTGTTACAAAAACATATTATATGTGTGATATATAATATTGTAACAAGTTATGATTATAAATGCAACATGATTTGTGGAGTTTAAACAAGTTAGGGTTTGATTTGGGTTAGCATTTGGGTTAGCTTTTTCATGAGCTTTCATGAAGCTTCATGAAGCTTTGACTTTATCTTTTATCTTTGGATTTTTGTGGAGTCATTGTTAACCCAACCCAAACCCTTAACCTATGGTTAATTCTTTACAAAGGTTAAGCCCTTCATACTTTACCAAAGGTTGCAATTATATCCATGGCAATAATTTCATTATTCATCACAAAAGCTTTCTTCTTCTTCTTCCTCCTTGAAAAAGCTTTCTAGCTTTTTACATGTGATGATAAATGGTGAGAAATTGAAAATAAAAGAGTGCTAAGTTCCTACTTCATCATTCTCATCTATTCTAGCCACTTAAATTAGGGTGTTCACTTCTCTAATAAGTTGTTTAGTGAAGTGTAAGCTTGGGTTAAAGATTCTTCAAGGTAGATCATCTTCGAAAAGAAAGACTTCAAGCAAGCATAGATCATTCGGCTTGTGGAGCCTCTCTAGAGTCCGGAAGTTCATGGATCGCGGTGAAGAGACTACTACTCGGAGCTTATGAAGTGAAGGAACGGACTACAAAGGTTGTGATCCCTTTCTCTTAGATGTAAAGTTTTTTACATGCTATGTTAACCCTAAAACTCTAGCAAAGATCCTCACTTTAGGTTGTTCGGCACTTGAAAAATTTAGATTTGGCATGGTTGATGCCTTATAGAGCCTTGTGATAGTGCCTAGTAACCCTATAGTGGTATCAGAGCCTAGCTAGAGCATTAGGTGACGTGTAGACGAAGTTAAAAATCCGATCGAACCCCGAAACGTTATATTTGACCCCCTCTCTGGAAATTTTTTTAAAAGATGGTTTTTTCCGTATTAAAAATACTCAGAAAAATAAGCAGGTGATTCTATGGATAACTGTGAAATACAAACCCCTAATTCCTTCAAGTCGCCGCAGAACTGCCGTAATACCAGGCTTTTCGCGGCGGTTCCGCGGCCGTACTTGGGTATCAGGGATAGATATTTCTAGGTAACATCCGTAGGTATTACTACATGCTTCTGGGAATTTTTAATATTACTCAAATGTTGAGTTTTCTGGAGATCTTAAGAATTCGTTGATTCGATCGGAAAGTTTAACATCGTTTAGTTTTTCGGGTAATTTAGAACGTGTTAAATGGTTCGAACGGATATCAATAACTCATTTTTCCCATGACGGAAAACTTTCAAGTGTTGTATTTTTCCCGAGTTTAAAACTTTAGGGAAATCATGCTAGCATATCTGTAGACCCTCTAGAAGAACGTAACCTTAACTCGATTATGTGACCGTCAAAACTGCCACTGAACCCTAAGGTTTGTGGTAGTTTAGCGTTGCCACATGTGAGGCGTTGGTTTGACCCTTCTACGGCTGGTTCATTGAGGCTGTGATATGTTCTGGGATTTCTGAACTCCGCTCAAGTGCTGAGCCATTTGGGAAATCTAGGGTATTTGTTTATTCGATTGGAAAGTTTAACATTGTCTATTTATCTGGAATATGATACAATATGTGGAATTCATAAAGTTAGGCATGAAATGCGAAGTATGTGATATTTCGGATTTAAGATGTCTAAAGTGGTTGTGGATTCCAAATGTTGTAGTTTTACACTTTCTTTTCTGTGACCGTAAGCGTATTATGTGGTGTATCACCGGCTTCATTGCTATACATCAACGACAATCGGGATACGCATACTTGCTTACGTTGATGATATGTGATATTATGTGTTGCTGTCATATGTTATATTGGATCGTCGTGTTCTGAATAGCCGGGGGTTTTATGTGAGATGAGGTTTCTTTTTTCATTCATGTAAAATTCATTGTATGTAATATTCTTTTATTGGGGCACTTCCGGGTTGAGGATGATGTCACCATTGTATATTATTTACTTTTCCGCATTAGGATAGACCCGAAGAGGGGAGCACAAGTAACCGAGTTCTAGGGTTCAGTGGGAGGCCATCTCGAGGAGTCGAGACCGGGTCTCCTAACCCTAGAATTGGCAGTGTTACTTGCCGCTCTCATAAGGGTCTAGGGATGTGGGTTTGGCTATTCATCGCGACCGTGGAATCCGTGTTTTATACCGGCTCGAAATAAAACACGAACGTCCTAATATATCCAATATTTCATATGTTACCTTCTGCTGCAATGTTCTGTGATGAGATCATATTACTGCCTGAAACGAATGCTTATACTATATATATATGATGATATATAAATATTACTACTTTTGTTTCTTCTGTGATGCTTAGGAAGCATAAATGATGGGATTTATTAATGAGATTAATAAAAGAAAAGAAACCTAAAAGATGTTGTAGAATCAAAACTTTATAAAAAGGGTAGCTACAGTTTTGCTTTGCATAGCGGTATATATGATATACCCTGCACCTTATTCGATGAGGAAAGAGCCGAGATCCCTTCACCGGGAGTGACCTCTTGAGCAAAACTGGCAGATACTACAAACTTGACGGTTTTGTTTTTGATTGCTTCTATAGTTCTTGCTTTGTATAGTGGTATATATGATATACCCTGCACCTTATTCGATGAGGAAAGAGCCGAGATCCCTTCACCGGGAGTGACCTCTTTAGCGAAACTTGAAAAGCCTCAAAAACACTCCTTTTCAAAAATCACTTGTTTCTACAACGATATTAAGTTCATTACGCAATAGGTTTTCAGAAAAACCTGTCGTAGCCCTCCGTCATTTCAGATAAGTCCTACTTAGTATCTGTGCTACGTTTGTTGACCTCCGTCAAGACGTAGTGTGCGGTAGCTAACTAGTATTTATCTATTTATGCATATGATACAGATTGGATTAGGGTAATCGTACGGCCTTGTTGACCTCCGTCAAGGGTCGTGCGGGTGGGTTTGATTCAATCAAGAAATGACGGGTTGAACTTGACTTGCACCCTATGATTTGTTGACCTCCATCAAGGTCATGGGATGCTTGGGGCAAAATATTATCGGGAATTTCAAGTGTTGAAATTTGCAATGAGATTGCATACCTTCTATGAGATAGTTGGATCCCGATACCCACTGCGAGTAAGAGTTACTCCGGGGAGAATTTTACACAGGACAATTAGCCGATCAAGTAGGTGTCTAGAAAGGTGTTAACAGGGTTATGCCTCTGGGAAAATGAGGTTTACTTTAATTAGGTCCATGCGAAAGCACGGGGAACCTCCGTCAAAGTACCAACACTGGCCTAGTTGAAAGATTGGCGAACTTGTAAGGTGTAATTAATCCCGGCTAATCTTTCCTTTTAGGGTTTGAAGGAAGATTTGATAAAAACAGCGGGAGACATCCTGATTAGATAAGATAATAACCAATCTAATCTTGCAAGAGCATACGCTAAAGTGTTTTCTTCTCTCTCTCTCTCCAAGTAGCGACCATGTCAGGCCTTAATCAAGATAATAATATGGATGTATTGACTGAACCCGCTTATTATACTGGGCAGGGGAACGTTGGTCCCGTTTTTTCTTATAAGTGTTATAAGACTGAGCAGGGAATAAGAGAATATCTGGATTCTCACGCCACCCAAATGAAGAATAAGCATGTTGATGCATCATCTTCAGGTGTGTTAGTTATCAAGAACTGTTTCTCAGCTCACTCTACGTCCTGGGTATTAGATACCGGATCGGGATCCCACATATGTATATGTTACATGGGCTACGTAAAGGTAGAGAACTGGGAATGGGTGATCATTCTGTAAGAGTAAGGAATGGTGCAGATGTTGCAGCCAAGGCTGTTGGCGAATATCACCTTGTGTTACCAAATAGTAATACATTGTTTCTGAATGAGTGATATTACATTCCGACCCTGATATGCAATATCATATCAGTTTCTTTATTGAATAAAGAAGAATATAATTTTGTAGTACAGGATAATGTTATGAACATATTCCTGAATCAAAAGTTGATTGGATCAGGATTGTTAAATAATGGCATATACATTCTCAACCAAACTACAGTACTTAATGTACAAAACACACACAAGAGGAAGAATTCAGAAATGAACGAATCCTTCTTGTGGTATTGTAGACTAGGTCATATCAATGCGACACGGCTAGCTAAGTTACATAAGGATGGATATTTGAATCCGTTTTTCATCTTTATGACACTTTCCAGTCGTGTCTTAAAGGCAAAATGACCAAAACTCCGTTTAGTGGACACGGAGTAAGAGTTACAGAACTCTTGGGGCTGATACATAGTGATGTATGTGGACCCATATCTACACATGCCAGAAACGGTTCTTCCTACTTTATTATATTCATTGACGATCTATCAAGATACGGACATGTGTTCCTGATGAAACACAAGTCTGAAGCTTTTGAGAAATTCAGGGAATATAAGCACGAAGTAGAGAACCAAACGGGCAAAAGTATTAAGATCCTTCGATCTGATCGATGAGGAGAATACTTGAGCACTGAGTTCCTAGACTATCTAAAAGAGAATGGGATTCTCTCTCATCTTACTCATCCTTATACACCACAGCACAACGGTGTATCGAAGCGGAGGAATCACACCCTATTAGATATGGTGCGCTCTATGATGAGCAATGCTGAGTTACCTATTTCCTTCTGGGGATATGAGCTTGAGACAGCGGGATACCTACTGAATAAAGTTCCTACCAAATCTGTGCCTACAACCTCATATGAGATATGGGAAGGGAAGAGACCATATCTTAATTTTGTTAAGATATGGGGTTGCTCGGCCTATGTCAAAAGACAAAAATCGGACAAACTCGAGGCAAGGTCTGTTTTATGTAAGTTTATTGGATATCCCAAGCATTCGCAAGGGTATATCTTCTACCACAGTAAGGAACAAAGGGTGTTTGTTGCTCAACACGCCACCTTTTTAGAAAAGAAATTTCTTGCAAAAGAGATTAGTGGCTCTAAAGTAGAACTGGAAGAAGTTCCAGCAGAACAAACTACAACAGAAGATTTGATGGAACCAGAGGATTCAATAGTTCCTGACGAACCCCAGCCTCTCCGCCGATCTAGTAGGGTTTCTCATCCACCTGAGAGATACTGCGGTTTTCTCGTTGATAGTGGAAGCGAGGATTGCATCATGGAAGATGATGACCCAGCTAGTTTTGAGCAGGCCATCACGAGTGGGGACTCAATGAAATGGCTGGATGCGATGTGATCTGAGATGGAATCCATGTACACTAACAAAGTATGGACTTTGGAAGTTGCTCCTGAAGAGGTAAAACCCATTGGGAGCAAGTGGATTTTTAAGAAGAAACTTGGTGTAGATGGAAAAGTTGAGACTTACAAAGCTAGACTTGTTGCAAAGGGTTTTCGTCAACGACCAGGTGTGGATTATGACGAAAATTTTTCTCCAATGGCTATGCTTAAGTCCATCCGGATCCTACTTACCATTGCTGCATACCATGACTACGAAATCTGGCAGATGGATGTTAAGACCGCCTTTCTAAATGGTGATTTAAAAGAGTGCGTGTACATGACTCAGCCAGAAGGCTTCGTAGATAGTGGGAGCAGCGGAAAGGTGTGCAAGCTACTTAAATCCATTTACGGGTTAAAGTAGGCATCGCGGAGTTGGAACATCTGTTTTGATGATGTAGTCAAAGAGTTTGACTTCATCAAAAACATAGATGAACCTTGTATTTACAAGAAGGTAGCAGAGAGTAAGGTTGTCTTCCTCGTATTATACGTATATGACATACTCTTGATAGGAAATGATGTTCCTATGCTGCACTCGGTCAAGCTCTTCTTATCACAAAGATTTTCAATGAAAGATCTTGGAGATGCCTCCTGCATTTTAGGAATTATGATCTATAGAGATAGATCTAAACGGATACTGGGATTGTGCCAATCCAGGTACATTGACACCATACTAAAGAGGTTTAGTATGGAAGAATCTAAGCGTGGGAACCAACCCACGATCTCTGGACTCACTCTCTCCAAAGAGATGTCTCCCAAGACTGATTTGGAAAGAGCTCGCATGCAAGGGATACCCTATGCTTCGGCAGTAGGCTCTATCATGTACGCGATGCTATGTACCAGACCCGATATAGCATACTCACTAAGTGTAGTGAGTCGGTATCAAGCAGATCCAGGAGAGAGTCACTAGACAGCCGTGAAGAACATTCTCAAGTACTTGAGAAGGACTAAGGAGATGTTCTTGGTGTATGGTAACGGTGAACTCCAGGTGGAGTCCTTTACCGATTCGAGCTTCCAGAGTGATAAGGACGACTCTAAGTCACACTCGGGTTTTGTCTTTACCCTAAATGGAGGAGCGGTGTGTTGGAAGAGTTCCAAACAGGAAACCGTTGCAGACTCGACGATGGAGGATGAATACATCACTGCCAACGATGCTGCCAAACAGGCTGTCTAGATGAAGAAGTTCATCACTGAACTTGGTGTGGTTCCATCCAATGAGCATCCAATACCTTTGTATTGTTATAACAATGGAGCTGTGGCTTTAGCCAAGGAACCCAGGTCCCATCAGAAGTCCAGACATATTCTGAGGCGGTATCACCTGATCAGGGAGATAGTTGATCGCCAGGAGATCGAGGTCAGGAGAGTTGATACGAAGGACAACACTGGGGATCCACTCACGAAGGCCATTCCCCAGACACAGTTTGAGAGACTCTTCGGGATGTTGGGTATGAGAAACTACAACAGCTGGCCTTAGTGCAAGTGGGAGATTGTTAGTTATATATATGCCCTAGAGGCCATTGTTGTACATATAATGTATATTATAATGGATGCTTGGATATATATAGAGAGGACTTTCTTGCTCGACATGATAGTATGCTATTTGGTTTCACTTTGTTTTAACATGTTGACATGTATTAGTTTACTGTCTTGCTCTCATATGTTGATAAAGCCCTTAGGATATGTACTTGACTACTAGGACTATGATGAGATCATACTAGTGGGGCCAGGGTAGTCAATGAGTACATCCTATAACTGTTCCTAGTCGAGGGTGTATCGAGACAGGGCATCGATACACCAGAGTAGACTAGTGTATACGCATCTTGACCCATATGATGGGCGATGGATGATCCCATATCCATTAGTGTTTGACATCAGAGATGGTGTACGGGTGCTCAGTGGAGACTGGGTACACTGAGCGGACTCGCCGAGAACTCTTAGATGGATTTATACCAATCGTCAGATAGCAGTTCTCTGGTGACACTAGTACAGGTTAGTCTGTAGACCCGAGATCGTCAAGGAGTCTTGTGTGATTCCCACTGTGCTTTGATTTCCACCTTACCATGTCCAAGAGGGTGTGCAAAACGGTGGCTTTTGGGTACAGTCCCGAATCACATGGAGGCAATGAGCGATAGGAGGGGTTTCGTCTCTCCCGGTATAGGGAGTTGATGTTGTGCTGTGTTCGATTGGCTATAACTGGAAGTCCCTGGCCAGGGCTGATATAGAGTGCTACTGGTAAGTGTTATCAGTAGTTTCTTGACCTGTTATGAGCCTCGCATCGACACGACTTATCGATTACTGGGGTCTAACGTTTACCAACCCTAGACTAGATATGCAACATATCAGACGAAGAGACCGGACTGTACGGTAGTGTTACTGATTGGATTCACAGGAGAATGTACAGGCTTTCTTGTTGATCTTCTGATCGCCCAATACCTGGGTGGCTGTTACGTTTAGCTGACCGCTTGCAGCTTGTGGGTGTTTATGATCATCACCTACTGCCGGAGTATTGACGATTCTTTAGAGTCCTACACAGAGGTTTCCTGACTCGGGAAAAATGGAGTAGGAGCATATATGTGATATGTGCAGGACCGAGAATAATACGATATGAGATACCGTATTCTATTCTCGCGATATATGATATAGCCGGGTCATCGGACCAAGTGTTGATTCGATGAATCGGTACATGTCATATTAGTCGGTTATATGCGATATAGCCGGATTGTCGGATCAAGTGTTGATTCGATAATTTAATGTATGATTATATGTGTGATATATTACATTACATTAACTAATATAAGCTCGCTTTATTGATTCATTTTCTCACCGGTTAATACATTGATATATATGCGATATATGTTAATTGTATTATTTTCTTTTGTTACAAAAATATATTATATATGTGATATATAATATTGTAACAAGTTATGATTATAAATGCAACATGATTTGTAGAGTTTAAACAAGTTAGGCTTTGATTTGGGTTAGCATTTGGGTTAGCTTTTTCATGAGCTTTCATGAAGCTTTGACTTTATCTTTTATCTTTGGATTTTTGTGGAGTCATTGTTAACCCAACCCAAACCCTTAACCTATGGTTAATTCTCTACAAAGGTTAAGCCCTTCATACTTAACCAAAGGTTGCAATTATAACCATGGCAATAATTTCATTATTCATCACAAAAGCTTTCTTCTTTTTCTTCCTCCTTGAAAAACCTTTCTAGCTTTTTATATGTGATGATAAATGGTGAGAAATTGAAAATAAAAGAGTGCTAAATTCCTACTTCATCAACCTCATCTATTCTAGCCACTTAGATTAGGGTGTTCACTTCTCTAATAAGTTGTTTAGTGAAGTGTAAGCTTGGGTTAAAGATTCTTCAAGGTAGATCATCTTCGAAAAGGAAGACTTCAAGCAAGCATGGATCATTCGGCTTGTGGAGCCTCTCTAGAGTCCGGAAGTTCATGGATCGCGGCGAAGGGACTACTACTCGGAGCTTATGAAGTGAAGGAACGGACTATAAAGGTTGTAATCCCTTTCTCTTAGATGTAAAGTTGTTTACATGCTATGTTAACCCTAAAACTCTAGCAAAGATCCTCTCTTTAGGTTGTTCGGCACTTGAAAAATTTAGATTTGGCATGGTTGATGCCTTATAGAGCCTTGTGATAGTGCCTAGTAACCCTACAGAAACCCACTTGGCTCTTTTTATGAAAAAGCAAGTTTCAAAAGATGCGGATCTTAAGCCACTCCTTTTCTAAAAACTATTTAGATTCTACAACGAAATCGAGTTCAAAGCGTTAAAGGTTTTCGTAAAAACCATCCGCAGCCCTCCATCATTTTAGGAAGCAGAGTTCTTAGTATTCGTGCTACGTATGTTGATTATAGTCAAAGCATAGTGTACGGTAGCTAAGTGATGTCTCTATAAAGCATATGATGCGATAAGTTAGAACATTCATGTGATTATGTTGATCATAGTCAAGGGTCATATGGGTGGGTCTAGTTAATCACGAAATGATGGGTAGAACTTGACTAGTGCTTATGATATGTTGACCATAGCCAAGGTCATAAGCATCAAGGGGTAAAAACTATATTGGGAATTTCAAGTGTTGAAATTTGCAATGAGATTGCATACCATCTATATGATAGTTGGATACCGATCCCACTGTGAGTAAGAGTTACTCCCAGGAGAGTTTTACACTTTACAATTAGTTAATCCAGTAGGTGTCTAGAAAATTGTTAACGGGGTTTGACCTCTGGGAAAAACGAGGTTTATTTTAATTAAGTCCGTGAGCAAGCACGGGGAACCTCCCTCAAAGTACCGACACTGGCCTGGCTGACTGGTTAGCGAAACTGTAGAATGTAATTAATCCTGGCAAGTTTACTTTTCAGGTTTGAAAGAAAATTTGATAAAAGCAGTGGGAGATATCGATTAGATAAGATAATAACCAATCTGATCTTTGCAAGAGCTTTTTGCTGAGTGTATTCTTTTCTCTCTCCTAATGGCAGATACCGATGACGGGACTTAAGCTTCTTTTAGAGAAAAACAAACTGACTGGACCAAATTATAAAGAATGGTTGAGGAACTTGAACATTGCACTTACATATGATAAAGTATCATATGTCCTCACTACCAAAGCCCCACCCGTCCCAAGACCTGAAACATCTGTTTCGGATAAGGAGATCCGAAAAACATGGGATATTGATTGCAACACGGCCACGTGCCTCGCGCTTGTTTCTATGGACAGTATCCATAAGAAACAGCACGAGAAGATGGATGTACAATCCATCTTTCTTCATACAAAGGAGTTGTATGAAGAGCAATCTAGTACTTTAAGATACAAGGCATCTCGCAAGCTGTTTCAGATGCGGCTGACCCCCGGCGCATCAGTAGGAGACCATGTTCTGAAGATGATTGGTCTTATAGAAGAACTTTAGGAACTAGGATGGACTATGGATAATGAGCAATATACAGATATTGTTCTGCAGTCTCTCTCCCCCGCCTTTGCTCCATTCATAGTGAATTTCAATATGAACGATTTGGAGAAATCATTGCCTGAACTTCTCAATATGTTGAGAAATGCAGAGAGTGTTGGATATAGTGCCCTCAGAGTCAATTATTGGATCACAGGCACGTGATTGCAATGATTGAGGAAGGACCTATACCGGTAGGACAGTCTTACTCGAGAGGTTTGTATACTATCTGGTTTGTCTTTATCATCGTGTACATGCTTTAGGTGACATTGTGGTTCACTATTACACGTAGATAGAGAATAGTATGCTACCATGGTTTGTCTTTATCATCGTGTACTGCTTTAGGTGACCTTACAGATCGCTATTGCACGCTGTTAGAGCCCTTAGGATTCTTGCTTGACGACCAGCGGTATGATGGCGATCATATACATGGGAGTTGGGGTCTATAAGCACATCCTTAAAAAGTCCCTAGTCGTGGGAGTTTCGAGACTGGGCATCGATACTCCATTAGTAGACTAGTGTATACAGTCGAGACCCCGATGAGGGACGGTGGCCCGTCTCACAAGCCATTGGTGTCAGTTGGTTCACCTAAGATGTATACAGGTGCTCATTGGGTTATGAGTACACCGGACAGGACTCGCCGGGAACATGCTAGTTGGTACTATACCTGGTGTCAGATAGCAGTTCCCTGGTGACATGTGTACAGGTTAGTTCATCGATCTGAGATTGTCATTTGTCTCGTGTGAGTTCCCACTGTACTTTGATTACTACCCTACCACGCCTCAAAGGAGTCGTGCAAACAGGTTTTAGTTGGGTACAGTCCCGAGCCACATGGATGCAGTGATCGGATCAGCAAGGGTTTCGTCTCTCCCGGTATTGGGGGTGAGATCGCGTTGTGTCTAGGAGAGCGATTACACGAAGTCTTTGGCCAAGGCAGGAGATTTACTTGTAGGTATTCCAGTAGTATCTCAGGGTGTTCTGGGCTACACTCCGACACGACTTGTACCGCTTTTGGGGGTCTTACTTTTACCGACCCCCTAGGCCCGACATGCGATGCTCATAGACGAACGGACCGGACTGTACGGATATTGTCACTGAGAGGCTCAGTAGGGTGTCAGGATGAGTTCGCTCATCGACCTCACTTTTGGTCAATACCTGGTAGCCCGTTACGTAATGCTAGTACCTCTGACGTGCTAGTGGTTAAATCCACAGCCAAAGTATTGACGAGTCTTTAGAGTCCCTGTTTAGTTGATAAAACTGCACATTTGTTATTACATTTTTCCTACTATTTCTATATTAGAAAAGGTCTTTATTATAATATATCATACATATGAGGGTTTATCTGTAAAAACACTATTTTTCACGTATTGATATATTATAATTAACATTTGGTAGGAAAATGTATGCAATGATACCATTGACCAAATCTTAATGGTGAAATTAATATCTCAATAAAACAAAACTCCACTAATATTATTTGTTGAGATTGTGCAGAATTTTTCAGGGCTAAAAATCAAGGGAATCAAAGTTGTTAAGAGCAAACCTGCCTAATTAAGAAAGCAAACTAAGAAATCAAGTCTGGCAGAAGCAAAGAAAAGATTTCCAATTTCCAAAGGTTCCAGAGATCTCCACGTGTCATGAAGAGAGAAACCCAGAAGACCAAGACCACCAATCCGTACAAAAGGCCGTGGATCCGCAGTCAAACCTACCTGTTGACCGCGGATCTGCCGCGTAGATGAAGATTTAGGAGATAGGATTTTTCTGGTAGAATCTAAACAAATGGCTTCCAAATTTAGAAGCTAGGTTCTGGCTTTTGGAGTATAAATAAGGACCGAGAGCCCCTTTGAAAAATCATCAAGTCGACGTGATCACGAAGTCCAAGACGGCTCACGCATCCAGGCTGATCATCAACGGTTCATCTACCTCCTTAGAAGAGATCGAGAAGCAACTAGTGTTTGTAATCATTTTCTAAGGAATCAATGTGTAATGAATATTGTTGATTAATAAAGGTAGCTTTCTTTTTCTTATTCTATTTCTTCGTAGTTTAATTATACATTTTCTCTCCATCTCTTTTTCTCCCAACATGCGCGAGTAATTCTCCGCTTGTTAGGGTTCGTAGGATTAGGGTAGGTTAATGGATGATGAAAATACCTAAACTCTTTTTACGTCCTATAAAGTTTATAAACTTTACCAAAAGAATCATTAACATCCTAATCGGGCGCGCTACCAATTCATTGTTAGTCTCGACCGCGATTAGAGATTAGATTAATGATTGTTTTGGTAAAGGCTAGATATGAACAGAGTTCCGTGTCGAGATTGGGGTTAAAAGTGGGATTCCTTTTCCCTCCAGAAACCCTAATCTACATGCATCATTGTCGTTCTAGTGTTAAATCTATTAAAGGATAGAAAGAGTAATTTTTAATTAATCATCCATAACTACTAAATTCTAATGAACCCTACAAGCCCTCTTCTTATATAAACTTACATCCGTAGTTAATCTAGATCAATATTTTGCATTCTTGTTTAACGTAGATCTAGATCCTACAACCATTCTACAACTATCCTTTCTCCTCCCCTTTCTCAACACGTCTAAAGTAAGAGTAAAATATTCAACATTTCCCAGAAGACGACCCGTACTCATCTCGGTCTAGCTACGCGCGACACCGTTATTGATTGCAGTTATTCTACAAACACAACTTTTTCACATTAATCAAATGGCGCTGTTGCCGGGGAAACGTGCGTAATTTTTTATTCTTACTATTTGTCTTAAATTCTTATACGATCTATATCATAATTAAAATAAAACTGCAAATTGTATATTTAACTATTATTGTGTGAATTTTGCGAGGAAATCTGGAGTCGCAGACTTGAGGAAACAGAAGACAGAGACATTCATCAAGATCCAGAGGAGTACAGGAGGCCACAGAGCAAACTTTCACCACCTGATCCCTCCACCCAGCGGCGGAACCGCGGCAAAGGAGCTCTTTTGGCGGCGGAAGTGCGGCGGGAGAGGGGAGTTAGGGGTCCTAACTTCTCTGGTATCTTTCTCAACTCTTTCTCTCTCCTCTGAAATCCAATAAAATATCTTTTCTGCAGGATTCTTTGCAAAATATCGTCGCTCAAAAATCTTTTTGCAAAGTTTTGTTATTGGTTTGTTATTTCATATTTTAATACGGATTTTTAAGGGGCATGACCAAAATTCAGATTAGGTAGGGATTTCATCACCCTTCCTAAGCCCCACAAATCACAAAACGAGCATCCGCATAACCCTATATTAATTTAAAAAATATCTAGACCAGACTCTAAGGACTGTCGTGCTCAATAAGGACAGAGGAAAGTCGTGGGTACTCTATCACTTATCTGCATTACTTTTGTAGTGTCTAGGCAAGTGTGTCTAGGGAGAGTGGCTACTTAATTAGGACCACTACTTTCGTAGTGGGGAGCCTCCCACTCACCTGGCACTTACCTGACTACAAGAGTAGTAAAGAGGCGGTAGAGGATTGATCCTGCGGCTTGTCCTTTGGAAGTCTAGGAGCGGTCTAGAGATTGGACCTAGGTAACCATAGTTCTAGGGTTGTTTGTGCATTTTTGTGTGATTTGTCTAAGTCCGACACATTTTTCAAAACAAACCAATTATTTTCTCCACTTTTTACCCTTCCCCCCTCTTCTCTTCTTATAATGGGTGACCCAAACAGAAGAACACTTGCCGAGCTTTGCTGTCCACAACCAGATATTTCATGTTTTCGTAATCCCTTCGATATACCGTCCGGCTCTTCCATGTCCTTAAGAGATCATATAGAACAAAAGGGAAGAAACAGTTGGCCACCTCAGTCTAGGTCTTATCAACCGTATCCTAATCCTACACCTGTTTCAGTTGATACCCAGAGTGAGGAAGCCCCTAGACGAATGTCCATTGCTAAGCATATAGCTAGGGCTAGAGGCCAAAGTTTCAACACGGACCAATATCAACCATCACCTCCACTTTCCAAAGAAGAGTTTGATAGGAGGTTTGTGGCATGTAAGATGTCCAATAGCCAACCGACGAACCCATATCAATATTCTTCTTATCACAATATTGACCCTACTCCCACCCAATTTTCGCAACCATTCTATTCCTATCAATCCAATCCGACTTTTCCACCTTCTCTAGACAGTTCTTCTAATCAGTCATTTGGGAGTTTCAATTATCCACAGGAATTTCAATCTTATACTGAAACACCTTATCAACCTAAGACTAGTCTGGAGCAGACATTAGAAAAATTTCTGGAATTGTCGAACCAAATTAGGAAGGAAACAACAGAGTGGACGCAAGCAAAGAATTTCAAACCTGCCCAAAAATTTTCAATATATGATTCGGGCATAGGACAAAATGAGAATTTGAGTAGTGAGACAGAACTGTACACCCTTCCTAATCAAACCTCCCCATTCCAAACTGAAATCCACAACTCCAGTTTCATAGATTCATCAAGTACACCAAATAGAATGTCTGATAAGTTGTGTGACTTTGTAGTGTTTGATTTACCCGATTGTGAAGGGTCCATTCAAGTGAAACCATACCCAACCCTTATGACCTCTACACCTCCACTCTTAAACCAAAACTGATTGAAAACCATACTTTTGATGAGGTATTTGAGAATTTTAACCTTCACTTGAATGAGGTGATTGACGTTGGGGATATATTGATTGATGAACCCGAAATTTTGGATGATTTTGTCCTACCAATTCATCAAATCCTTTCACTTCCTTCTGGTCATCATCTTGAGCCTTTAATTCTTTCTGAACCCCAAATATGTCTTGAAGTTGATGATAATGGTATACCCGAAGATCAGACCGAAATACAGCCTCCATCTTCCACATCTGGTTCAGCAACACTCAACACACCAATTTGTTTACCCATTTCACCTTCTACTTTCTCTGGTTCTTCTTCTGTTCCTATAGTTTCAGTGAGTTTTGGTGAATCACAATCCGTTAATTCAAGTTCAATAATACCAGAAATTCAACTTGATTTGGATATTTTTGAAAATGAGGTAGATGAGTTTTTCGAGTCTTCTACCTCAATGATTTTTGATGAATCAAGTAGGATAAATTCTGGCACAAAACTCTTTGACAGCAAAATGTTCAATCACACCATTGATAAAAGTTTTGAAGAACTTTTTGCTGACGAACTTGAATTTTTAAACAATACGGATTTTGTGATTGATCAATCTCAACCTATAGAGTTTGAACCGTCACCATTTCTTCTTCCTAATCATTCACATTCATTCTCATTCTTTCTTTTCTCTAATTTCAAATTCAAACCCTTTCCAGACCACCTCTTATCCCTTCCCTATTTTTTCTTGACTCGATACAACACATTCTTCCACCGACCTATACGCTATACTGATAAAATCTTTGAATGGTTGGTGTTAACTTTTGGTCTTTGTAAAGTCCTACTTTGACGAAATGACTCACCCCCTCTTAAAATGCTTCATATTGTCTAACTCATGTTTGAGGGGGAGTATATTTTTGGCTCTTGAACATAACTTTTGTGCTCAAATTTGTGAGCCAAAAATAAGTTTGGGGGAGGATTTCACACGCATTATTTCTTGTCCCCTTTCTCCTCCCAAGTCTACAGGTTTTTGAGCTTAACGGATGATATCAGTGAGGACACTGCTGTAAACAGGTTTGGGGGAGGTTTGTGCTTATTTACGCATCAATTTACATCATACTTTGCATAAGCACAACATTTTCAAAAAAAAAATTAAATTTTTTTTTTCTTTTATAACAAAAGAGTAGAAAGTGAAAAATTACATCCAAAAGATAGGAATAGTTTAAGAAAACCAAGAAAAATAGAAGTTTTTTTAAACGAACTAGTAATAAGTAGTTATGAGCCGTTGTCCCAAGGGTTAGTAAGATGAAAGAAGCCACTAATCTGAGGATAAAAATAAGTCTGAAAAATAGTTTCTATTCTGGAAGCCAAACATTTGAATGTTGATACCCTACTATACGCACTTACACACGTCTTGAAACTCGGGATAGTAGAGGATACCTTGAAATGCTCTTGTCTAAAAGCCAAAGTATGAAAGAAATAAAAAAAATGAATAAAATATAAAATGGTGAAGAAAAAAATGAACACGGGTTTTGTTATCGCCAAGGCAGCAATAAAAAATATAGCGAGGGTGCTTCATCACCTAGTGCCTTAGACCAACTGGTCTGGGAGTCACTGCTAAGCCTTAAGTGGTGCAAGACGAGGAAAATACTATCACCTAATCAGCAAACACATAATTAATCGGTCGGTTAGTATCTCAAGAAGTATTAACGGTCGCATGAAAATGTGTGAGCGAATCCATATAAGTATTCATCGATTAAAAAGTACTGAGGTAGATGGACAAGAGTATGATAGCTTGAATTGAATTCTCCGGGTGTAGGGATGTTCTTTACACACGCGTAGGGGTATATGATCGATGTTTGGATGAAAGGTAGGAATGAAAAATTAAGACGATGTTTTATTGAGGGATGAAGTTATTTCTAACATCTTTTCATGACTATTAAGATAGGGCTCATGACAACTGAAAAGCTAGTGTAGTTGGAAACTCTTATTTTCAAAATCTTTCTTTTATGGTTCTTATCTTTATATGTAAATTTCACCATCTCTCTTTTATTATAGGATTTTGTGGGTGTAATCCGCTGAAAACCCTCAGGAGACAACACTCCTCCTACTAAGGACACCTAGAGGTTTAACGGCTTGTTGCACGTGCTCAGTGCAATCGTGTTTGCCTACGAAAGTGTGCTTAGTTTTCTCCTTTCTTTTTCTCCTTCTCTTGAATAAACTAGTTTGCTCAGGACGATCAAAGATAAGTTTGGGGGTATTTGTTCAGTTGATAAAACTGCACATTTGTTATTACATTTTTCCTACTATTTGTTGGATATAGTGCTCTCAAAGTCAATTATTGGATCGCAGGTAAGTGATTGCAATGATTGAGGCAGGACCTATACCGATATGACAGTCTTGCTCGAGATGATAGTATGCTATCTGGTTTGTCTTTATCATCGTATACATGCTTTAGTTCATTATTGCATGATGATAGAGCCCATAGGATTCTTGCTTGACTACCAGCAGTATGATGGCGATCATATACGTGGGAGCTGGGGTCTATAAGAACATCCTTAAAGTGTCCCTAGTCGTAGGAGTTTCGAGACAGGGCATCGATGCTCCAAAGTAGACTAGCGTATACAGTCAAGACCCCGACGAGGGGCGGTGGCCGGTCTCACAAGCCATTGGTGTCAATTGGTTCACCTAAGATGTATACAGGTGCTCATTGGGTTATGAGTACACCGTACAAGACTCGCCGGGAACGTGCTAGTTGGTATTATACATATCGTCAGATAGCAATTCCCAGGTGACATGTGTACAGGTTAGTTTGTCGACCTGAGATCGTCATTTGTCTCGTGTGAGTTCCCACTGTGCTTTGATTTCTACCCTACCAAGCTCAAAGGAGACGTGCAAACAGATATTTTTTGGGTACAGTCCCGAGCCACATGGAGGCAGTGAGCAGATCGTCGGGGATTCGTCTCTCCCGGTTTTGGGGGTTGATGTCGCACAGTGCACGGGTGGCCATCACTAGAAATCCTCGGCCGAGGTAGTGGAGAATTACTGATTTGGATCAGTAGTTTCTCAGGTGGTAATGGGCTTCATGCCGACACGATTTATCGCGTTATTAGGGGTCTGACTTTATCCACCCCCCTAGACTCGATATGCGATACTCTTTAGACGAATGGACCGGACAGTACGGATATTGTCACTTTCAGGCTCAGAAGGGTTTCTGGATGAGTTCGCTCGCCAGCTTCCTTTCTAATCAATACATAGGCAACCGTTACGTACAGCTTGTACCTGTGACGTGCTAGAGATTATACCCAGTGCCAGTGTGTTGATGCGTCATTAGAGTCCCCCACAGACAGCTTCCCAAGTTCGGGCGAAACGTTGTAGAGGCCGTATGGTTTTATGGCAGGGTTCGGAAAATGCATGTGCGTTTTCGCACGTGTCATTTTTCGGGCAGATAATACTGGTAGGCTTTGGTTTAAGCCGGATCCCAGTATTATACTGTGTAGATATAATAACATTGTCTCAGTTGCATTTGTATTCGGTCGTAATACAAATGCGGGTATGTTTATACTGTTACGGGGTTATCCTGAAATTCGTTTCAGGATCACTTTTGGAAGTTTCCAGTTTCCAATTTTCTATCAGCCGTATTTAACATTCAATTAAATGCGGATTTTTCTTTTCTTCTGGAAGGTGAGTCATGAGGTGAGTCATGAGTGGAAGCTTCTTGATATGGTGACTAGGATTAATGACTCATGGATGCATTAAATGCTTTGGTGACTAGGTTTATGTTGGTGATAGTGCCCTAAGAGTCAATTATTGGATGACAGGCACGTGATTGCAATGATTGAGGGAGGACCTATGCCGATAGGACAGTCTTACTCAAGATGATAGTATGCTATCTGGTTTATCTTTATCATCGTGTACTGCTTTAGGTGACCTTACAAGTCACTATTGCGCGTTGATAGAGCCCTTAGGATTCTTGCTTGACGGCCAGCAGTATGATGGCGATCATATACGTGGAAGCTGGGGTCTATAAGCACATCCTTAAAAGGTCCCTAGTCATGGGAGTTTCGAGACAGGGCATCGATACTCCAGAGTAGACTAGTGTATACGGTCGAGACCCCGACGAGGGGCGGTGGCCAGTCTCACAAGCCACTGGTGTCAGTTGGTTCACCTAAGATGTATACAGGTGCTCATTGGGTTATGAGTACACCGGACAGGACTCGCCGGGAACATGCTAGTTGGTCTTATACCAGACGTCAGATAGCAGTTCCGTGGTGACATGTGTACAGGTTAGTTCATCGACCTGAGATCGTCATTTGTCTCGTGTGAGTTCCCACTGTACTTTGATTACTACCCTACCACGCTCAAAGGAGACGTGCAAACAGGTTTTAGTTGGGTACAGTCCCGAGCCATATGGAGGCAGTGAGCGGATCTTCAGGGGTTCGTCTCTCCTGGTATTGGGGGTGAGGTCGCGCTGTGTCTAGAAAAGCCCTTACACGAAGTCTTTGGCCAAGGCAGGAGATTTACTGGTAGGTATTCCAGTAGTATCTCAGGGTGTTCTGGGCTACACTCCGACACGACTTGTACCGCTTTTGGGGGTCTGACTTTTACCAACCCCCTAGGCCCGCTATGCGATGCTCATAGACTAACGGACCGGACTGTACGGATATTGTCACCGACAGGCTCAGTAGGGTGTCAGGATGAGTTCGCTCATCGACGTCCCTTTTGGTCAATACCCGGTAGCCCGTTACGTATGGCTAATACCTCTGACGTGCTAGTGGTTAAATCCACAACCAAAGTATTGACGAGTCTTTAGAGTCCCCCGCATACCGTTTTCTCAAGTTCCGGGCAAAACGCTGTAGAGGCCGTATGGTGATATGGCAGGGTTCGATCATGCACGTGCGGTATTGCACGGATCATGATCGGACGGTTAATACTAGTGGGCTTTGATTTAAGCCGGATCCTAGTATTGTACAGTGTAGATTTTGTCTCATTGCATTTGTATTCGGTCGGAATACGAATGCGGGTATGTATATACAGTAGCGTGGTTTTCCTGTAATTTATTACGGGATCGTCTTTCTGAAGTTGCCAGTTTGCATTCCGTTTCAGCCAGTTTTTCTTTGTTTCCTTTCTTTGGCTGAAATTTGGTGGAGGGGGTTATTTGCAATTGTGCATTTAACAAAGGAGAAGACTTTTGTATCATGATGGTTTCATGATGGTGCACCATCCATTAACTTCATTTGACTTCATCATTGCTTGACTTTTGTGTGTTATGATGAATGATGGGTTTTGAGTGAGGTTATTGTTGTGATGATTCTTGATCATCATCACCCTTTCTCTCTCTTTGATGTATTATTGATCCACACCCCCCTTGGACTTTTTTCCCCTCTCTCCTTCACCTCTTGAGGCCGGCCACATTGGATGGGGCTGTCCCAAATTTTTGTGGGGAAAAATACTCTCATTTGGCTTTGCAAAAATGATATAGCTCCTCATCCAAATGTTCATTTTCTTCACCTCCATCAAAAGGGCAACTTCATACAACCCCAAGAGACAAATAATTCTACACTATTCTACAGAACTTCTTGGGCACGTCGACTCGCCAACTTTGTGCCCGAGTTGCCTCGGTCCAGAGGTGGGAGCCCGTAAAAGAACCCGACGATGTGGTGCCCTTCCGACGAGGAGAAGAAGACCGGAGATTCCGTGGGGAGATCGGGACGACGACGAGAAGACCGAAGGACACGGATCGCTCGGTATATCTCTCTACCCCTTCTCTAGTTAGCTAGGATTAGATTAATGGCCCGATCCAGGATTTTAGTGCGCGGTGGTGCCGGTTTCAAAAGTTAAAGTAAAGTATCGTTTCCGCATTTTGGCCTCATTCAGACGGCCGGGGCGCCGCCGTGCACTTACGCTGGTATCAGAGCCAAGCCATTAACCTAGTCTAGCTTGCTCTAGCGTGTTTAAAGCATCGATCGAACATATATTCCAAAACCGCATTTTCAAAATATCAGTTCTCTGTCGAAACTTTTTTGGCTCGAAAATTTTTTCAGTACATTTCAGAAATACGTGCAGAGAATTCTAAGCATTCTGTGAAAATTTGGTCGCGTGATCTCACTATTCCACCGCGGAACCGCGGCCAAACCCATGCTTAGGCCGCGGTTCCGCCGCCACCTTTACTGTTCAGTGCACAAAAATTTTACAAAGAGCTCCTGAGTTAAAAATGGGGTTTTTGGAATATTATTTTTGGGCCCAGATTTTCTTTGAGTGCTACAGTAGTGCTTGGGGCCCACTCGGGAAAATTTAGTCGATCGAAAATTTTAAACATGTTGGTTCACGGTATTTACATTATATCTGCGACCGTGAATGTCACTTGATCGGTAAATCCTGTCTAACTGCTATAGCCCTTTTAGACGGATTTGCGAACGTGACATTCACGTTGATGTTCTGTGTTGTGCTGTGATGTTGCGGATTGGTCGTGGGGGATAGCCTGGATGCAATGGTAGTACAGTTTTGGTTGTATTATGTACATTTGATATTGCGGGGCGAGCGTCCGACATGTGGACTGCCATCACTGCCTGTTTGTATATTATTCTTTTGGGGCACGACCGGGGTGAGGTCGATGTACCCGTTGTATGTATATTTTACTTTCTGTACTAGGATTACCCCAAGGTGGGGTGCACGAATAGCCGGGTTCTAGAGGGCAACAAGCCCGCATCTCATGGCATTGAGACGGAGGGGGCTTTACTCTAGAATTAGCGGGCTATTTGCCGCACTCGTAGGGGGTATAGGTTGACCCAAGAGGGGTGCCCAAGTTACTGGATTCCGTGAAGTGCTGGGTGGTCCATTCACGTTGTTGAAGGGGGCTGCCTCGCTTCAGGTTTTGGCGGGTAACTTGTCGCGCCCGTAGGGGTCTAAGATTTCATTGCACAGGCTATCCACACGACCAGGGGAACGTCGGGTTTCAGTAACGGCTCTATGAAACCCGGGGATCCCAGATATCTGTATTGTTCTGTGATGCTTATTACATTTCTGTGATGTTGCATTTTATCACGCCTTGAGCGAATATTATATATTGATATATATACTAGTAGATGTTGTATATGTTTTGCATCCGCGCTAGTCCAGTTCCCGCTCTGTCGTTAGTTAACTAACCTAACGGGTAATGACGGGACCCAGTGGCGAATGCGGATGGCATATACGTACATCATTATTTTCGTTCTTTATTTGTGTGATCAATTGATGGGACTGCATTGATTCGGATCAATGCAAGCTAAACAAACCTATTCTGATGTTGTTGGAACAATTTTTCAAAAAACTGTTATTGCAAGGGCGTTCTCTTTTGTTTTGCACAGTGATATTCAGTTGGAATATCCTGCACCTCAGTCGGCGAGGCAAGGGCCGAGATCCCTTCACCGGGAGTGACCCCTTAGATAGAAGTTTGCGTCAGGGCAATAACTTCACTATAGTCGTTTACTTTTGCTTTGCATCGTGGTATTCAGTTGGAATATTCTGCACCTCATTCTACGGGGAAAGAGCCGAGATCCCTTCACCGGGAGTGACCTCTTTAGCAAAGGTTTTCGTCACTATATTTTTATAAAGCTATCCGGTTCCTTCAACGATATCAAGTTCATTACGTTAAAGGTTTTTCGCCAAAAACCATTCGTAGCCCTCCGTCGTTTCATATGGATAGTCAATAGTATTCAAGCTGTGTTTGTTGGCCAAAGTCAAGGCACAGTGTTTGGTAGCTATTGGGTATTTATATGCAGCATAGATAGATGCGTTGGTTTAGGACAGTCGTACTGCCTTGTTGGCCAAAGTCAAGGGTGTTGGAGATAGTGCCCTCAGAGTTAATTATTGGATCACAGGAACGTGATTGCAATGATTGAGGGAGGACCTATCCCGGTAGGACAGTCTTACTCAAGATGATAGTATGCTATCTGGTTTATCTTTATCATCGTGTACTGCTTTAGGTGACCAGACAGGTCGCTATTACACGTTGATAGAGCCCCTAGGATTCATGCTTGACTGCCAGCAGTATGAAGGTGATCATATACGTGGGAGCTGGTAGTCTATAAGCACATCCTTAAAAGGTCCCTAGTCGTGGGAGTTTCGAGAGAGGGCATCGATACTCCAGAGTAGACTAGTGTATACAGTCGAGACCCCGACGAGGGGCGGTGGCCGGTCTCACAAGCCACTGGTGTCAGTTGGTTCACCTAAGATGTATACAGGTGCTCATTGGGTTATGAGTACACCGGACAAGACTCGCCGGGAACATGCTAGTTGGTCTTTTACCAGACGTCAGATAGCAGTTCCTTAGTGACATGTGTACAGGTTAGTTCATTGACCTGAGGATCGTCATTTGTCTCGTGTGAGTTCCCACTGTACTTTGATTACTACCCTACCATGCTCAAAGGAGACATGCAAACAGGTTTTAGTTGGGTACAGTCCCAAGCCACATGGAGGCAGTGAGCGGATCTTCAGGGGTTCGTCTCTCCTGGTATTGGGGGTGAGGTCGCGCTGTGTCTAGGAGAGCCATTACACGAAGTCCTTGGCCAAGGAAGGAGATTTACTTGTAGGTATTCCAGTAGTATCTCACGGTGTTCTGGGCTACACTCCGACACGACTTGTACCGCTTTTGGGGGTTTGACTTTTACCAACCCCCTAGGCCCGCCATGCGATGCTCATAGACGAACTGACCGGACTGTACGGATATTATCACTGACAGGCTCAGTAGGGTGTCAGGATGAATTCGCTCATCGACGTCCCTTTTAGTCAATACCTGGTAGCCCGTTACGTATAGGCTAATACCTCTGATGTGCTAGTGGTTAAATCCACAGCCAAAGTATTGACGAGTCTTTAGAGTCCCCGACAGACCAGTTTCTCAAGTTTCGGGCGAAACGTTGTAGAGGCCGTATGGAGATATGGCAGTGTTCGATCAGATACGTGCGGTATTGCACGGATCATGATCGGACGGATAATACTAGCGGGCTTTGGTTTAAGCCGGATCCTAGTATTGTACAGTGTAGATTTTGTCTCATTGCCTTTGTATTCGGTCGGAATACAAATGCGGGTATGTATATACAGTAGCGGGGTTTTCCTGTAATTTATTACGGGATCAGTTTTTTGGAGTTGCCAGTTTGCTTTCCGTTTCGGCCATTTTCCTTTGTATTTTTCATTGGCCGAAGATTGGTGGAGGAGGGCTTATTTGCATTTGTGCAAATAAGCATTTTGGAGGGTTGTCTTTGAATTTTGAAGTGTCATGATGGTTGCACCATCATTTGACTTCATTTGACTTCCTCACTTCATGATGGCTTCACTTTTGTGTGACATGGTTTTGTTGATGGTTGTTGTTGAGTGTGGATATGGTTGTGATCATTGCTTTTTATCATCATTCTTTTCTTGCATGATTTTTGATCCACATCCCCTTGGACTATTCTTCCTCTCACTCTATTCTCATTCCTTGATGCCAAGGCCGGCCACATTGCATGGGGGCTGTCCCATTTTTTTCGTGGAGAAAGTTTTTGATCTCATATCATTTTTGCTTCACCAAAAATCCTAAATTCAACTCCATAGTTCATCCCTCCACTAAAAGGCAACTTCCACTACCCCAAATGAGACATAGCTCACTACACTATTCTACAGCAAACCTTGGGCACGTCGACTCGCCAACTTCGTGCCCGAGTTGCCTCGGACCAGAGGTGGGAGCCCATAAAAGAAGCCGGTGATGTGGTGCCCTTCCGGCGAGGAGGCGACGACCGGAGTTTCCGCGGGAGATCGGGACGACGACGAGAAGACCGGTGGACTCGGATCACTCGGTATATCTCTTTACCCCCTTCTCTAGTTAGCTAGGACTAGTTTAATGGCCCGATCCGGGTTTTTAGTGCGCGGTGGTGCCGGTTAAAAAGTTAAAGTTTTTCACTTCCGCATTTTGGCCTCGGATTGACGGCCGGGGCGCCGCCGTGCACTTACAAAGGGTAGGTACGGGTGGGTTCAAATCAACCTGGAGAATGACGAGTAGAACTTGACATGTGACTTATGATTTGTTGGCCAAAATCAAGGTCATAAGAGCATGGGGTAAAAATCACATCGGGAGTTTCTAAAGAAACTGAAACTTGCCAGATATGCGCATACTTTCTGGAGTGTGATAACGTGAACGGATTCCGTCACGTTATCATGCGATGATAGTTGGATCCCGATTCCCACTGATGAGTTGGTTTACTCCTCGGGTGATCTCGACTAATTCTTCTTTCAGGTTTGGAGGAGAATTTGACGGTACAGTGGGAGCTTTCCTGATTAGATAAATTGGTAACCATTCTGATCTAGGTTAGAGTGCACGCTGAGTGTTTCTTTTCTCTCTCTCTTTGGCAGCGACCATGACCCGACCCTAAGACTATGACTCAGTGACCAAAATTAACCGAACCTTCTTAAACACTGGCTTTTGGATTATCAGAGTTACAAACCTCTTTGCTACTCCTATTTTTACCCTTTTCTCCAGAACACCCCGTATTACTACGAACGTCCACTTCCATTGGATAAAACCATCGTATGGTTATATACGAACTCGAATAAATTTATTCGAGGATGGTTTCTAGTTCTGGAGAAAACGAATAGGACTATTCAGTTGTCTTTTCCTTTTACCTTCTCTCAGATTGCGAGTGCTCCTTGGATTGGGGCAGTACACCCATTACGCAAATTGGATAGTCTTCTTCCAAACCATAGGCAGGTGCCGACCGGTAGGGAATGAGGAAAACCAATTAGCCTAATGATGGTGTACAGAAGGTATTATGTAAAGACAAAGAAAAGGATTAGAAGGAGGGCAAAGTAAATTGCGACTGCTATTCACGACCAAACCAAGTATTTCATTACCACTCCCACTTCACCTTTGTATTTCTCCAGGACACTCCGTATCACTACGAAGATCCACAGTTTATAGGATACTCCATCGTATGGTTATATACGAACTCGAAAGGATCTTGTTCCAGTTCGGGGATGGATTCTGGTTAAGGAGAAATAGGAATAAGGTTTATTCAGGTGTCTTTTATCTTCACCTTCTCTCGCGTTGCGAGTGCTCCTAGGATTAGGACAATACACCCATTATGCTTATTGGATAGTCTTCTTCCAAACCATAGGCTGGTGCCGAACGGTAGGGAAGGAAGAAAACCATTTGGCCTAAAGGGGTGTGCAGAAGGTAATGACTAAAGACATATGAAGGGATGTAGAGAGATGGCATAGAAATATACGGTTACAGTTGCGAATCTGGATAATGGAAAAGGCATTACTAGGAATACCAGGATACCCCATCGAAACATTTCAATGTTTCAGTTTCACTGTGTATTGTTAAAAGAAAACTGATTTCCCAATTAGTCCTTCCTCCAGGGTATGTATTTACCAGGGATGATTCTCACATCTGTATGGTTTTACAGATGATGAGTGGGAGTAAGTTATTGGGAATTAGGTGATCATCCTCATTATATCGGAATTCGTTGTAATTGGTGATATTTGAGGAAATCACCTGGGCTGTTTGCCGGACGGCAAATATTTGGTTTTGAATATCCGCTGTTATGCACCAATTTCAAATTGATATATCTGTACGTCTATTTTTATCGAGTGAGATATACCTTTTGAAATTATGTCGATGACATTTACCTATATCAGTGAATGGTTAGGTAAGGAGCATTAAACAGCGGTGTAATTCTTTTTAACCATATGTACAGTTTTCAAGCTACGACACACAGTGAATGAGTTATTAGACTCAGGGGACTTATACAGAGTGTTGTATGTTGTCCAGTGCCCAGAGGGGTTGGTCCTCGTACTACATTCGGTTTACTTATGACTTCTCTAGTTTTTAGACAGGTGTTTCGTAGAAACACAAGGTCCAAGTTTTGAGAAGTTATAAGTATATGAATAAAGTAGAGAACCAGATGTTACAAGTATCGGGATTCTTCAAGGTGATCGAAGATGTAGATACTTGTGGTATTCAGTAGATAGTAATAGTTAAGAGAACTTGCTTCTCTTTCAGGTTACTCATAATTGGAAGTACTCCTAAGTTGAGTAATGCTGATCGGCCTCTCTCCATTTAGTTGACATGCACTGGAGACAGCTGCAGGATTTGAATCTGATTCTAATTAAATCAGTGCCTCTGTTTCTATATTGGATATAGAACAGTTCATATCTTAACGGTGTTAAGGTATAGGGAGTTGTCCGGCTTATGCTTAAAACCAGACTCTGGATAACTCAAGGCACGTTTCTGTAATGGCTGTTTATGGGTTGACCCGGGCTATGACGAGGGTTGACTTTCTACCATCTGGAAGATCAATAGTGATATTGTTCTAGACTCGCCACAGTTTTAATAAAAATGGATTTTTTCAGAAAACAGTAGTGGGAGTATGGTAGAACTGGAAGTGATTCCAGAACCGCAAACGATTACTGAAAATTTGATAAGAACCTAAAAATTCAATCTGGATTGACATTCCATTAGCCACTCCGCAGATAAGGTGGGTATCCTCAGGCACCCGAGAGGTACTCCGGTAGACTCATGGACGGTGGCAGGGAGGTTCTTGTTTACCCAGACTTGCCATTGCTGTTGTTCCAGACTATGAGACCCGGCAGGAGGATGAGTATAGCGTCGTTCTGAACTGGCTTTAGAAGCGTACGTGTATATGACTCTGCCAGAGGGTTGTCGTGGTCAGTGGGAGCAGCGGAAGCATAGTGGACAAGTGGCTTATGTCTATTTATAGACTAAAGCAGATATAGTGGAGATAGATCATCTATTTCTGATGTGACATTCATAGGTTTGACTTCATCAGAATAGGGGATGGATCTGTTAAGAAGGTAGTAGGGTGTGATGTCCTGGTATTTGGATGACATACACAGATTAGGAAGTGATATTCCTATACTACGATCGGTTATACTTTGGTTGTCACACAGTGGTTTCTCCACATAGGATATAGATATAATATCAGACATTCTGGTTACTGGATCTATGGTTTTAGATCTAGATTTGGGTAGTTTCCCAATCTGGGTATTTAGACAGCATTCTAAAGGTATTTTAGAATGGACGACTTCTGGCACGGTAGTATACCTGCAGGTGATGGAGTCACCCTCTCTAAAGGTGTCTTACTGACTAAAAGGGAGAGGGATGTACATGATTAGCAGATCACTTGCTTAGGCAATTGAGTCAATCATGAGATGTCAAGTACCACACCAGATGTTGTTTTTGCAGTAGATGCAATAAGTTGATATTGAACCAATCCTGGAGAAACATTCGGAAACAGTTTTAGAACATAAGTGGATGTTCTAAGGATATGATAACAACAACCTCTTTGTACAGACGGTTATCATTCCAGGCTGCCAAGGTGACCTAGATGACAGAGGGGCTGTCAGAGTTATAGTTTTCCCTCTGACGAGGGGCAGAATTTTGGACAGGTAGTCCAGGCGGATACTGATGGAGGCATGGCGGAGGATACTGATTAAGTTCAGTTGACGATACAGTCTAAGAAGTTTGTATTTGGAGTTCATTTGTGAACTAGGTCCCATCAGATATCCAGACATATTCTAAAACAGGTATTGCTCATTTCGGGAGATGGGTTTCTCCGCGAACTTGAGATTAAGAGAGACATAGAAAGGAACATCAAGGCGGATCCACTCACTGAGGCTATTCCTCGAACGCAATAGTTTTGCAAACGGGTTTTGTGAGACTGATTAGTAGAGGAGTTGGGTGTTCGGTATCACATGGGCTATGAGTATGCGACATCACCAATAATTAGCCTTGCGTGCAAGTGGGAGATTGTTGGAGATAGTGCCCTCAGAGTCAATTATTGGATCACAGGCACGTGATTGCAATGATTGAGGGAGGACCTATGCCGATAGGACAGTCTTACTCAAGATGATAGTATGCTATCTGGTTTATCTTTATCATCGTGTACTGCTTTAGGTGACCTTACAAGTCACTATTGCGCGTTGATAGAGCCTTTAGGATTCTTGCTTGACGGCCAGCAGTTTGATGGCGATCATATACGTGGGAGCTGGGGTCTATAAGCACATCCTTAAAAGGTCCCTAGTCGTGGGAGTTTCGAGACAGGGCATCGATACTCCAGAGTAGACTTGTGTATACGGTCGAGACCCCGACGAGGGGCGGTGGCCGGTCTCACAAGCCACTGGTGTCAATTGGTTCACCTAAGATGTACACAGGTGTTCATTGGGTTATGAGTACACCGGGCAGGACTCGCCGGGAACATGCTTGTTGGTCTTATACCAGACGTCAGATAGCAGTTCCCTGGTGACATGTGTACAGGTTAGTTCATCGACGTGAGATCGTCATCTGTCTCGTGTGAGTTCCCACTGTACTTTGATTACTACCCTACCACGCTCAAAGGAGACGTGCAAACAGGTTTTAGTTGGGTACAGTCCCGAGCCACATGAAGGCAGTGAGCGGATCTTCAGGGGTTTGTCTCTCCCGGTATTGGGGGTGAGGTCGCGCTGTGTCTAGGAGAGCCCTTACACGAAGTCCTTGGCCAAGGCAGGAGATTTACTGGTAGGTATTCCAGTAGTATCTCAGGGTGTTCTGGACTACACTCCGACACGACTTGTACCGCTTTTGGGGGTCTGACTTTTACCAAACCCCTAGGCCCGCCATGCGATGCTTATAGAAGAACGGACCAGACTGTACAGATATTGTCACTGACAGGCTCAGTAGAGTGTTAGGATGAGTTAGCTCATCGACGTCCCTTTTGGTCAATACCCGGTAGCCCGTTACGTATGGCTAATACCTCTGACGTGCTAGTGGTTAAATCCACAACCAAAGTATTGACGAGTCTTTAGAGTCCCCTACAGACCGTTTTCTCAAGTTCCGGGCGAAACGCTGTAGGTGCCGTGTGGAGATATGGCAGGGTTTGATCATGCACGTGCGGAATTGCACGGATCATGATCGGACGGTTAATACCAGCGGGCATTGGTTTAAGCCGGATCCTAGTATTGTACAGTGTAGATTTTGTCTCATTGTATTTGTATTCGGTCGGAATACAAATGCGGGTATGTATATACAGTAGCGTGGTTTTCCTGTAATTTATTACGGGATCGTCTTTCTGAAGTTGCCAGTTTGCATTCCGTTTCAGCCAGTTTTCCTTTGCTTCCTTTCTTTGGCTGAAATTTGGTGGAGGGGGTTATTTGCAATTGTGCATTTAACAAAGGAGAAAACTTTTGTATCATGATGGTTTCATGATGGTGCACCATCCATTGACTTCATTTGACTTCATCATTGCTTGACTTTTGTGTGTTATGATGAGTGATGGGTTTTGAGTGAGGTTTTTGTTGTGATGATTCTTGATCATCATCACCCTTTCTCTCTCTTTGATGTATTATTGATCCACACCCCCCTTGGACTTTTTTCCACTCTCTCCTTCACCTCTTGAGGCCGGCCACATTGGATGGAGGCTGTCCCAAATTTTTGTGGGGAAAAATACTCTCATTTGGCTTTGCAAAAATGATATAGCTCCTCCTCCAAATGTTCATTTTCTTCACCTCCATCAAAAGGGCAACTTCATACAACCCCAAGAGACAAATAGTGCTACACTATTCTACAGCACTTCTTAGGCACGTCGACTCGCCAACTTCGTGCCCGAGTTGCCTCGGTCCAGAGATGGGAGCCCGTAAAAGAACCCGGCGATGTGGTGCCCTTCCGGAGATTCCGCGGGGAGATCGGGACGACGACGAGAAGACCGAAGGAGACGGATCGCTCGGTATATCTCTTTACCCCTTCTCTAGTTAGCTAGGATTAGATTAATGGCCCGATCCGGGATTTTAGTGCGCGGTGGTGCCGGTTTCAAAAGTTAAAGTAAAGTATCGTTTCCGCATTTTGGCCTCGTTCAGACGACCGGGGCGCCACCGTGCACTTACAGTTTATGTTCATTGGTTTGCATTTAATGTTATTTGTGACTCATTCTTTTCATTAAGTGAGATGATAAGTTTGCTTTTCTTGTGGTCACCCCTTCATTCCTCCTACACTTACCTCCTCCCTCTTATATAGTGGCCGGCCCCCTCTTGCAAGAGATGTATGGTTGTTAGAAAAAAGATATAGTTATTTGGTTTATAGAAATTAAGCATACTCATTCTTTCATTTTCATTCGATCCAAAAGGCAACTTCATTAACCGTTCGTCCATGGCTTTAGACGTAACGAGACAAAGTGTTCTACTCATTCTCTACATCATCTTGGTCGTCTCTTTTAGCAAACTTGACGACCGAGTTGCCTCGGTTCAGAGGCGGGAGCCCGTTTAAAGATCCGTCGACGTGGTGCCACCTGGACGAGAAGACTGGAGATTCAGGAGATCGGAGCAGCCACAACAAAGCATGGGATGATGATTGAAGACCGAAGGACTCGGATCCTTCGGTATAACATTTCTACCCACTTTGTAGTTTGTTAGTTTAGCTTTAATGGCAGATCCGGGTTATAGTACGCGATAGCGCCAGTTGTAAAAGTTTTTGTTCCGCATTTGGCATCTGTTAGACGGCCGGGGTGCTACCGTGTACTCACAGTGGTATCAGAACTTCACCATTAAGCTTTACTAATTTATGCTAACACGTTTAAAACATCGACCGAACCGATTTTCAAAAGCTACACTTTTTCAGTTCTAAGTTTCTGTCGTTTTTTAAAACAGTCTAAAAAATAATTTTACATGTCACAGAAAACAAAGCAGGCTTTTCTAAGCATTCTAGGAAAATTTGGGCACGTGATCCCTCATTACCACCGCGGATCCGCGGTCAAACCTAGGGTTTGACCGCGGAACCGTGGCCGTTTTGTGGGAACAATGCTCCAAGTTTTTCCAGAGAGCTTCACATTGGAAATTGTGGTTTTTGGTATATTTCTTTTGGGCCCAGATTTTATTACTGTACACCAGATGTACGTGGGGCCCACTTCGGGAATTTTAGTCGATTGAAATTTTAAACTTGTTAGTATGCAGTATTTACATTATATCTCCGACCGGGAATGTCATTCGAGCGGTAAACCACGTCTAATTGCTATAGTCCTTTTAGACGGGTTTGCGAACATGACATTCGCGTTAATGTTCTGTGTTGTGCTGTGATGTTGCGGATATGTCGTGGTGGATAGCAGTGTGCAATGGTAGTGCTGTTTGAATTTATTTGTATATTTGATATTGCGTGGCGAGCGTCCAACATGTGGACTGTCGTCACTGCCTGTTTGTATAATATTCTTTTGTGGCACGACCGGGCTGAGGTCGATGTACCCGTTGTATATATTTTTTCATTTCTGTACTAGAATTACCCCGCAACGGAGTGCACGGATAGCCGGGTTCTGGAGGGCAACGGGTCCGTATCTCATGGCTTTGAGAGGCAAAGGGACCTCACTCTAGAATTGGCAGACTATTCGCCGCACTCGTAGGAGGTACAGGTTGGCCCAAGGAGGGGTGCTCAAGTTACCGGATTCCGTGAAGTGCCGGGTAGTCCATTCACTTTGCTGTAGGGGGCTGCCTCGCTTCAGCTTTTGGCGGGTAACTTGCCGCACCCGTAGGGGTCTAGGTTTCATTGCACAGGCTATCCACACGACCAGGGGAACGTCGGGTTTCAGTAGTGGCTCTGTGAAACCCGGGGATCCCAGATTATCTGTATTGTTCTATGATGCTTATTACTTTTTCTGTAATGTTGCATATTATCACGCCTGGAGCGATTATTATATATTAGTATATATACTATTAGATGTTGTATATGTTTTAATACCCGCGCTAGTCCAGTCCCCGCTCTGTCGTTAGTTAAGTAACCTAACGGGTGATGACGGGACCCAGTGGCGAATGCGGATGGCATATACATACATTATATTTTCGTTCTTTTCTGGTGTGATTGATTGATGGGACTGCATTGATTCTTATCAATGCAAGATAAAACAAACCTATATTTAATGTTGTTGGAACCAATTTAAAAAGTATTATTACAAAGACGTTTCTTTTTGTTTTGCATAGTGATATTCGGTTTAGAATATCCTGCACCTCATTCGACGAGACAAGGGCCGAGATCCCTTCACCGGGAGTGATCCCTTGGGCAGAAGTTTGCGTCAGGGTAATAACTTTACTATAGTCGATTACAAGTTGCTTTGCATCACGGTATTCAGTTAGATTATCCTGCACCTCATTCCACGAGGAAAGAGCCGAGATCCCTTCACCGGGAGTGACCTCTTTAGCAAAAGGTTTTCGTCGCTATATTTTTATAAAAAAGCTATCAGGTTCCTTCAACGAGATCAAGTTCATTACGTTAAAGGTTTTTCGCCAACCCGCCGTAGCCCTCCGTCATTTCTTTTGGGTATTCAGTAGTATTCAAGCTATGTATTTTGACCAACACCAAGGCATAGTGTTTGGTAGCTGCTGGGTATTCATTTGTTGCATAGATAGATGAGTTGGTTTGGGACAGTCGTTCTGCCATTTTGGCCAACGTCAAGGGCATGTGCGGGTAGGTTCAAATTGACCTGGATAGTGACGGGTAGAACTTGGCATGTGACTTATGATATTTTGACCAACGCCAAGGTCATAAGAGCATGGGGCAAAAATAACATCGGGAGTTTCAAACATAATGAAACTTGCCAAGTATGCGCATACCTTCTGGAGTGTGATAACTTGAGTGGCTTCCATCAAGTTATCATGCGATGATAGTTGGATCCCGATTCTCACTGATGAGTTGGTTTACTCTTCGGGTGATCCCGACTAATTCTTCTTTCAGGTTTGGAGGAGAATTTGAGATTACAGTAGGAGGTTTCCTGATTAGATAAAGTGATAACCATTCTGATCTAGGTTAGAGTGCACGCAGAATGTTTCTTGTTCTCTCTCTCTTTGGCAGCGACCTTTGACCGACCCTAGACTATGACTCAGTGACCAAATTGACCGAACCTTCTTAAAATACTGGCTTTTGGATTGTCCGAGTTGCATAAGTCATTGCCACTCCTTCTTTTACCATTTGTATTTCTCAGAACACCCCGTATTACTACGGACATCCACTTCCATTGGATAGATCCATCGTATGGTTATATACGAACTCGAAGGGACTTCTTCGAGGATGGATCCAGGTTCAGGAGAAATAGAATTGGTTTATTCAGTTATCTTTTATTATCACCTTCTCTCAGGTTGCGAGGGCTCCTTAGTTTAGGAGGGTACACCTATTATGCTTACTGGATAGTCTTCTTCCAAACCATAGGCTGGTGCCGAAAGGTAGGGAATGAAGAAAACCAATTAGCCTAAGTTGGGTGTACAGAAGGTAATAACTAAAGACAAAATAAAGGGATTAGAAAGAGGGCAAAGTAAATTACGACTGTTATCATTCACGACCAAACCGCGTACTTCATCGCCACTCCTATTTCACCTTTAATAGAATAAGGTATTATTCATTTGTCTTTTATCATCACCTTCTCTCAAGTTGCGAGTACTCCTTGGTTTAGGAGGGTACACCTATTATGCTTACTGGATAGTCTTCTTCCAAAACATAGGCTGGTGCCGAACGATAGGGAAAGAAGAAAACCACTTAGCCTAATGATGGTGTACAGAAGGTAATGAATAAAAACAAATAAAGAGATTTGGAGAGATGGCAATGAAATATACGGTTAAAGTCATGAATTGGATTATGGAAGAGGCATTACTAGGAATACCAGAATACCCCTATGAAACATTTTTGATGTTTCAGTGCATTGTTAAAAGAAAACTGATTTCCCGATTAGATACTTACTCCAGGGTATGTATTTACCAGGTATGATTCTCACATCTGTATGGTTTTACAGATGATGAGTGGGAGTAAGTTATTGGGAATTAGGTGATCATCCTCATTATATCAGAATTCGTTGTAATTGGTGATATTTGAGGAAATCGCCTGGGTATAGTTTTCAACCTACGACGCACAGGTTATGAGTTATTCAACTCAGCGAACTTATACAGAGTATTGTATGTTGTCCAGTGTCCATTAGGAAAAAGGGGTTGGTCCTCGTACTATGTTCTATTTACTTGTGACTTCTCTAGTTTTAGACAAGTGTTTCGTAGAAATACAAAGTCTAAGTTTTGAGAAGTTGTGGGTATAAGAATAAAGTAGAGAACCAGGTGTCGCAAGTATCGGGATTCTTCAAAGAAATCGAAGATATAGATACTTGTGATTGGTATTCAGTTAATAGTAATGGTTTTGAGAAACTTGTTTCTCTTTCAGGTTACTCATAATTGGATGTATTCCTAAGTTGAGTAATGCTGATTAGCCTTTCTCCATTGAGTTGATATGCACTGGAGACAGTTGCATGATTAGAATCTGGTTCCAATTAAATAAGTGCCAAGGTTTCTATATTGGATATAGAATGGTTCATATCTTAACGATGTTAAGGTACGGTGAGTTGTCCAGCTTAAGCTTAAAACCAGACACTGGATAACTCAAGGCACGTTTCTGTAATGGCAGTTTGTGGGTTGACCCTAGCTTTGATGAGGGTTGACATTTCTACCATCTGGAAGATCAATAGTGATATTGTTCTTGACTCGCCACAGTTTTAGTAAAATGGATTTTTTCAGAAAACAGTAGTGGGAGTATGGTAGAACTGAAAGTGATTCCAGAACCGCAAACGATTACGGAAAATTTAATAGGATCTATATATTCAATCAAGTTTGACATTCCAATAGCTACTCCGCAGACATAGTAGGTAACCTCAGACACCCGAGAGGTACTCCGGTAGCCTCAAGGAAAGTGACAGGGAGGTTCTTGTTTACCCAGACTTGACACTACTGTTGTTCCAGACTATGAAACCCAGCAGGAGGTTAAGTATAGCGTCGTTCTAAACTAGATTTAGAAGTGCACGTGTATATTATTTTGCCAGAGGGTTGTTATGGTCGGTGGGAGCAGCGGAAGCAAGTGGGCAAGTAGCTTATGTCTATTTATAGACTTGAGCAGATATAGCGGAGATAGATCATCTATTTTTGATGTGACAGTCATGGGTTTG
This sequence comes from Agapanthus africanus, assembly GCA_030015575.1. Lineage (NCBI taxonomy): Eukaryota > Viridiplantae > Streptophyta > Magnoliopsida > Asparagales > Amaryllidaceae > Agapanthus > Agapanthus africanus. The sequence continues at coordinate 246,662,238 of CM057343.1, read as the reverse complement.
ACTTCATCAGAATAGGGGATGGATCTGTTAAGAAGGTAGTAGGGTGTGATGTCCTGGTATTTAGATGACATACACAAAGTAGGAAGTAAAATTCCTATACTACAATCGGTTATACTGTGGTCGTCACACAGTTGTTTCTTCACAAAGGATATGGATATAATATTAGACATTCTGGTTACTAAATCTATGGTTTTAGATCTAGATTTGGGTAGTTTCCCAATATGGGTACTTTGACAAGATTCTAATAGTATTTTAGAATAGATGACTCCTGGCATGGTGGTGTGCCTGCAGGAGATGGAGTCACCCTCTCTAAAGGTGTCTTAGAGACTAAAGGAGAGAGGGATGTGCATGATTGGCAGATCACTTGCTTAGGCAATTGAGTCAATCATGAGATGTCAAGTACCACACCAGATGTTGTTTTTTGCACTTGATGCGATAAGTTTATATTAATCCAATTCTGAAGATACATAAGGAAGCAGTTTTAGAACATAAGTGCATCTTCTACGGATTTGATGACGGCAGCCTCCTTCGGGAGATGGTTATCGTTCCAGGCTTCAGGGGTGACATGTATGACAGAGTGACTATCAGAGTTATAGTTTTCTCTCTGACGAAGGACAGTATTATGGACAGGTGGTCCAAGAGGATACTGTGGGAGGCATGGTGCTGGATACTGATTAGGTTTAGTGATCACTACAGTCTAAGAAGTTTAGATTTGGAGTTCATTTATGAACTAGGTCCCATCAGATATTCAGACATATTCTAAGACAGGTATTACTCGATTCGGGAGATGGCTTTCTCCGCGAACTTGAGATTAAGAGAGACATAGAAAGAAACATCAGGGCGGATCCACTCACTGAGGCTATTTCTCGAACACAAGAGTTTTACAAACTAGCTTTGTGAAACTGATTAGTAGAGGAGTTGGGTGTTCGGTATCACACGGGCTGTGAGTATGCGACATCGCAATAATTAGCCTTAAGTGCAAGTGGGAGATTGTTGGATATAGTGCCCTCAAAGTCAATTATTGGATCGCAGGTACGTGATTGCAATGATTGAGGCAGGACCTATACTGATATGACAATCTTGCTCGAGATGATAGTATGCTATATTGTTTGTCTTTATCATCATATACATGCTTTAGTTCATTATTACATGATGATAGAGCCCATAGGATTCTTGCTTGACTACCAGCAGTATGATGGCGATCATATACGTGGGAGCTGGGGTCTGTAAGCACATCCTTAAAGTGTCCCTAGTCATGGGAGTTTCGAGACAGGGCATCAATACTCCAAAGTAGACTAGTGTATACAGTCGAGACCCCAACGAGGGGCGGTGGCCGGTCTCACAAGCCATTGGTGTCAGTTGGTTCACCTAAGATGTATACAGGTGCTCATTGGGTTATGAGTACACCGGACAGGACTCGCCGGGAACATGCTAGTTGGTATTATACATATCGTCAGATAGCAGTTCCCAGGTGACATGTGTACAGGTTAGTTTGTCGACCTGAGATCGTCATTTGTCTCGTGTGAGTTCCCACTATGCTTTGATTTCTACCCTACCACGCTCAAAGGAGACGTGCAAACAGGTATTTTTTGGGTACAGTACCGAGCCACATGGAGGCAGTGAGCAGATCGTCGGGGATTCGTCTCTCCCAGTATTGGGGGTTGATGTCGCACAGTGCACGGGTGGCCATCACTAGAAATCCTCGGTCGAGCTAGTGGAGAATTACTGATTTGGATCAGTAGTTTCTCAGGTGGTGATGGGCTTCATGCCGACACGATTTATCGCGTTATTAGGGGTCTGACTTTATCCACCCCCCTAGACTCGATATGCGATACTCTTTAGACGAACGGACCGGACTGTACGGATATTGTCACTGTCAGGCTCAGTAGGGTTTCTGGATGAGTTCGCTCGTCAGCTTCCCTTCTAATCAATACATAGGCAACCGTTACGTACAGCTTGTACCTCTGACGTGCTAGAGGTTATACCCAGTGTCAGTGTATTGATGAGTCATTAGAGTCCCCCACAGACAACTTCCCAAGTTCGGACGAAACGTTGTAGAGGCCGTATGGTTTTATGGCAGGGGTTCGGAAAATGCACGTGCGTTTTCGCACGTGTCATTTTTCGGGCAGATAATACTGGTAGGCTTTGGTTTAAGCCGGATCCCAGTATTATACTGTGTAGATATAATAACTTTGTCTCAGTTGCATTTGTATCCGGTCGTAATACAAATGCGGGTATGTTTATACTGTTACGGGGTTATCCTGAAATTCGTTTTAGGATCACTTTTGGAAGTTGCCAGTTTCCAGTTTTCTATCAGCCGTATTTAACATTTGGTTAAATGCGGATTTATCTTTTCTTCTGGAGGGTGAGTCATGAGGTGAGTCATGAGTGAAAGCTTCTTGATATGGTGACTAGGATTAGTGACTCATGGATGCATTAAATGATTTGGTGACTAGGTTTATATTCATTGGTTTGCATTTAATGTTATTTGTGACTCATTCTTTTCATTAAGTGAGATGATAAGTTTGCTTTGCTTGTGGTCACCCCTTCATTCCTCCTACACTCACCTCCCCCCTCTTATATAGTGGCCGGCCCCCTCTTGCAAGAGATGTATGGTTGTTAGAAAAAAGATATAGTTATTTGGTTCATGGAAATTAAGCATACTCATTCTTTCATTTTCATTCGATCCAAAAGGCAACTTTATTAACCGTTCGTCCATGGCTTTGGACGTAATGAGACAAAGTGTTCTACTCATTCTCTACATCATCTTGGTCATCTCTTTTAGCAAACTTAACGACCGAGTTGCCTCAGTTCAGAGGCGGGAGCCCGTTTAAAGATCCGTCGACGTGGTGCCACCTGGACGAGAAGACTGGAGATTCAGGAGATCAGAGCAGCCACAACAAAACGTGGGATGATGGTTGAAGACCGAAGGACTCGGATCATTCGGTATAACATTTCTACCCACTTTGTAGTTTGTTAGTTTAGCTTTAATGGCAGATCCGGGTTATAGTACGCGATAGCGCCAGTTGTAAAAGTTTTTGTTCCGCATTTGGCGTCTGTTAGACGGCCGGGGCGCTACCGTGTACTTACACTATTTCTATATTAGAAAAGGTCTTTATTATAATATATCATACATATGAGGGTTTATCTGTAAAAATACTATTTTTCATGTGTTGATATATTATAATTAACATTTGGTAGGAAAATGTATGCAAAGATACCATTGACCAAATCTTAATGGTGAAATTAATATCTCAATAAAACAAAACTCCACTAATATTATTTGTTGAGATTGTGCAGAATTTTTCAGGGCTAAAAATCAAGGGAATCAAAGTTTTTAAGAGCAAACCTGCCTAATTAAGAAAGCAAACTAAGAAATCAAGTCTGGCAGAAGCAAAAAAAAGATTTCCAATTTCCAAAGGTTCTAGAGATCTCCACGTGTCATGAAGAGAGAAACCCAGAAGACCAAGACCACCAATCCGTAGAAAAGGCCGCGGATCCGCGGTCAAACCTACCTGTTGACCGCGGATCCGCCGCGTAGATGAAGATTTAGGAGATGGGATTTTTCTGGTAGAATCTAAACAGATGGCTTCCAAATTTGGAAGCTAGGGTTCTGGCTTTTGGAGTATAAATAAGGACCGAGAGCCCCTTTGAAAAATCATCAAGTCGACGCGATCACGAAGTCCAAGATGGCTCACGCATCCAGGCTGATCATCAACGGTTCATCTAACTCCTTAAAAGAGATCGAGAAGCAACTAGTATTTGTAATCATTTTCTAAGGAATCAAAGTGTAATGAATATTGTTGATTAATAAAGGTAGCTTTCTTTTTCTTATTCTATTTCTTCATAGTTTAATTATGCATTTTCTCTCCATCTCCTTTTCTCCCAACATGCGCGAGTAATTCTTCGCTTGTTAGGGTTCGTAGGATTAGGGTAGGTTAATGGATGATGAAAATACCTAAACTCTTTTTACGTCCTATAAAGTTTATAAACTTTACCAAAAGAATCATTAACATCCTAATCGGGTGCGCTACCAATTCATTGTTAGTCTCGACCGCGATTAGAGATAGATTAATGATTGTTTTGGTAAAGGCTAGATATGAACGGAGTTCCGTGTCGAGATAGGGGTTAAGAGTGGGATTCCTTTTCCCTCCAGAAACCCTAATCTTCATGCATCACTGTCGTTCTAGTGTTAAATCTATTAAAGGATAGAAAGAGTAATTTTTAATTAATCATCCATAACTACTAAATCCTAATGAACCCTACAAGCCCTCTTCTTATATAAACTTACATCCGTAGTTAATCTAGATCTATATTTTGCATTCTTGTTTAACGTAGATCTAGATCTTACAACCATTCTACAATATTCTTTATCCTTCCTCCTCCCCTTTCTCAACACGTCTAAAGTAAGAGTAAAATATTCAACGTTTCCCATAGGACGACCCGTACTCATCTCGGTCTAGCTACGCGCGACACCGTTATTGATTGCGGTTATTCTACAAACACAACTTTTTCACATCAATTAGTCCCCCACAGCCAGTTTTCAAGTTTCGGGCGAAACGTTGTAGAGGCCGTATGATATATGGCAGGGTTCGATCATATACGTGCGGTAGTGCACGAATCATGATCGGACGGATCATACTAGTGGGCTTTGGTTTAAGCCGGATCCTAGTATTATATTTGTTGGATTACTTTAGTCTCATCGCATTCGCATTCAGTCGGAATGCGGATGCAGGTATGTATATACAGGTGAGGGGTATCCTTGTGATCCGTCACGAGTTTACTTTAGATGTTGCCGTATCTTTTTATTGTTGCAAACATTTGGATTAATGTTTGTTAATGGAAATTATGAGCACAAAATCATGATTAAGATCATTAATTGTGACACATGCATAAGTGATGACTCATGGTCTTTTTTCTTGTGCATGTGTCACATTATATGATGGATTTGTGAGTTGATTTGATGAGAGGAGAGAGGGGGGCAGCCAAGGGCAAGGTTGGCTCTTGTATTATTCTCTTCTTTCTCTCTTTTTATCATATGAAAACACAAAAGAAAGATAGCCTCTTCTTCTTCTTCTTCCTCTAACTCATAATCTCCATTAATGGCAACACCTCTAACCTTCATCTAAATCAATGGATGAAAGAGACAAAGTGATCACAAATATTCTCTACAACACCTTGGACACGTCGGCTAGCACACTTCGTGCCCGAGTTGCTTTGGATGAAGCGGGAGCCCATAAAAGGAATCGATGATGTGGTGCCTTTTCCGACGAGGAGATCGAGACCGGAGATGCCGCGAGGAGCTTAGGATGGTGGCTAAAGACCGAAAGACACGGATCGATCGGTATAGCCTTTCTATCCCTTCTCTAGATGCTAGTTGTAGGTTAATGGTTCGATCCGGGTTTTAAGCATACGATAGCGCCGGTTTCTAGTTTGAAAAAGTTTTCATTTCCGCATTTTGGCCTCGGAAAGACGGCCGGGGCGCTACCGTAGTCTTACATGGTATCAGAGCCACGCCATTAACCTTTACTAGCTTGCTCTAACGTGTTTAGAACTTCGATCGGACGGAAATTCCAAAAAATGCATTTCCAAGTCATCAGTTTCTGTCAAAATTTTTCTATCATCAAAAAATTATTTGGTGTATTGCAGAAAATCAGGCAGGGTTTTTTAAGAGAACTGAGAAAATTTGGTGAGCTGATTTCACTGTAGTGCGGCGGATCCGCGGCCGTACCCACATTTCGGCCGCGGATCCACCCTTGTACTGTAGCCGCAGTGCACAAAATTTTCTGAGGTGGTCTCTGACTTGGAAATGTGGTTTCTGGTATTTTTTGTTTGGGCCCAGATTTGTCTGAGTACTGGGAATTGTGCTTGGGGCCCACTTCGGGAAATTTTGTCGATCGAAAATTTTAAACATGTTAGTTCACAGTATTTACATTATATCTGCGACCGTGAATGTTATTTGATCGGTAAATCCTGTCTAATTGCTATAGTTCTTTTAGACGGATTTGCGAACGTGACATTCACGTTGATGTTCTGTGTTGTGCTGTGATGTTGCGGATTTGTCGTGGTGGATAGCCTGGATGCAATGGTAGTACAGTTTGGTTGTATTTGTACATTTGATATTGCGGGGCGAGCGTCCTACATGTGGACTGCCGTCGCTGCCTGTTTGTATATTATTCTTTTGGGGCACGACCGGGCTGAGGTCGATGTACCCATTGTATATTTTTACTTTCTGTACTAGGATTACCCCGCGGTGGGATGCATGGATAGACGGGTTCTAGAGGGCAACAGGCCCGCATCTCATGGCTTTGAGACGGAGGGGGCTTTACTCTGGAATTGGCGGGCTATTCGCCGCACTCGTAGGGAGTACAGATTGACCCAAGGAAGGGTGCTCAAGTTACCGGATTCCGTGAAGTGCTGGGTGGTCCATTCAGGTTGTTGAAGGGGGCTGCCCGCTTCAGGTTTTGACGGGTAACTTGCCGCGCCCGTAGGGGTCTAAGATTTCATTGCACAGGCTATCCACACGACCAGGGGAACGTCGAGTTTCAGTAGCGGCTCTATGAAACCCGGGGATCCCAGATTATCTGTATTGTTCTGTGATGCTTATTACTCTCTGTGATGTTGCATTTTATCACACCTCAAGCGATTATTATATATTGATATATATACTAGTAGATATTGTATATGTTTTACACCCGTGCTAGTCCAATCCCCGCTCTGTCGTTAGTTAAGTAACCTAACGGGTGATGACGGGACCCAGTGGCGAATGCGGATGGCATATACGTACATCATATTTTCGTTCTTTTGTGGTGTGATTAATTGATGGGACTGCATTGATTTGGATCAATGCAAGCTAAACAAACCTATTCTGATATTGTTGGAACATTTTTCAAAAAAAGCTGTTATTGCGAAGACGTTCTCATTTGTTTTGCACAGTGGTATTCGGTTATAAATATCCAGCACCTCAGTCGACGAGGCAAGGGCCGAGATCCCTTCACCGGGAGTGACCCCTTGGACAGAAGTTTGCGTCAGGGTAATAACTTCACTGTCACGACCCGAAAGTACGGAACTTGACCGGCACTTAGATTACGAAGCGTCTAGAGGCGCCACGTAACCTAAGTAAGCCGAAGCCCAGAAATCTAAACCATAAGAGAAGAAAAAGAAGAAAAGAAAAGAAAACAAGTATAAAAACATCAGCAAATTTTACCAAAAATTTCGGCAGAGTCTCCTCTGTAAAAACTGGCCCCAAACGGGTACAACAAGTATAATATACATAAACAATAAAAAGCATCCCCAAACGGGAGCTAGCATCAACGCCAACAGGCGGAAACAACCACAACAAGCACAATAATATACAACGCCAATAGGCGAGGCTCAAAACTCAAAAGAAAACAAAACCACCAGATCAGAATAATACATGCGCGACTCTAAGGTCGAAATAAAAGACTGGTCCAATAACTTATCAAGTAATACAAATATGGTTGATGGAGCTTACTAGATACAAATGAATGAATAAAAGTACAATGGTGGTTCGGATACAAGTGAACCAACCTACCGTGCAAATCACCCTGAAGAAAAGATGTGCTAACAAGCTGCCACGGAAACCTGTACATCGAACCTGTAAAGAATTTGGCACAACGGGGGTGAGTTGCCAACTCGTGAGTAGAAGACATCTACGAAAAGAAATCGAATGCATGACGCTATCCTAGGTCATAATAATACACTACTATATCCCAAACATCTAGTAATAGCAGGGTAATACTACGTGTAAGTGCAACTACTCCGTGTCGTGTCAGTTCCTCATATAATACTATGTCATATGAATGAAATGCATGCACCATGAATGTCAAGTAACAAATCCTGAAATCCAGATATATATGTATAAGAAATCTTTAGCTGTTATCATAGTAGAATGTGTATAAGAATCTGAAATCTCAATAATGAAATCCATGGAAATCCGTGTCAAACATCGACACAACACATGTAATCTCAAGTCTCAATATCTCGGGCTCCGTCAGTCCGGATCGGCCCATATCATCAAATCTCACGACAACGGTCGGTATCCTCCGGATATCCGCCGTGCCAGACATCACCGGTAGGTAGCCTTCCCCTGCCAGGCTCATCGTCTACAACTCGATCTTCTTGCCCCGGGGTACCATACCGGGCCCACCATGTACCCAAGACGGTTCATCCACTCCTCGAATCGGGTCTCGAAATCCAACAGAAAACATGAAATCTCATGGTGGACGACACATACATCATGAGAAAACCGCATCTTATTTTAAAAAGAGAAGAGGAGAGAGAGAGAGAGAAGTTTTTATATATTTTTGCGGTTTTCCCCAAAAATCCAGAAATCTCATAGAAATCCAAATCTCAAAATCATGAGTAAGTATATGATAAGTGTCGGCATATGCCCATAATACTGCATGATAACATGAAAATATGAATGCATGAATGTCTAAGCAATAAATATCATGTCTGTACTAATGTCAGAGAATAATCACAATATTATAGCGGTCTAGTTGTTAACTGATTCTATCCATAAAAGTCAATATGATCTAAAGTGTACGTGACATAGCAATTACCGATGATGATGTGTGTGAGCCGGCAAATAAGTGTGTGTGGAATATGCGCATCATCGGTAATAGTGCTGGTGTCCTAACAGGTAAAGTTTATACTGATTATAGCAACATATAAAAGAACATGCACCATGATAATTACAGTATGAATGTAAATACAGATGTGCATTATCCACTCCTCTGCGAGATGCGAGTACAACTACCACTATGTGAGTCGAACCTAAACCGGTGTCCATCTAACATCCTAAGGAACTAAACCTAATAGACTAGTCAGTAAGAAACTAGAGTCTACCTAAGGTCTGAATCAATATCTCTAATAGTCGGCGATCCCGCCTCAATAGCGTCACGTACGTAGTACGGCTTCCTCGAATCAAGAGTGTGGATCAATCATCAAATCTAATCCTCGTACGGTAAAATCCATCGTACGGCATCCCAATATCGGGGTACGGTCAAGTATCTCCTAGGTGTCTCCTCATTCGTATAATGTCATCATCAGCACATCTCATGATCAAGGTGTTAAACTGTGATCGCATACATCAATCATATATCATTGCCATCATGATAAGCATCATTAGTTTATCCTCAGAAATATCATGTCGTAATCAAGTTATACATATATCATATCGTGATCAGTCACCAGTTACAGTCCGGGTACTATTCTAGCGTCCCATGTACATCAATATCACCACCACTCTTTATAATTTATATATGCATGTTCATTATCTCATTCTCTAATGATCCGCTAACACTTTATTACGACTGTATAGTCAAGAATCACGGCATCAAGCCCAGTTATACTGTTTCATCATACCTCGGATATCATATCACATCAATGAATCCCATATACGTGTGGTGTATATATATACACTTATACCTAGTTTTATATATATACACACATATACGTATACGCCATGTCAAGTTTTAGTGTGTGCGTGTGTGTTTCTATCAGAAACCTACGAACCTTTCCCAAAGTATTCATCCTCAGGTATGGTTTTCCTAAATCAGTCTAGTCCCGCCTAGGGTCATTACTAGGGTTCTGCTCGGTAAGAATCTAGGGTCACATCGGGTTTCCTAATGTCACTAAGTACTATTCCTATATATTCTACGTTGCGGGGGTGCTAAACGCCATCCACCCGACTTCCCCCCGTAGATATACATCTACTCACCTGGTCCATGTCTGCCGAAGACAGTGTCGCCATCCTCCTCTTCATCGCCCGCAGTCCACGTGAGGGGTACCTAGACGCAAACATTTAAATAGCATCGTAAACCGAATCACATACAAAAGTCAAACGATACAAAGAACAAGCATAGGTTAAAACCTATGTCCTGTCCACGCAAAAGAACCAAATACCGCTCGATATCGGCGTACAAACTCCGATGGATCGAGATAAACATCAACAGATAACTCGTAGTTTTAAAACACATTACTTATACCATAAAACATGATTAAATCCATCGAAACCCTAAAATCCATCAAACCGTCCAATTTCGTAAAAACCGAAATTGCCAATTTACCGTTTTTCATCAAAACTTGACATTTAAATGAAACCAATAGTTATAAAACTCATTATATAGCATAACTAGACTATACAAACCGTTACTATATTTTTATTACACAAATTTATATTAATTTGAAATTTCTAGTTTGCAACATTTAACAATTTTCAATATTTTTCAAGCAAAGAACCACAATTCCACCACAAAACATGATTTGCATGAATTAATGTATTAAACCACAATTCATAATGATAATGATTCAATGAAACCATAAATTATATTTTTAATCACATTTATTTAGAAATTCCTAAAATCTAGTTTACAAAATAATAGCATTTTATTACTATTTTTCTAATTATCAAAGTAATCTAGTGATCAAACTAAGTTTTTCATTCAATTAATGTGCTAATATCCTCATTAAAACTACCATCTAATGATAGCAACTTAAATTGGAATTTTATATTACCCACAAACACATTTTAGAAAAATCTAGTTAGCTAATTTCCTTATTTAAAACAATTTTAAATGAAAATTTTACAATTTAACAACCATGCCATATTTTCCAATTCTAAAAGTGTTAAACTAACTATTATAACCCTAATTAATTATTAAAAACCCTAACTTGAATTTACAACCCTAACTTGCATTTTTAAAAAAACATAGAATTAATTCATTAAATCTAATTAAGCTTAAATGATCATCTAATAACAATAGATCAAAAGAGAGAAATTATACCTCCCAAAATATGAAATCCCAACAAGAATTGAGCCTCCAAAATACATGCTTTCCCACTCCAAAATCCATATAAAGAAGGGTAGAGAATAAAGGGTATGAAGAAATTAGGATTTTGTGGAATTTTAATTGAATTTTTGAAGTATTTTTGATGAATTTTGAACAAAAATGAGGTGGAAAATGGGGGGGCAGCCATGGGAGGTTTGTGGCCGGCCTTGGTGAGGTGAGGGAGGGAAAGAAGTGAGTGTGAAAGTGTGTAGAACTTTCAAGAGGAGAAAACATCACATAAAGTCTTTTCATGCTTTAATTAATTATTTATTTATTTATTTACTATAGCAACTCAAGAAAGCTCTAGAAATTAGGAAAAATTTGCAAATAATTTTTGCATGATACACACTAAATTTTAATATGCCATGGTTCATTTTTACAAATTAAAACCATTCAAATTTGTAATTTACACTAATTTAGTGTAAAAATAAAGCTTATGTTAATATTTAAAATAATTAATTTAGGAAAAATATTTTATTAAACTAAAAATTTATAAGTGGCTAAATAAAAACTATTTACTAGTAATTACATAATTAAATATGTATTTTTGAATTTATAATGAAAAACAATTGCGGTTTGATTTTACGAAAAATACATTTTGCTTTATCGAAAATCATAAAATTCGCTTAAACACTTTTATTCATTTAATTATTTATTTAATTATTTTTAAAACGTTACATTCACTATAGCCGATTACTTTTTGCTTTGTATCGTGGTATTCAGTTGGAATATCTTGCACCTCATTCTATGGGGAAAGAGTCGAGATCCCTTCACCGGGAGTGACCTCTTTAACAAAGGTTTTCGCCACTATACTTTTATAAAAAGCTATCTGGTTCCTTCAACGATATCAAGTTCATTACGTTAAAAGGTTTTTCGCCAAAAACCTGCCATAGCCCTCCGTCATTTCAGATTAGTATTGCTTAGTATTCGTGCTACGTTTGTCGTGCATTGCCGAGGCGTAGTGTTCGGTAGCTCTGTAATGCTTTTCTGTCGCATGGATATGTGGATTGGTTAGGACAGTCGTACGGTTATGTTGGCATTGTCAAGGAATCATACGGGTGGGTTTAACGCAATCAAGATAATGACGGGTTGAACTTGACTCTGGACTCTTTGATATGTTGGCATTGTCAAGGTCACTTGGGTCCTAGGGGTAAAAACATACATCGGGAGTTTCTAAAGAAACTGAAACTTGCAAGGCATGCGCATACCTTCTGGAGTGTGATAATGTGAGTAGGTTCCATCACATTATCATGCGATGATAGTTGGATCCCGATTCCCACTGATGAGTTGGTTTGCTCCTCGGGTGATCCCGACTAATTCTTCTTTCAGGTTTGGAGGAGAATTTGAGATTACAATGGGAGGTTTCCTGATTAGATAAAGTGATAACCATTCTGATCTAGGTTAGAGTGCACGCAGAGTGTTTCTTTTCTCTCTCTCTTTAGCAGCGACCATGACCCGACCCTTGACTATGACTCAGTGACCAAGTTAACCGAACCTTCTTAAAACATTGGCTTTTGGATTGTCTGAGTTGCATACCTCATTGCCACTCCTACTTTTACCCTTTTCTCCAGAACACCCCGTATTATTACGAACGTCCACTTCCATTGGATAAAACCATCGTATGGTTATATATGAACTTGAAGGAACTTGTTCCAGATTCGAGGATGGTTCTGGTTCTGGAGAAAATGAATAGGACTATGCAGTTGTCTTTTCCACCTTCTCTCAGGTTGCGAGTGCTCCTTGGATTAGGACAGTACACCTATTACGCAAATTGGATAGTCTTCTTCCAAACCATAGGCAGGTGCCGAACGGTAGGGAATGAAGAAAACCATTTAGCCTAAAAGGTGTACAGAAGGTATTAAGTAAAGACAAATAAAGGGATTAGTAAGAGGGCAAAGTAAACTGCGATTGCTATTCACGACCAAACCAAGTATTTCATCGCTACTCCTATTTCACCTTTGTATTTCTCCGGGCACTCCGTATCACTACGAAGATCCACAGTTATTTGGATACTCCATCGTATGGTTATATACGAACTCGAAAGAAACTTGTTCCAGTTCGGGGATGGATTCTGGTTCAGGAAAAATAGGAATAAGGTTTATTCGGTTGTCTTTTATCTTCACCTTCTCTCAGATTATGAGTACTCCTAGGATTATGAGAGTACACCCATTATGCTTATTGGATAATCTTCTTCCAAACCATAGGCCGGTGCCGAACGGTAGGGAAGGAAGAAAACCATTTGGCCTAAAGGGGTGTACAGAAGGTAATGACTAAAGACATATAAAGGGATTTGGAGAGATGGCAAAGAAATATACGGTTACAATTGTGAATCTGATAATGGAAGAGGCATTACTTAGAATACCCGGATACCCCTTCGAAATATTTACATGTTTCAGTTTCACTGTGTATTGTTAAAAGAAAACTGATTTCCCAATTAGCCCTTGCTCCAGGGTATGTATTTACCAGGTTTTGATTCTCACATCTGTATGGTTTTACAGATGATGAGTGGAAGTAAGTTATTGGGAATTGGGTGATCATCCTCATTATATCGGGATTCGCTGTAATTGGTGATATTTGAGGAAATCGCCTGGGTTGTTTGCCAGGCGGCAAATATTTGGTTTTGAATATCCGTTGTTATGCACCAATTTCAAATTGATATATCTGTACGTTTATTTTTATAAAGTGAGATATAACTTTTTGAAATTATGTCCATGACATTTACCTATATCAGTGGATGGTTAGGTAAGGAGCATTAAACAGCGATGTAATTCTTCTTAATCATAAGTACAGTTTTCAACCTACGACACAAAGGGAATGAGTTATTAGACTCAAGGGACTTATACAGAGCATTGTATGTTGCCCAGTGTCCATGAGGACAGAGGGGTTGGTACTCGTACTATATTCTGTTTACTTGTGACTTCTCTAGTTCTTAGACATGTGTTTCGTAGAAATGCAAGGTCTAAGTTTTGAGAAGTTATAGGTATAAGAATAAAGTAGAGAACCAGGTGTTGCAAGTATCAGGATTCTTCAAGGTAATCGAAGATGTAGATACTTGTGTATGGTATTCAGTTGATAGTAATGATTAAGAGAACTTACTTCTCTTTCAGGTTACTCATAATTGGAAGCACTCCTAAGTTGAGTAATGCTGATCGGCCTCTCTCCATTTAGTTGACATGCACTGAAGACAGCTACATGATTTGAATCTGGTTCCAATTAAATCAGTGCATCTGTTTCTATATTGGATATAGAATAGTTCATATCTTAACAATGTTAAAGTACGGGGAGTTGTCCGGCTTATGCTTAAAACCAGACTCTGGATAACTCAAGGCAAGTTTCTGTAATGGCTGTTTGTGGGTTGACCCGGGCTATAACGAGGGTTGACTTTCTACCATCTGGAAGATCAATAGTGACATTGTTCTTGACTCGCCACAGTTTTAGTAAAATGGATTTTTTTAGAAAACAGTAGTGGGAGTATGGTAGAACTGGGAGTGATTCCAAAACCGCAAACGATTACTGAAAATTTGATAAGAACCTAAAGATTCAATCTGGTTTGACATTCCATTGGCCACTCCGCAGATATGGTGGGAAACCTCAGGCACTCGAGAGGTACTTCGGTATGCTCAAAGACGATGATAGGGAGGTTCTTGTTTACCCAGACTTGCCATTGCTGTTGTTCCAGACTGTGAGACCCGGCAGGAGGATGAGTATAGCGTCGTTCTAAACTAGCTTTAGAAGTGTACGTGTATATGACTCTGCCAGAGGGTTGTCGTAGTCAGTGGGAGCAACGGAAGCATAGTGGACAAGTAGCTTATGTCTATTTATAAACAAAAGCAGATATAGCGGAGATAGATCGTCTATTTCTGATGTGACAGTCATAGGTTTGACTTCATCAGAATGTGGATGGATCTGTTAAGAAGATAGTAGGGTGTGATGTCCTGGTATTTGGATGACATACATAGAGTAAGAAGTGAAATTCCTATACTACGATCAGTTATATTTTGGTTGTCACACAGTGGTTTCTCAACATAGCATATGGATATTATATCAGATATTCTGGTTACTAGATCTATGGTTTTAGATCTAGATTTGGGAAGTGTCCCAATCTGGGTACTTAGACAGAATCCTAAAGGTGTTTTAGAATGGACGACTCCTGGCACGGTAGTGTACCTACAGGTGTTGGAGTCACCCTCTCTAAAGGTGTCTTATAGACTAAAGGGGAGAGGGATGTGCATGATTGGCAGATCACTTGCTTAGGCAATTGAGTTGATCATGAGATGTCAAGTACCACACCAGATATTATTTTTGCACGAGATGCAGTAAGTTGATATTAATCCAATCTTGGAGAAACGATCGGAAGCGGTTTTAGAACATAAGTGGATGTTCTAGGGATATGATAACAACAGCCTCTTTTAGGAGACAGTTATCATTCCAGGCTTCCAAGGTAACCTGGATGACAGAGTGGCTGTCAGAGTTATCGTTTTCCCTCTGACGAGGGGCAGTATTTTGGACAGGTGGTCCAAGCGGATACTGAGGGAGACATGGTGCAGGATACTGATTGGTTTCAGTTGACGATACAGTCTAACAAGTTTGGATTTGGAGTTCATTCATGAACTAGGTGTTAGTGTATATGCCCTAGAGGTTATTACTGTATCATACTAGTTTGTATATTACTTGATGGAAGCTTGGGATATTAACGGTTGTATAGACAATCTTGCTCGAAATGGTAGTATGCTACTTGGTTTGTTTCTACTTTAATGTGTGCATGTGTTTCTTTTAGCATATCGCCTATACACATTAGTGGAGCCCTTAGGATCTTTGCTTGATTACCAGCGTTGTGATGGCAGTCACACTAGTGGGGCTGGGTAATCTACAAGCACATCCTTATACAGGTCCCTAGTCGTAGGAATATCGAGACAGGGCATCGATACTCCGGAGTAGACTAGCGTATGCGCTTCTCATCCCAGCAGGGGAGATGGTCTGTCCCACAGCCGTCAGTACGTCGTACTTGAGATAGTATGCGGGTGCTCGTTAGGTTACGAGTACACTGGATAGGACTCGTCGGGAACTGTTGGTTGGTACTATACCTATCGTCAGTTATCAGTTCCCAGATGACATGAGTACAGCTTAGTCCGCTGACTTGATACTGTCACTTCGCCTCGAGTGTGTTCCCACTGTTCTTAGATTGTTACCCTATCACGGCTCGAATGAGTCATGCAAAAAGGTAGCAGTTGGGTGCAGTCCCGAAGCACTTGGAGGCAGTGACGGTTAGACAGGATTCGTCTCTCCCGGTATTGGGAGTTGATATCGCGCTGTGTCAAGGAGAGCCATTACACAAAGTCGTCCCTGGCCAGGGCAAGCGAGATATACTGGTAGGTTATCCAGTGTTCTGGGCTACACTCCGACACGACTTGTACCGCTATTAAGGGACTGACGTTTACCACCCCTAGGCCCGACATGCGATATTCTCAGACGAACAGACCGGACTGTACGGAGATTGTCACTTTCAGGCTCAGTAGGAGTTCGGATGGGTTCACCTCATCAGTCTCTACCTGGGGACCGTTACGTACAGCTAGTACCGCTTGCGGCCTGTGGTTAAACCCACTGCCAGCGTAGTTTCGAGTCTTTAGAGTCCCACACAGAGAGCTATTCGCCTTTCGGCAAAACAGAGTAGAGGTCGCATGGTTTTGCGACAGGGTTCGTTCACATCCACGCACTTGTGCACGTTTGGTGTCCGGGCAGTTATTTCTAGCGGGCTTTGGTTTAAGCCAGATCCTAGTATATGTTTTGGGATTGGTTTTATCTCATTGTATTCGTATTCCTCGGAACACGGATGCGGGTGTGTATGCACAGTTGACTGAGGCAGAGACAGAGGATTCTCGTTAGGGTTGTTGACCATTGACTTTTTTCTAAACCCTAATGAGAATAAGAAATATGATTAATAATATTAATTAAGTATTATTGTGCCATGGTTGAGTTGAACATTTGACTTTTGTTGACTTGTTGACTTTGTTGACCGGTTGACCATTGTGGACTTGTTGACCATCATCATTTCATTTTCATGACTTTTGTTTACTTGTTGTTCTTTACAAAATGCATTAAATGCATGAAATGATAATGGTCATTGAAACTAACCATCACAATTCTTAATTATTATTATTATCATCATTATTCTTTCTTTTGTCAGCATGCTTGTAAAAAGTCAAGCTCATTCTCACTTGATCACTCTCTCTCATCCAAGCTCTCCCTCTTCCTCTCTCTCAAGGCTCTCATGTCTTATGTGTTGAGAAGCATGAGCCATTGAGATAAAACCTTCAAAACTCATCTCTACTCACTCTAGAGTACTAGGTCTAGCAAGCCAAGCACTTTAGTTTCCTCTCGGTTTAGGTAGGAGCTCAAGGTAGAGGCTTTCGGGTGGATCCTTCTTCGACAACAAGGGGACTACGAGGTGGAGCCGAACCAACCACTCCAAGGAGCAAGAAGAGAAGGAGTTCAAGACCTAGGTATAACCCTCTAACATAGTAGTTAAACTTCTAGTTAGTTTGCTAGGTTTTTATTTAGCAAAGATCCTATTTTCTAGTCCATGTTACCTTACCATAAAAATCGTTTTTTACCATTTCCGCATCCCCGTAAGAACCGGAACGGGTAACGTGGACTTACAGTGGTATCAGAGCCTAGCTAAACAACAACTAGCATGTTAGCAAAGTATTTAGAATTTCGATCGGAGAAAAAATCGCAAAACACGTCCGAAAACTCATGTTTCTGCCGATTTTTAAAACTGTTCAATAATTAATTCCACACATCTTAAAAATCGGCTCAGGGTTTTGTAGGAACACACAGCAAAAACGAGCCACTGACTCGGTCAACGCGCCGTGGAACCGCGGCGAGAACATGCTTCTTGCCGCGGATCCGCGGCCGAGTTGACTCGGCCGTGACTCATCTTTGCTGCAGTTTCATTAGTGTTCTGTTTTGGGATTTTTAGCATATTTTGTTTCTGCCCAGAATTTCCAGAGAACAAAGTTTTGTTTAGGGTAGTTGAAAATCCGTATTTTGATCGAAATTCTGTAGACTTTAGTAATGGGTTATATCTGTGATGTGATATATGCACTGAACGCTAACTAATCGCTCTACGTCGATTAGTGGGGGTTGTGCATATCTATGATCTGTAATGTTGATGGATTGTGTATATGAACTCGTTGGATTATCGCGGATGAATAGCCGGGGGGTTGAGAGATGAGAGTTTTCTTTATCTTTCATTTGATGTAATATGTAAATTGATGTAATATTATTTTTATGGCCGCACATCCGGGATGAGGTTGTAGCCGCCATTGTATATTATTTCTTTTACTGTTTTTGCTCCTTGGATAGACCCAAGATGGGGTGCACAAACTACCGGGTACCTCGAAATGCCGAGTGGCCTATTCACGTTGTTGAGGGAGGTTGCTTCATTTCGGGTACTTGGCGGGTAGTTTGCCGCACCCGTAGGGGTCTAGGGTGGGGTCTTGGCTATTCATCGCAACCGTGTAATCCGGTTTTCGTTGCAGGCTCGAACGAAACGCGGATTCCTAGTATATCCAATGTGTTCATCTGTGATCTGGAATGGATATCATTGCATCTGACGAATGTATATATCTATATATGATATCTATGTAGGGTTCCTAGGCACTCTCAAGAGGTCTCACAAGGCATCAACCATGCCAATTTTTGTATTTAACGGTGCCGAGAAACTCTAATACGGATCGTTGGCTAGAAGTTTAGGCGACAAAGCAAACTAGTTAACATCTTAACTAAAAGGAAACAGAAATACAACCTTTGTAGATCCGGTGCTCCACCTCCATAGCTCCGCAATGAAGTCCTCTCGCTGTCCAAAACAAATCCTGGGCTCTAGCGTCGGCTTCATCGGAGAATAGGCGAGCTAGGTCGTCGATGTCCATGCCGAAGATGATCTACGTCGAAGCATCGCTAGATCAAGCTCCACCTTCACCAAGCCATAAAAACTCGTGAAGGAAACACCCTATACTACTTGGCAAGAGGTAGAGGATGAAGAAATAGGAAATGGGTTCACTTTAGAATTGGATTTCTCACTCTCTTTCATCACTTGCCATTAATGGAGCAAGTTTTCTTCATGTGAAGAAAAATGAAGAAGAAGAAGAATGTTATGATAAGAATAATTCAAAAAGAAAAGAAAATGAATTCTTATCATAAGCCAACCATAGTTAGGTGTAGAGAATTAATTAGGGTTAAGTGGAATGGTTAGGGTTAAGCATGAGACAAAATGGTCACAAAGTCAAAGTATTCATGAAGCTTCATGAAAAAATAAAAGAATGCCACCATTTTTCTCATGCCATTTTATTTTTCCAAAAAAGAAAAAGATTACTAAATGAATAAGGAAATCAAAAACCCTAATCATCCACTTAACCATAGTTTAATTCTTTACACTTAACCAAAAGGCATGTATCATCAAACATGATACAATCAAGTGCACAAAAAATATATCACATATACGATGTGCACAGCCGAGTGAGAAAATCCATCTTAAGTGAACCGATACTAGTTAATGCAAAGTAATATATCAAATATATAATTATGCATTAAATCATTAAATCAACACTTGATTCAATGATCCGGTCATGTCGCACATAACCGACTAGTATCCAATGTATCGGCTTATCGAATCAATCCTTGATTCGATAACTAGGTTATATCGCATACAACCTTTCGATACATTCATCGCGAGAATGGAATACGGTATCACATACACGCATTATTCTCGGTCCCGCACATATCTCATATGCGCTCCTATTTCGTTTCGCTTGAGCCAGGAAACCTCTGTGTAGGACTCTAAAGACTCGTCAATACGCCGGCAGCAGGTGATGATCATATCAAACACCCACAAGCCGCAAGCGGTCTGCTAAACGTAACGGCCACCCGGGTATTGAGCGATCAGAAGATCGACGAGCAAGCCCGCTCACACTCTTGTGAATCCAACCAGTAACACTTACCGTACAGTCCGGTCTGATCGTCTGATATGTCGCATATCTCGCCTAGGGGTGGTAAACTTCAGACCCCAATAGCTTGATAAGTCGTGTCGATACGAGGTCTATAACAATTCGAGAAACTACTGGTAACACTTACCAGTAAATCTCAGTAACCCTGGCCAAGGATTTCCGGTTATAGCCAATCGAACACAGCGCAACATCAACTCCCTATACCGGGAGAGACGAATCCCCTCCTATCGCTCATTGCCTCCATGTGATTCGAGACTGTACCCAAAAACCACCATTTTGCACGCCCTCTTGGACGTGGTAAGATGGAAATCAAAGCACAGTGGGAACCACACAAGACTCTATGACGATCTCGGGTCAACAGACTACTCTGTACCAGTGTCACCAGAGAACTGCCATCTGACGTAAGGTATAATACCATCTGGGAGTTCTCGGCGAGTCCGTCCAGTGTACCCAGTCTCCACTGAGCACCCGTATATCATCTCCGATGTCAAACACCAATGGATATGGGATCATCCATCGCCCATCTGTATGGGTCGAGAAGGTATACGCTAGTCTAGTCTGGTATATCGATGCCCCGTCTCGATACACCCACAACTAGGGACCTTGAAGGATGTACTTATGGACTACCATGTCCCCACTAGTATGATCTGCATCATAGTCCAGGTAGTCAAGTACACATCCTAAGGGCTTTACCAACATGTAACAGAGAGACAATCAGTGTACACGTTAAGGTAAAGAGTAACCAGATAGCATACTATCATGTCGAGCAAGAAAGTCCTCCCTATATATGTCCAAGCATCCACTACAATATACATCCAATGTACAGTAATGGCCTCTAGGGCATACATATAACTAACAATCTCCCACTTGCACTAGGGCCATCTGATAGCAGTGGTTGTAGTATCTCATACTCAACCATCCCATAAAAGTCTCTCTCTGGGAAAAGGCCTTTGTGAGTGGATTCGCCGTGTTGTCCTCTGAGTCTACTCTCCTAACCTCGATCTCCTTGGAGATCAACCATCTCCATGATCAGGTGATACTGCCTTAGAATATGTCTGGATCACTGATGGGAGGGGCGTTCCTTGGCATAAGCCACAACTCCATTGTCACACAATGGGAGGAACAGAGTTCATCTCATGAACAAATATATACACTCAGACAGCCTCTTTGGTAGCATCTTAAGTAGCGATGTATCCTGCCTTTATCGTCTAGTTAGCCACGGTATCTATCTTGGAACTCTTCCAACATACCGTCCCTTTACTGAGGGTAAAGACAATGCCTGTGACTGACATTCAGTCGTCTTTATCACCCTGGAATACTTCCAGTGATTCTCCCCAGGATCATTTGATACCATCTCACTACAACTAGTGAGAATCCTAACATCCAATTATATCTATCTCATAGATCCAAAACCCAGGATTTAGGAGGTATCATTATGATCCTATATGGAGAATCGTTGTGATAAGCGGAGATTGACCGAGCGTAGCATAGGAAACTTCTTTCTTATCAAGAGTATGTCATCCACGTACTCTACGAGGATCGCCACCATACTCCCTACTACCTTTTTTTTATACAAGGTTCATCTACCATTTTGATGATGTCAAACTGTTTGACTAACTCATCAAAATAGATGTTCCAACTCCACGATGCCTGCTTTATCACATAAAATATCTTGCACACGTTTCCGCTGCTCCCACT
The DNA here is from genome assembly GCA_030015575.1 of Agapanthus africanus. Taxonomy (NCBI): domain Eukaryota; kingdom Viridiplantae; phylum Streptophyta; class Magnoliopsida; order Asparagales; family Amaryllidaceae; genus Agapanthus; species Agapanthus africanus. Next base: position 246,640,679 of record CM057343.1, on the reverse strand, counting down.
GTCTACGAGGCCCTCTGGCTGTGTACTTATAGACGCTCTCTTCTAAAACGTCATTTAGAAAAGCTGTCATGACACCCAGCCACCAGATATCGTAGTCATGGTATGTAGCCGTGGCAAGTAGGATCTGGATGGACTTAAGCATAGCCACTGGAAAAGGTTTCATCATTATCCATGCCTGGTCGATGACGAAAACCTTTAACAAGTCTAGCTTTGAAAGTCTCAACTTTTCCATCTACACCAAGTAATCTTCTCAAGATATACTTGCTCCTGATGGGGATTTAACCCTTCAGATATAGCAACCAAAGTCCATACTTTGTTGGTGTATAAGGATTCCATCTCAGATCACTAAGCATCCAGCCATTCTTACAGAGTCCCACTCCTGATGGCCAGCTCGAAACTAGTTGGGTCATCATCTCATGATGCAATCCTCGCTCCTACTGTCATAGAGAAACCGAAGTATCTCTCAGGTGGGTGAGGAACCCTACTAGATCGGCGGAGAGGCTGAGGTTCGTTGGAATCTTCTGAATCCTTTGGTTCTACCAAATCATCTGCTGTTGTTTGTATAGCTGGAACCTTTCCAGTTGTACATAACAGATCTTGCCTCGAGCTTGTCCGGATTTTGCTTTTCAGACATAGGCTGGACAACCCCAAATCTTAACTATCTTAAGAGATGGGCTCTTCCCTTATCATATCAAATATGAAGTGGTAGGCAACTGATTTGATTTGAACCCTATTCAATAGGTATGCAGCTTCTCAAGCGCATATCTCCCAAAAGGAAATAGGAAACTCAGTAGTACTCATCATAGAGCACACCATATCTCATAGGGTGCTATTGCTCCACTCCGATATACCATCGTGCTATGGTGTATACAGAGGAGTAATGCTGAGAGAGAATCTCATTCTCCTTTAGAATAATCCAGGATTTCCGTGCTCAAGTATTCTCCTCCTCGATCTCATCAAAGGACATAATACTTATACCCGTATTTTGGTTCTCTACTTCTAACTTATATTCTGTGAATATCTCAAAAGGTTCGGACTTGTGTTTCAACAGGAACATAGGTCTGAATCTCGAAAGATCATCAGAGAATGTAATGAAGTACAAAGAACCGGTCTTGACATGTATAGACAGGGGACCTTTATACATCAGCATGTATCATCCTAAGAGTTCACTAACTCTTTCTCTGTTTCCAATAAACAGAGCTGGTGTCATTATATCTTTGTGACATGACTGGCAAGTTTCACAAGATGTAGATTCAAACTCATTTAAATATGCATCTATATGTAACTTCAGCTAGTCGGGTCGCATTGATATGACCTAGTCTACAATACCTCAAGAAGAATTTGTTCATTTCTGAACTCTTCCTCTTGTGTGTGTTCCGTATACTAAGAACTGTAGTTTGATTTAGAACATAAATGCTTTTAGATAACGTGCCTGAACCGATCAACTTTTGATATAGGAAATGTTCAAACCATTATCCAACAATACAGAATTTTATCATTTCTTTACTAATAAAGAGACTGATATGATTTTGTATATCAGGTTCGGTATCTAATAACATTCGTTCAGAATCAATGTATTGGTAATACAGGGTGACAGTGACCAACAGACTTGGCTGCAACACTTGCCCCGTTTTCTGCCTCATGAAACTTATCACTCGTTCTCAGTTCTCTACCTTTCTGTAGCCCTATGTAACAGATTACATATCTGGGATCCTGATCTGGTATCACATACCCAGGACGTAGAGGATACGGAGAAACAGTTCTTTGTAATGAACACACCCGAAGATGATGCATCAGCATGCACTCTCTTCGTTTGGGCGGCATGGGAAATCTGGTATTCCCCTATTTCCTGCTCTGTCTTATAACAATTATAAGTTGGAGCGGGACCAACGTTCCCCAGCTCAGTATAACAAGCGGGTTCGGTCAATATCCGTATTATTATCTTGATTAAAGCGTGATATGGTCGCTACCTGGAGAGAGAGAGAAGAAAACACTCAGCGTGCGCTCTAGCAAGAATAGATTGGTTATTATTTTATCTAATCAGGATGGCTCCCACTGCTTTTTATCAAATCTTCCTTCAAACCATAAAAGGAAAGACTAGCCGGGATTAATTACACACTACAAGTTCTCCAATCTTTCAGCCAGGCCAGTGTCGGTACTTTGAGGGAGGTCCCCCGTGCTTTCGCACGAACCTAATTAATGTAAACCTCGTTTTCCCAGAGGCGTAATCTCGTTAACACCTTTCTAGACACCTACTTGATCGGCTAATTGTAATGTGCAAAACTCTCCCAGGAGTAACTCTTACTCGCAGCGGGTATCGGGATCCAACTATCTCATAGAAGGTATGCAATCTCATTGCAAATTTCAACACTTGAAATTCCCGATAATTTTGCCCCTAACGTGCTATGACCTTGACGAAAGCCAACAAACCATAGCCCGCTAGTCAAGTTCAACCCGTACATTTCTTGATTGAATTAAACCCACCCACACGACCCTTGACGAAAGCCAACAAAGCCGCACGACTACCCTAATCCAATCGCATCGTATGCTAGCAGATAAGCAGCATATAGCTACCGCACACTGCACCTTGACGAAAGCCAACAAATGCAGCACGAATACTATATACAACTTATCTGAAATGACGGAGGGCTACGACAGGTTTTTCTGAAAACCTATTGCGTAATGAACTTGATATCGTTGTAGAATCAAATGATTTTGAAATGGAGTGTTTTTGATGCTTTTCTAGTTTTGCTAAAGGAGTCACTCCCGGTGAAGGGATCGTCGGTCCTTTCCTCGTCGAATGAGGTGCGGGATATATCACATATATCACTGTGCAAAGCAAAAACTCTTAAAAGCAATCAAAAGACAAACCGAGTGTGTAGCATCTGCCAGTTATTGCTAAAGGAGTCACTCCCGGTGAAGGGATCTCGGTCCTTTCCTCATCGAATAAGGTGCAGGATATATCATATATACAGCTGTGCAAAGCAAGAACTGTAACTACCTGTTTTATTTTGAAATTCGATTCTACAACATCTTAGGTTTCTTTTCTTTCATTAATCACATTAATGAAGTCCCATCATTTAAGTACCTAAACATCACAGATAAATACGACGTACACTTATGCCATCCGCATTCGCCTCGATGTCCCCTCGTGCACCGTTAGGTTAGGTAACTAACGGCAGAGCGGGGCAGGGCTAGCGCGGGTGTAAAACATAAGTAACGCCTATATAATATATCATATATACTATATACTGTATCTATCACATAACATATCATGATCACATCACAGATATCGCAGCAGAAGAATCATATGAAATATTGGATATACTAGGACGTCCGTGTTTTCAATACGAGCCAGTATAAAACACGGATTCCACGGTCGCGATGAATAGCCAAACCCACACCCCTAGACCCCTACGAGAGCGGCAAGCAACCCTACCAATTCTAGAGTTAGGAGACCCGGACTCGACTCCTCGAGTTGGTCTCCCACTGGACTCCAGAACCCGGTTACTTGTGCTCTCCTCCTTGGGTCTATCCTAGTGCGGAAAAGAAAATAATATACAAAGGGTGACATCTTCCGCAACCTGGAAGTTCCCCAATAAAAGAATATTACATACAAGTTTTTACATGAATGAAAATGAAAAACACTCATCTCACATAAAAAACCCCGGCTATTCAAACACGACGATCCAATATAACATATCCAGCAACACATAACATCACATGTCATCAACGTAAGTAAATATGCGCATCCCAATTATCGTTGACATATAGCAACGAAACCGGCGATATCACATATTACACTTACGGTCACAGAAAAGAAAGTGTAAAACTACAACAGTTGGAATCCGCAACCACCTCAGACATCGCATGCCTGATCAAATGAATTCTTTAGACATCGCATGCCTAACAATTATAAACCCCGCATTTTAGTCTCATTATCGAAAAATCTTTTCAATATCAAGTCGGGCAATTCAACAAGATTCCCGAAATACTGATCGAATGCTCGTCGCAAACTTTAGTAGACGGTCGCACCCCCGATACCGTCGACGAAGTGCACCAAGGCGGAACACCGCTACCGCGAGCACCCGAACGGATGCTTTCGGCGACGGGGTTCTCCTACAGTCACTTGGTCGGGGCTATGGAGTGAGGCTGTCTATTAAGTTTACCGGGCGAGTATCCGCGTACGCTACGTGATTGCGACGGACTTTTGATCACATCAAAATTCCGTGGCAACCGATCAAATGAGACTAAACTGCTATGTTTATAACATTCATTCAGTTATCTCATAACTATTTGTGAATTCCAATTATTGTATCACATTCCGGATAAATAGAAAATGTTAAACTTTCCGATCGAACGTTCAAACACCCAAGTTTTCCCGATACAGATCAACACATGAAACAAGTCTAAAAACATTCAGTTCGTGCCTCAGTACCAACGGTCCAGCCGTAGAAGTGTCAAGCCAACGCCTCACATGTGGCACGCCGTACTGCCCCAAACCCGAAGGTTCAAAGGGCAGTTCAAGACGGTCACATAATCGAGTTAAGGTTTGTTGTCTTCTAGAGGGACCATCGCGTTACTTGCACTACTTAGAACGTCTTTAAACCTCGGAAAAATCCAACACTTGGAAATTTCCCGACAGGGGAAAAGGTGGGTATTTATATCCGGTCGAACTTTTTAACATATTCAAAAAATATCCGGAAAGCCACACAGACAAAATTTGATACTCCGATCGAAACACCGAATCCCCAAAACAACCCCAGAAAATTCAACTGTTGAATAAAATTTAAAAATTCTTAAAAAATTCAGCAGGAAGATCTAAGAGTTATGGTGCAAAACGACATCCTAATTCATCTAAACCACCGCGGTTCCGCGGCATGAGCATGGCTCATGCGGCGGTTCCGTATGCTATCTATCTAGTAGGCGTTGCTTATGTTTTGCATCCGCGCTAGTCCAGCCCCCGCTCTATCGTTAGTTAAGTAACCTAACGGGTAATGACGGAGCCCCATGGCGAATGCGGATGGCATAAGCATACGTCATATTTTCGTTGTTCTCTGCAATGGTAAGATTAAATGATGGGACGCATTAAATTAATGCAAGAAAATAAACCAAAGTTAAAGTCGTTGGAACAATTTCAAAACCACTCGGTTTCTTTTCAAAAACCAACTCTTAAACGAGGAGCTTGAACACTCCTTTTAAAAGCTATTAGGTTCCATCGATTATATCAAGTTCACTACGTTCACGGTTTTGCCAAAACCATTCGTAGCCCTCCGTCATTTCATATGGATAGTCAATAGTATTCAAGCTGTGCTTGTTGGCCAAAGTCAAGGCATAGTGATTGGTAGCTATTAGATATTCATATGTAGCATAGATAGATGCGTTGGTTTGGGACAGTCGTACTGCCTAGTTGGCCAAAGTCAAGGGTAGGTACGGGTGCGTTCAAATTAACCTGGAAAATGACGGGTAGAACTTGACATGTGACTTATGATTTGTTGGCCAAAGTCAAGGTCATAAGCACATAGGGCAAAAATCCACATCGGGAGTTTCTAAAGAAACTGAAACTTGCTAGTGCTGCATACCATTTGGATTGTGATGATTCTGGTAGGATTCCTTTAGTTTTATCACACGATGATATTTGGATCCCGATCGTACTGTGAGTATATGTTACTCCTCGGGAACTTTCTCACTTAACGATCAATGCTATAAACCAAGTAGGTGTCTAGAAAGGTGTTAGCGGGGCTACGCCCACAGGGAAAAGAGGTTACTTAATTAAGGAACTTCGCGAAAGCGTTGGAAAACATCCCTCGAAGTACCAACACTGGCCTGGCTGAACGGTTAAGCAAGTATTGTAAGGTGAGATTGATCCCGACTAATTTTTCCTTTTTGGTTTGAGGAAGAATTCGAGAAACAGTGGGAGCCATCCTGTTTAGACAAACTAAAAACCACTCTAAACTTGCAAGAGCATCATGATAAAGTGTTTCTTCTCTCTCTCCTAATTGCAGCGACCAAACATCATGACCGGACTTAAGTTACTACTAGATAAAAATATACTGACAGGGCCAAACTACAAAGATTGGCTCAGGAATGTCAAAATGGCAATCACTTATGACAAGTTGGGGTATCTCCTTACCACCCAAGTTCCCCTTGTCCCAGGTCCCACCTCCAGCGTCGCGGATAAGGAAATCCGTAAGACCTGGGAGATCGACTGCGCGAAGGCCAAGTGCCTCGTGCTTGCCTCTATGGACAATGAGCATCAGAGGAGGCATGAGAATATGGACCTAGAATCCATATTTCTCCATACTAAGGAACTATATGGAGAGCAATCCCGTATCGCCAGATACGAAGTCTCGAAAAAGTTATTTCCAGTGAGATTGGCCGTCAAATCATCAGTAGCGGAACACGTGCTTAAGATGATTGGCTTTATTGAAGAGCTCGCGGACGTTGGGACCACGTTAGAGAACGAGCTCTACACTTACTTGATTCTCCAGTCCCTCCCTTCCACTTACGCCCAGTTTATCCTGAACTTCAACATGTAAGGAAAAGAAGTTGAACTTCCGGAGCTCCTCAACATGTTGAAGAGTGCAGAGGGCACCTTACAGAAAGTAAGGGAAACACCCGCTTTGTCTGTTGGAGGACCTTCTTCTTCTAGGTCCAAGGCGAAAGCCAAGGGAAAGAAGAAGAAAACCCCCACCAGACCAAGGGGCGGTGTTAGTAAAGTGGAAGCGAAGGGAAAGGCAAAGGAAACAAAGGTAGCGGGACAGCTTGTGGGAAAGGAAGAGTGCTTTTATTGTCATAAGAAAGGATACTGGAAAAAGGATTGCAGGGCTTGGAAGGCCAAGAACCAGGACCCGAAGCAAGTTGTGGCTTCGGCTTCAGGTGTGTATGTTATTGAAAACTGTCTATCAGTAAACTCTACTTCCTGGGTATTGGATACCGGATCAGGATCTCATATCGTTAATTCTTTGCAGGCACTGAGAAAGCGTAGGGTTTTGAAGGCAGGTGATATGACCCTCAGAGTTGCAAACGGAGCTGGCATGGATGCTGAGTCCGTGGGGGACTATCACTTGAGATTGTCAGATGGACATGTTTTGGTTTTGCGTGATTGTTATTTTGTACCCAGTGCGAATTATAACATCATATCTGTATCTTTAATGTCAAAAGAAGGTTATGATTTTGCATTTGTAAGCGATGTTGTAAACATTCACCTTAATCATGTTCTGATTGGGTCGGGTACATTAAGCAACGGTATATACGTATTAAACCAACCACAGATTTTTAATGTCCAGAATACACACAAAAGAAAGTCTCCAGAAATAAATCATGCTTTCTTATGGCATTGTAGACTGGGTCACATCAATGAGAGAAGGTTGACGAAGTTACATACAGAAGGATATTTGGATCCGTTCGAATATCAATCATATGCAACTTGTCAATCCTGTCTCAATGGAAAGATGACAAAGACTCCGTTCACTGAACACGGAGTAAGAGCAAGCGAGCTCTTGGGACTCGTACACAGCGATGTATGCGGTCCAATGTCTACACATGCGCGAAGTGGTTATTCTTACTTCATTACTTTTACGGATGACTTTTCAAGGTACGGATATGTCTTCTTAATGAAACATAAATCTGAAGCCTTTAGAAAATTCCAGGAATACAACAATGAAGTAAAAAAACAAACAGGCAAAAGTATCAAGACACTGAGATCTGATCGAGGTAGTGAATACTTGAGTGCCGAGTTCCTGGATTACCTAAAAGAGAATGGAATTCTCTCTCAGCTTACTCCTCCATACACTCCACAACATATCGGTGTATCGGAGAGACGGAACCGAACCCTATTGGATATGGTACGTTCCATGATGAGTAACGCTGAGTTGCCGCAATCATTCTAGGGATATGCACTAGAATCAGCTGCATACCTTTTGAACCGAGTTCCAACTAAGACAGTGCCTACCACACCATATCAGATGTGGAGTAGGAAGAAACCCTATCTTAAGCACATTAAAACATGGGGATGTCCAGCTTTTGTCAAAAAGCAGCATGCGGACAAACTCGAGGCACGCTCAGTACAGTGCAAGTTTGTGGGATATCCAAAGAACTCCAAGGGATATTTCTTCTATTGCGAAGAGGAACAAAAGGTTTTTGTTTCTCGTCATGCCTGCTTCTTGGAAACTAAATTTTTGGAAAATCAGATAAGTGGGAGCGCAATAGAACTGGAAGAAATTCCAGAACCATGAGCTATTACTGAAAGCTTAGTAGAACCAGAGAGTTCGAATGAACAGGACATTCCTGCGCCGCTCCGTAGGAGTACTAGGCAGTCTCATCCGCCCGAGAGATACTACGGTTTTCTTATAGACGGGGATAGAAAGGATTGCATCATTGATAATAATGAGCCGACTAGCTTCCAGCAGGCCATTCAGAGCGTTGACTCGGTAAAATGGCTGGATGCAATGCGGACCAAAATGGAGTCCATGTACACCAACAAAGTATGGACTTTGGACGTTGCTCCAGAAGGGGTAAAACCCATAGGATGCAAATGGATCTTCAAGAGGAAGATTGATGTAGATGGACAGGTTGAGACCTATAAGGCTAGACTTGTTGCAAAGGGTTTTCGTCAAAGACTTGGTTTGGACTATGACGAAACCTTTTCTCCAGTGGTTATGCTCAAATCCATTCGGATCCTTCTTGCCATTGCTGCCTTCCACGATTATGAGATTTGGCAGATGGACGTAAAGACTGCTTTTCTAAATGGAAATTTAGAGGAGTGTGTCTATATGGACAAGCCAGAGGGTTTCATTCAGAGTGGGAGCAGCGGAAAGGTGTGCAAGTTGCTTAAGTCCATTTATGGACTAAAGCAGGCAACGCGGAGTTGGAACATCTGTTTTGATGAGACGGTCAAAGATTTTGGCTTTATCAAAAATCCAGATGAACCATGCATCTATAATAAAATTGTAGCACGAACTGTCGTATTCCTCGTTTTATACGTGGATGACATTCTCTTGATAGGAAATGACATTCCTATGCTACAATCTGTCAAAGGGTTCTTGTCACACAGGTTCTCCATGAAAGACCTGGGTGATGCCTCTTACATTCTGGGGATCCGGATCCATCGTGATAGATCCAAGAGGATATTAGGACTTTCACAGTCCAGGTATATCGACACCATACTGAAAAGATTCAGTATGGAAGATTCCAAGCGCGGTAATCTACCGGCTTGTCACGGGATCACCCTCTCCAAAGAGATGTCTCCCAAGACTGATTTGGAAAGGGATCGCATGTCTATTATACCCTACGCTTCTGCGGTAGGCTTTATAATGTATGCAATGTTGTGTACCAGACCAGATGTAGCTTATGCACTGAGTGTGGTAAGCCGGTATCAGTCAAACCCTGGGGAGAAGCACTGGATAGCGGTAAAGAACATCTTGAAGTACCTGAGAAGGACTAAGGACATGTTTTTGGTTTACGGCGGAAAAGACCTCCAGATGGAGGCCTTTGCTGACTCCAGCTTCCAGAGTGACAAGGATGACTCCAAGTCCATGTCGGGTTATGTCTTTACCCTCAATGGAGGGGCGGTGTGTTGGAAGAGTTCCAAATAGGAAACCGTTGCTGACTCGACGATGGAAGCGGAATATATCGCTGCATCTGATGCCGCAAAAGAAGCCGTCTGGATGAGGAAGTTCTTGACAGAACTTCAGGTGGTTCCGTCCATTGTTGATCCAATACCTCTGTATTATGACAACAACGGGGCTATAGCTTTAGCGAAGGAACCCAGGTCCCATCAGAAGTCCAGACACATCTTGAGGCGGTATCACCTGATCATGGAGATCGTGGATCACCGGGAGATCGAGGTTCGGAGGGTTGCTACAGAAGATAACACTGCAGATCCATTCACGAAGGCCTTACCCCAGACTCAGTTCGAGCGGTTGATCGAGATGATAGGTCTTCGATACGCCAGTACATGGCCTTAGTGCAAGTGGGAGATTGTTAGTGTATATGCCCTAGAGGTCATTACTGTATCATACTAGTTTGTATATTACTTGATGGAAGCTTGGGATATTCACAGTTGTATAGACAATCTTGCTCAAAATGGTAGTATGCAACTTGGTTTGTTTCTACTTTAATGTGTGCATATGTTTCTTTTAGCAAATAGCCTATACACATTAGTGGAGCCCTTAGGATCTTTGCTTGATTACCAGCGTTGTGATGGCAGTCACACTAGTGGGGCTGGGTAATCTACAAGCACATCCTTATACAGGTCCCTAGTCATAGGATTACCGAGACAGGGCATCGATACTCCAGAGTAGACTAGCGTATGCGCTTCTCATCCCAGCAGAGGAGATGGTCTGTCGCACAGCCGTCAGTACGTCGTACTTGAGATAGTATGCGGGTGCTCGTTAGGTTACGAGTACAATGAACATGACTCGTCGGGAACTGTTGGTTGGTACTATACCTATCGTCAGTTATCAGTTCCCAGGTGAAATGAGTACAGCTTAGTCCGCTGACTTGACACTGTCACTTCGCCTCGAGTGTGTTCCCACCGTTCTTAGATTGCTACCCTACCACGGCTCAAATGAGTCATGCAAACAGGTAGCAGTTGGGTGCAGTCCCGAAGCACTTGGAGGCAGTGACGGTTAGACAGGATTCGTCTCTCCCGGTATTGGGGGTTGATATCACACCGTGTCAAGGAGAGCCATTACACATAGTCGTCCCTGGCCAGGGCAAGCGAGATATACTGGTAGGTTATCCAGAGTTGTCTCAGGGTGTTTTGGGCTACACTCCGACACGACTTGTACCGCTATTAGGGGACTGACGTTTACCACCCCCTAGGCCCAACATGTGATATTCTCAGACGAACAGACCGGACTGTACGGAGATTGTCACATTCAGGCTCATTTGGAGTTCGGATGGGTTCACCTCATCAGTCTTCTTATCGGCATCTACCTGGGGACCGTTACGTACAGCTAGTACCGCTTGCAGCCTGTGGTTAAACCCACTGCCAGCGTAGTGTCGAGTCTTTAGAGTCCCACACAGAGAGCTATTCGCCTTTGGGCAAAACAGAGTAGAGGTCGCATGGTTTTGCGACAGGGTTCGCTCACATCCGCGCACTTGTGCACGTTTGGTGTCCGGGAAGTTATTACTAGTAGGCTTTGGTTTAAGCCAGATCCTAGTATATGTTTTCGAATTGGTTTTATCTCATTGTATTAGTGTTCCTCGAAACACGGATGCGGGTGTGTATGCACAGTTGACTGAGGCAGAGACAGAGGATTCTCGTTAGGGTTGTTGACCGTTGACTTTTTTCTAAACCCTAATGAGAATAAGAAATATGATTAATAATATTAATTAAGTATTATTGTGCCATGGTTGAGTTGAACATTTGACTTTTTGTTGACTTGTTGACTTTGTTGACCGGTTGACCATTGTGGACTTGTTGACCATCATCATTTCATTTCTATGACTTTTGTTTACTTGTTGTTCTTTCCAAAATGCATTAAATGCATGAAATGATAATGGTCATTGAAACTAACCATCACAATTCTTAATTATTATTATTATCATCATTATTCTTTCTTTTGTGAGCATGGTTGTAAAAAGTCAAGCTCATTCTCACTTGATCACTCTCTCTCATCCATGCTCTCCCTCTTCCTCTCTCTCAAGGCTCTTATGTCTCATGTGTTGAGAAGTATGAGCCATTGAGATAAAACCTTCAAAACTCTTCTCTACTCACTCTAGAGTACTAGGTCTAGCGAGCTAAGCACTTTAGTTTCCTCTCGGTTGAGGTAGGAGCTCAAGGTAGAGGCTTTCGGGTGGATCCTTCTTCGACAACAAGGGGACTACGTGGTGGAGCCGATCCAACCACTCCAATGAGCAAGAAGAGAAGGAGTTCAAGACCGAGGTATAACCCTCTAACATAGTAGTTAAACTTCTAGTTAGTTTGCTAAGTTTTTGTTTAGCAAAGATCCTATTTTTTAGTCCATGTTACCTTGCCATAAAAATTGTTTTTTGCCGTTTCCGCATCCCCGTAAGAACCGGGACGGGTAACGTGGACTTACACTAGGTCCCATCAGATATCCAGACATATTCTAAGACAGTTATTGCTCATTTCGGGAGATGGCTTTCTCCGCGAACTTGAAATAAAGAGAGACATAGAAAGAAACATCAGGGCGAATCCACTAGCTGAGGCTATTTCTCGAACGCAATAGTTTCGCAGACGGGCTTTGTGAGACTGATTAGTAGAGGAGTTGGGCATTCGATATCACACGGGCTGTGAGTATGCGACATCGCAATAATTAGCCTTGAGTGCAAGTGGGATATTGTTGGATATAGTACCCTCAGAGTCAATTATTGGATCATAGGCACGTGATTGCAATGATTGAGGGAGGACCTATACCGGTAGGACAGTCTTACTTGAGAGGTTTGTATACTATCTGGTTTGTCTTTATCATCGTGTACATGCTTTAGGTGACATTGTGGTTCACTATTACACGTTCATGGAGAATAGTATGCTACCATGGTTTGTCTTTATCATCGTGTACTGCTTTAGGTGACCTTACAGATCGCTATTGCACGCTGATAGAGCCCTTAGGATTCTTGCTTGACAACCAGCAGTATGATGGCGATCATATACGTGGGAGCTGGGGTCTATAAGCACATCCTTAAAAGGTCCCTAGTCGTGGGAGTTTCGAGACTGGGCATCGATACTCCATTAGTAGACTAGTGTATACAGTCGAGACCCCGAAGAGGGGCGGTGGCCGGTCTCACAAGCCATTGGTGTCAGTTGGTTCACCTAAGATGTATACAGGTGCTCATTGGGTTATAGGTACACCGGACAGGACTCGCCGGAAACATGCTAGTTGGTATTATACCTAGTGTCAGATAGCAGTTCCCTGGTGACATGTGTACAGGTTAGTTCATCGACCTGAGATCGTCATTTGTCTCGTGTGAGTTCCCACTGTACTTTGATTACTACCCTACCACGGCTCAAAGGAGTCGTGCAAACAGGTTTTAGTTGGGTACTGTCCCGAGCCACATGGAGGCAGTGAGCGGATCGGCAGGGGTTTCTTCTCTCCCGGTATTGGGGGTGAGATCGCGCTGTGTCTAGGAGAGACATTACACGAAGTCCTTGGCCAAGGCAGAAGATTTACTGGTAGGTATTCCAGTAGTATCTCTGGGTGTTCTGGGCTACACTCTGACACGACTTGTACCGCTTTTGGGGGTCTGACTTTTACCAACCCCCTAGGCCCGACATGCGATGCTCATAGACGAACGGACCGGACTGTACGGATATTGTCACTGACAGGCTCAGTAGGGTGTCAGGATGAGTTCGCTCATCGACCTCCCTTTTGGTCAATACCTAGTAGCCCGTTACGTACGGCTAGTATCTCTGACGTGCTAGTGGTTAAATCCACAGCCAAAGTATTGACGAGTCTTTAGAGTACCCCACAGACAGTTTTCAAGTTTCGGGCGAAACGTTGTAGAGGCCATATGATATATGGCAGGGTTCGATCATATAGGTGCGGTAGTGCACGGATCATGATCGGACGGATCATACTAGTGGGCTTTGGTTTAAGCCGGATCCTAGTATTAGATTTGTTGGATTACTTTAGTCTCATCGCATTCACATTTAGTCGGAATGCGGATGCAGGTATGTATATACAGGTGAGGGGTATCCTTGTGATCCGTCACGAGTTTACTTTAGATGTTGCCGTATCTTTTTATTGTTGCAAACATTTGGATTAATGTTTGTTAATGGAAATTATGAGCTCAAAATCATGATTAAGATCATTAATTGTGACACATGCACAAATGATGACTCATGGTCTCTTTTCTTGTGCATGTGTCACATTATATGATGGATTTGTGAGTTGATTTGATGAGAGGAGAGAGAGGGGCAGCCAAGGGAAAGGTTGGCTCTTGTATTATTCTCTTCTTGCTCTCTTTTTATCATATGAAAACACAAAAGAAAGATAGCCTCTTCTTCTTCTTCCTGCTCTAGATCATAATCTCCATTAATGGCAACACCTCTAACCTCCATCCAAATCAATGGATGCAAGAGACAAAGTGATCATAAACATTCTCTGCAACACTTTGGACACGTCGGCTAGCACACTTCGTGCCCGAGTTGCTTCGGATGAAGCGGGAGCCCGTAAAAGGAATCGATGATGTGGTGCCCTTTCCGACGAGGAGATCGAGACCAGAGATGCCGTGAGGAGCTTGGGATAGTGGCCAAAGACCGAAGGACACGGATCGATCGGTATAGCCTTTCTATTCCTTCTCTAGATAGCTAGTTGTAGGTTAATAGTTCGATCCGGGTTTTAAGCATACGATAGCGCCAGTTTCTAGTTTGAAAAAGTTTTCGTTTCCGCATTTTGGCCTCGGAAAGACGGCCGGGGCGCTACCGTAGTCTTACAGAGAGCACACTTAAGATAGCAAAAACTCCCGCTCTGCTTTATGGGTCATCTTCCTCTTCAATCCCAAAAGCCAAGGCCAAGGGAAAGAAGAAGAAGAATCCCACCAAGCCGAGAGGTGGAGTTGAAAAGGCGAAGGGGAAAGACAAGTCTGGGACCGCGGGAAGTGGAAAAGGAGAATGTTTTTACTGCCACAAGTCAGGACACTGGAAACGCAATTGTGCTTTGTACCTTGTAGATCTTAAGAAGAAGAAGAATGTTGATACTTCCGCTTCAGGTGTGTTTGTAACTGAAAACTATTTTTCATTAAACTCTGCATCTTGGGTATTAGATACCGGTTCTGGTTCTCGCATCTGTAATTGTATGCAGGGATTAAGAAAGAGTAGAGTTTTGAAGACTGGGGACCACACTCTACGGGTTGGAAATGGCTCCAATGTACATGCTGTATCCGTAGGAGAGTATCATCGGGGTTGCATTCAGGATGTATTTTGGTTTTGAACCCTTGTTATTTTGTACCTAGTATGCTATGTAATATAATATCCATATCTTTGTTGGACAATGAAGGATATCATTTTGTATTGCAAAATAATGTTATGAACATTAACTTGAATCAACAGTTGATTGGATATGGTACACTAAGTAACGGAATTTACGTCCTAAACCAACACACAGTTTTCAATATACAACATACAAATAAAAGAAAGATTTCAGATATAAATGAATCTTTTCTTTGGCATTGTAAACTTGGTCATATTAATGAAACAAGACTAAACAAGTTACATAAAGATGGATATTTAAAACCTTTTGAATATAAACCTTATGCGACTTGTCAGTCTTGTATCAAAGGTAAAATGACCAAAACTCCGTTTATAGGACACGGGGAGAGAGCTACAGAACTCTTAAGCCTCATACATAGTGATGTATGCGGACCAATGTCTACGCATGCTAGAGGCGGTTTTTCATACTTCATCACTTTTACTGATGATTTCTCAAGATTCGGACACGTGTTTTTATTGAAGCATAAATCCGAAGCTTTCGAGAAATTCAAGGAGTACAAACTTGAAGTAGAAAAACAAACTGGCTCGAGTATCAAGAAACTTCGATGAGATCGAGGTGGAGAGTATTTAAGCACTGAGTTTTCAGACTTCTTAAAAGAGAATGGGATTCTCTCTCAGCTCACTCCTCCATACACACCACAGCACAACGGTGTGTCAGAATGGAGGAATCGTACCCTATTAGATATGGTGCGGTCCATGATGCGTGATGCTGAGTTACCACTTTCCTTTTGGGGACATGCATTAGAGACAGCAATTTATCTATTGAACAGGGTTCCAACAAAGACCGTGTCTACCACTCCATATGAGATGTGGTGTGGGAAGAGACGATCTCTTAAAAGAGTTAGGATAAGGGGTTGTCCGGCTTATGTCAAAAAGCAGAATCCGGATAAACACGAGACACGATCGGTCATGTGTATATTTGTGGGATATCCAAAACATTCATATGGATATCTTTTCTACCACAAGGAGGAACAAACGGTGTTTGTTTTTTAACATGCCACATTTTTGGAAAATAAAATTTTTACAAATAGTACTGATGGCAATAAGGTGGAACTAGAAGAGGTTCTAAAGAAAAAAATTACTCATGAAGAATTGGTTGAACCTGATGTTACAGTAGAACATCAAGAACCTCAACCGCTCCGTAGATCTAGTAGAACTTCTCGCCCACCAGAGAGATACTATGGGTTTCTTATTGATGGTGATAGAGAAGATTGCATCATGGATGATGACCACCCTACTAGTTTTCAACAGGATATCACGAGTGGAGACTCAGTGAAGTGGCTGGATGCCATGAGATCTTAAATAGAGTCTATGTACACCAACAAAGTATGGACTTTGGACGTTGCACCTCCTGGGATAAAACCCGTAGGGTGCAAATGGATCTTTAAGAAAAAGATTGGTGTAGATGGACAGGTAGAGACCTATAAAGCAAGGCTTGTAGCGAAAGGTTTTCGTCAAAGACCAGGACTGGACTATGATAAAATTTCTCTCCAGTAACAATGCTTAAATCCATTTGGATCCTACTTGCTATTTCTGCGCACTACGACTATGAAATCTGGCAGATGGACGTTAAGACTGCATTTCTAAATGGTGATTTAGAAGAGTGCGTTTTTATGGATCAGCCAAAGGGCTTCACAGACAGTGGGAGCAGCGAAAAAGCATGTAGGTTGCTTAAATCCATTTATGGGTTAAAGCAGGCATCTCGGAGTTGGAACATCTGTTTTGATGATACAATCAAAGAGTTTGATTTTATCAAAAATATAGATAAACCATGCATTTATAAGAAAATTGTAGGGAGTACTGTCACTTTCCTCGTATTGTACATATATGACATTCTCTTGATAGGAAATGATATTCCTATGCTACAATCGGTCAAATTATTCTTATCATAAAGGTTCTCCATGAAGAACCCGGGTGATGCCTCATGCATTTTGGGCATAAGGATCTATAGAGATAGATCCAAGAGATTATTGGGATTGTCCCAATCAAAGTACATTGATACCATCCTAAAAAGGTTTAATATGGAAGATTCGAAGCGTGGTGCCTTACCTGCTTGCCATGGAATCACTCTCTTTAAGGACTTCTGTCCGAAGACTGATGAAGAGAGAGCTCGCATGAGCATTATACCCTACGTTTCAGCCGTAGGATCTATAATGTATGCGATGATATGTACTCGCCCTGATGTAGCTTATGCACTAGCTGTAGTGAGAAGGTATCAATCCAACCCAGGGAGCAACACTGGATAGCCGTGAAGAACATTCTTAAGTACTTACGAAGAACTAAAGAATTGTTCTTGGTGTATGGTAATAGGGATCTCCAAATGGAGGCCTTTACCGATTCCATCTTCCAAAGTGATAAGGATAACAGTAAATCTATCTTAGGGTTTGTATTTACCCTCAATGGAGGGGCGGTATGTTGGAAGAGTTCCAAACAGGATACCGTTGCAGACTCCACGATGGAAGCTGAGTATATTGCTGCAAATGATGCTGCCAAGGAAGCCGTCTGGATGAGGAAGTTCGTTGCGGAGCTAGGAGTAGTTCCAACCATTATTAATCCAATACCATTGTATTGTGATAATAATGGAGCTATGGTGTTGGCTAAAGAACCCAGATCTCATCAAAAGTCCAGACACATCCTCAGGAGATATCATTTGATCCGGGAGATAGTTGTTCGCCAAGAGATCGAGATTCGGAGAGTAGATACAAAGGATAACACCGCGGATCCACTCACCAAAGCCCTTCTACAGCCGCAACATGAGCGACTTTTTGAGATGTTGGGTATGAGATACGCCAATAATTGGCCTTAGTGCAAGTGTGAGATTGTTGGATATATGTATGCCCTAAAGGCCATTATATGTATAGTGGATGCTTGGACATGTATATATGTATATTTGTTATATGACTTTCTTGCTCGACATGATAGTATGCTATCTGATTTTACTTTATCTGACATGTTTACTTGATACTGTTCATTTGATACATGTTGATAAAGCCCTGAGGATATTTGCTTAACTTCCATGGCTATGATGAAGATCATACTAGTGGGGCATGTGTGGTCTATAAGCATATTCTTAAATGTTCCTAGTCGTAGGTATATCGAGACAGGGCATCGATATTCTAGAGTAGACTAGCGTGTACGTTTCTTGACCCATATGATGGGCGATGGATGATCCCATATCCATTGGTGTTGTGACATCGAAGATTGTATACGGGTGCTCAGTAGAGACTGGGTACACTGAACGAACTCACCAAGAATTCCTATATGGTATTATATCTATCGTCGGATAGCAGTTCTCTGATGACACTGGTACAGGTTAGTCTGTAGACCCGAGATCGTCATAGATTCTTGTGTGTTCTCACACTGTACTTTGATTTCCACCTTACCACGGCTCTACTGAGGCGTGCAAATAGGTGGCTTTTGGGTATAGTCCCGAGACACATGGAGACAGTGAGCGATAGGAGGGGTTTCGTCTCTCCAGGTATTGAGAGTTGATGTTGTGCAATGTGCGATTGACTTGAAGTCCCTGGCCAGGGCTGATGAGATTTACTGATAAGTGTTATCAATAGTTTCTCGACCGGTCATAGACCATATCGACATGACTTATTGAGTTATTAGGGCTCGACAATTCCATCCCTAGACTTGATATGCAGCATATCAGACGAAGAGACCGGACTGTACGGTAAGTGTTGCCAATGGCTCGACAGGAGTTTTGACGAGTTCGCTTGTTTTTCCTCTGATCGCTCAATACCCGGGTGGCTGTTACATTTAGCTGACCGCTTGCGGCTTGTAGGTGTTTTGATATGATCTTCACCTACTGCCGGCGTATTGACGAGTCTTAGAGTCCCACACAAGATTTTTCTAGCTCAGGCGAAATAATGTGGAGTGCATATGAGATATGTGCGGGAGCTCGACTAAATGTGAGTATGTGATACCGTATTTTAATCAGGCGTTTGATATTGGTCGGGTCGCATTTGATGTGACCGATTTATTAAATCAAGTGTTGATTTAATATTGACTTTTAGCTCACATTTAATTAAACCTTTTCTTTTGGATGTATGCATATATGTTTATACATACACATGATGATGTGCATGCACACATACATACATACATATGTGTCATGGTTGATGATACATAGAGGATGGCAATACAAGACTCACGTGGTTGATAAATATCTAGATTTTTGTTAATGAATTAAAGAAAAAGGAAATTTGCTAAATGATTCATTGTTTCTACATTCTTCTTATTTGACCTTTGACTTTAACCATGGTTAGATTTCCTTTATTCTTTAACCCATCTACAAAATATCTAGATATTTAGTTAACTATGGTTATATTTGAGAGTGTCTCATATATATTCTTTTCTTTTTCCTTTTGGAAATAAGTTTTTTATTATATTCACAAAAGCTTTTGCCATCTTCATCTTCCTCCTTCTTCAAGCTCTCTTGAGTTTTGTTTTGAGTGAGAAACTTAAAACGAAAGGGTTTTTAAGTGAGTTTACAAACCACATAACCATTCTACACCACCCTAGCCCTTTAGTGTAAAGTGTTTGCTCCACTTCATCTTGATTTAGTGAGGCAAAGAGCTTGACCTGGGAATCTCCGGGTGGATCATCGTAGACGACGAAGGACCTTGAGCGGAGTTGATCCAAGCTTCGAGCAAAGTCGTAGGAGTCCTAAAGACCGAAGGAGTTGGCTACAAAGGTTGTATTTCCTTTTCCTTTAGCTTAGACTTCACATAATGATGATATTACCATAATCTCTAATTACGATTCGTGGTTCGTTTGTAATAGCCCTCTATAATTTTAAAAGTTTACTACTTTATGATGTTGCAACCATACTAGAGGTGCTACTACACACCAACACACAAATGCAACAACATGTAACCAAATGTGACATGACATGGTGCACAAGCCATGGAAAACTGCAGAAACACGAATTTGGCTTAATCACGATTAGTAGTGTACTAATCGGGTTTTTATCCAAACTGCATATAAGAAATTTTAAAAATGCCAAATCCAATAAATATATTTTTAAATGAATAAATCATTTTAATCTCCATTTATTTCATAATTATCGGTATATTTTTATACCCTTTTCCGAAAACCCCAATTTCGCAAATCGGGCGGTTTTTGGGAAAATATATTATTTTAATATTAAATTCCAAAAATGATATTTTATATTTTCTGAAATGTTACAATCTTCCCCCTTACATAAATTCGGTCCCCAAATTTAAATTTAAACTCACAAAATCTAAAACACTTCAATAATCAGCTCAAATCAACGGGGCTCCGAAATCACGGAAAATGCAGAAACAACACAGCGCGTCAAGTGCGCATGAAAATGAGTACAAAACTCAAAATCGAACTCCATCAAGCGTCACGAAAATTATCGAATTTGCATGCATATCCTCGGAGTTACAATAGAGATACAGATCTTAAAATCCACTACTGAAATCCAATATACACTAGTCAAATACTATAATACGTGTATAGTACGTATCTTTGGAAAACTTTCAAGAACTAAATAAAACTCCTGCAAAATCTTTTCTAAATCGCCGCATGAATGCGTAACTCACGGCATAAGTGACGGACGCTCATTTGTAAAATAGTAAATATAGTTTCATATATGTTTTGCTCAAATATATGTTCCGTCTTTGAAATATTCCAACAAGGTTTTCCTTTATAAACGTTCGTGTCGCTCACAGACACGTAGGAAATATCGAGACTATAGCTCCTTTTTGAAAACCTCTTGGTAACTTTTTAATGCATGCACAGTACTCAGGTACTGTCCTCAGATCAGTCCTGTTCGGCTACTACATAACATAGTGCCCATCATGAAAACAAGGTGCTCCAAAGCAAAATCAGCCTCAAAAGGCGTATCCAATAATCACGTGTGTCTGGTGCGCACGGAAATCAAATCCAAATACAAGTGCTATGATATGTACAAAAGCCAAAACTAAGTGCAACGAGTGTGCACGAAAGCATCTGTCCAGTGCAACGGGTGTGCACAACAATAATATCAAGTGCACCTATAGTGCACGAAAATCTCAGTCCAGTGCAACTAACGTGCACGAATAAAAATCCCAAATCGAGTGCATCCGATGTGCACAAAATCACATCTCTTATCATGCGCTCAACATGCGCGAAAATCCAAATCAAGTGCATCCAATGCACGAAATACAAATACAGTGCATCTAGTGCACGAAATACGAATACAGTGCATCCAGTACACGAAATATGAATACAGTGCATCCAGTGCACGAAATACAAATACATAACTCAAATGCATATAAAAGCAACACCGAGTGTACCAAGGTGTATAAAATCATAAACGTGTGCAACTGCGTGCACAAAACGCATATCAATGTACTACAAGCACATATAAGTTGTACCGAGTGCAAAATCAAATCGAGTGCGTACCATACGCACAAAATCGAATCAACTGAATGAAATCCACAAAATCATTAACATGTGCAGCCAAGGCACAAAACCGATATCAAGTACAATAATTATGCACAAATCAAAAACCAACACAACGGTGTATAAAAACATATCTCAAGTGCAATAACTATGCACAAAATATAAATACCCAGTAGGTGCAGCCATGGTGCACGAAATCAATATCAGAAAACTCGTCATCAAAACTCAAATCCAAGCGATATAAGCGTGATACTCAGATCACAAACGCAAATCGCAACAAAGGACATTGAGGTACACCTCCTACAATGTCGAAGAATAAATCGGTGTGCCTAAAACTGGCAGAACAGGAACATCCGCTTGCCTCCTGCTCATGGTCTGGCATCCTCGTCTCTGGCTCCTTATCTTCTCTGTGGATTTACCAATCTCGCAACCCATCGGCTCATCGGCCCAGTCAGGTGTGCTAACGGGGACGATTCCGTCCTGGCACTTCTCTGGTCATCTCTCGATCAATCATCATGACCACTCGTAAAGCAGCACGTTACTGGCGTCGGCCTCTGGCCCTCTGAATACTCGCGACACAACTGATCCTGGGTGAAAATCTCATTGTAGCAGTGTCCTGGAAGGAATCCTGCTCAAGGTCTCTTCCGATCTCGCCTATGCCGAACTATACGGAGGCTGGTACTCTTGCATAATCTTTTCTCGTTTTCTGGACATCTACGTGTTCCGCACACATTTTCTCAGGAACTGGCCGTATCCCAACGCCTCTATATGCATATCAGTTCTCTAATCTCGACGGCGACTAGCAACAGCTCGTCAGCATCGCGCATGAACCTTTGGCTCCACTCGTCTTCATCATCGTCCGCTTCGACGTCACGTCTTGATATCTGCGTACTGCTACTGTTCTCGGCCACGGTCAATCCGAAGTCTCTCACACGGACTCAAAATCGCGTACTCTGTATCTTCATCACTCTGTAGAAGATATCTGGCCGAACACGTCCTCAGGAACTCGTCCCAACCATCGGAGGAATACTCAATACTCGTCCGTTCTCGATCAACTCACAACGCATCTGGGTGCGGTCCTCTATCCAAAGCTGGTCAGCTTGCTGATCTCTTATCACATGATAAATGGACGACGTCAAACTTTTCGAACGAGTCATCGAGATCCCAAAATTTTCCGAATGCTCAACACCTGAGCACAGTCTAAAAATATCTGGTACATACCACAGTACCTCTGGACCAGCCGTAGAAGGTCAAACCCAAGCCTCACTAAACTGCCACAAACCCTAAGGTTCAAAAGTGGTTCCATAGTCATCATGTCGAGTTAGGGTTTCATTCTTCTAAAGGGTCCACAGAATTACCTGCATGTTCTTCCGAATACTTAAACTGGGAAAATGGGTTATTGACATTCGTTCGAACTTTCTAACATCGCCTATCCGACATGTGAATACCTTTCGTCTGCATGCTAAACAATACCTCAATTCTCCAAGAAAGACGATACATCAACGGTCATCTCTGGATCGGTCTACTCAAGATCTGAGTAAGACTCTCCGCACTGAAAATCTTCAACTCAACTGGGCCTGCGTCGACGTATCAATCTGACGAATTACCTTCGTCCTCAAATTGGGGTAGACTAGCTATCACCTGTTGCATTTCTTCCTGGAAGCTCCTGCGATCTCAGGTCGTAAGCCCTGGAAGCAACATCCCATCATCTCAGCAACAGCTGGGTCATCTGTCTGCACGGTAGATGACATCAAAATCTCTGAGGTATGTTGTACATCAACAGTTCTCTTGCAACTGGCAGTTCTAACAATGGCCCGATCATCCAGTGTAAAACCAAACACTCGCCTCTATAAGAGGTCAAAACATAAACACTATATCGAGACGTTCCCATGTCACCAGAAAACACAATGGTCATCCCTCGTACCAAAGGAGCTCTCCCTGACCACAACACTGGCAGCAGCTCAAACTGTGCTCAAACATGGTGACAGGAACCTCAATCGTGTATCGATGAAAACAGATCAAGGGCATGGAAGGAAACGACAGATCCAGAATGGATGCATGATCATAAGAAGGAACAGCATCAATGAGAGTATGATCATGTAAATGAACAGAATCAAGGATCTCAAATGGATGTATGATCAAGAGAACAAGGAGAATCACAGATCTCAAAATATGTACATCCTAAGGTTTCTTAAGTGGAGTATCGTATCGTAAATATGCTGCGGAACATACGTACGGTATGTCACTCTACTCAAGCTACCTACTCTATCAATCAGGGTCAGCCTATGAAACGAAAGTTCGGGTCTAATACCCCCCCCCCCGTTCAAGTCTAAGTTCTGTAAGGTCAAGCCTAGGTTCCGAAATACATACCCGCCCTAGACTCCGCATAGTCAAACATAGACTCGAACCATGGCTAAACCTACTGCTCTGATACCAACTTTGTCACGACTCGAAATATTAGCTCGTGACCAGCACTTAAATCACGCAACGTCATAAGGCGTAACGTAAGTCAAGTAAGCTGAAACCCAGAAATCTAAACCTTTTTAAGAAAATAAAGGAGGTGAAGTTTTGAAATAAAGGTATAATGAAATCAAGTTTTCTTAATGCATAGAAAAGGAACATGAAAATGCAAGCGAAATTTACTGTTTTGAAAACATGTTTCGTCTTTTAAAAATTTGGGCAACACCTCCTTTGTATATTTTGATCCAAAAACCACAAATACATAATAAGAATAATGGCATCCCCAAGCGGGAGCTAGCTCTTCGCCAAACAGCGGATCACAACCACGCAAGACAGTATATATAAGTATACGACACCCAACGGCGAAGTTCACCACAAAAGATAAAGAAATAAGCAAGAAATCAAAACCACAAGTAGCGGAAAACCCCTCGCTCTAAGTCTCGCAACCACAATCTCACTAAGTCTCATTACTTATACAATTTACTAATTTTGATTGATGGAGTTGACTAGATACAATATGAAATATAATACAAGAATGGGTACGATGCAAATGTCCCACCTAACAAAGAAAAACAACCAAATGACGCTGTGTGCCAGCAATGCCGCTACGGATCTATGCGGTCAACCTGCAAGAACTGTGGCACAATGGGGGTGAGTTGCCAACTCGTGAGTAGAAAAATATCTACAAGTAAAAATCGAATAAACAACGACTGCTAGGTCAACTATATCATAAAGGTAATACTGTGATATCTAGGGTGACCGGGTCGTATATGTGCCAACAATGTAATCAACACCTATGTATATGCGGATATCATCCAACCATATAATCAATATATGTATGCATGTGGATCTCGTCCAACCATATGATCAATGTCTTTATGCACGTAAATATCATAAAAGAGTGTGCACGAAAGTATGAGGATATATATCAACGGTGTCCCTCGCGAAACATCAAAATCATGGAACCTGGGTGTCCAACATCGATACGTAAATCCTCATATCTCGGGCTCCGTCAGTCCGTATCGGTCCACGGGCTCCATCAGTCCGGATCGGCCCATATCATCTCTCGACTCAGGTCAGTATCCTCCGGATATCCGCCGAGCCCAAAAACTATCACCGGTAAGTAGTGGTCCCACTGCCAGGCTCACCTTCTACTGCACAGCAAACCCGTTCTCGCCCCGGGGCACCATACCGGGTCCACCATGTACCCGCAATCGGCCTCATCCAGCTCTTCGAATCGGGTTTCACATGTCACACGTCTCAGAACTGAGAAAACGCATGGTGGACGCACTGAAATATCATATCAAGAGAAACCAGGTTTTTAAAACAATATATGCTTTCCTTTGAAACAGCCACGGTTTTCAAATCCAGAAATCTCATGAAAACAGCATATCTCAATGCATAAAAGCGTAAAGCATGATGTATGCGACGTATAACAGAAATGTAAGCATATCCGTATATCAGGCAACATGGAATAGTAATATGCATATATCGAGGGAAAACCGCTCCTTTAAATGAATCCAGTTTTAAAATATATTATGCAGTTCCTAAATCTCCAAAATCAAATACAACATCGTATAATGATGCATATGTATATGTACGCAAGTATGGATGTACAATATGTAGCTATAGCAAGTATATCATGCAAGAAGTCATATCCTGATGCAGCAGTTCTACTGTATAGTGACATGGCAATTATCGATGATGAACTGTGTGAGCCGGCAAATCTGTGTATATGTAACATACGCATCATCGATAATGGTGTAAGTTTACTAACACAGGTATATGCAATGCAATGATAATATCATGAATGCAGCATAAGGTAAATTATCAGCTAAAAGCTATAAGGTATACGTAACTATCATATGTCTGAGTCGGTGAATCTATCAATCAGCATCTAGCCTCACAACATCACGTACGGTATGATCCATCGTACGGCATCCTCTAGTCAAGGGTATGGATCAATCATCAAGTCAAACTCATCACGTATGGAAAATCATCGTACGACGGCTTTAAGCTATCAGGGATCCTACCAACCTATAAGACGAGAAGGGTACGGAGCTAACGTCTCATATGGCTATCACTCATGATTCACCACATATATAAATATCTCTATATACCTATGTCTCAGCTTACATCTACAACAATCTCACATTAGGGGACCGACAAGGTATCAATCATCTCAATCGACTCGCATCCGTATACCGACATATCACCAAATCATCATATCACGTCATATATTCTTTTCATCGCATTTATATCCCACATCAAGTCAATTTTACATATACATTCTACCTTTACTAAAAGCGTAAGTATCCAATCTAATATACACACCCGAACCATACAAACAGTTTTTGAAAATGCGAATCGTAGTTTTGAAAGTAGGAACTACGGTGTTTTTAAGAAAAAGATATCATTTGAAAATCCGTAACGTCCCTCAAGGTATCTGTTTAAAAGATACATACGATTCTTTAGTTTGGAAATATGTATAGTTCAGATGGCACATCTACGCCAACTATCTAGTTCTATAGTACCCTAAACGGCAATATCATCAAATCTCATCCTCCAACCTCGTCATCACATACTAGTCGTATCATATCACTTCTAACTATCCTTTAGTTTATAATATGGTTTCATTAACAATCTTTTAACTCTAACCCTAGTTTTCTAATCTAGGTTTTCTTAACCATATGCTATAAATCGGTTTCCACCAAAACTTTGCGGGGGTGCTATACGCCATCCACCCGACATCCTCCGTGGATATAGATCCACTCACCTTGATTCTTGCTTGCCGATGTCGATGTCTCCACTCTCATCCTCGTCGTCTCGAAGTCCATGTGGGGGTACCTACAACCAATACACCATCGTAATACATATTAAAATCAAGTCGGAAAACCAAAACGGCATGCGAATCGCTTATAGGTTGGAACCTATAGCCTACGCCTGCAAAACAACCAAACAACCAAACAACCCCCGTCGCTGATGTACAAACATCAGACGACAGAACACGATATAAAATACCAAATCCCAAATTAAAACGAAGTCGCAAAATAAGGCAGCAACTCAAGAAAATGGTCCCAGATTTTACCCTAGGTGAAATTAGCCAATTTTGCATATGTGGAGGATCTAATTTACTGAAGATAGAGCCATGAACCAAATACGGATAAATTTGGTTGTACCCAGGCCATAAATTGCGGCCCAGATCATTAAATTTGCAGCCAAGATGAATGGGTCGGGGCTCAGGTTTCAGGGGTTGATTCATGGTTGCCTGCACGTCTCATGGTTAAGGGAACTTCTCTTATAAAGGTCTCGGGTCATCCCAGATCTCTAAATACCATCACTAAAACCCCAAAAACCCAATATCGACGAATCTAAAGTTCGTATTTTAGGGTTTGGTCACTGGTCCAGGTCAAGAATTGGTCTCTAGGGCCTTGTACAGCCACTACACATCACTAATTCCCCAAAATCCTCAAACCCTTCTCTTGAATTTTCTAAACACCACATACCCTAACCAAACACATTATAAAGTAATCTAGAATAAAAAAAATCTCAAACTACACTAAATGGAAGAATTTATACCTCATGGGTGTACTCAAGCAAAACCCTAGATCTTCAATTTTGTCAAAATCCCACTTTTCTTGGTCCAATGTGTAGAGGAGAAGGAGGTGATCAATTTTAATGAAAGGGGTTTAGGGTTTTGATGGAGTTTTTGAGATGATACCTTGGGGTGAAGGTGGAGCGAAGGTGAAGACGAAGAAGATGAAAAGAAATGGGGAGGAAAAGAAATGAGGCAGCCCCTCTCTCTCTCTCTCTCCTCACTTATTCTAACCCTCTCTCTCAATATTTACCCTTATGCCATTTCTCTTTTCTTTTCTTTTCTCTTTTAAAACCAAAGAACATAATACCCATAACATAACACAAATGCAATAACATGTAACCAAATGTGACATGACATGGTGCACAAGCCCTGGAAAACTGCAGAAATACGGATTTGGCTTAATCACGATTAGCAGTGCACTAATCGGGTTTTTATCCAAACTGCATATAATAAATTTTAAAAATGCCAAATCCAATAAATATATTTTTAAATGAATAAATCATTTTAATCTCCATTTATTTCATAATTATCGGTATATTTTTATACCCTTTTTCGAAAACCACAATTTCGCAAATCGGGCAGTTTTCGGGAAAATATATTATTTTAATATTAAATTCCAAAAATGATATTTTATATTTTCTAAAATGTTACAATCTTCCCCCCTTAAATAAATTCGGTCCCCGAATTTAAATTTAAACTCCCAAAATTTAAAACACTTCAATAACCAGCTCAAATCAACGGGGCTCCGAAATCACGGCGATGCAGAAACAACACAGCGCGTCAAGTGCGCATGAAAACAAGTACAAAACTCAAAATCGAACTCCATCAAGCGTCACGTAAATCATCGGATTTGCATGCATATCCTCGGAGTTACAATAGAGATACAGATCTTAAAATCCACTACTGAAATCCAATATACACTAGTCAAATACTATAATACGTGTATAGTACGCATCTTTGGAAAACTTTCAAGAACTAAATAAAACTCGTGCAAAATATTTTCTAAATCGCCGCATGAATTCATAACTCACGGCATAAGTGACGGACGCTCATTTGTAAAATAGTAAATATAGTTTCATATATGTTTTGCTCAAATATATACTCCGTCCTTTTTGAAATATTCCAACAAGGTTTTCCTTTATAAACGTTCGTGTCGGTCACGGACACGTAGGAAATATCGAGACTATAGCTCCTTTTTGAAAACCTCTTGGTAACTTTTTAATGCATGCACAGTACTCAGGTACTGTCCTGGGATCAGTCCTGTTCGGCTACTACATAACATAGTGCCCATCATGAAAACAAGGTGCTCCAAAGCAAAATCAGCCTCAAGGGGCGTATCCAATAATCACGTGCGTCTGGTGCGTACGGAAATCAAATCCAAATACAGGTGCTATGATATGCACAAAATCCAAAACTAAGTGCAACGGGTGTGCACGAAAGCCTCTGTCCAGTGCAACGGGTGTGCACGACAATAATATCAAGTGCACCTAGAATGCACGAAAATCTCAGTCCAGTGCAACTAACGTGCACGAATAAAAATCCCAAATCGAGTGCATCCGGTGTGCACAAAATCGCATCTCATATCATGCACTCAACATGCGCGAAAATCCAAATCATGTGCATCCAATGCATGAAATACAAATACAGTGCATCCAGTGCACGAAATACGAATACAGTGCATCCAGTGCACGAAATACGAATACATAACTCAAATGCGTATAAAAGCAACACCGAGTGTACCAAGGTGTATAAAATCATAAACGTGTGCAATTGCGTGCACAAAACACATATCAATGCACTACAAGCACATAAAAGCTGAACCGAGTGCAAAATCAAATCGAGTGCGTACCACACGCACAAAATTGAATCAACTGTATGAAATCCACGAAATCATAAACATGTGCAGCCAAGGCATAAAACCGATATCAAGTGCAATAATTATGCACAAATCAAAAACCAACACAACGGTGTATAAAAACATATCCGGAAACTCGTCATCAAAACTCAAATCCAAGCGATATAAGCGTGATACTCAGATCACAAACGCAAATCGCAACAAAAGACATTGAGGTACACCTCCTACAATGTCGAAGAATAAATCGGTGCGCCTAAAACCGGCAGAACAAGAACATCTGCTTGCCTCCTGCTCACGGTCTGGCGTCCTCGGTCTCTGGCTCCTTATCTTCTTTGTGGATTTACCAATCTCACAACCCATCGGCTCATCGGCCCAGTCAGGTGTGCTAACGGGGACGATTCCGTCCTGGCACTTCTATGGTCATCTCTTGGTCAATCATCACGACCACTCATAAAGCAGCACGTCACTGGCGTCGGCCACTGGCCCTCTGAATACTCGCGACACAACTGATCCTTGGTGCAAATCTCATTATAGCAGTGTCCTGGAAGGAATCCTACTCAAGGTCTCTTCCGATCTCGCCTATGACGAACTATACGGAGGCTGGTACTCTTGCATAATCTTTTCTCGTTTTCTAGACATCTGCGTGTTCCGCACACATTTCCTCGGGAACTGGCTATATCCCAACGCCTCTGTATGCATATCAGATCTCTAATCTCGACGGGGAGTAGCAACAGCTCGTCAGCATCACGCATGAACCTCTGGCTCCACTCGTCTTTATCATCGTCCGCTTCGACGTCACGTCTTGCTGTCTGTGTACTGCTACTGTTCTCGGCCATGGTCAATCTGAAGTCTCTCACACGGACTCGAAATCGCGTACTCTGTATCTTCATCACTCTGTAGAAGATATCTGGCCGAACACATCCTCGGGAACTCGTCCCAACCATCGGAGGAATACTCAATACTCGTCCGTTCTCGATCAACTCACAACGCATCTGGGTGAGGTCCTCTATCCAAAGCTGGTCAGCTTGCTGATCTCTTATCACATGATATCTGGACGACGTCAAACTTTTTGATCGAGTCATCGAGGTCCCAAAATTTTCTGAATGCTCAACACCTGAGCATGGTCTAAAAATATCTGGTACATACCACAGTATCTCCGGACCAGCCGTAGAAGGGCAAACCCAAGCCTCACTGATGGCACCGCTAAACTGCCACAAACCCTAAGGTTCAAAAGCGGTTCCATGGTCATCATGTCGAGTTAGGGTTTCATTCTTCTAGAGGGTCCACAGAATTACCTGCATGTTCTTCCGAATACTTAAACTGGGAAAAATAGGTTCTTGACATTCGTTCAAACTTTTTAACTTCGCATATCCGACATGTGAATACCCTTCGTCCGCATGCTAAACAATACCTCAATTCTCCAGGAAAGACGATACATCAACGGTCATCTCTGGATCGGTCTGCTCTAGATCTCCGCACTGAAAATCTTCAACTCAACTGGGCCTGCGTCGGCGCATCAATCTGACGGATTACCTTCGTCTCTCAAATCGGGGTAGACTAGCTATCATCTGTCGCATCTCTGCCTGGAATCTCCAGCGATCTCAGCTCGTAAGCCCCGGAAGCGACATCCCATCATCTCAGCAACAGCTGGGTCATCTGTCTGCACGGTATGCGACATCAAAATCTCTGAGGTATGTTGTACATCAACAGTCCTCTTGCAACTGGCAGTTCTAACAATGGCCCGATCATCCGGTGTAAAACCAAACATTCGCCTCTATAAGAGGTCACAACACAAACACTACATCGAGACGTTCCCACGTCACCAGAAAACACAATGGTCAGCCCTCGTACCAGAGGAGCTCTCCCTGACCGCAATACTGGCAGCAGCTCAAACTGCGCTCAAACATGGTGACAGGAACCTCAATCGTGTATCGATGAAAATAGATCAAGGGCATGGAAGGAAACGACAGATCCAGAATGGATACATGATTATAAGAAGGATCATAGAAATGAACAGAATCAAGGATCTCAAATGGATGTATGATCAAGAGAACAAGGAGAATCACAGATCTCAAAATATGTACATTCTAAGGTTTCTTAAGTGGAGTATCGTATCGTAAATATGCCGCGGAACATACGTACGGTACGTCACTCTACTCAAGCTATCTACTCTATCAATCAGGGTCAGCCTATGAAACGAAAGTTCGGGTCTAATACCCCCCTCGTTCAAGTCTAAGTTCCGTAAGGTCAAGCCTAGGTTTCGAAATACATACCCGCCCTAGACTCCGCATAGTTAAACATAAACTCGAACCAAGGATAAACCTAGCGTTCTGATACCAACTTTGTCATGACCTGAAATATTAGCTCGTGACCAGCACTTAAATCACGCAACGTCTAAAGGCCTAACGTAATTCAAGTAAGCTGAAACCCAGAAATCTAAACCTTTTTAAGAAAATAAAGGAGTGAAGTTTTGAAATAACGGTATAATGAAAACAAGTTTTCTTAATACATAGAAAAGGAACATGAAAATGCAAGCGAAATTTACTAGTTTGAAAACATGTTTCGTCTTTTAAAAATTTGGGCAGCACCTCCTTTGTATATTTTGATCCAAAAACCACAAATACATAATAAGAATAATGGCTTTCCCAAGCGGGAGCTAGCTCTCCGCCAAACGGTGGATCACAACCACGCAAGACAGTATATGTAAGTATACGACGCCCAACGACGAAGTTCACCACAAAAGATAAAGAAATAAGCAAGAAATCAAAACCACAAGTAGCGGAAAACCCCTCTCTCTAAGTCTCGCAACCACAATCTCACTAAGTCTCATTACTTATACAATTTACTAATTTTGAATTATGGAGTTGACTAGATACAATATGAAATATAATACAAGAGTGGGTACGATACAAATGTCCCACCTACCAAAGCAAAACACCCTAATGACGCTGTGTGCCAGCGATGCCGCTACGGATCCTTACGGTCAACCTACAAGAACTGTGGCACAACGGGGGTGAGTTGCCAACTCGTGAGTAGAAAAATATCTACAAGTAGAAATCGAATAAACAACGACTCCTGGGTCAACTATATCATAAAGATAATACTATGATATCTAGGGTGACCGGGTCGTATATGTGCCAACAATGTAATCAACACCTATGTGTATGCGGATATCATCCAACCATATAATCAATATATGTATGCATATGGATCTCGTCCAACCATATGATCAATGTCTGTATGCACGTAAATATCATAAAAGAGTGTGCATGAAAGTATGAGTATATAAATCAACGGTGTCCCTCGCGACACATCAAAATCATGGAACCTGGGTGTCCAACATCAACATGTAAATCCTCATATCTCGGGCTCCGTCAGTCCGGATCGGCCCATATCATCTCTCGACTCCAGTCGGTATCCTCCGGATATCCGCCGAGCCCAAAAACTATCACCAGTAGGTAGTGGTCCCACTGCCAGGCTCACCGTCTACTGCACAGCAAATCCGTTCTCGCCCCGGGGTACCATACCGGGTCCACCATGTACCCGCAATCGGCCTCATCCAGCTCCTCGAATCGGGTTTCACAGGTCACACATCTCAGAACCGAGAAAACGCATGGTGGACGCACTGAAATATCATATCAAGAGAAACCAAGTTTTTAAAACAGTACATGCTTTCCTTTGAAATAGCCACGGTTCTCAAATCCAGAAATCTCATGAAAATAGCATATCTCAATGCGTAAAAGCGTAAAGCATGATGTATGCGACGTATAACAGAAATGTAAGCATATCCATATATCAGGCAACATGGAATAGTAGTATGCACATATCGAGGGAAAACCGCTCCTTTAAATGAATCCAGATTTAAAATATATCATGTGGTTCCCAAATCTCCAAAATCAAATACAACATCGTATAATGATGCATATGTGTATGTACGCAAGTATAGATGTACAATATGTAGCTATAGCAAGTATATCATGCAAGAAGTCAATGCTGCAGTTCTACTGTGTAGTGACATGGCAATTATCGATGATGAAGTGTGTGAGCCGGCAAATCTGTGTACGTGTAACATACGCATCATCGATAATGGTGTAAGTGTACTAACACTCGTATATGCAATGCAATGATTATATGATGAATGCAGCATAAGGTAAATTATCAGCTAAAAGCTATAAGGTATACGTAACTATCATATGTCTGAGTCGGTGAATCTATCAATCGGCATCTAGCCTCACAGCATCACGTACGGTATAATCCATCGTACGGCATCCTCAAGTCAAGGGTATGGATCAATCATCAAGTCAAACTCATCATGTAAGGAAAATCATCGTACGGCGGCATTAAGCTATCAGGGATCCTATCAAACTATAAGACGAGGAGGATACGGACCTAACGTCTCATATGGCTATCATTCACGATTCACCACATATATAAATATCTCTATATACCTATGTCTCAGATCACATCCACAACAATCTCACATCAAGGGACCGGCAAGGTATCAATCATCTCAATCGACTCGCATCCGTATACCGACATATCACTAAATCATTATATCACGTCATATATTCTTTACATCGCATTTATATCCCACATCAAGTCAATTTTACATATACATTCTACCTTTACTAAAAACGTAAGTATCTAATCTAACATACACACCCGAACCATACAAACAGTTTTTGAAAGATGCGAATCGTAGTTTTAAAAGTAGGGACTGCGGTGTTTTTAAGGAAAAGATATCATTTGAAAATCCGTAACGTCCTTCAAGGTATCTGTTTAAAAGATGCATACGATTCTTTAGTTGGAAATATGTATGGTTCGGATGACACATCTACGCCGATTATCTAGTCCTATAGTACCCTAAACGGCAATATCATCAAATCTCATCCTCAAACCCCATCATCACATACTAGTCGTATCATATCACTTCTACCTATCCTTTAGTTTATAATATAGTTTCACTAACAATCTTTTAAATCTAATCCTAGTTTCCTAATCTAGGTTTTCTTAACCATATGCTACAAATCGGTTTCCACCAAAACTTTGCGAGGGTGCTATACGCCATCCACCCGACTTCCATCGTGGATATAGATCCACTCACCTTGATTTTTGCTTGCCAATGTCGATGTCTCCACGCTCATCCTTGTCTTCTCGAAGTCCACGTGGTGGTACCTACAACCAATACACCATCACAATGCATATTAATCAAGTCAGAAAACCAAAACGGCATGCGAATCGCTTATAGGTTAGAACCTATAGCCTACGCCTACAAAACCACCAAACAACCCCCGTCGCTGACGTACAAACATCAAACGACGGAACACAATATCAAATACCAAATCCCAAATTAAAACTAAGTCGCAAAATGTAGGGTTCCTAGGCACACTAATGAGGTCTCACAGGGCATCAACCATGCCAAATTCAAATTTTTCCGGTGCCGAGAAACCCTAATGCGATCGTTGACTAGAGTTTAGGCGAAACGACAAGCAAGTAAACAACATTACTACTAAGTGAAAGAGACTACAACCTTTGTAGATCCGGTGCTCCACTTCCTTGGCTCCGTGATGACGTCCCTCCGCTGTACCCATCGGAATCCTAGACTCTCGCGGTGGTTTCATCGGAGAAATGATCGGGCTAGGTCGTCGACTTCGATGCCGAAGATGATCTACGTCGAGGCAACTCAAGATCAAGCTCCAACTTCACCAAGTCAAGAAACTTGTGAAGAAAACACCCTATACTACTTGGCAAGTGGTAGAGGATGAAGAAATAGGAAGTGGGTTCACTTTGGATTTGGATTTCTCACTTGGAATCATCACTTGACATTTTTGAAGCAAGCTTTTCTTTTCTTTCTCAAGAAGAAAAAGATGAAGAAGAAGAAGAAAAAGAATGAATTATCAAAATAAAAAAATAAAAAATTAAGTGATGAGTTATCATAATACAACCATGGGTGAGGATAACTCATGTAGAGAATAAACTAGGGTTTAGGTTAATGGTTAGGTTAAGGATAAAACAAAAATGGCAAAGACTTTCAAAGCTTCATGAAGCTTCATGAATAAAACAAGAAAGCCACCATTTTATTTTAACCAAAATGAATAAATAAATAAGTAAATCAAAACCCTAACCATTAACATAACCATGGTTTAATCATACACACCCAAGTTTACATGTATCATCAAACATGATACAATCTAGTGCACAAAACTATATCATATATACAATGTGCACAATCAAGTGAGATAATCAATCTTAAGTGAACCAATACTAGTTAATGTAATGTAATATATCAAATATATAATTATACATTAAATCATTAAATTAACACTTGATTTAACGATCCGGTCATATCGCATATAACCGACTAATATCAAGTGTATCAATGTATCAAATCAACACTTGATTCGGTATCCCGGCTATATCATATATAACCGTCCAATGATACAAATCGCGAGAATAGAATACAGTATCACATACTGGTATTATTCTCGGTCCCGCACATATCTCATATGCGCTCCTATTTCATTTCGCTTGAGCCAGGAAACCTCTGTGTAGGACTCTAAAGGCTCGTCAATACGCCGGCAGCAGGTGATGATCATATCAAACACCCACAAGCCGCAAGCGGTCTGCTAAACGTAACGGCCACCCGGGTATTGAGCGATCAGAAGATCGACGAGCAAGCCCGCTCACACTCCTGTGAATCCAACCAGTAACACTTACCGTACAGTCCGGTCTCGTCGTCTAATATGTCGCATATCTTGCCTAAGGGTGGTAAACGTCAGACCCCAATAGCTCGATAAGCCGTGTCGATATGAGGTCTATAACAGTTCGAGAAACTACTGGTAACACTTACCAGTAAATCTCAACAACCCTGGCCAGGGATTTTCGGTTATAGCCAATCGAACACAGCGCAACATCAACTCCCTATACCGGGAGAGACGAATCCCCTCCTATCGCTCATTGCCTCCATGTGATTCGGGACTGTACCCAAAAACCACCGTTTAGCATGCCCTCTTGGACGTGGTAAGGTAGAAATCAAAGCACAGTGAGAATCACACAAGACTCTATGACGATCTCGGGTCTACAGACTAACCTGTACCGGTGTCACCAGAGAACTGCCATCTGACGTAAGGTATAGTACCATCTGGGAGTTCTCGGAGAGTCCGTCCAGTGTACCCAGTCTCCACTGAGCACCCGTATATCATCTCTGATGTCAAACACCAATGGATATGGGATCATCCATCGCCCATCTGTATGGGTCGAGAAGGTATACACTAGTCTACACTGGTATATCGATGCCCTGTCTCGATACACCCACGACTAGGGACCTTGAAGGATGTACTTATGAACTACCATGTCCCTACTAGTATGATCCGCATCATAGTCCAGGTAGTCAAGTACACATCCTA
Source organism: Agapanthus africanus (assembly GCA_030015575.1). Classification (NCBI taxonomy): domain Eukaryota; kingdom Viridiplantae; phylum Streptophyta; class Magnoliopsida; order Asparagales; family Amaryllidaceae; genus Agapanthus; species Agapanthus africanus. The sequence goes on along the minus strand of CM057343.1, from coordinate 246,603,978 downwards.
AGGGCTTTACCAACATGTAACAGAGAGACAATCAGTGTACACGTTAAGGTAAAGTGCAACCAGATAACATACTATCATGTCGAGCAAGAAAGTCCTCCCTATATATGTCCAAGCATCCACTACAATATACATCCTATGTATAGTAATGGCCTCTAGGGCATACATATAACTAACATAAAATACGACAGCAACTCAAGAAAATGGTCCCAGATTTTACCCTAGGTGAAATTAGCCAATTTTGCATATGTGGATGGTCTAATTTACTGAAAATAGAGCCATGGACCAAATACGGATCAATTTGGTTGTACCCAGGCCGTAAATTGCTGCCTAAATCATTAAATTTGCGTCCAAGATGAATGGGTTGGGGCTCAGGTTTCTGGGGGTGATTCATGGTTACCTGCACGTCTCATGGTTAAGGGAACTTCTCTTATAAAGGTCTCGGGTCATCCCAGATCTCTAAATACCATCACTAAAACCACAAAAAACCAGATATCGACGAATCTAAAGTTCTTATTTTGGGGTTTGGTCACTGGTCCAGGTCAAGAATTGGTCTCTAGGGCCTTGTACAGCCACCACACATCACTAATTCCCCAAAATCCTCAAACCCTTCTCTTGAATTTTCTAAACACCACATACCCTAACCAAACACATTCTAAAGTAATCTAGAATACAAGAAATCTCAAACTACACTAAATGGAAGAATTTATACCTCATGGGTGTACTCAAGCAAAACCCTAGCTCTTCAATGTTGTCAAAATCACACTTTTCTTGGTCCAATATGTAGAGGAGAAGGAGGTGATCAATTTTAATGAAAGGGGTTTAAGGTTTTGATAGAGTTTTCGAGATGATACCTTGGGGTGAAGGTGGTTGGAAGGTGAAGATGAAGAAGATGAAAAGAAATATGGAGGAAAAGAAATGAGGCAGCCCCTCTCTCTCTCCTCACTTAGTCTAACCCTCTCTCTCAATATTTACCCTTATGCCATTTCTCTTTTCTTTTCTTTTCTCTTTTAAAACCAAAGCACATAATACCCATAACATAAATCAAATGCAACAACATGTAACCAAATGTGACATGACATGGTGCACAAGCCATGGAAAACTGCAGAAACACGGATTTGGCTTAATCACGATTAGCAGTGCACTAATCGGGTTTTTATCCAAACTGCATATAATAAATTTTTAAAATTCCTAATCCAATAAATATATTTTTAAATGAATAAATCATTTTAATCTCCATTTATTTCATAATTATCGGTTTATTTTTATACCCTTTTTCGAAAATCCCAATTTCGCAAATCGGGCAGTTTTCGGGAAAATATATTATTTTAATATTAAATTCCAAAAATAATATTTTATATTTTCTGAAATGTTACAGTGTGGGACTCTAAAGACTTGTTAATACACCAGCAGTAGGTGATGATCACATCAGTCACCCACAAGCCGTCAGCGGTACTAGCTGGACGTAACGGCTACCCAGGTATTGAGTGATTAGAAGATCAACAAGCAAGCTTGTCCATACTCTCCATGAAGCCTATAAGTAACACTTACCATACAGTCCGGTCACTTCGTCTGATATGTCGCATATCATGTCTAGGGGTGGAAACGGCAGACCCCAGTAACGTGATAAGTCATGCCGATGTATGGCTCATAACGGTATGAGAAATTTCTGATAACACTTATCAGTTAATCTCATCAGCAACCCTGGCCAGATACTTCCAGTTTATAGCCAATCAACCATAGCACAACATCAACCCTCAATACCGGAAGAAACGAAACCCCTCCTATCGCTCATTGCCTCCATGTGACTCGGGACTGTACCCAAAATCCACCTGTTTGCACGACTCCTTTGAGCCATGGTAGGGAGGAAATCAAAGCATAGTGGGAGCCACACAAGACTCTATGACAATCTCGGGTCTACAGACTAACCTGTACCAGTGTCACTAGAGGACTGCTATCTGACGATAGGTATACTACCAACTAGGAGTCCTCGGCGAGTCTTGTTCGGTGTACCCATTCTCAAATGAGCACCTGTGTACAATCATTGATGTCAAACACCAATGACTATGGGACCAACCATCGCCCCCATACAGGGTCAAGAAATATACACACTATTCTACTCTGATAATATCGATGCCCTGTCTCGATATTTCCTCGACTAGGAAAAATTGAAGGATGTGCTTGTGGACTACCCAGGTCCCAGTAGTATGATTTGTTGGATATAGTGCCCTCAAAGTCAATTATTGGATCGCAGGCACGTGATTACAATGATTGAGGAGGACCTATACCGGTAGTACAGTCTTACTCGAGATGATAGTATGCTATCTGGTTTGCCTTTATCAGTCGTGTACAGGTTCAGGTGACTGATCACTGTTACATGTTGATAAAGCCCTTGGGATCTTACTTGACTACCAACATTATGATGGCGATCATATACGCGAGAGTTGGGTGGTCTATAAGCATATCCTTAATTGTGGTCCCTAGTCGTGGGAGTTTCGAGACAGGGCATCGATTCTCCGGAGTAGACTAGTGTATACAGCCGAGACCCTGACGAGGGGTGGTGGCCGGTCTCACAAGCCACTAGTGTCAGTTGGATCACCTAATATGTATACAGGTGCTCATTGGGTTATGAGTACACCGGACAGGACTCGCCGGGAACCTGCTAGTTGGTATTATACCTATCGTCAGATAGCAGTTCCCTGGTGACATGTGTACAGGTTAGTTCATCGACCTGAGGTCGTCATTCGTCTCGAGTGAGTTCCCACTGTGCTTTGATTTCTATCCTACCACGGCTCAAAGGAGTCGTGCAAACAGGTCTTTTTTGGATACAGTCCCGAGCCACATGGAGGCAAGTGAGCGGATCGGCAGGGGATTCGTCTCTCCCGGTATTGGGGGTGAGATTGCGCTGTGTCTAGGAAAGCCATTACACAAAACCCTCGGCCGAGGTAGGAGATTTACTGGTAGGTACTTCAGTAGTATCTCAGGGTGTTCTGGGCTACACTCCGACATGACTTATACCTCTACTGGGGGTCTGACGTTACCAGCCCCATAGGCCCGATATGCGATACTCATAGACGAACGGACAAGACTGTATGTATATTGTCACTGTTAAACTCAGTAGGGTTCCAGGATGAGTTCGCTCATCGGCTTCCCTTGAGGTCAGTACATAAACAGCCGTTACGTACAGCTTGTGCCGCTGACGGTTCGTGGTTAAACCCACTGCCAGGGTACTGAGGAGTCATTAGAGTCCCCCACAGATAGTTTCCCAAGTTCGGGCGAAACGTTGTAGAGGCCGTATGGTTTTATGGCAGGGATCGGAAAATGCACGTGCGTTTACGCACGTATCATATTTCGGGCAGATAATACTGGTGGGCTTTGGTTTAAGCCGGATCCGAGTATTATACTGTGTAGATATAATATCTTTGTCTCAGTCGCATTTGTATTCGGTCATAATACAAATGCTGGTATATTTATACTGTTACGGGGTTATCCTGAAATTCGTTTCGGGATCGCTTTTGGAAGTTGCCAGTTTCCAGTTTTCTATCGGACGTATTAAACGTTCGGTTTAATACGAATTTATCTTTTCTTGAGGGTGAGTCATGAGTGTGGAAGTTTCTAGAAGCTTCTAGAAGAGGTGACTAGGTTAGTGAGGTGTTCTTGATTCATTGGTTGCATTAATTGGATGATGACTAGGTTAGATGATTCATTGTATTCATTAAATGATTAAGCAAGGTGTATTATGACTCATTCTTCTCATTTATTGTTATGGTTACCTCTTCTTTGTTCCTACACTCACCCCCCACCTTCATATAGTGGCCGGGCCCTCATTGCAAAGGTAATGGTTGTTGATTTGGAAAAAGATTATAGTTTTGGATTCATGGAAATTAGATTGCTCATTTCTCATTTTCACCCGATCCAAAAGGCAACTTCATTAACCGTTCATCCATAGTTTTGGATGTAACGAGACAAAGTGTTCTACTCATTCTCTACATCAATCTTGGTCATCTCTTTTAGCAAACTTGATGACCGAGTTGCCTCGGGTCAGAGGCGGGAGCTCGTTTAAAGATCCATTGACGTGGTGCCACCTGGACGAGGAGACCGGAGATCGAGCGAGATCGGAGCATCCGCAACAAAGCGTGGGATGATGGTTAAAGACCGAAGGACTCGGATCGTTCGGTATAACATTTCTACCCACTTTGTAGTTTGTTAGTTTAGCGATAATGGAAGATCCGGGTTATAGTATACGATAGCGCCAGTTAAAAAGTTTTTGTTCCGCATTTGGCGTCTGATAGACGGTCGGGGCGCTACCGTCGACTTACAGTGGTATCAGAGCCACGCCATTAAGCTTTACTCACTTGTGCTAACGCATTTAAAACATCGATCGAACGGAATTTCGAAAACTACAATTTTCTGTACAAAAGTTTCTGTCGATTTTAAATCTGGTCTAAAAATTATTTTGAGCATCACAGAAAATTGTGCACGCTTTTTTAAGAAAACTGGTAAAATTTGATCACGTGATCCCACAGTACGGCCGCGGATCTGCGGCCCAAACTAGGGTTTGGCCACGGATCCGCCGCGAGATTGTAAGAACAGTGAGTCAAATTTCTATAGTGTGTTCTCCATAGTAAATTGTGGTTTCTGGAATATTTCTTTTGGGCCCAGATTTTGTTACTGTACAGCAGATGTACGTAGGGCCTACTTCGGGAAGTTGTGTCGATCGAAATTTTAAACTTGTTAGTTTACAGTACTTACATTATATTTACGACCGGGAATGTCATTTGAGCGGTAAATTGCGTCTAATTGCTATAGTCTTTTTAGACAGATTTGCCAGCGTGACATTCGCGTTGATGTTCTGTGTTGTGCTGTGATGTTGCAGATTTGTCGTGGTGGATAGCAGTGTGCAACGGTAGTGCAGTTTGAATTTATTTGTACATTTGATATTGCGGGGCGAGCGTCCAACATGTGGACTGCCGTCACTGCCTGTTTGTATAATATTCTTTTGGGGCACGACCGGGCTGAGGTCGATGTACCCGTTGTACATATTTTTCATTTCTGTACTAGGTTTTACCCCGTGATGGAATGCACGGATAGCCGGGTTCTGGAGGGCAACGGGTCCGTATCTCATGGCTTTGAGAGGCAGAGGGGCCTCACTCTAGAATTACCAGACTATTCGCCACACTCGTAGGGGTACAGGTTGACCCAAGGAGGGGTGCTCAAGTTACCGGATTCCGTGAAGTGAAGGGTGGTCCATTCACTATGCTGTAGGGGGCTGCCTCGCTTCAGGTTTTGGCGGGTAACTTGCCGCACCCGTAGGGGTCTAGGTTTCATTGCACAGGCTATCCACACGACGAGGGGAACGTCGGGTTTCAGTAGCGGCTCTGTGAAACCCGGGGATCCCAAATCATCTGTATTGTTCTGTGATGCTTATTACTTTTCTGTAATGTTGCATATTATCACACCTGGAGCGATTATTGTATATTAGTATATATACTAGTAGATGTTGTATATGTTTTACACCCGCGCTAGTCCAGTCTCCGCTCTGTCGTTAGTTAAGTAACCTAACGGGTGATGACGGGACCCAGTGACGAATGCGGATGGCATATACGTACATTTTATTTTTCATTCTTTTCTGGTGTGATTAAATGATGGGACTGCGTTGATTCGGATCAATGCAAAGGAAAACAAACCTGTTTGGCAGTTGTTGGAACAGTTTTAAAAAGTGTTATTACAAAGACGTTTCCTTTTGTTTTACATAGTGGTATTCGGTTGGAATATCCTGCACCTCATTCGACGAGGCAAGGGTCGATATCCCTTCACCGGGAGTGACCCCTTGGGCAGAAGTTTGCGTCAGGGTAATAACTTCACTATAGTAGATTACAAGTTGCTTTGCATCGCGGTATTCAGTTGGAATATCCTGCACCTCATTCTACGAGGAAAGAGCCGAGATCCCTTCACCGGGAGTGACCTCTTTAGCAAAGGTTTTCGCTACTATATTTTTATAAAAAGCTATCAGGTTCCTTCAGCGATATCAAGTTCATTACGTTAAAGGTTTTTCGCCAAAAATCAGCCGTAGCCCTCCGTCATTTCTTTTGGGTATTCAGTAGTATTCAAGCTATGCATTTTGGCCAAAATTAAGGCATAGTGTTTGGTAGCTGCTGGGTATTCATTTGTTGCATAGATAGATGAGTTAGTTTGGGACAGTCGTTCTGCCGATTGGCCAAAGTCAGGGGCATGTGCGGGTGGGTTCAAATTGACAAGATAGTGACGGGTAGAACTTGGCATGTGACTTATGACATTTTGACCAAAGCCAAGGTCATAAGAGCATGGGGCAAAAATCATATCGGGAGTTTCTAAAGAAACTAAAACTTTCCAGGCATGCGCATACCTTCTGGATTGTGATAACGTGAGTGGATTACGTCATGTTATCATGCGATGAGAGTTGGATCCCGATTCCCACTGATGAGTTGGTTTACTCTTCGGGTGATCCCAATTGATTCTTCTTTTAGGTTTGGAGAAGAATTTGACAGTACAGTGGGAGGTTTCCTGATTAGATAAAGTGATAACCATTCTGATTTAGGTTAGAGTGCACGCAGAGTGTTTCTTTTCTCTCTCTCTTTGGCAGCGACCATTGACCGACCCTAGACTATGACTCAGTGACCAAGTTGACCGAACCCTCTTAAAATACTGGCTTTTGGATTGTCCGAGTTGCATAAGTCATTGCCGCTCCTACTTTTACCCTTTGCATTTCTCAGAACACCCCGTATTACTACGGACATCCACTTCCATGGATAGATCCATCGTATGGTTATATAAGAACTCGGAGGGACTTCTTCGAGGATGGATCAAGGTTCGGGAGAAATAGAATTGGTTTATTCAGTTGTCTTTTATTATCACCTTCTCTCAGGTTGCGAGGACTCTTTAGTTTAGGAGAGTACACCTATTACGCTTATTGGATAGTCTTCTTCCAAACCATAGGCAGGTGCCAAAAGGTAGGGAATGAAGAAAACCGATTAGCCTAAGTAGGGTGTACAGAAGGTAATAACTAAATACAAAATAAAGGGATTAGAAAGAGGGCAAAGTAAATTGCAACTGTTATCATTCACGACCAAACCGCGTACTTCATCGCCACTCCTATTTCACCTTTGGTTTTTTCCCCAGTTCGGGAGAAATAGAATAAGGTATTATTCAGTTGTCTTTTATCATCACCTTCTCTCAAGTTGCGAGTACTACTTGGTTTAGGAGGGTACACCTATTATGCTTACTGGATAGTCTTCTTCCAAACCATAGGCTGGTGCCGAACGGTAGGGAAGGAAGAAAACCATTTTGCCTAACGATGGTGTACAGAAGGTAATGAATAAAGACAAATAAAGGGATTTGGAGAGAAGGCAAAGAAATATACGGTTATAGTCATGAATTGGTTTATGGAAGAGGCATTACTATGAATACCAGGATACCCCTATGAAACATTTTCATGTTTCAGTGCATTGTTAAAGGAAAACTGATTTCCCGATTAGATACTTACTCCTGGGTATGTATTTACCAGGTATGATTCTCACATCTGTATGGTTTTATAGATGATGAGTGGGAGTAGGTTATTGGGAATAAGGTGATCATCCTCATTATATCGGAATTCGTTGTAATTGGTGATATTTGAGGAAATCGCCTCGGTACAGTTTTCAACCTACGATGCACAGGTTTTGAGTTATTCAACTCAGCGGACTTATACAGAGTATTGTATGTTGTCCGGTGTCCATCAGAACAAAGGGGTTGGTCCTCGTACTATGTTCTATTTACTTTTGACTTCTCTAGTTTTTAGACAAGTGTTTCGTAGAAATACAAGGTCTAAGTTTTGAGAAGTTGTGGGTATAAGAATAAAGTAGAGAACCAGGTGTCGCAAGTATCGGGATTCTTCAAAAAGATCGAAAATGTAGATTCTTGTGATTGGTATTCAGATAATAGTAATGGTTTTGATAAACTTGTTTCTCTTTCAGGTTACTCATAATTAGATGTATTCCTAAGTTGAGTGATGCTGATTAGCCTCTCTCCATTAAGTTGATATGCACTGGAGACAGCTGCATGATTAGAATCTGGTTCCAATTAAATAAGTGCCAAAGTTTCTATATTGGATATAGAATGGTTCATATCTTAACGATGTTAAGGTACGGGGAGTTGTCCGGCTTATGATTAAAACCAGACTCTAGACAACTCAAGGCACGTTTCTGTAATGGCTGTTTGTGGGTTGGCCCAGGCTATGACGAGGGTTGACTTTCTACCATCTGAAAGATCAATAGTGATATTGTTCTTGACTTGCCACAGTTTTAGTAAAATGGATTTTTCAGAAAACAGTAGTGGGAGTATGGTAGAACTGAAAGTGATTCCAGAATCGCAAACGATTACGGAAGATTTAATAGGACCTAAAGATTCAATCAGGTTTGACATTCCATTAGCCACTCCGCAGATATGGGGGGTAACCTCAGACACCCGAGAGGTACTCCGATAGCCTCAAGGACGGTGACGGTGAGGTTCTAGTTTACCCAGGCTTGACACTACTGTTGTTCCAGGCTATGAGACCCGGCAGGAGGTTAGGTATAGCATCGTTCTAAACTAGCTTTAGAAGTGCACGTATATATTATTCTGCCAGAGGGTTGTTGTGGTCAGTGGGAGCAGCGGAAGCATAGTGGGCAAGTAGCTTATGTCTATTTATAGACTTAATCAGTTATAGCGGAGATAGATCATCTAATTTTGATATGACAGTTATGGGTTTGACTTCATCAGAATAGGGGATGGATCTGTTAAGAAGGTAGTAGAGTGTGATATCCTGGCATTTGGATGACATACACAGTAGGAAGTAAAATTTTTATACTACGATCGGTTGTACTGTGGTCGTCACACAATTGTTTCTCCAGACAGGATATGGATATAATATCAGACATTCTGGTTTCTAGATCTATGGTTTTAGATCTAGATTTGGGTAGTTTCCCAATATAGGTACTTTGACAGTATTCTAATAGTTTTAGAATAGATGACTCCTGGTATGGTGGTGTACCTGCAGGTGATGGAGTCACCCTCTCTAAAGGTGTCTTGCAGACTAAAGGGGAGAGGGATGTGCATGATTGGCAGATCACTTGCTTAGGCAATTGAGTCAATCATGAGATGTCAAGTACCACACCAGATGTTGTTTTTGCACTAGATGTGATAAGTTTATATTAATCCAATCCTGAAGAAACATAAGGAAGCAATTTCAAAACATAAGTGCATGTTCTACGGATTTGATTACGGCAGCCTCCTTCGGGAGACGATTATCATTCCAGGCTTCAAAGGTGACATGGATGACAGAGTGATTATCAGAGTTATAGTTTTCCCTCTGATGAGGAACAGTATTATGGACAGGTGGTCTAAGAGGATACTGTGGGAGGCATGGTGCTGGACACTGATTAGTTTCAGTTGTCAATACAGTCTAAGAAGTTTGGATTTGGAGCTCATTTATGAACTAGGTCCCATCAGATATCCAGACATATTCTAAGACAGGTATTACTCAATTTGGGAGATGGCTTTCTCTGCGAATTTAAGATTAAGAGAGACATAGAAAGAAACATCAGGGCGGATCCACTCACTGAGGCTATTTCTCGAACACAATAGTTTTACAAACGGGCTTTGTGAAACTGATTAGTAGAGGAGTTGGGTGTTCGGTATCACACGGGCTGTGAGTATGCGATATCGCAATAATTAGCCTTAAGTGCAAGTGGGAGATTGTTGGATATAGTGCCCTCAAAGTCAATTATTGGATCGCAGGCACGTGATTGCAATGATTGAGGAGGACCTATACCGGTAGTACAGTCTTACTCGAGATGATAGTATGCTATCTGGTTTACCTTTATCAGTCCTGCACAGGTTCGGGTGACTGATCACTGTTACACGTTGATAGAGCTCTTAGAATCTTGCTTGACCACCAACATTATGATGGCGATCATATACGTGAGAGTTGGGTGGTCTATAAGCATATCCTTAATTGTGGTCCCTAGTCGTGGGAGTTTCGAGACAGGGCATCGATTCTCCGGAGTAGACTAGTGTGTACAGCCGAGACCCTGACGAGGGGCGGTGGCCGGTCTCACAAGCCACTGGTGTCAGTTGGATCACCTAAGATGTATACAGGTGCTCATTGGGTTATGAGTGTAGGGTTCCTAGGCACACCAAGGAGGTCTTACAAGGCCTCAACCATACCAATTTCAAATTTTACGGTGCCGAGAAACCCTAATACGGATCGTTGGCTAGAATTCTAGGCGAAAAACAAACTAGTTAACACTTAACTACAAGAATACGGAAATACAACCTTTGTAGATCCGGTCCTCCACCTTCATGGCTCCATGATGAAGTCCTCTCCGCTGTCCTCATGCAATCCCGGGCTCTAGCGTCGGCTTCATCGGAGAAGAAGCGGGCTAGGTCATCGACGACATGCCGAAGATGATCTACGAAGAGGCATCGCTAGATCAAGCTCCAACTTCACCAAGTCAAGAAAACTTGTGAAGGAAACACACTCTACTACTTGGCAAGAGGTAGAGGATGAAGAAATAGGAAGTGGGTAGACTTTAGAATTGGATTTCTCACTCATTTTCATCAATCACCATTGATGAAGAAAAGGTTTTCTTCAAGTGAAGAAGAAGAAGAAGAAGATAATTGTTATAATAAGTTTTTATAAAAAAGGATATAAAAAGAATACTTATCATAATAATAACCATGGTCAAGTGTAGAGACTAAACTAAGGTTAAGTGAATGGTTAGGTTAGGTATGAAGACAAAAATGGTGACTAAGTCAAAGCTTCATGAAGCTTCAAAGATAAAACAAAACTAGCAACCATTTTCCCTTTTTGTTTCCAAAATAAATAAATAAATAAAAAAGAAAGAAAAAGCAAAACCCTAATCATTAACTTAACAATGGTTTAATCTTTACACTTAACCAAGTTAACATGTATCATCAAACATGACACAATCAAGTGCACAAAAGTATATCACATATACAACTTGTGCAATGCAAGTGAGAAAATCCATTTAAAGTGAACCAATACTAGTTAATGCAAAGTAATATATCAAATATATAATTATACATTAAATCATTAAATCAACACTTGATTCAATGATCCGGTCATGTCGCACATAACCGACTAGTATCCAATGTATCGGCTTATCGAATCAATCCTTGATTCGATAACTAGGTTATATCGCATACCACCATTCGATACATTCATCGCGAGAATGGAATGCGGTATCACATACACGTATTATTCTCGGTCCCGCACACATCTCATATGCGCTCCTATTTCGTTTCGCTTGAGCCAGGAAACCTCTGTGTAGGACTCTAAAGACTCGTCAATACGCCGGTAGCGGATGATGATCATATCAAACATCCACAAGCCGCAAGCGGTCTGCTAAACGTAACGGCCACCCGGGTATTGAGCGATCAGAAGATCGACGAGCAATCCCGCTCACACTCCAGTGAATCCAACTAGTAACACTACCGTACAGTCCGGTCTGATCGTCTGATATGTCGCATATCTCGCCTAGGGGTGGTAAACGTCAGACCCCAATAGCTCGATAAGTCGTGTCGATATGAGGTCTATAACTATTCGAGAAACTACTGGTAACACTTACCAGTAAATCTCAGCAACCCTGGCCAGGGATTTCCGGTTATAGCCAATCGAACACAGCGCAACATCAACTCCCTATACCGGGAGAGACAAATCCCTTCCTATCGCTCATTGCCTCCATGTGACTCGGGACTGTACCCAAAAACCACCGTTTTGCACACCCTCTTGGACGTGGTAAGATGGAAATCAAAGCACAGTGGGAACCACACAAGACTCTATGACGATCTCGGGTCAACAGACTACTCTGTACCAGTGTCACCAGAGAACTGCCATCTGACGTAAGGTATAATACCATCTGGGAGTTCTCGGCGAGTCCGTCCAGTGTACCCAGTCTCTACTGAGCACCCATATATCATCTCTGATGTCAAACACCAATGGATATGGGATCATCCATCGCCCATCTGTATGGGTCAAGAAGGTATACGCTAGTCTACTCTGGTATATCGATGCCCCGTCTCGATACACCCACGACTAGGGACTTTGAAGGATGTACTTATGGACTACCATGTCCCCACTAGTATGATCCGCATCATAGTCCAGGTAGTCAAGTACACATCCTAAGGGCTTTACCAACATGTAACAGAGAGACAATCAGTATACACGTTAAGGTAAAGAGTAACCAGATAGCATACTATCATGTCGAGCAAGAAAGTCCTCCCTATATATGTCCCAGCATCCACTACAATATACATCCTATGTACAGTAATGGCCTCTAGGGCATACATATAACTAACAATCTCCCACTTGCACTAGGGCCATCTGATAGCAGTGGTTGTAGTATCTCATACTCAACCATCCCATAAAAATCTCTCTCTGGGAACAGGCCTTTGTGAGTGGATCCGCTGTGTTGTCCTCTGAGTCTACTCTCCAAACCTCGATCTCCTTGGAGATCAACCATCTCCATGATCAGGTGATACTGCCTTAGAATATGTCTGGATCACTGATGGGACGAGCGTTCCTTGGCACAAGACATAACTCCATTGTCACACAATGGTAGGAACCTAGTTCATCTCATGAACCAATATACACCCAAACAGCCTCTTTGGTAGCATCTTTAGTAGCGATGTATCCTGCCTTTATCGTCTTGTATGCCACGGTATCTAGCTTGGAACTCTTCCAACATACCGTCCCTTTACTGAGGGTAAAGATAATGCCTGTGACTGACATTCAGTCGTCTTTATCACTCTGGAACCTTTCCAGTGATTTTCCCCAGAATCGTTTGATATCATCTCACTACAACTAGTGAGAATCCTAACATCCAATTAAATCTATCTCATAGATCCAAAACTCAGGATTTAGGAGGTATCATTTTGATCCTACACGGAGAATCATTGTGATAAGTGGAGATTGATCGAGCGTAGCATAGGAAACTCTTTTCCTATCAAGAGTATGTCATCCACGTACTCTATGAGGATCATCACCATACTCCCTACTACCTTTTTGTTTATACAAGGTTCATCTACCATTTTGATGATGTCAACATTTTTGACTAATCCATCAAAACAGATGTTCCAACTCCGCGATGCCTGCTTTATCCTATAAAGCATCTTGCGCACGTATCCGCTGCTCCCACTATCTACGAGGCCCTCTGGCTGTGTACTTATAGACGCTCTCTTCTAAACATCATTTAGAAAAGCTGTCATGACACCCAACCACCAGATATCGTAGTCATGGTATGTAGCCGTGGCAAGTAGGATCTGGATGGACTTAAGCATAGCTACTTAGAAAAGGTTTCATCATCATCCATACCAGGTCAATGATGTAGACCTTTAACAAGTCTAGCTTTGAAAGTCTCAACTCTTCCATGTACACCAAGTAATCTTCTCAAGATATACTTGCTCCTGATGGGGATTTAACCCATCAGATATAGCAACTAAAGTCCATACTTTGTTGGTGTATAAGGATTCCATCTCAGATCACTAAGCATCCAGCCATTCTTACAGAGTCTTACTCCTGATGGCCAGCTCGAAACAAGTTGGGTCATCATCTCATGATGCAATCCTCGCTCCCACTGTCATAGAGAAACAGAAGTATCTTTCAGGTGGGTGAGAAAACCCTACTAGATCGGCGGAGAGGCTGAGGTTCGTTGGAACCTACTGAATCCTTTGGTTCTATTAAATCATCAGCTGCAATTTGTATAGCTGGAACATTTCCAGTTCTACATAACAGACCTTGCCTCGAGCTTGTCCGGATTTTGCTTTTAGACATTGGCCGGTCAACCCCAAATCTTAACTAGCTTAAGACATGGGCTCTTCCCATTCCATATCACATATGAAATGGTAGGCAACTGATTTGATTGGAACCCTATTCAATAGGTATGCAGCTTCTCAAGTGCATAACTCCCAAAAGGAAACAGGTAACTCAGTAGTACTCATCATAGAGCGCACCTTATCATATAGTGTGTGATTGCTCTGCCCCGATATACCATCGTGCTATGGTGTATAGGAGGAGTAATGCTGAGAGAGAATCTCATTCTCCTTTAGAATAATTCAGGAATTCCGTGCTCAAGTATTCTCCTCCTTGATCGCATCAAAGGACATAATACTTATACCCTCATTGGTTCTCTACTTCTAACTTATATTCTGTGAATATCTCAAAAGGTTCGGACTTGTGTTTCAACAGGAACATAGGTCTGAATCTTGAAAGATCATCAGAGAATGTAATGAAGTATAAAGAACCGGTCTTGGCAAGTGTAGACAGGGGACCTACATACATCAACATGTATCATCCCAAGAGTTCACTAACTCTTTCTCTGTTTCCAGTAAACGGAGCTATGGTCATCTTATCTCTGTGACATGACTGGCAAGTTTCATAAAATGTAAATTCAAACTGATTTAAATATGCATCTAATATGTAACTTCAGCCAGTCGGATCGCATTGATATGACCTAGTCTACAATGCCTGAAGAAGGATCCGTTCATTTCTGAACTCTTCCTCTTCTGTGTGTTCCGTATACAAAGAACCGTTGTTTGATTTAGAACATCAATACTTTTAGATAACGTGCCTGAACCGATCAACTTTTGATATAGGAAATGTTCAAAACATTATCCAACAATACAAAATTTTACCATTTCTTTACTATTAAAGAGAGTGATATGATTTTGTATATCAGGTTCGGTATCTAATAACATTCGTTCAGAATCAATGTATTTGGAATACAGGGTGACAGTGACCAACAGACTTGGCTGCAACACTTGCCCCGTTTTCTGCCTCATGAAACTTATCACCCGTTCTCAGTTCTCTACCTATCTGTAGCCCTATGTAACAGATTACATATCTGGGATCCTGATCCGGTATCATATACCCAAGATGCGGAGGATACTGAGAAACAGTTCTTTGTAATGAATACACCCGAAGATGATGCATCAGCATGCACTCTCTTCGTTTGGGCAGCACGGGAAATCTGGTATTCCCCAATTTCCTGCTCTGTCTTATAACAATTATAAGTTGGAGCGGGACCAACGTTCCCCAGCTCAGTATAACAAGCGGGTTCGGTCTATATTCCGTATTATTATCTTGATTAAGGCGTGATATGGTCGCTACCTGGAGAGAGAGAGAAGAAAACACTCAGCATGCGCTCTGACAAGAATAGATTGGTTATTATTTTATCTAATCAGGATGGCTCCCACTGCTTTTTATCAAATCTTCCTTCAAACCCTAAAAGGAAAGACTAGCCGGGATTAATTACACACTACAAGTTCGCCAATCTTTCAGCCAGGCCAGTGTCGGTACTTTGAAAGAGGTCCCCCGTGCTTTCGCACGAACCTAATTAATGTAAACCTCGTTTTCCCAGAGGCGTAACCTCGTTAATACCTTTCTAGACACCTACTTGATCGGCTAATTGTAATGTGTAAAACTCTCCCAGGAGTAACTCTTACTCGCAGCGGGTATCGTGATCCAACTATCTCATAGAAGGTATGCAATCTCATTGCAAATTTCAACACTTGAAATTCCCGATAATATTTTGCCCCTAACGTGCTATGACCTTGACGAAAGCCAACAAACCATAGCCCGCTAGTCAAGTTCAACCCGTACATTTCTTGATTGAATTAAACCCACCCGCACGACCCTTGACGAAAGCCAACAAAGCCGCACGACTACCCTAATCCAATCGCATCGTATGCAGTAGATAAGCAGCATATAGCTACCGCACACTGCACCTTGACGAAAGCCAACAAATGCAGCACGAATACTATATACAACTTATCTGAAATGACGGAGGGCTACGACAGGTTTTTCTGAAAACCTATTGCATAATGAACTTGATATCGTTGTAGAATCAAATGATTTTAAAATGGAGTGTTTTGGAGGCTTTTCTAGTTTTGCTAAAGGAGTCACTCCCGGTGAAGGGATCGTCGGTCCTTTCCTCATCGAATGAGGTGCGGGATATATCATATATATCACCGTGCAAAGCAAAAACTCTTAAAAGCAATCAAAAGACAAACCGAGTGTGTAGCATCTGCCAGTTATTGCTAAAGGAGTCACTCCCGGTGAAGGGATCTCGGTCCTTTCCTCATCGAATAAGGTGCAGGATATATCACATATACCGCTGTGCAAAGCAAGAACTGTAGCTACCTGTTTTAATTTTGAAATTCGATTCTACAACATCTTAGGTTTCTTTTATTTCATTAATCACATTAATGAAGTCCCATCATTTAAGTACCTAAACATCACAGATAAATACGACGTACACTTATGCCATCCGCATTCGCCTCGATGTCCCCTCGTGCACCGTTAGGTTAGGTAACTAACGGCAGAGCGGGGCAGGGCTAGCGCCGGTGTAAAACATAAGTAACGCCTATATAATATATCATATATACTATATACAGTATCTATCACAGAACATATCATGATCACATCACAGATATCGCAGCAGAAGAAACATATGAAATATTGGATATACTAGGACGTCCGTGTTTTCAATACGAGCCAGTATAAAACACGGATTCCACGGTCGTGATGAATAGCCAAACCCACACCCCTAGACCCCTACGAGAGCGGCAAGCAACCCTACCAATTTTGGAGTTAGGAGACCTGGACTCGACTCCTCGAGTTGGTCTTCCACTGGACTCCAGAACCCGGTTACTTGTGCCCTCCTCCTTGGGTCTATCCTAGTGCGGAAAAGTAAATAATATACAAACGGTGACAACTTCCGCAACCTGGAAGTGCCCCAAATAAAAGAATATTACATACAAGATTTTACATGAATGAAAATGAAAAACACTCATCTCACATAAAAACCCCCCGGCTATTCAAACACGACGATCCAATATAACATATCCAGCAACACATAACATCACATGTCATCAACGTAAGTAAATATGCGCATCCCAATTGTCGTTGGCATATAGCAACGAAACCGGCGATATCACATATTACACTTACGGTCATAGAAAAGAAAGTGTAAAACTACAACAGTTGGAATCCGCAACCTCCATAGACATCGCATGCCTAATCAAATGAATTCCTTAGACATCGCATGCCTAACAATTATAAACCCCGCATTTTAGTCTCATTATCGAAAACTCTTTTCAATATCAAGTCGGGCAATTCAACAAGATTCCCGACATCCTGATCGAATGCTCGTCGCAAACTTCAGTAGACGGCCGCACCCCCGATACCGTCGACGAAGTGCACCAAGGCGGAACACCGCTGCCGCAAGCACCCGAACGGACGCTTTCGGCGACGGGGTTCTCCTACAGTCACTTGGTCGGGGCTATGGGGTGAGGCTGTCTATTAAGTTTACCCGGCGAGTATCCGCGTACGTTACGTGATTGCGACGGACTTTTGATCACATCAAAATTCCGTGGCAACCGATCAATTGAGACTAAACTGCTATGTTTATAACATTCATTCAGTTATCACATAACTTTTGTGAATTCCAATTGTTGTATCAGATTCCGGATAAACAGAAAATGTTAAACTTTCCGATTGAACATTCGAACACCCAAGTTTTCCCAATACAGATCAACACATGAAGCAATTCTAAAAACATTCAGTTCGTGCCTCAGTACCAACGGTCCAGCCGTAGAAGGGTCAAGCCAACGCCTCACATGTGGCACGCCGTACTGCCCCAAACCCGAAGGTTCAAAGGACAGTTCAAGACGGTCACATAATCGAGTTAAGGTTTGTTGTCTTCTAGAGGGTCCATCGCGTTACTTGCACTACTTAGAACGTCTTTAAACCATGGAAAAATCCAACACTTGGAAATTTCCCGACAGGGGAAAAATTGGGTATTTATATCCGGTCGAACTTTTTAACATATTCTAATATTTATCCGGAAAGCCACATAGACAAAATCTGATACTCCGATTGAAACACCGAATCCCCAAAACAATCCCAGAAAATTCAACTCTTGAATAAATATTAAAAATTCCCAGAAAATCCAACTCCAGAAAATAGGAATTACTGTGCAAACAAGGGAAGCTGACGTCATCAATGGGCCGCGGAACTGCCGCAGAAGCTAGGCTTCTGCCGCGGTTCCGCCGCAGTTTGGACTGTTCATGAGAAACTTTTTGCGCCGTAATTCTTATATTTCCCTGCTGAATTTTTTAGCAATTTTTAATATTGAAAAAACCAGATTTTTAAAAAATGGACAGAGAGCAATTTGGAAATGGGTTTTCGGGTTCGTTCGGACTTCAAACTCTGTCTAGACTTCGCCTAAGGCTCTAGCTAGGCTCTGATACCACTGTAGGGTTCCTAGGCACACCAAGGAGGTCTTACAAGGCATCAACCATGCCAATTTCAAATTTTACGGTGCTGAGAAACCCTAATACGGATCGTTGGCTAGAATTCTAGGCGAAAAACAAACTAGTTAACACTTAACTACAAGAATACGGAAATACAACCTTTGTAGATCCGGTCCTCCACCTTCATGGCTCCATGATGAAGTCCTCTCCGCTGTCCTCATGCAATCCCGGGCTCTAGCGTCGTCTTCATCGGAGAAGAAGCGGGCTAGGTCATCGACGACGTGCCGAAGATGATCTACGTCGAGGCATCGCTAGATCAAGCTCCAACTTCACCAAGTCAAGAAAACTTGTGAAGGAAACACACTCTACTACTTGGAAAGAGGTAGAGGATGAAGAAATAGGAAGTGGGTAGACTTTAGAATTGGATTTCTCACTCATTTTCATCAATCACCATTGATGAAGAAAAGGTTTTCTTCAAGTGAAGAAGAAGAAGAAGAAGATAATTGTTATGATAAGGTTTTATAAAAAAGGATATAAAAAGAATACTTATCATAATAATAACCATGGTCAAGTGTAGAGACTAAACTAAGGTTAAGTGAATGGTTAGGTTAGGTATGAAGACAAAAATGGTGACTAAGTCAAAGCTTCATGAAGCTTCAAAGATAAAACAAAACTAGCAACCATTTTCCCTTTTTCTTTCCAAAATAAATAAATAAATAAATAAGAAAGAAAAAGCAAAACCCTAATCATTAACTTAACAATGGTTTAATCTTTACACTTAACCAAGTTAACATGTATCATCAAACATGACACAATCAAGTGCACAAAAGTATATCACATATACAACTTGTGCAATGCAAGTGAGAAAATCCAATTAAAGTGAACCAATACTAGTTAATGCAAATTAATATATCAAATATATAATTATACATTAAATCATTAAATCAACACTTGATTCAATGATCCGGTCATGTCGCACATAACCGACTAGTATCCAATGTATCGGCTTATCGAATCAATCCTTAATTCGATAACTAGGTTATATCGCATACAACCATTCGATACATTCATCGCGAGAATGGAATGCGGTATCACATACACGTATTATTCTCAGTCCCGCACATATATCATATGCGCTCCTATTTCGTTTCGCTTGAGCCAGGAAACCTCTGTGTAGGACTCTAAAGACTCGTCAATACGCCGGTAGCGGATGATGATCATATCAAACATCCACAAGCCGCAAGCGGTCTGCTAAACGTAACGGCCACCCGGGTATTGAGCGATCAGAAGATCGACGAGCAAGCCCGCTCACACTCCAGTGAATCCAACCAGTAACACTACCGTACAGTCCGGTCTGATCGTCTGATATGTCGCATATCTCGCCTAGGGGTGGTAAACGTCAGACTCCAATAGCTCGATAAGTCGTGTCGATATGAGGTCTATAACTATTCGAGAAACTACTGGTAACACTTACCAGTAAATCTCAGCAACCCTGGCCAGGGATTTCCGGTTATAGCCAATCGAACACAGCGCAACATCAACTCCCTATACCGGGAGAGACGAATCCCCTCCTATCGCTCATTGCCTCCATGTGACTCGGGACTGTACCCAAAAACCACCGTTTTGCACGCCCTCTTGGACGTGGTAAGACGGAAATCAAAGCACAGTGGGAACCACACAAGACTCTATGACGATCTCGGGTCAACAGACTACTCTGTACCAGTGTCACCAGAGAACTGCCATCTGACGTAAGGTATAATACCATCTGGGAGTTCTCGGCGAGTCCGTCCAGTGTACCCAGTCTCTACTGAGCACCCGTATATCATCTCTGATGTCAAACACCAATGGATATGGGATCATCCATCGCCCATCTGTATGGGTCGAGAAGGTATACGCTGGTCTACTCTGGTATATCGATGCCCCGTCTCGATACACCCACGACTAGGGACTTTGAAGGATGTACTTATGGACTACCATGTCCCCACTAGTATGATCCACATCATAGTCCAGGTAGTCAAGTACACATCCTAAGGGCTTTACCAACATGTAACAGAGAGACAATCGGTATACACGTTAAGGTAAAGAGTAACCAGATAGCATACTATCATGTCGAGCAAGAAAGTCCTCCCTATATATGTCCCAGCATCCACTACAATATACATCCTATGTACAGTAATGGCCTCTAGGGCATACATATAACTAACAATGAGTACACCGGACAGGACTCGCCGAGAACCTGCTAGTTGGAATTTTACCTATCGTCAGATAGCAGCTCCCTGGTGATATGTGTACAGGTTAGTTCATCGACCTGAGGTCGTCATTTGTCTCGTGTGAGTTCCCACTGTGCTTTGATTTCTACCCTACCACGGCTCAAAGGAATCGTTCAAACATGTGTTTTTTGGGTACAGTCCCGAGCCACATGGAAGCAAGTGAGTGGATCGGCAGGGGATTCGTCTCTCCCGATATTATGGGTGAGATCGCGCTGTGTCTAGGAGAGCCATTACACAAAACCCTCGGCCGAGGTAGGAAATTTACTGGTAGGTACTCCAGTAGTATCTCAGGGTGTTCTGGGCTACACTCCGACACGACTTATACCGCTATTGGGGGTCTGACGTTACCAGCCCCCTAGGCCCGATATGCGATACTCATAGACGAACGGACCGGACTGTATGTATATTGTCACTGTTAGGCTCAGTAGGGTTCCAGGATGAGTTCGCTCATCGGCTTCCCTTGAGGTCAGTACATAAACAGCCGTTATGCACAGCTTGTGCCGCTGATGGTTCGTGGTTAAACCCACTACCAGGGTACTGAGGAGTCATTAGAGTCCCCCACAGATAATTTCCCAAGTTCGGGCGAAACGTTGTAGAGGCCGTATGGTTTTATGGCAGGGTTCGGAAAATGCACGTACGTTTACGCACGTATCATATTTCGGCCAGATAATACTGGTGGGCTTTGGTTTAAGCCGGAGCCGAGTATTATACTGTATAGATATAATATCTTTGTCTCAGTCGCATTTGTATTCGGTCGTAATACAAATGCGGGTATGTTTATACTGTTACGGGGTTATCCTGAAATTCGTTTCGGGATCGCTTTTGGAAGTTGCCAGTTTCCAGTTTTCTATCGGCCGTATTAAACGTTCGGTTTAATACGGATTTATCTTTTCTTGAGGGTGAGTCATGAGTGTGGAAGTTTCTAGTAGCTTCTAGAAGAGGTGACTAGGTTAGTGAGGTGTTCTTGATTCATTGGTTGCATTAATTAGATGATGACTAGGTTAGATGATTCATTGTATTCATTAAATGATTAAGCAAGGTGTATTATGACTCATTCTTCTCATTTATTGTTATGGTTACCTCTTCCTTGTTCCTACACTCACCCCACACCTTCATATAGTGGTCGGCCCCTCATTGCAAAGGTAATGGTTGTTGATTTGGAAAAAGATTATAGTTTTAGATTCATGGAAATTAGATTGCTCATTTCTCATTTTCACCCGATCCAAAAGGCAACTTCATTAACCGTTCATCCATAGCGTTGGATGTAACGAGACAAAGTGTTCTACTCATTCTCTACATCAATCTTGGTCATCTCTTTTGGCAAACTTGATGACCGAGTGGCCTCGGGTCAGAAGCGGGAGCCCGTTTAAAAATTCGTTGACGTGGTGCCACCTGGACGAGGAGACCGGAGATCGAGCGAGATCGAAGCAGCCGCAACAAAGCGTGGGATGATGGTTAAAGACCGAAAGACTCGGATCGTTCGGTATAACATTTCTACCCACTTTGTAGTTTGTTAGTTTAGCGATAATGGCAGATCCGGATTATAGTATACGATAGCGCCAGTTAAAAAGTTTTTGTTCCGCATTTGGCGTCTGATAGACGGCCGGCGCGCTACTGTAGACTTACATGATTTGCATCATAGTCCTGGTAGTCAAGCAAACACCCTAAGGGCTTTATCAACATGTAAGAGATAGACAATATAAAAATACCAGTCTGCATATTAAGATAAAGAGTAACCAGATAGCATACTATCATGTCGAGCAAGAAAGTCCTCTATATATATATGTCCAAGCATCCACTATATCATACAATAATGGCCTCTAGGGCATGCATATTCCTAACAGACATTATTGCATGAGACGAATAGCTATATATAGATTATATATAATAAACGTTGCTTATGTTTTGCACCCGTGCTAGCCTTGCCCCCGCCTTATCGTGAGTTAAGCAACCTTATGGTGAAGACCCGGGGCCCCATGGAGAATGCGGATGGTATAAGCATATGTTTATTTTCATTTCTTCTGTAATGATTGTTAGTTATGTATGCCCTAGAGGCCATTATTGTATAAAACTAGTTTGTATAAATTTTGGAGGCTTGGGATATATATATATATATATATATATATATATATATATATATACGGTTTTACGACAGTCTTGCTCGATATAGTAGTATGCTACTTGGTTTGTTTCTATCTTAATATGTGTATATGTTTCTTTAACATATCGCTGAAACATATTGATGGAGCCCTTAGGATCTTTGCTTGACTACCGGCGTTGTGATGGCGATCACACTAGTGGGGGATCGGTAGTCTATAAGCACATCCTTATTCTTGGTCCCTAGTCGTAGGATTATCGAGATAGGGCATCGATACTCCAGAGTAGACTGGTGCATACACTTCTTTTCCCAGTATGGGAGATGGTCTGTCCCACAGCCATCAGTATGTCGTAGTGGAGATAGTATGCGGATGCTCGTTAGGTTACGAGTACACTGGACAGGACTCGTCGGGAACTATTGGTTGGTATTATACCTATCGTCAGTTAACAGTTCCCAGGTGACATGAGTACAGCTTAGTCCGCTGACTTGACACTGTCACTTCGCCTCGAGTGTGTTCCCGCTGTTCTTTGATTACTACCCTACCACAGCTCTACTGAGTCGTGCAAACAGGTAGTAGTTGGGTGCAGTCCCAAAGCACTTGGAGGCAGTGATGGTTAGACAGGATTCGTCTCTCCCGGTATTAGGGGTTGAGATCGCGCTGTGTCTAGGAGAGCCATTACACATAGTCATCCCTGGCCAGGGCAAACGAGATATACTGGTAGGTTTCCAGTGTTATCTCAGGGTATTCTGAGCTACACTCCAACACGACTTGTACCGCTATTAGGTGACTGACGTTTACCACCCCCTAGGCCCGCCATGCGATATTCTCAGACGAACAGATTGGACTGTACGGAGATTGTCACATACAGGCTCAGTAGGAGTTTGTTGGAGATAGTGCCCTCAGAGTCAATTATTGGATCACAGGCACGTGATTGCAATGATTGAGGGAGGACCTATCCCGGTAAGACAGTCTTACTCGAGATGATAGTATGCTATCTGGTTTACCTTTATCATCGTGTACTGCTTTAGGTGACCTAACAGGTCGCTATTGCACGTTGATAGAGCCCCTAGGATTCTTGCTTGACCGCCAGCAGTATGAGGGCGATCATATAAGTGGGAGCTGGCAGTCTATAAGCACATCCTTAAATAGTCCCTAGTCGTGGGAGTTTCGAGACAGGGCATCGATTCTCCTGAGTAGACTAGTGTATACAGTCGAGACCCTGACGAGGGGCGGTGGCCGGTCTCACAAGCCACTGGTGTCAGTTGGTTCACCTAAGATGTATACAGGTGCTCATTGGGTTATGAGTACACCGGACAGGACTCGCCGGGAACATGCTAGTTGGTCTTATACCTGACGTCAGATAGCAGTTCCCTGGTGACATGTGTACAGGTTAGTTCATCGACCTGGGGATCGTCATTTGTCTTGTGTGAGTTCCCACTGTACTTTGATTACTGCCCTACCACGCTCAAAGGAGACGTGCAAACAGGTTTTAGTTGGGTACAGTCCCGAGCCATATGGAGGCAGTGAGCGAATCTTCAGGGGTTCGTCTCTCCCGGTATTGGGGGTGAGGTCGCGCTGTGTCAAGGAGAGCCATTACGCGAAGTCCTTGGCCAAGGCAGGAGATTTACTGGTAGGTATTCCAGTAGTATCTCAGTGTGTTCTGGGCTACACTCCGACACGACTTGTACCGCTTTTGGGGGTCTGACTTTTACCAACCCCCTAGGCCCGACATGCGATGCTCATAGACGAACGGACCGGACTGTACGGATATTGTCACTGACAGGCTCAGTAGGGTGTCAGGATGAGTTCGCTCATCGACGTCCCTTTTGGTCAATAGCTGGTGGCCCGTCACGTATTGGCTTATACCTCTGACGTGCTAGTGGTTAAATCCACAGCCATAGTATTGACGAGTCTTTAGAGTCCACCACACTTACAGTTACTCAAGTTTCAGGCGAAACGCTGTAGAGGCCGTATGGAGATATGGCATGGTTCGATCAGATAAGTGCGGTATTGCACGGATCGTGATCGGACGGATTTTACTAGCCGGCTTTGGCTTAAGCCGGATCCTAGTATTAGAGAGTGTAGATTTTGTCTCTTTGCATTTGTATCCGGTCGGAATACAGATGCGGGTGTGTATGCACAGTATCGGGGTTTTCCTGTAATTTATTACGAGACCAGTTTTCTGGAGTTGCCAGTTTGCATTCCGTTTCGGCCGGTTTTCCTTTGTTCTTTCCCGGCCGGACTTTCCGATGGAGGGGGTTATTTGCAAGTTTGCAAATAACATTAGTGGAGGGGGTTTCTTACATTTGTGGGGCTTCATGATGGTTCATAATCATGAGATGCTTTCTTAGTCTTTTCCTTTGCTTTTTGTTATGAGAAAGGATTAGATGTTGATATGATATTGTTATCATGGTGTTTGGATGTGGTCACCCTCCACCTTTTACTACACTCACCTCCCTCTTGTATTATGTTTTCACTCCACCACCATTTCCCACTAGAAGAGGCCGGCCACAATTTTGAAGGGGAGAGTGAGGGAGAGTTTCATTTTGGAGCTTGTGGCATTTCTCTTCATCTCAATTTCCTTGCATGAAAAATGAAAGCACCATTTTTCTTAACCTCATTCCTCCATCTACAAAGGCAACAAAACCCCAAATGAGATACAACCCTACACATTCTACAGCAAATCTTGGGCTTGTCAACTTGCCAGCTTCATGCCCGAGTTGCCTCGGTATAGAGGCGGGAGCCCGTAAAAGATGCAGGCGATGTGGTGCCCTTCCGGCGAGGAGGCGACGACCGGAGTTTCCGCGGGAGATCGGGACGACGACGAAAAGACCGGAGGACTCGGATCACTCGGTATATCTCTTCCCCATCTTGTTGTTAGCTAGGACTAGTTTAATGGTTCGATCCGGGTTTAGTGCGCGGTGGTGCCGGTTTGCTAGTTTGCAAAATTAAAGTTTATCACCGCTTCCGTATTTGGCCGTCGGATTGACGGCCGGGGGGCCGCCTGTAAGTTCATGCTACCTCTCCCGGTACTTTCGGGAATGCGGAATTTGGTAAAAAACGATTTTCTTAAAGATGGTAACATGGACCTAAAACCCGGATCTTGGTTAAACATCTATCTAATATCCTAACTATGAGTTTTAGCTACTCGGTTAGGGGGTTATACCTTGCTTGTCTTGAACTCCTTCTCTTCAAGCTCCGATGGTGGTCCGATGGCTCCTTCTCGTCGTCTCCGTACGCCGAAGATAGATCCACTTGAAAGCTCCAACCTTTAGCTCCTTCTTCGTTCTTTGAAGAAACTAGTTCACTTGGTTTGCTAAACCTAGTGAACTAGAATGAGTAGAGAGGAAATAGAATGGGATTTTATCTATGGTTCTTGATTCTCAACTCATGAGACAAGAGAACCATAGAATCAAGAGAGGGAGGAAGAGGTTGAGGGTGAGAGCAAAAGGAGAGCTCAAGAACAAGAGAGAGAATGAGCAAGAAAGAATGAGGCTCTCTTTTGTCTTTCACCCTCTCATAATCCAAAGTGATCATAACTCATCATATCAAAAAAAGTCTTATGTGA
The DNA here is from genome assembly GCA_030015575.1 of Agapanthus africanus. Taxonomy (NCBI): domain Eukaryota; kingdom Viridiplantae; phylum Streptophyta; class Magnoliopsida; order Asparagales; family Amaryllidaceae; genus Agapanthus; species Agapanthus africanus. The sequence continues at coordinate 246,577,714 of CM057343.1, read as the reverse complement.
TGGTTTGAAGCAACCATAACCATATCATTTCATGCACTCATTTTACACAAATGAGCAAGTAAACAAAAGTCTTTGCCATGAAATGATGGCTATGGTTATCATGATGGTCAACTAGTCAAGCCTAGTCAACCGGTCAACAAGTCAACAAAAGTCAACAAGTCAACAAAAGTCAACAAGTCAACAAAGTCAACAACCATATCACCATAATACTTAATTAATATAATAGTTAATCACATATCATATTCTCATTAGGGTTGAGCAAAAAGTCAAATAGTCAACGGTCAACTGTCAACAACCCTAATGAGAATCCACTGCCTCTGTCTCCCTGTCAACTGTGCATACACACCCGCATCCGCGTTCCGAGGAACACGAATGCAAACTGGATAAATCCAATCCCATAAGGTACACTAGGATCTGGCTTAAACCAAAGCCCGCTAGTGTAAACTGTCCGGACACTGTACGCGCACAAGTGCACGGATGTGACCGAACCCTGTCGCAAAACCATGCGACCTGTCGCAATACCATGCGACCTCTACTCTTTTGCCTAAAGGCGAAAAGCTTTCTGTGTGGGACTCTAAAGACTCGACACTACGCTGGCAGTGGGTTTAACCACAGACCGCAAGCGGCACTAGCTGTGCGTAACGGTCCCCAGGTAATGCCGACAAGAAGACCGACGAGGCGAAACCCATCTGAACTCCTACTGAGCCTGAGTGTGACATTCTCCGTACAGTCCGGTCTGTTCGTCTGATACATCGCATGGCGGGCCTAGGGGGCGGTAAACGTCAGTCCCCCAATAGCGGTACAAGTCGTGCCGGAGCGAAGCCCAAAACACCCTGAGATAACACTGGAACCTACCAGTATATCTCGTTTGCCCTGGCCAGGGACTACTCGTGTAATGGCTCTCCTAGACACAGCGCGATGTCAACCCCCAATACCGGGAGAGACGAATCCTGTCTAACCGTCACTGCCTCCAAGTGCTTCGGGACTGCACCCAACCACTACCTGTTTGCACGACTCCTTTGAGCCGTGGTAGGGTAGTGATCAAAGTACAGTGGGAACACACTCGAGGCGGAATGACAGTGTCAAGTCAGCGGACTAAGCTGTACTCATGTCACCTGGGAACTGATAACTGACGATAGGTATAATACCAACTAGTCAGTTCCCGACGAGTCCTGTCCAGTGTACCCGTAACCTAACGAGCACCCGCATACTATCTCAAGTACGACGTACTGACGGCTGTGGGACAGACCGTCTCCCACACTGGGATGAGAAGCGCATGCGCTGGTCTACTCCGGAGTATCGATGCCCTGTCTCGATAGTCCTGCGACCAGGGACCTGCATAAGGATGTGCTTATAGATTACCCAGCCCCACTAGTGTGACGGCCATCACATCGCTGGTAATCAAGCAAAGATCCTAAGGGCTCCACTAATGTGTATAGGCGATATACAAAAATAAACACATGTACACATTGAAGTAGAAACAAACCAAGTAGCATACTACTATTTTGAGCAAGATTGTATATACAAGGTGAATATCCCAAGCATCCATTAAGTAATATACAAACCAGTATGATACAGTAATGGCCTCTAGGGCATATACACTAACAATCTCCCACTTGCACTAAGGCCATGTACTGGCGTATCGAAGACCTATCATCTCGATCAGCCGCTCGAACTGAGTCTGGGGCAGGGCCTTGGTGAATGGATCTGCAGTGTTATCTTCTGAAGCGACTCTCCGAACCTCAATCTCCTGGCGATCCACGATCTCCCTGATCAGGTGATACCGCCTCAAGATGTGCCTGGATCTCTGATGGGACCTGGGTTCCTTCGCTAAAGCTATAGCCCCGTTGTTGTCGCAATACAGAGGTATTGGATCAACAACGGACGGAACCACCTGAAGTTCTTTCAAGAACTTCCTCATCCAGACAGCTTCTTTTGCGGCATCAGATGCAGCGATGTATTCCGCTTCCATCGTCGAGTCTGCAACGGTTTCCTGTTTGGAACTCTTCCAACACACCGCCCCTCCATTGAGGGTAAAGACAAAGCCCGACATGGACTTGGAATCATCCTTGTCACTCTGGAAGCTGGAGTCAGCAAAGGCCTCGATCTGGAGGTCTTTTCCGCCATACACCAAGAACATCTCCTTAGTCCTTCTCAGGTACTTGAGAATGTTCTTTATCGCTATCCAGTGTTTCTCCCCAGGGTTTGACTGATACCGGCTTACCACACTCAGTGCATAAGCTACATCCGATCTGGTACACAACATCGCATACATTATAGAGCCTACCGCAGAAGCGTAGGGTATAATAGACATGCGATCCCTCTCCAAATCAGTCTTGGGAGACATCTCTTTAGAGAGGGTGATCCCGTGACAAGCCGGTAGGTTACCGCGCTTGGAATCTTCCATACTGAATCTCTTCAGTATGGTGTCGATGTACCTGGACTGAGAAAGTCCTAATATCCTCTTGGATCTGTCACGGTAGATCCGGATACCCAGAATGTACGAGGCATCACCCAGGTCTTTCATGGAGAACCTGTGTGACAAGAACCCCTTGACAGATTGTAGCATAGGAATGTCATTTCCTATTAAGAGAATGTCATCCACGTATAAAACGAGGAATACTACAGTTCTCGCTACAAATCTACTATAGATGCATGGTTCATCTGGATTTTTGATAAAGCCAAATTCTTTGACCGTCTCATCAAAGCAGATGTTCCAACTCCGTGATGCCTGCTTTAGTCCATAGATGGACTTAAGCAACTTGCACACCTTTCCGCTGCTCCCACTCTGAATGAAACCCTCTGGTTGGTCCATATAGACACACTCCTCTAAATTTCCATTTAGAAAAGCTGTCTTTACGTCCATTTGCCAGATTTCATAATCGTGGAAGGCAGCAATGGCAAGAAGGATCCGAATGGATTTCAGCATGGCTACTGGAGAAAAGGTTTCGTCATAGTCCAAGCCAGGTCTTTGACAAAAACCCTTTGCTACCAGCCTAGCTTTATAGGTCTCAACCTGTCCATCTACACCAATCTTCCTTTTGAAGATCCACTTGCATCCTACGGGTTTTACCCCGTCTGGAGCAATGTCCAACGTCCATACCTTGTTGGTGTACATGGACTCCATTTCGGTCCGCATTGCATCCAGCCATTTCACTGAGTCGACGCTCTGAACGGCCTGCTGGAAGCTAGTAGGCTCATCATAATCTATGATGCAATCTTCTCTATCCCCGTCTATGAGAAAACCGCAGTATCTCTCGGGCGGATGAGACTGCCTACTACTCCTGCGCAGTGGCGTAGGAATGTCCTGTTCTGTTGAACCCTCTGGTTCCACTAAGCTTTCAGTAACAGTCTGTGGTTCTGGAACTTCTTCCAGTTCTATTGTGTTCCCACTTATCTGGGTTTCCAAAAACTCAGTTTCCAAGAAGCGGGCATGCTGAGAAACAAAGACCTTTTGTTCCTCAGCGAAATAGAAAAGATACCCCCTGGAGTTCCTTGGGTATCCCACAAACTTACACTGTACTGAACGTGCCTCAAGCTTGTCCGCATGCTGCTTTTTTACAAAAGCTGGACATCCCCATACCTTAAGATACTTAAGACAGGGTTTCTTCCCAGTCCACATCTCATATGGGGTGGTAGGCACAGTCTTGGTGGGAGCCTTGCTCAAGAGATACGCAGCTGCTTCTAGTGCATATCCCCAGAATGATCGCGGTAACTCAGCGTTACTCATCATGGACCGAACCATATCCAATAGGGTTCGGTTCCGTCTCTCCGATACACCATTATGTTGCGGAGTGTATGGAGGAGTAAGCTGAGAGAGAATACCATTCTCTTTTAAGTAATTCAGGAATTCGGCACTTAAGTATTCTCCACCTCGATCCGATCTTAGAATCTTAATACTTTTGCCGGTCTGTTTCTCTACTTCATTCTTATACTCCTGGAATTTTCCAAAGGCTTCGGACTTATGTTTCATCAAGAAGACATAACCGTACCTTGAGAAGTCATCCGTAAAAGTAATGAAGTAAGAATGTCCGCTTCGGGCATGTGTAGACATTGGACCGCACACGTCACTGTGTACGAGTCCTAAGAGCTCGCTCGCTCTTACTCCTTGTCCAGTAAACGGAGTCTTTGTCATCTTTCCTTTGAGACAAGATTGACAAGTGGCATATGATTGATATTCGAACGCATTCAAATATCCTTCTGTATGTAACTTAGTCAACCTTCTCTCATTGATGTGACCCAATCTACAATGCCATAAGAAAGTCTGATTCATATCCGGAGACTTTCTTTTGTGTGTATTCTGGACGTTGAAAATCTGTGGTTGGTTTAACACGTATATACCATTACTCAATGTACCTGACCCAATCAAAACTTGATTAAGGTGAATGTTTACAACATTACTTACAAACGCAAATTCATAACCTTCTTTAGAAACTAAAGATACAGAAATGATATTACAAGTTGCGTTGGGTACAAAAAAGCAATTACGGAAAACCAAAACATGTCCATCTGACATTCCCAGGTGATAGTCCCCCACGGCTTTAGCATCCATGCTAGCTCCGTTCGCAACTCTGAGGGTCATGTCACCTGCCTTCAAAACCCTACGGTTTCTCAACGCCTGCAAAGAATTACAGATATGAGATCCTGATCCGGTATCCAATACCCAGGAAGTAGAGTTTATTGAAAGACAGTTTTCAATAACATACACACCTGAAGCTGAAGCTGCAACCTGCTTCAATTCCTGTGTTCTGGCCTTCCAGGCCCTGCAATCATTCTTCCAGTGTCCTTTCTTATGACAATAGAAGCATTCTTCCTTATCCACAAGCTTCCCCGCTATCTTTGTTGCTTTACCTTTTCCCTTCGTATCCACTTTACTAACACCGCCCCTTGGTTTGGCGGGGGCCTTCTTCTTCTTTCCCTTGGCTTTCGCCTTGGACCTAGAAGAAGATGATCCTCCTACAAACAAAGTGGATGTATCCCTACCTTTCTGTAGGGTGCCCTCTGCGCTCCTCAGCATGTTGAGGAGCTCTGAAAGTTCAACCTCTTTTTCTTGTAAGTTGAAGTTCAGTATAAACTGGGCGTAAGTGGAAGGAAGGGACTGGAGAACTATATCCGTATATAGCTCACTCTCCAATGTGATCCCTAGGTCAGCGAGCTCCTCAATGAAGCCGATCATCTTTAGCACGTGCTCGGCTACTGATGATCCGACGGCCATTCTTGTCGAAAATAACTTTTTCGACGCTTCGTATCTTGCGATACGAGATTGCTCTCCATACAGTTCTTTTGTATGAAGCAATATGGATTCCATGTCCATATTCTCATGCCTCCTCTGATGTTCGTTGTCCATCGAGGCAAGCAGGAGGCATTTGGCCTTCGCGCTATCAATCTCCCAAGTCTTGCGGATTTCCTTATCCGTGACGCTGGAAGTTGGACCAGGGACAGGGGGAGCTTTGGTGGTAAGAAGATACCCCAGCTTGTCGTAAGTGATTGCTATCTTGACATTCCTGAGCCAATCTTTGTAGTTTGGCCCTGTCAGTTTGTTTTTATCTAGGAGTAACTTAAGTCCAGTCATGTTGATTGGTCGCTGCAATTAGGAGAGAGAAGAAGAAACACTCAGCATGATGCTCTTGCAAGTTTAGAGTGGTTTTTAGTTTGTCTAAACAGGATGGCTCCCACTGTTTCTCGAATCCCTCCTCAAATCATAAAGGAAGAATTAGCCGGGATCAATCCCACCGCACAATACTTGCTTAACCGTTCAGCCAGGCCAGTGTCGGTACTTCGAGGGAGGATTTCCAACGCTTTCGCGAAGTTCCTTAATTAGAGAACCTCTTTTCCCTGGGGCGTAGCCCCGCTAACACCTTTCTAGGCACCTACTAGGTTTATAGCATTGATCGTTTAGTGAGAAATTTCCCGAGGAGTAGCATATACTCACAGTAGGATCGGGATCCAAATATCATTGCGTGACGAACCTGAAGGAATCCTACCAGAATCATCACACTCCAAATGGTATGCAAATCTAGCAAGTTTCAGTACTTATGAAACTCCCGATGTGGATTTTTGCCCCATGCTCTTATGACCTTGACGAAGGTCAACAAATCATAAGTCACATGTCAAGTTCTGCCCGTCATTATCCAGGTTAATTTGAATCCACCCGTATATACCCTTGACGAAGGTCAACAAGGTAATGCGAATGTCCCAAACCAACGCATCTATCTATGCTACATATGAATACCCAATAGCTACCAATCACTATGCCTTGACGAAGGTCAACAAACACAGCTTGAATACTATTGAATATTCATACGAAACGACGGAGGGCTACGAATGGTTTTGGCAAAACCGTGAACGTAGTGAACTTGATTTGGTCGATGGAACGAGATAGCTTTTAAAAGGAGTGGCTCAAGCCCCGCATTTAAAAGTTGTTTTGAAAAGAACCGAGTGGTTTTTCGAAAGTGTTCCAACGACTTTAACTTGGTTTATTATCTTGCATTAGTTCTTTTAATGCGTGATATTCTTGCATTAGTTCTTTTAATGCGTCCCATCATTTAATCCTACCATTGCAGAAAACAACCAAAATATGACGTACGCTTATGCCATTCGCATTCGCCACGGGGCCCCGTCATTACCCGTTAGGTTACTTAACTAACGACAGAGCGGGGGCTGGGCTAGCGCGTCTGTAAAACATAAGCAACGCCTAAATAATATCATATATAGATATACTGCAATGATAAAACATTTCAGATCACAGATGAATACATTGGATATACTAGGAATCTGTAATTCGCACGAGCCTGTAACGACAAACAGATTACACGGTCGCGGTGAATAGCCAAAACCCCACCCAAGACCCCTACGGGTGCGGCAAACTACCCGCCAAGTACCCGAAGCGTAGTAACCTCCCTCATCTCCTATGAGTAGGCCACTCGACACTTCGGCATACCCGGTAGTTTGTGCACCCCCTCCATGGGTCTATCCTAGGAGCAAAAACAGTAAAAAGAAATTATACAATGACGGCTACAACCCCGACCCGGTTGTGCGGCCATACAAATAATTATTACATCAATTTACAAATTTACATGAATTGAAAGAAAAGAAAACTCTCGTCTCACAACCCCCGGCTATTCACCCGCGACAATCCAACATATTCATATCCACATTCCAGCAACATTACAGATCACAGATTTGTATAACCCCCACTAATCGACATATAGCGATTAGTAGACGTTCAATACAAATATCACATTACAGAAAAAACCCGTTAGCTAAAGTCTTTTAGAAGTTCGATCAAAAATACGGATTTTCGGGACCCCAAAATAAAATTTTCGTTCTGGAAAATCTGGGTTGAAAATATATATGCTATAAATCCCAAAATACCCCCATAAAAACACTGCACCAAAAATTTTCCTCGGCCGAGTCGACTCGGCCGCGGATCCGCGGCGGGAGCGTGCTCCCGCCGCGTTTCCGCGGCCCTTTGACTTGAACGTTGGACAATTTTTGGTGTGTGCTCACAGAAAAGCCTGAGCCGATTTTAGGTGTTAAAATAATCAACTTTTGAACAGTGGAAAAATCGACAGAAACTGCAAATTTTTTTTTTGGGGTTTGTTTCGGGACTTTTTCGTTGATCGATCTTCTAGTTACTTGCTAACATGCTAGATAGAGTTTAACTAGTCTCTGATACCACTGTAAGTCCATGCTACCTCTCCCGGTACTTTCGGGAATGCGGAATTTGGTAAAAAACGATTTTCTTAAAGATGGTAACATGGACCTAAAACCCGGATCTTGGTTAAACATCTATCTAACATCCTAACTATGAGTTTTAGCTACTCGGTTAGGGGGTTATACCTTGCTTGTCTTGAACTCCTTCTCTTCAAGCTCCGATGGTGGTCCGATGGCTCCTTCTCGTCGTCTCCGTACGCCGAAGATAGATCCACTTGAAAGCTCCAACCTTTAGCTCCTTCTTCGTTCTTTGAAGAAACTAGTTCACTTGGTTTGCTAAACCTAGTGAACTAGAATGAGTAGAGAGGAAATAGAATGGGATTTTATCTATGGTTCTTGATTCTCAACTCATGAGACAAGAGAACCATAGAATCAAGAGAGGGAGGAAGAGGTTGAGGGTGAGAGCAAAAGGAGAGCTCAAGAACAAGAGAGAGAATGAGCAAGAAAGAATGAGGCTCTCTTTTGTCTTTCACCCTCTCATAATCCAAAGTGATCATAACTCATCATATCAAAAAAAGTCTTATGTGATGGTTTGAAGCAACCATAACCATATCATTTCATGCACTCATTTTACACAAATGAGCAAGTAAACAAAAGTCTTTGCCATGAAATGATGGCTATGGTTATCATGATGGTCAACTAGTCAAGCCTAGTCAACCGGTCAACAAGTCAACAAAAGTCAACAAGTCAACAAGTCAACAAAGTCAACAACCATATCACCATAATACTTAATTAATATAATAGTTAATCACATATCATATTCTCATTAGGGTTGAGCAAAAAGTCAAATAGTCAACGGTCAACTGTCAACAACCCTAATGAGAATCCACTGCCTCTGTCTCCCTGTCAACTGTGCATACACACCCGCATCCGCGTTCCGAGGAACACGAATGCAAACTGGATAAATCCAATCCCATAAGGTACACTAGGATCTGGCTTAAACCAAAGCCCGCTAGTGTAAACTGTCCGGACACTGTACGCGCACAAGTGCACGGATGTGACCGAACCCTGTCGCAAAACCATGCGACCTGTCGCAATACCATGCGACCTCTACTCTTTTGCCTAAAGGCGAAAAGCTTTCTGTGTGGGACTCTAAAGACTCGACACTACGCTGGCAGTGGGTTTAACCACAGACCGCAAGCGGCACTAGCTGTGCGTAACGGTCCCCAGGTAATGCCGACAAGAAGACCGACGAGGCGAAACCCATCTGAACTCTTACTGAGCCTGAGTGTGACATTCTCCGTACAGTCCAGTCTGTTCGTCTGATACATCGCATGGCGGGCCTAGGGGGCGGTAAACGTCAGTCCCCCAATAGCGGTACAAGTCGTGCCGGAGCGAAGCCCAAAACACCCTGAGATAACACTGGAAACCTACCAGTATATCTCGTTTGCCCTGGCCAGGGACTACTCGTGTAATGGCTCTCCTAAACACAGCGCGATGTCAACCCCCAATACCGGGAGAGACGAATCCTGTCTAACCGTCACTGCCTCCAAGTGCTTCGGGACTGCACCCAACCACTACCTGTTTGCACGACTCCTTTGAGCCGTGGTAGGGTAGTGATCAAAGTACAGTGGGAACACACTCGAGGCGGAATGACAGTGTCAAGTCAGCGGACTAAGCTGTACTCATGTCACCTGGGAACTGATAACTGACGATAGGTATAATACCAACTAGTCAGTTCCCGACGAGTCCTGTCCAGTGTACCCGTAACCTAACGAGCACCCGCATACTATCTCAAGTACGACGTACTGACGGCTGTGGGACAGACCGTCTCCCACACTGGGATGAGAAGCGCATGCGCTGGTCTACTCCGGAGTATCGATGCCCTGTCTCGATAGTCCTGCGACCAGGGACCTGCATAAGGATGTGCTTATAGATTACCCAGCCCCACTAGTGTGACGGCCATCACATCGCTGGTAATCAAGCAAAGATCCTAAGGGCTCCACTAATGTGTATAGGCGATATACAAAAATAAACACATGTACACATTGAAGTAGAAACAAACCAAGTAGCATACTACTATTTTGAGCAAGATTGTATATACAAGGTGAATATCCCAAGCATCCATTAAGTAATATACAAACCAGTATGATACAGTAATGGCCTCTAGGGCATATACACTAACACCGCCGTGCACTTACAGTGGTATCAGAGACTCGCCATTAACATAGTCTAGCTTTGTTTAATGTGTTTACATTTCCGATCGACCAAAATTCCAAAAACCCGCGTTTTCACATACATCAGTTTTATGTTGAATTTTTTCTTGCTCGAAAAATTTTTCAGGTTGTAGAAGAGTGATGTACTGGAAATTCTAAGAACACTGTAGAAATCCGATACAGTGATTCCACAGTGGGAGCGCGGAACCGCGGCCAAACACCCCTTAGGGCCGCGGTTCCGCCGCACTATAGTGTGATCACTGCGTCAAATTTCTGCAGTTGCCTTCTGGGATGATTTTAGGGTTTTTGGAACAATATTTTTGGGCCCAGAATTTCTTGATGTGCTACAGTAGTACTTGGGGGCCCACTTGGTATAATTTGATCGATCGGATATTTTAAATACATTAGTTCACAGTATTTACATTATATCTGCGACCGTGAATGTCACTTGATCGGTAAATCCTGTCTAGCTGCTATAGCCCGGTTAGACGGATTTGCGAACGTGACTTTCACGTTGATGTTCTGTGATTGTTCTGTGATGCTGTGGATCGGTCGTGGGGATAGCCTGGATGCAATGCTAGTACAGTTTTTGTTGTATTATGTACATTTGATATTGCGGGGCGAGCGTCCGACATGTGGACTGCCGTCACTGCCTGTTTGTATTATTATTTTGGGGCACGACCAGGTTGCGGTCGATGTACCCGTTGTATGTATATTTTACTTTCTGTACTAGGATTACCCCGCGGAGAGGTGCACGGATAGCTGGGTTTTAGAGGGCAACGGGCCCGTATCTCATGGCATTGAGACGGAGGGGGCTTCACTCTAGAATTGGCGGGCTATTCGCCGCACTCGTAGGGGGTACGGGTTGACCCAGGAGGGGTGCCCGAGTTACTGGATTCCGTGAAGTGCTGGGTGGTCCATTCATATTGCTGAAGGGGGCTGCCTCGCTTCAGGTTTTGGCGGGTAACTTGCCGCGCCCGTAGGGGTCTAGGTTTTCATTGCACAGGCTATCCACACGACCAGGGGAACGTCGGGTTTCAGCGGCTCTGTGAAACCCGGGGATCCCAGATATCTGTATTATTCTGTGATGCTATACATTTCTGTGATGTTGCATTTTATCACGTCTTGAGCGAATATAATATATTGGTATATATATTAGTAGATGTTGTATATGTTTTGCATCCGCGCTAGTCCAGTCCCCGCTCTGTCGTTAGTTAGCTAACCTAACGGGTAATGACGGGACCCAGTGGCGAATGCGGATGGCATATACGTACGTCAGTATATTTTCGTTCTTTGTGGTGTGATCAATTGATGGGACTGCGTTGATTCGGATCAATGCAAGTTAAAAACAAACCTAATCTGATGTTGTTGGAACACTTTTCAAAAAGTTGTTATTGCAAGGACGTTCACTTTTATTTTGCATCGTGGTATTCAGTTGGAATATCCTGCTCCTCAGTCGACGAGGCAATGGCCGAGATCCCTTCACCGGGAGTGACCCCTTGGACAAAAGTTTGCGTCAGGGCAATAACTTCACTATAGCCGATTACTTTTGCTTTGCATCGTGGTATTCAGTTGGAATATCCTGCACCTCATTCTACAGGGAAAGAGCCGAGATCCCTTCACCGGGAGTGACCTCTTTAGCAAAGGTTTTCGTCACTATATTTTTATAAAGCTATCAGTTCCTTCAACGATATCAAGTTCATTACGTTAAAGGTTTTCGCCAGAAACCATTCGTAGCCCTCCGTCGTTTCATATAGATAGTCAATAGTATTCAAGCTGTGTTTGTTGGCCAAAGTCAAGGCACAGTGTTTGGTAGCTGTTGATTATTCATATGCAGCATAGATAGATGCGTTGGTTTGGAACAGTCGTACTGCCTTGTTGGCCAAAGTCAAGGGTAGGTACGGGTGGATTCAAATTAACCTGGAGAATGACGGGTAGAACTTGACATGTGACTTATGATTTGTTGGCCAAAGTCAAGGTCATAAGAGCATGGGGTAAAAATCACATCGGGAGTTTCAAAAGAACTGAAACTTGCCAGATATGCGCATACCTTCTGGAGTGTGATGACGTGAGCGGATTCCGTCACGTTATCATGCGATGATAGTTGGATCCCGATTCCCACTGATGAGTTAGTTTACTCCTCGGGTGACCCCGACTAATTCTTCTTTCAGGTTTGGAGGAGAATTTGAGGTGACAGTGGGAGGTTTCCAGATTAGATAAATTGGTAACCATTCTGATCTAGGATAGAGTGCACGCTGAGTGTTTCTTTTCTCTCTCTCTTTGGCAGCAACCCATTGACCCGACCCTAAGACTATGACTCAGTGACCAAGTTGACCGAACCTTCTTTAACACTGGCTTTTGGATTGTCAGAGTTGCAAACCTCATTGCCACTCCTACTTTTACCCTTTTCTCCAGGACACCCCGTATTACTACGAACGTCCACTTCTATTGGACAAAACCATCGTATGGTTAGATACGAACTCGAAGGAATTCGAGGATGGTTTCCGGTTCTGGAGAAAACGAATAGGACTATTCAGTTGTCTTTTCCTTTTTCCTTCTCTCAAGTTGCGAGTACTCCTTGGTTTAGGAGATAGTACACCTATTACGCAAATTGGATAGTCTTCTTCCAAACCTTAGGCTGGTGCCGAACGGTGGGGAATGAAGAAAACCAATTAGCATAACGATGGTGTGCAGAAGGTATTAAGTAAAGACAAAGAAAGGGATTAGTAAGAGGGCAAAGTAAATTGCGACTAATATTCACGACCAGACCAAGTATTTCTTCGCCAATCCTAAATCACCTTTGTATTTCTCCAGGACACTCCGTATCACTACGAAGATCCACAGTTTATTGGATATTCCATCGTATGGTTATATACGAACTCGAAAGGAACTTGTTCCAGTTCGGGGATGGATTCTGGTTCAGGAGAAATAGGAATAAGGTTTATTCGGTTGTCTTTTATCTTCACCTTCTCTCGCATTGCGAGTGCTCCTAGGATTAGGACAGTACACCCATTATACTTATTGGATAGTCTTCTTCCAAACCTTAGGCTGGTGCCGAACGGTAGGGAAGGAAGAAAACCATTTGGCCTAAGGGGTGTGCAGAAGGTAATGACTAAAGACATATAAAGGGATTTGGAGAGGTGGCAAAGAACTATACGGTTACAGTCGTGAATCTGGAAGAGGCATTACTAGGAATACCGGGATACCCCATCGGAACATTTCAATGTTTCATTTTCACTGTGTACTGTTAAAGGAAAACTGATTTCCCGATTAGATACTTACTCCAGGGTATGTATTTACCAGGTACGATTCTCACATCTGTATGGTTTTACAGATGATGAGTGGGAGTAGGTTATTGGGAATTGGGTGATCATCCTCATTATATCGGGATTCGTTGTAATCAGTGATATTTGAGGAAGTCACCTGGGTTGTTTGCCGGACGGCAAATATTTGGTTTTGAATATCCGCTGTTATGCACCAATTTCAAGTTGATATATCTGTACGTCTATTTTTATAGAGTGAGACATACCTTTTTGAAATTATGTCTGTGACATTTACCTATATCAGTTGATGGTTAGGTAAGGAGCATTAAACAGCGGTGTAATTCTTCTTAACCATAAGTACAGTTTTCAACCTACGACACACAGTGAATGAGTTATCAGACTCAAGGGACTTATACAGAGTATTGTATGTTGTCCAGGGTCCATTAGGACAGAGGGGTTGGTCCTTGTACTATTTTCGATTTACTTATGACTTCTCTAGTTTTTAGACAGGTGTTTCATGGAAACACAGGGTCCGAATTTTGAGAAGTTATAGGTATTTGAATAAAGTAGAGAACCAGGTATTGCAAGTATCGGGATTCTTCAAAGTGATCGAAGATGTAGATACTTGTTCATGGTATTCAGTTGATAGTAATGATTATGAGAACTTGCTTCTCCTTCAGGTTACTCATAATTGGAAGCATTCCTATGTTGAGTAATACCGATCGGCCTCCTTCCATTTAGTTGACATGCACTGGGGACAGTTGCATGATTTGAATCTGGTTCAATTAAATCAATGCCTCTGGTTCTATATTGGATATAGAACAGTTCATATCTTAACGTTGTTAAGGTACGGGGAGTTGTCCGGTTTATGATTAAAACCAGACACTGGATAACTCAAGGCACGTTTCTGTAATGGCTGTTTGTGGGTTGACCCAGGCTTTGACGAGGGTTGACTTTCTACCATCTGGAAAATCAATAGTGATATTGTTCTGAACTCGCCACAGTTTTAAATAAAATGGATTTTTCAGAAAACAGTAGTGAGAGTATGGTAGAACTGGAGGTGATTCCAGAACCACAAACGATTACTGAAGATTTGATAGGAACCTAAAGATTCAATCTGGTTTGACATTCCATTGGCCACTCCGCAGATACGGTGGGTAACCTCAGGCACCCGAGAGGTACTCCGGTAGCCTCAAGGACGGTGGCAGGGAGGTTCTTGTTTACCCAGACTTGCCATTGCTGTTGTTCCGGACTGTGAGACCCGGCAGGAGGATGAGTATAGCGTCTTTCTAAACTAGTTTTAGAAATGTACGTGTATATAACTCTGCCAGAGGGTTGTCGTAGTCAGTGGGAGCAGCGGAAGCATTGGTGGACAGGTGGCTTATGTCTATTTATGGACTAAAGCAGATATAGCGGAGATAGATCATCTATTTCTGATGTGACAGTCATAGGTTTGACTTCATCAGAATAGGGGATGGATCTGTTAAGAAGGTAGTAGGGTGTGATGTCCTGGTATTTGATGACATACACAGAGTAGGAAGTGATATTCCTATACTACGATCGGTTATACTTTGGTCGTCACACAGTGATTTCTCCACATAGGACTTGGATAACATATCAGACATTCTGGTTACTAGATTTATAAATCTAGATTTGGGTAGTTTCCCAATCTGGGTACTTAGACACCATTCTACATGTATTTAGAATGGACGACTCCTGGCACGGTAGTGTACCTGCAGATGATGGAGTCACCCTCTCTAAAGGTGTCTTACAGACTAAAGGGGAGAGGGATGTGCATGATTGCCAGATCACTTGCTCAGGCAATTGAGTCAATCATGAGATGTCAAGTACCACACCAGATGTTGTTCTTGCAGTAGATGCAATAAGTTGATACCGATCCAATCCTGGAGAAACAATCGGAAGCAGTTTTAGAACATAAGTTGATGTTCTAGGGAATTGATAACGGCAGCCTCCTTTAGGAGACGGTTATCATTCCAGGCTTCCAAGGTGAAATGGACGACAAGGACGTTGTCAGAGTTATAGTTTTTCCCTCTGACGAGGGGCAGTATTTTTGGACAGGTGATCCAAGGCAATACTGAGGGAGGCATGGCGCAGGATACTGATTAAGTTCAGTTGTCGATACAGTCTAAGAAGTTTGGATTTGGAGTTCATTTATGAGCTAAGTCCCATCAGACATCCAGACACATTCTAAGACAGGTATTGCTCATTTCGGGAGATGGCATTCTCCGCGAACTTGAGATTTAGAGAGACATAGAAAGAAACATCAAGGCGGATCCACTCACTAAGGCTATTCCTCGAACGCAATAGTTTCGCAAACGAGCTTTGTGAGACTGGCTAGTAGAGGAGTTGGGTGTTCGGTATCACACGGGCTGTGAGTATGCGACATCGTAATAATTAGCCTTGAGTGCAAGTGGGAGATTGTTGGAGATAGTGCCCTTAGAGTCAATTATTGGATCACAGGCACGTGATTACAATGATTGAGGGAGGACCTATCCCGGTAAGACAGTCTTACTCGAGATGATAGTATACTATCTGGTTTACCTTTATCATCGTGTACTGCTTTAGGTGACCTGACAGGTCACTATTACACGTTGATAGAGCCCCTAGGATTCTTGCTTGACCACCAGCAGTATGAGGGCGATCATATAAGTGGGAGCTGGCAGTCTATAAGCACATCCTTAAATAGTCCCTAGTCGTGGGAGTTTCGAGACAGAGCATCGATTCTCCAGAGTAGACTAGTGTATACAGTCGAGACCCCGACGAGGGGCGGTGGCCGGTCTCACAAGCCACTGGTGTCAGTTGGTTCACCTAAGATGTATACAGGTGCTCATTGGGTTATGAGTATACCGGACAGGACTCGCCGGGAACATGCTAGTTGGTCTTATACCTGACGTCAGATAGCAGTTCCCTGGTGACATGTGTACAGGTTAGTTCATCGACCTGGGGATCGTCATTTGTCTCGTGTGAGTTCCCACTGTACTTTGATTACTGCCCTACCACGCTCAAAGGAGACGTGCAAACAGGTTTTAGTTGGGTACAGTCCCGAGCCATATGGAGGCAGTGAGCGGATCTTCAGGGGTTCGTCTCTCCCGGTATTGGGGGTGAGGTCGCGCTGTGTCAAGAAGAGCCATTACGCGAAGTCCTTGGCCAAGGCAGGAGATTTACTGGTAGGTATTCCAGTAGTATCTCAGTGTGTTCTGGGCTACACTCCGACACGACTTGTACCGCTTTTGGGGGTCTGACTTTTACCAACCCCCTAGGCCCGACATGCGATGCTCATAGACGAACGGACCGGACTGTACGGATATTGTCACTAACAGGCTCAGTAGGGTGTCAGGATGAGTTCGCTCATTGACGTCCCTTTTGGTCAATAGCTGGTGGCCCGTCACGTATTGGCTTATACCTCTGACGTGCTAGTGGTTAAATCCACAGCCATAGTATTGACGAGTCTTTAGAGTCCACCACACTTACAATTACTCAAGTTTAGGGCGAAACGCTGTAGAGGCCGTATGGAGATATGGCATGGTTCGATCAGATAAGTGCGGTATTGCATGGATCGTGATCGGACGGATTTTACTAGCCGGCTTTGGCTTAAGCCGGATCCTAGTATTTGAGAGTGTAGATTTTGTCTCTTTGCATTTGTATCCGGTCGGAATACAGATGCGGGTGTGTATGCACAGTATCGGGGTTTTCCTGTAATTTATTACGGGACCAGTTTTCTGGAGTTGCCAGTTTGCATTTCGTTCCGGCCGGTTTTCCTTTGTCTTTCCCGGCCGGACTTTCCGATGGACGGGGTTATTTGCAAGTTTGCAAATAACATTAGTGGAGGGGGTTTCTTACATTTATGGGGCTTCATGATGGTTCATAATCATGAGATGCTTTCTTAGTCTTTTCCTTTGCTTTTTGTGATGAGAAAGGATTAGATGTTGATATGATATTGTTATCATGGTGTTTGGATGTGGTCACCCTCCACCTTTTACTACACTCATCTCCCTCTTGTATTATGTTTTCACTCCACCACCATTTCCCACTAGAAGAGGCCGGCCACAATTTTGAAGGGGAGAGTGAGGGAGAGTTTCATTTTGGAGCTTGTGGCATTTCTCTTCATCTCAATTTCCTTGCATGAAAAATGAAAGCACCATTTTTCTTAACCTCATTCCTCCATCTACAAAGGCAATAAAACCCCAAATGAGACACAACCCTACACATTCTACAGCAAATCTTGGGCATGTCGACTTTCCAGCTTCATGCCCGAGTTGCCTCGGTATAGAGGCGGGAGCCCGTAAAAGATGCAGGCGATGTGGTGCCCTTCCGGCGAGGAGGCGACGACCGGAGTTTCTGCGGGAGATCAGGACGACGACGAAAAGACCGGAGGACTCGGATCACTCGGTATATCTCTTCTCCCTCTTGTTGTTAGCTAGGACTAGTTTAATGGTTCGATCCGGGTTTAGTGCGCGGTGGTGCCGGTTTGCTAGTTTGCAAAATTAAAGTTTATCACCGCTTCCGTATTTGGCCGTCGGATTGACGGCCGGGGGGCCGCCGTGCACTTACAGAGTTCGGATGGGTTCACCTCATCAGTCTTCTTATCGGCATCTACCTGGGGACCGTTACGTACAGCTAGTGCCGCTTGCGATCTGTGGTTAACCCCACTGCCAGCGTAGTGTCGAGTCTTTAGAGTCCTACACAGAGGGTTATTCTCCTTTGGTCAAAATAGAGTAGAGGTCATATGGTTTTGCGACAGGGTTCGTTCACATCCGCGCACTTGTGCACGTTTAGTGTCCGGACAGTTATTACTAGCGGGCTTTGGTTTAAGCCAGATCCTAGTATATGTTTTGGGATTGGTTTTATCTCATTGTATTCGTGTTCCTCGGAACACGGATGCGGGTATGTATGCACAGTTGACTGAGACAGAGGCAGAGGATTCTCATTAGGGTTATGGTACGGGTGTGTATGCACAGTTGACTGTTGTCTTTTTCGAAACCCTAATGAGAATAGGAAATATGATTAATAATATTAGTTAACAATTATTGTGCCATGGTTGAGTTGAATTCTTGACTTTTTTTGACTTGTTGACTTTAGTTGACCGGTTGACCAAAGTAGACTTGTTGACCATCATCATTTGTTTTCAAAGATGTTTCTTATTTTTTGCACAAAGCATTTAATGAATGAAATGATAATGGTCATTCATCAACTCACCATCACAAATTGTTGATTATTATTGTTGTTATCATTTTCTAAAATATGAGAGCATGGTTGTAAAAAAATTGATCATTCTTACTTGCATCTTCTCTTTCATCCTTTACTCTCCTTCTTCCTCTAGCTCAAGGCAAAATCTCTCATGAGTTGAGAACCATTTGCCTTGGAGATAAAACACCAAAACTCATCTCTACTCATCCTAAGGTTGAAGGTCTAGCAAGCCTAATATTTTAGTTACCTCAAGGTTGAGGTAGAAGCTCAAGTTCGAGGCCCTCGGGTGGATCTATCTTCGGCAAAGTGGAGACGACGAGGAGGAGCCATTCAAGATACTATAAGGAGCTAGCAAGGAGGAGAACAACAAGAAGAGAAGGAGTTCAAGACTAGGTATAACCCCCTAACCGAGTAGGTAAAGCTCATAGTTGTTGCTAGTGTGTTGTTTAGCAAAGATCCGGATTTTCTAGTCCATGTTACCAAAACCCTAAAAATCGTTTTTCACCGTTTCCGCAACCCCGAAAGAACCGGGTGAGGTAACGTAGACCTAACAGTGGTATCAGAGCCTATCTAAACACACACTAGCATATTAGCAAAGTATCTAGAATTTCGATCGGAGAAAAAACCGCAAAACACCCCGAAATGCTAACTTTCTGCCGATTTTTATTTCTGCTCAAAAAATAATAAATCATGTACTAAAAATAGGCTCAGGGTTTGTAAAGAACACACAAGAAAAATGATCCACCAACTCGGTCAACGCGCCGCGGAACCGCGGCATGAGCTTGCTACTGCCGCGGATCCGCGGCCGAGTTGACTCGGCTGTGGATCAAGTTTCCTGCAGTGTTCTTGTTGGAGATAGTGCCCTCAGAGTCAATTATTAGATCACAGGCACGTGATTGAAATGATTGAGGGAGGACCTATCCCGGTAGAACAGTCTTACTCGAGATGATAGTATGCTATCTGGTTTACCTTTATCATCGTGTACTGCTTTAGGTGACCTAACAGGTCGCTATTGCACGTTGATAGAGCCCCTAGGATTCTTGCTTGACTGCCAGCAGTATGAGGGCGATCATATAAGTGAGAGCTGGAGTCTATTAGCACATCCTTAAAAGGTCCCTAGTCGTGGGAGTTTCGAGACAGGGCATCGATTCTCCAGAGTAGACTAGTGTATACAGTCGAGACCCCGACGAGGGGCGATGGCCGGTCTTACAGGCCACTGGTGTCAGTTGGTTCACCTAAGATGTATACAGGTGCTCATTGGGTTATGAGTACACCGGACAGGACTCGCCGGGAACCTGCTAGTTGGGATTATACCAGACGTCAGATAGCAGTTCCCAGGTGACATGTGTACAGGTTAGTTCATCGACCTGAGATCGTCATTTGTCTCGTGTGAGTTCCCACTGTGCTTTGATTACTACCCTACCACGGCTCAAAGGAGTCGTGCAAACAGGTTTTAGTTGGGTACAGTCCCGAGCCACATGGAGGCAGTGAGCGGATCTGCAGGGGTTCGTCTCTCCCGGTATTGGGGGTGAGGTCGCGCTGTGTCTAGGAGAGCCATTACGCAAAGCCCTCGGCCGAGGCAGGAGATTTACTGGTAGGTATTCCAGTAGTATCTCAGGGCGTTCTGGGCTACACTCCGACACGACTTGTACCGCCTTTGGGGGTCTGACTTTTACCAACCCCCTAGGCCCAACATGCGATCCTCATAGACGAACGGACCGGACTGTACGGATATTGTCACTGACAGGCTCAGTAGGGTGTCAGGATGAGTTCGCTCATCGACGTCCCTTTTGGTCAATAGCTGGTGGCCCGTCACGTATTGGCTAATACCTCTGACGTGCTAGTGGTTAAATCCACAGCCATTGTATTGACGAGTCTTTAGAGTCCACCACACTTTCAGTTACTCAGCTTTCGGGCGAAACGCTGTAGAGGCCGTATGGAGATATGACAGGGTCCGATCAGATACGTGCGGTATTGCACGGATCAGGATCGGACGGTTAGTACTAGTGGCCGTATAAGTATATGGCAAGGTTCGATCGGATACGTGCGGTATTGCACGGATCAGGATCGGACGGATATTACTAGCCGGCTTTGGTTTAAGCCGGATCCTAGTTTAGTACAGTGTAGATTTTGTCTCATTGCATTTGTATCCGGTCGGAATACAGATGCGGGTGTGTATGCACAGTATCGGGGTTTTCCTGTAATTTATTACGGAACCAGTTTTCTGGAGTTGCCAGTTTGCATTCCGTTCCGGCCGGTTTTCCTTTGTTCTTTCCCGGCCGGACTTTTCCGATGGAGGGGGTTATTTGCAATTGTGCAAATAACATTTGAGGAGGGGGTTTCTTGCACTTGTCTTCATTATGATAGGATTATAATCTTTCATCCATACTTTTGCATTAATGAGGTTAAGGTGTGAATAGAAGTGAAGTATGGTTGATGTTTATGGATGTGGTCGCCCTTCTCTTTATCCTACACTCACCTCCCTTAGTTGATTACTCCCACTATTTCCCTCTTGATTTGGCCGGCCACTTGTGTAGGAGAGATGAGGGATTTTCTTTTGGTGAAATGGGAAATTTATCATCTCATTTGGTTACTCCAAAGTTCATCTCCATTTCATTCTTCACTTCCCTCCATCCAAAGGCAACTCCATTACCCCATATGAGACAAGCATCATCTACACTACATTCTACAGCAAACCTTGGGCACGTCGACTAGCCAGCTTCATGCCCGAGTTGCCTCGGTATTGAGGTGGGAGCCCGTAAAAGATACAGACGATGTGGTGCCCTTCCGGCAAGGAGGCGACGACCGGAGTTTCCGCGGGAGATTGGGACGATGACGAGAAGACCGGAGGACTCGGATCACTCGGTATATCTCTCACCCTTTCTCTTGTTAGCTAGTATCGGTTAATGGTTTCGATCCGGGTAATTGTCCGCGGTAGCGCCAGTTTCCAAGTAAGGAAAATTTTGATTCCGCATTTTGGCCTCGGATAGAGAGCCGGGGCACTGCCGTGGCGCAACATGGTATCAGAGCCACGCCATTAACCTTGTCTAGCTTGTTCTAATGTGTTTTACATTTCCGATCGACCGAAACTCCAAAACTTGCATTTTTGTTCACATCAGTTTCTGTTGAATTTTTTTGGTCTCGAAAATTTTTTCAGGTTGTCTCAGAATGATGTGCAGGGAGTTCTAAGAACACTGGAAAAATTCGACAACCTGATACATCAGTAAGAGCGCGGATCCGCGGCCATTAACCTTTCTTAGGCCGCGGATCCGCCGCAGTAATGATGGATCACTTTGCCATATTTTTACAGTGGGCTTTTGGGCTTAAGATAGGGGTTTTGGAATATTAAAATTGGGCCCAGAATTTCTGTGAGTACTACAGTATTACTTGGGGGCCCACTTGTTAATTTTTGATCGATTGGATATTTTAAACACATTATTTCACAGTATTTGCATTATATCTGCGACCGTGAATGTCACTTGATCGGTAAATCCGGTCTAACTGCTATAGCCCGGTTAGACGGATTTGCGAACGTGATTTTCACGTTGATGTTCTATGTTTATGCTGTGTTGTTGCGGATCGGTCGTGGGGGATAGCCTGGATGCAATGCTAGTACAGTGTTGTTGTATTATGTACATTTGATATTGCGGGGCGAGCGTCCGACATGTGGACTGCCGTCACTGCCTGTTTGTATTATTCTTTTGGGGCACGACCTGGTTGCGGTCGATGTACCCGTTGTATGTATATTTTACTTTCTGTACTAGGGTTACCCCGCGGAGGGGTGCACGGATAGCCGGGTTCTGGAGGGCAACAAGCCCGCATCTCATGGCTTTGGGACGGAGGGGGCTACAGTCTGGAATTGGCGGGCTATTCGCCGCACTCATAGGGGGTACAGGTTGACCCAGGAGGGGTGCCCAAGTTACCGGATTCCGTGAAGTGCTGGGTGGTCCATTCACGGTGCTGAAGGAGGCTGCCTCGCTTCAGGTTTTGGCGGGTGACTTGCCGCGCCCGTAGGGGTCTAGGTTTTCATTGCACAGGCTATCCACACGACCAGGGGAACGTCGGGTTTCAGCAGCGGCTCTGTGAAACCCGGGGCTTCCAGATATCTGTATTATTCTGTGATGCTGTATATTTCTGTGATGTTGCCTTTTATCACGCCTTGAGCGAAATATAATATATTGGTATATATATTAGTAGATGTTGTATATGTTTTACATCCGCGCTAGTCCAGTCCCCGCTCTGCCGTTAGTTAGCTAACCTAACGGGTGATGACGGGACCCAGTGGCGAATGCGGATGGCATATACGTACGTCAGTATATTTTCGTTCTTTGTGGTGTGATCAATTGATGGGACTGCGTTGATTCGGATCAATGCAAGATAAACAAACCTATTCTGATGTTGTTGGAACATTTTTCAAAAAGCTGTTATTGCAAGGACGTTCACTTTTGTTTTGCATCGTGGTATTCATTTGGAATATCCTGCTCCTCAGTCGACGAGGCAAGGGCCGAGATCCCTTCACCGGGAGTGACCCCTTGGACAGAAGTTTGCGTCAGGGCATTAACTTCACTATAGCCGATTACTTTTGCTTTGCATCGTGGTATTCAGTTGGAATATCCTGCACCTCATTCTACGGGGAAAGAGCCGAGATCCCTTCACCGGGAGTGACCTCTTTAGTAAAGGTTTTCGTCACTATATTTTCTAAAAGGCTATGCAGTTCCTTCAACGATATCAAGTTCATTACGTTAAAGGTTTTTCGCCAAAAACCATTCGTAGCCCTCCGTCATTTCTTATGGGTATTATTTAGTATTCGTGCTGCGTTTGTTAACTCCGTCAAGGCGTAGTGTACGGTAGCTAAGTGGTACTAGTTTGTTGCATAAATGGGATTGATTAGGACAGTCGTACGGCCTTGTTGACTCCGTCAAGGGCACGTACGGGTGGGTTTAATGCAATCCAGATAATGACGGGTTGAACTTGACTAGGACTCTTTGATTTGTTGACTCCGTCAAGGTCACTTGAGTCCTAGGGGTAAAAATCACATCGGGAGTTTCAAAAGAACTGAAACTTGCCAGACATGCGCATACCTTCTGGAGTGTGGTGACGTGAGTGGATTCCGTCACGTTATCATGCGATGATAGTTGGATCCCGATTCCCACTGATGAGTTGGTTTACTCCTCGGGTGATCCCGACTAGTTCTTCTTTCAGGTTTGGAGGAGAATTTGACGGTACAGTGGGAGGTTTCCTGATTAGATAAAGTGATAACCATTCTGATCTAGGTTAGAGTGCACGCTGAGTGTTTTCTTTTCTCTCTCTCTCTTTGGCAGCGACCATTGACCCGACCCTGGACTATGACTCAGTGACCAAGTTGACCGAACCTTCTTAACACTGGCTTTTGGATTGTCAGAGTTGCAGACCTCATTGCCACTCCTACTTTTACCCTTTTCTCCAGGACACCCCGTATTACTACGAACGTCCACTTCCATTGGACAAAACCATCGTATGGTTAGATACGAACTCGAAGGACTTCGAGGATGGTTTCTGGTTCTGGAGAAAACGAATAGGATTATTCAGTTGTGTTTTCTTTTCACCTTCTCTCATTACGAGTACTCCTTGGTTTAGGAGATAGTACACCTATTATGCAAATTGGATAGTCTTCTTCCAAACCTTAGGCTGGTGCCGAACGGTGGGGAATGAAGAAAACCAATTAGCATAACGATGGTGTGCACAAGGTATTAAGTTAAGACAAAGAAAGGGATTAGTAAGAGGGCAAAGTAAATTGCGACTGCTATTCATGACCAAACCGAGTATTTCTTCGCCAATCCTAAATCACCTTTGTATTTCTCCAGGACACTCCGTATCACTACGAAGATCCCAAGTTTTTGGATACTCCATCGTATGGTTATATACGAACTCGAAAGGAACTTGTTCCAGTTCGGGGATGGATTCTGGTCCAGGAGAAATAGGAATACGGTTTATTCGGTTGTCTTTTCTCTTCACCTTCTCTCGCATTGCGAGTGCTCCTAGGATTAGGACAGTACACCCATTATGCTTATTGGATAGTCTTCTTCCAAACCTTAGGCTGGTGCCGAACGGTAGGGAGGGAAGAAAACCAATTGGCCTAAAGGGGTGTACAGAAGGTAATGACCAAAGACATATAAAGGGATTTGGAGATGTGGCAAAGAATTATACGGTTATAGTTGTGAATCTGGATAATGGTAGAGGCATTACTAGGAATACCAGAATACCCCACCGAAACATTTCAATGTTTCAATTTCACTGTGTAATGTTAAAAGAAAACTGATTTCCCCATAAGATACTTACTCCAGGGTATGTATTTACCAGGTATGATTCTCACATCTGTATGGTTTTGCAGATGATGAGTGGGAGTAAGTTATTGGGAATTAGGTGACCATCCTCATTATATCGGGATTCGTTGTAATTGGTGATATTTAAGGAAGCCACCTGGGTTGTTTGCCGGTCGGCAAATATTTTAGTTTTGAATATCCGTTGTTATGCACCAATTTCAAATTAATATATCTGTACGTCTATTTTTCATAGAGTGAGATATACCTTTTGATATTATGTCGATGACATTTACCTATATCAGTGGATGGTTAGGTAAGGAGCATTAAACAGCGGTGTAATTCTTCTTAACCATAAGTACAGTTTTCAACCTACGACACATAGTGAAAGAGTTGTTAGACTCAGCGGACTTATACAGAGTATTGTATGTTGTCCAGTGTCCATTAGGACAGAGGGGTTGGTCCTCATACTATATTCCGTTTACTTTTAACTACTCTAATTCTTAGACATGTGTTTCGTAGAAACACAGGGTCCGAGTTTTGAGGAGTTATTGGTATAAGAATAGAGTAGAGAACCAGGTATTGCGAGTATCGGGATTCTTCAAGGTGATCGAAGATGTAGATACTTGTATATGGTATTCAGTTGATAGTAATGAGAACTTGCTTCTCCTTCAGGTTACTCATAATTGGAAGCATTCCTAAGTTGGGTAACGCTGATCGGCCTCCTTCCATTTAGTTGACATGCACTGGAGACAGCTGCATGATTTGAATCTGGTTCAATTAAATCAGTGCCTCTGTTTCTATATTGGATATAGAACAGTTCATATCTTGACATTGTTAAGGTACGGGGAGTTGTCCGGCTTATGCTTAAAACCAGACTCCGGACAACTAAAGGCACGTTTCTGTAATGGCTGTTTGTGGGTTGACCCAGGCTATGACGAGGGTTGATTTTCTACCATCTGGAAGATCAATAGTGATATTGTTCTTAACTCGCCACATTTTAAAAAGAAATGGTTATTTTCAGAAAACAGTAGTGGGAGTATGGTAGAACTGGAAGCAATTCCAGAACCGCAAACGATTACTGAAGATTTGATAAGGAACCTAAAAATTCAATCTGATTTGACATTCCATTGGCCACTCCGCAGATAAGGTGGGTAACTTCAGGCACCCGAGAGGTACTCCGGTAGCCTCAAGGACGGTGACAGGGAAGTTCTTGTTTACCCACACTTGCCATTGTTGTTGTTCCAGGCTGCGAGACCCGGCAGGAGGATGAGTATAGCGTCGTTCTAAACTAGCTTTAGAAGTGCGCGTCTATATGACTCTGCCGGAGGGTTGTCGTAGTCAGTGGGAGCAGCGGAAGCATTGGTGGACAGGTAGCTTATGTCTATTTATAGACTAAAGCAGATACAGCGGAGATAGATCATCTATTTCTGATATGACAGTCATAGGTTTGACTTCATCAGAATAGGGGATGGATCTGTTGAGAAGGTAGTAGGGTGTGATGTCATGGTATTTGGATGACATACGCAGAGTAGGAAGTGACATTCCTATACTACGATCGGTTATACTTTAGTCGTCACACAGTGTTTTCTCCACAAGGGACTTGGACACAATATCAGACATACTGGTTACTAGATCTATGGTTTTAGATCTAGATTTGGGTGGTTTCCCAATCAGGGTACTTTGACAGCATTCTAAGAGTATTTAGAATGGACGACTCCTGGCACGGTAGTGTACCTGCAGTTGATGGAGTCGCCCTCTCTAAAGGTGTCTTACAGACTAAAGGGGAGAGGGATACGCATGATTGACAGATCACTTGCTTAGGCAATTGAGTCAATTATGAGATGTCAAGTACCACACCAGATGTTGTTCTTGCACTAGATGCAATAAGTTGATATTGATCCAATCCTGGAGGAACAGTCAGAAGCAGTTTTAGAACATAAGTGAATGTTCTAGGGATATGATAACGGCTGCCTCCTTTAGGAGACGGTTATCACTCCAGGCTTCCAAGGTGACATGGACGACAAGGAGGTTGTCAGAGTTATAGTTCTCCCTCTGACGAGGGACAGTATTCTGGACAGGTGATCCAGGCAGATACTGAGGGAGGCATGGCGCAGGATACTGATTAAGTTCAGTTGACGATACATTCTAAGAAGTTTGGATTTGGAGTTCATTTATGAACTAGGTCCCATCAGACATCCAGACATTCCAAGACATGTATTGCTCATTTCGGGAGATGGTTTTCTCCGCGAACTTGAGATATAGAGAGACATAGAAAGAAACATCTAGGCGGATCCACTCACTGAGGCTTTTCCTCGAACGCAATAGTTTCGCAAACAAGCTTTGTGAGACTAACTAGTAGAGGAGTTGGGTGTTCGGTATCACACGGGCTGTGAGTATGCGACATCGCAATAATTAGCCTTGAGTGCAAGTGGGAGATTGTTGGAGATAGTGCCCTCAGAGTCAATTATTAGATCACAGGCACGTGATTGCAATGATTGAGGGAAGACCTATCCCGGTAGAACAGTCTTACTCGAGATGATAGTATGCTATCTGGTTTACCTTTATCATCGTGTACTGCTTTAGGTGACCTAACAGGTCGCTATTGCACGTTGATAGAGCCCCTAGGATTCTTGCTTGACTGCCAGCAGTATGAGGGCGATCATATAAGTGAGAGATGGAGTCTATTAGCACATCCTTAAAAGGTCCCTAGTCGTGGGAGTTTCGAGACAGGGCATCGATTCTCCAGAGTAGACTAGTGTATACAGTCGAGACCCCGACGAGGGGCGGTGGCCGGTCTCACAGGCCACTGGTGTCAGTTGGTTCACCTAAGATGTATACAGGTGCTCATTGGGTTATGAGTACACCGGACAGGACTCGCCGGGAACCTCCTAGTTGGGATTATACCAGACGTCAGATAGCAGTTCCCAGGTGACATGTGTACAGGTTAGTTCATCGACCTGAGATCGTCATTTGTCTCGTGTGAGTTCCCACTGTGCTTTGATTACTACCCTACCACGGCTCAAAGGAGTCGTGCAAACAGGTTTTAGTTGGGTACAGTCCCGAGCCACATGGAGGCAGTGAGCGGATCTGCAGGGGTTCGTCTCTCCCGGTATTGGGGGTGAGGTCGCGCTGTGTCTAGGAGAGCCATTACGCAAAGCCCTCGGCCGAGGCAGGAGATTTACTGGTAGGTATTCCAGTAGTATCTCAGGGCGTTCTGGGCTACACTCCGACACGACTTGTACCGCCTTTGGGGGTCTGACTTTTACCAACCCCCTAGGCCCGACATGCGATCCTCATAGACGAACGGACCGGACTGTACGGATATTGTCACTGACAGGCTCAGTAGGGTGTCAGGATGAGTTCGCTCATCGACGTCCCTTTTGGTCAATAGCTGGTGGCCCGTCACGTATTGGCTAATACCTCTGACGTGCTAGTGGTTAAATCCACAGCCATTGTATTGACGAGTCTTTAGAGTCCACCACACTTTCAGTTACTCAGCTTTCGGGCGAAACGCTGTAGAGGCCGTATGGAGATATGGCAGGGTCCGATCAGATACGTGCGGTATTGCACGGATCAGGATCGGACGGTTAGTACTAGTGGCCGTATAAGTATATGGCAAGGTTCGATCGGATACGTGCGGTATTGCACGGATCAGGATCGGACGGATATTACTAGCCGGCTTTGGTTTAAGCCGGATCCTAGTTTAGTACAGTGTAGATTTTGTCTCATTGCATTTGTATCCGGTCGGAATACAGATGCGGGTGTGTATGCACAGTATCGGGGTTTTCCTGTAATTTATTACGGGACCAGTTTTCTGGAGTTGCCAGTTTGCATTCCGTTCCGGCCGGTTTTCCTTTGTTCTTTCCCGGCCGGACTTTTCCGATGGAGGGGGTTATTTGCAATTGTGCAAATAACATTTGAGGAGGGGGTTTCTTGCACTTGTCTTCATTATGATAGGATTAGAATCTTTCATCCATACTTTTGCATTAATGAGGTTAAGGTGTGAATAGAAGTGAAGTATGGTTGATGTTTATGGATGTGGTCACCCTTCTCTTTATCCTACACTCACCTCCCTTAGTTGATTACTCCCACTATTTCCCTCTTGATTTGGCCGGCCACTTGTGTAGGAGAGATGAGGGATTTTCTTTTGGTGAAATGGGAAATTTATCATCTCATTTGGTTACTCCAAAGTTCATCTCCATTTCATTCTTCACTTCCCTCCATCCAAAGGCAACTCCATTACCCCATATGAGACAAGCATCATCTACACTACATTCTACAGCAAACCTTGGGCACGTCGACTAGCCAGCTTCGTGCCCGAGTTGCCTCGGTATTGAGGTGGGAGCCCGTAAAAGATACAGACGATGTGGTGCCCTTCCGGCAAGGAGGCGACGACCGGAGTTTCCGCGGGAGATCGGGACGATGACGAGAAGACCGGAGGACTCGGATCACTCGGTATATCTCTCACCCTTTCTCTTGTTAGCTAGTATCGGTTAATGGTTTCGATCCGGGTAATTGTCCGCGGTAGCGCCAGTTTCCAAGTAAGGAAAATTTTGATTCCGCATTTTGGCCTCGGATAGAGAGCCGGGGCGCTGCCGGGGCGCAACAGTTCTTATATTGGTGTTTTGTGATTTTAAGGATTGTTTGTGTCTACCCAGAATTTCTAGAGAACAAAATTTGTTTTTGAGGTGGTTACAAATCCGTATTTTGATCGATTTTCTGTAGACTTTGGCTAATGGGTTATATCTGTGATGTGATATATGTATTGAATGTCTGTTAATCGCTATACGTCGATTAGTGGGGGTTATACATATATGTAATCTGTAATGTTGATGGTTTGTGTATATGAATTCGTTGGATTGTCGCGGATGAATAGCCGGGGGGTTGTGAGATGAGAGTTTTCTTTATCTTTCAATTCATGTAATATGTAATTTGATGTAATATTATTTGTATGTCCGCACACCCGGGATAAGGTTGTATCTGCCATTGTATAATTTCTTTTTACTGTTTTTGCTCCTAGGATAGACCCAAGGAGGGGTGCACAAACTACCGGGTACCTCGAAGTGCCGAGTGGCCTACTCACGTTGTTAAGGGAGGTTGCTTCACTTCGGGTATTTGGCGAGTAGTTTGCCGCACCCGTAGGGGTCTAGGGTGGGGTATTTGGCTATTCATCGCGACCGTGTAATCTGTCTTTCGTTGCAGGCTCGAACGAAATGCAGATTCCTAGTATATCCAAAGTGTTCATCTGTGATCTGGAATGGCTATCATTGCATCTGACGAATGTGTATATATCTATATATGATATCTATTTAGGCGTTGCTTATGTTTTGCATCCGCGCTAGTCCAGCCTCCGCTCTGTCGTTAGTTAAGTAACCTAACGGGTGATGACGGGACCCCGTGGCGAATGCGGATGGCATAAGCGTACGTCATATTTTCGTTGTTTTCTACAATGGTAGGATTAATTAATGGGACGCATTAAATTAATGCAAGAAAAGAAACCTAAAAGACGTTGTTGGAACAATTTTCAAAAAGTTGTTATTGTAAGGACGTTCTCTTTTGTTTTGCATAGAGGTATTCGGTTATGAATGCCCAGCACCTCATTCGACGAGGCAAGGGCCGAGATCCCTTCATCGGGAGTGACCCCTTGGACAAAAGTTTGCGTCAGGGTAATAACTTCACTATAGTCGATTATTCTTGCTTTGCATTGAGGTATTCAGTTTAGAATATCCTGCACCTCATTCGACGAGGAAAAAGCCGAGATCCCTTCACAGGGAGTGACCTCTTTAGCAAAAGTTTTCGCCACTATATTTTCAAAAAGGCAATCATGTTCCTTCAACGATATCAAGTTCAATACGTTAACGAGTTTTTCGCCAAAAACCCAGCCGTAGCCCTCCGTCATTTCGGATTGGTATTATTTAGTATTCGTGCTGCGTTTGTTGACCTAGTCAAGGCGTAGTGAACGGTAGCTAGATGATATTTTTCTGTGCATTGCAAATGGGATTGGTTAGGACAGTCGTGCGGCCTTGTTGACCTAGTCAAGGGAACATACGAGTGGGTCTAATGCAATCAGGATAATGACGGGTAGAACTTGACTAACGGTTTATGGTTTGTTGACCTAGTCAAGGTCATAAACCGTTAGGGGCAAAAACCACATCGGGAGTTTCTAAAGAAACTGAAACTTGCAGATTTAGCATACCCTCTGGAGTGTGATGACTAGAGTGGATTCCATCTAGGTCATCACTGTTAGTTATGTATATGCCCTAGAGGCCATTGTTGTACATATGATGTATATTATAATGGATGCTTGGATATATATAGAGATGACTTTCTTGCTCGTCATGATAGTATGCTATTTGGTTTCACTTTATCTTAACATGTTGACTTGTATTGGTTTACTGTTTTTCTCTCACATCTTGATAAAGCCCTTAGGATCTGTACTCGACTACTGGGACTATGATGAGATCATACTAGTGGGGCCATGGTAGTCGATGAGTACATCCTATAACTGTTCCTAGTCGAGGGTATATCGAGACAGGGCATCGATACACCAGAGTAGACTAGCGTATACGCATCTTGACCCATATAATGGGTGATGGATGATCCCATATCCATCGGTGTTTGACATCAGAGATGGTGTACGGGTGCTCAGTGGAGACTGGGTACACTGGACGGACTCGCCGAGAACTCCCAGATGGTGATATACCACACGTCAGATGGCAGTTCTCCGGTGACACTGATACAGGGTAGTCTGTAGACCCGAGATCGTCATAGAGTCTTGTGTGATTCCCACTGTGCTTTGATTTCCACCTTACCACGTCCAAGAGGGCGTGCAAAACGGTGGCTTTTGGGTACAGTCCCGAATTACATGGAGGCAATGAGCGATAGGAGGGGATTCGTCTCTCCCGGTATAGGGAGTTGATGTTGTGTTGTGTTCGATTGGCTATAACTGGAAGTCCCTGGCCAGGGCTGATATAGAGATTTACTGGTAAGTGTTACTAGTAGTTTCTCGACCCGTTATGAGCCATACATCGACACGACTTATCGGTTACTGGGGTCTGACGTATACCACCCCTAGACTTGATATGCAACATATCAGACGAACAGACCGGACTGTACGGGAGTGTTACTGATTGGATTCACAGGAGAACGCACAGACTAGCTTGTTGATCTTCTGATCGCTCAATACCTGGGTGGCTGTTACGTTTAGCTGACTGCTTGCAGCTTGTGGGTGTTTGATATGATCATCACCTGCTACCGGCGTATTGACGATTCTTTAGAGTCCTACACAGAGGTTTCTTGGCTCAGGCGAAACGGAGTAGAGGCACATATGTGATATGTGCAGAACCGAGGATAATGCGATATGAGATACCGTATTATATTCTCGCGATATTTAGATATGAACCGGGACATCGGATCAAGTGTTGATTCGATGAATCGGTACATGATATATTAGTCGGTAATATTCGATATAGCCGGATCATCGAATCAAGTGTTGATTTGATGATTTAATGTATAATAATATATATATGATATATTGTATTACATTATCTGATATTGGCTCGCTTTATTATTTCATTTTCTCACTGGATGATACATTGATATATATGCGATATATGTTAATTGTATTATTTTCTTTTGCTGCAAATATATAATATATATGTGATATATATTATTGTGACATGATATGATTTATTATTAAACATGTTTAAGGATGATTAAATGAGGTTAGGGTTTGATTAGGGTTAGTTGCTTCTTGCACTTTCTAGAAGCTTTTTCTTTTGTCATGGTTAAGATATTTGTTGATGACTCATTGCTAACCCAACCAAACCCTAACTCTAGTTTATTCTCTACAAACTATTAGCCACTCATCCTTGACCATGGTTGATACATCAATCATATACTTTTATTTTCTATTCATCACAAAAGGAATTATCATTTCCATTATCATCTTCTTCTCTCTTGATTTTGAGCTCACTAGAAATTCATTTTGTAATGATAAATTATGAGAAAATGATTTAAAAAGAAAGCATAAATACTACTCTCTCATCCTCATCTCATCTAGCCCATGAGATTAGTGTGTTCGTCTCTTTAGAGTGAGAAAGCTTGAGTTATTGATACTTCGACGTAGATCATCGGAGATTTGGAACACTTCAAGCTAGCATGGATCGTTCGAGTCGTGGAGCCTCTCTTGAGTCCGGGAGATCGTGGATCGCGGCGAAGGGAGTTCTACTCGGAGCTTATGAAGCGAAGGAGCGGACTACAAAGGTTGTAATCCCTCACACTTAGCTTAAAAGATGTAATCTTGTATGCTTAACCCTAATTATCTAGCAAAGATCCTATCTTTGGGTTGTTCGGCACATGTAAAATTTTATTCATTCATGTTTGATGCTATATGAACCTTCACTAGTGTGCCTAGGAACCCTGCAGTGGTATCAGAGCCTAGCTAGAGCATTAGGCGACGTGTTTACGAAGTTAAAACTCCGATCGAACCCGAACCGACAAAATTTACCCCCTCTCTGGAAATTTTTCAAAATCTAGGATTTTTCTGAATTAAAAATACCTAAAAAAATCAGCAGGGAATTATAAGAATTACCATGAAACACGGGCCCACAACTCCACTAAACCGCGGCGGAACCGCGGCGAAAACATGGTTTCCGCGGCGGAATTTTGGAATTGTGACACGTGGCTTTCATGGTAATATCCGTAGGTGCTTGTTGATGCTTCTGGGTATTTTTAAAAGTGATTCAAGTGTTGTTTAATCTGGGGTTTATTTTGTAATCGTCGATTCGATCGGAAAATTTAAATTCGTTTTATTTCCGGATATTTAGAAACTGTTAAACTATTTGAACGGATATCATTAACCCACTTTATCCCGGCACGGCAAACTTTCAAGTGTTGAATTTTTATCGGGTTTAAATCTTTCGGAGAAATTGTACAAGTTAAGCGGTGGACCCTCTAGAAGACAACAAACCTTAACTCGATTATGTGACCGTCTTGAACTGCTTTTTGAACCTTCGGGTTTGGGGCAGTACGGCGTGCCACATGTGAGGCGTTGGCTTGACCCTTCTACGGCTGGATCACTGGTTCTGTGATATATTCTGGGATTATTTGAACTTCGCTCAAGTGTTGAGCACTTTAGGAAATTTTGGGTATTTGATTATCTGTTCGAAAAGTTTAATACTATCTATTTATCTTGAATGTGATACAATATGTGGAATTCATAGAGTTAGGCATGAAATGCGAAGTATATGATATTTCGGATTTACGATGTCTAAAGTGATTGTGGATTCCAAATGTTGTAGTTTTACACTTTTTTTTCTGTGACCGTAAGTGTAATATGTGACATCGCCGGTTTCGTTGCTATATGTCAACGACAATTGGGATGCGCATATTTACTTACGTTGATGATATGTGATATTATGTGTTGCTGTGATATGCTATATTGGATCGTCGCGTTCAGAATAGCCGGGGGTTTTATGTGAGATGAGGGTTTTTATTTTCATTCATGTAATATTCATTTGTAATGTAATATTCTTTTATTTGGGGCACTTCCAGGTTGAGGTTGATGTCACCAGTGTATATTATTTACTTTTCCGCATTAGGTAGACCCAAGGAGGGGAGCACAAGTAACCGGGTTCTAGGGTCCAGTGGGAGGCCATCTCGAGGAGTCGAGACCAGGTCTCCTAACCCTAGAATTGGCAGTGTTACTTGCCGCTCTCGTAGGGGTCTTGGGATGTGGGTTTGGCTATTCGTCGCGACCGTGGAATCCGTGTTTTATACAGGCTCGTATTGAAAACACGGACGTCCTAGTATATCCAATATTTCATATATGTTCTTCTGCTGCAATGTTCTGTGATGAGATCATATTACTGCCTGAGACGAATGCTTATACTATATATATATATATATATATATATATATATGCTGATATATAAATATTACTGCTTTCGTTTCTTCTGTGATGCTTAGGAAGCATAAGCTGATGGGATTTTATTAATGAGATTAATAAAAAGAAAAGAAACCTAAAGATGTTGTGGAATCAAAACTTTATAAAAAGGGTAGCTACAGTTTTGCTTTGCACAGCGGTATATATGATATGCCCTGCACCTTATTCGATGAGGAAAAAGCCGAGATCCTTTCACCGGGAGTGACCTCTTTAGCGAAACTGGCAGATGCTACAAAACTCGGTTTGTCTTTTGATTGCTTTTAGAGTTTTTCTTTGCACAGCGGTATATATGATATATCCTGCACCTTATTCGATGAGGAAAGGGCCGACGATCCCTTCACCGGGAGTGACCCCTTTAGCGAAACTAAGAAAAGCCTCAAAAACACTCCTTTTCAAAAACTACTCGATTCTACGACGATATCAAGTTCATTACGCTCAGGGTTTTCTGAAAAACCTGTGTAGCCCTCCGTCATTTCAGATAAAGACTAGTTAGTATTCGTTCTACGTTTGTTGACTATGTTAAGGCGTAGTGTGCGGTAGCTAATCAGTACTTATCTGCTAAAACATGAGATGTAATTGGATTAGGATAGTTGTAAGACTTTGTTGACTATGTTAAGGGTCGTGCAGGTGGATTTAATTCAATCGGGAAATGACGGGTTGAACTTGGCTAGCAATTATGATTTGTTGACTATGTTAAGGTCATAAATTGGTAGGGGCAAAATATTATCTGGAATTTCAAGTGTTGAAATTTGCAATGAGATTGCATACCTTCTATGAGATAGTTGGATCCCGATACCCACTGCGAGTAAGAGTTACTCCTGGGAGAGTTTTACACAGGACAATTAGTCGATCAAGTAGGTGTCTAGAAAAGTGTTAACGAGGTTACGCCTCTGGGAAAATGAGGTTTACTTTAATTAGGTTCGTGCGAAAGCACGGGGAACCTCCCTCAAAGCACCGACACTGATCTGGCTGAAAGATTGACGAAATTGTAGGGTGTAATTAATCCCGGCTAATCTTACCTTTTAGAGTTTGAAGGTAGATTTGATAAAAACAGTGGGAGACATCCTGATTAGATAAGATAATAACCAATCTAATCTTGCAAGAGCATACGCTAAAGTGTTTTCTTCTCTCTCTCTCCAGGTAGCGACCATGTCAGGCCATAATCAAGATAATAATATGAATGTATTGACTGAACCCGATTATTGTACTGAGCAAGGGAACGTTGGACCCGTTCTATCTTATAAGAGTTATAAGACTGAACACGAAACAGGAGAATATCTGGATTCTCACACCGCCCAAAAGAACATGCATGTTGATGCATCTTCTTCTGGTGTGTTAGTTATTGAGAACTGTTTCTCAGTTCACCCTATGTCCTGGGTATTGGATACCGGATCAGGATCCCATATATGTAAATTGTTACATGGGCTACGAAAAGGTAGAGAACTGGGAAAAGGTGATCATTCCGTTCAAGTAGGGAACGGTGCAAGTATTGTAGCCAAAGCAGTTGGCGAATATCACCTTGTATTACCAAGTCGTAATACACTGATTCTAAATGAGTGCTATTATATACCGAACATGATGTGAAATATTATATCAGTTTCTTTATTAAGTAAAGAAGGATATAATTTTGTAGTAAAGGATAATGTTATGAACATATTCCTAGATCAAAAGTTGATTGCATCAGGCTCGTTACATATTGGTATATTCATTCTGAATCAGAATACAGTCCTGAATATACAAAACACACACAAGAGGAAAAGTTCATATATGAACGAATCCTACTTGTGGCATTGTAGACTTAGTCATATCAATGCGACACGACTGGCTAAGTTACATAAGGATGGTTATTTGAATCCGTTCGAATTTTCATCTTAGGATACTTGCCATTCATGTCTCAAAGGAAAAATGACCAAAGCTCCGTTTAGTGAACACGGAGAAAGAGTTACTGAACTCTTAAGACTAATACATAGTGATGTATGCGGTCCCATATCTACGCATGCCAGGAACGGTTCTTCCTACTTCATTACATTCACTGACGATCTCTCTAGATTCGGACATGTGTTCTTGATGAAACACAAGTCTGAAGCTTTTGAGAAATTCAGAGAATATAAGCACGAAGTAGAGAACCAAATGGGCAAAAGTATTAAGATTCTTCGATCTGATCGAGGAGGTGAATACTTAAGTAGTGAGTTCCTAGATTATCTAAGAGAGAATGGGATTCTCTCTCAGCTTACTCCTCCTTATACACCACAGCACAATGGTGTATCTGAGCGGAGGAATCGCACCCTATTAGATATGGTGCGCTCGATGATGAGTACAGCTGAGTTACTTATTTCCTTCTGGGGGTATGCACTGGAGACAGCAGCATACCTATTGAATCAAGTTCCGTCTAAATCTGTGCCTACCACACCATATGAGATATGGAGTGGAAAGAGACCATATTTTAAATGAGTTAAGATATGGGGTTGTCCGGCCTATGTCAAAAGACAAAATCCAGACAAACTCGAGGCACGATCGGTTCTTTGCAAATTTATGGGATATCCTAAGAATTCCTAAGGATATTTTTTCTACCATGCTGAAGAACAAAAAGTGTTTGTTTCTCAATATGCCACCTTTTTGGAAAAGGAATTTCTTGAAAAAAAAATTAGTGGCAAAGAAGTAGAACTGGAAGAGGTTCCAGAAACAAAAATTGCAACTGAAGATTTAGTGGAACCAGAGCATTCAGTAGTACCCGACGAACCCCAGCCTCTCCGCCAATCTATTAGGGTTTCTCGTCCACCTGAGAGATACTACGGTTTTCTCATTGATGGTGGAAGCGAGGATTGCATCATGGAAGATGATGACCCGACTAGTTTCGAGCAGGCCATCACGAGTAGTGACTCTGTGAAATGGCTGGATGCAATGCGATCTGAGATGGAATCCATGTACACCAATAAAGTATGGATTTTGGAAAATGCTCCTGAAGGGGTAAAACCCATAGGGAGCAAGTGGATCTTTAAAAAGAAATTTGGTGTAGATGGAAAAGTTGAGACTTTCAAAGCTAGACTTGTAGCAAAGCGTTTTCGTCAACGACCAGATGTGGATTATGACGAAACCTTTTCTCCAGTGGCTATGCTTAAGTCCATCCGGATCTTACTTGCCATTGCTGCATACCATGACTACGAAATCTGGCAAATGGATGTTAAGACCGCCTTTCTAAACGGTGATTTAGAAGAGAGCGTGTACATGACTCAGCCAGAGGGCTTCGTAGATAGTGGGAGCAGCGGAAAGGTGTGCAAGCTGCTTAAATCCATTTATGGGTTAAAACAAGCATCGCGGAGTTGGAACATCTGTTTTGATGTTGTAGTCAAAGAGTTTGACTTCATCAAAAATATAGATGAACCTTGTATCTATAAGAAGGTAGCAGAGGGTAAGGTTGTCTTCCTCGTATTGTACGTGGATGGTATACTCTTGATAGGAAATGATATTCCTATGCTGCAATCAGTCAAGCTCTTTTTATCACAGAGATTCTCAATGAAAGATCTAGGTGATGCCTCCTGCATATTGGGAATCATGATCTATAGAGATAGATCTAAACGGATACTGGGATTGTCCCAATCCAGGTACATTGACACCATACTAAAGAGGTTTAGTATGGAAGAATCCAAGCGTGGGAACCAACCCACGATCTCTGGACTCACTCTCTCCAAAGAGATGTCTCCCAAGAGTGATTTGGAGAGAGCTCGCATGCAAGGGATACCCTATGCTTCGGCAGTAGGCTCTATCATGTATGCGATGCTATGTACCAGACCCGATGTAGCATACTCACTAAGTGTAGTGAGTCGGTATCAAGCAGATCCTGGAGAGAGTCACTGGATAGCTGTGAAGAACATTCTCAAGTACTTACGAAGGACTAAGGAGATGTTCTTGGTGTATGGTAACGGAGAACTCCAGGTGGAGTCCTTTACCGATTCCAGCTTCCAAAGTGATAAGGACGACTCTAAGTCGCACTCGGGTTTTGTCTTTACCCTCAATGGAGGGGCGGTATGTTGGAAGAGTTCCAAACAGGATGCCGTTGCAGACTCGACGATGGAGGCTGAATACATCGCTGCCAACGATGCTGCCAAAGAGGCTGTCTGGATCAAGAAGTTCATTAGTGAACTTGGTGTGGTTCCATCCATTGAGCATCCAATACCTCTGTATTGTGATAACAATGGAGCTGTGGCTTTGGCCAAGGAACCCAGATTCCATCAGAAGTCCAGACATATTCTGAGGCGGTATCACCTGATCAGGGAGATAGTTGATCGCCGGGAGATCGAGGTCAGGAGAGTAGATACGAAGGACAACACTGCGGATCCATTCACGAAGGCTATTCCCCAGATACAGTTTGAGAGATTATTCGGGATGCTAGGTATGAGATACTACAGCAGCTGGCCTTAGTGCAAGTGGGAGATTGTTAGTTATGTATATGCCCTAGAGGCCATTGTTGTACATATGATGTATATTATAATGGATGCTTGGATATATATAGAGATGACTTTCTTGCTCGTCATGATAGTATGCTATTTGGTTTCACTTTATCTTAACATGTTGACTTGTATTGGTTTACTGTTTTTCTCTCACATGTTGATAAAGCCCTTAGGATCTGTACTCGACTACTGGGACTATGATGAGATCATACTAGTGGGGCATGGTAGTCGATGAGTACATTCTATAACTGTTCCTAGTCGAGGGTATATCGAGACAGGGCATCGATACACCAGAGTAGACTAGCGTATACGCATCTTGACCCATATGATGGGCGATGGACGATCCCATATCCATCGGTGTTTGACATCAGAGATGGTGTACGGGTGCTCAGTGGAGACTGGGTACACTGGACGGACTCGCCGAGAACTCCCAGATGGTGATATACCACACGTCAGATGGCAGTTCTCCGGTGACACTGGTACAGGGTAGTCTGTAGACCCGAGATCGTCATAGAGTCTTGTGTGATTCCCACTGTGCTTTGATTTCCACCTTACCACGTCCAAGAGGGCATGCAAAACGGTGGCTTTTGGGTACAGTCCCGAATCACATGGAGGCAATGAGCGATAGGAGGGGATTCGTCTCTCCCGGTATAGGGAGTTGATGTTGTGCTGTGTTCGATTGGCTATAACTGGAAGTCCCTAGCCAGGGCTGAATAGAGATTTACTGGTAAGTGTTACGAGTAGTTTCTCGACCCGTTATGAGCCATACATCGACACGACTTATCGGTTACTGGGGTCTGACGTATACCACCCCTAGACTTGATATGCAACATATCAGACGAACAGACCGGACTGTACGGGAGTGTTACTGATTAGATTCACAGGAGAACGCACAGGCTAGCTTGTTGATCTTCTGATCGCTCAATACGTGGGTGGCTGTTACGTTTAGCTGACCGCTTGCAGCTTGTGGGTGTTTGATATGATCATCACCTGCTACCGGCGTATTGAAGATTCTTTAGAGTCCTACACAGAGGTTTCTTGGCTTAGGCGAAACGGAGTAGAGGCACATATGTGATATGTGCAAGACCGAGGATAATGCGATATGAGATACTGTATTATATTCTCGCGGTATTTAGATATGAACCGGGACATCGGATCAAGTGTTGATTCGATGAATCGGTACATGATATATTAGTCGGTAATATTCGATATAGCCGGATCATCGAATCAAGTGTTGATTTGATGATTTAATGTATAATAATATATATATGATATATTGTATTACATTATCTGATATTGGCTCGCTTTATTATTTCATTTTCTCACTGGATGATACATTGATATATATGCGATATATGTTAATTGTATTATTTTCTTTTGCTGCAAATATATAATATATATGTGATATATATTATTGTGACATGATATGATTTATTATTAAACATATTTAAGGATGATTAAATGAGGTTAGGGTTTGATTAGGGTTAGTTGCTTCTTGCACTTTCTAGAAGCTTTTTCTTTTGTCATGGTTAAGATATTTGTTGATGACTCATTGCTAACCCAACCAAACCCTAACTCTAGTTTATTCTCTACAAACTATTAGCCACTCATCCTTGACCATGGTTGATACATCAATCATATACTTTTATTTTCTATTCATCACAAAAGGAATTATCATTTCCATTATCATCTTCTTCTCTCTTGATTTTGAGCTCACTAGAAATTCATTTTGTGATGATAAATTATGAGAAAATGATTTAAAAAGAAAGCATAAATACTACTCTCTCATCCTCATCTCATCTAGCCCATGAGATTAGTGTGTTCGTCTCTTTAGAGTGAGAAAGCTTGAGTTATTGATACTTCGACGTAGATCATCGGAGATTTAGAACACTTCAAGCTAGCATGGATCGTTCGAGTCGTGGAGCCTCTCTTGAGTCCGGGAGATTGTGGATCGCGGCGAAGGG
The DNA here is from genome assembly GCA_030015575.1 of Agapanthus africanus. Taxonomy (NCBI): domain Eukaryota; kingdom Viridiplantae; phylum Streptophyta; class Magnoliopsida; order Asparagales; family Amaryllidaceae; genus Agapanthus; species Agapanthus africanus. Next base: position 246,536,711 of record CM057343.1, on the reverse strand, counting down.
GCTTCTACTCGGAGCTTATGAAGCGAAGGAGCGGACTACAAAGGTTGTAATCCCTCACACTTAGCTTAAAAGATGTAATCTTGTATGCTTAACCCTAATTATCTAGCAAAGATCCTGTCTTTGGGTTGTTCGGCACATGTAAAATTTTATTCATGCATGTTTGATGCTATATGAACCTTCACTAGTGTGCCTAGGAACCCTGCAATCACATAATGATAGTTGGATCCTGATCCTACTGATGAGTTGGATTACTCTCGGGAGATTATTTCACTTAACAATCAATGCTATAAACCAAGTAGGTGTCTAGAACGGTGTTAGCGGGGCTACGCCTCTAGGGAAAAGAGGTTACTTAATTAAAGAACTTCGCGAAAGCGTTGGAAAACCTCCCTCGAAGTACCAACACTAGCCTGGCTGAAAAGTTAAGCAAGTATTGTGACGTGCGATTAATCCTGACTAGTTCTTCTTTTAAGGTTTGAAGAAGAATTTGAGGAAACAGTGGGAGCCATCCTGGTTAGATAAACTAATAAACCAATCTAATCTTGCAAGAGCGCACGCTGAGTGTTTCTTTTCTCTCTCTCCAGGTAGCAACCATTTCACGCCCTAATCAAGATAATAAAATGTATCGCTTGACCGATCCGAATTCTTATTCGTGGCTGGGGAACATTGGTTCGGCTCTAACTTGTGACAATAGTCATAAGTTTGAGCAAGGAAAAGAGGATTGTATAGATTCCAAGGATACCCAGTTGAAGAAGAAGCATGGTTTTGCATCTACTTCAGGTGTTCTTGTAATTGAGAACTGCTTTACGGTCAGCCCTACCTCCTGGGTACTTAATACTGGATCAGGATCTTATATCTGTAATTTATTGCAGGGGCTGAGAAAAAGTAGGAAAGTTGCACCTGGTGATATGTCTCTCAGAGTAGTGAACGGAGCACAAGTAAATGCTGCAGCCGTCGGTGAATATCACCTAGTATTGCCAAATGGAAATACTATGATTTTGAACGATTGCTACTATGTACCTTCCATGGTTTGCAACATCATATCAGTTTCTTTACTTGATAAAGATGGATATAACTTTGTTCTTGATAGAAATATCATAAACATTTACCTTCATAAGGTACTGATTGCAGAAGGTACACTGTGTAATGGTATCTACGTTCTAAATCAGAATACAGTTCTCAATGTACAAAACACACGCAAGAGGAAGAATTCAGATACGAATGAATCCTACTTATGGCATTGTAGACTTGGTCATATCGGAGAGAAAAGACTAAGTAAGTTGCATAAAGATGGACTCTTGAATGCGTTCGAGTTTTTATCTTATGAAACTTGTCAGTCTTGTCTCAAAGGGAAAATGACCAAATCTCCATTCACCGGACATGGAGAAAGAGCAACAGAGCTCTTGGGACTCATACACAGTGATGTATGTGGTCCGATGTCTATACATGCAAGGGGTGGGTTCTCGTACTTCATCACATTCACTGACGATCTCTCTAGATTCGGATATGTGTATCTTATGAAACACAAATCTGAAGCTTTTGAGAAATTCAAGGAATTCAGAAACGAAGTAGAGAACCAGACTGGCAAAAGCATCAAAATCCTCCGGTCTGATAGAGGAGGAGAGTACTTAAGCACGGAATTCCTAGATTACTTAAAAGAGAATGGTATTCTATCTTAGCTTACTCCTCCTTATACACCACAGCACAACGGTGTATCGGAGCGGAGGAATCGTACCCTATTGGATATGGTTCGCTCCATGATGAGTAGTGCCGAGTTACCTCTTTCATTTTGGGGATATGCGCTTTTGACAGCAGCATATCTATTGAATGATGTTCCTTCCAAATCAGTGCCTAAGACTCCGTTCGAGATATAGAATGGAAAAAGGCCATATCTTAAAAGATTTAAGATATGGGGTTGTCCGGCTTATGTTAAAACGCATAAACCGGATAAACTAAAGGCACGGTCAGTTTTATGTAAGTTTGTGGGATATCCAAAGAATGGTTATGGATATCTATTCTACCACACCGAGGAACAAAAGGTGTTTGTTGCTCAGCATGCCGTTTTCTTAGAAATGGAGTTTCTTGCAAAAGAAATCAGTGGGAGCATGGTAGAATTGGAAGAAATTCAGCGACCACAAACTGAAACTGAAGATTTGACAGAACCTCAGGATTCAATAGCCCCAAACGAACCTCAGCCACTCCGCAGATCTGGTAGGATTTCTCATCCGCCCGAGAGATACTACGGTTTTCTCATAGACGGGGATCGAGAGGATTGCATCTTGGAAGAAGATGACCCTACCAGTTTCAGGCAGGCCATTATCAGTAGGGACTCTGATAAGTGGCAGGAAGCAATGCAATCCGAAATGGAGTCCATGTACGCCAATAAAGTGTGGACCTTGGATATTGCTCCACCTGGGGTAAAACCCGTTGGATGCAAATGGATCTACAAAAGGAAACTTGGTGTAGATAGGCAGGTGGAAATCTATAAGGCTAGACTCGTTGCAAAAGGTTTTCGTCAAAGACCTGGTGTGGACTATGACGAAACTTTTTCTCCAGTAGCTATGCTCAAATCCATTCGGATCCTACTTGCCATTGCTGCCTTCCATGACTATGAAATCTGGTAGATGGACGTTAAAACGGCTTTTCTAAACGGTTGTTTGGAAGAGTGGGTTTACATGGATCAGCCAGAAGGTTTCGTAGACAGTGGGAGCAGCAGGAAGGTGTGCAAGTTGCTTAAATCCATTTATGGATTAAAGCAGGCATTGCGGAGCTGGAACATCTGTTTTGATGAGGCAATAAAGGAATTTGATTTCATCAAGAATGAAGATGGACCTTGTGTCTATAAAAAGATTGTAGGACGAACTGTCATGTTCCTAGTCTTGTACATGGACGACATTCTTTTGATAGGAAATGACATTCTTATGCTACAATCGGTCAAGCTATTTTTGTCACAACGGTTCTCCATGAAGGACCTGGGTGATGCCTCGTACATTCTGGGGATCAAGATTTACAGAGATAGATCCAAGAGACTACTGGAACTTTCACAGTCCAGGTACATAGAGACCGTACTAAAGAGATTTAGTATGGAGGATTCCAAGCGCGGTAACATACCCGCATTGCACGGAATTACCCTCTCCAAGAAGATGTCTCCTAAGACTGACGAGGAGAGGGTTCGCATGAGCACTATACCCTACACTTCGGCGGTAGGATCTATAATGTATGCGATGCTATGTACAAGACCAGATGTAGCTTACGCGCTGAGCGTGGTGAGCCGGTATCAGTCAGACCAAGGTGAGGACCACTGGAAGGCAGTGAAGAACATTCTCAAGTACCTAAGAAGGACTAAGGAGATGTTCTTGGTTTACGGTAATGGAGACCTCAGGGTCGAGTCCTTTACCGATTCAAGCTTCCAGAGTGACAAAGATGACAGCAAATCTGTCTCGGGTTTTGTGTTTACCCTCAACGGAGGGGCGGTATTTTGGAGGAGTTCCAAACAGGATACCGTCGCAGACTCGACGATGGAGGCTGAATACATTACTGCAAGCGATGCCGCAAAAGAGGCGATCTGGATGAAGAAGTTCATTAGTGAACTTCAGGTGGTTCCGTCCATTATTGACCCAATACCTTTGTATTGCAATAACAATGGGGCTATAGCTTTAGCGAAGGAACCAAGGTCCCATCAGAAATCCAGACACATCTTAAGGCGGTATCACCTGATCAGGGAAATCATTGATCGCCAAGAGATCGAGGTACGGAGAGTGGACACAAAAGACAACACGGCGGATCCATTCACAAAGGCCCTCCCTCAAACACAGTTCGAGCGACTTTTTGAGCTATTGGGTATGCGGTACGCCAGCAGCTGGCCCTAGTGCAGACGTTGGGTATGCGGTACACCAATTACTGGCCTTTAGTGCAAGTGGGAGATTGTTAGATATGTATGCCCTAGAGGCCATTATTGTATAGTACTAATTTGTATAATACATTTTGGAGGCTTGGGATATATATATATATATATATATATATATATATATATATATATACGGTTTTACGACAGTCTTGCTCGATATAGTAGTATGCTACTTGGTTTGTTTCTATCTTAATATATGTATATGTTTCTTTTAACATATCGCTGAAACATATTGATGGAGCCCTTAGGATCTTTGCTTGACTACCGGCGTTGTGATGGTGATCACACTAGTAGGGGCTGGGTAGTCTATAAGCACATCCTTATTCTTGGTCCCAGTCGTAGGATTATCGAGACAGGGTATCGATACTCCAGAGTAGACTGGTGCATACGCTTCTCTTCCCAGTATGGGAGATGGTCTGTCCCACAACCATCAGTACGTCATACTAGAGATAGTATGCGGGTGCTCGTTAGGTTACGAGTACACTGGACAGGACTCGTCGGGAACTGTTGGTTGGTATTATACCTATCGTCAGTTAACAGTTCCTAGGTGACATGAGTACAGCTTAGTCCGCTGACTTGACACTGTCACTTCGCCTCGAGTGTGTTCCCACTGTTCTTTGATTACTACCCTACCACAGCTCTACTGAGTCGTGCAAACAGGTAGTAGTTGGGTGCAGTCTCGAAGCACTTGGAGGCAGTGACGGTTAGACAGGATTCGTCTCTCCCGGTATTGGGGGTTGATATCGCGCTGTGTCTAGGAGAGCCATTACACATAGTCGTCCCTGGCCAGGGCAAGCGAGATATACTGGTAGGTTTACAGTGTTATCTCAGGGTGTTCTGGGCTACACTCCGACACGACTTGTACCGCTATTAGGGGACTGACGTTTACCACCCCCTAGGCCCGCCATGCGATATTCTCAGACGAACAGACCGGACTGTACGGAGATTGTCACATACAGGCTCAGTAGGAGTTCGGATGGGTTCACCTCCTCAGTCTTCTTATCGGCATCTACCTGGGGACCGTTACGTACAGCTAGTGCCGCTTGCGGTCTGTGGTTAACCCTACTGCCAGCGTAGTGTCGAGTCTTTAGAGTCCCACACAGAGGGTTATTCGCCTTTGGGCAAAATAGAGTATAGGTCGCATGGTTTTGCGACGGGGTTCGTTCACATCCGCGCACTTGTGCACGTTTGGTGTCCGGACAGTTATTACTAGCGGGCTTTGGTTTAAGCCAGATCCTAGTATATGTTTTAGGATTGGTTTTATCTCATTGTATACGTGTTCCTCGGAACACGGATGCGGGTGTGTATGCACAGTTGACTGAGACAGAGGCAGAGGATTCTCATTAGGGTTATGGTATGGGTGTGTATGCACAGTTGACTGTTGTCTTTTTCCAAACCCTAATGAGAATAGGAAATATGATTAATAATATTAGTTAACAATTATTGTGCCATGGTTGAGTTGAATTCTTGACTTTTGTTGACTTGTTGACTTTAGTTGACTGGTTGACCAAAGTAGACTTGTTGACCATCATCATTTGTTTTCAAAGATGCTTCTTATTTTTTGCACAAAGCATTTAATGAATGAAATGATAATGGTCATTCATCAACTCACCATCACAAATTGTTAATTATTATTATTGTTATCATTTTCTAAAATATGAGTGTATGGTTGTAAAAAAATTGATCATTCTTACTTGCATCTTCTCTCTCATCCTTTGCTCTCCTTCTTCCTCTAGCTCAAGGCAAAATCTCTCATGAGTTGAGAACCATTTTCCTTGGAGATAAAACACCAAAACTCATCTCTACTCATCTTAAGGTTGAAGGTCTAGCAAGCCTAATACTTTAGTTACCTCAAGGTTGAGGTAGGAGCTCAAGTTCGAGGCCCTCGGGTGGATCTATCTTCGGCAAAGAGGAGACAACGAGGAGGAGCCATTCAAGCTACTACAAGGAGCTAGCAAGGAGGAGAACAACAAGAAGAGAAGGAGTTCAAGACTAGGTATAACCCCCTAACCGAGTAGGTAAAGCTCGTAGTTGTTGCTAGTGTGTTGTTTAGCAAAGATCCGGGTTTTCTAGTCCATGTTACCAAAACCTTAAAAATCGTTTTTCACCGTTTCCGCAACCCCGAAAGAACCGGGAGAGGTAACGTGGACCTAACAATGATAAGGTTAATTGATATGCTAGATAACTTAGCTAATTGTATTGATGTTATTTCGTATCTAGTAGGTTATACATGTGGTTATTTTTAATATATGGTTATGATGACATACTTACGTGACGATAAATCCGTACGATATGGATATGATATTGGATGGACATTGTACGAGAGATCATACCGTACTTGTGATGATGAGGAGAGTGTGCCGATTACAGCCAAGTATTATTTGGACTCGTGGAATCGTGAGTTATCCTGACTTGGAACGTTATGTTTGAGTGAGCTATACTCTTTTAAAAACCAACGATTCGTTTTCCATTTTAAATGATAAATGACAAGGACGCGATGCTATTTTCCAAAACGAATATCTATTTTAACTTAATACAGCTTCCTTATTTCAAAATAACGTTTCATTCTATTTTCAAAGATAACGGTATAGCTCATAGAAATTAGTTACGTTAATAATTATGCGATACGCTTATCGAGTATATTCGTTCTTTTTTGTATGAACACACTGATAGAACATTGCACAACTATCAATGAGTACTATGTTGCACGTGCACAGACGCATATGTTACACTACACCTCATTGGTACTGCCATGACACTGTAGGACCACTATACCACGTGATGTGTATGTAAATGCCGATACGAGACATATGAATTCCTTATATCCGGAAATTAGATTGTTATTATATGCTACGGATATGGGTAGAATTACTTTCTACTTTAAACACTAATAGAACACTTGCACAAATACTAATGATTGCCATGCTGCACGAGCATATACGCGTATGCTATACTACACATCATTAGTATTTCCATGACATAGTAGAACTGTTACGTTTGTTTGCATGCCTGACTATACTTACGTACGGTGCCTTTATTACCTGTTGAGTTATTGCGAATACCAGTACCATGGGTTTTCGTATTTGATTCTTATGAGTTTGTATGATATTTTTACTTTCGATGATATATATCAGTGGCATGGGACGCTGCGAACGCTGCTATATATATATAATATATCATCAGAGTGATATATGCATTTATTCTTCTTCCTTACTTGATATTTATGGATACGATAAGTTGACGTCCACCATGAGTTTTATGTTTTCTGATTGGATTTTATTCCGGACCGAGTGGGGGGCTATACGGTTATGGACATGCTACATATCCAGACTGAGTGGGGGGATATACAGTTGGATACATGGTGGACCCGGTCGAGACCGAGGGGCAGGAAAGCAGCGATAGAGGCGGGGAGCCTAGCGAGAACACTCGATACCGGAGATAGATATGAGTACGGTGGATATCCAGGGGATACTGACCGGGGCTGGGAATATCGAAGGGTGACCGATCTATTGAGACGGTGTCGACGATATCTGGATTTGCGTGTCGGTGATGGACACGAGAGATATGAGGATTTCGGGTGTCGATGTTGTACACCCATATATTGGTGTTTTGCGATCATTTGAGATACGCCGTTATAGTTTATGCATTATTATTGTTGGAGATAGTACCCTCAGAGTCAATTATTGGATCACAGGCACGTGATTGCAATGATTGAGGGAGGACCTATCCCAGTAGGACAGTCTTACTCAAGATGATAGTATGCTATCTGGTTTATCTTTATCATCGTGTACTGCTTTAGGTGACCTTACGAGTTGCTATTACACGTTGATAGAGCCCCTAGGATTCTTTCTTGACTACCAGCAGTATGAGGACGATCATGAGAGCTGGAGTCTATAAGCACATCCTTAAAAGGTCCCTAGTCGTGGGAGTTTCGAGACAGGGCATCGATTCTCCAGAGTAGACTAGTGTATACAGTCGAGACCCCGACGAGGGGCGGTGGCCGGTCTCACAAGCCACTGGTGTCAGTTGGTTCACCTAGGATGTATACAGGTGCTCATTGGGTTATGAGTACACCGGACAGGACTCGCCGGGAACCTGCTAGTTGGTATTATACCTGACGTCAGATAGCGGTTCCCTGGTGACATGTGTACAGGTTAGTTCATCGACCTGAGATCGTCATTTGTCTCATGTGAGTTCCCACTGTGCTTTGATTACTACCCTACCACATTCAAAGGAGACGTGCAAATAGGTTTTAGTTGGGTACAGTCCCGAGCCACATGGAGGCAGTGAGCGGATCTGCAGGGGTTCGTCTCTCCCAATATTGGGGGTGAGGTCGCGCTGTGTCTAGGAGAGCCAGTACATGAAAAGTCCTTGGCCAAGATAGGAGATTTGCTGGTAGGTATTTCAGTAGTATCTCAGGGTGTTCTGGGCTACACTCCGACATGACTTGTACCGCTATTGGGGGTCTGACTTTTACCAACCCCCTAGGCCCGCCATGCGATGCTCATAGACGAACGGACCGGACTGTAGGGATATTGTCACTGACAGGCTCAATAGGGTGTCAGGATGAGTTCGCTCATCGACGTCCCTTTTGGTCAATAGCTGGTAGCCCATCACGTATGGCTAATACCTCTGACGTGCTAGTGGTTAAATCCACAGCCATAGTATTGACGAGTCTTTAGAGTCCACCACACACAGTTACTCGGGTTTCGGGCAAAACGCTGTAGAGGCCGTATGGAGATATGGCAGGGTTTGATCAGATACGTGCGGTATTGTACGGATCATGGTCGGACGGATTTTACTAGCCGGCTTTGGCTTAAGCCGGAACCTAGTATTAGATAGTGTAGTTTTTATCTCTTTGCATTTGTGTTCAGTGGGAATACAAATGCGGGCATGTATATGCAGTAGCGGGGTTTTCCTGTAATTTATTACGGGATCAGTTTTCTGAAGTTGCCAGTTTGCATTCCGTTCCGGCCAGTTTTCTTTTGTTCCTTCGCGGCCGGACTTTTCCGATGGAGGGGGTAATTTACAATTGTGCAAATTACTTATTGTGGAGGGGTTTCTTGCATTTGTGCCTTCATAATCATGAGATTCCATTATGTTCTCATCCTTTGCATTTATGAGATGGTGTTGTGAAAGGATTGATATGTGATTTGGTGTGACCATTTTTTCTCTTCTATTATTCCTTCCTTGCATTATTTTTGATTGATTGACCTCCACCATTCTTTGTAAGGGCCGGCCACAAAAAGAGAGGGATGAGAGAGGTTCTTTGGTGTGAGGATATATTGATCATCTCATTTGCTTGCAAATTGATACATCACCATTTTTCCTAAGTCATTTTTCCTCCACCTCCATCCATACAATGCATCTTCAAACCCCAAAGAGACATAGATTCTACACTTGCCTACAGCATTCCTTAGACGCGTCGGCTAGCCAACTTCGCGCCCGAGTTGCCTCGGTCCAAAGGTGGGAGCCAGTAAAAGAATCCGGCTACGTGGTGCCCTTTCCGACGAGGAGGTGACGGACAGAGATTCCGCGGGAGATCGGAGTGGAGACGAAGACCGAAGGACACGGATCGCTTGGTATATCTCTTCACCCGTATTTTAGTTTGCTAGTAGCTAGGTTAATGGCCCGATCTGGGTTAAAAGTGCGCGGTGGTGCCGGTTTGCTAGTTTGCAAAGTTTTTCGTTTCCGCGTTTCCGGCGTCGGATCGACGGCCGTGGACTTACAATGGTATCAGAGCCATGCCATTAACCTAGCCTAGCTTGCTCTAACGTGTTTAGAACTCGATCGAACAATAAAACCCCAAAAACCGTATTTTCTTGTGCATTGGGTTTCTGTCGAAATTTTTTGGGCTCCAAAAATTTTTCAGGTTGTTTCAGAATGATGTGCAGAGAATTCTAAGACCTCTGTAGAAATTTGATCACGTGAACACACTATACAACCGCGGAACTGCGGCCAAACCCATGCTTGGGCCGCAGTTCCGCCGCAGTATTTACTTTTCAGTGCATCAAAATTCTACAGAGGGCTTCTGGGTTGGAAATAGGGGTTTTGGGATATTCTTTTTGGGCCCAGATTTTCTATGAGAGCTACAGTAGTGCTTGGGGCCCACTTTGATAAATTTGTTCGATCGGATATTTTAAACATGCTAGTTCACAGTATTTACATTATATCTGCGACCGTGAATGTCATTTGATCGGTAAATCCTGTCTATCTGCTATAGCCCTTTTAGACGGATTTGCGAACGTGACATTCACGTTGATGTTCTGTGTTGTGCTGTGATTTTGCGGATTGATCGTGGGGGATAGCCTGGGTGCAATGTTAGTACAGTTTTGTTTTATATGTACATTTGATATTGCGGGGCAAGCGTCCGACATGTGGACTGCCGTCACTGCCTGTTTGTATTATTCTTTTGGGGCACGACCGGGTCGAGGTCGATGTACCCGTTGTATGTATATTTTACTTTCTGTATTAGGATTACCCCGCGGAGGGGTGCACAGGTAGCCGGGTTCTAGAGGGCAACGGGCCCGCATCTCATGGCATTGAGACGGAGGGGCTTTACTCTAGAATTGGCGGGCTATTCGCCGCACTCGTAGGGGGTATAGGATTGACTCAGGAGGGGTGCCCAAGTTACCGGATTCCGTGAAGTGCTGGGTGGTCCATTCACGTTGTTGAAGGGGGCTGCCTCGCTTCAGGTTTTGGCGGGTAACTTGCCGCGCCCGTAGGGGTCTAAGATTTCATTGCACAGGCTATCCATACGACCAGGGGAACGTCGGGTTTCAGTAGCGGCTCTATGAAACCCGGGGATCCCAGATATCTGTATTGCTCTGTGATGCTGGTTACATTTCTGTGCTGTTGCTTTTTATCACGCCTTGAGCGAATATTATATATTGATATATATACTAGTAGATGTTGTATATGTTTTGCATCCGCGCTAGTCCAATCCCCGCTCTGTCGTTAGTTAGCTAACCTAACGGGTGATGACAGGACCCAGTGGCGAATGCGGATGGCATATACGTACGTCATTATTTTCGTTCTTTATTGGTGTGATCAATTGATGGGACTGCATTGATTCAGATCAATGCAAGCTAAACAAACCTATTCTGATGTTGTTGGAACACTTTTCAAAAAGCTGTTATTGCAAGGACGTTCACTTTTGTTTTGCACAATGGTATTCAGTTGGAATATCCTGCTCCTCAGTCGACGAGGCAAGGGCCGAGATCCCTTCACCGGGAGTGACCCCTTGGACAGAAGTTTACGTCAGGGCAATAACTTTACTATAGCCGATTACTTTTGCTTTGCATCGTGGTATTCAGTTAGAATATCCTGCACCTCATTCTACGGGGAAAGAGCCGAGATCCCTTCACCGGGAGTGACCTCTTTAGCAAAGGTTTTCGCCACTATATTTTTTAAAAGCTATCCGGTTCCTTCAACGATATCAAGTTCATTATGTTAAAGGTTTTCGCCAGAAACCATTCGTAGCCCTCCGTCGTTTCATATGGATAGTCAATAGTATTCAAGCTCTGTATGTTGGCCAAAGTCAAGGCACAGTGTTTGGTAGCTGTTGGGTATTCATATGCAGCATAGATAGATGCGTTGGTTTGGGACAACCATATAGCCTTGTTGGCCAAAGTGAAGGGCTTGTACGGATGGGTTCAAATTAACCTGGAGAATGACGGGTAGAACTTGACATGTGATTTATGATATGTTGGCCAAGTCAAGGTCATAAGAGCATGGGGCAAAAATCACATCGGGAGTTTCTAAAGAAACAGAAACTTGTCAGATATGCGCATACCTTCTTGAGTGTGATAACGTGAGAGGATTCCGTCACATTATCATGCGATGATAGTTGGATCCCGATTCCCACTGATGAGTTGGTTTACTCCTCGGGTGATCCCGACTAATTCTTCTTTCAGGTTTGGGGAAGAATTTGACGTTACAGTGGGAGGTTTCCAGATTAGATAAAGTGATAACCATTCTGATCTAGGTTAGAGTGCACGCTGAGTGTTTCTTTTCTCTCTCTCTTTTGCAGCGACCATTAACCCGACCCTAGACTATGACTCAGTGACCAAGTTGACCGAACCTTCTTAACACTGGCTTTTGGATTGTCAGAGTTGCAAACCTCATTGCCACTCCTACTTTTACCCTTTTCTCCGGGACACCACGTATTACTACGAACATCCACTTCCATTGGACAAAACCATCGTATGGTTATATACGAACTCGAAGGAATTCGAGGATGGTTTCTGGTTCTGGAGAAAACGAATAGGACTATTCAGTTGTCTTTTCCTTTTACCTTCTCTCAGGTTGCGAGTACTCCTTGGTTTAGGAGATAGTACACCTATTACGCAAATTGGATAGTCTTCTTCCAAACCTTAGGCTGGTACCGAACGGTAGGGAATGAAGAAAACCAATTAGCATAACGATGGTGTACAGAAGGTATTAAGTAAAGACATAGCAAGGGATTAGTAAGAGGGCAAAGTAAATTGCGACTGCTATTCACGACCAAACCAAGTATTTCATTACCACTCCCACATCACCTTTGTATTTCTCCAGGACACTCCGTATCACTACGAAGATCCACAGTTTATTGGATACTCCATCGTATGGTTATATACGAACTCGAAAGGAACTTGTTCCAGTTCGAGGATGGATTCTGGTTCAGGAGAAATAGGAATAAGGTTTATTCGGTTGTCTTTTATCTTCACCTTCTCTCGTATTGCGAGTGCTCCTAGGATTAGGACAGTACACCCATTATGCTTATTGGATAGTCTTCTTCCAAACCATAGGCTTGTGCCGAACGATAGAGAAGGAAGAAAACCATTTGGCCTAAAGGGGTGCATAGAAGGTAATGACTAAAGACATATAAAGGGATTTGGAGAAGTGGCAAAGAATTATACGGTTACAGTTGTGAATCTGGATAATGGAAAAGGCATTACTAGGAATACCCGGATACCCCATCGAAACATTTCAATGTTTCAGTTTCACTGTGTACTGTTAAAAGAAAACTGATTTCCCAATTAGACACTTGCTCCAGGGTATGTATTTACCAGGTTTGATTCTCACGTCTGTATGGTTTTACAGATGATGAGTGGGAGTAAGTTATTGGGAATTAGGTGATCATCCTCATTATATCGAAATTCATTGTAATTGGTGATATTTGAGGAAGTCACTTGGGTAGTTTGCGGTCGGCAAATATTTGGTTTTGAATATCCGTTGTTATGCACCAATTTCAAATTGATATATCTGTACGTCTATTTTCATAGAGTGAGATATACCTTTTTGAGATTATGTCTATGATATTTACCTATATCAGTGGATGGTTAGGTAAGGAGCATTGAACATCGGTGTAATTCTTCATAACCATAAGTACAGTTTTCAACCTACGACACACAGTGAATGAGTCGGTAGACTCAGAGGACTTATACAGAGTATTGTATGTTGTCCAGTGTCCATTAAGACAGAGGGGTTGGTTCTCGTACTATATTCGGTTTACTCATGACTTCTCTAGTTCTTAGACAAGTGTTTCGTAGAAACACAAGGTCCAAGTTTTGAGAACTTATAGGTATATGAATAAAGTAGAGAACCAGGTATTGCAAGTATCGGGATTCTTCAAGGTGATCGAAGATGTAGATACTTGTGTATGGTATTCAGTTGATAGTAATAATTCAGAGAACTTGCTTCTCTTTCAGGTTACTCATAATTGGAAGCATTCCTGAGTTGAGTAACGCTGATCGGCCTCCTTCCATTTAGTTGATATGCACTGGAGACAGCTGCATGATTTGAATCTGGTTCAATTAAATCAGTGCCTCTATTTCTATATTGGATATAGAACAGTTCATATCTTGACATTGTTAAGATACGGGGAGTTGTCCGGCTTATGCTTAAAACCAGACTCCGGATAACTCAAGGCACGTTTCTGTAATGGCTGTTTGTGGGTTGACCCGGGCTATGACGAGGGTTGATTTTCTACCATCTGGAAGATCAATAGTGATATTGTTCTTGACTCGCCACAGTTTTAATAAAAATGGATTTTTTCAGAAAACAGTAGTGGGAGTATGGTAGAACTGGAAGTGATTCCAGAACCGCAAACGATTACTGAAGATTTGATAAAGAACCTAAAGATTCAATCTGTATTTGACATTCCATTGGCCACTCCGCAGATACGGTGGGTAACCTCAGGCACCCGAGAGGTACTCCGGTAGCCTCAAGGACGGTGACAGGGAGGTTCTTGTTTACCCAGACTTTCCATTGCTGTTGTTCCAGACTGTGAGACCCGGCAGGAGGGTGAGTATAACGTCGTTCTAAACTGGCTTTAGAAGTGTACGTCTATATGACTCTGCCAGAGGGTTGTCGTAATCAGTGGGAGCAACGGAAGCATTGGTGGACAGGTGGCTTATGTCTATTTATAGACTAAAGCAGATATAGCGGAGATAGATCATCTATTTCTGATATGACAGTCATAGGTTTGACTTCATCAGAATAGGGGATGGATCTGTTAAGAAGATAGTAGGGTGTGATGTCCTGGTATTTGATGACATACACAGAGTAGGAAGTGATATTCCTATACTACGATCGGTTATACTTTGGTTGTCACACAGTAGTTTCTCCACACAGGACTTGGATATTATATCTGACATTCTGGTTACTAGATCTATGGTTTTTAGATCTAGATTTGGGTGGTTTCCCAATCTGGGTACTTAGACGGCATTCTACGGGTATTTAGAATGGACGACTCCTGGTATGGTAGTATACCTGCAGGTGATAGAGTCACCCTCTCTAAAGGTGTCTTACAGACTAAAGGGGAAAGGGATGTGCATGATTGGCAGATCACTTGCTTAGGCAATTAAATCAATCATAAGATGTCAAGTACCACACCAGATGTTGTTCTTGCAGTAGATGCAGTAAGTTGATATTGATCCAATCCTGGAGAAACAGTCGGAAGCAGTTTTAGAACATAAGTTGATGTTCTAGGGATATGATAACAGCATTCTCCTTCGGGAGACAGTTATCATTCCAGGCTTCCAAGGTGACCTGGATGGCAGAGTGGCTGTCAGAGTTATAGTTTTCCCTCTGACGAGGGGCAGTATTTTAGACAGGTGGTCCAGGTGGATACTGAGGGAAGGCATGGCGTAGGATACTGATTAAGTTCAGTTGACGATAGAGTCTAAGAAGTTCGGATTTGGAGTTCACTTATGAGCTAGGTCCCATCAGACATCCAGACACATTCTAAGACAGGTATTACTCATTTCGGGAGATGGGTTTCTCCGCGAACTTGAGATAAAGAGAGACATAGAAAGAAACATCAGAGCGGATCCACTCACTAAGGCTATTTCTCGAACGCAATAGTTTTACAAACGAGCTTTGTGAGACTGACTAGTAGAGGAGTTGTGTGTTCGGTATCACACGGGCTGTGAGTATGCGACATCGCAATAATTAGCCTTGAATGCAAGTGGGAGATTGTTGGAGATAGTGCCCTCAGAGTCAATTATTAGATCACAGGCACGTGATTGCAATGATTGTGGGAGGACATGTCCCAGTAGGACAGTCTTACTCAAGATGATAGTATGCTATCTGGTTTATCTTTATCATCGTATACTGCTTTAGGTGACCTTACGAGTCGCTATTACACGTTGATAGAGCCCCTAGGATTCTTGCTTGACTACCAGCAGTATAAGGGCGATCATATACGTGAGAGCTGGAGTCTATAAGCACATCCATAAAAGGTCCCTAGTCGTGGGAGTTTCGAGACAGGGCATCGATTCTCCAGAGTAGACTAATGTATACAATCGAGACCCCGACGAGGGGCGGTGGCCGGTCTCACAAGCCACTGGTGTCAGTTGGTTCACCTAAGATGTATACAGGTGCTCATTGGGTTATGAGTACACCGGACAGGACTCGCCGGGAACCTGCTAGTTGGTATTATACCTGACGTCGGATAGCAGTTCCCTGGTGACATGTATACAGGTTAGTTCATCGACCTGAGATCGTCATTTGTCTCGTGTGAGTTCCCACTATACTTTGATTACTACCCTACCACGCTCAAAGAAGACGTGCAAACAGGTTTTAGTTGGGTACAGTCCCGAGCCACATGGAGGCAGTGAGCGGATCTGCAGGGGTTCGTCTCTCCCGGTATTGGGGGTGAGGTCGCGCTGTGTCTAGGAGAGCCAGTACATGAAAAGTCCTTGGCCAAGGCAGGAGATTTGCTGGTAGGTATTCCAGTAGTATCTCAGGGTGTTCTGGGCTACACTCCGACACGACTTGTACCGCTATTGGGGGTCTGACTTTTACCAACCCCCTAGGCCCGCCATGTGATGCTCATAGACGAACGGACCGAACTGTACGGATATTGTCACTGACAGGCTCAGTAGGGTGTCAGGATGAGTTCGCCATCGACGTCCCTTTTGGTCAATAGCTGGTAGCCCATCACGTATGGCTAATACCTCTGACGTGCTAGTGGTTAAATCCACAGCCATAGTATTGACGAGTCTTTAGAGTCCACCACACACAGTTACTCAGGTTTCGGGCGAAACGCTGTAGAGGCCGAATGGAGATATGGCAGGGTTCGATCAGATACGTGCGGTATTGCACGGATCGTGATCGGACGGATTTTACTAGCCGGCTTTGGCTTAAGCCGGATCCTAGTATTAGACAGTGTAGTTTTTGTCTCTTTGCATTTGTGTTCAATGGGAATACAAATGCGGGCATGTATATGCAGTAGCGGGGTTTTCCTGTAATTTATTACGGGATCAGTTTTCTGAAGTTGCCAGTTTGCATTCCGTTCTGGCCAGTTTTCTTTTGTTCCTTCGCGGCCGGACTTTTCCGATGGAAGGGGTAATTTGCAATTATGCAAATTACTTATTTTGGAGGGGTTTCTTGCATTTGTGCCTTCATAATCATGAGATTCCATTATGGTCTCATCCTTTGCATTTATGAGATGGTGTTGTGAAAGGATTGATATGTGATTTGGTGTGACCATTTTTTCTCTTCTATTATTCCTTCCTTGCATCATTTTTGATTGATTGACCTCCACCATTCTTTGTAGGGGCCGGCCACAAAAAGAGAGGGATGAGAGAGGTTCTTTGGTGTGAAGATATATTGATCATCTCATTTGCTTGCAAATTGATACATCACCATTTTTCCTAAGTCATTTTTCCTCCACCTCCATCCATACAAGGCATCTTCAAACCCCAAAAAGATTTAGATTCTACACTTGCCTACAGCATTCCTTGGACGCGTCGGCTAGCCAACTTCGCGCCCGAGTTGCCTCGGTCCAGAGGTGGGAGCCCGTAAAAGAATCCGGCTACGTGGTGCCCTTTCCGACGAGGAGGTGACGGACGGAGATTCCGCGGGAGATCGGAGTGGAGACGAAGACCGAAGGACACGGATCGCTTGGTATATCTCTTCACCCGTATTTTAGTTTGCTAGTAGCTAGGTTAATGGCCCGATCCGGGTTAAAAGTGCGCGGTGGTGCCGGTTTGCTAGTTTGCAAAGTTTTTCGTTTCCGCGTTTCCGGCGTCGGATCGACGGCCGGGGCGCCGCTGTGGACTTACAATTGTAGCCGACCAGGACTGATCCAAGGACAGTACCTGAATACCATTTTACCGATTAATACATACAAAAAGGGTTTCTAAACGAGCTATAGTCTCATTATTTTGACAAGTATAGAATGATACATAGATCTTTAAAACTGTAAACCTCCTCAAACTTTTTACTCAACAGCAAGACGTATATCCTAAATAAGATACCTATTATAGTTCATACTATTATGTCTACTTTTATGCCGTGACATACGTATTCCACGGCTATTTTAATAAGAGGTTTTACATATATATTTTCGGCAACCTTATAGGCGTATACTTGGATACAGGTCATATACATATGAGATGATATATTTTAGGTTTACGTGATGGATATTATTGCATTTACAATACTTATGCATTATATATATATATATGTATATTAGTACAGATTATGATAGTACTATACTTATGACCTAGGATATCGTTATGCATTTCAATTTCTACTTTGTGATATACTTTTATTCACTGAGTTGGCAACTTACCCCCGTTGTGCCCCAGTTTATTGCAGGATTTACCGTTCAGATCATCAGCGGCTTGCGGCACACACTTCTTTTCGGTGATTGCTTTGGTAGGTGAGCTACTGTTGTATCGTACCCACACTTGTATATATATATTCTTTGGTATCTAGTAAAACTCCATCGACCCAGAACTTGTATAATTGTAGACTTAGAAGCGAGACTTAGAGTTATGTGTTTGTGGGCGTCGCACTCGTTGGAGTCGGCTTTTTATACTTGTTGATCTTGTTTCGCTTTTCTTTTCTTCGCCATTGGGCGTCGTATATTCTGTGTGGTAGCTCCACCGTTTGGGCGTAGAACCTAGCTCCCGTTGGGATGCTTTATATATTATTGTGCTTGTATTAGGTTTTATTCAAAATTTACAAAGGAGGTGCTGCCGATTTTACAATGTCCTAGATGCTTTTTAAACATACTTCTTTAGACTTAAATGTTTATTTTAAGCCGATTCCATCTAATGACTATTTTAAACTTCACCTCCAAGATTTTCGTAAAAAGGTTTAGATTTCGGGTTTTCGGCTTACTTGGACCGCATCGACGTCTTTAGATGTCACATGACTTAAGTGCCGTTCACGTGCCACTTTCGGGTCGTGAAAACTTCCTATGACCTATTAATAACTAGTAGGTTCAACATCACCATGATACTGACCTCTCTGTCACCGTCTACGAGAAAACCGAAGTATCTCTCGGGTGTCTTAGATCACCTACTAAAATCTGCGGAGTGGCTAATGGTTTGTCAAGTCCATTTGAATCCTTAGGTTCTACTAAATTTTCAGTAACCGTTTGTGGTTTTGGAATCACTTCCAATTCTGTCATACTCCCACTAGTTTTTTTCGCAAAAAATCCTTTTATAAAATGGTGGCGAGTCAAGAACAATGTAACTATTGATCTTGAAAATGGTAGAAACAAAATCCTAGCGAATGCTTGGGATAATCCACAAACCGCCATTACCGAAGCGTGTTTCGAGTTTGTCCGGAATTTGCTTTTAAACAGAAACCAGATAACTCCATATCTTAACAACCTCAAGATATGCAACCATTCTATGTCCATATAGAATCAAGGCACTGATTTAAATGGAACTAGATTCAAATGTCATGCAGCTGTTTCCAGTGCATATTACCTAATGGAAAAATGCCAATACAGCATCACTCGTCATGGAGAGCACCCACGAATGAGTAACCTGCGAGAGAATTAAGTTCTCAATATTATGATGGAATAACTAGTATAAGTATCTACATCTTCGATCACCTCAAAGAATCCTGATACTTCCAACGTATGGTTCTCTACTTTATTCTTATACCTACAAACTTCTCAAAATCTTTGAACCTTGAATTACTACGAATGCGTGTCTAAAACCAGAGAACTCATAGGTAAACCTGAATGAAGTAAGAGTACCAACCCCTTGTTTCGAAGGACACTGGACAACATATATTTCCATGTATAAGTCCCAAGAGTATCCAACTCAAATTCTGTGTTTTGTAAATTGAAAACTGTATCTTGGTTAAGAATGTCTTACACCATTATTCAATGCACCCTACCTTATCCTCTACTAATAAAGGTAAATGTTTACAATACAATTTTCAAAATGTATATCTCACTTTATAAAATAAAGGTATAGATATTTCATTTTAAAATTTGGTGCATAATAACAGTTATTCGAAACCAAATATTTACCTTCAGGCAAAAGCGAGGCGATTTAATCCAATATCATCAATTGTAACGAATTTCGATATTGAGGATCAAATAGCCCATTTCCCAATATTCTACTCATACTCATCATCCGCAACACCGTACAGATGTGAGATCCAAATCTGGTAAATACATACTCTGGAGTCAGAATTAATTGGGAAAATAGTTCTCGGTAACAAGTACACAGAAAATCTGAAACATGAAAATGTTTCATATGGGGTGGTCAGGTGTTCTTAGTAATGCCTTTTCCATTATCCAGATTTATGACAGTAGTCGCAATTTCCTTTGCCCTCACTTCAATCTCTTTATACATCTCTACTTCTTACCTTATGTACACCGCACTTAGGCTGATTGATTTTCTTCATTCCTTACCTTTCGACACCAGCCTGAGGTTTGGAAGAAGACTATCCAATAAGCGTAACAGGTGTACTCTCCTAATGCAAGGAGCTCTCACAACCTAAGAGAAGGTTAAGGGAAGAGACAACCAAATAATCCTATTCAATTTTTCTAGAACCTGTGGCCATCCTCGACTGAAGTAACTTCTTTGAGTTCGTATGTAACTATACGATGGCCGTTCCAAGAAATATAGATCATCATAGTGATACGAAGTGTTCTAAAGAAATGCAAAGGGTAAAGTAGGAGTGGCATGGATATATGCGACTTTGTCGCGAATCAAAACAAGCCAAAACCAAAGGATGTAAGAAGCTTCAGTTAACTTGGTTCAAGATCTTTTAAGGTAAGTCATGGATCGCTGTACCAGAGAGAGAGAGAAAAGAAACACTCAACGTGCACTCTATCAAGATTAGATTGGTTTTCATTTTATTTAATCAGGATGGCTCCCACTGTATCCTCGAATCCTTCTTCAAACTCTAAAAGGAGAACTAGACGGGATCATTTACACTTTACAAGTTCGCTAACCGTTCAGCCAAGCCAGTGTTGGTACTGTGAGGGAGGTCCCCCATGCTTTTGTACGGACCCAATTAATAACCTCGTTTCTGCATAGACGTAATCTCGTTAACACTTTTAGACACCTAATAGGTTAGCTAATTGTGAAGTGAAAAATCTCCCGAGGAGTAATACATACTAATCAGTGGAAATCGGAACTCATCTATCATCATATGATAACCTGACGGAATCCACTTAAGTCTGTTAGTGTATATGCCCTAGAGGCCATTACTGTATCATACTAGTTTGTATATTACTTAATGGAAGCTTGGGATATTCACCTTGTATAAACAATCTTGCTCAATATAGTAGTATGCTACTTGGTTTGTTTCTACTTCAATGTGTACATGTGTTTATTTTGCGATATCACCCATACGCATTAGTGGAGCCCTTAGGATCTTTGCTTGATTACCAGCGTTGTGATGGCAGTCACACTAGTGGGGGCTGGGTAATCTATAAGCACATCCTTATACAGGTCCCTAGTCGCAGGACTATCGAGACAGGGCATCGATACTCCGGAGTAGACTAGCGTATGCGCTTCTCATCCCAGTGTGGGAGATGGTCTATCCCACAGCCATCAGTACGTCGTACTGGAGATAGTATACGGGTGCTCGTTAGGTTACGAGTACACTGGACAGGACTCGTCGGGAACTGACAGGTTGGTATTATACCTATCGTCAGTTATCAGTTCCCAGGTGACATGAGTACAGCTTAGTCCGCTGACTTGACACTGGCACTTCGCCTCGAGTGTGTTCCCACTGCACTTTGATCACTACCCTACCACGGCTCAAAGGAGTCGTGCAAACAGGTGGTGGTTGGGTGCGGTCCCGAAGCACTTGGAGGCAGTGACGGTTAGACAGGATTCGTCTCTCCCGGTATTGGGGGTTGACATCGCGCTGTGTCTAGGAGAGCCATTACACGAGTAGTCCCTGTCCAGGGCAAGCGAGATATACTGGTAGGCTTCCAGTGTTATCTCAGGGTGTTTTGGGCTTCACTCCGACACGACTTGTACCGCTATTAGGAGACTGACGTTTTACCGCCCCCTAGGCCCGACATGCGATGTATTAGACGAACAGACCGGACTGTACGGAGACTGTCACATTCAGACTCAGTAGGAGTTCAGATGGGGTTCACCTCGTCAGCCTTCTTGTCGGCATCTACCTGGGGACTGTTACGCACAGCTAGTGCCGCTTGCGGTCTGTGGTTAAACCCACTGCCAGCGTAGTGTCGAGTCTTTAGAGTCCCACGCAGAGGGTATTCGCCTCTGGGCAAAACAGAGTAGAGGTCGCATGGTTTTGCGACAGGGTTCGTTCTCATTCGCGCACTTGTGCACGTTTGGAGTCCGGACGGTTTTTACTGGCTGACTCTGGTTTGAGTCAGATGCTGGTATATGTTTTGGGGTTGCTTTTATCTCTCAGTATTCATGTTTCTCGGAACAAGGATGCAGGTGTGTATGCACAGTTATTTAAGGAAGAGGAAGAGGACTTTCATTAGGGTTTCGGAACGGGTGCGTATGCACAGTTGACAGTCGTCTTTTTCCAAACCCTAATGGATTTATGTTATATCAATTAATAATATTAATAAAATGAAATTGTGTCATGGTTGGTTTTTATGTTGACTTGTTGACCATGGTTGACTTGTTGACCATGGTTGAAGTTTTGACCATCATCATTACAAAAGAAAGATGCTCTTTGATTCTAGCAAATTCATTTAATGTTTGAAATGATAATGGTCATTCCTAAACTTTCCATCAACCTTTTCATTTTCATTATTATTATTAATTTGATAATTCTTTTGCTTTTTGTTATGGTTGCAAAAAGAAAAGAGCTCATTCTATCATTTAGCTTCTCTCTCCTCACTTCATCTTCTTCTTCCTCTAGCAAAAGGAGAACCCTTCTCATGTGTTGAGAATCCCTCTCCTTAAAACAAAAGCACCCCTTAGACACTCTCTACTCACTCTAGGATCAAAGGATTAGCAAGCCGGAGATTCTAGTTCTCTCCAAGTTCGAGAAAGAGCCCGAAGGTTGAACCCTCAGGTGGATCCATCTTCGACGGAAGAAGGCGACGAGAAGAGAACCATCAACCTCTACTAGGTTTCAAGAAGAAGGAGTTCAAGTTAGGTATAACCACTTTGCCGAGTAGTTAACTCTCCTTTGCATGTTTGCTAGTTTAGTTTAGACACGATCCCGACCTTGTTTAGTCCATGTTGCCCCATGCGCCAAAAATTTGATTTTATACCGTTTCCGTCTCCCCGTAAGAACCGGGGGTCGCAACGTGGACTTACAGTGGTATCAGAGCCTAACTAAACTTAAACTAGCTTGGTAGTGAAGTGTAACGAAGTTCGGAACCGAAAAAATCCAAAAACCAAACTTTTGCAAAACCCTAGTTTCTGTTAAAAAAATTTCTGGTCAAAACAAGATTTGTTATACACCTAAATTCGGCTCAGGGTTTTGTGTGAACACCCAAGAAAAACGATCCCCTAATTCCTTCAAACCGCCGCGGATCCGCGGCCTCACCTATTCTTAGCGCCGCGGATCCGCCGCCGTTTAGAGTCTTCTGGTGATCGGGTTTCGTGCAGTGTGTCTCTGTGTTGGTTTTGGGATTTTTAAGATATGTTATATGTGCCCAGATTTTCCAGAACAGAAATTTACTTTTGGGGTCCTATAATTCCGTATTTTTCCGAACTTCACTGCACTTGGACTATATTGGTTATATCTGTGATGTTTGAATGTATTGAACGTCGGCTAATCGCTATAAGTCGATTAGTCGGGGTTATACATCTCTGTGATCTGTGTTTGATATTGGAATGTGTATATGAATGTGTTGGACTGTCGCGGGTGAATAGCCGGGGTGGATGTGAGATGAGCTTTTGTTTTTCTTTCATTCATTGTAAATGTAAATTGATGTAATATCATTATTTGTTTGGCCGCACAACCGGGTCGGGGTTGTAGCCGTCATTGTATAATTCTTTTTACTGTTTTTGCTCCTAGGATAGACCCATGGAGGGGTGCACAAACTACCGGATACTTGGCGGGTAGTTTGCCGCACCCGTAGGGGTCTTGGGTGGGGTATTTGCTATTCACTGCGACCGTGTAATCCGCCTTTCGTTGCAGGCTCGAACGGATTGCGGATTCCTAGTATATCCAATGCATTCATCTGTGATCTGTAATGTCTATCATTGCTATATTTATAACTATTTAGGCGTTGCTTATGTTTTACAGCCGCGCTAGCCCAGCCCCCGCTCTGTCGTTAGTTAAGTAACCTAACGGGTGATGACGGGGCCCCGTGGCGAATGCGAATGGCATAAGCGTACGTCATATTTTGGTTGTTTTCTGCAATGGTAGGATTAAATGATGGGACGCATTAAAAGAACTAATGCAAGAATATCACGCATTAAAAGAACTAATGCAAGATAATAAACCAAGTTAAAATCGTTGGAACACTTTCGAAAAACCACTCGGTTCTTTTCAAAACTAACTTTTAAATGCGGAGCTTGAGCCACTCCTTCTAAAAGCTATCTCGTTCCATCGATTATATCAAGTTCACTACGTTCACGGTTTCGCCAAAACCATTCGTAGC
This sequence comes from Agapanthus africanus, assembly GCA_030015575.1. Taxonomy (NCBI): domain Eukaryota; kingdom Viridiplantae; phylum Streptophyta; class Magnoliopsida; order Asparagales; family Amaryllidaceae; genus Agapanthus; species Agapanthus africanus. The sequence goes on along the minus strand of CM057343.1, from coordinate 246,512,499 downwards.
CCTCCGTCGTTTCGTATGAATATTCAACAAGTATTCAAGCTATGTTTGTTGACCTTCGTCAAGGCATAGAGATTGGTAGCTGTTGGGTGTTCATATGTAGAATAGATAGATGCGTTGGTTTGGGACAGTCGTATTGCCTTGTTGACCTTCGTCAAGGGTATATACGGGTGGGTTCAAATTAACCTGGATAATGACGGGCAGAACTTGACATGTGACTTATGATTTGTTGACCTTCGTCAAGGTCATAAGAGCATGGGGCAAAAAAAATCCACATCGGGAGTTTCATAAGTACTGAAACTTGCTAGATTTGCATACCATTTGGAGTGTGGTGATTGTGGTAGGATTCCTTCAGTTTCGTCACGCGATGATATTTGGATCCCGATCCTACTGTGAGTATATGCTACTCCTCGGGAAATTTCTCACTAAACGATCAATGCTATAAACCTAGTAGGTGCCTAGAAAGGTGTTAGCGGGGCTACGCCTCCAGGGAAAAGAGGTTATTTAATTAAGGAACTTCGCGAAAGCGTTGGAAAACCTCCCTCGAAGTACCAACACTGGCCTGGCTGAACGGTTAAGCAAGTATTGTGCGGTGGGATTGATCCCGACTAATTCTTCCTTTATGGTTTGAGGAGGGATTCGAGAGACAGTGGGAGCCATCCTGTTTAGACAAATTAAAAACCATTCTAAACTTGCAAGAGCATCGTGCTAAAGTGTTTCTTCTCTCCCCCCTGCAGCAACCAAATCGAAATGACTGGACTTAAGTTACTTCTAGATAAAAACATACTGACAGGGCCAAACTACAAAGATTGGCTAAGGAATGTCAAAATGGCAATCACTTACGACAAGCTGGGGTATCTTCTTACCACCAAAGCTCCCCCCGTCCCAGGTCCCACCTCCAGCATCGCGGATAAGGAAATCCGTAAGACTTGGGAGATTGATTGCGCGAAGGCCAAGTGCCTCGTGCTTGCCTCTATGGACAACGATCACCAGAGGAGGCACGAGAATATGGACTTGGAGTCCATATTTCTTCATACAAAAGAACTGTATGGAGAGCAGTCTCGTATCGCAAGATACGAAGTGTCGAAGAAGTTATTTTCGGCAAAGTTGGCCGTCGGATCATCGGTAGCGGACCACGTGCTTAAGATGATTGGCTACATTGAGGAGCTCGCGGAACTTGGGACCACGTTGGATAGTGAACTCTATACGGATTTAGTTCTCCAGTCCCTTCCTTCCACTTACACCCAGTTCATACTGAATTTCAACTTGCAAGAAAAGGAAGTTGAACTTTCAGAACTCCTCAACATGCTGAGGAGCGCAGAGGGCACCCTACAGAAAGGTAGGGAAACACCCGCTTTGTTTGTAGGAGGATCTTCTTCCTCTAGGTCCAAGGCGAAAGCCAAGGGAAAGAGGAAGAAAGCCCCCGCCAAACCAAGAGGCGGTGTTAGTAAAGTGGGAACGAAGGGAAAGGAAAAGGCAACAAAGATAGCGGGGAAGCTTGTGGGTAAAGAGGAATGCTTCTATTGTCATAAGAGTGGACACTGGAAGAAAGATTGCAGGGCTTGGAAAGCCAGGACACAGGAACTGAAGCAGGTTGCGGCTTCAGCTTCAGGTGTGTATGTTATTGAAAACTGTCTTTCTATAAACTCTACTTCCTGGGTATTGGATACCGGATCAGGATCTCATATGTGTAATTCTTTGCAGGCGTTGAGAAACCGTAGGTTTTTGAAGGCAGGTGACATGACCCTCAGAGTTGCGAACGGAGCTAGCATGGATGCTAAAGCCGTGGGGGACTATCACCTGGGAATGTCAGATGGACATGTTTTGGTTTTGCGTAATTGTTTTTTTGTACCCAACGCAACTTGTAATATCATTTCTGTATCTTTGGTTTCTAAAGAAGGTTATGAATTTGCGTTTGTAAGTAATGTTGTAAACATTCACCTTAATCAAGTTCTGATTGGGTCAGGTACACTGAGCAATGGTATATACGTATTAAACCAACCACAGATTTTCAATGTCCAGAATACACACAAAAGAAAGTCTCCAGATATCAATCAGGCTTTCTTATGGCATTGTAGACTGGGTCACATCAATGAGACACGGTTGACTAAGTTACATAAGGAAGGATACTTGGATCCGTTCGAGTATCAGTCTTATGCCACTTGTGAATCTTGTCTCATGGGAAAGATGACAAAGACTCCGTTCAATGGACACGGAGAAAGAGCGAGCGAGCTCTTGGGACTCATACACAGTGACGTGTGTGGTCCAATGTCTACACATGCGCGAAGCGGTTATTCATACTTCATTACTTTCACAGACGATTTCTCTAGGTATGGACATGTCTTCTTAATGAAGCACAAATCCGAGGCCTTTGAGAAATTTCGGGATTACAAGAATGAAGTTGAAAAACAAACAGGCAAAAGTATTAAGATTCTAAGATCGGATCGAGGTGGTGAATACTTGAGTGCCGAGTTCCTGGACTATTTAAAAGAGAATGGAATTCTCTCTCAGCGTACTCCTCCATACACTCCGCAACATAACGGTGTATCGGAAAGGAGGAATCGAACCCTATTGGATATGGTTCGTTCCATGATGAGTAAGGCTGAGTTACCGCGATCTTTCTGGGGCTATGCACTAGAAGCAGCTGCATATCTCTTGAACAAGGCTCCCACCAAGATTGTGCCTACCACTCCATATCAGATGTGGAGTGGGAAGAAACCCTGTCTTAAGTACCTTAAGATATGGGGATGTCCAGCTTTTGTAAAAAAGCAGCATGCGGACAAGCTCGAGGCACGTTCAGTACAGTGTAAGTTTATGGGATACCCAAAGAACTCCAGGGGGTATCTGTTCTATTCCGCTGAGGAACAAAAGGTTTTTGCTTCTCAACATGCCCGCTTCTTGGAAACTGAGTTTTTGGAAACCCAGATAAGTGGGAACGCAATAGAACTGGAAGAAATTCCAGAACCACAAGCTATTACTGAAAGCTTGGAAGAGCCAGTAAGTTCAAAAGAACAGGACATTCCTACGCCGCTCCGCAGGAGTAGTAGGCAGTCTCATCCGCCCGAGAGATACTACGGTTTTCTCATAGACGGGGATAGAGAGGATTGCATCATAGATTATGATGAGCCTACTAGCTTCCAGCAGGCCGTTCAGAGCATTGACTCGGTAAAATGGCTGGATGCAATGCGGACCGAAATGGAGTCCATGTACACCAACAAAGTATGGACGTTGGACATTGCTCCAGACGGGGTAAAACCCGTAGGATGCAAGTGGATCTTCAAAAGGAAGATTGGTGTAGATGGACAGGTTGAGACCTATAAAGCTAGACTTGTAGCAAAGGGTTTCCGTCAAAGACCTGGCTTGGACTATGACGAAACCTTTTCTCCAGTGGCTATGCTGAAATCCATTCGGATCCTTCTTGCCATTGCTGCCTTCCACGATTATGAGATTTGGCAGATGGACGTAAAAACCGCTTTTCTAAATGGAAATTTAGAGGAGTGTGTCTATATGGATCAGCCAGAGGGTTTCATTCAGAGTGGGAGCAGCGGAAAGGTGTGCAAGTTGCTTAAGTCCATCTATGGACTAAAGCAGGCATCGCGGAGTTGGAACATCTGTTTTGATGAGACGGTCAAGGAATTTGGCTTTATCAAAAATCCAGATGAACCATGCATCTATAGTAGATTTGTAGCGAGAACTGTAGTATTCCTCGTTTTATACGTGGATGACATTCTCTTAATAGGAAATGACATTTCTATGCTACAATCTGTCAAGGGTTTCTTGTCACACAGCTTCTCCATGAAAGACCTGGGTGATGCCTCTTACATCTTGGGGATCCGGATCCATCGTGATAGATCCAAGAGGATATTAGGACTTTCGCAGTCCAGGTACATCGACACCGTACTGAAAAGATTCAGTATTGAAGATTCCAAGCGCGGTAACCTACCGTCTTGTCACGGAATCACCCTCTCTAAAGAGATGTCCCCCAAGACTGATTTGGAGAGGGATCGCATGTCTATTATATCCTACGCTTCTGCGGTAGGCTCTATAATGTATGCGATGTTGTGTACCAGACCGGATGTAGCTTATGCACTGAGTGTAGTAAGCCGGTATCAGTCAAACCCTGGGGAGAAACACTGGATAGCAGTAAAGAACATTCTCAAGTACCTGAGAAGGACTAAGGAGATGTTCTTGGTGTATGGCGGAAAAGACCTCCAGATCGAGGCCTTTGCTGACTCCAGCTTCCAGAGTGACAAGGATGATTCCAAGTCCATGTCGGGTTTTGTCTTTACCCTCAATGGAGGGGCGGTGTGTTGGAAGAGTTCCAAACAGGAAACCGTTGCAGACTCGACGATGGAAGCGGAATACATCGCTGCATCTGATGCCGCAAAAGAAGCTGTCTGGAAGAGGAAGTTCTTGAAAGAACTTCAGGTGGTTCCGTCCATTGTTGACCCAATACCTCTGTATTGCGACAACAACGGGGCTATAGCTTTAGCGAAGGAACCCAGGTCCCATCAGAGATCCAGGCACATCTTGAGGCGGTATCACCTGATCAGGGAGATCGTGGATCGCAAGGAGATCGAGGTTCGGAGGGTTGCTTCAGAAGAAAACACTGCAGATCCATTCACCAAGGCCCTACCCCAGACTCAGTTCGAGCGGCTGATCGAGATGATAGGTCTTCGATACGCCAGTACATGGCCTTAGTGCAAGTGGGAGATTGTTAGTGTATATGCCCTAGAGGCCATTACTGTATCATCCTAGTTTGTATATTACTTAATGGAAGCTTGGGATATTCACCTTGTATAAACAATCTTGCTCAATATAGTAGTATGCTACTTGGTTTGTTTCTACTTCAATGTGTACATGTGTTTCTTTTGCGATATCACCCATACGCATTAGTGGAGACCTTAGGATCTTTGCTTGATTACCAGCGTTGTGATGGCAGTCACACTAGTGGGGGCTGGGTAATCTATAAGCACATCCTTATACAGGTCCCTAGTCGCAGGACTATCGAGACAGGGCATCGATACTCCGGAGTAGACTAGCGTATGCGCTTCTCATCCCAGTGTGGGAGATGGTCTGTCCCACAGCCATCAGTACGTCGTACTGGAGATAGTATACGGGTGCTCGTTAGGTTACGAGTACACTGGACAGGACTCGTCGGGAACTGACAGGTTGGTATTATACCTATCGTCAGTTATCAGTTCCCAGGTGACATGAGTACAGCTTAGTCCGCTGACTTGACACTGGCACTTCGCCTCGAGTGTGTTCCTACTGCACTTTGATCACTACCCTACCACGGCTCAAAGGAGTCGTGCAAACAGGTGGTGGTTGGGTGCGGTCCCGAAGCACTTGGAGGCAGTGACGGTTAGACAGGATTCGTCTCTCCCGGTATTGGGGGTTGACATCGCACTGTGTCTAGGAGAGCCATTACACGAGTAGTCCCTGGCCAGGGCAAGCGAGATATACTGGTAGGCTTCCAGTGTTATCTCAGGGTGTTTTGGGCTTCACTCCGACACGACTTGTACCGCTATTAGGGTACTGACGTTTTACCGCCCCCTAGGCCCGACATGCGATGTATTAGACGAACAGACCGGACTGTACGGAGACTGTCATATTCAGACTCAGTAGGAGTTCAGATGGGGTTCACCTCGTCAGCCTTCTTGTCGGCATCTACCTGGGGACCGTTACGCACAGCTAGTGCCGCTTGCGGTCTGTGGTTAAACCCACTGCCAGCGTAGTGTCGAGTCTTTAGAGTCCCACGCAGAGGGTATTCGCCTCTGTGCAAAACAGAGTAGAGGTCGCATGGTTTTGCGACAGGGTTCGTTCTCATTCGCGCACTTGTGCACGTTTGGAGTCCGGACGGTTTTTACTGGCTGACTCTGGTTTGAGTCAGATGCTGGTATATGTTTTGGGGTTGCTTTTATCTCTCAGTATTCATGTTCCTCGGAACAAGGATGCAGGTGTGTATGCACAGTTATTTGAGGAAGAGGAAGAGGACTTTCATTAGTGTTTCGGAACGGGTGCGTATGCACAGTTGACAGTCGTCTTTTTCCAAACCCTAATGGATTTATGTTATATCAATTAATAATATTAATAAAATGAAATTGTGTCATGGTTGGTTTTTATGTTGACTTGTTGACCATGGTTGACTTGTTGACCATGGTTGAAGTTTTGACCATCATCATTACAAAAGAAAGATGCTCTTTGATTCTAGCAAATTCATTTAATGTTTGAAATGATAATGGTCATTCCTAAACTTTCCATCAACCTTTTCATTTTCATTATTATTATTAATTTGATAATTCTTTTGCTTTTTGTTATGGTTGCAAAAAGAAAAGAGCTCATTCTATCATTTAGCTTCTCTCTCCTCACTTCATCTTCTTCTTCCTCTAGCAAAAGGAGAACCCTTCTCATGTGTTGAGAATCCCTCTCCTTAAAACAAAAGCACCCCTTAGACACTCTCTACTCACTCTAGGATCAAAGGATTAGCAAGCCGGAGATTCTAGTTCTCTCCAAGTTCGAGAAAGAGCCCGAAGGTTGAACCCTCAGGTGGATCCATCTTCGACGGAAGAAGGCGACGAGAAGAGAACCATCAACCTCTACTAGGTTTCAAGAAGAAGGAGTTCAAGTTAGGTATAACCACTTTGCCGAGTAGTTAACTCTCCTTTGCATGTTTGCTAGTTTAGTTTAGACACGATCCCGACCTTGTTTAGTCCATGTTGCCCCATGCGCCAAAAATTTGATTTTATACCGTTTCCGCCTCCCCGTAAGAACCGGGGGTCGCAACGTGGACTTACAAAGTCACCACACTCCAGAAAGTATGCGCATGCCTGACAAGCTTCCCGTATATTTGAAACTCCCGATATGGTTTTTGCCCCTAGGATCCAAGTGACCTTGACAAGGTCAACAAGTCAAAGGGTCCTAATCAAATTCAACTCGTCATTATCTTGATTGCATTAGACCCACCCGCACAGACCCTTGACAAGGTCAACAAGGTCGAACGACTGTCCTAACTAATCCACATATCCATGCGACAGAAAAGTATTACAGAGCTATCGCACACTACGCCTTGACAAGGTCAACAAACGCAGCATGAATACTAAGCAATACTAATCTGAAATGACGAATGGCTACGGCTGGTTTTTGGCGAAAAACCTTTAACGTAATGAACTTGATATCGTTGAAGGACTCAAGTGGCTTTGAAATGGAATGGTTTAAGCTCCGCTTTTTAAAACTAGTAACATAAACCTTTACTTAAGAACGAACTCCCAATAAAGGGATCAAGGCTCTTCCCTCATAGAATGAGGTGCGGGACATTCCTAACCGAATAGCTCTATGCAAAGCAAAAGAATACGACTATGAGTTTTGAAAAAAACTGAGTAGTTTTAAAATTGGTTCCGACAACATCATTTAGGTTTATTTTTCCTTGCATTATTCAGATAATGCGTTCCCATCATTTTAAGTTTCCAAGCCACAAAAGAAACAACCAAAATCACATACTATTATATGCCATCCGCATTCGCCATGGGACCCCACCTACACAGTTAGGTTACTTAACTAACGACGAAGCGGGGGCAGGACTAGTGCGAATGCAAAATATATAGAAGCATCTACTGAATATATATAATATATATATATATATATATCAACATCACAGGCAGATAATAGTCATCACAGGCAGATAAAAATCATCACAAGCATGCGAACAATAATATGGAATAGCGGATAATCTAGGAGCCTCACTTTTCATTTGAGCCATAAATGAGACGCGACGTTCCCCGGTCATGTGGACTGCCGGTGTACACTACTACAATAAGGGGTTGCCCCTACGGTTGAAGATATCTGTAGGGACAACATTTTATTGCCCCTACGGATTAATCCGTAGGTCCCCATGGTTGCCCCTATGGTGCCCTACGTTTTAATTTAATATCAAAACGTAATTTGTTATTTGGCCCTACGGAGCCGAAACGAAAGACTTACGGATTAATCCGTAAGGGCATTATATGGGGTATTTTATAAAAAAAAGCCCGGATATTTCCTCTTTCTCACAACTTCCTCTCTCTCACCTCCCGCACGCGCCTCGTCTCCACCGCCCGTGCCTCATCGCCACCGTCTGCGCTTCATCGCCACCGTACTCTTGCGCGCGCCTCGTCATCCCCGACATCACCGTTGACTTCCTCGTCGACATTAGGAACTCTCTCGTTGCCGATTGCGTCGTTAACAATCTTCGGTCTCCTCCATCGCCGGCCAAGTTAGTAAATTTCTTATTTTTACTTCTAATTATACATTTATTTCTGTTTTTGTTGATTATTGGGTTGCTACTTGGGCTAGGGTTAGGGTTCAGGGTTAGGGTTCAGGGTTCGGTTAGGGTTAGGGTTCAGGGTTAGGGTTAGGGTTAGGGTTCGGTTCGGTTAGGGTTAAGGTTAATTAGTTGGGGTTAGGGTTAGGGTTAGGGTAGGACTTGGGCTAGGGTTAGGGTTAGGGTTAGGGTTAGGGTTCAGTGTATAGTTAGGGTTAGAGTTAGGGTTAGGGTTAGGGTTCAGTGTATGGTTAGGGTTAGGGTTAGGGATTGGTTCAGGGTTAAGGTTAGGGTTTAGGGTTAGGGTTTGGTTCAGGGTTAGGGTTAGAGGCTAGGGTTAATTTGGGTTAATTACATTAAATAGATAGGGTTAATTAGGTTAATTAGTGATAATTTGAAAGGGTTAGGATGTTGATTAGGGTTAATTAGGTTAATTTAGGTAAATTAGGTTAAGTTTGGGTTAATTAGGGATAATTTGTATTAGGGTAACGATTATGGTTAATTGGGGTTAATTGGTTTAATTTGGGTTACTTAGGGTTAGGGTTTAGGGTGCACCAGTTCATTCAGTAGGATACTCGATGATAACGTAAACGTACAACTTTACCGTAAACGCAAGAAAATTTTACCCTAAACTAAAAACTTCGAACCCTTAATAACGAAACGTAAACGTAAAACCTATTCAAGTAAAATGTTCAAGTTAAAACCAATATATGATACTCGATGATAATATGAAACTTTCATATTCTCATCGATACTCATATATGAAAAACAAGCGCGGCTTAGTCCCCGTCTATCAGTTAACATACGTTCGATGTTCATCGTGACATAGAACTATACGAAAGTTATTAAATATTGGACGGTATAGTTCAGTACTAACAACCGTCGTATAGTCTATGTGACGAGAAGATTCAATCGTATGATAACCGATAGATTTGTCCAGTGTGGACAAGTTAGGAATGTATAAAGCAAATACCTGCATTCACTTGTGTTTTCATCCGTTTCGAGTTATTTCTTCGGTACTGGTTCTCCGTGTACAAAGATTGATTAGATGTTCATTTCAACGTTGTTTCATAGCTTTGAAATAATTATCTATTCTATTACAGTGTACTCGGAGAACAGCGGGGAGGTGCTGCCGAAATTTACTCGAAACGGTTGAAAGCACAAGCGAATGGGTGTCTGCTCTATACATTCTTAATGGGATAGAAGCCTTACCCCCGACAGCCGAAAAACACACATACAATACAAATACACAACAAACGCACACACAGCACATACACACTAACAATCCTACACTTAAGCGAAATCATAAATTGAAACACACATATATAGAATACAACTCATACATGGGTATCCTCAAATCTAACTTTGTTTATCGATAATTTATTCTTTTCAACGACAAACGCGCACACAAAGCACATACACGAATTTTCTCCTTTGTCAGTAACCATCCCGTTCTTAGATTTCTCAATATAGTCATCATAACCTACAATTTATATGTTATACAGTCTAATATGGCCCATGAGTACATCAGAGTTAAGGACTGGATGTATGTGGATTGGCAACAACGTATGCAACCTAAGTTTGTCGCAGGAGTTGCTACTTTTATTGAATTTGCACGCAAACATAATAGGATCGTGTTAGAGAAGATTCTCTGCCTGTGCGATAGATATGGGAATAAGTACTGGCAGAAGGTAGAATTTGTAGAGCTTCATATCGTTAAACATGGTTTTACTAGACTTTATACAACTTGGCTATATCATGGGGAAGGAGAAGAAGACAGTAATGCGGCAGAAGAAGAAGGAGAAGACGGTAATGCGGCAGAAGAAGAAGGAGAAGATGGTAATGCAATGAAGAAGAAGAAGAAGATGGTAATGCGGCAGAAAAAGAAGACGGTAATTTCTTTTCAGGAGAAGAAATGGAGGATATGGTAGAGGTTGCCCTAGATGAATCTATTCGTACCGAAGATGACATTCCTTCCGGTCAAGGACCGCGTGCGGATAAGTATGAAATTTTCATGAATGATGCTAGAAAACCAATTTATGAGAATGCAAAGTATTCCACCCTCTCATGGTTCGACCAACTTTTCCAGATTAAGTGCCTAAATAGATGGAGCAATTTCACAATGCTTCTTTTGTTCTTGAAAGATTCTATGCCCCCGGGAAATAACGTGCCCGACAGCTGGTACGGAGCCTAGGGTCTGAAGTGTGAGAAGATTCAAGCATGTCCTAAAAATTGCATGTTATACCAGAAAGAGAATTCAGATTTGAAAGAGTGTCCAACATGCAGAGAAGCCAGGTATAAACCGAAAGATTCTGATAAGAAGCCCGATATACCTATCAAGATAGCATGATACTTTCCTATAACACAGAGGCTGCAGAGGCTATTCAGGTGCAAGAAAATAGCCGAGGCAATGATTTGGCATCACCGTGCTCCTCAAAGTGAAGATGGAAAAATGAGCCATCCAAGAGATTCACCGGTATGGAAGGATTTCGATAGGAGGCACGAAATATTCAGTAGCGATCCTCGCAATGTCAGGCTCGGACTCGCTAGTGATGGCTTCTGCCCATTCAACTATATGGCTGGAAGCCACAGCACATAGCCCGTTGTAATGATAGTTTATAATCTATCGTCTTGGTTGGTTATGGACCAATCATACTTTATGATGCATCTTTCTATCGACGGAACAAACTCACCGGGAAACAATATCGACATCTATCTCCGACCTCTGATCGATGTGTTAAAATCTTTATTCATTGATGGTGTAGAGACTTACAATGCAAACACAAATACAACATTCATACTACGCGCGGTTTTAATGTGGACAATTAATGACTTTCCTACATATGGAATGGTATCAGGTTGGTCCGTACATGGTCACAAAGCATGTCCTTATTGCCATCAACATACAGCATCGAAATTCTTGAATTTTAGCAGGAAGGTTTGTTATTGCGGCCATCGACATTTCCTGCCTCTAGACCACCCCTACAGGTTAAACGTTGTTCACTTTGATGGTCATCAGAAGCTTCTTGGACCTCCATCCCCATTGTCCGGAGAGGACGTGACTGCTCAGTGGGATGGTTACAATAATGTGACCTTCGGGATAGATCTGACAAAACAGGTCAAACCGCCATTCTGGAACAAGTTAAGCATTTTCTTCGAGCTTCCGTACTGGTCAACAAGTTTAGTGCATAATTGTCAGGACGTCATGCACATAGAGAAGGGAGTATCCGAGCACGTACTCAACTTGCTTCATTGTAAAGACGAAAAATCGAAAGACAACCTCCATGCTCGGATGGATCTACAGGACTGGGAAATTAGAAGTGAATTGCATCCTAAACCGATAGCGGGCAAACCAGGCAAGTTTATACTTCCCAATGTCGTGTATCATATATCACAACCGGAGAAGAAAAGATTCCTGCAGGTGTTGCATGATTTGAAAGTTCACACAGGTTTCTCAGGATCATTTAGCAAGAAGATAAAAATTGTGAAAGGCAAGATCGATGGGCTGAAAAGTCATGATCACCATGTTATTATGGAACACCTTCTCCCATTAGCCCTCAGGACTTCCCTTCCCGAATCGGTTGGTCTAGTAATCAATGACCTATGTTGTTTTTTCATAGAATTATGCGCTAAAACACTGGATGTTGTGACGCTGGAGAAACTAGAAAATTCTATTTCGTTGATAATTTGCAAGTTTGAGCGTATTTTCCCACCGTCATTCTTCGATATCATAATACACCTCACGGTTCATCTTGCAACTGAGGCTAAGTTAGCCGGACCAGTACAATATCGATGGATATATCCAATCGAGAGGTACGTGGAATTTTTTGTTTCGCGCAATTTGTAAAATTATTGTTGTCCTGTATGCCTGTATTTATTTATTTAACATATTTTTCTTTAGGTACCTCTACACTCTAAAAAAGTATATACACAATAGAAATCGACCAGAGGGTTCTATCCTGCAAGGTTATCTTCTAGATGAAGCAACCATATTTTGTTCCCGCTATTTGGACGAGAACATTGAAACGAGACTTAACCGGCCTCGAAGAATTCAGGATGGGCCATATGGTAAAGCTAATTATAAGAGGGTAGTCACTATGTTTATCAACAAGATATACCAGTTTATCCTCCTCAATAGCGCATGTTTTGAAAAAAATAGAGAGTAAGTTTTTTGGATTAATTGTTATATTTGTGTTTGTGTGTGTATGAAATGATATAATATTAATGTCCTAATTTATTGTTGAGAACAAAATTTGTTTTAACGAGGTACGTGAGGGGCATCCTGATTGGAACGATGAACGATTGGAAAAATATCATCAGGATAATTTTTGCGATTGGGTTGCAGATTATGTAATTTATTCGAATAATATGTTATTGCTACCAGTTTTAATCTAAACTTATATCGTTATGTATTTGTCGTAAAATTTGTTTTGTTAGATCCACGATCCGAACTTGTCTGCATCATTAGAGAGTGATTCAAGATGTTTAGCTCAGTTTCCTAGTATGGAGGTTGCATATTATAAAGGATTCAGTGTCCTTGGATACAAATTCAAAGTTAAGGACATAGAAACATCTAGAACCACTCAGAATAATGGGATTGCGACTGTAGGATCAGATGGTGTGATTTATTATGGATACTTAAATTGTATACTTGGCATCCAATATCCTGGATAATCAGAACCGTTTTATATATTTCAGTGTACTTGGTACGATACACGAACCGATACGGATAAGTGGAGAAACAATCTCGGGACTTGGAAAGATGAATATGGATTGACCCGTGTTAACACACTTCGATTTTGCGGTTGGGACTATCCGTTTATCTTTCCGAACCAAGCGTTAAGTATATTACTCACAGTGTTTGAAGCATCCGGGATGGAGTGTCGTATTTCGTTGGAAACCCAGGGATGTTTACGATGTCCTAGAATTCGAGGACAGCGATGAGCATGAAGAAGAGAGAAGACTTAGAGTACTCCGACCGTCTGTTTCAAAAGACGGGTTGTCTTCGGCTGATCATGAAGTTACGTGGGTTAGAAATGATATCGATGATGAAATCCAAGTAGATATGTCTAATGCGTCCACGAAACGAAAAAGGTTATCAGTAATGTTATATTATTACTTCACATTTTACGATCTATACATATATAGCATGCATATGTAATGATTGTCTAATGCATCCACGAACTGTTTTATCTAGATTTGATGACAATGACGGGAGTAGCGAGGGGCGGCGGGAGCTCCAGCCATGGCACCGGCAGAGGCAGAGGCAGAGCGGTTCTGCCGCCGGAGAGATGCATAGGGAGCTTCAGAGGGCCGGTCTTGCACCCTGATCGGAGACCCCTTCGGATGCCTCCTTCCGTGTGGGCTTTGCCATACCTCTAGGTATATTGCATGCATATTCATTTTGAATGTAATATTATAGATATACATGCATATTTATGTCAAAATTACTTATATAGTCAATGTTTGATTGTCTAACTGTTGGTGGTGCATCCACATCAGGGACAGAGGCCCCTCCCGCACCTCCAGGTATATTTATATATCATATAGTGCATGCATATTGATTTAGAATGCTATATCATGAATATACATACATTCTTTTTGTAAGTCTACGGTAGCGCCCCGGCCGTCTACAGACGACAAATGCGGAACAAAAAACTTTTAACTGGCGCTATCGTATACTTTCACCCGGATCTTCCATTATTGCTAAACTAACAAACTGTAAAGAGTGTAGAAAGGTTATACCGAACGATCCGAGTCCTTCGTTCTTTAACCATCATCCCACGCTCCGTTGCGGCTGCTCCGTTCTCGTCGATCTCCGATCTGCTCGTCCAGGTGGCACCACGTCAACGATTCTTTAAACGGGCTCCCGCCTCTGACTCGAAGCAACTCGGTCGTCAAGTTTGCTAAAAGAGACGACCAAGATTGATGTAGAGAATGAGTAGAAGACTTTGTCTCATTTCGTCCAAAGCCGTGGACGATCGGTTAATGAAGTTGCCAATAAGTCGGGTGATGGAATGAAATGAGCAATGATATTTCGATACACCCCAAAGCTATCATAATCTTTTCGTAAAAAAATGAATCAAGAGAGTGAGGGGGAAGGGAGCCGGCCATCATATAGTAGGTGGGAGTGAGTGTAGGAGGAGTGAGGTGACCATAAGAACAAATATCATGTGTGAACACAAAGTGTGAACACATAGTGTGAACACAAAGTGTGAACACAAAGAAAGCAACCAATGAAAACTCAACACCATTCAACCTAGTCACCTCTTCTAGAAACTTCTAGAACTTTCCACACTCATCTCAAGAAAAGATAAATCCGTCTTTAACCAAATGTTAAAAGACAGCTGATAGAAAACTGGAAACTGGCAACTTCCAAAAGAGATCCCGAAACGAATTTCAAGATAACCCCGTAACTGTATAAAAATACCCGCATTTGTATTACGACCGAATACAAATGCAACTGAGACAAAGATATTATATCTACTCAATATAATACTCGGATCCAGCTTAAACCAAAGCCGACCAGTACCATCTGCCCGAAATCTGACACGTGCGCAAACGCACGTGCATTTTCCGAACCCTGCCATAAAACCATACGGCCTCTACAACGTTTCGCCCGAACTTGGGAAACTGTCTGTGGGGGACTCTAATGACTCGTCAGTACCCTGGCAGTGGGTTTAACCACAAACCGACAGCGGCACTAGCTATGCGTAACGGCTGCCCATGGACTGACCTCAAGGGAGGCCGATGAGCGAACTCACCCGGAAACCCTACTGAGCCTAACAGTGACAATGTATATACAGTCCGGTCCGTTCATCAATGAGTATCGCATATCTTCCTAGGGGGCTAGTAACGTCAGACCCCCAATAGCAGTATAAGTCGTGTCGGAGTGTAGCCCAATAACACCCTGAGATACTACTGGTGTACCTACCAGTAAATCTCCTGCCACGGCCGTGGGCTTTATGTAATGGCTCTCCTAGACACAGCACGATCTCACCCCCAATACCGGGAGAGACGAATCCCCTGCCGATCCGCTCACGTGCCTCCATATGGCTCGGGACTGTACCCAAAAACTACCTGTTTGCACGACTCCTTTGAGCCGTGGTAGGGTAGAAATCAAAGCACAGTGGGAACTCACACGAGACAAATGACGACCTCAGGTCGATGAACTAACCTGTACACATGTCACCAGGGAACTGCTATCTGACGATATGTATAATACCAACTAGCAGGTTCCCGGCGAGTCCTGTCCGGTGTACTCATAACCCAATGAGCACCTGTATACATCTTAGGTGATCCAACTGACACCAGTGGCTTGTGAGACCGGCCACCGTCCCTCGTCGAGGTCTCGACTGTATACACTAGTCTACTCCGGAGTATCGATGCCCTGTCTCGAAACTCCCACGACTAGGGACCACAATTAAGGATATGCGTATAAACTACTCAACTCTCACGTATATGATCGCCATCAAACTGTTGGTAGTAAAGCAAGATCCTAAGGGCTCTATCAAAGTGTAACATGTAATCAGTCACCTGAACATGTACACGACTGATAAAGGCAAACCAGATAGCAAACTATCATCTCGAGTAAGACTGTCCTACCGGTATAGGTCCTCCGCAATCATTGCAATCACGTACCTGCGATCCAATAATTGACTATGAGGGCACTATCTCCAACAATCTCCCACTTGCACTCAAGGCTAATTATTGCGATGTCGACTACTCACAGCCCGTGTGAAACTGAACATCCAACTCCTTTACTAATCAGTTTCACAAAGCCCGTTTGTAAAACTATTGTGTTCGAGAAATAGCTTCAGTGAGTGGATCCGCCTAGATGTTTCTTTCTATATCTCTCTAAATCTCAAGTTCGCGGAGAAAGCCATCTCCCGAATCGAGTAATACCTGTCTTAGAATATGTCTGGATATCTGATGGGACCTAGTTCATAAATGAACTCCAAATCCAAACTTCTTAGACTGTATCGATCACTGAACCTAATCAGTATCCGGCACCATGCCACCCACAGTATCCTCTTGGACCACCTGTCCATAATACTGTCCCTCGTCAGAGGGAAAACTAAAACTCTGACAATCACTCTGTCATCCACATCACCTTTAAAGCCTGGAATGATAATCGTCTCCCGAAGGAGGCTGCCGTCATCAAATCCGTAGAACATCCACTTATGTTCTAAAACTGCTTCCTTATGTTTCTCCAGGATTGGATTAATACTAACTTATTGCATCTAGTGCAAAAACAACATTTGGTGTGGTACTTGACATCTCATGATTGACTCAGTTGCCTAAGCAAGTGATCTGTTAATCATGCCCATCCCTCTCCTCTTTAGTCTATACGACACCTTTAGAGAGGGTGACTCCATCACCTGCAGGTACACCACCATGCTAGGAGTCAACTATTCTAAAAACCATTAGAATATCTGTCAAAGTACCCACATTAGGAAACTACCCAATTCTAGATCTAAAACCATAGATCCAGAAACCAGAATGTCAAATATTATATTCATATCCTGTCTGGAGAAACAACTGTGTGACGACCACAGTACAACCGATCGTAGTATAGGAATTTTACTTCCTACTTTGTGTATGTCATCCAGATACCATGACATCACACCCTACTACCTTCTTAACAGATCCATCCCCTATTCTGATGAAGTCAAACCCATGACTATCACATCAAAACTAGATGATCTATCTCCGCTATAACTGCTCTAGTCTATAAATAGACATAAGCTACTTGCCCACTATTCTTCCGCTGCTCCCACTGACTACGACAACCCTCTGGCAGAATAATATATACGTGCACTTCTAAAGCTAGTTTAGAACGACGCTATACTTAACCTCCTGCCGGGTCTCACAGTCTGGAACAACAGTAGTGTCAAGTCTGGGTAAGCAAGAACCTCCCTGTCACCGTCCTTGAGGCTACCGGAGTACCTCTCGGGTGTCTGAGGTTACTCACCAAATCTGCAGAGTGGCTAATGGAATGTCAAACCTGATTGAGTATATAGGTCCTATTAAATTTTCCGTAATCGTTCGCGGTTCTGGAATCACTTCCAGTTTTACCATACCCCCACTACTGTTTTCTGAAAAATCCATTTGACTAAAACTGTGGCGAGTCAAGAACAATATCACTATTGATCTTCCAAATGGTATAATATCAACCCTTGTCATAGCCAGGGTCAACTCACAAACAGCCATTACAGAAACGTGCCCTGAGTTATCCAGTGTCTGGTTTTAAGCATAAGCTGGACAACTCCCCGTACCTTAACATCGTTAAGATATGAACCATTCTATATTCAATATAGAAACATTGGCACTTATTTAATTAGAACCATATTCAATCATGCAGCTGTCTCCAGTGCATATCATCTTAATGGAAAGAGGCTAATCAGCATTACTCAACTTAGGAATCCTTCCAATTATGAGTAACCTGAAAGAGAAACAAGTTTCTCAAAATCATTACTATCATCTGAATACCAATCACAAGAATCTACATCTTCGATCTCTTTGAAAAATCCTGATACTTGTGATACCTGGTTCTCTACTTTATTCTTATACCCACAACTTCTCAAAACTTAGACCTTGTATTTCTACGAAACACCTGTCTAAAAACTAGAGAAGTTATAAGTAAACAGAACATAGTACGAGGACCTACCCCTTTGTCCTGATGGACACTGGACAACATACAATACTATGTATAAGTCCGCTGAGTTGAATAACTCAAAACCTGTATGTCGTAGGTGGAAAACTGTACCCTGGAGATTTCCTCAAATATCACCAGTTACAACGAATTCCGATATAATGAGGATAATTACCTAATTCCTAATAACTTACTCCCGCTCATCATCTGTAAAATCATACAGATATGAGAATGAAACCTGGTAAATACATACCTTTGGAGTAAGTATCTTATCGGGAAAACAGTTTTCTTTTAACAATGCACTGAAACATGAAAATGTTTCATAGGGGTATCCTGTTATTCCTAGTAATGCCTCTTCCATAATCCAATTCATGACTTTAACCGTATATTTTATTGCCATCTCTCCAAATCCCTTTATTTGTCTTTAGTCGTTACCTTCTGTACACCTTCGTTAGGCTAAATGGTTTTCTTCCTTCCCTACCGTTCGGCACCAGCCTATGGTTTGGAAGAAGACTATCCAGTAAGCATAATAGGTGTACCCTCCTAAACCAAGGAGTACTCGCATCTTGAGAGAAGGTGATAATAAAAGACAATTGAATAATACCTTATTCCTATAAAGGTGAAATAGGAGTGGCGATGAAGTACGCGGTTTTGGTCGTGAATGATAACAGTCGCAATTTACTTTGCCCTCTTTCTAATCCCTTTATTTTGTCTTTACATATTACCTTCTGTACACCCTACTTAGGCTAATTGGTTTTCTTCATTCCCTACCTTTCGGCACCAGCCTATGGTTTGGAATAAGACTATCAAATAAGCGTAATAGGTGTACTCTCCTAAACCAAGGAGCCCTCGCAACCTGAGAGAAGGTGATAATAAAAGACAACTGAATAAACCAATTCTATTTCTCCTGAACCTTGATCCATCCTCGAAGAAATCCCTCCGAGTTCGTATATAACCATACGATGGATCTATCCAATGGAAGTGGATGTCCGTAGTAATACGGAGTGTTCTGAGAAATGCAAAGAGTAAAAGAAGGAGTGGCAATGAATTATGCAACTCGGACAATCCAAAAGCCAGTATTTTAAGAAGGTTCGGTCAACTTGGTCACTGAGTCATAGTCTAGGGTCGGTCAAAGGTCGCTGCCAAAGAGAGAGAGAAAAGAAACATTCTGCGTGCTTTCTAACCTAGATCAGAATGGTTATCACTTTATCTAATCCGGAAACCTCCCACTGTCCTGTCAAATTCTCCTCCAAACCTGAAAGAAGAATCAATCGGGATCACCCGAAAGAGTAAACCAACTCATCAGTGGGAATCGGGATCCAACTCTCATCGCATGATAATGTGATGGAATGCATCCACGTTACTCATACTCCAGAAGGTATGCACACACTTGGCAAGTTTCATTTTCTTTAGAAACTCCCGATATCATTTTTGCCCCATGCTCTTATGACCTTGGCGAAAGTCAACAAATCATAAGTCACATGTCAAGTTCTGCCCGTTATTATCTTGTTAATTTGAACCCACCCGTACATACCCTTGACGAAAGCCAACAAGGTAATACGACTGTCCCAAACCAACTCATCTATCTATGCAACAAATGAATACCCAGCAGCTACCAAACACTATGCCTTGACGAAAGCCAACAAACATAGCTTGAATACTACTGACCATCCATAAGAAACGACGGAGGGCTACGACTGGTTTTTGGCGAAAAACCTTTAACGTAACGAACTTGATATCGCTGAAGGAACCTGATAGCTTTTTAAAATATAGTGGTGAAAACCTTTTGCTAAAGAGGTCACTCCCGGTGAAGGGATCTCGGCTCTTTCCTCGTGGAATGAGGTGCAGGATATTCCACTGAATACCGCGATGCAAAGCAACTTGTAATCGACTATAGTGAAGTTATTACCCTGACGTAAACTTCTGCCCAAGGGGTCAGTCCCGGTGAAGGGATATTGGCCCTTGCCCCGTCGAATGAGGTGCAGGATATTCCACTGAATACCGCTATGAAAAACAAAAAGGAAACGTCTTTATAATAACACTTTTTAAATTTGTTCCAACAACTGCCAAATAGGTTTGCTTTACTTTGCGTTGATCAGAATCAACGCAGTCCCATCAATCAATCACACCAGAAAAGAACGAAAATAAAATGTACGTATATGCCATCCGCATTCGTCACTGGGTCCCGTCATCATCCGTTAGGTTACTTAACTAACGACAGAGCGGGGACTGGACTAGCGCGGGTGCAAAACATATACAACATCTAACAGTATATATACCAATATACAATAATCGCTCCACGCGTGATAATATGCAACATTACAGAAAAGTAATAAGCATCACAGAACAATACAGATAATCTGGGATCCCCGGGTTTCACAAAGCCGCTGCTGAAACCCGACGTTCCCCTGTCGTGTGGATAGCTTATGCAATGAAACCTAGACCCCTACGGGAGCGGCAAGTTACCCGCCAAAACCTGAAGCGAGGCAGCCCCCTACAGCAAAGTGAATGGACCACCCTGCACTTCACGGAATCCGGTAATCTTGGGCACCCCTCCATGGGTCAACCTGTACCCCCTACGAGTGCGGTGAATAGTCTGCCAATTCTAGAGTGAGGTCCCTCTGCCTCTCAAAGCCATGAGATGCAGACCCGTTGGCCCTCAGAACCCGGCTATCCGTGCACTCCGTCGCGGGGTAAAACCTAGTACAGTAATGAAAAATAGTAAAACAGGTACATCGACCGCAACCTGGTCGTGCCCCAAAAGAATATTATACAACAGGCAGTGACGGCAGTCCACATGTTGGACGCTCGCCCCGAAATATCAAATGTACAAATAAATCCAAACTGCACTACCATTGCACACTGCTATCCACCACGACAAATCCGCAACATCACAGCACAACACAAAACATCAACGCGAATGTCACGTTCGCAAACCCGTCTAAAAGAACTATAGCAATCAGACGCGGTTTACCGATCAAATGACATTCCCGGTCGGAGATATAATGTAAGCACTGTAAACTAACATGTTTAAATTTCGATCGACTAAATATCACGAAGTGGGCCCCACGAACAACCGGTGTACAGTAACAAAATCTGAGCCCAAAAGATATATTCCAAAAACCCCAATTTCCAGAGAAGAATACACTGTGCAAGTTTGGGGGCATGATCACACCAAATGGCCGCGGATGCGCGGTCAAACCCTAGGTTTGACCGTGATTCCGCGGCGGTTTGGTCGTATCATGTGCCCAAATTTTTACAGTATTCTTAGAAAACCCTGCACAGATTTCTGTGATATGTAGAATAATTTTAGGACATCATTTAAAATCGACAGAAACTGTGAAGCTTGAAAATTGTGTTTTTCGAAATTCGGTTCGATCGATATTTTAAACGTGTTAGCACAAGTTAGTATAGCATAATGGTGAGTCTCTGATACCACTGTAAGTCTACGGTAGCGCCCCGGCCGTCTACAGACGCCAAATGCGGAACAAAAAACTTTTAACTGGCGCTATCGTATACTTTCACCCGGATCTTCCATTATTGCTAAACTAACAAACTGTAAAGAGTGTAGAAAGGTTATACCGAACGATCCGAGTCCTTCGTTCTTTAACCATCATCCCACGCTCCGTTGCGGCTGCTCCGTTCTCGTCGATCTCCGATCTGCTCGTCCAGGTGGCACCACGTCAACGATTCTTTAAACGGGCTCCCGCCTCTGACTCGAAGCAACTCGGTCGTCAAGTTTGCTAAAAGAGACGACCAAGATTGATGTAGAGAATGAGTAGAAGACTTTGTCTCATTTCGTCCAAAGCCGTGGACGATCGGTTAATGAAGTTGCCAATAAGTCGGGTGATGGAATGAAATGAGAAATGATATTTCGATACACCCCAAAGCTATCATAATCTTTTCGTAAAAAAATGAATCAAGAGAGTGAGGGGGAAGGGGGCCGGCCATCATATAGTAGGTGGGAGTGAGTGTAGGAGGAGTGAGGTGACCATAAGAACAAATATCATGTGTGAACACAAAGTGTGAACACATAGTGTGAACACAAAGTGTGAACACAAAGAAAGCAACCAATGAAAACTCAACACCATTCAACCTAGTCACCTCTTCTACAAACTTCTAGAACCTTCCACACTCATCTCAAGAAAAGATAAATCCGTCTTTAACCAAATGTTAAAAGACGGCTGATAGAAACTGGAAACTGGCAACTTCCAAAAGTGATCCCGAAACGAATTTCAGGATAACCCCGTAACTGTATAAAAATACCCGCATTTGTATTACGACCGAATACAAATGCAACTGAGATAAAGATATTATATCTACTCAATATAATACTCGGATCCAGCTTAAACCAAAGCCGACCAGTACCATCTGCCCGAAATCTGACACGTGCGCAAACGCACGTGCATTTTCCGAACCCTGCCATAAAACCATACGGCCTCTACAACGTTTCGCCCGAACTTGGGAAACTGTCTGTGGGGGACTCTAATGACTCGTCAGTACCCTGGCAGTGGGTTTAACCACAAACCGTCAGCAGCGCTAGCTATGCGTAACGGCTGCCCATGGACTGACCTCAAGGGAGGCCGATGAGCGAACTCACCCGGAAACCCTACTGAGCCTAACAGTGACAATGTATATACAGTCCGGTCCGTTCGTCAATGAGTATCGCATATCTTCCTAGGGGGCTAGTAACGTCAGACCCCTAATAGCAGTATAAGTCGTGTCGGAGTGTAGCCCAATAACACCCTGAGATACTACTGGTGTACCTACCAGTAAATCTCCTGCCACGGCCGTGGGCTTTGTGTAATGGCTCTCCTAGACACAACACGATCTCACCCCCAATACCGGGAGAGACGAATCCCCTGCCGATCCGCTCACGTGCCTCCATATGGCTCGGGACTGTACCCAAAAACTACCTGTTTGCACGATTCCTTTGAGCCGTGGTAGGGTAGAAATCAAAGCACAGTGGGAACTCACACGAGACAAATGACGACCTCAGGTCGATGAACTAACCTGTACACATGTCACCAGGGAACTGCTATCTGACGATATGTATAATACCAACTAACAGGTTCCCGGCGAGTCCTGTCCGGTGTACTCATAACTCAATGATCACCTGTATACATCTTAGGTGATCCAACTGACACCAGTGGCTTGTGAGACCGGCCACCGCCCCTCGTCGGGGTCTCGACTATATACACTAGTCTACTCCGGAGTATCGATGCCCTGTCTCGAAACTCCCACGACTAGGGACCACAATTAAGGATATGCATATAAACTACCCAACTCTCACGTATATGATCGCCATCATACTGTTGGTAGTAAAGCAAGATCCTAAGGGCTCTATCAAAGTGTAACATGTAATCAGTCACCTGAACATGTACACGACTGATAAAGGCAAACCAGATAGCAAACTATCATCTCGAGTAAGACTGTCCTACCGGTATAGGCCCTCCGCAATCATTGCAATCACGTACCTGCGATCCAATAATTGACTATGAGGGCACTATCTCCAACACTTTTTGCTCTTACGTACTTACATCTCGGGTAGAAGCCACCATCGCACCTGCGGGTATGTTTATATATCCTATAGTGTATACATGTTGATTTAGAATTTTATATTATTGATATACACATTCTTTTTGCAATTACGTATATATTCAATGTTTGATTGTCTAATTATAGGTGGTGCGTCCACGTCTGGTGCAGGGGCCACTCCCGTCACTTCCATACCCTCTGCTCAGTCTGCAGCTTTGTATGAATAAATATAAAATATTTATTCATTTTACATATCCTTTAAGAATAAATATGAACTTCATGTAATTTTATCGATGTTTATTTTCTAGTTGGAGATGTGTCCACGTCCGGGTCACTGGCTGTTCCTCACCGGAGGAACTATCGTCCCGCTCGTGCTGCTGCCCGGGCCCAGGCTCATGCTTATGTCGCCGGAGGTATATATCACACTTCAATTTTCGTTAAACCTTGATTTCTTAATACCGCTTTGTCTTAATATTGATTGTCTTGATATTTCTTGTAAATGCAGGGCATCCCCATCCCGAGAGGGGGACTCGAGGTCCGAATCAGTCCCACGGGCTGAGGCCCGACAGAGCTAGGAGAGGCAGCATTCCCCCTCTTATTTACCCCTGATTATCGCTATACCAGTGATTATGCCGAGAGGTTCGGCCGGTATATGGGGGATGAGAGCCGCCTCGTGAAGAAGTACCCACTTCACGTTGAGTGGGGCGACCAGCACCGGCGTTCATTTTGTAAGTGCACGGCGGCGCCCCGGCCGTCAATCCGACGGCCAAATGCGGAAGCGGTGATAAACTTAAATTTTCTTGAACTGGCAAACCGCCGCGCACTAATACCCGGATCGAACCATTAATTAGTCCTAGCCAACTACAAGAAAGGGAATAGAGATATACCGACGATCCAAGTCCTCCGGTCTTCTCGTCATCGTCCCGATCTCCTGCGGAATGTCCCGTCTCCTCCTCGTCGCCGGAAGTGCACCACATCGCCTACTTCTTTTACGGGCTCCCACCTCAATGCCGAGGCAACTCGGGCACGAAGCCGGCTACTCGACGTGCCCAAGATTCGCTGTAGAATATGTAGTCCTCAAGTCTCACTTTGGGGTTGTAGGAATTGCCCTTTGGTGGAGGAAATGATATGAGCTTGTGGAGATGAAACATGTGGGATTTTACAAAGCTAGAATGATAAAAATCCCACCCGAAGAATTTTGGACAGCCCCCTCCCTCAATGAGGCCGGCCATGTATATGGTGGTGGAGAGAGTGAAAAGAGTGAGAGAGTATCAAAAAGATGGGATCCATTCTCATATCATGCAAGAGAGAGAAAGGAAAAAACTCATCATGAAAAGAAATGATCATCAAAACAAACCCATACTCCACACACTAATCATCAACAACCATGATGCTTACAAAGTCAAGCCATCATGAAGTGATCAAGTCAAAAAGGTCAAGGTATGGTGCTCATCATGAAAACCATCATGATGCAACAAGAATGCAAAGGACCCCTCCACAACCACTTATTTGCAACAATGCAAATAAGCCCTCCTCCACCAATCTTCGGCCAATGAACGGAACAATGGAAATTGGCCGAAACGGAAAGCAAACTGGCAACTCCAGAAAACTGGTCCCGTAATAAATTACAGGAAAACCCCGATACTGTGCATACACACCCGCATCTGTATTTCGACCGAAATACAAATGCAATGAGACAAAATCTACACTGTACTATACTAGGATCCGGCTTAAACCAAAGCCGGCCAGTAATATCCGTTCGATCCTGATCCGTGCAATACCGCACGTATCTGATCGAACCCTGCCATATAACCATACGGCCTATAGTACAAACTGTCCGATCCTGATCCGTACAATACCGCACGTATCTGATCGGACCTTGCCATATCTCCATACGGCCTCTACAACCTTTCGCCCGAAAGCTGAGTAACAGAATGTGGGGGACTCTAAAGACTCATCAACACCTTGGTTGTGGATTTAACCACTAGCACGTCAGAGGTATAAGCCAATACGTAACGGGCTACCAGGTACTGACTAAAAGGGATGTCTGTGAGCGAACTCAGCCTGACAACCCTACTGAGCCTGTCAGTGACAATATCCGTACAGTCCGGTCCGTTCGTCTATGAGCATCGCATGGCGGGCCTAGGGGGTTGGTAAAAGTCAGACCCCCAAAAGCGGTACAAGTCGTGTCGGAGTGTAGCCCAGAACACCCTGAGATACTACTGGAATACCTACCAGTAAATCTCCTTGCCTCGGCCGAGGGCTTCGTGTAATGGCTCTCCTAGACACAGCACGACCTCACCCCCAATACCGGGAGAGACGAACCCCTGAAGATACGCTCACTGCCTCCATGTGGCTCAGGACTGTACCCAACTAAAACCTGTTTGCACGACTCCTTTGAGCCGTGGTAGGGTAGTAATCAAAGTGCAGTGGGAACTCACACGAGACAAATGACGATCCCCAGGTCGATGAACTAACCTGCACACATGTCACCAGGGAACTGCCATCTGACGTCTGGTATATCACCAACTAGCATGTTCCCGGCGAGTCCTGTCCGGTGTACTCATAACCCAATGAGCACCTGTATACATCTTAGGTGATCCAACTGACACCAGTGGCTTGTGAGACCGGCCACCGCCCCTCGTCGGGGTCTCGACTGTATACACTAGTCTACTATGGAGAATCGATGCCCTGTCTCGAAACTCTCACGACTAGGGACCTTTTAAGGATATGCTTATAGACCCCCAGCTCCCACTTATATGATCGCCCTCATACTGCTGGTGGTCAAGCAAGAATCCTAGGGGCTCTATCAACGTGTAATAGCGACGTGTCAGGTCACTTAAAATAGTACACGATGATAAAGGTAAACTAGATAGCATACTATCATCTCGAGTAAGACTGTCCTACCGGGATAGGCCCTCCCTCAATCATTACAATCACGTACCTGTGACTTAATAATTGACTCTGAGGGCACTATCTCCAACAATCTCCCACTTGCACTCAAGGCTAATTATTGCGATGTCGCATACTCACAGCCCGTGTGATACCGAACACCCAACTCCTCTACTAGTCAGTCTCACAAAGCTCGTTTGCGAAACTATTGCGTTCGAGGAATAGCCTCAGTGAGTGGATCCGCTTAGTTGTTTCTTTCCATGTCTCTCTATATCTCAAGTTCGCGGAGAAAGCCATCTCCCGAAAAAAGCAATACCTGTCTCAGAATATGTCTGGATGTCTGATGGGACCTAGCTCATAAATGAACTCCAAATCCAAACTTCTTAGACTGTATCGTCAACTGAACTTAATCAGTATCCTGCGCGCCATGCCTCCCTCAGTATTGCCTTGGACCACCTGTCCAAAATACTGCCCCTCATCAGAAGGAAAACTATAACTCTGACAACCTCCTTGTCGTCCATGTCACCTTGGAAGCCTGGAATGATAACTGTCTCCTGAATGAGGCTGTCGTTATCATCTCCCTAGAACATCCACTTATGTTCTAAAACTGCTTCCGACTGTTTCTCCAGGATTGGATTAATGTCAACTTATTGCATCTAGTGCAAGAACAACATCTGGTGTGGTACTTGACATCTCACGATTGACTCAATTGCCTGAGCAAGTGATCTGCCAATCATGCCCGTCCCTCTCCCCTTTAGTCTGTAAGACACCTTTGGAGAGGGTGACTCCATTACCTGCAGGTACACTACCGTGCCAGGAGTCGTCCATCCTAAATACTCTTAGAATGCTGTCAAGTACCCTGATTGGGAAACCACCCAAATCTAGATCTAAGACCATAGATCTAGTAACCAGTATGTCTG
Organism: Agapanthus africanus; assembly: GCA_030015575.1. Taxonomy (NCBI): domain Eukaryota; kingdom Viridiplantae; phylum Streptophyta; class Magnoliopsida; order Asparagales; family Amaryllidaceae; genus Agapanthus; species Agapanthus africanus. The sequence continues at coordinate 246,485,198 of CM057343.1, read as the reverse complement.
ATATAAAATCCATTTCCTTTGTGGAGAAACAACTGTGTGACGACCAAAGTGTAACCGATTGTAGTATAGGAGTTTCCTTTCCTACTCTGTGTATGTCATCCAAATACCATGACATCACACCCTACTACCTTCTCAACAGATCCATCCCCTATTCTGATGAAGTCAAACCCATGACTGTCACGTCAGAAATAGATGATCTATCTCCGCTACTGGTGCTTCAGTCTATAAATAGACATAAGCTACCTGTCCACCAATGCTTTCGTTGCTCCCACTGACTACGACAACCCTCTGGCAGAGTCATATAGACGTACACTTCTAAAGCAAGTTTAGAACGACGCTATACTCATCCTCCTGCCGGGTCTCACAGTCTGGAACAACAGCAATGGTAAGTGTGGGTAAATAAGAACTTCCCTGCCACCGTTCTTGAGGCTACCGTAGTACCTCTCGGGTGCCTGAAGTTACCCACCTTATCTGCGGAGTGGCCAATGGAATGTCAAACCAGATTGAATCTTTAGGTTCCTATCAAATCTTCAGTAATCGTTTGTGGTTCTGGAATCACTTCCAGTTCTACCATACTCCCACTTACTGTTTTCTGAAAAAATCCATTTTTAATAAAACTGTGACGAGTCTAGAACAATATCGCTATTGTTCATCCAGATGGTAGAAAGTCAACCCTCGTCATAGCCTGGGTCAACCCACAAACAGCCATTACAGAAACGTGCCTTGAGTTGTCCAGTGTCTGGTTTTAATCATAAACCGGACAACTCCCCGTACCTTAAATATCGTTAAGATATGAACTGTTCTATATCCAATATAGAACCAGAGGCACTGATTTAATTGAACCAGATTCAAATCATGCAGCTGTCTCCAGTGCATGTCAACTAAATGGAAGGAGGCCTGATCAGCGTTACTCAACTTAAGAATGCTTCCAATTATGAGTAACCTGAAAGAGAAGCAAGATCTCTTTATCATTACTAGCAACTGAATACCATTGACAAGTATCTATATCTTCGATCTCTTTGAAGAATCCCGATACTTGCTATACCTGGTTCTCTACTCTATTCAAATACCTATAACTTCTCAAAATTCGGACCCTGTGTTTCTACGAAACACCTGTCTAAAAACTAGAGAAGTCATAAGTAAACCGAATATAGTATGAGGACCAACCCCTCTGTCCTGATGGACCCTGGACATCATACAATACTCTGTACAAGTCCCTTGAGTCTGATAACTCATTCACTGTGTGTCGTAGGTTGAAAACTGTACTTATGGTCAAGAAGAATTACACCGCTGTTTAATGCTCCTTACCTAACCATCCACTGATATAGGTAAATGTCGTAGACATAATTTCAGAAAGGTATATCTCACTCTATCAAAATAGACGTACAGATATATCAATTTGAAATTGGTGCATAACTGCGGATATTCAAAACCAAATATTTGCCAACCGGCAAACAGCCCAGGTGATTTCCTCAAATATCACCGATTACAACGAATCCCGATATAATGAGGATGATCACCCAATTCCCAATAACCTACTCCCACTCATCATCTGTAAAACCATACAGATGTGAGAATCGTTCCTGGTAAATACATACCCTGGAGTAAGTATCTAATCGGGAAATCAGTTTTCCTTTAACAGTACACAGTGAGACTGAAACATCGAAATGTTTCGATGGGGTATCCCGGTATTCCCAGTAATGCCTCTTCCAGATTCACGACTGTAACGGTATAATTCTTTGCCACCTCTCCAAATCCCTTCATATGTCTTTAGTCATTACCTTCTGCACACCCCTTTAGGCCAAATGGTTTTCTTCCTTCCCTACCGTTCGGCACCAGCCTATGGTTTGGAAGAAGACTATCCAATAAGCATAATGGGTGTACTGTCCTAATCCTAGGAACACTCGCAATGCGAGAGAAGGTGAAGATAAAAGACAACCGAATGAACTTAATTCCTATTTCTCCTGGACCAGAATCCATCCCCGAACTGGAACGAGTTCCTTTCGAGTTCGTATATAACCATACGATGGAGTATCCAATAAACTGTGGATCTTCGTAGTGATACGGAGTGTCCTGGAGAAATACAAAGGTGATTTTAGGATTGGCGAAGGAATACTTGGTTTGGTCGTGAATATCTGTTGCAATTTACTTTGCCCTCTTACTAATCCCTTGCTTTGTCTGAACTTAATACCTTCTGTACACCATCGTTAGGCTAATTGGTTTTCTTCATTCCCTACCGGTCGGCACCAGCCTAAGGTTTGGAAGAAGACTATCCAATTTGCGTAATAGGTGTACTATCTCCTAAACCAAGGAGTACTCGCAACCTGAGAGAAGGTAAAAGGAAAAGACAACTGAATAATCCTATCCGTTTTCTCCAGAACCGGAAACCATCCTCGAATAAATTCTTTCGATTTCGTATCTAACCATACGATGGTTTTGTCCAATGGAAGTGGACGTTCGTAGTAGTACGGGGTGTCCTGGAGAAAAAGGGTAAAAGTAGGAGTGGCAATGAGGTATGCAACTCTGACAATCCAAAAGCCAGTGTTAAGAAGGTTCGGTCAACTTGGTCACTGAGTCATAGTCTTAGGGTCGGGTCAAATGGTCGCTGCCAGAGAGAGAGAAAAGAAACACTCAGCGTGCACTCTAACCTAGATCAGAATGGTTACCAATTTATCTAATCTGGAATCCTCCCACTGTACCTCAAATTCTCCTCCAAACCTGAAAGAAGAATTAGTCGGTGTCACCCGAGGAGTAAACTAACTCATCAGTGGGAATCGGGATCCAACTATCATCGCATGACAACGTGACGGAATCCGCTCACGGTATCACACTCCAGAAGGTATGCGCATATCTGGCAAGTTTCAGTTCTTTTGAAACTCCCGATGTGATTTCTGCCCCATGCTCTTATGACCTTGACTTTGGCCAACATATCATAAGTCACATGTCAAGTTCTACCCGTCATTCTCCAGGTTAATTTGAATCCACCCGTACATACCCTTGACTTTGGCCAAAATGGCAGTACGACTGTCCCAAACCAACGCATCTATCTATGCTGCATATGAATGTCCCAATAGCTACCAATCACTGTGCCTTGACTTTGGCCAACATACACAGCTTGAATACTATTGACCACCCATATGAAACGACGGAGGGCTACGAATGGTTTCTAGCGAAAACCTTTAACGTAAAGAACTTGATATCGTCGAAGGAACTGATAGCTTTTAAAAATTTAGTGACGAAAACCGTTGCTAAAGAGGTCACTCCCGGTGAAGGGATCTCGGCTCTTTCCCCGTAGAATGGGGTGCAGGATATTCCAACTGAATACCACGGTGCAAAGCAAAAGTAATCGGCTATAGTGAAGTTAATGCCCTGACGCAAACTTATTGTCCAAGGGGTCACTCCCGGTGAAGGGATCTCGGCCCTTGCCTCGTCGACTGAGGAGCAGGATATTCTAAATGAATACCGCGATGCAAAACAAAAGTGAACGTCCTTGCAATAACAGCTTTTTGAAAAGTGTTCCAACAACATCAGATTAGGTTTGTTTTTAACTTGCATTGATCCGAATCAATGCAGTCCCATCAATTGATCACACCACAAAGAACGAAAATATACTGATGTACGTATATGCCATCCGCATTCGCCACTGGGTCCCGTCATTACCCGTTAGGTTAGCTAACTAACGACAGAGCGGGGACTGGACTAGCGCGGATGTAAAACATATACAACATCTACTAATATATATACCAATATATTATATTCGCTCATGGCGTGAAAAGAAATGCAACATCACAGAAAATGTACAGCATCACAGAAACAATACAGATATCTGGGATCCCCGGGTTTCACAGAGCCGCTAAAACCCGACGTTCCCCTGGTCGTGTGGATAGCCTGTGCAAAGAAATCCTAGACCCCTACGGGCGCGGCAAGTTACCCGCCAAAACCTGAAGCGAGGCAGCCCCCTTCAGCGCCGTGAATGGACCACCCAGCACTTCACGGAATCCGGTAACTTGGGCACCCCTCCTGGGTCAACCTGTACCCCCTACGAGTGCAGCGAATAGCCCGCCAATCCTAGAGTGAAGCCCCCTCCGTCCCAATGCTATGAGATGCGGGCTTGTTGCCCTCCAGAACCCGGCTATCCGTGCACCCCTCCGCGGGGAAATCCTAGTACAGAAAGTAAAATATACATACAACGGGTACATCGACCGCAACCAGGTCGTGCCCCAAAATAATAATACAAACAGGCAGTGACGGCAGTCCACATGTCGGACGCTCGCCCCGCAATATCAAATGTACATAATACAACCACAACTGTACTAGCATTGCAACCAGGCTATCCCCCACGACCGATCCGCAACATCACAGCAAAAACAAAATATCAACGTGAAAGTCACGTTCGCAAATCCGTCTAACCGGGCTATAGCAGTTAGACCGGATTTACCGATCAAGTGACATTCACGGTCGCAGATATAATGTAAATACTGTGAAATAATGTGTTTAAAATATCCGATCAATCAAATTTTAACAAGTGGGCCCCCAAGCAATACTGTAGCAGTTAAAGAAATTCTGGGCCCAATGTTAATATTCCAAAACCCCAATTTTAAGCCCACAAAGACACTGTAGAAATTTGGTGCAGTGATCTCCACAGTGTGCGGCGGAACAGCGGCGGGAAGGGGGTTTTCGCGGCGGTTCCGCGCTCCCATAGTGGAGTCACTTCATCGAATTTTTACAGTGCTCTTATATTTTCCAGTACATCAATATTTTACAACCTGAAAAAATTTTCGAGACCAAAAATTTTCAACAGAAAACTGTCGATAGGAAAAACACGGTTTTGGAACTTTTTGATCGATCGGAAATGCAAACACATTAAACCAAGCTAGACTAAGTTAATGGCGAGGCTCTGATACCACTGTAAGTGCACGGCGGCGCCCCGGCCGTCAATCCGACGGCCAAATGCGGAAGCGGCGATAAACTTAAATTTTCTTGAACTGGCAAACCGCCGCGCACTAATACCCGGATCAAACCATTAATTAGTCCTAGCCAACTACAAGAAAGGGAATAGAGATATACCGACGATCCAAGTCCTTCGGTCTTCTCGTCATCGTCCCGATCTCCTGCGGAATGTCCCGTCTCCTCCTCGTCGCCGGAAGTGCACCACATCGCCTACTTCTTTTACGGGCTCCCACCTCAATGCCGAGGCAACTCGGGCACGAAGCCGGCTACTCGACGTGCCCAAGATTCGCTGTAGAATATGTAGTCCTCAAGTCTCACTTTGGGGTTGTAGGAATTGCCCTTTGGTGGAGGAAATGATATGAGCTTGTGGAGATGAAACATGTGGGATTTTACAAAGCTAGAATGATAAAAATCCCACCCCAAGAATTTTGGACAGCCCCCTCCCTCAATGAGGCCGGCCATGTATATGGTGGTGGAGAGAGTGAAAAGAGTGAGAGAGTATCAAAAAGATGGGATCCATTCTCATATCATGCAAGAGAGAGAAAGGAAAAAACTCATCATGAAAAGAAATGATCATCAAAACAAACCCATACTCCACACACTAATCATCAACAACCATGATGCTTACAAAGTCAAGCCATCATGAAGTGATCAAGTCAAAAAGGTCAAGGTATGGTGCTCATCATGAAAACCATCATGATGCAACAAGAATGCAAAGGACCCCTCCACAACCACTTATTTGCAACAATGCAAATAAGCCCTCCTCCACCAATCTTCGGCCAATGAACGGAACAATGGAAATTGGCCGAAACGGAAAGCAAACTGGCAACTCCAGAAAACTGGTCCCGTAATAAATTACAGGAAAACCCCGATACTGTGCATACACACCCGCATCTGTATTTCGACCGAAATACAAATGCAATGAGACAAAATCTACACTGTACTATACTAGGATCCGGCTTAAACCAAAGCCGGCCAGTAATATCCGTTCGATCCTGATCCGTGCAATACCGCACGTATCTGATCGAACCCTGCCATATAACCATACGGCCTATAGTACAAACTGTCCGATCCTGATCCGTACAATACCGCACGTATCTGATCGGACCTTGCCATATCTCCATACGGCCTCTACAACCTTTCGCCCGAAAGCTGAGTAACAGAATGTGGGGGACTCTAAAGACTCATCAACACCTTGGTTGTGGATTTAACCACTAGCACGTCAGAGGTATAAGCCAATACGTAACGGGCTACCAGGTACTGACTAAAAGGGATGTCTGTGAGCGAACTCAGCCTGACAACCCTACTGAGCCTGTCAGTGACAATATCCGTACAGTCCGGTCCGTTCGTCTATGAGCATCGCATGGCGGGCCTAGGGGGTTGGTAAAAGTCAGACCCCCAAAAGCGGTACAAGTCGTGTCGGAGTGTAGCCCAGAACACCCTGAGATACTACTGGAATACCTACCAGTAAATCTCCTTGCCTCGGCCGAGGGCTTCGTGTAATGGCTCTCCTAGACACAGCACGACCTCACCCCCAATACCGGGAGAGACGAACCCCTGAAGATACGCTCACTGCCTCCATGTGGCTCGGGACTGTACCCAACTAAAACCTGTTTGCACGACTCCTTTGAGCCGTGGTAGGGTAGTAATCAAAGTGCAGTGGGAACTCACACGAGACAAATGACGATCCCCAGGTCGATGAACTAACCTGCACACATGTCACCAGGGAACTGCCATCTGACGTCTGGTATATCACCAACTAGCATGTTCCCGGCGAGTCCTGTCCGGTGTACTCATAACCCAATGAGCACCTGTATACATCTTAGGTGATCCAACTGACACCAGTGGCTTGTGAGACCGGCCACCGCCCCTCGTCGGGGTCTCGACTGTATACACTAGTCTACTATGGAGAATCGATGCCCTGTCTCGAAACTCTCACGACTAGGGACCTTTTAAGGATATGCTTATAGACCCCCAGCTCCCACTTATATGATCGCCCTCATACTGCTGGTGGTCAAGCAAGAATCCTAGGGGCTCTATCAACGTGTAATAGCGACGTGTCAGGTCACTTAAAACAGTACACGATGATAAAGGTAAACTAGATAGCATACTATCATCTCGAGTAAGACTGTCCTACCGGGATAGGTCCTCCCTCAATCATTACAATCACGTACCTGTGACTTAATAATTGACTCTGAGGGCACTATCTCCAACACATTTGCCCTCTTCTGGGATCATGCTCGGATATTAATATATATTTTCATTTGACTTACTCAATATATTTATTATTATTTAACACTTGCAATTTAATAACATTGTTTTTTTTTTGTATTTGCAGTTGGATTACGACTTTCAGCCTGTACCCGATCCTGATCACCCTCAGAGAGTGCTCGATCTTCACACTCAGTACCATGGCCTGATGAAGAACATGCAATCAAAGGTCCGATACAATAGGAATGAGCTGAAGATCGACTGCTATTCCCTGTGGATAGCGACCTCCGAGGCAGAGAAAGCGGCTCTCCTACATACTCCGGCCTTTGCGAGAGTCGACGTAGATACATGGCATCTCTTGTGTCAATATTTCGACTCTCAGCGCAAACAGGTTTGTATTTTAAATGTAATTCATTGTTTAGTATATAATTTATATTTTTGTGTTGCTTAATTAGAAAACTAAATCTGAATGTGTTGTGCAGAAACATGCTGATCAAAATAAAGAGAATAGGAAGTAGGCGAAGAGGGGTCGCCCCACTTATACAGGTGGCTCGAGGAATATTACTCGTTCCATAGAGGCATCGATAAATTACAATAGACCTACTGTGATATAATGTAATATTAAGAGTTATTTTATAATATATGTAAATTTTTTGCGAATTGCAAAAAGCTCAGACCCTGGTGCAGGGTGGTACACCGAGCGTGCTGACCGCGTATCTTGCCGTCCACGACACCTCGACAGATCCCGCCACGGGTGAGCTTCGATTCCCCGACACCGCTACCCAGGAGTATTGCGTAAGTGTTAATATTTATTCTAACAGGTTTGAAATTTTTGTTTTGAAAAGTTCAAATTTAAATGATATACTTATATTTTACTGGTTAATATGGGTGTAGGAGCGGGCGGTGGAGCAGGAGGAAGCATCGGGGATCGATTTTACTGGATAGAACGATCCGATGCTGCTGACCCCAGTCCTAGACACCGGACACGGAGGGCACCACGGAGGTTGGGAGAGATGCCGGGGACTGGGTCCTAGCAGGGCCCATATGAGGTTGGACTCTACTCCGGCGGTTACTTCCCCTACCCACCGTGAGCGACGTCTAGAGCAAGATGTTGCCACCTTGAAGACCACCGTCCAGGAGTTGAAGGAGATGATGATATGTATACTACTTAATAGTAAAATATTATATCATATTATAGATAGTAACAAATCCAATATTAGTAGCCTGAGCTTATTTGGTTATAGACTTAACTTTGATTAATCTTAGATTGGGGTTTTGCAATAACCTGATAACGTAACTAATTCGACTAATAAACAGTTCTTACTCGTTTATTACACACAAAATTGAACAAATGCGATAAGGTACTTCGGCTGCGGCTCCACATGCATCTCCTTCGGCTGCGGCTCCGCAAGCCACTACCTCGGCTGCGGTTGCGCAGACCGCTCCTACAGCTCCACAGCCCTCTCAGACTCCCGCACAGTCCGCTCCTTCATTGGTCAAGTTTTTGACGACTCAGGGCTGCACCGAGAAGCAGATGCGCCAGATTACGGTGATTATCAGAGGTGGAGGAGCTGGACCGAGCTAGAGTATCTTTTTTTTATATTTTAAGCATGTATGTACTTATATGATACATATTGTATATATTTTGGATGATATTTGTGGTGTTTGCGTGTTCACGATGATTTAGATTGATATCGTATTCTGTTTGTTGATTTCTTTTATATATTATGCGTGAGATGTTGATTATGAATACTGCGGTATTTGGTTATATGATGTATATATTATTGTGCACAAGGCGAGGAAAAAACAGGAAGGCCCTTTTTTATTAAAAAAAACCTGATATTTTGTCCTTACGGATTAATCTGTAGGTCCATCTTTTGCCCCTATGGAGTAATCCGTAGGTCCATAGTTTGCCCCTACACATTTATCCGTAGGGACAAAATATCAGGATACCTGACATTTTTCCCCTATGGACTCAGTAACAGGCGTTGCACTTTCCCCTACGACTATATCTGTAGGGGCTTATTTCTGGACCTACGGCGAACTCCGTAAGAGCAGGAAGTTGCCCCTATGGATAACACCGGAGGGGCATATATTTTATTTTATAAACCACTAAATAAATATTTTGTCCCTACGGAATATACCGTAGGGACATGAGTCCCTACAAATGAAACCGTAGGGGCAATAATTTATCCGTAGGGGCATGTTCAGGGCGAAAACTTGCACCTGCGGCCATTGCACCTACGGTGTATTTTCGAGCCCCTACGAATATATCCATAGGGGCAGTGCTTTTCCCTTACGGATAAAGCCGTAGGGGCAAACCCTTTTTGTAGTAGTGGTAATGAATAACCTAGACCCCTACGAGGGCGGCAAGTTACCCGCCAATCTCCGAAGTGAGGCAACCCCAATCAACAAAGCGAATGGGCCACCCAGCACTTCACAAAATCTGGTAACTTGAGCACCCATCCGTGGGTCAACCTATACCCCTACGAGTGTGGCGAATAACCCGCCAATTATAGAGTAAGGTCCTTCCAGTCTCAACGTCATGAGATGCGGGCCCGTTGCCCTCTAGAACCCGGCTATTCGAACACTCCTCCGCGGGGTAATCCTAGTACAAAAAAGAAAATATATATACAACGGTGATATCGACCTCAACCCGGTCATACCCCAATAAAAGAATATACAAACTGGCAGAAACGGCAGTCCAAATGTCGGATGCTCGCCACGCAATAATGAATATACAAATGAATCTGAACTGTTCATCTAACATTGCACACAAAGCTATCCATCATGACAATCCATCCATAATATCAGTGTTGTAGGAATGCCTAGCACGACAGCAAGGTTTCGGGAGGCATCGTCCATGCCATTTTCAAAAATTGACATGCTAAATAACCCTAGCCCTAGAATCTTAACTAGAGATTTAGACGAAAACAACATGTAAACAACTTTACATCTAAGTGAATATGGATTACAACCTTTGTAGACCGGTCCTTCACTTCAATAGCTCCATGTAGTAGTCCCTTCGCTCCAAGTAGTGATCTTCTGGACTCTAGGATGGCTCCACAAGATGAAAGGAACAAGCTTGCACGAAGTCTTCGAGGCCGAAGATGATCAATGTCGAGGAGACACTAACCCAAGCTACCTCTTCACTAATTAGGGATTAGTGAAGCTAACACCCTAAACTAAATGGATAATCTAGTAGAGGATGATGAAGTAGGAATTTTGCTCACTTTAGAATTCTTTTTCTCACTATTTTCCTCACTTCCTCAAAAGCTAGAGAGCTTTCTCTTGTTGAAGATGAAGATGAAGAGAATAGAAAATGAGTGAATGAATAATGCAACCATGGATGAGATAATATCTCATTTAACTCATGTAGAGACTTAACCATGGCTAATGAGAATGGTTGGGTTAATAAATATCTTAAGTAAAACAAAACTAGTGGACTAAGTCAATGGATCTAGGCTTCAACCATGAGCTAAATTCCAACTAATTTTTGATTTACTTTAAATAAATAAACCTCATATTATCATGAGCATGGTGTGAGTCTCATACACCCATGTAGTGTGTATCATCAAGCATGACACAAAAAAGAAAACACAAATAATATATATCACATGTATATTAAGTGTGCACATGTGAGAAAAAGAAATGCACAAATGAGCAAATAATAGTTAATGTAAATTAATATATCAAATATATAATTATACATTAAATTATCATATCAACACTTGATTCAATAATCCGGCTATATCACATATAACCGACTAATATCATATGTATCATCATATCGAATCAACACTTGATTCGATAACCCGGTTATATCACATATAACCGACTGATATCACATATCGCGAGAATAGAATACGGTATCACATACACGTATTAATCTTGGTCCCGCACATATCACATATATGCTCCTACTTCATTTTGCCTGAGCCAGTAAACCTCTTTGTAGGACTCTAAAAACTCGTCAATACGCCGGCAGTAGGTGATGATCATATCAGGCACCCACAAGCCATCAGCGGTACTAGCTGGACATAACGGCTACCCGGGTATTAAGCGATCAGAAGATCAACAAGCAAGCCTGCTCTTGCTCCTGTAAAGCCTGTCAGTAACACTATCGTACAATCCGGTCTCTTCGCCTGATATGTCGCATATCCAGTCTAGGGGTGGTAAACGTCAGACCCTAGTAACCGATAAGTCATGCCGATGTGAGGCTCATAACGGGTCGAAAAACTATTGATAACACTTACCAGTAGATCTCCGTATCATCCCTGGCCAGGGACTTTCTGTTATAGCCAATCGAGCACAGCGCAACATCAACCCCCAATACTGGGAAAGACGAATCCCCTCCTATCGCTCATTGCCTCCATGTGATTTGGGACTGTACCCAAAAGCCACCGTTTTGCACGTTCTCTTAAACGTGGTAAGGTGGAAATCGAAGCACGGTGGGAATCACACAAGACTCTATGACGATTTTGGGTCTACAGACTAACCTGTACCAGTGTCACCAAAGAACTCCTATCTGATGATAGGTATAATACCAACTAGGAGTTCTCGGAGAGTCCGTTCTGTATACCCGGTCTCCTCTGAGCACCCGTATACTATCTTTGATGTCAAACACCAATGGATATGGGATCATCCATCCCCCATCATATGGGTCAAGAAGCGTATACACTAGTCTACTCTGCAATATCGATACCCTGTCTCGATACACCCTCGACTAGGAACAATTAAAGGATGTAATTGTCGACTACCCTGGCCCCACTAGTATGATCTCTATCATAGTCCTGGTAGTCAAGTACACATCCTAAGGGCTTTATCAACATATGAGAGCAAGACAGTCTCACAATACAAGTCTATATGTTAAGACAAAGAGCAACCAGATAGCATACTATCATGTCGAGTAAGAAAGTCCTCTCTATATATGTCCAAGCATCCACTATAATATACATCATATGTACAATAATGGCCTCTAAGGCATACACATAACTAACAATCTCCCACTTGCACTAAGGCCAGTTGTTGTAGTATCTCATACCCAACATCCCGAAGAGTCTTTCAAATTGTATCTGGGATATGGCCTTCGTGAGTGGTTCCGCCGTGTTGTTCTTCGTGTCAACTCTCCTGACCTCGATCTCTCGGCGATCAACTATCTCCAGGATCAGGTGAAACCGTCTCAGAATATGCCTGGATTGCTGATGGGACCTGGGTTCCTTGGCCAAAGCCACCGCTCTATTGTTATCACAATACAAAGGTATTGGATACTCGATGGACGGAACCACACCAAGTTCGTTTATGAACTTCTTCATCCAGACAGCCTCTTTGGAAGCATCGTTGGCAGCGATGTATTCAGCCTCTATCGTCGAGTTTGCCACAGTTTCTTACTTGGAACTCTTCCAACAAACCGCCCCTCCATTGAGGGTAAAGACAAATCCTGAGACCGACTTAGAGTCGCCTTATCACTCTGGAAGATCGAATCGGTAAATGACTCCACTTGGAGTTCACCATTACCATACACCAAGAACATCTCTTTAGTCCTTCTCAAGTACTTGAGAATGTTCTTCACAGCTGTCCAGTGACTCTCTCCTGGATCTACTTGATACCTACTCACTACACTTAGTGAGTATGCTACATCGGGTCTGGTACATAACATCGCGTACATGATAGAGCCTACTGCCGAAGCATAGGGTATCACTTGCATGAGAGCTCTCTCCAAATCAGTCTTGGGAGACATCTCTTTGGAGAGAGTGAGTCCTAAGATCGTGGGTAAATTACCGCGCTTGGAATCCTCCATACTAAACCTCTTTAGTATAGTGTCGATGTACCTAGATTGAGACAATTCCAACATCTGTTTAGATCTATCTCTATAGATCTTAATCCCCAAGATGTAGGAGGCATCACCTAGATCTTTCATTGAGAATCTTTATGATAAGAAGAGCTTGACCGAGTGCAGCATAGGAATATCATTTCCTATCAAGAATATGTCATCCACGTACAATACAATGAAGACGACCTTACTTTCTGCCACCTTCTTGTATATACAAGGTTCATCTACATTTTTGATGAAGTCAAACTCTTTGACTACCACATCAAAACAGATGTTCCAACTCCGCGATGCCTTCTTTAACCCGTAGATGGATTTAAGCAGCTTGCACACCTTTCCGCTGCTCCCACTGTCCATGAAGCCCTCTGGCTGAGTCATGTACACGCTCTCTTCTAAATCACCATTTAGAAAGGCGGTCTTAACATCCATTTGCCAGATTTCGTAGTCATGGTATGCAGCGATGGCAAGTAGGATCCGAATAGACTTAAGCATAGCCACTGGAGAAAAAGTTTAATCATAATCCATACATGGTCGTTGACGAAAACCTTTTGCAACAAGTCTAGTTTTGAAAGTCTTAAATTTTCCATCTACACCAAGTTTTTTCTTGAAGATCCACTTGCTCCTGATGGTTTTACCCCTTCAGGAGCATCTTCCAAAGTCCATACTTTGTTGGTGTACACGGATTCCATCTCAGATCGCATTGCATCCAGCCATTTCATAGAGTCTCTACTCGTGATGGCCTGCTCAAAGCTAGTTGGGTCATGATCTTCCATGATGCAATCCTCTTTCTTACCATCAATGAGAAAACCGTAGTATCTCTCAGGTGGATGAGGAACCCTACTAGATCGGCGGAGAGGCTAAGGTTCGTTGGGGACTATCGAATCCTTTGGTTCCACTAAATCTTCAGTTGTAGTCTGTGTAGCTGGAAATTCTTCCAGTTCTACCTCTTTGCCACTAATTTCTTTTACAAGAAATTCCTTTTCTAAAAAGGTGGCATGTTGAGCAACAAATACCTTTTGTTCCTCACTGTGGTAGAAATAATATCCATATGAATTCTTTGGATATCCCACAAACTTGCAAAGAACTGATCGTGCCTCGAGTTTGTCCGGATTTTGCTTTTTGACATAGGCCGGACAACCACATATCTTAACTCGTTTAAGATATGGTCTCTTCCCACTCCATATCTCATATGGTGTGATAGGCACAGATTTAGATAGAACTTGATTCAATAGATATGCTACTGTCTCAAGCGCATAACCCCAAAAGGAAATAGACAACTCAGCGGTGCTCATCATAGAGCGCACCATATCCAATAGGGTGCGATTCCTCCGTTCCGATACACCGTTGTGCTATGGTGTATACGGAGGAGTAAGCTGAGAGAGAATCCCATTCTCTTTTAGATAATACAGGAACCCTTTGCTCAAGTATTCTCCTCCTCGATCAGATCGAAAGATTTTAATATTTTTACCCGTTTGGTTCTCGACTTCGTGCTTATATTCTTTAAATTTTTCAAAAGCTTCAGACTTGTGTTTCAACAGGAACACTTGTCCGTATCTTGAGAGATCGTCAGTGAATGTAATGAAGTATGAGGAACCATTCCTGGCATGTGTAGACATGGGACCGCATACATCACTATGTATCAGTCCCAAGAGTTCCGTAACTCTTTCTCCGTGTCCAGTAAACGGAGTTTTGGTCATCTTGCCTTTGAGACATGACGGGTAAGTTTCATATGATGATAATTCGAACGGATTCAAATATCCATTCTTATGCAACTTAGCTAGTCGTGTCGCATTGATATGACCTAGTCTACAATGCCACAAGAAGGATTCATTCATTTCTGAACTCTTCCTCTTATGTGTGTTTTGTACGCTGAGAACTGTGGTTTGATTGAGAACGCATATACCATTATTTAACGTGCCTGATCCAATCAACTTTTGATTCAGAAAAATGCTCATAATATTATACTGTACTATAAAATTATATCCTTCTTTACTTAATAAAGAAACTGATATAAGATTGCATATCAGGTTCGGTATGTAATAGCATTCGTTCAGAATCAATGTATTACCATTTGGTAATACAAGGTGATATTCGCCAACTGCTTTGGCTGTAACATTTACACCATTCCCTACTCTTACGGAATGATCACCTATTCCCAGTTCTTTACCTTTCCTTAGCCCATGTAATATATTACATATGTAGGATCCCGATCCAGTATCTAATACCCAGGACGTAGAGTGTACTGAGAAACAGTTCTCGGTAACTAATACACCCGAAGAAGATGCATCAACATGCTTATTCTTCGTTTGGGTGGCGTGAGAATCCGGATATTCCCCTATTTCCTGCTCGGTCTTATAATAATTATAAGAAAGAACGGAACCAACGTTCCCCTGCTCAGTATAGCAAGCGGGTTCAGTCAACACATCTATATCATTATCTTGATTAAGGCCTGACATTGGTCGCTACCTGGAGAGAAAGAGAAGAAAACACTTTAGCGTATGCTCTTGCAAGATTAGATTGGTTATTATCTTATCTAATCAGGATGGCTCCCACTGTTTTTATCAAATCTTCCTTCAAACCCTAAAAGGTAAGACTAGCCGGAATTAATTACACCTTACAAGTTCGACAATCTTTCGGCCAGGCCAGTGTTGGTACTTTGAGGGAGGTTTCCCGTGCTTTCGCACGGACCTAATTAAAATAAACCTCATTTTCCCAAGGGCGTAACCCCGTTAACACCTTTCTAGACACCTACTTGATCGGCTAATTGTGATGTGTAAAACTCTCCCAGGAGTAACTCTTACTCGCAGTGGGTATCGGGATCCAATTATCTCATAGAAAGTATGCAATCTCATTGCAAATCTCAACACTTGAAATTCCCGATAATACTTTGCCCCAAGCGATCTATGACCTTGACAAGGTCAACAAACCATAAATCGCAAGTCAAGTTCAACCCGTACATTTCATGATTGAATTAAACCCACCCGCACGACCCTTGACAAGATCAACAAGGCCGTACGGCTACCCTAATCCAATCGCATCTCATGCTTTAGCAGATAAGCATTAATCTGCTACCGTACACTGCGCCTTGACAAGATCAACAAACATAGTACGAATACTGAATAGTCCTTATCTGAAATGACGGAGGGCTACGACAAGTTTTTAAGAAAACCTTGTTCCCGCCAAAAAATCTGTGCAGAAGAGTCCAAGGTATCAGATGGCAGCGATACGCTTAAGGAAATGCGAACCAGTATCTTCCGGCCTATTTTTTGATAAACTCCCAAAAGAGGAGCAGCTAAATTCTGATAGTATTGGAAGCATCTCGAAAAACCCTTCGATTTGATATATTATGGGCTTCATAATTCATCCGGGATCAAACGTTATGAGCAAATATGCTATGCACTATTCCCTGATTAAAAATCAGGAATTACCTCAATAAGGTATCACGTGCTCACACGTGATCAATGGTCACGTGTAGACACGTGATGGTTAAAACTTCATCGAACAGAGGCGAAAACAAACTCCTGAAAAATAACTCAATTAAGAGTCACGTGCTCACACGTGACCAATGGTCACGTGCCAGCACGTGACAGGCTTTGAAAGCCTTACAGCTTAAAAGAATTTAATTCTAAAAGTCAAAAAAATACCTCAACGAGGTATCACGTGCTCACACGTGACCAATGGTCACGTGTTGACACGTGATGGTTAAAACAACATAAACAAGCGGCCGTTAAAGAACTCAATTGGGGGTCACGTGCTCACACGTGACCACACGTGACAGGCTTTGAAAGCCTTACAGTTTAATAGAATTAAAATTCTAAATTTCTCTAAATCTTTCCAAATAGAATTAAAATTCTAAATTTCTCCAAATCTTTCCAAATGGAAACGGATTATGGGGACCGTTGGATTAAAGATCCAAGGGTGATTAAAAATCACCAATTTATGGGAAAATCCTGACAAGGAAAGATTCCCCCTAAATCTCACCGGAAATAACAAACAGAATATCTTTGGATTTAAAATCCAACGGTGAATAAAATTCATTGTGTGATCTAAAGGATCATATTAATTATGAAATCAAATCAAATCTTTCAACGAGAGATTTGCTGAACAAATTGATTCTTTTCCTTTTCCTATAAATAGGAGCCAAGAAAAGAAGAGGGGGGAGGGACCTTTTGGAAAGAAGAACAGAAAGTGGAGAATTTAATTCTCAAGAGAGAAGAAAAGAAAGGAGAATTTAATTCTCAAGAAAGAAAACCCTAGGTGAGAAAAGAAAGGGATCAAAACTTCAAAAAAAGAGAATTTAATTCTCAAAATCTAAGAGTTTAACTCTTCTGCAAGAGAACTTAGTTCTTCCTCTGGTTGAAGATATGCAAAGAGCACATCTGCGCATAAGTTGAGAATTTAATTCTCATCAGGTTGAGATCCTACCATGCAGATCCAAGGCTTAGAGGGGGAATTAAGTTTAGAGAATTTAATTCTCCCAAAATGAAACTAGGATTTAACCCTACATAAGAATTTAATTCTTTCATAATAGGAATTTAATTCCTCCAAAATCATGATTAGGGTTTAACCCTACAGAGAATTTAATTCTTAAAATAAAGAGACTTGAAAGATCTCCATGCACATAAAGAACATTGGTCACGTGATGACACGTGACCCTAATCCCCAGTGATCAGAAAAGAAGGAATAAAACTAGGTCACGTGTCCCCACGTGACCCCTAAAAAGATCCCCAAAAATAAAAAGGAAACAGCTTTGAGGCAATGCCTCACGTGCTCTCACGTGACTCCCAAAACGCAGAAAGAAAAAGCAAAAGAAATGAAGGCTTTGGGCGCTCTCACGTGTAACCACGTGACCCCTTAGCAAACGTTTTAACAGTCAGCGCATAAATCCCCATCACGTGTCAACACGTGATGCTCGAAATAAAAATGAAAAGTGTTTAACACTTATTCGCAGATTTGAGGGTAAAACAAAGGAGATCTGGCTCCACATTTAGGGCGCTCTCACGTGTCCCCACGTGACCCCTAACAAATCCCTTTAATATCCTATGGATGGATGCCTATCACGTGCCCACACGTGATGGCCAGGAAATGAAAAGTGTTTAACACTTAATTGCAAAACGAAGAAAAGGGATCTGGTCCCCCTTTTTTGGGCGCTCTCACGTGTCCACACGTGACGCCTCTGTCTTTAGTGTTTAACACTAATTTGGGGATTATATTTCCAGTGTTTAACACTGATTGTTTCTAGTGTTTAACACTAAATGGAAGATTATATTTCCAGTGTTTAACACTGATTGCCTTTTAGTGTTTAACACTAATTTGAGAGTTCTATCTCCAATGTTTAACATTGTTGTTCTCTAGTGTTTAACACTACTTTTAGCCAAATTAGCTAATTTTCCAGAGGCAAAAGTCCCTCCTCCAATTGAATCTCAAAATTGAGGAAATCAAAGACAAAATATTGTCAGAGCCCCCAAACCTCTGTTTAGCACTGCCGAATGATGAGGGGCTGAACCCAAATGTCTAATGGCCCAAAGGGCCAATATTTCATCTTCAATTGGACTTAGCCCAATTCTGGCCATAAGTCCTCAAATTAAATTGACTGAGCATGACTGCTCCTTTAAATTAATTTACATCCGGTTCAAGGGTACATCTCTGAACTCCTCTGACATTTGTCGTTGTAATCCTTCAACGTCGTCAGAGAGGTGACGGGTCCCGACAACCACACATCGATATGGACTCAAGCGTCCTTAAACTCCCGGACTCAAGCGTCCCTAAACTCCCGGACTCAAGCGTCCTTAAACAAATGGACCACTATGTCCCTAAACTGGAACATGGACCACTATGTCCCTAAACTGGTATTGGACCACCATGTCCCTAAACTGGAACATGGACCACCATGTCCCTAAACTGGAATGGACCACCATGTCCCTAAACTGGAACAATAGAGCCCCCAAATGCTCTTTTGTCGGATCTAAACGATCCCGTTTAAGTTGATCTTAGCCTCAAGTATGGCTAACGCATCCTTAAACCTTCAAACAGACTTTAGTCCCAAATTAGACTCTAGATCCCCCAATCAACTTTGGCTCAAGGGTACATCTCTGAACTCCTCTGACATCTGTCGTTGTAATTCTTCAACGTCGTCAGAGAGGTGATGGGTCCCGACGGCTATACATGTAATGGACCCCTATGTCCCTAAACTGGAACAATAGAGCCAATTGCTTTTTTGTCGGATCTAAACGATCCCGTTAAGTTGATCTTAGTCTCAAACTGGACTAACATATCCTTAACAAACGTTTGAGTTGATCTTAGCCTCAAATATGGCTAACGTATGCTCAAACCAAAACCCCAAACCCAAATCTAAGAAAACACGGATTTGGACTAATCCACGTCCTACGGGCGACAACATAAATTAGTCTCCGTATACAATCCACGGGAAACCAAACACAAAACAAACACCCATGACACGAAGTGACCATATGGAGAAGGAGAAAGTTGTTACCGCGAAGCGGTAGTGTAATCAACTGCAGGGGCTTGCGCCTGTAGGGAAAAGCGTCCCCACAATCAAAAACCCCTCAAGCGAGGGGGAATCTGACGAAGTCTGCTACATCGGTCGCATCCGTGTAAACCTTCGATACATGGTGCCATAAATCAACTTGGCATCTTCGGAGAGGTGGACGGATAGCTCCAATTAGCATCTGCCCCGAATCTCAGGCAAGACGCCCATGTCTTGGCCGCCGTTCGGAGGGGAACAGATTCTGGCACGCCCGGTGGGACCTTTTCCTCTTTCCACTCCACACTTCGTGTATTGTGATTCGCGAACCAATCTCGGTTCGCTAATGGTTGCCCTTGGGTTTCGAGGTACTAAGATTTGGCGTTTCGTTTGCTGCAGAAAGAAAAAGGATCAATGGGTGGTAACTGCTCGAACTGCTCCAACTGCAAATGCAACCGACTCTCCGCCTCACCTGGAGGTGTAGCCTATGGACCACAGGCTGCTTCCCTGTTCACTATGCCTGTGGAACAAGTGACTCAAGCTACCACCGGTCTGTTCTTTGGGACTATGCTCCCGCCAGTAAACGTTAATATCCCGCTGCCGAAGGAAGCGTAAAAGAAGTCGGTCTTCGATCGGCTCACTACTACCACGGCCCCTCTCAACGGGTCGTCCAACTCCAACTCCTCGGTCTTCACCAGACTGAGCGTGAAATCCGATGGGCCTGCCAAGAAGCCCATGACCCCTGAAGTGGCCATCCCGAAGAAGATAGCCATATCTGCTCCTGAAGTCGTCAAGGCGGCTTCTCCTGCCAAAGAGTCAGTCGTTACAAGACTGACTATTCCGACTCCCGTTCCTGCTCGAAGGTCTGTCTTTGACAGATTGGATACCGCTACTCAAAAGACATCAGTCTTCAAGAGGCTGGCACCAGCGGTGCCTCATCTGGACAGGGGGCAAGACGAAACCATCCCCATTGCCGAACCGGCCCCAACAGCTCGACATGCTCGACGTCGCTACTGGCGCCGAGTAAGGAAGGCCGGGGGCAACTCCCCCTCTGGGCTAACCCCACCAGCTCCAACGGTGGAAATCAATGATGCTGTTCCGACTGGGAACAGCTTTGAACTACTTAACAAGGTGCGCAGAAACTCTCCGACTACCGTGCTGAAAAGATCTCCTCCACACGCGGAGAATGCTACAGAAACAAGGCCAGAGCAGCCCCCTCAACGGCTGTCCTCCAAAATTTACAAGGTCTGGCAACGAGTTCAGGACTCGGTAATCGTTCAAGATCACTCTCACTGGCTGAAGATGGTGAAAGTTCAAGAAGAAAAGAACCGTCCTGTCAAACCGCAAAGGACGACAACCACTTGGGTGCCCACTACAACGGCCCCCTCCACGTCAACTATTCGCAAGAGCAGAAAGCAGGAGAAAGTCCCCACGTCTGCAGCAAATGTCAAAGACAGTAAGCCTAAACGTCCTAAGTCTGGGGGCATAGTGGTGCATACAGTCTACATGGCGTCCGGGAAAGAGGACAGCCGTACATCTACAGGTCATAGACCGCTTACGCGATCGGTGACTAAAGCTCAGGAGCAGCAGCAAAAGCTCCAAGAAATGATGAATGCAATGGCCGCACTCACTGGGCCAAAAGAAAGCCCAGAAGCGTCCTCGGATCAACGCCAGGAGCAAGAAACTGACGCTGAATTCCTTCGTAGGATACTTGAAAAGAAGGACAAAGAGGCTGCGGAACAAGCAGCCAATATAAAGCGAATGGCCCTTCTGTTCCAGGACATGGTGGGTATGATAGTCCAGCAGGATCCCCCGGCGGAAGATCCTCCGATTGTCCTCGAAGATGACAGAGGGGAAACGTCAAATCTACCTCCGGCTCTTTCAACAGCTAAAGAAGAAACGATCTCCAAAGCTGCCCTAGATGAATATATAGCTCAGCAAATACGAGTTCACCAGGAAACTGAGGCAGCCGGTCAAGTTGTCAAGACGGGGAGACCATATCCAAGCTGGTATGATCAGATAAAGTACCCGCCGGGCTACACCATCCCAAAATTCCACGTCTACAAGGGGACAGGCAATCCCCATCAACACGTCGCTCAGTTCAGAGCCTTATGCGGCAACACTGGAGGTGACGATAGACTACTGCTTCGCCAATTCGTCGGCAGCCTATCGGAGATGGCCTTTGAATGGTATTCGGAGCTACCTAACGACTCTGTCGAAACATTTGCGGAAATGGAGTTACTGTTTACACAAAGATTTGCAAGCGCCAGCGAGCACACCCCGATCACCGCATTGATCAATGCCAGGGTAAGGCCAGGCAAAACGTGGGTTCAATACGCAACACGATGGCGAAATCTATGGTCAAAATGCGAGCAGCACATCGAAGAAGCGCCAGCAGTGGGCATGTTTGTGGGAACTCTGGATCCGCAAGCAACCATCTCCCAATTCATGATGTTCTTCAAGCCAACTACTTTCCAGGCCTTGATCGACAAGTTGGCTCAAATGGATCAGATGGGACATAAACCGTCTCCTCCAAAGCCAGACTCTCAAAATGAGAAAGGAAAAGGGAAAGCGATCGTCGTTGCCAACACTCAACAACAGCCGAGCAACTCAAAGTCGGTTGTCCGTCGAAACAATATACGTCCGCGCCCTTCCCTTGAGGAAAGACTAGGACGTCCTTACTCGTTTCCTCAGAATAGAACAAGGAGACTGTTCGAGCTGGCAGTGCGCAACAGATTCATCAATCTGCCGAGTCCATAACGTCCGTTGCAGCCAGGCGATGTCAATGATCCCAATTATTGCCGTTACTACCAAACGGTAAGTCACCCGATCGAGGATTGCTTCGTCTTTAAGGGATGGATCGAGGACCAGTACCTACAAGGCAAGTTTGCGCTGTCCGAAAAGTGGAAAGTAAACCCACCACAGCTGCACACTCCTAAGAAGACGGACACACCGGGGGCAACTTGTTCTTTCATTGAAGAAGCTCCATGGGAAATCTTGCTTTTAGCAAAGACCAAAAGAATGCTGAATGAGCTTCAGACATACCCGGCGATCAGGTGGAAGAACCCGCTGGAACCCCAAATCACTGAAGGGATGCTGAAGCCACGCCCAACTCCAAAGATCGGTGGTGATGGCCCAAGTACTCACACCCAGCCGTCGAAATCTTCAAAGAAGAAGAAGAAGAGGTCCAAAAAGCCCGTGAAGCCTGGCGACAAGCGCACGGACTTACAGAAACAAATTGACGCGCTGGAAAAGTACAATCAAAAGGCGCGGACTCCCATCACACTCCAAGAGTTCCTCAACCACGTCTTTCAGGAGGAAGATGATGGAGAAAGCTCGTCGGATGAATCCGAGGGATACGTGGCGAGTTGTCATGTGATCTCCCACTCATTTACGGACGATGAAAAAACTCCTTGCACTGAGAAACTGGGGGCAGTGCCTGAGCCAGAATTCGTGTGGCCGTCAGACGAAATGATCGACGCTTTTCTAGATGAGATTCGTCTAAAAAGTAAAGCCGATCGGGAGCGCGAGATGGTCATATTTGAAAAGGCCAAACGCCGACGATTGGACAAAAGGGTCGAAACACTCCCACCAGATCAAAGTATATCCGCCGCAAATGAAAGCAGGATCAAGACAAGGAAACGATTCGCCAAAGCCATATCAATGGGGATGAGGCCGCCCTCTTTCAGAGAAAATTCTCCTGGTGGTATACATCTTGATGAAGCGGACGTGCATCCTAACTTCTGCTTATATCATCAGAAGATCGCACATCCTACTGAAGACTGCGACTCCTTTAAGTGTTGGTGGAAAGGGTATGTCGCTCACAAGCAACACTTCAACAGGACAAAGCGTGAAGCTCGTAGACAGCGGAAAAATACGACAGATGAGCATAAAAGAATTGCTGGCAATTGTCATAGGGTTGATCTCGAGGGACCGCGAGTTCTCACCTTCGGGACCGACTCCGACGAAAAAGTAGCCATCGGCCCTCTCTTCAAGGAATCCATCTCTAAAACGAAAGAATTGAGGAGTTGCGAGAATATTCAGCCGTGCAATCGCACGCTACCCGAAAAGAATCTCGGACCCGCAAACAAGGGATCGAACAAAAGGGATAAGGGGAATGGAAAAGCGACCTCCGTCACCAATGCTCAACAACAGCCGAGTGACCCGAAACCGTTTGGTCGTCAAAACAACAAGCCGCGATACCTCAATGAGAAGTTAAAACGTCCTTACTCGTTTCCCAGAGATAAAACAAAGAGACTGTTCGAGCTAGCGGTGCGCAGCGGGCTCATCACTCTGCCGGATCCAAAACGTTCGTTGCAGCCAGGTGACGTTGACGATCCTAACTATTGTCCCTACCACAAAGTAATGGGTCACCCACTCGAAAATCGCTATGTCTTCAAAGGCTGGATTCAGGATGAATACCAACAGGGCAAATTCGCGTTGTCCGAAAACTGGAAGGTGAGCCCACCACAACCATACGCTCTGAGAAAGATAAATATGCCGGAGGTATCATGCTCATTCATAGGGAAGGCCTCCTGGACTGAAAAGTCCGTAAACTAGAAATTCGCCTCAAATACGGCAACGGTGGACCGCAATGTCCTAAAACTTGCAAATGACCAAAACGTCGTTAAACTACTCCCAACCCGCGGCATCTTCAAGCTGACGTGGTGTAAAAAAACAGTACGTCCACAAGCGAGATAGGCACGGATGAAAACCCGAAAGGGCGCCGTGAGTAAAAACAGCAGGACTACCGGCGATGTTTGTGAAAACCCGAAAGGGCGCAGACTCGTTAAAAAAACAAAAAAAAACGGTATGTCCATAAGCAAAATGGGCACGGATGAAAACCCGAAAGGGCTCCGTGAGTAAAAACAGCAGGGCTGCCGCCAAGTGTTGTGAAACCCCGAAAAGGCGCAACCTCGTTAAAAGACACTTACAGGGTCCTCTCGACCTTGTGAGGAGAAACCACCCGCGTGAGATCCTTACGACTCACAGGGAAGCAACACACTTAGGGATCCTCACGATTCCTAAGGAGAAATTACACTTGCGAGATCCTCACGACTCGTAAGGAGAACTCTCTTATGGGACTCTCACGGCTCGTAAGATTTGAAAGTCTTAAGTTACAGAAACCTCAACCTGTTCTTAAGCAACCCCCACAACCTTCAATATTACCCTACGAGTGGCTCAATACTGACCCTTATATACAATCCACGGGCGCGAATAAACATTTCCCTAACAAGTCCCACCCATGACTGGGAATATGTTCATACGGTGAACAACCCTTATAAGTCTCTCGACTTATAAGGAGAAAACCCTTTTGTAAGATCCTTATGACTCACAGGGGAACATACACTTAGGAATCCTCGCGATCCCTAAGTAGAAAAAGCACCTACGAGATCCTCACGACTCGTAGGGAGAAACACCTTTATGAGACCCTTACGGCTCATGAAGTCAAAAGCCTTAGTCGATGGGATCCTAACCCTGTTTGCTAAGCTACCTTTGTTCGACATCGACAGAGGCAAATGATGATTCGCTCCTGGCAATATCCCAGTTGTAGCGATGCTGATGCCTAAAACGGTATCGAATTCCAAGTCCTTTCATGGCAAATGATGATTCGCTCCTGGAAATATCCCAGTTGTAGCGATGCTGATGCCTAAATCGGTATAAAATTCCAAGTCCTTTCATAGCAAATGATGATTCGCTCCTGGCAATATTCCAGTCGTAGCGATGCTGATGCTAAGATTGATATCAAATCCCAAATCCCCTACTCCGAGAAAAAATCAGGGAGCTAAAAAAAAAATGCATATGAAATAGCCGAAATGATGGGGCAACTTGCAAACAAAATCAGCAAGTAAAAATGTGTGCATGCCAAAACAGCCGAAATGATTGGGCAACTCGCAATAAAAAGCAGCGAGTAAAATAAAAAAAAACAGCCGAAATGATTAAGGCAACTCGCAATAAAAAGCAGCGAGTAAAAAGAAAAATAACCGAAATGATTGGGCACTGCGAAAAATAGCCGAAATGATTGGGCAATCGCGATCTTCGTGATATAAAAAAGCTGAAATGATAGAGCGTCACGGAAAGAATAAAAAAATGAAAATGAATGATGAAAGAATGAAACTTTTTGCCCTACAGGTGAGATCACATCGATCCCTGTATACAATCCAGGGGCACAAACAAAGAGGGAACCATACCTTCCCAACAGGCTTCATTAGAAAGTAAAGCCAAATCTCGACGATTCACAGACAACCTAGAGACAATCTCTACATTTGTCGCAATATTGCAGACACAATGTCAACAAACGAAGCAAAGAAAGATCCCTAGCCTCAGGGTCTCGACGTCGATATCGACAGCTTAGAGATCACCAACGGCGTTTCTCCTCACTCCAACCAGATGCAGACGTAACGTCAACAACCGACCTCAGAGTCGCAATGAAACAGAGCCATGGCAAAGTCCTTAGTTCCAAATCTCAATGGCCACATCCACAGCCTGGAGACCAACAACAGTGTGCCTCCTCATTCCAGCAGGACACAGATGTTACACCATCAAACGGAGCCACGGCATAGTCCTTAGTTCCAAATCTCAACGGTTCACAGACAACCTAGAAACCATCTCAGCATTCGTCTCGATACAGTAAACGAGATGTCAAAGACGGCGTTCCTCTGCAGTCCAACTGGATGCAGATGCAACGTCAACAAGAGACCCCATGGTCGAAACAATGCGGAGTGACGGCAAAATCCCAACTCCACCTCAGCATTCGTCTCGTTACAACAGACGCAATATCAACAACGGCGTTCCTTCAGGATGCAGATGCAACGTCAACAAGAGACCCAATGGTCGAAACAATGTGGAGTGATGGCAAAATCCTAACTCCACCTCAGCATTCGTCTCGTTACAGCAGATGCAATGTCAACAACGGCGTTCCTTCGCAGTCCAGCAGGATGTAGATGCAACGTCAACAAAAGACCCCATGGTCAGTAAAGCGGAGTGACGGCAAAATCCCAGCTCCACCTCAGCATTCGTCTCGATACAGCAGACACAATGTCAACAACGGCGTTCCTTCGCAGTCCAGCAGGATGTAGATGCAACATCAACGAAAGACCCCATGGTCAGCTAAGCGGAGTGACGACAAAATCCCAGCTCCCCCTCAGCATTCGTCTCGTTACAGTAGACGCAATGTCAACAACGGCGTTCCTTCGCTGCCCAGCAGGATGCAGAAGCAACGTCAACAAAAGACCTCATGGTCGAAATAAAGCAGAGTGACGGCAAAATCCCAGCTCCATCCCAGCATTTGTCTCGATACAGTGGATGCAGTGCGAGCAAATGAAGCAAAAGGCCAAATTCCTAGCTTCAGGGTCTTGACGGCAAGTCATATAAAGCCTGGAAGACAATCGGAGATCATCCCACATCAGCGCGTAGTGGTCCCCACCTCGGCATTCGTCTCGATACAACAGACGAGATGTCACAAAAGCGTTCTTCCTCCAACAGGATTCGGACGTGCCAAAGCAAATGAAGCAAAGGCCAAATTCCTAGCTTTAGGGTCTTGACGGCAAGTCATATAAAGCCTGAAAGACAATCGGAGACCATGTCGCACCAGCACGGAGTGGTCACCACCTCGACGATCGTCTCGATACAGCAGATGAAATGTCACCCCAGCGTTCTTCCCCCAGCAGGATTCGGACGCGCCAAAGCAAACGAAGCAAAGGCCAAATTCCTAACTTCAGGGTCTTAACGGCAAGTCATATAAAGCCTGAAAGACAATTGGAGATCATCTCGCACCAGTGCAGAGTGGTCACAACCACGACATTCATCTCAATACAGCAGACGCAATGCCAGCAAACGAAGCGAAGGCCAAATTCCTAGCTTCAGGGTCTTAACGGCAAGTCATATAAAGCCTGAAAGACAATTGGAGATCATCTCGCCACAGTGTAGAGCGGTCACCACCTCGACGTTCGTCTCGACACAGCAGACGCAACATCACCAAAAGGAGTCACGGCAAAATCCCTGGTTCCAAATCTCGACGGTTCACCAGCAACCTAGAGACAACCGCGACATTCGTCTCGATACAGCAGACGCGATGCCAGCAAACGAAGCAAAGGCCAAATTTCTAGCTTCAGGGTCTTAACGGCAAGTCATATAAAGCCTGAAAGACTATCGGAGATCATCCCACACCAGCGCGGAGTGGTTATGACTCATCGGGGCTCTCCAAAATGAGCCTAACCTCAAGTAAAAAGCGGCATGGCAAATTCCTAACGCTTGCTCTTCCGACGGTCAAACTGCCAAGAAGGATTGCTTAAAGACGTCTTGTCCAGCCCCCGAAGGGATTAGAGACACGGCAGTCGCAGGGCTACTCGAACAGCACGATTGCCTATCGAGGAATATATCAGCTGATGCGACGGTACGACGGCCAAAACCCTAAGTACCACAGACCCTAACGGACTTCTTCCTTAAAGAGCAGAGATTAACTGTGACGTTAGGATATGCTTGCGAGAACTGCTCGATTCGTCTCGACTCGTGAGGAAATTGATGTCTTTGCGAGAACTGCTCGATTCGTCTCAACTCGCGAGGAAAAGCCTTAGGCAGCGGGGATTAAAAAAACCTGTTTCCTAAGCACTGGGATCCTGCAAGTCGGCCCAAAATGGTCTCTTGCATACTATCCACGGGTCTCACTCTCCGAAGTCGAATCTCGACAAGGAGGGAAACAACCGCTTACGGGTCCTTTCAACTCGTAAGAGGGAAAAATTCTCTTATAAGATCCTTATGACTTATAAGAGAAAACACACTTAGGAGTCCTCACGACCCCTAAAAGGGAAAATACACCTACGAGATCCTCTCGATCCGTAGGGAGAAAAGTCTTTGTGAGACCCTCACGGCTCATAAAGTTGAAAAGTCTTAAGGCTACAAGGACCCTAAACTTGTCTCCTAAGCCCTCAATTCCATGGCTACTCATAACTTTTCACTCATATATATACTTACGTGGGCAAAGTAGTGGGGGGCATTTGTTCCCGCCAAAAAATTCTGTGCAGAAGAGTCGAAGGTATCAGATGGCAGCGATACGCTTAAGGAAATGCGAACCAGTATCTTCCGGCCTGTTTTTTGATAAACTCCCGAAGGAGGAACAGCTAAATTCTGATGTTATTGGAAGCATCTCGAAAAACCCTTCGATTTGATATATTATGGGCTTCATAATTCATCCGGGATCAAAAGTTATGAGCAAATATGCTATGCACTGTTCCCTGATTAAAAATCAGGAATTACCTCAATAAGGTATCACGTGCTCACACGTGATCAATGGTCACGTGTAGACACGTGATGGTTAAAACTTCATCGAACAGAGGCGAAAACAAACTCTTGAAAAATAACTCAATTGAAGGTCACGTGCTCACACGTGACCAATGGTCACGTGACAGGCTTTGAAAGCCTTACAGCTTAAAAGAATTTAATTCTAAAAGTCAAAAAAATACCTCAACGAGGTATCACGTGCTCACACGTGACCAATGGTCACGTGTTGACACGTGATGGTTAAAACAACAACATAAACAAGCGGCCGTTAAAGAACTCAATTGGGGTCACGTGCTCACACGTGACCAAGGGTCACGTGTCAGCACGTGACAGGCTTTGAAAGCCTTACAGTTTAATAGAATTAAAATTCTAAATTT
This sequence comes from Agapanthus africanus, assembly GCA_030015575.1. Lineage (NCBI taxonomy): Eukaryota > Viridiplantae > Streptophyta > Magnoliopsida > Asparagales > Amaryllidaceae > Agapanthus > Agapanthus africanus. The sequence continues at coordinate 246,456,067 of CM057343.1, read as the reverse complement.
CTCTAAATCTTTCCAAATAGAATTAAAATTCTAAATTTCTCTAAATCTTTCCAAATGGAAACGGATTATGGGGACCGTTGGATTAAAAATCCAAGGGTGATTAAAAATCACCAATTTATGGGAAAATCCTGACAAGGAAAGATTCCTCCTAAATCTCACCGGAAATAACAAACAGAATATCTTTGGATTTAAAATCCAACGGTGAATAAAATTCATTGTGTGATCTAAAAGATCATATTAATTATGAAATCAAATCAAATCTTTCAACGAGAGATTTGCGGAACAAATTGATTCTTTTCCTTTTCCTATAAATAGGAGCCAAGAAAAGAAGAGAGGGGAGGGACCTTTTTAGAAAGAAGAACAGAGAGAAGAGGATTTAATTCTCAAGAGGGAAGAAAAGAAAGGAGAATTTAATTCTCAAGAAAGAAAACCCTAGGTGAGAAAAGAAAGGGATCAAAACTTCAAAAAAAGAGAATTTAATTCTCAAAATCTAAGAGTTTAACTCTTCTGCAAAAGAACTTAGTTCTTCCTCTAGTTGAAGATCTGCAAAGAGCACATCTCCCCATAAGTTGAGAATTTAATTCTCATCGGGTTGAGATCCTGCCATGCAGATCCAAGACTTAGAGGGGGAATTGAGTTTAGAGAATTTAATTCTCCCAAAATGAAACTAGGTTTTAACCCTACATAAGAATTTAATTCTTTCATAATAGGAATTTAATTCCTCCAAAATCATGATTAGGGTTTAACCCTATAGAGAATTTAATTTTTAAAATAAAGAGACTTGAAAGATCTCCATGCACATAAAGAACATTGGTCACGTGATGACACGTGACCCCAATCCCCAGTGATCAGAAAAAAAGAAATAAAACTAGGTCACGTGTCCCCACGTGACCCCTAAAAATATCCCCAAAAATAAAAAGGAAACAGCTTTGAGGCAATGCCTCACGTGCTCCCACGTGACTCCCAAAACGCAGAAAGAAAAAGCAAAGGAAATGAAGGTTTTGGGCGCTCTCACGTGTTACCACGTGACCCCTTAGCAAACGTTTTAACAGTCAGCACATAAATCCCCATCATGTGTCAACACGTGATGCTCGAAATAAAAATGAAAAGTGTTTAACACTTATTCGCAGATTTGAGGGTAAAACAAAGGAGATCTGGCTCCACATTTAGGGTGCCCTCACGTGTCCCCACGTGACCCCTAACAAATCCCTTTAATATCCTATGGATGGATGCCCATCACGTGCCCACACGTGATGGCCAGGAAATGAAAAGTGTTTAACACTTAATTGCAGAACGAAGAAAAGGGATCTGGTCCCCTCTTTTTGGGCGCTCTCACGTGTCCACACGTGACCCCTCTGTCTTTAGTGTTTAACACTAACTTGGGGATTATATTTCCAGTGTTTAACACTGATTGTTTCTAGTATTTAACACTAAATGGAAGATTATATTTCCAGTGTTTAACACTAATTGCCTTTTAGTGTTTAACACTAATTTGAGAATTCTATCTCCAATGTTTAACATTGTTGTTCTCTAGTGTTTAACACTACTTTTAGCCAAATTGGCTAATTTTCCAGAGGCAAAACTCCCTCCTCCAATTGAATCTCAAAATTGAGGAAATTAAAGACAAAATATTGTCAAAGCCCCCAAACCTCTGTTTAGCACTGCTGAATGATGAGGGGCTGAACCCAGACAAATATCTAATGGCCCAAAGGGCCAATATTTCATCTTCAATTGGACTTAGCCCAATTCTGGCCATAAGTCCTCAAATTAAATTGACTGAGCACGACTGCTCCTTTAAATTAATTTACATCCGGTTCAAGGGTACATCTCTGAACTCCTCTGACATTTGTCGTTGTAATCCTTCAAAATCGTCAGAGAGGTGACGGGTCCCGACAACCACACATCGATATGGACTCAAGCGTCCTTAAACTCCCGGACTCAAGCGTCCTTAAACTCCCGGACTCAAGCGTCCTTAAACAAATGGACCACTATGTCCCTAAACTGGAACATGGACCACTATGTCCTTAAACTGGTATTGGACCACCATGTCCCTAAACTGGAACATGGACCACCATGTCTCTAAACTGGCAATGGACCACCATGTCCCTAAACTGGAACAATAGAGCCCCCAAATGCTCTTTTGTCGGATCTAAACGATCCCGTTTAAGTTGATCTTAGCCTCAAATATGGCTAACGCATCCTTAAACCTTCAAACAGACTTTAGTCCCAAATTGGACTCTAGATCCCCCAATCTACTTTGGCTCAAGGGTACATCTCTGAACTCCTCTGACATCTGTCGTTGTAATCCTTCAACATCGTCAGAGAGGTGATGGGTCCCGACGGCCATACATGTAATGGACCCCTATATCCCTAAACTGGAACAATAGAGCCAATTGCTCTTTTTTCGGATCTAAACGATCCCGTTAAGTTGATCTTAGTCTCAAACTGGACTAACGTATCCTTAACAAACGTTTGAGTTGATCTTAGCCTTAAATATGGCTAACGTATGCTCAAACCAAAATCCCAAACCCAAATCTAAGAAAACACGGATTTGGACTAATCCACGTCCTACGGGCGACGACATAAATTAGTCTCCGTATACAATCCACGGGCAACCAAACACAAAACAAACACCCATGACACGAAGTGACCATATGGAGAAGGAGAAAGTTGTTACCGCGAAGCGGTAGCGTAATTAACTGCAGGGGCTTGCGCCTGCAGGGAAGAGCGTCCCCACAATCAAAAACCCCTCAAGCAAGGGGGAATCTGACGAAGTCTGCTACATCGGTCGCATCCGTGTAAACCTTCGATACATGGTGCCATAAATCAACTTGGCATCTTCGGAGAGGTGGACGGATAGCTCCAATTAGCATCTGCCCCGAATCTCAGGCAAGACGCCCATGTCTTGGCCGCCGTTCGGAGGGGAACAAACCTTTTGCGTGATGAACTTGATATCGCTGTAGAATCGAGTGATTTTGAAAAGGAGAGTTTTTTAGGCTTTTACTAGTTTTACTAAAGAGGTCACTCCCGGTGAAGGGATCTCGGTTATTTCTGTAAGTCCACGGTAATGCCCCGGCCGTCTAACAGAAGCCAAAATGCGGTACAAAAACTTTTACGACTGGCACTATCGAGTACTATAACCCGGATCTGCCATTAAAGCTAAACTAACATATTGTAAGGAGGGTAGAATTGTTATACCGAACAATCCGAACTCATTCGGTCTTCAACCATCATCTCACGCTTTGTTGCAGTTGATCCGAACTCGCTGTAGCGCCTTGAAAAGTCGTTTTGGTGTTTTCCTGAAAATCGGTGAAAATTCGGTATTTTTCCGAAAACCGTCTTTTTTGTTATTTTGCAGTTTAGGGCTAATTATACCTAAAATGGATAGGTAATTGCTTGTTTTTAGTAGCTAATGAGTTACTTATTAAATTTTGGGCATTTAAAAAATTTTCCCTATTTTTCAATTTTTTAATATTATTTTAAGCCGGTAAGAAAATACATTAAATTAGCGATAAATACAAATTTTTCCGGGATAATTTTAATCTTTAAAATTATGTTAATTAAAATCTAGTTGTAACATAAATTTTTAGTATTTTATTTTGATTTTTAACTAATTTTTATAATAGAAAACGAAATTTATTGAATTTAAGCTTAAACTTGCAATTTTGGACTTGTAGGGGGTCTTTTTGCATAAAAAAAATTTTTGTGCACTCCCTCTCACTTCTCCCTCACCCTAGGCCGGCCATTTCCAGCAGCACATGGGGAAAAAAAATTCCATGCTCTTTGACTTGTGTTTTTGTGTGGAAATGAGGGTTTTTTTAAAGGTTTTTGAATTGTTAAATGGGGTATGGTGCTTTGACTTTGGGGGAGTTTGACTAGAGACTTTTTCCCACACCCACACCACTCCCCTCTCCCTCATTTCTGTCCAGAAAATCAGCAGCTCCCCCCCTTCATTTTCCTCTCTATTTTGTTCACAAATTCATCTCAAAAACCATCAAAAATCAACAAATCCTTTACAATTTCAAAGCAAAACCTTATTCCCTCTCTTCTCAAACCCAAATTGGCTCAAATCTTGGAGAAAGATGGCATCTTGGGAGGCTTTAGCAACATAGGGTTTGAACTTTTGAGGTATAACTTCTAATCAAATGGTTACATTGTAGTTAAAGTATGCTAATTAGAACTTTGAAAATTGTTTTAGTGTTAATTTTAGTGTTAATTGCATACTAGTTTTTTAAAGTTTGTGGTTTGAAATTAATTTAGGGTTTAGATCACCATTAAGAGATTAATTAAGCTATTTTGTTATCTAGTTATTTTGTTAGCTTAATCTAAGTGGTTAAATTGCTAATTGGGCTAAAATCTAGTGTTAATTTAGTGTTAGATTCTAATCTAGTTTTTAAAGGTTTATGGTTAGAGTTAAACTAGGGTTTTTAGGAACCATTATTTAGTTAATTAAAACTAATTAGATATCTAGTTAAATACTAAACCAATCTTTAAGGTTACTTTACTTAAGTGGCTTCATATTATGCTAATCTATGTTAAGCTTGTGTGAAATTTTCATTAAGATTGCTAATTACCAAATTCAAGAAGAGGTTTGTGTATGGAATGTGGGTTTTGTAGCATGGTAAATAAGTTAAAATTTGTGTTTTTGGTGGCTAACTAGTTATGTGGATTGGATGGTTGTGTTGGACCGTGATAACTTTGTCGCTATTGTCGATGTTTGCACCTAATTGCTATTCTAGCTTACTAGTTTTTACTAAAATGTTGTGATGAATTAATTGCGATGTCTTGATGACATTTTTAGCGTATCCTATGACATTTAGGATGGGTGTGTGCGGATTTTTGAGTGGTCAGGTTTTAGTTTTGCCGGGCGACCAAATCGGCGATTTTTGGCAGTTTTTGCGATTTTCGCGTATGCTCCGCGCACCTTGTGCACGTTGTACCTAGCTAGTGAACATTAGTATTTTCGTTTGGGTTTTGCGTCAGTCTTGATAGGTAACCTTATGTTTGGTATTGATGTAAATTCCAGGTTCGGTCGTGGAGACGTCAGACGCGGCACGAAAGGGAAAAGCGGTGATTGGACACAGCTAGCTAGGGATTCCGGTGAGTAGATGTAACATCTACGGGGGACTATCGTTGGATGGCGCAAGCCGCCCGATAGTTTTAGTAACTTAAAAGATTCCTAGTAATGTTAGCAATTAGGGGTGTAATACTTGTATGATTATTTGCTACATTCATGCCCTATATTGACATACCTATACGAAACCATTTTATAGGACACCTGCACCATTGCCAGGGTTTTTATATGCAGCACGAGCACTATTCATGCTTACACACACACCCTGGTAATTGCCATGCCACCACACTAGATAACCTTTAAATTGAAACCTTTTTCTAATTGATACTTAAACTTGTGCTATTGCCTTTAATTCCTTAAAATGAAATCGTAGGATTGCTATTCATGTACATGTACTTCATCAAATTATTTGTTCATGCCTAATCTATTAATCACACATCGCAACTTGATTATTAATACCATATGCATTCATTATCATTGACATATGCACTTATGAGGATTTCTTGAGATTTTATGATATTTCTGGATTTCGGGGAAAAACCGCAAAATTTCTAAACTTATTATATTTTTAAAATATGTAAATTGCGGTTTTCTAGTGATGTAAGTGTCGTCCACCATGAGTTTGCTGTGGTTTTCGAGACCCGTTTCGAGGAGTTGGATGAACAATCTCGGGTACATGGTGGGCCCGGTAGGGTACCCCGGGGCAAGAAGCTCGTGGTGCTGACGATAAGCCTGGCAGGGGACGGATTACCTACCGGTGACTTCATTGGGCACGGCGGATATCCAGAGGATACCGACCGGGGCCGCGAGAGGATGAGATATTGATATTGAGATGGGTCAGCCGGATGGCTGAGGCCAGAGACACTATGACATGGATTTATGAGATTTGAGACAGCTTTTAGGTGTCGTTGCTGGACACCGGTTCTCGTCGATTCTTTGAGTATTATGCTGGCATTCTAAAAGAGTTTCAAAAACAAAAAGAGATAAAATGTTTCTTATATATACCTATTGAGACCTCAGATATTCATGTTGCATACATATTAGTACACTGATGTTGTATACACACCTGCTAGTGCATCCAGTCATACCTGTATTTTAGATGCTAGGATGCTTGTGTGCATGCATACGATAGCCTTTGTAGATGTTATTTATTACTCACGAGTTGGCAACTCACCCCCGTTGTGCCACAGCCTTTTGCAGGTCCGCTCCGTCAGTACAGTAGCGGCGGGCGCACTTGTTCTTTTGCCTCCTTTGCCTGGACTCGAGGTTTTGCTCTTAGGTGGGTTATATCACTATATTTGTACCACCTTGTATATTCTTTGTATCTAGTGCACTCCATCTACTGTATCTACCAGTATTATTGTATATTGACCTAGAGATGAGACTGTGAGGTTTGTGGACTTTTATGCTGTATTTTGGGGTCGAGCTCACTTGGGTCGACATGCTGTTTTTCTTATGCTTCATTATGATTATTTCGCATGTTGTTGCTTTATTTTGCGTGGGATTTGTGACCGCCTTGTGGCGAAGAGCTAGCTCCCGCTTGGGGATGCCTTATTTGTTGGATTCATATATATTTTTGTTGTACCCATTTTGGGGGCCAGTATTTACAAAGGAGACTCTGCCGAAATTTTCGGAAAAATTGATATTGTTTTCAAAAAGGGTTTTATATGACTTATTGATAATTTGTTTCCAATTGATTGGGTTCTCTTCACTCTTTTGCTTATTTGGTTTGGTTTTTCTGGGCTTTGGCTTACTTATTTTACGGACGTCTTTAGACGTTTCGTAAACTTAAGTGCCAGTCACGTTCCGTACCCTGCGGGTCGTGACAAAGTTGGTATCAGAGCGATAGGTTTTACCTTTTTGAGTGTAGGATGACCCTTGGTAGATGGAGCAAGTGACTTAAGCAGGGTAACGTAGCGTGCGTATGTCCGCGGCATACTTGCGATACGGTACTCCGCCTAAGTGACTTTAGGATACTTGCTTAAAATTCCTTCTTCAATTCCGTGTATCCTATGATTCTATTGCACTGTTCTTATTATCCGTTTTCCTGTAACAGCCACTATGCCGCCGAAGGCTACGAGGGCACAGAGGGCTGCCGCCAGAGACGAGATTCGAGCTGGCTCGTCCTAGACTAGGACTGAGCAGGGTGGTATGCCTACGCCGCAGGGACAGACCGATCCACCTTCCCCAGGCCGTATGGATAGGCTCGAGACTGGTATGGCGGAGTTGCGACAGATGATGGGGGGTATGCAGGAGCTACGTCAGATGGTAGGATCCCTAGTTGCAGCCAGTCGTACACCGAGGCCGGATGACGCACCTACTACATCACAGACGACCATGATACCTGCTCCTACTACTACCACCGTGGCCATTCCGGTTTCACTACAGGATTTCATGAGGCTGAGACCTCCAGTATTCACCGGCACCGAGGCAGCGGAGGACCCACAGACGTTCCTTGACAGTTTAGCCAGGATCTGCCGTTCGCTGAGATATTCGGATGATCGATGGGTAGAGCTTGAGAGTTTCCGACTAGAGGGTCTCGCGCAGACATGGTGGGAGTCAGTCTTGAGAGGTCGAGCTGCAGGTCTGCCGCCTATGACTTGGGTCGAGTTTACAGCGGTCTTTCTAGCCCGTTTCCTTCCAGAGAGCGTTCGTGACGCCAGAGCTCGTAGCTTCGAGGCCTTAGTCAAGACACCTGGGATGACGGTGTCTGAGTATGACATCCAGTTTACACAGTTATCCCGATATGCTCAGTATTTGGTGGATACCGAGGAGAAGATGGTGAAGAGGTTTGTACAGGGACTTGATGCCCAGCTATATCTTGCCATTGGCGCCCAGCACTATGACACTTATTCAGCTGCTATGGATACGGCATTGCGGATGGAGGCACGCATATCACAGACTTCGGCCGTTTCTGGGCCGAAGAGGATTCGCACCGATGTACCGTCTCAGAGGCAGCGCGCCAGATTCTTTCCGAGAGATAGGCCTGGCAGAGGATTTGGGCGGGGACAGTTATATGGTTCTTATCCCCAGGGGCAGCAGCCGTCGCCAGGGTGTTTTGGGTGCGGGAGTTTGCACCATCTTGTCAGAGACTGTCCGGCGAGACGACAGGGAGCAGCGACAGTTCCGCATGTGACCCTACCATCATCGCCACCCCCTCCACAGAGAGCCCTACTTCCTACCACAGGCGATGCTCCACGCCAGTTAGGTGCACCCAGAGGCCGTGGACGCGGCGGTCCTGTTCAGAGAGGACGAGGAGGCAGAGGCCGAGGTCGAGGTCAGCCCGCTATCGGTGGAGGACAGGCCCGAGTATTTGCTTTGACACCGCAGGATGCGCAGGCATCCAATGCCGTTGTGACAGGTACCTTGCCAGTTTGTTCTTTCGACGCACGGGTATTATTCGACCCAGGTTCCACACATTCGTACGTATCTACACACTTTGCACCGATGTTGGGCCGTGAGTCGTCGTCGTTAGATCATCCGCTTGTTGTTAGTACTCCGGTAGGCGAGTCGTTTGTCGCTCGTTTTGTTTTTCGTTTGTGTTCCGTTCGTATCGGGGAGAGGGATTCATCGGTTGATTTGATTCTCCTCGATATGTTGGACTTTGATGTGCTTCTGGGCATGGATTGGCTAGCCACTTGTTATGCTTCGGTGGACTGCCGTGAGAAGGCAGTCAGATTTAGCTTTCCGGGAGAGCCAGTCCTTGTTATTCAGGGAGACCGCAGCGTCACCCTTCCCAGCTTGATTTCGTCTCTTCGCGCTGGTCAGCTCTTGCGGAAAGAATGTCAGGGATTCTTAGCGTATATTTGTGATACTCGAGCTGCAGAGGTTCCGTTAGACCGGGTCCCGGTAGTTTGTGAGTTCCCTGATGTTTTCCCTGATGAGCTACCTGGGCTACCGCCTGAGCGCGATGTTGAGTTCTGCATTGATTTGATTCCTGGCTCGGGGCCTATTTCTATACCGCCTTATCGGATGGCCCCGGCAGAGCTTCGAGAGCTGAAGGATCAGTTGCAGGATTTGTTAGATAAGGGGCTTATTCGACCGAGTGTTTCTCCGTGGGGTGCTCCGGTCCTGTTTGTCAAGAAGAAGGATGGAAGTTTGCGCTTATGTATCGACTACCGCCAGCTGAACAAAGTTACCGTTCGGAACAGATATCCGTTGCCACGCATTGATGATTTGTTCGACCAGCTTCAGGGTGCGGGGTATTTTTCGAGGATCGACTTGCGATCAGGATACCATCAGCTGCGAGTTCGACAGGAGGATATACCGAGGACAGCTTTCCACACGCGCTACGGCCACTACGAGTTTTTGGTGATGTCGTTCGGACTCACCAACGCCCCAGCAGCATTCATGGATTTGATGAACCATACATTCAGGCCGTATCTTGACTTGTTCATCATCGTGTTTATCGACGATATCTTGGTGTACTCCCGGAGCAGAGAGGAGCATGAGCAACACTTGCGGATTACGTTACAGACTCTGAGGGAGCACCAGCTGTTCGCAAAGTTCTCCAAGTGTGCATTCTGGCTGGACAGCGTCGGATTCTTGGGTCACGTGGTTACGAGAGACGGCATTTGTGTGGACCCGAAGAAGATTGAGGCTGTTCAGCAGTGGCCCCGACCTACATCGGTTACTGAGATCCGTAGTTTTCTAGGCCTGGCAGGCTACTACAGGCGTTTTGTTCAGGACTTCTCCCGTATAGCTGCACCTTTGACCGGTTTGACCCGGAAGGGAGTTCCTTTCGTTTGGGCAGAGGAGTGCGAGCGCAGTTTTCAGCAGCTACGGACTTGTTTGACTACGGCGCCGGTATTATCTTTGCCTTCGGGATCAGGCGGATTTGTGGTCTACTGTGATGCTTCGCGAGTGGGATTAGGATGCGTATTGATGCAGCATGGCCGGGTGATCGCTTATGCTTCTCGGCAGTTGAAGAAGCATGAACAGAACTACCCCACTCATGATTTGGAGATGGCTGCAGTGGTCTTTGCACTGAAGATTTGGCGACATTACCTATACGGCGAGTCGTGTCAGATATTCACCGATCACAAGAGCTTAAAGTACATATTTCAGCAGCGAGACCTGAACCTCAGACAGCGTCGTTGGATGGAGTTGGTGAAAGACTACGACTGCGAGATCTTATATCACCCAGGCAAGGCGAATGTGGTGGCAGATGCGTTGAGCAGGAGGCCCGGGGGTAGTCTATCCTTTTTGTGCGCAGTGCAGAGGCAGTCGTCAGTAGATTGGCAGATATTATGCGACAGCCGAGTTGAGTTCGAGTTCACTCAGACAGGGGGACAGCTCGCGCATGTTCGTGCATGCCCACAGTTGCTTGACCGTATATATGAGGCACAGCGCAGTGACGACCGTTGCTCAGAGATCATGGCACATATGGGACAGGGCAGATTTTCCGAGTTCGTGATTGACGATCAGGGGATTTTACGATATGGATCTAGACTGTGCGTACCAGATGCTGATGGATTGCGGCATGACATTCTTGAGGAGGCACACCGATCAGTGTATAGTGTCCACCCCGGTTCCACCAAGATGTACCATGATATGAGAGAGACCTACTGGTGGGACGGGATGAAGAGGGACATTGCGGAGTTCGTTTCGAGATGCCTGACTTGTCAGCAAGTCAAGGCCGAGCACCAGAGGCCCGTAGGAGAGCTACAGCCGTTACCCATTCCAGAGTGGAAATGGGAGCAGATTTCGATGGACTTCGTTGTGGGTCTACCCAGGACCAGTCGAGGGTACGACTCCATCTGGGTGATCGTGGATAGATTGACGAAAGCGGCTCACTTCCTACCAGTGAAGACCACTTTCAGCTTCGCTCAGTATGCTCAGCTCTATATTGACGAGATCGTGCAACTACATGGCGTACCGACTTGTATCGTGTCACATCGAGGCACTCAGTTTACCAGCCGACTATGGCAGAGACTCCAGGAGGCTTTGGGCACTCGTTTGAGCTTCAGCACAGCATTTCATCCGCAGACCGACGGACAGTCAGAGCGGACCATTCAGACTCTCGAGGACATGCTCAGAGCGTGCGTTTTAGACTTTGGTGGTAGCTGGGATCGTCATTTACCTCTAGTGGAGTTCTTCTACAACAACAGCTTCCAGGATACTATTCAGATGGCACCTTTCGAGGCATTGTATGGGAAGAGATGCAGATCGCCCGTCTGTTGGACAGAGCTTAGCGAGAGCAGCATTTTGGGGCCGCAGCTTGTTGAGGAGACGACAGCGAAGATACAGTTGATTCGAGACCGGATGAGGGCAGCTCAGAGCAGACAGAAATCCTATGCAGACAGGCGCCGTCGCAGATTAGAGTTCGCAGTTGGCGACCATGTTTTTCTGAGAGTCTCTCCGATGAAGGGCGTGATGCGTTTTGGGCGAAAGGGGAAGCTTAGCCCTAGATTCGTAGGTCCCTTCGAGATCCTCGAGCATGTCGGCGCTGTTGCATATCGTTTGGCTCTTCCTCCCAGCTTTCCCGATGTTCACCCCGTCTTCCATGTTTCGATGCTCCGCAAGTACCTTCACGACCCTTCGCATGCGATTCAGCACCCGACAGTCCAGCTAGAGCGCAACCTTTCTTTTGCAGAGCAGCCGGTGGCCATCCTGGATCGGCAGGTGAAGAAGTTGAGGTCGAAGATTATACCAACCGTCAAGATCCTTTGGCGTAGCCCGAGCAGCGAGGAGGTTACCTGGGAGATCGAGGGCGAGATGAGGAAGAAGTATCCCCATCTCTTTGAAGGTACGCGTAGTTATATTTTTAAATTCGGGGACCGAATTTCTTTAGGGGGGAAGATTGTAGCGCCTTGAAAAGTCGTTTTGGTGTTTTCCTGAAAATCGGTGAAAATTCGGTATTTTTCCGAAAACCGTCTTTTTTGTTATTTTTCAGTTTATGGCTAATTATACCTAAAATGGATAGGTAATTTCTTGTTTTTAGTAGCTAATGAGTTACTTATTAAATTTTGGGCATTTAAAATTTTTTTCCTATTTTTCAATTTTTTAATATTATTTTAAGTCGGTAAGAAAATACATTAAATTAGCGATAAATACAAATTTTTCCGGGCTAATTTTAATCTTTAAAATTATGTTAATTAAAATCTAGTTGTAACATAAATTTTTAGTATTTTATTTTGATTTTTAACTAATTTTTATTATAGAAAACGAAATTTATTGAATTTAAGCTTAAACTTGCAATTTTGGACTTGTAGGGGGTCTTTTTGCATAAAAAAAATTTTTGTGCACTCCCTCTCACTTCTCCCTCACCCTAGGCCGGCCATTTCCAGCAGCACATGGGGAAAAAAAATTCCATGCTCTTTGACTTGTGTTTTTGTGTGGAAATGAGGGTTTTTTTAAAGGTTTTTGAATTGTTAAATGGGGTATGGTGCTTTGACTTTGGGGGAGTTTGACTAGAGACTTTTTCCCACACCCACACCACTCCCCTCTCCCTCATTTCTGTCCAAAAAATCAGCAGCTCCCCCCCTTCATTTTCCTCTCTATTTTGTTCACAAATTCATCTCAAAAACCATCAAAAATCAACAAATCCTTTACAATTTCAAAGCAAAACCTTATTCCCTCTCTTCTCAAACCCAAATTGGCTCAAATCTTGGAGAAAGATGGCATCTTGGGAGGCTTTAGCAACATAGGGTTTGAACTTTTGAGGTATAACTTCTAATCAAATGGTTACATTGTAGTTAAAGTATGCTAATTAGAACTTTGAAAATTGTTTTAGTGTTAATTTTAGTGTTAATTGCATACTAGTTTTTTAAAGTTTGTGGTTTGAAATTAATTTAGGGTTTAGATCACCATTAAGAGATTAATTAAGCTATTTTGTTATCTAGTTATTTTGTTAGCTTAATCTAAGTGGTTAAATTGCTAATTGGGCTAAAATCTAGTGTTAATTTAGTGTTAGATTCTAATCTAGTTTTTAAAGGTTTATGGTTAGAGTTAAACTAGGGTTTTTAGGAACCATTATTTAGTTAATTAAAGCTAATTAGATATCTAGTTAAATACTAAACCAATCTTTAAGGTTACTTTGCTTAAGTGGCTTCATATTATGCTAATCTATGTTAAGCTTGTGTGAAATTTTCATTAAGATTGCTAATTACCAAATTCAAGAAGAGGTTTGTGTATGGAATGTGGGTTTTGTAGCATGGTAAATAAGTTAAAATTTGTGTTTTTGGTGGCTAACTAGTTGTGTGGATTGGATGGTTGTGTTGGACCGTGATAACTTTGTCGCTATTGTCGATGTTTGCACCTAATTGCTATTCTAGCTTACTAGTTTTTACTAAAATGTTGTGATGAATTAATTGCGATGTCTTGATGACATTTTTAGCGTATCCTATGACATTTAGGATGCGTGTGTGCGGATTTTTGAGTGGTCGGGTTTTAGTTTTGCCGGGCGACCAAATCGGCGATTTTTGGCAGTTTTTGCGATTTTCGCGTATGCTCCGCGCACCTTGTGCACGTTGTACCTAGCTAGTGAACATTAGTATTTTCGTTTGGGTTTTGCGTCAGTCTTGATAGGTAACCTTATGTTTGGTATTGATGTAAATTCCAGGTTCGGTCGCGGAGACATCAGACGCGGCACGAAAGGGGAAAGCGGTGATTGGACACAGCTAGCTAGGGATTCCGGTGAGTAGATGTAACATCTACGGGGGACTATCGTTGGATGGCGCAAGCCGCCCGATAGTTTTAGTAACTTAAAAGATTCCTAGTAATGTTAGCAATTAGGGGTGTAATACTTGTATGATTATTTGCTACATTCATGCCCTATATTAACATACCTATACGAAACCATTTTATAGGACACCTGCACCATTGCCAGGGTTTTTATATGCAGCACGAGCACTATTCATGCTTACACACACACCCTGGTAATTGCCATGCCACCACACTAGATAACCTTTAAATTGAAACCTTTTTTCTAATTGATACTTAAACTTGTGCTATTGCCTTTAATTCCTTAAAATGAAATCGTAGGATTGCTATTCATGTGCATGTACTTCATCATATTATTTGTTCATGCCTAATCTATTAATCACATATCGCAACTTGATTATTGATACCATATGCATTCATTATCATTGACATATGCACTTATGAGGATTTCTTGAGATTTTATGATATTTCTGGATTTCGGGGAAAAACCGCAAAATTTCTAAACTTATTATATTTTTAAAATATGTAAATTGCGGTTTTCTAGTGATGTAAGTGTCGTCCACCATGAGTTTGCTGTGGTTTTCGAGACCCGTTTCGAGGAGTTGGATGAACCGTCTCGGGTACATGGTGGGCCCGGTAGGGTACCCCGGGGCAAGAAGCTCGTGGTGCTGACGATGAGCCTGGCAGGGGATGGATTACCTACCGGTGACTTCATTGGGCACGGCGGATATCCAGAGGATACCGACCGGGGCCGCGAGAGGATGAGATATTGATATTGAGATGGGTCAGCCGGATGGCTGAGGCCAGAGACACTATGACATGGATTTATGAGATTTGAGACAGCTTTTAGGTGTCGTTGCTGGACACCGGTTCTCGTCGATTCTTTGAGTATTATGCTGGCATTCTAAAAGAGTTTCAAAAACAAAAAGAGATAAAATGTTTCTTATATATACCTATTGAGACCTCAGATATTCATGTTGCATACATATTAGTACACTGATGTTGTATACACACCTGCTAGTGCATCCAGTCATACCTGTATTTTAGATGCTAGGATGCTTGTGTGCATGCATACGATAGACTTTGTAGATGTTATTTATTACTCACGAGTTGGCAACTCACCCCCGTTGTGCCACAACCTTTTGCAGGTCCGCTCCGTCAGTACAGTAGCGGCGGGCGCACTTGTTCTTTTGCCTCCTTTGCCTGGACTCGAGGTTTTGCTCTTAGGTGGGTTATATCACTATTTTTGTACCACCTTGTATATTCTTTGTATCTAGTGCACTCCATCTACTGTATCTACCAGTATTATTGTATATTGACCTAGAGATGAGACTGTGAGATTTGTGGACTTTTATGCTGTATTTTGGGGTCGAGCTCACTTGAGTCGATATGCTGTTTTTCTTATGCTTCATTATGATTATTTCGCATGTTGTTGCTTTATTTTGCGTGGGATTTGTGACCGCCTTGTGGCAAAGAGCTAGCTCCCGCTTGGAGATGCCTTATTTGTTGGATTCATATATATTTTTGTTGTACCCATTTTGGGGGCCAGTATTTACAAAGGAGACTCTGCCGAAATTTTCGGAAAAATTGATATTGTTTTCAAAAAGGGTTTTATATGACTTATTGATAATTTGTTTCCAATTGATTGGGTTCTCTTCACTCTTTTGCTTATTTGGTTTGGTTTTTCTGGGCTTTGGCTTACTTATTTTACGGACGTCTTTAGACGTTTCGTAAACTTAAATGCCAGTCACGTTCCGTACCCTGCGGGTCGTGACACTCGCTCGATCTCCGGTCTCGTCGTCCAGGTGGCACCACGTCGACGGATCTTTAAACGGGCTCCCACCTCTGAACAGAGGCAACTCGATCGTCAAGTTTGCTAAAAGAGACGACCAAGATGTTGTAGAGAATGAGTAGAACACTTTGTCTCGTTACGTCCAAGGCTATGGACGAACGGTTAATGAAGTTGCCAATTGGAATCGGGTAAATGGAAATTGGGCTATGAAATCTCCATATACTAAACTATCATAATCTTTTTGCCAAATTAATCCATGAACACCCACAAGAGGGGGCCGGCCACTTTATAGAAGGGGGAGGGTGAGTGTAGGAGAGGGGAGGGTGAGTGTAAGCAAAAGATCAAGGAGAAAATATCTTTCATGCAAACAAAACCTCATTAATGCAAATACCACCTTGCAAAAAACATTTAATGCAACAAGTGAGTCATTAAACCATTAATGCAAAGTGATGACACACTAAACCTTGTCGCCTCTTCTAGAAGCTTCCACACTCATGAAGAAAAGATAAATCCGTATTTTAACCGAATGTTAAATACGGCTGATAGAAAACTGGAAACTGGCAACTTCCAAAAATGATCCTGAAACGAATTTCAGGATAACCCCGTAACAGTATAAACATACCCGCATTTGTATTACGACCGAATACAAATGCAACTGAGATAAAGATATTATATCTACACAGTATAATACTGGGATCCGGCTTAACCCAAAGCCTACCAGTATTATCTGCCCGAAAAATGACACGTGCGAAAACGCACGTGCATTTTCCGAACCTTGCCATAAAACCATACGGCATCTACAACGTTTCGCCCGAACTTGGGAAAGTGTACTGGCACTGGGTATAACCACTAGCACGTCAGAGGTACAAGCTGTACGTAACGTTTTGCCTATGTATTGATTGGAAGAGAAGCTGACGAGCGAACTCATCTATAAACCCTACTGAGCCTGACAGTGACAATATCCGTATAGTCCGGCCCATTCGTCTATGAGTATCGCATATACGGCCTAGGGGGTCGGTAAACGTCAGACCCCCAATAGCTGCATAAGTCGTGTCAGAGAGCATCCCAGAACACCCTGAGATACTACTGGAATACTTTCCAGTAAATCTCGATTACCCTGGCCAGGGATTTCGTGTAATGGCTCTCCTGAACACAGTGCGATCTCACCCCCAATACCGGGAGAGACGAATCCCCGAAGATCTGCTCACTGCGTCCATGTGGCTCGGGACTGTACCCAAAATATACCTGTTTGCATGACTCCTTTGACCCGTGGTAGGGTATAAATCAAAACACAGTGGGAACTCACACGAGACAAATGACGACCTCAGGTCGATGAACTAACCTGTACACATGTCACCAGGGAACTGCTATTAGACGATATGTATAATACCAACTAGCATGTTCCCGGCAAGTCCTATCCGGTGTACCCATAACCCAATGAGCACCTGTATACATCTTAGGTGAATCAACTAACACCAATAGCTTGTGAGACCGGCCACCGCCCCTCGTCGGGGTCTTGAATGTATACACTAGTCTACTCCGGAGTATCAATACCCTGTCTCAAAACTCCCACGACTAGAGACACTTTAAGGATGTGCTTATAGACCCCAGCTCCCATATATATGATCGCCATCATACTGCTGGTAGTCAAGAATGAATCCTATGGGCTCTATCAACATCTACATGATGATAAAGACAAACCAGATAGCATACTATCATCTCGAGTAAGACTGTTCTATCGGTATAGGTCCTCCCTCAATCATTGCAATCACGTACCTGCGATCCAATAATTGACTTAGAGGGCACTATATCCAACAATCTCCCACTTGCACTTAAGGCTAATTATTGCGATGTCGCGTACTCACAGCTCGTGTGATACCGAGCATCTAACTCCTCTACTAATCAGTTTCACAAAGCTCGTTTGCAAAACTATTGTGTTCGAGAAATAGCCTCAGTGAGTGGATCCGCCCTGATGTTTCTTTCTATGTCTCTCTTAATCTTAAGTTCGCGGAGAATGCCATCTCCCGAATTGAGTAATACCTGTCTTAGAATATGTCTGGATATCTGATGGGACGTAGTTCATAAATGAAATCCAAATCCAAACTTCTTAGACTGTATCGATCACTGAAACTAATCAGTGTCCAGCACTATGCCTCCCACAGTATCCTCTTGGACCACCTGTCCATAATACTGTCCCTCGTCAGAGAGAAAACTATAACTCTGACAATCACTCTTTCAACCATGTCACCTTTGAAGCCTGGAATGATAACTGTTTCCCGAAGGAGGCTGCCGTCATCAAATCCGCAGAACATTTACTTATGTTCTAAAACTGCTTCCGTATGTTTCTTCAGGATTGGATTAATATAAACTTATCGCATCTAGTGCAAAAACAACATCTAATATGGTACTTGACATCTCACGATTGACTTAATTGCTTAAGCAAGTGATCTGCCAATCATGCACGTCCATCTCCCCTTTAGTCTGTAAGACACCTTTAGAGAGGGTGACTCCATCACCTGCAGGTACATCACCATACCAGGAGTCATCTATTCTAAAATACTATTAGAATACTGTCAAAGTACCCATATTGGGAAACTACCCAAATGTAGATCTAAAACCATAGATCTAGTAATCAGAATGTCAGATATTATATCCATATCCTTTGTGGAGAAAACTGTGTGAGGACCACAGTACAACCGATCATAGTATAGGAATTTTACTTCCTACTCTGTGTATGTCATCCAAATACCAGGACATCACACCCTACTACCTTCTTAACAGATCCATCCCCTATTCTGATGAAATCAAACCCATGACTTGTCACATCAAAAATTAGATGATCTATTTCCGCTATAATTGCTCAAGTCTATAAATAGACATAAGCTACTTGCCCACTATGCTTCCGCTGCTCCCACTGACTACGACAACCCTCTGGCAGAATGATATATATACGTACACTTCTAAAACTAGTTTAGAACAACGCTATACTTATCCTCCTGCCGGGTCTCATAGTCTGGAACAACAGTAGTGTCAAGTCTGGGTAAACAAAAACTTCCCTGTCACCGTCCTTGAGGCTACTAGAGTACCTCTCGGGTGTCTGAGGTTACCCACCATATCTGCGGAGTGGCTATTGGAATGTCAAACCTGATTGAATATATAGGTCCTATTAAATTTTCCGTAATCGTTTGTGGTTCTGGAATCACTTCCAGTTCTACCATACTCCCACTATTGTTTTCTGAAAAAATCCATTTTACTAAAACTGTGGCGAGTCTAGAACAATATCACTATTGATCTTCCAGATGGTAGAAAATCAACCCTCGTCGAAGCTAGGGTCAACCCACAAACTGCCATTACAAAAACGTGTCTTGAGTTATCCAGTGTCTGGTTTTAAACATAAGCTGGACAACTCCCCTTACCTTAACATCGTTAAGATATTAAGCATTCTATATAATATAGAAACTTTGGCACTTATTTAATTGGAACCAGATTCAAATCATGCAGCTGTCTCCAGTACATATCAACTTAATGGAGAGAGGCTAATCAGCATTACTCAACTTAGGAATCCATCCAATTATGAGTAACCTGAAAGAGAAACAAGTTCCTCAAATTCATTACTTGAATACCAATCACAAGAATCTACATCTTCGATTTCTTTGAAGAATCCCAATACTTGTGACACCTGGTTCTCTACTTTATTCCTATACCCACAACTTCAAAACTTAGACATTGTATTTCTACGAAACACTTGTCTAATAACTAGAGAAGTCATAAGTAAACAGAACATAGTATGAGGACTTACCCCTTTGTCCTTACGGACACTGGACAACATACAATACTCTGTATAAGTCCGCTGAGTTTGAATAACTCAAAACCTGTACATCCTAGGTTGAAAACTGTACCCAGGCGATTTCCTCAAATATCACCAATTACAACGAATTCCGATATAATGAGGATGATTACCTAATTCCCAATAACTTACTCCCACTCATTATCTGTAAAACTATACAGATGTTGTTGGAGATAGTGCCCTCAGAGTCAATTATTGGATCACAGGCACGTGATTGCGATGATTGAGGGAGGACCTATCCCGGTAAGACAGTCTTACTCGAGATGATAGTATGCTATCTGGTTTACCTTTATCATCATGTACTGCTTTAGGTGACCTGACAGGTCGCTATTACACGTTGATAGAGCCCCTAGGATTCTTGCTTGACTGCCAGCAGTATGAGGGCGATCATATAAGTGAGAGCTGGAGTCTATAAGCACATCGTTAAAAGGTCCCTAGTCGTGGGAGTTTCGAGACAGGGCATCGATTCTCCAGAGTAGACTAGTGTATACAGTCGAGACCCCGACGAGGGGCGGTGGCCGGTCTCACAAGCCACTGGTGTCAGTTGGTTCACCTAAGATGTATACAGGTGCTCATTGGGTTATGAGTACACCGGACAGGACTCGCCGGGAACATGCTGGTTGGTCTTATACCTGACGTCAGATAGCAGTTCCCAGGTGACATGTGTACAGGTTAGTTCATCGACCTGGGGATCATCATTTGTCTCGTGTGAGTTCCCACTGTACTTTGATTACTACCCTACCACGGCTCAAAGGAGTCGTGCAAACAGGTTTTAGTTGGGTACAGTCCCGAGCCACATGGAGGCAGTGAGCGGATCTTCGGGGGTTCGTCTCTCCCGGTATTGGGGGTGAGGTCGCGCTGTGTCTAGGAAAGCCATTACACGAAGTCCTTGGCCAAGGCAGGAGATTTACTGGTAGGTATTCCAGTAGTATCTCAGGGTGTTCTGGGCTAGACTCCGACACGACTTGTACCGCTTTTGGGGGTCTGACTTTTACCCACCCCCTAGGCCCGCCATGCGATGCTCATAGACGAACGGACCGGACTGTACGGATATTGTCACTGACAGGCTCAGTAGGGTGTCAGGATGAGTTCGCTCATCGACGTCCCTTTTGGTCAATAGCTGGTGGCCCGTTACGTATTGGCTTATACCTCTGACGTGCTAGTGGTTAAATCCACAGCCATTGTATTGACGAGTCTTTAGAGTCCACCACACATACAGTTACTCAAGTTTCGGGCGAAACGCTGTAGAGGCCGTATGGAGATATGGCAGGGTCCGATCAGATACGTGCGGTATTGCACGGATCAGGATCGGACGGTTAGTACTAGAGGCCGTATAGGTATATGGCAAGGTTCGATCGGATACGTGCGGTATTGCACGGATCAGGATCGAACGGATATTACTAGCCGGCTTTGGTTTAAGCCGGATCCTAGTTTAGTACAGTATAGATTTTGTCTCATTGCATTTGTATCCGGTCGGAATACAAATGCGGGCATGTATATGCAGTAGCGGGGTTTTCCTGTAATTTATTACGGGACCAGTTTTCTGGAGTTGCCAGTTTGCATTCCGTTCCGGCCGGTTTTCCTTTGTTCTTTCCCGGCCGGACTTTTCCGATGGAGGGGGTTATTTGCAAGTTTGCAAATAACACATTGTGGAGGGGTTTCTTGCAAATGCTTTGATTATGATGGCATCTTTTCTTTTCCACCATCACTTGCATTAAAGAAAGGGTATGGGTTTGATGTGAATTAAGTATGGTTGTTGTTTGGGTATGGTCACCTCTTACTTTTACTACCATTACCTCCCTTCATGGTTTTGCCAATTTGATCCCTTCCTCCATTCAAAAAGAGGCCGGCCACATTTTGTGAGGAGATGAGGTTTTTGATTTTTGGGTGTGGTATTTTTGATCTCATTTCATGTTAAGAAAAATGCAAGCACCATTTTTCTCATCTTGATTTCTCCATCATCCTCAAAGGCTACATAAACCCCAAATGAGACATAGACTCTACACTACACATTCTACAGCAAATCTTGGGCACGTCAACTTGCCAGCTTCGTGCCCGAGTTGCCTCGGTATTGAGGTGGGAGCCCGTTAAAGATACAGACGATGTGGTGCCCTTCCGGCGAGGAGGCGACGACCGGACTTTCCGCGTGAGATCGGGACGACGACGAGAAGACCGGAGGACTCGGATCACTCGGTATATCTCTTCCCTATCTTGTTAGTTAGCTAGGACAAGTTTAATGGCCCGATCCGGGGTTTAGTGCGCGGTGGTTCCGGTTTGCTAAGTTCGCAAAATTAAAGTTTATCACCGTTTCCGCATTTGGCCGTCGGATTGACGACCGGGGCGCCGCCGTGCACTTACATTGGTATCAGAGCCTCGCCATTAACTTCGTCTAGCTTCGTTTGATATGTTTTGCATTTCCGATCGACCAAAATTCCAAAATCTACATTTTCACTCACATCAGTTTTCTGTCGATTTTTTTCTGGCTCTAAAAATTTTTCAGGTTGTAAAAAACTAATGTACTGGAAATTCTAAGACTACTGGAAAAATTCGACACAGTCAGTCGATCACTCAACCGCAGAACCGCGGCCAAACCTCCCCTTGGGCCGCGGTTCCGCCGCACATTGGTGTCCTCACTGTGTCCAATTTCTCCAGTGGGCTTCTGGGCTGATTTTAGGGGTTTTGGAATATTAATATTGGGCCCAGATTTTCTGTGGGTGCTACAGTATTGCTTTGGGGCCCACTTGTTAATTTTTGATCGATCGGATATTTTAAACACATTTTTCACAGTATTTACATTATATCTGCGACCGTGAATGTCACTCGATCGGTAAATCCAGTCTAACTGCTATAGCCCGGTTAGACGGATTTGCGAACGTGACTTTCACGTTGATGTTCTGTGTTTTGCTGTGATGTTGCAGATCGGTCGTGGGGATAGCCTGGATGCAATGCTAGTACAGTGTTGTTGTATTATGTACATTTGATGTTGCGGGGCGAGCGTCCGACATGTGGACTGCCGTCACTGCCTGTTTGTATTATTCTTTTGGGGCACGACCTGGTTGCGGTCGATGTACCCGTTGTATGTATATTTTACTTTCTGTACTAGGATTGCCCCGTGGTAGGGTGCACGGATAGCCGGGTTCTGGAGGGCAACAAGCCCGCATCTCATGGCATTGGGACGGAGGGGGCTTCGCTCTAGAATTGGCGGGCTATTCGCCGCACTCGTAGGGGGCACAGGTTGACCCAGGAGGGGTGCCCAAGTTACCGGATTCCGTGAAGTACTGGGTGGTCCATTCACGGCGCTGAAGGGGGCTGCCTCGCTTCAAGTTTTGGCGGGTAACTTGCCGCGCCCATAGGGGTCTAGGATTTCATTGCACAGGCTATCCACACGACCAGGGGAACGTCGGGTTTCAGTAGTGGCTCTGTGAAACCCGGGGATCCCAGATATCTGTATTGTTCTGTGATGCTGTACATTTCTGTGATGTTGCATTCTTATCACGCCTTGAGCGAATATAATATATTGGTATATATATTAGTAGATGTTGTATATGTTTTTCATCCGCGCTAGTCCAGTCCCCGCTCTGCCGTTAGTTAGCTAACCTAACGGGTGATGACGGGACCCAGTGGCGAATGCGGATGGCATATACGTACGTCAGTATATTTTCGTTCTTTGTGGTGTGATCAATTGATGGGAATGCGTTGATTCGGATCAATGCAAGTTAAACAAACCTATTCTGATGTTGTTGGAACATTTTTCAAAAAAGCTGTTATTGTAAGGACGTTCACTTTTGTTTTGCATCGTGGTATTCATTTGGAATATCCTGCTCCTCAGTCGACGAGGCAAGGGCCGAGATCCCTTCACCGGGAGTGACCCCTTGGACAGAAGTTTGCGTCAGGGCATTAACTTCACTATAGCCGATTACTTTTGCTTTGCATCGTGGTATTCATTTGGAATATCCTGCACCCCATTCTACGGGGAAAGAGCCAAGATCCCTTCACCGGGAGTGACCTCTTTAGTAAAGGTTTTCGTCACTATATTTTCTAAAAAGCTATCCGTTCCTTCAACGATATCAAGTTCATTACGTTAAAGGTTTTCGCCAGAAACCATTCGTAGCCCTCCGTCGTTTCATATGGGTAGTCAATAGTATTCAAGCTGTGTTTGTTGGCCAAAGTCAAGGCACAGTGTTTGGTAGCTGTTGGTTATTCATATGCAGCATAGATAGATGCGTTGGTTTGGGGCAGTCGTATAGCCTTGTTGGCCAAAGTCAAGGGCTTGTACGGGTGGGCTCAAATTAACCTGGAGAATGACGGGCAGAACTTGACATGTGACTTATGATTTGTTGGCCAAAGTCAAGGTCATAAAAGCATGGGGTAGAAATCACATCGGGAGTTTCAAAAGAACTGAAACTTGCCAGATATGCGCATACCTTCTGGAGTGTGATACCGTGAGCGGATTCCGTCACGTTATAATGCGATGAGAGTTGGATCCCGATTCCCACTGATGAGTTAGTTTACTCCTCGGGTGACCCCGACTAATTCTTCTTTCAGGTTTGGAGGAGAATTTGAGGTACAGTGGGAGGTTTCCAGATTAGATAAATTGGTAACCATTCTGATCTAGGTTAGAGTGCACGCTGAGTGTTTCTTTTCTCTCTCTCTCTGGCAGTGACCATTGACCCGACCCTAAGACTATGACTCAGTGACCAAGTTGACCGAACCTTCTTAACACTGGCTTTTGGATTGTCAGAGTTGCAGACCTCATTGCCACTCCTACTTTTACCCTTTTCTCCAGGACACCCCGTATTACTGCGAACGTCCACTTCCATTGGACAAAGCCATCGTATGGTTAGATACGAAATCGAAGGAATTCGAGGATGGTTTCCGGTTCTGGAGAAAACGGATAGGATTATTCAGTTGTCTTTTCCCTTTTACCTTTTCTCAAGTTGTGAGTACTCCTTGGTTTAGGAGATAGTACACCTATTACGCAAATTGGATAGTCTTCTTCCAAACCTTAGGCTGGTGCCGACCGGTAGGGAATGAAGAAAACCAATTAGCCTAAACGGTGTGCAGAAGGTATTAAGATTAAGACAAAGCAAGGGATTAGTAAGAGGGCAAAGTAAATTGCGACTGATATTCACGACCAAACCAAATATTTCTTCGCCAATCCTAAATCACCTTTGTATTTCTCCAGGACACTCCGTATCACTACGAAGATCCACAGTTTATTGGATACTCCATCGTATGGTTATATACGAACTCGAAAGGAACTTGTTCCAGTTCGGGGATGGATTCTGGTCCAGGAGAAATAGGAATAAGGTTTATTCGGTTGTCTTTTATCTTCACCTTCTCTCGCATTGCGAGTGCTCCTAGGACTAGGACAGTACACCCATTATGCTTATTGGATAGTCTTCTTCCAAACCATAGGCTGGTGCCGAACGGTAGGGAAGGAAGAAAACCATTTGGCCTAAGGGGTGTGCAGAAGGTAACGACTAAAGACATATAAAGGGATTTGGAGAGGTGGCAAAGAATTATGCGGTTATAGTTGTGAATCTGGATAATGGCAGAGGCATTACTAGGAATACCAGGATACCCCATCGAAACATTTCAATGTTTCAGTTCACTGTGTACTGTTAAAAGAAAACTGATTTCCCGATTAGATACTTACTCCAGGGTATGTATTTACCAGGTATGATTCTCACATCTGTATGGTTTTACAGATGATGAGTGGGAGTAAGTTATTGGGAATTGGGTGATCATCCTCATTATATCGGGATTCGTTGTAATCGGTGATATTTGAGGAGATCACCTGGGCTGTTTGCCGGTCGGCAAATATTTGGTTTTGAATATCCGCTGTTGTGCACCAATTTCAAATTGATATATCTGTACGTCTATTTTCATAGAGTGAGATATACCTTTTGATATTATGTCGATGACATTTACCTATATCAGTGGATGGTTAGGTAAGGAGCATTAAACAGCGGTGTAATTCTTCTTAACCATAAGTACAGTTTTCAACCTACGATACACAGTGAAAGAGTTGTTAGACTCAGCGGACTTATACAGAGTATTGTATGTTGTCCAGTGTCCATTAGGACAAAGGGGTTGGTCCTCATACTATATTCTGTTTACTTTTAACTTCTCTAGTTCTTAGACATGTGTTTCGTAGAAACACAGGGTCTAAGTTTTGAGGAGTTATAGGTATTTGAATAGAGTAGAGAACCAGGTGTAGCAAGTATCGGGATTCTTCAAGGTGATCGAAGATGTAGATACTTGTGTATGGTATTCAGTTGATAGTAATGATAAAGAGAAATTGCTTCTCTTTCAGGTTACTCATAATTGGAAGCATTCCTAAGTTGAGTAACGCTGATCGGCCTCTCTCAATTTAGTTGACATGCACTGGAGACAGCTGCATGATTTGAATCTGGTTCAATTAAATCAGTGCCTCTGGTTCTATATTGGATATAGTACAGTTCATATCTTAACATTGTTAAGGTACGGGGAGTTGTCCGGCTTATGATTAAAACCAGACTCTGGATAACTCAAGGCACGTTTCTGTAATGGCTGTTTGTGGGTTGACCCAGGCTATGACGAGGGTTGATTTTCTACCATAAGAAAGATCAATAGTGATAATTGTTCTTGACTCGCCACAGTTTTAATAAAAATGGATTTTTTCAAAAACAGTAGTGGGAGTATAGTAGAACTGGAAGTGATTCCAGAACCGCAAACGATTACTGAAGATTTGATAAGGAACCTAAACATTCAATCTGATTTGACATTCCATTGGCCACTCCGCAAATAAGGTGGGTAACTTCAGGCACCCGAGAGGTACTCCAGTAGCCTCAAGGACGGTGACAGGGAAGTTCTTGTTTACCCACACTTGCCATTGTTGTTGTTCCAGACTGCGAGACCCGGCAGGAGGATGAGTATAGCGTCGTTCTAAACTAGTTTTAGAAGTGCACATCTATATGACTCTGCCAGAGGGTTTTCGTAGTCAGTGGGAGCAGCGGAAGCATTGGTGGACATCAGGCTTATGTCTATTTATAGACTAAAGCAGATATTGCGGAGTTAGATCATCTGTTTCTGATGTGACAGTCATAGGTTTGACGTCATCAGAATAGGGGATGGATCTGTTGAGAAGGTAGTAGGAAGTGATATTCCTATACTACGATCGGTTATATTTTGGTCGTCACACAGTGGTTTCTCCACATGGGACTTGGACATTATATAAGACATACTGGTTACTAGATCTATGGTTTTAGATCTAGATTTGGGTGGTTTCTCAATCAGGGTACCTTGACAGCATTCTAAGAGTATTTAGAATGGACGACTCCTGGCACGGTAGTATACCTGCAGGTGATGGAGTCACCCTCTCTAAAGGTGTCTTATAGACTAAAGATAGAGAGGGATGTGCATGATTGGCAGATCACTTGCTTAGGCAATTGAGTCAATCATGAGATGTCAAGTACCACACCAGATGTTGTTCTTGCACTAGATGCAATAAGTTGATATTGATCCAATCCTGGAGAAACAGTCGGAAGCAGTTTTAGAACATAAGTGGATGTTCTAGGGATATGATAACGACAGCCTTATTTGGGAGACAGTTATCATTCCAGGCTTCCAAGGTGACATGGACGACAAGGAGGTTGTCAGAGTTATAGTTTTTCCTTCTGACGAGAGGCAGTGTTTTGGACAGGTGATCCAAGGCAATACTGAGGGTGGCATGGCGCAGGATACTGATTAAGTTCAGTTGACGATACAGTCTAAGAAGTTTGGATTTGGAGTTCATTTATGAGCTAGGTCCCATCAGACATCCAGACATTCTAAGACAGGTATTGCTCATTTCGGGAGATGGCTTTCTCCGCGAACTTGAAATATAGAGAGACATAGAAAGAAACATCTAGGCGGATCCACTCACTGAGGCTATTCCTCGATCGCAAGAGTTTCGCAAACAGGCTTTGTGAGACTGACTAGTAGGGGAGTTGGGTGTTCGGTATCACACGGGCTGTGAGTATGCGACATCGCAATAATTAGCCTTGAGTGCAAGTGGGAGATTGTTGGAGATAGTGCCCTCAGAGTCAATTATTGGATCACAGGCACGTGATTGCGATGATTGAGGGAGGACCTATCCCGGTAAGACAGTCTTACTCGAGATGATAGTATGCTATCTGGTTTACCTTTATCATCGTGTACTGCTTTAGGTGACCTGACAGGTCGCTATTACACGTTGATAGAGCCCCTAGGATTCTTGCTTGACTGCCAGCAGTATGAGGGCGATCATATAAGTGAGAGCTGGAGTCTATAAGCACATCCTTAAAAGGTCCCTAGTCGTGGGAGTTTCGAGACAGGGCATCGATTCTCCAGAGTAGACTAGTGTATACAGTCGAGACCCCGACGAGGGGCGGTGGCCGGTCTCACAAGCCACTGGTGTCAGTTGGTTCACCTAAGATGTATACAGGTGCTCATTGGGTTATGAGTACACCGGACAGGACTCGCCGGGAACATGCTGGTTGGTCTTATACCTGACGTCAGATAGCAGTTCCCAGGTGACATGTGTACAGGTTAGTTCATCGACCTGGGGATCGTCATTTGTCTCGTGTGAGTTCCCACTGTACTTTGATTACTACCCTACCACGGCTCAAAGGAGTCGTGCAAACAGGTTTTAGTTGGGTACAGTCCCGAGCCACATGGAGGCAGTGAGCGGATCTTCGGGGGTTCGTCTCTCCCGGTATTGGGGGTGAGGTCGCGCTGTGTCTAGGAAAGCCATTACACGAAGTCCTTAGCCAAGGCAGGAGATTTACTGGTAGGTATTCCAGTAGTATCTCAGGGTGTTCTGGGCTACACTTCGACACGACTTGTACCGCTTTTGGGGGTCTGACTTTTACCCACCCCCTAAGCCCGCCATGCGATGCTCATAGACGAACGGACCGGACTGTACGGATATTGTCACTGACAGGCTCAGTAGGGTGTCAGGATGAGTTCGCTCATCGACGTCCCTTTTGGTCAATAGCTGGTGGCCCGTTACGTATTGGCTTATACCTCTGACGTGCTAGTGGTTAAATCCACAGCCATTGTATTGACGAGTCTTTAGAGTCCACCACACATACAGTTACTCAAGTTTCGGGCGAAACGCTGTAGAGGCCGTATGGAGATATGGCAGGGTCCGATCAGATACGTGCGGTATTGCACGGATCAGGATCGGACGGTTAGTACTAGAGGCCGTATAGGTATATGGCAAGGTTCGATCGGATACGTGCGGTATTGCACGGATCAGGATCGAACGGATATTACTAGCCGGCTTTGGTTTAAGCCGGATCCTAGTTTAGTACAGTGTAGATTTTGTCTCATTGCATTTGTATCCGGTCGGAATACAAATGCGGGCATGTATATGCAGTAGCGGGGTTTTCCTGTAATTTATTACGGGACCAGTTTTCTGGAGTTGCCAGTTTGCATTCCGTTCCGGCCGGTTTTCCTTTGTTCTTTCCCGGCCGGACTTTTCCGATGGAGGGGGTTATTTGCAAGTTTGCAAATAACACATTGTGGAGGGGTTTCTTGCAAATGCTTTGATTATGATGGCATCTTTTCTTTTCCACCATCACTTGCATTAAAGAAAGGGTATGGGTTTGATGTGAATTAAGTATGATTGTTGTTTGGGTATGGTCACCTCTTACTTTTACTACCATTACCTCCTTTCATGGTTTTGCCAATTTGATCCCTTCCTCCATTCAAAAAGAGGCCGGCCATATTTTGTGAGGAGATGAGGTTTTTGATTTTTGGGTGTGGCATTTTTGATCTCATTTCATGTTAAGAAAAATGCAAGCACCATTTTTCTCATCTTGATTTCTCCATCATCCTCAAAGGCTACATAAACCCCAAATGAGACATAGACTCTACACTACACATTCTACAGCAAATCTTGGGCACGTCGACTTGCCAGCTTCGTGCCCGAGTTGCCTCGGTATTGAGGTGGGAGCCCGTTAAAGATACAGACGATGTGGTGCCCTTCCGGCGAGGAGGCGACGACCGGACTTTCCGCGTGAGATCGGGACGACGACGAGAAGACCGGAGGACTCGGATCACTCGGTATATCTCTTCCCTATCTTGTTAGTTAGCTAGGACAAGTTTAATGGCCCGATCCGGGGTTTAGTGCGCGGTGGTGCCGGTTTGCTAAGTTCGCAAAATTAAAGTTTATCACCGTTTCCGCATTTGGCCGTCGGATTGACGACCGGGGCGCCGCCGTGCACTTACAGATGTGAGAATGAAAACTGGTAAATACATACCCTGGAGTAAGTATCTAATCGGAAAATCAGTTTTCTATCAACAATGCACAGAAACATAAAAAATGTTTCGTAGGGGTATCCAGATATTTCTAGTAATGCCTCTTCCATAATCCAATTCATGACTTTAACCGTATATTTATTTGCCATCTCTCCAAATCCCTTTATTTGTCTTTAGTTGTCGCCTTCTGTACACCATCATTAGGCTAAGTGGTTTTCTTCCTTCCCTACCATTCGGCACCAGCCTATGGTTTGGAAGAAGAATATCCGGTAAGCATTATAGGTCTACCCTCCTAAACCTAGGAGTACTCGTAACTTGAGAGAAGGTGATGATAAAAGACAACTGAATAAACCTTATTCCTATTTCTCCTGAACCATAATCCATCCTCGAAAAATTATCCTTCGAGTTCGTATATAACCATACGATGGATTTTATCCAATGGAATTGGATGTTCGTAGTGATACGGGTTGTTCTGGAGAAATTAAAGGTGAAGTAGGAGTGGCTATGAAATACGTGGTTTGGTCGTGAATGTGAATAGTCGCAATTTACTTTGCCTTCATTCTAATTCCTTTATTTGTCTTTACATATTACCTTCTGCACACCCTACTTAGGCTAATTGGTTTTCTTCATTCCCTACCTTTCGGAACCTGCCTATGGTTTGGAATAAGACTATCCAATAAGCGTAATAGGTGTACTCTCCTAAACCAAGGAGCCCTCGCAACCTGAGAGAAGGTGATAATAGAAGACAACTGAATAAACTAATTCTATTTCTCCTGAACCTGGATCCATCCTCGAAGAAATCCCTCCGAGTTCGTATATAACCATACGATGGATCTATCCAATGGAAGTGGATGTCCGTAGTAATACGGGGTGTTCTGAGAAATACAAAGGGTAAAAGAAGGAGCGGCAATAACTTATGCAACTATAGACAATCCAAAATCCAATATTTTAAAAAGGTTCGGTCAACTTGGTCACTGAGTTATAGTCTAGGGTCGGTCAAAGGTCGCTGCCAAAGAGAGAGAGAAAAGAAACACTCTGCGTGCACTCTTACCTAGATCAGAACGGTTATTACTTTATCTAATTAGGAAACCTCCTACTGTAATCTCAAATTCTCCTCCAAACCTGAAAGAAGAATTAGTCGGGATCACCCAAAGAGTAAACCAACTCATCAGTGAGAATCGGGATCCAACCATCATCGCATGATAACTTGATGGAAGCCACTCAAGTTAACACACTCCAGAAGGTATGCGCAAATCTGGCAAGTTTCCTGTATGTTTGAAACTCTCGATATAATTTTTATCCCATGCTCTTATGACCTTGACGTAGGCCAACAAATCATAAGCCACATGTCAAGTTCTACCCGTCGTTGTCCTGAATAATTTAGGTCATCGTACATGCCCTTGACGTAGGCCAACAAGGCTGTACGTCTGTCCTAAACTAATGCATCTATCTATACAACAAATGAATACCCAGCAGCTACCAAACACTACGCCTTGACGTAGGCCAACAAACATAGCTTGAATACTACTGACCATCCATAAGAAATGACGGAGGATTACGGCGGGTTTTTGGCGAAAAACCTTTAACGTAATGAACTTGATCTCGTTGAAGGAACCTGATAGCTTTTTATAAAAATATAGTGGCGAAAACCTTTGCTAAAGAGATCACTCCCGGTGAAGGGATCTCGTCTCTTTCCTCGTGGAATGAGGTGCAGGATATTCTAACTGAATACCGCGATGCAAAGCAACTTGTAATCGACTATATTTAAGTTATTACCCTGACGTAAACTTCTGCCCAAGGGGTCACACCCGGTGAAGGGATCTCGGCCCTTGCCTCGTCGAATAAGGTGCAGGATATTCTAACTGAATACCGCGATGCAAAGCAACAGGAAACGTCTTTGTAATAACTCCTTTTTTAAAATTTGTTCCAACAACATCAAATATAGGTTTGTTTTATCCTTGCATTGATAAGAATCAATGCAGTCCCATCAATTAAACACACCAGAAAAGAACGAAAATAAAATGTACGTATATGCCATCCGCATTCGCCACTGGATCCCGTCATCACCCATTAAGTTACTTAACTAACGACAGAGCGGGGACTGGACTAGCGCGGGTGTAAAACATATACAACATCTAATAGTATATATACTAATATACAATAATCGCTCCAGGCGTGATAATATGCAACATTAGAGAAAAGTAATAAGCATCACAGAACAATACAGATAATCTGGGATCCACGAGTTTCACAGAGCCGCTGCTGAAACCCGACGTTCCCCTGGTCGTGTGGATAGCCTGTGCAATGAAACCTAGACCCCTACGGGTGCGGCAAGTTACCCGCCAAAGCCTGAAGCGAGGCAGCCCCCTTCAGCAAAATGAATGGACCACCCGGCACTTCACGGAATCCGGTAACTTGAGCATCCCTCCTTGGGTCAACCTGTACCCCCTATGAGTGCGGCGAATAGTCTGCCAATTCTAGAGCGAAGCCCCCTCCGTCTTAACGCCATGAGATGCGGGCCCATTGCCCTCCAGAACCCGGCTATTCGTGCACCCCACCGCGGGGCAAAACCTAGTACAGAATTTAAAAATATATACAATGGGTACATCGACCTCAGCCCGGTCGTGCCCCAAAAGAATATTATACAAACAGGTAGTGACGGCAGTCCACATGTTGGACGCGCGCCCCGCAATATCAAATGTACAAATAAATCCAAATAGCACTACCATTGCACACTGCTATCCACCACGACAAATCCGCAACATCATAGCACAACACATAATATCAACGCGAATGTCACGTTCGCAAACCCGTCTAAAAGAACTATAGCAATTAGACGCGGTTTACCGATCGAATTGTAGGGTTCCTAGGCACTCTCAAGAGGTCTCACAAGGCATCAACCATGCTAATTTCAAATTTTAGGGGTGCCGAGAAACCCTAATACGGATCGTTAACTAGAAATATAGGCTATGCGATGCAACTAGTTAACAACTTAACTAAAAGAACGGAAATACAACCTTTGTAGATCCGGTCCTCTACCTCCATAGCTCCGCAATGAAGTCTCCTCGCTGTCCAAATGGAATCCCGGGCTCTAGCGTCGGCTTCATCGGAGAAATGGGCGGGCAAGGTCGTCGGCTTTGTGCCGAAGATGATCTACGTCGAGGCATCACAAGATCAAGCTCCCACTTCACCAAGTCATGAAACTTGTGAAGAGAACACCCTATACTACTTGGCAAGAGGTAGAGGATGAAGAAATAGGAAGTGGGTTCACTTTAGAATTGGATTTCTCACTCATTTTCAAGAGTTGCCATTGATGGAGGCAAGCTTCTCCTTGAAGAAGAAGAAGAAGAAGAAGAAGATGAAAATGTTATGATAAGTTGATTAGAATAGAAAAGAAAAAGAATACTTATCATAACATTAACTATAGTCAAGTGTAGATAATTAACCAAGGTTAGTTGAATGGTTAGGGTTAGGAGAAGAAGACAAGAATGGTAGCTTTGGTCAAACCTTCATGAAGTTTCAACTAGAAACAAAGAAAGCCACCATTCTTCTCTTTAATCTTTTCCAAAATAAATAAATAAAATAAGGAAAACCCTAATCATTAACTTAACCATGGTTTAATCTTTACACTTAACCAAGTTAACATGCATCATCAAACATGATACAATCAAGTGCACAAAAATATATCGCATATACAATGCGCACATCCGAGTGAGAAAATCCATCTTAAGTGAACCGATACTAGTTAATGCAAAGTGATATATCAAATATATAATTATACATTAAATCATTAAATCACACTTGATTTAACGATCCGGTCATATCGCATATAACCGACTAGTTTCAACAGTAACAACTTATCGAATCAACACTTGATCCGATAACCCGGCTATATTGCATATAACCGATCAATGTCACAAATCGCGAGAATCGTATACAGTATCACATACTGGTATCATTCTCGGTCCCGTACATATCTCATATGCGCTCCTATTTCGTTTTGCTTGAGCCAGGAAACCTCTGTGTAGGACTCTAAAGACTCGTCAATACGCCGGCAGCAGGTGATGATCATATCAAACACCCACAAGCCGCAAGCGGTCTGCTAAATGTAACGGCCACCCGGGTATTGAGCGATCAGAAGATCGACGAGCAAGCCCACTCACACTCCTGTGAGTCCAACCAGTAACACTTACCGTACAGTCCGGTCTGATCGTCTGATATGTCGCATATCTCGCCTAGGGGTGGTAAACGTCAGACCCCAATAGCTCGATAAGTCGTGTCGATATGAGGTCTATAACAATTCGAGAAACTACAGGTAACACTTACCAGTAAATCTCAGCAACCCTGGCCAGGGATTTCCGGTTATAGCCAATCGAACACAGCGCAACATCAACTCCCTATACCGGGAGAGACGAATCCCCTCCTATCGCTCATTGCCTCCATGTGATTCGGGACTGTACCTAAAAACCACCGTTTTGCACGCCCTCTTGGACGTGGTAAGATGGAAATCAAAGCACAGTGGGAACCACACAAGACTCTATGACGATCTCGGGTCAACAGACTACTCTGTACCAATGTCACCAGAGAACTGCCATCTGACGTAAGGTATAATACCATCTGGG
Organism: Agapanthus africanus; assembly: GCA_030015575.1. NCBI lineage: Eukaryota > Viridiplantae > Streptophyta > Magnoliopsida > Asparagales > Amaryllidaceae > Agapanthus > Agapanthus africanus. The sequence goes on along the minus strand of CM057343.1, from coordinate 246,421,799 downwards.
AGTTCTCGGCGAGTCCGTCCAGTGTACCCAGTCTCCACTGAGCACCCGTATATCATCTCTGATGTCAAACACCAATGGATATGGGATCATCCATCGCCCATCTGTATGGGTGGAGAAGGTATACGCTAGTCTACTCTGGTATATCGATGCCCCGTCTCGATACACCCACGACTAGGGACTTTGAAGGATGTACTTATGGACTACCATGTCCCCACTAGTATGATCCGCATCATAGTCTAAGTAGTCAAGTACACATCCTAAGGGCTTTACCAACATGTAACAGAGAGACAATCAGTATACACGTTAAGGTCAAGATCAACCAGATAGCATACTATCATGTCGAGCAAGAAAGTCCTCCCTATATATGTCCCAGCATCCACTACAATATACATCCAATGTACAATAATGGCCTCTAGGGCATACATATAACTAACAATCTCCCACTTGCACTAGGGCCATCTGATAGCAGTGGTTGCAGTATCTCATACTCAACCATCCCATTTAAGTCTCTCTCTGGGAAAAAGGCCTTTGTGAGTGGATCCGCCGTGTTGTCCTCTGAGTCTACTCTCCTGACCTCGATCACCCTGGAGATCAACCATCTCCATGATCAGGTGACACTGCCTTAGAATATGTCTGGATCACTGATGGGACCGGCGTTCCTTGGCATAAGCCACAACTCCATTGTCTCACAATGGAAGGAACAGAGTTCATCTCATGAACAAATATACACCCAGACTTCCTCTTTGGTAGCATCTTAAGTAGCGATGTATCCAGCCTTAATCGTCTAGTATGCCACGGTATCTAGCTTGGAACTCTTCCAACATACCGTCCCTTTACTGAGGGTAAAGACAATGCCTGTGACTGACACTCAGTCGTCTTATCACCCTGGAACACTTCCAGTGATTCTTCCCAGGATCAATTGATACCGTCTCACTACAACTAATGAGGCTCCTAACATCCATTTAGATCTATCTCATAGATCCACAACCCAGGATTTAGTAGGTATCACTTTGATCCTATATGGAGAATTATTGTGATAAGCGGAGATTGATCGAGCGTAGCATAGGAAACTCCTTCCCTATCAAGAGTATGTCATCCACGTACTCTACGAGGATCATAACCATACTCCCTACTACCTTCTTGTATATACAAGGTTCATCTACCATTTTGATGAAGTCAAACTTTTTGACAACTACATCAAAACAGACGTTCCAACTCCGCGATGTCTGCTTTATCCTATAAAGCATCTTGTACACGTTTCCGCTGCTCCCACTGTCTACGAAGCCCTCTGGCTGTGTACTTATAGACGCTCTCTTCCAAAACATCATTTAGAAAAGTAGTCATGACACCCAACCACCAGATATCGTAGTCATGGTATGCAGCCGTGGCAAGTAGGATCTGGATGGACTTAAGCATAGTCACTTGAAAAGGTTTCATCATTATCCACGCCTGGTGGATGACGAAAAACTTTAACAAGTCTAGCTTTGAAAGTCTCAACTTTTCCATGTACACCAAGTAATCTTCTCAAGATATACTTGCTCCTGATGGGGATTTAACCCTTCAGATATAGCAACCAAAGTCCATACTTTGTTGGTGTACATGGATTCTATCTCAGATCGATAAACATCCAGCCATTCTTACAGAGTCTTACTCTAGATGGCCAGCTCGAAGCTAGTTGGGTCATCATCTCATGATGCAATCCTCGCTCCCACTGTCATAGAGAAACAGAAGTATCTCTCAGGTGGGTGAGGAACCCTACTAGATCGGCAGAGAGGCTGAGATTTGTTGGTTACTATTGAATCCTTTGGTTCTACCAAGTCATCTGCTGTAATTTGTATAGCTGGAACCTTTCCAGTTGTACATAACAGACCTTGCCTAGAGCTTGTCCGGATTATGCATTTCAGACATAGGCTGGACAACCCCAAATCTCAACTAACTTGAAAGATGGGCTCTTCCCTTATCATATCAAATATGAAGTGGTAGGCAACTGATTTGATTTGAATCCTATTCAATAGGTATGCAGCTTCTCAAGTGCATAACTCCCAAAAGGAAATAGGTAACTCAGTAGTACTCATCATAGAGCACACCTTATCATATAGGGTGAGATAGCTCCGTCCCGATATACCATCGTGCTATGGTGTATACGGAGGAGTAATGCTGAGAGAGAATCTCATTCACCTTTAGAATAGTTCAGGAATTCCGTGCTCAAGTATTATCCTCCCTGATCACATCAAAGGACATAATACTTATACCCGTATTTTGGTTCTCTACTTCTAGCTTATATTCTGTGAATATCTCAAAAGGTTCGGACTTGTGTTTCAACATGAACATATGTCTGAATCTTGAGAGATTATCAGAGAACGTAATGAAGTATAAAGAACCAATCCTGGCATGTGTAGACAGGGGACCTTACATACATCATCATGTATCAGTCCCAAGAGTTCACTAACTCTTTCTCTGTTTCTAATAAACAGAGCTAATGTCATTATATCTTTGTGACATGACTGGCAAGTTTCACAAGATGTAGATTCAAACTGATTTAAATATGCATCTTCATGTAACTTCAGCTAGTCGAGTCGCATTGATATGACCTTGTCTACAATGCCTCAAGAAGGATTCGTTCAGTTCTGAACTCTTCCTCTTGTGTGTGTTCTGTATACTAAGAAGTGTAGTTTGATTTAGAACATCAACGCTTTTAGATAACGTGCCTGAACCGATCAACTTTTGATATAGGAAATGTTCAAAACATTATCCAACAATACAAAATTTTATCATTTCTTTACTAATAAAGAGACTGATATGATTTTGTATATCAGGTTCGGTATCTAATAACATTCGTTCAGAATCAATGTATTGGTAATACAGGGTGACGGTGACCAACAGACTTGGCTACAACTCTTGCCCCGTTTTCTGCCTCATGAAACTTATCACCCGTTCTCAGTTCTCTACCTTTCTGTAGCCCTATGTAACAGATTACATATCTGGGATCCTGATCTGGTATCACATACCCAGGATGCGGAGGATACTGAGAAACAGTTCTTTGTAACGAACACACCCGAAGATGATGCATCAGCATGCACTCTCTTCGTTTGGGCGGCACGGGAATTCTGGTAATCCCCAATTTCCTGCTCTGTCTTATAACAATTATAAGTTGGAGCGGGATCAACGTTCCCCAGCTCAGTATAACAAGCGGGTTCGGTCAAATATCCGTATTATTATCTTGATTAAGGCGTGATGTGGTCGCTACCTGGAGAGAGAGAGAAGAAAACACTCAGCGTGCGCTCTTGCAAGAATAGATTGGTTATTATTTTATCTAATCAGGATGGCTCCCACTGCTTTTTATCGAATCTTCCTTCAAACCCTAAAAGGAAAGACTAGCCGGGATTAATTACACACTACAAGTTCGCCAATCTTTCAGCCAGGCCAGTGTCGGTACTTTGAGGGAGGTCCCCCGTGCTTTCGCACGAACCTAATTAATGTAAACCTCGTTTTCCCAGATGCGTAACCTCGTTGACACCTTTCTAGACACCTACTTGATCGGCTAATTGTAATGTGTAAAACTCTCCCAGGAGTAACAATTACTCGCAGCGGGTATCGGGATCCAACTATCTCATAGAAGGTATGCAATCTCATTGCAAATTTCAACACTTGAAATTCCCGATAATATTTTGCCCCTAGCATGCTATGACCTTGACGCATGCCAAACAACCTATAGTCCGCTAGTCAAGTTCAACCCGTACATTTCTTGATTGAATTAAACCCACCCGCACGACCCTTGACGCATGCCAAACAACGCCGTACAAATACCCTAATCCAATCGCATCGTATGCTAGCAGATAAGCACTAGTTAGCTACCGTACACTACGCCTTGACGCATGCCAAACAACCGCAGCACGAATAAAAACTAGTACTTATCTGAAATGACGGAGGGCTACGACAGGTTTTTCTGAAAACCTATTGCGTAATGAACTTGATATCGTTGTAGAATCAAATGATTTTAAAAATGGAGTGTTTTTTAGGCTTTTCTAGTTTTGCTAAAGGAGTCACTCCCGGTGAAGGGATCGTCGGTCCTTTCCTTGTCGAATGAGGTGCGGGATATATCATATATATCACTGTGCAAAGCAAAAACTCTTAAAAGCAATCAAAAGACAAACCGAGTGTGTAGCATCTGCCAGTTATTGCTAAAGGAGTCACTCCCGGTGAAGGGATCTCGGTCCTTTCCTTATTGAATAAGGTGCAGGATATATCATATATACCGCTGTGCAAAGCAAGAACTGTAGCTACCTGTTTTATTTTGAAATTCAATTCTACAACATCTTTAGGTTTCTTTTACATTCATTAATCACATTAATGAAGTCCCATCATTTAAATACCTAAACATCACAGATAAATACGACGTACACTTATGCCATCCGCATTCGCCTCGATGTCCCCTCGTGCACCGTTAGGTTAGGTAACTAACGGCAGAGCACGGCAGGGCTAGCGCGGGTGTAAAACATAAGTAACGTCTATATAATATATCATATATACTATATACTGTATCTATCACAGAACATCACATGATCACATCAAAGATATCGCAGTAGAAGAAACATATGAAATATTGGATATACTAGGACGTCCGTGTTTTCAATACGAGCCAGTATAAAACACGGATTCCACGGTCGCAATGAATAGCCAAACCCACACCCCTAGACCCCTACGAGAGCGGCAAGCAACCCTACCAAATCTAGAGTTAGGAGACCCGGACTCGACTCCTCGAGTTGGTCTCCCACTGGACTCCAGAACCCGGTTACTTGTGCCCTCCTCCTTGGGTCTATCCTAGTGCGGAAAAGTAAATAATATACATCAACGGTGACAACTTCCGCAACCTGGAAGTGCCCCAATAAAAGAATATTACATACAAGTTTTTACATGAATGAAAATGAAAAACACTCATCTCACATAAAAACCCCCGGCTATTCAAACACGACGATCCAATATAACATATCCAGCAACACATAACATCACATGTCATCAACGTAAGTAAATATGCGCATCCCAATTGTCGTTGACATATAGCAACGAAACCGGCGATATCACATATTACACTTACGGTCACAGAAAAGAAAGTGTAAAACTACAACAGTTGGAATCCGCAACCATCTCAGACATCGCATGCCTGACCAAATGAATTCTTTAGACATCGCATGCCTAACAATTATAAACCCCGCATTTTAGTCTCAAAATCGAAAACACTTTTCAATACCAAGTCGGGCAATTCAACAGGATTCCCGACAATTTGATCGAATGCTCGTCGCAAACTTCAGTAGACGGCCGCACCCCCGATACCGTCGACGAAGTGCACCAAGGCGGAACACCGCTACCGCGAGCACCCGGACGGATGCTTTCGGCGACGGGGTTCTCCTACAGTCACTTGGTCGGGGCTATGGAGTGAGGCTGTCTATTAAGTTTTACCCGGCGAGTATCCGCGTACGCTACGTGATTGCGACGGACTTTCGATCACATCAAAATTCCGTGGCTACCGATCAAGTGAGACTAAACTACTAGATTTATAACATTCATTCAGTTATCTCATAACTTGTTGTGAATTCCAATTATTGTACCGCATTCCGAATAAGATAGAAAATGTTAAACTTTCCGATCGAACAATCGAACACCCAAGTTTTCCCGATACAGACCAACACATGAAACAAGTCTAAAAACATTCAGTTCGTGCCTCAGTACCAACGGTCCAGCCGTAGAAGGGTCAAGCCAATGCCTCACATGTGGCACGCCGTACTGCCCCAAACCCGAAGGTTCAAAGGGCAGTTCAAGACGGTCACATAATCGAGTTAAGGTTTGTTGTCTTCTAGAGGGACCATCGCGTTACTTGTACTACTTAGAACGTCATTAAACTACGGAAAGATCCAACTCTTGGAAATTTTCCGACAGGGGAAAAAGTGGGTATTTGTATCCGGTCGAACTTTTTAACATATTCAAAAATTTTCCGGAAGCCACATAGACAAAATCTGATAATCCGATCGAATAAACGAATCCCCAAAACAACCCCAGAAAATTCAACTCTTGAATAATATTTAAAAATACCCAAAGAACTCAACACTGAATAAAGGAAGTTACTGTGCAAAATAGGGTGGGTGACGTCATCATACGGCCGCGGAACCGCCGCAGAAGCCAGGCTTCTGCCGCGGTTCCGTCGCACTTTGGAGGAATCATGCACACGTGTTGCACAGTAATTCTTAGGATTCCCTGCTAATTTTTCTGCATATTTTTAATTTGGAAAAACCCAGTTTTTAGAAAAAGTCCAGAGAGCTATTTTGGGGTTAGGGTTTTGGTTCGATCGGGTTTCAAACGTCGTCTACACATCGCCTAAGGCTCTAGCTAGGCTCTGATACCACTGTAGGGTTCCTAGGCACTCTCAAGAGGTCTCACAAGGCATCAACCATGCCAATTTCAAATTTTAGGGGTGCCGAGAAACCCTAATACGGATCGTTAACTAGAAATATAGGCTATGCGATGCAACTAGTTAACAACTTAACTAAAAGAAAGGAAATACAACCTTTGTAGATCCGGTCCTCCACCTCCATAGCTCCGCAATGAAGTCTCCTCGCTGTCCAAATGGAATCCCGGGCTCTAGCGTCGGCTTCATCGGAGAAATGGGCGGGCAAGGTCGTCGGCTTTGTGCCGAAGATGATCTACGTCGAGGCATCACAAGATCAAGCTCCCACTTCACCAAGTCATGAAACTTGTGAAGAGAACACCCTATACTACTTGGCAAGAGGTTGAGGATGAAGAAATAGGAAGTGGGTTCACTTTAGAATTGGATTTCTCACTCATTTTCAAGAGTTGCCATTGATGGAGGCAAGCTTCTCCTTGAAGAAGAAGAAGAAGAAGAAGAAGATGAAAATGTTATGATAAGTTGATTAGAATAGAAAAGAAAAAGAATACTTATCATAACATTAACTATAGTCAAGTGTAGATAATTAACCAAGGTTAGTTGAATGGTTAGGGTTAGGAGAAGAAGACAAGAATGGTAGCTTTGGTCAAACCTTCATGAAGTTTCAACTAGAAACAAAGAAAGCCACCATTCTTCTCTTTAATCTTTTCCAAAATAAATAAATAAATAAATAAGATAAGGAAAACCCAATCATTAACTTAACCATGGTTTAATCTTTACACTTAACCAAGTTAACATGCATCATCAAACATGATACAATCAAGTGCACAAAAATATATCGCATATACAATGCGCACATCCGAGTGAGAAAATCCATCTTAAGTGAACCGATACTAGTTAATGCAAAGTGATATATCAAATATATAATTATACATTAAATCATTAAATCAACACTTGATTTAACGATCCGGTCATATCGCATATAACCAACTAGTTTCAACAGTAACAACTTATCGAATCAACACTTGATCCGATAACCCGACTATATCGCATATAACCGATCAATGTCACAAATCGCGAGAATCGTATACAGTATCACATACTGGTATCATTCTCGGTCCCGCACATATCTCATATGCGCTCCTATTTCGTTTTGCTTGAGCCAGGAAACCTCTGTGTAGGACTCTAAAGACTCGTCAATACGCCGGCAGCAGGTGATGATCATATCAAACACCCACAAGCCGCAAGCGGTCTGCTAAACGTAACGGCCACCCGGGTATTGAGCGATCAGAAGATCGACGAGCAAGCCCGCTCACACTCCTGTGAATCCAACCAGTAACACTTACCGTACAGTCCGGTCTGATCGTCTGATATGTCGCATATCTCGCCTAGGGGTGGTAAACGTCAGACCCCAATAGCTCGATAAGTCGTGTCGATATGAGGTCTATAACAATTCGAGAAACTACAGGTAATACTTACCAGTAAATCTCAGCAACCCTGGCCAGGGATTTCCGGTTATAGCCAATCGAACACAGCGCAACATCAACTCCCTATACCGGGAGAAACGAATCCCCTCCTATCGCTCATTGCCTCCATGTGATTCGGGACTGTACCCAAAAACCACCGTTTTGCACGCCCTCTTGGACGTGGTAAGATGGAAATCAAAGCACAGTGGGAACCACACAAGACTCTATGACGATCTCGGGTCAACAGACTACTCTGTACCAGTGTCACCAGAGAACTGCCATCTGACGTAAGGTATAATACCATCTGGGAGTTCTCGGTGAGTCCGTCCAGTGTACCCAGTCTCCACTGAGCACCCGTATATCATCTCTGATGTCAAACACCAATGGATATGGGATCATCCATCGCCCATCTGTATGGGTCGAGAAGGTATACGCTAGTCTACTCTGGTATATCGATGCCCCGTCTCGATACACCCACGACTAGGGACTTTGAAGGATGTACTTATGGACTACCATGTCCCCACTAGTATGATCCGCATCATAGTCCAAGTAGTCAAGTACACATCCTAAGGGCTTTACCAACATGTAACAGAGAGACAATCAGTATACACGTTAAGGTCAAGATCAACCAGATAGCATACTATCATGTCGACCAAGAAAGTCCTCCCTATATATGTCCCAGCATCCACTACAATATACATCCAATGTACAGTAATAGCCTCTAGGGCATACATATAACTAACACGAATGACATTCACGGTCGGAGATATAAAGTAAGTACTGTAAACTAACACGTTTAAATTTCGATCGACTAAATTTCCCGAAGTGGGCCCTGTAAACATCTGCTGTATAGTAACAAAGTTTGGGCCCAAAAGACATATACTAAAAACCACAATTTCCCAAAGTAAACTCACTGGAAAAATTTGGAGCACTGTTCCCACAAAAGCGCGGCGGATCAGCGGCCAAACCCTGGTTTAGGCGGCGGATCCGCGGCCGTTTTGTGGGATCATGTGACCATATTTCACCAGTGTGTTAAGAATAGCCTGCTTAGTTTTCTGTGATATGTCAAATAATTTTTAGACCAAATTAAAAATCGACAGAAACTTTGAATAGAAAATTGTAGTTTCGCGAAAATCCGTTCGATCGATATTTTAAACGCGTTAGCACAAGTTAGTAAAGCTTAATGGTGAGGCTCTGATACCACTGTAAGTCCACGGTAACGCCCCGGCCGTCTAACAGACGCCAAAATGCGGAACAAAAACTTTTACAACTGGCGCTATCGCGTACTATAACCCGGATATGCCATTAAAGCTAAACTAACATATTGTAAAGAGGGTAGAATTGTTATACCGAACGATCCGAACTCCTTCGGTCTTCAACCATCATCCCACGCTTTGTTGCAGTTGATCCAAACTCGCTCGATCTCCGGTCTCGTCGTCCAGGTGGCACCACGTCGACGGATCTTTAAACGGGCTCCCGCCTCTGAACAGAGGCAACTCGATCGTCAAGTTTGCTAAAAGAGACGACCAAGATGTTGTAGAGAATGAGTAGAACACTTTGTCTCGTTACGTCCAAGGCTATGGACGAACGGTTAATGAAGTTGCCAATTGGAATCGGGTAAATGGAAATTGGGCTATGAAATTTCCATATACTAAACTATCATAATCTTTTTGCCAAATTAATCCATGAACACCCACAAGAGGGGGCCGACCACTTTATAGAAGGGGGAGGGTGAGTGTAGGAGAGGGGAGGGTGAGTGTAAGCAAAAGATCAAGGAGAAAATATCTTTCATGCAAAAAAAACCTTATTAATGAAAATACCACCTTGCAAAAAACATTTAATGCAACAAGTGAGTCATTAAACCATTAATGCAAAGTGATGACACACTAAACCTAGTCACCTCTTCTAGAAACTTCCACACTCATGAAGAAAAGATAAATCCATATTTTAACCGAATGTTAAATACGGCTGATAGAAAACTGGAAACTGGAAACTGGAAACTTCCAAAAGTGATCCTGAAACGAATTTCAGGATAACCCCGTAACAGTATAAACATACCCGCATTTGTATTATGACCGAATACAAATGCAACTGAGACAAAGATATTATATCTACACAGTATAATACTGGGATCCGGCTTAAACCAAAGCCTACCAGTATTATCTGCCCGAAAAATGACACGTGCGAAAACCCACGTGCATTTTCCGAACCTTACCATAAAACCATACGGCATCTACAATGTTTCGCCCGAACTTGGGAAAGTGTCTGTGGGGGACTCTAATGACTTATCAATACACTGGCACTGGGTATAACCACTAGCACGTCAGAGGTACAAGCTATACGTAACGTTTTGCCTATGTATTGATTGGAAGAGAAGCTGACGAGCGAACTCATCTATAAACCCTACTGAGCCTGACAGTGACAATATCCGTACAGTCCGGCCCATTCATCTATGAGTATCGCATATACGGCCTAGGGGGTCGGTAAACGTCAGACCCCCAATAGCTGCATAAGTCGTGTCAGAGAGCAGCCCAGAACACCCTGAGATACTACTGGAATACCTTCCAGTAAATCTCGATTACCCTGGCCAGGGATTTCATGTAATGGCTCTCCTGAACACAGTGCGATCTCACCCCCAATACCGGGAGAGACGAATCCCCGAAAATCTGCTCACTGCCTCCATGTGGCTCGGGACTGTACCCAAAATATACCTGTTTGCACGACTCCTTTGACCCGTGGTAGGGTATAAATCAAAGCACAGTGGGAACTCACACAAGACAAATGACAACCTCAGGTCGATGAACTAACATGTACACATGTCACCAGGGAACTGCTATCTGACGATATGTATAATACCAACTAGCATGTTCCCGGCGAGTCCTATCCGGTGTACTCATAACCCAATGAGCACCTGTATACATCTTAGGTGAATCAACTAACACCAATGGCTTGTGAGACCGGCCACCGCCCCTCGTCGGCGTCTCGAATGTATACACTAGTCTACTCCGGAGTATCGATACCCTGTCTCGAAACTCCCATGACTAGGGACACTTTAAGGATGTGCTTATAGACCCCCAGCTCCCACATATATGATCGCCATCATACTGCTGGTAGTCAAGAATGAATCCTATGGGCTCTATCAACATCTACATGATGATAAAGACAAACCAGATAGTATACTGTCATCTTGAGTAAGACTGTTCTATCGGTATAGGTCCTCTCTCAATCATTGCAATCACGTACCTGCGATCCAATAATTGACTTAGAGGGCACTATATCCAACAATTTCCTCATCGAATGAAGTGCTGGATATTCTATAAGGAATACCGCTATGCAAAGCAAGAACTTAAAAAACCAATCAAAAAACAAAACCGAGTGGGTTGTAGCATCTGCTAGTTTCGCTAAAGAGGTCACTCCCGGTGAAGGGATCTCGACTCTTTCCTTATCGAATAAAGTGCTGGATATTCTATAAGGAATACCGCTATGCAAAGCAAAAACTAGAGCTATCCTTTTTGAAAATTTGATTCCACAACATCTTTTAGGTTTCTTTTCATTTCATTAATCTCATTAATGAAGTCCCATCATTTATGCTTCCTAAGCATCACAGAAGAAACGAAAATACAACGTACGCTTATGCCATCTGCATTCGCCACAGTATCCCGCTATGCACGTTGGGTTACTTAACTAACGGTATAGCGGGACGGGACTAGCGCGGGTGCAAAACATAAGCAACATTTATTATATATCATATATATAATAATAAAGCAATCGTCTCAAGCATATAAAATGATCACGTCACAGAATATTAGCAGCAGAAGACAACATATGAAATATTGGATATACTAGGATTTCCGTATTTTAAATTAAGCCAGTATAAAACACGGATTCCACGGTCGCGATGAATAGCCAAACCCACATCGCTAGACCCCTACGAGAGCGGCAAGCAACCCTACCAATTCTAGAGTTAGGAGATCCGATCTCGACTCCTCGAGATGGTCTCCTACTAGACTCTAGAACCCGGCTACTTGTGCTCGCCACCTTGGGTCTATCCTAATGCGGAAAAGTAAATAATATACAACAATGGTGACATTATCCTCATCCCGGAAGTGCCCCAATAAAAGAATATTACATAAAAGTTTTTACATGAATGAAAATGGAAAAACCCTCATCTCACATAAAAAAAACCCGGCTAATCAAAGCACGACGATCCAATATAACATATCACAGCAACATATAATATCACATGTCATCAACGTAAGTAAATATGCGTATCACAATTTTCATTGACATATAGCAACGAAAACAGCGATACACCACATATTACACTTACGGTCGCAGAAAAGAAAATGACAAACTACAACATTTGGAATCCACAATCACCTTAGATATCATAAACCCGAAATATCACATACTTCGGATTTCATGCCTAACTATATGAATTCCAAATATTATATCATATTCCACAATTAGCTAGACAATGTTAAACATTCCGATCGAATCAACAAACACCCAAAATTTCCTAAAGAGCTCAACACTTGAGCGTAGTTTAAAAGTACCCATCACATGCCACAGTACTTATGGACCAACCATAGAAGGGCCAACCCTTGCCTCACCTATGATGCCGCGGAACTACCGCAAACCCTAGGGTTTGGCGGCGGTTCTTACGGTCATAGAATCGAGTTAGGGTTTCGTTCTTCTAGAAGGTCCATCGAATCACTTGCATGATATTTGAATCTTTCAAACTTGGAAAAAATCCAACTCTTGGAAAATTTCCATCGAGGGAGAAAATAGGTATTTGATATCCGTTCAAACTTTTTAACGCCGTCTAAATGACCCGAAATAATGTTAGAATTACGACTATGAAACACTCCGAATTGCTTTTATAGAAAATTAACATCTCGTGCAATTTTAGAAAAAAAAAAAAGCAACACCTGAAACACCAAAACCCAGAGACCAGAATACAGAATGAAAACGAACCCAAACTGCCATGAGGGGGCCGGCCAGCTCGAAATTTTGGGGTATCTCGCCGGGTGAAAACCGGCCAAATGGGCTCGTATTTGTTTGGTGTTCATGTTACATCTCATATAACATTCTGCAGTTGCTTAAAAAAATTTTAGAGGCCATTTAAAAAACGACAGAAACTAGATTTCAATGTTTCAAGTCTCGGAGTAGTTTCGGTTTCGTAATCTAAAAAAAATCGTCTAATTCTCTAGCTTGGCTCCGATACCACTGTAGGAATACCTAGCACGACAGCAAGATTTCGGGAGGTATCGTCCATGCCATTTTCAAAACTTGCCATGCTAAACAACCCTAACCATGGAATCTTAACTAGAGATTTAGACGAAAACAACATATAAACAACTTTACATCTAAGTGAATATGGATTACAACCTTTGTAAACCGGTCCTTCACTTCAATAGCTCCGTGTAGTAGTCCCTTCGCTCCAAGTAGTGATCTTCCGGACTCTAGGATGGCTCCACAAGATGAAACGAACAAGCTTGCACGAAGTCTTCGAGGCCGAAGATGATCAACATCGAGGAGACACTAACCCAAGCCACCTTTTCATTAATTAGGGATTAGTGAAACTAACACCCTAAACTAAATGGCTAATCAAGTAGAGGATGATGAAGTAGGAATTTTGCTCACTTTAGAATTCTTTTTCTCACTATTTTTCCTCACTTCCTCAAAAGCTAGAGAGCTTTCTCTTGTTGAAGATGAAGATGGAGAGAATAGAAAATGAGTGAATGAATAATGCAACCATGGGTGAGATAATATCTCATATAACTCATGTAGAGACTTAACCATGGCTAATGAGAATAGTTGGGTTAATAAATATCTTAAGTAAAACAAAACTAGTGGACTAAGTCAATGGATCTACAAACTTCTACAAGCTTCAACCATGAGCTAATTTCCAACTAATTTTTGATTTACTTTAAATAAATAAACCTCATATTATCATGAGCATGATGTGAGTCTCATACACCCATGTAGTGTGTATCATCAAGCATGACATAAAAAATAAAACACAAATAATATATATCACATATATATTAAGTGTGCACATGTGAAAAAGAAATGCACAAGTGAGCAAATATTAGTTAATGTAAATTAATATATCAAATATATAATTATACATAAAATTATCAAATCAACACTTGATTCAATAATCCGTCTATATCACATATAACCGACTGATATCATATGTATCATCATATCGAATCAACACTTGATTCGATAACCCGGCTATATCACATATAACCGATTGATATCACATATCACGAGAATAGAATATGGTATCACATACACGTATTAATCTCTGTCCCGCACATATCACATATGTGCTCCTATTTCATTTTGCCTGAGCCAGTAAACCTCTGTATAGGACTCTAAAGACTCGTCAATACGCCGACAGTAGGTGATGATCATATCAGGCACCCACAAGCCCTCAACGGTACTAGCTGGACATAACGGCTATCCGGGTATTGAGCGATCAGAATATCAACAAACAAGCCTGCTTTTACTCCTGTAAAGCCTGTCAGTAACACTACCGTACAGTCCGGTCTCTTCGCCTGATATGTCGCATATCCAGTTTAGGGGTGGTGAACATCAGACCCCAGTAACCGATAAGTCGTACCGATGTAAGGCTCATAACGGGTCGAGAAAGTACTGATAACACTTACCAGTAGATCTCCGTATCAGCCCTGGTCAGGGACTTCCTGTTATAGCCAATCGAGCACAGCGCAACATCAACCCCCAATACCGGGAGAGACGAATCCCCTCCTATCGCTCATTACCTCCATGTGATTCGGGACTGTACCCAAAAGCCACCGTTTTGCACGTTCTCTTGAACGTGGTAAGGTGAAAATCGAAGCACAGTGGGAATCACACAAGACTCTATGACGATCTCGGGTCTACAGACTAACCTATACCAGTGTCACCAGAGAACTGCTATCTGACGATAGGTATAATACCAACTAGGAGTTCTCGGCGAGTCCGTTCAGTGTACCCAGTCTCCGCTGAGCACCCGTATACTATCTTTGATGTCAAACACCAATGGATATGGGATCATCCATCGCCCATCATATGGGTCAAGAAGCGTATACGCTAATTTACTCTGCAATATCGATGTCCTGTCTCGATACACCCTCGACTAGGAAAAATTAAAGGATGTACTTGTAGACTACCCTGGCCCAACTAGTATGATCTCTATCATAGTCCTCGTAGTCAAGTACACATCCTAAGGGCTTTATCAACATGTGAGAGCAAGACAGTATCACAATACAAGTCTACATGTTAAGACAAAGAGCAACTAGATAGCATACTATCATGTCGAGCAAGAAAGTCCTCTCTATATATGTCCATGCATCCACTATAATATACATCATATATACAATAATGGCCTCTAGGGCATACACATAACTAACAAGTGCAACATAAAACATCAACGTGAATATCATGTTCGTAAACCTGTCTGATTGTACATATAGCAACCGTCGGATTGTACCGCGATATGATATTCACGGTCGCAGAAACTAACAAACGCACTAAAAACCACGAATTCAAAATTTCGATCGATTAAAACTTTCCGCATTGGCCCCAAGCACAAATCAGTACTCAAAAAAACTGGGCCAAAATCAAATATCCCAAAAATCACATTTCCATATTCTAGAGCATCGGACGAAATTTGGGGTACAATGCCTAAAGTTGACCATGGATCCGCGGCCAAATGCCATATTAGGCGGCGGTTCCACGGCCAAAATTTGGGATCATGTGCTCCAATTTCTTCGTGGCCTCTAGTATTGCCTGCACATAATTTTAAAGCAATCAGAACAATTTTTTGAACAAATTTAAAATTCGAACAACTAGCGATATTTTAGAAATGCTATTCGGAAAAATCCGTCGATCGAAACTCTAAATAAGTGTAAACTAGCTAGTTAAGGTTTATGGAGTGGTTCTGATACCATATTGGGTTTCGGTGCCCGCGCCGCGGGAGCCGTGGCCTAGGCGGAATCGAAAACAAAACTTTTGCGAGCACCGAACGCCCGTAAAACCCAAGATACGGTCCAATAACTTAAACTAGCTAACTAAGAGTACAAGCGTTGAGAAACTACCACTTTTGTCGCGTGTCTACCCAATTGTGGAAGACCTCTCCAAGCTCGTAGCCGCCGTGATCGCGCTTGAAAATCGACCACCCTGGCCGAAGACGATCCATCCGAGGGAAACCGGAGGAGGTTTTAACCGATGTCTAAACTTGCTAGGTGTGGATGGTTGGTGATGTAGGAATATATCACTAAACTTTATCTATCTTTTTTTCAAGCTCAAGTGTGCAAGAGGAAGAAGAAGAAGAAAGGGGTGAGGAAACAACCATGAAGTATAAAGCTCATCAAGGAGCATAAAGAAAATGAAGCATCCAAGATGAAAAAAATCATCAAGTGTGTGTGCAGAGAGAATGGCTATATAAAAACAATGATGATAAAAAATAGTGCAACCATAGTCAAAATAGTGCAATCATAAATGCACATAAATGATCATATTAAGCCATACCTCTCTACATTCTCATGTCGCCTCACCTCCACCTCATTTCCCATTTATTTTTCTAAAATGAAAAACAATATGAGGTGTCCTTCTTCTAGAAGCATTCCAGTATAAATACGGAATACTTCACCTGATATATGTATCGCTACATATACGCGTATCCGTATAAAAATACGGATAGCACCAAAGAGAGAAATTGAATAGTGAACAATAATACTAAAATATATGTATCAAAATTCATATATAAATTATTAAATCAAAACCTGATTTAATAATCCGGCTTAATCCTAAGCCGGATAGTATTATTAATCGACCGATTAAAGTCCGTGTATCCCGTACACGTATTTAATCGAACCCCTGCACATACCAACGTATGGCTCCTACATCTATCGCTTGGATGGGGAAAACCCTTTGTATGGGACTCTAAATACTCGATAATACGCTGGTAGTGAGTTTAACCATAAGCACATCAGCAACACTAGCTGTACGTAACGGCTACTCAGGTACTTGTCGAAAGGGGGGTTGACAATCAAGTACGTCCTTACCCCCACTGAGCCCAAATGTGACAATCTCCGTACAGTCCAGTCTTTTCATCAAAGAGTATCGCATATCGGGTCTAGGGGGTGGATAATGTCAGACCCCTACTAACTCGATAAGTCATGTCTAAGTCAAGCTCATCACCAATATAGATACTACTGATCAACTATCAGTAAATCTCATCCACCGTGGCCACGGATTTCTGGTGATAGCCAACTGAACACAGCACGACATCGACTCTTAATACCAGGAAAGACGAATCCCTGACAGTCGACCACTGCTTCCATGTGGCTCGGGACTGTACCCAACTAAAACCTGTTTGTACGACTCTTTTGAGCCGTAGTAAGGTAGTAATCAAAGACAGTAGGAACTCACACGAGACAAATGACGACTTCAGGTCAAAGGACTAACCTGTACTCATGCCACCTGAGAACTTCCATTTGACAATAGATATAATACCATCTAGAAGTTCTCGGCGAGTGTCATGCCCCGCTTCCCAGAGTGCGCTAAGATCGGCACGTGACAGAGTCAACCATGCTACCTGTGGATAGGAAACATCCCTCCACAGTCACATTACGGCTGTCTATAAGATATCAAGAACAGGAAAGCAAAATGAACTATCTAATACATGTCTATGAGCCAGAATAACGAGTCAAGAAATAAAATAATGCGGAAGCAAAAGATCCAATAAACAGTAACATCTGGAAAGTACGGAAATAACTAAACTAACTGGATACTAACAGGGTCCGCACTGCTCGGCCTGTTGATCAAAATACTCCTGGTCAGCCTGCTGCAAAGGTAAAGGATCTGGGCCATGCAAAACCCAGACGTCAGTGCGTCATAATATCAAACAATAATAAATGAACAGGAGGTAACAAGACATGCAGGCATGAATTATAAAAGGGTACATGAATGTAATAAGTGAGCAGGGATATAGAACAGTGAAGTGTAACAGTATATGTGAAGTGCAGCGGTGAAACTAAACCATGCTACTGGGTTAACTACTCTCAAGTCTGTGAAATCAATTTAATGAATCGTCGATGTAACTCAATAGTATCCCGTGCATGCTCGGGACCACGGTCCAGATTCTCGGGCTGAAACCGAGACATGCCGCTAGGCACTAAATAGGAAACATGTACAGATGAATGATGTCAGCAGTATCACCCCAGGGCTGGCCTAGCCTCTAAAACTGATCAGTATAAGCATCGAACTGTCGAGTTACAAGTCAGGTTTCATCATTGATTTCCCCATACCCCCAAGTTATGTGTTCAAGTCAGGTATTGATAAATCTGGAGCTAATGCCAACACAGGATCTAGCAGGAACACGTTTGTTTATACAGACAACAGAATATGTCCATAGGGAAAACATGTCAGGATTGCCGGCATTAGAAACAGGATCAGGTAACATGTTAGGTAGTGATATATCAGGTCATGTCAGGCAGTGCACAAGTATCAAGCGGATGCCTAACAGTAAAATGTAGCAAGTATCGAATCATGGTAAAGGTATGGATGTACGGTGAACGCATGGATGCACAAACATCTATCAGGGATTACATCATAACTATGTAGGATTCACATTATCAAGCATAGTGCACTAATATAACATTAACATGAAATAATATGGTCTCGGTGTGCAACTAGATATGTAATAAACCATACGAATACAGACGGATACTCTAAAACTGTAAATCGGTAAAATTTGCTGAATATTAAAACACAAGCACTATTATTTACTAAATAGATATTGATATAATAATATTAACATGGATAACATATTCAAACCGATTAATAACTATAAAAAGTGGTATTGATTAACCATGCACAAGAAAGTTCGGTTCAGAAATTCAGTGTCACCCTGATTTGTAAAATAGCTTAAAAATAACAAACGTTCTCCAAAAGGGACGTGTCTTATACCAAAACAAAGATAATTCAATAAGGTTTTCATTTTTATAAGTTGAAGTATCTCAGGTTGTTCCTACAAAAATCTATGAACATTCGAAATTGAAAGTTTGCTGCTGGAATTTCCCTGGACAGCAGTTTAGAGATATTTTCATTTGCATTTTATGTTATATAAACAATTTATTTTGCAAGTAAATATTTCATAGAGTTATAGTATTATGAGTTAGCTTCGTAACGAATTAAAGAACGTATACTAATAATTTTTTTATGATTTATTATGAATTTTATAAGGTAAGGTGTACAGAAAATTTCAGATTTATCGTATCCGCTTTGCAACGACGTTTCATGTGTAAACTATAATATTTTCAAACTATATTTTGTATAACATTATAAAATGCAGATTATAAACTAATTAAAGATAATAATAAAAAATATTACGGCGATATATATTTTAAATGATATGGATGCAATCGGGTATCCGAAAACAGTAAAACTTCAGTATGGATGCATAATACTATGTAAGTCCATGTCACGCACCCCACGAACTTGCGGGGAGGCGGAATATATGAAAAACGATTATCAAAGCTTCGTAACACGGACTTGAGCGCATGAATCGTTTCTAAACCATTGCTAACTATCAACTAGAGGTTTAACTACTCGGATACAAAGTTATACCTTACGATACTAGTCCTTCGGGTCTTCATCGCGGTCCTCCACTCCTCGTAGGCTCCTTGGAAGATCGGCACCTCAACGGCCCCCTCGAATAAAAGACGATCCACCCGAAAGCTCCTACGCCGCTTAATCTCAAACTTGAGATAACTAGGTTGCTTAAAGTGCTAATCTAAGCTACCTAGGGGATATAGAGTGAGGTTATAGATGTATTAGTCTAGCTAACCCTTGATCTCAACACATGAGAGGCTAGGGTTAGGGTTTGAAGAGAGAGTGAGCTTGAGGAGAGAGAAGGTGAAGATGAGAATGAAATGAGATAATGATGTTATCATAATATATATGAAGCATTATTATTTATCTAAAAATCAAATAAAAGAATTAACAACCATGCTTCATAAATATCTATGAGTGATTCATCACCATGAGCCATTAAGCATTTATGATGCATTTAATGACTTGGATGAATCACACAAATGAGTCACTAATCTCATTTAATGCAATGCCACCTTAACCCCTTAGTCACCACTCTTCTAGAAGCTTCCCGACAAATTACGAAAATTGTCACGCCCCGCTTCCCGGTGTACGGCGAAGTGGACGCGACGAGGCCCGCTACGTATATACTCAGAAGTATATACGCTAAGCGTAACTAAGCAATATAAAATAAATCACAAGAAACGAAAGATATAGAAATAACAACAACTTTTATTAATAACATTCTTTTGTACAATGCATGAAAAGGAAATACAACTGAATGAAAAGCGATGCCTAAACAGTGGCATAACAGTAAATGAAAATACTGGAAAAAACAAGGTACAATATCTAGAGCTCGGGGTCTTCGTGGAACTGCTCCAAATCTTCACCGGTGGGCTCAGTCTCTGCTTGGTCCAACGCACCTGACGACATTCAAAGAAGAAAGAATAGAATGTCGTCAGCGAACAGGTCGCTCGGTAAGTCCCAAAGGTAAGAGGGAAGTAGAGAAGACAGAATAAGAAGGTACATTTTTAAAATGTAAACTATTGTTATAATGTTATGTTAACGATGTTGTTTGTAGCTTGGTACAGAAGAATGCCAGTGTATACGAGAGGGGTCTCTATATGCTAGAGACCAGGGCAAACGGAAATAGAATGCAAGGCTCCGTTATGCAACCCGGAATAACGGCAACTGGATTTAGGTTAGGTGTCTTAAATCTGACCACCTCGTGCCACCTTTAACACCTTCCGTACCAATCTACCCCTTAAACCCCGTAATGTTTAACAGTATTGTGGTATTGGAATATGTAAGTTGGGCGACTGACCAAAACCATGATATCAGTAAGCATGTTGAAACTGTATAATCAGGTAAATGGAATATCAGGATAATGGATGAATATCCATGGTTTGATTCAGTCAAAAATGAATATATTGTTAACTGGATTCAGGGATTCATGTATTCAAATTGTGTTGGAATATAAAAGAATATAGATTGACTTGAATCATATTCAAGTCAGAAATAGTCAGACTCTAACCCGAGTCAGACTAGAATAAAGGTAATTTGAAGTTCAATATTAGTTAGGGGCCTTATTGTAATTTGTAAAACTTGAGAGGGGTTTTATGTAAAAAGTACTTTTCTATAGTTTTCAAAATACACCTCAAGTATTTAATAATCGTCTTTATTGTTATAATGAGTGTCAATTTTTATTTGTGTTATTCTAGTGAATATATCCTAATAAAATTATTAATTGATTTATTTGAATTTCAAGGTATTTTAATGTAACTTTTAATCTTGTAATTTTTAGAAAAAGTGGAAACTTTATTTTATAACAAAATAGGCGTTTAAATGATAATTATACATATGTTAATACAAGAATAATTTTATATAAATATTTTTATTTTCCAAAATCTCATTTTCCTTAAATACCGTATTTTAAACCTTTCGAGACCGAATGCTCCTTGCGGAGGTCTGAATCTCGCACTACTAGCCCGCGGGTGTACGATGAACCGTACTATCCCGAACGGGTTCCCCAAAGGTGGGTTGTAGCGGCGCTTTGCTTAGGTTTAATAATTACCATTCATTTAGGAAAACGGTTTTATAAATAAAAGGTATTTATTTGTAAAAGGATGTAATTTTCGTATTTTAGTTTCTAGGGTTTCCTAAGCCAATTAGCATATTTCTAAGGTCTAAACGACAAGCCATTAGAAGCCTCAAATCGCCTCTTCACCGTCAATTGCGGCCAGGTAAGTGCCAGGTAAGTGGGAAGGAACCACAGTCGTGGGCCTAATTAAAAACCACTAGCCTAGACACACTTGCCTAGACACCACAAGACAGTTTAGATAAACGATCGATGTCCATGACATATCGTGCTTTCATTTTAAAAGATTCATTTAAACTTGTGTACAACTTAAAGTTTTTAGAAAAGGTTTATAAAGAATGTGGTATTTTAGTGAAATGTCCTGTATTTTCGTATTCTATATTTTGACATATATCAATTAGGGTTATATTTGTGTGTGTATAGAGGTAGGTCATTACCTCGTGACTTATTTTAAGTTTTGGTGAAGTTTAAAGGTAAAACATGACATATTAAATTTAAAGGTATTATAGCGCAAGAATACGGTATTCGAAAACGTTATCATTTCATGTGTGAAAATTCATTCAAATTGGTTTCTACAAGTTTAGTGATCAAGATAAACCTATTTAGGAGTGAGGGAATTAATTAAACTAAGAAAAATGAACTTCATGGTATTTTTATGAAAAGAATACGGTTTTGCAAAGAAGCTAACATTTCATGTGAGAAAGTTTGTTTAAATTGGTTTATGGGTGATTAATAGTCAACATGAATATAGATAGGTGTTATGTATTAGGTGACAAGTGGAAATTTATAGAAAAAACCGAATCGGAAATCGGTTTGTCTGATTTCCGTCGGGTTCCAAAAAGTCGTATTTTTACATTAAGGAAAAGAGAGATAGAAGAGATGGGACTTACGGGTTTGGACAAGCTAAGGGGACTAAAGAAGGTGGTGATTGTCGATGCGTCGAAAACGTCGCGAAGGTTCTAATCCGGTCGCCGGAATCCGTCATCGGTTTCGGCAGCGCTTCGCTTCTCGCTCTTTGCACCGAGTTCTCGAGAATTTGGGAGAGTGGACTTAGAGTTGTGAGGTGAAAAGGTAGAGGGTAGGGGTCTTTATATAGGGCTAGGCTAGGGTTAGGGTTTGAATTAAAAAATATTTAAAAATGTAAAAATTCATTAAAATATCATTAAATTTGGGATTAAAAGAGATTTAATAGGAAAATGATAACAGTTCTGGGAAAATAAAGCATACAGGGGGGTTGACCAAGTCAACACGGAATTTTTCCGTGTTGACGACTCGGCCGATCGGCCAAGTCCGGCCGGCGGCGCCGGCCGACTTGGCCGAGTCGGGTCTCAAAGTGTGGGGAATCTTCTGATGGGATTTATAGTGTACTTTATTTATTTTATACTGTATTAAATTGTGAGTTATGGCTGTTTGACCGTTTGACTTCTCAAAAAAAATTTAAAACAAAAAGATATAAAAAAATATGTGGGGCATGGGATTCGAACTCTGGTGGCTTGGTTCAGCAGTGCAAGGTATTACCAATGAGCTACAAGCTCCTTCTTGTAATTATTGTAGAAAAATAGATACTTAAAATGATATCAGCAGTATTAAATATGCCAAGTACATTTTAATTTTAAAACAATTTTATGTACACTAAAAATGAAATTATTTAAAAACAAAATAATTAATTATATATATCTTGTGCTCAGATTAAAATACTTTTTTATGGATTTTAAAAAAAATTCTAAAAAATTTTGTACAGAAAAGTGTATATGAAAATTTGGGTTGTTACATTCTACCTTCTTTATAAAAATTTCGTCCTCGAAATTTGTAAAAAGAAGGTGTAACAGTGCTAGGAAGTTTAGCGAATAAAAGTGATACAATGGTGAAAAAGGCTTACCGGTGTTACCTTGACCTACAGTCTTGGCTTCTACGGCTTCTAAAGTGAAGGTCTGTCGCCGTGGTATATTCCTTCTAGCTGGAGGCACATTCCGCCTTTGAGGCCTATTTCTCTGCCCTCTAGGCATGTCCCTCATTGCCTGTTGGAATTGGCGAGTAGGCTGTGCAGGTGGTGGAGCAGGTAGTGCAGAATGAGTTGCAGGAGCCTGGATGGTTAGCTGCTGCGGTTGGTTGGTGTATGTGTGAGATGAGTTGCTGTTGTAAGGACAGTTCCCAATTCCGTGGTTGGATGCGCCACAAATTAGACACAGGCCTTTTGCGCGCCTACAGTCCTTCCACAAATGTCCCTTTCTATGGCAGTAATGGCAAATTTCTTCAGTCCTCCTGGGTTCAAACAATGGCCTGGAAGAGGCTCCACCTGCCATCTGGTTGGCAGGGTGCTTGACTCCTGCAGACCGAGGTCTGCCCCTCTCCTTTATCACTGCCTCATAACTGCGGGCAGCTTCTAGAGCTTCCTCATGAGTCAAAAACTTTCCTGTGGCTAGAGCAGCCTTAATCTCTGTGTCCAAGCCTTGTTGAAAGCGATGGGCTCTGATCTCGTCCATCGGTATCAGGTGTGCCGCAAATCGGCTCAACATAGTGAACTCAGCATCGTATTCATCTACCGATTTGTCCCACATTGATCCTTGTTGTAGATGAATAAACTGCTACTCCATTGCAAACCTGGCAGTCACAGGGAAATATTTCGCGTCGAACTTCTCGCGAAAGGTCTTCCATTCAATCGGCTGTACCAGACGGGTTTCTTCCGCCTTCCACCAATTGCGAGCATTATCCGTGAGCTGTAGCTTTGCTACATGGACCCAAGCGTTGTCTGGCACTTGAGCTGCTGCTAGATCGTCTTCGATGCTTTGTGTCCATTCTTCCGCTTCAAGAGGGCTTCTTTTACCAGAGAACTGCTTTGGGTGCAAAGCCCTGAATTGCTTTACTCCCGGTGCATCGGTCTCAGGACAGTTCAAAAGTTGTTGCTGTCCCTCGAGAAGACTGCGGATTGCCTCAAATAGTATCGTTTGCTCAGTGGGTGGTGCAGGAATAGCGGGTGTGAGAGGTAGTGCTGGAGGGGTGTTGTTAACATTGGTGCTGGTGTTGTTCGGGGAATCCATAACCTTGAAGAAAAATTTGGGTTAGGACAGATTCAAATACATGAAATGATAAGATTCAAAGAATAGAAGTTTGCAAGATTCAAGGAACATGAATTGTAAAGAATGTTTTAGTTGCTGGTTCTTGTGTTATATTGCTTAGGTTGTTCACACAGACCAGAACTGCATGACAGGGATTCATACAGCTCTGACCTGCATGGGCCACCAACAAAACCTGTCACGCCCCGCTTCCCGGTGTACGGCGAAGTGGACGCGACGAGGCCCGCTACGTATATACTCAGAAATATATACGCTAAGCGTAACTAAGCAATATAAAATAAATTACAAGAAACGAAAGATATAGAAATAACAACAACTTTTATTAATAACATTCTTTTGTACAATGCATGAAAAGGAAATACAACTGAATGAAAAGCGATGCCTAAACAGTGGCATAACAGTAAATGAAAATACTGGAAAGAACAAGATACAATATCTAGAGCTCGGGGTCTTCGTGGAACTGCTCCAAATCTTCACCGGTGGGCTCAGTCTCTGCTTGGTCCAACGCACCTGACGACATTCAAAGAAAGAATAGAATGTCGTCAGCGAACAGGTCGCTCGGTAAGTCCCAAAGGTAAGAGGGAAGTAGAGAAGACAGAATAAGAAGGTACATTTTTAAAATGTAAACTATTGTTATAATGTTATGTTAACGATGTTGTTTTTAGTTTGGTACAGAAGAATGCCAGTGTATACGAGAGGGGTCTCTATATGCTAGAGACCAGGGCAAACGGAAATAGAATGCAAGGCTCCGTTATACAATCCGGAACAACGGCAACTGGATTCAGGTTAGGTGTCTTAAATCTGACCACCTCGTGCCACCTTTAACACCTTCCGTACCAATCTACCCCTTAAACCCCGTAATGTTTAACAGTATTGTGGTATTGGAATATGTAAGTTGGGCGACTGACCAAAACCATGATATCAGTAAACATGTTGAAACTGTATAATCAGGTAAATGGAATATCAGGATAATGGATGAATATCCATGGTTTGATTCAGTCAAAAATGAATATATTGTTAACTGGATTCAGGGATTCATGTATTCAAATTGTGTTGGAATATAAAAGAATATAAATTGACTTGAATCATATTCAAGTCAGAAATAGTCAGACTCTAACCCGAGTCAGACTAGAATAAAGGTAATTTGAAGTTCAATATTAGTTAGGGGCCTTATTGTAATTTGTAAAACTTAAGGGGGCTTTTATGTAAAAAGTACTTTTCTATAGTTTTCAAAATACACCTCAAGTATTTAATAATCGTCTTTATTGTTATAATGAGTGTCAATTTTTATTTGTGTTATTCTAGTGAATATATCCTAATAAAAGTATTAATTGATTTATTTGAATTTCAAGGTATTTTAATGTAACTTTTAATCTTGTAATTTTTAGAAAAAGTGGAAACTTTATTTTATAACAAAATAGGCGTTTAAATGATAATTATACATATGTTAATACAAGAATAATTTTATATAAATATTTTTATTTTCCAAAATCTTATTTTCCTTAAATGCCGTATTTTAAACCTTTCGAGACCGAATGCTCCTTGCGGAGGTCTGAATCTCGCACTACTAGCCCGCGGGTGTACGATGAATCGTACTATCCCGAACGGGTTCCCCAAAGGTGGGTTGTAGCGGCGCTTTGCTTAGGTTTAATAATTACCATTCATTTAGGAAAACGGTTTTATAAATAAAAGGTATTTATTTGTAAAAGGATGTAATTTTCGTATTTTAGTTTCTAGGGTTTCCTAAGCCAACTAGCATATTTCTAAGGTCTAAACGACAAGTCATTAGAAGCCTCAAATCGCCTCTTCACCGTCAATTGCGGCCAGGTAAGTGCCAGGTAAGTGGGAAGGAACCACAGTCGTGGGCCTAATTAAAAACCACTAGCCTAGACACACTTGCCTAGACACCACAAGATAGTTTAGATAAACGATCGATGTCCATGACATATCGTGCTTTCATTTTAAAAGATTCATTTAAACTTGTGTACAACTTAAAGCTTTTAGAAAAGGTTTATAAAGAATGTGGTATTTTAGTGAAAAGTCCTGTATTTTCGTATTCTATATTTTGACATATATCAATTAGGGTTATATTTATGTGTGTGTAGAGGTAGGTCATTACCTCGTGACTTATTTTACGTTTTGGTGAAGTTTAAAGGTAAAACATGACATATTAAATTTAAAGGTATTATAGCGCAAGAATACGGTATTCGAAAACGTTATCATTTCATGTGTGAAAATTCATTCAAATTGGTTTCTACAAGTTTAGTGATCAAGATAAACCTATTTAGGAGTGAGGGAATTAATTAAACTAAGAAAAATGAACTTCATGGTATTTTTATGAAAAGAATACGGTTTTGCAAAGAAGCTATCATTTCATGTGAGAAAGTTTGTTTAAATTGGTTTATGGGTGATTAATAGTCAACATGAATATAGATAGGTGTTATGTATTAGGTAACAAGTGGAAATTTATAGAAAAAACCGAATCGGAAATCGGTTTGTCCGATTTCCGTCGGGTTCCAAAAAGTCGTATTTTTACATTAAGGAAAAGAGAAATAGAAGAGATGGGACTTACGGGTTTGGACAAGCTAAAGGGACTAAAGAAGGTGGTGATTGTCGATGCGTTGAAAACGTCGCGAAGGTTCTGATCCGGTCGACGGAATCCGTCGTCGGTTTCGGCAGCGCTTCGCTTCTCGCTCTTTGCACCGAGTTCTCGAGAATTTGGGAGAGTGGACTTAGAGTTGTGAGGTGAAAAGGTAGAGGGTAGGAGTCTTTATATAAGGCTAGGCTAGGGTTAGGGTTTGAATTAAAAAATATTTAAAAATGTAAAAATTCATTAAAATATCATTAAATTTGGGATTAAAAGAGATTTAATAGGAAAATGATAACAGTTCTGGGAAAATAAAGCATACAGGGGGTTGACCAAGTCAACACGGAATTTTTCCGTGTTGACGACTCGGCCGATCGGCCGAGTCCGGCCGGCGGCGCCGGCCAATTCGGCCAAGCCGCCGGCCGACTTGGCCGAGTCAGGGCCGAGTCGGGTCTCAAAGTGTGGGGAATCTTCTGATGGGATTTATGGTGTACTTTATTTTTTTTATACTGTATTAAATTGTGAGTTATGGCTGTTTGACCGTTTGACTTCTTAAAAAAAATTTAAAACAAAAGGATATAAAAAATATGTGGGGCATGGGATTCGAACTCTGGTGGCTTGGTTCAGCAGTGCAAGGTATTACCAATGAGCTACAAGCTCCTTCTTGTAATTATTGTAGAAAAATAGATACTTAAAATGATATCGGCAGTATTAAATATCCCAAGTACACTTTAATTTTAAAACAATTTTATGTACACTAAAAATGAAATTATTTAAAAACAAAATAATTAATTATATATATCTTGTGCTTAGATTAAAATACTTTTTTATGGATTTTTAAAAAAAAATTCTAAAAAATTTTGTACAGGTTGTTACAAGAATGCCCCTCCAATCCGTGAAAACACGGAAAAACTTTAGACTGTATAAATCCAATAACCCGATACTAGAATCTGGCTTAAACCAAAGCCGACTAGTAAAAACTGTCCGAAAAGTCGTACGTGCGTAAACACACGTACGCGTCCGAACCCTTGTCGTAATACCATACGACCTCTATATCGTTTCGCCTGGAGCAGGGAAACTCTCTGTGTGGGACTCTAAAGACTCGACACAACGCTGGCAGACCGCAAGCGGCACTAGCTGTACGTAACGGTCCCCAGGTATATGTCGATAAGAAGGCCGATGAGGAAAATCATCCGAACTCCTACTGAGCCTGATGTGACAATCTCCGTACAGTCCGGTCTGTTCGTCTAAGACTATCGTATATCAAGCCTAGGGGCAGCAAGCGTCAGTCCCCTAATAGCTGTATAAGTCGTGTCGGAGCGAAGCCCATTACACCCTGAGAAGCTACTGGAACCTACCAGTATATCTCGCTTGCCCTGGCCAGGGACTTTGCGTAATGGCTCTCTGACACAGCGCGATATCATCTCCCAATACCTGGAGAGACGAATCCTATCTAACCACTACTGCCTCCAAGTGCTCGGGACTGCACCCAACTGCTACCTGTTTGCACGACTCCTTTGAGCCGTGGTAGGGTAGCAATCTAAGAACAGTGGGACACACTCGAGGCGAAATAGCAGTGTCAATTCTGCGGACTATGCTGTACTCATGTCATCTGGGAATTGTTAACTGACGACGGGTATAATACCAACCAATCAGTTCCCCTGCGAGTCCTGTCCGGTGTACCCGTAACCTAACGAGCACCTGTATACTATCTCCAGTACGACGTACTGATGGCTATGGGACAGACCATCTCCCCAACTGGGATGAGAAGCGTACACACTAGTCTACTCTGGAATATCGATGCCCTGTCTCGATAATCCTACGACTAGGGACCTGTATAGGATGTTGCTTATAGACTACCTAACCCCCACTAGTGTGACTGCCATCACAACGCTGGTAATCAAGCAAAGATCTTATGGGCTCTACTAATATGTATAAGTGATACGTTACAAGAAACATATGCACATATTAAAGTAGACACAAACCAAATAGCATACTACCATTTTTAGCAAGACTGTATATACAACTGTGAATAACCCAAGCTTCCATTAAGTATTATACAATCTAGTATGATACAATAATGGCCCCTAGGGCATATACACTAACAATCTCCCACTTGCACTAGGGCCATGAGCTGGCATATCGTAGACCTATCATCTCGAATAGCCTCTCGAACTGCGTCTGAGGAAGGGCCTTTGTGAATGGATCAACAATGTTATTCTCCGTCTCTACTCTCTTCACCTCGATCTCCCGGCGATCTACAATCTCCCTGATCAGGTGATACCGCCTTAAGATGTGTCTGGACTTCTGATGGGACCTGGGTTCCTTCGCTAAAGCTATAGCGCCGTTGTTGTCATAATAAAGTGGTATTGGACCAACACTGGAAGGAACCACCTGAAGTTCTGTGAGGAACTTCTTCATCCAGACAGCTTCTTTTGTGGCATCGCAAGCAGCTATGTACTCCGCTTCCATTGTTGAGTCAGCAATGGTCTCCTGCTTGGAACTCTTCCAACAGACCGCCCCTCCATTGAGGGTAAAGACATAACCCGACATGGACTTGGAGTCACCTTTGTCACTCTGGAAGCTGGAGTCGGCAAAGGCCTCCATCTTGAGGTCTTTTCCGCCATACACCAAGAACATCTCCTTAGTCCTCCTCAGGTACTTGAGAATGTTCTTTACTGCTATCCAGTGCTTCTCCCCTAGGTTTGCCTGATACCGGCTTACAACGCTTAATGCGTATGCTACATCTGGTCTGGTACATAACATCGCATACATTATAGAGCCTACCACAGAAGCGTAGGGTATAATCGACATGCGATCCCTTTCCAAATCAGTCTTGGGAGACATCTCTTTGGAGAGGGTGATTCCGTGACAAGCCGGTAGGTTACCGCGCTTAGAATCATTCATACTGAATCTCTTCACTATGGTGTCTATGTACCTGGACTGCGAAAATCCCAATATCCTCTTTGATCTATCACGATAGATCCGGATCCCCAGAATGTAGGTGGCATCATCCAGGTCTTTCATGGAGAATTTATGTGACAAGAATCTTTTGACTGACTGTAACATAGGAATATCATTTCCTATTAGGAGAATGTCATCCACGTACAAGACGAGGAATACTACAGCTCTCCCTACAATCTTACTGTATATGCATGGTTCGTCTGGATTTTTGATAAAATCAAATTCTTTGACAGCATCATCAAAACAGATGTTCCAACTCCGCGATGCCTGCTTTAGTCCATAAATGGACTTAAGCAGCTTGCATACTTTACCGCTGCTCCCATCTGAATGAATCTTTCTGGCTGATCCATATAGACGCTTTCTTCCAAATTTCCATTTAGAAAGGCCATCTTTACGTCCATCTGCCAGATTTCATAATCGTGGAAGGTAGCAATAGCAAGAAGGGCCCTAATAGATTTAAGCATAGCCACTGGAGAAAAGGTTTCGTCATAGTCCAAGCCAGGTCTTTGACGGAAACCCTTTGCAATAAGTCTAGCCTTATAGGTTTCAACCTGTCTATCTACACCAATCTTCTTTTTGAAGATCCATTTGCATCCTACGGGTTTTACCCTATCTGGAGCAATGTCCAAAGTCCATACTTTGTTAATGTACATGGACTCCATTTCGGTCCGCATTGCATCTAGCCATTTTACTGAGTCACCGCTCTGAATGGCTTGCTGGAAGCTAGTAGGCTCATCATAATCAATAGTACAATCCTCTCTATCCCCGTCTATGAGAAAACCGTAGTATCTCTCGGGCAGATGAGATTGCCTACTACTCCTGCGGAGTGGCGTCGGGATGTCCCTTTCTTCTTAAACCTCTGGTTCTACCATACTTTCAGTAACAGCTTGTGGTTCTGGAATTTCTTCCAGTTCTACTACGCTCTCACTTGTTCCTTTTTCTAAAAACTGATGTTCCAGAAAGTGGGCATGACGAGAAACAAAAACTTTTTGTTCCTCTGCGTAATAAAATAGATACCCCTTGGAGTTCTTTGGATATCCCACAAACTTACAATGTACTGATCGTGCCTCGAGCTTGTCCGCATGCTGCCTTTTAACAAAAGCCGGACACCCCCAGATCTTTAGATACTGAAGATAGGGTTTCTTCCCACTCCATATCTGATATGGTGTGGTAGGCACAGCCTTGGTAGGAACTAGGTTCAAAAGATATGCAGCTGATTCTAGTGCATATCCCCAGAATGATCGCGGTAACTCAGCGTTACTCATCATGGAACGAACCATATCTAATAGGGTTCGATTCCTCCTTTCCGATACACCATTGTGTTGTGGTGTGTATGGAGGAGTAAGCTGAGAGAGAATTCCATTCTTTTTTAAGTAACCCAGGAACTCGGCACTTAAGTATTCACCACCTCGATCAGATCTCGGTGTCTTTATACTCTTGCCTGTTTGTTTTTCCACTTCATTCTTTTATTCTTGGAATTTCTCAATGGCCTCGGATTTGTGCTTCATTAAGAAGACATATCCATACCTAGAGAAATCATCCGTAAAAGTAATGAAGTAGGAATAACCACCTCGCGCATGTGTAGACATTGGACCGCACACGTCACTGTGTACGAGTCCTAAGAGCTCGCTTGCTCTTACTCCGTGTCCAGAAAACGGAGTCTTTGTCATCTTTCCTATGAGACAAGATTCACAAGTAGCATAAGATTGATATTCGAACGGATTCAAATATCCTTCTCTATGTAACTTAGTCAACCTTCTCTCATTGATGTGACCTAATCTACAATGCCATAAGAAAGCCTGATTTAATTCCGGAGACATTCTTTTAAGTGTATTCTGGATATTGAAAACCTGAGCTTGACTTAATACGTATATGCCGTTATCTAATGTACCTGACCCAATCAGAACTTGATTTAGGTGGATGTTAACTACATCGCTTACGAATGTAAAATCATATCCCTCTCTTGAAAGTAAGGACACTGATATGATATTACAAGTCATACTAGGTATATATAAACAGTTACGTAAAATCAATATATGCCCACTTGTCAAACCTAGGCGATATTCTCCCACGGATTCAGCATTCACTGTCATTCCGTTTGCAACTTTGAGAGACCAATCACCTATCTTTATAACTTTACGGTTTCTCAAAGCATGTAATGAATTACAGATATGAGATCCTGCTCCGGTATCTAATACACAGGAAGTAGAGTTAATTGATAAACAGTTCTCAATTACAAACACACTTGAGGTTGAAGCCACAACAAGCTTCGTATCCTGGTTACTGGCTTCTAAAGCCCTGCAATCTTTCTGCCAATGTTCATTCCTGTAACAATAGGAATGTCCATGTTTTACTATATCCAGTCCCGAAACTTTTGCCTTTCTCTTTCCTTCTCCTTCCCTGGTTTCCTTCAGGGTAGAAGGCAGAGACTGTAGAATCAAGTCAGTATTTGACTCGTTTCCCAACGCGGTCTCCAGGTCGTGGAGCTCATCAATATAGCTAGTTATTGTAAGGACGTTGTCCCCTACAGATGACCCGTCAGCTAACCTCGCTCGAATTAATTCGGTCGAGGTCTCATATCTTGCGATATGAGATTGCTCTCCATATAAATCTTTATTATGGAGAAAGATGGAAAATAAGTCCATCTTCTCGTGCTGCTTTTGGTATACACTATCAACTGAAGCTAACACGAGGCACTTAGCTTTCGCTTTATCTTTTTCCCTTGTCTGACGGATATCCATATCCGCGACAGTGGAAACTGGACCTGAGACGGCGGGATCTTGAGTAGTAATAGGGTGGTCCAGCTTGTTATATCCAATGGACATCTGGACAGACCTTTGCCAGTCATATAAGTCAGATTCAGTCAATTTGTTATCTAGATGTAACCTATGTGTGGTCACAAGGTCGCTGCAATTAAGAGAGAGAGAGAAGAAAATATTTTAGCATGATGTTGTTGCAAGTTTAGATTGATTTTAAGTTTATCTAAACAAGATGGCTCCCACTGTTTCTCGAATCCTTCCTCAAACCATAAAAGAAGAATTAGCCAGGACAATTCTCACCGTACAATACTTGCTTAACTGTTCAGCCAGGCTAGTGTCGATATTTCGAGGGAGGTTTTCCAACGCTTTCGCGAAGTTCCTTAATTAAATAACCTCTTTTCTCTGGGGGCGTAACCCCGCTGACACCTTTCTAGGCACCTACTTGGTTTATAGCATTGATCGTTAAGTGACGAATCTCCTGATAAGTAGTATATACTCACAGTAGGATCGGGATCCAAAATATCATCGTATGATAATGTTGAAGGAATCTTACCAACATTCATCAAACTCCAGAATGGTATGCATCTCTCTGCAAATTTCAGTTTCTTTAGAAATTCCCGATATATATTTTTGCCCCATGCTCTTATGACCTTGGCGTTGGTCAAAATGTCATAAGTCACATGTCAAGTTCTACCCGTCATTATCCAGGTTAATTTGAACCCATCCGTACATATCCTTGACGTTGGCCAAAATGATAATACGACTGTCCCAAACTAACTCATCTATCTATGCAACAAATGAATACCCAGCAGCTACCAAACACTATGCCTTGGCGTTGGTCAAAATACATAGCTTGAATACTACTGACCATCCATAAGAAATGACGGAGGGCTACGACTGGTTTTGGCAAAACCGTAAACGTAGTGAACTTGATATAATCGAAGGAACCTGATAGCTTTTTAAAAGGAGTGGTTAAAGCTCCGCAATTTAAAAATTCTGCTCTTTTAAAATAACCGAGTGGTTTCTTTTAAATTTGTTCCAACGATTTAACTTTGGTTTATTTTCTTTGCATTATAATAATGCGTCCCAATATTTATCCTATCATTGCAGAAAATAACGAAAATACCACGTCCTCTTATGCCATCCGCATTCGCCACTGGGTCCCGTCATCACCCGTTAGGTTACTTAACTAACGACAGAGCAGGGGCTGGGCTAGCGCGGGTGTAAAACATAAGTGACGTCTAATAGCTATCATATATAGATATTGTACATTCATCAGACGCAATAATAAGCATTCCAGATCACAGATGAACTTTATTGGATTTACTAGCAATCCGCATTTGCTTTGAGCTTGCAATAAAAGACGGATTACACAGTTGTGATGCATAGCCATTACCCCACCCCAGACCCCTACGGGTACGGCAAACTACCCGCCAAGAACCCGAAGTGAAGCAGTTTCCCTCAACAATGTGAGTAGGCCACTAAACACTTCAACGTACCCGGTAGTTTGTGTACCCCATCTTGGGTCTATCCTAGGAGCAAAAACAGTAAAAAGAAATAATAATACAACG
Organism: Agapanthus africanus; assembly: GCA_030015575.1. Classification (NCBI taxonomy): domain Eukaryota; kingdom Viridiplantae; phylum Streptophyta; class Magnoliopsida; order Asparagales; family Amaryllidaceae; genus Agapanthus; species Agapanthus africanus. Next base: position 246,387,273 of record CM057343.1, on the reverse strand, counting down.
GTGGCTACAACCGCAACCTGGATGTGCCCCGCAAAAGAATATTACATCAAATTACATCTACATTGAATGAATGAATATTAAACACATCTCAAACCCCGCTAATCATCACAACAGTCCAACACAGTTCATATACACAAACAGTAAACATTTTAGAAATGTGCAACCCCCTGCCAACCGACATACTTGCAGTTAGGGGAGGTTTACGAACACATTAAACATTACAGATAAAGATCCAATTAGCAAATAGTTTAGAACATCGATCGATTACCTATATCCGTGTCTACCCCAAAAGCAAATCAGCACAGAGGCAACCTGGGCAGAAACAGAACATACAAGAAAACAGAAAACTATAAAATAGGAATTACTGAGCAAATCCGAGTCAACTCGGCGTTGACTCGGCGGCGGATCCGCGGCAGAAGCACTCTATTGCCATGGATCCGCGGCCGTTTTGCTGAGTTACTGGCTCGTTTTTTCCAGTATTCTTAAAATACCCTGCTGTGAATTTTAAGGTATGTCAAATAATTTTTCAGACAGGTTTAAAATTAACAGAAACTAGGAATTTTCAGGGTTTTGTTTTCGTGTTTTCCGTCGATCGAACTTCTAATCATTTGCTAACAAGCTAGTAATGGTTTAGTTGGCTCTGATACCACTGTAAGTCCATGTCACGCACCCCACGAACTTGCGGGGAGGCGGAATATATGAAAAACGATTATCAAAGCTTTGTAACACGGACTTGAGCGCATGAATCGTTTCTAAACCATTGCTAACTATCAACTAGAGGTTTAACTACTCGGATACGAAGTTATACCTCACGATACTAGTCCTTCGGGTCTTCATCGCGGTCCTCCACTCCTCGTAGGCTCCTTGAAAGATCGGCACCTCAACGGCCTCCTCGAATCAAAGACGATCCACCCGAAAGCTCCTACACCAAGCTTAATCTCAAACTTGAGATAACTAGGTTGCTTAAAGTGCTAATCTAAGCTACCTAGGGGATATAGAGTGAGGTTATAGATGTATTAGTCTAGCTAACCCTTGATCTCAACACATGAGAGGCTAGGGTTAGGGTTTGAAGAGAGAGTGAGCTTGAGGAAAGAGAAGGTGAAGATGAGAATGAAATGAGATAATGATGTTATCATAATATATATGAAGCATTATTATTTATCTAAAAATCAAATAAAAGAATTAACAACCATACTTCATAAATATCTATGAGTGATTCATCACCATGAGTCATTAAGCATTTATGATGCATTTAATGACTTGGATGAATCACACAAATGAGTCACTAATCTCATTTAATGCAATGCCACCTTAACCCCTTAGTCACCACTCTTCTAGAAGCTTCCCGACAAATACGAGAATACCCCTCCAATCCGTGAAAATACGGAAAAACTTTAGACTGTATAAATCCAATAACCCGACACTAGAATCTGGCTTAAACCAAAGCCGACTAGTAAAAACTGTCCGAAAAGTCGTACGTGCGTAAACACACGTACGCGTCCGAACCCTTGTCGTAATACCATACGACCTCTATATCGTTTCGCCTGGAGCAGGGAAACTCTCTGTGCGGGACTCTAAATACTCGACACTACGCTGGCAGTGGGTTTAACCACAGACCGCAAGCGGCACTAGCTGTACGTAACGGTCCCCAGGTAGATGTCGATAAGAAGGCCGATGAGGAAAATCATCCGAACTCCCACTGAGCCTGATGTGACAATCTCCGTACAGTCTGGTATGTTCGTCTAAGACTATCGCATATCAAGCCTAGGGGACGGCAAGCGTCAGTCCCCTAATAGCTGTATAAGTCGTGTCGGAGCGAAGCCCATTACACCCTGAGAAGCTATTGGAACCTACCAGTATATCTCGCTTGCCCTGGCCAGGGACTTTGCGTAATGGCTCTCTGACACAGCGCGATATCATCTCCCAATACCGGGAGAGACGAATCCTATCTAACCACTACTGCCTCCAAGTGCTCGAGACTGCACCCAACTGCTACTTGTTTGCACGACTCCTTTGAGCCGTGGTAGGGTAGCAATCTAAGAACAGTGGGACACACTTGAGGCGAAGTAGCAGTGTCAATTCTGTGGACTATGCTGTACTCATGTCATCTGGGAACTGTTAACTGACGACGGGTATAATACCAACCAATCAGTTCCCCTGCGAGTCCTGTCCGGTGTACCCGTAACCTAACGAGCACCTGTATACTATCTCCAGTACGACGTACTGATGGCTATGGGACAGACCATCTCCCCGACTGGGATGAGAAGCGTACACACTAATCTACTCTGGAATATCGATGCCCTGTCTCGATAATCCTACGACTAGGGACATGTATAGGATGTTGCTTATAGACTACCCAGCCCCCACTAGTGTGACTGCCATCACAACGCTGGTAATCAAGCAAAGATCTTATGGGCTCTACTAATATGTATAAGTGATACGTTACAAGAAACATATGCACATATTAAAGTAGACACAAACCAAGTAGCATACTACCATTTTTAGCAAGACTGTATATACAACTATGAATAACCCAAGCTTCCATTAAGTAATATACAATCTAGTATGATACAATAATGGCCCCTAGGGCATATACACTAACATACTATACTTAGCTTATAGCAAAATGATTTAGTGTTGGAGATAGTGCCCTCAGAGTCAATTATTGGATCACAGGCACGTGATTGCAATGATTGAGGGAGGACCTATTCCGGTAGGACAGTCTTACTCAAGATGATAGTATGCTATCTGGTTTATCTTTATCATCATGTACTGCTTTAGGTGACCTTACAGGTCGCTATTACACGTTGATAGAGCCTCTAGGATTCTTGCTTGACTGCCAGCAGTATGAGGGCGATCATATACGTGGGAGCTGGTGGTCTATAAGCACATCCTTAAAAGGTCCCTAGTCATGGGAGTTTCGAGACAGGGCATTGATACTCTAGAGTAGACTAGTGTATACAGTCGAGACCCCGACGAAGGGCGGTGGCCGGTCTCACAAGCCACTGGTGTCAGTTGGTTCACCTAAGATGTATACAGGTGCTCATTGGGTTATGAGTACACCGGACAGGACTCGCCGGGAACATGCTAGTTGGTCTTATACCAGACGTCAGATAGCAGTTCCCTGGTGACATGTGTACAGGTTAGTTCATCGACCTGAGGATCGTCATTTGTCTTATGTGAGTTCCCACTGTACTTTGATTACTACCCTACCACGCTCAAAGGAGACGTGCAAACAGATTTTAGTTGGATACAATCCCGAGCCATATAGAGGCAGTGAGCGGATTTTCAGGGGTTCGTCTCTCCAGGTATTGGGGGTGAGGTCGCGCTGTGTCTAGGAGAGCCATTACACAAAGCCCTCGGCCGAGGCAGGAGATTTACTGGTAGGTATTCCAATAGTATCTCAGGGTGTTCTGGGCTACACTCCGACACGACTTGTACCGCTTTTGGGGGTCTGACTTTTACCAACCCCCTAGGTCCGCCATGCGATGCTCATAGACGAACGGACCGGACTGTACGGATATTGTCACTGACAGGCTCAGTAGGGTGTCAGCATGAGTTCGCTCACAGACGTCCCTTTTGGTCAATACTTGGTAGCCCGTTATGTATTGGCTAATACCTCTGACGTGCTAGTGGTTAAATCCACAACTAAGGTGTTGACGAGTCTTTAGAGTCCCCCACAGACAGTTGCTCAAGTTTCGGGCGAAACGCTGTAGAGGCCGTATGGAGATATGGCAGGGTTCGATCAGATACGTGCGGTATTGCACGGATCATGATCGGACGGATAATACTAGCGGGCTTTGGTTTAAGCCGGATCCTAGTATTGCACAGTGTAGATTTTGTCTCATTGCATTTGTATTCGGTCGGAATACAAATGCGGGTATGTATATACAGTAGCGGGGTTTTCCTGTAATTTATTACGGGATCAGTTTTTGGAGTTGCCAGTTTGCTTTCCGTTTCGGCCATTTTTCTTTGTATCTTTCATTGGCTGAAGATTGGTGGAGGAGGGCTTATTTGCATTTGTGCAGATAAGCATTTTGGAGGGTTGTCTTTGCATTTTGTTGTGTCATGATGGTTGCACCATCATTTGACTTCATTTGACTTTCTTTTAGTCATCATGGCTTGACTTGTGGAGATATGATTGGTTGATGGAGTGTTGGTTTTGTTGGGTGATCATTTCTTTTCTCATGATAACCCTTTTCTCTCTCTTTTGATGATTGGCTCACCTCATTCATACTCTCCCCTTTCATTCTCTCCATGAGCTATGGTCGGCCACTTCTCTAGGGGGCTGCCAAAAATTTTGGGGGGAATTTTGCTCTCTTTTCTTGCATGCAAAATCCCCAAGTTCATCTAAAAAGGTTCACATCTATTTTCCTCCACCAAAAGGACAACTTCCATAAACCCCAATGAGACATAGCACTATACTTATTCTACAGCAAACCTTGGGCACGTCGACTCGCCAACTTCGTGCCCGAGTTGCCTCGGTCCAGAGGTGAGAGCCCGTAAAAGAAGCCGGCGATGTGGTGCGCTTCCGGCGAGGAGGTGAAGACCGGAGATTCTGCGGGGAGATCGGGACGACGACGAGAAGACCGAAGGACACGGATCGCTCGGTATATCTCTCTACCCGTTCTTTAGTTAGCTAGAATTAGATTAATGGCCCGATCCGGGATTTTAGTGCACGGTGGTGCCGGGTTCAAAGTTAAAGTAAAATTATCGTTTCCGCATTTTGGCCTCGGATTGACGGCCGGGGCGCCGCCGTGCACTTACACTGGTATCAGAGCCACTCCATTAACTTAGTCTAGCTTGGTCTAACGTGTTTACATTTTCGATCGAACAAAAATCCGAAAACCCGATATCAAAAAGCACAGTTTCTGTCGATTTTAATTTTTGCTCCAAAAATTTTTCAGTACATTGCAGAGATATGTGCAGGGAATTCTAAGACTTCTGTAGAAATTTGGTCATGTGAACACACTATCCCACCGCGGAACCGTGGCCAAACCCATGCTTGGGCCGCGGTTCCGCCGCAACCTTTACTGTTCAGTGCATCAAAATTCTACAGAGAGCTTCTGAGTTGAAAGTGGGGTTTTTGGAATATTATTTTTGGGCCCAGAATTTCTTTGAGTGCTACAGTAGTGCTTGGGGCCCACTTCGGGTAAATTTTATCGATCGAAAATTTTAAATATGTTAGTTCACGGCATTTACATTATATCTGCGACCGTGAATATCACTTGATCGGTAAATCCTGTCTAACTGCTATAGCCCAGTTAGACAGATTTGCGAACGTGACATTCACGTTGATGTTCTGTGTTGTGCTGTGATGTTGCGGATTGGTCATGGGGGATAGCCTGGTTGCAGTGGTAGTACAGTTTCGTTTTATATGTACATTTGATATTGCGGGGCGAGCGTCCGACATGTGGACTGCCGTCACTGCCTGTTTGTATTATTCTTTTGGGGCACGACCGGGTCGAGGTCGATGTACCCGATGTATATATATTTTACTTTCTGTACTAGGATTACCCCAAGGTGGGGTGCACGGATAGCCGGATTCTAAAGGGCAACGGGCCCGCATCTCATGGTGCTGAGACGGAGGGGGGCTTCACTCTAGAATTGGCGGGCTATCGCCGCACTCGTAGGGGGTACAGGTTGACCCAGGAGGGGTGCCCAAGTTACCGGATTCCGTGAAGTGCTGGGTGGTCCATTCACGTTGCTGAAGGGGGCTACCTCGCTTCAGGTTTTGGCGGGTAACTTGCCGCGCCCGTAGGGGTCTAGGATTTTTATTGCACAGGCTATCCACACGACCAGGGGAACGTCGGGTTTCAGTAGCGGCTCTATGAAACCCGGGGATTCCAGATATCTGTATTGTTCTGTGATGCTTATTACATTTCTGTGATGTTGCATTTTATCACGCCTTGAGCGAAATATTATATATTGATATATATACTAGTAGATGTTGTATATGTTTTGCATCCGCGCTAGTCCAGTCCCCGCTCTGTCGTTAGTTAACTAACCTAACAGGTAATGACGGGACCCAGTGGCGAATGCGGATGGCATATACGTACGTCATTATTTTCGTTCTTTATGGTGTGATCAATTGATGGGACTGCATTGATTCGGATCAATGCAAGCTAAAACAAACCTATTCTGATGTTGTTGGAACAATTTTTTCAAAAAGCTGTTATTGCAAGGACGTTCTCTTTTGTTTTGCACAGTGGTATTCGGTTATGAATATCCAGCACCTCAGTCGACGAGGCAAGGGTCGAGATCCCTTCACCGGGAGTGACCCCTTGGACAGAAGTTTGCGTCAGGGCAATAACTTCACTGTAGTCGTTTACTTTTGCTTTGCATCATGGTATTCAGTTGGAATATCCTGCACCTCAGCCGAGATCCCTTCACCGGGAGTGACCTCTTTAGCAAAGGTTTTCGCCACTATATTTTTATAAAAGCTATCCAGTTCCTTCAACGATATCAAGTTCATTACGTTAAAGGTTTTTCGCCAGAAACCATTCGTAGCCCTCCGTCGTTTCATATGGGTAGTCAATAGTATTCAAGCTGTGTTTGTTGGCCAAAGTCAAGGCACAGTATTTGGTAGCTGTTGGGTATTCATATGTAGCATAGATAGATGCGTTGGTTTGGGACAGTCGTACTACATTGTTGGCCAAAGTCAAGGGTATGTACGGGTGGGTTCAAATTAACCTGGAGAATGACGGGTAGAACTTGACATGTGACTTATGATTTGTTGGCCAAAGTCAAGGTCATAAGAGCATGGGGCAAAAATCACATCGGGAGTTTCTAAAGAAACTGAAACTTGCCAGATATGCGCATACCTTCTGGAGTGTGATAACGTGAGCGAAGTCCGTCACGTTATCATGCGATGATAGTTGGATCCCGATTCCCACTGATGAGTTGGTTTACTCCTCGGGTGATCCCGACTAATTCTTTTTTCAGGTTTAGGGAAGAATTTGACGTTACAGTGGGAGGTTTCCAGATTAGATAAATTGGTAACCATTCTGATCTAGGTTAGAGTGCACGTTGAGTGTTTCTTTTCTCTCTCTCTTTGGCAGCGACCGTTGACCCGACCTTAGACTATGACTCAGTGACCATATTGACCGAACCTTCTTATAAGACTGGCTTTTGGATTGTCAGAGTTGCGTACCTCATTGCCACTCCTACTTTTACCCTTTTCTCCAGGACACCCCGTATTACTATGAACGTCCACTTCCATTAGAAAAAACCATCGTATGGTTATATACGAACTCGAAGGAATTTATTCGAGAATGGTTTCCGGTTCTGGAGAAAACGGATATGACCATTCAGTTGTCTTTTCCTTTTACCTTCTCTCAGGTTGCGAGTACTCCTTAGTTTAGAAGATAGTACACCTATTACGCAAATTGGATAGTCTTTTTCCAAACCTTAGGCTGGTGCCGAACGGTAGGGAATGAAGAAAACCAATTACCATAACGATGGTGTACAGAAGGTATTAAGTAAAGACATATTAAGGGATTAGTAAGAGGGCAAAATAAATTGCGACTGCTATTCACGACCAAACCAAATATTTCATCGCCACTCCCACATCACCTTTGCATTTCTCCAGAACACTCCGTATCACTACGAAGATCCACAGTTTATTGGATACTCTATCGTATGGTTATATACGAACTCGAAAGGAACTTGTTCCAGTTCGGGGATGGATTCTGGTTCAGGAGAAATAGGAATAAGGTTTATTCGGTTGTCTTTTTTATCTTCACCTTCTCTCATTGCGAGTGTTCCTAGGATTAGGACAGTACACCCATTATGCTTATTGGACAGTCTTCTTCCAAACCATAGGCTGGTGCCGAAAGGTAGGGAAGGAAGAAAACCATTTGGCCAAAAGGGGTGTACATAAGGTAATGACTAAAGACATATGAAGGGATTTGGAGAGATGGCAAAGAAATATACGGTTATAGTTGTGAATCTGGATAATGGAAGAGGCATTACTAGGAATACCCGGATACCCCTACGAAACATTTCAATGTTTCAGTTTCATTGTGAACTGTTAAAAGAAAACTGATTTCCCAATTAGACACTTGCTCCAGGGTATGTATTTACCAGGTATGATTCTCACATCTGTATGGTTTTACAGATGATGAGTGGGAGTAAATTATTGAGAATTAGGTGATCATCCTCATTATATCGGAATTCGTTGTAATTGGTAATATTTGAGGAAGTCACCTGGGTTGTTTGCCGGACGGCGAATATTTGGTTTTGAATATCCGTTATAATGCACCAATTTCAAATTGATATATCTGTACGTCTATTTTTATAGAGTGAGATATACCTTTTTGAAATTATGTCGATGACATTTACTTATATCAGTGGATGGTTAGGAGGAGCATTAAACAACGGTGTAATTCTTCTTAACCATGAAAGGTTCCTAGGCACCCTATAGAGGTCTCACAAGGCATCAACCATGCCAATTTATAAAAAATATGGTGCCGAGAAACCCTAATACGGATCGTCGGCTAGAATCCTAGGCGAAAAACGAATCTAGTTAACAAATTAACTAAAGGAGAGAGGCTACAACCTTTGTAGATCCAGTTATCCACTTCCTTAGCTCCACGTGGTCATCCCCTCGCTGTCCATCTCGAATCTCGGACTCTCGCGACGGCTTCATCGGAGAAGTGAGCGGAATAGGTCGTCGGCTTCGTGCCGAAGATGATCTACGTCGAGGTTGCACAAGTTCAAGCTCCAACTTCACCAAGTTGTGAAACTTGTGAAGAAAACACCCAAAACAACTTGGCAAGAGGTAGAGGGTGAAGAAATAGGAGGTGGGTTCACTTTAGAATTGGATTTCACTCACTTTTGCTCAAGTTGCCATTGATGGCATCAAGCTTTTCTCTTGAAGATGAAGATGAAGAAGCAAATAGAATATGATAAGTATTGTGAAAAAGAATAATAAAATCAAATACTTATCATGTTCTAACCTAGGTTAAGTGTAGAGAATAAACCATGGTCACTTGGATGGGTTAGGGTTAAGCATGATGACAAGAATGGTTACAAAAGTCAAAGCTTCATGAAGCTTCAACTTAAAACAAAAAAGGCCACCATTCTTATCTTAATCCTTTTCAAATAAATAAATGAAAATGCAAAACCCTAATCAACACTTAACCATGGTTTAATTCTTTATACTTAACAACAAGATCATGTATCATCAAATATGATACAAATATGTGCACAAAAGTATATCACATATACTTCTTGCACATCAAGTGAGAAAATCCATATAAAGTGAACCAATACTAGTTAATGCAATGTAGTATATCAAATATATAATTATACATTAAATCATTAAATCAACACTTGATTTAACGATCCGGTCATATCGCATATAACCGACTAGTATCCAATGTATCGGCTTATCGAATCAATGATTCGATAACTAGGTCATATCGAATATAACCAATCGAAACATTTATCGCGAGAATGAAATGCGGTATCACATACACGCATTATTCTCGGTCCCGCACATATCTCATATGCGCTCCTATTTCGTTTCGCTTGAGCCAGGAAACCTCTGTGTAGGACTCTAAAGACTCGTCAATACGCCGGTAGCAGATGATGATCATATCAAGCACCCACAAGCCGCAAGCGGTCTGCTAAACGTAACGGCCATCCGGGTATTGAGCGATCAGAAGATCGACGAGCTAGCCTGCTCACACTCCTGTGAATCCAACTAGTAACACTTACCGTACAGTCCGGTCTGTTCGTCTGATACGTCGCATATCAAGTCTAGGGGTGGTAAACGTCAGACCCCAATAACCGATAAGTCATGCCGATGTGAGGCTCATAACGGGTCGAGAAACTACTGGCAACACTTACCAGCAAATCTCTGATCAGCCCTGGCCAGGGACTTCCCTGTTACGGCCAATCGAGCACAGCGCAACATCAACCCCCAATACCGGGAGAGACGAAACCCCTCCTATCGCTCATTGCCTCCATGTGACTCGGGACTGTACCCAAAGACCACCGTTTTGCACGCCCTCATGGACGTGGTAAGGTGGAGATCAAAGCACAGTGAGAATCACACAAGACTCTATGACGATCTCGGGTCTACAGACAAACCTGTACAAGTGTCACCTGAGAACTGCCATCTGACGTGAGGTATAATACCATCTGGGAGTTCTCGGCGAGTCCGTCCAGTGTACCCAGTCTCCACTGAGCACCCGTACACCATCTCTGATGTCAAACACCAATGGATATGGGATCATCCATCGCCCATCTCATGGGTCGAGAAGCGTATATGCTAGTCTACTCTGGTATATCGATGCCCCGTCTCGATACACCTACGACTAGGGACCTTGAAGGATGTACCTATGGACTATCATGTCCCCACTAGTATGATTTGCATCATAGTCCAGGTAGTCAAGTACACATCCTAAGGGCTTTACCAACATGTAACTATAAGACAGTTTAAAGAGACAAGTGTACATGTTAAGATAAAGAGCAACCAGATAGCATACTATCATATCGAGCAAGAAAGTCATCTCTATATATGTCCAAGCATCCAATATAATATACATCATCTGTACAATACTGGCCTCTAGGGCATACATACAACTAACAATCTCCCACTTGCACTAAGGCCAGCTGCTGTAGTATCGCATACCGAGCATCCCGAAGAGTCTCTCAAACTGTATCTGGGGAATGGCCTTCGTGAGTCGATCCGCCGTGTTGTTCTTCGTGTCAACCCTCCTGACCTCGATCTCCCGGCGATCAACTATCTCCCGGATCAGGTGATACCGCCTTAGAATATGCCTGGACCGCTGATGGGACCTGGGTTCCTTGGCCAAAGCCATCGCTCCATTGTTATCGCAATACAAAGGTATTGGATGCTCAATGGATGGAACCACTCCAAGTTCAGTAATGAACTTCTTGATCCAGACAGCCTCTTTGGCAGCATCGTTGGCAGCGATGTATTCAGCCTCCATCGTCGAGTCTGCCACGGTTTCCTGCTTGGAACTCTTCCAGCTAACCGCCCCTCCGTAAAGGGTAAAAACAAAGCCCGACTGCGACTTAGAGTCGTCCTTATCACTCTGGAAGCTCGAATCGGTAAAGGACTCCACTTGGAGTTCTCCGTTACCATACACCAAGAACATATCTCTAGTCCTTCGTAAGTACTTGAGAATGCTCTTCACAGCTGTCCAGTGACCCTCTCCAGGATCAGCTTGATACCTGCTCACTATACTTAGTGAGTATGCTACATCGGGTCTGGTACATAGCATCGCATACATGATAGAGCCTACTGCCGAAGCATAGGGTATCCCTTGCATGCGAGCTCTCTCCAAATCAGTCTTGGGAGACATCTCTTTGGAGAGAGTGACTCCAGAGATCGTGGGCAAGTTCCCACGCTTGGACTCTTCCATACTAAACCTCTTTAGTATGGTGTCAATGTACCTGGATTGGGACAATCCCAAAATCCGTTTGGATCTATCTCTATAGATCCTAATTCCCAATATGCAGGAGGCATCACCAAGATCTTTCATTGAGAATCTTTGTGATAAGAAGAGTTTGACCGATTGCAGCATAGGAATATCATTTCCTATCAAGAGTATGTCGTCCACGTACAATACGAGGAAGACAACCTTACTCTCTGCCACCTTCTTGTAGATACAAGGTTCATCTGGGTTTTTGACGAAATCAAACTCTTTGATAACGACGTCAAAGCAGATGTTCCAACTCCGCGATGCTTGCTTTAATCCATAAATGGATTTAAGCAGCTTGCACACCTTCCCGCTGCTCCCACTGTCTACGAAGCCCTCTGGCTGAGTCATGTACACGCACTCTTCTAAATCACCATTTAGAAAGGCGGTCTTAACATCCATTTGCCAGATTTCGTAATCATGATAAGCAGCGATGGCAAGCATGATCCGGATGGATTTAAGCATAGCCACTGGAGAAAAGGTCTCGTCATAGTCCACACCTGGTCTTTGACGAAAACCCTTTGCTACAAGTCTAGCTTTGAAAGTCTCCACTTTCCCATCTACACCAAGTTTCTTCTTGAAGATCCATTTGCTCCCAATGGGTTTTACCCCTTCAGGAGCAACGTCCAAAGTCCATACTTTGTTGGTGTACATGGATTCCATCTCGGACCGCATAGCATCCAGCCATTTCACTGAGTCCCCACTCGTGATGGCCTGCTCGAAGTTAGTTGGGTCATCATCCTCCATGATGCAATCCTCGCTCCCACCATCCATGAGAAAACCGTAGTATCTCTCAGGTTGGCGAGGAACCCTACTAGATCGGCGGAGAGGCTGAGGTTCGTCGGGAGCTACTGAATCCTCTGGTTCCACTAAATCTTCAGTTTGAGTTTGTGTAGCCGGAATTTCTTCCAGTTCTACCTTATCGCCACTAATTTCCTTTGCAAGAAATTCCTTTTCCAAAAAGGTGGCATGGCGAGAAACAAACACTTTTTGTTCCTCTGTATGGTAGAAAAGATATCCATGTGAATGTTTGGGATATCCCACAAACTTGCATAGAACTGACCGTGCCTCGAGTTTGTCCGGATTTTGCCTTTTGACATAGGCCGGGCAACCCCATATCTTAACTCGTTTAAGACATGGTCTCTTCCCACTCCATATCTCATATGGTGTGGTAGGTACAGATTTAGATGGAACTTGATTCAATAGGTATGCTGCTGCCTCCAGCGCATAACCCCAGAAGGAAATAGGTAACTCAGCTGTGCTCATCATAGAGCGCACCATATCTAATAGGGTGCGGTTCTTCCGTTCTGATACACCGTTGTGCTGTGGTGTATATGGAGGAGTCAGCTGAGAGAGAATCCCATTCTCTTTTAGGAAGTCCAGGAATTCATTGCTTAAGTATTCTCCTCCTCGATCAGATCGTAGGATTTTAATACTTTTTCCGGTTTGGTTCTCAACTTCTTGTTTATATTCCCTAAATTTCTCAAAAGCTTCTGATTTGTGTTTCATCAGGAACACATATCTGAATCTAGAGAGATCGTCAGTGAATGTAATGAAGTACGAAGAACCATCCATGGTATGTGTAGACATGGGACCGCATACATCACTATGTATCAGTCCCAAGAGTTCGGTAACTCTTTCTCCGTGTCCCGTAAACGGAGTCTTGGTCATCTTGCCTTTGAGACATGACTGGCAAGTGTCATAAGATGAAAATTCAAACGGATTTAAATATCCATCTTTATGCAACTTAGCTAGTCGTGTCGCATTGATGTGACCCAGTCTACAATGCCACAAGAAGGATTCGTTGAGTTCAGAACTCTTCCTCTTGTGTGTGTTTGTTATGCTCAGAATTGTTGATTGATTTAGAACATAAATGCCATTGCATAACGTGCCTGATCCAACCAACTTTTGGTTACGGAAAATGTTCATAACATTGTCCTGTAATACAAAATTATATCCCTCTTTACTCAACAAAGAAACCGATATAATGTTGCATATCAGGTTCGGCATGTAATAGCATTCGTTCAGAACCAATGTATTACCGGTTGGTAATACAAGGTGATATTCTCCGACAGTCTTAGCTGCAACAATTGCACCATTTCCAACTCTAATGTCTTTATCACCTTCTCCAAGTTCTCTTCCTTTTCTAAGCCCATGTAACTGATTACATATATGGGATCCTGACCCGATATCTAATACCCAGGACGTAGAGCAAATGGAGAAACAGTTCTCAGTAACGAACACACCCGAAGAAAATGCATCAACATGTACTTTCTTCATTCGAGTGGCATGGGAATCCTGGTATTCCCCTATATCCTGTTCATTCCTATAACTCTTATAAGAAAGAACGGAACCAACGTTCCCCAGCACAGTATAACATGCGGGTTCGGTCAATACATCCATATTATTATCTTCATTAGGGCATGAAATGGTCGCTACCTGGAGAGAGAGAGAAGAAAACTCTTTAGCGTATGCTCGTGCAAGATCAGATTGGTTATTATCTTATCTAATCAGGATGGCTCCCACTGGTTTTTATCAAATCTTCCTTCAAACCCTAAAAGGAAAGACTAGCCGGGATTAATTACACACTACAAGTTCGCCAATCTTTCAGCCAGGCCAGTGTCGGTACTTTGAGGGAGGTCCCCCGTGCTTTCGCACGAACCTAATTAATGTAAACCTCGTTTTCCCAGAGGCGTAACCCCGTTGACACCTTTCTAGACACCTACTTGATCGGCTAATCGTAATGTGCAAAACTCTCCCAGGAGTAACTCTTACTCGCAGTGGGTATCGGGATCCAACTATCTCATAGAAGGTATGCAATCTCATTGCAAATTTCAACACTTGAAATTCCTGATAATATTTTGCCCCTAGTGTCCTATGACCTTGACAAAGGCCAACAAATCACAGGATGCTAGTCAAGTTCAACCCGTCATTTCTTGATTGAATCAAACCCACCCGCACGACCCTTGACAAAGGCCAACAAGGTCGTACGACTACCCTGAAACAATCTGCATCACATGCATAAGCAGATAAGCACTATTTAGCTACCGCACACTACGCCTTGACAAAGGCCAACAAACGCAGCACGAATACTAAACAGTTCTAATCTGAAATGACGGAGGGCTACGGTAGGTTTTTCCGAAAACCTATTGCGTAATGAACTTGATATCGTTGTAGAATCAAATGAAGTTTTGTAATGGATTGATTTTGAGGCTTTTCTAGTTTTGCTAAAGGGGTCACTCCCGGTGAAGGGATCGTCGGCCCTTTTCTCGTCGAATGAGGTGCGGGATATATCATATATATCACTGTGCAAAGCAAAAACCTCTTAAAAGCAATCAAAAACCAAACCGAGTGTGTAGCATCTGCCAGTTATTGCTAAAGGAGTCACTCCCGGTGAAGGGATCTCGGTCCTTTCCTCATCGAATAAGGTGCAGGTTATATCACATATACCGCTGTGCAAAGCAAGAACTGTAGCTACCTGTTTTATTTTGAAATTCGATTCTACAACATCTTAGGTTTCTTTTATTTCATTAATCTCATTAATGAAGTCCCATCATTTAAATACCTAAACATCACAGATAGATATGACGTACACTTATGCCATCCGCATTCGCCTCGATGTCCCCTCGTGCACCGTTAGGTTAGGTAACTAACGGAAGAGCGGGGCAGGGCTAGCGCGGGTGTAAAACATAAGTAACGTCTATATAATATATCATATATACTATATACTATATCCATCACAGAATCACATCACAGATATCGCAGCAGAATAAACATATGAAATATTGGATATACTAGGACGTCCGTGTTTTCAATACGAGCCAGTATAAAACACGGATTCCACGGTCGTGATGAATAGCCAATCCCACATCCCTAGACCCCTATGAGAGCGGCAAGCAACCCTGCCAATTCTAGGGTTAGGAGACCCGGACTCGACTCCTCGAGTTGGTCTCCCACTGGACCCCAGAACCCGGTTACTTGTGCTCCCCTCCTTGGGTCTATCCTAATGCGGAAAAGTAAATAATATACAAAGGGTGACAACTTCCGCTACCTGGAAGTGCCCCAAATAAAAGAATATTACATACAAGTTTTTACATGAATGAAAATGAAAAACACTCATCTCACATAAAAAACCCCGGCTATTCGAACACAACGATCCAATATAACATATCCATCAACACATAACATCACATGTCATCAACGTAAGTAAATATGCGCATCCCAATTGTCGTTGACATATAGCAACGAAACCGGCGATATCACATATTACACTTACGGTCATAGAAAACAAAGTGTAAAACTACAACAATTGGAATCCGCAACTTCTTTAGACATCGCATGCCTAATCAAATGAAATACTTAGACATCATATGCCTAACAGTTATAAACCCCGCATTTTAGTCTCATTATCGAAAACTCTTTTCAATATCAAGTGAAACTAAACCGCTAGATTTATAACATTCATTCAGTTATCTCATAACTGTTTGTGAATTCCAATTATTGTATCACATTCCAGATAAACAGAAAACGTTAAACTTTCCGATCGAACAGTCGAATACCCAAGTTTTCCCGATACAGCTCAACACATGAAATAAGTCTAACAACATTCAGTTCGTGCCTCAGTACCAACGGTCCAGCCGTAGAAGGGTCAAGCCAACGCCTCACATGTGGCACGCCGTACTGCCCCAAACCCGAAGGTTCAAAGGGCAGTTCAAGACGGTCACATAATCGAGTTAAGGTTTGTTGTCTTCTAGAGGGTCCATCGCGTTACTTGCACTACTTAGAACGTCGTTAAACTACGGAAAAATCCAACACTTGGAAATTTCCCGACAGGGAAAAAGTTGGGTATTTATATCCGGTCGAACTTTTTAAGATATTCTAAAATTATCCGGAAATACACAAAGACGAAATTTGATAATCCGGTCGAAACACCGAGTCCCCAAAACAACCCAGAAAATTCAACTCTTGAAAAAATATTAAAAATTCCCAGGAAAATCACCACTGGAAACTAAGAGTTACTGTGCAAAAAACTTTACATACTGTGGCCGTACGGCCGCGGAACCGCCGCATGAGCCTTGCTCATGCCGCGGAACCGCGGTGATATAGTGGAATTAGACTCACGAATTTTACAGTAAACCTTAGAATTTCCTGCTAATTTTTATGCATATTTTTAATATCGAAAAACTCCAGATTTTGGAAAAAGTCCAGAGAGCATGTTTGTGTTAGGGTTTCGGGTTTGAAACTTCGTCTAGACTTCGCCTAAGGCTTTAGCTAGGCTCTGATACCAATGAAAGGTTCCTAGGCACCCTATAGAGGTCTCACAAGGCATCAACCATGCCAATTTATAAAAAATATGGTGCCGAGAAACCCTAATACGGATCGTCGGCTAGAATCCTAGGCGAAAAACGAATCTAGTTAACAAATTAACTAAAGGAGAGAGGCTACAACCTTTGTAGATCCGGTTATCCACTTCCTTAGCTCCACGTGGTCATCCCCTCGCTGTCCATCTCGAATCTCGGACTCTCGCAACGGCTTCATCGGAGAAGTGAGCGGAATAGGTCGTCGGCTTCGTGCCGAAGATGATCTACGTCGAGGTTGCACAAGTTCAAGCTCCAACTTCACCAAGTTGTGAAACTTGTGAAGAAAACACCCAAAACAACTTGGCAAGAGGTAGAGGGTGAAGAAATAGGAGGTGGGTTCACTTTAGAATTGGATTTCACTCACTTTTGCTCAAGTTGCCATTGATGGCATCAAGCTTTTCTCTTGAAGATGAAGATGAAGAAGCAAATAGAATATGATAAGTATTGTGAAAAAGAATAATAAAATCAAATACTTATCATGTTCTAACCTAGGTTAAGTGTAGAGAATAAACCATGGTCACTTGGATGGGTTAGGGCTAAGCATGATGACAAGAATGGTTACAAAAGTCAAAGTTTCATGAAGCTTCAACATAAAACAAAAAAGGCCACCATTCTTATCTTAATCCTTTTCAAATAAATAAATAAATAAATAAATGAAAATGCAAAACCCTAATCAACACTTAACCATGGTTTAATTCTTTATACTTAACAACAAGATCATGTATCATCAAACATGATACAAATATGTGCACAAAAGTATATCACATATACTTCTTGCACATCAAGTGAGAAAATCCATATAAAGTGAACCAATACTAGTTAATGCAATGTAGTATATCAAATATATAATTATACATTAAATCATTAAATCAACACTTGATTTAACGATCCGGTCATATCGTATATAACCGACTAGTATCCAATGTATCGGCTTATCGAATCAATGATTCGATAACTAGGTCATATCGAATATAACCAATCGAAACATTTATCGCGAGAATGAAATGCGGTATCACATGCACGCATTATTCTCGGTCCCGCACATATCTCATATGCGCTCCTATTTCGTTTCGCTTGAGCCAGGAAACCTCTGTGTAGGACTCTAAAGACTCGTCAATACGCCGGTAGCAGATGATGATCATATCAAGCACCCACAAGCCGCAAGCGGTCTGCTAAACGTAACGGCCATCCAGGTATTGAGCGATCAGAAGATCGACGAGCTAGCCCGCTCACACTCCTGTGAATCCAACTAGTAACACTTACCGTACAGTCCGGTCTGTTCGTCTGATACGTCGCATATCAAGTCTAGGGATGGTAAACGTCAGACCCCAATAACCGATAAGTCGTGCCGATGTGAGGCTCATAACGGGTCGAGAAACTACTGGTAACACTTACCAGCAAATCTCTGATCAGCCCTGGCCAGGGACTTCTCTGTTACGGCCAATCGAGCACAGCGCAACATCAACAATACCGGGAGAGACGAAACCCCTCCTATCGCTCATTGCCTCCATGTGACTCGGGACTGTACCCAAAGACCACCGTTTTGCACGCCCTCATGGACATGGTAAGGTGGAGATCAAAGCACAGTGGGAATCACACAAGACTCTATGACGATCTCGGGTCTACAGACTAACCTGTACAAGTGTCACCTGAGAACTGCCATCTGACGTGAGGTATAATACCATCTGGGAGTTCTCGGCGAGTCCGTCCAGTGTACCCAGTCTCCACTGAGCACCCGTACACCATCTCTGATGTCAAACACCAATGGATATGGGATCATCCATCGCCCATCTCATGGGTCGAGAAGCGTATACGCTAGTCTACTCTGGTATATCGATGCCCCGTCTCGATACACCCACAACTAGAGACCTTGAAGGATGTACCTATGGACTATCATGTCCCCACTAGTATGATCTGCATCATAGTCCAGGTAGTCAAGTACATATCCTAAGGGCTTTACCAACATGTAACTATAAGACAGTTTAAAGAGACAAGTGTACATGTTAAGATAAAGAGCAACCAGATAGCATACTATCATATCGAGCAAGAAAGTCATCTCTATATATGTCCAAGCATCCAATATAATATACATCATCTGTACAATACTGGCCTCTAGGGCATACATACAACTAACAAACCATAAGTACAGTTTTCAACCTACGACACACAGGGAATGAGTTGTTAGACTCAGAGGACTTATACAGGGGATTGTATGCTGTCCAGTGTCCATTAGGACAGAGGGGTTAGTCCTTGTACTATATTCAGTTTACTTATGACTTCTCTAGTTCTTAGACAAGTGTTTCGTAGAAACACAAGGTCTGAGTTTTGAGAAGTTATAGGTATAAGAATAGAGTAGAGAACCAGGTGTTGCAAGTATCGGGATTCTTCAAGATGATCGAAGATGTAGATACTTGTGTATGGTATTCAGTTGATAGTAATGATTAAGAGAACTTGCTTCTCTTTCAGGTTACTCATAATTGGAAGCATTCCTAAGTTGGGTAACGCTGATCGGCCCTCCTTCCATTTAGATGACATGCACTGGAGACAGCTGCATGATTTGAATCTGGTTCAATTAAATCAGTGCCTCTGTTTCTATATTGGATATAGAACAGTTCATATCTTAACGATGTTAAGGTACGGGGAGTTGTCCGGCTTATGCTTAAAACCAGACTCTGGATAACTCAAGGCACGTTTCTGTAATTGCTGTTTGTGGGTTGACCCAGGCTATGACGAGGGTTGACTTTCTACCATCTGGAAGATCAATAGTAATATTGTTCTTGACTCGCCACAATTTTAAAAGAAATGGATTTTTTCAGATAACAGTAGTGGGAGTATGGTAGAACTGGAAGTGTTTCCAGAACCGCAAACGATTACGGAAAATTTGATAGGAACCTAAAGATTCAATCTGATTTGACATTCCATTGGCCACTCCGCAGATATTGTGGGTAACCTCAGGCACCCGAGAGGTACTCCGGTAGCCTCAAGGACGGTGACAGGGAGGTTCTTGTTTATCCAGACTTGCAATTGCTGTTGTTCCAGGCTGTGAGACCCGGCAGGAGGATGAGTATAGCGTCGTTCTGAACTAGCTTTAGAAGTGTACGTCTATATGACTCTGCCAGAAGGTTGTCGTAGTCAGTGGGAGCAGCGAAAGCATTGGTGGACAAGTGGCTTATGTCTATTTGTAGACTAAACCAGATATAGCGGAGATAGATCATCTATTTCTGATGTGACAGTCATAGGCTTGACTTCATCAGAATAGGGGATGGATCTGTTAAGAAGGTAGTAGGGTGTGATGTCCTGGTATTTGGATGATATACACAGAGTAGGAAGTGAAGTTCCTATACTACGATCGGTTATACTTTGGTCGTCACACAGTGGTTTCTCCACATGGGACTTGGATATAATATCAAGACATTCTGGTTACTGGATCTATGGTTTTAGATCTAGATTTAGGTAGTATCCCAATCTGGGTACTTAGACAGCATTCTAAAGGTGCTTTAGAATGGACGACTCCTGGCACGATAGTGTACCTGCAGGTGATGGAGTCACCCTCTCTAAAAGTGTCTTACAGACTAAAGGGGAGAGGGATGCGCATGATTGGCATATCACTTGCTTAAGCAATTGAGTCAATCATGAGATGTCAATTACCACACCAGATGTTATTTTTGCAGTAGATGCAATAAGCCGATATTGATCCAATCCTGCAGAAACATTCGGAAGCAGTTTTAGAACATAAGTGGATGTTCTAGGGATGTGATAACGATAACCTCTTTTAGGAGACAGTTATCATTCCAGGCTTCCAAGGTAACCTGGACGGCAGAGTGGCTGTCAGAGTTGTAGTTTTCCCTCTGACGTGTTAGTGTATATGCCCTAGAGGCCATTACTGTATCATACTAGTAAGTATATTACTTGATGGAAGCTTGGGATATTCACAGTTGTATAGACAATCTTGCTCGATATAGTAGTATGCTACTTGGTTTGTCTCTGCTTTAATGTGTACATGTGTGTTTCTTTATTATATCACCTATACGCATTAGTAGAGCCCTTAGGATCTTTGCTTGATTACCGGCGTTGTGATGGCGATCACACTCGTGGGGGCTGGGTAATCCACAAGCACATCCTTATACACGTCCCTAGTCGTGGGATTATCGAGATAGGGCATCGATACTCCGGAGTAGACTAGTGTATGCGCTTCTCATCCCAGCACGGGAGACGGTCTGTCCCACAGCCGTCAGTACGTCGTACTTGAGATAGTATGCGGGTGCTCGTTAGGTTACGAGTACACTGGACAGGACTCGTCGGGAACTGATGGTTGGTATTATACCTATCGTCAGTTATCAGTTCCCAGGTGACATGAGTACAGCTTAGTCCGCTGACTTGACATTATCACTTCGCCTCGAGTGTGTTCCCACTGTTCTTTGATTACTACCCTACCACGGCTCTACTGAGTCGTGCAAACAGGTAGTAGTTGGGTGCAGTCCCGAAGCACTTGGAGGCAGTGACGGTTAGACAGTATTCGTCTCTCCCGGTATTAGGGGTTGACATCGCGCTGTGTCTAGGAGAGCCATTACACGAGTAGTCCCTGGCCAGGGCAAGCGAGATATACTGGTAGGTTTCCAGTGTTATCTCAGGGTGTAATGGGCTTCACTCCGACACGACTTGTACCGCTATTAGGGGACTGACGTTCACCGCCCCCCTAGGCCCACCATGCGATGTATCACACGAACAGACCGGACTGTACGGAGATTGTCACATACAGGCTCAGTAGGAGTTCGGATGGGTTTACCTCATCGGCCTTCTTATCGACATCTACCTGGGGACTGTTACGTACAGCCAGTGCCGCTTGCGGTCTGTGGTTAAACCCACTGCCAGCGTAGTGTCGAGTCTTTAGAGTCCCACACAGAGAGTTTCCCTGCATTGAGCGAAACGTGTAGAGGCCGTATGGTTTTACGGCAGGGCTACGATCACTTACGTGCACTTGTATGCGTATGCTGTTCGAGCAGGCAATACTAGTGGGCTTTGGTTTAAGCCAGATCCTAGTATTGCATAGATGGATTTGATTTGTCTTCTGTGCATTCGCATTCTACGGAATGCGGATGCGGGTGTGTATGCACAGTTTTGAGGAGTGATGAAGGAGGAGGTGCCCCATTAGGGTTTTGGCAGTTGGTTCGGCCAAAACCGTAATGTGGCACACTCATTAGGGTTTTGACAGTTTGTTTGGTCAAAACCGTTATGAGCCGGAGACATTGTTTACTAATCCTTTTAGTGATAGATTTGTGATGGCTAATTGCATTGACCATTTGACCACTTGGATCTCTCTTGACTTTGTTGACCCGTTGACCGTGTTGACCCTTGACCTTCAAGAGAGATCCACACTCTTCTTTCATTTTCTTTTTATTTCTTGTGTTATGATAATGGTCAATTCAATGTGCCATCAACTTCTATCATGATAGGATTAGTAATGATGATTTTGTGTATTATTGGAACCATGGTTCATTTTCATTTTGGCTTAATCTTTTCATTATTCTCTTCTCATTCTCTCTTGAAGTGAGAAGAAAAAGAAAAGCTCCATGGTGCTAAGTTTCTCCTTCTTCTTCCTCCTCTTGATCTCATCTTTTGATCTCATGTGTTGAGAGAAAAAGATCCCACAAAGACAAACACATCCATACATCTCCTCTACACAACCTAGGGCTTCTAGACTAGCAATATCTTTGCCCTAGTTACCTCGGTTCGAGGTGGAGCTCGGTGTACATCTCTCGGGTGGATCGTCTTCGACTCAAGGAGGCCGCGGAGGTGACCAAAGTTCGGATCAACCCTCGGAGCAAGTAAGGAGAAGAACAACAAGAAGAGAAGGAGATCAAGTTTAGGTATAACCCCTAACCGAGTAGATAAATCTCTAGTTAGGATGCTAGTATGTCGTTTAGTAAAGATCCGGCTTTTACGGTCCATGTTACCAAGTCCAGAAAAAATTTTGTTTTACCGTTTCCGCAACCCCGAAAGTACCGGGAGAGGTAACGTGGACCTAACAGTGGTATCAGAGCCTAACTAAACACACCCTACCATGTTAGCAAGGTATTTAGAATGTCGACCGAACGAAAAAACCGAAAAACACCCCGGAAACCCTGAGTTTCTGCCGATTTTTTTTTCTGCTCAAAAAATAATAAATCATGTCTTAAAAATCGGCTCAGGCTTTTCTTAGAACAGGCAAGAAAAATGATCGCACAAGTCGACCAACTCACCGCGGTTCCGCGGCAGATGCTTGCTTCTGCCGCGGAACCGCGGCCGAGTTGACTCGGCCGTGGATCATTTTTGTTGCAGTTTGTTTCTGGTGAGTTTTTGGGATTTTTGGTATATGACTTTTCTGCCCAGATTTTCCAGAAAGCAAAATTTGTTTTTAGGGCTCAAAAATCCGTATTTTTGGTCGATGTTCTGTAGACTTTGGCTAATGGTTATATCTGTAATGTTATATGTGTATTGAACGTCTACTAATCGCTATACGTCGATTAGTGGGGGTTATACATATCTGTGATCTGTGTTGTTGATGGTATGTGTATATGAACTCGTTGGATTGTCGCGGATGAATAGCCGGGGTGGATGTGAGATGAGAGTTTCTTTTTCTTTCATTCATGTAATAAATTTGTAAATTGATGTAATATTATTTGTATGACCGCACAACCGGGTCGGGGTTGTAGCCGTCATTGTATAATTCTTTTTACTGTTTTTGCTTCTAGGATAGACCCATGGAGGGGGTGCACAAACTACCGGGTATCTCGAAGTGCCGAGTGGCCTACTCACGGCGTTGAGGGAGGTTGCTTCGTTTCGGGTACTTGGCGGGTAGTTTGCCGCACCCGTAGGGGTCTTGGATGGGGTTTTTGGCTATTCATCACGACCGTGTAATCCGTTTTTCGTTGCAGGCTCGAACGAATCGCGGGTTCCTAGTATATCCAAAGTGTTCATCTGTGATCTGGATTGGCTATCATTGCTATATATCTATATATAATAACTATTTAGGCGTTGCTTGTGTTTTACAGCCGCGCTAGCCCAGCCCCCGCTCTGTCGTTAGTTAAGTAACCTAACGAGTGATGACGGGGCCCCGTGGCGAATGCGAATGGCATAAGCGTACGTCATATTTTGGTTGTTTTCTGCAATGGTAGGATTTATATGATGGGACGCATTAAAAGAACTAATGCAAGAAAATAAACCTAAAAGACGTTGTTGGAACAATTTTTCAAAAAGGCTGTTATTGCAAGGACGTTCACTTTTGTTTTGCATCGAGGTATTCGGTTATGAATGCCCAGCACCTCATTCGACGAGGCAAGGGCCGAGATCCCCTCATCGGGAGTGACCCCTTGGAAAAAAGTTTGCGTCAGGGTAATAACTTCACTATAGTCGATTAATTCTTGTTTTGCATCGAGGTATTCAGTTTGGAATATCCTGCACCTCATTCGACGAGGAAAGAGCCGAGATCCCTTCACAGGGAGTGACCTCTTTAGCAAAAGATTTTCGCCACTATATTTTCAAAAAGTGTATCACGTTCCTTCAACGATATCAAGTTCATTACGTTAACGGGTTTTCGCCAAAACCCAGCCGTAGCCCTCCATCATTTCTTATAAGTTATACTTAGTATTCGTGCTGCGTTTGTTGACTGTGTCAAGGCGTAGTGAACGGTAGCTGAGTATTGCTTATCTGCTGGATACAATGTGATTGGTTAGGACAGTCGTATAACCTTGTTGACTGTGTCAAGGGTTATGCGGGTGGGTTTAATGCAATCAAGATAATGACGGGTTGAACTTGAGTAGGACCCTTTGATTTGTTGACTGTGTCAAGGTCACTTGGGTCCTAGGGGCAAAAACCACATCGGGAGTTTCAAAAGTACTGAAACTTGCTAGTGTTGTATACCATTTGGAGTGTGATGATTCTGGTAGGATTCCTTCAGTTTTGTCACGCGATGATATTTTGATCCCGATCCTACTGTGAGTATATGCTACTCCTCGGGAATTTTCTCGCTTAACGATCAATGCTATAAACCAAGTAGGTGTCTAGAAAGGTGTTAGCGGGGCTACGCACACAGGGAAAAGAGGTTACTTAATTAAGGAACTTCGCGAAAGCGTTGGAAAACCTCCCTCGAAGTACCGACACTGGCCTGGCTGAACGGTTAAGCAAGTATTGTACGGTGAGATTGATCCCGACTAATTCTTCCTTTATGGTTTGAGGAGGGATTCGAGAGACAGTGGGAGCCATCCTGTTTAGATAAATTAAAAACCAATCTAAACTTGCAAGAGCGCACGCTAAGTGTTTCTTTTCTCTCTCTCCAGGTAGCAACCATTTCACGCCCTAATCAAGATAATAAAATGTATCGCTTGACCGATCCGAATTCTTATTCGGGGCTGGGGAACATTGGTTCGGCTCTAACTTGTGACAACAGTCATAAGTATGAGCAAGGGAAAGGGGATTGTATGGATTCCAAGGATACCCAGTTGAAGAAGAAGTATGGTTTTGCATCTACTTCAGGTGTTCTTGTAATTGAGAACTGTTTTACGGTCAGCCCTACCTCCTGGGTACTCGATACCGGATCAGGATCTCATATCTGTAATTTATTACAGGGACTGAGAAAAAGTAGGAAAGTTGTACCGGGTGATATGTCGCTCAGAGTAGCGAACGGAGCACAAGTTAATGCGGCAGCCGTCGGTGAATATCACCTAGTATTGCCAAATAGCAAGACTATGATTTTGAACGATTGCTACTATGTACCCTCCATGGTTTGCAACATCATATCAGTTTCTTTACTCGATAAAGATGGATCTAACTTTGTTCTTGATAGAAATATCATAAACATTTACCTCCATAAGGTACTGGTTGCAGAGGGTACACTGTGTAATGGTATCTACGTTCTAAATCAGAATACAGTTCTCAATGTACAAAGCACACGCAAGAGGAAGAATTCAGATACGAATGAATCCTACTTGTGGCATTGTAGACTTGGTCATATCGGAGAGAAAAGACTGAGTAAGTTGCATAAAGATGGACTCTTGGATGCGTTCGAGTTTTCATCTTATGAAACTTGTCAGTCTTGTCTCAAAGGGAAGATGACCAAATCTCCGTTCACCGGACATGGAGAAAGAGCAGCAGAGCTCTTAGGACTCGTACACAGTGATGTATGTGGTCCGCTGTCTATACATGCAAGGGGTGGGTTCTCGTACTTCATCACATTCACTGACGATCTCTCTAGATTCGGATATGTGTATCTGATGAGACACAAATCTGAAGCTTTTGAGAAATTCAAGGAATTCAGAAACGAAGTAGAGAACCAGACTGGCAAAAGTATCAAGATCCTCCGGTCTGATAGAGGAGGGGAGTACTTAAGCAGGGAATTCCTAGATTACTTAAAAGAGAATGGTATTCTCTCTCAGCTTACTCCTCCTTATACACCACAGCACAACGGTGTTTCGGAGCGGAGGAATCGTACCCTATTGGATATGGTTCGCTCCATGATGAGTAGTGCTGAGTTACCTCTTTCATTCTGGGGATATGCACTTCTAACTGCAGCACATCTATTGAATCAAGTTCCATCCAAATCCGTGCCTAAGACTCCGTATGAAATATGGAGTGGTAAGAGTTTGTATCTTAAACGTATTAAGATTTGGGGTTGCCCAGCTTATGTCAAAAAGCAGAACCCAGACAAACTTGAGGCACGGGCAGTTTTGTGTAAGTTTGTGGGATACCCAAAAGATTCAAGTGGGTATCTATTCTACCATTCAGAGGAACAGAAGATAATTGTTTCAAGAAATGCCACATTTTTGGAAAAAGAATTTCTTGTTAAAAATATTAGTGGCAGCACGGTAGAACTGGATGAAATTCCAGAAACACAAGCTTTAACAAAAGATTTGGTGGAACCGCTAGATTCAGTTACAACCAACGAACCTCAGCCACTCCGCAGATCTGGTAGGATTTCTCATCCGCCCGAGAGATACTACGGTTTTCTCATAGACGGGGATCGAGAGGATTGCATCTTGGAAGAAGATGACCCTACCAGTTCAGGCAAGCCATTATCAGTAGGGACTCTGATAAGTGGCAGGAAGCAATGCAATCCGAAATGGAGTCCATGTACGCCAATAAAGTGTGGACCTTGGATATTGCTCCACCTGGGGTAAAACCCGTTGGATGCAAATGGATCTACAAAAGGAAACTTGGTGTAGATGGGCAGGTGGAAACCTATAAGGCTAGACTCGTTGCAAAAGGTTTTCGTCAAAGACCTGGCTTAGACTATGACGAAACTTTTTCTCCGGTGGCTATGCTCAAATCCATTCGGATCCTACTTGCCATTGCTGTTAGTTATATGTATGCCCTAGAGGCCATTACTGTACATAGGATGTATATTGTAGTGGATGCTGGGACATATATAGGGAGGACTTTCTTGCTCGACATGATAGTATGCTATCTGGTTGCTCTTTACCTTAACGTGTATACTGATTATCTCTCTGTTACATGTTGGTAAAGCCCTTAGGATGTGTGCTTGACTACCTGGACTATGATGCGGATCATACTAGTGGGGACATGGTAGTCCATAAGTACATCCTTCAAAGTCCCTAGTTGTGGGTGTATCGAGACGGGGCATCGATATACCAGAGTAGACTAGCGTATACCTTCTCGACCCATACAGATGGGCGATGGATGTGTTAGTTGTATGTATGCCCTAGAGGCCAGTATTGTACAGATTATGTATATTATATTAGATGCTTGGACATATATAGAGATGACTTTCTTGCTCGACATGATAATATGCTATCTGGTTGCTCTTTATCTTAACATGTACACTAGTCTCTTTATACTGTTTTATAGTTACATGTTGGTAAAGCCCTTAGGACTTGTACTTGACTACCTGGACTATGATGCAGATCATACTAGTGGGGATATGGTAGTCCATAAGTACATCCTTCAAGGTCCCTAGTCGTGGGTGTATCGAGACGGGGCATCGATATACCAGAGTAGACTAGCGTATACGCTTCTCGACCCATGTGATGGGCGATGGATGATCCCATATCCATTGGTGTTTGACATCAGAGATGGTATACGGGTGCTCAGTGGAGACTGGGTACACTGGACGGACTCGCCGAGAACCCCCAGATGGTATTATACCTCACGTCAGATGGCAGTTCTCAGGTGACACTTGTACAGGTTAGTCTGTAGACCCGAGATCGTCATAGAGTCTTGTGTGATTCCCACTGTGCTTTGATCTCCACCTTACCACGTCCATGAGGGCGTGCAAAACGGTGGTCTTTGGGCGCAGTCCCGAGTCACATGGAGGCAATGAGCGATAGGAGGGGTTTCGTCTCTCCCGGTATTGGGGGTTGATGTTGCGCAGTGCTCGATTGGCCGTAGCAGGGAAGTCCCTGGCCAGGGCTGATCAGAGATTTGCTGGTAAGTGTTACCAGTAGTTTCTCGACCCGTTATGAGCCTCACATCGGCACGACTTATCGGGTTATTGGGGTCTGACGTATACCACCCCTAGACTTGATATGCGATGTATCAGACGAAGAGACCGGACTGTATGGTAAGTGTTACTGGTCGGATTCGCAGGAGTGTGAGCGGGCTAGCTCGTCGATCTTCTGATCGCTCAATACCCGGGTGGCCGTTACGTTTAGCAGACCGCTTGCGGCTTGTGGGTGCTTGATATGATCATCATCTGCTACCGGCGTATTGACGAGTCTTTAGAGTCCTACACAGAGGTTTCCTGGCTCAAGCGAAACGAAATAGGAGCGCATATGAGATATGTGCAGGACCGAGAATAATGCGTGTATGTGATACCGCATTTCATTCTCGCGATATATGTTTCGATTGGTTATATTCGATATGACCTAGTTATCGAATCATTGATTCGATAAATCGATACATTTATACTAGTCGGTTGTATGCGATATAACCGGATCATTGAATCAAGTGTTGATTTAATGATTTAATGTATAATTATATATTTGATATATTGCTTTACATTAACTAGTATTGGTTCACTTTAAACGGATTACTCTCACTTGATGTACATGTTGTATATGTGATATACTTTAGTGCACATCTTTGTATCATGTTTGATGATACTTGATCATTTGGTTAAATGCATAGAATTAAACCATGGTTAATTGGGTCATTAGGGTTTTGCTTTATCATTTATTTATTTGATTATTTATTTAGAAATGAGTTATGATAAGAATGGTGGCTAAGTTTGTTTTATGTTGAAGCTTCATGAAGCCTTGACTTTATGCAACCATTCTTGTCCTCATGCTTAACCCTAACTCTCCAAATGACCATGGTTTATTCTCTACACTTAACCTTGGTTTAGATATGATAAGTATTGATTTAAATTTATTTTTATCATAACACTTATCATATATTTTCTTGAGCTCCATCTTCTTCTTCAAGAAAAGCTCAAGGTGCATCAATGGCAACTTGAGCTAAAGTGAGATAAATCCAATCCTAAAGAGAACCCACCTCCTATTTCTTCACCCTCTACCTCTTGCCAAGTTGTTTTGGGTGTTTACTTCACAAGTTTCACAAGTTTGTGAAGTCGGAGCTTGAACTTGCGAAGCCTCGAGGTAGATCGTCTTTGACACAAAGCCGACGACCTATTCCGCTTGTTTTCCCGATGAAGCCGATGATCGAGTCGAGGATTCATGATGGACAGCGAGGGCATGACCACGTGGAGCTAAGGAGGCGGAAATCCGGATCTACAAAGGTTGTAGCATCTAACCTATAGTTAAATAGTTAACTAGTTTTCCGTTTCGCCTAGAATTCTAGCAACGATCCGTAGTCTAGGGTTTCTCGGCACCATATTTTTTGAAAATTGGCATGGTTGATGCCTTGTGAGACCTCTATAGGATGCCTAGGAACCCTACAGTGGTATCAGAGCCTAGCTAGAGCCTTAGGCGAAGTCTAGACGGAGTTTGAAGTCCGGACGAACCCGAAACCCATATACCCATGAGCTCTCTGGAAATTTTCTAAATCTGGGAATTTTTGATATTAAAATTGCTTAAAAAATTCACCAAAGAATTCTAAGAATTACTGTGTAAACGTTTCCCATGAACAGTTCCATGGGCCACGGAAGCACGGCAGAAGCATGGCTTCTGCCGCTGTTCCGCGGCCATATAGTGACGTCAGCCATGTTTCACTACACAAAAATACCTGATAAATTCTGGTGAGTTTTCTGGGTATTTTTAAATTGATTTAAGGGTTGAGTGCTCTGGGGTTATATTGGGAATCGACGATTCGATCGGAATATCAAACTTTGTCTAAGTGTTTTTCCAGATAACTATAGAATATGTTAAAGAGTTCGACCGGATATAAATACCCAAGTTTTCCCCTGCCGGAATAATTCCAAGTGTTGGATTTTTCTGTGGTTAAAAGACGTTCTGAGTAGTGCAAGTAACGCGATGGTCCCTCTAGAAGACAACAAACCTTAACTCGATTATGTGACCGTCTTGAACTGCCCTTTGAACCTTCGGGTTTGGGGGAGTACGGCGTGCCACATGTGAGGCGTTGGCTTGACCCTTCTACGGCTGGACCGTTGGTACTGAGGCATGAAGTGAATGTTTTTTAACCTATTTCATGTGTTGATCGGTGTCGGGAAAACTTGGGTGTTCAAATGTTCGATCGGAAAGTTTAATATATTCTATTTATCCGGAATTGGATACAATAATTGGAATTCACAAACAGTTATGAGATAACTGGATGAATGTTATAAATCTAGCAGTTTAGTCCCATACGATATTGAAAAGAGTTTTCGATAATGAGACTAAAATGCGGGGTTTGTAACTGTTAGGCATGTGATGTCTAAAGAGGTTGCGGATTCCAACTGTTGTAGTTTTACACTTTCTTTTCTGTGACCGTAAGTGTAATATGTGATATCGCCGGTTTCGTTGCTATATGTCAACGATAATTGGGATGGACATATTTACTTACGTTGATGACATGTGATGTTATGTGTTGCTGAATATGTTATATTGGATCGTCGTGTTTGAATAGCCGGGGGGTTTTTATGTGAGATGAGTGTTTTTTCATTTTCATTCATGTAAAAACTTGTATGTAATATTCTTTTATTTGGGGCACTTCCAGGTAGCGGAAGCTGTCACCCTTTGTATATTATTTACTTTTCCGCATTAGGATAGACCCAAGGAGGGGAGCACAAGTAACCGGGTTCTGGGGTCCAGTGGGAGACCAACTCGAGGAGTCGAGTCCGGATCTCCTAACCCTAGAATTGGCAGGGTTGCTTGCCGCTCTCGTAGGGGTCTAGGGGTGTGGGATTGGCTATTCATCACGACCGTGGAATCCGTGTTTTATACTGGCTCGTATTGAAAACACGGACGTCCTAGTATATCCAATATTTCATATGTTTATTCTGCTGCGATATCTGTGATGTGATTCTGTGATGGATATAGTATATAGTATATATGATATATTATATAGACGTTACTTAAGTTTTACACCCGCGCTAGCCCTGCCCTGCTCTGTCGTTAGTTACCTAACCTAACGGTGCACGAGGGGACATCGAGGCGAATGCGGATGGCATAAGCGTACGTCATATCTATCTGTGATGTTTAGGTATTTAAATGATGGGACTTCATTAATGTGATTAATGAAAGGAAAGAAACCTAAGATGTTGTAGAATCAGATTTTAAATAAAACAGGTAGCTACAGTTCTTGCTTTGCACAGTGGTATATATGATATACCCTGCACCTTATTCGATGAGGAAAGGACCGAGATCCCTTCACCGGGAGTGACTCCTTTAGCAATAACTGGCAGATGCTACACACTCGGTTTGCTTTTGACTGCTTTTGCGTTTTTGCTTTGCACAGCGATATATATGATATATCCCACACCTCATTCGACGAGGAAAGGGCCGACGATCCCTTCACCGGGAGTGACCCCTTTAGCAAAACTAGAAAAGCCTCAAAATCATTCCATTTTAAAACTTCATTTGATTCTACAACGATATCAAGTTCATTACGCAATAGGTTTTCAGAAAAACCTGACGTAGCCCTCCGTCATTTCAGATAAGTACTAGTTAGTATTCGTGCTACGTTTGTTGACTATGTTAAGGCGTAGTGTGCGGTAGCTAATTAGTGCTTATCTGTATAAGCATATGATGCGATTGGATTAGGGTAGTCGTGCGACTTTATTGACTATGTTAAGGGTCGTGCGGGTGGGTTTAATTCAATCGGGAAATGACGGGTTGAACTTGACTAGCACTTATGATTTGTTGACTATGTTAAGGTCATATAGTTGCTAGGGGCAAAAGATTATCGGGAATTTCAAGTGTTGAAATTTGCAATGAGATTGCATACCTTCTATGAGATAGTTGGATCCCGATACCCACTGCGAGTAAGAGTTACTCCTGGGAGAGTTTTACACATTGCGATTAGCTGATCAAGTAGGTATCTAGAAAGGTGTCAACGGGGTTACGCCTCTGGGAAAACGAGGTTTACAGTAATTAGGTTCGTGCGAAAGCACGGGGGACCTCCCTCAAAGTACCGACACTGGCCTGGCTGAAAGATTGGCGAACTTGTAGTGTGTAATTAATCCCGGCTAGTCTTTCCTTTTAGGGTTTGAAGGAAGATTTGATAAAAAGCAGTGGGAGCCATCCTGATTAGATAAGATAATAACCAATCTGATCTTGCACGAGCTTACGCTAAAGTGTTTTCTTCTCTCTCTCTCCAGGTAGCGACCATTTCATGCCTTAATAAAGATAATAATATGGATGTATTGACCGAACCCGCATGTTATACTGTGCTGGGGAACGTTGGTTCCGTTCTTTCCTATAAGAGTTATAGGAATGAACAGGATATAGGGGAATACCAGGATTCCCATGCCACCCGAATGAAGAAAGTACATGTTGATGCATTTTCTTCGGGTGTGTTCGTTACTGAGAACTGTTTCTCTATTTGCTCTACGTCCTGGGTATTGGATACCGGGTCAGGATCCCATATATATAATCAGTTACATGGGCTCAGGAAAGGTAGAGAACTTGGAGAAGGTGATAAAGACATTAGAGTTGGAAATGGTGCAATTGTTGCAGCTAAGACTGTCGGGGAATATCACCTTGTATTACCAACTGGTAATACATTGGTTCTGAACGAATGCTATTACATGCCGAACCTGATATGCAACATTATATCGGTTTCTTTATTAAGTAAAGAGGGATATAATTTTGTATTACAGGACAATGTTATGAACATTTTCCGTAACCAAAAGTTGGTTGGATCAGGCACGTTGTGCAATGGCATTTATGTTCTAAACCAATCAACAGTTCTGAGCATAACAAACGCACACAAGAGGAAGAGTTCTGAACTCAACGAATCCTTCTTGTGGCATTGTAGACTGGGCCACATCAATGCGACACGACTAGCTAAGTTGCATAAAGAAGGATATTTAAATCCGTTTGAATTTTCATCTTATGACACATGCCAGTCATGTCTCAAAGGCAAGATGACCAAGACTCCGTTTACGGGACACGGAGAAAGAGTTACCGAACTCTTGGGACTGATACATAGTGATGTATGCGGTCCCATGTCTACACATGCCAGGGATGGTTCTTCATACTTCATTACATTCACTGACGATCTCTCTAGGTTCGGGTATGTGTTCCTGATGAAACACAAATCAGTAGCTTTTGAGAAATTTAGGGAATATAAACAAGAAGTTGAGAACCAAACCGGAAAAAGTATTAAAATCCTTCGATCTGATCGAGGAGGGGAATACTTGAGCAATGAATTCCTGGACTTCCTAAAAGAGAATGGGATTCTCTCTCAGCTGACTCCTCCATATACACCACAGCACAATGGTGTATCTGAACGGAGGAACCGCACCCTATTAGATATGGTGCGCTCTATGATGAGCACAGCTGAGTTACCTATTTCCTTCTGGGGATATGCGCTGGAGACAGCAGCATACCTATTAAATCAAGTTCCATCTAAATCTGTACCTACCACACCATATGAGATATGGAGTGGGAAGAGACCATATTTTAAACGAGTTAAAATATGGGGTTGTCCGGCCTATGTCAAAAGGCAAAATCCAGACAAACTCGAGGCACGGTCAGTTCTTTGCAAGTTTGTGGGATATCCTAAGAATTCCCAAGGATATTTTTTCTACCATGCTGAAGAACAAAAAGTGTTTGTTTCTCAATATGCCACCTTTTTAGAAAAGGAATTTCTTGAAAAAGAAATTAGTGGCAAAGTGGTAGAGCTGGAAGAGGTTCCAGATACACAAACAGTAACTGAAGATTTAGTGGAACCAGAAGATTCAGTAGCTCCCAATGAACCTCAGCCTCTCCGCCGATCTAGTAGGGTTCCTCGCTAACCTGAGAGATACTATGGTTTTCTCATGGACGGTGGGAGCGAGGATTGCATCATGGAGGATGATGACCCAACTAGCTTCGAGCAGGCCATCACGAGTAGGGACTCAGTGAAATGGCTGGATGCTATGCGGTCCGAGATGGAATCCATGTACACCAACAAAGTATGGACTTTGGAAGTTGCTCCTGAAGGGGTAAAACCCATTGGGAGCAAATGGATCTTCAAGAAAAAACTTGGTGTAGATGGGAAAGTGGAGACTTTCAAAGCTAGACTTGTAGCAAAGGGTTTTCGTCAAAGACCAGGTGTGGACTATGACGAAACCTTTTCTCCAGTGGCTATGCTTAAATCCATCCGAATCATGCTTGCCATTGCTGCCTTTCATGACTACGAAATCTGGCAAATGGATGTTAAGACCGCCTTTCTAAATGGTGATTTAGAAGAGTGCGTATACATGACTCAGCCAGAGGGCTTCGTAGACAGTGGGAGCAGCGGGAAGGTGTGCAAGCTGCTTAAATCCATTTATGGATTAAAGCAAGCATCGCGGAGTTGGAACATCTGCTTTGATGTCGTTATCAAAGAGTTTGATTTCGTCAAAAATCCAGATGAACCTTGTATCTACAAGAAGGTGGCAGAGAGTAAGGTTGTCTTCCTCGTATTGTACGTGGACGACATACTCTTGATAGGAAATGATATTCCTATGCTGCAAGCGGTCAAGCTCTTCTTATCACAAAGATTCTCAATGAAAGATCTTGGTGATGCCTCCTGCATATTGGGAATTAGGATCTATAGAGATAGATCCAAACGGATTTTGGGATTGTCCCAATCCAGGTACATTGACACCATACTAAAGAGGTTTAGTATGGAAGAGTCCAAGCGTGGGAACTTGCCCACGATCTCTGGAGTCACTCTCTCCAAAGAGATGTCTCCCAAGACTGATTTGGAGAGAGCTCGCATGCAAGGGATACCCTATGCTTCGGCAGTAGGCTCTATCATGTATGCGATGCTATGTACCAGACCCGATGTAGCATACTCACTAAGTGTAGTGAGCAGGTATCAAGCTGATCCTGGAGAGAGTCACTGGACAGCTGTGAAGAGCATTCTCAAGTACTTGCGAAGGACTAGAGATATGTTCTTGGTGTATGGTAACGGAGAACTCCAAGTGGAGTCCTTTACCGATTCGAGCTTCCAGAGTGATAAGGACGACTCTAAGTCGCAGTCGGGCTTTGTCTTTACCCTTTACGGAGGGGCGGTTAGCTGGAAGAGTTCCAAGCAGGAAACCGTGGCAGACTCGACGATGGAGGCTGAATACATCGCTGCCAACGATGCTGCTAAAGAAGCTGTCTGGATCAAGAAGTTCATTACTGAACTTGGTGTGGTTCCATCCATTGAGCATCCAATACCTTCGTATTGCGATAACAATGGAGCAGTGGCTTTGGCCAAGGAACCCAGGTCCCATCAGCGATCCAGGCATATTCTGAGGCGGTATCACCTGATCCGGGAGATAGTTGATCGCCGGGAGATCGAGGTCAGGAGAGTTGACACGAAGAATAACACGGCAGATCCACTCACGAAGGCCATTCCCCAGATACAGTTTGAGAGACTCTTCGGGATGCTCGGTATGAGATACTACAGCAGCTGGCCCTAGTGCAAGTGGGAGATTGTTAGTTGTATGTATGCCCTAGAGGCCAGTATTGTACAGATTATGTATATTATATTGGATGCTTGGACATATATAGAGATGACTTTCTTGCTCGACATGATAGTATGCTATCTGGTTGCTCTTTATCTTAACATGTACACTAGTCTCTTTATACTGTTTTATAGTTACATATTGGTAAAGCCCTTAGGACTTGTACTTGACTACCTGGACTATGATGCAGATCATACTAGTGGGGACATGGTAGTCCATAAGTACATCCTTCAAGGTCCCTAGTCGTGGGTGTATCGAGACGGGGCATCGATATACCAGAGTAGACTAGCGTATACGCTTCTCGACCCATGTGATGGGCGATGGATGATCCCATATCCATTGGTGTTTGACATCAGAGATGGTATACGGGTGCTCAGTGGAGACTGGGTACACTGGACGGACTCGCCGAGAACCCCCAGATGGTATTATACCTCACGTCAGATGGCAGTTCTCAGGTGACACTTGTACAGGTTAGTCTGTAGACCCGAGATCGTCATAGAGTCTTGTGTGATTCCCACTGTGCTTTGATCTCCACCTTACCACGTCCATGAGGGCGTGCAAAACGGTGGTCTTTGGGCGCAGTCCCGAGTCACATGGAGGCAATGAGCGATAGGAGGGGTTTCGTCTCTCCCGGTATTGGGGGTTGATGTTGCGCAGTGCTCGATTGGCCGTAGCAGGGAAGTCCCTGGCCAGGGCTGATCAGAGATTTGCTGGTAAGTGTTACCAGTAGTTTCTCGACCCGTTATGAGCCTCACATCGGCACGACTTATCGGGTTATTGGGGTCTGACGTATACCACCCCTAGACTTGATATGCGATGTATCAGACGAAGAGACCGGACTGTATGGTAAGTGTTACTGGTCGGATTCGCAGGAGTGTGAGCGGGCTAGCTCGTCGATCTTCTGATCGCTCAATACCCGGGTGGCCGTTACGTTTAGCAGACCGCTTGCGGCTTGTGGGTGCTTGATATGATCATCATCTGCTACCGGCGTATTGACGAGTCTTTAGAGTCCTACACAGAGGTTTCCTGGCTCAAGCGAAACGAAATAGGAGCGCATATGAGATATGTGCAGGACCGAGAATAATGCGTGTATGTGATACCGCATTTCATTCTCGCGATATATGTTTCGATTGGTTATATTCGATATGACCTAGTTATCGAATCATTGATTCGATAAATCGATACATTTATACTAGTCGGTTGTATGCGATATAACCGGATCATTGAATCAAGTGTTGATTTAATGATTTAATGTATAATTATATATTTGATATATTGCTTTACATTAACTAGTATTGGTTCACTTTAAACGGATTACTCTCACTTGATGTACATGTTGTATATGTGATATACTTTAGTGCACATCTTTGTATCATGTTTGATGATACTTGATCATTTGGTTAAATGCATAGAATTAAACCATGGTTAATTGGGTCATTAGGGTTTTGCTTTATCATTTATTTATTTGATTATTTATTTAGAAATGAGTTATGATAAGAATGGTGGCTAAGTTTGTTTTATGTTGAAGCTTCATGAAGCCTTGACTTTATGCAACCATTCTTGTCCTCATGCTTAACCCTAACTCTCCAAATGACCATGGTTTATTCTCTACACTTAACCTTGGTTTAGATATGATAAGTATTGATTTAAATTTATTTTTATCATAACACTTATCATATATTTTCTTGAGCTCCATCTTCTTCTTCAAGAAAAGCTCAAGGTGCATCAATGGCAACTTGAGCTAAAGTGAGATAAATCCAATTCTAAAGAGAACCCACCTCCTATTTCTTCACCCTCTACCTCTTGCCAAGTTGTTTTGGGTGTTTACTTCACAAGTTTCACAAGTTTGTGAAGTCGGAGCTTGAACTTGCGAAGCCTCGAGGTAGATCGTCTTTGACACAAAGCCGACGACCTATTCCGCTTGTTTTCCCGATGAAGCCGATGATCGAGTCGAGGATTCATGATGGACAGCGAGGGCATGACCACGTGGAGCTAAGGAGGCGGAAATCCGGATCTACAAAGGTTGTAGCATCTAACCTATAGTTAAATAGTTAACTAGTTTTCCGTTTCGCCTAAACATCTAGTAAACGATCCGTGTTAGGGTTTCTCGGCACCAATTTTTTTTGAAATTGGCATGTTCGATGCCTTGTGAGACCTCACTAGGGTGTCTAGGATCCCTACAGGATGATCCCATATCCATTGGTGTTTGACATCAGAGATGATATACGGGTGCTCAGTAAAGACTGGGTACACTGGACGGACTCGCCGAGAACTCCCAGATGGTATTATACCTCACGTCAGATGGCAGTTCTCTGGTGATACTGGTACAGAGTAGTCCGTTGACCCGAGATCGTCATAGAGTCTTGTGTGGTTCCCACTGTGCTCTGATACCAATGTAGAAATATCAGCAGGAAATTGTAAGAATTACTGTGCAAATACGACACTGTTTGGAGTTTAAACAGCCGCGGAACCGCGGCACGAGCATGGCTCGTGCGGCGGTTCCGCCGCCACTTGATGACGTCAGCAATACCTATTTTCACAGTAACTCCTATTTATCTGTGCTGAGTTCTCTGGGTATTTTTAAAAATTATTCAAGAGTTGAATTTTCTGGGTTGTTTTGGGGATTCGAATGTTCGATCGGATTATCGAATTTTGTCTGTGTGGCTTTCCGGATAAATTGGCATGGTTGATGCCTTGTGAGACCTCCTAAGGGTGCCTAGGAATCCTACAGTGGTATCAGAGACTAGCTAGAGCCTTAGGCGAAGTCCAGACGAAGTTTGAAATCCGAACGAACCCGAAACCCCAACTCAAATGTGCTCTCTGTACTTTTTCTAAAAACAGGGATTTTTCAGTATTAAAAATATGTAGAAAAATTGGGTATTTATATCCGGTCGAACTTTATAACATATTCTATAATTTATCCGGAAAGCCACACAGACAAAATTCGATAATCCGATCGAACATTCGAATCCCCAAAACAACCCAGAAAATTCAACTCTTGAATAATTTTTAAAAATACCCAGAGAACTCAGCACAGATAAATAGGAGTTACTGTGAAAATAGGTATTGCTGACGTCATCAAGTGGCGGCGGAACCGCCGCACGAGCCATGCTCGTGCCGCGGTTCCGCGGCTGTTTAAACTCCAAACAGTGTCGTATTTGCACAGTAATTCTTACAATTTCCTGCTGATATTTCTACATATTTTTAATACTGAAAAATCCCTATTTTTAGAAAAAGTACAGAGAGCACATTTGAGTTGGGGTTTCGGGTTCGTTCGGGTTTCAAACTTCGTCTGGACTTCGCCTAAGGCTCTAGCTAGTCTCTGATACCACTGTAGGGTTCCTAGGCACCCTTAGGAGGTCTCACAAGGCATCAACCATGCCAATTTCAAAAAAAATGGTGCCGAGAAACCCTAGACTACGGATCGTTAGCTAGATGTCTAGGCGAAAAGTAAACTAGTTAACACTTAACTAAGAGATACGGAAATACAACCTTTGTAGATCCGGTTCTCCACCTCCATAGCTCCGCAATGAAGTCTCCTCGCTATCCATAACAAGTCCCGGGCTCTAGCGTCGGCTTCATCGGAGAATGGACGGGCTAGGTCATCGATGTCCATGCCGAAGATGATCTACGTCGAGGCATCGCTAAATCAAGCTCCGACTTCACCAAGTCAAGAAACTTGTGAAGAAAACACACTCTACTACTTGGCAAGAGGTAGAGGATGAAGAAATAGGAAGTGGGTAGACTTTAGAATTGGATTTCTCACTCATTTCCATCAATCACCATTGATGGAGCTTGCTTTCTTCATGGAAGAAGATGAAGAAGAAGAAGAAAGTCTTATGATAAGTTAATTAAAATGAAAAGAAAATGAAAACTTATCATAATGTAAACCATGGTCAAGTGTAGAGATTGAACCAAGGTTAGTTGGAATGGTTAGGGTTAAGGATGAGATAAGAATGGTTGACTTGATCAAAGCTTCAAGAAGCTTCAACATAAAAACAAAATAAGCCACCATCCTTAAACATTTCCAAAATGAATATATAAACAAATAAATAGATAATGAGTGAATAAACAAAACCCTAACCACTCTCACAACCATGGTTTAATCTTTACACAAATCCAAGTTAACATGTATCATCAAACATGACACAATCAAGTGCACAAAAGTATATCACATATACAACTTGTGCAATCCGAGTGAGAAAATCCATATAAAGTGAACCAATAATGATTTAATGTATAATTATATATCCCTGTCGGGAAATTTCCAAGTGTTGGATTTTTCCGTAGTTTAACGATGTTCTAAGTAGTGCAAGTAACTCGATGGACCCTCTAGAAGACAACAAACCTTAACTCGATTATGTGACCGTCTTGAACTGCCCTTTGAACCTTCGGGTTTGGGGCAGTACGGCGTGCCACATGTGAGGCGTTGGCTTGACCCTTCTACGGCTGGACCGTCGATACTGAGGCACGAACTGAATGTTGTTAGACTTATTTCATGTGTTGATCTGTATCGGGAAAACTTGGGTGTTCGAATGTTCAATCGGAAAGTTTAACATTTTCTAATTATCTGGAATGGGATACAATAATTGGAATTCACAATAAGTTATGAGATAACTGAATGAATGTTATAAACATAGCAGTTTAGTCTCACTTGATCGGTTGCCACGGAATTTTGATGTGATCAAAAGTCCGTCGCAATCACGTAGCGTACGCGGATACTCGCCGGGTAAACTTAATAGACAGCCTCACTCCATAGCCCCGACCAAGTGACTGTAGGAGAACCCCGTCGCCAAAAGCATCCGTTCGGGTGCTCGCGGTAGCGGTGTTCCGCCTTGGTGCACTTCGTCGACGGTATCAGGGGTGCGGCCGTCTACTGAAGTTTGCGACGAGCATTCGATCAGAATGTCGGGAATCCTGTTGAATTGCCCGACTTGATATTGAAAAGAGTTTTCGATAATGAGACTAAAATGCGGGGTTTATAATTGTTAGGCATGCGATGTCTAAGTAATTCATTTGGTCAGGCATGCGATGTCTGAGGTGGTTGCGGATTCCAACTGTTGTAGTTTTACACTTTCTTTTCTGTGACCGTAAGTGTAATATATGATATCGCCGGTTTCGTTGCTATATGCCAACGATAATTGGGATGCGCATATTTACTTACGTTGATGGCATGTGATGTTATGTGTTGCTGGATATGTTATATTAGATCGTCGTGTTTGAATAGCCGGAGGTTTTTATGTGAGATGAGTGTTTTTCATTTTCATTCATGTAAAAACTTGTATGTAATATTCTTTTATTGGGGCGCTTCCAGGTTGCGGAAGATGTCACCTTTTGTATATTATTTACTTTTCCGCACTAGGATAGACCCAAGGAGGGGAGCACAAGTAACCGGGTTCTGGAGTCCAGTGGGAGACCAACTCGAGGAGTCGAGTCCGGGTCTCCTAACTCTAGAATTGGCAGGGTTGCTTGCCGCTCTTGTAGGGGTCTAGGGGTGTGGGTTTGGCTATTCATTACGACCGTGGAATCCGTGTTTTATCTTGACTCGTATTGAAAACACGGACGTCCTAGTATATCCAATATTTCATATGTTTCTTCTGCTGCGATATCTGTGATGTGATCATGTGATGTTCTGTGATAGATACTTTATATAGTATATATGATATATTATATAGACGTTACTTATGTTTTACACCCGCGCTAGCCCTGCCCCGCTCTTCCGTTAGTTACCTAACCTAACGGTGCACGAGGGGACATCGAGGAGAATGCGGATGGCATAAGTGTACGTCATATCTATCTGTGATGTTTAGGTATTTAAATGATGGGACTTCATTAATGAGATTAATGAAATAAAAGAAACCTAAGATGTTGTAGAATCGAATTTCAAAATAAAACAGGTAGCTACAGTTCTTGCTTTGCACAGCGGTATATGTGATATATCCTGCACCTTATTCGATGAGGAAAGGACCGAGATCCCTTCACCGGGAGTGACTCCTTTAGCAATAACTGGCAGATGCTACACACTCGGTTTGTCTTTTGATTGCTTTTAAGAGTTCTGCTTTGCACAGTGATATATATGATATATCCCGCACCTCATTCGACGAGGAGAGGACCGACGATCCCTTCACCGGGAGTGACTCCTTTAGCAGAACTAGAAAAGCCTCAAAAACACTCCATTTCAAAATTCATTCGATCCTACAATGATATCAAGTTCATTACGCAATAGGTTTTCAGAAAAACCTGTCGTAGCCCTCCGTCATTTCAGATAAGTTGTATATAGTATTCGTGCTGCATTTGTTGGCTTTCGTCAAGG
The DNA here is from genome assembly GCA_030015575.1 of Agapanthus africanus. Taxonomy (NCBI): domain Eukaryota; kingdom Viridiplantae; phylum Streptophyta; class Magnoliopsida; order Asparagales; family Amaryllidaceae; genus Agapanthus; species Agapanthus africanus. The sequence goes on along the minus strand of CM057343.1, from coordinate 246,345,111 downwards.
TGCAGTGTGCGGTAGCTATATGCTGCTTATCTGCTAGCATACGATGCGATTGGATTAGGATAGTCGTGCGGCTTTGTTGGCTTTCGTCAAGGGTCGTGCGGGTGGGTTTAATTCGATCAAGAAATGTACGGGTTGAACTTGACTAGCGGGCTATGGTTTGTTGGCTTTCGTCAAGGTCATAGCACGCTAGGGGCAAAAGATTATCGGGAATTTCAAGTGTTGAAATTTGCAATGAGATTGCATACCTTCTATGAGATAGTTGGATCCCGATACCCGCTGCGAGTAAGAGTTACTCCTGGGAGAGTTTTATACATTACAATTAGCCGATCAAGTAGGTGTCTAGAAAAGTGTCAACGGGGTTACGCCTCTGGGAAAACGAGGTTTACATTAATTAGGTTCGTGCGAAAGCACGGGGGACCTCCCTCAAAGTACCGACACTGGCCTGGCTGAAAGATTGGCGAACTTGTAGTGTGTAATTAATCCCGGCTAGTCTTTCCTTTTAGGGTTTGAAGGAAGATTTGATAAAAAGCAGTGGGAGCCATCCTGATTAGATAAAATAATAACCAATCTATTCTTGCAAGAGCGCACGCTGAGTGTTTTCTTCTCTCTCTCTCCAGGTAGCGACCATATCACGCCTTAATCAAGATAATAAAAAGGATTATTGACCGAACCCGTTTGTTATACTGAGCTGGGGAACGTTGGTCCCGCTCCAACTTATAATTGTTATAAGACAGAGCAGGAAATTGGGGATTACCAGAATTCCCGTGCCGCCCAAACGAAGAGAGTGCATGTTGATGCATCATCTTCGGGTGTGTTCATTATACAGAACTGTTTCTCAGTATCCTTTACGTCCTGGGTATGTGATACCAGATCAGGATCCCAGATATGTAATCTGTTACATAGGGCTACAGATAGGTAGAGAACTGAGAACGGGTGATAAGTTTCATGAGGCAGAAAACGGGGCAAATGTTGCAGCCAAGTCTGTTGGTCACTGTCACCCTGTATTACAAATACATTGATTCTGAACGAATGTTATTAGATACCGAACCTGATATACAAAATCATATCTATCTCTTTATTAGTAAAGAAATGATAAAATTTTGTATAGTTGGATAATGTTTTGAACATTTCCTATATCAAAAGTTGATCGGTTCAGGCACGTTATCTAAAAGCATTAATGTTCTAAATCAAACTACAGTTCTTAGTATATGGAACACACACAAGAGGAAGAGTTCAGAAATGAACGAATCCTTCTTGAGGCATTGTAGACTAGGTCATATCAATGTGACCCGACTAGCTGAAGTTACATGTAGATGCATATTTAAATCATTTTGAATTTACATCTTGTGAAACTTGCCAGTCATGTCACAGAGATAAGATGACCATAGCTCTGTTTAATGGAAACAGAGAAAGAGTTAGTGAACTCTTGGGATGATACATGTTGATGTATGTAAGGTCCCCTGTCTACACATGCCAAGAATGGTTCTTTATACTTCATTACGTTCTCTGATGATCTCTTTAGATTCAGACATATGTTCCTGTTGAAACACAAGTCCGAACCTTTTGAGATAATCACAGAATATAAGTTAGAAGTAGAGAACCAAAATACGGGTATAAGTATTATGTCCTTTGATGTGATCAAGGAGGAGAATACTTGAGCACGGAAATCATGGACTATTCTAAAGGAGAATGAGATTCTCTCTCAGCATTACTCCTCTGTATACACCATAGCACGATGGTATATCGGGGCGGAGCAGATACACCCTATATGATAAGGTGTGCTCTATGATGAGTACTACTGAGTCACCTATTTCCTTTAGGGAGTTATGCGCTTGAGAAGCTGCATACCTATTGAATAGGGTTCGAATCAAATCAATTGCCTACCACTTCATATGTGATATGGAAGGGGAAGAGCCCATATCTTAAGTTAGTTAAGATTTGGGGATTGTCCGGGCTTTGTCTAAAAGCATAATCCGGACAAGCTCGAGGCAAGGTCAGTTATGTACAACTGGAAAGGTTCCAGCTATACAAACTACAGCTGATGATTTGATAGAACCAAAGGATTCAGTAGATTCCAACGAACCTCAGCCTCTCCGCCGATCTAGTAGGGTTCCTCACCCACCTGAGAGATACTTTGGTTTCTCTATGACAGTGGGAGCGAGGATTGCATCATGAGATGATGACCCAACTAGTTTCAAGCTGGCCATCAGGAGTAAGACTCTGTAAGAATGGCTGGATGTTTAGCGATCTGAGATGGAATCCTTATACACCAACAAAGTATGGACTTTGGTTGCTATATCTGAAGGGTTAAATCCCCATCAGGAGCAAGTATATCTTGAGAAGATTACTTGGTGTACATGGAAAAGTTGAGACTTTCAAAGCTAGACTTGTTAAAAGTTTGCATCATTGACCAGGTGTGGATAATGATGAAACATTTTCAAGTAACTATGCTTAAGTCCATCCAGATCCTATTTGTCACGGCTACATACCATGACTGCGATATCTGGTGGTTGGGTGTCTTGACTGCTTTTCTAAATGATGATTTAGAAGAGAGTGTCTATAAGTACACAGCCAGAGGGCTTCGTAGACAGTGGGAGCAACGGAAACGTGTGCAAGATGCTTTATTTGATAAAGCAGGCATCGCGGGGTTGGAACATCTGTTTTGATGAATTAGTCAAAGAGTTTGACATCATCAAAATGGTAGATGAACTTTGTATAAACAAAAAGATAGTAGGGAGTATGGTAGTGATCCTCGTAGAGTACGTGGATGACATACTCTTGATAGGGAAGGAGTTTCCTATGCTACGCTCGATCAATCTCCGCTTATCACAATGATTCTCCATATAGGATCAAAGTGATACCTCCTAAATCCTGGGTTTTTGGATCTATGAGATAGATCTAATTGGATGTTAGGACTCTCACTAGTTGTAGTGAGACGGTATCAACCGATCCTGGGGAGAATCACTGGAAGGGTTCCAGGGTGATAAAGACGACTGAATGTCAGTCACAGGCATTGTCTTTACCCTCAGTAAAGGGACAGTATGTTGGAAGAGTTCCAAGCTAGATACCGTGGCATACTAGATGATAAAGGCTGAATACATCGCTACTTAAGATGCTACCATAGAGGCAGTCTGGGTGTATAATAGTTCATGAGATGAACTTCGTTCCTACCATTGTGAGACAATGGAGTTGTGGCTTATGCCAAGGAACACCCGTCCCATCAGTGACCCAGGCGTATTCTGAGGCCGCATCACCTGATCATGGAGATGGTTGATCTCCAGGGGATCGAGGTCAGGAGAGTAGACTCAGAGGACAACACAGCGGATCCACTCACAAAGGCCTGTTCCCAGAGAGAGACTTTTATGGGATGGTTGAGTATGAAATACTTCAAACCACTGCTACAGATGGCCCTAGTGCAAGTGGGAGATTGTTAGTTATATGTATGCCCTAGAGGCCATTACTGTACATAGGATGTATATTGTAGTGGATGCTGGGACATATATAGGGAGGACTTTCTTGCTCGACATGATAGTATGCTATCTGGTTGCTCTTTACCTTAACGTGTATACTGATTGTTTCTCTGTTACATGTTGGTAAAGCCCTTAGGATGTGTGCTTGACTACCTGGACTATGATGCGGATCATACTAGTGGGGACATGGTAGTCCATAAGTACATCCTTCAAAGTCCCTAGTCGTGGGTGTATCGAGACGGGGCATCGATATACCAGAGTAGACTAGCGTATACCTTCTCGACCCATACAGATGGGCGATGGATGATCCCATATCCATTGGTGTTTGACATCAGAGATGATATACGGGTGCTCAGTAGAGACTGGGTACACTGGACGGACTCGCCGAGAACTCCCAGATGGTATTATACCTCACGTCAGATGGCAGTTCTCTGGTGACACTGGTACAGAGTAGTCCGTTGACCCGAGATCGTCATAGAGTCTTGTGTGGTTCCCACTGTGCTTTGATTTCCATCTTACCACGTCCAAGAGGGCATGCAAAACGGTGGTTTTTGGGTACAGTCCCGAGTCACATGGAGGCAATGAGCGATAGGAGGGGATTCGTCTCTCCCGGTATAGGGGGTTGATGTTGCGCTGTGTTCGATTGGCTATAACAGGAAATCCCTGGCCAGGGTTGCTGAGATTTACTGGTAAGTGTTACCAGTAGTTTCTCAAATTGTTATAGACCTCATATCAACACGACTTATCGAGCTATTGGGGTCTGACGTTTACCACCCCTAGGCGAGATATGCGACATATCAGACGATCAGACCGGACTGTACGGTAGTGTTACTGGTTGGATTCACTGGAGTGTGAGCGGGCTTGCTCGTCGATCTTCAGATCGCTCAATACCCGGGTGGCCGTTACGTTTAGCAGACCGCTTGTGGCTTGTGGGTGTTTGATATGATCATCGCCTGCTGCCGGCGTATTGACGAGTCTTTAGAGTCCTACACAGAGGTTTCCTGGCTCAAGCGAAACGAAATAGGAGCGCATATGAGATATGTGCGGGACCGAGAATAATGCGTGTATGTGATACCGTATTCTATTCTCGCGATGAATGTGTTGAATGGTTGTATGCGATATAACCTAGATATCGAATCAAGGATTGATTCGATAAGCCGATACATTGGATACTAGTCGGTTATGTGCGACATGACCGAATCATTGAATCAAGTGTTGATTTAATGATTTAATGTATAATTATATATTAGATATATTACTTTGCATTAACTAGTATTGGTTCACTTTATATGGATTTTCTCACTCGGATTGCACAAGTTGTATATGTGATATACTTTTGTGCACTTGATTGTGTCATGTTTGATGATACATGTTAACTTGGATTTGTGTAAAGATTAAACCATGGTTGTGAGAGTGGTTAGGGTTTTGTTTATTCACTCATTATCTATTTATTTGTTTATATATTCATTTTGGAAATGTTTAAGGATGGTGGCTTATTTTGTTTTTATGTTGAAGCTTCTTGAAGCTTTGATCAAGTCAACCATTCTTATCTCATCCTTAACCCTAACCATTCCAACTAACCTTGGTTCAATCTCTACACTTGACCATGGCTTACATTATGATAAGTTTTCATTTTCTTTTCATTTTAATTAACTTATCATAAGACTTTCTTCTTCTTCTTCATCTTCTTCCATGAAGAAAGCAAGCTCCATCAATGGTGATTGATGGAAATGAGTGAGAAATCCAATTCTAAAGTCTACCCACTTCCTATTTCTTCATCCTCTACCTCTTGCCAAGTAGTAGAGTGTGTTTTCTTCACAAGTTTCTTGACTTGGTGAAGTCGGAGCTTAATTTAGCGATGCCTCGACGTAGATCATCTTCGGCATGGACATCGATGACCTAGCCCGTCCATTCTCCGATGAAGCCGACGCTAGAGCCCGGGACTTGTTATGGACAGCGAGGAGACTTCATTGCGGAGCTATGGAGGTGGAGAACCGGATCTACAAAGGTTGTATTTCCGTATCTCTTAGTTAAGTGTTAACTAGTTTACTTTTCGCCTAGACATCTAGCTAACGATCCGTAGTCTAGGGTTTCTCGGCACCATTTTTTTTGAAATTGGCATGGTTGATGCCTTGTGAGACCTCCTAAGGGTGCCTAGGAACCCTACAATTGTTGCCTTCCATGACTATGAAATCTGGCAGATGGATGTTAAAACGGCTTTCCTAAACGGTTGTTTGGAAGAATGCGTTTACATGGATCAACCAGAAGGTTTCGTAGACAGTGGGAGCAGCGGGAAGGTGTGCAAGTTGCTTAAATCCATTTATGGATTAAAGCAGGCATCGCGGAGCTGGAACATCTGTTTTGATGAGGCAATCAAGGAATTTGATTTCATCAAGAACGAAGATGAACCCTGTGTCTATAAGAAGATTGTAGGACGAACTGTCGTATTCCTTGTCTTGTACGTGGACGACATTCTTTTGATAGGAAATGACATTCCTATGCTACAATCGGTCAAGCTATTTTTGTCACAACGGTTCTCCATGAAGGACCTGGGTGATGCCTCGTACATTCTGGGGATCAAGATCTATAGAGATAGATCCAAGAGACTACTGGGACTTTCCCAGTCCAGGTACATAGAGACCGTACTAAAGAGATTTAGTATGGAGGATTCCAAGCGCGGTAACATACCCGCATTGCACGGAATTACCCTCTCCAAGAAGATGTCACCTAAGACTGACGAGGAGAGGGTTCGCATGAGCACTATACCCTACGCTTCGGCGGTAGGATCTATAATGTATGCGATGCTATGTACAAGACCAGATGTAGCTTACGCGCTGAGCACGGTAAGCCGGTATCAGTCAGACCCAGGTGAGGACCACTGGACAGCAGTGAAGAACATTCTCAAGTACCTGAGAAGGACTAAGGAGATGTTCCTGGTTTACGGTAATGGAGACCTCAGGGTCTAGTCCTTTACCGATTCAAGCTTCCAGAGTGACAAAGATGACAGCAAGTCTGTCTCGGGTTTTGTGTTTACCCTCAACGGAGGGGCGGTATGTTGGAGGAGTTCCAAACAGGATACCGTCGCAGACTCGACGATGGAGGCTGAATAAATTGCTGCAAGCGATGCCGCAAAAGAGGCGGTCTGGATGAAGAAGTTCATTAGTGAACTTCAGGTGGTTCCGTCCATTGTTGACCCAATACCTTTGTATTGCGATAACAATGGGGCTATAGCTTTAGCAAAGGAACCAAGGTCCCATCAGAAATCCAGGCACATCTTAAGGCGGTATCACCTGATCAGGAAGATCATTGATCGCCAGGAGATCGAGGTGCGGAGAGTGGACACAAAAGACAACATGGCGGATCCATTCACGAAGGCCTTACCCCAGACTCAGTTCGAGCGGCTGATCGAGATGATAGGTCTTCGATACGCCAGTACATGGCCTTAGTGCAAGTGGGAGATTGTTAGTGTATATGCCCTAGAGGCCATTACAGTATCATACTAGTATGTATATTACTTGATGGAAGCTTGGGATATTCACAGTTGTATAGACAATCTTGCTCGATATAGTAGTATGCTACTTGGTTTGTCTCTGCTTTAATGTGTACATGTGTGTTTCTTTATTATATCACCTATACGCATTAGTAGAGCCCTTAGGATCTTTGCTTGATTACCGGCGTTGTGATGGCGATCACACTCGTGGGGGCTGGGTAATCCACAAGCACATCCTTATACACGTCCCTAGTCGTAGGATTATCGAGATAGGGCATCGATACTCCGGAGTAGACTAGCGTATGCGCTTCTCATCCCAGCACGGGAGACGGTATGTCCCACAGCCGTCAGTACGTCGTACTTGAGATAGTATGCGGGTGCTCGTTAGGTTACGAGTACACTGGACAGGACTCGTCGGGAATTGATGGTTGGTATTATACCTATCGTCAGTTATCAGTTCCCAGGTGACATGAGTACAGCTTAGTCCGCTGACTTGACACTGTCACTTCGCCTCGAGTGTGTTCCCACTGTTCTTTGATTACTACCCTACCACGGCTCTACTGAGTCGTGCAAACAGGTAGTAGTTGGGTGCAGTCCCGAAGCACTTGGAGGCAGTGAAGGTTAGACAGGATTCGTCTCTCCCGGTATTGGGGGTTGACATCGCGCTGTGTCTAGGAGAGCCATTACACGAGTAGTCCCTGGCCAGGGCAAGCGAGATATACTGGTAGGTTTCCAGTGTTATCTCAGGGTGTAATGGGCTTCACTCCGACACGACTTGTACCGCTATTAGGGGACTGACGTTCACCGCCCCCCTAGGCCCGCCATGCGATGTATCACTCGAACAGACAGGACTGTACGGAGATTGTCACATACAGGCTCAGTAGGAGTTCGGATGGGTTTACCTCATCGGCCTTCTTATCGACATCTACCTGGGGACCGTTACGTACAGCTAGTGCCGCTTGCGGTCTGTGGTTAAACCCACTGCCAGCGTAGTGTCGAGTCTTTAGAGTCCCACACAGAGAGTTTCCCTGCATTGAGCGAAACGTGTAGAGGCCGTATGGTTTTACGGCAGGGCTACAATCACTTACGTGCACTTGTGTGCGTATGCTGTTCGAGCAGGCAATACTAGTGGGCTTTGGTTTAAGCCAGATCCTAGTATTGCACAGATGGATTTGATTTGTCTTCTGTGCATTCGCATTATACGGAATGCGGATGCGGGTGTGTATGCACAGTTTTGAGGAGTGATGAAGGAGGAGGTGCCCCATTAGGGTTTTGGCAGTTGGTTCGGCCAAAACCATAATGTGGCACACTCATTAGGGTTTTGACAGTTTGTTTGATCAAAACCGTTATGAGCCGGAGACATTGTTTACTAATCCTTTTAGTGATAGATTTGTGATGGCTAATTGCATTGACCATTTGACCACTTGGATCTCTCTTGACTTTGTTGACCCGTTGACCGTGTTGACCCTTGACCTTCAAGAAAGATCCACACTCTTCTTTCATTTTCTTTTTATTTCTTGTGTTATGATAATGGTCAATTCAATGTGCCATCAACTTCTATCATGATGGGATTAGTAATGATGATTTTGTGTATTATTGGAACCATGGTTCATTTTCATTTTGGCTTAATCTTTTCATTATTCTCTTCTCATTCTCTCTCTTGAAGTGAGAAGAAAAAGAAAAGCTCCATGGTGCTTAGTTTCTCCTTCTTCTTCCTCCTCTTGATCTCATCTTTTGATCTCATGTGTTGAGAGAAAAAGATCCCACAAAGACAAACACATCCATACATCTCCTCTACACAACCTAGGGCTTCTAGACTAGCAATCTCTTTGCCCTAGTTACCTCGGTTCGAGGTGGAGCTCGGTGTACATCTCTCGGGTGGATCGTCTTCGACTCAAGGAGGCCGCGGAGGTGACCAAAGTTCGGATCAACCCTCGGAGCAAGCAAGGAGAAGAACAACAAGAAGAGAAGGAGATCAAGTTTGGGTATAACCCCTAACCGAGTAGATAAATCTCTAGTTAGGATGCTAGTATGTCGTTTAGTAAAGATCCGGCTTTTACGGTCCATGTTACCAAGTCCAGAAATTTTTTTGTTTTACCGTTTCCGCAACCCCGAAAGTACCGGGAGAGGTAACGTGGACCTAACATGACGAGGGGCACTAGTTTGGACAGGTGATCCAAGCGGACACTGAGGGAGGCATGGCGCAGGATACTGATCAAGTTCAGTTGACGATACAGTCTAAGAAGTTTGGATTTGGAGTTCATTTTTGAGCTAGGTCCCATCAGATATCCAGACATACTCTAAGACAAGTATTGCTCATTTCGGGAGATAAGTTTCTCCGCGAACTTGAGATAAAGAGAGACATAGAAAGAAACATTAGAGCGGATCCACTCACTGAGGCTATTCCTCGAACGCATTAGTTTCACAAACGAGCTTTGTGAGACTGACTAGTAGAGGAGTTGGGTGTTCGGTATCACACGGGCTGTGAGTATGCGACATCGCAATAATTAGCCTTGAGTACAAGTGGGAGATTGTTGGAGATAGTGCCCTCAGAGTCAATTATTGGATCACAGGCACGTGATTGCAATGATTGAGGGAGGACCTATTCCGGTAGGACAGTCTTACTCAAGATGATAGTATGCTATCTGGTTTATCTTTATCATCATGTACTGCTTTAGGTGACCTTACAGGTCGCTATTACACGTTGATAGAGCCTCTAGGATTCTTGCTTGACTGCCAGCAGTATGAGGGCGATCATATACGTGGGAGCTGGTGGTCTATAAGCACATCCTTAAAAGGTCCCTAGTCGTGGGAGTTTCGAGACAGGGCATCGATACTCCAGAGTAGACTAGTGTATACAGTCGAGACCCCGACGAGGGGCGGTGGCCGGTCTCACAAGCTACTGGTGTCAGTTGGTTCACCTAAGATGTATACAGGTGCTCATTGGGTTTACACCGGACAGGACTCACCGGGAACATGCTAGTTGGTCTTATACCAGACGTCAGATAGCAGTTCCCTGGTGACATGTGTACAGGTTAGTTCATCGACCTGAGGATCGTCATTTGTCTCGTGTGAGTTCCCACTGTACTTTGATTACTACCCTACCACGCTCAAAGGAGACGTGCAAACAGGTTTTAGTTGGGTACAGTCCCGAGCCACATGGAGGCAGTGAGCGGATCTTCAGGGGTTCGTCTCTTCCGGTATTGGGGGTGAGGTCACGCTGTGTCTAGGAGAGCCATTACACAAAGCCTTCGGTCGAGGCAGGAGATTTACTGGTAGGTATTCCAGTAGTATCTCAGGGTGTTCTGGGCTACACTCCGACACGACTTGTACCGCTTTTGGAGGTTTGACTTTTACCAACCCCCTAGGCCCGCCATGCGATGCTCATAGACGAACGGACCGGACTGTACAGATATTATCACTGACAGGCTCAGTAAGGTGTCAGCATGAGTTCGCTCACAGACGTCCCTTTTGGTCAATACCTGGTAGCCCGTTACGTATTGGCTAATACCTCTGACGTGCTAGTGGTTAAATCCACAACCATGGTGTTGACGAGTCTTTAGAGTCCCCCACAGACAGCTGCTCAAGTTTCGGGCGAAACGCTGTAGAGGCCGTATGGAGATATGGCAGGGTTCGATCAGATACGTGCGGTATTGCACGGATCATGATCAGACGGATAATACTAGCGGGCTTTGGTTTAAGCCGGATCGTAGTATTGCACAGTGTAGATTTTGTCTCATTGCATTTGTATTCGGTCGGAATACAAATGCGGGTATGTATATACAGTAGCGGGGTTTTCCTGTGATTTATTACGGGATCAGTTTTTGGAGTTGCCAGTTTGCTTTCCGTTTCGGCCATTTTTCTTTGTATCTTTCATTGGCTGAAGATTGGTGGAGGAGGGCTTATTTGCATTTGTGCAGATAAGCATTTTGGAGGGTTATCTTTGCATTTTGTTGTGTCATGATGGTTGCACCATCATTTGACTTCATTTGACTTTCTTTTAGTCATCATGGCTTGACTTGTGGAGATATGATTGGTTGATGGAGTGTTGGTTTTGTTGGGTGATCATTTCTTTTCTCATGATAACCCTTTTCTCTCTCTTTTGATGATTGACTCACCTTATTCATACTCTCCCCTCTCATTCTCTCCGTGAGCCATGGCCGGCCACTTCTCTAGGGAGCTACCAAAAATTTTGGGGGGAATTTTGCTCTCTTTTCTTGCATGCAAAATCCCCAAGTTCATCTAAAAAGGTTCACATCTATTTTCCTCCACCAAAAGGGCAACTTCCATAAACCCCAATGAGACATAGCACTACAGTTATTCTACAGCAAACCTTGGGCACGTCGACTCGCCAACTTCGTGCCCGAGTTGCCTCGGTCCAGAGGTGGGAGCCCGTAAAAGAAGCTGGCGATGCGGTGCGCTTCCGGCGAGGAGGTGAAGACCGGAGATTCCGCGGGGAGATCGGGACGACGACGAGAAAACCGAAGGACACGGATCGCTCGGTATATCTCTCTACCCGTTCTTTAGTTAGCTAGAATTAGATTAATGGTCCGATCCGGGATTTTAGTGCACGGTGGTGCCGGGTTCAAAGTTAAAGTAAAATTATCGTTTCCGCATTTTGGCCTCGGATTGACGGCGGGGGCGCCGCCGTGCACTTACATTTAGCATGCGACTAGACATGTAAATAATGATACGGATGCATACGGATGTCATATAACAGTAAAATGATAAACTGGTAAATGCAGGATGTACAACTAAACAATATGAGATGTAAATATTCAATTGGGTGCAGCATATTGCAGTCTAGCATGTATCAAGATAAATTTGCATGCACTAGATATGAAGTAACTTGCACGGATGCACACGGATATCCGAAAATGGTGAAACATGCAAAATGATAATGTGGGATGCATAATTAATCATTATGTGTTGTTATTATTTAAATGAATATAGAATATAGTAGTATAGCATGAAGCAAGATTAACTTGCCTCGACGGATCACGAAACGGATATGTACGGCACGTCCGACGTCGGTAAAACGTCGCAACGCATGCACGGAACACGGGACAGGTCTAAACAATGCAAGAGGGTGATCACGCAGGCAAAGTACGTTCACTGGATCACTCGGATCGTCAGCGATGAGCACGGCTTCGGCGGTGATCACCGGAATCAAGAAAGAAGATCAAGAAGAAGAAAGAAGAAGAAGAAAAAAATTAATAAATAAAATATATATAAATATATATATGCAGAGGAGAGAGAGAGAAAGGGGTTGTTAGTTTGTTAGGAAACTAGTTTGGATTTAAATTTTAAAAATCTTTTATTAGCTAACTAAATTTTAATTTGTATCAGTTTATAAAATTAATATTACATAAATAAAATTTGATATTCTGGTAAATACAAATATAGTCCAAAATATGCCCGGGTCGGGTCTAAAATTCAGTTTTAAAATACAAAAAATATACATGTCGACCAAAATAAAAAATGAATGTCCGGGTAACGAAAATGCATACCCCCAAGAACGGATGCAGTTACGTGTGCATAGCCCTCCAAATAAGTCTGTTTCACTGAACGGGACGAGAACAAGATGAGCGGATGCTACCACGGGGCTAGGGGTATCATGCAGATCATGCAATGTATTTTAAAAATATTTTATGTGACTTAAAATGTTATATTGTAAAAATGCAAATGCCAGATAAAATACCAGTATGTAAGATGTATAAATTAAAATGAAAGTGCACGAGTTCATGTAAAAGGTCAGGATAAATTATAAACATGAATCAAGACTGGTTTCAAACATGTGGGTCGAGTCGGATGCAAATACAGATGTCAAATACACTATTCGCACTCAAAACACAGTAAATCAAGAAAATACAATAAATAAAGAAATACTTGATTAGAACTGGTATAAATGAACCAGGGTGTTACAGCGAGTCTGTCCAGTGTACTCACATCCAGTGAGTACCTGTATATTAGCTTGAGTGACACAACACCCATGGCTTGTGAGACCGGCCACCGCCCCTCGTCGGAGTCCAGAAGCGTATACACTAGTCTATTTCAGAATATCGATGCCCAGTCTCGATACTCTCATGACCAGGGACATTTAAAGATGTGCTTATGGACAATCCAGCTCCCACATATATGATCGCCATCATAATACTAATTGTCAAGCAACAATCCTACGGGTTTCATCAATGATGAAGACAAATCAAATAGCATACTATCATCTCGAGTAAGACTGTTATACCCGTATAGGTCCTCCCTCAATTATCATAATCACCTACATGCGATCACAATAATTGCCTTGAGGGCACTATATCCAATAGTTTTTTCAATGTCTAACTGCATAACTCAATTATCCAATCTCCTTCTCATCTCCTTCAGTGATCATAGGTCCACAGTTAGATTCTTCAATTTCGAACCGTTCTAATCTACCCTCTCCTATCCAAGAGACGAATATCATGGTCTATACATGCAATTTTGATATGAGCCGTACTCTTGTATCTTTTGGTTAGGAAAGGATATGAATTCAAAGTGGATCGTCCTTCTCGAATTCAAAGCTTCTTATTAATTGCACAACGAGCCCTACAACACCGTCTCCTAACAACGGTTCAAAACAGGACCACAATCAATCAACCCTTTTCAGGTGTATAACTGGGCGCAAATTACACCGGTGAGCTTTTCCTCTTTAACACAACAACAAATCACACCTTTGACCTTCGATGTCACCGACGCCATTTAGTGCTCTAAAAAGCGGGTTTGGAAGCCTCACTAATTTCCCCCTTACTATTATGGTGTGGGAGCATCCTGACTATACATCACAAGTGTAAAGCACATGAAAAATACTAATATCAAAGCCTCTGTTTTATATTGTTTGGCAGCCGATTGTAACCGTTGATTTTAAGATTAAAAAGTTCTGGACGGTTGATCTTAATAGTAGGGAATAACAGGGGGTGAAAATAGCGGGGACTCGGATTGCAAAAAACGAGTCCCTAACCATAATTAAATCATTTCACTCCTGACATGCGGCGCACATCTGTCACACACAACAATAAAGGGGAAAAAAAATAAAGCGAAATAATAAAATAAAGAGCTCCCCTGTTGATGGCATAAATCGCCCACATATCCCTCTGATACTTCTCTTCTCCATCACGTTCTCTCTCTATGATAAGAAGCCGAATCCATTCTCATCAACTAATCAAAGAACTCTCTTCATTTATTGGAAACCGGATCGGGTCCGGCTGCGAAACCCAATAATGGATTCCGACCCCCCACGTGCGAAATTCCTGTGCAGCTTCGGCGGCTCCATCCTCCCCCGCCCCCTCGACGCTCGCCTCCGCTACGTCGGCGGCGAGACCCGCATCGTCTCCCTCCCACGTGACGTCTCCTTTGACGATTTGTTCGATCGTATGCGCGAATTATTCGATGGGGTCGCCGTTATCAAGTACCAGCAGCCCGATGAGGATCTCGATGCCCTAGTTTCCGTCGTCAACGACGACGACGTGGTGAACATGATGGAGGAGTACGACAAGCTCGTCAGTGCTGGAAATGGCGAGAACGGGTTCACTCGACTTAGGATCTTCTTGTTCTCGCATCACAACACTGATCCTGACGCTGCCGCGATGGCCGCCGCCGCTCACTTTGATGTTGACGAAAGGGAGAGCGAGAGGAGGTATGTCGATGCTTTGAACAATCTCGTGGATACTTCTGAAATCCCAGAGCAGCTGTTTGGGCATGAACTCAATGTCAATATCCCTCATTGCCATTCTCGGGTCGGCGAAGAGAGTTCCTGGAGCCCTGCTTATTACTCGACCAATTCACGGTCCGAGGCGCAATTTGATCATCAATCTCCTCCTGTGACTGATAACATGATGTGGCTTCCTCCTGGTGCTATGGTTCAAGAAAAGTCTGGGTTTCCTGCCAATCTTGGCCATGCACACAATGTGTTTGATGGAAGTAGTGGCATATGTGAGCATTGTAGAATTGGTTATCAGAGGAGCCAGGCTCTGGGATCGGACCCGAGGTACCTCGATCCGAGGTGGAACCAAGCTATTGGTGGAAATGAATATATGGGTGGTCATTTTGCGGGACCGTGTGGTGAGTGTTATAGAACTAGGGAGCCGCCGCGGTTTTATAATGAGGCTCATGGTCATGAGCCTGGCTGGGTGGTTCATCCTCATCAAGGAAGTAGTCATCGAGTTCGAATGGGGGATCACTGTGCTGTTGATGGGAATATGATGAATGCTCCTTTTGGACATGTAAATTACTATGACGGGCATGATGATGGCCGGTACCATTTGCCCTCTGGTAATGAGTTTGGGGGTGAAGTGCTTCATGCACAACAAGGAGTTGGGCATGGGTATGTAGTGGACAATCCCTATCAAGTGCCATCTAATTTGCCTCCAATTCAAAATCTAAGGAGAAGGGCACAGGTCCCGGTTTGGACTGGGACACTGTATGATTCGCCTGGATTGGTTGCACCAAATGGTTTTGTTAGGAGCGCCCAAGACGGGAGTCCGAGAATTCCCCTAATCGGAGCTGATGATCAAAATGGTGTTTTGTCGCAGAAATTCTATGGGGCCGATGACCATAGTGCTAGATTAAATCCAAACTTTGCCAATCAGGGTGAACGGATTCTTGTTGTCCCTGGTACAAACCATGGAGTTGAAGTGGAGGCGGCAAAAGAAGAGAACTCAGGCGTGAAAGGGATGAATCCAACAGAAGCAGCTAACATTGGTAACTCTAATGCTAATATTGGCCATAAAGGTCGCGGTGCTTCACCAGAAGGTTTGACTTATTTGCCCGAGCTGATTGCTTCTGTCAAGAAGGCAGCATTGGAAAATGCTGAGGAGGTCAAAGTCATGGCTGAAATGAATCCTGAGTACTCAAATGATATGGGAACTGAGGTGAGCAAGGATACAAGGAGTCAGTTACGTTCAAACATTAAATCACACCATTATCTTGTCCATACTAAATTACTAATCCTTTATCTACAGAAGGGCCGCACTGAGTTAGAGAATGAAGCGGATGGAGATGGTGAGCAAAATGAGAATTCCAAAATCGAGCCTACGACGGCTGAAGCTGAAGCTTTTGATCAAGGATTGCAGGTATTTTTTGGCGATATTACAGTACCAGCTGTCATATTGCTGTTTCTTATGTCCACTAAATTTTGTAACTCTTTGATGCAGACAATAAAAAATGATGACCTGGAAGAAATAAGAGAGCTGGGTTCAGGTACATATGGATCTGTCTACCACGGAAAATGGAAAGGCTGTGATGTTGCGATAAAAAGAATTAAAGCTAGCTGCTTCACTGCAAAACCATCTGAGAGAGAACGCTTGGTGAGTTCTGGGATTTTTGCAACTGTCCTATTATGTATATCAATGTGATTGGATGTTTATTCATTCTTAGTTTCCTATATATTGCTATATCGGTCATTTGCTCATATAACTGGGAGATTAATTTGGATTCTTCTCTCTTGGATATTTTTGGTGGTTTCAACATTCTACTTGTTGAAAGACTTTGAAATTCATATTTTTTATTTGCCACTTCAACTTCTGGAGAATTAGCACAATTTAGCGCTTTAACAAGACAACACTTCTGTCATTTTCCAATTGTAACTTGTTAGAAATCATTGCCAGTCTTATATAAGTTCATTTGGGGGAATACCCCCATGATTAATCACTACACCCTGCTAAAAAAGCCCAATAAGCCTCGCTTTAGAGGAAAGCAGAGCACTCACAAGGTGCTTCCCATTTCCATTAAGCCAAAGTATTGAGCCCTTGAGTCACTTATAGACGCTTACAACTCCATTTTAAGCTGCTTAAGGAGCTTGAAGTCCTGCATTAACCCATTTTTCCGTTGGCCAAAGTGGGAAAAAGGCTAGGTTTGCATTTTACATGTCCTTTATTTCACAGACCCAACAACAACAACAACAACAACAACTACTACTACTGAGCCTTTTATCCCAAGCATATGGGGTAGGCTACATGAACCAACATGAGAATCACGCCGGTTCCAGCACATGAATCCTCTGCCTCCACTCACTCCTATCGAACAATATACTTTCATTGAGTCCTTTGGCAACCATATCGTTTCGTATCACCTCCATCCATGTTTTCTTCGGTCTCCCTTTTGCCCTTTTGCCATTGCCCATATCGAGAGTATCTATTCGTCGGACCGGTGCTTCCATAGGTCTGCGTCGCACATGACCAAACCATCTTAGCCGGTTTTCCCGCATCTTTTCCTCCACAGGTGCGACACCAACTTTTGTACGAATATTCTCATTTCGCACCTTATCTTTTCTAGTGTTACCGCACATCCAACGAAGCATGCGCATCTCCGCTACGTGCATCTTCTGTGTATGATGCTTCTTAGGAGCCCAGCATTCTGTACCATATAATAAGGCAGGCCGAATAGCGCTCCGATAAAACTTTCCTTTCAATTTTAACGGAAAGTTACGATCACACAAAATCCCTGTTGCACTCCTCCATTTCAACCAACCAGCTTGGATCCTTTGATTAATATCACTATCGATCTCCCCATTCTTTTGGATGATGGAACCTAGATATCTAAACTGGTCACTCGGTGATATCTCTTGCCCTTCCAATGTTATACCAATATCTAGATATCTAAACTGGTCACTCGGTGATATCTCTTGCCCTTCCAATGTTATACCAATATGGTTTTGACTTCTCTGGTTACTAAATTTGCAATGCATATATGCCGTCTTGGACTTGCTCAATCTGAATCCCTGAGATTCCAATGTTTGCCTCCATAATTCCAATTTGGCATTAACCCCTGTTTTCGTCTCATTTACTAGAACAATATCATCAGCGAATAGCATACACCAAGGTAGCTCATCTTGGATAGTTCTAGTAAGCCCATCCATCACGATGGTAAACAGGAATGGACTTAATGCAGATCCTTGATGTAAACCAATAGTAATCGGAAAATCACTCGTTAAGCCGCCGCAAGTTCTGACATTTGCCACTACTCCATCGTACATATATTTAATTATGTCAATATATTTGACGGGGACCCCCTTCTTCATCATTGTCCCCCATAATACCTCTCTAGGTATCTTGTCATATACTTTTTCTAAATCAATAAATATCATATGCAAATCTCTTCTCTTCTCTCGAAAACGCTCGACAAGTTGACGAAGCAAATGAATAGCCTCTGTCGTTGATCGTCCAGGCATGAACCCAAACTGGTTTTCTGTTATCTTAATATCCTTCCTTAGCCTGTGTTCAATCACTTTCTCCCAAAGTTTCATGGTGTGACACATAAGTTTTATTTCCCGGTAGTTTGAGCAACTTTGAATGTCACCCTTGTTCTTGTAGATAGGTACAAGGATACTTTTCCTCCATTCATTTGACATCTTTTTTGTCTGCCAAATCTTATTAAACAGATCTGTCAGCCATTTAACGCCTATTTCTCTTAAGCATCTCCAAATCTCGATAGGAATCCCGTCAGGGCCAACCGCTTTTCTTAAACTCATTCTGTTCAAAACTTCTTTAACCTCAGGTAGTCTTATTTTACGCATGAAATCACGGTTTATATCTTGAGATGAATGACAAGTCCATCCAAATTCTTAGTAAAGCTCTCATTGAACAATTTGTTAAAATAATCTCTCCATCTTTCCTTGATATCCTCATCTCGAACTAAAACCTTCTGATTTTCATTTTTGACACACTTCACCGCACATAAGTCTCTAGTCTTCCTTTCCCGCATCCGAGCAATCCGGTATATATCATTTGCAGCCTCCTTAGTGTCTAATTTCTCGCACACCTTCTTGTAGACCTTAGATTTAGCTTCCCGAACAGCTTTCTTAACTTCCTTTTTAGCCATTTTGTACTTCTCAAATCTCTCCACATCTCTACTTTTCTTCAAATCTTTATAAGAATCCCTTTTAATTTTAATAGCAGCCTTTACGTCTTCATTCCACCATGATATGTCCTTAGATGGTGGAGCACCACCTCTCGACTCACCAAGTAGATCTCTAGCTACCTTCTTGATACAACTAGCCATTTTGTTCCATGTTTTGTCTGGATCATCTTCCGACTGCCAATCCGTTTCTTGGACTACACGATCGATAAAAGCCTTTTGGTTACCTTCTTTCAATCGCCACCATTTAATTCTAGGCTCTACCTTACGTTTAATCTTCCTAGGTTTTCTTCTAAATCGAAAATCTAGAACTAAAAGTCTATGTAGAGTGGTTACACTCTCACCTGGCACTACCTTACAGTCGATACAACAACCTCTATCTATTCTTCTCGTCAGAAAAAAGTCTATTTGACTTGCACTTGATCCGCTCCTAAAAGTGATAAGGTGGGACTCTCTTTTTCTAAACCAGGTGTTTGCTAAGATCAAGTCATAAGATAAGGCAAAATCTAGAATCGAGTCATCTACTTCATTCCTTTGTCCGAAACCAAAACCTCCATGAATAGTATCAAACCCACTATGACTAGTACCTACATGTCCATTAAGATCACCACCAATAAATAACTTCTCTCCACTAGGTATACTTTGCACCACTTCGTCTAAATCCTTCCAGAATAGACGCTTACTAGCGTCATCAAGATCTATCTGTGGTGCATAAGCACTAATAATATTAAGGATCCCTCCACCTAGAATAAGTTTAACCAGTAAAATTCTATCATCTTTTCTCCTAATCTCAACTACATCCTCAAGCAACCGTCTATCTATGATTATGCTTACCCCATTACGATTTTTATCTCTACCCGTATACCAAAGCTTATAACCCCAAGGCTCTATGACTCTACTCTTTTCACCTACCCACTTATTTCACAGACCCAACTTGAGACAAAGTGGGTTTCACTTAAAGGGCTGTTCTCCATCACCATACCTTTTTGTCACCTCTATACTTCAATTATTACACGATTCAGTATTTACATGCATCTTTCTTTTTAGGGAAAAATAGGTCCAACTCGCTAGGCTTGAAAAGCAATAGGAAAAACTCCTCGGCAAAAAAAAAATCCATGAAAAACTTCTAAGATTCAAAAAGTTATAGGTTTAAGCCCCTGTAGTACCCAATCACTTTTTACTTTTTAATATTCCCATAATACCCTTGTCAACTTCTAGCAGATGACTGCTACATTTAGCAGGTAAATTTCTACACTTAACCGATAATTGCTACATTTATCAGATGTAGCAGTTTATATTACCTGCTACACTTAGCAAATAACTGCTACATTTGTCAGATGCAATAGTTTTTCTGCTAAATGTAGGAGTCATTTGCCAGAAGTTGACAAGAGTATTATGGGAATTTTAAAAAGTAAAAAGGTGGTTGGTTGTACTATAAGGAATTTAACCTATAACTTTTTGGATCGAGGGAGTTTTTCATGGATTTTTTTGGCCGGAGGGTTTTTACTATTGCTTTTCAAGCACAGGGAGTTGGACCCATTTCCCCTTCTTTTTATAGCTTAGCCATCACTCAATGCATCTATTTTCTTTATATATGAGACGGACGATAAAGTGCCCTAAATAACTCTTAAAATAGTGATTATGAAGGATCAAATAATCTTCATTTGCATCTTAATCTTTTTGAATTCTTGACATAAATTTATTTTTACAATAGAAAAAGACTTGCTATATCCCTTATCGATAGTTGGTGTTATTATTATTCTTCAAACATGGAAGAAACATTAAGAAGAAAAAATAAGGTAGATTTGCTATTAAAAATTATTTATAACTTTACAAACAAAGCTGAACATGATAGAAAACATGATAGAAAACTTCAACTAGCGATGGTGATGGTGGTGATGATGATAATAATTAAACTAGCTGGCTACTATATTGATAGAATTTAGAAATACTATGAAGTTAATTATTAAATGTGAGAGGTTCAATTCAATAATTAAGCTTTGCAAAGGGCGGGTAGAGAAATATAGAGAAATTAATTAATGTGGGGACAAATTAGTTCATTAGTGAGAAAAAGAAACGAAAGCACTGCTGCAAACGTTTGAAGATGACGTGAGATTGAGGAATGTAAATGACAACTGGTTTTGATGTATTAAATTAGGATTCAAAGGACAGTCTTCTTGAGCTTTGGAGCTAAGAAAGAGACAAAAAAGGTCCGGTACAGAAAAATTATTAAATATTTAATAGAATTTATAAAATTTTAGTTTGTGAAATGTCATAGTCAATAAAAGGGGAAGGCCTGAGTTCCAATTTAGCTATATTGAGTGCCAAAGATTTTAGATTCTTTGCAGGAGCAGATTTGATTATGAATTTTTTATAATTTTTTTATTATCTATATGTTAAGTTGCTTAATTTTAGAAAACTACCAATAAAATTTTAGATTTTTGCAAATAACCGCCAAATAGTTTGTAAAGTACATGGTTAATAGTGGCTTGCCAACATTATTGACTTAAACACCATGTCAACGACATGTGACCTAAAACAATCTAAAAATCCCAAAATATCCTTCTTTCCTTATTTTTCTTATTCCTCCGTCTCTTTCCTCTCCCTTCCCTCCCCTACCTTCCTTCCTCCACCATCACCTCCTACCCTTTCTTTACCCATGACCTCCTTTCCCACCCCACATGCTTGCCGCCGTGGTGTTCCACCAGCAAGATCGTCACTCTTCACAATAATTAACAAAAATTTAACAATCATAAAAATTCATTATTAAATAATTAAAAATCATGAACTTAATTTTTTGAATTCATTATAAAAGAAAAGAGTCATTTAAGATAGCAATTAATACTGTTATAACCATGTATTTTAGTGCAATCTACAAATTATTTGGTCGTTATTCGCCAAATGCTGAAACTAATTGACAGTTTTCTCGAATTAGGCCTCATTTTAATCATTCTATTACCATATATTTAATTTTCTTTCACAAAATTATAATTTATTGTTTTGAAAGATAGAAGGGCAAATTTTCAAAAACTCTCGTGCAGGGTTTTACTGCTGACAAAAGACCCCGCCTTAAAGCGGTAGTCAAAAACCCTTAAGAAAATTTTTCTGCAGTATATGTACAGTTGCATGCTTTATCTAATTAGTTTATATATATCGCAGGCAACTGCATATATATCGCAGGCAACTGCATACATATCACATAAAAATTAGATATAGTAAACAACTATACAGATACCACATGCATGAGTTTTTTTGATAACTGAAAACTTTTCAGAGGGTGTTTGACAACCGCTTTGGGTTTAGGGGTTTTTTCAGCGGGAAAACTTGGGGGTTTTGACAATTCACCCAAGATAGAATGATCGAATCCTGAAAATTGTTTTCTTAAGTATTTAAAATAATCTCATAGATCTTATATTAATAATTTATTTGTTTTTTTATTAAGGTGGTTACTATATTAGTTGTATCATCGCAAACATATATGGATCATTAAATGCATCTTTTATATTTTGAGTTGTTTTTTTAACAAGATTTCGTTTATTTAAATTTTACTACTATTATTTTTATTTGAAGTAGCTTTTCTGATTTTTATTGCTAAAGCTCTACCAAATCCCTTGAAAACCCAAGCCTTAACCTCTTATTTTCTATGCCTTCTGTTTTTCATAATATCGTGCTGCTAATAACATGACTTATTGAAAGGGCCTGCAATATTTGTAAATCATTGGATTATCTTTGACGATCGTCGAATCTATTTGATATAATGGTCTTTTTTATATTTTGAACCATGCAAAACATTAAAGCACATCACATCACAAATATTTACTCTTTCAAATAGTGGGGCTACATAATGAACATTTGTAACCTTTAATGTGTAATAGATTTGAATACTAAGATACACAGCATAGTAAAAATCCTCTTCTGAATGCAAATTACTTTTAATCAATACATAAACATATGCTACTATGTTATCAGTGTTATCATAAACGTACATAGAAAAAAACATTGCTGGCAGAGTATTATGTAGCGCAAATTTGAATACGATTATAAGATATGATGTGATTTGGATTTGTGGATTCATAATTTGCCGGAGATTTATGATACATGAATGTTTTCATATCGAATTTTTTTATTAATTAAATGTAAATATATTAATTTTCATACTCAAAACATTAGATGTTATATACTTGTAAGGTATACCTAAGTTAATTATGCCCCTTTAAAAAAAATGGTAAATTGTCAAAATCCCCCAAGCAATTTTTTCTGTTGTCAAAAACCCCCCGGCGTCGAAAGTTAGTCAAACCCTTTAAAAAGGTTTTTAGTTGTCAATAAACCCCTTACCTGTGATATCTAGTGGTTGCCTGTTATATCTAGTTTTCTGCGATATCTAAGCAGTAGCCAGCGATATTTAAGCAGTTGTCTGTGATATATAAACCGTTTTCTGCGATATCTAAATAGTTTGTATGAATTGGTTAGATATAGCAGGCTATTATGTAGATACTGCAGGATTTTTTTAAAGGGGTTTTACTACAGTTCCGAGGCTAGAGGGTTTTTGACAACGGAAAAAAATACTTGGTTTTTTTTGACAATTTACCCTAAAAAATAACCTAACATAATACTTTTTTGTACAATCGGCTCCATCCATCATGTTTTTCATCATCTAAAAGAATGGGTACACTAAGTTCTATGTGATTGAACACTTTTTGTCCATGAATCAAGTGGATGTAAAATGAATGGTTTTTCGACAATAGAACATTTTATAACCCAAGATCGATGTGCAAATCGTATCTAAATCACATGAAATTTGGTGTTAGCATGTTTTAAAAGATGGAGATCAAGATGGACTTGTATTGGATTATTTTACCGAAGGCATAACTAGCTTAGTTATACACCGGAGTAAACTACCATTTCCATATACACACTTATATACATACATATGAGTGCATATATGCAAACATACATACTTGTTTTTGTGTGTATTGAGAGCGAGAAGGGAGAAGGATCCATACATTATGATTTGAATTCAAGTTCTATCAACAATTTTTTTACCATTATATTCGCTTTAAGATTTTTGCGAATAATGAAATCATTCTGAGAATAAATTAGAGCGTTTTTAATAATTAATTGCACAAATTCCAAAGGGGATCTAATGGTTAAAAGTTGATAGGATTTGTTTTTATATCCTATCGAGTGGATCCTAGTTAACACTCTCTACACGTACCCTATGAGGGATTCCCTTATATCACTTTAACGACTACACTGTTTATAAAATTTTTGGTTTTAAAATGGTTTGGAGAATGTATTGGTTAGATTTTTGAAAAATGATTTCATTCTTGGATTTTTTCCCCTTAAATCCTTTCTTACTTTTCCCGACTATCATGTCTAGAGAAGTACAAACCCTTTGTCTCCGTCTTGATCCTCCTTCTAACCTATCTTGAATTTTCCTTGATTCCTTGAATCCCCATTAGTTTTCTTCTTTTTTCCACCTTCTTAGTTATCTCTTGCATACGTCCTTGAAATTGTTATTGTTTACCCTAATAGCATCTGTTCCGGCTTACGAAACTTGTCTTTCATGTTTGTTGTATCGCGATCTACTACGGTCGCACTCCTTCTAACCGGTTGGAGTACCAACTGATGAAACACGTATGCGACCGCGTTACAAACTACCTTGTCCAATGGCGACAGACTCCTTGTGGGAATTTCGAGGCCGAAATTCTTTTGAGGGTAGAATGTAACAACCGTGTCGTTACTATAATGTTTTTAAATAAATAAAAAATCTATTTGTTTCAAAATGATTCGTTTTGTAAAAAAGAAAGCTTTGAAATATTATTTTAAAAGATTTATTTTGTTTTTTTAATAAAAAGAATTTTTATAAGGATTAGCTAGAGATCTACTTGGTGAGTCGAGAGGTGGTGCTCCACCATCTAAGGACATATCATGGTGGAATGAAGATGTAAAGGCTGCTATTAAAATTAAAAGGGATTCTTATAAAGATTTGAAGAAAAGTAGAAATGTGGAGAGATTTGAGAAGTACAAAATGGCTAAAAAGGAAGTTAAGAAAGCTGTTCGGGAAGCTAAATCTAAGGTCTACAAGGAGGTGTACGAGAAATTAGACACTAAAGAGGCTGCAAATGATATATACCGGATTGCTCGAATGCGGGAAAGGAAGACTAGAGAGTTATGTGCGGTGAAGTGTGTCAAAAATGAAAATCAGAAGGTTTTAGTTCGAGATGAGGATATCAAGGAAAGATGGAAAGATTATTTTGACAAATTGTTCAATGAGAGCTTTACTAAGAATTTGGATGGACTTGTCATTCAATCTCAAGATATAAATCGTGATTTCATGCGTAAAATAAAACTTACTGAGGTTAAAGAAGCTTTGAACAGAATGGGTTTAAGAAAAGCGGTTGGTCCTGACGGGATTCCTATCGAGATTTGGAGATGCTTAGGAGAAATAGGCGTTAAATGGCCGACAGATCTGTTTAATAAGATTTGGCAGACAAAAAAGATGCCAAATGAATGGAGGAAAAGTATCCTTGTACCTATCTACAAGAATAAGGGTGACATTCAAAGTTGCTCAAATTACCGTGGAATAAAACTAATGTGTCACACCATGAAACTTTGGGAGAGAGTGATTGAACACAGGCTAAGGAAGGATATTAAGATAACAGAGAACCAATTTGGGTTCATGCCTGGACGATCGACGACAGAGGCGATTTATTTGCTTCGTCAACTTGTCGAGCGCTTTCGAGAGAGGAGAAGAGATTTGCATATGATATTTATTGATTTAGAAAAAGCGTACGACAAGGTACCTAGAGAGGTATTATGGGGGACAATGATGAAAAAGGGGGTCCCCGTCAAGTATATTGACATAATCAAGGATATGTACGACGGAGTAGTGGCAAATGTCAGAACTTGCGGTGGCTTAACAAGTGATTTTCCGATTACTATTGGTTTACATCAAGGATCTGCATTAAGTCCTTTCCTGTTTACCATCGTGATGGATGAGCTTACTAGAACTATCCAAGATGAGGTCTCTTGGTGTATGCTATTCGCTGATGATATTGTTCTAGTAAATGAGACGAAAGCAGGGGTTAATGTCAAATTGGAATTATGGAGACAAACATTGGAATCTCGGGGATTCAGATTGAGCAGGTCCAAGACAGCATATATGCACTGCAAATTTAGTAGCCAGAGAAGTCAAAACCATATTGGTATAACATTGGAAGGGCAAGAGATATCACCGAGCGACCAGTTTAGATATCTAGGTTCCATCATCCAAAGGAATGGGGAGATCGATAGTGATGTTAATCAAAGGATCCAAGCTGGTTGGTTGAAATGGAGGAGTGCAACAGGGATTTTGTGTGATCATAACTTTCCGTTAAAATTGAAAGGGAAGTTTTATCGGAGCGCTATTCGGCCTGCTTTATTATATGGTACAGAATGCTGGGCTCCTAAAAAGCATCATACACAGAAGATGCACGTAGCGGAGATGCGCATGCTTCGTTGGATGTGCGGTAACACTAGAAAAGACAAGGTGCGAAATGAGGATATTCGTGCAAAAGTTGGTGTAGCACCCGTGGAGGAGAAGATGCGGGAAAACCGGCTTAGATGGTTTGGTCATGTGCGACGCAGACCTATGGAAGCACCGGTTCGACGAATAGATACTCTCGATATGGGTAATGGCAAAAGGGCAAAAGGGAGACCGAAGAAAATATGGATGGAGGTGATACGAAACGATATGGTTGCCAAAGGACTCAATGAAAGTATATTGTTCGATAGAAGTGAGTGGAGACAGAGGATTCATGTGCTGGACCCGGCGTGATTCTCATATTGGTTCATGTAGCCTACCCCATATGCTTGGGATAAAAGGCTCAGTTGTTGTTGTTGTGTTTTAATAAAAAGAATTTATTCGATTTTGTTTTGAAAGGAAAATTTTGAAAAGAGAATTTGTTTTATTTAAACGAAAAAGAATTAGTTTAAGGAAATGATTTATTACGTTTATCTTTTAAATTATTTACTTTTGATCTTTTAAGAGAATATGCATACGTATCTGATTGGTTGAGACGTTGAGGTGTTGTTCTAGAGGTCATTTGATCGAACTTGCTGCATTTATTTTTGTAAAAATCTTTCTTTTTGAAAAATCCTAAATACCTCTCAAGTTCAAAGCAAATCCCTTAAGTTCGAATTTTGTGCATTTGATCCGATCTTCTGGGCTTGGTCAACTTGCACGGTTCTCTCCCAAATTTGTATCTTGAATCAGGGATTTTGAATTTGAATCTTTGAGATCTATAAGTCTTTATAAACCCCGTCCTAGTTCCTCTCTTCATCCTTTTTACCCTGCTGAAGTTTTGAAGATCAGAGCTTTTGTCTCCCATCGTCGTAGAAGGAGCCAAGGACTCGGTA
Organism: Agapanthus africanus; assembly: GCA_030015575.1. Taxonomy (NCBI): domain Eukaryota; kingdom Viridiplantae; phylum Streptophyta; class Magnoliopsida; order Asparagales; family Amaryllidaceae; genus Agapanthus; species Agapanthus africanus. The sequence continues at coordinate 246,317,865 of CM057343.1, read as the reverse complement.
GAGACCAGAGCTCTATGTTCCCATCGATGTAGGAGGATGAACCAAGCTTAGGTAGCCACACCCTTAGTACCTCGCGGCGAATCGGTTTCTACAACGATTCATATTCTGGTAAGTTTCTCACACTTCGTCTCTTGCTCCCGTCGCCTCTTCTTGCCATGCACCGTAATAAGTTGTCCAAGCTTTTTAATGTCTTTTAAACTTCCACACAATAAAAGAATAATTTTGAAATGGTATGATTGCGGTCTATATGTTTCGATTAGAGGCTGGAATTCCCTACGCAGCAATCAGTCAACGCATCATAACTTATGCTATGATAATCCATTTGTTCTGAATTTTATATAGCAAATGTTCAATACAAAAGTACGCATGACTTCACAACTGATTGTTTCTTTTGATAAGTGTTTTAATTAGGTTTTAAGCCCTTAAAAACTAATGTTTGCGATATGCGAATATTAGGAAATACAGTCAGTCGCACTTAAACCACCTGCAGCTTTTTTCTTACGATTTCCAAAAGCTTAGAATCTTGTATTGTTTTATAACTACATGAAATTTTGTACAAGTTTACTGTTGAACATTTTATCCAATTATGTTCTTAAAACCATGTTTGCTGAACTTAAGTTTCCGTACGCATTTTAGTTTGGTGGCTGGAATCCCATGATACAGTCACAATAAAATAATTTTATAAATTTTTACCCACTGTTTTGCGAAACCGTCTTTTGGAAAACACTGTAAACTCACTGGCATGTCATTGATAAATTTATCGAGACCTAACCAGTCACCTAAGACCACTACTTGGTGGTGTTACCGACTAGTTGGTTCTCTAGAGGCTGGAAATACAGGGACTGCCATAGAGACAGCCAACCGTTTCCACTATAACTCCCAACCTAGGACTCTAAACTAGCTGAGCCCTGAGACGGTTCTTATGTATACAGAAAGACCGGCATTTCTTTAGTTGACCACTTCACCTGATTTTGGCGGTGAGACTTAGTTTCTGATACTTTTAATAGCAAACCTCGTAAAACACCGATTGTTAGATATACAAAACCTATCATGCCCTGCTTTTCAACTACGAAAACGGAGACACGACTAAGTTCGCAACACATCTATACCGGGAAACACATCTCTCTGATTGAGACACGCTAAGCGTCTGGCAAACAAATAATATCACAAGAATCATAATAATAATTTTCAAAAGAAAATCCAACGTCACTTATTACATTCAGGGGTTTAACAACCTAGTTACATCAAAGAAAATCCTTGAACAATAAGGCATTTATTTTACAAGAAAAGAAATAGTAACAACTGAAATCGGAACGAGCATACGAAGGCGGCTAGAAATCGGCTCCGCTAGAGAAATGGTTCAAGTCTTCCTGAATCGGATATTGTTTCGCTTGTAATAGCTGATCTGTCTTTAAGCCTGACAGACATTTCAAACACGAAACATCCTGACTCCGTGGGTTGGATCCTGCTCCGCCTGTAATACCTGATCAGTCTTTAAGCCTCACGAACATTTCAAACATGAAACATCCGTCAGCGATCAGAAACTCGCGCAGGTCTTTCAAAATTAAGGTGTGAATGGAAGCATTTAAAAGAAAGCGGTAAAGCATAATGTATATATCGTGAGCAAAGGTTGCATGTAAGATCAATGAGTAATCACAATAAACATGGTAATCTAATAGCATGTGTAATCATAAATAGCATTGCAGTTCAATCATTCAACGTTCGATGTCAAAGCTTAATAAGTGCATTGCACATGGTTTCGGAGAGTAGTCCGTTAGGAACAACAATTGGAGTAAGGTTAGCATTCCGTTTACGGTTCGAAACCACATCAACATATCTGTATCTGGAGGGTTAGCATTCCGTATAACACCCGAAACCACGGTGAACTGGAGGGGACTTCCGAAAATTTGTCCACTACCTTTAATAAATTACCCCAGACCCCGTGTCATTAATAAACAAGGAGATAACGATTATGTACCATGGCAAGAGTTAACACGATACATGAACTGGACATGACTAGATAATATCTCAAAACATGAGCTTGGGATTCACGATACATACATCATCTCAACTCTTGCCCAGTTAACCGTTATATATACATGTGTAGGCATGTCATGGCGCACACATTATTTTTAAATTCGAAATCCCTGATTCAAGAAACCAATATGAGAGAGAATCGTGTGAGTTGACCAAGCCCAGAAGATCGAGTCAAATGCACAAAATTCGAACTTCTGGGATTTGCTTTAGACTTGAGGAATTTGAGACTTTTCAAAAAGAAAGATTTTTAACAAAACTAAATATAGCATCAAAGGTTCGATCATATGACCTCTAGAACAACACCTCAACATCTTAACCAATGAGATACTTATGCATGTTCTCTTAAAAGACCAAAAGTAAATAATTTAAAAGATAAACGAAATAAATTATTTTCTTAAACTAATTCTTTTTTCTTTAAATAAAACAAATTCTCTTTTCAAAATTTTCCTTTCAAAACAAAATCGAATAAATTCTGTATTAAAAAAACATAATAAATCTTTTAAAATAATCTTTCAAAGCCCTTTTTTTTACAAAACGAATCATTTCGAAACAAATAAATTTTCATTTATTTAAAAATAGTATAGTAATGACAAAGTCGTTATAATGGCAGCGCTAAAAAATCAGTCGTATAACTTTTTTCGATGATCGACATCTTTTGTTTTGATCTTTATTGTTGAGAAACATATATACACAAAATCTCGTATTATTTTATATTTTTTCACTCATTTCTAGTGGTTGAAAACGTTATTATCGAAAAACCATTAATTTTGCATCTGGCAGATCATTGAGTTAAATATTAAAACACCACGCAATTCATTTTATAGATGTTTTAGCCGATGAGGATCAAGATGGATGATGCTGATTGTCGAGAGTCATGACTTTTTGCGACGGCCATTAGAGGGATTTGCGCATAGGGCCGTTTTCTCAATTATTCTGCAAATACACATAAAGAGAAAAAGTACTTTATGGGAAAAACTTAATTTTTATAGAGAGAATCCTAATTTTGTCGAGTTAAATTCATAAGAGGTTGATGATTGGAGACGTCTTGAAAGGAGGCTGCAATTACAAGTTGCATGGACACGTACACGGGGACACAATACGACACAATGCGATACAACAAAATCCCAAAATAAGATATTGTACACGACACACACATAACTATTGTAACAATATTGAATAAGAAAAAAATTAAAAAGTCCAGCGTTAAAAGACACGTTATAATAATAACACACAACCATATGAATTTCTTCAAATTTAACACTAAATATCCAAAATGTAAAATGATTAGATAAGTGATTAACAAGTCTTTCTTAAAAAAATTAAACATCCATGAGACATTATAACGATACATTAATAAGATACTAAAAATATGTATAAAATACAGAAAACACACATAGAATACATTATACGCTTATGGCATGTATACGGTATGTCTGATACGTGTCGTGCAAGTGTCGGTGTTCGATGCATATCGGACATGGATACGGTATCTTATCGGAAGTGTCTGTGCAACCTAGGCAAGAAGAGGGTAATGGTGTTTGCTCCGACGAGGTGTCATGAAGAAAAAAGGCAGGGACAATCGATGAGAAAGAAAAGTCATATTTTTGGTCGATAGTTTGCTATTTAGGTATATTAATAAAGAATGTGGCTTAAAAGATTGATTTCAATCCAAACCCTAGTCAAACCCTATCTAGCAAAATTACATGACTATACCCGACACGTTAACCCGCTTCATGAATTGGCGCGAATCATAAAATATTTGAACTATTTTTTGATTTATTTAATTACGAAGATCGGGTGTGTGATTCTGATATGTGAATCGAAATGAATAAGAGCGAATCCACCCCAATGTGTGAATTCGAGTCAATCTGTTGAATCTGAGTCGATCTGTTGAATCTGAGTCGATCTGTGAGGGGTTTTAACATCGTGCTTCATAGAAGGAGTATCAACTTTGTAGCGAAGGAGTTTATACTGTATGGCTTAGGATATCTCAACACTTATAATGCATACCCTTTTGGTCCAAAATAGTTTTAACTTTTCGTGTGGATACATTTGTAGAAATTAGTTATAAGACAACGTAAACGTTCTATCATAAGTACCTCAATCTTAGACTATTCACCTCATCAATTATCATTTGAATTTTTATATAGCCTTTTATAATTCAAACAACTGCTTTCTCTCCCTTTCTCCCTTTCCTTCCCTCTCTCTAGAAGTTACCCCAATCTCTCCAAATAAAACCTCTCTTTTCCCTCTTCAATAAGTACTTTCATGTTTTAAATTTTAGAATGGCAATAAAACTATTAATAGGTCATTCAATAGATAAGAATGACTTATCAATTTTTATAAATATATACAGAGAACGACTTCTTATCAATTTTTATAAATATATACACTATTTTCTTACTACAATATAGTATTATATATGTTTATAATATTTCACGCTTTGTCTCTCTTAAAAGAATAACTTATATTATTTTCTATTTCATACAGTGCCAACTTCTATTTCACGTGCATCGCATGTGTAAACAATTAGTTTGTCTTAGCTAAAAGGAAAAAAAGCAGTAATTATTAATAATTGTTTTTGGACATTTCCCTATAGTACTTTGATGGTTAAATGTCGCAATAATTACATTGCTCACAATGCCCTGGGTTCAATGCGTACTAGTTGAGTTAGCAATAACTAGTTCTAACTTTTCATATGAAGTCTTGAGAGTTTGGTCTTGTTTTATTGCATCGAAGTCTATATGAAGTCTTGAGAGTTTGGTCTTGTTTTATTGCATCGAAGTCTATATAAACTTCAGTGGAGAATCATAGTGGAATAGTTTAAGAGTGTCCGACTCTTTGTTATTGAAATCTCTTACAGTTTGAAATGAGAGCTGTCCTGCATTTTTTTCTCCCTTAGCTGCTTTATTATTCTCCCTTTACCGTTTCAAAATATTTTCTGAAACCGGACCGCAGAGGAAACTCTCTAATACCCTTTTCTATACCCATTAAAATAAGCCAGATGTGCATTTTTTTCTAATTTAGGTATTAGCACATTCATATCCATTTTTTCGTCAATATTCCTCTTAATTTCCCTCTATTTCCGTCTCGTCTTTTCTTTTCATCATTCTATTTTTTCTCTCATGAGCTCGATTTCTTATTGTTCAAAAATGACTGTATAAGGAAAGGTTAAATGATAACTTGTTTTTTTAAATACATCGAGTCGACAACGACATTAAAGAAGTTAGGTGGTTAATGGAAGCTTGTTGGCTTTACCAAAACTTCAGAGACTGTATATGAACCATTGGAGCAACATGGATACATTGGAGAACAAATTTATCGACCCCACGTGGATGAAGGTCGATTGGCTTCCTGTATACTTGAAGCTTAGCTGTGATAAGTGGAAGCAGATCATATGAACTCCTTTGTGTTGAACCAAACAACTCATAAGTTACTTTTGCTATAACCAAGTTATGAGAACTTGTTTAGGTTTCGGTGTCCGTTGGTCTAAGTTTGATTAATAAGTTTTGTTAAGTTTTGTTAAATTTTGTTGGTTTTGGTAATAGTTTTGTTTTCGCTGTGTATTTATATATAAGGCTTAATTCCCCAAAACTACCAAAAACTACCAAAAACTTAATGCCTATTACAAGTAACTACCAAATTCGTTGAAAATACAAGATTGTAAAATTAATAAATAATAAACCACCAGACTTGTTTCATAAATGTTCAATAAACTACCAAACTTGTTTAATAAAGTTTAAGGTTGCCCATACATACACTTTCAGTAATTTTCAAAAAAAAAAAATGGTAATTACTTGTCACAACCCCTTAGTTTTTTGTAGTTTTTTGGAATTAAGCCTATATATAAATCTACATATATATTCTACGACTCTTTCATATCTTTGAAAGAAAAGGAATATTATACTCTTTCACTATAAACTACACTGGATTTCGTAAATCAAGATAATGAGAAAAAGGATAGTAAAAGCTGGGCACCCAATTGACCATGGGTAATTATTATAGGCTGTACTAGTAGTGAAGTACAAAAGCATGGTCTTTTCAAGTTTTCAAGGCATTCATTAATTCAACGAGCAGTACACAATGCCTAGTAAAACAGAATTCAAGCCAAAGCACATAACTCAACTGTAAAAGTAGAAAAGGAGCTGGAAAAATCTTCATTTTTAAGACATCTCTCCCCACGTTAGGTCCTCCAACCAACAAGCAAGCCCCATTGTGCATAGGATCTGAAGGCACTAACTATGCCAACAAAAGTAGTAACGACGCCAGCAAAAGCAACAAGAAGGGCGCGACGTTAACAACATTAGGAACACAAGTTCTCTCTCTCCCCCGTCCCCTCAATCTTCCTTTTCTTGCTTATTTTATCTTCTATTTCCTGGTAGTTCTGGTGGAAAAATTAAAGTTATGGCTGAAGTTTTTCGCAATTATGGTATTGCTCGATGTACACTGAAACATAATAGAAACTACACGAAACATATCTATACCGAGATCGATGTTTTGGACGGTCATCTTTGGACAAGTGCTTTAATGTTTTGGCTGAAAGCTCAAACCATGGCTACAACTGTATTTGAGGAAACATTGATTTGCTTGGTGGCTAAGTGATAGTTGATATGTCTTCACCTATGAAGCATGGACACAGATACGAATACGCATGGCTAATTCTTATAAAATAAATTAGATTCATTCATGGCATTTGATAATTTACAAGTAACACTAAAGATGCGAGAAATGTTACATCATAATACAATACTTATCTTACATTGACAATAATAAATATACATATTGGTAAACATTAGAAAACGTATTCCTCAAATAGAAAGACTAATATTCATAAAGAGAGAACATATTATAAAAACAATAACAAATTATAATAGAAATGAACTAATATGTTTAATAATCTTAAGGTCAACTACTTGTATAAAACATGCATGCAACTCGTATCTGACATGTATACGGTATACCCAGACATGCATACAATGTATCTGACGCTTGTTGTGTTTCAATGCCTACACACAGGTACAGCACCATGTTGTAAATGTTATCTACACAGTACTTTACTTGTTGATCAACCATGTAAAGAGTTCTAATTGGTGAAGGTTTGGATACCATTGACATTATTTAAATCGATCGATTGGGGCTTGCAGTCACATACATAACATCACTTGAGCTTTCTACATTGGAACTCCAAGAGGCATGGATATTAAGGACAACTTTAGTAACAATCATTATGGATATTGCATATCAAGCATCGATTAAAATTTCGTATATGTAATGTTAGGCTTTGAAAGTAACTATTAATGGTTGATTTTTACATTTTACATTTTTCTTAGATTAAATTCACTTAGTTAATCGAGTTCCGTAACTGTATTGGTTTTAGAATCCGAAGAATCTAATTTTATGGAGTTATATAATAGGTTGCGTTATGGAATTATGAAAGTTTGGGGTCGTTTTTGTTTTGGAGTAGTATATTTATTAACTGAAATTTGATCAATATAGAGTGACAAATAAGCAAGGGTTTCTAGGTCATCGTCCAGAAACGGCGCGCTACATCGGACCCCGGGTGTAGTGATAAATAAGCAAGGGTTTCATAGGATCCGTTTAGCTTCTTGGAACATAGGTTCCAGGTTCCCTTACAGGTAGACTAATAGAATTAGTGGAGGTGATGATTAGGATGAGAGTTGGTATTATGTGTTTGCAAGAAACTAAGTGGGTGGGTGAAAAGAGTAGAGTCATAGAGCCTTGGGTTATAAGGTTTAGTATACGGATAGAGATAATCATAATGGGATAGACATAATTATAGATAGACGGTTGCTTGAGGATGTAGTTGAGATTAGGAGAAAAGCTGGTAGAATTTTACTGGTTAAGCTTATTCTAGGTGGAGAGATCCTTAATGTTATTAGTGCTTATGCACCACAGATAGGTCTTGATGACGCTAGTAAGCGTCTATTCTGGGAGGATTTAGACGAGATGGTGCAAAGTATACCTAATCGAGAGAAGTTATTTATTGGTGGTGATCTCAATGGACATGCATGTACTAGTCGTAGTGGGTTTGATACTATCCATGGAGGTTTTGGTTTTGGACAAAGGAATGAAGTAGGTGGCTCGATTATAGATTTTGCCTTATCTTATGCTTGATCTTAACAAACACCTGGTTTAGGAATAGAGAGTCCCACCTTATCACTTTTAGGAGCGGATCATGTGCTAGTCAAATAGATTTTTTTTCGACGAGAAAAATAGATAGAGCTTGTTGTATCGACTGTAAGGTAGTGCCAGGTGAGAGTGTAACCACTCAACATGGACTTTTAGTTCTAGATTTTCGATTTAGAAGAGGACCTAAGAAGATTAGACGTAAGGTCGAATCTAAAATTAAATGGTGGCGATTGAAAGAAGGTAACCAAAAGGCTTTTATAGATCGTGTAGTCCAAGAAGCGGATTGACAGTCGGAAGATGATTCAGACAGAACATGGAACAAAATGACCAGTTGTATCAAGAGGGTAGCTAGAGATCTACTTGGTGAGTCGAGAGGTGGTGTTCCACCATCTAAGAACACATCATGGTGGAATGAAGAAGTAAATGCTGCTATTAAAATTAAATGGATTCTTATAAAGATTTGAAGAAAAGTAGAGATGTAGAGAGATTTGAGAAGTATAAAATGACTAAAAAGGAAGTTAAGAAAGCTGTTTGGGAAGCTAAATCTAGAGTTTACAAGGAGGTGTATGAGAAATTAGACACTAAAGATGCTGAAAATGATATATATCGGATTGCTCGGATGCGGGAAAGGAAGACCAGAGACTTATGTGCTGTGAAGTGTGTTAAAAATGAAAATCAGAAGGTTTTAGTTCGAGATGAGGATATTAAGGAAAGGTGGAGAGATTATTTTGACAAATTGTTCAATGAGAGCTTTACTAAGAATTTGGATGGACTTGTCATTCAATCTCAAGATATAAACCGTGATTTCATGCGTAAAATAAGATTACCTGAGGTTAACGAAGTTTTGAACAGAATGAGTTTAAGAAAAGCGATTGGTCCTGATGGGATTCCTATCGAGCTTTGGAGATACTTAGCAGAAATAGGCGTTGAATGGCTGACAGATCTGTTTAATAAGATTTTGCAGACAAAAAAGATGCCAAATGAATGGAGAAAAAGTATCATTGTACCTATCTACAAGAACAAGGATGACATTCAAAGTTGCTAAAATTACCGTGGAATAAAACTTATGTGTCACAATATGAAACTTTGGGAGAGAGTGTTGGACACAGGCTAAGGAAGGATATTAAGATAACAGAGAACCAGTTTGGGTTCATGCCTGGACGATCGACGACAGAGGCTATTCATTTGCTTCGTCAACTTGTCGAGCATTTTCGAAAGAGGAGAAGAGATTTGCATATGATATTTATTGATTTAGAGAAAGCGTACGACAAGGTACCTACAGAGGTATTATGGGGGACAATGATGAAGAAGGCGGTCCCTGTCAAGTATATTGACATAATCAAGGATATGTACGATGGAGTAGCGACAAATGTCAGAACATGCGGCGGCCTAACGAGTGATTTTCCGATTACAATTGGTTTACATCAAGGATCTGCATTAAGTCCATTCCTGTTTACCATCATGATAGATGAGCTTACTAGAACTATCCAAGATGAGGGACCTTGGTGTATGCTATTCGCTGATGATATTGTTCTAGTAATGAGACGAAAGCAGGAGTTAATGCCAAATTGGAATTATGGAGGCAAACATTGGAATCTCGAGGGTTCAGATTGAGCAGGTCCAAGACAGCATATATGCATTGCAAATTTAGTAACCAGAGAAGTCAAAACCATATTGGTATAACATTGGAAGGGCAAGAGATATCACTGAGCGATCAGTTTAGATATCTAGGTTCCATCATCCAAAAGGATGGGAAGATCGATAGTGATGTTAATCAAGGATCTAAGCTGGTTGGTTGAAATGGAGGAGTGCAACAGGGATTTTGTGTGGTCGTAACTTTCCGTTAAAATTGAAAGGGAAGTTTTATCGGAGCGCTTTTCGGCTTGCCTTATTATATGGTACAGAATGCTAGGCTCCTAAGAAGCATCATACACAGAAGATGCACGTAGCGGAGATGCGCATGCTTCGTTGGATGTGCGGTAATAATAGAAAAGATAAGATGCGAATGAGGATATTCGTGCAAAAGTTGGTGTAGCACCTGTGGAGGAGAAGATGCGGGAAAACTGGCTAAGATGGTTTGGTCATGTGCGATGCAGACCTATGAAAGCATCGGTTCGACGAATAGATACTCTCGATATGGGCAATGGCAAAAGGGAGACCGAAGAAAACATGGATGGAGGTGATACGAAACGATATGGTTGCCAAAGGCCTCAATGAAAGTATATTGTTCGATAGGAGTGAGTGGAGGCGGAGGATTCATGTGCTGGACCCGGCGTGATTCTCATGTTGGTTCATATAGCCTATCCCATATGCTTGGGATAAAAGGCTCAGTTATTGTTGTTGTATAGAGTGACGGCTTAAACCTATCTTTTTTTTAAGGAAGACAATATATTGAACAATTTCTTTATTTATGAGATGTATTCATATTGTATTTATAGGAGAACCTCAAATGCTTAGTACTTAGGGATACTTTTGGGATGCCATTTTATTCATCTTTGAATGTATATTTTATTCTAACTTATTGAACATGTATGACTAAGGCATTAATAATTTACGCATTTAGAGTTCATAATTTAGTTAAATTCATAGCCGCATTAATGCAATTTACCTATTCAAGAAAAAATACAAGAAAATATTCTTTTTTGAGTACCGATGTTTTACACGAATTTAATTTTTGGTTAGCTAAATTCTCCTAAAACAAGGAAAAATATAGAAGCTGATAAAATTTAGTATTTGCATTTTTAGTATACAGAAATTTATCAATATTTTCTGAATGGTTTAAACAAGAATAATTATCTTTTTTAATTATGTGTGTATATACTAATAAATTATCGCAACCATCCAAACAAATTTGTTATTTTAGTCTGTTTTAAGTGCTACCCTGAATTATGGTTTAAACAGGGTAATACTAATACAATTTTATTGCTCCTCCCATTATGGCAAAACTCTGAAGCTTTGACCAGGAGTAATAAATAGTATTATTATATCACCTCAGAAAATATTTAAAAAGGCAGAATGAAGATAAACTTAATATGCAGAAGGACAAAAAATTAGAGAAGAAAATATAGGGATCCTGACAAGAAGGAAAACATACTGTCATCTGTTATGTAATAGTAGTATATATCTTAAATATTATCATAACCTGGTTTATATTGTTTCGTCCTTTTTCCTTTTGCTCCAAAACTTTGTAACTTTGAACACTTGGATTTGGTATATTTAATATTTTTGTATATATTAAGCTCGACATTGTCTTTCCTTTATTATGCACGTCTCTTATAAAATCTCTTCCAAAACTGTTAAGCAACTTTAGTTTTATCATTTTACTTGCATGACTGGGCTTTCGTTTTTTATTGGAACACATCATTCCTCAGCTGCTGATCTTAGAGTGAGAAGAATGGCATATCAACTGCCTACCTATGGTTTTATGAGAACACTCTTGTCTATTTTCTATCACTTCAATATGCAATTAAAAGTAAAATAACTTGAGAATATAAAGAGAACAAGAAAATGAGTAGACGTATTACTTTTGCTTTGCAGAACTCATTTAGGGTTTGATTGATTGCTTATAATTGGAAATACAATGCATTTAGAACTACGTGGAGATCTAACTACCACGGTTGCAGTTTCATTCCTTTGTTTGGTTAATATGTAGTTCCAACTGTTTTGCAAAGCATGTGTTCGTTTGGATTTAGTTACAACATAATAGCTAAGTATAATATTATTTTTTGTGTTCTGTTATGAATATTGTAAGCCGATGTCGCGCACCCCGCGGTTTGCAGAGAGGCGGAATTTTCAAAAACGATGTATTTTTGACTACGCAACACCGGCTAAAATTCCAGGATCTTTACTAAAGCCTTAACTAACTAATCTATCTAGATGTTTAACTACTCTGTTAGAATATTATACCTCTAAGATACGGTCTTTCGGGTCTTCTAGTGCTCTCGGTGATCGGATCGGGCCAGCTTCATCGGCCTTCTTGCGTCAAAGATGATCCACCGCGAGAGAATGTGCTCCAAGCTTCAACCTCTAAATGAGGTAAGTAAGGTAGATGGTTCGCTAAACCAACTAGCCTAGGAGATGTATAAAGTCTAAAGGATTGTTTAGTCTCACTAAACCCTATGGCTCACAACACATGTGAAGGATTAGGGTTTAGTTTAGAGGAAGAAGGAGATGGAGAAATCTCAAGAGAGAGCAAAGGGAGAGCAACTCAAGAAATGAGCTCCAGAAATAAAAATGGCTAAGCGTGAAGCATTGTGTAGAGAATGGCTAATAACTCAACTCAATAATTCAAGCATACAATATAATATAATAGAATAAAGCACCCATGCTTGAATAGTGAGTCAAGACCAAATAAAATAATCCATGGCCATACTCTACACCATGCCTCCAAAGTCTCCCCCATTTCCACCTCATTAATCCATTTAAGTAAATGGATAAAACCAATAATGAGGTGGCTCCTTCTAGAAGCATGCCTTGCCATATTACAAGAACGCCCCTTACCGTATATACATATCCGTATTCGTATTCCAAAAAATACGGATGCACTGAGACGATAACAATCCAATAATACAATACTAGGATCTGGTTTAAACCAAAGCCCACTAGTATTGTCTGCCTGATTAACATCCGTGTACAGGTACACGTACGTGATTGAAGCCCTGTCGTAAAACCATATGACGTCTACATCAATTGCCTGAAGCAGGGAAACCCTCTGTGTGAGACTCTAAAGACTCGACAGTACGCTGGCAGTGGGTTTAACCATAAGCCGTCAGCGGTACTAGATGCACGTAACGGCTATTCAGGTATCTGCTGATAAGAAAGACGATGAGCAAGCTCATCCAAACTCTTATTGAGCCTATCTGTGACAATCTCCATACAGTCCGGTCTGTTCGTCTGAGATACTCGCATATCCACCTAGGGGATGGTAAACGTTAGACCCCTAACAACGTGATAAGTCATGCCGGAGGAGAGCCCAATACACCATGAGAAACTACTGGAGTACCTTACCAGTATTTCTCGATTTCCCTGGCCAGGGACTTTGTGTAATGGCTTTCCGAATACTGCGCGATATCAACCCCCAATACCGGGAGAGACAAATCCTATCTGATCGCTAGTGTCTCCAAGTGTTTCGGGACTACACCCAACTACTACCTGTTTGTATGACTCCTTTGAGCATGGTAGGGTTGTAATCTAAGTGTCGTAGTAACACACTCGAGACGAGGTAGCGATGGTAAGTCAACAGACTAAGCTGTACTCATACCACCTGGGAATTGCTACATGACGATAGGTATAATACCAACCAGCAGTTTCCAACGAGTCCTGTCTAGTGTAACTCATAACCTAATGAGCATCTGCATACCAACTCCAGTACGACGTACTAATGGCTGTGGGACAGAGCATATCCCCTGCTGAGATGAGAAGCGTATACACTAGTCTACTCCGGAGTATCGATGCCCCGTCTCGATAATCCAACAACTAAGGACCTGTAGAAGGATGTGCTTATAGACTATCCAGCCCCCATAAGTATGACTGGCATCACAACGCTGGTAGTCAAGCAAAGATCTTAAGGGCTCTATTAATATGTATAAGCGATATGCTAAAACAAACACATGCATATATTGAGGTAGAATCAAACCAGGTAGCATACTACCATATCGAGCAAGACTGTTATTATAACTGTGAAATATCCCAAGCATTCAATATGTAATATACAATCCAGTATGATACAATAATGGCCTCTAGGGCATATATCACTAACAATCTCCCACTTGTACTAAGGCCATATATTAGCATATCATAGACCTATCATCCCGATTAGCCGCTCGAACTGAGTCTGAGGAATAGCCTTTGTGAGTGGATCTGCAGTGTCGTTTTCTGTCTCTACTCTCCGTACCTCGATCTCCGTCGATCAATGATCTCTCTGATCAGGTGGCATCGCCTCAGGATGTGTCTGGATTTCTGATGGGATCTTGGTTCCTTCGCCAAAACTATAACGCCGTTGTTGTCACAATACAGCGGTATTGGATCAACAGTGGATGGAACCACCTAAACCTCTGTCACGAACGTCATGATTCAGACTGCTTCCTTCGCGGCATCACAGGCAGCAATATACTCCGCTTCCATAGTCGAGTCAGCAACGGTTTCCTGTTTGGAGCTCTTCCAAACAACCTTCCCTCCATTGACGGTAAAAATATGACCCGACATGGACTTAGAGTCATCCTTATCACTGGAAGCTGGAGTCGGCGAAGGTCTCGATCTGGAGGTCTTCCCTGCCATACACCAAGAACATCTTCTTAGTCCTTCTCAGGTACTTAAGAATGTTCTTTACTGCTATCCAGTGATTCTGTCCTGGGTTTGACTATACCAGCTTATAACGCTCAGGACGTATGCTACATTTGGTCTAGTACACAACATCGCATACATTATAGAGCCTACCGCAGATGCGTAGGGTATAGTAGACATGCGATCCCTTTCCAAATCAGTCTTGGGAGACATCTCTTTGGAAATGGTGATTCCGTGACAAGCCGGTAGATTACCGCGCTTAGAATCTTCCATACTGAATCGTTTTAGTATGGTGTCGATGTACCTTGATTGTGAGAGTCCCAACATCCATTTAGATCTGTCACGATAGATCTGGATCCCCAGAATGTAGGAGGCATCACCCAGGTCCTTCATGGAGAACCTCTGTGACAAGAATCCCTTGACTGATTGTAGCATAGGAATGTCATTTCCTATCAAGAGAATGTCATCCACGTACAGGACGAGGAATACTACACTTCTCGCTACAATTTTACTATATATGCATGGCTCATTTGGATTTTTGATAAAGTCGAATTCCTTGACCGTCTCATCAAAACAGATGTTCCAACTCCGCGATAGCTTCTTTAGCCCATAAACGGACTTAAGCAACTTGCACACCTTTCCGCATCTCCCTCTCTGAATGAAATCCTCCGGCTGATCCATATAGACGCACTCTTCCAAATTTCTATTTAGAAAAGCGGTCTTTACGTCCATCTGTCAGATCTCATAATCGTGGAAGGCAGCAATGGCAAGAAGGATACGAATGGATTTGAGCAAACCACTGGAGAAAATGTTTCGTCATAGTCTAAACCAGGTCTTTGACGAAAACCTTTTGCAACAAGTCTAGCCTTATAGGTCTCAACCTGTCCATCTACACCAATCTTCTTTCTGAAGATCCATTTGCAGCCTACGGGTTTTACCCCTTCTGGAGCAAAGTCCATACTTTGTTGGTGTACATGGACTCCATTTCGGTCCGCATTGCATCCGGTCATTTTACCGAGTCTCTGCTCTGAATGGCTTGCTGGAAGCTAGTTGGCTCATCATCGTTGATGATGCAATTCTCTCGATCCCCGTCTATGAGAAAACCGTAGTATCTCTCGGGCGGATGAGATAACCTACTAGTTCTGCGGAGTGGCGCGGGAATGTCTGGTTCTTTCGAAACTTCTGGTTCTACCATGCTTTCAGTAATAGCTTGTGGTTCCGGAATTTCTTCCAGTTCTATTGCGCTCCCACTTATCTGATTTTCTAAAAATTCAGTTTCCAAGAAGTGGGCATGCCGAGAAACAAAAACTTTTTGTTCCTCTGCGTAATAGAAAAGATACCCCCTAGAGTTCTTTGGGTATCCCACAAACGTACACAATACTGAGCGTGCCTCGGGCTTGTCCGCATGCTGATTTTTTATAAAAGCTGGACATCCCCATCTCTTAAGGTACTTAAGACAGGGTTTCTTCCCACTCCACATCTGATATGGTGTGGTAGACACTGACTTAGTAGGAACCTTATTCAAAAGATATGCAGCTGATTCTAGTGCATAGCCCCAGAAGGATCGCGGTAACTCAGCATTACTCATTATGGAACGAACCATATCTAATAGGGTTCTGTTCCGTCTTTCTGATACACCGTTGTGCTAAGGTGTGTATGGAGGAGTAAACTGAGAGAGAATTCCATTCTCTTTTAAATAGCCAAAG
Source organism: Agapanthus africanus (assembly GCA_030015575.1). Taxonomy (NCBI): domain Eukaryota; kingdom Viridiplantae; phylum Streptophyta; class Magnoliopsida; order Asparagales; family Amaryllidaceae; genus Agapanthus; species Agapanthus africanus. Next base: position 246,301,690 of record CM057343.1, on the reverse strand, counting down.
AACTCGGCACTTATGTATTTACCACCTCGATCAGATCTCAGTGCCTTGATATTTTTGCTGGTTTGTTTTTTCACTTCATTCTTATATTCCCGGAATTTCTCAAAGGTCTCGGATTTATGTTTCATCAAGAATACATGTCCATATCTTGAGAAATCATCCGTAAAAGTAATGAAGTAGGAATAACCACTTCTTTCATGGGTAGACATTGGACCAAACACGTCGCTGTGTATGAGTCCCAAGAGCTCGCTCGCTCTTGCTCCGTGTCCAGTGAACGGAGCTTTTGTCATCTTTCTTTTGTGATATGATTGACAAGTTATATATGACTGATATTCAAACGGAACCAAATATCCCTCATTATGTAACTTCGTCAACCGTGTTTCATTGATGTGACCGAGTCTACAATGCGAAAAGAAAGCCTGATTTAATTCCGGAGACTTTCTTTTAAGTGTGTTCTGGACATTGAAAACCTGAGCTTGATTCAGTACGTATATTCCGTTATCTAATGTATCTGACCCAATCAAATTTTGATTTAGGTGGATGTGTACTATATCGCTTACAAATGTAAATCATATCCTTCTTTAGAAAGTAAAGATACAAATATGATATTACAGGCCAGACTAGGTACATACAAACAGTTACGTAGAATCAATATCTGCCCACTTGTCAATCCTAGATGATATTTCCCTACGGATTCAGCATCTACGCTCATTCCGTTAGCAACTTTGAGAGTCATATCATCTGCCTTAATAACTCTATTGTTTCTCAAAACCTGTAATGAATTACAGATATGAGATCTTGATCCGGTATTTAGTACCCAGGAAGTAGAGTTAATTGACAGACAATTTTCAATTACAAACACACTCGAAGCCGAAGCCACAACGTGCTTCGAATCCTGGTTTCTGGCTTTCCAAACCCTGCATTTCTTCTAACAGTGCGCTTTCCCGTAACTACAAAGACATGCCTCCTTCTCTACTACTAGCCCCGAAACTTTTGCCCTGCCTTTTCCCTCTATCTTACTGACACCGCTTATCGGCTTGGTGGAGGTCTTCTTCTTCTCTTCCTTAGCCTTCACCTTGGATCTGGAAGAGGAAGATTCCCCAATAAGCAGAGCGGGTGTCTCCCTGGATTCTTTCAGGGTGCCCTCTGAGCTCCTCAATAAATTGAGAAGACTTGGAAGTGTAACTTCCTTGCCTTGAATTTTGCAAGTCAAGATAAACTGGGCGTAAGTAGATGGTAGGGACTTTAGAATCAAGTCAATACATAACTCGTTCTCCAACGTGGTCCTATGGTCCGTGAGCTGTTCAATATAGCTAATCATCGTAAGGACGCGGTCCCTTACAGATGATCGGATAGCCAACCTCATTTGAAGCAATATCTTCGAGGTATCATATCTTGCGATATGAGATTGCTCTCCATATAAAACTTTGGTATGGAGGAAGATGGAAGCTAAGTCCATCTTTTCGTGCTGTCTTTGGTGTTCACAATCCATTGAGGCTAACACGAGGCACTTGGCTTTCGCACAATCTTTTTCCCATGTCTGACGGATATCCATATTTGCGACTGTGGAACCTGGACCTGTGACGGCGGGGGTTTTGTAGTAAGGAGGTAGTCCAGCTTGTGATAGGTAAGTGTCATCTGGACATTTCTTAGCCAATCAATATAGTTTGGCCCAGTCAAATTTTTAGCTAATAACCTATGTCTGGTCATTGTGGTCGCTGCAATTAAGAGAGAAGAAATACTTAGCATGATGCTCTTGCAAGTTTTGAGTGGTTATTAATTTATCTAAACAGGATGGTTCCCACTGTTTTCTCGAATCCTTTCTCAAATCATAAAAGAAGAATTAGTAAGGATTAATCTCACTTTTACAATTCTTGCTTAACCTTTCGGCCAGGCTAATGTTGGCACTTCGAGAGAGGTTTTCCAACGCTTTCGCGAAATTCTTTAATTACATAACCTCTTTTCCTAGCCCCGCTAACACCGTTCTAGACACCTACTTGGTTTATAGTATTGATCGTTTAGTAAAAAATCTCCCGAAGAGTAGCGTATACTCACAGTAGGATCGGGATCCAAATATTATTGTGTGATAACCAAGAAGGAAGCCTACCATGATTATCACACTCCAAATGGTATGCAACACTAGCAAGTTTCAGTACCTTAGAAACTCCCGATGTGGATTTTTGCCCCATGTTCTTATGACCTTGACAAAAGCCAACAAATCATAAGTCACATGTCAAGTTCTACCCGTTATTGTCCAGGTTAATTTGAACCCACCTGTACATACCCTTGACGAAGGCCAACAAAGTAGTATGACTGTCCTAAACCAACGCATCTATCTATGCTACATATGAGTATCCAACAGCTACCAATTACTATGCCTTGGCGAAGGTCAACAAACATAGCTTGAATACCACTGAATATTCATATGAAATGACTGAGGGCTACGAATGGTTTTGGCGAAACCGTGAACGTAGATATAATCGAAGGAACCATGATAGCTTTTTAAAAGGAGTGGTTTAAGCTCCGCATTTAAAATTGCTTTTTAAAGAAAACCGAGTGGTTTTGAAATTGTTCCAACGATTAAGCTTTGGTTTGTTTTATCTATGCATTAATCAATGTTAATGTGGTCCCATCATTTACAACACCTATCATTGCAGCAAAAGAAACGAAAATACAACGTACGCTTATGCCATCCGCATTCGCCACAGGGCCCCGTTATGCACCATTAGGTTACTTAACTACCGGCAGAGTGGGGGCTGGACTAGCGCGGGTGCAAAACATAAGCAACGTTTATATATATATATCACGCAATAATAGGCATTCCAAATCACAGATGAATATATTGGGTATACTAGGAATTTCGTGTTTCGTTTAAGCCTGTAACGAAAGATGGATTCCACGGTCGTGATGAATAGCCAAACCCCACCCGACCCCTACGGGTGCAGCAAACTACCCACCAAATTCCCGAAGTGAAGCAACCTCACTCAGTAAAATGAGTAGGCCACTCGGCACTTCAAAGAACCCGGTAGTTTGTGCACTCCATCTTGGTCTATCTTAGGAGCAGAAAACAGTAAAAGAAATAATATACATCGGTGGCTACAATCTCAACCCGGATGTGCCCCGCAAAATAATATTACATCACTTTTACAAATTACATGAATGAAAGAAAAGAAAACACTCTTCTCACATCCCCGGCTATTCATCCACGACGATCCAATAAAATTCATATCCACAAACCAACACAGATCACAGATATGTGCAACCCCCAACTAATCGACATATAGTAATTAGCGGAGGTTTACGAACACATATATCAAACACAGAAAACCCGATTAGCCAAAATATTTAGAATTTCGATCGAATAACCAAATTTGAATCTACCCAAAGTACATCACTGTACACAAAAAGATCCTGGGCAGAAACAAAATATTCCAAATATCACAACTCAACAAAAAGAACAAACAGGAAAAATTTGGACTGACTCGGCCTTGAATCGGCCGCGGAACGGCGGCAGAACGCTCTGTTCTGCCGCGGTTCCACGGCGTTCTTGGCGATTCACGAGTCTGTAAGTCTACGGTAGCGCCCCGACCGTCTTTCCGAGGCCAAAATGCGGAAACGAAAACTTTTCAAAACTTGAAACCTGTTAGTTGTATGTATGCCCTAGAGGCCAGTATTGTACAGATGATGTATATTATATTGGATGCTTGGACATATATAGAGATGACTTTCTTGCTCGATATGATAGTATGCTATCTGGTTGCTCTTTATCTTAACATGTACACTTGTCTCTTTAAACTGTCTTATAGTTACATGTTGGTAAAGCCCTTAGGATGTGTACTTGACCACCTGGACTATGATGCAGATCATACTAGTGGGGACATGGTAGTCCATAGGTACATCCTTCAAGGTCCCTAGTCGTGGGTGTATCGAGACGGGGCATCGATATACCAGAGTAGACTAGCGTATACGCTTCTCGACCCATGAGATGGGCGATGGATGATCCCATATCCATTGGTGTTTGACATCAGAGATGATATACGGGTGCTCAGTGGAGACTGGGTATACTGGACGGACTCGCCGAGAACTCCCAGATGGTATTATACCTCACGTCAGATAGCAGTTCTCAGGTAACACTTGTGCAGGTTAGTCTGTAGACCCGAGATCGTCATAGAGTCTTGTGTGATTCCCACTGTGCTTTGATCTCCACCTTACCACGTCCATGAGGGCGTGCAAAACGGTGGTCTTTGGGTACAGTCCCGAGTCACATGGAGGCAATGAGCGATAGGAGGGGTTTCGTCTCTCCCGGTATTGGGGGTTGATGTTGCGCTGTGCTCGATTGGCCGTAACAGGGAAGTCCCTGGCCAGGGCTGATCAGAGATTTGCTGGTAAGTGTTACCAGTAGTTTCTCGACCCGTTATGAGCCTCACATCGGCACGACTTATCGGTTATTGGGGTCTGACGTTTACCACCCCTAGACTTGATATGCGACATATCAGACGAACAGACCGGACTGTACGGTAAGTGTTACTGGTTGGATTCACAGGAGTGTGAGCGGGCTAGCTCGTCGATCTTCTGATCGCTCAATACCCGGATGGCCGTTACGTTTAGCAGACCGCTTGCGGCTTGTAGGTGCTTGATATGATCATCATCTGCTACCGGCGTATTGACGAGTCTTTAGAGTCCTACACAGAGGTTTCCTGGCTCAAGCGAAACGAAATAGGAGCGCATATGAGATATGTGCAGGACCGAGAATAATGCGTGTATGTGATACCGTATTCCATTCTCGCGATGAATGTATCGATTGGTTATATTCGATATAACCTAGATATCGAATCAAGGATTGATTCGATAAGCCGATACATAGGATACTAGTCGGTTATATACGATATGACCGGATCGTTAAATCAAGTTTTGATTTAATGATTTAATGTATAATTATATATTTGATATATTACTTTGCATTAACTAGTATTGGTTCACTTTAAATGGATTTTCTCACTTAATGTGCAAGTTGTATATGTGATATATTTTTGTGCACATGTTTGTATCATGTTTGATGATACTTGCTCATTTGGTTAAGTGTAAAGAATCAAACCATGGTTAAAAAGATGATTAGGGTTTTGCTTATTCATTTATTTATTTATTTGTTTATTTATTTATTTGGAAAAGATTTTGATGAGAATGGTGGCTTTCTTTGTTTCTAGTTGAAGCTTCATGAAGCTTTGATTTTCTAACCATTCTTGTCTTCATGCTTAACCCTAACCCTTCCAAGTAACCATGGTCAATTCTCTACACTCTACCTTAGTTAGTATATGATAAGTATTCATTTTACTTTTCATTTTTAATCAAGACTTATCATATTCTAGCTTCATCTTCTTCTTCATCTTCAAAGAAAAAGCTGAAGTCCATTAATGGCAACTTGAGCTAAAGTGTGAGAAATCCAATTCCAAAGTGAACCCACCTCCTATTTCTTCATTCTCTACCTCTTGCCAAGTAGTATAGGGTGTTTACTTTACAAGTTTCGCAACTTGGTGAAGTTGGAGCTTGATCTTGTGTAACCTCGACGTAGATCATCTTCGGCACGAAGCCGACGACCTTGCCCGTCCATTTCTCCGATGAAGCCGATGCTTGAGTCCGGGATTCGAGACGGACAGCGAGAGGACGTCTACGTGGAGCTAAGGAAGTGGAGAACCGGATCTACAAAGGTTGTAGCATCTTTCTTTTAGTTAAGTTAACTAGTTTATTGTCTCGCCTAAAATTCTAGTTAACGATCTAGTCTAGGGTTTCTCGGCACCGTAAAATTTGAAAATGGCATGGTTGATGCCTTGTGAGACCTCTTGAGAGTGCCTAGGAACCCTACAGAACCGGCGCTATCGTATGCTTAAAACCCGGATCAAACCATTAACCCACAACTAGCTATCTAGAGAGGGTTGGAAAGCTATACCGATCGATCCGTGTCCTTCGGTCTTTGGCCACCATCCCAAGCTCCTCGCGGCATCTCCGGTCTTGATCTCCTCGTCGGAAAGGGCACCACATCATCGAGTCCTTTTACGGGCTCCCGCTTCATCCGAAGCAACTCGGGCACGAAGTGTGCTAGCCGACGTGTCCAAGATGTTGTAGAGAATATTTGTGATCACTTTGTCTCTTGTATCCATTGCTTGGATGGAGGTTGAAGGTGTTGCCATTCATGGAAAATAGTGAGCTAGAGGAAGAAAAAGAAGAGAAGAGCTTTTCTTTCTTTTGTTGCTATGATAAAAAGAGAGAGTATGAGATGAAAATAATACAAGACCAAACTCACACCTATGGCAGCCCCTCTCTCTTTTGTTATCATATCAACACAAATCAAGCTCATAATGTGACATTTACACACTAAAAGAGACCATGAGTCACCATATATGTCCATGTCATATTAATGCATCTCATGATGAATTCTAGCTCATTATTTCCACCATCCAAACATTAATCCAAATGTTTGGTCTAACAAAAAGATCCGGCAACATCTAAAGTAAACTCGTGATGGATCACAACGATACCCCTCACCTGTATATACATACCTGCATCCGCATTCCGACTGAATGCGAATACGATGAGACTAAAATAATCCAACAAATCTAATACTAGGATCCGGTTTAAACCAAAACCCACTAGTATGATCCGTCCGATCATGATCCGTGCACTACTGCACGTATATGATCGGACCCTGCCATATATCATACGGTCTCTACAACGTTTCGCCTGAAACTTGAGAAACTGTCTGTGGGGGACTGTAAAGACTCGTCAATATTTTGGCTGTGGATTTAACCACTAGCACATCAGTGGTACTAGCTGTACGTAACGGGCTACCAGGTATTGACCAAAAGGGAGATCGATGAGCGAGCTCATCCTGACACCCTACTGAGCCTGTCAGTGACAATATCCGTACAGTCCGGTCCGTTCGTCTATGAGCATCGCATGGCGGGCCTAGGGGGTTGGTAAAAGTCAGACCCCCAAAAGCGGTACAAGTCGTGTCGGAGTGTAGCCCAAAACACCCTGAGATACTACTGGAATACCTATCAGTAAATCTCTTGTCTTGGCTAAGGACTTCGTGTAATGGCTCTCGTAGACACAGCGCGATCTCACCCCCTAATACCGGGAGAGACGAAACCCCTGCCGATCCGCTCACTGCCTCCATGTGGCTCGGGACTGTACCCAACTAAAACCTATTTGCACGACTCCTTTGAGCCGTGGTAGGGTAGTAATTAAAGTACAGTGGGAACTCACACGAGACAAATGACGATCTCAGGTCGATGAACTAACCTGTACACATGTCACCAGGGAACTGCTATCTCACGTTAGGTATAATACCAACTAGCATGTTCCCGACGAGTCCTGTCCGGTGTACTCATAACCCAATGGGCACCTGTATACATCTTAGGTGAACCAACTGACACCAATGGCTTGTGAGACCGGCCACCGTCCCTCGTCGGGGTCTCGACTGTATACACTAGTCTACTAATGGAGTATCGATGCCCAGTCTCGAAACTCCCACGATTAGGGACCACTTTAAGGATGTGCTTATAGACTACCAACTCTCACGTATATGATCGCCATCATACTGCTGGTAGTCAAGCAAGAATCCTAAGGGCTCTATCAACGTGTAATAGCGATCTGTAAGGTCACCTAAAGCAGTACACGATGATAAAGACAAACCATGGTAGCCTACTATTCTCTATCAACGTGCAATAGTGAACTACAATGTCATCTAAAGCATGTACACGATGATAAAGAGAAACCAGATAGTATACAAACCTCTCGAGTAAGACTGTCCTACTGGTATAGGTCCTCCCTCAATCATTGCAATCACGTGCCTGCGATCCAATAATTGACTCTGAGGGCATTATATTCAACAATCTCCCACTTGCACTCAAGGCTAATTATTGCGATGTCGCATACTCACAGCCCGTGTGATACCGAACACCCAACTCCTCTACTGATCAGTCTCACAAAGCCCCTTTGCGAAACTATTGCGTTCGAGAAATAGCCTCAGCTAGTGGATCCGCCCTGATGTTTCTTTCTATGTCTCTCTTTATCTCAAGTTCGCGGAGAAAACCTTCTCCCGAAATGAGCAATACCTGTCTTAGAATATGTCTGGATATCTGATGGGACCTAGTTCATAAATGAACTCCAAATCCAAACTTCTTAGACTGTATCGTCAACTGAAACCAATCAGTATCCTGCGCCATGCCTCCCTCAGTATCCGCTTGGACCACTTGTCCAAAATACTGCCCCTCGTCAGAGGGAAAACTATAACTCTGACAGCCACTCTGTCATCTAGGTCACCTTGGAAGCCTGGTATGATAACCGTCTCCTAAAAGATGCTGTTGTTATCATATCCCTAGAACATCCACTTATGTTCTAAAACTGCTTCCGAATGCTTCTCCAGGATTGGATCAATATCAACTTATTGCATCTACTGCAAAAACAATATCTGGTGTGGTACTTGACATCTTATGATTGACTCAATTGCCTAAGCAATGTTGGATATAGTGCCCTCAGAGTCAATTATTGGATCACAGGCACGTGATTGCAATGATTGAGGGAGGACCTATACCGGTAGGACAGTCTTACTCAAGATGATAGTATGCTATCTGGTTTATCTTTATCATCGTGTACTGCTTTAGGTGACCTTACAGGTCACTATTGCGCGTTGATAGAGCCCATAGGATTCTTGCTTGACGGCCAGCAGTATGATGGCGATCATATACGTGGGAGCTGGGGTCTATAAGCACATCCTTAAAAGGTCCCTAGTCGTGGGAGTTTTTGAGACAGGGCATCGATACTCCAGAGTAGACTAGTGTATACAGTCGAGATCCCGACGAGGGGCGGTGGCCGGTCTCACAAGCCACTGGTGTCAGTTGGTTCACCTAAGATGTATACAGGTGCTCATTGGGTTATGAGTACACCGGACAGGACTCGCCGGGAACATGCTAGTTGGTCTTATACCTGACGTCAGATAGCAGTTCCCTGGTGACATGTGTATAGATTAGTTCATCGACCTGAGATCGTCATTTGTCTCGTGTGAGTTCCCACTGTACTTTGATTACTACCCTACCACGGCTCAAAGGAGTCGTGCAAACAGGTTTCAGTTGGGTACAGTCCCGAGCCACATGGAGGCAGTGAGCGGATCTGCAGGGGTTCGTCTCTCCTGGTATTGGGGGTGAGGTCGCGCTGTGTCTACGAGAGCCATTTCACGAAATTCTTGGCCAAGGCAGGAGATTTACTGGTAGGTATTCCGGTAGTATCTCAGGGTGTTCTGGGCTACACCCCGACACGACTTGTACCGCTTTTGAGGGTCTGACTTTTACCAACCCCCTAGGCCCGCCATGCGATGCTCATCGACGAACGGACCGGACTGTACGGATATTGTCACTGACAGGCTCAGTAGGGTGTCAGGATGAGTTCGCTCATCGACGTCTCTTTTGGTCAATACCTGGTATCCCGTTACGTATGGCTAATACCTCTGACGTGCTAGTGGTTAAATCCACAACCAAAATGTTGACGAGTCTTCAGAGTCCCCTACAGACAGTTTCTCAAGTTTCGGACGAAACGCTGTAGAGGCCGTATGGAGATATGGCAAGGTTTAATCGTATACGTGCGGTATTGCACGGATCATGATCGGACGGATAATACTAGCGGGCTTTGGTTTAAGCCGGATCCTAGTATTGTACAGTGTAGATTTTGTCTCATTGCATTTGTATTCGGTCGGAATACAAATGCGGGTATGTATATACAGTCGCGGGGTTTTCCTGTAATTTATTACGGGATCGGTTTTTTGAAGTTGCCAGTTTGCTTTTCGTTTCGGCTATTTTCCTTTGTTTCTTTCTTTGGCTGAAAATTGGTAGAGAAGGGGTTATATGCAATTGTGCATTTTAATAATGGGGAAGACTTTTAGTGGAGTATGGTTGCTTCATGATTATGCACCATCCCTTGACTTATTTTATTTATCATTGCTTGACTTTTGGAGATAAGATGGTTGATGGAGTGGGTTGATATGATAATTGAGGTAAATCATTTTCCTTAGTGATCATTACTTTTTCCATTGGCTTTTCTCTCTCCTCCACCATTATTGGCCGGCCACACTTTTTGGGGAGAGGGAATTCATTTTTGAGTGTGGGAAAAAATATTGTTCTCATTCTAGGCTTGCAAAAAATTCCTTACCCTCTCCAAAGTTCATTTCATCTCCACCTCCCAAATGGCAACTTCATACCCCCATGAGACAAACCACTCTACACTAGCCTATAGCATTTCTTAGACACGTCGGCTCGCCAACTCCGTGCCCGAGTTGCCTCGGTCCAGAGGTGGGAGCCCGTAAAAGAACCCGGCGATGTGGTGCCCTTCCGACGAGGAGATGAAGACCGGAGATTCCGTGGGGAGATCAGGACGACGACGAGAAGACCGAAGGACACGGATCGCTCGGTATATCTCTCTACCCCTTCTCTAGTTTGCTAGGACTATGTTAATGGCCCGATCCGGGTTTATAAGTCCGCGGTAGCGCCGGTTCTAGTTTTTAGAAAAGTTTTGTATTCCGCATTTTGGCCTCGTACAGACGGCCGGGGCGCTGCCGTGCACTTACACTGGTATCAGAGCCACGTCATTAACCTAGTCTAGCTTGCTCTAACGTGTTTACAAGTTCGATCGAACGGATTTTCTAAAAGGCCCATTTTCAACTCCAGTTTTTTGTCGAAATTTTTTGTGCTCGAAAAATTAATTTGAGTGTTTCAGAAATTCGTGCAGGCAGTTTTAAGCATTCTGTAGATATTCGATACAGTGATCCTACAGTAGGACCAAGGAACCGCGGCCAAACCCCTGTTCTGGCCGCGGTTCCGCGGCAGTAAGATGTCATTGCCGTACCAAATTTCTACAGTTGCTTTCTGAGTTGAAATTGGGGCTTTTGGTATATTATTTTTGGGCCCAGATTTATTTTGAGTGCTACAGTTGTGCTTGGGGCCCACTTCGGGAAATTTAGTCGATCGAAAATTTTAAACATATTAGTTCACAGTATTTACATTATTTCTGCCACCGTGAATGCCATTTGATCGGTAAATCCTGTCTAACTGCTATAGCCCTTTTAGACGGATTTGCGAACGTGACATTCACGTTGATGTTCTGTGTTGTGCTGTGATGTTGCGGATTGGTCGTGGGGGATAGCCTGGATGCAATGGTAGTACAGTTTGGTTTGTTATGTACATTTGATATTGCGGGGCGAGCGTCCGACATGTGGACTGCCGTTACTGCCTGTTTGTATATTATTCTTTTGGGGCACGACCGGGCTGAGGTCGATGTACCCGTTGTATGTATATTTTACTTTCTGTACTAGGATTACCCCAAGGAGGGGTGCACGGATAGCCGGGTTCTAGAGGGCAACGGGCCCGCATCTCATCGCGTTGAGACGGAGGGGGCTTCACTCTAGAATTGGCGGGCTATTCGCCGCACTCGTAGGGGGTACAGGTTGACCCAAGGAGGGGTGCACAAGTTATCGGATTTCGTGAAGTGCTGGGTGGTCCATTCACGTTGTTGAAGGGGGCTGCCTCCCTTCAGGTTTTGGCGGGTAACTTGCCGCGCCCGTAGGGGTCTAGGATTTTATTGCACAGGCTATCCACACGATCAGGGGAACGTCGGGTTTCAGTAGCGGCTCTATGAAACCCGGGGATCCCAGATATCTGTATTGTTCTGTGATGCTTATTACATTTCTGTGATGTTGCATTTTATCACGCCTTGAGCGAATATTATATATTGATATATATACTAGTAGATGTATATGTTTTGCATCCGCGCTAGTCCAGTCCCCGCTCTGTCGTTAGTTAAGTAACCTAACGGGTAATGACGGGACCCAGTGGCGAATGCGGGTGGCATATACGTACATCATTATTTTCGTTCTTTATTGGTGTGATCAATTGATGGGACTGCATTGATTCGGATCAATGCAAGTTAAACAAACCTATTCTGATGATGTTGGAACATTTTTCAAAAAGCTTTTATTGCAAGGACGTTTTCTTTTGTTTTGCACAGTGGTATTCGGTTATGAATATCCAGCACCTCAGTCGACGAGGCAAGGGCCGAGATCCCTTCACCGGGAGTGACCCCTTGGACAGAAGTTTGCGTCAGGGCAATAGCTTCACTATAGTCGATTACTTTTGCTTTGCATCGTGGTATTCAGTAGGAATATCCTGCACCTCATTCTACGGGGAAAGAGCCGAGATCCCTTCACTGGGAGTGACCTCTTTAGCAAAGGTTTTCGTCACTATATTTTTATAAAAAGCTATCCGGTTCATTCAACGATATCAAGTTCATTACGTTAAAGGTTTTTCGCCAAAAACCATTCGTAGCCCTTCGTCATTTCAGACGGGTAGCACGTAGTATTCATGCTATGTTTGTTGGCCTTCGTCAAGGCATAGTGTATGGTAGCTGCTTGTTACCTTTCTGCTGCATAGATATATGCGTTGGTTTGGGACAGTCGTATAGCCTTGTTGGCCAAAGTCAAGGGCTTGTACGGGTGGGTTCAAATTAACCTGGACAATGACGGGTAGAACTTTGATATGTGACTTATGATTTGTTGACCTTCATCAAGGTCATAAGAGTATAGGGCAAAAATCACATCGGGAGTTTCTAAAGAAACTGAAACTTACCAGCTATGCGCATACCTTCTGGAGTGTGATAACGTGAGCGGATTCCGTCACGTTATCATGCGATGATAGTTGGATCCCGATTCCCACTGATGAGTTGTTTACTCCTCGGGTGATCCCGACTAATTCTTCTTTCAGGTTTGGAGGAGAATTTGACGGTGTAGTGGGAGGTTTCCTGATTAGATAAAGTGATAACCATTCTGATCTAGGTTAGAGTGCATGCTGAGTGTTTCTTTTCTCTCTCTCTTTGGCAGCGACCATGGCCCGACCCTAGACTATGACTCAGTGACCAAGTTGACTGAACCTTCTTATAACACTGGCTTTTGGATTGTCAGAGTTGCATACCTCATTGCCACTCCTGCTTTTACCCTTTTCTCCAGAACACCCCGTATTAGTACGAACGTCCACTTCCATTGGATAAAACAATCGTATGGTTATATACGAACTCGAAGAAATTTATTCGAGAATGGTTTCTTGTTCTGGAGAAAACGAATATGACTATTCAGTTGTCTTTTCTTTTTACCTTATCTCAGATTGCGAGTGCTCCTTGGATTAGGGGATAGTACACCCGTTACGCCTATTGGATAGTCTTCTTCCAAACCTTAGGCTGGTGCCGAACGGTAGGGAATGAAGAAAGCCGATTAGCCTAAGTGTGGTGTACAGAAGGTATTAAGTTAAGACAAATAAAGGGATTAGAAGGAGGGCAAAGTAAATTGCGACTGCTATTCACGACCAAACCAAGTATTTCATTAACACTCCCACTTCACCTTTGTATTTCTCCAGGACACTCCGTATCACTACGAAGATCCACAGTTATTTGGATACTCCATCGTATGGTTATATACGAACTCGAAAGGAACTTGTTCCAGTTCGGGGATAGATTCTGGTTCAGGAGAAATATGAATAAGGTTTATTCAGTTGTCTTTTATCTTTACCTTCTCTCGCGTTGCGAGTGCTCCTAGGATTAGGACAGTATACCCATTATGCTTATTGGATAGTCTTCTTCCAAACCATAGGCTGGTGCCGAACGGTAGGGAAGGAAGAAAAACCATTTGACCTAAAGGGGTGTGCAGAAGGTAATGACTAAAGACATATGAAGGGATGTGGAGAGATGGCATAGAAATATACGGTTACAGTTGTGAATCTGGATAATGGAAGAGGCATTACTAGGAATACCAGGATACCTCTACGAAACATTTCAATGTTTCAGTTTCACTGTGTACTGTTAAAGGAAAACTGATTTCCCAATTAGACACTTGCTCCAGGGTATGTATTTACCAGGTATGAATCTCACATCTGTATGGTTTTACAGATGATGAGTGGGAGTAAGTTATTGGGAATTAGGTGATCATCCTCATTATATCAGAATTCGTTGTAATTGGTGATATTTGAGGAAATCGTCTGGGTAGTTTGCCGGATGACAAATATTTGGTTTTGAATATCCGCTGTTATGCACCAATTTCAAATTGATATATCTGTACGTCTATTTTTATAGAGTGAGATATACCTTTTTGAAATTATGTCCATGACATTTACCTATATCAGTGGATGGTTAGGTAAGGAGCATTAAACAACGGTGTAATTCTTCTTAACCATAAGTACAGTTTTTAACCTACGACGCACATGGTTTGAGTTATTAGACTCAGAGGACTTATACAGAGGATTGTATATTGTCCAGTGTCCATTAGGACAGAGGGGTTGGTCCTCGTACTATATTCGGTTTACTTATGACTTCTCTAGTTCTTAGACAAGTATTTCGTAGAAACACAAGGTCTGAGTTTTGAGAAGTTATAGGTATAAGAGTAAAGTAGAGAACCAGGTATTGCAAGTATCGGGATTCTTCAAGGTGATCGAAGATGTAGATACTTGTGTATGGTATTCAGTTAATAGTAATAGTTTTGAGAAACTTGTTTCTCTTTCAGGTTACTCATAATTGGAAGCACTCCTAAGTTGAGTAACGCTGATCGGGCTCTTTCCATTTAGTTGACACGCACCGGAGACAGCTGCATGATTTGAATCTGGTTCAATTAAATCAGTGCCTCTGTTTCTATATTGGATATAGAACGGTTCATATCTTAACGATGTTAAGGTACGGGGAGTTGTCCGGCTTATGCTTAAAACCAGACTCTGGATAACTCAAGCATGTTTCTGTAATGGCTGTTTGTGGGTTGACCCGGGCTATGACGAGGGTTGACTTTCTACCATCTGGAAGATCAATAGTGATATTGTTCTTGACTTGCCACAGTTTTAATAAAAATGGATTTTTTCAGAAAACAGTAGTGGGAGTATGGTAGAACTGGAAGTGATTCCAGAACCGCAAACGATTACTGAAGATTTGATAAGAACCTAAAGATTCAATCTGGTTTGACATTCCATTGGCCACTCCGTAGATATGGTGGGTAACGTCAGGCACTCGAGAGGTACTTCGGTATGCTCAAAGACGGTGACATGGAGGTTCTTGCTTACCCAGACTTGACACTACTGTTGTTCCAGGCTATGAGACCTGGCAGAAGGATGTGTATAGCGTCGTTCTGAACTGGCTTCAAAAGTGCACGTGTATATGATTCTGCCAGAGGGTTGTCGTAGTTAGTGGGAGCAGCGGAAGCATAGTGGACAGGCAACTTATGTCTATTTATGGAATAAAGCAGATATAGCGGAGATAGATCATCTATTTCTGATGTGACAGTCATAGGTTTGACTTCATCAGAATAGGGGATGGATCTGTTAAGAAGATAGTAGGGTGTGATTTCCTGGTATCTGGATGCCATACACAGAGTAGGAAGTGATATTCCTATACTACGATCGGTTATACTTTGGTTGTCACACAGTAGTTTCTCCACATAGGAATTGGGTATTATATCAGACATTCTGGTTACTAGATTTATGGTTTTAGATCTAGATTTGGGAAGTGTCCCAATCAGGGTACTTAGACAGCATTCTAAAGGTATTTTAGAATGGACGACTCCAGGCACGGTAGTATACCTGCAGGTGATGGAGTCACCCTCTCTAAAGGTGTCTTATAGACTAAAGGGGAGAGGGATGTGCATGATTGGCAGATCACTTGCTTAGGCAATTGAGTTGATCATGAGATATCAAGTACCACACCAGATGTTTTTGCAGTGGATGCAATAAGTTGATATTGATCCAATCCTGGAGAAACATTCGGAAGCAGTTTTAGAACATAAGTGGATGTTCTGGGGATATGATAACAACAGCCTCTTTTAGGAGACGGTTATCATTCCAGGCTTCCAAGGTGACCTGAATGACAGAGTGACTGTCAGAGTTATAGTTTTCCCTCTGACGAGGGGCAGTGTTTTGGACAGGTGATCCAAGCGGACACTGAGGGAGGCATTACACAGGATACTGATTAAGTTCAGTTGACGATACAGTCTAAAAAGTTTAGATTTGGAGTTCATTTATGAACTAGGTCCCATCAGACATCCGAACATATTCTAAGACAGGTATTGCTCATTTCGGGAGATGGTTTTCTCCGCGAACTTGAGATAAAGAGAGACATAGAAAGAAACATTAAAGCGGATCCACTCACTGAGGCTATTCCTCGAACGCTTTAGTTTCGCAAACGGATTTTGTGAGACTGATTAGTAGAGGAGTTGGGTGTTCGGTATCATACGGGTTGTTAGTATGCGACATCGCAATAATTAGCCTCGAGTGCAAGTGGGAGATTGTTGGATATTGTGCCCTCAGAGTCAATTATTGGATCACTGGCATGTGATTGCAATGATTGAGGGAGGACCTATACCGGTAGGACAGTCTTACTCAAGATGATAGTATGCTATCTGGTTTATCTTTATCATCGTGTACTGCTTTAGGTGACCTTACAGGTCACTATTGCGTGTTGATAGAGCGCTTAGGATTCTTGCTTGACGGCCAGCAGTATGATGACGATCATATACGTGGGAGTTGGGGTCTATAAGCACATCCTTAAAAGGTCCCTAGTCGTGGGAGTTTTCGAGACAGGGCATCGATACTCCAGAGTAGACTAGTGTATACAGTCGAGACCTCGACGAGGGGCGGTGGCTGGTCTCACAAGCCACTGGTGTCAGTTGGTTCACCTAAGATGTATACATGTGCTCATTGGGTTATGAGTACACCGGACAGGACTCGCCGGGAACATGCTAGTTGGTCTTATACCTGACGTCAGATAGCAGTTCTCTGGTGACATGTGTACAGGTTAGTTTATCGACCTGAGATTGTCATTTGTCTCGTGTGAGTTCCCACTGTACTTTGATTACTACCCTACCATGGCTCAAAGGAGTCGTGCAAACAGGTTTTAGTTGGGTACAATCCCGAGCCACATGGAGGCAGTGAGCGGATCTGCAGGGGTTCGTCTCTCCCGGTATTGGGGGTGAGGTCGCGCTGTGTCTAGGAGAGCCATTACACGAAATCCTTGGCCAAGGCAGAAGATTTACTGGTAGGTATTCCAGTAGTATCTCATGGTGTTCTGGGCTACGCTCCGACACGACTTGTACCGCTTTTGGGGTCTGACTTTTACCAACCCCTAGGCCCGCCATGCGATGCTCATAGCACGAACGGACCGGACTGTACGGATATTGTCACTGACAGGCTCAGTAGGGTGTCAGGATGAGTTCGCTCATCGACGTCCTTTTGGTCAATACCTGGTAGCCCATTACGTATGGCTAATACCTCTGACGTGCTAGTGGTTAAATTCACAGCCAAAGTGTTGACGAGTCTTTAGAGTCCCCCATAGACAGTTTCTCAAGTTTCGGGCGAAACGCTGTAGAGGCCGTATAAAGATATGGCAGGGTTCGATCGTATATGTGCGGTATTGCACGGATCATGATCGGACAGATAATACTAGCGGGCTTTGGTTTAAGCCGGATCCTAGTATTGTACAGTGTAGATTTTGTCTCATTGCATTTGTATTCGGTCGGAATACAAATGCGGGTATGTATATACAGTCGCGTGGTTTTCCTGTAATTTATTACGGGATCAGTTTTTTGAAGTTGTCAGTTTGCTTTCCGTTTCGGCTATTTTCCTTTGTTTCTTTCTTTTGCTGAAAATTGGTGGAGAAGGGGTTATATGCAATTGTGCATTTTAATAATGGGGAAGACTTTTAGTGGAGTATGGTTGCTTCATGATTATGCACCATCCCTTGACTTATTTTATTCATCATTGCTTGACTTTTGGAGATAAGATGGTTGATGGAGTGGGTTGATATGATAATTGAGGTAAATCATTTTCCTTAGTGATCATTACTTTTTCCATTGGCTTTTCTCTCTCTACCATTATTGGCCGGCCACACTTTTTGGGGAGAGGGAATTCATTTTTGAGTGTGGGAAAAAATATTGTTCTCATTCTAGGCTTGCAAAAAATTCCTTACCCTTTCCAAAGTTCATTTCATCTCCACCTCCCAAATGGCAACTTCAAACCCCTATGAGACAAACCACTCTACACTAGCCTACAACATTTCTTGGACACGTCGGCTCGCCAATTTTGTGCACGAGTTGCCTTGGTCCAGAGGTGGGAGCCCGTAAAAGAACCCGGCGATGTGGTGCCCTTCCGACGAGGAGATGAAGACCGGAGATTCCGCGGGGAGATCAGGACGACGACGAGAAGACCGAAGGACACGGATCGCTCGGTATATCTCTCTACCCCTTCTCTAGTTTGCTAGGACTATGTTAATGGCCCGATCCGGGTTTATAAGTCCGCGGTAGCGCCGGTTCTAGTTTTTAGAAAAGTTTTGTATTCCGCATTTTGGCCTCGTACAGACGGCCGGGACGCTGCCGTGCACTTACAAGCAAGTGATCTGCCAATCATGCACATCCCTCTCCCCTTTAGTGTGTAAGACATCTTTAGAGAGGGTGACTCCATCACCTGCAGGTACACCACCATGCCAGGAGTCATCCATTCTAAAACACCTTTAGAATGCTGTCTAAGTACCCAGATTGGGAAACTACCCAAATCTAGATCTAAAATCATAGATCTAGTAACCAGAATATCTGATATTATATCTATATCCTATGTGGAGAAACTACTGTGTGACAACCAAAGTATAACCGATCGTAGTATAGGATTTTCACTTCCTACTCTGTTTATGTCATCCAAATACCAGGACATCACACCCTACTACCTTCTTAACAGATCCATCCTCTATTCTGATGAAGTCAAATCTATGACTGTCACATCAGAAATAGATGATCTATCTCCGCTTTATCTGCTTTAGTCCATAAACAGACATAAGCTACTTGTCCACTATGCTTCCGCTGTTCCTACTGACTACGACAACCCTCTGACAGAGTCATATACACGTACACTTCTAAAGCTAATTTAGAACGACGCTATACTCATCCTCCTGCCGGGTCTCACAGTCTGGAACAACAGCAATGGCAAGTCTGGGTAAACAAGAACCTCCCTGTCACCGTCTTTGAGCATACCGAAGTACTTCTCGAGTGCCTGAGGTTACCCACCATATCTGCGGAGTGGCCAATGGAATGTCATACCAGATTGAATTTTTAGGTTCTTATCAAATTTTCAGTAATCGTTTGCGGTTCTGAAATCACTTCCAGTTCTACCATACTTCCACTACTGTTTTCTGAAAAAATCCATTTTTATTAAAAGTGTGGCGAGTTAAGAACAATATCACTATTGATCTTCCAGATGGTAGAAAGTCAACCCTCGTCATAGCCCGGGTCAACCCACAAACAGCCATTACAGAAATGTGCCTTGAGTTATCCAGAGTCTGGTTTTAAGCATAAGCCGGACAACTCCCCGTACCTTAACATTGTTAAGATATGAACTTTCTATATCCAATATAGAAACAGATGCACTGATTTAATTGGTACCAGATTCAAATCATGCAACTGTCTCCAGTGTATGTCAACTAAATGGAGAGAGGCCTATCAGCATTACTCAACTTAGCAATACTTCCAATTATGAGTAACCTGAAAGAGAAGCAAGTTCTCTTAATCATTACTATCAACTGAATACCATACACAAGTATCTACATCTTCGATCACCTTGAAGAATCCTGATACTTGCAACACTTGGTTCTCTACTTTATTCTTATACCTTTAACTTCTCAAATCTTAGATCTTGCATTTCTACAAAACACATGTCTAAGAACTAGAGAAGTCACAAGTAAACAAAATATAGTACGGGTACCAACCCCTCTGTCTGCATGGACACTGGACAAAATACAATACTCTGTATAAGTCCCCTGAGTCTAATAACTCATTTCCTGTGTGTTGTAGGTTGAAAACTGTACTTATGGTTAAGAAGAATTACACCGCTGTTTAATGCTTCTTACCTAACCATCCACTGATATAGGTAAATGTCATGGAATAATTTCAAAAAGTTATATCTCATTTTATAAAAATAAACGTATAGATATATCAATTTGAAATTGGTGCATAACAACGGATATTCAAAACCAAATATTTACCGTCCGGCAAACAACCCAGGCGATTTCCTCAAATATCACCAATTACATCGAATCCCGATATAATGAGGATGATCACCCAATACCCAATAACTTACTCCCACTCATCATCTGTAAAACCATACAGATGTGAGAATCAAACCTGGTAAATACATACCCTGAAGCAATGACTAATTGGGAAAACAGTTTTCTTTTAACAATACACAGTGAAACTGAAACATATAAATGTTTCGAAGGGGTATCCGAGTATTCTTAGTAATGCCTCTTCCATTATCAGATTCACAACTGTAGACGTATATTTCTTTGCCATCTCTCCAAATCCCTTTATATGTCTTTAGTCGTTACCTTCTGCACACCATCGTTAGGCTAAATGGTTTTCTTCCTTCCCTACCGTTCGGCACCAGCCTATGGTTTGGAAGAAGACTATCCAATAAGCGTAATAGGTGTACTGTCCTAATCCTAGGAGCACTCGCAATGCGAGAGAAGGTAAAGATAAAGGACAACTGAATAAACCTTATTCCTATTTCTCCTGAACCAGAATCTATCCCCGAACTGAAACAAGTCCCTTCGAGTTCGTATATAACCATACGATGGAGTATCCAAATAACTGTAGATCTTCGTAATGATACGGAGTGTTATGGAGAAATACAAAGGTGAAGTAGGAGTGGCGATGAAATACTTGGTTTGGTCGTGAATAACAGTCGCAATTTACTTTGCCCTTTTACTAATCCCTTTATTTGTCTTTACTTAATACCTTCTGTACACCTTATAGGCTAAATGGTTTTCTTCATGCCCTACCGTTCGGCACATGCCTATGGTTTGGATGAAGACTATCCAATTAGCGTAACAGGTGTACCGTCCTAATCTAAGGAGCACTCGCAACCTGAGAGAAGGTAAAAGGAAAAGACAACTGAATATTTCTATTCATTTTCTCCAGAACCAGAAACCATTTTCGAATCTGAAACAAGTTCCTTCGAGTTCGTATATAACCATACGATGGTTTTATCCAATGGAAGTGGATGCTCGTAGTAATACGGGGTGTTCTGGAAAAAAATGGTAAAAGTAGGAGTGACAATGAGGTATGCAACTCTGACAATCCAAAAGCCAGTGTTTAAGAAGGTTCGGTTAAATTGGTCACTGAGTTATAGTCTAGGGTCGGGTCATGGTCGCTGCCAAAGAGAGAGAAAAGAAACACTCTGTGTGCACTCTAACCTAGATCAGAATGGTTATCACTTTATCTAATCAGAAAACCTCCCACTGTATCCTCAAATTCTCCTCCAAACCTGAAAAAAGAATTAGTCGGGATCATCCGTAGAGTAAACCAACTCATCAGTGGGAATCGGGATCCAACTATCATCGCATGATGACGTGATGGAATCCACTCACGTTATCACACTCCAGAAGGTATTCGCATGCCTGGCAAGTTTCAGTTTCTTTAGAAACTTCCGATGTGTGTTTTTATCCCTAAGACCCAAGTGACCTTGACTGAGCCAACATATCAAACGATCCTAGCCAAGTTCAACCCGTGATTATCTTGATTGCATTAGACCCACCCACACGAGTCCTTGACTGAGCCAAAATGACCGTACGACTGTCCTAACCAATCACATATCCAAAAGGCAGAAAAGCATTACAGAGCTACCGCACACTACGCCTCGGCTGAGCACGACATACGTAGCACGAATACTAAGCAATACTAATCTGAAATGACGGAGGGCCACGGTTGGTTTTTGGCGAAAAACCTTTAACGTAATGAACTTGATATCGTTGAAGGAACCGGATAACTTTTTGTAAAAATATAGTGGCGAAAACCTTTGCTAAAGAGGTCACTCCCGGTGAAGGGATCTCGGCTCTTTCCCCGTAGAATGAAGTGCAGGATATTCCAACTGAATATCACGATGCAAAGCAAAAAGTAATCGGCTATAGTGAAGTTATTGCCCTGACGCAAACTTCTGTCCAAGGGGTCACTCCCGGTGAAGGGATCTCGGCCCTTGCCTCGTCGACTGAGGTGCTGGATATTCATAACCGAATACCACTGTGCAAAACAAAAGAGAACGTCCTTGCAATAACAGCTTTTTGAAAAATGTTCCAACAACATCAAATAGGTCTTGCATTGATCCGAATCAATGCGGTCCCATCAATTAATCACACCACAAAAGAACGAAAATATGATGTACGTATATGCCATTCGCATTCGCCACTGGGTCCCGTCATCACCCGTTAGGTTACTTAACTAACGACAAAGCGGGGACTGGACTAGCGCGGGTGTAAAACATATACAACATCCACTAGTATATATATCAATATTTAATATTCGCTCAAGGCGTGATAAAATGCAACATCACAGAAATGTAATAAGCATCACAGAACAATACAGATAATCTGAGATCCCCGGGTTTCATAGAGCCGCTACTGAAACCCGACGTTCCCCTGGTCGTGTGGATAGCCTATGCAATGAAATCCTAGACCCCTACGGATGCGGCAAGTCACCCGCCAAAACCTGAAGAGAGACAGCCCCCTTCAACAAAGTGAATGGACCATCCAGCACTTCACGGAATCGGGTAACTTGAGCACCCCTCCTTGGGTCAACTTGTACCCCTTACGAGTGCGGCTAATAGTCCGCCAATTCTAGAGTGAAGCCCTCTCCGTCTCAATCATTGAGATGTGGGCCCGTTGCCCTCTAGAACCCGGCTACCCGTGCACCCTTCCGCGGGGTAATCCTAGTACAGAAAGTAAAATATATATACAACGGGTACATCGACCTCAGCCCGGTCGTGCCCCAAAAGAATAATATACAAACAGGCAGTGACGACAAACCACATGTCGGACGCTCGTCCCGCAATATCAAATGTACAAATACAACCAAACTGTACTACTATTGCATCCAGGCTATCCACCACGACAAATCCGCAACATCACAGCACAACACAGAACATCAACATGAATGTCACGTTCGCAAATCCGTCTAAAAGGGCTATAGCAATTAGACAGGATTTACCGTTCGAATGACATTCACGGTCGCAGATATAATGTAAATACTGTGAACTAATATGTTTAAAATTTTCGATAGACAAAATTCCCCGAAGTGGGCCCCAAGTACAATACCCAGTACTCAAAATAATCTGGGCCAAAAATAAACATTCCAGAAACCCCAATTCTATGTCAGAGAACACTGTACAAAATTTGGTGCAGTGAAGAGATAGAATGGCGGCGGAACCGCGGCCAAAACATGGGTAAGGCCGTGGTTCCGCGGCGCAACAGTAACAATAGAGAACCAAATTTTCACAGATCTCTTAAAAAACCCTGCCTGTTTTTCTGCAGCACACTAAATAATTTTTTGACCACAGGAAAAATTCGACAGAAACTGTGACTTGGAAATGCAGTTTTTGGAAATTTCGTTCGATCGATATTTTTATTACGTTAGAGCAAGCTAGAAAAGGTTAATGGCGTGGCTCTGATACCATGTAAGTCTACGGTAGCGTCTCGGCCGTCTTTCCGAGGCCAAAATGCGGAAACGAAAACTTTTCAAAACTTGAAACCGGCGCTATCGTATGCTTAAAACTCGGATCGAACCATTAACCTACAACTAGCTATCTAGAGAGGGTTGGAAAGCTATACCGATCGATCCGTGTCCTTCGGTCTTTGGCCACCATCCCAAGCTCCTCGCGGCATCTCCGGTCTTGATCTCCTCGTCGGAAAGGGCACCACATCATCGAGTCCTTTTACGGGCTCCCACTTCATCCGAAGCAACTCGGGCACGAAGTGTGCTAGCCGACGTGTCCAAGGTGTTGTAGAGAATGTTTGTGATCACTTTTTCTCTTACATCCATTGCTTGGATGGAGGTTGAAGGTGTTGCCATTCATGAAAAATAGTGAGCTAGAGGAAGAAGAAAAAGAGAAGAGCTTTTCTTTCTTTTGTTGCTATGATGAAAAGAGAGTATGAGATGAAAATAATACAAGACTAAACTCACACCTATGGCAGCCCCTCTCTCTCTCTTGTTATCATATCAACACAAATCAAGCTCATAATGTGACATTTACACACTAAAAGAGACCATGAGTCACCATATATGTCCATGTCACATTAATGCATCTCATGATGAATTCTAGCTCATTATTTCCACCATCCAAACATTAATCCAAATATTTGGTCCAACAAAAAGATCCGGCAACATCTAAAGTAAACTCGTGACGGATCACAAGGATACCCCTCACCTGTATATACATATCTGCATCCGCATTCCGACTGAATGCGAATGCGATGAGACTAAAGTAATCCAACAAATCTAATACTAGGATCCGGCTTAAACCAAAGCCCACTAGTATGATCCGTCCAATCATGATCCGTGCACTACTGCACGTATATGATCGGACCCTGCCATATATCATACGGCCTCTACAACGTTTCGCCCGAAACTTGAGAAACTGTCTGTGGGGGACTCTAAAGACTCGTCATACTTTGGCTGTGAATTTAACCACTAGCACGTCAGTGGTACTAGCTGTACATAACGGGCTACCAGGTATTGACCAAAAGGGAGGTCGATGAGCGAACTCATCCTGACACCCTACCGAGCCTGTCAGTAACAATATCCGTATAGTCCGGTCCGTTCGTCTATGAGCATCGCATGACGGGCCTAGGGGGTTGGTAAAAGTCAGACCCCCAAAAGCGGTACAAGTCGTGTCGGAGTGTGGCCCAGAACACCCTCAGATACCACTGGAATACCTACCAGTAAATCTCCTGTCTTGGCCAAGGACTTCGTGTAATGGTTCTTCTAGACACAGCGCGATCTCACCCCTTAATACCGGGAGAGACGAAACCCCTGCCGATCCGCTCACTGCCTCCATATGGCTCGGGACTGTACCCAACTAAAACCTGTTTGCACGTCTCCTTTGAGCCGTGGTAGGATAGTAATCAAAGTACAGTGGGAACTCACACGAGACAAATGACGATCTCAGGTCGATGAACTAACCTGTACACATGTCACCAGGGAACTGCCATCTGACGTTAGGTAATACCAACTAGCATGTTCCCGGCGAGTCCTGTCCGGTGTACTCATAATCCAATGAGCACATGTATACATCTTAGGTGAACCAACTGACACCAATGGCTTGTGAGATCGGCCACCGTCCCTCGTCGGGGTCTCGACTGTATACACTAGTCTACTAATGGAGTATCGATACCCAGTCTCGAAACTCCCATGACTAGGGACCACTTTAAGTATGTGCTTATAGACTAGCCAACTCTCACGTATATGATCGCCATCATACTGCTGGTAGTCAAGCAAGAATCCTAAGGGCTCTATCAACGTGTAATAGCGACCTGTAAGGTCAGCTAAAGCAGTACACGATGATAAAGGCAAACCATAGTAGCATACTGTTCTCTATCAACATGCAATAGTGAACTACAATGTCACCTAAAACATGTACACGATGATAAAAAGAAACCAGATAGTATACAAACCTCTCGAGTAAGACTGTCCTACCGGTATAGGTCCTCCCTCAATCATTGCAATCACATGTCTGCGATCCAATAATTGACTCTGATGGCACTATATTCAACAGAGTCTAAATTTCTTCAGTTGTCTTATAAAACCCTGTATGTATTTTTAAGGCCCCTGAAATTTTTTTTGACCTGTTTTGAAAATCGACGGAAAATGGGTTTTTCGGACGAGATTTTAGGATTTCTTCGTCGATCGAATTTCTTACACTTTGCTAACTAGCTAGTTAAGGTTTTGTAGGCTCTGATACCATTGTAAGTCGATGTCGCACACCCCGCGGTTTGCGGGGAGGCGGAATTTTCAAAAACGATGTATTTTCGACTACACAACACCGGTTAAAACTCCAGGATCTTTATGAAAGCCTTAACTAGCTAATCTATCTAGAGATTTAACTACTCTGTTAGAATGTTATACCTCCAAGATACGTTCCTTTGGGTCTTCTAGTGCTCCTCTCTAAGGCTTATCGGTGATCGGATAGGGCTAGCTTCATCGGCCTTCTTGCGTCAAAGATGATCCACCGTGAGAGAATGTGCTCCAAGTTTCAACCTCAAAATGAGATAACTAAGGTAGATGGTTCGCTAAACCAACTAGCCTAGGAGATGTAGAAAGTCTAAAGGATTATTTAGTCTCACTAAACCCTATGGCTCACAACACATGTGAAGAATTAGGGCTTAGTTTAGAGGAAGGAGATGGAGAAATCTCAAGAGAGAGAGGAGAGCAACTCAAGAAATGAGCTCCAGAAATAAAAATGGCTAAGTGTGAAGCATTGTGTAGAGAGTGGCTAATAACTCAACTCAATAATTCAAGCATGCAATATAATATAATAGAATAAAGCACTCATGCTTGAATAGTGAGTCAAGACTAAATAAAATAATCCATGGCCATACTCTACACTATGCCTCCAAAGTCTCTCTCCATTTCCACCTCATTAATCCATTTAAGTAAATGGATAAAACCAATAATGAGGTGGCTCCTTCTAGAAGCATGCCTTGCCATATTACAAGAACGCTCCTCACCGTATATACATACCCGTATCCGTATTCCGAAAAATATGGATACACTGAGACGATAACAATTCAATAATACAATACTAGGATCCGGCTTAAACCAAAGCCCACTAGTATTGTCCGTCCGATCAGCATCCGTGTACAAGTACACGTACGTGATCGAAACCCTGTCGTAAAACCATACGACGTCTACATCAATTTCCTGAAGTAGGGAAACCCTCTGTGTGGGACTTTAAAGACTCGACAGTACACTGGCAGTGAGTTTAACCACAAGCCGTCAGCGGTACTAGCTGCACGTAACGGCTGCCCAGGTATCTGTCGATAAGAAGGACGATGAGCAAGCTCATCCGAACTCCTACCGAGCCTATCTGTGACAATCTCCTTACAGTCCGGTCCGTTCGTCTGAGATACTCGCATATCCATCTAGGGGATGGTAAACGTCGTTCCCCTAACAACCTGATAAGTCGTGCCGGAGGAGAGCCCAATACACCATGATAAACTACTGGAGTACCTTACCAGTATTTCTCGACTGCCCTGGCCAGGGACTTTGTGTAATGACTTTCCGAACATTACGCGATATCAACCCCCAATACGGGAAGAGACGAATCTTATCTGATCGCTACCGTCTCCAAGTGCTTCGGGACTATACCCAACTACTATCTGTTTGCACGACTCCTTTGAGCGTGGTAGGGTAGTAATCTAAGTGCAGTGGGAACACACTCGAGACGAAGCAGCGATGGAAAATCAACGGAATAAGCTGTACTCATGCCACCTGGGAACTGCTACCCGACGATAGGTATAATACCAACCGGCAATTTCCGACGAGTCCTGTCCAGTGTAACTCATAACCTAATGAGCACCTGCATACCAACTCCAGTACGGTATATTAATGGCTGTGGGATAGACCATATCCCCTGCTGAGATGAGAAGCGTATCCACTAGTCTACTCCGGAGTATCGATGCCCCGTCTCGATAATCCAACGACTAGGGACCTGTATAAGGATGTGCTTATAGACTACCCAGCCCTCACAAGTGTGACTGCTATCACAACGCTGGTAGTCAAGCAAAGATCCTAATGGCTCTACCAATATGTATAAGCGACATGCTAAAAGAAACACATGCACATATTGAGGTAGAATCAAACCACGTAGCATACTACCATATTGAGTAAGACTGTTATTATAACTGTGAAATATCCCAAGCATCCAATATGTAATATACAATCCAGTATGATACAATAATGGTCTCTAGGGCATACATCACTAACAAATATAATTAGTTATTAGATATCAGTTATGAATATAACGAGTTGTTAGATCGGTTAAAATATGAAAGGTGGTCTATGACTCGCTCAATATTTGTATGTGAACTCTTGATTAAATCAAGCCAATAAATATTTTCCTCTTGATTATCTTCATGGTATCAGAACTATGAAAATAATTAAGAGGAAACCATAATTTCCCAAACTTATTTCTCGAACCACACTCCCACTATTTCTGTTTCTCATCTACCTTCTTCAGAGCTTGATTCGTCTATTCAACCTGTGAGCCCTAGTTTTCAGCATGTAGTCCTTTATCCACAGGTGTATCACCGTCGTAAGACAGATGTCCAACTCTCTTCCACCAATGCTTCTTCTGCAGGTACTTCTATACAGTCCACTGTTCCTGACTCTCAACCGCCGCTGCTTTCAGAAGATCTCTTTCTTCCTATTACCTTACGTAAGGGTAAGCGTTCCCGTACTATTGCACATTCAATTTCTAAATTTGTTTCCTATCATAGACTGATATCATCTGCTCATCAATTTGTTTTTTTCTTGTCTGCCGTCACTCTTCCTTCTTTTATTCAGGAAGTTATTTAGCATTCAGATTGGCATACAGCTATATTAGAGGAGATAGCCGCACTGCGTACTAATCAGACTTGGAAATTGGTACCTTCGTCTTCAGATAAGAAGGTTGTTGGCTGTCGATAAGTCTTTTTTGTCAAGCATAATTCAGATAGGATGATTGACCGTCTTGAAGCTCGATTAGTGGCCAAAGGTTTTACTCAGCATTATGGTTTGGATTATATTGAGACTTTTTTGCCAGTTACCAAATTGATCTCGGTTCGTGTTCTTATATCCTTGGCTGTTTCTAAGGCATGACCACTTCGTCAGCTTGATGTGAAGAATGCATTTCTTAATGGCCATCTTTCAGAGACTATTTAATGGAGTAACCTCCTGGTTTTGAGTGATCGGGGGAGTCTATGGTTTGTTTTCTATATAAATCGTTATACGGATTGAAGCAGTCACCGTGTGCCTGGTTTGAAAAGTTTAGTATAGTTCTACGACAGATTGGCTTCAAACGCAGTTGCGCCGATACATCCCTCTTTACACATAGTCGTTCTCAAGGCAGGGTAATTATGTTGGTGTATGTTGATGATGTTATCATTACTGGAGATGATTCTGCTGGAATCTTCAAGGTGAAAGAACATTTGGTTTCACACTTCTATACCAAGGATCTTGAGCCACTAAGATACTTGGAATTAAAGTATCATGAAATTCTGGTAGATTACAGCTCTTTCAGCACAAGTATGCACTTGATCCTCTATCTGAAACAAGATTTCTAGAATGTAAACCAACAAACACTCTTATGGATTCCGCAGTCAAGCTGTCTCGATTGAGCTCTTTTTCGGATCCTCCACTACCTGATCTATAGGACGATATCGACGTCTAGTTGGGAAGCTTAATTATCTCACCGTCACTCGTTCTGAAATTGCCTTTGCTGTTTGTACAGTGAGTCATATATGCATAATCTTTTGACTTCTCACCTTAAAACAGTTGAGTATATTCTCAGATATATCAAAGGTTCTCCAGGTTACAAACCATCATCTAAGTTGTCTCTTACAGCCATTGTGGATGCTGACTTTGCTGGATCCATAGATGATCATCGTTCCACGAGTGGCTATTGTGTTTTCTTGGGAGGGAACTTGGTTATGCGGAGGAATAAACAGCAAAATGTAGTGGGTCGTTTATCTGCAGAGGCCGAGTATATCTCTATGGCGCATACAATTGCTGAGTTGGTGTGACTTGCTTCCCTTCCGACAGATCTTGAGCTTCCATCTCTTCCGACTACACTCTTCTGTAATAATAAGGCCGTGATCCACATTGCCGAGAATCCAGTTTTTCATGAGCGGACGAAACATATCGAAATAGATTGCCATTTCATTCGTGATAAGGTGACAGATAAGATGGTTGCACTCAAATATAATTCTTTTTCTACTCAAGTAGCAGATATCATTTCCAAACCTCTTTCTCGACCGGTTTTCATTCGTCTTCTGTCCAAATTTGGTATGATTGATATCTACGCTCCAGCTTGCGGGGAATGTTATAAATATAATTAGTTATTAATATAAGGAGTTGTTAGATCGGTTAAAATCTAAGAGGTGGTCTATGAATATATATTTGTATGTGAACTCTTGATTAAATCAAGCCAATAAATATTTTCCTCCTGAATATCTTCATGTTCCAACACTTCTAGTTGCAAAACACTAAATTTGAGGAGAATTGCAACTACATGGTTTTTAGCTCTATTTGTTGTTTCAACCATGGTTTGAAAGTTGACTGATCACGATCCGTGCTGGCCAATTCCGATCCCAAATATGACCGTCCGAGCATGATTTACATACCAAATATGATTTTTAGCTCTATTTGTTATTTCGATTTTAATGTTAAGTTTACTAATGCGTCAGTGAGTTTATCAGTAAGTTATTGGTTTATTTGATATCATTATGTACTGATAAAATATCAAAAGTTTGCAGTCATCATTACAACATATTTAGAAAACCATTCTAGACATCATTAATTGCTACGAAGTATATCAAATTTGTTCCAGTTATTTTTTCTATATTTATTTAACATTTTTACTAATGTCTTAAAAAATTGATGTATCCAAATGATAAAAAGTTCGTTTTTTGCTATTCGAACTGGCCGATTCTAATCTAGAAAGTGATCGTTCGATACCGGTACCGACCGTGAGATTTTAAACCTTGGTTCCAATTACATTTTGGAATAACAACTACTTAAAACCAAACACTTTTTTTTTTAATATAAATTTAGTGTAGTTGGAAGCGCATTGGGCTTCTACTACAACCAATCAAACTTCCCCTTGGTAACTTTCTTCCTACATGATATTTTTGGGTTGGGGCGCCAAATATGATTCTGATGCCATGATAGAAACATTCATTTGGGTTGAGTTTCAGTTGTCCAGTTCTCTCTGCGAATAAAGAGTCCTCTATGTTTGTTCTATCTGAGAAATGTGTCTTTCATTGTATTACCATATAATGACTTCCTTACTCATCTCTTTGTGCATCATTTTACTATGATTGCAGTTGTACATGCGGAGGTTATCTGACCCATTCTTCTCTTCTTTAATTTTTGAAAAATACTGTTACTCTGATATATTTTATTTGAAGGTGATTATTTGCAGATTCTGAATTTTGTTGCTCTGATTCTTGTTAATTCATATTTCTTCTATAGATTGCAGATTTTTGGAAGGAAGCTTTGATACTGAGTTCATTGCATCATCCCAATGTCGTAGCATTTTATGGTGTAGTCCGTGATGGTCCTGATGGATGTTTAGCAACTGTAACAGAATTCATGATTAATGGATCTCTTAAGCAATTTCTTAAGAAGAAAGATAGGTACAGCCCTTTGATCAGTGTTTCCCCTGCAACATTCCATACGAGAATGTTCCTTCTTGTTTTGTGTTTTTCTTTTGGTTTAATTTTACTAAACTACCCTGAACTTAGCATTTTCTAGTAAACTACTCTTAACTTGTTTTATTACTCATAACTGCCTTAAACTTCCCCATATTTTTTCAGAAAATTCCCCGCCATTAGTTTCCCGTTAAAGATAACTAATACATGCAACATGCATGCCTTTTTATGGCCTTCATACCCTTAATAACTTAAATTATTCCATTCTTCTAAACATTATTTTATATTTATTTTGTCTCATATTATATATTCTGATGGGTTATTTTATTTCTTATGCTTTTCTCTAATTTATTGAGTTTCTTGAAGGCTATTACATTTTTATCATGAAAGGTATAATTGACAATGTAATGTTAGAACTAACACCATTAGGGGTTAAATGGAGTTTAAACAGTACAGGGTATTTATTAGTAAATAAGCAAGTTAAAGGTAGCTTAGTGGAAAAGTTTGGTGAAATTTACCGTTATCTTTTTCTTTTTCCGATTCTTATTTCGGAGCTTAAAACTTTGTTGGAATAAGCCAATACCAACCTTTTTTGTTGGCAGAACAATTGACCGTCGCAAGAGGCTAATAATAGCAATGGATGCTGCATTTGGAATGGAGTATTTGCATGGAAAAAATATTGTGCATTTTGATCTCAAGTGTGACAATTTGTTAGTAAATATGCGAGATCCACAAAGACCTATCTGCAAGGTAACATGAAATTGCTCTTTTTTGTGTATTATGCATGAACAATATGTATTGCACTAAACTTAGGATAATATTTGTATGATTTTTTCCCTTTAGAATTTTAATAACACATAAATATGTATTTGATAATTGATTTCATGTACTGATAATTTGTCTAATATTTTTTTGGGGCTGGCAAAAATAGATCAAAGGAAAAAAAGAAAAGAAAATATGAGATAGTTTATTGGAAAATGATTATGTATATGTGTTTAGTAATCTTGACAGTTATAGATTTGTTGGCAATCTTAAAAAATTATGGACTAAAATTATGTATGTTCAATATACTCTTAGATTGGCGATCTGGGGTTATCGAAGGTAAAACAACGTACTTTAGTATCAGGAGGAGTCCGTGGAACTCTACCATGGATGGCACCTGAGCTTCTAAGTCAAAAAAATAATATGGTAACTGAGAAGGTAATATTAATCTATTCAAAGCTTTAATTCTTTAGCGCTAAATTTACACTATATTTAAAATGTTTCCAAGGATTGGTTATTTCTTTGTTTACTTCAGAAGAAGACTTCTGCAGCGTTCTCTTACTATATTTTCTTGTGTCTTGCAGGTGGATGTTTATTCATTTGGAATTGTCATGTGGGAATTACTTACTGGGGAGGAGCCTTACGGAGATATGCACTTTGGTTCCATACTTGGTAGGGTTGCTATACTATATATAATTTTAATTTATTTGATTTATTTCATAAACGCAGCCATGCAGGACTTTGGGCAAATCATTAGTTCTTTACTTTTTATTTCCAGACAAAAGATGCATTCACTTTTTCATTGCCTAACACATGATGTGCTATCATATCAGCATTCATAAACTTGATCTATTTCTGGAAGATTGACATGATTGTCTGCATTTTTTTTATTGCTTTCACATTAGGTTTTCGATACTAATTGAAAGCCGACCCGCAATTACGAAATCCATTAGTTAAGCAAAGAAAACCCAACACAACCCCCCCCCCCCCAGGCAAGCGGCAAACTCTTGAAATCTATTCATCGACACATCCTTGATAAGACTCTAGATATGAGCGTTTCTCCTCGTCTTCGACAGACCATAGATATGAATGTCTTCGACAAATCCTTCGACTCTCGTGAACTCGCCTCTTGTTAGACAAAGAAAAATGTTAGATTATCTTGGGGTTTTGTTAATTCTTCGATAAATCCAGTATATCGGTTTTTCATAAACAAAGAAGTTTACAATCCGACTTTTAGAAAATGTTGCCACTATATCCTGCCATCCGCCATTCGACATGACTGTTTTCCCATCGACATGAGACTGACATACGGCAGGTTCCTAGCAGTAATACTAATGCATGCACATATATGAGGGGTTATCCAGGGTTGAATCTGTACGCATAATTTAAATGATTTTTTTTACTAACAGCACTCATCTCCATACCTTCTACTTTTGATTACACAATAATGAAGAAAATGTTACATTCTTCCCTATAATCACATGATTGTTAGCACAACCCAGTGCGAATTTGATGATTAAAATGTTTCCAAGATTCTGCCCCTTAAATTTCTATGATAGGATCCTTGTCTTTGCCCCTCTCTTGCTCTCGCTGTCTCTCATTCTATGTGCGCGTATTCTCGAACACATGGACATATAAATTCATATGTGCACGTGTTAAGAAGTTAACCACACACTATTTTTAAAGATTATCAACACCGTTCGGCTCTACCATAATGATATAGGGCATCATTGCACCAATTTTCATCTAATTTGGATACTTTTTGCTCATTGATATAAAGATGTAATAAATGTTCCATTTTCGACGAAAGCCATATATTTTGCAATGAAAACCAAAGCATTTATTAAAAGACTAAAAGATTGTGCCTATCTATATTTGCAAAACCGATAAGGATTTCCGATTGTGTTTGTTGGCCTAACGGTTGCTGCCTAACCAAAACTGCATATAAAAATTAAAAATTCCTGCAATTTTTAGTTCCCCCCCTCTTACATATCACCCTTTTCTTCTCGTACAGAAACTCTGGTACCCTCCACTAGTCAATAGCAATCAACCAAATATAGTAAAAACAATTAAAAAAATTAGTTATATCCAAATCAACCAACTCTACAAATTTTTTTTACAAAAATGAAAAATGAAAGGAAAAAGGAATTTCTTTGCTCTTCTCATGCCTCGTATCCATGCTCTTTATGGTCTGGTTCTGTTCAAGTCCATGGTTTTATACTGCTTTGACCCTTCTGCAAGTGCATATTACTCTCTAATATTTTAAATATTTGTTACACCTGACTTTTTTCTGATGTCTTATATTTACCTACTTTATATATTTAAATTTTCTTAATATAACTAGACTTCGGCGCCATGTCATGTGCTAATTTATATCGTGAGTGCACCAGTCAGCTTGCTGGCTAGCAGCCTAAAACCTCTTCCATAATCTCAACTCTTGCAATGGGAGAGAGTCATGGGTAGCCTCTCCCAGTTTATAAGCAGCTGGTGAATAAACCCTTTAGATGAAATGGAAAGAGAGAATAATGGGTGCTTCGATTTCACATAAACAATGATTCTATCTATCTTGCATTTTTGAATATCCATCCTTTTGCAAAAGATGAATTTGCATCAATCTTTTTAAAAACAAATTTACATTTGGATGTTTATAGACTTCGATTTCACATAAACAATGATTCTATCTATCTTGCATTTTTGAATATCCATCCTTTTGCAAAAGATGAATTTGCATCAATCTTTTTAAAAACAAATTTACATTTGGATGTTTATAGACCATTAGACCTCTATTAAGTTCATAATTTACGTGAAAGTTCTTTGAAACTTTGATCTTGCATCATAATTATTCCTGTTATGTTCACATGGAATAACATGCTTTCTTTTCTTAGGACTTCTTTACCCTAATGTTAAAAATAGAGCTCTACATAACTTCTTATATTTTGCAGGGCTTGACCTATTTTTCTGTAACCAAACAAAGTCGCTCAAATACATGATAGCTTAAATTTTTTTTGTTTTACAAATAGCTTGCACCACGCTATGTGCATGTAGCGCTACCATAGCCTTTGTTATTTAGTAATAAAGCTTTAAAGGATAGCTCTAGTCCTAGTTTTTCATACCAAAGATAAAAATATGTAATTCCTCTCGCCCACTTTACATCCCTAATCCTTAATCGTTTCTACTCACCCCTAATCCGCATTAACCTTCATTCCGTATTCTTCTTGTCAACATCGATACTTAATTCTAAGCTATATTTTCTTAACCTACCAAATTGACTATTTGATTGCTTTTGGATGAATATAATACTATTGTGACATGAATATGAACTCGACTATTTAATTAACTTTGGAGGAGTATAATGATATTGTGAGGTATGGATGTCTACTCTACTAATCGTGGATCAAGAATCAGGAATTCGTTTGTTAATTGTTGGTGTGGCTTATATTATTTTTAGAGGAAAATTATAATTATTTCCTATTTTGTAAACAAATTTCCTTATTGTAATTTATTGTTAATAAAATTATAATTATTAAAAATTAATTATTCATGTAGATTACACTTTACACATTACTATTTGTGCTTTTCTCTGGAGATTGGAGCACTATGCATTATGCTTTTGCTGTGTTCAACATGGCTTGAACCTTGTGTGCGATGTACTTTATTGCAGTCCTGCAGTTAACAGAAAACCACACAAGGGTATGCATCGATATAAGTTTATCTAGGACTAACTATTGAATGGTCTTGTTGGCAATTGTGATATAACCGATTATGCCTTTACATAATTGCATCTATGTTCATGAACATCAGACAGGGTCAACCTTCTAAATGCCATTGGACTGTCTCATTTTAGCAGTATTATAATCATGATTAATTATGCATCTTGTAGTTATATAATAACAGATAGAGCTTAGCAATATAGTTCTTCGGGAACAACCCTTTGGGTAACAGCTTTTTACCACTTAACTATGTACAATCATGAAAAAACTCAAGGAAATAGGTGTTGTACTTTGTGGCCATTGCTCTGATGCAAACTTTTTTTTGCTCATGTCGGCACTGACGGTTTTGGTCAATGCATTTATTTAATTCTATTACCAATTAGAAATGTTGAAGTTTTTATGTTCTTAATTCTCTTTGCAAAGGCACTGTCCACGGTTGCTGAATTCTCTTTCTGTTACTGATGTTCGTGCTTTACTTATGTATCATTCAGTATCTGCATCGTGACCTAATACCTTTCATTGATTCCAAACCCTTGTCAAAGTCATTCCATCTAGAAATCAACTCGACCTTATTGAAGGGTTTATCTATTTGTGAGTATTTTATTATCTGTACGCAACCCTGAAGGCATATTAAAGTTGCACTATCTTGATGAGCGATAATACACTATAAGATAAGATAAGTAGTTAGTTATTCATACAATTTTGAAATAGGTTTCATTGAGGATAAGATGAGAGAATCGATTGAGATGTTTTTTTTGTCAAAGCGATTGAGATGGTGTTGGGGTCGAAAATTACCCCCAATCCCGAAATAGAAAAGTAAAAAAGTCAAAGTCAAAAGGTTAAAGTCAACGCCCAACAAGTGAGTCAAAACCTAACCAACCCGGACCCAAGACCAAGCAAGTGGGCCCAAGCCCAAACGAAGCCGGCCGGCCATGAAAAGGAAAGAGAAAGAGAAGAAGAGAAAATAGTAATAAGTAGATTTTATATGCAAGTTGAAAAATGTAATGAAAATGGGCAAAAAGCCAAATTATGTAAAGTCCATGACTAATGTGCAAATGGATGTAAAGAATGAGGCAAAAAACCAAAATTGTAAAGCCTAAAGGCTAATATGCAAATGTGCAAGGGGTATTTAAACCCCTACATATGATGAAATCATAAGTTTTTTCCTTTCCCACAAAATACTAGGGTTTTTGCCTCAAAAGACACTTTCTTTAAGGTTCATCTTCTTTCCCAAAATATAAAGAGAAAGAGCTCTCTTTTCTCAAGGAAAAGAGAGAATCCCTCAAACCCATTCAAGGGTCTTCTTTTCTCCATCAAATCCACATAAAAGAGAGTCCTTTGGATCTCTTTCATCTCGCTCTTAAAAAATCCAAAGAAAAGAGAAAGAAAAAAAGAACCCATCTTTCAAAACATCTCCATTTCAAGATCCAAAATATAAGTGAGAAAATGACTTTTTCTCTCATCCAAAACCCAAGTTCAAGATCTAAGAGCAAAAAGAGCTCTTTTGACATCAAAATAGGAAGAAAGTTGAGAGTGACCCTACATGAGGGAAGGCCTTTGGGTTTATCTCTTGGGGAAACCCTCGGGATGTAGATTTCGATCCATAATCTCTCTTGAACACGGATTTCCATCCGTGATTCATCCAAAACACGGAAGCATAGATTTTGGTTTATGTTATCCCAATAAAATAAAAACGATGAAATTTAAGGGTTTTGCCGCCGGATTTTTGTAAAAATTCTTAAAACTTAAACTAATTTTCAAAATAAAACAAAAAATGATTTTGACACAATTTCAACACTGCCAACCCCCACAAAAAAGAGGAAATCGACTCTCGGCCTCCAACAGGGGAGAAATCGACCCCCTCAAAAGGGAGCCGAACCCGGCTCCCCGGGTGGGAGCCCCCAAAAAGGAGCCGACCTCCCCCAAGGGGGGCCAGCCCCGGATCCCCTAAGGGGTGAGCCGATCCCCATTAGGGGTGGCCGGCCTTGGCTCCCCCAAAGGAAGGAGCCGAACCCCCTAGGGGGGCGGTCCCGGGTGCCTCCTCAGGAGGCATCCAGTCTAGTTCTTTAAGGGGAGGCGCCAGTCTTGGGCATCCCATTTGACGCGATCACCCTTTAAAAAAATAAAATAAACAAAATGAAACTTTCCGTTTATGTCCAAACACATTTTCAAATTGAGTTCGCAAGACCGTAAGGCCCGTTAATTAAAGGTTCTCTCGTCTCAAAGCGAAAGATAATTAACGGCAGTTTTGTCCGCGGCTGCCGGAGATAAGGACCCCCACAATCAATAAACCCCCGTCTATTTTAGGCAGGGCCCCACAATCAATAAACCCCCGTCTATCCTAAACAGAGAGAATTTGTAAAGCACCTGACATGCGAGCACATCCATCTCAATGGGTGATAAAAAACACTCTACAGATGGTTTGGTCATGTGCAACGGAGACCAATTGATGCTCTTGTTAGGAGAACCGACAAAATTTAGTTATTGATGCAATTAGATGGATAGGGGTAACCTAAACGACATGGGTAGAGGCAACTAAAAACGATATGTTAATTGTTAACTAAACCGAAGACGCGGTCTTTAACAGAACAGAATGAAAGAAAAAGATTCATATAACCGATCTTAAAAATTTAGGATAAAGGCATGCTGGTCACCCTTGTAAATTTATATGTAGGGTTACTCCTGTATCTCACCTTTTCATTTGACATAGGACCCCTAAGGATTAGGTATTTCGAAGAACTCCCGAAGATCGATAGTTATAGAAACACCCCCATAGTTAACTCAGTTAACTAGATATGTGCCTCTATTTGTTTAACCGATGAGTTAAGGTTAACCACGGTAAAATGGAAAATTTATTGTTTAATTACCCTCAGTTCTCAATTTTCTCTACCCCACTCTCCCATGAAATACCCCAGCACCCAAAGTAAAACTCTCTTTCAGCTTGAGGTTGCTGCTGGTTGAGGAGAAAAGGAAGCTGCCAGTAGTAATTTTGATCAAGGTTAGCTAGGAGAAAGGGCCGGGCTATCCGACTGTTCTAAATATCGGCCGTATCGGACGAGATCTCAGTATCGGCTCGACCACGATACGATACAACTATTTTTCTCAAATCTTGTTTTGGGCCAATATCGGCTGAGATATCGGAATATTGGGTGAGATATTGGGTATCTCGTATCGTTATTATCGCGGCCGAGATAGTATATAAAGTGATTTGGCTTAAGGTTAAACTCGATCCGAACTGACCCGATCCATTAACTGTTTTAATTATTAAAATATCTGTCCCCAATTGTTAAGCAGTAAAAAACCCCTAAAAATTTTGCTCGATTCCTCACCTCTCTTTGAGTCTCGAAGAACCCTCCCCCTTCTTGAGTCTGCATCTCCTCTTGAGTCTCGACCTTTGACGAGAGCCCTACCTTCGCCTCTTCTCTCTCGATGCCTCCCTTGCTTTTCCCTCTCTCGAGTCTCGATGCCTTCCCTCCTCTCGACGCCTCCCCCTTCTTCCATCGCCTACGCCATCGCCATCGACATCCTCTTGACGCCTTCCCCGCCTTCCTCTTTACGTCGACGTCATCACCTGCCTTTCTTCTCTCAAGTCCTGATGATGCTTGTCCTTCTCTTCTCAAGTCTTGACGTCTGCCCTGCCATTTTCTTTCACTTCAATCCTTGTTCAGGGAAGCTGTAAGGTTATGTTTTTTGGTTCCTTTTTTTATAGGTCCAACATGGATCTATCTTTCATGCTCTAGGAAAAATTACAGCCTACTAACAACATATCTACTTTTTACATATTTCATGCAGCCTTTTAATACTAACAACACTCGCACAATATTTAATATGCTTAATATTGTCATCCGATATACTTGATATCTACGTTCGGTATGTCCAATATTAATATGACCATCCAATATGAACCTGTATCACCACGATATCTTCCGATTTCCGCTATCCGATATTGAAAACACCTTTCCGATACACACCCGATATTTAGAACCTTGGGCTATTCAAAACCTAATAACTTACTGTAGGAGCAAAACTGTCTTTTTCACCCACTACTAGCTCTAACCGCATTAGGTGCTAATTTTAACTCCAGTGGCATTTTTTAGTTAAACTTTTGGGGCATTTTTTAAATATAAAATATCGGTCTTGGGGTTTTTCAAAATCTCTAACCTTTGGGGTCCTATATGATAAAAACCCAATTTTATATGATCGCAAGTAACCCAGAAGGTGGTGTTTGAGGGCGAGCTTTTATAGGATTAGGATCCTATGCTATTTTTCTAGCAATAGAACCCTGCTCTTGCCCCTTTAGACCGTTGGGTTGCCTCCTTGACCCCACCAAACCCCAGGCCCCCCCTGGTTTTACGCTAATCTCGACCATCCAAATTTCAGAGGAGAGAACAAAAATAACAGAGGATCCGGATCCGCTTTTATATGTACCATCTTGCAATCAAGATATATTTGAATAATATTTTATGTTTTCCTACGTTGGATATCTGCACCAAAAATAAATAGAAAGACGGTTTGGGCTAATTGTTTATGGAAGCTTTTGGAGGTTTGACAATACTCAGTTAACCTCTACTTGGTATTTTTGGTTTTGTAGAAAATGGTTAGAGGAAACTTATCTGGAAGTAT
This sequence comes from Agapanthus africanus, assembly GCA_030015575.1. Classification (NCBI taxonomy): domain Eukaryota; kingdom Viridiplantae; phylum Streptophyta; class Magnoliopsida; order Asparagales; family Amaryllidaceae; genus Agapanthus; species Agapanthus africanus. Next base: position 246,261,320 of record CM057343.1, on the reverse strand, counting down.
TTAAATTGTTGAGACCTGACATCTTATAATTACTGAACACTAACTAGTTATGCATTCTAAGTCACTGCATCATGGGTTTTTATTGCTTGCTTATTTTAATTCTTAGAACCCTTTACTCATCTCTGGTAGAACTGAAAGTTGACCTCTAGGTTATCTGTAGAAAGTGATGGGAATACTTATTCGCATACTGTTTAGAGTTCAGGAGCCAATATTGAAGGGAAGTAACCCAGAAGGTATTTTGGGACGATATTATACGACTATCTTGCATCTAAGATGAATTTAAATCGAGTATTTGGGCGATGTATTAACAAAAATAAATAGAAAGAGGATTCGTTTTAGAAGTTTCTTGAGTCTCACAGTACTCAATTATAATATTAACATATTTGTATTTTATTGGAGGAGAAACTTACATATGCATAACACTAGCATGCTCTCTCTCTCTCTCTCTCTCTCTCTCTCTCTCTCTCTCACGCTTGCGCACTCAAGGTTGTTAACCATTTGAGCTAAACTTTTGATCATTATGATTTTATAGGGGGGATTATAAGCAATTCATTGCGTCCTCAAATCCCAACTTGGTGCGATCCTGAGTGGAAATCTTTGATGGGAAGTTGTTGGTCCTCTGATCCAGGTGAAAGGCCGTCATTCTCTGAAATCTCTCAGAAGCTGAGGAAAATGGCTGCAGCAATTAATGTGAAGTGAAGGGTTGATCCCCCTACCAAAATAATATTTACTCTCCTCTCACAATGTATATCCTCTTTTCTGATGAGTGGAAAACAGGTAAAGAGTCATAAATACTGCATGCCTACCATCTATATAACATTTTTCTTTTGTTCTTAGATGTCGACGTTTCTGGGCATCTGCAAACTTTCAAAAGTGCTTCCATACATGGTTTTATTCCTCATGTAGTGCAAGTACATGCACATAGCATATTGTAAAGTGGACAGTGTCCAAAGGACATGAAAGAGCCTTAGAAAATGTAGGTTTTATTTTTGTTGAATTTTGCTGCAATTCCTTCCGTCGTTTATTGCATTCATATGTCTAACTTTAATCCCTCCCTATTTTTGGCAGGGTCTTCTTATATAGCTTTTGAGGACCTTTCCAATAATTTTGAAGCATAATATATTACATCCTTTATCCCTGTGGTTGGTATTGCCCCCCCCCCCCTCCCCCCTCCCACCTGGAGCGATGATGTTGAACTGTGTTTAATATTTTCCAGCCCTCTTGTATTCATAATGAAAAAGGGAAAGAAAGGAAGAAGCTCCGCTCTTTATATAATTTCTTTTGTGTGTTTTCCTAAGTTAGCTGTTTAAGTTCTTGAGAAGAAATCAGTGTCATTTTCCATGTAAATTCAATGTCTCATCTCATCTTACATATGTAAGAACTCGTATAATTTCTTAATTCTATATTAACCAATAAATGTGACTTTAACAAACGATTTGTTGATGACCTTTTTAGCGTTACATATAAGAGTTTGTACTAGGCTCTACCATAACCTGCTCTCTACTTGTGTATCAACCAGAAGACATAGAAGATGCAAGTTGGATACATCAAGAGTGGATGAATAATAAGTATTTGTACATGTGATTCACATAATTGTTTGCATTATGTTTGGAATATTTATCTTGTGGCGACATAATGGTTTAAATCTATCTGCCATCTGATGCAGATATACTTGAATGTTGAATTGTTCGGGTGGGCTCAGGTAGAAATTGACTTGTAATCGTTTTTTTGGTTCTGCACAAGTGATGGGAGTGAACCATTTGCATATACTGTACGTCTAAGGGCTGTTTCGACATTAGATTTATGAGAATCTAGGCTTTGTGCATCGCATGTGAAAACTATAAAGAATATGCACATGAAAACTATAAAGAATATATTAACGATTGTGAACATCTTTAAATTTATAATTTATAAACAGAATATTAATGAGAGTGAACATGTATAAATGTATGAATTTATAAACAGTGAGGGGGCCATCCACGATATTCTCCAAATTTCTAGGTGCATGAGCAGTGCCTTTCTTTATTTTTGGCTAAATTGCGAAACCTTCTTTTTGCCTGAAAAGTAGGAAATCCTCCTAAACTTAAAATACATGCATTTAACCTCAAAAATATAACATCATTAGTTTTTGGATGTATGCTTCCTGTAATGCCCAAGTCCTTCTTCAAATTTCCCCCCTTTTTCTTCTTTAATTTTTTTCACTCCAATCTTTGTTTTCCTCGTTTCTTTCCCAATATCTCTAAATCATCAAAACATCCTACCAAGTGAGCATAGATCCAAGAGAGATTAAGGATTTGGAAAAAAATGAAGAGAATATTTGGTTAGTGAATTAAATTTATTAGAGAGGCATTTTTGGTATTAAAAAAAGTATTATGGATGGAAAGGTTAACACCGTTAAGGTTTTTGAGGTAAAATGTATGTTTTTCAAATTTATGGGGTTTCCCACTTTTCAGGCAAAAGTGGGGGTTTCCTGCATTTTAGCCTTTATTATTATTATTTTTTTGTTGTTTCGTTTTTTTTTGGGTTTGGGGTGGGGGTGGGGGTGGGGGACGGTATCAGATTCGAGAAAACCTTCAACATATTTATAGTCCGTCGCTTTTGACAACTCGGCCACTCCCCTTCCCGGGCAGACCAAGACCAGACACCAAATAAACCGACTTGCTACTTCCGCAGCCTTGTTTGTTTGTGCATGGGTTAATGGAAAAAGACTGAAAGTAGCGTCATCCTCGATACTCCTTTTAGCACTCATTCTTTGCTCCCGTGACTCATAGCTTCGATAGGTGCTTCAAAACGGCTGTGCTCATAGCAACTATCCGATACGTTGATCGGATCTAGAAGCGGAATATCATATAATACTTATGGTCTACAAGCATGAGGTCAAGAGGAACTTAGAACAATTCAATGAAATGCAGTTCCTTGCTTTGGAGGGTGATGGGGCTCCTTTTCGGGCCTCCGTCAGATATTGTCTTCCGTTGATCTCGCGGTGAACTTAGCTGATTATCCTTCGTTGCGTGTGGGTCTTAATGGGTTTTTGGAGGAAGAGGTGAGGTGAGGAAGTTGTTGCCGAGTACCTGCAAAGAAGTCCTGGGGTGGTTTGGTACCACCAAGGACCCTCCGACGCTTAAGTTAGTGATGAGATCCGAGCAGAGTAACGGCATAAAAGTGTAAAAAATGGCTTACTTGATCCCTCTGTGATGGGGGTTTATATAGCGGTGGTGGCATGCAGCAGCAGGTGCGAGAATCTCGCCGGCAGTTACGCTCCCGGCGTCACGCCTGCGTAAAGAGCGGATCGCCCATTAATGGGGATCGTGATGGCTTGGAACGTGCGATGTTGCTGGCGGAGAATCTGCGCATGACGAGATTTGCGGAGCGGCGGTTACGCCTGTGAGTGGTGGAGTTGGTCGGTCGGAGGGACCAAGGAAGATGGTCTCGGCGGAAGAGCTCGGGAGCGAGCTAGAGGGCCGAGGTATCTTGGTCCTGCGGTAGCTCGGAGGCGAGCTGAGAAGCCGAGGAGGCCAATTTGCAGGATGCCCTGAGGTGAGCCAGCTTTGTGCTTGTAGGTCGGGTACAGGGGTGGCCTGATCGGCCCCTGTGGGCCTTCTCTTCTGAGTTCTGGGACACGTCATCTGCCACGTGTCCTGATCTGGAAGGTCGCCAATATAGAGCATCATCATTAGCCCCCCACTCTTGTCCCGACCAGTTGGCGGGTCGGGCTAAGAGTGGACTGCCGGGCTGCCCGGGGAAAGCTCCCTCCTAAGATTTCGTCAGGACGCGTCCCCGGGCTGTCAGCTGCCTTTTCTGCCAGCGAATCAGGGCGAAATCTTTGCATTTAAGGAAAGTGCACCGGTTTGTGCATCTTGTCACTGAAGCGTCTGTCTGCGTGTCAAGCGCCGCTGAGAAGGAGGCATCTCCATGGCCCCGAAGTCGAGGGGGATTACTCGACTTGGATAGACCTGATGTCTCTTGATGGGGCTTCGGATCCGCTGCATGTGATGGGCTCAGTGGCCTCGTTATGAGGGCTACAAACCCACAGCGTCTGTTGGGCAGGAGGATGCCTGCTGGGGATGACTGAGTAGGGAAGCTGCTCGGTTGATCTTGGCGAGGGTCTTGACCCCTGGCGTTGCGAGTAGGGAAGCTACCGGCCAGGGATAGTCGAGTCTGGAAGGACTTTGATCCTTGTCTTTGTTGGGTAGGAAGCTACCCGCCGGGATGCGCCGAGTAGGAAGGGGCTCGGCGGCCTCGCGAAGAGGGCTTCAGATCCTCAGCGTTTGATGGGCAGGAGGACGCCCGCTGGGGATGCGCCGAGCAGGAAGGAACTCGGTGGCCTCTCGATGAGGGCTTCAGACCATCAGTGTCTGATGGGCAGGAGGATGCCCGCTGGGATGTGCCGAGCAGGAAGGAACTCGGCGGCCTCACGATGAGGGCTTGAGATCCTCAGCATCTGATGGGTAGGAGGATGCCCTCTGGGGATGCGCCGAACAGGAAGGAACTCGGCGGCCTCACGATGAGGGCTTGAGATCCTCAGCATCTGATGGGCGGGAGGATGCCCGCTGGGGATGCGCCGAGCAGAAGGAACTCGACGGCCTCGCGATGAGGCCTTCAGACCATCAGCGTCTGATAGGCAGGAGGATGCCCGCTGGGATGCGCCGAGCAGGAAGGAACTCGGCGGCCTCACGATGAGGGCTTGAGATCCTCAGCATCTGATGGGCAGGAGGATGCCCGCTGGGGATGCGCCGAGCAGGAAGGAACTCGGCGGCCTCGTGATGAGGGCTTCAGACCATTAGCGTCTGTTGGGCAGGAGGATGCCCGCTGGGGATGCGCCGAGCAGGAAGGGACTCGATGGCCTCATGATGAGGGCTTCAGACCATCAGCATTTGATGGGCAGGAGTATGCCCGCTGGGATGCACCGAACAGGAAGGAACTTGGCGGCCTCACGATGAGGGCTTGAGATCCTCAACATCTGATGGGCAGGAGGATGCCCGCTGGGGATGCGCCGAGCAGGAAGGAACTCGGCGGCCTCACGATGAGGGCTTAAGATCCTCAGCATCTGGTGGGCAGGAGGATGCTCGCTGAGGATGCGCCGAGCAGAAGAAACTCGACGGCCTCGCGATGAGGGCTTCAGACCATCATCGTCTGATGGGCAGGAGGATGCCCGCTGAGATGCACCGAGCAGGAAGGAACTCGGCGGCCTCACGTTGAGGGCTTGAGATCCTCAGCATCTGATGGGCAGGAGGATGCCCGCTGGGGATGCGCCGAGCAGGAAGGAACTCGGCGGCCTCACGATGAAGGCTTGAGATCCTCAGCGTCTGATGGGCAGGAGGATGCTCGCTGGGGATGCGCCGAGCAGAAGGAACTCGGCAGTCTGGCGGTGAGGGCTTGAGATCCTCAGCGTCTGATGGGCAGGAGGATGCCTGCTAGGGATGCGCCGAGCAGAAGGAACTCGGGGGCCTCGCGATGAGGGCTTGAGATCCTCAGCGTCTGATGGGTAGGAGGATGTCCGCTGGGGATGCACCGAGCAAGAAGGAACTCGACGGCCTCGTGATGAGGGCTTCAGACCATCAGCGTCAAAGGGGACGTGGGAGGCCTTCTAAGGATGGCCGAGCAGGGTAGCTTCTCGGTGCCTCTTTCTTAGGGCTTTGACCTTTAGCGCTGGAAGGGCCGTGAGAGGCCTGCTAAGGATGGCCGGGCAGTGAAGCTGCGCAGTTTCCTCTTGGCGAGGGTTTTGATCTCTGGCGTCGTGGGTAGGCAACTACCAGTCTGGGATGACCGAGTGGGGTAGCCGCTCGGATGCCTCTTGCGAGGGCTTCGATCCCTGGCGTCATGGGTAGGGAGCTACCAGCCGGAGATGACCGAGCAGGGCGGCTGCTCGGTTGCCTCTTGCGAGGGCTTTTGATCGTTCAGGACGGGGACCGAGCAGGGTTGCTGCCCAGTGCCTCTTGGCGAGGACTTTGATCCCTGTCGGTTGTGGTAGGAAGCTACCAGCCGGGAATAGCCGAGCAAAGACCCGACTGCCTCTCGGAGGACTTTAGTTCTTAGCGTGGGAAGATTTATAGGGCTGTAAGAAGCCTACCAAGGACCCTTGGCCGGGTAGGGTTACTGCCCGGTGCCTCTTGGCGAGAGCTTTTTTCCTGAAGGATAGCCGAGCGAGGGATCCTCGGGCTCGACTGCCTCTGGGAGGGCTTTCTGATCCCTGGCATTGTGGTAGGGAAGCTACCCGCCAGGGATAGCCGAACGAGGGACCCTCGGGCTCGACTTCCTCTGAGAGGACTTTCTGATCCCTGGCATTACGGTAGGGAAGCTACCCGCCAGGGATAGCCGAGCGAGGGATCCTCGGGCTCGACTGCCTCTGGGAGGACTTTCTGATCCCTGGCGTTGCGGTAGGGAAGCTACCCGCCAGGGATAGCCGAGCGAGGGATTCTCGGGCTCGACTGCCTCTGAGAGGACTTTCTGATCCCTGGCGTTGCGGTAGGGAAGCTACCCGCCAAGGATAGCCGAGCGAGGGATCCTCAGGCTCGACTGCCTCTGGGAGGACTTTCTGATCCCTGGCGTTGCGGTAGGGAAGCTACCCACCAGGGATACACGAGTAGGGGATCCTCGGGCTCGACTGCCTTTAGGAGGACTTTCTGATCCCTTGCGTTGCGGTAGGGAAGCTACCCGCCAAGGATAGCCGAGCGAGGGATCCTCGGGCTCAACTGCCTCTGGGAGGACTTTCTGATCCCTGGCGTTGCGGTAGGGAAGCTACCCGCCATGGATAGCCGAGTAGGGTAGCTGCTGGGCTGCCTCTTAGTGAGGGCTTAGATCCTTGGGCGAGGTGTCCCTCGAGCCGCCATGGCGAGCCCCCTCTGTGCGACCCCGTTAAGGGAGGGGGGGTTGGTCTATTCGGCCGGCGAGGGCGTTGATGACGGTCGCCGGAGGAGGTTCACCCGCGTCTACGGTGAGGGGGAGGTGGCGGCTGGTATCTGGATCTTCAGGGTGATCGCTTGCCATGGGGACGGAGATCGGAAGGACAACTTTGTTTTTTGTGGAGTTTCGGTTCCCACAGACGGCGCCAACTGATGGGGCTCCTTTTCGGGCCTCCGTCAGATGTTGTTTTCCGTTGATCTCGCGGTGAACTTAGCTGATTATCCTTCGTTGCGTGTATGTCTCAATGGGTTTTTGGAGGAAGAGGTGAGGTGAGAAAGTTGTTGCCGAGTACCTGCAAAGAAGTCCCGGGGTGGTTTGGTACCACCAAGGACCTTCCGACACTCAAGTTAGTGATGAGATCCGAGCAAAGTAACGGCATAAAAGTGTAAAAAATGGCTTACTTGACCCCTCTGTGATGGGGGTTTATATAGCGGTGGTGGCATGCAGCAGCAGGCGCGAGAATCTCGCCGGCAGTTACACTCCCGACGTCACGCCCGCGTAAAGAGCGGATCGTCCATTAATGGGGATTGTGATGGCGTGGAACGTGGGATGTTGCTGGCGGAGAATCTGCGCATGACGAGATTTGCTGAGCGGCGGTTATGCCTGTGAGTGGTGGAGTTGGTCGGTCGGAGGGACCGAGGAAGATGGTCTCGGTGGGAGAGCTCGGGAACAAGTGAGAGGGCCGAGGTATCTTGGTCCTGCGGTAGCTCGGAGGCGAGCTGAGAAGCCGAGGAGACCAATTTGCAGGGGCCCCTGAGGTGAGCCAGCTTTGTGCTTGTAGGTCGGGTACAGGGGTGGCCTGATCGGCCCCTGTGGGCCCTCTCTTCTGAGTTCTGGGACACGTCATCTGCCACATGTCCTGATCTGGAAGGTCGCCAATATAGAGCATCATCAGAGGGACAAGCGTAAGATCTTTTAGTCTTTGTCATGACGGCAGATGAACCCAACTATACAGTGAGGCGGGAGCTATCCGAAATCACAGCTACTGGATAACAGACGCTATTGTTGAGGAGAGCATCAAAACCCTTGCTTTTATAATGGCTATGAACCCTTGCAGCTCTTTATTCTTTCCTCCAACAGAGCCGTTTTATATAGCCTTGAGGAGAGAGATGAGCCGACCGAGATTAGCTAGAGCCCGAATCCTACCACCTGCAATTGGTTTGGGCAGTCATGCTCGAGCCAAGCCGAGCCCTAGTGAGTCCACCCACCCACTTGATTGGCCAGGCTTTGGGCCGAGTCAGGCCTAAATCCAACATACTTCCACAAGAAAAATCAGATGGACACCTTTTATGTTTGCGATCCTAAGACTATAGTCTATACGTGTTACTCTGTAGTATGATTATCGATACCTACAAGAGGGCAATGATAGGGTAGCCTTGCAGCCAATGTATACATAGTATCAAATAACATATTCGTATCAGATAAGTGTTTTTAATGTCGGATCGCAGATATCGGACGATATCGCGACTAGATGAATTCATATTGGATATTGATATCGGGTATATTAGATATCGATATCGGGCATATCGATATATATCAGATATTCTTATATACATATTCACCATATTGGTTTAGTTTATGTAAATTTATTTTATTAAGTATATAATTATGATAAATCTTAAATTATCATCTATTATCTATTCATAAGTGCATATAAAAATATTATAATGTACATGAAGCAACAAGAAGTATTTAAATTGAAATAAATTTTGAACTATAGAAACTTGTTTAAATTATACTTGCTTGCAACTTGAGGCGTAAGATTGATTAAGACTTAACATCGAGGAAAAGTAATACATCCCTTGAACTTGATTTTAGTTTACTAATACATATATATGGCCCCACTACCAAGATCCCAGCATCCTAATTTATTAAATAATTAAAGTACAATTAATTTAATTTAATAATAATCCGATGTGATCCATATCGGCAAATATTGAGCCGATACATATAATTGATACCTCGGCCGATATTTGAACATTTGAAATATCAGCTCATATTAGGCTCAAATGATAATTACCGATAATGATATGTATCAACGGGATATTGGTTGATACATAGGCAAATATTACTGATATTAGATTTAATGCTCGTAGCCAAGTCCAACACAAGAAACTCACTAAAATAGAAAAAAATGTATATCTTGTAGGGATGCTAGTGCACAGTGGAAGTGGAAAATATGGACAACAAAAAATTTACAAGAGCAACATAAACACACACAACCTTAGAATCATTCCAAACACTAAACTAGTAACAAATTAGAGAGCAAACCAAGAAGAGTTTAGCAATTACAACCTTTGAAGCTGTCACGACCCGAATGTGGTATGTGACCGGTACTTAAATCACGTGACATTAAAAGTCGTCGACGCGGTCCAAGTAAGCCGAAACCCGAAATCTAAACCCTTTTTGAAAATATTGGAGGTGAGATTTAAAATAGTCATCAAATGGGATCAGTTTTAAATAAACATTTAAGTCTAACTAAGTATGTTTGAAAAAAACATTTATGACGTTTTGAAATTCGATAGCACCTCCTTCGTAAATTTTGAATAACACCTGATACAACATAATAAATAAAACAACATCCCAACGGGAGTTAGCTTCCATGTCCAAACGGCGGAGCAACCAAACAGACAATATACGACACCAACGATGAAGAAAAGAAAAGCGAAACAAAATCAACAATAGAAAAAGGTCGACTCCAATGAATACGACGCCCACAATACACAAACTCTAAGTCTCGCTTCTAAGTCCATAATATACAAATTCTAAGTCGATGGAGTTTTGCTAGATACAAGAATGTATAAGTACAAGTATGGGTACGATACAATAGTATCCCACCTACCAAAACAATCACCGAAAAGGAAAGTGTGCCCTAAGCCGCTGACGATCTGAGTGGTAAAACCTACAAGAAACTGTGACACAACGGGGGTGAGTTGCCAACTCAGTGAATAAAAGTACATCACAAGGTAGAAATCGAAATGCATAACGATACCTAGGTCATAAGTATAATACTATCATAATCTGTACTAATATATATGATATGCATAAGTATCATAAATGCAACACTATCTATCATGTGATCCCAAAGTAGGACATCTTATATGCAAATGACCTGTATCTAGGTATAAACCCAAAGGTAACCGAAAATATATATGTAAAACCTCTTTTTTAAAATAGCCGCGGGATACATATGTCACGGCATAAAAGCAGATGTGATAGTATGAAATATAATAAGCATCTTATTTAAGATATATGTCTTGCTGTTTTAGTAAAGAGTGATAAGAGATTTTTGGTTTAAAAGATCCCAGTCATACTAGACATGTCAAGGTAATGAGACTATAGCTCGTTTTAGAAATCCTTTCTATATGCAACAACCGGTAAAAGGTGTTCAGGTACTATCCCCTGGACCAGTCCTGGTCAACTACACTAATGCACAACATAACTGTATACCTCGTATGATAGCAACATATCAATATATGGATGTCCAGTATCGACACCCGAAATCAGAAATCCCTCGTGTCCATCAACGACACGTAAATCCTCAAATCTCTCATGTCCATCGCCGACACGCAAATGCAGATATCGTCGACACCATTTCAACAGATGATCGCCCCTCGATATCCCTGGCTCCGGTCAGTATCCCCTAGATATCCGCCGTGCTCATCTCTAGCTCCGGCCAGTATCCTCTGGATATCTGCCGTGCTCATATCCATCTCCGGTATCGAGTGTCCTCGATAGGCTCCCCGCCTCTAATGCGGCTTTCCTGCGCCTCGGTTTTGACCGGGTCCATCATGTATCCGTCTGTTTACTCCCCCACTCAGCCCGGATAAGTAGCAAGTCCGTAACCGTATATCCCCCCACCCGGTTTGGAATAAAAACAATCAGAAATCATCAAGCTCATGGTGGACGTCAACTCATCGTATATAGAAATATCAAGTAAAGAATAAGGATAGCTGCATAGATCATTCTGATGATATATTATATATATACATATATAATAGCGTCCCATACCACTGATATATATCATCGAAGGTAAAACATCCTGGAAACTCATAAGAATCGAAAATGAATATCCATGGTACTGGTATTCGCAATACTCAATAGGTAATAAAAGTAAAGTACGTAAATAAAGTCATACATGCAACAAACGTAACAATTCTACTGCGTCATGACAATACTAATGATGTGTAGTGTAGCATACGCGTCTGTGTTTGTGCAATATGGCAATCATTAGTATTTGTGCAAGTGTTTTATAAGTGTATAAAGCAGAAAGTAATTCTACCCATATCCGAAACATATAATAAATTCAGATTTTCTGGATATAGGGAATCAATATGCCGTGTATCGTCATTACATACGCATCATAAAGTATAGCGGTCCTACAGTGGTATGGCAGTACTGCTGGGTTCCCTAGCACGGCTACTGGGTTTCGGGAGGCATCAACCATGCCGTTTTCAAAAATTTGGCGCGCTAAAGAACCCAAGACAAGATCTTAACTTGAGAATTAGACGTAATGCTAGAATGTAAACATCTTTACATTTAAGTGAACAAGGAATACAACCTTTGTAGACCGGTCCTTCACTTCAAAAGCTCCGTTTAGTAGTCCCATCACTCCAGGTGGTGATCTCCCGGACTCTAGTAAGGCTCCAGAAGGTGAAATGAACAAACTTGCTTGAAGTTTTCGAGGCCGAAGATGATCGACGTCGAGAAGACACTAACTCAAGCCACCTCATCACTAATTAGGAATTAGTGAAGCAAACAACCTATACTAAATGACTAGTCTAGTGTAGCTTGATGAAGTAGGAATTTTGCTCACTTTAGAAATATTTTTCTCACTAATTTTCTTCACCTCCCAAAATACTAGAGAGCTTGAGGAAGGAGATGAAGAAAAGCAACCATGGAAAGAAGCAAGTATAGAATGGCAACCATGGGTGAGAAATATCTCATATAACTCTTGTAGAGACTAAACCATGGCTAACAATAATGGTTAGGTTAATAAATATCTAGAGTGAGACAAAATTAGTGGACTAAGTCAAAGGTTAGCACAAAGCTTCTCCAAGCTTCTAATCTTGACTAATTTCCAACTAATTTTCTTTTACTCTTAATAAATAAAACCCCACATTATTATTTGTATAGTATGAGTCTCATACACCCATGTCACATGTAGCAACTAGCATGACACAAATAATATATATCACATATATATTAAGTGTACACAAGTGAGAAGAAAAAAGAAATGCTTAAGTGAGCAAATATTAGTTAATGTACATTAATATATCAAATATATAATTATACATTAAATTATTAAATCAACACTTGATTTAATTATCCGGCTATATCACATATAACCGAATAATATCATGTGTATCAACCTATCGAATCAACACTTGATTCGATAACCCGGCTATATCACATATAACCGACCGATAACACAAATCGCGAGAATAGAATACGGTATCACATACACGTATTAATCTCGGTCCCGCACATATCACATATGTGCTCCTACTTCGTTTTGCCTGAGCAAGGAAACCTCTGTGTAGGACTCTAAAGACTCGTCAATACGCTGACAGTAGGTGATGATCATATCAGTCACCCACAAGCCGTCAGCGGTACTGCTAGACATAACGGCCACTCGGGTATGGAGCGATCAGAAGATCAACAAGCAAGCCTGCTCATACCTCTGCGAATACAATAAGTAACACTACCATACAGTCCAGACTCTTCGTCTGATATGTCGTATATCCAGCCTGGGGGTGGCAAACGTCAGACCCCAATAACTTGATAAGTCATGCTGATGTGAGGCCCATAACGATTTGAGAAATTACTGATAACACTTACCAGTAAATCTCAGCAACCCTGGATATGGATTTCCTGTTATGGCCAATCGAGCATAGCGCAACATCAACCCCCAATACCGAGAGAGACAAAATCCCCTCCTATCGCTCATTGCCTCCATGTTTCTCGGGACTGTACCCAAAAATCACCGTTTTGCACATTCTCTTGAATGTGGTAAGGTGGAAATCAAAGCACAGTGAGAATCACACAAGACTCTATGACGATCTCGGGTCTACAGACTAACCTGTACCAGTGTCACCAGAGAACTGCTATTTGATGTGAGGTATAATACCATCTAGGAGTTCTCGCCGAGTCCTGTTCAGTGTACCCAGTCTCCACTGAGCACCTGTATACAATCTTTGATGTCAAACACCAATAGTTGTGGGATCACCTATCGCCCATCATATGGGTCAAGAAACGTATACGCTAGTCTACTTTGGAATATCGATGCCCTGTCTCGATACTCCCATGACTAGGAACTATTGAAGGATGTACTTACGAACCACCCAAGCCCCACTAGTATGATCTACATCACAATCCTGGTAGTCAAGTACTAATCCTAAGGGCTTTATCAACATGTAACAGAGAGACAATAAGTGTACATGTTAAGATAAAGAGCAACCAGATAGCATACTATCATGTCGAGCAAGAAAGTCCTCCCTATATATGTCCAAGCATCCACTATAATATACATCATATGTACAATAATGGCCTCTAGGGCATACATACAACTAACAATCTCCCACTTGCACTAGGGCTATTTGTTGTAGCATCTCATACTCAATGTCCGTTAAAATTCTCTCTAGGGAAATGCCTTTGTGACTGGATCCGCCGTGTTATCTTTCGCGTCAACTCTCCTATCCTCGATCCCTTGGAGATCAACCATCTCCCTGATCAGGTGATTTTGCCTCAGAATATGTATGGATCGCTGATGGGACCGGCGTTCCTAGGCCAAAACCACAACTCCATTGTTGTCTTAATAACAATTATTGGACGCTCAATGGTAGGAACCATGTTCATCTCATGAACAAGAAATATCCAGACAACCACTTTGGCAGCATCGTTGGTAGCGATATATTCAGCCTTTATTGTCTAGTTTGCCACGGTATCTATCTTGGAACCCTTCCAACATACCGTCCATCTACTGAGGGTAAAGACAAAGCCTGAGACCGACTTTCAGTCGACCTTATCACTCTGGAAGCTCGAATTGGTAATGGACTCCCACTGGAGTTCACTGTTACCAAACACCAAGAACATTTCTTCAGTGCTTCTCAAGTACTTAAGAATGTCCTTCACAGCTGTCTAGTGATTCTCCCAAGATCCGATTGATTCCTGATCACTACTCCTAGTGAGTGAGTTACATCTGGACTGGTGCATAATATCGCATACATGATAGAGCCTACTGCCGAAGCATGAATATCCCTTGTATGCGAGCTCTCTCCAAATCAGTCTAGGGAGACATATTTTTGGAGAGAGTGATTCCTGAGTAAGTGGGCGAACCACCATTCTTAGAATCTTCCATACTAAACCCCTTTAGTATGGTGTTAATGTACCTGGATTTGGGACACTCCCAACATCCACTTAGATCTATCTCTATAGATCTTAATCCTCAAGATGTAGTAGGTATCACCCAGGTCTTTCATGGAGAATCCTCGTGATAAGAGGTGCTTGACCGAGTGTAGCATAGGAAACCCATTTCCTATCAAGAGTATGTCATCTACGTACAATACGAGGAAGACAATCTTACTCTCTACAACCTTCTTGTATATACAAGGTTCATCTACTTTTTTGATGAAGTCAAACTCTTTGACTGCCACATTAAAACAGATGTTCCAATTCCGCGATGCGTGATTTAATCCTGATGGACTTACGCATAGCCACTGGAGAAAAAGGTTTCATCATAACCCACACCTGGTTATTGACGAAAACCTTTTACTACAAGTTTAGCTTCGAAAGTCTCAACTTTTCCATCTATATCAAGAATCTTCTCAAGATCCATTTGCTCCCAATGGGTTTTACCCTTTCAGGTGCAACATTCAAAGTCATACTTTGTTGGTGTACATGGATTCCTTCTCAGATCGCATTGCATCCAGCCATTTCACAGAGTCCCTACTCGTGATGGCCTGCCTGAACCTGGTTGGGTCATCATCTACCATGATGCAATCCTCGCTCCCACCGTCACTGAGGAAACCGTATTATCTCTCAGGTGGATGAGGAACCCTACCAGATTCGCGGAGGCTGAGGTTCGTTGGAAACTATCGAATCTTTTGGTTTTATCAACTCATCAGCTGTTAGTCTGTCTAGCTGGAACTCCTTCCAGTTCTACCTCATGATCACTGTCACGCCCCGCTTCCCAGAGTACGCAGGATTGGGCACGTAACATAGCCAACCATGCTACCTGTGGGTAGGAAGTATCCATCCACAGTCACATTACGGTTTGTAAGGATATCAAGAACAAGATAAAGTACTAATCTGACACATGTCCAAATCCATAATAACAAGAAATCAATGAACAATAAGTGCGGAAGCAAATGATCCAATATAATAATAGAAAGGTACGTCCCATAATGCGGGATCGCACCTGGAAATAAAATGCAATAAACAAACTAACCACTATAGAACTCAAATCAGCCTGCTGGCTGAAGTACTCCTGCTCGGTCGTCGACAGTGGTACGGAATCTGGGCCATGCAAAACCCAGACGTCAGCGCGTCATGACATCAAGTATAAAGTATAAACATGGTAATAAGCAATGCAAGTATGAACATGAATAAGGCAGTAATAAGAGATAACAAGCAGGGTAATGTGCAATGGTGACTAAACTGTCCTATCAGGTTTTCTACTCTATAGTCTTTGAAACCAATTGATGAATCGTCGATGTAACTCAATAGTATCCCGTGCGTGCCCGGGACCACGGTCATGATCCTCGGGGCTGAATCCGAGACGTGCCGCTAAGCAGTAAAAGGTAGTAGGATAGATGAGTGATGTCAGCATCAACACTCCGGAGCTGGCCAAGCCCGTAAGACTGATCAGAATAATGTATCGAACTGTTGAGTTACAAGTCGGTTTCACCTTTGATTTCCCCATACCCCCAAACTATGTATGTCAGGTCAGGTATTCAGTAGTCAAGGACTAATGCCAACACAAAATCAAGTAAAAGTAGGTCTGTCTGGATAGACAGCGGGAATGGTCAGGTTTGTCGGCATTAGGCATGAGATCAGGTAACAGGTCAGGTAATGTATAAAGGTGTCATGTCATGTCAAGAGTGTACGGTACCATATCATGTCAAGTAGGAAGTGTAACAGGTCATGTCAGGAAGCACAAGATGTCATGTGGGTGCTCATAATCAAACTATCATAAACATGTGTATAAATAAACAAGCATGAGTACTATTAGAACAATAAACTGGAACATGTAATATGATAGGCAAATAGATATAATTTCAAGGATATGGATGCACAGTTATTGATTAGGGTTACATTTACAGTTCCAATATTAATTAGGATGCAATTTATTAAACATGGAGTATTAATATCACATTATTATGTAGTAATGTGATCTATGGATGCAATTATATTTATCTTAAATGCGATGGATGCAAACGGGTATCCGAAGAGTTATAAAACTATAAAATGGTAGTGTGGGATGTACAACTAAGCAATATGTGATATAAATATTTATATAATAATATTAATATGGATAGCATATTCAAAGCGATTAGTAACTATAAAAGCTGTATTGATTAACCATGCACAAGAAGGTTCCGTTCAGAAATTCAGCGTCACCCTAATTTGTAAAATAGCTTAAAAATAACAAACGTTCTCCAAAAGAGACGTATCTTATACCAAAACAAAGATAATTCAATAAGGTTTTCAGTTTTATAAGTATAAGCATCTTAGGTTATCCCTACAAAAAGTTATGAATATTCAAAGTTGAAAGTTTGCTGCTGGAATTTCCCTGGACAGCAGTTTAAAGGCATTTTCATTTGCATTTTACGTTATTTAAACAATTTACTTTGCAAGTAAATATTTCATAGAGTTATAGTATTCTGAATTAGCTTCGTAACGAACTAAAGAACGTATACTAATGATTTTTGTATGATTTATAATGAATTTTATAAGATAAGGTGTACAGTAAATTTCAGATTTGTCATATCCGATTTTTCAACGACATTTCATATGTAAACTATAAGATTTTCAAATGTATAATATTATAAAATGAAGATTATAAAAGTATATAGCATGTAGCAAGATTAACTTGCCTCGATGGGTCGCGAATCGGGAAAACGGAACGTTAACCGTCGGCGGGGAAAACTCGCGACGGCGCACGGTTCACGGAATGAACCCAAACGACGAACAAAGGAACCACACGGGTCGGGGTATCTCGCTGGAACGTCGAGAAACGTCACCGGCACGACGGAATTCCGGCAACAACAGAACAGTTAAAAGAAATGAGAAACGAGACATGAAGCAAGAAGAGAAAAATGATAAAGAGAAGTACGAGAGAATATATGAGGGAGAGGGAGAGAGAGGAAAAAGTGGAGAGAGAGAGAGAGAAAGTGGGGCCCACGGGGTTAAAGGGGAGATTGCGATTGGCTGAGAGAATAAATTAAGAAGGATATAAAGATTGTAAAAATATTATATGGTTAACTTAAAGATTTAAAAGATAGGTAATGAACAGTAAGATATCAGGTTAGTTAGAAAAATATATGCGATGGTTTTAATAATATAAAATTTAGGATTTTGGCGCCAAATGAAACATTTCCAAATTGCGCCCGGGTTGGGTCCAAAAATTCGAAATTCAAATAATAGGATTTTAGGCGGGTTCCAAATTTTAAAATGAAATGTTTTATGATTAAAAAGCATACTCCCAAAACGGACACACGCACGTGCACGTAGCCATCCAAACTCGCCCGTTTCACTGAACGGGACGAGAATACAATGCACGGACGCTACCACGAGGCTAAGGGTGTCAAGTAGGCCAAGAAGAATATTTTCAATTTTATTTTAGGTGCTAAAATTTGTTATATGCAGAATGACTTAGCCGGTTAAAATTTAGCAATAAACACCAGAAAATCAGGAAAATTGGAATGAGCAAAATATAACCCTCAACTAGTAATATAAATAGTATTATTGGGCTCGGGTGTTACATCATACCCAACTACAAAAGAATTTCGTCCTCGAAATTCCAAGGATACAAGATAGCTAACTACTGGAAAAGGTGAGGGAAATTCTGTCGGATCTCGTCTTCTCGCTCCCAAGTGGATTCTCCATGCGATCGATTACCCCAAGAAACTAGTACAAGAGGGATAACCTTGTTCTTAAGAACCTTTTCACTTCGATCCTTGATTTCAACTGGTCGCTCCTCAAAAGTCAAGTCTTCTCGTACTGTTAGCTCCGAATGATCCAAAACGTGTGTTTCATCTCGAACATACTTACGGAGTTGAGATACGTGAAACATATCATGCACATTTGCCAAGGACTGTGGTAACGCCAAACGATATGCTAGCTCACCAACACGCTCCACGATCTCAAGGGTCCAACGAACCGAGGACTGAGCTTTTCTCGCCTTCCAAAACGAATCACCCCTCTAGTCGGTGATATCTTCAAGAACATCAAATCACCCACGGTGAATTCTAGAGGTCTTCTCGATGTGTCAGCCCAACTCTTCTGTCTGTCTTGTGCTGCCTTCATATGATTTCTGATAGTGTTAACCTTCTCAACTGTCTGCATCACCAAATCTGGTCCCAACAATTTTCGTTCACCGACATCATCCCAACAAATAGGTGAACGACTTTTACGACCATACAAAGCTTCAAACGGAGCCATCTGGGTAGTTGCCTGAAAACTGTTGTTGTAAGAAAACTCCACCAAGTGTAGATGATCGTCCCACGAACCCTTGAAGTCCAACATGCATGCTCTCAACATATCATCAAGAGTTTGGATCGTTCTCTCCGACTGACCATCAGTTTGAGGATGATAAGCTGTGCTAAACTTCAATCGAGTCCCCAAACTTTCCTGTAAACTCCTCCAGAAGTGTGATAAGAACCGAGTGTCCCGATCGGACACGATGCTCACCGGTACGCCATGCAATCTTACAATCTTCTGCATGTACCGCTCTGCCAAAGTCTCCGTTGATTGACCAACCTGGAAAGGAATAAAGTGAGCTGCCTTGGTCAATCGATCGACAATCACCGATACTGCATTGTTGCCGTTTGGACTTCGCGGTAAAGCCGTCACAAAATCCATGGTTATATGTTCCCACTTCCACTGAGGAATCGGAAGTGGTTGCAACAAACTAGCAACCCTTTGGTGTTCAGCCTTGACTTGCTGACATACCAAGCACTTAGCCACGAAGCGAGCAATCTCCCGTTTCATGCCTTCCCACCAGAAATGCTGTCGAATATCTCGGTACATCTTTGTACCTCCTGGATGTAAAGAATAAGCTGAACTGTGTGCCTCCTTCATAAGCTCTTCACGAACATCCCCCTTTGGCACACACAAACGGCTACCATACCTCAACGAACCATCTTCGTAGACCAGTAAATCTGTTCGTAGTCCAGCCTCAACCCGCTCTCGAAACTTCTGCAGTCTAGGATCCTGCGATTGTGCCGCTTTAATCTTCTCAACCAAGGACAACTGTACTTGCAACTGCATCAACTGTCCCGTAGAATGTGGTAGCACAACTTCCAAGTCAAATCTTCGAAAAATCTGCAATGATCTCCCCCTGTGTAGTTAACACCTGAATTGCTGGTAACCGACTAAGCGCATCCGGCACAACATTAACCTTCTCCGGATGGTACTTAAGATCAAGATCGTAGTCAGCCATCAGCTCCAACCATCTACGCTGCCTCATGTTAAGCTCCTTCTGTGTAAACACATACTTCAAGCTCTTATGATCTGTAAAAACTTCGACTCTTTCCCCCAAAAGGTAGTGTCTCCAAATCTTCAGGGCGAAGATCACGGCTGCAAGCTCTAAGTCATGAGTTGGATAGTTCTGCTCATGAGTCTTCAGCTGTCTCGATGCGTAAGCGACGACTTTCCCATTCTGCATCAAAACACATCCCAATCCTTTTCCAGATGCGTCGCTGTGAATCACCAGTCCTCCTGAATCATCCGGTACAGTTAGGATAGGGGCGGTTATCAACTTCTGCTTCAACGTCTCGAAGGCCAATGCACATCCATCTGTCCACACAAACGGTACCTCCTTACGCGTAAGCTTGGTTAACGGCTCAGCTAAACGAGCGAAGTTCTCCACAAATCTTCTGTAGTAACCGGCGAGTCCAAGAAAACTTCTTATCTCTGCAACATTCTTTGGAATGGGCCAATCTCGAACTGCTGCAATCCTTTCGGGATCGACGGCGATTCCATCGCCCGACACGACATGCCCCAGAAACTTCACTTCTTCCAGCCAGAATTCGCATTTACTCATCTTCGCGAATAATTTCTCTTGTCTCAGCGTTTGCAGTGCGATCCTTAAGTGCTCAGCATGCTCCTCCGGACTCTTCGAGTACACCAGAATATCGTCAATGAATACCATGATAAACTGGTCCAAGTACGGTGAAAAGATCCTGTTCATCAAATCCATAAATGTTGCCGGCGCATTAGTCACTCCGAAGGGCGTCACTAGATACTCGAAATGTCCATATCGAGTTCAAAACGCCGTCTTGCAAATGCCTTCTGCTTTCACTCGGACCTGATGATATCCCGATCGCAAATCCAATTTCGAGAACGCCCTCGCGCCACTAAGCTGCTCAAAAAGCTCTCCAATGCGAGGGATCGGGTACTTGTTCTTAATAGTCACCCGGTTCAATTCTCGATAATCCATGCACATCCTTCTCGTGCCATCCTTCTTCTTTACTAAAAGAACTGGAGCTCCCTAAGGTGAGTTGCTGCTTCGAATCCATCCCTTCTCGAGTAATTCACCAACTTGTTTCTTAACTTCTTCCAATTCCACCGGTGCCGTCGGATAATAAGATTTTGATACTGGCGCTGCACCAGGAATAAGGTCAATCGCGAACTCCACATCTCGCTTTGGCGGTAAGCCCGAAAATCTGCAAACACATCCATAAAGTCGCGACAACTGCCGGCTCTTCATTACTATTCACTTCCATAGTCGCAAGAACACTGTTTGTCGGCCTAGCCCTAAACTCGACTGGCCCGACAGAACTGCTTCCTTACCGCAACTGCTGTCTGCATCGTTGGCCGCGAAAGGTCCAGCGAGACTACTGAGTCTCGTCCACTCCGCTGCATGCACGTCCACGGTTGCTCCATTCTGCCTTAGTCCGATAAATTTCTTCCCTTTCCTCCGCGCAGTCTGCGGGAAGAACTTCTCCAGGGGGTTCTTAGAAAAACTTCGCCCAACTGATCGGCTTGGGCAAGCGGGTCTCCTCCACAAGCCGTCACTCTCGGGCGTAATCCACTAACTGAATGCGCACCACATCAACTCCTTTGTCCTCTGGAATCTGTGTCGCAATCAGCAAATTCTCCATGTCGTTAGCCACGGCTCGGCTGGCAACGGCTCCTCCAGAAAAGTGAAAGTAGACGGATCCAAAAGTCTGAAATCTGCTACGGTCCTTACTCGGTCAACTGGTCTAGTTCCAACATCGTTTACAGACTGCTGAACGATCTGCAAACCTTCCTGAAACAAGTCCGCTTGCTGCTGGATCAGCTCGGTCTGTTTCTTTGATTTCCAGCATTTCTCTTATCACTCCAAGCATGGCGGCTTCGTTCACACGCCTCTGGTACGTCCTCAACTTCGTACCTGTCATAATCCTGAACTCAAAACACCCAACATTAGCATGATGATAGATTCTGAATGTGGATCAAGGCTAGAACTCCAAGATACTTAAATAGAGTACTGCATTGTAGCTATGCCGCGGTATCATAGCCGCAATTACTTAACTCCACCCAAGTCGCCCAAGTCCTAGGGATAACAAGAAATTAGGTTTTCGAGTTGACAATGCAAAGTAAGTTTGCATGTCGACATGATCCGGAAGAATGATTCAAGGATGGTAAAACGGTCAAAGTGGCAGGACATGTTTCCTAATCACGGGTATCCTGATTCGTGTATCGGGTGCAATACCCAACTACAAAGAATCAACCCAATTAACCTATGTCTCTGATACCAAAAAACCCATGTCACGCCCCGCTTCCCAGAGTACGCAGGATTGGGCACGTAACATAGCCAACCATGCTACCTGTGGGTAGGAAGTATCCATCCACAGTCACATTACGGTTGTAAGGATATCGAGAACAAGATAAAGTACTAATCTGACACATGTCCAAATCCATAATAACAAGAAATCAATGAACAATAAGTGCGGAAGCAAATGATCCAATATAATAATAGAAAGGTACGTCCCATAATGCGGGATCGCACCTGGAAATAAAATGCAATAAACAAACTAACCACTATAGAACTCAAATCAGCCTGCTGGCTGAAGTACTCCTGCTCGGTCGTCGACAGTAGTACGGAATCTGGGCCATGCAAAACCCAGACGTCAGCGCGTCATGACATCAAGTATAAAGTATAAACATGGTAATAAGCAATGCAAGTATGAACATGAATAAGGCAGTAATAAGAGATAACAAGCAGGGTAATGTGCAATGGTGACTAAACTGTCCTATCAGGTTTTCTACTCTATAGTCTTTGAAACCAATTGATGAATCGTCGATGTAACTCAATAGTATCCCGTGCGTGCCCGGGACCACGGTCATGATCCTCGGGGCTGAATCCGAGACGTGCCGCTAAGCAGTAAAAGGTAGTAGGATATATGAGTGATGTCAGCATCAACACTCCGGAGCTGGCCAAGCCCGTAAGACTGATCAGAACAATGTATCGAACTGTTGAGTTACAAGTCGGTTTCACCTTTGATTTCCCCATACCCCCAAACTATGTATGTCAGGTCAGGTATTCAGTAGTCAAGAACTAATGCCAACACAAAATCAAGTAAAAGTAGGTCTGTCTGGATAGACAGCGGGAATGGTCAGGTTTGTCGGCATTAGGCATGAGATCAGGTAACAGGTCAGGTAATGTATAAAGGTGTCATGTCATGTCAAGAGTGTACGGTACCATATCATGTCAAGTAGGAAGTGTAACAGGTCATGTCAGGAAGCACAAGATGTCATGTGGGTGCTCATAATCAAACTATCATAAACATGTGTATAAATAAACAAGCATGAGTACTATTAGAACAATAAACTGGAACATGTAATATGATAGGCAAATAGATATAATTTCAAGGATATGGATGCACAGTTATTGATTAGGGTTACATTTATAGTTCCAATATTAATTAGGATGCAATTTATTAAACATGGAGTATTAATATCATATTATTATGTAGTAATGTGATCTATGGATGCAATTATATTTATCTTAAATGCGATGGATGCAAACGAGTATCCGAAGAGTTATAAAACTATAAAATGGTAGTGTGGGATGTACAACTAAGCAATATGTGATATAAATATTTATATAATAATATTAATATGGATAGCATATTCAAAGCGATTAGTAACTATAAAAGCTGTATTGATTAACCATGCATAAGAAGGTTCCGTTCAGAAATTCAGCGTCACCCTAATTTGTAAAATAGCTTAAAAATAACAAACGTTCTCCAAAAGAGACGTATCTTATACCAAAACAAAGATAATTCAATAAGGTTTTCAGTTTTATAAGTATAAGCATCTTAGGTTATCCCTACAAAAAGTTATGAATATTCAAAGTTGAAAGTTTGCTGCTGGAATTTCCCTGGACAGCAGTTTAAAGGCATTTTCATTTGCATTTTACGTTATTTAAACAATTTACTTTGCAAGTAAATATTTCATAGAGTTATAGTATTCTGAATTAGCTTCGTAACGAACTAAAGAACGTATACTAATGATTTTTGTATGATTTATAATGAATTTTATAAGATAAGGTGTACAGTAAATTTCAGATTTGTCATATCCGATTTTTCAACGACATTTCATATGTAAACTATAAGATTTTCAAATGTATAATATTATAAAATGAAGATTATAAAAGTATATAGCATGTAGCAAGATTAACTTGCCTCGATGGGTCGCGAATCGGGAAAACGGAACGTTAACCGTCGGCGGGGAAAACTCGCGACGGCGCACGGTTCACGGAATGAACCCAAACGACGAACAAAGGAACCACACGGGTCGGGGTATCTCGCTGGAACGTCGAGAAACGTCACCGGCACGACGGAATTCCGGCAACAACAGAACAGTTAAAAGAAATGAGAAACGAGACATGAAGCAAGAAGAGAAAAATGATAAAGAGAAGTACGAGAGAATATATGAGGGAGAGGGAGAGAGAGGAAAAAGTGGAGAGAGAGAGAGAGAAAGTGGGGCCCACGGGGTTAAAGGGGAGATTGCGATTGGCTGAGAGAATAAATTAAGAAGGATATAAAGATTGTAAAAATATTATATGGTTAACTTAAAGATTTAAAAGATAGGTAATGAACAGTAAGATATCAGGTTAGTTAGAAAAATATATGCGATGGTTTTAATAATATAAAATTTAGGATTTTGGCGCCAAATGAAACATTTCCAAATTGCGCCCGGGTTGGGTCCAAAAATTCGAAATTCAAATAATAGGATTTTAGGCGGGTTCCAAATTTTAAAATGAAATGTTTTATGATTAAAAAGCATACTCCCAAAACGGACACACGCACGTGCACGTAGCCATCCAAACTCGCCCGTTTCACTGAACGGGACGAGAATACAATGCACGGACGCTACCACGAGGCTAAGGGTGTCAAGTAGGCCAAGAAGAATATTTTCAATTTTATTTTAGGTGCTAAAATTTGTTATATGCAGAATGACTTAGCCGGTTAAAATTTAGCAATAAACACCAGAAAATCAGGAAAATTGGAATGAGCAAAATATAACCCTCAATTAGTAATATAAATAGTATTATTGGGCTCGGGTGTTACATCATACCCAACTACAAAAGAATTTCGTCCTCGAAATTCCAAGGATACAAGATAGCTAACTACTGGAAAAGGTGAGGGAAATTCTGTCGGATCTCGTCTTCTCGCTCCCAAGTGGATTCTCCATGCGATCGATTACCCCAAGAAACTAGCACAAGAGGGATAACCTTGTTCTTAAGAACCTTTTCACTTCGATCCTTGATTTCAACTGGTCGCTCCTCAAAAGTCAAGTCTTCTCGTACTGTTAGCTCCGAATGATCCAAAACGTGTGTTTCATCTCGAACATACTTACGGAGTTGAGATACGTGAAACATATCATGCACATTTGCCAAGGACTGTGGTAACGCCAAACGATATGCTACCTCACCAACACGCTCCACGATCTCAAGGGTCCAACGAACCGAGGACTGAGCTTTTCTCGCCTTCCAAAACGAATCACCCCTCTAGTCGGTGATATCTTCAAGAACATCAAATCACCCACGATGAATTCTAGAGGTCTTCTCGATGTGTCAGCCCAACTCTTCTGTCTGTCTTGTGCTGCCTTCATATGATTTCTGATAGTGTTAACCTTCTCAACTGTCTGCATCACCAAATCTGGTCCCAACAATTTTCGTTCACCGACATCATCCCAACAAATAGGTGAACGACTTTTACGACCATACAAAGCTTCAAACGGAGCCATCTGGGTAGTTGCCTGAAAACTGTTGTTGTAAGAAAACTCCACCAAGTGTAGATGATCGTCCCACGAACCCTTGAAGTCCAACATGCATGCTCTCAACATATCATCAAGAGTTTGGATCGTTCTCTCCGACTGACCATCAGTTTGAGGATGATAAGCTGTGCTAAACTTCAATCGAGTCCCCAAACTTTCCTGTAAACTCCTCCAGAAGTGTGATAAGAACCGAGTGTCCCGATCGGACACGATGCTCACCGGTACGCCATGCAATCTTACAATCTTCTGCATGTACCGCTCTGCCAAAGTCTCCGTTGATTGACCAACCTGGAAAGGAATAAAGTGAGCTGCCTTGGTCAATCGATCGACAATCACCGATACTGCATTGTTGCCGTTTGGACTTCGCGGTAAAGCCGTCACAAAATCCATGGTTATATGTTCCCACTTCCACTGAGGAATCGGAAGTGGTTGCAACAAACTAGCAACCCTTTGGTGTTCAGCCTTGACTTGCTGACATACCAAGCACTTAGCCACGAAGCGAGCAATCTCCCGTTTCATGCCTTTCCACCAGAAATGCTGTCGAATATCTCGGTACATCTTTGTACCTCCTGGATGTAAAGAATAAGCTGAACTGTGTGCCTCCTTCATAAGCTCTTCACGAACATCCCCCTTTGGCACACACAAACGGCTACCATACCTCAACGAACCATCTTCGTAGACCAGTAAATCTGTTCGTAGTCCAGCCTCAACCCGCTCTCGAAACTTCTGCAGTCTAGGATCCTGCGATTGTGCCGCTTTAATCTTCTCAACCAAGGACAACTGTACTTGCAACTGCATCAACTGTCCCGTAGAATGTGGTAGCACAACTTCCAAGTCAAATCTTCGAAAAATCTGCAATGATCTCCCCCTGTGTAGTTAACACCTGAATTGCTGGTAACCGACTAAGCGCATCCGGCACAACATTAACCTTCTCCGGATGGTACTTAAGATCAAGATCGTAGTCAGCCATCAGCTCCAACCATCTACGCTGCCTCATGTTAAGCTCCTTCTGTGTAAACACATACTTCAAGCTCTTATGATCTGTAAAAACTTCGACTCTTTCCCCCAAAAGGTAGTGTCTCCAAATCTTCAGGGCGAAGATCACGGCTGCAAGCTCTAAGTCATGAGTTGGATAGTTCTGCTCATGAGTCTTCAGCTGTCTCGATGCGTAAGCGACGACTTTCCCATTCTGCATCAAAACACATCCCAATCCTTTTCCAGATGCGTCGCTGTGAATCACCAGTCCTCCTGAATCATCCGGTACAGTTAGGATAGGGGCGGTTATCAACTTCTGCTTCAACGTCTCGAAGGCCAATGCACATCCATCTGTCCACACAAACGGTACCTCCTTACGCGTAAGCTTGGTTAACGGCTCAGCTAAACGAGCGAAGTTCTCCACAAATCTTCTGTAGTAACCGGCGAGTCCAAGAAAACTTCTTATCTCCGCAACATTCTTTGGAATGGGCCAATCTCGAACTGCTGTAATCCTTTCGGGATCGACGGCGATTCCATCGCCCGACACGACATGCCCCAGAAACTTCACTTCTTCCAGCCAGAATTCGCATTTACTCATCTTCGCGAATAATTTCTCTTGTCTCAGCGTTTGCAGTGCGATCCTTAAGTGCTCAGCATGCTCCTCCGGACTCTTCGAGTACACCAGAATATCGTCAATGAATACCATGATAAACTGGTCCAAGTACGGTGAAAAGATCCTGTTCATCAAATCCATAAATGTTGCCGGCGCATTAGTCACTCCGAAGGGCGTCACTAGATACTCGAAATGTCCATATCGAGTTCGAAACGCCGTCTTGCAAATGCCTTCTGCTTTCACTCGGACCTGATGATATCCCGATCGCAAATCCAATTTCGAGAACGCCCTCGCGCCACTAAGCTGCTCAAAAAGCTCTCCAATGCGAGGGATCGGGTACTTGTTCTTAATAGTCACCCGGTTCAATTCTCGATAATCCATGCACATCCTTCTCGTGCCATCCTTCTTCTTTACTAAAAGAACTGGAGCTCCCCAAGGTGAGTTGCTGCTTCGAATCCATCCCTTCTCGAGTAATTCACCAACTTGTTTCTTAACTTCTTCCAATTCCACCGGTGCCGTCGGATAATAAGATTTTGATACTGGCGCTGCACCAGGAATAAGGTCAATCGCGAACTCCACATCTCGCTTTGGCGGTAAGCCCGAAAATCTGCAAACACATCCATAAAGTCGCGACAACTGCCGGCTCTTCATTACTATTCACTTCCATAGTCGCAAGAACATTGTTTGTCGGCCTAGCCCTAAACTCGACTGGCCCGACAGAACTGCTTCCTTACCGCAACTGCTGTCTGCATCGTTGGCCGCGAAAGGTCCAGCGAGACTACTGAGTCTCGTCCACTCCGCTGCATGCACGTCCACGGTTGCTCCATTCTGCCTTAGTCCGATAAATTTCTTCCCTTTCCTCCGCGCAGTCTGCGGGAAGAACTTCTCCAGGGGGTTCTTAGAAAAACTTCGCCCAACTGATCGGCTTGGGCAAGCGGGTCTCCTCCACAAGCCGTCACTCTCGGGCGTAATCCACTAACTGAATGCGCACCACATCAACTCCTTTGTCCTCTGGAATCTGTGTCGCAATCAGCAAATTCTCCGTGTCGTTAGCCACGGCTCGGCTGGCAACGGCTCCTCCAGAAAAGTGAAAGTAGACGGATCCAAAAGTCTGAAATCTGCTACGGTCCTTACTCGGTCAACTGGTCTAGTTCCAACATCGTTTACAGACTGCTGAACGATCTGCAAACCTTCCTGAAACAAGTCCGCTTGCTGCTGGATCAGCTCGGTCTGTTTCTTTGATTTCCAGCATTTCTCTTATCACTCCAAGCATGGCGGCTTCGTTCACACGCCTCTGGTACGTCCTCAACTTCGTACCTGTCATAATCCTGAACTCAAAACACCCAACATTAGCATGATGATAGATTCTGAATGTGGATCAAGGCTAGAACTCCAAGATACTTAAATAGAGTACTGCATTGTAGCTATGCCGCGGTATCATATCCGCAATTACTTAACTCCACCCAAGTTGCCCAAGTCCTAGGGATAACAAGAAATTAGGTTTTCGAGTTGACAATGCAAAGTAAGTTTGCATGTCGACATGATCCGGAAGAATGATTCAAGGATGGTAAAACGGTCAAAGTGGCAGGACATGTTTCCTAATCACGGGTATCCTGATTCGTGTATCGGGTGCAATACCCAACTACAAAGAATCAACCCAATTAACCTATGTCTCTGATACCAAAAAACCCATGTCACGCCCCGCTTCCCAGAGTACGCAGGATTGGGCACGTAACATAGCCAACCATGCTACCTGTGGGTAGGAAGTATCCATCCACAGTCACATTACGGTTGTAAGGATATCGAGAACAAGATAAAGTACTAATCTGACACATGTCCAAATCCATAATAACAAGAAATCAATGAACAATAAGTGCGGAAGCAAATGATCCAATATAATAATAGAAAGGTACGTCCCATAATGCGGGATCGCACCTGGAAATAAAATGCAATAAACAAACTAACCACTATAGAACTCAAATCAGCCTGCTGGCTGAAGTACTCCTGCTCGGTCGTCGACAGTAGTACGGAATCTGGGCCATGCAAAACCCAGACGTCAGCGCGTCATGACATCAAGTATAAAGTATAAACATGGTAATAAGCAATGCAAGTATGAACATGAATAAGGCAGTAATAAGAGATAACAAGCAGGGTAATGTGCAATGGTGACTAAACTGTCCTATCAGGTTTTCTACTCTATAGTCTTTGAAACCAATTGATGAATCGTCGATGTAACTCAATAGTATCCCGTGCGTGCCCGGGACCACGGTCATGATCCTCGGGGCTGAATCCGAGACGTGCCGCTAAGCAGTAAAAGGTAGTAGGATATATGAGTGATGTCAGCATCAACACTCCGGAGCTGGCCAAGCCCGTAAGACTGATCAGAACAATGTATCGAACTGTTGAGTTACAAGTCGGTTTCACCTTTGATTTCCCCATACCCCCAAACTATGTATGTCAGGTCAGGTATTCAGTAGTCAAGAACTAATGCCAACACAAAATCAAGTAAAAGTAGGTCTGTCTGGATAGACAGCGGGAATGGTCAGGTTTGTCGGCATTAGGCATGAGATCAGGTAACAGGTCAGGTAATGTATAAAGGTGTCATGTCATGTCAAGAGTGTACGGTACCATATCATGTCAAGTAGGAAGTGTAACAGGTCATGTCAGGAAGCACAAGATGTTATGTGGGTGCTCATAATCAAACTATCATAAACATGTGTATAAATAAACAAGCATGAGTACTATTAGAACAATAAACTGGAACATGTAATATGATAGGCAAATAGATATAATTTCAAGGATATGGATGCACAGTTATTGATTAGGGTTACATTTATAGTTCCAATATTAATTAGGATGCAATTTATTAAACATGGAGTATTAATATCACATTATTATGTAGTAATGTGATCTATGGATGCAATTATATTTATCTTAAATGCGATGGATGCAAACGAGTATCCGAAGAGTTATAAAACTATAAAATGGTAGTGTGGGATGTACAACTAAGCAATATGTGATATAAATATTTATATAATAATATTAATATGGATAGCATATTCAAAGCGATTAGTAACTATAAAAGCTGTATTGATTAACCATGCATAAGAAGGTTCCGTTCAGAAATTCAGCGTCACCCTAATTTGTAAAATAGCTTAAAAATAACAAACGTTCTCCAAAAGAGACGTATCTTATACCAAAACAAAGATAATTCAATAAGGTTTTCAGTTTTATAAGTATAAGCATCTTAGGTTATCCCTACAAAAAGTTATGAATATTCAAAGTTGAAAGTTTGCTGCTGGAATTTCCCTGGACAGCAGTTTAAAGGCATTTTCATTTGCATTTTACGTTATTTAAACAATTTACTTTGCAAGTAAATATTTCATAGAGTTATAGTATTCTGAATTAGCTTCGTAACGAACTAAAGAACGTATACTAATGATTTTTGTATGATTTATAATGAATTTTATAAGATAAGGTGTACAGTAAATTTCAGATTTGTCATATCCGATTTTTCAACGACATTTCATATGTAAACTATAAGATTTTCAAATGTATAATATTATAAAATGAAGATTATAAAAGTATATAGCATGTAGCAAGATTAACTTGCCTCGATGGGTCGCGAATCGGGAAAACGGAACGTTAACCGTCGGCGGGGAAAACTCGCGACGGCGCACGGTTCACGGAATGAACCCAAACGACGAACAAAGGAACCACACGGGTCGGGGTATCTCGCTGGAACGTCGAGAAACGTCACCGGCACGACGGAATTCCGGCAACAACAGAACAGTTAAAAGAAATGAGAAACGAGACATGAAGCAAGAAGAGAAAAATGATAAAGAGAAGTACGAGAGAATATATGAGGGAGAGGGAGAGAGAGGAAAAAGTGGAGAGAGAGAGAGAGAAAGTGGGGCCCACGGGGTTAAAGGGGAGATTGCGATTGGCTGAGAGAATAAATTAAGAAGGATATAAAGATTGTAAAAATATTATATGGTTAACTTAAAGATTTAAAAGATAGGTAATGAACAGTAAGATATCAGGTTAGTTAGAAAAATATATGCGATGGTTTTAATAATATAAAATTTAGGATTTTGGCGCCAAATGAAACATTTTCAAATTGCGCCCGGGTTGGGTCCAAAAATTCGAAATTCAAATAATAGGATTTTAGGCGGGTTCCAAATTTTAAAATGAAATGTTTTATGATTAAAAAGCATACTCCCAAAACGGACACACGCACGTGCACGTAGCCATCCAAACTCGCCCGTTTCACTGAACGGGACGAGAATACAATGCACGGACGCTACCACGAGGCTAAGGGTGTCAAGTAGGCCAAGAAGAATATTTTCAATTTTATTTTAGGTGCTAAAATTTGTTATATGCAGAATGACTTAGCCGGTTAAAATTTAGCAATAAACACCAGAAAATCAGGAAAATTGGAATGAGCAAAATATAACCCTCAACTAGTAATATAAATAGTATTATTGGGCTCGGGTGTTACAATCACTAATTTCTTCCATAAGAAATTCCTTTCCTAAAAAAGGTGGCATGCTGAGAAATAAAACACCTTTTACTTCTCAGGGTGGTAGAAGATATACCCTCGCGAATGTTCGGGATATCCAACAAACTTATACAGAACCGACCTTGCCTCAAGCTTGTCCAAATTTTGCTTTTCAACATAGGCAGGACAACCTCATATCTTAACTCATTTAAGAGATGGTCTCTTCCCATTCCATATCTCATATGGAGTGGTAGGCACTGATTTGGATGGAACCCCATTCAATAGGTATGCAGCTTTTCAAGTGCATAACTCCAAAAGGAAACATGCAACTCAGCAATACTCATCATAAAGCGCACCATATCTCATAGGGTGCGATACCTCCTCCCGATACACCGTTGTATTGTGGTGTACACGAAGGAGTAAGCTGAGAGAGAATCCCATTTTCTTTTAAATAATCTAGGAACTCCGTGCTCAAGTATTCTCTTTCTTGATCACATCGAAGGACTTTAATACTTCTATCCATCTGGTTATCAACTTCAAGCTTATATTCCTTGAATTTCTTAAAAGTTTTAGACATGTGTTTCAAAAAGAACATATGTGCGAATCTTGAGAGATGGTCAGTGAATATAATGAAGTAAGAGGACCAACTGTGGCATGTGTAGACATAGGACCGTATATATCACCATGTATCAGTCCCTAGAGTTCAGCAACTCTTTCTCTGTTTCCAGTAAACGGAGTATTGGTCATTTTTATCTTTGAGAAAAGACCGGCAAGTATCATAAGATGAAAATTCGAACGGATTCAAATGTTCATCTTTACGTAACTTAGCTAGTCGTGTCGCATTGATATGACCTAGTCTATAATGCTACAAGAAGGATTTGTGCATTTCTGAACTACTACTCTTGTGTGTGTTTAGTATACTTTGAACCGTGGTTTGATTTAGAATGTATATGCTATTACATAAGGTGCTTGACAAATCAACTCTTGATTAAAGAAAATGTTCACAACATTGTCCTGCAATACAAAATTATATCCTTCTTTAGCTTAATAAAAAAACTGATGTAATGTTGTATATCAGGTTCGACATGTAATAACATTTGTTCAGAATCAATGTATTTACCACTTGGTAATACAAGGTGATATTCGCCAACTGCTTCGTCTGCAACATTTGCACCATTCCCTACTCAAGAGAATGATCACCTTTTCTCAGTTGTCTACCTCTCTTTATTTAGGATTAGGATAGCACCATGTAAAGGTTTTGGCAAGTATCAAACATGCTACTTAAAATTTTTTGGGGTGCTAAACAAACCCTAACCAAGATCTTAACTAGAGGATTAGGGTAAACATAGCATGCAAACAACTTTACATCTAAGAGAGAGGGATTACAACCTTTGTAGTCCGTTCCTTCGCTTCATAACCTCCGAGTAGTAGTCCCTTCACCGCGATCCATGAACTTCCAGACTCTAGAGAGGCTCCACAAGCCGAATGATCCATACTTGCTTGAAGTCTTCCTTTTCGAATATGATCTACCTTGAAGAATCTTTATCCCAAGCTTACACTTCACTAAACAACTTATTAGAGAAGTGAACACCCTAATCTAAGTGGCTAGAACAGATGAGGATGATGAAGTAGGAATTATGCTCTTTTTTATTTTCAATTTCTCACCATTTATCATCGCAAATACAAAAGCCAGTGAAGCTTTTTTCAAGAGAAATGACGAAGAAGAAGAAGATAATCCTCTTGTGATGAATAATGAATTATTGTTATGGTTACAAAACCAACCATGGGTTAAGAATGGAAGCTTAACCCTTGTAGAGAATAAACTAGGGTAAAGGGTTTGAGTTGGGTTAAGAAAATATCTACACAAAATATCTAAGCTAAAAACAAAAGAAAGCTTCATGAAGCTTCATGAAAAAACTAACCCAAATCAAACCCTAACTTGTTTAATCTCCACAAATCATGTTGCATTTGTAATCATAACTTGTTACAATATTATATATCACATATATAATATATTTTTGTAACAAAAGAAAATAATACAATTAACATATATCGCATATATATCAATGTATTATCCGGTGAGAAAATGAATCAATAAAGCGAGCTTATATCAGTTAATGTAATGTAATATATCACATATATAATTATACATTAAATTATCGAATCAACACTTGATCCGACTATCTGGCTATATCGCATATAACCGACTAATATAACATGTACCGATTCATCGAATCAACACTTGATCCGATGACCCGGCTATATCACATATACCCGGCCGATATCATATATTGCGAGAATAGAATACGGTATCTCATATCGTATTATTCTCGGTCCCGCACATATCACATATGTGCTCCTACTCCGTTTTGCCTGAGCCAGGAAACCTCTGTGTAGGACTCTGAAGAATTGTCAATACGCCGGCAGTAGGTGATGATCATATCAAACACCCACAAGCTGCAAGCGATCAGCCAAACGTAACAGCCACCCAGGTATTGAGCGATCAGAAGATCAACAAGCAAGCCTATATATTCTCCTGTGAATTCAATCAGTAACACTACCGTACAGTTCGGTCTCTTCGTCTGATATGTCGCATATCAAGTCTAGGGGTGGTAAACGTCAGACCCCAGTAACCGATAAGTCGTGTCGATGTGAGGCTCATAACAGGTTGAGAAACTACTGATAACACTTACCAGTAGCACTCTATATCAGCCCTGGCCAGTGTCACGACCCGCAGGGTACGGAACGTGACTGGCACTTAAGTTTACGAAACGTCTAAAGACATCCGTAAAGTAAGTAAGCTAAAGCCCAGAAAACAAAACCAATTAAGCAAAAGAGTGAAGAAAACCCAATCAATTGAAAGCGAGTTTATCAAATAAGTCATGTAAAACCCTTTTTAAAAACAATACCAATTTTTCCGAAAATTTCGGCAGAGTCTCCTTTGTAAATACTGGCCCCCAAAATGGGTACAACAAAAATATACATGAATCCAACAAAATAGGGTATCCCCAAGCGGGAGCTAGCTCTTCGCCACAAGGCGGTCACAAATCCAACGCAATGTAAATGACAGCAAGCATAATAATCATAATAAAGCATAAGAAAACATCATGTCGACTCAAGTGAGCTCGACCCCAAAATACAGCATAAAAGTCCCCAAACCTCACAGTCTCATCTCTAGGTCAATATACAATAAATCTGGTAGAAACAGTAGATGGAGTACACTAGATACAAGAATATACAAGGTGGTACAAAAATAATAACATAACCCACCTATGAGCTGTTAGTGTATATGCCCTAGAGGCCATTACTGTATCATACTAGTTTGTATATTACTTAATGGATGCTTGGGATATTCACCTTGTATATACAATCTTGCTCAAAATAGTAGTATGCTACTTGGTTTGTTTCTACTTCAATGTGTACTTGTGTTTATTTCAGTATATCACTTATACGCATTAGTGGTGCCCATAGGATCTTTGCTTGATTACCAGCGTTGTGATGGCAGTCACACCAGTGGGGGCTGGGTAATCTATAAGCACATCCTTATTCAGGTCCCTGGTCGCAGGACTATCGAGACAGGGCATCGATACTCCGGAGTAGACCAGCGCATGCGCTTCTCATCCCAGTGTGGGAGACGGTCTGTCCCACAGCCGTCAGTACGTCGTACTTGAGATAGTATGCGGGTGCTCGTTAGGTTACGGGTACACTGGACAGGACTCGTCGGGAACTGACTAGTTGGTATTATACCTATCGTCAGTTATCAGTTCCCAGGTGACATGAGTACAGCTTAGTCCGCTGACTTGACACTGTCACTTCGCCTCGGGTGTGTTCCCACTGTACTTTGATCACTACCCTACCACGGCTCAAAGGAGTCGTGCAAACAGGTGGTGGTTGGGTGCAGTCCCGAAGCACTTGGAGGCAGTGACGGTTAGACAGGATTCGTCTCTCCCGGTATTGGGGGTTGACATCGCGCTGTGTCTAGGAGAGCCATTACACGAGTAGTCCCTGGCCAGGGCAAACGAGATATACTGGTAGGTTTCCAGTGTTATCTCAGGGTGTATTGGGCTTCACTCCGGCACGACTTGTACCGCTATTGGGGGACTGACGTTTACCGCCCCCTAGGCCCGCCATGCGATGTATCAGACGAACAGACCGGACTGTATGGAGAATGTCACACTCAGGCTCAGTAGGAGTTCAGATGGGTTTCGCCTCGTCGGTCTTCTTGTCGGCATTACCTGGGGACCGTTACGCACAGCTAGTGCCGCTTGCGGTCTGTGGTTAAACCCACTGCCAGCGTAGTGTCGAGTCTTTAGAGTCCCACACAGAAAGCTTTTCGCCTTTAGGCAAACGAGTAGAGGTCGCATGGTATTGCGACAGGTCGCATGGTTTTGCGACAGGGTTCGGTCACATCCGTGCACTTGTGCGCGTACAGTGTCCGGACAGTTTACACTAGCGGGCTTTGGTTTAAGCCAGATCCTAGTGTACCTTATGGGATTGGATTTATCCAGTTTGCATTCGTGTTCCTCGGAACGCGGATGCGGGTGTGTATGCACAGTTGACAGGGAGGCAGAGGCAGTGGATTCTCATTAGGGTTGTTGACAGTTGACCGTTGACTTTTGACTTTTTGCTCAACCCTAATGAGAATATGATATGTGATTAACTATTATATTAATTAAGTATTATGGTGATATGGTTGTTGACTTGTTGACTTTTGTTGACTTGTTGACTTTGGTGACTTGTTGACTTTTGTTGACTTGTTGACCGGTTGACTAGGCTTGACTAGTTGACCATCATGATAACCATGGTTATCATTTCATGCCAAAGACTTTTTTCTTGCTTGCTTTTTGAGTAATATGAGTGCATGATATGATAACCTTATGGTTGCTTCTAACCATCACCAAAAGACTTTTTTGATATGATGAGTTATGATCACTTTGGATTATGAGAGGGTGAGAGAGAAAAGTGAGCCTCATTCTTTCTTGCTCATTCTCTCTCTTGTTCTTGAGCTCTCCCCTTGCTCTCACCCTCAACCTTTACCTCCCTCTCTTGATCAATGGTTCTCTTGTCTCATGAGTTGAGAATCAAGAACCATAGATAAAATCCCATTCTATTTCTTCTCTACTCATTCTAGTTCACTAGGTTTAGCAAACCAAGTGAGCTAGTTTCTTCAAAGACCGAAGAAGGAGCTAAAGGTTGGAGCTTTCAAGTGGATCTATCTTCGGCGTACGGAGACGACGACAAGGAGCCATCGGACCACCATCGGAGCTTGAAGAGAAGGAGTTCAAGCCTAGGTATAACCATCTCTATCCGAGTAGCTAAATATCTTTAGCTTAGTTTGCTAGTTTTAGTTTAGGTAACGATCCCGACCATAAGTTAGTCCATGTTGCCTCTTGCGATAAAAATTTTGATTTTATACCGTTTCCGCCTCCCCGTAAGAACCGGGGGTCGCAATATGGACTTACAGTGGTATCAGAGACTAACTAAACTTAAACTAGCTAGGTAGTAAAGTGTAACGAAGTTCGGAACCGAAAAAAATCACAAAACCGGAAAACTACAAAAACTGAGTTTCTGTTGAAATTTTTTCTGGTCAAAATGGAAAACTTCATACTCCTAAATTCGTCTCAGGGTTTTGTTAGAACACCCATGAAAAACGATTCACCAATTCGTCTAAACCGCCGCGCTTCCGCCGCGTGACCCTTCTTGGCCGCCGCGGAAGCGCCGCGGTTTGTTGTCTTTAGTGCGTCGTTTTTCGTGCAGTGTGTGTCTGTGTTGGTTTTGGGATTTTTGAGATATATTATATGTGCCCAGATTTTACAGAAAAGAAATTTCCTTTTGGGGTCCTATAATTCCGTATTTTTTCCGAACTTCATTGCACTTTGACTATGATGGTTATATCTGTGATGTTTGCATGTATTGAACGTCGGCTAATCGCTATAAGTCGATTAGTCGGGGTTATACATGATCTGTAATGTGCTGGAATGTGTATATAAATATGTTGGATTGTCGCGGGTGAATAGCCGGGGGTTGTGAGACGAGAGTTTACTTTTCTTGCAATTCATGTAAATTTGTAAATTGATGTAATAATTATTTGTTTGGCCGCACAACCGGGTCGGGGTTGTAGCCGTCATTGTATAATTTCTTTTTACTGTTTTTGCTCCTAGGACAGACCCGTGGAGGGGTGCACAAACTACCGGGTATGCCGAAGTGTCGAGTGGCCTACTCATGGAGATGAGGGAGGTTGCTACGCTTCGGGTACTTGGCGGGTAGTTTGCCGTACCCGTAGGGGTCTTGGGTGGGGTATTGGCTATTCACCGCGACCGTGTTATCTGTTTTTGTTACAGGCTCGTACAAATTACAGATTACTAGTATATCCAATGTATTTATCTGTGATCTGAAATGTTTATCATTGCAGTATATCTATATAAGATATTATTTAGGCGTTGCTTATGTTTTACAGACGCGCTAGCCCAGCCCCCGCTC
This sequence comes from Agapanthus africanus, assembly GCA_030015575.1. Classification (NCBI taxonomy): domain Eukaryota; kingdom Viridiplantae; phylum Streptophyta; class Magnoliopsida; order Asparagales; family Amaryllidaceae; genus Agapanthus; species Agapanthus africanus. The sequence goes on along the minus strand of CM057343.1, from coordinate 246,223,356 downwards.
TGTCGTTAGTTAAGTAACCTAACGGGTAATGACGGGGCCCCGTGGCGAATGCGAATGGCATAAGCGTACGTCATATTTTGGTTGTTTTCTGCAATGGTAGGATTAAATGATGGGACGCATTAAAAGAACTAATGCAAGAATATCACGCATTAAAAGAACTAATGCAAGATAATAAACCAAGTTAAAGTCGTTGGAACACTTTCGAAAAACCACTCGGTTCTTTTCAAAAACAACTTTTAAATGCGGAGCTTGAGCCACTCCTTTTAAAAGCTATCTCGTTCCATCGACCAAATCAAGTTCACTACGTTCACGGTTTTGCCAAAACCATCCGTAGCCCTCCGTCGTTTCACATGAATAGTCAATAGTATTCAAGCTGTGTTTGTTGGCCAAAGTCAAGGCACAGTGATTGGTAGCTATTGGGTATTCATGTGCAGCATAGATAGATGCGTTGGTTTGGAACAGTCGTACTGCCTTGTTGGCCAAAGTCAAGGGTAGGTGCGGGTGGATTCAAATTAACCTGGAGAACGACGGGCAGAACTTGACATGTGACTTATGATTTGTTGGCCAAAGTCAAGGTCATAAGAGCATGGGGCAAAAATCCACATCGGGAGTTTCATAAGTACTGAAACTTGCTAGATTTGCATACCATTTGGAGTGTGATGATACTGGTAGGATTCCTTCAGTTTCGTCACGCAATGATATTTGGATCCCGATCCTACTGTGAGTATATGCTACTCCTCGGGAAATTTCTCACTTAACGATCAATGCTATAAACCTAGTAGGTGCCTAGAAAGGTGTTAGCGGGGCTACGCCCCCAGGGAAAAGAGGTTCTTTAATTAAGGAACTTCGCGAAAGCGTTGGAAAACCTCCCTCGAAGTACCGACACCGGCCTGGCTGAACGGTTAAGCAAGTATTGTACGGTGGGATTGATCCTGACTAATTCTTCCTTTATGGTTTGAGGAGGGATTCGAGAAACAGTGGGAGCCATCCTGTTTAGACAAACTAAAAACCACTCTAAACTTGCAAGAGCATCATGCTGAGTGTTTCTTCTTCTCTCTCCTAATTGCAGCGACCAATCAACATGACTGGACTTAAGTTACTCCTAGATAAAAACAAGCTGACAGGGCCAAACTACAAAGATTGGCTCAGGAATGTCACGATAGCAATCACTTATGACAAGCTGGGGTATCTTCTTACCACCAAAGCTCCCCCTGTCCCTGGTCCAACTTCCAGCGTCGCGGATAAGGAAATCCGTAAGACTTGGGAGATTGATAGCGCGAAGGCCAAATGCCTCCTGCTTGCCTCGATGGACAACGAACATCAGAGGAGGCATGAGAATATGGACATGGAGTCCATATTGCTCCATACAAAAGAACTGTATGGAGAGCAATCACGTATCGCAAGATACGAAGCGTCGAAAAAGTTGTTTTCGACAAGAATGGCCGTCGGATCATCAGTAGCCGAGCATGTGCTAAAGATGATCGGCTTCATTGAGGAGCTCGCTGACCTAGGGATCACATTGGAGAGTGAGCTATATACGGATATAGTTCTCCAGTCCCTTCCTTCCACTTACGCCCAGTTTATACTGAACTTCAACCTACAAGAAAAAGAGGTTGAACTATCAGAGCTCCTCAACATGCTGAGGAGCGCAGAGGGCACCCTACAGAAAGGTAGGGAAACATCCACTTTGTTTGTAGGAGGATCATCTTCTTCTAGGTCCAAGGCGAAAGCCAAGGGAAAGAAGAAGAAGGCCCCCGCCAAACCAAGGGGCGGTGTTAGTAAAGTGGATACGAAGGGAAAAGGTAAAGCAACAAAAATAGCGGGGAAGCTTGTGGATAAAGAAGAATGCTTCTATTGTCATAAGAAAGGACACTGGAAGAATGATTGCAGGGCCTGGAAGGCCAGAACACAGGAATTGAAGCAGGTTGCAGCTTCAGCTTCAGGTGTGTATGTTATTGAAAATTGTCTTTCAATAAACTCTACTTCCTGGGTATTGGATACCGGATCAGGATCTCATATCTGTAATTCTTTGCAGGCGTTGAGAAACCGTAGGGTTTTGAAGGCAGGTGACATGACCCTCAAAGTTGCGAACGGAGCTAGCATGGATGCTAAAGCCGTGGGGGACTATCACCTGGGAATGTCAGATGGACATGTTTTGGTTTTGCGTAATTGCTTTTTTGTACCCAACGCAACTTGTAATATCATTTCTGTATCTTTAGTTTCTAAAGAAGGTTATGAATTTGCGTTTGTAAGTAATGTTGTAAACATTCACCTTAATCAAGTTTTGATTGGGTCAGGTACATTGAGTAATGGTATATACGTGTTAAACCAACCACAAATTTTCAACGTCCAGAATACACACAAAAGAAAGTCTCCGGAAAAAAATCAGACTTTCTTATGGCATTGTAGATTGGGTCACATCAATGAGAGAAGGTTGACTAAGTTACATACAGAAGGATATTTGAATGCGTTCGAATATCAATCGTATGCCACTTGTCAATCTTGTCTCAAAGGAAAGATGACAAAGACTCCGTTTACTGGACAAGGAGTAAGAGCGAGCGAGCTCTTGGGACTCGTACACAGTGACGTGTGCGGTCCAATGTCTACACATGCCCGAAGCGGACATTCTTACTTCATTACTTTTACGGATGACTTCTCAAGGTACGGCTATGTCTTCTTAATGAAACATAAGTCCGAGGCCTTTGGAAAATTCCAGGAGTATAAGAATGAAGTGGAGAAACAGACCGGCAAAAGTATTAAGATTCTAAGATCGGATCGAGGTGGAGAATACTTAAGTGCCGAGTTCCTGGACTATTTAAAAGAGAACGGAATTCTCTCTCAGCTTACTCCTCCATACACCCCGCAACATAACGGTGTATCGGAGAGACGGAACCGCACCCTATTGGATATGGTGCGGTCCATGATGAGTAACGCTGAGTTGCCGCGATCATTCTGGGGGTATGCGCTAGAATCAGCAGCGTACCTTTTGAACCGAGTTCCGACTAAGACTGTGCCTTCCACACCATATGAAATGTGGTGTGGGAAGAGACCCTATCTTAAGCACATTAAGACATGGGGATGTCCGGCTTTTGTCAAAAAGCAGCATGCGGACAAGCTCGAGGCACGCTCAGTACAGTGCAAGTTTGTGGGGTATCCAAAGAACTCAAAAAGGATATTTCTTCTACTGTGAAGAGGAACAAAAAGTTCTTGTTTCTCGTCATGCCTACTTCTTGGAAACTGAGTTTTTGGAAAACCAGATAAGTGGGAGCACAATAGAACTGGAAGAAATTCCAGAACCACAGACTGTTACTGAAAGCTTAGTGGAACCAGAGGGTTCAACAGAACAGGACATTCCTACGCCGCTCCGCAGAAGTAGTAGGCAGTCTCATCCGCCCGAGAGATACTACGGTTTTCTCATAGACGGGGATAGAGAGGATTGCATCATAGATTATGATGAGCCTACTAGCTTCCAGCAGGCCGTTCAGAGCGTTGACTCAGTGAAATGGCTGGATGCAATGCGGACCGAAATGGAGTCCATGTACACCAACAAGGTATGGACGTTGGACATTGCTCCAGACGGGGTAAAACCCGTAGGATGCAAGTGGATCTTCAAAAGGAAGATTGGTGTAGATGGACAGGTTGAGACCTATAAAGCTAGGCTGGTAGCAAAGGGTTTTCGTCAAAGACCTGGCTTGGACTACGACGAAACCTTTTCTCCAGTAGCCATGCTGAAATCCATTCGGATCCTTCTTGCCATTGCTGCCTTCCACGATTATGAGATCTGGCAAATGGACGTAAAGACAGCTTTTCTAAATGGAAATTTAGAGGAGTGTGTCTATATGGACCAGCCAGAGGGTTTCATTCAGAGTGGGAGCAGCGGAAAGGTGTGCAAGTTGCTTAAGTCCATCTATGGACTAAAGCAGGCATCGCGGAGTTGGAACATCTGCTTTGATGAGACGGTCAAAGAATTTGGCTTTATCAAAAATCCAGATGAACCATGCATCTATAGTAGATTTGTAGCGAGAACTGTAGTATTCCTCGTTTTATACGTGGATGACATTCTCTTAATAGGAAATGATATTCCTATGCTACAATCTGTCAAGGGGTTCTTGTCACACAGGTTCTCCATGAAAGACCTGGGTGATGCCTCATACATTCTGGGTATCCGGATCTACCGTGACAGATCCAAGAGGATATTAGGACTTTCACAGTCCAGGTACATCGACACCATACTGAAGAGGTTCAGTATGGATGATTCCAAGCGCGGTAACCTACCGGCTTGTCACGGGATCACCCTCTCTAAAGAGATGTCTCCCAAGACTGATTTGGAGAGGGATCGCATGTCTGTTATACCCTACGCTTCTGCGGTAGGCTCTATAATGTATGCGATGTTGTGTACCAGACCGGATGTAGCTTATGCACTTAGTGTGGTAAGCCGGTATCAGTCTAACCCTGGGGAGAAACACTGGATAGCGGTAAAGAACATTCTCAAGTACCTGAGAAGGACTAAGGAGATGTTCTTGGTGTATGGCGGAAAAGACCTCCAGATCGAGGCCTTTGCTGACTCCAGCTTCCAGAGTGACAAGGATGATTCCAAGTCCATGTCGGGTTTTGTCTTTACCCTCAATGGAGGGGCGGTGTGTTGGAAGAGTTCCAAACAGGAAACCGTTGCAGACTCGACGATGGAAGCGGAATACATCGCTGCATCTGATGCCGCAAAAGAAGCTGTCTGGATGAGGAAGTTCTTGAGAGAACTTCAGGTGGTTCCGTCCATTGTTGATCCAATACCTCTGTATTGCGACAACAACGGGGCTATAGCATTAGCGAAGGAACCCAGGTCCCATCAGAAATCCAGGCACATCTTGAGGCGGTATCACCTGATCAGGGAGATCGTGGATCGCCAGGAGATCGAGGTTCGGAGAGTCGCTTCAGAAGACAACACTGCAGATCCATTCACCAAGGCCTTGCCCCAGACTCAGTTCGAGCGGCTGATCGAGATGATAGGTCTTCGATACGCCAGTACATGGCCTTAGTGCAAGTGGGAGATTGTTAGTGTATATGCCCTAGAGGCCATTACTGTATCATACTAGTTTGTATATTACTTAATGGATGCTTGGGATATTCACCTTGTATATACAATCTTGCTCAAAATAGTAGTATGCTACTTGGTTTGTTTCTACTTCAATGTGTACTTGTGTTTATTTCAGTATATCACTTATACGCATTAGTGGAGCCCTTAGGATCTTTGCTTGATTACCAGCGTTGTGATGGCAGTCACACTAGTGGGGGCTGGGTAATCTATAAGCACATCCTTATTCAGGTCCCTGGTCGCAGGACTATCGAGACAGGGCATCGATACTCCGGAGTAGACCAGCGCATGCGCTTCTCATCCCAGTGTGGGAGACGGTCTGTCCCACAGCCGTCAGTACGTCGTACTTGAGATAGTATGCGGGTGCTCGTTAGGTTACGGGTACACTGGACAGGACTCGTCGGGAACTGACTAGTTGGTATTATACCTATCGTCAGTTATCAGTTCCCAGGTGACATGAGTACAGCTTAGTCCGCTGACTTGACACTGTCACTTCGCCTCGGGTGTGTTCCCACTGTACTTTGATCACTACCCTACCACGGCTCAAAGGAGTCGTGCAAACAGGTGGTGGTTGGGTGCAGTCCCGAAGCACTTGGAGGCAGTGACGGTTAGACAGGATTCGTCTCTCCCGGTATTGGGGGTTGACATCGCGCTGTGTCTAGGAGAGCCATTACACGAGTAGTCCCTGGCCAGGGCAAACGAGATATACTGGTAGGTTTCCAGTGTTATCTCAGGGTGTATTGGGCTTCACTCCGGCACGACTTGTACCGCTATTGGGGGACTGACGTTTACCGCCCCCTAGGCCCGCCATGCGATGTATCAGACGAACAGACCGGACTGTATGGAGAATGTCACACTCAGGCTCAGTAGGAGTTCAGATGGGTTTCGCCTCGTCGGTCTTCTTGTCGGCATTACCTGGGGACCGTTACGCACAGCTAGTGCCGCTTGCGGTCTGTGGTTAAACCCACTGCCAGCGTAGTGTCGAGTCTTTAGAGTCCCACACAGAAAGCTTTTCGCCTTTAGGCAAACGAGTAGAGGTCGCATGGTATTGCGACAGGTCGCATGGTTTTGCGACAGGGTTCGGTCACATCCGTGCACTTGTGCGCGTACAGTGTCCGGACAGTTTACACTAGCGGGCTTTGGTTTAAGCCAGATCCTAGTGTACCTTATGGGATTGGATTTATCCAGTTTGCATTCGTGTTCCTCGGAACGCGGATGCGGGTGTGTATGCACAGTTGACAGGGAGGCAGAGGCAGTGGATTCTCATTAGGGTTGTTGACAGTTGACCGTTGACTTTTGACTTTTTGCTCAACCCTAATGAGAATATGATATGTGATTAACTATTATATTAATTAAGTATTATGGTGATATGGTTGTTGACTTGTTGACTTTTGTTGACTTGTTGACTTTGGTGACTTGTTGACTTTTGTTGACTTGTTGACCGGTTGACTAGACTTGACTAGTTGACCATCATGATAACCATGGTTATCATTTCATGCCAAAGACTTTTTTCTTGCTTGCTTTTTGAGTAATATGAGTGCATGATATGATAACCTTATGGTTGCTTCTAACCATCACCAAAAGACTTTTTTGATATGATGAGTTATGATCACTTTGGATTATGAGAGGGTGAGAGAGAAAAGTGAGCCTCATTCTTTCTTGCTCATTCTCTCTCTTGTTCTTGAGCTCTCCCCTTGCTCTCACCCTCAACCTTTACCTCCCTCTCTTGATCAATGGTTCTCTTGTCTCATGAGTTGAGAATCAAGAACCATAGATAAAATCCCATTCTATTTCTTCTCTACTCATTCTAGTTCACTAGGTTTAGCAAACCAAGTGAGCTAGTTTCTTCAAAGACCGAAGAAGGAGCTAAAGGTTGGAGCTTTCAAGTGGATCTATCTTCGGCGTACGGAGACGACGACAAGGAGCCATCGGACCACCATCGGAGCTTGAAGAGAAGGAGTTCAAGCCTAGGTATAACCATCTCTATCCGAGTAGCTAAATATCTTTAGCTTAGTTTGCTAGTTTTAGTTTAGGTAACGATCCCGACCATAAGTTAGTCCATGTTGCCTCTTGCGATAAAAATTTTGATTTTATACCGTTTCCGCCTCCCCGTAAGAACCGGGGGTCGCAATATGGACTTACATGAGCAAATCTCGAGCTCAGGCAAAAGAGGCAAAAGAACAAGTGCGCCCGCCGCTACTGAACTGACGGAGCGGACCTGCAAAAGACTGTGGCACAACGGGGGTGAGTTGCCAACTCGTTGTTAGTTATATGTATGCCCTAGAGGCCATTACTATACATAGGATGTATATTGTAGTGGATGCTGGGACATATATAGGGAGGACTTTCTTGCTCGACATGATAGTATGCTATCTGGTTGCTCTTTACCTTAACGTGTATACTGATTGTCTCTCTGTTACATGTTGGTAAAGCCCTTAGGATCTGTACTTGACTACCTGGACTATGATGCGGATCATACTAGTGGGGACATGGTAGTCTATAAGTACATCCTTCAAAGTCCCTAGTCGTGGGTGTATCAAGACGGGGCATCGATATACCAGAGTAGACTAGCGTGTACCTTCTCGACCCATGTAGATGGGCGATGGATGATCCCATATCCATCGGTGTTTGACATCAGAGATGATATACGGGTGCTCAGTAGAGACTGGGTACACTGGACGGACTCGCCGAGAACTCCCAGATGGTATTATACCTCACGTCAGATGGCAGTTCTCTGGTGACACTGGTACAGAGTAGTCTGTTGACCCGAGATCGTCATAGAGTCTTGTGTGGTTCCCACTGTGCTTTGATTTCCATCTTACCACGTCCAAGAGGGCGTGCAAAACGGTGGTTTTTGGGTACAGTCCCGAGTCACATGGAGGCAATGAGCGATAGGAGGGGATTCGTCTCTCCCGGTATATGGGGGTTGATGTTGCGCTGTGTTCGATTGGCTATAACAGGAAATCCCTGGCCAGGGTTGCTGAGATTTACTGGTAAGTGTTACCAGTAGTTTCTCGAACAGTTATAGACCTCATATCGACACGACTTATTGAGCTATTGGGGTCTGACGTTTACCACCCCTAGGCGAGATATGCGACATATCAGACGATCAGACCGGACTGTACGGTAGTGTTACTGGTCGGATTCACTGGAGTGTGAGCGGGCTTGCTCGTCGATCTTCAGATCGCTCAATACCCGGGTGGCCGTTACGTTTAGCAGACCGCTTGCGGCTTGTGGATGTTTGATATGATCATCATCCGCTGCCGGCGTATTGACGAGTCTTTAGAGTCCTACACAGAGGTTTCCTGGCTCAAGCGAAACGAAATAGGAGCGCATATGAGATATGTGCGGGACCGAGAATAATACGAGTATGTGATACCGTATTCTATTCTCGTGATAAATATATCGAATGGTTGTATGCGATATAACCTAGTTATCGATTCAAGCGTTGATTCGATAAGCCGATATATTGGATACCAGTCGGTTATGTGCGCATGACCGGATCATTGAATCAAGTGTTGATTTAATGATTTAATGTATAATTATATATTTGATATATTACTTTGCATTAACTAGTATCGGTTTACTTAAGATGGATTTTCTCGCTCGGATGTGCAAGTTGTATATGTGATATACTTTTGTGCATTTGATTGTATCATGTTTGATGATACATGATTGTTTGGTGTATGGTTTAAACCATGGTTGGTCAATGGTTAGGGTTTTCTTTTGCTTCATTTACTTATTTATTTATTCATTTATTTATCCATTTTGTTATTTTAGCAAAAGAAATATGATGAAGAGAAAATGGTGGCTTTATTTGTTTGTATTCTTTGAAGCTTCATGAACATTTGACCAAAGCAACCATTTTTGTCTTCTTGTCTAAACCTAACCATTCTTTAACCATGATTAACTCTCTACATCTAACTATGGTTTAGTTATGATAAGAATAGATAATTCTTTTCATTTTCTAATAATCTTATCATAACTTTTCATAAGCTTTCTTCTTCTTCTTCCTTGACTTGAAGAAGAAAAGCTTCACCTCCATCAATGGTGATTGATGCATAAGAGTGAGAAATCCAATTCTAAAGTCTACCCACTTCCTATTTCTTCATCCTCTACCTCTTGCCAAGTAGTAGAGTGTGTTTCCTTCACAACTTTTCACGGTTTGGTGAAGGTGGAGCTTGATTCATCGATGCTTCGACGTAGATCATCTTCGGCATGGACATCGACGACCTAGCTTGCCCATTCTCCGACGAAGCCGACTCTAGAGCCCGGATTTGATTTGGACAGCGGAGACGACCTCGTTGCGGAGCCGTGGAGGTGGAGCACCGGATCTACAAAGGTTGTATTTCCGTATTTTATTTAGTTAACTGTTAACTAGTTCTTGTTCGCCTAGATATCTAGCAAACGATCCGTACTTTAGGGTTTGTAGGCACCATAATTTTTGAAATTGCCATGGTTGATGGCTTGGGAGACCTCACTAGAGTGCCTAGGAACCCTGCAGTGGTATCAGAGCCTAGCTAGAGCCTTAGGCGAAGCGTAGACGGAAATTGAAGTCCGAACGAACCCGGAACTCCAAAACAAAATTGCTCTCTGTACAATTTTTAAAAACAGGGATTTTTCCACATTAAAAATGTTCAGAAATATCAGCAGGCAATTATAAGAAATATTGTAAAATTCGCATGCCTAATTCCTACAGTGCGCCGCGCTTCCGCGGCACGAGCTTGGCTCGTGCGGCGCAAGCGCGGCCATTTTGTCGTTTCTGGCATACTAATTTCTACATTAATTCATATTGTGCTGTGATGATATTCCTGGGTATTTTTAATAATTTTTCAAGAGTTGAATTTTTCTGAGTTGTTTTGGGGATTCGGTGTTTCGATCGGGGTATCAAATTTTGTCTGTGTGGCTTTCCGGATAAATTTTAGAATATGTTAAAAAGTTCGACCGGATATAAATACCCACTTTTTCCCCTGTCGGGAAATTTCCAAGTGTTGGATTTTTCCGTAGTTTAACGACGTTCTAAGTAGTGCAAGTAACACGATGGTCCCTCTAGAAGACACAAACCTTAACTCGATTATGTGACCGTCTTGAACTGCCCTTTGAACCTTCGGGTTTGGGGCAGTACGGCGTGCCACATGTGAGGCGTTGGCTTGACCCTTCTACGGCTGGACCGTCGGTACTGAGGTACGAACTGAATGTTGTTAGGCTTGTTTCATGTGTTGATCTGTATCGGGAAAACTTGGGTGTTCGATTGTTCGATCGGAAAGTTTAACATTTTCTGTTTATCTGGAATGGGATACAATAATTGGAATTCACAATGGTTATGAGATAACTAAATGAATGTTATAAACGTAGCAATTTAGTCTCACTTGATCGGTTGCCACGGAATTTTGATGTGATCAAAAGTCCGTCGCAATCACGTAGCGTACGCGGATACTCGCCGGGTAAACTTAATAGACAGCCTAACTCCATAGCCCCGACCAAGTGACTGTAGGAGAACCCTGTCGCCGAAAGCATCCGTCCGGGTGCTCGCGGTAGCGGTGTTCCGCCTTGGTGCACTTCGTCGACGGTATCGGGGGTGCGGCCGCCTACTGAAGTTTGCGACGAGCATCCGATCAGGATGTCGGGAATCTTGTTGAATTACCCGACTTGATATTGAAAAGAGTTTTCGATAATGAGACTAAAATGCGGGGTTTATAATTGTTAGGCATGCGATGTCTAAGGTATTCATTTGGTCAGGCATGCGATGTCTGAGGTGGTTGCGGATTCCAACTGTTGTAGTTTTGCACTTTCTTTTCTGTGACCGTAAGTGTAATATGTGATATCGCCGGTTTCGTTGCTATATGTCAACGACAATTGGGATGGACATATTTACTTACGTTGATGACATGTGATGTTATGTGTTGCTGGATATGTTATATTGGATCGTCGTGTTTGAATAGCCGGGGGTTTTTATGTGAGATGAGTGTTTTTCATTTTCATTCATGTAAAAACTTGTATGTAATATTCTTTTATTGGGGCGCTTCCAGGTTGCGGGAGTTGTCACCTGTTGTATATTTTTTACTTTTCCGCACTAGGATAGACCCAAGGAGGAGGGCACAAGTAACCGGGTTCTGGAGTCCAGTGGGGGACCAACTCGAGGAGTCGAGTCCGGGTCTCCTAACTCCAGAATTGGTAGGGTTGCTTGCCGCTCTCGTAGGGGTCTAGGGGTGTGGGTTTGGCTATTCATAACGACCGTGGAATCCGTGTTTTATACTGGCTCGTATTGAAAACACGGACGTCCTAGTATATCCAATATTTCATATGATTCTTCTGCTGCGATATCTATGATGAGATCATGTGATGTTTCTGTGATGGATATAGTATATAGTATATATGATATATTATATAGACGTTACTTATGTTTTACACCCGCGCTAGCCCTGCCCTGCTCTGTCGTTAGTTACCTAACCTAACGGTGCACGAGGGGACATCGAGGCGAATGCGGATGGCATAAGTGTACGTCATATCTATCTGTGATGATTAGGTACTTAAATGATGGGACTTCATTAATGTGATTAATGAAATAAAAAGAAACCTAAGATGTTGTAGAATCGAATTTCAAAATTAAAACAGGTAGCTACAGTTCTTGCTTTGCACAGCGGTATATGTGATATATCCTGCACCTTATTCGATGAGGAAAGGACCGAGATCCCTTCACCGGGAGTGACTCCTTTAGCAATAACTGGCAGATGCTACACATTCGGTTTGTCTTTTGATTGCTTTTAAGAGTTTTTGCTTTGCACAGCGATATATATGATATATCCCGCACCTCATTCGACGAGGAAAGGACCGACGATCCCTTCACCGGGAGTGACTCCTTTAGCAAAACTAGAAAAGCCTAAAAAACACTCCATTTCAAAATTCATTCGATCCTACAACGATATCAAGTTCATTACGCAATAGGTTTTCAGAAAAAACCTGTCGTAGCCCTCCGTCATTTCAGATAAGTAGTAGTTAGTATTCGTGCTACGTTTGTTGGCCTGCGTCAAGGCGTAGTGTGCGGTAGCTAACTGGTGCTTATCTGTATATGCATATGATGTGATTGGATTAGGGTAGTCGTGCGACTTTGTTGGCCTGCGTCAAGGGTCGTGCGGGTGGGTTTAATTCAATCAGGAAATGACGGGTTGAACTTGACTAGCGGACTATGGTTTGTTGGCCTGCGTCAAGGTCATAGGACGCTAGGGGCAAAATATTATCGGGAATTTCAAGTGTTGAAATTTGCAATGAGATTGCATACCTTCTATGAGATAGTTGGATCCCGATACCCGCTGCGAGTAAGAGTTACTCCTGGGAGAGTTTTATACATTACAATTAGCCGATCAAGTAGGTGTCTAGAAAGGTGTCAACGGGGTTACGCCTCTGGGAAAACGAGGTTTACTGTAATTAGGTTCGTGCGAAAGCACGGGGGACCTCCCTCAAAGTACCGACACTGGCCTGGCTGAAAGATTGGCGAACTTGTAGTGTGTAATTAATCCCGGCTAGTCTTTCCTTTTATGGTTTGAAGGAAGATTTGATAAAAAGCAGTGGGAGCCATCTTGATTAGATAAAATAATAACCAATCTATTCTTGACAGAGCGCACGCTGAGTGTTTTCTTCTCTCTCTCTCCAGGTAGCGACCATATCACGCCTTAATCAAGATAATAATACGGATTATTGACCGAACCCGCTTGTTATACTGAACTGGGGAACGTTGGTCCCGCTCCAACTTATAATTGTTATAAGACAGAGCAGGAAATTGGGGATTACCAGAATTCCCGTGCCGCCCAAACGAAGAGAGTGCATGCTGATGCATCATCTTCGGGTGTGTTCATTATACAGAACTGTTTCTCAGTATCCTTTACGTCCTGGGTATGTGATACCAGATCAGGATCCCAGATATGTAATCTGTTACATAGGGCTACAGAAAGGTAGAGAACTGAGAACGGGTGATAAGTTTCATGAGGCAGAAAACGGGGCAAGTGTTGCAGCCAAGTCTGTCGGTCACTGTCACCCTGTATTACAATACATTGATTCTGAACGAATGTTGTTAGATACCGAACCTGATATACAAAATCATATCAGTCTCTTTATCTGAAAAGAAAGGATATAATTTTGTATTGTTGGATAATGTTTTGAACATTTCCTATATCAAAGGTTGATCGGTTCAGGCACGTTATCTAAAAGCATTAATGTTCTAAATCAAACTACAGTTCTTAATATACGGAACACACACAAGAGGAAGAGTTCAGAAATGAACGAATTCTTCTTGAGGTATTGTAGACTAGGTCAGATCAATGCGACCCGACTGGCTAGAGTTACATATAGATGTATATTTAAATCAGTTTGAATTTACATCTTCTGAAACTCGCCAGTCATGTCACAAAGATAAGATGACCATAGCTCCGTTTACTGAAATAGAGAAAGAGTTAGTAAACTCTTGGGATGATACATGTTGATGTATGTAAGGTCCCCTGTCTACACCTGCCAAGACTGGTTCTTTATACTTCATTATATTCTCTGATAATCTCTCAAGATTCAGACATATGTTCCTGTTGAAACACAAGTCCGAACCTTTTGAGATATTCACGGAATATAAGTTAGAAGTAGAGAACCAGAATACGGGTATAAGTATTATGTCCTATGATGAGATCAAGGAGGAGAATACTTGAGCACGAAAATCCTGGATTATTCCAAAGGAGAATGAGATTCTCTCTCAGCATTACTCCTCCGCATACACCATAGCACGATGGTATATCGGGGCGGAGCAATCACACCCTATGTGATAAGGTGTGCTCTATGATGAGTAATACTGAGTTACCTTTTTCCTTTTTGGGTGTTATGCACTTGAGAAGCTGCATACCTATTGAATAGGGTTCGAATCAAATTAGTTGCCTACCATTTCATATGTGATGTGGAAAGGGAAGAGCCTATGTCTTAAGTTAGTTAAGATTTAGGGTTGTCCGGCCTATGTCTAAAAGCAAAATCCGGACAAGCTCGAGGCAAGGTCTGTTATGTAGAACTGGAAGTGTTCCAGCTATACGAACTACAGCAGATGATTTGATAGAACCAAGGGATTCAGTAGATACCAACGAACCTCAGCCTCTCCGCCGATCTAGTAGGGTTCCTCACCCACCTGAGAGATACTTCGGTTTCTCTATGACAGTGGGAGCGAGGATTGCATCATGAGATGATGACCCAACTAGCTTCGAGCTGGCCATCGAGAGTAAGACTCTGTAAGAATGGCTGGATGCTTAGCGATCTGAGATGGAATCCTTATACACCAACAAAGTATGGACTTTAGTTGCTATATCTGAAGGGTTAAATCCCCATCAGGAGCAAGTACATCTTGAGAAGATTACTTGGTGTACATGGAAAAGTTGAGACTTTCAAAGCTAGACTTGTTAAAGGTTTTCTTCATTGACCAGGCGTGGATCATGATGAAACCTTTTCAAGGATCTATGCTTAAGTCCATCCAGATCCTACTTACCACGGCTACATACCATGACTACGATATCTGGTGGTTGGGTGTCTTGACTGCTTTTCTAAATGATGATTTAGAAGAGTGCGTCTGTAAGTACACAGCCAGAGGGCTTCGTAGACAGTGGGAGCAGCGGAAACGTGTGCAAGATGCTTTATAGGATAAAGCAGGCATCGCGGAGTTGGAACATCTGTTTTGATGAATTAGTCAAAGAGTTTGACATCATCAAAATGGTAGATGAACCTTGTATAAACAAAAAGGTAGTAGGGAGTATGGTGACGATCCTCGTAGAGTACGTGGATGACATACTGTTGATAGGAAAGGAGTTTCCTATGCTACGCTCGATCAATCTCCGATTATCACTATGATTCTCCATATAGGATCAAAATGATACCTACTAAATCCTGGGTTTTGGATCTATGAGATAGATCTAAATGGATGTTAGGATACTCACTAGATGTAGTGAGATGGTGTCAATCGATCCTGAGGAGAATCACTGGAAGTGTTCCAGGGTGATAAGGAAGACTGAATGTCAGTCGCAGGCATTGTCTTTACCCTCAGTAAAGGGACGGTATGTTGGAAGAGTTCCAAGCTAGATACCGTGACATACTAGACGATAAAGGCTGGATACATCGCTACTTAAGATGCTACCAAAGAGGCTGTTTGGGTGTATATAGGTTCATGAGATGAACTATGTTCCTCCCATTGTGTGACAATGGAGTTGTGGCTTATGCCAAGGAACGCCCGTCCCATCAGTGATCCAGACATATTCTAAGGCAGCATCGCCTGATCATGGAAATAGTTGATCTCCGAGATGATCGAGGTTTGGAGAGTAGACTCAGAGGACAACACAGCGGATCCACTCACAAAGGCCTGTTCCCAGAGAGAGACTTTTATGGGATGGTTGAGTATGAGATACTTCAAACCACTGCTACAGATGGCCGTAGTGCAAGTGGGAGATTGTTAGTTATATGTATGCCCTAGAGGCCATTACTATACATAGGATGTATATTGTAGTGGATGCTGGGACATATATAGGGAGGACTTTCTTGCTCGACATGATAGTATGCTATCTGGTTGCTCTTTACCTTAACGTGTATACTGATTGTCTCTCTGTTACATGTTGGTAAAGCCCTTAGGATCTGTACTTGACTACCTGGACTATGATGCGGATCATACTAGTGGGGACATGGTAGTCTATAAGTACATCCTTCAAAGTCCCTAGTCGTGGGTGTATCGAGACGGGGCATCGATATACCAGAGTAGACTAGCGTGTACCTTCTCGACCCATGTAGATGGGCGATGGATGATCCCATATCCATCGGTGTTTGACATCAGAGATGATATACGGGTGCTCAGTAGAGACTGGGTACACTGGACGGACTCGCCGAGAACTCCCAGATGGTATTATACCTCACGTCAGATGGCAGTTCTCTGGTGACACTGGTACAGAGTAGTCTGTTGACCCGAGATCGTCATAGAGTCTTGTGTGGTTCCCACTGTGCTTTGATTTCCATCTTACCACGTCCAAGAGGGCGTGCAAAACGGTGGTTTTTGGGTACAGTCCCGAGTCACATGGAGGCAATGAGCGATAGGAGGGGATTCGTCTCTCCCGGTATATGGGGGTTGATGTTGCGCTGTGTTCGATTGGCTATAACAGGAAATCCCTGGCCAGGGTTGCTGAGATTTACTGGTAAGTGTTACCAGTAGTTTCTCGAACAGTTATAGACCTCATATCGACACGACTTATTGAGCTATTGGGGTCTGACGTTTACCACCCCTAGGCGAGATATGCGACATATCAGACGATCAGACCGGACTGTACGGTAGTGTTACTGGTCGGATTCACTGGAGTGTGAGCGGGCTTGCTCGTCGATCTTCAGATCGCTCAATACCCGGGTGGCCGTTACGTTTAGCAGACCGCTTGCGGCTTGTGGATGTTTGATATGATCATCATCCGCTGCCGGCGTATTGACGAGTCTTTAGAGTCCTACACAGAGGTTTCCTGGCTCAAGCGAAACGAAATAGGAGCGCATATGAGATATGTGCGGGACCGAGAATAATACGAGTATGTGATACCGTATTCTATTCTCGTGATAAATATATCGAATGGTTGTTTGCGATATAACCTAGTTATCGATTCAAGCGTTGATTCGATAAGCCGATATATTGGATACCAGTCGGTTATGTGCGCATGACCGGATCATTGAATCAAGTGTTGATTTAATGATTTAATGTATAATTATATATTTGATATATTACTTTGCATTAACTAGTATCGGTTTACTTAAGATGGATTTTCTCGCTCGGATGTGCAAGTTGTATATGTGATATACTTTTGTGCATTTGATTGTATCATGTTTGATGATACATGATTGTTTGGTGTATGGTTTAAACCATGGTTGGTCAATGGTTAGGGTTTTCTTTTGCTTCATTTACTTATTTATTTATTCATTTATTTATCCATTTTGTTATTTTAGCAAAAGAAATATGATGAAGAGAAAATGGTGGCTTTATTTGTTTGTATTCTTTGAAGCTTCATGAACATTTGACCAAAGCAACCATTTTTGTCTTCTTGTCTAAACCTAACCATTCTTTAACCATGATTAACTCTCTACATCTAACTATGGTTTAGTTATGATAAGAATAGATAATTCTTTTCATTTTCTAATAATCTTATCATAACTTTTCATAAGCTTTCTTCTTCTTCTTCCTTGACTTGAAGAAGAAAAGCTTCACCTCCATCAATGGTGATTGATGCATAAGAGTGAGAAATCCAATTCTAAAGTCTACCCACTTCCTATTTCTTCATCCTCTACCTCTTGCCAAGTAGTAGAGTGTGTTTCCTTCACAACTTTTCACGGTTTGGTGAAGGTGGAGCTTGATTCATCGATGCTTCGACGTAGATCATCTTCGGCATGGACATCGACGACCTAGCTTGCCCATTCTCCGACGAAGCCGACTCTAGAGCCCGGATTTGATTTGGACAGCGGAGACGACCTCGTTGCGGAGCCGTGGAGGTGGAGCACCGGATCTACAAAGGTTGTATTTCCGTATTTTATTTAGTTAACTGTTAACTAGTTCTTGTTCGCCTAGATATCTAGCAAACGATCCGTACTTTAGGGTTTGTAGGCACCATAATTTTTGAAATTGCCATGGTTGATGGCTTGGGAGACCTCACTAGAGTGCCTAGGAACCCTGCACTCGTGAGTAATAAATAACATCTACAAAGGCTATCGTATGCATGCACACAAGCATCCTAGCATCTAAAATACAGGTATGACGGGATGCACTAGCAGGTGTGTATACAACATCAGTGTACTAATATGTATGCAACATGAAAATCTGAGGTCTCAATAGGTATATATAAGAAACATTTTATCTCTTTTTGTTTTTGAAACTCTTTCAGAATGCCAGCATAATACTCAAAGAATCGACGAGAACCGGTGTCCAGCAACGACACCCAAAAGCTGTCTCAAATCTCATAAATGTATCTCTGGCCTCAGCCGTCCGGCTGACCCATCTCAAATATCAATATCTCATCATCTAGCGGCCACGGTCGGTATCCTCTGGATATCCGCCGTTCCAAACAGTCACCGGTAGGTAATCCGTCCCCTGCCAGGCTCAACGTCATCACCACATTCCTCTTGCCCCGGGGTACCTTACCGGCCCCACCATGTACCCGTGCCGGTTCCTCCACTCCTCGACACGGATTTCCAAAACCACAGCAAACTCATGGTGGACGACACTTACATAACTAGAAAACCGCAATTTACATATTTAAAAAGATATAATAAGTTTAGAAATTTTGCGGTTTTTCCCCGAAATCCAGCAATATCATAAAATCTCAAGAAATTCTCATAAGTGCATATATCAATGATAATGAATGCGTATGATATCAATAATCAAGTTGCGATGTGTGATCAATGGATTAAGCATGAACAATTAATATGATGAAGTACTTGCACATGAATAGCAATTCTACGGTTTCATTTTAAGGAATTAAAGGCAATAGCACAAGTTTAAGTATCAATTGGTAAAAGGTTTAAACTTAAAGGTTATCTAGTGTGGTGGCATGGCAATTACCAGGGTGTGTGTGTAAGCATGAATAGTGCTCGTGCTGCATATAAAAACCCTGGCAATGGTGCAGGTGTCCTATAAAATGGTTTCGTATAGGTATGTCCATATAATGCATGGATGCAGCAAATAGTCAACTAAGTATTTCACCCCTAATTACTAACATTACTAAGGATCTTGTAAGTTACTAAAACTATCGGGCGGCTTGCGCCATCCAACGATAGTCCCCCGTAGATGTTACATCTACTCACCGGAATCCCTGGCTAGCTATGTCCAATCACCGCCTTTCCCTTTCGCGCCGCGTCTGACGTCTCCGCGACCGAACCTGGAATTTACATCAATACCAAACATAAGGTTACATATCAAGAACGACGCAAAACCCCAACGAAACTACTAAAGTTCGCTAGCTAGGTACAACGTGCACAAAGTGCGCGGAACACACGCGAAAATCGCAAAACTGCCAAAAAACGCCGATTTGGTCGCCCGGCAAAACTAAAACCCGACTACTCAAAAAAAACCGCACTCACGCATCCTAAAAGTCGTAGGACAAGCCATTACAATCATCAAGATATCAAAAATAATTCATCCCATAACTTTATAACAAAACTAGTAAGCAATTGCATTCCAAAATCGGTGCAAGAATCGCCGATTGGCTACAAAAGACTACTATCAATCTTGAACACCCAACCACACTACAAGCAATCTACAAACACTAATTACAACACAATAACAATGATTCCAATCCTATTTTCCATAACAACCATTTCTTGAATTTATAACCTAGCAAATTCCAAATCAATTTCCACACTTGAAAACTTAAATTAACACAACAAAAGCCCACATAAGAAAATTAATCTCTTAGATTAGGTTAGCAAAATAACTAGATAACAATTTAGGTTTAATCAACTAAATAATGTTTTCTAAACCCTAATCAACTCATTTACCAAGCTTCAAATACCATTTTCCATACATAAACCCCTTTCTAGATTTTCCTAAAACAATAATTTCACACTTCTAAAATTAACTAATTTAGCAAAATTGAAGACTACATAAACAAGGTGACCATATAGATTTGTTAATTAACAACTAGATTAACTATAAAACAATCTAATTAACTATTATGGCTTCAAAACCCTAGTTAAAATTTTCAAGCATAACCTAAGAAAACTAGATTAGAACTACACTAAATTTAACACTACAACAATCTACTTAAGAATCTTAAACAAAAGAATTTGATTAGCAAGGGATTATACCTCACTAGAGATCTAGCAAGAATGGATTTTTGCTCCAAATGATGGCCTCAAGCATCAAGATCCAAGCTAGGGAGGTGAAGGAAAAGAAGGATGAAGGATGGTTTTAAATTTGCAAGCTTTAATTTGCAATTTTCTTTGAATTAAACTTGAAGAATTTTGAAGAAATGAGAAGAAAAGAGATGAAGAGGAGGGGTGTGCAGGTTTTGGCCAGCAAGAGGTGAGGGGGAGGGTGTGGGCAAGTGGGGAAAGTCAAGGGTCAAGTCTCCAAAGTCAAATGCACCATACCTTATTCATTTTAATTAAAATAAATCCAATAAACCAACAATTCAACACAAGAAAGCAACCCAAGAAAATGAGGCCAGAAATTTCTGGACTTGCACAAGGTGGGGCTGTCCTAGGGCTGAGGGAAAAGAGAGAGGGGTTTTACAAAAGAAATTTTATGCAAAAAGGCCCCCTACAAGTCAAAAATTGCAAGTTTTAGCTCAAAATTCAATAAATTCGTTTCATATCATAAAAATTTGTTAAAAATCAAAATAAATTACTAAAAATTTATGTTATCACTAGATTTTAATTATCATAATTTTAGAGATTAAAATTAGCCCGGAAAAATTTGTATTTATCGCTAATTTAATGTATTTTCTTACCGGCTTAAAATAATATAAAAAAATTGAAAAATTAGGGAAAATTTTTAAACGACCAGAATTTCATAATTAACTCATTAGCTACTAAAAACAAGCAATTACCTATCCATTTTAGGTATAATTAGCCCTAAACTGCAAAATAACAAGAAAGACGGTTTTTAGAAAAATATCGAATTTTCACCGAATTTCAGGGAAACACCAAAACGACTTTTCAAGACGCTACAGCCAGGGACTTCCAGTTATAGCCAATCGAACACAGCACAACATCAACTCCCTATACCGGGAGAGACGAAACCCCTCCTATCGCTCATTGCCTCCATGTGATTTGGGACTGTACCAAAAAGCCACCGTTTTGCACGCCCTCTTGGACGTGGTAAGGTGGAAATCAAAACACAGTGGGAATCACACAAGACTCTATGACGATCTTGGGTCTACAGACTAACCTGTACCAGTGTCACCGGAGAACTGCTATCTGACGATTGGTATAAATCCATCTAGGAGTTCTCGGCGAGTCCGTTCAGTGTATCCAGTCTCCACTGAGCACCCATACACCATCTTTGATGTCAAACACCAATGGATATGGGATCATCCATCGCCCATCATATGGGTCAAGATGTGTATACGCTAGTCTATTCTGGTGTATCGATGCCTTGTCTCGATACACCCTCGACTAGGAACAATTATAGGATGTACTCGTTGACTACCCTGGCCCTACTAGTATGATCTCATCAAAGTCCCAGTAGTCAAGTACATATCCTAAGGGCTTTATCATCATGTGAGAGCAAGACAGTAAACTAATACAAGTCAACATGTTAAGATAAAGTGAAACCAAATAGCATACTATCATGTCGATCAAGAAAGTCCTCTCTATACATATCCAAGCATCCACTATAATATACATCATATGTACAACAATGGCCTCTAGGGCATATATATAACTAATAATCTCCCACTTGCACTAAGGCCAGCTGTTATAGTATCTCATACCCAACATCCCGAAGAGTCTCTCAAATTGTATCTGGGGAATGGCCTTCGTGAGTGGATCCGCAGTGTTGTCCTTTGTATCAACTCTCCTGACCTCGATCTCCGGGCGATCAACTATCTCCCGGATCAGGTGATACCGCCTCAGAATATGTTTGGACTTCTGATGGGACCTGGGTTCCTTGGCCAAAGCCACAGCTCCATTGTTATCATAATACAAAGGTATTGGATGCTCAATGGATGGAACCACACCAAGTTCAATTGTGAACTTCTTCATCCAGACAGCCTCTTTGGCAGTATCGTTTGCAGCGATGTATTCAGCCTCTATCATCGAGTCTGCAACGGTTTCCTGTTTGGAACTCTTCCAACATACCGCCCCTCCATTGGGGGTGAAGACAAATCCTGAGTGTGACTTAGAGTCGTCCTTATCACTCTGGAAGCTTGAATCGGTAAAGGACTCCACCTGGAGTTCACCGTTACCATACACCAAGAACATCTCTTTAGTCCTTCTCAAGTACTTGAGAATGTTCTTCACAGCTGTCCAGTGACTCTCTCCAGGATCTGCTTGATACCTACTCACTACACTTAGTGAGTATGCTACATCGGGTCTGGTACATAGCATCGCATACATGATAGAGCCTACTGCCGAAGCATAGGGTATCCCTTGCATGCGAGCTCTCTCTAAATCAGTCTTGGGAGACATCTCTTTGGAGAGAGTGAGTCCAGAGATCGTGGGTTGGTTCCCACGTTTGGATTCTTCCATACTAAACCTCTTTAGTATGGTGTCAATGTACCTGGATTGGGACAATCCCAGTATCCGTTTAGATCTATCTCTATAGATCATTATTCCCAGTATGCAGGAGGCATCACCTAGATCTTTCATTAAGAATCTTTGTGATAAGAAGAGCTTGAACGAGTGCAGCAAAGGAACATCATTTCTTATCAAGAGTATGTCATCCACGTACAATACGAGGAAGACTACCTTACTCTCTGCTACCTTCTTGTAAATAGAAGGTTCATCTATGTTTTTGATGAAGTCAAACTCTTTGACTACAATATCAAAACAGATGTTCCAACTCCGCGATGCCTGCTTTAACCCGTAGATGGATTTAAGTAGCTTGCACACCTTTCCGCTGCTTCCACTATCTACGAAGCCCTCTGGCTGAGTCATGTACCGCACTCTTCTAAATCACCATTTAGAAAGGCGGTCTTAACATCCATCTGCCAGATTTCGTAGTCATGGTATGCATCAATGGCAAGTAGGATCCGGATGGACTTACTGTAAGTCCACGTTGCGACCCCCGGTTCTTACGGGGAGGCGGAAACGGTATAAAAATCAAATTTTTAGCGCATGGGGCAACATGGACTAACAAAGTCGGGATCTTTTCCTAAACTAAAACTAGCAAACAAGCTAAAGAGAGTTAGCTACTCGGAAAGATGGTTATACCTAAACTTGAACTCCTTTTTCTTCAAACTTTGTAGAGGTTGATGGTTCTTTCCTCGTCGCCTTCTTCCGTTGAAGATGGATCCACCTGAGGGTTCAACCTTCGGGCTCTTCCTCGAACTTTGAGTGAACTAGAATCTCCGGCTTGCTAAACCCTTGATCCTAGAGTGAGTAGAAAGTGTCTAGGGGTTATTTTCTTTTCAAGGAGAGGGATTCTCAACACATGAGAAGGATTCTCCTTGAGCTTGAGGAAGAAGAAGATGAAGTGAGGAGAGAGAATGGTTATGATAGAATGAGCTCTCTTTTTCCTTTTGCAACCATATCAAAAAGAAAAAGAATTATCTAAATAATAATAATAATTCAAATGAGAATAGTTGATGGTTGTTTTGGAATGACCACTATCATACTTCATTAAATGAAATGTAAGCTAGAATCAAGGAGCATCCTTGCAAAGTAATGATGATGGTCAAACATTCAACCATGGTCAACAAGTCAACCATGGTCAACAAGTCAACAAAACCAACCATAACATAATTTCATTTAATTACTATTATTAATTGATATTTCATAAATCCATTAGGGTTTGGAAAAAGACGACTGTCAACTGTGCATACGCACCCGTTCCGAAACCCTAATGAAAAACCTCTTCCTCTGCCTCAAACAACTGTGCATACACACCTGCATTCTCGTTCCGAGGAACAAGAATACTGAGAGATAAAAGCAACCCCAAAACATATACCAGTATCTGGCTCAAACCAGAGCCTGCTAGTATAATCCGTCCGGACTCCAAACGTGCACAAGTGCGCGGATGAGAACGAACCCTGCCGCAAAACCATGCGACCTCTACTCTGTTTTGCCCAGAGGCGAATACCCTCTGTGTGGGACTCTAAAGACTCGACACTACGCTGGCAGTGGGTTTAACGACCGCAAGCGGCACTAGCTGTGCGTAACGGTCCCCAGGTAGATGCCAACAAGAAGGCTGACAAGGTGAACCCCATCTGAACTCCTACTGAGTCTGAATATGACATTCTCCGTACAGTTCGGTCTGTTCGTCTGATACATCGCATGTCGGGCCTAGGGGGCGGTAAAACGTCAGTTCCCTAATAGCGGTACAAGTCGTGTCGGAGTGAAGCCCAAAACACCCTGAGATAACACTGGAAGCCTACCAGTATATCTCGCTTGCCCTGGCCAGGGACTACTCGTGTAATGGCTCTCCTAGACACAGCGCGATGTCAACCCCCAATACCGGGAGAGACGAATCCTGTCTAACCGTCACTGCCTCCAAGTGTTTCGGGACTGCACCCAACTACTACCTGTTTGCACGACTCCTTTGAGCCGTGGTAGGGTAGTGATCAAAGTGCAGTGAGAACACACTCGAGGCGAAGTGCCAGTGTCAAGTCAGCGGACTAAGCTGTACTCATGTCACCTGGAAACTGATAACTGACGATAGGTATAATACCAACCTGTCAGTTCCCGACGAGTCCTGTCCAGTGTACTCGTAACCCAACGAGCACCCGTATACTATCTCCAGTACGACGTACTGATGGCTGTGGGACAGACCATCTCCCACACTGGGATGAGAAGCGCATACGCTAGTCTACTCCGGAGTATCGATGCCCTGTCTCGATAGTCCTGCGACTAGGGACCTGTATAAGGATGTGCTTATAGATTACCCAGCCCCCACTAGTGTGACTGCCATCACAACGCTGGTAATCAAGCAAAGATCCTAAGGGCTCCACTAATGTGTATAGGTGATATCGCAAAATAAACACATGTACACATTAAAGTAGAAACAAACCAAGTAGCATACTACTATATTGAGCAAGATTGTTATTACAAGGTGAATATCCCAAGCTTCCATTAAGTAATATACAAACTAGTATGATACAGTAATGGCCTCTAGGGCATATACACTAACAATCTCCCACTTGCACTAAGGCCATGCACTGGCGTATCGAAGACCTATCATCTCGATCAGCCGCTCGAACTGAGTCTGGGGTAGGGCCTTGGTGAATGGATCTGCAGTGTTTTCTTCTGAAGCAACCCTCCGAACCTCGATCTCCTTGCGATCCACGATCTCCCTGATCAGGTGATACCGCCTCAAGATGTGCCTGGATCTCTGATGGGACCTGGGTTCCTTCGCTAAAGCTATAGCCCCGTTGTTGTCGCAATACAGAGGTATTGGGTCAACAATGGACGGAACCACCTGAAGTTCTTTCAAGAACTTCCTCATCCAGACAGCTTCTTTTGCGGCATCAGATGCAGCGATGTATTCCGCTTCCATCGTTGAGTCTGCAACGGTTTCCTGTTTGGAACTCTTCCAACACACCGCCCCTCCATTGAGGGTAAAGACAAAACCCGACATGGACTTGGTGCAGGGTTCCTAGGCACACTAGTGAGGTCTCCCAAGCCATCAACCATGGCAATTTCAAAAATATGGTGCCTACAAACCCTAGTGTACGGATCGATAACTAGATTTCTAGGCGAACAAGAACTAGTTAACAGTTAACTATATAAAATACGGAAATACAACCTTTGTAGATCCGGTGCTCCACCTCCATAGCTCCGCAACGAGGTCCTCTCCGCTGTCCAAATCGAATCTGGGCTCTAGGATCGGCTTCGTCGGAGAATGGGCAAGCTAGGTCGTCGATGTCCATGCCGAAGATGATCTACGTCGAAGCATCGATGAATCAAGCTCCACCTTCACCAAACCCTAAAATCTTGTGAAGGAAACACACTCTACTACTTGGCAAGAGGTAGAGGATGAAGAAATAGGAAGTGGGTAGACTTTAGAATTGGATTTCTCACTCATATGCATCAATCACCATTGATGGACTTCAAGCTTCTTCACTTGAAGCATGAAGAAGAAGAAGAAAAACATTATGATAAGTTAAAAGGAATAAGAAAAGAAAATCAATTCTTATCATAATATAACCATGGTTATGTGTAGAGATTTAACTAGAGTTAATTCAAATGGTTAGGTTAAGCATGAGATAAGAATGGTGGATAAAGTCAAAGCTTCATGAAACTTCAACTTAAAACAAAAATAGCCACCATCCTTTTCTCTTGCCTTTTATTTTCCAAAAATCAATAAATAAATAAATAAATAAATAGATAAATAAAGGAAAAGAAACCCTAACCATTCTTTTAACCATGGTTTAAATCTTTGCACTTAACCAAGTAAACATGCATCATCAAACATGATACATCCAAATGCACAAAATCATATCGCATATGTAATGCGCATATCCGAGTGAGAAAATCCATCTTAAGTAAACCGATACTAGTTGATGCAAAGTAATATATCATATATATATTAATATGCATTAAATCATTAAATCAACATTTGATTCAATGATCCGGTCATGCGCACATAACCGACTGGTATCTTATATATCGGCTTATCGAATCAACGCTTGAATCGATAACTAGGTTATATCGCATACAACCTTTCGATATATTTATCGCGAGAATAGAATACGGTATCACATACACGCATTATTCTCGGTCCCGCACATATCTCATATGCGCTCCTATTTCGTTTCGCTTGACCCAGGAAACCTCTGTGTAGGACTCTAAAGACTCGTCAATACGCCGGCAGCGGATGATGATCATATCAAACATCCACAAGCCGCAAGCGGTCTGCTAAACGTAACGGCCACCCGGGTATTGAGCGATCTGAAGATCGACGAGCAAGCCCGCTCACACTCTAGTGAATCCGACAAGTAACACTACCGTACAGTCCGGTCTGATCGTCTGATATGTTGCATATTTCGCCTAGGGGTGGTAAACGTCAGACCCCAGTAGCTCGATAAGTCGTGTCGATATGAGGTCTATAACTGTTCGAGAAACTACTGGTAACACTTACCAGTAAATCTCAGCAACCCTGGCCAGGGATTTCCGGTTATAGCCAATCGAACACAGCGCAACATCAACCCCCATATACCGGGAGAGACGAATCCCCTCCTATCGCTCATTGCCTCCATGTGACTCGGGACTGTACCCAAAAACCACCGTTTTGCACGCCCTCTTGGACGTGGTAAGATGGAAATCAAAGCACAGTGGGAACCACACAAGACTCTATGACGATCTCGGGTCAACAGACTACTCTGTACCAGTGTCACCAGAGAACTGCCATCTGACGTGAGGTATAATACCATCTGGGAGTTCTCGGCGAGTCCGTCCAGTGTACCCAGTCTCTACTGAGCACCCGTATATCTCCTCTGATGTCAAACACCGATGGATATGGGATCATCCATCGCCCATCTGTATGGGTCGAGAAGGTACACGCTAGTCTACTCTGGTATTATCGATGCCCCGTCTCGATACACCCACGACTAGGGACTAAGAAGGATGTACTTATAGACTACCATGTCCCCACTAGTATGATCCGCATCATAGTCCAGGTAGTCAAGTACAGATCCTAAGGGCTTTACCAACATGTAACAGAGAGACAATCAGCATACACGTTAAGGTAAAGTTCAACCAGATAGCATACTATCATGTCGAGCAAGAAAGTCCTCCCTATATATGTCCCAGCATCCACTACAATATACATCCTATGTATAGTAATGGCCTCTAGGGCATACATATAACTAACAATCTCCCACTTGCACTAGGGCCATCAGTAGCAGTGGTTGCAGTATCTCATACTCAACCATCCCATAAAAGTCTCTCTCTGGGAACAGGCCTTTGTGAGTGGATCCGCTGTGTTGTCCTCTGAGTCTACTCTCCTAACCTCGATTTCCCTGGAGATCAACCATCTCCTTGATCAGGCGATGCTGCCTTAGAATAAGTCTGGATCACTGATGGGACCAGCGTTCCTCGGGATAAGCCACAACTCCATTGTCACACAATGGGAGGAACATAGTTCATCTCATGAACCAATATACACCCAAACAGCCTCTTTGGTAGCATCTTAAGTAGCGATGTATCCAGCCTTTATCGTCTAGTATGTCACGGTATCTAGCTTGGAACTCTTCCAACATACCGTCCCTTTACTGAGGGTAAAGACAATGCCTGCGACTGACATTCAGTCGTCTTTATCACCCTGGAACCCTTCCAGTGATTCTCCCCAGGATCGATTGATACCATCTCACTACAACTAGTGAGAATCCCAACATCCATTTAGATCTATCTCATAGATCCAAAACCCTGGATTTAGGAGGTATCACTTTGATCCTATATGGAGAATCATGGTGATAAGCGAAGATTGATCGAGCGTAGCATAAGAAACTCCTTTCTTATCAAGAGTATGTCATCCACGTACTCTACGAGGATCGTCACCATACTCCCTACTACCTTTTTGTTTATACAAGGTTCATCTACCATTTTGATGATGTCAAACTCTTTGACTAATTCATCAAAACAGATGTTCCAACTCCGCGATGCCTGCTTTATCCTATAAAGCATCTTGCACACGTTTCCGCTGCTCCCACTGTCTACGAAGCCCTCTGGCTGTGTACTTACAGACGCACTCTTCTAAATCATCATTTAGAAAAGCAGTCAAGACACCCAACCACCAGATATCGCAGTCATGGTATGCAGCCGTGGCAAGTAGGATCTGGATGGACTTAAGCATAGTCACTTGAAAAGGTTTCATCATGATCCACGCCTGGTCAATGACGAAAAGCTTTAACAAGTCTAGCTTTGAAAGTCTCAACTTTTCCATCTACACCAAGTAATCTTCTCAAGATATACTTGCTCCTGATGGGGATTTAACCCTTCAGATCTAGCAGCCAAAGTCCATACTTTGCTGGTGTATAAGGATTCCATCTAAGATCACTAAACATCCAGCCATTCTTACGGAGTCTTACTCTCGATGGCCAGTTCGAAACTAGTTGGGTCATCATCTCATGATGTAATCCTCGCTCCCACTGTCATAGAGAAACCGAAGTATCTCTCAGGTGGGTGAGGAACCCTACTAGATCGGCGGAGAGGCTGAGGTTCGTTGGTATCTACTGAATCCTTTGGTTCTATCAAATCATCAGCTGTAGTTTGTATAGCTGGAACCTTTCCAGTTCTACATAACAGACCTTGCCTCGAGCTTGTCCGGATTTTGCTTTTAGACATAGGCCAGACAACCCTAAATCTTAACTAACTTAAGAGATGGGCTCTTCCCTTATCATATCACATATGAAGTGGTAGGCAACTGATTTGATTCGAACCCTATTCAATAGGTATGCAACTTCATAAGTGCATAACTCCCAGAAGGAAAAAGGTAACTCAGTATTACTCATCATAGAGCACACCTTATCACATAGGGTGTAATTGCTCCACCCCGATATACCATCGTGCTATGGTGTATTCGGAGGAGTAATGCTGAGAGAGAATCTCATTCTCTTTTAGAAAAGTCCAGGATTTCCGTGCTCAAGTATTCTCCTCCTCGATCACATCAAAGGACATAATACTTATACCCGTATTTTGGTTCTCTACTTCTTACTTATATTCTGTGAATATCTCATAAGGTTCGGACTCATGTTTCAGCAGGAACATATGACTGAATCTTGAGAGATTATCAGAGAACGTAATGAAGTATAAAGAACCAGTCTTGGTATTTGTAGACAGGGGACCTTCATACATCAACATGTAACATCCCAAGAGTTTACTAACTCTTTCTCTGTTTCCAATAAACAGAGCTGTGGTCATCTTATCTTTGTGACATGACTGGCGAGTTTCACAAGATGTAAATTCAAACTGATTTAAATATGCATCTATATGTAACTCTAGCTAGTCGGGTCACATTGATCTGACCTAGTCTACAATACCTCAAGAAGAATCCGTTCA
This sequence comes from Agapanthus africanus, assembly GCA_030015575.1. Taxonomy (NCBI): domain Eukaryota; kingdom Viridiplantae; phylum Streptophyta; class Magnoliopsida; order Asparagales; family Amaryllidaceae; genus Agapanthus; species Agapanthus africanus. The sequence continues at coordinate 246,193,586 of CM057343.1, read as the reverse complement.
TTTCTGAACTCTTCCTCTTGTGTGTGTTCCGTATATTAAGAACTGTAGTTTGATTTAGAACATTAATGCTTTTAGATAACGTGCCTGAACCGATCAACCTTTGATATAGGAAATGTTCAAAACATTATCCAACAATACAAAATTTTATCGTTTCTTTACAGATAAAGAGACTGATATGATTTTGTATATCAGGTTCGGTATCTAATAACATTCGTTCAGAATCAATGTATTCTGGTAATACAGGGTGACAGTGACCAACAGACTTGGCTGCAACACTTGCCCCGTTTTCAGCCTCATGAAACTTATCACCCGTTCTCAGTTCTTCTACCTTTCTGTAGCCCTATGTAACATATTACATATGCGGGATCCTGATCCGGTATCACATACCCAGGACGTAAAGGATACAGAGAAACAGTTCTTTGTAATGAACACACCCGAAGATGATGCATCAGCATGCACTCTCTTCGTTTGGGCGGCACGGGAATTCTGGTAATCCCCAATTTCCTGCTCTGTCTTATAACAATTATAAGTTGGAGGGGGACCAACGTTCCCCAGCTCAGTATAACAAGCGGGTTCGGTCAATAATCCGTATTATTATCTTGATTAAGGCGTGATATGGTCGCTACCAGGAGAGAGAGAGAAGAAAACACTCAGCGTGCGCTCTTGCAAGAATAGATTGGTTATTATTTTATCTAATCAGGATGGCTCCCACTGCTTTTTATCAAATCTTCCTTCAAACCCTAAAAGGAAAGACTAGCCGGGATTAATTACACACTACAAGTTCACCAATCTTTCAGCCAGGCCAGTGTCGGTACTTTGAGGGAGGTCCCCCGTGCTTTCGCACGAACCTAATTAATGTAAACCTCGTTTTCCCAGAGGCGTAACCCCGTTGACACCTTTCTAGACACCTACTTGATCGGCTAATTGCAATGTATAAAACTCTCCCAGGAGTAACACTTACTCGCAGCGGGTATCGGGATCCAACTATCTCATAGAAGGTATGCAATCTCATTGCAAATTTCAACACTTGAAATTCCCGATAATGTTTTGCCCCTAGCGTCCTATGACCTTGACAGAGGTCAACAAACCATAGGCTGCTAGTCAAGTTCAACCCGTCATTTCCTGATTGAAGTAAACCCACCCGCACGACCCTTGACAGAGGTCAACAAGGTCGCACGACTACCCTAAATCAATCACATCATATGCTTATGCAGATAAGCACTAATCAGCTACCGCACACTACGCCTTGACAGAGGTCAACAAACGTAGCACGAATACTAACTACTACTTATCTGAAATGACGGAGGGCTACGACAGGTTTTTCTTAAAACCTATTGCGTAATGAACTTGATATCGTTGTAGAATCAAATGATTTTAAAATGGAGTGCTTTTGAGGCTTTTCTAGTTTTGCTAAAGGAGTCACTCCCGGTGAAGGGATCGTCGGTCCTTTCCTCGTCGAATGAGGTGCGGGATATATCATATATATCACTGTGCAAAGCAAAAACTCTTAAAAGCGAACAAAAGACAAACCGAGTGTGTAGCATCTGCCAGTTATTGCTAAAGGAGTCACTCCCGGTGAAGGGATCTCGGTCCTTTCCTCATCGAATAAGGTGCAGGATATATCTCATATACCGCTGTGCAAAGCAAGAACTGTAGCTACCTGTTTTATTTTGAAATTCGATTCTACAACATCTTAGGTTTCTTTTAATTTCATTAATCACATTAATGAAGTCCCATCATTTATGTACCTAAACATCACAGATAGATATGACGTACACTTATGCCATCCGCATTCGCCTCGATGTCCCCTCGTGCACCGTTAGGTTAGGTAACTAACGGCAGAGCAGGGCAGGGCTAGCGCGGGTGTAAAACATAAGTAACGTCTATATAATATATCATATATACTATATACTATATCCATCACAGAAACATCATATGATCTCATCACAGATATCGCAGCAGAAGAATTATATGAAATATTGGATATACTAGGACGTCCGTGTTTTCAATACGAGCCAGTATAAAACACGGATTCCACGGTCGTGATGAATAGCCAATCCCACACCCCTAGACCCCTACGAGAGCGGCAAGCAACCCTACCAATTCTGGAGTTAGGAGACCCGGACTCGACTCCTTGAGTTGGTCTCCCACTGGACCCCAGAACCCGGTTACTTGTGCCCTCCTCCTTGGGTCTATCCTAGTGCGGAAAAGTAAATAATATACAACAGGTGACAACTCCCGCAACCTGGAAGCGCCCCAATAAAAGAATATTACATACAAGTTTTTACATGAATGAAAATGAAAAACACTCATCTCACATAAAAACCCCCGGCTATTCAAACACGACAATCCAATATAACATATCCAGCAACACATAACATCACATGTCATCAACGTAAGTAAATATGTCCATCCCAATTGTCGTTGACATATAGCAACGAAACCGACGATATCACATATTACACTTACGGTCACAGAAAAGAAAGTGTAAAACTACAACAGTTGGAATCCGCAACCTCCTCAGACATCGCATGCCTGACCAAATGAATTACTTAGACATCGCATGCCTAACAATTATAAACCCCGCATTTTAGTCTCAAAATCGAAAACACTTTTCAATATCTAGTCGGGGAATTCAACAGGATTCCCGACAGTCTGATCGAATACTCGTCGCAAACTTCAGTAGACGGCTGCACCCCCGATACCGTCGACGAAGTGCACCAAGGCGGAACACCGCTACCGCGAGCACCCGTACGGATGCTTTCGGCGACGGGGTTCTCCTACAGTCACTTGGTCGGGGCTATGGAGTGAGGCTGTCTATTAAGTTTACCCGGCGAGTATCCGCGTACGCTACGTGATTGCGACGGACTTTTGATCACATCAAAAATCCGTGGCAACCGATCAAGTGAGACTAAACTGCTGTGTTTATAACATTCATTTAGTTATCACATAACTTTTGTGAATTCCAATTATTGTATCCCATTCCAGATAAACAGAAAATGTTAAACTTTTCGATCGAACAATCGAACACCCAAGTTTTCCCGATACTGATCAACACATGAAACAAGTATAACAACATTCCGTTCGTGCCTCAGTACCAACGGTCCAGCCGTAGAAGGGTCAAGCCAACGCCTCACATGTGGCACGCCGTACTGCCCCAAACCCGAAGGTTCAAAGGGCAGTTCAAGACGGTCACATAATCGAGTTAAGGTTTGTGTCTTCTAGAGGGACCATCGCGTTACTTGCACTACTTAGAACGTCGTTAAACTACGGAAAAATCCAACACTTGGAAATTTCCCGACAGGGGAAAAATTGGGTATTTATATCCGGTCGAACTTTTTAACATATTCTAAAATTTATCCGGAAAGCCACACAGACAAAATTTGATACCCGATCGAAATACCGAATCCCCAAATCAACTCAGATTATTCAACACTTGAATAAAATTTTAAAAATATCCAGAGAACTCAGCACAGTTAAATAGGAGTTACTGTGCAAACAACCGCACATAAAACGACAAAACGGCCGCCCTTCCGCCGCACGAGGCAGGCTCGTGCCGCGGAAGCGCGGCGCTCTAAGGGAATTAGGGCTACGAGTTGTACAGTTACTCTTATATTTTCCTGCATGTTTTTCTGAATATTTTTAATGTTGAAAAATCCCAGTTTTTAAAAATTGTACAGAGAGCATGTTTGAATCGGGGTTTCGGGTTCGTTCGGACTTCAATTTCCGTCTGGACTTCGCCTAAGGCTCTAGCTAGGCTCTGATACCACTGCAGGGTTCCTAGGCACACTAGTGAGGTCTCCCAAGCCATCAACCATGGCAATTTCAAAAATATGGTGCCTACAAACCCTAGTGTACGGATCGATAACTAGATTTCTAGGCGAACAAGAACTAGTTAACAGTTAACTATATAAAATACGGAAATACAACCTTTGTAGATCCGGTGCTCCACCTCCATAGCTCCGCAACGAGGTCCTCTCCGCTGTCCAAATCGAATCTGGGCTCTAGGATCGGCTTCGTCGGAGAATGGGCAAGCTAGGTCGTCGATGTCCATGCCGAAGATGATCTACGTCGAAGCATCGATGAATCAAGCTCCACCTTCACCAAACCCTAAAATCTTGTGAAGGAAACACACTCTACTACTTGGCAAGAGGTAGAGGATGAAGAAATAGGAAGTGGGTAGACTTTAGAATTGGATTTCTCACTCATATGCATCAATCACCATTGATGGACTTCAAGCTTCTTCACTTGAAGCATGAAGAAGAAGAAGAAAAACATTATGATAAGTTAAAAGGAATAAGAAAAGAAAATCAATTCTTATCATAATATAACCATGGTTATGTGTAGAGATTTAACTAGAGTTAATTCAAATGGTTAGGTTAAGCATGAGATAAGAATGGTGGATAAAGTCAAAGCTTCATGAAACTTCAACTTAAAACAAAAATAGCCACCATCCTTTTCTCTTGCCTTTTATTTTCCAAAAATCAATAAATAAATAAATAAATAAATAGATAAATAAAGGAAAAGAAACCCTAACCATTCTTTTAACCATGGTTTAAATCTTTGCACTTAACCAAGTAAACATGCATCATCAAACATGATACATCCAAATGCACAAAATCATATCGCATATGTAATGCGCATATCCGAGTGAGAAAATCCATCTTAAGTAAACCGATACTAGTTGATGCAAAGTAATATATCATATATATATTAATATGCATTAAATCATTAAATCAACATTTGATTCAATGATCCGGTCATGCGCACATAACCGACTGGTATCTTATATATCGGCTTATCGAATCAACGCTTGAATCGATAACTAGGTTATATCGCATACAACCTTTCGATATATTTATCGCGAGAATAGAATACGGTATCACATACACGCATTATTCTCGGTCCCGCACATATCTCATATGCGCTCCTATTTCGTTTCGCTTGACCCAGGAAACCTCTGTGTAGGACTCTAAAGACTCGTCAATACGCCGGCAGCGGATGATGATCATATCAAACATCCACAAGCCGCAAGCGGTCTGCTAAACGTAACGGCCACCCGGGTATTGAGCGATCTGAAGATCGACGAGCAAGCCCGCTCACACTCCAGTGAATCCGACAAGTAACACTACCGTACAGTCCGGTCTGATCGTCTGATATGTTGCATATTTCGCCTAGGGGTGGTAAACGTCAGACCCCAGTAGCTCGATAAGTCGTGTCGATATGAGGTCTATAACTGTTCGAGAAACTACTGGTAACACTTACCAGTAAATCTCAGCAACCCTGGCCAGGGATTTCCGGTTATAGCCAATCGAACACAGCGCAACATCAACCCCCATATACCGGGAGAGACGAATCCCCTCCTATCGCTCATTGCCTCCATGTGACTCGGGACTGTACCCAAAAACCACCGTTTTGCACGCCCTCTTGGACGTGGTAAGATGGAAATCAAAGCACAGTGGGAACCACACAAGACTCTATGACGATCTCGGGTCAACAGACTACTCTGTACCAGTGTCACCAGAGAACTGCCATCTGACGTGAGGTATAATACCATCTGGGAGTTCTCGGCGAGTCCGTCCAGTGTACCCAGTCTCTACTGAGCACCCGTATATCTCCTCTGATGTCAAACACCGATGGATATGGGATCATCCATCGCCCATCTGTATGGGTCGAGAAGGTACACGCTAGTCTACTCTGGTATTATCGATGCCCCGTCTCGATACACCCACGACTAGGGACTAAGAAGGATGTACTTATAGACTACCATGTCCCCACTAGTATGATCCGCATCATAGTCCAGGTAGTCAAGTACAGATCCTAAGGGCTTTACCAACATGTAACAGAGAGACAATCAGCATACACGTTAAGGTAAAGTTCAACCAGATAGCATACTATCATGTCGAGCAAGAAAGTCCTCCCTATATATGTCCCAGCATCCACTACAATATACATCCTATGTATAGTAATGGCCTCTAGGGCATACATATAACTAACACTTGGAATCATCCTTGTCACTCTGGAAGCTGGAGTCAGCAAAGGCCTCGATCTGGAGGTCTTTTCCGCCATACACCAAGAACATCTCCTTAGTCCTTCTCAGGTACTTGAGAATGTTCTTTACCGCTATCCAGTGTGTCTCCCCAGGGTTTGACTGATACCGGCTTACTACACTCAGTGCATAAGCTACATCCGGTCTGGTACACAACATCGCATACATTATAGAGCCTACCGCAGAAGCGTAGGGTATAATAGACATGCGATCCCTCTCCAAATCAGTCTTGGGAGACATCTCTTTAGAGAGGGTGATCCCGTGACAAGCCGGTAGGTTACCGCGCTTGGAATCTTCCATACTGAATCTCTTCAGTATAGTGTCGATGTACCTAGACTGTGAAAGTCCTAATATCCTCTTGGATCTATCACGATGGATCCGGATCCCCAGGATGTATGAGGCATCACCCAGGTCTTTCATGGAGAACCTGTGTGACAAGAACCCCTTGACAGATTGTAGCATAGGAATGTCATTTCCTATTAAGAGAATGTCATCCACGTATAAAACGAGGAATACTACAGTTCTCGCTACAAATCTACAATAGATGCATGGTTCATCTGGATTTTTGATAAAGCCAAATTCCTTGACCGTCTCATCAAAACAGATGTTCCAACTCCGCGATGCCTGCTTTAGTCCATAGATGGACTTAAGCAACTTGCACACCTTTCCGCTGCTCCCACTCTGAATGAAACCCTCTGGCTGATCCATATAGACACACTCCTCTAAATTTCCATTTAGAAAAGCGGTTTTTACGTCCATCTGCCAAATCTCATAATCGTGGAAGGCAGCAATGGCAAGAAGGATCCGAATGGATTTCAGCATAGCCACTGGAGAAAAGGTTTCGTCATAGTCCAAGCCAGGTCTTTGACGGAAACCCTTTGCTACAAGTCTAGCTTTATAGGTCTCAACCTGTCCATCTACACCAATCTTCCTTTTGAAGATCCACTTGCATCCTACGGGTTTTACCCCGTCTGGAGCAATGTCCAACGTCCATACTTTGTTGGTGTACATGGACTCCATTTCGGTCCGCATTGCATCCAGCCATTTTACCGAGTCAACGCTCTGAACGGCCTGTTGGAAGCTAGTAGGCTCATCATAATCTATGATGCAATCCTCTCTATCCCCGTCTATGAGAAAACCGTAGTATCTCTCGGGCGGATGAGACTGCCTACTACTCCTGCGGAGCGGCGTAGGAATGTCCTGTTCTTTTGAACCCTCTGGTTCCACTAAGCTTTCAGTGATAGTCTGAGGTACTGGAATTTCATCCAGTTCTACTGCGCTCCCACTTATCTGATTTTCTAAAAACTCAGTTTCCAAGAAGCGGGCATGACGAGAAACAAGGACTTTTTGATCCTCTGCGTAATAGAATAGATACCCCTTGGAGTTCTTTGGGTATCCCACAAACTTGCACTGTACTGAGCGTGCCTCGAGCTTGTCCGCATGCTGCTTTTTTACAAAAGCCGGACATCCCCATGTCTTAAAGGATTTAAGACAGGGTTTCTTCCCACTCCACATCTGATATGGTGTGGTAGGCACTGTCTTAGTAGGAACTTGGTTCAAGAGATGTGCAGCTGTTTCTAGTGCATAACCCCAGAAAGATCGCGGTAACTCAGCCTTACTCATCATGGAACGTACCATATCCAATAGGGTTCGGTTCCGTCTCTCCGATACACCGTTGTGTTGCGGAGTGTATGGAGGAGTAAGCTGAGAGAGAATTCCGCTCTCTTTTAAATAATTCAGGAACTCGGCACTCAAGTATTCACCACCTCGATCCGATCTTAGGATCTTGATACTTTTGCCTGTTTGTTTTTCAACTTCATTCTTGTAATCCCGAAATTTCTCAAAGGCCTCGGATTTGTGCTTCATTAAGAAGACATGTCCATACCTAGAGAAATCGTCTGTGAAAGTAATGAAGTATGAATAACCGCTTCGCGCATGTGTAGACATTGGACCACACACGTCACTGTGTATGAGTCCCAAGAGCTCGCTCGCTCTTTCTCCGTGTCCAGTGAACGGAGTCTTTGTCATCTTTCCCATGAGACATGATTCACAAGTGGCATAAGACTGATACTCGAACGGATCCAAGTATCCTTCTTTATGTAACTTAGTCAACCGTGTCTCATTGATGTGACCGAGTCTACAATGCCATAAGAAAGCCTGATTGATATCTGGAGACTTTCTTTTGTGTGTATTCTGGACATTGAAAATCTGTGGTTGGTTTAATACGTATATACCATTGCTCAGTGTACCTGACCCAATCAGAACTTGATTAAGGTGAATGTTTACAACATTACTTACAAACGCAAATTCATAACCTTCTTTAGAAACCAAAGATACAGAAATGATATTACAAGTTGCATTGGGTACAAAAAAGCAATTACGCAAAACCAAAACATGTCCATCTGACATTCCCAGGTGATAGTCCCCCACGGCTTTAGCATCCATGCTAGCTCCGTTCGCAACTCTGAGGGTCATGTCACCTGCCTTCAAAACCCTACGGTTTCTCAACGCCTGCAAAGAATTACAGATATGAGATCCTGATCCGGTATCCAATACCCAGGAAGTAGAGTTTATAGAAAGACAGTTTTCAATAACATACACACCTGAAGCTGAAGCCGCAACCTGTTTCAGTTCCTGTGTCCTGGCCTTCCAAGCCCTGCAATCTTTCTTCCAGTGTCCACTCTTATGACAATAGAAGCATTCTTCCTTTCCAACAAGCTTCCCCGCAATCTTTGTTGCCTTTTCCTTTCCCTTCGTACCCACTTTACTAACACCGCCTCTTGGTTTGGCGGGGGCTTTCTTCCTCTTTCCCTTGGCTTTCGCCTTGGACCTAGAGGAAGAAGATCCTCCTACAAACAAAGCGGGTGTTTCCCTACCTTTCTGTAGGGTGCCCTCTGCGCTCCTCAGCATGTTGAGGAGTTCTGAAAGTTCAACTTCCTTTTCTTGCAAGTTGAAATTCAGTATGAACTGGGCGTAAGTGGAAGGAAGGGACTGGAGAACTAAATCCGTATAGAGTTCACTTTCCAACGTGGTCCCAAGTTCCGCGAGCTCCTCAATGTAGCCAATCATCTTAAGCACGTGGTCCGCTACCGATGATCCGACGGCCAACTTTGCCGAAAATAACTTCTTCGACACTTCGTATCTTACGATACGAGACTGCTCTCCATACAGTTCTTTTGTATGAAGAAATATGGATTCCAAGTCCATATTCTCGTGCCTCCTCTGGTGATCGTTGTCCATAGAGGCAAGCACGAGGCACTTGGCCTTCGCGCAATCAATCTCCCAAGTCTTACGGATTTCCTTATCCGCGACGCTGGAGGTGGGACCTGGGAAGGGGGGAGCTTTGGTGGTAAGAAGATACCCCAGCTTGTCGTAAGTGATTGCCATTTTGACATTCCTTAGCCAGTCTTTGTAGTTTGGCCCTGTCAGTATGTTTTTATCTAGAAGTAACTTAAGTCCAGTCATTTCGATTTGGTTGCTGCAGGGGGGAGAGAAGAAACACTTTAGCACGATGCTCTTGCAAGTTTAGAATGGTTTTTAATTTGTCTAAACAGGATGGCTCCCACTGTCTCTCGAATCCCTCCTCAAACCATAAAGGAAGAATCAGTCGGGATCAATCCCACCGTACAATACTTGCTTAACCGTTCAGCCAGGCCAGTGTCGGTACTTCGAGGGAGGTTTTCCAACGCTTTCGCGAAGTTCCTTAATTTAAGAACCTCTTTTCCCTGGGGGCGTAGCCCCGCTAACACCTTTCTAGGCACCTACTAGGTTTATAGCATTGATCGTTTAGTGAGAAATTTCCCGAGGAGTAGCATATACTCACAGTAGGATCGGGATCCAAATATCATCGCGTGACGAAACTGAAGGAATCCTACCAGAATCATCACACTCCAAATGGTATGCAAATCTAGCAAGTTTCAGTACTTGTGAAACTCTCGATGTGGATTTTTTTGCCCCATGCTCTTATGACCTTGACTAAGGCCAACAAATCATAAGTCACATGTCAAGTTCTACCCATCGTTATCCAGGTTAATTTGAACCCACCCGTATGTACCCTTGACTATGGCCAACAAGGCAATACGACTGTCCCAAACCAACGCATTCTATCTATGCAACATATGAATACCTACCAGCTACCAAACACTGTGCCTTGACTAAGGCCAACAAACACAGCTTGAATACTGTTGAATATTCATATGAAACGACGGAGAGCTACGGATGGTTTTGGCGAAACCGTGAACGTAGTGAACTTGATATAATCGATGGAACGAGATAGCTTTTAAAAGGAGTGGCTCAAGCTCCGCATTTAAAAGTTAGTTTTGAAGAGAACCGAGTGGTTTTTCGAAAGTGTTCCAACGACTTTAGTTTGGTTTATTATCTTGCATTAGTTCTTTTAATGCGTGATATTCTTGCATTAGTTCTTTTAATGCGTCCCATCATTTAATCCTACCATTGCAGAAAACAACCAAAATATGACGTACGCTTATGCCATTCGCATTCGCCACGGGGTCCCGTCATCACCCGTTAGGTTACTTAACTAACGACAGAGCGGGGGCTGGGCTAGCGCGGCTGTAAAACATAAGCAACGCCTAAATATAAAGCAATGATAGACATTACAGATCACAGATGAATACATTGGATATACTAGGAATCCGCAATCCGTTCGAGCCTGCAACGAAAAGCGGATTACACGGTCGCGGTGAATAGCAAATACCCCACCCAAGACCCCTGCGGGTGCGGCAAACTACCCGCCAAGTACCCGGTAGTTTGTGCACCCCTCCATGGGTCTATCCTAGGAGCAAAAACAGTAAAAAGAATTATACAATGACGGCTACAACCCCGACCCGGTTGTGCGGCCATACAAATAATATTATTACATCAATTTACATTTACAAATGAATGAAAGAAAAAACAAAAGCTCATCTCACATCCACCCCGGCTATTCTCCCGCGATAGTCCAACACATTCATATACACATTCCAATATCAAACACAGATCACAGAGATGTATAACCCCGACTAATCGACTTATAGCGATTAGCCGACGTTCAATACATACAAACATCACAGATATAACCAATATAGCCAAAGTGTAGCGAAGTTCGAAAAAAATACGGATTTATAGGACCCCAAAAGTAAATTTCTTTTCTGGAAAATCTGGGCACATATAACATATTTGAAAAATCCCAAAACCCTACCAGAAGAACACTGTACAAAACACGATCACATGAAGAGCCTAAACGGCGGCGGATCCGCGGCTAAGTGAATAGCTGAGGCCGCGGATCCGCGGCGGTTTGAAGGATTCATGGGATCGTTTTTCTTGGGTGTTCTCACAAAACCCTGAGCCGATTTTAGGAGTAAAAAGTTTTACTTTTAGAGCACAAAAAATTTCAACAGAAACTTAGGGTTTTAGAATTTCCGGTTTTGTGATTTTTCGGTTTCGAACTTCCATACACTTCACTACCAAGCTAGTTTAAGTTTAGTTAGGCTCTGATACCACTGTAAGTCCACGTTGCGACCCCCGGTTCTTACGGGGAGGCAGAAACGGTATAAAAATCAAATTTTTAGCGCATGGGGCAACATGGACTAACAAAGTCGGGATCTTTTCCTAAACTAAAACTAGCAAACAAGCTAAAGAGAGTTAGCTACTCGGAAAGATGGTTATACCTAAACTTGAACTCCTTCTTCTTCAAACTTTGTAGAGGTTGATGGTTCTTTCCTCGTCGCCTTCTTCCGTCGAAGATGGATCCACCTGAGGGTTCAACCTTCGGGCTCTTCCTCGAACTTTGAGTGAACTAGAATCTCCGGCTTGCTAAACCCTTGATCCTAGAGTGAGTAGAGAGTGTCTAGGGGTTGTTTTCTTTTCAAGGAGAGGGATTCTCAACACATGAGAAGGATTCTCCTTGAGCTTGAGGAAGAAGAAGATGAAGTGAGGAGAGAGAATGGTTATGATAGAATGAGCTCTCTTTTTCCTTTTGCAACCATATCAAAAAGAAAAAGAATTATCAAAATAATAATAATAATTCAAATGAGAATAGTTGATGGTTGTTTTGGAATGACCACTATCATACTTCATTAAATGAAATGTAAGCTAGAATCAAGGAGCATCCTTGCAAAGTAATGATGATGGTCAAACATTCAACCATGGTCAACAAGTCAACCATGGTCAACAAGTCAACAAAACCAACCATAACATAATTTCATTTAATTACTATTATTAATTGATATTTCATAAATCCATTAGGGTTTGGAAAAAGACGACTGTCAACTTTGCATACGCACCCGTTCCGAAACCCTAATGAAAAACCTCTTCCTCTGCCTCAAACAACTGTGCATACACACCTGCATTCTCGTTCCGAGGAACAAGAATACTGAGAGATAAAAGTAACCCCAAAACATATACCAGTATCTGGCTCAAACCAGAGCCTGCTAGTATAATCCGTCCGGACTCCAAACGTGCACAAGTGCGCGGATGAGAACGAACCCTGCCGCAAAACCATGCGACCTCTACTCTGTTTTGCCCAGAGGAGAATACCCTCTGTGTGGGACTCTAAAGACTCGACACTACGCTGGCAGTGGGTTTAACCACAGACCGCAAGCGGCACTAGCTGTGCGTAACGGTCCCCAGGTAGATGCCGGCAAGAAGGCTGACGAGGTGAACCCCATCTGAACTCCTACTGAGTCTGAATATGACATTCTCCGTACAGTCCGGTCTGTTCGTCTGATACATCGCATGTCGGGCCTAGGGGGCGGTAAAACGTCAGTCCCCTAATAGCGGTACAAGTCGTGTCGGAGTGAAGCCCAAAACACCCTGAGATAACACTGGAAGCCTACCAGTATATCTCGCTTGCCCTGGCCAGGGACTACTCGTGTAATGGCTCTCCTAGACACAGCGCGATGTCAACCCCCAATACCGGGAGAGACGAATCCTGTCTAACCGTCACTGCCTCTAAGTGTTTCGGGACTGCACCCAACTACTACCTGTTTGCACGACTCCTTTGAGCCGTGGTAGGGTAGTGATCAAAGTGCAGTGGGAACACACTCGAGGCGAAGTGCCAGTGTCAAGTCAGCGGACTAAGCTGTACTCATGTCACCTGGGAACTGATAACTGACGATAGGTATAATACCAACCTGTCAGTTCCCGACGAGTCCTGTCCAGTGTACTCGTAACCCAACGAGCACCCGTATACTATCTCCAGTACGACGTACTGATGGCTGTGGGACAGACCATCTCCCACACTGGGATGAGAAGCGCATACGCTAGTCTACTCCGGAGTATCGATGCCCTGTCTCGATAGTCCTGCGACTAGGGACCTGTATAAGGATGTGCTTATAGATTACCCAGCCCCCACTAGTGTGACTGCCATCACAACGCTGGTAATCAAGCAAAGATCCTAAGGGCTCCACTAATGTGTATAGGTGATATCGCAAACTAAACACATGTACACATTAAAGTAGAAACAAACCAAGTAGCATACTACTATATTGAGCAAGATTGTTATTACAAGGTGAATATCCCAAGCTTCCATTAAGTAATATACAAACTAGTATGATATAGTAATGGCCTCTAGGGCATATACACTAACACTTAAGTATAGCCATTGGAGAAAAGTTTCGTCATAATCCAAACCTGGTCGTTGACGAAAACCCTTTGCAACAAGTCTAACTTTTAAAGTCTCAACATTTCCATCTACACCAAGTTTATTCTTAAAGATCCACTTGATCCCAATGGGTTTTACCCCTTCAGGAGCAACTTCCAAAGTCCATACTTTGTTGGTGTACATAGATTCCATCTCAGATCGCATTGCATCCAGCCATTTCACAGAGTCCCCACTCGTGATGGCCTGCTCGAAATTAGTTGGGTCATCATCTTCCACGATGCAATCCTCGCTCCCACCATCAACGAGAAAACCGTAGTATCTCTCAGGTGCATGAGGATCCCTACTAGATCGGCAGAGCGGCTGAGATTCGTCGGGAACTACTGAATCCTCTGGTTCCAATAAATCATCAGTTGTAGTTTGTGGTGCTGGAACCTCTTCCAGCTCTACCTCTTTGCCACTAATTTCTTTAACAAGAAATTCCTTTTCTAAAAAGGTGGCATGTTGAGCAACAAACACCTTTTGTTGTTCACCGTGGTAGAATAGATATCCATACGAATTGCTTGGATATCCCACAAACTTACAAAGAGTTGATCTGGCCTCGAGCTTCTCCGGATTTTGCTTTTTAACATAGGCCGGACAACCTCATATCTTAACTCGTTTAAGCGATGGTCTCTTCCTATTCCATATCTCATATGGAGTGGTAGGCACCGATTTGGTTGGAACGCTATTCAATAGGTATATGGCTGTCTCAAGCGCATACCCCGAGAAGGAAATAGGCAACTCAACAATGCTCATCATAGAGCGCACCATATCTAATAGGGTGCGATTCCTCCGCTCCGATACACCGTTGTGCTGTGGTGTATAGGGAGGAGTAAGCTGAGAGAGAATCCCATTCTCTTTTAGATAGTCTAGGAACTCATTGCTTAAGTATTCTCCTCCTCGATCAGATCGAAGGATCTTAATACTTTTTCCCGTTTGGTTCTCTACTTCGTGCTTTTATTCCCTGAATTTCTCAAAAGCTTCAGACTTGTGTTTCATCAGGAACACATGTCCGTATCTTGAGAGATCTTCAGTGAATGTAATGAAGTAGGAAGAACCGTTCCTGGCATGTGTAGACATGGGACCACATACATCACTATGTATTAGCCCTAAGAGTTCTGTAACTCTTTCTCCGTGTCCACTAAACGGAGTTTTTGTCATCCTGCCTTTGAGACATGACTGGCAAGTATCATAAGATGAAAATTCGAACGGATTCAAATATCCATTCTTATGTAACTTAGCTAGCCGTGTCACATTGATATGACCTAGTCTACAATGCCATAAGAAGGATTCGTTCATTTATGAACTTTTCCTCTTGTTTGTTCTCTGTACATTAAGAATTGTAGTTTGATTTAGAACGTACATGTCATTATTTAACGATCCTGATCCTATCAACTTTTGATTCAGGAATATGTTTATAACATTATCCTGTACTACAAAATTATATCCTTCTTTATTCAATAAAGAAACTGATATAATATTGCATATCAGGGTCGGAATGTAATAGCACTCGTTCAGAACCAATGTATTACCATTTGGTAACACAAGGTGATATTCACCAACAGCCTTGGCTGCAACATCTGCACCATTCCCTACTCTTATGGAATGATCACCCATTCCCAGTTCTCTACCTTTACGTAGCCTACGCACAATATTACATATGTGGGATCCCGATCCGGTATCTAATACCCAGGACGTAGAGTGAACTGAGAAACAGTTCTCGATAACTAACACACCCGAAGAAGATGCATCAGCATGCTTGTTCTTCGTTTGGGCGGCGTGAGAATCCAGATATTC
This sequence comes from Agapanthus africanus, assembly GCA_030015575.1. Taxonomy (NCBI): domain Eukaryota; kingdom Viridiplantae; phylum Streptophyta; class Magnoliopsida; order Asparagales; family Amaryllidaceae; genus Agapanthus; species Agapanthus africanus. Next base: position 246,178,101 of record CM057343.1, on the reverse strand, counting down.
TCCTATTTCCTGCTTAGTCTTATAACACTTATAAGAAAGAACATGGCAAATGTTCCCCTGCTCAGTATAATAAGCGGGTTCGGTCAATACATCCATATTATTATCTTGATTAAGGCCTGACATGGTCGCTACCTGGAGAGAGAGAGAAGAAAACACTTTAGCGTATGCTCTTATAAGATTAGATTGGTTATTATCTTATCTAATCAGGGTGTCTCCCACTGTTTTTATCAAATCTTCCTTCAAACCCTAAAAGGAAAGATTAGCCGGGATTAATTACACCTTACAAGTTCACCAATCTTTCAGCCAGGCCAGAGTTGGTACCTTGAGGGAGGTTCCCCGTGCTTACGCACAGACCTAATTAAAATAAATCTCGTTTTCCCAGAGGCATAACCCCGTCAACACCTTTCTAGATACCTACTTGATCGGCTAATTGTCCTGTTAAAATTCTCCCAGAGGTAACTCTTACTCGCAGTGGGTATCGGGATCCAACTATCTCATAGGAAGTATGCAATCTCATTGCAAATTTCAACAATTGAAATTCCCGATAATGCTTTTGCTCCTAGCAACTCATGACCTAGGCTAAGGTCAACAAATCATAAGTGCTAGCCAAGTTCAACCCGTCATTTCTCGATTGAATTAAACCCACCCGTACGACTCTTGGCTAAGGTCAACAAAGTCGCACGACTACCCTAACTCAATCACATCTCATGTTTTAGCAGATAAATACTAATTAGCTACCGTACACTACGCCTGTCACGACCCGAAAGTACGGAACATGACCGGCACTTAAACTACGAACGTCTCGAGACGTACGTAATCTAAGTAAACCGAAAACCCAGAAATCCAAACCAAGAAAAGTAGTAGAGTGCAGGCAAAACCAGATTAAAGCAAGTAGTTTCAATAGCATAAGCCGAATTATGCGGTTTTTAAAAGCATTAAAAATTTACTGAAAATTTCGGCAGAGTCTCCTTTGTAAATACTGGCCCCCAAACGGGATACAACATGAATAGTATACGAAATCAAGAAAAAGACATCCCCAAGCGGGAGCTAGCTCTTCGTCAATCGACGGTCACAACCACACAAGCAATATAATATACAACGCCAACGGCGAGGATCAAAAACTCAAAAGGGAACTCAAAACCACCAGAAATATAACGAGCGACTCTAAGGTCGAAAGAATAAACAACACTGGTCTCTATCTCAATAGATACATGTTTGGTTGATGGAACTTCTAGATACAACAGAATAATGATATACAAGATATATAATGGGGGTATGATACAAGTAAACCCACCTACTAGCAAATCACCCGAATGAAACTGAGCCCGCAAGCCGTAAAGAAACCTGTACGGCAAATCTGCAAGAAACTGGGGCACAACGGGGGTGAGTTGCCAACTCGTGAATAGAAAAACATCTACGCACAGAAATCGCATAAATAACGCAATCCTAGGTCAATGATCATAATATATCCTCAAAAATGTATATAACATGCAGCCTATAACAAGGCTAGGGTAAATATCTAACCCGAGTGAAATCTCATGTGCCCGTGTCAGTGCCTCAGGTAGCAATATATCATATGAATGATGTATGAATGCATGAAACAGAATGCTTGTACTGAATAAAACTGGTTTCATAAATCAGTGAGATTTCTGTATTTTAAAAGAAATGAGGTACCATATATGAAATCAGCATAAAACAGTGCCCAGCATCGACACAAAACAAGTGTCCAAATACCTCGATATCTCTGTGTCACAATCTATGTACCTCAAGTCTCAATCACAATATCTAGGGCGCCGTCAGTCCAGACCGGCCCCTACCATCCATCTCAAGACCACGACGGTATCCTCCGGATATCCGACGTGTCGGGTAATATCACCGGTAGGTAGTGCTCCCCTGCCAGGCTCACATCGTCATCATCACGCGCTTCTTGCCCCGGGGTACCTTACCGGGTCCACCATGTACCCGAAACGGTTCATCCGTCTCCTCGAACCGGGTCTCGAAATCCATCAGCAAACTCATGGTGGACGACTCATACATCATGGGAAAAACCGCACTTTTATTTAAAAAAAGAGAGAAATCAGTTTATATATGTTTTGCGGTTTTCCTCCAAATCCAGAAAATATCATGGAAATCCGAATCATCAATAGCATGTAGAACCATGAATATAAGCATGAGAATGAATAACAGTATGCATGAAGCGATAAGTAATAACTACAATATCTAAGCTGGCATATAAGGTATGTACACTAATATTACGTCAAACTACTGGCTATCAAGCTAAGTTAAGCGACAATATTTTCTAAGGTGTACGTGACATGGCAATTACCGATGAAGATGTGTGTGAGCCGGCAAGTAAGTGTATGTGGTACATACGCATCATCGGTAATGGTGCTGGTGTCCTAACAGCATAATGTCAACAATGCAATATGAAATAACAATGTAAATGTGCGATGCGGAGCGAGCAACCAAAATGAACGGGAGCTAAAAACTAGACGCAACTATAACTAATCTGCATTAATCTAATATAAGTCCTACAAATGGTGCCATTTGAAATAACACGAACCGCGGGGTTTTGAAAATAGGGCTACGGTGGTTTTTAAGAAAGGATATGTCTTTTGAAATATCCGTAGATCCCTTGACCTGTCTTTTAAAATACCCACGATCCGCTAGTTTTGAAATAGGTAGGAGTCTAATCTAATCTAACAACTACACTAAACTATACGGCTGAACTAACAAGCTGATCTACAGGTAAGGAAACCGCCTATCATCTGAGTCGATACATATACATACCTGTATATATACAGTCGGTGATCCCGCCTCAATAATATCATATCCATAACCAGACATCTCAAGTCAAGAGTGCGGATCAATCATCAAAATATAGCTCGTACGTAAATCCGTCGTACGGCATCCCCAAATCTGGGTACGGTCAACATCACATTCATTATACTATTCATCTGATATCCTCTTTATCAAGTATCATGATCGGGGTACTGATCTACGTCTAGTACAATACTGATACCGCCTACGTAAGCATGGACGTGTGTGAAACACTACGTCAAGGACCCGCTACAACGTCATGTCGTATCTAAGATACGAACCCTGCTATATCACCGATCTCACGGCCTCGATCCAATATCATCGACTCAGCTCAACCCCAAGTATCATCCTCAATCCGTATGTGAACACATAGTCCCATACCCATGTGAATACATAACTATAAAGAATCCCATGAGCACATATCAATAGGAATGTATGCAAGTATGTATGTGTGCAGGTGTAGTGCAACACTACCCTAGGGTTCGCAACACTAAAAAAATAGTCCAACACACCAATATCCATCCTAAGCATCGTTATTAATCCTAAATAACATATAATAATTGTTGGTGTGTATACGCATCTGTATACACCACCACGGACTGCGGGGGTGCTATACGCCATCCACCCGACTTCTCCCCGTAGATATAAATCTACTCACCTGGTCCTCGCTAGCCGGTGCCGACGTCGCCACGCGCTTGCTTGTCGCCTCGAAGTCCACATGGGGGTACCTACATATCATAACGCACCATATCGTATTAAAACTAAATTCGAAATCGAAACGGCATACGAAAATCAAATCGGCACGCGTATCACGCATAGGTCCAAACCTATCACCTACGCATGCAAGAATAGTAAAACCAACCCTCGATGTCGATGTACAAACGTCAAACCATCGAGAAAAATTCAATCACACTCATTTGCACATTCACGAACACTAATTTTAATATAAATTAGGTTAAAACTCACAAAAACCCCAATTTCACTTAAAAGGTCATTTTTCCGAAAATCTAGCAAGCACATTTCGCCGTTTTTGTACAAAACATGATATTTAAATGAATGTAGCGGCCAATATATTTATTAAATATCTTAAATAAGTCATATAAACAATTTCCGGAATTTAATCTCATTAAATTCCAAAAACCCTAATATTCTAGTTTACAAAAATACCCTTTTTTAACAATTTCAAAGCAAAAATGCACAAACTACAATCTAGCTTAGATTTGCATGATCTAAAGCATTAAACCACACTTAATAAAGTTAATGAAGTCATGAAAAACCTAAACACATTTTTAACCTCACATATAATGCATTTTATAAAACCCTAGTTTACACAAAAGCTTAATTTGGACATTTTACATGTTACAATTGGCAATAAGTAACAAATTTAAGTTGCATAGCTTAAGATGCAAAAAAAGAACATCACACAACCATGAACACATGATCACAACCTAACTTGATCTCAAACTCTTTCCATTACAAACTAAATCCCAATTAGAATCGCATTTAAACTTAATAGACCTTGATGAAAGAAACTATCCAACAATTTAAATTTGGCTTGGGATTTATACCTCACAAAATCAAGAGACCAAGCTTGAAATCTAGCCTCCCAAAATGGCCTCCAAGCTCCTAGATCCATGCTTGCTTGGGCAAGAAATAATGGGTAAGGGTTCGATTTGGAAAAAGCTTTGAAATTGTATGGATTTTGAAGCTTTTTTGTGGATTTTTGAAGCAAAATAGTGTGGATTTTGGAGGGGGGGAAGGGCTGCTGCTGAATTCAGCCAGAAATGGGAGTGAGGAGAGAGAGGGAGGTAGAGAAAATGGGGGGGGGGGACAAAGTCAAGGTCAAAGCAAGTCAAAAGTCTAACTATTTTATCCATTTTCTATTCTTTTCTTTCATTTCCTTTCATTTGAAAATCAAGTGGGGAAAAAATAGGGTGGCTGCTGAATTCAGCCATGGGGAGGAGTAAGTGGGTGTGTGTGGGTGTGGGTACGGGTGTGGGGTGATGAAAAAATGATAAATACAATACCCCAAACATCCATTTACGCTAAAAAAAGCCTTTTTTCTTCAATAATTTCTAAACCGTTTTGGCAAATGTTTTCGTTCGAAAAACCACATGATAAAATTTTATTTAATGTTTTATGATGCACAAAATTTGTTTCAACTCATTCCAATTTGTAATTTTCCCTAATTAAATGTATTAGTGACGGCTTAAAATAATAATAAAATAATATTTTTTTCAGAAAATTTGAAATTTCACCAGCGGCTCAATAAACACCAAATAATAGCAATTACATAGCTAGAATATATATATTTAATTTTTATAATAAGATATTTGCATTTTGACTTTTTACAGAGAACCCCCTTATTTTACCGATTTTTTCGAAATTTCACCGAAACGATTTTCAAAACGTTACAACGCCTTGGCTAAGGTCAACAAACGCAGCACGAATACTAACTAGTATCTATCTGAAATGACGGAGGGCTACGCAGGTTTTTCAGAAAACCATGAGCGTAATGAACTTGATATCGTTGTAGAAACAAGTGATTTTGAAAAGGAGTGTTTTTTGAGGCTTTTCTAGTTTCGCTAAAGTGGTCGCTTCCGGTGAAGGGATCTCGGCTCTTTCCTCATCGAATAAGGTGCAGGGTATACATATATACCGCGGTGCAAAGCAAGAACTATAGAAGCAATCAAAAACTAAACCGCGAGTTTGTAGTATCTGCCAGTTTTGCTAAAGAGGTCACTCCCGGTGAAGGGATCTCGGCTCTTTCCTCATCGAATAAGGTGCATGGTATATCATATATACCGCTATGCAAAGCAAAACTGTAGCTACCCTTTTTATAAAATTTTGATTCTATAACATCTTTTAGGTTTCTTTTCTTTTATTAATCTCATTAATAAATCCCATCAATTATGCTTCCTAAGCATCATAGAAGAAACGAAAGCAGTAATATTTATATATCATCATATATATATATATAGTTCATTTGTCTCAGGCAGTAATATGATCTCATCACAGAACATTGCAGCAGAGGATAACAGATGAAATATTGGATATACTAGGATATCCATGTTTTATATCGAGCCTGTATAAAACACGGATTCCACGGTCGCGATGAATAGCCAAACCCATATCCCTAGACCCCTACGAGAGAGGCAAGCAACACTGCCAATTCTAGGGTTAGGAGACCCGGTCTCGATCCTCGAGATGGCCTCCCACTGGACCCTAGAACCCGGTTACTTGTGCTCCCCTCCTTCGGTCTACCTAATGCCGAAAAGTAAATAATATACAATGGTGACATCATCCTCAACCCGGAAGTGTCCTAATAAAAGAATATTACATACAATGAATTTTACATGAATGAAAATTAAAACCCTCATCTCACATAAAACCCCGGCTATTCAGAACACGACGATCCATTATTACATATCACAGCAACACATAATATCTCATATCATCAACGTAAGCAAGTATGAGTATCCCGATTGTCATTGATGTATAGCAACGAAGCCGGCGATACACCACATACTACGCTTACGGTCACAGAAAAGAAAGTGTAAAACTACAATATTTGGAATCCGCAAACTCTTTAGACATCGTAAACCCGAAAATCACATATTACGGATTTCATGCCTAACTATATGAATTCCACATATTGTATCACATTCCAGATAAATAGACAATGTTAAACTTTCCGATCAAATAAACAAACACCCAAGATTTCCCAAATAGCTCAACACTTGAGCGGAGTTCAAAAATCCCAGAACATTTCACAGCCCCAATGAACCAGCCGTAGAAGGGTCAAACCAACGCCTCACATGTGGCAACACTAAACTACCACAAATCCTAGGGCTCAGTGGCAGTTTTGATGGTCACATAATCGAGTTAAGGTTATGTTCTTCTAGAGGGTCCACAGATACGCTAGCATGATTTCCCGAAAGTTTTAAACTGAGGAAAAATCCAACACTTGAAAGTTTTCCGATTGTGGAAAAAGTGAGTTATTGATATTCGTTCGAACCTTTTAACACATTCTAAATTACCCGAAAAACTAAACGATGTTAAACTTTCCGATTGAATCAACGAATTCTTAAGATCTCCAGAAAACTCAACACTTGAATAATATTAAAAATTCCCAGAAGCATTACCTAGAAATATCTATCCCTGATACCCAAGTACGGCCGCGGAACCGCCGCGTAAAGCTAGGTATTGCCGCGGTTCCGCGGCGACTTGAAGGAATAAGGGGTTCGTATTTCACAGTTATCTATAGAATCACCTGCTTATTTTTTTGAGTATTTTTAATACGGAAAAACCAACTTTTTAAAAAATTTCCAGAGAGGGGGTCAAATATGACGTTTCGTGGTCCGATCGGACTTTTAACTTCGTCTACACGTCGCCTAATACTCTAGCTAGGCTCTGATACCACTGTAGGATTAGGATAGCACCATGTGAAGGTTTTGGCAAGTATCAAACATGTTACTTTAAAATTTTTGGGGTGCTAAACAAACCCTAACCAAGATCTTAATTAGAGGATTATGGTAAACATAGCATGTAAACAACTTTACATCTAAGAGAGAGGGATTACAACCTTTGTAGTCCATTCCTTCGCTTCATAAGCTCCGAGTAGTAGTCCCTTCGCCGCGATCCATGAACTTCCGGACTCTAGAGAGGCTCCACAAGCCGAATGATCCATGCTTGCTTGAAGTCTTTCTTTTCGAATATGATCTACCTTGAAGAATCTTTATCCCAAGCTTACACTTCACTAAACAACTTATTAGAGAAGTGAACACCCTAATCTAAGTGGCTAGAACAGATGAGGATGATGAAGTAGGAATTATGCTCTTTTTTATTTTCAATTTCTCACCATTTATCATCGCAAATACAAAAGCCAGTGAAGCTTTTTTCAAGAGAAATGACGAAGAAGAAGAAGATAATCCTTTTGTGATGAATAATGAATTATTGTTATGGTTACAAAACCAACCATGGGTTAAGAATGGACGCTTAACCCTTGTAGAGAATAAACTAGGGTAAAGGGTTTGAGTTGGGTTAAGAAAATATCTACACAAAATATCTAAGCTAAAAACAAAAGAAAGCTTCATGAAAAAACTAACCCAAAAGCTAACCCAAATCAAACCCTAACTTGTTTAATCTCCACAAATCATGTTGCATTTGTAATCATAACTTGTTACAATATTATATATCACATATATAATATATTTTTGTAACAAAAGAAAATAATACAATTAACATATATCGTATATATATCAATGTATTATCCGGTGAGAAAATGAATCAATAAAGCGAGCTTATATCAGTTAATGTAATGTAATATATCACATATATAATATATACATTAAATTATCGAATCAACACTTGATCCGACAATCTGGCTATATCGCATATAACCGACTAATATAACATGTATCGATTCATCGAATCAACACTTGATCCGATGACCCGGCTATATCACATATACCCGGCCGATATCATATATTGCGAGAATAGAATACGGTATCTCATATCGTATTATTCTCGGTCCCGCACATATCACATATGTGCTCCTACTCCGTTCTGCCTGAGCCAGGAAACCTCTGTGTAGGACTCTAAAGAATCGTCAATACACCGGCAGTAGGTGATGATCATATCAAATACCCACAAGCTGCAAGCGGTCAGCCGAATGTAACAGCCACCTAGGTATTGAACGATCAGAAGATCAACAAGAAAGCTTGTACATTCTCCTGTGAATCCAATCAGTAACACTACCGTACAGTTCGGTCACTTCGTCTGATATGTCGCATATTAAGTCTAGGGGTGGTAAACGTCAGACCCCAGTAACCGATAAGTCGTGTCGATGTGAGGCTCATAACAGGTCGAGAAACTACTGGTAACACTTACCAGTAGCACTCTATATCAGCCCTGGCCAGGGACTTCCAGTTATAGCTAATCGAATACAACATAACATCAACTCCCTATACCGGGAGAGACGAAACCCCTCCTATCGCTCATTGCCTCCATGTGATTCGGGACTGTATCCAAAAGCCACCGTTTTGCACGCCCTCTTGGACGTGGTAAGGTGAAAATCAAAACACAGTGGGAATCACATAAGACTCTATGACGATCTCAGGTCTACAGACTAACCTGTACCAGTGTCACCGGAGAACTGCTCTCTGACGATTGGTATAAATCCATCTAGGAGTTCTCGGTGAGTCCGTTCAGTGTACCCAGTCTCCACTGAGCACCCGTACACCATCTCTGATGTCAAACACCAATGGATATGGGATCATCTATCGCCCATCATATGGGTCAAGATGCGTATACGCTAGTCTACTCTGGTGTATCGATGCCCTGTCTCGATACACCCTCGACTAGGAACAGTTATAGGATGTACTCGTTGACTATCCTGGCCCTACTAGTATGATCTCATCATAGTCCCAGTAGTCAAGCACATATCCTAAGGGCTTTATCAACATGTGAGAGCAAGACAGTAAACTAATACAAGTCAACATGTTAAGATAAAGTGAAACCAAATAGCATACTATCATGTCGAGCAAGAAATTCCTCTCTATATATATCCAAGCATCCACTATAATATACATCACATGTACAACAATGGCCTCTAGGGCATATATAACTAACACTTTAGCCCACGTAACATCTTTTATATATGGGATCCTGTTCCGGTATCTCATACCCAGGACGTAGAGTGTACTGAGAAACAGTTCACGGTAATAAACAAACCTGAAGAAGATGTATCAACTTGCACATTCCTCGATTGGGTGGCATGGGAATCCTGGTATTCCCCAATTTCCTACTTGGACTCATAACAATTATAAGATAGAGCGGAACCAACGTTCTCCAGCTCAGTATAATAAGCAGGTTCGGTCAATACATCCATATTATTATCTTGATTAAGGCAAGTCACGGTCGCTACCAGGAAAGAGAGGGAATAAAACACTCAGCGTATGTTCTTACAAGATCAGATTGGTTATTATTTTATCTAATCGGGATGGCTCCCACTGTTTTAATCAAATATTCCTTCAAACCCTAAAAGGTAAGACTAGCTGGGATTAATTATACCTTACAAGTTCGCCAATCTTTCGGTCAAGCCAGTGTCGGTACTTTGAAGGAGGTTCCCCGTGCTTTCGCACAGACCTAATTAAAATAAACCTCGTTTTCCCAGGGGCGTAACCCTATTAAAACCTTTCTAGACACCTACTTTGATCGGCTAATTGTAATGTGTAAAACTCTCCCAGGAGTAACTCTTACTTGCAGTGGGTATCGGGATCCAACTATCTCATAGAAGGTATGCAATCTCATTGCAAATTTCAACACTTGAAATTCCCGATAATATTTTGCCTCAAGCGATCTATGACTTTGACAAGGTCAACAAACCATAAATCGCAAGTCAAGTTCAACCCGTTCATTTCATGATTGAATTAAATCCACTCGCACGACCTTTGACAAAGTCAACAAGGCCGCACGAATACCCTAATCCAATCGCATCTCATGCTGCAGATAAGCACTAGTAGCTACCGCACACTACGCCTTGATAAGATCAACAAATGCAGCACGAATACTAAGTAGTACTTATCTCAAATGACGGAGGGCTACGACAGGTTTTTAAGAAAACCTTTTGCGTAATGTACTTGATATCATTGTAGAAACTAGTGATTTTGAAAAGGAGTCTTTTTGAGGATTTTGCTAGTTTTGCTAAAGAGGTCACTCCCGGTGAAGGGATCTCGGCTCTTTCCTTATCGAATAAGGTGTTGGATATTCTATAAGGAATACCACTATGCAAAACAAGAACTAGAGAAGCAATCCAAAAACAAAACCGAGTGGGTTGTAGCATCTGCTAGCTTTTTGCTAAAGAGGTCACTCCTGGTGAAGGGATCTCGGCTCTTTTCTCATCGAATGAGGTGCTGGATATTCTTATTCTTGAATACCACTATGCAAAGCAAAAACTAGAGCTACCTTTTTTGAAAATTTTATTCTACAACATCTTTAGGTTTCTTACTTTTCATTAATCTCATTAATGAAGTCCCATCAATTATGCTTCCAAAGCATCACAGAAGAAACGAAAATAAAACGTACGCTTATGCCATCCGCATTCTCCATAGTGTCCTGTTATGCACCATCAGGTTACTTAACTAACGACATAGCGAGGCGGGACTAGCGTGGGAGAAAAACATAAGCAACGTTTATTATATATCGTATATATAATAACTACATTCGTCTCATTATATAAAGTGATCACATCATAGAATATCAGCAGCAGAAGTCCACATATGAAATATTGGATATACTAGGAATTCCTTGTTTTAAATTAAGCCAGTAAAAAGACGGATTTCGCGGTCGTGATGAATAGCCAAACCCACATCCCAGACCCCTACGAGAGTGGCAAGCAACCCTACCAATTCTAGAGTTAGGAGACCCGGTCTCGACTCCTCGAGATGGTCTCCCACTGGACCCTAGAACCCGGTTACTTGTGCTCCCCTCCTTGGGTCTATCCTAATGCGGAAAAGTAAATACTATACATCAATGGTGACATCATCCTCAACTCGGAAGTGCCCCAATAAAAGAATATTACATATAAGTTTTTACATGAATGAAAATGAAAAAATCTCATCTCACATAAAACCCCCCGACTATTCAAACACGACGATCCAATATAATATATCCCAGCAACACATAACATCACATATCATCAACGTAAGTAAATATGCATATCCCAATTGTCGTTTACATATAGCAATGAAACCGGCGATACACCATATATTACACTTATGGTCGCAGAAAAGAAAATGTCAAACTACAACATTTGGAATCGACAACCACCTTAGACATCATAAACCCGAAATATCACATATTTCGGATTTCATACCTAACATTGTAAATCTTACATTTGGGTCTCACTCATGAAAACACCTTATCAAAAGAAATTGGGTAATTCAACAAGATTCCCGATTCCTTCCGAGACCGAAATATTAAATTTACAAGCAGCTAATCAATATTCACAAAACTAATTAGTGTAGATTCCAAATATTGTATCACATCACAGAAAGCTAGACAATATTAAACAGTTCGATCGAATCAACAAATACCCAAAATTTCCCAGAAAGCTCAACACTTGAGCACTGTTAAGAAATACCCAAAACATGCCACAGTACTTATGGACCAACCGTAGAAGGGCCGACCCACGCCTCACTCATGGCGCCGCGGAACTGCCGCAAACCCTAGGGCTTAGCCGCGGTTCCATGGTGAAAAAGTCGAGTTTGGGTATCGTTCTTCTAGAGGGTCCATAGAATCACTTGCATGATTTTTGAATATTTTTAACTTGGAAAAAATCCAACCTTTGGAAAATTTCCATAGAGGGGTGAAAGTTGGGTTTTTGATATTCGTTTGAACTTTTCAACGTCGTCAAAAGTACCCGAAACGATATTAGAATTACGACTACGAAGCACTCCGAATTGCCTTTACATAAAGATAACATCACATGCAATCTCAGTAAAATCAAGCTACAAATGAAACACCAAACCCCAGAGACCAGAGCACCAGACAAAAACGAGGCCAGAACAGCATGGGAAAACCGGCCAGGCCAGTCCATTTCAACATTTCACCGGGTCAAAACCGGTGAACATGCCTCATTTTTCTCTGGTGCTCATGTTACATCTCATGCAACATTCTGCAGCTGCTTAAAAATTTTTTAGAGGACTTAAAAATTTCGACAGAAACTAGGGTTTTGTTTCGAGGTTTCGGAGTTGTTTCGGTTTCATAATTCTACTAATATCGTATAATTCTCTAGCTTGGCTCTGATACCACTGTTGGGTTCCCTAGCACGGCCACTGGGTTTCGAGAGGCATCGACCATGACGTTTTCAAAAATTTGGCACGCTAAAGAACCCAAGACAAGATCTTAACTAGAGAATTAGATGTAATGCTAGAATGTAAACATCTTTACATCTAAGTGAACAAGGAATATGTCACGACCCGAAATGGCACGTGACTGGCACTTGAATCATATGAAGTCTATAGGACCCCATCTAATTCAAGTAAGCCAAAAATCCCAGAAATCTAAACTATTTTAAAGAAGAAGTGAAGAAAAATTATTTTAAAGCAAGTGGTTTTAATAACATAAGCCGAAGTATGCATTTTTAAAATCTCGAGTCTTTTCTGAAAATTTCGGCAGAGTTTCCTTTGTAAATATTGGCCCCAAACGGGTACAACATGCATAATATGTAATAAGGCATCCCCAAGCGGGAGCTAGCTCTTCGCCAATTGGCGGTCACATCCACGCAAGTAATATAATATACAATGCCGAAGGGCGAGGATCAAAACTCAAAAGGAAACTCAATATTATCAAGAAAACCATAATAATACAAGCGCGATTCTAAGGTCGAAAGAATTTACAACTGGTCTTCTAAGTCTAATAATATACAAGTTTGGTTGATGGAGTTTACCAGATACAACTGAAATAAAATAAAAGGTACAATGGTGGTCACAATGCGAGTGAACCCATCTACCAAAGCAATCACCCGGAAAGAAGCAGTGTGCCAGCAAAGCCGCAAAGGAAACCTGTACGGTAAAACTTGCAAGAAACTGTGACACAACGGGGGTGAGTTGCCAACTCGTGAGTAGAAAATATCATAGAGCAGAAATCGTATGTATGACTCAATCCTAGGTCATACGATCAGTAATATCCGCAAATAATATGGCCTGAAGCAAGATAAAATGGTAAGGGTAAACATCTATACATAAGTGTAATACCAAGTGCTCGTGTCAGTGCCTCAGATAGCAACATATCATAAATATGAGGTATGGATGCAATATAATGAAAACAGAATACATCTAATGAGAATACTGTTTTCTTACCTCAGCGAGATATCTGTATAAATAAATCGAGGTATCATCAATGAAATCAATAGGAAATCAGTGTCTAGCATCAACACAAAATATATAAATCCCAATATCTCAATATCTAAGGCTCCGGCTATCCGGACTGACCTGTATCCTCGAATCTCAATATCTAGGGCTTCGGCTATCCGGACTGGCCCAAATAATCTAATCTCAATATTTAGGGCTCCGGCTATCCGGACTGGCCCATACTTCGATCGGTATCCTCCGGATAACCGTCGAGTCACAATAAAATCACCGGTCGGTAGTGCTCCCCTGCCAGGCTCAACGCCATCATCTACGGCCATCTTGCCCCGGGGTACCGCACCGGGTCCACCATGCACCCACAGACGGTTCCTCCTCCTCCTCGAATCGGGTGTATGATATCGCTCAAGAGCCGAGAAAACTCATGGTGGACATATCTCAAATCATATCATGAGAAAACCGTAATTTTATCTTTAGAAATGATAATCAGTTTATAAAATCCTTGCGGTTTCTCCAAATCCATAAATCTCATGGAAATCCGAAATCTCAAAATAAAGGGTCAATAACAGTGAATAATAGGCTCCGGCAAATCCGGACTGGCCCAAAATATCGCATGGTAAATGAATATATAAATATGCATGGAATATCATAGTAATAAATGCAACATCTAAATTAGCATTTAAATGCATGCGCACTAGTATTATGTCGAAACTATCAGCTAGCAAGCGATAACAACGAACTAATATTCTCTAAAGTGTACGTGACATGGAAATTACCGATGATGATGTGTGTGAGCTGTTAGTTATATGTATGCCCTAGAGGCCATTACTGTACATTGGATGTATATTGTAGTGGATGCTGGGACATATATAGGTAGGACTTTCTTGCTCGACATGATAGTACGCTATCTGGTTGCTCTTTATCTTAACGTGTATACTTTCTGTCTCTCTGTTACATGTTGATAAAGCCCTTAGGATGTGTACTCGACTTCCAGGACTGTGATGCAGATCATACTAGTGGGGCCTAGGTAGTCAATGAGTACATCCTTCATTGTTCCTAGTCGAGGGAATATCGAGACGGGGCATCGATATTCCAGAGTAGACTAGCGTGTATTTTCTCGACCCATGTGATGGGCGATGGATGATCCCATATCCATTGGTGTTTGACATCAGAGATGGTATACGGGTGCTCAGTGGAGACTGGATACACTGAACGGACTCGCCGAGAACTCCCAGATGGTATTATACCTCACGTCAGATGGCAGTTCTCTGGTGACACTGGTACAGCTTAGTCTGTTGACCCGAGATCGTCATAGAGTCTTGTGTGTCTCCCACTGTGCTTTGATTTCCACCCTACCACGGCTCTACTGAGGCGTGCAAACAGGTGGTTTTTGGGTACAGTCCCGATTCACATGGAGGCAATGAGCGATAGGAGGGGATTCGTCTCTCCCGGTATTGGGGGTTGATGTTGCGCAATGCACGACTGGCCACAACAGGAAATCCCTGGCCAGGGTTGCAGTGATATACTGGTAAGAATTATCAGTAGTTTCACGAATGTTATGGACCTCAAGTCGGCATGACTTATCGAGCTACTGGGGTCTGACGTTTACCACCCCTAGGCGAGATATGCGACATATCAGACGAACAGACCGGACTGTACGGTAAGTGTTACTGGTTGGATTCATAGGAGTGTGAGCGGGCTTGCTCGTCGATCTTCTGATCGCTCAATACCCGGGTGGCCGTTACGTTTAGCAGACCGCTTGCGGCTTGTGGGTGCTTGATATGATCATCATCCGCTACCGGCGTATTGACGAGTCTTTGGAGTCCTACACAGAGTTTTCCTGGATCAAGCGAAACGAAATAGGAGCGCATATGAGATATGTGCGGGACCGAGAATAATGCGTGTATGTGATACCATATTTCATTCTCGCGATGAATGTGTTGAATGGT
Source organism: Agapanthus africanus (assembly GCA_030015575.1). Taxonomy (NCBI): domain Eukaryota; kingdom Viridiplantae; phylum Streptophyta; class Magnoliopsida; order Asparagales; family Amaryllidaceae; genus Agapanthus; species Agapanthus africanus. The sequence continues at coordinate 246,162,461 of CM057343.1, read as the reverse complement.
TGTATGCGATATAACCTAGTTATCGAATCAAGGATTGATTCGATAAGCCGATACATTGGATACTAGCCGGTCATATGCGATATGACCGGATCATTGAATCAAGTGTTGATTTAATGATTTAATATATAATTATATATATTTGATATATTACTTTGCATTAACTAGTATTGGTTCACTTTAAATGGATTTACTCACTTGGTTTGTGCACATTGTATATGTGATATATTTTGTGCACATGATTGTATCATGTTTGATGATACATGCAAGCTAGGGTTAGTGTAAAGAATTAGACCATGGTTAAGTTTATGATTAGGGTTTTCTTTTTATTTACTTATTCATTTATTTATTCTTTTTGTTTATTTTGGAAAAAGGAAATGATAAAGAAAATAGAATGGTGGCTTGATTTGTTTGTAGTTGAAGTTTCTTGAAACTTTGACTAAGTCACCATTCTTGTCTTATCCTTAACCCTAACCATTCAAGTTAACCATGGTCCATTCTCTACAACTAACCAAGGGTTAGTAAATGATAAGTATTGATTTATTTATCATTTACAAAAGACTTATCATAATTCTTTATCATCTTCTTCTTCATCTTCAACTTGAAGAAAGCTTGCACCATCAATGGCAACTAGCCAAAATGAGTGAGAAATCCAAATCTAAAGTCTACCCACTTCCTATTTCTTCATCCTCTACCTCTTGCCAAGTTGTATAGGGTGTTTCCTTCACAAGTTTTCAAGGCTTGGTGAAGTTGGAGCTTGTTCTTGTGATGCCTCGACGTAGATCATCTTCGGCATCGAACCGACGATCAAGCCCGCCCATTCTTCGATGATGCCAATGCTAGAGTCAAGGGTTCGATTTGGACAGCGGAGGGAGATCATCGCGGAGCTTAGGAAGTGGTGGACCGGATCTACAAAGGTTGTAGTCACTTTCCCTTAGCATTTAATTCGATTACATGCTTGCTTCGCCTATATATCTAGTTAACGATCCGTATTAGGGTTTGTAGGCACCCGTAAAATTTGATTTGTGCATGTTTGATCACTTGTGAGACTTCATTAGTGTGCCTAGGAACCCTACAGTGGTATCAGAGCCTAGCTAGAGCCTTAGGCGAAGTCCTGACGGAGTTAGAAGTCCGATCGACCCAAAACCCCGACTTTAAAAATGCTCTCTGGACATTTCTGTAAAATGTGGATTTTTGTAGATTAAAAATATTCAGAAAAATCAGCAGGAAGATCTAAGGGTTACTGTAAAATTCGAGGGCTTGATTCTATAAAGGCGCCGCGGATCCGCGGCATGAGCATGCTCATGCGGCGGTTCCGCCGTCATTTTGTCGTTTTGTGCATCCAATTTTGCACAGTAATTCTTAGTTGTCTGTGCTGGCTTTCCTGTGGATTTTTAATAATTTTTCCAGAGTTTTATTTTCTGGGTTGTATTGGGAACTCAGTGTATCGATCGGATTGTCTAATTTTGTCAGTGTGTTTTTCCGGGTATTTTAGAATATGTTAAAAAGTTCGACCGGATATAAATACCCACTTTTTCCCCTGCCGGGAAATTTCCAATTGTTGGATTTTTCCGTAGTTTAACGATGTTCTAAGTAGTGCAAGTAACGCGATGGACCCTCTAGAAGACAACAAAGCTTAACTCGATTATGTGACCGTCTTGAACTGCTCTTTGAACTTTCGGGTTTGGGGCAGTATGGCGTGTTGGAGATATTGCCATCAGAGTCAATTATTGGATCACAGGCACGTGATTGCGATGATTGAGGGAGGACCTATCCCGGTAAGACAGTCTTACTCGAGATGATAGTATGCTATCTGGTTTACCTTTATCATCGTGTACTGCTTTAGGTGACCTGATGTTAGTGTATATGCCCTAGAGGCCATTACTGTATCATACTGGTTTGTATATTACTTAATGGATGCTTGGGATATTCACCTTGTATATACAATCTTGCTCAAAATAGTAGTATGCTACTTGGTTTGTTTCTACTTCAATGTGTACATGTGTTTATTTTTGTATATCGCCTATACACATTAGTAGAGCCCTTAGGATCTTTGCTTGATTACCAGCGATGTGATGGCCGTCACACTAGTGGGGCTGGGTAATCTATAAGCACATCCTTATGCAGGTCCCTGGTCGCAGGACTATCGAGACAGGGCATCGATACTCCGGAGTAGACCAGCGCATGCGCTTCTCATCCCAGTGTGGGAGACGGTCTGTCCCACAGCCGTCAGTACGTCGTACTTGAGATAGTATGCGGGTGCTCGTTAGGTTACGGGTACACTGGACAGGACTCGTCGGGAACTGACTAGTTGGTATTATACCTATCGTCAGTTATCAGTTCCCAGGTGACATGAGTACAGCTTAGTCCGCTGACTTGACACTGTCACTCCGCCTCGAGTGTGTTCCCACTGTACTTTGATCACTACCCTACCACGGCTCAAAGGAGTCGTGCAAACAGGTAGTGGTTGGGTGCAGTCCCGAAGCACTTGGAGGCAGTGACGGTTAGACAGGATTCGTCTCTCCCGGTATTGGGGGTTGACATCGCGCTGTGTCTAGGAGAGCCATTACACGAGTAGTCCCTGGCCAGGGCAAACGAGATATACTGGTAGGTTTCCAGTGTTATCTCAGGGTGTTTTGGGCTTCGCTCCGGCACGACTTGTACCGCTATTGGGGGACTGACGTTTACCGCCCCCTAGGCCCGCCATGCGATGTATCAGACGAACAGACCGGACTGTACGGAGAATGTCACACTCAGGCTCAGTAGGAGTTCAGATGGGTTTCGCCTCGTCAGTCTTCTTGTCGGCATTACCTGGGGACCGTTACGCACAGCTAGTGCCGCTTGCGGTCTGTGGTTAAACCCACTGCCAGCGTAGTGTCGAGTCTTTAGAGTCCCACACAGAAAGCTTTTCGCCTTTAAGCAAAAGAGTAGAGGTCGCATGGTATTGCGACAGGTCGCATGGTTTTGCGACAGAGTTCGGTCACATCCGTGCACTTGTGCACGTACAGTGTCCGGACAGTTTACACTAGCGGGCTTTGGTTTAAGCCAGATCCTAGTGTACCTTATGGGATTGGATTTATCCAGTTTGCATTCGTGTTCCTCGGAACGCGGATGCGGGTGTGTATGCACAGTTGACAGGGAGGCACAGACAGCGGATTCTCATTAGGGTTGTTGACAGTTGACCGTTGACTTTTTGACTTTTTGCTCAACCCTAATGAGAATATGATATGTGATTAACTATTATATTAATTAAGTATTATGGTGATATGGTTGTTGACTTGTTGACTTTTGTTGACTTGTTGACTTTGTTGACTTGTTGACTTTTGTTGACTTGTTGACCGGTTGACTAGGCTTGACTAGTTGACCATCATGATAACCATGGTTATCATTTCATGCCAAAGACTTTTTCTTGCTTGCTCATTTGAGTAAAATGAGTGCATGACATGATAAGGTTATGGTTGCTTCTAACCATCACATAAGACTTTTTTGATATGATGAGTTATGATCACTTTGGATTATGAGAGGGTGAAAGACAAAAGAGTTGCTCATTCTTTCTTGCTCATTCTCTCTCTTGTTCTTGAGCTCTCCTCTTGCTCTCACCCTCAACCTCTTGCTCCCTCTCTTGATCTATGGTTCTCTTGTCTCATGAGTTGAGAATCAAGAACCATAGATAAAATCCCATTCTATTTCCTCTCTACTCATTCTAGTTCACTAGGTTTAGCAAACCAAGTGAACTAGTTTCTTCAAAGAACGAAGAAGGAGCTAAAGGTTGGAGCTTTCAAGTGGATCTATCTTCGGCGTACGGAGACAACGAGAAGGAGCCATCGAACCACCATCGGAGCTTGAAGAGAAGGAGTTCAAGTTTAGGTATAACCATCTTCATCCGAGTAGCTAAATATCTTTAGCTTAGTATGCTAGTTTTAGTTTAGGTAAAGATCCCGACCTAGCTTAGTCCATGTTGCCTCTTGCGTTAAAATTTTGATTTTATACCGTTTCCGCCTCCCCGTAAGAACCGGGGGTCGCAACGTGGACTTACAGTGGTATCAGAGCCTAACTAAACTTAAACTAGCTTGGTAGTAAAGTGTAACGAAGTTCGGAACCGAAAAAAAAAATCCAAAAACCTAACTTTTACAAAACCTGAGTTTCTGTTGAAATTTTTTCTGGTCAAAATGAAAAACTTTACACTTGTAAATTCGGCTCAGGGTTTTGTGTGAACACCCAAGAAAAACGATACAGTAATTCGTCCAAACCGCCGCCCTTCCGCCGCGCGAGCTAGGCATCCGCCGCGGAAGCGCCGCGCTTTGTCGTCTTCTGTGCATCGTTTTTCGTGCAGTGTGTGTCTGTGTTGGTTTTGGGATTTTTGAAATATATTATATGTGCCCAGATTTTCCAGAAAAGAAATTTCCTTTTGGGGTCCTATAATTCCGTATTTTTCCGAACTTCACTGCATTTTGACTATGATGGTTATATCTGTGATGTTTGCATGTATTGAACGTCGGCTAATCGCTATAAGTCGATTGGTCGGGGTTATACATGATCTGTAATGTGCTGGAATGTGTATATAAATATGTTGGATTGTCGCGGGTGAATAGCCGGGGGTTGTGAGACGAGAGTTTTCTTTTCTTGCAATTCATGTAAATTTGTAAATTGATGTAATAATTATTTGTATGGCCGCACAACCGGGAAGGGGTTGTAGCCGTCATTGTATAATTTCTTTTTACTGTTTTTGCTCCTAGGATAGACCCATAGAGGGGTGCACAAACTACCGGGTATGCCGAAGTGTCGAGTGGCCTACTCATGGAGATGAGGGAGGTTGCTACGCTTCGGGTACTTGGCGGGTAGTTTGCCGCACCCGTAGGGGTCTTGGGTGGGGTTTTGGCTATTCACCGCGACCGTGTTATCTGTTTTTGTTACAGGCTCGTACAAATTACAGATTGCTAGTATATCCAATGTATTTATCTGTGATTTGAAATGTTTATCATTGCAGTATATCTATATATGATATTATTTAGGCGTTGCTTATGTTTTACAGACGCGCTAGCCCAGCCCCCGCTCTGTCGTTAGTTAAGTAACCTAACGGGTAATGACGGGGCCCCGTGGCGAATGCGAATGGCATAAGCGTACGTCATATTTTGGTTGTTTTCTGCAATGGTAGGATTATATGATGGGATGCATTAAAAGAACTAATGCAAGAATATCACGCATTAAAAGAACTAATGCAAGATAATAAACCAAGTTAAAGTCGTTGGAACACTTTCGAAAAACCACTCGGTTCTTTTCAAAACAAACTTTTAAAATACGGAGTTTGAGCCACTCCATTTAAAAGCTATCTCGTTCCATCGACCAAATCAAGTTCACTACGTTCACGGTTTTGCCAAAACCATCCGTAGCCCTCCATCATTTCAGTTAAATATTCGGTAGTATTCAAGCTATGTATTTTGACCTCACGCCAAGGCATAGTGATTGGTAGCTGCCGGATATTTATCTGTTGCATAGATAGAATGCGTTGGTTTGAGACAGTCGTACTGCCATTTTGGCCTACGTCAAGGGTATGTACGGGTGGGTTCAAATTAACCTGGATAATGATGGGACGAACTTGACATGTGACTTATGACATTTTGACCTCACGCCAAGGTCATAAGAGCATGGGGCAAAAATCCACATCGGGAGTTTCATAAGTACTGAAACTTGCTAGATTTGCATACCATTTGGAGTGTGATGATTCTGGTAGGATTCCTTCAGTTTCGTCACGCGATGATATTTGGATCCCGATCCTACTGTGAGTATATGCTACTCCTCGGGAAATTTTTCACTTAACGATCAATGCTATAAACCTAGTAGGTGCCTAGAAAGGTGTTAGCGGGGCTACGCCCCCAGGGAAAAGAGGTTCTTTAATTAAGGAACTTCGCGAAAGCGTTGGAAAACCTCCCTCGAAGTACCGACACCGGCCTGGCTGAACGGTTAAGCAAGTATTGTACGGTGGGATTGATCCTGACTAATTCTTCCTTTATGGTTTGAGGAGGGATTCGAGAAACAGTGGGAGCCATCCTGTTTAGACAAACTAAAAACCACTCTAAACTTGCAAGAGCATCATGCTGAGTGTTTCTTCTTCTCTCTCCTAATTGCAGCGACCAATCAACATGACTGGACTTAAGTTACTCCTAGATAAAAACAAACTGACAGGGCCAAACTACAAAGATTGGCTCAGGAATGTCAAGATAGCAATCACTTATGACAAGCTGGGGTATCTTCTTACCACCAAAGCTCCCCCTGTCCCTGGTCCAACTTCCAGTGTCGCGGATAAGGAAATCCGCAAGACTTGGGAGATTGATAGCGCCAAGGCCAAGTGCCTCCTGCTTGCCTCAATGGACAACGAACATCAGAGGAGGCATGAGAATATGGACATGGAGTCCATATTGCTCCATACAAAAGAACTGTATGGAGAGCAATCACGTATCGCAAGATACGAAGCGTCGAAAAAGTTATTTTCGACAAGAATGGCCGTCGGATCATCAGTAGCCGAGCACGTGCTAAAGATGATCGGCTTCATTGAGGAGCTTGCTGACCTAGGGATCACATTGGAGAGTGAGCTATATACGGATATAGTTCTCCAGTCCCTTCCTTCCACTTACGCCCAGTTTATACTGAACTTCAACTTACAAGAAAAAGAGGTTGAACTTTCAGAGCTCCTCAACATGCTGAGGAGCGCAGAGGGCACCCTACAGAGAAGTAGGGATACATCCACTTTGTTTGTAGGAGGATCATCTTCTTCTAGGTCCAAGGAGAAAGCCAAGGGAAAGAAGAAGAAGGCCCCCGCCAAACCAAGGGGCGGTGTTAGTAAAGTGGATACGAAGGGAAAAGGAAAAGCAACAAAGATAGCGGGGAAGCTTGTGGATAAGGAAGAATGCTTCTATTGTCATAAGAAAGGACACTGGAAGAATGATTGCAGGGCCTGGAAGGCCAGAACACAGGAATTGAAGCAGGTTGCAGCTTCAGCTTCAGGTGTGTATGTTATTGAAAACTGTCTTTCAATAAACTCTACTTCCTGGGTATTGGATACCGGATCAGGATCTCATATCTGTAATTCTTTGCAGGCGTTGAGAAACCGTAGGGTTTTGAAGGCAGGTGACATGACCCTCAGAGTTGCAAACGGAGCTAGCATGGATGCTAAAGCCGTGGGGGACTATCACCTGGGAATGTCAGATGGACATGTTTTGGTTTTGCGTAATTGCTTTTTTGTACCCAACGCAACTTGTAATATCATTTCTGTATCTTTAGTTTCTAAAGAAGGTTATGAATTTGCATTTGTAAGTAATGTTGTAAACATTCACCTTAATCAAGTTTTGATTGGGTCAGGTACATTGAGTAATGGTATATACGTGTTAAACCAACCGCAGATTTTTAATGTCCAGAATACACACAAAAGAAAGTCTCCAGAAATAAATCAGACTTTCTTATGGCATTGTAGATTGGGTCACATCAATGAGAGAAGGTTGACTAAGTTACATACAGAAGGATATTTGAATGCGTTCGAATATCAATCGTATGCCACTTGTCAATCTTGTCTCAAAGGAAAGATGGCAAAGACTCCGTTTACTGGACAAGGAGTAAGAGCGAGCGAGCTCTTGGGACTCGTACACAGTGACGTGTGCGGTCCAATGTCTACACATGCCCGAAGCGGACATTCTTACTTCATTACTTTTACGGATGACTTCTCAAGGTACGGTTATGTCTTCTTAATGAAACATAAGTCCGAGGCCTTTGGAAAATTCCAGGAGTATAAGAATGAAGTAGAGAAACAGACCGGCAAAATTATTAAGATTCTAAGATCGGATCGAGGTGGAGAATACTTAAGTGCCGAGTTCCTGGACTATTTAAAAGAGAACGGAATTCTCTCTCAGCTTACTCCTCCATACACCCCGCAACATAATGGTGTATCGGAGAGACGGAACCGCACCCTATTGGATATGGTGCGGTCCATGATGAGTAACGCTGAGTTACCGCGATCGTTCTGGGGGTATGCGCTAGAATCAGCTGCATACCTTTTGAACCGAGTTCCGACTAAGACTGTGCCTACCACCCCATATGAAATGTGGAGTGGGAAGAAACCCTATCTTCAATATCTGAAGATCTGGGGATGTCCAGCTTTTGTCAAAACGCAGCATGCGGACAAACTCGAGGCACGCTCAGTACTGTGCAAGTTTGTGGGATACCCAAAGAACACCAGGGGCTATCTTTTCTACTACGCAGAGGAACAAAAAGTCCTTGTTTCTCGTAATGCCCACTTTCTAGAACACCAGTTCTTGGAAAAGGAAATTAGTGGGAGCGCAGTAGAACTGGAAGAAATTCCAGAACCACAGACTATTACTGAAAGGTTAGTGGAACCAGAGGGTTCAACAGAACAGGACATTCCTACGCCGCTCCGCAGGAGTAGTAGGCAGTCTCATCCGCCCGAGAGATACTGCGGTTTTCTCATAGACGGGGATAGAGAGGATTGCATCATAGATTATGATGAGCCTACTAGCTTCCAGCAGGCCGTTCAGAGCGTTGACTCAGTGAAATGGCTGGATGCAATGCGGACCGAAATGGAGTCCATGTACACCAACAAGGTATGGACGTTGGACATTGCTCCAGACGGGGTAAAACCCGTAGGATGCAAGTGGATCTTCAAAAGGAAGATTGGTGTAGATGGACAGGTTGAGACCTATAAAGCTAGGCTGGTAGCAAAGGGTTTTCGTCAAAGACCTGGCTTGGACTACGACGAAACCTTTTCTCCAGTAGCCATGCTGAAATCCATTCGGATCCTTCTTGCCATTGCTGCCTTCCACGATTATGAGATCTGGCAAATGGACGTAAAGACAGCTTTTCTAAATGGAAATTTAGAGGAGTGTGTCTATATGGACCAGCCGGAGGGTTTCATTCAGAGTGGGAGCAGCGGAAAGGTGTGCAAGTTGCTTAAGTCCATCTATGGACTAAAGCAGGCGTCGCGGAGTTGGAACATCTGCTTTGATGAGACGGTCAAGGAATTTGGCTTTATCAAAAATCCAGATGAACCATGTATCTATAGTAGATTTGTAGCGAGAACTGTAGTATTCCTCGTTTTATACGTGGATGACATTCTCTTAATAGGAAATGACATTCCTATGCTACAATCTGTCAAGGGGTTCTTGTCACACAGGTTCTCCATGAAAGACCTGGGTGATGCCTCATACATTCTGGGTATCCGGATCTACCGTGACAGATCCAAGAGGATATTAGGACTTTCTCAGTCCAGGTACATCGACACCATACTGAAGAGATTCAGTATGGAAGATTCCAAGCGCGGTAACCTACCGGCTTGTCACGGGATCACCCTCTCTAAAGAGATGTCTCCCAAGACTGATTTGGAGAGGGATCGCATGTCTATTATACCCTACGCTTCTGCGGTAGGCTCTATAATGTATGCGATGTTGTGTACCAGACCGGATGTAGCTTATGCACTGAGTGTGGTAAGCCGGTATCAGTCAAACCCTGGGGAGAAACACTGGATAGCGGTAAAGAACATTCTCAAGTACCTGAGAAGGACTAAGGAGATGTTCTTGGTGTATGGCGGAAAAGACCTCCAGATCGAGGCCTTTGCTGACTCCAGCTTCCAGAGTGATAAGGATGATTCCAAGTCCATGTCGGGTTTTGTCTTTACCCTCAATGGAGGGGCGGTGTGTTGGAAGAGTTCCAAACAGGAAACCGTTGCAGACTCGACGATGGAAGCAGAATACATCGCTGCATCTGATGCCGCAAAAGAAGCTGTCTGGATGAGGAAGTTCTTGAAAGAACTTCAGGTGGTTCCGTCCATTGTTGATCCAATACCTCTGTATTGCGACAACAACGGGGCTATAGCTTTAGCGAAGGAACCCAGGTCCCATCAGAGATCCAGGCACATCTTGAGGCGGTATCACCTGATCAGGGAGATCGTGGATCGCCAGGAGATCGAGGTTTGGAGAGTCGCTTCAGAAGATAACACTGCTGATCCATTCACCAAGGCCCTGCCCCAGACTCAGTTCGAGCGGCTGATCGAGATGATAGGTCTTCGATACGCCAGTACATGGCCTTAGTGCAAGTGGGAGATTGTTAGTGTATATGCCCTAGAGGCCATTACTGTATTATACTGGTTTGTATATTACTTAATGGATGCTTGGGATATTCACCTTGTATATACAATCTTGCTCAAAATAGTAGTATGCTACTTGGTTTGTTTCTACTTCAATGTGTACATGTGTTTATTTTTGTATATCGCCTATACACATTAGTAGAGCCCTTAGGATCTTTGCTTGATTACCAGCGATGTGATGGCCGTCACACTAGTGGGGCTGGGTAATCTATAAGCACATCCTTATGCAGGTCCCTGGTCGCAGGACTATCGAGACAGGGCATCGATACTCCGGAGTAGACCAGCGCATGCGCTTCTCATCCCAGTGTGGGAGACGGTCTGTCCCACAGCCGTCAGTACGTCGTACTTGAGATAGTATGCGGGTGCTCGTTAGGTTACGGGTACACTGGACAGGACTCGTCGGGAACTGACTAGTTGGTATTATACCTATCGTCAGTTATCAGTTCCCAGGTGACATGAGTACAGCTTAGTCCGCTGACTTGACACTGTCACTCCGCCTCGAGTGTGTTCCCACTGTACTTTGATCACTACCCTACCACGGCTCAAAGGAGTCGTGCAAACAGGTAGTGGTTGGGTGCAGTCCCGAAGCACTTGGAGGCAGTGACGGTTAGACAGGATTCGTCTCTCCCGGTATTGGGGGTTGACATCGCGCTGTGTCTAGGAGAGCCATTACACGAGTAGTCCCTGGCCAGGGCAAACGAGATATACTGGTAGGTTTCCAGTGTTATCTCAGGGTGTTTTGGGCTTCGCTCCGGCACGACTTGTACCGCTATTGGGGGACTGACGTTTACCGCCCCCTAGGCCCGCCATGCGATGTATCAGACGAACAGACCGGACTGTACGGAGAATGTCACACTCAGGCTCAGTAGGAGTTCAGATGGGTTTCGCCTCGTCAGTCTTCTTGTCGGCATTACCTGGGGACCGTTACGCACAGCTAGTGCCGCTTGCGGTCTGTGGTTAAACCCACTGCCAGCGTAGTGTCGAGTCTTTAGAGTCCCACACAGAAAGCTTTTCGCCTTTAAGCAAAAGAGTAGAGGTCGCATGGTATTGCGACAGGTCGCATGGTTTTGCGACAGAGTTCGGTCACATCCGTGCACTTGTGCACGTACAGTGTCCGGACAGTTTACACTAGCGGGCTTTGGTTTAAGCCAGATCCTAGTGTACCTTATGGGATTGGATTTATCCAGTTTGCATTCGTGTTCCTCGGAACGCGGATGCGGGTGTGTATGCACAGTTGACAGGGAGGCACAGACAGCGGATTCTCATTAGGGTTGTTGACAGTTGACCGTTGACTTTTTGACTTTTTGCTCAACCCTAATGAGAATATGATATGTGATTAACTATTATATTAATTAAGTATTATGGTGATATGGTTGTTGACTTGTTGACTTTTGTTGACTTGTTGACTTTGTTGACTTGTTGACTTTTGTTGACTTGTTGACCGGTTGACTAGGCTTGACTAGTTGACCATCATGATAACCATGGTTATCATTTCATGCCAAAGACTTTTTCTTGCTTGCTCATTTGAGTAAAATGAGTGCATGACATGATAAGGTTATGGTTGCTTCTAACCATCACATAAGACTTTTTTGATATGATGAGTTATGATCACTTTGGATTATGAGAGGGTGAAAGACAAAAGAGTTGCTCATTCTTTCTTGCTCATTCTCTCTCTTGTTCTTGAGCTCTCCTCTTGCTCTCACCCTCAACCTCTTGCTTCCTCTCTTGATCTATGGTTCTCTTGTCTCATGAGTTGAGAATCAAGAACCATAGATAAAATCCCATTCTATTTCCTCTCTACTCATTCTAGTTCACTAGGTTTAGCAAACCAAGTGAACTAGTTTCTTCAAAGAACGAAGAAGGAGCTAAAGGTTGGAGTTTCAAGTGGATCTATCTACGGCGTACGGAGACAACGAGAAGGAGCCATCGAACCACCATCGGAGCTTGAAGAGAAGGAGTTCAAGTTTAGGTATAACCATCTTCATCCGAGTAGCTAAATATCTTTAGCTTAGTATGCTAGTTTTAGTTTAGGTAAAGATCCCGACCTAGCTTAGTCCATGTTGCCTCTTGCGTTAAAATTTTGATTTTATACTGTTTCCGCCTCCCCGTAAGAACCGGGGGTCGCAACGTGGACTTACACCTGACAGGTCGCTATTACACGTTGATAGAGCCCCTAGGATTCTTGCTTGGCTGCCAGCAGTATGAGGGCGATCATATAAGTGAGAGCTGGAGTCTATAAGCACATCCTTAAAAGGTCCCTAGTCGTGGGAGTTTCGAGACAGGGCATCGATTCTCCAGAGTAGACTAGTGTGTACAGTCGAGACCCCGACGAGGGGCGGTGGCCAGTCTCACAAGCCACTGGTGTCAGTTGGTTCACCTAAGATGTATACAGGTGCTCATTGGGTTATGAGTACACCGGACAGGACTCGCCGGGAACATGCTAGTTGGTCTTATACCTGACGTCAGATAGCAGTTCCCAGGTGACATGTGTACAGGTTAGTTCATCGACCTGGGGATCGTCATTTGTCTCGTGTGAGTTCCTACTGTGCTTTGATTACTACCCTACCACGGCTCAAAGGAGTCGTGCAAACAGGTTTTAGTTGGGTACAGTCCCGAGCCACATGGAGGCAGTGAGCGGATCTTCGGGGGTTCGTCTCTCCCGGTATTGGGCGTGAGGTCGCGCTGTGTCTAGGAGAGCCATTACACGAAGTCCTTGGCCAAGGCAGGAGATTTACTGGTAGGTATTCCAGTAGTATCTCAGGGTGTTCTGGGCTACACTCCGACACGACTTGTACCGCTTTTGGGGGTCTGACTTTTACCAACCCCCTAGGTCCGCCATGCAATACTCATAGACGAACGGACCGGACTGTACGGATATTGTCACTGACAGGCTCAGTAGGGTGTCAGGATGAGCTTGCTCATCGACGTCCCTTTTGGTCAATAGCTGGTGGCCCGTTACGTATTGGCTTATACCTCTGACGTGCTAGTGGTTAAATCCACAGCCATAGTATTGACGAGTCTTTAGAGTCCACCACACTTTCAGTTACTCAGCTTTCGGGCGAAACGCTGTAGAGGCCGTATGGAGATATGGCAGGGTCCGATCAGATACGTGCGGTATTGCACGAATCGGGATCGTACGGTTAGTACTAGTGGCCGTATGGTTATATGGCAGGGTTCGATCAGATACGTGCGGTATTGCACGGATCAGGATCGGACGGATATTACTAGCCGGCTTTGGTTTAAGCCGGATCCTAGTATAGTACAGTGTAGATTTTGTCTCTTTGCATTTGTATCCGAACGGAATACAGATGTGGGTGTGTATGCACAGTATCGGGGTTTTCCTGTAATTTATTACGGGACCAGTTTTCTGGAGTTGCCATTTTGCATTCCGTTCCGGCCGGTTTTCCTTTGTTCTTTCCCGGCCGGACTTTTCCGATGGAGGGGGTTATTTGCAAGTTTGCAAATAACATTTTTGTGGAGGGTTTATTTGTGAGATGAGAGATTATGATAGCTTCTTTAGATTCCTTTTCCTTCTTTTCTTTTAATGCACCATTACTTGCATTAATTGAGATAAGAAAGGGTATGGGTTTGATGTGCTTTTGTTATGGTTGATGTTTGTTTATGGTCACCTCTTCTCATCTCCTACCATCACCTTCCTCTTGTATTATGTTATCAACTCCACCATTCTCACATTGGAGAAGAGGCTGGCCACATTTTGAAGAGAGGAGAGAAAATGAGAGGTTTCATTTTGGTGAGGAAATTTCATCATCTCATTCCATGCTTGATAAATGAGAGTTCCACTTGAAAGTTCCAATCCATTCCTCCATCAAGGCGACATAACCCCAAAGAGACAAGCATCATCTACACTACATTATACAGCAAATCTTGGGCATGTCGACTTGCCAGCTTCATGCCCGAGTTGCCTCGGTATAGAGGCGGGAGCCCGTAAAAGAAACAGGCGATGTGGTGCCCTTCCGGTGAGGAGGCGACGACCGGAGTTTCCGCGGGAGATCGGGACGATGACGAGAAGACCGGAGGACTCGGATCACTCGGTATATCTCTTCCCATCTTGTAGTTAGCTAGAACTAGTTTAATGGTCCGATCCGGGTGTTTAGTGCGCGGTGGTGCCGGTTTGCAAAGTTCGCAAAATTAAACTTTATCACCGTTTCCACATTTGGCCGTCGGATTGACGACCGGGGCGCCGCCGTTCACTTACAGTGGTATCAGAGCCTCGCCATTAACTTCGTCTAGCTTCGTTTGATGTGTTTTGCATTTCCGATCGACCAAAATTCCAAAATCTACATTTTTGCTAGCGACAGTTTTCTGTTGAAATTTTTTGGTCTCCAAAAATTTTTCAGGTTGTATAAAATTGATGTACTGGAAATTCTAAGAGCTCTGTAAAAATTCGATGAAGTGACTCCACTATGGGAGCGCGGAACCGCCGCAACTACCCACTTCTCGCCGCGGTTCCGCCGCACACTGTGGAGATCCCTGCACCAAATTTCTACAGTAGCTTTCTGGGGTTAAAATTGGGGTTTTGGAATATTAATATTGGGCCCAGATTTTCTGTGAGTGCTACAGTATTGCTTGGGGGCCCACTTGTTAATGTTTGATCGATCGGATATTTTAAACACATTATTTCACAGTATTTACATTATATCTGCGACCGTGAATGTCACTTGATCGGTAAATCCAGTCTAACTGCTATAGCCCGGTTAGACGGATTTGCGAACGTGACTTTCACGTTCATGTTCTGTGTTTTTGCTGTGATGTTGCGGATCGGTCGTGGGGGATAGCCTGGATGCAATGCTAGTACAGTTTTGTTGTATTATGTACATTTGATATTGCGGGGGGAGCGTCCGACATGTGGACTGCCGTCACTGCCTGTTTGTATTATTATTTTGGGGCACGGCCAGGTTGCGGTCGATGTACCCGATGTATGTATATTTTACTTTCTGTACTAGGGTTACCCCGCGGAGGGGTGCACGGATAGCCGGGTTCTAGAGGGCAATGAGCCCGCATCTCAGGGCATTGAGACGGAGGGGGCTTCAGTCTGGAATTGGCAGGCTATTCGCCGCACTCGTAGGGGGTACAGGTTGACCCAGGAGGGGTGCCCAAGTTACCGGATTCCGTGAAGTGCTGGGTGGTCCATTCACGGTGCTGAAGGGGGCTGCCTCGCTTCAAGTTTTGGCGGGTGACTTGCCGCGTCCGTAGGGGTCTAGGATTTCATTGCACAGGCTATCCACACGACCAGGGGAACGTCGGGTTTCAGTAGTGGCTCTGTGAAACCCGGGGATCCCAGATATCTGTATTGTTCTGTGATGCTGTACATTTCTGTGATGTTGCATTTTTTTCACTCCTTGAGCGAAATACTATATATTGGTATATATATTAGTAGATGTTGTATATGTTTTTCATCCGCGCTAGTCCAGTCCCCGCTCTGCCGTTAGTTAGCTAACCTAACAGGTGATGACGGGACCCAGTGGCGAATGCGGATGGCATATACATACGTCAGTATATTTTCGTTCTTTGTGGTGTGATCAATTGATGGGACTGCGTTGATTCGGATCAATGCAAGTTAAAATAAATCTATTCTGATGTTGTTGGAACACTTTTCAAAAAGCTGTTATTGCAAGGACGTTCACTTTTGTTTTGCATCGTGGTATTCATTTGGAATATCCTGCTCCTCAGTCGACGAGGCAAGGGCCGAGATCCCTTCACCGGGAGTGACCCCTTGGACAGAAGTTTGCGTCAGGGCATTAACTTCACTATAACCGATTACTTTTGCTTTGCATCGTGGTATTCATTTGGAATATCCTGCACCCCATTCTACGGGGAAAGAGCCGAGATCCCTTCACCGGGAGTGACCTCTTTAGTAAAGGTTTTAGTCACTATATTTTCTAAAAAGCTATCCGTTCCTTCAACGATATCAAGTTCTTTACGTTAAAGGTTTTCGCCAGAAACCATTCGTAGCCCTCCGTCGTTTCAGACAGGTAGCACGTAGTATTCATGCTATGTTTGTTGACCTTCGTCAAGGCATAGTGCATGGTAGCTGCTTGTTGCTTTTCTGCTGTATAGATAGATGTGTTGGTTTGGGACAGTCATATAGCCTTGTTGACCTTCGTCAAGGGCTTGTACGGGTGGGTTCAAATTAACCTGGAAAATGACGGGTGGAACTTGACATGTGACTTATGATTTGTTGACCTTCGTCAAGGTCATAAGAGTATGGGGCAGAAATCACATCGGGAGTTTCAAAAGAACTGAAACTTGCCAGATATGTGCATACCTTCTGGAGTGTGATACCGTGAGCGGATTCCGTCACGTTATCATGCGATGAGAGTTGGATCCCGATTCCCACTGATGAGTTGGTTTACTCCTCGGGTGACCCCGACTAATTCTTCTTTCAGGTTTGGAGGAGAATTTGAGGTACAGTAGGAGGTTTCCAGATTAGATAAATTGGTAACCATTCTGATCTAGGTTAGAGTGCACGCTGAGTGTTTCTTTTCTCTCTCTCTTTGGCAGCGACCATTGACCCGACCCTAGACTATGACTCAGAGACCAAGTTAACCGAACCTTCTTTACACCGGCTTTTGGATTGTCAGAGTTGCAGACCTCATTGCCACTCCTACTTTTACCCTTTTCTCCAGGACACCCCATATTACTGCGAACGTCCACTTCCATTGGACAAAGCCATCGTATGGTTAGATACGAACTCGAAGGAATTCGAGGATGGTTTCCGGTTCTGGAGAAAACGGATAAGATTTATTCAGTTGTCATTTCCTTTTTGCCTTCTCTTAAGTTGCGAGTACTTCTTAGTTTAGGAGATAGTACACCTATTACGCAAATTGGATAGTCTTCTTCCAAACTTTAGGCTGGTGCCGAACAGTGGGGAATGAAGAAAACCAATTAGCATAACGATGGTGTGCAGAAGGTATTAAGATTAAGACAAAGCAAGGGATTAGTAAGAGGGCAAAGTAAATTGCGACTGATATTCACGACCAAACCAAGTATTTCTTCGCCAATCCTAAATCACCTTTGTATTTCTCCAGGACACTCCGTATCACTACGAAGATCCACAGTTTATTGGATACTCTATCGTATGGTTATATACGAACTCGAAAGGAACTTGTTCCAGTTCGGGGATGGATTCTGGTCCAGGAGAAATAGGAATAAGGTTTATTCGGTTGTCTTTTATCTTCACCTTCTCTCGCATTGCGAGTGCTCCTAGGGTTAGGACAGTACACCCATTATGCTTATTGGATAGTCTTCTTCCAAACCATAGGCTGGTGCCGAACGGTAGGGAAGGAAGAAAACCAATTGGCCTAAAGGGGTGTGCAGAAGGTAATGACTAAAGACATATAAAGGGATTTGGAGAGGTGGCAAAGAATTATACGGTTATAGTTATGAATCTGGATAATGGTAGAGGCATTACTAGGAATACCAGAATACCCCATCGAAACATTTCAATGTTTCAGTTCTACTGTGTACTGTTAAAAGAAAACTGATTTCCTGATTAGACACTTGCTCCAGGGTATGTATTTACCAGGTTTGATTCTCACATCTGTATGGCTTTACAGATGATGAGTGGGAGTAAGTTATTGGGAATTGGGTGATCATCCTCATTATATCGGGATTCGTTGTAATCGGTGATATTTGAGGAGATCACCTGGGCTGTTTGCCGGTCGGCAAATATTTGGTTTTGAATATCCGCTGTTGTGCACCAATTTCAAATTGATATATCTGTACGTCTATTTTCATAGAGTGAGATATACCTTTTGATATTATGTCGATGACATTTACCTATATCAGTGGATGGTTAGGTAAGGAGCATTAAACAGCGGTGTAATTCTTCTTAACCATAAGTACAGTTTTCAACCTACGACACACAGTAAAAGAGTTGTTAGACTCGGCGGACTTATACAGAGTATTGTATGTTGTCCAGTGTCCATTAGGACAGAGGGGTTGGTCCTCATACTATATTCTGTTTACTTTTAACTTCTCTAGTTCTTAGACATGTGTTTCGTATAAACACAAGGTTTAAGTTTTGAGGAGTTATAGGTATTTGAATAGAGTAGAGAACCAAGTGTAGCAAGTATCGGGATTCTTCAAAGTGATCGAAGATGTAGATACTTGTGTATGGTATTCAGTTGATAGTAATGATAAAGAGAAATTGCTTCTCTTTCAGGTTACTCATAATTGGAAGCATTCCTAAGTTGAGTAACGCTGATCGGCCTCCTTCCATTTAGTTGACATGCACTGGAGATAGCTGTATGATTTGAATCTGGTTCAATTAAATCAGTGCCTCTGGTTCTATATTGGATATAGTACAGTTCATATCTTAACATTGTTAAGGTACGGGGAGTTGTCCGGCTTATGATTAAAACCAGACTCTGGATAACTCAAGGCACGTTTCTGTAATGGCTGTTTGTGGGTTGACCCAGGCTATGACGAGGGTTGACTTTCTACCATAAGAAAGATCAATAGTGATATTGTTCTTGACTCGCCACAGTTTTAATAAAAATGGATTTTTTTAAAAACAGTAGTGGGAGTATGGTAGAACTGGAAGTGATTCCAGAACCGCAAACGATTACTGAAGATTTGATAAGGAACCTAAAGATTCAATCTGATTTGACATTCCATTGGCCACTCCGCAGATAAGGTGGGTAACTTCAGGCACCCGAGAGCACTCCGGTAGCCTCAAGGATGGTGACAGGGAAGTTCTTGTTTACCCACACTTGCCATTGTTGCTGTTCCAGGCTGCGAGACCCGGCAGGAGGATGAGTATAGCGTCGTTCTAAACTAGCTTTAGAAGTGCGCGTCTATATGACTCTGCCAGAGGGTTGTCGTAGTCAGTGGGAGCAGCGGAAGCATTGGTGGACATCAGGCTTATGTCTATTTATAGACCAAAGCAGATATAGCGGAGTTAGATCATCTGTTTCTGATGTGACAGTCATAGGTTTGACGTCATCAGAATAGGGGATGGATCTGTTGAGAAGGTAGTAGGAAGTGATATTCCTATACTACGATCGGTTATATTTTGGTCGTCACACAGTGGTTTCTCCACATGGGACTTGGACATTATATCAGACATACTGGTTACTAGATCTATGGTTTTAGATCTAGATTTGGGTGGTTTCCCAATCAGGGTACTTTGACAGCATTCTAAGAGTATTTAGAATGGACGACTCCTGGCATGGTAGTGTACCTGCAGGTAATGGAGTCACCCTCTCTAAAGATGTCTTATAGACTAAAGTAGAGAGGGATGTGCATGATTGGCAGATCACTTGCTTAGGCAATTGAGTCAATCATGAGATGTGAAGTACCACACCAGATGTTGTTCTTGCACTAGATGCAATAAGTTGATATTGATCCAATTCTGGAGAAACAGTCGGAAGCAGTTTTAGAACATAAGTGGATGTTCTAGGGATATGATAACGACAGCCTCATTTGGGAGACAGTTATCATTCCAGGCTTCTAAGGTGACATGGACGACAAGGAGGTTGTCAGAGTTATAGTTTTTCCTTCTGACGAGGGGCAGTGTTTTGGACAGGTGATC
The DNA here is from genome assembly GCA_030015575.1 of Agapanthus africanus. Taxonomy (NCBI): domain Eukaryota; kingdom Viridiplantae; phylum Streptophyta; class Magnoliopsida; order Asparagales; family Amaryllidaceae; genus Agapanthus; species Agapanthus africanus. The sequence continues at coordinate 246,142,761 of CM057343.1, read as the reverse complement.
CAAGGCAATACTGAGGGTGGCATGGCGCAGGATACTGATTAAGTTCAGTTGACGATACAGTCTAAGAAGTTTGGATTTGGAGTTCATTTATGAGCTCGGTCCCATCAGACATCCAGACACTCTAAGACAGGTATTGCTCATTTCGGGAGATGGCTTTCTCCGCGAACTTGAGATATAGAGGGACATAGAAAGAAACATCTAGGCGGATCCACTCACTGAGGCTATTCCTCGAACGCAAGAGTTTCGCAAACAGGCTTTATGAGACTGACTAGTAGAGGAGTTGGGTGTTCGGTATCACACGGGCTGTGAGTATGCGACATCGCAATAATTAGCCTTGAGTGCTAGTGGGAGATTGTTGGAGATATTGCCATCAGAGTCAATTATTGGATCACAGGCACGTGATTGCGATGATTGAGGGAGGACCTATCCCGGTAAGACAGTCTTACTCGAGATGATAGTATGCTATCTGGTTTATCTTTATCATCGTGTACTGTTTTAGGTGACCTGACAGGTCGCTATTACACATTGATAGAGCCCCTAGGATTCTTGCTTGGCTGCCAGCAGTATGAGGGCGATCATATAAGTGAGAGCTGGAGTCTATAAGCACATCCTTAAAAGGTCCCTAGTCGTGGGAGTTTCGAGACAGGGCATCGATTCTCCAGAGTAGACTAGTGTGTACAGTTGAGACCCCGACGAGGGGCGGTGGCCGGTCTCACAAGCCACTGGTGTCAGTTGGTTCACCTAAGATGTATACAGGTGCTCATTGGGTTATGAGTACACCGGACAGGACTCGCCGGGAACATGCTAGTTGGTCTTATACCTGACGTCAGATAGCAGTTCCGAGGTGACATGTGTACAGGTTAGTTCATCGACCTGGGGATCATCATTTGTCTCGTGTGAGTTCCCACTGTGCTTTGATTACTACCCTACCACGGCTCAAAGGAGTCGTGCAAACAGGTTTTAGTTGGGTACAGTCCCGAGCCACATGGAGGCAGTGAGCGAATCTTCGGGGGTTCGTCTCTCCCGGTATTGGGGGTGAGGTCGCGCTGTGTCTAGGAGAGCCATTACACGAAGTCCTTGGCCAAGGCAGGAGATTTACTGGTTGGTATTCCAGTAGTATCTCAGGGTGTTCTGGGCTATACTCCGACACGACTTGTACCGCTTTTGGGGGTCTGACTTTTACCAACCCCCTAGGCCCGCCATGCGATACTCATAGACGAACGGACCGGACTGTACGGATATTGTCACTGACAGGCTCAGTAGGGTGTCAGGATGAGCTTGCTCATCGACGTCCCTTTTGGTCAATAGCTGGTGGCCCGTTACGTATTGGCTTATACCTCTGACGTGCTAGTGGTTAAATCCATAGCCATAGTATTGACGAGTCTTTAGAGTCCACCACACTTTCAGTTACTCAGCTTTCGGGCGAAACGCTGTAGAGGCCGTATGGAGATATGGCAGGGTCCGATCAGATACGTGCGGTATTGCACGGATCGGGATCGGACGGTTAGTACTAGTGGCCGTATGGTTATATGGCAGGGTTCGATCAGATACGTGCGGTATTGCACGGATCAGGATCGGACGGATATTACTAGCCGGCTTTGGTTTAAGCCGGATCCTAGTATAGTACAGTGTAGATTTTGTCTCTTTGCATTTGTATCCGGACGGAATACAGATGTGGGTGTGTATGCACAGTATCGGGGTTTTCCTGTAATTTATTACGGGACCAGTTTTCTGGAGTTGCCATTTTGCATTCCGTTCCGGCCGGTTTTCCTTTGTTCTTTCCCGGCCGGACTTTTCCGATGGAGGGGGTTATTTGCAAGTTTGCAAATAACATTTTTGTGGAGGGTTTATTTGTGAGATGAGAGATTATGATAGCTTCTTTAGATTCCTTTTCCTTCTTTTCTTTTAATGCACCATTACTTGCATTAATTGAGATAAGAAAGGGTATGGGTTTGATGTGCTTTTGTTATGGTTGATGTTTGTTTATGGTCACCTCTTCTCATCTCCTACCATCACCTCCCTCTTGTATTATGTTATCAACTCCACCATTCTCACATTGGAGAAGAGGCCGGCCACATTTTGAAGAGAGGAGAGAAAGTGAGAGGTTTCATTTTGGTGAGGAAATTTCATCATCTCATTCCATGCTTGATAAATGAGAGTTCCACTAGAAAGTTCCAATCCATTCCTCCATCAAGGCGACATAACCCCAAAGAGACAAGCATCATCTACACTACATTATACAGCAAATCTTGGGCATGTCGACTTGCCAGCTTCATGCCCGAGTTGCCTCGGTATAGAGGCGGGAGCCCGTAAAAGAAACAGGCGATGTGGTGCCCTTCCGGCGAGGAGGCGACGACCGGAGTTTCCGCGGAAGATCGGGACGATGACGAGAAGACCGGAGGACTCGGATCACTCGGTATATCTCTTCCCATCTTGTAGTTAGCTAAAACTAGTTTAATGGTCCGATCCGGGTGTTTAGTGCGCGGTGGTGCCGGTTTGCAAAGTTCGCAAAATTAAACTTTATCACCGTTTTCGCATTTGGCCGTCGGATTGACGACCGGGGCGCCGCCGTGCACTTACACGGTGTGCCACATGTGAGGCGTTGGCTTGACCCTTCTACGGCTGGACCGTTGGTACTGAGGCACGAACTGAATGTTGTTAGACTTATTTCATGTGTTGAGCTGTATCGGGAAAACTTGGGTGTTTGATTGTTCGATCGAAAAGTTTAGCATTTTCTATTTATCTGGAATGTGATACAATAATTGGAATTCATAAATTGTTATGAGATAACGGAATGAATATTATAAACGTAGCAGTTTAGTCTCACTTGATCGGTTGCCACAGAGTTTTGATGTGATCAAAAGTCCGTCGCAATCACGTAGCGTACGTGGATACTCGCTGGGTAAACTTAATAGACAGCCTCACCCCATAGCCCCGACCAAGTGACTGTAGGAGAACCCCGTCGCCGAAAGCATCCGTCCGGGTGCTCGCGGCAGCGATGTTCTGCCTTGGTGCACTTCGTCGACGGTATCAGGGGTGCGGCCGCCTACTAAAGTTTGCGACGAGCATTCGATCAGTTTTTCGGGAATCTTGTTGAATTGCCCGACTTGATATTGAAAAGTGTTTTCGATAATGAGACTAAAATGCGGGGTTTATAATTGTTAGGCATGCGATGTCTAAAGAATTCGTTGGGTCAGGCATGCGATGTCTGAGGTGGTTGCGGATTCCAACTGTTGTAGTTTTACACTTTCTTTTCTGTGATCGTAAGTGTAACATGTGATATCGCCGGTTTCGTTGCTATATGTCAACGACAATTGGGATGCGCATATTTACTTACGTTGATGACATGTGATGTTATGTGTTGCTGGATATGTTATATTGGATCGTCGTGTTTGAATAGCCGGGGTTTTTTTATGTGAGATGAGTGTTTTTCATTTTCATTCATGTAAAAACTTGTATGTAATATTCTTTTATTGGGGCACTTCCAGGTTGCGGAAGTTGTCACCGTTGATGTATATTATTTACTTTTCCGCATTAGGATAGACCCAAGGAGGGGAGCATAAGTAACCGGGTTCTGGGGTCCAGTGGGAGACCAACTCAAGGAGTCGAGTCCGGGTCTCCTAACCCTAGAATTGGTAGGGTTGCTTGCCGCTCTCGTAGGGGTCTACGGGTGTGGGATTGGCTATTCATCACGACCGTGGAATCCGTGTTTTATACTGGCTCGTAATGAAAACACGGACGTCCTAGTATATCCAATATTTCATATGATTCTTTCTGCTGCGTTATCTGTGATGAGATCATGCGATGTTCTGTGCTCTGTTTAGATAGATGTAGTATATAGTATATATGATATATTATATAGACGTTGCTTATGTTTTACACCCGCGCTAGCCCTGCCCCGCTCTGCCGTTAGTTACCTAACCTAACGGTGCAGACGGGACATCGAGGCGAATGCGGATGGCATAAGCGTACGTTATATTTATCTGTGATGATTAGGTGGGCTTAAATGATGGGATATTCATTAATGAGATTAATGAAAGAAAATAAACCTAATTGATGTTGTAGAATCGAATTTTAAAATAAAAACAGGTAGCTGCAGTTCTTGCTTTGCATCGCGGTGTTCATTGTAGAACATCCTGCACCTTATTCGATGGGGAAAGGACCGAGATCCCTTCACCGGGAGTGATTCCTTTAGCAATAACTGGCAGATGCTACACACTCGGTTTGTCTTTTGATCGCTTCTATAGTTTCTGCTTTGCACAGTGATATATATGATATATCCCGCACCTCATTCGACGAGGAAAGGGCCGACGATCCCTTCACCGGGAGTGACCCCTTTAGCAAAACTAGAAAAGCCTCAAAAACATTCCATTTAAAAACCATTTGATTCCGCAACGAGATCAAGTTCAAAGCGTTAAAGGTTTTCACAAAAACCATTCGCAACCCTCCGTCATTTTAGGAAGTAGAGTACTTAGTATTCGTGCTGTGTTTGTTGACCATAGTCAAGGCACAGTGTACGGTAGCTAAGTGATGTCTTCCTACACCGCATATGATGCGATTAGTTAGGACAGTCGCGTGACTTTGTTGACCTTAGTTAAGGGTCATGTGGGTGGGTCTAATTAATCACGAAATGATGGTAGAACTTGACTAGTACTTATGATTTGTTGACCATAGTTAAGGTCATAGGTGCTAGGGATAAAAACCTTTATCGGGAGTTTCAAGTGTTGAAATTTGCAATGAGATTGCATACCCACTATATGATAGTTGGATCCTGATACCCACTGCGAGTAATTGTTACTCCTGGGAGAGTTTTGCACTTTACAATTAGCCGATCAAGTAGGTGTCTAGAAAGGTGTCAACGGGGTTACGCTTCTGGGAAAATGAGGTTTACTGTAATTAGGTCCGTGCGAAAGCACGGGGAACCTCCCTCAAAGTACCGACACTGGCCTGGCTGAAAGATTGGCGAACTTGTAGAGTGTAATTAATCCCGGCTAGTCTTTCCTTTTAAGGTTTGAAGGAAGATTTGATATAAACAGTGGGAGCCATCCTGATTAGATAAAATACATAACCAATCTAATCTTGCAAGAGCGCACGCAGAGTGTTTTCTTCTCTCTCTCTCCTGGTAGCGACCATATCACGCCTTAATCAAGATAATAAAATGGATGTATTGACCGAACCCGCTTATTATTCTGAGCTGGGGAACGTTGGTCCCGCTCCAACTTATAAATGTTATAAGACAGAGCAGGAAATAAGGGGAATACCAGAATTCCTATGCCGCCCAAACAAAGAAAGTTCATATGATGCATCTCCTTCGGGTGTGTTCATTACAAAGAACTGTTTCTCAGTATCCTCTGCATCCTGGGTATTCGATACCGGATCAGGATCCCAGATATGTAATCTGTTACATAGGGCTACAAAAGGATAGAAAAACTGAGAAAGGGTGATAAGTTTCATGAGACAGAAAACGGGGCAAGTGTTGCAGCCAAGTCTGTTGGTCACTGTCACCCTGTATTACGAATACATTGATTCTGAACAAATGCTATTAGATACCGAACCTGATTTACAAAATCATATCAGTCTCTTTATTAGTAAAGAAATGATAAAATTTTGTATTGACGGATAATGTTTTGAACATTTCCTATATCAAAAGTTGATCGGTTCAGGCACGTTATCTATAAGCATTGACGTTCTAAATCAAACTACAGTTCCTAGTATACAGAACACACACAAGAGGAAAAGTTCAGAAATGAACGAATCATTCTTGAGGCATTGTAGACTAGGTCATATCAATGCGACCCGACTGGCTGAAGTTACATTTTAGATGCATATTTAAATCAGTTTGAATTTACATCTTGTGAAACTTGCCAGTCATGTCACAAAGATAAGATGACCATAGCTCTGTTTATTGGAAACAGAGGAAGAGTTGGTAAACTCTTGGGACTGATACATGATGATGTATGTAAGGTCTCCTGTCTACACATGCCAGGACTGGTTCTTCATACTTCATTATATTCTCTGATAATCTCTCAAGATTCAGTCATATGTTCCTGTTGAAACATAAGTCCGAACCTTTTGAGATATTCACAGAATATAAGTTAGAAGTAGAGAACCAAAATACGGGTATAAGTATTATGTCCTTTGATGAGATCAAGGAGGAGAATACTTGTGCATGGAATTCCTGGATTATTCTAAAGGAGAATGAGATTCTCTCTCAGCATTACTCCTCCAAATAACCATAGCACATTGGTGTATCGGGGCGGAGCAATCACACCCTATATGATAAGGTGTGCTCTATGATGAGTACTACTGAGTTACCTGTTTCCTTTTTGGGAGTTATGCGCTTGAGAAGCTGCATACCTATTGAATAGGGTTCGAATCAAATCACTGCCTACCATTTCATATGTGATATGGAAAGGGAAGAGCCCATATCTTAAGTTAGTTAAGATTTGGGGTTGTCCGGCCTATGTCAAAAGCAAAATCCGGACAAGATCGAGGCAAGGTCAGTTCTGTAGAACTGGAAAGGTTCAAGCTATTCGAAACTACAGCTGAAGATTTGACAGAACCAAAGGATTTTATAGTTCCCGACGAACCTCAGCCTCTCCGCCGATCTAGCAGGGTTCCTCACCTGCTTGAGAGATACTTCGGTTTCTCGATGACAGTGGGAGCAAGGATTGCATCATGAGATGATGACCCAACTAGATTCGAGCAGGCCATCAAGAGTAGGGACTCTGTAAGAATGGCTGGATGCTTAGCAATCTGAGATGGAATCCATATACACCAACAAAGTATGGACTTTGGTTGCGATATCTGAAGGGTTAAATCCCCATCAGGAGCAAGTATATCTTGAGAAGATTACTTGGTGTAGATGGACAAGTTGAGACTTTCAAAGCTAGACTTGTTAAAGGTTTTCGTCATCGACCAGGCACGAATAATGATGAAACCTTTTCCAGGGACTATGCTTAAGTCCATCCAGATCCTACTTACCATGGCTACATACCATGACTACGATATCTGGTGGTTGGGTGCCATGACTACTTTTCTAAATAATGATTTAGAAGAGAACGTCTATAAGAACACAGCCAGAGGGCTACGTAAACAGTGGGAGCAGCGGAAACGTGTGCAAGATGCTTTATAGGATAAAGCAGGCATCGCGGAGTTGGAACATCTGTTTTGATGGATTAGTCAAAGAAGTTGACATCATCAAAATGGTAGATGAACCTTGTATAAACAAAAAGGTAGTAGGGAGTATGGTGACGATCCTCGTAGAGTACGTGGATGACATACTCTTGTTAGGGAAGGAGTTTCCTATGCTACGCTCGATCAATCTCCGCTTATCACAATGATTTTCCATATAGGATCAAAATAATACCTACTAAATCCTAAGCTTTGGATCTATGAGATAGATCTAATTAGATGTTAGGATACTCACTAGTTATAGTGAAATGGTATCAATCGATCCTGGGGAGAATCACTGGAAGAGTTCCAGGGTGATAAAGACGACTGAATGTCAGTCACAGGCATTGTCTCTGCCCTCAGTAAAGGGACGGTATGTTGGAAGAGCTCCAAGCTAGATACCGTGGCAAACTAGACGATAAAGGCTGGTAACATCGCTATTAAAGATACTACCAAAGAGGCAGTTTGGGTGTATATTGGTTCATAAGATGAACTAGGTTCCTGCCATTGTATGACAATGGAAGTGTGGCTTCGGCCCTGGAACCCTGGTCCCATCAGTGACCCAGACAAATTCTGAGGCAGCATCACCTGATCATGGAGATAGTTGATCTCCAGATTGATCGAGGTTAGGAGAGTAGACTCAGAGGACAACACGGCGGATCCACTCACGAAGGCCTTTTCCTAAAGAGAGACTTTTAGGGGATGGTTGAGTATGTGATACTGCAACCACTGCTACAGATGGCCCTAGTGCAAGTGGGAGATTGTTAGTTATATGCATGCCCTAGAGGCCATTACTGTACATTGGATGTATATTGTAGTGGATGCTGGGACATATATAGGTAGGACTTTCTTGCTCGACATTATAGTACGCTATCTGGTTGCTCTTTATCTTAACGTGTATACTTTCTGTCTCTCTGTTACATGTTGATAAAGCCCTTAGGATGTGTACTCAACTTCCAGGACTGTGATGCAGATCATACTAGTGGGGCCTGGGTAGTCAATGAGTACATCCTTCATTGTTCCTAGTCGAGGGAATATCGAGACGGGGCATCGATATTCCAGAGTAGACTAGCGTGTATTTTCTCGACCCATGTGATGGGCGATGGATGATCCCATATCCATTGGTGTTTGACATCAGAGATGGTATACGGGTGCTCAGTGGAGACTGGGTACACTGAACGGACTCGCCGAGAACTCCCAGATGGTATTATACCTCACGTCAGATGGCAGTTCTCTGGTGACACTGGTACAGCTTAGTCTGTTGACCCGAGATCGTCATAGAGTCTTGTGTGTCTCCCACTGTGCTTTGATTTCCACCCTACCACAGCTCTACTGAGTCGTGCAAACAGGTGGTTTTTGGGTACAGTCCCGATTCACATGGAGGCAATGAGCGATAGGAGGGGATTCGTCTCTCCCGGTATTGGGGGTTGATGTTGCGCAATGCACGACTGGCCATAACAGGAAATCCCTGGCCAGGGTTGCAGTGATATACTGGTAAGAGTTATCAGTAGTTTCACGAATGTTATGGACCTCAAGTCGGCATGACTTATCGAGCTACTGGGGTCTGATGTTTACCACCCCTAGGCGAGATATGCGACATATCAGACGAACAGACCGGACTGTACGGTAAATGTTACTGGTTGGATTCACAGGAGTGTGAGTGGGCTTGCTCGTCGATCTTCTGATCGCTCAATACCCGGGTGGCCATTACGTTTAGCAGACCGCTTGCGGCTTGTGGGTGCTTGATATGATCATCATCCGCTACCGGCGTATTGACGAGTCTTTAGAGTCCTACACAGAGTTTTCCTGGCTCAAGCGAAACGAAATAGGAGCGCATATGAGATATGTGCGGGACCGAGAATAATGCGTGTATGTTATACCGTATTTCATTCTCGCGATGAATGTGTCGAATGGTTGTATGCGATATAACCTAGTTATCGAATCAAGGATTGATTCGATAAGCCGATACATTGGATACTAGCCGGTCATATGCGATATGACCGGATCATTGAATCAAGTGTTGATTTAATGATTTAATGTATAATTATATATATTTGATATATTACTTTGCATTAACTAGTATTGGTTCACTTTAAATGGATTTACTCACTTGGTTTGTGCACATTGTATATGTGATATATTTTGTGCACATGATTGTATCATGTTTGATGATACATGCAAGCTAGGGTTAGTGTAAAGAATTAGACCATGGTTAAGTTTATGATTAGGGTTTTCTTTTTATTTACTTATTCATTTATTTATTCTTTTTGTTTATTTTGGAAAAAGGAAATGATAAAGAAAATAGAATGGTGGCTTGATTTGTTTGTAGTTGAAGTTTCTTGAAACTTTGACTAAGTCACCATTCTTGTCTTATCCTTAACCCTAACCATTCAAGTTAACCATGGTCCATTCTCTACAACTAACCAAGGGTTAGTAAATGATAAGTATTGATTTATTTATCATTTACAAAAGACTTATCATAATTCTTTATCATCTTCTTCTTCATCTTCAACTTGAAGAAAGCTTGCACCATCAATGGCAACTAGCCAAAATGAGTGAGAAATCCAAATCTAAAGTCTACCCACTTCCTCTACCTCTTGCCAAGTTGTATAGGGTGTTTCCTTCACAAGTTTTCAAGGCTTGGTGAAGTTGGAGCTTGTTCTTGTGATGCTTCGACGTAGATCATCTTCGGCATCGAACCGACGATCAAGCCCGCCCATTCTTCGATGATGCCAATGCTAGAGTCAAGGGTTCGATTTGGACAGCGGAGGGAGATCATCGCGGAGCTTAGGAAGTGGTGGACCGGATCTACAAAGGTTGTAGTCACTTTCCCTTAGCATTTAATTCGATTACATGCTTGCTTCGCCTATATATCTAGTTAACGATCCGTATTAGGGTTTGTAGGCACCCGTAAAATTTGATTTGTGCATGTTTGATCACTTGTGAGACTTCATTAGTGTGCCTAGGAACCCTACATGAGCCGGCAAGTAAGTGTTCGTAGACATATGCAATATCGGTAATGGTGCTGGTGTCCTGACAGCATGGTTTCATAATAACAATAAAAGTACATTTAAACATGCAATGTGATGCGATATGAACAGCATGAGTATACAGGATAAATAATAAATGTAACAATAAGGAATCTACATTATGCATATGAGTCATACAATTGTCATTTGAAATAACACGAATCGTGGTATTCAGAAAATAGGGCTACGGCGTTTTTAAGAAAAGGTACGTCCTTTGAAATATCCGTAGAATCCCTTGGCCTGTCTTTAAAATACTCATGATTCGTTAGTTTTGAAATAGGTATGACTCGAGTCTAGTCTAACATCTACAAGTAAACTACAGGACAAAACTAACAGGCTAATCGAAAAGGTAAGGAAACCACCTAAATTTGAGTCGATATATATAAATATAATAGTCGGTGATCCCGCCTCAATAGTATCACCTACGATACAATATATAATATGACATCCTCGAGTCAAGAGTGCAGATCTATCATCAATATATAGCTCGTACGGTAAATCCATCGTACGACATCCCAATCTGGTTATGGGTCGAATATCACATTTATCTCATCATTTATCTGGTATCATTATCATCATATCATGAACTGGGGTACTGATCTAAAGTCTAGTACCTACTGGTACTATTTACATAAACATATGCATGTGTATGAAAACACATCGCCTAAGTGTAAGTCTACGGTAGCGCCCCGGCCGTCAATCTGACGCCAAATGCGGAACAAAAACTTTTATAACTGGAGCTATTGCATACTATAAACCGGATCTGCCATTAAAGCTAAACTAAAAAACAACAAAGAGGGTGGAAGGGTTATACCGAACGATCCGAGTCCTTCGTTCTTTAACCATCATCCCACGCTCCATTGCGGCTGCTCCGATCTCGTCGATCTCCTCGTCCAGGTGGCACCACGTCAACGGATCTTTAAACGGGCTTCCGCCTCTGACCCGAGGCAACTCGGTCATCAAGTTTGCTAAAGGAGATGACCAAGATTGATGTAGAGAATGAGTAGAACACTTTGTCTCACTTCGTCCAAAGCCATGGATGAACAGTTAATGAAGTTGCCTTTTGGAATGATATGAAATGAGAAATGAGCTATGAAATTTCCATACACCAAATCACATAAACTTTTTAATCAACAACCATCATTTTTTTCAAAAGAGGGGCCAGCCATAAATAGAGGTGGGGGGGGGGTGAGTGTAGGAGCAAAGGGGGGTGACCACAAGCAAAGCTTCTCACAAAAGATCTTAGCAAGAACAAGAATCATTAATGCAAAAGAATGAGTCACATAATACACCTCATCAACTCATTAAAGTAAACAATGAGTCACTAACCTAGTCACCTCTTCTAGAACCTTCCATACTCATGACTCACCTCATGACTCACCCAAAAGAAGAAAAGATAAATCACATGGATCCGGGTTTAACCACAAGCACGTCAGCGGCACTAGCAGTGCGTAACGGCTGCCCATGTACTGACCTCAAGGGTAGCTGATGAGCGAACTCATCCCGAAACCCTACCGAGCCTAACAGTGACAATATACATACAGTCCGGTCCGTTCGTCTATGAGTATTGTATATCTAGCCTAGGGGGCTGGTAACGTCAGACCCCCAATAGCCGTATAAGTCGTGTCGGAGACAAGCCCTGAACACCCTGAGATACTACTGGAGTACCTACCAGTAAATCTCACCTGCCTTGGCCAAGGACTTGGTGTAATGGCTTTCCTAGACACAGCGCGATCTCACCCCCAATACCGGGAGAGATGAATCCCCTGCCGATCCGCTCACCTGCCTCCATGTGGCTCGGGATTGTACCTAAAAAGTACCTGTTTGCATGACTCCTTTAAGCCGTGGTAGGGCAGAAATCAAAGCACAGTGGGAACTCACACGAGACAAATGACGACCTTAGGTCGATGAACTAACCTGTACACATGTCACCAGGGAACTGCTATCTGACGATAGGTATAATACCAACTAGCAGGTTCTCGGCGAGTCCTGTCCGGTGTACTCATAACCCAATGAGCACCTGTATACATCTTAGGTGATCCAACTGACACCAGTGGCTTGTGAGACCGGCCACCGCCCCTCGTCGGGGTCTCGACTGTATACAGTCGGGGTCTCGACTGTATGCACTATATCCAACACTAAGGACCCGATATAATAATCCTATCGTATCCCATAATACGAACCATGTCATATCACCGATCTCATGGTATCAGGCCCAATCTCATCGACTCATCTCCAAATACCATATACTATCCTCATCATCCATGTATATATATACGTATATATATACATAGTCCCATACCTATGTGTGTGTGTGTGTGTGTGTGTATATATATATATACATATCCCCATATACGCACAAGAAAGTAAAATGTATGTGAGTGTGTATGTGTGTGTGCGATGTATGCAAATCTTAACTCTAGGGTTTCGCGACTAAGAAACTACATTATAAGCGTTTTCTTACAACTACGCTAAACTAAACAAAAGTCACATAATCATTTCTAGCTAAGTATACACATCTTATACTAACATATAAATATATAGCTATAACACATTGTACACTGTACTACGAAAATGTGGGGGTGCTATACGCCATCCACCCGACTTCCCCCGTAGATATATATCTACTCACTTTGATCCTCACTTGCCGAAGTCGATATCTCCATCCTCTTATTCATCATCCGAAGTCCACGTGGGGGTACCTACATATTAAACATAGTATCGTAAATTGAAATCGCACACGAAAACCAAGTCGGCACGCGTATCACACATAGGTTAAAACCTATGATCTATGCATGCATGAGAGGCAAAACAATTCCTCGATGTCGTTGTACAAACGTCAAACCATCGAGTTACAACACAAATACCCAAGTTCAAGTTAACAGAATCCGCAAAACCGAAATCAGAAACAACGTAAAACACTTCCAGATTTGCCTCAGGGGACAATTGGGGCATTTTGCATATAGGAGGGGTCTAATTAACTGATATAGGAGCTACAGAAGAAGCAAGAGGCCAAACCACCCTAACTGGCCGCAATTTGCAGCCAGGACGAATTAATTTGCGGCCAAGTAGATGAGGTTGGGGCTCAGGTCTCTATGGTAGCTTCCTAGGTACCTGCATGACTCTCTGTGATCGCTAAAATATTTTCAGGTGCCCCGGGTCATAGCAGATGTCAAAATACCATCACCAAAGTTTACAAAATATGATATCGGGGTTTCTAAGTTCATGTTGTGGGGCTTAATTCTCTGGTTTAAGTCTCTAATCACACACTAAAGGGGTTGTATGGTCTCTACTAATCTCAATTATACCTTTAGATTCAAAACAAACCCTAACCTCTTCTAGAAATTTTCAAAGTTCACAAAACAACACTAAAACACCTCTAAACATGCATGGATACTAAAGTGAATGAAATACTATGCTAATGGTAAAGAAAGTACCTCATTTGGCAACTTAAGAAAATTTTTGAGTTACCCCAAGTGCTCAAAATCCAATTTTTCTTGGTCCAAAGTGTTTGTAGGGAGCTTGTGCATGTTTTTAATGAAGTGGAGATGATGTTTTGAGTTTGATTTGGGGTTGTTTGTGAGGATGAACTGGAGGTGGAGAAGAGGGCATCCATGGGTGAAGGAGGGAGTGAGAATGATGAAAAAAATGAAGGGGGAAACAAATGGGACCTAAGGTCAAAGACCCCTCACCTCTCTCTTCTCTCTCTTGCCCATACCTTATTCTTTATTCCTTTTCTTTTCTTTTCTTTTCTTTTCTCTTCTTCTCATATTAAACCAACCATGCATGAAAATAAGGAAAAAATCATGGTAGCAAAATGTAGCAAATGTGAAAAAAGACTTGGTGCATGTCACATGCACAAAACAAGCTTAATGCACGATTAGTGATTTTTAACCGCGATCAGCATTAAAATGGAATATAATTAATCATAAGAATTATAATTTGCTTAAATCAAATAAAACACCCTCATTTCCGTAATTCCTATAATTTTCCAAATAATTTCCAATTTATCGGTATTTAATTATACCGCATATTAAAATATTCACAATATTTATTATTTAATTATAAATATTCCCAAAAATAATATTTTATTTTTTCTGAAATGTTACAGAATAAAACCTTTGTAGACCGGTCCTTCACTTCAAAAGCTCTGTGTAGTAGTCCCTTCGCTCCAAATAGTGATCTCCCGAACTCTAGTAAGGCTCTACAAGGTAAAATGAACAAGTTTTCTTGAAGTCTTCGAGGCCGAAGATGATCTACGTCGAGGAGACACTAACTCAAGCTATCTCTTCACTAATTAGGAATTAGTGAAGCAAACAATCTATACTAAATGGCTAGTCTAGTGTAGGTTGATGAAATAGGAATTTTGCTCACTTTAGAAATATTTTTCTCACTAATTTTCACCTCCCAAAAAGCTAGAGAGCTTGAGGAAGGAGATGAAAAAAAGCAACCATGGAAAGAAGCAAGTGTAGAATGGCAACCATGGGTGAGAAATATCTCATATAACTCTTGTAGAGACTAAACTATGGCTAACAATAATGGTTAGGTTAATAAATATCTAGAGTGAGACAAAATTAGTGGACTAAGTCAAAGGTTAGCACAAAACTTCACCAAGCTTCTAATCTTGACTAATTTCCAACTAATTTTCTTTTACTCTTAATAAATAAAATCCCACATTATTATTTGTATGGTATGAGTCTTATACACCCATATCACATGTAGCAACTAGCATGACACAAATAATATATATCACATATATATTAAGTGTACACAAGTGAGAAGAAAAAAGAAATGCTTAAGTGAGCAAATATTAGTTAATGTACATTAATATATCAAATATATAATTATATATTAAATTATTAAATAAATAATTGATTTAATAATCTGGCTATATCACATATAACCGACTAATATCATGTGTATCAACTTATCGAATCAACACTTGATTCGATAACTCGGCTATATCACATATAACCGACCGATAACACAAATCGCGAGAATAGAATACGGTATCACATACACGTATTAATCTCGGTCCTGCACATATCACATATTTGCTCCTACTTCGTTTCGCCTGAGCCAGGAAACATCTGCGTAGGACTTTAAAGACTCGTCAATACGCCGGCAGTAGGTGATGATCAAATCAGTCACCTACAAGCCGTCAGCAGTACTGCTAGACGTAACGGCCATCCGGGTATTGAGTGATCGGAAGATCAACAAGCAAGCCCGCTCATACTCCTGCGAATCCAATAAGTAACTCTATCGTACAGTCCGATCTCTTCTTCTGATATGTCGCATATCCAGCCTAGGGGTGGAAAACGTCAGACCCCAATAGCTTGTTAAGTCATGCCGATGTGAGGCCCATAACGATTCGAAAAACCACTGATAACACTTACCAGTAAATCTCAGCAACCCTGGCCAGGGATTTCTTGTTATGGCCAATCGAGCATAGCGCAACATCAACCCTCAATACTGGGAGAGACGAAATCCCCTCCTATCGCTCATTGCCTCCATGTGACTCGGGACTGTACTAAAAAACCACCGTTTTGCACATTCTCTTGAACATGGTAAGGTGGAAATCAAAGCACAGTGGGAATCATGCAAGACTCTATGACAATCTCGGGTCTACAGTGTAAGGTTCCTAGGCACCCTAGTGAGGTCTCACAAGTGATCAAACATGTACAAATCAAATTTTACGGGTGCCTACAAACCCTAATACGGATCGTTTACTAGATATCTAGGCGAAACAAGCAAGTAAATGGAAATGTATCTAAAGGAAAGGGGCTACAAACTTTGTAGATCCGGTCCACCACTTCCTAAGCTCCACGATGATCTCCCTCCGCTGTCCAAATCGAACTCACGACTCTAACATTGGCATCATCGAAGAATGGGCGGGCTTGATCGTCGGTTCGATGCCGAAGATGATCTACGTCGAAGCATCACAAGAACAAGCTCCAACTTCACCAAGCTTTGAAAACTTGTGAAGTAAACACCCTATACAACTTGGCAAGAGGTAGAGGATGAAGAAATAGGAAGTGGGTAGACTTTATATTTGGATTTCTCACTCAATTTCACTAGTTGCCATTGATGGCCACTAGCTTTCTTCATGTTGAAGAAGATGAAGAAGAAGAAGAAGATATGATAAGTCTTAATAATTAGATAAAAAAAAATCAATACTTATCATACTTTCAACTATAGTTAAGTGTAGAGAAAAGACCATGGTTAAAAGGATGGTTAGGGTTAAGCATAAGAACAAAAGAGTGACTTAGTCAAAGTTTCAAGAAACTTCAACTAAAAACAAAACAATCAATCATTCATTTATCTTTTTCTTTTTCCAAATGAATAAATAAGAAAGATAAATGAATAAATAATCAAAACCCTAATCATTAACTTAAACCATGGTTTGATTCTTTACACTTAACCAAGTAAGCATGTATCATCAAACATGATACAAACATGTGCACAAAACTATATCGCATATACAATGTGCAGAATTCAAGTGAGAAAATCCTTTTAAAGTGAACCAATACTAGTTAACGCAAAGTAATATATCAAATATATAAATATGCACTAAATCATTAAATCAACACTTGATTTAACGATCCGGTCATATCGGATATAACCGACTAGTATCATACGTATCGTCTTATCGAATCAATCCTTGATTCGATAACTAGGTTATATCGCATATAACCAATCGATACATAGATCGCGAGAATGTAATACGGTATCGCATACTCGAATTATTCTCGGTCCCGCACATATCTCATATGCGCTCCTATTTCGTTTCGCTTGAACTAGGAAACCTCTGTGTAGGACTCTAAAGACTCGTCAATACGCCGGCAGCAGATGATGATCATATCAAACACCCACAAGCTGCAAGTGGTCTGCTAAACGTAACGGCCACCCGGGTATTGAGCGATCAGAAGATCGACGAGCAAACCCGCTCACACTCCTGTGAATCCAACCAGTAACACTTACCGTACAGTCCGGTCTGTTCGTCTGATATGTCGCATATCTCGCCTAGGGGTGGTAAACGTCAGACCCCAATAGCTCGATAAGTCATGCCGACGTAGGGTCCATAACATTCGTGAAGCTACTGATAACTCTTACCAGTATATCACTGCAACCCTGGCCAGGGATTTCCTGTTATGGCCAGTCGAGCATAGCACAACATCAACCCCCAATACCGGGAGAGACGAATCCCCTCCTATCGCTCATTGCCTCCATGTGAATCGGGACTGTACCCAAAAACCACATGTTTGCACAACTCAGTAGAGCCGTGGTAGGGTGGAAATCAAAGCACAGTGGGAGACACACAAGACTCTATGACGATCTCGGGTCAACAGACTAAGCTGTACCAGTGTCACCAGAGAACTGCCATCTGACGTGAGGTATAATACCATCTGGGAGTTCTCGGTGAGTCCGTTTAGTGTACCCAGTCTCCACTGAGCACTCGCATACCATCTTCGATGTCAAACACCAATGGATATAGGATCATCCATCGCCCATCGCATGGGTCGAGAAGATATGCGCTAGTCTACTCTGGAATATCGATGCCCCGTCTCTATATTCCCACGACTAGGAATAATGAAGGATGTACTCATTGACTACCCAGGCCCCACTAGTATGATCTACATCATAGTCCTGGAAGTCGAGTACACATCCTAAGGGCTTTATCAACATGTAATCAGAGAGACAGAAAGTATACATGTTAAGATAAAGTGCAACCAGATAGCGTACTATCATGTCGAGCAAGAAAGTCCTTCCTATATATGTCCCAGCATCCACTACAATATACATCCAATGTACAGTAATGGCCTCTAGGGCATACATATAACTAACAATCTCCCACTTGCACTAGGGCCATCTGTAGCAGTGGTTGCAGTATCACATACTCAACCATCCCCTAAAAGTCTCTCTTTGGGAAAAAGGCCTTCGTGAGTGGATCCGCCGTGTTGTCCTCTGAGTCTTCTCTCCTAACCTCGATCACCCTGGAGATCAACTATCTCCATGATCAGGTGATGCTGCCTCAGAATTTGTCTGGGTCACTGATGGGACCAGGGTTCCAGGGCCAAAGCCACACTTCCATTGTCATACAATGGCAGGAACCTAGTTCATCTTATGAACCAATATACACCCAAACTGCCTCTTTGGTAGTATCTTTAATAGCGATGTTACCAGCCTTTATCGTCTAGTTTGCCACGGTATCTAGCTTGGAACTCTTCCAACATACCGTCCCTTTACTGAGGGTAAAGACAGTGCCTGTGACTGACATTCAGTCGTCTTTATCACCCTGGAACACTTCCAGTGATTCTCCCCAGGATCGATTGATACCATCTCACTACATCTAGTGAGAATCCTTGCATCCAATTACATCTATCTCATAGATGAAAACTCAGGATTTAGGATGTATCACTTTGATCCTATTTGGAGAATCCTTGTGATAATAGGAGATTGATCGATCGTAGTATAGGAAACTCTTTTCCTATCAAGAGTATGTTGTCTACGTACAATACGAAGATGACCACCTTACTCTCTACTACCCTTTTGTATATACAAGGTTCGTCTACCATTTTGATGAAGTCAAACACTTTGACTATCACATCAAAACAGACGTTCCAACTCCGCGATGCCTGCTTCATTATGTAAAGCAACTTGCACACGTTTCCGCTGCTCCCACTGTTTACGAAGACCTCTGGCTGTGTTCTTATAGACGTTCTCTTCTAAATCAGTATTTAGAAAAGCAGTCATGGCACCCAACCGCCAGATATCGTAGTCATGGTATGTAGCCGTGGTAAGTAGGATCTGGACAGACTTAAGCATAGCTACTGGAAAAAGGTTTTATCATTATCCACGCCTGGTCGATGACGAAAACCTTTAACAAGTCTAGCTTTGAAAGTCTCAACTTTTCCATCTAAACCAAGTAATCTTCTCAAGACATACTTGCTCCTGATGGGGATTTAACCCTTCAGATATAGCAGCTAAAGTCCATACTTTGCTGGTGTACATGGATTCCATCTCAGATCGCTAAGCATCCAGCCATTCTTACAGAGTCCCTACTCTCGATGGCCTGCTCGAAACTAGTTGGGTCATCATCTCATGATGCAATCCTTGCTCCCACTGTCATCGAGAAACCGAGGTATCTCTCAGGCGGATGAGGAACCCTACTAGATCGGCGGAGAGGCTGAGGTTCGTCGGAGACTATAGAATCCTTTGGTTCTGTCAAATCTTCAGCTGTAGTTTCGTATAGCTGGAACCTTTCCAGTTCTACAGAACTGACCTTGCCTCGATCTTGTCCGGATTTTGCTTTTGACATAGGCCGGACAATCCCAAATCTTAACTCGCTTAAGAGATGGGTTCTTCCCATACCATATCTTATATGGAGTGGTAGGCAGTGATTTGATTCAAACCTAATTCAATAGGTATGCAGCTTCTCAAGTGCATAACCCCAAAAGGAAATAGGTAACTCAGTAATACTCATCATAGAGCACACCATATCTAATATTGTGCAATTGCTCCGCCCTGATACACCGTTGTGCTGTGGTGTATTCAGAGGAGTAACACTGAGAGAAAATCTCATTCTCCTTTAGAATAGTCCAGGAATTCTATGCACAAGTATTCTCCTCCCTGATCTTATCTTAGGACATAATACTTATACCCGCATTTTGGTTCTCTACTTCCTACTTATATTCTGTGAATACCTCAAAAGGTTCGGACTTATATTTCAACAGGAATATATAACTGAATCTTGAGAGATCATCAGAGAATATAATGAAGTATAAAGAACCAGTCCTGGCATGTGTAGACAGGAGACATTACATACATCATCATGCATCAGTCCCAAGAGTTCATTAACTCTTTCTCTGTTTCCAATAAACAGAGCTATGGTCATATTATCTTTGTGACATGACTGGCAAGTTTCACAAGATGTAAATTCAAACTGATTTAAATATACATCTAAATGTAACTTCAGCCAGTCGGGTCGCATTGATATGACCTAGTCTACAATGCCTCAAGAAGAATTCGTTCATTTCTGAACTCTTCTTCTTGTGTGTGTTCAGTATACTAGGAACTGTAGTTTGATTTAGAACGTTAATGCTTTTAGATAGCGTGCATGAACCGATCAACTTTTGATATAGGAAGTGTTCAAAACATTATCCATCAATACAAAATTATATCCTTTCTTTACTAATAAAGAGACTGATATGATTTTGTATATCAGGTTCGGTATCTAATAGCATTTGTTCAGAATCAATGTATTCGTAATACAGGGTGACAGTGACCAACAGACTTGGCTGCAACACTTGCCCCGTTTTCTGCCTCATGAAACTTATCACCCGTTCTCAGGTTTTCTACCCTCTTGTAGCCCTGTGTAACAGATTACATATCTGGGATCCTGATCCGGTATCATATACCCAGGATGCAGAGGATACTGAGAAACAGTTCTTTGTAATGAACACACCCGAAGGAGATGCATCATATGCACTTTCTTCGTTTGGGCGGCATAGGAATTCTGGTATTCCCCAATTTCCTGCTCTGTCTTATAACAATTATAAGTTGGAGCGGGACCAACGTTCCCCAGCTCAGTATAACAAGTGGGTTCGGTCAAAACATCCGTATTATTATCTTGATTAAGGCGTGATATGGTCGCTACCAGGAGAGAGAGAGAAGAAAACACTCTGCGTGCGCTCTTGCAAGATTAGATTGGTTATGTATTTTATCTAATCAGGATGTCTCCCACTGTTTTTATCAAATCTTCCTTCAAACCCTAAAAGGAAAGACTAGCCGGGATTAATTACACACTACAAGTTCGCCAATCTTTCAGCCAGGCCAGTGTCGGTACTTTGAGGGAGGTGCCCCGTGCTTTCGCACGGACCTAATTAATGTAAACCTCGTTTTCCCAGAGGCGTAACCCCGTTGACACCTTTCTAGACACCTACTTGATCGGCTAATTGCAAAGTGCAAAACACTCCCAGGAGTAACAATTACTCGCAGTGGGTATCGGGATCCAACTATCACATAGAAGGTATGCAATCTCATTGCAAGTTTCAACACTTGAAACTCCCGATAATGGTTTTTACCCCTAGCACTTATGACCTTAACTATGGTCAACAAATCATAAGTACTAGTCAAGTTCTACCCGTCATTTCGTGATTAATTAGACCCACCCACATGACCCTTAACTAAGGTCAACAAAGTCACGCGACTGTCCTAACTAATCGCATCATATGCGGTGTAAGAAGACATCACCTAGCTACCGTACACTGTGCCTTGACTATGGTCAACAAACACAGCACGAATACTAAGTACTCTACTTCCTAAAATGACGGAGGGTTGCGAATGGTTTTTATGAAAACCTTTAACGCTTTGAACTTGATCTCGTTGCGGAATCAAATGGTTTTTAAATGGAATGTTTTCGAGGCTTTTCTAGTTTTGCTAAAGGGGTCACTCCCGGTGAAGGGATCGTCGGCCCTTTCCTCGTCGAATGAGGTGCGGGATATATCATATATATCACTGTGCAAAGCAGAAACTATAGAAGCGATCAAAGACAAACCGAGGGTTGTAGCATCTGCCAGTTATTGCTAAAGGAGTCACTCCCGGTGAAGGGATCTCGGTCCTTTCCTTATCGAATAAGGTGCAGGATGTTCTATAATGAACATCGCGATGCAAAGCAAGAACTGTAGCTACCTGTTTTATTTTGAAATTCGATTCCACAACATCAATTAGGTTTATTTTCTTTCATTAATCTTATTAATGAATATCCCATCAATTAAGTCCACCTAATCATCACAGATAAATATAACGTACGCTTATGCCATCCGCATTCGCCTTGATGTCCCGTCTGCACCGTTAGGTTAGGTAACTAACGCCAGAGCGAGGCAGGGCTAGCGCGGGTGTAAAACATAAGCAACGTCTATATAATATATCATATATACTATATATAATACCTGTCACAGAACATCACATGATCACAGATAAATCACAGCAGAAGAAACATATGAAATATTGGATATACTAGGACGTCCGTGTTTTCAATACGAGCCAGTATAAAACACGGATTCCACGGTCGTGATGAATAGCCAATCCCACACCCCTAGACCCCTACGAGAGCGGCAAGCAACCCTACCAATTCTAGGGTTAGGAGACCCGGACTCGACTCCTCGAGATGGTCTCCCACTGGACCCTAGAAGCCGGTTACTTGTGCTCCCCTCCTTGGGTCTATCCTAATGCAGAAAAGTAAATAATATACATCAACGGTGACATCTTCCGCAACCTGGAAGTGCCCCAATAAAAGAATATTACATACAAGTTTTTACATGAATGAAAATGAAAAACACTCATCTCACATAAAAAACCCCCGGCTATTCAAACACGACGATCCAATATAACATATCCAGCAACACATAACATCACATGTCATCAACGTAAGTAAATATGCGCATCCCAATTGTCGTTGACATATAGCAACGAAACCGGCGATATCACATATTACACTTACGGTCACAGAAAAGAAAGTGTAAAACTACAACAGTTGGAATCCACAACCACCTCAGACATCGCATGCCTGACCAAATGAATTCTTTAGACATCGCATGCCTAATAATTATAAACCCCGCATTTTAGTCTCATTATCGAAAACACTTTTCAATATCAAGTCGGGCAATTCAACATGATTCCCGACATTATGATCGAATGCTCGTCGCAAACTTTAGTAGGCGGCCGCACCCCCGACGCCGTCGACAAAGTGCACCAAGGCGGAACACCGCTGCCGCGAGCACCCGAACGGATGCTTTCGGCGACGGGGTTCTCCTACAGTCACTTGGTCGGGGCTATGGAGTGAGGCTGTCTATTAAGTTTACCCGGCGAGTATCCGCGTACGCTACGTGATTGCGACGGACTTTTGATCACATCAAAATTCCGTGGCAACCGATCAAGTGAGACTAAACTGCTACGTTTATAATATTCATTCCGTTATCTCATAACAATTTGTGAATTCCAATTATTGTATCACATTCCGGATAAATAGAAAATGCTAAACTTTTCGATCGAACAATCGAACACCCAAGTTTTCCCGATACAGCTCAACACATGAAATAAGTCTAACAACATTCAGTTCGTGCCTCAGTACCAACGGTCCAGCCGTAGAAGGGTCAAGCCAACGCCTCACATGTGGCACGCCGTACTGCCCCAAACCCGAAGGTTCAAAGAGCAGTTCAAGACGGTCACATAATCGAGTTAAGGTTTGTTGTCTTCTAGAGGGTCCATCGCGTTACTTGCACTACTTAGAACGTCGTTAAACTACGGAAAAATCCAACAATTGGAAATTTCCCGGCAGGGGAAAAAGTGGGTATTTATATCCGGTCGAACTTTTTAACATATTCTAAGATTTATCCGGAAAAACACACCGACAAAATTAGACAATCCGATCGATACACCGAGTTCCCAATACAACCCAGAAAATGCAACTCTGGAAAAATTATTAAAAATCCCCAGGAAAACCAGCACAGACAACTAAGAATTACTGTGCAAAATTGGATGCACAAAACGACAAAAGGGCCGCGGATCCACCGCATGAGCCTTCTGTAAGGCCGCGGATCCGCGCCCCATTTATGGAATCAAGCCCTCGAATTTTACAGTAACCCTTATATCTTCCTGCTGATTTTTCTGAATATTTTTAATTCACAAAAAACCACGAATTTCAAAAAAGTCCAGAGAGCATTTTTAGGTTTGGGTTTTGGGTCGATCGCACTTCTAATTCCGTCGGGACTTCGCCTAAGGCTCTAGCTAGGCTCTGATACCACTGTAAGGTTCCTATGCACCCTAGTGAGGTCTCACAAGTGATCAAACATGCACAAATCTAATTTTACGGGTGCCTACAAACCCTAATACGGATCGTTTACTAGATATCTAGGCGAAACAAGCAAGTAAATGGAAATGTATCTAAAGGAAAGGGGCTACAACCTTTGTAGATCCGGTCCACCACTTCCTAAGCTCCACGATGATCTCCCTCCGCTGTCCAAATCGAACTCACGACTCTAGCATTGGCATCATCGAAGAATGGGCGGGCTTGATCGTCGGTTCGATGCCGAAGATGATCTACGTCGAAGCATCACAAGAACAAGCTCCAACTTCACCAAGCTTTGAAAACTTGTGAAGTAAACACCCTATACAACTTGGCAAGAGGTAGAGGATGAAGAAATAGGAAGTGGGTAGACTTTATATTTGGATTTCTCACTCAATTTCACTAGTTGCCATTGATGGCCACTAGCTTTCTTCATGTTGAAGAAGATGAAGAAGAAGAAGATATGATAAGTCTTAATAATTAGATAAAAAAAATCAATACTTATCATACTTTCAACTATAGTTAAGTGTAGAGAAAAGACCATGGTTAAAAGGATGGTTAGGGTTAAGAATAAGAACAAAAGAGTGACTTAGTCAAAGTTTCAAGAAACTTCAACTAAAAACAAAACAATCAATCATTCATTTATCTTTTTCTTTTTCCAAATGAATAAATAAGAAAGATAAATGAATAAATAATCAAAACCCTAATCATTAACTTAAACCATGGTTTGATTCTTTACACTTAACCAAGTAAGCATGTATCATCAAACATGATACAAACATGTGCACAAAACTATATCGCATATACAATGTGCAGAATTCAAGTGAGAAAATCCTTTTAAAGTGAACCAATACTAGTTAACGCAAAGTAATATATTAAATATATAAATATGCACTAAATCATTAAATCAACACTTGATTTAACGATCCGGTCATATCGGATATAACCGACTAGTATCATACGTATCGTCTTATCGAATCAATCCTTGATTCGATAACTAGGTTATATTGCATATAACCAATCGATACATAGATCGCGAGAATGTAATACGGTATCGCATACTCGAATTATTCTCGGTCCCGCACATATCTCATATGCGCTCCTATTTCGTTTCGCTTGAACTAGGAAACCTCTGTGTAGGACTCTAAAGACTCGTCAATACGCCGGCAGCAGATGATGATCATATCAAACACCCACAAGCCGCAAGCGGTCTGCTAAATGTAACGGCCACCCGGGTATTGAGCGATCAGAAGATCGACGAGCAAACCCGCTCACACTCCTGTGAATCCAACCAGTAACACTTACCGTACAGTCCGGTCTGTTCGTCTGATATGTCGCATATCTCGCCTAGGGGTGGTAAACGTCAGACCCCAATAGCTCGATAAGTCATGCCGACGTAGGGTCCATAACATTCGTGAAGCTACTGATAACTCTTACCAGTATATCACTGCAACCCTGGCCAGGGATTTCCTGTTATGGCCAGTCGAGCATAGCACAACATCAACCCCCAATACCGGGAGAGACGAATCCCCTCCTATCGCTCATTGCCTCCATGTGAATCGGGACTGTACCCAAAAACCACCTGTTTGCACAACTCAGTAGAGCCGTGGTAGGGTGGAAATCAAAGCACAGTGGGAGACACACAAGACTCTATGACGATCTCGGGTCAACAGACTAAGCTGTACCAGTGTCACCAGAGAACTGCCATCTGACGTGAGGTATAATACCATCTGGGAGTTCTCGGCGAGTCCGTTCAGTGTACCCAGTCTCCACTGAGCACCCGCATACCATCTTCGATGTCAAACACCAATGGATATGGGATCATCCATCGCCCATCGCATGGGTCGAGAAGATATGCGCTAGTCTACTCTGGAATATCGATGCCCCGCTCGATATTCCCACGACTAGGAACAATGAAGGATGTACTCATTGACTACCCAGGCCCCACTAGTATGATCTACATCATAGTCCTGAAAGTCGAGTACACATCCTAAGGGCTTTATCAACATGTAATCAGAGAGACAGAAAGTATACATGTTAAGATAAAGTGCAACCAGATAGCGTACTATCATGTCGAACAAGAAAGTCCTTCCTATATATGTCCCAGCATCCACTACAATATACATCCAATGTACAGTAATGGCCTCTAGGGCATACATATAACTAACATACAGAATAACCTGTACCAGTGTCACCAGAGAACTGCTATCTGATGTGAGGTATAATACCATCTAGGAGTTCTCGGTGAGTCCTGTTCGGTGTACCTAGTCTTCACTGAGCACCTATATACAATCTTTGATGTCAAACACCAATGGATGTGAGATCACCCATCTCCCATCATATGGGTCAAGAAACGTATACGCTAGTTTACTCTGGAATATCGATGCCCCGTCTCGATACTCCCATGACTAGGAACCATTGAAGGATGTACTTACGAACTACCCAGGCCCCACTAGTATGATCTGCATCACAATTCTGGTAGTCAAGTACTCATCCTAAGGTCTTTATCAACATGTAACAGAGAGACAATAAGTGTACATGTTAAGATAAAGAGCAACCAGATAGCATACTATCATATCGAGCAAAGGAAGTCCTCCCTATATATGTCTAAGTATCCACTATAATATACATCATAAGTACAATAATGGCCTCTAGGGCATACATACAACTAACAAGTACCAATAAGGTGTAATGTACATAAGCATTAGTGTACGTGCAACATAGTACTCATTGGTAGTTGTGCGGTGTTCTATCAGTGCGTTCGTATAACGGAAACGTATATTGCAAACATGTAAAGTAAATCTATGCGTATAGCATAAATATTAAACGTAACTACTTGCTATGAGCTATACCATTATCTTTGAAAATATAACGAAACGTTGGTTTTGAAATAAGAAAGCTGCCTTAGGTTAAAAATAGATATTCGTTTTGGAAATTAGTATCGCATCCTTGTCATTTATTGTAACGTTTCCAAAATAATAAAATATTATTTTCGGGAATTTTTATAATTTAATATTATTTTAATGAATATTTTAATATTCTGGTATAATTAAATACAAATAAATTAGGAAAAATTTTGGAAAATTTTGGAAAATTCTAAAATAGGGTATTTTATGGAATTATGCCATTTTAAAGTTTTTAAGACTAGTTATATGCTAATTTAGTGTTAATCGCGATTAAAAATCGCTAATTGGATTTTTAGCTTTTTTGTGCAAAAATGTGCACATATCATTTTCCACACTTGTTACACTTGTGTTACATTTCTTTTGCCATGGTTGTTCTTTTGGGGTCACTATTGGAGTGAGAAGGAAAAGAAAAAGAAAAGGGAAAAGTATGATGATGAGAAAGAAAGAGACCAAGTCAACCCTCACTTTATGAACCACTCCCCATCATTTTCCCCTTCTTATTCTCTCTCCTCTCCCTCCCCTTTGTTGCTGCTGCTGCTCCCTTTCCCTCTCTCTCCCTCTTCATGAAACCCTAGATCCACCATGAAAATAAAGCCAAAACCCTATTTCCACTTCACAAAAAATGTTCCCGAGCTCACTAGCTACACATTGAACCTAGCAAGATTGGATTTGGAGGACTTTGAGCAACTCAAGAAAATACTCAAGAATTTTCTTGAGTTGCCAAAGGAGGTAAATTCTGGACCTATTAGGGTAGTAATTCATTTCTTGTGCATCAATTCTAGTTTCATGTCGATATGGTGTCGTTTTGAGGACTTTTGAGAATTCTAGTTAGGGTTTAGGGTTAGACCTGAAATCAAAGTGAAATTGAGGCTTGTTGTGACCTTAGAAACCCTGTGGTGATGTGTTATTGGATTAAACTAGAGACTAGAACACAGAATACGGATTTATGAGACGATGTCGGGGGAAAAACTGTGAATCTGTGATCGTATTTAGGAATCTGCTATCACCCCGAGACCCCAAAAATAAAACTGAGTTGACAGTGAGATGTGCAGGCACCATGGAACCACCACACCAAACCCTAGCCCCCAACTCCAAAGTGAGGCCGCCAATTAATTCCTTCTGGCCGCAAATTACGGCCAGAGCAGGAGGGAACTGCCTCGATTTTTGTGCATGGCCCTAATTCCTCTAGTCTTGACCCTGGGTATGTCTAGTTTTGACTGATTCCGTCTAGGGTAAAATCTGGGATGATTTTCCTATGTTGGTGCATGGTTTACGACTTGTTTTAGCATGGATTTTGGTATTTGGTGTTTCGTTCCTGTCGGGTGGCGTTTGGACGTCAACGACAAGTGGATATTGATCGTGTTTGCATGCGAGGTTATAGGTTTTTACCTATAGGCGTAGCGTGTGCCGTTTTGGTTTCCGATGTGATTTTCATGTGCTTTAGCATTTGTGATATCCTTGTAGGTACCCCACATGATGTTGAGGCAAAGAAGATGAAGATAGCAACATCGGCATTGGCACATGAGAAGCAAGGTGAGTAGATTATATCTACGGGGAGAAGTCGGGTGGATGGCGTATAGCACCCCCGCAGTCCGTGGTGATGTATACGAATACGTATACACACATATAATTATTATGTGTTGTTAGGATTATTGATGGTAATAATGGATTATTGATGATAAGAATGTAATTGGTTTAGTATAGTGCGAAACCCTAGAGTAGGGGTTGCACACCCACACATACACATACACATATACTTGCATGCATTCTTTCATTTATCTGTGCGTATTTGGAGGTGTATATCTACACATGGGTATAGGACTATGTGTTCATATACGGGATTGAGATGAGTTGATGAGTTTGACTTGAGGTCGTGAGATTCGGCGATATGACAGAGTTTGTATTTGAGATGCGACATGGTGGTTTTGGCGAGCCTTTGGGCATGTGTTTTACCCCGCATTCATATTTATATAGATGGTGTCGATGGTACTAGACTTAGATTTGTACCCTAGATTATGTGATATGATGGTAGTGATACCTGATATGTGGTGAGATGAATGTGATATTGACCCATACCCAGCTATTGGGATGTCGTACGACGATTTACCGTACGAGCTTTACATTGATACTAGATCCGCACTCATGACTCGAGGATGTTATATGATATACTGTATCGTACGTGATACTTTTGAGGCGAGATCACCGACTATATATATATGTATATCGACTCAGATTTAGGTGGTTTCCATACTCCTCCCAATTGACTTGATTGTTGGGTTCGTAGTTCACATAGTAGGCGTTACACTAAACCCGAGTCATACCTATTTCAGAACTAACGAGTCGGGGATATTTTAAAGATAGGCAAAAGGGTTTATACGGATATTTTCAAAAGACGCATCTTTTCTTAAAACACCGTAGCCCTTATTTTACTAAAAGCCCTGATTCGTCTTATTTCAAAAGGTAAGGTTGCATGATATATCTATTGAGGCAGGTTCTTTACTGTTGCGTTGATTATTCGATTCCGCATATTCATGCTATTTGCATTGCATCGCTTGTATTGTTGATATATTTCAGTCATGCTGCTAGGACACCAGCACCATTATCGATGATGCGTATGTTCCACGTACACTTGTTTGCCGGCTCACACACTTCATCATCGATAATTGCCATGTCACTACACTGTAGTACTGTTGCATTCAGGATATGATTCTTGCATGACAGACTGATATGCTTATATTTGTTTTACATGTCGCATGCATCATGCTTTCTGATTATACGCATTGAGATATGTTGTTTCCATGATATTTCTGGATTTGGGAACCGTGGATATTTCAAAAGAGAATGTGAAATTGTTTTAAAAACCCGGTTACCCTTGATATGATATTTCAGTGCGTCCACCATGTGTTTTCTCGGTACTGAGAGCGACATGTGAAACCCGATTCGAGGAGGCGGATGAGGCCGATTGCGGGTACATGGTGGACCCGGTATGGTTCCCCGGGGCAAGAAATGCTTTTCGTGGAGCAAACGATGAGCCTGGCAGGGTGGCGAGTACCTACCGGTGATTGGTTGGACCTGGCGGTTATCCGGAGGATACCGACCAGAGTCGATAGATGGATATGGGCGTACTGCCGGGGCCGAGGGCCGATACCGCAGACAGAGCCCGTAGGCCGATCCGGACTGACGGAGCCCGATATATGAGGGTTTACGTGCCGATGCTGGGCACAGTTTTCATGATGTTTTCGAGTGTCGATGCTGGGCACTCCGGTTCCATGATTTTGACGTGTCGCGAGGGACACAGATGGTTTATATCCTCATATTATTCCCATGCATATGCTGATGATATTTACATGCATGGCGGTTATTGTCATTGGGTGACGAGTGGACGGGATCCACGTATATGCAGATTTGATTACATTTATCATACCCCATATTTATGATATGCTATTACCTGAGGCACGGGCACGAGCACTTGGTACTACACTCATGCATAGAGATTACCTTGCCAGTTTTGCATGCTTCAGACTTATTCATATTGAGGTTTATTTATATCTGATCGTATTGACCTAGGATGGGTCATGTATTCGATCTCTGCTTGTAGATATTTTTCTATTCACGAGTTGGCAACTCACCCCCGTTGTGCCACAGTTCTTGCAGGTTTTGTCGTACAGATTCCATAGCGGCATTTCTGGCACACTGCTTCCTTATGGGTGACTTGCTTGGGTAGGTGGGTTCTTTTGTATCAGAACCGCCATTGTTCATGTATTATTCATTGTATCTAGAATTCCATCAACCAAAACTTGTATATTGTTTCAGACTTAGAAAACAGTGCTGTATTATTTCGACCTTAGAGTCGCGCTTGTAGTATTACGGTTTTCTGGCTGTTTTGAGTTCTTTTTTTTGGGTTTTGATCCTCGCCCTTTGGCGTTGTATATTATTATTGCTTGCGTGGTTGTGACCGTCGTTTGACGAAGAGCTAGCTCCCGCTTGGGGATGCCTTTTATCATTTCATATATATTATTCTTGTTGTACCCCGTTCGGGGCCAGTTTTTACAAAGGAAACTCTGCCGAAATTTTCAGGAAAGGTTACACATTTTAAAAATACATATTCGGCTTAGTTATTTAAAAACTTGGATTTTTGAAACACGATTTCTTTACTTCTTAAAACCAGTTTCCTTATTTACTCTTTAAATGGTTTTAGATTTCTCGGCTTTTGGCTTACTTGGATCAGATGGGGTCCTATAGATTTCATATGGTTCAAGGGCCAGTCACGTGCTCTTTCGGGTCGTGACAAAGTTGGTATCAGAGCGCTAGGTTGACCTTGGTTCGAGTCTAAGTTTGACTATGTGGAGCTTAGGGCGTTATCTATATACGGAACTTAGGCTTGACCTTACGGAGCTTAGACTTAGTCGAGGGGGTATTAGACCCGAACTTTCGTCGCGTAGGATGACCCTTGGTTGATGGAATAGGTGACTAAAGTAGAGTGACGTACCGTGGGTATGTTCCGCGGCATACTTACGACACGCCACTCCGCTTAAGAAACCTTAGGTTGTACATTTCCTTGCACCGCATTATGTTCCTTCCTATGATCTATCCTCATCGATACTGGTTATGGTTTTGCCGCCACGATTGCACGGGCAGAGTGAGCTACGGCTCGAGTTGCGTCAGCATGAGCTCGTCGTGGACGAGGACTGACCAGGGCGTGATTCCTGAGACATACGATTGCATTTTGAGGAGTCGTCTTATTGTGTTTTTGCGACATGAGCGTTGGATTGATCGCTTTTACGAGATTTTCGAATGTGCTGATCGGCACCAGAGGATTGAGCCACTGATAGAGGCCAGCCAGGATGTGATGACCGTTGGTATTATCACTTATCCAGGGTGATTGAGGCGCTGTTTAGCGTATAAACGAATGAGCCAGTCGTTGCTGCTAATGATGAGATATCGCCCAGATGATTGGAGCTACTGCAGCATGAGCATGTTCTTGGAGATATGATAGTAAGTCGCTAGTCACCGAGGATTAATGACTAGGACATGTGGTTCGTTCGCTTACCCCGATGCGAGATCACCAGATAGATTGATTCCAGATAGAGGCGACTTCACGCAGATTCGTTGAGAGTCGATTGAGACGATCGAGTGTCAGGAACCCATTTTCTAAGTTTAAAGTATTCGGAAAGACATGCAAGCGATTCTATGGACCCTCTAGAAGAATGAAACCCTAACTCGACATAATGACCATGTGAAAGCCTTTGAACCTTAGGGTTTGCAGCAGTTCCGCGGCGCCATTAGTGAGACTTGGGTTTGCCCATCTACCGCTGGACCACCGATGCTGTGGTATGTACTCGATACTATTAAACTGTACCCGAGATGTTGAGCTCTTGGGGGATTGTGAGGTTCTGACGAGTCGATCGGATGGTTCGACATCTTTCGGATATTGTGATGGGACACTGCTTGGGAGACTCCAGATACGAGCATAGCCATTGGAGCACAGTCTGTGTAGCCACAGTGAGATGAGTCCGAATCAGTCGATATTGAAGCAGAGTGGAGTAAAGAGTTCGCATGAGATTTCGACGAGATGACGTTCCACTCCACCGACGTTAGAGATGCGATACGCACGTTGAGGATGTGATCGGCTAGATATCTTCTACTGAGTGACGAAGATACCGAGTTCGTGATTTCGAGTCCGTGTGAGAGACTTCGGAGGGACCGTAGTTGAGGACATTGCAGTGTGCAGATAAAGACCCAACGTCAAATGGTCGATGATACAGAAAAGCGGGACAAGAAGTTCGTGCGAGATGCAGATGAGCAGTTACTACACTCCGTTAAGATTAAAGGTCGGATATGCATACAGAGGCGCAGGGATGCGACCATCATCCGAGGAGATGTTGTACTAAGGACGCAGATGTACAGAGAGCGAGAAAAGATTATGCCAGAGTACCAGCCTCCGTACAGTTTGGCTTAGGAAAGATCAGAAGAGACATTGAGTAGGATTCCTTCCAATACACTGCTGCAATAAGATTTGCACTAGGAGTAGATGCGTGATGTGCATTCAGAGGACCCGAGGTCGGCGCCAGAGATGTGCTGCGTTACGAGAGGTCGTGAGGATTGATCGAGTGATGACTTGAAAAGTGCCAGAACGGGATCGTTCCTGTCAGCACACCTGACCGGGCCGATGAGCCGATGGATTGCGAGATTGGTAATCTACAGGAAAGATCAGGAAACAGAGGCAGAGGACGCCAGCCGCGAGCAAGAGGCAAGTATATATCTTGCGCCGCTAGCATCGGATGTACCGGTACCTTCTCGACCTCGAAGGACGATATACCGACGACGGTATTTATGATTTATGATTTGTGATTTTGTGATTTGATTATCACGTATCCGTCATCTTGGATTTCGGTATTTTGGGCGTTCTGTCTGCATGATTTAGTCTTGATGACCGAGTTCATGGTATTTGTTTTCTTGCACCATGGTTGCACTTACTGGGTATTCATATTTTTTGCAGAGTTATTATTCTTGAGGTATTGCTTATGATTTCATACCTATTTTATGCTGGTGATTTGATCTACGCTTCCAGCGTAGTTTTCATGTACTTTTAGTGTTTTGATTTGATTTGTGCACGCTTATGCACACGGTTGTGAGATTTCCATCGCGGTACACTTGATCTTGATTGGGCCGAATTATATATAGTCGATTTTGACCCTGATATTTATGATTTTTGCACTTCGTGCTTTTGATTGGACTTACGCATGTTCGACGTTTGCTATTGGATTTTGTGATTCCGTGCATGTTGAGTGCGCAGGGTTTAGATTTCATTCGTGCACGATGGATGCACCGATTTGGACTTTCGCGCATGTTGGGCGCATTTTTTGAGATACGATTTTGGTGCACACCCGATGCACTAAATCGAGATTCTTCGTGCATGTCAGATGCACCGGATTTTTGGCTGTCAGGCACATACGTTGCCTATGACAGATGCTTCGTGCACACCCGTTGCACCTAGATGTTGTTTTGTGCACCTGTATGGCATATATATGAATTTTGATTTCCGTGCGCACCAGACGCACAATGTGGTGTTATGTGCATTTTTGGGATTTATTCCTTTTGGAGCAGTACATTTTTATGATATTGGGTATTTGTTTTCATACTGAGCAGG
This sequence comes from Agapanthus africanus, assembly GCA_030015575.1. NCBI lineage: Eukaryota > Viridiplantae > Streptophyta > Magnoliopsida > Asparagales > Amaryllidaceae > Agapanthus > Agapanthus africanus. Next base: position 246,108,657 of record CM057343.1, on the reverse strand, counting down.
ACTAGTCAGAGGACAGTACCTGGATATATTTTGCATGCATTGATAGTTCGAAGGGATTTCCAAAGAGCGAGCTATGGTCTCGATATATATATACCTACGTGTCCGATATGACACGAAACATTTAAAAACAAGGAAACCCTTCTAAATTGTTTTCAAAACGGCGGAACATACCTATTAAACAAAGGATATATATATATATACATATATAGTTATTTTCTTATGAAAAACATCCGCCACTGTGCAGTGTTACGCGCATCGCACAGCGACTTAAAAAGATTTGGCATGTATTTACATCAGCTATTTACATGTATAGATTGGATGTCTACATGTATACTTCGGCGATGAAGATCTCTTACTTGGGACATGCGAACACAACCGTCCCCTATATGTCTCCGGATACTGTCATGACATCAAGATAGGTAAAATCCTGGTCGACAATGGGTCCTCCGTCAATCTCCTCAACGTGAGAGTGTTGAAGGAAATCTGCATGAGTGTTCAACACCTCGCTCGGGATAAGATCACCATCTCCGAGTTCGACTCTCAGTCATTACGGACGCTTGGGTCCTTGATACCGACGTTACGCTTTGGGCTGCTCATCTCTGATATCAAGTTCTACGTCATTGATTCCAAGACATGCTACAACGCTTTGCTCTGTTGGAGATAGTGCCCTCAGAGTCAATTATTGGATCACAGGCACGTGATTGCAATGATTGAGGGAGGACCTATCCCAGGAGGACAGTCTTACTCGAGATGATAGTATGCTATCTGGTTTACCTTTATCATCGTGTACTGCTTTAGGTGACCTGACATGTCACTATTACACGTTGATAGAGCCCTTAGGATTCTTGCTTGACGACCAGCAGTATGATGGCGATCATATACGTGGGAGCTGGGGTCTATAAGCACATCCTTAAAAGGTCCCTAGTCGTGGGAGTTTCGAGACTGGGCATCGATACTCCATTAGTAGACTAGTGTATACAGTCGAGACCCCGACGAGGGGCGGTGGCCGGTCTCACAAGCCACTGGTGTCAGTTGGTTCACCTAAGATGTATACAGGTGCTCATTGGGTTATGAGTACACCGGACAGGACTCGCCGGGAACCTGCTAGTTGGGCTTATACCTGACGTCAGATAGCAGTTCCCAGGTGACATGTGTACAGGTTAGTTCATCGACCTGAGGATCGTCATTTGTCTCGTGTGAGTTCCCACTGTGCTTTGATTACTACCCTACCACGGCTCAAAGGAGTCGTGCAAACAGGTTTTAGTTGGGTACAGTCCCGAGCCACATGGAGGCAGTGAGCGGATCTGCAGGGGTTCGTCTCTCCCGGTATTGGGGGTGAGGTCGCGCTGTGTCTAGGAGAGCCATTACGCAAAGCCCTCGGCCGAGGCAGGAGATTTACTGGTAGGTATTCCAGTAGTATCTCAGGGCGTTCTGGGCTACGCTCCGACACGACTTGTACCGCTTTTGGGGGTCTGACTTTTACCAACCCCCTAGGCCCGCCATGCGATACTCATAGACGAACGGACCGGACTGTACGGATATTGTCACTGACAGGCTCAGTTGGGTGTCGGGGTGAGCTTCCTCATCGACGTCCCTTTTGGTCAATGGCTGGTGGCCCGTCACGTATTGGCTTATACCTCTGACGTGCCAGTGGTTAAATCCACAGCCATAGTATTGACGAGTCTTTAGAGTCCACCACACTTTCAGTTACTCAAGCTTTCGGGCGAAACGCTGTAGAGGCCGTATGGAGATATGGCAGGATCCGATCAGATACGTGCGGTATTGCACGGATCAGGATCGGACAGTTTTGTACTTGTGGCCGTATGGTTATATGGCAGGGTTCGATCAGATACGTGCGGTATTGCACGAATCAGGATCGAACGGATTTTACTAGCCGGCTTTGGTTTAAGCCGGTCCTAGTTTAGTACAGTGTAGATTTTGTCTCATTGCATCTGTATCCGGTCGGAATACAGATGCGGGAGTGTATGCACAGTGTCGGGGTTTTTCCTGTAATTTATTACGGGACCAGTTTTCTGGAGTTGCCAGTTTGCATTCCGTTCCGGCCGGTTTTCCTTTGTTCTTTCCCGACCGGACTTTTCCGATGGAGGGGGTTATTTGCAAGTTTGCAAATAACACTTTGTGGAGGTTTTCTTTGCATATTGTTTGATTATGATATCTTTCATCCATGCTTGCTTTATGTTGATTTGAAAGGGTATGGGTTTAAAGTGGAAAGCATGGTTGAATGTTTATTTGTCTCTTGATGTGGTTACCTCCTCTTTTCACCCTACACTCACCTTCCTTCTTACTTCTTATTACCTCCTCCACCCTTCTCATTTTGGAGATGATAAGTTTCTCATTTAGAAAAGAAGAAGAAGAAAAAGAAAGAGAGAAAGAAAAAGAATGAGAGAGTTCATCTTAGTTTTGTGAGGAATTCTTCATCTCCTTCTTCTTCTTGTTTCGGAAAAATGAAAGCACCATTTTTCCTAACCCCAATCCTTCATCATGGCAACTACAAACCCCAAGTGGGACAACCATCTTCTACACTACATTCTACAGCATATCTTGAGCATGTCGAGTTGCCGGCTTCATGCTCGAGTTGCCTCGGTATTGAGGCGGGAGCCCGTAAAAGACGAAGGCGATGTGGTGCCCCTTCCGGCGAGGAGGCGACGATGTGGAGCCAAGACTTTCCGCGGGAGATCGGGATGATGAAGAGAAGACCGGAGGACTCGGATCACTCGGTATACTTCTCACCCTATCTCTTGTTTGCTAGCGTAGGTTAATGGTTATCGATCCGGGTTTTCTTTGTCCGCGGTAGCGCCGGTTTCCGAGCAAGGAAAATTTTTTATTCCGCAATTTGGCCTCGAGTAAGACGGCCGGGGCGCTGCCGTGGCGCAACATGGTATCAGAGCCACGCCATTAACCTTAGTCTAGCTTTGTGTAATGTGTTTTACTTATCCGATCGACCGAAATCCCGAAAACCCCATATTTGTTCACATCAGTTTCTGTTGAAAATTTTTGGCCTCAGAAAATTTTTCAGGTTGTATAAATCTAATCTACTGGACATTATAAGACTTCTGCAAAAATTCGACACATTCAGTCGACAACCCTAGCGCGGAAGCGCGGCCAAACCCCTCCTTGGGCCGCGCTTCCGCCGCGCACTGTTGTCTTCTCTGTGTCAAATTGTTACAGTGGGCTTGTGGGCTAATTTTAGGGCTTTTGGGATATTAATATTGGGCCAATTATTTCTGTGAGTGCTACAGTTTTCTTTGGGGCCCACTTGTTAATTGTTTGATCGATCGGATATTTTAAACACATTATTTCACAGTATTTACATTATATCTGCGACCGTGAATGTCACTCGATCGGTAAATCCGGTCTAACTGCTATAGCCCGGTTAGACGGATTTGCGAACGTGATTTTCACGTTGATGTTCTATGTTTATGCTGTGTTGTTGCGGATCGGTCGTGGGGGATAGCCTGGATGCAATGCTAGTACAGTTTTGGTGTATTATGTACATTTGTTATTGCGGGGCGAGCGTCCGACATGTGGACTGCCGTCACTGCCTGTTTGTATTATTCTTTTGGGGCACGACCTGGTTGCGGTCGATGTACCCGGTGTATGTATATTTTACTTTCTGTACTAGGATTACCCCGGGGTGGGGTGCACGGATAGCCGGGTTCTGGAGGGCAACGGGCCCGCATCTCAGGGCATTGAGACGGAAGGGGCTTCAGTCCAGGATTGGCGGGCTATTCGCCGCACTCGTAGGGGGTACAGGTTGACCCAGGAGGGGTGCCCAAGTTACCGGATTCCGTGAAGTGCTGGGTGGTCCATTCACGGTACTGAAGGGGGGTGCCTCGCTTCAGGTTTTGGCGGGTGACTTGCCGCGCCCGTAGGGGTCTAGGATTTCATTGCACAGGCTATCCACACGACCAGGGGAACGTCGGGTTTCAGCAGCGGCTCTGTGAAACCCGGGGCTTCCAGATATCTGTATTGTTTTGTGATGCTGTACTTTTCTGTGATGTTGCATTTTATTCACGCCTTGAGCGAAATACTATATATTGGTATATATATTAGTAGATGTTGTATATGTTTTTCATCCGCGCTAGTCCAGTCCCCGCTCTGCCGTTAGTTAGCTAACCTAACGGGTGATGACGGGACCCAGTGGCGAATGCGGATGGCATATACGTACGTCAGTATATTTTCGTTCTTTGTGGTGTGATCAATTGATGGGACTGCATTGATTCGGATCAATGCAAGTTTAAACAAACCTATTCTGATGTTGTTGGAACACTTTTCAAAAAGCTGTTATTGCAAGGACGTTCGCTTTTGTTTTGCATCGTGGTATTCATTTGGAATATCCTGCTCCTCAGTCGACGAGGCAAGGGCCGAGATCCCTTCACCGGGAGTGACCCCTTGGACAGAAGTTTGCGTCAGGGCATTAACTTCACTATAGCCGATTACTTTTGCTTTGCATCGTGGTATTCAGTCGGAATATCCTGCACCTCATTCTACGGGGAAAGAGCCGAGATCCCTTCACCGGGAGTGACCTCTTTAGTAAAGGTTTTCGTCACTATATTTTTATAAAAGGCTATGCAGTTCCTTCAACGATATCAAGTTCATTACGTTAAAGGTTTTTCGCCAAAAACCATTCGTAGCCCTCCGTCATTTCTCACAGGTATTATTTGGTATTCGTGCTGCGTTTGTTGACCTAGTCAAGACGTAGTATTCGGTAGCTAAGTGGTACTTGTTTGTTGCATAAGTGGGATTGGCTAAGACAGTCGTGCGGCCTTGTTGACCTAGTCAAGGGCACGTACGGGTGGGTTTAATGCAATCCAGAATAATGACGGGTTGAACTTGACTGGCGGTTTATGGTTTGTTGACCTAGTCAAGGTCATAAACCGCTTGGGGTAAAAACCACATCGGGAGTTTCAAAAGAACTGAAACTTGCCAGGCATGCGCATACCTTCTGGAGTGTGGTGACTTGAGTGGATTCCGTCAAGTTATCATGCGATGATAGTTGGATCCCGATTTCCACTGATGAGTTAGTTTACTCCTCGGGTGATCCCGACTAATTCTTCTTTCAGGTTTGGAGGAGAATTTGAGGTACAGTGGGAGGTTTCCAGATTAGACAAAGTGATAACCATTCTGATCTAGGTTAGAGTGCACGCTGAGTGTTTCTTTTCTCTCTCTCTGGCAGCGACCATTGACCCGACCCTGGACTATGACTCAGTGACTCAGTTGACCGAACCTTCTTTACACTGGCTTTTGGATTGTCAGAGTTGCAGACCTCATTGCCACTCCTACTTTTACCCTTTTCTCCAGGACACCCCGTATTACTACGAACGTCCACTTCCATTGGACAAAACCATCGTATGGTTATATACGAACTCGAAGGACTTCGAGGATGGTTTCTGGTTCTGGAGAAAACGGATAGGACTATTCAGTTGTCTTTTCTTTTCACCTTCTCTCAGGTTGCGAGTACTCCTTGGCTTAGGAGTAGTACACCTATTACGCAAATTGGATAGTCTTCTTCCAAACCTTAGGCTGGTGCCGACCGGTAGGGAATGAAGAAAACCAATTAGCATAACGATGGTGTGCAGAAGGTATTAAGTTAAGACAAAGCAAGGGATTAGTAGGAGGGCAAAGTAAATTGCGACTGATATTCACGACCAAACCAAGTATTTCTTCGCCAATCCTAAATCACCTTTGTATTTCTCCAGGACACTCCGTATCACTACGAAGATCCACAGTTTATTGGATATTCCATCGTATGGTTATATACGAACTCGAAAGGAACTTGTTCCAGTTCGGGGATGGATTCTGGTTCAGGAGAAATAGGAATAAAGTACATTCAGGTGTCTTTTATCTTCACCTTCTCTCGCATTGCGAGTGTTCCTAGGATTAGGACAGTACACCCTTTATGCCTTTTGGATAGTCTTCTTCCAAACCATAGGCTGGTGCCGAACGGTAGGGAAGGAAGAAAACCATTTGGCCTAAAGGGGTGTACAGAAGGTAATGACTAAAGACACAGAACGGGATTTAGAAAGATGGCAAAGAATTATACGGTTACAGTTGTGAATCTGGATAATGGAAGAGGCATTACTAGGAATACCAGGATACCCCATCGAAACATTACAATGTTTCAGTTTCAACTGTGTACTGTTAAAAGAAAACTGATTTCCCGATTAGACACTTACTCCAGGGTATGTATTTGCCAGGAATAATTCTCACATCTGTATGGTTTTACAGATGATGAGTGGGAGTAAGTTATTGGGAATTGGGTGATCATCCTCATTATATCGGGATTCGTTGTAATCGGTGATATTTGAGGAAGTCACCTGGGTTGTTTGCCGGTCGGTAAATATTTGGTTTTGAATATCCGCTGTTGTGCACCAATTTCAAATCGATATATCTGTACGTCTATTTTCATAGAGTGAGATATACCTTTTGATATTATGTCGATGACATTTACCTATATCAGTGGATGGTTAGGTAAGGAGCATTAAACAGCGGTGTAATTCTTCTTAACCATAAGTACAGTTTTCAACCTGCGACGCACAGTGAAAGAGTTGTTAGACTCAGCGGACTTATACAGAGTATTGTATGTTGTCCAGTGTCTATTAGGACAGAGGGGTTGGTCCTCATACTATATTCTGTTTACTTTTAACTTCTCAAGTTCTTAGACATGTGTTTCGTAGAAACACAGGGTCTAAGTTTTGAGGAGTTATAGGTATTTGAATAGAGTAGAGAACCAGGTGTAACAAGTATCGGGATTCTTCAAAGAGATCGAAGATGTAGATACTTGTGTATGTTATTCAGTTGATAGTAATAATGAAGACAGATTGCTTCTCTTTCAGGTTACTCATAATTGGAAGCATTCCTAAGTTGAGTAACGCTGATCGGCCTCCTTCCATTTAGTTGACATGCACTGGAGACAGCTGCATGATTTGAATCTGGTTCAATTAAATCAGTGCCTCTGGTTCTATATTGAATATAGAACAGTTCGTATCTTAACGATGTTAAGGTACGGGGAGTTGTCCGGCTTATGCTTAAAACCAGACTCCGGATAACTCAAGGCACGTTTCTGTAATGGCTGTTTGTGGGTTGACCCAGGCTATGACGAGGGTTGACTTTCTACCATCTGGCAGATCAATAGAAATATTGTTCTAGACTCGCCACAGTTTTATTAAAAATGGATTTTTTTTTTCAAAACAGCAGTGGGAGTATGGTAGAACTGGAAGTGATTCCAGAACCGCAAACGATTACTGAAGATTTAATAAGGAACCTAAAGATTCAATCTGATTTGACATTCCATTGGCCACTCCGCAGATAAGGTGGGTAACTTCAGGCACCCGAGAGGTACTCCGGTAGCCTCAAGGACGGTGACAGGGAAGTTCTTGTTTACCCACACTTGCCATTGTTGTTGTTCCAGGCTGCGAGACCCGGCAGGAGGATGAGTATAGCGTCGTTCTAAACTAGCTTTAGAAGTGCACGTCTATATGACTCTGCCAGAGGGTTGTCGTAGTCAGTGGGAGCAGCGGAAGCATTGGTGGACATCAGGCTTATGTCTATTTATAGACTAAAGCAGATATAGCGGAGTTAGACCATCTGTTTCTGATGTGACAGTCATGGGTTTGACGTCATCAGAATAGGGGATGGATCTGTTGAGAAGGTAGTAGGAAGTGATATTCCTATACTACGATCGGTTATACTTTGGTCGTCACACAGTGGTTTCTCCACAAGGGACTTGGATATTATATCAGACATACTGGTTACTAGATCTATGGTTTTAGATCTAGATTTGGATGGTTTCCCAATCTGGGTATCTTGACAGCATTCTATGAGTATTTAGAATGGACGACTCCTGACACGGTAGTACACCTGCAGTTGATGGAGTCACCCTCTCTAAAGGTGTCTTATAGACTAAAGGGGAGAGGGATACTCATGATTGGCAGATCACTTGCTTAGGCAATTGAGTCAATCATGAGATGTCAAGTACCACACCAGATGTTGTTCTTGCACTAGATGCAATAAGTTGATATTGATCCAATCCTGGAGAAACAGTCGGAAGCAGTTTTAGAACATAAGTGAATGTTCTAGGGATATGATAACGGCTGCCTCTTTTAGGAGACGGTTATCACTCCAGGCTTCCAAGGTGACATGGACGACAAGGAGGTTGTCAGAGTTATAGTTCTCCCTCTGACGAGGGGCAGTATTTTGGACAGGTGGTCCAAGGCAATACTGAGGGCGGCATGGCGCAGGATACTGATTGAGTTCAGTTGATGATACAGTCTAAGAAGTTTGGATTTGGAGTTCATTTATGAGCTAGGTCCCATCAGACATCCAGACATTCTAAGACAGGTATTGCTCATTTCGGGAGATGGCTTTCTCCGCGAACTTGAGATATAGAGAGACATAGAAAGAAACATCACAGCGGATCCACTCACTGAGGCTATTCCTCGAACGCAATAGTTTCGCAAACGAGCTTTGTGAGACTGACTAGTAGAGGAGTTGGGTGTTCGGTATCACACGGGCTGTGAGTATGCGACATCGCAATAATTAGCCTTGAGTGCAAGTGGGAGATTGTTGGAGATAGTGCCCTCAGAGTCAATTATTGGATCACAGGCACGTGATTGCAATGATTGAGGGAGGACCTATCCCAGGAGGACAGTCTTACTCGAGATGATAGTATGCTATCTGGTTTACCTTTATCATCGTGTACTGCTTTAGGTGACCTGACATGTCACTATTACACGTTGATAGAGCCCTTAGGATTCTTGCTTGACGACCAGCAGTATGATGGCGATCATATACGTGGGAGCTGGGGTCTATAAGCACATCCTTAAAAGGTCCCTAGTCGTGGGAGTTTCGAGACTGGGCATCGATACTCCATTAGTAGACTAGTGTATACAGTCGAGACCCCGACGAGGGGCGGTGGCCGGTCTCACAAGCCACTGGTGTCAGTTGGTTCACCTAAGATGTATACAGGTGCTCATTGGGTTATGAGTACACCGGACAGGACTCGCCGGGAACCTGCTAGTTGGGCTTATACCTGACGTCAGATAGCAGTTCCCAGGTGACATGTGTACAGGTTAGTTCATCGACCTGAGGATCGTCATTTGTCTCGTGTGAGTTCCCACTGTGCTTTGATTACTACCCTACCACGGCTCAAAGGAGTCGTGCAAACAGGTTTTAGTTGGGTACAGTCCCGAGCCACATGGAGGCAGTGAGCGGATCTGCAGGGGTTCGTCTCTCCCGGTATTGGGGGTGAGGTCGCGCTGTGTCTAGGAGAGCCATTACGCAAAGCCCTCGGCCGAGGCAGGAGATTTACTGGTAGGTATTCCAGTAGTATCTCAGGGCGTTCTGGGCTACGCTCCGACACGACTTGTACCGCTTTTGGGGGTCTGACTTTTACCAACCCCCTAGGCCCGCCATGCGATACTCATAGACGAACGGACCGGACTGTACGGATATTGTCACTGACAGGCTCAGTTGGGTGTCGGGGTGAGCTTCCTCATCGACGTCCCTTTTGGTCAATGGCTGGTGGCCCGTCACGTATTGGCTTATACCTCTGACGTGCCAGTGGTTAAATCCACAGCCATAGTATTGACGAGTCTTTAGAGTCCACCACACTTTCAGTTACTCAAGCTTTCGGGCGAAACGCTGTAGAGGCCGTATGGAGATATGGCAGGATCCGATCAGATACGTGCGGTATTGCACGGATCAGGATCGGACAGTTTTGTACTTGTGGCCGTATGGTTATATGGCAGGGTTCGATCAGATACGTGCGGTATTGCACGAATCAGGATCGAACGGATTTTACTAGCCGGCTTTGGTTTAAGCCGGTCCTAGTTTAGTACAGTGTAGATTTTGTCTCATTGCATCTGTATCCGGTCGGAATACAGATGCGGGAGTGTATGCACAGTGTCGAGGTTTTTCCTGTAATTTATTACGGGACCAGTTTTCTGGAGTTGCCAGTTTGCATTCCGTTCCGGCCGGTTTTCCTTTGTTCTTTCCCGACCGGACTTTTCCGATGGAGGGGGTTATTTGCAAGTTTGCAAATAACACTTTGTGGAGGTTTTCTTTGCATATTGTTTGATTATGATATCTTTCATCCATGCTTGCTTTATGTTGATTTGAAAGGGTATGGGTTTAAAGTGGAAAGCATGGTTGAATGTTTATTTGTCTCTTGATGTGGTTACCTCCTCTTTTCACCCTACACTCACCTTCCTTCTTACTTCTTATTACCTCCTCCACCCTTCTCATTTTGGAGATGATAAGTTTCTCATTTAGAAAAGAAGAAGAAGAAAAAGAAAGAGAGAAAGAAAAAGAATGAGAGAGTTCATCTTAGTTTTGTGAGGAATTCTTCATCTCCTTCTTCTTCTTGTTTCGGAAAAATGAAAGCACCATTTTTCCTAACCCCAATCCTTCATCATGGCAACTACAAACCCCAAGTGGGACAACCATCTTCTACACTACATTCTACAGCATATCTTGAGCATGTCGAGTTGCCGACTTCATGCTCGAGTTGCCTCGGTATTGAGGCGGGAGCCCGTAAAAGACGAAGGCGATGTGGTGCCCCTTCCGGCGAGGAGGCGACGATGTGGAGCCAAGACTTTCCGCGGGAGATCGGGATGATGAAGAGAAGACCGGAGGACTCGGATCACTCGGTATACTTCTCACCCTATCTCTTGTTTGCTAGCGTAGGTTAATGGTTATCGATCCGGGTTTTCTTTGTCCGCGGTAGCGCCGGTTTCCGAGCAAGGAAAATTTTTTATTCCGCAATTTGGCCTCGAGTAAGACGGCCGGGGCGCTGCCGTGGCGCAACATGCTCGGCCGGCCCTGGTTACATGAGTACAACATCATTCCCTCTACACAACATTAGTGTATGAAATATTTCAAGGATGGTCTCGAGTATACTGTGACAGGAGAGCTAAACCCATTCTCCGTGAATGAAGTCCGCAAGTACGAAGATGCAAAATACTTCTTACTAGACTTTGAGGACACAGAAAGATATCATAAACCAGAGAACAAAGCTATCCCTACCATTCCGGTCTTTGGGAGTGATACCGAGGAGGAAGAAGAGATAGCTTACTTGGGTCCGCCCTAGTGCAACAAGCCAGGACCGTCCGCTCCTATGTTGATCTTCGGCAGTGACTCGGAAGTTGAGGTCCATGCCATATTCTCTGCTCGGCCTTCAATACAAACCTTCGCTGATGAAGAGCAAAGTTTGCAAGTTGCCATGGTTCCGCCCAAGCATCATAAAGAACTAGACGCGCTTGATACCTATAATGTGGAAGAGCTGCAGACGTTCTATGTCCCTCCCAGGCGAAAAGATGAAAAGGCAATCCTATTCTACCGATCCGGAGAAGCCAAAGTGGAGAAAGAAATCCGGCATGGCGCAGATTCTACACTTGATAGGCTCCAGCCCATCCGTTTGCCCAGATATTACATGGAGACGCCAAGGTGTTCCCCTTAAGCAAACTGCGCGACAAGCACGGTTCTATAACAGGATATGGAACGTTCCCGAAACTCAACGAAAGCTGCCCAACGGGAAAATGGAAACGACCGGGCTTGGATATGTTCAATCCAAGAAATGGGAGCTGTTCCGCGAATGCTATGTCATACATGACTTTGATGAAGAAGGAGATGCTCTGTGGGAAGAGGCTAACCCTGAACCAGAAAGAGCTCCTGCCGTGAAAATACCCAGTCCGTCGTTCAAAGAACAAATAGACAAGCTTATAAGGGAAGCAGGTCAAAAGATTCGAGACGACCATAATCGCGAAATGGCCATCTATGAGAAAGCCAGGATGCAACGCCTCCTTCAGCAGGCTGTGAAAAATGAAAATGCTCCTCCTTGTCAACCAGTTGTACAAAAGGCCCGACGCAGAGGCAGAAATAAACCAAAGAACGGGAAAGGCGTTCAACAGCGACAAAGCAGGTCCAAGAAGCCACGCGATCAGGAATCGAGCAGTCCGGATTCTTCTCTTATGAAAAAGATGGGTCGAGCATATTCTTTTCCTTAAGACAAGACAAAGAAGATATTCGATCTTGTCATGAAGCATCAAATGATTACCCTCCCGGAGTCCAAGCACCCCGAGCAAGGAGGCGAAGTCTCTCACCCGGACTACTGCTCCTATCACAGGGCAGTAGGGCATCATATTGAAGACTGCTTCACCTTTAAGAACTGGGTCGAAGATTAATATCAACAAGGCAGGTTCGCTCTGTCCAGCAGCTGGAAGGTAACCCCGCCACAAAAGCATGAGCCTAAATCCGCGAGAATAGAACCAGATCAACATCGGTCTTGGAAGCGAGCTCGCACCTGTCACGTGATCACACTGTCAGGAGAGGAGCCCGAGAATGTGGATGAACCCCTCCGGTGCTTCGACAACGATGATGACGAGGTAATCTCAGAATTTCCACCGGCACCAAAAGAGCTGGAAGATGGAATACATACTACTGCAGATAACCTCAGTAAAATTGACTTGGGGACAATAAGTGACCCGCGGCCGACATTCGTCAGCGAGCTATTGCCTGAAGAAAGGGTAGCTATGCTAAAGGACGTACTCATGCAGCATAAAGATTGCTTCGCATGGAACTATTCCGAGATGCCAGGACTAGATCCAGAGATTGCTGTGCACAAATTGGCAATATCTCCAGACGTCAAGCCGATCAAACAAGCGCCGAGAAGAATGCGGCTCGAGCTTGAGATGAGCATCAACGCCGAGGTCAAAAAGCTAATCGACTCCGGCTTCATCCAGGAGGTTCAATATCCTGATTGGATCGCTAACATTGTCCTAGTGATGAAGAAAAATGGGACGGTGCGCATCTGCGTAGACTTTCGGGATCTCAATAAAGCTTGCCCGAAGGGCGACTTCCCAGTACCGGTCACCGAATTGATGATAGACAATACGTCCACTCATGAGGTTTTCTCCTTCATGGACAGTTCTTCAGGATACAATCAAATAAAGATGCATCCCGAGGACCAAAAGCACACCGCTTTCCAGACCCCTTTGGGCATATTTTGCTACAAGGTGATGCCTTTCGGTCTAAAGAACGCCGGTGGCACTTATCATAGGGCCATGACGAAGATCTTAGATGACCTCATACATGAAATCGTCGAATGCTATATCGACGACCTCGTTGTAAAAAGCAAATCATACGAGGAACACTTAGAGCATCTGAAGATCGTATTTCAGCGCCTTCGGCAATACAACTTGAAGATGAACCCTCTCAAATGCGCGTTCGGAGTTTCCTCAGGCAAATTCCTGGGATTCATCGTCCGACACCGAGGCATTGAGATAGACCCATTGAAGATCAAGGCGATTGTGGAAATGCCTCCGCCAAGGACTCTCAAGCAATTGCGGTCTCTCCAAGGAAAGCTCGCATACATCCGGCGATTTATAGCCAATCTCTCAGGCAAATGCCGTCCTTACAGTCACTTGATGAAGAAGGGAACCCTGTTCATCTAGGATCATAAATACCAAGGCGCACTGGACGAAATCAAGCAATACCTGCAGAATCCGCCAGTACTGGCCGCTCCCGTTAAGGGAAAACCTCTCGTCCTATACACAACAGCCCTTGAAGGTTCTTTAGGTGCGTTGTGGGTACAAGAGAGGGACCAAAGGAAGGAAAAAGCTCTCTACTATTTGAGTCGAGTTCTACTGGGGGCAGATTGTAATTACTCTCCCACTGAAAAACATTGCCTGGCGTTGATCTTCGCAGTAACGAAGCTCAGACACTATGCGTTGGCACATGAGGTCCATCTCATATCGAAGGTGGATCCTCTCAAATATTTGATGTCGAAGGCCATATTAACAGGACGACTCGCTAAATGGGCCCTGCTCTTGATGGAATTCTCGATAACTTATCGGCCTTTTAAGGCAGTGAAAGGCCATGCCATCGCCGACTTCCTCGCTGAGCATCCGATACCTGCCGATTCTCCTTTGAATTGCGAACTGCCAGACGAACATGCGTTTAACACGATCGACAGGGGTGATACCCGGTGGGAACTTTATTTTGATGGAGCGTCTTCTATGAAGAAGCGCAAACAAACTACCCCTATAATCAAATCGGGGGTAGGCCTCATCTTCGTAACTCCATAAGGAGGGATAATGCGCTTTTCTTTCTCCTTAATAGAGCCGAGGACGAATAACGAAGTCGAGTATGAAGCTTTGATAGTAGGTCTCGAGATCGCTATCGATATGGGAATTGAAAACCTCCTCATATACTAAGATTCCCAACTGATCGTTAGTCAAGTAAATGGCGACTATCAGACGTGCAAACCAGAGTTGGTGAAGTACGGTGAAAGGGTGCAACAACTGTTGACCCAAATTCCTTCCTACACCCTGGAAAGCATACCGTGCACAGAAAATAGCATGGCAGATGCATTAGCCAAGCTCGCTAAAGAGCTGGCCGACGAGAACCTCGATGACGTGAGGATCATTGTGCAAAGCCGTCGGATTCTTTCTCCAGCAGAAGTATCTCTGAAATTGTCCGAAGAAAACGGAGAGACCGATCGAATGACTCTACAAATAAAAGATCAGGAAAAGGCCGCGGATTGGAGAGAAGCCTTTATAGATTACTTCAAATCCCGTCGAACACTTGAAGATGCGTCCTCAAGACATCAGCTTATGAAACGAGCTATGTCTTTTGCTTTCGTTAATGATACTCTGTATAAGAGATCATTTGATTCTTTGTGGCTAAGATGCCTTGGACCTGAAGAGGCAAAGAGAGTCATCCAAGAAACTCACGATGGACTCTGCGGTTCTCACCATGCCGGGCCGAAGATGAAGCTGAAGATCAAGCGGATGGGTTATTATTGGCCCACGATGATCCAAGACTGCCTCGAATACGCGAAACAGTGCCATTCGTGCCAGATTCATGGAGACTTCATCCATCAGCATCCAAATCTACTGCATCCAACAGTGGCTAGCTGGCCTTTCGAAATGTGGGGGACTGACATAATCGGCCCCATTGAGCCAGCATCGTCTAGAGGACATCGATTCATTTTGGCGACGACTGATTACTTCTCCAAATGGGCAGTGGCAGTACTGCTGAGGGAAGTGAAGACGGAGAATATCCTCTATTTCTTCAAGACGCACGTCATTTATCGGTTTGGAACTCCATGACAGATTATCTCCGATAACTGGCCAGCCTATAGAAGCCACAAGATAAGCCGCTTCGCACAGCAGCATAACATATACTGGAGATACTCCTCAGTCTATAATCCCCGAGCTAACGGTCTAGCTGAGGCTTTTAACAAGACCTTGACGAAGATCGTGAAATAGATGGTGTCCTGAAATAAGAAGGACTGGCATGAGAGACTGCATGGAGCTCTCTAGGCATCTCAAACTACGTTCAAAACAGCCACGAACACAACACCGTACGCATTGGTATTCGGTACAGAGGCGGTACTTTCCCTCGAGATAGAGCTACCCTCTCTACGAGTGGCAGTTCATTACGAGCTAACGGACGAAGAGAATGCTCACCTTCGGCTTGAGGAGCTCGATGCCCTGGATGAAACCCAGCTCATAGCGCAACAAAATCTGGAGGCTTATAAAGCAAAGATGACGTGCTCATACGAAAGATTGACTAGGCTGAGGACATTCTGCCAAGGCGAACTCATGCTAGTGGTCAAAAGACCTATGATCCCCAATCGTGCTAAACGGGGGATATTCGAGCCGAACTATGAAGGCCCGTATATCATAGACAAGGTCTACCAGGGTAGAGCCTATCTACTTATGGACATGCATGGCGAAAGGCCTTCAGACCAATAAACGGTCGCTTCCTAAAAAAGTACTACGCTTGACGAGTCACGGCCTAGGTCAATGATAGATGACGAAGACTATGTCCGCTCGCTGTCTTCGTAAGCCCGAACTCTATAAGTAGTAGCCGGCTTGCGGACCGAAACGTCCTTAAACTAACAACGGACCGAAACGTCCTTAAACTAACGATGGACCACTATGTCCTAAAACTAGCCGTTGACCGAGACGTCGATAAACTACTATGGATCATAGCATCCCAAGACTGATAAAAAAAAGAGAAAATAAAAGAATAAAAAAAGTTAGAACGGTATTTCCATAAGCAAAATGGGCACAAATGAAAACTCGAAAGGGCTCCGTGAGTAAAAACAGCAGGGCTACCGGCGAGTGTTGTGAAAACCAGAAAGGGCACAACCTCGTTAGAATAAAAAAAAAGAAAAAGAAAACGGTATGTCCATAAGCAAAAGGGAATGGATGAAAACCCGAAAGGGCTCCGTGAGTAAAAACAGCAGGGCTACCGACGAGTGTTTGTGAAAACCCGAAAGGACGCAACCTCGTTAAAAGGCACTTGCAGGGTCCTCTCGACCCTGTGAGGAGAAACCAGCTGCATGAGATCCTTACGACTCACAAGGGAGCAACACACTTAGGGATCCCCATGATTCTTAAGGAGAAATTACACTTACGAGATCCTCACGACTAGTAAGGAGAACCCTCTTATGAGACCCTCACGTCTCATAAGATTCAAAAGTCTTAAGCTACAGGGATCTGAACCTGTTCTTAAGCGGCCACCACGACCTCCAATATGCCCTACAAGCGGCTCAGTGATGACCCTTGTATACAATCTATGGGCACGAATAAACATTTCCCTAAGAATGTCCTATCCGTGACTAGGGATATGTTTGCACAGTGAACAGCCCTTGTAAGTCCTCTCGACTTATACGGAGAAAATACTCTTGTTAGATCCTTACGACTTATAAGGGACCATACACTTAGGAGTCCTCACGATTCCTAAGGAGAAAACGCACCTACGAGATCCTCAAGACTCGCAGGGAGAAATACCTTTATGAGACCCTTACGACTCATGAAGTCAAAAGCCTTAGTCGACAGGATCTTAACCCTGTTTGCTAAGCCACCCTTGTTCGACGTCGACAGAGGCAAATGATGATTCGCTCCTGATAATATCCCAGTTGTAGCGGTGCTGATGCCGAAATCGGTGTCTAATTTCCAGCTTGCAGCGAAAAGCCAGTGAGCCACACATGCATACGAAATAGCCGAAATGATGGGGCAACTTGCAACAAAATCAGCAAGTAAAAATGCATGCATGCAAAATAGCCGAAATGATTGGGCAACTAGAAATAAAAAAAGCAGCGAGTAAAAAATAAATAGCCGAAATGATTGGGCATCGCGAGAAATAGCCGAAATGATTGGGCAATCACGACCTTCGCGATATAAAATCTGAAATGATAGAGCATCGCGGAAATAAAAAATATATATAAATGAAATTTTCTGCCCTACAGGTAATATCACATCAATCCCTTTATACAATCCAGGGGCGCAAACGAAGAAGGAATTACACCTTCCCTCCCCAGGCTCCATCAGAAGGAGAAGACAAATCCCAGCGGTTCACAGACAACCTGAAGACCGCTCAGAAATACGTCATCAACATGACCCCGCTCGGAAATACGTCATCCACATGACCCCGTTCGGAAATACGTCATCCATATGACCCCGTTCGGAAATACGTCATCAACATGACCTCGCTCGGAAATACGTCATCCACATGACCCCGTTCGGAAATACGTCATCCACATGACCCCACTCGGAAACACGTCATCCACATGACCCCACTCGGAAACACGTCATCCACATGACCCCGTTCGGAAATACGTCATCTACATGACCCCGCTCGGAAATACGTCATCAACATGACCCCGCTCGGAAATACGTCATCCACATGACCCCGTTTAGAAATACGTCATCCACATGACCCCTTTCGGAAATACGTCATCCACATGATCCCGCTCGGAAATACGTCATCCACATGACCCCGTTTGGAAATACGTCATCCACATGACCCCGTTCGGAAACACGTCATCCACATGACCCCGTTCGGAAACACGTCATCCAGGAAATACGTCATCCACATGACCCCGTTCGGAAATACGTCATCCACATGACCCCGTTTGGAAACACGTCATCCACATGACCGCGTTCGGAAACACGTCATCCACATGACCCCGCTCGGAAACACGTCATCCACATGACCCCGTTCGTCCACATGACCCCGTTCGGAAACACGTCATCCACATGACCCCGTTCGGAAATACGTCATCAACATGACTCCGCTCGGAAATACGTCATCCACATGACCCCGTTCGGAAATACGTCACCCACATGACCCCGTTCGGAAATACGTCATCAACATGACCCCGCTTGGAAATACGTCATCCATATGACCCCGCTCGAAAATACGTCATCCATATGACCCCGTTCGGAAATACGTCATCAACATGACCCCGCTCGGAAATACGTCATCCACATGACCCCGTTCGGAAATACGTCATCCACATGACCCCGTTCGGAAATACGTCATCCATATGACCCCGTTCGGAAATACGTCATCCACATGACCCCGTTTGGAAATACGTCATCCATATGACCCAGTCACGGAAACACGTCATCCATATGACCCCGTTTCGGAAATACGTCATCTACATGTCTATCCCACTAAACACTTATGGGTCCTCTCGATTCGTAAGGAAGAAAACTCTCTTATAAGATCCTTATGACTTATAAAAGAAAACACACTTAGGAATCCTCACGATTCCTAAGGAGAAAATACACCTACGAGATCCTCTTGACTCATAGGGAGAAAAACCTTTATGAGACCCTCACGGCTCATAAAGTTGAAAAGTCTTAGGTAACAGATCTGAACCTGCTTTATAAGCCATCACTACCCCTCAAAGAAGCCAAGACAAGATGCTTACTCTATCATCTGCCGGCTATGTTTGCTAAGGTGACATGCTGATAACAAAAGAAAGAAGAAAGCAGAGAGATGACACAAGACATTGCAAAAAAATGTGTATCTTTTATTCATGAATTCAATTGGGTAAAAAATACATCATATGAAAGAATAAAAGAACGAATACATTTTATTCAAAATTACAAATGGTACAAAAAAAATTATTGAGAGCAAAGCGCCTTCAATAATCCAATCAGCCGCTCGCGCACTTCCCTCAGCCCCTCTTCTTGATCAGCTGCCGCGACCAACTCTGCTTCGACCTGGGCTCGCTGCTGTAAGTAAGACGAAAGTTGTTCCTCGACGGTCCGTTCTTATGCATCCCGCTCTTGTGCATCCCGCTCGACGACGTCGAGCTTTTGCCTCAGTGTTAACCCATCAGAAATGCTTCGCAGAAGGCTATCAAAGATAACTTTCAACTGGGCAGCATTCGCATCAACCTGAGCATGTAGTCGACCAGACTCGCTTGAAGTTTCTTTACATTCCTTCTGCTTTAAAGCCACTTCTTGTTCAAGATGGTGGAAGTAAGAAGTGCTCTGCTCGATCCACGTAGCCCGTTGAGTGCTTACAGCCAGAATCTCAGGAGTGGGACGCCTAAGCTCAAGCTCATGCAGGTAAGCCTCGACTTCCATGCAGCGATTAACCCAAGACTCAACGACGCCCTCACCATGGAAGTTCACAAGCGTCGCCAGCATTGGATTGACCTCGGCAGCGAAATTTGCGGCAAATGTAGGAGCCTCCGCGTCAAGCTCCTCGACATATTCGCTCAGCATGCGCAGACTGGTCCCAGCACCTTTGGAGGACGGGCGTCTGGAAAAGGCCCTGCCGGCATCATAATGTGAGACTCGAACGGGGTTGGAGTCGATGTGATTGCTGCAAAATAGATCATAATCAGATGTCGGCTCAGGAAATAAAGAAAATACACAAAAAATAGAGTCTACTATACTAGCTGCAACAGGGGGCAGAGCTGGGAGTACTGGTGGCGTAACGACAGCCTCGTCCCCTCCTTCAATTCGTAAGGCTACAAGCAATATAAAGAAGAGTTAGCAGTAATAAGACTGCCCGTTAAAGAAAAGGACGTCGTTTAGAGAAAATACTCACCGACACTAACAGACGGACTAATCTCTGACAATAAGGAGAAGTGTGGGTGTAACACTTGATACAGGTAGTCAAAAAGGACTCCTGCAAGGATGCAGCAGAGCAACGTCAGTACATATGTTATACAGCTTAAAAATAAGACTGATGGGTCACGAATCTGCACCTTCTAACATCTGAGATGGTATGAGAGAGGGTAGAGGAGGTGTCACCGTCAAGGCGGTAGCTGATGGCATTGCCTCAGGTAGTGCGACCTCAGCGCTCGCCGCACCTGCATTAGAAACAACATAAACTCTGTAAGGAAAGATTGAAAAAGATTGCAGAATAAAAATAAAAGTAATGAACCAAAATCTACCCGATGAGTCACCAGTCGGAGCCACGACGAGGGCGTCACTTGATACATCAACTGCTTCATCCTCTTCCATCGGGATGGTCTCACCTCCCGTCGCCTCATCTCCTGACTCTACGAGAGCCGTCGTAACGCTTGCGACTCCAGGAGATGGCAAAGAGCCGCAGGCGGAAAGAGCGATGATTGGAGCGGTGCCCGACTCTTGAGAGGGAGCAGCCACCTCGGGCTCAGCAATTGTAGCTATCTCATCCATCGCCACCTCAGGCTCGGCAGTGGTGGTCATCTCACCTATCGCCATCTCAGGCTCGGCAATCGCGACTGTCTTATCCGCCGCTACCTCGAGCTCAGCGATCGCAGCCACCTCGCCTACCGCCGCTTCGGGTTCGACAATCACGGCTACCTCCTCTACCGCTGCCCCAAGCCCAGCGGTCGCCGCCACCTCTTCTGGATGACTCAGTCCTGCAAGATAAGATTGTTAGTTATATGTATGCCCTAGAGGCCATTACTATACATAGGATGTATATTGTAGTGGATGCTTGGACATATATAGGGAGGACTTTCTTGCTCGACATGATAGTATGCTATCTGGTTGCTCTTTACCTTAACTTGTACACTGATTGTCTCTCTGTTACATGTTGGTAAAGCCCTTAGGATGTGTACTTGACTACCTGGACTATGATGCGGATCATACTAGTGGGGACATGGTAGTCCATAAGTACATCCTTCAAGGTCCCTAGTCGTGGGTGTATCGAGACAGGGCATCGATATACCAGAGTAGACTAGCGTATACCTTCTCGACCCATACAGATGGGCGATGGATGATCCCATATCCATTGGTGTTTGACATCAGAGATGATATGCGGGTGCTCAGTAGAGACTGGGTACACTGGACGGACTCGCCGAGAACTCTCAGATGGTATTATACCTTACGTCAGATGGCAGTTCTCTGGTGACACTGGTACAGGTTAGTCTGTAGACCCGAGATCGTCATAGAGTCTTGTGTGATTCCCACTGTGCTTTGATTTCCACCTTACCACGTCCAAGAGGGCGTGCAAAACGGTGGTTTTTGGGTACAGTCCCGAATCACATGGAGGCAATGAGCGATAGGAGGGGATTCGTCTCTCCCGGTATAGGGAGTTGATGTTGCGCTGTGTTCGATTGGCTATAACCGGAAATCCCTGGCCATGGTTGCTGAGATTTACCGGTAAGTGTTACCAGTAGTTTCTCAAACTGTTATAGACCTCATACCGACACGACTTATCGAGCTACTGGGGTCTGACGTTTACCACCCATAGGCGAGATATGCGACATATCAGACGATCAGACCGGACTGTACGGTAAGTGTTACTGGTTGGATTCACAGGAGTGTGAGCGGGCTTGCTCGTCGATCTTCTGATCGCTCAATACCCGGGTGGCCGTTACGTTTAGTAGACCGCTTGCGGCTTATGGGTGTTTGATATGATCATCACCTGCTGCCGGCGTATTGACGAGTCTTTAGAGTCCTACACAGAGGTTTCCTGGCTCAAGCGAAACGAAATAGGAGCGCATATGAGATATGTGCGGGATCGAGAATAATACCAGTATGTGATACTGTATTCTATTCTCGCGATTTGTATCATTGGACGGTTATATATGATATAGCCGGGATACCGAATCAAGTGTTGATTCGATACGTTGATACACTTGATATTGGTCGGTTATATGCGATATGACCGGATCATTAAATCAAGTGTTGATTTAATGATTTAATGTATAATTATATATTTGATATATTACTTTACATTAACTAGTATTTGTTCACTTAAGATGGATTTTCTCACTTGATGTGCACATTGTATATATGATATAGTTTTGTGCACTAGTTTGTATCATGTTTGATGATACATGGAAACTTGGGTGTGTATGATTAAACCATGGTTATGTTAATGGTTAGGGTTTTGATTTACTTATTTATTTATTTTCTATATTCTTTTTGGCAAAGGAAAAAGAAATGGTTGCTTCTTTTGGATTTACATTGAAGCTTCATGAAGCTTTGAGAAGTTCAACCATTTTTGTTTCTTTTGCCTAACCTAACCATTCACCTAACCCTAGTTTATTCTCTACACTTAACCATGGTTGCTTAATGATAACCATCACTTGATTTTGTTTTTATTATTATTATTCTTTTTCATCCTTCTTCTTCTTCATCAAGATGAAGAAAGAAAAGCTTTCTACAAAATTTCAAGTGATGAATCCAAGTGAGAAATCCAAATCCAAAGTGAACCCACTTCCTATTTCTTCATCCTCTACCACTTGCCATGTAGTATAGGGTGTTTTCTTCACAAGTTTCATGACTTGGTGAAGTTGGAGCTCGAGTTAGAGTCGCCTCGACGTAGATCATCTTCGGCATCGAAGTCGTCGACCTAGCCCGATCATTTCTTCGATGAAACCACCGCGAGAGTCCGGGATCCGATGATCGCAGCCGAGGGACATCATCACGGAGCTATGGAGGTGGAGGACCGGATGTACAAAGGTTGTAGTCTCTTTCAGTTAGCAGTAAAGTTGTTTCTAGCTTGTAGTTTTGCCTAATTTCTAGTTAACGATCCGTATTAGGGTTTCTCGGCACCTAAATTTTTGAATTTGGCATGGTTGATGCCTTGTGGAACCTCATGGGTGTGCCTAGAAACCCTACAGTGGTATCAGAGCCTAGCTAGAGCTTTAGGCGAAGTGTAGACGAAGTTAGAAGTCCGATCGAACCCGTAAACCCCGACAAAACCCTTCTCTGTACATTTTTCAAAACAGTGGATTTTTGTGAATTAAAAATTCTCAGAAAAACAAGCAGGAAAAACTAAGAATTACTGTGAAGTACGGTCCACTAAGTCAATAATTTGACCGCGGAACCGCGGCGAAAACAAGGGTTTGGCGGCGGTTCCGCGGACAAAATTTGGACTTAGTCCCTGAAATTTCATATATTTATTCTTAAGTCCTTTCTTGGCAATTTTTTTATGGGAATGTTTTAAGTCCACTCAAGTGTTGAGTTTTCTAGGGTTTTATTGGGGACTCGTTAATTTGATCGGATAATTTAACTTCGTTTATGTTTTTCCGGATATTTTAGAAACTGTTAAAAAGTTCGACCGGATATGAATAACCAATTTTTCCCCTGCCGGGAAATTTCCAAATGTTGGATTTTTCCGTAGTTTAAGAATGTTCTAAGTAGTGCAAGAAATGCGATGGACCCTCTAGAAGACAACAAACCTTAACTCGATTATGTGACCGTCTTGAACTGCCCTTTGAACTTTAGGGTTTGGGGTAGTACGGCGTGCCACATGTGAGGCGTTGGCTTGACCCTTCTACGGCTGGACCGTTGGTACTGAGGCATGAAGTGGATGTTTTTGAACTTATTTCAAGTGTTGAGCTGTTTCAGGAAAACTTGGGTGTTTGATTGTTCGATCGGAAAGTTCAACATTTTCTATTTATCTGAAATGTGATACAATAATTGGAATTCACAAATAGTTATGAGATAACTGAATGAATGTTATAAACACAACACTTTAAGTCTCACTTGATCGGTTGCCACGGAATTTTGATGCGATCAAAAGTCCGTCGCAATCACGTAGCGTACGCGGATACTCGCCGGTAAACTTGATAGATAGCTACGCTCCATAGCCCCGACCAAGTGACTGTAGAAGAACTCCGTCACCGAAAGCATCCGTTCGGGTGCTCGCAGCAGCGGTGTTCCACCTTAGTGCACTTCGTCGACGGTATCGGGGTTGCGGCCGTCTACTGAAGTTTGCGACGAGCATTCGGTCAGGATGCCGGGAATCTTGTTGAATTGCCCGACTAGATATTGAAAAGAGTTTTCGATAAATGAGACTAAAATGCGGCGTTTATAATTGTTAGGCATGTGATGTCTAAGGAATTCATTTGATTAGGCATGCGATGTCTAAAGAGTTTGCGGATTCCAACTGTTTTTGTTTTACACTTTCTTTTCTGTGACCGTAAGTGTAATATGTGATATCGCCGGTTTCGTTGCTATATGTCAACGACAATTGGGATACGCATGTTTACTTACGTTGATGACATGTGATGTTATGTGTTGCTGGATATATTATATTGGATCGTCGTGTTTGAATAGCCGGGTGTTTTTATGTGAGATGAGTGTTTTTCATTTTCATTCATGTAAAAACTAGTATGTAATATTCTTTTATTGGGGCACTTCCAGGTTGCGGAAGATGTCATCTTTTGTATATTATTTACTTTTCCGCACTATGATAGACCCAAGGAGGAGAGCACAAGTAACCGGGTTCTGGAGTCCAGTGGGAGACCAACTCGAGGAGTCGAGTCCGGGTCTCCTAACTCTAGAATTGGTAGGGTTGCTTGCCGCTCTCGTAGGGGTCTAGGGGTGTGGGTTTGGCTATTCATCGCGACCGTGGAATCCGTGTTTTATACTGGCTCGTATTGAAAACACGGATGTCCTAGTATATCCAATATTTCATATGATTCTTCTGCTGTGATATCTGTGATGTGATCATTTGATGTTCTGTGATAGATACTGTTTATAGTATATATGATATATTATATAGACGTTACTTATGTTTTACACTCGCGCTAGCCCTGCCCTGCTCTGCCGTTAGTTACCTAACCTAACGGTGCACGAGGGGACATCGAGGCGAATGCGGATGGCATAAGTGTACGTCGTATTTATCTGTGATGATTAGGTACTTAAATGATGGGACTTCATTAATGAAATTAATGAAATAAAAGAAACCTAAAGATGATGTAGAATCGAATTTCAAAAAAAAAAACAGGTAGCTACAGTTCTTGCTTTGCACAGCGGTATATATGATATATCCTGCACCTTATTCGATAAGGAGAGGACCGAGATCCCTTCACCGGGAGTGACTTCTTTAGCAATAACTGGCAGATGCTACATACTCGGTTTGTCTTTTGATTGCTTCTATAGTTTCTGCTTTGCACAATGATATATATGATATATCCCGCACCTCATTCGACGAGGAAAGGGCCGACGATCCCTTCACCGGGAGTGACCCCTTTAGCAAAACTAGAAAAGCCTAAAAAACACTCCATTTTAAAATCATTCGATCCTACAACGATATCATGTTCATTACGCAATAGGTTTTCAGAAAAACCTGTCGTAGCCCTCTGTCATTTCAGATAAGTAGTAGTTAGTATTCGTGCTGCGTTTGTTGGCCTTTGTTAAGGCGTAGTGTGCGGTAGCTGACTGGTGCTTATCTGCTTATGCATATGATGCAGATCGGGTTAGGGTAGTCGTGCGACCTTGTTGGCCTTTGTCAAGGGTCGTGTGGGTGGGTTTAATTCAATCAGGAAATGACGGGTTGAACTTGACTAGCATCCTATGGTTTGTTGGCCTTTGTCAAGGTCATAGGAGGTTAGGGGCAAAATATTATCGGGAATTTCAAGTGTTGAAATTTGCAATGAGATTGCATACCTTCTATGAGATAGTTGGATCCCGATACCCGCTGCGAGTAAGAGTTACTCCTAGGAGAGTTTTACACATTACAATTAGCCGATCAAGTAGGTGTCTAGAAAGGTGTTAACGGGGTTACGCCTCTGGGAAAATGAGGTTTACATTAATTAGGTTCGTGCGAAAGCACGGGGGACCTTCCTCAAAGTACCGACACTGGCTTGGCTGAAAGATTGGCGAACTTGTAGCGTGTAATTAATCCCGGCTAGTCTTTTCTTTTAGGGTTTGAAGGAAGATTTGATAAAAACAGTGGGAGCCATCCTGATTAGATAAAATAATAACCAATCTATTCTTGCAAGAGCGCACGCTGAGTGTTTTCTTCTCTCTCTCTCCAGGTAGCGACCATATCACGCCTTAATCAAGATAATAATACGGATTATTGACCGAACCCACTTGTTATACTGAGCTGGGGAACGTTGGTCCCGCTCCAACTTATAATTGTTATAAGACAGAGTAGGAAATTGAGGAATGCCAGAATTCCTATGCCGCCCAAACGAAGAAAGTGCATATGATGCATCTCCTTCGGGTATGTTCATTACAGAGAACTATTTCTCAATGTCCTCTGCATCCTGGGTATTTGATACCGGATCAGGATCCCAGATATGTAATCAGTTACATAGGGCTACAGAATGGTAGAAAACTGAGAATGGGTGATAAGTTTCATGAGACAGAAAACGGTGCAAGTGTTGCAGCCAAGTCTGTTGGTCACTGTCATCCTGTATTACAAATACATTGATTCTGAACGAATGTTATTAGATACCGAACCTGATGTACAAAATCATATCAGTCTCTTTATTAATAAAGAAATGATAAAATTTTGTATTGTTGGATAATGTTTTGAACATTTCCTATATCAAAAGTTGATCGGTTCAAGCACGTTATCTAAAAGCATTGATGTTCTAAATCAAACTACAGTTCTTAGTATTCGGAACACACAAAAGAGGAAGAGTTCAGAAATGAAAGAATCCTTCTTGAGGCATTGTAGACTAGGTCATATCAATGCGACCCGACTGGCTGAAGTTACATTTAGATGCATATTTAAATCAGTTTGAATTTACATCTTGTGAAACTTGCTAGTCATGTCACAAAGATATAATGACACCAGCTCTGTTTATTGGAAACAGAGAAAGAGTTAGTGAACTCTTGGGACTGATACATGATGATGTATGTAAGGTCCCCTGTCTACACATGCCAGGACTGGTTCTTTGTACTTCATTACATTCTCTGATAATCTCTCAAGATTCAGACATATGTTCCTGTTGAAAAACAAGTCCGAAACTTTTGAGATATTCACAGAATATAAATTAGAAGTAGAGAACCAAAATATGGGTATAAGTATTATGTCCTTTGATGCGATCAAGGAGGAGAATACTTGTGCATAGAATTCCTGGACTATTCTAAAGGAGAATGAGATTCTCTCTCAGCTTTACTCCTCCGTATACACCATAGCACGATGGTATATCGGGGCGGAGCAATTGCACCTTATTCGATATGGTGCGCTCTATGATGAGTACTACTGAGTTACCTGTTTCCTTTTGGGGGTTATGCACTTGAGAAGCTGCATACCCATTGAATTAGGTTCGAATCAGATCACAGCCAACCACTCCATATGAGATATGGTATGGGAAGAGCCCATGTCTTAAGCTAGTTAAGATTTGGGGTTGACCGGCCTATGTCTAAAAGCAAAATCCGAACAAGCTCGAGGCAAGATCTGTTATGTAGAACTGGAAAGGTTCCAGCTATACAAACTGCAGCTGATGATTTGATAGAACCAAAGGATTCAATTGTTTCCAACGAACCTCAGCCTCTCCGCCGATCTAGTATGGTTCCTCACCCACCTGAGAGTTACTATGGTTTCTCTATGACAGTGGGAGCAAAGAGTGCATCATGAGATGATGACCCAACTATTTTCGAGCTGGCCATCAGGAGTGGGACTCTGTAAGAATGGCTGGATGCTTAGCAATCTGAGATGGAATCCAAATACACCAACAAAGTATGGACTTTGGTTGCTTTATCTGAAGGGTTAAATCCCCATCAGGAGCAAGTATATCTTGAGAAGATTACTTGGTGTAGATGGAAAAGTTGAGACTTTCAAAGCTAGACTTGTTAAAGGTTTTCGTCATCGACCAGGCATGGCTAATAATGAAACCTTTTCTGGGTCCTATGCTTAAGTCCATCCAGATCCTACTTGCCACGGCTACATACCATGACTACGATATCTGGTGGTTGGGTGTCATGACAGCTTTTCTAAATAATGTTTTAGAAGAGGGCGTCTATAAGTACACAGCCAGAGGGCTTCGTAGACAGTGGGAGCAGCGAAAACGTGCACAAGTTGCTTTATGTGATAAAGCAGGCATCGCGGAGTTAGAACGTCTGTTTTGATGTGGTAGTCAAAGAGTTTGACTTCATCAAAATGGTAGATGAACCTTGTATATACAAAAAGGTAGTAGGGAGTATGGTGGTGATCCTCGTAGAGTACGTGGATGACATACTCTTGATAAGAAGGGAGTTTCCTATGCTACGCTCGGTCAATCTCCACTTATCACAAAGATTCTCCATATAGGATCAAAGTGATACCTACTAAATCCTGGATTTTGGATCTATGAGATAGATCTAAATGGATGTTAGGATACTCACTAGATGTAGTGAAATGGTATCAATTGATCCTGGGGAGAATCACTGGAAGTGTTCCAGGGTGATAAGGATGACTGAATGTCAGTCACAGGCATTGTCTTTACCCTCAGTAAAGGGACGGTATGTTGGAAGAGTTCCAAGCTAGATACCGTGGAATACTAGATGATAAAGGCTGGATACATCGCTACTTAAGATGCTACCAAAGAGGCGGTCTGTATGTATATTAGTTCATGAGATGAACTTCGTTCCTCCCATTGTGAGACAATGGAGTTGTGGCTTATGCCTAGGAACGCCTGTCCCATCAGTGATCCAGACATATTCTAAGGCAGTATCACTTGATCATGGAGATGGTTGATCTCCAGGATGATCGAGGTTAGGAGAACAGACTCAGAGGACAACACGGCGGATCCACTCACAAAGGCCTTTTCCTAGAGATAGACTTTTATGGGATGGTTGAGTATGAGATATTACGACCACTGCTATCAGATGGCCCTAGTGAAAGTGGGAGATTGTTAGTTATATGTATGCCCTAGAGGCCATTACTATATATAGGATGTATATTGTAGTGGATGCTTGGACATATATAGGGAGGACTTTCTTGCTCGACATGATAGTATGCTATCTGGTTGCTCTTTACCTTAACGTGTACACTGATTGTCTCTCTGTTACATGTTGGTAAAGCCCTTAGGATGTGTACTTGACTACCTGGACTATGATGAAGCTCATACTAGTGGGGACATGGTAGTCCATAAGTACATCCTTCAAGGTCCCTATTCGTGGGTATATCGAGACAGGGCATCGATATACCAGAGTAGACTAGCGTATACCTTCTCGACCCATACAGATGGGCGATGGATGATCCCATATCCATTGGTGTTTGACATCAGAGATGATATACGGGTGCTCAGTAGAGACTGGGTACACTGGACGGACTCGCCGAGAACTCTCAGATAGTATTATACCTTACGTCAGATGGCAGTTCTCTGGTGACACTGGTACAGGTTAGTCTGTAGACCCGAGATCGTCATAGAGTCTTGTGTGATTCCCACTGTGCTTTGATTTCCACCTTACCACGTCCAAGAGGGCATGCAAAACGGTGGTTTTTGGGTACAGTCCCGAATCACATGGAGGCAATGAGCGATAGGAGGGGATTCGTCTCTCCCGGTATAGGGAGTTGATGTTGCGCTGTGTTCGATTGGCTATAACCGGAAATCCCTGGCCAGGGTTGCTGAGATTTACCGGTAAGTGTTACCAGTAGTTTCTTTAACTGTTATAGACCTCATACCGACACGACTTATCGAGCTACTGGGGTCTGACGTTTACCACCCCTAGGCGAGATATGCGACATATCAGACGATCAGACCGGACTGTATGGTAAGTGTTTCTGGTTGGATTCACCGGAGTGTGAGCGGGCTTGCTCGTCGATCATCTGATCGCTCAATACCCAGGTGGCCGTTACGTTTAGCAGACCGCTTGCGGCTTGTGGGTGTTTGATATGATTATCACCTGTTGCCGGCGTATTGACGAGTCTTTAGAGTCCTACACAGAGGTTTCCTGGCTCAAGCGAAACGAAATAGGAGCGCATATGAGATATGTGCGGGATCGAGAATAATACCAGTATGTGATACTGTATTCTATTCTCGCGATTTGTATCATTGGACGGTTATATATGATATAGCCGGGATACCGAATCAAGTGTTGATTCGATACGTTGATACACTTGATATTAGTTGGTTATATGCGATATGACCGGATCATTAAATCAAGTGTTGATTTAATGATTTAATGTATAATTATATATTTGATATATTACTTTACATTAACTAGTATTTGTTCACTTAAGATGGATTTTCTCACTTGATGTGCACATTGTGTATATGATATAGTTTTGTGCACTAGTTTGTATCATGTTTGATGATACATGGAAACTTGGGTGTGTATGATTAAACCATGGTTATGTTAATGGTTAGGGTTTTGATTTACTTATTTATTTATTTTCTATATTCTTTTTGGCAAAGGAAAAAGAAATGGTTGCTTCTTTTGGATTTACATTGAAGCTTCATGAAGCTTTGAAAAGTTCAACCATTTTTGTTTCTTTTGCCTAACCTAACCATTCACCTAACCCTAGTTTATTCTCTACACTTAACCATGGTTTCTTAATGATAACCATCACTTGATTTTGTTTTTATTATTATTATTCTTTTTCACCTTTCTTCTTCTTCTTCTTCTTCAAGATGAAGAAAGAAAAGCTTTCTACAAAATTTCAAGTGATGAATCCAAGTGAGAAATCCAAATCCAAAGTGAACCCACTTCCTATTTCTTCATCCTCTACCACTTGCCATGTAGTATACGGTGTTTTCTTCACAAGTTTCATGACTTGGTGAAGTTGGAGCTCGAGTTAGAGTCGCCTCGACGTAGATCATCTTCGGCATCGAAGTCGTCGACCTAGCCCGATCATTTCTTCGATGAAACCACCGTGAGAGTCCAGGATCCGATGATCGCAGCGGAGGGACATCATCACGGAGCTATGGAGGTGGAGGACCGGATCTACAAAGGTTGTAGTCTCTTTCACTTAGCAGTAAAGTTGTTTACTAGCTTGTAGTTTCGCTTAATTTCTAGTTAACGATCTGCATTAGGGTTTCTCGGCACCTAAATTTTTGAATTTGGCATGGTTGATGCCTTGTGGAACCTCATGGGTATGCCTAGAAACCCTACAAAGATATATGGGAATTGACACCTAAAACTTTGATAATGGAACCCCGTGTCACATTACCTTGGGTTGGTCTTCCGACCGCTTCTAGAGCCGTACGTGCTGCTCGTCTATAGGCAATGGACAAGGCTGTCGGTGATTCCTCTGAAGGAGTGGTGGCAGTGCTCGAGCCCGCGCCCACGGCTAAGGCAGCACTACGCTCCCTTGCCGGGCGCACTCGGCGCTTCCTTTCCGCCCGGGCAGTCAAAGCGGACCTTCTAGATGTTAGTGTATATGCCCTAGGGGCTATTATTGTATCATACTAGGTTGTATATTACTTAATGAAAGCTTGGGATATTCACAGTTGTATATACAGTCTTGCTAAAAATGGTAGCATGCTACTTGGTTTGTGTCTACTTTAATATGTGAATATGTTTCTTGTAACGTATCACTTATACATATTAGTAGAGCCCATAGGATCTTTGCTTGACTACCAGCTTGTGATGGCAGTCATACTAGTGGGGGCTGGGTAGTCTATATAAGCAACATCCTATAATAGTCCCAAGTCGTAGGATTATCGAGACAGGGTATCGATACTCCAGAGTAGACTAGTGTGTACTCTTCTCATCCCAGTTGGGAAGATGGTCTGTCCCACAGCCATCAGTACGTCGTACTGGAGATAGTATACAGGTTCTCGTTAGGTTACGGGTACACCGGATAGGACTCTCAGGGGAACTGTTGGTTGGTATTATACCCGTCGTTAGTTAACAGTTCCCAGGTGACATGAGTACAGCATAGTCTACAGACTTGACACTGCTACTTCGCCTCGAGTGTGTCCCACTGTTCTTAGATTGCTACCCTACCACGGCTCAAAGGAGTCGTGCAAATAGGTAGCAGTTGGGTGCAGTCCCGAGCATTTGGAGGCAGTGGCGGTTAGATAGGATTCGTCTCTCCCGGTATTGGGAGTTGGTATCGCACTGTGTCAGAGAGCCATTACGCAAAGTCCCTGGCCAGGGCAAGCGAGATTTACTGGTAGGCTCCAGTAGTTTCTCAAGGTGTAATGGGCTACGCTCCGACATGACTTATACCGCTATTAGGGGACTGATGCTTGCCGCCCCTAGGCTCGATATGCGATAGTCTTAGACGAACAGACCGGACTGTACAGAGATTGTCACATCAGGCTCAGTAGGAGTTCGGATGGGTTTCCTCATCGGCTTTCTTATCGACATCTACCTGGGGACCGTTACGTACAGCTAGTGCCGCTTGCGGTCTATGGTTAAACCCACTGCCAGCGTAGTGTCAAGTCTTTAGAGCCCCACACAGAGGGTTTCCCTACTCCAGGCGAAATGATATAGAGGTCGTATGGTTTTACGACAAGGGTTCGGACGCATACGTGTTTAAACGCACGTACGACGTTCGGACAGTTTTTACTAGCCGGCTTTGGTTTATGCCAGATTCTAGTATCGGGTTATTGGATTTATACAGTCT
Source organism: Agapanthus africanus (assembly GCA_030015575.1). Taxonomy (NCBI): domain Eukaryota; kingdom Viridiplantae; phylum Streptophyta; class Magnoliopsida; order Asparagales; family Amaryllidaceae; genus Agapanthus; species Agapanthus africanus. The sequence continues at coordinate 246,076,134 of CM057343.1, read as the reverse complement.
AAAGTTTTTCCGTGTTTTCACGGATAGGAGGGGTGTTCTCGTAATTTGTCGGGAAGCTTCTAGAAGGATGATGACATGGAGGGTAAGGTGGCATTAGCATTTAATGAATTTGTGACTCACTTAGATGAATCATTCAAGTGAGTTAATGAAGCATTTATTGCTTAATGACTCACTTGATGATTCATTGTATCTATTTAATGAAGCATGATGATAATGCATTTTGATTTATTCATTTTGATTTTCTTATGCTTCATTATATATTAGAAGTGAGAAGCTTTTTCATTCATTCTTATCATCACATTCTCTCTCCTCAAGCTCTCTCTCTTCAAACCCTAACCCTAACCTCTCATGTGTTGAGATCAAGGGTTAGCTAAACTAATACATCCATAACCTCACTCTATACCTCCTAGGTAGCTTAGATTAGCACTTTGAGCAACCTAGTTATCTCAAGTTAGAGATCAAGCTTGGCGTAGGAGCTCTCGGGTGGATTGTCTTTGACTCGAGGAGGCCGTTGAGGTGCCGATATTCTAAGGAGCCTACGAGGAGTGGAAGATAGCGATGAAGACCCAAATGACATATAACGTGAGGTATAACTTCGAATCCGAGTAGTTAAACCTCTCGTAGTTTGCTAGTAACGATTTAGACACGATTCATGCGCTCAAGTCCGTGTTACGAATCTTTGATAATCGTTTTTCATATATTCCACCTCCCCGCAGGATTCGTGGGGTGCGTGACATGGACTTACAGTGGTATCAGAGCCAACTAAACCATTATTAGCTTGTTAGCAACTATTTAGAACTTCGATCGTCGGAAAAACGCGAAAACAACACCCCGAACCATAACAGTTTCTGTAAATTTTAAACGTGTCGAAAAAAATATTTGATTTGCCTTAAAATTCATAGCAGGGAAATATAAGAATTCTGGGAAAACACGAAGTTCTAACTCGGCTTGATGGCCGCGGATCCGCGGCGGAGTCAACCCCGAGTTGACTCCGATTTGCTCTACAATTCATATATTTTTGTGTTTTGTTTTCCTGTATATTCTTTTTCTGCCCAGGTTACTTCAGTGCTGGTTTGCTTTTGGGGTTGACACGGAAAATGGTGATCGATCGATGTTCTAAGATATTTACTAATTGGGTTTTTATCTGTAATGTTTAATGTGTTCGTAAACCTCCCCTAACTGCTAGTATGTCGGTTGGCAGGGGGTTGCACATTTCTGAAATGTTTACTGTTTGTGTATATGAACAGTATTGGATTGTTGTGATGATTAGCCGGGGTTTTCAGATGTGTTTTATATTCATTCTGTCACGACCTAAAGTTTGGCCCGTGACCGGCACTTAACCACGTAACGTCTACAGGCGTAACGCGATTAAGTGAACCGAAAACCCAGAAATCAAACCAGTAAAAGTATAGAGTGTTATAAGTTTAGAATGAAAGCACTTACTAACATGTTAAGAAATCTAAGTAAACAATCACCAAGATAGCAATATACGACGCCGTAGCGAAGATCAAGATCCATAAGTGGGAACATAACAGATAGAATAACTGCAAGTACAGTCGGCTCACAACGAGCTCGACACCAGAAAACAAATAATATACATCATCGTCCTCACACTGTCTTTAAGTCAAATACATACATGGTAGACGGAGAATACTAGATACAACAATGTACATAACTGAAAGATAAACAGATACCGCACAAAACCCACCTATCAGCAAAAGAGCTAGTACACCAACTATGGGGGTATCTGTGTCAAAAGATGCAAAACGCAGCCTGCCGCGACTACTCCGAAGGGCAACCTGTAAACACTGTGGCACAACGGGGGTGAGTTGCCAACTCGTGAATAGAGATAACATATAAAGGTAATCGCGAGCATGCACGTACTGCGCTATTCTAACATATGCCAACAGATGATATCGATATGTGATAAGCAGTATGTGCAATAATCATGCAAGTGTTCTAACAGGTAATATAACTACAGGATGAGGTACAATAATAAATGCTGAGCATGGGCAAGATAACATCTACACGGAATGTCAACGTGGAATATATAATCGGTGTCCATCAATGCACCCAGATCCCCCAAATAGCTCAGGCACCGGCACTCTCATCGGCCCTCATATCCTGTAAATCTCTTAGAATCCCGAGTGCCCAACATCGGCACCCAAATATCATAAATACTCGTGTCCAGCATCGACATGCAAATCCTCATCCATCGGGCCCCGTCAGTCCGGGTCAGCCCACGGGCTCCGTCTGCGGTATCGGCCCTCGGCCCCGGCAGTACGGATCACCCCGCATCCATCTATCGACTCTGATCAGTATCCTCCGGATAACTGTCAGGTCCAACCAATCACCGGTAGGTAGTAGTCCCTCTGCCAGGCTCACCGTCTACTACACAGCGAAACCGTTCTCGCCCCGGGGTACCATACCGGGTCCACTATGTACCCGTAATCGGCCTCAACCAGCTCCTCGATTCGGGTTCACACATATCACTCTAGCACCGAGGAAACACATGGTGGACGCACCGAAATATCATATCAAGGGAACCGGGTTTTTAAATGATTACATATTTGAAATAGCCACGGTTCCCAAATCCAGAAATCACATGTAATCCAAACCAATATGCAAGTCAATGATCCGATATGATATGTGCATCAAGTATGAATATCATGTCAAGTCACATATAGATGAGATACAATATAATGATCCGATGTGATATATGCATCAAGTATGGATATCATGTCAAGTCACATATAGATGAGCTACAGTATAATGATCTGATGTGATATATGCATCAAGTATGAATATCATGTCAAGTCACATATAGATGAGCTACAGTATAATGATCCGATGTAAATTCTACAGTGTGAGTGTCATGGCAATTACTAACGGTGTGTGTGTAACATGCAGGATAGTGCTCGTGCAACATGGACCGTTAGTAATGGTGCGGTGTTCTATCAATTCTAGTTTATATCCATATAGCAGGGAATGCAGTATGCATTAAATAGTAGCCATGCACAGTCAATGTATGCAAATGTAGCTATAAGGTCCTATCAGCCCTGACGTAGAACGCCATGCGGGCGATATCCCCGTAGATGTTAAATCTATTCACCGTAGTCTCTCGCTAGGTATAGCCAACAACTTGTTTCCCCTTCTGCGCGGCGTCCGCCGTACTCGCCTGCGAACCTAGAATTACACAATACACCATACATAAGCTTGACATCACACAAACACGACATTAAAGCCGAACTAGTAACTCGTGTCGTGAACCAAGCGCGCGTGTGCGCGATACGCTAAAACGTGTGATTACGCGCCTGAAGCCACTCCGACGCGTCGCGATATGCAGAAACCCAAAACCCATACACACGTATCACGCGTGTCACGAAGATTAAAATACGGGAAAATAGGTATTCTGCTCCAGATTTTGATACAGAAAAGATAATGTAAAACTATATATACCAACATAACCCACATAGAAGCAGACACCAACACCCCAAACCCTAACCCAAAACACCCCCATCTGGCCGCAAATTGCGGCTAGAAAGCTTATTTCGGCGGCCTGGGTAGGGAATTGGGCTCCCAGGTTTTGTGTGTGCATTCAATACCCCCTGAGTATGCTACAGTAACCTCTAGTTTCACTCTGAAATATCTCGGGTAGTAGCAGATCCTACAGAGCCTTAAATCAAGTTAAAATCCACACTTTTGCACTAAAATCAAACTTTAGGGTATTTTTCTGAAATCTGAAACAAACCTAAGTCTAAACCCACACTAATAACTCATTAACAAGCTAATCAAGCCACAACAACATAAATTTTTAACATATTAACACTAAATCCCTTCAATAGCACTAAAATTGCACAAAAAGGTGATATTTTGAAACTAAACATGCAAGTTATGGAGATAGGGTGCTAGGAGTGAGATTTATACCTTCAAATGACCATAGAAAAACCAAAAGTTCCAGCTTTAACCTCAAGTGGGCAGATTTTGTTGGAGATAGTGCCCTCAGAGTCAATTATTGGATCACAGGTACGTGATTGCGATGATTGAGGGAGGACCTATCCCGGTAAGACAGTCTTACTCGAGATGATAGTATGCTATCTGGTTTACCTTTATCATCGTGTACTGCTTTAGGTGACCTGACAGGTCGCTATTACACGTTGATAGAGCCCCTAGGATTCTTGCTTGACTGCCAGCAGTATGAGGGCGATCATATAAGTGAGAGCTGGAGTCTATAAGCACATCCTTAAAAGGTCTCTAGTCGTGGGAGTTTCGAGACAGGACATCGATTCTCCAGAGTAGACTAGTGTATACAGTCGAGACCCCGACGAGGGGCGGTGGCCGGTTTCATAAGCCACTGGTGTCAGTTGGTTCACCTAAGATGTATACAGGTGCTCATTGGGTTATGAGTACACTGGACAGGACTCGCCGGGAACATGCTAGTTGGTCTTATACCTGACGTCAGATAGCAGTTCCCAGGTGACATGTGTACAGGTTAGTTCATCGACCTGGGGATCGTCATTTGTCTCGTGTGAGTTCCCACTGTACTTTGATTACTAACCTACCACGGCTCAAAGGAGTCGTGCAAACAGGTTTTAGTTGGGTACAGTCCCGAGCCACATGGAGGCAGTGAGCGGATCTTCGGGGGTTCGTCTCTCCCGGTATTGGGGGTGAGGTCGCGCTGTGTCTAGGAGAGCCATTACACGAAGTCCTTGGCCAAGGCAGGAGATTTACTGGTAGGTATTCCAGTAGTATCTCAGGGTGTTCTGGGCTACACTCCGACACGACTTGTACCGCTTTTGGGGGTCTGACTTTTACCCACCCCCTAGGCCCGCCATGCGATGCTCATAGACGAACGGACCGGACTGTACGGATATTGTCACTGACAGGCTCAGTAGGGTGTCAGGATGAGTTCGCTCATCGACGTCCCTTTTGGTCAATAGCTGGTGGCCCGTTACGTATTGGCTTATACCTCTGACGTGCTAGTGGTTAAATTCACAGCCATTGTATTGACGAGTCTTTAGAGTCCACTGTTAGTTATATGTATGCCCTAGAGGCCATTACTGTACATAGGATGTATATTGTAGTGGATGCTGGGACATATATAGGGAGGACTTTCTTGCTCGACATGATAGTATGCTATCTGGTTACCCTTTACCTTAACGTGTATGCTGATTGTCTCTCTGTTACATGTTGGTAAAGCCCTTAGGATCTGTACTTGACTACCTGGACTATGATGCGGATCATACTAGTGGGGACATGGTAGTCCATAAGTACATCCTTCAAAGTCCCTAGTCGTGGGTGTATCGAGACGGGGCATCGATATACCAGAGTAGACTAGCGTATACCTTCTCGACCCATACAGATGGGCGATGGATGATCCCATATCCATTGGTGTTTGACATCAGAGATGATATACGGGTGCTCAGTACAGACTGGGTACACTGGACGGACTCGCCGAGAACTCCCAGATGGTATTATACCTCACGTCAGATGGCAGTTCTCTGGTGACACTGGTACAGAGTAGTCTGTTGATCCGAGATCGTCATAGAGTCTTGTGTGGTTCCCACTGTGCTTTGATTTCCATCTTACCACGTCCAAGAGGGCGTGCAAAACGGTGGTTTTTGGGTACAGTCCCGAGTCACATGGAGGCAATGAGCGATAGGAGGGGATTCGTCTCTCCCGGTATAGGGGGTTGATGTTGCGCTGTGTTCGATTGGCTATAACAGGAAATCCCTGGCCAGGGTTGCTGAGATTTACTGGTAAGTGTTACCAGTAGTTTCTCGAATTGTTATAGACCTCATATCGACACGACTTATTGAGCTATTGGGGTCTGACGTTTACCACCCCTAGGCAAGATATGCGACATATCAGACGATCAGACCGGACTGTACGGTAGTGTTACTGGTCGGATTCACTGGAGTGTGAGCGGGCTTGCTCGTCGATCTTCTGATCGCTCAATACCCGGGTGGCCGTTACGTTTAGCAGACCGCTTGCGGCTTGTGGGTGTTTGGTATGATCATCGCCTGCTGCCGGCGTATTGACGAGTCTTTAGAGTCCTACACAGAGGTTTCCTGGCTCAAGCGAAACGAAATAGGAGCGCATATGAGATATGTGCGGGACCGAGAATAATGCGTGTATGTGATACCGTATTCCATTCTCGCGATGAATGTATCGAGTGGTTGTATGCGATATAACCTAGTTATCGATTCAAGCGTTGATTCGATAAGCCGATACATTGTATACTAGTCGGTTGTATGCGACATGACCGGATCATTGAATCAAGTGTTGATTTAATGATTTAATGTATAATTATATATTTGATATATTACTTTGCATTAACTAGTAATGGTTCACTTTAAATGGATTTTCTCACTTGGATTGTGCAAGTTGTATATGTGATATACTTTTATGCACATGTTTGTATCATGTTTGATGATGCATATTAACTTGGTTAAGTGTAAAGATTAAACCATGGTTTACTTAATGATTAGGGTTTTGATTATCTTATTCATTCATTTATATATATTCATTTTGGAAATTATTTAAGGATGGTGGCTTATTTTGTTTTATGTTGAAGTTTCTTGAAACTTTGATCAAGTCAACCATTCTTATCTCTTCCTTAACCCTAACCATCATATCTAACCATGGTCCATTCTCTACACTAAACTAAGGTTAATATTATGATAAGAATGGATTTTATTTTCTATTCTATTATTCTTATCATAACAATATTCATCTTCTTCATCTTCTTCTTCATTGAAGAAGCTTGAGGTCATCAATGGTGGATTGATGATTTGAGTGAGAAATCCAATTCTAAAGTCTACCCACTTCCTATTTCTTCATCCTCTACCTCTTGCCAAGTAGTAGAGTGTGTTTCCTTCACAAGTTTCTTGACTTGGTGAAGTGAGAGCTTGATCTTGCGATGCTTCGACGTAGATCATCTTCGGCTTGGACATCGATGACCTAGCCCGTCCATTCTCCGACGAAGCCGACTCTAGAGCCCGGATTCCTTTTGGACAGCGGAGACGACTTCGTTGCGGAGCTATGGAGGTGGAGCACCGGATCTACAAAGGTTGTATTTCCGTATCTCTTAGTTAATTGTTAACTAGTTAGCTTTTTCGCCTAGACTTCTAGCCGACGATCCGTAGTTTAGGGTTTGTAGGCACCGTAAAATTTGAAATTGGCATGGTTGATGCCTTGTGAGACCTCTTGGGAGTGCCTAGGAACCCTACATCCACCACACATACAGTTACTCAAGTTTCGGGCGAAACGCTGTAGAGGCCGTATGGAGATATGGCAGGGTCCGATCAGATACGTGCAGTATTGCACGGATCAGGATCGGACGGTTAGTACTAGAGGCCGTATAGGTATATGGCAAGGTTCGATCGGATACGTGCGGTATTGCACGGATCAGGATCGAACGGATATTACTAGCCGGCTTTGGTTTAAGCCGGATCCTAGTTTAGTACAGTGTAGATTTTGTCTCATTGCATTTGTATCCGGTCGGAATACAAATGCGGGCATGTATATGCAGTAGCGGGGTTTTCCTGTAATTTATTACGGGACCAGTTTTCTGGAGTTGCCAGTTTGCATTCCGTTCCGGCCGGTTTTCCTTTGTTCTTTCCCGGCCGGACTTTTCCGATGGAGGGGGTTATTTGCAAGTTTGCAAATAACACATTGTGGAGGGGTTTCTTGCAAATGCTTTGATTATGATGGCATCTTTTCTTTTCCACCATCACTTGCATTAAAGAAAGGGTATGGGTTTGATGTGAATTAAGTATGGTTGTTGTTTGGGTATGGTCACCTCTTACTTTTACTACTATTACCTCCCTTCATGGTTTTGCCAATTTGATCCCTTCCTCCATTCAAAAAGAGGCCGCCAAATTTTGTGAGGAGATGAGGTTTTTGATTTTTGGGTGTGGCATTTTTGATCTCATTTCATGTTAAGAAAAATGCAAGCACCATTTTTCTCATCTTGATTTCTCCATCATCCTCAAAGGCTACATAAACCCCAAATGAGACATAGACTCTACACTACACATTCTACAGCAAATCTTGGGCACGTCGACTTGCCAGCTTCGTGCCCGAGTTGCCTCGGTATTGAGGTGGGAGCCCGTTAAAGATACAGACGATGTGGTGCCCTTCCGGCGAGGAGGCGACGACCGGACTTTCCGCGTGAGATCGGGACGACGACGAGAAGACCGGAGGACTCGGATCACTCGGTATATCTCTTCCCTATCTTGTTAGTTAGCTAGGACAAGTTTAATGGCCCGATCCGGGGTTTAGTGCGCGGTGGTGCCGGTTTGCTAAGTTCGCAAAATTAAAGTTTATCACCGTTTCCGCATTTGGCCGTCGGATTGACGACCGGGGCGCCGCCGTGCACTTACATTGGTATCAGAGCCTCGCCATTAACTTCGTCTAGCTTCGTTTGATGTGTTTTGCATTTCCGATCGACCAAAATTCCAAAATCTACATTTTCACTCACATCAGTTTTCTGTCGATTTTTTTCTGGCTCTAAAAATTTTTCAGGTTGTAAAAAACTAATGTACTGGAAATTCTAAGACTACTGGAAAAATTCGACACAGTCAGTCGATCACTCAAGCGCGGAACCGCGGCCAAACCCCCCCTTGGGCCGCGGTTCCGCCGCACATTGGTGTCCTCACTGTGTCCAATTTCTCCAGTGGGCTTCTGGGCTGATTTTAGGGGTTTTGGAATATTAATATTGGGCCCAGATTTTCTGTGAGTGCTACAGTATTTCTTTGGGGCCCACTTGTTAATTTTTGATCGATCGGATATTTTAAACACATTTTCACACTATTTACATTATATCTGCGACCGTGAATGTCACTCGATCGGTAAATCCGGTCTAACTGCTATAGCCCGGTTAGACGGATTTGCGAACGTGACTTTCACGTTGATGTTCTGTGTTTTGCTGTGATGTTGCGGATCGGTCGTGGGGATAGCCTGGATGCAATGCTAGTACACTGTTGTTGTATTATGTACATTTGATGTTGCGGGGCGAGCGTCCGACATGTGGACTGCCGTCACTGCCTGTTTGTATTATTCTTTTGGGGAACGACCTGGCTGCGGTCGATGTACCCGTTGTATGTATATTTTACTTTCTGTACTAGGATTGCCCCGCGGTGGGGTGCATGGATAGCCGGGTTCTGGAGGGCAACAAGCCCGCATCTCATGGCATTGGGACGGAGGGGGCTTCGCTCTAGAATTGGCGGGCTATTCGCCGCACTCGTAGGGGGCACAGGTTGACCCAGGAGGGGTGCCCAAGTTACCGGATTCCGTGAAGTGCTGGGTGGTCCATTCACGGCGCTGAAGGGGGCTGCCTCGCTTCAAGTTTTGGCGGGTAACTTGCCGCGCCCGTAGGGGTCTAGGATTTCATTGCACAGGCTATCCACACGACCAGGGGAACGTCGGGTTTCAGTAGTGGCTCTGTGAAACCCGGGGATCCCAGATATCTGTATTGTTCTGTGATGCTGTACATTTCTGTGATGTTGCATTCTTATCACGCCTTGAGCGAATATAATATATTGGTATATATATTAGTAGATGTTGTATATGTTTTTCATCCGCGCTAGTCCAGTCCCCGCTCTGCCGTTAGTTAGCTAACCTAACGGGTGATGACGGGACCCAGTGGCAAATGCGGATGGCATATACGTATGTCAGTATATTTTCGTTCTTTGTGGTGTGATCAATTGATGGGACTGCGTTGATTCAGATCAATGCAAGTTAAACAAACCTATTCTGATGTTGTTGGAACATTTTTCAAAAAAAGCTGTTATTGCAAGGACGTTCACTTTTGTTTTGCATCGTGGTATTCATTTGGAATATCCTGCTCCTCAGTTGACGAGGCAAGGGCCGAGATCCCTTCACCGGGAGTGACCCCTTGGACAGAAGTTTGCGTCAGGGCATTAACTTCACTATAGCCGATTACTTTTGCTTTGCATCGTGGTATTCATTTGGAATATCCTGCACCCCATTCTATGGGGAAAGAGCCGAGATCCCTTCACCGGGAGTGACCTCTTTAGTAAAGGTTTTCGTCACTATATTTTCTAAAAAGCTATCCGTTCCTTCAACGATATCAAGTTCATTACGTTAAGGGTTTTTGCCAGAAACCATTCGTAGCCCTCCGTCGTTTCATATGGGTAGTCAATAGTATTCAAGCTGTGTTTGTTGGCCAAAGTCAAGGCACAGTGTTTGGTAGCTGTTGGTTATTCATATGCAGCATAGATAGATGCGTTGGTTTGGGGCAGTCGTATAGCCTTGTTGGCCAAAGTCAAGGGCTTGTACGGGTGGGCTCAAATTAACCTGGAGAATGACGGGCAGAACTTGACATGTGACTTATGATTTGTTGGCCAAAGTCAAGGTCATAAGAGCATGGGGTAGAAATCACATCCGGAGTTTCAAAAGAATTGAAACTTGCCAGATATGCGCATACCTTCTGGAGTGTGATACCGTGAGCGGATTCCGTCACGTTATCATGCGATGAGAGTTGGATCCCGATTCCCACTGATGAGTTAGTTTACTCCTCGGGTGACCCCGACTAATTCTTCTTTCAGGTTTGGAGGAGAATTTGAGGTACAGTGGGAGGTTTCCAGATTAGATAAATTGGTAACCATTCTGATCTAGGTTAGAGTGCACGCTGAGTGTTTCTTTTCTCTCTCTCTCTGGCAGCGACCATTGACCCGACCCTAAGACTATGACTCAGTGACTAAGTTGACCGAACCTTCTTAACACTGGCTTTTGGATTGTCAGAGTTGCAGACCTCATTGCCACTCCTACTTTTACCCTTTTCTCCAGGACACCCCGTATTACTACTGTAGGGTTCCTAGGCACACAGTAGAGGTCTCACAAGGCATCAACCATGCCATTTTACAAAAATATGGTGCCGAGAAACCCTAGTTAACGGATCGTTGCTAGAAATCTAGGCGAAAAGTTGATCTAGTTAACTACTTAACTAAAAGTTAGGATGCTACAACCTTTGTAGATCCGGATATCCACTTCCTAAGCTCCACGTGGGCGTCCTCTCACTGTCCATCGTGAATCTTGGACTCTGGCGACGGCTTCATCGGAGAAACGAGCGGAATTGGTCGTCGGCTTCGTGTCAAAGACGATCTACGTCGAGGTTGCACAAGTTCAAGCTCCGACTTCACCAAGTTGTGAAACTTGTGAAGAAAACACCCAAAACCACTTGGCAAGAGGTAGAGGATGAAGAAATAGGAGGTGGGTTCACTTTAGATTTGGATTTCTCTCACTAAAACTCAAGTTGCCATTGATGGCATCAAGGTTTCAATCTTGAAGAAGAAGGAAGAAGATCAAGCTAGTTTATGATAAGTTCTTTTAAAATGAAAAGAAAAATACATACTTATCATAATCTAACATGGGTTAAGTGTAGAGAATAAACCATGGTAAGTGGATGGGTTAGGGTTAAGCATGAAGACAAAATGGTCTCCTTGGTCAAAGCTTCATGAAGCTTCAACAAGCTTCATGACAAAAACAAACCATTATCTCTTCATTTATCCAATAAAATAAATAAAGAAATGAATAAATAAATGATAAGACAAAACCCTAATTATCATTTAACCATGGTTTAATTCTTCACACTTAACCAAATGATCAAGTATCATCAAACATGATACAAAAAAGTGCACAAAAGTATATCACATATACAATGTGCAATCCAAGTGAGAAAAATCCGTTTAAAGTGAACCAATACTAGTTAATGCAAAGTAATATATCAAATATATAATTATACATTAAATCATTAAATCAACACTTGATTCAATGATCCGGTCATGTCGCACATGACCGACTAGTATTCAATGTATCGGCTTATCGAATCGATCTTCGATTCGATAACTAGGTTATATCGAATATAACCATTCGATACATATATCGCGAGAATGGAATACGGTATCACATACACGCATTATTCTCGGTCCTGCACATATCTCATATGCGCTCCTATTTCGTTTCGCTTGAGCCAGGAAACCTCTGTGTAGGACTCTAAAGACTCGTCAATACGCCGGTAGCAGATGATGATCATATCAAACACCCACAAGCCGCAAGCGGTCTGCTAAACGTAACGGCCACCCGGGTATTGAGCGATCAGAAGATCGACGAGCTAGCCCGCTCACACTCCTGCGAATCCGACCAGTAACACTTACCGTACAGTCCGGTCTCTTCGTCTGATATGTCGCATATCAAGTCTAGGGGTGGTAAACGTCAGACCCCAATAACCCGATAAGTCGTGCCGATGTGAGGCTCATAACGGGTCGAGAAACTACTGGTAACACTTACCAGCAAATCTCTGATCAGCCCTGGCCAGGGACTTCCCTGCTACGGCCAATCGAGCACAGCGCAACATCAACTCCCAATACCGGGAGAGACGAAACCCCTCCTATCGCTCATTGCCTCCATGTGACTCGGGACTGTACCCAAAGACCACCGTTTTGCACGCCCTCATGGACGTGGTAAGGTGGAGATCAAAGCACAGTGGGAATCACACAAGACTCTATGACGATCTCGGGTCTACAGACTAACCTGTACAAGTGTCACCTGAGAACTGCCATCTGACGTGAGGTATAATACCATCCGGGAGTTCTCGGCGAGTCCGTCCAGTGTACCCAGTCTCCACTGAGCACCCGTACACCATCTCTGATGTCAAACACCAATAGATATGGGATCATCCATCGCCCATCTCATGGGTCGAGAAGCGTATACGCTAGTCTACACTGGTATATCGATGCCCCGTCTCGATACACCCACGACTAGGGACCTTGAAGGATGTACTTATGGACTACCATGTCCCCACTAGTATGATCTGCATCATAGTCCAGGTAGTCAAGTACATATCCTATGGGCTTTACCAACATGTAACTATAAGACAGTATAAAGAGACAAGTGTACATGTTAAGATAAAGAGCAACCAGATAGCATACTATCATATCGAGCAAGAAAGTCATCTCTATATATGTCCAAGCATCCAATATAATATACATCATCTGTACAATACTGGCCTCTAGGGCATACATACAACTAACAATCTCCCACTTGCACTAGGGCCAGCTGCTGTAGTATCGCATACCGAGCATCCCGAAGAGTCTCTCAAACTGTATCTGGGGAATGGCCTTCGTGAGTGGATCCGCCGTGTTGTCCTTCGTGTCAACTCTCCTGACCTCGATCTCCCGGCGATCAACTATCTCCCGGATCAGGTGATACCGCCTCAGAATATGCCTGGATCGCTGATGGGACCTGGGTTCCTTGGCCAAAGCCACCGCTCCATTGTTATCGCAATACAAAGGTATTGGATGTTCAATGGATGGAACCACTCCAAGTTCAGTAATGAACTTCTTGATCCAGACAGCCTCTTTGGCAGCATCGTTGGCAGCGATGTATTCAGCCTCCATCGTTGAGTCTGCCACGGTTTCCTGCTTGAAACTCTTCCAGCTAACCGCCCCTCCGTAAAGGGTAAAGACAAAGCCCGACTGCGACTTAGAGTCGTCCTTATCACTCTGGAAGCTCGAATCGGTAAAGGACTCCACTTGGAGTTCTCCGTTACCATACACCAAGAACATATCTCTAGTCCTTCGCAAGTACTTGAGAATGTTCTTCACAGCTGTCCAGTGACTCTCTCCAGGATCTGCTTGATACTTACTCACTACACTTAGTGAGTATGCAACATCGGGTCTGGTGCATAGCATCGCATACATGATAGAGCCTACTGCCGAAGCATAGGGTATCCCTTGCATGCGAGCTCTCTCCAAATCAGTCTTGGGAGACATCTCTTTGGAGAGAGTGAGTCCAGAGATCGTGGGTAAGTTCCCACGCTTGGATTCTTCCATACTAAACCTCTTTAGTATGGTGTCAATGTACCTGGATTGGGACAATCCCAAAATCCGTTTGGATCTATCTCTATAGATCCTAATTCCCAATATGCAGGAGGCATCACCAAGATCTTTCATCGAGAATCTTTATGATAAGAAGAGCTTGACCGATTGCTGCATAGGAATATCATTTCCTATCAAGAGTATGTCGTCCACGTACAATACGAGGAAGACAACCTTACTCTCTGCCACCTTCTTGTAGATACAAGGTTCATCTGGATTTTTGACGAAATCAAACTCTTTGATAACGACGTCAAAGCAGATGTTCCAACTCCGCGATGCTTGCTTTAATCCATAAATGGATTTAAGCAGCTTGCACACCTTCCTGCTGCTCCCACTGTCTATGAAGCCCTCTGGCTGAGTCATGTACACGCACTCTTCTAAATCACCATTTAGAAAGGCGGTCTTAACATCCATTTGCCAGATTTCGTAATCATGAAAGGCAGCAATGGCAAGCATGATTCGGATGGATTTAAGCATAGCCACTGGAGAAAAGGTTTCGTCATAGTCCACACCTGGTCTTTGACGAAAACCCTTTGCTACAAGTCTAGCTTTGAAAGTCTCCACTTTCCCATCTACACCAAATTTCTTCTTGAAGATCCACTTGCTCCCAATGGGTTTTACCCCTTCAGGAGCAACTTCCAAAGTCCATACTTTGTTGGTGTACATGGATTCCATCTCGGACCGCATAGCATCCAGCCATTTCACTGAGTCCCCACTCGTGATGGCCTGCTCGAAGCTAGTTGGGTCATCATCCTTCATGATGCAATCCTCGCTTCCACCATCCATGAGAAAACCGTAGTATCTCTCAGGTTGGCGAGGAACCCTACTAGATCGGCGGAGAGGTTGGGTTCATTGGGAGCTACTGAATCCTCTGGTTCCACTAAATCTTCAGTTGTAGTTTGTGTTGCTGGAACCTCTTCCAGCTCTACCTCATCGCCACTAATTTCTTTTGTAAGAAATTCCTTTTCTAAAAAGGTGGCATGTTGAGCAACAAAAACCTTTTGTTGTTCACTGTGGTAGAATAGATATCCATACGAATTGCTTGGATATCCTACAAACTTACAAAAAACTGATCGTGCCTCGAGTTTGTCCGGGTTTTGCTTTTTAACATAAACCGGGCAACCCCATATCTTAACTCTTTTAAGAGATGGTCTCTTTCCATTCCATATCTCATATGGAGTGGTAGGCACAGATTTAGTTGGAACTCTATTCAATAGGCATATGGCTGTCTCCAGCGCATATCCCGAGAAGGAAATAGGTAACTCAGCTGTGCTCATCATAGAGCGCACCATATCTAATAAGGTGCGGTTCCTCCGTTCAGATACACCGTTGTGCTGTGGTGTATATGGAGGAGTCAGCTGAGAGAGAATCCCATTCTCTTTTAGGAAGTCCAGGAATTCATTGCTTAAGTATTCTCCTCCTCGATCAGATCGTAGGATTTTAATACTTTTTCCGGTTTGATTCTCAACTTCTTGTTTATATTCCCTAAATTTCTCAAAAGCTTCTGATTTGTGTTTCATCAGGAACACATACCCGAACCTAGAGAGATCGTCAGTGAATGTAATGAAGTATGAAGAACCATCCCTGGCATGTGTAGACATGGGACCGCATACATCACTATGTATCAGTCCCAAGAGTTCGGTAACTCTTTCTCCGTGTCCCATAAACGGAGCTTTGGTCATCTTGCCTTTGAGACATGACTGGCAAGTGTCATAGGATGAAAATTCAAACGGATTTAAATATCCATCCTTATGCAACTTAGCCAGTCGTGTCGCATTGATGTGACCCAGTCTACAATGCCACAAGAAGGATTCGTTGAGTTCAGAACTCTTCCTCTTGTGTGTGTTTGTTATGCTCAGAACTGTTGATTGATTTAGAACATAAATGCCATTGCATAACGTGCCTGATCCAACCAACTTTTGGTTATGGAAAATGTTCATAACATTGTCCTGTAATACAAAATTATATCCCTCTTTACTTAATAAAGAAACCGATATAATGTTGCATATCAGGTTCGGCATGTAATAGCATTCGTTCACAACCAATGTATTACCAGTTGGTAATTCAAGGTGATATTCCCCGACAGTCTTGGCTGCAACAATTGCACCATTTCCGACTCTAATGTCTTTATCACCCTCTCCAAGTTCTCTACCTTTCCTAAGCCCATGTAACTGATTACATATATGGGATCCTGACCCGGTATCTAATACCCAGGACGTAGAGCAAATGGAGAAACAGTTCTCTGTAACGAACACACCCGAAGAAAATGCATCAACATGTACTTTCCTCATCCGGGTGGCATGGGAATCCTGGTATTCCCCTATTTCCTGTTCATTCATATAACTCTTATATGAAAGAACGGAACCAACGTTCCCCAGCACAGTATAACATGCGGGTTCGGTCAATACATCCATATTATTATCTTTATTAAGGCATGAAATGGTCGCTACCTGGAGAGAGAGAGAAGAAAACACTTTAGCGTATGCTCGTGCAAGATCAGATTGGTTATTATCTTATCTAATCAGGATGGCTCCCACTGCTTTTTATCAAATCTTCCTTCAAACCCTAAAAGGAAAGACTAGCCGGGATTAATTACACACTACAAGTTCGCCAATCTTTCAGCCAGGCCAGTGTCGGTACTTTGAGGGAGGTCCCCCGTGCTTTCACACGAACCTAATTACTGTAAACCTCGTTTTCCCAGAGGCGTAACCCCGTTGACACCTTTCTAGACACCTACTTGATCAGCTAATTGCAATGTGTAAAACTCTCCCAGGAGTAACTCTTACTCGCAGTGGGTATCGGGATCCAACTATCTCATAGAAGGTATGCAATCTCATTGCAAATTTCAACACTTGAAATTCCCGATAATGCTTTTGCCCCTAGCAACTTATGACCTTGGCTAAGGTCAACAAATCATAAGCGCTAGTCAAGTTCAACCCGTCATTTCCTGATTGAATCAAACCCACCCGTATGACCCTTGGCTAAGGTCAACAAAGTCGCACGACTACCCTAACTCAATCACATCTCATGTTTTAGCAGATAAATACTAATTAGCTACCGTACACCACGCCTTGGCTAAGGTCAACAAACGCAGCACGAATACTAACTAGTCTCTATCTGAAATGACGGAGGGCTACGCAGGTTTTTCTGAAAACCTATTGCGTAATGAACTTGATATCGTTGTAGAATCAAATGAAGTTTTGAAATGGAGTGATTTTGAGGCTTTTCTAGTTTTGCTAAAGGGGTCACTCCCGGTGAAGGGATCGTCGGCCCTTTCCTCGTCGAATGAGGTGCGGGATATATCATATATATCACTGTGCAAAGCAAAAACTCTTAAAAGCAATCAAAGCCAAACCGAGTGTGTAGCATCTGCCAGTTATTGCTAAAGGAGTCACTCCCGTCGAAGGGATCTCGGTCCTTTCCTCATCGAATAAGGTGCAGGATATATCACATATATCGCTGTGCAAAGCAAGAACTGTAGCTACCTGTTTTATTTAAAATTTGATTCTACAACATCTTAGGTTTCTTTCTTTCATTAATCACATTAATGAAGTCCCATCATTTAAGTACCTAAACATCACAGATAGATATGACGTACACTTATGCCATCCGCATTCGCCTCGATGTCCCCTCGTGCACCGTTAGGTTAGTTAACTAACGACAGAGCAGGGCAGGGCTAGCGCGGGTGTAAAACATAAGTAACGTCTATATAATATATCACATATACTATATACTATATCCATCACAGAATCACAACACAGATATCGCAGCAGAATAAACATATGAAATATTGGATATACTAGGACGTCCGTGTTTTCAATACGAGCCAGTATAAAACACGGATTCCACGGTCGTGATGAATAGCCAATCCCACACCCCTAGACCCCTACGAGAGCGGCAAGCAACCCTGCCAATTCTAGGGTTAGGAGACCCGGACTCGACTGCTCGAGTTGGTCTCCCACTGGACCCCAGAACCCGGTTACTTGTGCTCCCCTCCTTGGGTCTATCCTAATGCGGAAAAGTAAATAATATACAAAAGGTGACAACTTCCGCTACCTGGAAGTGCCCCAAATAAAAGAATATTACATACAAGTTTTTACATGAATGAAAATGGAAAACACTCATCTCACATAAAAACCCCCAGCTATTCGAACACGACGATCCAATATAACATATCCAGCAACACATAACATCACATGTCATCAACGTAAGTAAGTATGCATACCCCAATTGTCGTTGACATATAGCAACGAAACCGGCGATATGAACATACTACACTTACGGTCACAGAAAAGAAAGTGTAAAACTACAACAATTAGAATCCGCAACCTCTTTAGACATCGCATGCCTAACAGATATAAATCCCGCATTTTAGTCTCATTATCGAAAACTCTTTTCAATATCATATGGGACTAAATTGCTAAATTTATAACTTTCATTCAGTTATCTCATAACTACTTGTGAATTCCAATTATTGTATCACATTCCAGATAAACAGAAAATGTTAAACTTTCCGATCGAACATCCGAATACCCAAGTTTTCCCGATACAACTCAACACATGAAATAAGTCTAACAACATTCAGTTCGTGCCTCAGTACCAACGGTCCAGCCGTAGAAGGGTCAAGCCAACGCCTCACATGTAGCACGCCGTACTGCCCCAAACCCGAAGGTTCAAAGGGTAGTTCAAGACGGTCACATAATCGAGTTAAGGTTTGTTGTCTTCTAGAGGGTCCATCGCGTTACTTGCACTACTTAGAACGTCGTTAAACTACGGAAAAATCCAACACTTGGAAATTTCCCGATAGGGGAAAAATTGGGTATTTATATCCGGTCGAACTTTTTAACATGTTCTAAAAATTATCCGGAAATACACAAAGACGAAATTTGATACCCCGATCGAAACACCGAATCCCCAAAGCAACCCCAGAAAATTCAACTCTTGAATAATTATTAAAAATACCCAGGAAAATCACCACTGGAAACTAAGGATTACTGTGTAAAATTCTTTAAATAATTAGGCCGTACGACCGCGGATCCGCCGCATGAGCCATGCTCATGCCGCGGATCTCATGCCGCGGATCCGCGCTAGCTTAGTGGAATTACGCTCACGAATTTCACAGTAAACCTTATAATTTCCTGCTTATTTTTCTGCATATTTTTAATATTGAAAAATCTCAGTTTTTAGAAAATGTACAGAGAGCATGTTAAGTTTAGGGTTTCGGGTTCGTTCGGGCTTCAAATCGCGTCTAGACTTCGCCTAAGGCTCTAGCTAGGCTCTGATACCACTGTAGGGTTCCTAGGCACACAGTAGAGGTCTCACAAGGCATCAACCATGCCATTTTACAAAAATATGGTGCCGAGAAACCCTAGTTAACGGATCGTTGCTAGAAATCTAGGCGAAAAGTTGATCTAGTTAACTACTTAACTAAAAGTTAGGATGCTACAACCTTTGTAGATCCGGATATCCACTTCCTAAGCTCCACGTGGGCGTCCTCTCGCTGTCCATCGTGAATCTTGGACTCTCGCGACGGCTTCATCGGAGAAACGAGCGGAATTGGTCGTCGGCTTCGTGTCAAAGACGATCTACGTCGAGGTTGCACAAGTTCAAGCTCCGACTTCACCAAGTTGTGAAACTTGTGAAGAAAACACCCAAAACCACTTGGCAAGAGGTAGAGGATGAAGAAATAGGAGGTGGGTTCACTTTAGATTTGGATTTCTCTTACTAAAACTCAAGTTGCCATTGATGGCATCAAGGTTTCAATCTTGAAGAAGAAGGAAGAAGATCAAGCTAGTTTATGATAAGTTCTTTTAAAATGAAAAGAAAAATACATACTTATCATAATCTAACATGGGTTAAGTGTAGAGAATAAACCATGGTAAGTGGATGGGTTAGGGTTAAGCATGAAGACAAAATGGTCTCCTTGGTCAAAGCTTCATGAAGCTTCAACAAGCTTCATGACAAAAACAAACCATTATCTCTTCATTTATCCAATAAAATAAATAAAGAAATGAATAAATAAATGATAAGGCAAAACCCTAATTATCATTTAACCATGGTTTAATTCTTCACACTTAACCAAATGATCAAGTATCATCAAACATGATACAAAAAAGTGCACAAAAGTATATCACATATACAATGTGCAATCCAAGTGAGAAAAATCCGTTTAAAGTGAACCAATACTAGTTAATGCAAAGTAATATATCAAATATATAATTATACATTAAATCATTAAATCAACACTTGATTCAATGATCCGGTCATGTCGCACATGACCGACTAGTATTCAATGTATCGGCTTATCGAATCGATCTTCGATTCGATAACTAGGTTATATCGAATATAACCATTCGATACATATATCGCGAGAATGGAATACGGTATCACATACACGCATTATTCTCGGTCTTGCACATATCTCATATGCGCTCCTATTTCGTTTCGCTTGAGCCAGGAAACCTCTGTGTAGGACTCTAAAGACTCGTCAATACGCCGGTAGCAGATGATGATCATATCAAACACCCACAAGCCGCAAGCGGTCTGCTAAACGTAACGGCCACCCGGGTATTGAGCGATCAGAAGATCGACGAGCTAGCCCGCTCACACTCCTGCGAATCCGACCAGTAACACTTACTGTACAGTCCGGTCTCTTCGTCTGATATGTCGCATATCAAGTCTAGGGGTGGTAAACGTCAGACCCCAATAACCCGATAAGTCGTGCCGATGTGAGGCTCATAACGGGTCGAGAAACTACTGGTAACACTTACCAGCAAATCTCTGATCAGCCCTGGCCAGGGACTTCCCTGCTACGGCCAATCGAGCACAGCGCAACATCAACTCCCAATACCGGGAGAGACGAAACCCCTCCTATCGCTCATTGCCTCCATGTGACTCGGGACTGTACCCAAAGACCACCGTTTTGCACGCCCTCATGGACGTGGTAAGGTGGAGATCAAAGCACAGTAGGAATCACACAAGACTCTATGACGATCTCGGGTCTACAGACTAACCTGTACAAGTGTCACCTGAGAACTGCCATCTGACGTGAGGTATAATACCATCCGGGAGTTCTCGGCGAGTCCGTCCAGTGTACCCAGTCTCCACTGAGCACCCGTACACCATCTCTGATGTCAAACACCAATAGATATGGGATCATCCATCGCCCATCTCATGGGTCGAGAAGCGTATACGCTAGTCTACACTGGTATATCGATGCCCCGTCTCGATACACCCACGACTAGGGACCTTGAAGGATGTACTTATGGACTACCATGTCCCCACTAGTATGATCTGCATCATAGTCCAGGTAGTCAAGTACATATCCTAAGGGCTTTACCAACATGTAACTATAAGACAGTATAAAGAGACAAGTGTACATGTTAAGATAAAGAGCAACCAGATAGCATACTATCATATCGAGCAAGAAAGTCATCTCTATATATGTCTAAGCATCCAATATAATATACATCATCTGTACAATACTGGCCTCTAGGGCATACATACAACTAACAACTGCGAACGTCCACTTCCATTGGACAAAGCCATCGTATGGTTAGATACGAACTCAAAGGAATTCGAGGATGGTTTCCGGTTCTGGAGAAAACGGATAGGATTATTCAGTTGTCTTTTCCCTTTTACCTTTTCTCAAGTTGTGAGTACTCCTTGGTTTAGGAGATAGTACACCTATTAAGAAAATTGGATAGTCTTCTTCCAAACCTTAGGCTGGTGCCGACCGGTAGGGAATGAAGAAAACCAATTAGCCTAAACGGTGTGCAGAAGGTATTAAGATTAAGACAAAGCAAGGGATTAGTAAGAGGGAAAAGTAAATTGCGACTGATATTCACGACCAAACCAAATATTTCTTCGCCAATCCTAAATCACCTTTGTATTTCTCCAGGACACTCCGTATCACTACGAAGATCCACAGTTTATTGGATACTCCATCGTATGGTTAAATACGAACTCGAAAGGAACTTGTTCCAGTTCGGGGATGGATTCTGGTCCAGGAGAAATAGGAATAAGGTTTATTCGGTTGTCTTTTATCTTCACCTTCTCTCGCATTGCGAGTGCTCCTAGGACTAGGACAGTACACCCATTATGCTTATTGGATAGTCTTCTTCCAAACCATAGGCTGGTGCCGAACGGTAGGGAAGGAAGAAAACCATTTGGCCTAAGGGGTGTGCAGAAGGTAACGACTAAAGACATATAAAGGGATTTGGAGAGGTGGCAAAGAATTATGCGGTTATAGTTGTGAATCTGGATAATGGCAGAGGCATTACTAGGAATACCAGGATACCCCATCGAAACATTTCAATGTTTCAGTTCACTGTGTACTGTTAAAAGAAAACTGATTTCCCGATTAGATACTTACTCCAGGGTATGTATTTACCAGGTATGATTCTCACATCTGTATGGTTTTACAGATGATGAGTGGGAGTAAGTTATTGGGAATTGGGTGATCATCCTCATTATATCGGAATTCGTTGTAATCGGTGATATTTGAGGAGATCACCTGGGCTGTTTGCCGGTCGGCAAATATTTGGTTTTGAATATCCGCTGTTGTGCACCAATTTCAAATTGATATATCTGTACGTCTATTTTCATAGAGTGAGATATACCTTTTGATATTATGTCGATGACATTTACCTATATCAGTGGATGGTTAGGTAAGGAGCATTAAACAGCGGTGTAATTCTTCTTAACCATAAGTACAGTTTTCAACCTACGACACACAGTGAAAGAGTTGTTAGACTCAGCGGACTTATACAGAGTATTGTATGTTGTCCAGTGTCCATTAGGACAAAGGGGTTGGTCCTCATACTATATTCTGTTTACTTTTAACTTCTCTAGTTCTTAGACATGTGTTTCGTAGAAACACAGGGTCTAAGTTTTGAGGAGTTATAGGTATTTGAATAGAGTAGAGAACCAGGTGTAGCAAGTATCGGGATTCTTCAAGGTGATCGAAGATGTAGATACTTGTGTATGGTATTCAGTTGATAGTAATGATAAAGAGAAATTGCTTTTCTTTCAGGTTACTCATAATTGGAAGCATTCCTAAGTTGAGTAACGCTGATCGGCCTCTCTCCATTTAGTTGACATGCACTGGAGACAGCTGCATGATTTGAATCTGGTTCAATTAAATCAGTGCCTCTGGTTCTATATTGGATATAGTACAGTTCATATCTTAACATTGTTAAGGTACGGGGAGTTGTCCGGCTTATGATTAAAACCAGAATTTGGATAACTCAAGGCACGTTTCTGTAATGGCTGTTTGTGGGTTGACCCAAGCTATGACGAGGGTTGATTTTCTACCATAAGAAAGATCAATAGTGATAATTGTTCTTGACTCGCCACAGTTTTAATAAAAATGGATTTTTTCAAAAACAGTAGTGGGAGTATAGTAGAACTGGAAGTGATTCCAGAACCGCAAACGATTACTGAAGATTTGATAAGGAACCTAAACATTCAATCTGATTTGACATTCCATTGGCCACTCCGCAAATAAGGTGGGTAACTTCAGGCACCCGAGAGGTACTCCAGTAGCCTCAAGGACGGTGACAGGGAAGTTCTTGTTTACCCACACTTGCCATTGTTGTTGTTCCAGACTGCGAGACCCGGCAGGAGGATGAGTATAGCGTCGTTCTAAACTAGTTTTAGAAGTGCACATCTATATGACTCTGCCAGAGGGTTTTCGTAGTCAGTGGGAGCAGCGGAAGCATTGGTGGACATCAGGCTTATGTCTATTTATAGACTAAAGCAGATATTGCGGAGTTAGATCATCTGTTTCTGATGTGACAGTCATAGGTTTGACGTCATCAGAATAGGGAATGGATCTGTTGAGAAGGTAGTAGGAAGTGATATTCCTATACTACGATCGGTTATATTTTGGTCGTCACACAGTGGTTTCTCCACATGGGACTTGGACATTATATAAGACATACTGGTTACTAGATCTATGGTTTTAGATCTAGATTTGGGTGGTTTCTCAATCAGGGTACCTTGACAGCATTCTAAGAGTATTTAGAATGGACGACTCCTGGCACGGTAGTATACCTGCAGGTGATGGAGTCACCCTCTCTAAAGGTGTCTTATAGACTAAAGATAGAGAGGGATGTGCATGATTGGCCGATCACTTGCTTAGGCAATTGAGTCAATCATGAGATGTCAAGTACCACACCAGATGTTGTTCTTGCACTAGATGCAATAAGTTGATATTGATCCAATCCTGGAGAAACAGTCGGAAGCAGTTTTAGAACATAAGTGGATGTTCTAGGGATATGATAACGACAGCCTTATTTGGGAGACAGTTATCATTCCAGGCTTCCAAGGTGACATGGACGACAAGGAGGTTGTCAGAGTTATAGTTTTTCCTTCTGACGAGGGGCAGTGTTTTGGACAGGTGATCCAAGGCAATACTGAGGGTGGCATGGCGCAGGATACTGATTAAGTTCAGTTGACGATACAGTCTAAGAAGTTTGGATTTGGAGTTCATTTATGAGCTAGGTCCCATCAGACATCCAGACATTCTAAGACAGGTATTGCTCATTTCGGGAGATGGCTTTCTCCGCGAACTTGAAATATAGAGAGACATAGAAAGAAACATCTAGGCGGATCCACTCACTGAGGCTATTCCTCGATCGCAAGAGTTTCGCAAACAGGCTTTGTGAGACTGACTAGTAGAGGAGTTGGGTATTCGGTATCACACGGGCTGTGAGTATGCGACATCGCAATAATTAGCCTTGAGTACAAGTGGGAGATTGTTGGAGATAGTGCCCTCAGAGTTAATTATTGGATCACAGGCACGTGATTGCGATGATTGAGGGAGGACCTATCCCGGTAAGACAGTCTTACTCGAGATGATAGTATGCTATCTGGTTTACCTTTATCATCGTGTACTGCTTTAGGTGACCTGACAGGTCGCTATTACACGTTGATAGAGCCCCTAGGATTCTTGCTTGACTGCCAGCAGTATGAGGGCGATCATATAAGTGAGAGCTGGAGTCTATAAGCACATCCTTAAAAGGTCCCTAGTCGTGGGAGTTTCGAGACAGGGCATCGATTCTCCAGAGTAGACTAGTGTATACAGTCGAGACCCCGACGAGGGGCGGTGGCCGGTCTCACAAGCCACTGTTGTCAGTTGGTTCACCTAAGATGTATACAGGTGCTCATTGGGTTATGAGTACACCGGACAGGACTCGCCGGGAACATGCTAGTTGGTCTTATACCTGACGTCAGATAGCAGTTCCCAGGTGACATGTGTACAGGTTAGTTCATCGACCTGGGGATCGTCATTTGTCTCGTGTGAGTTCCCACTGTACTTTGATTACTACCCTACCACAGCTCAAAGGAGTCGTGCAAACAGGTTTTAGTTGGGTACAGTCCCGAGCCACATGGAGGCAGTGAGCGGATCTTCGGGGGTTCGTCTCTCCCGGTATTGGGGGTGAGGTCGCGCTGTGTCTAGGAGAGCCATTACACGAAGTCCTTGGCCAAGGCAGGAGATTTACTGGTAGGTATTCCCGTAGTATCTCAGGGTGTTCTGGGCTACACTCCGACACGACTTGTACTGCTTTTGGGGGTTTGACTTTTACCCACCCCCTAGGCCCGCTATGCGATGCTCATAGACGAACGGACCGGACTGTACGGATATTGTCACTGACAGGCTCAGTAGGGTGTCAGGATGAGTTCGCTCATCGACGTCCCTTTTGGT
Source organism: Agapanthus africanus (assembly GCA_030015575.1). Taxonomy (NCBI): domain Eukaryota; kingdom Viridiplantae; phylum Streptophyta; class Magnoliopsida; order Asparagales; family Amaryllidaceae; genus Agapanthus; species Agapanthus africanus. The sequence goes on along the minus strand of CM057343.1, from coordinate 246,050,520 downwards.
CAATAGCTGGTGGCCCGTTACGTATTGGCTTATACCTCTGACGTGCTAGTGGTTAAATCCACAGCCATTGTATTGACGAGTCTTTAGAGTCCACCACACATACAGTTACTCAAGTTTCGGGCGAAACGCTGTAGAGGCCGTATGGAGATATGGCAGGGTCCGATCAGATACGTGCGGTATTGCACGGATCAGGATCGGACGGTTAGTACTAGAGGCCGTATAGGTATATGGCAAGGTTCGATCGGATACGTGCGGTATTGCACGGATCAGGATCGAAAGGATATTACTAGTCGGCTTTGGTTTAAGCCGGATCCTAGTTTAGTACAGTGTAGATTTTGTCTCATTGCATTTGTATCCGGTCGGAATACAAATGGGGGCATGTATATGCAGTAGCGGGGTTTTCCTGTAATTTATTACGGGATCAGTTTTCTGGAGTTGCCAGTTTGCATTCCGTTCCGGCCGGTTTTCCTTTGTTCTTTCCCGGCCAGACTTTTCCGATGGAGGGGGTTATTTGCAAGTTTGCAAATAACATATTGTGGTGGGGTTTCTTGCAAATGCTTTGATTATGATGGCATCTTTTCTTTTCCACCATCACTTGCATTAAAGAAAGGGTATGGGTTTGATGTGAATTAAGTATGGTTGTTGTTTGGGTATGGTCACCTCTTACTTTTACTGCCATTACCTCCCTTCATGGTTTTGCCAATTTGATCCCTTCCTCCATTCAAAAAGAGGCCGGCCACATTTTGTGAGGAGATGAGGTTTTTGATTTTTGGGTGTGGCATTTTTGATCTCATTTCATGTTAAGAAAAATGCAAGCACCATTTTTCTCATCTTGATTTCTCCATCATCCTCAAAGGCTACATAAACCCCAAATGAGACATAGACTCTACACTACACATTCTACAGCAAATCTTGGGCACGTCGACTTGCCAGCTTCGTGCCCGAGTTGCCTCGGTATTGAGGTGGGAGCCCGTTAAAGATACAGACGATGTGGTGCCTTTCCGGCGAGGAGGCGACGACCGGACTTTCCGCGTGAGATCGGGACGACGACGAGAAGACCGGAGGACTCGGATCACTCGGTATATCTCTTCCCTATCTTGTTAGTTAGCTAGGACAAGTTTAATGGCCCGATCCGGGGTTTAGTGCGCGGTGGTGCCGGTTTGCTAAGTTTGCAAAATTAAAGTTTATCACCGTTTCCGCATTTGGCCGTCGGATTGACGACCGGGGCGCCGCCGTGCACTTACAGATTTGCCTCTAAACACCTCAAAAAGCTCACTTTTCCAAGGTTTTGTGAAGGAAAAAGGTTAGATTTGTGTAGGGTTTGAATGAGGAACTAAAGAGAAGTGAAAAGAGAAGAGAATATGGAGAAAAATGGGGGTTTGCTGCTGGAATTTCTGCAGAATTTCAGAATGAGGGAAAGAGAGAGAAAAGAGAAGAAAATAGGGGCCAAAAGTCAAGTGTTCACCTAACCACCATGCTTTTATTTTTCTATTGGATTTGAATTATAAAATGGGGTTTTGTTTTGGATAAAAGGGTGGGGGAAATAACAACCATGCAACACAAGAATGGTTAACATGTTATACCAAAAACCCTAAGTCACAAAAATGGCTAAGTGTGCAAGTGTACACTACAAAGGAAAATTTTCCAATTGCTAACACGACCAAATATAATTAGTAAACCCGACTAAAATAACTAATAATCCTATGTACACATATACAATAACACGTACAATTACTAATTTAGCACGAAAAACATTCTAACGGAAATTCAAAGTGTTACAATCTACCCCCCTTAAAGAAAATCGGTCCCCAAATTTAAAAATCTAACTATACACACCTTCAAAAAGATGGGGATACCTCTTCCTCATCTCGCTCTCGGTCTCCCAAGTGACCTCCTCGCCGCTCTGGCCACGTCAAAGTACATTGACGGACGGTATCTCCTTCGACCTCAATTTCTTCACTTGTCGATCCAAGATCATCACCGGCTGCTCTGCATAGGAAAAGTCACGCTCAAGCTGGATCGTCGGGTGCTGAATCGCATGCGAAGGATCATGAAGATATCTGCGGAGCATCGAAACATGAAATACGGGGTGCACGTCTGGAAAACTGGACGGAAGGGCTAATCGATACGCAACCGCACCAACACGCTCGAGGATCTCGAAGGGGTCCACATATCTGGGACTAAGCTTCCCCTTCTTCCCAAACCTCATCACGCCTTTCATTGGGGAGACCCTCAAGAAACCATGATCACCAACAGAAAACTCAAGTCTGCGCCGATGACGGTCCGCATAAGACCTCTGCCTACTCTGGGCTGCTCTCATCCTATCGCGAATCAACTGGATCTTCGCGGTCGTCTCCTCCACAATCTGCGTCCCTAAGATACTGTTCTCACTGAGCTCCGTCCAACAGGTGGGCGATCTGCATCTCCTCCCATAAAGAGCCTCAAACGGTGCCATCTGAATGGTCTCCTGGTAGCTGTTGTTGTAGGAGAACTCTACTAAAGGCAAATGATGATCCCAACTACCTCCGAAGTCTAATACGCATGCTCTGAGCATGTCCTCGAGAGTCTGAATAGTCCGCTCTGACTGTCCGTCGGTCTGCGGATGAAATGCTGTGCTGAAACTCAAGCGAGTGCCCAAAGCCTCCTGAAGCCTCTGCCATAACCGGCTGGTAAACTGGGTACCTCTATCGAACACGATACATGTCGGAACTCCGTGCAGTCGTACAATCTCGTCAATGTAAATCTGGGCATACTGAGCAAATCCGAAAGTCATCTTCACCGGTAGGAAGTGAGCCGCCTTCGTCAAACGATCCACGATCACCCAGATGGAGTCATACCCTCGACTAGTCCTGGGTAGACCCACAATGAAATCCATAGATATCTATTCCCATTTCCACTCCGGAATGGGTAACGGCTGTAGCTCTCCCGCGGGCCTCTGGTGCTCAGCCTTGACTTGCTGACAAGTCAGGCATCTCGACACAAAATCTGCAATGTCTCTCTTCATTCCGTCCCACCAGTAAACATCTCTCAAGTCATGGTACATCTTGGTGGAACCGGGATGAACACTATATACCGATCGATGTGCCTCCTCAAGAATCTCGCGCCGCAACCCCTCAGCATCTGGTACGCACAGTCTAGCTCCAAATCGTAGTATCCCCTGATCATCGATCATGAACTCGGAAAATCTGCCCTGTCCCATCTGTGTCCTGATCTCTGAACAGCGGTCATCACTGTGCTGTGCCTTATATATACGGTCAAGCAACTGTGGGCGTGCACGAACATGCGCAATCTGTCCTCCGATCGGCGTAAACTCGAACTGTACCCGGCTGTCGCATAAGATCTGCCAATCTGCCGACGACTGCTTCTGCACTGCGCTCAAACAAGATAGACTACCCCGGGCCTCCTGCTCAAAGCATCCGCCACTACATTCGTCCTGCCCGGGTGATACAAGATCTCACAATCGTAGTCCTTCACTAATTCCATCCATCGGCGCTGTCTAAGGTTCAGGTCTCGCTGCTGAAATATGTACTTTAAGCTCTTGTGGTCAGTAAATATTTGACACGACTCTCCATACAGATAATGTCGCCAGATCTTAAGTGCAAAGATCACTGCAGCCATCTCCAGATCATGAGTGGGGTAATTCTGTTCATGTTTCTTTAATTGCCGCGAAAAATACGCGATCACCCTGTCATGCTGCATCAAAACATACCCTAGCCCCACTCGTGAAGCATCACAGTAGAGCACAAATCTGCCTGATCCTGAAGGCAACGATAGCACTGGTGTCGTAGTCAGTAGAGCCCGTAGCTGCTGGAAACTGTGCTCACACTCCTCCGTCCAATCGAAGCGAACTCCCTTCCGGGTCAACCCGGTCAAAGGTGTAGCAATGCGAGAGAAGTCCTGCACAAATCGCCTGTAATAGCCTGCCAGCCCTAGGAAGCTATGAACCTCCGTCACTGACGTGGGTCTAGGCCAACTCCGAACTGCCTCGATCTTCCTCGGGTCTACACATATACCATCTCGTGTAATCACGTGCCCCAAGAAGTCTACGCTGTCTAGCCAAAAAGCACACTTAGAGAATTTGGCGAAAAGCTGATGCTCCCTCAAGGTCTGCAGTGTAATCCGCAGGTGCTGCTCGTGCTCCTCTCTACTCCGAGAATACACCAAGATATCGTCAATGAACACTATGATGAACAGATCAAGATACGGCAGGAAAATACGGTTCATCAAGTCCATAAATGCTGCTGGCGCGTTGGTGAGTCCGAATGACATCACCAAAAACTCATAATGGCCGTAGCGCGTGCGGAAAGCTGTCCTAGAAATGTCCTCCTGTCGAATCCGCAGCTGATGATAGCCTGATCGCAAATCGATCCTCGAAAAGTACCCTGCCCCCTGAAGCTGGTCGAACAAATCGTCGATGCGTGGCAAAGGATACCTGTTCCGCACTGTCACCCTGTTCAGCTGGCGGTAGTCGATACACAAACGCATACTGCAGTCCTTCTTCTTGACAAACAGGACTGGAGCACCCCAAGAAGAAACACTGGGTCGAATGAGTCCCTTATCCAGCAAATCTTGCAACTGACCCTTCAATTCTCTAAGTTCCGCCGGGGCCATCCAATAAGGCGGTACAGAAATAGGCCCCGCACTAGGAACCAAATCAATACAGAAAGAAGTATCACGCTCGGGCGGTAGCCCAGGAAGCTCGTCAGGGAACACATCAGCGAACTCGCTAACAACCGGAACCTGATCCATCGGAACCTCTGTAGCTCTAGTATCGCAAACATAGGCGAGAAATCCCTGACATCCCTTCCACAAAAGCTGTCCAGCGTGAACAGAAGAAATCACACTGTGAAGGGTGGCACCACGGTCCCCCAACACAACAACAACCGACTCGCCGGGAAAACAAAATCGAACTGTCTTCTCGCGGCAGTCAACAGAAGCATAGCATGTGGCTAACCAATCCATGCCCAAAAGAACGTCGAAGTCCAACATCTCAAGAAGGATCAAATCGACCGGCAACTCTCTCTCGCCAATACGGACAGTACAGGATCGGAACACGTGCCTAGCAACAAACGACTCTCCCATAGGAGTAGTCACAACAAGCGGTTGGTCAAGCAAACCGGACTCTCTACCCAAACTCGGTACAAAGTGTGTGGATACGTATGAGTGCGTGGATCCAGGATCGAATAACACGTGTGCATCAACCGAACATACAGGAAGGATACCTGAGACCACCGCATTGGACGCCTGCGCGTCCTGATGCGTCAAAGCAAAAACTCGCGCCTGTCCTCCACCTGCAACTAACTGTCCCCTGCTGGCTGCTGGTTGCCCTCTGCCTCGGTCACCTCGTCCTCTATGAACAAATCCTCCACGACCACGACCTCTCTGTGCATGCGTCTGACGCGGAGTAACAGTAGGTACTATCGGCAATGCCGTCTGGGGTGGTGAAGGTGGTAATGTAACATGCGGTGCTGCCGCCCCACTCTGGGGTACCTCCGGACAATCTCTCACACGATGATAAGAACTCCCGCAACGGTAACATCCCGATGATGGTCGCTGACCCTCCTGGGGATAGGAGCTAAACAATCGGCCTCGCCTCGAATCTCTGCCACCTGCAAGGTTCCTGTCACGACGCCGAAAAGGCCGTCTCTGCACTGACGTATCTGCGCGAACTCTCTTCGGCTCTGGGACTGCCGAAGTCTCAGCAAGGCGCTCCTCAACCAATAAGGCTGCATCTACAGCTGCTACATATGTCTCGTAGTGCTGCGCGCTAATCGCAAGGAACAGTGGTGTGAGCAAGCCTCAGACAAATCTCTTAACTCGCAACTCCTCAGTAGCCACTGAAGGAAACACCCTATACTACTTGGCAAGAGGTAGAGGATGAAGAAATAGGATGTGGGTTCACTTTAGAATTGGATTTCTCACTAGTTTTCATCACTTGCCATTGGAGTAGCAAGCTTTCTTCATGGAGGAAGAAGATGATGAAAAAGAATATGATAAGTGTGATGAAAAATGATAAATAAATCAATACTTATCATTTACTAACCCTTGGTTAGTTGTAGAGAATGGACCATGGTTAACTTGAATGGTTAGGGTTAAGGATGAGACAAGAATGGTGACTAAGTCAAAGTTTCAAGAAACTTCAACTACAAACAAAACTAGCAACCATTCTTTTTCTCTTTACCTTTTTCTTTTTCCAAAATAAACAAAAGAATAAATAAATGAATAAGTAAATAAAAAGAAAACCCTAATCATAAACCTAACCATGGTCTAATTCTTTACACTAACCCTAGCTTGCATGTATCATCAAACATGATACAATCATGTGCACAAAATATATCACATATACAATGTGCACAAACCAAGTGAGTAAATCCATTTAAAGTGAACCAATACTAGTTAATGCAAAGTAATATATCAAATATATAATTATGCACTAAATCATTAAATCAACACTTGATTTAACGATCCGGTCATATCGGATATAACCGACTAGTATGATACGTATCGGCTTATCGAATCAATCCTTGATTCGATAACTAGGTTATATCGCATACAACCATTCGACACACATTCATCGCGAGAATGAAATACGGTATCACATACACGCATTATTCTCGGTCCCGCACATATCTCATATGCGCTCCTATTTCGTTTCGCTTGAGCCAGGAAACCTCTGTGTAGGACTCTAAAGACTCGTCAATACGCCGGCAGCGGATGATGATCATATCAAACACCCACAAGCCGCAAGCGGTCTGCTAAACGTAACGGCCACCCGGGTATTGAGCGATCAGAAGATCGACGAGCAAGCCCGCTCACACTCCTGCGAATCCAACCAGTAACACTTACCGTACAGTCCGGTCTGTTCGTCTGATATGTCGCATATCTCGCCTAGGGGTGGTAAACGTCAGACCCCAATAGCTCGATAAGTCATGCCGACTTGAGGTCCATAACATTCGTGAAGCTACTGATAACTCTTACCAGTATATCACTGCAACCCTGGCCAGGGATTTCCTGTTATGGCCAGTCGAGCATAGCACAACATCAACCCCCAATACCGGGAGAGACGAATCCCCTCCTATCGCTCATTGCCTCCATGTGAATCGGGACTGTACCCAAAAACCACCTGTTTGTACGAATCAGTAGAGCCGTGGTAGGGTGGAAATCAAAGCACAGTGGGAGACACACAAGACTCTATGACGATCTCGGGTCAACAGACTAAGCTGTACCAGTGTCACCAGAGAACTGCCATCTGACGTGAGGTATAATACCATCTGGGAGTTCTCGGCGAGTCCGTTCAGTGTACCCAGTCTCCACTGAGCACCCGCATACCATCTCCGATGTCAAACACCAATGGATATGGGATCATCCATCGCCCATCGCATGGGTCGAGAAGATATACGCTAGTCTACTCTGGAATATCGATGCCCCGTCTCGATATTCCCTCGACTAGGAACAATGAAGGATGTACTCATTGACTACCCAGGCCCCATTAGTATGATCTGCATCATAGTCCTGAAAGTCGAGTACACATCCTAAGGGCTTTATCAACATGTAATCAGAGAGACAGAAAGTATACATGTTAAGATAAAGAGCAACCAGATAGCGTACTATCATGTCGAGCAAGAAAGTCCTACCTATATATGTCCCAGCATCCACTACAATATACATCCAATGTACAGTAATGGCCTCTAGGGCATACATATAACTAACAGCCACTAGGTACAGAGCATAAACTGATATCTCGGTGAACAGCACATCGTACTCTGCCACTGACATCTCTGGCGTCTGGCTTAAGGACTCGAACCTGCATGCTCTAGCATCTCTGACACTCAGGGGAAGAAAGCGGGCAAGGAATAGCGCCACGAACTCTGTCCAGGTCATAGGAGGAAGACCTGCTGCTCTACCCTTCTCGACTGATTCGCACCATTTCTGCGCAAGACCTTCCAGGCGAAAGCTCGCGAACTCAACCCATCTCGCATCTGCGCATCTAAGTGAACGACATATCCGCGCCATCCTATCAATGAAAGACTGTGGGTCCTCGGCCACATCGGTGCCTGTGAAGACCGGAGGCTTCGGCTTCATAAACTCTGACAGCGATACTGTAATAACCTCTGTAGTCGCTGGTGCAACTGCCTGCACTGTGGGTACCACCGCGATCTCTGCAACGGGTGGAACTACCTCTGGTCGCTGCGCTCGAAGTGTCTTAACTAGAGATCCCATCATCTGGCGCATCTCCTTCATACTGGATCCCATCGTCTGGCGTATCTCCTGCACACCAGCCCCTAACATAGCAATCTGATCTGTTACGGCAGGTACAGCCTGCCCGGGCACAACCGGTGTACTACCCGGATCAGTCTTAGTTATATGTATGCCCTAGAGGCCATTACTATACATAGGATGTATATTGTAGTGGATGCTGGGACATATATAGGGAGGACTTTCTCGCTCGACATGATAGTATGCTATCTGGTTACTCTTTACCTTAACGTGTATACTGATTGTCTCTCTGTTACATGTTGGTAAAGCCCTTAGGATGTGTGCTTGACTACCTGGACTATGATGCGGATCATACTAGTGGGGACATGGTAGTCCATAAGTACATCCTTCACAGTCCCTAGTCGAGGGTGTATCGAGACGGGGCATCGATATACCAGTGTAGACTAGCGCATACCTTCTCGACCCATACAGATGGGCGATGGATGATCCCATATCCATTGGTGTTTGACATCAGAGGAGATATACGGGTGCTCAGTAGAGACTGGGTACACTGGACGGACTCGCCGAGAACTCCCAGATGGTATTATACCTCACGTCAGATGGCAGTTCTCTGGTGACACTGGTACAGAGTAGTCTGTCGACCCAAGATCGTCATAGAGTCTTGTGTGGTTCCCACTGTGCTTTGATTTCCATCTTACCACGTCCAAGAGGGCGTGCAAAACGGTGGTTTTTGGGTACAGTCCCGAATCACATGGAGGCAATGAGCGATAGGAGGGGATTCGTCTCTCCCGGTATAGGGAGTTGATGTTGCGCTGTGTTCGATTGGCTATAACAGGAAATCCCTGGCCAGGGTTGCTGAGATTTACTGGTAAGTGTTACCAGTAGTTTCTCGAATTGTTATAGACCTCATATCGACACGACTTATCGAGCTATTGGGGTCTGACGTTTACCACCCCTAGGCGAGATATGCGACATATCAGACGATCAGACCGGACTGTACGGTAGTGTTACTGGTTGGATTCACTGGAGTGTGAGCGGGCTTGCTCGTCGATCTTCTGATCGCTCAATACCCGGGTGGCCGTTACGTTTAGCAGACCGCTTGCGGCTTGTGGATGTTTGATATGATCATCATCTGCTGCCGGCGTATTGACGAGTCTTTAGAGTCCTACACAGAGGTTTCCTGGCTCAAGCGAAACGAAATAGGAGCGCATATGAGATATGTACGGGACCGAGAATAATACCAGTATGTGATACTGTATTCGATTCTCGCAATGTGACATTGATCGGTTATATGCGATATAGCCGGGTTATCGGATCAAGTGTTGATTTGATAAGTTGTTATTATTGATACCAGTCGGTTATGTGCGACATGACCGGATCATTGAATCAAGTGTTGATTTAATGATTTAATGTATAATTATATATTTGATATATTACTTTGCATTAACTAGTATCGGTTCACATTGAATGGATTTTCTCACTCGGATGTGCGCATTATATATGTGATATGATTTTGTGCACTTGCTTGTATCATGTTTGATGATACATGCTTTTTGGTTAAGTGTAAAGTATTAAACCTTGGTTAATGAAATGGTTAGGGTTTATTATTTGTTATTCATTTATCTTATTTAATTATCCATTTACTTATGATAAATGAATAAAAGAAAATGAAATGAAATGGTGGCTTTCATTTGTTGTTTTCATGAAGCTTCATGAACACTTTGACTAAGTGACCATTTTGTCTCTAGCTTGACCCTAACCATTCCTTTAACCATGATTGATTCTCTACACATTACCATGGTTAAAGATTATGATAAGTATTCTTTTATTTTATATTTTCTAAGAACTTATCATAACATTTTACCTTCTTCTTCTTCATTTCTTCAAGTGAAGAAAGCTTGCCTCCATCAATGGCAAGTGATGAAAAAGAGTGTGAAATCCAAATCTAAAGTCTACCCACTTCCTATTTCTTCATCCTCTACCTCTTGCCAAGTAGTAGAGTGTGTTTTCTTCACAAGTTTCTTGACTTGGTGAAGTCGGAGCTTGATTTAGCGATGCCTCGACGTAGATCATCTTCGGCATGGACATCGATGACCTAGCCCGTCCATTCTCCGATGAAGCCGACGCTAGAGCCCGGGACTTGTTATGGACAGCGAGGAGACTTCATTGCGGAGCTATGGAGGTGGAGAACCGGATCTACAAAGGTTGTATTTCCGTATCTCTTAGTTAAGTGTTAACTAGTTTATTGTTTCGCCTAGATTTCTAGCCAACGATCCGTAGTCGGGTTTCTCGGCACCTAGATTTTTTGAAATTGGCATGGTTGATGCCTTGTGAGACCTCATTAGGATGCCTAGGAACCCTACAGTCCTCGTCTCGGACGAGTCAACTCGAATCTCGGCCCTTGCGGCCGCTCTCTGCGCCCTCGTAGTCTTTGGCGGCATAATGGCTGAAAGGAACAATAGGATTCGATAGGGATACGGAAATCGAATCGCAAGAATGTATATACTCAAGAAGGAATTTAAATCAACAAGTCCTAAGGTCGCGTAGGCGGAGTACCGTGTCGTAAGTATGCCGCGGAACATACACACGCTACGCTACCCTGCTGCAGCTACCTACTCCATCATACCAGGGTCATCCTACACTCCGAAAGGTAAAACCTACTTTCTGATACCAACTTTGTCACGACCCAAAGTTTGGCCCGTGACCGGCACTTAACCACGTAACGTCTACAGGCGTAACGTGACTAAGTGAACCGAAAACCCAGAAATCAAACCAGTAAAAGTATAGAGTGTTATAAGTTTAGAATGAAAGCACTTACTAACATGTTAAGAAATCTAAGTAAACAATCACCAAGATAGCAATATACGACGCCGTAGCGAAGATCAAGATCTACAAGTGGGAAAATCACAGATAGAATAACTGCAAGTACAGTCGGCTCACAACGAGCTCGACACCAGAAAACAAATAATATACATCATCGTCCTCACACTGTATCTAAGTCAAATACATACATGGTAGACGGAGAATACTAGATACAACAATGTACATAACTGAAAGATAAACAGATACCGCACAAAACCCACCTATCAGCAAAAGAGCTAGTACACCAACTATGGGGGTATCTGTGTCAAAAGATGCAAAACGCAGCCTGCCGCGACTACTCCGAAGGGCAACCTGCAAACACTGTGGCACAATGGGGGTGAGTTGCCAACTCGTGAATAGAGATAACATATAAAGGTAATCGCGAGCATGCACGTACTGCGCTACTCTAACATATGCCAACAGATGATATCGATATGTGATAAGCAGTATGTGCAATAATCATGCAAGTGCTCTATCAGGTAATATAACTACAGGATGAGGTACAATAATAAATGCTGAGCATAGGCAAGATAACATCTACACGGAATGTCAACGTGGAATATATAATCGGTGTTCATCAATGCACCCAGATCCCTTAAATAGCTCAGGCGCCGGCACTCTCATCGGCCATCAAATCCTGTAAATCTCTGAGAATCCCGAGTGCCCAACATCGGCACCCAAATATCATAAATACTCGTGTCCAGCATCGACACGCAAATCCTCATCCATCGGGCCCCGTCAGTCCGGGTCAGCCCACGGGCTCCGTCTGCGGTATCGGCCCTCGGCCCCGGCAGTACGGATCACCCCGCATCCATCTATCGACTCTGATCAGTATCCTCCGGATAACTGTCAGGTCCAACCAATCACTGGTAGGTAGTAGTCCCTCTGCCAGGCTCACCGTCTACTACACAGCGAAACCGTTCTCGCCCCGGGGTACCATACCGGGTCCACCATGTACCCATAATCGGCCTCAACCAGCTCCTCGATTCGGGTTCACATATATCACTCTAGCACCGAGGAAACACATGGTGGACGCACCGAAATATCATATCAAGGGAACCGGGTTTTTAAATGATTACATATTTGAAATAGCCACGGTTCCCAAATCCAGAAATCACATATAATCCAAACCAATATGCAAGTCAATGATCCGATATGATATGTGCATCAAGTATGAATATCATGTCAAGTCACATATAGATGAGCTACAATATAATGATCCGATGTGATATATGCATCAAGTATGAATATCATGTCAAGTCACATATAGATGAGCTACAGTATAATGATCCGATGTGATATATGCATCAAGTATGAATATCATGTCAAGTCACATATAGATGAGCTACAGTATAATGATCCGATGTAAATTCTACAGTGTGAGTGTCATGGCAATTACTAACGGTGTGTGTGTAACATGCAGGATAGTGCTCGTGCAACATGGACCGTTAGTAATGGTGCGGTGTTCTATCAATTCTAGTTTATATCTATATAGCAGGGAATGCAGTAAGCATTAAATAGTAGCCATGCACAGTCAATGTATGCAAATGTAGCTATAAGGTCCTATCAGCCCTGACGTAGAACGCCATGCGGGCGATATCCCCGTAGATGTTAAATCTACTCACCGTAGTCTCTAGCTAGGTATAGCCAACAACTTGTTTTCCCTTCTGCGCGGCGTCCGCCGTACTCGCCTGCGAACCTAGAATTACACAATACACCATACATAAGCTTGACATCACACAAACACGACATTAAAGCCGAACTAGTAACTCGTGTCGTGAACCAAGCGCGCGTGTGCACGATACGCTAAAACGTGTGATTACGCGCCTGAAGCCACTCCGACGCGTCGCGATACGCAGAAACCCAAAACCCATACACACGTATCACGCGTGTCGCGAAGATTAAAATACGGGAAAATAGGTATTCTGCTCCAGATTTTGATACAGAAAAGATAATGTAAAACTATATATACCAACATAACCCACATAGCAGCAGACACCAACACCCCAAACCCTAACCCAAAACACCCCCATCTGGCCGCAAATTGCGGCCAGAAAGCTTATTTCGGCGGCATGGGTAGGGAATTGGGCTCCCAGGTTTTGTGTGTGCATTCAATACCCCCTGAGTATGCTACAGTAACCTCTAGTTTCACTCTGAAATATCTCGGGTAGCAGCAGATCCTACAGAGCCTTAAATCAAGTTAAAATCCACACTTTTGCACTAAAATCAAACTTTAGGGTATTTTTCTGAAATCTGAAACAAACCTAAGTCTAAACCCACACTAATAACTCATTAACAAGCTAATCAAGCCACAACAACATAAATTTTTAACATATTAACACTAAATCCCTTCAATAGCACTAAAATTGCACAAAAAGGTGATATTTTGAAACTAAACATGCAAGTTATGGAGATAGGGTGCTAGGAGTGAGATTTATACCTTCAAATGACCTTAGAAAAACCAAAAGTTCCAGCTTTAACCTCAAGTGGGCAGATTTGCCTCTAAACACCTCAAAAAGCTCACTTTTCCAAGGTTTTGTGAAGGAAAAAGGTTAGATTTGTGTAGGGTTTGTATGAGGAACTAAAGAGAAGTGAAAAGAGAAGAGAATATGGAGAAAAATGGGGGTTTGCTGCTGGAATTTCTGCAGAATTTCAGAATGAGGGAAAGAGAGAGAAAAGAGAAGAAAATAGGGGTCAAAAGTCAAGTGTTCACCTAACCACCATGCTTCTATTTTTCTATTGGATTTGAATTATAAAATGGGGTTTTGTTTTGGATAAAAGGGTGGGGAAATAACAACCATGCAACACAAGAATGGTTAACATGTTATACCAAAAACCCTAAGTCACAAAAATGGCTAAGTGTGCAAGTGTACACTACAAAGGAAAATTTTCCAATTGCTAACACGACCAAATATAAATAGTAAACCCGACTAAAATAACTAATAATCCTATGTACACATATACAAAGTCACGTACAATTACTAATTTAACACGAAAAACATTCTAACGGAAATTCAAAGTGTTACACATTCATTCGATGTAAATGTAATATGATGTAATATTCTTTTGCGGGGCGCATCCAGGTTGCGGTTGTAGCCACCGTTGTATTATTTTATTTTTACTGTTTTTGCTCCTAGGATAGACCCAAGGTGGGGTGCACAAACTACCGGGTACGTTGAAGTGTTTAGTGGCCTACTCACGTTGTTGAGGGAGACCGCTTCACTTCGGGTACTTGGCGGGTAGTTTGCCGTACCCGTAGGGGTCTAGGGTGGGGTAATGTCTATTCATCACAACTGTGTAATCTGTCTTTTATTGCAGGCTCAAAGCAAATGCGGATTGCTAGTATATCCAATAAAGTTCATCAGTGATCTGGAATGCTTATTATTGCGTCTGACGAATGTACAATATCTATATATGATAGCTATTAGGCGTCACTTATGTTTTACACCCGCACTAGCCCAGCCCCCGCTCTGTCGTTAGTTAAGTAACCTAACGGGTGATGACGGGATCCAGTGGCGAATGCGGATGGCATAAGAGGACGTGGTATTTTCGTTGTTTTCTATAATGATAGGATAAATGATGGGACGCATTATTATAATGCAAAGAAAATAAACCAAAGTTGAATCGTTGGAACAAATTTAAAAGAAACCACTCGGTTATTTTAAAAGAGCAGAATTTTTAATTGCGGAGCTTTAACCACTCCTTTTAAAAAGCTATCAGGTTCCTTCGATTATATCAAGTTCACTACGTTCACGGTTTCGCCAAAACCAGTCGTAGCCCTCCGTCATTTCTTATGGATGGTCAGTAGTATTCAAGCTATGTATTTTGACCAATGCCAAGGCATAGTGTTTAGTAGCTGCTGGGTATTCATTTGTTGCATAGATAGATGAGTTAGTTTAGGACAGTCGTGTTATCATTTTGGCCAACGTCAAGGATATGTACGGATGGGTTCAAATTAACCTAGATAATGACGGGTAGAACTTGACATGTGACTTATGAAGTTTTGACCAACGCCAAGGTCATAAGAGCATGGAGCAAAAATATACATCGGGAATTTCTAAAGAAACTGAAATTTGCAGAAAGATGCATACCATTTTGGAGTTTGATGAATGTTGGTAGGATTCCTTCAACATTATCATACGATGATATTTTGGATCCCGATCCTACTATGAGTACATGCTACTTATCAGGAGATTCGTCACTTAACGATCAATGCTATTAACCAAGTAGGTGTCGAGAAAGGTGTCAGCGGGGCTACACCCCTAGAGAAAAGAGGTTATTTAATTAAGGAACTTCGCGAAAGTGTTGGAAAACCTCCCTCGAAGTATCGAAACTGGCCTGGCTGAACGGTTAAGCAAGTATTGTACGGTGAGAATAGTACTGGCTAATTCTTCTTTTATGGTTTGAGGAAGGATTCGAGAAACAGTGGGAGCCATCCTGTTTAGATAAATTAAAAACCACTCTAAACTTGCAACAATATCATGCTAAAATGTTTTCTTCTCTTTCTCTCATTGCAGCGACCTTGTGACCACACATAGGTTATATCTAGATAACAAATTGACTGAATCTGACTTATATGACTGGCAAAGGTCTGTCCAGATGTCCATTACCTATGAAAAACTAGACCACCGTATTATTACTCAAAATCCCGCCGTCCCAGGTCCAGTTTCCACTGTCGCGGATATGGATATCCGTCAGACAAGGGAAAAGGATAAAACGAAAGCCAAGTTCCTCGCGTTGACTTCAGTTGATGATGTAAACCAGAAGCAGCACGAGAAGATGGACTCAGTTTCCATCTTTCTCCATAACAAAGATTTATATGGAGAGCAATCTCATGTCGCAAGATATGAGACCTCGAACGAATTAATTCAAGCGAGGTTGGCTTTCGGGTCATTTGTAGGGGACACCGTCCTTACAATGACTAGCTATATTGATGAGCTCCAGGACCTGGAGACCACGTTGGGAAACATGACAGATACTGACTTGATTCTACAGTCTCTACCTTCTACCCTGAAGGAAACCAGGGAAGCAGAAGGAAAGAGAAAGGCAAAAGTTTCGGGACTTAATGTAGTAAAAAAGGGTAGTTCATATTATTATGGGATTGGACATTGGCAGAAAGATTGCAGGGCTTTAGAAGCCAGTAATCAGGATACGAAGCATGTTGTGGCTTCTGCCTCAAGTGTGTTTGAGAACTGTTTGTCAATTAACTCTACTTCCTGGGTATTAGATACCGGAGCAGGATCTCATATCTGTAATTCATTACATGCTTTGAGAAACCGTAAAGTTATAAAGGTAGGTGATTGGTCTCTCAAAGTTGTAAACGGAATGACAGTGAACGCTGAATCCGTGGGAGAATATCGCCTAGGTTTGACAAGTGGGCATATATTGATTTTACGAAACTGTTTATATATACCTAGTATGACTTGTAATATCATATCAGTGTCCTCACTTTCGAGAGAGGGATATGATTTTACATTCGTAAGCGATGTAGTTAACATCCACCTAAATCAAGTTCTGATTGGGTCAGGTACATTAGATAACGGTATATACGTATTAAGTCAAGCTCAGGTTTTCAATGTCCAGAATACACTTAAAAGAAAGTCTCCGGAATTAAATCAGGCTTTCTTATGGCATTGTAGACTAGGTCACATCAATGAGAGAAGGTTGACTAAGTTACATAGAGAAGGATATTTGAATCCGTTCGAATATCAATCTTATACTACTTGTGAATCTTGTCTCATAGGAAAGATGACAAAGACTCCGTTTACTGGACACGGAGTAAGAGCAAGCGAGCTCTTGGGACTCGTACACAGTGACGTGTGCGGTCCAATGTCTACACATGCGCGAGGTGGTTATTCCTACTTTATTACTTTTACGGATGATTTCTCTAGGTATGGATATATCTTCTTAATGAAGTATTAATCCGAGGCCTTTGAGAAATTCCAAGAATACAAGAATGAAGCGGAAAAACAAACCGGCAAAAGTATCAAGACACTGAGATCTGATCGAGGTGGTGAATACTTAAGTGCCGAGTTCCTAGGTTACTTAAAAGAGAATGGAATTCTCTCTCAGCTTACTCCTCTATACACACCACAACACAACGGTGTATCGGAAAGGAGGAATCGAACCTTGTTAGATATGGTTCGTTCCATGATGAGTAAGGCTGAGTTACCGCGATCATTCTGGGGATATGCGCTAGAATCAGCTGCATATCTTTTGAACATAGTTCCTACCAAGACTGTGCCTACCACACCATATCAGATGTGGTGTAGGAAGAAACCCTATCTTCAGTATCTGAAGATTTGGCGGTGTCCAGCTTTTGTAAAAAGGCAACATGCGGACAAGCTTGAGGCACGCTCAGTACAGTGTAAGTTTGTGGGATACCCAAAGAACTCCAAGGGGTATTTTTCTATTACGCAGAGGAACAAAAGGTTTTTGTTTCTCGTCATGCCCACTTTCTGGAACATCCGCTTTTAGAAAAAGGAACAAGTGGGAGCGTAGTAGAACTGGAAGAAATTCCAGAACCATAAGCAATTACTGAAAGCTTGGAAGAACCAGAAGGTTCAGGAGAACTGGACATCCCAGCGCCACTCCGCAGGAGTAGTAGGAAGTCTCATCCGCCCGAGAGATACTGCGGTTTTCTCATAGACGGGGATAGAGAGGATTGCACTATTGACTATGATGAGCCTACTAGCTTCCAGCAAGCCATTCAGAGCGCCGACTCGGTAAAATGGCTGAATGCAATGCGGACCGAAATGGAGTCCATGTACACTAACAAAGTATGGACTTTGGACATTGCTCCAGATGGGGTAAAACCCGTAGGATGCAAATGGATCTTCAAAAAGAAGATTGGTGTAGATAGATAGGTTGAAACCTATAAGGCTAGACTTGTTGCAAAGAGTTTTCGTCAAAGACCTGGTTTGGACTATGACGAAACCTTTTCTCCAGTGGCTATGCTCAAATCCATTCGGGTCCTTCTTGCTATTGCTACCTTCCACGATTATGAAATCTGGCAGATGGACCTAAAGACAGCCTTTCTAAATGGTAATTTAGAAGAATGCATCTATATGGATCAGCCAGAGGGATTCATTCAGAGTGGGAGCAGCGGTAAAGTATGCAAGTTGCTAAAGTCCATTTATGGACTAAAGCAAGCATCGTGGAGTTGGAACATCTGTTTTGATGATGCTGTCAAAGAATTCGACTTTATCAAAAATCCAGATGAACCATGCATATACAGTAAGATTGTAGGGAGAGCTGTAGTATTCCTCGTCTTGTACGTGGATGACATTCTCCTAATAGGAAATGATATTCCTATGTTACAGTCAGTCAAAAGATTCTTATCACAGAAATTCTCCATGAAAGACCTGGGTGATGCCACCTACATTCTGGGGATCCGGATCTATCATGATAGATTAAAAAGGATGTTGGGACTTTTGCAGTCCAGGTACATAGACACCATAGTGAAGAGATTCAAAATGGATGATTCTAAGCGCGGTAACCTACCGGCTTGTCACGGAATCACCCTCTCCAAAGAGATGTCTCCCAAGACTGATTTGGAAAGGGATCGCATGTCGATTATACCCTACGCTTCTGCGGTAGGCTCTATAATGTATGCAATGTTATGTACCAGACCAGATGTAGCATACGCATTGAGCGTTGTAAGCCGGTATCAGGCAAACCCAGGGGAGAATCACTGCATAGCAGTAAAGAATATTCTCAAGTACCTGAGGAGGATTAAGGAGATGTTCTTGGTGTATGGCGGAAAAGACCTCCAGATTGAGGCCTTTGCCGACTCTGGCTTCCAGAGTGACAAAGATGACTCCAAATCCATGTCAGGTTATGTCTTTACCCTCAATGGAGGGGCAGTCTGTTGGAAGAGTTCTAAGCAGGAGACCGTTGCTGACTCAACAATGGAAGCGGAGTACATAGCTGCTTGTGATGCCGCAAAAGAAGCTGTCTGGATGAAGATGTTCCTCACAGCACTTCAGGTGGTTTCTACCAGTATTGATCCAATACCTCTGTATTGTGACAACAACGGCGCTATAGCTTTAGCGAAGGAACCCAGGTCCCATCAGAAATCCAGACACATCTTAAGGTGGTATCACCTGATCAGGGAGATCGAGATAAAGAGAGTAGAGACGGAGAATAACATTGCTGATCCATTCACAAAGGCCATTCCTCAGACGCAGTTCGAGAGGCTATTCGAGATCATAGGTCTGCGATATGCCAGCTCATGGCCCTAGTGCAAGTGGGAGATTGTTAGTGTATATGCCCTAGGGGCCATTATTGTATCATACTAGGTTGTATATTACTTAATGGAAGCTTGAGATATTCACAGTTGTATATACAGTCTTGCTAAAAATGGTAGTATGCTACTTGGTTTGTGACTACTTTAATATGTGAATATGTTTCTTGTAACGTATCACTTATACATATTAGTAGAGCCCATAGGATATTTGCTTGATTACCAGCGTTGTGATGACAGTCACACTAGTGGGGGCTGGGTAGTCTATAAGCAACATCCTATAATAGTCCCTAGTCGTAGGATTATCGAGACAGGGCATCGATACTCCATAATAGACTAGTGTGTACGCTTCTCATCCCAGTTGGGGAGATGGTCTGTCCCACAGCCATCAGTACGCTGTACTGGAGATAGTATACAGGTGCTCGTTAGGTTACGGGTACACCAGACAGGACTCGAAGGGGAACTGTTGGTTGGTATTATACCCGTCGTCAGTTAACAGTTCCCAGGTGACATGAGTACAGCATAGTCCACAGACTTGACACTGCTACTTCGCCTCGAGTGTGTCCCACTGTTATTAGATTGCTACCTTATCACGGATCAAAGGAGTCGTGCAAACAGGTAGCAGTTGGGTGCAGTCCCGAGCACTTGGAGGCAGTGGCGGTTAGATAGGATTCGTCTCTCCCGGTATTAGGAGTTGGTATCGCACTATGTCAGAGAGCCATTACGCAAAGTCCCTGGCCAGGGCAAGCGAGATTCACTGGTAGGCTCCAGTAGTTTCTCAAGGTATAATGGGCTACGCTCCGACATGACTTATACCGCTATTAGGGGACTGACACTTGCTGCCCCCTAGGCTCGATATGCGATAGTCTTAGACGAATAGACCGGACTGTATGGAGATTGTCACATCAGGCTCAGTAGGAGTTCGGATGGGTTTCCTCATCGGCCTTCTTATCGACATCTACCTGGGGACCGTTACGTACAGCTAGTGCCGCTTGCGGTCTGTGGTTAAACCCACTGCCAGCGTAGTGTCGAGTCTTTAGAGTCCTACACAGAGGGTTTCCCTGCTCCAGGAGAAACGATATAGAGGTCGTATGGTTTTACGACAAGGGTTCGGACGCATACGTATTTAAACGCACGTACGACGTTCGGACAGTTTTTACTAGCCGGCTTTGGTTTAAGCCAGATTCTAGTATCGGGTTATTGGATTTATACAGTCTAAAGTTTTTCCGTGTTTTCACGGATAGGAGGGGCGTTCTCGTAATTTGTCGGGAAGCTTCTAGAAGGATGATGACATGGAGGGTAAGGTGGCATTAGCATTTAATGAATTTGTGACTCACTTAGATGAATCATTCAAGTGAGTTAATGAAGCATTTATTGCTTAATGACTCACTTGACGATTCATTGTATCTATTTAATGAAGCATGATGATAATGCATTTTGATTTATTCATTTTGATTTTCTTATGCTTCATTATATATTAGAAGTGAGAAGCTTTTTCATTCATTCTTATCATCACCTTCTCTCTCCTCAAGATCTCTCTCTTCAAACCCTAACCCTAACCTCACATGTGTTGAGATCAAGGGTTAGCTAGACTAATACATCCATAACCTCACTCTATATCTCCTAGGTAGCTTAGATTAGCACTTTGAGCAACCTAGTTATCTCAAGTTAGAGATCAAGCTTGGCGTAGGAGCTCTCGGGTGGATCGTCTTTGACTCGAGGAGGCCGTTGAGGTGCCGATATTCCAAGGAGCCTACGAGGAGTGGAGGACAGCGATGAAGACCCGAAGGACATGTAACGTGAGGTATAACTTCGAATCCGAGTAGTTAAACCTCTCGTAGTTTGCTAGTAACAGTTTAGATACGATTCATGCGCTCAAGTCCGTGTTACGAAGCTTTGATAATCATTTTTCATATATTCCGCCTCCTTGCAGGATTTGTGGGGTGCGTGACATGGAC
The DNA here is from genome assembly GCA_030015575.1 of Agapanthus africanus. Classification (NCBI taxonomy): domain Eukaryota; kingdom Viridiplantae; phylum Streptophyta; class Magnoliopsida; order Asparagales; family Amaryllidaceae; genus Agapanthus; species Agapanthus africanus. Next base: position 246,029,238 of record CM057343.1, on the reverse strand, counting down.
TTACACTAGACGCCTCCACCAACAGGACGTCATCGTCCACACCAAGGGTTACCTCTGGAGCCGTCAAGGCTTCCGTCATCGGTCGTTTGAGTAGGGCCTCTTTCGGCAATGCCGAAGTGACCGGGTCTTCGGTGTCTAGCCCGGGAAGAATCTCCGCATCAGCTTGCGGGATCGGCAATGTGGTCCCTGCGATAAGACAAAGAAGGGGACATATTACTCATAAGAAACAGGTGCGGGAACATGGTGAACCGAAATGTACCGATACCTAAGGATGCTTGAAGTCTTTCCTCTTCCTCAAAAGTCTTGAGAGAAGCTGCGAGAGCTTCTTCAGTGGAAACGCCTGATAAAGAAGGAAAAGCTTTAGTCAAATCACGATAATAGAAATACGATGCAATGGAGAAAATGTAAGTCCATGCTACCTCTCCCGGTACTTTCGGGAATGCGGAATTTGGTAAAAAACGATTTTTACGGAGGTGGTAACATGGACCTAAAACCCGGATCTTGGTTAAACATCTATCTAACATCCTAACTAAGAGATTCTAGCTACTCGGTTAGGGGGTTATACCTAGCTTGTCTTGAACTCCTTCTCTTCAAGCTCCGATGGTGGTCCGATGGCTCCTTCTCGTCGTCTCCGTACGCCGAAGATAGATCCACTTGAAAGCTCCAACCTTTAGCTCCTTCTTCGTTCTTTGAAGAAACTAGTTCACTTGGTTTGCTAAACCTAGTGAACTAGAAAGAGTAGAGAGGAAATAGAATGGGATTTTATCTATGGTTCTTGATTCTCAACTCATGAGACAAGAGAACCATAGAATCAAGAGAGGGAGGAAGAGGTTGAGGGTGAGAGCAAGAGGAGAGCTCAAGAACAAGCGAGAGAATGAGCAAGAAAGAATGAGCAACACTTTTGTCTTTCACCCTCTCATAATCCAAAATGATCATAACTCATCATATCAAAAAAAGTCTTATGTGATGGTTTGAAGCAACCATAACCATATCATTTCATGCACTCATTTTACACAAATGAGCAAGTAAACAAAAGTCTTTACCATGAAATGATGGCTATGGTTATCATGATGGTCAACTAGTCAAGCCTAGTCAACCGGTCAACAAGTCAACAAAAGTCAACAAGTCAACAAAGTCAACAAGTCAACAAAAGTCAACAAGTCAACAAAGTCAACAACCATATCACCATAATACTTAATTAATATAATAGTTAATCACATATCATATTCTCATTAGGGTTGAGCAAAAAGTCAAATGTCAACAACCCTAATGAGAATCCACTGCCTCTGTCTCCCTGTCAACTGTGCATATACACCCGCATCCGCGTTCCGAGGAACACGAATGCAAACTGGATAAATCCAATCCCATAAGGTACACTAGGATCTGGCTTAAACCAAAGCCCGCTAGTGTAAACTGTCCGGACACTGTACGCGCACAAGTGCACGGATGTGACCGAACCCTGTCGCAAAACCATGCGACCTGTCGCAATACCATGCGACCTCTACTCTTTTGCCTAAAGGCGAAAAGCTTTCTGTGTGGGACTCTAAAGACTCGACACTACGCTGGCAGTGGGTTTAACCACAGACCGCAAGCGGCACTAGCTGTGCGTAACGGTCCCCAGGTAATGCCGACAAGAAGACCGACGAGGCGAAACCCATCTGAACTCCTACTGAGCCTGAGTGTGACATTCTCCGTACAGTCCGGTCTGTTCGTCTGATACATCGCATGGCGGGCCTAGGGGGCGGTAAACGTCAGTCCCCCAATAGCGGTACAAGTCGTGCCGGAGCGAAGCCCAAAACACCCTGAGATAACACTGGAAACCTACCAGTATATCTCGTTTGCCCTGGCCAGGGGCTACTCGTGTAATGGCTCTCCTAGACACAGCGCGATGTCAACCCCCAATACCGGGAGAGATGAATCCTGTCTAACCGTCACTGCCTCCAAGTGCTTCGGGACTGCACCCAACCACTACCTGTTTGCACGACTCCTTTGAGCCGTGGTAGGGTAGTGATCAAAGTACAGTGGGAACACACTCGAGGCGGAGTGACAGTGTCAAGTCAGCGGACTAAGCTGTACTAATGTCACCTGGGAACTGATAACTGACGATAGGTATAATACCAACTAGTCATTTCCCGACGAGTCCTGTCCAGTGTACCCGTAACCTAACGAGCACCCGCATACTATCTCAAGTACGACGTACTGACGGCTGTGGGACAGACCGTCTCCCACACTGGGATGAGAAGCGCATGCGCTGGTCTACTCCGGAGTATCGATGCCCTGTCTCGATAGTCCTGCGACCAGGGACCTGCATAAGGATGTGCTTATAGATTACCCAGCCCCACTAGTGTGACGGCCATCACATCGCTGGTAATCAAGCAAAGATCCTAAGGGCTCTACTAATGTGTATAGGCGATATACAAAAATAAACACATGTACATATTGAAGTAGAAACAAACCAAGTAGCATACTACTATTTTGAGCAAGATTGTATATACAAGGTGAATATCCCAAGCATCCATTAAGTAATATACAAACCAGTATGATACAGTAATGGCCTCTAGGGCATATACACTAACAATCTCCCACTTGCACTAAGGCCATGTACTGGCGTATCGAAGACCTATCATCTCGATCAGCCGCTCGAACTGAGTCTGGGGCAGGGCCTTGGTGAATGGATCTGTAGTGTTATCTTCTGAAGCGACTCTCCGAACCTCGATCTCCTGGCGATCCACGATCTCCCTGATCAGGTGATACCGCCTCAAGATGTGCCTGGATCTCTGATGGGACCTGGGTTCCTTCGCTAAAGCTATAGCCCCGTTGTTGTCGCAATACAGAGGTATTGGATCAACAATGGACGGAACCACCTGAAGTTCTTTCAAGAACTTCCTCATCCAGACAGCTTCTTTTGCGGCATCAGATGCAGCGATGTATTCCGCTTCCATCGTCGAGTCTGCAACGGTTTCCTGTTTGGAACTCTTCCAACACACCGCCCCTCCATTGAGGGTAAAGACAAAACCCGACATGGACTTGGAATCATCCTTGTCACTCTGGAAGCTGGAGTCAGCAAAGGCCTCGATCTGGAGGTCTTTTCCGCCATACACCAAGAACATCTCCTTAGTCCTTCTCGGGTACTTGAGAATGTTCTTTACCGTATCCAGTGTTTCTCCCCAGGGTTTGACTGATACCGGCTTACCACACTCAGTGCATAAGCTACATCCGGTCTGGTACACAACATCGCATACATTATAGAGCCTACCGCAGAAGCGTAGGGTATAATAGACATGCGATCCCTCTCCAAATCAGTCTTGGGAGACATCTCTTTAGAGAGGGTGATCCCGTGACAAGCCGGTAGGTTACCGCGCTTGGAATCTTCCATACTGAATCTCTTCAGTATAGTGTCGATATACCTGGACTGTGAAAGTCCTAATATCCTCTTGGATCTGTCACGGTAGATCCGGATACCCAGAATGTATGAGGCATCACCCAGGTCTTTCATGGAGAACCTGTGTGACAAGAACCCCTTGACAGATTGTAGCATAGGAATGTCATTTTCTATTAAGAGAATGTCATCCACGTATAAAACGAGGAATACTACAGTTCTCGCTACAAATCTACTATAGATGCATGGTTCATCTGGATTTTTGATAAAGCCAAATTCTTTGACCGTCTCATCAAAGCAGATGTTCCAACTCCGCGACGCCTGCTTTAGTCCATAGATGGACTTAAGCAACTTGCACACCTTTCCGCTGCTCCCACTCTGAATGAAACCCTCTGGCTGGTCCATATAGACACACTCCTCTAAATTTCCATTTAGAAAAGCGGTCTTTACGTCCATTTGCCAGATCTCATAATCGTGGAAGGCAGCAATGGCAAGAAGGATCCGAATGGATTTCAGCATGGCTACTGGAGAAAAGGTTTCGTCATAGTCCAAGCCAGGTCTTTGACGGAAACCCTTTGCTACCAGCCTAGCTTTATAGGTCTCAACCTGCCCATCTACACCAATCTTCCTTTTGAAGATCCACTTGCATCCTACGGGTTTTACCCCGTCTGGAGCAATGTCCAACGTCCATACCTTGTTGGTGTACATGGACTCCATTTCGGTCCGCATTGCATCCAGCCATTTCACTGAGTCAACGCTCTGAACGGCCTGCTGGAAGCTAGTAGGCTCATCATAATCTATGATGCAATCCTCTCTATCCCCGTCTATGAGAAAACCGCAGTATCTCTTGGGCGGATGAGACTGCCTACTACTCCTGCGGAGCGGCGTAGGAATGTCCTGTTCTGTTGAACCCTCTGGTTCCACTAACTTTTCAGTAATAGTCTGTGGTTCTGGAATTTCTTCCAGTTCCACTGCGCTCCCACTATTTTCCTTTTCCAAGAACTGGTGTTCTAGAAAGTGGGCATTACGAGAAACAAGGACTTTTTGTTCCTCTGCGTAGTAGAAAAGATACCCCTGGTGTTCTTTGGGTATCCCACAAACTTGCACAGTACTGAGCGTGCCTCGAGTTTGTCCGCATGCTGCTTTTTGACAAAAGCTGGACATCCCCAGATCTTCAGATATTGAAGATAGGGTTTCTTCCCACTCCACATTTCATATGGGGTGGTGGGCACAGTCTTAGTCGGAACTCGGTTCAAAAGGTATGCTGCTGATTCTAGCGCATATCCCCAGAATGATCGCGGCAACTCAGCGTTACTCATCATGGACCGCACCATATCCAATAGGGTGCGGTTCCGTCTCTCCGATACACCGTTATGTTGCGGGGTGTATGGAGGAGTAAGCTGAGAGAGAATTCCGTTCTCTTTTAAGTAGTCCAGGAACTCGGCACTTAAGTATTCTCCACCTCGATCCGATCTTAGAATCTTAATACTTTTGCCGGTCTGTTTCTCTACTTCATTCTTATACTCCTGGAATTTTCCAAAGGCTTCGGACTTATGTTTCATTAAGAAGACATAACCGTACCTTGAGAAGTCATCCGTAAAAGTAATGAAGTAAGAATGTCCGCTTCGGGCATGTGTGGACATTGGACCGCACACGTCACTGTGTACGAGTCCCAAGAGCTCGCTCGCTCTTACTCCATGTCCAGTAAACGGAGTCTTTGTCATCTTTCCTTTGAGACAAGATTGACAAGTGGCATACGATTGATATTCGAACGCATTCAAATATCCTTCTGTATGTAACTTAGTCAACCTTCTCTCATTGATGTGACCCAATCTACAATGCCATAAGAAAGTCTGATTTATTTCTGGAGACTTTCTTTTGTGTGTATTCTGGACATTAAAAATCTGTGGTTGGTTTAACACGTATATACCATTACTCAATGTACCTGACCCAATCAAAACTTGATTAAGGTGAATGTTTACAACATTACTTACAAACGCAAATTCATAACCTTCTTTAGAAAATAAAGATACAGAAATGATATTACAAGTTGCGTTGGGTACAAAAAAGCAATTACGCAAAACCAAAACATGTCCATCTGACATTCCCAGGTGATAGTCCCCCACGGCTTTAGCATCCATGCTAGCTCCGTTCGCAACTCTGAGGGTCATGTCACCTGCCTTCAAAACCCTACGGTTTCTCAACGCCTGCAAAGAATTACAGATATGAGATCCTGATCCGGTATCCAATACCCAGGAAGTAGAGTTTATTGAAAGACAGTTTTCAATAACATACACACCTGAAGCTGAAGCTGCAACCTGCTTCAATTCCTGTGTTCTGGCCTTCCAGGCCCTGCAATCATTCTTCCAGTGTCCTTTCTTATGACAATAGAAGCATTCTTCTTTATCCACAAGCTTCCCCGCTATCTTTGTTGCTTTACCTTTTCCCTTCGTATCCACTTTACTAACACCGCCCCTTGGTTTGGCGGGGGCCTTCTTCTTCTTTCCCCTGGCTTTCGCCTTGGACCTAGAAGAAGATGATCCTCCTATAAACAAAGTGGATGTATCCCTACCTTTCTGTAGGGTGCCCTCTGCGCTCCTCAGCATGTTGAGGAGCTCTGAAAGTTCAACCTCTTTTTCTTGTAAGTTGAAGTTCAGTATAAACTGGGCGTAAGTGGAAGGAAGGGACTGGAGAACTATATCCGTATATAGCTCACTCTCCAATGTGATCCCTAGGTCAGCGAGCTCCTCAATGAAGCCGATCATCTTTAGCACGTGCTCGGCTACTGATGATCCGACGGCCATTCTTGTCGAAAATAACTTTTTCGACGCTTCGTATCATGCGATGCGAGATTGCTCTCCATACAGTTCTTTTGTATGAAGCAATATGGATTCCATGTCCATATTCTCATGCCTCCTCTGATGTTCGTTGTCCATCGAGGCAAGCAGGAGGCATTTGGCCTTCGCGCTATCAATCTCCCAAGTCTTACGGATTTCCTTATCCGCGACGCTGGAAGTTGGACCAGGGACAGGGGGAGCTTTGGTGGTAAGAAGATACCCCAGCTTGTCGTAAGTGATTGCTATCTTGACATTCCTGAGCCAATCTTTGTAGTTTGGCCCTGTCAGTTTGTTTTTATCTAGGAGTAACTTAAGTCCTGTCATGTTGATTGGTCGCTGCAATTAGGAGAGAGAAGAAGAAACACTCAGCATGATACTCTTGCAAGTTTAGAGTGGTTTTTAGTTTGTCTAAACAGGATGGCTCCCACTGTTTCTCGAATCCCTCCTCAAACCATAAAGGAAGAATTAGTCAGGATCAATCCCACCGTACAATACTTGCTTAACCGTTCAGCCAGGCCGGTGTCGGTACTTCGAGGGAGGTTTTCCAACGCTTTCGCGAAGTTCCTTAATTAAAGAACCTCTTTTCCCTGGGGGCGTAGCCCCGCTAACACCTTTCTAGGCACCTACTAGGTTTATAGCATTGATCGTTAAGTGAGAAATTTCCCGAGGAGTAGCATATACTCACAGTAGGATCGGGATCCAAATATCATCGCGTGACGAAACTGAAGGAATCCTACCAGAATCATCACACTCCAAATGGTATGCAAATATAGCAAGTTTCAGTACTTATGAAACTCCCGATGTGGATTTTTGCCCCATGCTCTTATGACCTTGGCGTGAGGTCAAAATGTCATAAGTCACATGTCAAGTTCGTCCCATCATTATCCAGGTTAATTTGAACCCACCCGTACATACCCTTGACGTAGGCCAAAATGGCAGTACGACTGTCTCAAACCAACGCATTCTATCTATGCAACAGATAAATATCCGGCAGCTACCAATCACTATGCCTTGGCGTGAGGTCAAAATACATAGCTTGAATACTACCGAATATTTAACTGAAATGATGGAGGGCTACGGATGGTTTTGGCAAAACCGTGAACCTAGTGAACTTGATTTGGTCGATGGAACGAGATAGCTTTTAAATGGAGTGGCTCAAACTCCGTATTTTAAAAGTTTGTTTTGAAAAGAACCGAGTGGTTTTTCGAAAGTGTTCCAACGACTTTAACTTGGTTTATTATCTTGCATTAGTTCTTTTAATGCGTGATATTCTTGCATTAGTTCTTTTAATGCGTCCCATCATTAAATCCTACCATTGCAGAAAACAACCAAAATATGACGTACGCTTATGCCATTCGCATTCGCCACGGGGCCCCGTCATTACCCGTTAGGTTACTTAACTAACGACAGAGCGGGGGCTGGGCTAGCGCGTCTGTAAAACATAAGCAACGCCTAAATAATATCATATATAGATATACTGCAATGATAAACATTTCAGATCACAGATGAATACATTGGATATACTAGGAATCTGTAATTTGCACGAGCCTGTAACAAAAACAGATTACACGGTCGCGGTGAATAGCCAAAACCCCACCCAAGACCCCTACGGGTGCGGCAAACTACCCGCCAAGTACCCGAAGCGTAGCAACCTCCCTCATCTCCATGAGTAGGCCACTCGACACTTCGGCATACCCGGTAGTTTGTGCACCCCCTCCATGGGTCTATCCTAGGAGCAAAAACAGTAAAAAGAAATTATACAATGACGGCTACAACCCCGACCCGGTTGTGCGGCCATACAAATAATTATTACATCAATTTACAAATTTACATGAATTGAAAGAAAAGAAAACTCTCGTCTCACAACCCCCGGCTATTCACCCGCGACAATCCAACATATTCATATCCACATTCCAGCAACATTACAGATCACAGATTTGTATAACCCCCACTAATCGACATATAGCGATTAGTAGACGTTCAATACAAATAACACATTACAGAAAAACCCGTTAGCTCAAGTCTTTTAGAAGTTCGAACAAAAATACGGATTTTCGGGACCCCAAAATAAAATTTTCGTTCTGGAAAATCTGGGTTGAAAATATATATGTTAAAAATCCCAAAATACCCTCAGAAGAACACTGCACCAAAAAGGGACCACGGCCGAGTCAACTCGGCCGCGGATCCGCGGCGCTTTGACTCGATCGTGTGACCAATTTTGGTGGGTGTTCACAGAAAAGCCTGAGCCGATTTTAGGTGTGAAAATAATCAACTTTTGAACAGTAGAAAAATCGACAGAAACTCGAATTTTTGGGGTTTTGTTTTCGGGACTTTTTCTTCGATCGATCTTCTAGTTACTTGCTAACATGTTAGATAGAGTTTAACTAGGCTCTGATACCACTGTAAGTCCATGCTACCTCTCCCGGTACTTTCGGGAATGCGGAATTTGGTAAAAAACGATTTTTACGGAGGTGGTAACATGGACCTAAAACCCGGATCTTGGTTAAACATCTATCTAACATCCTAACTAAGAGATTCTAGCTACTCGGTTAGGGGGTTATACCTAGCTTGTCTTGAACTCCTTCTCTTCAAGCTCCGATGGTGGTCCGATGGCTCCTTCTCGTCGTCTCCGTACGCCGAAGATAGATCCACTTGAAAGCTCCAACCTTTAGCTCCTTCTTCGTTCTTTGAAGAAACTAGTTCACTTGGTTTGCTAAACCTAGTGAACTAGAAAGAGTAGAGAGGAAATAGAATGGGATTTTATCTATGGTTCTTGATTCTCAACTCATGAGACAAGAGAACCATAGAATCAAGAGAGGGAGGAAGAGGTTGAGGGTGAGAGCAAGAGGAGAGCTCAAGAACAAGAGAGAGAATGAGCAAGAAAGAATGAGCAACACTTTTGTCTTTCACCCTCTCATAATCCAAAGTGATCATAACTCATCATATCAAAAAAAGTCTTATGTGATGGTTTGAAGCAACCATAACCATATCATTTCATGCACTCATTTTACACAAATGAGCAAGTAAACAAAAGTCTTTGCCATGAAATGATGGCTATGGTTATCATGATGGTCAACTAGTCAAGCCTAGTCAACCGGTCAACAAGTCAACAAAAGTCAACAAGTCAACAAAGTCAACAACCATATCACCATAATACTTAATTAATATAATAGTTAATCACATATCATATTCTCATTAGGGTTGAGCAAAAAGTCAAATAGTCAACGGTCAACTGTCAACAACCCTAATGAGAATCCACTGCCTCTGTCTCCCTGTCAACTGTGCATACACACCCGCATCCGCGTTCCGAGGAACACGAATGCAAACTGGATAAATCCAATCCCATAAGGTACACTAGGATCTGGCTTAAACCAAAGCCCGCTAGTGTAAACTGTCCGGACACTGTACGCGCACAAGTGCACGGATGTGACCGAACCCTGTCGCAAAACCATGCGACCTGTCGCAATACCATGCGACCTCTACTCTTTTGCCTAAAGGCGAAAAGCTTTCTGTGTGGGACTCTAAAGACTCGACACTACGCTGGCAGTGGGTTTAACCACAGACCGCAAGCGGCACTAGCTGTGCGTAACGGTCCCCAGGTAATGCCGACAAGAAGACCGACGAGGCGAAACCCATCTGAACTCCTACTGAGCCTGAGTGTGACATTCTCCGTACAGTCCGGTCTGTTCGTCTGATACATCGCATGGCGGGCCTAGGGGGCGGTAAACGTCAGTCCCCCAATAGCGGTACAAGTCGTGCCGGAGCGAAGCCCAAAACACCCTGAGATAACACTGGAAACCTACCAGTATATCTCGTTTGCCCTGGGCAGAGACTACTCGTGTAATGGCTCTCCTAGACACAGCGCGATGTCAACTCCCAATACCGGGAGAGACGAATCCTGTCTAACCGTCACTGCCTCCAAGTGCTTCGGGACTGCACCCAACCACTACCTGTTTGCACGACTCCTTTGAGCCGTGGTAGGGTAGTGATCAAAGTACAGTGGGAACACACTCGAGGCGGAGTGACAGTGTCAAGTCAGCGGACTAAGCTGTACTCATGTCGCCTGGGAACTGATAACTGACGATAGGTATAATACCAACTAGTCAGTTCCCGACGAGTCCTGTCCAGTGTACCCGTAACCTAACGAGCACCCGCATACTATCTCAAGTACGACGTACTGACGGCTGTGGGACAGACCGTCTCGCACACTGGGATGAGAAGCGCATGCGCTGGTCTACTCCGGAGTATCGATGCCCTGTCTCGATAGTCCTGCGACCAGGGACCTGCATAAGGATGTGCTTATAGATTACCCAGCCCCACTAGTGTGACGGCCATCACATCGCTGGTAATCAAGCAAAGATCCTAAGGGCTCTACTAATGTGTATAGGCGATATACAAAAATAAACACATGTACACATTGAAGTAGAAACAAACCAAGTAGCATACTACTATTTTGAGCAAGATTGTATATACAAGGTGAATATCCCAAGCATCCATTAAGTAATATACAAACCAGTATGATACAGTAATGGCCTCCTTCTGAACGGACGAATGGAAATGTAGCGTCGAAAGACATGTCGCCTGGAAAAAGGGGGGACAGAAGTCAACTTTCAGTGCTATAATTCAATTTCTGACACTCGGTACTTTAAAAGTTGTACCACACTGCAATGCAGTGGGAAGGGGACCAAAGGGGGCCCAAAAAATCTAGATGACAATTCATCAATTGATAATTAATAAAACAACCTCATCATTAGATGAAACTGTTAATTAATGAGGAAATCCTCAAAAAAATTCTCATTGAATGAGAAATCCCTCGGGAAAAGGAGAAAATCTCCCTTTGAGAGCAAAGTTCTATGACAGAGTGACACTTGTCAAACTCTGATTATGAAGGAATAAAATTCCTTAAAGAGCCTGGCTCTGTAATGATGATAGAAAAATCCATCAAGGATCAATTAAAATTAATTTTTTATGAATTAAAAATTCTGGAATCTTCAAGATCCATGAAAAAACTCTTAAGAGTTCTTCATCAAAGATCAAGAAATCTACATATTATCAAAGAGCAGAGCTCTGATTCATGGGCTAAGAAACCCCATGAAAAGATCTCTTTAGATCTATGGGTTCAGGAGACCAAAGCTCTATTAATGAAACCCTAAATGGGTTTTCTTTAGATCAAAGATCTACGAAGAGCAAGGCTCTGTAAAACCCTAATTTATTAAAAAAGTAAAGATTTTTTTTTAAATTTTTACCTATGTTTGGAAAGAGTATTTACTCTTGGGAAGTTCTTAAACAAAATAGGTGCGCTCTGAATAAAAATTCTCAAGAAAGAAGATGATAATCATTTGAGGACCAAAGGTCCTATTTATAGGTGCTAAGCCGCCTCTTCAATTTCTGAGTTGATCCAAGGACTCAGATGTTGCCACGGTTGCGTTCACGGGTGGGCCACGTAAGCGCAACGGTGGGGGGGCATTTGTTTCCCCGAATCAGAGCAAAGCTCTGTTTTGAATCTCAAAATTCAAAAATTGAAGCAACGCTTCAGATCCAACGCTCTGCGCCACGTATCAAACACAGATGGGCTAGCGCCAGGTGCGCCGCGCCCTAGGCAGTGCACCCCAAATCAGAGCAAAGTTCTGTCTTAAATTTCAAAATTCAAAAGTTGAAGCAACGCTTCAGATCCAGCGCTCTGCGCTGCGCGCCACTTGTCAAACACGGGCGCGCTAGCGCAGTTGCGCTGCGCTCTGCGCGCCACGTGTCAAACATGGGCGCGCTAGCATAGCGCTGCGCACCACTTGTCGAACGTAGGTGCGCTGGCGCAAGGTGTGCCAGCGCTGGAATTAAAAATTCCCCACCGTTAGATCAAAAGATCTAATAATAATAAATTATTAATTAATCAGAATTAAAATTCTGTTATGGAAAGATCTTTCCAATCTTGTTAAAAACAAGAAGATTGCCTTCTGTAAAACAGAAGCCTTAGGATCAAAGATCCAATGGTGGGAAACATCCCCAAATCAATCAGAGAAAGATCTCTTTAACTGATTTAACAAATCAATTTGCCCTATAAAAAGGCCCCTAGACTTCAAGTCTAAAACACAGAGAAATATAGAGAGAAATATAGAGAAACCCCCTGCAAAACTTTGAGAAAACTCAAAAGGAAAGAAAGCAAGCTCTTGAAAGAAGATCATTTCTTCAAGGTAAAAAGAATGATTCTTGAACAAAGAGATGAAATCATCTCATTAAAACAGAAGAATTATCTCCTAAAAAGATCATAGATCTAAAAAAGACCAAAGTCTTTGATACAAGAAAGATCAAAAGATCATATGATAAACAAAAAGAAGAAGTATTTACTTCATTTACAGATCATTGATCTACAAAGGCAGTGCCTTTTTATAAATTAAGCAAGAACTTTTGTTCTTGAATCTTGGGGCAAAGCCTCCTTTAAAAAGGACATGAACTTGTTTCTCCAATCATAAATTTGATCAAATGTGCTTTGCGCTGTTGGAAAGTGCCTTGCACTCATGAACTGCGCTGTTGTGCTCATTAGACCGACGCTCAGCGCCAAAACGTGCCACGTGCCAACCATGTATGCAGCTTGCGCTTTGCGCTTATGAGACAGCGCACTGCGCTCATGGGCTGGCGCTCAGCGCCAAGGCGCCACGTGTCACTCACTGGTACGCCATTAAACTAGCGCAACGCGCTCATAAATTGAAAGCGCAATGTGCTCATAAACTGACGCTTAGCGCAGAGCATGACACGTGTCCTTTTCGTGTACGCTACTTGGCAGAAGTGCAATGCGCTCTTTGATTGGCGCAAAGCGCCTGGCGCGCCACGTGGTGCATTATCAGAACACATATTGTTCTGATGAATGCTATGCATTCAATACAAGACAAAAGATATCAGAGCCCAATGCTTAGCATTATTAAAAGAGCCAAGCTCAAATAAAGGCTCAAGAGCCAGAGCAATAAAATGTTAAACATTTTAATTGGACTTAGCCCAATTCTGGCCATAAGTCCTCTACTTACATTGAACTGAGCCCATCTGTTCACAAATATTTCAACAGATCTTAGTCCCAAATTGGACTACAGATCTTCCAACCAACTTACACCGGTTCAAGGGTACATCTCTTTACTCCTCTGATATATGTCATTGTAATCCTTCAACATCTTCGGAGAGGTGACGGGTCCCGACAACCATACTGCAGGGTTACTAGGCACTCTCACAAGGGTCTATAAGGCATCAGCCAAGCCCGATTTAAAATTTAGACGTGCCGAACAACCGTAACCAAGATCTTTAAACTAGAGATTAGGCGAAATATGTTAGTTGTATGTATGCCGTAGAGGCCAGTATTGTACAGATGATGTATATTATATTGGATGCTTGGACATATATAGAGAGGACTTTCTTGCTCGATATGATAGTATGCTATCTGGTTGCTCTTTATCTTAACATGTATACTTGTCTCTTGATACTGTCTTATAGTTACATGTTGGTAAAGCCCTTAGGATGTATACTTGACTACCTGGACTATGATGCAGATCATACTAGTGGGGCCATGGTAGTCCATAAGTACATCCTTTAATGTTCCTAGTCGTGGGTGTATCGAGATGGGGAATCGATATACCAGAGTAGACTAGCGTATACGCTTCTCGACCCATGAGATGGGCGATGGATGATCCCATATCCATTGGTGTTTGACATCAGAGATGGTATACGGGTGCTCAGTGGAGACTGGGTACACTGGACGGACTCGCCGAGAATTCCCAGATGGTATTATACCTCACGTCAAATGGCAGTTCTCTGGTGACACTTGTGCAGGATAGTCTGTAGACCCGAGATCGTCATAGAGTCTTGTGTGATTCCCACTGTACTTTGATTTCCACCTTACCACGTCCATGAAGGCGTGCAAAATGGTGGTTTTTGGGTACAGTCCCGAGTCACATGGAGGCAATGAGCGATAGGAGGGGTTTCGTCTCTCCCGGTATTGGGGGTTGATGTTGCGCTGTGCTCGATTGGCCGTAACAGGGAAGTCCCTGGCCAGGGCTGATTTATAGATTTACTGGTAAGTATTACCAGTAGTTTCTCGACTCGTTATGTGCCTCACATCGGAACGACTTATCGGTTATTGGGGTCTGACGTTTTCCACCCCTAGACTTGATATGCGACATATCAGACGAGGAGACCGGACTGTACGGGAAGTGTTGCCGGCAGGCTTTTACAGGAGTTGGAGCGGGCTTGCTTGCTGATCTTCTGATCGATCAATACCCGGGTAGCCGTTACGTCCAGCTAGTACCGCCGACGGCTTGTGGGTGCTTGATGTGATCATCACCTACTGCCGGCGTATTGACGAGTCTTTAGAGTCCTACATAGAGGTTTTACTGGCTCAGGCAAAACGAAATAGGAGCGCATATGTGATATGTTCGAGACCGAGAATAATGCGTGTATGTGATACCGTATTCCATTCTCGCGACTTTATGTATCGGTCAGTTATATATGATATAGCCGGGTTATCGAATCAAGTGTTGATTCGATAAGTCGATACATTTGATGTTAGTCGGTTATATGTGATATGACCGGATTATTAAGTCAAGTGTTGATTTAATAATTTATTGTATAATTGTATATATGATATACTAGTTTACATTAACTAACACTTGTTCACTTTAGGGTTTTTCTCACATGAGCACAACTTTAATGTATATATGATGTATATTAAAATTGTGTTTTCTTTTTGTATCATGTTTGATGATACACTTGACTTGGGTGTGCCAGACATACACCATTCTATTCTAAATGGTGGTTTATATTTATTTAAAGTAATTAAAAATTAGTGGAATTTTTTCCATAAGCATGAAGCTTGTAGAAGCTTGTGGATGCTTTGAAAAAGTCCACTAGCTTTGTTTTACTTTAGATTTTTGTTGACCTAACCATTTAGACTTAGCCATGGTTATGTCTCACCATGAGTTAGTATATGATACTCACTCACCATGGTTAGACCTCTCACTTGATCATTATCCTCTCCTCTTTCTTTTGTTCATTTTCTTCATTGAACAAGAGAAAAAGAAAAACTAGGGTTTTGAAAAAGAGAGCAAAAGATTGTGAGAAATAAAAATCCAAAGAGAACCCACTTCCTATTTCTCCATCCTCTACTAGACTAGCACTTTAGTATAGGGTGTTTGCTTCACTAATTCTCAAATTAGTGAAGTAGTAGCTTGAGTCAGAATTCCCTCGACGTAGATCATCTTCGGCCTCGGAGACTTCAAGCAAGGTCGCATCCTTCGCGTCGTGAAGCCAAGCAAGAGCCCGGGAGAACATTGATCGTAGCGATGGGACTTCAACAAGGAGCAAATGAAGCGAAAGACCGATCTACAAAGGTTGTATTTCGTGTTCCCTTTAGAGTAAAGTTGTTTACTTGCTATAAGATTCGCCTAAACTCTAGTATACGATCTTGCTTAGGGTTGTTCGGCACATAAAAATTTAATTTTGGCATGGTCGATACCTTGTAGAGCCTTGTTAGTGTGCCTAGTAATCTTACAGTGGTATCAGAGCCTAGCTAGAGTATTAGGCGACGAGTTAACGAAGTTAAAACTCCGAACGAACCTGAACACGTCAAAATAACCCCCTCTCTGGACATTTTTTAAAATCTGGGATTTTTTCGAATTAAAAATACCTAAAAAAATCCGCAGGGTTTTCTGAGCATTAATGTGCATAAAGAGCACCTGAAGCGTACGGACGACCGCGGTTCCGCGGCAAATCCCAGCTTGTGCCGCGGAACCTCGGCTGTATTGTGACACTGGACTTTTTGGTTTGCACATTAATGTTCACTTCTGTTCCTGCATCTTTCTGGGTATTTTTAATCTGACTCAAGTGTTGAGTATTTTGGGGTTTATTTTGTAATCGTCGATTCGATCGGAGAATTTAATTTTGTTTTGTTATTTCCGGATAATTTAGAAAGTATTAAAATGTTCGAACGGATATCATTAACTCAATTTTTCCCGGCACGAAAAACTTTCAAGTGTTGAATTTTTTCCGAGTTTAAATCTTTCGGAAAAACGTGCAAAGAATGTGATGGACCCTCTAGAAGACAACAAACCTTAACTTGATTATATGACCGTCTTGAACTGCCTTTTGAACCTTAGGGTTTGGGGCAGTAGGCGTGCCACATGTGAGGCGTTGGCTTGACCCTTCTACGGCTGGACTGTTGCTACTGTGACGTATTCTGGAATTTTTGAACTCCGCTCAAGTGTTGAGCTATTTAGGAAATCTTGGGTGTTTGATGATCCGGTCGGAACTTTAATACTGCCTATTTATCTGGAATGTGCTACAATATGTGGAATTCATAATGTTGGGCATGAAATGCGAAATATATGATATTTCAGATTTACGATGTCTAAAGAGATTGTGGATTCCAAATGTTGTAGTTTTACACTTTCTTTTCTATGACCGTAAGTGTAGTATGTAGTGGTATTGCCGGTTTTCGTTGCTATACGTCAACGACGATCGGTGTATGCATACTTACTTACGTTGATGACATGTGATGTTATGTGTTGCTGGATATGTTATATTGGATCGTCGCGTTTTGAATAGCCGGGGGTTTTATGTGAGATGAGGGTTTTTATTTTCATTCATGTAAAATTGATTGTATGTAATATTCTTTTATTGGGGCACTTCCGGGATGAGGTTGATGTCACCATTTGTATATTATTTACTTTTCCGCACTAGGATAGACCCAAGGAGGAGAGCACAAGTAACCGGGTTCTAGGTTCCAGTGGGAGACCAACTCGAGGAGTCGAGTCCGGGTCTCCTAACCCTAGAATTGGAATGGTTGCTTGCCGCTCTCGTAGGGGTCTAGGGGTGTGGGTTTGGCTATTCTTCGCGACCGTGGAATCCGTGTTTTATAGTGGCTCAAAATAAAACACGGACGTCCTAGTATATCCAATGTTTCATACGTTTCTTCTGCTGCGATATCTGTGATGTGATCATTTGATGTTCTGTGATAAATACTGTATATAGTATATATGATATATTATATAGACGTTACTTATGTTTTACACCCACGCTAGCCCTGTCCTGCTCTGCCGTTAGTTACCTAACCTAACGGTGCACGAGGGGACATCGAGGCGAATGCGGATGGCATAAGTGTACGTCGTATTTATCTGTGATGTTTAGGTGACTTAAATGATGGGACTTCATTAATGTGATTAATGAAAGAAAAGAAACCTAAAAGATGTTGTAGAATCTAATTTTCAAATAAAAGGGTAGCTACAGTTTTGCTTTGTATAGCGGTATATATGATATACCCTGCACCTTATTCGATGGGGAAGGAGCCGAGATCCCTTCACCGGGAGTGACCTCTTTAGCAAAACTGGCAGATGTTACAACACTCGGTTTGACTTTTGACTGCTTTTGGAGTTTTGCTTTGCATAGCGATATATATGATATATCCTGCACCTTATTCGATGAGGAAAGAGCCGAGATCCCTTCACCGGGAGTGACCTCTTTAGCAAAACTAATGAAAGCCTCAAAATCACTCTATTTCAAAATTTCATTTGATTCTACAACGATATCAAGTTCATTACGCAATAGGTTTTCAGAAAAACCTGTCGTAGCCCTCCGTCATTTCAGATAAGAACTATTTAGTATTCGTGCTGCGTTTGTTGGCCTTTGTCAAGGCGTAGTGTGCGGTAGCTAAATGGTGCTTATCTGCTTATGCATATGATGCAGATTGTTTTGGGGTAGTCGTACGACCTTGTTGGCCTTTCTCAAGGGTCGTGCGGGTGGGTTTGATTCAATCAAGAAATGACGGGTTGAACTTGACTAACATCCTATGATTTGTTGGCCTTTGTCAAGGTCATAGGGGTTAGGGGCAAAATATTATCGGGGATTTCAAGTGTTGAAATTTGCAATGAGATTGCATACCTTCTATGAGATAGTTGGATCCCGATACCCACTGCGAGTAATTGTTACTCCTGGGAGAGTTTTACACAGGACAATTAGCTGATCAATTAGGTGTCTAGAAAGGTGTCAACGGGGTTACGCCTCTGGGAAAATGAGGTTTACTTTAATTAGGTCTGTGCGAAAGCATGGGGAACCTCCCTCAAAGTACCGACACTGGCCTGGCCGAAAGATTGGCGAAGTTGTAGGGTGTAATTAATCCCGGCTAGTCTTTCCTTTTAGGGTTTGAAGGAAGATTTGATAAAAACAGTGGGAGCCATCCTGATTAGATAAAATAATAAACAATCTGATCTTGCAAGAGCATACGCTAAAGTGTTTTCTTCTCTCTCTCTCCAGGTAGCGACCATATCATGCCTTAATCAAGATAATAATATGGATGTATTGACCAAACCCGCATGTTATACTGTGCTGGGGAACGTTGGTTCCGTTCTTTCTTATAAGAGTTATAAGACTGAACAGGATATGAGGAATACCAGGATTCTCATGCCACCCGAATGAAGAAAGTACATGTTGATGCATTTTCTTCGGGTGTGTTCGTTACAGAGAACTGTTTCTCCATTTGCTCTACGTCCTGGGTATTAGATACCGGGTCAGGATCCCATATATGTAATCAGTTACATGGGCTAAGGAAAGGTAGTGAACTTGGAGAAGGTGATAAAGGCATAAGGGTTGGAAATGGTGCAATTGTTGCAGCTAAAACCGTCGGGGAATATCACCTTGTATTGCCAACTGGTAATACATTGGTTCTGAACGAATGCTATTACATGCCGAACCTGATATGCAACATTATATCGGTTTCTTTACTAAGTAAAGAGGCATATAATTTTGTATTACAAGATAATGTTATGAATATTTTTCTGAACCAAAGGTTGGTTGGATCAGGCACGTTGTGCAATGGCATTTATGTTCTAAATCAATCAACAGTTCTGAGCATAACAAACAAACACAAGAGGAAGAGTTCAGAACTGAACGAATCCTTCTTGTGGCATTGTAGACTGGGTCACATCAATGCGACACGACTAGCTAAGTTGCATAAGGATGGATATTTGAATCCGTTTAAATTTTCTTCTTATAACACTTGTCAGTCATGTCTCAAAGGAAAGATGACCAAAACTCCGTTTACGGGACACGGAGAAAGAGTTACCGAACTCTTTGGACAGATACATAGTGATGTATGCGGTCCCATGTCTATACATGCCAGGGATGGTTCTTCGTACTTCATTACATTCACTGACGATCTCTCTAGATTCGGATATGTGTTCCTGATGAAACACAAATCAGAAGCTTTTGAGAAATTTAGAGAATATAAACAAGAAGTCGAGAACCAAACCGGGAAAAGTATTAAAATCCTTCGATCTGATCGAGGAGGTGAATACTTGAGCAATGAATTCCTGGACTTCCTAAAAGAGAATGGGATTCTCTCTCAGCTGACTCCTCCATATACACCGCAGCACAACGGTGTATCAGAACGGAGGACCTGCACCCTAGTAGACTAGCGTATACGACTAAGTACATCCTTTAATGTTCCTAGTCGTGGGTGTATCGAGATGGGGCATCGATATACCAGAGTAGACTAGCGTATACGCTTCTTGACCCATGAGATGGGCGATGGATGATCCCATATCCATTGGTGTTTGACATCAGAGATGGTATACGGGTGCTCAGTGGAGACTGGGTACACCGGACGAACTCGCCGAGAACTCTCAGATGGTATTATACCTCACGTCAGATGGCAGTTCTCTGGTGACACTTGTGCAGGTTAGTCTGTAGACCCGAGATCATCATACAGTCTTGTGTGATTCCCACTGTACTTTGATTTCCACCTTACCATGTCCATGAGGGCGAGCAAACGGTGGTTTTTGGGTACAGTCCCGAGTCATATGGAGGAAATGAGTGATAGGAGGGGTTTCGTCTCTCTCGGTATTGGGGGTTGATGTTGCGCTGTGCTCGATTGGCCGTAACAGGGAAGTCCCTGGCCAGGGCTGATTTATACATTTACTGGTAAGTGTTACCAGTAGTTTCTCGACCCGTTATGAGCCTCACATCGGCACGATTTATCGGTTATTGGGGTCTGACGTTTACCACCCCTAGACTTGATATGCGACATATCAGACGAGGAGACCGGACTGTACAGGAAGTGTTGCCGGCAGGCTTTTACAGGAGTTGGACCGGACTTGCTTGCAGATCTTCTGATCGCTCAATACCCGGGTGGCCGTTACGTCCAGCTAGTACCGCGGACGGCTTGTGGGTGCTTGATGTGATCATCACCTACTGCCGGCGTATTGACGAGTCTTTTGAGTCCTACATAGAGGTTTTACTGGCTCAGGGAAAACGAAATAGGAGCGCATATGCGATATGTGCGAGACCGAGAATAATGCGTGTATGTGATACCGTATTCCATTCTCGCGACTTTATGTATCGGTCGGTTATATATGATATAGCCGGGTTATCAAATCAAGTGTTGATTTGATAAGTCGATATATTTGATGTTAGTCGGTTATATGTGATATGACCGGATTATTAAGTCAAGTGTTGATTAAATAATTTATTGTATAATTGTATATATGATCCACTAGTTTACATTAACTAACACTTGTTCACTTTAGGGTTTTTCTCACATGAGCACAACTTTAATGTTTATATGATATATATTAAAATTGTGTTTTCTTTTTGTATCATGTTTGATGATACACTTGACATGGGTGTGCAAGACATACACCATTCTATTCTAAATGGTGGTTTATATTTATTTAAAGTAATTACAAATTAGTGGAATTTTTTCATAAGCATGAAGCTTGTAGAAGCTTGTGGATGCTTTGAAAAAGTCCACTAGCTTTGTTTTACTTTAGATTTTTGTTGACCTAACCATTTAGACTTAGCCATGGTTATGTCTCACCAGGAGTTAGTATATGATACTCACTCACCATGGTTAGACCTCTCACTTGATCATTATCCTCTCCTCTTTCTTTTGTTCATTTTCTTCATTGAACAAGAGAAAAAGAAAAACTAGGGTTTTGAAAAAGAGAGCAAAAGATTGTGAGAAATAAAAATCCAAAGAGAACCCACTTCCTATTTCTCCATCCTCTACTAGACTAGCACTTTAGTATAGGGTGTTTGCTTCACTAATTCTCAAATTAGTGAAGTAGTAGCTTGAATCGGAATTCCCTTGACGTAGATCATCTTCGGCCTCGGAGACTTCAAGCAAGGTCGCATCCTTCGGGTTGTAAAGCCATGCAAGAGCCCGGAAGAACATTGATCGCAGCGGAGGGACTTCAACAAGGAGCAAATGAAGTGAAGGACCGATCTACAAAGGTTGTATTTCATGTTCCCTTTAGAGTAAAGTTGTTTACTTGCTATAAGATTCACATAAACTCTAGTATACGATCTTGCTTAGGGTTGTTCAGCACATAAAAATTTAATTTTGGCATGGTCGATGCCTTGTAGAGCCTTGTTAGTGTGCCTAGTAACCCTACAAAATAAAGCATGTTAAACACTTTAATATCTAAGAGTTTGGGATTGTAGTGTTCCTTGGCACACTCAAGAGGTTCCACAAGGCATCAACCATGCCAAATTCAAAAATTTATGTGCCGAGAAACCCTATGCAAGATCGTTAACTAGAGATTAAGCGAAAAGCAAGCAAGCAAACTACTTTGCTACAAAGTGAAAGGGATTACAACCTTTGTAGATCCGGTCCTCCACTTCCAAAGCTCCGTGTAGACGTCCCTCCGCTGCGATCATCGGAATCCCGGACTCTAGCGTTGGTTTCATCGGAGAAATGAGCGGGCTAGGTCGTTGACTTCGATGCCGAAGATGATCTACGTCGAGGCGACTCAAACTCTAGCTCCATCTTCACTTGGTCATGAACCTTGTGAAGAAAACACCCTATACAACATGGCAAGTGGTAGAGGATGAAGAAATAGGAAGTGGGTTCACTTTGGATTTGAATTTCTCACTTGATTTCATCACTTAGAATTTTCAAGAAAGCTTTTCTTTTCTTTAACAAGAAGAAGAAGAAGGAAAATGAAAAAGAATTAACTTAAAAGAAAATTCAAGTGAATCTTATCATAATGCAACCATGGTTAAGTTTAACTCATGTAGAGAGCAAATCATAGTTTAGGTAATGGTTAGGTTTAAGAACAAAACAAAATGGCTAGACTTTTCAAAGATGCTAAAAGCTTCATGAAGCTTCAAGTATAATACAAGAAAAGCCACCATTTTGTTTAATCAAAATAAATAAAGAAAATAAAACCCTAACCATTAACTAAACATGGTGTACATCAAACACATACCCAAGTTTGCATGTATCATTCAACATGATATAATCTAGTGCACAAACATATATCAAATATACAATGTGCACAATCTAGTGAGAAAAATAATCTTAAGTGAACCAATATTAGTTAATGTAAAGTAATATATCAAATATATAATTATATATTAAATCATTAAATCAACACTTGATTTAATGATCCAGTCATATCGCATATAACCGACTAATATCAAGTGTATCAATGTATCGAATCAACACTTGATTCGGTAACCCGGCTATATCTCATATAACCGTCCAATGATACAAATCGGGAGAATAGAATATAGTATCACATACTGGTATTATTCTCGGTCCCGCACATATCTCATATGCGCTCCTAACTCGTTTCGCTTGAGCCAGGAAACCTCTGTGTAGGACTCTAAAGACTCGTCAATACGCCGGCAGTAGGTGATGATCATATCAAACACCCACAAGCCGCAAGCGGTCTGCTAAACGTAACGGCCACCCGGGTATTGAGCGATCAGAAGATCAACGAGCAAGCCCGCTCACACTTCTGTGAATCCAACCAGTAACACTTACCGTACAGTTCGGTCTCGTCGTCTGATATGTCGCATATCTCGCCTAGGGGTGGTAAACGTCAGACCCCAGTAGCTCGATAAGTCGTGTCGATATGAGGTCTATAACAGTTCGAGAAACTACTGGTAACACTTACCAGTAAATCTCAGCAATCCTGGCCAGGGATTTTCGGTTATAGCCAATCGAACACAGCACAACATCAACTCCCTATACCGGGAGAGACGAATCCCCTCCTATCGCTCATTGCCTCCATGTGATTCGAGACTGTACCCAAAAACCTCCATTTTGCACGCCCACTTGGACGTGGTAAGGTGGAAATCAAAGCACAGTGGGAATCACACAAGACTCTATGACGATCTCGGGTCTACAGACTAACCTGTACCAATGTCACCAGAGAACTGCCATCTGACGTAAGGTATAATACCATCTGGGAGTTCTCGGCGAGTCCGTCCGGTGTACCCAGTCTCCACTGAGCACCTGTATATCATCTCTGATGTCAAACACCAATGGATATGGGATCATCCATCGCCCATCTATATGGGTCGAGAAGGTATACGCTAGTCTACTCTGGTATATCGATGCCCCGTCTAGATACACCCACGACTAGGGTCCTTGAAGGATGTACTTATAGACTACCATGTCCCCACTAGTATGATCCGCATCATAGTCCACGTAGTCAAGTACACATCCTAAGGGCTTTACCAACATGTAACTGAGAGACAATCAGTGTACACGTTAAGGTAAAGAGCAACCAGATAGCATACTATCATGTCGAGCAAGAAAGTCCTCCCTATATATGTCCAAGAATCCACTACAATATACATCCTATGTATAGTAATGGCCTCTAGGGCATACATATAACTAACAATCTCCCACTTGCACTAGGGCCATCTGATAGCAGTGGTTGTAGTATCTCATACTTAACCATCCCATAAAAGTCTCTTTCTGGGAAAAGGCCTTTGTGAGTGGATCCGCCGTGTTGTCCTCTGAGTCTACTCTCCTAACCTCGATCTCCTTGGAGATCAACCATCTCCATGATCAGGTGATACTGCCTTAGAATATGTCTGGATCACTGATGGGACGGACGTTCCTTGGAACAAGCCACAACTCCATTGTCACACAATGGGAGGAACTAAGTTCATCTTATGAACTAATATACACCCAGACAGCCTCTTTGGTAGCATCTTAAGTAGCGATGTATCCAGCCTTTATCGTTTAGTAAGCCACGGTATCTAGCTTGGAACTCTTCCAACATACCGTCCCTGTACTAAGGGTAAAGACAATGCCTGTGACTGACATTCAGTCGTCCTTATCACCCTGGAATCTTTCCAGTGATTCTCCCCAGGATCGATTGATACCATCTCACTACAACTAATGAGTATCCTAACATCCAATTAGATCTATCTCATAGATCAAAACTTTGGATTTAGGAGGTATCACTTTGGTCCTTTGTGGAGAATCATTATGATAAGTAGAGATTGATCGAGCGTAGCATAGGAAACTCCTTCCCTATCAAGAGTATGTCATCCACGTACTCTACGAGGATTGTCACCATACTCCCTACTACCTTTTTGTTTATACAAGGTTCATCTACCATTTTGATGATGTCAAACACTTTGACTACCACATCAAAACAGATGTTCCATCTCCGCGATGTCTGCTTTATCACATAAAACATCTTGCACACGTTTCCGCTGCTCCCATTGTCTATGAAGCCCTCTGGCTGTGTACTTATAGACGCTCTCTTCTAAAGCAGTCATGACACCCAACCACCAGATATCGTAGTCATGGTATGTAGACGTGGCAAGTAGGATCCGGATGGACTTAAGCATAGCCACTGGAAAAGGTTTCATCATTTTCCATGCCTGGTCGATGACGAAAACCTTTAACAAGTCTAGCTTTGAAAGTCTTAACATTTCCATCTACACCAAGTAATCTTCTCAAGATATACTTGCTTCTGATGGGGATTTAACCCTTCAGATATAGCAACCAAAGTTGATACTTTGTTGGTGTATAAGGATTCCATCTCAGATCGCTAAGCATCCAGCCATTCTTACAGAGTCCCACCCCTGATGGCCGGCTCGAAACTAGTTGGGTCATCATCTCATGATGCAATCCTCGCTCCCACTGTCATAGAGAAACCGAAGTATCTCTCAGGTGGATAAGGAACCCTACTAGATCGGCGGAGAGGCTGAGGTTCGTTGGTTACTATTGAATCCTTTTGTTCTATCAAATCATCTGCTGTAGTTTGAATAGCTGAAACCTTTCCAGTTCTACAGAACAGACCATGCCTCGCGCTTGTCCGGATTTTGCTTTTAGATATAGGCTGGACAACCCCAAATCTTAACAAACGTAAGATATGGGCTCTTCCCTTTCCATATCTTATATGGAGAGGTAGGCACAGATTTGATTCGAACCCAATTCAATAGGTATGCAGCTTCTCAAGTGCACAACCCCAAAAAGGAAACAGGTAACTCAGCAGTACTCATCATAGAGCGCACCATATCATATAGGGTGCTATTGTTCCGCCCTGATACACCGACGTGCTGTGGTGTATTCGGAGGAGTAATGCTGAGAGAGAATATCATTCTCCTTTAGAATAGTCCAGGATTTCCATGCTCAAGTATTCTCCTCCCTGATCACATCAAAGGACATAATACTTATACCTGTATTTTGGTTCTCTACTTCTAACTTATATTCTGTGAATATCTCAAAAGGTTCGGACTTGTGTTTCAACAGGAACATATGTCTGAATCTTGAGAGATCATCAGAGAATGTAATGAAGTACAAAGAACCGGTCTTGGCATGTGTAGACAGGGGACCTTTCATATATCAGCATGTATCAATCCCAAGAGTTCACTAACTCTTTCTCTGTTTCCAATAAACAGAGCTAAGGTCATCTTATCTTTGTGACATGACCGACAAGTTTCACAAGATGTAAATTTAAACTAATTTAAATATGCATCTATATGTAACTTCAGCTAGTCGGGTTGCATTGATATGACCTAGTCTACAATACCTCAAGAAGGATTCGTTCATTTCTGAACTCTTCCTCTTGTATGTGTTCTGTATACTAAGAACTGTAGTTTGATTTAGAACGTCAATACTTTTAGATAACGTGCCTGAACCGATCAACTTTTGATATACGAAATGTTCAAAACATTATCCAACAATACAAAATTATATCCTTTCTTTACTGATAAAGAGACTGATATGATTTTGTATATCAGGTTTGGTATCTAATAACATTCATTCAGAATCAATGTATTCTGGTAATACAGGGTGATAGTGACCATCAGACTTGGCTGCAACACTTGCACTGTTTTCTATCTCATGAAACTTATCACCCGTTCTCAGTTCTTTACCTATCTATAGCCCATGTAACAAATTACATATGTGGGATCCTGATCCGGTATCACATATCCAGGACGTAAAGGATACTGAGAAACAGTTCTCTGTAATGAACATACCCGAAGAAGATGCATCATCATGCACTTTCTTCGTTTGGGCGGCACGGGAATTCTGGTAATCCCCTATGTATTGCTCTGTCTTATAATGATTATAAGTTGGAGCGGGACCAACGTTCCCCAGCGCAGTATAACAAGCGGGTTCGGTCAAAACATCCATTTTATTATCTTGATTAAGGCGTGATTTGGTCGCTACCTGGAGGGAGAGAGAAGAAAACACTCTGCATGCGCTCTTGCAAGATCAGATTGGTTATTATTTTATCTAATCAGGATGGTTCCCACTGTTTTTATCAAATCTTCCTTCAAACCCTAAAAGGAAAGACTAGCCGGGATTAATTACACACTACAAGTTCGCCAATCTTTTAGCCAGGCCAGTGTCGGTACTTTGAGGGAGGTCCCCCGTTCGCACGAACCTAATTAATGTAAACCTCGTTTTCCCAGAGGCGTAACCTCGTTGACACCTTTCTAGACACCTACTTGATCGGCTAATTGTAATGTGTAAAATTCTCCTAGGAGTAACTCTTACTCGCAGCGGGTATCGGGATCCAACTATCTCATAGAAGGTATGCAATCTCATTGCAAATTTCAACACTTGAAATTCCCCATAATATTTTGCCCCTAGCAGCTATATGACCTTAACATAGTCAACAAATCATAAGTGCTAGTCAAGTTCAACCCGTCATTTCCCGATTGAATTAAACCCACCCGCACGACCCTTAACATAGTCAACAAAGTCACACGACTACCCTAATCCAATCGCATCATATGCTTATACAGATAAGCACTAATCAGCTACCGCACACTACGCCTTAACATAGTCAACAAACGTAGCATGAATACTAACTAGTACTTATCTGAAATGACGGAGGGCTACGACAGGTTTTTCTGAAAACCTATTGCGTAATGAACTTGATATCGTTGTAGAATCAAATGATTTTAAAATGGAGTGTTTTTGAGGCTTTTCTAGTTTTGCTAAAGGGGTCACTCCCGGTGAAGGGATCGTCGGCCCTTTCCTCGTCAAATGAGGTGCGGGATATATCATATATATCACTGTGTAAAGAAGAAACTATAGAAGATATCAAAAGACAAACCAAGTATGTAGCATCTGCCAGTTATTGCTAAAGGGGTCACTCCCGGTGTAGGGATCTCGGTCCTTTCCTCATCGAATAAGGTGCAGGATGTTCTACAAGGAACACCGCGATGCAAAGCAAGAACTGTAGCTACCTGTTTTTGAAAATTCGATTCCACAACATCTTTAGGTTTCTTTTCTTTCATTAATCACATTAATGAAGTCCCATCATTTAAGCACCTAAACATCACAGATACATACGACGGACACTTATGCCATCCGCATTCGCCTCGATGTCCCCTCGTGCACCGTTAGGTTAGGTAACTAACAGCAGAGCAGGGCAGGGCTAGCGTGGGTGTAAAACATAAGTAACGTCTATATAATATATTTTATATACTATATATAGTATCCATCACAACATATCAAATGATCACATCACAGATATCGCAGCAGAAGAAACATATATGAAATATTGGATATACTAGGACGTCCGTGTTTTCAATACGAGCCAGTATAAAACACGGATTCCATGGTCGCGATGAATAGCCAAACCCACACACCTAGACCCCTACGAGAGCGGCAAGCAACCCTACCAATTCTAGAGTTAGGAGACCCGGACTCGACTCCTCAAGTTGCTCTCCCACTGGACTCCAGAACCCGATTACTTGTGCTCTCCTCCTTGGGTCTATCCTAGTGCTGAAAAGTAAATAATATACAAATGGTGACATCAACCTCAACCCGGAAGTGCCCCAATAAAAGAATATTACATATAAGTTTTTACATGAATGAAAAAGAAGAACACTCATCTCACATAAAAACCCCCGGGTATTCAAACGCGACGATCCAATATAACATATCCAGCAACACATAACATCACATGTCATCAACGTAAGTAAACATGCGTATCCCAATTGTCCTTGACATATAGCAACGAAACCGGCGATATCACATATTACACTTACGGTCACAGAAAAGAAAGTGTAAAACTACAATAGTTGGAATCCGCAACCTGCATAGACATCGCATGCCTAACCAAATGAATTCCTTAGACATCACATGCCTAACAATTATAAACCCCGCATTTTAGTCTCTTTATCGAAAACACTTTTCAATATCAAGTCGGCCAATTCAACAAGATTCCCGACATCCTGATCGAATGCTCGTCGCAAACTTTAGTAGACGGTCGCACCCCCGATACCGTCGACGAAGTGCACTAAGGCGGAACACCGCTGCCGCGAGCACCCAAACGGATGCCTTTTGGCGACGGGTTCTCCTACAGTCACTTGGTCGGGGCTATAGCGTGTAGCTATCTATTAAGTTTACCGGCGAGTATCCACGCATGCAACGTGAATGCGACGGATTTTTGATCACATCAAAATTCCGTGGCAACCAATCAAACGAGACTAAACTGCTAGATTTATAACATTCAAATCAGTTATCTCATAACTATTTGTGGATTCCAAATATTGTATAACATTCCAGATAAATAGAAAATGTTAAACTTTCTGATCGAACATTCAAACACCCAAGTTTTCCCGAAACAGCTCAACACATGAAATAAGTTTAAAAACATTCACTTCATGCCACAGTACCAACGGTCCAGCCGTAGAAGGGTCAAGCCAACGTCTCACATGTAGCACGCCGTACTGCCCCAAACCCTAAGGTTCAAAGGGCAGTTCAAGACGGTGACATAATCGAGTTAAGGTTTGTTGTCTTCTAGAGGGTCCATCGCGTTACTTGCAGTACTTAGAACGTTCTCAAACTACGGAAAAATCCAACACTTAGAAATTTGGGTATTTATATCCGGTCGAACTTTTAACATGTTCTAAAATTACCCGGAAAAACACATAGAAAAAATTAAACAATCCGATCGAATCATCGAGTCCCCAATACACCCCAGATAACTCAACTCTTGAGTGTAATTTAATAATTCCCAGAAAACACAGGAAATTCCGTTGGACATTACTGTGCATAGAACGTGACAAGAGTCACAATTATGGCCGCGGAACCGCCGCGAAAGCCAGGGTGGCGCCGCGGTTCCGCGGCTCATTAGCCGACTTAGGAGCACGTGCTCCACAATAACTCCTATAATTACCTGTTGTATTTTTTGGATATTTTTAATTTGGAAAAATCCACAGTTTGTAAAAATGTACAGAGAGGGGTTGCGATTAGGGTTTCGGGGTTCGATCGGGTTTCTAATTTCGTCTACACATCGCTTAAAGCTCTAGCTAGGCTCTGATATCACTGTAGGGTTCCTAGACACACTCAAGAGGTTCCACAAGACATCAACCATGCCAAATTCAAAAACTTATGTGCCGAGAAACCCTATGCAAGATCGTTAACTAGAGATTAAGCGAAAAGCAAGCAAGCAAATTACATTGCTACAAAGTGAAAGGGATTACAACCTTTGTAGATCCGGTCCTCCACTTCCAAAGCTCCGTGTAGACGTCCCTCCGCTGCGATCATCGGAATCCCGGACTCTAGCGTTGGTTTCATCGGAGAAATGAGCGGGCTAGGTCGTTGACTTCGATGCCGAAAATGATCTACGTCGAGGCGACTCAAACTCAAGCTCCATCTTCACTTGGTCATGAACCTTGTGAAGAAAACACCCTATACAACATGGCAAGTGGTAGAGGATGAAGAAATAGAAAGTGGGTTCACTTTGGATTTGGATTTCTCACTTGATTTCATCACTTAGAATTTTCAAGAAAGCTTTTCTTTTCTTCATCAAGAAGAAGAAGAAGGAAAATGAAAAAGAATTAACTTAAAAGAAAATTCAAGTGAATCTTATCATAATGCAACCATGGGTAAGTTTAACTCATGTAGAGAGCAAATCATAGTTTAGGTAATGGTTAGGTTTAAGAACAAAATAAAATGGCTAGACTTTTCAAAGATGCTAAAAGCTTCATGAAGCTTCAAGTATAATACAAGAAAAGCCACCATTTTGTTTAATCAAAATAAATAAAGAAAATAAAACCCTAACCATTAACCAAACATGGTGTACATAAAACACATACCCAAGTTTGCATGTATCATTCAACATGATACAATCTAGTGCACAAACATATATCAAATATACAATGTGCACAATCTAGTGAGAAAAATAATCTTAAGTGAACCAATATTAGTTAATGTAAAGTAATATATCAAATATATAATTATACATTAAATCATTAAATCAACACTTGATTTAATGATCCGGTCATATCGCATATAACCGACTAATATCAAGTGTATCAATGTATCGAATCAACACTTGATTCGGTAACCAGGCTATATCTCATATAACCGTCCAATGATACAAATCGCGAGAATAGAATACAGTATCACATACTGGTATTATTCTCGGTCCCGCACATATCTCATATGCGCTCCTATCTTGTTTCGCTTGAGCCAAGAAACCTCTGTGTAGGACTCTAAAGACTCGTCAATACGCCGGCAGTAGGTGATGATCATATCAAACACCCACAAGCCGCAAGCGGTCTGCTAAACGTACCGGCCACTCGGGTATTGAGCGATCAGAAGATCAACGAGCAAGCCCGCTCACACTCCTGTGAATCCAACCAGTAACACTTACCGTACAGTCCGGTCTCGTCGTCTGATATGTTGCATATCTCGCCTAGGGGTGGTAAACGTCAGACCCCAGTAGCTCGATAAGTCATGTCGATATGAGGTCTATAACAGTTCGAGAAACTACTGGTAACACTTACCAGTAAATCTCAGCAACCCTGGCTAAGGATTTCCGGTTATAGCCAATCGAACACATCACAACATCAACTCCCTATACCGGGAGAGACGAATCCCCTCCTATCGCTCATTGCCTCCATGTGATTCGGGACTGTACCAAAAACCCACCGTTTTGCACGCCCTCTTGGACATGGTAAGGTGGAAATCAAATCACAGTGGGAATCACACAAGACTCTATGACGATCTCGGGTCTACAGACTAACCTGTACCAGTGTCACCAGAGAACTGCCATCTGACGTAAGGTATAATACCATCTGGGAGTTCTCGGCGAGTCCGTCCGGTGTACCCAGTCTCCACTGAGCACCCGTATATCATCTCTGATGTTAAACACCATTGGATATGGGATCATCCATCGCCCATCTGTATGGGTCGAGAAGGTATACGCTAGTCTACTCTGGTATATCGATGCCCCGTCTTGATACACCCACGACTATGGACCTTAAAGGATGTACTTATGGACTACCATGTCCCCACTAGTATGATCCGCATCATAGTCCAGGTAGTCAAGTACACATCCTAAGGGCTTTACCAACATGTAACTGAGAGACAATCAGTGTACACGTTAAGGCAAAGAGCAACCAGATAGCATACTATCATATCGAGCAAGAAAGTCCTCCCTATATATGTCCAAGCATCCAATACAATATACATCCTATGTATAGTAATGGCCTCTAGGGCATACATATAACAAACAGGGATTACAACCATTGTAGTCCGGTCCTTCACTTCTAAAGCTCCGTGTTGAGGTCCCTTCGCTGCGATCATCGAGTACCCGGACTCTAGAGAGGCTCCACGAAGAGAAAGATGCAAGCTTGCTTCCGATCTTCGATAACAAAGATGATCTCCCTTAAAGTTTCTGTTAGGTTTACCTAGCACCCTATGAGAGGTTTGGAAGCATCACATGTCACAAAGATCAAATTTTTATGGTGCTAAGTAAGCATACAAAGGATTTATCCTAGAAAATTAGGGTTTCATGATTTTACAAGTGACAAAGGCTAGGGTTTTGAGAGTACAACCTTTGTAGCTCCCTATGCTGGACTCCTTGGCCACTTGAGGGTTGGAGGAAGGTTCGCTTGAAGTCTCCTAGTGTCCACGACGATCAACCCGAAGCACCTTCGTCCAAGCTATCGACTTCACTTTCCAAGAGAATGAAATGAAGCAAACACTCTAAACAAGTGGGCTAGACTTGTGTAGAATGATGTTGTGGTTCTAATTCTCACTTCAAAATCTTATCTTGCTAAGTATTTTGGTCACTCCAAAGGTCTAGAGAGCAAAAGAGTAAGGAAGAAGAAGATGATGGCTATTCTTTTAACAAGAGTGAAAAAGATAACTCTTGAAAAGAAAATGAAAATATATGTATATATATTTTCTTCTTCTCATCTCAAACCATGGTTAGATGATAAAGATATTATTGTATTAGAGTTTTAAATCACCTAAGGAAAAATAACCAAGGGTTAATAAGTAGGTGAGCATGGTAAGATGAAGAAGAATGGAGAAACAATCCAAGAATTAACCCTTTTTCTTTTCTTTTTTGTTTTAGCACAAATACAATAATAATCCATATAAAAACCCATGGTGTGAGTCTTATATTGCCACCATTTTCTTTGTATAAGCAACCATAATAGATGATGTATGTATGTATGTATGTATGCACATCCATATGTGCATGAATTTATAAAGAAAGCATACATGCATGCATACATCCATCATACTCAAGAAAAGATTTCAAGTGAGAAAACTAATGGTTAAATGATAAATCAACACTTGATTTATCAATCCGGCCATATCACATACGACCCCACCAAAAGCAAGCCTCCTGATCAATATACGATATCCTATACGCGCATTTTAATCGGGTCCATGCGCATATCGCATACGCGCACCACAACGTTTCGCCTGGACTAGGTAACTCCTTTGTGGGACTCTAAGACTCGTCAATACGCCGGCAGTGGGTGATGATCATATCAAGTACCCCCAAGCCGCAAGCGGTCAGCTAAACTTAACGGCCACCCGGGTGTTGAGCGATCAGAAGAAAACAAGCGAACCTGCTACAACTCCCGTCGAGCCAACCAGCAACACTACCGTACAGTCCGGTCTCTTCGTCAGATATGCTGCATATCGAGCCTAGGGATGGTCACGTCGACCCCAATAACTCAATAAGTCGTGCCGGTGAATGGTCCATAACAGATCGAGAAACTACTGATAACACTTATCAGTAAATCTCAGCAGCCCTGGCCAAGGACTTACTGATATAACCAGTCGGGCACAACACAGCATCAACTCCCAATACCGGGAGAGACAAAACCCCTCCTATCTCTCATCATCTTCGTGTGTCACGGGACTGTTGCACGACTCAGTAGAGCTGTGGTAGGGTGGCAATCAAAGTACAGTGGGAGAACACACAAGACTCTATGACGATCTCGGGTCTACAGACTAATCTGTACCAGTGTCACCTGAGAACTGCTATCCGACGATAGATATAATTCCATATAGGAGTTCTCGCTGAGTCCGTCCAGTGTACCCAGTCACCACTGAGCACCTGTATATGATCTTGATGTCAAACATCGATGAATGTGGGAACATTCATCGCCCATCGTATGGGTCTAGTATCTATACGCTAGTCTACTCTGGTATATCAATGCCCCGTCTCGATATACCTACGACTAGGGACTTTCCAGGATATGCTTATAAGCTACAGATGTCCCACTAGTATGATCTCCATCATAATCACAGTAGTCAAACCGATATCCTCAGGGCTTTATCAGCATGTATGAATGAATAAAAGCATGATCAAATCAACATGTCAGATAAAGAAGAACCAGATAGCATACTATCATGTCGAGCAAGAATGTTTACTGAATATATATACATGTACAAATACATCCACTATCATATAATGGCTTCTAGGGCATACATATATCCAACAATCTCCCACTTGCACTAAGGCCAGTTATTGGCGTATCTCATACCCAACATCTCAAAAAGTCGCTCATACTGCGGCTGAGGGAGGGCTTTGGTGAATGGATCCGCGGCGTTATTCTTTGTGTCTACTCTCCTAATCTTGATCTCGCGGCGATCTAAATCTCCCGGATCAAATGAAAACGCCTCAGGATGTGTCTGGACCGCTGATGGGATCTGGGCTCCTTGGCTAACGCCATAGCCCCATTATTATCACAATACAAAGGTATTGGATCAATAATGGTTGGAACTACTCCTAGCTTCGAGACAAACTTCTTCATCCAGATGGCATCCTTGGCGGCATCATTCGCAGCAATGTACTCAGCTTCCATCGTTGAGTCTGCAACGGTATCTTGTTTGGAACTCTTCCAACTTACCGCCCTCCATTGAGGGTAAATACTAACCCAGAGATAGATTTGCTGTCGTCCTTATCGCTCTGGAAGCTCGAATCGGTAAAGGCCTCCATTTGGAGATCTCCATTACCATACACTAAGAACAATTCTTGAGTCCTTCGTAAGTACTTAAGAATGTTCTTCACAGCTGT
Organism: Agapanthus africanus; assembly: GCA_030015575.1. NCBI lineage: Eukaryota > Viridiplantae > Streptophyta > Magnoliopsida > Asparagales > Amaryllidaceae > Agapanthus > Agapanthus africanus. The sequence continues at coordinate 245,994,445 of CM057343.1, read as the reverse complement.
CCAGTGATTCTCCCCTGGGTTGGATTGATACCTGCTTACAACACTAAGTGCATAAGCTACATCTGGGCGTGTACATAACATCGCATACATTATAGATCCTACTGCCGAAGCATAGGGTATAACACTCATGCGAGCTCTCTCTTCATTGGTCTTTGGGCAAGAATCCTTGGAGAGAGTGACCCCATGGCAAGCGGGTAAGGCACCCCGCTTGGAGTCTTCCATACTAAACCTTTTTAGGATGGTGTTAATGTACCTGGTTTGGGACAATCCCAATAACCTTTTGGATCTATCCCTATAGATCCTTATGCCCAGAATGTATGTGGCATCACCCAGGTCCTTCATGGAGAACCTTAGTGATAAGAAAGATTTGACCGACTGTAGCATAGGAATTGTAAGTGCACGGCGGCGCCCTGGCCTTCAATCCGACGCCGGAATGCGGAAGCGATGATTTACTTTAAATTTTCGAACTGGCACCACCGCGCACTATAAACCCGGATCGTGCTATTAAACTAGTCCTAGCTAACTACAAGATGGGAAGAGAGATATACCGAGCGATCCGTGTCCTTCGGTCTTCTCGCCGTTGTCCCGATCTCGCCGCGGAGTCTCCGGTCTCCACCTCGTCTCCGGAAGGGCACCACGTCGCCGGCTTCTTTTACGGGCTCCCACCTCTGGACCGAGGCAACTCGGGCACGAAGCTGGCAAGTCGACGTGCCCAAGGTTTGTTGTAGAATAGGTGTAGTGCTCTATGTCTCATTTTGGGGTTTGAGGAAGTTGCCTTTTGTGGAGGAGAAGGAATGAACTTTTGGAGGAGGAGCTATATGATTTTTGCAAAGCCAAAAGAACAATTTTTGCACTCCAAAAATTTGGGACAGCCCTCCCCCTTACTTGGCCGGCCATGGCATTAGAGAAAATGAATGAGGTTGGTTTTTGTGGCCAAATGAAAAAGAGTATATCAAAATCAAGAGAGAGAGAGAGAGGATTATCATTATCAAAAGAAATGATCACAAACAAAACTCACACTCCATCAACCAACACCCATCATCATCATCAACAATTATGACTCTAAAAGTCAAGCCATCATGAATAAGAAAGTCAAGCTATGATGACTAGAAGAAGTCAAATGCTGGAGGAATTATCATGAAGCAATAAAATGCAAAGACCACCTTCCACAAATGCTAATTTGCATAAATGCAAATAAGCCCTCCTCCACCAATCTTCAGCCAATGAAAGATACAAAGAAAAATGGCCGAAACGGAAAGCAAACTGGCAACTCCAAAAAAAAACTGATCCCGTAATAAATTACAGGAAAACCCTGCTACTGTATATACATACCCACATTTGTATTCCGACCGAATACAAATGCAATGAGACAAAACTACACTGTCTAATACTAGGATCCGGCTTAAACCAAAGCCGGCTAGTAAAATCCGTTCGATCACGATCTGTGCAATACCGCGCGTATCTGATCGAACCCTGCTAGATCTCTATACGGCCTCTACAGCGTTTCGCCCGAAAACTTGAGCAACTGAATGTGGGGGACTCTAAAGACTCGTCAACACCTTGGTTGTGGATTTAACCACTAGCACGTCAGAGGTATTAGCCTATACGTAACGGGCTACCAGGTATTGACCAAAAGGGATGTCGATGAGCAAACTCATCCTGACACCGTACTGAGCCTGTCAGTGACAATATCCGTACAGTCCGGTCCGTTCGTCTATGAGCATCGCATGGCGGTCCTTGGGGGTTGGTAAAAGTCAGACCCCCAAAAGCGGTACAAGTCGTGTCGGAGTGTAGCCCAGAACACCCTGAGATACTACTGGAATACCTACCAGTAAATCTCCTGCCTTGGCCAAGGACTTCGTGTAATGGCTCTCCTAGACACAGCGCGACATCACCCCCAATACCGGGAGAGACGAACCCCTGAAGATCCGCTCACTGCCTCCATGTGGCTCGGGACTGTACCCAACTAAAACCTGTTTGCACGTCTCCTTTGAGCGTGGTAGGGTAGTAATCAAAGTACAGTGGGAACTCACACGAGACAAATGCGATCCCCAGGTCGATGAACTAACCTGTACACATGTCACCAAGGAACTGCTATCTGACGTCTGGTATAATCCCAACTAGCAGGTTCCCGGCGAGTCCTGTCCGGTGTACTCATAACCCAATGAGCACCTGTATACATCTTAGGTGAACCAACTGACACCAGTGGCTTATGAGACCGGCCATCGTCCCTCGTCGGGGTCTCGACTGTATACACTAGTCTACTCTGTAGTATCGATGCCCTGTCTCGAAACTCCTACGACTAGGGACCTTTTAAGGATGTGCTTATAGACTATCAGCTCCCACGTATATGATCGCCCTCAGACTGCTGGCAGTCAAGCAAGAATCCTAGGGGCTCTATCAACGTGTAATAGCGACCTGTCAGGTCACCTAAAGCAGTACACGATGATTAAGATAAACCAGATAGCATACTATCATCTTGAGTAAGACTGTCCTACCGGGATAGGTCCTCCCTCAATCATTGCAATCACGTGCCTGTGATCCAATAATTGACTCTGAGGGCATTATCTCCAACAATCTCCCACTTGCACTCAAGGCTAATTATTGCGATGTCGCATTCTCAAAGCCCGTGTGATACCGAACACTTAACTCCTCTACTTGTCAGTCTCACAAAGCTCGTTTGCGAAACTATTGCGTTCGAGGAATAGCCTCAGTGAGTGGATCCGCTTTGATGTTTCTTTCTATGTCTCTCTATATCTCAAGTTCGCGGAGAATGCCATCTCCCGAAATGAGCAATACTTGTCTTAGAATGTGTCTGGATGTCTGATGGGACCTAGCTCATAAATGAACTCCAAATCCAAATTTCTTAGACTGTATCGTCAACTGAACTTAATTAGTATCCTGCGCCATGCCTCCCTCAGTATTGCCTTGGACCACCTGTCCAAAATACTACCCCTCGTCAGAAGGAAAACTATAACTCTGACAACCTCCTTGTCGTCCAGGTCACTGTCTCCCGAATGAGGCTGTCGTTATCATATCCCTAGAACATCCACTTATGTTCTAAAACTGCTTCCGACTGTTTCTTCAGGATTGGATCAATGTCAACTTATTGCATCTAGTGCAAAAACAACATCTGGTGTGGTACTTGACATCTCATGATTGACTCAATTGCCTAAGCAAGTGATCTGCTAATCATGCACATCCCTCTCCCCTTTAGTCTGTAAGACACCTTTAGAGAGGGTGACTCCATCATCTGCAGGTACACTACCGTGCATGGAGTCGTCCATTCTAAATACTCTTAGAATGCTGTCTAAGTACCCAGATTGGGAAACTACCCAAATCAAGATCTAAAACCATAGATCTAGTAACTAGAATGTCTGAATATTATATCCAAGTCTCATGTGGAGAAACTACTGTGTGACAACCAAAGTATAACCGACCGTAGTATAGGAATATCACTTCCTACTCTGTGTATGTCATCCAAATACCAGGACATCACACCCTACTACCTTCTTAACAGATCCATCCCCTATTCTGATGAAGTCAAACCTATGACCGCTACATCTGAAATAGATGATCTATCTCCGCTACATCTGCTTTAGTCTATAAATAGACATAAGCTACCTGTCCACCAATGCTTCCGCTGCTCCCACTGACTACGACAACCCTCTGGCAAAGTCATATAGACGTACACTTCTAAAGCTAGTTTAGAACGACGCTATAGTCATCCTCCTGCCGGGTCTCATAATCTGGAACAACAGCAATGGCAAGTCTGGGTAAACAAGAACCTCCCTGTCACCGTCCTTAAGGCTACCGGAGTACCTCTCGGGTGTCTGAGGTTACCCACCACATCTGCGGAGTGGCCAATGGAATGTCTAACCAGATTGAATCTTTAGGTTCCTATCAAAATCTTCAGTAATCGTTTGTGGTTCTGGAATCACTTCCAGTTCTACCATACTCCCACTACTGTTTTCTGAAAAGATCCATTTTTATTAAAACTGTGGCGAGTCTAGAACAATATCACTATTGATCTTCCAAATGGTAGAAAGTCAACCCTCGTCATAGCCTGGGTCAACCCATAAACAGCCATTACAGAAACATGCCTTGAGTTATCCAGAGTCTGGTTTTAAGCATAGGCCGGACAACTCCCCGTACCTTAACATCGTTAAGATATGAACTGTTCTATATCCAATATAAAAATAGAGGCACTGATTTAATTGAACTAGATTCAAATCATGCAGCTGTCTCCAGTGCATGTCAACTAAATGGAAGGGCGGCCAGCATTACTCAACTTAGGAATGCCTCCAATTATGAGTAACCTGAAAGAGAAGCAAGTTCTCTTAATCATTACTATCACCTGAATACCGTACACAAGTATCTACATCTTTGATCTCCTTGAAGAATCCCGATACTTGCAACACCTGGTTCTCTACTTTATTCATATACCTATAACTTCTCAAAATTCGGACCCTGTGTTTTCACGAAACACCTGTCTAAAAACTAGAGAAGTCATAAGTAAACTGAATATAGTACGAGAACCAACCCCTCTGTCCTCATGGACACTGGACAATATACAATATTCTGTACAAGTCCCATGAGTCTAAAAACTCACTCCCTATGTGTTGTAGGTTGAAAACTGTACTTATGGTTAAGAAGAATTACACCGCTGTTTAATGCTCCTTACCTAACCATCAACTGATATAGGTAAATGTCATCGACATAATTTCAAAAAGGTATATCTCACTCTATAAAAATAGACGTACAGATATATTAATTTAAAATTGGTGCATTATAACGGATATTCAAAACCAAATATTCGTCGTCCGGCAAACAACCCAGGTGAATTCCTCAAATATCACTGATTACAACGAATCCCGATATAATGAGGATGATCACCCAATTCCCAATAACTTACTCCCACTCATCATCTGTAAAACCATACAGATGTGAGAATCATACCTGGTAAATACATGCCCTGGAGTAAGTATCTAATCGGGAAATCAGTTTTCCTTTAACAGTACACAGTGAAGCTGAAATATTGAAATGTTTCGTAGGGGTATCCTGGTATTCCTAGTAATGCCTCTTCCAGATTCACAACTGTAACCATATAAATCTCTGCCACCTCTCCAAATCCCTTCATATGTCTTTAGTCATTACCTTCTGTACACCCCTTTAGGCCAAATGATTTTCTTCCTTCCCTACCGTTCGGCACCAGCCTATGGTTTGGAAGAAGACTATCCAATAAGCATAATGGGTGTACTTTCCCAATCCTAAGAACACTCGCAATGCGAGAGAAGGTGAAGATAAAAGACACCTGAATAAACCTTATTCCTATTTCTCCTGAACCAGAATCCATCCCCGAACTGGAACAAGTTCCTTTCGAGTTCGTATATAACCATACGATGGAGTATCCAATAAACTGTGGATCTTCGTAGTGATACGGAGTGTCCTGGAGAAATACAAAGGTGAAGTGGGAGTGGTAATGAAATACTTGGTTTGGTCGTGAATAGCAGTCGCAATTTACTTTGCCCTCCTTCTAATCCCTTTCTTTGTCTTTACATAATACCTTCTGTGCACCATCGTTAGGCTAATTGGTTTTCTTCATTCCCTACCGGTCGGCACCTGCCTTTGTTTTGGAAGAAGACTATCCAATTTGCGTAATAGGTGTACTATCTCCTAAACCAAGGAGTACTCGCAACCTGGGAGAAGGTAAAAGGAAAAGACAACTGAATAGTCCTATTCGTTTTCTCCAGAACCGGAAACCATCCTCGAATAAATTCCTTCGAGTTCATATATAACCATACGATGGTTTTGTCCAATGGAAGTGGACGTTCGTAGTAATACGGGATGTCCTGGAGAAAAGGGTAAAAGTAGGAGTGGCAATGAGGTCTGCAACTCAGACAATCCAAAAGCCAGTGTTAAGAAGGTTCGGTTAATTTTGGTCTCTTAGTCATAGTCTAAGGTCGGGTTAATGGTCGCTGCCAAAGAGAGAGAGAAAAGAAACACTCAGCGTGCACTCTAACCTAGATCAGAATGGTTACCAATTTATCTAATCTGGAAACCTCCCACTGTACCGTCAAATTCTCCTCCAAACCTAAAAGAAGAATTAGTCGGGATGTCCCGAGGAGTAATGTAACGTTTTGAAAATCGTTTCGGTGAAATTTCGAAAAAAACGGTAAAATAAGGGGGTTTTCTGTAAAAAGTCAAAATGCGAATATCTTTATTATAAAATTAAATATACATATTCTAGCTATGTAATTGCTAGTATTTGGTGTTTATTGAGCCACTGGTGAAATTTCAAATTTTCTGAAAATTTTTCCCAAATTAATTATTTAAATATTATTTTAAGCCGTCACTAATATATTTAATTAGGGAAAATTACAAATTGGAATGAGTTGAAACAAATTTTGTGCATCATAAAACATTAAAAAATATTTTATCATGTGGTTTTTGGAATGAAATCGTTTGCCAAAACGGTTTAGAAAATATCGAAAAAGGCTTTTTTCGGTGAAATTAGTGTTAATGGGAATTGGGGTAATACATTTATCTTTTTCCCTAACCCACACACCCACACCTCACCCTCTCTTCCCCTCCCTATGTGGCCGGCCCCACCATGACAGCCCTCCCCCTCTCCCTCTCTCCAATCACTTCTTTTGTCAAAAGAAAAGAAAAGAAAAGAGTAGAAATGATAGAATTAGAGTGGACTTTGACTAGAGTGGACTTTCCCCACCTCACTCTCTCTCCTCCCTCACCCAAACCCCCTCCATTTCTGGCCAAACCTGAACCCTTTCCAGCAACAGCCCCCTCCCCCTTTTCTCCTCTCATTTCTCTTCAAAAAATGCTTCAAAATTGCCTCAAAATCCATCAAAAAAATCCAAAAATCTAAATCCAACTCTTACCCATTTTAGCTTAGCCTAACAAGCATGGATTGTGGTGATAAGAGAGCATTTTGAGAGGCTAGATTTCATGATTGATCCATGATCATGAGGTATAATTTAAACCTTATTCATATATTGTTGTTTAATAGCTTCTATGTTAACAAATTTGATGTTTAATTGGGTTTTATTGCAACTTTAGGAAATTCAAGACTAGGGTTTGAATTTAATTAGGGTTTTTATCATTAGTTTATGGTTGTAATGAGGAGATTAACATGTAATTGTATGCAAAATCTAGGTTGGTTGCTACTTGCTAATTTGTTAAATTAAAATGGTGATAATTTTGCTAAATTGCTAACTAGGTTTTAAAAAATTATTTAAATATTGGGTTTAAAAATGTGATTAGGTTTTTCATGACTTCATTAACATTATAAAATATAGTTTAATACTTTAGTTCATGAAAATCCAAGCTAAATTGTTGTTTGTGCATTTTTGCTATAAAATTGTTAAATTTGGGTATATTGTAAACTAGAATTTTGGAATTTATGCAAATTTATGAGATTAAAATATGGAAATGGTTTTTATGACTTATTTAAGATGTTTAATAAGTATTATGGCCATTATATTTTTTTAAACATCAAGAGGTTGTATTAAAACTGGTAATTTGTGCTTGCTAGATTTTCGGAAAAATGGCTTTTAAAGTGAATTTGGGGTTTTTGTGAATTTTAAGCTATTTTATATTATAATTAGTGCTCGTGATTGTACAAATGAGTGTGGTTGGGATTTTCTCGATGGTTTGGCGTTTGTACGCCGACGTCGAGGGTTTTTGGGTTGATTTGTGAAAGCAACCATATGTTTAGACCTATGTGGGTTCGTGTGTCGTTTTGGTCATGAGTCGGATTATAATGCGATACGGTGCGTTATGATATGTAGGTACCCATATGGACTTCGAGACGACAAGCAAGCGCGTGGCGGCGTCGGCACCGGCGAGCGAGGACCAGGTGAGTAGATTTATATCTACGGGGAGAAGTCGGGTGGATGGCGTATAGCACCCCCGCAGTTCGTGGTGATGTATACGAATACGTATACACACATATATATATATTGTTTATATATTGTTTGAGTATATTGATGATAATATGGATATTTGGTGTTCTTGGATATTTAGTGTCGCGAAACCCTAGAGTAGTGGTCGCACCACACATGCACACACCAACCCATACTTGCATACTTTCTTCTTTCATTTGTGCTTATACGGGAATATATAGTTATGTGTTCATATGGGTATGGGACTATGTGTTCACATACGGATTTGAGGATGATACTTGGGTTTGAGATGAGTCGATGAGATTTGTATTGAGGTTGTGAATTCGGTGATATGGTAGGATTCGTATTTGAGATACGACATGACGTTGTAGTGGGTCCTTGACGTAGTGTTTCACACACGTCCATGCATACTTAGGCGGTATCAGTATTGTACTAGACGTAGATCAGTACCCCGATCATGATATTTGATAAAGAGGATACCAGGTGAATAGTATGATGAATGTGATATTGACCCGTACCCAGATTTGGGATGCTGTACGACAGATTTACGTACGAGCTATATTAATGATTGATCCGCACTCTTGACTTGGGATGCCTGATTATAGATATGGTATTGGATATGATATTATTGAGGCGGGATCACCGACTATACATATATAGGTATGTATATGTATCGACTCAGATGATAGGCGGTTTCCTTACCTGTAGTTCAGCTTGTTAGTTCAGCCGTATAGTTTAGTGTAGTTGTTAGATTAGATTAGACTCCTACCTATTTCAAAACTAGCGGATCGTGGGTATTTTAAAAGACAGGTCAAGGGATCTACGGCTATTTCAAAAAACGTATTCTTTCTTAAAAACCACCGTAGCCCCTATTTTAAAACCCCGCGATTCGTGTTATTTCAAATGGCACCATTGTTTAATATTTAGCTCCCGCTCATTTTGGTTGCTCGCTCCGCATCGCATACTCAAATTGTTATTCTATATTGCATTATTGACATTATGCTGTTAGGACACCAGCACAATTACCGATGATGCGTATGTACCACATACACTTACTTGCCGGCTCACACACATCTTCATCGGTAATTGCCATGTCACGTACACCTTAGAAAATATTATTGCTTAACTTAGATTGATAGCTAGTAGTTTGACATAATATTAGTGTACATACATTATATGCCAGCTTAGATATTGTAGTTATTACTTGTCGCTTCATGCATACTGTTATTCATTGTTATGCCGTATTTATGGATTCTCATGCTTATATTCATGGTTTTACATGCTATTGATGATTCGGATTTCCATGATATTTTCTGGATTTGGAGGAAAACCGCAAAACATATATAAACTGCTTTCTCTCTTTTTAAATAAAAATGCGGTTTTCCCATGATGTATGAGTCGTCCACCATGAGTTTGCTGATGGATTTCGAGACCCGATTCGAGGAGATGGATGAACCGTTTCGGGTACATGGTGGTCCCGGTAAGGTACCCCGGGACAAGAAGGTCGTGTTGCTGACGTTGAGCCTGGCAGGGGAACACTACCTACCGGTGATATTACCCGACGCGTCGGGTATCCGGAGGATACCGTCGTGGTCTTGAGATGGATGGTAGGGGCCGGTCTGGACTGACGGCGCCCTAGATATTGAGATTGAGACATTGAGATTTCGAGATATTGAGGTACTGAGATTTGATGATACAGGCCAGTCCGGATAGCCGGAGCCTGAGATTTTGAGACATTGAGATTTATGTTTTGTGTCGATGCTAGCCACTGTTGATGCTGATTTCATTTATGATACCTCATTTTAAAAATACAAAGGAAATCTCACTAAATTATGAAAACAGTTTCTTCATTTACATGTATTCTGTTTTCATGCATTCATACCTCATTCATATGATATATTACTAACTGAGGCACTGACACGAGCACTTGGTATTACCGTTGCTTAGAGGTATACCCTAGCCTTTGTTATAGGCTGCATGTTATATATATATTTGAGGATATATTATGATCATTGACCTAGGATTGCGTTATTTATGCGATTTCTATGCATAGATGTTTTTCTACTCACGAGTTGGCAACTCACCCCCGTTGTGCCACAGTTCTTGCAGGTTTCGCCGTACAGGTTTCATTACGGCTTTGCTGGCACTATTTCCATTTCCGGATGACTTGCTAGTACGTGGGTTTATTTGTATCGTACCCCTCATTACATCTTGTATATTATTATTCAGTTGTATCTAGAAGTTCCATCAACCAAACATGTATTTGTTTTTGAGATAGAGACCCGTGATGTTATTCTTTCGACCTTAGAGTCGCGCGTTATATTTCTGTGGATTTCTTGTGGTTTTGAGTTTCCTTTTGAGTTTTGATCCTCGCTGTTGGCGTTGTATATTATATTGCTTGTGTGGTTGTGACCGTCGAGTGACGAAGAGCTAGCTCCCGCTTGGGGATGCCTTTTTGTTGATTTCGTATACTATTCATGTTGTATCCCGTTTGGGGGGGGGTAGTATTTACAAAGGAGACTCTGCCGAAATTTTCGAGAAATATTTGATGTTTTTTTAATAAAAAAACCGCATAATTCGTCTTATGCTATTAAAACTACTTGTTTTAAATTGGTTTTCCTTCATTCCACTACCTTTTTTGGTTTGGATTTCTGGGTTTTCGGCTTACTTAGATTATGTACGCCTCGAGACGTTCGTAGTTTAAGTGCCGATCATATCCGTACTTTCGGGACGTGACAAAGTTGGTATCAGAGCGATAGGTTTTACCTTCGGAGCGTAGGATGACCCTTGGTTGATGGAATAGGTGACTAAAGTAGAGTGACGTACCGTAGGTATGTTCCGCGGCATATTTACGATACGCTACTCCACTTAAGAAGCCTTAGGATGTACATTTCTTTGCTCAGTATTATATTCATTCCGATCTAGCCTCATCAGTACCAGTTATGGTTTTGCTGCCACGATTACGGGCAGGGAGAGCTACAGCTAGAGTTGCGGTCAGCACGAGCTCGTCACGAACGAGGACTGACCAGGGCGAAATTCCGGCGACACACGATTGCGGAGATGTGTCTTTTTACTGTGTTTCCGCGCCACGAGCGTTTGGCGGATCGCCTTTATGAGGTTACTCGGATGTGCTGATCGACACTAGAGGATTGAGCCAATGATAGAGGCCAGCCAGATTTTGATGACCGTTGGTGTATTGCTTACTCATGATGATTGAGGCACTGTTCAGCGTGCAGACGAGTGAGCCAGTTGTTGCTGCGAGCGACAAGATATCGCCCCATATGTTGGAGCTATTGCAGTACAGTTTGTACTAAGAGATGATAGAAGGTCGCTAGTCACCCGAGGATGAATGACTAAGACATGTGGTTCGTTCGCTTACCCGATGAGAGGTCATCAGATAGATTGATTCCAGCTAGAGACAACTTCACGCGGAGACGTTGGGAGTCGACAGAGACGATCGAATGTCAGAAACCTATTATTCCAAGTTTAAAGTATTCGGAAGGGTATGCAGGCAATTCTATAGACCCTCTAGAAGAATGAAACCCTAACTCGACTTAATGACCGTGTGAAAGCCTTTGAACCTTCGGGTTTGCGGCAGTTCTACGGCGCCATTAGTGAGGCTTGGGTTTGCCCTTCTACGGCTGTACCACCGATGCTGTGGTATGTACTCGATACTATTAAATTGTTCCCAAGATGTTGAGCTCCTGGGGGATTATGAGGTTTTGACGACTCGATCGGATGGCTCGACTTAATTCGGATGCTAGGTGGTGAGATGCATTTCTTGAGAGACTCCCGATACGAGGATAGCCGTTGGAGCTCAGTCCATGCAGTCGCGACGAGACGAGTCCAAAGCAGACGACATTAGAGAAAAGTGAAGTAAGAGGTTCGTACCAGATCTAGATGAGATGACGTTCCACTCCGCCGACATCAGAGATGCGATGCGCATGCCGAGGCATGGTACTTGGATTTACCTTCCAGAAGGAGTCGCGATGAGTATGCAGTCGTTCCAGAGCAAGATGCAGATATAGGAAAGGACGATGACTTCCGGACAGTTGGCAGAGACGAGACATGGAAGAGACCGTGAGCAGGATTCCTTCCAGGACACTGCTGCAATGATACTTGCACCCAGGATCAGATGTGTCACGTATATTCAGAGAGCCAGAGGCCGATGCCAGTGATATGCTGTCTTACGAGTGGTCGCGATGATTGACCGAGAGATGACCAGAGAAGTGCCAGAACGGGATCATCCCCGTTAGCACACCTGACAGGGCCGATGAGCCGATGGACCGAGAGATTGGTAATTCACAGTGAAGACCTTGACCCAGGAGTGGTCATTGTTATGCACACCAGCAGGCCAGAGTTCATGATCATCGACGAGACGTCCCACTAGTGACCGCGACAGTTGGCCCGAGATTCTTAGAGGATGCGCTTGAGCGGTACTATTCCGCCATTATTGATTTCGATGTTTTAGGTGATTTATTCGCATGATTTGATTTTGATGATTGAGGATTTACGATCTTTGCACAGTTTTGCACTTTATATCGTTTTCGTGCTTTGGTTTCACATGTTTGTGATTTTACGGTTTTAGACATTTGAGTTGATTTTTTGTGTATGCACGCACACGATTTGGTTCCTGCACTCTTTACAGTTTATATATGCTTGCAGTGCAGTGATACGCCTTTTGTGCACTTAGATGCACTGGACTTCGATTTCGATTGTGATACTCGATATTTGTTTTGTGCACCTTGTGCACCTGATTTGATTTTGCGCATGTTCGGCGCTTGATATTGGATTTCATGATTTCGTGCATGATGGATGCCCCTGGTTTTGGGTTTTCGCGCATGTTGAGCGCATGTCTTGAGATGCGATTTTGGTGCACACCAGATGCACTAAATCGAGATTTTTTCGTGCATGTCAGATGCACCTGATTTTGCTGTCAGGCACACACGTTACCTACGACAGATGCTTTGTGCACACCCGATGCAGTTAGATCTTGTTTCTGTGCACTTGTATGGTACGTATATGGATTTTGATTGTCGTGCGCACCAGACGCACGTAGTATTCATACGCGTATTTTGGGATTGATTTCTTATAGAGCAGTACGTTTTTTTATATGATAATTGCGATGTGTTTTCGTACTAAGCAGGACTAGTCAGAGGACAGTACCTGAATGTATTTTGCATGTATTGATAGCTATTGAAGGGAATTCCAAAAAGCGAGCTATAGTCTCAGTATTTACTTACGTGTCTGATATGACGCGAAACGTTTAAAATAAGGAAAACCCTTCTAAATTGTTTCCCAAAACGGCGGAACGTACATTTCAAACAAAGTTATATATGTATATAGTTATTTTCTTATGATAGACGTCCGCCACTGTGCAGTGTTATGTGCATTGCACAACAACTTAAAGGATTTGGCATGCATTTCCTCCTGATATTTGCATGTATAGTTCCGATTTATAGCATATCGGTCTTGCTTGAGATTTGGCATTCGTGTCTTCACCTTGACTCCGATGATTGCGGGATGCATGACGGAGTTTTGATTTCGAGTTATCTACTCATTACTCATGCGCATGCATTGCGCTATGATGTGTTTATGTATTTATGATTTCGGAGCCCCGGCGATTTGATGGTCTTGGCTGAAATATTTTAGTATTTGTGGGGAGTTTTAATTTAAATTCGGGGACCGAATTTCTTTAAGGGGGGAAGACTGTAACGTTTTGAAAATCGTTTCGGTGAAATTTCGAAAAAACGGTAAAATAAGGGTTTTTTTTGTAAAAAGTCAAAATGCGAATATCTTTATTATAAAATTAAATATACATATTCTAGCTATGTAATTGCTAGTATTTGGTGTTTATTGAGCCACTGGTTAAATTTCAAATTTTCTGAAAATTTTTCCGAAATTAATTATTTTAATATTATTTTAAGCCGTCACTAATACATTTAATTAGGGAAAATTACAAATTGGAATGAGTTGAAACAAATTTTGTGCATCATAAAACATTAAACAAAATTTTATCATGTGGATTTTGGAATGAAATCGTTTGCCAAAACGGTTTAGAAAATATCGAAGAAAAAGGCATTTTTCGGTGAAATTAGTGTTAATGGGAATTAGGGTAATACATTTATCTTTTTCCCTAACCCACACACCCACACCTCACCCTCTCTTCCCCTCCACATGTGGCCGGCCCCACCATGACAGCCCTCCCCCTCTCCCTCTCTCCAATCACTTCTTTTGTCAAAAGAAAAGAAAAGAAAAGAGTAGAAATGATAGAATTAGAGTGGACTTTGACTAGAGTGGACTTTCCCCATCTCACTCTCTCTCCTCCCTCACCCAAACCCCCTCCATTTCTGGCCAAACCTGAACCCTTTCCAGCAACAGCCCCCTCCCCCTTTTCTCCTCTCATTTCTCTTCAAAAAATGCTTCAAAATTGCCTCAAAATCCATCAAAAAAATCCCAAAATCTAAATCCAACTCTTACCCATTTTAGCTTAACCTAACAAGCATGGATTGTGGTGATAAGAGAGCATTTTGAGAGGCTAGATTTCATGATTGATCCATGATCATGAGGTATAATTTAAACCTTATTCATATATTGTTGTTTAATTGCTTCTATGTTAACAAATTTGATGTTTAATTGGGTTTTATTGCAACTTTAGGAAATTCAAGACTAGGGTTTGAATTTAATTAGGGTTTTTATCATTAGTTTATGGTTGTAATGAGGAGATTAACATGTAATTGTATGCAAAATCTAGGTTGGTTGCTACTTGCTAATTTGTTAAATTAAAATGGTGATAATTTTGCTAAATTGCTAACTAGGTTTTAAAAAATTGTTTAAATATTGGGTTTTAAAATGTGATTAGGTTTTTCATGACTTCATTAACATTATAAAATAGAGTTTAATACTTTAGTTCATGAAAATCCAAGCTAAATTGTTGTTTGTGCATTTTTGCTATAAAATTGTTAAATTTGGGTATATTGTAAACTAGAATTTTGGAATTTATGCAAATTTATGAGATTAAATTATGGAAATGGTTTTTATGACTTATTTAAGATGTTTAATAAGTATTATGGCCATTATATTTTTTTAAACATCAAGATGTTGTATTAAAACGGGTAATTTGTGCTTGCTAGATTTTCGGAAAAATGGCTTTTAAAGTGAATTTGGGGTTTTTGTGAATTTTAAGCTATTTTATATTATAATTAGTGCTCGTGATTGTACAAATGAGTGTGGTTGGGTTTTTCTCGATGGTTTGGCGTTTGCACGCCGACGTCGAGGGTTTTTGGGTTGATTTGTGAAAGCAACCATATGTTTAGACCTATGTGGGTTCGTGTGTCGTTTTGGTCATGAGTCGGATTATAATGCGATACGGTGCGTTATGATATGTAGGTACCCATGTGGACTTCGAAACGATAAGCAAACGCGTGGCGACGTCGGCACCGGCGAGCGAGGACCAGGTGAGTAGATTTATATCTACGGGGAGAAGTCGGGTGGATGGCGTATAGCACCCCCGCAGTTCGTGGTGATGTATACGAATACGTATACACACATATATATATTGTTTATATATTGTTTGAGTATATTGATGATAATATGGATATTTGGTGTTCTTGGATATTTAGTGTCGCGAAACCCTAGAGTAGTGGTCGCACCACATATGCACACACCAACCCATACTTGCATACTTTCTTCTTTCATTTGTGCTTATACGGGAATATATAGTTATGTGTTCATATGGGTATGGGACTATGTGTTCACATACGGATTTGAGGATGATACTTGGGTTTGAGATGAGTCGATGAGATTTGTATTGAGGTTGTGAATTCGGTGATATGGTAGGATTCGTATTTGAGATACGACATGACGTTGTAGCGGGTCCTTGACGTAGTGTTTCACACACGTCCATGCATACTTAGGCGGTATCAGTATTGTACTAGACGTAGATCAGTACCCCGATCATGATATTTGATAAAGAGGATACCAGGTGAATAGTATGATGAATGTGATATTGACCCGTACCCAGATTTGGGATGCCGTACGACGGATTTACGTACGAGCTATATTGATGATTGATCCGCACTCTTGACTTGGGATGCCTGATTATAGATATGGTATTGGATATGATATTATTGAGGCGGGATCACCGACTATACATATATAGGTATGTATATGTATCGACTCAGATGATAGGCGGTTTCCTTACCTGTAGTTCAGCTTGTTAGTTCAGCCGTATAGTTTAGTGTAGTTGTTAGATTAGATTAGACTCCTACATATTTCAAAACTAGCGGATCGTGGGTATTTTAAAAGACAGGTCAAGGGATCTACGGATATTTCAAAAAACGTATCCTTTCTTAAAAACCACCGTAGCCCCTATTTTCAAAACCCCACGATTCGTGTTATTTCAAATGGCACCGTTGTTTAATATTTAGCTCACGCTCATTTTGGTTGCTCGCTCCGCATCGCATACTTACATTGTTATTCCATATTGCATTGTTGACATTATGCTGTTAGGACACCAGCACCATTACCGATGATGCATATGTACTACATACACTTACTTGCCGGCTCACACACATCTTCATCGGTAATTGCTATGTCACGTACACCTTAGAAAATATTATTGCTTAACTTAGATTGATAGCTAGTAGTTTGACATAATTTTAGTGTACATACATTATATGCCAGCTTAGATATTGCAGTTATTACTTGTCGCTTCATGCATACTGTTATTCATTGTTATGCCGTATTCATGGATTCTCATGCTTATATTCATGGTTTTACATGCTATTGATGATTCGGATTTCCATGATATTTTCTGGATTTGGAGGAAAACCGCAAAACATATATAAACTGCTTTCTCTCTTTTTAAATAAAAATGCGATTTTCCCATGATGTATGAGTCGTCCACCATGAGTTTGCTGATGGATTTCGAGACCCGATTCGAGGAGATGGATGAACCGTTTCGGGTACATGGTGTGCCCGGTAAGGTACCCCGGGGCAAGAAGGTCGTGTTGCTGACGTTGAGCTTGGTAGGGGAGCACTACCTACCGGTGATATTACCCGACGCGTCGGATATCCGGAGGATACCGTCGTGGTCTTGAGATGGATGGTAGGGGCCGGTCTGGACTGACGGCGCCCTAGATATTGAGATTGAGACATTGAGATTTCGAGATATTGAGGTACTGAGATTTGATGATAAAGGCCGGTCCGGATAGCCGGAGCCTGAGATTTTGAGATATTGAGATTTATGTTTTGTGTCGATGCTAGCCACTGTTGATGCTGATTTCATTTATGATACCTCATTTTAAAAATACAAAGGAAATCTCACTAAATTATGAACACAGTTTCTTCATTTACATGTATTCCATTTTCATGCATTCATACCTCATTCATATGATATATTGCTACCTGAGGCACTGACACGAGCACTTGGTATTACCGTTGCTTAGAGGTATACCCTAGCCTTTGTTATAGGCTGCATGTTATATATATATTTGAGGATATATTATGATCATTGATCTAGGATTGCGTTATTTATGCGATTTCTGTGCATAGATGTTTTTCTACTCACAAGTTGGCAACTCACCCCCGTTGTGCCACAGTTCTTGCAGGTTTCGCCGTACAGGTTTCATTACGGCTTTGCTGGCACTATTTCCATTTCCGGGTGACTTGCTAGTAGGTGGGTTTATTTGTATCGTACCCCTCATTATATCTTGTATATTATTATTCAGTTGTATCTAGAAGTTCCATCAACCAAACATGTATTTATTTTTGAGATAGAGACCAGTGATGTTATTCTTTCGACCTTAGAGTCGCGCGTTATATTTCTGTGGATTTCTTGTGGTTTTGAGTTTCCTTTTGAGTTTTGATCCTCGCTGTTGGCGTTGTATATTATATTGCTTGTGTGGTTGTGACCGTCGAGTGACGAAGAGCTAGCTCCCGCTTGGGGATGCCTTTTTATTGATTTCGTATACTATTCATGTTGTATCCCGTTTGGGGGGGCAGTATTTATAAAGGAGACTCTGCCGAAATTTTCGAGAAATATTTGATGTTTTTTTTATAAAAAAAACCGCATAATTCGTCTTATGCTATTAAAACTACTTGTTTTAAATTGGTTTTCCTTCACTCTACTACCTTTCATGGTTTGGATTTCTAGGTTTTCGGCTTACTTAGATTACGTACGCCTCGAGACGTTCGTAGTTTAAGTGCCGGTCATTTTCCGTACTTTCGGGACGTGACAAGTAAACCAACTCATCAGTGGAAATCGGGATCCAACTATCACCGCATGATAACGTGACGGAATCCGCTCATGCTATCATACTCCAGAATGTATGCGCATATCTGGCAAGTTTCAGTTTCTTTTGAAACTCCTGATGCGATTTTTACCCCATGCTCTTATGACCTTGACTTTGGCCAACATATCATAAGTCACAAGTCAAGTTCTACCCGTCATTCTCCAGGTTAATTTGAGCCCACCCGTACATACCCTTGACTTTGGCCAAAATAGTAGTACGACTGCCCCAAACCAACGCATCTATCTATGCTGCATATGAATACCCAATAGCTACCAATCACTGTGCCTTGACTTTGGCCAACATACACAGCTTGAATACTATTGACCACCCATATGAAACGACGGAGGGCTACGAATGGTTTCTGGCGAAAACCTTTAACATAATGAACATGATATCATTGAAGGAATGGATAGCTTTAAAAAATATAGTGACGAAAACCTTTGCTAAAGAGGTCACTCCCGGTGAAGAGATCTCGGCTCTTTCCTCGTAGAATGAGGTGCAGGATATTCCAACTGAATACCACGATGCAAAGCAAAAGTAATCGGCTATAGTGAAGTTATTGCCCTGACGCAAACTTCTGTCCAAGGGGTCACTCCTGGTAAAGGGATCTCGGCCCTTGCCTCGTCGACTGAGGAGCAGGATATTCCAACTGTGCAAAACAAAAGTGAACGTTCTTGCAATAAAAACTTTTTGAAAAATGTTCCAACAACATCAAATTAGGTTTGTTTAACTTGCATTGATCTGAATCAACGCAGTCCCATCAATTGATCACACCAATAAAGAACGAAAATAATAACGTACGTATATGCCATCCGCATTCGCCACTGGGTCCCGTCATTACCCGTTAGGTTAGCTAACTAACGACAGAGCGGGGATTGGACTAGCGCGGATGCAAAACATATACAACATCTACTAGTATATATAAATCAATATATAATATTTCGCTCAAGGCGTAATAAAATGCAACATCACAGAAATGTACAGCATCACAGAACAATACAGATATCTGGGATCCCCGGGTTTCACAGAGCCGCTACTGAAACCCGACGTTCCCCTGGTCGTGTGGATAGCCTGTGCAATGAAATCCTAGACCCCTACGGGCGCGGCTAGTTACCCGCCAAAACCTGAAGCGAGGCAGCCCCCTTCAGCAACGTGAATGGACTACCCAGCACTTCACGGAATCCGGTAACTTGGGCACCCCTCCTGGGTCAACCTGTACCCCCTACGAGTGCGGCGAATAGCCCGCCAATTCTAGAGTGAAGCCCCCTCCGTCTCAATGCCATGAGATGCGGGCTTGTTGCCTTCTAGAATCTGGCTATCCGTGCACCCCTCCGCGGGGCAATCCTAGTACAGAAAGTAAAATATACATACAACGGGTACATCGACCGCAACCTGGTCGTGCCCCAAAAGAATAATATACAAACAGGCAGTGACGGCAGTCCACATGTCGGACGCTTGCCCCGCAATATCAAATGTACATAATACAACAAAAACTGTACTAGCATTGCATCCAGGCTATCCCCCACGACCAATCCACAACATCACAGCACAACACAGAACATCAACGTGAATGTCACGTTCGCAAATCCGTCTAACCGGGCTATAGCAGTCAGACAGGATTTACCGATCAAGTGACATTCACGGTCGCAGATATAATGTAAATACTGTGAACTAATGTGTTAAAAATTTTCGATCGATCAAATTTACCTAAGTGGGCCCCCAAGCACTACTGTAGCACTTAAAGAAATTCTGGGCCTAAAAAGAATATTCCAAAACCCTTATTTTCAAGTCTAAGGCCCTCTGGAAAATTTTGGCAGAGTAAGGAGTCCAAGTGGCGGTGGAACAGCGACCCAAGCATGGGTTTGGCCGCGGTTTCGCGGCCGAATAGTAAGAACATGTTACCAAATTTTCCCAGATCTCTTAGAATCCTCTGCACATGTTTCTGAAACAACTTGAAAAATTTTTCGAGCTAAAAAATTTTTGACAAAAACCTGATGCATTGAAAACACGGATTTTGGAATTTTGTTCGATCGAAGATGTAAACACATTAGACAAAGCTAGACTAGGTTAATGGCGAGTCTCTGATACCACTGTAAGTGCACGGCGGCGCCCCGGCCGTCAATCCGACGCCGGAATGCGGAAGCGATGATTTACTTTAAATTTTCGAACCGGCACCACCGCGCACTATAAACCCGGATTGTGCCATTAAACTAGTCCTAGCTAACTAAAAGATGGGAAGAGAGATATACCGAGCGTCCGTGTCCTTCGGTCTTCTCGCCGTCGTCCCGATCTCGCCGCGGAGTCTCCGGTCTCCACCTCGTCGCCGGAAGGGCACCACGTCGCCGGCTTCTTTTACGGGCTCCCACCTCTGGACCGAGGCAACTCGGGCACGAAGCTGGCGAGTCGACGTGCCCAAGGTTTGCTGTAGAATAGGTGTAGTGCTCTATATCTCATTTTGGGGTTTGAGGAAGTTGCCTTTTGTGGAGGAGAAGGAATGAACTTTTGGAGGAGGAGCTAAATGATTTTTGCAAAGCCAAAAGAACAATTTTTGCACTCCAAAAATTTGGGACAGCCCTCCCCCTTACTTGGCCGGCCATGGCATGAGAGAAAATGAATGAGGTTGGTTTTTGTGGCCAAATGAAAAAGTGTATATCAAAATCAAGAGAGAGAGAGGATTATCATTATCAAAAGAAATGATCACAAACAAAATTCACAATCCATCAACCAACACCCATCATCATCATCAACAATCATGACTCTAAAAGTCAAGCCATCATGAATAAGAAAGTCAAGCTATGATGACTAGAAGAAGTCAAATGGTGGAGGAATTATCATGAAGCAATAAAATGCAAAGGCCACCCTCCACAAATGCTAATTTGCACAAATGCAAATAAGCCCTCCTCCACCAATCTTCGGCCAATGAAAGATACAAAGAAAAATGGCCGAAACGGAAAGCAAACTGGCAACTCCAAAAAAAAACTGATCCCGTAATAAATTACAGGAAAACCCCGCTACTGTATATAAATACCCGCATTTGTATTCCGACTGAATACAAATGCAATGAGACAAAACTACACTGTCTAATAGTAGGATCCGGCTTAAACCAAAGCCGGCTAGTAAAATCCGTCCGATCACGATCTGTGCTATACCGCGCGTATTTGATCGAACCCTGCCATATCTCCATACGGCCTCTACAGCGTTTCGCCCGAAAACTTGAGCAACTGAATGTGGGGGACTCTAAAGACTCGTCAACACCTTGGTTGTGGATTTAACCACTAGCACATCAGAGGTATTAGCCTATACGTAACGGGCTACCTGGTATTGACCAAAAGGGACGTCGATGAGCGAACTCATCCTGACACCCTACTGAGCTTGTCAGTGACAATATCCGTACAGTTCGGTCCGTTCGTCTATGAGCATCGCATGGCGGGCCTAGGGGGTTGGTAAAAGTCAGACCCCCAAAAGCGGTACAAGTCGTGTCAGAGTGTAGCCCAGAACACCCTGAGATACTACTGGAATACCTTCCAGTAAATCTCCTGCCTTGGCCAAGGACTTCGTGTAATGGCTCTCCTAGACACAGCGCGACCTCACCCCCAATACCGGGAGAGACGAACCCCTGAAGATCCGCTCACTGCCTCCATGTGGCTCGGGACTGTACCCAACTAAAACCTGTTTGCACGTCTCCTTTGAGCGTGGTAGGGTAGTAATCAAAGTACAGTGGGAACTCACATGAGACAAATGATGATCCCCAGGTCGATGAACTAACCTGTACACATATCACCAGGGAACTGCTATCTGACGTCTGGTATAATCCCAACTAGCAGGTTCCCGGCGAGTCCTGTCCGGTGTACTCATAACCCAATGAGCACCTGTATACATCTTAGGTGAACCAACTGACACCAGTGGCTTGTGAGACCGGCCACCGCCCCTCGTCGGGGTCTCGACTGTATACACTAGTCTACTCTAGAGTATCGATGCCCTGTCTCGAAACTCCCACGACTAGGGACCTTTTAAGGATGTGCTTATAGACTATCAGCTCCCACGTATATGATCGCCCTCATACTGCTGGCAGTCAAGCAAGAATCCTAGGGGCTCTATCAATGTGTAATAGCGACCTGTCAGGTCACCTAAAGCAGTACACGATGATAAAGATAAACCAGATAGCATACTATCATCTTGAGTAAGACTGTCCTACCGGGATAGGTCCTCCCTCAATCATTGCAATCACGTGCCTGTGATCCAATAATTGACTCTTAGGGCACTATCTCCAACAGGAATATCATTTCCTATCAGAAGAATTTCGTCCACGTACAATACGAGGAATGTGACAGCTTTCCCTACAGCCTTCTTATAAACACAAGGTTCATCTGGATTTTTGATGAAATCAAACTCTTTGATGACATCATCGAAACAGATGTTCCAACTCCGTCATGCCTGCTTTAACCCATATATGGATTTAAGCAATTTACATGCTTTCCCGCTGCTCCCACTGTCAATGAAGCCCTCTGGCTGATCCATATAAACGCATTCTTCTAAATTTCCATTTAGAAATGCGGTTTTAACGTCCATCTGCCAGATTTCATAGACGTAGTGAGCAGCAATAGCAAGTAGGATCCGAATGGATTTAAGCATGGCTACGGGAGAAAAAGTCTCGTCATAGTCCAAACCTGGTCTTTGACGAAAACCCTTCGCCACAAGTCTTGCCTTATAGGTCTCCACCTGCCCATCTACACCAATCTTTCTTTTAAAGATCCATTTGCACCCCACAGGTTTTACCCCAGGGGGTACAACGTCCAAAGTCCATACTTTGTTGGTCTACATAGACTCCATTTCTGATCTCATGGCATCCAGCCACTTCACAGAGTCTCCACTCGTGATAGCTTGCTGAAAACTGGTAGGATCATCATCATCCATGATGCAGTCTTCTCCGTCACCATCAATGAGGAAACCGTAGTACCTCTCCGGTGGGCGAGAAGTCCTACCAGACCTACGGAGTGGCTGAGGTTCCTCAGTTTCTATTGCAACAGCCGGTTCAACCAAATCGTCATTTGTAGTTTGTGTCTCTAGAACCTCTTCTAGATCCACCACCTTGCTATCATCTTTATCTGTGAAAAACTTTTTTTCCAAGAATGTGGCATGTTGAGAAACAAACACCTTTTGTTCCTCTTTGTGGTAGAATAGATATCCATAAGAATTCTTTGGATATCCCACAAAGTTACACATGACTGACCGTGTCTCGAGTTTTTCCGGATTCTGCTTTTTAACATAGGCCGGGCAACCCCAAATCTTAATTCTCTTAAGAGATGGTCTCTTCCCATGCCATATTTCATATGGCGTGGTAGACACGGTTTTGGTTGGAACCCTGTTTAGTAGAAACGCTGCATTCTCCAATGCATACCCCCAAAACGAGACGGGTAACTCAGCGTCACCCATCATGGAACGAACCATATCTAATAGGGTCCGATTCCGTCATTCTGACACACCGTTGTGCTGTGGTGTGTAAGGTGGAGTGAGCTGAGAGAGAATCGCATTCTCTTTTAGGAAGTTTGCAAATTCTGTACTGAGATACTCACCACCTCGATCTGATCGAAGCATCTTGATACTCAAGCCGGTTTGTTTTTCTACTTCTAGTTTATATTCAATGAATTTCTCGAAAGCTTCGGACTTGTGCTTTAATAAAAATACATGACCAAATCTTGAGAAATCGTCAATGAATGTAATGAAGTATGAAAAACCGCCTCTAGCCTATGTAGACATTGGCCCACATACATCACTATGTATGAGGCCTAAAGGCTCAGTAGCTCTTTCTCCGTGTCCGGTAAACGGAGTTTTGGTCATTTTACCCTTGATACAAGACTGGCAAGTCGCATAAGATTTATATTCAAAAGAGTTTAAATATCCATCTTTGTGTAACTTGTTAAGTCTTGTTTCGTTAATATGACCAAGTCTACAGTGCCAAAGAAAAGCTTCATTTAATTCTGAAAGTTTTCTTTTATTAGTGTGTTGTATACTGAAAACTGTGTGTTGATTTAGGACATATATTCCGTTATTAAGCGTACCATACCCAACCAACATTTGATTCAGGTGAATGTTCATAACATTGTTCTGCAATACAAAATTATATCCTTCATTGTCTAACAAAGAAACGGATATTATATTACAAAGCATACTAGGTACAAAATAACATGGATTCAAAACCAAAATACATCCAGATGGCAACCCCAAGTGATACTCTCCCACTGCGACTGTATGTACATTGGAACCATTTCCAACGCGGAGAGTATGGTCACCTGTCTTCAAAACTTTGCTATTTCTCAGTCTCTGCATAGAATTGCAAATGTGAAAACCTGAACCGGTATCCAATACCCAGGAAGTA
The DNA here is from genome assembly GCA_030015575.1 of Agapanthus africanus. Classification (NCBI taxonomy): domain Eukaryota; kingdom Viridiplantae; phylum Streptophyta; class Magnoliopsida; order Asparagales; family Amaryllidaceae; genus Agapanthus; species Agapanthus africanus. Next base: position 245,969,852 of record CM057343.1, on the reverse strand, counting down.
GAGTTTATTGAAAAATAGTTTTCTGTCACAAACGCACCTGAAGCAGAAGCATCCCCATGCTTCTTCTTGAGATTTAAGTACTCCGTGCAGTTGCGCTTCCAATGTCCTGTCTTGCGGCAATGAAAACATTCGCCTTTCCCTGAGTCTCCAGCTTTGGACTTTTCCTTTCCCTTCACCTTTTTAACTCCACCCTTAGGATTGGTGGGCTTCTTCTTTTTCTTTCCCTTGGCCTTAACTTTCGGGCGAGAAGAGGAAGACTGTCCAACAGTCATAACTGGAGTTTTTGCTGATTTCATAGTGTTCTCTGCACTCCTTAACATATTAAGGAGCTCAGGGAGTTCCTTCTCCATGCCGTGCATGTTGAAGTTCACTATGAATTGAGCAAAGGTGGAGGGGAGGGACTGCAGAATAATATCCGTATATTGTTCATTGTCCATCCAAGGTCCTCAAGCTCTTCTATAAGAGCTATCATCTTCAGAACATGGTCTCCTACTTGTGTGCCAGGGGCCATTCGCATCTGAAACAATTTCTTCGATACTTCGTATCGTAATACGCGGGATTGCTCTCCATACAACTCCTTTGTATGGAGCAATATACCGTGATTGTCCATATCCTCGTGCTGCTTTTGATGTGTGTTATCCATCGATGCAAGCGTGAGGCATTTGGCCGTGGCACAGCCAGCGTCCCATGTCTTGCGGACTTCAATGTCCGCAACAGAGGATTTTGGACCTGGGATGGGCGGGGCTGAAGCCGTGAGGACATATGATACTTTATCATAAGTCAAGGCTATTTTCAGATTCCTCAGCCAGTCTTTATAATTGGTCCCATTCAGTTTGTTTTTATCTAGTACAAGCTTGAGTCCAGTCATGGGTATCTGCCATTAAGAGAGAGAAAAGAATACACTCAGCGAAAGCTCTTGCATAGATCAGATTGGTTATTATCTTGTCTAATCGATGTTTCCAACTGCTTTTATCGAGTTTTTCTTTCAAACCTTAAAAAGAAAAACTAGCCAGGATTAATTACAGTCTACAACTTCGCTAACCGTTCAGCCAGGCCAGTGTCGGTACTTGAGGGAGGTTTCCCGTGCTTTCGCACGGACCTAATTAAAGTAAACCTCGTTTTCCCAGAGGCGGAGCCCCGTTAACACCTTTCTAGACACCTAATTAGTTAGCTAATTGTAAACTGTAAAACTCTCCTAGGAGCAACTATTGCCCACAGTGGGATCGGGATCCGACCATCACATGGAAGGTATGCAATCTTATTGCAAATTTCAACTATTGAAATTCCCGATGTAGTTTTTACCCCTAGCACTCGTGACCTTGGCTAAGGTCAAAAAATCACGAGTACCAGTCAAGCTCAACTCGTCATTTCTTGATTAATTAGACCCGTTCACATGACCCTTGGCTAAGGTCAACAAAGTTATATGCCCGCCCCAATTAATCTGCATCAAACATTTGTAGGAAGACATCACTTAGCTACCGTACACTACGCCTTGGCTAAGGTCAACAAACGTAGCACGAATACTAAGTACTCTACTTCCTAAAATGACGGAGGGTTGCGGATGATTTTTAAGAAAATCTTTAACGCTTTGAACTTGATATCGTCGTAGAATCAAATGATTTTCAAAAGGAGTGGCTTAAGCTCCGCAGTTTTGAAATGTAGCTTTTTCATAAATAGCCGAGTGGTTTTTAAATCCGATTCTACAACATCTTTTTAGGTTTATTTTCTTTACATTAATCACATTAATGTAATGCCGTCATTTAAGTCCTTAAGCTAATCACAGAAAAGAAACGAAAATAACACGTACGCTTATGCCATCCGCATTCGCCGCAATGTTCCGTTATGCACCGTTAGGTTACTTAACTAACGGCATACTGGGACGGGACTAGCGCGGGTGTAAAACATAAGCAACGTCTACTATATATCATATATATAATATGTCATTCGTCTCAGATATCACAGAACACAGGCAGCAGAAACATAGATATAATGTGGGATATACTGGGATGTCCGTATTTAGTATTTAGCCAAAATAGAAAATATGGATTCCACAGTCGCGATGAATAGCCAAACCCACACCCTGGACCCCTACGAGAGCGGCAAGCGACCCTACCAATTCTGGTGTTTAGGAGACCCGGTCTCGACTCCTCGAGATGGCCTCCCACTGAACCCCAGAACCCGGTCACCTGTGCTCCCTTCCTTGGGTCCATCCTAATGCGGAAAAGTAAATAATATACAACACTGGTGGCATCAACCTCAACCCGAAAGTGCCCCAAATAAAAGAATATTACATTACATTTGAATTTACATGAATGAAAATATAAAACTCTCATCTCACATAAAACCCCCCGGCTATTCAATCGCGACAATCCTGCATATCATATCTCAGCAACACATAATATCTCATATCATCAACGTAAGTAAGTATGCATACACCGATTGTCGTCGACGTATAGCAATGACAATCGGCAATACCACTACATACTACACTTACGGTCACAGAAAAGAAAGTGTAAAACTGCAATATCTGGAATCCACATTCTCTTTAGACATCGTAAATGCGGAATATCATATACTTCGTATTTCGTGTCTAGTAATATGAATTCCACACATTGCATCACATTCCAGACAAAAAGACAGTATTAAAGTTTTCGAACGAACGATCAAATACCCAAGATTCCCTAAAGCTCAACACTTGAGCGGAGTTCAAAAACCCGGAGTGTGACACAGTAGTAGCGGTCCAGCCGTAGAAGGGTCAAGCCAACGCCTTACATGTGGCACGCCGTACTGCCGCAAACCCTATGGTTCAAAGGGAAGTTCAAGACGGTCACATAATCGAGTGGGTCCACCACAAAACTTGCACGTATCTCCAAAAGATTTAAACCCTGTGAAAAGTGAGAAAATGATACTCGTTCGAACACTTCAATACTTTCTAATTTACCCGGAAAAGCAACGAAATGAAAATTCCGATCGAATCGTCGAGTCCAAAACCATCTCCAGAATATACAGTACTAGATCCAGATTAAACATACCCAAAAATGTACAAAAGCAGGTAGGAGAGAAACCATGCAAAAATGAGCCAGTGAGTTTCCTATACGGCCGTAGAGCCGTGGCCTAAGCAAGCTTTTGCCGCGCTTCCACGGCGGAATACACTGTTCACTGCTTCGTTTTTCAGGGTTTTTCTTAGATTTTCCTGCTGTATCTTTTAAGTATTTTTAATTCTGAAAAACAATAGATTTTTAAAAATGTCCAGAGAAGGTCCCGAAACGTCGTATTTTGGTTCGATCGGAGTTTTTGCTTCGTAAAAGTGTCGCCTAATGTTCTAGATCGTCTCTGGCACCAATGTTAGGTTTACCTAGCACCCTATGAGAGGTTTGGAAGCATCACATGTCACAAATATCAAATTTTTATGGTGCTAAGTAAGCATACAAAGGATCTATCCTAGAAAATTAGGGTTTCATGATTTTACAAGTGACAAAGGCTAGGGTTTTGAGAGTACAACCTTTGTAGCTCTCTATGTTGGACTCCTTGGCCACTTGAGGGTTGGAGGAGGGTTCACTTGAAGTCTCCTAGTATCCACGACGATCCACCCGAAGCTCCTTCGTCCAAGCTATCGACTTCACTTTCCAAGAGAATGAAATGAAGCAAACACTCTAAACAAGTGGGCTACACTTGTGTAGAATGATGTTGTGGTTCTAATTCTCACTTCAAAATCTTATCTTGCTAAGTATTTTGCTCACTCCAAAGGTCTAGAGAGCAAAAGAGGAAGGAAGAAGAAGATGATGGCTATTCTTTTAACAAGAGTGAAAAAGATAACTCTTGAAAAGAAAATGAAAATATATGTATATATATTTTCTTCTTCTCATCTCAAACCATGGTTAGATGATAAAGATATTATTGTATTAGAGTTTTAAACCACCTAAGGAAAAATAACCAAGGGTTAATAAGTAGGTGAGCATGGTAAGATGAAGAAGAATGTAGAAACAATCCAAGAATTAACCCTTTTTCTTTTCCTTTTTGTTTTAGCACAAATACAATAATAATCCATATAAAAACCCATGGTGTGAGTCTTATATTGCCACCATTTTCTTTGTATAAGCAACCATAATAGATGATGTATGTATGTATGTATGTATGTATGCACATCCATATGTGCATGAATCTATAAAGAAAGCATACATGCATGCATACATCCATCATACTCAAGAAAAGATTTCAAGTGAGAAAACTAATGGTTAAATGATAAATCAACACTTGATTTATCAATCCGGCCATATCACATACGACCCCACCAAAAGCAAGCCGCCCGATCAATATATGATATCCTATACGCGTATTTTAATCGGGTCCATGCGCATATCGCATACGCGCACCACAACGTTTCGCCTGGACCAGGTAACTCCTTTGTGGGACTCTAAGATTCGTCAATACGCCGGAAGTGGGTGATGATCATATCAAGCACCCTCAAGCCGCAAGCGGTCAGCTAAACGTAACGGCCACCCGGGTATTGAGCGATCAGAAGAAAACAAGCGAACCTGCTACAACTCCCGTCGAGCCAACCAGCAACACTATCGTACAGTCCGGTCTCTTCGTCAGATATGCTGCATATCGAGCCTAGGGATGGTCACGTCGACCCCAATAACTCAATAAGTCGTGCCGGTGAATGGTCTATAACATATCGAGAAACTACTGATAACACTTATCAGTAAATCTCAGCAGCCCTGGCCAGGGACTTAATGATATAACCAGTCGGGCACAGCATAGCATCAACTCCCAATACCGGGAGAGACGAAACCCCTCCTATCGCTCATTGTCTTCGTGTGTCTCGGGACTGTACCCAACGGCCACCTGTTTGCACGACTCAGTAGAGCCTTGGTAGGGTGGCAATCAAAGTACAGTGGGAGAACACACAAGACTCTATGACGATCTCGGGTCTACAGACTAACCTGTACCAGTGTCACCTGAGAACTGCTATCCGACGATAGATATAATTCCATATAGGAGTTCTCGGTGACTCCGTCCAGTGTACCCAGTCACCACTGAGCACCCGTATATGATCTTGATGTCAAACATCGATGAATGTGGGAACATTCATCGCCCATCGTATGGGTCTAGTATCATATACGCTAGTCTACTCTGGTATATCAATGCCCCGTCTCGATATACCTACGACTAGGGACTTTCCAGGATATGCTTATAGGCTACAGATGTCCCACTAGTATGATCTCCATCATAATCACAGTAGTCAAGCCGATATCCTCAGGGCTTTATCAGCATGTATGAATGAATAAAAGCATGATCAAATCAACATGTCAGATAAAGAAGAACCAGATAGCATACTATCATGTCGACCAAGAATGTATACTGAATATATATACATGTACAAATACATCCACTATCATATAATGGCCTCTAGGGCATACATATATCCAACAGTTTCTTTAACACAAGCTCTCACTCACAAATGAAGTGAACACCCTAATCTAAATGGCTAGGATCGATTAGGATGATGAAGTAGGATTTTAGCTCTCATTTATTTTCTTAATGTCACTCATTTTCATCACTAAGCAAAAAGTTAGAAAGCTTTTACATCAAGGAAGAAGAAGAAGAAAAACCTAAACCTTTTGTGATGAATAATGAACAACTCAAGTGTGAGGTTAGAAATACAACCATGGTATATGTAACCCTTGTAGAGATTTAACCAAGCTTAAAAGGTTTGGTTGGGTCAAACAAATATCTATGCAAAATATCAACACAAATATCTTTGCACAAAACAAAACAAAAGCTTCTAGAAGGTTCTAGAAAAGATTAACCCAAATCAAACCCTAACCATGTTTAATCTCCACTAAACATGTTGTATTAATAACCCTAACATGTTACAATATTATATATCACATATACAATATTTATTGTAACAAAATAAAATAATACAATTAACATATATCGCATATATATCAATATATTACCCGAGTGAGAAAAAGAATCTTTTAGTGAGCTTATATCAGTTAATGTAATTTAATATATCAAATATATAATTATACATTAAATTATCGAATCAATAGTTGATCCGATAATCCGGCTATTTCATAAATAACCGACTAATATAATCTATATCAGTTCATCGAATCAGCACTTGATTCGATGACCCGGCTATATCACATATACTCGGCCGATATCTCATATCACGAGAATCTAGTACGGTATCACATACACGTATTGTTCTCGGTCCCGCACATATCATATATGTGCTCCTACTCCGTTTTGCCTGAGTCAAGAAACTTCTGTGTAGGACTCTAAAGAATCGTCAATACGCCGGCAGTAGGTGATGATCATATCAAACACCCACAAGCTGCAAGCGGTCAGCTAAATGTAACAGCCACCCAGGTATTGAGCGATCAGAAGATCAATAAGCAAGCTTGTACATTCTCCTGTGAATCCAATCAGTAACACTCCCGTACAGTCCGGTCTCTTCATCTGATATGTCGCATATCTCGCCTAGGGGTGGTAAACGTCAGACCCAAGTAGCTTGATAAGTCGTGTCGATATGAGGTCTATAACAGTTCGAGAAGCTACTGATAACACTTACCAGTAAATCTCAGCAACCCTGGCCAGGGATTTCCAGTTATAGCCAATCGAACACAGCGCAACATCAACTCCCTATACCGGGAGAGACGAAACCCCTCCTATCGCTCATTGCCTCCATGTGATTCGGGACTGTACCCAAAAGCCACCTTTTTGCACGCCCTCTTGGATGTGGTATGATGGAAATCAAAGCACTGTGGGAATCACACAAGACTCTATGACGATCTCAGGTCTACAGACTAACCTGTACCAGTGTCACCAGAGAACTGCCATCTGACGTGGTGTATAATGCCATCTGACATGGTGTATAATACCATCTGGGAGTTCTCGGCGAGTCCATCCAGTGTACCCAGTCTTTAGTGAGCACCAGTACACCATCCGTGATGTCAAACACCGATGGATATGGGATCATCCATCGCCCATCATATGGGTCAACATGCGTATACTCTAGTCTACTCTGGTGTATCGATGCCCTGTCTCGATACACCCTCGACTAGGAATAGTTATAGGATGTACTCGTCGACTACCGTGGCCCCACTAGTATGATCTCATCATAGTCCCAGTAGTCGAGTACATATCCTAAGGGCTTTATCAACATGTAACATAGAGACAATCAGAGTACATGTTAAGATAAAGAGCAACCAGATAGCGTACTATCATGTCGAGCAAGAAAGTCCTCCTTATATATGTCCAAGCATCCACTACAATATACATCGTATGTACAGTAATGGCCTCTAGGGCATACATATAACTAACACATACATTCCACAGACTATGATGTCTTTAAACCGGACTGTGGGGTCCTTAAACTCACGGACTACGATGTCCTTAACCTGGACAGTGGGGTCTTTATGCCCATGGACTATGATGTCCTTAACCTGGACTGCGGGGTCCCTTTAAACCCACGGACTACGATGTCCTTAACCCTGGACCACCATGTCCTTAAACTAGTAATGGACCACCATGTCCTTAAACTGGCAATGGACCGCAAAGTCCCTAAACTAAAACAATAGAGCCCAAATGCTCTTTTGTTGGATCTAAATGATCCTGTTAAGTTGATCTTAGTCTAAAATTAAACTAACGTGTCCTTAACAAACGTTGAGTCGATCTTAGTCTAAAATTAGACTAACGTATCCTTAACAAACGTTTAAGTTGATCTTAGTCTCAAACGAGACTAACGTATCCTTAAACCCAAACCAAAACCCAAATCTAAGATGATACGGATTTGGACTAATCCACGCCCTACGGGCGACAACATAAATTAGTCTCCGTATACAATCCACAGGCAACCACAAACAAAACAAACACCCACGACACGAAGTGACCATCTGGAGAAGGAGAAAGTTGTTACCGTGATGATCTTAGTCTCAAACGAGACTAACGTATCCTTAAACCCAAACCAAAACCCAAATCTAAGAAGATACATATTTGGACTAATCCACGCCCTACGGGCGACAACATAAATTAGTCTCCGTATACAATCCACAGGCAACCACAAACAAAACAAACACCCACGACACGAAGTGACCATCTGGAGAAGGAGAAAGTTGTTACCGTGATGCGGTAGCATAATTAACTGCAGGGGCTTGCGCCTGCAGGGAAGAGCGTCCCCACAATCAAAAACCCCTCAAATGAGGGGGAATCTGACGAAGTCTGCTACATTGCCCGCATCCGTTTAAACCTTCGATACACGGTGCCATAAATCAACTTGGCATCTTCGGAGAGGTGGACGGATAGCACCAATTAGCATCTGCCCCCAGATTCAGGCAAGACGTCCGTCGCGTCTTCCCGGTTTCCGGCGGTGAACACCTGCGTAGCCCTCCGTCATTTCAGATAAGTACTATTTAGTATTCGTGCTGCATTTGTTGACCATGTCAAGGCGTAGCGTGCGGTAGCTGATTAGTGCTTATCTGCCAGCATGTGATGCGATTAGGTTAAGGTAGTCGTGCGGACTTGTTGACCTTGTCAAGGGTCGTGCGGGTGGGTTTAATTCAATCAAGAAATGACGGATAGAACTTGACTAGCGCTTATGGTTTGTTGACCTTGTCAAGGTCATAAGTGGTTAGGGGTAAAAACATTATCGGGAATTTCAAGTGTTGAAATTTTCAATGAGATTGCATACGTTCTATATGATAATTGGTTCCCGATACCCACTGCGAGTAACAATTACTCCTGAGAGAGTTTTGCACTTTACAATTAGCTAATCCAGTAGGTGTTTAGAATGGTGTCAACGGGGTTATGCCACTAGGGAAATGAGGTTTATTTTTATTAGGTCCGTGCGAAAGCACGGGGAACCTGCCTCGGAGTACCGATACCTGCCTGGCCGAACGATTAGCGAACCTGTAGGGTGTAACTAATCCTGGATAAGAACCTTTTAGGGTTTGAAGGAAGATTTGATAAAAACAGCGGGAGCCATCCTGATTAGATAAAATAAGCAATCTAATCTTGCAAAGAGTGCACGCAAAGTGTTTATCCTTCTCTCTCTCTCGGTAGCGGCCAATGAAATGCCTTAATCAAGATAATAATATGGATGTATTGACTGAACCTACTTATTATACTGGGCTAGGTTCCGCTCTATCTTATGATTGTCATAAGTCTGAGTAAGGAATAGGGGAATATCCGGATTCCCAGGCCACCCAAATGAAGAATAAGCATGTTGATACATTGTCTTTGGGTGTATTCGTAACCAAGAACTGTTTCTCGGTTACCTCTATGTCCTGGGTATTGGATACCGGATAAGGATACCACACTTGTAATTTGATTATGGGCTATAGAAAGGTGGAGAACTGGGAAAGGGTGATAAGTCTCTAGTTGTAGAGACGGTGCAATTGTTGCCGCCAAAGCAGTTGGCAAATATCACCTAGTGTTACCAACTGGTAATACAATGATTCTGAGCGACTGTTATTTCATACCAATAATATTGTGAATATTTTCCTAAATCAAGTGTTGATTGGGTAAGGTATATTGTATAACAGTGTACACGTTATGAATCAAACTACAGTTCTAAACGTACAGAACACACACAAGAGAAACAGTTCAGAAATGAATGAAGTCTTCTTGTGGCATTGTAGACTGGGTCATATCGATGAAACAAGACTAGCTAAAGTTCTATAAGGATGCATATTTTAATCCATTCGAATTTACTTCTTATGAAACTTGCCAGTCATGTCTCAAAGACCAAGGTGACCAAATCTTCGTTTACCGGAAATGGAGAAAGTGCTACTGAACTCTTGGACAGATACATAGTGATGTATGCGGTCCTATGTCTACATATGCCAGGGATGGTTCTGCGTACTTTATTACATTCACCGATTTTCTCTCAAGATACGGACATGTGTTCTTGTTGAAACACAAATCTGAATCTTTTGAGAATGTCAAGGAATATAAGTATGAAGTTAAGAACCAGCTGGGTAAATGTATTCAAATCCTTCGATATGATCGGGGAGGAGAATACTTGAGCATGGAATTCCCAGACTATTTAAAAGAGAATGAGATTCTCTATCAGTTTACTCCTCCATATACACCACAGCACAACGGTATATCGGGGTGGAGGAATCGCACCCTATGAGATATGGTACGCTCTATATTAGTACTGCTGAGTTGCCTATTTCCTTTCAGGGACATGCACTTGAGAAGATGCATACCTATTGAATAAAGTTCCGATCAAATCCGTTGCCTACCACTCCATATGAGATATGGAATAGGAAGAGACAATCTCTTAAACGAGTTAAGATATGGGGTTGTCCGGCCTATGTTGAAAAACAAAATCCGGACAAGCTCGAGGCAAGGTCAATTCTGTGCAAGTTTATAGGATATCCCAAACATTCGTGAGGGTATATCTTCTACAACACCGAGAAACAAAAGATGTTTTGTTTCTCGACATGCTACCTTTTTAGAAAAGGAATTTCTTATGGACGATATTAGTGGTGGCGAGGTAGAACTGGAAGAAGTTCCAGCAAAGCAAACTATAACTGGCGATTTGTTGGAACCGGAAGATTCAATATTCCCTGACGAACCGAAGCCACTCCACAGATCTAGTAGGGTTCATCATCCACCTGAAAGATACTACGGTTTTCCCATAGATGGTGGGAGCGAAGATTGCATCATGGAGATGATGACCCAACTAGTTTCGAGCAGGCCATCACGAGCGAGGACTCTGTGAAATGGCTGGATGCTATGCAATCTGAGATGGAATCCATGTACACCAACAAAGTATTGACTTTGGATGTTGCTCCTGAAGGGGTAAAACCCATCAGGAGCAAGGGGATCTTTGAGAAAGATAATTTGGTGTAGATGGAAAAGTTGAGACTTTCAAAGCTAGACTTGTTGCTAAGCTTAAGTCCATTAGGATCCTACTTGCCATTGCTGCATACTATGACTACGATATCTGGAAGACTGCACGTCAAAACCGCTTTTCTAAATGGTGATTTAGAAGAGAGCGTGTATATGACACTTCCAGAGGGCTTCATAGACAGTGGGAGCAGCAGAAGCATGCGCAAGCTGCTTAAATCCATTTACGGGTTAAAGCAGGCATCGCGGAGATGGAACATCTGTTTTAATGAAGCCGTCAAAGAGTTTGACTTCATCAAAAAGGTAGATGAACCATGTATAAATAAGAAGGTTGTAGAGAGTATGGTTGTTTTCCTCGTATTGTACGTGGATAACATACTCTTGATAGGAAAGAGTGTTCCTATGCTACACTCGGTCAAGCTCCTCTTATCACAAAAGTTCTCCATGAAAGATCTAACTGATGCCTCCTATATCCTGAGGATATAGATCTATAGAGATAGATCTAAACGGATTTGGGATTGTCCCGATCCAGGTACATAGACACCATACTAAAGGAGTTTAGTATGGATGATTCTAAGCGTGGTAATGTACCCACTTTTTCAGGAATCACTCTCTCCAAAGAGATGTCTCTCGAGATTGATTTGCAGAGGGCTCACTTAAAAAGGATACCCTATGCTTTGGCAGACGGGTCAATCATGTATGCGATGTTATGTACCAGACCAGATGTAGCTTACTCACTAGGTGTAGTGAATTAGTATCGAAAAGATCTTTGGGAAAACCACTGGACAACTGAAGAACATTCTTAAGTGCATGAGAAGAACTAAAGAAATGTTCTTGGTGTATGGTAACGGTGAACTCCGGATGGAGTCCTTTACCGATTTGAGCTTCCAAAGTGATAAGGACGACTGAAAGTCAGTCTCGGGTTTTTTCTTCATCCTCAGTGGAGAGACGGTATATTGGAAGGGTTTCAAGCTATATACCGGAGCAGACTCGTTGATAGAGGCTAATTACATCGCTACCAATGATGCTGCCAAAGAGGTTGCCTGGATGAAAAAGTTCATAGGATGAACTTGGTTCCTACCTTTGGGCATCCGATACCTGTGTATTGTGATGACTATGGAGTTATGGCTTTGGCCTAGGAACCCCGGTCCCGTCAGCGATCCAGACATTAAACAGTATCACCTGATCAGGGAGATAGTTGATCTCCGGGAGATCGAGGTCAGGAGAGTTTACACAAAGGATAACACAGAGGATCCACTCACTGAGGCCATCCTCCAGATGCTATTCGAGAGACTTTTGGAATGTTGGGTATGAGATACTACAACAACTGTCCTTAGTGCAAGTGGGAGATTGTTAGGAATATGTATGCCCTAGAGGCCATTATTGTTGATATAGTGGATGCTTGGACATATATATAGAGGACTTTCTTTCTCAACATGATAGTATACTATCAGGTTACCTTTATCTTAACATGTAGACTGGTATTTATAGTGTCTGTCCCTTACATATTGATAAAGCCCTTAGGATATGTACTTGACTACCGGGACTATGATGAGATCATACTAGTGAGCCAGGGTAGTCCAAAAGTACACCTTTTAATCAGTTCCTAGTCGTGGGTATATCGAGACTAGGGCATCAATATTCCAGAGTAGACTAGTGTGTACGTTTCTTGTCCCTCAGAGGGCGATGGTTGATCCCACAACTATTGGTGTGTGACATCAAAGATTGTACACAGGTGCCCTATGGAGAATGGGTATACCGAACAGGACTCACCGGGGACTCCTTTGTGGTAGTTGTTAGTGTATATGCCCTAGAGGCCATTACTGTATCATACTAGTTTGTATATTACTTAATGGAAGCTTGGGATATTCACCTTGTATATACAATCTTGCTCAAAATAGTAGTATGCTACTTGGTTTGTTTCTACTTCAATGTGTACATGTGTTTATTTTATTATATCACCTATACGCATTAGTGGAGCCCTTAGGATCTTTGCTTGATTACCAGTGTTGTGATGGCAGTCACACTAGTGGGGGCTGGGTAATCTATAAGCACATCCTTATGCAGGTCCCTAGTCGCAGGACTATCGAGACAGGGCATCGATACTCCGGAGTAGACTAGCGTATGCCCTTCTCATCCCAGTGTGGGAGATGGTCTGTCCCACAGCCATCCGTACGTCGTACTGGAGATAGTATGCGGGTGCTCGTTGGGTTACGAGTACACTGGACAGGACTCGTCGAGAACTGACCGGTTGGTATTATACCTATCGTCAGTTATCAGTTCCCAGGTGACATGAGTACAGCTTAGTCCGCTGACTTGACACTGTCACTTCGTCTCGAGTGTGTTCCCACTGTACTTTGATTACTACCCTACCACGGCTCAAAGGAGTCATGCAAACAGGTAGTCTTTGGGTGCAGTCCCAAAGCACTTGGAGGCAGTGACGGTTAGACAGGATTCGTCTCTCCCGGTATTGGGGGTTGACATCGCGCTGTGTCTAGGAGAGCCATTACACGAGTAGTCCCTGGCCAGGGCAAGCGAGATATACTGGTAGGCTTCCAGTGTTATCTCAGGGTGTTTTGGGCTTCACTCCGACACGACTTGTACCGCTATTAAGGGACTGACGTTTACCACCCCCCTAGGCCCGCCATGCGATGTATCAGACGAACAGACCGGACTGTACGGAGACTGTCACATTCAGGCTCAGTAGGAGTTCAGATGGGTTTCACCTCATCAGTCTTCTTGTCGGCATCTACCTGGGGACCGTTACGCACAGCTAGTGCCGCTTGTGGTCTGTGGTTAAACCCACTGCCAGCATAGTGTCGAGTCTTTAGAGTCCCACACAGAAAGCTATTCGTCTTTAGGCAAAAGAGTAGAGCTCGCATGGTTTTGCGACAGGGTTCGGTCACATCCGTGCACTTGTGCACGTACAGTGTCCGGACAGTTAACACTAGCGGGCTTTGGTTTAAGCCAGATCCTAGTGTACGTTTTGGGATTGGTTTTATCTCGTTTGTATTCGTGTTCCTCGGAATGCGGATGCGGGTGTGTATGCATAGTTGACAGAGAGACAGAGGCAGAGTATTCTCATTGGGGTTGTTGACTGTTGACTGTTGACTTTTGCTTAACCCTAATGAGAATAAGATATATGATTAACATTAATATTAATTAAGTATTATAGTGACATGGTTGTTGAGGGGTTGACTTTGTTGACCGGTTGACTAGGTTGGACTAGTTGACCATCATCATGACAATGGCTATCATTCCATGGAAAAGACTTTTGCTTGCTTGTTTATTTATGCAAAATGAGTGCATGAAATGATATAGCCATTTTGACTTAAACCATTTACACAATACTTGATTACTATTTTTGTTATGATGGCTTTTGGATTATGAGAGGTGAGAATGAGAAGAGTATGGTTCATTCTATCATTTTGCTTTCTCTCTCTTGAGCTCTCTCATTCTCAAGCTCTCCCTCTTCCTCTTGCTCTCTCTACCTCAAGGCAAACCATTCTCATGTGTTGAGACTCATTGCCTTAGAGATAAAAAGACACCAAAACATTCCTCTACTCATTTTAGTTCACAAGTCCTAGAAAGCCAAGTGATCTAGTTTCTTCAAAGTTCGAAGAAGAAGCCAAAGGTAGAAGCTTTCGGGTGGATCCATCTTCGGCGCAAGGAGACGACGAGGTGAGGCCGATCCGTACACCGGAAGGAGTCGAAGACGAAGGAGTTCAAGAAAGGTATAGCCCCCTAACCGAGTAGGTAAACTCTTGTTAGGTTGTTAGTTAGTAGTTTAACAAAGATCCGGTTTTTGAGTCCATGTTACCGCCTCTAGAAAATTGTTTTTCATCAAATTCCGCATGCCCGAAAGTACGGGGAGAGGTATCATGGACTTACAGTGGTATCAGAGCCAAGTTAAACACTACCTAACATGTTAGCGTAGTAACTAGAAATTCGATCGGAGAAAAAGTCGCGAAATACACCCCGATATCAAGCTTGCTGTCGATTTTCAAAGTTCTGTAAAAATAATAAATCATGCTTTAAAAATCGACTCAGGGTTTTTATAGTCTACTGTAGAAAAACGGTCGAGAGATCCCACCAAACAACCGCGGAAACGCGGCAATAGCTTGCTGTTGCCGCGGTTCTGCGGCCGATTAAGCTCCTCTCTGGATCGTCTTTACTGCAGTTTGTTCTATAGGGTATTTTGGGAATTTTGGTATATGTTTTTTCAACCCAGATTTTCCAGAAAGAAAAAATTTGTTTTTGGGGCTTTAAAAACCGTATTTTGATCGAGTTTCTAAAGACTTAAGCTGACGGGTATTTCTGTGATGTGATATTTGTATTGAACGTCTGCTAATCGCTATATGTCGATTAGTGGGGGTTATACAAATCTGTGATCTGTAATGTTGCTGGAATGTGTATATGAATTCATTGGATTGTCGCGGGTGAATACCCGGGGGGTTGTGAGACGAGAGTTTTCTTTTCTTTCAATTCATGTAAATTTGTAAACTGATGTAATAATTATTTGTATGACCGCACAACCGGGTCGGGGTTGTAGCCGTCATTGTATAATTTCTTTTTACTGTTTTTGCTCCTAGGATAGACCCATGGAGGGGGTGCACAAACTACCGGGTATCCCGAAGTGCCGAGTGGCCTACTCACGGAGTTGAGGGAGGTTGCTTCGCTTCGGGTACTTGGCGGGTAGTTAGCCGCATCCGTAGGGGTCTTGGGTGGGGTATTGGCTATTCACCGCGACCGTGTAATCTGCTTTTCGTTACAGGCTCGTGCGAATTGCGGATTCCTAGTATATCCAATGTATTCATCTGTGATCTGAAATGGCTATCATTGCAATATATCTATATATGATATTATTTAGGCGTTGCTTATGTTTTACAGCCGCGCTAGCCCAGCCCCCGCTCTGTCATTAGTTAAGTAACCTAACGGGTAATGACGGGGCCCCGTGGCGAATGCGAATGGCATAAGCGTACGTCATATTTTGGTTGTTTTCTGCAATGGTAGGATTAAATAATGGGACGCATTAAAAGAACTAATGCAAGAATATCATGTTGCGCCACGGCAGCGCCCCGGCCGTCTATCCGAGGCCAAAATGCGGAATCAAAATTTTTCCTTACTTGGAAACCGGCGCTACCGCGGACAATGAAAACCCGGATCGTTAACCATTAACCTATACTAGCTAACAAGAGATGGGAAGAGAAGTATACCGAGTGATCCGAGTCCTCCGGTCTTCTCGTCATCGTCCCGATCTCCCGCGGAAAGTCTTGTCTCCACATCGTCGCCTCCTCACCGGAAGGGCACCACATCGCCTGCGTCTTTTACGGGCTCCCGCCTCAATACCGAGGCAACTCGGGCATGATGCCGGCAACTCGACATGCTCAAGATATGCTGTAGAATGTGTAGTGTAGAGGCTATGTCTCATTTGGGGTTTATGTTGCCTTGAAGGATGGAGGAAGAGGTAAAGAAAATTGGTGCTTTCAATTTTCTAGCAAGAAGAAGATGAGATGAAGAATTCCTCTCATAACCAAAATGAACTCCCTCTCTTCTAATGAGAATGGTGGAGGAATAAAAACCAAAACCAAATACAAGAGGAAGGTGAGTGTAGGAGAAAAAGAAAGGTGACCATATCCAAAGCATCATGATAACAATCTCACATCAACACCAATCAAAGATCAAATCCTTTCTCATCACTTCTAATCTCAAAAAGGCAAGCCATCATGAAAAGCAAAGATGCTTAATCTTTCATAATGCCATAAATACAAAGAACCCCTCCACAAATGGTTATTTGCAAACTTGCAAATAACCCCCCTCCATCGGGAAAGTCCGGCCGGGAAAGAACAAAGAAAAACCGGCCGGAACGGAATGCAAACTGGCAACTCCAGAAAACTGGTCCCGTAATAAATTACAGGAAAACCCCAATACTGTGCATACACACCCGCATCTGTATTCCGACCGGATACAAATGCAATGAGACAAAATCTACACTGTACTATACTAGGATCCGGCTTAAACCAAAGCCGGCTAGTAATATCCGTTCGATCCTGATCCGTGCAATACCGCACGTATCTGATCGAACCCTGCCATATATCCATACGGCCACTAGTACAAACCGTCCGATCCTGATCCGTGCAATACCGCACGTATCTGATCAGACCCTGCCATATCTCCATACGGCCTCTACAGCGTTTCGCCCGAAAGCTTGAGTAACTGTAAGTGTGGTGGACTCTAAAGACTCGTCAATACTATGGCTGTGGATTTAACCACTAGCACGTCAGAGGTATTAGCCAATACGTGACGGGCCACCAGCTATTGACCAAAAGGGACGTCGATGAGCGAACTCATCCTGACACCCTACTGAGCCTGTCAGTGACAATATCCGTACAGTCCGGTCCGTTCGTCTATGAGTATCGCATGTCGGGCCTAGGGGGTTGGTAAAAGTCAGACCCCCAAAAGCGGTACAAGTCGTGTCGGAGTGTAGCCCAGAACACCCTGAGATACTACTGGAATACCTACCAGTAAATCTCCTGCCTCGGCTGAGGGCTTTGTGTAATGGCTCTCCTAGACACAGCGCGACCTCACCCCCAATACCGGGAGAGACGAACCCCTGCAGATCCGCTCACTGCCTCCATGTGGCTCGGGACTGTACCCAACTAAAACCTGTTTGCACGACTCCTTTGAGCCGTGGTAGGGTAGTAATCAAAGCACAGTGGGAACTCACACGAGACAAATGACGATCTCAGGTCGATGAACTAACCTGTACACATGTCACCAGGGAACTGCTATCTGACATCTGGTATAAGACCAACTAGCAGGTTCCCGGCGAGTCCTGTCCGGTGTACTCATAACCCAATGAGCACCTGTATACATCTTAGGTGAACCAACTAACACCAGTGGCTTGTGAGACCGGCCACCGCCCCTCGTCGGGGTCTCGACTGTATACACTAGTCTACTAATGGAGTATCGATGCCCTGTCTCGAAACTCCTACGACTAGGGACTTTTTAAGGATGTGCTTATAGACTACCTGCTCCCACATATATGATCGCCATCATACTGCTGGTAGTCAAGCAAGAATCCTAAGGGCTCTATCAACGTGTAATAGCGACATGTCAGGTCACCTAAAGCAGTACACGATGATAAAGATGAACCAGATAGCATACTATCATCTCGAGTAAGACTGTCCTACCGGGATAGGTCCTCCCTCAATCATTGCAATCACGTGCCTGTGATCCAATAATTGACTCTGAGGGCACTATCTCCAACAATCTCCCACTTGCACTCAAGGCTAATTATTGCGATGTCGCATACTCACAGCCCGTGTGATACCAAACACCCAACTCCTCTACTAGTCAGTCTCACAAAGCTCGTTTGCGAAACTATTGCGTTCGAGGAATAGCCTCAGTGAGTGGATCCGCTGCGATGTTTCTTTCTATGTCTCTCTATATCTCAAGTTCGCAGAGAAAACCATCTCCCGAAATGAGCAATACCTGTCTTAGAATATGTCTGGATATCTGATGGGACCTAGCTCATAAATGAACTCCAAATCCAAACTTCTTAGACTGTATCGATAACTGAACTTAATCAGTATCCTGCGCCATGCCTCCCTCAGTATTTCCTTGGATCACCTGTCCAAAATACTGTCCCTCGTCAGAGGGAGAACTATAACTCTGACAACCTCCTTGTCGTCCATGTCACCTTGGAAGCCTGGAGTGATAACCGTCTCCTAAAGGAGGCAGCCGTTATCATATCCCTAGAACATTCACTTATGTTCTAAAACTGCTTCCGACTGTTCCTCCAGGATTGGATCAATATCAACTTATTGCATCTAGTGCAAGAACAACATCTGGTGTGGTACTTGACATGTCATGATTGACTCAATTGCCTAAGCAAGTGATCTGCCAATCATGCACATCCCTCTCTACTTTAGTCTATAAGACACCTTTAGAGAGGGTGACTCCATTACCTGCAGGTACACTACCATGCCAGGAGTCGTCCATTCTAAATACTCATAGAATGCTGTCAAAGTACCCAGATTGGGAAACCACCCAAATCTAGATCTAAAACCATAGATCTAGTAACCAGAATGTCTGATATAATATCCAAGTCCTGTGTGGAGAAACCACTGTGTGACAACCAAAGTATAACCGATCGTAGTATAGGAGTTTCCTTTCCTACTCTGTGTATGTCATCCAAATACCAGGACATCACACCCTACTACCTTCTTAACAGATCCATCCCTTATTCTGATGAAGTCAAACCTATGACTGTCATCAGAAATAGATGATCTATCTCCGCTATATCTGCTTTAGTCTATAAATAGACATAAGCCACCTGTCCACCAATGCTTCCGCTGCTCCCACTGACTACGACAACCCTCTGGCAGAGTCATATAGACGTACACTTCTAAAGCTAGTTTAGAACGACGCTACACTCATCCTCCTGCCGGGTCTCACAGTCTGGAACAACAGCAATGGCAAGTGTGGGTAAACAAGAACTTCCCTGTCACCGTCCTTGAGGCTACCGGAGTACCTCTCGGGTGCCTGAAGTTACCCACCTTATCTGCGGAGTGGCTAATGGAATGTCAAGCCAGATTGAATCTTTAGGTTCTTATGAAATCTTCAGTAATCGTTTGCGGTTCTGGAATCGCTTCTAGTTCTACCATACTCCCACTACTGTTTTCTGAAAAATCCATTTTTAATAAAACTGTGGCGAGTCTAGAACAATATTTCTATTGATCTGCCAGATGGTAGAAAGTCAACCCTCGTCATAGCCTGGGTCAACCCACAAACAGCCATTACAGAAACGTGCCTTGAGTTGTCCAGTGTCTGGTTTTAAGCATAAGCCGGACAACTCCCCATACCTTAACATCGTTAAGATATGAACTGTTCTATATCCAATATAGAAACAGAGGCACTGATTTAATTGAACCAGATTCAAATCATGCTGCTATCTCCAGTGCATGTAAACTAAATGGAAAGAGGCCGATCAGCGTTACTCAACTTAGGAATGCTTCCAATTATGAGTAACCTGAAAGAGAAGCAATTTCTCTTAATCATTACTATCAACTGAACACCATACACAAGTATCTACATCTTCGATCACTTTGAAGAATCCCGATACTTGCTACACCTGGTTCTCTACTCTATTCAAATACCTATAACTCCTCAAAACTTAGACCCTGTGTTCTTACGAAACACATGTCTAAGAACTAGAGAAGTTAAAAGTAAACAGAATATAGTATGAGGACCAACCCCTCTGTCCTAATGGACACTGGACAACATACAATACTCTGTATAAGTCCGTTGAGTCTAACAACTCTTTCACTGTGTGTCGTAGGTTGAAAACTGTACTTATGGTTAAGAAGAATTACACCGCTGTTTAATGCTCCTTACCTAACCATCCACTGATATAGGTAAATGTCATAGACATAATTTCAAAAGGTATATCTCACTCTATAAAAATAGACATACAGATATATCAATTTGAAATTTGTGCATAACAACGGATATTCAAAACCAAATATTTGCCGACCGGCAAACAACCCAGGTGGCTTCCTTAAATATCACCAATTACAACGAATCCCGATATAATGAGGATGGTCATCTAATTCCCAATAACTTACTCCCACTCATCATCTGTAAAACCATACAGATGTGAGAATCATACCTGGTAAATACATACCCTGGAGTAAGTATCTAATCGGGAAATCAGTTTTCCTTTAACAGTACACAGTTGAAACTGAAACATTGAAATGTTTCGGTGGGGTATTCCGCTATTCATAGTAATGCCTCTTTCATTATCCAGATTCACAACTATAACCGTATATCTCTTTGTCATCTGTCCAAATCCCTTTATATGTCTTTAGTCATTACCTTCTGTACACCCCTTTAGGCCAAATGGTTTTCTTCTTTCCCTACCGTTCGGCACCAGCCTATGGTTTGGAAGAAGACTATCCAAAAAGCATAAAGGGTGTACTGTCCTAATCCTAGGAGCACTCGCAACGCGAGAGAAGGTGAAGATAAAAGACACCTGAATGTACTTTATTCCTATTTCTCCTGAACTAGGATCCATCCCCGAACTGGAACAAGTTCCTTTCGAGTTCGTATATAGCCATACGATGGATTATCCAATAAACTGGGATCTTCGTAGTAATACGGAGTGTCCTGGAGAAATACAAAGGTGATTTAGGATTGGCGAAGAAATACTTGGTTTGGTCGTGAATATCAGTCGCAATTTACTTTGCCCTCCTACTAATCCCTTGCTTTGTCTTAACTTAATACCTTCTGCACACCATCGTTATGCTAATTGGTTTTCTTCATTCCCCACCATTCGGCACCAGCCGAAGGTTTGGAAGAAGACTATCCAATTTGCGTAATAGGTGTACTATCTCCTAAACCAAGGAGTACTCGTAATAAGAGAAGGTGAAAAGAAAAGACAACTGAATAATCCTATTCGTTTTCTCCAGAACTAGAAACCATCCTCGAAGTCCTTCGAGTTCGTATATAACCATACGATGGTTTTGTTCAATGGAAGTGGACGTTCGTAGTAATACGGGGTGTCCTGGAGAAAAGGGTAAAAGTAGGAGTGGCAATGAGGTTAGCGACTCTGACAATCCAAAAGCCAGTGTTAAGAAGGTTCGGTCAACTTGGTCACTGAGTCATAGTCTAGGGTCGGGTCAAAAGTCGCTGCCAAAGAGAGAGAGAAAAGAAACACTCAGCGTGCACTCTAACCTAGATCAGAATGGTTATCACTTTGTCTAATCTGGAAACCTCCCACTGTAACCTCAAATTCTTCCCCAAACCTGAAAGAAGAATTAGTCGGGATCACCCGAGGAGTAAACCAACTCATCAGTGGGAATCGGGATCCAACTATCATCGCATGATAACGTGACGGAATCCACTCACGTCACCACACTCCAGAAGGTATGCGCATATCTGGCAAGTTTCAGTTCTTTTGAAACTCCCGATGTGATTTTTACCCCTAGGACCCAAGTGACCTTGACTGAGCCAACATATCAAAGGATCCTAGTCAAGTTCAACCCGTCATTATCTTGATTGCATTAGACCCACCCGCACGAATCCTTGACTGAGCCAAAATGACCGCACGACTGTCCTAACCAATCTCATATCCATACAACAGAAAAGCACTACATAGCTACCGAACACTACGCCTCGGCTAAGCACGACATACGCAGCACGAATACTAAGTAATACTAATCTGAAATGACGGAGGGCTACGACTGGTTTTTGGCGAAAAACCTTTAACGTAATGAACTTGATATCGTTGAAGGAACTGCATAGCCTTTTATAAAAATATAGTGACGAAAACCTTTATTAAAGAGGTCACTCCCGGTGAAGGGATCTCGGCTCTTTCCCCGTAGAATGAGGTGCAGGATATTCCAACTGAATACCACGATGCAAAGCAAAAGTAATCGGCTATAGTGAAGTTAATGCCCTGACGCAAACTTCTGTCCAAGGGGTCACTCCCGGTGAAGGGATCTCGGCCCTTGCCTCGTCGACTGAGGAGCAGGATATTCCAAATGAATACCACGATGCAAAACAAAAGTGAACGTCCTTGCAATAACAGCTTTTTGAAAAATGTTCCAACAACATCAGAATAGGTTTGTTTAGCTTGCATTGATCTGAATCAACGCAGTCCCATCAATTGATCACACCACAAAGAACGAAAATATACTGACGTACGTATATGCCATCCGCATTCGCCACTGGGTCCCGTCATCACCCGTTAGGTTAGCTAACTAACGGCAGAGCGGGGACTGGACTAGCGCGGATGAAAAACATATACAACATCTACTAATATATATACCAATATATAGTATTTCGTTCAAGGCGTGAATAAAATGCAACATCACAGAAATGTACAGCATCACAGAACAATACAGATATCTGGAAGCCCCGGGTTTCACAGAGCCGCTGCTGAAACCCGACGTTCCCCTGGTCGTGTGGATAGCCTGTGCAATGAAAACCTAGACCCCTACGGGTGCGACAAGTCACCCGCCAAAACCTGAAGCGAGGCAGGCCCCTTCAGCACCGTGAATGGACCACCCAGCACTTCACGGAATCCGGTAACTTGGGCACCCCTCCTGGGTCAACCTGTACCCCCTACGAGTGCGGCGAATAGCCCGCCAATCCTGGAGTGAAGCCCCTTCCATCCCAATGCCACGAGATGCGGGCTTGTTGCCCTCCAGAACCCGGCTATCCGTGCACCCCTCCGCGGGGTAACCCTAGTACAGAAAGTAAAATATACATACAACGGGTACATCGACCGCAACCAGGTCGTGCCCCAAAAGAATAATACAAACAGGCAGTGACGGCAGTCCACATGTCGGACGCTCGCCCCGCAATATCAAATGTACATAATACAACCACAACTGTACTAGCATTGCATCCAGGCTATCCCCCACGACCGATCCGCAACAATACAGCATAAACACAGAACATCAACGTGAAAGTCACGTTCGCAAATCCGTCTAACCGGGCTATAGCAGTTAGACGGGATTTACCGATCAAGTGACATTCACGGTCGCAGATATAATGTAAATACTGTGAAATAATGTGTTTAAAATATCCGATCGATCAAACAATTAACAAGTGGGCCCCCAAGCAATACTGTAGCAGTCACAGAAAATCTAGGCCCAATTTTAATATTCCAAAACCCCTATTTTTAGCCCACAAGCCCACTGCCAAAAAATGATCACATGATCCCTCATACTTGCCGCGGATCCGCGGCCCCCAGAGTGGTAATGGCCGCGGTTCCGCGGTCGTACGGAGCGATCAAGCTTCCAAATTTTTGCAGTGATCTTAGGATTCTCTGTGCATCATTCTGCAATCACCTGAAAAAATTTTCGAGCCCGGAAAAAAACGACAGAAAACTGATGCATGCAAAAACGCGGTTTTTGGAATTTTGGTCGATCGGATAAGTAAAACACATTAGAACAAGCTAGACAAGGTTAATGGCGTGGCTCTAATACCATGTTGCGCCACGGCAGCGCCCCGGCCGTCTATCCGAGGCCAAAATGCGGAATCAAAATTTTTCCTTACTTGGAAACCGGCGCTACCGCGGACAATGAAAACCCGGATCGTTAACCATTAACCTATACTAGCTAACAAGAGATGGGAAGAGAAGTATACCGAGTGATCCGAGTCCTCCGGTCTTCTCGTCATCGTCCCGATCTCCCGCGGAAAGTCTTGTCTCCACATCGTCGCCTCCTCGCCGGAAGGGCACCACATCGCCTGCGTCTTTTACGGGCTCCCGCCTCAATACCGAGGCAACTCGGGCATGAAGCCGGCAACTCGACATGCTCAAGATATGATGTAGAATGTGTAGTGTAGAGGCTATGTTTCATTTGGGGTTTATGTTGCCTTGAAGGATGGAGGAAGAGGTAAAGAAAATTGGTGCTTTCAATTTTCTAGCAAGAAGAAGATGAGATGAAGAATTCCTCTCATAACCAAAATGAACTCCCTCTCTTCTAATGAGAATGGTGGAGGAATAAAAACCAAAACCAAATACAAGAGGAAGGTGAGTGTAGGAGAAAAAGAAAGGTGACCATATCCAAAGCATCATGATAACAATCTCACATCAACACCAATCAAAGATCAAATCCTTTCTCATCACTTCTAATCTCAAAAAGGCAAGCCATCATGAAAAGCAAAGATGCTTAATCTTTCATAATGCCACAAATACAAAGAACCCCTCCACAAATGGTTATTTGCAAACTTGCAAATAACCCCCCTCCATCGGGAAAGTCCGGCCGGGAAAGAACAAAGAAAAACCGGCCGGAACGGAATGCAAACTGGCAACTCCAGAAAACTGGTCCCGTAATAAATTACAGGAAAACCCCAATACTGTGCATACACACCCGCATCTGTATTCCGACCGGATACAAATGCAATGAGACAAAATCTACACTGTACTATACTAGGATCCGGCTTAAACCAAAGCCGGCTAGTAATATCCGTTCGATCCTGATCCGTGCAATACCGCACGTATCTGATCGAACCCTGCCATATATCCATACGGCCACTAGTACAAACCGTCCGATCCTGATCCGTGCAATACCGCACGTATCTGATCAGACCCTGCCATATCTCCATACGGCCTCTACAGCGTTTCGCCCGAAAGCTTGAGTAACTGTAAGTGTGGTGGACTCTAAAGACTCGTCAATACTATGGCTGTGGATTTAACCACTAGCACGTCAGAGGTATTAGCCAATACGTGACGGGCCACCAGCTATTGACCAAAAGGGACGTCGATGAGCGAACTCATCCTGACACCCTACTGAGCCTGTCAGTGACAATATCCGTACAGTCCGGTCCGTTCGTCTATGAGTATCGCATGTCGGGCCTAGGGGGTTGGTAAAAGTCAGACCCCCAAAAGCGGTACAAGTCGTGTCGGAGTGTAGCCCAGAACACCCTGAGATACTACTGGAATACCTACCAGTAAATCTCCTGCCTCGGCCGAGGGCTTTGTGTAATGGCTCTCCTAGACACAGCGCGACCTCACCCCCAATACCGGGAGAGACGAACCCCTGCAGATCCGCTCACTGCCTCCATGTGGCTCGGGACTGTACCCAACTAAAACCTGTTTGCACGACTCCTTTGAGCCGTGGTAGGGTAGTAATCAAAGCACAGTGGGAACTCACACGAGACAAATGACGATCTCAGGTCGATGAACTAACCTGTACACATGTCACCAGGGAACTGCTATCTGACATCTGGTATAAGACCAACTAGCAGGTTCCCGGCGAGTCCTGTCCGGTGTACTCATAACCCAATGAGCACCTGTATACATCTTAGGTGAACCAACTGACTCCAGTGGCTTGTGAGACCGGCCACCGCCCCTCGTCGGGGTCTCGACTGTATACACTAGTCTACTAATGGAGTATCGATGCCCTGTCTCGAAACTCCTACGACTAGGGACCTTTTAAGGATGTGCTTATAGACTACCAGCTCCCACGTATATGATCGCCATCATACTGCTGGTAGTCAAGCAAGAATTCTAGGGGCTCTATCAACATGTAATAGCGACATGTCAGGTCACCTAAAGCAGTACACGACGATAAAGATGAACCAGATAGCATACTATCATCTCGAGTAAGACTGTCCTACCGGGATAGGTCCTCCCTCAATCATTGCAATCACGTGCCTGTGATCCAATAATTGACTCTGAGGGCACTATCTCCAACAATCTCCCACTTGCACTCAAGGCTAATTATTGCGATGTCGCATACTCACAGCCCGTGTGATACCAAACACCCAACTCCTCTACTAGTCAGTCTCACAAAGCTCGTTTGCGAAACTATTGCGTTCGAGGAATAGCCTCAGTGAGTGGATCCGCTGCGATGTTTCTTTCTATGTCTCTCTATATCTCAAGTTCGCAGAGAAAACCATCTCCCGAAATGAGCAATACCTGTCTTAGAATATGTCTGGATATCTGATGGGACCTAGCTCATAAATGAACTCCTCAGAAGGGTAGGGAAGGAAGTTGAACTTTCATAACTCCTCAACATGCTGAGGAGCGCAGTGGGCACCCTACAGAAGGGTAGGGAAACATCCACTTTGTTTGTAGGAGGATCTTCTTCTTCTAGGTCCAAAGCGAAAGCCAAGGGAAAGAAGAAGAAAGCCCCCGCCAAACCAAGAGGCGGTGTTAGTAAAGTGGATACGAAGGGAAAGGCAAAAGCAACAAAGAAAGTGGGGAAGCTTGTGGATAAAGAAGAATGCTTCTATTGTCATAAGAAGGGACACTGGAAGAATGATTGCAAGGCTTGGAAAGCCAGAACACAGGAACTGAAGCAGGTTGCGGCTTCAGCTTCAGTTGTGTATGTTATTGATAACCGTCTTTCAATAAACTCTACTTCCTGGGTATTGGATACCGGATCAGGATCTCATATCTGTAATTCTTTGCAGGCGTTGAGAAACCGTAGGTTTTTGAAGGCAGGTGACATGACCCTCAAAGTTGCAAACGGAGCTAGCATGGATGCTAAGGCCGTGGGGGACTATCACCTGGGAATATCAGATGGACATGTTTTGGTTTTACGTAATTGCTTTTTTGTACCCAACGCAACTTGTAATATCATTTCTGTATCTTTGGTTTCTAAAGAAGGTTATGAATTTGCGTTTGTAAGTAATGTTGTAAACATTCACCTTAATCAAGTCTTGATTGGGTAAGGTACATTGAGCAATGGTATATACGTATTAAACCAACCATAGATTTTCAATGTCCAGAATACACACAAAAGAAAGTCTCCGGAAATCAATCAGATTTTCTTATGGCATTGTAGACTGGGTCACATCAATGAGAGAAGGTTGACGAAGTTACATACAGAAGGATATTTGAATCCGTTCGAATATCAATCGTATGCCACTTGTCAATCCTGTCTCAGAAAAGATGACAAAGACTCCGTTCACTGGACACGGAGTAAGAGCGAGCAAGCTCTTGGGACTCGTACACAGCGACGTGTGCGGTCCAATGTCTACGCATGCGCGAAGCGGTTATTCTTACTTCATTACTTTTACGGATGACTTTTCAATGTACGGTTATGTCTTCTTAATGAAACATAAGTCCGAAGCCTTTGGAAAATTCCAGGAATATAAGAATGAAGTAGAAAAACAAACCGGCAAAAGTATCAAGATTCTAAGATCGGATCGAGGTGGTGAATACTTAAGTGCCGAGTTCCTGGACTATTTAAAAGAGAACGGAATTCTCTCTCAGCTTACTCCTCCATACACTCCGCAA
This sequence comes from Agapanthus africanus, assembly GCA_030015575.1. Classification (NCBI taxonomy): domain Eukaryota; kingdom Viridiplantae; phylum Streptophyta; class Magnoliopsida; order Asparagales; family Amaryllidaceae; genus Agapanthus; species Agapanthus africanus. Next base: position 245,942,218 of record CM057343.1, on the reverse strand, counting down.
CATAACGGCGTATCGGAGAGACGAAACCAAACCCTATTGGATATGGTACGGTCCATGATGAGTAACGCTGAGTTACCGCAATCATTCTGGGGGTATGCGCTAGAATCAGCTGCATACCTTTTGAACCGAGTTCCAACTAAGATTGTGCCTACCACACCATATGAGATGTGGTGTGGGAAGAGACCCTATCTTAATCACATTAAGACATGGGGAAGTCCAGCTTTTGTCAAAAAGCAGCATGCGGACAAGCTCGAGGCACGCTCAGTACAGTGTAAGTTTGTGGGATATCCAAAGAACTCCAAGGGATATTTCTTTTATTGCGAAGAGGAACAAAAGGTTTTTGTTTCTCGTCATGCCCACTTTCTAGAACACTAGTTCTTAGAAAAGGAAGTTAGTGGGAGCGCGGTAGAACTGGAAGAAATTCCAGAACCATAGATTATTACTGAAAGCATAGTGGAGCCAGAGGGTTCAAAAGAACAGGACATTCCTACGCCGCTCCGCAGGAATAGTAGGCAGTCTCATCCGCCCGAGAGATACTACGGTTTTCTTATAGACGGGGATAGAGAGGATTGCATCATAGATTATGATGAGCCTACTAGCTTCCAGCAGGCCGTTCAGAGCGTTGACTCGGTAAAATGGCTGGATGCAATGCGGACCGAAATGGAGTCCATGTACACCAACAAAGTATGGACGTTGGACGTTGCTCCAGACGGGGTAAAACCCGTAGGATGCAAGTGGATCTTCAAAAGGAAGATTGGTGTAGATGGATAGGTTGAGACCTATAAAGCTAGACTTGTTGCAAAGGGTTTTCGTCAAAGACCTGGTTTGGACTATGACGAAACCTTTTCTCCTGTGGCTATGCTGAAATCCATTCGGATCCTTCTAGCCATTGCTGCCTTCCACGATTATGAGATTTGGCAGATGGACGTAAAGACCGCTTTTCTAAATGGAAATTTAGAGGAGTGTGTCTATATGGACCAGCCAGAGGGTTTCATTCAGAGTGGGAGCAGCGGAAAGGTGTGCAAGTTGCTTAAGTCCATCTATGGACTAAAACAGGCATCGCGGAGTTGGAACATCTGTTTTGATGAGACAGTCAAAGAATTTGGCTTTATCAAAAATCCAGATGAACCATGCATCTATAGTAGATTTGTAGCGAGAACTGTAGTATTCCTCATTTTGTACGTGGATGCCATTCTCTTAATAGGAAATGACATTCCTATGCTACAATCTGTCAAGGGGTTCTTGTCACACAGGTTTTCCATGAAAGACCTGGGTGATGCCTCATACATCCTAGGGATCTGGATCCATCGTGATAGATCCAAGAGGATATTAGGACTTTCATAGTCCAGGTACATCGACACCATACTGAAAAGATTCAGTATGGAAGATTCTAAGCGCGGTAATCTACCGGCTTGTCACGGGATCACCATCTCTAAAGAGATGTCTCCCAAGACTGATTTGGAGAGGGATCGCATGTCTATTATACCCTACGCTTCTGCGGTAGGCTCTATAATGTATGCGATGTTGTGTACCAGACCGGATGTAGCTTATGCACTGAGTGTGGTAAGCCGGTATCAGTCAAACCCTGGGGAGAAACAATGGATAGCGATAAAGAACATTCTCAAGTACCTGAGAAGGACTAAGGAGATGTTCTTGGTGTATGGCGGAAAAGACCTCCAGATCGAGGCCTTTGCTGACGCCAGCTTCCAGAGTGACAAGGATGATTCCAAGTCCATGTCGGGTTTTGTCTTTACTCTCAATGGAGGGGCGGTGTGTTGGAAGAGTTCCAAACAGGAAACCGTTGCAGACTCGACGATGGAAGCGGAATACATCGCTGCATCTGATGCCGCAAAAGAAGCTGTCTGGATGAGGAAGTTCTTGAAAGAACTTCAGGTGGTTCCATCCATTGTTGATCCATTACCTCTATATTGCGACAACAACGGGGTTATAGCTTTAGCGAAGGAACCCCGGTCCCATCAGAGATCCAGACACATCTTGAGGCGGTATCACCTGATCAGGGAGATCGTGGATCGCCAGGAGATCGAGGTTCGGAGGGTTGCTTCAGAAGATAACACTGCAGATCCATTCACCAAGGCCTTGCCCCAGACTCAGTTCGAGCGGCTGATCGAGATGATAGGTTTTCTATACGCCAATACATGTCCTTAGTGCAAGTGGGAGATTGTTAGTGTATATGCCCTAGAGGCCATTACTGTATCATATTAGTTTGTATATTACTTAATGGAAGCTTGGGATATTCACCTTGTATATACAATCATGCTCAAAATAGTAGTATGCTACTTGGTTTGTTTCTACTTCAATGTGTACATGTGTTTATTTTATTATATCACCTATAAGCATTAGTGGAGCCCTTAGGATCTTTGCTTGATTACCAGCGTTGTGATGGCAGTCACACTAGTGGGGGCTGGGTAATCTATAAGCACATCCTTATGCAGGTCCTAGTCGCAGGACTACCGAGACAGGGCATCAATACTCCGGAGTAGACTAGCGTATGTGCTTCTCATCCCAGTATGGGAGATGGTCTGTCCCACAGCCATCAGTACGTCGTACTGGAGATAGTATGCGGGTGCTTGTTGGGTTACGAGTACACTGGACAGGATTCGTCGGGAACTGACCGGTTGGTATTATACCTATCGTCAGTTATCAGTTCCCAGGTGACATGAGTACAGCTTACTCCGCTGACTTGACACTGTCACTTCGCCTCGAGTGTGTTCCCACTGTACTTTGATTACTACCCTACCACGGCTCAAAGGAGTCGTGCAAACAGGTAGTCTTTGGGTGCAGTCCCGAAGCACTTGGAGGCAGTGACGGTTAGACAGGATTCGTCTCTCCCGGTATTGGGGGTTGACATCGCGCTGTGTCTAGGAGAGCCATTACACGAGTAGTCCCTGGCCAGGGCAAGCGAGATACACTGGTAGGCTTCCAGTGTTATCTCAGGGTGTTTTGGGCTTCACTCCGACACGACTTGTACCGCTATTAGGGGACTGACGTTTACCGCCCCTAGGCCCGCCATGCGATGTATCAGACGAACAGACCGGACTGTACGGAGACTGTCATATTCAGGCTCAGTAGGAGTTCAGATGAGTTTCACCTCGTCAGTCTTCTTGTCGGCATCTACCTGGGGACCGTTACGCACAGCTAATGCCGCTTGCGGTCTGTGGTTAAACCCACTGCCAGCGTAGTGTCGAGTCTTTAGAGTCCCACACAGAAAGCTATTCGCCTTTAGGAAAAAGAGTAGAGCTCGCATGGTTTTGCGACAGGGTTCGGTCACATCCGTGCACTTGTGCACGTACAGTGTCCGGACAGTTAACACTAGCGGGCTTTGGTTTAAGCCAGATCCTAGTGTACGTTTTGGGATTGGTTTTATCTCGTTTGTATTCGTGTTCCTCGGAACGCGGATGCGGGTGTGTATGCACAGTTGACAGAGAGACAGAGGCAGAGTATTCTCATTGGGGTTGTTGACTGTTGACTGTTGACTGTTGACTGTTGACTTTTGCTTAACCCTAATGAGAATAAGATATATGATTAACATTAATATTAATTAAGTATTATAGTGACATGGTTGTTGAGGGGTTGACTTTATTGACTTGTTGACTTTGTTGACCGGTTGACTAGGTTGGACTAGTTGACCATCATCATGACAATGGCTATCATTCCATGGCAAAGACTTTTGCTTGCTTGTTTATTTATGCAAAATGAGTGCATGAAATGATATAGCCATTTTGACTTAAACCATTTACACAATATTTGATTACTATTTTTGTTATGATGGCTTTTGGATTATGAGAGGTGAGAATGAGAAGAGTATGGTTCATTCTATCATTTTGCTTTCTCTCTCTTGAGCTCTCTCATTCTCAAGCTCTCCCTCTTCCTCTTGCTTTCTCTACCTCAAGGCAAACCATTCTCATGTGTTGAGACTCATTGCCTTAGAGATAAAAAGACACCAAAACATTCCTCTACTCATTCTAGTTCACAAGGCCTAGCAAGCCAAGTGATCTAGTTTCTTCAAAGTTCGAAGAAGATGCCAAAGGCAGAAGCTTTCGGGTGGATCCATCTTCGGCGCAAGGAGACGACGAGGTGAGGCCGATCCGTACACCGGAAGGAGTCAAAGACGAAGGAGTTCAAGAAAGGTATAGCCCCCTAACCGAGTAGGCAAACTCTTGTTAAGTTGTTAGTTAGTAGTTTAACAAAGATCCGGTTTTTGAGTCCATGTTACCGCCTCTAGAAAATTGTTTTTCATCAAATTCCGCATGCCCGAAAGTACCGAGAGAGGTAGCATGGACTTACAGTAGTATACCTATCGTCAAATAGCAGTCCTCTAGTGACACTGGTACAGGTTAGTTTGTAGACCCGAGATCGTCATAGAGTCTTGTGCGGCTCCCACTGTTCTTAGATTTCCTCCCTGCCACGCTTAAGGGATACGTACAAACAGGTGGATTTTGGGTACAGTCCCGAGTCGCATGGAGGCAATGAGCGATAGGAGGGGTTTCGTATCTCCCGGTATTGGGGGTTGATGTTGCGCTATGCTCGATTGGCTATAACTGGAAGTCCCTGGTCAGGGCTGCTGCTGAGATTTACTGATAAATGTTATCAATAGTTTCTTGAACCGTTATAGGCCAGACATCGGCATGACTTATCACGTTACTGAGGTCTGACGTTTACCACCCCTAGATATGATATGCGACATATCAGACGAAGAGACCGGACTGTACAGTAGTGTTATTGATAGGCTTCATGGAGATTATGGACGAGCTTGCTTGTTGATCTTTATATCGCTTAATACCCGGGTAGCTATTACGTCCAGCTAGTACCGCTGACGGTTTGTAGGTGACTGATGTGATGATCACCTACTACTGGCGTATTGACGAGTCTTTAGAGTCCCACACAGAAGTTCCCTGGTTCAAGCGAAATGAAGTAGGACACATATGTAATATGTGTGTAGGCCTGATTAAATACGTGTATGTGATACTGTATTGTAATCTAGCAGTTATCTGTTTTCGGTTCGGTTATATGTGATATAACCAGATTGTCAAATCAAGGGTTGATTTGATAATGTGATATTCAGATAAATGATATTAGTCGGTCATATGTGATATAACCGGGTTATTAAATCAAGTGTTGATTTAATAATGTGATATATATTATATTTGATATAATTATATTTTAACTAAGATCATCAGCTCATTAAATATTTTCTTATATGTATTAATATATATATATATATATATATATATATATATATATATATATCATGGCAAGATTTCTATTTCTGAGAAAAATAGAAATGAGGTGGAAAATGAGCATGGTTGCAAGCATGGGATTTATATTTGTTTATTCATCTTGACTCAGTATTCAAGCATGGTTGCAATTTTATATTGCAAAATTCCATGCTTGAATGAGTGGGGGTCAAGGGTTGCCATTCATTCTAAGCTCATTCTCAACACTTAGCCATTTTTCTTGAGTTGCTCCCATTTTTGCTCTCATGCTCTCTAGCTTCTTCTTCTTTCTCAATGTCATGGTTCAAGCTTCAACCCTCACATGTGATGTGAACCATGAAACTTGAACACAAACTTGTGAGCTTTAACATCCCCTTCTTCACCATCTTACACTTGACTAGCGATCGAGTGTAGCGTGTTTACTACGCTAAAGAGTTTGTGTATAGGTAGCTTGAGTTGGAGGGACTTCGCGTGGATCATCTTCGGCACGAAGGTCATCAGAGGAAGCTCGTCCAAAGACTCAAGTGGAGCCTAGTGGAGTCGCGGGACTACTGCATGGAGCATGTGAAGTGAAGGACTCGATCTACGAGGGTATAGCCATCTTTCACTTCTTATAGTTTACCTAGATATCAAAACTAAAACCCTAATCAACTAGTTAAAGATCTTGTTAATTCTAGCTTAGCACCTATAAAATTTGAATTTGGCATGCTTGATGTCACTTGGACCTCATGGTACTGCTAGGGTATACTTTCAAGGAGCAACGACGCAATCAGTCTCATGCTGATACTTCTCAAGACACTTTCTTGCTAAGCAGTCTAGGTCTCGCAATGCAACATGTCAATGATGGTGATCTCGAACCTCTGCATGCGCACCAAACAATTGATCCTGGGTCTAATCTTACTTTTTATAGTATCCAGGAATGAACCCGTCAAGTTTCCTGCCGATTTCATCTATCAAATCTGTCCAGAACTTGCACTCATTACTAAATCTTCTCCCATTTCGAAACAACTGCAATCTCCTCAAGATTTTCCTCTGAAAGTGTGGTTATACACGCCTCTATATACATCAATCTCTAATATCGAAGGGGAAGAACCACTGTGCTTTGAAGCTTCGCACCAATTTCATGTTCCATTATTTTCCAATATCGGTCAAATAAGGAGCGTATCGCGAAAGTCACGAGAATTGAAAATCTTTGTCATGATCAAGCCCGGAGTCTTACAAAAATCGAAATATGAATCCGGCATCTCTAACACTCTGTGGAAAAATCTGGCTAGGCTCACCTGTTAGTGATATTTACCCTAGAGGCCATTATTGTATCATACTGGATTGTATATTACTTAATGGGAGCTTAGGATATACACGGATACAGTAACAGTCTTGCTCGAAATGGTACTTTGCTACCTGGTTTGTTTCAACCTCAATATGTGCATGTGTTTTCTTAGCATATCACTTATACATATTGGTAGAGCCCTTAGGATCTTTGCTTGATTACCAGCGTTGTGATAGCAGTCATACTAGTGGGGGCTGGGTAATCTATAAGCACATCCTATACAGGTCCCTAGTCGTAGGATTATCGAGACGGGGCATCGATACTCCAGAGTAGACTAGTGTATACACTTCGCATCCCAGCAGGGGAAACGGTCTGTCTCACAGCCATTAGTACGTCGTACTGGGGATAGTATGCGGGTGCTTATTAGGTTATGAGTACACTGGACAGGACTCGTCGGGAACTGTTGGTGGGTATTGTACCTATCGTCGGGTAGCAGTTCCGAGGTGACATGAGTACAGCTTAGTCCGTTGACTTGACACTGCTACTTCGCCTCGAGTGTGTTCCCACTGTACTTTGATTACTATCTTACCATGGCTTAAAAGAGTCATGCAAATAGGTAGTAGTTGGGTGCAGTCCTGAAGCACTTGGAGGCAGTGGCGGTTATATAGGATTCGTCTCTCTCGGTATTGGGGGTTGATATCGCGCTGTGTTCGGAAGGCCATTACACAAAATCCTTGGCCAAGGCAACCGAGATTTACTGGTAGGTACTCAAGTAGTTTCTCAAGGTGTTTTAGGCTACTCTCCGACACGACTTATTGCGCTATTAGGGGTCTGACGATTACCGCCCCTAGGCCCGGTATGCGATACTCTTAAACGAATAGACCGGACTGTATAGAGATTTTCACATACAGGCTCAGTAGGAGTTCGGATGAATTAGCTCATCGGCCTTCTTATCGACACATACCTGGGTAGCCGTTACGTGCAGCTAGTACCGCTTGCGGCTTGTGGTTAAACCCACTGCCTGTGTAGTGTCGAGTCTTTAGAGTCCCACATAGAGAGTTTCCCTGCATCGGACAAAAGATGTAGAGGCTCTATGGTTTTACGGCAGGGCTTCGATCACTTATGTGTACTTGTGCACGTATGATGATCGGGCGGATAATACTAGTGGGCTTTGGTTTAAGCCAGATACTATTATTATATTGATGGATTATTTTCGTCTCTTTGTATTCGTATTCTTCGGAATGCGGATGCGGGTATGTATATACGGATGATGGGCATTCTCTTAATTACTCGGGAAAGCTTCTAGAAGGGGACACCTCATTTAGGGTTTGATTTCTTTTATGAATTAAACTTAAATGAGATGAGGAAATGAGGAAATGAGGTGGAGATATTTATTGGATGAGGATGACTCATTAGGTTGACAAAAGATTATGCATGACTCACCCTTGAGATATTTTGAACAATGGTTGATATTTGTGAGATATTTTCACTTGATTAGATTTTTATCTCTTAAAATATAAGTATGGTTCATTTTTTTCAAGGAGAGGGCAGCCAAGCTTTTCTTTACTTCATTCTTCACCAAATTTTCCTCAAGTCTTCTTCTTCTTTCTCTAAACCCTAAAAGTCTCATGAGTTGAGAAACCTAGGGTTCCAAGAGACAAAGCACTCCATCTTCTTACTCTACACCTTCTAGGCCTTCTATTTTAGCGAACTAGAAGCCGTAGTTACCTCGGATTTGAGGTTGGAGTTCGGACAATAGACTCTCAGGTGGATCGTCTTTGACTCGAGGAGGCCGTCGAGGTTGCTTCGATCCGTTTCGATCCTTGGAGCCTACGATGATGAGGAGGATAGTGAGAAGACCCGAAAGAGACGATACTATGAGGTATAACATTCATCCGAGTAGTTAAACCTCAAGTAGTTTGTTAGCTATGGTTTATGTTTGATCCTTGGTTCTAGTCGGTGTTGCGAAGCCCGTAAAAATTATTTTTTGCAATTTCCGCCTCCCCAAGAACACGTGGGGTGCACGATATTGACTTACAGTGGTATCAGAGCCTCTCATAAACTTTAGATAGCTTGTAGCGACATCAGAAATCCGCCGTTTTTGTCACGCAAAAACTGCCGACAAAAACAGTTCCAAAAACTGAAAGTTTGAGATGTTTGCACACCCTGCGGGCTCACGGTTTGAACTGAAAAGCCGTGGGGTGGTGCATGGGCACCCTGGGGAACCTTCAGGGGGACCAAACGGCTGGGCCCACTCCTTATGACCACCACATGGTGGTCTTGGCGGTGGGGACCCGAAACTGCCCCACCTTAGGCAGTTTCGGGTCTGCTTCACCCCTTAGCCACCTCGTGGTGGCCTCGGGGGTGGGGTACCCCCTCTAAGCCCCCAACTCAATGTTAATTTAGTGCTCTAACTCTTCGTGAAGTTTTTGGCGCGTTTCGTTTGATTCGGACTTCCGAATTGGCTTAAAACGATCGTTTTTGGAACTTTAGCTCACTGGATGTTTCAAGTTTTGGAAAAATTGGTTAGGTTTGCTAACTGCGTGCGGAATTCTAATGTCATAGTTACTTTACAAGTTTTGTGATGTGTATATGTGTTTAGAAACATCGACTAATTGCTATACGTCGATTAGTCGGGGTTGCACATATCTGTGATCTGTTATGTGGATTTGTGTATATAAACTTGTTGGATCATCGTGGATGAATAGCCATGGATGTGAGATGAGGGTTTTCATTCTTTCATTCAATGTAAATTTGTAAAGTGATGTAATAATATTTTACGGGGCACATCCGGGTTGAGGTTGTAGCGACCGTTGTATTATTTCTTTTATTTTTTTTGCTCCTAGGATAGACCCATGGTGGGGTGCACAAACTACCGGGTACTTTGAAGTGCCGAGTGGCCAACTCACTTTGCTGAGGGAGGTTGCTTCACTTCGGGTATTTGGCGGGTAGTTTCTCGCACCCGTAGGGGTCTAGGGTGGGTTTGGCTATTCATCACGACCGTGGAATCCGTCTTTCGTTACAGGCTTAAACGAAACGTGGAATTCCTAGTATATCCAATATGTTCATCTGTGATTTGGAATGCCTATTATTGCATGAGATGAATGGTTATTATATATATGCTATATAATAGACGTTTCTTATGTTTTGCATCCGCGCTAGTCCAGCCCCCGCTCTGACGTTAGTTAAGTAACCTAACGGTGTTAGACGGGGCCCAGTGGCGAATGCGGATAGCATAAGTGGACGTGGTATTTTCGTCTTTTTTTGTGATGATAGGTGTAAATGATAGGACTGCATTACATTAATGCAAAGAAAATAAACCAAAGCTGAATCGTTGGAACAAATTTTAAAAATCACTCGGTTATTTTAAAACGGAGACTTTTAAATGCGGAGCTTAAACCACTCCTTTTAAAAGCTATCAAGTTCCTTCGATTATATCAAGTTCACTACGTTCATGGTTTCTCTAAAACCATTCATAGCCCTCCGTCATTTCATATGAATATTCAATAGTATTCAAGCTATGTTTGTTGGCGTTCATCAAGGCATAGTGATTGGTAGCTGCTGGGTATTGATATGTAGCATAGATAAATGCGTTAGTTTGGGACAGTCATATTACTTTGTTGGCCTTCGTTAAGGGTATATACGGGTGGGTTCAAATTAACCTGGACAATGATGGGTAGAACTTGACATGTGACTTATGATTTGTTGGCCTTCGTCAAAGGTCATAAGAGCACGGGGCAAAAATCCACATCGGGAGTTTCTAAAGAAACTGAAACTTGCTAATGTTGCATACCATTTGGAGTGTGATAATGTTGGTAGGATTCCTTCAGGATTATCACACAATGATATTTGGATCCCGATCCTACTGTGAGTATCTGCTACTCTTCGGGAGATTCTTCATTTAACGATCAATGCTATAAACCAAGTAGGTGTTTAGAACAGTATTAGCGGGGCTACGCCTCCAGGAAAAAGAGGTTATTTAATTAAGGAACTTCGCGAAAGCGTCGTAAAACCTCTCTCGAAGTACCGACACTAGCCTGGCTGAACGGTTAAGCAAGTATTGTACGGTGAGATTAATCCTGACTAATTCTTCTTTTATGGTTTGAGGAAGGATTCGAGAAACAGTGGGAGCCATCCTGTTTAGATAAATTAAAAACCAATCTAAACTTGCAAGAGCATCATGCTGAGTGTTTTCTTCTCTCTCTCCTAATTGCAGCGACCAAGTGACCAGATTAGGTTACAGATCGATAATAAAATGACTGAGTTATACTATAGTGACTGGCAAAGGTTTGTCCAGATATCCATTACCTATGACAAGCTGGATCACCTCATTACTACTCAAAGCCCCCGCCGTCCCAGGTCAAGTTTCCACCGTCGCGGATGTTGATATCCGTAAGACAAGGGAAAAAGACTGTGCGAATGCCAAATGCCTCGTGTTAGCCTAAGTAGATGGTGTATACTAGAGGCAGCACGAGAAGATGGACTTAGTTTCCATCTTCCTCAACAATGTTTTATATGAAGAGCAATCTCGTATCGCAATATATGAGACCTCGAAAGAATTTCTTCAAGCGAGGTTGGCTATCAGGTCATCTGTAGGGGACCACGTCTCTACAATGATTAGCTATATTAAAAAGCTCACGGACCTGGAGACCACGTTGGAGAACGAGTCATGTACTGACTTGATTCTACAGTCCCTACCTTCTACTTACGCCCAGGGGAAGCAAGTTATACTTCCAATTGAGGGCACCCTGAAGGAAACCAGGGAGACACCCGCTCTGCTTATTGGGGAATCTTTCTCTTCTGGAACCAAGGAGAAAGCCAAGGGTGAGTAGAAGAAGTCCTCTACAAAGCCGGTAGGCGGTGACAGTAGGGTAGAAGGAAAGGGTAGGACAAAGGTTTATGGGTTAACAGTACGGAAGGAGGGATGTTCCTATTGTCACGGGAAAGGGCATTGGCAGAAGGGATGCAGGGCTTGGAAAGCCAGGATGCAGGATCCGAAGCACGTTGTGGCTTCGACTTTGTTCATATCATAATTTTGCATTATTATATTCCCCATTCTTATTCATTTTACAAATAAATAGGTGCTTTTGATCCATGTCTGCTACATAGTTTCAGGTTACAGGTTCTTGGAACAAAACAGCGAAAATGATGAAAAGACGATACAAAAGTGAGACTACGACCAACAAATGGAAAAATCTTGATCATGTCTACAGTTTGAAGAATACACGAAGATCAATGGGCAATTTCACAAAGCACAAAGGCAGTGCAAGGTTCAAGCCTTCAACAGGAAGCAAAGGGTAAAAGTCCACTACATTATGCACTGTGGAAATCTGGAAGAGACTAAAAGACATTCTGAAGAACCAAGTGAAGAAAAGCCAAGTAAAAAGCAACATGAGAATTACCAGAGAAACAGAAGCCCAAGAGCCTCCAAGATGGCCGTGGATCCGCGGCCAAACAGGGCTTTTGGCCGCGGATCCACGGCCGTGCTAAGCACGTGTCGGTGCAAACTTTGACGGTGGTGGCTGTGCGTTGACTAGACTTCTTAGGGTAATTTTGTAAATGCCAATAGGGATTGGATGTAAACCCTAGGGTTGCTATAATCTATAAATAGGAACCCTAAAGCTCTTTTTGGAGCATGCTTCTTCCTATGCCTCTTTTTGTTGATCAAAATTCAGAATTCATTATAATGTTTTGAAGAGTGCATCTAATAAAAGTAAGTAGTTTTTCTTTACCTTGCCCTACTTAATTTCTTTTCTGTCGTAGTTTAGAAATTTATTTATCTGCCCTAGTTAGATTTTATTTATCTGCCGTAGTTTAGATAATTAGTCTTTTAAAAACAATCATAAAAAATGTCTTTTATTATCAATTCCCTAATAAGTGAGTAGTCCCTCACTTGTTAGGGTTAGGAATAGGAAAGCTTTGAGAGATGAAAATCTCTCACCCCTTTCTTATCCATCGCATAATTTTTTATAGGACTCCATGCATACATTCACACACCGCTCACTACGGCACCCTACCCTACGAGGTAGCGGTGATACCGTAGTTTAAAAGACCGGTTGTGCATGTTTTCCATGGTGGTTAGGGTAAGAATTAAGAAAGGACGGACAAGGACCTAGAGGAAGAAACATCGTTTCATCCCGATCGTGCTAATCCCCTTTATTAATTATTACCATAACACCTAAATATATCTTAATTAGGGCATTGAAAGCGGTGAGAAATATTAAATTTCCAAACTTAACCTAAACCTAACCCTAGCAAGGTTTTAATCCTAATCTAAATCAATCTTAGTTTTTAGTGATAATCCAATCCACCACAATTGGGATTAACTCGTTAGAACAAATATAAAATACACAAAATACCTGTGGACCGACCCGTACTCACCGGCTAGCTACCAAGCGACGCCGTTCTTGATTGCGGTAAACAATTCTTTGATTCCAAAATTCATAATAATCAAATGGCGCCGTTGCCGGGGATGGCGTAGTTATTTTCTTTTTGAAATTTCGGGTTAATATAAAATCATAAAATTCATAAAAACTGAAAAATATAAAAAATTTATCATCTTTTTATTTTTTGAGGGGTGTTTTGTTTGAATTGTGCAACAAATTCAGATCTGGAAAAATCCAGAGAGCAAAACAGAAAACAACAGATTTGAACAACAGAGGAAAATCAGAATAGAGGAGCAGAAGAAATTTTGGGAACTGAACAGCTCAGTCCACCGCGGAACCGCGGCAAGAACACGCTTTTGGCGGCGGAACCGCGGTCTTGTGGTGACGTCAGCATATAGAAATCCCTCTGCAAGTTTTCTCTTCTTCTCTGTAACCCCATTATCTCCTCTATAAAATTTTCCTGCAGGGTTCTTTGCGCAAAAACTCCTCTCCCTTCTCCAATAACTTGATCATGTGCAGGATTCTTTGCGCCGCAATAAATTTTTTTTTGGTAAGTGTTTGATTGTGTTTACTGCTTTGCATCTTTAAATATTGACTTTAAGGGGCTTGAACACCAATCCAGATTGGGTGGGGATTTCATTACCCTTCTTAGGACCCCAAAAATCACAAAAAGCATATTGCATAAACCATCGAGTTAATTAAAAAAGATTAGACTCAGCTTTAAGGACTGTCGTGCTCGATAGGACAAAGGAATAGTTGTAGGCATCGATCGTTTATCTAAACCAGGCTTTGTGGTGCCAAGGCTAGACAAGTGGGGAAAGGTAACTTTAAAAGGCCCGTCTCACGGTGATTCGTGAGCGGATCACTCCTTTCCTTACTTGCGCTTACCTGGCCACAATTGGCGGTGAAGAGGCGATTTGAGGTCCTCACAACTTGCCCTTTGGAACGGTTAGGAGCAGTCTAGTTGACCTAGGTGACCCTAGATCTAGGCTTGATTGTGCATATTGTGATTGATTGAACGTTTGTCTAAGCTTTTTATTGAAAATCCTTTTGCAAAAAACTCCTTATAAAAAAAACACAAAACATAAAATTTTACAAAAAGACTTGCCAATTTTGTCGCTAGAAATCCATTGCACCCCACTTGCACCCACATTCTTTTTCTTCTCCTTTATTACATCATGGGTACCCCACCTCGCAAAACTCTTGCCGAACTTTGGTACCCTCATCCAAACATTGCTTCCTACGCGAATTGTTTTGGTCGAATTACGGACGACCCCTCCATGCCCAAAATTTCTTTGAAAGATCGAATAGAAGCGTCTAGGAGAAACAGTTCGACTCCGCAATCCACTTTGTATTTTTCAACCTTCACCACCTTCTTACATTGATACCCCTTTTGAGAGTCCCAAGGTAACTCCGAAACCCATGTCTATTGCTGAACATATTGAACAATCTCATAACCGATCTTTCCCTCCTTTCAACACTTCCGGTTCTTGGGATCAGCAAGTTCATTCACCTTTTTATCCAAATGTTAATCCTACTCCTGTCCAACCATTCAATTCCTACCAGTCCTACCCGACTTTTGCACCTTCCCTAGACATTGCTTCTACACAACCATTTGGGAGTTTCACGTATCCAAACAACTTTGAATTTTTTACTGAAACCCCTTCACAACCCATGTCTAGTCTGGAACAGTCGTTGGAAGCTTATATTGTAGTGACAAACCAACAGATGAGGAATTTGGATGCGTCCATTGCCGCCCTTATGCAACCTAGTGACCCGGTAGCTAGTTTCCAACTAACTCCAAATATTCCAATGTATGATAAGGCGGTTGGACAGATTAAGAATTTGAGTGGAGAGAGTGAGCTATCCACCCTTCCAAATCAAACCTACCCATCACCAATTGAATCCCACAACTCCGGTTTTGAATGTCTATTAAGTGTCCCAAATGATTCAACAGTTGAAAATAAAACGTTTAATCAGTTGTGCGACTTTGTAGTGCTTGATTTGCCAGATTGTGAAGGGTCCCTTTCGAGTGAAACCATCACCAATCCTTTCGACCTATGCACCTCCAATCTAGAACCTGAATTGATAAATATCCATGCTTTTGATGAGGTGTCCGAAAAAATTGATTTTCACTTGATTGATGATATTGACGCAGGGAATAATTTGGATGATGAACCCGCAGATTTGACTGAATTTTTCTCTCCAATTCATCATCCCGAGTCATTAAATGTTTCTCCTGAACTTCATATGTGTCTTGATTTTGATGATAATTGCATGGATAAGATAAGTTTTGAGGAGAATTATGAGGATAGTATTGAGGAGAGTATTGAGGATAGTATTGAGGATGAACCAGTTTTGTTTGATGAGTCGGATTTTCTAATTCATCCTCCTGAACCTTTAACTGTGACCCTTCCTAAATCACTCCCCTTCGTCCTTTCCATCGTTTCGACCGCGCAAGAATCCGTCATGCTTCCATTTTCAATGTCTGGTTTACCAAGTTCAATGTACCCATGTTTTCTCGTGAATCTTGAGGGATTTGACCCCATTTCTTGACGTGTTGATAGATTAGCACAATCGCTTTTAACACATCGGTCATCACAATTTATGCTAATTTATTCACTCAATTTACACCCTCAAGTTCGTACTACACTTCTTTCTCTCTTCCGCCATTCTTCTCCTAATATACCGAGACCATATTCCATCTTTCTTCCCATACGGTCTCGTGTGTTTCTCATTTCTTTTCTCTACACTCCATTCTTTCACCAACTACACCATTATAACGATAAATTTTTTGAATGGTTGGTGCTAACCTTTGGGCTGTGTAAGGCCTTGTATAGCTTGATACTGTATTTTTCTCCTCCCTAACTTCGAACGTTAACGCTTAAACAGTGGAAACACTGTTTCACTTAAGTTTGGGGGGGCTCTTTTTGTATATATATTTTTTGTTTTGTTTTTCTGTTAAAAAAAAACCAGGTGAGTACCGACAATTTTGACCCTCTTGATGTAGCCTGACGGTGAGGACACTGTCAAGTTTAAGTTTGAGGGTGTGTTCGGTAAGTTTTCTTCCTTCACATTCATGTGTATATTTTTGCATTTGCATACTTATTTTAAAACCCATAAAAAATTGAAAAATTTGAAAACTTATAAAAATTGAAAAATTCAATTTTGACCATAATTGACTTAAGTTTGACAAGACGGTTAACTAGCTAGGAAAAACTAGATCCTAGACTTAGTAAATTAAAAACCCTAAAAATAACCTTTCTTAAAGTTTAACCGTAGAAAATGTATGTCTTTGTAGTTTACTTAGAAATAGGCAAATTTTGAGTTCATTTCTTGGGATAAGTCAAAATAAAAGAAGAGTATTGAAATTTTTATTAAGGTGTAAGTCTGAAAAATAATCCCTAAGCTTAAGGCTAAATTCTGAAAATATATACCCTAAAATTTGCACAAACACGAACCTTGAAACTTGGAATAGTAGAAGAGACCTTGAAATGTTCTTGTCTAAAGTCCTTAGTATGAAGGAAAATAAAATAAAAATACAAGTGTGAATAAAGAGATAAAAAAATGAACATTGGTTTTTGTAATTACATAAGGCTGCATATATAGAAAAAATATTTAGCGAGGGTGCTTTATCACCTAGTGCCTTAGACCAACTGGTTTGGGAGTCACTTCTAAAGCCTTAGGTGTTACAAGACTAGGAATTACGCCTTAATGTGCAAACACATTTTGTAATCGGTCGTTAGTACCTCAAGAAGTATTAACGGTCGCATAAAGGATATGTGAGCAATTTCATCTAAAAATTCACCAATTGAAAAGTATTTTGGATGATGGACAAGAGTATAATAGCTTGATTCGAATTTCCAAGTGTAGGGGTGATATATACACACACGTAGGGGTATGTGATTGGGGTTTAGATAAGAGATAGGAATGAAAAATAGGACTTATATGTTTAGTAGAGATGATAAAAATTCCTAAGTTGAGATGGAACCTTAGAAGGAAAATTCAAAAGATGCTAAAAGCTAAGTGAAATTACAGAACATATACAATCTTAAGTTAAATGATAAGCAAGCGTGAACAATACGGGTTGATAATTTCTGAGTTGAAGATAATAGAATTTCTTACTAGAAAACCGAATTGGAGAATAAAAGTCAATAGGACGAATTGATAGGATTTTATGGGTAGTATCCGCTGAAAACTCTCAGGAGACAACACTCCTCCTACTAGGGACACCTAGAGGTTTAACGGCTTATTGCACGAGCTCAGTGCAATCGCGTTTCCCTGCGAAAGTGGGGCTAGGTCTTTTTCGAGAATAAAACTAGTTTTGCTCGAGGACGAGCAAAAGACAAGTTTGGGGGTATTTGTTCATATCATAATTTTGCATTATTATATTCCCCATTCTTATTCATTTTACAAATAAACAGGTGCTTTTGATCCATGTCTGCTACATAGTTGCAGGTTACAGGTTCTCGGAACAAAACAGTGAAAATGATGAAAAGACGATACAAAAGTGAGACTACGACCAACAAATGGAAGAATCTTGATCATGCCTACAGTTTGAAGAATACACAAAGATCAATGGACAATTTCACAAAGCACAAAGGCAGTGCAAGGTTCAAGACTTCAACACGAAGCAAAGGGTAAAAGTC
The DNA here is from genome assembly GCA_030015575.1 of Agapanthus africanus. NCBI lineage: Eukaryota > Viridiplantae > Streptophyta > Magnoliopsida > Asparagales > Amaryllidaceae > Agapanthus > Agapanthus africanus. The sequence goes on along the minus strand of CM057343.1, from coordinate 245,924,679 downwards.
CACTACATTATGCACTGTGGAAATCTGGAAGAGACTAAAAGACATTCTGAAGAACCAAGTGAAGAAAAGACAAGTAAAAAGCAACATGAGAATTACCAGAGAAACAGAAGCCCAAGAGCCTCCAAGATGGCCGCAGATCCGCGGCCAAACCGGGCTTTTGGCCGCGGATCCATGGCCGTGCTAAGCACTTGTCGGTGTAAATTTTGACGGTGGTCGTGGTGCGTTGACTAGGCTTCTTAGGGAAATTTTGTAAATGCAGATAGGGATCGGATGTAAATCCTATGGTTTCTATAATCTATAAATAGGAAGCCTAAAGCTCTTTTTGGAGCATGCCTCTTCCTATGCCTCTTTTTATTGATCAAAATTCAAAATTCATTGTAATGTTTTGAAGAGTGCATCGAATAAAAGTAAGTAGTTTTTTTTTACCTTGCCCTAGTTAATTTCTTTTCTGCCATAGTTTAGAAATTTATTTATCTGCCCTAGTTAGATTTTATTTATCTGCCGTAGTTTAGATAATTAGTCTTTAAAAAACAATCATAAAAAATGTCTTTTATTATCAATTCCCTAATGAGTGACCTCACTTGTTAGGGTTAGGAATAGGAAATGTTTGAGAGATGAAAATCTCTCACCCGTTTCTTGCCCATCGCATAATTTTTTTTATAGGACTCCATGCATACATTCACACACCGCTCACTACGGCACCCTACCCCATGAGGTAGCGGTGATACCATAGTTTAAAAGACCGGTTGTGCATGTTTTCCATCGAGGTTAGGGTAAGAATTAAGAAAGGACGGAAAAGGACCTAGAGGAAGAAACATCGTTTCTTCCTGATCGTGCTAATCCCCTTTATTAATTATTACTATAACACCTAAATAGATCATAATTAGGGCATTGAAAGCGGTGAGAAATATTAAATTTCCAAACTTAACCTAATGCTAACTCTAGCAAGGTTTTAATCCTAGTCTAAATCAACCTTAGTTTGTAGTGATAATCCAATCCACCACAATTGGAATTAACTCGTTAGAACAAATAGAAAATACACAAAATCCCTGTGGACCAACCCGTACTCACCGGCTAGCTACCAAGCGACGCCGTTCTTGATTGCGGTAAACAATTCTTTGATTCCAAAATTCAGACTTCGGGTGTGTTTGTGATTGAAAACAGTCTGTCAATTAACTTTACTTTCTGGGTACAAGATACCGGATCAGGATCTCATATCTGTAATTCATTACAGGCTTTGAGAAACCGTAGAGTTATCAGGGCAGGTGATATGACTCTCAGGGTTGCTAACGGAATGAGCGTAGACGCTCTATTCGTAAGGTATATCACCTAGAATTGACAAGTGGGTAGATATTGATTCTACATAACTGTTTGTGTGTACCTAGTCTAGTTTGTAAGCGGTGTGGTCCACATCCACCTAAATCAAAGTTTGATTAGGTCAGGTACACTAGAGGACAATATATACGTGTTAAATCAAGCTCAGGTTTTCAATGTCCAAAATACACTTAAAAGAAAGTCTCTAGAATTAAATAAAACTTTCTTATGGCATTGTAGACAGGGTCACATCAATGAAACACGGTTGTCGAAGTTATATAGAGAGGGATATCTGGATCTGTTCGAATATCAGTCTTATGCAACTTGTCAATCTTGTCTCATAGGAAAGATGACAAAGACTCCGTTCACTGGACACGGAGTAAGAGCGAGCGAGCTCTTGGGACTCATATACAGCGATGTGTGCAGTCCAATATCTACAGATGCATGAAGTGGTTATTCCTATCTCATTACTTTTACGAATAATTTCTCTATGTTAGGACATGTCTTCTTGTGAAAGCATAAATCCGAACCCTTTGAAAAATTCCGGGAATATAAGAATGAAGTGGGAAAACAAACATGCAAAAGTATTAAGACAATGAGATCTGATCGATGTGGTGAATACTTAATTGCCGAGTACCTGGATTACTTAAAAGAGAATGAAATTCTCTCTCATCTTACTTCTCTATACACATCACAACACAACGGTGTATAGGAAAGGCGGAACAGAACCCTATTGGATATTATTTGTTCCATGATGAGTAATGCTGAGTTGCCGCGATCCTTCTAAAGTTATGCACTAGAATCAGCTGCAAATCTTTTGAATATGGTTCCTACCAAGATTGTGTCTACCACAACATATCAGATGTGGTGTGGGAAGAAACTCTATCTTCAGCATCTAAAGATATAGGGATGTCCAGCTTTTGTTGAAAAGCAGTATGCGGACAAGCTCGAGGCACGCTCAGTACTGTATAGGTTTGTGGGATACCTAAAGAACTCCAAGGGGTTTCTTTCCTATTACGCAGAGGAAAAAAAGGTTTTTGTTCCTCATCATGCCCACTTTTTAGAAAATAATTTTTTTGTAAAAGGAAATAGTGGGAGCGCAATAGAACTGGAAGAAATTCCAGAACCACAAACTATTATTGAATGTATGGTAGAACTAGAGGTTTCGAAAGAACCAGACATCCAGGACTAGTAGGCAGTCTCATCCGCCTGAGAGATACTACAGTTTTCTTATAGACGGGGATCGAGAGGATTGCATCATTGATAATGATGAGCCAACTAGCTTCCATTAAGCCATTTAGAACGACGACTCGGTCAAATGGCTGGATGTAATGTAGACCGAAATGGAGTCTATGTACACCAACAAAGTATGCACTTTGAACATTGCTTCAGAAGGGGTAAAACCCGTAGGCTGCAAATGGATCTTAAGAAAGAAGATCGGTGTAGATGGATAGGTTGAAACCTATAAGGCTAGACTTGTTGCAAAAGGTTTTCGTCAAAGACCTGGTTTGGACCATGATGAAACCTTTTCTCCAGTGTCTATGCTCAAATCCATTCGGATCCTTCTTGCCATTGCTGCCTTCCAAGATTTTGAGATCCGGCAGATGGACGTAGAGACGACTTTTCTAAATGGTGATTTGGAAGAGTGCGTCTATATGGATAAACCAGAGGGTTTCAATCAGAGTGGGAGCAACGGGACAGTATGCAAGTTGCTTAAGTCCATTTAGGGACTAAAGTAGGCATCACGGAGTTGGAACATCTGTTTTATTGAGACAGTCAAAGAATTCGTCTTTATCAAAAATCCAGACGAACCATGCATTTTTAGTAAGATTGTAGCAAGAACTATGGAATTCCTCGTTGAGTACGTAGATGACATTCTCTTGATAGGAAATGACATTCCTATGCTACAATCAGTCAAAGGATTCTTGTCACAGAGGTTCTCCATGAAAGACCTGGGTGATACCAACTACATTCTGGGAATCCAGATCTATCATGATAGATCAAAGAGGATGGTGGGACTTTCACAGTCAAGGTACAACAACACCATACTGAAAATATTTAGTATGGATGATTCTAAGCACGGTAGTCTACCGGCTTGTCACGGAATCACCCTCTTCAAAGAGATGTCTCCAAAGACTGATTTGGAAATGGCTCGCATCACATCTATACCCTACGCTTCTGCGGTAGGCTCTATAATGTATGCGATGTTGTATACCAGACCAGATGTTGCTTACGCACTTAGCGTGGTAAGCCGGTATTAGTCAAACCCAGGGGAGAAACACTGGATAGCAGTAAAGAACATTCTCAAGTACCTGAGAAGGACTAAGGAGATGTTCTTGGTGTATGGTGGAAAAGACCTCCGGATTAAGGCCTTTGCTGACTCCAGCTTCCAGAGTGATAAGAATAACTCTAAGTCCATATTGGGTTACGGCTTTACCCTCAGTGTAGGGGCGGTCTGTTGGAAGAGCTCCAAGCAGGACACCGTTGCAGACTCGACGATAGAAATGGAGTAGTTCGCTTCATGAGACGCCGCAAAAGAGGCAGTCTGGATATGGTAGTTCTTAACTGAACTTCAGGTGGTTCCTACCATTGTTGGTCCAATACTTTAGTATTGTGACAACAACGACGCTATATCATTAGGGAAGTAACCCGGTCCCATCAAAGATCCAGACATATCTTGAGACGGTACCACCTGATCAGGGAGATCGTTGATCCCCAGGAGATCGAGGTGAGGAGAGTACATACAGAGAAAACACCGCAGATCCACTCACAGAGGCCATCTCCCAGACAGTGTTCGAGAGGCTATTCGAGATCTTCGGTCTGCGATATGCCAGTATATGGCCTTAGTGCAAGTGGGGGATTGTTAGTGATATATGACCTAGAGGCCATTATTGTATCATACTGGATTGTATATTACTTAATGGGAGCTTGGGATATAAACGGATATAGTAACAGTCTTGCTCAAAATGGTAGTATGCTACCTAATTTGTTTCTATCTCAATATGTGCATGTGTTTTCTTAGCATATCGCTTATACATATTGGTAGAATCCTTAGGATCTTTGTTTGATTACCAGCATTATGATGGCAGTCACACTAGTGGGGGCTGGGTAATCTATAAGCACATCCTATACAGGTCCCTAGTCGTAGGATTATCGAGACGGGGCACCGATACTCCGGAGTAGACTAGTGTATACGCTTCTCATCCCAGCAGGGGAAATGGCCTGTCCCATAGCCATTAGTACGTCGTACTGTGGATAGTATGCAGGTGCTCATTAGGTTATGAGTACACTGGACAAGACTCGTCGGGAGCTGTAGGTGGGTATTATACCTATCGTCGGGTAGCAGTCCCCAGGTGACATGAGTACAGCTTAGTCTATCGACTTGACATTGCTACTTTGACTTGAGTGTGTTCCCACTGTACTTTGATTACTACCTTACCATGGCTCAAAGGAGTCTTGCAAACAGGTAGTAGTTGGGTGCAGTCCCAAGCACTTGGAGGCAGTCGCGGTTAGATAGGATTCGTCTCTCCCGGTATTGGGGGTTGATATCGCGCTGTGTGTAGGGTTACTAGACACTCTCACAAGGGTCTATGAGGCATCAACCATGCCCGATTTAAAATTTAGCCGTGCCGAACAACCCTAACCAAGATCTTTATACTAGAGATTAGGCGAAAACAAGGCATGTTAAACACTTTAACACTAAGTGAGAGCGATTACAACCTTTGTAGATCCTGTCCTTCACTTCTAAAGCTCTGTGTTGAAGTCCCTTCGCTGCGATCATCGTGCATCCGGACTCTAGAGAGGCTCCACGAAGAGAATGATGCAAACTTTCTTCCGATCTTCGATAACAAAGATGATCTACCTTGAAGTTTCATTAAAACAAGCTCTCACTCACTAAATGAAGTGAACACCCTCATCTAAATGGCAAGGATAGATGAGGATGATGAAGTAGGATTTTTGCTCTCATTTGTTTTCTTATTCTCACTCACTTTCATCACCTTTGAAAAAACTAGAAAGCTTTTCCATGAAGAACTCAAGGAAGAAGAAGAAGAATCTTTTTGTGATGAATAATGAAAATGTAATAATAATAACTTATGCAACCATGGTTGCTAAATCAAAAGGCTAACTAATGTAGAGAATTAACCAAGGGTGAAGGGTTTGGGTTGGGTTAACCATGAGTCACTAAAATATCAACCATAATATCTTAGCACAAAACAAAAGAAAACCTTCTAGAAGGTTCATGAATGGACTAACCCAAATCAAATCCTAACCTTGTTTAATCTCCACTAATCATGTTGTATTAGTTATCATAACTTGTTACAATATTATATATCACATATATAATATATTTTGTAACAAAAGAAAATAATACAATTAACATATATCGCATATATATCAATGTATTACCCGAGTGAGAAAATGAATCAATAAGTGAGCTAATATCAGTTAATATAATTTAATATATCATATATATTATTATACATTAAATTATCGAACCAACACTTGATCCGACAATCCGGCTATATCAAATATAACCGACTAATATATCATGTACCGATTCATCGAATCAACACTTGATCCGATGATCCGGCTCATATCAAATAACGCGAGAATATAATACGGTATCTCATATCGCATTATCCTCGGTCCTGCACATATCATATATGTGCCCTTACTTCGTTTTGCCTGAGTCAAGAAACCTCTGTGTAGGACTCTAAAGAATCATCAATACGCCGGTAACAGGTGATGATCATATCAAACACCCACAAGCTGCAAGCGGTCAGCTAAACGTAACAGCCACCCATGTATTGAGCGATCAGAAGATCAACAAGCAAGCCTGTACATTCTCCTGCGAATCCAATCAGTAACACTCCCGTATAGTTCGGTCTCGTCGTCTGATATGTCGCATATCTCGCCTACGGGTGGTAAACGTCAGACCCCAGTAGCTTGATAAGTCGTGTCGATATGAGGTCTATAACAGTTCGAGAAACTACTGATAACACTTACCAGTAAATCTCAGCAACCCTGGCCAGGGATTTCCGGTTATAGCCAATCGAACGCAGCGCAACATCAACTCCCTATACCGGGAGAGACGAATCTCCTCCTATCGCTCATTGCCTCCATGTGATTCGGGACTGTACCCAAAAGCCACCTTTTTGCATGCCCTCTTGGACGTGGTATGATGGAAATCAAAGCACAGTGGGAATCACACAAGTCACTATGACGATCTCGGGTCTACAGACTAACCTGTACCAGTGTCACCAGAGAACTGCCATCTGACGTGAGGTATAATACCATCTGGGAGTTCTCGGCGAGTCCGTCCAGTGTACCCAGTCTCTACTGAGCACCCGTACACTATCCTTGATATCAAACACCGATGGATATGGGATCATCCATCGCCCATCATATGGGTCAACATGCGTATACGCTAGTCTACTCTGGTGTATCGATGCCCTGTCTCGATACACCCTCGATTAGGAACAGTTATAGGATGTACTCGTCGACTACCGTGGCCCCACTAGTATGATCTCATCATAGTCCCAGTAGTCGAGTATATATCCTAAGGGCTTTATCAACATGTAACATAGAGACAATCAAAGTACATGTTAAGATAAAGAGCAACCAGATAGCGTACTATCATGTCGAGCAAGAAAGTCCTCCTTATATATGTCCAAGCATCCACTACAATATACATCGTATGTACAGTAATGGCCTCTAGGGCATACATATAACTAACAATCTCCCACTTGCACTAGGGCCATCCGTTATGGTATCGCATACCCAACAATTAGCTGCGGTTGAAGTATCTCATACTCAACCATCCCATAAGAGTCTCTACTGGGAAAAAGGCCTTTGTGAGTGGATCCGCGCTGTTGTCCTCTGTGTCTACTCTCCTAACCTCGATCTCCCTGGAGATCAACCATCTCCATGATCAGGGGATACTGCCTAAAAATTATATCTGGATTTCTGATGGGACGGGGGTTCCTTGGTATAAGCCACAACTCCATTGTCATACAATGGTAGGAACGAAGTTCATCTTATGAACTTATATATATCCAGAATGCCTCTTTGGTAGCATCCTTGGTAACGATGTATCTTGCCTTTAATCGTCTAGTATGTCACGGTATCTAGCTTGGAACTCTTCCAACATACCATCCCTCCACTGAGGGTAAAGACAATGCCCGTGACTGATATTCAGTCGTCCTTATCACCCTGGAACCTCTCCAGTGATTCTCCCCAGGATCAATTGATACCATCTCACTACAACTAGTGAGTATCCTAACATCCAATTAGATCTATCTTATAGATCCAAAACCCAGGATTTAAGAGGTATCATTTTGATCCTATATGGAGAATCCTTGTGATAAGCGGAGATTAACAGAGCGTAGCATAGGAAACTCCTTCCCTATCAAGAGTATGTCATACACGTACTCTACGAGGATCACCACCATACTCCCTACCACCTTTTTGTATATACGAGGTTCATCTACCATTTTTATGAAGTCAAACTCTTTGACTACCACATCAAAACAGACGTTCCATCTCCGCGATGCCTGCTTTATCAAATAAAACATCTTGCACACGTTTCCGCTGCTCCCATTTTCTACGAAGCCCTCTGGCTGTGTACTTATATACGCTCTCTTCTAAAACATCATTTAGAAAAGCTGTCATGGCACCCAACCACCAGATATCATAGTCATGGTATGTAGCCGTGGCAAGTAGGATCTGGATGGACTTAAGCATAGCTTTGAAAGTCTCAACTTTTCCATGTACACCAAGTAATCTTCTCAAGATATACTTGCTCCTGATGGGGATTTAACCCTTCAGATAAAGCAACCAAAGTCTATACTTTGTTGGTGTATAAGGATTCCATCTCAAATCGCTAAGCATCCATCCATTCTTACAGAGTCTCACTCCTGATGGCCAGCTCAAAACTAGTTGGGTCATCATCTCAAGATGCAATCCTCGCTCCCACTGTCATAGAGAAACCGAAGTATCTCTCAGGTGGGTGAGGAATCCTACTAGATCGGCGGAGAGGCTGAGGTTCGTTGGAAACTATTGAATCTTTTGGTTCTATCAAATCATCTGCTGTAGTTTGTATAGCTGGAACTCCTTCCAGTTCTACCTCATGACCACTAATTTTTCCACAAGAAATTCCCTTTCACAAAGGTGGCATACTGAGAAACAAAACATCTTTTGTTCCTCGGTTAGGTAGAAGATATTCCCTTGCGTATGCTTAGGATATCCAACAAACATCCACAGATCTGACTTTGCCTCGAGCTTGTCCGGATTTTTCTTTTTAGACATAGGCCGGACAACCTCAAATCTTAACAATCTTAAGATATGGGCTCTTCCCATTCCATATCACATATGAAGTGGTAGGCAACTGATTTGATTTGAACCCTATTCAATAGGTATGCAACTTCTCAAGTGCATAACTCCCAAAAGGAAATAGGAAACTCAGTAGTACTCATCATAGAGCACACCATATCTCATAGGGTGCTATTGCTCCGCTCTGATATACCATCGTGCTATGGTGTATACGGAGGAGTAATGCCGAGAGAGAATCTCATTCTCCTTTAGAATAGTCCAGCAATTCCATGCTCAAGTATTCTCCTCCTTGATCTCATCAAAGGACATAGTACTTATACCCGTTGTTGGTTCTCTGCTTCTAACTTATATTCTATGAATATCTTAAAAGGTTCGGGCTTGTGTTTCAACAGGAACACATGTGCGAATCTTGAGAGATCATCAATGAATATAATAAAGTACAAAGAACCGGTCTTGGCATATGTAGACTAGGGACCTTCATACATCAGCATGTATCAATCCCAAGAGTTCACTAACTCTTTCTCTGTTTCCAATAAACAGAGCTGTGGTCATCTTATCTTTGTGACATGACCGGCAAGTTTCATAAGATGTAAATTCAAACAAATTTAAATATGCATCTTAATGTAACTTCAGCTAGTCGGGTCGCATTGATATGACCTAGTCTACAATATCTCAAGAAGGATCCGTTCATTTCTGAACTCTTCCTCTTGTGTGTGTTCTGTATACTAAGAACTGTAATTTGATTTAGAACGTCAACGTTTTTAGATAACGTGCCTGAACCGATCAAATCTTGATATAGGAAATGTTCAAAACATTATCCAATAATACAAAATTATATCCTTTTTTACTAATAAAGAGACTGATATGATGTTGTATATCAGGTTCGGTATCTAATAACATTCGTTCTGAATCAATGTATTCTGGTAATACATGATGATAACTACCAACAGACTTGGCTGCAACACTTGCACCGTTTTCTATCTCATAAAATTTATCAACCGTTCTCAGTTCTCTACCTATCTGTAGCCTATGTAACAAATTACATATGTGGGATTCTGATCCGGTATCAAATACCCAGACGTAAAGGATACTGAGAAACAGTTCTCTGTAATGAACACACCCGAAGAAGATGCATCAGCATGCACTTTCTTCGTTTGGGCGGCACGGGAATTCTGGTAATCCCCTATTTCCTCCTCTGTCTTATAACAATTATAAGTTGGAGCGGGACTTGTTAGTTATATGTATGCCCTAGAGGCCATTACTATACATAGGATGTATATTGTAGTGGATGCTTGGACATATATAGGGAGGACTTTCTTGCTCGACATGATAGTATGCTATCTGGTTGCTCTTTACCTTAACGTGTACACTGATTGTCTCTCTGTTACATGTTGGTAAAGCCCTTAGGATGTGTACTTGACTACCTGGACTATGATGCGGACCATACTAGTGGGGACATGGTAGTCCATAAGTACATCGTTCAAGGTCCCTAGTCGTGGGTGTATCGAGACGGGGCATCGATATACCAGAGTAGACTAGAGTATACCTTCTCGACCCATATAGATGGGCGATGGATGATCCCATATCCATTGATGTTTGACATCAGAGATGATATACGGGTGCTCAGTGGAGACTGAGTACACTGGACGGACTCCCCGAGAACTCCCAGATGGTATTATACCTTACGTCAGATAGCAGTTCTCTGGTGACACTGGTACATGTTAGTCTGTAGACCCGAGATCGTCATAGAGTCTTGTGTGATTCCCACTGTGCTTTGATTTCCACCTTACCACGTCCAAGAGGGCGTGCAAAACGGTGGTTTTTGGGTACAGTCCCGAGTCACATGGAGGCAATAAGCGATAGGAGGGGATTCGTCTCTCCCGGTATAGGGAGTTGATGTTGCGCTGTGTTCGATTGGCTATAACCGGAAATCCCTGCCCAGGGTTGCTGAGATTTACTGGTAAGTGTTACCAGTAGTTTCTTGAACTGTTATAGACCTCATATCGACACGACTTATCGAGCTATTGGGGTCTGACGTTTACCACCCCTAGGCGAGATATGCGACATATCAGACGATCAGACCGGACTGTACGGTAAGTGTTACCGGTTGGATTCATAGGAGTGTGAGCGGGCTTGCTCGTCGATCTTCTGATCGTTCAATACCCGAGTGGCCGTTACGTTTAGCAGACCGCTTGCGGCTTGTGGGTGTTTGATATGATCATCACCTGCTGCCGGCGTATTAACGGGTCTTTAGAGTCCTACACAGAGGTTTCCTAGCTCAAGTGAAACGAAATAGGAGAGCATATGAGATATGTGCGGGACCGAGGATGATACCCGTATGTGATATTGTATTCGATTCTCGCGATTTGTGACATTGATCGGTTATATGTGATATAGCCGGGTTATCGGATCAAGTGTTGATTCGATAAGTTGTTACTATTGATATTAGTCGGTTATATGTGATATGACCGGATCGTTAAATCAAGTATTGATTTAATGATTTAATGTATAATTATATATTAGATATATTACTTTACATTGACTAATATTGTTCACTTTAGATGGATTTTCTCACTTGATGTACACAAGTTGTATATGTGATATACTTTTGTGCACAAGATTGTATCATGTTTGATGATACATGCAAACATGAGTGTGTATGATTAAACCATGGTTAGTTAATGGTTAGGGTTTCATTTGCTTTATTTATTTATTTATTTAATTCATTTTAAAGCAAGAATAAAATGGTGGCTAGTTTTTGTTTCTTTCATGAAACTTCATGAAGCTTTGAAGCTTTGACCATTTTGTCTCTTAGCCTTAACCTAACCATTAAACCTAACCTTAGTTTATTCTCTACACCTAACTATGGTTGCAAATATGATAAGTATCACATTATTTCCTATTTTTTAAATACTTATGATATTCTTTTTCTTCTTCTTCTTCTTCTTCAAGAAGAAGAGAGCTTGCAACCTTCAATGGTGATTTGAGAAAAAGAGTGAGAAATCCAATTCTAAAGTGAACCCACTTTCTATTTCTTCATCCTCTACCACTTGCCAAGTAGTATAGGGTGTTTTCTTCACAAGTTTCATGACTTGGTGAAGTTGGAGCTTGATCTTGTGTTGCCTCGACGTAGATCATCTTCGGCATCGAAGTCGACGACCTAGCCCGCCCATTTCTCCGATGAAGCCGACGCTAAAGCCTGGGATCCGATGATCACAGCGAGGGGACTTCATCACGGAGCTTTGGAGGTGGAGGACCGGATCTACAAAGGTTGTATTTCCGTTCACTTATTAGTAAAGCAGTTTACTAGTTGTAGTTTTCGCCTAATCTCTAGTCAACGATCCGTATTAGGGTTTGTAGGCACCTGAAATATTTGAATTTGGCATGGTTGATACCTTGTGAGACCTCGTTAGCGTGCCTAGGAACCCTACAGAGGTATCAGAGCCTAGCTAGAGCCTCAGGCGATGTGTAGACGAAGTTAGAAACCCGAACGAAACACGAAACCCAAGTCATACCCCTCTCTGTCCAATTTTTGAAAATGTGGATTTTTCTATATTAAAAATATGCAGAAAAATAAGCAGGGCTTTATAAGAATTACTGTGCAAAACGAGGTCGTAATTCCATCAAACCGCCGCGGAACCGCGGCCGTAGCCCTCGTGGCGCAGCGGTTCCGCGGCCATTCTGTTGCATCGTTGACCAAAATTTGCATAGTAATGTTTGTATTTAAGTGCTGTATTTTCTGGGAATTTTTAACTTACACTCCACTGTTGAGTTTTCTGGGGTTGTTTTGGGGATTCGATTATTCGATCGGATTGTCTAATTTTGTCTATGTGTTTTCCGGATAATTTATTGAATATGTTAAAAAGTTTGACCGGATATAAATACCCACCTTTTCCCCTGTCGGGAAATTTCCAAGTGTTGGATCTTTCCGTGGTTTAATAACGTTCTAAGTAGTGCAAGTAACGCGATGGACCCTCTAGAAGACAACAAACCTTAACTCGATTATGTGACTGTCTTGAACTGCCCTTTGAACCTTAGGGTTTGGGGCAGTACGGCGTGCCACATGTGAGGCGTTGGCTTGACCCATCTACGGCTGGACCGTTGGTACTGAGGCATGAATTGGATGTTTTTAAACTTGTTTCATGTGTTGATCTGTTTCGGGAAAACTTGGGTGTTTGATTGTTCGATCAGAAAGTTTAACATTTTCTATTTATCTAGAATGGGATACAATACTTGGAATCCACAAGCAGTTATGAGATAACTGATTTGAATGTTATAAACATAGCACTTTAATCTCACTTGATCGGTTGCCACAGAATTTTGATGCGATCAAAAGTCCGTCGCAATCACGTAGCGTACGCGGATACTCGCCGGTAAACTTAATAGACAGCCTCACCCCATAACCTTGACCAAGTGACTGTAGGAGAACCCCATCGCCGAAAGCATCTGTTTGGGTGCTCGCGGTAGCGGTGTTCCGCCTTGGTGCACTTCGTCGACGGTATTGGGGGTGTGGCCGCCTACTAAAGTTTGCGACAAGCATTCGATCTGGATGTCGGGAATCTTGTTGAATTGCCCGACTTGATATTGAAAAGAGTTTTCGATAAACGAGACTAAAATGCGGGGTTTATAATTGTTAGGCATGTGATGTCTAAGGAATTCATTTGATTAGGCATGCGATGTCTAAGGAGGTTGCGGATTCCAACTGTTGTAGTTTTACACTTTCTTTTCTGTGACCGTAAGTGTAATATGTGATATCGCCGGTTTTGTTGCTATATGTCAACGACAATTGGGATACGCATGTTTACTTATGTTGATGACATGTGATGTTATGTGTTGCTGGATATGTTATATTGGATCGTCGTGTTTGAATAGCCGGGTTTTTTTTTATGTGAGATGAGTGTTTTTCATTTTCATTCATGTAAAAACTTGTATGTAATATTCTTTTATTGGGGCACTTCCAGGTTGCGGAAGTTGTCACCGTTGATGTATATTATTTACTTTTCCGCACTAGGATAGACCCAAGGAGGAGAGCACAAGTAACCGGGTTCTGGAGTCCAGTGGGAGACCAACTCGAGGAGTCGAGTCCGGGTCTCCTAACTCCAGAATTGGTAGGGTTGCTTGCCGCTCTCGTAGGGGTCTAGGGGTGTGGGTTTGGCTATTCATCACGACCGTGGACTCCGTGTTTTATACTGGCTCGTATTGAAAATACGGACGTCCTAGTATATCCAATGTTTCATATGATTCTTCTGCTGCGATATCTGTGATGTGATCATGTGATATGTTCTGTGATAAATACTGTATATAGTATATATGATATATTATATAGACGTTACTTATGTTTTACACCCGCGCTAGCCCTGCCCCGCTCTGCCGTTAGTTACCTAACCTAACGGTGCACGAGGGGACATCGAGGCGAATGAGGATGGCATAAGTGTACGTCGTATTTATCTGTGATGTTTAGGAACTTAAATGATGGGACTTCATTAATGAGATTAATGAAATAAAAGAAACCTAAAGATGTTGTAGAATCGAATTTCAAAAATAAAACATATAGCTTCAGTTCTTGCTTTGCACAGCGGTATATGTGATATATCCTGCACCTTATTCGATGAGGAAAGGGCCGACGATCCCTTCACCGGGAGTGACCCCTTTAGCAATAACTGGCAGATGCTACACACTCGGTTTGTCTTTTGATAGCTTCTATAGTTTCTTCTTTGCACAGTGATATATATGATATATCCCGCACCTCATTCGACGAGGAAAGGGCCGACGATCCCTTCACCGGGAGTGACCCCTTTAGCAAAACTAGAAAAGCCTCAAAAACACTCCATTTTAAAATCATTTGATCCTACAACGATATCAAGTTCATTGCGCAATAGGTTTTCAGAAAAACCTGTCGTAGCCCTCCGTCATTTCAGATAAGTAGTAGTTAGTATTCGTGCTGCGTTTGTTGGCCTTTGTCAAGGCGTAGTGTGCGGTAGCTGACTGGTGCTTATCTGCTTATGCATATGATGCAGATTGGGTTAGGGCAGTCGTGCGACCTTGTTGGCCTTTGTCAAGGGTCGTGCGGGTGAGTTTAATTCAATCAGGAAATGACGGGTTGAACTTGACTAGCATCCTATGGTTTGCTGGCCTTTGTCAAGGTCATAGGAGGTTAGGGGAAAAATATTATCGGGAATTTCAAGTGTTGGAATTTGCAATGAGATTGCATACCTTCTATGAGATAATTGGATCCCGATACCCGCTGCGAGTAAGAGTTACTCCTGGGAGAGTTTTACACATTACAATTAGCCGATCAAGTAGGTGTCTAGAAAGGTGTCAACGGGGTTACGCCTCTGGGAGAATGAGGTTTACATTAATTAGGTTCGTGCGAAAGCACGGGGGACCTCCCTCAAAGTACCGACACTGGCCTGGCTGAAAGATTAGCGAACTTGTAGCGTGTAATTAATCCCGGCTAGTCTTTCCTTTTAGGGTTTGAAGGAAGATTTGATAAAAACAGTGGGAGCCATCCTGATTAGATAAAATAATAACCAATCTGATCTTGCAAGAGCGCACGCTGAGTGTTTTCTTCTCTCTCTCTCCAGGTAGCGACCATATCACGCCTTAATCAAGATAATAATACGGATATTGACCGAACCCACTTGTTATACTGAGCTGGGGAACGTTGGTCCCGCTCCAACTTATAATTGTTATAAGACAGAGCAGGAAATTGGGGAATACCAAAATTCCTATGCCGCCCAAACAAAGAAAGTGCATATGATGCATCTCCTTCGGGTGTTTTCATTACAAAGAACTGTTTCTCAGTATCCTCTAGGTCCTGGGTATATGATACCAGATCAGGATCCCAGATTTGTAATCTGTTACATGGGCTACAAATAGGTAGAGAACTGAGAACGGGTGATAAGTTTCATGAGACAGAAAACGGGGCAAGTGTTGCAGCCAAGTCTGTTGGTCACTGTTACCCTGTATTACCAATACATTGATTCTGAACGAATGTTATTAGATACTGAACCTGATATACAAAATGATATCAGTCTCTTTATTAGTAAAGAAATGATAAAATTTTGTATTGTTGGATAATGTTTTGAACATTTCCTATATCAAAAGTTGATCGGTTCAGGCACGTTATCTAAAAGCATTGATGTTCTAAATCAAACTACAGTTCTTAGTATACAGAACACACACAAGAGGAAGAGTTCAGAAATGAACGAATCCTTCTTGAGGTATTGTAGACTAGGTCATATCAATGCGACCCGACTAGCTGAAGTTACATATAAATGCATATTTAAATTAGTTTGAATTTACATCTTGTGAAACTTGCCAGTCATGTCACAAAGATAAGATGACCATAGCTCCGTTTACTGGAAACAGAGAAAGAGTTAGTAACTCTTGGGATTGATACATGTTGATGCATGGAAAGTCCCATGTCTACACATGCCAAGACCGGTTCTTTGTACTTCATTAAATTCTCCGATGATCTTTCGAGATTCAGACCTATGTTCCTGTTGAAACACAAGTCCGAACCTTTTGAGATATTCACAGAATATAAGTTAGAAGTAGAGAACCAAAATACAGGTATAAGTATTATGTCCTATGATGAGATCAGGGAGGAGAATACTTGTGCATGGAATTCCTGGACTATTCTAAAAGAGAATGAGATTCTCTCTCAGCATTACTCCTCCGTATACACCATAGCACGATGGTATATCGGGGCGGAGCGATCACACCCTATATGATAAGTTGTGCTTTATGATGAGTAGTACTGAGTTACCTATTTCCTTTTGGTAGTTTTGCACTTGAGAAGCTGCATACCTATTGAATAGGGTTCAAATCAAATCAGTTGCCTACCACTTCATATGTGATATGGAAAGGGAAGAGCCCATATCTTAAGTTAGTTAAGATTTGGGGTTGTCCGGCCTATGTCTAAAACCAAAATCCGGACAAGCTCGAGGCAAGGTCTGATATGTAGAACTGGAAATATTCCAGCTATACAAACTGCAGCTGATGATTTGAAAGAACCAAAGGATTCAATAGTTACCAACGAACCTCAGCCTCTCCGCCGATCTAGTAAGGTCCCTCACCCACCTGAGAGATACTTCGGTTACTCTATGACAGTGGGAGTGAGGATTGCATCATGAGATGATGACCCAAGTAGTTTCGAGCTGGCCATCAGGAGTGGGACTCTGTAAGAATCGCTGGATGCTTAGCGATCTGAGATGGAATCCTTATACACCAACAAAGTATGGACTTTAGTTGCTATATCTGAAGGGTTAAATTCCCATCAGGAGCAAGTATATCTTGAGAAGATTACTTGGTGTATATGGAAAAGTTGAGACTTTCAAAGCTAGACTTGTTAAAAGGTTTGCATCATTGACCAGGTATGGATTATGTTGAAACCTTTTCTAAGGATCTATGCTTAAGTCTATCCAGATCCTACTTGCCACGGCTACATACCATGACTACGATATCTGGTGGTTGGGTGTCATGACTGCTTTTCTAAATGATGTTTTAGAAGAGAACGTCTGTAAGTATACAACCAGAGGGCTTCGTAGACAGTGGGAGCAGCGGAAACGTGTGCAAGTTGCTTTATAGGATAAAGCAGACATCGCGGAGTTGGAACGTCTGTTTTGTTGTAGTTGTCAAAAAGTTTGACTTCATCAAAATGGTAGATGAACCTTGTATATACAAAAAGGTAGTAGGAAGTATGGTGGTGATCCTCGTAGAGTACGTGGATGACATACTCTTGATAAGAAAGGAGTTTTCTATGCTACGCTCGGTCAATCTCCGCTTATCACAAGGATTCTCCGTATAGGATCAAAGTGATACCTCCTAAATCCTGAGTTTTGATCTATGAGATAGAAGTAACTGGATGTTAGGATTCTCACTAGTTGTAGTGAGATGGTATTAATCGATCCTGGGGAAAATCACTGGAAAGGTTCCAGAGTGATAAAGACGACTGAATGTCAGTTACAGGCATTGTCTTTACCCTTAGTAAAGGGACGGTATGTTGGAAGAGTTCCAAGCTAGATACCGTGGCATACTAGACGATAAAGGCTGGATACATCGCTACTTAAGATGCTACCAAAGAGGCAGTCTGGATGTATATTTGTTCATGAGATGAACTTAGTTCCTCCCATTGTGTGACAATGGAGCTGTGGCTTATGCCAAGGAACGTCCGTCTCATCAGTGATCCAGACATATTCTAAGGCAGTATCACCTGATCATGGAGATGGTTGATCTCCAGGGTGATCGAGGTTAGGAGAGTAGACTCAGAGGACAACACGGAGGATCCACTCACAAAGGCCTTTTCCCAGAGAGAGACTTTTATGGGATGGTTGAGTATGAGATACTACAACCACTGCTATCAGATGGCCCTAGTGCAAGTGGGAGATTGTTAGTTATATGTATGCCCTAGAGGCCATTACTATACATAGGATGTATATTGTAGTGGATGCTTGGACATATATAGGGAGGACTTTCTTGCTCGATATGATAGTATGCTATCTGGTTGCTCATTACCTTAACGTGTACACTGATTGTCTCTCTGTTACATGTTGGTAAAGCCCTTAGGATGTGTACTTGAATACCTGGACTATGATGCGGATCATACTAGTGGGGACATGGTAGTCCATAAGTACATCCTTCAAGGTCCCTAGTCGTGGGTATATCAAGACGGGGCATCGATATACCAGAGTAGACTAGCGTATACCTTCTCGACCCATATAGATGGGCCATGGATGATCCCATATCCATTGGTGTTTGACATCAGAGATGATATACGGGTGCTCAGTAGAGACTGGGTACACTGGACGGACTCGCCGAGAACTCCCAGATGGTATTATACCTTACGTCAGATGGCAGTTCTCTGGTGACACTGGTACATGTTAGTCTGTAGACCCAAGATCGTCATAGAGACTTGTGTGATTCCCACTGTGCTTTGATTTCCACCTTACCACGTCCAAGAGGGCGTGCAAAATGGTGGTTTTTAGGTACAGTCTTGAGTCACATGGAGGCAATGAGCGATAGGAGGGGATTCGTCTCTCCCGGTATAAGGAGTTGATGTTGCGCTGTGTTCGATTGGCTATAACCGGAAATCCCTGGCCAGGGTCACTGAGATTTACTGGTAAGTGTTACCAGTAGTTTCTCGAACTGTTATAGACCTCATATCGATACGACTTATCGAGCTATTGGGGTCTGACGTTTACCACCCCTAGGCGAGATATGCGATATATCAGACGATCAGACCGGTCTGTATGGTAAGTGTTACTGGTTGGATTCACAGGAGTGTGAGCGGGCTTGCTCGTCGATCTTATGATCGCTCAATACCCGGGTGGACGTTACGTTTAGCAGACCGCTTGCGGGTTGTGGGTGTTTGATATGATCATCACCTGCTGCCGGCGTATTGACGAGTCTTTAGAGTCCTACACAGAGGTTTACTGGCTCAAGCGAAACGAAATAGGAGCGCATATGAGATATGTGCGGGACCGAGGATGATACCAGTATGTGATATTGTATTCGATTCCCGCGATTTGTGACATTGATCGGTTATATGTGATATAGCCGGGTTATCGGATCAAGTGTTGATTCGATAAGTTGTTACTATTGATATTAGTCGGTTATATGTGATATGACCGGATCGTTAAATCAAGTATTGATTTAACGATTTAATGTATAATTATATATTAGATATATTACTTTACATTGACTAATATTGTTCACTTTAGATGGATTTTCTCACTTGATGTACACAAGTTGTATATGTGATATACTTTTGTGCACAAGATTGTATCATGTTTGATGATACATGCAAACTTGAGTGTGTATGATTAAACCATGGTTAGGGTTTCATTTTCTTTCTTTCTTTATTTATTTAATTCATTTTAAGGCAAGAATAAAATGGTGGCTAGTTTTTGTTTCTTTTATGAAACTTCATGAAGCTTTGAAGCTTTGACCATTTTGTCTCTTAGCTTTAACCTAACCATTAACCCTAACCTTAGTTTATTCTCTACACCTAACTATGGTTGCGAATATGATAAGTATCATATTATTTCCTATTTTTTAAATACTTATGATATTCTTTTTCTTCTTCTTCATCTTCTTCAAGAAGAAGAGAGCTTGCAACCTTCAATGGTGATTTGAGAAAAAGAGTGAGAAATCCAATTCTAAAGTGAACCCACTTTCTATTTCTTCATCCTCTACCACTTGCCAAGTAGTATAGGGTGGTTTCTTCACAAGTTTCATAACTTGGTGAAGTTGGAGCTTGATCTTGTGTTGTCTTGACGTAGATCATCTTCGGCATCGAAGTCGACGACCTAGCCCGCCCATTTCTCCGATGAAGCCGACGCTAGAGCCCGGGATCCGATGATCGCAGCGAGGGGACTTCATCACGGAGCTTTGGAGGTGGAGGACCGGATCTACAAAGGTTGTATTTCCGTTCACTTATTAGTAAAGCAGTTTGCTAGTTGTAGTTTTCTCCTAATCTCTAGTCAACGATCCGTATTAGGGTTTGTAGGCACCTGAAAAATTTGAATTTGGCATGGTTGATGCCTTGTGAGACCTCGTTAGCGTGCCCAGGAACCCTACAGGACCAACGTTCCCCAGCTCAGTATAACAAGCGGGTTCGGTCAATATATCCGTATTATTATCTTGATTAAGGCGTGATATGGTCGCTACCTGGAGAGAGAGAAGAAAACACTCAGCGTATGCTCTTGCAAGATTAGATTGGTTATCTAATATATCTAATCAGGATGTCTCCCACTGTTTTTGTCAAATCTTCCTTCAAACCCTAAAAGGAAAGACTAGCCGGGATTAATTACACCCTACAAGTTCGCCAATCTTTCAGCCAGGCCAGTGCCGGTACTTTGAGGGAGGTTCTCCGTGGTTTCACACGGACCTAATTAAAGTAAACATCGTTTTCCCAGGGGCGTAACCCCGTTGACACCTTTCTAGACACCTACTTTATCGGCTAATTGTAATGTGTAAAACTCTCCTAGGAGTAACTCTTACTTGCAGCGGGTATCGGGATCCAACTATCTCATAGATTGTATGCAATCTCATTGCAAATTTCAACACTTGAAATTCCCAATAATATTTTACCCCTAGCAGCTATATGACCTTAACATAGTCAACAAATCATAAGTGCTAGTCAAGTTCAACCCGTCATTTCCCGATTGAATTAAACCCACCCGCACGACCCTTAACATAGTCAACAAAGTCGCACGACTACCCTAATCCAATCACATCATATGCTTATACAGATAAGTACTAATCAGCTACCGCACACTACGCCTTAACCTAGTCAACAAACGTAGCATGAATACTAACCAGTACTTATCTGAAATGACGGAGGGCTACGACAGGATTTTAAGAAAACCCTTTGCGTAATGAACTTGATATCGTTGCAGAATCGAGTGATTTTAAATGGAGTGTTTTTGAGGCTTTTCAAGTTTTGCTAAAGAGGTCACTCCCGGTGAAGGGATCGTCGACTCTTTCCTCATCGAATAAGGTGCAGGATATTTCATAAATATCACTATGCAAAGCAAAAACTATATAAGCCATCAAAAGATAAACCGAGTTTGTAATATCTGCTAGTTTCACTAAAGAGGTCACTCCCGGTGAAGGGATCTCGGCTCTTTCCTTATCGAATAAGGTGCTGGATGTTCTACAAGGAACACCGCTATGCAAAGCAAGAACTAGAGCTACCAGTTTTTAAACAAGTTTCTACAACATCTTTAGGTTTCTTTTAGTTTCATTAATTTCATTAATGAAGTCCCATTTTATTATGCTTCACAAGCATCAAATTTGAAACGAAATCTGCAATATAACATATATCTCATATATATAATATAAACATTCGTCTCAGGCAGTAATATGATCTTATCACAGAACATTGCAGCAGAAGAACACATATGAAATATTGGATATACTAGGACGTCCATGTTTTAAACCGAGCCTGTATAAAACATGGATTCCACGGTCGCGATGATTAGCCAAACCCACATCCCTAGAGCCCTACGAGAGCGGCAAGCAACACTGCCAATTTTGGGGTTAGGAGACCCGGTCTCGACTCCTCGAGATAGCCTCCCACTGGACCCCAGAACCCAGTTACTTGTGCTCCCCGCCTTGGGTCTACCTAATGCGGAAAAGTAAATAATAAACAATGGTGACAGCATCCTCAGCCCGGAAGTGCCCCAATAAAAGAATATTACATACAACTGAATTTTACATGAATGAAAATAAAAACCCTCATCTCACATAAAACCCCCGGCTATTCAGAACACGACGATCCAATATAACATATCACATCAACACATAATATCTCATATCATCAACGTAATCAAGTATGCGTATCACGATTGTCGTTGATGTATAGCAATGAAGCCGGTGATACACCACATACTACGCTTACGGTCATAGAAAAGAAAGTATAAAACTACAACAGTTAGAAACCGCAACCTCCTTAGACATCGCATGCCTAACCAAATGAATTCCTTAGACATCTCATGCCTAACAATTATAAACACCGCATTTTAGTCTCATTATCGAAAACACTTTTCAATATCAAGTCGGGCAATTCAACAAGATTACCGACGACCTGATCGAATGCTCGTTGCAAACTTTAATAGAAGGCCGCACCCCCGGATGCCGTGGACGAAGTGCACTAAGGGGGGAACACCGCTGCTGCGAGCACCCGAACGGATGCTTTTGGCGACGGGGTTCTCCTACAGTCACTCGGTCGGGGCTATGGGGCGTGGTTGTCTATTAAGTTTACCCGGCGAGTATTCGCGTACGCTACATGATTGCGACGGACTTTTGATCACATCAAAATTCTGTGGCAACCGTTCAATTGAGACTAAACTGCTAGATTTATAACATTCAAAATAGTTATCTCATAACTACATGTGGATTCCAAATATTATATCACATTCCAAATAAATAGACAATATTAAACTTTCCGATTGAATAATTAAACACCCAAGTTTTCCCAAATAGTTCTCAACACTTGAAATTAGTTTAAAAACATCCATCACATGCCACAGTACCAATGGTCCAGCCGTAGAAGGGTCAAGCCAACGCCTCACATGTGGCACGCCGTACTGCCCCAAACCCTGAGGTTCAGAGGCGGTTCAGACAGTCACATAATCGAGTTAAGGTTTGTTGTCTTCTAGAGGGTCCACCGCGTTACTTGCACGACTTAGAACGTTCTTAAACTACGGAAAAATCCAACGCTTGGAAATTTTCCGGCAGGGGAAAAAGTGAGTTATTGATATCCGTTCGAACATTTTAACAGTTTCTAAAATTATCCGGAAAAACTTAAACGAAGTTAAATTATCCGATCGAATCAACGAGTCCCCAATACATCCCAGAAAACTCAACACTTGAGTATAATTAAAAATTCCCAGAAGAATCAGGAAGTTTGTACGGAAGTTACTGTGGAAAAAGAACGCCATAATCGCACTGTAGTGCCGCGGAACCGCCGCGCATGGCATGGTCCTGCCGCGGTTCCGCGGCGCTTTAAGCGTATTTGTGGCTCTTTTTTCACATAAATCCTTAGAATTCCATGCTGATTTTTTTGAGTATTTTTAATGCAGAAAAAATCACTTTTTTAGAAAATTTCCAGAGAAGGGTATAAATCGGGGTTTCCGGGTTTGATCGAACTTTAAACTTCGTCTAGATTTCGCCTAAAACTCTAGCTTGGCTCTGATACCACTGTAGGGTTACTAGTCACTCTCAGAAGGGTCTACGAGCAATCAGAGTACATTTTAAGATAAAGAGCAACCAAATAGCGTACTATCATGTCGAGCAAGAAAGTCCTCCCTATATATGTCCAAGCATCCACTACAATATACATCGTATGTACAGTAATGGCCTCTAGGGCATACATATAACTAACACTGTGTTCAGAAGGCCATTACACAAAGTCCTTGGCTAAGGTAAGCGAGATTTACTGGTAGGTACTCCAGTAGCTTCTCAGGGTGTTTTAGGCTACTCTCCAACATGACTTATTGCGCTATTAGGGGTCTGACGATTACCGCCCCTAGGCCCGATATGCGATACTCTTAGATGAACAGACTGGACTGTACAAAGATTATCACATACAGGCTCAGTAGGAGTTCGGATGAGTTAGCTCATCGGCCATCTTATTGACGCATACCTGGGTAGCTGTTACGTGTAGATACTACCGCTTGCTGCTTGTGGTTAAAGCCACTGCCAGCGTAGTGTTGAGTCTTTAGAATCCCATATAGAGAGTTTCCCTCACCGAGCAAAAGGTGTAGAGGCCGTATGGTTTTACGGCAGGGCTTCGATCACTTATGTGTACTTGTGCACGTATGATGATCGAGCGGATAATACTAGTGTGATTTGGATTAAGACGGATTCTAGTATTATATTGATGGATTATTTTTGTCTCTTTGTATTCATATTCTTCGGAATGCGAATACGGGTATGTATATACGGATGAGGGGCATTCTCGAAATTACTCGGGAAAGCTTCTAGAAGAGGATACCTCATTTAGAGTTTGATTTCTTTTATGAATTAAACTTAAATGAGATGAGGAAATGAGATGGAGATATTTGTTGGATGAGGATGACTCATTAGGTTGACAAAAGATTATGCATGACTCACCTTTGAGATATTTTGAACAATGGTTGATATTTGTTAGATATTTTCACTTGATTAGATTTTTATCTCTTAAAATATAAGTATGGTTCATTTTTTCAAGGAGAGGGCAGCCAAGCTTTTCTTTTGTTCATTCTTCACAAAGTTTTCCTCAAGTCTTCTTCTTCTTCCTCTAAACCCTAAAAGTCTCATGAGTTGAGAAACCTAAGGTTCCAAGAGACAAAGCACTCCATTTTCTTACTCTACACCTTCTAGGCCTTCTAGTTTAGCGAGCTAGAAGCCGTAGTTACCTCGGATTTGAGGTTGGAGTTCGGACTATAGACTCTCGGGTGGATCGTCTTTGACTCGAGGAGGCCGTCGAGGTTGCTTCGATCCGTTTCTATCCTCGGAGCCTACGATGATGAGGAGGACCGCGAGAAGACCCGAAGGACACGATAATATGAGGTATAACATTCATCCGAGTAGTTAAACCTCAAGTTGTTTGCTAGCTATGGTTTATGTTCGATCCTTGGTTCTAGTCGGTGTTGCGAAGCCCGTAAAAATCATTTTTCGCAATTTCCGCCTCTCCGCAAACACGTGGGGTACGCGACATCGACTTACATCACCTTCGCGAACTCTTCCCAATTCGTCGGACAATACGATCTCTCTCGAGCGACTTACATCAGGTCTGAGCAGAACCCATTAAAAGAAACTAATCAACTTCACTGAACTGGCATCGGAGCACCATAACGGATTAAATATCCTAGCCATCACACATCTGCATGACTACGAATCCTCTGGCCCATCTATATTCGTAAACACCGATGACCTATAACTTCATGAATTCTGGAAGCAACACCACAACAATCTCAGCAACGATTGGTACCACTGTTTGAACAGTAGGTAACACAACGATCTTCGGAGCAGTGTAAACATAAAGCCTTGGCCAAGTCCGGCTGGTCTCCAGAAATGACCCGACCTTCTGGTGCGGATCCCGAAGAAAACTTGCTTCCACATTAGAAATCCGATCATATAAGGATAAACAACATGTTCTTATGTCACCGGAACATCACCTTGGTTAGACCTCGTCCCAGACAACTCTTCCCTGACCGTGCCTCTAACCGCAGCCCTCTCGGCTTACGTAGACATGGCGACCGGAACAATCACCATGTAACGAAAAAGATAGATCGACAGAACGAATAGAAGGAAGATCTCAAGATATATATCCTAAGGTAACTTAGGCGGAGTATTATATCGTAAATATGGCGCGGAACATATGTACGATACGTCATTCTACTTAGTACCTACTCCATCAACCAAGGTCATCCTATATAACGAAAGTTCGGGTATAAGACCCCCAAAGTCAAGTCTAAGTCCTATAAGGTCAAGCCTAGGTGATAAAAGTGTATGCCTAGACTCCATATAGTCAAACCTAGACTTGAACAGAGGTTAAACCAAACGCTCTGATACCAACTTTGTCATGACCCGAATGTGGCACGTGACCGGCAGTAAAATCACGTGACATCAAAAGACGTCGGCGCGGTCCAAGTAAGCCGAAACCCGGAATCTATACCCTTTTTGAAAATATTAGAGGTGAGGTTTAAAATAGTCATCAAATTGGATCAGTTTTAAAATAAACATTTAAGTCTAACTAAGTATGTTTGAAAAAAAACATCTAAGACCTTTTGAAATTCGACAACACCTCCTTTGTAAATTTTGAATAACATCTGATACAACATAATAAATAAAACAGCATCCCAATTGGAGCTAGCTTCCACGCCTAAACGGCGGGGCAACCAAGAAGACAATTACGACTCCAACGGTGAAGAAAAGAAAAGCGAA
Organism: Agapanthus africanus; assembly: GCA_030015575.1. Taxonomy (NCBI): domain Eukaryota; kingdom Viridiplantae; phylum Streptophyta; class Magnoliopsida; order Asparagales; family Amaryllidaceae; genus Agapanthus; species Agapanthus africanus. The sequence continues at coordinate 245,898,594 of CM057343.1, read as the reverse complement.
ACAAAATTAACAATAGAAAAAGGTCGACTCCAATAAGTACGACGCCCACAACACACAAACTCTAAGTATCGCTTCTAAGTCCATAATATACAAATTCTAAGTCGATGAAGTTTTGCTAGATACAAGAATGTATAAGTACAAGTATGGGTACGATACAATAGTGACCCATCTAACAAAGCAATCATCAAATAGGAAAGTGTGCCCCAAGCCGCTGACGATCTGAGCGATAAAACCTGCAAGAAACTGTAACACAACGGGGGTGAGTTGCTAACTCGGTGAATAAAAGTACATCACAAGGTAGAAATCGAAATGTACAACGATACCTAGGTCATAAGTATAGTACTATCATAACCTGTACTAATATTTATGATATGCATAACTATCGTAAATGCAACACTATCTATCATGTGATCCCAAAGTAGGACATCTCATATGCAAATGACCTGTATCTAGGTATAAGACCAAAGGTAGCCGAAAATATATATGTAAAATCTCTTCTTTAAAATAGCCGCGGGATACATATGTCACGGCATAAAAGCAGACGTGATAATACGATATATAATAGGTATCTTATTTAAGATATACGACTTGCTCTTTTAGTAAAGAGTGATAAGAGGTTTACGGTTTAAAAGATCCCAGTGTCATACTAGATATGTCAAGGTAATGAGACTATAGCTCTTTTTAGAAATCCTTTTTATATGCAACAACCGGTAAAAGGTGTTCAGGTACTGTCCTCTGAATCAGTCCTGGTCGGCTACACTATTGCACAACTTAAATGTATACCTCGTATGATAGCAACATATCAATATATGGATGTACAGCATCGACACTCGAAATCAGAAATCCCTCGTGTCTATCACCGACACACAAATCCTCAAATCTCTCGTGTTCATCACCGACACGCAAATGCAGATATCGTCAACATCATCTCAACAGATGATCGCCCCTCGATATCCCTGGCCCCGGTCAGTATCCCCTGGATATCCACTGTGATCATCTCAAGCTCCGTCCAGTATCCCCTGGATATTTGCCGTGCTCATATCCATCTCCGGTATCGAGTGTCCTCGCTATGCTCCCCGCCTCCAATGCGGCTTTCCTGCCCCTCGGTCTCGACCGGGTCCACCATGTATCCGTCTGTTTACTCCCCCACTCATCCCGGATAACTAGCAAGTCCGTAACCGTATATCTCCTCCACTCGGTTTTGAATAAAAACAATCAGAAAACATCTAGTTCATGGTGGACGTCAACTCATCGTATCCAGAAATATCAAGTAAAGAATAAGGATACTTTCATAGATCATTCTGATGATATATTATATATATACATATATAACAGCGTCCCATACCACTGATATATATCATCGAAGGTAAAACATCCTGAAAACTCATAAGAATCGAATACGATATCCATGGTACTGGTATTCGCAATACTCAATAGGTAATAAAAGTAAAGTATATAAATAAAGTTATACATGCAACAAACGTAACAATTCTACTGTGTCATGACAATACTAATGATGTGTAGTGTATCATACGCGTCTGTGCTTGTGCAGCATGGCAATTATTAGTATTTGTGCAAGTGTTCTATAAGAGTATAAAGAATAAAGTAATTCAACCCATATCCGTAACATATAATAAATTCAGATTTTCTGGATATAGGGAATCAATATGCCGCGTATCGGCATTACATACGCATCGCATAGTATAGCGGTCCTACAGTGGCATGGCAGTACCAATGCGGTGTAGTGTACATAAGCATCTGTGCGCGTACAACATAGTACTTATTGGTAGTTGTGCGGTGTTCTATCAGTATTTTCGTATAACGGAAACGCATATCGGAAACATGTAAAGTAAATCTATGCGTATAGCGTAAATATTAAACGTAACTACTTGCTATGAGCTATACCATTATTTTTGAAAATAGAACGAAATGTTGGTTTTGAAATAATGAAGCTGCCTTAGGTTAAAAATAGATATTCGTTTTGGAAATTAGCATCTCATCCTTATCATTTATCGTTTAAAAGGGAAACGAGTCGTTAGTTTTTAAAAGAGTATAGCTCACTCAAATTTTACGTTCTAAATCGAAATAAAACATGACTCTGCGAGTCTAAAGGAAACTTGGCCGTATTCGGCACGCTAACCTTATTACCACAAGTACGGTATGATCTCTCATACAATATCTATATTATCTCATATCCATATCGTACGGATCTATCGTCACGTATGTATCTTACAATAACCATGTATTAAACTATATGCAATGAACAACATACTAGATGAGAAATAATATCAAAACCCTTAACTAAATTAACTCTAACAATTAACTAGATAGCAAAACTATCCTAATTAAATGGTTGCAGGGGTGCTATACGCCATCCACCCGACTTCCCCCGTAGATATAAATCTACTCACCAACTTGTCGAGCTCGTTGAATCCTCAATTGCTATGTCCGTCATCTCCGTCTCGGAAACCTTCGCGATCGTACCTATAATCGTAGTTAAATCATATCGACGTAAATATCATGTCAAAAACTAAAACAATGAGCTAAGCACCGTAGGTTAGAACCTACATCTTACTTACTCCAAAAATGACAAGATATCCCTGTCGTTAACGTATGAACATCAACAAATCAGTGACGGCACAGAAATACGTAATCCCGTATCAAAATATCGGAAACTTTAACAAAACCCTTACTAGAATACTCCCATATTTCTCTGTTTGAATATTGGGACAAATCAAATAATACAGTAAATCATAAAATAGCCAAATACATGTACTGAACAAAAACCAACACAAAAATCTTCAAGAGGCCCGGCGACGCTGGTCAAAAGGAGATTCTCGTCGGATGAAGTAGGGAATTTAGGGTTCGGGCTTTAGGTATAGTCTCCTAGTGGTCTCATAATACTATGGTCCTGTTAGTTTTTCTATTGGTTATATCTAGTGGTTCCAGATTCAATTTTAGTATGATAAATATCATAAAAACCCAGTTTTCTAACACTGCGCACTAAAAGCAGATATGTGAAAGAATAGAAGTTGAAAAGAATGTGAGATATACCTATGGAGATGATTCATAAGGGAACACCAGCTCAAGAAGTGTATGTGGAAGCATCTAGGGGTTGTAGCGGATCAAGATTGAAGATGTGACAACTTTGATGAAGGGATCAAGGCTTCTTCTTTGGAGAAAATGAACACTTAGAAATTTTCAATTTGGAGCTTGAAGAAACTTGTTGTTTCAGTTTGAGAAAGCTAAAAAAATTTCTAAGTGTGGTGATAAGATAAGGTGGGAGGTGTTGTGTTTTGTGTAGAGAAAGTATGAAGTGTTACGAGAGGAGGAGGTGGAGAGTGGTAAGGTGGTGGTGTAAAGTGAGAAGGAGGAGGTGGAGGGATGTGAGGTGTGGGTGATTGTGGATATTGTGAGAGTTTAAACTTGGCATATCATATACCCATCCTTACTCCAAACCAAGAATTAAAAATAAAAGAAAAACTCATTTCCCTTAATTAAACCCTTCATGTCACAAAATCTAAATCCATGTTTTTAAAAGAAACACAACACTTTTTATAACACTTAAATACCATTATCTTATAATAACATCTCATGTCATGTTTAGAACAATTAAAATATCATTTTTATGATATCACACCTTTTTCTCCTATTTACCAAAATAATTACATTTTTACGGATATAAATCCGATACAAAAATTCATATGCGATATCATTTTTGTAAACTCATTATATTCATATTTAAAATTATAAATTAATATTTATAATTTTCCAAAATGTTACAATATCCCCCCTTAATTAAATTTGGTCTCAGAATTTAAATTAAACTCCCATCTTAAAACATTTTTCTCAATCCAATCAATTCAATTCCAAAACAATTTGCCGGGGTCCAAATTTGTTAAAACATATAGTCCGCTCAATATGACGGAACTCCGAAATCCCGCACGGGCTAAAACGTAACATAACGCAACCGTGTGCATGAAAACTTAAAAAGATATATAAAACTCATATAACTGTAACTCTAGCGGTTGCTATGAGAATTACACCAGTTATGATGCTAAATTCCAATTACGAAAACCATTATATATGTCAAGTATACATTCCTTGCCACAGTCGTGGTGCAATATCGGTAGCACATGACCAAGCAAAAATATAGAAATCAAATCTATAACATATCCTATCAAGTGCAAAGCACGAAAACGAAATCAACCCTAACGGTTTTGCACGAAAATCCAAACCACAAGCCACGGGTGTGCATAAAAACGAAATTAGCGCCAAGTGAAACAAGTGTGCACGAAATAATATCCACAACATCAACTGTGCATGGAGAAAATATCAAGTGCATCTAAAGTGTACAAAATCAATCTCAAGTGCATCGGGGTGCACAAAACAAATCTCAAGTGCATCGGGGTGCACAAAATAAATCTCAAGTGCATCGGAATGCAAAAAACGAATCTCAAGTGCATCGGGGTGCACAAAATAAATCTCAAGTGCCTCTGGGTGCACAAAATAAATATCAAGTGCATCTGGGTGCACAAAATCAACATCAAGTGCATCAGGTGCATAAAACATCAAAACGTGCAACTGGTGTGCATAAAATCATACCAAGTATACCCAGAGTATATATATATATATATAATCTCTTAATCATGTGCAACTGATATGCACAAAAATATCATTCCAGTGCATCTGGTGTGCACAACACTCCAATCGAATGCAGTCACCCGCATGGAAATCTCAAACAAGTGCACCTAGTGTCTACAAAACATCAATCAAAGTGCAATCATCGTGTACGAAAATCTCTAACAAGTGCACCTGGTGTGCACAAAACATTTGTGTGACCCTCAAAATACATATGCCAAAATAACGGACGTGGAGTTGTCCTTTCTTCAATGTTGAAAACGAAATATTTGGATCATAAAAATGCAAATTGAAATAAATGACATCGAAGTATATTTTCTTCAATGTCGAAAGGTGTTTATACACCCGGAACTGGCATATAAGGATTACCACTTGCCTCCTGCCATGGTCTAGCGTTCTCTGTCTCTGAATTCTGGTTCTTCCTGCGGATCATGAACGCTATGGCCTCTTATACCCTCGACGGGTAAGGAGCAACTACGCAATCGTCTCATGCTGATACTTCTCAAGACACTTCCTTGCTAAGCAGTCCGGTTCTCGCAATGCAACATGTCGACGACGGCGATCTCGAACCTCTGCGTGTGCACTAAACAACTGATCCTGGGTCCAATCTTACCTTGTATAGTATCCATGAATGAAACCGTCAAGTCTCCTGCCGATTTCATCTATCAAATCTGTCCAGAACTAGCACTCATTACTGAATCCACTTCCATTTCGAAACAACTGCAATCTCCTCAAGATTTTCCTCTAAAAGTGTGGTTATACACGCCTCTGTATACACCAATCTCCAATATCGATGGGGAAGAACCACTGCACTTTGAAGCTTCGCACCAATTTCCTGTTCCATTATTCTCCAATATCGGTCAAATAAGGAGTGTATCGCGATAGTCACGTGAATTGCAAATCTTCATCATGATCAAGCCTGGAGTCTTACAGAACTCGAAATATGAATCCGGCATCTCTGACACTCTGTGGAAGAATCTGGTTAGGCTCACCTTCGTGAACTCGTCCCAATTCGTCAGACAATACGATCTCTCTCGAGTGACTTACATCAGGTCTGAGCAGAACCCATCAAAAGAAACTAATCAACTTCACCAATCTCGAATCAGAGCACCACAACGGATTAAATATCCTAGCCATCACACATCTGCATGACTATGAATCCTCTGGCCCATCTATATTCGTAAACACCGGTGACCTGTAACTTCATGAATTCTGGAAGCAATACCTCGACAATCTCAGCAACGATTGGTACCACTGTTTGAACAGTAGGTAACACAACGATCTTTGGAGCAGTGTAAACATAAAGCCTCCAAGTCCGTCTGGTCTTCAGAAATGACCCGACCCTCTGGTACGGATCTTGAAGAAAACTTGCTTCCATATTAGAAACCCGATCATATAAGGATAAACAACATGTTCCTATGTCACCGGAATATCACCCTGGTCAGTCCTCATCCCAGACAAGTCTGTCCTGACCGTGCCTCTTACCACAACCCTCTAGGCTTTCATACACATGGCGACCGGAACAATCAACATGTAACGAAAAATATAGATCAACAGAACGAATAGAAGGAAGATCTCAAGATATATATCCTAAGGTAACTTAGGCAGAGTATCATATGAACATATGTACGGTACATCACTCAACTTAGTACCTACTCTATCAACCAAGGTCATCCTATATAATGAAAGTTCGGGTATAAGACCCCCAAAGTCAAGTCTAAGTCCTATAAGGTTAAACCTAGGTAACAAAAGTGTATGCCTAGACCCCATATAGTCAAACCTAGACTCGAACAAAGCTTAAACCAAATGCTCTGATACCAACTTTGTCATGACCCAAATGTGGCACGTGACCGACACTTGAGTCAAGTGACTATAAATCAATGTCGCGCACCCCACGTGCTCGTGGGGAGGCGGAATTTGCAAAAAATGATTTTTACGGGCTTCGCAACACCGACTAGAACCAAGGATCGTCCATAAACCCTAGCTAGCAAACTATATGAGATTTAACTACTCGGAAAGAATGTTATACCTCATGATACAAGTCCTTCAGGTCTTCTCTGCTGTCATCCTCATCATCGTAGGCTCCAAGGATCGATCCAGAACGTAGCTTCCTCATCGGCTTCCTCGAGTCAAAGACGATCCACCCGAGAGTCTATAGTCCGAGCTCCAACCTCAAAACCGAGATAACTAGAGCAACAAGCTTACTAAACTTGATAGCCTAGGTGATGTAGAGAATGAAGATTGATTTATTTGTCTCTTGAAACCCTAGTTTACTCAACTCATGAGACTTTAAGGGTTTTTGTTGAGAGGAAGAAGAAGAGAGCTAGATTGAGGAAAGAGAAATGGTTTTTGATAATGATAATGATAAAATAAGATGGCTCCCTTGACTTGACTACAAGCATAGCAAGAAAATATCTCACCCAAAATATCTAGTGCCACAAAATATCTCACAAGAAATATCTAGTCAAAGAGTCAAACCAAGTCAAGTGGTCAAACCAAGTCAAATGGTTAAACCAAGTCAAGTAGTCAAAACAAGTAGCCATGCCTCAATTATCATTTACAAAAATAACAAATACTTTCCTCCACCTCATAATTGTTTTAATCAAGTCAATGGTCAAAACCCTAATGAGGTGTCTACATCTATGTCCCTCTCATCCGTATATACATACCCGCATTCGTGTTCCGAGAAACACGAATACAAAGAGACGAAACTGATCCATCAATATAATACTAGGATCCGGCTTAAACTAAAGCCCACTAGTTTTATCCGCCCGATCATCATATGTGTACAAGTACACGTAAGTGATCAAAGCCCTGCCGTAAAACCATACGGCCTCTACATCTTTTGCCTGATGCAGGGAAACTCTCTGTGTGGGACTCTAAAGACTCGACAGTACGCTGGCAGAGGGTTTAATCATAAGCCGCAAGCGGTACTAGCTGCACGTAACGGCTACCTAGGTATCTGTCGATAAGAAGACCGATGAGGAAACCCATCAGAACTCCTACTGAGCCTGGATGTGACATTCTCTGTACAGTCCGGTCTGTTCATCTAAGAGTATTGCATATCGGGCCTAGGGGAGCGGTAATCGTTAGACCCCTAAATAATTCATGCCAGAGTGTAGCCTAAAACACCCTGAGAAACTACTGGAATACATACCAGTAAATCTCACTTGCCCTGGCCAGGGACTTTGTGTTATGGCTCTTCGAACACAGAACAATATCAACCCCCAATAGCGGGAGAGACGAATCCAATCTAACCGCCACTGCCTCCAAGTGCTTCGGGACTGCACCCAACTACTACCTGTTTGCATGACTCCTTTGAACCGTGGTAGGTTAGCAATCAAAGTACAGTGGGAACGCACTCGAGGCGAAGTAGCAGTGTCAAGTCGACGGACTAAGCTGTACTCATGTCACCCGGGAACTGCTACCTGACGATAGGTATAATACCAACCAAAAGTTCCCGACGAGTCCTGTCCGGTGTACTCGTCACCTAACGAGCACCTGCATACTATCTCCAGTACGACGTACTAATGGCTGTAGGGATTCTTTAGCACCATGCCTAGTTTTTGGGTTGCATCACACATGCTATAACAAAAATTTAAGGGGGTGCTAAACAATCCAACCATGAATCGAACTAGAAAAATAGAGTAACAAACTATAGTATCACATACTACATAGTGTCTAACACTAAGTGGGGAGAAAATACAACCTTTGTAGACCTCCTCCTTGACTCCTTGGATCGAGTGGGGGGTTGAACCGGTTGGCTTGTGTCCTTCCAAGTCCACGATGATCCACCATGAAGTCCCTTTGCTCAAGCTCCAAGCTTCACTTGATCAAGGATGAAGATGAACCAAACACTTCACACTAGTGGGCTAGACTAAAGTAGAATGGTGATGTAGGTTTGGATCTTACTTAAAATCCTTTTCTTTTTAATTTCTTCTCTTTCTTTTTAAACCCTAGAGAGCTTTGAGGAGAGAGAGGAAGAAGGAGATGACTCAAGCTTGACTCAAGAGAATAATGAATAACTCTAACTAAACTCAAGAGAGTAAGTGAGAGTTATGCCATGCTAAACTATGGTTACAAAATATCTAGATATTTTGTAACTTGAGTTTAAGCAAAACCATGGGTAATTAAACCATGGTATTAATCCCATTTTTGCTTTTCTCAAATAAAAAATATATACAAATATGTAACCATGTAAGTTTTGCATTGCCACCACCAATGTATCATCAACCATGACACATGTATGCTTGCATGTGTCCATCCATATCAGCATATACATACACTCATGCATGCATCATAAAGAAATAGGTTTTAATAAATGAGCTAATGGATTTAATATTAAATCAACACTTGATTTAATAATCCGGTCATATCACATACGACCCATCTAATAGTAAACGCCCGATTAAAATACGGTATTCAATACACGCATTTAATCGAGCTCCCGCGCATATCTCATATGCACCCCACATCTTTTCTCCTGAGCTAGGAGACCCCTTTGTGGGACTCTAAGACTCGTCAATACGCTAGCAGTAGGCAGTGATCACATTACATGCCCACAAACCGTCAGTGGTACAAGCTGTACGTAACGGCTCCCAGGTATTGAGCGATGAGAAGAAACACAAGCAAACCTGCTAAAACTCCCGTCGAGACAATCAGTAACACTTACCGTACAGTACGGTCTCTTCGTCAAATATGCTGTATATATGAGTCTAGGGATGGTATCGTTGACCCTAATAACCCAATAAGTTATGCCGGTATATGGCTAATAACAGATCAAGAACTACTGGTAACACTTATCAGTAAATCTCAGTAGCCCTAGCTAGGGACTTCCTGTTATAGCCAATCGTACATAGCGCAATATCAACCCCCAATACCGAGAGAGATGAAACCCCTTCTATCGCTCATTGCCTCCTTGTGCCTTGAGACTGTACCCAAAATCCACCTGTTTGAACGACTCAGTAGAGCCGTGTAGGGTGGAGATCAAAGTACAGTAGGAGGACACACAAGACTCTATGACGATCTCGGGTCTACAGACTAACCTGTACCAGTGTCACCTGAGAACTGCTATCCGATAATAGATATAATACAATATAGGAGTTCTCGGCGAGTCCATTTAGTGTACCCAGTCTCATTGAGCACCCGTATACGGTCTTTGGTGTCACCACACCAATGGACATAGAATCATGCATCGCCCATCATATGGGACAAGCAACGTATACGCTAGTCTACTCTAGTGATATCGATGCCCCGTCTTGATACACCCACGACTAGGAACATTTCAAGGATATGCTCATAAACTACATATGTCCCACTAGTATGACCCGCATCATAATCTCAGTAGTCAAGCATATCCTAAAGGCTATATCAACATGTACCAAATGAATGAAAGCATGATCAAATGAACATGTCAAGATAAAAGTGCAACCAGATAGCATACTATCATGTCGAGAAAGAATGTCCCCTGAACACACACACACACACACACACATACCGCTACATACACTATCATATAATAGTCTCTAGGGCATACATATATCCAACAATCTCCCGCTTGCACTAAGGCTAATTATTTGCGTATCTCATACCCAACATCTCAAAAAGTCGCTCATGCTGCGGCTGAGGGAGGGCCTTGGTGAGTGGATCCGCGGTGTTATCTTTTGTATCTACTCTCCGAATCTCGATCTCGAGGCGATCTACTATCTCCCAGATCAGATGATATCGCCTGAGGATGTGTCTGGATCGCTGATGGGATCTGGGATCTTTGGCCAACGCCATAGCCCCATTATTATCACAATATAATGGTATTGGATCAATAATGGTCGGAACTACTCCTAGCCCCGAGATGAACTTCCTCATCCAGACGGCTTCCTTGGCAGCATCATTTGCAGCAATATACTCAGCTTCCATCGTGGAGTCTGCAACGGTATCCTGTTTGGAACTCTTCCAACACACCGCCCCTCCATTGAGGGTAATGGAAAACCCTGAGATAGATTTGCGGTCATCCTTATCACTCTAGAAGCTCGAATCGGTAAAGACCTCCATTTGGAGATCTCCGTTACCATACACCAAGAAAATTTCTTTAGTCCTTCGCAAGTACTTAAGAATGTTCTTCACAGTTGTCCAGTGATTCTCCCCTGGGTTGGATTGATACCTGCTTACTACACCTAGTGCATAAGCTACATCAGGGCATGTACATAACATCGCATACATTATAGATCCAACAGTAGAAGCGTAGGGTATAATGCTTATGTGAGATCTCTCTTCATCAGTCTTTGGGCAAAAGTCCTTGGAGAGAGTGACTCCATGACTAGCGGGTAAGGAACCCCGCTTGGAGTCTTCCATACTAAACCTCTTTAGGATGGTGTTAATGTACCTGTTTGGGAAAATCCCAACAACCTTTTAAATCTATCCCTATAGATCTTCATGCCCAATATGTACGAGGCATCACCCAGGTCCTTCATGGAGAACCTCTGTGATAAGAACAGTTTGACCGATTGTAGCATAGGAACATCGTTTCCTATCAGAAGGATGTCATCCACGTACAATATGAGGAATGTGACAGCACTTCCTACAATCTTCTTATAAACACAAGGTTCATCTGGATTTCTGATGAAATCAAACTCTTTGATAACATCATCAAAATAGATGTTCCAACTCCGTGTTGCCTGCTTTAATCCATAAATGGATTTTAGCAACCTACATGCTTTCCCGCTGCTCCCACTATCAATGAAGCCCTCTGGATGATCCATATAAATGCACTCTTCTAAATCACCATTTAGAAAAGCCGTTTTAATGTCCATCTGCCAGATTTCATAGTCGTAGTGAGCAGCAATATCAAATAGGATCCTAATGGATTTAAGCATGGCTATAGGAGAAAAGGTTTCGTCATAGTCAAGTCCTGGTCTTTGCCGAAATCCTTTCTCCACAAGCCTTTCCATATAGGTCTCCACCTGTCCATCTACACTAATCTTTCTCTTAAAGATCCATTTGCACCCTACGAGTTTTACCCCAGAGGGTACAACATCCAAAGTCCATACTTTGTTGGTGTATATAGACTCTATTTCGGATCTCATGGCATCCAACCACTTCACAGAGTCACCACTCGTGATAGCTTGCTGAAAACTGGTAGGGTCATCATCATCCATGATGCAATCTTCTCCATCACCATCAACGAGAAAACCGTAGTATCTCTCCGGTGGGTGAGAAGTCCTACCAGATCTACGGAGTGGCTGAGGTTCATTAGGTTCTGTTGCAACATCAGGTTCAACCAAGTCTTCATTTGTAATTTATGTATCTAGAACCTCTTCTAGATCTACCACATTACCATCAGCATCATTTGAAAAAATCGCATTTTCTAAAAATGTTGCATTTCGAGAAACAAACACCCTTTGTTCCTCTTTGTGGTAGAAAAGATATCCATATGAATCTTTTGGATATCCCACAAAATACACACTTGACTGATCGTGACTCGAGTATGTCCGGATTTTGCTTTTTGACAAAAGCCGAACAACCCCAAATCTTAACTCGCTTAAGAGATGGTCTCTTCCCATACCATATCTCATATGGAGTGGTAGACACGGTCTTGGTTGGAACCCTGTTCAACAGAAAAGCTGCAGTCTCCAATGCATGTCCCCCAAAAGGAGAGGGGCAACTCAGCATTACTCATCATGGATCGTACCATATCTAATAGGGTTCGATTCCTCCGCTCTGACACACCGTTGTGCTGTGGTGTGTAAGGGGAGTGAGCTGAGAAAGAATCCCATTCTCTTTTAGGATGTTCGAAAACTCTGTACTAAGATACTCACCACCTCGATCTGATCAAAGCATCTTGATGCTCATTCCAGTTTGTTTTTCAACTTTAAGTCTGTACTCCTTGAATTTCTCGAAAGCTTTAGACTTATGCTTTAGCAAAAACACATGACCGAATCTTGAGAAATCATCAGTAAAAGTTATGAAGTAAGAAAAACCGCCTCTCGCATGGGTAGACATTGGCCCACATACATCACTATGTATAAGGCCCAAAAGCTCAGTAGCTCTTTCTCCGTGTCCAGTAAACGGAGTTTTGGTCATTTTCTCTTTGATATAAGAATGACAAGTCGCATAAGATTTATACTCAAAAGAATTTAAATATCCATCTTTATGAAGCTTGTTTAGTCTTGTTCATTAATATGACCAAGTCTACAATGCCAAAGAAAAGCTTCATTTATATCTAAAAATTTTCTTTTATTTGTGTGTTGTATGTTGAAAACTGTGTGTTGATTAAGAACGTATATCCTGTTATTAAGTGTACCATAACCAATCAACTCTTGATTCAGTCTAATGTTCATAACATTGTGCTGCAATACAAAATGATATCCTTCATTGTCCAAAAAAGAAACGGATATTATATTACAAAGCATGCTTGGTACAAAATAGCATGGGTTCAAAACCAATATACAACCCGATGGAAACCCCAGATGATACTCTCCCACTGAAACTGCATGTACATTGGAACCATTTCCAACCCGGAGAGTATTATCACTTGTCTTCAAAACTCTGCTATTTCTCAGCTCCTGCACAGAATTGCAGATATGAGAACCTGAACCGGTATACAATACCCAGGAAGAAGAATTTATAGAAAAATAGTTTTCAGTTACGAACACACCTGAAGCTAAAGCATCACCATGCTTCCTTTTCTTGAGACCAAGGTACTCAGTAGAGTTCCGCTTCCAGTGCCCTGTCTTCTTGCAGTAAAACCATTCTCCTTTCCCCGACTCCGCAACTTTGGATTTGTCTTTCCCCTTTGCCTTCTTGATTCCACCTCTCGGGTTGGTGGATTCTTTCTTGTTCTTTCCCTTAGCCTTGGCTTTTGGGACGGAAGAGGAAGATTGTCCAACAAGCAGGAAGGGAGACTTCGCTTTAAGCATTCTTTTCGCACTTCTCATCATATTGAGAATTTCGGGTAGTGACTTCTCTATGTTATGCATGTTGAAGTTCACTATGAATGGATTAAAGGCAGAGGGAAGTGACTGTAGAACAATATCCGTATATTGCTCGTTATCCATTGTCCATCCGAGGCCCTCAAGCTCTTCAATAAGAGCTATCATCTTCAAAACGTGGTCACCTACTGGTGTGCCAGGAGCATCCGCATCTGAAACAACTTTCGAGATGCTTCGTATCGTAGGATACGAGATTGCTCCCCATACAACTTCTTTATATGGAGAAAGATGGATTGAACATCCATCTCCTCGTGCTGCTTTTGATGTGTATTGTCCATCGATGCAAGCACGAGTCATTTGGCGGTAGCACAGTCAATATCCCACGTTTTGCGGATCTCCCTATCCGCAACAGAAGATTCATGGCCTTGTTTGGGCGGGGCTGAGGCAGTGAGGATATATGATATTTATCATATCTGAGAGCAATGTTAATGTTCCTCAACCAGTCTTTATAATTCGGCCCGGTAAGCTTATTTTTCTCTAATAGTAGCTTAAGTACAGTCATGGTTATCTGCCATTAGGAGAGAGAAAAGAATACACTTAGCGAAAGCTCTAGCAAAGATTAGATTGGTTTATTATCTTATCTAATCGATATCTCCCACCGCTTTTCTCAAATTTTCCCTCAAACCTTAAAAGGAAAAAATTAGCTAGGATTAATTACATTCTACAATTTCGCTAACCGTTTAGCCAGGCTAGTGCTGTTACTTCTGAGGGAGGTTCCCCGTGCTTTCCCACGGACCTAATTAAAATAAACCTCATTTTCCCAGAGGCGTAGCCCCGTTGACACCTTTCTAGACACCTAATGAGTTAGTTAATTATAAAATGCAAAACTCTCCCGGGTGCAACTATTGCTCACAGTGGGATCAGGATCCTACTGTCATATAGAAGGTATGCAATCTTATTGCAAATTTCAACTCTTGAAAATCCTGATATGGTTTTTACCCCTAGTAACTTATGACCCTGACTATAATCAACATATCATAAGTCCTAGTCAAGTTCTACCCGCCATTTCATGATTAATTAGACCCACTCACATGACCCTTGACTATAATCAACATAATCATATGAATGTCCTAATTAATCGCATCATATGCTGTGTAGGAATACATCACTTAGCTACCGTACACTACGCCTTGACTATAATCAACATACATAGCACGAATACTAAGTACTCTACTTTCTAAAATGACGGAGGGTTGCGAATAGTTTTTAAGAAAACCTTTAACGCTTTGAACTTAATATCATTGTAGAATCCAATGGTTTAAAAGGAGTGGCTTAAGCTCTGCAATTTGAAAACTTGCTTTTCATAAAAAGCCGAGTAGGTTTCAAATCTGATTCTACAACATCTTTTTAGGTTTCTTTTTTTTTACATTAATCTTATTAATTTAGTCCCATCATTTAAGTCCTTAAGCTATTACAGAAATGAAAAAAAAAATAGAACGTACGCTTATGCCATCCGCATTCGCCACAATGTACCGTTAGGTTACTTAACTAACGGTATAGCGGGGCGGGACTAGTGCGGATGTAAAACATAAGCAATATTTATTATATATCATATATATAATACATCATTCGTCTCAACATATAAATTGATCACATCACAGAATATCCATAGCAGAAGCATATATATAAAAATACAGGATATACTAGGAGGTCCGTATCTTGTATTTAGCCAACAATAGAAAATACAGATTCCACGGTCGCGATGAATATCCAAGCCCACACCCCTAGACCCCTACGAGAGCAGCAAGTGACCCTACCAATTCTAGAGTTTAGGAGACCCGATCTCGACTCCTCAAGATGGCCTCCCACTGAACCCTAGAACCCGGTCACTTATACTCCCCTCCTTGGGTCTATCTTAATGCGAAAAAGTAAATAATATACAACAATGGTCACATCATCCTCAACCCGGAAGTGCCCCAATAAAAGAATATTACATACAATTAATTTTACATGAATGAAAAGAAAAACTCTCATCTCACATAAAACCCCCGGCCATTCATTCACGACGATCCTGTACATCATATCTCAGCAAACCCAAAATATCACATATCATCAACGTAAGTAACTATGCGTACCCAAATTGCCGTCGATATATAGAAATGAAATCGGCGATACACCACATACACACTTACGGTCGCAGAAGAGAAAGTGAAAAGCTACAACAATTGGAATCGACACTGCTTTTGGACATCATAAACCCGGAATATCACATATTCAGGATTTCATGCCTAACAATGCAAATCTTATATTTAGGTCTCAACTATGAAAACACCTTTTCAAAAGAAGCCGGGTAATTCAACAAGATTCCTGATTCTACCGAGGCCAAAACATTAGATTTACACGCAACTAATTACTTTTCACAAAACTAATTAGTGTAGATTTCAATTATTGTATCACATTCACAAATATCTAGACAATGTTAAACGTTTCGATCGAGTCAACAAACACCCACAAATTGCCCCGAGAGCTCAACACTTGAGCAAAGCTAAAATACCCAAAAACGTGCCACAGTGTCTATGGACCAACCATAGAAGGGTCAACCCTTACCTCACCTATGGCTCCATAGGACTACGGCAAACCCTAAGGTTTAGCCGCGGTTCCATGGTCATAGAATCGAGTTAGGGTTTTGTTCCTCTAAAGGGTCTATAGGGTTACTTGCATGAACATTCAAATATATTTAACTTAGGAAAATTCCAATACTTGGAAATTTTCAGCGAGGGTAATAGGGGGTGATTGATATTCTCTTGAACTGTTAAATATCGTCCAAGTTACCAATACAATGTTAAAATTACGACTACCAAATACTCCGAATAAGCCCCTAAGAAAAATTGGCATCACATGAAATTTTGGCCTAAATAAACAACATATGAAACCCCAAAAATTACAGACCAGAGCACCAGAGCAAAATGAGACGATTTGGGAGCAGGGGGGCCAGCCACGCCGGATTTTTGATGTATGTGGCCGGTCAAAAACCGGTGGAATCCCCTCATTTTTCTCTGGTGTTCTCAGTACAATAAATACAATCTTCTGCAGTTGTTTAAATAATTTTTCGAGCCCGTTTTAAAATCGACAGAGAGCACTTTTTCAGGGTTGCAGAAATTGTTAATTCGGAGTTGTTTCGGTTTCGTAATTAAACTAACATTTTCTAACTTTCTAGCTTGGCTCTGATACCACTGTAGGGATTCTTTAGCACCAATCCTAGATTTAGGGTTGCATCACACATGCTATAACAAAAATTTAAGGGGGTGCTAAACAATCCAACCAAGAATCGAACTAGAAAAATAGAGTAACAAACTATAGTATCACATACTACATAGTGTCTAACACTATGTGGGGGAGAAAATACAACCTTTGTAGACCTCTTCCTTGACTCCTTGGATCGAGTAGGGGGTTGAACCGGTTGGCTTGTGTCCTTTCAAGTTCACGATGATCCACCACGAAGTCCCTTTGCTCAAGCTCCAAGCTTCACTTGATCAAGAATGAAGATGAAGCAAACACTCCACACTAGTGGGCTAGACTAAAGTAGAATGGTGATGTGGGTTTGGATCTCACTTAAAAACCTTTTCTTTTAATTTCTTCTCTTTCTTTTTAAACCCTAGAAAGCTTTGAGGAGAGAGAGGATGAAGGAGATAGCTCAAGCTTGACTCAAGAGAATAACGAATAACTCTAACTAAACTCAAGAGAGTAAGTGAGAGTCATGACATGCTAAACTATGGTTACAAAATTTCTAGATATTTTTTAACCTGAGTTTAAGAAAAACCTTGGGCTAAAACCATGGGTAATTAAACCATGGTATTAATCCCATTTTTGCTTTTCTCAAATAAAAAAATATACAAATATGTAACCATGTAAGTCTTGCATTGCCACCACCAATGTATCATCAACCATGACACATGTATGCTTGCATGTGTGCATCCATATCAGCATATACATACACTCATGCATGCATCATAAAGAAATAGGTTTTAATAAATGAGCTAATGGATTTAATATTAAATCAACACTTGATTTAATAACCCGGTCATATCACATACGACCCGTCCAATAGTAAACGCCCGATTAAAATACGGTATCCAATACACGCATTTAATCGAGCTCCCACGCATATCTCATATGCACCCCACATCTTTTCGCCTCAGCTAGGAGACCCCTTTGTGGGACTCTAAGACTCGTCAATACACTAGCAGTAGGCAGTGATTACATCACATGCCCACAAACCGTCAGTGGCACAAGCTGTACGCAACAGCTCCCAGGTATTGAGCGATCATAAGAAACACAAGAAAACCTGCTAAAACTCCCGTCGAGCCAATACGGTCTCTTCGTCAAATATGCTGCATATGTGAGTCTAGGGATGGTATCGCCGACCCCAATAATCCAATAAATTATGCCGGTATATGGCTAATAACAGATCGAGAAAATACTGATAACACTTATCAGTAAATCTCAGCAGCCCTGGCCAAAGACTTCCTGTTATAGCCAATCGTACATAGCGCAACATCAACCCCCAATACCGGGAGAGACGAAACCCCTCCTATCGCTCATTGCCTCCATGTGCCTCGGGACTGTACCCAAAATCCACCTGTTTGCACGACTTAGTAGAGCCGTGGTAGGGTGGAGATCAAAGTACAGTGGGAGGATACACAAGACTCTATGACGATCTCGGGTCTACAGACTAACCTGTACCAGTGTCACCTAAGAACTGCTATCCGACGATAGATATAATACCACATAGGAGTTCTCGGCGAGTCCATTCAGTGTACCCAGTCTCACTGAGCACCCGTATACAGTCTTTGGTGTCACCACACCAATAGATATGGGATCATCCATCGCCCATCATGTGGGACAAGCAACATATACGCTAGTCTACTATGGTGATATCGATGCCCCGTCTCGATACACCCACGACTAGGAACATTTCAAGGATATGCTCATAAACTACACATGTCCGACTAGTATGATCCGCATCATAATCTCAGTAGTCAAGCATATCCTAAGGGCTATATCAACATGTACCAAATGAATGAAAGCATGATCAAATGAACATGTCAAGATAAAAGTGCAACCAGATAGCATACTATCTTGTCGAGCAAGAATATCCCCTGAACACACACACACACATACCGGTACATACACTATCATATAATGGCCCCTAGGGCATACACATATCCAACAATGTCTATGGGACAGACCATCTCCCCTGCTGGGATGAGAAGCGTATACACTAGTCTACTCCGGAGTATCGATGCCCTATCTCGATAATCCTACGACTAGGGACCTGTATAAGAAGGTGCTTGTAGATTACCCATCCCTCACTAGTGTGACTGCCATCACAATGCTGATAATCAAGCAAAGATCCTAAGGGCTTTACTTATATGTATAACGATATGCTAAAAGAAACACATGCACATATTGATATAGAAACAAACCAAGTAGCATACTACCATTTTGAGTAAGACTGTCAATACAACTGTGAATATCCCAAGCTTCCATTAAGCAATATACAAACCAGTATGATACAATAATGGCCTCTAGGGCATACATCACTAACAATCTCCCACTTGCACTAGGGCCATGTACTGGAGTATTGCAGACCTATCATCTCGATTAGCCTCTCGAACTGTGTCTGAGGGATGGCCTTCGTAAGTGGATCTGCAGTGTTATTCTCCGTATCTACTCTCCTCACCTCGATCTCCCGGCGATCAATGATCTCCCTGATCAGGTGGTACCACCTCAAAATGTGTCTGGACATCTGATGGGACCTGGGTTCCTTCGCTAAAGCTATAGCGCCGTTGTTGTCATAACACAGAGGTATTGGATCAACACTGGTCGGAACCACCAGAAGTTCTATCAGGAACTTCTTCATCCAGACAGCCTTTTTTGCCGCATCATAAGCAGCTATATACTCCGCTTCCATCGTCGAGTCAGCAACGGTGTCCTGCTTGGAGCTCTTCCAACAGACTGCCCCTCCATTGAGGGTAAAGATATAACTCGACATGGACTTGGAGTCATCCTTGTCACTCTGGAAGCTGGAGTCAGCAAAGGCCTCGATCTGGAGGTCTTTTCCACCATACACCAAGAACATCTTCTTAGTCCTTCTCAGGTACTTGAGAATGTTCTTTACTACTATCTAGTGCTTCTCCCCAGGGTTTGACTGATACCGGCTTACAACGCTGAATGCGTATGCTACATCTGGTCTGGTACACAACATCACATACATTATAGAGCCTACCGCAGATGCGTAGGGTATAGTTGACATGCGAGCCCTTTCCAAATCAGTCTTTGGAGACATCTCTTTAGAGAGGGTGATTCCGTGACAAGCCAGTAGATTACCACGCTTTGAATCTTCCATACTGAATCTTTTCAGTATGGCGTCGATGTACCTTGACTGTGAAAGTCCCACTATCTGTTTAGATCTATTACAATAGATCTGGATCCCCGGAATGTAGGAGGCATCACCCAGGTCCTTCATAGAGAACCTTTGTGACAAGAATCCTTTGACTGATTGTAGCATAGGAATGTCATTTCCTATCAAGAGAATGTCATCCACGTACAAGACGAGGAATACCACAGTTCTCCCTACAATCTTACTATAAATGCATGGTTCATCTGGATTTTTGATAAAGTCGAATTCTTTGACAGTATCATCAAAACAGATATTCTAACTCCGCGATACCCGCTTTAGTCCATAAATAGACTTAAGCAACTTGCACACTTTCCCGCTGCTCCCACTCTAAATGAAAACCTCTGGCTAATCCATATAGACGCACTCTTTTAAATTTCCATTTAGAAAAGCCGTCTTTACGTCCATCTGCCAGATCTCATAATCATTGAAGGAAGCAATGGCAAGAAGGATCCAAATGGATTTGAGCATAGCCACTGGAGAAAAGGTTTCATCATAGTCCAAACCAGGTCTTTGATAAAAGCCTTTTCAACAAGTCTAGCCTTATAGGTTTCAACCTGTCCATCTACACCAATCTTCTTTCTGAAGATCCATTTGCAGCCTACGGATTTTACCCCTTCTGGAGTAATGTCCAAAGTCCATACTTTGTTGGTGTACATGGACTCCATCTCGATCCGTATTGCATCCAGCCATTTTACTGAGTCGCCACTCTGAATGGCTTTCTGGAAGCTAGTAGGCTCATCATTGTTAATGATGCAATCCTCTCGATCCCCGTCTATGAGAAAACAGTAGTATCTCTTGGGCGGATAAGACTTCCTGCTAGTTTTGTGGAATGGCGCGGGGACGTCCGGTTCTTTTGAAACCTCTGGTTCTTCCATGCTTTCAGTAATAGCTTATGGTTCTGGAATTTCTTCCAATTCTATTGCGCTCCCACTTATCTGATTTTCTAAAAATTCAGTTTCCAAGAAGCAGGCTTAATGAGAAACAAAGACCTTTTGATCCTCTGCGTAATAGAAAAGATACCCCTTGGAGTTATTTGGGTATCCCACAAACTTACATTGTACTGAGCGTGCCTCGAGCTTGTCCGCATGTTGCTTTTTGACAAAAGCTAGACATCCCTATGTCTTAAAGTGTTTAAGATAGGGTTTCTTCCTACTCCATATCTGATATGGTGCGGTAGGCACTGACTTAGTAGGAACCTGGTTCAAAAGATATGCAGCTGATTCTAGTGCATAACCCCATAAGGATCGCGACAACTCAGCCTTACTCATCATTGAACGAACCATATCCAATAGGGTTCTGTTCTGCCTTTCCGATACACCATTGTGTTGTGGTGTGTATGGAGGAGTAAGCTGAGAGAGAATTCCATTCTCTTTTAAGTAGTCCAGGAAATCGACACTTAAGTATTCACCACCTCGATCAGATCTCAGTGTCTTGATACTTTTGCCTGTTTGTTTTTCCATTTCATTCTTGTATTGCCGGAATTTTTCAAAGGCCTCGGATTTTTGCTTCACCAAGAAGACATGTCCATACCTAGAGAAATCATCCGTAAAAGTAATGAAATAGGAATAACCACTTCGCGCATGTGTAGACATTGGACCAAACACATCGCTGTGTATGAGTCTCAAGATCTCGCTCGCTCTTACTCCGTGTCCAGTGAACGGAGTCTTTATCATCTTTCCCATGAGATAAGATTGATAAGTTGTATAAGACTGATATTCGAATGGATCCAAATATCACTCTCTATGTAGCTTCATCAACCGTGTTTCATTGATGTGACCCAGTCTATAATACCATAAGAAAGCCTGATTTAATTCTGGAGACTTTCTTTTAAGTGTGTTCTGGACACTGAAAACCTGAGCTTGATTTAATACGTATATACCGTTATCTAATGTACCGGACCCAATCAAAGCTTGATTCAGGTGGATGTGGACCACATCGCTTACAAATGTAAAATCATATCCTTCCTTAGAAAGTAAGGATACATATATGATATTACAAGCTAGACTAGGTACATACAAACAGTTACGTAGAATCAATATCTACCCACTTGTCAATCCAAGGTGATATTCCCCTACGGATTCAGCGACCATGCTCATTCCGTTAGCAACCCTGAGAGTCATATCACCTACCCTGATAACTCTACGGTTTCTCAAAGCCTGTAAAGAATTATAGATATGAGATCCTGATCCGGTATCAAGTACCCAGGAAGTAGAGTTAATTGACATGCAGTTTTCGATTACAAACACACCCGAAGCCGAAAGCCACAACATGCTTCGGATCCTGGATTCTGGCTTTCGAAGCCCAGCAATCCCTCTGACAATGTCCTTTCCCATAATAATAAGAACATCCCTCGTTTCCTACTGATAGCCCAGAAACTTTTGCCCTTCCCTATCCATCTACCTTACTGACACTGCATATCAGGTTTGTGGAGGTCTTCTTCTTCTCACCCTTGGCATCCGCCTTAGATCCAGAAGAGGAAAATTCCCCAATAAGCAGAGCGGGTGTCTCCCTGGTTTCCTTCAGGGTGCCCTCAACTGGAAGTACAACTTTCTTTCCTTGGACATAAGTAGATGGTGTAGGGTTTCCTTAGCACCTTGTATAGGGTTTCATAAGTATTACAGATGCCATATTAAAATTTTAGGAGGTGCTAAGCAAACTAACCTAGGAATCGAACTAGAAGTTTTAGGGTAACAACAAATAGTATCTCATACTACAAGAAAACTATCACTAAGTGAAGAGATTACAACCTTTGTAGACCTCTTCCCTTGACTCCTTGGATCCTTGAGAGTTTGAACCGACTCGCTAGAGACCTTCCAAGTCCACGATGATACACCCGAAGTCCCTTTGCTCAAACCTCCTTGCATCACTTGATCAATGAGGAAGTGGAGCTAACACTCTAAACTAATGGGCTAAACTAGTATAGAATGATGATGTGGTTTGTTTTCTCACTTCAAAACCCTTTCTTTTTATCTCACTCACTCACTAGAAATCTCAAGAGAGCATGAGAGATGAGGAGGAAGAAGATGGCAAGCTTGAGCTCATTTGTGATAATGATAAATCTAAGCATAGAAAAATAAATATCAAAGATAAATATCTCATGCCAAACTATGGTTAATAAATATCTAGATATTTTTGTATGTGAGTTAAAGAACAAATGAAATCAAACCATGGTTCAACTTAGGTCAAGTAAAGAATAGTCATTTAAATCATTTTTCTTTTTCTCAATATTTAATAAATATAAAGATATTTATATACCATGTGAGTCTTGCATTGCCATCTTCTATATATCAACAACTATGATACAAATGTATGTATGTATGTGTACATGCACATCAACATGTACATATATCCATGCATACATCATAAAGAAAAGGTTTATATAAATGAGATAAAAGTCAATATTAAATCAACACTTGATTTAATAAATCGGTCATATCTCATATGACCCGACCAATAGAAAACGCCCGATTAAAATACGGTATCATATACACGCATTTAATCGAGCTCCGGCGCATATCTCATATGCACACCACATCGTTTCGCCTGAGCTAGGAAACTCCTGTGTAGGACTATAAGACTCGTCAATACGCCGACAGTAGATGATGATCACATCAAACACCCACAAGCCGCAAGTGGTCAGCTAAACGTAACGGCCACCCGGGTATTGAGCGATCACAAGAAAAACAAGCAAACCTGTCAAAACTCATTTCGAGCCAACTGGCAACACTTACCGTACAGTCCGGTCTCTTCGTCAGATATGCTGCATATCGAGTCTACGGATGGAATCGTCGACCTCAATAACTCAATAAGTCATTCTGGTGTATGGCTCATAACAGATCGAGAAACTACTGATAACACTTATCAGTAAATCTCAGCATCCCTGGCCAGGGACTTCGTGTTATAGCCAATCGAGCATAGCACAACATCAACCCCCAATACCGGGAGAGACGAAACCCCTCCTATCGCTCATTCCCTCCATGTGCCTCGGGACTGTACCCAAAATCCACCTGTTTGCACGACTCAGTAGAGCCGTGGTAGGGTGGAGATCAAAGTACAGTGGGAGGACACATAAGACTCTATGACGATCTCGGGTCTACAGACTAACCTGTACCAGTGTCACCTGAGAACTGCTATCCGACGTGAGATATAATACCACATAGGAGTTCTCGGCGAGTCCGTTCAGTGTACCCAGTCTCACTGAGCACCCGTATACAATCTCTGGTGCCATCACACCAGATGGATATGGGATCATCCATCGCCCATCATATGGGACAAGAATGGTATACGCTAGTCTACACTGGAATATCGATGTCCCGTCTCGATACACCCACGACTAGGAACATTTCAAGGATATGCTTATAAACTATAGATGTCCCACTAATATGATCCACATCATAATCCCATTAGTCAAGGAAATATCTTAAGGGCTTTATCAACATGTATCAAATGGGTAAAAGCATGATCATGTGAACATGTCAAGATAAAGAGTAACCAGATAGCACACTATCATATCGAGCAAGACTGTCCTCTGAATATACATATATATACACATGCCAGTACATACACTATCATATAATGGCCTCTAGGGCATACATATATCCAACAGATGGTAGGGACTGTAGAACTAAGTCAGCATATGACTCGTTCTCCAACGTAGTCTTCAGGTCTGTGAGCTTTTTAATATAGCTAGTCATCATAAGGACGTTGTCCCTTGCAGATGGCCCGCCAGCCAACCTCGCTTGAAGCAATTCTTTTGAGGTCTCATATCTTGCGATACGAGATTGCTCTCCATATAAATCTTTGTTATGGAGGAAGATGGAAGCTAAGTCCAGCTTCTCGTGCTGCCTCTGGTGTACACCATCTACTGATGCCAACACGAGGCACTGGGCATTCACACTATCCTTTTCCTTTGTCTTACGGATATCAATATCCGCGACGGTGGAAACTGGACTTGAGACGGCGGGGGTGTAAGTCCACGTTGCGACCCCCGGTTCTTGCGGGGAGGCGGAAACGGTATAAAAATCAATTTTTTGGCGCATGGGGCAACATGGACTAACAAAGTCGGGATCTTTTCTAAACTAAACTAGCAAACAAGCTAAAGAGAGTTAGCTACTCGGAAAGATGGTTATACCTAACTTGAACTCCTTCATCTTCAAACTTTTGTAGAGGTTGATGGTGCTTTCCTCGTTGCCTTCTTCCGTCAAAGATGGATCCACCTGAGGGTTCAACCTTCGGGCTCTTTCTCGAACTTGGAGAGAACTAGAATCTTCGGCTTGCTAAACCTTTGATCCTAGAGTGAGTAGAGAGTGTCTAAGGGGTGTTTATCTTTCAAGGAGAGGGATTCTCAACACATGAGAAGGATTCTCCTTGAGCTAGAGGAAGAAGAAGATGAAGTGAGGAGAGATAAGCTAAATGATAGAATGAGCTCTCTTTTTCTTTCTTGCAACCATATCACAAAAGTAAAAGAATTATCAAATTAATAATAATAATGAAAATGAAATAGTTGATGGAAGGTTTAGGAATGACCATTATCATTTCAAACATTAAATGGTTTTGCAAGAATCAAAAAGCATCTTTCTTTTGTAATGATGATGGTCAAAACTTCAACCATGGTCAACAAGTCAACCATGGTCAACTAGTCAACAAAAATCCAACCATGACACAATTTCATTTTATTAATATTATTAATTGATATAACATAAATCCATTAGGGTTTGGAAAAAAACGACTGTCAATTGTGCATGCGCACCCGTTCCGAAACCCTAATGAAAGTCCTCTTCCTCCTCCTCAAACAACTGTGCATACACACCTGCATTCTTGTTCCGAGGAACATGAATACTGAGAGATAAAAGCAACCCCAAAACATATACCAGTATCTGACTCAAACCAGAGCCAGCCAGTAAAAACCGTCCGGACTCCAAACGTGCACAAGTGCGCGAATGAGAACGAACCCTGTCGCAAAACCATGCGACCTCTACTCTGTTTTGCCCAGAGGCGAATACCCTCTGCGTGGGACTCTAAAGACTCGACACTACGCTGGCAGTGGGTTTAACCACAGACCGCAAGCGGCACTAGCTGTGCGTAACGGTCCCCAGGTAGATGCCGACAAGAAGGCTGACGAGGTGAACCCCATCTGAACTCCTACTGAGTCTGAATGTGACAGTCTCCGTACAGTCCGGTCTGTTCGTCTAATACATTGCATGTCGGGCCTAGGGGGCGGTAAAACGTCAGTCCCCTAATAGCGGTACAAGTCGTGTCGGAGTGAAGCCCAAAACACCCTGAGATAACACTGGAAGCCTACAGTATATCTCGCTTGCCCTGGCCAGGGACTACTCGTGTAATGGCTCTCCTAGACACAGCGCGATGTCAACCCCCAATACCAGGAGAGACGAATCCTGTTTAACCGTCACTGCCTCTAAGTGCTTCGGGACTGCACCCAACCACCACCTGTTTGCACGACTCCTTTGAGCCGTGGTAGGGTAGTGATCAAAGTGCAGTGGGAACACACTCGAGGCGAAGTGCCAGTGTCAAGTCAGCGGACTAAGCTGTACTCATGTCACCTGGAAACTGATAACTGACGATAGGTATAATACCAACCTGTCAGTTCCCGACGAGTCCTGTCCAGTGTACTCGTAACCCAACGAGCACCCGTATACTATCTCCAGTACGACGTACTGATGGCTGTGGGATAGACCATCTCCCACACTGGGATGAGAAGCGCATACGCTAGTCTACTCCGGAGTATCGATGCCCTGTCTCGATAGTCCTGCGACTAGGGACCTGTATAAGGATGTGCTTATAGATTACCCAGCCCCCACTAGTGTGACTGCCATCACAACGCTGGTAATCAAGAAAAGATCCTAAGGGCTCCACTAATGTGTATAGGTGATATACAAAAACAAATACATGTACACATTGAAGTAGAAACAAACCAAGTAGCATACTACTATATTGAGCAAGATTGTTTATACAAGGTGAATATCCCAAGCTTCCATTAAGTAATATACAAACTAGTATGATACAGTAATGGCCTCTAGGGCATATACACTAACAATCTCCCACTTGCACTAAGGCCATGTACTGGCGTATCGAAGACCTATCATCTCGATCAGCCGCTCGAACTGAGTCTGGGGCAGTGCCTTGGTGAATGGATCTGCAGTGTTTTCTTCTGAAGCAACCCTCCGAACCTCGATCTCCTTGCGATCCACGATCTCCCTGATCAGGTGATACCGCCTCAAGATGCGCCTGGATTTCTGATGGGACCTGGGTTCCTTCGCTAAAGCTATAGCCCCGTTGTTGTCGCAATACAGAGGTATTGGGTCAACAATGGACGGAACCACCTGAAGTTCTTTTAAGAACTTCCTCATCCAGACAGCTTCTTTTGCGGCATCAGATGCAGCGATATATTCCGCTTCCATAGTCGAGTCTGCAACGGTTTCCTGTTTGGAGCTCTTCCAACACACCGCCCCTCCATTGAGGGTAAAGACAAAACCCGACATGGACTTGGAATCATCCTTGTCACTCTGGAAGCTGGAGTCAGCAAAGGCCTCGATCTGGAGGTCTTTTCCGCCATACGCCAAGAACATCTCCTTAGTCCTTCTCAGGTACTTAAGAATGTTCTTTACCGCTATCCAGTGTTTCTCCCCAGGGTTTGACTGATACCGGCTTACCACACTCAGTGCATAAGCTACATCCGGTCTGGTACACAACATCGCATACATTATAGAGCCTACCGCAGAAGCGTAGGGTATAATAGACATGCGATCCCTCTCCAAATCATTCTTGGGAGACATCTCTTTAGAGAGGGTGATTCCGTGACAAGCCGGTAGCTTACCGCGCTTGGAATCTTCCATACTGAATCTCTTCAGTATAGTGTCGATGTACCTGGACTGTGAAAGTCCTAATATCCTCTTGGATCTATCACGATGGATCCGGATCCCCAGGATGTAAGAGGCATCACCCAGGTCTTTCATGGAGAACCTGTGTGACAAGAAACCCTTGACAGATTGTAGCATAGGAATGTCATTTCCTATTAAGAGAATGTCATCCACGTATAAAACGAGGAATACTACAGTTCTCGCTACAAATCTACTATAGATGCATGGTTCATCTGGATTTTTGATAAAGCCAAATTCTTTGACCGTCTCATCAAAGCAGATGTTCCAACTCCGCGATGCCTGCTTTAGTCCATAGATGGACTTAAGCAACTTGCACACCTTTCCGCTGCTCCAACTCTGAATGAAACCCTCTGGCTGATCTATATAGACACACTCCTCTAAATTTCCATTTAGAAAAGCGGTCTTTACGTCCATCTGCCAAATCTCATAATCGTGGAAGGCAGCAATGGCAAGAAGGATCCGAATGGATTTCAGCATAGCCACTGGAGAAAAGGTTTCGTCATAGTCCAAACCAGGTCTTTGACGGAAACCCTTTGCTACAAGTCTAGCTTTATAGGTCTCAACCTGTCCATCTACACCAATCTTCCTTTTGAAGATCCACTTGCATCCTACGGGTTTTACCCCGTCTGGAGCAATGTCCAACGTCCATACTTTGTTGGTGTACATGGACTCCATTTCGGTCCGCATTGCATCCAGCCATTTTACCGAGTCAACGCTCTGAACGGCCTGCTGGAAGCTAGTAGGCTCATCATAATCTATGATACAATCCTCTCTATCCCCGTCTATGAGAAAACCGTAGTATCTCTCGGGCGGATGAGACTGCCTACTACTCCTGCAGAGCGGCGTAGGAATGTCCTGTTCTTTTGAACCCTCTGGTTCCACCAAACTTTCAGTAATAGCTTATGGTTCTGGAATTTCTTCCAGTTCTACTGTGCTCCCATTTATCTGGTTTTCCAAAAACTCAGTTTCCAAGAAGTAGGCATGACGAGAAACAAGAACTTTTTGTTCCTCTTCGCAGTAGAAGAAATATCCCTTGGAGTTCTTTGGATATCCCACGAACTTGCACTGTACTGAGCGTGCCTCGAGCTTGTCCGCATGCTGCTTTTTAACAAAAGCTGGACATCCCCATGTCTTAATATGCTTAAGATAGGGTCTCTTCCCACTCCACATCTCATATGGTGTAGTAGGCACAGTCTTAGTAGGAACTCGGTTCAAAAGGTACGCAGCTGATTCTAGCGCATACCCCCAGAAAGATCGCGGTAACTCAGCGTTACTCATCATGGACCGTACCATATCCAATAGGGTTCGGTTCCGTCTCTCCGATACACCGTTGTGTTGCGGAGTGTATGGAGGAGTAAGCTGAGAGAGAATTCCGTTCTCTTTTAAATAATTCAGGAACTCGGCACTTAAGTATTCTCCACCTCGATCCGATCTTAGAATCTTGATACTTTTGCCGGTCTGTTTCTCTACTTCATTCTTATATTCCTGGAACTTTTCAAAGGCTTCGGACTTATGTTTCATTAAGAAGACATAACCGTACCTTGAAAAATCATCCGTAAAAGTAATGAAGTAAGAGTAACCGCTTCGCGCATGTGTAGACATTGGACCGCACACGTCGCTGTGTAAGAGTCCCAAGAGCTCGCTCGCTCTTACTCCGTGTCCAGTGAACAGAGTCTTTGTCATCTTTCCTTTGAGACAGGATTGACAAGTGGCATACGATTGATATTCGAACGGATCTAAATACCCTTCTGTATGTAACTTAGTCAACCTTCTCTCATTGATGTGACCCAGTCTACAATGCCATAAGAAAGTCTGATTGATTTCTGGAGACTTTCTTTTGTGTGTATTCTGGACATTGAAAATCTGTGGTTGGTTTAATACGTATATACCATTGCTCAGTGTACCTGACCCAATCAGAACTTGATTAAGGTGAATGTTTACAACATTACTTACAAACGCAAATTCATAACCTTCTTTAGAAACCAAAGATACAGAAATGATATTACAAGTTGCGTTGGGTACAAAAAAGCAATTACGCAAAACCAAAACATGTCCATCTGACATTCCCAGGTGATAGTCCCCCACGGCTTTAGCATCCATGCTAGCTCCGTTTGCAACTCTGAGGGTCATGTCACCTGCCTTCAAAACCCTACGGTTTCTCAACGCCTGCAAAGAATTACAGATATGAGATCCTGATCCGGTATCCAATACCCAGGAAGTAGAGTTTATAGAAAGACAGTTTTCAATAACATACACACCTGAAGCTGAAGCCGCAACCTGCTTCAGTTCCTGTGTCCTGGCCTTCCAAGCCCTGCAATCTTTCTTCCAGTGTCCACTCTTATGACAATAGAAGCACTCTTCCTTTCCCACAAGCTTCCCCGCAATCTTTGTTGCCTTTTCCTTTCCCTTCGTACCCACTTTACTAACACCGCCTCTTGGTTTGGCGGGGGCTTTCTTCCTCTTTCCCTTGGCTTTCGCCTTGGACCTAGAGGAAGAAGATCCTCCTACAAACAAAGCAGGTGTTTCCCTACCCTTCTGTAGGGTGCCCTCTGCGCTCCTCAGCATGTTGAGGAGTTCTGAAAGTTCAACTTCCTTTTCTTGTAAGTTGAAGTTCAGTATAAACTGGGCGTAAGTGGATGGAAGGGACTGGAGAATTAAATCCGTATAGAGTTCACTTTCCAACGTGGTCCCAAGTTCCGCGAGCTCCTCAATGTAGCCAATCATCTTAAGCACGTGGTCCGCTACCGATGATCCGACGGCCAACTTTGCCGAAAACAACTTCTTCGACACTTCGTATCTTGCGATACGAGACAGCTCTCCATACAGTTCTTTTGTATGAAGAAATATGGATTCCAGGTCCATATTCTCGTGCCTCCTCTGGTGTTCGTTGTCCATAGAGGCAAGCACGAGGCACTTGGCCTTCGCGCAATCAATCTCCCAAGTCTTACGGATTTCCTTATCCGCGACGCTGGAGGTGGGACCTGGGACGGGGGGAGCTTTGGTGGTAAGAAGATACCCCAGCTTGTCGTAAGTGATTGCCATTTTGACATTCCTGAGCCAATCTTTGTAGTTTGGCCCTGTCAGTATGTTTTTATCTAGAAGTAACTTAAGTCCAGTCATTTCGATTTGGTCGCTGCAGGGGGAGAGAGAAGAAACACTTTAGCATGATGCTCTTGCAAGTTTAGAGTGGTTTTTAATTTGTCTAAACAGGATGGCTCCTACTGTCTCTCGAATCCCTCCTCAAACCATAAAGGAAGAATTAGTCGGGATCAATCCCACCGCACAATACTTGCTTAACCGTTCAGCCAGGCCAGTGTTGGTACTTCGAGGGAGGTTTTCCAACGCTTTCGCGAAGTTCCTTAATTAAATAAGCTCTTTTCCCTGGGGGCGTAGCCCCGCTAACACCTTTCTAGGCACCTACTAGGTTTATAGCACTGATCGTTTAGTGAGAAATTTCCCGAGGAGTAGCATATACTCACAGTAGGATCGGGATCCAAATATCATCGCGTGACGAAACTGAAGGAATCCTACCAGAATCACCACACTCCAAATGGTATGCAAATCTAGCAAGTTTCAGTACTTATGAAACTCCCGATGTGGATTTTTGCCCCATGCTCTTATGACCTTGACTTTGGCCAACAAATCATAAGTCACATGTCAAGTTCTACCCGTCGTTCTCCAGGTTAATTTGAATCCACCCGTACCCACCCTTGACTTTGGCCAACAAGGCAGTACGACTGTTCCAAACCAACGCATCTATCTATGCTGCACATGAATACCCAATAGCTACCAATCACTATACCTTGACTTTGGCCAACAAACACAGCTTGAAAACTATTGACTATTCATGTGAAACGATGGAGGGCTACGAATGGTTTTGGCGAAACCGTGAACATAGAGAACTTGATATAATCGATGGAACGAGATAGCTTTAGAAGGAGTGGCTCAAGCTCCGCATTTAAAAGTTAGTTTGAAAAGAACCGAGTGGTTTTCGAAAGTGTTCCAACGACTTTAACATGGTTTATTATCTTGCATTAGTTCTTTTAATGCGTGATATTCTTGCATTAGTTCTTTTAATGCGTCCCATCAATTAAATCCTACCATTGCAGAAAACAACCAAAATATGACGTACGCTTATGCCATTCGCATTCGCCACGGGGCCCCGTCATCACCCGTTAGGTTACTTAACTAACGACAGAGCGGGGGCTGGGCTAGCGCGGCTGTAAAACATAAGCAACGCCTAAATAGTTATAAATATAGCAATGATAGACATTACAGATCACAGATGAATACATTGGATATACTAGGAATCCGCAATCCGTTCGAGCCTGCAACGAAAAGCGGATTACACGGTCGCGGTGAATAGCCAATACCCCACCCAAGACCCCTACGGGTGCGGCAAACTACCCGCCAGTACTCGACAGTTTGTGCACCCCTCCATGGGTCTATCCTAGGAGCAAAAAACAGTAAAAAGAATTATACAATGACGGCTACAACCCCGACCCGGTTGTGCGGCAAACAAATAATAATATTACATCAATTTACATGTTACAAATGAATGAAAGAAAAACAAAAGCTCATCTCACATCCACCCCGGCTATTCACCCGCGACAGTCCAACACATTCATATACACATTCCAATATCAAACACAGATCACAGAGATGTATAACCCCGACTAATCGACTTATAGCAATTAGCCGACGTTCAATACATACAAACATCACAGATATAACCATCATAGTCAAAGTGTAGTGAAGTTCGGAAAAAAATACGGAATTATAGGCCCCCAAAAACAAAATTTCTATTCTGGAAAATCTGGGCACATATAATATATCTTAAAAATCCTAAAACCAATACAGAGATACACTGCACCAAAATCGAGGCAGAGAGGAGACAAGACGGCCGCGGATCCGCGGCGCCATAGCTTTCCGGCGCCGCGGAAACGCGGTCGTTTGGTCAGATCTCTGGCTCGTTTTGGTGGTTATCTTTAAAAAAACCCTGAGATAATTTTTGGTATATAACAAATTTTGTTTTGACCAGAAAAATTTTTAACAGAAACTAGGGTTTTGAAAAGTTTGGTTTTTGGATTTTTCGGTCCGAACTTCGTTACACTTCACTACCTAGCTAGTTTAAGTTTAGTTTGGCTCTGATACCACTGTAAGTCCACGTTGCGACCCCCGGTTCTTGCGGGGAGGCGGAAACGGTATAAAAATCAAATTTTTGCGCACGGGGCAACATGGACTAACAAAGTCGGGATCTTTTCTAAACTAAACTAGCAAACAAGCTAAAGAGAGTTAGCTACTCAGAAAGATGGTTATACCTAACTTGAACTCCTTCGTCTTCAAACTTTTGTAGAGGTTGATGGTGCTTCCTCGTTGCCTTCTTCCGTCAAAGATGGATCCACCTGAGGGTTCAACCTTCGGGCTCTTTCTCGAACTTGGAGAGAACTAGAATCTTCGGCTTGCTAAACCTTTGATCCTAGAGTGAGTAGAGAGTGTCTAAGGGTGTTTATCTTTCAAGAGAGGGATTCTCAACACATGAGAAGGATTCTCCTTGAGCTAGAGAAGAAGAAGATGAAGTGAGGAGAGAGAAGCTAAATGATAGAATGAGCTCTCTTTTTCTTTCTTGCAACCATATCACAAAAGTAAAAGAATTATCAAATTAATAATAATAATGAAAATGAAATAGGTTGATGGAAGGTTTAGGAATGACCATTATCATTTCAAACATTAAATGGTTTTGCAAGAATCAAAAAGCATCTTCTTTTGTAATGATGATGGTCAAAACTTCAACCATGGTCAACAAGTCAACCATGGTCAACTAGTCAACAAAAATCCAACCATGACACAATTTCATTTATTAATATTATTAATTGATATAACATAAATCCATTAGGGTTTGGAAAAAGATGACTGTCAATTGTGCATGCGCACCCGTTCCGAACCCCTAATGAAAGTCCTCTTCCTCCTCTCAAACAACTGTGCATACACACCTGCATTCTTGTTCCGAGGAACATGAATACTGAGAGATAAAAGCAACCCCAAAACATATACCAGTATCTGACTCAAACCAGAGCCAGCCAGTAAAAACCGTCCGGACTCCAAACGTGCACAAGTGCGCGAATGAGAACGAACCCTGTCGCAAAACCATGCGACCTCTACTCTGTTTTGCCCAGAGGCGAATACCCTCTGCGTGGGACTCTAAGACTCGACACTACGCTGGCAGTGGTTTAACCACAGACCGCAAGCGGCACTAGCTGTGCGTAACGGTCCCCAGGTAGATGCCGACAAGAAGGCTGACGAGAGTGAACCCCATCTGAACTCCTACTGAGTCTGAATGTGACAGTCTCCGTACAGTCTGGTCTGTTCGTCTAATACATCGGATGTCGGGCCTAGGGGGCGGTAAAACGTCAGTCCCCTAATAGCGGTACAAGTCGTGTCGGAGTGAAGCCCAAAACACCCTGAGATAACACTGGAAGCCTACCAGTATATCTCGCTTGCCCTGGCCAGGGACTACTCGTGTAATGGCTCTCCTAGACACAGCGCGATGTCAACCCCCAATACCGGGAGAGACGAGTCCTGTCTAACCGTCACTGCCTCCAAGTGCTTCGGGACTGCACCCAACCACCACCTGTTTGCACGACTCCTTTGAGCCGTGGTAGGGTAGTGATCAAAGTGCAGTGGGAACACACTCGAGGCGAAGTGCCAGTGTCAAGTCAGTGGACTAAGCTGTACTCATGTCACCTGGGAACTGATAACTGACGATAGGTATAATACCAACCTGTCAGTTCTCGACGAGTCCTGTCCAGTGTACTCGTAACCCAACGAGCACCCGTATACTATCTCAGTACGACGTACTGATGGCTGTGGGACAGACCATCTCCCACACTGGATGAGAAGCGCATACGCTAGTCTACTCCGGAGTATCGATGCCCTGTCTCGATAGTCCTGCGACTAGGGACCTGTATAAGGATGTGCTTATAGATTACCTAGCCCTACTAGTGTGACTGCCATCACAACGCTGGTAATCAAGCAAAGATCCTAAGGGCTCCACTAATGTGTATAGGTGATATACAAAAACAAACACATGTACACATTGAAGTAGAAACAAACCATGTAGCATACTACTATATTGAGCAAGATTGTTTATACAAGGTGAATATCCCAAGCTTCCATTAAGTAATATACAAACTAGTATGATACAGTATGACAGGCCTAGGGCATATACACTAACAGGGGGTTTGAGTAGTAAAGAGGTGTCCCAGCTTGTCATGGGTAATGGACATCTGGACAGACCTTTGCCAGTTATTATAGTCAGATTCAGTCATTTTATTATCTTGATGTAACCTAGTCTTGGTCACTTGGTCGCTTGCAATTAAGAGAGAGAGAGAAGAAAAACACTTAGCATGATGCTCTTGCAATTTTAGAATGGTTTTAATTTATCTAAACAGGATGGCTCCCACCGTTTCTCGAATTCTTCTCAAACCATAAAAGAAGAATTAGTCAGGATAGATCTCACCGAACAATTCTTGCTTAACCGTTCGGCCAGGCTAGTGTTGGTACTTCGAGGGAGATTTTACGACACTTTCGCGAAGTTCCTTAATTAAATAACCTCTTTTCCCTGAAGGCGTAGCCCCGCTAACACTGTTCTAGACACCTACTTGGTTAATAGCATTGATCGTTAAGTGAAAATTCTCCCGAGGAGTAGCGGATACTCACAGTAGGATCGGGACCCAAATATCACTGTGTGATAATGCTGAAGGAATCCTACCAATATTATCACACTCCAAATGGTATGCAGCACTAGCAAGTTTCAATTTCATTAGAAACTCCCGATGTGGATTTTGCCCCATGCTCTTATGTCCTTGACTAAGGCCAACAAATCATAAGTCACATGTCAAGTTCTACCCATCATTGTCCAGGTTAATTTGAATCCACCCGTACATACCCTTGACTAAGGCCAACAAAGTAGTACGAATGTCCCAAACTAACGCAACTATCTATGCAACATATGAATACCCAGCAGCTACCAATCACTATGCCTTGACTAAGGCCAACAAATATAGCTTGAATACTATTGAATATTCATATGAAATGACGGAGAGCTACGAATAGTTTTGGCAAAACGTGACGTAGTGAACTTGATATAATCAAAGGAACCTAATAGATTTTAAAAGGAGTGGTTTAAGCTCCGCATTTAAAAGTCTCATGTTTTAAAATAACCGAGTGGTTTTAAATTTGTTCCAACTATTCAGCTTTGGTTTTTTGCTTTGCAATAATGTAATGAAGTCCAATCAATTAACCTACCATTGCAGAAAACAACGAAAATACAACGTACGCTTATACCATCCGCATTTGCTACGGGGCCCTGTCATCACCCGTTAGGTTACTTAACTAACGATAGAGCGGAGGCTGGACTAGCGCGGATGCAAACATAAGCAACGTCTATTATATAATACATATATAATAATATCTATTCGTCAGACGCATTGATAGGCATTCCAGATTACAGATGAACACATTGGATATACTAGGAATTCCGCGTTTCGTTTGAGCCTTTAACGAAAGACAGATTCTACGGTCGTGATGAATAGCCAAAATCCCACCCTAGACCCCTACGGGTGCGGCAAACTACTTGCCAAATACCCGAAGTGAAGCAACCTCCCTCAACAAAGTGAGTAGGCCACTCGGCACTTCAAAGTACCCGGTAGTTGTGCACCCCACCTTGGGTCTATCATAGGAGCAGAAAACAGTAAAAGAAATAATACAACGGTGGCTACAACCTCAATCCGGATGTGACCCCGCAAAAATAATATTACATCACTTTACAAATTTACATCGAATGAAAGAATGAAAACCCTCATCTCACATCCCCGGCTATTCATCCACGACGATCCAACAAGGTCATATACACAAACCATCACAACAACATCACAGATATGTGCAACCCCGAGTAATCGACGTATATGTAAGTCCACGTTGCCCACCCCGGTGCTTACGGGGAGGCGGAATAGGTAAAAAACGATTTTTTTTCTTAAGGCAACATGGACTAGAAACTAGAGGATCTTTGCTAAACAAAACCTAGCAAACTAACTAGGGAATCTATCTACTATGCTCAAGAGTTTATAACTCACGAACCAAGTCCTTCGGGTCTTCTTTCCGCTTTCCTCCTCATCCATGCTATCTCCGAGGATCGATCCGGATCTTGGTCACCTCCGCGGCCTCCTAGAGTCGAAGACGATCCACCCGAGAGTTTGTGTTCCGAGCTTCACTTCAAGCCGAGGTAACTAGGGCAACAAGTGTGCTATGCTTGATGTCCTAGGTGGTGTAGAAGAAGAAGATGGATTTATTTGTCAATTTAGATCCTTATTTTCTCAACACATGAGAGCAAAGGAAAAATCTAGAGGAGGAAGAAGGAGGAGGAACCATGGGAGCTCAAGGATGATGAGAGAGAATCCCATAGAGATAATGAATCATCAAACAAAATAATTACTAATCTTTATCATGATAAAGTTGATGGCCACATTGATATGACCATTATCATCACAAATCAAATCCAAAGCCAAAAAGCAAAAGAAGGATCTAGCGCTCTCAAGAAAACTCCAAGTCAACAATGGTCAAGCATGGTCAAATGGTCAAAGCAATTAGCCGTAACATAATTATCATTAAAAAGATTAGTAAATATTTTCCCCACCTCATAATGGTTTTGACCGAACCAACGGTCAAAACCCTAATGAGGCATCTCCTCCTTCTTCGCTCCTCACAACCGTGCATACACACCCGCATCCGCATTCCATAGAATGCGAATGCACAGAAGACAAAACTAATCTATCCATACAATACTAGGATCCGGCTTAAACCAAAGCCTACTAGTATTGTCTGCCCGAACAGCATACGCGCACAAGTGCACGTAAGTGAACGTAGCCTTGCCATAAAACCATACGGCCTCTACACCTTTCGCTCAGTGCAGGGAAACTCTCTGTGTGGGATGTTGGATATATGTATGCCCTATAGGCCATTATATGATAGTGGATGTATTTATACATGTATATATACATATATATATTCAGTGTACATTCTTGCTCGACATGATAGTATGCTATCTGGTTCTTCTTTATCTGACATGTTGATTTGATCATGCTTTTATTCATTCACACATGTTGATAAAGCCCTGAGGATATAGGCTTGACTACAGTGATTATGATAGAGATCATACTAGTGGGACATTTGTAGTTTATAAGCATATCCTGGAATGTCCCTAGTCGTAGGTATATCGAGACGGGGCATCGATATACCAGAGTAGACTAGCGTATATGATACTAGACCCATATGATGGGCGATGGATGTTCCCACATTGATCGATGTTTGACATCGAGATCGTATACGGGTGCTCAGTGGTGACTGGGTACACTGGACGGACTCACCGAGAACTCCTATATGGAATTATATCTATCGTCGGATAGCAGTTCTCAGGTGACACTAGTGTAGGTTATTTTGTAGACCCGAGATCGTCATAGAGTCTTGTGTGTTCTCCCACTGTACTTTGATTACCACCCTACCACGGCTCTACTGAGTCGTGCAAACAGGTGGTCGTTGTTGGAGATAGTGCCCTCAGAGTCAATTATTGGATCACAGGCACGTGATTGCAATGATTGAGGGAGGACCTATCCCAGGAGGACAGTCTTACTCGAGATGATAGTATGCTATCTGGTTTATCTTTATCATCGTGTACTGCTTTAGGTGACCTGACATGTCGCTATTACACGTTGATAGAGCCCCTAGGATTCTTGCTTGACGACCAGCAGTATGATGGCGATCATTTACGTGGGAGCTGGGGTCTATAAGCACATCCTTAAAAGGTCCCTAGTCGTGGGAGTTTCGAGACTGGGCATCGATACTCCATTAGTAGACTAGTGTATACAGTCGAGACCCCGACGAGGGGCGGTGGCCGGTCTCACAAGCCACTGGTGTCAGTTGGTTCACCTAAGATGTATACAGGTGCTCATTGGGTTATGAGTACACCGGACAGGACTCGCCGGGAACCTGCTAGTTGGGCTTATACCTGACGTCAGATAGCAGTTCCCAGGTGACATGTGTACAGGTTAGTTCATCGACCTGAGGATCGTCATTTGTCTCGTGTGAGTTCCCACTGTGCTTTGATTACTACCCTACCACGGCTCAAAGGAGTCGTGCAAACAGGTTTTAGTTGGGTACAGTCCCGAGCCACATGGAGGCAGTGAGCGGATCTGCAGGGGTTCGTCTCTCCCGGTATTGGGGGTGAGGTCGCGCTGTGTCTAGGAGAGCCATTACGCAAAGCCCTCGGCCGAGGCAGGAGATTTACTGGTAGGTATTCCAGTAGTATCTCAGGGCGTTCTGGGCTACGCTCCGACACGACTTGTACCGCTTTTGGGGGTCTGACTTTTACCAACCCCCTAGGCCCGCCATGCGATACTCATAGACGAACGGACCGGACTGTACGGATATTGTCACTGACAGGCTCAGTTGGGTGTCGGGGTGAGCTTCCTCATCGACGTCCCTTTTGGTCAATGGCTGGTGGCCCGTCACGTATTGGCTTATACCTCTGACGTGCCAGTGGTTAAATCCACAGCCATAGTATTGACGAGTCTTTAGAGTCCACCACACTTTCAGTTACTCAAGCTTTCGGGCGAAACGCTGTAGAGGCCGTATGGAGATATGGCAGGATCCGATCAGATACGTGCGGTATTGCACGGATCAGGATCGGACAGTTTTGTACTTGTGGCCGTATGGTTATATGGCAGGGTTCGATCAGATACGTGCGGTATTGCACGAATCAGGATCGAACGGATTTTACTAGCCGGCTTTGGTTTAAGCCGGTCCTAGTTTAGTACAGTGTAGATTTTGTCTCATTGCATCTGTATCCGGTCGGAATACAGATGCGGGAGTGTATGCACAGTGTCGGGGTTTTTCCTGTAATTTATTACGGGACCAGTTTTCTGGAGTTGCCAGTTTGCATTCCGTTCCGGCCGGTTTTCCTTTGTTCTTTCCCGACCGGACTTTTCCGATGGAGGGGGTTATTTGCAAGTTTGCAAATAACACTTTGTGGAGGTTTTCTTTGCATATTGTTTGATTATGATATCTTTCATCCATGCTTGCTTTATGTTGATTTGAAAGGGTATGGGTTTAAAGTGGA
The DNA here is from genome assembly GCA_030015575.1 of Agapanthus africanus. Classification (NCBI taxonomy): domain Eukaryota; kingdom Viridiplantae; phylum Streptophyta; class Magnoliopsida; order Asparagales; family Amaryllidaceae; genus Agapanthus; species Agapanthus africanus. The sequence goes on along the minus strand of CM057343.1, from coordinate 245,858,496 downwards.
AAGCATGGTTGAATGTTTATTTGTCTCTTGATGTGGTTACCTCCTCTTTTCACCCTACACTCACCTTCCTTCTTACTTCTTATTACCTCCTCCACCCTTCTCATTTTGGAGATGATAAGTTTCTCATTTAGAAAAGAAGAAGAAGAAAAAGAAAGAGAGAAAGAAAAAGAATGAGAGAGTTCATCTTAGTTTTGTGAGGAATTCTTCATCTCCTTCTTCTTCTTGTTTCGGAAAAATGAAAGCACCATTTTTCCTAACCCCAATCCTTCATCATGGCAACTACAAACCCCAAGTGGGACAACCATCTTCTACACTACATTCTACAGCATATCTTGAGCATGTCGAGTTGCCGGCTTCATGCTCGAGTTGCCTCGGTATTGAGGCGGGAGCCCGTAAAAGACGAAGGCGATGTGGTGCCCCTTCCGGCGAGGAGGCGACGATGTGGAGCCAAGACTTTCCGCGGGAGATCGGGATGATGAAGAGAAGACCGGAGGACTCGGATCACTCGGTATACTTCTCACCCTATCTCTTGTTTGCTAGCGTAGGTTAATGGTTATCGATCCGGGTTTTCTTTGTCCGCGGTAGCGCCGGTTTCCGAGCAAGGAAAATTTTTTATTCCGAAATTTGGCCTCGAGTAAGACGGCCGGGGCGCTGCCGTGGCGCAACATGGTATCAGAGCCACGCCATTAACCTTACCTAGCTTCGTTTGATGTGTTTGCATTTCCGATCGACCAAAATTTCCAAAAACCGTATTTTTTGTTCACATCAGTTTCTGTTGAAATATTTTGGTCTCGAAAAATTTTTCAGGTTGTAAAATATTGATGTACTGGAAAATCTAAGAGCTCTGTAAAAATTCGATGAAGTGACTCCACAGTTGGAGCGCGGAACCGCCGCGAAAACCCCTTTTGTGCGGCCCTTCCGCCGCGCACTATTCACATCACTTCACCATTTTTTTTACAGAGGCCTTCTGGGCTTAAAATATGGGCTTTGGAATATTAAAGTTGGGCCAATTGTTTCTGTGAGTGCTACAGTTTTCTTTGGGGCCCACTTGTTAATTGTTTGATTGATCGGAAAATTTTAAACACATTATTTCACAGTATTTACATTATTTTCTGCGACCGTGAATGTCACTCGTTCGGTAAATCCGGTCTGACTGCTATAGCCCGGTTAGACGGATTTGCGAACGTGACTTTCACGTTGATGTTCTTTGTTTATGCTGTGATGTTGCGGATCGGTCGTGGGGGATAGCCTGGTTGCAATGCTAGTACAGTTTTGTTGTATTATGTACATTTGATATTGCGGGGCGAGCATCCGACTTGTGGACTGCCGTCACTGCCTGTTTGTATTATTCTTTTGGGGCACGACCTGGTTGCGGTCGATGTACCCGGTGTATGTATATTTTACTTTCTGTACTAGGGTTGCCCCGCGGTGGGGTGCACGGATAGCCGGGTTCTGGAGGGCAACGGGCCCGCATCTCAGGGCATTGAGACGGAGGGGGCTTCAGTCCAGGATTGGCGGGCTATTCGCCGCACTCGTAGGGGGTACAGGTTGACCCAGGAAGGGTGCCCAAGTTGCCGGATTCCGTGAAGTGCTGGGTGGTCCATTCACGGTACTGAAGGGGGCTGCCTCGCTTCAGGTTTTGGCGGGTGACTTGCCGCGCCCGTAGGGGTCTAGGATTTCATTGCACAGGCTATCCACACGACCAGGGGAACGTCGGGTTTCAGCAGCGGCTCTGTGAAACCCGGGGCTTCCAGATATCTGTATTGTTCTGTGATGCTGTACATTTTTTGTGATGTTGCATTTTATTCACGCCTTGAGCGAAATACTATATATTGGTATATATATTAGTAGATGTTGTATATGTTTTACACCCGCGCTAGTCCAGTCCCCGCTCTGCCGTTAGTTAGCTAACCTAACGGGTGATGACGGGACCCAGTGGCGAATGCGGATGGCATATACGTACGTCAGTATATTTTCGTTCTTTGTGGTGTGATCAATTGATGGGACTGCATTGATTCGGATCAATGCAAGATAAACAAACCTATTCTGATGTTGTTGGAACATTTTTCAAAAAGCTGTTATTGCAAGGACGTTCACTTTTGTTTTGCATCGTGGTATTCATTTGGAATATCCTGCTCCTCAGTCGACGAGGCAAGGGCCGAGATCCCTTCACCGGGAGTGACCCCTTGGACAAAATTTTGCGTCAGGGCATTAACTTCACTATAGCCGATTACTTTTGCTTTGCATCGTGGTATTCAGTTGGAATATCCTGCACCTCATTCTACGGGGAAAGAGCCGAGATCCCTTCACCGGGAGTGACCTCTTTAGTAAAGGTTTTCGTCACTATATTTTATAAAAGGCTATGCAGTTCCTTCAACGATATCAAGTTTATTACGTTAAAGGTTTTTCGCCAAAAAACCATTCGTAGCCCTCCGTCATTTCCTACAGGTATTATTTGGTATTCGTGCTGCGTTTGTTGACCTAGTCAAGACGTAGTGTTCGGTAGCTAAGTGGTACTTGTTTGTTGCATAAGTGGGATTGGTTAGGACAGTCGTGCGGCCTTGTTGACCTAGTCAAGGGCACGTACGGGTGGGTTTAATGCGATCCAGAACAATGACGGGTTGAACTTGACTGGCGGTTTATGGTTTGTTGACCTAGTCAAGGTCATAAACCGCTTGGGGTAAAAATCACATCGGGAGTTTCAAAAGAACTGAAACTTGCCAAGCATGCGCATACCTTCTGGAGTGTGGTGACGTGAGTGGATTCCGTCAAGTTATCATGCGATGATAGTTGGATCCCGATTCCCACTGATGAGTTGGTTTACTCCTCGGGTGATCCCGACTAATTCTTCTTTCAGGTTTGGAGGAGAATTTGAGGTACAGTGGGAGGTTTCCAGATTAGACAAAGTGGTAACCATTCTGATCTAGGTTAGAGTGCACGCTGAGTGTTTCTTTTCTCTCTCTGGCAGCGACCATTGACCCGACCCTGGACTATGACTCAGTGACCAAGTTGACCGAACCTTCTTAACACTGGCTTTTGGATTGTCAGAGTTGCAGACCTCATTGCCACTCCTACTTTTACCCTTTTCTCCAGGACACCCCGTATTACTGCGAACGTCCACTTCCATTGGACAAAACCATCGTATGGTTAGATACGAACTCGAAGGACTTCGAGGATGGTTTCTGGTTCTGGAGAAAACGGATAGGATTATTCAGTTGTCTTTTCTTTTCACCTTCTCTCAGGTTGCGAGTACTCCTTGGTTTAGGAGTAGTACACCTATTACGCTTATTGGATAGTCTTCTTCCAAACCATAGGCCGGTGCCGACCGGTAGGGAATGAAGAAAACCAGTTAGCCTAAAACGGTGTACAGAAGGTATTAAGTTCAGACAAAGCAAGGGATTAGTAAGAGGGCAAAGTAAATTGCGACTGATATTCACGACCAAACCAAGTATTTCTTCGCCAATCACCTTTGTATTTCTCCAGGACACTCCGTATCACTACGAAGATCCACAGTTTATTGGATACTCCATCGTATGGTCATATACGAACTCGAAAGGGACTTGTTCCAGTTCGGGGATGGATTCTGGTTCAGGAGAAATAGGAATAAAGTACATTCAGGTGTCTTTTATCTTCACCTTCTCTCGCGTTGCGAGTGCTCCTAGGATTAGGACAGTACACCCTTTATGCTTTTTGGATAGTCTTCTTCCAAACCATAGGCTGGTGCCGAACGGTAGGGAAGGAAGAAAACCATTTGGCTTAAAGGGGTGTACAGAAGGTAATGACTAAAGACATATAAAGGGATTTGGAGAGGTGGCAAAGAATTATACGGTTACAGTTGTGAATCTGGATAATGGAAGAGGCATTACTAGGAATACCAGGATACCCCCACCGAAACATTTCAATGTTTCAGTTTCACTGTGTACTGTTAATGGAAAACTGATTTCCCGATTAGACACTTACTCCAGGGTATGTATTTACCAGGTATGATTCTCATATCTGTATGGTTTTACAGATGATGAGTGGGAGTAAGTTATTGGGAATTGGGTGATCGTCCTCATTATATCGGGATTCGTTGTAATCGGTGATATTTGAGGAAGTCACCTGGGTTGTTTGCCGGTCGGCAAATATTTGGTTATGAATATCCGCTGTTGTGCACCAATTTCAAATTGATATATCTGTACGTCTATTTTTATAGAGTGAGATATACTTTTTGATATTATGTCGATGACATTTACCTATATCAGTGGATGGTTAGGTAAGGAGCATTAAACAGCGGTGTAATTCTTCTTAACCATAAGTACAGTTTTCAACCTACGACACACAGTGAAAGAGTTGTTAGACTCAGCGGAATTATACAGAGTATTGTATGTTGTCCAGTGTCCATCAGGACAAAGGGGTTGGTCCTCGTACTATATTCGGTTTACTTATGACTTCTTTAGATTTTAGACAGCTGTTTCGTGGAAACACAGGGTCTAAGTTTTGAGGAGTTATAGGTATTTGAATAGAGTAGAGTACCAGGTGTAGCAAGTATCGGGATTCTTCAAAGAGATTGAAGATGTAGATACTTGTGTATGATATTCAGTTGATAGTAATGATGAAGACAGATTGCTTCTCTTTCAGGTTACTCATAATTGGAAGCATTCCTAAGTTGAGTAACGCTGATCGACCTCCTTCCATTTAGTTGACATGCACTGGAGATAGTTGCATGATTTGAATCTGGTTCAATTGAATCAGTGCTTCTGGTTCTATATTGGATATAGAACAGTTCATATCTTAACGTTGTTAAGGTACGGGGAGTTGTCCGGCTTATGCTTAAAACCAGACTCCGGATAACTCAAGGCACGTTTCTGTAATGGCTGTTTGTGGGTTGACCCAGGCTATGACGAGGGTTGATTTTCTACCATCTGGCAGATCAATAGAAATATTGTTCTAGACTCGCCACAGTTTTAATTAAAATGGATTTTTCAAAAACAGCAGTGGGAGTATGGTAGAACTGGAAGTGATTCCAGAACCGCAAACGATTACTGAAGATTTGATAAGGAACCTAAAGATTCGATCTGATTTGACATTCCATTGGCCACTCCGCAGATAAGGTGGGTAACTTCAGGCACCCGAGAGGTACTCCGGTAGCCTCAAGGACGGTGACAGGGAAGTTCTTGTTTACCCACACTTGCCATTGTTGTTGTTCCAGGCTGCGAGACCCGGCAGGAGGATGAGTATAGCGTCGTTCTAAACTAGCTTTAGAAGTGCACGTCTATATGACTCTGCCAGAGGGTTGTCGTAGTCAGTGGGAGCAGCGGAAGCATTGGTGGACATCAGGCTTATGTCTATTTATAGACTAAAGCAGATGTAGCGGAGATAGATCATCTATTTCTGATGTGACAGTCATAGGTTTGACGTCATCAGAATAGGGGATGGATCAGTTGAGAAGGTAGTAGGAAGTGATATTCCTATACTACGATCGGTTATACTTTGGTCGTCACACAGTAGTTTCTCCACAAGGGACTTGGATATTATATCAGACATACTGGTTACTAGATCTATGGTTTTAGATCTAGATTTGGGTGGTTTCCCAATCTGGGTATCTTGACAGCATTCTATGAGTATTTAGAATGGACGACTCCTGGCACGGTAGTGTACCTGCAGGTAATGGAGTCACCCTCTCTAAAGGTGTCTTACAGACTAAAGGGGAGAGGGATACGCATGATTGACAGATCACTTGCTTAGGCAATTGAGTCAATCATGAGATGTCAAGTACCACACCAGATGTTGTTCTTGCACTAGATGCAATAAGTTGATATTAATCCAATCCTGGAAAAACAGTAGGAAGCAGTTTTAGAACATAAGTGAATGTTCTAGGGATATGATAACGGCTGCCTCTTTTAGGAGACGGTTATCACTCCAGGCTTCCAAGGTGACATGGACGACAAGGAGGTTGTCAGAGTTATAGTTCTCCCTCTGACGAGGGGCAGTATTTTGGACAGGTGGTCCAAGGCAATACTGAGGGCGGCATGGCGCAGGATACTGATTAAGTTCAGTTGATGATACAGTCTAAGAAGTTTGGATTTGGAGTTCATTTATGAGCTAGGTCCCATCAGACATCCAGACATTCTAAGACAGGTATTGCTCATTTCGGGAGATGGCTTTCTCCGCGAACTTGAGATATAGAGAGACATAGAAAGAAACTTCACAGTGGATCCACTCACTGAGGCTATTCCTCGAACGCAATAGTTTCGTAAACAGGCTTTGTGCGACTGACTAGTAGAGGAGTTGGGTGTTCGGTATCACACGGGCTGTGAGTATGCGACATCGCAATAATTAGCCTTGAGTGCAAGTGGGAGATTGTTGGAGATAGTGCCCTCAGAGTCAATTATTGGATCACAGGCACGTGATTGCAATGATTGAGGGAGGACCTATCCCAGGAGGACAGTCTTACTCGAGATGATAGTATGCTATCTGGTTTATCTTTATCATCGTGTACTGCTTTAGGTGACCTGACATGTCGCTATTACACGTTGATAGAGCCCCTAGGATTCTTGCTTGACGACCAGCAGTATGATGGCGATCATTTACGTGGGAGCTGGGGTCTATAAGCACATCCTTAAAAGGTCCCTAGTCGTGGGAGTTTCGAGACTGGGCATCGATACTCCATTAGTAGACTAGTGTATACAGTCGAGACCCCGACGAGGGGCGGTGGCCGGTCTCACAAGCCACTGGTGTCAGTTGGTTCACCTAAGATGTATACAGGTGCTCATTGGGTTATGAGTACACCGGACAGGACTCGCCGGGAACCTGCTAGTTGGGCTTATACCTGACGTCAGATAGCAGTTCCCAGGTGACATGTGTACAGGTTAGTTCATCGACCTGAGGATCGTCATTTGTCTCGTGTGAGTTCCCACTGTGCTTTGATTACTACCCTACCACGGCTCAAAGGAGTCGTGCAAACAGGTTTTAGTTGGGTACAGTCCCGAGCCACATGGAGGCAGTGAGCGGATCTGCAGGGGTTCGTCTCTCCCGGTATTGGGGGTGAGGTCGCGCTGTGTCTAGGAGAGCCATTACGCAAAGCCCTCGGCCGAGGCAGGAGATTTACTGGTAGGTATTCCAGTAGTATCTCAGGGCGTTCTGGGCTACGCTCCGACACGACTTGTACCGCTTTTGGGGGTCTGACTTTTACCAACCCCCTAGGCCCGCCATGCGATACTCATAGACGAACGGACCGGACTGTACGGATATTGTCACTGACAGGCTCAGTTGGGTGTCGGGGTGAGCTTCCTCATCGACGTCCCTTTTGGTCAATGGCTGGTGGCCCGTCACGTATTGGCTTATACCTCTGACGTGCCAGTGGTTAAATCCACAGCCATAGTATTGACGAGTCTTTAGAGTCCACCACACTTTCAGTTACTCAAGCTTTCGGGCGAAACGCTGTAGAGGCCGTATGGAGATATGGCAGGATCCGATCAGATACGTGCGGTATTGCACGGATCAGGATCGGACAGTTTTGTACTTGTGGCCGTATGGTTATATGGCAGGGTTCGATCAGATACGTGCGGTATTGCACGAATCAGGATCGAACGGATTTTACTAGCCGGCTTTGGTTTAAGCCGGTCCTAGTTTAGTACAGTGTAGATTTTGTCTCATTGCATCTGTATCCGGTCGGAATACAGATGCGGGAGTGTATGCACAGTGTCGGGGTTTTTCCTGTAATTTATTACGGGACCAGTTTTCTGGAGTTGCCAGTTTGCATTCCGTTCCGGCCGGTTTTCCTTTGTTCTTTCCCGACCGGACTTTTCCGATGGAGGGGGTTATTTGCAAGTTTGCAAATAACACTTTGTGGAGGTTTTCTTTGCATATTGTTTGATTATGATATCTTTCATCCATGCTTGCTTTATGTTGATTTGAAAGGGTATGGGTTTAAAGTGGAAAGCATGGTTGAATGTTTATTTGTCTCTTGATGTGGTTACCTCCTCTTTTCACCCTACACTCACCTTCCTTCTTACTTCTTATTACCTCCTCCACCCTTCTCATTTTGGAGATGATAAGTTTCTCATTTAGAAAAGAAGAAGAAGAAAAAGAAAGAGAGAAAGAAAAAGAATGAGAGAGTTCATCTTAGTTTTGTGAGGAATTCTTCATCTCCTTCTTCTTCTTGTTTCGGAAAAATGAAAGCACCATTTTTCCTAACCCCAATCCTTCATCATGGCAACTACAAACCCCAAGTGGGACAACCATCTTCTACACTACATTCTACAGCATATCTTGAGCATGTCGAGTTGCCGGCTTCATGCTCGAGTTGCCTCGGTATTGAGGCGGGAGCCCGTAAAAGACGAAGGCGATGTGGTGCCCCTTCCGGCGAGGAGGCGACGATGTGGAGCCAAGACTTTCCGCGGGAGATCGGGATGATGAAGAGAAGACCGGAGGACTCGGATCACTCGGTATACTTCTCACCCTATCTCTTGTTTGCTAGCGTAGGTTAATGGTTATCGATCCGGGTTTTCTTTGTCCGCGGTAGCGCCGGTTTCCGAGCAAGGAAAATTTTTTATTCCGCAATTTGGCCTCGAGTAAGACGGCCGGGGCGCTGCCGTGGCGCAACAGTCGTTGGATACAGTCCCGAGACACACGAAGGCGATGAGCGATAGGAGGGGTTTCGTCTCTCTCGGTATTGGGAGTTGATGTTGTGCTGTGCTCGATTGGCTGTATCAGTAGGTCCCTGGCCAGGGCTGTTGAGATTTACTGATAAGTGTTATCAGTAGTTTCTCGATCTGTTATAGACCATTCATAGGCACGACTTATTGAGTTATTGGGGTCGACGTTACCATCCCTAGACTCGATATGCAGCATATCTGACGAAGAGACCGGACTGTACGGTAGTGTTGCCGGTTGGCTCGGCGGGAGTTATGATAGGTTCGCTTGTTTTCTTCTGATCGCTCAATACCCGGGTGGCCGTTACGTTTAGCTGATCGCTTGCGGCTTAGGGGTGCTTAATATGATCATCACCCACTGCTGGCGTATTGACGAGTCTTAGAGTCCCACAATGGAGTTACCTAATCCAGGCAAAACGTTGTGGTGCGCATATGCGATATGCGCATGGACCCGGTTAAAATGCGTGTATGGGATACCGTATATTAATCAGGCGGTTTGCTTTTGGTCGGGTCGTATGTGATATGACCGGGTTGCTAAATCAAGTGTTGATTTATCATTGACCATTAGTTTCTCACTTGAAATCCTTTCTTGTCTTTTTGTTGTATGCATGCTTGTATGCATTCATTCTCATTCATGCACATAGGATGTGCTTGCACACATACATGCATACATAATGTTATCATGGTTGTTGATATAGTGGATGGTGGCAATATAAGACTCACACCATTTGTAAAATATATGGATATTAATTTTTGGAAAAACAAAAATGGAAATGGAAATTGTTTCATGGTTTAATTCTTTATTCTTGCAATAACCCCTTGAATTAACCATGATTCATTTTCCATGGTCATTTTTCTTCCAAACTAAAATATCTAGGATATTTTACAACCATGGTTGAGAATGAGAGAGTGAATATATATATATTTTCATTTTCTCATTTTATTCACAAGCTTATCATTATCTTAAGTTTTAGAAAGCCATCATCTTCTTCCTCCTTTCTCTCTTGCTCTCTAGTTCTTTCAAGTGCGCAAAAGAGTTACCAAGTTAGGATTTTAAAGTGAGAAAACCAACCACAACACCATTCTACACTAGTCTTGCCCATTAGTGTAGAGTGTTAGCTTCCATTTCTTCTCTTGATCTTGTGAAGTTTCATGCTTGGACAAAGAGAACTCCGGGTGGATCGTCGTGGACCTAGAGGATCTCAAGCTGACTTTTTTCCAACCCTCAAGTAGCCAAAGAGTCTAGCGTAGGGAGCTACAAAGGTTGTACTCTCAAAACCCTAGCTTTTACTACATGTAATGATGTCTATGTAATGAAACCCTAAATTTCTAGTGTTGATTCTTTGTATGTTCACTTAGCACCTTAAAAATTTGATTTTGGAACATGTGATGCTTCCAAACCCTTCATGAGGTGCTAGGTAAACCTAACAATGGTATCAGAGCCAAGCTAGAGCTTTAGGCGATGCTTAGGCGAAGTTAAAACTTCGATCGAACCAAAAATACGGATTTTCACCCTTCTCTGGACAATTTTTTAAAACTGTGTTTTTCCAGAATTAAAAATACTTAAAAAATTCAGCAGCCAAATCTAAGAAAAACTGTAAAACACGAAGCCATAAGCCGTACATATCGCCGCAGAACCGCGGCCTTAGCTTGCTTAGGCCGCGGATCCGCGGCCGTAAAGATGCTTGATGGCCTCGTTTTTGTGCAGTAATCTTCTTACCTGCTTGTAGATATTTTTGGGTATTTTTAATATGATTAAAGTGTTGAGTGTTCTGGGGATTGTTTTGGATTCGTTGATTCGATCGGAATATTTAATTTCGTGCTGTTTTCGGGTAATTTAGAAAGTATTAAAAAGTTCGAACGGATATCATTAACTCACTTTTTCTCGGTACGAAAAACTTTCAAATGTTGAATTTTTTTTCGAGTTTAAATCTTTCGGAAATACGTGCAAGTAATGTGGTGGACCCTCTAGAAGAACACAAACCTTAACTCGATTATGTGACCGTCTGAACTGCCTCTGAACCTTAGGGTTTGAGGCAGTACGGCGTGCCACATGTGAGGCGTTGGCTTGACCCTTCTATGGCTGGACCGCTACTACTGTGACACATTCTGGGATTTTTGAACTCCGCTCAAGTGTTGAGCTATTTAGGAAATCTTGGGTATTTGATTATTCGATCGGAAAGTTTAATACTGTCTATTTATCTGGAATGTGATACAATATGTGGAATTCATATAGTTAGGCATGAAATGCGAAGTATGCGATATTTTGGATTTGCGATGTTTAAAGTGATTGTGGATTCCAAATGTTGTAGTTTTACACTTTCTTTTCTGTGACCGTAAGTGTAGTATGTCGCATATCGCCGGTTTCGTTGCTATACATCAACGACAATCGGGATACGCATACTTACTTACGTTGATGATATTTGATATTATGTATTGCTGAGATATGATGTGCAAGATTGTCGCGATTGAATAGCCGGGTTTTTTTTATGTGAGATGAGAGTTTTATTTTCATTCATGTAAAATTGAAATGTAATGTAATATTCTTTTATTTGAGGCACTTCCGGGTTGAGGTTGTTGTCACCAGTGTTGTATATTATTTACTTTTCCGCATTAGGATGGACCCAAGGAGGGGAGCACAGGTGACCGGGTTCTGGGGTTCAGTGGGAGGCCATCTCGAGGAGTCGAGACCGGGTCTCCTAAACTCCAGAATTGGTAGGGTCGCTTGCCGCTCTCGTAGGGGTCCAGGGTGTGGGCTTGGCTATTCATCGCGACTATGGAATCCGTATTTTCTATTGTTGGCTAAATACTAAATACGGACGTCCTAGCATATCCCATCATATCTGTGTTTCTGCTGCCTGTATTCTGTGATGTGATATCTGAGACGAATGATAATTATATATAAGATATATAGTAGACGTTGCTTATGTTTTTCACCCGCGCTAGTCTCGTCCCGGTTTGTCGTTAGTTAAGTAACCTAACGGTGCATAACGGAACATTGCGGCGAATGTGGATGGAATAAGCGTACATTGTATTTTCGTTTCTTTTCTGTGATTGGCTTAAGGACTTAAATGATGGGGCTACATTAATATGATTAATGTAAAGAAAATAAACCTAAAAAGATATTGTAGAATCGGATTTGAAAAACACTCGGTTCTTTATGAAAAAGCTACATTTCAAAACTGCGGAGCTCAAGCCACTTCTTTTGAAAACCATTTGATTCTATGACGATATCAAGTTCAAAGCTTTAAAGATTTTCTTAAAAATCATCCGCAACCCTCTGTCATTTTAGGAAGTAGAGTACTTAGTATTCGTGCTACGTTTGTTGACCTTAGCTAAGGCGTAGTGTACGGTAGCTAAGTGATGTCTTCCTACAAATGCATATGATGCAGATTAATTGGGACGGGCGTATGACTTTCTTGACCTTGGCCAAGGGTCATGTGAACGGGTCTAATTAATCAAGAAATGACGGGTTGAACTTGACTAGTGCTTGTGATTTGTTGACCATAGCCAAGGTCATAGGTACTAGGGGTAAAAACCACATCGGGAATTTCAATAGTTGAAATTTGCAATGAAATTGCATTCCTTCCATATGATGGTTAGATCCCGATCCCACTGTGGGCAATAGTTGCTCCCAGGAGAGTTTTGCCGTTTATAATTAGCTAACCCATTAGGTGTCTAGAAAGGTGTTAACGGGGCTACGCCTCTGGGAAAACGAGGTTTACTTTAATTAGGTCCGTGCGAAAGCACGGGGAACCTCCCTCAAGTACCGACACTGGCCTGGCTGAACGGTTAGCGAATTTGTAGACTGTAATTAATCCTGGCTAGTTTTCTTTTTAAGGTTTGAAAGAAAAACTTGATTAAAGCAGTGGGAGACATCGATTAGACAAGATAATAACCAATCTGATCTTTGCAAGAGCTTTCGCTGAGTGTATTCTTTTCTCTCTCTTAATGGCAGATACCAATGACTGGACTCAAGCTTCTACTAGATAAAAATAAACAGAATGGGACCAATTATAAAGACTGGATGAGGAATCTGAAAATTGCCTTGACTTATGATAAAGTATATGTCCTCACGGCTCCAGCCCCGCCCGTCCCAGGTCCAAAATCCTCAGTTGCGGACAAAGAAGTTCGCAAGACATGGGACGCTAACTGTGCCACGGCCAAATGCATCGCGCTTGCATCGATGGATAACACACATCAAAAGCAGCACAAGAATATAGACATTCACGAAATATTCCTCTATACAAAGGAGTTGTATAGAGAGCAATCCCGCGTATTACGATACGAAGCATCAAAGAAATTGTTTCAGATGCGAATGGCCCCTGGCACACCAGTAGGAGACCATGTTCTGAAGATGATAGCTCTCATAGAAGAGCTTGAGGACCTTGGATGGATGATGGACAACGAACAATATACGGATATTATTCTGCAGTCCCTCCCCTCCACCTTTGCGCAATTCATAGTTAACTTCAACATGCACAACATGGAGAAGGAACTACCTGAGCTCCTTAATATGTTAAGGAGTGCAGAGAGCACATTGAAATCAGTGAAAACTCCCGTTTTGACTGTTGGGCAATCTTCTTCTTCTCGCCCAAAGGCTAAGGCCAAGGGAAAGAAAAAGAAGAAGCCCACCAATCCTAAGGGTGGGGTTAAAAAGGTTAAGGGGAAGGACAAGTCCAAAGCTGGAGAATCGGGGAAAGGGGAATATTTTCACTGCCACAAAACAGGACAATGGAAGCGCAACTGCACGGAGTACTTAAATCTCAAGAAGAAGCATAGGGATGCTTCCACTTTAGGTGTGTTTGTGACAGAAAACTGTTTTTCAATAAACTCTGCTTCCTGGGTATTAGATACCGGTTCAGGTTCTCACATTTGCAATTCTATGCAGGGGCTGAGAAATAGCAAGGTTTTGAAGACAGGTGACCATACTCTCCGCGTTGGAAATGGTTCCAATGTACATACAGTCGCAGTGGGAGAGTATCACTTGGGGTTGCCATCTGGGTGTATATTGGTTTTGAACCTATGTTATTTTGTACCAAGTATGCTTTGTAATATAATATCTGTTTCTTTGTTAGACAATGAAGGATATAATTTTGTATTTCAGAACAATGTTATGAACATTCACCTGAATCAAATGTTGGTTGGGCATGGTACGCTTAATAACGAGATATACGTCCTAAATCAACACACAGTTTTCAGAATACAACACACTAATAAAAGAAAGCTTTCAGAAATAAATGTAGCTTTTCTTTGGTACTGTAGACTTGGTCATATTAACGAAACAAGACTAAACAAGTTACACAAATATGGCTATTTAAATCCTTTTGAATATAAATCTTATGCGACTTGCCAGTCTTGTATCAAGGGTAAAATGACCAAAACTCCGTTTACCGGACACGGAGAAAGAGCTACTGAGCTCCTAGGCCTCATACATAGTGATGTATGTGGACCAATGTCTACACAGGCTAGAGGCGGTTTTTCATACTTCATTACATTTTCTGATGATTTCTCAAGATTCGGTCATGTATTTTTATTAAAGCACAAATCCGAAGCTTTCGAGAAATTCACTGAATATAAACAAGAAGTAGAAAAACAAACCGGCTTGAGTATCAAGATGCTTCGATTAGATCGAGGTGGAGAGTTGTCACGACCCAAAGTTCGGCCCGTGACCGGCACTTAACCATGTAACGTCTGAAGGCGTAACATGACTAAGTAAGCCGAAAACCCAGAAATCAAAACCGTTTAAATATAGAGTGTTGAAATATTTTGTAAAAATAGTTGCAAATGTTTAGAAAACCTTTTTAATTAATTCAGTAGAAAAATCCTTTTTAAGTTCAGGAATTATTTAATAATTTTATTTGAGTACAACATTTCCTTAGAAAAGAATTTGTCATATGGAATAAATAGAGCATCACAATGATGATGATACGACTAAGTAAAAATGCCGTGAAGATAGCAAGAAATATAAGACTGCATAAATAAAGTCGGCTCACAACGAGCTCGACACCAGAGTACAAGATAACATATATCGTCCTCACAACTGTCTCTAAGTCAATACATTAAGGTAGATGGAGATTACTAGATACATCAATATACAACTGAAAGTAAACAGATACCGTACGAGAACCCACCAACTAGCAATGGTATCTATGTCAAAAGGTGCGGTAAACAGCCAGCCGCGACTACTCCAAGGGCAACCTGCAAACACTGTGGCACAACGGGGGTGAGTTGCCAACTCGTGAGTAATAGATAACATATAAAGGTAATCGCGAGTATGCACGTGCTGCGATACTCTAGTCTATGCCAACAGGTAACATCTATATGATGAACTGGATGCTCAATATCATGCAGCAAGTGCGATCTAATGACATCTCTATGTAATGAGCAAGATATGTGATAATCAGACATGGCAATATAATCTAACAACCCTATACATGATGAGCACAGTATGCGATGATATGCAAGCATGTGTACTCTATCAGGTATGCTAGCTACAGGATGAGATGTCAAGTGCTAAATGCTGAGTATGGGGAGAAATAATGTCTACACGGAATGTCAGCGTGGAAAACATAACTGGGGTCTGTCAATACACCCCAATCCCAATACAACTCAGCGACCCCTGTAGTACGTTCACATCGACCCTCAAATCCTGTAATCTGATAAAATCGTGAGTGCCCAACATCGGCACCCAAATATCAAGAAAACTCGTGTCCAGCATCGACACGCAAAACCTCATATCTCGGGCATCCGTCAATCCGGGTTAGCCCACGGGCTCTGTCTGCGGTATCGGCCCTCGGCCCCTGTAGTACGAGTCGTCCCGTATCCATCTCTCGACTCTGGTCGGTATCCTCTGGATAACCGCCAGGTCCAACCAATCACCGGTAGGTAGTAGTCCCTCTGCCAGGCTCACCGTCTACTGCACAGCGATCCGTTCTCGCCCCGGGGTACCATACCGGGTCCACCATGTACCAGCAATCGGCCTCATCCAGCTCCTCGACTCGGGTTTCCATGTATTGCTCTAGCACCGAGAAAACACATGGTGGACGCACTAAAATATCAAATCAAGGGAAACCGGGTTTTTAAACAATGCGTATTTTCTTAAAATAGTACTCCGGTTCCCAAAATCCAGAAATCACATTAATCAATCTAATGCATAAATCCATGCCATGCGTTGTATGAAAGAAAATGGGAAAACCGCTCTTTTTCTAAAAATACCCAGTTTGGAAAATACCATATGCGGTCCCTTAGTTTTTAAGTCAAGTCAATATCATCCATGTATGTTTCATATGAAAATGAGTATAGGTATGGATGTGCGAGAAGCTAAATATGCTAAGTGAGTGTAGCAATATACACGTACACTAATGTGGAAATAATGCATATGTGTCAAAGATATATATATATATATATATATATATATATATATATATATATATATATGAGCATTATGATGAGCTACAAGGTGAACATGGTAAAAATATGCATATGCGGATATGGCAAATCTTGACAACATCAGTGAAATGGACTCAATATAACATATAATTTCTAGCAATCCTATGCTGTGAGTGTCATGACAATCACTAACGGTGTGAGTGTGGCATATAAATCGTGCTCGTGCAGTATGTACCGTTAGTGACAGTGCAGTGTTCTATACTACCAGTTCTATATATGTAACAAGGGTATGCTACTCTATTATGTTTGCATGAACATATAAAACTAAACATCCTACTACGCCCTGACGCTTAACGCCATATGGGCGATTTCCCCGTAGATGTTAAATCTACTCACCTGGTCGCGTGCTAAGTATAGTCGACCACCTGCTTCCCTTTCCCGGCGGCGTCTGACGTACCCGCCTGCGAACCTGGAATTTACTCAAGAATCCAAATATAATCAAAATCTCGCATACGCGATAAAACAAACGAGAACTCGTGTCACGAATTGACGCGCGTGTGTGCGATACGCTGAAACGTGCGTGTATGTGCCTAGCGCTTAACCCGATACTCCGTGATACGCCGAATCACAGAACCACACGCGTATCGCGCGTAGCGCGCAAACCAAAAACACCAGAAAACAATATAGTGCCTCAGATTTTACCCAGATCAAAATATTGCAAAACTATGTATACCAGAGACCTATAAAATGTAGCAGACACCTGTAGAAAAAACCCTAGGACCTAACTCCCTAGTCTGGCCGCAATTTGCGGCCAGAATGAATTTTCTGGCGGCCTGGGTTGAAGGTGGTGAGGTCGGGCTCTGGTGGTTGGGTCAGGGTGTCACCAGTAGGCTATGGTCCACTCAATTTTATTCTGAACTTACAAGGGTAGCAGCAGATCTCAAAAAGCTATGTTTTGCTCAAAAACGCCAAGTTTTGTACCAATTGAAAACTTAGGGTATTTTTGTGTAATCTGGGGTTTCCTAGGCTAACTTGGTCCTAACCATTCCTAATTAGGCTAGTCTAACTATTATTAACATTACCTAACACCAAACCACAAGAATCACCAAAATCTTAAAATTATCGCAAAAAGGATGCGCGTGCGTGAAACTAAATGCGTGTGCATACGACACGTCGCGACGCGTGTGAACTCACCAGAACTAACTTCGATGCGCTGTGGCGCGCAGCGCGCCACAGAACCACGCGGATCATGTGCGTGTCGCATAAGGTTTAAAACATCGAAAACGCGTTTATAGCTCCAGATTTTGCCTCTGGGCCAAACTGCAAAAGTTACAGATACCAAAAGCCTAAGCTACCCAGAAGAACCCTACAGCCAAAAACCCAACACCCTAGCCCCTGCTCTGGCCGCAATTTGCGGCCATAAGGAATAAACCGGCGGCCTCAATTTAGAGGTGGGTCCCCGTGCTCTGTGTGTGTCTCTGCTAAGGTCACTGTGCTACAGTCTTCACAATTTTATGATTTAAGGTTCGGGTCAACAGCAGGTCAACAGAGGCTCAAAAGTCCCTAAAATCGCTAATTTACGCCAAGTCGGGCAAATTGGTTACTCCGGTGAAATCATGGATAAATCTTGGTTTCACTAGCCTTAACAGCACTTACTAAGGTTACGCTAACCATTAAAACCATTGCTAGACTAAATCCCACCCAAATCTCTACAACTAGCACTAAACTACACAATTCAAACACTAAACTACCAAATATAAACACTAAACTATACCAAACCATAACATGAGCAAAGAGAAGTTGGGTTAAGGGAATTATACCTCTACAGATCCTAGTTGAAGGAGAAGAGAAGAAGGAGGGAGTGGGTGTGCTACTGCTATAGCTTCTGGGGCTGCAACTAGGCTGGAAAAGAAGTGGGTCTGAAGCTTGCTGAACTTTTACAGAGCTGCTGTTGCTGCTTGCAGAAGTTGCTTCTGCTGATTCAGTAGTGATTTCTTCTGAGTTATTGTAGTAACAGCAAGTGTGGGAGGTGTTGAAGTATTGTGGTATGGGGTTGAGTGGGTTATTTAAGAAGTGTTGTATAAAGAGTTAGGAGCTGATGTAGCTGCTGCTGCTGTTGCTGAAGTTCTGAGGAAGAGTGCTGAAGCGATGTTATGATGTTGTAGTGGAGGCTGATGGTGTGAGTGTGTGTGTTGTTTAAGAAGTGGGCTGTTGCAGTGATGATAGGGGCTGTTTGTGCAGCAGTTGAGTGCTGATCTGTGCAGAATTGGTGGCTGAAGCTGGTTTTAACAAGCTGAAAGTGTGCTGATGTTTGCTTCAGGAGCTGATGGGGTTGTTTTGGTGGCTGTTCTGATGTTTTTAGGGGCTGAAAATGCTGGAAATGGGGCTGATGTGAGGGTGTGAGTGAGAGGTGTGAGGGTGAAGAGACATGCCAAAAAGGTTTGAGTTGAGATGAGGTGACACAACCTTAAACCATCATTACATCCATCACATCTTCCTCTCTCTCTCTCTCTCTCTCTCTCTCACACACACAACAAGCAAGTCAACCCCAACTTTAATCACCCTCAATTAAACTAATTTTCTCACAATCCACTCAATTATCTTAAGCAAGGCCCTAATCCTGCCATGGTGGCTAAACATGGTTAACCCACCATGCACACCCAAACTAGGTCACTCTAAGCCTAACCCTAGCTATCGTGCACAAGTGTGTACAGTCGAGATAAATTCTTACAAAATAACTATAAAACCAGATAAATTACTAGAAACCCATTTTGGTAAACTTTTTACCAAAAACCCCACATTAACACACAATTACTGCTAACCCTAAACTCAGGTGTTACAGTCTTCCCTCCTTAAGAAAATTCGTCCCCGAATTTAAAAAAAGACAACATAAAACTACACGTACCTTCAAAGAGATGAGGGAATTTCTTCCGCATCTCCCCCTCGGTCTCCCAAGTGATCTCCTCACCATTCGGGCCGTGCCAAAGGACCTTCACCGACGGCAGGACCCTAGATCGAAGTTTCTTCACCTGCCGATCCAATATCTCAACTGGCTGCACGGTGAATGAAAGATCGGGCTCAAGATGAACTGTCTGATGCTGGATCGTGTGGGAAGGGTCATGAAGATATTTGCGTAGTATCGATACGTGGAAGATGGGGTGAACATCCGAAAGACTGGGTGGAAGAGCCAAACGATATGCGACTGCGCCTACCCGCTCGAGGATCTCGAAAGGACCTATGAACCTAGGGCTAAGCTTTCCCTTTTGTCCAAACCTCATCACTCCCTTCATTGGAGAGACCCTCAGAAAAACATGATCGCCAACTGCGAACTCTAATCTACGGCGGCGTCTGTCAGCATACGATTTCTGCCTGCTCTGAGCTGTCCTCATCCTGTCCCGAATCAGCTGAATCTTCTCTGTCGTCTCCTGTACGATCTGGGGCCCCAAAATACTGCTCTCGCTCGGCTCTGTCCAACAGACGGGCGATCTACATCTCTTCCCATACAAAGCCTCGAAAGGTGCCATCTGAATAGTGTCCTGGAAGCTATTGTTGTAGGAGAACTCTATCAAGGGTAAATGATGATCCCAGCTACCACCAAAGTCTAAAATGCACGCTCGGAGCATGTCCTCGAGAGTTTGAATGGTCCGCTCTGACTGTCCGTCGGTCTGCGGATGAAATGCCGTGCTGAAACTCAAACGAGTGCCCAAAGCCTCCTGAAGCCTCTGCCATAGTCTGCTGGTAAACTTGGTGCCTCGATCGGACACAATACACGTCGGGACCCCATGTAGTCGTACAATCTCGTCGGTATAAATCTGGGCGTACTGCGTAAATCCGAAAGTCGTCTTCACCGGCAGGAAGTAAGTCGCTTTCATCAAACGATCCACAATCACCCAAATGGAGTCATACCCTCGCCTGGTCCTGGGTAGACCCACCATGAAATCCATCGAAATCTGTTCCCATTTCCACTCCGGAATGGGTAATGGCTGTAGCTCTCCTGCGGGCCTCTGGTGCTCGGCCTTGATTTGTTGACAAGTCAGGCATCTCGATACGAACTCCGCGATGTCCCTCTTCATTCCGTCCCACCAGTAGGTCCTTCTCATGTCGTGGTACATCTTGGTGGAACCGGGATGGACACTGTACACCGACCGATGTGCCTCCTCAAGAATATCACGCCGCAATCCCTCGGCATCTGGTACGCACAGTCTAGACCCAAATCGTAATATCCCCTGGTCATCAATCACGAACTCAGAGAATCTGCCCTGTCCAATCTGTGCCATGATCTCTGAGCAACGGTCATCCCTGCGCTGTGCCTCATATATACGGTCAAGCAACTGTGGGCGTGCACGAACGTGCGCAAGCTGTCCCCCAATCTGCGTGAACTCGAACTGCACTCGGCTGTCGCATAATATCTGCCAATCTGCCGACGACTGCCTCTGTACTGCACTCAAACACGCTAGACTACCCTCAGGCCTCATACTCAAAGAATCTGCCACTACGTTAGCCTTGCCCGGGTGATATAAGATCTCGCAGTCGTAGTCTTTCACCAGTTCCATCCAACGGCGCTGTCGGAGATTTAGGTCCCGCTGCTGAAATATATACTTGAGGCTCTTGTGATCAGTGAATATCTGGCACGACTCGCCGTAGAGGTAATGTCACCAGATCTTAAGTGCAAAGACCACTGCAGCCACTCCAAATCGTGAGTGAGGTAGTTCTGTTCATGTTTCTTCAATTGCCAGGAAGCATAAGCGATCACCATGCCGTGCTGCATCAGTACGCATCCTAGCCCCACTCGTGAAGCGTCACAATTGACTACAAATCCGCCCGATCCTGAAGGCAATGATAATACTGGCGCCGTAGTCAAGCAAGTCCGTAGCTGCTGGAAGCTACGCTCGCACTCCTCCCTCCAAACGAAAGGAACTCCTTTCCGGGTCAATCCGGTCAAGGGTGCAGCAATACGGGAGAAATCCTGTATAAATCACCGATAGTAGCCGGCCAGTCCTAGAAAGCTGCGTATCTCAGTAACAGATGTAGGTCTGGGCCAACTCCGAACGGCCTCGACCTTCCTCGGGTCTACACATATACCATCCCGTGTAATCACGTGACCCAAGAAGTCCATGCTGTCCAACCAGAACGCGCACTTGGAGAATTTTTCATAAAGCTGGTGCTCCCTCAAGGTCTGCAGTGTGATCCGCAGATGCTGTTCGTGCTCCTCTCTGCTCCGGGAATACACCAATATATCGTCAATAAATACGATGATGAACAAGTCGAGATACGGCCTGAATATACGGTTCATCAAATCCATGAAGGCTGCTGGCGCGTTGGTGAGTCCGAACGACATCACCAAAAACTCATAATGGCCATAACGCGTACGGAAAGCTGTCTTCGGAATGTCCTCCTGCTGAACTCGTAGCTGATGATAGCCTGATCGCAAATCGATCCTCGAAAAATATCCTGCCCCCTGAAGCTGGTCGAACAAGTCGTCGATGTGTGGCAACGGATATCTGTTCCGCACGGTCACCCGGTTCAGCTGCCGGTAGTCAATACACAGACGCAAACTGCCGTCCTTCTTCTTAACAAACAGGACCGGAGCACCCTAAGGAGAAACACTGGGTCGAATAAGTCCCTTGTCCAGCAAATCTTGCAACTGACTCTTCAACTCACTAAGCTCCGCCGGGGCCATCCGATAAGGCGGTATAGAAATAGGCCCCGTACCGGGAATCAAATCAATACAGAACACCACATCATGCTCGGGCGGTAGCCCAGGAAGCTCGTCAGGGAATACGTCCGGGAACTCACATGCAATCGGAACCTGGTCCAATAGAATATCTGTGGCCCCAGTATCGCAAACATAGGCTAGAAATCCCTGACATCCCTTCCTCAAAAGCTGTTCAGCGTGAAGAGAAGAAATCAATCTGTGAGGGGCGGCACCACGGTCCCCCTGCACAACAAAAGCCGACTCACCGGGAAAACAAAATCTCACTGTCTTCTCACGGCAGTCCACCGACGCATAGCACGTGGCCAACCAATCCATGCCCAAAAGAACGTCGAAGTCCAACATCTCAAGAAGGATCAAGTCGACAGGCAAATCTCTCTCGCCAATACGGACAACGCAGGATCGGAACACGTGTCTAGCCACAAACGACTCTCCCACGGGAGTGGTCACAACAAGCGGCTGATCAAGCAACCCAGACTCTCTACCCAAACTCGGCACAAAATGTGTAGAAACATATGAGTGCGTGGATCCGGGATCGAACAATACATGTGCATCAACAGAACATACTGATAAGGTACCTGAGACCACCGCATTGGACGCTTGCGCGTCCTGATGCGTCAACGCAAAGACCCGTGCCTGTCTTCCACCTGCAGCTGGCGGTCCCCTACTAGCAACTGGCTGTACTCTGCCGTTGGCTGGCTGTACTCTGCCTCGACCGCCTCGCCCTCTAGAAACAAACCCTCCGCGACCACGGCCTCTCTGTGCCTGAGTCTGACGCAGGGCAACTGTAGGTACAATGGGCAACGCCCTCTGGGGTGGAGAAGGGGGAAGTGTGACATGCGGTGCGGCTGCCTCTCTACGGGGTATCTCAGGACACTCTCGAACACGATGATATGAGCTCCCGCATCGGTAACACCCGGATGATACTGGCTAACCCTCTTAGGGATAAGAGCTGAAAAGCTGAGCTCGTCTCGAGTCTCTGCCACCTGCAAGATGTCTGTCGCGGCGTCTGAACGGCCGTCTCCATGCCGATGTATCAGTACGAACCTTCTTCGGCTCTGGGACCGCCGAAGTCTCTGCAAGGCACGCCTCAACTAATAGGGCTGCGTCTACGGCTGCTGCATATATCACGTAATGCTATGCTCTGATAGCAAGGAACAGTGGTGTAAGCAAGCCTCGGACAAATCTTTTGACTCGCAACTCTTCGGTAGCCACTAGGTACGGAGCATAGACTGATAGCTCAGTGAATAGCACATCGTACTCTGCCACGGTCATCTCTGGCGTCTGGCGCAAGGACTCAAATCTGCATGCTCGGGCATCCCTAACACTCTGGGGAAGGAAGCGGGCAAGGAACATCGTCACGAACTCCGTCCAGGTCATAGGAGGAAGACCTGCTGCCCTGCCCTTCTCAACTGATTCACACCATTTCTGCGCAAGTCCTTCCAGGCGAAATCTCATGAACTCTACCTATCGCATATCTGAGCATATGAGGGAACGACATATCCGGGCCATCCTGTCAATGAAAGACTGCGGGTCCTCGACTGGATCGGTGCCTATGAAGACCGGAGGCTTCAGCCTCATAAACTCTGACAGCGATACTGTAATAATCTCTGTAGTCGCAGGTACAACTGCCTAAACTGTGGGTACCACCGCGGTCTCTTCAACGGGTGGAACTACCTCTGGTCGCTGCGCTCGAAGCGTCTCAACTAGCGACCCTATCATCTGACGCATCTCCTGCATGCTGGATCTTATCTCCTTGCGCATCTCCTGCACACCAGCCCCTAGTGTGGCGATCTGATCTGTCATAGGAGGGACGGTCTGCTCGGGTGCAACAGGTGTACTGCCCGGATCAGTCCTCGTCTCAGACGAGTCAACTCGCATCTCGGCCCTCGCGGCAGCTCTCTGTGCCCTCGTAGTCTTTGGCGGCATAATGGCTGAAAGGAAAGTTGGATTTGATGAGGATACGGAATTCGAATCACAAGAATGTATATCAAGAAGGAAGTTCAATAAATAGGTCCTAAGGTCGCTTAGGCGGAGTGTCGCGTCGTGAGTATGCCGCGGAACATACACACGCCACGGCACCCTGCCGCCGCTACCTACTCCATCATACCAGGGTCATCCTACACTCCGAAGGTAAAACCTACGCTCTGATACCAACTTTGTCACGACCCAAAGTTCGGCCCGTGACCGGCACTTAACCATGTAACGTCTGAAGGCGTAACATGACTAAGTAAGCCGAAAACCCAGAAATCAAAACCGTTTAAATATAGAGTGTTGAAATATTTTGTAAAAATAGTTGCAAATGTTTAGAAAACCTTTTTAATTAATTCAGTAGAAAAATCCTTTTTAAGTTAAGGAATTATTTAATAATTTTATTTGAGTACAACATTTCCTTAGAAAAGAATTTGTCATATGGAATAAATAGAGCATCACAATGATGATGATACGACTAAGTAAAAATGCCGTGAAGATAGCAAGAAATATAAGACTGCATAAATAAAGTCGGCTCACAACGAGCTCGACACCAGAGTACAAGATAACATATATCGTCCTCACAACTGTCTCTAAGTCAATACATGAAGGTAGATGGAGAATACTAGATACATCAATATACAACTGAAAGTAAACAGATACCGTACGAGAACCCACCAACTAGCAATGGCATCTGTGTCAAAAGGTGCGGTAAACAGCCAGCCGCGACTACTCCAAGGGCAACCTGCAAACACTGTAACACAACGGGGGTGAGTTGCCAACTCGTGAGTAGTAGATAACATATAAAGGTAATCGCGAGTATGCACGTACTGCGATACTCTAGTCTATGCCAACAGGTAACATCTATATGATGAACTGGATGCTCAATATCATGCAGCAAGTGCGATCTAATGACATCTCTATGTAATGAGCAAGATATGTGATAATCAGACATGGCAATATAATCTAACAACCCTATACATGATGAGCAAGGTATGCGATGATATGCAAGCATGTGTACTCTATCAGGTATGCTAGCTACAGGATGAGATGTCAAGTGCTAAATGCTGAGTATGGGGAGAAATAATGTCTACACGGAATGTCAGCGTGGAAAACATAACTGGGGTCTGTCAATACACCCCAATCTCAATACAACTCAGGCGCCGTCATCCACATCGGCCCTCAAATCCTGTAATCTCATAAAATCATGAGTGCCCAACATCGGCACCCAAATATCAAGAAAACTCGTGTCCAGCATTGACACGCAAAACCTCATATCTCGGGCATCCGTCAATCCGGGTTAGCCCACGGACTCTGTCTGCGGTATCGGCCCTCGGCCCCTGTAGTACGAGTCATCCCGTATGCCCAGGAATTATTTAATAATTTTATTTGAGTACAACATTTCCTTAGAAAAGAATTTGTCATATGGAATTAATTAAAAAGGTTTTCTAAACATTTGCAACTATTTTTACAAAATATTTCAACAATCTATATTTAAACGGTTTTGATTTCTGGGTTTTCGGCTTACTTAGTCATGTTACGCCTTCAGACGTTACATGGTTAAGTGCCGGTCACGGGCCGAACTTTGGGTCGTGACAAGAGTATCTCAGTACAGAATTTGCAAACTTCCTAAAAGAGAATGGGATTCTCTCTCAACTCACTCCTCCTTACACACCACAGCACAACGGTGTGTCAGAACGACGGAATCGAACCCTATTAGATATGGTCCGTTCCATGATGAGTGATGCTGAGTTACCCGTCTCATTTTAGGGGCATGCATTGGAGACTGCAGGGTTTCTACTGAACAGGGTTCCAACCAAAACCGTGTCTACCACGCCGTATGAGATATGGCATGGGAAGAGACCATCTCTTAAGAGAATTAAGATTTGGGGTTGTCCGGCCTATGTTAAAAAGCAGAATTCGGAAAAACTCGAGACACGGTCAGTCATGTGTAATTTTGTGGGATATCCAAAGGACTCTTATGGATATCTTTTCTACCACAAGGAGGAACAAAAGGTGTTTGTTTCTCAGCATGCCACATTCTTTGAAAAAGAGTTTTTCACAAATGAAACTGATGGCAATGTGGTAGATCTAGAAGAGGTTCTAAAGACACAAACTACAAATGACGACTTGGTTGAACCGGCTGTTGAAACAGAAACAGAGGAATCTCGGCCACTCCGAAGGTCGGGTAGGACATCTCGCCCACCGGAGAGGTACTACGATTTCCTCATTGATGGTGACAGAGAAGACTGCATCAAGGGGGATGATGATCCTACCAGTTTTCAGCAAGCTATCACGAGTGGAGACTCTGTGAAGTGGCTGGATGCCATGGATCCGAAATGGAGTCTATATACACCAACAAAATATGGACTTTAGACGTTGTACCCCCTGGGGTAAAACCTGTGGGGTGCAAATGGATCTTTAAAAGAAAGATTGGTGCAGATGGGCAGGTGGAGACCTATAAGGCAAGACTTGTGGCGAAGGGTTTTCGTTAGAGACCAGATTTGGACTATGACGACACTTTTTCTCCCGTAGCCATGCTTAAATCCATTCGGATCCTACTTGCTTTTGCTGCTCACTACGACTATGAAATCTGGCAGATGGACGTTAAAACGACATTTCTAAATGGAAATTTGGAAGAATGCGTTTATATGGATCAGCCAGAGGGCTTCATTGACAGTGGGAGCAGCGGGAAAGCATGTAAATTGCTTAAATCCATATATGGGTTGTAGGGTTACTAGGCACTCTAATGAGGTTCTACAACGCATCAACCATGCCCGTTTCAAATTTTAGCCGTGCCGAATAACCCTAAACAAGATCGTTGCTAGAAAATTAGGGTTTCGCTTATTAGTAAAAGACATTTACTACTAAGTGAATACGAAATACAACCTTTGTAGATCGGTCCTTCACTTCTAAAGCTCCTTGTTGAAGTCCCTTCGCTGCGATCGTGGTTCTCCCGGACCCTTGCATGGCTTCACGAAGCTAAAGGTGCGTCCTTGCTTGAAGTCTTCGAGGCCGAAGATGATCTACGTCGAGGGGATGCCAACTCAAGCTTCTACTTCACTAACTAGAGAATTAGTGAAGCAAACACCCTATACTAAAGTGCTAGTCTAGTAGAGGATGGAGAAATAGG
This sequence comes from Agapanthus africanus, assembly GCA_030015575.1. Taxonomy (NCBI): domain Eukaryota; kingdom Viridiplantae; phylum Streptophyta; class Magnoliopsida; order Asparagales; family Amaryllidaceae; genus Agapanthus; species Agapanthus africanus. The sequence continues at coordinate 245,831,651 of CM057343.1, read as the reverse complement.
AAGTGGGTTCTCTTTAGAATTTTATTTCTCACAATCTTTCTCACTTTGGATCAAACCCTAGCAAGCTTTTCTTTTGAACAAAGAAGAAGAAGATGAACAAAAGAAAGAGATGAGGATAATGATCAAGTGAAGTGAGCTAACCATGGTGAGTGAGTATCATATACTAACTCATGTAGAGACATTACCATAGCGAAGTGTGATGGTTAGGTTAAAATCCAAAGTAAAAACACATTTAGTGGACTTTAGTCAATGCATCCACAAGCTTCCACAAGCTTCATGCATTTTCTAATTTTCCACTAATTTTGTAATTACTTTTAAACATTAAACCCAACATAACAAATAGGATGGTGTATGTCTCATACACTCATGAATGTTGTATCATCAACCATGATACAGAAAGAAAACACATTTTAATATATAACACATATATATTAAAGTTGTGCTCATGTGAGAAAAATCCTAAAGTGAACATGTGTTAGTTAATGTAAACTAGTATATCAAATATACAATTATACAATAAATTGTTAAATCAACACTTGACTTAATAATCCGGTCATATCACATATAACCGACTAATATCCAATGTATCGACTTATCGAATCAACACTTGATTCGATAACCCGGCTATATCATATATAACCGACTGATACATAAATTCGCGAGAATAGAATACGGTATCACATACACGCATTATTCTCGGTCCCGCACATATCACATACGTGCTCCTGTTTCGTTTTGCCTGAGCCAGTATAACCTCTATGTAGGACTCTAAAGACTCGTCAATATGCCGGCAGTAGGTGATGATCACATCAATCACCCACAAGCCGTCAGCGGTACTAGCTGGACGTAACGGCTACCCGGGTAATGAGCGATCAGAAGATCAGCAAGCAAGCCCGCTCCAACTCTTGTAAAAGCCTGCCGGTAACACTTCCCGTACAGTCCGGTCTCCTCGTCTGATATGTCGCATATCAAGTCTTGGGGTGGTAATCATCATACCCGAATAACCGATAAGTCATGCCGATGTGAGGCTCATAACGGGTCGAGAAACTACTGGTAACACTTACCAATAAATCTCTAACTCAGCCCTGGCCAGGGACTTCCCTGTTATGGCCAATCGAGCATAGCGCAACATCAACCCCCAATACCGAGAGAGACGAAACCCCTCCTATCGCTCATTGCCTCCATGTGACTCGGGACTGTACCCAAAAACCACCGTTTTGCATGCCCTCATGGACGTGGTAAGGTGGAAATCAAAGCACAGTGGGAATCACACAAGACTCTATGACGATCTAGGGTCTACAGACTAACCTGCACAAGTGTCACTAAAGAACTGCCATCTGACATGAGGTATAATACCATCTGGGAGTTCTCGACGAGTCCGTCCATTGTACCCAGTCTCCACTGAGCACCCGTATACCATCTCTGATGTCAAACACCAATGGATATGGGATCATCCATCGTCCATCTCATGGGTCGAGAAGCGTATACGCTAGTTTACACTGGTATATCGATGCCCCGTCTCGATACACCCATGACTAGGGATCTTGAAAGATGTACTTATGGACTACCATGTCCCTACTAGTATGATCTGTATCATAGTCCAGGTAGTCAAGTACACATCCTTAGGGCTTTACCAATATGTAACTATAAGACAGTATCAAGAGACAAGTATACAAGTTAAGATAAAGAGTAACCAGATAGCATACTATCATGTCGAGCAAGAAATTCATCTACATATGTCCAAGCATCCAATATTATATATATCATCTGTACAATACTGGCCTCTAGGGCATACATACAACTAACAATCTCCCACTTGCACTTGGGCCAGCTACTGTAGTATCGCATACCAAGCACCCCGAAGAGTCTCTCAAACTGTATCTAGAGAATGGCCTTCGTGAGTGGATCCGCAGTGTTGTTCTTCGTGTCAACCCTCCTGACCTCGATCTCCCGGCGATCAACTATCTCCCGGATCAGGTGATATCGCTTCAGAATATGCCTGGATCGCTGATGGGACCTGGGTTCCTTGGCCAAAGCCACCGCTCCATTGTTATCACAATACAAAGGTATTGGATGCTTAATGGATGGAACCACTCCAAGTTCAGTAATGAACTTCTTGATCCAGACAGCCTCTTTGGCAGCATCGTTGGCAGTGATGTATTCAGCCTCCATCGTCGAGTCTGCCACGGTTTCCTACTTGGAACTCTTCCAGCTAACCGCCCCTCCGTAAAGGGTAAAGACAAATCCTGAGTGCGACTTAGAGTCGTCCTTATCACTCTGGAAGCTCGAATCGGTAAAGGACTCCACTTGGAGTTCTCCGTTACCATACACCAAGAGCATCTCCTTAGTCCTTCGTAAGTACTTGAGAATGCTCTTCACAGCTGTCCAGTGACTCTCTCCAGGATCAGCATGATACCTACTCACTACACTTAGTGAGTATGCTACATCGGGTCTGGTACATAGCATCGCGTACATGATAGAGCCTGCAGCCGAAGCATAGGGTATCCCTTGCATGCGAGCTCTCTCCAAATCAGTCTTGGGAGACATCTCTTTGGAGAGAGTGACTCCATTCTTCCATACTAAACCTCTTTAGTATGGTGTCAATGTACCTGGACTGGGACAATACCAATATCCGTTTAGATCTATCTCTATAGATCATAATTCCCAGTATGCAGGAGGCATCACCTAGATCTTTCATTGAGAATATTTTTGATAAGAAGAGCTTGACCGATTGCAGCATAGGAATGCCATTTCCGATCAAGAGTATGTCATCTACGTACAATATGAGGAAGACAACCTTACTCTCTGCCACCTTCTTGTAGATACAAGGTTCATCTACGTTTTTGACGAAATCAAACTCTTTGATAACGACGTTAAAGCAGATGTTCCGACTCCGCGATGCTTGCTTTAATCCATAAATGGATTTAAGCAGCTTGCACACCTTCCCGCTGCTCCCACTATCTACGAAGCCCTCTGGCTGAGTCATGTACACGCACTCTTCTAAATCACCGTTTAGAAAGGCGATCTTAACATCCATTTTCCAGATTTCGTAGTCATGATATGCAGCAATGGCAAGCATGATCCGGATGGATTTAAGCATAGCCACTGGAGAAAAGGTTTCGTCATAGTCCACACCTGGTCTTTGACGAAAACCCTTTGCAACAAGTCTATCTTTGAAAGTCTCCATTTTCCCATCTACACCAAGTTTTTTCTTGAAGATCCACTTGCTCCCAATGGGTTTTACCCCTTCAGGAGCATCTTCCAAAGTCCATACTTGGTTGGTGTACATGGATTCCATCTCGGACCGCATTGCATCCAGCCATTTCACTGAGTCCCCACTTGTGATGGCCTGCTCAAAACTAGTTGGGTCATCATCAACCATGATGCAATCCTCGCTCCCACCATCCACGAGAAAACCGTAGTATCTCTCAGGTGGGTGAGGAACCCTACTAGATCTGCGGAGTGGCTGGGGTTCATCGGGAACTACCGAATCCTCTGGTTCTACCAAATCTTCTGTTGTTGTTTGTACAGCTGGAACCTCTTCCAGTTCTACCTCAGAGCCACTAATCTCTTTTGCAAGAAATTCCTTTTCTAAAAAGGTGGCGTGTTGAGCAACAAACACCCTTTGTTCCTTACTGTGGTAGAAGATATACCCTCGCGAATGCTTGGGATATCCAACAAATTTACACAAAACAGACCTTGCCTCGAGTTTGTCCGGTTTCTGTCTTTTGATATAAGTCGGGCAACCCCATATCTTAATTAAATTAAGATATGGTCTCTTCCCCTCCCATATCTCATATGGGGTGGTAGGCACAGATTTGGTAGGAACCCTATTCAATAGGTATGCTGCTGTCTCCTGTGCATATCGCCATAAGGAAAAAGGTAACTCAGCTATACTCATCATAGAGCGCACCATATCTAATAGGGTGTGGTTCCTCCGTTCCGATACACCGTTGTGCTGTGGTGTATATGGAGGAGTTAGCTGAGAGAGAATCCTATTCTCTTTTAAGAATTCCAGGAATTCATTGCTCAAGTATTCACCTCCTCGATCAGATCGAAGGATTTTAATACTTTTCCCGGTTTGGTTCTCGACTTCTTGTTTATATTCTCTAAATTTCTCAAAAGCTTCAGATTTGTGTTTTATCAGGAACACATATCCGAATCTAGAGAGATCGTCAGTGAATGTAATGAAGTATGAAGAACCATCCCTGGCATGTGTAGACATGGGACCGCATACATCACTATGTATCAGTCCCAAGAGTTCGGTAACTTTTTCTCTGTGTCCCGTAAACGGAGCTTTAGTCATCTTGCCTTTGAGACATGACTGGCAAGTGTCATAAGATGAAAATTCAAACGGATTCAAATATCCATCCTTATGCAACTTAGCTAGTCGTGTCGCATTGATGTGACCCAGTCTACAATGCCTTAAGAAGGATTCGTTCATTTCTGAACTCTTCCTCTTGTGTGTGTTTGTTATGCTCAGAACTGTTGATTGATTTAGAACATAAATGCCATTGCACAACGTGCCTGATCCAACCAACTTTTGGTTATGGAAAATGTTCATAACATTATCCTGTAATACAAAATTATATCCCTCTTTACTCAATAAAGAAACCGATATAATGTTGCATATCAGGTTCGGCATGTAATAGCATTCGTTCAGAATCAATATATTACCAGTTGGCAATACAAGGTGATATTCCCCGACGGTTTTAGCTGCAACAATTGCACCATTTCCTTCCCTTATGTCTTTATCACCTTCTCCAAGTTCTCTACCTTTCCTAAGCCCATGTAACTGATTACATATATGGGATCCTGACCCGGTATCTAATACCCAGGACGTAAAGCAAATGGAGAAACAGTTCTCTGTAACGAACACACCCGAAGAAAATGCATCATCATGTACTTTCTTCATTCCGGTGGCATGGGAATCCTGGTATTCCTCTATATCCTGTTCAGTCCTATAACTCTTATAAGAAAGAACGGAACCAACGTTCCCCAGCACAGTATAACATGCGGGTTCGGTCAATACATCCATATTATTATCTTTATTAAGGCATGATATGGTCGCTACCTGGAGAGAGAGAGAGAAGAAAACACTTTAGCGTATGCTCTTTCAAGATCAGATTGGTTATTATTTTATCTAATCAGGATGGCTCCCACTGTTTTTATCAAATCTTCCTTCAAACCCTAAAAGGCAAGACTAACCGGGATTAATTACACCCTGCAATTTCGCCAATCTTTCAGCCAGGCCAGTGTCGGTACTTTGAGGGAAGTTCCCCGTGCTTTCGCACGGACCTAATTAAAGTAAATCTCGTTTTCCCAGAGGCGTAACCCCGTTGACACCTTTCTAGACACCTACTTGATCGGCTAATTGTCCTGTGTAAAACTTTCCCAGGAGTAACAATTGTTGGATATAGTGCCATCAAAGTCAATTATTGGATCGCAGGTACGTGATTGTGATGATTGAGGAAGGGCCTATACCGATAAAACAGTCTTACTCGAAATGATATTATGCTATCTGGTTTGTCATTATCACTGTTACACTTTGATAAAGCCCATAGGATTCTAACTTGACTACCAGCAGTATGATGGCGATCATATATGTGGGAGCTGGGGTCTATAAGCACGTCCTTAAAGTGTCCCTAGTCGTGGGAGTTTCGAGACAGGGCATCGATACTCCAGAGTAGACTAGTGTATACATTCGAGACCCCGACGAGGGGCGGTGGCCGGTCTCACAAGCCATTGGTGTTAGTTGATTCACCTAAGATGTATACAGGTGCTCATTGGGTTATGAGTACACCGGACAGGACTCGCCGGGAACTTGCTAGTTGGTATTATACCTAGCGTCAGATAGCAGTTCCCTGGTGACATATGTACAGGTTAGTTCATCGACCTGAGGTCGTCATTTGTCTCGTGTGAGTTCCCACTGTGCTTTGATTTATACCCTACCACGGGTCAAAGGAGTTGTGCAAACAGGTATATTTTGGGTAAAGTCCCGAGCCACATGGAGGCAGTGAGCAGATCTTCGGGGATTCGTCTCTCCCGGTATTGGGGGTGATATCGCGCTGTGTTTAGGAGAGCCATTACACGAAATCCCTGGCCAGGGTAATCAAGATTTACTGGAAGGTATTCCAGTAGTATCTCTGGGTGTTATGGGCTGCTCTCTGACACGACTTATGCAGCTATTGGGGGTCTGACGTTTACTGGCCCCCTATGCCTAATATGCGATACTCATAGACGAATGGGCCGGACTGTACGGATATTGTCACTGTCAGGCTCAGTAGGGTTTATAGATGAGTTCGATCGTCAGCTTCCCTTCCAATCAATACATAGGCAAAACGTTACGTACAACTTGTACCTCTGACTTGCTAGTGGTTATACCCAGTGCCAGTGTATTGATGAGGCATTAGAGTCCCCCACAGACACTTTCCCAAGTTTGGGCGAAACGCTGTAGATGCCGTACGGTTTTATGGCAGGGTCCGGAAAATACACGTGCGTTTTCGCACATGTCATTTTTCGGGCAGTTAATACTGGTAGGCTTTGGTTTAAGCCGGATCCCAGTATTATACTGTGTAGATATAATATCTTTGTCTCAGTTGCATTTGTATTCGGTCGTAATACAAATGCGGGTATGTTTATACTGATACGGGGTTATCCTGAAATTCGTTTCAGGATCACTTTTGGAAGTTGGCAGTTTCCAGTTTTCTATCAGCCGCATTTAACATTCGGTTAAATACGGATTTATCTTTTCGTCTTGAGGGTGAGTCATTGTGTGTGGAAGCTTCAAGATTAGTGAATCATTCTTTTGCATTCATTATTTGGTGACTAGGTTTTCATGACTCATTAGGCATTAATTGGTTCATTTAATGAGTTCATACTTGGTGTCATTTGTGACTCATTCTTTCTTCATGATAAGTATTGCTTATGGTCACCTCCCCTCTCCTACACTCACCCTCCCTCTTCTTTATAGTGGCCGGCCCTCATTGTGAGGGATATGGTTGTTTATTTGATTTCATTTTTGAGAAAAGATTATGATAGTTTGGTGTATGGAAATTTCTTAGTTCATTCCATCACAATTCCAAATGGCCATTTCTATAACCGTTCGTCCATTGCTTTGGACGTAACGAGACAAAGTATTCTACTCATTCTCTACTTCATCTTGGTCGTCTCTTTTAGAAAACATGACGACCGAGTTGCCTCGGTTCAGAGGCGGGAGCCCGTTTAAAGATCCGTTGACGTGGTACCACCTGGACGAGAAGACCGGAGTTCAAGAAGATCGGAGCAGCCGCAAAAAAAGCGTGGGATGATGGTTAAAGACCGAAGGACTCGGATCGTTCGGTATAACAATTCTACCCTCTTTACATTATGTTAGTTTAGCTTTAATGGCAGATCCGGGTTATAGTACGCGATAGCGCTAGTCGTAAAAGTTTTGTTCCGCATATTGGCGTCTGTTAGACGGCCGGGACGCTACCGTGGACTTACAGTGGTATCAGAGCCTCACCATTAAGCTATACTAACTTGTGCTAACGCGTTTAAAACATCGTTCGAACGGATTTTCAAAAATCACAATTTTCCAGTTCAAAGTTTCTGTTGATTTTTAAACTGTTCCAAAAATTATTTTACATATCACAGAATAACAAGCAGGCTTTTTGAAGCAATCCATACAAATTTGGTCACGTGATCCCTTAGAACCACCGCGAAACCGCGGTCAAACCTTGGGTTTGACCGCACTTCCGCGGCGGTTTAGTAGGAACAGTGCTCCAAAATTGTACAGGGGCTTCTACACAGGGAATTGTGGTTTCTGGTACTGTTCTTTTGGGCCCAGTTTTTGTTGCTATACAGTAGATGTTTGTGGGGCCCACTTCGGGAAATTTATTCGATCAAAATTTTAAACATGTTAGTTTACAGTACTTACTTTATATCTCCGACCGGGAATGTCATTTGATCGCTAAACCGCGTCTGATTGCTATAGTTCTTTTAGACGGGTTTGCGAACGTGACATTCGCGTTGATGTTCTGTGTTGTGTTGTGATGTTGCGGATTTGTCGTGGTGGATATCAGTGTGCAATGGTAGTGCTGTTTGGATTTATTTGTACATTTGATATTGCGGGGCGAGCGTCCGACTTGTGGACTGCCGTCACTGCCTGTTTGTATAAAATTCTTTTGGGGCACGACCGGGTTGAGGTCGATGTACCCGTTGTACATATTTTTATTTCTGTACTAGGTTTATCCCGCGAAGGAGTGCACGGATAGCCGGGTTCTAGAGGGCAACGGGTCCGTATCTCATGGCTTTGAGAGGCAGAGGGGCCTCACTCTAGAATTGGCAGACTATTCGCCGCACTCGTAGGGGGTACAGGTTGACCCAAGGAGGGGTGCTTAATTTTCCGGATTCCGTGAAGTGCCGGGTGTTCCATTCACTATGATGTAGGGACTACCTCTCTTCAGGTTTTGGCAGGTAACTTGCCGCACCCGTAGGGGTCTAGGTTTCATTGCACAGGCTATCCACACGACCAGGGGAACGTCGGATTTTCAGTAGCGGCTCTGTGAAACCCGGGGATCCCAGATTATCTGAATTGTTCTGTGATGCTTATTACTTTTCTGTAATGTTGCATATTATCACGCCTGGAGCGATTATTGTATATTAGTCTATATACTATTAGATGTTGTATATGTTTTACACCCGCGCTAGTCCAGCCCCCGCTCTGTCGTTAGTTAAGTAACCTAACGGGTGATGACGGGACCCAGTGACGAATGCGGATGGCACATACGTACATTTTATTTTCGTTCTTTTCTAGTGTGATTAATTGATGGGAATGTGTTGATTCTTATCAATGCAAGATAAAACAAACCTATATTTGATGTTGTTGGAACAAATTTTAAAAGGAGTTATTAAAAAGACGTTTCCTTTTGTTTTGCATAGCGGTATTCAGTTAGAATATCGTGCACCTCATTCGACGAGGCAAGGGCCGAGATCCCTTCACCGGGAGTGACCCCTTGGGCAGAAGTTTACGTCAGGATAATAACTTAAATATAGTCGATTACAAGTTTCTTTGCATCGCGGTATTCAGTTAGAGTATCCTGCACCTCATTCCACGAGGAAAGAGACGAGATCCCTTCACCGGGAGTGATCTCTTTAGCAAAGGTTTTCGCCACTATATTTTTATAAAAAGCTATCAGGTTCCTTCAACGAGATCAAGTTCATTACGTTAAAGGTTTTTCGCCAAAAACCAGCCGTAATCCTCTGTCATTTCTTACGGATGGTCAGTAGTATTCAAGCTATGTTTGTTGCCCTACGTCAAGGCGTAGTGTTTGGTAGCTGCTGGGTATTCATTTGTTGCATAGATAGATGCATTAGTTTAGGACAGACGTACAGCCTTGTTGGCTTACGTCAAGGGCATGTACGATGACCTAAATTAATCAGGACAACGACGGGTAGAACTTGACATGTGGCTTATGATTTGTTGGCCTACGTCAAGGTCATAAGAGCATGGGATAAAAATTATATCGGGAGTTTCAAACATACAGGAAACTTGCCAGATTTGCGCATACCTTCTGGAGTGTGTTAACTTGAGTGGCTTCCATCAAGTTATCATGCGATGATAGTTGGATCCCGATTCTCACTGATGAGTTGGCTTACTCTTCGGGTGATCCCGACTAATTCTTATTTCAGGTTTGGAGGAGAATTTGAGATTACTGTAGGAGGTTTCCTAATTAGATAAAGTGATAACCATTCTGATCTAAGTTAGAGTGCACGCAGAGTGTTTCTTTTCTCTCTCTCTTTGGCAGCGACCTTTGACCGACCCTGGACTATAACTCAGTGACCAAGTTGACCGAACCTTCTTAAAATATTGGCTTTTGGATTGTCTATAGTTGCATAAGTCATTGCCGCTCCTTCTTTTACCCTTTGTATTTCTCAGAACACCCCGTATTACTACGGACATCCACTTCCATTGGATAGATCCATCGTATAGTTATATACGAACTCGGAGGGATTTCTTCGAGGATGGATCCAGGTTCAGGAGAAATAGAATTGGTTTATTCAGTTGTCTTCTATTATCACCTTCTCTCAGGTTGCGAGGGCTCCTTGGTTTAGGAGAGTACACCTATTACGCTTATTGGATAGTCTTATTCCAAACCATAGGCAGGTGCCGAAAGGTAGGGAATGAAGAAAACCAATTAGCCTAAGTAGGGTGTGCAGAAGGTAATATGTAAAGACAAATAAAGGAATTAGAATAAGGGCAAAGTAAATTGCGAATATTCACATTCACGACCAAACCACGTATTTCGTAGCCACTCCTACTTCACCTTTAATTTCTCCAGAACAACCCGTATCACTACGAACATCCAATTCCATTAGATAAAATCCATCGTATGGTTATATACGAACTTGAAGGATAATTTTTCGAGGATGGATTCTGGTTCAGGAGAAATAGGAATAAGGTTTATTCAGTTGTCTTTTATCATCACCTTCTCTCAAGTTGCTAGTACTCCTAGGATTAGGAGGGTACACCTATTATGCTTACTGGATATTCTTCTTCCAAACCATAGGCTGGTGCCGAACGGTAGGGAAGGAAGAAAACCACTTAGCCTAATGATGGTGTACAGAAGGTAACGACTAAAGACAAATAAAGGGAATTGGAAAGATGGCAGGGAAATATACGGTTAAAGTCATGATTCGGATTATGGAAGAGGCATTGCTAAGAATACCAGGATACCCCTACGAAACATTTTTATGTTTCAGTTTCACTGTGCATTGTTAAAAGAAAACTGATTTCCCAATTAAACCCTTGCTCCAGGGTATGTATTTACCAAGTATGCTTCTTACATCTGTATAGTTTTACAGATGATGAGAGGGAGTAAGTTATTTGGAATTAGGTGATCATCCTCAGTATATCGGAATTCGTTGTAATTGGTGGTATTTGAGGAAATCGCCTGGGGACAGTTTTCAACCTACGACGCACAGGTTTTGAGTTATTCAACTCAGCGGACTTATACAAAGTATTGTATGTTGTCCAGTGTCCGTCAGGACAAAGGGGTTAGTCCTCGTACTATATTCTATTTACTTGTGACTTCTCTAAGTTTTTTAGACAAGTATTTCGTAGAAATACAATATCTAAGTTTTGAGAAGTTGTGGGTATAAGAATAAAGTAGAGAACCAAGTGTCGCAAATATCGGGATTCTTCAAAGAAATCGAAGATGTAGATTCTTGTGATTGGTATTCAGTTAATAGTTATGGTTTTGAGAAACTTGTTTCTCTTTCAGGTTACTCATAATTGGATGGATTCCTAAGTTGAGTAATGTTGATTAGCCTCTCTCCATTAAGTTGATATGCACTGGAGACAGCTGCATGATTTGAATCTAGTTCCAATTAAATAAGTGCCAAAGTTTCTATATTGGATAAAGAATGCTTCATATCTTAACAATGTTAAGGTAGGGGGAGTTGTCCAGCTTATGCTTAAGACCAGACACTAGATAACTCAAGGCATGTTTCTGTAATGGCAGTTTGTGGGTTGACCCTAGCTTTGACGAGGGTTGATTTTCTACCATCTAAAAGATCAATAGTGATATTGTTCTTGACTCGCCACAGTTTTGGTAAAATGGATTTTTTTTCCAGAAAACAGTAGTGGGAGTATGGTAGAACTGGAAGTGATTCCAGAACTGCAAACGATTACGGAAAATTTAATAGGACCTATATATTCAATCAGGTTTGACATTCTAATAGCCACTCCGCATACATGGTGGGTAACCTCAGACACCTGAGAGGTACTCCGGTAGCTTCAAGGACGGTGACAGAGAGGTTCTTGTTTACCCAGACTTGGCACTACTATTGTTCCAGGCTATGAGACCCGGCAGGAGATATGTATAGCGTCGTTCTAAAATAGTTTTAGAAGTATACATATATATTATTCTGCCAGAGGGTTGTCGTAGTCATGGGAGCAGCGGAAGCATAGTGGGCAAGTAGCTTATGTCTATTTATAGGCTTAAGCACATATAGCGGAGATAAGATCATCTATTTTTGATGTGAAGGTCATAGGTTTGACTTCATCAGTAAAGGGGATGGATCTATTAAGAAGGTAGTAGGGTGTGATGTCTTGGTATTTGGATGACATACACAGAGTAGGAAGTAAAATTCCTATACTACGATCGGTTGTACTGTGGTCGTCACACAGTTGTTTCTCCACAAAGGATATGGATATAATATCTGACATTCTGGTTACTAGATCTATGGTTTTAGATCTAGATTTGGGTAGTTTCCCAATATGGGTACTTTGACATTATTCTAATAGAATTTTAGAATAGTTGACTCCTGGCATGGCGGTGTACCTGTAGGTGATGGAGTCACCCTCTCTAATGGTGTCTTACAGACTAAAGGGGAGAGGGACGTGCATGATTGGCAGATCACTTGCTTAGGCAATTGAGTCAATCATGAGATGTCAAGTACCACACCAGATGTCGCTTTTTGCACTAGATGCGATAAATTTATATTGATCCAATCCTTAAGAAACATACGGAAGCAGTTATAGAACATGAGTGCATGTTTTACGGATTAGATGACGGCAGCCTCCTTCGGGAGACAGTTTTTATTCCTAGCTTCACAGGTGACATGCATGACAGAGTGATTGTCAGAGTTATAGTTTTCCCTCAGACGAGGGACAGTATTATGGACAGGTGGTCCAAGAGGATACTGTGGGAGGCATAGTGCTGAACACTGATTAGTTTCAGTAATCGTTACAGTCTAAGAAGTTTGGATTTGGAGTTCATTTATGAACTAGGTCCCATCAAATATCCAGACATATTCTAAGACAGGTATTACTCGATTCGGGAGATGGTTTTCTCCGCGAACTTGATTATAAGAGAGACATAGAAAGAAACATCAGGGCGGATCCACTCACTGAGGCTATTTCTCAAACACAATAGTTTTGCAAACGAGTTTTGTGAAACTGGTTAGTAGAGGAGTTGTATGTTCGGTATCACACGAGCTGTGAGTATGCGATATCGCAATAATTAGCCTTAAGTACAAGTGGGAGATTGTTGGATATAGTGCCATCAATGTCAATTATTGGATCGCAGGTACGTGATTGTGATGATTGAGGAAGGGCCTATACCGATAAAACAGTCTTACTCGAAATGATAGTATGCTATCTGGTTTGTCTTTATCACTGTTATACTTTGATAAAGCCCATAGAATTCTTGCTTGACTACCAGCAGTATGATGGCGATCATATATGTGGGAGCTGGGGTCTATAAGCACATCCTTAAAGTGTCCCTAGTTGTGGGAGTTTCGAGACAGGGCATCGATACTCCAGAGTAGACTAGTGTATACATTCGAGACCCCGACGAGGGGCTGTGGCCGGTCTCACAAGCCATTGGTGTTAGTTGATTCACCTAAGATGTATACAGGTGCTCATTGGGTTATGAGTACACCGGACAAGACTCGCCGGGAACTTGCTAGTTGGTATTATACCTAGCGTCATATAGCAGTTCCTTGGTGACATGTGTACAGGTTAGTTCATCGACCTGAGGTCGTTATTTGTCTCGTGTGAGTTCCTACTGTGCTTTGATTTATACCCTACCACCGGTCAAAGGAGTCGTGCAAACAGGTATATTTTGGGTAAAGTCCCGAGCCACATGGAGGCAGTGAGCAGATCTTCGGGGATTCGTCTCTCCCGGTATTGGGGGTGAGATCGCGCTGTGTTTAGGAGAGCCATTACACGAAATCCCTGGCCAGGGTAATCAAGATTTACTGGAAGGTATTCCACTAGTATCTCAGAGTGTTATGGGTTGCTCTCTGACACGACTTATGCAGCTTTTGGGGGTCTGACGTTTACCGGCCCCCTAGGCCTAATATGCAATACTCATAGAAGAATGGACCGGACTGTATGGATATTGTCACTGTCAGGTTCAGTAGGGTTTGTAGATGAGTTCGCTCGTCAGCTTCCCTTCCAATCAATACATAGGCAAAACGTTACGTACAGCTTGTACCTTTGACGTGCTAGTGGTTATACCCAGTGCCAGTGTATTGATGAGTCATTAGAGTCCCCCACAGACACTTTCCCAAGTTCGGGCAAAACGGTGTAGATGCCGTATGGTTTTATGGCAGGGTTCGGAAAATACACGTGCGTTTTCGTACGTGTCATTTTTCGGGCAGATAATACTGGTAGGTTTTAGTTTAAGTCGGATCCCAGTATTATACTGTGTAGATATAATATCTTTGTCTCAGTTGCATTTGTATTCGGTCGTAATACAAATGCGGGTATGTTTATACTGATACGGGGTTATCCTGAAATTCATTTCAGGATCACTTTTGGAAGTTGCCAGTTTCTAGTTTTCTATCAGCCGCATTTAACATTCGGTTAAATACGGATTTATCTTTTTGTCTTGAGGGTGAGTCATTGTGTGTGGAAGCTTCAAGATTAGTGACTCATTCTTTTGCATTCATTATTTGGTGACTAGGTTTTCATGACTCATTAAGCATTAATTGGTTCACTTAATGAGTTCATACTTGGTGTCATTTGTGACTCATTCTTTCTTCATGATAAGTATTGCTTATGGTCACCTCCCCTCTCCTACACTCACCCTCTCTCTTCTTTATAGTGGCCGGCCCTCATTGTGAGGGATATGGTTGTTTATTTGATTTCATTTTGGAGAAAATATTATGATAGTTTGGTGTATGGAAATTTCTTAGTTCATTCCATCACAATTCCAAATGGCCATTTCCATAACCGTTCGTCCATTGCTTTGGACGTAACGAGACAAAGTATTCTACTCATTCTCTACTTCATCTTGGTCGACTCTTTTAGCAAACTTGACGATCGAGTTTCCTCGGTTCAGAGGCGGGAGTCCGTTTAATGATCCGTCGACGTGGTGCCACTTGGACGAGAAGACCGGAGTTCAAGAAGATCGGAGCAGCCGCAACAAAGCGTGGGATGATGGTTAAAGACCGAAGGACTCGGATCGTTCGGTATAACAATTCTACCCTCTTTACAATATGTTAGTTTAAGTTTAATGGCAGATCTGGGTTATACGCGATAACGCCAGTCGTAAAAGTTTTGTTCCGCATATTGGCGTCTGTTAGACGGCCGAGGCGCTACCGTGGACTTACAACAATTACTCGCAGTGGGTATCGGGATCCAACTATCTCTTAGAAGGTATGCAATCTCATTGCAAATTTCAACACTTGAAATTCCCGATAATGTTTTGCCCCAAGCATCCCATGACCTTGACGGAGGTCAACAAACCACAGGGTGCAAGTCAACTTCAACCCGTCATTTCTTGATTGAATCAAACCCACCCACACGACCCTTGACAGAGGTCAACAAGGTCGTACGACTACCCTAATCCAATCTGCATCATATGCATAAGCAGATAAATACTAGTTAGCTACCGCACACTACGCCTTGACGGAGGTCAACAAACGTAGCACGAATACTAAGTAGGATTTATCTGAAATGACGGAGGGCTACGACAGGTTTTTCTGAAAACCTATTGCGTATCGAACTTGATATCGTTGTAAAATCGAGTAAATTTTGAAATGGAGTGATTTTGAGGCTTTTATTAGTTTAGCTAAAGAGGTCACTCCCGGTGAAGGGATCTCGGCCCTTTTCTTATGGAATAAGGTGCAGGACATATCATATATATCACTATGCAAAGCAAAACTCCAAAAGCCATCAAAAACAAACCGAGTGTTGTAGCATCTAGCAGTTTTGCTAAAGAGGTCACTCCCAGTGAAGGGATCTTGGCTCTTTCCTCATCGAATAAGGTGCGAGATATATTATATATATCACAATGCAAAGAAAAAAACTGTAGCTACCCTTTTTGAAAAATTTGATTCTACAACATCTTTTAGGTTTCTTTTCCTTCATTAATCACATTAATAAAGTCCCATCATTTAAGTCACCTAAACATCACAGATAAATACGACGTACACTTATGCCATCCGCATTCGCCTCGATGTCCCCTCGTGCACCGTTAGGTTAGGTAACTAACGGCAGAGCGGGGCAGGGCTAGCGCGGGTGTAAAACATAAGTAACGTCTATATAATATATCATATATACTATATACAGTATTTATCACATCACATCACATGATCACATCACAGATATCGCAGCCGAAGAAACATATGAAACATTGGATATACTAGGACGTCCGTGTTTTATTTTGAGCCTCTATAAAACATGGATTTGACGGTCACGATGAATAGCCAAACCCACATCCCTAGACCCCTACGAGAGCGGCAAGCAACCCTGCCAATTCTAGAGTTAGGAGACCCGGACTCGACTCCTCGAGTTGGTCTCCCACTGGACTCTAGAACCCGGTTACTTATGCTCTCCTCCTTGGGTCTATCCTAGTGCGGAAGAGTAAATAATATACAAATGGTGACATCGACCTCATCCCGGAAGTGCCCTAATAAAAGAATATTACATACATTTAATTTTACATGAATGAAAATAAAAACTCTCATCTTACATAAAACCCCTCGGCTATTCAGAACGCGATGATCCAATATAACATATCTAGCAACACATAACATCACATGTCATCAACTTAAGTAAATAGGCGTATCCCAATTGTCGTTGACATATAGCAATGAAACCGGCGATATCACATATTACACTTACGGTCGCAGAAAAGAAAGTGTAAAACTACAACATTTGGAATCCACAATCTCTTTAGACATCGTAAATCCGAAATATCACATTCTTCGCATTTCATGCCTAACTATATGAATTCCACATATTGTATCACATTCCAGATAAATAGACAGTATTAAACTTTCCGATCGAATAATCAAATACCCAAGATTTCCTAAATAGCTCAACACTTGAGCGGAGTTCAAAAATTCCAGAATACGTCACAGTAGCAACGTTCCAGCCGTAGAAGGGTCAAGCCAACGCCTCACATGTGGCACGCCGTACTGCCCCAAACCCTAAGGTTCAAAGGGCAGTTCAAGACGGTCACATGATCGAGTTAAGGTTTGTTGTCTTCTAGAGGGTCCATCGCGTTACATGCACGGTTTTCCGAAAGATTTAAACTCAAGAAAAATTCAACACTTGAAAGTTTTTCGTGCCGGGAAATAATGAGTTAATGATATCCGTTCGAACATTTTAACAGTTTCTAAATATCCGGTAAAAAAAACGAAATTAAATATTCCGATCGAATCAGCGAATACAAAATAAACCCCATATCACTCAACACTTGAGTCAGATAAAAAAAATACCTATAAAATATGAGGAATAGCTAATGAAATTACTGCACAAAACATTGCCCACAGTTCACTTTTTCTGCCGCGGAACCGCCGCCTAAAGAGGGGTGGGACCGCGGTTCCGCGGCGGTAGTACGGCAATATGGGCTCGAATTTTGTGGTAATTCTTAGAATTCCCTGTTGAATTTTTTAGGTATTTTTAAATCAGAAAAATCACAGTTTTTAAAAATTGTCCAGAGAGGGTTTCATTTTAGGGTTTCGGGGTTCGTTCGGAGTTTTAACTTCGTATACACATCGCCTAATGCTCTAGCTAGGCTCTGATACCACTGTAGGGTTACTAGGCACTCTAATGAGGTTCTACAATGTATCAACCATGCTCGTTTCAAATTTTAGCCGTGCCGAATAACCCTAAATAAGATCGTTGCTAGAAAATTAAGGTTTCGCTTGCTAGTAAAAGACATTTACTACTAAGTGAATACGAAATACAACCTTTGTAGATCGGTCCTTCACTTCTAAAGCTCCTTGTTGAAGTCCCTTCGCTGCGATCGTGGTTCTCCCGGACCCTTGCATGGCTTCACGAAGCTAAAGGTGCGTCCTTGCTTGAAGTCTTCGAGGCCGAAGATGATCTACGTCGAGGGGATGCCAACTCAAGCTTCTAATTCACTAACTAGAGAATTAGTGAAGCAAACACCCCATACTAAAGTGCTAGTCTAGTAGAGGATGGAGAAATAGGAAGTGGGTTTTCTTTAGAATTTTATTTCTCACAATCTTTCTCACTTTGGATCAAACCCTAGCAAGCTTTTCTTTTGAACAAAGAAGAAGAAGATGAACAAAAGAAAGAGATGAGGATAATGATCAAGTGAAGTGAGCTAACCATGGTGAGTGAGTATCATATACTAACTCATGTAGAGACATTACCATAGCTAAGTGTGATGGTTAGGTTAAAATCCAAAGTAAAAACAAATTTAGTGGACTTTAGTCAATGCATCCACAAGCTTCCACAAGCATCATGCATTTTCTAATTTTCCACTAATTTTATAATTACTTTTAAACATTAAACCCAACATAACAAATAGGATGGTGTATGTCTCATACACTCATGAATGTTGTATCATCAACCATGATACAAAAAGAAAACACATTTTAATATATAACACATATATATTAAAGTTGTGCTCATGTGAGAAAAATCCTAAAGTGAACATGTGTTAGTTAATGTAAACTAGTATATCAAATATACAATTATACAAAAAATTGTTAAATTAACACTTGACTTAATAATCCGGTCATATCATATATAACCGACTAACATCCAATGTATCGACTTATCGAATCAACACTTGATTCGATAACCCGGCTATATCATATATAACCGACTGATACATAAAATCGTGAGAATAGAATACGGTATCACATACACGCATTATTCTCGGTCCCGTACATATCACATACGTGCTCCTATTTCGTTTTGCCTGAGCCGGTATAACCTCTATGTAGGACTCTAAAGACTCGTCAATACGCCGGCAGTAGGTGATGATCACATCAAGAACCCACAAGCCGTCAGCGGTACTAGCTAGACGTAACGGCTACCCGGGTATTGAGCGATCAGAAGATCAGCAAGCAAACCCGCTCCAACTCCTGTAAAAGCCTGCCGGTAACACTTCCCGTACAATCCGGTTTCCTCGTCTGATATGTCGCATATCAAGTCTAGGGGTAGTAATCATCAGACCCAAATAACCGATAAGTCGTGCCGATGTGAGGCTCATAACGGGCCGAGAAACTACTGGTAACACTTACCAGTAAATCTCTAACTCAGCCCTGGCCAGGGACTTCCCTGTTATGGCCAATCGAGCACAGCGCAACATCAACCCCCAATACCGGGAGAGACGAAACCCCTCCTATCGCTCATTGCCTCTATGTGACTCGGGACTGTACCCAAAAACCACCGTTTTGCATGCCCTCATGGACGTGGTAAGGTGGAAATCAAAGCACAGTGGGAATCACACAAGATTCTATGACGATCTCGGGTCTACAGACTAACCTGCACAAGTGTCACCAGAGAACTGCCATCTGACGTGAGGTATAATACCATCTGGGAGTTCTCGGCGAGTCCGTCCAGTGTACCCAGTCTCCACTGAGCACTCGTATACCATCTCTGATGTCAAACACCAATGGATATGGGATCATCCATCGCCCATCTCATGGGTCGAGAAGCTTATATGCTAGTCTACACTGGTATATCGATGCCCCGTCTTGATACACCCAAGACTAGGGACCTTGAAGGATGTACTTATGGACTACCATGTCCCCACTAGTATGATCCGTATCATAGTCCAGGTAGTCAAGTACACATCCTAAGGGCTTTACCAACATGTAACTATAAGACAGTATCAAGAGACAAGTATACATGTTAAGATAAAGAGTAACCATATAGCATACTATCATGTCGAGCAAGAAAGTCATCTATATATGTCCAAGCATCCAATATAATATACATCATCTGTACAATACTGGCCTCTAGGGCATACATACAACTAACATGGGTTAAAGCAGGCATTACGGAGTTGGAACATCTGTTTCGATGATGTTATCAAAAAGTTTGATTTCATCAAAAATTCAGATGAACCATGTGTTTATAAGAAGGCTGTAGGGAGAGCTGTCACATTCCTCGTATTGGACGTGGACGGCATTCTTCTGATAGGAAATGATATTCCTATGCTACAGTCGGTCAAATCTTTCTTATCACTAAGGTTCTCCATGAAGGACCTGGGTGATTCCATATACATTCTGGGCATTAGGATCTATAGGGATAGATCCAAAAGGTTATTGGGATTGTCCCAAACCAGGTACATCAACACCATCCTAAAAAGGTTTAGTATGGAAGACTCCAAGCGGGGTGCCTTACCCGCTTGCCATGGGGTCACTCTCTCCAAGGACTCTTGCCCAAAGACCGATGAAGAGAGAGCTCGCATGAGCATTATACCCTATGTTTCGGCAGTAGGATCTATAATGTATGCGATGTTATGTACACGCCCAGATGTAGCTTATGCACTTAGTGTTGTAAGCAGGTATCAATCCAACCCAGGGGAGAATCACTGGATAGCTGTGAAGAACATTCTTAAGTACTTGCGAAGGACTAAAGAATTGTTCTTGGTGTATGGTAATGGAGATCTCCAAATGGAGGCCTTTACCGATTCGAGCTTCCAGAGCGATAAGGATGACAGCAAATCTATTTCCGGGTTTGTATTTACCCTCAATGGAGGGGTGGTAAGTTGGAAGAGTTCCAAACAGGATACCGTTGCAGACTCTACGATGGAGGCTAAGTACATTGCTGCGAATGATGCCGCCAAGGAAGCCGTCTGGATGAAGAAGTTCGTCTCGGAGCTAGGAGTAGTTCCAACCACAATTGATCCAATACCATTGTATTGTGGTAATAATGTGGCTATGGCGTTAGCCAAGAAGCCCAGATCCCATCAGCGGTCCAGACACATCCTGAGGCGTTTTCATTTGATCCGGGAGATTGTAGATCGCCGCGAGATCGAGATTAGGAGAGTAGATACAAAGAATAACACTGCGGATCCATTCACCAAGGCCCTCCCTCAGCCGCAGCATGAGCGAATTTTTGAGATGTTGGGTATGAGATACGCCAATAACTGGCCTTAGTGCAAGTAGGAGATTGTTGGATATATGTATGCCCTAGAGGCCATTATATGATAGTGGATGTATTTATATATGTGTATATATATATCAATATATATATATATATTCAGTGTACATTCTTGCTCGACATGATATTATGCTATCTAGTTCTTCTTTATCTGACATGTTGATTTGATCATGGTTTTATTCATTCACACATGTTGATAAAGCCCTGAGGATATAGGCTTGACTACTGTGATTATGATAGAGATCATACTAGTGGGACATTTGGAGTTTATAAGCATATCCTGGAATGTCCATAGTCGTAGGTATATCGAGACGGGGCATCGATATACCAGAGTAAACTAGCGTATATGATACTAGACCCATATGATGGGCGATGGATGTTCCCACATTCATCGATGTTTGACATCGAGATCATATACGGGTGCCCAGTGGTGACTGGGTACACTGGACGGACTCATCGAGAACTCCTATATGAAATTATATCTATCGTCGAATAGCAGTTCTTAGATGACACTGGTGCAGGTTAGTCTGTAGACCCGAGATCGTCATAGAGTCTTGTGTGTTCTCCCACTGTACTTTGATTACCACCCTACCACGACTCTACTGAGTCGTGCAAACAGGTGGTCATTGGGTACAGTCCCGAGACACACGAAGACGATGAGCGATAGGCAGGGTTTCGTCTCTCCCGGTATTGGGAGTTGATGCTGTGCTGTGCTCGATTGGCTGTATTAGTAGGTCCCTGGCCAGGGCTGTTGAGATTTACTGATAAGTGTTATCAGTAGTTTCTCGATCTGTTATAGACCATTCATAGGCATGACTTATTGAGTTATTGGGGTCGACGTTACCATCCCTAGACTCGATATGCAGCATATCTGACGAAAAGACCGGACTGTACGGTAGTGTTGCCGGTTGGCTCTATGGGAGTTGTGACAGGCTCGCTTGTTTTCTTCTGATCGCTCAATACCCGGGTGGCCGTTACGTTTAGCTCACCGCTTGCGGCTTAGGGGTGCTTGATATGATCATCACCCACTGCCGGCGTAATGACGAGTCTTAGAGTCCCACAATAGAGTTACCTAATCCAGGCGAAACGTTGTGGTGCGCATATGCGATATGCGTATGGACCCGGTTAAAATGCATGTATGGGATACCGTATATTAATCGGGCGGTTTGCTTTTGGTCGGGTCGTATGTGATATGACCGGGTTGCTAAATCAAGTGTTGATTTATCATTGACCATTAATTTCTCACTTGAAATCCTTTCTTGTCTTTTTGTTGTATGCATGCATGTATGCATTCATTCTCATTCATGCACATAGGATGTGCATGCACACATACATAATGTTATCATGGTTGTTGATATAGTGGATGGTGGCAATATAAAACTCACACCATTTGTAAAATATATGGATATTAATTTTTGGAAAAATGGAAATGGAAATGGAAATTGTTTCATGGTTTAATTCTTTATTCTTGCACTAACCCCTTGAATTAACCATGATTCATTTTCCATGGTCATTTTTGTTCCAAACTAAAATATCTAAGATATTTTACAACCATGGTTGAGAATGAGAGAGTGAAAATATATATATTTTCATTTTCTCAATTTATTCACAAGCTATCATTATCTTAAGTTTTAGAAAGCCATCATCTTCTTCCTCCTTTCTCTTTTGCTCTCTAGTTCTCTCAAGTGAGCAAAATAGTTGCCAAGTTAGGATTTTGAAGTGAGAAAACCAACCACAACACCATTCTACACTAGTCTTGCCAATTAGTGTAGAGTGTTAGCTTCCATTTCTTTTCTTGATCTTGTGAAGTTTCAAGCTTGGACAAAGAGGACTCCGGGTGGATCGTTGTGGACCTAGAGGATCTCAAGCGGACCTTTTTCCAACCCTCAAG
The DNA here is from genome assembly GCA_030015575.1 of Agapanthus africanus. Lineage (NCBI taxonomy): Eukaryota > Viridiplantae > Streptophyta > Magnoliopsida > Asparagales > Amaryllidaceae > Agapanthus > Agapanthus africanus. The sequence continues at coordinate 245,808,888 of CM057343.1, read as the reverse complement.
TAGCCAAGAAGTCTAGCGTAGGGAGCTACAAAGGTTGTACTCTCAAAACCATAGCTTTTACTACTTGTAATGATGTCTATGTAATGAAACCTTAAATTTCTAGTGTTGATTCTTTGTATGTTCACTTAGCACCTTAAAAATTTGATTTTGGCACATGTAATGCTTCCAAACCCTTCATGAGGTGCTAGGTAAACCTAACATGGGACTCTAAAGACTCGACACTACGCTGGCAGTGGGTTTAACCGCAGACCGCAAGCGGCACTAGCTGTACGTAACGGTCCCCAGGTAGATGTCGATAAGAAGGCCGATGGGGTAAACCCATCCGAACTCCTACTGAGCCTGAATGTGACAATCTACGTACAGTCCGGTCTGTTCGTCTGAGAGTATCGCATGGCGGGTCTAGGGGGCGGTAAACGTCAGACCCCTAATAGCGGTACAAGTCATGCCGGAGTGTAGCCCAGAACACCCTGAGAAACTACTGGAAACACTACCAGTAATTCTCGCTTGCCCCGGCCAGGGACGACTATGTGTAATGGCTCTCCTAGACACAGCGCGATATCAACCCCCAATACCGGGAGAGACGAATCCTGTCTAACCGCTACTGCCTCCACATACTTCGGGACTGCACCCAACTACTACCTGTTTGCACGACTCCTTTAAGCCGTGGTAGGGTAGTAATCAAAGTACAGTGGGAACACACTGGAGGCGAAGTAGCAGTGTCAAGTCGACGGACTAAGCTGTACTCCTGTCACCTGGGAGCTGTTATCTGACGGTAGGTATAATACCAACCAACAGTTCCCGACGAGTCCTGTCCAGTGTACTCGTAACCTAACGAGCATCCGCATACTATCTCCAGTACGACGTACTGATGGCTGTGGGACAGACCATCTCCCCTGCTGGGATAAGAAGCGCATACGCTAGTCTACTCCGGAGTATCGATGCCCCGTCTCGATAATCCTACGACTAGGGACCTGTATAAGGATGTGCTTATAGATTACCCAGCCCCCACTAGTGTGACTGCCATCACAACGCTGGTAATCAAGCAAAGATCCTAAGGGCTCCACTAATGTGTATAGGAGATATGCTAAAAGAAATACATGCACACATTAAAGTAGAAACAAACCAAGTAGCATACTATCATTTTGAGCAAGATTGTTTATACAACTATGAATATCCCAAGCTTCCATTAAGTAATATACAAACTAGTATGATATAGTAATGGCCTCTAGGGCATATACACTAACAATCTCCCACTTGCACTAAGGCCATGTACTGGCGTATCGAAGACCTATCATCTCGATCAGCCGCTCGAACTGAGTCTGGGGTATGGCCTTCGTGAGTGGATCTGCAGTGTTATTCTCCGAATCTACTCTCTTCATCTCGATCTCCCGGCGATCTACGATCTCCATTATCAGGTGGTACCGCCTCAAAATATGCCTGGACTTCTGATGGGACCTGGGTTCCTTCGCTAAACCTATAGCGCCGTTGTTGTCACAAATACAGCGGTATTGGATCAACAATGGTAGGAACCACCTGAAGCTTCGTGAGGAACTTCTTCATCCAGACAGCTTCCTTTGCGGTATCGCAAGCAGCTATGTACTCCGCTTCCATAGTTGAGTCAGCAACGGTTTCCTGCTTGGAGCTCTTCCAGCAAACCGCCCCACCATTGAGGGTAAAGACATAACCCGACATGGACATGGAGTCATCCTTGTCACTCTGAAAGTTAGAGTCAGCATAGGCCTTGATCTGGAGGTCTTTTCCGCCATACACCAAGAACATCTCCTTAGTTCTTCTCAGGTACTTGAGAATGTTCTTTACTGCTATCTAGTGTTTCTCCCCTGGGTCCGACTGATACCGGCTTACAACGCTCAATGCGTATGCTACATCTGGTCTGGTACAGAACATCACATATATTATAGAGCCTACCGCAGGTGCGTAGGGTATAGATGACATGCGAGCCCTTTCCAAATCAGTCTTGGGAGACATATCTCTGGAGAGGGTGATTCCGTGACAAGCCGGTAGATTACCGCGCTTTGAATCTTCCATACTGAATCATTTCAGTATGGTGTCGATGTACCTGGACTACAAAAGTCCCAACATCCTCTTAGATCTATCACGATAGATCTGGATCCCCAGAATGTAGTTGGCATCGCCCAGGTCCTTCATGGAGAACTTCTGTGACAAGAATCCTTTGACTGACTATAGCATAGGAATATCATTTCCTATTAGGAGAATGTCATCCACGTACAAGACGAGGAATGCCACAGTTCACCCTACAATCTTACTGTAAATGCATGGTTCATCTGGGTTTTTGATAAAGTCAAATTCTTTGACAGTATCATCAAAGTAGATGTTCCAACTCCGCGATGCCTGCTTCAGCCCATATATGGACTTAAGCAACTTGCACACTTTACCGCTGCTCCCACTCTGAATGAATCCATCCGGCTGATTCATATAGACGCACTCTTCCAAATTTCGATTTAGGAAAGCCGTCTTTACGTCCATCTGCCAGATCTCATAATCGTAGAAGGCAGCAATGGCAAGAAGGATCCGAATGGATTTGAGCATAGCCACTGGAGAAAAGGTCTTGTCATAATCCAAACCAGGTCTTTGATGAAAACCCTTTGCAATAAGTCTATCTTTATAGGTTTCAACCTGCCCATCTACACCAATCTTCTTTCTGAAGATCCATATGCAGCCTATGGGTTTTACCCCTTCTGGAGCAATGTCCAAAGTCCAAACTTTGTTGGTGTATATAGACTCCATCTCGGTCCGCATTGCATCCAGCCATTTTATTGAGTCACCACTCTAAATGGCTTGCTAGAAGCTAGTAGGCTCATTATTATTAATGATGCAATCCTCTCGATCCCCGTCTATGAGAAAACCGTAGTATCTCTCGGGCGGATGAGACTGCCTACTACTCCTGCGGAGTGGCCCTGGGATGTCCGGTTCTATTGAAACTTCTGGTTCTTCCAAGCTTTCAGTAATAGCTTGTGGTTCTGGAATTTCTTCCAGTTCTATTGTGCTCCCACTTATCTGACTTTCTAAAAATTCAGTTTCCAAGAAGTGGGCATGCTGAGAAACAAAAACCTTTTGTTCCTCTTCGGAATAGAAAAGATACCCCCAGAGTTCTTGGGGTATCCCACAAACTTACATAGTACTGAGCGTGCCTCGGGCTTGTCCCCATGCTGCTTCTTTACAAAAGCTGGACATCCCCATGTCTTAAGATACTTAAGACAGGGTTTCTTCCCCACTCCACATCTGATATGGGGTGGTAGGCACAGTCTTGGTAGGAGCCTTGTTCAAAAGATATGCAGCTGTTTCTAGTGCATAACCCCAGATCGCGGTAACTCAGCCTTACTCATCATGGAACGAACCATATCCAATAGAGTTCGATTCCGCCTTTCCGATACACCGTTGTGTTGTGGTGTGTATGGAGGAGTAAGTTGAGAGAGAGTAGCCTAGAAACTCGGCACTCAAGTATTCACCACCTCGATCAGATCTCAGTGTCTTAATACTTTTGCCTATTTGTTTTTCAACTTCATTCTTGTATTCCCGAAATTTCTCAAAGGCCTCGGATTTATGCTTCATCAGGAAGACATGTCCATACCTAGAGAAATCATCCGTAAAAGTAATGAAGTATGAATAACCACTTCGCGCATGTGTAGACATTAGACCACACAAGTCACTGTGTATGAGTCCCAAGAGCTCGCTCGCTCTTATTCCGTGTCTAGTGAATGGAGTCTTTGTCATCTTTCCCATGAGACAAGATTCACAAGTAGCATAAGACTGATACTCGAACGGATTCAAGTATCCCTCTTTATGTAACTTTGTTAACCGTGTCTCATTAATGTGACCCAGTCTACAATGCCATAAGAAAGCCTGATTTGTTTCCGGAGACTTTCTTTTAAGTGTGTTCTGGACACTGAAAACCTGAGCTTGATTCAATACGTATATCCCGTTTTCTAATGTACCTGACCCAATCAGAACTTGATTTAGGTTGATGTGGACCACATCGCTTACAAAAGTAAAATCATATCCTTCCTTAGAAAGTAAGGATACAGATATGATATTACAAGTCGCACTAGGTACATACAAACAGTTACGCAGAATCAATATCTGCCCAGTTGTCAGCCCAAGATGATATTCCCCTACGGATTAAGCGTCCATGCTCATTCCGTTGGCAACCCTGAGAGTCATATCACCTATCCTGATAACTCTACGGTTTCTTAGAGCCTGTAATGAATTACAGATGTGAGATTCTGATCCGGTATCCAATACCCAGGAAGTAGGGTTAACTGACATACAGTTTTCTACTACAAACACACCCGAAGCCGAAGCCACAACATGCTTCGAATCCTGGCTACTGGCTTTGCTAGCCCTGCAATCCTTCTGCCAATGTTCATTCCCGTAACAATAGGAACGTCCCTCTTTTACTACATCCAGTCCCGAAACTTTTGCCCTTCCCTTTCCTTCTACTTCCCTGGTTTCCTTCAGGGTATAAGTAGAGGGCAGAGACTGTAGAATCAAGTCAGTATTTGACCCGTTCTTCAATGTGGTCTTCAGGTCCGTGAACTCATCAAAATAGCTGGTCTCTGTAAGGACGTTGCCCCCTACAGATGACCCGATAGCCAACCTCGCTTGAAGCAATTCGTTCGAGGTCTCATATCTTGTGATACGAGATCGCTCTCTATATAAATCTTTGTTATGGAGGAAGATAGAAACTAAGTCCATCTTCTCGTGCTGCCTCTGGTATGCACCATCAACTGAGGCCAACACGAGGCACTTAGCATTCGCACAGTCTTTTTCCGATATCTTACGGATATCAATATCCGCGATAGTGGAAACTGGTCCTGAGACGGCAGGGGTTTGATTAGTTAAGAGGTGTCCCAACCTGTCATGGGTAATGGACATCTGGACAGACCTTTGCCAGTCATAACAGTCAAATTCAGTCATTTTATTATCTAGATGTAACCTATGTGTAGTCACTGGGTCGCTGCAATTAAAAGAGAGAGAAGAAAACACTCAGCATGATGTTCTTGCAAGTTTAGATTAGTTTTTAGTTTATCTAAACAGGATGGCTCCCACTGTTTCTCGTATCCTTCCTCAAATCATAAAAGAAGAATTAGTCGGGATCGATCTCACCGTACAATAGTTGCTTAACCATTCAGCCATGCCAGTGTTGGTACTTCGAGGGAGGTTTTACGACGCTTTCGCGAAGTTCCTTAATTAAATAACCTCTTTTCCCTATGGGCATAGCCCCGCTAACACCTTTCTAGACACCTACTTGGTTTATAGCATTGATCGTTAAGTGAGAAAGTTCCCGAGGAGTAGCATATACACACAGTAGGATCGGGATCTAAATATCATCGTGTGATAAAACTGAAGGAATCCTACCAGAATCATCACACTCTAAATGGTATGCAACACTAGCAAGTTTCAGTTTCTTTAGAAACTCTCGATGTGGATTTTTGCCCCATGCTCTTATGACTTTGATGAAGGTCAACAAATCATAAGTCACATGTCAAGTTCTACCCATCATTGTCCAGGTTAATTTGAACCCACCCGTATATACCCTTGACGAAGGTCAACAAGGTAATACGACTATCCCAAACCAACGCATCTATCTATGCTGCATACGAACACCCAACAGCTACCAATCACTATGCCTTGACGAAGGTCAACAAACATAGCTTGAATACTATTGAATATTCATATGAAATGACGGAGGGCAACGAATGGTTTTGGCGAAACCGTGAACGTAGTGAACTTGATATAATCGAAGGAACCTTGATAGCTTTTAAAAGGAGTGGTTTAAGCTCCGCATTTTTAAAAGTTTTCTGTTTTGAAAAGAAACCGAGTGGTTTTGAAATTGTTCCAACAACGACTTAAATTTAGTTTATTTTCTTGCATTAATTTAATGCGTCCCCTCATTTAATCCTACCATTGCAGAAAACAACAAAAATATGATGTACGCTTATGCCATCCGCATTCGCCACGGGCCCCGTCATCACCCGTTAGGTTACTTAACTAACGACAGAGCGGGGGCTGGACTAGCGAGGATGCAAAACATAAGCAACGACTACTAGATATCATATATAGATATATACATTCGTCAGATGCAATGATAGCCATTCCAGATCATAGATGAACACATTGGATATGCTAGGAATCCGCGTTTCGTTCGAGCCTGCAATGAAAGACGGATTACACGGTCGCGATGAATAGCCAAACCCTACCCTAGACCACTACGGGTGCGGCAAACTACCCGCCAAGTACCCGAAGTGAAGCAACCTCCTTTAACAACGTGAGTAGGCCACTCGGCACTTCAAAATACCCGGTAGTTTGTGCACCCCACTTTGGGTCTATCCTAGGAGCAAAAACAGTAAAAGAAATAATATACAATGGCGGCTACAACCTAATCCCGGATGTGCGGCCATAAAATAATATTACATCAATTTACATATTACATCAAATGAAAGATAAAGAAAACTCTCATCTCACAACCCCCGGCTATTCTTCCGTGAAAATCCAACAAGTTCATATAAACAATCCAACAACATTACAGATCACAGATATGCACAACCCCCACTAATCGACGTATAGTGATTAGTTGACGTTCAGTAGATATATCACATTACAGATATTACCATTTAGCAAAAGTTTGTAGAACTTCGATCAAAACACCAATTTGTAACTACCCCAAACATAACTTTGTTCTCTGGAAATTCTGGACAGAAACAAAATACTTTAAAAATCACAAAACGTCAAAATAAGAACACTGCAACAAATCCGAGTCGAGACCGAGTTGACTCGGCCGCGGATCCGCGGCGAAACGCATGGTTTCGCCGCGCTTCCGCGGCGGTCTGGTCAAATCGTGGGCTCGTTTTTCTTGTGTGTTCCCAGAAAATCCTGCACGGATTTTTAAGATATGTGGAAATATTTTTAGGGTTGTTTTAAAAATTGGCAGAAACTTGGGGATTTTGACGTATTTTGCGATTTTTCTCGGATCGAAATTCTAAATACTTTGCTAACATACTAGTTGTTGTTTAGCTAGGTTCTGATACCACTGTAAGTACATGTTGCCCACCCCGGTGCTTACGAGGAGGCGGAATAGGTAAAAAACGAATTTTTTTCTTAAGGCAACATGGACTAGAAACTAGAGGATCTTTGCTAAACAAAACCTAGCAAACTAACTAGAGCTTCTATCTACTATGCTCAAGAGATTATACCTCACGAACCAAGTCCTTCGGGTCTTCTTTCCGCTTTCCTCCTCGTCCATGCTAGCTCCGAGGATCGATCCGGATCTTGGTTACCTCCGCGGCCTCATAGAGTCGAAGACGATCCGCCCGAGAGTTTGTGTTCCGAGCTCCACCTCAAGCCGAGGTAACTAGGGAAACAAGTGTGCTATGCTTGATGTCCTAGGTGGTGTAGAAGAAGAAGATGGATTTATTTGTCAATTTAGATCCTTATTTTCTCAACACATGAGAGCAAAGGAAAAATCTAGAGGAGGAAGAAAGAGGAGGAACCATGGGAGCTCAAGGATGATGAGAGAGAATCCCATAGAGATAATGAATCATCAAACAAAATAATTACTAATCTTTATCATGATAAAATTGATGGCTACATTGATATGACCATTATCATCACAAATCAAATCCAAAGCCAAAAAGCAAAAGAAGGATCTAGTGCTCTCAAGAAAACTCCAAGTCAACAATGGTCAAATTGTCAACATGGTCAAGCATGGTCAAATGGTCAAAGCAAATAGCCGTAACATAATTATCATTAAAAAGATTAGTAAATATTTTCCCCACCACATAATGGTTTTGACCGAACTAACGGTCAAAACCCTAATGAGGCACCTCCTCCTTCTTCGCTCCTCATAACCATGCATACACACCCGCATCCGCATTCCGTAGAATGCGAATGCACAGAAGACAAAACTAATCCATCCATACAATACTAGGATCCGGTTTAAACCAAAGCCCACTAGCATTGTCTGCCCGAATAGCATACGCGCACAAGTGCACGTAAGTGATCATAGCCTTGCCGTAAAACCATACGGCCTCTACACCTTTCGCTCAGTGCAGGGAAACTATCTGTGTGGGACTCTAAAGACTCGACACTACGCTGGCAGTGGGTTTAACCACAGACCGCAAGCGGCACTAGCTGTACGTAACGGTCCCCAGGTAGATGTCGATAAGAAGGCCGATGAGGTAAACCCATCCGAACTCCTACTGAGCCTGAATGTGACAATCTCCGTACAGTCCGGTCTGTTCGTCTGAGAGTATCGCATGGCGGGCCTAGGTGGGTGGTAAACGTCAGACCCCTAATAGCGGTACAAGTCGTGTCGGAGTGTAGCCCAGAACACCCTGAGAAACTACTGGAAACACTACCAGTAATTCTCGCTTGCCCTGGCCAGGGACGACTATGTGTAATGGCTCTCCTAGACACAGCGCGATATCAACCCCCAATACCGGGTTAGACGAATCCTGTCTAACCGCTACTGCCTCCAAGTGGTTCGGGACTGCACCCAACTACTACCAGTTTGCACGACTCATTTGTGCCGTGGTAGGGTAGTAATCAAAGTACAGTAGGAACACACTCGAGGCGAAGTAGCAGTGTTATGTCGATGGACTAAGCTGTACTCCTGTCACCTGGGAACTGTTATCTTATGATAGGTGTAGTACCAACCAACAGTTCCCGACGAGTCCTGTCCAGTGTACTCGTAACCTAACGAGCAACCGCATACTATCTCCAGTACAACGTACTGATGGCTATGGGACAGACCATCTCCTCTGCTGGGATAAGAAGCGCATACGTTAGTCTACTCCGGAGTATCTGTGCCCCGTCTCGATAATCCTACGACTAGGGACCTGTATAAGGATGTGCTTGTAGATTACCCAGCCCCCACTAGTGTGACTGCCATCACAACGCTGGTAGTCAAGCAAAGATCCTAAGGGCTCCGCTAATGTGTATAGGCGATATGCTAAAAGAAACACATGCACACATTAAAGTAGAAACAGACCAAGTAGCATACTACCATTTTGAGCAAGATTGTCTATACAACTGTGAATATCCCAAGCTTCCATTAAGTAATATATAAACTAGTATGATACAGTAATGGCCTCTAGGGTATATACACTAACAGTATAACAATTAGTCAACATTTCCAAACACATATATACATCATAAATCTTGTAAAGTAACTATGGCACTAGAATTCGCCACGCAATTAGCAAACTTAACCAATTTTCCAAGACATGAAAATCCAGTGAGCTAAAGTTCCAAAACCGATAGTTTTGAGCCAATCCGGAAGTCCGAATCAAAACGAAATGCGCACGAAACTTCGCGAGAAGTTAGAGCATGAAATTAATTTCGAGTCGGGGGGCTAGAGGGGGTACCTCATGTAAGTGCACGGCGGCGCCCCGGCCGTCAAACCGACGGCCAAATGCGGAAGCGGTGAATAACTTTAATTTTGCGGACTTAGCAAACCGGCACCACCGCGCACTAAACACCCGGATCGTAACCATTAACAAGTCTAAGCTATCTACAAGAATGGGAATAGAGATATACCGACGATCCAAGTCCTCCGGTCTTCTCATCATCGTCCCGATCTCCTGCGGAAAAGTCCCGTCTCCTCCTCGTCGCCGGAAGTGCACCACATCGCCTACTTCGTTTACGGGCTCCCACCTCAATGCCGAGGCAACTCGGGCACGAAGCCGGCTACTCGACGTGCCCAAGGTTCGCTGTAGAATATGTAGTCTTCAAGTCTCAATTGGGGTTTTGGAGCTTTGCCATTTGGTGGAAGAAAAAGAGAGCTTGGAGAGAAGTGGGAAAAATGTAGCATACAAAAATGAGAGTAACATTTTTCCACCACCAAAATGAGAAATGAATCCCATCCCCTCTAGGAATGGCCGGCCACCCCCCATCATGTGTGATTGGAGAGAGAGAGAGAACAAACAAGGGGGGTGGGTGGAAAAAGAGTGATGATAGAAAAACAAATGATCACAAAGTCAAGCATGATTGCTCATAAATCCATACTCCAAAAACCTACCTTCTACAACCATGATTGCTCACAAAGTCAAGCAATCATGATAGAAGAAGTCAAGGTCAAAAGAATGGTGCACCATCATGATAAAACAAAGATGCAAAGACCCCCTTCACAAATGCCTATTTGCAACAATGCAAATAAGCCCTCCTCCACCAATCTTCGGCCAATGAACGGAACAATGGAAATTGGCCGAAACGGAAAGCAAACTGGCAACTCCAGAAAACTGGTCCCGTAATAAATTACAGGATAACCCCGATACTGTGCATACACACCCGCATCTGTATTTCGACCGAAATACAAATGCAATGAGACAAAGTCTACACTGTACTATACTAGGATCCGGCTTATACCAAAAGCCGGCTAGTAATATCTGTTCGATCCTGATCCGTGCAATACCGCACGTATCTGATCGAACCCTGCCATATAACCATACGGCCTATAGTACAAACTGTCCGATCCTGATCCGTGCAATACCACACGTATCTGATCGGACCTTGCCATATCTCCATACGGCCTCTACAACCTTTCGCCCGAAAGCTGAGTAACTGAAAGTGTGGGGGACTCTAAAGACTCGTCAATACAATGGCTGTGGATTTAACCACTAGCCCGTCAGAGGTATAAGCCAATACGTAACGGGCCACCAGCTATTGACTAAAAGGGACGTCGATGAGCGAACTCATCCTGACACCCTACTGAGCCTGTCAGTGACAATATCCGTGCAGTCCGGTCCGTTCGTCTATGAGCATCGCATGGCGGGCCTAGGGGGTTGGTAAAAGTCAGACCCCCAAAAGCGGTACAAGTCGTGTCGGAGTGTAGCCCAGAACACCCTGAGATACTACTGGAATACCTACCAGTAAATCTCCTTGCCTTGGCCAAGGACTTTGTGTAATGGCTCTCCTAGACACAGCACGACCTCACCCCCAATACCGGGAGAGACGAACCCCTGAAGATACGCTCACTGCCTCCATGTGGCTCGGGACTGTACCCAACTAAAACCTGTTTGCACGACTCCTTTGAGCCGTGGTAGGGTAGTAATCAAAGTACAGTGGGAACTCACACGAGACAAATGACGATCCCCAGGTCGATGAACTAACCTGCACACATGTCACCAGGGAACTGCCATCTGACGTCTGGTATATGACCAACTAGCATGTTCCCGGCGAGTCCTGTCCGGTGTACTCATAACCCAATGAGCACCTGTATACATCTTAGGTGATCCAACTGACACCAGTGGCTTGTGAGACCGGCCACCGCCCCTCGTCGGGGTCTCGACTGTATACACTAGTCTACTAATGGAGTATCGATGCCCAGTCTCGAAACTCCCACGACTAGGGACCTTTTAAGGATATGCTTGTAGACCCCCAGCTCCCACTTATATGATCGCCCTCATACTGCTGGTGGTCAAGCAAGAATCCTAGGGGCTCTATCAACGTGTAATAGCGACGTGTCAGGTCACCTAAAGCAGTACACGATGATAAAGGTAAACCAGATAGCATACTATCATCTCGAGTAAGACTGTCCTACCGGGACAGGTCCTCCCTCAATCATTACAATCACGTACCTGTGACCTAATAATTGACTCTGAGGGCACTATCTCCAACACCTCACCCCTGAGGCCACCATGAGGTGGCCAGGGGGTGAGGTAGACCCGAAACTGCCCAGGTGGGGTAGTTTCGGGTCCCCACCGCCAAGACCACCTTGTGGTGGTCTTGGGGAGTAGGTCCAGCCATTTGGCCCCCTCGGAGGGTCCCCAGGGTCCGCACGCTCCACCCTGCAGCTTCTCGGTTCAAACCATGAGCCCGCGGGGTGTGCAAACAACTGAAAACATCAATTTTGGAAACTGTTTTTTCAGCAGTTTTTGCGCGACAAAAACGTTGGATTTCTAACGTCGCTAAAAGTTATCTAAGGTTCATGAGAGGATCTGATACCACTGTAAGTCGATGTCGCGCACCCCAAGTGTTCGCGGGGAGGCAGAATTTACAAAAAATGATTTTTACGGGCTTCGCACACCTACTAGAACCAAGGATCGTCCATAAAGCCTAGCTAGCAAACTACATGAGATTTAACTACTCGGAAAGAATGTTATACCTCATGATACAAGTCCTTCGAGTCTTCTCTGCTGTCCTCCTCATCATCGTAGGCTCCAAGGATCGATCCGGATCGTAGCTTCCTTGTCTGCTTCCTCGAGTCAAAGACGATCCACCCGAGAGTCTATAGTCCGAGCTTCAACCTAAAAAATGAGGTAACTAGGGCAACAAGATTGCTAAACTTAATAGCCTAGTTGATGTAGAGAATGAAGATGGATTTATTTGTCTCTTGAAACCTTAGTTTACTCAACTCAAGAGACCTTAAGGGTTTTTGTTGAGAGGAAGAAGAAGAGAGCTAGCTTGAGGAAAGAGAAATGGTTTTTGATAATGATAATGATAAAATAAGATGGCTCCCTTGACATGACTACAATCATGGCAAGAAAATATCTCACCCAAAATATCTAGTGCCACAAAATATCTCACAAGAAATATCTAGTCAAAGAGTCAAACCAAGTCAAGTGGTCAAACCAAGTCAAATGGTCAAACCAATTCAAGTAGTCAAAACAAGTAGCCATGCCTCAATTATCATTTACAAAAATAACAAATACTTTCCTTCACCTCATAATTGTTTTAATCAAGTCAAAGGTCAAAACCCTAATGAGGTGTCTCCTTCTATGTCCCTCTCATCAGTATATACATACCCACATTCGTGTTCCGAGAAACATGAATACAAAGAGACGAAACTGATCCATCAATATAATACTAGGATCCGGCTTAAACCTGTCACGACCCGAAAGTACGGAACATGACCGGCACTTAAACTACGAACGTCTCAAGGCGTACGTATTCTAAATAAGCCGAAAACCCAGAAATCCAAACCAAGAAGAGAAGTAGAGTGAAGGAAAACCAATTTAAAACAAGTAGTTTTAATAGCATAAGCCGAATTATGCGGTTTTTAAGAACATCAAATTTTACTGAAAATTTCGGCAGTCTCCTTTGTAAATACTGGCTCCCAAACGGGATACAACATGAATAGTATACGAAATCAATAAAAAGGCATCCCCAAGCGGGAGCTAGCTCTTCGTCAATCGACGGTCACAACCACACAAGCAATATAATATACAACGCCAACGGCGAGGATCAAAACTCAAAAGGAAACTCAAAACCACCAGAAATATAACGAGCGACTCTAAGGTCGAAAGAATAAACAACACTGGTCTCTATCTCAAAAATACATGTTTGGTTGATGGAACTTCTAGATACAACTGAATAATAATAAACAAGTTATATAATGAGGGGTACGATACAGTAAACCCACCTACTAGCAAATCACCCGAAGGAAACTATGCCCGCAAGCCGTAATGAAACCTGTTCGGTAAACCTGCAAGAAACTGGGGCACAACGGGGGTGAGTTGCCAACTCGTGAATAGAAAAAACATCTACGCACAGAAATCGCATAAATAACGCAATCCTAGGTCAATGATCATAATATATCCTCAAAAATGTATATAACATGCAGCCTATAACAATGGCTAGGGTAAATATCTAACCCGAGTGTAATCTCATGTGCCCGTGTCAGTGCCTCAGGTAGCAATATATCATATGAATGAGGTATGAATGCATGAAAACAGAATACATGTAAATGAAGAAACTGTTTTCATAAATTAGTGAGATTTCCTTCGTATTTTTAAACTGAGGTATCATAATGAAATCAGTATCAACAGTGTCTAGCATCGACACAAAACATAAATCTCACTGTCTCGAAATATCAATGTCTCAATCTCAATATCTAGGGCGCCGTCAGTCCAGACCGGCCCCTACCATCTGTTAGTGTATATGCCCTAGAGGCCATTACTGTATCATACTAGTTTGTATATTACTTAATGGAAGCTTGGGATATTCACCTTGTATAAACAATCTTGCTCAATATAGTAGTATGCTACTTGGTTTGTTTCTACTTCAATTTGTACATGTGTTTATTTTTGTATATCACCTATAAACATTAGTGGAGCCCTTAGGATCTTTGCTTGATTACCAGCGTTGTGATGGCAGTCACACTAGTGGGGGCTGGGTAATCTATAAGCACATCCTTATACAGGTCCCTAGTCGCAGGACTATCGAGACAGGGCATCGATACTCCGGAGTAGACTAGCGTATGCGCTTCTCATCCCAGTGTGGGAGATGGTCTGTCCCACAGCCATCAGTACGTCGTACTGGAGATAGTATACGGGTGCTCGTTAGGTTACGAGTACACTGGACAGGACTCGTCGGGAACTGACCAGGTTGGTATTATACCTATCGTCAGTTATCAGTTCCCAGGTGACATGAGTACAGCTTAGTCCGCTGACTTGACACTGGCACTTCGCCTCGAGTGTGTTCCCACGGCACTTTGATCACTACCCTACCACGGCTCAAAGGAGTCGGGCAAACAGGTAGTAGTTGGGTGCAGTCCCGAAGCACTTAGAGGCAGTGACGGTTAGATAGGATTCGTCTCTCCCGGTATTGGGGGTTGACATCGCGCTGTGTCTAGGAGAGCCATTACACGAGTAGTCCCTGGCCAGGGCAAGCGAGATATACTGGTAGGCTTCCAGTGTTATCTCAGGGTGTTTTAGGCTTCAATCCGACACGACTTGTACCGCTATTAGGGGACTGACGTTTTACCGCCCCCTAGGCCCGACATGCGATGTATTAGACGAACAGACCGGACTGTACGGAGACTGTCACATTCAGACTCAGTAGGAGTTCAGATGGGGATCACCTCGTCAACCTTCTTGTCGGCATCTACCTGGGGACCGTTACGCACAGCTAGTGCCGCTTGCGGTCTGTGGTTAAACCCACTGCCAGCGTAGTGTCGAGTCTTTAGAGTCCCAAACAGAGGGTATTCGCCTCTGGGCAAAACAGAGTAGAGGTCGCATGGTTTTGCGACAGGATTCGTTCTCATCTGCGCACTTGTGCACTTTTGGAGTCCGGACGGATATTACTAGTAGGCTCTGGTTTGAGCCAGATACTGGTATATGTTTTGGGGTTGATTTTATCTCTTGGTATTCATGTTCCTCGGAACAAGAATGCGGGTGTGTATGCACAGTTGATTGAGGCGAAGGAAAAGGTTTTTCATTAGGGTTTCGGAACGGGTGCGTACGCACAGTTGACAGTCGTCTTTTTCCAAACCCTAATGGAATTATGATATATCTATTAATAATATTAATCAAATGAAATTGTGTCATGGTTGGATTTTGTTGACTTGTTGACCATGGTTGACTTGTTGACCATGGTTGATGGTTTGACCATCATCATTACAAAAGAAAGATGCTTTTTGATTCTTGCAAAACCATTTAAAGATTGTAATGATAATGGTCATTCCAAACCATCCATCAACTATTTCATTTTATTATTATTGTTAATTGATAATTCTTTTTCTTTTGTGATATGGTTGCAAGAAAGAAAAAGAGAGCTCATTTCTATCATAACCATTCTCTCTCCTCACTTGTTCTTCTTCCTCCTCTAGTTCAAGGAGAATCCTTCTCATGAGTTGAGAATCCCTCTCCTTAAGATTAAAACACCCCAAAGACACTCTCTACTCACTCTAGGATCAAAGGTTTAGCAAGCCGAAGATTCTAGTTCTCTCAAAGTTCGAGAAAGAGCCCGAAGGTTGAACCCTCAGGTGGATCCATCTTTGACGGAAGAAGGCAACGAGGAAAGCACCATCAAGCTCTACAAAAGTTTGAAGACGAAGGAGTTCAAGTTAGGTATAACCATATTTCCGAGTAGCTAACTCTCTTTAGCTTGTTTGCTAGTTTAGTTTAGAAAAGATCCCGACTTTGTTAGTCCATGTTGCCCCATGCGCCAAAAATTTGATTTTTATACCGTTTCCGCCTCCCCGCAAGAATCGGGGGTCGCAACGTGGACTTACAGTGGTATCAGAGCCAAACTAAACTTAAACTAGCTAGGTAGTGAAGTGTAACGAAGTTCGGAACCGAAAAATCCAAAAACCAAACTTTTCAAAAACCCTAGTTTCTGTTAAAAAAATTTCTGGTCAAAACGAAATTTGTTATATACCAAAAATTATCTCAGGGTTTTTTAAAGATAACCACAAAAAACGAGCCAGAGATCTGACCAAACGACCGCGTTTCCGCGGCGCCAGCAAGCTATGGCGCCGCGGATCCGCGGCCGTCTTGTCTCCTCTCTGCCTCGATTTTGGTGCAGTGTATCTCTGTATTGGTTTTAGGATTTTTAAGATATATTATATGTGCCCAGATTTTCCAGAATAGAAATTTGTTTTTGGGGGCCTATAATTCCGTATTTTTTCCGAACTTCACTACACTTTGACTATGATGGTTATATCTGTGATGTTTGTATGTATTGAACGTCGGCTAATCGCTATAAGTCGATTAGTCGGGGTTATACATCTCTGTGATCTGTGTTTGATATTGGAATGTGTATATGAATGTGTTGGACTGTCGTGGGTGAATAGCCGGGGTGGATGTGAGATGAGCTTTTGTTTTTTCTTTCATTCATTTGTAACATGTAAATTGATGCAATATTATTATTTGTTTGGCCGCACAACCGGGTCGGGTTGTAGCCGTCATTGTATAATTCTTTTTACTGTTTTTGCTCCTAGGATAGACCCATGGAGGGGGTGCACAAACTGCCGAGTTCTTGGCGGGTAGTTTGCCGCACCCGTAGGGGTCTTGGGTGGGGTATTGGCTATTCACCGCGACCGTGTAATCCGCTTTTCGTTGCAGGCTCGAACGGATTGCGGATTCCTAGTATATCCAATGTATTCATCTGTGATCTGTAATGTCTATCATTGCTATATTTATAACTATTTAGGCGTTGCTTATGTTTTACAGCCGCGCTAGCCCAGCCCCCGCTCTGTCGTTAGTTAAGTAACCTAACGGGTGATGACGGGGCCCCGTGGCGAATGCGAATAGCATAAGCGTACGTCATATTTTGGTTGTTTTCTGCAATGGTAGGATTTAAATGATGGGACGCATTAAAAGAACTAATGCAAGAATATCACGCATTAAAAGAACTAATGCAAGATAATAAACCAAGTTAAAATCGTTGGAACACTTTCGAAAAACCACTCGGTTCTTTTCAAAACTAACTTTTAAATGCGGAGCTTGAGCCACTCCTTCTAAAAGCTATCTCGTTCCATCGATTATATCAAGTTCACTACGTTCACGGTTTCGCCAAAACCATTCGTAGCCCTCCGTCGTTTCACATGAATAGTCAATAGTATTCAAGCTGTGTTTGTTGGCCAAAGTCAAGGCATAGTGATTGGTAGCTATTGGGTATTCATGTGCAGCATAGATAGATGCGTTGGTTTGGAACAGTCGAACTGCCTTGTTGGCCAAAGTCAAGTGTTGGAGATAGTGCCCTCAGAGTCAATTATTAGGTCACAGGTACGTGATTATAATGATTGAGGGAGGACCTATCCGGTAGGACAGTCTTACTCGAGATGATAGTATGCTATCTGGTTTACCTTTATCATCGTGTACTGTTTTAGGTGACCTGACACGTCGCTATTACACGTTGATAGAGCCCCTAGGATTCTTGCTTGACCACCAGCAGTATGAGGGCGATCATATAAGTGGGAGCTGGGGGTCTATAAGCTTATCCTTAAAAGGTCCCTAGTCGTGGGAGTTTCGAGACCGGGCATCGATACTCCATTAGTAGACTAGTGTATACAGTCGAGACCCCGACGAGGGGCGGTGGCCGGTCTCACAAGCCACTGGTGTCAGTTGGATCACCTAAGATGTATACAGGTGCTCATTGGGTTATGAGTACACCGGACAGGACTCGCCGGGAACATGCTAGTTGGTCATATACCAGACGTCAGATGGCAGTTCCCTGGTGACATGTGTGCAGGTTAGTTCATCGACCTGGGGATCGTCATTTGTCTCGTGTGAGTTCCCACTGTACTTTGATTACTACCCTACCACGGCTCAAAGGAGTCATGCAAACAGGTTTTAGTTGGGTACAGTCCCGAGCCACATGGAGGCAGTGAGCGTATCTTCAGGGGTTCGTCTCTCCCGGTATTGGGGGTGAGGTCGTGCTGTGTCTAGGAGAGCCATTACACAAAGTCCTTGGCCAAGGCAAGGAGATTTACTGGTAGGTATTCCAGTAGTATCTCAGGGTGTTCTGGGCTACACTCCGACACGACTTGTACCGCTTTTGGGGGTCTGACTTTTACCAACCCCCTAGGCCCGCCATGCGATGCTCATAGACGAACGGACCGGACTGCACGGATATTGTCACTGACAGGCTCAGTTGGGTGTCGGGGTGAGCTTCCTCATCGACGTCCCATTTGGTCAGTACCTGGTAGCCCGTCACGTATTGGCTTATACCTCTGACGTGCTAGTGGTTAAATCCACAACCAAGGTGTTGACGAGTCTTTAGAGTCCACCACATTTACAGTTACTCAGCTTTCGGGCGAAAGGTTGTAGAGGCCGTATGGAGATATGGCAGGGTCCGATCAGGTACGTGCGGTATTGCACGGATCAGGATCGGACAGTCTGTACTATAGGCCGTATGGATATATGGCAGGGTTCGATCAGATACGTGCGGTATTGCACGGATCAGGATCGAACAGATATTACTATCCGGTTTTGGTATAAGCCGGATTCTAGTATAGTACAGTGTAGATTTTGTCTCATTGCATTTGTATTTCGGTCGGAATACAAATGCGGGTGTGTATGCACAGTATCGGGGTTTTCCTGCAATTTATTACGGGACCAGTTTTCTGGAGTTGCCAGTTTGCTTTCCGTTTCGGCCAATTTCCATTGTTCCGTTCATTGGCCGAAGATTGGTGGAGGAGGGTTTATTTGCATTGTTGCAAATAGGCAATTGTGGAAGGGGGTCTTTGCATATTTCCTTGTATCATGATGGCTCACCTTACCTTGACCTTGCTTGACTTTTTGACTTCATCATGGTTGCACCTTACCTTGCTTTCTTGACTTTGGTTGTGATGATGGGAGAGGAGATGGTTGTTGAGTGTTGGACTTTACAAGCCATCATTTCTCTTTGCATTATTGTTCAAGCCATTCTCTCTCTCTCTCCAATCACACCAAAATGGGGGGGGGGGCCGGCCATTCCATTTGGACAAGGGTTCATTTTCATTTGTGAAGAGAAAAATGTTACTCTCATTCTCTTTGTATGCTACATTTTCCCCACCTCTCTTCAAGCTCTCTTTTCCCTCCACAAAAGGCAATTCCTAATACCCCAAAAGTGAGACACAAGTTCCTACACATATTCTACAGCGAACCTTGGGCACGTCGAGTAGCCGGCTTCGTGCCCGAGTTGCCTCGGCATTGAGGTGGGAGCCCGTAAACGAAGAAGGCGATGTGGTGCACTTCCGGCGACGAGGAGGAGACGGGACTTTTCCGCAGGTGATCGGGACCATGACGAGAAGACCGGAGGACTTGGATCGTCGGTATATCTCTAACCCATCTTCTAGTTAGCTTAGACTAGTTAATGGTTTCGATCCGGGTGTTTAGTGCGCGGTGGTGCCGGTTTGCAAAGTCCGCAAAATTTTAGTTATTCACCGCTTCCGCATTCCGGCGTCGGATTGACGGCCGGGGCGCCGCCGTGCACTTACAGTGGTATCAGAGACTCCCCATTAACTTAGTCTAGCTTTGTGTAATGTGTTTTTCTGTTCCGATCGATCGAAATGTCCGAAAACCCCAATATACCCACGACAGTTTCTGTTGAAATTTTTCTGTCTCCAAAAATTTTTCAGGTTGCATCAAAGTACTGTGCTAGAAATTCTAAGAACACTGTTCAAATTCGACGTACTGTTCCTCTCACGTGACCGCGGAAGGGCGGCCAAAACCCATGTTTGGCCGCGCTTCCGCCGCAGTCTACAGGGATCAGTGGGTTGGGTTTTTACAGTGGGCTTCTGGGCTTAAATTTGGGTTTCTGGAATATTTAAATTGGGCCCATATTTTCTGTAACTGCTACAGTATTGTTTTGGGGCCCACTTGATATAATTTGATCGGTCGGATATTTTAAACACATTTTTCACAGTATTTACATTATATCTGCGACCGTGAATGTCACTCGATCGGTAAATCCGATCTAACTGCTATAGCCCGGTTAGACGGATTTGCGAACGTGACTTTCATGTTGATGTTCTATGTATTTGCTGTGATGTTGCGGATCGGTCGTGGGGGATAGCCTGGATGCAATGCTAGTACTGTTTTGTTGTATTATGTACATTTGATATTGCGGGGCGAGCGTCCGACATGTGGACTGCCGTCACTGCCTGATTGTATTATTATTTTGGAGCACGACCTGGTTGCGGTCGATGTACCCGGTGTATGTATATTTTACTTTCTGTACTAGGATTGCCCCGCGGAGGGGTGCACGGATAGCCGGGTTCTGGAGGGCAGCAAGCCCGCATCTCATAGCATTAGGACGGAGGGGCTTCACTCTAGGATTGGCGGGCTATTCGCCGCACTCGTAGGGGGTACAGGTTTGACCCAGGAGGGGTGCCCAAGTTACCGGATTCCGTGAAGTGCTGGGTGGTCCATTCACGGTGCTGAAGGGGGCTGCCTCGCTTCAGGTTTTGGCGGGTGACTTGCCGCGCCCGTAGGGGTCTAGGATTCTCATTGCACAGGCTATCCACACGACCAGGGGAACGTCGGGTTTCAGTAGTGGCTCTGTGAAACCCGGGGTTCCCAGATATCTGTTTTGTTTCTGTGATGCTGTTCATTCTCTGTGATGTTGCATTTTATTCACGCCTTGAGCGAAATATAATATATTGGTATATATATTAGTAGATGTTGTATATGTTTTGCATCCGCGCTAGTCCAGTCCCCGCTCTGTCGTTAGTAAGCTAACCTAACGGGTAATGACGGGACCCAGTGGCGAATGCGGATGGCATATACGTACATCAGTATATTTTCGTTTTTTGTGGTGTGATCAATTGATGGGACTGCATTGATTCGGATCAATGCAAGTTAAAAACAAACCTAATCTGATGTTGTTGGAACACTTTTCAAAAAGCTGTTATTGCAAGGACGTTTACTTTTGTTTTGCATCGTGGTATTCATTGGAATATCCTGCTCCTCAGTCGACGAGGCAAGGGCCGAGATCCCTTCACCGGGAGTGACCCCTTGGACAGAAGTTTGCGTCAGGGCATTAACTTCACTATAGCCGATTACTTTTGCTTTGCATCGCGGTATTCATTTGGAATATCCTGCACCCCATTCTACGGGGAAAGAGCCGAGATCCCTTCACAGGGAGTGACCTCTTTAGCAACGGTTTTCGTCACTATATTTTCAAAAAGCTATCCGTTCCTTCGACGATATCAAGTTCATTACGTTAAAGGTTTTCGCCAGAAACCATTCGTAGCCCTCCGTCGTTTCATATGGGTAGTCAATAGTATTCAAGCTGTGTTTGTTGGCCTTAGTCAAGGCACAGTGTTTGGTAGCTATTGGGTATTCATATGCTGCATAGATAGATGCGTTGGTTTGGGACAGTCGTATAGCCTTGTTGGCCCTAGTCAAGGGCTTGTACGGGTGGATTCAAATTAACCTGGATAATGACGGGTAGAACTTGACATGTGACTTATGATTTGTTGGCCTTAGTCAAGGTCATAAGAGCATGGGGTAAAAATCACATCGGGAGTTTCAAAAGTACTGAAACTTGCCAGATATGCGCATACCTTCTGGAGTGTGATACCGTGAGCGGATTCCGTCATGTTTTCATGCGATGAGAGTTGGATCCCGATTCCCACTGATGAGTTAGTTTACTCCTCGGGTGACCCCGACTAATTCTTCTTTCAGGTTTGGAGGAGAATTTGAGGCACAGTGGGAGGATTCCAGATTAGATAAATTGGTAACCATTCTGATCTAGGTTAGAGTGCACGCTGAGTGTTTCTTTTCTCTCTCTCTTTGGCAGCGACCATTGACCCGACCCTAAGACTTTGACTCAGTGACCAAGTTGACCGAACCTTCTTAAACACCGGCTTTTGGATTGTCAGAGTTGCAGACCTCATTGCCACTCCTACTTTTACCCTTTTTCTCCAGGACACCCCGTATTACTACGAACGTCCACTTCCATTGGACAAAACCATCGTATGGTTAGATACGAACTCGAAAGAATTTATTCGAGGATGGTTTCCGGTTCTGGAGAAAACGGATAGGATTATTCAGTTGTCTTTTCCTTTTACCCTCTCTCAGGTTACGAGTACTCCTTGGTTTAGGGGTAGTACACCTATTACGCAAATTGGATTGTCTTCTTCCAAACCTTAGGCTGGTGCCGACCGGTAGGGAATGAAGAAAACCAATTAGCATAACGATGGTGTGCAGAAGGTATTAAGTTCAGACAAAGCAAGGGATTAGTAAGAGGGCAAAGTAAATTGCAACAGATATTCACGACCAAACCAAATATTTCATTACCACTCCCACATCACCTTTGTATTTCTCCAGGACACTCCGTATCACTACGAAGATCCGCAGTTTATTTGGATACTCCATCGTATGGTTATATACGAACTCGAATGGAACTTGTTCCAGTTCGGGGATGGATTCTGGTTCAGGAGAAATAGGAATAAGGTTTATTCGGTTGTCTTTTATCTTCACCCTCTCTCATTGCGAGTGTTCCTAGGATGCGGACAGTACACGCATTATGCTTATTGGATAGTCTTATTCCAAACCATAGGCTGGTGCCGAACGGTAGGGAAGGAAGAAAACCATTTGGCCTAAAAGGGTGTGCAGAAGGTAAAGACTAAAGACATATGAAGGGATTTGGAGAGGTGGCAAAGAACTATACGGTTACAGTCGTGAATCTGGAAGAGGCATTACTAGGAATACCAGAATATCCCATCGAAGCATTTCGATGTTTCAGTTTCACTGTGTACTGTTAAAGGAAAACTGATTTCCCAGTTAGACACTTACTCCAGGGTATGTATTTACCAGGTATGACTCTCACATCTGTATGGTTTTTCAGATGATGAGTGGGAATAAGTTATTGGGAATTGGGTGATTATCCTCATTATATCGGGATTCGTTGTAATCGGTGATATTTGAGGAAATCACCTGGGCTGTTTGCCGGTCGGCAAATATTTGGTTTTGAATATCCGCTGTTATGCACCAATTTCAAATTGATATATCTGTACGTCTATTTTCATAGAGTGAGATATACCTTTCTGAAATTATGTCTACGACATTTACCTATATCAGTGGATGGTTAGGTAAGGAGCATTAAACAGCGGTGTAATTCTTCTTAACCATAAGTACAGTTTTCAACCTACGACACACAGTGAATGAGTTATCAGACTCAAGGGACTTATACAAAGGATTGTATGTTGTCCAGGGTCCATCAGGACAGAGGGGTTGGTCCTCATACTACATTCAGTTTACTTATGACTTCTCTAGTTTTCAGACAAGTGTTTCGTGGAAACACAGGGTCCGAATTTGGAGAAGTTATTGGTATTTGAATAGAGTAGAGAACCAGGTATAGCAAGTATCGGGATTCTTCAAAGAGATCGAAGATGTAGATACTTGTGTATGGTATTCAGTTGATAGTAATGATAAAGAGATCTTGCTTCTCTTTCAGGTTACTCATAATTGGAAGTATTCCTAAGTTGAGTAACGCTGATCGGCCTCCTTCCATTTAGTTGACATGCGCTGGAGACAGCTGCATGATTTGAATCTGGTTCAATTAAATCAGTGCCTCTGTTTCTATATTGGATATAGAACAGTTCATATCTTAACGATGTTAAGGTACGGGGAGTTGTCCGGTTTATGATTAAAACCAAACACTGGACAACTCAAGGCACGTTTCTGTAATGGCTGTTTGTGGGTTGACCCAGGCTATGACGAGGGTTGATTTTCTATCATCTGGATGAACAATAGCGATATTGTTCTAGACTCGCCACAGTTTTATTAAAAATGGATTTTTTCAGAAAACAGTAGTGGGAGTATGGTAGAACTGGAAGTGATTCCAGAACCACAAACGATTACTGAAGATTTGATAAGGAACCTAAAGATTCAATCTGGATTGACATTCCATTGGCCACTCCGCAGATAAGGTGGGTAACTTCAGGCACCCGAGAGGTACTACGGTAGCCTCAAAGACGGTGACAGGGAAGTTCTTGTTTACCCACAATTGCCATTGCTGTTGTTCCAGGTTACGAGACCCGGCGGGAGGATGAGTATAGCGTCGTTCTAAACCAGTTTTAGAAGTGTACGTCTATATGACTCTGCCAGAGGGTTGTCGTAGTCAGTGGGAGCAGCGGAAGCATTGGTGGACAGGTAGCTTATGTCTATTTATAGACTAGAGCAGATGTAGCGGAGATAGATCATCTATTTCTGACATGACAGTCATAGGTTTGACTTCATCAGAATAGGGGATGGATCTGTTGAGAAGGTAGTAGGGTGTGATATCCTGGTATTTGGATGATATACACAGAGTAGGAAAGGAAACTCCTACACTACGATCGGTTATAGTTTGGTCGTCACACAGTTGTTTCTCCACAAAGGAAATGGATTTTATATCAGACATACTGGTTACTAGATCTATGGTCTTAGATCTAGATTTGGGTGGTTTCCCAATCAGGGTACTTGACAGCGTTCTAAGAGTATTTAGGATGGACGACTCCTGGCACGGTAGTGTACCTGCAGGTAATGGAGTCACCCTCTCCAAAGGTGTCTTACAGACTAAAGGGGAGAGGGACGGGCATGATTGGCAGATCACTTGCTCAGGCAATTGAGTCAATCGTGAGATGTCAAGTACCACACCAGATGTTGTTCTTGCACTAGATGCAATAAGTTGACATTAATCCAATCCTGGAGAAACAGTCGGAAGCAGTTTTAGAACATAAGTGGATGTTCTAGGGAGATGATAACGACAGCCTCATTCAGGAGACAGTTATCATTCCAGGCTTCCAAGGTGACATGGACGACAAGAAGGTTGTCAGAGTTATAGTTTTCCTTCTGATGAGGGGCAGTATTTTGGACAGGTGGTCCAAGGCAATACTGAGGGAGGCATGGCGCGCAGGATACTGATTAAGTTCAGTTGACGATACAGTCTAAGAAGTTTGGATTTGGAGTTCATTTATGAGCTAGGTCCCATCAGACATCCAGACACATTCTAAGACAGGTATTGCTCATTTCGGGAGATAGGTTTCTCCGCGAACTTGAGATATAGAGAGACATAGAAAGAAACAACTTAGCGGATCCACTCACTGAGGCTATTCCTCGAACGCAATAGTTCCGCAAACGAGCTTTGTGAGACTGACTAGTAGAGGAGTTGGATGTTCGGTATCACACGGGCTGTGAGTATGCGACATCGCAATAATTAGCCTTGAGTGCAAGTGGGAGATTGTTGGAGATAGTGCCCTCAGAGTCAATTATTAGGTCACAGGTACGTGATTATAATAATTGAGGGAGGACCTATCCGGTAGGACAGTCTTACTCGAGATGATAGTATGCTATCTGGTTTACCTTTATCATCGTGTACTGTTTTAGGTGACCTGACACGTCGCTATTACACGTTGATAGAGCCCCTAGGATTCTTGCTTGACCACCAGCAGTATGAGGGCGATCATATAAGTGGGAGCTGGGGGTCTATAAGCTTATCCTTAAAAGGTCCCTAGTCGTGGGAGTTTCGAGACCGGGCATCGATACTCCATTAGTAGACTAGTGTATACAGTCGAGACCCCGACGAGGGGCGGTGGCCGGTCTCACAAGCCACTGGTGTCAGTTGGATCACCTAAGATGTATACAGGTGCTCATTGGGTTATGAGTACACCGGACAGGACTCGCCGGGAACATGCTAGTTGGTCATATACCAGACGTCAGATGGCAGTTCCCTGGTGACATGTGTGCAGGTTAGTTCATCGACCTGGGGATCGTCATTTGTCTCGTGTGAGTTCCCACTGTACTTTGATTACTACCCTACCACGGCTCAAAGGAGTCGTGCAAACAGGTTTTAGTTGGGTACAGTCCCGAGCCACATGGAGGCAGTGAGCGTATCTTCAGGGGTTCGTCTCTCCCGGTATTGGGGGTGAGGTCGTGCTGTGTCTAGGAGAGCCATTACACAAAGTCCTTGGCCAAGGCAAGGAGATTTACTGGTAGGTATTCCAGTAGTATCTCAGGGTGTTCTGGGCTACACTCCGACACGACTTGTACCGCTTTTGGGGGTCTGACTTTTACCAACCCCCTAGGCCCGCCATGCGATGCTCATAGACGAACGGACCGGACTGCACGGATATTGTCACTGACAGGCTCAGTTGGGTGTCGGGGTGAGCTTCCTCATCGACGTCCCATTTGGTCAGTACCTGGTAGCCCGTCACGTATTGGCTTATACCTCTGACGTGCTAGTGGTTAAATCCACAACCAAGGTGTTGACGAGTCTTTAGAGTCCACCACATTTACAGTTACTCAGCTTTCGGGCGAAAGGTTGTAGAGGCCGTATGGAGATATGGCAGGGTCCGATCAGGTACGTGCGGTATTGCACGGATCAGGATCGGACAGTCTGTACTATAGGCCGTATGGATATATGGCAGGGTTCGATCAGATACGTGCGGTATTGCACGGATCAGGATCGAACAGATATTACTATCCGGTTTTGGTATAAGCCGGATTCTAGTATAGTACAGTGTAGATTTTGTCTCATTGCATTTGTATTTCGGTCGGAATACAAATGCGGGTGTGTATGCACAGTATCGGGGTTTTCCTGCAATTTATTACGGGACCAGTTTTCTAGAGTTGCCAGTTTGCTTTCCGTTTCGGCCAATTTCCATTGTTCCGTTCATTGGCCGAAGATTGGTGGAGGAGGGTTTATTTGCATTGTTGCAAATAGGCAATTGTGGAAGGGGGTCTTTGCATATTTCCTTGTATCATGATGGCTCACCTTACCTTGACCTTGCTTGACTTTTTGACTTCATCATGGTTGCACCTTACCTTGCTTTCTTGACTTTGGTTGTGATGATGGGAGAGGAGATGGTTGTTGAGTGTTGGACTTTACAAGCCATCATTTCTCTTTGCATTATTGTTCAAGCCATTCTCTCTCTCTCTCCAATCACACCAAAATGGGGGGGGCCGGCCATTCCATTTGGACAAGGGTTCATTTTCATTTGTGAAGAGAAAAATGTTACTCTCATTCTCTTTGTATGCTACATTTTCCCCACCTCTCTTCAAGCTCTCTTTTCCCTCCACAAAAGGCAATTCCTAATACCCCAAAAGTGAGACACAAGTTCCTACACATATTCTACAGCGAACCTTGGGCACGTCGAGTAGCCGGCTTCGTGCCCGAGTTGCCTCGGCATTGAGGTGGGAGCCCGTAAACGAAGAAGGCGATGTGGTGCACTTCCGGCGACGAGGAGGAGACGGGACTTTTCCGCAGGTGATCGGGACCATGACGAGAAGACCGGAGGACTTGGATCGTCGGTATATCTCTAACCCATCTTCTAGTTAGCTTAGACTAGTTAATGGTTTCGATCCGGGTGTTTAGTGCGCGGTGGTGCCGGTTTGCAAAGTCCGCAAAATTTTAGTTATTCACCGCTTCCGCATTCCGGCGTCGGATTGACGGCCGGGGCGCCGCCGTGCACTTACATCAAGGGTAGGTACGGGTGGATTCAAATTAACCTGGAGAACGATGGGCAGAACTTGACATGTGACTTATGATTTGTTGGCCAAAGTCAAGGTCATAAGAGCATGGGGCAAAAATCCACATCGGGAGTTTCATAAGTACTGAAACTTGCTAGATTTGCATACCATTTGGAGTGTGATGATTCTGGTAGGATTCCTTCAGTTTTGTCACGTGATGATATTTGGATCCCGATCCTACTGTGAGTATATGCTACTCCTCGGGAAATTTCTCGCTAAACGATCAATGCTATAAACCTAGTAGGTGCCTAGAAAGGTGTTAGCGGGGCTACGCCCCCAGGAAAAAGAGGTTCTTAAATTAAGGAACTTCGCGAAAGCGTTGGACAACCTCCCTCGAAGTACCGACACTGGCCTGGCTGAACGGTTAAGCAAGTATTGTGCGGTGGGATTGATCCCGGCTAATTCTTCCTTTGTGGTTTGAGGAGGGATTCGAGAGACAGTGGGAGCCATCCTGTTTAGACAAATTAAAAACCATTCTAAACTTGCAAGAGCATCGTGCTAAAGTGTTTCTTCTCTCCCCCCTGCAGCGACCAAATCGAAATGACTGGACTTAAGTTACTTCTAGATAAAAACATCCTGACAGGGCCAAACTACAAAGATTGGCTCAGGAATGTCAAAATGGCAATCACTTACGACAAGCTGGGGTATCTTCTTACCACCAAAGCTCCCCCCGTCCCAGGTCCCACCTCCAGCGTCGCGGATAAGGAAATCCGTAAGACTTGGGAGATTGATTGCGCGAAGGCCAGGTGCCTCGTGCTTGCCTCTATGGACAACGAACATCAGAGGAGGCACGAGAATATGGATTTGGAATCCATATTTCTTCATACAAAAGAACTGTATGGAGAGCAGTCTCGTATCGCAAGATACGAAGTGTCGAAGAAGTTATTTTCGGCAAAGTTGGCCGTCGGATCATCGGTAGCGGACCACGTGCTTAAGATGATTGGCTACATTGAGGAGCTCGCGGAACTTGGGACCACATTGGAAAGTGAACTCTATACGGATTTAATTCTCCAGTCCGTTCCATCCACTTACGCCCAGTTTATACTGAACTTCAACTTACAAGAAAAGGAAGTTGAACTTTCCGAACTCCTCAACATGCTGAGGAGCGCAGAGGGCACCCTACAGAAGGGTAGGGAAACACCCGCTTTGTTTATAGGAGGATCTTCTTCCTCTAGGTCCAAGGCGAAAGCCAAGGGAAAGAGGAAGAAAGCCCCCGCCAAACCAAGAGGCGGTGTTAGTAAAGTAGGTACGAAGGGAAATGAAAAGGCAACAAAGATTGCGGGGAAGCTTGTGGGAAAGGAAGAATGCTTCTATTGTCATAAGAGTGGATACTGGAAGAAAGATTGCAGGGCTTGGAATGCCAGGACACAGGAACTGAAGCAGGTTGCGGCTTCAGCTTCAGGTGTGTATGTTATTGAAAACTGTCTTTCTATAAACTCTACTTCCTGGGTATTGGATACCGGATCAGGATCTCATATCTGTAATTCTTTGCAGGCGTTGAGAAACCGTAGGGTTTTGAAGGCAGGTGACATGACCCTCAGAGTTGCGAACGGAGCTAGCATGGATGCTAAAGCCGTGGGGGACTATCACCTGGGAGTGTCAGATGGGCATGTTTTGGTTTTGCGTAATTGCTTTTTTGTACCCAACGCAACTTGTAATATCATTTCTGTATCTTTGGTTTCTAAAGAAGGTTATGAATTTGCATTTGTAAGTAATGTTGTAAACATTCACCTTAATCAAGTTCTGATTGGGTCAGGTACATTGAGCAATGGTATATACGTATTGAACCAACCACAGATTTTCAATGTCCAGAATACACACAAAAGAAAGTCTCCGGAAATCAATCAGACTTTCTTATGGCATTGTAGACTGGGTCACATCAATGAGAGAAGGTTGACTAAGTTACATACAGAAGGGTATTTGGATCCATTCGAATATCAATCGTATGCCACTTGTCAATCCTGTCTCAAAGGAAAGATGACAAAGACTCCGTTCACTGGACACGGAGTAAGAGCGAGCGAGCTCTTGGGACTCGTACACAGCGACGTGTGCGGTCCGATGTCTACACATGCGCGAAGCGGTTATTCTTACTTCATTACTTTTACGGATGATTTTTCAAGGTACGGTTATGTCCTCTTAATGAAACATAAGTCCGAAGCCTTTGAAAAATTCCAGGAATTTAAGAATGAAGTAGAAAAACAGACCGGCAAAAGTATCAAGATTCTAAGATCGGATCGAGGTGGAGAATACTTAAGTGCCGAGTTCCTGAATTATTTAAAAGAGAACGGGATTCTCTCTCAGCTTACTCCTCCATACACTCCGCAACACAACGGTGTATCGGAGAGACGGAACCGAACCCTATTGGATATGGTACGGTCCATGATGAATAACGCTGAGTTACCGCGATCTTTCTGGGGGTATGCGCTAGAATCAGCTGCATACCTTTTGAACCGAGTTCCTACTAAAACTGTGCCCACCACACCATATGAAATGTGGTGTGGAAAGAGGCCCCATCTTAATCACATTAAGACATGGGGATGTCCAGCTTTTGTCAAGAAGCAGCATGCGGACAAGCTCGAGGCACGCTCAGTACAGTGCAAGTTTGTGGGATATCCAAAGAACTCCAAGGGATATTTCTTCTACTGTGAAGAGG
Source organism: Agapanthus africanus (assembly GCA_030015575.1). Lineage (NCBI taxonomy): Eukaryota > Viridiplantae > Streptophyta > Magnoliopsida > Asparagales > Amaryllidaceae > Agapanthus > Agapanthus africanus. The sequence continues at coordinate 245,778,534 of CM057343.1, read as the reverse complement.
AACAAAAAGTTCTTGTTTCTCGTCATGCCTACTTTTTAGAAACTGAGTTTTTGGAAAACCAGATAAGTGGGAGCACAGTAGAACTGGAAGAAATTCCAGAACCACAAGCTATTACTGAAAGTTTGGTGGAACCAGAGGGTTCAAAAGAACAGGACATTCCTACGCCGCTCCGCAGGAGTAGTAGGCAATCTCATCCGCCCGAGAGATACTACGGTTTTCTCATAGACGGGGATAGAGAGGATTGCATCATAGATTATGATGAGCCTACTAGCTTCCAGCAGGCCGTTCAGAGCGTTGACTCGGTAAAATGGCTGGATGCAATGCGGACCGAAATGGAGTCCATGTACACCAACAAAGTATGGACGTTGGACATTGCTCCAGACGGGGTAAAACCCGTAGGATGCAAGTGGATCTTCAAAAGGAAGATTGGTGTAGATGGACAGGTTGAGACCTATAAAGCTAGACTTGTAGCAAAGGGTTTTCGTCAAAGACCTGGCTTGGACTATGACGAAACCTTTTCTCCAGTGGCTATGCTGAAATCCATTCGGATCCTTCTTGCCATTGCTGCCTTCCACGATTATGAGATTTGGCAGATGGACGTAAAAACCGCTTTTCTAAATGGAAATTTAGAGGAGTGTGTCTATATGGACCAGCCAGAGGGTTTCATTCAGAGTGGGAGCAGCGGAAAGGTGTGCAAGTTGCTTAAGTCCATCTATGGACTAAAGCAGGCATCGCGGAGTTGGAACATCTGTTTTGATGAGACGGTCAAGGAATTTGGCTTTATCAAAAATCCAGATGAACCATGCATCTATAGTAGATTTGTAGCGAGAACTGTAGTATTCCTCGTTTTATACGTGGATGACATTCTCTTGATAGGAAATGACATTCCTATGCTACAATCTGGCAAGGGGTTCTTGTCACACAGGTTCTCCATGAAAGACCTGGGTGATGCCTCATACATCCTGGGGATCCGGATCCATCGTGATAGATCCAAGAGGATATTAGGACTTTCATAGTCCAGGTACATCGACACCGTACTGAAAAGATTCAGTATGGAAGATTCCAAGCGCGGTAACCTACCGGCTTGTCACGGAATCACCCTCTCTAAAGAGATGTCCCCCAAGACTGATTTGGAGAGGGATCGCATGTCTATTATACCCTACGCTTCTGCGGTAGGCTCTATAATGTATGCGATGTTGTGTACCAGACCGGATGTAGCTTATGCACTGAGTGTGGTAAGCCGGTATCAGTCAAACCCTGGGGAGAAACACTGGATAGCGGTAAAGAACATTCTCAAGTACCTGAGAAGGACTAAGGAGATGTTCTTGGTGTATGGCGGAAAAGACCTCCAGATCGAGGCCTTTGCTGACTCCAGCTTCCAGAGTGACAAGGATGATTCCAAGTCCATGTCGGGTTTTGTCTTTACCCTCAATGGAGGGGCGGTGTGTTGGAAGAGTTCCAAACGGGAAACCGTTGCAGACTCGACGATGGAAGCGGAATACATCGCTGCATCTGATGCCGTAAAAGAAGCTGTCTGGATGAGGAAGTTCTTAAAAGAACTTCAGGTGGTTCCGTCCATTGTTGACCCAATACCTCTGTATTGCGACAACAACGGGGCTATAGCTTTAGCGAAGGAACCCAGGTCCCATCAGAGATCCAGGCACATCTTGAGGCGGTATCACCTGATCAGGGAGATCGTGGATCGCAAGGAGATCGAGGTTCGGAGGGTTTCTTCAGAAGAAAACACTGCAGATCCATTCACCAAGGCCCTACCCCAGACTCAGTTCGAGCGGCTGATCGAGATGATAGGTCTTCGATACGCCAGTACATGGCCTTAGTGCAAGTGGGAGATTGTTAGTGTATATGCCCTAGAGGCCATTACTGTATCATACTAGTTTGTATATTACTTAATGGAAGCTTAGGATATTCACCTTGTATAAACAATCTTGCTCAATATAGTAGTATGCTACTTGGTTTGTTTCTACTTCAATGTGTACATGTGTTTATTTTTGTATATCACCTATACACATTAGTGGAGCCCTTAGGATCTTTGCTTGATTACCAGCGTTGTGATGGCAGTCACACTAGTGGTGGCTGGGTAATCTATAAGCACGTCCTTATACAGGTCCCTAGTCGCAGGACTATCGAGACAGGGCATCGATACTCCGGAGTAAACTAGCGTATGCGCTTCTCATCCCAGTGTGGGAGATGGTCTGTCCCACAGCCATCAGTACGTCGTACTGGAGATAGTATACGGGTGCTCGTTAGGTTACGAGTACACTGGACAGGACTCGTCGGGAACTGACCAGGTTGGTATTATACCTATCGTCAGTTATCAGTTCCCAGGTGACATGAGTACAGCTTAGTCCGCTGACTTGACACTGGCACTTCGCCTCGAGTGTGTTCCCACTGCACTTTGATCACTACCCTACCACGGCTCAAAGGAGTCGGGAAAACAGGTAGTAGTTGGGTGCAGTCCCGAAGCACTTAGAGGCAGTGACGGTTAGATAGGATTCGTCTCTCCCGGTATTGGGGGTTGACATCGCGCTGTATCTAGGAGAGCCATTACACGAGTAGTCCCTGGCCAGGGCAAGCGAGATATACTGGTAGGCTTCCAGTGTTATCTCAGGGTGTTTTGGGCTTCACTCCGACACGACTTGTACTGCTATTAGGGGACTGACGTTTTACCGCCCCCTAGGCCCGACATGCGATGTATTAGACGAACAGACCGGACTGTACGGAGACTGTCACATTCAGACTCAGTAGGAGTTCAGATGGGGTTCACCTCGTCAGCCTTCTTGTCGGCATCTACCTGGGGACCGTTACGCACAGCTAGTGCCGCTTGCGGTCTATGGTTAAACCCACTGCCAGCGTAGTGTCGAGTCTTTAGAGTCCCACACAGAGGGTATTCGCCTCTGGGCAAAACAGAGTAGAGGTCGCATGGTTTTGCGACAGGGTTCGTTCTCATCTGCGCACTTGTGCACTTTTGGAGTCCGGACGGATATTACTAGTAGGCTCTGGTTTGAGCCAGATACTGGTAAATGTTTTGGGGTTGATTTTATCTCTTGGTATTCATGTTCCTCGGAACAAGAATGCGGGTGTGTATGCACAGTTGATTGAGGCGGAGGAAGAGCTTTTTCATTAGGGTTTCGGAACGGGTGCGTACGCACAGTTGACAGTTGTCTTTTTCCAAACCCTAATGGAATTATGATATATCTATTAATAATATTAATCAAATGAAATTGTGTCATGGTTGGATTTTGTTGACTTGTTGACCATGGTTGAAGGTTTGACCATCATCATTACAAAAGAAAGATGCTTTTTGATTCTTGCAAAACCATTTAAAGATTGTAATGATAATGGTCATTCCAAACCATCCATCAACTATTTCATTTTATTATTATTGTTAATTGATAATTCTTTTTCTTTTGTGATATGGTTGCAAGAAAGAAAAAGAGAGCTCATTTCTATCATAACCATTCTCTCTCCTCACTTGTTCTTCTTCCTCCTCTAGTTCAAGGAGAATCCTTCTCATGAGTTGATAATCCCTCTCCTTGAGATTAAAACACCCCAAAGACACTCTCTACTCACTCTAGGATCAAAGGTTTAGCAAGCCGAAGATTCTAGTTCTCTCCAAGTTCGAGAAAGAGCCCGAAGGTTGAACCCTCAGGTGGATCCATCTTTGACGGAAGAAGGAAACGAGGAAAGCACCATCAAGCTCTACAAAAGTTTGAAGACGAAGGAGTTCAAGTTAGGTATAACCATCTTTCCGAGTAGCTAACTCTCTTTAGCTTGTTTGCTAGTTTAGTTTAGAAAAGATCCCGACTTTGTTAGTCCATGTTGCCCCATGCGCCAAAAATTTGATTTTTATACCGTTTCCGCCTCCCCGCAAGAACCGGGGGTCGCAACGTGGACTTACACCATCCATCTCAAGACCACGACGGTATCCTCCGGATATCCGACGCGTCGGGTAATATCACCGGTAGATAATCTGTCCCCTGCCAGGCTCAACGTCAACACCACATTCATCTTGCCCCGGGGTACCATACCGGGCCCACCATGTACCCGTGACGGTTCCTCCACTCCTCGACACGGATCTCGAAAACCACAGCAAACTCATGGTGGACGACACTTACATCACTAGAAAACCGCAATTTACATATTTTAAAAGGTTAATAAGTTTAGAAATTTTGCGGCTTTCCCCCGAAATCCAGAAATATCATAAATCTCAAGAAGTCATCACAAGTGCATATGTCAATGCTAATGAATGTATATGGTGTCAATAACCAAGTTGCAATGTATGATTAATAACTAGGCATGAACAATGGAATAACAGTATGCATGAAGTGACAAGTAATAACTACAATGTCTAAACTGGCATATAACCCAGGTACACTAATATCATATCAACCTACTAACTAACAAGCTAAGTCAAGCAAATATATTCTCTAAAGTGTACGTGACATGGCAATTACCGATGAAGATGTGTGTGAGCCGGCAAGTAGGTGTACGTGGTACATACGCATCATCGGTAATGGTGCTGGTGTCCTAACAGCATGCTGTCAATAATGGAATATGCAGCAAAATAAGTATGCGAGGCAGAGCGAACAGCAATAATGTGCGGGAGCTGAATACTAGACATAACGATAACTAATCTGTAATAATCTAATATAAGTCCTACAAATGGTGCCTTTTGAAATAACACAAATCATGGGGTTTTGAAAATAGGGGCTACGGTGTTTTTATGAAAAGATAAGTCTTTTGAAATATCCGTAGGATCCCTTGGGCTGTCTTTTAAAATAGCCACGATTCGTTAGTTTTTGAAATAGGTAGGAGTCTAATCTAATCTAACAACTACACTAAACTATACGTCTGAACTAACAAGCTGAACTACAGGTAAGGAAACCGCCTATCATCTGAGTCGATACATATACCTACCTGTATATATATAGTCGGTGATCCCGCCTCAATAATATCATATCCGATACCATATCTATAATCAGACATCCTAAGTCAAGAGTGCGGATCAATCATCAAAATATAGCTCGTACGTAAATCCGTCGTACGGCATCCCAAATCTGGGTACGGGTCAATATCACATTCATCATACTATTCATCTGATATCCTCTTTATCAAATATCATGATCGGGGTACTGATCTACGTCTAGTACAATATTGATACCATCTATGTATGCATGCATGTAAGAATCACTACGTCAAAAGACCCGCTAAAACATCATGTCATATCTCAATACGAACCAAAACACATCACGGATCTTCTGGCCTCAAGCCCAATATCATCGACTCATCTCAAATCCCAATTACTATCCTCAAATCCAGTATATAAACATATAGTCCCATACCCATGTGTAAATATACACATCAATATATAATCCCATGTACGCACATATGAAAGAAGAATATATGCAAATATGGGTGTGTGTGTGTGTGTGTGTGTGGTGCAACCACTACCTAAGGTTTCGTAACCATGCGCCAATCCAACACCAATATCCATCTAAAATCATCAATAATAAATCCTAACAACATATCATAAATTGTTGGTGTGTATACGCATCCGTATACATCACCACGGACTGCGGGGGTGCTATACGCCATCCACCCGACTTCTCCCCGTAGATATAAATCTACTCACCTGGTCCTCGCTCGCCGGTGCCGACGTCGCCACGCGCTTGCTTGTCGTCTCGAAGTCCGCATGGGGTACCTACATATCATAACGCACCGTATCGCATTAAAACTAAATTCGAAATCGAAACGGCATACGAAAATCAAATCGGCACGCCTATCACGCATAGGTCCAAACCTATCGCCTACGCATGCAAGAATAGTCAAACCAACCCTCGATGTCGATGTACAAACGTCAAACCATCGAGAAAAATCCAATCACACTCATTTGCACATTCACGAACACTAATTTTAATATAAAATAGGTTAAAACTCACAAAAACCCCAAATTCACTCTAAAAGCCGTTTTTCCGAAAAACTAGCAAGCAAAATTACCCGTTTTAGTACAAAACTCGATGTTTAAACAATTCTAGCGGCCATAATACTTATTAAATAACTTAAATAAGTCAATAAAACCATTTCCATAATTTAATCACATAAATTTGCATAATTTCCAAAATCCTAGTTTGCAAAAATATCAATTTTAACACTTTTTAATGTAAAATTCACAATTTTACAATTAAACTTGGTTTTGCATATTTTAAATGGTTAAACCACTCAATATAATTTTTAAGATATGATGAAACCCTAACCATATTTTTAATCTCTCATTTTGAATTAAAACTAAAAACCTAGTTTGCAATATTATGCAAATTGGTCCATTTTTAAAATGACAATTGTAATATAGCAACTAGATTAGATTTTAGCATGTCACAACATATTAATCTACCCATCACAACCATAATCCTATGATAGAAACCCTAATTTACTCCAAACCCTTTTCTAGAAATTTCATTAAACAAGCAATAACACCAAATTAACACTTTAAAATTCTAAATTAGCATAGTTAAACTACAAATTAGCTAAAAGTTTAAGATTTTACCTCACAAGCTTAGAACCCTAGCTTGCTATTAACCTCTAAAGATGTCCCCTTTCATCAAGTTGTAAACAAATTTGGGTGTGTGAAGGAGTAGAATAGGGATTTGCTTTGAATTATTGAAGGAATTTGTGGATTTTTAATGGATTTTGTTGGATTTTTTTTGATGAAAATGAAAGGAAAAGAGAAGGAAAAATAATGGAGGGGGGAGGATGGCTGCTCTCGGCAGTAGGGAGGAGTGGGGAGAGTTGTGGGAGTTGGGGAAAATTCACACAAAGTCAAAGACATCCATTACTAAAGTATACTTAGTCAAATTAATATATTTTATATTATTTCTCAAAGCATCTCTTCACATGAGTTGAAGAAAATTGGAGGGGAGGAAAGTGGGCTGTTTTTGGGTGTGGGGCCAGCCATGATGAAGTGGGGATGAGTGTGAGAGATTACAAAAAGAATTCCATGCAAAAAGACCCCTCACAAGCTGAAAATTGCAAGTTTTAGCTTAAATTAATTATTTTTTTTGTTCTCCATAATAAAAACCCATTAAAACTTGAAATAAAATACTAAAAATTTATATTACAATTAGATTTTAATTAAAATGATTTTAAATATTAAAATTAGCCCATTTAAATTTGTATTTATCGCTAATTTAATGTATTTTCTTACCGGCTTAAAATAATATTAAAATAATATTTTTTTCAGAAAATTTGAAATTTCACCAATGGCTCAATAAACACCAAATACTAGTAATTACATAGATAGAATATGTATATTTAATTTTATAATAAAGATATTTGCATTTTGACTTTTTACAGAAAACCCCCTTATTTTACCATTTTTTTCGAAATTTCACCGAAACGATTTTCAAAACGTTATAAAACCAAACCCCACTAGTATTATCCGCCCGATCATCATATGTGTACAAGTACACGAAAGTGATCGAAGCCCTGCCGTAAAACCATACGGCCTTTATATCTTTTGCCCGATGCAGGAAAACTCTCTGTGTGGGACTCTAAAGACTCGAAAGTACGCTGGCAGAGTGTTTAACCACAAGCTGCAAGCGGTACTAACTGCACGTAACGGCTACCCAGGTATCTGTCGATAAGAAGGCTGATGAGGAAACCCATCCGAACTCCTACTGAGCCTGGATGTGAAAATCTCTGTACAGTCCGGTCTGTTCATCTTAGAGTATCGCATATCGGGCCTAGAGATTGGTAATCGTCAGGCCCCTAATAGCGCAATAAGTCGTGCCGGAGTGTAGCCCAAAACACCCTAAGAAACTACTGGAATACCTACCAGTAACTCTCACTTGCCCTGGCCAGAGACTTTGTGTAATGGCTCTCCGATCACAGAACGATATCAACCCCCAATACCGGGAGAGACGAATCCTATTCAACCACCACTGCCTCCAAGTGCTTCAGGACTGCACCCAACTACTACCTGTTTGCATGACTCCTTTGAGCCATGGTAGGGTAGTAATCAAAGTACAGTAGGAACACACTCGAGGTGAAGTAGCAGTGTCAAGTCGACGGACTAAGCTGTACTCATGTCACTTGGGAACAGCTACCCGACGATAGGTATAATACCAACCAACAGTTCCCGACGAGTCTTGTCCAGTGTACTCATAACCTAACGAGCACCTGCATACTATCTCCAGTACGACGTACTAATGGCTGTGGGACAGACTATATCCTCTGCTAGGATGAGAAACGTATACACTAGTATACTCCGGAGTATCGATGCCCTGTCTTGATAATCCTACGACTAGGGACCTGTATAAGGATGTGCTTGTAGATTACCAAGCCTCCACTAGTGTGACTGCCATCACAACGCTAGTAATCAAGCAAAAATCTTAAGGGCTCTACTAATATGTATAAGCGATATGCTGAAAGAAACACATGCACAGATTGAAGTAGAAACAAACCAAGTAGCATACTACCATTTTGAGCAAGACTGTCAATACAACTATGAATATCCCAAGCTTCCATTAAGTAATATACAAATCAATATGATACAATAATGGCCTCTAGGGCATACATCACTAACAGTGACATCAATAGACGTCGACGCGGTCCAAGTAAGTCGAAACCCGGAATCTAAACCCTTTTGAAAATATTGGAGGTGAGGTTTAAAATAGTCATCAAATGTGATCAGTTTTAAAATAAACATTTAAGTCTAGCTAAGTATGTTTGAAAAAAACATCTATGACGTTTTGAAATTCGACAACACCTCCTTTGTAAATTTTGAATAACACCTGATATAACATAATAAATAAAACAGTATCCCAACGGGAGCTAGTTCCACACCCAAACGGTGGAGCAACCAAACAGACAATATACGACGCCAACGGTGATGAAAAGAAAAGCAAAACAAAATCAACAATAGAAAAAGGTCGACTCCAATAAGTATGACGTCCAAAACACACAAACTCTAAGTCTCGCTTCTAAGTCCATAATATACAAATTCTAAGTCGATGGAGTTTTGCTAGATACAAGAATATATAAGTACAAGTATTGGTACGCTACAGTAGTAACCCACCTACCAAAGCAATCACAGAAAAGGAAAGTGTGGCCCAAGCTGCTGACGATCCGAGCGGTAAAACCTACAAGAAACTGTGACACAACGGGAATGAGTTGCAAACTCAGCGAATAAAAGTACATCACAAGGTAGAAATTGAAATGCACAACGATACTTAGGTCATAAGTATAGTACTATTATAACCTGTACTAATATATATGATATGCATAAGTATCATAAATGCAACACTATCTATCATGAGATCCCAAAGTAGGACATCTCATATGCAAATGACCCGTACCTAAGTATAAGCCTAAAGGTAGCCGAAAATATATATGTAAAACCTCTTTTTTAAAATAGCCGCGGGATACATATGTCACGGCATAAAAGCAGACGTGATAATATGAAATATAATAGGTATCTTATTTAAGATATACGTCTTGCTGTTTTAGTAAAGAGTGATAAGAGGTTTACGGTTTAAAAGATCCAAGTGTCATACTAGATATGTCAAGGTAATGAGACTATAGCTCATTTTAGAAATCCTTTTTATATGCAACAATCGGTAAAAGGTGTTCTGGCACTATCCCCTAGATCAGTCCTGGTCGGCTACACTAATGCACAACAGAACTGTATACCTTATATGATAGCAATATATCAATATATGGATGTCCAGCATCGACACCCGAAATAAAAAAAATCCCTCGTGTCCATCACCGACACACAAATCCTCAAATCTCTCATGTCCATCACCGACATGCAAATACAGATATCGTCGACACCATTTCAACAGATGATCGCTCCTCGATATCCCTGGCCCCGGTCAGTATCCCTTGAATATCCGCTGTGATCATCTCTAGCTCCGGCCAGTATCCCCTGGATATCTGCTGTACTCATATCCATCTCCGGTATCGAGTGTCCTCGCTAGGCTCCCAGCCTCTAATACGGCTTTCCTGCCCCTCGGTCTCGACTGGGTCCACCATTTATCCGTCTGTTTACTCCCTTACTCAGCCCGGATAAGTAGCAAGTCTGTAACCGTATATCTTTTCGGAATAAAAATAATCAGAAAACATCAAGCTCATAGTGGACGTCAACTCATCGTATCCAGAAATATCAAGTAAAAAATAAGGATACCTGCATAGATCATTCTGATGATATATTATATATATACATATATAACAGCGTCCCATACCACTGATATATATCATCGAAGGTAAAACACCCTGAAAACTCATAAGAATCGAATACGAATATCCATGGTACTGGTATTCGCAATACTCAACAGGTAATAAATGTAAAGTACGTAAATAAAGTCATACATGCAACAAACGTAACAATTCTACCGTGTCATGACAATATTAATGATGTGTAGCATACGCGTCTGTGCTCCTGCAGTATGACAATCATTAGTATTTGTGCAAGTGTTCTATAAGTTTATAAAGCAGAAAGTAATTCTACCCATATCCGCACCATGTAATAAATTCAGATTTTCTGGAAATAGGGAATCACTATGCCGCGTATCGGCATTACATACGCATCACATAGTATAGTGGTCCTACAGTGGTATTGCAGTACCAATGAGGTGTAGTGTACATAAGTATTTGTGCGCGTGCAACATAGTACTCATTGGTAGTTATGCGGTGTTCTATCAGTGTGTTCGTATAACGGAAACGTATATCGCAACATGTAAAGTAAATCTATGCGTATAGCGTAAATATTAAATGTAAATATTTGCTATGAGCTATACCATTATCTTTGAAAATAGAACGAAACGTTGGTTTTGAAATAAGGAAGCTGCCTTAGGTTAAAAATAGATATTCGTTTTGGAAATTAGCATTGCATCCTTGTCATTTATCGTTTAAAAGGGAAACGAGTCGTTAGTTTTTAAAAGAGTATAGTTCACTCAAATTTTACGTTCTAAATCAAAATAAAACATGACTCTACGAGTCTAAAGGAAACTTGGCCGTATTTCACACACTAACCTTATTATCACAAGTACGGCATGATCCCTCGTACAATATCCACATTATCTCATATCCATATCGTACGGATCTATCGTCACGTACGTATCTCACAATAATCATGTATTAAACTATATGCAATGAACAACATACTAGATGAGAAATAATATCAAAACCCTTAATTAAATTAACACTGACAATTCACTAGATAGCATAACTATCCTAACTAAATGGTTGCGGGGGTGCTATACGCAACCATGGAGATATACCTATGGAGATGATTCATAAAGGAAAACCAGCTCAAGAAGTGTATGTGGAAGCATCTAGGGGTTGTAGCAGATCAAGCTTGAAGATGTGAACAACTTTGATGAAGGGATCAAGGCTTCTTCTTTGGAGAAAATAAACACTTGGAAAATTTCAGTTTGGAGCTTGAAAAAGCTTGTTGTTTCAGTTTGAGAAAGCTAAAAGAATTTCTAAGTGTGGTGATAAGATAAGGTGGGAGGTGTTGTATTTTGTGTATAGAAAGCATGAGTTGTTAAGAGAGGAGGAGGAGGTGGAGATTGGTAAGGTGGTGGTGTAAAGTGAGAAAGAGGAGGTAGAGGGATTTGAGGTGTGGGTGTGTTGTGGAGATTGTGAGAGTTTAAACTTGGCATATCATATACCCATCCTCACTCCAAACAAAGAATTAAAAACAAAAGAAAAACTCTTTTTCCTTTAATTAAACCCTTCATGTCACAAAATCTAAATCCATGTTTTTCAAAAAAACACAACACTTTTTATAACACTTAAATACTATTATCTTATAATAACATCTCATGTCATGTTTATAAAAATTAAAATATCATTTTTATTATATCACACCTTTTTCTCTATTTACCAAAATAATTACATTTTTACGGATATAATTCCGATACCAAAATTCATATGCGATATCATTTTTGTAAACTCAATATATTCATATTTAAAATTATAAATTAATATTAATAATTTTCCAAATTATTACAGAAGCATTTCATATGCTTTTAAGATGAACTTGAACGCTAGCTAGGCTCCTAAATTGTACGGAGCAATATTGGTGAATGCCTTCCTTGTAAAAAACGATCCACTTGAGAAGAAACCTTCTCTAGCTCCAGCTTCATTCTAAAATTGAAACTTTCGTGAAGCCACTTGGTCTATGATCTTGCTAGAACCATGAACCAAGAGCTAGGATCATGAACCAAGAGACATAGTTCATTAATTGTAACATTTGGGTTTTATTTTGAAAATGAATTCTTGTAGAATTTTAAACTGAAACATAACAGTTTTATATGAACCAAATTTTTTTCATGTAGTTATGATTATCTAGTAGAGACTTTTTTTTCCGTATTTCGTAGTTTCTGATTTACTGTGATTTTTTGGGATTTTTCTCAGAATTTCTTTTACTCGAAAATGGGTCCCACATTTGCACCCATTTATTTCCTTTACCCATCCTTCTCACCTAACTACACTCCCTCCCATCCATCTCCCCATGCCAGCCGAGGACCCCCCTCCCCTAATGAAAATTATCTCCAACTTCTTTACTTCACACTAAAGCTTTCTTTCACACACTCTCAAAAACTCAACTCCAAAACAACTCCTATAGCAACAAATTTCACAAACATCACTCTAAAACCCCACCAAAATACCACCTAGAAGCTCATGAATCATTTTCTACATCTAGAATTCCTCGTAAATCCTTAAATAGTTGCATTCAAGCCTTTGATCTCCTCCTTAATTCAATCATCTTGAGGTAAACTCCTCCTTTTCATAGTTTCTAAGTTTTTGCCATAAAAATCATATTTTTGTTATTTATTTATGTCATGAATCTTATGAAAATAGTTTTTTTATGAGCAAATAGCCGTAATATATTTAGTTTTTTTAATTTAGTGATTACAACTTGTTTCATTAGAGGAGAATTATAATTTTAGGTAAAAGATTAGTTTTCAAAGTTCTAGCATGGAAAACTATAACTCATGCATTAAAAATCATATTTTTATGGTTCAAATGTTTGCACAAATGAAATTTTATGGATTTTTATAGTATAGTATGCTTAGTGTAACTATTTATACTTATTACTACTTTTTTGGATTGGAAAAGAGTCAGAAATTTGTTTAAAAGTTTTTTACAAAACTTGAAGATTTCATTCAATTAAAGAGTTCTAGATTCCTAAACTAGGATACCCATTATTTTCTTTAAGTTGGATTATTGATATTATTTTATTTTTATTCTTTATTCGGGCATGATAGGGTTTTAAATGGTTACTTGTGTTGTCGGGTGTTAGCAAAGTTTTCTAGTTGGTTTCAACTTAATTTTGGATAGTTGATGGTATTTTAAAATGAAAGTGTTGATTTTCAAGTTTTATAAATTTCAGAATTTCGATCCTACGATTTTGAGCTTCATACGTTTGGTGCCCTTTTTGTTGGATATACTTGATGTTTTCGTCATATTTCGTTGGTTTTGGTTTACATTGATATTAATGGAGTTTCTATGCAAGTTTATGATATTATTGATTATAGGGTCGGTTGCGGAGACTCCCAGGTCGACGAGCAAGGGCCGGGCTGTCGTAGGCTTCAGTTAGCTCGAACCACATATCTGTGAGTGGAATAGCATCTATAAGTGGGAAATCGGATGGATGGCGTAAAGGACCCTCGACTACCAGAAAACTTACAAAACTTTGTATCGCAATTTTAAACTTATTCGTGACACTTGATTATATTATCATTCGATTGGTATTGTAATGAGTACCCTACCATGTTGCATACCTATACTTGCTAGCATTGCTACGTTCATTGATACTTAGTTAAAATGTCATGTTTCATGTTCCATTTCATCTCTTATATTCCGATTGCTCTGCTATAAGAACACATTCGATAGAACACCGCACAACTACCAACGATCGCCATGTTGCACAATCACAGACTCGTATGTATACTACACATCGTTGGTACTGCCATGACACTCAGTATTGCCATGCTTGCGTTATTCATTTGCTTTGCGATTCTGTTATCTGTTATGCTACGGGTTATGATTTCGTTACATTTTATATATTGTAGATCTTGTGAGATTAGGATCTTTATTGATGGGGATATATAATGATAATTATAAAGCTTATTTAACATGTGGTGATATCCGATTATCGAGGAAGGGGGAAAGACTGGTACGGATATCCCGGATTTCTGTTATAGATATATTTGGTATGATCCGGTAATCGAGAAAGTGGGGAGAGACTGATTCGGATACACCAGTATGATATATGGTTGGTGTGATTGATCGGCGTGCGTTTCCGCACGCGCCGTGTTTTAAAAAGTTCTAAAAGTTTAACCGCGATCAAGGACGGCGACACGTGTAGCTAGCCGCGGTGAGCATGGGTCGTCCGCAGGGAGACGGTGCATTTATCGTTCTTGTTATGACGAGTTAAAGCGGGGGCTGGAGTGTTCGATTCTAAGCTAAGTGTATATATGCAAGTATAAGTTTGTTAGGAAAAGATAGGATAGTGTAAGCTAGTGAATTCCGTACTCAATCCTTTAGCCGAGCTTGATCAAATGAAGCTAGAGCAATCGACAACAACGTGGATTATGGTTTTTAAGCACAGTATTTATGAAATCAGGATTATTGACCCTTGTCCGTCCATTCTTATCGCTTGGCTTTCGCCTCCGGAAAAACCGAATGCAACCGATCGCGGTGAGAAAACATCGATACCTTAGTAGGGTAGGGTGCCTAATGGAGCGCTTGCGTAAGCTTTGGGCAGAGTTCAATGGAAAATATCGGGCAAAGGAAATGAGAAATGAAAAAACTTAACTTGCAATATTGTTTTCTTTTCTAAAAACACCACATTCACAACCATCAAAAAAACAAAAGAAAAAGAGAAAATGAAAAGATAAAAGAAAAGAAAAGAGCAACATTACAAGTAAGTAAATGGTTAGGTAATTAAAGAGCAAGTAAGTAAAGCAAGAATGTAAATTGCAAGTAAGTAAAGAAAGTAAATAAAAGAGATAGAAATACCGAGAACCCAAAGAACACATTACAAAGCATGAGTTCAATAAGCTAAACTTAAACTTGCAAGCTTAATGAAGAGCTTGCAAGATCAAGAGAATGCAAAGAACTCAAGGTAAAATGAAGGTAAAAAGAAAGCTTTATTAAGTCCAGTAATGATACAAACCTTGAGATCAATAACCAAAACTTAAACTTGCAAGCTCAATGAAGAGCTTGCTAGATCAAGAGAAGGCTAAGAACTGAAGGCAACTAGCTATGTACAAGAACAAAAATAAAAATGAAAAAAGAGAAACAAAAAGTGTGACAATGTGAGACTATGTATGAGACAATATGAGAGAACCCTATCCCTTGCTCCGTGATATGCTTTTATAGGCACAAAAGAAGAATAAATAAGCAATATAGTATGGATGATGTGATTGCAAGAGATAGCCAGAAAAAAATGGGGCTAATTGGGGCTAGGGGGACCGGCGAGACCGGTTTTATGGGGCATGTTGCCGGCCCAAATCCGAGCAACTTGGCTCGTGTTGGTGCTGTGGTCTTGTGTTCTTTCGACAAGTCCACTAGTGCTACTTTATTTGTCTTCATAAACTTGGTCTGCACTCAGGGATTTGGAGGGAAACTTGATTCTTTATTTCACATCAATACTTTTTGCATTAACTCAAACACCCACCCACTTTCACAAGTCATCATTTGTGTATGCCATGGGAAACCTTCACCATGGTCCTAGTGCCAAAGAGAATGTGTACACTTGCCATGCATTGGACCAAAATTGTGTACACTTTATTTGTTGCAAAATAACTCTTTGGATATTGATCGGTTTGCGGTTTCGGTTGCAGTGTCGGCTCACAAATGTAATATCCATGATTTTGAGTGTATTTCCAGTATTTTGTCACGGATACCTGTAATCTGTAATTACTGAGAAGACACTGTTAATAGTACCGATACAATACTAAAATAGACTATGAATGAGTGGTATTAAAATACAGTTTTCTGAGATGAACAAATATCCCCAAACTTATCTTTTTCTCGTCCCGAGCAAAGCAAAAATCCCTACCTCACTTTCACAGGGAACGCGATTGCATTAAGCTCGTGACACAAGCCGTTAAACCTCTAGGTGTCTCTAATAGGAGGAGTGTTGTCTCCTGAGGGTTTTCAGCGGATTACACCCACAAAATCTCGTCAAGCTAGTTCATAAGTCAACGTTAATTCTACTCCTAAAGTTTAGTATCTAGGTTAAAAATTCTATTATCCTAAGTTTGAAATATCCAACCCTTATATTTCACGCCTTCTATCTATTCAACCTTAGAACCAAAAAATACGTTTTTACAGTTTAGAAAGATCTCGGTTTCTCTTGAATTTTCCTTCTAAAGTGCGGTCTCCAATCAGAGATTTTTATCAACTTTACAGAAAACATAAGTCTTATTCTTTAATCCTATCTTTTCTCCAAACATTGATTGTATACCCCTACGTGTGTGTATAATTTTACCCCTTCACTTTAAGAATTCAATTCAAGCTATAGTACCCTTGCCCTAAAATACCTAATACTACTTCTTTTCATTTAATGATGGACGGTTTTGCTCACACCTTTCATGCGACTATTAATACTTCTTCAGGCACTAACAGCCGATTACTGAATGTGTGGGCTTAAAGCGTAAATAGCAGTTTCCAGGTCTTGATTTTTTTTTTCAAGACCGGATATATTTTTCAATGATGCTCTTTTGGTGATTAGCTTTAAATACTATTTTTTCTTTCATACTAGGTTTTCAGGCATGAGTATTTCTATGTATCCTCTACAATCCCGAGTTTCAAGGTGCGTGTATGTGCAGTTTGTAGGTTATATACTTTCTAAATTTAGACTTAAGAATATAAACTATTTTTCAGACTTATCCTTTAGTAAAGCTTTAATACTTTCCCTTCATCTCGACTTAACTCCAGAACTGAACTCAAGATTACCTACTTCTATAAAAAAAAACTGTAAGGACGTATAATTAACAAGGTTAAACAGAATGAGGGCTATTTTTAGGGTTTTCAATTGCTAAGCCTAAGATTTAGTTGTTTCTAACACATCAACTAAACTTGTGGAATAAAAATCTAAGTTACCCTATTAGTTAACTTGACGATAAAGTTTTTATATTTTTGTAAAAATTTTCGATTTTTGTGGGTTTTTAAATAAGTATGCCAATGCAAAATATACACATGAATGCGAAGGAAGAAAGCTTACCGAGCACACCCCCAAACTTAAACATGACAGTGCCCTCACTGTCAGGCGACACCAAGAGGGTCAAAATTATCGGCGCTTCATAAAATTTTTTTATACAAAACAGAAAGCAAAGCAAAAAAAAAAAAATACACAAAAAAATCCCCCCCACAAACTTAAGTGAAACAGTGTTGCCACTGTTAAGCGTTGAAGTTCAGAGTCGGGGGGGGGGGAGAAAAGTATTAATCTATACAAGGCCATACACAAGCCAAAAGTGAGCACCAACCACCCAAATTTTTTATCGCTATATCGCAATGGCTGTAGAAAGAATGTGTAGAGAAACGAGTTGGAGAATACACGAGACCGTATGAGGATAGAAGCGGAATACGGTCTCGGTGGAAGAGAAGAATGACGGAGGGGAGAAAGAAATGGAATACGAACTTGAGGGTGGCAATGGAGTGAGTAGATTAGTACAATTTGTAATGACCGATGTGTAAAAATCGATTGTACTAATCTATCAATCCGTCGAGAAATGTGGTCAAATCCCTCAAGATTCATGAGAAAACATGGGTAAGCCGAACTTGGTAAAGCAGACACAGGAAATGAAAGTGATACGGTATCTTGCAAAGTAGGAACGATGGAAAGGATGGAGGGAAGTGATTGAGGAAGGGTATCAGTTGAAGGTTCAAGAGGGTGTATACAGTCAGTGGAAGGGATAAGATGAATTGGAAAATCCGACTCATCAAGTAAAATTGGTTCATCCTCAAAACTATCCTCAAAATTCTTCTTAAAATTAAGCTCATCATGCATTTATCATCAATATCAAGACGCATATGAAGTTCAGGAAAAATAGTTAATGAATTGGGATGATGAATTGGTAAGAAAAACTCATCTAAAGCAGCGGGTTCATCATCCAAAATATTCCCAGCGTCGATATCTTCAATCAAGTGAAAATTAAATTTCTCAGACACCTCATCAAAAGCATGATTTCAATCAATTGTGGTTCTAAGATGGAGGTGTAGAGGTCAAAGGGATTTGGTGTTGTTTCACTCGACAGGGTCCCTTCACAATCTGGTAAATCAAACACTACAAAGTCGCACAACCCATTAAACATTCTATCTTCAATTGGTGCATCATTTGGGACACTTGATAGACTTTCAAAACTGGAGTTATGGGATTCAATTTAGGATGGGTAGGTTTGATTTGGAAGGGAGTACAGCTCCCTCTCACCACTCAAATTCTTAGCCTGTCCTATCGCCTCATCATACATTGGAAAATTTGGAGCTAGTTGGAAACTAGCTACCGGGTTGTATGAGGGTAGCCATGGACACATTCAAAACCATCATCTGTTGACACGAAGCTACCCGAAAGTCTTCCAATGACTGTTCTAGACTAGACATGGGTTGTGGAGGAGTTTTAGTAAAAAATTCAAAGTTGTTTGGATACTGGAAACTCCCAAATGGCTGTTCAGAAGTAATGTCTAAGGAAGGTGTAAAAGTCGGGTAGGATTGATAGGAATTGAATGGTTGGACAGGAGTAGGATCAACATTCGGATAAGAAAGCGGTTAGAATTGTTGGTTAAAAGAACTTGAGGCGGTGAAAGGAGTGAAAGATTGGCTACGAGATTGTTCAATACGTTCAGCAAAAGACATAGGTCTTGGAGTTACAACAGGGGTCACAAAAGGGGTATCAACGTAAGAAGGTGGGAGTGGTTGAAACGGTTGATACAAGGTGGATTGTGGAGTTCAATTGTTTGTCCTAGACGCGTCTATTCGATCTTTCAAAGAAATTTTGGGCATGGATGGATCGTTCGAAATTTGACCAAAGCAAGAATCGTAAGAAGTATTGTCTGGTTGTGGGTACCAAAGTTCGGTAAGAGTTTTTCTAGGTGGGGTACCCATGATATGAAGAGAAGAAGAAAAGAAAAAGAGAGGAAAAGAATATGGTTTTTTTTTAAAGTTTATTTATTATCAAAAGAATGAAATATACACAAAAAATAATCACGACATACAATACCACACACTTAATCGGTTTAGGGTTCACCTAGGTCAACTAGACCTGCTCAAGAACTTGATTGTTGAAGTAAAACTGTGTTGAGAAACGGGCTCAAGATATACTGATCACGATGCCAAGTAAGTGCAGAGATAAGGGGAGGTTTTCCGACGCTTTCGCGAAGGTCCTTAATTAGATAACCCTTTCTCTTTTGGTGGTTTCGCCGTGAACACTTTCCTAGACACCCCGTAAACGATATACCGTTAAGCGGTGTTCTAAACACAGTTAACGTCTCCTAATGAGCTTGAAGTCCTTAAAGACTTAAAGTCTAATTTCTTTTAAATTTTGTGCGGGTAAACGTTATGCTCAATTCGTGATTTGTGGGCCACAAAAAAGGTGATGAAATTCTTTACCGTATGTTGTGGGGTTCGCTTGCCCGTAAGTCCGTATTAATGGATGCAATGCGCAAATCAATAAAAAAGATTATTCAAAGAATCAAACAATCGTTTTTATGTTAAGCACGACACTGTAACAAATACAAGTTAGTCAATTTTGGCGTTTGACAGCAAACTTGCAAAGATTCCTGCAAAGAATAGTATATTGGATGCGTCGGATTTGAGAAGAAGGTGTTAGTAAAGTCCGTACCGATAAGTTTTCAGGTTAAGAAACCCTCGTTTGAATTTAATCCGAATAGCTTGGAAAGTTCGCTTGCGCGGGTCAAACCACCCGGATCTTTGGCACTGTACTTCGCAATCACCTTAACTTTGAATGTACATTTTGCTCCACACGATCGCAGTTCGCAAATCCGCCAAAATCTACAAATGTCAGAAAAACGGATTATTAGTGCGAATAAGCGATATGAATGCCCAAACAACTGCACACTAAAAATTATAAAAAAAAAATAATAAAAATGGGACAATAATAGAACACTGGAGCAGAGGGAAAAATTTGGAAGCAAAAGGAGATGCTTGGGCAGGCGGCGCCGGATTTTTAGGGTGTCTCACAGGTTTTTCTTTGGAATTGGTGCTCCAAATTTCTACGGATATCTCAGTGTTTTACTATTGTCTCAATGATATTTTTTATCTTTTCTGTTAAGATTCAGAGTGCTTGCAGGTCAAAAATCCAGAGAACAAAAATGTTAGATGTTAATTTTTGTTGGTTTTTGAAATTTTTTTTTGATTTTTTAGTTTGTTTTTGTTTTTTAAAAAAAATGGTGTTAGTGATATAAATAAGATTAACCCGAAATAACAAGAATTAAAACATTACCGTCTCCCCGGAAACGGGGCCATTTGATCGACGCGCGTTTCCGCGCGCGCCGTGTTTTAAAAAGTTCTAAAAGTTTAACCGCGATCAAGGACAGCGTTGCGCGTAGCTTGCCGCGGTGAGCACGGGTAGTCCGCAGGGAGACGGTACGTTTATCGTTCTTGTTATGATGAGTTAAAGCGAGGGCGGGAGTGTTCGATTCTAACCTAAGTGTATATATGCAAGTATAAGTTTGTTAGAAAAAAATAGGATAGTGTAAGCTAGTGAATTCCGTACTCAATCCTTTGAGCTGAGCTTGACCAAATGAAGCTAGAGCAATCGGCAACAATGTGGATTAGGGTTCTTAAGCACGGTATTTATGAAATCCGGCTTATTGACCCTTGTCCGTCCGTTCTTGTCGCTTGGCTTTCACCTCCTGCAAAACCGAACGCAATCAGTCGCAGTTAGGAATCACCGATACCTTGGTAGGGTAGGATGCCTAACGGAGCGCTTGCGTAAGGTTTGGACGGAGTTCAATGGAAAATATCGGGCAAAGAAAATGAGAAATGAAAAACCTTAACTTACAATATCATTTTCTTTCTTGACAACACCATATTCACAATCATCAAAACAACAAAAGAAAGAGAGTAAATGAAAAGATAAAAGAAAAGAAAAGCAAAGAGCAACATTACAAGTAAGTAAATGGCAAGGTAATTAAAGAGCAGGTAAGTAAAGCACGAATGTAAATTGCAAGTAAGTAAAGCAAGTAAGTAAAAGAGATAGAAATATTAAGAACCCAAAGAACACATTACAAACCATAAGTTCAATAACCTAAACGTAAACTTGCAAACTCAATGAAGAGGTTGCAAGTTCAAGAGAAGGCAAAAAACTCAAGGCAAAATGAAGACAAAAAGAAAGCTTTATTAAGTCCATGTAATGATACAAACCTTGATATCAATAACCAAAACTTAAACTTACAAGCTCAATGAAGAGATTGCAAGATCAAGAGAAGGCTAAGAACTCAAGGCAACTAGCTATGTACAAGAACAAAAATAAAAATGAAAAAAGAGAAACAAAAAGTGTGACAATGTGAGACTATGTATGAGACAATATGAGAGATCCCTATCCCTTGCTCATTGATATGCTTTTATAGACACAAAAGAAGAATAAACAAGCAATATAATATGGATGATGTGATTGCAAGGGATACCCAGAACAAAAATGGGGCTAATTGGGGCTAGGGGGACCGGCGAGACCGGTTTTATAGGGTATGTCGCCGGCCCAAATCCGAGCAACTTGGCTCGTGTTGGTGCTGTGGTCTTGTGTTCTCTCGACAAGTCCACTGGTGCTGCTTGATTTGTCTTCATAAACTTGGTCTGCACTCAGGGATTTGGAGGGAAACTTGATGCTTTATATCACATCAATACTTTTTGCATTAACTCACACACCCAACCACTTGCATAAGTCATCATTTGTGTGTGCTATAGGCAGCCCCCACCATGGTCTTAGTGTAACGTTTTGAAAATCGTTTCGGTGAAATTTCGAAAAATCGGTAAAATAAGGGGGTTTTCTGTAAAAAGTCAAAATACAAATATCTTATTATAAAAATTAAATATACATATTCTAGCTATGTAATTGCTATTATTTGGTGTTTATTGAGCCGCTGGTAAAATTTCAAATTTTCTGAAAAAAATATTATTTTATTATTATTTTAAGCCGTCACTAATACATTTAATTAGGGAAAATTACAAATTGGAATGAGTTGAAAAAAATTTTGTGCATCATAAAAAATTAAATAAAATTTTATCATATGGTTTTTGGAACGAAATCATTTGCCAAAACGGTTTAGAAATTATTGAAGAAAAAAAGGCTTTTTTCGGTGAAATTTAGTGTAAATGGAAATTGGGGTAATCCATTTATCTTTTCCCCACACCCACACACTTCACCATCACCCCTTCCCCTTGTGGACGGCCCACTTTGACAGCCCCTCCCCCTCTCTCTCTCTCCAATCACCTCCTTTTTGAATAGAAAAGAAAAGAAAAGAAAAGAAAATGAAAGAAAAGTCAAAAGGGGTGTGGACTTGTCTTTTCTCCCCACTTTCTTCACCTCCCTCTCTCTCCTCACTCCCCCACAACATGGCTGACCCCTTTCCAGCAGCAGCCCCTACCCCAAAATCCCCCACAAAATTGCCTCAAAAATCCACAATTTTGCCTCAAAATCCTTGCAAAATCAAAGTTAATTCAAAATCCAAGCCTTACCCATTATTTCTTGGCTACTATAGCATGATTCTTAGTGAAAAGTTTTCATTTTGGAGGCCAAGATTTTGGTGCTAGATTCATGTTTGATCCCTTGATCATGAGGTATAATTTTAACCTTTTTCTTAAGTTGTTGTTAATTGCTTTAGGTCAGTTTAATTATATGATTAAATAGGTTTTTATTTTAGTTCTAAGTGCATGGTTTGAAATTCAAGAGTGGGGTTTGAATTCAAATTGGGGTTTTGTGTTGTGAGATTAGGGTTGTGTGATGTATTTGACATATTAGGTTATGCTAAATCCAATTTAGGTTGCTAGTTTGCATATTTGTTGATTTAAATTGTGATAATTATATAAATTGTAAACTAGGTTTTTAAAATAATTATATTCTTATGAGATAAAATTCAAATTATGGTTTCATGGCATTATTAATATTATAATGAGTGGTTTAA
Source organism: Agapanthus africanus (assembly GCA_030015575.1). Taxonomy (NCBI): domain Eukaryota; kingdom Viridiplantae; phylum Streptophyta; class Magnoliopsida; order Asparagales; family Amaryllidaceae; genus Agapanthus; species Agapanthus africanus. The sequence continues at coordinate 245,755,357 of CM057343.1, read as the reverse complement.
TACCTTAGGTTATGCAAATCTAAGCTTAATTCTTAAATCGAGAATTTTTGCTTGAAAATTGTTAAAATTGGATAATTTGTAAACTAGGTTTTTGGGGTTTATGGAATTTAATGAGATTAAATTATGGGAATCATTTTTTTGACTTATTTAAGATATTTAGTGAATATTGTGGCCTCTAGATTCGTCTATACATCGAGTTTTGTACAAAATCGGTGATTTGTGCTTGCTAGATTTTCGGAAAAATGACTTTTTAAGTGAAATTGGGGTTTTTGTGAGTTTTAACCTAGTTTATATTAAAATTAGTGTTCGTGAATGTGCAAATGAGTGTGATTGGATTTTTCTCGATGGTTTGACGTTTATACATCGACATCGAGGGTTGGTTTGACTATTCTTGCATACGTAGGCGATAGGTTTGGACCTATGCGTGATACGCGTGACGATTTGATTTTCGTATGCCGTTTCGACGTCGAATTTAGTTTTAATGCGATACGGTGCGTTATGATATGTAGGTACCCCATGTGGACTTCGAGACGACAAGCAAGCGCATGGCGACGTCGGCACCGGCGAGCGAGGACCAGGTGAGTAGATTTATATCTACGGGGAGAAGTCGGGTGGATGGCGTATAGAACCCCCGCAGTCCGTGGTGGTGTATACGGATGCGTATACACGCCAACATTTATTATATGTTATTTAGGATTAATAACGTTTCTTAGGATGGATATTGGTGTGTTGGATTACCTTAGTGTTGCGAACCCTAGGGTAGTGTTGCACTACACATACACACATACATACTTGCATACATTCCTATTGATATGTGCTCATGGGATTCTTTTTAGTTATGGGTTCACATGGGTATGGGACTATGTGTTCACATACGGATTTGAGGATGATACTTGGGATTGAGCTGAGTCGATGAGATTTGATTTGAGGCCGTGAGATCGGTGATATAGCAGGGTTCGTATTTGAGATACGACAGCGGGTCCTTGACGTAGTGTTTCACACACGTCCATGCATACGTAGGCGGTATCAGTATGGTACTAGACGTAGATCAGTACCCCGATCGTGATATTTGATAAAGAGGATACCAGGTGAATAGTATGATGAATGTGATATTGACCCGTACCCAGATTGGGATGCCGTACGACGGATTTACGTACGAGCTATATTGATGATTGATCCGCACTCTTGACTTGGGATGCCTGATTATAGATATGGTATCGGATATGATATTACTGAGGCGGGATCACCGACTATACATATACAGGTATGTATATGTATCGACTCAGATGATAGGCGGTTCTCTTACCTGTAGTTCAGCTTGTTAGTTCAGCCGTATAGTTTAGTGTAGTTGTTAGATTAGATTAGACTTCTTACCTATTTCAAAAACCAACGAATCGTGGGCATTCTTAAAGACAGCCCAAGGGATCCTACGGATATTTCAAAAGACGTATCTTTTCATAAAAACACCGTAGCCCCTATTTTCAAAACCCATGATTCGTGTTATTTCAAAAGGCACCATTTGTAGGACTTATATTAGATTAATGCAGATTGTTATAGTTGCGTCTAGTTTTCAGCTCCCGCTCATTTTTGTGGTCCGCTTCGCATCGCATGCTTATTTTATGTTTCATACTCCATTAGTGATATCATGCTGTTAGGACACCAGCACCATTACCGATGATGCGTAGGTACCACGTACACTTAATTGCCGGCTCACACACATCTTCATCGGTAATTGCCATGTCACGTACACCTTAGAAAATATTATTGCTTAACTTAGCTAGATAGCTAGTAGTTTGACATAATATTAGTGTACTTACCTTATATGCCAGCTTAGATATTGTAGTTATTACTTGTCACTTTATGCATACTGTTATTCATCGTTATGCCGCATTCATGGATTCTCATGCATATATTCACTATTTTACGTGCTATTGAGGTTTTGGATTCGGATTTCCATGAGATTTTCTGGATTTGGAGGAAAACCGCAAAAACATAAATAAACCCTTTTCTCTCTTTTAAAATAAAAAGTGCGGTTTTCCTATGATGTATGAGTCGTCCACCATGAGTTTGCTGATGGATTTCGAGACCCAATTCGAGGAGTGGAGGAACCATTTCGGGTACATGGTGGGCCCGGTATGGTACCCCGGGGCAAGAGGAATGTGGTGTTGACGTTGAGCCTGGCTGGGGAGCACTACCTACCGGTGATATTACCCGACACGTCGGATATCCGGAGGATACCGTCGTGGTCTTGAGATGGATGGTAGGGGCCGGTCTGGACTGACGGCGCCCTAGATATTGAGATTGAGACATTGATATTTCGAGACATTGAGATTTATGTTTTGTGTCGATGCTAGACACTGTTGATAATGATTTCATTTATGATACCTCAGTTTAAAAATACAATGGAAATCTCACTAATTTATGAAAACAGTTCTTCATTTACATGTATTCTATTTTCATGCATTCATACCTCATTCATATGATATATTGCTACTTGAGGCACTGACACGGGCACATGAGATTACACTCGGATTAGATATTTACCCTAGCCTTGTTATAGGCTACGTGTTATTCATATATTTGAGGACATATTATGATCATTGACCTAGGTTGCGTTATTTATGCGATTTCTGTGCGTAGATATTTTTCTATTCACGAGTTGGCAACTCACCCCCGTTGTGCCCCAGTTTCTTGCAGGTTTGCCGTACAGGTTTCATTACGGCTTTGCGGGCTCAGTTTCATTCGGGTGACTTACTAGTAGGTGGGTTTTTTCTTGTATCGTACCCATCATATTACCTTGTATAATATTATTCCGTTGTATCTAGTAAATTCCATCAACCAAACATGTATTTACTGAGATAGAGACCAGTGTTGTTTATTCTTTCGACCTTAGAGTCGCTCGTTATATTTTTGGTGGTTTTGAGTTTCCTTTTGAGTTTTGATCCTCGCCGTTGGCGTTGTATATTATATTGCTTATGTGGTTGTGACCGTCGATTGACGAAGAGCTAGCTCCCGCTTGGGGATGCCTTTTTATTGATTTCGTATACTATTCATGTTGTATCCCGTTTGGGAGCCAGTATTTACAAAGGAGACTCTGCCGAAATTTTCAGTAAATTTTGATGTTCTTAAAAACCGCATAATTCGGCTTATGCTATTAAAACTACTTGTTTTAAATTGGTTTTCCTTCACTCTACTTCTTTTCTTGGTTTGGATTTCTGGGTTTTCGGTTTACTTAGATTACGTACGCCTCGAGACGTTTCGTAATTTAAGTGCCGGTCATGTTCCGTACTTTCGGGACGTGACACTTAGTGCCAAAGAGCATGTGTACATTTGCTATGTGTTGGACCAAAATTGTGTACACTTTATTTGTTGCAAAATAACTCTTTGGATATCGATCGGTTTGCGGTTCCGGTTGCAGTGTCGGCTCACAAATGTAATATCCGTGATTTTGAGTGTATGTCCAGTATTTTGTCACGGTTACCTGTAATCTGTAATTACTGAGCAGACACTGTTAATAGTACCGATACAATACAAAAATAGATAATGAATGAGTGAATGTAGTTTTCTTTGATGAACATTGCCATGCTTACGTTATTCGTTTGCTTTGCGATTCTGTTATCTTTTATGCTACGGGTTATGATTTCGTTACATGTTATATATTGTTGATCTTGTGAGATTAGGATCTTTATTAATGGTGATATATATATATATATTGATGGTTATATATATATATATATATATATATATATATATATATATATATTGTATGATAATTATAAAGCTTATTTTACATGTGGTGATATCCGGTTATCGAGGAAGGGGGAAAGTGTAACGTTTTAAAAATAAATAAATAATTAAATAAATAAAATCCTTTAGGTGAATTTTCGGATAATCAGTAAAATAAACCGTATTTTCCATAAAACTCAACTATAATTATTTTTCAATATAGAATTAAATACGCCTATTTTAACTATGTAATTGGTAGTATTTGGTATTTATTTAGTGACTTATGAATTATTAGTTTATTTAAATATTTTTCCTTAATTAATTAAATTCAAATATTAACATAAGCTTTAATTATACATTAAATTAGTGCAAATTACAAATTAGAAATGGGTTAACTTTGCAAAAGTGAACCATGACATATTGAAATCAAGTGTATATCATGCAAAATTCTTTTCCAAAACTTTCCATGGTTCTAGATTTTTCTAGGATTGATTTAGAAAAGAAAATAAATAAAATTTAATAAATTATTGAAAAGACTTAAATGATGTAATAACTAAGGAAGTTTCTACACAACTCTTTACATCTTTTTCTCTCTCTCCTCCCTCATTTTGCTATGGCCGAAATCACTCTTGTGGCAGCCCATTTTTTCCCCATCTCATTTCTCATCAAAAATTCATCAAAAATTCATGAAAAATCCAAAATAAAACCTTAAATTCCAAATCCAATCCCTACCCATTATTCGTTGGCCTATCTAGCATGGATCTTGGAGCAAAGTTAGCACTTTGGGGGCTATGATTTTCATGTTGGATCTCATGTTTAGTGAGGTATGATTCTAACCTTAGTGTTAATTGTAAGTTAATTACGTAAATTGAATGGATTTCGGTGTTTAATTTTGGTTTTAGTTGCTAAATTAAAAATTAAAGAAAGGGAATTCTAAATCAAGTTAGGGTTTTTATAAAGTTTTCATGATTACATGGTGTAGTTAAATATGTTAAGACATAGAAAACTTAATCTAGTTGCTAATGTGTAAATTGTTGTATTTAAATTGTTCTAATTAGAATTTTTGGCTAACTAGGTTTTTATAAAATATATATATATGTGAGATAAAATTCCAGTGAGGGTTTTTTTTATCAATTATTCATGGTTTTAATGAGGAGATTAACATGTTAATTGAATGCAAAAGTTAATCTAGTTACTAGTTTCAAATTGTTAGTTGGAAATTATACTAAATATGCTATTTTTTCTAAGTAGGTTTTTAGAAATTGCTTAAATAATTGGGATTAAAATCTAATTAGGGTTTCATGACATTATTAACATTATAAATTGTAGTTTAATACTTTAGTTCATGCAAAACCAAGCTTAGTTGTTGAATTGTGAATTTTGCTTTAAAAAGTGTTAAAATTTGATATTTTCGCAAACTAGAATTTTGGGTTTAAAGGAAATTGATGAGATTAAATTTAAGTAATGGTTTGTATGACTTAGTTATGATATTTAGTGAATATTATGGGCATTAGTTTTGTTAAAACATCAAGTATCGAATTAAAACAAAAATTAAGTGCTTTCTAGGTTTTTGAAAATAAATCGATTTGATTTATTTTGAGGTTTTAATGAGTTGCAATCTATTTCATATTATAATTAGTGATTTGTTAAACCACGATTGGTGTGTTTGTGTTTTATCTCGATCAATCGGCGTTTGTACGCCGATGTCAAGGGTTATTTGGTTATTTTGCATGAGCGGGTCATAGGTTTTAACCTATGCGCGTTCGTGCACCGTTTTGGTTTTATCCGTGATTTCGGTTTACGATATTATATATGTTTGCGTATAATTACCTCTCACATGGACTTCGAACGATAAAGAAGAGGATAGCGGTATCGACTTCGGCAGACAAGGACCAGGTGAGTAGATGTATATCTACGGGGGAAGTCGGATGGATGGCGTATAGCACCCCCGCAAACGTAGATTAAGGATATTACGTACTGTTATTAGGAAGTCGGACGCGACCTTAGATTCTTGGCGAGTAGGGGCCTATTGAAGACTTTATGATGGATTAGACTGATTTAGAAAGACTTAACCAGAGGATGACTGCCCTGGAGGGAATTCATAGGTTTCATGTAGACACACACACACGCACACACATAAACTTGACTTGGTGTATATGTGTGTGTGTGTGTGTATACATACATACATATAGGAATATGTGTGTGTGTGTGTGTGTGTGTGTATATTTATTTATTTATATACAACATATACATGTGATATGAGGAGGTTATATGATATATGGGAATGAGGCAATATGACTAGGCTTGATGCCATGATTTATTGGATAGATGATCGAGTTATGACATGAGATGTGTTATGATAATAGCAGATCGTTGGGAAATGAGATTATATAAAATATATTTATATAAACGATAATATGTGTTGATGACATTGGAATGAACGAGACTCTAGAATAGAACCCAGATTATAATATGTGACTTAATCACGATATGACATATGACATGATATTTTAGTGGATCATTTGACAATGTATATTTACACAGACGATGATATATATTTGATGATATTGGGATGTATGCGATTATAGTACAGTACCCTTAATCATGATATTGTTTGATGATGATACTATACGAACGATGATGTATATATATATATATATATATATGATAGTTGACCCGTAACCCGATTTTGGGAAGCCGTACGATGGATTTTACCGTACGAGGCATAAATGTGATGATTGATCCGCACTCGAGACTTGAGGAAGTCGTACTATGTACGTGACGCTATTGAGGCTGGATCGCCGACTATTAGAGATATCGACTCAGACTTTAGTAGGATTCTTCTTACCTCTCGACTAGTGTCTGTAGTTAGTTCTTTAGTTGGTTAGGTAGATCTTAGTTTAGGCTTGAGTCATACTTAATTTCAAACTAATAAATCGTGCTTTTTCAAACAACAAACTATATGACTCGTAATTAGTATGTATTTTCTAGTTGTGCGTTTACTACACATTCACCGTTATATTCATGTTGTGTTCATCGCATTGCATATTCATACATATGTTTCTTTAGTTAATATGACATTCTGCTTGTTAGGACACCAACACCATTACCGATGATGCACATGTTCCACTTACACTTATTTGCCGGCTCACACACATCATCATCGGTAATTGCCATGTCACGTACACTTTAGAACATATTATCTTTTATTGATATAATCAGCTAAATGCTAGTATAATATAATATTGTGTGATTACTCTCATGTGCTAGTTTAGACATTGCATTTATTACTTAGACACTTCATGCATTCACATATTCATATTATCATGCAGTATTGTGGAGCTTATGCTGATACTCATTATTTATTTACTCATGATTTTGGGATTTTTGGATTTCTACGAGATTTCTGGATTTTGGGGGAAAACCGCAAGAATTTAATAAAAGCTTAGTATCATCATTTTTTTTAAAAAAAATGCAAGTTGCGATTTTCTCGTGATGTATGTGTCGTCCAACATGAGATTTCATATTTTCTGTTGGATTTCGAGACCCGATTCGAGAAGTGGATGAACCTTCTCGGGTATATGGTGGGCCCGGTATGGTACCCCGGGGCAAGAAGCTTGAGTTGTAGACGATGGGCCTAGCAGGGAAAGACTACCTACCGGTGATGTCTGGGGCGGTGGATATCCGGAGGATACCGACCGTTGGCATGAGATTTGATGATATGGGCCGATCCGGACTGCCGGAGCCTGAGATATTGAGACTATGAGATCTTGAGACTATGAGGTATTAAGACTTTGAGATTTACATGTTTTGTATCGATGCTTGACAAGGATTTCCATGGATTTCATTGATGATGTTTCAGATTACCGTACAAATTTTACTATGATACAAGTTAAAGATTTCTTATACAGATATATCCAGATTTCCTGGTTGATTGTTTTACATTCATGGTGCATGCATACTCATACACATGACATGTTACTACTTGATGCACTGACACAAGCACTGAGCATTGCACTTACGCATAGATTATTACCCTGCCACTACTAGATGACTAGTGTTATATTAGGTATATTATTATGACCTAAGAAAGCGTCATGCATGCGATTTCTACTCGCAGATGTTTTCTACTCATGAGTTGGCAACTCACCCCCCTTGTGCCAAATTTTCTTACAGGTTTTGATGTACAGGTTTCTTTGGAGTTTGCTGGCACATCATTTCATTCAGGATGATTTGCTGGTAGGTTGGTTCACTTGTATCAGGACCGCCGTTGTACTTTTATTATTTCATTTGTATCTAGTAAGCTCCATCAACCTGACTTGTATTACTTAATAGATTTAGAAGACCAGTTGTTTTTATTTCGACCTTAGAGTCACGCTTGTATTATTATGATTTTGGTGGATTTGGTTTTCTTTTGAGTTTTGAGCCTCGCCCTTCGGCGTTGTATATTTTAGTGCATTGTGTGGTTGTTTCCACCTTTTGGCGTAGAGCTAGCTCCTGCTTGGGGATGCTTTCTTATTGCTTGTATATATTATTTTTGTTTATACCCGTTTGGGGCCAGTTTTTACAAAGGAGACTCTGCCGAAATTTTTGAGAAATTTGATATTGTTTTTAAACATGTTTTCATCTACTTCTTCTTTTAAATGGTTTAGATTTATGGGCTTCGGCTTACTTAGATTACGTTGCGCCTTTATACGCTCCGTAATTTAAGTGCCGGTCATGTTCCTTACCTTCGGGTCGTAACAGAAAGACCGGTACGGATATCACGGATTTCTGTTATAAATATATTTGGTATGATCTGGTAATCGATAAAGTGGGGAGAGACTGATCCAGTATGATATATGGTTGGTGTGATCTGGTAATCGAGGAAGGGATGAGACCAGTTCAGATACACCGGTGTGAAATATGTTTTGTGTGATTCGGTAATCAAGAAAGGGTGGAGAGACCGATTCGGATACAATGGTGTGATATATATTTGGTGTGATCCGGTAATTTAGGAAGGGAGGAGAGACCGATTCGGATATACCGGTATGATATGATGCGATTCTGGTTAGCGATAAATGACACGGATTTTGTGATGATTATGATGATGATGTTGATTTTACACTTTTATTCACCATGCTTATATATATATATATAATATTATGATGATATATTCTATTCACTGAATTGGCAATTCACCCTCATTGTGCCATAGTTCCCTGCAGGAGCGACCACACAGATATCTAGTAGCGGCGTTGGCGCAGCAACTTTTGGGATTCTTGCTTGCTTTTGTTAGGTGGGTTACGATGTATAGCGTAACACCTTAGAATGTGATTAGTGTTAATTAAGCGATAATGCGGGTTTTTAATAAAAAGTTTACCGAAATAGTTTTCAAATATTTTATCAAAATTAATTAATATTTTATTAATATTTATTGCGGGCTTGCATACACATATGCATGTTAACCTAGGATTAATTATGTGTTAAACCATGCTTAAGTAGTCATGGCACCTTAACTCCATTTTAATTAAGTTTATGTATCATCTAAATTAATTAGTTTTCAAATTATGAATAAATAAGGGTTTTTAATTTTGTTAACTTGAGAGAGAGAGAGAGAGAGAGGGTGGCATGGAAATCATGAGGCATGGCAAGTATGCCATGCATTAAATGAGGAGAGAGAAGAGGGAGGCATGGCTCATGCTAATCTCACCCCCTCATTCTCTCATCACTCACTCACACATACACTCTCAACTCACTCACACTCTCATTCACTTATCATTTTCTCCTTCTCTTACTTTCTTCACCTTACTCACACCTTCACATCCCTCAACTGAAATCCTAACCGAACCCTCACAAACCAACACCAAATCTCCACAAAACTTCACTTAAACCCTTCACAAGCTAAGATCAAGCCATTAGGATCACTTGGAGCATGGAAAGCTAGGGTTTTGGAGCAAATGTGGATAGGTAATGTCCCCTAACTGTTAATTAGGTTGTTACATTGTTGTGTTGCTTTGCAGTTTCAGTTTAGAACCATAAAGATAAGGTTTTGGTGTAATATCGTGTTTTTAGTGTTTTTTTGGATGTCTGTAACCTGCTGTGTCTACGAGTCTTTACTGTTAAAACTAGCAGGGTAGAAGTGTTGTACTAGTTGCCCTGAGTGTACACCAGTAACAAGAGCCCAACCTGAGCGGTTTTGGCGGGCGAGATGGGGTCTTTTTCCGGCGAGCTCGGTCGAGGAGTGGACTGGGATGTTGTAAATTTTAGGGTAGCTGTCTTCTGATGTTCTGTGGTGTTTAGTACTTCTAGATTTTGATGTTTTGACTGTAGGTAAGATCTGAGATCGATTAGCTAGTTTTTAGTCTTTCGATGACGCGCGATACGGTGTCTGACTCAGTTTCTGTGCTTCGCGTGATTTCTACACGTGGGTTTGTTTTAGTAGTGTCACCACACACGTTAGCCACTAAGCAAACACTTTAGAGGGTATTGGAATCGGTGCGTCGATTTAAACGTAATTGTATGTATTATTGGTCGATTTCTGAGTTGCTCTTGCTATATTTTGTGTTAATAGGATAGCAAGCGGGGACTTCGGACGCTGCGAAGAAAGGGAAGCAGATGGTTGGATATCCCTAGCTCGAGATCACTGTGAGTTGATTTAACATCTACGGGGAAATCACCCGTATGGCGTTATGCGTAAGGGCTTGATAGGATATTATAGCCGCATGTTTATATATATATATATATATATATATATATATATATATATACACACACATTGATTGTGCATGTGTACCATTGTTGCATACCCCATTTCCTGTTGCATATGGACGTAGTATTAATGAGACACAGCACTGTTACTAATGGTTCATGTTTGCATGAGCACGAAACTGTATGCCATACACACCGTTAGTAATTGCCATGACACTCACACTATAGAATTGCCATGGATAATACATTGCTTAGCTTATCTTATCATTAGACATGATTGTGTTCTATTGCGCATATGAATTGCATTATGCGTACATACATATATGCTTATATGTGATGTTGCATTGGATTTTGGAGAAATTAGGAACCGCATGATACATTTAAAAACTGGATTCATTTAAAAGAGCGGTTTCCCTTGATATGCTCATATTTTGGTTTAATGTTACTGATTGAATGAATTCTCGGTGTGTAGGTAGAAAATGTATAGAAATCACAACCAAAGAAATTTGTAAACCGCAATCAATAACGGTGTCAATTGTAGGTTCGTTAGCGAGTGCGGATCGTCCACAGGGAAAATGTGATTTGATCGTATTTGTTTTAGTTGAATTGAAAATTAAAAGATAAAAGAAAAGAGAATTCGATTCAAGATTTAAAAGTGAATTTCAAGAATTATCAAAATCTAGATCTAATATAAAGAATACTCAAAATCAAGAATCAAGAATCTTCCAATTGAGTTAGTTATCAAGATTTGTAATGAGGCTCGTAGGGATCGATCGAATCGATAGTGAGGATGAAGACTTGTGATTACGTATTCTTATCCTTTGATAATATGTTGCTAGATCGATGACGATCAACGAGAATCAGGGATCTCTTGCGGAAACTAGGGTTTCATCATCTATCCCTTATCCTTTCGTTGATTTAATTCACATTCTAGCCTCTAGGAAATTCAAGTATCGATCGTGAATCACTAATTAAGAGCGAAAACATTCAAGAAAGCATCGCTCGAAACTAGGTTGTCGATGCTTCAATTTACTAGAGTTTACAAAACTCATAGGACTTAAGAATCATACAAGAATCTAATCATCATCAACTATCAATTTTCTTGATTCCTCCTCGAGCGGAGTTTTTACTCAAGCATCATATCAAAGAAAACAATCAAGAATTGAGATCTCATCACAATGCAAGAATGTAAAGAAAGCAAGATAAAGAAATTTCACCTTTTATTATTCATCAATTCCGTTACAATTCGCTCAAGAACTACAAGAATTGAGGAAATAACTCAATTGTCGAATTAGTTTCGTATCGTCTCCGTGAGTCGCGGATCATCTTGGATCACTTGCTCGGTTGAAGATCAGCGTCGCTTCTAAAAGGTTGAAGGCTTCTTGCTTGAATTGTACTCGGAGATCTTGAATTGATCAAATTGTGTCACTCAATTTGATTTGAATTTTATTTGGATCTACAATTTTCCCTCCACTTTCAACAATTAATTATTCAACAACCTTGGAATGATTCCTTAGGGTCCTTTTTATAGCCTTTCCTTTAGCTTCCCCTAGAAGCTTGATTAGGATTAGCTTCCTTTAGAAGTTAGGTTTATTTTAGCTTCACTTGCAAGCTTGGTAGTTAGGTAGAAGGTTCTAGAGATAGTTAGTTAGGGCTAGCTTCCTTCATAAGCTTGGAGGTTAGGGAGAAGCTTCTGGGCTTAGGTAGTTATTTGAGAGGCTTGCTTAAGAAACTTGGAAGTGTTTAGCTTGAACAAAGAGCTTTGCTGTTCGGACAGAAGCTTCTGGAGTACTCTGGAGTTTGTAGTGGCTGAAATGAGTGTGGACCTTGAATAGAAAAGCCTGAAGGAAGGAGCTGCTGACGTCATGCTTATGTGGCCGCGGATCCGCCGCGCGAAGGCTGCTCTGGCCACGGATCCGCGGCCTTTTAGGTGCCTTAGTGCATCAATTTTCCAGGTAACTCTTGGGCTGACTTTGTGGCACTTTTCTGATGTGTTGAATCTCATATTTCTTTCTATATATCACTACCAGATCACAAGTCTTGGACTTGGCATATTTTTATCAGCACTTTTAACAGTTTCGGCTCTTTTCCTGGAATTTCCAGCACAGATTCTCGAGACAAGTGTTGCGCTATACAAAGATTATGCGATGCAATGATAAACACTCAATTTCTCTCAAAATGCCTGTATTAATACATAACACACGCTATTTGGTATTTTATGGATGTTTTGCTAATATGTGCTATATTTATTCCGAATACCTTTATATGAGTGCAAATGGTAGGGAAATTGATGTGTTAAAAATGCAATAATTTCGACTGATCAAATTCCCCCAAACTTATTTTTGGTCGTCTCGAGCAAACTGTTTTATTAAAAAGAGCAGGAGAAAATATAAGAAAAAGAAAAACTAACTAGCACACTTTCGTAGGCAATACGATTGCACTGAGCACGTGCAACAAGCCATTAAACCTCTAGGTGTCCCTGGTAGGAGGAGTGTTGTCTCCTGAGGGTTTTCAGCGGATTGCACCCACAAAATCTTATAATAAAAGAAAGACCCTGAAAGTTACATATAAAGATAAGAATTGTAAAAGAAAGAGTTTGAAAATTAGAGTTTCCAACTATACTAACTTTTCGATTGTCATGAGCCCTATCTTAATAGTCATGAAAAGATGTTAGAAATCACATCATCCCTCAATAAAACATCGTCTTTATTCTTTCTTCCAAATATCAATCATATAACCCTACGTGTGTGTAAAGAACATCCCTACACCCGGAGAATTCAATTCAAGCTATCATACTCTTGTCCATCTGCCTCAGTACTTTTTAATTTGATGAATATTTAGATGAGATTTGCTCACACATTTTTCATGCGACCGTTAATACTTCTTGAGGTACTAACCGACCGATTACTCATATGCTTGCTTATACGGTGTTTTTCCTCGTCTTGCACCACCTAAGGCTTAGCAGTGACTCCCAGACCAGTTGGTCTAAGGCACTAGGTGATGAAGCACCATCGCTATATTTTTTTATTGCTGCCTTGGCGATAACAAAACCAGTGTTCATTTTTCTTCTTAACACCATTTTATATTTTCTTCATTTTTTTATTTCCTTCATACATCGGCTTTTAGACAAGAGCATTTCAAGGTATCCTCTACTATCCCGAGCTTCAAGACGTGTGTAAGTGCATATAGTAGGGTATCAACATTCAAATGTTTGGCTTCCAGAATAAGAACTATTTTTCAGACTTATTTTTATCCTCAGATTAGTGACTTCTTTCATCTTACTAACCCTTGGGACAACGGCTCATAACTACTTATTACTAGTTCGTTTAAGAAAACTTCTAATTTTCTAGGTTTTCTTAAATTTTTCTAATCTTTTAGATGTAATTTTTCACTATCTAATCTTTTATTATCTTATTTATGTACAATTTTTTTTATTTTTTAAATTTTTTTATAGCTTTTCAAATGTTTTGTGCTTTTATGCAAAGTATGATGCAAATGATGCGAAAATAAGCACAAACCTCCCCCAAACTTGTTTTCAACAGTGTCAACACTGTTGCCATCCGCTAAATTTCAAAAACCCGTAAGCTTGAGAGGAAATTTATTAATGGGGGCAACAAATATGATCGTGAAAATCCTCCCCCAAACTTATTTTTGGCTCACTATTTTGTAAAAAATTTCATTTCAAGAGCCAGATTATACCCTCCCAAACTTGAGTTAAACAACGTTAATCTTTGAAAATCACAAGAGGGGGTCAAGATTATTGGTCGATACCAAGCTTTGCAAAGACCGAAGGTTAACACCAACCATTCGAAGTTTTTATCAATGTAGTGCTCAGGTTGGTGGAAGAACAAGTTGAATGGAGCCAGAAAGAGGTAGGGAAAAGGTAAGTGGTGGAATAGCATGTGTTTGCGTCTCGTTTTGGAGAGATGACTCAGTGTATGTGATGGATTACTCGCATTCTTTTTACAGTTCAGACAAAGGGGTGGAGGTTCAATTTCTTTGTATTGAGGTGGATTCATCTCAACACCCATGTCATTCAAAAATGCAAGTTCATCAGCGAAGATCTCATCAAAAGTCTTGTCAATACCCCGAAGAATAATGTCATCACAAAGCGCTGGGTGATCTTCAGACTCTAAAAACGGCACATAATCAGTGTTGGTTGTTGACCCGGACAACTCGGTGGAAGAGTCCGTATGTGTATGATACATAGTTGGGTCAAACAACAACATATGAAAAGAGTCAAGATCAGTATCATGAGTATTGTCAAATTCGATGCTGTCGACATCCATTAATTTGACAGAACAGACCTGAGCAGTAGGTTCGGAGGGTACACTTCCCAACTTGTAATGTTCAGCTCAATTGACCTGTTCCCGAAAGATAGGTTCATAGAGCCGTTTTGTCACGACCCGAAAGTACGGAACATGACCGGCACTTAGACTACGAACGTCTCGAGGCGTACGTACTCTAAGTAAGCCGAACCCAGAAATCCAAACCAAGAAAAGTAGTAGAGTGTAGGAAAAACCATATGTGAATCAACCAGTATGCAATATAATATACAACGTCTAAAGGCGAGGATCACAACAGAAAAGGAAACTCCAACAGCAAGAAACCCAGAGAAATGTAATACGCGACTCTAAGGTCGAAAGAATAAACATCACTGGTCTCTATCACAAATAAGTACATGTTTGGTTGATGGAACTTCTAGATACAACTGAAATATAATATACAATGTATAATGGTGGGTACGATACAAATAAACCCACCTACTAGCAAGTCACCTGAAAGAAACTGTGCCCGCAAAGCCGTAATGAAATCCGTACGGCAACACCTGCAAGAAACTGGGGCACAGCGGGGGTGAGTTGCCAACTCGTAAGTAGAAAAAGATCTACGAACAGAAAATCGCATGTATGACGCAATCCTAGGTCATACGATCATAATATATAATCCTCAAATATATATAACCAGCAACCTAGAACAATGGCTAGGATAAATATCTAACCCAAGTATAATCCCAAGTGCCCGTGTCAGTGCCTCAGGTAGTAATGAATCATATGAATGATGTATAAATGCATGAAACAGAATGCATGTACTGAAGAAAACTGCTTTCATAAATTTGTGAGATTTCTGTATTTTTTAAAATGAGGTATCATATATGAAATCAGTATAAAACAGTGCCTAGCATCGGCACAAAACATAAATCTCAATATCTCGATATCTCTGTATCACAATCTCTGTACCTCAATATCAGAATCTCAATGTCTCAATCACAATATCTAGGTCGCCGTCATTCCAGACCGGCCCCTACCATCCATCTCATGACCACGACGGTATCCTCCGGATATCCGACGTGTCGGGTAATATCACCGGTCGGTCGTGCTCCCCTGCACAGGCTCAACGCCATCTCCTGCGATCTTCTTGCCCCGGGGTACCGCACCGGGCCCACCATGTACCCGAAACGGTTCATCCGCCTCCTCGAATCGGGTCTCGAAATCCATCAGCAAAACTCATGGTAGACGACTCATACATCATGGGAAAACCGCATTTTTATTTAAAAAGAGAGAAAGCAGTTTATATATGTTTTGCGGTTTTCCTCCAAATCCAGAAAATATCATGGAAATCTGAATCATCAATAGCATGTAAACCATGAATATAAGCATGAGAATCCATGAATGCGGCATACAATAGATAACAGTATGCATGAAATGACAAGTAATAACTATAATGTCAAGCTGGCATATATGGCAAGTATACTAATGTCATGTCACTACTAGCTAACAAGCTAAATCAAGCAATAATATTCTCTAAGTGTACGTGACATGGCAATTAGCGATGAAGATGTGTGTGCGCTGGCAAATAAGTGTATGTGGTACATACGCATCATCAGTAATGGTGCTGGTGTCCTAACAGCATGATATCAACAATGGAATATGAATCATAATAAGTATGCGATGCGGAGCAACAATAATAATATGCAGAAACTGAATACTAAACACAATGGTGGATAAACTGCATCTAATGTCATAGGAGTCATACAGCTACACCAACTATAGGGCTGAGCTAATAGGCTAGCTGCAGGTAAGGGAAGCCGCCTAACCTCTGAGTCGATACATACACACACACACGCACACACACACACACAGAGTCGGTGATCCTGCCTCAATCATATCAATCCGATACCATATCTTAAAAATCATTTGTTCCCAAGTCGAGAGTGCGGATCAAATATCAAAATATAGCTCGTATGTAAATCCGTCGTACGGCATCCCAAATCTGGGTACGGGTCGATATCACAATCATTATATTACTCATCTAGTATTCTATTCATCAGAGATCATAATCTGGCTACTGACCTATGTCTAGTACAATGCTAACATCATTACTATAAACATGATCTGACTACTGATCGACAGTCTCGTATGAATCGATATCACCAGCACATATCATCTCAAGGAGTATACATCGCCCAAGGCGGCCTATCATAAATACCTTGTTATATCACATCATGTCATATCCTATCTCGTATCATAATCACATGTCGATCATTTATATATATAAATCACTATGCACATGGCATCGTCATCCAAGACCCGCTATCATATCAGGACGTATCTCTAGTACGAATCCTACCATATCACCGATATCATAATCCCAGATCAATATCATCGACTCATCTCAAACCCAAATATCATCCTCAAATCCGTATGTGAACACATAGTCCCATACCCACATGAACACATAACTATATAGAATCCCATAACCACATATGAATTAAGGATGTATGCAACTATGTATGTGTGTATATATAGTGCACCCACTACTCTAGGGTCTCGTAACCTATCACCAATCCAACACACCAATATCCATCTTAACATCATCATTAATCACAAATAACATATAATAATTGTAGGAGTGTATATGCATCCGTATACATCACCACGGACTGTGGGGGTGCTATACGCCATCCACCCGACTTCTCCCCGTAGATATAAATTTACTCACCTGAATCCTGCATGTCGGTGTCGATGTCGCCTTCATCTTCTGCATCACCTCGGATCGTCGCGGGGGTACCTACACATATCACACGTATCGCATCTCATTAAAACTAAATCGTAACTTAAAAAGACACGCGAAAACCAGCACGATACGTTAAATGGCCTATAGGTTAGAACCTATGGTTAGCCTTCGTAAAACAACACGAAATCACTCGATATAGACGTACAAACATCACACGATCGATATAACACACAAATACCAAAATCTGGAAATCAAAATACGCAAACCCAATACTAAATATAAAGCAGCAACCCAAGAAAACGATCCCAGATTTCGTCTCGGGTGACAACAAAGCGAGCAAACAAGCCTAGAGTGATGTACAGGGTGCATGTGAGCTATGGAGGAAGCCTGGGCACCTGAGCCACCAAAGTGGCCGAGCCCCCTATAGGGTAAACCGGCCCGGCCGGCCACGAACGGTCCAGAGGGGTTCGTCTGCCTAGGGTGGTCTCCTGGTGGTCTAGCTAGGCTCCTGGTGTTGTTTATTTTCCTTGTAATGACCCCGGATCACTCCAGATTCACCTGCACGCCATATACCCTTGCAAACCGACATGAAACTGTTCTTTTTTGGGTTACAGGTTTTTAATGTGTCAGATCTGGGTTAGATCTAGGGTTAACTGGTCTCAACAGCACCCAATTAGGCTACACTAACATTCAAAACCAACACTTGGTCAAGTCTCACTAAAATTTGCCTAGACTAACACTAGTCACCATATAAACACTAAATTTCAGCTATATAACCAAAACTTGGCAAGAAAAGAGTTGGGTTGCGAGATTATACCTCAAGGGGGTCCTAGAATGAAGGAGAATGGAAGAAGAAGAAGGAGGAAGGGCTGTTGAAGCGCCCTGTAGCAGCTTCAAGTTGTTGTTCTGGGATGAAACTGCTGCTGCTGTTTTATTTTTGTGATGTTGGGGTTGATGTAGCAGCAGCAGTGTGTTAGTTATATGTATGCCCTAGAGGCCATTACTATACATAGGATGTATATTGTAGTGGATGCTTGGACATATATAGGGATGACTTTCTTGCTCGATATGATAGTATGCAATCTGGTTACTCTTTACCTTAACGTGTACACTGATTGTCTTTCTGTTACATGTTGGTAAAGACCTTAAGTTGTGTACTTGACTACCTGGACTATGATGTGGATCATACTAGTGTGGACGTGGTAGTCCATAAGTACATCCTTCAAAGTCCCTAGTCGTGGGTGTATCGAGACGGGGAATCGATATACCAGAGTAGACTAGCGTGTACCTTCTCGACCCATATAGATGGGCGATGGATGATCCCATATCCATTGGTGTTTGACATCAGAGATGATATACGGGTGCTCAGTAGAGACTGGGTACACTGGACGGACTCGCCGAGAACTCTCAGATGGTATTATACCTTACGTCAGATGGCAGTTCTCTGGTGACACTGGTATAGGTTAGTCTGTAGCCTCGAGATCGTCATAGAGTCTTGTGTGATTCCCACTGTGCTTTGATTTCCATCATACCACGTCCAAGAGGGCGTGCAAAAAGGTGGCTTTTGGGTACAGTCCCGAATCACATGGAGGCAATGAGCGATAGGAGGGGTTTCATCTCTCTCGGTATAGGGAGTTGATGTTGCGCAGTGTTCGATTGGCTATAACAGGAAGTCCTTAGCCAAGGCTGCTTTAGGGATTTACTGGTAAGTGTTACCAGTAGTTTCTCGACCCGTTATGAGCCTCATATCGACACGACTTATTGAGTTATTGGGGTCTGACGTTTACCACCCCTAGACAAGATATGCGACATATCAGACGAACAGACCGGACTGTACGGTAGTGTTACTGGTTGGATTCACAGGAGTGTGAGCGGGCTTGCTTGTTGATCTTCTGATCGCTCAATACCCGGGTGGCCGTTACGTTTAGCAGACCGCTTGTGGGTGTTTGATATGATCATCACCTGCTGCCGGCGTATTGACGAGTCTTTAGAGTCCTACACAGAGGTTTCCTGGATCAAACGAAACGAAATAGGAGCTCATATGAGATATGTGCGGGACCGAGAATAATACCAGTATGTGATACTGTATTCTATTCTCGCGATTTGTATCATCGATCGGTTATATGAGATATAGCCGGGTTACCGAATCAAGTGTTGATTCGATACATTGATACACTTGATATTAGTCGGTTATATGCGATATGACCGGATCGTTAAATCAAGTGTTGATTTAATGATTTAATGTATAATTATATATTTGATATATTACTTTACATTAACTAGTATTGGTTCACTTAAGATTGATTTTCTCACTTGAATGTGTACATTGTTTATATGTGATATATGCAAGTGTACATGTTTGTATCATGCTTGATGATACAAACAAGTTGTGTGTATGAGATTTGAACCATATCAAGGTTAGATTAGGGTTTACTATTTTCCTAAAAAAATAACAAAAGAGTGGGACTTTGGTCAAAGTTATCAAGCTTCATGAAGCTTGATAAACATTGACAAAGTCAACTCTCTTTGTCATTTGTTCAAGATATTAGCTAACCCAACCCTTAACCTTATGCTATGGTTAATTCTCTACATGAGTTAAGCATGAGGGTTTAACTCAATCATGGTGCCATGATTAAAAGGATAAGTGTTCATATTATTCTTTTAATGAAAATGATTCTTTTCTTCTTCTTCATCTTCATCAAGCTCACAAAAGCTTGAGAGCTCTAATGGTGCCATGGTAAAAAGAGTGAGAAATCCAATTCTAAAGTGAACCCACTTCCTATTTCTTCATCCTCTACCACTTGCTATGTAGTATAGGGTGTTCTCTTCACAAAGTTTTCGACCAAGTGAAGGAATAGCTTGAGTTTGAGTCTCCCCGACGTAGATCATCTTCGGCCTCGAAGTCAATGACCTAGCCCGATCATTTCTCCGACGAAACCATTTCTAGAGTCTGGGATCCGATGATCGCAGCGGAGGGACGTCAACACGGAGCTAAAGAAGTGGTGGACCGGATCTACAAAGGTTGTAATCCTTTTCACTTATTAGCAAAATTGTTTGTTTGCTTGCTTTTCGCTTTTACTTCTAGTTAACGATCTAGTTTAGGGTTTCTCGGCACCGTAAAATTTTTGTTTGGCATGGTTGATGCCTTGTGGAACCTCTTGAGTGTGCCTAGTAACCCTACAGTGGTATCAGAGCCTAGCTAGAGCTTTAGGCGAAGTGTAGACGATGTTAGAAATCCGAACGAAATGCGAAACCCTAATCCGACCCATTCTCTGTACATTTTTCAAAACTGTGCATTTTTACTAATTAAAAATATGCAGAAAAATCAGCAGGCGTTTTTAGGAGTTACTGTGAAATTCGAGTGGCTAAATCGACTAAAGCGCGGCGGAACCGCGGCACAAGCTTGGCTTGTGCGGCGGTTCTGCGGCCTTATTGTCACATTACGTTTTGAAATTTGCATAGTAATTCCTATATTTTAGTGCTGTATTTTCTGGGAATTTTTAAATTCTACTCAAGAGTTGAGTTTTCTGGGGTGTATTGGGGACTCGATAATTCGATCGGATTATTTAACTTTGTTTATTAAGTTTTTCCGGATAGTTTTGGAACATGTTAAAAAGTTCGACCGGATATAAATATCCAATTTTTCCCCTGCTGGGAAATTTCCAAGTGCTGGATTTTTCCGTAGTTTAAGAACGTTCTAAGTAGTGCAAGTAACGTGATGGACCCTCTAGAAGACAACAAACCTTAACTCGATTATGTGACCGTCTTGAACTGCCCTTTGAACCTCAGGGTTTGGGGCAGTACGGCGTGCCACATGTGAGGCGTTGGCTTGACCCTTCTAAGGCTGGACCGTTGGTACTGCGGCATGAAGTGGAGGTTTTTGAACCTATTTCAAGAGTTGAGCTGTTTCGGGAAAACTTGGGTGTTTGATTGTTCGATCGGAAAGTTTAACATTTTCTATTTATCTGGAATGTGATACAATATTTGGAATCCACAAGTAGTTATGAGATAACTGATTTGAATGTTATAAACATAGCAGTTTAGTCTCACTTGATCGGTTGCCACGGAATTTTGATGTGATCAAAAGTCCGTCGCAATCACGTAGCGTACACGGATACTCGCCGGGTAAACTTAATAGACTGCTACACCCCATAGCCCCGACCAAGTGACTGTAGGAGAACCCCGTCGCCGAAAGCATCCGTTCGGGTGCTCGCGGTAGCGGTGTTCCGCCTTAGTGCACTTCGTCGACGGCATCTGGGGGTGCGGCCGTCTACTAAAGTTTGCGACGAGCATTCGGTCAAAATGCCAGGAATCTTGTTGAATTGCCCGACTTGATATTGAAAAGTGTTTTCGATATAGAGACTAAAATGCGGGGTTTATAATTGTTAGGCATGTGATGTCTAAGGAATTCAGATGGTTAGGCATGCGATGTCTGAGGAGATTGCGGATTCCAACTGTTGTAGTTTTACACTTTCTTTTCTGTGACCGTAAGTGTAATATGTGATATCGCCGGTTTCGTTGCTATATGTCAACGACAATTGGGATGCGCACATTTACTTACGTTGATGACATGTGATGTTATGTGTTGCTGGATATGTTATATTGGATCGTCGTGTTTGAATAGCCGGGTTTTTTTTATGTGAGATGAGTGTTTTTCATTTTCATTCATGTAAAAACTTGTATGTAATATTCTTTTATTGGGGCACTTCCAGGTAGCGGAAGATGTCACCCATTGTATATTATTTACTTTTCCGCACTAGGATAGACCCAAGGAGGAGGGCACAAGTATCCGGGTTCTGGAGTCCAGTGGGAGACCAACTCGAGGAGTCGAGTCCAGGTCTCCTAACTCTAGAATTGGTAGGGTTGCTTGCCGCTCTCGTAGGGGTCTAGGAGTGTGGGTTTGTCTATTCATCGCGACCGTGGAATCCGTGTTTTATACTAGCTCGTATTGAAAACACGGACGTCCTAGTATATCCAATATTTCATATGATTCTTCTGCTGCGATATCTGTGATGTGATCATTTGATATGTGATGATAAATACTGTATATAGTATATATGATATATTATATATACGTTACTTATGTTTTGCACTCGCGCTAGCCCTGCCCCGCTCTGTCGTTAGTTACCTAACCTAACGGTGCACGAGGGGACATCGAGGCGAATGCGGATGGCATAAGTGTACGTCGTATTTATCTGTGATGTTTAGGTGATTTAAATGATGGGACTTCATTAATGTGATTAATGAAAGAAAATAAACCTAAGATGTTGTGGAATCGAATTTTCAAAAACAGGTAGCTACAGTTCTTGCTTTGCATCGCGGTGTTCCTTGTAGAACATCTTGCACCTTATTCGATAAGGAAAGGACCGAGATCCCTTCACCGGGAGTGACTCCTTTAGCAATAACTGGCAGATGCTACAACCCTCGGTTTGTCTTTTGATTGCTCCTATAGTTCTTGCTCTGCACAGTGATGTATATGATATATCCTGCACCTCATTCGACGAGGAAAGGGCCGACGATCCCTTCACCGGGAGTGACCCCTTTAGCAAAACTAGAAAAGCCTCAAAAGCACTCCATTTTAAAATCATTTGATTCTACAACGATATCAAGTTCATTACGCAATAGGTTTTCAGAAAAACCTGACGTAGCCCTCCGTCATTTCAGATATGTACTGGTTAGTATTCGTGCTGCGTTTGTTGACCTCTGTCAAGGCGTAGTGTGCGGTAGCTGATTAGTGCTTATCTGTATAAGCATATGATGTGATTGATTTAGGGTAGTCGTGCGACCTTGTTAACCTATGTCAAGGGTCGTGCGGGTGGGTTTACTTCAATCAGGAAATGACGGGTTGAACTTGACTAGCAGCCTATGGTTTGTTGACCTCTGTCAAGGTCATAGGACGCTAGGGGCAAAATATTATCGGGAATTTCAAGTGTTGAAATTTGCAATGTGATTGCATACCTTCTATGAGATAGTTGGATCCCGATACCCACTGCGAGTAATTGTTACTCCTGGAAGAGTTTTACACATTACAATTAGCCGATCAAGTAGGTGTCTAGAAAGGTGT
Organism: Agapanthus africanus; assembly: GCA_030015575.1. Taxonomy (NCBI): domain Eukaryota; kingdom Viridiplantae; phylum Streptophyta; class Magnoliopsida; order Asparagales; family Amaryllidaceae; genus Agapanthus; species Agapanthus africanus. The sequence goes on along the minus strand of CM057343.1, from coordinate 245,731,863 downwards.
TAACGGGGTTACGCCTCTGGGAAAACGAGGTTTACATTAATTAGGTTCGTGCGAAAGCACGGGGGACCTCCCTCAAAGTACCGACACTGGCCTGGCTAAAAGATTGGCGAACTTGTAGTGTGTAATTAATCCCGGCTAGTCTTTCCTTTTAGGGTTTGAAGGAAGATTTGATAAAAACAGTGGGAGCCATCCTGATTAGACAAAAATAAAAACCAATCTGATCTTGCAAGAGCGCACGCAGAGTGTTTTCTTCTCTCTCTCTCCAGGTAGCGACCATATCACGCCTTAATCAAGATAATAAAACAGATATATTGACCTAACCCGCTTGTTATACTGAGCTGGGGAACGTTGGTCCCGCTCCAACTTATAATTGTTATAAGACAGAGAAGGAATTAGGGGATTACCAGAATTCCCGTGCCGCCAAAACGAAGAGAGTGCATGTTGATGCATCATCTTCGGGTGTGTTCATTACAGAGAACTGTTTCTCAATGTCCTTTACGTCCTGGGTATATGATGCCGGATCAGGATCCCGCATATGTAATTTGTTACATGGGCTACAGAAAGGTAGAGAACTGAGAACGGGTGATAAGTTTCATGAGGCAGAAAACGGTGCAAGTGTTGCAGCCAGGCCTGTTGGTCACTGTCACCCTATATTACCTGAATACATTGATTCTGAACAAATGTTATTAGATACCGAACCTGTATACAAAATCATATCAGTCTTTTTATTAGTAAAGAAAGGATATAATTTTGTATTGTTGGATAATGTTTTGAACATTTTCTAAATCAAGAGTTGATTGGTTCAGGCACGTTATCTAAAAGCATTAACGTTCTAAATCAAACTACAGTTCTTAGTATACAGAACACACACAAGAGGAAGAGTTCAGAAATGAACAAATCCTTCTTGAGGCATTGTAGACTAGGTCATATCAATGCGACCCGACTAGCTTAAGTTACATTAAGATGCATATTTAAATTAGTTTGAATTTACATCTTATGTAACTTGCCATTCATGTCACAAAGATAAGATGACCATAGCTCTGTTTATTGGAAACAGAGAAAGAGATATTGAACTCTTGGGATGATACATGTTGATGTATGAAGGTCCTCTGTCTACACATGCCAAGACCAGTTCTTTATACTTCATTACATTCTCTGATAATCTCTCAAGATTCAGACATATGTTCCGGTTGAAACACAAGTCCGAACCTTTTGAGATATTCACAGAATATAAGTTAGAAGTAGAGAACCAAAATACGGGTAAAAGTATTATGTCCTTTGATGTGATCAAGGAGGAGAATACTTGAGCACGGAATTCCTAGATTATTCGAAAGGAGAATGAGACTCTCTCTCAGCATTACTCCTCCGTATACACCACAGCACGTCGGTGTATCGGGGCGGAGCAATCACACCCTATTAGATATGGTGTGCTCTACGATGAGTACTACTGAGTTTCCTATTTCCTTTTAGGGAGTTATGCACTTATGAAGTTGCATACCTATTGAATAGGGTTCCAATTAAATCAGTTGCCTACCGCTTCATAATTGATATGGAAAGGGAAGAGCCCATATCTTAAGTTTGTTAAGATTTGGGGTTGTCCGGCCTATGTCTAAAAGCAAAATCCGGAAAAGCTCGAGGCAAGGTCAGTTATGTAGAACTGGAAATAGTTCCAGCTATACAAACTGCAGCTGATGATTTGGTAGAGCCAAAGGATTCAATAGCAACCAACGAACCTCAGCCTCTCCGCCAATCTAGTAGGTTTCCTCACCCACCTGAGAGATACTTCGGTTTCACTATGACAGTGGGAGCAAGGATTGCATCATGAGATGATGACCTAACTAGTTTCGGGCTGGCCATCAGGAGTAGGACTCTGTAAGAATGGCTGGATGTTTATCGATCTGAGATGGAATCTTTATACACCAACAAAGTATGGACTTTAGTTGCTTTATCTGAAGGGTTAAATCCCCATCAGGAGCAAGTATATCTTGAGAAGATTACTTGGTGTACATGGAAAAGTTGAGACTTTCAAAGCTAGACTTGTTAAAAGTTTGCATCATTGACCAGGTATGGATTATGATGAAACCTTTTCTAAGTACCTATGCTTAAGTCCATCCAGACCCTACTTGCCACGGCTACATACCATGACTACGATATCTGGCGGTTGGGTGTCATGACTGCTTTTCTAAATAAAGATTTAGAAGAGATAGTCTATAAGTACACAGTCAGAGGGCTTCGTAGACAGTGGGAGCAGCGGAAACGTGTGCGAGATGTTTTATGTGATAAAGCAGGCATCGCGGAGTTAGAACATCTGTTTGATGAGATAGTCGAAGAGTTTGACATCATCAAAATGGTAGATGAACCTTGTATGTACAAAAAGGTAGTAGGGAGTATACTGGTGATCCTCGTAGAGTACGTGGATGACATACTCTTGATAGGGAAGGAGTTTCCTATGCTACGCTCGGTCAATCTCCGTTTATCACAAGGATTCTCCATATAAGATCAAAGTGATACCTACTAAATCCTGGATTTTAGATCTATGAGATAGATCTAATTGGATATTAGAATACTCATTAGTTGTAGTGAGATGGTATCAATTGATCCTGGGGAGAATCACTGGAAAGATTCCAGAGTGATAAGGACAACTGAATGTCAGTCGCAGGCATTGTCTTTACCCTCAGTAAAGGGACGGTATGTTGGAAGAGTTCCAAGCTAGATACCGTGGCATACTAGAAGATAAAGGCTGGATACATCGCTACCAAAGATGCTACCAAAGAGGCAGTCTGGGTGTATAATAGTTCATGAGATGAACTTCGTTCCCTCCACTGTATGACAATGGAGTTGTGGCTTATGCCGAGGAACGCCTGTCCCATCAGTAATCCAGACATATTCTTAGGCAGTATCACCTGATCGTGGAGATGGTTGATCTCCAGGGGATCAAGGTTAGGAGAGTAGACTCAGAGGACGACACGGCGGATCCACTCACAAAGGCCTTTTCCCAGAGAGAGACTTTTATGGGATGGTTGAGTATGAGATACTACAACCACTGCTATCAGATGGCCCTAGTGCAAGTGGGAGATTGTTAGTTATATGTATGCCCTAGAGGCCATTACTATATATAGGATGTATATTGTAGTGGATGCTTGGACATATATAGGGATGACTTTCTTGCTTGATATGATAGTATGCTATCTGGTTACTCTTTTCCTTAACGTGTACACTGATTGTCTCTCTGTTACATGTTGGTAAAGCCCTTAGGATGTGTACTTGACTACCTGGACTATGATGTGGATCATACTAGTGGGGACATGGTAGTCCATAAGTACATCCTTCAAAGTCCCTAGTCGTGGGTGTATCGAGACGGGGAATCGATATACCAGAGTAGACTAGCGTGTACCTTCTCGACCCATATAGATGGGCGATGGATGATCCCATATCCATTGGTGTTTGACATCAGAGATGATATACGGGTGCTCAGTAGAGAATGGGTACACTGGACGGACTCGCCGAGAACTCCCAGATGGTATTATACCTTATGTCAGATGGCAGTTCTCTGGTGACACTGGTACAGGTTAGTCTGTAGACCCGAGATCGTCATAGAGTCTTGTGTGATTCCCACTGTGCTTTGATTTCCATCATACCACGTCCAAGAGGGCGTGCAAAAAGGTGGCTTTTGGGTACAGTCCCGAATCACATGGAGGCAATGAGCGATAGGAGGGGTTTCGTCTCTCCCGGTATAGGGAGTTGATGTTGCGCAGTGTTCGATTGGCTATAACAGGAAGTCCTTGGACAAGGCAGCTTTAGGGATTTACTGGTAAGTGCTGTAAGTGCACAGCGGCGCCCCGGCCTCCATCCCGAGGCCAAATGCGGAAGCGATGGTTAACTTTAAAATTTTCAATCAGGCACCACCGCGCACTATATACCCGGATCGTGCCATTAAACTAGTCCTAGCTAACTACAAGATGGGAAGAGACATATACCGAGCGATCCATATCCTTCGGTCTTCTCGTTGTCGTCCCGATCTCCCGCGGAATGTCCGGTCTCCACCTCCTCGCCGGAAGGGCACCACGTCGCCTGCTTCTTTTACAGGCTCCCACCTCTATACCGAGGCAACTCGGGCACGAAGCTGGCGAGTCGACGTGCCCAAGATTTGCTGTAGAATGGTGTAGTGCTATGTCTCAATTGGGGTTGTGGAATTGCCTTTGGTGGAGGAAATGATATGTGAACTTTTTCTAGATGAACTTGGGGATTTTTCTAACACGAAAAGAACAAAAATCCCCACTAGAAATTCTGGGACAGCCCTCTAATGAGCTTGGCCGGCCATGGCTTGGAATGGGAGAGGAGAGCATGAATGAGGGAGTGTAGGAAAAAAGATAGCCACAAGAATAATCCAAGTGAGAGGAATGGTCATCATGCAAGAAAATGATCACTCACCCAAAACCACACTCAACCAACCATCATGTCCCTCCATCATCACTCACAAAAGTCAAGCTATGATGACTAAAGAAAGTCAAGCAATGATGGTGCAAGTATCATGATACAATAATATGCAAAGACCGCCTTCCAACTTGCTTATTTGCACAAATACAAATAAGTCCTCTTCCACCAATCTTCGGCCAATGAAGGATACAAAGAAATATGGCCGAAACGGAAAGCAAACTGGCAACTCTAGAAAACTGGTCCCGTAATAAATTACAGGAAAACCCCGATACTGTGTATACACACCCGCATCTGTATTCCGACCGAAATACAAATGCAATGAGACAAAATCTACACTGTACTATACTAGGATCCGGCTTAAACCAAAGCCGGCTAGTATTATCCGTCCGATCCTAATCCGTGCAATACCGCACGTATCTGATCGAACCCTGCCATATCTCCATACGGCCTCTACAGCGTTTCGCCCGAAAACTTGAGCAACTGAATGTGGGGGACTCTAAAGACTCGTCAACACCTTGGTTGTGGATTTAACCAGTAGCACGTCAGAGGTATAAGCCAATACGTAACGGGTTACCAGGTATTGACCAAAAGGGACGTCGATGAGCGAACTCATCCTGACACCCTACTGAGCCTGTCAGTGACAATATCCATACAGTCCAGTCCGTTCGTCTATGAGCATCGCACGGCGGGCTTAGGGGGTTGGTAAAGTCAGACCTCCAAAAGCGGTACAAGTCGTGTCGGAGTGTAGCCCAGAACACCTTGAGATACTATTGGAATACCTACAAGTAAATCTTCTGCCTCGGCCGAGGGCTTCGTGTAATGGCTCTCCTAGACACAGCGCGACCTCACCCCCAATACCGGGAGAGACGAACCCCTGAAGATCCGCTCACTGCCTCCATGTGGCTCGGGACTGTACCCAACTAAAACCTGTTTGCACGTCTCCTTTGAGCGTGGTAGGGTAGTAATCAAAGTACAGTGGGAACTCACACGAGACAAATGACGATCCCCAGGTCAATGAACTAACCTTTACACATGTCACCAGGGAACTGCTATCTGACGTCAGGTATAAGACCAACTAGCATGTTCCCGGCGAGTCCTGTCCGGTGTACTCATAACCCAATGAGCACCTGTATACATCTTAGGTGAACCAACTGACACCAGTGGCTTGTGAGACCGGCCACCGCCCTTCGTCGGGGTCTCGAATGCACACACTAGTCTACTCTGGAGTATCGATGCCCTGTCTCGAAACTCCCATGACTAGGGACCTTTTAAGGATGTGCTTATAGACCCCAGCTCCCACTTATATGATCGCCCTCATACTGCTGGTGGTCAAGCAAGAATCCTAGGGGCTCTATCAACGTGTAATAGCGACATGTCAGGTCACCTAAACCAGTACACGATGATAAAGATAAACCAGATATCATACTATCATCTTGAATAAGACTGTCCTCTTGGGATAGGTCCTCCCTCAATCATTGCAATCACGTGCCTGTGATCCAATAATTGACTCTGAGGGCACTATCTCCAACAATCTCCCACTTGCACTCAAGGCTAATTATTGCGATGTCGCATACTCACAGCCCGTGTGATACCGAACACCCACTCCTCTACTAGTCAGTCTTACAAAGCTCGTTTGCGAAACTATTGCGTTCGAGGAATAGCCTCAGTGAGTGGACCCGCCTTGATGTTTCTTTCTATTTCTCTCTATAATCTCAAGTTCGCGGAGAAACCCATCTCCCGAAATGAGCAATACCTGTCTTAGAATGTGTTTGGATGTCTGATGGGACCTAGCTCATAAATGTACTTCAAATCCAAACTTCTTAGACAGTATCGTCAACTGAACTTAATCAGTATCCTGCACCATGCCTCCCTCGGTATTGCCTTGGACCACCTGTCAAAAATACTGTCCCTCATCAGAAGGAAAACTATAACTCTGACAACCTCCTTGTCATCCAGGTCACTTTGGAAGCCTGGAATGATAACTGTCTCCCGAATGAGGCTGTCGTTATCATATCCCTAGAACATCCACTTATGTTCTAAAACTGCTTCCGACTGTTTCTCCAGGATTGGATCAATATCAACTTATTGCATCTACCGCAAAAACAACATCTGGTGTGGTACTTGACATCTCATGATTAACTCAATTGCCTAAGCAAGTGATCTGCCAATCATGCACATCCGTCTCTACTTTAGTCTGTAAGACACCTTTAGAGAGGGTGACTCCATTATCTACAGGTACACTACCGTGCCAGGAGTCGTCCATTCTAAATACTCTTAGAATGCTGTCTAAGTACCCTGATTGGGAAACCACCCAAATCTAGATCTATAGATCTAGTAACCAGAATGTCAGATATAATATCCAAGTCCTGTGTGGAGACCCCACTGTGTGACGACCAAAGTGTAACCGATCGTAGTATAGGAGTTTCTTTTCCTACTCTGTGTATGTCATCCAAATACCAGGACGTCACACTCTACTACCTTCTCAACAGATCCATCCCCTATTCTGATGAAGTCAAACCTATGACTGTCACATCAGAAATAGATGATCTATCTCCGCTATATCTGCTTTAGTCTATAAATAGACATAAGCCACCTGTCCACCAATACTTCCGCTGCTCCCACTGACTACGACAACCCTTTGGCAGAGTCATACAAACGTACACTTCTAAAGCAAGTTTAGAACGACGCTATACTCATCCTCCTGCCGGTCTCACAGTCTGGAACAACAGCAATGGCAAGTATGGGTAAACAAGAACCTCCCTGCCACCGTCCTTGAGGCTACCGGAGTACCTCTCGGGTGCCTGAGGTTACCCACCTTATCTGCGGAGTGGCCAATGGAATGTCAAACCAGATTGAATCTTTAGGTTCCTATCAAATCTTCAGTAATCGTTTGTGGTTCTGGAATCACTTCCAGTTCTACCATACTCCTACTACTGTTTTCTGAAAAATCCACTTTATTTAAAACTGTGGCGAGTCTAGAACAATATCGCTATTGTAGCGTTTTGAAAATCGTTTCGGTGAAATTTCGGAAAATCGGTAAAATTAGGGAGTTTTCTGTAAAAAGTCAAAATGCAAATATCTTATTATAAAAATTAAAAATACATATTCTAGCTATGTAATGGCTAGTATTTGGTGTTTATTGAGCCACTGGTGAAATTTCAAATTTTCTGAAAAAAATTTATTTTATTATTATTTTAAGTCGTCACTAATACATTTAATTAGGGAAAATTACAAATTGGAATGAGTTGAAACAAATTTTGTCCATCATGACACATTAAATAAAATTTTATCATGTGGTTTTTGAAATGAAATCGTTTGCCAAAACGGTTTAGAAAATATCGAAGAAAAAGGCTTTTTTCGGTGAAATTAGTGTTAATGGAAGTGGGGTACAACATTTATCTTTTTTTCTCACCCAAACAAAACCCACACCCCCTCCCCTATAGCTCTGGCCGGCCCTTTTACAGCACACCATTCTTGGGCCTCTCATCTCACAAAAAAAAAACAAAGAAAAGAGAACAAAGGAATGAAAGAAATTGGGCAAAAGGAGTTTGGGCTTTGACTTTTGGGTATTGCCTTGACTTTTTCCCCACCTTCCACTCTCTCCCCCCTCCCCATTCAGCCGACCCTCTCTCTCTCCTTCCCACAACAGTAGCCCCTCTCTCTTTTCCTCTCATTTCTCATCAAAATTTCATCACAAAATGCCCAAAAATCAACACAAAAATCCCACAAAATAAAAATCCAATCCCTACCCATTTTCCCTTATCTCTTTTAGCATGGATCTTGATGCAAAGATTTCAATTTGGAGGCCATGTTCTATGTATGTTCCATTGTTCTTGAGGTATAATAAATCTTGGCTTTTTGTTAAATTGTTTGATTATTTCTTCAATTAAGTTAATGAGTGGTTTAAATTAAGTTTTGAATTGCTAGTTAGAATTTTAAAGTTAGGGTTTGGAAATTCTAGAATTGGGTTTTTAAAATCAAGTGAGGGTTTTTAACATTGTTTATGATTGTATAGTGTAGTTATCATGCTAAGTCATGCAAAGTGTAATCTAAGTGCCAAATTTGCTAATTTCTACATCTAAATTATCATAATTAAGCTAATTGCAAACTAGTTTTTTTAGATCTATTATAATTAGTGAGTTTAAAATTTAGTTTGGGTTTGGGTGACTTAATTAAGTTATTTAGTGGGCATTTTAGCCACTAGAATTGTTAAAATAGTTAAAGTTGATTAAAACACCAAGTTTTGAGCTAAAATGGAAAATTGTGCTAGTTTTGTTAACTAGGTTTTGTAAATATATATATTTTGATGAGAATAAATTATTGTAATGGTTTATATGACTTGGTTATGATATTGAGTGGATATTGCGGCTGCTAGATTTGTTTAAACGTCGATTTTTGTATTAAAACGGTAAATTTTTGCATGCTAGATTTTCGGAAAAATGGCTTTTAAAGTGAGTTTGAGTTTTTTGTGAATTTTAACCTATTTTATATTATAATTAGTGCATGTGATTGTGCAAATGAGTGTGTTTGGGTTTTCTCGATGGTTTGGTGTTTGTACGCCGACATCGAGGGTTTTGGGGTTGATTTATAAAGGCAACCATAGGTTTTGACCTATGTGGGATTCGTGAGTCATTTTGGTCATGAGTCGAATTTTAATGCAATACGGTGCATTATGATATGTAGGTACCCTATGCGGACTTCGAGATGACAAGCAAGCGCGTGGCGACGTCGGCACCGGCGAGCGAGGACCAGGTGAGTAGATTTATATCTACGGGGAGAAGTCGGGTGGATGGCGTATAGCACCCTCGTAGTTCGTGGTGATGTATACGAATACGTATACACACATATATTTTGATTACATATATTATGTTGATATGAGACTTGATGATAAAGGTGGATTCTAGGTGTTCATGGATTAGTTTAGTGTTAGTTGCGAAAGCCTAGAGTAGTTGTTAAACCCCCACACACACGCACACACATGCATACATCTATGTTATTACCTGTGCGTATATGGGGAGAGGTGGTTATGTGTTCACCTGGGTATGGGACTAGGTGTTCACATACTGGATTTGCGGATGATACTTGGGTTTGAGATGAGTCCATGAGATTTGAGTTGAGGCCGTGAGATCGGTGATATGGCAGGATTCGTACTTGAGATACGTCCTGATATTATAGCGGATCTTTGGATGACAATGCCACGTGAATAGTGATATTAGTAGTGTACTAGACGTAGGTCAGTACCCCAGATGATGATCTTGATAAAGAGGATACCAGATGAACAGTGTGATGAGTATGATATTGACCCGTACCCAGATTTGGGGATGCCGTACGACGGATTTACGTACGAGCAATATCTTGATGATTGATCCGCACTCTTGACTTGGGATGTCTGATTATAGATATGGTATCGGATATGATATTATTGAGGCGGGATCACCGACTAATATATATACAGGTATGTATATGGATCGACTCAGATGTTAGGCGGTTTCCTTACCTGTAGTCCAGCTTGTTAGCTTAGCCCTTTAGTTTAGTTTAGTTGTTAGATTAGATTCGATTCTTACCTATTTTAAAAACTAACGAATCGTGGGTATTTTAAAAGACAGCCCAAGGGGATCCTACGGATATTTCAAAAGACGTATCTTTTCATAAAAACACCGAAGCCCCTATTTTCAAAACCCCATGATTCGTGTTATTTCAAAAGGCACCATTTGTAGGACTTATATTAGATTAATGCAGATTAGTTATAGTTGCGTCTAGTATTCAGCTCCTGCTCACTTTTGTTGTTCGCTCCGCATCACATGCTTATATTATGCTTCATATTCTACTGTTGATATCTTGTGGTTAGGACACCAGCACCATTACTGATGATGCGTATGTACCACGTACATTACTTGCCGGCTCACACACATCTTCATCGGTAATTGCCATGTCACGAACACTTTAGAAATACTATTTTATTGACATAGGTTGTTAGCTAATAGTTTAGACATTGTAGTTATTGCCTGCTACTTCATGCAAGTTATTATTCACTGTTGAGCCGCATTCATGGATTTTCATGCCTATATTCACTGTTTACATGCTATTGATGATTTGGATTCGGATTTCATGAGATTTCTTGGATTTGGAGGAAAAGCGCAAAAACATAAATAAACCTTTTGTCTCTCTTTTTAAATAAAAAGTGCGGTTTTCCCATGTTGTATGAGTCGTCCACCATGAGTTTGCTGATGGATTTCGAGACCCGATTCGAGGAAACGGATGAACCGTTTCGGGTACATGGTGGGCCCGGTAAGGTACCCCGGGGCAAGAAGCGCGTGATGATGACGATGTGAGCCTGGCAGGGGAGACTACCTACCGGTGATATTACCCGACGCGTCGGATATCCGGAGGATACCGTCGTGGTCTTGAGATGGATGGTAGGGGCCGGTCTGGACTGACGGCGCCCTAGATATTGAGATTGAGACATTGAGATTTTGAGATATTGAGGTACTGCGATTTGATGATACAGGACAGTCCGGATAGCCGGAGCCTGAGGTTTTGAGACATTGAGATTTATGTTTTATGTCGATGCTAGACACTGTTGATGCTGAGTTCATTTATGATACCTCAGTTTAAAAATACAAAGGAAATCTCACTAATTTATGAAAACAGTTTCTTCATTTACATGTATTCTATTTTCATGCATTCATACCTCATTCATATGATATATGGCTACCTGAGGCACTGACACGGGCATCTGAGATCACACTCGGGTTAGATATTACCCTAGCCATTGTTATAGGCTGCATGTTTTACATATATTTGAGGATATATATTATGATCATTGACCTAGGTTGCGTTATTTATGCGATTTCTGTGCGTAGATGTTTTTCTATTCACGAGTTGGCAACTCACCCCCGTTGTGCCCCAGTTTCTTGCAGGTTTGCCATACAGGTTTCATTACGGCTTGCGGGCATAGTTTCCTTCGGGTGATTTGCTAGTAGGTGGGTTTACTTGTATCATACCCCCATTATATATCTTGTATATTATTATTCTGTTGTATCTAGAAGTTCCATCAACCAAACATGTATTTATTTGAGATAGAGACCAGTGATGTTTATTCTTTCGACCTTAGAGTCGCGCGTTATATTTCTGTGGTTTTCTTGTGGTTTTGAGTTTCCTTTTGAGTTTTGATCCTCGCCGTTGGCGTTGTATATTTTATTGCTTGTGTGGTTGTGACCGTCGATTGACGAAGAGCTAGCTCCCGCTTGGGGATGCCTTTTTATTAATTTCGTATACTATTCATGTTGTATCCCGTTTGGGGGCCAGTATTTACAAAGGAGACTCTGCCGAAATTTTCAGGAATTTTTTGATGTTTTTAGAAACCCGCATAATTCGGCTTATGCTATTAAAACTACTTATTTAAATTGGTTTTCCTTCACTCTACTACTTTTCTTGGTTTACATTTCTGGGTTTTCGGCTTACTTGGATTACGTACGCCTCGAGACGTTTCGTAGTTTAAGTGCCGGTCATGTTCCGTACTTTCGGGACGTGACAAAGTTGGTATCAAAGCGTTAGGTTTTACCTTCGGAGCGTAGGATGACCCTTGGTTGATGGAATAGGTGACTAAAGTAGAGTGACGTACCGTGGGTATGTTCCGCGGCATACTTACGATACGCTACGCCATTTAAGAAGCCTTAGGATGTACATTTCTTTGCTCAGTATTATATTCATTCCTGATTTAGCCTCATCGGTACCAGTTATGGTTTTGCTGCCACGATTACTGGCAGGGAGAGCTACGGCTAGAGTTGCGGTTAGCACGAGCTCTTCACAAACGAGGACTGACCAGGGCATAATTCCGGCGATACACGATTGCGGAGATGTGTCTTTTTACTTTGTTTTCACGCCACGAGCGTTTGGCGAATCGCCTTTACGAGATTTCTTGGACGTGCCGATCAGTTCCAGAGGATCGAGCCAATGATAGAGGCCAACGAGATTTTGATGACCGTTGGTGTATTGCTTATTCATGAGGTTTGAGGCATTGTTCAGCGTGCAGACGAGTGAGCCAGTTATTGCTGCGAACGACGAGATATCGCCCCAGATGGTGGAGCTATTGCAGTACGAGTTGTATTAAGAGATGATAGATGGTTGCTAGTCACCAAGGATGAATGACTAGGACATGTGGTTCGTTCGCTAGCCCAATGCGAGGTCATCAGATAGATTGATTCCAGCTAGAGACGACTTCACGCGGAGACGTTGAGAGTCGACAGAGATGATCGAATATCAGCAACCTATTATTCCAAGTTTAAAGTATTCGGAAAGACGTGCAGGCAATTCTATGGACCCTCTAGAAGAATGAAACCCTAACTCGACTTAATGACCATGTGAAAGCCTTTGAACCTTAGGGTTTGCGGCAGTTCCGCGGCGCCATTAGTGAGGCTTGGGTTTGCCCTTCTACGGCTGGACCATCGATGCTGTGGTACGTACTCGATACTATTAAACTGTACCAAGATGTTGAGCTCTTGGGGGATTATGAGGTTTTGACGACTCGATCGGATGGCTCGACTTAATTCGGATGCTAGGTGGTGAGATGCATTTCTTGGGAGACTCCCGATACGAGGATAGCCGTTGGAGCTCAGTCTATGCAGCCACGACGAGACGAGTCCGAAGCGGTCGACATTAGTGAAAGGTGAAGTAAGAGGTTCGTACAAGATCTTGATGAAACGACGTTCCACTCCGCCGACATCAGAGATGTGATACGTATGCCGAGACATTGTACTTGGATATACCTTCCAGAAGGAGTCGCGTTGAGTATGCAGCCGTTCCAGAACGAGAACAGATCTAGTAAGGGACGATGACTTCCGGACAGTTCGGCAGAGACGAGATTTAGGAGAGATCTCGATAGGAACTTTCTGGAATAAATTACGAGAAGACTTGGACCCAGTAGTGGTCATGTTTTGCACACCGGCAAGCCAGAGTTCAGGATCGTCGACGAGACATGCTATGGGTGACCACGGCAGTTGGTCAGAGATTCTTGGAGGATGTGCTTGAGCGGGACTATTCCACCATACTTGATTTGCATATTTTAGGCGATTTATTCACATGATTGATTTTGATGATTGAGTTTCATGATATTTGTCTTCATGGACCATGGTTGCACCTGCTGAGTATTTACGATTTTTGCACGGTTGTTGCACTTGATATCGTTTTCGTGCCTTGGTTCTCATGTTTGTGATTATATGGATTTCATACAGTTGAGCTGATTTGTGCGTATATACGCACACGATTTGGTTTTTGCACTCGGTATAGTTCATATATGTTTGCAGTGCAGTGTTGCGTATGTTGTGCATTTAGATGCCCTGGACTTCGATTTCGATGGTGATGTTCGATATTTGTTTTGTGCACCTTGTGCACCTGATTGGATTTTGCGTATATTCGGCACTTGATATTGGATTTCATGATTTCGTGCACGATGGATGCACCTGATTTGGATTTTCGTGCATGTTGGGCGCATGTTTTGAAGTGTGATTTTGGTGCACACCAGATGCACTAAATCGAGATTTTTCGTGCATGTCAGATGCACCTGATTTTGCTGTCAGGCACACATGTTGCCTACGACAGATGTTTCGTGCACACCCGATGCACTTAGATGTTGTTTCTGTGCATATGTATGGCATATATTTGGATTTTGATTTCTGTGCGCACCAGACGCACGTAGTATTCATACGCGTATTTTGGGATTGATTTTTCTTATAGAGCAGTACGTTTTTATGATATTGCTATGTGTTTTTGTACTGAGCAGGACTAGTCAGAGGACAGTACCTGAATATATTTTGCATGCATTGATAGTTATTGAAGGGATTTCCAAAAAAAAAGCGAGCTATAGTTTCAGCATTTACCTACGTGTCTGATATGACACGAAATGTTTAAAACAAGGAGACCCTTCTAAATTGTTTCCAAAACGGCGGAACGTACATTTCAAACAAAGGTATATATATATATATATAGTTATTTTCTTATGATAGACGTCCGCCACTGTGCAGTGTCATACGCGTTGCACAGCGACTTAAAGAAATTTGGCATACATTTCCTTCAGATACTTACATATATATATTCGATATTACATGTATAGTTTCGAGTTATATCATATTGCTTTTGCTTTGGATTTGACATTGATGTCTTCCCTATGACTCCGATGATTGCGGGATGCTTGACGAAGTTTTGATTTGAGTTATATGCTCATTTTTCATGCGCATGCGCTGCGCTACGATATGTTTTATGTATTTACAATTTCGGAGCACCGACGACTTGATGGTTTTGGTTTAGATGTTTTTAGTATTTGGGGGGAGTTTTACTTTAAATTCGGGGACCGAATTTTTTTAAGGGGGGAAGATTGTAGCGTTTTGAAAATCGTTTCGGTGAAATTTCGGAAAATCGGTAAAATAAGGGGGTTTTCAGTAAAAAGTCAAAATGCAAATATCTTATTATAAAAATTAAATATACATATTCTAGCTATGTAATGGCTAGTATTTGGTGTTTATTGAGCCACTGGTGAAATTTCAAATTTTCTGAAAATTTTTTATTTTATTATTATTTTAAGTCGTCACAAATACATTTAATTTGGGAAAATTACAAATTGGAATGAGTTGAAACAAATTTTGTCCAACATGACACATTAAATAAAATTTTATCATGTGGTTTTTGAAATGAAATCGTTTGCCAAAACGGTTTAGAAAATATCGAAGAAAAAGGCTTTTTTCGGTGAAATTAGTGTTAATGGAAGTGGGGTACAACATTTATCTTTTTTCCTCACCCAAACAAAACCCACACCCCCTCCCCTATAGCTCTGGCCGACCCCTTTACAGCACACCATTCTTGGGCCTCTCATCTCACAAAAAAAAAACAAAGAAAAGAGAACAAAGGAATGAAAGAAATTGGGCAAAAGGAGTTTGGGCTTTGACTTTTGGGTATTGCCTTGACTTTTTCCCCACCTCCCTCTCTCTCCCCCCTCCCCATTCAGCCGACCCTCTCTCTGTCCTTCCCACAACAGCAGCCCCTCTCTCTTCTCCTCTCATTTCTCATCAAAATTTCATCACAAACTGCCTAAAAATCAACACAAAAATCCTACAAAATAAAAATCCAATCCCTACCCATTTCCCCTTATCTCTTTTAGCATGGATCTTGATGCAAAGATTTCAATTTGGAGGCCATGTTCTATGTATGTTCCATTGTTCTTGAGGTATAATAAATCTTGGCTTTTTGTTAAATTGTTTGATTATTTCTTCAATTAAGTTAATGAGTGGTTTAAATTAAGTTTTGAATTGCTAGTTAGAATTTTAAAGTTAGGGTTTGGAAATTCTAGAATTGTGTTTTTAAAATCAAGTGAGGGTTTTTAACATTGTTTATGATTGTATAGTGTAGTTATCATGCTAAGTCATGCAAAATGTAATCTAAGTGCCAAATTTGCTAATTTCTACATCTAAATTATCATAATTAAGCTAATTGCAAACTAGTTTTTTTAGATCTATTATAATTAGTGAGTTTAAAATTTAGTTTGGGTTTGGGTGAATTAATTAAGTTATTTAGTGGGCATTTTAGCCACTAGAATTGTTAAAATAGTTAAAGTTGATTAAAACACCAAGTTTTGAGCTAAAATGGAAAATTGTGCTAGTTTTGTTAACAAGGTTTTGTAAATATATATATATTTTGATTAGAATAAATTATTGTAATGGTTTATATGACTTGGTTATGATATTGAGTGGATATTGCGGCTGCTAGATTTGTTTAAACTTCGATTTTTGTATTAAAACGGTAAATTTTTGAATGCTAGAATTTCGGAAAAATGGCTTTTAAAGTGAGTTTGAGTTTTTTGTGAATTTTAACCTATTTTATATTATAATTAGTGCATGTGATTGTGCAAATGAGTGTGTTTGGGTTTTCTCGATGGTTTGGCGTTTGTACGCCGATATCGAGGGTTTTGGGGTTGATTTATAAAGGCAACCATAGGTTTTGACCCATGTGGGATTCGTGAGTCATTTTGTCATGAGTCGGATTTTAATGCAATACAGTGCATTATGATATGTAGGTACCCCATGCGGACTTCGAGACGACAAGCAAGCGCGTGGCGACGTCGGCACCGGCGAGCGAGGACCAGGTGAGTAGATTTATATCTGCGGGGAGAAGTCGGGTGGATGGCGTATAGCACCCCCGCAGTTCGTGGTGATGTATACGAATACGTATACACACATATATTTTGATTACATATATTATGTTGATATGAGACTTGATGATAAATGTGGATTCTAGGTGTTCATGGATTAGTTTAGTGTTAGTTGCGAAAGCCTAGAGTAGTTGTTACACCCACACACACACGCACACACATGCATACATCTATGTTATTACCTGTGCGTATATGGGGAGAGGTGGTTATGTGTTCACCTGGGTATGGGAGTAGGTGTTCACATACTGGATTTGCGGATGATACTTGGGTTTGAGATGAGTCGATGAGATTTGAGTTGAGGCCGTGAGATCGGTGATATGGCAGGATTCGTACTTGAGATACGTCCTGATATTATGGCGGATCTTTGGATGACAATGCTACGTGAATAGTGATATTAGTAGTGTACTAGACGTAGGTCAGTACCCAAGATGATGATCTTGATAAAGAGGATACCAGATGAACAGTGTGATGAGTATGATATTGACCCGTACCCAGATTTGGGGATGCCGTACGACGGATTTACGTACGAGCTATATCTTGATGATTGATCCGCACTCTTGACTTGGGATGTCTGATTATAGATATGGTATCGGATATGATATTATTGAGGCGGGATCACCGACTAATATATATACAGGTATGTATATGGATCGAATCAGATGTTAGGCGGTTTCCTTACCTGTAGTCCAGCTTGTTAGCTTAGCCCTTTAGTTTAGTTTAGTTGTTAGATTAGATTCGATTCTTACCAATTTTAAAAACTAACGAATCGTGGGTATTTTAAAAGACAGCCCAAGGGGATCCTACGGATATTTCAAAAGACGTATCTTTTCATAAAAACACCATAGCCCCTATTTTCAAAACCCCATGATTCGTGTTATTTCAAAAGGCACCATTTGTAGGACTTATATTAGATTAATGCAGATTAGTTATAGTTGCGTCTAGTATTCAGCGCCTGCTCACTTTTGTTGTTCGCTCCGCATCACATGCTTATATTATGCTTCATATTCTACTGTTGATATCTTGTGGTTAGGACACCAGCACCATTACTGATGATGCGTATGTACCACATACACTTACTTGCCGGCTCACACACATCTTCATCGGTAATTGCCATGTCACGAACACTTTAGAAATACTATTTCATTGATATAGGTTGTTAGCTAATAGTTTAGACAATGTAGTTATTGCCTGCTACTTCATGCATGTTATTATTCACTGTTGTGCCGCATTCATGGATTTTCATGCCTATATTCACTGTTTACATGCTATTGATGATTTGGATTCGGATTTCATGAGATTTCTTGGATTTAGAGGAAAAGCGCAAAAACATAAATAAACCTTTTGTCTCTCTTTTTAAATAAAAAGTGCGGTTTTCCCATGATGTATGAGTCGTCCACCATGAGTTTGCTGATGGATTTCGAGACCCGATTCGAGGAGACGGATGAACCGTTTCGGGTACATGGTGGGCCCGTAAGGTATCCAGGGGCAAGAAGCGCGTGATGATGACGATGTGAGCCTGGCAGGGGAGACTACCTACCGGTGATATTACCCGACGCGTCGGATATCCGGAGGATACCGTCGTGGTCTTGAGATGGATGGTAGGGGCCGGTCTGGACTGACGGCGCCCTTGATATTGAGATTGAGACATTGAGATTTTGAGATATTGAGGTACTGCGATTTGATGATACAGGCCAGTCCGGATAGCCGGAGCCTGAGGTTTTGAGACATTGAGATTTATGTTTTGTGTCGATGCTAGACACTGTTGATGCTGAGTTCATTTATGATACCTCATTTTAAAAATACAAAGGAAATCTCACTAATTTATGAAAACAGTTTCTTCATTTACATGTATTCTGTTTTCATGCATTCATACATCATTCATATGATATATGGCTACCTGAGGCACTGACACGGGCACATGAGATCACACTCGGGTTAGATATTACCCTAGCCATTGTTATAGGCTGCATGTTATACATATATTTGAGGATATATATTATGATCATTGACCTAGGTTGCGTTATTTATGCGATTTCTATGCGTAGATGTTTTTCTATTCACGAGTTGGCAACTCACCCCCGTTGTGCCCCAGTTTCTTACAGGTTTGCCGTACAGGTTTCATTACGGCTTGCGGGCATAGTTTCCTTCGGGTGATTTGCTAGTAGGTGGGTTTACTTGTATCGTACTCCCATTATATATCTTGTATATTATTATTCTGTTGTATCTAGAAGTTCCATCAACCAAACATGTATTTATATGAGATAGAGACCAGTGATGTTTATTCTTTCGACCTTAGAGTCGCGCGTTATATTTCTGTGGTTTTCTTGTGGTTTTGAGTTTCCTTTTGAGTTTTGATCCTCGCCGTTGGCATTGTATATTTTATTGCTTGTGTGGTTGTGACCGTCGATTGACGAAGAGCTAGCTCCCGCTTGGGGATGCCTTTTTATTAATTTCGTATACTATTCATGTTGTATCCCGTTTGGGGGCCAGTATTTACAAAGGAGACTCTGCCGAAATTTTTAGGAAATTTTTGATGTTTTTAGAAACCCGCATAATTCGGCTTATGCTATTAAAACTACTTATTTAAATTGGTTTTCCTTCACTCTACTACTTTTCTTGGTTTACATTTCTGGGTTTTCGGCTTACTTGGATTACGTACGCCTCGAGACGTTTCGTAGTTTAAGTGTCGGTCATGTTCCGTACTTTCGGGACGTGACAAAGTTGGTATCAAAGCGTTAGGTTTTACCTTTGGAGCGTAGGATGACCCTTGGTTGATGGAATAGGTGAGTAAAGTAGAGTGACGTACCGTGGGTATGTTCCGCGGCATACTTACGATACGCCACTCCATTTAAGAAGCCTTAGGATGTATATTTCTTTGCTCAGTATTATATTCATTCCTGATCTAGCCTCATCGGTACCAGTTATGGTTTTGCTGCCACGATTACTGGCAGGGAGAGCTACGGCTAGAGTTGCGGTTAGCACGAGCTCTTCACAAACGAGGACTGACCAGGGCATAATTCCGGCGACACACGATTGCGGAGATGTGTCTTTTTACTGTGTTTTCGCGCCACGAGCGTTTGGCGGATCGCCTTTACGAGATTTCTTGGATGTGCCGATCAGTACCTGAGGATCGAGCCAATGATAGAGGCCAACGAGATTTTGATGACCGTTGGTGTATTGCTTATTCATGAGGTTTGAGCCATTGTTCAGCGTGCAGACGAGTGAGCCAGTTATTGCTGCGAACGACGAGATATCGCCCCAGATGTTGGAGCTATTGCAGTACGAGTTGTATTAAGAGATGATAGAAGGTCGCTAGTCACCAAGGATGAATGACTAGGACATGTGGTTCGTTCGCTAGCCCAATGCGAGGTCATTAGATAGATTGATTCCAGCTAGAGACGACGTTACGCGGAGATGTTGAGAGTCGACAGAGATGATCGAATATCAGCAACCTATTATTCCAAGTTTAAAGTATTCGGAAAGACGTGCAGGCAATTCTATGGACCCTCTAGAAAAATGAAACCCTAACTCGACTTAATGACCATGTGAAAGCCTTTGAATCTTAGGGTTTGCGGCAGTTCCGCGGCGCCATTAGTGAGGCTTGGATTTGCCCTTCTACGGCTGGACCATCGATGCTGTGGTACGTACTCGATACTATTAAACTGTACCAAGATGTTGAGCTCTTGGGGGATTATGAGGTTTTGACGACTCGATCGGATGGCTCGACTTAATTCGGATGCTAGGTGGTGAGATGCATTTCTTGGGAGACTCCCGATACGAGGATAGCCGTTGGAGCTCAGTCTATGCAGCCACGACGAGACGAGTCCGAAGCGGTCGACATTAGAGAAAGGTGAAGTAAGAGGTTCGTACCAGATCTTGATGAAATGACGTTCCACTCCGCCGACATCAGAGATGCGATACGTATGCCGAGACATTGTACTTGGATATACCTTCCAGAAGGAGTCGCGTTGAGTATGCAGCCGTTCCAGAACGAGCACAGATCTAGTAAGGGACGATGACTTCCGGACAGTCCGGCAGAGACGAGATTTGGGAGAGATCTCGATAGGACCTTTCTGGAATAAATTACGAGAAGACTTGGACCCAGTAGTGGTCATGTTATGCACACCGGCAAGCCAGAGTTCAGGATCGTCGACGAGACATGCTATCGGTGACCACGGCAGTTGGCCAGAGATTCTTGGAGGATGTGCTTGAGCGGGACTATTCCGCCATACTTGATTTGCGTATTTTGGGCGATTTATTCACATGATTGATTTTGATGATTGAGTTTCATGATATTTGTCTTCATGGACCATGGTTTCACCTGCTGAGTATTTACGATTTTTGCACGGTTGTTGCACTTGATATCGTTTTCGTGCCTTGGTTCTCATGTTTGTGATTATATGGATTTCATACAGTTGAGCTGATTTGTGCGTATATACGCACACGATTTGGTTTTCGCACTCGGTATAGTTCATATATGTCTGCAGTGCAGTGTTGCGTATGTTGTGCATTTAGATGCCCTGGACTTCAATTTCGATGGTGATGTTCGATATTTGTTTTGTGCACCTTGTGCACCTGATT
The DNA here is from genome assembly GCA_030015575.1 of Agapanthus africanus. Lineage (NCBI taxonomy): Eukaryota > Viridiplantae > Streptophyta > Magnoliopsida > Asparagales > Amaryllidaceae > Agapanthus > Agapanthus africanus. The sequence continues at coordinate 245,710,646 of CM057343.1, read as the reverse complement.
TGATTTTGCGTATATTCGGCACTTGATATTGGATTTCATGATTTCGTGCACGATGGATGCACCTGATTTGGATTTTCGCGCATGTTGGGCGCATGTTTTGAAGTGTGATTTTGGTGCACACCAGATGCACTAAATCGAGATTTTTCGTGCATGTCAGATGCACCTGATTTTGCGGTCAGGCACACATGTTGCCTACGACAGATGTTTCGTGCACACCCGATGCACTTAGATGTTGTTTCTGTGCATATGTATGGCACATATTTGGATTTTGATTTCCGTGCGCACCAGACGCACGTAGTATTCATACGCGTATTTTGAGATTGATTTTTCTTATAGAGCAGTACGTTTTTATGATATTGCTATGTGTTTTCGTACTGAGCAGGACTAGTCAGAGGACAGTACCTGAATATATTTTGCATGCATTGATAGTTATTGAAGGGATTTCCAAAAAAAAAGCGAGCTATAGTTTCAGCATTTACCTACGTGTTTGATATGACACGAAATGTTTAAAACAAGGAAACCCTTCTAAATTGTTTCCAAAACGGCGGAACGTACATTTCAAACAAAGGTATATATATATATATATATATAGTTATTTCTTATGATAGACGTCCGCCACTGTGCAGTGTTAAACGCGTTGCACAACGACTTAAAGAGATTTGGTATACATTTCCTTCAGATACTTACATATATAGATTCGATATTACATGTATAGTTTCGAGTTATATCATATTGCTTTTGCTTTGGATTTGACATTGATGTCTTCCCTATGACTCCGATGATTGCGGGATGCTTGACGGAGTTTTGATTTGAGTTATATGCTCATTTTTCATGCGCATGCGCTGCGCTATGATTTGTTTTATGTATTTACAATTTCGGAGCCCCGATGACTTGATGGTTTTGGTTTAGATGTTTTTAGTATTTGGGGGGAGTTTTACTTTAAATTCGGGGACCGAATTTTTTTAAGGGGGGAAGATTGTAGCGTTTTGAAAATCGTTACGGTGAAATTTCGGAAAATCGGTAAAATAAGAGGGTTTTCTGTAAAAAGTCAAAATGCAAATATCTTATTATAAAAATTAAATATACATATTTTAGCTATGTAATGGCTAGTATTTGGTGTTTATTGAGCCACTGGTGAAATTTCAAATTTTCTGAAAAAAATTTATTTTATTATTATTTTAAGTCGTCACTAATACATTTAATTAGGGAAAATTACAAATTGAAATGAGTTGAAACAAATTTTGTCCATCATGACACATTAAATAAAATTTTATCATGTGGTTTTTGAAATGAAATCGTTTGCCAAAATGGTTTAGAAAATATCGAAGAAAAAGGCTTTTTTCGGTGAAATTAGTGTTAATGGAAGTGGGGTACAACATTTATCTTTTTTTCTCACCCAAACAAAACCCACACCCCCTCCCCTATAGCTCTGGCCGGCCCCTTTACAGCACACCATTCTTGGGCCTCTCATCTCACAAAAAAAAAACAAAGAAAAGAGAACAAAAGAATGAAAGAAATTGGGCAAAAGGAGTTTGGGCTTTGACTTTTGGGTATTGCCTTGACTTTTTCCCCACCTCCCTCTCTCTCCCCCCTCCCCATTCAGCCGACCCTCTCTCTCTCCTTCCCACAACAGCAGCCCCTCTCTCTTTTCCTCTCATTTCTCATCAAAATTTCATCACAAAATGCCCAAAAATCAACACAAAAATCCCACAAAATAAAAATCCAATCCCTACCCATTTTCCCTTATCTCTTTTAGCATGGATCTTGATGCAAAGATTTCAATTTGGAGGCCATGTTCTATGTATGTTCCATTGTTCTTGAGGTATAATAAATCTTGGCTTTTTGTTAAATTGTTTGATTATTTCTTCAATTAAGTTAATGAGTGGTTTAAATTAAGTTTTGAATTGCTAGTTAGAATTTCAAAGTTAGGGTTTGGAAATTCTACAATTGGGTTTTTAAAATCAAGTGAGGGTTTTTAACATTGTTTATGATTGTATAGTGTAGTTATCATGCTAAGTCATGCAAAGTGTAATCTAAGTGCCAAATTTGCTAATTTCTACATCTAAATTATCATAATTAAGCTAATTGCAAACTAGTTTTTTTTAGATCTATTATAATTAGTGAGTTTAAAATTTAGTTTGGGTTTGGGTGACTTAATTAAGTTATTTAGTGGGCATTTTAGCCACTAGAATTGTTAAAATAGTTAAAATTGAATAAAACACCAAGTTTTGAGCTAAAATGGAAAATTGTGCTAATTTTGTTAACTAGGTTTTGTAAATATATATATTTTGATGAGAATAAATTATTGTAATGGTTTATATGACTTGGTTATGATATTGAGTGGATATTGCGGCTGCTAGATTTGTTTAAACGTCGATTTTTGTATTAAAACGGTAAATTTTTGCATGCTAGATTTTCGGAAAAATGGCTTTTAAAGTGAGTTTGAGTTTTTTGTGAATTTTAACCTATTTTATATTATAATTAGTGCATGTGATTGTGCAAATGAGTGTGTTTGGGTTTTCTCGATGGTTTGGCGTTTGTACGCCGACATCGAGGGTTTTGGGGTTGATTTATAAAGGCAACCATAGGTTTTGATATATGTGGGATTCGTGAGTCATTTTGGTCGTGAGTCGGATTTTAATGCAATACGGTGCATTATGATATGTAGGTACCCCATGCGGACTTCGAGACGACAAGCAAGCGCGTGGTGACGTCGGCACCGGCGAGCGAGGACCAGGTGAGTAGATTTATATCTGCGGGGAGAAGTCGGGTGGATAGCGTATAGCACCCCCGTAGTTCGTGGTGATGTATACGAATACATATACACACATATATTTTGATTACATATATTATGTTGATATGAGACTTGATGATAAAGGTAGATTATAGGTGTTCATGGATTAGTTTAGTGTTAGTTGCGAAAGCCTAGAGTAGTTGTTACACCCACCCACACACGCACACACATGCATACATCTATGTTATTACCTGTGCGTATATGGGGAGAGGTGGTTATGTATTCACCTGGGTATGGGACTAGGTGTTCACATACTGGATTTGCGGATAATACTTGGGTTTGAGATGAGTCGATGAGATTTGAGTTGAGGCCGTGAGATCGGTGATATGGCAGGATTCGTACTTAAGATACGTCCTGATATTATAGCGGATCTTTGGATGACAATGCCATGTGAATAGTGATATTAGTAGTGTACTAGACGTTGGTCAGTACCCGAGATGATGATCTTGATAAAGAGGATACCAGATGAACAGTGTGATGAGTATGATATTGACCCGTACCCAGATTTGGGGATGCCGTACGACGGATTTACGTACGAGCTATATCTCGATGATTGATCCGCACTCTTAACTTGGGATGTCTGATTATAGATATGGTATCGGATATGATATTATTGAGGCGGGATCACCGACTAATATATATACAGGTATGTATATGGATCGACTCAGAAGTTAGACGGTTTCCTTACCTATAGTCCAGCTTGTTAGCTTAGCCCTTTAGTTTAGTTTAGTTATTAGATTAGATTCGATTCTTACCTATTTTAAAAACTAACGAATCGTGGGTATTTTAAAAGACAGCCCAAGGGGATCCTACGGATATTTCAAAAGACGTATCTTTTCATAAAAACACCGTAGCCCCTATTTTCAAAACCACATGATTCGTGTTATTTCAAAAGGCACCATTTGTAGGACTTATATTAGATTAATGCAGATTAGTTATAGTTGCGTCTAGTATTCAGCTCCCGCTCACTTTTGTTGTTCGCTCCGCATCACATGCTTATATTATGCTTCATATTCTACTGTTGATATCTTGTGGTTAGGACACTAGCACCATTACCGATGATGCGTATGTACCACGTACACTTACTTGCCGGCTCACACACATCTTCATCGGTAATTGCCATGTCACGAACACTTTAGAAATACTATTTCATTGACATAGGTTGTTAGCTAATAGTTTAGACATTGTAGTTATTGCCTGCTACTTCATGCATGTTATTATTCACTGTTGTGCCGCATTCATGGATTTTCATGCCTATATTCACTGTTTACATGCTATTGATGATTTGGATTCGGATTTCATGAGATTTCTTGGTTTTGGAGGAAAAACGCAAAAACATAAATAAACCTTTTGTCTCTCTTTTTAAATAAAAAGTGCGGTTTTCCCATGATGTATGAGTCGTCCACCATGAGTTTGCTGATGGATTTCGAGACCCGATTCGAGGAGACGGATGAACCGTTTGGGGTACATGGTGGGCCCGGTAAGGTACCCCGGGGCAAGAAGCGCGTGATGATGACGATGTGAGCCTGGCAGGGGAGACTACCTACCGGTGATATTACCCGACACGTCGGATATCCGGAGGATACCGTCGTGGTCTTGAGATGGATGGTAGGGGCCGGTCTGGACTGACGGCGCCCTTGATATTGAGATTGAGACATTGAGATTTTGAGATATTGAGGTACTGCGATTTGATGATACAGGCCAGTCCGGATAGCCGGAGCCTGAGGTTTTGAGACATTGAGATTTATGTTTTGTGTCGATGCTAGACACTGTTGATGCTGAGTTCATTTATGATACCTCATTTTAAAAATATAAAGGAAATCTCACTAATTTATGAAAACTGTTTCTTCATTTACATGTATTCTGTTAAAATGCATTCATACCTCATTCATATGATATATGGCTACCTGAGGCACTGACACGGGCACATGAGATCACACTCGGGTTAGATATTACCCTAGCCATTGTTATAGGCTGCATGTTATACATATATTTGAGGATATATATTATGATCATTGACCTAGGTTGCGTTATTTATGCGATTTCTGTGCGTAGATATTTTTCTACTCACGAGTTGGCAACTCACCCCCGTTGTGCCCCAGTTTCTTACAGGTTTGTCGTACAGGTTTCATTACGGCTTGCGGGCATAGTTTCCTTCGGGTGATTTGCTAGTAGGTGGGTTTACTTATATCGTACCCCCATTATATATCTTGTATATTATTATTCTGTTGTATCTAGAAGTTCCATCAACCAAACATGTATTTATTTGAGATAGAGACCAGTGATGTTTATTCTTTCGACCTTAGAGTCGCGCGTTATATTTCTGTGGTTTTCTTGTGGTTTTGAGTTTCCTTTTGAGTTTTGATCCTCGCCGTTGGCGTTGTATATTTTATTGCTTGTGTGGTTGTGACCGTCGATTGACGAAGAGCTAGCTCCCGCTTGGGGATGCCTTTTTATTAATTTCGTATACTATTCATGTTGTATCCCGTTTGGGGGCCAGTATTTACAAAGGAGACTCTGCCGAAATTTTCAGGAATTTTTTGATGTTTTTAGAAACCCGCATAATTCGGCTTATGCTATTAAAACTACTTATTTAAATTGGTTTTCCTTCACTTTACCACTTTTCTTGGTTTACATTTCTGGGTTTTCGGCTTACTTGGATTACGTACGCCTCGAGACATTTCGTAGTTTAAGTGCTGGTCATGTTCCGTACTTTCGGGACGTGACATTGTTCTTCCAGATGGTAGAAAGTCAACCCTCGTCATAGCCTGGGTCAACCCACAAACAGCCATTACAGAAACGTGCCTTGAGTTGTCCAGTGTCTGGATTTAATCATAAGCCGGACAACTCCCCGTACCTTAATATCGTTAAGATAGGAACTGTTCTATATCCAATATAGGACCAGAGGCACTGATTTAATTGAACCAGATTCAAATCATGCAGCTGTCTCCAGTGCATGTCAACTAAATGGAAGGAGGCCGATCAGCGTTACTCAACTTAGGAATGCTTCCAATTATGAGTAACCTGAAAGAGAAGCAAGTTCTCTTAATCACTACTATCAACTGAATACCATACACAAGTATCTACATCTTCGATCACTTTGAAGAATCCCGATACTTGCTACACCTGGTTCTCTACTCTATTCAAATACCTATAACTTCTCAAGTTCGGACCTTGTGTTTCTACGAAACACCTGTCTAAAAACTAGAGAAGTTATAAGTAAACCGAATATAGTACGAGAACCAACCCCTCTGTCCTAATGGATACTGGACAACATACAATACTCTGTATAAGTCCCTTGAGTCTGATAACTCATTCACTGTGTGTCGTAGGATGAAAACTGTACTTATGGTTAAGAAGAATTACACCACTGTTTAATGCTCCTTACCTAACCATCCACTGATATAGGTAAATGTCATAGACATAATTTCAAAAAGGTATATCTCACTCTATGAAAATAGACGTACAGATATATCAATTTGAAATTGGTGCACAACAGCGGATATTCAAAACCAAATATTTGCCGACCGGCAAACAACCCAGGTGACTTCCTCAAATATCACCGATTACAACGAATCCCGATATAATGAGGATGATCACCTAATTCCCACTAACCTACTCCCACTCATCATCTGTAAAACCATGCAGATGTGAGAATCATACCTGGTAAATACATACCCAGGAGTAAGGACTAATTGGGAAATCAGTTTTCCTTTAACAGTACACAGTGACACTGAAACATTGAAATGTTTCTATGGGGTATCCCGGTATTCCTAGTAATGCCTCTTCCAGATTCACGACTGTAACCGTATAATTCTTTGCCACCTCTCCAAATCCCTTTATATGTCTTTAGTCATTACCTTCTGCACACCCCTTAGGCCAAATGGTTTTCTTCCTTCCCTACCGTTCGGCACCAGCCTATGGTTTGGAAGAAGACTATCCAATAAGCATAATGGGTGTCCTGACCTAATCCTAGGAGCACTCGCAATGCTAGAGAAGGTGAAGATAAAAGACAACCGAATAAACCTTATTCCTATTTCTCCTGAACCAGAATCCATCCCCGAACTTGAACAAGTTCCTTTCGAGTTCGTATATAACCATACGATGGAGTATCCAATAAACTGTGGATCTTCGTAGTGATACGGAGTGTCCTGGAGAAATACAAAGGTGAAGTGGGAGTAGTAATGAAATACCTGGTTTGGTCATGAATATCAGTTGCAATTTACTTTGCCCTCTTACTAATCCCTTTCTTTGTCTTTTCTTAATACCTTCTGCACACCATCGTTATGCTAATTGGTTTTCTTCATTCCCCACCGTTCGGCACCAGCCTAAGGTTTGGAAGAAGACTATCCAATTTGCGTAATAGGTGTACTATCCCCTAATCTAAGGGGTACTCGCAACCTCAGAGAAGGTAGAAGGAAAAGACAACTGAATAGTCCTATCCGTTTCCTCCAGAACCTGAAACCATCCTCGAATAAATTCTTTCGAGTTCGTATCTAACCATACGATGGTTTTGTCCAATGGAAGTGGACGTTCGTAGTAATACGGGGTGTCTTGGAGAAAAGGGTAAAAGTAGGAGTGGCAATGAGGTTCGCAACTCTGACAATCCAAAAGCCAATGTTTAAGAATGTTCGGTTAATTTTCGTCACTGAGTCATAGTCTTACGGTCGGGTCAATGGTCGCTGCCAGAGAGAGAGAAAAGAAACACTCAGCGTGCACTCTAACCTAGATCAGAATGGTTACCAATTTATCTAATTTGGAAACCTCCCACTGTCATATCAAATTCTCCTCCAAACCTGAAAGAAGAATTAGTCGGGGTCACCCGAGGAGTAAACTAACTCATTAGTGGGAATCGGGATCCAACTCTCATCGCATGACAATGTGACGGAATCCGCTCACGTTATCACACTCCAGAAGGTATGCGCATATCTGGCAAGTTTCAGTTTCTTTAGAAACTCCCGATGTGATTTTTACCCCATGCTCTTATGACCTTGACTTTGGCCAACATATCATAAGTCACATGTCTAGTTCTACCCATCATTCTCCAGGTTAATTTGAGCACACCCGTACATACCCTTGACTTTGGCCAAAATAGTAGTACGACTGCCCTAAACCAACGCATCTATCTATGCTGCATATGAATACCCCAATAGCTACCAATCACTGTGCCTTGACTTTGGCCAACATACACAGCTTGAATACTATTGACCACCCATATGAAACGACCGAGGGCTACGAATGGTTTCTGGTGAAAACCTTTAACGTAATGAACTTGATATCGTTGAAGGAACGGATAGCTTTTTAGAAAATATAGTGACGAAAACCTTTGCTAAAGAGGTCACTCCCGGTGAAGGGATCTCGGCTCTTTCCCCGTAGAATGAGGTGCAGGATATTCCAACTGAATACCACGGTGCAAAGCAAAAGTAATCGGCTATAGTGAAGTCCTTGCCCTGACGCAAACTTTTTGTCCAAGGGGTCACTCCCGGTGAAGGGATCTCGGCCCTTGCCTCGTCGACTGAGGAGCTGGATATTCCAACTGAATACCACGATGCTAAACAAAAGAGAACGTCCTTGCAATAACAGCTTTTTGAAAAGTGTTCCAACAACATCAGATTAGGTTTGTTTTCAACTTGCATTGATCCGAATCAACGCGGTCCCATCAATTGATCACACCACAAAGAATGAAAATATACTGATATACGTATATGCCATCCGCATTCGCCACTGGGTCCCGTCATTACCCGTTAGGTTAGCTAACTAACGACAGAGCGGGGACTGGACTAGCGCGGATGCAAAACATATACAACATCTACTAATATATATATACCAATATATAATATTTCGCTCAAGGCGTGATAAAATGCAACATCACAGAAATGTACAGCATCACAGAATAATACAGATATCTGGGATCCCCGGGTTTCACAGAGCCACTACTGAAACCCGACGTTCCCCTGGTCGTGTGGATAGCCTGTGCAATGAAATCCTAGACCCCTACGGGCGCGGCAAGTTACCCGCCAAAACCTGAAGCGAGGCAGCCCCCTTCAGCAACGTGAATGGACCACCCAGCACTTCACGGAATCCGGTAACTTGGGCACCCCTCCTGAGTCAACCTGTACCCCCTACGAGTGCGGCGAATAGCCCGCCAATTCTAGAGTAAAGCCCCCTCCGTCTCAATGCCATGAGATGCGGGCTTGTTGCCCTCTAGAACCCGGCTACCCGTGCACCCCTCCGCGGGGCAATCCTAGTACAGAAAGTAAAATATACATATAACGGGTACATCGACCGCAACCTGGTCGTGCCCCAAAATAATAATACAAACAGGCAGTGACGGCAGTCCACATGTCGGACGCTCGCCCCGCAATATCAAATGTACATAATACAACAAAAACTGTACTAGCATTGCATCCAGGCTATCCCCCACGACCAATCCGCAACATCACAGCAAAATCACAGAACATCAACGTGAATGTCACGTTCGCAAATCCTTCTAACCGGGCAATAGCAGTTAGACGGGATTTACTGATCAAGTGACATTCACGGTCACAGATATAATGTAAATACTGTGAACTAATGTATTTAATATATCCGATCGATCAAATTTTACCAAGTGGGCCCCAAGCATTACTGTAGCAGTTAAAGAAATTCTGGGCCCAAAATAATATTCCAAAACTCCAATTTTCAAGTCAGGAGCTTTCTGAAAAATTTTGGTAGACTGAACAGTTCAAGTCGCGGCGGAACCGCGGCCCAAGCATGGGTTTGGCCGCGGTTCCGCGGTGGTTTAGACTGTTCACGAGCCCAAATTTTCACAGAACTCTTCAAATTCCCTACACATCATTCTGCAACATACTGAAAAAAATTTCGAGCCAGAAAAAAATCGACCGAAACTGATGCTAGGAAAAATACGGGTTTTGGAATTTTGTTCGATCGGAAACGTAAAACACATTAGACAAAGCTAGACAAGGTTAATGGCGAGGCTCTGATACCACTGTAAGTGCACGGCGGCGCCCCGGCCTCCATCCCGAGGCCAAATGCGGAAGCGATGGTTAACTTTTAATTTTTCAAACCGGCACCACCGCGCACTATATAGCCGGATCGTGCCATTAAACTAGTCCTAGCTAACTACAAGATGGCAAGAGAGATATACCGAGCGATCCGTGTCCTTCGGTCTTCTCGTCGTCGTCCCGATCTCCCGCGGAATGTCCGGTCTCCACCTCCTCGCCGGAAGGGCACCACGTCACCTGCTTCTTTTACGGGCTCCTACCTCTATACCGAGGCAAATCGGGCACGAAGCTGGAGAGTCGACGTGCCCAAGATTTGCTGTAGAATGGTGTAGTGCTATGTCTCAATTGGTGTTGTGGAATTTCCTTTGGTGGAGGAAATGATATGTGAACTTTTTCTAGATGAACTTGGGGATTTTTCTAACATGAAAAGAACAAAAATCCCCACTAGAAATTTTGGGACAGCGTTCTAATGAGCTTGGCCGGCCATGGCTTGGAATGGGAGAGGAGAGCATGAATGAGGGAGTGTAGGAAAAAAGATAGCCACAAGAATAATCTAAGTGAGAGGAATGGTCATCATGCAAGAAAATGATCACTCACCCAAAACTACACTCAACCAACCATCATGTCCCTCCATCATCACTCACAAAAGTCAAGCTATGATGACTAAAGAAAGTCAAGCAATGATGGTGCAAGTATCATGATACAATAATATGCAAAGACCCCCTTCCAACTTGCTTATTTGCACAAATGCAAATAAGCCCTCCTCTACCAATCTTCGGCCAATGAAGGATACAAAGAAATATGGCCGAAACGGAAAGAAAACTGGCAACTCCAGAAAACTGGTCCCGTAATAAATTACAGGAAAACCCCGATACTGTGTATACACACCCGCATCTGTATTCCGACCGAAATACAAATGCAATGAGACAAAATCTACACTGTACTATACTAGGATCCGGCTTAAACCAAATCCGGCTAGTATTATCCGTCCAATCCTGATCCGTGCAATACCGCACATATCTGATCGAACCCTGCCATATCTCCATACGGCCTCTACAGCGTTTCGCCCGAAAACTTGAGCAACTGAATGTGGGGAACTCTAAAGACTCGTCAACACCTTGGTTGTGGATTTAACCACTAGCACGTCAGAGGTGTAAGCCAATACGTAATGGGCTACCAGGTATTGACCAAAAGGGACGTCGATGAGCGAACTCATCCTGACACCATACTGAGCCTGTCAGTGATAATATCCGTACAGTCCGGTCCGTTCGTCTATGAGCATCGCATGGCGGGCCTAGGGGGTTGGTAAAGTCAGACCCCCAAAAGCGGTACAAGTCGTGTCGGAGTGTAGCCCAGAACACCTTGAGATACTACTGGAATACCAACCAGTAAATCTCCTGCCTCGGCCGAGGGCTTCATGTAATGGCTCTCCCAGAAACAGCGCGACCTCACCCCCAATACCGGGAGAGACGAACCCCTGAAGATCCGCTCACTGCCTCCATGTGGCTCGGGACTGTACCCAACTAAAACCTGTTTGCACGTCTCCTTTGAGCGTGGTAGGGTAGTAATCTAAGTACAGTGGGAACTCACACGAGACAAATGACGATCCCCAGGTCGATGAACTAACCTGTACACATGTCACCAGGGAACTGCTATCTGACGTCAGGTATAAGACCAACTAGCATGTTCCCGGTGAGTCCTGTCCGGTGTACTCATAACCCAATGAGCACCTGTATACATCTTAGGTGAACCAACTGACACCTGTGGCTTGTGAGACCGGCCACCGCCCCTCGTCGGGGTCTCGAATGCACACACTAGTCTACTCTGGAGTATCGATGCCCTGTCTCGAAACTCCCACGACTAGGGACCTTTTAAGGATGTGCTTATAGACCCCAGCTCCCACTTATATGATCGCCCTCATACTGCTGGTGGTCAAGCAAGAATCCTAGGGGCTCTATCAACGTGTAATAGCGACATGTCAGGTCACCTAAACCAGTACACGATGATAAAGAAAAACCAGATATCATACTATCATCTTGAGTAAGACTGTCCTCTTGGGATAGGTCCTCCCTCAATCATTGCAATGACGTGCCTGTGATCCAATAATTGACTCTGTGGGCACTATCTCCAACAAGTGTTACCAGTAGTTTCTCGATCCGTTATGAGCCTCATATCGACACGACTTATCGAGTTATTGGGGTCTGACGTTTACCACCCCTAGACGAGATATGCGACATATCAGACGAACATACCGGACTGTACGGTAGTGTTACTGGTTGGATTCACAGGAGTGTGAGCGGGCTTGCTTGTTGATCTTCTGATCGCTCAATACCCGAGTGGCCGTTACGTTTAGCAGACCGCTTGTGGCTTGTGGGTGTTTGATATGATCATCACCTGCTTCCGGCGTATTGACGAGTCTTTAGAGTCCCACACAGGGGTTTCCTGGCTCAAGCGAAACGAAATAGGAGTGCATATGAGATATGTACGGGACCGAGAATAATACCAGTATGTGTTACTGTATTCTATTCTCGCGATTTGTATCATCGATCGGTTATATGAGATATAGCCGGGTTACCGAATCAAGTGTTTATTCGATACATTGATACACTTGATATTAGTCGGTTATATGCGATATGACCGGATCGTTAAATCAAGTGTTGATTTAATGATTTAATGTATAATTGTATATTTGATATATTACTTTACATTAACTAGTATTGGTTCACTTAAGATTGATTTTCTCACTTGAATGTGCACATTGTTTATATGTGATATATGCAGGTGTACATGTTTGTATCATGCTTGATGATACAAACAAGTTGTGTGTATGAGATTTGAACCATATCAAGGTTAGATTAGGGTTTACTATTTTCCTAAACAAATAACAAAAGAGTGTGACTTTGGTCAAAGTTATCAAGCTTTATGAAGCTTGATAAACATTGACAAAGTCAACTCTCTTTGTCATTTGTTCAAGATATTAGCTAACTCAACCCTTAACCTTATGCTATGGTTAATTCTCTACATGAGTTAAGCATGAGGGCTTAACTCAACCATGGTGCCATGATTAAAAGTATAAGTGTTCATATTATTCTTTTAATGAAAATGATTCTTTTCTTCTTCTTCATCTTCATCAAGCTCACAAAAGCTTGAGAGCTCTAATGGTGCCATGGTAAAAAGAGTGAGAAATCCAATTCTAAAGTGAACCCACTTCCTATTTCTTCATCCTCTACCACTTTCCAGTAGTATAGGTGTTCTCTTCACAATGTTTTCGACCAAGTGAAGGAATAGCTTGAGTTTGAGTCTCCCCGACGAAAATCATCTTTGGCCTCGAAGTCAATGACCTAGCCCGATCATTTCTCCGACGAAACCATTTCTAGAGTCCGGGATCCGATGATCGCAGCGGAGGGACGTCAACACGGAGCTAAAGAAGTGGTGGACCGGATCTACAAAGGTTGTAATCCTTTTCACTTATTAGCAAAATTGTTTGCTTGCTTGCTTTTCGCCTTTACTTCTAGTTAACGATCTAGTTTAGGATTTCTCGGCACTGTAAAATTTTCGTTTGGCATGGTTGATGCCTTGTGGAACCTCTTGAGTGTGCCTAGTAACCCTACACAGTGGCTGTTGTTGTTTTGTGTAGTGTTGTGGCTGTTGTTGTCGTGGTATATGATGGTGTGGAGGCTACTCTTGCTGCTGTTGCAGCAGAGTTTTGGGCTGATATTGTTGCAGCTGCTACTGCTGAAGCTGTTTTGGGTGTTGTTTGTGGTGGAGTGTGAGGTTATGAAGCCGTTGTTGATGCAATTGGGGTTGTGTTGCTGTTCCAGCAGCAGCTACTGCTATTGATGATGTTGTGGTGGCTTTGGTGAAGTGTGAGAGTGATGTTGTAGTGTTTGATGAGGGTGTGGGTTATAGTATATGATGTTGCTGATGTTTGATACGGGCTTATGGTGTATATGGGGGCTGAAGTGTGCTGAGGGTAGGCTGATGTTTTACATCAGCTGCTGTTGCAGCTCATGATGGTGCTGTTGTAATGGTTTTTGAGTGTGAGAGTGAGTGATGTGAGGAAAGATGTGATAAATAATAGGGAGTGGTATGGGTGAGAGGGGGGTGAAAGAACACAAGGGATTATGGAATGAGATGGATCATGGCACACCCTAACCACCTCTCTCTCTCTCTTAATGTTGCTTGCTCAAGCCATCAAGGCTCTCCCTCTCTCACCTACCTACAAGTCAACCCCTACCCTAATCAAATTTAAATAAAACCACACCCTTAATTAAACCTAATCCACATAGCCAAATGGTTCAATCTATCATGCTCATTTAAACATGGTTCAACCCTAGGCCACCATGAGTCCATAACATGAGACAAGTGTGGAAAATGTTATGTGCACATTTTTGCACAAAAAGCCAAAAATCCAATTGGCGATTTTTAATCGCGATTAACACTAAAATAGCATATACTTAACCATAAAAACTCATAAATGGCATATTTCCACAAAATAACCTATTTTAGAATTTCCAAAATAATTCAACATTTATCGGTAATTAATTATACCGACTATTAAAATATTCATTAAAAATTAATATTAAATTATGAAAATTCCCAAAAATAATATTTTATTTTTTTGAAATGTTACAGTCTTCCCCCCTTAAAGGAATTCGGTCCCCGAATTTAAATTTAAACCTCCAAATTCTAAAACATTTCAATAAAATGTCCAAGTCAACGGGGCTCCGAAATCATCAATACATAAAAGGCATCATAGTGCAATACATGCGCATGAGTAACGAGCAGATAACTCGAAATCAAAACTCCGTCAAGCATCCCGTAATCATCGGAGTCATGTGAAAACACAAATGCCAAATCCAAAAAAAAACCGATATGCTATAATTCAGAACTATACATGTAAATATCAAATCCGTACATGTAAATATCTGAAGGAAATGTATGCCAAATCTTTAAAGTCGATGTGCAATGCGCATAACAATGCACAGTGGCGGACGTCTCTACAAGAAAATAGCCATATACGTATTTATCTTTTGTTTAATATGTACGTTCCGCCGTTTGAAAGCTGTTTAGATGGGTTTTTCCTTGTTTTAAACGTTTCGTGTTATATCGGACACGTATGTAAATAATGAGACTATAGCTCGCTTTTGGAAATCCCTTTGAAATCTATCAGGGCATGCAAAATATATCCAGGCACTGCCCTCTGACTAGTCCTGCTCAGTACGAAAACAATGATGAAACCTCACAAAACGTACCGCTCCATAAGAAATCAATTCCAAAATGTGCATACGACTACTGTAGGGTTCCTAGGCACACTATAGAGGTCTCACAAGGCATCAACCATGCCAATTTAAAATTTTACGGGTGCCGAGAAACCCTAATACGGATCGTAGACTAGATGTTTAGGCGAAAAAGGAAACTAGTTAACACTTTAACTAAAGATTAGAAGCTACAACCTTTGTAGATCCGGTTATCCACTTCCTTAGCTCTATGTAGACGTCCTCTCGCTGTCCTAGTCGGATCTTGGACTCTCGCATCGGCTTCATCGAAGAAACGAGCAGAATAGGTCGGCGGCTTCGTGCCGAAGATGATCTACGTCGAGGTTGCACAAGTTCAAGCTCCAACTTTACCAAGTTGTGAAACTTGTGAAGAAAACACCCAAAACAACTTGGCAAGAGGTAGAGGGTGAAGAAATAGGAGGTGGGTTCACTTTAGAATTGGATTTCACTCACTTTTGCTCAAGTTGCCATTGTTGAAGACAAGGTTTTTCTTGAAGAAGAAGAAGGAGAGCAAGAAAGAATATGATAAGTTTCTTATTTAAAAATGAAACTAATATGAATACTTATCATATCTTGATCATGGTCAAGTGTAGAGATTAAACTAAGGTTAGTTGGAATGGTTAGGGTTAAGGATGAGATAAGGATGGTGGACTTTGTCAAAGCTTCAAGAAGCTTCAACATAGAAACAAAATAAGCCACCATTCTTAATAATATCCAAAAAGAATAAATAAATAAATAACTAAGTAAATAATCAAAACCCTAACCATCCATATAACCATGGTTTAATCTTTACACAAACCCTAGTGAGCAAGTATCATCAAACATGATACAAACAAGTGCACAAAAAATATATCACATATACAATGTGCATCAAGTGAGAAAATCCTTTTAAAATAAACCAATACTAGTTAATGCAAAGCAATATAACAAATATATAATTATACATTAAATCATTAAATCAACACTTGATTTAACGATCCGGTCATATCGCATATAACCGACTAGTATCCAATGTATCGGCTTATCGAATCAATCCTTGATTCGATATCTAGGTTATATCGCATATAACCAATCGATACATCTATCGCGAGAATTCAACACGGTATCACATACT
The DNA here is from genome assembly GCA_030015575.1 of Agapanthus africanus. Lineage (NCBI taxonomy): Eukaryota > Viridiplantae > Streptophyta > Magnoliopsida > Asparagales > Amaryllidaceae > Agapanthus > Agapanthus africanus. The sequence continues at coordinate 245,694,455 of CM057343.1, read as the reverse complement.
CGCATTATTCTCGGTCTCGCACATATCTCATATGCGCTCCTATTTCGTTTCGCTTGAGCCAGGAAACCTCTATGTAGGACTCTAAAGACTTGTCAATACGCCGGTAGCAGACGATGATCATATCAAGCATCCACAAGCCGCAAGCGGTCTGCCAAACGTAACGGCCAACCGGGTATTGAGCAATCAGAAGATCGACGAGCTAGCCCGCTCACACTCCTGTGAATCCAACCAGTAACACTTACCGTACAGTCTGGTCTGTTCATCTGATACGTCGCATATCAAGTCTAGGGGTGGTAAACGTCAGACCCCAATAACCGATAAGTCGTGCCGATGTGAGGCTCATAACGGGTCGAGAAACTACTGGTAACACTTACCAGCAAATCTCTGATCAGCCCTGGCCAGGGACTTCCCTGTTACGGCCAATCGAGCACAGCGCAACATCAACTCTCAATACCGGGAGAGACGAAACCCCTCCTATCGCTCATTGCCTCCATGTGACTCCGGACTGTACCCAAAGACTACCGTTTTGCACGCCCTCATGGACGTGGTAAGGTGGAGATCAAAGCACAGTGGGAATCACACAAGACTCTATGACGATCTCGGGTCTACAGACTAACCTGCACAAGTGTCACCTGAGAACTGCCATCTGACGTGAGGTATAATACCATCTGGGAGTTCTCGGCGAGTCCGTCCAGTGTACCCAGTCTCCACTGAGCACCCGTATACCATCTCTGATGTCAAACACCAATGGATATGGGATCATCCATCGCCCATCTCATGGGTCGAGAAGCGTATACGCTAGTCTACTCTGGTATATCGATGCCCTGTCTCGATACACCCATGATTAGGGACCTTGAAGGATGTACTTATGGACTACCATGTCCCCACTAGTATGATCTGCATCATAGTCCAGGTAGTCAAGTACACATCCTAAGGGCTTTATCAACATGTAACTATAAGACAGTTTAAAGAGACAAGTGTACATGTTAAGATAAAGAGTAACCAGATAGCATACTATCATATCGAGCAAGAAAGTCATCTCTATATATGTCCAAGCATCCAATATAATATACATCATCTGTACAATACTGGCCTCTAGGGCATACATACAACTAACAATCTCCCACTTGCACTAGGGCCAGCTGCTGTAGTATCGCATACCGAGCATCCCGAAGAGTCACTCAAACTGTATCTGGGGAATGGCCTTTGTGAGTGGATCCGCCGTGTTGTTCTTCGTGTCAACCCTCCTGACCTCGATCTCCCGGCGATCAACTATCTCCCGGATCAGGTGATACCGCCTCAGAATATGCCTGGATCGCTGATGGGACCTGGGTTCCTTGGCCAAAGCCACCGCTCCATTGTTATCGCAATACAAAGGTATTGGATGCTCAATGGATGGAACCACTCCAAGTTCAGTAATGAACTTCTTGATCCAGACAGCCTCTTTGGCAGCATCGTTGGCAGCGATGTATTCAGCCTCCATCGTCGAGTCTGCCACGGTTTCCTGCTTGGAACTCTTCCAGCTAACCGCCCCTCCGTAAAGGGTAAAGACAAAGCCCGACTTTGACTTAGAGTCGTCCTTATCACTCTGGAAGCTCGAATCGGTAAAGGACTCCACTTGGAGTTCTCCGTTACCATACACCAAGAGCATCTCTTTAGTCCTTCGTAAGTACTTGAGAATGCTCTTCACAGCTGTCCAGTGACTCTCTCCAGGATCAGCTTGATACCTGCTCACTACACTTAGTGAGTATGCAACATCGGGTCTGGTACATAGCATCGCGTACATGATAGAGCCTACTGCCGAAGCATAGGGTATCCCTTGCATGCGAGCTCTCTCCAAATCAGTCTTGGGAGACATCTGTTTGGAGAGAGTGACTCCAGAGATCGTGGGCAAGTTCCCACGCTTGGATTCTTCCATACTAAACCTCTTTAGTATGGTGTCAATGTACCTGGATTGGGACAATCCCAGTATCCGTTTGGATCTATCTCTATAGATCCTGATCCCCAATATGCAGGAGGCATCACCAAGATCTTTCATTGAGAATCTTTGTGATAAGAAGAGCTTGACCGATTGCAGCATAGGAATATCATTTCCTATCAAGAGTATGTCGTCCACGTACAATACGAGGAAGACAATCTTACTCTCTGCCACCTTCTTGTAGATACAAGGTTCATCTGGATTTTTGATGAAATCAAACTCTTTGATAACGACATCAAAGCAGATGTTCCAACTCCGCGATGCTTGCTTTAATCCATAAATGGATTTAAGCAGCTTGCACACCTTCCCGCTGCTCCCACTGTCTACGAAGCCCTCTGGCTGAGTCATGTACACGCACTCTTCTAAATCACCATTTAGAAAGGCGGTCTTAACATCCATTTGCCAGATTTCGTAATCATGATATGCGGCGATGGCAAGCATGATCCGGATAGATTTGAGCATAGCCACTGGAGAAAAGGTTTCGTCGTAGTCCACACCTGGTCTTTGACGAAAACCCTTTGCAACAAGTCTAGCTTTGAAAGTCTCCACTTTCCCATCTACACCAAGTTTCTTCTTAAAGATCCACTTGCTCCCAATGGGTTTTACCCCTTCAGGAGCAATTTCCAAAGTCCATACTTTGTTGGTGTACATGGATTCCATCTCGGACCGTATAGCATCCAGCCATTTCACTGAGTCCCCACTCGTGATGGCCTGCTCGAAGCTAGTTAGGTCATCATCCTCCATGATGCAATCCTCACTGCCACCATCAATGAGAAAACCATAGTATCTCTCAGGTGGACGAGAAACCCTACTAGATCGGCGGAGAGGCTGGGGTACGTCGGGCACCACTGAATCCTCTGGTTCTACTAAATCGTTAGTTGCAGTTTGTGGTGCTGGAACTTCTTCCAGCTCTACCTCTTTGCCATTAATTTCTTTTGCAAGAAATTCCCTTTCCAAAAAGGTGGCATGTTGAGCAACAAACACTCTTTGTTCCTCAGCTTGGTAGAAAAAATATCCTTGAGAATTCTTAGGATATCCCACAAACTTGCAAAGGACCGACCGTGCCTCGAGTTTGTCCGGATTTTGCTTTTTGACATAGGCCGGACAACCCCATATCTTAATACGTTTAAAATATGGTCTCTTCCCACTCCATATCTCATATGGTGTGGTAGGTACAGATTTAGACGGAACCAGATTCAATAGGTATATGGCTGTCTCAAGCGCATACCCCTAAAAGGAAATAGGTAACTCAGCATTACTCATCATTGAACGCACCATATCTAATAGGGTGTGATTCCTTCATTCCGATACACCGTTGTGCTGTGGTGTATAAGGAGGAGTAAGCTGAGAGAGAATCCCATTCTCTTTTAGATAATCCAGAAATTCACTGCTTAAGTATTCACCTCCTCGATCAGATCGAAGAACCTTAATACTTTTGCCCGTTTGGTTCTCTACCTCGTGCTTATATTCTTTGAATTTCTCAAAAGCTTCAGACTTGTGTTTCAACAGGAACACATGCCCGTATCTAGAGAGATCGTCAGTGAATGTAATGAAGTAGGAAGAACCATTTCTGGCGTGTGTAGACATTGGACCGCATACATCACTATGCACCAGTCCCAAGAGTTCAGTAACTCTTTCTCCGTGTCCCGTAAACGGAGTTTTGGTCATTTTTCCTTTGAGACATGAATGGCAAGTGTCATAAGATGATAATTCGAATGAATTCAAATATCCATTCTTATGCAACTTAGCTAGTCGTGTCTCATTGATATGGCCAAGTCTACAGTGCCACAAGAAGGATTCGTTCATTTCTGAGCTTTTCCTCTTGTGTGTGTTTTGTATATTGAGGACTGTATTTTGATTTAGAATGAATATGCCATTATGTAGCGAGCCTGATGCAATCAACTTTTGATCCAGGAATATGTTCATAAAAATTATCCTTTACTACAAAATTATATCCTTCTTTACTCAATAAAGAAACTGATATAATGTTGCACATCATGTTTGGTATATAATAGCACTCATTCAGAATTATTGTATCACCACTTGGTAATACTAGGTGATATTCGCCAACTGCTTTGGCTGCAACATTTGCCCCATTCCCTACTTGAACGGAATGATCACCTTTTCCCAGTTCTCTACCTTTCCGTAGCCCATGTAACATCTTACATATGTGGGATCCTGATCCGGTATCCAATACCCAGGACGTAGGGTGAACTGAGAAACAGTTCTCAATGACAAACACACCCGAAGATGATGCATCAACATGCATGTTCTCCTTTTGGGCGGTGTGAGAATCCAGATATTCTCCTGTTTCCTGTTCATTCTTATAACTCTTATAAGATAGAACGGGTTCAACGTTCCCCTGCACAGTATAACATACGGGTTCGGTCAATACATCCATATTATTATCTTGATTAAGGCATGAAATGGTCGCTACCTGGAGAGAGAGAGAAGAAAACACTTTAGCGTACGCTCGTGCAAGATCAGATTGGTTATTATCTTATCTAATCAGGATGGCTCCCACTGCTTTTTATCAAATCTTTCTTCAAACCTTAAAAGGAAAGACTAGCCGGGATTAATTACACACTACAAGTTCGCCAATCTTTCAGCCAGGCCAGTGTCGGTACTTTGAGGGAGGTACCCCGTGCTTTCGCACGAACCTAATTAATGTAAACCTCGTTTTCCCAGAGGCGTAACCTCGTTAACACCTTTCTAGACACCTACTTGATCGGCTAATTGTAATGTGTAAAACTCTCCCAGGAGTAACTCTTACTCGCAGTGGGTATCGGGATCCAACTATCTCATAGAAGGTATGCAATCTCATTGCAAATTTCAACACTTGAAATTCCCGATAATGCTTTTGCCCCTAGCGATCTATGACCTTGACTAAGTCAACAAACCATAAATCGCAAGTCAAGTTCAACCCGTACATTTCCCGATTGAATTAAACCCACCCGTACGACCCTTGACTGAGTCAACAAGGCCGTGCGAATGCTCTAATCGAATCACATCTCATGTTGTTACAGATAAACATAATTTAGCTACCATACACTATGCCTTGACTAAGTCAACAAACATAGCACGAATACTAAATAATATCTATCTGAAATGACGGAGGGCTACGCGGGTTCTTTCAGAAAAAACCATGAGCGTAATGAACTTGATATCGTTGTAGAATCGAATGAAGTTTTGAAATGGAGTGATTTTGAGGCTTTTCTAGTTTTGCTAAAGGGGTCACTCCCGGTGAAGGGATCGTCGGCCCTTTCCTCGTCGAATGAGGTGCGGGATATATCATATATATCACTGTGCAAAGCAAAAACTCTTAAAAGCAATCAAAGCCAAACCGAATGTGTAGCATCTGCCAGTTACTGCTAAAGGAGTCACTCCCGGTGAAGGGATCTCGGTCCTTTCCTCATCGAATAAGGTGCAGGGTATATCATATATACCGCTATGCAAAGCAAGAACTGTAGCTACCTGTTTTGTTTAAAATTTGATTCTACAACATCTTAGGTTTCTTTTCTTTCATTAATCACATTAATGAAGTCCTATCATTTAAATACCTAAACATCACAAGTAAATACGACGTACACTTATGCCATCCGCATTCGCCTCGATGTCCCCTCGTGCACCGTTAGGTTAGGTAACTAACGACAGAGCAGGGCAGGGCTAGTACGGGTGCAAAACATAAGTAACGTCTATATAATATATCATATATACTATATAAAGTATCTATCACAGAACATCACATGATCACATCACAGATATCGCAGCAGAAGAAACATATGAAATATTGGATATACTAGGACGTCCGTGTTTTCAATACGAGCCAGTATAAAACACGGATTCCACGGTCGTGATGAATAGCCAATCCCACACCCCTAGACCCCTACGAGAGCGGCAAGCAACCCTGCCAATTCTAGGGTTAGGAGACCCGGACTCGACTCCTCGAGTTGGTCTCCCACTGAACCCCAGAACCCGGTTACTTGTGCTCCCCTCCTTGGGTCTATCCTAATGCGGAAAAGTAAATAATATACAAAAGGTGACAACTTCCGCTACCTGGAAGTGCCCCAAATAAAAAGAATATTACATACAAGTTTTTACATGAATGAAAATGAAAAACACTCATCTCACATAAAAACCCCCGGCTATTCAAACACGACGATCCAAAAATAACATATCCAGCAACACATAACATCACATGTCATCAACGTAAGTAAGTATGCATACCCCAATTGTCGTTGACGTATAGCAACGAAACCGGCGATATGAACATACTACACTTACGGTCACAGAAAAGAAAGTGTAAAACTACAACAATTGGAATCCGCAACTTCTTTAGACATCGCATGCCTAATCAAATGAAATACTTAGACATCACATGCCTAACAGTTATAAACCCCGCATTTTAGTCTCATTATCGAAAACTCTTTTCAATATCAAGTGAAACCAAATTGCTAGATTTATAACATTCATTCAGTTATCACATAACTGTTTGTGAATTCCAATTATTGTATCACATTCCAGATAAACAGAAAATGTTAAACTTTCCGATCGAACAGTCGAATACCCAAGTTTTCCCGATACAACTCAACACATGAAATAAGTCTAACAACATTCAATTCGTGCCTCAGTACCAACGGTCCAGCCGTAGAAGGGTCAAGCTAACGCCTCACATGGGGCACGCCGTACTGCCCCAAACCCGAAGGTTCAAAGGGCAGTTCAAGACGGTCACATAATCGAGTTAAGGTTTGTTGTCTTCTAGAGGGTCCATCGCGTTACTTGCACTACTTAGAACGTCGTTAAACTACGGAAAAATCCAACACTTGGAAATTTCCCGACAGGGGAAAAGTTGGGTATTTATATCCGGTCGAACTTTTTAACAAATTCAAAAATTATCCGGAAAAACACAAAGACGAAGTTTGATAATCCGGTCGAAACACCGAAGCTCTAAAACACCCCAGAAAATTCAACTCTTGAATAATTATTAAAAATACCCATAAAACTCAGATGCAGAAACTATGAATTACTGTGCAGAGGAGGATGGCTGACGTCATTCATTAGCTGCGGAACCGCCGCCTAAGCTGGCTTAGGCCGCGGTTCCGCCGCGCATTACACTGTTCATTGAATAAAAATTGCACCGTAATTCTTAGAATTCCCTGCTGAATTTTTTAAGCATTTTTAATATTGAAAAATCCCAGATTTTAGAAAAAGTCCAGAGAGCTCATGGGTTTTAGGGTTTCGGGTTCGTTCGGACTTCAAACTCCGTCTAGACTTCGCCTAAGGCTCTAGCTAGGCTCTGATACCACTGTAGGGTTTCTCGGCACCCATAATTTTTGAAAATGGCATGGTTGATGCCTGTTCTCAGGTGACACTTGTGCAGGTTAGTCTGTAGACCCGAGATCGTCATAGAGTCTTGTGTGATTCCCACTGTGCTTTGATCTCCACCTTACCACGTCCATGAGGGCGTGCAAAACGGTGGTCTTTGGGTACAGTCCCGAGTCACATGGAGGCAATGAGCGATAGGAGGGGTTTCGTCTCTCCCGGTATTGGGAGTTGATGTTGCGCTGTGCTCGATTGGCCGTAACAGGGAAGTCCCTGGCCAGGGCTGATCAGAGATTTGCTGGTAAGTGTTACCAACTACTACGTGCGTCTGGTGCGCATGGAAATCAAAATCCATACATGTGCCAAGCAGGTGTACAGAAACAACATCAAGGTGCAACGGTTGTGCACACAACATTGGTCATAGGCAACGTGCGTGCCTGACAGCAAAATCAGGTGCATCTGACATGCACGAAAAATCTCGATTTAGTGCATCTGGTGTGCACCAAATCTCATCTCATAACATGCGCCCAACATGCGCTAAAAATCCAAATCCGGTGCATCCATCATGCACGAAATCATGAAATCCAATATCAAGCGCCGAACACACGTAAAACCCAATCAGGTGCATAAAGTGCACAAAACAAATATCGAGCATCACCATCGAAATTGAAGTCCTGTGCAACTAAGTGTACAAAATGCGAATCACTGCACTGCAGCATATGTGAACCATACCGAGTGCAAAAACCAAATCGTGCCCGTATGTATGCACAAAATCAACTCAACAGTATGAAACCAATAAAATCATGAACACGAGAAATCAAGGCATGAAAACGACATCAAGTGCAGCAACTGTGAAAATCGTAAATCCTCAGTAAGTGCTACCATGGTGAAAGAAAACAATATCATGAAAATCAGTCATCAAGACTAAATCATGCAAACAGAACGCCCAAAATACCGAAATTCAAGATGACGGATACGTGATAATCGAATCACAAAATCCCAAATCGTAAATACCGTCGTCGGTATACCCTCCTCCAAAACCGGGAAGTGTCGGTTCATCCAATGCTAACAGCGCAAGATATCTACTGGTCTCTGGCTCACGGTCTGGCGCCCTCTGTCTCTGGGTCCTTATCTTCTCTGCGGATTACCTATTTCGCAATCAATCGGCTCATCGGCCCTGTCAGGTGTGCTAACGGGGACGATTCCGTTCTGGCCCTTCTCTGGTCATCTCTTGGTCAATCATCATGACCACTCGTAAAGCAGCATTTCACTGGCGTCGGCCTCTGGCTCTTTGAATGCACCTCACATCTGATCTTGGGTGTAAATATCATTGCAGCTGTGTCCTGGAAGGAATCCTGCTCAAGGTCTCTTGCGATCTCGCCTATGCCGATATGTACGGAGGCTGGTACTCTTATATAATCCTTTCTCGTTTTCTGGACATCTGCATGTGCCGTACACATTTCCTCGGAAACTGGCCGTATCCCAACGCCTCTGTAAGTATATCAGGTCTCTAGCCTCGACGAAAAGTAATGACAGCTTGTCAGCGTCTCGCACGAACCTCTTGTCCCGCTTGTCTTATCGCAATCTACCATGACGTCACGCCGTGCTATCTACACACTGTAACTGTTCTCGGCCACGGTCTATCCGAAGTCTCTCGCATGGACTCGAAATCGCTTACTCTGTAGCTTCATCATGTTGTAAAAGATGTCTGGCCGAACAGGTCCTCGGGAACGTGTCCCAACCATCGGAGGAATACTCAATACTGGTCCGTCTTTGATCAATTCACAATGCATCTGGGTGAGTTCCTTTATCCAAACCTGGTCAACTATCTCGTCGATGATGCAGAACTTTGGCCTGTTGGGTGTGCGCAATATGACCACTCCTGTGTCCAGGTCTTCTCGTACCTCGTTTTTGCCGAATTGCCCGGAAGTCATCGCCTTTTACTGAAGCAAACTCTTGTTCCGGAACGGTTGCATATCCCTCACGACTCCTTCTGGAAGGTATATCCAATTACAATGCCTCGGCATGCGTATCGCATCTCTGGTGTCAGCGGAGTGGAACATCATCTCATCTAGATCCGGTATGAACCTCTTACTCCACTTTCTTCTAATGTCGACTGCTTTGGACTCGTCTCGTCGTGGCTGCATGGACTGAGCTCCACGGCTATCCTCGCATCTAGAGTCTCCCAAGAATTGCATCTCACCACTTGGTATCCGAAATAAGTCAAACCATTCGATCGATTCGTCAAAACCTCATAATCCCCTAAGAGCTCAACATCTTGGGTACAGTATAATAGTGTCAAGTATAAACCACAACATTGGTGGTCCAGCTGTAGAAGGGCAAACCCAAGCCTCACTAATGGCGCCGCAGAACTGCCGCAAACCCTAAGGTTCAAAGGCTTTCACACGGTCATTAAGTCGAGTTAGGGTTTCATTCTTCTAGAGGGACCATAGAATTGCCTGCATATCTTTCCGAATACTTTAAACTTAGAATAATAGGTTTCCGACATTCGATCGTCTCTGTCGACTCTCAACGTCTCCGCGTGAAGTCGTCTCTAGCTGGAATCAATCTATCTGATAACCTCGCATCGGGGTAGCGAACGAATCACATGTCCTAGTCATTCATCCTTGGTGACTAGCAACCTTCTATCATCTCTTAGTACAACTTGTACTACAATAGCTCCAACATCTAGGGGATATCTCGTCGTTCGCAGCAATAACTGGCTCACTCATCTGCACGCTGAACCGTGCCTCAATCATCATGAATAAGCCACACATCAACGGTCATCAATGTCTGGCTGGCCTTTGTCAGTGGCTCAATCCTCTGGTGCTAATCTGCACGTCCGAGAAGTCTCATACAGCGATCCATCCAACGCTCGCGGCGCAAAAACATCATAAAAAGACACATCTCTGCAATCGTGTGTCGCCAGAATCGCGCCCTGGTCAATCCTCGTTCATGATGAGCTCATGCTGACCGCAACTCTAGCCGTAGCTCTACCTGCCCGTAATCGTGGCAGCAAAACCATAACTGGTACCGAAGAGGCTAGATCAGGAATGAATATGATATTGAACAAAGAAATGTACATCCTAAGGCTTCTTAAGTGGAGTGGTGTGTCGTAAATATGCCGCGAAACATACCCACGGTACGCCACTCTACTTTAGTCACCTACTCCATCAACCAAGGGTCATCCTACGCTCCGAAGGTGAAACCTATAGCTCTGATACCAACTTTGTCACGACCCGAAAGTACGGAACATGAACGGCACTTAGACTACGAACGCCTCGAGGCGTACGTACTCTAAGTAAGCCGAACCCAGAAATCCAAACCAAGAAAAGTAGTAGAGTGTAGGAAAAACCATATGTGAATCAACTAGTATGCAACATAATATACAACGCCTAAAGGTGAAGATCACAATAGAAAAGGAAACTCCAACAGCAAGAAACCCAGAGAAATGTAATACGCGACTCTAAGGTCGAAAGAATAAACATCACTGGTCTCTATCACAAATAAGTAAATGTTTGGTTGATGGAACTTCTAGATACAACTGAAATATAATATACAATATATAATAGTGGGTACGATACAAATAAACCCACCTACTAGCAAGTCACCTGAAAGAAACTGTGCCCGTAATGCCGTAATGAAATCCGTACGGCAACACCCGCAAGAAACTGGGGCACAACGGGGGTGAGTTGCCAACTCGTGAGTAGAAAAAGATCTACGAACAGAAAATCGCATGTATGACGCAATCCTAGGTCATACGATCATAATATATAATTCTCAAATATATATAACCAGCAACCTAGAACAATGGCTAGGATAAATATCTAACCCAAGTTTAATCCCAAGTGCCCGTGTTAGTGCCTCAGGTAGCAATGAATCATATGAATGATGTATAAATGCATGAAACAGAATGCATGTACTGAAGAAAACAGCTTTCATAAATTTGTGAGATTTTTGTATTTTTTAAAATGCGGTATCATATATGAAATCAGCATAAAACAGTGCCTAGCATCGGCACAAAACATAAATCTCAATATCTCGATATCTCTGTATCACTATCTCTGTACCTCAATATCTCAGAATCTTAATGTCTCAATCACAATATCTAGGGCGCCGTCAGTCCAGACCGGCCCCTACCATCCATCTCATGACCACGACGGTATCCTCCGGATATTCAACGTGTCGGGTAATATCACCAGTCGGTCGTGCTCCCCTGCACAGGCTCAACGCCATCTCCTGCGATCTTCTTGCCCCGGGGTACCGCACCGGGCCCACCATGTACTCGAAACGGTTCATCCGCCTCCTTGAATCGGGTCTCGAAATCCATCAGCAAAACTCATGGTGGACGACTCATACATCATGGGAAAACCGCATTTTTATTTAAAAAGAGAGAAAGCAGTTTATATATGTTTTGCGGTTTTCCTCCAAATCCAGAAAATATCATGGAAATCCGAATCATCAATAGCATGTAAACCATGAATATAAGCATGAGAATCCATGAATGCGGCATACAATAGATAACAATATGCATGAAATGACAAGTAATAACTACAATGTCAAGCTGGCATATAAGGCAAGTATACTAATGTCATGTCACTACTAGCTAACAAGTTAAATCAAGCAATAATATTCTCTAAGTGTACGTGACATGGCAATTACCGATGAAGATATGTGTGCGCCGGCAAATAAGTGTACGTGGTACATACACATCATTGGTAATGGTGCTGGTGTCCTAACAGCATGATATCAATAATGGAATATGAATCATAATAAGTATGCGATGCGGAGCAACAATAATAATATGCAGAAACTGAATACTAAACACAATGGTGGCTAAACTGCATCTAATGTCATAGGAGTCATACAGCTACACCAACTATAGGGCTGAGCTAATAGGCTAGCTGCAGGTAAGGGAAACCGCCTAACCTCTGAGTCGATACATACATACATACATACACACATACACACACACACACACACACACACAGTCGGTGATCCCGCCTCAATCATATCAATCCGATACCATATCTCAAAAATCATTTGTTCCCAAGTCGAGAGTGCGGATCAAATATCAAAATATAGCTCGTATGTAAATCTGTCGTACGGTATCCCAAATCTGGGTACGGGTCGATATCACAATCATTATATTACTCATCTAGTATTCTCTTCATCAGAGATCATAATCTGGGTACTGACCTATGTCTAGTACAATGCTAACATCATTACTATAAACATTATCTGACTACTGATCGACAGTCTCGTATGAATCGATATCATCAGCACATATCATCTCAAGGAGTATACATCGCCCAAGGCGGCCTATCATAAATACCTTGTTATATCACATCATTTCATATCCTATCTCGTATCATAATCACATGTCGATCATTTATATATATAAATCACTATGCACATGGCATCGTCATCCAAGACCCGCTATCATATCAGGACGTATCTCTAGTACGAATCCTACCATATCACCGATATCATAATCCCAGATCAATATCATCGACTCATCTCAAACCCAAATATCATTCTCAAATCCGTATGTAAACACATATTCTCATACCCACGTGAGCACATAACTATATAGAATCCCATAACCACATATGAATTAAGGATGAATGCAAGTATGTATGTGTGTATATGTAGTGCACCCACTACTCTAGGGTCTCGTAACCTATCACCAATCCAACACACCAATATCCATATTAACATCATCATTAATCACAAATAACATATAATAATTGTAGGTGTGTATACGCATCCGTATACATCACCACGGACTGCGGGGTGCTATACGCCATCCACCCTACTTCTCCCTATAGATATAAATTTACTCACATGAATCCTGCGTGTCGATGTCGATGTCGCCTTCATCTTCTGCATCACCTCGGATCGTCGCGGGGGTACCTACACATATCACACGTATCACATCGCATTAAAACTAAATCGTAACTTAAAACGACACGCGAAAACCAGCACGATACGTTAAATGGCCTATAGGTTAGAACCTATGGTTAGCTTTCGCAAAACAACACGAAATCACTCGATATAGACGTACAAACGTCACACGATTGAGATAACACACAAATACCAAAATCTGGAATTCAAAATACGCAAACCCAATACTAAATATAAAGCAGCAACCCAAGAAAACGATCCCAGATTTCGTCTCAGGTGACAACAAAGCGAGCAAACAAGCCTAGAATGATGTACAGGGTGCATGTGAGCTATGGAGGAAGCCTGGGCACCTGAGCCACCAAAGTGGCCGAGCCCCCTATAGGGTAAAACCGGCCCGGCCGGCCATGAAGGGTCCAGAGGGGTTCGTCTGTCTAGGGTGGTCTCCTGGTGGTCTAACTAGGCTCCTGGTGTTGTGTATTTTCCTTGTAATGACCCCAGATCACTCCAGATTCACCTGCACGCCATATACCCTCGCAAACCGACATGAAACTGTTCTGTTTTGGGTTCCAGGCTTGTAATGCGTCGGATCTAGGTTAGATCTAGGGTTAACTGGTCTCAACAGCACCCAATTAGGCTATATTAACATTCAAAACCAACACTTGGTCAAGTCTCACTCAAATTTGCCTAGACTAGCACTAGTCACCATATAAACACTAAATTTCAGCTATATAACCAGAACTTGGCAAGAAAAGAGTTGGGTTGCGAGATTATACCTCAAGGGGGTCCTAGGATGAAGGAGAATGGAAGAAGAAGAAGGAGGAAAGGGCTGTTGAAGTGCCCTGTAGCAGCTTCAAGTTGCTGTTCTGGGCTAAAACTGCTGCTGTTGTTTTATTTTTGTGATGTCGGGGTTGATGTAGCAGCAACAGTGGCTGTTGTTATTTTGTGTAGTGTTGTGGCTGATGTTGTTGTGGTATATGATGGTGTGGAGGTTACTCTTGCTGCTGTTGCAGCAGAGTTTTGGGCTGATATTGTTGCAGCTGCTACTGCTGAAGCTATTTTGGGTGTTGTTTATGGTGGAGTGTGAGGTTATGAAGCTGTTGTTGATGCAATTGGGGTTGTGTTGCTGTTCCAGCAGCAGCTACTGCTGTTGATGATGTTGTGGTGGCTTTGGTGAAGTGTGAGAGTGATGTTGTAGTGTTTGATGAGGGTGTGGGTTATAGTATATGATGTTGCTGATGTTTGATATGGGCTGATGGTGTATATGGGGGCTGAAGTGTGCTGAGGGTAGGCTGATGTTTTACATCAGCTGCTGTTGCAGCTCATGATGGTGCTGTTGTAATGGTTTTTGAGTGTGAGAGTGAGTGATGTGAGGAAAGATGTGATAAATGAAAGGGAGTGGTATGATTGAGAGGGGGGGTGAAAGAACACAAGGGATTATGGAATGAGATGGATCGTGGCACACCCCAACCACCTCTCTCTCTCTCTCTCTCTTAATGTTGCTTGCTCAAGCCATCAAGGCTCTCCCTCTCTCACCTACCTACAAGTCAACCCCTACCCTAATCAAATTTAAATAAAACCACACCCTTAATTAAACCTAATCCACATAGCCAAATGGTTCAATCTATCATGCTCATTTAAACGTGGTTCAACCCTAGGCCACCATGAGTCCATAACATGAGGCAAGTGTGGAAAATGTTATGTGCACATTTTTGCACAAAAAGCCAAAAATCCAATTAGCGATTTTTAATCGCGATTAACACTAAAATAGCATATACTTAACCATAAAAACTCATAAATGGCATATTTCCACAAAATAACCTATTTTAGAATTTCCAAAATTTCCCCCCGGAATTTTCACCATTTATCGGTAATTAATTATACCGACTATTAAAATATTCATTAAAAATTAATATTAAATTATGAAAATTCCCAAAAATTATATTTTATTCTTTTGAAATGTTACACGTTTCTACAGTTGATTACAACGTTGGAAGTAGCCAAAAAAGGGCGACCAAGAATCACCGGAATTGATTCCGTGGGTTCGCTACAGGCTGTGTATCAAGTACAATAAAGTCCACAGGGAATACAAATTCCCCGATTTTTATCAACACATCCTCTAGTTCACCTCTAGGTTTGGTGATTGATCGGTTGACCATCTGGAGAGTTATGTTCGAGGGATTTAACACTCCGAATACCTAGTTGCTCATAGACTGAACATGGAAGCAAGTTAACACTAGCGCCAAGGTCAAGTAAAGCACGGTTAATATGTTTATCCCTAATAGAAATATAAATAGGAGGACAGCCAGGGTCCTTACGTTTGCTTGGTAATTGTTGGGGAAAAGCCGTGTCTACAGTACTCAACATGAACACTTTTTTTGGCACTTGAGTTTTCCTCTTCCTGGTGCACAAGTTCTTAAGAGTTTTCGCATAGGACGGAACTTGTTGGATATCATCTAGGAGAGAGATGTTGATATTAACTTGCTTAAACATGTCCACAAGCTTCTCTATTTGGGCATTAGGTTTGTTGGGCCTCAACCTATTTGGAAATGGAGCTCTATCAATAAGTGTTGGGTTCAACATTTGTGGAGAAGTTTGTGGGGGTGGGAAGGATGAAGTGGGTGGAGGGTTCGAGCCTTTGGGAAAACGGAGAATAGGCTCGGAAGAAGACGATAAATTAGACAAAATGGGGTAAGAAGTAGAAGTGGGAGTGGAAGTGGAAGTGGAAGCCGGGGTGTTAATGATCAATTCATCATTATCAATTTGTTCACCGACATGATTTTCTAGCTCTCTTCCAGATCTCAACGTGGTAAGTGCATCCACATTAGTGTAATGTGAAGGTCCAGGATCAGGTAGGGGTTGAGATGGAAGATTCCCTTTTTCTCTAGCACTCAATTCGGCTTTTAATCGTGCAATTTTTGCTTGCATCGATTTTATACTCTCCGCTTGGGAAGTAGAGTTTTTCTTTATATCATCGACGGAAGTTTTTATTTCAGCCGACACTTGCATGAGATTTGTCAGAAGCAAGTTCATGAATGAAGAGAATTCATCAGTACCGGTCAACTGCAAAGGATTATTTGGTGCAGGTGTGTTGACCGGGTTTTGAAAGTTTTGTGATTGGTAGGGGTGCTGACTCAATTGAAGTGGTTGCTGTTGTGGTAGAGGAACCCATTGCAAGTTATTCTGGTTTAGATCCGTGTATTGAGTTTGGTGTTGGATCCAAGAAAGATCAAGATGATTCCTCCAATCTTGATTATATGTGGAAAAAGAGGATCGTTTCCAGGTCTTTGCTGAAATGCAGCATTAGTGTGATCTTGAAATGGTACATTCAAAGGACATTCTTCCATCAAATGTGAAGGGTTTGAACAGCAGCCACAGACAGTTTTAGGAAGTGTGTATTGGTTTAGGGAGGCTGAAGCGATTTTTTTCTATAGCGTCGAGCTTCCTTTGTATTACGGCCATTTCGGCTCTCATTATGATGGAAACATCGCGCTGATTGACATCTTCCCTAGGCGGTGGTGGTCTAACACTTTCCCATTGTAATGTGTTTTGAGCTAAATCTTCTAGGTAATTCCAAGCTTCACCATCATCTTTAGATAGGAATTGGCAATGACACATGGTTTCAAGCATCTGTCTAGTAGTGAGATCAATACTCTCATAGAGAATTCGACATAAATCCCATCTAGAGATTCCGTGATGAAGGCATTGTAAAAGAAGATCCTTGAACCGTTCAAAGCATTTCCAGAATGGTTCATTGGGAAGTTGGGTGAATTTGAAGATTTCGCTCCGAACATGGCTGGTCTTGAGATTGGGATAAAATTTCTTAAGGAATGCTATAACAAATTCATCCCATTTTGAAATAGAATGTGCGGTTGTATTATAAAGCCACTTCTCGGCTAAATCGCACAAAGTGAATGGGAGAAAACGTAAATGCAGAGCATCCAAAGACAGTTGTGACGTTCCAATCATTGCGCATACGTTTTCAAATTTGGAGATAAAAACGTATGCGTCTTCGAAATCAAGACCGTGAAATTTGGGTAACAGTTTGATGAATTGGGGGTTGATTTCAAAATTGTCCCTATTTGCAGGTGGTATAGAAAGATAGGTGGGAAGGGGAACACGTGAAGGATAGCATCTCTCTTGGAGAGAAATGCGCGGAGGATTCTGTGCACCTGCGGACGGTGGCAGAGTGGTGTAAAAGTTTGATGGAAATCCGTCCATCGCGGTGGTGGTAGGAAAAAGAAAATGTAGAAATACTGACTTTGGGGTCGATGGGGGAAAACACGGACAAGACGGGCACTAGAATCCCGTGTCCAGCCGAGCTTGCACTAGCAATAGTGGCAGCGTTGTGATAATTAGGGGAAAATTTGGTTGGTGTTTGTTTTGAAAAAGATACGGATTTTGGAAAAAAATGCAAATCACAAAAAATGCACACACAACTCTAAGTTTAATGGTCACCTAGGTCAAGTCTCTAGACCGCTCTTAACTACCAGAAGACAAATCGCAGGATCAATCCTCTACTGTCTCTTTGTCCCTCCTGTGGCCAGGTAAGTGCCAGGTAAGTGGGAGGTTCTCCACTACGTAAGTAGTGGGCCTAATTAAGTAACCACTTGCCTTAGACACACTTGTCATAGACACCACAAAAGAAACGCGGATAAGCAATAGATTACCCACGACCTCCTCCTGTCCTAAGTGAGCGCGACGGTCCTTAGAGTCAAGTTTAGATTTCTTTTAGTTAATGAGGGTAATGCGGATGCGGTTCTGTGATTTTCGGGGCTTAGGAAGGGTAATGAACTCCCCATCTAATCTGAATTTGGTCTTTGCCCCTTAATTTCCGTATTAAAAATGCAAACAACCAAGATCAAACACGCATAATTTTTATTTTTGCGGCGCTGCGAATTTTGGCAAAGAAACCTGCGGAAATTGGTTAATGGAGCAGATCAAGGAGGAGATAAGAAAGTTAGAATTATACCAGAAAAGTTTCGAACATCGAACAGCGAACAGCTAGTCCCACCGCGGTTCCACCGCGGGAAGCTTCTCTTGCCGCGGAAACGCGGTCGATTGTTCAGGTCTCTGCACAAAATTAGCTGCAGATGCTCCTGTTCACTTACTCAACTCTCTGGAATTCTCTGAAAATTTTTCCTCTCGCTCCACAGATTCCAGATTTCCTCGCAATAAATCACAACGAATTGTTTAGTGTTTGCGCGAATTTTGATCTAAAATTTCTGATGGAATAAATTTTTCGACCCAAATTTCAAAAACGAACATATTAGCACACGATCCCCGGCAACGGCGCCATTTGATTGAATGAATTCTCGGTATGTAAGTAGAAAATGTATAGAAATCACAACCAAAGAAATTTATAAACCGCAATCAATAACGATGTCAATTGTAGGTTCATTAGCGAGTGCGGATCGTCCACAGGGAAAGTGTGATTTGATCGTATTTGTTTTAGTTGAATTGAAAATTAAAAGATAAAAGAAAAGAGAATTCGATTCAAGATTTAAAAGTGAATTTCAAGAATTATCAAAATCTAGATCTAATATCAAGAATACTCAAAATCAAGAATCAAGAATCATCCAATTGAGTTAGTTATCAAGATTTGTAATGAGGTTCGTATGAATCGATCGAATCGATAGTGAGGATGAAGACTTGTGATTACGTATTCTTATCCTTAGATAATTTGTTGCTAGATCGATGACGATCAACGAGAATTAGGGATCTCTTGCGGAAACTAGGGTTTCATCATCTATCCCTTGTCCTTTCGTTGATTTCATTCACATTCTAGCCTCTAGGAAATTCAAACATCGATCGTGGATCACTAATTAAGAGCGAAAACATTCAAGAAAGCATCGCTCGAAATTAGGTTGTCGATGCTTCAATTTACTAGAGTTTACAAAACTCATAGGACTTAAGAATTTTACAAGAATCTAATCATCATCAACAATCAATTTTCTCGATTCCTCCACGAGCGGAGTTTTTACTCAAGCATCATATCAAAGAAAACAATCAAGAATTGAGATCTCATCACAATGCAAGAATGTAAAGAAAGCAAGATAAAGAAATTTCACCTTTTATTATTCATCAATTCCGTTACAATTCGCTCAAGAACTACAAGAATTGAGGAAAGAACTCGATTGTCGAATTAGCTTCGCATCGTCTCCGTGAGTCGCGGATCATCATGGATCACTTGCTCGGTTAAAGATCGGCGTCGCCTCTAAAAGGTTGAAGGCTTCTTGCTTGAATTGTACTCGGAGATCTTGAATTGATCAAATTGTGTCACTCAATTTGATTTGAATTTTATTTGGATCTACAATTTTCCCTCCACTTTCAACATCTAATTATTCAACAACCTTGGAATGATGCCTTAGGGTCCTTTTTATAGCCTCTCCTTTAGCTTCCTCTAGAAAGGATTAGCTTCCTTTAGAAGCAAGGTTTAGTTTAGCTTCATTTGCAAGCTTGGTAGTTAGGTAGAAGGTTCTAGAGATAGTTAGTTAGGGCTAGCTTCCTTCATAAGTTTGGAGGTTAGGGAGAAACTTCTAGGCTTAGGTAGTTATTTGAGAGGCTTGCTTAAGAAGCTTGGAAGTGTTTAGCTTGAACAAAGAGCTTTGCTGTTCGGACAGAAGCTTCTGGAGTTCTCTGGAGTTTGTAGTGGCTGAAATGAGTGTGGACCTTGAATAGAAAAGCCTGAAGGAAGGAGCTGCAGGCGTCATGCTTATATGGCCGCGGATCAGCCGCGCGAAGGCTGCTCTGGCAGCGGATCCACGGCCCTTTAGGTGCCTCAGTGCATCAATTTTCCAGGTAACTCTTGGGCTGACTTTGTGGCACTTTTCTGATGTGTTGAATCTCATATTTCTTTCTATATCACTACCAGATCACAAGTCTTGGACTTGGCGTATTTTTATTAGCACTTTTACCTGTTTCGGCTCTTTTCCTGGAATTTCCTGCACAGATTCTCGAGACAAGTGTTGCGCTATACAAAGATTATGCGATGCAATGATAAACAATCAATTTCCTTCAAAATGCCAGTATTAATACATAACACTTGTTATATGGTATTTTACGGATGTTTTGCTAATATGTGCTATATTTATTCCGAATACCTTTAGATGAGTGCAAATGGTAGGGAAATTGATGTGTTAAAAATGCAATATTTTTGACTGATCAGTTACATATAACATATTGCATGGATTTACGCATTGAGATACGGATTTCATGTGATTTATGGATTTGAGAACCATGGTATTCTTTCAAGAAAGTATGCATTGTTTTGAAAACCCGGTTCTCTTGATATGATATTTCAGTGCATCCACCATGCTTTTTCTCGGTTCTGAGACATGTGATAGAAACCCAATTCGAGGAGGTGGATGATCCGTTTGGGTTCATGGTGGACCTGGTATGGTACCCCGGGATAAAAAATGGTTTTTGTGGTGTAGACAATGAGGCTAGCAGAGCGACTACTACTTACCGGCGATTGGTTGGACCTGGCGGTTATCCGGAGGATACCGACCAGAGTCGAGAGATGGATATGGGCCGATTCATACTGCCGGAGCCCGAGGGCCGATCCGGACAGACGGAGCCCGATATATATGGATTTGCGTGTCGATATTAATCATGAGTATTTCCTGATGTTTTTGAGTGCCGATATTGGGCACTCAGGTTCCATGAGATTTACAGGATATGAGGGTCGATCAGAGTGACGGCGCCTGAGGTTTTTGGATTTGGGGTGTCGTTGATGGACACCGGGTTTTTCCACGATGATGATTCGTGATGATGATATATTTTATCCCATACTCAACATTCATTGATATGCATTGCTTCATGTATTTGTAGTATCTGATAGAGTACCTTTCATGATTGTTGAATATCCATATTGACATATTATGCTATCAGATTGCATGTGTTAGAGTATCGCAGTATGTGCATACCTGTGATTATATGTATGATGTTACTTACTATTCACGAGTTGGCAACTCACTCCCGTTGTGCTACAGTGTTTTGCAGGTTGACCCTCAGAGTAGTCACGTCATGTTGCATATTATCCCTATTTTGTGGATACCGCTACGATTGGCTGTGAGCCGTTTTGCTGTAGGTGGGTTGTGGTTATCCGATTTTATATTTCATTGTACATCTTATTGTATCTAGTACTCTCCGTCTACCATTTCATGTATTGACTTAGAGATGAGATGTGAGGATGATATTGTATATTATTTTGTGACTCTGGGTGTCGAGCTCGTGTGAGCAGGCTTTTATTATGCAGTTTTTACCTATTATGCTGTTTTCACTTTATACTGTCCATTTCTTCACTACGGTGTCGTATATATCCTTGTGGTGGTTGTTTCCGCCTTTAGGGCGTGATTTGCTCTCGTTGGGGATGCTTTATTTATTTCATTTGTTGTTTTACATATGTCTTATGTTTGTACCCGTTTCGCGGCTGGTTTTTACAAAGGAGGTGCTGCCAAAATTTTTAAGAAAATAATTTAAACTTTAAGGATTTTTACTTGAGATTTCCAAATGTTTTTAACAATGTTTTCATCACTTACTACTTTTGATGGTTTAGATTTCTGGGTTTCGGCTTACTTAAATTGCGTTACGCCTGTAGACGTTTCGTGGTTTAAGTGCCGGTCACGTGCCCAATTTTGGGTCATGACAAAATTGGTATCAGAGCGCTAGGTTTTACCTTTCGGAGTGCAGGATGACCTTGGTATGATAGAGTAGCTAGCTTAAGCAGAGTGACATAGCATGTGTATGTTCCGTGGCATACTTACGATACGGTACTCCGCCTAAGTGACCTTAGGACTTGTTGGTTCATATTCATTCCGTGATTATATACATCTGATTTCCGTATTCTTATCGAATCATGTTTTTATTTCCATCCATTATGCCGTACGAGGGCGCAGAGAGAGGCCGCAAGAGCCGAGATCAGAGTTGGCTCATCTGAGACGCGGACTGACCAGGGCGGTATGCCCGTTGTTCAGGAGCGGATTGATCCACCTTCGCTTGATCGTATTACTAGGTTAGAGGCTGGTATGCAGGATTTGCGCTAGATGATGGGATCGTTAGTCGAGGCCTGTAGAGCACAGAGACAGGAGGTTGTCCCACCTGTTACGGGGACCGCGATGGTGCCTACTATTCATGCAGTTGTACCTATAACTACGGAGGTTATCATAGTATCGTTATCTAAGTTCATGAGGCTGAAGCCTCCGGTTTTCACCGGCTCTGATGCAGCTTAGGATCCGCAGTCATTTATCGATCGGATGGCCAGGATATGTCGTTCGCTATGATGCTCTGACGCGAGATGGGTAGAGCTCACGAGTTTTCGTTCGGAAGGTCTTGCTCAGAAGTGGTGCGAGTCCTTAGAGAGAGGCAGAGCCCCAGGTCTTTCTACTTTGACCTGGGCTGAGTTCGTGACGGTGTTTGTTTCCTGTTTTCTTCCGCAGAGCATCAGGGATACTCGAGCGCGCAGTTTCGAGTTGTTACGCCAGACTTCGGGTATGACGGTGGCAGTGTACTATGTGCAGTTTACCGAGTTATCTGTGTATGCTCCGTATTTGGTGGACACCGAGGAGATGCGAATCAAGAGGTTTGTAAGAGTCCTGCTTACCCAGTTGCTCCTTGCTATCAACACATAGCATTGTGATACATATGCAACAGCAGTGGACGCAGCCCTTTTAGTTGAGGAGCGTCTTTCCGAGACGTCGATCGTTCCGGAACCGAAGAGGGTTCATACTAGTATATCAGCATAGAGACAGATGTTTAGACACCGCAATAGATTTCGTTCAGGTACAGGGGAGTAGCAGATGCTCGGGACAAGGCCAGTTATTTAGCTCTTATCCCCAGGAGGGTCAGCAGTCGTCGTATAGGTGCTTTTGGTGTGGCAATCTACTTCACCTCGTTAGGGATTGTACCGTGATACGCCAGAGAGAGGCATCCATACCACATGTTACCTTACCACCTTTTCCACCTCAGAGAGCGTTGCCTCTTGCGCCTGTTGTTACTCCACGTCAGACTTTTGCTCAGAGAGGTCATGGTCACGGAGGGTTTTTTCAGAGAGGATGGGGTGGAAGAGGCGGAGGACAGCCAGTTGCAAGTAGAGGGCATGCACGAGTATTTTCTTTGACTCATCAGGATGCGCAGGCGTCCAATTCAGTGGTTTTAGGTACTCTTTTAGTATGTTCTTTTGATGCGCACCCGTTGTTTGATCCGGGATCTACACACTCGTATGTTTCTACACACTTCGTGCCGAGTTTGGGTCGAGAGTCATGTTTGCTAGATCAACCGCTTGTTGTGACCATTCCTGTTGGCGAGTCGTTTGTTGCATGACATGTGTTTCGGTCGTGTGCCATTCAGATTGGAGATAGAGAGTTGTCCGTCGACTTGATCCTTCTTGAGATGTTGGAGTTCGACGTTCTTCTGGACATGGACTGGTTAGATACGTGCTATGTGTCTGTGGACTACCGTGAGAAGACTGTCAGGTTTTGTTTTCCCGGCGAGTCAGTTCTTGTTGTGCAGGGGGACTGTGGTGCCGTCCCTCACAGTTTGATTTCAGCCTTTTGCGCTAGTCGGCTTTTGAGGAGAGGATGTCGGGGATTCTTAACTTTCATTCGTGATACCGGACCCAATGTAGATTCGCTGGACCGGGTTCCTATCATGTGAGAGTTTCTCGACGTATTTCCCGATGAGTTACCTGGATTGCCGCCAGAGCATGAGATTGAGTTTTGTATTGATCTGATCCCCGGCACGGGGCCCTATTTCTATACTGCCTTACCGGATGGCCCCGGCGGAGCTTAAGGAGCCTAAGGACCAGCTGCAAGAGTTGCTTGATAGGGGGACTTGTGCGTCCGAGTGTTTCGTCTTGAGGAGCTCCTGTTCTGTTCGTCAAGAAGAAGGACAACAGTTTGAGGTTGTGCATTGATTATCGTCAATTGAATCGAGTTACAGTGCAGAATAGGTATCTTTTACCTCGTATTGATGATTTGTTTGATCTGCTCCAGGGGTGCGGGACATTTTTCCAAGATTGATTTGAGATCAGTTATCATCAGTTGCGGGTTCGGAATGATGACATTCCGAAAACTGCTTTTCGTACGCGCTACGGGGCATTATGAGTTTTTGGTGATGTCGTTCGGACTTACCAATGCCCCAGCAGCGTTCATAGATTTGATGAACTGGATTTTCAGGCCGTTCCTTGACCAGTTTATTATTGTGTTTATTGATGACATTTTGGTTTATTCCAAGAGCCGTGAGGGAGCATGAGCAGCACTTGAGGATTGCTTTGCAGACATTAAGAGAGCACCGGCTGTTTGCTAAATTCTCAAACTGTGCCTTCTGGCTTGATAGAGTTGACTTCCTAGGTCATGTGGTTACGGGAGACGGTATTCGTGTGGACCCCGAGGAAGATCGAGGGCCGTATAGCTTTGGCCCAGACCTGTATCAGTGACAGAGGTCCGCAGCATTTTGGGCTTAGCCGGTTATTACCGCCGTTTCGTGCAGGACTTTCTCGAGTATCGGTGTGCCACTGACCGGACTGACCAGGAAGGGAGTTCCTTTTCTGTAGACTGAGGAATGCGAGCAGAGTTTTCAGTAGTTGAAGACTCGGTTGATGACTGCACCAGTTTTATCTTTACCTTCTGGATCGGGCGGCTTTGTCGTTTAGTGTGTTGCTTCTCGAGTGGGGCTCGGTTGTGTATTGATGCAGCATGATAGAGTTATCGCTTATGCCTCCCGGCAGTTGAAGAAGCACGAGCATAATTATTCCACTCATGATTTTTAGATGGCCGCGGCGGTCTTTGCGCTTAAGATTTAGAGACACTACTTGTACGGAGAGTCGTGTCACATTTTCACAGACCATCAGAGCTTAAAGTACATCTTCCAGCAGCGGGACCTAAATTTAAGACAGTGCCGTTGGATGGAGCTTGTGAAGGGTTATGATTGTGAGATCCTTTATCACCCGGGCAAGGCAAATGTGGTAGCCGATGCTTTGGGTCATCGACCCGGGGGTAGCTTGTCCCAGTTGAGCGCAGTCCATATACAGTCTTCTGCTGATTGGCAGACCTTGTACAACAGCAGAGATCAATTTGAGTTCACTTCCACCGGGGACAGCTTGCTCATGTCCGTGCCCGTCCACTTCTACTAGATCGTATTCGTGAGGCACAGCCCGCCGATGCCCGTTTGTCTGAGATTCTGGAGCAGGTAGGGTAGGGATTCGGAGTTCTTGATTGATGACCGGTGTGTGCTGCGTTTTGGGACTCGTTTGTGTGTACCTGATATAGATAGGTTAAGACGCGAGATCCTAGAGCAGGCACATCAGTCAGCTTTTATTGTTCACCCAGGTTCCACCAAGATATACCATGACTTGAGAGATATCTACTGGTGGACAGGGATGAAGAGTGATGTTTAAGATTTCGTTTCGAGGTGCCTGACTTGTCAGCAAGTCAAGGTTGAGTATTAGAGATCGGCAGGAGAGCTGCAGCCTTTACCCATTCCGGAGTGCAAATGGGAGCAGATTTCCATCGACTTCGTTGTGGGTCTACCCAGGTCTAGTCGAGGGTATGACTCCATTTGGATGATTGTTGACCGGTTGACGAAAGCGGCCCACTTCCTTCCAGTGAAGACCACTTTCGGTTATGCTCAGTATGCTCAGTTGTACATTGATGAGAATGTGCGTTTGCATGACGTTCCCACATGCATCGTATCCGACAGGGGTACCCAGTTCACTAGTCGTCTTTGGCAGAAGCTTCAGGAAGCCTTGGGTACCCGTTTGAGCTTTAGCACCGCTTTCCATCCGCAGACCGATGATCAGTCAGAGCGGACTATACAGACTTTGGAGGATATGCTTCGTGCGTGCGTGCTTGATTTTATTGGCAGTTGGGATCGACACTTTCTATTGATAGATTTCTCCTACAATAATAGTTATCAGGAGACGATTCAGATGGCACCTTTTGAGGCATTGTATGGTAGAAAGTGTCGATCACCAGTCTGTTGGACCGAACTTCGCGAGAGCAGGAATTTGGGACCCCAGCTAGTTCAAGAGACTACGGAGAAAATTCAGTTGATTCAAGATAGGATGAGAGCGGCCCAGTGCAGAAAGAAACCTTATGCCGACCGTCGTCGTCGCAGACTCGAGTTCGCAGTGGGGGATCATGTATTCTTACAGATTTCTCCGATGAAGGGCGTGATGAGATTTGGGAAGAAAGGGAAGCTTAGTCCCAGATTTGTAGGTCCATTCGAGATCCTTGAGTGAGTTTGTATCGTTTGGCACTTCCACCCAGTTTTCCGGATGTTCACCCCGTATTCCACGTGTCAATGCTTTGCAAATACCTTCATGACCCTTCTCATATGATTCAGCACCAGACTGTTCAGCTAGAGCGTGATCTTTCGTTCACCGAGCAGCCAGTAGTGATATTGGATCGGCAAGTTAAGAAACTTCGGTCAAAGGTCTTTCCATCTATGAAAGTTCTTTGGCGTAGCCCGAATGGTGAAGAGGTCACTTGGGAAGCCGAGAGCAAGATGCGGAAGAAATTCTCTCATCTCTTTGAAGGTACACATAGTAAGATTTTTAAATTCAGGGACGAATTTCTTTAAAGGGGAAGATTGTAACACCTTAGAATGCGATTAGTGTTAATTAAGCGATAATGCGGGTTTTTAATAAAAAGTTTACCAAAATAGTTTTCAAATATTTTATCAAAATTAATTAATATTTTATTAATATTTATTGCGGGCTTGCACACACACGTGCATGTTAACTTAG
The DNA here is from genome assembly GCA_030015575.1 of Agapanthus africanus. Taxonomy (NCBI): domain Eukaryota; kingdom Viridiplantae; phylum Streptophyta; class Magnoliopsida; order Asparagales; family Amaryllidaceae; genus Agapanthus; species Agapanthus africanus. Next base: position 245,667,504 of record CM057343.1, on the reverse strand, counting down.
GGTTAATTAGGTGTTAAACCATGCTTAAGTAGCCATGGCACCTTAAACCCATTTTAATTAAGTTTTATGTATTATCTAAATCAATTAGTTTTCAAATTATAAATAAAAAAGGGTTTTTAATTTTGTTGACTTGAGAGGGAGAGAGAGGCTGGCATAGAAATCATGAGGCATGGCAAGCATGCCATGTATTAAATGAGGAGAGAGAAGAGGGAGGCATGGCTCATGCTACTCTCACCCCCCCTCATTCTCTCATCACTCACTCACACATACACTCTCAACTCACTCACACTCTCATTCACTTATCATTTTCTCCTTCTCTTATTTTCTTTACCTCACTCACTCCCTCACATCCCTCAACAGAAACGCTAACCCAACCCTCACAAACCCACACCAAATCTCCACTAAACTTCACCAAAACCCTTCACAAGCCAAGATCGAGCCACTAGGATCACTTGGAGTATAGAAAGTTAGGGTTTTAGAGCAAGTGTGAATAGGTAATGGCCCCTAACTGTTAATTAGGTTGTTACATTGTTGTGTTGCTTTGTAGTTTCAGTTTAGAACCCTAAAGATAAGGTTTTGGTGTAATATCGTGTTTTTAGTGTCTTTTTGGATGTCTGTAACCTGCTGTGTCTACGAGTCTTTACTGAGAAAACTAGCAGGGTAGAAGTGTTGTACTAGTTGCCCTGAGTGTACACCAGTAATACGAGCCCAACCTGAGCAGTTTTGGCCGGAGAGATGAGGTCTTTTTCCGGCGAGCTCGGCCGAGGAGTGGACTGGGATGTTGTAAATTTTAGGGTAGCTGTCTGCTGTTGTTCTGGGGTTTTTGGTACTGCTAGATTTTGATGTTTTGACTGTGGGTAAAATCTAGGATCGATTAGCTAGTTTTTAGTGTTTCGACGACGCGCGATACGTTGTTCGACTCAGTTTCTGTGCTTCGCGTGATTTCTGCACGTGGGTTTGTTTTAGTAGTGTCACCACACACGTTAGCCGCTAAGCGAACACTTAAGAGGGTGTTGGAATCGGTGCGTCGATTTAAATGTAATTGTACGTATTATTGGTAGATTTCTGAGTTGCACTTGCTATGTTTTGTGTTAATAGGATCGCAGGAGGGGACTTCGGACGCTGTGAAGAAAAGGAAGCAGGTGGTTGGATATACCTAGCTTGAGATCACTATGAGTAGATTTAACATCTACGGGGAAATCGTCTGTATGGCGTTATGCTTAAGGGCTTGATAGGATATTATAGCCGCATGTTTATATATATACATTGATTGTGCATGTGTACCGTTGTTGCACACCCCATTTCCTGTTGCATATGGACGTAGTATTAATGAGACACATCACTGTTACTAACGATTCATGTTTGCACTAAACTGTATGCCACACACACACCGTTAGTAATTGCCATGACATTCACACTATAGAATTGCCATGGATAATACATTGCTTAGCTTACCTTATCATTAGACATGATTATGTTCTATTGCGCATATGAATTGCATTATGCGTACATACATACTTGTGTACATACATATATGCTCATATGTGATGTTGCATTAGATTTTGGAGAAATTGGGAACCGCATGATACATTTAAAAACTGGATTCATTTAAAAGAGCGGTTTTCCCTTGATATGCTCATATTTCGGTTTTATGTTACATATATCATATTGCATGGATTTAGGCATTGAGATTTGGATTTCATGTGATTTATGGATTTGAGAACCGTGGTATTATTTCAAGAAAGTATGCATTATTTTGAAAACCTGGTTCTCTTGATATGATATTTCAGTGTATCCACCATGCGTTTTCTCGATTCTGAGACATGTGATAGAAACCCAATTCGAGGAGGTGGATGATCCGTTTGGGTTCATGGTGGACCTGGTATGGTACCCCGGGGCAAGAAATGGTTTTTGTGGTTTAGACAATGAGCCTGGCAAAGGGACTACTACTTACCGGTGATTGGTTGGACCTGATGGTTATCCGAAGGATACCGACCGGAGTTGAGAGATGGATATGGGGCGATTCATATTGCTGGAGCCCGAGGGCCGATCCGAACAGACGGAGCCCGTTATATGTGGATTTGCGTGTCGATGTTGGAAACGAGTATTTCATGATGTTTTTGAGTGCCGATGTTGGGTACTCAGGTTCCATGAGATTTACAAGATATGAGGGCCGATCAGAGTGACGGCTACTGAGGTATTGGGATTTAGGATGTCGTTGATGGACAACGGGTTTTTCCACGATGATGATCCGTGATGATGATATGTTTTATCCTATACTGAGCATTCATTGATATGCATTGCTTCATGTATTTATAGTATCTGATAGAGTATCTTTCATGATTGTTGCATATCCATATTGACATATTATGCTATCAGATTGCATGTGTTAGAGTATCGCAGTACGTGCATACCTGCGATTATCTGTATGATGTTACTTAATATTCACGAGTTGGCAACTTACCCCATTGTGCCATAGTGTTTTGCAGGTTGACCCTCAGAGTAGTTACGGCATGCTGCTTATTATCCCTATTTTGCGGATACCGCTACGATTGGCTGTGAGCCATTTTGCTGTAGGTGGGTTGCGGTTATCCGATTTTATATTTCATTGTACATCTTATTGTATCTAGTACTCTCCGTCTACCACTTCATGTATTGACTTAGAGACGAGATGTGAGGACGATATTGTATATTATTTTATGACTCTGGGTGTCGAGCTTGTGTGAGCCGGCTTTTATTATGCAGTTTTTACCTATTATGTTGTTTTCACTTTATACTGTCTGTTTCTTCGCTACGGCGTCGTATATATGCTTGTGGTGGTTGTTTCCGCCTTTGGGGCGTGATTTGCTCCTGTTGGGGATGCTTTATTTATTTCATATGTTGTTTTGCTTATGTCTTATGTTTGTACCCGTTTCGCGGCTGGTTTTTACAAAGGAGGTGCTGCCAAATTTTTTAAGAAAATAATTTAAACTTTAAGGATTTTTACTTGAGATTTCCAAATGTTTTTAACAATGTTTTCATCACTTACTACTTTTGATAGTTTAGATTTCTGGGTTTCGGCTTACTTAAATTGCATTACGCCTGTAGACGTTTCGTGGTTTAAGTGCCGGTCACGTGCCAAATTTTAGGTCGTGACATATAGAGTAACCATCTTGGATGTATATTCTTTTATATCTAGTGTTGTTTCATTTACCACTTGTATTATTATTTGACTGAGATCGAGTCGAGACATGATATATATTTTTTTGGGTCGAACTAATATGGATTTAACTATTAGCTTTACTTATACAGTTATTTATAATTGCTTGTGACCCTTCGCCTTCGAGCGTCGTATATTACTGCGTAGTTGTGATTCCGCCGAGTGGGTGTTGATTTTGCTCCCGCATGTGGGATGCCTCTATATTTATCATCTTATACTCATTTTATTCAAACTTTACAAAGGATGCGTTGTCCGTTTTTCAAACAATATTTCAAAACAAGATTCACTTTTTACCAAACTTTTCAAAACTTCATCTACACTATTTCTTGTAAAATCGGTTTAGATTCTGGGTTTTGGTTTACTTGAATTGCGTCATCGTCTTTAGACGTTGCGAGATTTAAGTGCCGGTCACTTCCGTTTCCTGGTCGTGACAAAGTTGATATCTGAGCACTAGGTTTAACCTTTGTCGAGTTTATATTTGACTATGTGGAGTCTAGGGTATGAATTATCGAATCCCAGACTAAACTTTACGAAACTTAGACTTAACTTTGCGGGTATTAGACCAGAACTTTCGTTACATAGGCTATCCTTGGTATGATGGATTAGGTAGTTTAAGTAGAGTTACGTACCGTACGTATGTTTTGCTGCATATTTACGATACGTTACTCCGCTTAAATGATCTTAGTATATATATTTCATGTTCTTCTGGGATTCTCTTTCCTTCTTTCCCGAGATGGAACGTTATATTGAGATCGGAGTGACTCCAGAGCCGAAGCGAGCTTGAGTTGAGACTCCATCAGTTGATTGAGAGAGCGGTGACATGAGTGAATGTCCTCGAGAGCAGCATCGATAGTGTTAGTGTATATACCCTAGGGGCCATTATTGTATCATACAAGATTTTATATTACATAATGGAAGCTTGGGATATTCACAGTTGTATATACAGTCTTGCTAAAAATGGTAGTATGCTACTTGGTTTGTGTCTACTTTAATATGTGCATATGTTTCTTATTACGTATCACTTATACATATTAGTAGAGCCCATAGATTCTTTGCTTGATTACCAGCGTTGTGATGGCAGTTATACTAGTGGGGGCTGGGTAGTCTATAAACAACATCCAATACAGGTCCCTAGTCGTAGGATTATCGAGACAGGGTATCGATACTCTAAATTAGACTAGTGTGTATGCTTCTCATTCCAGTTAGGGAGATGGTCTGTCCCATAGCCATCAGTACGTCGTACTGGAGATAGTATACAGATGCTCGTTAGGTTACGGGTACACCGGACATGACTCGCAGGGGAACTGTTGGTTGGTATTATACCCATCGTCAGTTAAACAGTTCCTAGGTGACACGAGTACAGCATAGTACGCAGACTTGACACTGCTACTTCGCCTCGAGTGTGTCCCACTGTTCTTAGATTGCTATCCTACCACTGCTCAAAGGAGTCATGCAAACAGGTAGCAGTTGGGTACAGTCCCGAGCACTTGGAGGCAGTAGTGATTAGACATGATTCGTCTCTCCCGGTATTGGGAGATGATATCGCGCCGTGTCAGAGAGCCATTACGCAAAGTCCCTGGCCATGGCAAGCGAGATATACTGGTAGGTTCCAGTAGCTTCTCAGGGTGTAATGGGCTACGCTCCGACACGACTTATACAGCTATTAAGGGACTGACGCTTGCCGCCCCCTAGGCTCGATATGCGATAGTCTTAGACGAACAGACCGGACTGTACGGAGATTGTCACATCAGGCTCAGTGGGAGTTCGGATGATTTTCCTCATCGGCCTTCTTATCGACATCTAACTGGGGACCGTTACGTACAGCTAGTGCCGCTTGCGGTCTGTGGTTAAACCCACTGCCAGCGTAGTGTCGAGTCTTTAGAGTCCCACACAGATAGTTTCCCTGCTCCAGGCGAAACGATATAGAGGTCATATGGTTTTACGACAAGGGTTCGGACGCATACATGTGTTTACGCACGTACGACTTTTCGGACAGTTTTTACTAGCCGGCTTTGGTTTAAGCCAGATTCTAGTATCGGGTTATTGGATTTATACAGTCTAAAGTTTTTCCGTGTTTTGGAGGGGCGTTCTCGTAATTTGTTGGGAAGCTTCTAGAAGAGTGGTGACTAAGGGGTTAAGGTGGCATAAGAATTTAATGCTTAATGATTCATTTGTGTGATTCTTCCTTTGTATTAAATAATGCATTAATTAGTTAGTGAGTCATATGATGAATCACACTAGGTGAATGAATCAACCATGATGATTAATCATTTATATTTATTTATTTGATAAATTGTTATGGTTGTTAAATTCACATGAGCTCATTATTCATTCTCATTCTCATCTTCACCTTCTCTCTCCTCAAGCTCACTCTCTCTTCAAACCCTAACCCTAACCTCTCATGTGTTGAGATCAAGGGTTAGCTAGACTAATACATCCAAAACCTCACTCTATATCCCCTAGGTAGCTTAGATTAGCAGTTTAAGCAACCTAGTTATCTCAAGTTTGAGATTAAGCTTGACGTAGGAGCTTTCGGGTGGATCGTCTTTGATTCGAGGAGGCCGTTGAGGTGGCGATGTTCCAAGGAGCCTACGAGGAGTGGAGGACCGCGATGAAGACTCGAAGGACTAGTATCGTGAGGTATAACTTCGTATCCGAGTAGTTAAACCTCTAGTTGATAGTTCGCAATGGTTTAGAAACGATTCATGCGCTCAAGTCCGTGTTACGAAGCTTTGATAATCGTTTTTCATATATTCCGCCTCCCCACAAGTTCATGGGGTGCGTGACATGGACTTACAGTGGTATCAGAGCCAACTAAACCATTACTAGCTTGTTAGCAAATAATTAGAAGTTCGATCGACGAAAAATACGAAAAACGAAAAACCAAACCCTAACAGTTCTGTTAATTTCAAACATGTCTAAAAAATTATTTGATATGCCTTAAAATTCACAGCAGGGAAATATAAGAATTCTGAGAAAATACGAGACCCTAACTCGGCAACTCGGCCGCGGATCCGCCGCACAAAGGTGCTTTTAGCCGTGGATCCGCCGCCGAGTCAACTCCGAGCTAACTCGGATTTGAAAGGTTCCTAGGCACTCTAGCTAGGTCTCACAAGGCAACGAACATGCCAATTTCAAAAAAAATGGTGCCGAGAAACCCTAGACTACGGATCTTAGACTAGATGTTTAGGCGAAACGGAAAACTAGTTAACTATTTAACTATAGGTTAGATGCTACAACCTTTGTAGATCCGGATTTCCACCTCCTTAGCTCCACGTGATCATGCCCTCACTGTCCATCATGAATCCTCGACTCATTCGTCGGCTTCATCGGAAAACGGGCGAGCAAGGTCGTCGGCTTCGTGTCAAAGACGATCTACGTCGAGGTTGCACTAGTTCAAGCTCCGACTTCACCAAGTAGTGAAACTTGTGAAGAAAACACCCAAAACCACTTGGCAAGAGGTAGAGGATGAAGAAATAGGAGGTGGGTTCACTTTTGATTTGGATTTCTCTCACTAAAACTCAAGTTGCCATTGATGTAGCAAGCTTGAAGAAGAAGAAGAAGATGAGCTAGAAAAATGATAAGTATTTAAAATGAAAAGAAAAAGGAATACTTATCATAATTCCAACTAGGGTTAAGTGTAGAGAATAGACCATGGTTAATGGATGGGTTAGGGTTAAGCATGATGACAAGAATGGTTAAGAAGTCAAAGCTTCATGAAGCTTCAACTAAAAGACAAAGAAAGCCACCATTCTTATCATAATCATTTCCAAATAAATAAATAAACAAATAAATAAATAAATGGATATGCAAAACCCTAATTATCATATTAATCATGGTTTAATCCTATACACTTAACTAAATGATCAAGTATCATCAAACATGATACAAAAAAGTGCACAAAAGTATATCACATGTACAATATGCAATCCTAGTGAGAAAAATCCGTTTAAAGTGAACCATTACTAATTAATGCAAAGTAATATATCAAATATATAATTATACATTAAATCATTAAATCAACACTTGATTCAATGATCCGGTCATGTCGCACATGGCCGACTAGTATTCAATGTATCGATTTATCGAATCAATGATTCGATAACTAGGTCATATCGAATATAACCAATCGAAACATTTATCGCGAGAATGAAATGCGGTATCACATACACGCATTATTCTCGGTCCTGCACATATCTCATATGCGCTCCTATTTCATTTCGCTTGAGCCAGGAAACCTCTGTGTAGGACTCTAAAGACTCGTCAATACGCCGGTAGCAGATGATGATCATATCAAGCATCCACAAGCTGCAAGCGGTCTGCTAAACGTAACGGCCACCCGGGTATTGAGCGATCAGAAGATCGACGAGCTAGCCCGCTCATACTCCTGTGAATCCGACCAGTAACACTTACCGTACAGTCCGGTCTCTTCGTCTGATATGTCGCATATCAAGTCTAGGGGTGGTAAACGTCAGACCCCAATAACCCGATAAGTCGTGCCGATGTGAGGCTCATAACGGGTCGAGAAACTACTGGTAACACTTACCAGCAAATCTCTGAACAGCCCTGGCCAGGGACTTCCCTGTTACGGCCAATCGAGCACAGCACAACATCAACCCCAATACCGGGAGAGACGAAACCCCTCCTATCGCTCATTGCCTCCATGTGACTCGGGACTGTACCCAAAGACCACCGTTTTGCACGCCCTCATGGACGTGGTAAGGTGGAGATCAAAGCACAGTGGGAATCACACAAGACTCTATGACGATCTCGGGTCTACAGACTAACCTGTACAAGTGTCACCTGAGAACTGCCATCTGACGTGAGGTATAATACCATCTGGGAGTTCTCGGCGAGTCCGTCCAGTGTACCCAGTCTCCACTGAGCACCCGTATACCATCTCTGATGTCAAACACCAATGGATATGGGATCATCCATCGCCCATCACATGGGTCGAGAAGCGTATACGCTAGTCTACTCTGGTATATCGATGCCCCGTCTCGATACACCCACGACTAGGGACCTTGAAGGATGTACTTATGGACTACCATGTCCCCACTAGTATGATCTGCATCACAGTCCAGGTATTCAAGTACATATCCTAAGGGCTTTACCAACATGTAACTATAAGACAGTATAAAGAGACTAGTGTACATGTTAAGATAAAGAGTAACCAGATAGCATACTATCATATCGAGCAAGAAAGTCATCTCTATATATGTCCAAGCATCCAATATAATATACATAATCTGTACAATACTGGCCTCTAGGGCATACATACAACTAACAATCTCCCACTTGCACTAGGGCCAGCTGCTGTAGTATCTCATACCGAGCATCCCGAAGAGTCTCTCAAACTGTATCTGGGGAATGGCCTTCGTGAGTGGATCCGCCGTGTTGTTCTTCGTGTCAACTCTCCTGACCTCGATCTCCCGGCGATCAACTATCTCCCGGATCAGGTGATACCGCCTCAGAATATGCATGGATCGCTGATGGGACCTGGGTTCCTTGGCCAAAGCCACTGCTCCATTGTTATCGCAATACAAAGGTATTGGATGCTCAATGGATGGAACCACACCAAGTTCAGTAATGAACTTCTTGATCCAGACAGCTTCTTTAGCAGCATCGTTGGCAGCGATGTATTCAGCCTCCATTGTCGAGTCTGCCACGGTTTCCTGCTTGGAACTCTTCCAGCTAACCGCCCCTCCGTAAAGGGTAAAGACAAAACCCGACTGCGACTTAGAGTCGTCCTTATCACTCTGGAAGCTGGAATCGGTAAAGGACTCCACTTGGAGTTCTCCGTTACCATACACCAAGAACATATCTCTAGTCCTTCGCAAGTACTTGAGAATGCTCTTCATAGCTGTCCAGTGACTCTCTCCAGGATCAGCTTGATACCTGCTCACTATACTTAGTGAGTATGCTACATCGGGTCTGGTACATAGCATCGCATACATGATAGAGCCTACTGCCGAAGCATAGGGTATCCCTTGCATGCGAGCTCTCTCCAAATCAGTCTTGGGAGACATCTCTTTGGAGAGAGTGATTCCAGAGATCGTGGGCAAGTTCCCACGCTTGGACTCTTCCATACTAAACCTCTTTAGTATGGTGTCAATGTACCTGGATTGGGACAATCCCAAAAACCGTTTGGATCTATTTCTATAGATCCTAATTCCCAATATGCAGGAGGCATCACCAAGATCTTTCATTGAGAATCTTTGTGATAAGAAGAGCTTGACCGCTTGCAGCATAGGAATATCATTTCCTATCAAGAGTATGTCGTCCACGTACAATACGGGGAAGACAACCTTACTCTCTGCCACCTTCTTGTAGATACAAGGTTCATCTGGATTTTTGACGAAATCAAACTCTTTGATAACGACATCAAAGCAGATGTTCCAACTCCGCGATGCTTGCTTTAATCCATAAATGGATTTAAGCAGCTTGCACACCTTCCCGCTGCTCCCACTGTCTACGAAGCCCTCTGGCTGAGTCATGTACACGCACTCTTCTAAATCACCATTTAGAAAGGCGGTCTTAACATCCATTTGCCAGATCTCGTAATCATGATAAGCAGCGATGGCAAGCATGATCCGGATGGATTTAAGCATAGCCACTGGAGAAAAGGTCTCGTCATAGTCCACACCTGGTCTTTGACGAAAACCCTTTGCTACAAGTCTAGCTTTGAAAGTCTCCACTTTCCCATCTACACCAAGTTTCTTCTTGAAGATCCACTTGCTCCCAATAGGGTTTTACCCCTTCAGGAGCAACGTCCAAAGTCCATACTTTGTTGGTGTACATGGATTCCATCTCGGACCGCATAGCATCCAGCCATTTCACCGAGTCCCTACTCGTGATGGCCTGCTCGAAGCTAGTTGGGTCATCATCCTCCATGATGCAATCCTCGCTCCCACCATCCATAAGAAAACCGTAGTATCTCTCAGGTTGGCGAGGAACCCTACTAGATCGGCGGAGAGGCTGGGGTTCATTGGGAGCTACTGAATCCTCTTGTTCCACTAAATCTTCAGTTTGAGTTTGTGTAGCCGGAATTTCTTCCAGTTCTACCTGCTCGCCACTAATTTCTTTTGCAAGAAATTCCTTTTCCAAAAAGGTGGCATGTCGAGAAACAAACACTTTTTGTTCCTCTGTATAGTAGAAAAGATATCCATGTGAATGTTTGGGATATCCCACAAACTTGCATAGAACTGACCGTGCCTCGAGTTTGTCCGGATTTTGCCTTTTGACATAGGCCGGGCAACCCCATATCTTAACTCGTTTAAGACATGGTCTCTTCCCACTCCATATCTCATATGGTGTGGTAGGTACAGATTTAGATGGAACTTGATTCAATAGGTATGCTGCTGTTTCCAGCGCATATCCCCAGAAGGATATAGGTAACTCAGCTGTGCTCATCATAGAGCGCACCATATCTAATAGGGTGCGGTTCCTCCGTTCTGATACACCGTTGTGCTGTGGTGTATATGGAGGAGTCAGCTGAGAGAGAATCCCATTCTCTTTTAGGAAGTCCAGGAATTCATTGCTCAAGTATTCCCCTCCTCGATCAGATCGTAGGATTTTAATACTTTTTCCGGTTTGGTTCTCGACTTCTTGTTTATATTCTCTAAATTTCTCAAAAGCTTCTGATTTGTGTTTCATCAGGAACACATATCCGAATCTAGAGAGATCGTCAGTGAATGTAATGAAGTACGAAGAACCATCCCTGGCATGTGTAGACATAGGACCGCATACATCACTATGTATCAGTCCTAAGAGTTCGGTAACTCTTTCTCCGTGTCCCGTAAACGGAGTTTTGGTCATCTTGCCTTTGAGACATGACTGGCAAGTGTCATAAGATGAAAATTCAAACGGATTTAAATATCCATCTTTATGCAACTTAGCTAGTCGTGTCGCATTGATGTGACCCAGTCTACAATGCCAGAAGAAAGATTCGTTGAGTTCAGAACTCTTCCTCTTGTGTGTGTTTGTTATGCTCAGAACTGTTGATTGATTTAGAACATAAATGCCATTGCATAACGTGCCTGATCCAACCAACTTTTGGTTATGGAAAATGTTCATAACATTGTCCTGTAATATAAAATTATATCCTTCTTTACTTAGCAAAGAAATCGATATAATGTTGCATATCAGGTTCGGCATGTAATAGCATTCGTTCAGAACCAATGTATTACCAGTTGGTAATACAAGGTGATATTCCCCGACAGTCTTAGCTGCAACAATTGCACCATTTCCAACTCTAATGTCTTTATCACCTTCTCCAAGTTCTCTACCTTTCCTAAGCCCATGTAACTGATTACATATATGGGATCCTGACCCGGTATCCAATACCCAGGACGTAGAGCAAATGGAGAAACAGTTCTCAGTAACGAACACACCCGAAGAAAATGCATCATCATGTACTCTCTTCATTCGGGTGGCATGGGAATCCTGGTATTCCCCTATATCCTGTTCATTCCTATAACTCTTATAGGAAAGAACGGAACCAACGTTCCCCAGCACAGTATAACATGCGGGTTCGGTCAATACATCCATATTATTATCTTTATTAAGGCATGAAATGGTCGCTACCTGGAGAGAGAGAGAAGAAAACACTTTAGCGTATGCTCGTGCAAGATCAGATTGGTTATTATCTTATCTAATCAGGATGGCTCCCACTGGTTTTATCAAATCTTCCTTCAAACCCTAAAAGGAAAGACTAGCCGGGATTAATTACACACTACAAGTTCACCAATCTTTCAGCCAGGCCAGTGTCGGTACTTTGAGGGAGGTCCCCCGTGCTTTCGCACGAACCTAATTACTGTAAACCTCGTTTTCCCAGAGGCGTAACCTCGTTAACACCTTTCTAGACACCTACTTGATCGGCTAATTGTAATGTGTAAAACTCTCCCAGGAGTAACTCTTACTCGCAGTGGGTATCGGGATCCAACTATCTCATAGAAGGTATGCAATCTCATTGCAAATTTCAACACTTGAAATTCCCGATAATATTTTGCCCCTAGTGTCCTATGAACTTGACAAAGGCCAACAAATCACAGGATGCTAGTCAAGTTCAACCCGTCATTTCTTGATTGAACCAAACCCATCCGCACGACCCTTGACAAAGGCCAACAAGGTCGTACGACTACCCTGAAACAATCTGCATCATATGCATAAGCAGATAATCACCATTTAGCTACCGCACACTACGCCTTGACAAAGGCCAACAAACGCAGCACGAATACTAAACAGTTCTTATCTGAAATGACGGAGGGCTACGACAGGTTTTTCTGAAAACCTATTGCGTAATGAACTTGATATCGTTGTAGAATCAAATGAAGTTTTGAAATGGAGTGATTTTGAGGCTTTTCTAGTTTTGCTAAAGGGGTCACTCCCGGTGAAGGGATCGTCGGCCCTTTCCTCGTCGAATGAGGTGCGGGATATATCATATATATCACTGTGCAAAGCAAAAACTCTTAAAAGCAATCAAAGCCAAACCGAGTGTGTAGCATCTGCCAGTTATTGCTAAAGGAGTCACTCCCGGTGAAGGGATCTCGGTCCTTTCCTCATCGAATAAGGTGCAGGGTATATCATATATACCGCTGTGCAAAGCAAGAACTGTAGCTACCTGTTTTATTTTAAAATTTGATTCTACAACATCTTAGGTTTCTTATCTTTCATTAATCACATTAATGAAGTCCCATCATTTAAATACCTAAACATCACAGATAGATATGCCGTACACTTATGCCATCCGCATTCGCCTCGATGTCCCCTCGTGCACCGTTAGGTTAGGTAACTAACGACAGAGCAGGGCAGGGCTAGCGCGGGTGTAAAACATAAGTAACGTCTATATAATATATCATATATACTATATACTATATCCATCACAGAGTCACATCACAGATATCGCAGCAGAATAAACATATGAAATATTGGATATACTAGGACGTCCGTGTTTTCAATACGAGCCAGTATAAAACACGGATTCCACGGTCGTGATGAATAGCCAATCCCACACCCCTAGACTCCTACGAGAGCGGCAAGCAACCCTGCCAATTCTAGGGTTAGAAGACCCGGACTCGACTCCTCGAGTTGGTCTCCCACTGGACCCCAGACCCCGGTTACTTGTGCTCCCCTCCTTGGGTCTATCCTAATGCGGAAAAGTAAATAATATACAAAGGGTGACAACTTCCGCTACCTGGAAGTGCCCCAAATAAAAGAATATTACATACAAGTTTTTACATGAATGAAAATGAAAAACACTCATCTCACATAAAAACCCCCGGCTATTCGAACACGACGATCCAATATAACATATCCAGCAACACATAACATCACGTGTCATCAACGTAAGTAAGTATGCATACCCCAATTGTCGTTGACGTATAGCAACGAAACCGGCGATATGAACATACTACACTTACGGTCACAGAAAAGAAAGTGTAAAACTACAACAATTGGAATCCGCAACTTCTTTAGACATCACATGCCTAATCAAATGAAATACTTAGACATCACATGCCTAACAGTTATAAATCCCGCATTTTAGTCTCATTATCGAAAACACTTTTCAATATAAAGTGAAACTAAACCGCTAGATTTATAACATTCATTCAGTTATCACATAACTGTTTGGGAATTCCAATTATTGTATCCCATTCCAGATAAATAGAATATTTTAAACTTTCCGATCGAACATTCGAACACCCAAGTTTTCCCGAAACCATCCAACACATGAAATAGGTTCAAAGACATTCGTTTCATGCCTCAGTACCAACGGTCCAGCCGTAGAAGGGTCAAGCCAACGCCTCACATGTGGCACGTCGTACTGCCCCAAACCCGAAGGTTCAAAGGGCAGTTCAAGATGGTCACATAATCGAGTTAAGGTTTGTTGTCTTCTAGAGGGACCATCGCGTTACTTGCACTACTCAGAACGTCCTTAAACCACTCAATAATCCAACACTTGGATATTTTTGGCAGGGGAAAGATTGGGTATTTATATCCGGTCGAACTTTTTAACATATTCAAAAAATTATCCGGAAAACACATAGACAAAGTTCGATAATCCGATCGAATCGTTGATTCCCAACAGGATTTCCTCTGTTATTCATATTTTGTGGTTTTCTGTTTTCCAGAATGTTCTGTTTTTACCCAGGTTACTTCAGTGTAGGTTTGCTTTTGGGGTAGACATGGAATATGGTAATCGATCGATATTCTAAGATATTTTGTAATTGTGATTTTATCTGTAATGTTTAATGTGTTCGTAAACCTCCCCTAACTGCTAGTATGTCGGTTGGCAGGGGGTTGCACATTTCTGAAATGTTTATTGCTTGTGTATATGAACTGTGTTGGACTGTTGTGATGATTAGCCGGGGTTTGAGATGTGTTTAATATTCATTCAATGTAAATGTAATTTGATGTAATATTCTTTTGCGGGGCACATCCAGGTTGCGGTTGTAGCCACCGTTGTATTATTTCTTTTTACTGTTTTTGCTCCTAGGATAGACCCAAGATGGGGTACACAAACTACCAAGTACGTCAATGTGTTTAGTGGCCTACTCACGTTGTTGAGGGAGACCGCAACACTTCGGGTACTTGACGGGTAGTTTGCCGTACCCGTAGGGGTCTAGGGTGGGGTAATGGCTATTCATCACAACTGTGTATTCCGTTTTTTATTGCAGGCTCAAAGCAAATGCGGATTGCTAGTAAATCCAATAAAGTTCATCTGTGATCTGGAATGCTTATTATTGCGTCTGACGAATGTACAATATCTATATATGATAGCTATTAGACGTCACTTATGTTTTACACCCGCGCTAGCCAAGCCCCCGCTCTGTCGTTAGTTAAGTAACCTAACGGGTGATGACGGGACCCAGTAGCGAATGCGGATGGCATAAGAGGGCGTGGTATTTTCGTTGTTTTCTGCAATAATAGGTTAAATGATGGGACGCATTATTATAATGCAATGAAAATAAACCAAAGTTTAATCGTTGGAACAAATTTAAAAGAAACCACTCGGTTATTTTAAAAGATCGGATTTTTTAATTGCGGAGCTTTAACCACTCCTTTTAAAAAGTATCAGATTCCTTCGATTATATCAAGTTCACTACGTTCACGGTTTTGCCAAAACCATTCGTAGCCCTCCGTCATTTCATTTGGATATTTAGTAGTATTCAAGCTATGCATTTGACCAACACTAGGGCATAGTGTTTGGTAGCTGCTGGGGTATTTCATTTGTTTACATAGATAGATGTGTTAGTTTGGGACAGTCGTATTATCATTTGGCCAACGTCAGGGATATGTACGGATGGGTTCAAATTAACTAGGACAATGATGGGTAGAACTTGACATGTGACTTATGACATTTTGACCAATGCCAAGGTCATAAGAGCATGGGGCAAAAATCTATATCGGGAATTTCTAAAGAAACTGAAATTTGCAGAAAGAGCATACCATTTTGGTGTTTGATGAATGTTGGTAGGATTCCTTCAACATTATCATACGATGATATTTTGGATCCCGATCCTACTGTGAGTATATACTACTTATCAGGAGATTCGTCACTTAACGATCAATGCTATAAACCAAGTAGGTGCCTAGAAAGGTGTCAGCGGGGTTACGCCCCCAGAGAAAAGAGGTTATTTAATTAAGGAACTTCGCTAAAGCGTTGGAAAACCTCCTTCGAAGTATCGACACTGGCCTGGCCGAACGGTTAAGCAAGTATTGTACGGTGAGAATAGTCCTGGCTAATTCTTCTTTTATGGTTTGAGGAAGGATTCGAGAAACAGTGGGAGCCATCCTGTTTAGATAAATTGAAAACCACTCTAAACTTGCAAGAGCATCATGCTAATAGTATTTTCTTCTCTCTCTTAAATTGCAGCGACCTTATGACCACACATAGGTTACATCTAGATAATAATTTGACTGAATCTTACTTATATGAATGGCAAAAGTCTATCCAGATGTCCATTGCTTATGACAAGCTGGACCACCCTATTACTACTCAAGATCCCACCGTCCCAGGTCCAGTTTCCACTGTCGCGGATATGGATATCCGTCAGACAAGGGAAAAAGATTAAGCGAAAGCTGAGTGCCTCGTGTTAGCTTCAGTTGATGGTGTATACCAGAAGCAGCACGAGAAGATGGACATAGTTTCCATCTTTCTCCATAACAAAGATTTATATGGAGAGCAATCTCATATCGCAAGATATGAGACCTCGAACGAATTAATTCAAGCGAGGTTGGCTGACGGGTCATCTGTAGGGGACAACGTCCCTACAATGACTAGCTGTATTGATGAGCTCCAGGACCTGGAGACCGTGTTGGGAAACGAGTCAGATACTGACTTGATTCTACAGTCTCTGCCTCCTACCCTGAAGGAAACCAGGGAAGCAGAAGGATAGAGAACGACAAAAGTTTCGGGACTGGATATAGTAAAAGAGGGACGTTCCTATTGTTACAGGAATGAACATTGGCAGAATGATTGCAGGGCTGGCAAAGCCAGTAGCCAGGATTTGAAGCATGTTTTGGCTTCAGCCTCAAGTGTGTTTGTTATTGAGAACTGTTTGTCAATTAACTCTACTTTCTGGGTATTAGATACCGGAGCAGGATCTCATATCTGTAATTCAATACATGCTTTGAGAAACCGTAGAGTTATAAAGGTAGGTGATTGGTCTCTCAGAGTTGCAAACGGAATGAGCGTGGACGCTGAATCCGTGGGAGAATATCGCCTAGGTTTGACAAGTGGGCATATATTGATTCTACGTAACTGTTTGTATGTACCTAGTATGACATGTAATATCATATCAGTGTCCTCACTTTCGAGAGAAGGATATGATTTTACATTCGTAAGCGATGTAGTTAACATCCACCTAAATCAAGTTATGATTGGGTCCGGTACATTAGATAACGGTATATACGTATTAAGTCAAGCTCAGGTTTTCAATATCCAGAACACACTTAAAAGAAAGTCTCCAGAAATAAATCAGGCTTTCTTATGGCATTGTAGACTGGGTCACATCAATGAGAGAAGGTTGACTAAGTTACATAGAGAAGGATATTTGAATCCGTTCGAATATCAATCTTATGCTACTTGTGAATCTTGTCTCAAAGGAAAGATGACAAAGACTCCGTTCACTGGACACGGAGTAAGAGCAAGCGAGCTCTTGGGACTCATATACAGTGACGTGTGCGGTCCAATGTCTACACATGCGCGAGGTGGTTATTCCTACTTCATTACTTTACGGATGATTTCTCTAGGTATGGATATGTCTTCTTAATGAAGCATAAATCCGAGGCTTTTGAGAAATTCCAAGAATACAAGAATGAAGTGGAAAAACAAACAGGCAAGAGTATAAAGACACTGAGATCTGATCGAGGTGGTGAATACTTAAGTGCCGAGTTCCTGGGTTACTTAAAAGAGAATGGAATTCTCTCTCAGCTTACTCCTCTATACACGCCACAACATAACGGTGTATCGGAAAGGAGGAATCGAACCCTATTGGATATGGTTCGTTCCATGATGAGTAACGCTGAGTTACCGCGATCATTCTGGGGACATGCGCTAGAATCAGCGGCATATCTTCTGAACAGGGTTCCTACCAAGACAGTGCCTACCACCCCATATCAGATGTGGAGTGGGAAAAAATCCTATCTTCAGTATCTGAAGATTTGGGGATGTCCGGTTTTTGTTAAAAAATAGCATGCGGACAAGCTCGAGGCACGATCAATACAGTGTAAGTTTGTGGGATATCCAAAAAACTCCAAGGGATATCTATTCTATTACGCAGAGGAACAAAAGATTTTTGTTTCTCGTAATGCCCAATTTTTAGAACAGCAAGTTTTAGAAAAGAATACAAGTGGGAGCGAAATAGAACTGGAAGAAATTCCAGAACCACAAGCTATTACTGAAAGCTTGAAAGAACCAGAAGGTTCGGGAGAACAGGACATCCCGACGCCACTCCGCAGGAGTAGTAGGCAATCTCATCCACCCGAGAGATACTACGGTTTTCTCATAGACGGGGATAGAGAGGATTGCACTATTGACTATGATGAGCCTACTAGCTTCCAGCAAGCCATTCAGAGCGGTGACTTAGTAAAATGGCTGGATGCAATGCGGACCGAAATAGAGTCCATGTACACTAACAAAGTATGGACTTTGGACATTGCTCCAGATGGGGTACAACCCGTAGGATGCAAATGGATCTTCAAAAATAAGATTGGTGTAGATAGACAGGTTGAAACCTATAAGGCTAGACTTGTTGCCAAGGATTTCCGTCAAAGAGCTGGTTTGGACTATGACGAAACCTTTTCTCCAGTAGCTATGCTTAAATCTATTCGGGTCTATCTTGCTATTGCTGCCTTCCACGATTATGAGATCTGGCAGATGGACGTAAAGACGGCCTTTCTAAATGGTAATTTGGAAGAAAGCGTTTATATGGATCAGCCAGAGGGATTCATTCAGAGTGGGAGCAGCAGTAAAGTATGCAAGCTGCTTAAGTCCATTTATGGACTAAAGCAGGCATCGCGGAGTTGGAACATCTATTTTGATGATGCTGTCAAAGAATTTGACTTTATCAAAAATCCAGATGAACCATGCATATACAGTAAGATTGTAGGGAGAGCTGTAGTATTTCTCGTCTTGTACGTGGATGACATTCTCCTAATAGAAAATGATATTCCTATGTTACAGTCAGTCAAAAGATTCTTGTCACATAAATTCTCCATGAAAGACCTGGGTGATGCCACCTACATTCTGGGGATCCGAATCTATCGTGATAGATCAAAGAGGATGTTGGGACTTTCGCAGTCCAGGTACATAGACACCATAGTGAAGAGATTAAGTATGGATGATTCTAAGCGCGGTAACCTACTGGCTTGTCACGGAATCACCCTCTCCAAAGAGATGTCTCCCAAGACTGATTTGGAAAGGGATCGCATGTCGATTATACCCTACGCTTCTGCAGTAAGCTCTATAATATATGCGATGTTATGTACCAGACCAGATGTGGCATACGCATTAAGCGTTGTAAGCCGGTATCAGGCAAACCCAGGAGAGAAGCACTGGATAGCCGTAAAGAACATTCTCAAGTACCTGAGGAGGACTAAGGAGATGTTCTTGGTGTATGGCGGAAAAGACCTCCAGATGGAGGCCTTTGCCGACTCAGGCTTCCAGAGTGACAAAGATGACTCCAAGTCCATGTCGGGTTATGTCTTTACCCTCAATGGAGGGGCGGTCTATTGGAAAAGTTCCAAGCAGGAGACCGTTGCTGACTCAACAATGGAAGCAGAGTACAGAGCTGCTTGCGATGCCGCAAAAGAAGCTGTCTGGATGAAGAAGTTCCTCACAGAACTTCAGGTGGTTCCTTCCAGTGTTGGTCCAATACCTCTGTATTGTGACAACAACGGCGCTATAGCTTTAGCGAAGGAACCCAGGTCCCATCAGAAGTCCAGACATATCTTAAGGCGGTATCACCTGATCAGGGAGATCGTAGATCGCCGGTCGATCGAGGTGAAAAGAGTAGAGACGGAGAATAACATTGCTGATCCATTCACAAAGGCCATTCCTCAGACGCAGTTCGAGAGGCTATTCGAGATGATAGGTCTACGATATGCCAGCTCATGGCCCTAGTGCAAGTGGGAGATTGTTAGTGTATATGCCCTAGGGGCCATTATTGTATCATACTAGATTGTATATTACTTAATGGAAGCTTGTGATATTCACAGTTGTATATACAGTCTTGCTAAAAATGGTAGTATGCTACTTGGTTTGTGTCTACTTTAATATGTGCATATGTTTCTTGTTACGTATCACTTATACATATTAGTAGAGCCCATAGATTCTTTGCTTGATTACCAGCGTTGTGATGGCAGTCACACTAGTGGGGGATGGATATTCTATAAACAACATCCTATACAGGTCCCTAGTCGTAGGATTATCGAGACAGGGCATCGATACTCCAGAGTAGACTAGTGTGTACGCTTCTCATTCCAGTTAGGGAGATGGTCTGTCCCATAGCCATCAGTACGCCGTACTGGAGATAGTATACATGTACTTGTTAGGTTGCGGGTATACCGGACAGGACTCGCAGGGGAACTGTTGGTTGGTATTATACCCATCGTCAGTTAAACAGTTCCCAGGTGACATGAGTACAACATAGTCCGCAGACTTGATACTGCTACTTCGCCTCGAGTGTGTCCCACTGTTCTTAGATTGCTACCCAACCACGGCTCAAAGGAGTCGTGCAAACAGGTAGCGGATGGGTGCAGTCCTGAGCACTTGGAGGCAGTAGTGGTTAACAGGATTTGTCTCTCCCGGTAATGGGGGATGATATCGCGCTGTGTCAGAGAGCCATTACGCAAAGTCCATGGCCAGGGCAAGGGAGATATACTGGTAGGTTCCAGTAGCTTCTCAGGGTGTAATGGGCTATGCTCCGACACGACTTATACAGCTATTAGGGGACTGACACTTGCCGCCCCCTAGGCTCAATATGCGATAGTCTTAGACGAACAAACCGGACTGTACGGAGATTGTCACATCAAGCTCAGTGGGAGTTCGGATGATTTTCCTCATCGGCCTTCTTATCGATATCTACCTGGGGACCGTTACGTACAGCTAGTGCCGCTTGCGGTCTGTTGTTAAACCCACTGCCAGCGTAGTGTCGAATCTTTAGAGTCCCACACAGAGAGTTTCCCTGCTCCAGGCGAAACGATATAGAGGTCATATGGTTTTACGACAAGGGTTAGGACGCATACGTGTGTTTACGCACGTACGACTTTTCGGACAGTTTTTACTAGCCGGCTTTAGTTTAAGCCAGATTCTAGTATCGGGTTATTGGATTTATACAGTCTAAAGTTTTTCCATGTTTTGACGGATTGGAGGGGCGTTCTCGTAATTTGTCGGGAAGCTTCTAGAAGTGTGGTGACTAAGGGGTTAAGGTGGCATAAGCATTTAATGCTTAATGACTCATTTGTGTGATTCATCCTTTATATTAAATGATGCATTAATTAGTTAGTGAGTCATATGA
Source organism: Agapanthus africanus (assembly GCA_030015575.1). Taxonomy (NCBI): domain Eukaryota; kingdom Viridiplantae; phylum Streptophyta; class Magnoliopsida; order Asparagales; family Amaryllidaceae; genus Agapanthus; species Agapanthus africanus. The sequence goes on along the minus strand of CM057343.1, from coordinate 245,646,282 downwards.
TGAATCACACTAGGTGAATGAATCAACCATGATGATTAATCGTTTATATTTATTTATTTGATAAATTATTATGGTTTTTAAATTCACATGAGCTCATTATTCATTCTCATTCTCATCTTCACCTTCTCTCTCCTCAAGCTCACTCTCTCTTCAAACCCTAACCCTAACCTCTCATGTGTTGAGATCAAGGGTTAGCTAGACTAATACATCCATAACCTCACTCTATATCCCCTAGGTAGCTTAGATTAGCACTTTAAGCAACCTAGTTACCTCAAGTTTGAGATTAAGCTTGACGTAGGAGCTTTCGGGTGGATCGTCTTTGATTCGAGGAGGCCGTTGAGGTGGCGATGTTCCAAGGAGCCTACGAGGAGTGGAGGACCGCGATGAAGACCCGAAGGACTAGTATCGTGAGGTATAACTTCGTATCCGAGTAGTTAAACCTCTAGTTGATAGTTAGCAATGGTTTAGAAACAATTCATGCGCTCAAGTCCGTGTTATGAAGCTTCGATAATCGTTTTTCATATATTCCGCCTCCCCACAAGTTCATGGGGTGCATGACATGGACTTACAGATAGGATGCAGAGGTTAACCCGGTGGTGTTTTAATTATATGGGCTCAGCCATAGAGCCAGAAACTATTCCGCCAGGCGTTAGAACAGGATAGCAACTCGACGAGAAACTTTTTTTTCTTTCCCTCCTCCACCGGTGATTATTCCAGTTCCATCCGGGAATCGGATGGGTAGTGGATACGGTAGTCCTGTGTAGCGAGGGCAGGGACCCAGTGATTGAGGGCGCATGCCGTGGGCGGTAGGCAAAAGAGAGTTCTTGCTCTGACTACTCCGAGTACTCAGACACCTTTCGACGTTGAATAAGGAACACTTCGATATTGGTTTTTTTCACTTATGTGTTTTTGATGATTTGATTGTTGTTCGTGCACACTCGATGCACTTGATATTGTTTCGTGCACATATGTTGCACCTGGTTTTGTTTTCGTACAAATACGTTACATTTGATTTCGTTTTTATGCATCACATATTGTATCGTAGCTGGTGTGGTCCTCGTAGCGTGTGTTGGAGTTCTAGTTATTTGGGTTTTACACTTTCATTCCTTATTCACACGCATTGCATTATGACATTTTGGGATTTCAAGTGTCGATGATTGGCACAAGATTCTATGATGTTTTATCAATGAGGATTTTAAATTGTATGCGATCTTTTAGGATGCATTTACATTTTATTTTTATCATATATAACGTTACTGAAAGTATGTCTTAGCACCTATACTAGGTTTTAACTAGTATCAAGTATGCAATTTTAAAAAATCTAGAGGTCTAAGTATACTAACCTAGAATTGAACTAGAGAATTAGAGTTTCAAGTTAAGCAAACTAGTTCTAAACTAAGTGAAGAGGGTTTACAACCTTTGTAGACCGGTCCTTCACTTCTAAAGCTCCAAGTAGTAGTCCCTAGAACTCTTCTTTAACTCCACTTGAGAAAGGATCGAGCTTTGCTTGTAGTCTTCGGTGCCAAAGATGATCCACCTTGAAGTCTCTCTAATTCAAGCCCACTCTTCACTAATCAAAGTATTAGTGAAGCAAACAATCTAAACTAATGGGCTAGATTAGTGTAGGTTGATGAAGTAGGAGATTTGCTCACTAGAAATTATTTTCTCTTTTCTTTTTCCAACTCAAGAAAAAACCCTAGAGAGGAGAGAAGAAAGGGATAAACTTGGATGATATGTGAACCATTTGGTCAAGTGATAAGATGAGATTTGATAATGATAAATATCATTGAATAATCCAAAAGAGAAGAGGCGAGTCATGGCTTCTCAAGGCTTCTACAAGCCACTAAAACAACGACTCATTTTCTTTTCTTTTAATTCAATAATTTAAATCATTATCTACTCATATATCTTCATGTGTGATTCTCATACATCCTAGTTCTATGTATCATCAACCATGATACAAAATCAATTCATATATATATATATATATATATCACATATATATATAATTATATAAAAAGAGAAAAATTCTAAAGTGAGCTAATATTAGTCAATATATATATCAAATATATAAATATATATCAAATTATTAAATCAACACTTGATTCAATAATCCGGTTATATCATATATAACCGACCAATATCATTTATATATGTATATCAAAACATTAAATCGACACTTGATTCAATTATCCGGTTATATCACATATAACCGGCTAATATTAGATATTAAATCAACACTTGATTCAATAATCCGATCATATCATATATAACCGGCCAATGTCAAATATATATACATAAAACAAATCATTAAATCAACACTTGATTCAATAATCCGGTTATAACACATATAACCTAACCGATATCAAATATCGCTAGATTAGAATACGCTATCACATACTCGTATTTAATCAAGCACCCACACATATCTTCATAGGTGGCCTACTTCGTTTCGCTTGAGCTAGGAAACCTCTGTGTGGGACTCTAAAGACTCATGAATACGCCACCAGTAGGTAATGATTGTTGGATATATATATGCCCTAGAGGCCATTATATGATAGTGTATGTACTTATATGTGTGTATATATATATATATATATATATATATATATATATATATATTCAGAGGACAGTCTTTCTCGACATGATAGTATGCTATCTGGTTTCTCTTTATCAAATGTTCACTTGATCATGTTTATACTCATTTGGTACATGTTGATAAAGCCCTAAGGATATTGGCTTGACTACTGAGATTATGATGTGGATCATACTAGTGGGACACCTGTAATTTATAAGCATATCCTTGAAATGTTCCTAGTCGTGGGTATATCGAGACAGGGCATCGATATTCCAGAGGAGACTAGCGTATACCATTCTTGTTCCATATGATGGGTGATGGATGACCCCATATCCGTCTGGTGTGGTTGTTAGTTATATGTATGCCCTAGAGGCCATTACTATACATAGGATGTATATTGTAGTGGATGCTTGGACATATATAGGGAGGACTTTCTTGCTCGACATGATAGTATGCTATCTGGTTGATCTTTACCTTAACGTGTATACTGATTGTCTCTCTGTTACATGTTGGTAAAGCCCTTAGGATATGTACTTGACTACCTGGACTATGATGCGGATCATACTAGTGGGGACATGGTAGTCCATAAGTACATCCTTCAAAGTCCCTAGTCGTGGGTGTATCGAGACGGGGCATCGATATACGAGAGTAGACTAGCGTATACCTTCTCGACCCATACAGATGGGCGATAGATGATCCCATATCCATTGGTGTTTGACATCAGAGATGATATACGGGTGCTCAGTAGAGACTGGGTACACTGGACGGACTCGCCGAGAACTCCCAGATGGTATTATACCTTACGTCAGATGGCAGTTCTCTGGTGACACTGGTACAGAGTAGTCTGTTGACCCGAGATCGTCATAGAGTCTTGTGTGGTTCCCACTGTGCTTTGATTTCTATCTTACCACGTCCAAGAGGGCATGCAAAACGGTGGTTTTTGGGTACAGTCCCGAGTCACATGGAGGCAATGAGCGATAGGAGGGGATTCGTCTCTCCCGGTATAGGGAGTTGATGTTGCGCTGTGTTCGATTGGCTATAACCGGAAATCCCTGGCCAGGGTTGCTGAGATTTACTGGTAAGTGTTACCAGTAGTATCTCGAATTGTTATAGACCTCATATCGACACGACTTATCGAGCTATTGGGGTCTGACGTTTACCACCCCTAGGCGAGATATGTGACATATCAGACGATCAGACCGGACTGTACGGTAAGTGTTACTGGTTGGATTCACATGAGTATGAGCGGGCTTGCTCGTCGATCTTCTGATCGCTCAATACCCGGGTGGCCGTTACATTTAGCAGACCGCTTGCGGCTTGTGGGTGCTTGATATGATCATCATCTGCTGCCGGCGTATTGACGAGTCTTTAGAGTCCTACACAGAGGTTTCCTGGCTCAAGCGAAACGAAATAGGAGCGCATATGAGATATGTACGGGACCGAGAATGATACCAGTATGTGATACTGTATTCGATTCTGGCGATTTGTGACATTGATCGGTTATATGCGATATAGCCGGGTTATCGGATCAAGTGTTGATTCGATAAGTTGTTACTGTAGATATTAGTCGGTTATATGCGATATGACCGGATCATTAAATCAAGTGTTGATTTAATGATTTAATGCATAATTATATATTTGATATATTACTTTGCATTAACTAGTATCGGTTCACTTTAAATGGATTTTCTCGCTCGGATGTGCACATTGTATATGTGATATACTTTTTGTGCACTTGATTGTATCATGTTTGATGATACATGCTCTCTAGGGTTTGTGTAAAGATTAAACCATGGTTGTGTAATGGTTAGGGTTTTCTTTTTCATTTATTTATTTATCTCATTTATTTTATTTTGGAAAAGAAATGGCAAAAGAAAAGAAAATGGTTGCTAGTTTTGTTTTACATTGAAAGTTCATGAAGCTTTGACTAAGTGACCATTTTGTCTTCATGCTTAACCCTAACCATTCCATTTAACCATGATTTATTCTCTACACTTGACCATGGTTGCCACATGATAAGTATTCAATTTATTTTCTATTTTGAATTAACTTATCATAATATTCTTTCTTCTTCTTCTTCATCACATGAAGAAAACTTGCTACAACAATGGCAACTTGAGAAAACAAGTGAGAAATCCAATTCTAAAGTGAACCCACCTCCTATTTCTTCATCCTCTACCTCTTGCCAAGTAGTAGAGTGTGTTTTCTTCACAAGTTTCATGACTTGGTGAAGTGGGAGCCTGATCTTGTGATGCCTCGACGTAGATCATCTTCGGCACGAAGCCGACGACCTTGCCCGCCCATTTCTCCGATGAAGCCGACGCTAGAGCCCGGGATTTCATTTGGACAGCGAAGAGGACTTCATCATGGAGCCGTGGAGGTGGAGGACCGGATCTACAAAGGTTGTATTTCCGTACTCTTTGTTAAAGTAGTTAACTAGTTGCTTTGTCGCCTAAACTTCTAGCCAACGATCCGTAGTCGGGTTTCTCGGCACCCGTAAAGTTTGAAATTGGCATGGTTGATACCTTGTGAGACCTCATTAGCGTGCCTAGGAACCCTACAGTGGTGACACCAAAGATTGTATACGGGTGCTAAGTGAGAATGGGTACACTGGACGGACTCTCCGAAAACTCCTATATGATATTATATCATACGTCGGATAGCAGTTCTCAAGTGACACTGGTACAGGTTAGTCTATAGACCCGAGATCGCCATAAAGTCCTGTTTGTCCTCTCACTGTACTTTGATCTCTACCCTACTACAGCTCTACTGAGACGTACAAACAGGTAGATTTTGGGTACAGTCCCGAGACACATGGAGGTAATGAGCGATAGGAGGGGTTTCGTCTCTCCCGGTATTGGGGGTTGATGTTGCGCTGTGCACGATTGGCTATAACAGGAAGTCCCTGGCCAGGGCTACTGAGATATTACTGATAAGTGTTATCAGCAGTTTCTCGATCTGTTGTAGACCATATACCGGCATGACTTATTGAGTTATTGGGTCGACGATTCCATCCCTAGACTCGATATGCAGCATATCTGACGAAGAAACCGGACTGTACGGTAAGTGTTGCCAGTTGGATTGACGGGAGTTTTGATAGGTTCGCTTGTTCTTCTTCTGATCGCTCAATACCCGGGTGGCCGTTACGTTTAGCTGACCGCTTGTGGCTTGTAGGTGTTTGATGTGATCATCACCTACTGCCGGCGTATTGACGAGTTTTAGAGTCCCACACAAAAGTTTCCTGGTTCAGGCGAAATGATGTGGTGTACATATGAGATATGTGCGGGGGCTTGATTAAATACGTGTATGTGATGCCGTATTTTAATCGGGCGTTTTATATTGGTCGGGTCGTATGAGATATGACCAGTTTATTAAATCAAGTGTTGATTTAATATTGATTTTTATCTCATTTGAATAAACCCTTTTTCTTTTGATGGATGCATGCATGTATATGTACATGTTGATGTGCATACACACATACATACATGCATTTGTATCATGGTTGATGATACAACAAAGATGGTAATGCAAGACTCACATGGTTCATATTTATATATATAGATTTTTTGTTTTTAGTTAAAAGATAAAGGAAATTAACTAATGACTCATTATTTACAATGACTCATAGTTTCTACACTCTTCCTTGTTTGACCATTGACTCACCCATGGTTAATTTCCTTTGTTCTTTAACTCATCACAAAATATCTAAATATTTATATTAACCATGGTTTGTTGTGAGAAGCTCTCACATATAAATCCTTTTGTTTTATTTTTAAAACATAAGAATTATCATTATCTCCAAAAAAGCTTTGCCATCTTCATCTTCCTCCTTCTTCAAGCTCATTTGAGATTTGTTTAGAGTGAGGAAAAGAAAAAGAGAGGGTTTTTAAGTGAGAACATAAACCACTTCATCAACCTATACATCTCTAGCTCTTTTGTGTAGGGTGTTTGCTCCACGGATTTGAAAGAACGAGTGAAGCAACAAGCTTTGAGCAAAGGACTTCGGGTGGATCGTCGTGGACTTGGAAGTATTCAAGCGAGCCGTTCCAAACCTTAGGAGATCCAAGGAGTCACCCTAGGAGATCTACAAAGGTTGTAGTCTCTCCACTTAGTGATGATAATCTTTTGTATGTGATACTATTAGTTGTTACTCAATATTTCTAGTTCGATTCCTAGTTAAGTTTGCTTAGCACCTCTTAAAATCAAAGTTGTGGCATGTGTGATACTTCCAAACCCTATATGTGTAAGACTACGGTAGCGCCCCGGCCGTCTGTCCGAGGCCAAAATGCGGAAACAAAAACTTTTTCTAAACTAGAAACCGGCGCTACCGCGGACTATAAACCTAGATCAGACCATTAACCTACTACTAGCTAACTAGAGAATGGGTAGAGAGCTATACCGAGCGATCCATGTCCTTCGGTCTTCGGCCACCATCCCGATCTCCCCGCGGCATCTCCGGTCTCGATCTCCTCGTCGGAAAGGGCACCACATCACCGAGACTTTTTACAGGCTCCCACCTCTGAACCGAGGCAACTCAGACACGAAGTTGGCAAGCCGACGTGTCCAAGATTGCTGTAGACTGAGTGTAGAATGCTATGTCTCAACGGTTAATGAAGTTTCCATTTTTTGGAGTGGAGGTGAAGGAGATGAACATTTAGATGGAGCAATGGAATTTTGTGTGAGCAAATAAGATCAAAAACCCTCACCCAAAAATTGGACAGCCCCCCCCATCAAGTGGTCGGCGAAGCTAAAGAGGAGAGAGGGAAAGGAATAATGCAAGGGAGAAAAATGATGAATCATCATGAAGAAGGTCACACCAAAGTCCAACCCTATCCCATCACAAAAAGCATGTAATGATGCACATGGAGTCAACCTCAATCTAGAACCATCATGAACCCTCCACCACAAAAAAACACCCTCCATTTTGTAAAAGCCACTTTTACAAATAAGACCCCCTCAATGCAAAAAATCACTCATGAAAGGATAGAAAGAAAAATGGCCGAAATGGAATGCAAACTGGCAACTTCAAAAAGTGATCCGGTAATAAATTACAGAAAAACCCTGCGACTGTATATACATACCCGCATTTGTATTCCAACTGAATATAAATGCAATGAGACAAAATCTACATTGTACAATACTAGGATCCGGCTTAAACCAAAGCCCGCTAGTATTATCCGTCCGACCCATAACACGTGCACAAGTGCACGTGTACGTTCGAAGTCTGCCATAAATCCATAAGGCCTTTACAGCGTTTCGCCCGAAACTTGAGAAACTGTCTGTGGGGGACGCTAAAGACTCGTCAATACTTTGGCTGTGGAATTAACCACTAGCACGTCAGAGGTATTAGCCATACGTAACGGGCTGCCAAGTATTGACCAAAAGGGACGTCGATGAGCGAACTCATCCTGACACCCTACTGAGCCTGTCAGTGAAAATATCCGTACAGTCCGGTCCGTTCGTCTATGAGCATCACATGGCGGGCCTAGGGGGTTGGTAAAAGTCAGACCCCAAAAGCGGTACAAGTTGTGTCGGAGTGTAGCCCAGAACACCCTGAGATACTACTGGAATACCTACCAGTAAATCTCCTGCCTTGGCCAAGGACTTCGTGTAATGGCTCTCCTAGATACAGCACGACCTCACCCCCAATACCGGGAGAGACGAACCCCTGCAGATCCGCTCACTGCCTCCATGTGGCTCGGGACTGTACCCAACTAAAACCTATTTGCACGACTCCTTTAAGCCGTGGTAGGGTAGTAATCAAAGTATAGTGGGAACTCACACGAGACAAATGACGATCTCAGGTCGATGAACTAACCTGTATACATGTCACCAGGGAACTGCTATCTGATGTCTGGTATAATCCTAACTAGCATGTTCCCGGCGAGTCCTGTCCGGTGTACTCATAACCCAATGAGCACCTGTATACATTTTAGGTGAACCAACTGACACCAGTGGCTTGTGAGACCGGCCACCGTCCCTCGTCGGGGTCTCGACTATATACACTAGTCTACTCTGGAGTATCGATGCCCTGTCTCGAAAAATCCCACGACTAGGGACCTTTTAAGGATGTGCTTATAGACTCCAGCTCCCACGTATATGATCGCCATCATACTGCTAGCATTCAAGTAAGAATCCTAATGACTCTATCAATGTGTAATAGTGACCTGTAAGATCACCTAAAGCAGTACACGATGATAAAGACAAACCATGGTTACATACCATTCTCTATCAACGTGTAATAGTGAACTACAATGTCACCTAATATATGTACACGATGATAAAGACAAACCAGATAGTATACAAACCTCTCGAGTAAGGCTGTCCTACCGGTATAGGTTCTCCCTCAATTATTGCAATCACGTGTCTGTGATCCAATAATTGACTCTGAGGGCACTATATCCAACAATCTCCCACTTGCACTCAAGGCTAATTATTGCGATGTCGCATACTCACAGCCCGTGTGATACCGAACACCCAAATATTCTACTAATCAGTCTCACAAAACCCGTTTGCGAAACTAATGCGTTAGAGGAATAGCCTCAGTGAGTGGATCCGCTCCAATGTTTCTTTCTATGTCTCTCTTTATCTCAAGTTCATGGAGAAATCCATCTCTCGAAATGAGCAATACCTGTCTTAGAATATGTCTGGATATCTGATGGGACCTAGTTCATTAATGAACTCCAAATCCAAACTTCTTAGACTGTATCGTCAACTGAACTTAATCAGTATCCTGCGCCATGCCTCCCTCAGTATCCGCTTGGACCACCTGTCCAAAATACTGCCCTTCGTCAGAGGGAAAACTACAACTCTGACAGTCTCTCTATCATCCAGGTCATCTTGGAAGCCTGGAATGATAACCGTCTCCTAAAGGAGGCTGCCGTTATCATATCCCTAGAACATCCACTTATGTTCTAAAACTGCTTCCAACTGTTTCTCTAGGATAGGATCAATATCAACTTATTGCATCTACTGCAAAAACAACGTCTGGTGTGGTACTTGACATCTCATGATTGACTCAATTGCCTAAGCAAGTGATCTGCCAATCATGCACATCCCTCTCCCCTTTAGTCTGTAAGACACCTTTAGAGAGGGTGACTCCATCACCTGTAGGTACAGCACCGTGCCAGGAGTCGTCCATTCTAAAACACCTGTAGAATGCTGTCTAAGTACCCAGATTGGGAAACTACCCAAATCTAGATCGAAAACCATAGATCTAGTAACAAGAATATCCGATACAATATCCATATCCTATGTGGAGAAACCACTGTGTGACAACCAAAGTATAACCGATCGTAGTATAGGAGTTTCACTTCCTATTCTGTGTATGTCATCCAAATACCAGGACATCTCACCTTACTACCTTCTTAACAGATCCATCCCCCATTCTGATGAAGTCAAACCTATGACTGTCACATCAGAAATAGATGATCTATCTCCGCTATATCTGCTTTGGTCTATAAATAGACATAAGCTGTTTGTCCACTATGCTTCCACTGCTCCCACTGACTACGACAACCCTCTGGCAGAATCATATACACGTATACTTCTAAAGCTAATTTAGAACGACGCTATACTCATCCTCCTGGCGGGTCTCATAGCCTGGAACAACAGCAATGGAAAGTCTGGGTAAACAAGAACCTCCCTGCCACCGTCCTTTAGGCTATCGGAGTACCTCTCGGGTGCCTGAGGTTACCCACCTTATCTGCGGAGTGGCCAACGGAATGTCAAACCAGATTGAATTTTTAGGTTCTTATCAAATTTTCAGTAATCGTTTGCGGTTCTGGAATCACTTCCAGTTCTACCATACTCCCACTACTGTTTTTTGAAAAAAATCCATTTTACTAAAACTGTGGCGAGTCAAGAACAATATCACTATTGATCTTCCAGACGGCAGAAAGTTAACCCTCGTCATAGCCCGGGTCAACCTACAAACAGCCATTACAGAAACGTGCCTTGAGTTATCCAGAGACTGGTTTTAAGCATAAGCCGGACAACTCTCCATACCTTAACATCATTAAGATATGAACCGTTCTATATCCAATATAGAAATAGAGGCACTGATTTAATTGGAACCAAATTCAAATCATGCAGCTGCCTCCAGTGCATGTCAACTAAATGGAAGGAGGCCTATCAGCGTTACTCAACTTAGGAATGATTCCAATTATGAGTAACGTGAAAGAGAAGCAAGTTCTCTTAATCATTACTATTAACTGAATACCATACACAAGTATCTACATCTTCGATCACCTTGAAGAATCCCGATACTTGCAACATCTGGTTCTCTACTTTACTCTTATACCTATAACTTCTCAATACTTGGACCTTGTGTTTCTACGAAACAATTGTCTAAGAACTAGAGAAGTCATCAGTAAACAGAGTATAGCACAAGAACCAACCCCTCTGTCCTAATGGACACTGGACAACATACAATACTCTGTATAAGTCCCCTGAGTCGAATAACTCATGTGTGTCGTAGGTTGAAAACTGTACTTATGCTTAAGAAGAATTACACAGCTGTTTAATGCCCCTTACCTAACCATCCACTGATATAGGTAAATGTCATGGACATAATTTAAAAAAGGGATATCTCACTCTATGAAAATAGTCGTACAGATATATCAATTTGAAATTGGTGCATAACAACGGATATTCAAAACCAAATATTTGCCATCCGGCAAACAACCCAGGTGATTTCCTCAAATATCACCAATTACAACGAATCCCGTTATAATGAGGATGATCACCCAATTCCCAATAACTTACTCCCACTCATCATCTATAAAACCATACAGATGTGAGAACCAAACCTGGTAAATACATACCCTGGAGTAAGGACTAATTGGGAAATCAGTTTTCTTTTAACAGTACACAGTGAAACTGAAACATGAATATGTTTTGAAGGGGTTTCCGGGTATTTCTAGTAATGCCTCTTCCATTATCCAGATTCACGACTGTAACCGTATATTTCTTTGCCATCTCTCCAAATCCCTTTATTTGTCTTTAGTCGTTACCTTCTGTACACCCTCTTAGGCTAAATGGTTTTCTTCCTCCCCTACCGTTCGGCACCAGCCTATGGTTTGGAAGAAGACTATGCAATAAGCATAATGGGTGTACTGTCCTAATCCTAGGAACATTCGCAACCCGAGAGAAGGTAAAGATAAAAGACAACTGAATAAAACCTTATTCCTATTTCTCCTGAACCAGAATCCATCCCCGAACTGGAACAAGTTCCTTTCGAGTTCGTATATTACCATATGATGGAGTATCCAATAAACTGTGGATCTTCGTAGTGATATGGAGTGTTCTGGAGAAATACAAAGGTGATGTAGGATTGGCGAAGAAATACTTGGTTTGGTCATGAATAGCAGTCACAATTTACATTTCCCTCTTACTAATCCCTTTAATTGTCTTAACTTATTATCTTCTGTACACCATCGTTAGGCTAATTGGTTTTCCTCATTCCCTACCGTTCGGCACCTGCCTATGGTTTGGAAGAAGACTATCCAATAAGCGTAATAGATGTACTATCCTAATCCAAGGAGCACTCGCAACCTGAGAGAAGGTAAAAGGAAAAGACAACTGAATAGTCCTATTCGTTTTCTCCAGAACCGGAAACCATCCTTGAATCTGGAACAAGTTCCTTCGAGTTCGTATATAACCATACGATGGTTTTATCCAATGGAAGTGGATGTTCGTAATAATACGGGGTGTTCTGGAGAAAAGGGTAAAAGTAGGAAAGGCAATGAGGTATGCAACTCAGACAATCCAAAAGCCAGTGTTTTAAGAAGGTTCGGTCAACTTGGTCACTGAGTCATAGTCAAGGGTCGGGTCATGGTCGCAGCAAAAGAGAGAGAGAAAAGAAACACTCAGCGTGCACTCTAACCTAGATCAGAATGGTTATCAATTTATCTAATCAGGAAACCTCCCACTGTAACCTTAAATTCTTCTCCAAATCTGAAAGAAGAATTAGTCGGGATCACCCGAGGAGTAAACCAACTCATCAGTGGGAATCGGGATCTAACTATCATCGCATGATAACGTGACGGAATCCACTCACGTCACCACACTCCAGAAGGTATGCGCATATGTGGCAAGTTTCAGTTTCTTTAGAAACTCCCAATGTGATTTTTTACCCCGAGGACCCAAGTGACCTTGACACAGTCAACAAATCAAAGAGTCCTAGTCAAGTTCAACCCGTCATTATCCTGGATTGCATTAAACCCACCCGTACAAGCCCTTGACACAGTCAACAAGGCCGCATGACTGTCCTAACCAATCCCATTAATATACCACAAACGAACACTACTTAGCTACCGTACACTACGTCTTGACACAGCCAACAAACGCAGCACGAATACTAAGTAATACTTGTAAGAAATGACGGAGGGCTACGTCTAGTTTTTGGCGAAAAAATTTTAACGTAATGAACTTGATATCGTTGAAGGAACTGCATAGCTTTTTATAAAAATATAGTGGCGAAAACCTTTGCTAAAGAGGTCACTCCCGGTGAAGGGATCTCGGCTCTTCCCCATAGAATGAGGTGCAGGATATTCCAACTGAATACCACGATGCAAAGAAAAAGTAATCGACTATAGTGAAGTTATTACCCTGACGTAAACTTCTGTCTAAGGGGTCACTCCCGGTGAAGGGATCTCGGCCCTTGCCTCGTCGACTGAGGTGCTGGATATTCATAACCGAATACCACTGTGCAAAATAAAAGAGAACGTCCTTGCAATAACAGCTTTTTGAAAAATTGTTCCAACATCATCATAATAGGTTTGTTTAGCTTGCATTAATCCAAATCAATGCATTCCCATCAATTGATCACACCAATAAAGAACGAAAATACGATGTACGTATATGCCATCCGCATTCGCCACTGGGTCCCGTCATCACCCGTTAGGTTACTTAACTAACGACAGAGCGGGGACTGGACTAGCACGGGTGTAAAACATATACAACATCTACTAGTATTTATATCAATATATAATATTCGCTCAATGCGTGATAAAATACAACATCACAGAAATGTAATAAGCATCACAGAACAATATAGATATCTGGGATCCCCGGGTTTCATAGAGCCGCTACTGAAACCCGACGTTCCCCTGGTCGTGTGGATAGCCTGTGCAATGAAGTCGTAGACCCCTACGGGCGCGGCAAGTTACCCGCCAAAACTTGAAGCGAGGCAGCCCCCTTCAGCAACGTGAATGGACCACCCAGCACTCCACGAAATCCGGTAACTTGAGCACCCCTCCTTGGGTCAACCTATACCCCCTACGAGTGCAGCGAATAGCCCGCCAATTCTAGAGTAAAGACCCTCCGTCTCAAAACCATGGGATGCGGGCCCGTTGCCCTCTAGAACCCAGATACCCATGCACCCCTCCGCAGGGTAATCCTAGTACAAAAAGTAAAATATACAACGGGTACATCGACCTCAGCCCAGTCGTGCCCCAAAAGAATAATATACAAAAAGGCAGTGACGGTAGTCCACATGTCGGACGCTCGTCCCGTAATATCAAATGTACATATACAACCAAACTGTACTAACATTGCATCCAGGCTATCTACCACGACAAATCCGCAATATCACAGCACAACACAGAACATCAACGTGAATGTCACGTTCGCAAATCCTTCTAAAAGGGCTATAGCAGTTAGACAGGTTTTACCGATCAAGTGACATTCACGGTCGCAGATATAATGTAAATACTGTGAACTAGCATGTTTAAATTTTCGGTCGACTAAATTTCCCGAAGTGGGCCCCAAGCACAACTGTAGCACTCAAAATAAATATGGGCCCAAACAAAATATTCCAGAAACCTCTTTTTCATGTCAGAGACCTACTGTAAAAATATGGTGTAGCGAGGCTACTGTTCAGCGGCGGAACCGCGGCCAAAATGGGGTTACGGCAGCGGTTCCGCGGCAATACGGTAAGATCATTGTACCAAATTTTTGCAGTGTTCTCTGAAAACCCTGCACGTATTTCTGAAGCATACCAAAAAATTTTTTTGAGCAAAAAATAGAATCGACAGAAACAGATACTTGAAATTGTGGTTTTTGAAATTTTTGGTCGATCGAAGTTCTAAACACGTTAGAACAAGCTAGAAAAGGTTAACGGCGTGGCTCTGATACCATGTAAGACTACGGTAGCGCCCCGGCCTTCTGTCCGAGGCCAAATTGCGGAAGCAAAAACTTTTTCTAAACTAGAAACCGGCGCTACCGCGGACTATAAACCCGGATCGGACCATTAACCTACTACTAGCTAACTAGAGAAAGGGTAGAGAGCTATACCGAGCGATCCGTGTCTTTCGGTCTTCGGCCACCATCCCGATCTCCCCGCAGCATCTCCGGTCTTGATCTCCTCGTCGGAAAGGGCACCACATCACCGAGTCTTTCTACGGGCTCTCACCTCTGAACCGAGGCAACTCGGACATGAAGTTGGCAAGACGACGTATCCAAGATTGCTATAGACTGAGTGTAGAACGCTGTCTCAACGGTTAATGAAATTGCCATTTTTTGGAGTGGAGGTGAAGGAGATGAACTTTTAGATGGAGCAATGGAATTGTGTGAGCAAATAAGATCAAAAACCCTCACCCAAAACTTGGACAGCCCCCCTCATCAAGTGGCCGGCCAAGCTAAAGTGGAGAGAAAGGAATAATGCAAGGGAGAAAAATGATGAATCATCATGAAGAAGGTCACACCAAAGTCCAATCCTAATCCCATCACAAAAAGCAAGTAATGATACACATGGAGTCAACCTCAATCTAGAACCATCATGAACTCTCCACCAAAATAAAACACCCTCCATTTTGTAAAAGCCACTTTTATAAATAAGACCCCCTCAATACAAAAAATCAGCCATGAAAGGATAGAAAGAAAAATGGCCGAAACGGAATGCAAACTGGCAACTTCAAAAAGTGATCCGGTAATAAATTACAGGAAAACCCCGCGACTGTATATACATACCCGCATTTGTATTCCGACCGAATATAAATGCAATGAGACAAAATCTACACTATATAATACTAGGATCCGGCTTAAACCAAAGCACGTTAGTATTATCTGTCTGAACCATAACATGTGCACAAGTGCACGCGTACGTTCGAACTCTGCCATAAATCCATACGGCCTCTACAGCGTTTCACCCGAAACTTGAGAAACTGTCTGTGGGGGACTCTAAAGACTTGTCAATACTTTAGCTGTGGATTTAACCACTAGCACGTCAGAGGTATTAGCCATACGTAATGGGCTACCAAGTATTGACCAAAAGGGACGTCGATGAGCGAACTCATCCTGACACCCTACCGAGCCTGTCAGTGACAATATCCGTACAGTCCGGTCCGTTCATCTATGAGTATTGCATGGCGGGCCTAGGGGGTTGGAAAAAGTTAGACCCCCAAAAGCGGTACAAGTCGTGTCGGAGTGTAACCCAGAACACCCTGAGATACTACTGGAATACCTACCAGTAAATCAACTTCCTTGGCCAAGGACTTCTTGTAATGGCTCTCTTTGTCACGACCCGCAGGGTACGGAACGTGACTGGTACTTAAATTTACGAAACGTCTCAAGACGTCCGTAAAATAAGTAAGCCAAAGCCCAGAAAACCAAAACCAAATAAGCAGGAGAGTGAAGGAAAACCAATCAATTGAAAACGAGTTTATCAAATAAGTCATATAAAACCTTTTTAGAAACAATAGCAATTTTTCCGAAAATTTCGGCAGAGTCTCCTTTGTAAATACTGGCCCCCAAAATGGGTACAACAAGAATATATATAAATCCAACAAATATGGCATCCCCAAGCGGGAGCTAGCTCTTCGCCACAAGGCGGTCACAAATCCCACGCAATATAAAACAACAACATGCAAAATAATCATAAAGAAGCATGAGAAAACAGTATGTCGACTCAAGTGAGCTCGACCCCAAAATACAGCATAAAAAGTCCATAAATCTCACAGTCTCCTCTCTAGGTCAATATACAACAATACTGGTAGAAACAGTAAATGGAGTACACTAGATACAAAGAATATACAAGGTGGTGCAAAAATAATAATATAACCCACCTAAGAGCAAAACCTCGAGTCCAGGCAAAAGAAGCAAGTGCGCCCGCCGCTACTGTACTGACGGAGCGGACCTGAAAAAGGCTGTGGCACAACGGGGGTGAGTTGCCAACTCGTGAGTAATAAATAACATCTACACAGGCTATCGAATGCATGCACACAAGCATCCTAGCATCTCAAATACAGGTAAGGCAGGACATAATAGCAGGTATGTATGCAATATGAATATACTAGCAGGTATGAATGCAATGCGAATCAACTCATGATCTGAATGTGTAAGTATAAGAATCATGTTTTTCCTTTAGGAATCTCTTTTGAAATACCAGCACAATACCAATAGAATCAACAAGAATCTGTGTCCAGCATCGACACCTCAAAACTGTCTCAAATCTCATATCAATGTATCTCTGGCCTCAGCCGTCCGGCTGACCCATCTCAAATATCAATATCTCATCATCTCGCGGCCACGGTCGGTATCCTATGGATATCCGCCGTCCCAAACAGTCACCGGTAGGTAATCCGTCCCCTGCCAGGCTCAACGTCAACACCACATTCGTCTTGCCCCGGGGTACCTTACCGGGCCCACCATGTACCCGTGACGGTTCCTCCACTTCTCGACACGGATCTCGAAAACCACAGCAAACTCATGGTGGACGGCACTTACATCACTAGAAAACCGCAATTTACATATTTTAAAAATATAATAAGTTTAGAAATTTTGCGGCTTTCCTCCGAAATCCAGAAATATCATAAAATCTCAAGAAATCCTCATAAGTGCATATGTCAATGATAATGAATGCATATGGTATCAATAATCAAGTTGCGATGTGTGATTAATAGATTAGGCATGAACAAATAATATGATGAAGTACATGCACATGAATAGCAATCCTACGATTTCATTTTAAGGATTAAAGCAATAGCGCAAGTTTAAGTATCAATTATAGTAAAAGGTTTCAATTTAAAGGTTATCTAGTGTGGTGGCATGGCAATTACCAGGGTGTGTGTGTAAGCATGAATAGTGCTCATGCTGCATATAAAAACCCTGGCAATGGTGCAGGTGTCCTATAGAATGGGTTCGTATATGTATGTCAATATAAGGCATGAATGTAGCAAATAATCATACAAGTATTACACCCCTAATTACTAACATTAATAAGAATCTTTTTAAGCTACTAAAACTATCGGGCGACTTGCGCCATCCAACGATAGTCCCCCGTAGATGTTACATCTACTCACCGGAATCCCTAGCTAGTCACGTCCAATCACCGCTTTCCCCTTTCGTGCCGCGTCTGACGTCTCCGCGACCGAACCTGGAATTACATCAATACCAAACATAAGGTTACATATCAAGAACGACGCAAAACCCAAATGAAGATACTAACGTTCACAAGCTAGGTACAACGTGCACAGGTGCGCGGAACGCACGCGAAAATCGCAAAACTAACTAGAATCGTCGATTTGGTCGCCCGGAAAAACTAAAACCCGAACACTCAAAAATCCACACTCACACATCCTAAAAGTCATAGGATACGCTAAAAATGTCATCAAGACATCGCAATTAAATCATCACAATATTTTATAACACAACTAGTAAGCTAGAATTTGCAATTTGGTGCAAACATCGACAATTTAAGACAAAGTTATCACAGTCCAACACAACCATCCAACCACACAACTAGTTAGCCACAATAACACAAATTTTAACTCATTTACCATGCTACAAAACCCAATATCCAAACACAACCCTTTCTTGAATTTTGGTAATTAGCAATCTTAATGAAAATTTCACACAAGTTTAACTTAGATTAGCATAATATGAAGCCACTTAGGCAAAGTAACCTTAAAGATTGGTTTAGTAAACAACTAGATAGCTAATTAGCTTTAATTAACTAAATAATGGTTTCTAAAAACCCTAGTTTAACTCTAACCATAAACCTTTAAAAACTAGATTAGAAACTAACACTAAATTAACACTAGATTTTAGCCCAATTAGCAAGTTAACCACTTAGATTAAGCTAACAAAATAGCTTAATTAATCTCTTAATGGTGTTCTAAACCCTAAATTAATTTCAAACCACAAACTTTAAAAAAACTAGTATGCAAATAGCACTACAATTAACACTAAAACAACTAAATTAAAGGAATTAACCAAAAGAATTTAGTTAGGAAGAATTTATACCTCAACTAGAGATCTAGCAAGAACAATTTGCCTCCAAAGATGCCTCCTTTCTCCAAGATTTAAACTAAAGTGTGTGTGAGAACAGACGGATTAAGGTTTTGTGTTGAAATAGAGAAGGATTTGTTGATTTTTATTGAATTTTGATGCAATTTTTTGAAGAAAATGAGAGAAAAGAGAAGGAAAAATAATGGAATGGGGGGGGGGGAGCTGCTCTCGGCCAGATGAGGGAGAGGGGAGTGGTGTGGGGTGTGTGGAAAAAGTCACGGTCAACCCCTACCAACCCACAAAAAACCCATACCCAATTAACAATTCAAAATCCATTAAAAAAACCTCATTCCCATACAATATAAAAAGTCAAAGGAGCATGGAATTTTTTTCCATGAGCTGCTGGAAATGGGCCAGCCTAGGGTGAGGGAAAAGTGAGAGAGAGTGCACAAAAAAAATTTTGTGCAAAAAGACCCCCTACAAGTCCAAAATTGCAAGTTTAAGCTTAAATTCAATAAATTTCGTTTTCCAATATAAAAATTAGTTAAAACTTGAAATAAAATACTAAAAATTTATGTTACAACTAGATTTTAATTAACATTATTTTAAAGCTTAAATTTAGCCCATTTAAATTTGTATTTATTGCTAATTTAATGTATTTTCTTACCGGCTTAAAATAATATTAAAAAATTGAAAAATTAGGGAAAATTTTTAAACGACCAGAATTTCATAAGTAACTCATTAGCTACTAAAAACAAGCAATTACCTATCCATTTTAGGTATAATTAGTCCTAAACTGCAAAATAACAAAAAGGACGGTTTTCGGAAAAATACCGAATTTTCACCGATTTTCAGGAAAACACCAAAACGACTTTTCAAGGCGTTACAATCTTCCCCCTTAAAGAAATTCGGTCCCCGAATTAAAAAATATAACTACGCATACCTTCAAAGAGATGGGGATATTTCTTCCTCATCTCGCCCTCGGTCTCCCAGGTAACCTCCTCGCTGTTCGGGCCACGCCAAAGGACCTTGACGGTCGGTATAACTTTCGATCTCAACTTCTTCACCTGCCGATCCAGGATGGCCACCGGCTGCTCTGCAAAAGAAAGGTCGCGCTCTAGCTGGACTGTCGGGTGCTGAATCGCATGCGAAGGGTCGTGAAGGTACTTGCGGAGCATCGAAACATGGAAGACGGGGTGAACATCGGGAAAGCTGGGTGGAAGAGCCAAACGATATGCAACTGCGCCGACACGCTCGAGAATCTCGAAGGGACCCACAAATCTGGGACTAAGCTTTCCTTTCCGCCCAAATCGCATCACGCCCTTCATCGGAGAGACCCTCAGAAAAACATGATCGCCAACTGCGAACTCTAATCTGCGACGTCGCCTATCCGCATACGATTTCTGCCTGCTCTGAGCCGCTCTCATCCGGTCTCGGATCAACTGTATCTTTGCTGCCATCTCCTCAACAAGCTGTGGCCCCAAAATACTGCTCTCGCTGAGCTCTGTCCAACAAACGGGCGATCTGTATCTCCTCCCATACAATGCCTCGAAAGGTGCCATCTGAATAATATCCTGGAAGCTGTTGTTGTAGGAGAACTCCACTAGAGGTAAATGACGATCCCAGCTACCGCCGAAGTCTAAAACGCACGCTCTGAGCATGTCCTCGAGAGTCTGAATGGTCCGCTCTGACTGTCCGTCGGTCTGCGGATGAAACGCTGTACTGAAGCTCAAACGAGTGCCCAAAGCCTCCTGAAGTCTCTGCCAAAGTCGGCTGGTGAACTGGGTGCCTCGATATGACACGATACAAGTCGGTACGCCATGCAACCGCACGATCTCGTCGATGTAAAGCTGGGCATACTGAGCGAAGCTGAAAGTCATCTTCACTGGCAGGAAATGAGCCGCTTTCGTCAATCGATCTACGATCACCCAGATGGAGTCATACCCCCGACTGGTCCTGGGTAGACCCACAACGAAATCCATCGAAATCTGCTCCCATTTCCACTCCGGAATGGGTAACAGCTGTAGCTCTCCCGCGGGCCTCTGGTGCTCGGCCTTGACTTGCTGACAAGTCAGGCATCTCGATACAAACTCCGCAATGTCCCTCTTCATCCCGTCCCACCAGTAGGTCTCTCTCATATCATGGTACATCTTGGTGGAACCGGGGTGGACACTATACACTGATCGGTGTGCCTCCTCAAGAATGTCGCGCCGTAATCCATCAGTATCTGGTACGCACAGTCTAGATCCATAGCGTAAAATCCCCTGATCGTCAATCACGAACTCAGAAAATCTGCCATGTCCCATCTGTGCCATGATCTCTGAGCAACGGTCGTCACTGCGCTGTGCCTCATATATACGGTCAAGCAACTGTGGGCGTGCACGAACATGCGCGAGCTGTCCCCCTGTCTGAGTGAACTCAAACTCAACTCGGCTGTCCCATAACATCTGCCAATCTGCTGACGACTGCCTCTGCATTGCGCGCAAAAAGGATAGACTACCCCCGGGCCTCCTACTCAACGCATCTGCCACCACATT
The DNA here is from genome assembly GCA_030015575.1 of Agapanthus africanus. NCBI lineage: Eukaryota > Viridiplantae > Streptophyta > Magnoliopsida > Asparagales > Amaryllidaceae > Agapanthus > Agapanthus africanus. Next base: position 245,624,937 of record CM057343.1, on the reverse strand, counting down.
CGCCTTGCCTGGGTGATATAGGATCTCGCAGTCGTAGTCTTTCACCAACTCCATCCAACGACGCTGTCTGAGGTTCAGGTCTCGCTGCTGAAATATGTACTTTAAGCTCTTGTGGTCTGTGAATATTTGGCACGACTCGCCATATAGGTAATGTCGCCAAATCTTCAATGCAAAGACCACTGCAGCCATCTCCAAATCATGAGTGGGGTAGTTCTGTTGATGCTTCTTCAACTGCCGAGAAGCATATGCGATCACCCGGCCATGCTGCATCAATACGCATCCTAACCCCACTCGCGAAGCATCACAGTAGACCACAAATCCGCCTGATCCAGAAGGCAAAGATAATACCGGCGCCGTAGTCAAACAAGTCCGTAGCTGCTGAAAACTGCGCTCGCACTCCTCTGTCCAAACGAAAGGAACTCCCTTCCGGGTCAAACCGGTCAAAGGTGCAGCTATACGGGAGAAGTCCTGAACAAAACGCCTGTAGTAGCCTGCCAGGCCTAGAAAATTATGGATCTCAGTAACCGATGTAGGTCGGGGCCACTGCTGAACAGCCTCAATCTTCTTCGGGTCCACACATATGCCGTCTCTCGTAACCACGTGACCCAAGAATCCGACGCTGTCCAGCCAGAATGCACACTTGGAGAACTTTGCGAACAGCTGGTGCTCCCTCAGAGTCTGTAACGTTATCTGCAAGTGCTGCTCGTGCTCCTCTCTGCTCCGGGAGTACACCAAGATATCGTCGATAAACACGATGATGAACAAGTCAAGATACGGCCTGAATGTACGGTTCATCAAATCCATGAATGCTGCTGGGGCGTTGGTGAGTCCTAACGACATCACCAAAAACTCGTAATGGCCGTAGCGTGTACGGAAGGTTGTCTTCGGTATATCCTCCTGTCGAACTCGCAGCTGATGGTATCCTGATCGCAAGTCGATCCTCAAAAAATACCCCGCACCCTGAAGCTGGTCGAACAAATCATCAATGCGTGGCAACAGATATCTGTTCCGCACGGTAACCTTGTTCAGCTGGCGGTAGTCGATACATAAGCGCAAACTTCCGTCCTTCTTCTTGACAAACAGGACCGGAGCACCCTACGGAGAAACACTAGGTCGAATAAGCCCCTTCTCTAACAAATCCTGCAACTGATCCTTCAGCTCCCGAAGCTCTGCCGGGGCCATCCGATAAGGCGGTATAGAAATAGGTCCCGAGCCGGGAATCAAATCAATGCAGAACTCAACATCGCGCTCGGGCGGTAGCCCAGGTAGCTCATCAGGGAACTCACAAACAACCGGGACCCGGTCCAACGGAACCTCTGCAGCTCGAGTATCACAAATATACGCTAAGAATCCCTGACATCCCTTCCGTAAGAGCTGACCAGCGCGAAGAGACGAAATCAAGCTGGGAAGGGTGACGCTGCGGTCTCCCTGAATAACAAGGACTGGCTCTTCCGAAAAGCTAAATATGACTGCCTTCTCGCGGCAGTCCACCGAAGCATAATAAGTGGCTAGCCAATCCATGCTCAGAAGCACATCAAAGTCCAACATATCGAGGAGAATCAAATCAACCGATGAATCCCTCTCCCCGATACGAACGGAACACAATTGAAACACAAAACGAGCGACAAACGACTCGCCTACCGGAGTAACAACAACAAGCGGATGATCTAACGACGACGACTCACGGCCCAACATCGGTGCAAAGTCTGTAGAGACGTACGAATGTGTGGAACCTGGGTCAAATAATACCCGAGCGTCGAAAGAACAAACTGGCAAGGTATCCGTCACAACGACGTTGGATGCCTGCGCATCCTGCGGTGTCAAAGCAAATACTCGGGCCTGTCCTCCACCGATAGCGGGCTGACCTCGACCTCGGCCTCTGCCTCCTCGTCCTCTCTGAACAGGACCGCCGCGTCCACGGCCTCTGGGTGCACCTAACTGGCATGGTGCATCGCCCGTGGTAGGAAGTAAGGCTCTCTGAGGAGGGGGTGGTGATGGTGGTAGGGTCACATGCGGAACTATCGCTGCTCCCTGTCGTCTCGCCGGACAGTCTCTGACAAGATGGTGCGGACTCCCGCACCCAAAACACCCTGGCGACGGCTGCTGTCCCTGGGGATATGAACCATATAACTGTCCCCGTCCAAATCCTCTGCCAGGCCTATCTCTCGAAAAGAATCTGGCGTGCTGCCTCTGAGACGGTACATCGGTGCGAATCCTCTTCGGTCCAGAAACGGCCGAAGTCTGTGATATGCGTGCCTCCATCCGTAATGCCGTATCCATAGCAGCTGAATAAGTGTCGTAGTGCTGGGCGCCAATGGCAAGATATAGCTGGGCATCAAGTCCCTGTACGAACCTCTTCACCATCTTCTCTTCGGTATCCACCAAATACGGAGCATATCGGGATAACTGTGTAAACTGGATGTCATACTCAGACACCGTCATCCCAGGTGTCTTGACTAAGGCCTCGAAGCTACGAGCTCTGGCGTCACGAACGCTCTCTGGGAGGAAACGAGCTAGAAAGACCGCTGTAAACTCGGCCCAAGTCATAGGCGGTAGACCTGCAGCTCGACCTCTCAAGACTGACTCCCACCATGTCTGCGCGAGACCCTCTAGTCGGAAACTCGCAAGCTCTACCCATCGATCATCCGAACATCTCAGCGAACGGCAGATCCTGGCTAAACTGTCAAGGAACGTCTGTGGGTCATCTGCTGCCTCGGTGCCGGTGAATACTGGAGGTCTCAGCCTCATGAAATCCTGTAGTGAAACCGGAATGGCCACGGTGGTAGTAGTAGGAGCAGGTATCATGGTCGTCTGTGATGTAGTAGGTACGTCATCCGGCCTCGGTGTACGACTGGCTGCAACTAGGGATCCTACCATCTGACGTAGCTCCTGCATACTCCCCATCATCTGTCGCAACTCCTCCATACCAGTCTCAAACCTATCCATACGGCCTGGGGAAGGTGGATCGGTCTGTCCCTGCGGCGTAGGCATACCACCCTGCTCAGTCTTAGTCTCGGACGAGCCAGCTCGAATCTCGTCTCGGGCAGCAGCCCTCTGTACCCTCGTAGCCTTCGGCGGCATAGTGGCTGGTACAGGAAAAATGATAATAAGAACAGTGCAATAGAATCATAGGATACACGGAATTGAAGAAGGAATTTTCAAGCAAGTATATCCTAAAGTCACTTAGGCGGAGTATCGTATCGCAAGTTTGCCGCGGACATACACACGCTACGTTATCCTACTTAAGTCACTTACTCCATCTACCAAGGGTCGTCCTACACTCAAAAAGGAAAAACCTATCGCTCTATTACCAACTTTGTCACGACCCGCAGGGTACGGAACGTGACTGGCACTTAAATTTACGAAACGTCTCAAGACGTCCGTAAAATAAGTAAGCCAAAGCCCAGAAAACCAAAACCAAATAAGCAGGAGAGTGAAGGAAAACCAATCAATTGAAAACGAGTTTATCAAATAAGTCATATAAAACCTTTTTAGAAACAATAGCAATTTTTCCGAAAATTTCGGCTGAGTCTCCTTTGTAAATACTGGCCCCCAAAATGGATACAACAAGAATATATATAAATCCAACAAATATGGCATCCCCAAGCGGGAGCTAGCTCTTCGCCACAAGGAGGTCATAAATCCCACGCAATATAAAACAACAACATGCAAAATAATCATAAAGAAACATGAGAAAACAGTATGTCGACTCAAGTGAGCTCGACCCCAAAATACAGCATAAAAAGTCCACAAATCTCACAGTCTCCTCTCTAGGTCAATATACAACAATACTGGTAGAAACAGTAGATGGAATACACTAGATACAAAGAATATACAAGGTGGTGCAAAAATAATAATATAACCCACCTAAGAGCAAAACCTCGAGTCCAGGCAAAAGAAGCAAGTGCGCCCGCCGCTACTGTACTGACGGAGCGGACCTGAAAAAGGCTGTGGCACAACGAGGGTGAGTTGCCAACTCGTGAGTAATAAATAACATCTACACAGGCTATCGAATGCATGCACACAAGCATCCTAGCATCTCAAATACAGGTAAGGCAGGACATAATAGCAGGTATGTATGCAATATGAATATACTAGCAGGTATGAATGCAATGCGAATCAACTCATGATCTGAATGTGTAAGTATAAGAATCATGTTTTTCCTTTAGGAATCTCTTTTGAAATACCAGCACAATACCAATAGAATCAACAAGAATCTGTGTCCAGCATCGACACCTCAAAACTGTCTCAAATCTCATATCAATGTATCTCTGGCCTCAGCCGTCCGGCTGACCCATCTCAAATATCAATATCTCATCATCTCGCGGCCACGGTCGGTATCCTCTGGATATCCGCCGTCCCAAACAGTCACCGGTAGGTAATCCGTCCCCTGCCAGGCTCAACGTCAACACCATATTCCTCTTGCCCCGGGGTACCTTACCGGGCCCACCATGTACCCGTGACGGTTCCTCCACTCCTCGACACGGATCTCGAAAACCACAGCAAACTCATGGTGGACGACACTTACATCACTAGAAAACCGCAATTTACATATTTTAAAAATATAATAAGTTTAGAAATTTTGCGGCTTTCCCCCGAAATCCAGAAATATCATAAAATCTCAAGAAATCCTCATAAGTGCATATGTCAATGATAATGAATGCATATGGTATCAATAATCAAGTTGCGATGTGTGATTAATAGATTAGGCATGAACAAATAATATGATGAAGTACATGCACATGAATAGCAATCCTACGATTTCATTTTAAGGAATTAAAGCAATAGCGCAAGTTTAAGTATCAATTATAGTAAAATGTTTCAATTTAAAGGTTATCTAGTGTGGTGGCATGGCAATTACCAGGGTGTGTGTGTAAGCATGAATAGTGCTCGTGCTGCATATAAAAACCCTGGCAATGGTGCAGGTGTCCTATAGAATGGGTTCGTATATGTATGTCAATATAAGGCATGAATGTAGCAAATAATCATACAAGTATTACACCCCTAATTACTAACATTACTAAGAATCTTTTTAAGCTACTAAAACTATCGAGCGACTTGCGCCATCCAACGATAGTCCCCCGTAGATGTTACATCTACTCACCGGAATCCCTAGCTAGTCACGTCCAATCACCGCTTTCCCCTTTCGTGCCGCGTCTGACGTCTCCGCGACCGAACCTGGAATTACATCGATACCAAATATAAGGTTACATATCAAGAACGACGCAAAACCCAAACGAAGATACTAACGTTCACAAGCTAGGTACAACGTGCACAGGTGCGCGGAACGCACGCGAAAATCGCAAAACTAACTAGAATCGTCGTTTTGGTCGCCCGGAAAAACTAAAACCCGAACACTCAAAAATCCGCACTCACACATCCTAAAAGTCATAGGATACGCTAAAAATGTCATCAAGACATCGCAATTAAATCATCACAATATTTTATAACACAATTAGTAAGCTAGAATTTGCAATTTGGTGCAAACATCGACAATTTGCGACAAAGTTATCAAAGTCCAACACAACCATCCAACCACACAACTAGTTAGCCACAATAACACAAATTTTAACTCATTTACCATGCTACAAAACCCAATATCCAAACACAACCCTTTCTTGAATTTTGGTAATTAGCAATCTTAATGAAAATTTCACACAAGTTTAACTTAGATTAGCATAATATGAAGCCACTTAAGCAAAGTAACCTTAAAGATTGGTTTAGTAAACAACTAGATAGCTAATTAGCTTTAATTAACTAAATAATGGTTTCTAAAAACCCTAGTTTAACTCTAACCATAAACCTTTAAAAACTAGATTAGAAACTAACACTAAATTAACACTAGATTTTAGCCCAATTAGCAAGTTAACCACTTAGATTAAGCTAACAAAATAACTAGATAACAAAATAGCTTAATTAATCTCTTAATGGTGTTCTAAACCCTAAATTAATTTCAAACCACAAACTTTAAAAAAACTTGTATGCAAATAGCACTACAATTAACACTAAAACAACTAAATTAAAGGAATTAACCAAAAGAATTTAGTTAGGAAGAATTTATACCTCAACTAGAGATCTAGCAAGAACAATTTGCCTCCAAAGATGCCTCCTTTCTCCAAGATTTAAACTAAAGTGGGTGTGAGAAGAGATGGATTAAGGTTTTGTGTTGAAATAGAGAAGGATTTGTTGATTTTTATTGAATTTTGATGCAATTTTTTGAAGAAAATGAGAGAAAAGAGAAGGAAAAATAATGGAATGGGGGGGGGGGAGCTGCTCTCGGCCAGATGAGGGAGAGGGGAGTGGTGTGGGGTGTGTGGAAAAAGTCATGGTCAACCCCTACCAACCCACAAAAGACCCATACCCAATTAACAATTCAAAATCCATTAAAAAAACCTCATTCCCATACAATATAAAAAGTCAAAGGAGCATGGAATTTTTTTCCATGAGCTACTGGAAATGGGCCAGCCTAGGGTGAGGGAAAAGTGAGAGAGTGCACAAAAAAAAATTTGTGCAAAAAGACCCCCTACAAGTCCAAAATTGCAAGTTTAAGCTTAAATTCAATAAATTTCGTTTTCCAATATAAAAATTAGTTAAAACTTGAAATAAAATACTAAAAATTTATGTTACAACTAGATTTTAATTAACATGATTTTAAAGCTTAAATTTAGCCCATTTAAATTTGTATTTATTGCTAATTTAATGTATTTTCTTACCGGCTTAAAATAATATTAAAAAATTGAAAAATTAGGGAAAATTTTTAAACAACCAGAATTTCATAAGTAACTCATTAGCTACTAAAAACAGGCAATTACCTATCCATTTTAGGTATAATTAGTCCTAAACTGCAAAATAACAAAAAGGACGGTTTTCGGAAAAATACCGAATTTTCACCGATTTTCAGGAAAACACCAAAACGACTTTTCAAGGCGTTACACTCCTAGACACAGCGCGACCTTACCCCCAATACTGGGAGAGACGAACTCCTGCAGATCAGCTCACTGCCTCCATGTGGCTCGGGACTGTACCCAACTAAAACCTGTTTGCACGACTCCTTTGAGCCGTGGTAGGGTAGTAATCAAAGTACAATGGGAACTCACACGAGACAAATGACGATCTCTGGTCGATGGACTAACCTGTACACATGTCACCAGGGAACTGCTATCTGACGTCTGGTATAATTCCAACTAGCATGTTCCCGGCGAGTCCTGTCCGGTGTACTCATAACCCAATGAGCACCTGTATATATCTTAGGTGAACCAACTGACACCAGTGGCTTGTGAGTCCGGCCACCGCCCCTCGTCGGGGTCTCGACTGTATACACTAGTCTACTCTGGAGTATCAATGCCCTGTCTCGAAAACTCCCACGACTAGGGACCTTTTAAGGATGTGCTTATAGACCCTAACTCCCACGTATATGATCGCCATCATACTGCTAGCAGTCAAGCAAGAATCCTAAGGGCTCTATCACTGTGTAATAGTGACCTGTAAAGTCACCTAAAGCAGTACACGATGATAAAGACAAACCATGGTTGCATACTATTCTTTATCAACGTGTAATAGTGAACTACAATGTCATCTAAAGCATGTACACGATGATAAAGACAAACCAGATAGTATACAAACATCTCGAGTAAGACTGTCCTACCGGTATAGGTCATCCCTCAATCATTGCAATCACGTGTCTGTGATCCAATAATTGACTCTGAGGGCACTATATCAACAATATGAGGTGATAAGGAAACCCTACAGTGGTATCAGAGCCAAGCTAGAGCTTTAGAGTAACCTAGACGACGTTAAAAACCTCGAACGAACAAAATACGACGCCCGGAGGGTGCTCTCTGGACATTTTTCAAAAACGTGGATTTTTTCACATTAAAAATACTTAGAAAATCGTGCAGGGTATTTTATAGGCCCACAAGAAGAACGAAGCCCTAACTCAACTATACGATCGCGGAACCGCGGCCAGAATGGTCATTCTGCGGTGGTTCGGCGGCGCCGTTGGTGATGCTTGGACTGTGCCTTTTTACGCTGGCCCGTATGTACTTATAGCAGTTTCTGGTAAATTTTAAAACTGCTCAAGTGTTGAGATTTCTGAGAAGTCTTAGGGTGTTCAATCGTTCGATCAAATGTTTTAACCGCGCCTAGTTTATTAGTATGTGATACAATAATTGGAATCTACAAATTTATTTGTTGCTTGTAAATCTAGCAGTTCGTTCTCGGGTGTAATCGGAAATATTGTTGAATTATCCGACTTATTTTGAAAAGGTGTTTTTATGGGTGAGACCAAAATGCGAGCTTTACATTGTTAGGCATGAAATCTTGGATATGTGATATTCCGGGTTTGTATTGTCTAAAGGCAGTTACGATTCAAATTGTTGTAGTTTTTCATTTTATTTCTCTTTGACCGTAAGTGTAGTATGTGGTGTATCGCCGGTTTCGTTGCTATATATCAACGACAATCAGGGTATGCATACTTACTTACGTTGATGATATATGATATTATGTGTTGCTGAGATATGATGTGCAGGATTGTCGTGATTGAATAGCCGGGCTTTTTTTTTGTGAGATGAGAGTTTTCTTTTCATTCATGTAAAATTAAATTGTATGTAATATTCTTTTATTTGGGGCACTTCTGGGTTGAGGATGATGTCACCAGTGTTGCATATTATTTACTTTTCCGCATTATGATTGACCCAAGGAGGAGGGCACAAGTGACCGGGTTCTAGGGTTCAGTGGGAGGCCATCTCGAGGAGTCGAGACCGGGTCTCCTAAACTCCAGAATTGGTAGGGTCGCTTGCCACTTTCGTAGGGGTCTAGGGGTGTGGGCTTGGCTATTCATCGCTACCGTAGAATCCGTATTTTCTATTGCTGGCTAAATACAAAATACGGACTTCCTAGATATCCTTTATTAAATATGCTTCTGCTGCTTATATTATATGATGTGATCATTTAGTATATATATCTGAGACGAATGCAATATTATATATATGATATATAATAGACGTTGCTTATGTTTTGCATGTTAGTTATATGTATGCCCTAGAGGCCATTACTGTACATACGATGTATATTATAATGGATGCTTGGACATATATAGGGAGGACTTTCTTGCTCGACATGATAGTATGCTATCTGGTTGTACTTTATCTTAACATGTACTCTGATTGTCTCTATGTTACATGTTGATAAAGCTCTTAGGATATGTACTCGACTACTGGGACTATGATGAGATCATACTAGTGGGGCCACCGTAGTCGACGAGTACATCCTATAACTGTTCCTAGTCGAGGGTGTATCGAGACAGGGCATCGATACACCAGAGTAGACTAGCGTATACGCATCTTGACCCATATGATGGGTGATGGATGATCCCATATCCTTCGGTGTTTGACATCAAGGATGGTGTATGGGTGTTCAGTAAAGACTGGGTACACTGGACGGACTCGCCGAGAACTCCCAGATGGAATTATACCTCACGTCAGATGGCAGTTCTCCGGTGACACTGGTACAGAGTAGTCTGTTGCCCCGAGATCGTTATAGAGTCTTGTGTGATTCCCACTGTACTTTGATTTCCATCATACCACGTCCAAGAGGGCATGCAAAAAGGTGGCTTTTGGGTACAGTCCCGAATCACATGGAGGCAATGAGCGATAGGAGGGGATTCGTCTCTCCCGGTATAGGGAGTTGATGTTGCGCTGTGTTCGATTGGCAATAACTGGAAATCCCTAGCCAGGGTTGCTGAGATTTACTGGTAAGTGTTATCAGTAGTTTCTCGAACTGTTATAGACCTCATATCGACATGACTTATCAAGCTACTGGGGTCTGACGTTTACCACCCCTATGCGAGATATGCAACATATCAGACGACGAGACCGGACTGTACGGGAGTGTTACTGATTGGATTCACGGGAGAGAGTACAGGCTTGCTTGTTGATCTTCTGAGCGCTCAATACCTGGATAGCTGTTACGTTTAGCTGACCGCTTGCAGCTTGTGGGTGTTTGATATGACCATCACCTACTGCCGGCGTATTGACAATTCTTTAGAGTCCTACACAGAGGTTTCTTGACTCAGGGAAAATGGAGTAGGAGCACATATGTGAGATGTGCAGGACCGAGGATAATGCTGTATGTGATACCGTATTGGATTCTCGCGATATGAGATATCGGCCGGGTATATGTGATATTGCCGGGTCATAGTATTAGTCGGTTATATGCGATATAGCCGGATTATCGGATCAAGTGTTGATTCAATAATTTAATGTATAATAATATATATGATATATTAAATTATATTAACTAATATTAGCTCACTAAAAGATTCTTTTTCTCACTCGGGTATTACAATGATATATATGCGATATATGTTAATTGTATTATTTTATTTTGTTACAATAAATATTATATATGTGATATATAATATTGTAACATGATATGATTACTAATGCAACATGTTTAGTGGAGATTAAACAAGATTAGGGTTTGATTTGGGTTAGTTTATTCATGAACCTTCTAGAAGGTTTTCTTTTGTTTTTGCAAAGATATTTTCAAATGACTCATGCTTTAACCCAACCCCAACCCTAGCCCTAGTTAATTCTCTACATGGGTTTAGTTGACCATGGTTGCATTATTCATCATATTTATCTTTTCATTATTCATCACAAAAGGTTTCTATTCATTATTCATCTTCTTCTTGCTTGAGTTCTTCATGAAAAGCTTTCTTGCTTTGATTTTGTGATGAAAAATGAGTGAGAAAAAGTTTATAAATGAGAGCAAAAATCCTACTTTATCATCCTCATCTACCCTTTCCCTTTAGATGAGAGTGTTCACTTCATTTAGTGAGTGTTAGCTTGTGTTAATGAAACTTCAAGGTAGATCATCTTTGTTATCGAAGATCGAAAGCAAGACTGCATCTTTCTCTTCGTGGAGCCTCTCGAGAGTCCGGAACACGATGATCGCAGCAAAAGGACCTCAACACGGAGCTTAAGAAGTGAAGGACCGGATCTACAAAGCTTGTAATCTCTCTTACTTAGTGTTAAAGTGTTTAACATGCTTAGTTTCGCATAAACTCTAGTTTAAAGATCCGGCTTTGGGTTGTTCGGCACGGCTAAAATTTTAATCGGGCATGGTTGATGCCTCGTAGACCCTTGTGAGCATGCCCAGCAACCCTACAGTGGTATCAGAGCCAAGCTAGAGCTTTAGACGAAATCTAGGCGAAGTTTAAAGTCCGATCGAACTCCGAATACACGATATAACCTAGTTTCTGGAAATTTTTCGAAAATGTAATTTTTTATGAATTAAAAATGCTCGGAAAAACAAGCAGGAAAAACTAAGAATTACTGTGAAGTACGACCCACTAATTTGCTCATTCGGCCGCGGAACCGCCGCCAAACCCTTGGTTTGGCCGAGGTTCCGCGGCCAAAATTTTGAATTAGTCCGTGGAACTTCATATATTTATTCTTAGGTCCTTTCTTGTTATTTATTTCTGGGAATTTTTTAATTCCATTCAAGTGTTGAGTTTTCTATGTTGTATTGGGGACTCGTTGATTCGATCGGATAATTTAACTTCGTTTAGTTTGTCCGAATAATTTTTATAAACCGTTAAAAAGTTCGACCGGATATCAATAACTCACTTTTTCCCGACCCGGAAAATTTCCAAGTGTTGGATTTTTCCGTAGTTTGAGAACGTTCTAAGTCGTGCAAGTAACGCGGTGGACCCTCTAGAAGACAACAAACCTTAACTCGATTATGTGACCGTCTTGAAGTACCTCTGGACCTTAGGGTTTATGGCAGTACGGCGTGCCACATGTGAGGCGTTGGCTTGACCCTTCTACGGCTAGACCATTGGTACTGATGCATGTGATGGATGTTTTAAAACTAATTTCAAGTGTTGAGAACTATTTGGAAAAATTTGGGTGTTTGATTATTCGATCGGTAAGTTTAACATTGTCTATTTATCTGGAATGTGATACAATATTTGGAATCCACATATAGTTACGAGATAACTAATTTGAATATTATAAACAAAGAAGTTTAGTCTCAGATGATCGGTTGCCACGGAATTTTGATATGATCAAAAGTCCGTCGCAAATACGAAGCGTACGCGGATACTCGCCGGGTAAACTTAATAGATAGCCATGCCCCTAAGCCCGGACCAAGTGACTGTAGGAGGACCCCGTCGCCAAAAGCATCCCTTCGGGTGCTCATGGCATCGGTGTTCCACCTTAGTGCACTTCGTCGACGGCATCGGGGGTGTTGACGTCTACTAAAGTTTGCGACGAGCATTCGATCAGGTTGTCGGGAATCTTATTGAATTGCCCGACTTGATATTGAAAAGTGTTTTCGATAATAAGACTAAAATGCGGGGTTTATAATTGTTAGGCATGAGATGTCTAAGGAATTCATTTGGTTAGGCATGCGATGTCTAAAGAGGTTGCGGATTCCAACTGTTGTAGATTTACACTTTCTTTTCTGTGACCGTAAGCGTAGTATGTGGTGTATCGCCGGCTTCGTTGCTATACATCAACGACAATCGGGATACGCATACTTGCTTACGTTGATGATATGAGATATTATGTGTTGCTGTGATATGTTATATTGGATCGTCGCGTTTTTGATTAGCCGGGGGTTTTATGTGAGATGAGAATTTTTTCTTTTTCATTCATGTAAAATTCATTTGTATGTAATATTCTTTTATTGGGGCACTTCCAGGCTGAGGATGATGTCACCATTGTATATTATTTACTTTTCCGTATTAGGTAGACCCAAGGCGGGGAGCACAAGTAACCGGGTTCTAGGGTCCAGTGGGAGACCATCTCGAGGAGTCGAGACCGGGTCTCCTAACCCTAGAATTGGCAGTGTTGCTTGCCGCTTTCGTAGGGGTCTAGGGATATGGGTTTGGCTATTCATCGCGACCGTGGAATCCGTGTTTTATACAGGCTCGTATTAAAACACGGACGTCCTAGTATATCCAATATTTCATATATGTTCTTCTGCTGCAATGTTCTGTGATGAGATCATATTACTGCCTGAGACGAATGATTATATTATATATATGAGATATATGTTATATTGCAGATTTCATTTCAAAAGTGATGCTTGTGAAGCATAATAAAATGGGACTTCATTAATGAGATTAATGAAACTAAAAGAAACCTAAAGATGTTGTAGAAACTTGTTTAAAAACTGGTAGCTCTAGTTCTTGCTTTGCATAGCGGTGTTCCTTGTAGAACATCCAGCACCTTATTCGATAAGGAAAGAGTCGAGATCCCTTCACCGGGAGTGACCTCTTTAGTGAAACTAGTAGATGCTACAAACTCGGTTTGTCTTTTGATTGCTTCTATAGTTCTTGCTTTGCACAACGCTATTTGTGAAATATCCTGCATCTTATTCGATGATGAAAGAGCCGACGATCCCTTCACCGGGAGTGACCTCTTTAGCAAAACTAGAAAAGGCCTCAAAAACACTCCATTTAAAATCATTCGATTCTACAACGATATCAAGTTCATTACGCAAAGGGTTTTCATAAAAACCTATCGTAGCCCTCCGTCATTTCATATAAGTCCTACTTAGTATTCGTGCTACGTTTGTTGGCCTGCGTCATGGCGTAGTGTGCGGTAGCTAACTAGTATTTATCAGTTTATGCATATGATGCAGATTGGATTAGGGTAGTCGTGCGACTTTGTTGGCCTGCGTCAATGGTCGTGCGGGTGGGTTTAATTCAATCAAGAAATGATGGGTTGAACTTGACTAGCGGACTATGGTTTGTTGGCCTGCGTCAAGGTCATAGGACGCTAGGGGTAAAATATTATTAGGAATTTCAAGTGTTGAAATTTGCAATGAGATTGCATACCTTCTATGAGATAGTTGGATCCCGATACCAGCTGCGAGTAAGAATTACTCCTGGGAGAGTTTTACACATTACAATTAGCCGATCAAGTAGGTGTCTAGAAAGGTGTCAAAGGGGTTACGCCCCTGGAAAAACGAGGTTTACTTTAATTAAGTCCGTGCGAAAGCACGGGGAACCTCCCTCAAAGTACGGACACTGGCCTGGCTGAAAAATTGGTGAACTTGTAGGGTGTAATTAATCCCGGCTAGTCTTTCCTTTTAGGGTTTGAAGGAAGATTTGACTAAAACAGTGGGAGACATCCTGATTAGATATATTAGATAACCAATCTAATCTTGCAAGAGCGCACGCTGAGTGTTTTCTTCTCTCTCTCCTGGTTACGACTATGTCACGCCTTAATCAAGATAATAATACGGATATATTGACCGAACCCGCTTATTATACTGAGCTGGAGAACGTTGGTCCCGCTCCAACTTATAATTGTTATAAGACAGAGCAGGAAATAGGGGATTACCAGAATTCCCGTACCGCCCAAACGAAGAAAGTGCATGCTGATGCATCTTCTTCGGGTGTGTTCATTACATAGAACAGTTTCTCAGTATCCTTTACGTCCTGGGTATGAGATACCGGATCAGGATCCCGCATATGTAATCTGTTACATAGGCTACAGTGAGGTAGAGAACAGAGAACGGGTGATATGTTTCATGAGATAGAAAACGGTACAAGTGTTGCAGTCAAGTCTGTTGGTCACTATCACCTTGTATTATCAGATTACATTGATTCTGAACGAATGTTATTAGATAATGAACCTGATATACAACATCATATCAGTCTCTTTATTAGTAAGAAGGATATAATTTTGTATTGTTGGATAATGTTTTGAACATTTCCTATATCAAGAGTTGACCGGTTCAGGCACGTTATCTAAAAGTATAGACGTTCTAAATCAAACTACAGTTCTTAGTAGACAGAACACACACAAGAGGAAGAGTTCAGAAATGAACGAATCCTTCTTGAGACATTGTAGACTAGGTCATATCAATGCGACCCGACTAGCTGAAGTTACATAAAGATGCATATTTAAATTAGTATGAATTTACATCTTGTGAAACTTGCCATTCATGTCACAGAGATAAGATGACCACAGCTCCGTTTATTGGAAACAGAGAAAGAGTTAGTGAACTCTTGGGATTGATACATGCTGATGTATGAAGGTCCCCTGTCTACACATGCCAAGATCGGTTCTTTGTACTTCATTACATTCTCTGATGATCTCTCAAGATTCAGACATATGTTCATGTTGAAACACATGTCCGAAGCTTTTGAGATATTCACAGAATATAAGTTAGAAGTAGAGAACCATAAACGGGTATAAGTATTATGTCCTTTGATGAGATCAGGGAGGAGAATACTTGAGCACGGAATTCCTGGACTATTCTAAAAGAGAATGAGATTCTCTCTCAGCATTACTCCTCCGAATAAACCACAGCACCTCGGTGTATCGGGGCGGAGCAATTGCACCCTATATGATATGGTGTGCTCTATGATGAGCACTACTGAGTTTCCTATTTCCTTTTGGGTGTTATGCGCTTGAGAAGCTGCATACCTATTGAATAGGGTTTAAATCAAATCAGTTGCCTACCACTTCATATGTGATATGGAAAGGGAAGAGCCCATATCTTAAGTTTGTTAAGATTTGGGGTTGTCCGGACTATGTCTAAACGCAAAATTCGGACAAGCTCGAGGCAAGGTCTGTTATGTAGAACTGGAAAGGTTCCAGCTATACAAACTACAGCAGATGAGTTGGTAGAACCAAAGGATTCAATAGTAACCAACGAACCTTAGCCTCTCCGCCGATCTAGTAGGGTTCCTCACCCACCTGAGAGATACTTCGGTTTCTCCATGACAGTGGTAGCGAGGATTGCATCATGAGATGATGACCCAACTAGTTTCGAGCAGGCCATCAGGAGTGGGACTCTGTAAGAATGGCTGGATGCTTAGTAATCTGAGATGGAATCCTTATACACCAACAAAGTATGGACTTTGGTTGCTTTATCTGAAGGGTTAAATCCCCATCAGGAGCAAGTATATCTTGAGAAGATTACTTGGTTTATATGGAAAAGTTGAGACTTTCAAAGCTATGCTTAAGTCCATCCAGATCCTACTTGCCACGGCTACATACCATGACTATGATATATGGCGGTTGGGTGACATGACTGTTTTTCTAAATGATGTTTTAGAAGAGAGCGTCTATAAGTACACAGCCAGAAGGCTTCGTAGACAGTGGGGGAAGCGGAAATGTGTGCAAGATGCTTTATAGGATAAAGCAGGCATCGCGGAGTTGGAACATCTATTTTGATGCGGTAGTCAAAGAGTTTGACTTCATCAAAATGGTAGATGAACCTTGTATATACAAAAAGGTAGTAGTGAGTATGGTGATGATCCTCGTAGAGTACGTGGATGACATACTCTTGAATGGGAAGGAGTTTCCTATGCTACGCTCGGTCAATCTCCGCATATCACAAGGATTCTCTATATAGGATCAAGTTATACCTCCTAAATCCTGGGTTTTAGATCTATGAAATAGATCTAATTGGATGTTAGGATACTCACTAGTTGTAGTGAGATGGTATCAATCAATCCTGGGGAGAATCACTGGAAAGGTTATAGGGTGATAAGGACGACTGAATGTCAGTCCCAGGCATTGTCTTTACCCTCAGTGGAGGGACGGTATGTTGGAAGAGTTCCAAGCTAGATACCGTGACATACTAGACGATTAAAGGCTAGATACATCGTTACCAAAGATGCTACCAAAGAGGCAGTCTGGATATATAAGTTCATGAGATGAACTTCGTTCCAACCATTGTGTGACAATGGAGTTACGGCTTTGGCCTAGGAACGCCCGTCCCATCAGAAATCCAGATATAATTCTTAGGCAGTATCACCTGATTATGGAGATGGATGATCTCCAGGGATATCGAAGTTAGGAGAGTAGACACAGAGGACAACATCGCGGATCCACTCACAAAAGCCTTTTTCCCAGTAGAGACTTTTATGGGATGGTTGAGTATGAGATACTTTAACCACAGCTAATTGTTGGGTACGTGATACCACAACAGATGGCCCTAGTGCAAGTGGGAGATTGTTAGTTATATGTATGCCCTAGAGGCCATTACTGTGCATACGATGTATATTGTAATGGATGCTTGGACATATACAGGGAGGACTTTCTTGCTCGACATGATAGTATGCTATCTGGTTGTACTTTATCTTAACATGTACTCTGATTGTCTCTATGTTACATGTTGATAAAGCCCTTAGGATATGTACTCAACTACTGGGACTATGATGAGATCATACTTGTGGGGCCACGGTAGTCGACGAGTACATCCTATAACTGTTCCTAGTCGAGAGTGTATCGAGACAGGGCATCGATACACCAGAGTAGACTAGCGTATATGCATCTTGACCCGTATGATGGGCGATGGATGATCCCATATCCATTGGTGTTTGACATCAAGGATGGTGTACGGGTGCTCAGTAGAGACTGGGTACACTAGACGGACTCGCCGAGAACTCTCAGATAGTATTATACCTCACGTCAGATGGCAGTTCTCCGGTGACACTGGGACAGAGTAGTCTGTTGACCCGAGATCGTCATAGAGTCTTGTGTGATTCCCACTGTGCTTTGATTTCCATCATACCACGTCCAAGAGGGCGTGCAAAAATGTGGCTTTTGGGTATAGTCCCGAATCACATGGAGGCAATGAGCGATAGGAGGGGATTCGTCTCTCTCGGTATAGGGAGTTGATGTTGCGCTGTGTTCGATTGGCTATAACTGGAAATCCCTGGCCAGGGTTGCTGAGATTTACTGGTAAGTGTTATCAGTAGTTTCTCGAACTGTTATAGACCTCATATCGACACGACTTATCAAGCTACTGGGGTATGACATTTACCACCCCTAGGCGAGATATGCGACATATCAGACGACGAGACCGGACAGTACGGGAGTGTTACTGATTGGATTCACGGGAGAGAGTACAGTCTTGCTTGTTGATCTTCTGAGCGCTCAATACCTGGGTGGCTGTTACGTTTAGCTGACCGCTTGCAGCTTGTGGGTCTTTGATATGATCATCACCTACTGCCGGCGTATTAACGATTCTTTAGAGTCCTACACAGAGGTTTCTTGACTCAGGAAAAACGGAGTAGGAGCACATATGTGATATGTGCAGGACCGAGGATAATGCGGTATGTGATACCGTATTGGATTCTCGCGATATGAGATATCGACCGGGTATATGTGATATAGCCGGGTCATAGTATTAGTCGGTTATATGCGATATAGCCGGATTATTGGATCAATTGTTGATTCAATAATTTAATGTATAATAATATATATGATATATTAAATTACATTAACTAATATTAGCTCACTAAAAGATTCTTTTTCTCACTCGGGTAAAACATTGATATATATACGATATATGTTAATTGTATTATTTTATTTTGTTACAATAAATATTATATATGTGATATATAATATTGTAACATGATATGATTACTAATGCAACATGTTTAGTGAAGATTAAACAAGATTAGGGATTGATTTGGGTTAGTTTATTCATGAACCTTCTAGAAGGTTTTCTTTTGTTTTTGCAAAGATATTTTCAAATGACTCATGCTTTAACCCAACCCAAACCCTAGCCCTAGTTAATTCTCTACATGGGTTTAGTTGACCATGGTTGTATTATTCATCATATTTATCTTTTCATTATTCATCACAAAAGGTTTATATTCATTATTCATCTTCTTCTTGCTTGAGTTCTTGATGAAAAGCTTTCTTGCTTTGATTTTGTGATGAAAAATGAGTGAGAACAAGTTTATAAATGAGAGCAAAAATTCTACTTCATAATCCTCATCTACCCTTGCCCTTTAGATGACAGTGTTCACTTCATTTAGTGAGTATTAGCTTGTGTTAATGAAACTTCAAGGTAGATCATCTTTGTTATCGAAGATCGGAAGCAAGACTGCATCTTTTTCTTCATGGAGCCTCTCGAGAGTCCGGAACACGATGATCGCAGCGAAGGGACCTCAACACGGAGCTTAAGAAGTGAAGGACCGGATTTACAAAGGTTGTAATCCCTCTCACTTAGTGCTAAAGTGTTTAACATGCTTAGTTTCGCATAAACTCAAGTTTAAAGATCCGGCTTTGGGTTATTCGGCACCGCTAAAATTTTAATCGGGCATGGTTGATGCCTTGTAGACTATTGTGAGCATGCCCAGCAACCCTACATTGCACTCGCGCTAGCCCCATCCCGGTACGCCGTTAGTTAAGTAACCTAACGGTGCATAACAGGACACAGTGACGAATGCGAGTGACATAAGCGTACGTTTTATTTTCGTTTCTTTCTGTGATGGCTTTAGGACTTAAATGATGGGACTACATTAATGAGATTAATTTAAAGAAAAATGAACCTAAAAGTTGTTGTAGAATCGGATTTAAAACACTCTCAGCCTTTTATGAAAAAGAAGTTTCGAAATGCGGAGTTTAAGCCACTCCTTTTAAACCCATAGATTCTACAACGATATCAAGTTCAAACAGTTAAAAGTTTTCTTAGAAACTATCCGCAGCCCTCCTTCATTTTCACTTTAGTTAAGGCGCAGTGTACGGTAGTTATGTGATGTCTTCCTACACTGCATATGATGCAGATTAGTTTGGACATTCATATGATTATGTTGACTTTAGTTAAGGGTCATGTGGGTGGGTCTAGTTAATCACGAAATGATGGGAAGAACTTGACTAGTACTTATGATATGTTGACTATAGTTAAGGTCATGAGTACTAGGGGTAAAAATAATACCAGGAATTTCAAGAGTTGAAATTTGCAATGAGATTGCATACCTTCTATATGATAGTAGGATCCCGATCCCACTGCGAGCAAAAGTTGCTCCCGGAAGAGTTTTGCACATTACAATTAGCTAACCCATTAGGTGTCTAGAAAGGTGTCAAACGGGGCTACGCCTCTGGGAAGACGAGATTTATTTTAATTAGGTCCGTGCGAAAGCACAGGGAACCTCTCTCAAGTACCGGCACTGGCCTGGCTGAATGGTTAGTGAAGTTATAGAATGTAATTAATCCCAGCTAGTTTTCTTTTTAAAAGGTTTAAAAGAAAATTTGATAAAAACAGTGGGAGACATCGATTAGACAAGATAATAACCAATCTGATCTTTGCAAGAGTTTTCGCTGAGTGTATTCTTTTCTATCTCTTAATGGCAGATACCTATGACAGGCCTTAAGTTTCTATTTGATAAAAACAAGCTGAATGGGACCAATTATAAAGACTGGGTGAGGAATTTCAACATTGCCTTAACTTATGATAAGGTATCATATGTCCTCACGGCTTCAACCCCGCCCATCCTAGGTCCTAAACCTTCAGTTGCGGATAAGGAAATCCGCAAGACATGGGACGCTGACTGTGCCACGGCTAAATGCCTCGCGCTTGCATCGATGGATAACACACATCAGAAGCAGCACGAGAATATGGACGTACAAGCCATATTCCTCCATACAAAGGAGTTGTATGGAGAGCAATCTCGCGTATTATGATACGAAGCATCCAGAAAGCTGTTTCAGATGCGAATGGCCCCGGGCACACCAGTAGGAGACCATGTTCTGAAGAAGATAGCTCTCATAGAAGAGCTTGAGGACCTTGGGTGGACAATGGACAATGAGCAATATACGGATATTATTCTGCAGTTTCTCCCCTCCACCTTTGCTCAATTTACAGTTAACTTCAACATGCACAACATGGAGAAGGAACTACCTGAACTCCTAAATATGTTAAGGAATGCAGAGAGCACACTGAAGTCAGTGAAGACTCCCATTTCGTATGTTGGGCCATCATCATCCTCTCGCCCGAAGGCTAAGGCCAATGGAAAGATGAAGAAGAAACCCACCAAACCTAAGGGTGGAGTCAATAAGGTTGAGGGGAAAGACAAGTTCAAGGTTGGGGAATCGGGGAAAGGAGAATGTTTCCACTGCAAAAAGACGGGACACTGGAAGCGGAACTGTACTGAGTACCTTGAACTCAAGAAGAAGCATGGTGATGCTTCAGCTTTAGGTGTGTTCGTAATTGAAAACTGTTTTTCTATTAACTCTGCTTCCTTAGTATTAGATACCGGTTCGGGTTCTCATATTTGCAATTCTGTGCAGGCATTGAGAAATAGTAGAGTTTTGAAGACAGGTGATCATACTCTCCAAGTTGGAAATGGTTCCAATGTAAATGCAGTTACAATAGGAGATTATCACCTAGGGTTGCCATCGGGTTGTATATAGGTTTTGAACCCATGTTATTTTGTGCCAAGTATGCTTTGTAATATTATATCCATTTCTTTGTTAGACAATGAAGGATATCATTTTGCTGTGCAACACAATGTTATGGACATTGGACTTAATCAAGAGTTGATTGGTTGTGGTACACTTAATAACGGGATATACGTCCTTAATCAACACACAGTTTTCAACATTCAACACACAAGTAAAAGAAAATTTTCAGATATAAATGAAGCTTTTCTTTAGCATTGTAGACTTGGTCATATTAATGAAATAAGACTAAACATGCTTCATAAAGATGGATATTTAAATTCTTTTGAGTATAAATCTTATGCAACTTGCCAGTCTTGTATCAAAGGTAAAATGACCAAAACTCCGTTTACTGGACACGGAAAAAGAGCTACTGAGCTCCTAAGCCTCATACATAGTGATGTATGTGGGCCAATGTCTACACGTGCAAGAGGCGGTTTTTCTTATTTCATCACTTTTAGTGATGATTTCTTAAGATTCAGTCATGTGTTTTTAATAAAGCATAAGTCTGAAGCTTTCGAGAAATTCAAGGAGTACAAACTTGAAGTAGAAAACCAAACAAAAATGAGAATCAAGATACTTCGATCAGATTGAGATGGAGAGTACTTAAGTACTGAGTTCTTGGACTTCCTAAAAGAGAATGGGATTCTCTCTCAGCTCACTCCCCCTTACACACCACAGCACAACGGTGTGTCAGAGCGCCGGAATCGTACCCTATTAGATATTGTACGATCCATGATGAGTGATTCTGAGTTACCCCTCTCGTTTTGGGGGCATGCATTGGAAACTGCAGTTTTTCTGTTAAACAAAGTTCCAACCAAGACCGTGTCTACCACTCCATATGAGATATGGCATGGAAAGAGACCATCTCTTAAAAAAGTTAAGATTTGGGGTTGTCCGGCTTTTGTCAAAAAGCAGAATCCAGACAAACTCGAAACACGATCGGTCAAATGTATATTTGTGGGATATCCAAAACATTCGTTTGGGTATCTTTTCTACCACAAGGAGGAAAAAAAGTATTTGTTTCTCAGTATGCCACATTTTTAGAAAATGAGATTTTTCCAAATGATACTGATGGCAATGTGGTAGATCTAGAAGAAGTTCTAGAAACACAAGTTACAAATGACGACTTGGCTGAACCTGATGTTGTAACAGAATCTAATGAACCTCAGCCACTCCGTAGATCTGGTAGGATTTCTCGCCCACCGGAGAGATACTATGGTTTTCTCATTGATGGTGATAGAGAAGATTGCATCATGGATGATGATGATCCTGCCAGTTTTCATCAAGCTATTACGAGTGGTGACTCTGTGAAATGGCTGGATGCCATGAGATCCGAAATGGAGTCCATGTACACCAACAAAGTATGGACTTTGGAGAATGTACCCTCCAGGATAAAACCTGTAGGCTGCAAATGGATTTTTAAAAGAAAGATCGGTGTAGATGGACAAGTGGAGACCTATAAGCAAGGTTGGTAGTGAAAGGTTTTCGTCAAAGACCAGGTTTGGACTATGACGAGACTTTCTCTCCCGTAGCAATGCTTAAATCCATTCGGATCCTACTTGCTATTGCTTCTCACTACGACTATGAAATCTGGAAGATGGACGTTAAAACTGCATTTCTAAATGGTGATTTAGATGAATGCGTTTATATGGATCAGCCAGAGGGCTTCATTGACAGTGGGTGCAGCGGAAAAGCATGTAAGTTGCTTAAATCCATTTATGGATT
Organism: Agapanthus africanus; assembly: GCA_030015575.1. Lineage (NCBI taxonomy): Eukaryota > Viridiplantae > Streptophyta > Magnoliopsida > Asparagales > Amaryllidaceae > Agapanthus > Agapanthus africanus. The sequence continues at coordinate 245,602,003 of CM057343.1, read as the reverse complement.
AAAGCAGGCATCGCGGAGTTGGAACATCTGTTTTGATGATGTTATCAAAGAGTTTGATTTCATCAAAAATCCAGATGAACCTTATGTTTATAAGAAGACTGTAGGGAGTTCTGTCGCATTCCTCGTATTGTACGTGGATGACATACTTCTGATAGGAAATGATATTCCTATGCTACAGTCGGTCAAATCATTCTTATCATAAAGGTTCTCCATGAAGGACCTGGGTGATGCCACGTACATATTGGGCATACGGATCTATAGGGATAGATCCAAACGGTTATTGGGATTGTCCCAAACCAAGTACATCAACACCATCTTAAAGAGGTTTAGTATGGAAGACTCCAAGTGGGGTGCTTTAACCGCTTGCCACGGAGTCACTCTCTCCAAGGACGATTGCCCAAAGTCTGATAAAGAGAGAGAGCTCGCATGAGCATTATTCCCTATGCTTCGGCAGTAGGATCGATAATGTATGCGATGTTCTGTACACGCCCTGATGTTGCTTATGCACTTAGTGTAGTGAGCAGGTATCAGTCAAACCTAGGGGAGAATCACTGGACTGCTGTGAAGAACATTCTTAAGTACTTGCGAAGGACTAAAGAATTGTTCTTGGTTTATGGTAACGGGGATCTACAAATGGAGGCCTTTACCGATTCGAGCTTCCAGAGTGACAAGGATGACAACATGTCTATCTCAGGGTTTGCATTTACCCACAATGGAGGGACGGTAAGTTGGAAGAGTTCCAAACAGGATACCGTTGTAGACTCAATGATGGAAGCAGAGTACATTGCTGCAAATGATGCTGCCAAGGAAGCAGTCTGGATGAGGAAGTTCATTTCGGAGCTAGGAGTAGTTCCAACCATTATCGATCCATTACCTTTGTATTGTGACAATAATGGGGCTATGGCATTGGCCAAAGAGCCTAGGTCCTATCAGAAGTCCAGACACATCCTGAGGCGATATCATGTGATCCGGGAGATAGTTGATCCCCACGAGATCGAGCTTAAGAGAGTAGATATAAAGAACAACACTGCGGATCCATTCACCAAGGCCCTCCCTTAGCCGCAGGATGAGCAACTTTTTGAGATGTTAGGTATGAGATACGCCAATAATTGGCCTTAGTGCAAGTGGGAGATTGTTGGATATATGTATGCCCTAGAGGCCATTATATGATAGTGTATGTACTGATGTGTGTGTGTATGTGTGCGTGTATATATATATATTCAGAGGACAGTCTTGCTCGACATGATAGTATGCTATCTGGTTTCTCTTTATCATATATTCACTTGATCATGTTTTTACTCATTTAGTACATGTTGATAAAGCCCTAAGGATATTGGCTTGACTACTGGGATTATGATGTGGATCATACTAATGGGACACCTGTAGTTTACAAGCATATCCTTGAAATGTTCCTAGTCCTGGGTATATCGAGACAGGGCATCGATATTCCAGAGTAGACTAGCGTATACCATTCTTCTTCTATATGATGGGCGATGGATGATCCCATATCCGTCTGGTGTGGTGACACCAAAGATTGTATACGGTGCTCAGTGAGACTGGGTACACTGAACGGACTCACCGAGAACTCCTATGTGGTATTATATCATACGTCGGATAGCAGTTCTCAGGTGACACTGGTCCAGGTTAGTCATTAGACCCGAGATCGCCTTAGAGTCTTGTGTGTCCTCCCACTGTACTTTGATCTCTACCCTACTATGGCTCTACTGAGACGTACAAACAGGTAAATTTTGGGTACAGTCCTGAGACACATGGATGCAATGAGCGATAGGAGGGGTTTCGTCTCTCCCGGTATTGGGGGTTGATGTTGCGCTGTGCACGATTGGCTATAACAGGAAGTCCCTGGCCAGGGCTGCTGAGATATTACTGATAAATGTTATCAGTAGTTTCTCGATCTGTTGTATACCATATACCGGCAAGACTTATTGAGTTATTGGGGTCGACGATTCCATCCCTAGACTCGATATGCAGCATATCTGACGAAGAGACCGGACTGTACGGTAAGTGTTGCCAGTTGGATTGACGGGAGTTTTGACAGGTTCGCTTGTTCTTCTTCTGATCGCTCAATACCCGGGTGGCCGTTACGTTTAGCTGACCGCTTGCGGCTTGTAGGTGTTTGATGTGATCATCACCTACTGCCGGCGTATTGATGAGTCTTAAAGTCCCACACAGAAGTTTCCTGGCTCAGGCGAAACGATGTGATGTACATATGAGATATGTGCGGGAGCTCGATTAAATACGTGTATGTGATGCCGTATTTTAATCGGGTGTTTTATATTGGTCGGGTCATATGAGATATGACTGGTTTATTAAATCAAGTGTTGATTTAATATTGATTTTTATCTCATTTAAATAAACCTTTTTTCTTTTGATGGATGCATGCATGTATATGTACATGTTGATGTGCATACACACATACATACATGCATTTGTATCATGGTTGATGATACAACAAAGATGGCAATGCAAGACTCACATGGTTTATATTTATATATATAGATTTTTTGTTTTAAGTTAAAAGATAAAGGAAATTAACTAATGACTTATTATTTACAAATGACTCATAGTTTCCACAATCTTCCTTGTTTGACCATTGACTCACCCATGGTTAATTTCCTTTGTTCTTTAAGTCATCAAAAAATACCTAGATATTTATATTAACCATGGTTTGTTGTGAGAAGCTCTCACATATAAATCCTTTTGTTTTATTTTTAAAACATAAGAATTATCATTATTTCAAAAAAAGCTTTGCCATCTTCATCTTCCTCCTTCTCCAAGCTCATTTGAGATTTGTTAATAGTGAGGAAAAGAAAAAGAGAGGGTTTTTAAGTGAGAACATAAACCACTTCATCATCCTACACATCTCTAACTCTTTTGTGTTGGGTGTTTGCTCCACGGATTTGAAAGAACGAGTGAAGCAACAACCTTTGAGCAAAGGACTTCGGGTGGATCGCCGTGGACTCGGAAGTGTTCAAGCGAACCGTTCCATACCTTGGGAGATCCAAGGAGTCACCCTAGGAGGTCTACAAAGGTTGTAGTTTTTCCACTTAGTGATAGATAATCTTTTGTATGTAATACTATTATTTGTTACTCAAATTTCTAGTTCGATTCTTAGTTAAGTTTGCGTAGCACCTCTTAAAATCAATGTCGTGGCATGTGTGATGCTTCCAAACCCTATATGAGGTGATAAGGAAACCCTACAATGATCACATCATATACCCACAAGCCGTTAGCGGTACTAGCTGGACGTAACGGTTACCCAGGTATTGAATAAATAGAAGATCAACATGCAAATTTGTCCAAACTCCCATAAAACCTATAAGCAACACTTACCGTACAGTCCAGTCTCTTCATTTGATATGTCGTATATCGAGTCTGTGTTAGTTATATGTATGCCCTAGAGGCTATTACTGTACATATAATGTATATTGTAATGGATGCTTGGACATATATAGGGAGGACTTTCTTGCTCGACATGATAGTACGCTGTCCGGTTGTACTTTATCTTAACATGTACTCTGATTGTCTCTATGTTACATGTTGATAAAGCCCTTAGGATATGTACTCGACTACTGGGACTTTGATGAGATCATACTAGTGGGGCCACGGTAGTCGACGAGTACATCCTATAACTGTTCTTAGTCGAGTGTGTATCGAGACAGGGCATTGATATACCAGAGTAGACTAGCGTATACGCATCTTGACCCATATGATGGGCGATGGATGATCCCATATCCATCGGTGTTTGACATCAAGGATGGTGTACGGGTGCTCAGTGGAGACTGGGTACACTGGACGGACTCGCCGAGAACTCCCAGATGGTATTATACCTCACGTCAGATGGCAGTTCTCCGGTGACACTGGTACAGAATAGTCTGTTGACCCGAGATCGTCATAGAGTCTTGTGTGATTCCCACTGTGCTTTGATTTTCATCATACCACATCCAAGAGGGCGTGCAAAAAGGTGGCTTTTGGGTACAGTCCCGAATCACATGGAGGCAATGAGCGTTAGGAGGGGATTCGTCTCTCCCGGTATAGTGAGTTGATGTTGCGCTGTGTTCGATTGGCTATAACTGGAAATCCCTGGCCAGGGTTGCTGAGATTTACTGGTAAGTGTTATCAGTAGTCTCTTGAACTGTTATAAACCTCATATCGACACGACTTGTCAAGCTACTAGGGTCTGACGTTTACGACCCCTAGGACAGATATGCGACATATCTGACGACGAGAACGGACTGTATGGGAGTGTTACTGATTGGATTCGCATGAGAATGTACATACTTGCTTGTTTATCTTCTGAGTGCTCTATACCTGGGTGGCTGTTACGTTTAGCTGACCGCTTGCAGCTTGTGGGTGTTCGATATGATCATCACTTACTGCCGGCGTATTGACGATTCTTTAGAGTCCTACACAGAGGTTTCTTGGCTCAGGCAAAACGGAGTAGGAGCACATATGTGATATGTGCAGGACCGAGGATAATGCGATATGTGATACCGTATTTTATTCTCACGATATTTGATATCAGCCGGGTCATCGGATCAAGTGTTGATTCGATGAATCGGTAAATGAGATATTAGTCGGTTATATGCGATATAGCCGGATTGTCGGATCAAGTGTTGATTCGATAATTTAATGTATAATAATATATATGATATATTAAATTACATTAACTAATATTAGCTCACTAAAAGATTCTTTTTCTCACTCAGGTAATACATTAATATATATGCGATATATGTTAAATGTATTATTTTATTTTGTTGCAATAAATATTATATATGTGATTTATAATATTGTAACATGATATGATAACTAATGCAACATGTTTAGTGGAGATTAAACAAGATTAGGATTTGATTTGGGTTAATGGTTTCTAGAAATTTCTAGAAGGTTTTCTTTTGTTTTTGCAAAGATATTTTCAAATGACTCATGCTTTAACCCAACCCAAATCCTAGCCCTAGTTAATTCTCTACATGGGTTTAGTTGACCATGGTTGCATTATTCATCATATTTATCTTTTCATTATTCATCACAAATGGATCACCATTCTTCTTCTTCTTCCTTTTGCTTAGAAAAGCTTTCTAGCTTTGATCCAAGTGATGATTATGTGTGAGAAAAAGATTATAAATGAGGGCAAAAATCCTACTTCATCATTCTCATCTAGTGAGTGAGAGTGTTCACTTCATTTAGTGAGTGAGAGCTTGTGTTAATGAAACTTTAAGGTAGATCATCTTTGTTATCGAAGATCGGAAGCAAGCTTGCATCTTTCTCTTCGTGAAGCCTCTCGAGAGTCTGGAACACGATGATCGCAGCGAAGAGACCTCAACACGGAGCTTAAGAAGTGAAAGACCGGATCTACAAAGGTTGTAATCCCTCTCACTTAGTGTTAAAGTGTTTAACATGCTTGTTTTCTCCTAATCTCTAGTTTAAAGATCTCGTATCGGGTTGTTCGGCACGGCTAATTTTTAAATCAGGCATGGTTGATGCCTCGTAGGCCCTTGTACGTGTGCCAGTAACCCTACAGTGGTATCAGAGCCAAGCTAGAGCTTTAGGCGAAGTCTAGACGAAGTTTAATGTCCGATCGAACTCCGACACACCCGAGTATAGCCCTCTCTGGACATTTTCTAAAAATGTGATTTTTTCTGCATTAAAAATACTCAGAAAAAAAAGCAGGAAAAACTAAGAATTACTGTGAAGTACGGCCAACTAATTCGCTTATTCGGCCGCGGAACCGCCGCCAAACCCTTTGTTTGGCTGAAGTTCCGCGCCAAAATTTTGAATTAGTCCCTGGAACTTCATATATTTATTCTTAGGTCCTTTCTTGTCATTTTTTTCTGGGAATTTTTTAATTCCACTCAAGTGTTGAGTTTTCTGGGTTGTATTGGGGACTCGTTGATTAGATCAGATAATTTAACTTTGCTTAGTTTGTCCGGGTAATTTTTAGAAACTGTTAAAAAGTTCGAACTGATATCAATAACTCACATTTTCCCCAGTTGAATTTTTTTTCAAAAGTTGGATTTATTCTTGAGTTTAAGAACGTTCTAAGTCGTGCAAGTAACGCGGTGGATCCTCTAGAAGAACACAAACCTTAACTCGATTATGTGATCGTCTTGAACTGCCTCTGAACCTTAGGGTTTGTGGCAGTACGGCGTGCCACATGTGAGACGTAGGCTTGACCCTTCTACGGCTGGACCATTGGTACTGTAGTATGCGATGGATGTTTTTTTAAACTAATTTCAAGTGTTGAAAACTATTTGGGAAAACTTGGGTGTTTGATTATTCGATCGGAAAGTTTAATATTGTCTATTTATCTGGAATGTGATACAATATTTGGAATCCACAGGTAGTTATGAGATAACTAATTTGAATGTTGTAAATCTAGCAGTTCAGTCTCAAATTGATCGGTTGCCACAGAATTTTGATGTGATCAAAAGTCCGTCGCAATCACGTTGCGTACGCGAATACTCACCGGGTAAACATAACAGACAGCCACGCCCCATAGCCCCGACCAAGTGACTGTAGGAGAACCCCGTCGCTAAAATCATCCGTTCGGGTGCTCGCGGCAGTGGTGTTCCGCCTTAGTGCACTTCGTCGACGGCATCCGGGGGTGCGGCCGTCTACTAAAGTTTAAGACGAGCATTCGATCATCATATCGGGAATCTTATTGAATTGCCCGACTTGATATTGAAAAGAGTTTTCAATAATGAGACTAAAATGCAGGGTTTATAATTGTTAGGCATGCGATGTCTAAGGAATTCATTTGGTTAGGCATGCGATGTCTAAAGAGGTTGCGGATTCCAATTGTTGTAGTTTTACACTTTCTTTTCTGTGACCGTAAGCGTAGTATGTGGTGTATCGCCGGCTTCGTTGCTATACATCAACGACAATCGGGATACACATACATGCTTACATTGATGATATGAGATATTATGTATTGCTGTGATATGTTATATTGGATCGTCGCGTTTTGAATAGCCGGGGGTTTTTTGTGAGATGAGAGTTTTTTCTTTTTCATTCATGTAAAATTCATTGAATGTAATATTCTTTTATTGGGGCACTTCTGGGCAGAGGATGATGTCACCATTGTATATTATTTACTTTTCCGCATTAGGTAGACCCAAGGCGGGGAGCACAAGTAACCAGGTTCTGGAGTCCAGTGGGAGACCATCTCGAGGAGTCGAGGCCGGGTCTCCTAACCCTAGAATTGGCAGTGTTGCTTGCCGCTCTCGTAGGGGTCTAAGGATATGGGTTGGCTATTCATCGCGACCGTGGAATCCGTGTTTTATACAGGCTCGTATTAAAACACGGACGTCCTAGTATATCCAATATTTCATATATGTTCTTCTGCTGCAATGTTCTGTGATGAGATCATATTACTTCCTGAGACGAATGTTTATATTATATATATGAGATATATGTTATATTGTAGATTTCGTTTCAAATGTGATGCTTGTGAAGCATAATGAAATAGGACTTCATTAATGAGATTAATGAAACTAAAAGAAACCTAAAAATGTTGTAGAAACTTGTTTAAAAACTGGTAGCTCTAGTTCTTGCTTTGCATAACGGTGTTCTTTGTAGAACATCCAGCACCTTATTGTCACGACCCGAAAGTACGGAATATGACCGGCACTTAAACTACGAACGTCTCGAGGCGTACGTAATCTAAGTAAACCGAAAACCCAGAAATCCAAACCAAGAAAAGTAGTAGAGTGAAGGAAAACCAATTTAAAATCATGTAGTTTTAATAGCATAAGCCGAGTTATGCGGTTTTAAAAACATCAAGTATTTCCTGAAAATTTCGGCAGAGTCTTCTTTGTAAATACTGGCTCCCAAACGGGATACAACATGAATAGTATACGAAATCAATAAAAAGGCATCCCCAAGCGGGAGCTAGCTCTTCGTCAATCGACGGTCACAACCACACAAGCAATATAATATACAACGCCAACGGCGAGGATTAAAATTCAAAGGAAACTCAAAACCACAAGAAAACCACAGAAAAATAACGCGCGACTCTAAGGTCGAAGGAATAACATCACTGGTCTCTATCTCAAAGTAAAAACATGTTTGGTTGATGGAACTTCTAGATACAACAGAGTAATAATATACAAGTTATATAATGGGGGGTACGATATAAGTAAACCCACCTACTAGCAAATCACCCGAAGGAAAATATGCCCTCAAGCCGTAAAGAAACCTGTACGGCAAACCTGCAAGAAACTGGGGCACAACGGGGGTGAGTTGCCAACTCGTGAATAGAAAAACATCTACGGAAAGAAATCGCATAAATAACGCAAGCTAGGTCAATGATCATAATAAATCCTCAATTATATATATAACATGCAACCTATAACAAGGCTAGGGTAAATATCTAACCCGAGTGTAATCTCATATGCCCGTGTCAGTGCCTCAGGTAGCAATATATCATATGAATGAGGTATGAATGCATGAAAACAGAATACATGTAAATGAAGAAACTGTTTTCATAATCTAGTGAGATTTCCTTTGTATTTTTAAAATGAGATATCATAAATGAAATCAGCATAAAACAGTGCCTACCATCGGCACAAAACGTAACCCCAATATCTCGATATCTCTGTATCACAGTCTCTGTACCTCAATATCTCGAAATCTCAATGTCTCAATCACAATATCTAGGGCGCCGTCAGTCCAGACCGGCCCCTACCATCCATCTCAAGACTACGACGGTATCCTCCGGATATCCGACGCGTCGGGTAAAATCACCGGTAGGTAGTGCTCCCCTGCCGGGCTCACATCGTCATCATCACGCGCTTCTTGCCCCGGGGTACCTTACCGGGTCCACCATGTACCCGAAACGGTTCATCCGTCTCCTCGAATCGGGTCTCGAAATCCATCAGCAAACACATGGTGGACGACTCTTACATCATGGGAAAAACCGCACTTTTTATTTAAAAAGAGAGAAATCAAATTATATAAGTTTTGCGGTTTCCCCCCCCCCCCCCCCATCCAGAAAATCTCATAGAAATCCGAATCCAAATCATCAATAGCATGTAAAACCATGAATATAGGCATAACAATGAATAACAGTATGCATGAAGTGGCAAGTAATAACTACAATGTTAAGCTAGCATATAAGGCAGGTACACTAATATCATGTCGAAGTACTAACTAACAAGCTAAGTCAAGCAATAATCTTTTCTAAGGTGTACGTGACATGGCAATTACCGATGAAGATGTGTGTGAGCCGGCAAGTAAGTGTACGTGGTACATACGTATCATCGGTAATGGTGCTGATGTCCTAACAATATGATATCAACATTGCAATAAGAAATTATAACATAAGTATGCGATGCGAAGCGAACCACAATAATAAGCAGGAGCTGAATACAAGACGCAACTGTAACTAACCTGCATTAATCTAATATAAGTCCTACAAATGGTGCCTTTTGAAATAACACGAATCATGGGTTTTGAAAATAGAGGCTATGGTGTTTTTTATGAAAAGATACGTCTTTTGAAATATCCGTAGGATCCCTTGGGCTGTCTTTTAAAATACCCACGATTCGTTAGTTTTTGAAATAGGTAAGAATCGAATCTAATTGTAGCACCTTAGGATATGTTTAGGGAATAATTATATTTAAATATTGGGTTTTTAACAAAAAGTTTACCAAATTGTGTTTTAAATATTTTTCCTAATTTAATAAATATTTTTCCAAAATTTTCCTAGGCTTGCACACACATGTGCATGTAAACTAGGGTTTTTAAAATGAGTTTTACCATGGTTAATAGCCATGGTGGGTTAATCTTGAGGATTAAGTCTTATGGGCTTTTAAGTGGGTTTAATTAGTTAATTAAAAGTTACTTTTATTTGAATTTGTTTTTGGGTGTTGACTTGTGAGAGAGAGGGAGAGTGCATCATGGCTTTAAGCCATGCTTGCAATCATGAGGAGAGAGAGAGAGGAGGGTTGGCAATTGGGTGATAATTGTTCCTCTCATTTCCTTGTTTCTCTCAAGTCTCACACACACTCACACACACACTTACCTCTTCCAACCCCCCCAGCAGCAGCAACAGCAGCAAGCACAGCAACAGCACCAACTGAAGCCAGAAGCAGCAGCAGCAGCCAGAGGCAGTAGCAGCAGCAGTAGAGAGCAGTAGCAGCAGCACAGTGAGCAGCAGCAGCACCAGCACCAAGTGCAGCCCTTCCATGCACCTCCTTCTTCTTCCTCCAGCTCCCTAGGGTTAAGTATGGGGTATATTTCCTAAACTTATTCCCTAGTTTGCTTGGTTAGAGTAGTTTTGCATCGGTTAGTGGTTTTTAGTGTGTTTTAGTGCGATATGAGGTGTTTAGTAGGAATCTTGTGCTAGTGTGGTGTGAATTGATTTCAGTAAGTTGTTAGTGAGTTATTGAGACCATGTTAACTTAGCTTAACCCCGATTGCACTAAAATACAACCAGTTTCCCTAATTGATGCAAATCCGTCGTTTTTGAGCAAAACTGAGTTTTCTGGAACTGCTGTTGACCCGATGAGTTCAGAATGAAATTGAGAAGACTGCAATATAGTGGAGATGTGCTGATACCATAGATTTAACCCGACCCCCAAACTGCTACGGTAGGCCGCCAATTAATTCGTTCTGGCCGCAATCTGCGGCCAGATGGGTAGGGTTTGGGTTGGGGTTTGGTCCTGTAGGTGTCTGCTAGTGTGTAGGGTGCTGTGATGTATATATTTTTGTAAGTTTAGTTCTGTATAGAAATCTGGGACCAAATACCTATTTTGCCGTTTTTCTAAACCTTCACGACACGCGTGATACGTGAGTAGGTTTGGGGCTTCTGCGTATCGCGACGCGTCAGGGTAGTTTCAGGCGCGTGATCACACGTTTTAGCGTATCGCGCACACGTGCGATTGGTTTGCGACACGGGTCTCTAGTTGGACCGTAATATCGCGTTTCTGTGAAATTGACCTTATGTGTGATATATGTTATGTGATTCTAGGTTCGCAGGCCAGTGAGACGGACGCTGCGAAGAAGGGCAAGCAAGTCGTCGGCTACACTTAGCGCGAGACTAGGTGAGTAGATTTCACATCTACGGGGATATCGCCCGCATGGCGTTATGCGTCAGGACTGATAGGACTTTATTATTATATGTTGCATGTACCCCATAGACTGTCATCGCATATTGCATTCCCTGCTACATATACATATGCTTAGAACTGATAGAACACTGCACTATTACTAACGGTTTATGTTGCACGGGCACTAATTTGCATGCTACACACACACCGTTAGTAATTGCCATGCCACACTCACTGTAGAGCTGCCATGATTATATTGCTGTAGTTTATCTTACATATGATTGGTGGTGATTTCCTGAAAATTGGGAGCCGCATGACATCTTTAAAGACGGAAACTATTTTAAAAGCGGTTTTCCCCTTATGCTCATACCATGGATTGATTTACATTGTACCTCGCATTGGATTTACTTATTGGTGATGGATTTTCATGTGATTTCTGGTTTTTGAGGACCGTGGAAGTATTTAAGAAAAGATGCGCTATTTTGAAAAACCCGGTACCTCGTGATATGATATTTTGGTGTGTCCACCACGCGTTTTCTCGGTGCTGAGACGTGTGCTTGAAACCCGATTCGAGGAGTGGATGTTCCGTTTGCGGGTTCGTGGTGGGCCCGGTATGGTTCCCCTCGGCGAGATGATCGATGGGTTTTGCCGATTGAGCCTGGAGGCGGGCGAGTACCTACCGGTGATTGGTTGGACCTCGCAGTTGTCCGGAGGATACTGACCAGAGTCGAGATATGGATGCGGGATGATCCGTACTGCCGGGGCCGAGGGCCAACACCGCAGACGGACCCCGTGGGCCGATCCGGACTGACGGAGCCCGATATACGAGGATTTGCGTGTCGATGCTGGACACGAGTATTTTATGATATTTTGGATGCCGATGTTGGGCACTCGTGATTTCTCAGAGATATACAGGATTTGAGGGCCGATGGGTGTGCCGGCGCCTGAGTGTATTTGGGATTTGGGTGCAGTCTGAGGCACCGATTATTGCTTTCCATGTTGACATATCCATGTAGATATTATTTATCCCATGCTCAGTATTGATTACTATATACCTCATCCTGTAGCATTTACCTGATAGAGCACTTGCATTACTATTGCATCCACTGTTTGTCATGCATTGATGTTATCTGCTGGCATTAGTAGAGCCACGCTATATGTGCATGCTCGCGATCACCTTTATATGTTATCTCTATTCACGAGTTGGCAACTCACCCCCGTTGTGCCACAGTATTTGCAGGTTGCCCTTGGGAGTAGTCACGGCTGGCTAGTTACCGCATCTTTTGGCACAGATACCCTTTCTGAGGCGAGTTAGCCTTTTGCTGATAGGTGGGTTTTTGTACGGTATCTGTTATCCTTCAGTTGTATATTGATGTATCTAGTATTCTCCATCTACCTTTCTGTATTGACTTAGAGACAGTTGTGAGGACGATGTGTATGATTTTTCTTCTGGTGTCGAGCTCGCATGTGAGCCGACTTTATTTTATGCAGTCTTATCTTTGTGATATTTGTCCTTGCTTTACTGTGTATTATTCGCTACGGCGTCGTATATCATATTGTGATGCTTTATTCATTTCACTTGTTATTTCTGCTACACCTTGCTTTTACCCGACTTGCGGGACAAATGTTTTAAAAAGGAAATGTTGCCAAAATTATAAAAATTATAACTCTTGAACTAAAAAGGATTTCTACTAAATAAATGGAAGTTTCTCAGATATGTATGACTGTTTTTACAAAAATGTTTCAATCACTCTATATTTATTGGTTTTGATTTCTGGGTTCGGCTTACTTAGCCGCGTTACGCCTGTAGACGTTGCGTGGTTAAGTGCCGGTCACGAGTCGAAATTCTCGGGTCGTGACAAAGTTGGTATCAGAGCGTAGGTTTTACCTTCGGAGTGTAGGATGACCCTGGTATGATGGAATAGGTAGCTGCAGCAGGGTAGCGTAGCGTGTGTATGTTCCGCTGCATACTCACGACACGATACTCCGCCTACGCGACCTTAGGACTTGTTGATTTAAATTCCTTCGTGAATACATGCATTCTTGCGATTCAATTTCCGTGTTCTTATCGAATCCAAATTTTCTTTCAGCCATTATGCCGCCTAAGACTACGAGGGCAAAGAGAGCGGCCGTGAGGGCCGAGATTTGTGTTGACTCGTCCGAGACGAGGACTGATCCGGGCAGTGCGCCCGTTGTACCCGAGCAGGCTGTTCCTGCCGTGACAGATCAGATCGCCACGCTAGGGGCTGGTATGCAGGAGATGCGCCAGACGGTGGGATCTAGCATGCAGGAGATGCGCCAGATGATAGGATCGCTAGTTGAGACGCTTCGAGCGCAGCGACCAGAGGTAGCTCCACCCGTTCCAGAGACCACGATGGTACCTACCGCACAGCCAGTTGTCCCTGCAGCCACGGAGGTGATTACAGTATCGCTATCAGAATTCATGAGGCTGAAGCCTCCGGTCTTCACAGGCACCGATACAGCCGAGGACCTACAGTCTTTCATCGACAGGATGGCCAGGATATGCCGTTCCCTCAGATGCGCAGATGCGAGATGGGTCAAGTCGCGAGTTTTCGCCTGGAGGGTCTTGCGCAGAAGTGGTGTGATTCAGTTGAGAAGGGCAGAGCAGCAGGTCTTCCTCCTATGACCTGGATGGAGTTCGTGACCATATTTCTAGCCCGTTTCCTTCCCCAGAGTGTTAGGGATGCCCGAGCACGCAGATTTGAGTCCTTGCGCCAGACGCCAGGGATGACAGTGGCAGAGTATGACGTGCTGTTTACAGAGCTAGCAGTCTACGCCCCATATTTAGTGGCTACCGAAGAGTTGCGAGTCAGGAGATTTGTTCGAGGCTTGCTTACACCACTGTTCCTCGCGATCAGCGCGCAGCACTATGAGACCTATGCAGCAGCTGTAGACGCAGCCTTAGTAGTGGAGGAGCACCTTGCTGAGACTTCGGTAGTTCCAGAGCCGAAGAGAGTTCGTACCAGTATTTCCGCACGGAGGCAGTCATTCAGACGCCGCGACAGGTATCGTTCTGGTATGAGGAGTAGCAGAGATTCGGGACGAGGCCGGATGTTTAGTTCGTATCCCCAGGAAAGTCAGCAGTCGCCGCGGGGTTGCTTCAGATGTGGCAGCCTACTTCACCTCGTTCGAGATTGTCCAGAGACACACCGGAGGGAGGCGGCAGCACCGCATGTTACTTTACCACCTTCACCACACCAGAGAGCGTTGCCCATTGTACCTACCATTGCTCCGCGCCAGACTCATGCACAGAGAGGTCGTGGGCGTGGAGGAGTTGCTCAGAGAGGGCGAGATGACCGAGGCAGAGGGCAGTCAGTCGTAGGTGGTGGACAGGAGCGGGTTTTTGCTTTGACACATCAGGACGCGCAGGCGTCCAATGCAGTGGTTTCAGGTATCCTTCCTGTATGTTCAGTTGATGCACACGTGTTGTTCGATCCCGGATCCACACACTCGTACGTATCCACACACTTCGTGCCGAGTCTGGGTAGAGAGTCCGGCTTGCTTGATCAGCCGCTTGTGGTGACCACTCCTGTGGGAGAGTCGTTTGTTGCTAGGCACGTGTTCCGATCCTGTATCGTCTTTATTGGCGAGAGAGAGTTTCCTGTCGACTTGATCCTTCTGGAGATGTTGGACTTCGACGTTCTTTTGGACATGGATTGGTTAGCCACATGCTATGCTTCTATGGACTGCCGTGAGAAGACAGTTAGATTTTGTTTTCCCGGTGAGTCGGTTTTTGTTGTGTTGGGGGACCATGGTGCCACCCCTCACAGTGTGATTTCTTCTTTTCGCGCTGGACAGCTTTTGAGGAAGGGATGCCAGGGATTTCTCGCCTATGTTTGCGATGCTCGCGCTACAGAGGTTCCATTGGATCAGGTTCCGGTTGTTAGCGAGTTTCCTGATGTGTTCCCTGCCGAGCTTCCAGGGTTGCCGCCCGAGCGCGACATTTCTTTCTGTATTGATTTGGTTCCTGGCTCGGGGCCTATTTCCATACCGCCTTATCGGATGGCCCCGGCGGAACTTAGAGAATTGAAGGGTCAGTTGCAAGATTTGCTGGACAAGGGACTTATTCGAACCAGTGTTTCTCCTTGGGGTGCCCAGTCCTGTTCGTCAAGAAGAAAGCTGGCAGTTTACGTCTGTGTATCGACTACCGCCAGCTGAACGGGGTGACAGTGCGGAACAGGTATCCTTTGCCGCGTATCGACGATTTGTTCGACCAGCTTCAGGGGGCAGGGTACTTTTCGAGGATCGATTTACGATCGGGCTATCATCAGCTGCGGGTTCGACAAGAGGACATTCCCAGGACAGCTTTCCGTACGCGCTACGGCCATTACGAGTTTTTGGTGATGTCGTTCGGACTCACCAATGCGCCAGCAGCCTTCATGGACTTGATGAACCGTATTTTCCGGCCATATTTGGATCTGTTCATCATAGTCTTCATTGAAGATATCTTGGTGTATTCCCGGAGTAGTGGGGAGCACGAGCAGCACCTGCGGATTACATTGCAGACCTTGAGGGAGCACCAGCTTTATGCGAAATTTTCGAAGTGTGCTTTCTGGCTAGACAGCGTAGACTTCTTGGGGCACGTGATTTCACGAGACGGTATATGTGTAGACCCGAGGAAGATCGAGGCCGTTCAGCGTTGGCCCAGACCCACATCGGTGACGGAGATTCGCAGCTTTTTGGGGTTGGCCGGTTACTACAGGCGTTTTGTGCAGGACTTCTCCCGTATTGCTACACCGTTGACCGGGTTGACCCGGAAGGGAGTTCCTTTCGATTGGACAGAGGAGTGCGAGCACAGTTTCCAGCAGTTACGGACTCGGCTGACGACGGCACCGGTGTTATCTTTACCTTCCGGATCGGGCGGATTTGTGGTCTATTGTGATGCTTCCCGAGTGGGGTTAGGGTGCGTACTGATGCAGCATGACAGGGTGATCGCGTATGCCTCGCGACAATTGAAGAAACATGAGCAGAACTACCCTACTCACGGTTTGGAGAGGGCAGCAGTGGTCTTCGCACTTAAGATCTGGCGATATTACCTATACGGCGAGTCGTGCCAGATATTCACGGATCACAAAAGTCTGAAATACATATTCCAGCAGCGGGATCTGAACCTTCGACAGTGCCGATGGATGGAGTTAGTGAAGGATTATAACTGCGAGATCTTATATCACCCGGGCAAGGCAAATGTGGTGGCGGATGCTTTGAGTAGGAGGCCCGGGGGTAGTTTATCTTGTTTGAGCGCAGTACAGGAGCAGTCATCCGCGGACTGGCAGATATTATGCGACAGCCGGATACAGTTCGAGTTCACGCCGATTGGAGGACAGATAGCGCATGTCCGTGCACGCCCACAATTGATCGATCGTATACGTGAGGCACAGCTCAGTGATGACCGATGTTCAGAGATCATGGCACAGATTGGACAGGACAGATTTTCCGAGTTCGTGATCGATGGTCAGGGAATACTACGATTTGGAGTCAGACAGTGCGTACCTGATGCTGAGGGACTGAGGCGTGAGATTCTTGAGGAGGCACATCAATCGGTATATAGCGTCCATCCTGGTTCCACTAAGATGTATCATGATATGAGAGGTGTTTACTCGTGGGACGGAATGAAGAGGGACATTGCAGATTTTGTGTCGAGATGCCTGACTTGTCAGCAAGTCAAGGCTGAGTACCAGAGGCCCGCGGGAGAGCTACAGCCGTTACCCATTCCGGAGTGGAAATGGGAACAGATTTCTATGGACTTCATTGTGGGACTATCCAGGACTAGTCGGGGGTATGACTCCATCTGGGTGATCGTGGATCGTTTGACGAAAGCGGCTCACTTCCTACCAGTGAAGACGACTTTCAGATTTACCCAGTATGCCCAGATCTACATTGACGAGATAGTACGACTACACGGAGTCCCAACATGTATTGTGTCCGACAGAAGCACCCAGTTTACCAGTAGACTGTGGCAGAGGCTTCAGGAGGCTTTGGACACTCGCTTGAGTTTCAGCACAGCTTTTCATCCGCAGACCGACGGACAGTCAGAGCGGACCATTCAGACTCTCGAGGACATGCTCAGAGCTTGTGTATTAGATTTCGGAGGTAGCTGGGATCATCATTTGCCCTTAGTAGAGTTCTCCTACAATAACAGCTACCAGGAGACCATTCAGATGGCACCATTTGAGGCTCTTTATGGGAGGAAATGCAGGTCGCCCACTTGTTGGACAGAGCTCAGTGAGAGCAGTATCTTAGGGCCACAGATCGTTGAGGAGACGACAGCGAAGATCCAGTTGATTCGCGATAGGATGAGAGCAGCCCAGAGTAGGCAGAGATCTTATGCGGACTGTTGGCGACGCAGACTTGAGTTTTCTGTTGGTGATCATGTTTTCTTGAGGGTCTCCCCAATGAAAGGTGTGATGAGATTTGGAAAGAAGGGGAAGCTCAGTCCCAGGTATGTGGGCCCCTTCGAGATCCTCGAGCGCGTTGGTGCAGTAGCCTACCGTTTAGCCCTTCCGCCCAGCTTTCCAGATGTGCACCCCGTATTTCATGTCTCGATGCTCCGCAGATATCTTCATGATCCTTCGCATGCGATTCAGCACCCGACGATCCAGCTTGAGCGCGACCTTTCCTATGCAGAGAAGCCGGTGATGATCTTAGATCGACAAGTGAAGAAATTGAGATCGAAGGACATTCCATCAGTCAAAGTACTTTGGCGTGGCCAGAACCGTGAGGAGGTCACTTGGGAGACCGAAACCGAGATGATGAAGACGTATCCCCATCTTTTTGAAGGTACGTGTGGTTAGATTTTTGAAATTCGGGGACGAATTTCTTTAAGGGGGAGAGATTGTAACACCTTAGGATATGTTTAGGGAATAATTATATTTAAATATTGGGTTTTTAACAAAAAGTTTACCAAATTGTGTTTTAAATATTTTTCCTAATTTAATAAATATTTTTCCAAAATTTTCCTAGGCTTGCACACACATGTGCATGTAAACTAGGGTTTTTAAAATGAGTTTTACCATGGTTAATAGCCATGGTGGGTTAATCTTGAGGATTAAGTCTTATGGGTTTTTAAGTGGGTTTAATTAGTTAATTAAAAGTTACTTTTATTTGAATTTGTTTTTGGGTGTTGACTTGTGAGAGGGAGGGAGAGTGCATCATGGCTTTAAGCCATGCTTGCAATCATGAGGAGAGAGAGAGAGGAGGGTTGACAATTGGGTGATAATTGTTCCTCTCATTTCCTTGTT
The DNA here is from genome assembly GCA_030015575.1 of Agapanthus africanus. Taxonomy (NCBI): domain Eukaryota; kingdom Viridiplantae; phylum Streptophyta; class Magnoliopsida; order Asparagales; family Amaryllidaceae; genus Agapanthus; species Agapanthus africanus. Next base: position 245,583,672 of record CM057343.1, on the reverse strand, counting down.
TCTCTCAAGTCTCACACACACTCACACACACACTTACCTCTTCCAACCCCCCCAGCAGCAGAAACAGCAGCAAGCACAGCAACAGCACCAACTGAAGCCAGAAGCAGCAGCAGCAGCCAGAGGCAGTAGCAGCAGCAGTAGAGAGCAGTAGCAGCAGCACAGTGAGCAGCAGCAGCACCAGCACCAAGTGCAGCCCTTCCCTGCACCTCCTTCTTCTTCCTCCAGCTCCCTAGGGTTAAGTATGGGGTATATTTCCTAAACTTATTCCCTAGTTTGCTTGGTTAGAGTAGTTTTGCATCGGTTAGTGGTTTTTAGTGTGTTTTAGTGCGATATGAGGTGTTTAGTAGGAATCTTGTGCTAGTGTGGTGTGAATTGATTTCAGTAAGTTGTTAGTGAGTTATTGAGACCATGTTAACTTAGCTTAACCCCGATTGCACTAAAATACCACCAGTTTCCCTAATTGATGCAAATCCGTCGTTTTTGAGCAAAACTGAGTTTTCTGGAACTGCTGTTGACCCGATGAGTTCAGAATGAAATTGAGAAGACTGCAATATAGTGGAGATGTGCTGATACCATAGATTTAACCCGACCCCCTAACTGCTACGGTAGGCCACCAATTAATTCGTTCTGGCCGCAATTTGCGGCCAGATGGGTAGGGTTTGGGTTGGGGTTTGGTCCTGTAGGTGTCTGCTAGTGTGTAGGGTGATGTGATGTATATGTTTTTGTAAGTTTAGTTCTGTATAGAAATCTGGGACCAAATACCTATTTTGCCGTTTTTCTAAACCTTCGCGACACGCGTGATACGTGAGTAGGTTTGGGGCTTCTGCGTATCGCGACGCGTCAGGGTAGTTTCAGGCGCGTGATCACACGTTTTAGCGTATCGCGCACACGCGCTATTGGTTCGCGACACGGGTCTCTAGTTGTACCGTAATATCGCGTTTCTGTGAAATTGAGCTTATGTGTGATATATGTTATGTGATTCTAGGTTCGCAGGCCAGTGAGACGGACGCTGCGAAGAAGGGCAAGCAAGTCGTCCGCTACACTTAGCGCGAGACTAGGTGAGTAGATTTCACATCTACGGGGATATCGCCCGCATGGCGTTATGCGTCAGGGCTAATAGGACTTTATTATTATATGTTGCATGTACCCCATAGACTGTCATCGCATAATGCATTCCCTGCTACATATACATATGCTTAGAACTAATAGAACACTGCACTATTACTAACGGTTTATGTTGCACGGGCACTAATTTGCATGCTACACACACACCGTTAGTAATTGCCATGCCACACTCACTGTAGAGCTGCCATGATTATATTGCTGTAGTTTATCTTACATATGATTGGTGGTGATTTCATGGAAATTGGGAGCCGCATGACATCTTTAAAAACGGAAACTATTTTAAATGCGGTTTTCCCCTTATGCTCATACCATGGATTGATTTACATTGTACCTCGCATTGGATTTACTTATTGGTGATGGATTTTCATGTGATTTCTGGTTTTTGAGGACCGTGGAAGTATTTAAGAAAAGATGCGCTATTTTGAAAAACCCGGTACCTCGTGATATGATATTTTGGTGTGTCCACCACGCGTTTTCTCGGTGCTGAGACGTGTGCTTGAAACCCGATTCGAGGAGTGGATGTTCCGTTTGCGGTTTCGTGGTGGGCCCAGTATGGTTCCCCTCGGCGAGATGATCGATGGGTTTTGCCGATTGAGCCTGGAGGCGGGCGATTACCTACCGGTGATTGGTTGGACCTGGCAGTTGTCCAGAGGATACTGACCAGAGTCGAGAGATGGATGCGGGATGATCCGTACTGCCGGGGCCGAGGGCCGACACCGCAGACGGACCCCGTAGGCCGATCCGGACTGACGGAGCCCGATATACGAGGATTTGCGTGTCGATGCTGGACACGAGTATTTTATGATATTTTGGGTGCCGATGTTGGGCACTCATGATTTCTCAGAGATATACAGGATTTGAGGGCCGATGGGTGTGCCGGCGCCTGAGTGTATTTGGGATTTGGGTGCAGTCTGAGGCACCGATTATTGCTTTCCATGTTGACATATCCATGTAGATATTATTTATCCCATGCTCAGTATTGATTACTATATACCTCATCCAGTAGCATTTACCTGATAGAGCACTTGCATTACTATTGCATCCACTGTTTGTCATGCATTTATGTTATCTGCCGGCATTAGTAGAGCCACGCTATATGTGCATGCTCGCGATCACCTTTATATGTTATCTATATTCACGAGTTGGCAACTCACCCCCGTTGTGCCGCAGTATTTGCAGGTTGCCCTTGGGAGTAGTCACGGCTGGCTAGTTACCGCATCTTTTGGCACAGATACCCTTTCTGAGGCGAGTTAGCCTTTTGCTGATAGGTGCGTTTTTGTACGGTATCTGTTATCCTTCAGTTATATATTGATGTATCTAGTATTCTCCATCTACCTTTCTGTATTGACTTAGAGACAGTTGTGAGGACGATGTGTATGATTTTTACTCTGGTGTCGAGCTCGCATGTGAGCCGACTTTATTTTATGCAGTCTTATCTTTGTGATATTTGTCCTTTCTTTACTGTGTATTCTTCGCTACGGCGTCGTATATCATATTGTGATGCTTTATTCATTTCACTTGTTATTTCTGCTACACCTTGCTTTTACCCGACTTGCGGGACAAATGTTTTAAAAAGGAAATGTTGCCAAAATTATAAAAATTATAACTCTTGAACTAAAAAGGATTTCTACTAAATAAATGGAAGTTTCTCAGATATGTATGACTGTTTTTAACAAAAATGTTTCAATCACTCTATATTTATTGGTTTTGATTTCTGGGTTCGGCTTACTTAGCCGCGTTACGCCTGTAGACGTTGCGTGGTTAAGTGCCGGTCACGAGTCGAAATTCTCGGGTCGTGACACTAATCTAACAACTAAACTAAACTAAAGGGCTAAGCTAACAAGCTGGACTACAGGTAAGGAAACCGTCTAACATCTGAGTCGATCCATATACATACCTGTATATATATATTAGTCGGTGATCCCGCCTCAATAATATCATATCCGATACCATATCTACAATCAGACATCCCAAGTCAAGAGTGCGGATCAATCATCAATATAGCCCGTACGTAAATCCGGCGTAGGCATCCCAAATCTGGGTACGGGTCAATATCACATTCATCATACTATTCACCTGGTATCCTCTTTATCAAATATCATGATCGGGGTACTGATCTACATCTAGTACAATACTGATACCGCCTAAGTATGCATGCACGTGTGTGAAACACTACGTCAAGACCCGTTACAACGTCATGTCGTATCTCAAATACGAACCCTGCTATATCACCGATCTCACGGCCTTAAATCAAGTCTCATCGACTCATCTTAAATCCCAAGTACATCCTCATTATCCATGCATGTGTATATGAATGTACATATGCATAGTCCCATACCTACGCATATATACATATATACACATCCCAATCTACGCATAAGAAAGTAAAGTATGTAAGTCTGTGTGTGCGTATGTGGGTATAACAACTACTCTAGGGTTTTGCAACTAACCCAAAGGTACTCCATGAACACATAAACATAACATGAATGAACATTCTCGTATCATAAGACACCTATATAAACATATATATATATGAGCTACACTACGGACTGCGAGGGTGCTATACGCCATCCACCCGACTTCTCCCCGTAGATATAAATCTACTCACCTGGTCCTCGCTAGCCGGTGCCGACGTCGCCACGCGCTTGCTTGTCGTCTCGAAGTCCACATGGGGGTACCTACATATCACAACGCATCGTATCGTATTAAAATCCGACTCATGACCAAAATGACGCACGAATCCCACATAGGTCAAAACCTATGGTTGCCTTCACAAATCGACCCAAAAACCCTCGACGTCGGCGTACAAACGCCAAACCATCGAAAAAGCTCCCAACACACTCATTTGTACAATTACAAGCACTAATTATAAAATAAAATAGCTTAAAATTCACAAAAACCCCAATTTCACTTAAAAAGTCATTTTCCCGAAAATCTAGCAAGCACAAATCACCGTTTTAGTACAAAACTCGATCTATAAACGAATCTAGCAGCCACAATATTCACTAAATATCTTAAATAAGTCATAAAAACAATTCCCATAATTTAATCTCATTAAATTCCAAAAACCCTAAAATTCTAGTTTACAAAATACCTAAATTTTAACAATTTCATAGCAAAAATGCACAAACTACAATCTAGCTTAGATTTGCATGATCTAAAGCATTAAACTACACTTAATAATGTTAATGAAGTCATGAAAAACCTAATTAGATTTTTAGTCTAACATTTGCAATAAATTTCCAAAACCTAGTTTGCATAAAATTCCAATTTTAACAATTTCAAGCATCAATTAGTAAACTAGCAACTAGGTTAGTTTTAGCATAATATTAATATGTCAAAAATATCACACAACCATAATCTCACATCATAAAACCCTAAGTTGCATTCAAAACCCTTTCTTGAAAGTTAAATCTTTAATATCAAAACCACAATTAACTCCTAATTAAACACATAATAGCTAGATTGAAGTAATCAAACAATAACTTATGCAAAATGCTAAGATTATACCTCACAAAATTAGAGACCTAGCACCAAAATCTTGGCCTCCAAATTGCTCTCTTGATCCATGATCCACACTAGAATAGGTCAAGAAGAAATGGGTAGAGATTGGATTTTGATTTTGTGGGATTTTTGTGTTGATTTTTGGGCATTTTCTGGAATTTTTTTGTGGTGAAAGAGGGGAAAACAAGGGGAGGGCTGCTGCTGATTTGGGGAGAGGGGGGGCTCGGCTAGGGGATGGGGAGAGGGGAGAGAGAGTGTGGGTTGAAAGAATGATACAATTTCCAAGTCAACAAAGTCATGCCCCATTTTATTAATTCCATTTTCTTTTCTTTGACTTTTTCTTTAAGTGGGGACAACTTTGGGGATTGGGGAAGCCCATTTTCGGCCAGAAAAAGGGGGAGGTGGAGGTGGTGTGTGTGTGTGTGAAGCAATGAACACCAAACACTAATTCAATATGCACCAAATCCCTTTTATTTTCACAATATAAGCTTTTTTCTTCAATATTTTCTAAACCGTTTTGGCAAACGATTTTGTTTCAAAAACCACATGATAAAATTTTATTTAATGTTTTATGATGCACAAAATTTGTTTCAACTCATTCCAATTTGTAATTTTCCCTAATTAAATGTATTAGTGACGGCTTAAAATAATAATAAAATAATTTTTTTTCCAGAAAATTTGAAATTTCACCAGTGGAACAATAAACTCTAAATACTAGCAATTACATAGCTAGAATATGTATATTTAATTTTTATAATAAGATATTTGTATTTTGACTTTTTACAAAAAACCCCCTTATTTTACCGATTTTCCGAAATTTCACCGAAACGATTTTCAAAACGCTACACTTATTCGATAAGGAAAGAGCTGAGATCCCTTCACCGGGAGTGACCTCTTTAGTGAAACTAGCAGATGCTATAAACTCGGTTTGTCTTTTGATTGCTTCTATAGTTCTTGCTTTGCATAGTGGTATATATGATATACCCTGCACCTTATTCGATGAGGAAAGGGCTGACGATCCCTTCACCGGGAGTGACCCCTTTAGCAAAACTAGAAAAGCCTAAAAAACACTCCATTTAAAATCATTCGATTCTACAACGATATCAAGTTTATTACGCAAAGGGTTTTCTTAAAAACCTGTCGTAGCCCTCCGTCATTTCAGATAAGTCATACTTAGTATTCGTGCTACGTTTGTTGACCTCCGTCAAGGCGTAGTGTGCGGTAGCTAACTAGTATTTATCTGCTTATGCATATGATGCAGATTGTTTTAGGGTAGTCGTGCGGCCTTGTTGACCTCCGTCAAGGGTCGTGCGGGTGGGTTTAATTCAATCAGGAAATGACAGGAAGAACTTGACTAGCAGCCTATGATTTGTTGACCTCCGTTAAGGTCATAGGAGGCTAGGGGTAAAATATTATTGGGAATTTCAAGTGTTGAAATTTGCAATGAGATTGCATACCTTTTATGAGATAGTTGGATCCCGATACCCGCTGCGAGTAAGAGTTACTCCTGGGAGAGTTTTACACATTACAATTAGCCGATCGTGTAGGTGTCTAGAAAGGTGTTAACGGGGTTACGCCCCTGGGAAAACGAGGTTTACTTTAATTAGGTCCGTGCGAAAGCATGGGGAACCTCCCTCAAATTACCAGCACTGGCCTGGCTGAAAGATTGGCGAACTTGTAGAGTGTAATTAATCCCGGCTAGTCTTTCCTTTTAGGGTTTGAAGGAAGATTTGACTAAAACAGTGGGAGACATCCTGATTAGATAAATTGATAACCAATCTAATCTTGTAAAAGCGCACGCTGAGTGTTTTCTTCTCTCTCTCTCCAGGTAGCGACCATATCACGCCTTAATCAAGATAATAATACGGATGTATTGACCGAACCTGCTTGTTATACTGAGCTGGGGAACGTTGGTCCCGCCCCAACTTATAATTGTTATAAGACAGAGCAGGAAATAGGGGATTGCCAGAATTCCCGTGTCGCCTAAACGAAGAAAGTGCATACTGATGCATCATCTTCGGGTGTGTTCATTACAGAGAACTGTTTCTCAGTATCCTTTACGTCCTGGGTATTTTATACCGGATCAGGATCACACATATGTAATTTGTTACATGGGCTACTGATAGGTAGAGAACTGAGAACGGGTGATAAGTTTCATGAGATAGAAACGGTGCAAGTGTTGCAGCCAAGTCTGTTGGTCACTATCACCCCTTATTACCAGAATACATTGATTCTGAACGAATGTTATTAGATACCGAACCTGCTATACAACATCATATCAGTCTCTTTATTAGTAAAGAAAGGATATAATTTTGTATTGTTGGATAATGTTTTGAACATTTCCTATATAAAGAATTGATCGTTTCAGACCCGTTATCTAAAAGCATAGACGTTCTAAATCAACCCACAGTTCTTAACATAGAGAACACACACAATAGGAAGAGTTCAGAAATGAACGAATCCTTCTTGAGGCATTGTAGACTAGGTCATATCAATGCGACCCGACTAGCTGAAGTAGCATATAGATGCATATTTAAATTAGTTTGAATTTACATCTTATGAAACTTGCCGGTCATGTCACAAAGATAAGATGACCATAGCTCTGTTTATTGGAAACAGAGAAAGAGTTAGTGAACTCTTGGGATTGATACATGCTGATGTATGAAGGTCCCCTGTCTACACATGCCAAGACCGGTTCTTTGTACTTCATTACATTCTCTGATGATCTCTCAAGATTCAGACATATGTTCCTGTTGAAACACAAGTCCGAAGCTTTTGAGATATTCATAAAATATAAATTAGAAGTAAAGAACCAACAACGGGTATAAGTATTATGTCCTTTGATGAGATCAGAGAGGAGAATAGTTGAGCTCGGAATTCCTGGAGTATTCTAAAGGAGAATGAGATTCTCACCCAGCATTACTCCTCCGTATACACCACAACACGTAGGTGTATCGGGGCGGAGCGATTGCACCCTATATGATATGGTGTGCTCTATGATGAGTACTACCGAGCTTCCTATTTTCTTTTGGGAGTTATGCACTTGAGAAGCTGCATACCTATTGAATAGGGTTCAAATCAAATCAGTTGCCTACCACTTCATATATGATATGGAAAGGGAAGAGCCCATATCATAAATTTGTTAAGATTTGGGGTTGTCCGGCTTATGTCTGAAAAGAAAAATCCGGACAAGCTCAAGGCAAAGTCAGATCTGTGGAAGTTTGTTGGATATCCCAAGCATACGCAAGGGAATATCTTCTACCAAACCGAGGAACAAAAGATGTTTCTCAACATGCCACCTTTGTGAAAGGGAATTTCTTGTGAAGAAATTAGTGGTCATGAGGTAGAACTGGAAGGAGTTCGAGCTATGCAAACTACAGTAGATGATTTGGTAGAACCAAAGTATTCAATAGTTTCCAACAAACCTCAGCATCTCCGCAGATCTAGTAGGGTTCCTCACCCACCTGAGAGATACTTCGGTTTCTCTATGATAGTGGGAGCGAGGATTGCATCATGAGATGATGACCCAACTAGTTTCGAGCAGGCCATCAGGAGTGGGACTTTGTAAGAATGGCTGGATGCTTAGTGATCTGAGATGGAATCCTTATACACCAACAAAGTATGGACTTTGGTTACTTTATCTGAAGGGTTAAATCCCCATCAGGAGCAAGTATATCTTGAGAAGATTACTTGGTGTACAAGGAAAAGTTGAGACTTTCAAAGCTATGCTTAAGTCCATCCAGATCCTACTTGCCACGGCTACATACCATGACTACGATATCTTGTGGTTGGGTGTCATGACAGCTTTTCTAAATGATGTTTTAGAAGAGAGCGTCTATAAGTACACAGCCAGAGGGCTTCGTAGACAGTGGGAGCAGCAGAAACGTGTGGAAGATGTTTTATGTGATAAAGCAGGCATTGCGGAGTTGGAACATCTGTTTTGATGTAGTAGCCAAAGAGTTTGACTTCATCAAAATGGTAGATGAACCTTGTATATACAAAAAGGTAGTAGGGAGTATGGTGATGATCCTCGTAGAGTACGTAAATGACATACTCTTGATAGGGAAGGAGTTTCCTATGCTACGCTCGGTCAATCTCCGCTTATCACAAGGATTCTTCATATAGGATCAAAGTGATACCTCCTAAATCCTGGGTTTTGGATCTATGAGATAGATCGAATTGGATATTAAGATTCTCACTAGTTGTAGTGAGATGGTATCAATGGATCCTGGAGAGAATCACTGGAAAGGTTCCAGGGTAATAAGGACGACTGAATGTCAGTCGCAGGCATTGTCTTTACCCTCAGTGGAGGGACGGTATGTTGGAAGAGTTCTAAACTAGATACCGTGACTTACTAGACGATTAAAGGCAAGATACATCGTTTCCAAGGATGCTACCAAAGAGGTAGTCTGGATATATATAAGTTCATGGGATGAACTTCGTTCCAACCATTGTGTGACAACGGAGTTGTGGCTTTGGCCTAGAAACCCCCGTCCCATCAGAAATCCAGATATAATTCTTAGGCGGTATCACCTGATCATGGAGATGGTTGATCTCAAGGGAGATCAAGGTTAGGAGAGTAGACACAGAGGACAACAGCGCGGATCCACTCACAAAGGCCTTTTTCCCAGTAGAGACTTTTATGGGATGGTTGAGTATGAGATAGTTCAACCACAGCTAATTGTTGGGTATGTGATACCACAACAGATGGCCCTAGTGCAAGTGGAAGATTGTTAGTTATATGTATGCCCTAGAGGCCATTACTGTACATATGATGTATATTGTAATGGATGCTTGGACATATATAGGGATGACTTTTTTGCTCGACATGATAGTACGCTATCTGGTTGTTTCATTTATCTTAACATGTACTCTGATCGTCTCTATGTTACATGTTGATAAAGCCCTTAGGATATGTACTCGACTACTGGGACTATGATGAGATCATAATAGTGGGTCCACGGTAGTCAACGAGTACATCCTATAACTGTTCCTAGTCGAGGGTGTATCGAGACAGGGCATTGATATACCAGAGTAGACTAGCGTATACGCATCTTGACCCATATGATGGGCGATGGATGATCCCATATCCATCGGTGTTTGACATCAAGGATGGTGTACGGGTGCTCAGTGGAGACCGGGTATGCTGGACGGACTCGCCGAGAACTCCCAGATGGTATTATACATCACGTCAGATGGCAGTTCTCCGGTGACACTGGTACAGAGTAGTCTGTTGACCCGAGATCGTCATAGAGTCTTGTGTGATTCCTACTGTGCTTTGATTTCCATCATACCACGTCTAAGAGGGCGTGCAAAAAGGTGGCTTTTGGGTACAGTCCAGAATCATATGCAGGCAATGAGCGATAGGAGGGGATTCGTCTCTCCCAGTATAGGGAGTTGATGTTGCGCTTTGTTCGATTGGCTATAATTGGAAATCCCTGGCCAGGGTTGCTGAGATTTACTGGTAAGTGTTATCAGTAGTTTCTCGAACTGTTATAGACCTCATATCGAAACGACTTATCAAGCTACTGGGGTCTGACGTTTACCACCCCTAGGCAAGATATGCGACATATCAGACGACGAGACCGGACTGTACGTGAGTGTTACTAATTGGATTCACAGGAGAATGTACAGGCTTGCTTGTTGATCTTCTGAGCGCTCAATACCCGGGTGGCTGTTACGTTTAGCTGACCGCTTGCAGCTTGTGCGTGTTTGATATGATCATCACTTACTGCCGGCGTATTGACGATTCTTTAGAGTCCTACACAGAGGTTTCTTGGCTAAGGCAAAACGGAGTAGGAGCACATATGTGATATGTGCAGGACCGAGAATAATGCGATATGTGATACCGTATTCTATTCTCACGATATTTTATATCAGCCGGGTCATCTGATCAAGTGTTGATTCGATGAATCGGTAAATGACATATTAGTCGGTTATATGCGATATAGCCGGATTGTCGGATCAAGTGTTGATTCGATAATTTATTGTATAATAATATATATGATATATTAAATTACATTAACTAATATTAGCTCACTAAAAGATTGTTTTTCTCACTCGGGTAATACATTGATATATATGCGATATATGTTAAATGTATTAATTAATTTTGTTACAATAAATATTATATATGTGATAAATAATATTGTGTCACGACCCGAAAGTACGGAACGTGACTGGCACTTAGATTACGAGACGTCTAAAGGCGTACCGTAACCTAAGTCAGCCAAAGCCCAGAAATCTAACCCAAAATCAAAGAGAGTGAAGGAAAACCTTAAATGAAAACGGTTTTGAAATCAATTGAGTTGCAAAGAATCCCTTTTAAAACATCAAAAATTTCTGAAAATTTCGGCAGAGTCTCCCCTGTAATTTCTATCCCCAAAATGGGTACAACAAGATAATATATATGAAATCATAAAAATGGCATCCCCAAGCGGGAGCTAGCTCTTCGCCCAAGGCGGATCACAACCACATGCAATATAATAGTAATAATCAAGAAAAAGAGCACAAAAGAGATGCAAATACCAGAAAACACACGTCGGCTCAAGTGAGCTCGACCCAAAAGGAACCACAAATATACAAATCTCTCAGTCTCATCACTAGGTCGCATATACAATACAAGTGGTAGATGGAGAATACTAGATACAATGATAAAACAACAAGAAATAAAGTATACTCGCAACCCACCTACGGGCGATGTCGCGAGTCTGAGCAAAAGGAACTGATGACAAGATAGCCCGCCGCTACAAGACTGACGGGTCCGACCTGCAAGACACTGTGGCACAACGGGGGTGAGTTGCCAGCTCGTGAGTAAATATAACATCTAATAAGGCAATCGTAAGAATGCACGCAATGCGGAACAACATGTATGTCCAAATGTGGTATAATAACTCTAGTATGCATGCACATGTATGCAATATCTTTTCTAACTCTTTAAGTGTTTTAAATGTTAAAGTTACTGGATTCTTAACTTTTAGAAAACGAATGTCTGCATAATAACTAAATATCATCAAGAAATCCTCAGAAAACCCGTGTCAAGCATCGACACCAAATAGGAATCATATCTGTCTCAATGTCGGGCTCCGTCAGTCCGGATCGGCCCATATCATAAATCTCACGACAACAGTCGGTATCCTCCGGATATCCGCCGCGCCAGACATCACCTGTAGGTAGTCTTCCCCTGCCAGGCTCATCGTCTACAACTCGATCTTCTTGCCCCGGGGTACCATACCGGGCCCACCATGTACCCGAGACGGTTCATCCACTCCTCGAATCGGGTCTCGAAATCCAACAGAAAACATGAAAACTCATGGTGGACGACACATACGTCACGAGAAAACCGCAACTTTGTTTCGAAAATGATAAATCTAAGGTTTTGTTAAATTCTTGCGGTTTTCCCCAAAAATCCAGAAATCACAGAAAAACTGAAATCAACAAGAAAAATCATAGTGTCCACATGTTATATATAATAAATGTCTATGATATCAATGTATATGATGTGAGAGTTTGGCTAGAAATCTAGGTAGATATGATAGTAATGCGAGGTATATGCGTTCGATACATTCTCAAATATCATGCATGAATGCAATGGCGTTACTAAGCTAAACAAGTTTTATAGTGCACGTGGCATGGCAAATACCAAAGGCGTGTGTGTCACATGAATAGTGCGCGTGCAATAGATGCCAATGGTAAGGTGTTCGTGTCCTACGAAATGATATCGCATATGTATATAAGAATGTCATATTAATGTCCATGCAATCTAGTATAGGGTTAGCTGTAAGGGTATGCAATATACATAAATGGATAAGCTAGCTAACAATATAATTATTGCATAAAGTAGGGTAATCCTAACTAGGGAGGAGGGGCGCCTCGCGCCATCCAAACGATTCCCCCATAGACGAATATATCTACTCACCAGAAATCCCCGCTAATCTGATCCGGCCACCGCTTTGCCTTTTCGCGCCGTATCCGAAGTTTCCCCGACCGATCCTAGAATTGCATAACACAAAATATAAGGTTACAGATTTCTGAAATGATGCAACTCACACTATGAAAAGATCCACGCTCTCGAATTAATCACAACACGCACTCGGTACGCGGAAAATGCACGAAAATCGCTAAAACCTTAACTAAAATCGCCGTATCGGGGAAATCGATTAAACTACAACCCGACTAGACGAAACCCCGCGTTCGCGCATTCTAATAATCCTATATGAAGCTACTAATATTGCTAACCTAACGCAAATTGACCGCCTTCTATTTCTACAAAAAATCTAGTAAGCGATTCCTTACCGATTTTGTTACAAACATCGAAATTTATCGATTTAGTAAGCATACCAATACACAATTAACCACTCCAATCACCTAGATAACCATCCCTAGCATAATCCAAGCATCATGCTACAAGCCCTAATTTCTAAAATCAAAACCTTCACTTGATTTTTCCAAATCAAACATTTACTACCAAACTAATATTTAGAATTGAAATTCTAGCACAATTAAACCTCAAGTAAGCAACTAGTTTAGGATTTTCACCTTTTAAATCTTGAACCCTAACTTTAATACATCAACCATGCTTTAAACCCTAATCCACAATCAAATCCCTTTCTTGAATTTCATGAACAAGCAATTTCTATTAAATTGATACTTCAAAATTCTATTTTAGCACCTTTAAACTACAATTTGACAAAGAGATTAGAATTTTCACCTCACAAGTTGAATCCTAACATGCCCAAGTCTCCAAGAAGCCTCCTTTCATCAACTTTTTAAACTAATTTGGGTTGAAGAGAGAAGGGATTAGGGTTAGGCTTTGAATGGAGAAAGAAATTGTGGATTTTTATTGATTTTTAGCATGAAAATAAAGCTAGAATGAAGGGGGAAGTGAGGGAAACCTGCAGGATTGGCTCGGCTGCAGCAAGGAGGGTGAAGTGGGGAAATTTTGGGGAAGTTTCTAGGTGATTAGAACATCATATGTTATCATTTCAAGCTTTCATGTCAAACTTTTTCCAAAAAAACCCCTTTTTAAGCCATTTTTTCATAATTTTCCCACCAAAAATCTAAAAGTTTGCAAGACATGTTATAATTTTATTAACACCATATTTTAGCTTATAAAGACTCCTAATTAAGAAATTTACCTAATTAAATTTGTATTTATCCCTAATTAAATGTATTTAAAAAGGCTTAAAATAATAAAAAAATAATTAATTACGAATTTTTTTTTATTTAACCAGAAAATTATAAATGACATTTTAGTGACAAAATTATAGTAATATCTTATTTAAATTTTGTATAATTAGGTTTATAATGAAAAATATCAATTTTGACTTTTTACGGAAAAAGCCGAAAAATTGGCCGATTACCGAAAAACTGCCTAAACGATTTTTGAAGGGTTACAATCTTCCCCTCTTAAAGAAATTCGGTCCCCGAATTTAGAATTTAACTACGCGTACCTTCAAAAAGATGGGGATATCTCTTCCTCATCTCGACCTCGGTCTCCCAGGTGACCTCCTCGCTGTTCGGGCCACGCCAAAGGACTTTGACAGACGGTATGACCTTCGACCTCAATTTCTTCACCTGCCGATCCAAGATGACAACCGGCTGCTCGGTGAAAGAAAGATCACGCTCTAACTGGATCGTCTGGTGCTGAATCGCCTGGGAAGGATCATGAAAGTACTTGCGGAGCATCGAGACATGGAATACGGGGTGAACATCGGGGAAGCTGGGCGGAAGAGCTAACCGATAAGCGACTGGACCAACACGCTCTAGGATCTCGAAAGGACCAACATATCTAGGACTCAGCTTCCCTTTCCGCCCAAATCTCATCACACCCTTCATCGGAGAGACCTTCAGGAAAACATGATCGCCAACAACGAACTCGAGTCGGCGACGACGCCTGTCAGCATAAGATTTCTGCCTGCTCTGTGCCGCTCTCATCCTGTCCCGAATCAGCTGTATTTTCTCGGTCGTCTCCTGTACGATCTGAGGCCCCAAAATACTGCTCTCCCTGAGCTCTGTCCAACATACCGGCGATCGGCATCTCCTCCCATATAAAGCCTCGAAAGGTGCCATCTGAATCGTCTCCTGGAAGCTATTATTGTAGGAAAACTCGATCAGAGGCAAATGACGGTCCCAGCTACCACCGAAATCTAAAACACAAGCTCTGAGCATGTCCTCAAGAGTCTGAATCGTACGCTCCGACTGACCGTCAGTCTGAGGATGAAAGGCTGTGCTAAAACTCAATCGGGTGCCCAAAGCTTCCTGTAGTTTCTGCCACAATCGGCTGGTAAACTGGGTGCCACGGTCGGACACGATGCAAGTCGGAACGCCATGCAGTCGCACTATCTCATCAATATAAACCTGGGCGTACTGAGAAAATCCAAAAGTGGTCTTCATTGGCAGGAAGTGAGCCGCTTTCGTCAGTCGATCGACAATCACCCAAATAGAGTCGTACCCTCGACTGGTCCTGGGTAGACCCACAACGAAGTCCATGGAGACCTGCTCCCACTTCCACTCAGGGATGGGCAAAGGCTGTAACTCGCCGGCTGGCCTCTGGTGCTCGGCCTTGACTTGCTGACAAGTCAGGCACCTCGACACAAAATCTGTAATATCCTTCTTCATCCCGTCCCACCAGTAAATTTCTCTCAAATCACGGTACATCTTGGTGGAACCTGGGTGAACACTGTATACTGATCTATGTGCCTCCTCGAGAATATCACGCCTCAGTCCCTCTGAATCTGGCACACACAGTCGAGTCCCAATTCGAAGTATCCCCTGATCATCAATCACGAACTCCGAAACTCTGCCCTGTCGAATCTGCTCAACAATCTCTAAGATACGGGCATCGCCGGACTGTGCCTCGTGGATACGATCAAGTAACTGTGGGCGTGCTCTGAAATGGGCCAGCTGTCCCCCTGTAGGAGTAAACTCGAACTGCACTCTGCTATCACATAAAACCTGCCAATCCGCCGTCGACTGCATCTGTACTGCGCTCAAACAAGATATGCTACCTCCGGGCCTCCTACTCAAAGCATCTGCCACCACATTCGCCTTGCCCGGATGGTATAGAATCTCGCAGTCATAATCTTTCACCAATTCCATCCAACGGCGCTGTCTCAGGTTCAGGTCTCGCTGCTGGAAAATATACTTCAAACTCTTGTGGTCAGTGTATATCTGGCACGACTCACCGTATAGGTAATGTCTCCAGATCTTGAGTGCAAACACCACTGCAGCCATCTCTAAATCATGGGTGGGGTAGTTCTGCTCGTGTTTCCTCAGCTGTCGAGAAGCATACGCGATAACTCTGTCGTGCTGCATCAATACACAGCCTAGCCCCACTCTAGAAGCATCACAATATACGACGAACCCGCCGGATCCTGAAGGCAATGCTAACACTGGAGCAGTAGTCAGACGAGTCTTCAACTGCTGGAAGCTATCCTCACATGCCTGGGTCCAATCAAAAGGAACCCCCTTCCGGGTCAACCCGGTCAAAGGTGCAGCAATGCGGGAGAAATCCTGGACGAAACGTCGATAATAGCCGGCCAGACCTAGAAAGCTGCGAACCTCTGTAACTGATACTGGTCTAGGCCAACGCTGAACTGCCTCGATCTTCTTCGGGTCCACGCAAATACCATCTCTCGTCACCACATGACCCAAGAAGTCGACACTGTCTAGCCAGAATGCGCACTTGGAGAATTTGGCGAACAGCTGATGCTCCCTCAAAGTCTGTAATGTGATACGTAAGTGCTGCTCATGCTCCTCCCGGCTCCGAGAATAAACCAAGATGTCGTCAATGAACACAATGATGAACTGATCGAGATACGGCCTGAATACGCGGTTCATCAAATCCATAAACGCTGCCGGGGCATTGGTGAGCCCGAACGACATCACCAAGAACTCGTAATGACCATAACGAGTACGGAAGGCAGTCTTCGGAATATCCTCCTTCCGAACCCGCAACTGGTGATAACCTGATCGTAAATCAACCTTCGAGAAAAACCCTGCACCCTGGAGCTGATCAAATAAGTCATCAATGCGGGGTAGGGGATACCTGTTCCGCACAGTAACTCGGTTCAGCTGACGATAATCAATGCATAAACGCATACTTCCGTCCTTCTTCTTAACAAACAAGACGGGAGCGCCCCAAGGTGACACACTCGGTCGGATAAGCCCCTTGTCCAGCAAGTCCTGTAACTGATCCTTTAGCTCTCTCAGCTCCGCCGGGGCCATCCGATAAGGAGGTATAGAAATAGGCCCCGTGCCAGGGATCAAGTCAATACAGAACTCAATCTCGCGCTCTGGTGGCAGACCAGGCAGCTCGTCAGGGAATACATCAGGAAACTCTCTCACAATGGGTACCTGGTCCAACGGAACCTCTGTGGAGCTAGTATCACAAACATAGGCTAAGAATCCCTGACACCCTTTCCTTAAGAGCTGACCGGCATGAAGAGAAGAAATCAAGCTGGGAAGGGTAGCGCTACGATCTCCCTGAATAATAAGAACCGGCTCACCAGGAAAACTGAATCTGACTGCCTTTTCACGGCAGTCCACAGATGCATAACAGGTGGCTAGCCAGTCCATACCAAGAAGAACGTCAAAGTCAAGCATATCGAGGAGAATCAAATCTACTGAAGAATCTCTCTCCCCGATACGAACGGAACAAGATCGGTATACAAAACGGGCAACAAAAAACTCGCCTACCGGGGTAATAACGACAAGCGGCTGATCTAACGGACAAGACTCTCGGCCCAACCTCGGTGCAAAATACGTGGATACATAGGAATGTGTGGAGCCTGGATCAAATAATACCCGTGCATCAAAAGAACATACTGGCAGAGTACCTGTCACGACGGCATTGGATGCCTGTGCATCCTGAGGAGTCAACGCGAACACTCGGGCCTGTCCACCACTAATAGCTGGCTGTCCTCTGCCTCTACCTCGGCCTCTGCCTCTGCCTCTGTCGCCTCGTCCTCTCTGAACCGGACCGCCACGCCCACGGCCTCTAGAAGCATCTGGCTGGCGTGAAGCATCATCAGAAGGAGGAAGTAAAGCTCTCTGCGAGGGTGGTGAAGGTGGTAAAGTCACATGCGGGACTGTCGCCGTGCCCGGACGTCCCATGGTACAGTCTCTGACACGGTGGTACTGACTCCCACACCGAAAACATCCTGGAGACGACTACTGGGTCTGTGGATATGAACCAAATAACTGACCTCGTCTCAATCCTCTGCCTCCGCCATCTCCCGGAAATAATCTATCACGACGTCTGCCCATCTGCCACTGAGCTGGCGTATCAATACGGATCCTCTTCGGCCCAGAAGCGACCGGAGTCTCAGAAATACGCTCCTCCAAAAGTAAGGCTGCGTCCATCGCGGCTGCGTATGTATCAAAGTGCTGGGTGCCGATGGCAAGGAATAGCTGTGTATCAAGCCCTCGTACAAACCTCTTTATCCTCTTCTCTTCTGTGTCGACTAGGTACGGTGCATATCGAGACAACTGGGTAAACTGTATATCATACTCCGACACTGTCATCCCTGGAGTCTTGCGCAAAGACTCAAAACTACGGGCTCGAGCATCTCGGACACTCTCCGGAAGAAAACGGGCAAGAAATGCAGATGTAAACTCATCCCAGGTCATAGAAGGCAGACCTGCAGCTCGGCCTCTCTCTACTGAGTCGTACCATGTCTGGGCAAGACCCTCCAGACGAAAACTCGCAAACTCCACCAATCTATCCTCAGAACACCTCAACGAACGGCCAATCCGTGCCATCCTATCGAGAAATACCTGTGGGTCCTCTGTCGCATCTGTACCGGTAAAAGCTGGAGGTCTCAATCTCATGAACTCCTGTAGTGAAACGGGGATAGTCTCCGTAGCAGCAGCAGGAGTGACCATCTGTGCAGCAGGTACGATCGTGGTCTGTGCGGTGGAAGGAACGTCCTCGGATCTCTGTGCCCGGCTGGACTCAACTAAAGATCCCATCATCTGCCGCAACTCTTGCATGCCGGCCTCTAATCTGGCAATACGGTCTGGATGAGGCGGATCAGTGGGACCCTGAGGGGTAGGAGTATCCTCCCGCTCGATCCTCGCCTCAGACGAGCCCGCTCGAATCTCATCCCTAGCGGCAGCCCGCTGAGCTCTCGTAGTCTTTGGCGGCATCGAAGCTGGAATAAGAAATAGAACTGATAAGGACATTGCAATTGAATTAAGGAATGCAAGGAATCAAGAAAGGAAATACAAGCAATTATGTCCTAAGGTTACTTAGGCGGAGTACCGTATCGTAAGTATGCCGCGGATCATACCCACGCTACGCCACTCTGCTTAAGTCACCTACTCCATCTACCAAGGTCGTCCTACACTCAGAAAGGTAAAACCTATGCTCTGATACCAACTTTGTCACGACCCGAAAGTACGGAACGTGACTGGCACTTAGATTACGAGACGTCTAAAGGCGTACCGTAACCTAAGTCAGCCAAAGCCCAGAAATCTAACCCAAAATCAAAGAGAGTGAAGGAAAACCTTAAATGAAAACGGTTTTGAAATCAATTGAGTTGCAAAGAATCCCTTTTAAAACATCAAAAATTTCTGAAAATTTCGGCAGAGTCTCCCCTGTAATTTCTATCCCCAAAATGGGTACAACAAGATAATATATATGAAATCATAAAAATGGCATCCCCAAGCTGGAGCTAGCTCTTCGCCCAAGGCGGATCACAACCACATGCAATATAATAGTAATAATCAAGAAAAAGAGCACAAAAGAGATGCAAATACCAGAAAACACACGTCGGCTCAAGTGAGCTCGACCCAAAAGGAACCACAAATATACAAATCTCTCAGTCTCATCACTAGGTCGCATATACAATACAAGTGGTAGATGGAGAATACTAGATACAATGATAAAACAACAAGAAATAAAGTATACTCGCAACCCACCTACGGGCGATGTCGCGAGTCTGAGCAAAAGGAACTGATGACAAGATAGCCCGCCGCTACAAGACTGACGGGTCCGACCTGCAAGACACTGTGGCACAACGGGGGTGAGTTGCCAGCTCGTGAGTAAATATAACATCTAATAAGGCAATCGTAAGAATGCACGCAATGCGGAACAACATGTATGTCCAAATGTGGTATAATAACTCTAGTATGCATGCACATGTATGCAATATCTTTTCTAACTCTTTAAGTGTTTTAAATGTTAAAGTTACTGGATTCTTAACTTTTAGAAAACGAATGTCTGCATAATAACTAAATATCATCAAGAAATCCTCAGAAAACCCGTGTCAAGCATCGACACCAAATAGGAATCATATCTGTCTCAATGTCGGGCTCCGTCAGTCCGGATCGGCCCATATCATAAATCTCACGACAACAGTCGGTATCCTCCGGATATCCGCCGCGCCAGACATCACCTGTAGGTAGTCTTCCCCTGCCAGGCTCATCGTCTACAACTCGATCTTCTTGCCCCGGGGTACCATACCGGGCCCACCATGTACCCGAGACGGTTCATCCACTCCTCGAATCGGGTCTCGAAATCCAACAGAAAACATGAAAACTCATGGTGGACGACACATACGTCACGAGAAAACCGCAACTTTGTTTCGAAAATGATAAATCTAAGGTTTTGTTAAATTCTTGCGGTTTTCCCCAAAAATCCAGAAATCACAGAAAAACTGAAATCAACAAGAAAAATCATAGTGTCCACATGTTATATATAATAAATGTCTATGATATCAATGTATATGATGTGAGAGTTTGGCTAGAAATCTAGGTAGATATGATAGTAATGCGAGGTATATGCGTTCGATACATTCTCAAATATCATGCATGAATGCAATGGCGTTACTAAGCTAAACAAGTTTTATAGTGCACGTGGCATGGCAAATACCAAAGGCGTGTGTGTCACATGAATAGTGCGCGTGCAATAGATGCCAATGGTAAGGTGTTCGTGTCCTACGAAATGATATCGCATATGTATATAAGAATGTCATATTAATGTCCATGCAATCTAGTATAGGGTTAGCTGTAAGGGTATGCAATATACATAAATGGATAAGCTAGCTAACAATATAATTATTGCATAAAGTAGGGTAATCCTAACTAGGGAGGAGGGGCGCCTCGCGCCATCCAAACGATTCCCCCATAGACGAATATATCTACTCACCAGAAATCCCCGCTAATCTGATCCGGCCACCGCTTTGCCTTTTCGCGCCGTATCCGAAGTTTCCCCGACCGATCCTAGAATTGCATAACACAAAATATAAGGTTACAGATTTCTGAAATGATGCAACTCACACTATGAAAAGATCCACGCTCTCGAATTAATCACAACACGCACTCGGTACGCGGAAAATGCACGAAAATCGCTAAAACCTTAACTAAAATCGCCGTATCGGGGAAATCGATTAAACTACAACCCGACTAGACGAAACCCCGCGTTCGCGCATTCTAATAATCCTATATGAAGCTACTAATATTGCTAACCTAACGCAAATTGACCGCCTTCTATTTCTACAAAAAATCTAGTAAGCGATTCCTTACCGATTTTGTTACAAACATCGAAATTTATCGATTTAGTAAGCATACCAATACACAATTAACCACTCCAATCACCTAGATAACCATCCCTAGCATAATCCAAGCATCATGCTACAAGCCCTAATTTCTAAAATCAAAACCTTCACTTGATTTTTCCAAATCAAACATTTACTACCAAACTAATATTTAGAATTGAAATTCTAGCACAATTAAACCTCAAGTAAGCAACTAGTTTAGGATTTTCACCTTTTAAATCTTGAACCCTAACTTTAATACATCAACCATGCTTTAAACCCTAATCCACAATCAAATCCCTTTCTTGAATTTCATGAACAAGCAATTTCTATTAAATTGATACTTCAAAATTCTATTTTAGCACCTTTAAACTACAATTTGACAAAGAGATTAGAATTTTCACCTCACAAGTTGAATCCTAACATGCCTAAGTCTCCAAGAAGCCTCCTTTCATCAACTTTTTAAACTAATTTGGGTTGAAGAGAGAAGGGATTAGGGTTAGGCTTTGAATGGAGAAAGAAATTGTGGATTTTTATTGATTTTTAGCATGAAAATAAAGCTAGAATGAAGGGGGAAGTGAGGGAAACCTGCAGGATTGGCTCGGCTGCAGCAAGGAGGGTGAAGTGGGGAAATTTTGGGGAAGTTTCTAGGTGATTAGAACATCATATGTTATCATTTCAAGCTTTCATGTCAAACTTTTTCCAAAAAAACCCCTTTTTAAGCCATTTTTTCATAATTTTCCCACCAAAAATCTAAAAGTTTGCAAGACATGTTATAATTTTATTAACACCATATTTTAGCTTATAAAGACTTCTAATTAAGAAATTTACCTAATTAAATTTGTATTTATCCCTAATTAAATGTATTTAAAAAGGCTTAAAATAATAAAAAAAATAATTAATTACGAATTTTTTTTTATTTAACCAGAAAATTATAAATGACATTTTAGTGACAAAATTATAGTAATATCTTATTTAAATTTTGTATAATTAGGTTTATAATGAAAAATATCAATTTTGACTTTTTACGGAAAAAGCCGAAAAATTGGCCGATTACCGAAAAACTGCCTAAACGATTTTTGAAGGGTTACATATTGTAACATGATATGATAACTAATGCAACATGTTTAGTGGAGATTAAACAAGATTAGGTTTTGATTTGGGCTAATGCTTTCTAGAAGTTTCTAGAAGGTTTTTTTTTGTTTTTGCAAAGATATTTTCAAATGACTCATGCTTTAACCCAACCCAAACCCTAGCCCTAGTTAATTCTCTACATGGGTTTAGTTGACCATGGTTGCATTATTCATCATATTTTTCTTTTCATTATTCATCACAAATGGATCACCATTCTTCTTCTTCTTCCTTTTGCTTAGAAAAGCTTTCTAGCTTTGATTCAAGTGATGATTTTGTGTGAGAAAAAGATTATATATGAGAGCAAAAATCCTACTTCATCATTCTTATCTATCCTTGCCCTTTAGATGATAGTGTTCACTTCATTTAGTGAGTGAGAGCTTGTGTTAATGAAACTTCATGGTAGATCATCTTTGTTATCGAAGATCGGAAGCAAACTTGCATCTTTCTCTTCGTGAAGCCGCTCGAGAGTCCGGAACACGATGATCGCAGCGAAGGGACCTCAACACGGAGCTTAAGAAGTGAAGGACCGTATCTACAAAGGTTTTAATCCCTCTCACTTAGTGTTAAAGTGTTTAACATGCTTGTTTTCGCCTAATCTCTAGTTTAAAGATCTCGTATCGGGTTGTTGGGCACGGCTAATTTTTAAATCGGGCATGGTTGATGCCTCGTAGACCCTTGTGCGTGTACCTTGCAACCCTACAGTCTGGGGGGGTAGAATCGTCTGACCCCCACTAACTTGATAAGTCATGCCGATGTGTAGCCTATAACCTTTCGAGAACTACTGATAACACTTACCAGTAAATCTCATCAGCCCTGGCCAGAGATTTGCTGTTATAGCCAATCGAGCATAGCGCAACATCAACTCCCAATACCGGGAGAGACGAAACCTCTTCTATCGCTCATTGCCACCATGTAACTAGGACTGTACTTAAAATCCTCCTGTTTGCACGACTCCTTTGAGCCGTGGTAGGGAAGAAATCAAAGAACAGTATGAACCACACAAGACACTATGAAGATCTCAGGTTTACAGACTAACCTGTATAAGTGTCACTAGAGAACTACTATCTGACGATATGTACGGTACCATCTAGGAGTTCTCGGCGAGTCCTGTTCGGTGTACCCATTCATTAATGAGCACCTGTGTACAATCTTTGATGTCAAACTCCAATGGTTGTGGGATCAACCATCGCCCCATACAGGGTCATGAAACAATACACTAGTCTACTCTGGAATATCGATGCCCTGTCTCGATATTCCCTCGACTAAGAACTGTTAAAGGATGTGCTTGCGGACTACACAAGCCCTACTAGTATGATCTGCATCATAGTTCTGGTAGTCAAACCTACATCCTAAGGGTTTTATCAACATGTTCAGAGAGACAGTAAACTAAAACAAGTGTACATGTTAAGATAAAGAGCAACCAGATAGCATACTATCATGTCGAGCAAGAAAGTCCTTTATATATATGTCCAAGCATCCACTATATCATACAATAATGGCCTATAGGGTATACATATACCTAACAATCTCCCACTTGCACTAAGGCTAGTTGTTGTAGTATCACATATCCAACATCCCAAAAAGTCTCTTAAACTGCGTCTGGGGGAGAGCCTTTGTCAGTGATCCGCCGTGTTGTCCTTCGTATCTATTCTCCGGATCTCGATCTCCCGGCGATGAACTATCTCCCTGATCAGGTGATACCGCCTCAGAATATGTCTGGATTGCTGATGGGATCGGGGTTCCTTGGCCAAAGCCACAGTTCTATTATTATCACAATACAAGGGTATTGGATCCCCAATGGATGGAACCACACCAAGTTCAATAATGAACTTCTTCATCCAGACAGCCTTTTTGGCAGCATCATTGGCAGCGATGTATTCAGCCTCCATCGTCGAGTCTGCTACAGTATCTTTCTTGGAACTCTTCCAACATACCGCCCCTCCATTGAGGGTAAGACAAAACCCGAGACAGACTTGCTGTCGTTCTTATCACTCTGAAAGATCGAATCGGTAAATGACTCCACCTAGAGTTCTCCATTATCATACACCAAGAACATCTTTTTAGTCCTTCTCAAGTACTTAAGAATATTCTTTACAGTTATCCAGTGCTTCTCCTCTGGGTCTGATTGATACTTACTTACCACACTAAGTGCGTAAGCTACATCCGGTCTGGTGCATAACATCGCGTACATGATAGACCCAACTGTAGAAGCATAGGGTATCACGTGCATGCGAGCCCTCTCCAAATTAGTCTTAGGAGACATCTCTTTGAAGAGAGTGATTCATGAACAAGCGGGTAAATTACCACGCTTAGAATCTTCCATATTAAACCTCTTTAGTATGGTGTCTATGTACCTGGATTGGGGCAATCCCAACATCGTTTTAGATTTATCCCTATAGATCTTTATCCACAGGATGAAGGAGGCATCACTTAGATCTTTCATGGAGAACTTTTGTCATAGGAAGAGTTTGACCGAGTGCAGCATAGAAACATCATTTCCAATCAAGAGTATGTCATCCACATACAATACGAAGAAGACAAGCTTACTCTATACAACCTTTTTATATATACAAGGTTCATCTACGTTTTTGATGAAATCGAACACTTTGATTTCCACATCAAAACGGATGTTCCAGCTTCGTGGTGCCTTATTTAACCCGTAATTGATTTAAGCAGATTGCACACCTTTCCGTTGCTCCCACTGTCTACGAAGCCCTCTAGCTGTGTCATGTACACGCTCTCTTCTAAATCACCATTTAGAAAAGCGGTCTTGACATCCATTTGCCGTATTTCCTAGTCATGGTATGCATCAAGGGCAAGTAAGATCCTGATGGACTTAAGCATAGCCACTGGAGAAAAGGTTTCATCATAATCGACACCTGGTCCTTGACGAAAACCTTTTGCTACAAGTCTAGCTTTGAAGGCCTCAACCTTTCCATCTTCACCAATTTTCTTCTTAAAGATTCACTTACTCCCAATGGGTTTTACCCCTTCAAGAGCAACTTTAAAAGTCCATACTTTGTTGGTGTACATGGATTCCATCTCAGATCGCATAACATCTAGCCATTTCACAGAGTCCCCACATGTGATGGCTTGCTCGAAACTAGTTGGGTCATCATCTTCCATGATTCATTCCTCGCTCCTACCGTCCATGAGAAAACCGTAGTATCTCTCAGGTGGATGATGAACCCTACTAGATCTGCGGAGTGACTGAGGTTCGTCGGGGACTATTTGATCCTCCGGTTCTACCAAATCATCAGTTGTAGTTTGTGTAGCTAGAACTTCTTCCAGCTCTATCTCATTACCACTAATTTCTTTTACAAGAAATTCCTTTTCTAAAAAGGTGGCATGTTGAGCAACAAACACTTTTTGTTCCTCACTGTGGTAGAATAGATATCCATGTGAATTCTTTGGATATCCCACAAACTTGCAAAGAACTGATCGTGCTTCGAGTTTGTCCGGATTCTTTTTTTTTTAAAAATAGGCCGGACAACCCCATATCTTAACTCGTTTAAGATATTGTCTCTTTCCACTCCATATCTCATATGGTGTTTTAGGCACAGATTTTGATGGAACTTGATTCAATAGGTATGCAGCTGTCTCAAGTGCATAACTCCAAAAAGAAATAGGTAACTCAGCAACACTCATCATAGAGTGCACCCTATCTAATAGGGTGTGATTCCTTCGCTCCGATACTCTATTGTGCTGTGGTGTATACGGAGGAGTAAGCTAAGAGAGAATCCCGTTCTCTTTTAGATAATCTTGGAATTCCATGCTTAAGTATTCTCCTCCTCGATCAGATCGAAGGACTTTAATACTTTTGCCCATCTGGTTCTCTACTTCGCACTTATATTCCTTGAATTTCTCAAAAACTTCAGATTTTTGTTTCAACAGGAACACATGTCCGAATCTTCAAAGATCATCGATGAATGTAATGAAGTACGAGCAACCATTCCTGGCATGTGTAGACATAGAACCGCATACATCACTATGTATCATTCCTAAGAGTTCAGTAGCTCTTTCTCCGTGTCCAATAAACGGAGTTCTGGTCATCTTACTTTTGAGACATGATTGACAAGTTTCATAAGATGTAAATTCGAACGGATTCAAATATCCATCTTTATGCAACTTAGTCAATCTTGTCGTATTGATATGACCAAGTCTACAGTGCCACAAGAAGGCTTCATTCATTTCTAAACTTTTCCTCTTGTGTGTGTTCTGTATATTTAGAACTGTAATTGATTTAGAACGTATATACCATTACACAATGCACCAAACCTAATCAACACTTGATTTAGGAAAATGTTCATAACATTTTTCTCTAATGCAAAGTTATATCTTTCTTTATCTAATAATGAAACGGATATTATATTGCATATCATCGACGGTACGTAATAACAGTCGTTCAAAATCAATGTTTTACCATGTAACGTTTTAAAAATCGTTTAGGTAAATTTTCCGATAATCAGTAAAATAACTTGTGTTTTCCGTAAAAACCAAGATATAATTATTTTTCCACATAGACTTAAATACACCTATTTTAACTATGTAATTGCTAGTATTTGGTATTTATTTAGTCACTTATAAATTGTTAGTTTACTAAAATATTTTTCCTTAATCAATTATTCTTTTATATATTGATTTAAGCTTTCACTTATACTTTTAATTAGTGATAATTACAAATGGGAATGTGGTAATTACATAATTGTGCACCATGACAACTTAATATTCAATTTGTAACATGTTGTTTTTGGAAAATTTTCTCAAGGGTTCTGGACTTTTCTAAGTGAAGCTTTAATAGAAAACAAAGTAAATAAGAAAAGTAATTAATAAATGATTATTGGGGGGATGTTTCTACACACACATTCACCTCACTCTCTCTCCCCCCTAGTTCTGGCCGAGTCTAGTAGTGGCAGCCTCCCCCATTTCTTCACCTTATTTCTCTTCAAAAATGCTTCATTTTTGCTTCAAAAATCCTTACAAATTCTCACTAAATTATAGTTAAATCTTTACCCAATATTCCTTGGCCCAAACTAGCTTGGATTTAGGAGCAAGAGAGCATTTTGGGAGGCTAGGTTGCAAGCTAGATTTCTTGTTTGTTGAGGTATAATCCTAACCCAATGGTTAATTGTTGAATAATTACTTCAATTTAATTTATTTTGGTGTTTAAATATGGTTCTATTTGCAAATTTGAAATTTCAAGAAAAGGGTTTTGAATTAGAGTTAGGGTTTTATCACTTGATTATTATTAGAATGCGTAGTTTAAAATCTCAAGACTTGAAAAATTTAAACTAGTTGTTAATTTCCTAATGGTTACTTTAATTTATCTTAATTATATAATCTTGCAAACTAAATTTTGTGATTAAGTTAAATAGGTGAGATTAAAATCTAGTTAATAATTTTGTAGCCTAATTAAGATATTAAGTGAACATTGTAGCCACTAGTTTCGTTAAAACATCTAAATTCGCACTAAAATGGTTAATGATCGCTTACTAGGTTTTTGGAATAAATATGTTTTAAGTAAGTTTGAGGTGGAATTGAGCTATAACCTATTTCCTATAATATCTAGTGTGTTGTGAGCTCGCGATTGGTATGATTGGATTCTAGACTTGGTAGTTGTCATATATAGCGACCCTAGTTGTGGTTTGTGGCGTTGTCGTGAGCGTGTTTTGTGCACCAAGTGTGTGCGCGTCTAGTTAGGACGCGTGGTTGACTTGTATCATTTGTATCCACGACTATCATATATCTATCCTCTTATTTACTTGTGTGTGATTCTAGAATCGGGTGCAGAGGCGTCGGACATGGCGTGGAAAGACAAGGCTGAGATTTGATCAGATTAACCAAGGCGTCTCGGTGAGTAGATGCACACATCTATGGGGGGATCGTCTGGATGGCGCGAGACGCCCGACAGTAAGATTACTAGTAGTGCTTGCATTTATATTCGTAGTTTTCTTAGTTATTCATTTCATTGCATTGTATCATCTTATATACTCGTGATATCATTTCATAGGACACTTGCACCATTACCATTGGTTCATGCTACACGTGCACTATTCATGCGGACATACACGCCTTTGGTAATTGCTATGTCACGAACACTATAGAACTTGCTTAGAATCGGTAATTGTGCATTTGCATCATATATGATCCGTAGACTTATACTTGTATATTCATTTCATTAAAATGGATACGTAAGATTGTTAGTCATATATACATACCTCATTGCATCATGATTCATGCATAGTTTCTGGCCGTACTTCGCATGGTATATACTACCGTATCATAGATTTCCATCATCTCCGGCATATTTATATATTGTGATTCTTATCGAGGATTTTAGTATTTATGAGATTTCTGGATTTTTGGGAAAACCGCAAGAATTTTTTAAACCTGTTACCATTTTAAAAATGCAAGTTGCGATTTTCTCGTGATATGATGTATGTGTTGTCCACCATGAGTTTCTCGGTTGTTGATCTATATCATTTACCCGATTTGAGGAGGGGGATGCACCGTCTGCAGGTTCATGGTGGGCCCGGTGCGGTATCTCGGGGCAAGAAGATCGCACAGATGGCGTTGAGCCCGGCAGGGGAGCACTACCGACCGGTTATTTTTGACGCAGCGGATATCCGGAGGATACCGACTGTAGTTGGGAGATTGATGATATGGGCAAATCCGGACTGACGGAACCCGAGATATTGAGATATTGAGATATTGAGATATCGAGACATTGAGATATTGAGACATTGAGATATACATATTTTGTGTCGATACTTGACACGGATTTCTGTGGATTTCATTGATGATACTTTCGTTATTTCATAGGAGTTTTACTAAGATAAGAATACAGATTTTCTCGTACCAAACATATTCAGGTTTCATGTTGATTATGCATTCATGTTGCACACATACTAGTGCATCGTATCATATCGGTATATGTAGGTTGTGACGTATTTGCGTGCATGCTTACGATAGCCTTATTAGATGTTACTTACTACTCACGAGTTGGCAACTCACCTCCCTTGTGCCACAGTATCTTGCAGGTCTTACCCGTCAGCACAGTAGCGGCGGGTGTACTTTCTATTCTGCTTCGTTTGCATCGTTTTGCAGCTTTGCTCATTGGTGGGTTGCGAGGATACTTTTGTTCCATCTTGTATTACTATTTGTATCTAGTATACTCTATCTACCCTTGTATATTGGACTAGACGGTAAGACTCTTGAGACTTGTATTTATGGTTTTTTTTGTGTGGATGCTCACTCGAGCCGATGTGGTGTTTTTTTATTTCTTGCTTTCAGATGCTTATTTTCGTGCTTTTGATATACATATTGCATGTGGTTGTGATTCCTCCTTTGGCGAAGAGCTAGCTCCAGCTTGGGATGCCTTTATTCATTATATATATGTATTTTCATGTGTTGTATCCGTTCGGGGGCCAGTATTACAAAGGAGACTCTGCCGA
The DNA here is from genome assembly GCA_030015575.1 of Agapanthus africanus. Lineage (NCBI taxonomy): Eukaryota > Viridiplantae > Streptophyta > Magnoliopsida > Asparagales > Amaryllidaceae > Agapanthus > Agapanthus africanus. The sequence goes on along the minus strand of CM057343.1, from coordinate 245,553,914 downwards.
AATTTTTGGGAAATCTTGATGTTTTAAAAATGTTTAGTGCGACTTATTTTGTTTAAAATCGTTTTCTTTAACTATGTTTTCCTTCACTCTATTTCTTTAAATGGTTTAGATTTCTGGGCTTTGGTTTATTTAGATTACGTACGCCTTGAGACGTTTCGTAATTTAAGTGCCAGTCATGTTCCATACCTTCGGGTCGTGACAAAGTCGGTATCAGAGCGTTAGGTTTTACCTTTCTGAGTGTAGGATGACCTTTGGTTGATAGAGTAGGTGACTTAAGCAGAGAGGCGTAGCGTGTGTATGTTCCGCGGCATACTTACGATATGGTACTCCGCCTAAGTGACCTTAGGATATATATTTTCTTGTATTTCCTTCCTTGATTCCGAAAATCCTTTGATCCGATCGCAATGTTCCTATCAATCATGTTTCTTATTCCATCCACTATGCATCCGGAGAATACGAGGGCCGGAGGGCTGCCGCTAGGGATGAGATTAGAGTAGACTCGTTTGAGACGAGGTCCAATCAGGGCGGTACGCCTACTGTTGGGAATTCACCCGCGTGCGTAAACGCGTATGTTTTTGAAATGAATATGATTTTAAGGAAATAGGTTGCACACGCAGGATCGTTCTCGTTTTAAAATTTATAAACCGCAAGTGCACGACGCGTTGCAGCAAGCCGGCAGGTACGGGTCAATCCGCAGGGAATTGTGTATTAGGTCTTGCTGTTTAAGGTTCAACAAATAACGAATGGTTTAGTTTTGTCACTAAAATAAAGAATACGAAAAAAAAGAAAAGCAAGAAAAGAAGCTAAGAAAGAAGTGGTTGTGGCTTTGACTCGGAAGGTCGAATTGCGATGATTCCTTCAACGCTTCTCTTGATCATGAGTTGTACGTCCTTACGTCAATCACGGCATGAAACATGACTTGTCAAGGCGGTTGTGGAGCATAAGTAATCAAATTCCGATATTCGCTGCAAAACACGAAACGAGTCCGTTTGTTCACTTACTTTTTGTATGTCCAAGCTTGGGGTATCAACACTAAACACAAGGGTTAGCAAGCATACCACGGCATAAAAAACACAAAGTAGTGAGTGAGAGCAAATGATTTCAGTGTTAAGTGTGCTAAGTGTTTGTGATGGTATATGGTATATGAAAACAAGAGATTTGTCAAGTCACTTAATCACAAAATACCACATCCAAACTTAGCAAACTTAACACCAAATTGATTGTAACCTTAAGCTTGCAAGATGGGGTTTGTGGGGGAGAATATGGTATTTGATGAGATAACAAAGTAACCATGGAATCAACATACCTTATCAACCCATCCAAGTTACAATACAACGTTTATAATCATATTAAAGCACATTAAACATTAACAAGAGGTGGAGGAGGCAAAGCCTTTCACCTCACTTCCTTACCATTAGCACAACCAAAGATATTACTTAAGCATGATAAAAAGAAATGCAAATAAGAACAAGAACAAGAAATAAAATAAACAACAATATTATTAACACTTGAAGAAGAGCTACAAGATATTGGTAACTTGTTCAACCTCCATAATGAAGCTCTCAAAAGGAAAGAACCACTCACTCTCAAGCCTAAACAAAAAAAAAACTAAAACAAAACTATATATGTGAGAGTATATGAGAGAGCCCTTCCCTTGTACACTAATCTGGGTTTTATAGGCACCAAAAAAGATTAAACAAGTAATAAAAATCAGGTGATGTGACTGCAAGGGAGGGGCAAGAAAATATGGGGGCAAACGGGGAAAGGGGGTCGGTGAGTTCGGATTCCATGAGGGTGTGGCCGGTTCAAATCCAAGAACATGGTTTCGTCTTGGCATGGTGGTTATGTGTCTTCTCCAACATCACTTTTATGCTGTTTGTTTTATCAGTTTAAGCCTAGTTTGCATTCAGAGATATGGAGGGAAACTTGATGCCAATATCCTATCAAAACTTTTTTGCATTTATTGCTCATCACACACACATGTGCCCACTTGCTCAAATTGTGGTGCCATGGCAGTCCCACCATAGTCCAAGCCATCAAAGATCATGTGCACACTTGTATGTGTTGGACCAAAATTGTGTGCACACATTTATTTTGCAAAAGCTCTTTCAATATCGGTCGGTTTCCTGGTCTGCTTACAATGTCGGCTCCCAAACGTTATATCCGTGATTTTGAATGTGTTTTTAGTATTTTATCACGAACACCTCTAATCTGTAATTACTAAGCAGACACTGGTTAAAAGTACCGATAAATAACAAAATAAATAATGAATTATGGTATTAAAAAGCAGTTTTCAATGATGAACAAATACCCCTAAACTTATCTTTTGCTCGTCCCGAGAAAAGAAAAACAAAGAAATCCTAGCCACACTTTCGTAAAGAACGCGATTGCACTGAGCATGTGCAACAAGTCATTAAACCTCTAGGTGTCCATAGTAGGAGGAGTGTTGTCTCCTGAGGGTTTTCAGCGGATTACACCCACAAAATTCAGACAAGTTAGCGTTGTGGAGAAATTGTTGATTCTAATCTTAAATTAGAGATCAAAGTTAGAAGTTCTATTACCCAAGTAAGAAACGTTACACCCTATTTTTCACTCCTCGCAATTTGTTTAACATAAGCTCATACGCGTCTTTACGTGATTGTGCGGATAGTGTCCATAAGGTTTTAAGAACTTTGATTAGGGTCATCATGTCATAATTACAGACCAGGATAAACTTATGAAGGATCACACGAGTTTGAAAGGAGTTAAGATTTTCTCAAGTTTTTGTTCTCAAGTTAGGCTTCAAGCCAGAATATATATCATTTTTAACATGAAACCTAAGTCTTATTCTTCACTCCTACCTTGCATCTGTTTTTGTTCATACACACCCTTCGTTATCGTGCAAAACGTCTTTATAAATATATACCTTCATATCTCCGCGAAAAAACTATTTTAATAGAAAACTCGTCTCCGCCAAGATTATTCTCCCACAAAGAAGCATGAGGACTTTTAAGTCGGAGAGAACACTTGCTTAGCTTGTTTTATTTGGCAATTGGAAACTTAGAGAGCTTTGGATCAATGACTCCCAAACGAGATGGTTTTAGGGCATTAGGTGTGGAGACACCCCAAGGACTTAGTTACCCAAGTTACCAAGGCCACAAAACAAAATACTCATTTTATTTTAAAATATTCTGAACTCAGTGAAAATGGAGATATAGCCATCTTTTTCTTTTAAATCCGAAGACGTTACATGTGGATAAGGTGTGTAATTACTCCAACAAGGTTTCAGATGGGTTATTTTTCAGACTTATAGTTTCTGTTAAAACCTCAATAATATCCTTCATATTCACCTTACTTTATGAACTATTCTTGATATTACTTAACACAGAACAAACCTGTTTGATCCAAAAGATGTTTATCAATTTAAAAGTTTACAGACTTGTCAGAGTTTCATCAAATTCTCAAAAACATATGACACGTGTAAAGTGTTATAAAAGACGTATATAAGCTATGGTTAAACACAAAGGAGGGTTATTTTTTTGGTCGTCGGTCCCACAAAAAGGATTTAGTTATTTCTAACTTATCAACCGAACCTTCAGACTTCGAGTCTATGTTCCCCTGTTAGCTAACAAGACAAAGTTTTTATATTTTTGGGAATTTTTTTCAATTTTTATGGGTTTTTTTAATATGTATGCAATGCAGAATATACAATATACACATGATGCAGCAAAATAAATGCAGTGCTCACCACCAAACCAAAGTTTTACGATGTCCTCATCGTTGCCCCCATCTCCGGTAGCTAGACTTAGATATCAGGGTGAGAATTTTATTAAAGTACATTAAACATTAACAAGAGGAGGAGGATGCAAAGCCTTTCATCTCATTTCCTTACCATTATCACAACCAAAGATATTAGTCAAGCATGATAAAAAGAAAAGCAAATAAGAACAAGAACAAGAAATAAAAGAAACAACAATATTATTAACACTTGATGAAGAGGCACAAGATATTGGTAACTTGTTCAATCTCCATAATGAAGCTCTCAAGAGAAAACTTCAAGAGGGAAGAAGAAGAAGAACAAACCAAGTGATAGCCCACTCACTCTCAAGCCTAAACCAAAAACAAGCTAAAACAAAACTATATATGTGAGAGTATATAAGAAAGCCCTTCCCTTGCTCTCTGATCTGGCTTGTATAGGCACCAAAAAAGATTAAACAAGTAATAAAAATCAGGTGATGTGACTGCAAGGGAGGGACATAGAAAATATGGAGGCAAACGGGGCAATGGGGTCCGGCGAGCTCGGATTCCTTGAGGGTGTGGCCGGTTCAAATCCGAGAACATGGTCTGGTCTTGGCATGGTGGTCATGTGTCGACTCCAACATCACTCTTATGCTGTTTGTTTTATTAGTTTAATCCTGGTTTGCATTCAAAGATATGGAGGGAAACTTGATGCCAATATCACATCAAAACTTTTTTGCATTTATTGCCCATCACTCCCACATGTGCCCACTTGCTCAAATTGTAGTGCCAAGGCAGCCCCACCATGGTCTAAGCCATCAAAGATCATGTGCACACTTGTCTATGTTGGACCAAAATTTTGTGCACACATTTATGTTGCAAAAGTTCTTTCAATATCGGTCGGTTTCCTGGTCTGCTTGCATTGTCGGCTCCCAAACGTTATATCCATGATTTTGAATATGTTTCCAGTATTTTATCACGAACACCTGTAATCTGTAATTACTGAGCAGACACTGGTTAAAAGTACCGATAAATAACATAATATATAATGAATGAGGGTATTAAAAACAGTTTTCAGTGATGAACAAATACCCCCAAACTTATATTTTTCTCATCCCGAGCAAAACAAAAAAAAAATCCTTCCCTCACTTTCGCAGGGAACGCGATTGCACTGAGAATGTGCAATAAGTCGTTAAACCTCTAGGTGTCCCTAATAGGAGGAGTGTTGTCTCATGAGGGTTTTCAGCGGATTACACCCACAAAATCAAGTCAAGTAAGCATCGTGGGGAAACTGTTGATTCTAATCTTAAGTTAGGGATTAAAGTTAGAAGTTCTATTACCCAAGTCAGAAATGTTACACCCTATTTTTCACTTCTCGCAATTTGTTGAACATAAGCTCATACACGTCTTTACGTGATTGTGCGGATTGTGTCCATAAGGTTTTAAGAACTTTGATTCGGGTCATCATGTCATAATTACAGACTAGGATAAACTTCTGAAAGATCACACGAGTTTGAAAGGAGTTATGATTTTCTCAAGTTTTTGTTCTCAAGTTAGGTTTCAAGTCAGAATATATATCATTTTTAACAGAGAACCTAAGTCTTATTCTTCACTCCTACCTTTCATATGTTTTTGTTCATACACACCTTCATTATCGTGCAAAACGTCTTTTATAAATATACCTTCATATCTCCGCGAAAAAACTGTTTTAATAGAAAACTCATCTCCGCGAAGATTATTCTCCCACAAAGAACCATGAGGACTTTTAAATCGGAGAGAACACTTGCTTAGCTTGTTTTATTTGGCGATTGGAAACTTAGCGAGCTTTTGGTCAATGACTCCCAAACCAGATGGTTTTAGGGCATTAGGTGTGGAGACACCCCAAGGACTAAATTACCCAAGTTACCAAGGCCACAAAACAAGACTCATTTTATTTTAAAATATTCTGAACTCAGTGAAAACAAAGATATATCCAGCTTTTTCTTTTAAATCTGAAGACGTTACATGTGGATAAGGTGTGTAATTACTCCAACAAGGTTTCAGATGGGTTATTTTTCAGAATTATAGCTTCTGTTAAAACCTCAATAATATTCTTCATATTCACCTTGCTTTATGAACCATTCTTGATATTACTTAACTCAGAACAATCCTGTTTGATCCAAAAGATGTTTATCAATTTAAAAGTTTACAGACATGTCAGACATTCATCAAATTCTCAAAAACATACAACACGCGTAAAGTGTTATAAAAGACGTATATCAGCTATGGTTAAGTACAAAAGAGGGTTATTTTTTGGGTCGTCAGTCTCACAAAAAGGATTTAGTTATTTCCAACTTATCAACCGAACCGTCAGACTTCGAGTCTAAGTTCCCCCGTTAGCTAACATGACAAATTTTTTTTTATATTTTTAGGAAATTTGTTCAATTTTTATGGGTTTTTAAATATGTATGCAATGAGGAATATACAATATACACATGATGCTTCAAAATAAACACAGTGCTCACCCCCAAACCTAAGTTTTACGATGTCCTCATTGTTGCCCCCGTCTCCGGCAGCTACACTTAGACATCATGGTAAGAATTTTATTCAATGAAAAATGAAAAAACCTAAGACTAATTACAGCATATACAGGTTAAACGATTGGGTTAGTCCAGAAATTAATACCAACCATTTAAAGATTTTGTCTATATAGTGCAATAGCTGGTAAAAGAATATGTATATAAAAAGAAAAAATAAAAAGAAAAGGTATATGTTAGATATTAGTGAAGGGAATGGGTGTTTAAAAGTAGGGATCAGAAGACGCTGAAAGTGAAGATGAAATTTTGAAGAGGTTAAAGGATTGTTTCCTGGATGAATTGAACGTTCAAAAAGCACGTATTGAGTTCCAAAGTCAAGTTCGTTAAAAAACTGGAGTTCATCCTCAAAAAGTTCAGCAAAAGAAAGGTTCTTAGGATGTTCCCAAATTGGTCCTGACTCAAACTCACCAAAAATATCCAGTTCATCCGCAAATATTTCCTCAAAACTCAGCATGAAAGAATATTTTTCAATGTTGTCTTCCTCCCTATGATTTTTTACAATCCTATTCTTATCGTGAAAATTTGAATTGAATTGTGTGTCATCCATATTAACAAGAATCCACAAATGTCATAAAAATAAAGAATATCACACCCCTAGCAGTCTATGTTATGCTAGTCAACTAGACCTGCTCAAGAACCTGATTGTCGAAGTAAAACTGTGTCGAGAAACGGGCTCAAGATATACGGATCACGAAGCCAGGTAAGTGCAACAGATAAGGGGAGGTTTTCCAACTCTTTCGTGAGGTTCCTTAATCAGATAACCCTTTCTCTTGAACACTTGCCTAGACACCCCATGAACAATATACCGTTAAGCGGTGTTTTAAACACAGTCAACTTCTCCTAATGAGCGCGAAGTCCTTAAAGTCAAAGTTCTAGTTGATTTTAAATTAGTGTGGGTACGCCAGAATGCAGTTTTGTGATTTGTGGGCTACGGAAAAAGGTGATGAAATCCTTTATCGTATCTTGTGTGGTCTTTTTGCCCTTAAATCCGTATTAATATGCAAATGCGCAATCAAAAGAATTCAATAAATAAGCAATTAAGAAATTCTTTTTCTGTTTAAGTTTAAGCGCTGCAAAAAATACGGTTAGTTCTCTGTGCAATTGGTGGCAAATTTGTGTGAAGAATCCTTCATTAGATAGAGATATTGGAATGCGTCGGATTCGAGAAGAGTGTGTTAGGAAATTACATACCAATGTGATTTGGGTTACGAAACCCACTTTGAAGTGATCCCGAGTCTTTGATTGTTTGCTTGAGCGGGTTAAACTACCTGGATCTTTGGCACTGTACCTCACTAATGTCTTGTAATTAAGCTTGAATCTCACTCCCCACGATCGCTCCTCGTAATTCCGTCGAAACCTGAAAATGTCGGAAAATACGATATTTAGTGTCTAAAGCGATATATCTGCCCCAATTCCTTCACACTTCAAATTATAAAAATCAAACTATACCACTAAAATACAAACACTGCACTGGATATCACACAAAACAAAAAATCCCAAAACACCTCACTGGACCCGGCGGCGCCGAACTATTTAGGAAGGTCTCCAGTCGAATTCCGAGGAGAGGGGCTATAATTTTGTGTGGGTTCTATAGGCACTATTAGTATTCTATTGGTATACTTTGATTTTTTAAGTTAAGTTAAGGGTGATAGCAGGTTGTAAAGAAAGAGAACAAAGAGTTAGCAACTTTGTGTCTTTTAGTTTCGAAAGAATTTGAGTTAAAAAGTTAGTGAGTTAGTAAGAACCAGAAATAACAATACCCAATACTACCAACTCCCCGGCAACGGCGCCAAAAACTTGTTGGGAATTCACCCACGCGCGCAAATGCGTGTGTTTTGGAAACGGATATGATTTTAAGGAAATAGGTTGCGCACGCGAGATCGTTCTCATTTAAAAATTTATAAACCGCAAGTGCACAGCGCGTGTTAGCAAGATGGCAGGTACGGGTCGATCCACAGAGAATTGTGTATTAGGTCTTGTTGTTTAAGCTTCAACAAATAACGAATGGTTTGGTTTTGTCACTAAAATAAAGAATACGAAAACAAAGAAAAGCAAGAAAAGAAGCTAAGAAAGTAGTGGTTGTGGCTTTGGCTCGGAAGGTCGAATTGCTATGATTCCTTCTGTTAGTGTATATGCCCTAGAGGCCATTACTGTATCATACTAGTTTGTATATTACTTGATGGAAGCTTGGGATATTCACAGTTGTATAGACAATCGTGCCCGAAATGGTAGTATACTACTTGGTTTGTTTCTACTTTAATGTGTGCATGTGTTTCTTTTAGCATATCGCCTATACACATTAGTGGAGCCCTTAGGATCTTTGCTTGATTACCAGCGTTGTGATGGCAGTCACACTAGTGGGGGCTGGGTAATCTACAAGCACATCCTTATATAGGTCCCTAGTCGTAGGATTATCGAGACGGGGCATCGATACTCCGGAGTAGACTAGCGTATACGCTTCTCATCCCAGTAGGGGAGATGGTCTGTCCTACAGCCGTCAGTACGTCGTACTTGAGATAGTATGCGGGCGCTCGTTAGGTTACGAGTACACTGGACAGGACTCGTCAGGAACTGTTGGTTGGTATTATACCTATCGTCAGTTATCAATTCCCAGGTGACATGAGTACAGCTTAGTCCGCTGACTTGACACCGTCACTTCGCCTCGAGTGTGTTCCCACTGTTCTTTGATTACTACCCTACCACGGCTCAAATGAGTCGTGCAAACAGGTAGTATTTGGGTGCACTCCCGAAGCACTTGAAGGTAGTGACGGTTAGACAGGATTCGTCTCTCCGGGTATTGGGGGTTGATATCGCGCTGTGTCTAAGAGAGCCATTACACAAAGTCTCTGGCCAGGACAAGCGAGATATACTGGTAGGTTTCCAGTGTTATCTCAGGGTGTTCTGGGCTACACTCTGACACGACTTATACCGCTATTAGGGTACTGATGTTTACCACCCCCTAGGCCCGCCATGCTATACTCTCAGACGAGCAGACCGGACTGTACGGAGATTGTCACTTTCAGGCTCGGTAGGAGTTTGGATGGGTTCACCTCATCAGTCTTCTTATCAGCATCTGCCGATTTTTAAACCTGTTCAAAAAATAATTCCACATACACTAAAAATCGGCTCAGGGTTTTTAAAGAACACTCAGAAAAAATGATCTACTGACTCGGTCAACGCGCCGCGGAACCGCGGCAAGTACATGCTTCTTGCCGGGGATCCACGGCCGGGTTGACTCGGCCGTGGCTCGTTTTTACTGCAGTGTTCTTTATGAGATGTTTTGGGATTTTTAGAATATTTTGTTTCTGCCCAGATTTTCCAGAGAACAAATTTGTGTTTGGGGTGGTTACAAATCTGTATTTTGATCGAAGTTCTGTAGACTTTAGCTAATGGGTTATATCTGTGATGTGATATATGTATTGAACGTCTGCTAATCACTATACGTCGATTAGTGGGGGTTATACATATCTGTGATCTGTAATGTTGATGGTTTGTGTATATGAATTAGTTGGATTGTCGCGGATGAATAGCCGGGGGGTTGTGAGATGAGAGTTTTATTTATCTTTCATTTGATGTAATATGTAAGTTGAGGTAATATTATTTGTATGGCCGCACATCCGGGATGAGGTTGTAGCCGCCATTGTATATTATTTCTTTTACTGTTTTTGCTCCTAGGATAGACATAAGTTGGGGTGCACAAACTACCGGGTACCTCGAAGTGCCGAGTGGCCTACTCACGTTGCTAAGGGAGGTTGCTTCGCTTCGGGTACTTGGCGGGTAGTTTGCCGCACCCGTAGGGGTCTAGGGTGGGGTTTTGGCTATTCATCGCGACCGTGTAATCCGCTTTTCGTTGCAGGCTCGAACGAAATGCGGATTCCTACTATATCCAATGTGTTCATCTGTGATCTGGAATGGCTATCATTGCATCTAACAAATGTATATATATCTATATATGATATCTATTTAGGCGTTGCTTATGTTTTGCATCCGCGCTAGTCCAGCCCCCGCTCTGTCGTTAGTTAAGTAACCTAACGGGTGATGACGGGGCCCCGTGGCGAATGCGGATGGAATAAGCGTACATCATATTTTCGTTGTTTTCTGCAATGGTAGGATTAAATGATGGGACGCATTAAAATTAATGCAAGAAAATAAACCAAAGTAAAGTCGTTAGAACAATTTCAAAACCACTCGGTTCTTTTTCAAAACCAACTTTTAAACACGGAGTTTGAACCACTCCTTTTAAAAGCTATCTGGTTCCTTCGATTATATCAAGTTCACTACGTTCACGGTTTCGCCAAACCCATTCGTAGCCTTCCGTCATTTCATATGGATAGTTAATAGTATTCAAGCTGTGTTTGTTGGCCAAAGTCAAGGCACGGTGATTGGTAGCTATTAGATATTCATATGCAGCATAGATAGATGCGTTGGTTTGGGACAGTCGTACTGTCTTGTTGGCCAAAGTCAAGGGTTGGTACGGGTGGGTTCAAATTAACCTGGAGAATGATGGGTAGAACTTGACTTGTGACTTATGATTTGTTGGCCAAAATCAAGGTCATAAGAGCATGGGGCAAAAATCCACATCGGGAGTTTCTAAAGAAACTTAAACTTGCTAGTGCTGCATACCATTTGGAGTGTGATGATTCTAGTAGGATTCCTTCAGTTTTGTCACACGATGATATTTGGATCTCGATCCTACTGTGAGTATATGCTGCTACTCGGGAAATTTCTCACTTAACGATCAATGCTATAAACCAAGTAGGTGTCTCGAAAGGTGTTAGCGGGGCTACGCCCCCAGGGAAAAGAGGTTACTTAATTAAGGAACTTCGCAAAAGGGTTGGAAAACCTCCCTCGAAATACCAACACTGGCCTGGCTGAACGGTTAAGCAAGTATTGTATGGTGAGATTGATCCCGACTAATTCTTCCTTTTTGGTTTGAGAAAGGATTCGAGAAACAGTGAGAGCCATCCTGTTTAGACAAACTAAAAACCACTCTAAACTTGCAAGAGCATCATGCTAAAGTGTTTCTTCTCTCTCTCCTAATTGCAGCGACCAATCGTCATGACTGGACTTAAGTTACTACTAGATAAAAATATACTGACAGGGCCAAACTACAAAGATTGGCTCAGGAATGTCAAAATGGCAATCACTTATGACAAGTTGGGGTATCTCCTTACCACCAAAGCTCCCCCTGTCCCACGTCCTACTTCCAGCTTCGCGGATATAAAAATCCGTAAGACCTGGGAGATCGACTGCGCGAAGGCCAAGTGCCTCGTGCTTGCCTCTATGGATAATGAATATAAGAGGAGGCACGAGAATATGGACCTAGAATCCATATTTCTCCATACTAAGGGACTATATGGAGAGCAATCCCGTATCGCTAGATACGAAGTCTCGAAAAAGTTTTTTTCGGCGAGATTGGCCGTCGGATCATCCGTAGCGGAACACGTGCTTAAGATGATTGGCTACATTGAAGAGCTCGCGGACCTAGGGACCACATTAGAGAACGAGCTCTACATTGACTTGATTCTCCAGTCCCTTCTTTCCACTTACACCCAGTTTATCCTGAACTTCAACATGCAAGGAAAGGAAGTTGAACTTTCGGAACTCCTGAACATGTTGAGGAGTGCAGATGGCACCCTACAGAAAGGTAGGGAAACAGCCACTTTGTTTGTTGGAGGACCTTCCTCTTCTAGGTCCAAGGCGAAAGCCAAGGGAAAGAAGAAGAAAACCCCCACCAAACCAAGGGGCAGTGTTAGTAAAGTGGAAACGAAGGGAAAGGCAAAAGTAACAAAGGTAGTGGGAAAGATTGTGGAAAAGGAAGAGTGCTTTTACTGTCACAAGAGTGGACACTGGAAAAAGGATTGCAGGGCTTGGAAGGCTAGAAACCAGGACCTGAAGCAAGTTGTGGCTTCGGCTTCAGGTGTGTATGTTATTGAAAACTGTCTATCAGTAAACTCTACTTCCTGGGTATTAGATACCGGATCAGGATCTCATATCTGTAATTCTTTGCAGGCACTGAGAAAGCATAGGGTTTTGAAGGCAGGTGATATGACCCTCAGAGTTGCAAACGGAGCAAGCATGGATGCTGAGTCCGTGGGGGACTCTCACTTGGGATTGTCAGATGGACATGTTTTAGTTTTGCGTGATTGTTATTTTGTACCCAGTGCGACTTGTAATATCATATCTGTATCTTTAATGTCTAAAGAAGGTTATGATTTTGCATTTGTAAGCAATGTTGTAAACATTCACCTTAATCATGTTCTGATTGGGTCGGGTACATTAAGCAATGGTATATACGTATTAAATCAACCACAGATTTTCAATGTCCATAATACACACAAAAGAATGTCTCCAGAAATAAATCATACTTTCTTATGGCATTATAGACCGGGTCACATCAATAAGAGAAGGTTGACTAAGTTACAAACAGAAGGATATTTGGATCCGTTCGAATATCATTCATATGCAACTTGTCAATCCTGTCTCAAAGGAAAAATGACAAAGACTCCGTTCACTGGACACAGAGTAAGAGCGAGAGAGCTCTTGGGGCTCGTACACAGTGATGTGTGCGGTCCAATGTCTACACATGCGCGAAGCGGTTATTCTTACTTCATTACTTTTACGGATGACTTTTCGAGGTACGGATATGTCTTCTTAATGAAACATAAATCTGAAGCCTTCAAAAAATTCCAGGAATACAAGAATAAAGTAGAAAAACAAACAGGCAAAAGTATCAAGACACTGAGATCTGATCGAGGTGGTGAATACTTGAGTGCCGAGTTCCTGGATTACATAAAAGAGAATGGAATTTTCTCTCAGCTTACTCCTCCATACACTCAACAACATAACGGTGTATCGGAGAGACGGAACCGAACCCTATTGGATATGGTACGTTCCATGATGAGTAACGCTGAGTTGCCGCGATCATTCTGGGGATATGCACTAGAATCAGCTGCATACCTTTTGAACCGAGTTACAACTAAGACTGTGCCTACCATACCATATCAGATGTGGAGTGGGAAGAAATCTTATCTTAAGCACATTAAGCCATGGGGATGTCCAGTTTTTGTCAAAAAACAGCATGCGGACAAACTCGAGGCACGCTCAGTACATTGCAAGTTTGTGGGATATCCAAAGAACTCCAAGGGATGTTTCTTCTATTGCGAAGAGGAACAATAGGTTTTTGTTTCTCGTCATGCCTACTTCTTAGAAACTGAATTTTTGGAAAATCAGATAAGTGGGAGCGCAATAGAACTGAAAGAAATTCCAGAAGCACGAGCTATTACTGAAAGCTTAGTAGAACCAGAGGGTTCGAAAGAACAGGACATTCCTACGCCGCTCCGCAGGAGTAGTAGGCAGTCTCATCCGCCCGAGAGATACTACGGTTTTCTCATAGACGGGGATAGAGAGGATTGCATCATTGATAATGATGAGCCAACTAGCTTCCAGCAGGCCATTCAGCGCGTTGACTCGGTAAAATGGCTAGATGCAATGCGGACCGAAATGGAGTCCATGTACACCAACAAAGTATGGACTTTGGACTTTGCTCCAGAAGGGGTAAAACCCGTATGATGAAAATGGTTCTTTTAAAAGGAAGATTGGTGTAGATGGGCAGGTTGAGATCAATAAGGCTATACATGTTGCAAAGGGTTTTCGTCAAAGACCTGGTTTGGACTATGACGAAACCTTTTCTCCAGTGGCTATGCTCAAATCCATTCGGATCCTTCTTGCCATTGCTGCCTTCCACGATTATAAGATTTGGTAGATGGACATAAGGACCGCTTTTCTAAATGGAAATTTAGAGGAGTGTGTCTATATGGACCAGCCAGAGGGTTTCATTCAGACTGGGAGCAGCGGAAAGGTGTGCAAGTTGCTTAAGTACATTTATGGACTAAAGCAGGCATCGCGGAGTTGGAATATCTGTTTTGATGAGACGGTCAAAGATTTTGGCTTTATCAAAAATCCAGATGAACCATCCATCTATAGTAAAATTGTAGCACGAATTGTCGTATTCCTCGTTTTATACGTGGGTGACATTCTCTTGATAGGAAATGACATTCCTATGCTACAATCTGTCAAAGGGTTCTTGTCACACAGGTTCTCCGTGAAAGACCTGGGTGATGCCTCTTACATTCTGGGGATCCGGATCCATCGTGATAGATCCAAGAGGATATTAGGACTTTCACAGTCCAGGTACATCGACACCATACTGAAAAGATTTAGTATGGAAGATTCCAAGCGCGGTAATCTACCGGCTTGTCACGTGATCACCCTCTCCAAAGAGATGTCTCTCAGGACAGATTTGGAAAGGGATCGCATGTCTATTATACCCTACGCTTCTGCTGTAGGCTCTATAATGTATGCGATGTTGTGTACCAGACCGGATGTAGCTTATGCACTAAGTGTAGTAAGCCGGTATCAGTCAAACCCTGGGGAGAACCACTGGAGAGCGGTAAAGAACATTCTCAAGTACCTGAGAAGGACTAAGGAGATGTTCTTGGTGTATGGCGGAAAAGACCTCCAGATCGAGGCCTATGCTGACTCCAGCTTCCAGAGTGACAAGGATGACTCCAAGTCCATGCCGGGTTATTTCTTTACCCTCAATGGAGGGGCGGTGTGTTGGAAGAATTCCAAACAGGAAACCGTTGCTGACTTGACGATGGAGGCAGAATATATCGCTGCTTCTGATGCCGCAAAAGAATCCGTCTGGATAAGGATGTTCTTGAAAGAACTTCAGGTGGTTCCGTCCATTGTTGATCTAATACCTCTGTATTGTGACAACAACGGGGCTATAGCTTTAGCGAAGAAACCCAGGTCCCATCAGAAGTCCAGACACATCTTAAGGCGGTATCACCTGATCAGGGAGATCGTGGATCGCAGGGAGATCGAGGTTCGGAGGGTTGCTTCAGAAGATAACACTGCAGACTATTCACGAAGGCCTTACCCCAGACTCAGTTCGAGCGGCTGATCGAGATGATAGGTCTTCGATACGCCAGTACATGGCCTTAGTGCAAGCGGGAGATTGTTAGTGTATATGCTCTAGAGGCCATTACTGTATCATATTAGTTTGTATATTACTTGATGGAAGCTTGGGATATTCACAGTTGTATAGACAATCTTGCTCTAAATGGTAGTATGCTACTTGGTTTGTTTCTACTTTAATGTGTGCATGTGTTTCTTTTACCATACGCCTATACACATTAGTGGAGCCCTTAGGATCTTTGCTTGATTACCAGCGTTGTGATGGCAGTCACACTAGTGGGGTGTAACGCTTTGAAAATCGTTTCGGTGAAATTTCGAAAAATCGGTAAAATAAGGGGTTTTTCTGTAAAAAGTCAAAATGCAAATATCTTATTATAAAAATTAAATATACATATTCTAGCTATGTAATTGCTATTATTTGGTGTTTATTGAGCCGCTGGTGAAATTTCAAATTTTCTGAAAAAAAATATTATTTTATTATTATTTAAGCCGTCACTAATACATTTAATTAGGGAAAATTACAAATTGGAATGAGTTGAAACAAATTTTGTGCATCATAAAACATTAAATAAAATTTTATCATGTGATTTTTGGAACGAAATCATTTGCCAAAACGGTTTAGAAATTATTGAAGAAAAAAGGCTTTTTTTTTAGCGTAAATGGATGTTTGGGGTATCGTATTTATCATTTTTCATCACCCCACACCCGTACCCACACCCACACACCCCCACTTACTCCTCCCCTTAGCCAAATTCAGCAGCCCTCACTTTTTCCCCACTTGGTTTGCAAAGGAAAGAAAAGGAAAAGAAAAGAAAAGAAAAGAGTAGAAAATGATATAAATTGAGTTGACTTTGACTTGAAACAACTTTCCCCACCTCACTCTCTCTCCTCACTCACCCACCCCCCCTCAAATCTGGCCGAAACTGATCCATAGAGCAGCAGCCCCCCCTCCCCCAAGTTCTCACTCCATTTTTGCTTCAAAAATCCATAAAAAGCTTCAAAATCCATACAATTTCAAAGCTTTTTTCCAAATCCAACACTTACCCATTATTCCTTAGCATTTCAAGCATGGATCCTTATGAAAAGAGAGCATTTTGGAGTGCCATGGATGCTTGTGGATCTTCTTATGCTTTTGGGTATATTTCTAAACATTTTGTTGCTTAAATTGTTACTAATTTCTTAAGCTAATTTATTTAAGTGTTATTTGGATATGTGAGTTTAATTGCACGTTTTGGAATTCAAGAAAAGGGTTTGAATGCAAGTTAGGTTATTGTGAATTGGTGTATGGTTGTGATGGGTAGCTTACCATCTTAGAATTTGTAGAAAGTAATTTAGTAGTTAAATTTCATATTGTTGCATGGAAATGTCTAAATTAAGTTTTGTTTTTGCTAACTAGAGTTTTTGAAAAATTATCAAATGCTTAGATTAAAATATAATTAAGTGTTCATGTCATTATAACTATTATAATGAGTGGTTTAATGACTTTGGTTCATGCAAAACGAAGCTTAATTGATGAATTGTGAATTTTGCTTTAAAGGGTGTTAAATTTGATATTTTGCAAACTAGGATTTTGGAAATTATGCAAATTTATGAGTTTAAATTATGGAAATGGTTTTATGACTTATTTAAGATATTTAATAAATATATTGGCCGCTACATTCATTTAAACATCGTGTTTTGTACAAAAACGGCGAATTGTGCTTGCTAGATTTTCGGAAAAATGACTTTTTGAGTGAAATTGGCGTTTTTGTGAGTTTTAACCTAGTTTATATTAAAATTAGTGTTCGTGAATGTGCAAATGAGTGTATTTGGGTTTTTCTCGATGGTTTGGCGTTTGTACGCCGACGTCGAGGGTTTTTGGGTTGATTTGTGAAAGCAACCATAGGTTTTGACCTATGTGGGATTCGTGCGTCGTTTTGATCATGAGTCGGATTTTAATGAGATATGGTGCGTTATGATATGTAGGTACCCCCATGTGGACTTCGAGACGACAAGCAAGCGCGTGGCAACGTCGGCACCGGCTAGCGAGGACCAGGTGAGTAGATTTATATCTACGGGGAGAAGTCGGGTGGATGGCGTATAGCACCCCCGCAGTCCGTGGTGGTGTATACAGATGCGTATACACACCAACAATTATTATATGTTATTTAGGATTAATAACGATGCTTAGGATGGATATTGGTGTGTTGGATTACCTTAGTGTTGCGAACCCTAGGGTAGTGTTGCACTACACATACACACATACATACTTGCATACATTCCTATTGATATGTGCTCATGGGATTCTTTATAGTTATGGGTTCACATGGGTATGGGACTATGTGTTCACATACGGATTTGAGGATGATACTTGGGATTGAGCTGAGTCGATGAGATTTGATTTGAGGCCGTGAGATCGGCGATATAGCAGGGTTCGTATTTGAGATACGACCTGACGTTGTAGCGGGTCATTGACGTAGTGTTTCACACACGTCTATGCATACGTAGGCGGTATCAGTATGGTACTAGACGTGGATCAGTACCCCGATCATGATATTTGATAAAGAGGATACCCAGTGAATAGTATGATGAATGTGATATTGACCCGTACCCAGATTGGGATGCCGTACGACGGATTTACGTACGAGCTATATTGATGATTGATCCGCACTCTTGACTTGGGATGCCTGATTATAGATAGGGTATCGGATATGATATTATTGAGGCGGGATCACCGACTATACATATACAGGTATGTATATGTATCGACTCAGATGATAGGCGGTTCCCTTACCTGTAGTTCAGCTTGTTAGTTCAGCCGTATAGTTTAGTGTAGTTGTTAGATTAGATTAGACTTCGTACCTATTTCAAAAAACCAACGAATCGTGGGCATTTTTAAAGACAGCCCAAGGGATCCTACGGATATTTCAAAAGACGTATCTTTTCATAAAAAAACACTGTAGCCCCTATTTTCAAAACCCATGATTCGTGTTATTTCAAAAGGCACCATTTGTAGGACTTATATTAGATTAATGCAGATTGTTATAGTTGCGTCTAGTTTTCAGCTCCCGCTCATTTTTGTGGTCCGCTTCGCATCGCATGCTTATTTTATGTTTCATACTCCATTAGTGATATCATGCTGTTAGGACACCAGCACCATTACCGATGATACGTAGGTACCACGTACACTTAATTGCCGGCTCACACACATCTTCATCGGTAATTGCCATGTCACGTACACCTTAGAAAACATTATTGCTTAACTTAGCTAGATAGCTAGTAGTTTGACATAATATTAGTGTACTTACCTTATATGCCAGCTTAGATATTGTAGTTATTACTTGTCACTTCATGCATACTGTTATTCATCGTTATGACGCATTCATGGATTCTCATGCATATATTCACTATTTTACGTGTTATTGAGGTTTTGGATTCGGATTTCCATGAGATTTTCTGGATTTGGAGGAAAACCGCAAAAACATAAATAAACCTTTTCTCTCTTTTAAAATAAAAAGTGCGGTTTTCCTATGATGTATGAGTCGTCCACCATGAGTTTGCTGATGGATTTCGAGACCCGATTCGAGGAGTGGAGGAACCGTTTCGGGTACATGGTGGGCCCGGTATGGTACCCCGGGGCTAGATGAATGTGGTGTTGACGTTGAGCCTGGCAGGGGACAGATTACCTACCGGTGATATTACCCGACGCGTCGGATATCCGGAGGATACCGTCGTGGTCTTGAGATGGATGGTAGGAGCCGGTCTGGACTGACGGCGCCCTAGATATTGATATTTCGAGACAGTGAGATTTATGTTTTGTGTCGATGCTAGACACTGTTGATACTGATTTCATTTATGATACCTCAGTTTAAAAATACGAAGGAAATCTTACTAAATTATGAAAACAGTTTCTTCATTTACATGTATTCTGTTTCATGCATGCATACCTCATTCATATGATATATTGCTACCTGAGGCACAGACACGGCCACATGAGATTACACTCGGGTTAGATATTTACCCTAGCCTTGTTATAGGCTGCATGTTATATATATTTTTGAGGATATATTATGATCATTGACCTAGGTTGCGTTATTTATGCGATTTCTGTGTGTAGTTGTTTTTCTATTCACGAGTTGGCAACTCACCCCCGTTGTGCCCCAGTTTCTTGCAGGTTGCCGTACAGGTTCCTTACGGTTTTGCGGGCATAGTTTCATTCGGGTGACTTGCCAGTAGGTGGGTTTACTTGTATCATACCCCCATTATTTACCTTGTATGATATTATTCAGTTGTATCTAGTAAATTCCATCAACCAAACATGTATTTATTGAGATAGAGACCAGTGTTGGATATTCTTTCGACCTTAGAGTCGCTCGTTATATTTCTGGTGGTTTTGAGTTTCCTTTTGAGTTTTGATCCTCGCCCTTGGCGTTGTATATTATTTTGCTTGTGTGGTTGTGACCGTCGATTGACGAAGAGCTAGCTCCCGCTTGGGGATGCCCTTTTCTTGATTTCGTATACTATTCATGTTGTATCCCGTTTGGGGGCCAGTATTTACAAAGGAGACTCTGCCGAAATTTTCAGTAAATTTTTTGATGTTTTAAAAATTGCATAATTCGGCTTATGCTATTGAAACTACTTGTTTTAAATTGGTTTTCCTTCACTCTACTTCTTTTCTTGGTTTGGATTTCTGGGTGTTCGGTTTACTTAGATTACGTACGCCTCGAGACGTTTCGTAGTTTAAGTGCCGGTCATGTTCCGTACTTTCGGGACGTGACATGGGGACTGGGTAATCTACAAGCACATCCTTATACAGGTCCCTAGTCGTAAGATTATCGAGACGGGACATCGATACTCCGGAGTAGACTAGCGTATACGCTTCTTATCCCAGCAGGGGAGATGGTCTATCCCACAGCCGTCAGTACGTAGTACTTGAGATAGTATGCGGGTGCTCGTTAGGTTACGAGTACACTGGATAGGACTCGTCGGGAACTGTTGGTTGGTATTATACCTATCGTCAGTTATCAGTTCCCAGGTGACATGAGTACAGCTTAGTCTGCTGACTTGACACTGTCACTTCGCCTCGAGTGTGTTCCCACTGTACTTTGATTACTACCCTACCACGGCTCAAAGGAGTCGTGCAAACAGGTAGTAGTTGGGTGCAGTCCCGAAGCACTTGGAGGCAGTGACGGTTAGATAGGATTCGTCTCTCCCGGTATTGGGGGTTGATATCGCGCTGTGTCTAGGAGAGCCATTACATAAAATCCCTGGCCAGGGCAAGTTAGATATACTGGTAGATTTCCAGTGTTATCTCAGGGTGTTGTGGGCTACACTCCGACACGACTTGTACCGCTATTAGGGGACTGACATTTACCATCCCCCTAGGCCCGCCATGCGATATTCTCAGACGAACAGACCGGACTGTACGGAGATTGTCACATTCAGGCTCAGTAGGAGTTCGAATGGGTTCACCTCATCAGTATTCTTATCGGCATCTACCTGGGGACCGTTACATATAGCTAGTACCGCTTGCAGCCTGTGGTTAAACCCACTTCCAGCGTAGTGTCAAGTCTTTAGAGTCCCACACAGAGGGTTATTCGCCTTTGGGCAAAACAGAGTAGAGGTCGCATGGTTTTGCGACGGGGTTCGTTCACATCCGTGCACTTGTGCACGTTTGGTGTCCGGACAGTTATTATTAGCAGGCTTTGGTATAAGCCGGATCCTAGTATATGTTTTGGGATTGATTTTATCTCAGTGTATTCGTGTTCCTAGGAACATGGATACGGGTGTGTCTGCACAGTTGACAGAGGCAGAGGCAGAGGATTCTCATTAGGGTTGATGACCGTTGTCTTTTTCCAAACCCTAATGAATATGTGTAATATGATTAATAATATTAATTAGAGAAAATTGTGTTATGGTTAGGGTTGTTGACCATTTGACCTTGGTTGACTTGTTGACCCAAGTTGAAATATTGACCATCATCATTTCACACAAAAGATGCTCTTTAATCCTAGCAAAATTCATTAAATGTGAAATGATAATGGTCATTTCAAATGAACCATCACCATTTTCTTTTGATTAATATTGTTAATTCATAATTCACATATATGTGAATATGGTAGCTATTTTTCTCTCATTCTCTCATGCTCATTCTCTGCCATCCTCTTCCTCTCTCTCAAAGCAATAATCTCTCATGAGTTGAGAACCATTTGCTTTTGAGATAAAACACCAAAATTCCTCTTTACTCATCCTAAGGTTCTAGGTTTAGCAAACCAAGCACTTTAGTTACCTCTAGCTTGAGGTGGGAGCTCAAGGTAGAGACCCTCGGGTGGATTTTTCTTCGGCAAGAGAAGGCGACGAGGAGGAACCATTCAACCCACTCCAAAGGAGCAAGAAGAGAAGGAGTTCAAGACTAGGTATAACCCTTTAACCGAGTAGGCAAAACTTTTAGTTAGTTGCTAGTGTTTTGTTTAGTAAAGATCCGTTTTCAAGTCCATGTTACCTAGCCCTCAAAAATCGTTTTTTACCGTTTCCGCAACCCCGAAAGAACCGGGAAGGGTAGCGTGGACTTACACCTTCGATGCTTCCCTTGATCATGAGTTGTCCGTCCTTATGTCGATCCCGGCATGAAGCATGACTTGTCAAGGTGGTTGCGGAGCACAAGTCATCAAATTTTGATATTCTCTGCAAAATACAAAACGAGTCCGTTTGTTCACTTACGGTTTGTATGTCCAAGCTTGGGGTATCAACACTAAACATAAGGGTTAGCAAGCATATCAAAGTATCAAAAACATAAAGTAGTGAGTAAGAGCAAATGATTTCAGTGTTAAGGGTGCTAAGTGTTTGTGATGGTATATGGTATATGAAACCAAGAGATTTGTCAAGTCACTTAATCACAAAATACTACATCCAAACTTAGCAAACTTAACCAAATAAACTCTAACCTTAGGCTTGCAAGATGGGGTTTGTGGGGAGAATATTATATGTGATGAGGTTACAAAGTAACCATAAAATCAACATACCATATCAACCCATCCAAGTTACTATACTAAGTTTATAATCAAATTAAAGCACATTAAATATTAACAAGAGGAGGAGGAGGCAAAGCCTCTCATCTCACTTCCTTACCATTACCATAACCAAACAAATTAGTTAAGCATGATAAAAAGAAAAGCAAATAAGAACAAGAACAAGAAATAAAAGAAACAACAATATTATTAACACGTGAATAAGAGGTACAAGATATTGGTAATTTTTTCAACCTCCATAATGAAGCTCTCAAGAGAAAGCTTCAAGAGGGAAGAAGAAGAAGAAACTAAGTGATAGCCCACTCACTCTCAAGTTTAAACCAAAAACAAACTAAAACAAAACTATATATGTGAGAGTATATGAGAGAGCCCTTCCCTTGCTCACTGATCTAGCTTTTATAGCACCAAAAAAGATTAAACAAGTAATAAAAATCAGGTGATGTGACAGCAAGGGAGGGACAGAGAAAATATGGGGGCAAACGGGGCAAGGGGGCCGGTGAGCTCGGATTCCTTGAGGGTGTGGCCGGTTCAAATCCAAGAACATGGTCTCGTCATGGCATGGTGGTCATGTGTCTACTCCAACATCACTCTTATGCTGTTTGTTTTATCAGTTTATGCCTGGTTTGCATTCATAGATATGGAGGGAAACTTGATGCCAATATCACATCAAAACGTTTTTGCATTTATTGGCCATCACACCCACATGTGCCCACTTGCTCAAATTGTGGTGCCAAGGCAGCCCCACCATGGTCCAAGCCATCAAAGATCATATGCACACTTGTATGTGTTGGACCAAAATTGTGTGCACACATTTATTTTGGAAAAGCACTTTCAATATCGGTTGGTTTCCTTGTCTGCTTGCAGTGTCGGCTTCCAAACGTTATATCCTTGATTTTGAATGTGTTTCCAGTATTTTATCACGAACACCTGTAATATGTAATTATTGAGCAGACACTGGTTAAAAGTACCGATAAATAACAAAATAGATAATGAATGAGGGTATTAAAAAGCAGTTTTCAGTGATGAACAAATACCCCCAAACTTATTGATCAGTCGAAAATATTGCATATTTTAGCCGGCAATTTCCTCATCATTTGCATCCATATAGAAGTGTACGGTATTCATAATTCACATATTAGCAAATCGGTCGCAAAATATCAGATTACATGTATTCAACCTTAAAACCGGCATTTCTAGGGAAATTGACTGCATTTCATCACATGGCATATTTTCTATATCTTGCAACCCGTGTTTCGAAGTCTGTGCAGGAAAAGAAGCTTGCTCGACCATTACATCGCTCGTAAACTCACTAAATTCAAATCTGGTACCAATACAAAGGAGTAATTGCAATTCAACATATCAAAGGAAGCTACAAACAGCAGCCCAAGACCACAGAAGAAGCCACAGAGCCCAAGCACACCAACAAGCCGCGGATCCGCGGCATGGGCTTGCTAAGGCCGCGGATCCGCGGCTACTTGATGACTTCATCTCTTAAGTTTTGGTGCACAACTCCTGAATCAGTGGCTACAGTTCAGAAATGTAATCCAAGTTCCAGAAAACTCCAGAGAGTTCTACCAGATCAGCAAACACTTTGAGCTTCACTAAACTAGCCTATTATTCTAGAACTTTCCCTAAACCCTAGCTTAAACCCTAAGCTAGCTCCTAACAAACTCCTTCTAGAAACTCTTCAACAAACTTTGGGAGGGAAACTTCTAATTCAAAACTAAACCTAGGGTTTGGGAGCTCTATAAATAAGACCCTAGGCTCATTTTTTCCACATTATTCAACCTTGGGAATTATTCATCCAATTAGTGAATCTATCCCTTTCTTCATCTTCTTCTTCCTCAAGTTTAGTGAGAGAGCTTGTAGGAAACCCTAACCCTAATTCCAAGCCAACATCAAGAATCCCGAGTACCCATTAAGCAAGAAGCCTTACAACCTTTAGGAGCGGAGCCGATTTCAACGGAGCAAGCGATCCGAAGCCGATCCACGACTCACGAAGCCGAGCGACGCCCGATCAACAATCTAGATTCTTCTTCTTGTAGTTCTTGCAGCAAATGTAATCAAAATTGTTGAGATCAATAAAGGTGATATTCTTTTATCTTGTTTTCTTTAAATTCCGCATCATGTTATCTTTACAAATCTTTAATATTGTCTTTGTGGTGATGTGTGAATAAAACTCCGCTTGTTAAGGAGTCGAAACGATCTGTAGTATGATGGTGTAACAAATTTGCAATCGATTCTTGAATCCCACGAGTTTGTAAACCCTAGCAAGTTCAAGAATCGACGACCCAATTCGTTGCGATGCTTTCTTGATCGACATCGCTCAAGATTGGGGAGTTCCGATCGTTTCTTGAAATTGCTAGAGGCTAGAATATAAATGGTATCCTCGAAAGAACAAGGGTTAATAGATGAAACCCTAATTTCATCAAGAAAGCCCTAACTCTCGTCGATCACCATTGATCTAGTATCAATTCTTCAAAGGACAAGAACACGAAACCTTTTAGATTACATCACGTCTAAAGATCCGATCGATTCCTACGAGCCTCTCTTATATTCTTGATTGTTGATTGGAAATATTATCGAAACACCGATTCTTGATTGTTTATAGTTTCTTGATTCTTGCATAAAGAATAGTGACACTCGAATACAAATCATTCTTGAATCATGTTTTCTTTTACTGTTGCTTAACTTTTCATTTCAAACGTATCAAAATACAAGTGAATCGTGCAATCCCTGTGGACGATCCGCACTCACTACAAACTACAATCGACACCGTAGTTTGATTGCGGTCAAAATATTTTTTGGTTGTGATTTCTTTACAATTTTCTACAAACACAACGGAAAACGATCAATCAAAATGGCGCCGTTGCCGGGGATCGCGCTAATTCATTTGCATTTTTAGTTTGAAGTGAAAGAATTATTACATTCTACTTCTTGAAATCAAAATTCGTACAAACTCTTATACGTGTGTTGTGAATTGATTGCAAGGTGATCTGGAGCATTCTGTGCTGTGGAAAAATTATTTGGGATATACCAGAGAGCTGAGGGAGCCAAGATAAGCTCCCTGAAGAAATCTTGTACAGTGATATCACTGTATGAGCGCGGAAGGGCGGCATAAAGGCAGCATAAGCGGCGGAACCGCGGCCTCTTAGGGGGTTCTCTGCAAAATTTTTGCAGCAGGTAATTTCTTGCTCTCTCCCCTCTCCTTTTTTTAGCTCCAACTAACACTTTGCTGCAGGATTCTTTGCAAATAATCGCAGCGCGCAAAAGCAAATAAAAAAATTGTGTGTGATTTTGATTTCTTGGTTGTTTGCATTCTAATACGGAAATTTAAGGGGCACGGCCAAATCCAAATTAGGTGGGGATTTCATTACCCTTCCTAGGCCCCGAAAATCGCAAAACTTGCATCCGCATTACCCTCATTAATTAAAAGAAATCTAGAGAAAACTCTAAGGACTGTCGCGCTCAATTAGGGCAAGAGAAGGCCGTGGGTAATTCATTGCTTATCCGCGTTTTCTTGTGGTGCCTAAGGCGAGTGTGTCTAAGGCTAGTGGTTTTTAATTAGGCCCACTACTTACGTAGTGGAGTACCTTCCCACTTACCTGGCACTTATCCGGCCACAGGGGGACAAAGAGGCAGTGGAGGATTCTATCCTGCGACTTGTCTTTTGGCAGTTAGGAGCGGTCTAGAGCCGGACCTAGGTGACCACTAGATTCTAGGGTTGTGTGCTGCATTTGTTTTGTCGCATCATTTTTTCAAAAATCTGACCCTTTTT
Source organism: Agapanthus africanus (assembly GCA_030015575.1). Lineage (NCBI taxonomy): Eukaryota > Viridiplantae > Streptophyta > Magnoliopsida > Asparagales > Amaryllidaceae > Agapanthus > Agapanthus africanus. The sequence continues at coordinate 245,527,854 of CM057343.1, read as the reverse complement.
CAAAAGCAAGCACCGCATTCATTCATTACCCCTAATTATAAGTCAACGCTGCCACTTGTACTAACCCTTTTTAGTGCAAGATAGGCTGGACACGGGATTCTAGTGCCCGTTTAGTCCGCGTACCTTTTATCGACTCCGAAGTCGATAATTCTCCATTTACCTTTTCTTTACCCACTACCACACCCACACCGATGGATCCGAATCCATCAAACTTCTTTAACCCTAATCTGCCACCGTCCGTTGGTGCACAGAATCCACCCCACATTTCTCTCCAGGAAAGATGCTATCCACATAGAGGTCCTCTTTCGACCTGCTTATCCACACCACCAGCCAATGGGGATAACTTTGAAATAAAGCCCCAGTATATCAATCTTTTACCCAAATACCACGGACTCGAGACCGAGGACGCTTACTTTTTCATTACCAAATTTGAAAACGTATGCGCAATGATGGGTACGTCACAACTTTCAGTGGATGCGATGCGTCTACGACTTCTTCCATTTACATTGTGCGATATAGCCGAGAAGTGGCTATATAACACTACCGCACATTCTATTACGAATTGGGAAGAATTCGTCGCTGCATTCCTTAAGAAATTTTACCCAATCCAAAAGACGGCTCGAATCCGTAGCGAACTAAACCAATTTGCCCAGCTCCCTGCCGAACCATTTTCAAAATACTTTGAACGTTTCAAGGATCTATTGGTTCAATGTCCTCATCACGGGATCCCAAAATGGGAGCTTTGCCGAATCATATATGAGGGCAGTAACCCTAGCACTAAACAGAGCCTTGAAAACATGTGTCAAGGTACTTTTATGACCAAAGATGATGGGGAAGCTTGGCGATACTTAGAAGAGTTCGCTGAAAAATCACTAATTTGGGAGAGTGGAACCCAACCATTGAATAGGGGTGGCGTACACCAAATAGATGTGTCCATAGATGTTCGAGCTGAAATGGCAGCAATGCAAAAGAAGCTCGACGCTATGGAACACAAATTTGCAGCAGCCTCCCTAAACCCAGTGTCACTCCCCAAAACTGTTTGTGGGTGCTGTTCTGATCCGTCACATTTAACGGAAGAATGTCCATTAAACTCTGCGTTTCAAGGTCACGAGCATTCTAATGCCGCATTTCAAAGACCTCGAAACGATCCATATTCTTCCACGTACAATCAAGGTTGGAGAAACCACCCGAATTTTGCTTGGAACCAAAACCAATCTCAAAACACGGTTTCAAACACGAATAATTTTCAAAGGGCTCTTCCTCCACCACAACAGCAACCCCTTCAACTCACTTAGCACCCCTATCAGTCACAAAATTTCCAAAACCAGGGCAACACTCCTGCACAGTCTAATCCTATGCAGTCCTGTTCTGACGAGTTCTCTCAATTCACTCAAACCATGAAATCACTTTTATCAAATTTCATGGATGTTTCGACTGAGGTTAGATCTTCCGTCAGTGAAATAAAGAAAAACTCAGCGTCCCAAGCTGAGAGTATTCGCACGATGGAAGCTGAAATCGCACGCTTAAAAGCCGAAATGAGTGCGAGAGAAAAAGGGAAACTTCCCTCTCAACCCCTACAGAATCCTGGGCATTACAATGTAAATGCCATCACAACGTTGAGATCGGGAAGAGTGCTGAATAATAATGTCGGGGAAGATATTGATAATACTGAAAATCATATCAACACCCCGGCTGAGACCTTTCCACACACACACACACTTCTCCTTCTGATCCTTCTTCTTCTACCAAACCACCTTCGCACGAGCCTATTCTCCATTTCCCTTTAGGCTCAACACCTTCACCCAACCCTTATAATTCTCCACAGACGGTCCCCACACCTCCTTTGGGACCTCGTCTACCCCCCTTTCCTTCTCCTATGATGGACCCTGCGCTTATTGCGAAAGCACCTTACCCGAACTGGCTAAGGGCTAACAGAACGAGTCCTCATATGGAGAAAATAATAGAGATGTTCAAACAGGTTAACATCAATATCCCTCTCCTAGATGCGATTCAGCAAGTCCCCGCTTATGCGAAGATTCTTAAGGACTTGTGCACTAGGAAGAGGAAGACTCAAGTGCCAAAGAAGGTCTTTATGTCTAATAATATCAGCACTGCTTTTATACCCCAGCTTCCAAAGAAAAGAAAGGACCCAGGTTGTCCTACAATATCGATTTCGATTGGGGGTAAAAACATAAATCGTGCTCTTTTAGACCTTGGCGCAAGTGTTAACCTGCTCCCTTATTCTGTCTATGAGCAATTAGGGATTGGAGAGCTGAAACCTGCTCATTGCACTCTCCAGATGGCAGACCGATCTATCACCAAACCAAGGGGTGAATTAGAGGATGTGTTGATAAAGGTCGGGGAATTTGTTTTCCCTGTTGACTTCATTGTGCTCGACACACATCCTGTAGCAAACCCCCGGGGCCAAATTCCGGTGATTCTGGGTCGTCCTTTCCTTGCCACTTCCAACGCTGTTATAAACTGTAGAAATGGTTCAATGAATTTATCATTTGGAAATATGACCATTGAACTAAACATCTATAAAGTTGGAAGTCAGCGATCAGAACCCTCAGCTCATATTTTAGATGTGTGCTCTGTCCATGAGATCGCTCCCGATAGTTGTGGAGCTGAGGATCTTTGCTTTACTGATCTCGATGACATTAGCACATCTCTGTTTGACTTTGCACAAGATCTTAGTGAGGACACTTTAGCTACACATGAGTCCTGCACTTCTGACTTTTCTCCACCCGAGTCTGTATCTTTCACAGGCTCTGAGCTTCTTTGTAGATCCAAAAATCAATCTATGACCCTTCCTTCTATCATTTCTCCGCCTGAGTTAGATCTCAAAATTTTACCTTCTCACCTTAAATATGCATATCTTGGTGAGAACGAGTCATTACCAGTTATCATATCCGCTTCTCTTGCATCAGAGCAAGAGAATGCACTTTTATCGGTATTGAGATCTAACAAAGAGGCGTTTGGTTGGAGTATGGCGGACCTCAAAGGGATTAGTCCCTTGATAGTTGAACATCATATACATGTGATGGATGATGCCAGACCGACCCGAGAACCACAGAGACGGTTGAATCCCGTCATGAAGGAAGCTGTCATGAAAGAAATCGTCAAATGCTTAGATAATGGTATTATCTACCCCATCTCCGATAGCCAGTGGGTGAGTCCTATACATGTCGTTCCTAAGAAATCCGGCATCACAGTTATCACAAATGAGGCGAATGGTTATATGCGATATAACCTAGTTATCGAATCAAGGATTGATTCGATAAACCGATACATTGAATATTAGTCGGTTATATACGATATGACCGGATCATTGAATCAAGTGTTGATTTAATGTATAATTATATATTTGATATATTACTTTGCATTAACTAGTATTGGTTCACTTTAAATGGATTTACTCACTTGAAATGCACATTGTATATGTGATATATTTTTTTGTGCACATGATTGTATCATGTTTGATGATACATTCTAGCTTGGTTTTGTGTAAAGTATTAAACCATGGTTAGTTAGTGGTTAGGGTTTCAATTCATTCACTTATTCATTTATCTATTTATTTATTTTATTTATTTCATTTGAAAAGATAAAGAGAAAAGAATGGTTGCTAGTTTTGTTTTTTCTTTGAAGCCTCTTGAAGCTTTGAACATGTCCACCATTCTTGTCTCTTCTCTAACCCTAACCACTCATCTAACCTTAGTTAAATCTCTACACTAAACCATGGTTGAAGTCATGATAAGTATTCTTTTTATTTTCCTTTTAAATAACTTATCATATATCTTCTTCTTCTTCTTCATCTTCTTCTACCATGAAGAAAAGCTTGCTACATCAATGGCAAGTGATGAAAACAAGTGAGAAATCCAATTCTAAAGTGAACCCACTTCCTATTTCTTCATCCTCTACCTCTTGCCAAGTAGTATAGGGTGTTTTCTTCACAAGTTTCATGACTTGGTGAAGTGGGAGCTTGATCTAGTGATGCCTCGACGTAGATCGTCTTCGGCATCGAAGCCGACGACCAAGCCCGCTCATTTCTTCGATGAAGCCGATGCTAGAGTCCGGATTCCAATTTGGACAGCGGAGGGACATCATCGTGGAGCTTAGGAAATGGTGGACCGGATTTACAAAGGTTGTAGTCACTTTCCTTTAGCATTTAATTCGTTTACATGCTTGCATCGCCTATATATCTAGTTAACGATCCGTATTAGGGTTTGTAGGCACTTGTAAAATTTTAATTGGCCATGTTTGATCACTTGTAAGACTTCATTAGTGTGCCTAGGAACCCTACAGTGGTATCAGAGCCTAGCTAGAGCCTTAGGCGATGCACAGACGGAGTTAGAAATCCGATCGGACCGAAACCCTAACCCTAAACTTGCTCTCTGTACATTTTTGAAATTCGTGGATTTTTGTATATTAAAAATATGCAGAAAAATCGGCAGGAATATCTAAGAGTTACTGTGAAATTCGAGCTCCTGAATCCATCAAACCGCCGCGGTTCCGCCGCATAAGCATGGCTTATGCGGCGGTTCCGCGGCCGTAATGTCTCTTTGTTTAATGAATTTTGCACTGTAATTGTTAGTTTCCAGTGGTGGTTTTCCTGGGAATTTTTAATAATTTTTCAAGAGTTGAATTTTCTGGGTTGTATTGGGGACACGGTGTATCGATCGGATTGTCTAATTCTGTCTGTGTGCTTTTCCGGATAATTTTAGAATATGTTAAAAAGTTCGACCGGATATAAATACCCACTTTTTCCCCTGCCGGGAAATTTCCAATTATTGGATTTTTCCGTAGTTTAACGACGTTCTAAGTAGTGCAAGTAACGCGATGGACCCTCTAAAAGACAACAAACCTTAACTCGATTATGTGACAGTCTTGAACTGCCCTTTGAACCTTCGGGTTTGGGGCAGTACGGCATGCCACATATGAGGCGTTGGCTTGACCCTTCTACGGCTGGACCGTTGGTACTGAGGCACGAACTGAATGTTGTTAGACTTATTTCATGTGTTGAGCTGTTTCGGGAAAACTTGGGTGTTCGAATGTTCAATCGGAAAGTTTAACATTTTCTGTTTATCCGGAATGTGATACAATAATTGGAATTCACAAAAGTTATGTGATAACTGAATGAATGTTATAAACATAGCACTTTAGTCTCACTTGATCGGTTGCCACGGAATTTTGATGTGATCAAAAGTCCGTCGCAATCACGTAGCGTACGCGGATACTCGTCGGGTAAACTTAATAGACAGCCTCACTCCATAGCCCCAACTGAGTGACTGTAGGAGAACCCCATCGCCGAAAGCATCCGTTCGGGTGCTCGCGGTAGCGGTGTTCCGCCTTGGTGCACTTCGTCGACGGTATCGGGGGTGCGACCGTCTACTAAAGTTTGCGACGAGCATTCGATCAGGATGTCGGGAATCTTGTTGAATTGCCCGACTTGATATTGAAAAGAGTTTTCGATAATGAGACTAAAATGCGGGGTTTATAATTGTTAGGCATGGGATGTCTAAGTATTTCATTTGTTTAGGCATGCGATGTCTAAAAAGGTTGCGGATTCCAACTGTTGTAGTTTTACACTTTCTTTTCTGTGACCGTAAGTGTAATATGTGATATCGCCGGTTTCGTTGCTATATGTCAACGACAATTGGGATGCGCATATTTACTTATGTTGATGACATGTGATGTTATGTGTTGCTGGATATGTTATATTGGATCGTCGTGTTTGAATAGCCGGGTTTTTTTTTATGTGAGATGAGTGTTTTTCATTTTCATTCATGTAAAAACTTGTATGTAATATTCTTTTATTGGGGCACTTCCAGGTTGCGGATGTTGTCACCATTTGTATATTATTTACTTTTCTGCACTAGGATAGACCCAAGGAGGGGAGCACAAGTAACCGGGTTCTGGGGTCCAGTGGGAGACCAATTCGAGGAGTCGAGTCCGGGTCTCCTAACCATAGAATTGGTAGGGTTGCTTGCCGCTCTCGTAGGGGTCTAGGGGTGTGGGTTTGGCTATTGATCACGACCGTGGAATCCGTGTTTTATACCGGCTCGTATTGAAAACACGGACGTCCTAGTATATCCAATATTTCATATGTATCTTCTGCTGTGATTTATCTGTGATCATGTGATGTTCTGTGACAGATATTATATATGGTATATATGATATATTATATAAACGTTGCTTATGTTTTACACCCGCGCTAGCCCTGCCCCGCTCTGCCGTTAGTTACCTAACCTAACGGTGCAGACGGGACATCGAGGCGAATGCGGATGGTATAAGCGTACGTTATATTTATCTGTGATGTTTAGGTGGATTTAAATGATGGAATATTCATTATGAGATTAATGAAAGAAAATAAACCTAATTGATGTTGTGGAATCGAATTTCAAAATAAAAACAGGTAGCTACAGTTCTTGCTTTGCATCGCGGTGTTCATTATAGAACATCCTGCACCTTATTCGATGAGGAAAGGACCGAGATCCCTTCACCGGGAGTGACTCCTTTAGCAATAACTGGCAGATGCTACAACCCTCGGTTTGTCTTTGATCGCTTCTATAGTTTCCGCTTTGCACGGTGATATATATGATATATCCCGCACCTCATTCGACGAGGAAAAGGCCGACGATCCCTTCACCGGGAGTGACCCCTTTAGCAAAACTAGAAAAGCCTCGAAAACATTCCATTTAAAAACCATTTGATTCCACAACGAGATCAAGTTCAAAGCGTTAAAGGTTTTCATAAAAACCATTCGCAACCCTCCGTCATTTTAGGAAGTAGAGTACTTAGTATTCGTGCTACGTTTGTCGACCATAGCCGAGGCGTAGTGTGCGGTAGCTAAGTGATGTCTTCCTACACAGCATATGATGCGATTAGTTAGGACAGTCATGTGGCTTTGTTGACCTTAGCCAAGGGTCATGTAGGTGGGTCTAATTAATCAAGAAATGACGGGTAGAACTTGACTAGTACCTATGATTTGTTGACCTTAGCCAAGGTCATAGGTGCTGGGGGTAAAAACCATTATCGGGAGTTTCAAGTGTTGAAATTTGCAATGAGATTGCATACCTTCTATGTGATAGTTGGATCTCGATACCCACTGCGAGTAATTGTTACTCCTGGGAGAGTTTTGCACTTTGCAATTAGCCGATCAAGTAGGTGTCTAGAAAGGTGTCAACGGGGTTACGCCTCTGGGAAAACGAGGTTTACTGTAATTAGGTCCGTGCGAAAGCACGGGGAACCTCCCTCAAAGTACCGACACTGGCCTGGCTGAAAGATTGGCGAACTTGTAGAGTGCAATTAATCCCGGCTAGTCTTTCCTTTTAGGGTTTGAAGGAAGATTTGATAAAAACAGTGGGAGCCATCCTGATTAGATAAAATACATAACCAATCTAATCTTGCAAGAGCGCACGCAGAGTGTTTTCTTCTCTCTCTCTCCAGGTAGCGACCATATCACGCCTTAATCAAGATAATAATATGGATGTATTGACCGAACCCGCTTGTTATACTGAGCTGGGAATGTTGGTCCCGCTCCAGCTTATAATTGTTATAAGACAGAGCAGGAAATAGGGAATACCAGAATTCCTATGCCGCCCAAACGAAGAAAGTGCATATGATGCATCTCCTTCGGGTATGTTCATTACAAAGAACTGTTTCTCAGCATCCTCTGAATTCTGGGTATTTGATACCGGATCAGGATCCCAGATATGTAATCTGTTACATAGGGCTACAAAAGGGTAGAAAAACTGAGAACGGGTGATAAGTTTCATGAGACAGAAAACGGGGCAAGTGTTGCAGCCAAGTCTGTTGGTCACTGTCACCCTGTATTACCAATACATTGATTCTGAACAAATGCTATTAGATACCGAACCTGATATACAAAATCATATCAGTCTCTTTATTAGTAAAGAAATGATAAAATTTTGTATTGTTGGATAATGTTTTGAACATTTCCTATATCAAAAGTTGATCGGTTTAGGCGCATTATCTAAAAGCATTAACGTTCTAAATCAAACTACAGTTCTTAGTATTCAGAACACACACAAGAGGAAGAGTTCAGAAATGAACGAATCCTTCTTGAGGCATTGTAGACTAGGTCACATCAATGCGACCCGACTATCTGAAGTTACATTTTAGATGCATATTTAAATCAGTTTGAATTTACATCTTATGAAACTTGCCAGTCATATCACAAAGATTAGCTGACCATAGCCCTGTTTATTGGAAACAGAGAAAGAGTTAATAAACTCTTGGGACTGATACATGATGATGTATGTAAGGTCTCCTGTCTACACATGCCAGGAATGGTTCTTTATACTTCATTATATTCTCTGATAATCTCTCAAGATTCTGACATATGTTCCTGTTGAAACACAAGTCCGAACCTTTTGAGATATTCACAGAATATAAGTTAGAAGTAGAGAACCAATACGGGTATAAGTATTATGTCCTATGATAAGATCAGGAAGGAGAATACTTGTGCATGGCATTCCTGGACCATTCTAAAGGAGAATGAGATTCTCTCTCCGTATTACTCCTCTGAATACACCACAGCACAACAGTGTATCGGGGCGGAGCAATCGCACAATATTAGATATCGTGTGCTCTATGATGAGTATTACTGAGTTACCTATTTCCTTTTTGGGTTGTGCACTTGAGAAGCTGCATACATATTGAATTGGGTTCAAATCAAATCAGTTGCCTACCACTTCATATGTGATATGGAAAGGGAAGAGCCCATATCTTAAGTTAGTTAAGATTTGGGGTTGTCTGGCCTATGTCAAAAGCAAAATCCGGACAAGATCGAGGCAAGATCAGTTCTGTAGAACTGGAAAGGTTCCAGCTGTACAAAACTGCTAATGATTTGACAGAACCAAAGGATTCAATAGTTTCCGACGAACCTCAGCCTCTCCACCGATCTGGTAGGGTTCCTCATCTGCCTGAGAGATACCTCGGTTTCTCGATGACAGTGGGAGCGAGGAATGCATCATGAGATGATGACCCAACTAGATTCGAGCAGGCCATCAAGAGTAGGGACTCTGTAAGAATGGCTGGAGGCTTAGCAATCTGAGATGGAATCCATATACACCAACAAAGTATGGACTTTGGTTGCGATATCTGAAGGGTTAGATCCCCATCAGGAGCAAGTATATCTTGAGAAGATTACTTGGTGTAGATGGACAAGTTGAGACTTTCAAAGCTAGACTTGTTAAAGGTTTTCGTCATCGACCAGGCACGAATAATGATGAAACCTTTTCCAGGGACAATGCTTAAGTCCATCCAGATCCTACTTACCACGGCTACATACCATGACTACGATATCTGGTGGTTGGGTGCCATGACTACTTTTCTAAATAATGATTTAGAATAGAAAGTCTATAAGTACACAGCCAGAGGGCTTCGTAAATAGTGGGAGCAGCGGAAACATGTGCAAGTTGCTTTACAGGATGAAGCAGGCATCGCGGAGTTGGAACATCTGTTTTGATGTGGTAGTCAAAAAGTTTGACTTCATCAAAATGGTAGATGAACCTTGTATATACAAAAAGGTAGTAGAGAGTAAGGTGGTCACCCTCGTATTGTACGTGGACAACATACTCTTAATAAGAAAAGAGTTTCCTATGCTACGCACGGTCAATCTCCTCTTATCACATGGATTCTCCATATAGGATCAAAATGATACATCCTAAATCCTGAGTTTTCATCTATTAGATAGATGTAATTGGATGCTAGGATTCTCACTAGATGTAGTGAGATGGTATCAATCGATCCTGGGGAGAATCACTGGAAGGGTTCCAGGGTGATAAAGACGACTGAATGTCAGTCACAGGCATTGTCTTTACCCTCAGTAAAGGGACGGTATGTTGGAAGAGTTCCAAGCTAGATACCGTGGCAAACTAGACGATAAAGGTTGATAACATCGCTATTAAAGATACTACCAAAGAGGCAGTTTGGGTGTATATTGGTTCATAAGATGAACTAGGTTCCTTCCATTGTATGACAATGGAAGTGTGGTTTTGGCCCTGGAACCCTGGTCCCATCAGTGACCCAGACATATTCTGAAGCAACATCACCTGATCATGGAGATAGTTGATCTCCAGGGTGATCGAGGTTGGGAGAGTAGACTCAGAGAACAGCATGGCGGATCCACTCACGAAGGCCTTTTCCCAAAGAGAGACTTTTTAGGGGATGGTTGAGTATTAGATACTACAACCACTGCTACAGATGGCCCTAGTGCAAGTGGGAGATTGTTAGTTATATGTATGCCCTAGAGGCCATTACTGTACATTGGATGTATATTGTAGTGGATGCTGGTACATATATAGATAGGACTTTCTTGCTCGACATGATAGTACGCTATCTGGTTGCTCTTTATCTTAACATGTATACTTTCTGTCTCTCTGATTACATGTTGATAAAGCCCTTATGATGTGTACTCGACTTCCAGGACTATGATGCAGATCATACTAGTGGGGCCTGGGTAGTCAATGAGTACATCCTTCATTGTTCCTAGTCGTAGGAATATCGAGACGGGGCATCGATATTCCAGAGTAGACTAGCGTATATCTTCTCGACCCATGTGATGGGCGATGGATGATCCCATATCCATTGGTGTTTGACACCAGAGATGGTATACGGGTGCTCAGTGGAGACTGGGTACACTGAACGGACTCGCCGAGAACTCCCAGATGGTATTATACCTCACGTCAGATGGCAGTTCTCTGGTGACACTGGTACAGCTTAGTCTGTTGACCCGAGATCGTCATAGAGTCTTGTGTGTCTCCCACTGTGCTTTGATTTCCATCCTACCACGGCTCTACTGAGTCGTGCAAACAGGTGGTTTTTGGGTACAGTCCCGATTCACATGGAGGCAATGAGCGATAGGAGGGGATTCGTCTCTCCCGGTATTGGGGGTTGATGTTGCGCTATGCTCGACTGGCCATAACAGGAAATCCCTGGCCAGGGTTGCAGTGACCTACTGGTAAGTGTTATCAGTAGTTTCACACATGTCATGGACTTCACGTCGGCATGACGTATCGAGCTACTGGGGTCTGACGTTTACCACCCCTAGGCGAGATATGCGACATATCAGACGAACAGACCGGACTGTACGGTAAGTGTTACTGGTTGGATTCACAGGAGTGTGAGCGGGCTTGCTCGTCGATCTTCTGATCGCTCAATACCCGGGTGGCCGTTATGTTTAGCAGACCGCTTGCGGCTTGTGGGTGTTTGATATGATCATCATCTGCTGCCGGCGTATTGACGAGTCTTTAGAGTCCTACACAGAGGTTTCCTGCCTCAAGCGAAACGAAATAGGAGCGCATATGAGATATGTGCGGGACCGAGAATAATGCGTGTATGTGATACCGTATTTCATTCTCGCGATGAATGTGTCGAATGGTTGTATGCGATATAACCTAGTTATCGAATCAAGGATTGATTCGATAAACCGATACATTGAATATTAGTCGGTTATATGCGATATGACCGGATCATTGAATCAAGTGTTGATTTAATGATTTAATGTATAATTATATATTTGATATATTACTTTGCATTAACTAGTATTGGTTCACTTTAAATGGATTTACTCACTTGAAATGCATATTGTATATGTGATATATTTTTTTGTGCACATGATTGTATCATGTTTGATGATACATTCTAGCTTGGTTTTGTGTAAAGTATTAAACCATGGTTAGTTAGGGGTTAGGGTTTCATTTCATTCACTTATTCATTTATCTATTTATTTATTTTATTTATTTCATTTGAAAAGATAAAGAGAAAAGAATGGTTGCTAGTTTTGTTTTTTCTTTGAAGCTTCTTGAAGCTTTGAACATGTCCACCATTCTTGTCTCTTCTCTAACCCTAACCACTCATCTAACCTTAGTTAAATCTCTACACTAAGCCATGGTTGAAGTCATGATAAGTATTCTTTTTATTTTCCTTTTAAATAACTTATCATATATCTTCTTCTTCTTCATCTTCTTCTTCCATGAAGAAAAGCTTGCTACATCAATGGCAAGTGATGAAAACAAGTGAGAAATCCAATTTAAAGTGAACCCACTTCCTATTTCTTCATCCTCTACCTCTTGCCAAGTAGTATAGGGTGTTTTCTTCACAAGTTTCATGACTTGGTGAAGTGGGAGCTTGATCTAGTGATGCCTCGACGTAGATCATCTTCGGCATCGAAGCCGACGACCAAGCCCGCTCATTTCTTCGATGAAGCCGATGCTAGAGTCCGGATTCCGATTTGGACAGCGGAGGGACATCATCGTGGAGCTTAGGAAGTGGTGGACCGGATCTACAAAGGTTGTAGTCACTTTCCTTTAGCATTTAATTCGTTTACATGCTTGCATCGCCTATATATCTAGTTAACGATCCGTATTAGGGTTTGTAGGCACTTGTAAAATTTTAATTGGCCATGTTTGATCACTTGTGAGACTTCATTAGTGTGCCTAAGAACCCTACACATACGCGTCTTTACGTGATTGTGCGGATTTTGTCCATAAGGTTTTAACAATTTTGATTAGGATCATCATGCCATAATTATAGACCGGGATAAACTTCTGAAGGATCACACGAGTTTGAAAGCAGTTAAGATTTTCTCAAGTTAGGCTTCAAGTCAGAATATATATCATTTTTAACAGAACCTTTATCTTATTCTTCACTCATACCTTTCATCTGTTTTTGTTCATACACACCCTTCGTTATTGTGAAAAATGTCTTTTATAAATATACCTTCATATCTCCGCGAAAAAACTGTTTTAATAGAAAACTCGTCTCCGCCAAGATTGTTCTCCCACAAAGAACCATGAGGACTTTTAACTCGGATAGAACACATGCTTAGCTTGTTTTATTTGGCGATTGGAAACTTAGCGAGCTTTGGGTCTATGACTCCCAAACCAGACGGTTTTAGGGCATTAGGTGTGGAGACACCCTAAGGACTTAATTACCCAAGTTACCAAGGCCAGAAAACAAAAGACTCATTTTATTTTAAAATATTCTGAACTTAGTGAAACAGAGATATATCTAGCTTTTTCTTTTATATCCGAAGACGTTGCATGTGGATAAGGTGTGTAATTACTCAAACAAGGTTTCAGATGGGTTATTTTTCAGACTTATAGCTTCTGTTAAAACCTCAATAATATCCTTCATATTCACCTTACTTTAGAAACTATTCTTGATATTACTTAACTCAAAACAAACCTGTTTAATCCAAAAGATGTTTATTAATTAAAAAGTTTACAGACATGTCAGACTTTCATCAAATTCTCAAAAACATACGACACGTATATAATTTTATAAAAGACGTATATCAGCTATGGTTAAACAAAAAGGAGGGATAATTTTCGGGTCGTCAGTCTCACAAAAAGGATTTAGTTATTTCTAACTTATCAACCGAACCGTCAGACTTCGAGTCTAAGTTCCCCCGCTAGCTAACATGACAAAGTTTTTATATTTTCCGGAAATTTTTTCAATTTTTATGGGTTTTTAATATGTATGCAATGCAGAATGTACAATATACACATGATGCAGTAAAATAAACGTAGTGCTCACCCCCAAACCTATGTTTTACGATGCCCTCATCGTTTCCCCCGTCTCCGGCAGCTAGACTTAGACATCATGGTGAGAATTTTATTCAAAGAAAAATGAAAAAACCTAAGACTAATTACAGCATATACAGGTTAAACGATTGGGTTAGTCCAGAAATTAATACCATCCATTTAAAGATTTTGTCTATATAGTACAATGGCTGTTAAAAGAATATGTATATTAAAAGAAAAAAGAAAAAGAAAAGGTATATGTTAGATGTTAGTGAAGGGCATGGGTGTTTAAAAGTGGGGATCGGAAGACGCTGAAAGTGAATATGAAGTTTTGAAGAGGTTAAAGGATTGTTTCCTAGATGAATTGAATGTTCAAAAAGCACGTGTTGAGTTCCAAACTCAAGTTCGTTAAAAAACTTGAGTTCATCCTCAAAAAGTTCAGCAAAAGAAAGGTTCTTAGGATGTTCCCAAATTGGTCCTGACTCAAACTCACCAAGAATATCCAGTTCATCCGCAAATATTTCCTCAAAACTCTGCATTAAAGAATATTCTTCAATGCTGTCTTCCTCTCTATGATTTTTTACAATCCTATTCATATCGTGAAAAATTGAATTGAATTGTGTGTCACCCATATTAAAAGAATTCACAAATGTCACAAAAATGAAGAATATCACACCCCTAGCCTTCTATGTTATGATAGTCAACTAGACCTGTTCAAGAACATGATTGTCGAAGTAAAACTGTGTCGAGAAACGGGCTCAAGATATACGGATCACGAAGCCAGGTAAGTGCAATAGATACGGGTAGGTTTTCCAACGCTTTCGTGAAGTTCCTTAATTAGATAACCCTTTCTCTTGAACACTTGCCTAGACACCCCGTGAACGATATACCGTTAAGCAGTGTTCTAAAGACAGTCAACTTCTCCTAATGAGCGCGAAGTCCTTAATGTCAAAATTCTGGTTGATTTTTAAATTACCGTAGGTATGCCAGAATGCAGTTTTGTGATTTGTGGGCTACGGAAAAAGGTGATGAAATCCTTTACCGTATCTTGTGTGGTCTTTTTGCCCTTAAATCCGTATTAAGATGCAAATGCGCAATCAAAAGTGTTCAAAAAATCAAGTAATTAAGCAATTCTTTTTCTGTTTAAGTTTAAACGCTGCAAAAAATACGGTTAGTTCTCTGTACAATTGGTGGCAAATTTGTGTGAAGAATCCTGCATAAGATAGAAATATTGGAATGCGTCGAATTCGAGAAGAGTGTGTTAGGAAATTACGTACCAATGTGATTTGGGTTAAGAAACCCTTTTTGAAGTGATCCCGAGTCATTGATTGTTCGCTTGCGCAAGTCAAATTACCCGGATCTTTGGCACTGTACCGCACTAACGTCTTGTAATTGAGCTTTAATATCGCTCCGCACGATCGCTCCTTGTAATTCCGTCGAAACCTGAAAATGTCCGAAAATACGATATTTAGTGTTTAAAGCGGTATATCTGCCCTAATTCCTGCACACTTAAAATTATAGAAATCAAACAATACTACTAAAATACCAACACTGCACTAGAGATCACACAAAATAAGAAATCCTAAAACATCTCACTGGACCCGGCGGCGCCGGACTATTTAGAAAGGTTGCCGGTCGAATTGCGAGGAGAGGGGCTATAATTTTGTGTGGGTTTGTTTACATTGATTTTTTAAGTTAAGTTAAGGGTGATAGGAGGTTGTAAAGACAGAGAACAAAGAGTTAGCAACTTAGTGTTTGTTAGTTTTGAAAGAATTTGAGTTAAAAAGTTAGTGAGTTAGTAAGAACCAGAAATAACAATACCCAATACTACCAACTCTCCGGCAACGGCGCCAAAAACTTGTTGGGAATTCACCCGCGTGCGCAAATGCGTGTGTTTTGGAAACGGATTTGATTTTTAGGAAATAGGTTGAGCACGAGAGATCGTTCTCATTTTAAAATTTATAAACCGCAAGTGATGTAGGGATCCTAGGCACACTAATGAGGTCTCACAAGGCATCAACCATGCCAAATTCAAATTTTACGGGTGCCGAGAAACCCTAATACGGATCATTAACTAGATATTTAGGCGAAACTACTAGCTAGTTAACAACTTAACTAAAGTGTACGGAAATACAACCTTTGTAGAACCGGTCCTCCACCTCCACGGCTCCGTGATGAAGTCCTCTCCGCTGTCCAAATGAAATCCCGGGCTCTAGCATCGGCTTCATCGGAGAATGGGCGGGCTAGGTCGTCGACGACGATGCCGAAGATGATCTACGTCGAGGCATCGCTAGATCAAGCTCCAACTACACCAAGTCAAGAAAACTTGTGAAGGAAACACCCTATACTACTTGGCAAGAGGTAGAGGATGAAGAAATAGGAGGTGGGTTCACTTTAGAATTGGATTTCTCACTCTTTTTCATCAATCACCATTGATGGAATCTAGTTTTTTTTTCTTCTTGAAGAAGAAGAAGAAGAAGATGATAATCTTATGATAAGATAATAAAAAGGAAAAGAAAAAGAATACTTATCATAATAATAACCATGGTCAAGTGTAGAGACTAAACTAAGGTTAAGTGAAGTGGTTAAGGTTAAGCATGAGACAAAATGGTCACAAAGTCAAAGCTTCATGAAGCTTCAAAGAAAGAAACAAAACTTGCAACCATTTCATTTCTAATCTTTTCCAAAATAAATAAATAAATAAATTAGTAAGAAAAAGAAAACCCTAATCATTAACTTAACCAAGGTTTAATTCTTTACACTTAACCAAGTAAACATGTATCATCAAACATGATACAATCAAGTGCACAAAAGTATATCACATATACAACTTGCACAAATCAAGTGAGAAAATCCATTTAAAGTGAACCGATACTAGTTAATGCAAAGTAATATATCAAATATATAATTATACATTAAATCATTAAATCAACACTTGATTTAACGATCCGGTTATATCGCATATAACCGACTAATATCTGTAGTAACAATTTATCGAATCAACACTTGATCCGATAACCCGGCAATATCGCATATAACCGATCAATGTCACAAATCGCGAGAATCGAATACAGTATCACATACTGGTATCATTCTCGGTCCCGCACATATCTCATATGCGCTCCTATTTCGTTTCGCTTGAGCCAGGAAACCTCTGTGTAGGACTCTAAAGACTCATCAATACGCCGGCAGCAGATGATGATCATATCAAACACCCACAAGCCGCAAGCGGTCTGCTAAACGTAACGGCCACCCGGGTATTGAGCGATCAGAAGATCGACGAGCAAGCCCGCTCATACTCCTGTGAATCCAACCAGTAACACTTACCATACAGTCCAGTCTGATCGTCTGATATGTCGCATATCTCGCCTAGGGGTGGTAAACGTCAGACCCCAATAGCTCGATAAGTCGTGTCGATATGAGGACTATAACAATTCGAGAAACTACAGGTAACACTTACCAGTAAATCTCAGCAACCCTTGCCAGGGATTTCCGGTTATAGCTAATCGAACACAGCGCAACATCAACCCCCTATACCGGGAGAGACGAATCCCCTCCTATCGCTCATTGCCTCCATGTGACTTGGGACTGTACCCAAAAACCACCGTTTTGCACGCCCACTTGGACGTGGTAAGATGGAAATCAAAGCACAGTGGGAACCACACAAGACTCTATGACGATCTCGGGTCAACAGACTACTCTTACCAGTGTCACCAGAGAACTGCCATCTGACGTAAGGTATAATACCATCTGGGAGTTCTCGGCGAGTCCGTCCAGTGTACCCAGTCTCCACTGAGCACCCGTATATCATCTCTGATGTCAAACACCAATGGATATGGGATCATCCATCGCCCATCTGTTTGGGTCGAGAAGGTATATGCTAGTCTACTCTGGTATATCGATGCCCCGTCTCGATACACCCACGACTAGGGACCTTGAAGGATGTACTTATGGACTACCATGTCCCTACTAGTATGATCCGCATCATAGTCCAGGTAGTCAAGTACACATCCTAAGGGCTTTACCAACATGAAACAGAGAGACAATCAGTATACACGTTAAGGTAAAGAGTAACCAGATAGCATACTATCATGTCGAGCAAGAAAGTCCTCCCTATATATGTCCAAGCATCCACTACAATATACATCCTATGTATAGTAATGGCCTCTAGGGCATACATATAACTAACAATCTCCCACTTGCACTAGGGCCATCTGATAGCAGTGGTTGCAGTATCTCATACTCAACCATCCCATAAAAATCTCTCTCTGGGAACAGGCCTTTATGAGTGGATCCGCTGTGTTGTCCTCTGAGTCTACTCTCCAAACCTCGATCACCCTGGAGATCAATCATCTCCATGATCAGGTGACACTGCCTTAGAACATGTCTGGATCACTGATGGGACCGGTGTTCCTTGGCATAAGCCACAACTCCATTGTCTTACAATGGTTCGAACGTGGTTCATCTCATGAACCAATATACACCCAAACAGCCTCTTCGGTAGCATCTTAAGTAGCGATGTATCCTGCCTTTATCGTCTAGTATGTCACGGTATCTAGCTTGGAACTCTTCCAACATACCGTCCCTTCACTGAGGGTAAAGACAATGCCTGTGACTGACATTCAGTCGTCTTTATCACCCTAGAACCCTTCCAGTGATTCTCCCCAGGATCGGTTGATACCTTCTCACTACAACTAGTGAGAATCCTAACATCCATTTAGATCTATCTCATAGATCCAAAAACCCAGGATTTAGGAGGTATCACTTTGATCCTATATGGAGAATCATTGTGATAAGCGGAGATTGATCGAGCGTAGCATAGGAAACTCTTTCCCTATCAAGAGTATGTCATCCACGTACTCTACGAGAATCACCACCATACTCCCTACTACCTTTTTGTATATACAAGGTTCATCTACCATTTTGATGATGTCAAACTCTTTGACTACTTCATCAATACAGACGTTCCAACTCCGCGATGCCTGCTTTATCCAATAAAGCATCTTGTACACGTTTCCGCTGCTCCCACTGTTTACGAAGCCCTCTGGCTGTGTACTTATAGATGTTCTCTTCCAAAACATCATTTAGAAAAGCAGTCATGACACCCAACCACCAGATATCGTAGTCATGGTATGTAGCCGTGGCAAGTAGGATCTGGATGGACTTAAGCATAGCCACTTGAAAAGGTTTCATCATTATCCACGCTTGGTCGATGACGAAAAGCTTTAACAAGTCTAGCTTTGAAAGTCTCAACTTTTCCATGTACACCAAGTAATCTTCTCAAGATATACTTGCTCCTGATGGGGATTTAACCCTTCAGATATAGCAACCAAAGTCCATACTTTGTTGGTGTATAAGGATTCCATCTCAGATTGCTAAGCATCCAGCCATTCTTACAGAGTCCCACTCCTGATGGCCAGCTCGAAACTAGTTGGGCATCATCTCATGATACAATCCTCGCTCCCACTGTCATAGAGAAACAGAAGTATCTCTCAGGTGGGTGAGAAAACCCTACTAGATCGGCGGAGAGGCTGAGGTTCGTTGGTTTCTACTGAATCCTTTGGTTCTACCAAATCATCTGCTGTTGTTTGTATAGCTGGAACCATTCCAGTTGTACATAACAGACCTTGCCTCGAGCCTGTCCGGATTTTGCTTTTAAACATAGCCCGGACAACCCCAAATCTTAACTAACTTAAGATATGGGCTCTTCCCTTTCCATATCACATATGAAGCGGTAGGCATAGATTTGATTCGAATCCAATTCAATAGGTATGCAGCTTCTCAAGTGCATAACTTCCAAAAAGGAATAGGAAACTCAGTAGTACTCATCATAGAGTACACCATATCATATAGGGTGCATCTGCTCCGCCCCGATACACCGACGTACTGTGGCGTATTCAGAGGAGTAATGCTGAGAGAGAATCTCATTCTCCTTTAGAATAATCCAGGATTTTCGTGCTCAAGTATTCTCCTCCTTGATCACATCAAAGGACATAATACTTATACCCGTATTTTGGTTCTCTACTTCTAAATCATATTCTGTGAATATCTCAAAAGGTTCGGACTTGTGTTTCAACAGGAACATATGTCTGAATCTTGAGAGATTATCAGAGAACGTAATGAAGTATAAAGAACCAATCTTGGCATGTGTAGACAGGGGACCTACATACATCAACATGTATCATCCCAAGAGTTCATTAACTCTTTCTCTGTTTCCAGTAAACGGAGCTATGGTCATCTTATCTCTGTGACATGACTGGCGAGTTTCACAAGATGTAAATTCAAACTAATTTAAATATGCATCTTTATGTAACTCTAGCTAGTCGGGTCACATTGATCTGACCTAGTCTACATCACCTTAAGAAGGAATCGTTCAATTCTGAACTCTTCCTCTTGTGTGTGTTCCATATACTAAGAACTGCAGTTTGATTTAGAACATTAATGCTTTTAGATAACGTGCCTGAACCGATCAACTTTTGATATAGGAAATGTTCAAAACATTTTCCAACAATACAAAATTTTATCATTTCTTTACTAATAAAGAGATAGATACGATTTTGTATATCAGGTTCGGTATCTAATAACATTCGTTCAGAATCAATGTATTCGTAATACAGGGTGACAGTGACCAACAGACTTGGCTGCAACACTTGCCCCATTTTCTGTCTCATGAAACTTATCACCCGTTCTCAGTTCTCTACCTTTCTGTAGCCCTATGTAACAGATTACATATCTGGGATCCTGATCCGGTATCAAATACCTAGGACGCAGAGGATACTGAGAAACAGTTCTTTGTAATGAACACACCCGAAGATGATGCATCAACATGCACTCTCTTCGTTTGGGCGGCACGGGTAATCTGGTATTCCCCAATTTCCTGCTTTGTCTTATAACAATTATAAGTTGGAGCGGGACCAACGTTCCCCAGCTCAGTATAACAAGCGGGTTCGGTCAATAATCCGTATTATTATCTTGATTAAGGCGTGATATGGTCGCTACCTGGAGAGAGAGAGAAGAAAACACTCAGCGTGCGCTCTTGCAAGAATAGATTGGTTATTATTTATCTAATCAGGATGGCTCCCACTGCTTTTTATCAAATTTTCCTTCAAACCCTAAAAGGAAAGACTAGCCGGGATTAATTACACACTACAAGTTCGCCAATCTTTCAGCCAGGCCAGTGTCGGTACTTTGAGGGAGGTTTCCCGTACTTTCGCACGGACCTAATTAATGTAAACCTCGTTTTCCCAGAGGCGTAACCCCGTTACCACCTTTCTAGACACCTACTTGATCGGCTAATTGTAATGTATAAAACTCTCCCAGGAGTAACAATTACTCGCAGCGGGTATCGGGATCCAACTATCTCATAGAAGGTATGCAATCTCATTGCAAATTTCAACACTTGAAATTCCCGATAATATTTTGCCCCTAGCGTCCTATGACCTTGACGGAGGCCAAACAACCCATAGTCCGCTAGTCAAGTTCAACCCGTCATTTCCTGATTGAATTAAACCCACCCGCACGACCCTTGACGGAGGCCAAACAACGCCGTACGAATACCCTAATCCAATCGCATCATATGCAAGCAGATAAACACTAGTTAGCTACCGTACACTACGCCTTGACGGAGGCCAAACAACCGCAGCACGAATACTAACTAGTACGTATCTGAAATGACGGAGGGCTACGACATGTTTTTCTGAAAACCTATTGCGTAATGAACTTGATATCGTTGTAGAATCAAATGATTTTAAAAATGGAGTGCTTTTGAGGCTTTCCTAGTTTTGCTAAAGGAGTCACTCCCGGTGAAGGGATCGTCGGTCCTTTCCTCGTCATATGAGGTGCGGGATATATCATATATATCACTGTGCAAAGCAAAAACACTTAAAAGCAATCAAAAGACAAACCGAGTGTGTAGCATCAGCCAGTTATTGCTAAAGGAGTCACTCCCGGTGAAGGGATCTCGGTCCTTTCCTCATCGAATAAGGTGCAGGATATATCATATATACCGCTGTGCAAAGCAAGAACTGTAGCTACCTGTTTTATTTTGAAATTCGATTCTACAACATCTTAGGTTTCTTTTTCTTTCATTAATCATATTAATGAAGTCCCATCATTTAAATACCTAAACATCACAGATAAATACGACGTACACTTATGCCATCCGCATTCGCCTCGATGTCCTCTCGTGCACCGTTAGGTTAGGTAACTAACGGCAGAGCGGGGCAGGGCTAGCGCGGGTGTAAAACATAAGTAACGTCTATCATATATACTATATACAGTATCTATCACAGAACATCACATGATCACATCACAGATATCGCAGCAGAAGAATCATATGAAATATTGGATATACTAGGACGTCCGTGTTTTCAATACGAGCCAGTATAAAACATGGATTCCACGGTCGCGATGAATAGCCAAACCCATACCCCTAGACCCCTACGAGAGCGGCAAGCAACCCTACCAATTCTAGAGTTAGGAGACCCGGACTCGACTCCTCGAGTTGGTCTCCCACTGGACTCCAGAACCCGGTTACTTGTGCTCCCCTCCTTGGGTCTATCCTAGTGCGGAAAAGTAAATAATATACAAACGGTGACATCTTCCGCAACCTGGAAGTGCCCCAATAAAAGAATATTACATACAAGTTTTTACATGAATGAAAATGAAAAACACTCATCTCACATAAAAACCCCCGGCTATTCAAACACGACGATCCAATATAACATATCCAGCAACACATAACATCACATCTCATCAACGTAAGTAAATATGTCCATCCCAATTGTCGTTGACATGTAGCAACGAAACCGGCGATATCACATATTACACTTAAGGTCACAGAAAAGAAAGTGTAAAACTACAACAGTTGGAATCCGCAACCTGCATAGACATCGCATGCCTAATCAAATGAATTCCTTAGACATCGCATGCTTAACAATTATAAACCCCGCATTTTAGTCTCATAATCGAAAACTCTTTTCAATACCAAGTCGGGCAATTCAACAAGATTCCCGACATCCTGATCGAATGCTCGTCGCAAACTTCAGTTGGCGGCCGCACCCCCGATACCGTCGACGAAGTGCACCAAGGCGGAACACCGCTGCCGCGAGCACCCGAACGGATGCTTTCGGCGACGGGGTTCTCCTACAGTCACTTGGTCGGAGCTATGGAGCGAGGCTGTCTATTAAGTTTACCCGGCGAGTATCCGCGTACGCTACGTGATTGCAACGGACTTTTGATCACATCAAAACTCCGTGGCAACCGATCAAGTGAGACTAAAGTGCTATGTTTATAACATTCATTCAGTTATCTCATAACTTATTGTGAATTCCAATTATTGTATCACATTCCAGATAATTAGAAAATGTTAAACTTTCCGATCGAACATTCAAACACCAAAGTTTTCCCAAAACAGATCAACATATGAAACAAGTCTAAAAACATTCAGTTCGTGCCTCAGTACCAACGATCCAGCCGTAGA
This sequence comes from Agapanthus africanus, assembly GCA_030015575.1. Classification (NCBI taxonomy): domain Eukaryota; kingdom Viridiplantae; phylum Streptophyta; class Magnoliopsida; order Asparagales; family Amaryllidaceae; genus Agapanthus; species Agapanthus africanus. The sequence goes on along the minus strand of CM057343.1, from coordinate 245,504,820 downwards.
AGGGTCAAGCCAACGCCTCACATGTGGCACGCCGTACTGCCCCAAACCCTAAGGTTCAAAGGGCAGTTCAAGACGGTCACATAATCGAGTTAAGGTTTGTTGTCTTTTAGAGGGACCATCGCATTACTTGCACTACTTAGAACGTCCTTAAACTACGGAAAAATCCAACACTTGGAAATTTCCCGACAGGGGAAAAATTGGGTATTTATATCCGGTCGAACTTTTTAACATATTCTAAAAATTATCCGGAAAAACAAATAGACAAAGTTTGACAATCCGATCGAATAATCGAATCCCCAAAACAACCCCAGAAAATTCAACTCTTGAATAAATATTAAAAATTCCCAGAAAATCCAGCATAATAAAATAGGAATTACTGTGCAACAAAGGGAAGGTGACGTCATCACCTCGCCGCGGAACCGCCGCAGAAGCCAGGCTTCTGCCGCGGTTCCGCCGCACTTTGGTGGATTCATGGGTACGGGCTTCACAGTAATTCTTACAATTTCCTGCTGATTTTTCTGCATATTTTTAATATCGAAAAACTCCAGATTTTAGAAAAAGTCCAGAGAGCATGTTTGGTTTAGGGTTTCGGGTTCGTTCGGGTTTCAAACTTCATCTACGCATCGCCTAAGGCTCTAGCTAGGCTCTGATACCACTGTAGGGATCCTAGGCACACTAATGAGGTCTTACAAGGCATCAACCATGCCAAATTCAAATTTTACGGGTGCCGAGAAACCCTAATACGGATCGTTAACTAGATATTTAGGCGAAACTACGAGCTAGTTAACAACTTAACTAAAGTGTACGGAAATACAACCTTTGTAGATCCGGTCCTCCACCTCCACGGCTCCGTGATGAAGTCCTCTCCGCTGTCCAAATGAAATCCCGGGCTCTAGCGTCGGCTTCATCGGAGAATGGGCGGGCTAGGTCGTCGACGACGATGCCGAAGAAGATCTACGTCGAGGCATCGCTAGATCAAGCTCCAACTTCACCAAGTCAAGAAAACTTGTGAAGGAAACACCCTATACTACTTGGCAAGAGGTAGAGGATGAAGAAATAGGAGGTGGGTTTACTTTAGAATTAGATTTCTCACTCTTTTTCATCAATCACCATTGATGGAATCTAGTTTTTTTTCTTCTTGAAGAAGAAGATGATAATCTTATGATAAGATAATAAAAAGGAAAAGAAAAAGAATACTTATCATAATAATAACCATGGTCAAGTGTAGAGACTAAACTAAGGTTAAGTGAAGTGGTTAGGGTTAAGCATGAGACAAAATGGTCACAAAGTCAAAGCTTCATGAAGCTTCAAAGAAAGAAACAAAACTTGCAACCATTTCATTTCTAATCTTTTCCAAAATAAATAAATAAATAAATTAGTAAGAAAAAGAAAACCCTAATCATTAACTTAACCAAGGTTTAATTCTTTACACTTAACCAAGTAAACATGTATCATCAAACATGATACAATCAAGTGCACAAAAGTATATCACATATACAACTTGCACAAATCAAGTGAGAAAATCCATTTAAAGTGAACCGATACTAGTTAATGCAAAGTAATATATCAAATATATAATTATACATTAAATCATTAAATCAACACTTGATTTAACGATCCGGTTATATCGCATATAACCGACTAATATCTGTAGTAACAACTTATCGAATCAACACTTGATCCGATAACCCGGCTATATCGCATATAACCGATCAATGTCACAAATCGCGAGAATCGAATACAGTATCACATACTGGTATCATTCTCGGTCCCACACATATCTCATATGCGCTCCTATTTCGTTTCGCTTGAGCCAGGAAACCTCTGTGTAGGACTCTAAAGACTCGTCAATACGCCGGCAGCAGATGATGATCATATCAAACACCCACAAGCCGCAAGCGGTCTGCTAAACGTAACGGCCACCCGGGTATTGAGCGATCAGAAGATCGACGAGCAAGCCCGCTCATACTCCTGTGAATCCAACCAGTAACACTTACCGTACAGTCCGGTCTGATCGTCTGATATGTCGCATATCTCGCCTAGGGGTGGTAAACGTCAGACCCCAATAGCTCGATAAGTCGTGTCGATATGAGGACTATAACAATTCGAGAAACTACAGGTAACACTTACCAGTAAATCTCAGCAACCCTGGACAGGGATTTCCGGTTATAGCCAATCGAACACAGCGCAACATCAACCCCCTATACCGGGAGAGACGAATCCCCTCCTATCGCTCATTGCCTCCATGTGACTCGGGACTGTACCCAAAAACCACCGTTTTGCACGCCCTCTTGGACGTGGTAAGATGGAAATCAAAGCACAGTAGGAACCACACAAGACTCTATGACGATCTCGGGTCAACAGACTACTCTGTACCAGTGTCACCAGAGAACTGCTATCTGACGTAAGGTATAATACTATCTGGGAGTTCTCGGCGAGTTCGTCCAGTGTACCTAGTCTCCACTGAGCACCCGTATATCATCTCTGATGTCAAACACCAATGGATATGGGATCATCCATCGCCCATCTGTATGGGTCGAGAAGGTATACGCTAGTCTACTCTGGTATATCGATGCCCCGTCTCGATACACCCACGACTAGGGACCTTGAAGGATGTACTTATGGACTACCATGTCCCCACTAGTATGATCCGCATCATAGTCCAGGTAGTCAAGTACACATCCTAAGGGCTTTACCAACATGTAACAGAGAGACAATCAGTATACATGTTAAGGTAAAGAGTAACCAGATAGCATACTATCATGTCGAGCAAGAAAGTCCTCCCTATATATGTCCAAGCATCCACTACAATATACATCCTATGTATAGTAATGGCCTCTAGGGCATACATATAACTAACAAAGTGCACGGCGCGTTATAGCAAGCCGGCAGGTACGGGTCGATCGGCAGGGAATTGTGTATTAGGTCTTGTTGTTTAAGGTTCAACAAATAACGAATGGTTTGGTTTTGTCACTAAAATAAAGAATACGAAAACAAAGAAAAGCAAGAAAAGAAGATAAGAAAGAAGTGGTTGTGGCTTTGGCTCGGAAGGTCGAATTACGATGATTCTTTCGATGCTTCCCTTGATCATGAGTTGTCCGTCCTTACATCGATCCCGGCATGAAGCATGACTTGTCAAGGTGGTTGCGGAGCACAAGTCATCAAATTCCGATATTCGCTGCAAAACACGAAACAAGTCCGTTTGTTCACTTACCATTTGTATGTCCAAGCTTGGGATATCAACACAAAACACAAGGGTTAGCAAGCATACCACAACATCAAAAACACAAAGTAGTGAGTGAGAGCAAATGATTTCAGTGTTATGTTTGCAAAGTGCTTGTGATGGTATATGGTATATGAAACCAAGAGATTTGTCAAGTCACTTAATCACAAAATACCACATCCAAACTTAGCAAACTTAACACCAAATTGATTCTAACCTTAGTGTCACGACCCGAATATTAGCCCGTGATCAGCACTTGAATCACGCAACGTCTAAAGGCATAACGGAATTCAAGTAAGTTGAAACCCAGAAATCTAAACCTTTTAAAGAAAATAAAAGAGGTGAAGTTTTGAAATAAAGGTATAATGAAATCAAGTTTTCATAAATGCATGGAAAAGGGACATAAATAATGCAAGTGAAATTTACTAGTTTGAAAACAGGTTTCGTCTTTTAAAAATTTGGGCAGCACCTCCTTTGTATTTTTGATCCAAAACCACAAATACATAATAATGATAATGGCATCCCCAAGCGGGAGCTAGCCTCTTCGCCAAACGGCGGATCACAACCACGCAAAACGATATAAATAAGTATACGACGCCCAATGGCGAAGTTCACCACAAAAGATAAAGAATAAAGCGAGATATCAACCCAATATGCGAACATAAAAGCCATCGCTCAAGTCTCGCACTAACTGTCTTGCTAAGTCTCATTACTTATACAAATACTAGTTTTGATTTGATGGAGTTAACTATATATAATATGAAATATAGATACAAGAGTGGGTATGATACAAATGTCCCACCTACCAATGCAAAACACCCGAATGCAACTGTGTGCCAGCAAAACCACTACTGATCCAGACGGTCTACCTGCAAGAACTGCGGCCCAACGGGGGTGAGTTGCCAACTCGTGAGTAGAAAGACATCTACAAGTAGAAATCGAATAAACAACGACTCCTAGGTCAACTATATCATAAAGGTAATACTATGATATCTAGGGTGACCGGGTCTGTATGTGCCAACATGGTAGTCAATACCTATATGCATGCGGATAACATCCAACAGTAATAATCAATGTCTGTATGCACGTAAATATCATAAAGGGGGTGTGCATGAAAGTGTGAGGATATATATATCAACGGTGTCCCTCCCGACACATCAAAATCATGGAACCTGAGTGCCTAGCATCGACACTCGAAAACATCATGAAAACCGTGCCCGACATTGGCACGTAAATCCTCATATATCGGGCTCCATCAGTCCGGATAGGCCCTTCTCATCTATCGACTCCGGTCGGTATCCTCCGGATATCCGCCGAGCCCAAGTACTATCACCGGTAGGTACTCGCCACCCTGCCAGGCTCATCATCTACTCCACGAAAAACATTTCTCGCCACGGGGAACCATACCGGGTCCATCATGAACCCGCAAACGGAATCATCCGCCTCCTCGAATCGGGTTTCACATATCACACGTCTCAGAACCGAGAAAATGCATGGTGGACGCACTGAAATATCATATCAAGAGAAACCGGGTTTTAAATCAGTACATGCTTTCTTTGAAATAGCCACGGTTCTCAAATCCAGAAATCTCATGAAAACAGCATATCTCAATGCGTAAAATCATAAAGCATGATATATGCGACATGTGATGGAAATGTAAGCATAACAGTATATCATAATGCAGCAATCCTACTGTGTGGTGACATGGCAATTATCGATGATGAAGTGTGTGAACCGGCAAATCTGTGTGCGTGTAACATACGCATCATCGATAATAGTGCAAGTGTACTAGCACAAGTATAAGCAATGCGATGAGAATAATATGAATGCAGCATAAAGGAAATCATATGCAAATGCTGACGGGTATACGTATCTAATATGACCGAGTCTGGGAATCTATCAATCGGCATCCAGCCTAACAACATCGCGTACGGTATGATCCATCGTATAGCAACCTCTAGTCAAGGGTAAGGATCAATCATCAAGTCAAACTCATCACGCACGGAAAATCATCGTACGGCGGAATTAAGCTAATAGGGACCCTATACGACAAATGAGGGTACGGCCTGAAATCACGTACGGCCTATCATCCATGATTCATAACATTCTATCTATATCTATATATATATATCTATATACCTATGTCCCAGGTCACATCCGCTATAATCTCACATCAGGGGACCGACAGGGTATAAATCATCTCGATCGACACGAATCCGTATGCCAACATATCATCAGGTCATCATATCCGTCTTATAATCTTTTCATCGCATTTATAACTCATATCAAGCCGAGTTTACCTAAACATTCTATCTCTACTATAAGTATAGGTATCTAATCTAACATACACACCCGAACCATACGATCAGATTTTTTAAGAAGCGAATCGTAGTTTTGAAAATAGGGGTTACGGTGTTTTAAGAAAAAGATATCATTTGAAAATCCGTAACTTCCTTCAAGGTATATTTTTTTAAAAGATACATATTACTCTTCGGTTTAGAAAAAGGTATGGTTCAGATGACGCATCTACATCGACTATCTAGTCCTACGGTACCCTAAACTGCAATATCGGCAAACGTCGTCCTCGAATCCCGTCATCACATAATAGCCGTATTATCTCATTTCTAACTATCCTTAGTTTCTAATATAGTATCACTAACTATCCTTTACAATAACCCTAGTTTCCTAATCTAGATTTCCTAACCATATCCTATAATCAGTTTTCCATCAATACTTTGCGGGGGTGCTATACGCCATCCACCCGACTTCCCCCGTGGATATAGATCCACTCACCTGGTCTTCGCTAGCCGAAATCAATGACACCGTGCTCCTTCGCCTCGGAATCCATACGAGGGTACCTATAATAATAAACAACCGCGATACGTATTAAAATCAAGGCGGAAAACCAAAACGGTACACGTTTCGCTCATAGGTCCAAACCTATAGCTTTGCATGCAAAATACGACCAAAAACCCTAGTCGTGGACGTCCAAACGCCACATGACGGAAACACAATACCAAATACCAAAATCAAGTCAAAACAAAGTCGTAAATCCATGAATCAACTCATGGAAATGGTCCTAGATTTTACCCTAAGCCAAATTGGTCAATTCTGCATATATGGAGGGCCTAATTTACATCAAAAGGGACCCTAGAATCAATTCTGATCTACCCTGGCCGCAAATTGCAGCCAGATTGAATTAATCTATGGCCTGGGTGCAGGGAATAGGGCTCAGGTCTTGGTGGTGGCTTCCTAGGTGCCTACACGACTCCCAGTAATTGCAAAATCATTTCTAGCGTCCCCGGGTTGCTCCAGATTCCAAAATACCCTCTAAATCTATACATTTATCTGATGTCGGGGTTTCTAAATCCATGTTTTGGGGTTTCTAAGCTCCGGTCCAGGTTATGAATTATCTCAAAAGTCTTATTAACAGCCACAAACATCACCAATTTCCCAAACCCTTCTCTTGGGATTTCAAAATTCACACATCCATAACTACACGGCATCTAAACTTAAACAAAAACTAGGAAATCACAACTACTCTAAAAGAAAAGAGATATACCTCATGGTTACTCCTAAACAAAACCCTAGAAATCCTCAAGTTGTCAAAATTCGACTTTTCTTGGTTCATAGCGATGAGGGTGATGGGGTAATCATTTTTTGTGAAAGGGGTATATGGTTTGGATGGAGTTTTGGAGATGGAATTGGGGTTTGAAGTTGGAGGGAGATGAGGGTGAGTAAAATGAAGAAGAAGATGAAAATGGTGGAGGAAAGGGATCATTGCAGCAGCCCCCCTCTCTCTTACACTCAAATGTTCTCACTCTCTCTCTCACAAGGTACACCTACCCTAATCATCATGTCCCCTTTTGACTTCTCTTTTTCTTTTCTCTCCACCAATAAACCATAATACATAACCCAAATGAAATGGAACATGTAACAAAATGAAACATGTCATGGTGCACTAACCATGGAAACTGTAAAAACGCGGATTTGGCTTAATCACGATTAGTAGTGCACTAATTGGTTTTTTATCAAAACTGCATATAATAAATTTAAAATGGCCAAATCCTTTAATTATATTATTAAATAAATAAATCATTTTAATTTATATTTATTTCACAATTATTGGTATATATTTATACCCTTTTTAGAAAACCCCAATTTCGCAAATCGGGCAGTTTTCGGGAAAAATATTATTTTAATATTAAATTCCAAAAATAATATTTTATATTTTCTGAAATGTTACAGTCTTCCCCCCTTAAATAAATTCGGTCCCTGAATTTAAATTTAAACCCGCAACATCTAAAAAATTTCAATAATCGGCTCAAAACAACGGGGCTCCGAAATCATGGAAAACGTAGAAATAACATAATGCGCCAAGTGCGCATGAAAACAAGTACAAAACTCAAAATCGAACTCCGTCAAGCGTCACACAAATCATCGGATTTGTACGCATATCCTCGGAGTTACAATAGAGATACAGATCTCGAAATCCACTACTGAAATCTAATATACACTACTCAAATACTATAATACGGGTATAGTACACATCTTTGAAAACTCCAAAATCTGAATAAAATACATGCAAAATATTTTCTAAATCGCCGCCGGAATGCGTAACTCACGGCATAACTAAAGGACGCTCATTTTAAAATAGTAATATATGTCCATATACGTTTTCTTAAATACGCGTTCCGTCATTTTCAAAATATCCCAAAAGGTTTTCCTTTATAAACGTCCGTGTCGCTCACGGACACGTAGAAAATAGCGAGACTATAGCTCCTATTTTTTGAAAATCTCTTGGTAAACTTTTAATGCATGCAAAGTACTCAGGTACTGTCCTCAGATCAGTCCTGTTTGGCCACTACACAATATAGTGCCCAATATGAAAACAATGTGCTCAAAAGCAAAATCAGCCTCAAAAGGCGTATCCAAAAATCACATGCGTCTGCAGCGCATGGGAATCAAATCCAAATACAGGTGCTATAATACACACAAGAAAAACTAAGTGTAATGGGTGTGCACAAAAACATATGTCCAGTGCAACGGGTGTGCACGACAACAATGTCGGGTGCATCTAAAGTGCACTAAAATCCCAATCCAGTGCATCCGGTGTGCACAGAATCACATCTCATATCATGCGCCCAACATGCACGAAAATCCATATCCAGTGCGTATGTCCCGCACGAATGAAATTGCATCCAATATGCACAGAAGAAATATAAATCAAGAGTATCCAACATGCACGAGTAAAATCTCACTCCAGTGCATCCGATGCGCACAAAAATCAAAAATCAAGCGCTTAATATGCGCAAAAATCCAACCAAAGCGCGTCGGGTCCGTAAAAGTATAAAGTGCAGTAGCATGCACGAAAACAAACGGCAAGTGCCAACGCACACGAAAATACAAATCTGGTAAAACGGATGCTCAAGGACATAAGACGGGTGCAACCAAGTTACGGAGTATAAATCCAGTGCAAAAAACGCATAAATACCCGTCCGGTGCAACAAATGCAAGAAATGCAAATCTAGTGCAACTAATGTGCGATATACGAATCTGGTGCAGCAAATGCGCTAAAATATAAATCTGGTGCGACAACCGCAAGAAAGAAAATCTAGGGCCTCAAATGCCCGGAGCGCAACTCGAGTGCACGAAATACAAATACATAACTCAAATGCGTATAAAAGCAACACCGAGTGTACCAAGGTGTATAAAATCGTAAACGTGTGCAACTGCGTGCACAAAACACATATCAATGCACTGCAAGCACATATAAGCTATACCGAGTGCAGAAATCAAATCGTCCGTATGAAATCCATGAAATCATAAACACATGCTATGCAGGTATAAAATCGACATCAAACGCAATAAGCATGCACAAATTTCAAATCAACACAATGGTGTATAAAATATATATTAGGTGCGATAACTATGCGCCAAACATAAACACTCAGTAAGTGCAGCCATGGTGCACGAAATCAATATCAGGAAACTCATCATCAAAACTCAAATCCAAGCGATATAAGCGTGATACTCAGATCACAAACGCAAATCACAACAAAGGACATCGAGGTACACCTCCTACAATGTCGAGAAATAAATCGGTGCGCCTAGAAACTGGCAGAACAAGAACATCCGCTTGCCTCCTGCTCACGGTCTGGCATCCTTGGTCTCTGGGTCCTTATCTTCTCTGTAGATTACCAATCTCGCAATCTATCGGCTCATCGTCCCTGTCAGGTGTGCTAACGGGGACGATTCTATTCTGGCCGTTCTCTGGTCATCTCTCGGTCAATCATCACGACCACTCGTAAAGCAGCACGTCACTGGCGTCGGCCTCTGACTCTCTGAATACACGTGACACCTCTGATCCTAGGTGCAAATCTCTTGCAGCAGTGTCCCGGAGGGAATCCTGCTCAAGGTCTCTTCCGATCTTGCCTATTCCGAACTGTACGGAGGCTGGTACTCTTACATAATCCTTTCTCGTTTTCTGAACATCTGTGTGTTCCGCACACATTCCGTCGGAAACTGGCCGTATCCCAATGCCTCTGTAAGCATATCAGGTCTCTAGTCTCGACGGGAAGTAATGACAGCTCGTCAGCGTCTCGCACGAACCTCTGGTTCTACTTGTCTTTATCGTCGTCCACTATGATGTCAAGCCATGCTGTCTGCGCACTGCAATTGTTCTTGGCCACAGTCAACCTGAGGTCTTTCACACGGACTCGAAGTCACGAACTCGGTATCTTCATCACTCGGTAGAAGATATCTGGCCGATCACGTCCTCGGAAACTCGTCCCAACCATCGGAGGAATACTCAATATTCGTCCGTCCTCGATCAACTCACAACGCATCTGGGTGAGGTCCTCCATCCAAAGCTTGTCAGCTTGCTGATCTCTTATCACATGATATCTGGACGACGTCAAACTTTTCGATCGAGTCATCAAGGTCCCAAAATTTCCCGATGGCTCAACATCTGAGCGCAGTCTAAAATATCTGGTACATACCACAGCACCTCTGGACCAGCCGTAGAAGGGCAAACCCTGTTAGTTATATGTATGCCCTAGAGGCCATTACTGTACATACGATGTATATTGTAATAGATGCTTGGACATATATAGGGAGGACTTTCTTGCTCGATATGATAGTATGCTATCTGGTTGTACTTTATCTTAACATGTACTCTGATTGTCTCTATATTACATGTTGATAAAGCCCTTAGGATATGTACTTGACTACTGGGACTATGATGAGATCATACTAGTGGGGCCACAGTAGTCGACGAGTACATCCTATAACAGTTTCTAGTCGAGGGTGTATCAAGACAAGGCATCGATACACTAGAGTAGAGTAGCGTATACGCATCTTGACCCATATGATGGGCGATGGATGATCCCATATCCATCGGTGTTTGACATCAAGGATGGTGTACGGGTGCTCAATAGAGACTGGGTACACTGGACGGACTCGCCGAGAACTCCCAGATGGTATTATACCTCACGTCAGATGGCAGTTCTCCGGTGACACTGGTACAGAGTAGTCTGTTGACCCGAGATCGTCATAGAGTCTTGTGTGATTCCCACTGTGCTTTGATTTCCATCATACCATGTCCAAGAGGGCGTGCAAAATGGTGGCTTTTGGGTACAGTCCTGAATCACATGGAGGCAATGAGGGATACGAGGGGATTCGTCTCTCCCGGTATAGGGAGTTGATGTTGTGCTGTGTTCGATTGACTATAACCGGAAATCCCTGGCCAGGGTTGCTGAGATTTACTGGTAAGTGTTATCAGTAGTTTCTCGAACTGTTATAGACCTCATATCGACACGACTTATCGAGCTAATGGGGTATGACATTTACCACCCCTAGGCGAGATATGCGACATATCAGACGACGAGACTGGACTGTACGGGAGTGTTACTGATTGGATTCACAGGAGAATGTACAGGCTTGCTTGTTGATCTTCTGATCGCTCAATACCCGGGTGGCCGTTACGTTTAGCAGACCGCTTGCGGCTTATGGGTGTTTGATATGATCATCACCTACTGCCGGCGTATTGACGAGTATGTAGAGTCCTACACAGGGGTTTCCTGGCTCAAGCGAAACGGAGTAGGAGCACATATGTGATATGTGCGGGACCGAGATTAATACGATATGAGATACCGTATTCTATTCTCGTGATTCGTGATATTGATCGGTTATATGCGATATAGCCGGGTTATCGGATCAAGTGCTGATTCGTTAAGTTGTTACACATGATATTAGTCGGTTATAGCCGGATTATTAAATCAAGAGTTGATTTAATAATTTAATGTATGATAATATATATTTGATATATTACATTACATTAACTAGTATCAGCTCACTTAAGATTTATTTTCTCACTTGATTGTGCATATGCGTATATATGATATATATTTGTGTACATATGATTGTGTCATGCTTGATGATACATCAAAGATGGGTGTATGAGACTTATACCAAGATTAGGGTAAAGATTAGAGTTTTGTTTATATCTTAAGAATAACAAAAGAGAAAGACTTTGTCAATGTTCTCAAGCTTTCATGAAGCTTGTGGAAACATTGACAAAGTCAACTCTTTTGTCATTCTTTAGGATATTTAGTTAACCCAACCCTTAACCATATACCTTGGTCAATTCTCTACATGAGTTAAGCATGATAGCTTAACTCACCCATGGTTACATTATTGAGAAAAAAATTTCATATGATGATATTATTCTTTCTTCTTCTTCTTCATCAAGCTCCTTGAAAAAGCTTTCAACCTCTAATGGTGCTATGAGAAAAAGTGTGAGAAAATTAGTTCTTAAGTGAGCCCACCTCCTACTTCTTCATCCTCTACCACTTTCCATGTAGTAGTGTGTGTTCTCTTCACAAAGTTCATGACCTAGTGAAGGAATAGCTTGAGTTAGTGTCTCCCCGACGTAGATCATCTTCGGCCTCAAAGTTATCGAAGCAAGCACGTTCGTTCTTCTTGTGGAGCCTCTCGAGAGTCCGGAACACGATGATCGCAGCGAAGGGACCTCAACACGGAGCTTTAGAAGTGAAGGACCGGATCTACAAAGGTTGTAATTCCTCTCACTTAGTGTTAAAGTGTTTAACATACTTGTTTTCGCATAAACTCTAGTTTAAAGATCCGGCTTTGGGTTGTTCGGCAGTGCTAAAATTTTATTCGGGCATGGTTGATGCCTTATGAACCCTCACATGAGTGCCTAGGAACCCTTCAGTGGTATCAGAGCCAAGCTAGAGTTTTAGGCGAAGTCTAGACGAAGTTTAAACTCCGATCGAACCCCGAAACCCTAATTTGAACCCTTCTCTAGACATTTTCTGAAAATGTGATTTTTTATGAATTAAAAACGCTCAGAAAATAGAGCAGGAAAAACTAAGAATTACTGTGAAGTACGGACCTGTAATGCGCTGATTTGACCGCGGAACCGCGGCTAAACCAAGGGTTTGGCGGCGGTTACGCGGCCAAAATTGTGAATTAGTCCCTGGAACTTCATATATTTATTCTTAGGTCCTTTCTTGTCATTTCTTTCTGGGAATTTTTAATTCCACTCATATGTTGAGTTTTCTAGGGTTGTATTGGAGACTCGTTGATTCGATCGGATAATTTAACTTCGTTTAGTTTTTTCCGGATAATTTTAGAAACTGTTAAAAAGTTCGAACGGATATCAATAACTCACTTTTTCCTCTGTCGGAAAATTTTTCAAAAGTTGGATTTTTTTCTCGAGTTTAAGAACGTTCTAAGTCGTGCAAGTAACGCGGTGGACCTTCTAGAAGACAAGAAACCTTAACTCGATTATGTGACCGTCTTGAACTGCCTCTAAACCTTAGGGTTTGTGGCAGTACGGCGTGCCACATGTGAGGCGTTGGCTTGACCCTTCTACGGCTGGACCATCGGTACTGTGGCATGTGATGGATATTTTTGAACTCCGCTCAAGTGTTGAGCTATTTGGGAAAACTTGGGTGTTTGATTATTCGATCGGAAAGTTTAACATTGTCTATTTATCTGGAATGTGATACAATATTTGGAATTCGCATGTAGTTATGAGATAACTAATTTGAATATTATAAATCTAACAGTTTAGTCTCAAATTGATCGGTTGCCATGGAATTTTGATGTGATCAAAAGTCCGTCGCAATCATGTAGCGTACGCGGATACTCGCCGGATAAACTTAATAAATAGCTACGCCCCATAGCCCCGACCAAGTGACTGTAGGAGAACCCCATCGCCAAAAGCATCCATTCGGGTGCTCGCGGCAGCGGTGTTCCACGTTAGTGCACTTCGTCGACGGCATCCGGGGGTGCGGCTGTCTACTAAAGTTTGCGATGAGCATTCAATCAGGTTGTCGGGAATCTTGTTGAATTGCCCGACCTGATATTGAAAAGAGTTTTCGAAAATGAGACTAAAATGCGGGGTTTATAATTGTTAGGCATGCGATGTCTAAGGAATTCATTTGGTTAGGCATGTGATGTCTAAAGAGGTTGCGGATTCCAACTGTTGTAGTTTTACACTTTCTTTTCTGTGACCGTAAGCGCAGTATGTGGTGTATCGCCGGCTTCGTTGCTATACATCAACGACAATCGGGATATGCATACTTGCTTACGTTGATGATATGAGATATTATGTGTTACTGTGATATGTTATATTGGATCGTCGCGTTTTGAATAGCCGGGGGTTTTATGTGAGATGAGAGTTTTTCTTTTTCATTCATGTAAAATTCATTTGTATGTAATATTCTTTTGTTAGGGCACTTCCGGGCTGAGGATGATGTCACCATTGTATATTATTTACTTTTCCGCATTAGGTAGACCCAAGACGGGGAGCACAAGTAATCGGGTTCTAGGGTCCAATGGGAGACCATCTCGAGGAGTCGAGACCAGGTCTCCTAACCCTAGAATTGGCAGTGTTACTTGCCGCTCTCGTAGGGGTCTAGGGATGTGGGTTTGGCTATTCATCGCAACCGTGGAATCCGTGTTTTATACAGGCTCGTATTAAAAACACGGACGTCCTAGTATATCCAATATTTCATATATGTTCTTCTGCTGCAATGTTCTGTGATGAGATCATATTACTGCCGGAGATGAATGTTTATATTATATATATGAGATATATGTTATATTACAGATTTCGTTTCAAATGAGATGCTTGTGAAGCATAATAAAATGGGACTTCATTAATGAGGTTAATGAAACCTAAAAGAAATCTAAGATGTTGTAGAAACTTGTTTAGAAACTGGTAGCTCTAGTTCTTGCTTTGCATAGCGGTGTTCCTTGTAAAACATCCAGTACCTTATTCGATAAGGAAAGAGCCGAGATCCCTTTACCGGGAGTGACCTCTTTAGTGAAACTAGCAGATGCTACAAACTCGGTTTGTCTTTTGATTGCTTCTTGATTGGTAGAGTTTTTGCATGCTTAGTTAATTACCGCAATCAAGATGGTTTCGCTTGTAGCTAGCTGGTTGAGTACGGGTCGTCCGCTGGGAGATGGGAATCTTTTTCTATGTGCTTTAACGAGTTAAGTCCAAATGTCCAGATTTGTTTTGAGATTAACTATGTGCTAAAATGATATGTAAAGAGTGCTTGTTAGGGTTAGGATTATGTTAGTTTGAGTTAGGAGTCGCTCACTTCTTTCGTTGCCACTCTTAATATCGGTGTTACGGTAATCGGCAACAACGGGGATTAGCACTACTAGGAAGGAACTTGCGAGTATAAGCTAGGCTTTCCAACGCTTATGTTCTTCCTTTTGGTGCTTGTCCGTCCGTTCTTGGCTCTTAGCCTTAACCTCCGGTTAATTCAACCACAACCGGTCTCACTAAGGAATCACCGCTATCATGTAGGATAGGGTGCCGTAGGGAGCGGATTGTGGTTCTATTAACGGGAGTCCGAATTAAGATGTTGGGCAAAGAAAGAGTGAGAGAGATTTCCTTCTCTCAAACTTCCCTTATCCTACCCTAACAAGTTAGAAAACTACTCACCCATTACAAGAAAAAGGAAAATAAAACAAAGGAGGAAGATAGAAAGAAAGAGGTTAGAAGATTACAACTAGATATTTGAGACCTCACCTTGGCAAGGATCAAGCTTAAGCATCATTGTTGTTTAAGGATAAAGAAAAAGAGAACAAGAAAGAAACAAACAACAAATAACAAAAACTAGATTAGCAAATGAAAATTACAAGCAATTGTAACTAACAAAATAACAAGACAAGCATGGTAAGAAAAAGAACTCCTTTATTCATCCTTCACTCACAAAAGCTCACTACAAGTTTTTAATGGAGAAGAGATGAGAAGAGTGTTGGAGATAGTGCCCTCATAGTCAATTATTGGATCGCAGATACGTGATTGCAATGATTGCGGAGGACCTATACCGGTAGGACAGTCTTACTCGAGATGATAGTATGCTATCTGGTTTGCCTTTATCAGTCGTGTACATGTTCAGGTGACTGATTACATGTTACACTTTGATAGAGCCCTTAGGATCTTGCTTTACTACCAACAGTATGATGGCGATCATATACGTGAGAGTTGGGTGGTTTATACGCTTATCCTTAATTGTGGTCCCTAGTCATGGGAGTATCGAGACAGGGCATCGATACTCCGGAGTAGACTAGTGTATACAGTCGAGACCCCGACGAGGGGCGGTGGCCGGTCTCATAAGCCGCTGGTGTCAGTTGGATCACCTAAGATGTATACAGGTGCTCATTGGGTTATGAGTACACCGGACAGGACTCGCCGGGAACCTGCTAGTTGGTATTATACATATCGTCAGATAGCAGTTCCCTGGTGACATGTGTGCAGGTTAGTTCATCGACCTGAGGTCGTCATTTGTCTCGTGTGAGTTCCCACTGTGCTTTGATTTCTACCCTACCACGGCTCAAAGGAGTCGGGCAAACAGGTTGTTTTTGGGTACAGTCCCGAGCCATATGGAGGCACGTGAGCGGATCGGAAGGGGATTCGTCTCTCCCGGTATTGGGGGCGAGATCGCGCTGTGTCTAGGTGAGCCATTACACAAAGCCCACGGCCGTGGCAGGAGATTTACTGGTAGATATTCCAGTAGTATCTCAGGGTGTTATTGGGCTACACTCCGCCACGACTTATACTGCTATTAGGGGTCTGACGTTACTAGCCCCTTAGGCAGATATGCGATACTCATTGACGAACGGACCGGACTGTATATACATTGTCACAGTTAGGCTCAGTAGGGTTTCTGGATGAGTTCGCTCATCAGCCTCCCTTGAGGTCAGTCCATGGGCAGCCGTTACGCGTAGCTAGTGCCGCTGACGGTTTGTGGTTAAACCCACTGCCAAGGTACTCACGAGTCATTAGAGTCCCCCACAGACAGTTTTCCAAGTTCGGGCGAAACGTTGTAGAGGCCGTATGGTTTTATGGCAGGGTTCGGAAAATGCACGTGCGTTTACGCACGTGTTATTTTTCGGGCAGATGATACTGGTCGGCTTTGGTTTAAGCTGGATCCGAGTATTATATTGAGTAGATATAATATCTTTGTCTCAGTTGCATTTGTATTCGGTCGTAATACAATTGCGGGTATATTTATACAGTTACGGGGTTATCCTGAAAGTCATTTCTGGATCACTTTTGGAAGTTGCCAGTTTCCAGTTTTCTATCAGCCGTCTTTTAACATTCGGTTAAAGACGGATTTATCTTTTCTTGAGATGAGTGTGGAAGTTTCTAGAAGAATCTAGATAAGGTGACTAGGTTAATTGGTGTTGTGTTTTCATTGGTTGCATTTAATGAAAGGATGACTAAGGATATGAGTCATTGTTTTCATTAATGCTTATTGTTAAGCTTAAGATATTATCTTCTTGATATTTTTGTGAGAAGCTTCTTATGGTCACCCCCCTTCTCCTACACTCACCCTCCTCCTCCTATATATGGCCGGCCCCCTCCCCTCACTCTCTCTCGCTCGCTCGCTTGATTCATTTGTTAAAAGATTATGATAGTATTTGGGGTGCATGGAATTTCACAGCTCATTTCATTCCATCACCCGATTCGAGTGGCAACTTCATTAACCGATCGTCCACGGATTTGGACGAAGTGAGACAAAGTCATCTACTCATTCTCTACATCATTCTTGGTCGTCTCTTTTGGCAAACTTGACGACCGAGTTGCCTCGAGTCAGAGGCGGGAGCCCGTTTAAAGAATCATTGACGTGGTGCCACTTGGACGAGCAGATTGGAGATGGACGAGATCGGAGCAGCCGCAACGGAGCGTGGGATGATGGTTAAAGAACGAAGGACTCGGATCATTCGGTATAACCTTTCTACACTCTTTACAGTTTGTTAGTTTAGCAATAATGGCAGATCCGGGTTAAAGTATACGATAGCGCCAGTTAAAAAGTTTTTGTTCCGCATTTGGCGTCTGTTGACGGCCGAGGCGCTACCGTGGGCTTACAGTGGTATCAGAGCCTCACCATTTTGCTTTACTAATTTGTGCTAACGCGTTTAAAATATCGATCGAACCGGAAATCAAAAACTGCAAGATTCAACTTCACAGTTTCTGTCGATTTTATATGATGTCCTAAAATTATTCTACATATCACAGAAAGTTGTGCAGGGTTTCAGAAGCACACCGACCAAATTTGAGCACGTGATTCCACCAGACTGCCGCGGAATCGCGGCCAAACCCATGGTTTGGCCGCGCATGCACGGCCGTTCTATTGAATCAGTGCACCAAATTTGCACAGTGTCTTCTCTGTTGGAATTTGGGGTTTTTGGTATATATCTTTTGGGCCCAGATTTTGTTACTGTTCACCAGTTGTTCGTGGGGCCCACTTTGTCATATTTAGTCGATCGAAATTTAAACATGTTAGTTTACAGTGCTTACATTATATCTCCGACCGGGAATGTCATTTGATCGGTAAACCGCGTCTGATTGCTATAGTTCTTTTAGACGGGTTTGCGAACGTGACATTCGCGTTGATGTTCTGTGTTGTGCTGTGATATTGCGGATTTGTCATACTGGATAGTAGTGTGCAATGATAGTGCAGTTTGGATTTATTTGTACATTTGATATTGCGGGGCGAGCGTCCAACTTGTGGACTGCCGCCACTGCCTGTTGTATAATATTCTTTTGGGGCACGACCAGGTTGCGGTCGATGTACCTGTTGTACTATTTTTCATTACTGTACTAGGTTTTGCCCCGCGACGGAGTGCACAGATAGCCGGGTTCTGGAGGGCAACGGGTCCGCATCTCATGGCTTTGAGAGGCAGAGGGGCCTGATTGGTTTAATTTTCCGGATTGTGTAATGTAGAAAATTGTAAAGAAATCATAACCAAAGAATTATATTTGACCGCAATCAACTACGGTGTCAGTTGTAGATTGTAAGCGTGTGCGGATCGTCCACAGGGATTGTGCGATTCGTTTCAATGTTTAATTTGTTTGAATCGAAAAGTTAATTGAAAAGAAAAGAAAACATGATTCAAGAATTTATCAATTGATTCAGGTGTCACGATGTTTAATCAAGAATCAAGAAACTGATAAACAATCAAGAATTGGGTTTCGATAATATTTCCACCAAAATGCCAAGAATCTAAATGAGGCTCGTAGGAATTGATCGGATCTATAGACGTAATGTAATATCAAGATTTCGTGTTCTCGTCCTTCGAAGGATTGATACTAGATCGATGATGGTCGATGAGAGTTAGGGCTTTCTTGATGAAACTAGGGTTTCATCGTTTAACCCTTGTTCTTTCATCGATTATCATTCACATTCTAGCCTCTAGTAATTTCAAGAAACAATCGTAACTCCCCAATCTCGATGCGATATCAATCAAGAAAGCATCGCAATGAATTGGGTTGTCGATTTTTGATCTTGCTAGGGTTTACAAAACTCGTGGGATTGAAGAATCGATTTACAGTATATTACATCATCATTCTATTGATCGTCACAACTCCTCGACGAGCGGAGTTTTACTCAGACATCACAACAAGAATTATAACTAGAAATTTAGATTGACTCATGATGCAAGAATTTAAAGAGAACAAGATAAAAGAATATCACCTTTTATTTATATCAACAATTTGATTACAGTCTCTCAAGAACTACAAGAGGAAGAATTAAATTGTCGACTTGGCTTTGCTCGGCTCCATGAGTCGCGAATCGGCTTGGACCACTTGCTCTGTTGAAGACCGGCTCAGCTCCTAAAAGGTTGCAAGGCTTCTTACTTGAATGGGTACTCAGGATCTTGGCTTTTGATTGGAATTAGGGTTAGGGTTTCACACAAATCCTCTCACTAGTTTTGTGTAAGAAGATGATGAAGGGGGTAAAATGAAGAAGTATCTAAATTTGGATAATGGATCCAAGTATCAAGTATATATCTTTTACAAGTGAGCCTAGGGTCTTATTTATAGATCTCCCAAACCCTAAGCCTTTGAGTTCCCTCCAAAAGTTTGTTGAAAGACTTCTAGAAAGAGTTTGTTAGGCTTAGCTTAGGGTTTAAGCTAGGGTTTAGGGAGAAGGTTTTAGAATGATAGGCTAGTTTAGTGTAGATCCCAAAGTTCGCTGATCTGGCAGAAGTATCTGGAGTCTTCTAGAATTTAAGGTACATTCCTGAACTGTAGCCACTGAGAGAAGAGTTATGATGCAAAGATGAAGTGGTGACGTCATCAAGTAGCCGCAGAACCGCGGCGCAAGCAGGCTCCGGCCGCGGTTCCGCGGCCATGTAGGAAGCTTGAGCTATGGTCTTTTTGCAGTGGACTTGAGATACTAATTTGGGATTCATCTGATATGTTGATTTGTATTTGTCCCTCTGGGTTGATGCCAGAACTGAAATCATTGAGTTGGCGTAACGTTTTAGCTGTACCCTGTACATTTTGGCCTTTCTGCTGGATTTTCCTGCACATATCTCAAAATAAGTGTTACGCAAATGTAGGGATGATGTGATGCCATGAAATGTGGTCAATTTCCTTTATAGTGTCGGTTTTAGAGTCTAACACATGCAATCTGATATTTTGCGACAGTTTTGCTAATATGTGAATTATGAATGCCGAACACTTCTATATGAATGCAAATGATGAGGAAATTGCCGGCTAAAATATGCATTATTTTTGACTAATCAAATTCCCCCAAACTTAATTTCGATCGTCTCGAGCGAACTGTTTTATTAAAAAGAGAAGGAGAAAATAAAGAAAGAGAAAAACTATCTAGCACACTTTTGTAGGCAACACGATTGCACTGAGCACGTGCAACAAGCCTTTAAACCTCTAGGTGTCCCTAGTAGGAGGAGTGTTGTCTCCTGAGGGTTTTCAGCGGATTGCACCCACAAAATCCAATAATAAAAGAAAGATCATGAATATTACATTTAAAGAAAAGAATTGTAAAAGAAAAGCTTTGAAAATTAGGGTTTCCAACTAAGCTAGCTTTTCGGTTGTCATGAGCCCTATCTTAATGGTCATGAAAAGATGTTAGATATCACGTCCTCCCTCAATAAAACATCGTCTTATTTTTCATTCCTATCTTTCTTCCAAACATCGATCATATAACCCTGCGTGTGTGTAAAAGACATCCCTACACCCGGAGAATTCAATTCAAGCTATCCTACTCTTGCCCATCAGCCTCAGTACTTTTTAATTAATGAATATTTAGATGGGATTGCTGACACACTTTCATGCGACCGTTAATACTTCTTGAGGTACTAACCGACCGATTACTCATGTGCTTGCTTACTTGGTGTATTTTCCTCGTCTTGCACCACCTCAGACATAGCAGTGACTCCCAGACCAGTTGGCCTTAGGGCACTAGGTGAAGAAGCACCCTCGCTATATATTTTTTTATTGCCCTTGGTGATAACAAAACCAGTGTTCATTTTTCTCACCACTTATATTTTCTTTATTCATCATTTTTTTTCTTTTTATTTCCTTCATACATCGGCTTAAAGGCAAGAGCATTTCAAGGTATCCTCTACTATCCCAGGCTTTAAGACGTGTGTAAGTGCGAATAGCAGGATATCAACGTTCAAAATGTTTGGCTTCCAGAATAGAAACTATTTTTCAGACTTATTTTTATCCTCAGATTAGTGACGTCCTTCATCTTACTAACCCTTGGGACAACGGCTCATAACTACTTATTACTAGTTCGTATAAGAAAACTTCTAATTTTCTTAGTTTTCTCAAATTTTTCTAGTCTCACGGATGTAATTTTTCACTATCTAAACTTTTATTATCTTATTTATGTACAAAAAAGTGTAAATATTAAAATTATTTTTATACTTAAAATTTTTTTAAATTTTTATGGGTTTTGAAAATTTTGAAAATTTTTATAGATTTTTAAAGAAATGTTTTGTGCTTATGCAGATGATATGCAAATGATGCGAAAATAAGCACAAACCTCCCCCAAACTTGTTTTCAACAGTGTCCTCACTGTTGCCAAACGCTATACCTACAAAACTGTAAGCCTGGGGGGAATTATTAGTGGGGGCAAAATATATAAGTGAAGAACTTCCCCCAAACTTACTCTTTTCACTCACCTTCATTCAAAAAATGATGCAATGATATACTGGACATAAAGGTGAGACGGAGGAATTTTAATCCAAATAAACTGGCTCTTGTAAGAACAAGAGCTCCTCCGTGGGGTCAGTGGAAAAATACGGCTTTAGTCTATGTCCATTTACTTTGAAAAAGGTGCCGTTTTTAACATTTTCTACTTATACTGCCCCGTGCGGGTATACAGACCGCACAACAAAAGGTCCCTTCCATCGAGATCGGAGCTTACCCGCGTGAAGGTGTAATCGTGAATCATAAAGAAGGACTTGTTGACCAGGTGAAAATGTTTTCCTCAAAATGTTTTTATCGTGAAAAACCTTAGTCCTATTCTTTGTGATTACAGCGTTATCATAAGCTTCATCGCGGAGTTCGCTTAGCTCATTAAGTTGCAGCTTCCGGAAGTTGCAAGCAAGGTTTAGATCAAAATTTATTTCTTTTATGGCCCACAATGCTTTATGCTCTATCTCGACGGGTAAATGACATGCTTTTCCAAACACTATCCTATATGGAGACATTCCTAGATCGGTCTTATATGCAGTTCGGAATGCCCAAAGAGCATCCGTCAGTTTGGTCGACCAGTCTTTTCTATTCTTAGCAACAGTTTTCTCCAGGATAAGTTTGATTTGTCTGTTTGAGATTTCAGCCTGCCCGCTTGTTTGGGGATGATAGGGTGTAGAAAGTCGGTGGTTGATTGAGTATTTTCGCATCAGAGTCTCGAAAGATCTGTTGCAGAAATGTGTCCCATTATCGCTAATGATAGCGCGTGGGTGTCCAAATCGCGAAAAGATATTCTCTTTCAAGAACTTAATGACAACTTTCTTGTCATTAGTGCGACATGGAATGGCTTCTACCCACTTGGAGACATAATCAACCGCCAGCAAAATGTACAAATTCCCAAAGGAGTTGGGAAAAGGACCCATAAAATCAATGCCCCAGACATCAAATATTTCAACAACCAAGATGGGTTGCTGAGGCATTTCATTCCTCTGGGATATTCTACCCGTGTACTGACATTGTGTACAGGTTTTGCAATACTCAAATGCGTCCTTGAATAAGGTCGGCCAATAAAATCCACATTGCAAAACCTTTTCCGTTGTCTTTCTAAGACCAAAGTGACCCCCACAGGCCTGATCATGACAAAATGAAAGAACACTCTTGAACTCTTCATTCGGGACACACCGGCGAATGATCTGATCAGGACAATATTTAAACAAATAGGGCTCGTCCCAGTAAAAGTGTTTTACTTGGGAAAGAAAACGATATTTGTCCTGTTTTGACCAATCGCTCGGTATTAGTCCCGTGGCATGATAGTTCACAATATCCCTGAACCATGGTTCAGCGGATATGCTCAAGAGTTGTTCGTCAGGGAACGAGTCATTAATCGGCAGGGTCACAGGGGAAGAAATGATGCGTGAAAGATGGTCAGCTACTACGTTTTCACATCCTTTCTTATCTTTGATAACAAGATCGAATTCTTGTAACAGAAGGATCCAACGTATTAGTCGACCTTTTGCATCTTTCTTCGCCAGAAGATGTTTTAAAGCGGAATGGTCAGTATACACAACTATAGGTGAGCCAATTAAGTAAGGCCTGAATTTTTCTAATGCAAATACAACCGCTAAGAGTTCTTTTTCTGTGGTTGTATAATCGATTTGCGCATCATTCAGGGTCTTACTTCCATAGTATATTATGTGTGGCATCTTTTCAATGTGCTTTCCTAAGACTGCACCTACTGCAAAATCAGATGCGTCACACATCAGCTCAAAGGGGTAGTCCCAATTTGGTGATGATAAAACGGGGGCTGAAGTGAGTGAGTGTTTAAGTGAGTCGAAAGCTGTCTCGCAATCCGAGTCAAAATGGAAGATCGTATCCTTGGCCAGGAGAAGAGTTAAAGGTCTAGCAATTTTGTTAAAGTCCTTAATGAATCTCCTATAAAAGCCCGTATGGCCAAGGAAAGATCGAATATCTTTGACGCTTTTGGGATGAGGGAGGTTTTGAATGACATCTATCTTAGCTCTGTCAACCTCAATGCCTTTCTGTGAAATGACATGTCCAAGTACTATTCCTTCTTGGACCATAAAATGGCATTTTTCCCAGTTCAAAGTCAAGTTCTTCTCTTTGCAACGAGTAAGAACAGCGTCAAGATTCGCTAGGCAATCAGAAAAAGTGTCTCCAAAAATCGAGAAATCGTCCATAAAGATCTCCAGAAAATTCTCTACCATATCAGAGAATATCCCCATCATACACCGCTGAAAGGTAGCGGGAGCATTACATAACCCAAAGGGCATGCGACTGTAAGAAAAGGTACCAAAAGGACAAGTAAAAGTGGTTTTATCATGATCCTTTTTGGCGATGGGGACCTGATTGTAGCCTGAGTATCCGTCTATAAAACAATAATACTATCGTCCCGCTAAGCGTTCCAGCATCTGATCAATGAATGGTAGAGGAAAGTGGTCTTTCCTCGTGGCAGCATTGAGTTTTCTATAATCAATACATACACGCCACCCAGTTTGGGCGCGTGTTTGAATCAACTCATTTGCCTCATTGGTTATAATAGTGATGCCGGATTTCTTAGGAACGACATGTATAGGACTCACCCACTGGCTATCGGAGATGGGGTATATAATACCATTATCTAAGCATTTGACGATCTCTTTCATGACAGCCTCCTTCATGACGGGATTCAACCGTCTCTGTGGTTCTCGGGTTGGTCTGGCATCATCCATCACATGTATATGATGTTCAACTATCAAGGGACTAATCTCTTTGATGTCCGCCATACTCCAACCAAACGCCTCTTTGTTAGATCTCAATACCGATAAAAGTGCATTTTCTTGCTCTGATGCAAGAGAAGCGGATATGATAACCGGTAAAGACTCATTCTCACCTAGATATGCATATTTCAGGTGAGAAGGTAAAATTTTGAGATCTAACTCAGGCGGAGAAATGATAGAAAGAGGGATCATTGAGCGATTTTTGGATTTACAAAGAAGCTCAGAGCCTGTGAAAGATACAGACTCGGGTGGAGAAAAGTCAGAAGTGCAGGACTCAAGTGTAGAGAAAGTGTCCTCACTAAGATCATGTGTGAAATCAAACAGAGATGTGTTAATGTCGTCGAGATCTAGCAAGCAACGATCCTCAGCTCCACAACTATCGGGAGCGATCTTATGGACAGAGCACACATCTAAAATATGAGCAGAGAGTTCTGATGGCTGACTTCCAACTTTGTAGATATTTAGTTCAATGGTCATATTTCCAAATGATAAGTTCATTGAACCATTTCTACAGTTTATAACAGCGTTGGAAGTGGCAAGGAAAGGACGACCCAGAATCACCGGAATTTGGCCCCGGGGGTTTGCTACAGGATGTGTGTCGAGCACAATGAAGTCTACAGGGAAAACAAATTCCCCGACCTTTATCAATACATCCTCTAATTCACCCCTTGGTTTGGTGATAGATCGGTCTGCCATCTGGAGAGTGCAGTGAGCAGGTTTCAGCTCTCCAATCCCTAATTGCTCATAGACAGAATAAGGGAGCAGGTTAACACTTGCGCCAAGGTCTAAAAGAGCACGATTTATGTTTTTACCCCCAATCGAAATCGATATTGTAAGACATCCTGGGTCCTTTCTTTTCTTTGGTAGCTGGGGTATAAAAGCAGTGCTGATATTATTAGACATAAAGGCCTTCTTTGGCACTTGAATCTTCCTCTTCCTAGTGCACAAGTCCTTAAGAATTTTCGCATAAGCGGGGACTTGCTGAATAGCATCTAGGAGAGGGATATTGATGTTAACATGTTTGAACATTTCTAAAATTTTCTCCATATGAGGACTCGTTCTGTTTGGCCTTAACCGGTTCGGGTAAGGAGCTTTCGCAATAAGCACAGGGTCCATCACATGAGAAGGAAGAGGGGGTAGACGTGGTCCCAAAAGAGGTGTGGGGACCGTCTGTGGAGAACTATAAGGGTTGGGAGAAGGTGTCAAGCCTAGTGGGAAATGGAGAATAGGCTCGCGAGAAAGTGGTGTGGTAGAAGAAGAAGGATCAGAAGGAGAAGTGTGTGTGTGTGGAAAGGTCTCAGCCGGGGTGTTGATATGATTTTCAGTATCATCAATACCTTCCCCGACATGATTGTTCAGCACTCTTCCCGATCTCAACGTTGTGACGGCATTTACATTGTAATGCCCAGGATTCTGTAGGGGTTGAGAGGGAAGTTTCCCTTTTTCTCTCGCACTCATTTCGGCTTTTAGGCGTGCGATTTCAGCTTCCATCGATTTGATACTCTCAGCTTGGGACGCTGAGTTTTTCTTTATCTCACTGACGGAAGATCTAACCTCAGTCGAAACCTCTATGAAATTTGACAAAAGTGATTTCATGGTTTGAGTGAATTGAGAGAACTCGTCAGAATAGGACTGCATAGGATTAGACTGTGCAGGAGTGTTGCCCTGGTTTTGGAAATTTTGTGACTGATAGGGGTGCTGAGTGAGTTGAAGGGGTTGCTGTTGTGGTGGAGGAAGAACCCTTTGAAATTGATTCGTGTTTGGAACCGTGTTTTGAGATTGGTTTTGGTTCCAAGCAAAATTCGGGTGATTCCTCCAACCCTGATTGTACGTGGAAGAATATGGATCGTTTCGAGGTCTTTGAAATGCGGCATTAGAATGCTTGTGACCTTGAAACGCAGAGTTATATGGACATTCTTCCGTTAAATGAGACGGATCAGAACAGCACCCACAAACAGTTTGGGGGAGCGACACTGGGTTTAGGGAGGCTGCTGCAAATTTGTGTTCCATAGCGTCGAGCTTCTTTTGCATTGCTGCCATTTCAGCTCGAACACCTATGGACACATTTATTTGGTGTACGCCACCCCTATTCAATGGTTGGGTTCCACTCTCCCACTGTAGTGATTTTTCAGCGAACTCTTCTAAGTACTTCCAAGCTTCCCCATCATCTTTGGTCATAAAAGTACCTTGACACATGTTTTCAAGGCTCTGTTTAGTGTTTGGGTTAATGCCCTCATAAATGATTCGGCAAAGCTCCCATCTCGGGATACCGTGATGAGGACACTGAACCAATAGATCCTTGAAACATTCAAAGCATTTTGAAAATGGTTCAGCAGGGAGCTGGGCAAATTGATTCAGTTCGCTACGGATTCGAGCTGTCTTTTGTATTGGGTAAAATTTCTTAAGGAATGCAGCGACGAATTCTTCCCAATTCGTAATAGAGTGTGCGGTAGTGTTATATAGCCACTTCTCGGCTATATCGCACAAAGTAAATGGAAGAAGTCGTAGACGCATAGCATCCACTGAAAGTTGTGACGTACCCATCATTGCGCATACATTTTCAAATTTGGTAATGAAAACGTAAGCGTCCTCAGTCTCGAGTCCGTGGAATTTAGGTAAAAGATTAATATACTGGGGCTTAATCTCAAAGTTATCCCCATTGGCTGGTGGTGTGGATAAGCAGGTCGAAAGAGGACCTCGAATAGGGTAGCACCTCTCCTGGAGAGAGATGCGGGGTGGATTCTGCGCACCAACGGACGGCGGCAGATTAGGGTTAAAGAAGTTCGATGGATTCGGATCCATCGGTGTGGGTGTGGTAGTGGGTAAAGGAAAGGTAAATGGAGAAATATCGACTTCGGAGTCGATAAAGGGTACGCGGACTAAACGGGCACTAGAATCCCGTGTCCAGCCTATCTTGTACTAAAATGGGTTAGTACAAGTGGCAGCGTTGACTTATAATTAGGGGTAATGAATACGGTGTTAGCTTTTGAAAAAGGGACGGATTTTTGAAAAAATGATGCGACAAAACAAATGCAGCACACAAACCCTAGAATCTAGTGGTCACCTAGGTCCGGCTCTAGACCGCTCCTAACTGCCAAAAAACAAGTCGCAGGATAGAATCCTCCACTGCCTCTTTGTCCCCTTATGGCCGGATAAGTGCCAGGTAAGTGGGAAGGTACTCCACTACGTAAGTAGTGGGCCTAATTAAAAACCACTAGCCTTAGACACACTCGCCTTAGGCACCACAAGAAAACGCGGATAAGCAATGAATTACCCACGGCCTTCTCTTGTCCTAATTGAGCGCGACAGTCCTTAGAGTCTTCTCTAGATTTCTTTTAGTTAATGTGGGTCAATGCGGATACAAGTTTTGCGATTTTTGGGGCCTAGGAAGGGTAATGAAATCCCCACCTAATTTGGATTTGGCCGTGCCCCTTAATATCCATATTAGAATGCAAACAACCAAGAAATCAAAATCACGCACAAATTTAATTTTGCTTTTGCGGCGCTGCGATTATTTGCAAAGAATCCTGCAGCAAAGTGTTAGTTGGAGCTAAAAAGAGGAGAAAGGAGAAGGTAAGAAATCACCTGAAGCAAAAATTTCACAGAGAACCCTCAACCAAGCCGCGGTTCCGCCGCATATACTTGCTCATGCCGCCCTTCCGCGGTCAAAGTATGGGAACACTGCACCAAAATTTTTCAGGGAGCTTCTGCAGACTCCTCTGCTTTCTGGTATATTCCAAAAATTTTCTTCAATTTCCAAACAGCTCCAGATTTCCTTGCAATGAACAACAGCAAATCGTTTAGGGTTTGCACGAATTTTGATCTCAAAAACAACAATGGAATAATTTTTTCAATTCAAACTATACTATGAAACGAATTACCGCGGGATCCCCGGCAGCGGCGCCACTTGATTGGTTTAATTTTCCGGATTGTGTAATGTAGAAAATTGTAAAGAAATCACAACCAAAGAATTATATTTGACCGCAATCAACTACGGTGTCAGTTGTAGATCGTAAGCAAGTGCGGATCGTCCACAGGGATTGTGCGATTCGTTTCAATGTTTAATTTGTTTGAATCGAAAAGTTAATTGAAAAGAAAAGAAAACATGATTCAAGAATTTATCAATTGATTCAGGTGTCACGATATTTAATCAAGAATCAAGAAACTGAAAAACAATCAAGAATTGGATTTCGATAATATTTCCACCAAAATGCCAAGAATCTAAATGAGGCTCGTAGGAATTGATCGGATCTATAGACGTGATGTAATATCAAGATTTCGTGTTCTCGTCCTTCGAAGGATTGATACTAGATCGATGATGGTCGATGAGAGTTAGGGCTTTCTTGATGAAACTAGGGTTTCATCGTTTAACCCTTGTTCTTTCATCGATTATCATTCACATTCTAGCCTCTAGTAATTTCAAGAAACAATCGTAACTCCCCAATCTCGATGCGATATCAATCAAGAAAGCATCGCAATGAATTGGGTTGTCGATTCTTGATCTTGCTAGGGTTTACAAAACTCGTGGGATTCAAGAATCGATTTACAGTATATTACATCATCATTCTATTGATCGTCACAACTCCTCGACGAGCGGAGTTTTACTCAGACATCACAACAAGAATTATAACTAGAAATTTAGATTGACTCATGATGCAAGAATTTAAAGAGAACAAGATAAAAGAATATCACCTTTTATTTATATCAACAATTTGATTACAGTCGCTCAAGAACTACAAGAGGAAGAATTAAATTGTCGACTTGGCTTTGCTCGGCTCCGTGAGTCGCGAATCGGCTTGGACCACTTGCTCTGTTGAAGACCGGCTCGGCTCCTAAAAGGTTGCAAGGCTTCTTGCTTAAATGGGTACTCGGGATCTTGGCTTTTGATTGGAATTAGGGTTAGGGTTTCACACAAATCCTCTCACTAGATTTGTGGAAGAAGACGATGAAGGGGGTAAAATGAAGAAGTATATAAATTTGGATAATGGATCCAAGTATCAAGTATATATCTTTTACAAGTGAGCCTAGGGTCTTATTTATAGATCCCCCAAACCCTAAGCCTTTGAGTTCCCTCCAAAAGTTTGTTGAAAGACTTCTAGAAAGAGTTTGTTAGGCTTAGCTTAGGGTTTAAGCTAGGGTTTAGGGAGAAGGTTCTAGAATGATAGGCTAGTTTAGTGTAGATCCCAAAGTTCGCTGATCTGGCAGAAGTATCTGGAGTCTTCTAGAATTTAAGGTACATTCCTGAACTGTAGCCACTGAGAGAAGAGTTTTGATGCAAAGATGAAGTGGTGACGTCATCAAGTAGCCGCGGAACCGCGGCGCAAGCAGGCTCCGGCCGCGGTTCCGCGGCCATGTAGGAAGCTTGAGCTATGGTCTTTTTGCAGTGGACTTGAGATAATATTTTGGGCTTCATCTGATATGTTGATTTGTATTTGTCCCTCTGGGTTGATGCCAGAACTGAAATCATTAAGTTGGCATAACGTTTTAGCTGTACCCTGTACATTTTGGCCTTTCTGCTGGATTTTCCTGCACATATCTCAAAACAAGTGTTGCGCAAATGTAGGGATGATGCGATGCCATGAAATGTGGTCAATTTCCTTTATAGTGTCGGTTTTAGAGTCTAACACATGCAATCTGATATTTTGCGACAGTTTTGCTAATATGTGAATTATGAATGCCGAACACTTCTATATGAATGCAAATGATGAGGAAATTGCCGGCTAAAATATGCATTATTTTCGACTAATCAGGGCCCCACTCTAAAATTGGCAGACTATTCGCCGCACTCGTAGGGGGTACAGGTTGACCCAAGGAGGGGTGCTCAAGCTACCGGATTCCGTAAAGTGCAGGGTTGTCCATTCACTTTGCTGTAGGGGGCTGCCTCGCTTCAAGTTTTGGCGGGTAACTTGCCGCACCCATAGGGGTCTAGGTTTCATTGCACAGGCTATCCACACGACAGGGGAACGTCGGGTTTCAGCAGCGGCTCTGTGAAACTCGGAGATCCCAGATTATCTGTATTGTTCTGTGATGCTTATTACTTTTCTGTAATGTTGCATATTATCACGCCTGGAGAGATTATTGTATATTGGTTTATATACTATTAGATGTTGTATATGTTTTACACCCGCGCTAGTCCAGTCCCCGCTCTGTCGTTAGTTAAGTAACCTAACGGGTGATGACGGGACCCAGTGACGAATGCGGATGGCATATACGTATATTTTATTTTCGTTCTTTTCTGGTGTGATTGATTGCTGGGACCGCGTTGATTCTGATCAATGCAAAGGAAAGCAAACCTGTTTACAGTTGTTGGAACAAATTTAAAAGGTGTTATTGCAAAGACGTTTCCTTTTGTTATGCATAGCGGTATTCAGTGGAATATCCTGCACCTCATTCGACGGGGAAAGGGCCGATATCCCTTCGCCGGGACTGACCCCTTGGGCCGAAGTTTGCGTCAGGGTAATAACTTCACTATAGTCGATTACATGTTGTTTTGCATAGCGGTATTCAGTGGAATATCCTGCACCTCATTCCACGAGGAAAGAGCCGAGATCCCTTCACCGGGAATGACCTCTTTAGCAAAGGTTTTCGCCACTATATTTTTATAAAAAGCTATCAGGTTCCTTCAGCGATATCAAGTTCACTACGTTAAAGGTTTTTTCGCCAAAAACCAGCCGTAGCCCTCCGTCATTTCTTTTGGGCATTCAGTAGTATTCAAGCTATGCATTTTAGCCAAAGTTAAGGCATAGTGTTTGGTAGCTGCTGGGTATTCATTTGTTGCATAGATAGATGAGTTGGTTTGGGACAGTCATTCTGCCGATTGGCCAAAGTCAGGGGCATGTGCGGGTAGGTTCAAATTGACAAGATAGTGACGGGTAGAACTGGGCATGTGACTTATGACATTTTGACCAAAGCCAAGGTTATAAGAGCATGGGGCAAAAATCATATCGGGAGTTTCTAAAGAAACTGAAACTTGCTAAGTATGCGCATACCTTCTGGAGTATGAGTAACGTGGATGCATTCCATCACGTTATCATGCGATGAGAGTTGGATCCCGATTCCCACTGATGAGTTGGTTTACTCTTCGGGTGATCCCGATTGATTCTTCTTTCAGATTTGGAGGAGAATTTGACAGGACAGTGGGTGGTTTCCGGATTAGATAAAGTGATAACCATTCTGATCTAGGTTAGAGTGCACGCAGAGTGTTTCTTTTCTCTCTCTCTTTGACAGCGACCTTTGACCGACCCTAGACTATGACTCAGTGACCAAGTTGACCGAACTTTCTTAAAATACTGGGTTTTGGATTGTCTGAGTTGCATAAGTCATTGCCACTCCTTCTTTTACCCTTTGCATTTCTCAGAACACCCCGTATTACTACGGACATCCAGGATACCCCTACAAAACATTTTCATGTTTCAGTGCATTGTTAAAAGACAACTGTTTTCCCGATTAGATACTTACTCCAAGGGTATGTATTTACCAGGTTTCATTCTCATATTTGTATGGTTTTACAGATGATGAGCGGGAGTACGTTATTGGGAATTAGGTGATCATCCTCATTATATCGGAATTCGTTGTAATTGGTGATATTTGAGGAAATCGCCAGGGTACAGTTTTCAACCTACGACGCACATGTTTTGAGTTGCTCAACTCAGCGGACTTATACAGAGTATTGTATGTTGTCCAAGTGTCCATCAGGACAAAGGGGTAGGTCCTCGTACTATGTTCTGTTTACTTATAACTTCTCTAGTATTTAGACAAGTGTTTCGTAGAAATACAAGGTCTAAGTTTTGAGAAGTGGGTATAAGAATAAAGTAGAGAACCAGGTGTCACAAGTATCAGGATTCTTTAAAGAGATCGAAGATGTAGATTCTTGTGATTGGTATTCAGATAATAGTAATGGTTTTGAGAAACTTGTTTCTCTTTCGGGTTACTCATAATTGGATGGATTCCTAAGTTGAGTAATGCTGATTAGCCTCTTTCCATTAAGTTGATATGCACTGGAGACAGCTGCATGATTGAATCTGGTTCCAATTAAATAAGTGCCAAAGTTTCTATATTGGATATAGAATGGTTCATACCTTAAAAGATATTAAGGTACGGGGAGTTGTCCAGCTTATGCTTAAAACCAGACTCTGGATAACTCAGGGCACGTTTCTGTAATGGCTGTTTGTGGGTTGACCCTGGCTATGACGAGGGTTGATATTCTACCATTTGGAAGATCAATAGTGATATTGTTCTTGACTCGCCACAGTTTTAGTAAAATGGATTTTTTCAGAAAACAGTAGTGGGAGTATGGTAGAACTGGAAGTGATTCCAGAACCGCAAACGATTACGGAAAATTTAATAGGACCTATATATTCAATCAGGTTTGACATTCCAATAGCCACTCCGCAGATATGGTGGGTAACCTCAGACACCCGAGAGGTACTCCGGTAGCCTCAAGGATGGTGACAGGGAGGTTCTTATCTACCCAGACTTGACACTACTGTTGTTCCAGGCTATGAGACCAGGTAGGAGGGTTGTCGTAGTCAGTGGGAGCAGCAGAAGCATAGTGGGCAAGTAGCTTATGTCTATTTATAGACTTGAGCAGTTATAGCGAAGATAGATCATCTAATTTTGATGTGACAGTCATAGGTTTGACTTCATTAGAATAGGGGATGGATCTGTTAAGAATGTAGTAGGGTGTGATGTCATGGTATTTGGATGACATACACAGAGTAGGAAGTAAAATTCCTACACTGCGATCGGTTGTACTGTGGTCGTCACACAGTTGTTTCTCCAGACAGGATATGGATATAATATTTGACATTCTGGTTTCTGGATCTATGGTTTTAGATCTGGATTTGGGTAGTTTGCCAATGTGGGTACTTTGACAGTATTCTAATGGTTTTTAGAATAGATGACTCCTAGAATGGTGGTGTACCTGCAGGTGATGGAGTCACCCTCTCTAAAGGTGTCGTATAGACTAAAGGGGAGAGGGATGGGCAGGATTGGCAGATCACTTGCTTAGGCAATTGAGTCAATCATGAGATGTCAAGTACCACACCAAATGTTGTTTTTGCACCAGATGCAATATGTTTGTATTAATCCAATCTTGGAGAAACATAAGGAAGCAGTTTTAGAACATAAGTAAATATTCTGCGGATTTGATAACGGCGGCCTCCTTCGGGAGACGATTATCATTCCAGGCTTCAAAGGTGACATGGATGTCAGAGTGATTGTCAGAGTTATAGTTTTTCCCTCTGACGAGGGACAGTATTATGGACAGGTGGTCTAAAAGGATACTGTGGGTGGCATGGTGCCGGATACTGATTAGGTTCAGTGATCGATACAGTCTAAGAAGTTTGGATTTGGAGTTCATTTATGAACTAGGTCCCATCAGATATCCAGACATATTCTAAGACACGTATTACTCGATACGGGAGATGGCTTTCTCCGCGAACTTGAGATTTAGAGAGATATAGAAAGAAACATCTAGGCGGATCCACTCACTGAGGCTATTTCTCGAACACAATAGTTTTACAAACGGGCTTTGTGAAACTGATTAGTAGAGGAGTTGGATGTTCGGTTTCACAGGGGTTGTGAGTAGTCGACATCGCAATAATTAGCCTTGAGTGCAAGTGGAAGATTGTTGGAGATAGTGCCCTCATAGTCAATTATTGGATCGCAGATACGTGATTGCAATGATTGCTGATGACCTATACCGGTAGGACGGTCTTACTCGAGATGATAGTATGCTATCTGGTTTGCCTTTATCAGTCGTGTACATGTTCAGGTGACTGATTACATGTTACACTTTGATAGAGCCCTTAGGATCTTGCTTTACTACCAACAGTATGATGGCGACCATATACGTGAGAGTTGGGTGGTTTATACGCATATCCTTAATTGTGGTCCCTAGTCGTGGGAGTTTCGAGACAGGGCATCGATACTCCAGAATAGACTAGTGTGTACAGTCGAGACCCCGACGAGGGGCGGTGGCCGGTCTCACAAGCCGCTGGTGTCAGTTGGATCACCTAAGATGTATACAGGTGCTCATTGGGTTATGAGTACACCGGACAGGACTCGCCGGGAACCTGCTAGTTGGTATTATACATATCATCAGATAGCAGTTCCCTGGTGACATATGTGCAGGTTAGTTCATCGACCTGAGGTCGTCATTTGTCTCGTGTGAGTTCCCACTGTGCTTTGATTTCTACCCTACCACGGCTCAAAGGAGTCGTGCAAACAGGTAGTTTTTGGGTACAGTCCCAAGCCATATGGAGGCACGTGAGCGGATCGGCAGGGGATTCGTCTCTCCCGGTATTGGGGGCGAGATCGTGCTGTGTCTAGGAGAGCCATTACACAAAGCCCACGGCCGTGGCAGGAGATTTACTGGTAGATACTCCAGTAGTATCTCAGGGTGTTATTGGGCTACACTCCGACACGACTTATACTGCTATTGGGGGTCTGACGTTACTAGCCCCTTAGGCAGATATGCGATACTCATTGACGAACGGACCGGACTGTATATACATTGTCACTGTTAGGCTCAGTAGGGTTTCTGGATGAGTTCGCTCATCAGCCTCCCTTGAGGTCAGTCCATGGGCAGCCGTTACGCATAGCTAGTGCCGCTGACGGTTTGTGGTTAAACCCACTGCCAGGGTACTGACGAGTCATTAGAGTCCCCCACAGACAGTTTCCCAAGTTCGGGCGAAACGTTGTAGAGGCCGTATGGTTTTATGGCAGGGTTCGGAAAATCCACGTGCGTTTACGCACGTGTTATTTTTCGGGCAGATGATACTGGTCGGCTTTGGTTTAAGCCGGATCCGAGTATTATATTGAGTAGATATAATATCTTTGTCTCAGTTGCATTTGTATTCGGTCGTAATACAAATGCGGGTATATTTATACAGTTACGGGGTTATCCTGAAAGTCGTTTCAGGATCACTTTTGGAAGTTGCCAGTTTCCAGTTTTCTATCAGCCGTCTTTTAACATTCGGTTAAAGATGGATTTATCTTTTCTTGAAATGAGTGTGGAAGTTTCTAGAAGAATCTAGATAAGGTGACTAGGTTAATTGGTGTTGTGTTTTCATTGGTTGCATTTAATGAAAGGATGACTAAGGATATGAGTCATTGTTTTCATTAATGCTTTTTGTTAAGCTTAAGATATTATCTTCTTGATATTTTTGTGAGAAGCTTCTTGTAGTCACCCCCCTTCTCCTACACTCACCCTCCTCCTCCTATATATGGCCAGCCCCCTCCCCTCACTCTCTCTCGCTCGCTCGCTTGATTCATTTTTTAAAAGATTATGATAGTATTTGGGGTGCATGGAATTTCACAGCTCATTTCATTCCATCACCCGATTCGAGTTGCAACTTCATTAACCGATCGTCCACGGATTTGGACGAAGTGAGACAAAGTCATCTACTCATTCTCTACATCATTCTTGGTCGTCTCTTTTGGCAAACTTGACGACCGAGTTGCCTCGACTCAGAGGCGGGAGCCCGTTTAAAGAATCATTGACGTGGTGCCACCTGGACGAGCAGATCGGAGATCGACGAGATCGGAGCAGCCGCAACGGAGCGTGGGATGATGGTTAAAGAACGAAGGACTCGGATCATTCGGTATAACCTTTCTACACTCTTTACAGTTTGTTAGTTTAGCAATAATGGCAGATCCGGG
Organism: Agapanthus africanus; assembly: GCA_030015575.1. Lineage (NCBI taxonomy): Eukaryota > Viridiplantae > Streptophyta > Magnoliopsida > Asparagales > Amaryllidaceae > Agapanthus > Agapanthus africanus. The sequence goes on along the minus strand of CM057343.1, from coordinate 245,468,648 downwards.
TTAAAGTATACGATAGCGCCAGTTAAAAAGTTTTTGTTCCGCATTTGGCGTCTGTTGACGGCCGAGGCGCTACCGTGGACTTACAAAGAGGAAGAAGAAAAACAACATATAACCTAAAATCTAAATACAAGAATAAGCCCCCCTTGGTTTGGAAAGTTCTGGACTATTTATAGGCAGGGAACTGGAAACATAGGGCAACAATCTGCCTCCATATAGAATGACCAAAATACCCCTGAGAACTCATCATCTGTCGAGCCCGTACGGCCGCGGTTCCGCGGCCTAAGCATGCTTATGCCGCGGAACCGCGGCCCTTTAGGAGACTTAGGTCTTGAAACTTGGTGGTTTTCTCCTGTTTGTTGTTGTCTGCAGTGTGGTATATGTTTTTTCTTAGAAACTCTTCACAATTTTTCAAGAATTTTGTCAGAACAAAAGGTGATGTGATGTGGATCTTTTGCCATGATTTCCTTGAGCTCCGTGTAGATATGTTGGTTCTTGTGTTGACATTGAGCTTTGTGCATGAAAATGACATCGATTTGCCATTTTTTCCCTTAAACTGCTGTGCGGCAACATCCGGATAGAGAGCGGAGACGCGTGTTTTATCTGTGGTTGGCAGTAATCCGGAATTTGTCGTGCTTTTACATGAATTTCACCGTTTAGAGCCGAGAACCTGTATCCTGCAATTGACTAGCAAACACGGCTCAAGAGTACCTACCGATAAGCAATATGATAAAATTGGGCGGTATAAAAATGCAAAAATTTGATATGAACAAATACCCCCAAACTTATCATTTGCTCGTCCCGAGCAAAGCCAATTTATTCACAAAAATTCCTAACCTCTCTTTCGCAGGGAACGCGATTGCACTGAGCATGTGCAACAAGCCGTTAAACCTCTAGGTGTCCCTAGTAGGAGGAGTGTTGTCTCCTGAGGGTTTTCAGCGGATACTACCCACAAAATCCGGTCAAGCTAGTTTTGCAAAATAACTATGATTCAAACTCTAAAGTTTTGTTTCAGAAAATAACAATTCTATGATCCTAAGTCTAGACTATCGAACCCTTATTTTTCACACCTCGCTACTTATTTAACTAAAGATTTTATATGTCTTTACGTGCAGTGCAAATAGTGTCGTTAAGTTCCAGAAGGATCGATTAAAGTCATCATGTCACACAATAAAGCCCAGATAAAAATTTTAAAAGGATCACATAAGTTTTATAAAGAGTTAAGCATTTTTCAAGTTTCGTTTTCCAGTAAAGTTTCAACTTCAGAATTTCTATCTTCCCTAACAGGAAACTAGGTCTTATTTTTCACTCCACCTTTTTCTTGTTTTCATTTTATACACACCTCTGTGAACGTGCAATAGTCTTTATCATAGAATAAAACCTTCATATCTCCGCTAGAAATATTTTTTATAAAAACCTGTCTTTTGTCAAGATTATTCTCACACAAAGAACAGTTAGGAATTTTAACTCGGAGAGAACACTTTCTTGACTTTGTTTTAATCTGGACTTTCCAGGCTTCTTAACGAGCTTCGGGCCAATGCACCCAAACCAGTTGGCTTTAGGGCATTAGGTGTAGAGACACCCCAGCGGACTTAATTTCTCAAGTTACCTAGGCCCAAAAACAAAAGACAATTTAGCGTGAAAATCATGATGATTCAATGCGAACGGAGATATAACCGGAAGTTCAATTATTTTTTTGGATAAAAGACGTGTTTAGTGGGTTAGGTGTGTAATCATTCCAATCAAGTTTCAGATGGGTTATTTTTCAGAATTAGTTCCAATTAAGGCATCAATAATTCACTTCATAAACTAGTCTTGATATTACTTATTTCAGAACAAACTTATTTGATTCTCAGAAAATCATTTATCCATTTAAAAGTTTTTAGACATAAAAGACTTGTCATCTAATTTCCAAAACTCATGACACGTGTAGTGTGATGTAAAGATGTATATCAGCTATAGTTAACTTCAAAGGAGAGTTATCTTTCAGGTTTTCAAAATCTAAAAATAAGATTTAGTTATTCTTATCTTATCAAACAAAACCGTCGAAATGTTGAATCTGAGTTCTCCCACTAGCTAACTTGACAAAAAAGTTTTTATGTTTTTAGAAATTTTCTGATTTTTATGGATTTTATGGATTTTAGTATGCAGATGCAAAATATACATATGAATGCGAAGGATAGAAATGCGTACCGAGCGTACCCCCAAACTTAAACTGGACAGTGTCCTCACTGTCATTGCATGAAGAGATCATTGAAGGGTCAAAATTGTCGGTTAGATATACAATTTTTTTTTTGTTTTTTTTAAAGAAAAGAAAAATAGCAAAAATGGAAAAGAATATCCACAAATATATACAAAATGGTATATACATACCCCAAAACTTATTTGGAATAGTGTCCACTGTTCTTGGCTGGATAACCGATGTTTGGTGGTAGGCAGAGGAAGATTATGCATGGTAAACCGGCTCCTGTAAGACCAAGAGCTCCTCTGTTGGTTCGGCGCTAAGGTACGGTTTAAGTCGGTGTCCGTTTACTTTGAAAAATGAACCGTCTTTTGGATTCTCCAAATCTACAGCGCCATGCGGATACACATTCCGCACAAAATACGATCCCTTCCGGTGAGATCTGAGCTTACCTGGATAGAAATGTAGTCGGGTGTCGTAAAGCAGCACTTGTTGACCAGGTGTGAATGTTTTGCGCAAAACGTGTTTATCGTGAAACACCTTCATTCGGTTCTCAACGACAACCGCGTTTTCGTAAGCCTTATCCCTAAGCTCGCTCAATTCGTTCAACTGCAGCTTCCGATGGCTGCCCACATCTTCGAGAGACAGATTCAGCTCTTTTATCGCCCAAAATGCGCGATGCTCTATTTCGACAGGGAGGTGGCAAGCCTTTCCGTATACAAGCCAATAGGGAGACATGCCATGATCGGTCTTATAAGCAGTTCGAAATGCCCAAAGGGCATCAGTGAGTTTCAACGACCAATCCTTACGGTTCTTGGAAACCGTCTTCTCCAGTATCTGCTTGATTTGCCGAATTGAAATTTCGGCCTGCCCACAGGTTTGGGGGTGGTAGGGCGTAGATAGCTTATGATTAATGGAATACTTCCGCATCAAGGCCCCAAAAGTCCTATTGCAGAAATGAGTTCCATTGTCGCTAATGATCGCTCGGGGGTGCCCAAACCGGGAGAAAATGTTTTCTTTAAGAAACCTAACGACAACCTTGTTGTCGTTAGTCCGGATGGGCACAGCCTCGACCCACTTAGAGACGTAATCAATAACGAGAAGGATGTACAAGTTTCCAAAAGAGCTGTGAAACGGCCCCATGAAATCTTTGCCCCAAACGTCGAAAATCTCCACAACCAAGATTGGTAGGAGTGGCATCTCGTTCCTCCTGGATATCCGGCCCAAGTGTTGGCACCGGGAGCAAGTCTTGCAGTAGTCATGAGCGTCTTTGAAGAGTTGTGGCCAGTAGAAACCACACTGCAAGATCTTCTCAGCTGTCTTTCTGGGGCCAAAATGCCCACCACATGCTTGATCGTGGCAAAATGACAGCACACTCTTGAATTCATCGTCAGGGACAAAACGACGAGTAATCTGTTCGGGACAGTACTTAAACATATAGGGTTCGTCCCAGTAAAAGTGTTTTACTTGGGATAAGAATCGAAGTCTGTCTTGACGTGACCATTCAGTCGGTAGTAACCCTGTGGCCAAATAGTTCACAATATCTGCGAACCAGAGTTCGCAAGATACTGTCAAGAGCTGTTCATCCGGAAAAACGTCGTTGATCGGAATTTGAAGCGACGACGAAGAAGGAAGTCGTGAGAGATGGTCGGCGACTACGTTTTCACATCCTCTTTTTTCCTTGATGAAAAGGTCAAACTCTTGAAGCAAGAGGATCCAACGTATCAGCCGAGATTTTGCATCTTTCTTCGCAAAAAGATGGCGCAGAGCAGAATGGTCTGTGTAGACAATGACTGGAGAGCCGATGAGGTAGGGCCTGAACTTTTCTAAAGCAAATACAATAGCCAAGAATTCCTTCTCAGTTGTTGTATAATTAAGTTGGGCGTCGTTCAGGGTTCGGTTAGATAATAGAATACGTGCGGCATCTTGTTGATGTGTTGTCCAAGGACAGCACCAATGGCAAAGTCGGATGCATCGCACATAATCTCAAATGGGTGCGTCCAGTCAGGTGAAGAAAGAACGGGAGTAGAAGTGAGTGAGCTTTTTAATGACTCGAACGCAGTCACACAGCTCGAGTTGAAGTCGAATGGAGTGTCTTTGGCCAGCAAAAGAGTCAAGGGTCTAGCAATCTTGCTAAAGTCCTTGATGTACCGTCTATAGAAACGGGCATGGCCAAGGAAGGCTCGGATGTCTCTGATGCATCTGGGAGGAGGGAGATTGGAAATGACCTCAATCTTCGCTTTGTCAACTTCTATGCCTCTTTGCAAAATGATATATCCTAAGACAATACCTTCGCGTACCATGAAGTGGCACTTCTCCCAATTCAAAGTGAGGTTCTTGTCCTTACATCGGGTAAGGACAGCGTCGAGATGCAGCAAACACTCATTGAAGGAATCGCCGAAGATGGAGAAATCGTCCATGAAGATCGCCAGGAATTTTTCCACCATGTCTGAGAAGATTCCCATCATATACCGCTGGAAGGTAGCGGGCGCATTGCATAACCCAAAGGGCATGCGACGATATGCAAACGTGCCGAAAGGACAAGTGAATGTGGTCTTGTCCTGGTCTTTTTCGGCGATGGGAATCTGATTATAGCCGGAGTAGCCATCAAGAAAGCAGTAGTACTCGTGTCCGGCCAATCGTTCAAGCATTTGGTCAATGAAAGGTAGCGGAAAGTGGTCCTTCAGCGTTGCGGCGTTGAATTTTCTGTAATCGATGCATACTCGCCACCCAGTTTGGGTGCGAGTAGGGATTAACTCGTTCGCCTCGTTAGTGATGACCGTTATACCTTATTTCTTGGGGACAATGTGAATGGGGCTAACCCACTGGCTATCAGAGATAGGGTAAATGATACCACTATCCAGACACTTTACGATTTCCTTTTTCACAGCCTCCTTCATGATTGAGTTGAGTCGACTTTGTGGATCCCTGGCTGGTTTGGCATCATCCATCAGATGAATGTGATGTTCAATGATCAGGGGACTAATCCCCTTGATGTCCGCCATGGACCAGCCAAAAGCTTGCCTATTGCTGTGCAGGACCGCAAGAAGGGCTCTCTCTTGCTCTGGAGCTAGAGAAGCCGAGATGATAACAGGGAGGGTCTCGTTCTCACCCAAGTAAGCGTACTTAAGGTGAGACGGCAAAGGCTTGAGTTCAAGCGTTGGAGGTGAAACGATTGAAGGCAAGATTGGTGAAAAGGTCCGGAACTCAAAGGATTCCAGCAAAGGTTCAAAACGAGTGTAAGCGACCGAGTTGGATGGTTCAGGTAACTCATCCGGAAATTCGAAGGATTCAAACTCGGGTGGTGAGTGGCTAAGATCGTTCGAGAAAGTGAAACACTCGTAGTCATTGTCGGGCGCAGAAACAGCAGCAGGTTCGAAGAGGAACGAACTAGTGGCATTAAGGTTATCGTGATCGAACAAAAACTCCTCGAATTCACACTCTTCTGGGGTGATCTCCTGGATCGAGCAAACGTCTAGTATATGAGCATTAGGTTCGGTGGGTTGATTCCCCAACCTAAAAATGTTGAGTTCAATTGTCATGTTTCCAAAAGATAGGTTCATCGAACCATTGCGACAATTGATCACAGAATTTAAGGTTGCAAGGAATGGGTGACCGAGTATCACCGGAATTTGATTCCGGGGGTTAGCTACAGGCTGTGTGTCTAATAAAATGAAGTCAACGGGGAATATGAAGTCCCCAACCTTGATTAACACATCCTCTTGCTCACCCTTAGGATGGGTGATTGATCGGTCGGCCATTTGGAGAGTACAGTATGTGGGTTTCAGCTCTCCTACACCTAATTGCTCATATACTGAGTACGGAAGCAGGTTAACACTGGCACCAAGATCTAATAGTGCGCGGTTGATGTTCTTATCCCCAATGGTAATAGAAATCGTAGGACAGCCACGGTTCTTCCGTTTTTGCGGTAAAGATTGGGTAAGAGCATCACTCACAGCACTAGCCAAGAAAATTTTCTTAGGTACCTGAGATTTCCTCTTTTTCGTGCACAAGTCCTTTAAGATTTTCGCATAGGTCGAGACTTGTTGGACAGCATCTAAAAGGGGAATGTTGATGTTAACCTGCTTAAACAACTCCAGAATCTTCTCCATTTGTGGATTTTGTTTATTGGACCTCAACCGGTTTGGAAATGGAACGTTTTTAAAATTGGTTGAGTCCAATGCTTGTGGAGCTGGAACGGATCCCAGAGCTGGTGTTTTCGTGGAGTGAGAAGTGGGTCCGTTCAAAGCAGAAGAAGAAGGAGAGCCTTTTGAAGAATGAAGAATAGGCTCAGAAGATGAGGAAGGAGAAGAAGAAGAAGAAGAAGAAGCGGCCGGGGTGTCATTATCCTCAATTGTTGTGCCGATGTTGTTGTGCAGCATCCTTCCCGATCTCAACGTAGTCATGGCACTCACATTATGGTTCTGTTGTTCAAGAGCAACATATACATTATGTGGGTGACCGGGATTTGGGAGTGGTTGAGATGGAAGCTTTCCCTTCTCTCGCTCGCTTAACGCCGCATTCAGCTGTGCAATCAGGGCCTCGATGGTCTTGATGCTTTGCCCGTGTGCAGCAGTGTGTTGCACCAAAGACTGAATAGACGACTGGATGTTTGCGGTGGATTGTGTCGATTGTTTAACGAACGCCTCCAGACTTCGTTCTAGCGAGGAAACCTTATCGTTGTTTGACGGAACAAAGTTGTTTTGAGGAAGAGAATTGTTGGGTGCAAATTTGTTCGTCTGATTTTGAAAAGGTTGGGGTTGGAAGGGCTGCTGAAATTGATGTTGAGTTTGTTGTTGCGCTTGTTGTTGCGGAGGAGGGGGCCTCTGGAAATTGTTGCCTTGGAATTGATGTTGATTCTGATTCCAGGCGAAATTGGGGTGGTTCCTCCAACCGGGATTGTAGGTGGAAGAGTATGGATCATTTCTCGGTCTTTGATGAAATGCAGCATTAACCTGATTCTGTCCTTGAGATGGTGGATTGTAAGGACACTCTTCGGTTAAGTGAGAAGGATCGGAACAACGAGCACAAATGGTACGAAGGGGAAGAACAGGGGCAGGAACAGGAGATGAAAATTTGCTCTCTATCGCTTCAAGTTTTCTCGTTATTGCAGCCATTTCAGCTTTCATCGCAATAGAAACATCGAGTTGGTGAATTCCTACCCTAGACTGACCAGTAGAAGTAGAGGAAGAAGAAGAAGAAGTGGTGCTCTCCCATTGAAGCGTTTGTTCCGTAAGGTCGTCGAAGAATTGCCATGCTTCCTCGTCAGATTTCGATAGGAAGTGGCCCTGACAAATGGTTTCCAACAACTGCTTGGTTACTGGGTTCAAGCCCTCGTATAAGGTTTGGCAAAGTTGTCATTTCTCGATACCATGGTGAGGGCACTGAACAAGAAGGTCTTTATACCGGTCAAAGCACTTCCAGAAGGGTTCGGTAGGAAGCTGAGAGAATTGGTTGATTTCGTTACGAATCCTTACGGTTTTATGATTCGGATAGAATTTCTTGAGAAACGCTTTCACAAACTCGTCCCAACTGGTTATGGAGTGGGAAGCGGTGCTATACAGCCATTTTTCAGCAAGATCGCACAAAGTGAACGGAATGACCCGTAGCCGTATAGCATCGTCTGACAGCTGGGTAGTTTTCATCATGGCACAAACATTTTGGAACTTGTTGATAAAGATATAGGCATCTTCAGATTCAAGCCTATGAAATTTCGGAAGCATGTTAATGAAGTAGGGCTTAATTTCAAAATTATCCCCATTGGCCGGTGGAAGGGAAAGACAGGTGGGAAGTGCAGAACGGGTGGGATAGAAACGATCCTGGAGCTCGATTCGCTGTGGTGCTACAACAGGCGGTGGTGGTGGGTTATTCGCATCCATAGGTGGTCGAATGGGAGTTGTAGGGATGTTTGGATTAAATCCTGACATCACGGAAGAAGAGGTTGGTGATGGTGAAGGTGAGGATGTATGAACAGAATTATGGTCAACGTCGGAGTTGGCCGGCAAAGGTAAGAGTGAAAGAGGCGTGGACGGAGTTTCGACGTCTGAGTCGATCGCGTAGTCGGTAGCGACTAACGTAACGCGGACTAGGCGGGCTCTAGTGTCCCGAGTCTAAGAGGACATACACTAAACGAGTTTAGTATAGTCAAAGCGGAGAAGGTGAGGGTAAGAAAACGTCAATAGAGAAATACGATGGGTGGTGGGTGAAAAAATGGGATTTTGGAGACAAAGGGCAAGTTTTTATAAAAGTTTTTGGTTTTTGTGTTTTTTTTTCTTTTTAGAAAGAACTTTACAGAAATATTTACGGACTTACGGCTTCAAACAATCACATACAAGATATGCACAATCACACCTAGATCTAGGGTTACCTAGGTAAGCTAGACAGCTCCTAACTGTTCCAAAGGGCTAGAAATAGGACCTCAAACAGCCTCTTCTCCGCCAATTGCGGCCAGGTAAGTGCCAGCTAAGTGGGAGGCTCCCCACTACGTAAGTAGTGGTCCTAATTAAGTAACCACTTTCCTTGGACACACTTGCCTAGACACCGCAAAGTCAGGATAGGATAAACGGCCGATGCCTGTAACTAGTCCTCTGTCCTATTGAGCGTGAAGTCCTTAGGGCTGAGTCTAGTATTTTTTAATTAAACAATGGTCAATGCATATGCTTTTTGTGATTTCTGGGGTCCTGGGAAGGGTGATGAAATCCCCACCCAATCTGGATTGGTTTCAAGCCCTTTAAAGTCCGTATTAATAAATGCAAAGCAGTAACAATCAACCGCAATCGATTTTTTAGCGCGGCGCAAAGAATCCTGCACAAAAACAATTTATTGGAAGGGGGAAGAGAGTTTGCGCAAAGAATGCTGCAGAAAACACAGTTCAGTGGAGTTCAGAGGAGTGGGGGAGAGATAAGGAACACTCACAGGGATTTTGAGTTGATGAGGGCTCCAAATGGCCGCTGTTCCGCGGCCTAAGCTTGCTTATGCCGCGGTTCCGCGGCAATAAGGTGGAGGTGGGTTTTGAAATTCCTGTGGTCTGCTAAGATGGGTGTCCTCTTCTTATCTGGAGCTCCTGAATCTTTATTTGCTCACTAGATCTGCTCCAGAATTTAATAGCAGACGTCGAAACTCCGTTTTGATCCGTCGCGGTGTTGCCGCGAGATATGGGTCTAACTTCCCACATCTTTGGCACTGAACACGACCGTCTTTTTATCCTGCACACTTGCACAAAAACTAATCAAAAATAACAAGATGGTTTTTTACAATGTATATATTTTTATGTTTTGTTTTTCGGTTATATTTATATTCACAAATTAACCCGAAATTACACAAAGAAATAAACTACCGTCTCCCCGGCAACGGCGCCATTTGATTGATAAAGTTTTTGCTTGCTTAGTTAATTACCGCAATCAAGACGGTTTCGCTTGTAGCAAGCCGGTTGAGTACGGGTCGTCCGCAGGGAGATGGGAATCTTTTTCTATGTGCTTTAACGAGTTAAGTCCAAATGTCCAGGTTTGTTTTGAGATTAACTATGTGCTAAAATGATATGTAAAGAGAGCTTGTTAGGGTTAGGATTAGGTTAGTTTGAGTTAGGAGTCGCTCACTTCTTTCGTTGCCACTCTTAATATTGGTGTTACGGTAATCGGCAACAACGGGGATTAGCACGACTAGGAAGGAACTTGCGAGTATAAGCTAGGCTTTCCAACGCTTAAGTTCTTCCTTTTGGTGCTTGTCCGTCCGTTCTTGGCTCTTAGCCGTAACCTCCGGTTAATTCAACGACAACCGGTCTCACTAAGGAATCACCGCTATCATGTAGGATAGGGTGCCGTAGGGAGCGGATTGTGGTTCAATTAACGGGAGTCCGAATTAAGATGTTGGGCAAGGAAATAGTGAGAGAGATTTCCTTCTCTCAAACTTCCCTTATCCTACCCTAACAAGTTAGAAAACTACTCACTCATTACAAGAAAAAGGAAAATAAAACAAAGGAGGAAGATAGAAAGAAAGAGGTTAGAAGATTACAACTAGCTATTTGAGACCTCACCTTGGCAAGGATCAAGCTTAAGCATCATTGTTGTTTAAGGATAAAGAAAAAGAGAACAAGAAAGAAACAAACAACACATAACAACAACTAGATTAGCAAATGAAAATTACAAGCAATTATAATTAACAAAATAACAAGACTAGCATGGTAACAAAAAGAACTCCTTTATTCATCCTTCACTCACAAAAGCTCACTACAAGTTTTTAATGGTGAAGAGATGAGAAGAGGAAGAAGAACAACAACATATAACCTAAAATCTAAATACAAGAATAAGCCCCCCTTGGCTTTGGCAAGTTCTGGACTATTTATAGGCAGGGAACTGGAAACCTAGGGTAACAATCTGCCTCCATATAGAATGACCAAAATACCCCTGAAAACTCATCATCTGTCGAGCCCGTACGGCCGCGGTTCCGCGGCCTAAGCATGCTTATGCCGCGGAACCGCGGCCCTTTAGGAGACTTAGGTCTTGAAACTTGGTAGTTTTCTCCTGTTTGTTGTTGTCTGCAGTGTGGTATATGTTTTTTCTCAGAAACTCTTCACAATTTTTCCAGAATTTTAGCAGAACAAAAGGTGATGTGATGTGGATCTTTTGCCATGATTTCCTTGAGCTCTGCGTAGATATGTTGGATCTTGTGTTGACATTGAGTTTTGTGCATGAAAATGGCATCGATTTGCCATTTTGTCCCTTAAACTGGTGTGCGGCAACATCCGGATAGAGAGCGGAGACCCGTGTTTTATCTGTAGTTGGCAGTAATCCGGAATTTGTCATGTTTTTCCATGAATTTCACCGTTTAGAGCCGAGAACCTGTATCCTGCAATTGACTAGCAAACACGGCTCAAGAGTACCTACCGATAAGCAATATGATAAAATTGGACGGTATAAAAATGGAAAAATCTGATATGAACACTTCTATAGCTCTTTCTTTGCATAGTGATATTCGTGAAATATCCTGCACCTAATTCGATGAGGAAAGGGCCGACGATCCCTTCACCGGGAGTGACCCCTTTAGCAAAACTAGAAAAGCCTAAAAAACACTCCATTTAAAATCACTCGATTCTACAACGATATCAAGTTCATTACGCAAAGGGTTTTCTTAAAAACCTGTCGTAGCCCTCTGTCATTTCAGATAAGTCCTACTTAGTATTCGTGCTACATTTGTTGGCCTGTGTCAAGGCGTAGTGTGCGGTAGCTAACTAGTATTTATCTGTTTATGCATATGATGCAAATTGGATTAGGGTAGTCGTGCGACTTTGTTGGCCTGCGTCAAGGGTCGTGCGGGTGGGTTTAATTTAATCAAGAAATGACGGGTTGAACTTGACTAGCGCACTGTGGTTTATTGGCCTACGTTAAGGTCATGGGACGCTAGGGGTAAAATATTATCGGGAATTTCAAGTGTTGAAATTTTTAACGAGATTGCATACCTTCTATGAGATAGTTGGATCCCGATACCCGCTGCGAGTAAGAGTTACTCCTGGGAGAGTTTTACACATTGCAATTAGCCGATCAAGTAGGTGTCTAGAAAGGTGTTAACGGGGTTATGCCCTTGGGAAAACGAGGTTTACTTTAATTAGGTTCGTACGAAAGCACGGGGGACCTCCCTCAAAGTACCGACACTGGCCTGGCTGAAAGATTGACGAACTTGTAGCGTGAAATTAATTCCGGCTAGTCTTTCCTTTTAGGGTTTGAAGGAAGATTTGACTAAAACAGTGGGAGACATCCTGATTAGATATACTAGATAACTAATCTAATCTTGCAAGAGCATACGCTGAGTATTTTCTTCTCTCTCTCTCCAGGTAGTGACCATATCACGCCTTAATGAAGATAATAATACGGATGTATTGACCGAACCCGCTTATTATACTAAGCTGGGGAACGTTGGTCCTGCTCCAACTTATAATTGTTATAAGACAGAGCAGGAAATAGGGGATTACCAGAATTCCCGTGCCGCCCAAACAAAGAAAGTGCATGCTGATGCATCTTCTTCGGGTGTGTTCATTACAGAGAACTGTTTCTCAGTATCCTTTACGTCCTGGGTATTTGATACCGGATCAGGATCCCACATATGTAATTTGTTACATGGGCTACAGAGAGGTAGAGAACTGAGAACGGGTGATACGTTTCATGAGATAGAAACGGTGCAAGTGTTGCAGCCAAGTCTGTTGGTCACTATCACCCTGTATTACCAGAATACATTGATTCTGAACGAATGTTATTAGATACCGAACCTGATATACAACATCATATCAGTCTCTTTATTAGTAAAGAAAGGATAAAATTTTGTATTGTTGGATAATGTTTTGAACATTTCCTATATCAAGAGTTGATCGGTTCAGGTACGTTATCTAAAAGCATTGATGTTCTAAATCAAACCACAGTTCTTAGTATACAGAACATACACAAGAGGAAGAGTTCAGAAATGAACGAATCCTTCTTGAGGCATTGTAGACTAGATCATATCAATGCGACCCGACTAGCTAAAGTTTCATTTAGATGCATATTTAAATCTGTTTGAATTTACATCTTGTGAAACTTGCCGGTCATGTCACAAAGATTAGATGACCATAGCTCTGTTTATTGGAAACAGAGAAAGAGTTAGTGAACTCTTGAGATTGATACATGCTGATGTATGAAGGTCCCCTGTCTATACATGGCAAGACCAGTTCTTTGTACTTCATTACATTCTCTAATGATCTCTTAAGATTCAGACATACGTTCCTGTTGAAACACAAGTCCGAACCTTTTGAGATATTCACAGAATATAAGTTAGAAGTAGAGAACCAACAATGGGTAAAAGTATTATGTCCTTTGATGAGATCAGGGAGGAGAATACTTGAGCACGGGATTCCTGGACTATTCAAAAGGAGAATGAGATTCTCTCTCAGCATTACTCCTCCGTATACACCACAGCACGTCGGTGTATCGGGGTGGAGCAATAGCACCCTATGTGATATGGTGTGCTCTATGATGAGTATTACTGAGTTTCCTATTTCCTTTTTAGGAGTTATGCACTTGAGAAGCTGCATACCTATTGAATAAGGTTCAAATAAAATCAATTGCCTACCACTTCATATGTGATATGGAATGGGAAGAGCCCATATCTTAAGTTTGTTAAGATTTGGGGTTGTCCGGCCTATGTCTAAAAGCATAATCCGGACAAGCTCGAGGCAAAGTCAGATCTGTGGAAGTTTATTGGATATCCCAAGCATACGCAAGGGAATATCTTCTACCCAACCGAGGAACAAAAGATGTTTTGTTTCTCAGCATGCCACCTTTGTGAAGGGAATTTCTTGTGAAGAAATTAGTGGTCATGAGGTAGAACTGGAAGGAGTTCCAGCTATACAAACTACAGCAGATGATTTGGTAGAACCAAAGGATTCAATAGTTTCTAACGAACCTCAGCCTCTCCGCCGATGTAGTAGGGTTCCTCACCCACCTGAGAGATACTTTTGTTTCTCTATGATAGTGGGAGCGAGGATTGCATCATGAGATGATGACCCAACTAGTTTCGACCTGGCTATCAGGAGTGGGACTCTTTAAGAATGACTGGATGCTTAGCGATCTGAGATGGAATCCTTATACACCAACAAAGTATGGACTTTAGTTGCTTTATCTGAAGGGTTAAATCCCCATCAGGAGCAAGTATATCTTGAGAAGATTACTTGGTGTACATGGAAAAGTTGAGACTTTCAAAGCTATGCTTAAGTCCATCCAGATCCTACTTGCCACGGCTACATACCATGACTACGATATCTGGTGGTTGGGTGTCATGATAGCTTTTCTAAATGATGTTTAAGAAGAGAGCGTCTATAAGTACACAGCCAGAGGGCTTCATAGACAGTGGGAGTAGCGGAAACTTGTGCAAGATGTTTTATGTGATAAAGCAGGCAGCACGGAGTTGGAACGTCTGTTTTGATGTGGTAGTCAAAGAGTTTGACTTCATCAAAATGGTAGATGAACCTTGTATATACAAAAAGGTAGTAGGGAGTATGGTGGTGATCCTCGTAGAGTACGTGGATAATATACTCTTGATAGGGAAGGTGTTTCCTATTCTATGCTCGGTCAATCTCCGCTTATCACAAGGATTCTCCATATAAGATCAAAGTGATACCTCCTAAATCCTGGGTTTTGGATCTATGAGATAGATCTAATTGGATGTTAGGATTCTCACTAGTTGTAGTGAGATAGTATCAATTGATCTTGGGGAGAATCAGTGGAAAGGTTCCAGGGTGATAAGGATGACTAAATGTCAGTCGCAGGCATTGTCTTCACCCTCAGTAGAGGGACGGTATGTTGGAAGAGTTCCAAGCTAGATACCGTGACATACTAGACGATTAAACTCAAGATACATCATTACCAAGGATGCTACCAAAGAGGCAGTCTGGATATATAAGTTCATAAGATGAACTTTGTTCCTACCATTGTGTGACAATGGAGTTGTGGCTTTTGCCAAGGAACCCTCGTCCCATCAGAAATCCATATATAATTCTTAGGCAGTATCACCTGATCATGGAGATGGTTGATCTCCAAGGTGATCGAGGTTAGGAGAGTAGACACAGAGGACAACAGCGCGGATCCACTCACAAAGGCCTTTTCCCCAGGAGAGACTTTTATGGGTTGGTTGAGTATGAGATACTTCAACCACAGCTAATTGTTGGGTATGCGATACCACAACAGATGACCCTAGTGCAAGTGGGAGATTGTTAGTTATATGTATGCCCTAGAGGCCATTACTGTACATATGATGTATATTGTAATGGATGCTTGGACATATATAGGGAGGACTTTCTTGCTCGACATGATAGTATGCTATCGGGTTGTACTTTATCTTAACATGTACTCTGATTGTCTCTATATTACATGTTGATAAAGCCCTTAGGATGTGTACTCGACTACTGGGACTATGATGAGATCATACTAGTAGGGCCACGGTAGTCGACGAGTACATCCTATAACAGTTCCTAGTCGAGGGTGTATCGAGACAGGGCATCGATACACCAGAGTAGACTAGCGTATACGCATCTTGACCCATATGATGGGCGATGGATGATCCTATATCCATCGGTGTTTGACATCAAGGATGGTGTACGGGTGCTCAGTAGAGACTGGGTACACTGGACGGACTCGCCGAGAACTCCCAGATGGTATTATACCTCACGTCAGATGGCAGTTCTCCGGTGACACTGGTATAGAGTAGTCTGTTGACCCGAGATCGTCATAGAGTCTTGTGTGATTCCCACTGTGCTTTGATTTCCATCATACCACGTCCAAGAGGGCGTGCAAAATGGTGGCTTTTCGGTACAGTCCCGAATCACATGGAGGCAATGAGCGATAAGAGGGGATTCGTCTCTCCCGGTATAGGGAGTTGATGTTGTGCTGTATTCGATTGGCTATAACCGGAAATCCCTGGCCAGGGTTGCTGAGATTTACTGGTAAGTGTTATCAGTAGTTTCTCAAACTGTTATAGACCTCATATCGACACGACTTATCAAGCTAATGGGGTCTGACGTTTACCACCCCTAGTCGAGATATGCGACATATCAGACGACGAGACCGGACTGTATGGGAGTGTTACTGATTGGATTCGCAGGAGAATGTACAGGCTTGCTTGTTGATCTTCTGATCACTCAATACCCGGGTGGCCGTTACGTTTAGCAGACCGCTTGCGGCTTGTGGGTGTTTGATATGATCATCACCTACTGCCGGCGTATTGCTGAGTCTTTAGAGTCCTACACAGGGGTTTCCTGGCTCATGCGAAACGGAGTAGGAGCACATATGTGATATGTGCGGGACCGAGATTAATACGATATGAGATACCAGTATTCTATTCTCGCGATTCATGACATTGATCGGTTGTATGCGATATAGCCGGGTTATCGGATCAAGTGTTGATTCGATAAGTTGTTACATATGATATTAGTCGGTTATAGCCGGATTATTAAATCAAGAGTTGATTTAATAATTTAATGTATGATAATATATATTTGATATATTACATTACATTAACTAGTATTAGCTCACTTAAGATTTATTTTCTCACTTGATTGTGCATAAGTGTATATGTGATATATATTTGTGTACATATGATTGTGTCATGCTAGATGATATATCAAAGATGGGTGTATGAGACTTATACCAAGACTAGGGAAAAGATTAGGGTTTTGTTTATATCTTAAGAATAACAAAAGAGAAAGACTTTGTCAATGTTCTCAAGCTTTCATGAAACTTGTGGAAACATTGACAAAGTCAACTCTTTTGTTATTCTTTAGGATATTTAGTTAACCCAACCCTTAACCATATACCTTGGTCAATTCTCAACATGAGTTAAGCATGATAGCTTAACTCACCCATGGTTACATTATTGAGAAAAAAAATTCATATGATGATATTATTCTTTCTTCTTCTTCTTCATCAAGCTCCTTGAAAAAGCTTTCAAGCTCTAATGGTGCTATGAGAAAAAGTGTGAGAAAATCAATTCTAAAGTGAGCCCACCTCCTACTTCTTCATCCTCTACCACTTGCCATGTAGTAGAGTGTGTTCTCTTCATAAAGTTTATGACCTAGTGAAGGAATAGCTTGAGTTAGTGTCTCCCCGACGTAGATCATCTTCGGCTTCGAAGTCATCGAAGCAAGCACGTTCGTTCTTCTAGTGGAGCCTCTCGAGAGTCTGGAACACGATGATCGCAGCGAAGGGACCTCAACACGGAGCTTTAGAAGTGAAGGACCGGATCTACAAAGGTTGTAATCCCTCTCACTTAGTGTTAAAGTGTTTAACATACTTGTTTTCGCATAAACTCTAGTTTAAAGATCCGGCTTTGGGTTGTTCGGCAGGGCTAAAATTTTATTCGGGCATGGTTGATGCCTTATGAACCCTCACATGAGTGCCTAGGAACCCTTCAAACCCAAGCCTCAATGATGGCACCGCTAAACTGCTATGAACCCTAAGGTTCAAAGCGGTTCCATGGTCATCATGTCGAGTTAGGGTTTCATTCTTCTAGAGGGTCCACAGAATTACCTGCATGTTCCTCCGAACACTTTAAACTTGGGGAAATGGGTTTCTGACACTCGTTCAAACCTTTTAGCTTCGCATGTACTACTTGTGAATATCCTTCGCCCGCACGCTAAATGTTGGTGTATATGCCCTAGAGGCCATTACTGTATCATACTAGTATGTATATTACTTGATGGAAGCTTGGGATATTCACAGTTGTACAGACAATCTTGCTCAATATAGTAGTATGCTACTTGGTTTGCCTCTGCTTTAATGTGTACATGTGTGTTTGTTTATTATATCACCTATACGCATTAGTAGAGCCCTTAGGATCTTTGCTTGATTACCGGCGTTGTGATGGCGATCACACTCGTGGGGGCTGGGTAATCTACAAGCACATCCTTATACACGTCCCTAGTCGTGGGAGTACCGAAATAGGGCATCGATACTCCGGAGTAGGCTAGCATATGCGCTTCTCATCCCAGCACGGGAGACGGTCTGTCCCACAGCCGTCGGTACGTCGTACTTGAGATAGTATGCGGGTGCTCGTTAGGTTACGAGTACACTGGACAGGACTCGTCGGGAACTGATGGTTGGTATTATACCTATCGTCAGTTATCAGTTCCCAGGTGACATGAGTACAGCATAGTCCGCTGACTTGATACTGTCACTTCGCCTCGAGTGTGTTCCCACTGTTCTTTGATTACTACCCTACCACGGCTCTACTGAGTCGTGCAAACAGGTAGTAGTTGGGAGCAGTCCCGGAGCACTTGGAGGCAGTGACGGTTAGACAGGATTCGTCTCTCCCGGTATTGGGGGTTGACATCGCGCTGTGTCTAGGAGAGCCATTACACGAGTAGTCCCTGGTCAGGGCAAGCGAGATATACTGGTAGGTTCCAGTGTTATCTCAGGGTGTTCTGGGCTTCACTCCGACACGACTTGTACCGCTATTAGGGGTCTGACGCTTGCCGCCCCCCTAGGCCCGACATGCGATGTATCAGACGAACAGACCGGACTGTACGGAGATTGTCACATGCAGACTCAGTAGGAGTTCGGATGGGTTTACCTCATCGGCCTTCTTATCGACATCCACCTGGGGACCGTTACGTACAGCTAGTGCCGCTTGCGATCTGTGGTTAAACCCACTGCCAGCGTAGTGTCGAGTCTTTAGAGTCCCACACAGAGAGTTTCCCTGCACTGAGCGAAACGTGTAGAGGCCGTATGGTTTTACGGCAGGGCGGCGATCACTTACGTACACTTGTGTGCGTATGATGTTCGGGCAGGCAGTACTAGTGGGCTTTGGTTTAAGCCAGATCCTAGTATTGCACGGATGGATCTGTTTTGTCTTCTGCGCATATGCATTCTACGGAATACGGATGCAGGTGTGTATGCACAGTTTTCTGGAGCGATGGAGGAGGAGGTGCCTCATTAGGGTTTTGGCAGTTGGTTCGGCCAAAACCACTATGTGGCAGGCTCATTAGGGTTTTGACAGTTGATTCGGTCAAAACCATTTTGAGGCGGACTCATTAGGGTTTCGACAGTTCGTTTGGTCAAAACCATAAATGAGCCGGGGACATTATTTACTAATCCTTTCATTGATAATTTTGTTATGGCTAATTACATTGACCATTTGACCATCTTGACTTTGTTGACCTTTTGACCAAAGTTGACTTGGACCTTCTTAGAAGATCTAAAGTATTCTTTGGTTTTCTTTTTAAGTTATGATAATGGTCATGTCATTTGTAGCCATCACCTTTATCTTGATTGGATTTGTAATGATAATGTTTTGTGCATTATTGCAACCATGGTTAGCTTTTCTCTTGGTTAAGCTTTTCATTTGCTCATTCTCATTCTCTCTCTTGAAATGAGAAGCTCCATGGTTGCTAGAAAATCTCCTTCTTCTTCCTCCTCTTGATTTCTCCTTTGATCTCATGTGTTGAGAGAAAAAGGATTCTACTTGACAAACACATCCATACATCCTCTCTACACAACCTAGGGCTTCTAGATTAGCAATCTCCTTGCCCTAGTTACCTCGGCTCGAGGTGGAGCTCGGTGTACATCTCTCGGGTGGATCGTCTTCGACTCAAGGAGGCCGCGGAGGTGACCGAAGTCCGGATCAACCATTGAGCAAGCAATGAGAAGAACAACAAGAAGAGAAGAACATCAAAGAAGAACAACAACAAGAAGTGAAGGAGTTCAAGTTGAGGTATAACCACTTTGCCGAGTAGTTAATTCTTCTTTGCAAGTTTGCTAGTTTAGTTTAGCAAAGATCCGGCTTTTACGGTCCATGTTACAAAGTTAAGAAAAATTTTGATTTACCGTTTCCGCAACCCCGAAAGTACCGGGAGAGGTAACGTGGACCTAACAGTGGTATCAGAGCCTAACTAAACATAAACTAGCTTGGTAGTAAAGTGTATCGAAGTTCGAAACGGAAAAATCGAAAAAAAAACCAAGTTGTAAAAATCTGAGTTTCTGTTAAAACTTTTTCTGGTCAAAACAAAATTTGTTATATCCCAAAAATCATCTCAGGGTTTTTATAAGAAAACCACCAAAAACGATGCAGCGACTCAACCAAAGCGCCGCGCTTCCGCGGCACGAGCAAGCTCCTGCCGCGGAACCGCGGCCAACTTGGTGAGTTACTGCATCGATTTTGGTGCAGTGTGTTTCTGACATGGTTTTAGGATTTTTCAGATATATTATATGTGCCCAGATTTTCCAGAATAGAAATTTGTTTTTGGGGGCCTATAATTCCGTATTTTTCCGAACTTCAATATACTTTGACTATAAAGGTTATATCTGTGATGTTCTTATGTATTGAACGTCGGCTAATCGCTATATGTCGATTAGTTGGGGTTATACATATATGTGATCTGTGATTGTTCTTGATGGTTTGTGTATATGAATGTGTTGGACTGTCGCGGGTGAATAGCCGGGGTGGATGTGAGATGAGCTTTTGTTTTTCTTTCATTCATTGTAAATGTAAATTGATGTAATATTATTATTTGTTTGGCTGCACAACCGGGTCGGGGTTGTAGCCGTCATTGTATAATTCTTTTTACTGTTTTTGCTCCTAGGATAGACCCATGGAGGGGGTGCACAAACTGCCGAGAACTTGGCGGGTAGTTTGCCGCACCCGTAGGGGTCTTGGGTGGGGTATTTGGCTATTCACCGCGACCGTGTTATCCGCTTTTTCGTTCCAGGCTCGAAAGGATTGCGGATTGCTAGTATATCCAATGTATTCATCTGTGATCTGTAATGTCTATCATTGCTTTACTATTTAGGCGTTGCTTATGTTTTACAGCCGCGCTAGCCCAGCCCCCGCTCTGTCGTTAGTTAAGTAACCTAACGAGTGATGACGGGACCCCGTGGCGAATGCGAATAGCATAAGCGTACGTCATATTTTGGTTGTTTTCTGCAATGGTAGGATTAAATGATGGGACGCATTAAAAGAACTAATGCAAGAATATCACGCATTAAAAGAACTAATGCAAGAAAATAAACCTAAAAGACGTTGTTGGAACAATTTTTCAAAAAGCCGTTATTACAAGGACGTTCATTTTTGTTTTGCATCGCGGTATTCGGTTGTGAATGCCCAGCACCTCAGTCGACGAGGCAAGGGCCGAGATCCCTTCACCGGGAGTGACCCCTTGGACAAAAGTTTGCGTCAGGGTAATAACTTCACTATAGTCGATTATTCTTGCTTTGCATCGAGGTATTCAGTTTGGAATATCCTGCACCTCATTCGACGAGGAAAGAGCCGAGATCCCTTCGCAGGGAGTGACCTCTTTAGCAAAAGTTTTCGCCACTATATTTTCAAAAAGATTATCAGGTTCCTTCAACGATATCAAGTTCATTACGTTAACGGGTTTTTCGCCAAAAACCCAGCCGTAGCCCTCCGTCGTTTCGGATAATTAATACTTAGTATTCGTGCTGCGTTTGTTGATTATTCGTCAAGACACAGTGAACGGTAGCTGAGTAATAATTCTCTGTTGCACTGATAGATGCGATTGGTTAGGACGGTCGCATGATTTTGTTGATTATTCGTCAAGGGTCATGCGGGCGGGTCTAATGCAATCCTGGATGACGACGGGTTGAACTTGACTAGGACCTTTTGATTTGTTGATTATTCGTCAAGGTCACTTGGGTCCTAGGGGCAAAAACCACATCGGGAGTTTCAAAAGAACTGAAACTTGCAGATTTAGCATACCTTCTGGAGTGTGGTGACTAGAGTGGATTCCATCTAGGTTATCACACAATGACAGTTGGATCCCGATCCCACTGATGAGTTGGTTTACTCTCGGGAGATTATTTCACTTAACGTTCAATGCTATAAACCTAGTAGGTGTCAAGAAAGGTATTAGCGGGGTTAAGCCCCCAGGGAAAAGAGGTTCTTTAATTAAGGAACTTCGCGAAAGTGTTGGAAAACCTCCCTCGAAGTACCGACACTAGCCTGGCTGAAAGGTTAAGCAAGTATTATGATGTGAATTAAAACCCGGCTAGTTCTTCTTTTAAAAGGTTTTAAGAAGGATTTGAGGAAACAGTGGGAGACATCCTGGTTAGATAAATTAATAAACCAATCTAATCTTGCACGAGCATACGCTGAGTGTTTCTTTTCTCTCTCTCCAGGCAGCAACCTTTTCACGCCCTAATCAAGATAATAAAATGTATCGCTTGACCGATCCGAATTCTTATTCGGGACTGGGGAAAGTTGGTTCAGCTCTAACTTGTGACAACAGTCATGAGTATGAGAATGGGAAAGGGGATTGTATGGATTTCCAGGTTACCCAGTCGAAGAAGAAGCATGGTTTTGCATCTACTTCAGGTGTTCTTGTAATTGAGAACTGTTTTACGGTCAGCCCTACCTCCTGGGTACTTGATACCGGATCAGGATCTCATATCTGTAATTTATTGCAAGGACTGAGAAAAAGTAGGAAAGTTGCACCGGGTGATATGTCGCTCAGAGTAGCGAACGGAGCACAAGTTAATGCGGCAGCCGTCGGTGAATATCACCTAGTATTGCCAAATGGCAAGACTATGATTTTGAACGATTGCTACTATGTACCCTCCTTGGTTTGCAACATCATATCAGTTTCTTTACTCGATAAAGATAGATATAAGTTTGTTCTTGAAAAGAATATCATGAACATTTACCTTGATAAGGTACTGGTTGCAGAGGGTACACTGTTTAATGGTATCTACGTTCTAAATCAGAATACAGTTCTCAATATACAAAACACACGCAAGAGGAAGAATTCAGATACGAATGAATCCTACTTGTGGCATTGTAGACTTGGTCATGTCGGAGAGAAAAGACTGAGTAAGTTGCATAAAGATGGACTCTTGGATGCGTTCGAGTTTTCATCTTATGAAACTTGTCAGTCTTGTCTCAAAGGGAAGATGACCAAATCTCCGTTCACCGGACATGGAGAAAGAGCAGCAGAGCTCTTGGGACTCATACATAGTGATGTATGTGGTCCGATGTCTATACATGCAAGGGGTGGGTTCTCGTACTTCATCACATTCACTGACGATCTCTCTAGGTTCGGATATGTGTATCTGATGAAACACAAATCTGAAGCTTTTGAGAAATTCAAGGAATTCAGAAAGGAAGTAGAGAACCAGACAGGCAAAAGTATCAAGATCCTCCGGTCTGACAGGGGAGGGGAGTACTTAAGCACGGAATTCCTAGATTACTTAAAAGAGAATGGTATTCTCTCTCAGCTTACTCCTCCTTATACACCACAACACAACGGTGTATCGGAGCGGAGGAATCGTACCCTATTGGATATGGTTCGCTCCATGATGAGTAGTGCTGAGTTACCTCTTTCATTCTGGGGACATGCGCTTCAGACAGCGGCATACCTTTTGAATCAAGTTCCGTCCAAATCTGTGCCTAAAACTCCGTATGAAATATGGAGCAGTAAGAAACCATGTCTGAAGTTTATTAAGATATGGGGTTGTCCGGCCTATGTGAAAACACAGAAACCGGACAAGTTAAAGGCACGGTCAGTTCTCTGTAAATTTGTGGGATATCCTAAAGACTCACTAGGATATCTGTTCTAACACACTGAGGAACAGAAGGTGTTTGTATCTCGCCACGCCACCTTCTTAGAAAGGGAGTTTCTTGCAAAAGAAACTAGTGGGAGTTCGGTAGAACTGGAAGAATTTCAGCGACCACAAAATGTAACTGAAAATTTGGAGGAACCGCTAGATTCTATAACCCCAAACGAACCTCAGCCACTCCGCAGATCTGGTAGGATTTCTCATCCGCCCGAGAGATACTACGGTTTTCTCATTGACGGGGATCGAGAGGATTGCATCTTGGAAGAAGATGACCCTACCAGTTTCAGGCAGGCCATTATCAGTAGGGACTCTGATAAATGGCAGGAAGCAATGCAATCCGAAATGGAGTCCATGTACGCC
Organism: Agapanthus africanus; assembly: GCA_030015575.1. NCBI lineage: Eukaryota > Viridiplantae > Streptophyta > Magnoliopsida > Asparagales > Amaryllidaceae > Agapanthus > Agapanthus africanus. Next base: position 245,445,026 of record CM057343.1, on the reverse strand, counting down.
AATAAAGTGTGGACCTTGGATATTGCTCCACCTGGGGTAAAACCCGTTGGATGCAAATGGATCTACAAAAGGAAACTTGGTGTAGATGGGCAGGTGGAAACCTATAAAGCTAGACTCGTTGCAAAAGGTTTTCGTCAAAGACCTGGTTTGGACTATGACGAGACTTTTTCTCTGGTGGCTATGCTCAAATCCATTCGGATCCTACTTGCCATTGCTGCCTTCCATGACTATGAAATCTGGCAGATGGATGTTAAGACGGCTTTCCTAAACGGTTGTTTGGAAGAGTGCGTTTACATGGATCAACCAGAAGGTTTCATAGACAGTGGGAGCAGCGGAAAGGTGTGCAAGTTGCTTAAATCCATTTATGGATTAAAGCAAGCATCGCGGAGCTGGAACATCTGTTTTGATGAGGCAATCAAGGAATTTGATTTCATCAAGAACGAAGATGAACCCTGTGTATATAAGAAGATTGTAGGACGAACTGTCGTATTCCTAGTCTTGTACGTGGACGACATTCTTTTGATAGGAAATGATATTCCTATGCTACAATCGGTCAAGCTATTTTTGTCACAAAGGTTCTCCATGAAGGACCTGGGAGATGCCTCATACATTCTGGGGATCAAGATCTATAGAGATAGATCCAAGAGACTATTGGGACTTTCGCAGTCCAGGTACATAGAGACCGTACTAAAGAGATTTAGTATGGAGGGTTCCAAGCGCGGTAACATACCCGCATTGCACGGAATTACCCTCTCCAAGAAGATGTCTCCTAAGACTGACGAGGAGAGGGTTCGCATGAGCACTATACCCTACGCTTCGGCGGTAGGATCTATAATGTATGCGATGCTATGTACAAGACCAGATGTAGCTTACGCGTTGAGCGCGGTAAGCCGGTATCAGTCAGACCCAGGGGAGGACCACTGGACAGCAGTGAAGAACATTCTCAAGTACCTGAGAAGGACTAAGGAGATGTTCCTGGTTTACGGTAATGGAGACCTCAGGGTCGAGTCCTTTACCGATTCAAGCTTCCAGAGTGACAAAGATGACAGCAAGTCTGTATCGGGTTTTGTGTTTACCCTCAACGGAGGGGCGGTATGTTGGAGGAGTTCCAAGCAGGATACCGTCGCAGACTCGACGATGGAGGCTGAATACATTGCTGCAAGCGATGCCGCAAAAGAGGCGGTCTGGATAAAGAAGTTCATTAATGAACTTCAGGTGGTTCCGTCCATTGTTGACCCAATACCTCTGTATTGCGATAACAATGGGGCTATAGCTTTAGCGAAGGAACCAAGGTCCCATCAGAAGTCCAGGCACATCTTAAGGCGGTATCACCTGATCAGGGAGATCATTGATCGACAGGAAATCGAGGTGCGGAGAGTGGACACAAAGAACAACACTGCGGACCCATTCACAAAGGCTTTACCCCAGACTCAGTTCGAACGGCTGATCGAGATGATAGGTCTTCGATACGCCAGTACATGGCCTTAGTGCAAGTGGGAGATTGTTGGTGTATATGCCCTAGAGGCCATTACTGTATCATACTAGTATGTATATTACTTGATGGAAGCTTGGGATATTCACAGTTGTACAGACAATCTTGCTCAATATAGTAGTATGCTACTTGGTTTGCCTCTGCTTTAATGTGTACATGTGTGTTTGTTTATTATATCACCTATACGCATTAGTAGAGCCCTTAGGATCTTTGCTTGATTACCGGCGTTGTGATGGCGATCACACTCGTGGGGGCTGGGTAATCTATAAGCACATCCTTATACACGTCCCTAGTCGTGGGAGTACCGAGATAGGGCATCGATACTCCGGAGTAGGCTAGCGTATGCGCTTCTCATCCCAGCACGGGAGACGGTCTGTCCCACAGCCGTCGGTACGTCGTACTTGAGATAGTATGCGGGTGCTCGTTAGGTTACGAGTACACTGGACAGGACTCGTCGGGAACTGATGGTTGGTATTATACCTATCGTCAGTTATCAGTTCCCAGGTGACATGAGTACAACATAGTCCGCTGACTTGATACTGTCACTTCGCCTCGAGTGTGTTCCCACTGTTCTTTGATTACTACCCTACCACGGCTCTACTGAGTCGTGCAAACAGGTAGTAGTTGGGAGCAGTCCCGGAGCACTTGGAGGCAGTGACGGTTAGACAGGATTCGTCTCTCCCGGTATTGGGGGTTGACATCGCGCTGTTCTAGGAGAGCCATTACACGAGTAGTCCCTGGCCAGGGCAAGCGAGATATACTGGTAGGTTCCAGTGTTATCTCAGGGTGTTCTGGGCTTCACTCCGACACGACTTGTACCGCTATTAGGGGTCTGACGCTTGCCGCCCCCCTAGGCCCGACATGCGATGTATCAGACGAACAGACCGGACTGTACGGAGATTGTCACATGCAGACTCAGTAGGAGTTCGGATGGGTTTACCTCATCGGCCTTCTTATCGACATCCACCTGGGGACCGTTACGTACAGCTAGTGCCGCTTGCGGTCTGTGGTTAAACCCACTGCCAGCGTAGTGTCGAGTCTTTAGAGTCCCACACAGAGAGTTTCCCTGCACTGAGCGAAACGTGTAGAGGCCGTATGGTTTTACGGCAGGGCTGCGATCACTTACGTACACTTGTGTGCGTATGATGTTCGGGCAGGCAGTACTAGTGGGCTTTGGTTTAAGCCAGATCCTAGTATTGCACGGATGGATCTATTTTGTCTTCTGCGCATCCGCATTCTACGGAATACGGATGCAGGTGTGTATGCACAGTTTTCTGGAGCGATGGAGGAGGAGGTGCCTCATTAGGGTTTTGGCAGTTGGTTCGGCCAAAACCACTATGTGGCAGGCTCATTAGGGTTTTGACAGTTGATTCGGTCAAAACCATTTTGAGGCGGACTCATTAGGGTTTCGACAGTTCGTTTGGTCAAAACCATAAATGAGTCGGGGACATTATTTACTAATCCTTTCATTGATAATTTTGTTATGGCTAATTACATTGACCATTTGACCATCTTGACTTTGTTGACCTTTTGACCAAAGTTGACTTGGACCTTCTTAGAAGATCTAAAGTATTCTTTGGTTTTCTTTTTAAGTTATGATAATGGTCATGTCATTTGTAGCCATCACCTTTATCTTGATTGGATTTGTAATGATAATGTTTTGTGCATTATTGCAACCATGGTTAGCTTTTCTCTTGGTTAAGCTTTTCATTTGCTCATTCTCATTCTCTCTCTTGAAATGAGAAGCTCCATGGTTGCTAGAAAATCTCCTTCTTCTTCCTCCTCTTGATTTCTCCTTTGATCTCATGTGTTGAGAGAAAAAGGATTCTACTTGACAAACACATCCATACATCCTCTCTACACAACCTAGGGCTTCTAGATTAGCAATCTCCTTGCCCTAGTTACCTCGGCTCGAGGTGGAGCTCGGTGTACATCTCTCGGGTGGATCGTCTTCGACTCAAGGAGGCCGCGGAGGTGACCGAAGTCCGGATCAACCATTGAGCAAGCAATGAGAAGAACAACAAGAAGAGAAGAACATCAAAGAAGAACAACAACAAGAAGTGAAAGAGTTCAAGTTGAGGTATAACCACTTTGCCGAGTAGTTAATTCTTCTTTGCAAGTTTGCTAGTTTAGTTTAGCAAAGATCCGGCTTTTACGGTCCATGTTACAAAGTTAAGGAAAATTTTGATTTACCGTTTCCGCAACCCCGAAAGTACCGGGAGAGGTAACGTGGACCTAACACTAAACAATGCCTCAATCTTCCAGGAAAGGCGATACATCGGCGATCGTCTCTGGATCGGTCTGCTCTAGGTCTGAGTAAGACTCTCCACACTCGAAATCTTCAACTCAAATGGGCCTGCGTCGGCGCATCAATATGACGAATCACCTTCGTCTCTCCAATCGGGGTAGACTAGCTATCATCTGTCGCATTTCTGCCTGGAAGCTCCGGCAGTCATAGCTCGTAAGCTCTGGAAGCGACATCCCATCATCTCAGCAACAGCTGGGTCACCTGTCTGCACGATAGGCAATATCAAAATCTCTGAGGTATGTTGTACATCAACAGTCCTCTCACAACTGGCAGCTCTAACAATAGCCCGATCGTTCGGTATAAAACCAAGTACTCGCCTCCACAAGAGGTCGCAAAAAAATACCAACTCGAGACGTTCCTATGTCACCAGAAAACACAATGGTCAGCCCTCGTACCAAACGAGCTTACCCTGACCGCAACACTAGCAGCAGCTCAAACTGTGCTCAAACTATGGTGACAGGAACCTCAATCGAGTATCGAAGAGAGCAGATCAACGGCAAGAAAGAAAACGACAGATCCAGAATGGATACATGATCATAAGAAGGAACAACATCAATGAAAGTATGATCATGGAACTAATAGAATCGAGGATCTCCAATGGATGTATAATCATAGGTATAAAGAGAATCATAAGTCTCAAAATATGTACATCCTAAGGTTTCTTAAGTGGAGTATCGTATCGTAAATATGCCGCGGAACATACGTACGGTACGTCACTCTACTCAAGCTACCTACTCCATCAATCAGGGTCAGCGTATGAAACGAAAGTTCGGGTCGAATAACCCCCCTGTTCAAGTCTAAGTTTCGTAAGGTCAAGCCTAGGTTCCGAAATACATACCCACCCTAGATTCCGTATAGTCAAACATAGACTCGAACAAAGGTTAAACCTAGCGCTCTGATACCAACTTTGTCACGACCCGAAATATTAGCCTGTGACCAGCACTTGAATCACGCAACGTCTAAAGGCGAAACGGAATTCAAGTAAGCTGAAACCCAAAAATCTAAACCTTTTAAAGAAAATAAAAGAGGTGAAGTTTTGAAATAAAGGTATAATGAAATCAAGTTTTCATAAATGCATGGAAAAGGGACATAAATAATGCAAGTGAAATTTACTAGTTTGAAAACATGTTTCGTCTTTTAAAAATTTGGGCAGCACCTCCTTTGTATTTTTGATCCAAAATCACAAATACATAATAATGATAATGGCATCCCCAAGCGGAAGCTAGCTCTTCGCCAAACGGCAGATCACAACCACGCAAGACGATATAAATAAGTATACGACGCCCAACGGCGATGTTCACCATAAAACATAAAGAATAAAGAGAGATATCAACCCAATATGCGAACATAAAACCCATTGCTCAAGTCTCGAACTAACAGTCTTGCTAAGTCTCATTACTTATACAAATACTAGTTTTGATTTGATGGACTTAACTAGATACAATATGAAATATAGATACAAGAGTGGGTACGATACAAATGTCCCACCTACCAATGCAAAACACCCGAATGCAACTGTGTGCCAGCGAAGCCGCTACTGATCCATACGGTCTACCTGCAAGAACTGTGGCACAACGAGGGTGAGTTGCCAACTCGTGAGTAGAAAGACATCTACAAGTAGAAATCGAATAAACAACGACTCCTAGGTCAACTATATCATAAAGATAATACTATGATATCTAGGGTGACCGGGTCTGTATGTAAGTCCATGCTACCTCTCCCGGTACTTTCGGGAATGCGGAATTTGGTAGAAAACGATTTTCTTAAAGATGGTAACATGGACCTAAAACCCGGATCTTGGTTAAACATCTATCTAACAACCTAACTATGAGTTTTAGCTACTCGGTTAGGGGGTTATACCTTGCTTGTCTTGAACTCCTTCGTCTTCAAAGCTCCGATGGTGGTCCGATGGCTTCTTCTCGTCGTCTCCGTACGCCGAAGATAGATCCACCTGAAAGCTCCAACCTTTAGCTCCTTCTTCGTTCTTTGAAGAAACTAGTTCACTTGGTTTGCTAAACCTAGTGAACTAGAATGAGTAGAGAAGAAATAGAATGGGATTTTATCTATGGTTCTTGATTCTCAACTCATGAGACAAGAGAACCATAGATCAAGAGAGGGAGCAAGAGGTTGAGGGTGAGAGCAAGAGGAGAGCTCAAGAACAAGAGAGAGAATGAGCAAGAAAGAATGAGCAACTCTTTTGTCTCTCACCCTCTCATAATCCAAAGCAATGATAACTCATCATATTAACAAAAGTCTTATGTGATGGTTAGAAGCAACCACAACCATATCATTTCATGCACTCATTTTACACAAATGAGCAAGTAAACAAAAGTCTTTGCCATGAAATGATGGCTATGGTTATCATGATGGTCAACTAGTCAAGCCTAGTCAACCGGTCAACAAGTCAACAAAAGTCAACAAGTCAACAAAGTCAACAAGTCAACAAAAGTCAACAAGTCAACAACCATATCACCATAATACTTAATTAATATGATAGTTAATCACATATCATATTCTCATTAGGGTTGAGCATAAAGTCAAATAGTCAACGGTCAACTGTCAACAACCCTAATGAGAATCCGCTGCCTCTGCCTCCCTGTCAACTGTGCATACACACCCGCATCCGCGTTCCGAGGAACACGAATGCAAACTGGATAAATCCAATCCCATAAGGTACACTAGGATCTGGCTTAAACCAAAGCCCGCTAGTGTAAACTGTCCGGACACTGTACGTGCACAAGTGCACGGATGTGACCGAACCCTGTCGCAAAACCATGCGACCTGTCGCAATACCATGCGACCTCTACTCTTTTGCCTAAAGGCGAAAAGTTTTCTGTGTGGGACTCTAAAGACTCGACACTACGCTGGCAGTGGGTTTAACCACAGACCGCAAGCGGCACTAGCTGTGCGTAACGGTCCCCAGGTAATGCCGACAAGAAGACGGACGAGGCGAAACCCATCTGAACTCCTACTGAGCCTGAGTGTGACATTCTCCGTACAGTCCGGTCTATTCGTCTGATACATCGCATGGCGGGCCTAGGGGGCGGTAAACGTCAGTCCCCCAATAGCGGTACAAGTCGTGCCGGAGTGAAGCCCAATACACCCTGAGATAACACTGGAAACCTACCAGTATATCTCGTTTGCCCGGGCCAGGGACTACTCGTGTAATGGCTCTCCTAGACACAGCGCGATGTCAACCCCCAATACCGGGAGAGACGAATCCTGTCTAACCGTCACTGCCTCCAAGTGCTTCGGGACTGCACCCAACCACCACCTGTTTGCACGACTCCTTTGAGCCGTGGTAGGGTAGTGATCAAAGTACAGTGGGAACACACTCGAGGCGGAGTGACAGTGTCAAGTCAGCGGACTAAGCTGTACTCATGTCACCTGGGAACTGATAACTGACGATAGGTATAATACCAACTAGTCATTTCCCGACGAGTCCTGTCCAGTGTACCCGTAACCTAACGAGCACCCGCATACTATCTCAAGTACGACGTACTGACGGCTGTGGGACAGACCGTCTCCCACACTGGGATGAGAAGCGCATGCGCTGGTCTACTCCGGAGTATCGATGCCCTGTCTCGATAGTCCTGCGACCAGGGACCTGAATAAGGATGTGTTTATAGATTACCCAGCCCCCACTAGTGTGACTGCCATCACAACGCTGGTAATCAAGCAAAGATCCTAAGGGCTCCACTAATGCGTATAAGTGATATACTGAAATAAACACAAGTACACATTGAAGTAGAAACAAACCAAGTAGCATACTACTATTTTGAGCAAGATTGTATATACAAGGTGAATATCCCAAGCATCCATTAAGTAATATACAAACTAGTATGATACAGTAATGGCCTCTAGGGCATATACACTAACAATCTCCCACTTGCACTAAGGCCATGTACTGGCGTATCGAAGACCTATCATCTCGATCAGCCGCTCGAATTGAGTCTGGGGCAAGGCCTTGGTGAATGGATCTGCAGTGTTGTCTTCTGAAGCGACTCTCCGAACCTCGATCTCCTGGCGATCCACGATCTCCCTGATCAGGTGATACCGCCTCAAGATGTGCCTGGATTTCTGATGGGACCTGGGTTCCTTCGCTAAAGCTATAGCCCCGTTGTTGTCGCAATACAGAGGTATTGGATCAACAATGGACGGAACCACCTGAAGTTCTTTCAAGAACTTCCTCATCCAGACAGCTTCTTTTGCGGCATCAGATGCAGCGATGTATTCCGCTTCCATCGTCGAGTCTGCAACGGTTTCTTATTTGGAACTCTTCCAACACACCGCCCCTCCATTGAGGGTAAAGACAAAACCCGACATGGACTTGGAATCATCCTTGTCAGTCTGGAAGCTGGAGTCAGCAAAGGCCTCGATCTGGAGGTCTTTTCCGCCATACACCAAGAACATCTCCTTAGTCCTTCTTAGGTACTTGAGAATGTTCTTTACCGCTATCCAGTGTTTCTCCCCAGGGTTTGACTGATACCGGCTTACCACACTCAGTGCATAAGCTACATCCGGTCTGGTACACAACATCGCATACATTATAGAGCCTACCGAGAAGCGTAGGGTATAATAGACATGCGATCCCTCTCCAAATCAGTCTTGGGAGACATCTCTTTAGAGAGGGTGATCCCGTGACAAGCCGGTAGGTTACCACGCTTGGAATCTTCCATACTGAATCTCTTCAGTATGGTGTCGATGTACCTGGACTGTGAAAGTCCTAATATCCTCTTGGATCTGTCACGGTAGATCCGGATACCCAGAATGTATGAGGCATCACCCAGGTCTTTCATGGAGAACCTGTGTGACAAGAACCCTTTGACAGATTGTAGCATAGGAATGTCATTTCCTATTAAGAGAATGTCATCCACGTATAAAACGAGGAATACTACAGTTCTCGCTACAAATCTACTATAGATGCATGGTTCATCTGGATTTTTGATAAAGCCAAATTCCTTGACCGTCTCATCAAAGCAGATGTTCCAACTCCGCGACGCCTACTTTAGTCCATAGATGGACTTAAGCAACTTGCACACCTTTCCGCTGCTCCCACTCTGAATGAAACCCTCCGGCTGGTCCATATAGACACACTCCTCTAAATTTCCATTTAGAAAAGCTGTATTTACGTCCATTTGCCAGATCTCATAATCGTGGAAGGCAGCAATGGCAAGAAGGATCCGAATGGATTTCAGCATGGCTACTGGAGAAAAGGTTTCGTCGTAGTCCAAGCCAGGTCTTTGACGAAAACCCTTTGCTACCAGCCTAGCTTTATAGGTCTCAACCTGTCCATCTACACCAATCTTCCTTTTGAAGATCCACTTGCATCCTACGGGTTTTACCCCGTCTGGAGCAATGTCCAACGTCCATACCTTGTTGGTGTACATGGACTCCATTTCGGTCCGCATTGCATCCAGCCATTTCACTGAGTCAACGCTCTGAACGGCCTGCTGGAAGCTAGTAGGCTCATCATAATCTATGATGCAATCCTCTCTATCCCCGTCTATGAGAAAACCGCAGAATCTCTCGGGCGGATGAGACTGCCTACTACTCCTGCGGAGCGGCGTAGGAATGTCCTGTTCTGTTGAACCCTCTGGTTCCACTAACCTTTCAGTAATAGTCTGTGGTTCTGGAATTTCTTCCAGTTCCACTGCGCTCCCACTATTTTCCTTTTCCAAGAACTGGTGTTCTAGGAAGTGGGCATTACGAGAAACAAGGACTTTTTGTTCCTCTGCATAGTAGAAAAGATACCCCCTGGTGTTCTTTGGGTATCCCACAAACTTGCACAGTACTGAGCGTGCCTCGAGTTTGTCCGCATGCTGCTTTTTGACAAAAGCTGGACATCCCCAGATCTTCAGATATTGAAGATAGGGTTTCTTCCCACTCCACATTTCATATGGGGTGGTAGGCACAGTCTTAGTCGGAACTCGGTTCAAAAGGTATGCAGCTGATTCTAGCGCATACCCCTAGAATGATCGCGGTAACTCAGCGTTACTCATCATGGACCGCACCATATCCAATAGGGTGCAGTTCCGTCTCTCCGATACACCGTTATGTTGCGGGGTGTATGGAGGAGTAAGCTGAGAGAGAATTCCGTTCTCTTTTAAATAGTCCAGGAACTCGGCACTTAAGTATTCTCCACCTCGATCCGATCTTAGAATCTTAATACTTTTGCCGGTCTGTTTCTCTACTTCATTCTTATACTCCTGGAATTTTCCAAAGGCTTCGGACTTATGTTTCATTAAGAAGACATAACCGTACCTTGAGAAGTCATCCGTAAAAGTAATGAAGTAAGAATGTCCGCTTCGGGCATGTGTAGACATTGGACCGCACACGTCACTGTGTACGAGTCCCAAGAGCTCGCTCGCTCTTACTCCTTGTCCAGTAAACGGAGTCTTTGTCATCTTTCCTTTGAGACAAGATTGACAAGTGGCATACGATTGATATTCGAACGTATTCAAATATCCTTCTGTATGTAACTTAGTCAACCTTCTCTCATTGATGTGACCTAATCTACAATGCCATAAGAAAGTCTGATTTATTTCTGGAGACTTTCTTTTGTGTGTATTTTGGACATTAAAAATCTGCGGTTGGTTTAACACGTATATACCATTACTCAGAGTACCTGACCCAATCAATACTTGATTAAGGTGAATGTTTACAACATTACTTACAAACGCAAATTCATAACCTTCTTTAGAAACTAAAGATACAGAAATGATATTACAAGTTGCGTTGGGTACAAAAAAGCAATTACGTAAAACCAAAACATGTCCATCTGACATTCCCAGGTGATAGTCCCCCACGGCTTTAGCATCCATGCTAGCTCCGTTCGCAACTCTGAGGGTCATGTCACCTGCCTTCAAAACCCTACGGTTTCTCAACGCCTGCAAAGAATTACAGATATGAGATCCTGATCCGGTATCCAATACCCAGGAAGTAGAGTTTATTGAAAGACAGTTTTCAATAACATACACACCTGAAGCTGAATCTGCAACCTGCTTCAATTCCTGTGTTCTGGCCTTCCAGGCCCTGCAATCATTCTTCCAGTGTCCTTTCTTATGACAATAGAAGCATTCTTCCTTATCCACAAGCTTCCCCGCTATCTTTGTTGCTTTTCCTTTTCCCTTCGTATCCACTTTACTAACACCGTCCCTTGGTTTGGCGGGGGCCTTCTTCTTCTTTCCCTTGGCTTTCGCCTTGGACCTAGAAGAAGATGATCCTCCTACAAACAAAGTGGATGTATCCCTACTTTTCTGTAGGGTGCCCTCTGCGCTCCTCAGCATGTTGAGGAGCTCTGAAAGTTCAACCTCTTTTTCTTGTAAGTTGAAGTTCAGTATAAACTGGGCGTAAGTGGAAGGAAGGGACTGGAGAACTATATCCGTATATAGCTCACTCTCCAATGTGATCCCTAGGTCAGCGAGCTCCTCAATGAAGCCGATCATCTTTAGCACGTGCTCGGCTACTGATGATCCGACGGCCATTCTTGTCGAAAATAACTTTTTCGACGCTTCGTATCTTGCGATACGTGATTGCTCTCCATACAGTTCTTTTGTATGGAGCAATATGGACTCCATGTCCATATTCTCATGCCTCCTCTGATGTTCGTTGTCCATCGAGGCAAGCAGGAGGCACTTGGCCTTCGCGCTATCAATCTCCCAAGTCTTGCGGATTTCCTTATCCGCGACACTGGAAGTTGGACCAGGGACAGGGGGAGCTTTGGTGGTAAGAAGATACCCCAGCTTGTCATAAGTGATTGCTATCTTGACATTCCTGAGCCAATCTTTGTAGTTTGGCCCTGTCAGTTTGTTTTTATCTAGGAGTAACTTAAGTCCAGTCATGTTGATTGGTCGCTGCAATTAGGAGAGAGAAGATGAAACACTCAGCATGATGCTCTTGCAAGTTTAGAGTGGTTTTTAGTTTGTCTAAACAGGATGGCTCCCACTGTTTCTCGAATCCCTCCTCAAACCATAAAGGAAGAATTAGTCAGGATCAATCCCACCGTACAATACTTGCTTAACCGTTCAGCCAGGCCGGTGTCGGTACTTCGAGGGAGGTTTTCCAACGCTTTCGCGAAGTTCCTTAATTAAAGAACCTCTTTTCCCTGGGGGCGTAGCCCCGCTAACACCTTTCTAGGCACCTACTAGGTTTATAGCATTGATCGTTAAGTGAGAAATTTCCCGAGGAGTAGCATATACTCACAGTAGGATCGGGATCCAAATATCATCGCGTGACGAAACTGAAGGAATCCTACCAGAATCATCACACTCCAAATGGCATGCAAATCTAGCAAGTTTCAGTACTTATGAAACTCCCGATATGAATTTTTGCCCCATGCTCTTATGACCTTGGCGTGAGGTCAAAATGTCATAAGTCACATGTCAAGTTCGTCCCATCATTATCCAGGTTAATTTGAATCCACCCGTACATACCCTTGACGTAGGCCAAAATGGCAGTACGACTGTCTCAAACCAACGCATTCTATCTATGCAACAAATAAATATCCGGCAGCTACCAATCACTATGCCTTGGCGTGAGGTCAAAATACATAGCTTGAATACTACCGAATATTTAACTGAAATGATGGAGGGCTACGGATGGTTTTGGCAAAACCGTGAACGTAGTGAACTTGATTTGGTCGATGGAACGAGATAGCTTTTAAATGGAGTGGCTCAAACTCCGTATTTTAAAAGTTTGTTTTGAAAAGAACCGAGTGGTTTTTCGAAAGTGTTCCAACGACTTTAACTTGGTTTATTATCTTGCATTAGTTCTTTTAATGCGTGATATTCTTGCATTAGTTCTTTTAATGCGTCCCATCATTTAAACCTACCATTGCAGAAAACAACCAAAATATGACGTACGCTTATGCCATTCGCATTCGCCACGGGGCCCCGTCATTACCCGTTAGGTTACTTAACTAACGACAGAGCGGGGGCTGGGCTAGCGCGTCTGTAAAACATAAGCAACGCCTAAATAATATCATATATAGATATACTGCAATGATAAACATTTCAGATCACAGATAAAAACATTGGATATACTAGCAATCTGTAATTTGTACGAGCCTGTAACAAAAACAGATAACACGGTCGCGGTGAATAGCCAAAACCCCACCCAAGACCCCTACGGGTGCGGCAAACTACCCGCCAAGTACCCGAAGCGTAGCAACCTCCCTCATCTCCATGAGTAGGCCACTCGACACTTCGGCATACCCGGTAGTTTGTGTACCCCCTCCATGGGTCTATCCTAGGAGCAAAAACAGTAAAAAGAAATTATACAATGACGGCTACAACCCCTTCCCGGTTGTGCGACCATACAAATAATTATTACATCAATTTACAAATTTAAATGAATTGCAAGAAAAGAAAACTCTCATCTCACAACCCCCGGCTATTCACCCGCGACAATCCAACATATTTATATACACATTCCAGCACATTACAGATCACAGATTTGTATAACCCCCACTAATCGACATATAGCGATTAGTAGACGTTCAATACAAATATCACATTACAGAAAAACCCGTTAGCTCAAGTCTTTTAGAAGTTCGATCAAAAATACGGATTTTCGGGACCCCAAAATAAAATTTTCGTTCTGGAAAATCTGGGTTGAAAATACATATACTAAAAATCCCAAAATACCCCAATTAGCAAACTGCAAAAAATAAAACCCATGACCGAGTCAACTCGGCCGCGGTTCCGCGGCGGGAGCGTGCTCCCGCCGCGTAACCGCGGCGCTTTGATCGAGTCATGGGCCCAAATTTTTGCAGTTTCTTTAAAAAAGCCTGAGTCGATTTTTGGTGTATATTAAAAAAGTTTTCCAGCACTTTTAAAATCGACAGAAAGTTTAAAATTCCGGGGTTCGTTTCGGGACTTTTTCGTTGATCGATCTTCTAGTTACTTGCTAACATGTTAGATAGAGTTTAACTAGGCTCTGATACCACTGTAAGTCCATGCTACCTCTCCCGGTACTTTCGGGAATGCGGAATTTGGTAGAAAACGATTTTCTTAAAGATGGTAACATGGACCTAAAACCCGGATCTTGGTTAAACATCTATCTAACAACCTAACTATGAGTTTTAGCTACTCGGTTAGGGGGTTATACCTTGCTTGTCTTGAACTCCTTCGTCTTCAAAGCTCCGATGGTGGTCCGATGGCTTCTTCTCGTCGTCTCCGTACGCCGAAGATAGATCCACCTGAAAGCTCCAACCTTTAGCTCCTTCTTCGTTCTTTGAAGAAACTAGTTCACTTGGTTTGCTAAACCTAGTGAACTAGAATGAGTAGAGAAGAAATAGAATGGGATTTTATCTATGGTTCTTGATTCTCAACTCATGAGACAAGAGAACCATAGATCAAGAGAGGGAGCAAGAGGTTGAGGGTGAGAGCAAGAGGAGAGCTCAAGAACAAGAGAGAGAATGAGCAAGAAAGAATGAGCAACTCTTTTGTCTCTCACCCTCTCATAATCCAAAGCAATGATAACTCATCATATTAACAAAAGTCTTATGTGATGGTTAGAAGCAACCACAACCATATCATTTCATGCACTCATTTTACACAAATGAGCAAGTAAACAAAAGTCTTTGCCATGAAATGATGGCTATGGTTATCATGATGGTCAACTAGTCAAGCCTAGTCAACCGGTCAACAAGTCAACAAAAGTCAACAAGTCAACAAAGTCAACAAGTCAACAAAAGTCAACAAGTCAACAACCATATCACCATAATACTTAATTAATATGATAGTTAATCACATATCATATTCTCATTAGGGTTGAGCATAAAGTCAAATAGTCAACGGTCAACTGTCAACAACCCTAATGAGAATCCGCTGCCTCTGCCTCCCTGTCAACTGTGCATACACACCCGCATCCGCGTTCCGAGGAACACGAATGCAAACTGGATAAATCCAATCCCATAAGGTACACTAGGATCTGGCTTAAACCAAAGCCCGCTAGTGTAAACTGTCCGGACACTGTACGTGCACAAGTGCACGGATGTGACCGAACCCTGTCGCAAAACCATGCGACCTGTCGCAATACCATGCGACCTCTACTCTTTTGCCTAAAGGCGAAAAGCTTTCTGTGTGGGACTCTAAAGACTCGACACTACGCTGGCAGTGGGTTTAACCACAGACCGCAAGCGGCACTAGCTGTGCGTAACGGTCCCCAGGTAATGCCGACAAGAAGACGGACGAGGCGAAACCCATCTGAACTCCTACTGAGCCTGAGTGTGACATTCTCCGTACAGTCCGGTCTGTTCGTCTGATACATCGCATGGCGGGCCTAGGGGGCGGTAAACGTCAGTCCCCCAATAGCGGTACAAGTCGTGCCGGAGTGAAGCCCAATACACCCTGAGATAACACTGGAAACCTACCAGTATATCTCGTTTGCGCTGGCCAGGGACTACTCGTGTAATGGCTCTCCTAGACACAGCGCGATGTCAACCCCCAATACCGGGAGAGACGAATCCTGTCTAACCGTCACTGCCTCCAAGTGCTTCGGGACTGCACCCAACCACCACCTGTTTGCACGACTCCTTTGAGCCGTGGTAGGGTAGTGATCAAAGTACAGTGGGAACACACTCGAGGCGGAGTGACAGTGTCAAGTCAGCGGACTAAGCTGTACTCATGTCACCTGGGAACTGATAACTGACGATAGGTATAATACCAACTAGTCATTTCCCGACGAGTCCTGTCCAGTGTATCCGTAACCTAACGAGCACCCGCATACTATCTCAAGTACGACGTACTGACGGCTGTGGGACAGACCGTCTCCCACACTGGGATGAGAAGCGCATGCGCTGGTCTACTCCGGAGTATCGATGCCCTGTCTCGATAGTCCTGCGACCAGGGACCTGAATAAGGATGTGCTTATAGATTACCCAGCCCCCACTAGTGTGACTGCCATCACAACGCTGGTAATCAAGCAAAGATCCTAAGGGCTCCACTAATGCGTATAAGTGATATACTGAAATAAACACAAGTACACATTGAAGTAGAAACAAACCAAGTAGCATACTACTATTTTGAGCAAGATTGTATATACAAGGTGAATATCCCAAGCATCCATTAAGTAATATACAAACTAGTATGATACAGTAATGGCCTCTAGGGCATATACACTAACACTGTATGTGCCAATAAGGTAGTAAATACCTATATGCATGCGGATAACATCCAACAGTAATAATCAATGTCTGTATGCATGTAAATATCATAAAGGGGGTGTGCATGAAAGTGTGAGGATATATATATCAACGGTGTCCCTCCCGACACATCAAAATCATGGAACTTGAGTGCCGAGCATCGACACTCGAAAACATCATGAAAACCGTGCCCAGCATCGGCACGTAAATCCTTATATATCGGGCTCCGTCAGTCCGGATAGGCCCCTCTCATCTCTCAACTCCGGTCGGTATCCTCCGGATATCCGCCGAGCCCAAATACTATCACCGGTAGGTACTCGCCACCCTGCTAGGCTCATCGTCTACTCCATGAAAAACATTTCTCGCCCCGGGGAACCATACCGGGTCTACCATGAACCCGTAAACGGAATCATCCGCCTTTTCGAATCGGGTTTCACATATCACATGTCTCAGAACCGAGAAAACACATGGTGGACGCACTAAAATATCATATCAAGAGAAACCGGGTTTTTAAATCAGTACATGCTTTCTTTGAAATAGCCACGGTTCTCAAATCCAGAAATCTCATGAAAACAGCATATCTCAATGCGTAAAACCATAAAGCATGATATATGCGACATGTGATGAAAATGTAAGCATAACAGTATATCATGATGTAGCAATCCTACTGTGTAGTGACATAGCAATTATCGATAATGAAGTGTGTGAGCCGGCAAATCTGTGTGCGTATAACATACGCATCATCGATAATAGTGCAAGTGTACTAGCAAAAGTATAAGCAATGCGATGGGAATAATATGAATGCAGCATAAAGGAAATCATATGCAAATCCTGACGGGTATACGTATCTAATATGACCGAGTCTGGGAATCTATCAATCGGCATCCAGCCTAACAACATCGCGTACGGTATGATCCATCGTACGGCAACCTCTAGTGAAGGGTAAGGATCAATCATCAAGTCAAACTCATCACGCACGGAAAATCATCGTATGACGGCATTAAGCTAATAGGGACCCTATACGACAAATGAGGGTACGGCCTGAAATCACGTATGGCCTATCATCCATTTCACAACATTCTATATATATCTATATACCTATATCCCAGGTCACATCCGCAATAATCTCACATCAGGGGACCGACAGGGTATAAATCTACTCGATCGACTCGCATCCATATACCAACATATCATCTGGTCATCATATCCGTCGTATAATATTTTCATCGCATTTATAACTCATATCAAGCCGAGTTTACCTAAACATTCTATCTCTACTATAAGTATAGGTATCTAATCTAACATACACACCCGAACCATACGATCAGATTTTTTAAGAAACGAATCGTAGTTTTGAAAATAGGGGTTACGGTGTTTTTAAGAAAAAGATATCATTTGAAAATCCGTAACATCCTTCAAGGTATATTTTTTTAAAAGATACATACGACTCTTCGGTTTATAAAAATCTATGGTTCGGATGACGCATCTACATCGACTATCTAGTCCTACGGTACCCTAAACGGCAATATCGGCAAACGTCGTCCTCGAATCCCGTCATCACATAATAGCCGTATGATCTCATTTCTAACTATCCTTAGTTTCTAATATAGTATCACTAACAATCCTTTACTATAACCCTAGTTTCCTAATCTAGGTTTCCTAACAATATCCTATAATCAGTTTTCCATCAATACTTTACGGGGGTGCTATACGCCATCCACCCGACTTCCCCCGTGGATATAGATCCACTCACCTGGTCTTCGCTCGCCGAAATCGATGACGCCGTGCTCCTTCTCTTTGGAATCCATATGAGGGTACCTACAATAATAAACAATTGCGATACGTATTAAATTCAAGGCGGAAAACCAAAACGGTACACGTTTCGCTCATAGGTCCAAACCTATAGGTTTGCGTGCAAAATACGACCAAAAACCCTGGTCGTTGACGTCCAAACGCCATACGACGGAAACACAATACCAAATACCAATATCAAGTCAAAACGAAGTCATAAATCCATGCATCAACTCATGGAAATGGTCCCAGATTTTACCCTAAGCCAAATTGGTCAATTCTGCATAAATGGAGGGCCTAATTTACATCAAAAGGGACCCCAGAACAAATACGGATCAATTCTGATCTACCCTGGCCGCAAATTCCGGCCAGATTGAGTTAATCTATGGCATGGGTGTAGGGAATGGGGCTCAGTTCTTGGTGGCGGCTTCTTAGGTGCCTGCACGACTCCCAGTAATTGCAAAATCATTTCTAGTGTCCCCGTGTCGCTCTAGATTCCAAAATACCCTCTAAATCATACATTTATCCTATGTCGGGGTTTCTAAATCCGTGTTTTGGGGTTTCTAAGCTTTGGTCCAGGTCATGAATTATCTCAAAAGTCTTATTGACAGCCACAAACATCACCAATTTCCCAAACCCTTCTCTTGGGATTTCAAAGTTCACACATCCATCACTACACGACATCTAAACTTAAACAAAATCTAGGAAAGCACAACTACTCTAAAAGAAAAGAGATATACCTCATGGTTACTCCCAAACAAAACCCTAGAAATCCTCAAGCTGTCAAAATTCGAATTTTCTTGGTTCATAGCGATGAGGGTGATGGGGTGATCATTTTTTGTGAAAGGGGTATATTGTTTGGATGGAGTTTTAGAGATGAATTTGGGGTTTGAAGTTGGAAGGAGATGAGGGTGAGTAAAATGAAGAAGAAGATGAAAATGGTGGAGGAAAGGGATCATTGCAGCAGCCCCCCTCTCTCGCACACTCAAATGTTCTCACACTCTCTCTCTCAAGGTACACCTACCCTAATCATCATGTCCCCTTTTGGCTTCTCTTTTTCTTTTTCTTTTCTCTCCACCAATAAACCATAATACATAACCCAAATGAAATGGAACATGTAACAAAATGAAACATGTCATGGTGCACTAACCATGGAAACTGTAAAAACGCGGATTTGGCTTAATCGCGATTAGTAGTGCACTAATCGGGTTTTTATCAAAACTGCATATAATAAATTTTAAAATTGCCAAATCCTTTAATTATATTATTAAATGAATAAATCATTTTAATTTATATTTACTTCACAATTATTGGTATATATTTATACCCTTTTTAGAAAACCTCAATTTCGCAAATCGGGCAGTTTTCGGGAAAAATATTGTTTTAATATTAAATTCCAAAAATAATATTTTATATTTTCTGAAATGTTACACTTAGGCTTGCAAGATGGGGCTTGTGGGGAGAATATGGTATGTGATGAGGTTACAAAGTAACCATGGAATCAACATACCATATCAACCCATCGAAGTTACAATACTAAGTTTATAATCATATTAAAGCACATTAAACATTAACAAGAGGAGGAGGAGACAAAGCCTTTCATCTCACTTCCTTACCATTACCACAACCAAAGATATTAGTTAAGCATGATAAAAAGAAAAGCAAATAAGAACAAGAAGAGGAAATAAAAGAAACAACAATATTATTAACACTTGAAGAAGCGGTACAAGATATTGGTAACTTTTTCAACCTCCATAATGAAGCTCTCAAGAGAAAGCTTCAAGAGGGAAGAAGAAGAAGAAACCAAGTGATAGCCCACTCACTCTCAAGCCTAAACCAAAAACAAACTAAAAAAAAAATATATGTGAGAGTATATGAGAGAGCCCTTCCCTTGCTCATTGATTTGGCTTTTATAGGAACCAAAAAAGATTAAACAAGTAATAAAAATCAGGTGATGTGACTGTAAGGGAGGGACAGAGAAAATATGGGGGCAAACGGGGGGCCGACAAGCTCGGATTCCTTGAGGGTGTGGCTGGTTCAAATCCGAGAACATAGTCTCGTCATGGCATGGTGGTCATGTGTCTACTCCAACATCACTCTTATGCTTCTTGTTTTATCAGTTTAAGCATGGTTTGCATTCAGAGATATGGTAGGAAACTTGATGCCAATATCACATCAAAACTTTTTTACATTTATTGCCCATCACACCCACATATGCCCACTTTCTCAAATTATGGTGCCAAGGCAGCCCCACCATGGTCCAAGCCATCAAAGATCATGTACACACTTGTATGTGTTGGACCAAATTTGTGTGCACACATTCTTTTGCAAAAGCTCTTTCAATATCGGTCGGTTTCCTGGTTTGCTTGCTGTGTTGGCTCCCAAACGTTATATCCATGATTTTGAATGTGATTCCAGTATTTTATCATGAACACCTATAATCTGTAATTACTGAGCAGACACTGGTTAAAAGTACCAATAAATAACAAAATAGATAATGAATATGGGTTTTAATAAGCAGTTTTCAGTGATGCACACCTACCCCTCAGGGACAGAGTGATCCGCCTTCTCCAGGACGGATGGCTAGGCTGGTGTCGAGCATTCAGGACTTATGACAGATGGTTTGATTGTTAGTTGTGGTTAGCTGAGCTCCGAGAGTCAATGATGTCCCTCCTATTTCAGGGACTGTGATTGTACCTGCTGCTCAGGCAGCTTTTTTTCTTGTTACTAAGATTTTTCTGTATCCTTACGGGAGTTTTGAGGCTGAAACCTCTAGTTTTTACAAGCACAGATGCAGTGAAGGATCCACTAACAATCCTCGACAGGATGTGCAGGATTGTCGTTCAAATAGTTATTCTGACGAGATATGGATTGAACTTGCGTGTTTTCATTAGAGAGGTCTTGCTCAGATGTAGTGCGATTCAATTGAGAGAGGCCGAGCTGCAGGTCTACCTCCTATGACTTGGGATGAGTTCACAGTTGTATTTCTTGCTTGTTTCCTTCCAGAAAGCGTCTGAAATGCCCGAGCTCGTAGTTTCGAGCCTTTGTGTAAGACTTCAGGGATTATAGTGTCCGAGCATGACATTTAGTTTACTCAGCGGTCTGATATGCTCCTTACCCGGTGGACACTGAAGAGAAATGGACAAAGTGGTTCGTGTGAAGATTGGACATGCAGCTATTTCTTGCCATCGGCACCTAGCATTTTGACACTTATGCAGCCGCAATGGATGCAGCCTTATTGCTAAAGGAGCACATTTCTGAGACTTCGGTCATTTTTGGACCAAAGCGGATTTGTACCGGTATGCTAGCTCAGAGGCAGTTAGATAGACACCGTTGTGATAGGTATTCTTTCGGCGTTTCCTTCCGATGCGTATTTCTTTCCGATGTTTGAAATGGTATCCACATACTTTGTATCGAAGTCTAGCCGATAGTCGTCCTTGCTAAATCAGCCACTTGTTGTGATTTCTTCCGTAGGCTAATCTTTTATCGCTCGATATGTTTCTCATTCGTGTTTGTTTTGTTCATATCGAAGATAGGGATTCTTCTATCAATTTGATTGTTCTTAATATGTTTGATTTCAAAGTTTTTCGGGGCATGGATTGGTTAGCCACATGTTATGCGTCCGTGGACTAGTGTAAGAAGGCAATCATATTTAGTTTTCCCGGTGAGCCAGATCTTGTTATCTTTGAAAATAGTAGCGCCACCCTTCCCAGTTTAATTTCTTCTCTTCACGCTAGTCAGCTTTTGAGGAAAGGATGTCAGGGATTCTTGGCATATGTTTGTGATGTTAGAGCCGCAAAAGTCCCGTTGGACCAGGTCCCAACTGTGAGAGAGTTTTTGGATGTCTTTCCTGACAAGTTGCTTGGTTTGTCGCCAGAGGTGATATTAAGTTCTGCTTTGACTTGATTCCTGGCACGGAGCCTTTTCTATAACGCCATATCAGATGGAACCGGCGGTGTTTAGAGAACTGAAGGATCAGTTGC
Source organism: Agapanthus africanus (assembly GCA_030015575.1). NCBI lineage: Eukaryota > Viridiplantae > Streptophyta > Magnoliopsida > Asparagales > Amaryllidaceae > Agapanthus > Agapanthus africanus. The sequence continues at coordinate 245,423,304 of CM057343.1, read as the reverse complement.
AAGAATTTTTGGATAAAGGGCTTGTTCGTCCGAGCGCGTCACCTTAGGGGTGCTCCTATCCTGTTCGTCAAGAAGAAATACGACAATTGTATTTGTGCATCGATTTTCGTCAGTTGAATTGGGCCACTGTGCGGAACAAATATCCCTTACCTCGCATCGACGATTTATTTTATTAGTTGCGGGTTCGAGAGGATGATATTTCGAAGACGGCTTTTCACACGTTACGGGCGTTATGAGTCTGGGTGATGTCGATCGAGCTCGCCAATGCCCCAGCAATGTTTATGGATTGGATGAACCGTATATTCAGGCCGTTTCTTGATCAGTCTATCATCGTATTCATTGAGGACGTCTTAGTGTACCTTGGAGCGGAGTGGAGCCTAGGCAGTAATTGAGGATTTCGTTATAGATTTTGAGGGAGCGCCAGCTATTCGCTAAATTATCTAAGTGTGTATTCTGGATGGATGGTGTTGACTTCTTAGGTCATGTAGTTACAAGAGATGGTATACGTATTGAACCGAAGAAGATCGAGGCCGTTCAGCACTGGCCCAGACCTGTATCAGTGATGGAGGTTCGCAGCTCATTGGGTTTGGCAGGATTCTATCAATGTTTCATACATGATTTTTCTCATATAGCTGCAACGTTGACCGTATTGACCCGGAAGGGGGTTCCTTTTCTTTGGACCGAAGCATGCGTGCAGAGCTTTCAGCAGTTGAAGACTCGTTTGACTACGACGCCAATATTATTTTGCCATCAGGATTAGGTAGTTTTGTTTGTTATTGCGATGCTTCTCGGCGGTTGAAGAAGCACGAGCAGAATTATTCCCCTTATGGCTTGGAGATGGTTGCGGTGGTCTTTTCACTTAAGATCGGGAGACACTACTATACGGCGAGTCGTGCTAGATATTTACGGACCACAAGAAGCTTAAAGTATATCTTTCAGCAGCAAGATCTAAATTTAAGATAGCGCCGTTGGATGGGGCGAGTGAAAGACTATGAATGCGAGATTCTTTATCATCCGGGCAAGGCGAATGTTGTGGAAGATGCTTTGAGTCGGAGGCCCGGATGTAGCTTTTCTTTTTTGAGCACAGTTCAGAGACAGTCGATGGCAGATTAGCAGATTCTTTGAGACAGCCGAGTGCAATTCAAGTTTACCTCGACCGGGGGACAGCTTGCACATGTCCATGCACATCCACAGTGATTTGATCGTATCCGTGAGGCATAGTCCGATGACGTTCGTTGGTCAGAGATTGTGGAGCAAGTTCGAAAGGGCAGAGATTCACAGTTCATGATTGATGATTAGGGAGTACTACGATTTAGGACTCGACTGTGTGTGCCAGATTCCGAGGGACTAAGACGCAAGATTTTAGAGGAGGCACATCAGTCGACATATATTGTTCATCCGGTTTCCACCAAGATGTATCATGGCTTCAGAGATGGTTACTGGTAGGAATGGATGAAGAGAGATGTCACTGATTTTTTTTCGGGATGATGACTCGTCAGCAAGTCAAGACCGAGCATTAGAGGCCAGCAGGAGAATTACAGCCCTTGCCCATTCTGGAGTGGAAATAGGAACAGATTTCTCTGGATTTTATTGTGGGTCTACCTAGGACCAGTCAAGAGTTTGACTCTATTTGGGAGATAGTAGACCGATTGACAGAAAGCAGCTCATTTTCTGCCAGTCAAGACCACTTTCGGATTCGGTCGGTATGTTTGGATATGTGTTGATAAGATGGTGCGGCTACATGGAGTTCCGACTTGTATTGTGTCCGATAGAGGCACCCCGTTCACTAGCCGACTATTGTAGAAACTTCAGGTGATTTGGGCACCAATTGAGTTTCAGTACAGTTTTCTATCCGCAGATCGACGGTCAATCAGAGAGGACCATTTAGATTCTTAAGGACATGCTCCGGGCTTGCGTTCTAGTTTTCGGTGGCAATTGGGATCGCCACTTGACCTTGATAGAGTTTTCCTATAATAACAGCTTCCATGAGAAGATTCAAATGTCACCCTTCGAGGCGTTATATAGGAGGAGATGTCGATTGCCCGTATGTTGGACAGAGCTCAGTGAGAGCAGTATTTGGGACCACAGATTGTGCAGGAGATGACCGAAAAAATTTAGTTGATTCGTGATAGAATGAGAGCGGCCCAGAGCAAGCAGAAATCTTATGCAGACCGACGTCGGCGTAGACTTGAGTTCGTCGTTATAGATTATGTTTTCTTAAGCGTTTCTCCGATGAAGGGCGTGTTAAGATTCGGAAAAGAAGGGAAGCTTAGTTCCGGATATGTGGGTTATTTCGAGATTCTCGAGCGTATCGGCACAGTTGTTTATCGTTTGGCTCTTCCACCTGGATTTCTAGATGTTCACCCCGTGTTTCATGTATCAATGCTCCACAAGTACCTTCTTGACCCCTTTTACGCGATATAACATCAGACGATCTAGCTGGAGTGCAATCTTTCTTTCACCAAGCAGCCGATTGTTATTCTAGATCGGCAGGTGAAGAAACTGAGGTCCGGGGCATACCGACCCTATTGGTCCTTTGGAGTGGCCCGAGCAGCGAAGAGGTCACGTGGGAAGCCGAGGTCGAGATGAGGAAGAAATATTCCCATCTCTTTGAGGGAACGCGTAGTTAGATTTTAAATTCGGGGACCGAATTTCTTTAAGTGGGAAAGATTGTAACGTTTTAAAAATCGTTTAGGTAAACTTTCCGATAATCGGTAAAATAACTTATGTTTTCCGTAAAAACCAAGATATAATTATTTTTTCACATAGACTTAAATATACCTATTTTAACTATATAATTGCTAGTATTTGGTATTTATTTAGTCACTTATAAATTGTTAGTTCACTTAAATATTTTACCTCAATCAATTATTTTTTTATATATTAATTTAAGCTTTCACTTATACTTTTAATTAGTGATAATTACAAATGAGAATGGGGTAATTACACAATTGTGCACCATGACAACTTAATATTCAATTTGTAACATGTTGTTTTTGGAAAAAATTCTCAAGGGTTGTACACTTTTCTAAGTGAAGCATCAATAGAAAATAAAGTAAATAAGAAAAGGAATTAATAAATGATTATTGGGGGTATGTTTCTACACACACACACTCACCTCACACACTCTCTTTCCCCTCTAGTTCTGGCCGAGCTTAGTAGTGGCAGCCTCCCCCATTTCTTCACCTCATTTCTTTTCAAAAATTCTTCATTTTTGCTTCAAAAATCCTTACAAATTCTCACTAAATTATAGTTAAACTGTTACCCAATATTCCTTGGCCCAAACTAGCTTGGATTTAGGAGCAAAAGAGCATTTTGGGAGGCTGGGTTGCAAGCTTCTCTTGTTTGTTGAGGTATAATCCTAACCCAATGATTAATTATTGATTAATTACTTCAATTTAATTTATTTTGGTGTTTAAATATGGTTCTATTTGCAAATTTGAAATTTCAAGAAAAGGGTTTGAATTAGGGTTAGGGTTTTATCACTTGATTATGGTTAGAATGTATAGTTTAACATTTCAAGACTTGAAAATTTTAAATTAGTTGTTAATTTGCTAATGGTTACTTTTAATTTATCTTAATTATATAATCTTGCAAACTAAATTTTGTGATTAAGGTAAATAGGTGAGATTAAAATCTAGTTAATAATTTTGTAGCCTAATTAATATATTAAGTGAACATTGTGGCCACTAGTTTCGTTAAAACATCTAGATTCGCACTAAAATGGTTAATGATCGCTTACTAGGTTTTTGGAATAAATAGGTTTTAAGTAAGTTTGAGGTTGAATTGAGCTATAACATATTTCCTATAATATCTAGGTGTTGTGAGCGCACGATTGGTACGATTGGGTTCTAGACTTAGTAGTTGTCACGTATAGCGACCCTAATTGTGGTTTGTGGCATTGTCGCGAGCACGTTTTGTGCACCAAGTGTGTGCGCGTCTAGTTAGGGTGTATGGTTGACTTGTATCGTTTGTATCCGCGACTATTATATATGTATACTCTTATTTACTTGTGTGCGATTCTAGGATCGGGTGCAGAGGCGTCAGATGTGGCGCGGAAAGACAAGGCTAAGATTTGATCAGATTAGCTGAGGAATCCCGGTGAGTAGATGTACACATCTATCGGGGGATCGTCTTGATGGCGCGAGGTGCCCGACAGTAGGATTACTAGTAGTGCTTGCATTTATGTGCGTAGTTTTCCTAGTTATTCATTTCATTGCATTGCATCATCTTATATACTCGTGATATCATTTCATAGGACACTTGCATCGTTACCATTGGTTCATGCTGCACGTGCTGCAGGGTTGCCTAGCACGATAGCAAGGTTTCGGGATGTATCATCCATGCCAAATTAAAAAATTTACCGTTCTAGCAAACCCTAACTTAAAATCGTTAATTAGAAATCCGAGGAATAAAATGCAAACAACTTTGCAAATAAAGTGAACAAGGAATACAACCTTTGTAGACCGGTCCTTCATTTCATTAGCTCCGTGTAGTCGTCCCTTCGCCGCGATCATAAACTCTCGGACTCTAGAGAGGCTTCACAAGATGTACGGATCAAGCTTGCTAAAAGACTTCGAGGCCGAAAATGATCTACGTCGAGGAGACACTAACCAAAGCTATCTCTTCACTAATTGTGGAATTAGTGAAGCAAACACCCTATACTAAATAGCAAGTAGTAGAGGATGATGAAGTAGGAAGTGAGCTCACTTTAGAATTGATGTTCTCACATTTTTCCTCACATCTCCATTGAAGCTAGAAATCTTTGAGGAGGAAGAAGAAGAATAGTCAAGTGATGAAGGAATAAATCATGAGGTTAGAAATGCAACCATTGTGAGTTATCATCTCATGCCTAACTCATGTAGAGAATAAACCAAGGTGAAGGGTTAAGATTGGGTTAACAAATATCTTAAGGAATGACAAAAGAGTGGACTTGGTCACTGTTCTACAAGTTTCATCCAAGCTTGAAACATTGACTAAGTCTTCACTAATTTGTGATAACTTAAGAGAAATATCAAACCCTAATATTAACCCTAGCATGGTATAAGTCTCACACACCCTTATTGCATATGTAACCAAGCATGACACAAACATGTACACAAATATACATATCACATATATACAATGTGCACATCAAGTGAGAAAAAAAATTATAAGTGAGCAAGTATTAGTTAATGTAACTTAATATATCAATTATATAATTATACATTAAATTATCAAATCAACACTTGATTTAATAATCCGGCTATATCATATATAACCGACTAATATCAAATGTAACAACTTATCGAATCAACTCTTGATCCGATATCCTGGCTATATCACATATAACCGACTGATGTCACAAATCGTGAGAATAGAATACAGTATCACATATCGTATTAATATCGGTCCCACACATATCTCATATAAGCTCCTACTCCGTTTCTCTTGAGCCAGGAAACCACTGTGTAGGACTCTAAAGACTCGTCAATACGCCGGCAATAGGTGATGATCATATCAAACACCCACAAGCCGCAAGCGGTCTGCTAAACGTAACGGCCACCCAGGTATTGAACGATCAGAAGATCAACAAGCAAGCCTGCTCATACTCCTGCGAATCCAATCAGTAACACTACCGTACAGTCCGGTCTCTTCATCTGATATGTCGCATATCTCGTCTAGGGGTGGTAAACGTCAGACCCTAGTAACTCGATAAGTCGTGCCGATATGAGGCTCATAATGGGTCGAGAAACTACTGATAACACTTACCAGTAAATCTCTGAAGCAGCCCTGGCCAAGGACTTCTTGTTATAGCCAATCAAGCACAGCGCAACATCAACCCCCAATACCAGGTGAGATGAAACCCCTCCTATCGCTCATTGCCTCTATGTGATTCGGGATTGCACCCAAAAGCCACCGTTTTACATGTTCTCTTGAACGTGGTAAGGTGGAAATCAAATCACAGTGGGAATCACACAAGACTCTATGACGATCTCGGGTCTACAGACTAAACTGTACCTGTGTCACCAGAGAACTGCCATCTGACGTGAGGTATAATACCATCTGGGAGTTCTCGGCGAGTCCGTTCAGTGTACCCAGTCTCTACTGAGCACCCGTATACTGTCTCTGATGTCAAAGACCAATGGATATGGGATCATCCATCGCCCATCTACATGGGTCGAGAAGCTATACGCTAGTCTACTCTGGTATATCAATGCCCTGTCTTGATACACCTACGACTAGGAACATTTGAAGGATTTACGTAGCGACTATACTATCCCCACTAGTATGATCTGCATCATAATCCTGGTAGTCAAGTATTCATCCTAAGGGCTTTATCAACATGTAACACAGAGACAATCAGTATACATGTTAAGATAAAGAGCAACCAGATAGCATACTATCATGTCGAGCAAGAAAGTCCTCCCTATATATGTCCAAGCATCCACTACAATAAACATCTTATATACAGTAATGGCCTCTAGGGCATACATATAACTAACAATCTCCCACTTGCACTAGGGCCATCTGTTGTAGTATCCCATACCCAACAGTTAGTAGCGGTTGAAGTATCTCATACTCAACCATCCCATAAAAGTCTCTCTTGGGAAAAGGCCTTTGTGAGTGGATCGGCCCTGTTGTCCTCTGTGTCTACTCTCCTAACCTCGATCTCCCTGGAGATCAACCATCTCCATGATTAGGTGATACTGCCTTAGAATATGTCTGGATCATTGATGGGACAGTGGTTTCTAGGCCTTAGCCACAACTCCATTGTCACACAATGATAGGAACGAAGTTTATCTCATGAACTTATATACATCCAGACTACCTCTTTGGTAGTATCCTTGGTAGAAATGTATCCAGCCTTTATCGTCTATTTTTCCACGGTATCTAGCTTGGAACTCTTCCAACATACCTTCCCTCCACTGAGGGTAAAGACAATGCCTGTGACTGACATTCAGTCGTCCTTACCACCCTAAAAGCTATCTAGTGATTCTCCCCATGATGGATTGATACCATCTTACTACACCTAGTAAGAATCCTAACATCCATTTAGATCTATCTCATAGATCCAAAACCTAGGATTTAGGAGGTATCACCTTGATCCTATATGGAGAATCCTTGTGATAAAAAGAGATTGACCGAGTGTAGCATAGGAAACTCCTTTCCTATTAAGAGTATGTCATCCACGTACAATACGAGGATCACCACCATACTCCCTACTACCTTTTTGTATATACAAGGTTCATCTACTATTTTGATGAAGTCAAACGCTTTGACTATCACATCAAAACAGATGTTCTAACTCCGCGATGCCTGCTTTAAACCATAAAGCAACTTGCGCACGTTTCCGCTGCTCCCACTGTTTACGAAGCCCTCTGGTTGTGTACTTATAGATGCTCTCTTCTAAATCATTATTTATAAAAGCAGTCATGACACCCAACCGCCAGATATCGTAGTCATGGCATGTAGCAATGGCAAGTAGGATCCGGATGGACTTAAGCATAGGCACTAGAAAATGTTTCATCATTATCCACATCTGGTCGATGACGAGAACCTTTTACAACTAGTCTTAGCTTTGAAAGTCTAAACTTTTCCATGTACACCAAGTAATCTTTTCAAGATATATTTTCTCCTGATGGGGATTTAACCCTTCAGATAAACCAACCAAAGTCCATACTTTGTTGGTGTACATAGATTCCATCTCAGATCGCTTAGCATCCAGCCATTCTTACAGAGTCCCCACTCTTGATGGCCTGCTCGAAACTAGTTGGGTCATCATCTTATGATGCAGTCCTTGCTCCCACTGTCATAGAGAAAGCCTAAGTATCTCTCAGGTGGGTAGGAACCCTACCAGATTGGATGAGAGGCTGAGGTTCGTTGGGAACTATTGAATCTTCCAGTTCTACCAAATCATCAGCTGCAGTTTGTATAGCTGGAACTCCTTCCAGTTCTACTTCATGACCACTAATTTCTTCACAAGAAATTCCCTTTCCTAAAGGTGGCATGCTGAGAAACAAAACACTTTTTGTTTCTCGGTGTGGTAGAAGATATTCCCTTGCGAATGCTTGGGATATCCAACAAACTTCTACAGAACCGACCTTTCCTCGAGCTTATCTGGATTTTTGCTTTTAGACATAGGCCGAACAACCCCAAATCTTAATATCCTTAAGAGATGGGCTCTTCCCATACCATATCACATATGGAGTGGTAGGCACCTGATTTGGTTGGAACCCAATTCAATAGGTATGCAGCTTCTCAAGTGCATAACCCCCAAAAGGAAATAGGCTACTCAGTAGTACTCATCATTGAGCACACCTTATCACATAGGGTGCGATTGCTCCGCCCCGATATACCAACGTACTGTGGTGTATACGGAGGAGTAATGCTGAGAGAGAATCTCATTCTCCTTTAGAATAGTCCAGGAATTCCGTGCTCAAGTATTCTCCTCCCTGATCACATCAAAGGACATAATATTTTTACCCGTTTTGGTTCTTTACTTCTGACTTATATTCTTTGAATTTCTCAAAAGGTTTAGACTTGTGTTTCAACAGGAACACACGTGCGCATCTTGAGAGATCATCAGTGAATGTAATGAAGTACAAAGAACCAGTCCTGGCATGTGTAGACAGGGGACCTACATACATCATCATGTATCTATTCCAAGAGTTCATTAACTCTTTCTCTGTTTCCAATAAACAGAGCTATAGCCATCTTATCTTTGTGACATGATTGGCAAGTTTCACAAGATGTAAATTCAAACTGATTTAAATATACATCTTTATGTAACTTAGCTAGTCGGGTCGCATTGATATGACCTAGTCTACAATGCCTCAAGAAGGATTCGTTCATTTCTGAACCCATCCTCTTGTGTGTGTTTTATACGTTAAGAACTGTGGTTTGATTTAGAACGTATATACTTTTAGATAACGTGCCTGAACCGATCAACTCTTGATATAGGAAATGTTCAAAACATTATCCAACAATACAAAATTATATCCTTCTTTACTAAATAAAATGACTGATATGATGTTGTACATCAGGTTCGGTATCTAATAACATTCGTTCAGAATCAATGTATTTGGTAACACAGGGTGATAACTGCCAACTGCTTTGGCTGCAACAATTGCATCGTTTCTAACTCTTAAAACTTATCACCCATTCCCAGTTCTCTACCTATCTGTAGCCCAAGTAACAGATTACATATATGGGATCCTGATCTGGTATCTCATACCCAGGACGTAAATGAAACTAGGAAACAGTTCTCAGTAATGAAAACACAGGAAGAAGATACATCATCATGCACTTTCTTCGTTTGGGCGGCATGGGAATTCTGGTAATCCCCCATTTCCTGCTCGGTCTTATAAAAATTATAAGTTGGAGCGGGACCAACTTTCCCAAGCTCAGTATAACAAGCGGGTTCAGTCAATACATCCATATTATTATCTTGATTAAGGCATGACATAGTCGCTACCTGGAGAGAGAGAGAGAAGAAAACACTCAGCGTAAGCTCTTGCAAGATTGGATTGGTTATTAATTTATCTAATCAGGATGGCTCCCACTGTTTTAGTCAAATATTCTTTTAAACCCTAAAAGGTAAGACTAGCCGCGATTAATTTGTAGGGTTCCTAGGCACTCTTGTGAGGGTTCATAAGGTATCAACCATGCCCGAATAAAAATTTAGACGTCCCGAACAACCCAAAGCAGGGATATTTGCAAGATTATTAGGGTTTAACATGCAAGTAAACATCTTTACTACTAAGTGTGAGGGATTACAACCTTTGTAGTCCGCTCCTTCACTTCATAAGCTCCGAGTAGAAGTCCTTTCGCCGCGATCCACGATCTCCCGGACTCAAGAGAGGCTCCACGACTTGAACGATCCATGCTAGCTTGTAGTGTTCCTTTTCTCCGATGATCTACGTCGAAATTGCTATAACTCAAGCTCTCTCACTCTAATGAGGTGAACACCCTAATCTAATTGGCTAGATTAGATGAGGATGATGGAGTAGTATTTATGCTTTCTTTTTATATCAAATTTCACAAGAAATCATCACAAAAGGAAAATCTAGTAAGCTATTTTCAAAACTCAAGAGAGAAGAAGATGATGAATAATGAGATAATCCTTTTGTGATGAATAATAGAAATGAATATATGATTAATCATGGAACCATGGTCAAGGATGACTAGGATAACCTTTGTAGAGAATAAACTAGGGCTAGGGTTTGGTTGGGCTAAAAAAATGAGTCGTAAGAAAATATCTATCATAATATCTTCTTCATGACAAAAGGAAAAGTTCTAGAAGGTGCATGAAAGAACTAACCCTAATCAAACCCTAACCTTGCTTAATCTCCACTAAACATGTTCCATTATTAATCATATCATGTTACTATAATATATATCACATATATATTATATATTTGTAACGAAAGAAAATAATACAATTAACATATATCGCATATATATCAATGTATTACCCGGTGAGAATATGAAATAATAAAGCGAGCCAATATTAGATAATGTAATACAATATATCATATATATTATTGTACATTAAATCATCAAATCAACACTTGATCCGACGATCCAGCTATATCGAATATAACCGACTAATATATCATGTGCCGATTCATCGAATCAACACTTGATCTGATGACCCGGCTCATATCTAAATATCACGAGAATATAATACGGTATCTCATATCGCATTATCATCGGTCCTGCACATATCACATATGTGCCTCTACTCCGTTTTCCCAGAGCCAAGAAACCTCTGTGTAGGACTCTAAAGAATCGTTAATACGCCGGTAGGAGGTGATGATCATATCAAACACCCACAAGCTGCAAGCGGTCAGCTAAACGTAACAGCCACCCAGGTATTGAGCCATCAGAAGTTCAACAAGCTAGCCTGTACGTTCTCTTGTGAATCCAATCAGTAACACACCCGTACAGTCCGGTCTGTTCGTCTGATATGTCGCATACTAAGTCTAGGGGTCTAGGGGTGGTATACGTCAGACCCCAGTAACCGATAAGTCGTGTCGATGTGTAGCTCATAACGGGTCGAGAAACTACTGGTAACACTTACCAGTAAATCTCTATATCAGCCCTGGCCAGGGACTTCCAGTTATAGCCAATCGAACACAGCACAACATCAACTCCCTATACCGGGAGAGACGAATCCCCTCTTATCGCTCATTGCCTCAATGCGATTCGGGACTGTACCCAAAAGCCACCGTTTTGCACGCCCTCTTGGATGTGGTAAGATGGAAATCAAAGCATAGTAGGAATCACACAAGACTCTATGACGATCTTGGGTCTACAGACTACCCTGTACGAGTGTCACCGGAGAACTGCCATCTGACGTGTGGTATATCACCATATGGGAGTTCTCGGCGAGTCCGTCCAGTGTACCCAGTCTTCACGGAGCACCCATACACCATCCTTGATGTCAAACACTGATGGATATGGGATCATCCATCGCCCATCATATGGGTCAAGATACGTATACGCTAGTCTACTTTTGTGTATCGATGCCCTGTCTCGATATACCCTCGACTAGGAACAGTTATAGGATGTACACATCGACTACCATGGCCCCACTAGTATGATCTCATCATAGTCCCAGTAGTTGAGTATAGATCCTAAGGGCTTTATCAACATGTGAGAGAAAGACAGTTAACCAATACAAGTCAACATGTTAAGATAAAGTGAAACCAAATAGCATACTATCATGACGAGCAAGAAAGTCCTCTCTATATATATCCAAGCATCCATTATAATATACATCATATGTACAACAATGGCCTCTAGGGAATTTACATAACTAACAATCTCCCACTTGCACTAAGGCCAGCTGCTGTAGTATCTCATACCTAGCATCCCGAATAATCTCTTAAACTGTATCTAGGGAATGGCCTTCGTGAGTGGATCTGCAGTGTTGTCCTTCATATCTACTCCCCTGACCTCGATCTCCCGGCGATCAACTATCTCCCTGATCCGGTGATACCGCCTCAGAATATGTCTGGACTTTTGATGGGACCTGGGTTCCTTGGCCAAAGCCACAGCTCCATTGTTATCGCAATACAGAGGTATTGGATGTTCATTGGATGGAACCACACCAAGTTCACTAATGAACTTCTTTATCCAGACAGCCTCTTTGGCAGCATCGTTTGCAGCGATGTATTCAGCCTCCATCGTCGAGTCTGCAACGGTATCCTGTTTGGAACTCTTCCAACATACTGCCCCTCAATTGAGGGTAAAGACAAATCCCGAGTGCGACTTAGAGTCGTCCTTATCACTTTGGAAGCTGCAATCGGTAAAGGACTCCACTCGGAGTTCTCCGTTACCATACACCAAGAACATCTCTTTAGTCCTTCGCAAGTACTTGAGAATGTTCTTCACAGCTGTCCAGTGACTCTCTCCAGGATCTTCTTGATACCGACTTACTACACTTAGTGAGTATGCTACATCGGGTCTGGTACATAGCATCGTATACATGATAGAGCCTACTGCCGAAGCATAGGGTATCCCTTGCATGCGAGTTCTCTCCAAATTAGTCTTGGGAGACATCTCTTTGGAGAGAGTGAGTCCAGAGATCGTGGGTTGGTTCCCACGCTTGGATTCTTCCATACTAAACCTCTTTAGTATGGTGTCAATGTACCTGGATTGGGACAATCCCAGTATCCGTTTAGATCTATCTCTATAGATCATGATTCCCAATATGCAGGAGGCATCACCTAGATCTTTCATTGAGAATCTTTGTGATAAGAAAAGCTTGACTGATTGCAGCATAGGAATATCATTTCCTATCAAGAGTATGTCATCCACGTACAATATGAGGAAGACAACCTTACTCTCTGCTACCTTCTTATAGATACAAGGTTCATCTATATTTTTGATGAAGTCAAACTCTTTGACTACAAAATCAAAACAGATGTTCCAACTCCGCGATACTTGCTTTAATCCATAAATGGATTTAAGCAGCTTGCACACCTTTCCGCTGCTCCCATTATCTACGAAGCCCTCTGGCTGAGTCATGTACACGTACTCTTCTAAATCACCGTTTAGAAAGGCGGTCTTAACATCCATTTTCTAGATTTCGTAGTCATGGTATGCAGCAATGGCAACTAAGATCCGGATGGACCTAAGCATAGCCACTGGAGAAAAGGTTTCGTCATAATCCATACCTGGTCGTTGACGAAAACCCTTTGCAACAAGTCTAGCTTTGAAAGTCTCAACTTTTCCATCTACACCAAATTTCTTTTTAAAGATCCACTTGCTCCCAATAGGTTTTACCCCTTCAGGAGCATTTTCCAAAGTCCAAACTTTATTGGTGTACATGGATTCCATCTCAGATCGCATTGCATCCAGCCATTTCACTGAGTCACTACTCATGATGGCCTGCTCGAAACTAGTCGGGTCATCATCTTCCATGATGCAATCCTCGCTTCCACCATCACTGAGAAAACCGTAGTATCTCTCAGGTGGATGAGAAACCCTGCTAGATCAGCGGAGAGGCTGGGGTTCGCCGGGTACTACTGAATCCTCTGGTTCCACTAAATCATCTGTCATTGTTTGTGTTGCTGGAACTTCTTCCAGTTCTACCTCAGAGCCACTAATCTCTTTTGCAAGAAATTCCTTTTCTAAAAATGTGGCATGTCGAGAAACAAACACCTTTTATTCCTCGGAGTGGTAGAAGATATACCCTTGCGAATGTTTGGGATATCCAATAAACTTACATAGGACAGACCTTGCCTCGAGCTTGTCCGGATTTTGTGTTTTAACATAGGCTGGACAACCCCATATCTGAATAAAATTAAGACATGGTCTCTTCCCATTCCATATCTCATATGGATTGGTAGGCACTGATTTGGTTAGAACTCTATTCAATAGGTATGCAGCTGTCTCCAGTGCTTGTCCCTAGAATGAGATATGTAACACTGCATTACTCATCATAGAGCGCACCATATCTAATAGGGTGTGATTCCTCCGCTCCGATACACCGTTGTGCTATGGTGTATAAGGAGGAGTAAGCTGAGAGAGAATCCCGTTCTCTTTTAGATAATCTAGGAACTCATTGCTTAAGTATTCACCTCCTCGATCAGATCGAAGAATCTTAATACTTTTGCCCTTTTGGTTCTCTACTTCGTGCTTATATTCTCTGAATTTCTCAAAAGCTTCAGACTTGTGTTTCATCGGGAACACATATCCAAATCTTGAGAGATCGTCAGTGAATGTAATAAAGTAGGAAGAACCGTTCCTGGTATGCGTAGACATGGGACCGCATACATCACTATGTACCAGTCCTAAGAGTTCCGTAACTCTTTCTCCGTGTCCACTAAACGGAGCTTTGGTCATTTTTCTTTTGAGACATGAATGGAAAATATCATAAGATGATAATTCGAATGGATTCAAATATCCATCCTTATGTAACTTAGCTAGTCGTGGCGCATTGATATGACCAAGTCTACAATGCCACAAGAAGGATTCGTTTATTTCTGAACTCTTCCTTTTGTGTGTGTTTTGTATATTGAGGACTGTATTTTGATTGAGAATGAATATGCCATTATGTAACGAGCCTGATCCAATCAACTTTTGATCTAGGAATATGTTCACAACATTATCCTTTACCACAAAATTATATCCTTCTTTACTTAATAAAGGAACTGATATAATGTTGCACATCATGTTCGGTATATAATAGCACTCATTTAGAATCAGTGTATTACCACTTGGTAATACTAGGTGATATTTGCCAACTGCTTTGGCTGTAATATTTGCACCATTCCCTACTTGAATGGAAAGGTCACCTTTTCCAAGTTCTCTACCTTTCCATAGCCTATGTAACAATTTACATATGTGGGATCCTGATCCGGTATCTAATACTCAGGATGTAGGGTGAACTGAGAAACAGTTCTCAATAACAAACACACCTGAAGAAGGTGCATCAACATGCATGTTCTTCGTTTGGGCGGCATGAGAATCCAGATATTCTCCTGTTTCCTGTTCAATCTTATAACTCGTATAAGAAAGAACGGGACCAACGTTCCCCTGCTCAGTATAATAATCGGGTTCAGTCAATACATCCATATTATTATCTTGATTATGGCCTGACATGGTCGCTACCTGGAGAGAGAGAGAGAGAAGAAAACACTTTAGCGTATACTCTTGCAAGATTAAATTGGTTATTATCTTATCTAATCAGGATGTCTCTCACTGTTTTTATCAAATCTTCCTTCAAACCCTAAAAGGTAAGATTAGCCGGGATTAATTACACCCTACAACTTCGTCAATCATTCAGCTAGATCAGTGTCGGTACTTGAGGGAGGTTCCCCGTGCTTTCGCACGGACCTAATTAAAGTAAACCTCGTTTTCCCAGAGGCGTAACCCTGTTAACACTTTTCTAAACACCTACTTGATCGGCTAATTGCCTTGTGTAAAACTCTCCCAGGAGCAACACTTACTCGCAGTGGGTATCGGGATCCAACTATCTCATAGGAGGTATGCAATCTCATTGAAAATTTCAACACTTGAAATTCCCAATAATACTTTTACCCCTAGCGTCCCATGACATTGACGGAGGCCAAACTACCCATAGGGCGCTAGTCAAGTTCAACCCGTTCATTTCTTGATTGAATTAAACCCATCCGTAAGACCCTTGACGGAGGCCAAACTACGTCGTACGAATACCCTAATCCAATCGCATCGTATGCTAGCAGATAAGCACTAGTCAGCTACCGTACACTGCGCCTTGATGGAGGCCAAACTACCGTAGCACGAATACTAAGTAGCACTTATCTCAAATGACGGAGGGCTCCACAGGTTTTTAAGAAAACCATGAGCGTAATGAACTTGATATCGTCGTATAATCAAGTGATTTTTGAAAAGGAGTGTTTTTTAGGCTTTTCTAGTTTCGCTAAAGAGGTCACTCCCGGTGAAGGGATCTCGGCTCTTTCCTCATCGAATAAGGTGCAGGGTATATCATATAAACCGCTGTGCAAAGCAAGAACTATATAAGCTGTCAAAAACTAAACTGTGAGTTTGTAGCATCTGCCAATTTCGCTAAAGAGGTCATTCCCGTTGAAGGGATCTCGGCTCTTTCCTCATCGAATAAGTTGCAGGGTATATCATATATACCGCTATGCAAAGCAAAACTGTAGCTACCCTTTTTATAAAGTTTGATTCTACAACATCTTTTAGGTTTCTTTTCTTTTTATTAATCTCATTAATAAATCCCATCAGCTTATTCTTCCTAAGCATCACAGAAGAAACGAAAGCAGTAATATTCATATATCAGCATATATATATAGTATAAGCATTCGTCTCTGGCAGTAATATGATCTCATCACAGAACATTGCAGCAGAAGAACATATATGAAATATTGGATATACTAGGATGTCCGTGTTTTTAATACGAGCCTGTATAAAACACGGATTCCACGGTCGCGATTAATAGCCAAACCCATATCCCTAGACCCCTAAGAGAGCGGCAAGTAACACTGCCAATTCTAGGGTTAGGAGACCCGGTCTCGACTCCTCAAGATGGCCTCCCATTGGACCCTAGAACCCGGTTACTTGTGATCCCCTCCTTGGGTCTACCTAATACGGAAAAGTAAATAATATACACTGGTGACATCAACCTCATCCCGGAAGTGCCCCAATAAAAGAATATTACATACAAATGAATTTTACATGAATGAAAATAAAAACCCTCATCTCACATAAAACCACCGGCTATTCAGAACACGACGATCCAATATAACATATCACAGCAACACATAATATCACATATCATCAACGTAAGTAAGTATGCATACACCTATCATCGTTGATGTATAGCAACGAAGACCGGAAATACAACTACATACTACACTTACGGTCATAAAAAAGAAATTGTAAAACTACAATATTTGGAATCCACAATCACTTTAGACATCGTAAATCCGAAATATCACATACTTCGCATTTCATGCCTAACTTTATGAATTCCACATATTGTATCACATTCCAGATAAATAGAAAGTATTAAAGTTTCCGAACAGATAATCAAATACCCAAGATTTCCTAAATAGCTCAACACTTGAGCGGAATTCAGATAATCCCAGAATATGTCACAGTACCGATGATCCAGCCGTAGAAGGGTCAAGCCAACGCCTCACATGTGGCACGCCGTACTGCCCTAAACCCTAAGGTTTAGAGGCAGTTCAAGACAGTCACATAATCGAGTTAAGGTTTGTGTTCTTCTAGAGGGTCCACCGCGTTACTTGCACAATTTTCCGAAAGATTTAAACCCAAGAAAAATTCAACACTTGAAAGTTTTTTTCGTGCCGGGAAAAAGTGAGTGAATGATATCCGCTCGAACATTTTAACATTTTCTAAATATCCGGAAAGCAATAACGAATTTAAATTTTCCGATCGAATCAACGATTACAAAATAAAACTCAGAACACTCAACACTTGAGTCAGATTAAAATTACCCAGAAAAATACGTAATCACCTACGGATATAACCCTGGAAAAACGAGTCAACAACATTTCTTTACGGCCGCGGATCCGTGGCAGTAGCAAGGTATTGCCGCGGTTCTGCGGCGGATTGTACGGATCATTGCCACGTGTTTCACAGTGGTGCTTATATTTTCCTGTTGGTATTTTTAAGAATTTTTAATTCTGAAAAATCACAGTTTTTAAAAAATATCCATAGAGGGGTTTAAAATGTCGTTTCGGGGTTCATTCGGAGTTTTAACTTCGTATACACGTCGCCTAATGCTCTAGTTAGGCTCTGATACCACTGTAGGGTTCCTAGGCACTCTTGTGAGGGTTCATAAGGCATCTACCATGCCCGAATAAAAATTTAGACGTGCCGAACAACCTAAAGCCGGGATCTTTACTAGATTATTAGGGTTTTAACATGCAAGTAAACATCTTTACTACTAAGTGTGAGGGATTACAACCTTTGTAGTCCGCTCCTTCGCTTCATAAGCTCCGAGTAGAAGTCTCTTCACCGCGATCCATGATCTCCCGGATTCAAGAGAGGCTCCACGACTCGAACGATCCTTGCTAGCTTGTAGTTTTCCTTTTCTCCGATGATCTATGTCGAAGTTGCTATAACTCAAGCTCTCTCACTCTCATGATGTGAACACCTTAATCTAATTGGCTAGATTAGATGAGGATGATGGAGTAGTATTTATGCTTTCTTTTTATATCAAATTCTCACAAGAAATCATCACAAAAGGAAAATCTAGTAAGCTATTTTCAAAACTCAAGAGAGAAGAAGATGATGAATAATGAGATAATCCTTTTATGATGAATAATAGAAATGAATATATGATTAATCATGGAACCATGGTTAAGGATGACTAGGATAACCTTTGTAGAGAATAAACTAGGGCTAGGGTTTGGTTGGATTAAAACAATGAGTCATAAGAAAATATCTATCATAATATCTTCTTCATGACAAAAGGAAAAGTTCTAGAAGGTGCATGAAAGAACTAACCCTAATCAAACCCTAACCTTGCTTAATCTCCACTAAACATGTTCCATTATTAATCATATCATGTTACTATAATATATATCACATATATATTATATATTTGTAACAAAAGAAAATAATACAATTAACATATATCGCATATATATCAATGTATTACCTGGTGAGAAAATGAAATAATAAAGCGAGCCAATATTAGATAATGTATTACAATTTATCATATATATTATTATACATTAAATCATCAAATCAACACTTGATCCGACGATTCGGCTATATCGAATATAACCGACTAATATATCATGTAGCGATTCATCGAATCAACACTTGATCCGATGACCCGGCTCATATCTAAATATCACGAGAATATCATACGGTATCTCATATCGCATTATCCTCTGCCCTGCACGTATCACATATGTGCCTCTACTCTGTTTTGCCTGAGCCAAGAAACCTCTGTGTAGGACTCTAAAGAATCGTCAATACGCCGGTAACAGGTGATGATCATATCAAACACCCACAAGCTACAAGGGGTCAGCTAAACGTAACAGCCACTCAGGTATTGAGCGATCAGAAGATCAACAAGCTAGCATGTACGCTCTCCTGTGAATCCAATCAGTAACACTCCCGTACAGTCCGGTCTGGTCGTCTGATATGTCGCATATCAAGTCTAGGGGTGGTATACGTCAGACCCCAGTAACCGATAAGTCGTGTCGATGTGTGGTTCATAACGGGTCGAGAAACTGCTGGTAACACTTACCAGTAAATCCCTATATCAGCCCTGGACAGGGACTTCCAGTTATAGCCAATCGAACACAGCACAACATCAACTCCATATACCGGGAGAGACGAATCCCCTCCTATCGCTCATTGCCTCCATGCGATTCGGGACTGTACCCAAAAGCCACCGTTTTGCACGCCCTTTTGGACGTGGTAAGGTGGAAATCAAAGCACAGTGGGAATCACACAAGACTCTATGAGGATCTCGGGTCTACAGACTACCCTGTACCAGTGTCACCGGAGAACTGCCATCTGACGTGTGGTATATCACCATCTGGGAGTTCTCGGCGAGTCCGTCCAGTGTAGCCAGTCTCCACCGAGCACCCGTACACCATCCTTGATGTCAAACACCGATGGATATGGGATCATCCATCGCCCATCATATGGGTCAAGATGCGTATACGCTTGTCTACTCTGGTGTATCGATGCCCTGTCTCGATATACCCTCGACTAGGAACAGTTATAGGATGTACTCATCGAGTACCATGGCCCCACTAGTATGATCTCATCATAGTCCCGGTGGTCGAGTATAGATCCTAAGGGCTTTATCAACACGTGAGAGAAAGACAGTAAACCAATACAAGTCAACATGTTAAGATAAAGTGAAACCAAATAGCATACTATCATGACGAGCAAGAAAGTCCTCTCTATATATATCCAAGCATCCATTATAATATACATCATATGTAGAACAATGGCCTCTAGTGCATATAAATAACTAACATAATTACACCCTACAAGTTCGCCAATCTTTGAGGGAGGTTCCCCGTGCTTTCGTACGGACCTAATTAAAATAAACCTCGTTTTCCCAGGGGCGTAACCCTATTGACACCTTTCTAGACACCTACTTGATCGGCTAATTGTAATGTGTAGAACTCTCCCAGGAGTAACTCTTACTCGAAGTGGGTATCGGGATCCAACTATCTCATAGAAGGTATGCAATCTCATTGCAAATTTCAACACTTGAAATTCCCAATAGTATTTTTCCCCTAGCATCCTATGACCTTGACGCAGGCCAACAAACCATAGTCCGCTAGTCAAGTTAAACCCGTACATTTCCTGATTGAATTAAACCCACCCGCACGACCCTTGACGCATGCCAACAAAATCGCATGACTACCCTAATCCAATCGCATCATATGCAGCAGATAAGCCCTAGTTAGGTACCGCACACTTCGCCTTGACGCAGGCCAACGAACATAGCACGAATACTAAGTAGTACTTATCTGAAATGACGGAGGGCTATGACAGGTTTTTAAGAAAACCCTTTGCGTAATGAACTTGATCTCGTCATAGAATTGAATGATTTAAATGGAGTGTTTTTGAGGCCTTTACTAGTTTTGCTAAAGAAGTCACTCCCGGTGAAGGGATCTCGGCTCTTTCCTTATCGAATAAGGTGCAGGATATTTCACAAATATCATTATGCAAAGCAAAAACTATAGAAGCAATCAAAAGACGAAACCAAGGGTTTTAGCATCCACCAGTTATTGCTAAAGAGGTCACTCCCGGTGAAGGGATCTCGGCTCTTTCCTTATCGAATAAGGTACTGGATATTCTACAAGGAATACCACTATGCAAAGCAAGAACTAGAGCTACTTGTTTTTGAAAATTCGATTCCACAACATCTTTAGGCTTATTTTCTTTCATTAATCTCATTAATGAATTCCCATCATTTAAGTTACTTAAACATCGCAGATAAATATAGCGTACACTTATGCCATCCGCATTCTCCTCGATGCCCCCTCTTGCACCGTTAGGTTAGGTAACTAACTGAAGAGCGGGGCAGGGCAAGCGCGGGTATAAAACATAGCAACGTTTATATAATATATCACATATATTATATCCAGTATCTATCTCAACATATACAGTGATCACATCACAGATAAATCGCATCAGAACACAACATATGAAATATTGGATATACTAGGATTTCTGGGTTTTATTTTAAGCCTGTATAAAACACGGATTCCACGGTCGTGATGAATAGCAAATCCCATACCCCTATACCCCTACGAGAGCGGCAAGTAACCCTACCAATTCTAGAGTTAGTAGACCCGGTGATGACTTCTCGAG
Source organism: Agapanthus africanus (assembly GCA_030015575.1). Classification (NCBI taxonomy): domain Eukaryota; kingdom Viridiplantae; phylum Streptophyta; class Magnoliopsida; order Asparagales; family Amaryllidaceae; genus Agapanthus; species Agapanthus africanus. Next base: position 245,401,986 of record CM057343.1, on the reverse strand, counting down.
ATGGTCTACCACTGGACCCTAGAACCTGGTTACTTATGCTCCCCGCCTTGGGTCTATCCTAATGCAGAAAAGTAAATAATATACAATGGTGACAGCATCCTCAACCCGTAAGTGCCCCAATAAAAGAATATTACATACAATGAATTTTACATGAATGAAAATGAAAAACTCTCATCTCACAAAAAACCCGGCTATTCAAAACACGACGATCCAATATAACATATCACAACAACATATAATATACCATTAGTTCATACTGCATATGCACTATTCATGCGGACGCACACGCCTTTGGTAATTGCTATGTCACGAACACTATAGAACTTGCTTAGAATCGGTAATTGTGCATTTTCATCATATATGATCCGTAGACTTATACTTGTATATTCATTTCATTAAAATGAATAAGTAAGATTGTTAGTCAAATATACATACCTCATTGCATCATGATTCATGCATAGCTTCTGGCCGTACTTCACATGGTATATACTACCGTATCATAGATTTCCATCATCACCGGCATGCTTATATATTATGATTCTTCTCGAGAATTTCAGTATTTATGAGATTTCTAGATTTTCGGGAAAACCGCAAGAATTTTATAAACCTGTTATCATTTTTAAAATGCAAGTTGCGGTTTTCTCGTGATATGATGTATGTGTCGTCCACCATGAGTTTTCTCGGTTCTTGAGCTGTATCATTTACCTGATTTGAGGAGGGGGATGCACTGTCTGCGGGTACATGGTGGGCCCAGTGCGGTACCTCGGGGCAAGAAGATGGCACAGATGGCGTTGAGCCCGGCAGGGGAGCACTACCGACCGGTTATTTTTGACGCGGCGGATATCCGGAGGATACCGACCGTAATCGGGAGATTGATGATATGGGCCGATCCGGACTGACGAAGCCCGAGATATTGAGATATTGATATATCGAGACATTGAGACATTGAGATATTAAGACATTGAGATATATATATTTTGTGTTGATGCTTGACACGGATTTCTGTGGATTTCATTGATGATACTTCCGTTATTTCACAGGAGTTTTACTAAGCTAAGAATACAGATTTTCTCGTACCAAACATATTCAGGTTTCATGTTGATTATGCATTCATGTTGCACACATACTAGTGCATCGCATCATATCGGTATATGTAGGTTGTGACGCATTTACGTGCATGCTTACGATAGCCTTATTAGATGTTACTTACTACTCACGAGTTGGCAACTCACCCCCGTTGTGCCACAGATCTTGCAGGTCTGACCCGTCAGCACAGTAGCGGCGGGTGTACTTTCTATTCTGCTTCGTTTGCATTGTTTTGCAGCTTTGCTCATAGGTGGGTTGCGAGGATACTTTTGTTCCATCTTGTATTACTATTTGTATCTAGTATACTCCATCTACCCTTGTATATTGGACTAGACAGTGAGACTCGTGAGACTTGTATTTGTGGTTTTTTTGTGTCGATGCTCACTTGAGTCGACGTGGAGTTTTTTTTTATTTCTTGCTTTCAGATGCTTATTTTCGTGCTTTTGATATACATATTGCATGTGGTTGTGATTCTTCCTTTGGCGAAGAGCTAGCTCCCGTTGGGGATGCCTTTATTCATTATATATATTTATTTTCATATGTTGTACCCGTTTGGGGGCCAGAATTACAAAGGAGACTCTGCTGAAATTTTCGGGAAATTTTGATATTTTAAAAATGTTTAGTGCGACTTATTTTGTTTTGAATTCGTTTTCTTTAAATAAGTTTTCCTTCACTCTATTTCTTTAAATGGTTTAGATTTTTGGGCTTTCGTTTAGATTACGTAGGCTTTGAGACGTTTCGTAATTTAAGTACCAGTCACGTTCCGTACCTTCGGGTCATGACATACCATTTGGTAATGCTAGGTGATATTCGCCGATTTCTTCGGCAACAACAATTGCTTCGTTCCCTACTCTGATAGTGTGAGTTATATGTATGCCCTAGAGGCCATTACTGTACATAGGATGTATATTGTAGTGGATGCTGGGACATATATAGGGAGGACTTTCTTGCTCGACATGATAGTATGCTATCTGGTTGATCTTTACCTTAACGTGTACACTGATTGTCTCTCTGTTACATGTTGGTAAAGCCCTTAGGATGTGTACTTGACTATCTGGACTATGATGCGGATCATACTAGTGGGGACATGGTAGTCCATAAGTACATCCTTCAAAGTCCCTAGTCGTGGGTGTATCGAGATGGGGCATCGATATACCAGAGTAGACTAGCGTATACCTTCTCGACCCATACTGATGGGCGATGGATGATCCCATATCTATTGGTGTTTGACATCAGAGATGATATACGGGTGCTCAGTAGAGACTGGGTACATTGGACGGACTCGCCGAGAACTCCCAGATGGTATTATACCTTACGTCAGATGGCAGTTCTCTGGTGACACTGGTACAGAGTAGTCTGTTGACCCGAGATCGTCATAGAGTCTTGTGTGGTTCCCACTGTGCTTTGATTTCCATCTTACCACGTCCAAGAGGGCATGCAAAACGGTGGTTTTTGGGTACAGTCCCGAGTCATATGGAGGCAATGAGCGATAGGAGGGGATTCGTCTCTCCCGGTATAGGGAGTTGATGTTGCGCTGTGTTCGATTGGCTATAACAGGAAATCCCTGGCCAGGGTTGCTGAGATTTACTAGTAAGTGTTACCAATAGTTTCTCGAATTGTTATAGACCTCATATCGACACGACTTATCGAGCTATTGGGGTCTGACGTTTACCACCCCTAGGCGAGATGTGCGACATATCAGACGATCAGACCGGACTGTACGGTAGTGTTACTGGTTGGATTCACTGGAGTGTGAGCAGGCTTGCTCGTCGATCTTCTGATCGCTCAATACCCGGGTGGCCGTTACGTTTAGCAGACCGCTTGCGGCTTGTGGGTGTTTGATATGATCATCACCTGCTGCCGGCGTATTGACGAGTCTTTAGAGTCCTACACAGAGGTTTCCTGGCTCAAGCGAAACGAAATAGGAGCGCATATGAGATATGTGCGGGACCGAGAATAATGCGTGTATGTGAAACCGTATTCTATTCTCGCGATGAATGTATCGAATGGTTATATGCGATATAACCTAGTTATCGAATCGAGGGTTGATTCGATAAGCCGATACATTGGATATTAGTCGGTTATATGTGATATGACCGGATCGTTAAATCAAGTGTTGATTTAATGATTTAATGTATAATTATATATTTGATATATTAATTTGCATTAACTAGTATTGGTTCACTTTAAATGGATTTTCTCACTTGAAGTTCACAAGTTGTATATGTGATATACTTTTGTGCACTTGCATGTATCATGTTTGATGATACATGTTAACTTGGTTAAGTGTAAAGTTTAAACCATGGTTAAGTTAATGATTAGGGTTTTGAGTATCTTATTTATTTATTTATTTATATATTCATTTTGGAAATTTTTAAGGATGGTGGCTTATTTTGTTTTTATGTTGAAGCTTCTTGAAGCTTTGATCAAGTCAACCATTCTTATCTCATCCTTAACCCTAACCATTCCAACTAACCTTGGTTTAATCTCTACACTTGACCATGGTTCATTATATGATAAGTATTGATTTTCTTTTCAATATTAAATAACTTATCATAACACTTTCTTCTTCTTCTTCATCTTCTTCAATGAAGAAAGCTTCACTTCATCAATGGTGGATTGATGAAAAGTGTGAGAAATCCAATTCTAAAGTGAACCCACTTCCTATTTCTTCATCCTCTACCTCTTGCCAAGTAGTAGAGTGTGTTTCCTTCACAAGTTTTCAAGGCTTGATGAAGATGGAGCTTGATCTAGTGATGCCTCGACGTAGATCATCTTCGGCACGTCGTCGATGACCTAGCCCGCTCTTTCTCCGATGAAGCCGACGCTAGAGCCCGGGATTTGATTTGGACAGCGAGGAGACTTCATTGCGGAGCTATGGAGGTGGAGAACCGGATCTACAAAGGTTGTATTTCCGTATTCTTGTAGTTAAGTGTTAACTAGTTTTTGTTTTCGCCTAAACATCTAGCCAACGATCCATATTAGGGTTTCTCGGCACCGTTACAATTTGAAATTGGCATGGTTGATGCCTTGTGAGACCTCATTAGCGTGCCTAGGAACCCTACAGTGGTATCAGAGCCTAGCTAGAGCCTTAGGCGAAGTCTAGACGGAATTTGAAGTCCGAACGAACCGAAACCCCAAAATTTCCATCCTCTCTGGACATTTTCTGAAAACGTGGATTTTTCCAAATTAAAAATTGCTAAAAAATTCAGCAGGGAAAACTAAGAATTACGATGCAAAATTTTTTTATTGAAGCTGCTACAGTGCGGCGGAACCGCGGCAGAAGCTTGGCTTCTGCGGCGGTTCCGCGGCCAATAAATGAGATCACTGTTGGGTTTTTGCACAGTAATTCCTATTGTCTGGTGCTGGATTTTATGGGAATTTTTAAATTTTATTCAAGAGTTGAATTTTCAGGGGTTGTTTTGGGGATTCGGTGTTTCGATCGGAGTATCAAATTTTGTCTATGTGGCTTTCCGGACAATTTTTGGATATGTTAAAAAGTTCGACCGGATATAAATACCCAATTTTTCCCCTGTCGGGAAATTTCCAAGTGTTGGATTTTTCCGTGGTTTAACGACGTTCTAAGTAGTGCAAGTAACTCGATGGACCCTCTAGAAGACAACAAACCTTAACTCGATTATGTGACCGTCTTGAACTGCCCTTTGAACATTAGGGTTTGGGGCAGTACGGCGTGCCACATGTGAGGCGTTGGCTTGATCCTTCTACGGCTGGACCGTTGGTACTGAGGCACGAACTGAATGTCGTTAGACTTATTTCATGTGTTGAGCTGTATCGGGAAAACTTGGGTGTTCGATTGTTTGATCGGAAAGTTTAACATTTTCTATTTATCCGGAATGTGATACAATAATTGGAATTCATAAGCAGTTATGAGATAACTGAATGAATGTTATAAACATAGCAGTTTAGTCTCACTTGATCGGTTGCCACGGAATTTTGATGTGATCAAAAGTCCGTCGCAATCACGTAGCGTACACGGATACTCGCCGGATAAACTTAATAGACAGCCTCACTCCATAGCCCCGACCAAGTGACTGTAGGAGAACCCCGTCGCCGAAAGCATCCGTTCGGGTGCTCGCGGCAGCGGTGTTCCGCCTTGGTGCACTTTGTCGACGGCGTCGGGGGTGCGGCCGTCTACTGAAGTTTGCGACGAGCATTCGATCAGGATGTCGGGAATCTTGTTGAATTGCCCGACTTGATATTGAAAAGTGTTTTCGATTTTGAGACTAAAATGAGGGGTTTATAATTGTTAGGCATGTGATGTCTAAGGTATTCATTTGATTAGGCATGCGATGTCTATGTAGATTGCGGATTCCAACTGTTGTAGTTTTACACTTTCTTTTCTGTGACCGTAAGTGTAATATGTGATATCGCCGGTTTCGTTGCTATATGTCAACGACAATTGGGATGCGCATATTTACTTATGTTGATGACATGTGATGTTATGTGTTGCTGGATATGTTATATTGGATCGTCGCGTTTGAATAGCCGGGGGTTTTTATGTGAGATGAGTGTTTTTCATTTTCATTCATGTAAAAACTTGTATGTAATATTCTTTTATTGGGGCACTTCCAGGTTGCGGAAGTTGTCACCTTTTGTATATTATTTACTTTTCCGCACTAGGATAGACCCAAGGAGGGGAGCACAAGTAACCGGGTTCTGGGGTCCAGTGGGAGACCAACTCGAGGAGTCGAGTCCAGGTCTCCTAACTGCAGAATTTGTAGGGTTGCTTGCCGCTCTCATAGGGGTCTAGGGGTATGGGTTTGGCTATTCATCGCGACCATGGAATCCGTGTTTTATACTGGCTCGTATTAAAAACACTGACGTCCTAGTATATCCAATATTTCATATGTTTCTTCTGCTGCGATATCTGTGATGTGATCATGTGATGTTCTGTGATAGATACTATATATAGTATATATGATATATTATATAGACGTTACTTATGTTTTACACCCGCGTTAGCCCTGCCCCGCTCTGCCGTTAGTTACCTAACCTAACGGTGCACGAGGGGACATCGAGGCGAATGCGGATGGCATAAGTGTACGTCGTATTTATCTGTGATGTTTAGGTACTTAAATGATGGGACTTCATTAATGAGATTAATGAAAGTAAAAAGAAACCTAAAGATGTTGTAGAATCGAATTTCAAAAATAAAACAGGTAGCTACAGTTCTTGCTTTGCACAGCGGTATATGTGATATATCCTGCACCTTATTCGATGAGAAAAGGACCGAGATCCCTTCACCGGGAGTGACTCCTTTAGCAATAACTGGCAGATGCTACACACTCAGTTTGTCTTTTGATTGCTTTTAAGAGTTTTTGCTTTGCACAGTGATATATGTGATATATCCCGCACCTCATTCGACGAGGAAAGGACCGACGATCTTTTCACCGGGAGTGACTCCTTTAGCAAAACTAGAAAAGCTTCAAAAACACTCCATTTTTAAAATCATTTGATTCTACAACGATATCAAGTTCATTACGCAATAGGTTCTAAGAAAAAAACTGTCGTAGCCCTCCGTCATTTCAGATAAGTGGTAGTTAGTATTCGTGCTACGTTTGTTGGCCTGCGTCAAGGCGTAGTGTGCGGTAGCTAACTAGTATTTATCTGCTTATGCATATGATGCAGATTGGATTAGGGTAGTCGTGCGACTTTGTTGGCCTGCGTCAAGGGTCGTGCGGGTGGGTTTAATTCAATCAGGAAATGACGGGTTGAACTTGACTAGCGCACTATGGTTTGTTGGCCTGCGTCAAGGTCATAGGACGCTAGGGGCAAAATATTATCGGGAATTTCAAGTGTTGAAATTTGCAATGAGATTGCATACCTTCTATAAGATAGTTGGATCCCGATACCCGCTGTGAGTAAGAGTTACTCCTGGGAGAGTTTTACACATTACAATTAGCCGATCAAGTAGGTGTCTAGAAAGGTGTTAACGAGGTTACGCCTCTGGGAAAACGAGGTTTACATTAATTAGGTTCGTGCGAAAGCACGGGGGACCTCCCTCAAAGTACCGACACTGGCCTGGCTGAAAGATTGGCGAACTTGTAGTGTGTAATCAATCCCGGCTAGTCTTTCCTTTTAGGGTTTGAAGGAAGATTTGATAAAAAGCAGTGGGAGCCATCCTGATTAGATAAAATAATAACCAATCTATTCTTGCAAGAGCGCACGCTGAGTGTTTTCTTCTCTCTCTCTCCAGGTAGCGACCATATCACGCCTTAATCAAGAAATAATACGGAATTTTGACCGAACCCGCTTGTTATACTGAGCTGGGGAACGTTGGTCCCGCTCCAACTTATAAATGTTATAAGACAGAGCAGAAAATAGGGGAATACCAAGATTCCCATACCGCCCAAACGAAGAGAGTGCATGCTGATGCATCATCTTCGGGTGTGTTCATTACAAAGAACTGTTTCTCAGTATCCTCTACGTCCTGGGTATTTGATGCCGGATCAGGATCCCAGATATGTAATCTGTTACATAGGGCTACAGAAAGGTAGAGGACTGAGAACGGGTGATAAGTTTCATGAGACAGAAAACGGGGCAAGTGTTGCTGCCAAGTCTGTTGGTCACTGTCACCCTGTATTACCAATACATTGATTCTGAACGAATGTTATTAGATACCGAACCTGATATACAAAATCATATCTATCTCTTTATTAGTAAAGAAATGATAAAATTTTGTATAGTTGGATAATGTTTTGAACATTTCCTATATCAAAAGTTGATCGGTTCAGGCACGTTATCTAAAAGCATTGTTGTTCTAAATCAAACTACAGTTCTTAGTATACGCAACACACAAAAGAGGAAGAGTTCAGAAATGAAGGAATCCTTCTTAAGGCATTGTAGACTAGGTCATATCAATGCGACCCGACTAGCTGAAGTTACATTTAGATGCATATTTAAATCAGTTTGAATTTACATCTTGTGAAACTTGCCAGTCATGTCACAAAGATACGATGACCATAGCTCTGTTTACTGGAAGCAGAGAAAGAGTTAGTAAACTCTTGGGATGATACATGATGATGTATGTAAGGTCCCCTGTCTACACATGCCAGGACTGGTTCTTAGTACTTCATTACATTCTCTGATGATCTTTCGAGATTCAGACCTATGTTCCTGTTGAAACACAAGTCCGAACCTTTTGAGATATTCACAGAATATAAGTTAGAAGTAGAGAACCAAAATGAGGGTATAAGTATTATGTCCTTTGATGAGATCAAGGAGGAGAATACTTGAGCATGGAATTCCAGGATTATTCTGAAGGAGAATGAGATTCTCTCTCAGCATTACTCCTCTGTATACACCATAGCACGATGGTATATTGGGACGGAGCAATCACACCCTATATAATAAGGTGTGCTCTATGATGAGTACTACTGAGTTACCTATTTCCTTTTTAGGAGTTATGCACTTGAGAAGCCGTATACCTATTGAATGGGTTCAAATCAAATCAGTTGCCTACCACTTCATATGTAATATGGAAAGGGAAGAGCCCATCTCTTAAGTTAGTTAAGATTTGGGGTTGTCCGGCCTATGTCTAAAAGCAAAATCCGGACAAGCTCGGGGCAAGATTTGTTATGTAGAACTGGAAAGGTTCCAGCTATACAAACTGCGAATGATGATTTGATAGAACCAAAGGATTCAGTAGATACCAACGAACCTCAGCCTCTCCGCCGATCTAGTAAGGGTTCCTCACCCACCTGAGAGATACTTCGGTTTCTCTATGACAGTAGGAGCGAGAATTGCATCATGAGATGATGACCCAACTAGTTTCGAGCTGGCCATCAGGAGTAAGACTCTGTAAGAATGGCTGGATGCTTAGTGATCTGAGATGGAATCCTTATACACCAACAAAGTATGGACTTTGGTTGCTATATCTGAAGGGTTAAATCCCCATCAGGAGCAAGTATATCTTGAGAAGATTACTTGGTGTAGATGGAAAAGTTGAGACTTTCAAAGCTAGACTTGTTAAAGGTTTTTGTCATCGACCAGGCGTGGATAATGATGAAACCTTTTCCAGCACCTATGCTTAAGTCCATCCAGATACTACTTGCCACGGCTACATACCATGACTACGATATCTGGCGGTTGGGTGTCATGACTGCTTTTCTAAATGATGTTTTAGAAGAGAGCGTCTATAAATACACAGCCAGAGGGTCTCGTAGACAGTGGGAGCAGCGGAAACGTGTGCAAGATGCTTTATAGGATAAAGCAGGCATCGCGGAGTTGGAACATCTATTTTGATGGAGTAGTCAAACAGTTTGACATCATCAAAATGGTAGATGAACCTTGTATATACAAAAAGGTAGTAGGGAGTATGGTGATGATCCTCGTAGAGTACGTGGATGACATACTCTTGATAAGAAAGGAGTTTCCTATGCTACGCTCGGCCAATCTCCGCTTATCACAATGATTCTCCATATAGGATCAAAATTATACCTCCTAAATCCTGGGTTTTGGATCTATGAGATAGATCTAATTGGATGTTAGGATTCTCACTAGTTGTAGTGAGATGGTATCAATCGATCCTAGGGAGAATCACTGGAAGGGTTCCAGGGTGATAAAGACGACTGAATGTCAGTCGCAGGCAATGTCTTTACCCTCAGTAAAGGGACGGTATGTTGGAAAAGTTCCAAGCTAGATACTGTGACATACTAGACGATAAAGGCTGGATATATCGCTACTTAAGATGCTACCGAAGAGGCTGTTTGGGTGTATATTGGTTCATGAGATGAACTACGTTCCTCCCATTGTGTGACAATGGAGTTGTGGCTTATGCAAAGGAACGCCGGTCCCATCAGTGATCCAGACATATTCTAAGGCAGTATCACTTGATCATGGAGATGGTTGATCTCTAAAGGATCGAGGTTAGGAGAGTAGACTCAGAGGACAACACGGCGGATCGACTCACGAAGGCCTATTCCCAGAGAGAGACTTTTATGGGATGGTTGAGTATGAGATACTACAACCACTGCTACAGATGGCCCTAGTGCAAGTGGGAGATTGTTAGTTATATGTATGCCCTAGAGGCCATTACTGTACATAGGATGTATATTGTAGTGGATGCTGGGACATATATAGGGAGGACTTTCTTGCTCGACATGATAGTTTGCTATCTGGTTGATCTTTACCTTAACGTGTACACTGATTGTCTCTCTGTTACATGTTGGTAAAGCCCTTAGGATGTGTACTTGACTATCTGGACTATGATGCGGATCATACTAGTGGGGACATGGTAGTCCATAAGTACATCCTTCAAAGTCCCTAGTCGTGGGTGTATCGAGATGGGGCATCGATATACCAGAGTAGACTAGCGTATACCTTCTCGACCCATACAGATGGGCGATGGATGATCCCATATCCATTGGTGTTTGACATCAGAGATGATATACGGGTGCTCAGTAGAGACTGGGTACACTGGACGAACTCGCCGAGAACTCCCAGATGGTATTATACTTTACGTCAGATGGCAGTTCTCTGGTGACACTGGTACAGAGTAGTCTGTTGACCCGAGATCGTCATAGAGTCTTGTGTGGTTCCCACTGTGCTTTGATTTCCATCTTACCACGTCCAAGAGGGCGTGCAAAACGGTGGTTTTTGGGTACAGTCCCGAGTCACATGGAGGCAATGAGCGATAGGAGGGGATTCGTCTCTTCCGGTATAGGGAGTTGATGTTGCGCTGTGTTCGATTGGCTATAACAGGAAATCCCTGGCCAGGGTTGCTGAGATTTACTGGTAAGTGTTACCAGTAGTTTCTCGAATTGTTATAGACCTCATATCGACACCACTTATCGAGCTATTGGGGTCTGACGTTTACCACCCCTAGGCGAGATATGCGACATATCAGACGATCAGACCGGACTGTACGGTAGTGTTACTGGTTGGATTCACTGGAGTGTGAGCGGGCTTGCTCGTCGATCTTCTGATCGCTCAATACCCGGGTGGCCGTTACGTTTAGCAGACCGCTTGCGGCTTGTGGGTGTTTGATATGATCATCACCTGCTGCCGGCGTATTGATGAGTCTTTAGAGTCCTACACAGAGGTTTCCTGGCTCAAGCAAAACGAAATAGGAGCGCATATGAGATATGTGCGGGACCGAGAATAATGCGTGTATGTGATACCGTATTCTATTCTCGCGATGAATGTATCGAATGGTTATATGCGATATAACCTAGTTATCGAATCGAGGGTTGATTCGATAAGCCGATACATTGGATATTAGTCGGTTATATGTGATATGACCGGATCGTTAAATCAAGTGTTGATTTAATGATTTAATGTATAATTATATATTTGATATATTACTTTGCATTAACTAGTATTGGTTCACTTTAAATGGATTTTCTCACTTGAAGTTCACAAGTTGTATATATGATATACTTTTGTGCACTTGCATGTATCATGTTTGATGATACATGTTAACTTGGTTAAGTGTAAAGTTTAAACCATGGTTAAGTTAATGATTAGGGTTTTGATTATCTTATTTATTTATTTATTTATATATTCATTTTGGAAATTTTTAAGGATGGTGGCTTATTTTGTTTTTATGTTGAAGCTTCTTGAAGCTTTGATCAAGTCAACCATTCTTATCTCATCCTTAACCCTAACCATTCCAACTAACCTTGGTTTAATCTCTACACTTGACCATGGTTCATTATATGATAAGTATTGATTTTCTTTTCAATATTGAATAACTTATCATAACACTTTCTTCTTCTTCTTCATCTTCTTCAATGAAGAAAGCTTCACTTCATCAATGGTGGATTGATGAAAAGTGTGAGAAATCCAATTCTAAAGTGAACCCACTTCCTATTTCTTCATCCTCTACCTCTTGCCAAGTAGTAGAGTGTGTTTCCTTCACAAGTTTTCAAGGCTTGATGAAGGTGGAGCTTGATCTAGTGATGCCTCGACGTAGATCATCTTCGGCACGTCGTCGATGACCTAGCCCGCTCTTTCTCCGATGAAGCCGACGCTAGAGCCCGGGATTTGATTTGGACAGCGAGGAGACTTCATTGCGGAGCTATGGAGGTGGAGAACCGGATCTAGAAAGGTTGTATTTCCGTATTCTTGTAGTTAAGTGTTAACTAGTTTTTGTTTTCGCCTAAACATCTAGCCAACGATCCATATTAGGGTTTCTCGGCGCCGTTACAATTTGAAATTGGCATGGTTGATGCCTTGTGAGACCTCATTAGCGTGCCTAGGAACCATACAGATAGACATATCACCTTTTTCCAGTTTTCTACTTCTCTTTAACCCTTGTAACATATTACAAATATAGGATCCTGATCCGGTATCCAATATCCAGGACGTAGAGCAGACTATGAAACGTTCTCAATAACTAACAAACCCGAAGAAGAGACATCAGAATGCTCTTTCTTCGTTAGGGTTGCATGGAAATCATTGCATTCCCCTATCTCTTGCCCAGACTTATGATAGTTATCATAAGATAGAGCGGAACCAACGTTCCCCAGTCCAGTATAATAAGCGGGTTTGGTCAATACATCCATATTATTATCTTGATTAAGGCGTGACATGGTCGCTACTTGGAGAGAGAGAGAAGAAAACACTTTAGCGTGCGCTCTTGCAAGATTAGATTCATTATTATCTTATCTAAAAAGGATGGCTCTTACTGTTTTTATCAAATCTTCCTTCAAATCCTTAAAGGTAAGTTATCCGGGATTAATTACACCCTACATGTTCGTGTAACATTTCAGAATTATAAAATATTATTTTTGGAATTTAAACATTAAAATAATATATTTCACGAAGCTATTCGATTTGCGATTTGGGGTTTTCGTAAAATGGTATAATTATATACCAATATTTGGAAAATAATTGAAGATTAATATGTATTATTTATTAAAAAGGTATTTATTGGATTTGGGCATTTTTATAATTAATTATATGCAAGTTTAAATCAAACTTGATTAGTGAACTACTAATCACGATTAAGCCAAATCCGTCTTTTTAATTATTCTTGGCTAGTGCACCATGATATGTTGCATTTTATTGCATATTATTTCATTTGTATTTGTGGTATTGGGTTTTCTTTTATATAAGAGGGGAAAAAAAGGAAAAGAGAAAAGAAAAAGAAAAGAAAAAGTCAATGTGACATGGCATGGGAGACAAGAGGGTATGGCCTTGAGTGGGGATGAGAGAGAGGGAGGGGGTTATCCTTGACCATCGTCTCCACTTCATTTCTTCACTTCTCATCTTCATCTTCTCCTCCTTCTTCTTCACCTCCTTCCACCTCCTCTACCACCCTCAAACCACCCCAAACACTCAATCAAAACCTTATACCCTTTCACAAAAATGGTGCACAAGCTCACTGCAAGCATGATGGATCAATCAAGTAGAGATTTTGAGCACTTTGGGAAACCCAAGAATTTTCTTGAGTTGCCACATGAGGTATAATTCTACACTTTTAGATAAGATATTAGTGTTTAGTATATCCTATAGTTGTTTAGAGCCAAAATGATGTAGATTAACGATGTTAGAATTTTCCAAGATGAGGTTAGGGAATAATTCGAGTTGTGGATGTGAAATTGAGGTGTAGTAAGTGTTTTACAAGACCTTAGAGATGCTTTACTGGCCATGACTAGAGACTAGAACCAAGTATACGAACTTAGAATTTTCCCGATATCGGTTTTGTGAAGTTATTGATGCTCAGATGCAATCTGGAGCAACTTAGGATATTTATAAGAAAAACAAACAACTACATTGACCTAGTTAGATCACTAGAAGACCACTACAGAAGAACGAGACCTAAGCTTCTAGATAAAACGGACAACACCGGGTATTTTTTCTTTCTCGCCGGCCAAATGTTGGGTTCTGGTGATGGGGTTTGGCCTGTCGCTCTTTCTCCTTATAACCTAGCTACTGTATTGTTAGTTTTGTCCTAGACTACCTATGCCAAAATCTGGGAGCTGTTTGAGTTGGTTTTGACAATGTTTTTCGATATTTGAAACTTGGATTTATGAATTTCTTGATGTGATTTGGTCGTTGGACGTTTGTACGTCAACGACGAGGGTTATTTGGTTCTTTTTTCATGCGTAAGCTATAGGTTCTAACTTGTGAGTACTTCTATTGGATATGCATGCCCTAAAGGCCAGTATTGTATATGTATACATATGGATGCTGGGGATATGTATGTACAGGACAATTTTGCTCAGTTATATAGTATATTATTTGAGATGTCTTTTTCAGGATATGTGTATTTATTTCTATTGATGTTTTATCCAGCTTGCATACATTGATAAATACTCGATACAGTAGTATACTATTATGGTTTGTCTTTATCTTAACATTTACATATGTTATATATGTCGACCACATGTTGATAAAGCCCGTAGAATCTTGCTTGACTACCAGCGTTATGATGGCGATCATTCTTGTGGGAGCTGGGTAGTCTATAAGCACATCCTTAAAAGTCCCAAGTCGCAGGAGTATTGAGATCGGGTATTGATACTCCGGAGTAGACTTGCGTATACGTTTCGAGACCCCGACAAGGGGCGGTGGTTGGTCCTACAACCATTTGTGTGATCAACTAAGATTGTATATGGGTGCTTGCTGGGGGTGAGTACACTAGACGGACTCGCGGAGAACTTCCAGATGGTATTATACCTATCGTCAGATGGAAGTTCTCAGGTGACATGTGTACAGGTTAGTCTTCGGACCTAAGATCGTCATTTGTCTCATTTGAGTTCCCACTGTGCTTTGATCACTACCCTACCACGGCTCTACTGAGTCGTGCAAACAGATTTTGGTTGGGTACAGTCCCGAGCCATATGGAGGCAGTGAGTGATTATTATGGATTCGTCTCTCCCGGTATTGGGAGTGGATATCGCACAGTGTTCGATTGGTCAGGACCATAAGACCTTGGCTAAGGTAGTTGGGATTTACTGGTAGGTTGATCAGTAGTTTCCCGGATTGGTTCTGAGCCACATCAGCATAAATTATCGGGTTATCAGGGTCTGACGTATACCACCCCCTAGACTTGGTACGAGATACTTTTAGACGAAGAGACCAGACTGTATGGATATTGTCACAGATAGGCTCAGTTGGGATCCGGATGAGTTTGCTCGTCGTCTTTCCTTTTTGACAGGTACCCGGGTAGCCGTTACGTACAGATAGTGCCGCTGACGTGCTTGTGGTTATGGATTTATCCAGTAACGCACTGTCGGCATACTGTCGAGTCTTAAGAGTCCCACATAGAGGGTTTCGCTGCTTCGGGAGAAATGATGTAGAGGCCTATGGTATTACGGCAGGGTTCAATCACATACGTGTACTTGTCCACGTATGATGTTCGGGTAGATAATACTAGAGTGCTTTGCTTTAAGCCGGTTCCTAATATTATATTGTTGGATTATTTTCGTCTCTTTTGTATTCGTATTTTTCGGAATACGGATATGGGTATGTATATATGGTGAGGGGTATTTTTGTAATTTGTTACAAGAGTGCTTCTAGAAGAAGAAACCTTATTATTTGTTTTAACCATTTAGTTAAATGGTTAATGAGGTAGAGGTATGAGGTGTATACTTTTCTTAAGTGAAGCATGGCTAATTGTTGACTCACTTGGTGAGTCATGGGTTACTGTTGAGGCAAGGAGGCATCTAGATATTTTGTAGAAAATATCTTGATATTTTTGTGGTGGAGATAGTTTTTTATTATTATCTTGGCATGCTTGCTTTATTAGTCATAAGTCTTCGCCATTCTTCACTTGAGTTTTCTTGTATTACTCTCTACAACACTCTCATCTTCTCCAAACTTTTCTTCTTCTACCTCAAACCCTAATAGTCTTATGTATTGAGAAACCTAAGGTTCTTGAGACCAATTAATCCATCATCTCTCTCTACATCACCAAGGCTACTTGGATTAGCAAGCCAAGTGACCTAGTTACCTTGGTTTAGAGGTAAGAGCTTAAAGTAGACACTCTCGGGTGGATCATCTTCGACGTGAGGAAGCCATAAATCAAGCTCGATCATGGAGGTCACTAGGAGCACACTAAACTAGAGGAGTGAAGACCTGAAGGACTTGAGCCTCTTGGTATAACTCTTTTCATAATAGATAGCATCTCTTGTAGCTAGTTAGGTTTATGGTAGATCCGGTTTAGGGTTATTCTAGCGCCAAGATTTGAATGTTTGAAAAAAATTTATTCCGCAATCGGCCTCGGTTGATGGCCAGGGAGTTAGCATAACCTTTCATGGTATCAGAGCCAGACCATAAACCATACACTAGCAGGTTTAAACAATGTGTTAGTGTATATGCCCTAGAGGCCATTACTATATCATACTAGTTTGTATATTACTTAATGGAAGCTTGGGATATTCACCTTGTATAAACAATCTTGCTCAATATAGTAGTATGCTACTTGGTTTGTTTCTACTTCAATGTGTACATGTGTTTATTTTTGTATATCACCTATACACATTAGTGGAGCCCTTAGGATCTTTGCTTGATTACCAGCGTTGTGATAGCAGTCACACTAGTGGGGGATGGGTAATCTATAAGCACATCCTTATACAGGTCCCTAGTCGCAGGACTATCGAGACAGGGCATCGATACTCCGGAGTAGACTAGCGTATGCGCTTCTCATCCCAGTATGGGAGATGGTCTGTCCCACAGCCATCAGTACGTCGTACTGGAGATAGTATACGGGTGCTCGTTAGGTTACGAGTACACTGGACAGGACTTGTCGGGAACTGACCAGTTGGTATTATACCTATCGTCAGTTATCAGTTCCCAGGTGACATGAGTACAGCTTAGTCCGCTGACTTGACACTGGCACTTCGCCTCGAGTGTGTTCCCACTGCACTTTGATCACTACCCTACCACGGCTCAAAGGTGTCGTGCAAACAGGTAGTAGTTGGGTGCAGTCCCGAAGCACTTGGAGGCAGTGATGGTTAGATAGGATTCGTCTCTCCCGGTATTGGGGGTTGACATCGCGCTGTGTCTAGGAGAGCCATTACACGAGTAGTCCCTGGCCAGGGCAAGCGAGATATACTGGTAGGCTTCCAGTGTTATCTCAGGGTGTTTTGGGCTTCACTCCGACACGACTTGTACCGCTATTAGGGGAATGACGTTTACCGCCCCCTAGGACCGCCATGCGATGTATCAGACGAACAGACCGGACTGTACGAAGAATGTCACATTCAGACTCAGTAGGAGTTCAGATGGGTTTTACCTCGTCAGTCTTCTTATCGGCATCTACCTGGGGACCGTTACGCACAGCTAGTGCCGCTTGCGGTCTGTGGTTAAACCCACTGCCAGCGTAGTGTCGAGTCTTTAGAGTCCCACACAGAGGGCTATTCGCCTCTGGGCAAAACAGAGTAGAGGTCGCATGGTTTTGCGACAGGGTTCGTTCTCATCCGCGCACTTGTGCACGTTTGGAGTCCGGACGGATATTACTGGCCGGATCTGGTTTGAGTCAGATACTGGTATATGTTTTGGGGTTGCTTTTATCTCTCAGTGTTCTTGTTCCTCGGAACGAGAATGCAGGTGTGTATGCACAGTTGTTTGAGGCGGAGGAAGAGGTCTTTCATTAGGGTTTCGGAACGGGTGCGTATGCACAGTTGACAGTCGTCTTTTTCCAAACCCTAATGGATTTATGAAATATCAATTAATAATAGTAATTAAATGAAATTGTGTCATGGTTGGTTTTGTTGACTTGTTTACCATGGTTGACTTGTTGACCATGGTTGAATGTTTGACCATCATCATCACTTTGCAAGGATACTCCTTGATTCTAGCTTACATTCATTTAATGAAGTGATGATAGTGGTCATTCCAAAAATAACCATCAACTATTTCATTTTGAATTATTATTATTAATTAGATAATTCTTTTTCCTTTTGTTATGGTTGCAAAAGGAAAATGAGCTCATTCTATCATATTGATTCTCTCTCCTCACTTCATCTTCTTCTTCCTCAAGCTCAAGGAGAATCCTTCTCATGTGTTGAGAATTCCTCTCCTTGAAAGAGAAACACTCCATAGATACTCTCTACTCTCTCTAGGGTTCAAGGTTTAGCAAGCCGGAGATCCTAGTTCACTCTAAGTTCGAGAAAGAGCCCGAAGGTTGAACCCTCAGGTGGATCCATCTTTGACGGAAGAAGGCTACGAGGAAAGAACCATCAAGCTCTACTAGGTTTCAAGAAGAAGGAGTTCAAGTTAGGTATAACCACTTTGCCGAGTAGTTAACTCTCCTTTGCATGTTTGCTAGTTTAGTTTAGAAAAGATCCCGACTTTGTTAGTCCATGTTGCCCCATGCGCTAAAAATTTGATTTTTATACCGTTTCCGCCTCCCCGTAAGAACCGGGGGTCGCAACGTGTTCTTACAGTGGTATCAGAGCCTAACTAAACTTAAACTAGTTAGGTAGTGAAGTGTAACGAAGTTCGGAACCGAAAAATCCAAAAACCAAACTTTTCAAAAACCCTAGTTTCTGTTAATTTTTTTTCTGGTCAAAACAAAATTTGTTATTCACCTAAAATCATCTCAGGGTTTTTTAAAGATAACCACCAAAAACGAGCCAGAGATCTGACCAAACGACCGCGTTTCCGAGGCAACAGCAAGTTATGTTGCCGCGGATCCGCGGCCGTCTTGTCTCCTCTCTGCCTCGATTTTGGTGCAGTGTATCTCTGGATTGGTTTTAGGATTTTTGAGATATATTATATGTGCCCAGATTTTCCAGAATAGAAATTTGTTTTTGGGGGCCTATAATTCCATATTTTTTTCCGAACTTCACTACATTGACTATGTTGGTTATATCTGTGATGTTTGTATGAATTGAACGTCGGCTATTCGCTATAAGTCGATTAGTCGGGATTATACATATCTGTGATCTGTGTTTGATATTGGAATGTGTATATGAATGTGTTGGACTGTCGCGGGTGAATAGCCGGGGTGGATGTGAGATGAGCTTTTGTTTTTCTTTCATTCATTTGTAATATGTAAATTGATGTAATATTATTATTTGTATGGCCGCACAACCGGGTCGGGGTTGTAGCCGTCATTGTATAATTCTTTTTACTGTTTTTGCTCCTAGGATAGACCCATGGAGGGGTGCACAAACTACCGGGTACTTGGCGGGTAGTTTGCTGCACCCGTAGGGGTCTTGGGTGGGGTTTTGGCTATTCACCGCGACCGTGTAATCCGCTTTTCGTTGCAGGCTCGAACGGATTGCGGATTCCTAGTATATCCAATGTATTCATCTATGATCTGTAATGTCTATCATTGCTTTATATTTAGGCGTTGCTTATGTTTTACAGCCGCGCTAGCCCAGCCCCCGCTCTGTCGTTAGTTAAGTAACCTAACGGGTGATGACGGGACCCCGTGGCGAATGCGAATGGCATAAGCGTACATCATATTTTGGTTGTTTTCTGCAATGGTAGGATTAAATGATGGGACGCATTAAAAGAACTAATGCAAGAATATCACGCATTAAAAGAACTAATGCAAGATAATAAACCAAGTTAAAGTCGTTGGAACACTTTCGAAAAACCACTCGGTTCTTTTCAAAACTAACTTTTAAAAGCGGAGCTTGAGCCACTCCTTCTAAAAGCTATCTCGTTCCATCGATTATATCAAGTTCACTACGTTCACGGTTTTACCAAAACCATTCGTAGCCCTCCGTCGTTTCGCATGAACAAGAAATAGTATTCAAGCTATGTATGTTGGCCAAAGTCAAGGCATAGTGATTGGTAGCTATTGGGTGTTCATGTGTAACATAGATAGATGCGTTGGTTTGGGACAGTCGTACAGCCATTTTGGCCAAAGTCAAGGGTAGGTACGGGTGGATCCAAATTAACCTGAATAGTGACGGGTAGAACTTGACATGTGACTTATGATATTTTGGCCAAAGTCAAGGTCATAAGAGCATGGGGCAAAAATCCACATCGGGAGTTTCATAAGTACTGAAACTTGCTAGATTTGCATACCATTTGGAGTGTGATGATTCTGGTAGGATTCCTTCAGTTTCGTCACGCGATGATATTTGGATCCCGATCCTACTGTGAGTATATGCTACTCCTCGGGAAATTTCTCACTAAACGATCAATGCTATAAACCTAGTAGGTGCCTAGAAAGGTGTTAGCGGGGCTACGCCCCCAGGGAAAAGAGGTTCTTAAATTAAGGAACTTCGCGAAAGCGTTGGAAAACCTCCCTCGAAGTACCGACACTGGCCTGGCTGAACGGTTAAGCAAGTATTGTGCGGTGGGATTGATCTCGGCTAATTCTTCCTTTGTGGTTTGAGGAGGGATTCGAGAGACAGTGGGAGCCATCCTGTTTAGACAAATTAAAAACCATTCTAAACTTGCAAGAGCATCGTGCTGAGTGTTCCTTCTCTCTCTCCTAATTGCAGCGACCATTCAACATGACTGGACTTAAGTTACTTCTAGATAAAAACATACTGACAGGGCCAAACTACAAAGATTGGCTCAGGAATGTCAAAATGGCAATCACTTACGACAAGCTGGGGTATCTTCTTACCACCAAAGCTCCCCCCGTCCCAGGTCCCACCTCCAGCATCGCGGATAAGGAAATCCGTAAGACTTGGGAGATTGATTGCGCGAAGGCCAGGTGCCTCGTGCTTGCCTCTATGGACAACGAACATCAGAGGAGGCACGAGAATATGGACTTGGAATCCATATTTCTCCATACAAAAGAACTGTATGGAGAGCAGTCTCGTATCGCAAGATACGAAGTGTCGAAGAAGTTATTTTCGGCAAAGTTGGCCGTCGGATCATCGGTAGCGGACCACGTGCTTAAGATGATTGGCTATATTGAGGAGCTCGCGGAACTTGGGACTACGTTGGAAAGCGAACTCTATACGGATTTAATTCTCCAGTCCCTTCCATCCACTTACGCCCAGTTTATACTGAACTTCAACTTACAAGAAAAAGAAGTTGAACTTTCAGAACTCCTCAACATGCTGAGGAGCGCAGAGGGCACCCTACAGAAAGGTAGGGAAACACCCGCTTTGTTTGTAGGAGGATCTTCTTCTTCTAGGTCCAAGGCGAAAGCCAAGGGAAAGAGGAAGAAGGCCCCCGCCAAACCAAGGGGCGGTGTTAGTAAAGTGGGTACGAAGGGAAAGGAAAAGGCAACAAAGATAGCGGGGAAGCTGGTGGGTAAAGAAGAATGCTTCTATTGTCACAAGAGTGGACACTGGAAGAAAGATTGCAGGGCTTGGAAAGCCAGGACACAGGAACTGAAGCAGGTTGCGGCTTCAGCTTCAGGTGTGTATGTTATTGAAAACTGTCTTTCGATAAACTCTACTTCCTGGGTATTGGATACCGGATCAGGATCTCATATCTGTAATTCTTTGCAGGCGTTGAGAAACCGTAGGGTTTTGAAGGCAGGTGACATGACCCTCAGAGTTGCGAACGGAGCTAGCATGGATGCTAAAGCCGTGGGGGACTATCACCTGGGAATGTCAGATGGACATGTTTTGGTTTTGCGTAATTGCTTTTTTGTACCCAACGCAACTTGTAATATCATTTCTGTATCTTTGGTTTCTAAAGAAGGTTATGAATTTGCGTTTGTAAGTAATGTTGTAAACATTCACCTTAATCAAGTTCTGATTGGGTCAGGTACACTGAGCAATGGTATATACGTATTAAACCAACCACAGATTTTCAATGTCCAGAATACACACAAAAGAAAGTCTCCAGATATCAATCAGACTTTCTTATGGCATTGTAGACTGGGTCACATCAATGAGAGAAGGTTGACTAAGTTACATACAGAAGGATATTTGGATCCGTTCGAATATCAATCATATGCCACTTGTCAATCCTGTCTCAAAGGAAAGATGACAAAGACTCCGTTCACTGGACACGGAGTAAGAGCGAGCGAGCTCTTGGGACTCGTACACAGCGACGTGTGCGGTCCAATGTCTACACATGCGCGAAGCGGTTATTCTTACTTCATTACTTTTACGGATGATTTTTCAAGGTACGGTTATGTCTTCTTAATGAAACATAAGTCCGAAGCCTTTGAAAAATTCCAGGAATATAAGAATGAAGTAGAAAAACAAACCGGCAAAAGTATCAAGATTCTAAGATCGGATCGAGGTGGAGAATACTTAAGTGCCGAGTTCCTGAATTATTTAAAAGAGAACGGGATTCTCTCTCAGCTTACTCCTCCATACACTCCGCAACACAACGGTGTATCGGAGAGACGGAACCGAACCTTATTGGATATGGTACGGTCCATGATGAGTAACGCTGAGTTACCGCGATCATTCTGGGGGTATGCGCTAGAATCAGCTGCGTACCTTTTGAACCGAGTTCCTACTAAGATTGTGCCTACTACACCATATGAGATGTGGTGTGGGAAGAGGCCCCATCTCAGTCACATTAAGACTTGGGGAAGTCCAGCTTTTGTTAAAAAGCAGCATGCGGACAAGCTCGAGGCGCGCTCAGTACTGTGTAAGTTTGTGGGATATCCAAAGAATTCCAAGGGATATCTCTTCTACTACGAGGAGGAACAAAAAGTTCTTGTTTCTCGTCATGCCCACTTTCTAGAACACCAGTTCTTAGAAAAAGAATTAAGTGGGAGCGCAGTAGAACTGGAAGAAATTACAGAACCACAGACTATTACTGAAAGCTTAGTGGAACCAGAAGGTTCAAATGAACAGGACATTCCTACGCCGCTCCGCAGGAGTAGTAGGCAGTCTCATACGCCCGAGAGATACTACGGTTTTCTCATAGAAGGGGATAGAGAGGATTGCATCATAGATTATGATGAGCCTACTAGCTTCCAGCAGGCCGTTCAGAGCGTTGACTCGGTAAAATGGCTGGATGCAATGCGGACCAAAATGGAGCCCATGTACACCAACAAAGTATGGACGTTGGACATTGCTCCAGACGGGGTAAAACCCGTAGGATGCAAGTGGATCTTCAAAAGGAAGATTGGTGTAGATGGACAGGTTGAGACCTATAAAGCTAGACTTGTAGCAAAGGGTTTCCGTCAAAGACCTGGCTTGGACTCTGACGAAACCTTTTCTCCAGTGGCTATGCTGAAATCCATTCGGATCCTTCTTGCCATTGCTGCCTTCCACGATTATGAGATTTGGCAGATGGACGTAAAAACCGCTTTTCTAAATGGAAATTTAGAGGAGTGTGTCTATATGGATCAGCCAGAGGGTTTCATTCAGAGTGGGAGCAGCGGAAAGGTGTGCAAGTTGCTTAAGTCCATCTATGGACTAAAGTAGGCATCGCGGAGTTGGAACATCTGTTTTGATGAGACGGTCAAGGAATTTGGCTTTATCAAAAATCCAGATGAACCATGCATCTATAGTAGATTTGTAGCGAGAACTGTAGTATTCCTCGTTTTATACGTGGATGACATTCTCTTAATAGGAAATGACATTCCTATGCTACAATCTGTCAAGGGATTCTTGTCACACAGGTTCTCCATGAAAGACCTGGGTGATGCCTCTTACATCCTGGGGATCCGGATCCATCGTGATAGATCCAAGAGGATATTAGGACTTTCACAGTCCAGATACATCGACACTATACTGAAGAGATTCAGTATGGAAGATTCCAAGCGCGGTAACCTACCGGCTTGTCACGGGATCACCCTCTCTAAAGAGATGTCTTCCAAGACTGATTTGGAGAGGGATCGCATGTCTATTATACCCTACGCTTCTGCGGTAGGCTCTATAATGTATGCGATGTTGTGTACCAGACCGGATGTAGCTTATGCACTGAGTGTAGCAAGCCGGTATCAGTCAAACCCTGGGGAGAAACACTGGATAGCGGTAAAGAACATTCTCAAGTACCTGAGAAGGACTAAGGAGATGTTCTTGGTGTATGGCGGAAAAGACCTCAAGATCGAGGCCTTTGCTGACTCCAGCTTCCAGAGTGACAAGGATGATTCCAAGTCCATGTCGGGTTTTGTCTTTACCCTCAATGGAGGGGCGGTGTGTTGGAAGAGTTCCAAACAGGAAACCGTTGCAGACTCGACGATGGAAGCGGAATACATCGCTGCATCTGATGCCGCAAAAGAAGCTGTCTGGATGAGGAAGTTCTTGAAAGAACTTCAGGTGGTTCCGTCCATTATTGACCCAATACCTCTGTATTGCGACAACAACGGGGCTATAGCTTTAGAGAAGGAACCCAGGTCCCATCAGAGATCCAGGCACATCTTGAGGCGGTATCACCTGATCAGGGAGATTGTGGATCGCAAGGAGATCGAGGTTCGGAGGGTTGCTTCAGAAGAAAACACTGCAGATCCATTCACCAAGGCCCTACCCCAGACTCAGTTCGAGCGGCTGATCGAGATGATAGGTCTTCGATACGCCAGTACATGGCCTTAGTGCAAGTGGGAGATTATTAGTGTATATGCCCTAGAGGCCATTACTGTATCATACTAGTTTGTATATTACTTAATGGAAGCTTGGGATATTCACTTTGTATAAACAATCTTGCTCAATATAGTAGTATGCTACTTGGTTTGTTTCTACTTCAATGTGTACATGTGTTTATTTTTGTATATCACCTATACACATTAGTGGAGCCCTTAGGATCTTTGCTTGATTACCAGCGTTGTGATGGCAGTCACACTAGTGGGGGCTGGGTAATCTATAAGCACATCCTTATACAGGTCCCTAGTCGCAGGACTATCGAGACAGGGCTTCGATACTCTGGAGTAGACTAGCGTATGCGCTTCCCATCCCAGTGTGGAAGATGGTCTGTCCCACAGCCATCAGTACGTCGTACTGGAGATAGTATACGGGTGCTCGTTAGGTTACGAGTACACTGGACAGGACTCGTCGGGAACTGACCAGTTGGTATTATACCTATCGTCAGTTATCAGTTCCCAGGTGACATGAGTACAGCTTAGTCCGCTGACTTGACACTGGCACTTCGCCTCGAGTGTGTTCCCACTGCACTTTGATCACTACCCTACCACGGCTCAAAGGAGTCATGCAAACAGGTAGTAGTTGGGTGCAGTCCCGAAGCACTTGGAGGCAGTGACGGTTAGATAGGATTCGTCTCTCCCGGTATTGGGGGTTGACATCGCGCTGTGTCTAGGAGAGCCATTACACGAGTAGTCCCTGGCCAGGGCAAGCGAGATATACTGGTAGGCTTCAAGTGTTATCTCAGGGTGTTTTGGGCTTCACTCCGACACGACTTGTACCATTATTAGGGGACTGACGTTTACCGCCCCCTAGGCCCGCCATGCAATGTATCAGACGAACAGACCGGACTGTACGGAGAATGTCACATTCAGACTCAGTAGGAGTTCAGATGGGTTTTACCTCGTCAGTCTTTTTATCGGCATCTACCTGGGGACCGTTACGCACAGCTAGTGCCGCTTGCGATCTGTGGTTAAACCCACTGCCAGCGTAGTGTCGAGTCTTTAGAGTCCCACACAGAGGGCTATTCGCCTCTGGGCAAAACAGAGTAGAGGTCGCATGGTTTTGCGACAGGGTTCGTTCTCATCCGCGCACTTGTGCACGTTTGGAGTTCGGACGGATATTACTGGCTGGATCTGGTTTGAAGTCAGATACTGGTATATGTTTTGGGGTTGCTTTTATCTCTCTGTGTTCTTGTTACTCGGAACGAGAATGCAGGTGTGTATGCACAGTTGTTTGAGGCGGAGGAAGAGGTCTTTCATTAGGGTTTCGGAACGGGTGCGTATGCACAGTTGACAGTCGTTTTTTTCCAAACCCTAATGGATTTATGAAATATCAATTAATAATAGTAATTAAATGAAATTGTGTCATGGTTGGTTTTGTTGACTTGTTGACCATGGTTGACTTGTTGACCATGGTTGAATGTTTGACCTGTTGACCATGGTTGAATGTTTGACCATCATCATCACTTTACAAGGATACTCCTTGATTCTAGCTTACATTCATTTAATGAAGTGATGATAGTGGTCATTCCAAAAACAACCATCAACTATTTCATTTTGAATTATTATTATTAATTAGATAATTCTTTTTCCTTTTGTTATGGTTGCAAAAGGAAAATGAGCTCATTCTATCATATTGATTCTCTCTCCTCACTTCATCTTCTTCTTCCTCAAGCTCAAGGAGAATCCTTCTCATGTGTTGAGAATCCCTCTCCTTGAAAGAGAAACACCCCATAGATACTCTCTACTCTCTCTAGGGTTCAAGGTTTAGCAAGCCGGAGATCCTAGTTCACTCTAAGTTCGAGAAAGAGCCCGAAGGTTGAACCCTCAGGTGGATCCATCTTTGACGGAAGAAGGCTACGAGGAAAGAACCATCAACCTCTACTAGGTTTCAAGAAGAAGGAGTTCAAGTTAGGTATAACCACTTTGCCGAGTAGTTAACACTCCTTTCCATGTTTGCTAGTTTAGTTTAGAAAAGATCCCGACTTTGTTAGTCCATGTTGCCCCATGCGCTAAAAATTTGATTTTTATACCGTTTCCGCCTCCCCGTAAGAACCGGGGGTCGCAACGTAGACTTACACAATGTTAAAGCAACAAAACCGAAATAACTCCGAAACACGAAACGAAAATCCAAGTTTCTGTCGAAATTATCAGAGGCTCTAAAATTTTTTTAAACAATTGCAGAGTGCTCCTTTAGATGTGAGATGAACACATAACAAAACGGATCCAATTCCATACAAAAGTGACCGGCCAAACTTGATAAAAAACCGGCCTCACCTTTTTTTCTAGCGTGGAATTGAGTCGTTTTTGTTTGGTTCTCTTTAACTCTTAGATTTAGGGTTTCAGGATGTAACACCTTAGGATGTGATTAGTGGCTAATTATACTTTAATATATGGTTTTTAATAAAAAGTTTACCAATACGATTTACAAATATTTTATTAAAATTAATGAATATTTTATTAGAATTTAGACTTGCTGTTCAGTTTATAAAACTGCACATTTATATTACATTTTTCCTACCATTTTCATATTAAAAATGACTTTATTATAATATATTATACATATGAGGGTTTATGTGTAAAAACATTATTTTCCATAAGTTAATATATTTTAATTATCATTTGGTAGGAAAATGTATGCAAATAAATTCATTGACCAAATCCTAGTAGAACTAAGTCTACTAAATATTATTTGAGATTATTGTGCAGAATTTTCCATGTAGTTATGCAGAATTTATCAAGCAAATCAAGTTGTTGAAGAAGACTTGCCTAATTAAGAATCAAAACTTGGAGACCAAGTCTTGAAGCAACCGAGAGAAGATTTCTGAAATCTGAAGGTGCCTAGGATTGCCACATATTACAAAGACAGAGACCCAAAAAGTTGATGAAGAGTTGTGATCAAATGGGTGCGGATCCGTGGCCATACCCCCCTTGGGCCGCGGATCCGCCACACTTCTATGGAGTTGGGAGCCAAGATTTTTTGGAATGAATCTCTGATGAATTTTACCAAGTTTTCAACCTAAAGATTCTGGCTTTGCACTATAAAAGGGCACCGAGAGCCTCTTGGAAAAGTTATCAAGCCGACGAGATCACGAAGTCCAAGACGGCTCACGCATCCAGGCTGATCATCAACGGTTCATCTACCTCCTTAGAAGAGATCGAGAAGCAAACTAGGTTTTTGTAATCATTTTCTAAGGAATCAAAGTGTACTTGGTATTGTTGATTAATAAAGGTAGCTTTCTTCTTCTTATTCTATTTCTTCGTAGTTTAATTATGCAATTTCTTTCCATCTCTTTTTCTCCCAACATGCGCGAGTAATTCTCCGCTTGTTAGGGTTCGTAGGATTAGGGTAGGCTAATGGATGATGAACATCCCTAAACCCTTTTTAAGTCCTATAAAGTTTATGAACTTTATCAAAAGAATCATTAACATCCTAATCGGGCGCGCTAGCAATTCTTTGCTAGTTCCGACCGCGATTAGAGATTAGATTAATGATTGTTTTGGTAAAGGCTAGATAATGAACGGAGTTCCGCGTCGAGATAGGGGTTAAGAGTGAGATTCCTTTTCCCTCAAGAAACCCTAATCTACACGCATCACCGTCGTTCTAGTTATAAATCTATTAAAGGATAAAAAGGGTAACTTTTAATTAATCGTCCATAACTACTAAATCTTAACGAACCCTACAAGCCCTCTTATTATATTATCTACATCTCTAAAATAATCTAGATCTATATTTTTGCATTCTTGCTTAACGTAGATCTAGAAACCATTCAACAAATTCTTTCTTCCTCCCCTCTCTCTCAACACATCTAAAGTAATAGTAAAAGATTCAACGTTTCCCAGAGGACGACCCGTACTCATCTAGGTCTAGCTACACGCGACACCGTTATTGATTGCGGTTAACTAAAACACACTCTTTCGTACCAATCAAATGGCGCCGTTGCCGGGGAAACGTGCGTGATTTTTTATTCTTACTATTTTTGTTGAATTCTTATACGATCTATATCATAAATAAAACAAAACTGCAAATTGTATATTTAACGATTATTGTGTGAATTTTGCGTGGGAATCTGGAGTCACAGACTTGAGGATACAGAGATTCAGAGGCATTTCTCTGGTAAGATTCTAACCTCTTTCTCTCTCTTCTGAAATCCAATAAAATCTCTTTTCTGCAGGATTCTTTGCAAAATATCGCCGCTCAAAAATCTTTTTGCAAGGTTTTGTTATTGGTTTGTTATTTCATATTTTAATACGGATTTTTAAGGGGCAAGACCAAAATCCAGATTAGGTGGGGATTTCATCACCCTTCCTAAGCCCCACAAATCACAAACCGAGCATCTGTATCAACCCTTCAATAATTTAAAAAATATCTAGACCAGACTCTAAGGACTGTCGCGCTCAATAAGGACAGAGGAAGGTCGTGGGTAATCTATCGCTTATCCGCATTACTTTTGAAGTGCCTAGGCAAGTGTGTCAAAGGCTAGTGGTTTTTAATTAGGCCCACTACTGTGCTTCCTTCCTACTTACCTGGCACTTACCTGGCTACAAGGGTAGTACGGAGGCGGTAGAGGATTGATCCTGCGACTTGTCCTTAGGAAGTCTAGGAGCGGTCTAGAGACTGGACCTAGGTAACCATAGTTCTAGAGTTGTTTGTGCATTTTTGTGTGATTTGTCTAAATCCGTCATTTTTCAAAACAAACCAATTACTTTCTCTCCTTTTTACCCCTTCCCCCTTCTTCTCTTTTTATAATGGGTGACCCAAACAGACGATCTCTTGCCGA
Organism: Agapanthus africanus; assembly: GCA_030015575.1. NCBI lineage: Eukaryota > Viridiplantae > Streptophyta > Magnoliopsida > Asparagales > Amaryllidaceae > Agapanthus > Agapanthus africanus. Next base: position 245,372,736 of record CM057343.1, on the reverse strand, counting down.
GCTTTGCTGTCAACAACTAGATATCTCTTGTTTTCGTAATCCCTTCGGTATACCGTCCGGCTCTGTAAGTCTGAAGGGGCGCCCCGGCCGTCGATCCGACGCCGGAAACGCGGAAACAAAAACTTTGCAAACTAGAAAACCGGCACCACCGCGCACTTTTCACCCGGATCGTAACCATTAACCTATACTACCTAACTAAAGATGGGGTGAGAGATATACCGAGCGATCCGTGTCCTTCGGTCTTCTCGTCGTCGTCCCGATCTCCCGCGAAATCACCATTCGTCGTCTTCTCGTCGGAAAGGGCACCACGTAGCCGAATATTTTTACGGGCTCTCGCCTCTGGACCGAGGCACCTCGGGCGTGAAGTTGGCTAGCCGACGCGTCCAAGGGTACTGTAGGCTAAGTGTAGTAGCATTGTCTCTAGGGGTTGTGAAGTTGCCTTGATGGAGGAATCAAAGAATGAACTATGGAGAGATGTGTGGAATCATTTTTCTAGCAAAGGAAAAAATGAAATGAGATGAAGATATCACTCTACAAAAATAAATCCCCTTCCCCTTCTCTCAAGTGGCCTGCCACACATAAGAATGGGGTGGGTTTCAACAAGGGAGGTGAGTGTAGGAGATCAAGGAGGTGACCACATCAAAAGCAAGTTTCACATACCTTTCTAATCTCAAAAAGCAAAAGGATAAGAAAGAAAAAGGATCTCATGATACTTGTCAAATCATGAAGCCATCATAATCAATCCATATGCAAGAAACCCCCTCCACAAATGTTATTTGCAAACTTCCAAATAACCCCCTCCATCGAAAAGTCCGGCCGTGAAGGAACAAAGGAAAACCGGCCGGAACGGAATGCAAATTGGCAACCTCCAAAAACTGATCCCGTAATAAATTACAGGAAAACCCCGCTACTGCATATACATGCCCGCATTCGTATTCCCACTGAATACAAATGCAATGAGACAAAATCTACACTGTCTAATACTAGGATCCGGCTTAAGCCAAAGCCGGCTAGTAAAATCCGTCCGATCACGATCCGTGCAATACCGCACGTATTTGATCGAACCCTGCCATATCTCTATACGGCCTCTACAGCGTTTCGCCCGAAACTTGAGTAACTGTCTGTGTGGTGGACTCTAAAGACTCGTCAATACTATGGCTGTGGATTTAACCACTAGCACGTCAGAGGTATTAGCTATAAGTGACGGGCTACCAGCTATTGACCAAAAGGGACGTCGATGAGCGAACTCATCCTGACACCCTACTGAGCCTGTCAGTGACAATATCCGTACAGTCCGGTCCGTTCGTCTATGAGTATCGCATGGCGGGCCTAGGGGGTTGGTAAAAGTCAGACCCCCAAAAGCGGTACAATTCGTGTCGGAGTGTAGCCCAGAACACCCTGAGATACTACAGGAATACATACCAGTAACTCTCCTTCCTCGGCCGAGGGCTTTGTGTAATGGCTCTCCGAGACACAGCGCGACCTCACCCCCAATACCGGGAGAGACGAACCCCTGCAGATCCGCTCACTGCCTCCATATGGCTCGGGACTGTACCCAACTAAAACCTGTTTGCACGACTCCTTTGAGCCGTGGTAGGGTAGTAATCAAAGCACAGTAGGAACTCACACGAGACAAATGACGATCTCAGTTCGATGAACTAACCTGTACACATGTCACCTGGGAACTGCCATCTGACGTCTGGTATAATCCCAACTAGCAGGTTCCCGGCGAGTCCTGTCCGGTGTACTCATAACCCAATGAGCACCTGTATACATCTTAGGTGAACCAACTGACACCAGTGGATTGTGAGACCGGCCACCGCCCCTCGTCGGGGTCTCGACTGTATACACTAGTCTACTAATGGAGTATCGATGCCCTGTCTCGAAACTCCCACGACTAGGGACCTTTTAAGGATGTGCTTATAGACCCCAACTCCCAAGTATATGATCGCCCTCATACTGCTGGTAGTCAAGCAAGAATCCTAGGGGCTCTATCAACGTGTAATAGCGACTCGTAAGGTCACCTAAAGCAGTACACGATGATAAAGATAAACCAGATAGCATACTATCATCTTGAGTAAGACTGTCCTACCGGTATAGGTCCTCCCTCAATCATTGCAATCACATGCCTGTGATCCAATAATTGACTCTGAGGGCACTATCTCCAACAATCTTCCACTTGCACTCAAGGCTAATTATTGCGATGTCACATACTCACAGCCCGTGTGATACCGAACACCCAACTCCTCTACTAGTCAGTCTCACAAAGCTCGTTCGCGAAACTATTGCGTTCGAGGAATAGCCTCAGAGAGTGGATCCGCTGTGATGTTTCTTTTTATGTCTCCCTATATTTCAAGTTCGCGGAGAAACCCATCTCCCGAAATGAGCATTACCTGTCTTAGAATATGTCTGGATGTCTGATTGGACCTAGCTCATAAATGAACTCCAAATCCAAACTTCTTAGACTGTATCGTCAACTGAACTTAATCAGTATCCTGCGCCATGCCTCCCTCAGTATCCCCTTGGACCACCTGTCTAAAATACTGCCCCTCGTCAGAGGGAAAATCATGACTCTGACGACCACCCTGTCGTCCATGTCACCTTGGAAGCCTGGAATGATAACCGTCTCCTAAAGGAAGCTGCCGTTATCAAATCCTTAGAACATGCCCTCATGTTCTAAAGCTGCTTCCGATCGTTTCTCCAGGATTGGATTAATATCAACTTATTGCATCTACTGCAAGAACAACATCTGGTGTGGTACTTGACATCTCATGATTGACTCAATTGCCTAAGCAAGTGATCTGCCAATCATGCGTATCCCTCTCCCTTTTAGTCTGTAAGACACCTTTAGAGAGGGTGACTCCATCACATGCAAGTACACTACCGTGCCAGGAGTCGTCCATTCTAAATACTCATAGAATGCTGTCAAAGTACCCAGATTGGGAAACCACCCAAATCTAGATCTGAAACCATGGATCCAGTAACCAGAATGTCTGATATAATATCCAAGTCCTATGTGGAGAAACCACTGTGTGACAACCAAAGTATAACCGATCGTAGTATAGGAATATCACTTCCTACTCTGTGTATGTCATCCAAATACCTGGACATCACACCCTACTACCTTCTTAACAGATCCATCCCCTATTCTGATGAAGTCAAACCTTTGACTGTCACATCAGAAATAGATGATCTATCTCCGCTATATCTGCTTAAGTATATAAGCTTCTTGCCCACTGTGCTTCCGTTGCTCCCACTGACTACGACAACCCTCTGGCAGGGTCATATAGACGTACACTTCTAAAGCCAGTTTAGAATGACGCTATACTCATCCTCCTGCCGGGTCTCACGGTCTTGAACAACAGCAATGGAAAGTCTGGGTAAACAAGAACCTCACTGCCACCGTCATTGAGCATACCGAAGTACCTCTCGGGTGCCTGAGGTTACCCACTTTATCTGCGGAGTGGCAAATGGAATGTCAAATCAGATTGAATCTTTATGTTCTTATCAAATCTTCAGTAATCGTTTGCGGTTCTGGAATCACTTCCAGTTCTACCATACTCCCACTACTGTTTTCTGAAAAAATCCATTTCTTTCAAAAATGTGGCGAGTCAAGAACAATATCACTATTGATCTTCCAGATGGTAGAAAGTCAACCCTCATCATAGCCTGGGTCAACCCACAAACAACCATTACAGAAACGTGCCTTGAGTTATCCGGAGTCTGGTTTTAAGCATAAGACAGACAACTCCCGGTACCTTAACATCGTTAAGATATGAACTGTTCTATATCCAATATAGAAACAGAGGCACTGATTTAATTGAACCGATTCAAATCATGCAGCTGTCTCCAGTGCAGGTCAACTAAATGGAAGAGAGGCCGATCAGCGTTACTCAACTTAGGAGTACTTCCAATTATGAGTAACCTGAAAGAGAAGCTAGTTCTCTTAACCATTACTATCAACTGAATACCATTCACAAGTATCTACATCTTCGAATATAGTACGAGGACCAACCCCTCTGTCCTAATGGACACTGGACAATATTCAATACTCTGTACAAGTCCCTTGAGTCTAGTGACTCATTCTCTGTGTGTCGTAGGTTGAAAACTGTACTATGGTTATGAAGAATTACACCGCCGTTTAATGCTCCTTACCTAACCATCCACTGATATAGGCAAATGTCATGGACATAATCTCAAAAAGGTATATCTCACTCTATTAAAATAGACGTACAGATATATCAATTTGAAATTGGTGCACAAGAACGGATATTCAAAACCAAATATTTGCCGACCGGCAAACAACCCAGGTGGCTTCCTCAAATATCACCAATTACAACGAATCCCGATATAATGAGTATGGTCACCTAATTCCCAATAACTTACTCCCACTCATCATCTGTAAAACCATACAGATGTGAGAATCATACCTGGTAAATACATACCCTGGAGCAAGTGTCTAATCGTGAAATTAGTTTTCTATTAACAGTACACAGTGAAACTGAAACATTGAAATGTTTCGATGGGGTATTCTGGTATTCCTAGTAATGCCTCTTCCATTATCCAGATTCACAACTATAACCGTATATTTCTTTGCCACTTCTCCAAATCCCTTTTTATGTCTTTAGTCATTACCTTCTGCACACCCCTTTAGGACAAATGGTTTTCTTCTTTCCCTACCGTTCGGCACCAGCCTAAGGTTTGGAAGAAGACTATCCAATAAGCTTAAAGGGTGTACTGTCCTAATCCTAGGAGCACTCGCAATGCGAGAGAAGGTGAAGATAAAAGACAACCGAATGAACCTTATTCCTATTTCTCCTGAACCAGGATCCATCCCCGAACTGGAACAAGTTCCTTTCGAGTTCGTATATAACCATACGATGGATTATCCAATAAACTTGGGATCTTCGTAGTGATATGGAGTGTCCTGGAGAAATACAATGGTGATTTAGGATTGGCAAAGAAATATTTGGTTTGGTCGTGAATAGCAGTCGCAATTTACTTTGCCCTCTTACTAATCCCTTTCTTTGTCTTAACTTAATACCTTCTGTACACCGTTTAGGCTAATTGGCTTTCTTCATTCCCCACCGTTCGGCACCAGCCTAAGGTTTGGAAGAAGACTATCCAATTTGCGTAATAGGTGTACTATCTCCTAAACCAAGGAGTACTCGCAACCTGAGAGAAGGTAAAAGGAAAAGACAACTGAATAGTCCTATTCGTTTTCTCCAGAACCGGAAACCATCCTCGAATTCCTTCGAGTTCGTATATAACCATACGATGGTTTTGTCCAATGGAAGTGGACGTTCGTAGTAATACGGGGTGTCCTGGAGAAAAGGGTAAAAGTAGGAGTGGCAATGAGGTTTGCAACTCTGACAATTCAAAAGCCAGTGTTAAGAAGGTTCGGTCAACTTGGTCACTGAGTCATAGTCTAGGGTCGGGTCAATGGTCGCTGCCAAAGAGAGAGAGAAAAGAAACACTCAGCGTGCACTCTAACCTAGATCAGAATGGTTATCACTTTATCTAATCTGGAAACCTCCCACTGTAACGTCAAATTCTTCCCCAAACCTGAAAGAAGAACTAACCGGGATCACCCGAGGAGTAAACCAACTCATCAGTGGGAATCGAGACCCAACTATCATCGCATGATAACGTGATGGAATCCGCTCACGTTATCACACTCCAGAAGGTATGCGCATATCAGGCAAGTTTCAGTTCTTTTGAAACTCCCGATGTGGATTTTTGCCCCATGCTCTTATGACCTTGGCGTGAGGTCAAAATATCATAAGTCACATGTCAAGTTCTACCCATCATTGTCCATGTTAATTTGAACCCACCCGTGCATACCCTTGACGTAGGCCAAAATAGTAGTACGACTGTCCCAAACCAACGCATCTATCTATGCAACAGATAAATACCCGGCAGCTACCAAACACTATGCCTTGGCGTGAGGTCAAAATACATAGCTTGAATACTACCGAATATTTAACTGAAATGATGGAGGGCTATGAATGGTTTCTGGCGAAAACCTTTAACGTAATGAACTTGATATCGTTGAAGGAACCGGATAGCTTTTAAAAATATAGTGACGAAAACTTTCGCTAAAGAGGTCACTCCCGGTGAAGGGATCTCGGCTCTTTCCCCGTAGAATGAGGTGCAGGATATTCCAACTGAATACCACGGTGCAAAGCAAAAGTAATCGGCTATAGTGAAGTCATTGCCCTGACGCAAACTTTTTGTCCAAGGGGTCACTCCCGGTGAAGGGATCTCGGCCCTTGCCTCGTCGACTGAGGAGCAGGATATTCCAACTGAATACCACGATGCAAAACAAAAGTGAACCTCCTTGCAATAACAGCTTTTTGAAAAAGTGTTCCAACAACATCAAATAGGTTTGTTTATCTTGCATTGAACTGAATCAACGCAGTCCCATCAATTGATCACACCACAAAAAGAACGAAAATAATGATGTACGTATATGCCATCCGCATTCGCCACTGGGTCCCGTCATTACCCGTTAGGTTACTTAACCAACGACAGAGCGGGGACTGGACTAGCGCGGATGCAAAACATATACAACATCTACTAGTATATATATAATATATAATTTTCGCTCAAGGCGTGATAAAATGCAACATCACAGAAATGTACAGCATCACAGAATAATACAGATATCTGGGATCCCCGGGTTTCGTAGAGCCGCTGCTGAAACCCGACGTTCCCCTTGGTCGTGTGGATAGCCTGTGCAATGAAAACCTAGACCCCTACGGGCGCGGCAAGTTACCCGCCAAAACCTGAAGCGAGGCAGCCCCCTTCAACAACGTGAATGGACCACCCAGCACTTCACGGAATCTGGTAACTTGGGCACCCCTCCTGGATCAACCTGTACCCCCTACGAGTGCGGCGAATAGCCCGCCAATTCTAGAGTAAAGCCCCTTCCGTCTCAATGCCATGAGATGCGGGCTCGTTGCCCTTTAGAACCCGGCTATCCGTGCACCCCTCCGCGGGGTAATCCTAGTACAGAAAGTAAAATATACATACAACGGGTACATCGACCGCAACCTGTTCGTGCCCCAAAAGAATAATACAAACAGGCAGTGACGGCAATCCACATGTCGGACGCTCGCCCCGCAACATCAAATGTACATATAAAACAAAACTGTACTACCACTGCAACCAGGCTATCCCCACGACCGATCCGAAACAACACAGCACAATCACAGAACATCAACGTGAATGTCACGTTCGCAAATCCGTCTAAAAGGGCTATAGCAGATAGACTGGATTTACCGATCAAGTGACATTCACGGTCGCAGATATAATGTAAATACTGTGAACTAATGTGTTTAAACTTTTCGATCGATCAAATTTATCGAAGTGGGCCCCAAGCATTACTGTAGCACTTAAAGAGAGTCTAGGCCCAAAAAGAATATTCCAAAAACCCCATTTTCAACCCAGGAGGTCACTGCAAAAATTTGGTCCAATGAATAGTAAAAATGGCCGCGGAACCGCCGCAAAAACGTGGGTTTGGCCGCGGTTCCGCGGTGGAATAGTGAGATCACGCTACCAAATTTTCACAGAATGCTTAGAATTCCCTGCACATGTCACTGCAATGTACTGAAAAATTTTTTGGAGCCAAAAAAAATTTCGACAGAAAACTGTGCAAATGAAAATGGGTTTTCGGAAAATCCGTTCGATCGAACATGTAAACACACTAGAACAAGCTAGGCAAGGTTAATGGCATGGCTCTGATACCAATGTAAGTCTGCGGGGGCGCCCCGGCCGTCGATCCGACGCCGGAAACGCGGAAACAAAAACTTTGCAAACTAGCAAACCGGCACCACCGCGCACTTTTCACCCGGATCGTAACCATTAACCTATACTAGCTAACTAGAGATGGGGTGAGAGATATACCGAGCGATCCGTGTCCTTCGGTCTTCTCGTCGTCGTCCCGATCTCCCGTGGAATCACCATTCGTCCTCTTCTCGTCGGAAAGGGCACCACGTAGCCGAATACTTTTACGGGCTCCCGCCACTGGACCGAGGCAACTCGGGCGCGAAGTTGGCTAGCCGACGCGTCCAAGGGTACTGTAGGCTAAGTGTAGTAGCATTGTCTCTAGGGGTTGTGAAGTTGCCTTGATGGAGGAATCAAAGAATGAACTATGGAGAGATGTGTGGAATCATTTTTCTAGCAAAGGAAAAAATGAAATGAGATGAAGATATCACTCTACAAAAATGAATCCCCTTCCCCTTCTCTCAAGTGGCCGGCCACACATAAGAATGGGGTGGGTTTCAACAAGGGAGGTGAGTGTAGGAGATCAAGGAGGTGACCACATCAAAAGCAAGTTTCACATCCCTTTCTAATCTCAAAAAGCAAAAGGATAAGAAAGAAAAAGGATCTCATGATACTTGTCAAATCATGAAGCCATCATAATCAATCCATATGCAAGAAACCCCCTCCACAAATGTTATTTGCAAACTTGCAAATAACCCCCTCCATCGAAAAGTCCGGCAGTGAAGGAACAAAGGAAAACCGGCCGGAACGGAATGCAAACTGGCAACCTCCAAAAACTGATCCCGTAATAAATTACAGGAAAACCCCGCTACTGCATATACATGCCCGCATTCGTATTCCCACTGAATACAAATGCAATGAGACAAAATCTACACTGTCTAATACTAGGATCCGGCTTAAGCCAAAGCCGGCTAGTAAAATCCGTCCGATCACGATCCGTGCAATACTGCACGTATCTGATCGAACCCTGCCATATCTCCATACGGCCTCTACAGCGTTTCGCCCGAAACTTGAGTAACTGTCTGTGTGGTGGACTCTAAAGACTCATCAATACTATGGCTGTGGATTTAACCACTAGCACGTCAGAGGTATTAGCTATACGTGACGGGCTACCAGCTATTGACCAAAAGGGACGTCGATGAGCGAACTCATCCTGACACCCTACTGAGCCTGTCAGTGACAATATCCGTACAGTCCGGTCCGTTCGTCTATGAGTATCGCATGGCGGGCCTAGGGGGTTGGTAAAAGTCAGACCCCCCAAAGCGGTACAATTCGTGTCGGAGTGTAGCCCAGAACACCCTGAGATACTACTGGAATACCTACCAGTAACACTCCTGCCTCGGCCGAGGGCTTTGTGTAATGGCTCTCCTAGACACAGCGCGACCTCACCCCCAATACCGGGAGAGACGAACCCCTGCAGATCCGCTCACTGCCTCCATGTGGCTCAGGACTGTACCCAACTAAAACCTGTTTGCACGACTCCTTTGAGCCGTGGTAGGGTAGTAATCGAAGCACAGTGGGAACTCACACGAGACAAATGACGATCTCAGGTCGATGAACTAACCTGTACACATGTCACCAGGGAACTGCCATCTGACGTCTGGTATAATCCCAACTAGCAGGTTCCCGGCGAGTCCTGTCCGGTGTACTCATAACCCAATGAGCACCTGTATACATCTTAGGTGAACCAACTGACACCAGTGGCTTGTGAGACCGGCCACCGCCCCTCGTCGGGGTCTCGACTGTATACACTAGTCTACTAATGGAGTATCGATGCCCTGTCTCGAAACTCCCACGACTAGGGACCTTTTAAGGATGTGCTTATACACCCCAGCTCCCACGTATATGATCGCCCTCATACTGCTGGTAGTCAAGCAAGAATCCTAGGGGCTCTATCAACGTGTAATAGCGACTCGTAAGGTCACCTAAAGCAGTACACGATGATAAAGATAAACCAGATAGCATACTATTATCTTGAGTAAGACTATCTACCGGGATAGGTCCTCCCTCAATCATTGCAATCACGTGCCTGTGATCCAATAATTGACTCTGAGGGCACTATCTCCAACAGGCTCTTCCATGTCCTTAAGAGATCATATAGAACAAGTAGGAAGAAACAGTTGGCCACCTCAGTCTAGGTCATATCAACCGTATCCTAATCCTACACCTGTTTCAGTTGATACCCAGAGTGAGGAAGCTCCTAGACGAATGTCCATTGCTGAGCACATAGCTAGGTCTAGAGGCCAAAGTTTCAACCCGGACCAATATCAACCATCACCTCCACTTTCCAAAGAAGAGTTTGATAGCCAACCGACCAACCCATATCAATATTCTTCTTATCATAATATTGATGCTACTCCTACCCAATTTTCGCAACCATTCTATTCCTATCAATCCAATCCGACTTTTCCACCTTCTCTAGACAGTTCTTCTAATCAGTGATTTGGGAGTTTTAATTATCCACAGGAATTTCAATCTTATACTGAAACCCCTTATCAACCAAAGTCTAGTCTTGAGCGGAAATTAGAAGAAGGTATAGTGATGATGAACCGCATTAGAGAGGAATGTAAGGAAAGCATGGCTAAATATGAAAGGGCAACGAGTTCCGAACCAGCCCAAGATTTTTCAGTATATAATACGGGCATCTGACAAAATGAGAATTCGGGTAGAGAGACAGAATTATACACCCTTCCTAATCAAACCTTCCATTTCCAAACTGAAATCCACAACTCCAGTTTCATTGATTCATCAAGTACATCTAATAGAATGACTGATAAGTTGTGTGACTTTGTAGTGTTTGATTTACCCGACTGTGAAGGGTCCATTTCAAATGAAACCATACCCAACCCTTGTGATCTCTACACCTCCACTCTTGAACCAAAACTGATTGAAAACCATACTTTTGATGAGGAGTTTGAGAATTTTAACTTTCACTTGAATGAGGTGATTGACGTTGGGGATATTTTGATTGAGGAACCCAAAATTTTGGATGAATTTGTCCTACCAATTCATCAAATCCTTTCACTTCCATGTGGTCATCATCTTGAGCCTTTAATTCTTCCCGAATCCCACATATGTCTTGAAGTTGATGATAATGGTATACCCGAATATCTGTAGGGTTCCTAGGCACTCTAAGGAGGTCTCACAAGGCATCAACCATGCCAATTTCAAATTTTTCCGGTGCCGAGAAACCCTAATACGGATCGTTAACTAGAGTTTATGCGACAACTACAACTAGTAAACTGCTTTACTAATAAGTGAACGGAAATACAACCTTTGTAGATCCGGTCCTCCACCTCCATAGCTCCGTGATGAAGTCCCCTCGCTGCGATCATCGGATCCCGGGCTCTAGCGTCGGCTTCATCGGAGAAATGGGCGGGCTAGGTCGTCGACTTCGATGCCGAAGATGATCTACGTCGAGGCAACACAAGATCAAGCTCCAACTTCACCAAGCCATGAAACTTAAGAAGAAAACACCCTATACTACTTGGCAAGTGGTAGAGGATGAAGAAATAGGAAGTGGGTTCACTTTAGAATTGGATTTCTCATTTAGAATTATCACTTGACATTTTTGAAGCAAGCTTTTCTTTTCTTTCTCAAGAGGAAGAAGAAGAAGAAAAAGAATAATGAATTAATTCCCAAAAGGAAAATGAAGTGATGGTTATCATAATGCAACCATGGGTGAGGCTAACTCATGTAGAGAATAAACTAGGGTTAAGGGAAATGGTTAGGGTTAAGGAAGGAAACAAAATGGTCAAAGCATTTCAAAGCTTCATGAAGCTTCAAGAAAAAAATAAAGAATGCCACCATTTTTTTTATCCAAAAGAAATAAATAAATAAATGAATAAATAAATTAAAACCCAAACCATTTACTTAACCAAGGTTTAAATTAAACATACACCCAAGTTTGCATTTATCATCAAACATGATACAAACTAGTGCACAAAACTATATCATATATACAATGTGCACATCAAGTGAGAAAATCCATCACAAGTGAACAAATACTAGTTAATGTAAAGTAATATATCAAATATAAGATTATACATTAAATCATTAAATCAACACTTGATTTAATGATCCGGTCATAATGCATATAACCGACTAATGTCAAGTGTATCAATGTATCGAATCAACACTTGATTCGGTAACCCGGCTATATTACATATAACCTGCCGACGATACAAATCGCGAGAATAGAATACAGTATCACATACTGGTATTATTCTCGGTCCCGCACATATCTCATATGCGCTCCTATTTCGTTTTGCTTGAGCCAGGAAACCTCTGTGTAGGACTCTAAAGACTCGTCAATACGCCGGCAGCAGATGATGATCATATCAAGCACCCACAAGCCGCAAGCGGTCTGCCAAACGTAACGGCCACCCGGGTATTGAACGATCAGAAGATCTACGAGCAAGCCCGCTCACACTCCTATGAATCCAACCAGTAACACTTACCGTACAGTCCGGTCTGATCGTCTGATATGTCGCATATCTCGCCTAGGGGTGGTAAACGTCAGACCCCAATAGCTCGATAAGTCGTGTCGATATGAGGTCTATAACAGTTTGAGAAACTACTGGTAACACTTACCAGTAAATCTCAGCAACCCTGGCCAGGGATTTCCGGTTATAGCCAATCGAACACAGCGCAACATCAACTCCCTATACCGGGAGAGACGAATCCCCTCCTATCGCTCATTGCCTCCATGTGATTCGGGACTGTACCCAAAAACCACCGTTTTGCATGCCCTCTTGGACGTGGTAAGGTTGAAATCAAAGCACAGTGGGAATCACACAAAACTCTATGACGATCTCGGGTCAACAGACTACTCTGTACCAGTGTCACCAGAGAACTGCCATCTGACGTGAGGTATAATACCATCTGGGAGTTCTCGGCGAGTCCGTCCAGTATACCCAGTCTCCAATGAGCACCCGTATATCATCTCGGATGTCAAACACCAATGGATATGGGATCATCCATCGCCCATCTGTAGGGGTCGAGAAGATATACGCTAGTCTACTCTGGTATATCGATGCCCTGTCTCGATACACCCACGACTAGGGACCTTGAAAGATGTACTTATGGACTACCATGTCCCCACTAGTATGATCCGCATCATAGTCCAGGTAGTCAAGTACACATCCTAAGGGCTTTACCAACATGTAACAGAGAGAGAATTAGTATACACGTTAAGGTAAAGTTCAACCAGATAGTATACTATCATGTCGAGCAAGAAAGTCCTCCCTATATATGTCCAAGCATCCACTACAATATACATCCTATGTATAGTAATGGCCTCTAGGGGATACATATAACTAACAATCTCCTACTTGCACTAGGGCCATCTGATAGCAGTAGTTGTAGTATCTCATACTCAACCATCCCATAAAAGTCTCTCTCTGGAAAAAGGCCTTTGTGAGTGGATCCGCCGTGTTGTCCTCTGAGTCTACTCTCCTAACCTCGATCTCCTTGGAGATCAACCATCTCCATGATCAGGTGACACTGCCTTAGAATATGTCTGGATCACTGATGGGACCATGGTTCCCGGGCCAAAGCTACACATCTATTGTCACACAATGGTAGGAACCTAGTTCATCTCATGAACCAATATACACCCAAACAGTCTCTTTGGTAGCATCTTAAGTAGCGATGTATCCCGCCTTTATCGTCTAGTATGCCACGGTATCTAGCTTGGAACTCTTCCAACATACCGTCCCTTCACTGAGGGTAAAGACAATGCCTGTGACTGACATTCAGTCGTCCTTATCACTCTGGAACCTTTCCAGTGATTTTTCCCAGGATCGATTAATACCATCTCACTACAACTAGTGAGAATCCTAGCATCCAGTTACTTCTATCTCATAAATCAAAACTCAGGATTTAGGAGGTATCGCTTTGATCCTATACGGAGAATCCTTGTGATAAGCGGAGATTGACCAAGCGTAGCATAGGAAACTCCTTCCCTATCAAGAGTATGTCATCCACGTACTCTACGAGGATCACCACCATACTCCCTACTACCTTTTTGTATATACAAGGTTCATCTGCCATTTTGATGAAGTCAAACTCTTTGACTAATCCATCAAAACAGATGTTCCAACTCCGCGATGCCTGCTTTATCACATAAAACATCTTGCACACGTTTCCGCTGCTCCCACTGTCTACGAGGCCCTCTAGCTGTGTACTTATAGACGCACTCTTCTAAAACATTATTTAGAAAAGCAGTCATGGCACCCAACCATCAGATATCGTAGTCATGGTATGTAGCCGTGGCAAGTAGGATCTGGATGGACTTAAGCATAGATCCTTGACAAAGGTTTCATCATTATCTACGCCTGGTCAATGATGAAAACCTTTAACATGTTTAGCTTTGAAAGTCTTAACTTTTCCATCTACACCAAGTAATCTTCTCAAGATATACTTGCTCCTGATGGGAATTTAACCCTTCAGATATAGCAACTAAAGTACATACTTTGTTGGTGTATAAGGATCCCATCTCAGATCGCTAAGCATCCAGCTATTCTTACAGAGCCCCACTCCTGATGGCCTGCTCGAAACTAGTTGGGTCATCATCTCATGATGCAATCCTCGCTCCCACTGTCATAGAGAAACAGAAATATATCTCAGGTGGGTGAGAAACCCTACTCGATCGGCGGAGAGGCTGAGGTTCGTTGCTATCTACTTAATCCTTTGGTTCTACCAAATCATCTGCTGTAGTTTGTATAGCTGGAACCTTTCCAGTTCTGCATGACCGACCTTGCCTTGAGCTTGTCCGGATTTTGCTTTTAGACATAGGCCGGACAACCCCAAATCTTAACTAACTTAAGATATGGGCTCTTCCCTTTCCATATCACATATGAAGTAGTGGGCAACTGATTTGACTTGAACCCTATTCAATAGGTATGCAACTTCATAAGTACATAACTCCCAAAAGGAAATAGGAAACTCAGTAGTACTCATCAAAGAGCACACCTTATCATATAGGGTGTGATTGCTCCGCCCCGATATACCATCGTGCTATGGTGTATACGGAGGAATAATGCTGAGAGAGAATCTCATTCTCCTTTAGAATAGTCCAGGAATTCCATGCACAAGTATTCTCCTCCCTGATCTCATCATAGAACATAATACTTATACCCGTATTTTGGTTCTCTACTTCTAACTTATATTCGGTGAATATCTCAAAAGGTTCGGACTTGTGTTTCAACAGGAACATAGGTCTGAATCTCGAAAGATCATCAGAGAATGTAATGAAGTAAAAAGAACCGGTCTTGGTATGTGTAGACAGGGGACCTTCATACATCAACATGTATCATCCCAAGAGTTCACTAACTCTTTCTCTGTTTCCAGTAAACAGAGCTATGGTCATCCTATCTTTGTGACATGACTGGCAAGTTTCACAAGATGTAAATTCAAACAGATTTAAATATGCATCTTTGTACAACTTAGCTAGTCGGGTCGCATTGATATGACCTAGTCTACAATACCTCAAGAAGGATCCGTTCATTTCTGAACTCTTCCTCTTGTGTGTGTTCCGTATACTAAAGAACTGTAGTTTGATTTAGAACATCAATGCTTTTAGATAAAGTGCCTGAACCGATCAACATTTGATATAGGAAATGTTCAAAACATTATCCAACAATACAAAATTTTATCGTTTCTTTACTAATAAAGAGACAGATATGATTTTGTATATCAGGTTCGGTATCTAATAGCATTTGTTCAGAATCAATTTACTGATAATACAGGGTGACAGTGACCAACAGACTTGGCTGCAACACTTGCCCCGTTTTCTGTCTCATGAAACTTATCACCTGTTCTCAGTTCATTACCTATCTGTAGCCCGCGTACAAATTACATATGCGGGATCCTGATCTGGTATCTCATATCCAGGACGTAAAGAATACTGAGAAACGGTTTTGTATAATGAACACACCCGAAAATGATGCATCAGCATGCACTCTCTTCGTTTGGGCGACACGGGAATTCTGGTAATCCCCAATTTCCTGCTCTGTCTTATAACAATTATAAGTTGGAGCGGGACCAACGTTCCCCAGCGTAGTATAACAAGCGGGTTCGGTCAATATTCCGTATTATTATCTTGATTAAGGCGTGATATGGTCGCTACCTGGAGAGAGAGAGAAGAAAACACTCAGCGTGCGCTCTTGCAAGAATAGATTGGTTATTATTTTATCTAATCAGGATGGCTCCCACTATTTTTATCAAATCTTCCTTCAAACCCTAAAAGAAAAGACTAGCCGGGATTAATTACACGCTACAAGTTCGCCAATCTTTCAGCCAGGCCAGTGTCGGTACTTCGAGGGAGGTCCCCCGTGCTTTCGCACGAACCTAATTAATGTAAACCTCATTTTCCCAGAGGCGTAATCTCGTTAACACCTTTCTAGACACCTACTTGATCGGCTAATTGTAATGTGTAAAACTCTCCCAGGAGTAACTCTTACTCGCAGCGGGTATCGGGATCCAACTATCTCATAGAAGGTATGCAATCTCATTACAAATTTTAACACTTGAAATTCCCGATAATATTTTGCCCCTAACGTGCTATGACCTTGACGAAAGCCAACAAACCATAGCCCGCTAGTCAAGTTCAACCCGTACATTTCTTGATTGAATTAAACCCACCCGCACGACCCTTGACGAAAGCCAACAAAGCCGTACGACTACCCTTATCCAATCGCATCATATGCAGCAGATAAGCAGCATATAGCTACCGCACACTACACCTTGACGAAAGCCAACAAATGTAGCACGAATACTATATACAACTTATCTGAAATGACGGAGGGCTACGACAGGTTTTTCTGAAAACCTACTGCGTAATGAACTTGATATCGTTATAGAATCAAATGATTTTAAAATGGAGTGTTTTGAGGCTTTTCTAGTTTTGCTAAAGGGGTCACTCCCGGTGAAGGGATCATCGGCCCTTTCCTCGTCGAATGAGGTGCGGGATATATCATATATATCACTGTGCAAAGCGAAAACTATGGAAGCTATCAAAAGACAAACCGAGGGGTGTAGCATCTGCCAGTTATTGCTAAAGGAGTCACTCCCGGTGAAGGGATCTCGGTCCTTTCCTTATCGAATAAGGTGCAGGATGTTCTACAAGGTACACCGCGATGCAAAGCAAGAACTGTAGCTACCTGTTTTATTTAGAAATTCGATTCCACAACATCTTAGGTTTCTTTTCTTTCATTAATCACATTAATGAAGTCCCATCATTTAAGTACTTAAACATCACAGATAAATACGACGTACACTTATGCCATCCGCATTCGCCTCGATGTCCCCTCGTGCACCGTTAGGTTAGGTAACTAACGACAGAGCGGGGCAGGGCTAGCGCGGGTGTAAAACATAAGTAACGTCTATATAATATATCATGTATACTATTTACAGTATCTATCACAGGCATATCGAATGATCAAATCACAGATATCGCAGCTGAAGAAACATATGAAACATTGGATATACTAGGACGTCCGTGTTTTCAATACGAGCCAATATAAAACACGGATTCCACGGTCGTGATGAATAGCCAAACCCACACCCCTAGAGCCCTACGAGAGCGGCAAGCAACCCTACCAATTCTAGAGTTAGGAGACCCGGACTCGACTCCTCGAGTTGGTCTCCCACTGGACTCCAGAACCCGGTTACTTATGCTCCCCTCCTAGGGTCTATCCTAGTGCGGAAAAGTAAATAATATACAATGGGTGACATCTTCCGCAACCTGGAAGTGTCCCAATAAAAGAATATTACATACAAGTTTTTACATGAATGAAAAAGAAAAACACTCATCTCACATAAAAAAAAACCGGCTATTCAAACACGACGATCCAATATAACATATCCAGCAACACATAACATCACATGTCATCAACATAAGTAAACATGCGTATCGCAATTGTCGTTGGCATATAGCAACGAAACCGGCGATATCACATATTACACTTACGGTCGCAGAAAAGAAAGTGTAAAACTACAACAGTTGGAATCCGTAACCTCCTTAGACATCACATGCCTAATGAAATGAAATACTTAGACATCGCATGCATAACAATTATAAACCCCGCATTTTAGTCTCATTATCGAAAACTCTTTTCAATATCAAGTCGGGCAATTCAACAAGATTCTCGACATCCTGATCGAATGCTCGTCGCAAACTTCAGTAGATGGCTGCACCCCCGATGCCTCCGACGAAGTGCACCAAGGCGGAACACCGCTGCCGCGAGCACCCGAACGGATGCTTTCGGCGACAGGGTTCTCCTACAGTCACTTGGTCGGGGCTATGGAGTGAGGCTGTCTATTATGTTTACCTGGCGAGTATCCGCGTACGCTACGTGATTGTGATGGACTTTTGATCACATCAAAATTCCGTGGCAACCGATCAAGTGAGACTAAACTGCTATCTTTATAATATTCATTCAGTTATCTCATAACTACTTGTGGATTCCAATCCCATTCCAGATAAATAGAAAATGTTAAACTTTTCGATCGAACATTCAAACACCCAAGTTTTCCCGAAACAAATCAACACATGATATAAGTTTAAAAACATTCACTTCATGCCTCAGTACCAACGGTCCAGCCGTAGAAGGGTCAAACCAACGCCTCACATGTGGCACGCCGTACTGCCCCAAACCCTAAGGTTCAAAGGGCAGTTCAAGACGGTCACATATTCAAGTTAAGGTTTGTTGCCTTCTAGAGGGACCATCGCGTTACTTGCACTACTTAGAACGTCATTAAACTACGGAAAGATCCAACACTTGGAAATTTCCCGACAGGGGAAAAAGTGGGTATTTATATCCGGTCGAACTTTTTAACATATTCTAAAATTATCCGGAAAAGATTACGAATTTAAAAATTCCGATCGAAACAACGACTACAAAATAAACCACAAAATACTCAACACTTGAGTCATAATTAAAAATACCCAAAAAACTGCAGGAATAACTATTGATATTACTGTACAGAAACCCGTCCCTAATTCCCTATCCTTGCCGCGGAACCGCCGCAAATGGGAGATTATTTCCGCGGTTCCGCGGCCATTTAGAGGATTTAGGGGCACTTTTTTTAACGGTAATTCATCTAAAACCCTGCTGAATTTTTTAAGCATTTTTAATATGGAAAAATCCCAGATTTCGAAAAATGTACAGAGAGCGATTTATTTTGTCGATACCGGGTTCGATCGGGGTTTTAACTTCGTAAACACATCGCCTAATGCTCTAGCTAGGCTCTGATACCACTGTAGGGTTCCTAGGCACTCTAAGGAGGTCTCACAAGGCATCAACCATGCCAATTTCAAATTTTTCCGGTGCCGAGAAACCCTAATACGGATCGTTAACTAGAGTTTATGCGACAACTACAACTAGTAAACTGCTTTACTAATAAGTGAACGGAAATACAACCTTTGTAGATCCGGTCCCCCACCTCCAAAGCTCCGTGATGAAGTCCCCTCGCTGCGATCATCGGATCCCGGGCTCTAGCGTCGGCTTCATCGGAGAAATGGGCGGGCTAGGTCGTCGACTTCGATGCCGAAGATGATCTACGTCGAGGCAACACAAGATCAAGCTCCAACTTCACCAAGCCATGAAACTTGTGAAGAAAACACCCTATACTACTTGGCAAGTGGTAGAGGATGAAGAAATAGGAAGTGGGTTCACTTTAGAATTGGATTTCTCACTTGGAATCATCACTTGACATTTTTGAAGCAAGTTTTTCTTTTCTTTCTCAAGAGGAAGAAGAAGAAGAAAAAGAATAATGAATTAATTCCCAAAAGGAAAATGAAGTGATGGTTATCATAATGCAACCATGGATGAGGCTAACTCATTTAGAGAATAAATTAGGGTTAAGGGAAATGGTTAGGGTTAAGGAAAGAAACAAAATGGTCAAAGCATTTCAAAGCTTCATGAAGCTTCAAGAAAAAAACAAAGAATGCCACCATTTTATTTTATCCAAAAGAAATAAATAAATAAATGAATAAATAAATTAAAACCCTAACCATTTACTTAACCAAGATTTAAATCAAACATACACCCAAGTTTGCATGTATCATCAAACATGATACAAACTAGTGCATAAAACTATATCATATATACAATGTGCACATCAAGTGAGAAAATCCATCATAAGTGAACAAATACTAGTTAATGTAAAGTAATATATCAAATATAAAATTATACATTAAATCATTAAATCAACACTTGATTTAATGATCCGGTCATAATGCATATAACCGACTAATGTCAAGTGTATCAATGTATCGAATCAACACTTGATTCGGTAACCCGGCTATATCACATATAACCTGCCGATGATACAAATCGCGAGAATAGAATACAGTATCACATACTGGTATTATTCTCGGTCCCGCACATATCTCATATGTGCTCTTATTTCGTTTCGCTTGAGCCAGGAAACCTCTGTGTAGGACTCTAAAGACTCGTCAATACGCCGGCAGCAGATGATGATCATATCAAGCACCCACAAGCCGCAAGCGGTTTGCCAAACGTAACGTCCACCCAGGTATTGAACGATCATAAGATCAACGAGCAAGCCCGCTCACACTCCTGTGAATCCAACCAGTAACACTTACCGTACAGTCCGGTCTGATCGTCTGATATGTCGCATATCTCGCCTAGGGGTGGTAAACGTCAGACCCCAATAGCTCGATAAGTCGTGTCGATATGAGGTCTATAACAGTTCGAGAAACTACTGGCAACACTTACCGGTAAATCTCAGCAACCCTGGCCAGGGATTTCCGGTTATAGCCAATCGAACACAGCGCAACATCAACTCCCTATACCGGGAGAGACGAATCCCCTCCTATCGCTCATTGCCTCCATGTGATTCGGGACTGTACCCAAAAACCACCGTTTTGCATGCCCTCTTGGACGTGGTAAGGTGGAAATCAAAGCACAGTGGGAATCACACAAGACTCTATGACGATCTCGGGTCAACAGACTACTCTGTACCAGTGTCACCAGAGAACTGCCATCTGACGTGAGGTATAATACCATCTGGGAGTTCTCGGCGAGTCCGTCCAGTGTACCCAGTCTCCACTGAGCACCCGTATATCATCTCTGATGTCAAATACCACTGGATATGGGATCATCCATCGCCCATCTGTATAGGTCGAGAAGATATACGCTAGTCTACTCTGGTATATCGATGCCCTGTCTCGATACACCCACGACTAGGGACCTTGAAGGATGTACTTATGGACTACCATGTCCCCACTAGTATGATCCGCATCATAGTCCAGGTATTCAAGTACACATCCTAAGTGCTTTACCAACATGTAACAGAGAGACAATCAGTATACACGTTAAGGTAAAGTTCAACCAGATAGCATACTATCATGTCGAGCAAGAAAGTCCTCCTTATATATGTCCAAGCATCCACTACAATATACATCCTATGTATAGTAATGGCCTCTAGGGCATACATATAACTAACAATATCAGACCGAAATACAGCCTCCATCTTCCACATCTGGTTCTGCAACACTCGATATACCAATTTGTTTACCCATTTCACCTTCTACTTTCTCCGGTTCTTCTTCTGTTCCTATAGTTTCAGTGAGTTTTGATAAATCACAATCCGTTAATTCAAGTTCTGTAATACTAGAAATTCAATTTGATTTGGATATTTTTGAAAATGAGGTAGATAAGTTTTTCGAGTCCTCTACCTCAATAATTTTTGAATCAAGTAGGATAAATTCTGGCACAAAACTCTTTGACAGCAAAATGTTCAATCACACCTTTGATAAAAGTTTTGAAGAACTTTTTGCTGACGAACTTGAATTTTTAATCAATACGGATTTTGTGATTAATCAATCTCCACCTATAGAGGTTGGACCGTCACCATTCCTTCTTCCTAATCATTCACATTCATCCTCATTCTTTCTTTTCTCTAATTTCAAACCCTTTCCAGAGTACCTCTTATCCCATCCCCACTTTCTCTTGACTCGATAAAACACATTCTTCCATCAACCTATACAATATACTGATAAAATCTTTGAATGGTTGGTGTTAACTTTTGGCCTTTGTAAAGCTTTATTTTGATCAAAAGACTTACCCCCTCTTAAAATGCTTCGTATTGTCTAACTCATGTTTGAGGGGGGGTATATTTTTGGCTCTTGAACATAACTTTTGTCCTCAAATTTGTGAGCCAAAAATAAGTTTGGGGGAGCATTTTCACTTTCATATATTCTTGCCCCCATTAATAATGTCCTCCCAAGCTTACAGGTTTTTGTGATCCAGCAGATAGCAACAGTGAGGACACTGTTGAAAACAAGTTTGGGGGAGGTTTGTGCTTATTTACACATACTTTGCATTATACTATATATAAGCACAAAAATTTTTTTATAATAAAAGAATAGAAAGTGAAAAATTACATCCAAAAGATAGAAATAGTTTAAGAAAACCAAGAAAATTAGAAGTTTTCTTAAACGAACTAGTAATAAGTATTTATGAGCTGTTGTCCCAAGGGTTAGTAAAATGAAGGAAGTCACTAATCTGAGGATAAAAATAAGTCTGAAAAATAGTTTCTATTCTGGAAGCCGAACATTTGAATGTTGATACCCTACTATATGCACTTACATACGTCTTGAAACTCGGGATAGTAGAGGATACCTTGAAATGCTCTTGTCTAAAAGCCAAAGTATGAAGAAAATAAAAAAATGAAGAAAATATAAAAATGGTGAAAAGAAAAAATGAACACTGGTTTTGTTATCGCCAAGGCAGCAATAAAAAAATATATAGCGAGGGTGTCTCTTCACCTAGTGCCCTAAGGCCAACTGGTCTGGGAGTCACTGCTAAGTCTTAGGTGGTGTAAGACGAGGAAAAGATTATCACCGAATCAGCAAGCACATGAGTAATCGGTCGGTTAGTACCTCAAGAAGTATTAGTGGTCGCATGAAAATGTGTGAGCAAAACTTAATATTCATCAAATTAAAAAGTACTAAGGTAGATGGACAAGAGTATGATAGCTTGAATTGAATTCTCCGAGTGTAGGGATGTCCATTTCACATACGTAGGGGTATATGATCGATGTTTGGATGAAAGGTAGGAATGAAGAATAAAGACGATGTTTTATTGAGGGATGATGTGATTTCTAACATTTTTTCATGACCATTAAGATAGGGCTCATGACAACTGAAAAGCTAGTGTAGTTGGAAACTCTTATTTTCAAAGTCTTTCTTTTATGGTTCTTATCTTTATATGTAAATTTCACCATCTCTCTTTTATTATAGGATTTTGTGGGTGTAATCCGCTGAAAACCCTCAGGAGACAACACTCCTCCTACTAGGGACACCTAGAGGTTTAACGGCTTGTTGCACGTGCTCAGTGCAATCGTGTCTGCCTACGAAAGTGTGCTTAGTTTTCTCCTTTCTTTTTCTCCTCTTAAATAAACTAGTTTGCTCGGGACGATCAAAGATAAGTTTGGGGGTATTTGTTCAATTGATAAAACTGCACATTTGTATTACATTTTTCCTACCATTTTCATATTAAAAAATGACTTTATTATAATATATTATACATATGAGGGTTTATGTGTAAAAACATTAATTTCCATGTGTTAATATATTTTAATTATCATTTGGTAGGAAAATATATGCAAACAAATTCATTGACCAAATCCTACTAGAACTAAGTCTACCAAATATTATTTGAGATTATTGTGCAGAATTTTCCAAGTAGTTATGCAGAATTTATCAAGCAAATCAAGTTGTTGAAGAAGACTTGCTTAATTAAGAATCAAAACTTGGAGACCAAGTCTGGAAGAAACCGAGAGAAGATTTCTGAAATCTGAAGGTGCCTAGGATTGCCACATGTTACAAAGACAGAGACCCAAAAAGTTGATGAAGAGTTGTGATCAAATGGGCACGGATCCGCGGCCATACCCTCCTTGGGCCGCGGATCCGCCACACTTCTATGGAGTTGGGAGCCAAGATTTTTTGGAATGAATCTCTGATGAATTTTACCAAGTTTTCAACCTAATGATTCTGGCTTTGCGCTATAAAAGGGCACCGAGAGCCTCTTGGAAAAGTTATCAAGCCGATGAGTTCACGAAGTCCAAGACGGCTCACGCATCCAGGCTGATCTTCAACAGTTCATCTACCTCCTTAGAAGAGATCGAGAAGCAAACTAGGTTTTTGTAATCATTTTCTAAGGAATCAAAGTGTACTTGATATTGTTGATTAATAAAGGTAGCTTTCTTCTTCTTATTCTATTTCTTCGTAGTTTAATTATGCAATTTCTTTCCATCTCTTTTTCTCCCAACATGCGCGAGTAATTCTCCGCTTGTTAGGGTTCGTAGGATTAGGGTAGGCTAATGGATGATGAACATCCCTAAACCCTTTTTATGTCCTATAAAGTTTATGAACTTTATCAAAAGAATCATTAACATCCTAATCAGGCGCGCTAGCAATTCTTTGCTAGTTCCGACCACGATTAGAGATTAGATTAATAATTGTTTTGGTAAAGGCTAGATAATGAACGGAGTTCCGTGTCGAGATAGGGGTTAAGAGCGAGATTCCTTTTCCCTCCAGAAACCCTAATCTACACGCATCACCGTCGTTCTAGTTATAAATCTATTAAAGGATAAAAAGGGTAACTTTTAATTAATCGTCCATAACTACTAAATCCTAACGAACCCTACAAGCACTCTTATTATATTATCTACATCTCTAAAATAATCTAGATCTATATTTTTGCATTCTTGCTTAACGTAGATCTAGAAACCATTCAATAAATTCTTTCTTCCTCCCCTCTCTCTCAACACATCTAAAGTAAAAGTAAAAGATTCAACGTTTCCCAGAGGACGACCCGTACTCATCTCGGTCTAGCTACACGCGACACCGTTATTGATTGCGGTTAACTAAAACACACTCTTTCGTACCAATCACTTGCACCCACATGTCCATATAAACTAGGGTTAAATTAGGGTTAGACCATGATTAGAAACCATGGTGGACTAACCATTTTGTTAAGACAATTCGAATTTTTATTAAGTATTTTGGTTAATTGTTTTTTTAAAATGGAAAATGATTAGAATTGTGGTTGATTTGGAGAGAGAGAGAGAGAATGGGCATCATAGCTTAAGCCATGCTCTCATTAAATGAAGAGAGAGATGGGGGTGACTAGCTTGGCTCTCATTCTTTTCTTTAGTTAACACTCATTCTTCTCACATCTCTCTCACTCTCACTCACACACACACAACACCAGCCACAGCAGCTGCAGCAGAAGATGAAGCAGTAGCAAGAGCTTCAGCAGCAGCAAGCAACAACAACATCAACAAGTAGCAGCAGCAGCCCAAGCAACAACAGCATAAGCAGCAGCAGCAACATGCATCAGCAGCAGCAGCACTCCAGCAGCAGCAGCTCCTCCTCCTCGTCTTCTTCTCCTTCTTCGTGCACGTAGGATCTAGTCAGGTATAATTTCCTAAGCCCAACTTCTTTGTTTGCTAGATTTGTGGTTGTTAGCTTAAATTAGTGTTTTATGTGGTCATTAGTGCTAGATTTGCGTTTTAGGTGGGGTTTAAGCAAAGTTAGGGTTGTTATAGATTAATGAAACTAATTAAGTATTAATATTACTGTTTAGACCTATTAGTTTCACTAGATTGCACTAAATCACCTTAAAGTTCCAAACTTGAAAATTTAAAATACGGTTTTGATGCAAACTGTAGGATATTGAGATCTGCTACAACTGTGATCATTTTCTGGTGTAGCAAACATGTGCAGATTAGTGTGCAGGCATTTTAGGCTAGTGTGTTGAAATCTGAGCCCACCACCTCCCAAAAATCTGGCGATCATCCCCTAAATTCTGGCGTCGCCAGCCCCCTGTTGTTCTGGGTGTTGGTGCTTTGTGTAGGGGGTGTCTATGGGGATTTGTCTGTATTTGGTATTATTTATTTTCTCTAATTGGTTGCAGGTAGAAATCTGGGAGAGTTTCGGTTAGTTTTAGTGTATCGGGGACTTTGACGATAATGTGATGGTTTGGTTGGTAAATAGGATGATTCAGAGTGAGTATAGTTATATTAGCTCTGGTTTGTGCTGGTGGTATCACCTAAGTCTAGTAATTTCACCTAATTTCCCTTGTGCACCCTATTGTTGCAAACTTAGTGTTTTGAAACGTTTTTAAACTAAACCCTTGGGATACATAGAATCTGCTGATACTAGGGTAGTAATTATAGTAAACAAACATATACACTAGGCTATGAATTGTGCTAGGATCATAGTGTAGAAGTATGGACCCCACCCACCCGTTTTTTGCCGATATCACACCCTTAGCCGCCGGCCCAATTGTTTGGGAATGTGTTGGATTTTGGCAGGTAGCTGTCTGTAGGTATTGTGAAGGGTTTGGTCTTGTTTGATTTTCTTGTTTTTGCTCCAGGTTAAATCTGGGACCGTTTACCTATTTTTAGCATAGCGGGAGTTGCGCGACACATACGATATGCATTGAGTTGGTTTGCTGTGTATCACAGCGTGTCGCTGTGTGCCACAGCATGCCACGTTGGGTTTTGGCGTATGCACACACGTTACGTATACACGCGAGCGTTTAGTTCGCGACGTGAGTTTTTCGTTTGGGTTTAATATCGCGTGATTGCAGGATTTTGCTTATGTGTATTCCTTGTGTGAATTCTAGGTTCGCAGGCGGGTACGTCAAGCGCCGTAAAGAAGGGAAAGCAAGTGGTTTGCTACGGTTAGCACGAGACTGGGTGAGTAGATTTAACATCTACGGGGAAATCGCCTGTATGGCGTTAAGCGTCAGGGCGTAATATGATATTGTAGTCGCATATATTCTTATGTATATTGCTAGCGCATATGTACCATTGTAGCATACCCCTCTTTTGTTGCATATAGATATGGTAGTTATATAACACCGCATCATTGATGATTAAACATGTTTCTGCCACATATTGCGCACATTACATATTGTATATTCATATCGATGCACACATACCTTGATATATCTACACTTGTGCACATATACCTTATATATCCATATTAGTGCACATATACATTGCTACACGCATATTCGCGTATATATCCATTTGCACATCCATACCGATATACATACATATGTTACATACATGGATGATATTGACTTGATTTCTAGAAAATAGGGACCGCATGAGATATTTTCAAAACTGGATCCTTTTAAAAGAGCGGTTTTCACTTTTTACTCTTAGTGTCATACGACACCTTGCTTGAATTTACGTATTGAGTTTTGGATTCATTTGATTTCTGGATTTGAGAACCGTGGTATTATTTTAAGAAAACACGCACTGTTTTAAAAACCCGGTTTCTCTTGATATGATATTTCAGTGCGTCCACCATGCGTTTTCTCGTTTCTGAGACGTGTGACATGTAAACCCGAATCGAGGAGCTGGACGAGACAGATTGCGGGTACATGGTGGACCCGGTATGGTACCCCGGGGCAAGAAAAGGATGCTGTGTATACAGACGGTGTGCCTGGCAGAGGGACTACTACCTACCGGTGATTGGTTAGACCTGGTGGTTATCCGGAGGATACTGACCAGAGTCGATAGATGGATATGGGACGACACGTACTGCAGGGGCCGAGGGCCGATTCCGCAGACGGAGCACATGGGCCGATCCTGACTGACGGAGCCTGTACATGAGGATTTGCGTGTCGATACTGGACATGATCATTTTATGATATTTCGAGTGCCGATGTTGGGCACTCACGATTCTATGAGATTTACAGGATTTGAGGGCCGGTAAGGGTGACGGCACCTGAGGTTTACTGGGATTTGGGTGCATTGATGGACACCGGTTATTTTTCCACGTAGATATTCCGTGTAGATGTTATTTTATCCCATGCTCAGTATTCATTATTTTGCCTCTCATCCTGTAGTTGTATTACCTGATAGAGTACTTTTGCATGATTATTGCATACCCTGCTCATCATATATTGATGTTATTAAATTGCACTTGTTAGGCATGATTATTGCGTATCCGGTTCATCATATAGATATTATCTGTTGGCATATGTTAGAGTATCGCAGAACGTGCATACTCACGATTACCTTTATATGTTATCTACTATTCACAAGTTGGCAACTCACCCCCATTGTGCCATAGTGTTTGCAGGTTACCCCTCGGAGTAGTCGCGGCAGGCTGTTTTCTTGCATCTTTTGATATGGATACCATTGCAGTTGGCGAGTGAGACCTTTGCTGATAGGTGGGTTTTTCGGTATCCGTTTATTTTCCAGTTGTATACACTGTTGTATCTAGTACTCTCCATCTACTATTCATGTATTGACTTAGAGACTAGTTGAAAGGACGATGCATAGTATATTGTACTCTGGTGTCGAGCTCGTTGTGAGCCGACTTTATTTATGCAGTTTTATCTTTCATGAAACTTGCATTCCCTTATATTGCTCATTTCTTCGCTACGGCGTCGTATACTATTATTGTGGTGATTGTTTCCGCCATTGGGCATGATTGCTCCCGTTAGGGATGCGTTATTCTTATTATATGTCACTTTACATATATCTTGTCTTTTACCCGATTTCGGGGCTAGTTTTTATAAAGGAAATGCTGCCAAAATTTTTAAGAAAACAACTAAAACTTTAAAGGATTTTTACTAAATTGCTTAAGGTTTCTAAATGTTTTAACAAATGCTTTCATCAAATGTTTTAACACTCACTACTTTTTCAATAGTTTGATTTCTGGGTTTCGGCTTACTTAGCCGCGTTACGCCTGTAGACGTTACGTGGTTAAGTGCTGGTCATGGGCCGAACTTTGGGTCGTGACAATGTTGGTATCAGAGCGTAGGTTTTACCGTTCGGAGTGTAGGATGATCCTGGTATGATGGAGTAGGTAGCTGAAGCAGAGGGGCGTAGCGTTTATATGTTCCGCGGCATACTCATGACACGGTACTCCGCCTAAGTGACCTTAGGACTTATTGATTGAAATTCCTTCATGATCATATACATTCTTGTGATTCGATTTCCGTATTCTTATCGGATCCTACTTTCTTTTCAGCCATTATGCCGCCAAAGAGTATGAGGGCGCAGAGAGCAGCCGCGAGAGCCGAGATTAGAGTTGACTCGTCTGAGACGAGGACTGACCCGGTCAATACACCCATTGTACCAGATCAGACTGTTCCTCCTACGACAGATCAAATCGCTATGCTAGGGGCCGGCATGCAGGAGATGCTCCAGATGATAGGGTCGCTAGTTGAGACACTTCGAGCGCAGCGACCAAAGGTAGTTCCACCCGTTACGGGGACCACGATGGTACCTATAGTACAGGCAGTTGCTCCTGCAGCCACGGAGGTTATTGCAGTATCGCTATAAGAGTTTATGAGGCTGAAGCCTTTGGTCTTCACAGGCACCGATGCAGCCGAGGACCCACAGTCTTTCATTGATAGGATGGCCCGGATATGTCGTTCACTCAGATACTCAGATGCGAGATGGGTAGAGTTCGCGAGCTTTCGCCTGGAAGGTCTTGCACAGAAATGGTGTGAGTCGATCGAGAAGGGCAGAGCAGCAGGTCTTCCTCCTATGACCTGGACCGAGTTTGTGATGGTATTTCTAGCCCGTTTCCTTCCCCAGAGTGTCAGGGATGCTCGAGCGCGCAGGTTCGAGTCTCTACGCCAGATGCCAGAGATGACAGTGGCAGAGTACGATGTGTTGTTCACCAAGCTATATGTTTATGCCCTATATTTAGTGGCTACTGAGGAGATGCGAGTCAAGAGATTTTTTCGAGGCTTGCTTACCCCGTTGTTTCTTGCGATCAGCGCGCTGCATTGCAAGCCTATGCAGCAGCTGTAGATGTGGCTTTATTAGTCGAGGAGCGCCTAGCTGAGACTTCGATAGTTCCAGGTTCGAAGAGAGTTCATATAGATACGTCAGCATAGAGACAGCCGCTTAGGCGCCGCGACTGGTTCCGTTCAGGTACGGGGGTTAGCGGAGGATCGGGACGAGGTCAGCTATTCAGCTCTTATCCTCTAGAGGGTCAGCCAGCACCATCTAGATGTTTCCGATGCGGGAGTACTTATCATCGTGTACGAGATTGCCCGGAGCCACATGAGGGCGAGACTGCCGTACCACATGTCATACTTCCCCTTCTTTACCCCAGAGGGCATTGCCTATTGTACCTACTGTTGCTCAACGTCAGACTCATGCACCGAGAGGCCGTGGTCGCGGAGGGATTGCTCATAGAGGACGAGGCGGCCGAGGCAGAGGACAGCCAGCTGCCGGCAGAGTACAGCCAGTTGCTAGTAGGGGACCGCCAGTCGCAGGTGGAGGACAGGCACGGGTTTTCACGTTGACGCATCAGGACGCGCAGGCGTCCAATGCAGTGGTCTCAGGTACCCTATCAGTATGTTTTGTTGACGCACACGTGTTGTTTGATCCTGGATCCATGCACTTGTACGTTTCCACACACTTCGTGCCGAGTTTGGGTAGAGAGTTTAGGTTGATTGATCAACCGCTTGTTGTGACCACTCCTGTGGGTGAGTCATTTATTGCTAGACACGTGTTCCGATCCTGTGTTGTCCATATTGGCGAGAGAGAGTTGTCTGTCGACTTGATCCTTCTTGAGATGTTGGACTTCGACGTTCTTTTGGGCATGGATTGGTTAGCCACGTGCTATGCGTCTGTGGACTGCCGCGAGAAGACAGTTAGGTTTTGTTTTCCCGGCGAGTCGGCTTTTGTTGTGCAGGGGGACCGTGGTGCCGCTCCTCACAGTTTGATTTCTTCTCTTCGCGCTGGACAACTTTTGAGGAAGGGATGCCAGGGATTTCTAGCCTATGTTTGCGATACTAGAGCTACAGATGTTCCATTGGACCAGGTTCCGATTGTTCGGGAGTTCCCTAATGTTTTCCCTGACGAGCTTCCTGGGCTGCTGCCTGAGCGCGATATTGCTTTCTGTATTGATTTGATTCCCGGCACGGGGCCAATTTCTATACCGCCTTATCGGATGGCCCCGGCGGAGCTTAGAGAGTTGAAAGGTCAGCTGCAAGATTTGCTGGATAAGGGACTTATTCTACCCAGTATGTCTCCTTGGGGTGCTCCGGTCCTGTTTCTCAAGAAGAAGGACGGAACTTTGTGTCTGTGTATCGACTACGTCCAGCTGAACAGGGTTACCGTACGGAACAGATATCCTTTGCTACGCATCAACGACTTGTTCGACCAGCTTCAGGGCGCAGGGTACTTTTCGAGGATGGACTTGCGATCAGGCTACCATCAGCTGCGGGTTCGACAGCAGGATATTCCCAGGACGGCTTTCCGCACGCTTTATGGCCATTATGAGTTTTTGGTGATGTCATTCGGACTCACCAATGCCCCAGTAGAATTTATGGACTTAATGAACCATATTTTCAGGCTGTATCTAGATTTGTTCATCATCGTATTCATTGACGACATTTTGGTGTATTCCCGGAGCCGAGAGGAGCACGAGCAGTACCTGCGGATCACACTGCAGACCTTGAGGGAGCACCAGCTATTAGCAAAATTCTCCAAGTGCGCATTCTGGCTTAACAACATAGACTTCTTGGGTTACGTGATTACACGAGATGGTATATGTGTGGACCCGAAGAAGATCGAGGCCGTTCAGCGTTGGCCCAGACCGACACTCGCTCGTAAAACTCGCTTCACTCCCTATCGTTCAGTTACTGAGATCCGCAGCTTTCTAGGACTGGCCGGCTACTACAGGTGATTTGTACAGGATTTCTCCCGTATTGCTGCACCTTTGACCGGTTTGACCCGGAAGGGAGTTCCTTTCGATTGGACGGAGGAGTGCGAGCATAGCTTTCAGCAGTTACGGACTCATTTGACTACGGCGCCGGTGTTATCTTTGCCTTCAGGATCGTGCGGATTTGTGGTATATTGTGACGCTTCTCGAGCGGGGCTTGGGTGCGTATTGATGCAGCATGACAGGGTGATCGTGTATGCTTCACGACCGTTGAAGAAACATGAACAGAACTACCCCACTTACGATTTGGAGATGGCTGCAGTGGTCTTTGCACTCAAGATCTGGAGACATTACCTTTACGGCGAGTCGTGCCAGATATTTACTAATCACAAAAGCCTAAAGTATATATTTCAGCAGCGAGACCTGAATCTTAGACAGCGCCGTTGGATGGAGCTAATAAAGGACTACGATTGTGAGATCTTGTATCACCCGGGCAAGGCTAATGTACTGGCGGATGCTTTGAGCAGGAGGCCCGGGGGTACTCTATCTTGTTTGAGCGCAGTGCAGAGGCAGTCGTTGGCAGATTGGCAAATTTTATGCGACAGCCGAGTGCAGTTCGAGTTCACGCCGATCGGGGGACAGCTTGCGCATGTTCGTGCATGCCCACAGTTGCTTGACCGTATACATGAGGCACAGTATAGTGATGACCGTTGTTCTGAGATCATGGCACAGATTGGACAGGGCAGATTTTCTGAGTTCGTGATTGATGATCAGGGGATACTGCGATTTGGGAATAGACTGTGCGTACTAGATGCTGAGGGACTGCGGCGCGAGATTTTTGAGGAGGCGCATCGATCGGTGTATAGTGTTCATCCGGGTTCCACCAAGATGTACCATGATATGAGAGACGTTTATTGGTGGGCCGGGATGATAAGGGACATCACAGACTTTGTGTCGAGATGCCTGACTTGTCAGCAAGTCAAGGCCGAGCACCAGAGGCCAGCGGGAGAGCTACAGCCGTTACCTAATCCGGAGTGGAAATGGGAGCAGATTTCTATGGATTTCGTTGTGGGTATACCCAGGACTAGGCTAGGGTATGACTCCATTTGGATGATCATGGATCGTTTGACGAAAGCGGCTCACTTCCTGCCGGTGAAGATGACTTTCGGATTTGCTCAGTATGCCCAGATATACATCGACGAGATAGTACGACTGCATGGAGTCCCGACATGTATCGTGTCCGGCCGAGGCACCCAGTTTACCAGTCGACTATAGCAGAGGCTTCAGGAGGCTTTGGGCACCCGCTTGAGTTTCAGCACAGCATTTCATCCACCGACCGACGGCCAGTAAGAGCGGACTATTCAGGCTCTCGAGGACATGCTCCGAGCGTGCGTTCTAGACTTTGGTGGTAGCTGGGATCATCATTTACCTTAGTGGAGTTCTCCAACAACAATAGTTTCCAGGATACTATTCAGATGGCACCTTTCGAGGCCTTGTATGGGAGGAGATGTAGATCGCCCGTCTGTTGGACAGAGCTCAGTGAGAGCAGTATTTTGGGGCCGCAGATCGTGCAGGAGACGACCGAGAAGACATAGCTGATTCGAGATTGGATGAGGACAGCTCAGAGCAGGCAGAAATCATATGCTGACAGGTGCCGCCGCAGTTTAGAGTTCACAGTTGGTGATCACGTTTTTCTGAGGGTCTCTTCGATGAAGGGGGTGATGATGTTTGGACGGAAGAGGAAGCTTAGCCCCAGATTCATAGGTCCTTTCGAGATCCTCGAGCGTGTGGGCGCAGCAGCTTATCGTTTGGCTCTTCCACCTGACTTCCCAGATGTTCACCCCGTATTCCATGTGTCGATGCTTCACAGATACCTACATGAACCTTCTCACATGATTCAACATCAGACCGTTCAGCTCGAGCGTGATCTTTCGTTCACCGAGTAGCCAGTCGTGATATTGGACCGGCCGGTGAAGAAGGTTCGATCAAAGGTCTTGCCATCTGTGAAGGTGCTTTGGCACAGCCCAAATGGTGAAGAGATCACTTGGGAGGCCGAGAGCGAGATGTGGAAGTAATTCCCTCATCTTTTTGAAGGTACGCGTAGCCTTATATTTTTTTTAAAAATTCGGAGACGAATTTCTTTAAGGGAGGAAAATTGTAACACCTTATGATGTGATTAGTGGCTAATTATACTTTAATAAATGGTTTTTAATAAAAAGTTTACCAATACGATTTTCAAATATTTTATCAAAATTAATGAATATTTTATTAGAATTTAGTTAGACTTGCACCCACATGTGCATGTAAACTAGGGTTAAATTAGGGTTAGACCATGATTAGCAACCATGGTGGACTAACCATTTTGTTAAGCCAATTTGAATTTTTATTAAGTATTTTGGTTAATTGTTTTTTTAAAATGGAAAATGATTAGAATTGTTGTTGACTTGGAGAGAGAGAGAAAGAGAATGGGCATCATGGCTTAAGCCATGCTCTCGTTAAATGAAGAAAGAGAAAGAGGGGGGGTTGACTAGCTTGGCTCTCATTCTTTTCTTTTGTTAACACTCATTCTTCTCACATCTCTCTCACTCTCACTCACACACACACACAACACCAGCCATAACAGCAGCAGCAGAAGAAGCAGCAGCAGCAAGAGCTTCAGCAGCAGCAGCAAGCAACAACAACAGCAATAAGTAGCAGCAGCAGCCCAAGCAACAGCAGCATAAGCAGCAGCAGCAACATGCATCAGCAACAGCAGCACTCCAGCAGCAGCAGCTCCTCCTCCTCCTCTTCTTCTCCTTCTTCGTGCACGTAGGATCTAGTGAGGTATAATTTCCTAAGCCCAACTTCTTTGTTTGCTAGATTTGTGATTGTTAGCTTAAATTAGTGTTTTATATGGTCATTAGTGCTAGATTTGTGTTTTAGGTGCGGTTTAAGCAAAGTTAGGGTTGTTATAGCTTAATGAAACTAATTAAGTGTTAATATTACTGTTTAGACCTATTAGTTTCACTAGATTGCAATAAATCACCTTAAAGTCGCAAACTTGAAAATTTAAAATACGGTTTTGATGCAAACTGTAGGATATTGAGATCTGCTACAATTGTGATCATTTTCTAGTGTAGCAAACATGTGTAGATTAGTGTGTAGGCATTTTAGGCTAGTGTGTTGAAATCTGAGCCCACCACCTCCCCAAAAATCCGGCGATCATCCCCCAAATTCCGGCGTCGCCGGCCCCCAATTGTTCTGGGTGTTGGTGCTTTGTGTAGGGGATGTCTGTGGGGATTTGTCTATATTTGGTATTATTTATTTTCTCTAATTGGTTGCAGGTAGAAATCTGGGAGAGTTTGGGTTAGTTTTAGTGTATCGGGGACTTTGACGATAATATGATGGTTTAGTTGGTAAATCGGATGATTCAGGGTGAGTATAGATAGATTAGCTCTAGTTTGTGCTGGTGGTATCACCTAAGTCTAGTAATTTCACCTAATTTCCCTTGTGCACCCTGTTGTCGCAAACTTAGTGTTTTGAAACGTTTTTAAACTAAACCCTTGGGATACATAGAATCTGCCGTTACTAGGGTAGTAATTTTAGTAAAACAAACATATACACTAGGCTATGAATTGTGCTAGGATCATAGTGTAGAAGTATGGACCCCACCCACCCATTTTTGGCAGATATCACTCCCTTAGCCGCCGACCCAACTGTTTGGGAATGTGTTGGATTTTGGCAGGTAGCTGTCTGTAGGTATTGTGAAGGGTTATGTCTTGTTTGATTTTCTTTTTTTTGCTCCAGGTTAAATCTGGGACCGTTTACCTATTTTTAGCATAGCGGGATTTGCGTGACACGTACGATATATGTTGAGTTGGTTTGCTGTGTATCACAGCGTGTCGCTGTGTGCCACAGCGTGTCGCATTGGGTTTTGTCATATGCACACACGTTACGTATACACGCGCACGTTTAGTTCGCGACGCGAGTTTTTCGTTTGGGTTTAATATCGCGTCATAGCAGGATTTTGCTTATGTGTATTCCTTATGTGAATTATAGGTTCGCAGGCGGGTACGTCGAACGCCACAAAGAAGGGGAAGCAAGTGGTTGGTTACGCTTAGCACGAGACTGGGTGAGTAGATTTAACATCTACGGAGAAATCGCCCGTATGGCGTTAAGCGTCAGGGCGTAATAGGATATTGTAGTCGCATATATTCTTATGTATATTGCTAGCGCATATGTACCATTGTAGCATACCCCTCTTTTGTTGCATATAGATATGGTAGTTATATATCACCGCATCATTGATGATTAAACATGTTTCTGTCACATATTGCGC
Source organism: Agapanthus africanus (assembly GCA_030015575.1). Taxonomy (NCBI): domain Eukaryota; kingdom Viridiplantae; phylum Streptophyta; class Magnoliopsida; order Asparagales; family Amaryllidaceae; genus Agapanthus; species Agapanthus africanus. The sequence goes on along the minus strand of CM057343.1, from coordinate 245,336,938 downwards.
ACATTACATATTGTATATTCACATTGATGCACACATACCTTGATATATCTACACTTGTGCATACATACCTTGTATATCCATATTAGAGCACATATACATTGCTACACTCATATTCACGTATATATCCATTTGCACGTCCATACCGATATACATACATATGTTACATACATGGATGATATTGACTTTATTTCTAGAAAATAGGGACCGCATGAGATATTTTCAAAACTGGATCCTTTTAAAAGAGCGGTTTTCCTTTTTTACTCTTAGTGTCATACGACACCTTGCTTGGATTTACGCATTGAGTTTTGGATTCATATGAATACTGGATTTGAGAACCGTGGTATTATTTTAAGAAAACACGCACTGTTTTAAAAACCCGGTTTCTCTTGATAAGATATTTCAGTGCGTCCACCATGCATTTTCTCGGTTCTGAGACGTGTGACATGTGAACCCGAATCGAGGAGCTGGACGAGGCCGATTTCGGGTACACGGTGGACCCAGTATGGTACCCGGGGCAAGAAAGGGATGCTGTGTATACAGACGGGGAGCCTGGCAGAGGGACTACTACCTACCGGTGATTGGTTAGACCTGGTGGTTATCCGAAGATACTGACCAGAGTCGAAAGATGGATACGGGACGACACGTACTGCCGGGGCCGAGGGCCGATCCCGCAGACGGAGCCCGTGGGCCGATCTGGACTGACGGAGCCCGATACATGAGGATTTGTGTGTCGATGCTGGACACGATCATTTTATGATATTTCGAGTGCCGATGTTGGGCACTCACGATTCTATGAGATTTACAGGATTTGAGGGCCGGTGAGGGTGACGGCGCCTGAGGTTTACTGGGATTTGGGTGCATTGATGGACACCGGTTATTTTTCCACGTAGATATTCCGTGTAGATGTTATTTTATCCCATGCTCAGTATTCATTATTTTGCATCTCATCCTGTAGTTGTATTACCTGATGTAGTACTTTTGCATGATTTTTGCATACCCTGCTCATCATATATTGATGTTATTAAATTGCATTTGTTAGGCATGATTATTGCGTATCCGGTTCATCATATAGATATTATCTGTTGGCATATGTTAGAGTATCGTAGTACGTGCATACTCGCGATTACCTTTATATGTTATCTACTATTCATGAGTTGGCAACTCATCCCCGTTGTGCCACAGTGTTTGCAGGTTTCCCCTCGGAGTAGCCGCGGCAGGCTGCTTTCTTGCATCTTTTGATACGGATACCATTGCAGTTGGCAAGTGTGCCCTTTGCTGATAGGTGGGTTTTTACGGTATCCGTTTATTTTCCAGTTGTAAACACTGTTTTATCTTGTACTCTCCATCTACTATTCTTGTATTGACTTAGAGACTAGTTGAAAGGACGATGTATATTATTTTGTACTGTGGTGTCGAGCTCGTTGTGAGCCGACTTTATTTATACAGTTTTATCCTTCGTGATACCTTCTTTCCCTTATATTGCTCATTTCTTCGCTACGGCGTCGTATACTATTATTGTGGTGATTGTTTCCGCCATTGGGCATGATTGCTCCCATTTGGGATTCGTTATTCTTATTATATGTCACTTTACATATATCTTATCTTGTACCCGATTTCGGGGCTAGTTTTTACAAAGGAAATGCTGCCAAAATTTTTAAGAAAACAACTAAAACTTTAAAGGATTATTACTAAATTGCTTAAGGTTTCTAAATGTTTTAACAAATGCTTTCATCAAATGTTTTAACACTCACTACTTTTTCAATGGTTTGATTTCTGGGTTTCGGCTTACTTAGCCGCGTTACGCCTGTAGACGTTACGTGGTTAAGTGCCGGTCACGGGCCGAACTTTGGGTCGTGACACAGGATATGTTTGTTTTTGCCCAAGTTGGATATTTTGTTATCTTTGAGTTTAGGGCAATACGGAGTATTTCGAAGTCGTTATTTTTTTAACACTGTTTAATGCTTTCAGTACATTCACTTCTATCTGTGTCCGTGAGTGTCATTTGATCGGTATAACTCGTCTAATTGCTATATGTTCCTTTAGACGGGTTTGCGAACATGACATTGATGTTGATGTTCTGTGTTTGTGTTGTGGTTGTGGTTAGATAGTCGTGGTGGATAGCTTGGGGTACAATGTTAGTGGTACAGTTGAGATTCATTTGTACATTTGTTATTGCGGGATGAGTGTTCGACATGTGGACTCCCGTCACTGCCATGGTGTATATTATTTGTTTGGGGCACGACCGGGTTGAGGTCGATGTCGCTATTGTACATATTATTTTCATTTTATGTACTAAGATTATCCGGCGGTGGAGTGCACGAATAGCCGGGTTCTAGAAGGAAATAAGGCAGCATCACATGGCGTTGAGACGGAGGGGGCATCACTCTAGAACTGGCGGGCTATCCGCCGCATTCGTAGGGGGTATAGGATGACCCACGGAGGGGCGCTCATCTTACCGGATCCCGTGGAGTACTGGGTGGCCCATTCACTTTGTTGATTAGGGTTGCCTTACTACTGGGATTGATGGGTAACTTGTCGTGCTCGTAGGGGTCCAGGTTTCATTGCACAGGCTATCCACACGACCAGGAACGTCGGGTTTTATTTACGGCTCAAATGAAACCTGAGGATCCAAGATTATCCACAATTTTGTATTGCTTGCTGAGATTCTGTGATGTTGATTATATCATACCTGGGACGAATGTTATATATATTTATATATACATACTACTAGATGTTGTATATATTTTGCACCCGCGCTAGTCCAGCCCTCACTCTTTCGTTAGTTAAGTAACCTAACGGGTGATGATGGGGCCCAGTGGCGAATGCAGATGGAATATACGTACATTGTATTTTCGTTCTTTTCTGGTGTGATTGGTTAATTGATGGGACCGCATTAATTTTGATTAATGCAAGAAAAGAAACCTAAAAAGATGTTGTTGGAATAAATTTCGAAAAAATATAGTTATATTTTTCCGCTTTGTATAGTGGTATTCGATTGTGAATATCCAGTACCTCATTCCACGAGGCAAGAGCCGAGATCCCTTCACAGGGAGTGACCTCTTGAGCAGGAGTTTATATTGTAGATTACTCGGTTTTTTCAAAACCAGAAGTTTTAAAAAGCGGAGCATAAATCACTCCTTTTCAAAAATACTCAGGTTCCATCAACGATATCAAGTTCATTATGTTAAAGGGTTTTTTCACAAAAAACTAGCCATAGCCCTCCGCCATTTCAGATGGGTACCACCTAGTATTCGTGCTATGTTTGTTGGCATGTGTCAAGACATAGGGAGCGGTAGCTGAGTGATATTTATCTGTTGCATGGATAAGCGATTAATCGAGACAGTCGTACAGCTTTATTGGCAAGCGTCAAGAGTTTGTGCTGGTGGGTTCGAGTTAATCCAGGACAATGACGGGTTGAACTTGACTAGTGGCTTATAACTTGTTGGCAAGCGTCAAGGTTATAGGTCGTTAGGGGCAAAAAGCACATCGGGAATTTCAAATATACATGAAACTTGCAGTTTTAGCATACCTTCTGTAGGGTGGTGACTAGAGTGGATTCCATCTAGGTCATCACACAATGATAGTTTGATCCCGGTCCCAGAGTGGATTCCGGTGGTGAACACGACACACGAAGTGTAGAGTGGAAAGAGGAAAAGGTCCTACCGGGCGTGCCAGAATCTGTTTACCGTCGGAGGCCGGGAAGACAGGACGTCTTGCCTGAATTTGGGGACAGATGCTAATTGGTGCTATCCGTCCACCTCTCCGAAGATGCCAAGTTGATTAATGACACCATGTATCGAAGGTTTAAACGGATGCGGCCGATGTAGCAGACTTCGTCAGATTCCCCCTCGTTTGAGGGGTTTTTGATTATGGGGACGCTCTTCCCTGCAGGCGCAAGCCCCTGCAATTAATTATGCTACCGTATCGCGGTAACAACTTTCTCCTTCTCCATATGGTCACTTCGTGTCGTGGGTGTTTGTTTTGTGTTTGGTTGCCCGTGGATTGTATACGGAGACTAAGTTATGTTGTCGCCCGTAGGGCGTGGACTAGTCCAAATCCGTATCTTTCTTAGATTTGGATTTGGGGGGGTTATGTTTAAGGATACGTTAGCCTTATTTGAGGCTAAGATCAACTTAAACGTTTGTTAAGGACTCGTTAGTCTAATTCTAGACTAAGATCAACTTAACGGGATCGTTTAGATCCGACAAAAGAGCAATTGGGCTCTGTTGTTTAGTTTAATGACATTGCGGTCGATAATTAAATTAAGGACATCACGGTCCATTGTTAGTTTTAAGACATCACGGTCGAGGTTAAGGACATTATAGTCCATGAGTTTAAGGACCTCACAGTCCAATGTTAGTTTTAAGACATTACGGTCGAAGTTAAGGACATCATAGTCCGTGAGTTTAAGGACCACACAGTCTGGTATTAGTTTTAAGACATTACGGTCGAGGTTAAGGACATCATAGTCCATGAGTTTAAGGACCTCACAGTCCGACGTTAGTTTTAAGACATCACGGTCGAGGTTAAGGACATCATATTCCATGAGTTTAAGGACCCCACAGTCCGTAGCAACGTGTGATTGTCGGGACCCGTCACCTCTCTGACGACGTTGAAGGATTACAACGACAGATATCAGAGGAGTGAAAAGTGTAAGTGCACGGCGGCGCCCCGGCCGTCAATCCGACGGCCAAATGCGGAAGCGGTGATAAACTTTAATTTTGCGAAATTAGCAAACCGGCGCCACCGCGCACTGAACACCCGGATCGGACCATTAAACTAGTTCTAGTAAACTACAAGATGGGGAAGAGATATACCGAGTGATCCGAGTCCTCCGGTCTTCTCGTCGTCTTCCCGATCTCCTGCGGAAACTCCGGTCGTCGCCTCCTTGCCGGAAGGGCACCACATCGCCTGCATCTTTTACGGGCTCCCACCTCAATACCGAGGCAACTCGGGCGCAAAGTTGGCTGGCCGACGCGTCCAAGATTTGCTGTAGAATGTGTAGTGTAGAGGCTATGTCTCATTTGGGGTTTTGTTGCCTTTGAAGATGATGGAGGAATCAAGATAAGAAAAATGGTGCTTGCATTTTTCCTAGCATGAAATGAGATCAAAAATGCCACACTCAAAAATGAAACTCTCTCATTCTCTCTCAAAGAAGTGGCCGTCCATGCTCTCATGAGGAATGGTGGTGGAGTGTGAACATAATGCAAGAGGGAGGTGAGTGTAGTAAAAGGTGGAGGGTGACCACAACCAAAACATCATCATAACAAAACTCAAATCAACCTCAAATCCTTTCTTATCTCAATTAATGCAAGTGAGTGATGTAATGAGAATCAAATGATGGTGAAAAAGAAAAGATGCCATCATAATCAAAGCATTTGCAAGAAACCCCTCCACAATGTGTTATTTGCAAACTTGCAAATAACCCCCTCCATCGGAAAAGTCCGGCCGGGAAAGAACAAAGGAAAACCGGCCGGAACGGAATGCAAACTGGCAACCTCAGAAAACTGGTCCCGTAATAAATTACAGGAAAACCCCGATACTGTGCATACACACCCGCATCTGTATTCCGACCGGATACAAATGCAATGAGACAAAATCTACACTGTACTATACTAGGATCCGGCTTAAACCAAAGCCGGCTAGTAATATCCGTTCGATCTTGATCCGTGCAATACCGCACGTATCCGATCGAACCTTGCCATATATCTATACGGCCTCTAGTACTAACCGTCCGATCCTGATCCGTGCAATACCGCACGTATCTGATCGGACCCTGCCATATCTCCATACGGCCTCTACAGCGTTTCGCCTGAAAGCTTGAGTAACTGAAAGTGTGGTGGACTCTAAAGACTCGTCAATACTATGGCTGTGGATTTAACCACTAGCACGTCAGAGGTATAAGCCAATACGTGACGGGCCACCAGATATTGACCAAAAGGGACGTCGATGAGCGAACTCATCCTGACACCCTACTGAGCCTGTCAGTGACAATATCCGTACAGTCCGGTCCGTTCGTCTATGAGCATCGCATGTCGGGCCTAGGGGGTTGGTAAAAGTCAGACCCCCAAAAGCGGTACAAGTCGTGTCGGAGTGTAGCCCAGAACACCCTGAGATACTACTGGAATACCTACCAGTAAATCTCCTGTCTTGGCCAAGGACTTCGTGTAATGGCTCTCCTAGACACAGCGCGACCTCACCCCCAATACCGGGAGAGACGAACCCCTGAAGATCCGCTCACTGCCTCCATGTGGCTCGGGACTGTACCCAACTAAAACCTGTTTGCACGACTCCTTTGAGCCGTGGTAGGGTAGTAATCAAAGCACAGTGAGAACTCACACGAGACAAATGACGATCCCCAGGTCGATGAACTAACCTGTACACATGTCACCTAGGAACTGCTATCTGACGTCAGGTATAAGACCAACTAGCATGTTCCCGACGAGTCCTATCCGGTGTACTCATAACCCAATGAGCACCTGTATACACCTTAGGTGAACCAACAGACACCAGTGGCTTGTGAGACCGGCCACCGCCCCTCGTCGAGGTCTCGACTGTATACACTAGTCTACTCTGGAGAATCGATGCCCTGTCTCGAAACTCCCACGACTAGGGACCTTTTAAGGATGTGCTTATAGACTCCAGCTCTCACTTATATGATCGCCCTCATACTGCTGGCAGTCAAGCAAGAATCAACGTGCAATAGCGACCTGTCAGGTCACCTAAAGCAGTACACGATGATAAAGGTAAACCAGATAGCAAACTATCATCTCGAGTAAGACTGTCCTACCGGGACAGGCCCTCCCTCAATCATTGCAATCATGTGCCTGTGACCCAATAATTGACTCTGAGGGCACTATCTCCAACAATCTCCCACTTGCACTCAAGGCTAATTATTGCGATGTCGCATACTCACAGCCCGTGTGATACCGAACACCCAACTCCTCTACTAGTCAGTCTCACAAAACCCGTTTGTGAAACTATTGCGGTCGAGGAATAGCCTCAGTGAGTGGATCCGCCTAGATGTTTCTTTCTATGTCTCTCTATATCTCAAGTTCGCGGAGAAAGCCATCTCCCGAAATGAGCAATACCTGTCTTGGAATGTCTGGATGTCTGATGGGACCTAGTTCATAAATGAACTCCAAATCCAAACTTCTTAGACTGTATCATCAACTGAACTTAATCAGTATCCTGCGCCATGCCTCCCTCAGTATCTGCCTGGATCACCTATCCAGAATACTGCCCCTCATCAGAAGGAAAATTATAACTCTGACAAACTCCTTGTCGTCCATGTCACCTTGGAAGCCTGGAATGATAACTGTCTCCCAAATGAGGCTGTCGTTATCATATCCCTAGAACATCCACTTATGTTCTAAAACTGCTTCCGACTGTTTCTCCAGGATTGGGTCAATGTCAACTTATTGCATCTAGTGCAAGAACAACATCTGGTGTGGTACTTAAGATCTCATGATTGACTCAATTGCCTAAGCAAGTGATCTGCCAATCATGCACATCCCTCTCTACTTTAGTCTATAAGACACCTTTAGAGAGGGTGACTCCATCACCTGCAGGTACACTACCGTGCCAGGAGTCGTCCATTCTAAATACTCTTAGAATGTTGTCAAAATACCCTGATTGGGAAACCACCCAAATCTAGATCTAAAACCATTGATCTAGTAACCAGTATGTCTGATATAATGTCCAAGTCCTTTGTGGAGAAACCACTGTATGACGACCAAAGTATAACCGATCGTAGTATAGGAGTTTCTTTTCCTACTCTGTGTATGTCATCCAAATACCAGGATATCACACCCTACTACCTTCTCAACAGATCCATCCCCTATTCTGATGACGTCAAACCTATGACTGTCACATCAGAAATAGATGATCTATCTCCACTATATCTGCTTTAGTCTATAAATAGACATAAGCCTGATGTCCACCAATGCTTCCGCTGCTCCCACTGACTACGACAATCCTCTGGCAGAGTCATATAGACGTGCACTTCTAAAGGTAGTTTAGAACGACGCTATACTCATCCTCCCACCGGGTCTCGCAGCCTGGAACAACAGCAATGGCAAGTGTGGGTAAACAAGAACCTCCCTGCGACCGTCCTTGAGGCTATCGGAGTACCTCTCGGATGCCTGAGGTTACCCACCGTATCTGCGGAGTGGCCAATGGAATGTCAAATCGGATTGAATCTTTAGGTTCCTTATCAAATCTTCAGTAATCGTTTGCGGTTCTGGAATCACTTCCAGTTCTACCATACTCCCACTACTGTTTTAGAAAAAAAAATCCATTTTTAATAAAACTGTGGGAGTCTAGAACAATATTTCTATTGATCTTCCAGATGGTAGAAAGTCAACCCTCGTCATAGCCTGGGTCAACCCACAAACAGCCATTACAGAAACGTGCCTTGAGTTATCCAGAGTCTGGTTTTAATCATAAGCCGGACAGCTCCCCGTACCTTAACAATGTTAAGATATGAACTGTACTATATCCAATATAGAACCAGAGGCACTGATTTAATTGAACCAGATTCAAATCATGCAGCTATCTCCAGTGCATGTCAACTAAATGGAGAGAGGCCGATCAGCGTTACTCAACTTAGGAATGCTTCCAATTATGAGTAACCTGAAAGAGAAGCAAGTTCTCTTTATCATTACTATCAACTGAATACCATACACAAGTATCTACATCTTCGATCACTTTGAAGAATCCCGATACTTGCAATATCTGGTTCTCTACTTTATCCTTATACCTATAGCTCCTCAAAACTTAGACCCTGTGTTTCTACGAAACACATGTCTAAGAACTAGGGAAGTTAAAAGTAAACAGAATATAGTATGAGGACCAACCCCTCTGTCCTAATGGACACTGGACAACATACAATATTCTGTATAAGTCCGCTGAGTCTAACAACTCTTTCACTGTGTGTCGTAGGTTGAAAACTGTACTTATGGTTAAGAAGAATTACACCGCTGTTTAATGCTCCTTACCTAACCATCCACTGATATAGGTAAATGTCATCGACATAATATCAAAAGGTATATCTCACTCTATGAAAATAAACGTACAGATATATCAATTTGAAATTGGTGCACAACAGCGGATATTCAAAACCAAATATTTGCCGACCGGCAAACAGCCCAGGTGATCTCCTCAAATATCACCGATTACAACGAATCCCGATATAATGAGGATGATCACCCAATTCCCAATAACTTACTCCCACTCATCATCTGTAAAACCATACAGATGTGAGAATCATACCTGGTAAATACATACCCTGGAGCAAGTGTCTAATCAGGAAATCAGTTTTTCATTTAACAGTACACAGTGAAACTGAAACATTGAATTGTTTCGATGGGGTATCCGGGTATTCTTAGTAATGCCTCTTCCAGATTCACGACTGTAACCGTATAATTCTTTGCCACCTTTCCAAATCCCTTTATATGTCTTTAGTCATTACCTTCTGCATACCCCTTTAGGCCAATTGGTTTTCTTCCTTCCCTACCGTTCGGCACCAGCCTATGGTTTGGAAGAAGACTATCCAATAAGCATAATGGGTGTACTTTCCTAGTCCTAGGAGCACTCGCAATGCGAGAGAAGGTGAGGATAAAAGACAACCGAATAAACCTTATTCCTATTTCTCCTGGACCAGAATCCATCCCCGAACTGGAACAAGTTCCTTTCGAGTTCGTATATAACTATACGATGGAGTATCCAATAAACTGTGGATCTTCGTAGTGATACAGAGTGTCCTGAAAAAATACAAAGATGATTTTAGGATTGGCGAAGAAATACTTGGTTTGGTCGTGAATATCAGTCGCAATTTACTTTGCCCTCTTACTAATCCCTTGCTTTGTCTTAATCTTAATACCTTCTGCACACCGTTTAGGCTAATTGGTTTTCTTCATTCCCTACTGTTCGGCACCAGCCTAAGGTTTGGAAGAAGACTATCCAATTTGCGTAATAGGTGTACTATCTCCTAAACCAAGGAGTACTCGCAACCTGAGAGAAGGTAAAAGGAAAAGACAACTGAATAATCCTATCCGTTTTCTCCAGAACTGGAAACCATCCTCGAATAAATTCCTTCGAGTTCGTATCTAACCATGCGATGGTTTTGTCCAATGGAAGTGGACGTTCGTAGTAATACGGGGTGTCCTGGAGAAAAGGGTAAAAGTAGGAGTGGCAATGAGGTCTGCAACTCTGACAATCCAAAAGCCAGTGTTAAGAAGGGTCGGTCAACTTGGTCACTGAGTCATAGTCTAGGGTCGGGTCAATGGTCACTGCCAAAGAGAGAGAGAAAAGAAACACTCAGCGTGCACTCTAACCTAGATCAGAATGGTTACCAATTTATCTAATCTGGAAACCTCCCACTGTACCTCAAATTCTCCTCCAAACCTGAAAGAAGAATTAGTCGGGGTCACCCGAGGAGTAAACCAACTCATCAGTGGGAATCGGGATCCAACTATCATCGTATGATAACGTGACGGAATCCGCTCACCCTATCACACTCCAGAAGGTATGCGCATATCTGGCAAGTTTCAGTACTTTTGAAACTCCCGATGTGAATTTTTACCCCATGCTCTTATGACCTTGACTTTGGCCAATATATCATAAGTCACATGTCAAGTTCTACCCGTCATTCTCCAGGTTAATTTGAACCCACCCGTACCTACCCTTGACTTTGGCCAAAATGGCAGTACGGCTGTCCCAAACCAACGCATCTATCTATGCTGCATATGAATACCCAACAGCTACCAAACACTGTGCCTTGACTTTGGCCAACATACACAGCTTGAATACTATTGACTATCCATATGAAACAACGGAGGGCTACGAATGGTTTCAGGCGAAAACCTTTAACGTAATGAACTTGATATCGTTGAAGGAACGGATAGCTTTTTAGAAAATATAGTGACGAAAACCTTTACTAAAGAGGTCACTCCCGGTGAAGGGATCTCGGCTCTTTCCCCGTAGAATGGGGTGCAGGATATTCCAAATGAATACCACGGTGCAAAGCAAAAGTAATCGGCTATAATGAAGTTAATGCCCTGACGCAAACTCTTTGTCCAAGGGGTCACTCCCGGTGAAGGGATCTCGGCCCTTGCCTCGTCGACTGAGGAGCAGGATATTCCAAATGAATACCACGATGCAAAACAAAAGTGAACGTCCTTGCAATAACAGCTTTTTGAAAAGTGTTCCAACAACATCAGATTAGGTTTGTTTATCTTGCATTGATCCGAATCAACGCAGTCCCATCAATTGATCACACCACAAAGAACGAAAATATACTGATGTACGTATATGCCATCCGCATTCGCCACTGTGTCCCGTCATTACCTGTTAGGTTAGCTAACTAACGACAGAGCGGGGACTGGACTAGCGCGGATGTAAAACATATACAACATCTACTAATATATATACCAATATATTATATTCGCTCAAGGCGTGATAAAATGCAACATCACAGAAATGTACAGCATCATAGAACAATACAGATATCTAGGATCCCCGGGTTTCACAGAGCCACTACTGAAACCCGATGTTCCCCAGGTCGTATGGATAGCCTGTGCAATGAAATCCTAGACCCCTACGGGCGTGGCAAGTTACCCGCCAAAACCTGAAGCGAGGCAGCCCCCTTCAGAAACGTGAAAGGACCACCCGGCACTTCACGGAATCCGGTAACTTGGGCACCCCTCCTGGGTCAACCTGTACCCCCTACGAGTGCGGCGAATAGCCCGCCAATTCTAGAGTGAAGCCCCCTCCGTCCTAATGCCATGAGATGCGGGCTTGTTGCCCTCTAGAACCCGGCCATCCGTGCACCCCTCTGCGGGGTAATCCTAGTACAGAAAGTAAAATATACATACAACGGGTACATCGACCGCAACCAGGTCGTGCCCCAAAAGAATAATACAAACAGGCAGTGACGGCAGTCCACATGTCGGACGCTCGCCCCGCAATATCAAATGTACATAATACAACCACAACTGTACTAGCATTGCACCCAGGTTATCCCCCACGACCGATCCGCAACATCACAGCAAAACACAGAATATCAAGTCGGGCAATTCAACAAGATTCCCGACATCCTGATCGAATGCTCGTCGCAAACTTTAGTAGACGGCCGCACCCCCGGATGCCGTCGACGAAGTGCACTAAGGCGGAACACCGCTGCCACAAGCACCCGAACGGATGCTTTTGGCGACGGGGTTCTCCTACAATCACTTGGTCGGGGCTATTGGGCATGGCTGTCTGTTAAGTTTACCCGGCGAGTATCCGCGTACACTACATGAATGCGGCGGATTTTTGATCACATCAAAATTCCATGGCAACCGATCATCTGAGACTGAACTACTAGATTTATAACATTCAAATTAATTATCTCATAACTACTTGTGGATTCCAAATATTGTATCACATTCCAGATAAATAGAAAATATTCAACTTTCCGATCGAATAATCAAACACCTAAGTTTTCCCAAAAAGTTCTCAACACTTAAAATTAGTTTAAAAACATCCATCACATGCCACAGTACCAATGGTCCAGCCGTAGAAGGGTCAAACCAACGCCTCACGTGTGGCACGCCGTACTGCCCCAAACCTTAAGGTTTAGAGACGGTTTAGACGGTCACATAATCGAGTTAAGGTTTGTATTCTTCTAGAGGGTCCACCGCGTTACTTGCATGATTTTACGAAAGTTTCAAACTCGAGAAAAAATCCAACTTTTGAAAATTTTCCGGCAGGGAAAAAATGAGTTATTTATATCCGTTCGAACTTTTTAACAGTTTCTAAAATTATCCGGAAAAACTTAAACGAAGTTAAATTATCCGATCGAATCAACGAGTTCCCAATTCAACCCAGAAAAATCAACACTTGAGTAAAATAAAAATTCCCAGAACCAAGCAGAATTACATACGGAAGAAACTGTACAAAATCTATCCCTCAATCTACAGTAATTGCCGTGGAAAAGCTGCCTATGCCTTGTTGTGGCCGCGGTTCCGCGGCGCAATAGTTGATTTAGGGGGTCGTTTTTCACAGTTTCCCATAAAATTACCTGCTAAATTTTCTGAGTATTTTTAATATGAAAAATATAAACTTTTGAAAAATTTTCCAGAAACTAGGGTTTTACGGGTATTCGGAGTTCGATCAGACTTAAACTTCGCCTAGACTTCGCCTAAAGCTCTAGCTTGGTTCTGATACCACTGTAGGGATGCTAAGCACTCTCACAAGGGTCTACGAGGTATCAACCATGCCCGATTTAAAATTTAGCTGTGCCGAACAACCCTAAACCAAGATCTTAAACTAGAGATTAGGAGAAAACAAGCATGTTAAACACTTTAACACTAAGTGAGAGGGATTACAACCTTTGTAGATCCGGTCCTTCACTTCATAAGCTCCGTGTTGTGGTCCCTTCGCTGCGATCATCAAGTTCCAGACTCTCGAGATGCTCCACGAAAAGAAATATGCAAGCTTGCTTCCGATCTTCGATAACAAAGATGATCTACCTTGAAATTTCATTAACACAAGCTCTCACTCACTAAATGAAGTGAACACCCTCATCTAAATGGCAAGGATAGATGAGATGATGAATTAGGATTTTAGCACTCATTTGTTTTCTTATTCTCACTCATTTTCATCACCTTTGAAGAAGCTAGAAAGCTTTTTCATGAAAGAAGAAGAAGGAAGAAGAAGATCATTTTCTTTTGTGATGAATAATGAAATGTAATCATAATTACTTATGCAACCATGGTCAATGTAACTTCTGTAGAGATTTAACTAGGGCTAGGGTTTGGGTTGGGTTAAGAATGAGTCACACAAAAATATCAAGCATAATATCTTAGCTCAATCCAAAATAAAACCTTCTGGAAGGTTCAAGAAAAAACTAACCCAATTCAAACCCTAACCTTGTTTAATCTCCACTAAACATGTTGCATTAGTAATCATATCATGTTACAATATTATATATCACGTATATAATATATTTTGTAACAAAATAAAATAATACAATTAACATATATAACATATATATCAATGTATTACCCGAGTGAGAAAAAGAATCTTTTAGTGAGCTTATATTAGTTAATGTAATTTAATATATAATATATATTATTATACATTAAATTATCGAATCAACACTTGATCCGACAATCCGGCTATATCAAATATAACCGACAATATATCATGTACCGATTCATCGAATCAACACTTGATCCGATGATCCGGCTCATATCAAAATAACGCGAGAATATAATATGGTATCTCATATCGCATTATCCTCGGTCCTGTACATATCACATATGCCCCTACTACGTTTTGCCTGAGTCAAGAAACCTCTGTGTAGGACTCTAAAGAATCGTCAATACGCCGGTAGCGGGTGATGATCATATCAAACAACCAAAAGCTGCAAGCGGTCAGCTAAACGTAACAGCCGCCCAGGTATTGAGCGATCAGAAGATCAACAAGCAAGCCAGTACATTCTCCTGCGAATCCAATCAGTTACACTCCCGTACAGTCCGGTCTCGTCGTCTGATATGTCGCATATCTCGCCTATGGGAAGTAAAAAGTCAAACCCCAGTAGCTTGATAAGTCGTGTCGATATGAAGTCTATAACAATTCGAGAAACTACTGATAACACTTACCAGTAAATCTCAGCAACCCTGGCTAGGGATTTCCAGTTATAGCCAATCGAACACAGCACAACATCAACTCCCTATACCGGGAGAGACGAATCCCCTCCTATCGCACATTGCCTCCATGTGATTCGGGACTGTACCCAAAAGCCACCTTTTTGCACACCCTCTTGGACGTGGTATGATGGAAATCAAAGCACAGTGGGAATCACACAAGACTCTATGACGATCTCGGGTCTACAGACTAACCTATACTAGCGTCACCGGAGAACTGCCATCTGACGTGAGGTATAATACCATCTGGGAGTTCTCGGCGAGTCCGTCCAGTGTACCCAGTCTCCACTGAGCACCCGTACACCATCTTTGATGTCAAACACCGATGGATATGGGATTATCCATCACCCATCATATGGGTCAAGATGCGTATACGCTAGTCTACGCTGGTGTATCGATGCCCTATCTCGATACACCCTCGACTAGGAACAGTTATAGGATGTACTCGTCGACTACCGTGGCCCCACTAGTATGATCTCATCATAGTCCCAGTAGTCGACTACATATCCTAAGGGCTTTTTCAACTTGTAACATAGAGTCAATCAGAGTACATGTTAAGATAAAGTACAACCAGATAGCTTACTATCATGTCGAGCAAGAAAGTCCTCCCTATATATGTCCAAGCATCCATTACAATATACATTGTATGTACAATAATGGCCTCTAGGGCATACATATAACTAACAATCTCCCACTTGCACTAGGGCCATCTTTTGTGGTATCTCATACCCAACAATTAGCTGTGGTTGAAGAATCTCATACTCAACCATCCAATAAAAGTCTCTACTGGGAAAAAGGCCTTTGTGAGTGGATCCGCGCTATTGTCCTCTGTGTCTACTCTCCTAATCTCGATCTCCCTGGAGATCAACCATCTCCATGATCAGGCGATACTGCCTAAGAATTATATCTGGATTTCTGATGGGACGGGGGTTCCTAGGCCAAAGCCACAACTCCATTGTTACACAATGGTAGGAACGAAGTTCATCTCATGAACTTATATGTATCCAGACTGCCTCTTTGGTAGCATCCTTGGTAACGATGTATCTTGCCTTTAATCGTCTAGTAAGTCACAGTATCTAGTTTGGAACTCTTCCAACATACGTCCCTCCACTGAGGGTAAAGACAATGCCCGCGACTGACATTCAGTCTCCTTATCACCCTGGACTTTTCCAGTGATTCTCCCCAAGATCGATTGATACCATCTCACTACAGCTAGTGAGTATCCTAACATCCAATTAAATCTATCTCATAGATCAAAACCCCAGGATTTAGGAGGTATCATTTTGATCCTTTATGGAGAATCCTTGTGATAAGCGGAGATTGACCGAGCGTAGCATAGGAAACTCCTTCCCTATCAAGAGTATGTCATCCTCGTACTCTATAAGGATCACCAGCATACTCCCTACTACCTTTTTGTATATACAAGGTTCAGCTACCATTTTGATGAAGTCAAACTCTTTGACTACCACGTCAAATCAGACGTTCGAACTCCGCGATGCCTGCTTTATCAACATAAAACATCTTGCACACGTTTCCGCTGCTCCCACTATCTACGAAGCCCTCTAGCTGTGTACTTATAGATGCTCTCTTCCAAAACATCATTTAGAAAAGCATTCATGACACCCAACCACCAGATATCGCAGTCATGATATGTAGCAGCGGCAAGTAGGATCTGGATGGACTTAAGCATAGCTTTGAAAGTCTCAACTTTTCCATATACACCAAGTAATCTTCTCAAGATATACTTGCTCCTGATGGGGATTTTACCCTTCAGATAAAGCAACCAAAGTCCATACTTTGTTGGTGTATAAAGATTCCATCTCAGATCACTAAGCATCCAGCCATTCTTACAGAGTCCCACTCCTGATGGCCAGCTCGAAACTAGTTGGGTCATCATTTCATGATGCAATCCTCGCTCCCACTGTCATTGAGAAACCGAAGTATCTCTCAGGTGGGTGAGGAACCCTACTAAATCGGAGGAGAGGCTGAGGTTCGTTGGTTACTATTGAATCCTCTGGTTCTACCAAATCATCAGCTGCAGTTTGTATAGCTGGAACTCCTTCTAGTTCTACCTCATGACTACTAATTTTTCCACAAGAAATTCCCTTTCACAAAGGTGGCATGCTGAGAAACAAAACATCTTTTGTTCCTCGGTTAGGTAGAAGATATTCCTTTGCGAATGCTTGGGATATCCAACAAACTTCCACAGATATGTCTTTGCATCGAGCTTGTCCGGATTTTGCTTTTTAGACATAAGCCGGACAACCCCAAATCTTAACAGACTTAAGATATGGGCTCTTCCCTTTCCATATCATATATGAAGTGGTAGGTAACTGATTTGATTTGAACCCTATTCAATAGGTATGCAACTTCTCAAGTGCATAACTCCCAAAAGGAAATAGGAAACTCAGTAGTACTCATCATAGAGCACACCATATCACATAGGGAGCTATTGCTCCGCCCCGATATACCATCGTGCTATCGTGTATACGAAGGATTAATGCTGAGAGAGAATCTCATTCCCCATTAGAATAGTCCAGGAATCCCGTGCTCAAGTATTCTTCTCCCTGATCTCATCAAAGGACATAATACTTATACCCGTTTTTAGTTCTCTATTTCTAACTTATATTCTGTGAATATCTCAAAAGCTTCTGACTTGTGTTTCAAAGGGAACATATGTCTAAATTGAGATATCATCAGAGAATATAATGAAGTACAAAGAACCGGTCTTGGCATGTGTAGACAGGGGACCATCATACATCAGCTTACTCCTCCTTATACACCACAGCACAACGATGTATCGGAGTAGAGGAATCGCACCCTATTAGATATGGTGCGCTCTATAATGAGCACTGCTGAGTTGCCTATTTCCTTTTGGGGTTATGCGATTGAGACAGCTGCATACCTATTGAATAGAGTTCCATCCAAATCAGTGCCTACCACTCCATATAAGATATGGAATGGGAAGAGACCATGTCTTAATTTCATTCAGATATGGGGTTGTCCGGCATATATGAAAACACAAAATTCGGACAAACACGAGGCAAGGTCTATTCTGGGCAAGTTTATAGGATATCCCAAACATTCACGAGGGTATATCTTCTACCACTCCGAGGAACAAAAGATGTTTGTTTCCCGACTTGCCACTTTTTTAGAAAAGGGTTTTCTTTTGAAAGAAATTAGTGGCAATGAGGTAGAACTGGAAGAAGTTCCAGCTACACAAACTGCAACAGAAGATTTGGTGGAAGCAGAGGATTCAATAGTTCCCAACGAACCCCAGCCTCTCCGCCGATATAGTAGGGTTCCTCATCCACCTGAGAGATACTACGGTTTTCTCATTGATGGTGGGAGCGAGGATTGCATCATTGGCACGATCCGAAAAGTACGGAACATGACCGACACTTAAATTACAAAACGTCTCGAGGCGTATGTAATCTAAGTAAGCCAAAACTCAGAAATCAAAACCAAGTAAAGCAGTAGAGTGAAGGAAAAACCAATTTAAATCAAGTAGTTTAGCAACATAAGCCGAAGTATGCATTTTTAAAATCACAAGTCTTTTCTGAAAATTTCGGCAGAGTTTTCTTTGTAAATACTGACCCCGAACGGGGTACAACATGATAAATATATGCATCAATGATAAAAGGCATCCCCAAGCGGGAGCTAGCTCTTCGTCAAACGACGGCCACAACCACGCAAGCAATAATATACAACGCCGAAGGGAGAGAATCAAAACAGAAAGGAAAATTCTATGACAACATGAAAACCCATAATAATACGACGCACGACTCTAGGTCGAAAGAATAAACATCACTGGTCTGCTAAGTCAATAAAATATGCATGTCTGGTTGATGGAGTTTTACTAGATACAACTGAAATAACAAATATACAATGGTGATCCTGATGCAAAAAACCCACCTAACAAAGCAATCACCGGGAAGGGACAGTGTACCAGCAAAACCATAATGAAACCTGTGCGGCAAGACCTGCAAGCAACTGTGGCACAACGGGGGTGGGTTGCCAACTCGTGAGTAGAAAACATCTACGAGTAGAAATCGCATGCATGACGCTATCCTAAGTCATATCAAGTAATATCCTCAAATAAATATCCTGGTCCATCTATGTATAAGTGTAATACTACATTCTCGTGTCAGCACCTCAGATAGCAAAATATCAGATATATGATGTATGAATGCATTACAAATGAAACGGAATACATCATGAATGAGACAACTTTTTCTTTTCTTTAATGAGATTTCTTTATGTATATAAATCGCATATCATCAATGAAATTGACAGATAAAACAGTGTCCAGCATCGACACAAAACATAAATCTCAGTATCTCAATACCTCAGGCTCCGTCTATCCGGACTGGCCTGTATCATCAAATCTCAATATCTCAGTGTCTCAAGTCTCAATATCTCAATAGCTCGGGCTCCGTCAGTCCGGATCGGCCCATATCATCAATCATACGACCACGAACGGTATCCTCCGGATATCCGCCGCGCCAGATAAAATCACCGGTAGGCAGTCTGCCGCTGCCGGGCTCATCGTCTGTACTTCGTGCTTCTTGCCTCGGGGTACCTTACCGGGTCCACCATGTACCCGCAGACGGTTCATCCAACTCCTCGAATCGGGTCTAAAAATCCATCTCATAACAGAGAAAACATCATGGTGGGCGACTCATAAATCACGAGAAAACCGCACTTTTCATTTTAAAAAGAGAGATAGAGTGAAGTTTATATATATATTCTTGCGGTTTTCTCCCAAATCCAGGAAATCTCATGAAAATCCAAAATCCAATCATCAATAGCACGTAAATAGTGAATATCGGCATAAAACTCCATAATACTGCATAATAGTGAATAATAATATGCATGCAGTAGCAAGTAATAACTTCAATGTCTAAACTAGCATATAAAGACGAGTACGCTAATACCATGTCGAACTATCAGTTAACAAGCTATGTCAATGAGTAATATTCTCTAAAGTGTTCGTGACATGGCAATTACCGATGATAATGTGTGTAAGCCGGCAAGTAAGTGTATGTGGAACATACGCATCATCGGTAAAGGTGTTGGTGTCCTGACAGCATGATCTCAATAATGGCATATGAAAACACAATATAAGCATGCGGTCGGATATGAACAGCAAGAATATGCGAGAGCTGAATAATAAACACAATGATAACTAATCTGCATTTATATAAATATGAGTCATACAGGTTTGCCATTTGAAATAACACGAATCGTGGTGTTTTGTAAATAAGGGCTATGATGTTTTTAAGAAAAGACACGTCCTTTGAAATATCCGTAGAATCTCTTGGCCTATCTTTAAAATACGCATGATTCGCTAGTTTTGAAATCGGTATGACTCGAGTCTAATCTATCATGTACATGTAAACTACCGGACTAAACTAAACAGGCTGATCGAAAGGTAAGAAAACCGCCTAACATCTGAGTCGATACGTGTGTGTGTGTGTGTGTATATATATAATATCAGTCGGTGATCCCGCCTCTTTAGTATCCCATACGATACAATATCTATAATATGACATCCTCAAGTCAAGAGTGCGGATCTATCATTAATACACAGCTCGTACGGAAAATCTGTCGTACGGCATCCCAAATCTGGGTACGGGTCAAATATCACATTATTCTGGCATCCACATCATCACATATTGTGAACAGGGGTACCGATCAAAGTCTAGTACACTACTAATATCATCAATAATATCAAGATCTGGCGACTGAGCCTCATACAACCCGACGTCATCGACAATTATCATCATATAGGAGTATAAATCGCCCAAGCGATCCATTATAAATATCTTAACATATCTTATATCATATCTCGATAACATTGTAGGGATGCTAGGCACTCTCACAAGGGTCTACGAGGCATCAACCTTGCCCGATTTAAAATTTAGCCGTGCCGAACAACCCTAAACCAAGATCTTTAACTAGAGATTAGGCGAAAACAAGCATGTTAAACACTTTAACACTAAGTGAGAAGGATTACAACCTTTTTAGATCCGGTCCTTCACTTCATTAGCTCCGTGTTGTGGTCCCTTCACTGCGATCATCAAGTTCCGGACTCTCGAGAAGCTCCACGAATAGAAAGATGCAAGTTTGCTTCCGATCTTCGATAACAAAGATGATCTACCTTGAAGTTTCATTAACACAAGCTCTCACTCACTAAATGAATTGAACACCCTCATCTAAATGGCAAGGATAGATGAGGATGATGAAGTAGGATTTTAGCCCTCATTTGTTTTCTTATTCTCACTCATTTTCATCACCTTTGAAAAAGCTAGAAAGCTGTTTCATGAAAGAGGAAGAAGGAAGAAGAAGATCATTTTCTTTTATGATGAATAATGAAATGTAATCCTAATTACTTATGCAACCATGGTAAATGTAACTTTTGTAGAGATTTAACTAGGGCTGGGGTTTGGGTTGGGTTAAGAATGAGTCACACAAAAATATCAAGCATAATATCTTAGCTCAATCCAAAATAAAACTTTTTAGAAGGTTCAACAAAGAACTAACCCAATTCAAACCCTAACCTTGTTTAATCTCCACTAAACATGTTGCATTAGTAATCATATCATGTTACAATATTATATATCACATATATAATAAATTTTGTAACAAAATAAAATAATACAATTAACATATATCGCATATATATCAATGTATTACCCGAGTGAGAAAAAGAATCTTTTAGTGAGCTTATATTAGTTAATGTAATTTAATATATCATATATATTATTATACATTAAATTATCGAATCAACACTTGATCCGACAATCCGGCTATATCAAATATAACCGACTAATATATCATGTACCGATTCATCGGATCAACACTTGATCCGATGATCCGGCTCATATCAAAATAACGCGAGAATATAATACGGTATCTCATATCGCATTATCCTCGGTCCTGCACATATCACATATGTGCCCCTACTCTGTTTTTCCTGAGTCAAGAAACCTCCGTGTAGGACTCTAAAGAATCGTCAATACGCCGATAGCAGGTGATGATCATATTAAACACCCACAAGCTGCAAGCGGTCTGCTAAACGTAACAGCCACCCGGGTATTGAGCGATCAGAAGATCAACAAGCAAGCCAGTACATTCTCCTGCGAATCCAATCAGTAACACTCCCGTACAGTCCGGTCTCCTCGTCTGATATGTCGCATATCTCGCCTATGGGTAGTAAAACGCCATACCCTAGTAGCTTGATAAGTCATGTCGATATGAGGTCTATAACAGTTTGAAAAACTACTGATAACACTTACCAGTAAATCTCAGCAACCCTGGCCAGGGATTTCCAGTTATAGCCAATCGAACACAGCACAACATCAACTCCCTATACCGGGAGAGACGAATCCCCTCCTATCGCTCATTGCCTCCATGTGATTCGAGACTGTACCCAAAAGCCACCTTTTTGCACGCCCTCTTGGACGTGGTATGATGGAAATCAAAGCACAGTGGGAATCACACAAGACTCTATGACGATCTCGGGTCTACAGACTAACCTGTACCAGCGTCACCGGAGAACTGCCATCTGACGTGAGGTATAATACCATCTGGGAGTTCTTGGCGAGTCCGTCCAGTGTACCCAGTCTCCACTGAGCACCCGTACACCATCCTTGATGTCAAACACCGATGGATATGGGATCATCCATCGCCCATCATATGGATCAAGATGCGTATACGCTAGTCTACTCTGGTGTATCGATGCCCTGTCTCGATACACCCTCGACTAGGAACAGTTATAGGATGTACTCGTCGACTACCGTGGCCCCACTAGTATGATCTCATCATAGTCCCAGTAGTCAAGTACATATCTTAAGGGCTTTATCAACATGTAACATGGAGACAATCAGAGTACATGTTAAGATAAAGTACAACCAGATAGCGTACTATCATGTCGACCAAGAAAGTCCTCCCTATATATGTCGAAGCATCCATTACGATATACATCGTATGTATAGTAATGGCCTCTAGGGCATACATATAACTAACAAACATGTCAACTATCATATATATATCATCAACATAGTATCGTCGTCCAACGATCCGCTATAACATCATGACATATCTCGGTCACCTATTAAATATATCACGGCATCATGCCCGATCAGATCGACTCATTCCCGAGTATCATATAACATTCTCGTCATCCAAGCATATGAATATACCAATATAAATATGTTCCCAATACGCACAAGGATATCAATGTATGCGAGTATGTGTATGTGCGTGTATGCAAAACTTTACTCAAGGGTTTCGGGACTAAGAAATCGACTAAAGTCCTTTCTTCAATTCTAGCTAATACTAACTCCTAATCTCCTAAAGCTATTCTTGCTAAGTTTCATATCTCTCAACAACATATGAATGTTTATCTATATCATATCACATCATTTCTTATGACTTTGCCGGCGTGCTATACGCCATTCACCCGACTTCTCCCCGTATATATAAAGCTACTCACCTTTTACTTGCCAATGCCAATGTCGCCACGTGCTTGCTCGCCGTCTGTAAGTCTTCACGAGGGTACCTACATATAATAAACAATCGCAATTGCTATTAACATCAAGTCCAGAAACTAAAACGGCACACGGATTGCCTATGGGTCAAAACCTATAGCCCATGCGTGCAAAAACGACTAAACAACCTTTATTGTTGATGTACAAAAAGCAACAACCCAATACGAATCCAAATATCAAGAATTAACATTTCAAAATATGGAAAACATAGCCAAAATCACACTAGAAATGCTCTCAGATTTTGACTCAGGTCAAATAAAGCTAAGCAAACAAGTCTAGGGTGCTATATAAGATGTATATGAGCTACTTGACCAACCCCGACACCCTACCCCCACCGAATGGCCGAGCACACTCTACCAAAATTCGAGATCGCCGGCCCTGGGTGCTCCAATGGGGTTCATCTTGCTACAGGGGGTTCCTAAGGTCAAAAATGGGTCTCTGGTATTGTTTGCTTAACTCGAAACTATCCCAGGTCATCCCAGATTCACCTGCATGCTCCAATTCCTCACAAACCGACATGAAAGTTCTGTAATTCCATATTTTGGGTTTCAGTTGGGGTTGGTCTGGATTTCTATCATTATAGGCGGTCTAAGGTCCTCAATAAGGCTCAAGTTCACCAACACAACTCAAATAAAATCCTAACCCTCTCTAGAATTTTCCAAAGTGCACAAAACTACATAAAATCGATTTTAATCTTGAATAGAGGCTAAAACAACTGGAATAATATTCTATTTGTGAAGGGATTACCTCATTTGATACTCATGAATCCCCAAGATCATTAAAATCTGAATTTTCTTGGTCCAATGTGCTTCCCTTGAGCTTGTGCAAGTTTTTAATGAAATGGGTATGGGGTTTTGTTGAATATTTCATATATAGGGTCATGAGGGTAGAAGATTGGGTTTGAAGAGGAAGAAGGAGAAGCAAAGAAATGGTGGGGGAAATGAATTATGGCAGCCCCTCTCTCTCCCCCTCTCAATTATTCTCACTTCTCTCTCTCACTAAAAGCTTATATACCCTAATCATTATGTCCCCTTTGACTTTTCTTTTTCCTTTTCTTTTCTTTTCTCTTTTCTTTTAAAAAAGGCCATGCATGATAAACATAAGGAAAAATCCATGATAGAAAAATGTAACAAATGTAAAAAATATGACATGTGCATATCATATACACAATACACGCTTAATGCGTGATTAGCACAAAATTAGTGTATAATAAATCATAAAATTTCATAATTTACTTATATCACATAAAACACTATCTTTTCAGTAATTTTCATAATTTTCCAAATTTTTCCCAATTTATCAGTATTTAATTATACTGCCCTATTAAAATATTCATTATATTTATTATTTAATTGTAAAAATTCTCAAAAATAATATTTTATTTTTTCTGAAATGTTACAATCTTCCCCCTTAAAGAAATTCGGTCCCCGAATTTAAATTTAAACCCCTCAAATACTAAAACATTTCAGTAAAAAGTCCAAGTCGTCGGGGCTCCGAAATCATTAATACATAAAACGCATCATAGCGTAATGCATCTGCATGACCAATGAGCAGATAACTCAAAAAACAACACTCTGTCAAGCATCCCGCAATCATCGGAGTTACGGTGAAGACCCAAATGTCAAACCCAAAACGGAACCAATATAATATACATCAGAACTATCTATATAAACATCAAATCTATACATGTAAACATCTGAAGGAAATCATGCCAAACCTTTTTAAGTCGCTGTGCGATGCGCATAACACTGCACAGTGGCGGACGTCTAATATAAGAAAATAACTATACATATATATATATATATATATATACATATATATATATATATCCTTTGTTTAATATTTATGTCCCGTCGTTTTGAAAATAATTTAGAAGGGTTCTCTGGCTTTTAAACGTTTCGTGTCATATCAGACACTTAGGTAAATACTGAGACTATAGCTCCCTGTTGGGAAATCTCTTTGATAACTCTCAATGCATGCAAAACATATCCAGGTACTCTCCTCTGACTAGTCCTGCTCAGTACGAAAATAAATAAAAACATCATAAAAACGTACTGCTCCATAAGAAATGAATCCCAAAACGTGCATATGAAAGCTACGTGCGTCTGATGCGCACGGAGATCAAAATCCATGAATGCGCCATACATGTGCACAAAAACAATATCTAAGTGCAACGGGTGTGCACGAAACACCTGTCAGAGGAAACGTGGGTGCCTGACAGCAAAATTGGGTGCGTCTAATATGCACAAAGAATCTCGATTTAGTGCATCTGGTGTGCACCAATATCGCATCAAGCGCCCAAATATGCGCAAGAATCCAAATCCAGTGCACAAGGTGCAAGAAAACAATATCGAATATCGCAATCGAAATCGACGGTATACAACACATCTCAATCAAAATCCAATTCTGGTATACCGTGGTATATAATCTCAAATGACATCTAAACGAAGTCAGGTGCAACTATGGTTCACAAAATCACACCATGCAAATAAATCGCTCGAAATATCAGGCATGGAATCGAAATCAACCTCAAGTGCAATAAATACGCACAACTCATAAATCAACACGACGGTGTATGAAAACACATCTCAAGTGCAATAACTATGCACAAAACGTAAATACCCAGTAGGTGCAACCATGGTGCACAAAAGCAAATATCATGAAACTCGGTCATCAAAACTCAACCATGCAATAAATCACCCAAAATACCAAATTCCAAAGTGACGGACACGTGATAGTTAACTCACGAAATCACCAATCGTAACTACTGCCGTCGATATGTCCTTCCTTCAAGGTCGAGAAGGTGTTGGTGCATCCAATGCTAGCAGAGTAAGATATCTACTTGCCTCCTTATCATAGCATGTCATCTGGTGTCTTTAGGTTCTCGTTTCTCACTGTGAATTGCTAAGTACATAGCTCCCCGGCTCAACGGTCCAATATAGAAACGATAATGAAAGTAGTCCGCTCTGACACATCCTCTAAAGATCTCTGGCCAACTCTTATGGTCATTCATAACATGTCCCGTTGACGATGCTGAACTTTGGCATGCTGGGCGTGTGCAATATGACTAATCCTGGGTCCAAGTCTTCTCGGGTAGTATTTCCAGAAAGGTCCTGTCAAGGTCTCTCCCCAATCTCGTTTCTGCCGAACTGCCCGGAGGTCGTCATCTTTTACTATATCTCTTTCTTGTTCCGGAATGGCTGCGTACTCATCACGACTCCTCCTGGAAGATATACCCATAGTCAACGCCTCTGCTGGCGTATCACATCTCTGATGTCGGCGGAGTGGAACGTCATCTCATCAAGATTTCGTACGAACCTCTTACTCCACTTTTCTTTACTGTCAACTGTTTCGGACTCGTCTCATCGTGGCTGCATAGACTGTGCTCCAACGGCTATACTCGTATCTGGAGTCTCCCAAGCAATGCACCCCACCATATAGCATCCGAATGAAGTCGAACCGCTCGATCGATTCATAAAAACCTCATAATCCCCCAAGAGCTCAACATCTTGGGTACGGTTTAATAGTATCGAGCACATACCACAGCATCGGTGGACCGGCCGTAGAAGGGCAAACCCAAGCCTCACTAATGGCACCGCGGAACTGCCGCAAACCCTAAGGTTCAAAGGCTTTCACACGGTCATTATGTCGAGTTAGGGTTTCATTCTTCTAGAGGGTCCATAGAATTTCTTGAATTGTTTTCCGAATACTTTAAACTTGGAATATGAGTTTCTGACATTCGATTGCCTCTATCGACTCTCAACGTACCTGCGTGAAGTCGTCTCTAGGTGGAATCAATCTATCTGATGACCTCGCATCGGGGTAAGCGAATGAACCACATGTCCTAGTCATTCATCCTCGGGTGACTAGCGACCTTCTATCATATCTCTAAGTACAACTCGTACAGCAATAGCTCCAAGCATCTGGGATGATATCTTATCCTTCGCTGCAAAAACTGGCTCATTCACCCGCACGCTGAACAGTGCCTCAATCATCAAATAATCTGAAATGTATGGTCATCACGTTTTGGCTGGCCTCTCGCAGTGGCCCAATCCTCTGGTGCTGATCTGCACGTCCGAAAAATCTCGTGGAAGCGATCCATCAACTGCTCATGGCGCGTAAACACAATAAAATGACACCTCTATGCAATCGTGTGTCCCTGGAATCACGCCCTGGTCAGTCCTCGTCCGTGACGATCTCGTGCTGACCGCAACTCTAGCCGTAGCTCTCTGTGCCCGTACAACCGTGGAAACAATACCATAACTGGTATTGATGAGGATAGATCATAGGAAGGAATATAATACTGTGCAAGGAAATGTACATCCTAAGTCTTCTTAAGCGGAGAAGCGTATCGTAAATATGCCGAAAAACATACGTACGGTACGTTACTCTACTCAAGCTACCTACTCCATCAACCAAGGGTCATCCAACACTCCGAAGGTAAAACCTAACGCTCTGATACCAACTTTTCACCACTCGAAAAGTACGGAACATGACCGGCACTTAAATTACGAAACATTTCGAGGCGTACGTAGTCTAAGTAAGCCAAAACCCAGAAATCAAAACCAAGTAAAGCAGTAGAGTGAAGGAAAAACCAATTTAAATCAAGTAGTTTAGCAACATAAGCCGAAGTATGCATTTTTAAAATCACAATTCTTTTCTGAAAATTTCGGCAGAGTTTCCTTTGTAAATACTGACCCCGAACGGGGTACAACATGATAAATATATGCATCAATTATAAAGGGCATCCCTAAGTGGAAGCTAGCTCTTCGTCAAACGACGGCCACAACCACGCAAGCAATAATATACAACGCCGAAGGGCAAGGATCAAAACAGAAAGGAAAACTCTATAACAACATGAAAACCCATAATATATAATACAACGCACGACTCTAGGTCGAAAGAATAAACATCACTGGTCTGCTAAGTCAATAAAATATACATGTCTGGTTGATGGAGTTTTACTAGATACAACTGAAATAACAAATATACAATGGTGGTCCTGATGCAAAAGAACCCACCTACCAAAGCAATAACCCGGAAGGGACAGTGTGCCAGCAAAACCGCAACGAAACCTGTGCGGCAAGACCTGCAAGAAACTGTGGCACAACGGGGGTGAGTTGCCAACTCGTGAGTAGAAAACATCTACGAGTAGAAATCGCATGCATGACACTATCCTAGGTCATATCAAGTAATATCTTTAAATAAATATCCTGGTCTATCTATGTATAAGTGTAATACAACATGCTCGTGTCAGCACCTCTGATAGCAACATATCAGATATATGATGTATGAATGCATTACAAATGAAACAAAATACATCATAAATGAGACAACTTTTTTCTTTTCTTTAATGAGATTTCTGTATGTATATAAGTCGCATAACATCAATGAATTTGACAGATAAAACAGTGTCCAGCATCGACACAAAACATAAATCTCAGTATCTCAATACCTCAGGCTCCGGCTATCCGGACTGGCCTGTACCATCAAATCTCAATATCTCAATACATCGGGTTCCATCAGTCCGGATCGGCCCATATCATCAATCATACGACCACGAACGGTATCCTCTGGATATCCACCGCGCCAGGTAAAATCACCGGTAGGCAATCTGCCCCTCCCGGGCTCATCGTCTACACCTCGAGCTTCTTGCCCCAGGGTACCTTACCGGGTCCACCATCTACCCGCAGACGGTTCATCCAACTCCTCGGATCGGGTCTCGAAATCTGTAACATTTCAAAAAAATAAAATATTATTTTTGGGAATTTTTATAATTTAATAATAAAATATTGAATATTTTAATAAGGCGATATAATTAAATACCGATAAATTGGGAAAAATTTTGAAAAATTATAGAAATTACTAAAAGAGGGTGTTTTATGTGAATTATGCAAATTTTAAGTTTTTATGATTAATTATATGTTAATTTTGTGCTAATCGCGATTAAAAATCGCTAATCGGACTTTGAGCATATTTTGTGCACATGTCATTTTTTCACACTTGTTACATTTTCCTACATGATTTGGGGTGTATGGTATTTGTTTTGGGTTCACCATCGAGGAGAGAAGGAAATTAGAGAAGAAAAGAAAATAGAAATGGAAAAGAATAAAGAAATAGGTGTGGATGAGAGAGAGAAAGGCGAGGGTTTATGTTGACTTGGATTTGGCCATTCCCTCATTATTTCTTACACCCATTTCCTCTCCCTCTCTTTCTTTTGCTGCTGCTGCTGCAACCTCCCCTTCCTCCTCCCATCTTTAAGCCACAAAACTCCATGAAAAACTTTCCAAAACCCCATCCACACTTCACAAAAGTTGTGCACAACCTCACAAGCTAACCAGTGGACCAAGAAAAATGTGATTTTGGCGTTGTAGAGGACTCATGGGAGCTAGATGAGGTAACCCCTTTCACAATTAGAGTAGTGTTTCTTGTGCTTTAGCCTCATTTCATGTTTATAATCGTTTTGGCAAAGTTTGGTGAACTTTGAAGATTTCTAGAGAGGGTTGTGGGATTTTTGAGTCGTGTTGGTGAAATTGAACTCTTGTGATGATCTTAAACCCCTCTCAATTGAGTAGAACCCTGACCAAACCTAAAATAGAACCTGGAATTGCAAAACAGAAACTTTGCATGTCGGTTTGTGAGTGTATACGGCGTGCAGGGAAATCTGGAATGAACCGGGGCATTTACGAGATAAATAAACAACTTCAGGAGCTTAGATTGACTACCAGGAGACCACCCTCTGCAAACGAGATGATTCCACCCAACTAGAACTGGCCTAGCCGGAATTTTGGGTTATGTGGCCGGCCCCCATGGTAAAGTAGGTGCCCAGATTGCTTCAGTAGGTCATATTCACACTATATATCACCCCAGAGTTGTTTGCTTGCCCTGTTTTGGCCTGAGTCAAAATCTGGGACCACTTTCTCTAGTTACTTCTTTGATTTGAGTTATGGTTTTCCGTATTTCGATTTCTGGATTTTTGTATTTGTACGTTATCTCGATCACGTGACGTTTGTACGTCTATCTCGAGTGATATCGGGTTGATTTGCGAGAGCTAACCATAGGTTCTAACCTATAGGCTTTTAAGCGTATCGTTTTGGTTTTCTATTTGGTTTTAATACGATGCAATACGTGTGACTTGTAGGTTCCCCCACGATGATTCGAGACGATGAAGAAGATGGGGGCAACATCGACATCGGCAAGCAAGATCAAGGTGAGTAAATTATATCTACGGGGGAAGTCGGGTGTATGGCGTATAGCACCCCCGCAGTTCGATGTTTGCTATACTATATACATACTATATATATACGTATGATAGCGTTAAGTGTGATATGGATATTCAAGATGTGATTAGGTGTATTATGGTTAGATTAGGCTTTAGAAGTAAACTGGTATAGTTTCCTAGTTACGAGCCCCAGAATAGGTTTACACCCACACGCACACACATGCTTATCTGTTATACTCATATCTGGATGATGAGGATAGTTGATGATATTTGGAGATGAGTCAATGAGATTGGGCATAGTGCCATGAGATCGGTGATATGATATAGTTCGTATTTAGGATACGACATGAGATTTTAGCGGGCCTTTGGACGTGTGTTTTGTAAGTCCACGTTGCGACCCCGGGTTCTTACGGGGAGGCGGAAACGGTATAAAATCAAAATTTTAACGCAAGAGGCAACATGGACTAAGCTAGGTCGGGATCTTTACCTAAACTAAAACTAGCATACTAAGCTAAAGATATTTAGCTACTCGGATGAAGATGGTTATACCTAAACTTGAACTCCTTCTCTTCAAGCTCCGATGGTGGTTCGATGGCTCTTTCTCGTTGTCTCCGTACGCCGAAGATAGATCCACTTGAAAGCTCCAACCTTTAGCTCCTTCTTCGTTCTTTGAAGAAACTAGTTCACTTGGTTTGCCAAACCTAGTGAACTAGAATGAGTAGAGATGATTTAGAATGGGATTTTATCTATGGTTCTTGATTCTCAACTCATAAGACAAGAGAACCATAAATCAAGAGAGGGAGCAAGAGGTTGAGGGTGAGAGCAAGAGGAGAGCTCAAGAACAAGAGAGAGAATGAGCAAGAAAGAATGAGCAACTCTTTTGTCTTTCACCCTCTCATAATCCAAAGTGATCATAACTCATCATATCAAAAAAGTCTTATGTGATGGTTAGAAGCAACCATAACCTTATCATGTCATGCACTCATTTTACTCAAATGAGCAAGCAAGAAAAAGTCTTTGGCATGAAATGATAACCATGGTTATCATGATGGTCAACTAGTCAAGCCTAGTCAACCGGTCAACAAATCAACAAAAGTCAACAAGTCAACAAAGTCAACAAGTCAACAAAAGTCAACAAGTCAACAACCATATCACCATAATACTTAATTAATATAATAGTTAATCACATATCATATTCTCATTAGGGTTGAGCAAAAAGTCAAAAAGTCAACGGTCAACTGTCAACAACCCTAATGAGAATTCGCTGTCTGTGCCTCCCTGTCAACTGTGCATACACACCCGCATCCGCGTTCCGAGGAACACGAATGCAAACTGGATAAATCCAATCCCATAAGGTACACTAGGATCTGGCTTAAACCAAAGCCCGCTAGTGTAAACTGTCCGGACACTGTACGTGCACAAGTGCACGGATGTGACCGAACCCTGTCGCAAAACCATGCGACCTGTCGCAATACCATGCGACCTCTACTCTTTTGCCTAAAGGCGAAAAGCTTTCTGTGTGGGACTCTAAAGACTCGACACTACGCTGGCAGTGGGTTTAACCACAGACCGCAAGCGGCACTAGCTGTGCGTAACGGTCCCCAGGTAATGCCGACAAGAAGACCGACGAGGCGAAACCCATCTGAACTCTTACTGAGCCTGAGTGTGACATTCTCCGTACAGTCCGGTCTGTTCGTCTGATACATCGCATGGCGGGCCTAGGGGGCGGTAAACGTCAGTCCCCCAATAGCGGTACAAGTCGTGCCGGAGTGAAGCCCAATACACCCTGAGATAACACTGGAAACCTACCAGTATATCTCGTTTGCCCTGGCCAGGGACTACTCGTGTAATGGCTCTCCTAGACACAGCGCGATGTCAACCCCCAATACTGGGAGAGACGAATCCTGTCTAACCGTCACTGCCTCCAAGTGCTTCGGGACTGCACCCAACCACCACCTGTTTGCACGACTCCTTTGAGCCGTGGTAGGGTAGTGATCAAAGTACAGTGGGAACACACCCGAGGCGAAGTGACAGTGTCAAGTCAGCGGACTAAGCTGTACTCATGTCACCTGGGAACTGATAACTGACGATAGGTATAATACCAACTAGTCAGTTCCCGACGAGTCCTGTCTAGTGTACCCGTAACCTAACGAGCACCCGCATACTATCTCAAGTACGACGTACTGACGGCTGTGGGACAGACCGTCTCCCACACTGGGATGAGAAGCGCATGCGCTGGTCTACTCCGGAGTATCGATGCCCAGTCTCGATAGTCCTGCGACCAGGGACCTGAATAAGGATGTGCTTATAGATTACCCAGCCCCCACTAGTGTGACTGCCATCACAACGCTGGTAATCAAGCAAAGATCCTAAGGGCTCCACTAATGCGTATAAGTGATATACTGAAATAAACACAAGTACACATTGAAGTAGAAACAAACCAAGTAGCATACTACTATTTTGAGCAAGATTGTATATACAAGGTGAATATCCCAAGCATCCATTAAGTAATATACAAACTAGTATGATACAGTAATGGCCTCTAGGGCATATACACTAACAATCTCCCACTTGCACTAAGGCAATGTACTGGCGTATCGAAGACCTATCATCTCGATCAGCCGCTCGAACTGAGTCTGGGGCAAGGCCTTGGTTAATGGATCTGCAGTGTTGTCTTCTGAAGCGACTCTCCGAACCTCGATCTCCTGGCGATCCACGATCTCCCTGATCAGGTGATACCGCCTCAAGATGTGCCTGGATCTCTGATGGGACCTGGGTTCCTTCGCTAAAGCTATAGCCCCGTTGTTGTCGCAATACAGAGGTATTGGATCAACAATGGACGGAACCACCTGAAGTTCTTTCAAGAACTTCCTCATCCAGACAGCTTCTTTTGCGGCATCAGATGCAGCGATGTATTCCGCTTCCATCGTCGAGTCTGCAACGGTTTCCTGTTTGGAACTCTTCCAACACACCGCCCCTCCATTGAGGGTAAAGACAAAACCCGACATGGACTTGGAATCATCCTTGTCACTCTGGAAGCTGGAGTCAGCAAAGGCCTCGATCTGGAGGTCTTTTCCGCCATACACCAAGAACATCTCCTTAGTCCTTCTCAGGTACTTGAGAATGTTCTTTACCGCTATCCAGTGTTTCTCCCCTGGGTTAGACTGATACCGGCTTACCATACTCAGTGCATAAGCTACATCCGGTCTGGTACACAACATCGCATACATTATAGAGCCTACCGCAGAAGCGTAGGGTATAATAGACATGCGATCCCTCTCCAAATCAGTCTTGGGAGACATCTCTTTAGAGAGGGTGATCCCGTGACAAGCCGGTAGGTTACCGCGCTTGGAATCTTCCATACTGAACCTCTTCAGTATGGTGTCGATGTACCTGGACTGTGAAAGTCCTAATATCCTCTTGGATCTGTCACGGTAGATCCGGATACCCAGAATGTATGAGGCATCACCCAGGTCTTTCATGGAGAACCTGTGTGACAAGAACCCCTTGACAGATTGTTGCATAGGAATGTCATTTCCTATTAAGAGAATATCATCCACGTACAAAACGAGGAATACTACAGTTCTCGCTACAAATCTACTATAGATGCATGGTTCATCTGGATTTTTGATAAAGCCAAATTCTTTGACCGTCTCATCAAAGCAGATGTTCCAACTCCGCGATGCCTGCTTTAGTCCATAGATGGACTTAAGCAACTTGCACACTTTTCCGCTGCTCCCACTCTGAATGAAACCCTCTGGCTGGTCCATATAGACACACTCCTCTAAATTTCCATTTAGAAAAGCTGTCTTTACGTCCATTTGCCAGATCTCATAATCGTGGAAGGCAGCAATGGCAAGAAGGATCCGAATGGATTTCAGCATGGCTACTGGAGAAAAGGTTTCGTCGTAGTCCAAGCCAGGTCTTTGACGAAAACCCTTTGCTACCAGCCTAGCTTTATAGGTCTCAACCTGTCCATCTACACCAATCTTCCTTTTGAAGATCCACTTGCATCCTACGGGTTTTACCCCGTCTGGAGCAATGTCCAACGTCCATACTTTGTTGGTGTACATGGACTCCATTTCGGTCTGCATTGCATCCAGCCATTTCACTGAGTCAACGCTCTGAACGGCCTGCTGGAAGCTAGTAGGCTCATCATAACCTATGATGCAATCCTCTCTATCCCCGTCTATGAGAAAACCGTAGTATCTCTCGGGCGGATGAGACTGCCTACTACTCCTGCGGAGTGGCGCAGGAATGTCCTGTTCTGTTGAACCCTCTGGTTCCACTAAGCTTTCAGTAACAGTCTGTGGTTCTGGAACTTCTTCCAGTTCTATTGTGTTCCCACTTATCTGGGTTTCTAAAAACTCAGTTTCCAAGAAGCGGGCATGCTGAGAAACAAAAACCTTTTGCTCCTCAGCGGAATAGAAAAGATACCCCCTGGAGTTCCTTGGGTATCCCACAAACTTACACTGTACTGAACGTGCCTCAAGTTTGTCCGCATGCTGCTTTTTTACAAAAGCTGGACATCCCCATACCTTAAGATACTTAAGACAGGGTTTCTTCCCAGTCCACATCTCATATGGGGTGGTAGGCACAGTCTTGGTGGGAGCCTTGTTCAAGAGATACGCAGCTGCTTCTAGTGCATATCCCCAGAATGATCGCGGTAACTCAGCGTTACTCATCATGGACCGAACCATATCCAATAGGGTTCGGTTCCGTCTCTCCGATACACCGTTATGTTGCGGAGTGTATGGAGGAGTAAGCTGAGAGAGAATACCATTCTCTTTTAAGTAATTCAGGAATTCGGCACTTAAGTATTCTCCACCTCGATCCGATCTTAGAATCTTAATACTTTTGCCGGTCTGTTTCTCTACTTCATTCTTATACTCCTGGAATTTTCCAAAGGCCTCGGACTTATGTTTCATCAAGAAGACATAACCGTACCTTGAGAAGTCATCCGTAAAAGTAATGAAGTAAGAATGTCCGCTTCGGGCATGTGTAGACATTGGACCGCACACGTCACTGTGTACGAGTCCCAAGAGCTCGCTCGCTCTTACTCCTTGTCCAGTAAACGGAGTCTTTGTCATCTTTCCTTTGAGACAAGATTGACAAGTGGCATACGATTGATATTCGAACGCATTCAAATATCCTTCTGTATGTAACTTAGTCAACCTTCTCTCATTGATGTGACCCAATCTACAATGCCATAAGAAAGTCTGATTTATTTCTGGAGACTTTCTTTTGTGTGTATTCTGGACGTTGAAAATCTGTGGTTGGTTTAACACGTATATACCATTACTCAATGTACCTGACCCAATCAGAACTTGATTAAGGTGAATGTTTACAACATTACTTACAAACGCAAATTCATAACCTTCTTTAGAAACTAAAGATACAGAAATGATATTACAAGTTGCGTTGGGTACAAAAAAGCAATTACGCAAAACCAAAACATGTCCATCTGACATTCCCAGGTGATAGTCCCCCACGGCTTTAGCATCCATGCTAGCTCCGTTTGCAACTCTGAGGGTCATGTCACCTGCCTTCAAAACCCTACGGTTTCTCAACGCCTGCAAAGAATTACAGATATGAGATCCTGATCCGGTATCCAATACCCAGGAAGTAGAGTTTATTGAAAGACAGTTTTCAATAACATACACACCTGAAGCTGAAGCTGCAACCTGCTTCAATTCCTGTGTTCTGGCCTTCCAGGCCCTGCAATCATTCTTCCAGTGTCCTTTCTTATGACAATAGAAGCATTCTTCCTTATCCACAAGCTTCCCCGCTATCTTTGTTGCTTTACCTTTTTCCTTCGTATCCACTTTACTAACACCGCCCCTTGGTTTGGCGGGGGCCTTCTTCTTCTTTCCCTTGGCTTTCGCCTTGGACCTAGAAGAAGATGATCCTCCTACAAACAAAGTGGATGTATCCCTACCTTTCTGTAGGGTGCCCTCTGCGCTCCTCAGCATGTTGAGGAGCTCTGAAAGTTCAACCTCTTTTTCTTGTAAGTTGAAGTTCAGTATAAACTGGGCGTAAGTGGAAGGAAGGGACTGGAGAACTATATCCGTATATAGCTCACTCTCCAATGTGATCCCTAGGTCAGCGAGCTCCTCAATGAAGCCGATCATCTTTAGCACGTGCTCGGCTACTGATGATCCGACGGCCATTCTTGTCGAAAATAACTTTTTCGACGCTTCGTATCTTGCGATACGTGATTGCTCTCCATACAGTTCTTTTGTATGGAGCAATGTGGACTCCATGTCCATATTCTCATGCCTCCTCTGATGTTCGTTGTCCATCGAGGCAAGCAGGAGGCATTTGGCCTTCGCGC
This sequence comes from Agapanthus africanus, assembly GCA_030015575.1. NCBI lineage: Eukaryota > Viridiplantae > Streptophyta > Magnoliopsida > Asparagales > Amaryllidaceae > Agapanthus > Agapanthus africanus. The sequence continues at coordinate 245,300,134 of CM057343.1, read as the reverse complement.
TATCAATCTCCCAAGTCTTACGGATTTCCTTATCCGCGACACTGGAAGTTGGACCAGGGACAGGGGGAGCTTTGGTGGTAAGAAGATACCCCAGCTTGTCATAAGTGATTGCTATCTTGACATTCCTGAGCCAATCTTTGTAGTTTGGCCCTGTCAGTTTGTTTTTATCTAGGAGTAACTTAAGTCCAGTCATGTTGATTGGTAGCTGCAATTAGGAGAGAGAAGAAGAAACACTCAGCATGATGCTCTTGCAAGTTTAGAGTGGTTTTTTTGTCTAAACAGGATGGCTCCCACTGTTTCTCGAATCCCTCCTCAAGCATAAAGGAAGAATTAGTCAGGATCAATCCCACCGTACAATACTTGCTTAACCGTTCAGCCAGGCCGGTGTCGGTACTTCGAGGGAGGTTTTCCAACGCTTTCGCGAAGTTCCTTAATTAAAGAACCTCTTTTCCCTGGGGGCGAAGCCCCGCTAACACCTTTCTAGGCACCTACTAGGTTTATAGCATTGATCGTTAAGTGAGAAATTTCCCGAGGAGTAGCATATACTCACAGTAGGATCGGGATCCAAATATCATCGCGTGACGAAACTGAAGGAATCCTACCAGAATCATCACACTCCAAATGGTATGCAAATCTAGCAAGTTTCAGTACTTATGAAACTCCCGATGTGGATTTTTGCCCCATGCTCTTATGACCTTGACTTTGGCCAAAATATCATAAGTCACATGTCAAGTTCTACCCGTCATTATCCAGGTTAATTTGGATCCATCCGTACCTACCCTTGACTTTGGCCAAAATGGCAGTACGACTGTCCCAAACCAACGCATCTATCTATGCTACACATGAACACCCAATAGCTACCAATCACTGTGCCTTGACTTTGGCCAACATACACAGCTTGAATACTATTGACTATTCATGTGAAACGACGGAGGGCTACGGATGGTTTTGGCAAAACCGTGAACGTAGTGAACTTGATATGGTCGATGGAACGAGATAGCTTTTAAAAGGAGTGGCTCAAGCTCCGCATTTAAAAGTTGTTTTTGAAAAGAACCGAGTGGTTTTTCGAAAGTGTTCCAACGACTTTAACTTGGTTTATTATCTTGCATTAGTTCTTTTAATGCGTGATATTCTTGCATTAGTTCTTTTAATGCGTCCCATCATTTACTCCTACCATTGCAGAAAACAACCAAAATATGACGCACGCTTATGCCATTCGCATTCGCCACGGGGCCCCGTCATTACCCGTTAGGTTACTTAACTAACGACAGAGCGGGGGCTGGGCTAGCGCGTCTGTAAAACATAAGCAACGCCTAAATAATATCATATATAGATATATGCAATGATAAACATTTCAGATCACAGATAAATACATTGGATATACTAGGAATCTGTAATTTGTACGAGCCTGTAACAAAAACAGATTACACGGTCGCGGTGAATAGCCAAAACCCCACCCAAGACCCCTACGGGTGCGGCAAACTACCCGCCAAGTACCCGAAGTGTAGCAACCTCCCTCATCTCCATGAGTAGGCCACTCGACACTTCGGCATACCCGGTAGTTTGTGCACCCCTCCATGGGTCTATCCTAGGAGCAAAAACAGTAAAAAGAAATTATACAATGACGGCTACAACGCCGACCCGGTTGTGCGGCAATACAAATATTTATTACATCAATTTACAAATTTACATGAATTGCAAGAAAAGAAAACTCTCGTCTCACAACCCCCGGCTATTCACCCACGACAATCCAACATATTTATATACACATTCCAGCACATTACAGATCATGTATAACCCCGACTAATCGACTTATAGCGATTAGCCGACGTTCAATACATGCAAACATCACAGATATAACCATCATAGTCAAAGTGCAGTGAAGTTCGGAAAAATACGGAATTATAGGACCCCAAAAGGAAATTTCTTTTCTGGAAAATCTGGGCACATATAATATATTTCAAAAATCCCAAAACCAACACAGACACACACTGCACGAAAAACGATGCACAGAAGACGACAAAGCGCGGCGCTTCCGCGGCGGATGCCTAGCTCGCGCGGCGGAAGGGCGGCGGTTTGGACGAATTACTGTATCGTTTTTCTTGGGTGTTCACACAAAACCCTGAGCCGAATTTACAAGTGTAAAGTTTTTCATTTTGAGCCAAAAAAATTTCAACAGAAACTCAGTTTTTGTAAAAGTTTGGTTTTTGGATTTTTCCGGTTTCGAACTTCGTTACACTTCACTACCAAGCTAGTTTAAGTTTAGTTAGGCTCTGATACCACTGTAAGTCCACGTTGCGACCCCCGGTTCTTACAGGGAGGCGGAAACGGTATAAAATCAAAATTTTAACGCAAGAGGCAACATGGACTAAGCTAGGTCGGGATCTTTACCTAAACTAAAACTAGCATACTAAGCTAAAGATATTTAGCTACTCGGATGAAGATGGTTATACCTAAACTTGAACTCCTTCTCTTCAAGCTCCGATGGTGGTTCGATGGCTCCTTCTCGTTGTCTCCGTACGCCGAAGATAGATCCACTTGAAAGCTCCAACTTTTAGCTCCTTCTTCGTTCTTTGAAGAAACTAGTTCACTTGGTTTGCCAAACCTAGTGAACTAGAATGAGTAGAGATGATTTAGAATGGGATTTTATCTATGGTTCTTGATTCTCAACTCATGAGACAAGAGAACCATAGATCAAGAGAGGGAGCAAGAGGTTGAGGGTGAGAGCAAGAGGAGAGCTCAAGAACAAGAGAGAGAATGAGCAAGAAAGAATGAGCAACTCTTTTGTCTTTCACCCTCTCATAATCCAAAGTGATCATAACTCATCATATCAAAAAAGTCTTATGTGATGGTTAGAAGCAACCATAAGCTTATCATGTCATGCACTCATTTTACTCAAATGAGCAAGCAAGAAAAAGTCTTTGGCATGAAATGATAACCATGGTTATCATGATGGTCAACTAGTCAAGCCTAGTCAACCGGTCAACAAGTCAACAAAAGTCAACAAGTCAACAAAGTCAACAAGTCAACAAAAGTCAACAAGTCAACAACCATATCACCATAATACTTAATTAATATAATAGTTAATCACATATCATATTCTCATTAGGGTTGAGCAAAAAGTCAAAAAGTCAACGGTCAACTGTCAACAACCCTAATGAGAATCCGCTGTCTGTGCCTCCCTGTCAACTGTGCATACACACCCGCATCCGCGTTCCGAGGAACACGAATGCAAACTGGATAAATCCAATCCCATAAGGTACACTAGGATCTGGCTTAAACCAAAGCCCGCTAGTGTAAACTGTCCGGACACTGTACGTGCACAAGTGCACGGATGTGACCGAACCCTGTCGCAAAACCATGCGACCTGTCGCAATACCATGCGACCTCTACTCTTTTGCCTAAAGGCGAAAAGCTTTCTGTGTGGGACTCTAAAGACTCGACACTACGCTGGCAGTGGGTTTAACCACAGACCGCAAGCGGCACTAGCTGTGCGTAACGGTCCCCAGGTAATGCCGACAAGAAGACCGACGAGGCGAAACCCATCTGAACTCTTACTGAGCCTGAGTGTGACATTCTCCGTACAGTCCGGTCTGTTCGTCTGATACATCGCATGGCGGGCCTAGGGGGCGGTAAACGTTAGTCCCCCAATAGCGGTACAAGTCGTGCCGGAGTGAAGCCCAATACACCCTGAGATAACACTGGAAACCTACCAGTATATCTCGTTTGCCCTGGCCAGGGACTACTCGTGTAATGGCTCTCCTAGACACAGCGCGATGTCAACCCCCAATACCGGGAGAGACGAATCCTGTCTAACCGTCACTGCCTCCAAGTGCTTCGGGACTGCACCCAACCACCACCTGTTTGCACGACTCCTTTGAGCCGTGGTAGGGTAGTGATCAAAGTACAGTGGGAACACACCCGAGGCGAAGTGACAGTGTCAAGTCAGCGGACTAAGCTGTACTCTTGTCACCTGGGAACTGATAACTGACGATAGGTATAATACCAACTAGTCAGTTCCCGACGAGTCCTGTCCAGTGTACCCGTAACCTAACGAGCACCCGCATACTATCTCAAGTACGACGTACTGACGGCTGTGGGACAGACCGTCTCCTACACTGGGATGAGAAGCGCATGCGCTGGTCTACTCCGGAGTATCGATGCCCAGTCTCGATAGTCCTGCGACCAGGGACCTGAATAAGGATGTGCTTATAGATTACCCAGCCCCCACTAGTGTGACTGCCATCACAACGCTGGTAATCAAGCAAAGATCCTAAGGGCTCCACTAACGCGTATAAGTGATATACTGAAATAAACACAAGTACACATTGAAGTAGAAACAAACCAAGTAGCATACTACTATTTTGAGCAAGATTGTATATACAAGGTGAATATCCCAAGCATCCATTAAGTAATATACAAACTAGTATGATACAGTAATGGCCTCTAGGGCATATACACTAACATGTTTCACACACGCATTTATATTTACATAGATAGTATCGATTTGTACTAGACTTAGATCAGTACCCCAGATCATGAGATATGACGATAAGGATACCAGATAATTGATGAGATGAATGTAATATTGACCCGTACCCAGCTTTTGGGATGTCGTACGATGATTTACCGTACGAGCTTTATATTGATGATAGATCCGCACTCATGACTCGAGAATGTCATATGATATTGTATCGTACGCGGTACCTTTGAGGCGGGATCACCGACTATTATATATATATATATATATATATTTATATATATATATATATCGACTCAGATTTAGGTGGTTTCCATACCCCTCCTGATTGACTTGTTAGTTAGAGCTGTAGTTTTGCTAGTAGATGTTAGGCTAGACCGTTGTCAAACCTATTTCAAAAACTAACGAATCGAAAGTATTTTAAAGACAGGCAAAGGGATTATACGGATATTTTCAAAGGACGCACCTTTTTCTTAAAAAACACCGTAGCCCTTATTTTACTAAAAACCCTAATTCGTCTTATTTCAAATGGAAAAACTGTATAACATTTTTATATTGATGTAGATTCTTCACTGTTGTGTTTATTAGTCGATTTCTGCATATTCTTGCTATTCGCATCGCATTGCATGTGCAAATGTGTTTATTGTTATATCAAAACCATGTTGTTAGGACACCAGCACCATTATCGATGATGCAAATATTTCACGTACACCTTCTTGCCGGCTCACACAGTTCATCATCGATAATTGCCATGTCATTACACTGTAGTACTGTTGCATTCAGGATATGACTCTTGCATGACATACTTGTGTACCTACATATTGTACACTCATACTTGTGCACATACCTATCGTATATTCATATTCGTGTACTTACGTGTTGTACACTCATACTTGTGCACATACCTATTGTACATTCATACTCGTGTACTTACATATCGTACACCCATACTTGTACACATACTCATTTGCACATACATAGATGATTCTGGCTTGAATTGAGGATTCGGGAACCGCATGATACTTTTAAAACTGATTCTTTTTAAAGAAGCGGTCTTCCCTAAATATGTGCATATTACTATTCCATGTTGCATGATATACTGAGATACTTACATTTCTTTCATATATCGCATACATCATGCTTTCTGATCATACGCATTGAGATATGTTGTTTCCATGATATTTCTGGATTTGGGAACCGTGGGTATTTTAAAAAAGAGTATGTATTGTTTTAAAAAACCCGATTACCCTTGATATGATATTTCAGTGCGTCCACCATGTGTTTTCTCGGTTCTGAGAGTGGCATGTGAAACCCGATTCGAGGAGCGGTAGGCACTGTCTGCGGGTACATGGTGGACCCAGTGAGGTACCGCGGGGATAGAAGACTCGTATATGTTGGACGGTAAGCCTGGCAGGGGAGTTCTACCTACCGGTGATCTTATTTAAGCTCGGCAGATATCTGGGGGATACCGACCGGAGACGAGAGATGATACGGGCCGATCCGGACTAACGGAGCCCGATATATAAAGATTTGCGTGCCGATGCTGGGCACAGCTTTCATGATGTTTTCGAGTGTCGATGCTGGACACTCTGGTTCCATGATTTTGATATGTCGCGAGTGACACATGGTTATTTACATCCTCATACTTCTATGCATATGCTTATGATATTTACATGCATGATGCTTATTGTCATTGGGTGACATGTGGACGATTTCCACATACATATAGTTGACATTGATGATATTGATCACATAGTTGGATGATATCCATATATTCATAGACTTCATGATATAGTCGACATTGATCATACCTCATATTTATGATATGTTATTACCTGAGGCACTGGCACGAGCACTTGGCACTACACTTATGTATAGATGTTACATTGCCACCTTATCATGCTTCAGGATTATTCATTTGAGGTTTATATATATATTTGATCGTATTGATCTAGGATTGTGTCATACATACGATTTCTGCTCTGTGATGTTTTCTATTCACGAGTTGGCAACTCACCCCCATTGTGCCACAGTTTTTGCAGGTTTTGCCGTACAGGTTCCATTGCGGCTTTTGGCACACTTCTTCCCTTACGGGTGATTTGCTTTGGTAGGTGGGTTCTATTGCATCAGAACCACCATTGTACATGTATTATTCAGTTGTATCTAGTAATTCCATCAACCAAACTTGTATATTGTTTCAGACTTAGAAAACCAGTTATGTATTATTTCGACCTTAGAGTCGCGCGTTGTAGTATTATGGTTTTCATTCTGATTTTGAGTTTCCTTTTTGAGTTTTGATCCTCGCCATTCGGCGTTGTATATTATACTGTTTGCGTGGTTGTGACCGTCGAATGACGAAGAGCTAGCTCCCGCTTGGGGATGCTTTTTATCATTATGCATATGGTATTCTTATTGTACCCCGTTCGGGGCCAGTATTTACAAAGGAAACTCTTCCGAAATTTTCAGAAAAAGACTAGATTTTAAAATGCATATTCGGCTTACTTATTTAAAAACCTTGTTTTTAAAAACATGTTTTCTTTACTTCTTAAAAATTAGTTTTCTTTATTTACTCCTTAAAATGGTTTTAGATTTCTGGGCTTTTGGCTTACTTGAATTAGATGAGGTCCTATAGGCTTCATATGATTCAAGGGCCAGTCATGTGCTATTTCGGGTCGTGAAAAAGTTGGTATCAGAGCGCTAGATTAACCTTGGTTCGAGTCTAAGTTTGACTATGCGGAGCCTAGAGCGTTATATACATACGGAACTTAGGCTTGACCTTACGGAACTTAGACTTAGTCAAGGGGGTATTATACCCGAACTTTCGTTGCGTAGGATGACCCTTGGTTGATGGAGTAGGTAGCTTGAGTAGAGTGACATACCGTACATATGTTCCGTAGCATACTTACGATACGCTACTCCTCTTAAGAAACCTTAGGATGTACATTTCCTTATACAGTATTATATTCATTCCTATGATCTATCCTCATCGATACTGGTTATGATTTTACCGCCACGATTACACGGGCAGAGAGAGCTACGACTAAAGTTGCATCAGCTTGAGCTCGTCATGGACGAGGACTGACCAGGGCGCGATTCCAGGGACGTACGATTGCATAGAGAGGCGTCGTTTTATTGTGTTTTCGCGCCATGAGCGTTTGACGGATCGCTTCTATGAGATTTCTCGGACGTGCAGATCAGCACCAGAGGATCAGGCTACTGCTAGAGGCCAGCCAGAATGTGATGACCATTGATATATTGCTTATTCATGATGATTGGGGCATTGTTCAGCATACAGACGAATGAGCCAGTTGTTGCCGCAAATGACGAGGTATTGCCCAGATGTTGGAGCTACTGCAGCATGAGTATATACATAGAGATATGATGGAAGGTCGCTAGTCACCCGAGGATGAATGACTAGGACATGTGGTTCGTTCGCTTACCCCGATGCGAGGTCATCAGATAGAATGATTCCAGTTAGAGACGACTTCACGCAGATTCGTTGAGAATCGATAGAGACGATCGAATGTCAGGAACCTAATTCCAAGTTTAAAGTATTTGGATGACAATGCAAGTAATGCTATGGACCCTCTAGAAGAATGAAACCCTAACTCGACGTAATGACCTTAGAACGCCTTCGAACCTTAGGGTTTACGGCAGTTTAGTAGTGCCATTTGTGAGGCTTGGGTTTGCCCTTCTACGGTTGGTCCACAGGTGCTGTGGTATGTACTGGAATACTATTAAACTGTACTCAAGATGTTGATCACTTGGGGGATTATGAGGTTTTGACAAATCGATCGGATGGTTCGACATCTTTCGGATATCATGTGATGGGACACATTGCTTGGGAGACTCCAAATACGAGTATAACCATTGGAGCGCAGTCCATGCAGCCACGAGAAGTCGAGTCCGAATAAGTCGACATTAGAGCAGAGTGGAGTAAAGAGTTCGCACGAGATTTCGACGAGATGAAGTGCCACTCCGCTGACTTCAGAGATGCGATACGCATGTAGAGGCGTTGTATATGGATATACCTTCCAGAAGGAGTCGCTATGAGTATGTAGCCATTCCGGAACAAGAACAGATATATTAAGGGTGGTAACTTCCGGGCAATTCGGCGGAAACGAGATTTGAGAAAGACCTCGATAGGACCTTTCTGGAATACTATATGAGAAGACTTGGACCCAGGAGTGGTCATATTGCGCACACTCAGCAGGCCAGAATTCGGCATCGTCGACGAGATAGTTGATCAGGTTCGGAAAGGACCTCAACCAGGTGCGTTGTAAGTTGAGCAAGAATGGACGTGTATGGAGTATACCTCCGCAGGTTGGGACGAGTTCCTGAGGACGTGTTCGGCTAGATATCTTCCACCAAGTGATGAAGATACTGAGTTCGTGATTTCGAGTCCGTGTGAGAGACTTCGGATTGACCGTAGCCGAGAACGTTTGCAGTGCGCAGATAAAGACGTGACGTCGAAGTGGACGACGATACAGATAAGTAGGACACGAGGTTTGTAGGAGATGCCAACGAGCTGTTGTTACTCCCTATTAAGATTAAAGGTCGGATATGTCTACAGAGACGTGGGGAGACGACCAGTTTCCGAGAAAATGTTGTGCTAAGGACGCAGATGTCCATAGAGAGAGAAGAGATTATGCAAGTGTAGGGATCCTAGGCACACAAATGAGGTCTCACAACAGATCAAACATGCCCAATTCAAATTTTTTCATGTGCCTACAAACCCTAATACGGATCGTTAACTAGATGATAAGGCGATGCAAGCAAGTAAACAACTTTATTGCTAAAGGAAAGTGACTACAACCTTTGTAGATCCGGTCCTCCACTTCTTAGGCTCCGTGATGACGTCCCTCCGCTGTACCTATCAGAATCCGGACTCTGGCGAACGTTTCGTCGGAGAAATGATTGGGCTAGGTCGTTGACTTCAATGCCGAAGATGATCTACGTCGAGGCAACTCAAGATCAAGCTCCAACTTCACCAAGTCATGAAACTTATGAAGAAAACACCCTATACTACTTGGCAAGTGGTAGAGGATGAAGAAATAGGAAGTGGGTTCACTTTAGAATTGGATTTCTCACTCTTTTTCTCATGTTGCCATTAATGGTAGCAAGGTTTTCTTCATCTTGAAGAAGAAGAAGAAGAACAAAGAATATGATAAGAATATCTTAAATAGAAAATAAAAGTGATTCTTATCATATAGCAACCATGGTTAAGTGTAAAGAATAAACTAGGGTTAGGTTTAATGGTTAGGTTAAGGCTAAGAAACAAAATGGTCAAAGCTTCAAAGCTTCATGAAGTTTCAAGAAAGAAACAAAGTTAGCCACCATTTTCTTCTTGCCAAAATAAATGAATAAAAGAATAAATAAATAAGTAAAGATTACAAAACCCTAACCATTAACCTAAACTAGGTTTAAAGCATACACATACCCAAGTTTGCATGTATCATCAAACATGATACAAACTAGTGCACAAAACTATATCATATATATACAATATGCACTTCAAGTGAGAAAATCCATCTAAAGTGAACAAATATTAGTTAATGTAAAGTAATATAGCTAATATATAATTATACATTAAATCATTAAATCAACACTTGATTTAACGATCCGGTCATATCGCATATGATCGACTAATATCCAATATATCGACTTATCGAATCAATCCTCGATTCAATAACTAGGTTATATCGCATACAACCAATCGATACATTCATCGCGAGAATAGAATACGGTATCACATACACGCATTATTCTCGGTCCCACACATATCTCATATGCGCTCCTATTTCGTTTCGCTTGAGCCAGGAAACCTCTCTGTAGGACTCTAAAGACTCGTCAATACGCCGGCAGCAGGTGATGATCATATCAAACACCCACAAGCCGCAAGCGGTCTGCTAAACGTAACGGCCACCCAGGTATTGAACGATCAGAAGATCGACGAGCAAGCCCGCTCACACTCCTGTGAATCCAACCAGTAACACTTACCGTACAGTCCGGTCTGTTCGTCTGATATGTCGCATATCTCGCCTAGGGGTGGTAAACGTCAGACCCCAGTAGCTCGATAAGTCATGCCGATATAAGGTCCATAACATAGCATGAAACTACTGATAACACTTATCAGTAGATCACTGCAACCCTGGCCAGGGATTTCCAGTTATGGCCAGTCGTGCATTGCGCAACATCAACCCCCAATACCGGGAAAGACGAATCCCCTCCTATCGCTCATTGCCTCCATGTGAATCGGGACTGTACCCAAAAACCACCTGTTTGCACGACTCAGTAGAGCCGTGGTAGGGTGGAAATCAAAGCACAGTGGGAGACACACAAGACTCTATGACGATCTCGGGTCAACAGACTAAGCTGTACCAGTGTCACCAGAGAACTACCATCTGACGTGAAGTATAATACCATCTAGGAGTTCTCGGCGAGTCCGTTAAGTGTACCCAGTCTCCACTGACCACCTGCATACCGTCTCTGATGTCAAACACCAATGGATATGGGATCATCCATCGCCCATCACATGGGTCGAGAAGATATACGCTAGTCTACTCTGGAATATCGATGCCCCGTCTCGATATTCCCACGACTAAGAACATTGAAGGATGTACACATTGACTACCCAGGCCCCACTAGTATGATTTGCATCATAGTCCTGGAAGTCGAGTACACATCCTAAGGGCTTTATCAACATGTAATAGAGAGACAGCATGTATACATGTTAAGATAAAGAGCAACCAGATAGCGTACTATCATGTCGAGCAAGAAAGTCCTACCTATATATGTCCCAGCATCCACTACAATATACATCCAATGTACAGTAATGGTCTCTAGAGCATACATATAACTAACAATCTCCCACTTGCACTAGGGCCATCTGCAGCAGTAGTTGCAGTATCACATACTCAACCATCCCATATAAGTCTCTCTCTGGGAAAAAGCCTTAGCGAGTGGATCCGCAGTGTTGTCCTCTGAGTCTACTCTCCTAACCTCGATCACGCTGGAGATCAACTATCTCCATGATCAGGTGATGCTGCCTCAGAATATGTCTGGGTCACTGATGGGAGCAGGGCTCCTGGGCCAAAGCCACACTTTCATTGTCATACAATGATAGGAACCTAGTTCTGTTAGTTATATGTATGCCCTAGAGGCCATTACTATACATAGGATGTATATTGTAGTGGATGCTGGGACATATATAGGGAGGACTTTCTTGCTCGACATGATAGTATGCTATCTGGTTACCCTTTACCTTAACGTGTATGCTGATTGTCTCTCTATTACATGTTGGTAAAGCCCTTAGGATCTGTACTTGATTACCTGGACTATGATGCGGATCATACTAGTGTGGACATGGTAGTCTATAAGTACATCCTTCAAAGTCCCTAGTCGTGGGTGTATCGAGACGGGGCATCGATATACCAGAGTAGACTAGCGTATACCTTCTCGACCCATATAGATGGGCGATGGATGATCCCATATCCATCGGTGTTTGACATCAGAGGAGATATATGGGTGCTCAGTAGAGACTGGGTACACTGGACGGACTCGCCGAGAACTCCCAGATGGTATTATACCTCACGTCAGATGGCAGTTCTCTGGTGACACTGGTACAGAGTAGTCTGTTGACCCGAGATCGTCATAGAGTCTTGTGTGGCTCCCACTGTGCTTTGATTTCCATCTTACCACGTCCAAGAGGGCGTGCAAAACGGTGGTTTTTGGATACAGTCCCGAGTCACATGGAGGCAATGAGCGATAGGAGGGGATTCGTCTCTCCCGGTATATGGGAGTTGATGTTGCGCTGTGTTCGATTGGCTATAACAGGAAATCCCTGGCCAGGGTTGCTGAGATTTACTGGTAAGTGTTACCAGTAGTTTCTCGAACAGTTATAGACCTCATATCGACACGACTTATTGAGCTATTGGGGTCTGACGTTTACCACCCCTAGGCGAGATATGCGACATATCAGACGATCAGACCGGACTGTACGGTAGTGTTACTGGTCGGATTCACTGGAGTGTGTGCGGGCTTGCTCGTCGATCTTCAGATCGCTCAATACCCGGGTGGCCGTTACGTTTAGCAGACCGCTTGCGGCTTGTGGATGCTTGATATGATCATCATCCGCTGCCGGCGTATTGACGAGTCTTTAGAGTCCTACACAGAGGTTTCCTGGCTCAAGCGAAACGAAATAGGAGCGCATATGAGATATGTGCGGGACCGAGAATAATGCGTGTATGTGATACCGTATTCTATTCTCGCGATAAATGTATCGAATGGTTGTATGCGATATAACCTAGTTATCGATTCAAGCGTTGATTCGATAAGCCGATACATTGTATACTAGTCGGTTGTGTGCGACATGACCGGATCATTGAATCAAGTGTTGATTTAATGATTTAATGCATAATTATATATTTGATATATTACTTTGCACTAACTAGTATTGGTTCACTTTAAGCGGATTTTATCACTTGGATTGTGCACAAAGTATATGTGATATACTTTAGTACACATCTTTGTATCATGTTTGATGATGTTTGCTCTTGAGGTTAAGTGTGAAGAATTAAACAATGGTTAAGAGTTGATTAGGGTTTGCTTTATCATAACTCATAACCTTTTTCATTTAAATAAATAAATGAATAAATGAAATGATAAAGCAAACCCTAATCAACTCTTAACCATTGTTTAATTCTTCACACTTAACCTCAAGAGCAAACATCATCAAACATGATACAAAGATGTGTACTAAAGTATATCACATATACTTTGTGCACAATCCAAGTGATAAAATCCGCTTAAAGTGAACCAATACTAGTTAGTGCAAAGTAATATATCAAATATATAATTATGCATTAAATCATTAAATCAACACTTGATTCAATGATCCGGTCATGTCGCACACAACCGACTAGTATACAATGTATCGGCTTATCGAATCAACGCTTGAATCGATAACTAGGTTATATCGCATACAACCATTCGATACATTTATCGTGAGAATAGAATACGGTATCACATACACGCATTATTCTCGGTCCCGCACATATCTCATATGCGCTCCTATTTCGTTTCGCTTGAGCCAGGAAACCTCTGTGTAGGACTCTAAAGACTCGTCAATACGCCGGCAGCGGATGATGATCATATCAAGCATCCACAAGCCGCAAGCGGTCTGCTAAACGTAACGGCCACCCGGGTATTGAGCGATCTGAAGATCGACGAGCAAGCCCGCACACACTCCAGTGAATCCGACAAGTAACACTACCGTACAGTCCGGTCTGATCGTCTGATATGTCGCATATCTCGCCTAGGGGTGGTAAACGTCAGACCCCAATAGCTCAATAAGTCGTGTCGATATGAGGTCTATAACTGTTCGAGAAACTACTGGTAACACTTACCAGTAAATCTCAGCAACCCTGGCCAGGGATTTCCTGTTATAGCCAATCGAACACAGCGCAACATCAACTCCCATATACCGGGAGAGACGAATCCCCTCCTATCGCTCATTGCCTCCATGTGACTCGGGACTGTACCCAAAAACCACCGTTTTGCACGCCCTCTTGGACGTGGTAAGATGGAAATCAAAGCACAGTGGGAGCCACACAAGACTCTATGACGATCTCGGGTCAACAGACTACTCTGTACCAGTGTCACCAGAGAACTGCCATCTGACGTGAGGTATAATACCATCTGGGAGTTCTCGGCGAGTCCGTCCAGTGTACCCAGTCTCTACTGAGCACCCATATATCTCCTCTGATGTCAAACACCGATGGATATGGGATCATCCATCGCCCATCTATATGGGTCGAGAAGGTATACGCTAGTCTACTCTGGTATATCGATGCCCCGTCTCGATACACCCACGACTAGGGACTTTGAAGGATGTACTTATAGACTACCATGTCCCCACTAGTATGATCCGCATCATAGTCCAGGTAATCAAGTACAGATCCTAAGGGCTTTACCAACATGTAATAGAGAGACAATCAGCATACACGTTAAGGTAAAGGGTAACCAGATAGCATACTATCATGTCGAGCAAGAAAGTCCTCCCTATATATGTCCCAGCATCCACTACAATATACATCCTATGTATAGTAATGGCCTCTAGGGCATACATATAACTAACAATCTCCCACTTGCACTAGGGCCATCTGTAGCAGTGGTTTCAATATCTCATACTCAACCATCCCATGAAAGTCTCTCTCTGGGAATAGGCCTTTGTGAGTGGATCTGCTGTGTTGTCCTCTGAGTCTACTCTCCCAACCTCGATCACCCTGGAGATCAACCATCTCCATGATCAGGCGATGCTGCCTTAGAATAAGTCTGGATCACTGATGGGACCGGCGTTCCTTGGCATAAGCCACAACTCCATTGTCACACAATGGGAGGAACATAGTTCATCTCATGAACCTATATACACCCAAACAGCCTCTTTGGTAGCATCTTAAGTAGCGATGTATCCTGCCTTTATCGTCTAGTATGCCACGGTATATAGCTTGGAACTCTTCCAACATACCGTCCCTTTACTGAGGGTAAAGGCAATGCCTGCGACTGACATTCAGTCGTCTTTATCACACTGGAACCCTTCCAGCGATTCTCCCCAGGATCGGTTGATACCGTCTCACTACAACTAGTGAGAATCCTAACATCCAATTAAATCTATCTCATAGATCCAAAATCCAGGATTTAGTATGTATCACTTTAATCCTATATGGAGAATCATTGTGATAAGCGGAGATTGATCGAGCGTAGCATAGGAAACTCCTTCCCTATCAAGAGTATGTCATCCACGTACTCTACGAGGATCGTCACCATACTCCCTACTACCTTTTTGTTTGTACAAGGTTCATCTACCATTTTGATGATGTCAAACTCTTTGACTACTTCATCAAAACAGACGTTCCAACTCCGCGATGCCTGCTTTATCTTATAAAGCATCTTGCACACGTTTCCGCTGCTCCCACTGTCTACGAAGCCCTCTGGCTGTGTACTTATAGACGCTCTCTTCTAAATCATCATTTAGAAAAGCAGTCAAGACACCCAACCACCAGATATCGCAGTCATGGTATGTAGCCGTGGCAAGTGGGATCTGGATGGACTTAAGCATAGCTACTTGAAAAGGTATCATCATGATCCACGCCTGGTCTTTGACGAAAACCTTTAACAAGTCTAGCTTTGAAAGTCTCAACTTTTCCATTTACACCAAGTAATCTTCTCAAGATATACTTGCTCCTGATGGGGATTTAACCCTTCAGATATAGCAACCAAAGTCCATACTTTGTTGGTGTATAAGGATTCCATCTCAGATCGCTAAGCATCCAGCCATTCTTACAGAGTCTTACTCTCGATGGCCAGCTCGAAACTAGTTGGGTCATCATCTCATGATGCAATCCTCGCTCCCACTGTCATAGAGAAACCAATGTATCTCTCAGGTGGGTGAGAAAACCCTACTAGATCGGCGGAGAGGCTGAGGTTCGTTGGTATCTACTGAATCCATTGGTTCTTTCAAATCATCAGCTGCAGTTTGTATAGCTGGAACACTTCCAGTTCTACATAACAGGCCTTGCCTCGAGCTTGTCCGGATTATGCTTTTAGACATAGGCCGGACAACCCCCAAATCTTAACTAACTTAAGACATGGGTTCTTCCCATTCCATATCTCATATGGAGTGGTAGGCAACTGATTTGATTCGAACCCTATTCAATAGGTATGTAACTTCATAAGTGCATAACTCCCAGAAGGAAAAAGGTAACTCAGTAGTACTCATCATAGAGCACACCATATCAAATAGGGTGTATTCACTCCGCCCCGATATACCATCGTGCTATGGTGTATACGGAGGAGTAATGCTGAGAGAGAATCTCATTCTCCTTTAGAATAGTCCAGTATTTCCGTGCTCAAGTATTCTCCTCCTTGATCTCATCATAGGACATAATACTTATACCCGTATTTTGGTTCTCTACTTCTAACTTATATTCTGTGAATATCTCAAAAGGTTCGGACTTGTGTTTCAACAGGAACATAGGTCTGAAACTCGAAAGATCATCAGAGAATGTAATGAAGTATAAAGAACCAGTCCTGGCATGTGTAGACAGGGGACCTACATACATCAACATGTATCATCCCAAGAGTTTACCAACTCTTTCTCTGTTTCCATTAAACAGAGCTGTAGTCATCTTATCTTTGTGACATGACTGGCGAGTTTCATAAGATGTAAATTCAAACTTATTTAAATATGCATCTATATGTAACTCTAGCTAGTCGGGTCACATTGATCTGACCTAGTCTACAATACCTCAAGAAGGATTTGTTCATTTCTGAACTCTTCCTCTTGTGTGTGATCCGTATACTAAGAACTGTAGTTTGATTTAGAACATGAATGCTTTTAGATAACGTGCCTGAACCGATCAACTTTTGATATAGGAAATGTTCAAAACATTATCCAACAATACAAAATTATATCCTTTCTTTACAGATAAAGAGACTGATATGATTTTGTATATCAGGTTCGGTATCTAATAACATTCGTTCAGAATCAATGTATTGGTAATACAGGGTGACAGTGACCGACAGACTTGGCTGCAACTCTTGCCCCGTTTTCTGCCTCATGAAACTTATCACCCGTTCTCAGTTCTCTACCTTTCTGTAGCCCTATGTAACAGATTACATATCTGGGATCCTGATCCGGTATCATATACCCAGGACGTAAAGGATACTGAGAAACAGTTCTGTATAATAAACACACCCGAAGATGATGCATCAGCATGCACTTTCTTCGTTTGGGCGGCACGGGAAATCTGGTATTCCCCAATTTCCTGCTCTGTCTTATAACATTTATAAGTTGGAGCGGGACCAACATTCCCCAGCTCAGTATAACAAGCGGGTTCGGTCAATATTCCGTATTATTATCTTGATTAAGGCGTGATATGGTCGCTACCAGGAGAGAGAGAGAAGAAAACACTCAGCGTGCGCTCTGTCAAGAATAGATTGGTTATTATTTTATCTAATCAGGATGGCTCACACTGCTTTTTATCAAATCTTCCTTCAAACCCTAAAAGGAAAGACTAGCCGGGATTAATTACACACTACAAGTTCGCCAATCTTTCAGCCAGGCCAGTGTCGGTACTTTGAGGGAGGTCCCCCGTGCTTTCGCACGAACCTAATTACTGTAAACCTCGTTTTCCCAGAGGCATAACCTCGTTAACACCTTTCTAGACACCTACTTGATCGGCTAATTGTAATGTATAAAACTCTCCCAGGAGTAACACTTACTCGCAGCGGGTATCGGGATCCAACTATCTCATAGAAGGTATGCAATCTCATTGCAAATCTCAACACTTGAAATTCCCGATAATATTTCGCCCCTAGCGTCCTATGACCTTGACGCAGGCCAACAAACCATAGTCCGCTAGTCAAGTTCAACCCGTCATTTCCTGATTGAATTAAACCCACCCGCACGACCCTTGACGCAGGCCAACAAAGTCGCACGACTACCCTAATCCAATCACATCATATGCTTATGCAGATAAGCACCAGTTAGCTACCGCACACTACGCCTTGACGCAGGCCAACAAACGTAGCACGAATACTAACTACTACTTATCTGAAATGACGGAGGGCTACGACAGGTTTTTCTGAAAACCTATTGCGTAATGAACTTGATATCGTTGTAGAATCAAATGATTTTGAAATGGAGTGTTTTTGAGGCTTTTCTAGTTTTGCTAAAGGAGTCACTCCCGGTGAAGGGATCGTCGGTCCTTTCCTCGTCGAATGAGGTGCGGGATATATCATATATATCACTGTGCAAAGCAAAAACACTTAAAAGCAATCAAATGACAAACCGAGTGTGTAGCATCTGCCAGTTATTGCTAAAGGAGTCACTCCCGGTGAAGGGATCTCGGTCCTTTCCTCATCGAATAAGGTGCAGGATATATCGCATATACCGCTGTGCATAGCAAGAACTGTAGCTACTTGTTTTATTTTGAAATTCGATTCTACAACATCTTAGGTTTCTTTTATTTTCATTAATCACATTAATGAAGTCCCATCATTTATGTACCTAAACATCACAGATAGATATGACGTACACTTATGCCATCCGCATTCGCCTCGATGTCCCCTCGTGCACCGTTAGGTTAGGTAACTAACGGCAGAGCAGGGCAGGGCTAGCGCGGGTGTAAAACATAAGTAACGTCTATATAATATATCATATATACTATATACTATATCCATCACAGAAACATCACATGATCTCATCACAGATATCGCAGCAGAAGTAACATATGAAATATTGGATATTCTAGGACGTCCGTGTTTTCAATAAGAGCCAGTATAAAACACGGATTCCACGGTCTTGATGAATAGCCAAACCCACACCCCTAGACCCCTACGAGAGCGGCAAGCAACCCTACCAATTCTGGAGTTAGGAGACCCGGACTCGACTCCTCGAGTTGGTCTCCCACTGGACTCCAGAACCCGGTTACTTGTGCCCTCCTCCTTGGGTCTATCCTAGTGCGGAAAAGTAAATAATATACAACAGGTGACAACTCCCGCAACCTGGAAGCGCCCCAATAAAAGAATATTACATACAAGTTTTTACATGAATAAAAATGAAAAACACTCATCTCACATAAAAACCCCCGGCTATTCAAACACGACGATCCAATATAACATATCCAGCAACACATAACATCACATGTCATCAACGTAAGTAAATATGCGCATCCCAATTGTCGTTGACTTATAGCAACGAAACCGGCGATATCACATATTACACTTACGGTCACAGAAAAGAAAGTGTAAAACTACAACAGTTGGAATCCGCAATCTCCTCAGACATCGCATGCCTGACCAAATGAATTACTTAGACATCGCATGCCTAACAATTATAAACCCCGCATTTTAGTCTCAAAATCGAAAACACTTTTCAATATCTAGTCGGGGAATTCAACAGGATTCCCGACAGTCTGATCGAATACTCGTCGCAAACTTCAGTAGACGGCTGCACCCCCGATACCGTCGACGAAGTGCACCAAGGCGGAACACCGCTACCGCGAGCACCCGAACGGATGCTTTCGGCGACGGGGTTCTCCTACAGTCACTTGGTCGGGGCTATGGAGTGAAGCTGTTTATTAAGTTTATCCGGCGAGTATCCGCGTACGCTACGTGATTGCGACGGACTTTTGATCACATCAAAATTCCGTGGCAACCGATCAAGTGAGACTAAACTGCTACGTTTATAACATTCATTCAGTTATCTCATAACTTTTTGTGAATTCCAATTATTGTATCCCATTCCAGATAAACAGAAAATGTTAAACTTTTCGATCGAACAATCGAACACCCAAGTTTTCCCGAAACAGATCAACAAATGAAACAAGTCTAACAACATTCCGTTCGTGCCTCAGTACCAACGATCCAGCCGTAGAAGGGTCAAGCCAACGCCTCACATGTGGCACGCCGTACTGCCCCAAACCCGAAGGTTCAAAGGGCAGTTCAAGACGGTCACATAATCGAGTTAAGGTTTGTGTCTTCTAGAGGGACCATCGCGTTACTTGCACTACTTAGAACGTCGTTAAACTACGAAAAAATCCAACACTTAGAAATTTCCCGACAGGGGAAAAGTTGGGTATTTATATCCGGTCGAACTTTTTAACATATTCTAAAATTTATCCGGAAAGCCACACAGACAAAATTTGATATCCCGATCGAAACACCGAATCTCCAAATCAACTCAGAAAAATTCAACTCTTGAAAAAATATTGAAAATACCCAGGAAGACCAACACTGGAAACTAGGAGTTACTGTGCAAAAATCGTCTCACAAAACGACAAAACCGCCGCGCTTGCGCCGCACAAGCTAGGCTCGTGCCGCGGAAGCGCGGCGCTTTAAGGGAATTAGGGTTACGAATTGCACAGTTATTCTTATATTTTCCTGCATGTTTTTCTGGATATTTTTAATACTGAAAAATCCCTGTTTTTAAAAAATGTACAGAGAGCAACTTTGAATCGGGGTTTCGGGTTCGTTCGGACTTCAATTTCCGTCTGGACTTCGCCTAAGGCTCTAGCTAGGCTCTGATACCACTGCAGGGTTCCTAGGCACTCTAGTGAGTTCATCTCATGAACCAATATACACCCAAACTGCCTCTTTAGTAGTATCTTTAATAGCGATGTTACCAGCCTTTATCGTCTAGTTTGCCACGGTATCTAGCATGGAACTCTTTCAACATACCGTCCCTTTACTAAGGGTAAAGACAATGCCTGCGACTGACATTCAGTCGTCCTTATCACCCTGAAACCTTTCCAGTGATTCTCCCCAGGATCAACTGATACTATCTCACTATAGCTAGTGAGAATCTTAACATCCATTTAGATTTATCTCATAGATTCAAAAACCAGGATTTAGGAGGTATCACTTTGATCCTATATGGAGAATCTATGTGATAAGAGGAGATCGACCGATCGTAGCATAGGAAACTCCTTTCCTATCAAGAGTATGTCATCCACGTACTCTACGAGGATCATTACCATATTCCATACTTCCCTTTTGTACATACAAGGTTCATCTACCATTTTGATGAAGTCAAACTCTTTGACTACTACATCAAAACAGATGTTCCAACTACGCGATGCCTGCTTTATCTTGTAAAGCAACTTGCACACGTTTCCGCTGCTCCCACTGTTTACGAAGCCCTCTGGCTGTGTTCTTATTGACGTTCTCTTCTAAATCATTATTTAGAAAAGTAGTCATGGCACCCAACCACCAGATATCGTAGTCATGGTATGTAGCAATGGCAAGTAGGATCTGGATGGACTTAAGCATAGTCCCTGGAAAAGGTTTCATCATTATCCATGCCTGGTTGATGACGAAAAACCTTTAACAAGTCTAGCTTTGAAAATCTCAACCTTTCCATCTACACCAAGTAAGCTTCTCAAGATATACTTGCTCCTGATAGGGATTTAACCATTCAGATATAGCAACCAAAGTCCATACTTTGTTGGTGTACATGGATTCCATCTCAGATCGCTAAGCATCCAGCCATTCTTACAGAGTCCCTACTCTCGATGGCCTGCTCGAAACTAGTTGGGTCATCATCTCATGATGCATTTCTCGCTCCCACTGTCATTGAGAAACCGACGTATCTCTCAGGCGGATGAGAAACCCTACCAGATCGGCGGAGTGGCTGAGGTTCGTTGGGAACTATTGAATCCTTTGGTTCTGTCAAATCATCAGCTGCAGTTTTGTATAGCTGGAACCTTTCCAATTCTACAGAACTGACCTTGCCTCGATCTTGTCCGGATTTTGCTTTAGACATAGGCTGGACAATCCCAAATCTTAACTTACTTAAGAGATGGGTTCGTCCCATACCATATCTTATATGGAGTGGTAGGCACTGATTTGATTCGAACCCAATTCAATAGGTATGCAGCTTCTTAAGTGCATAACCCTAAAAGGAAATAGGTAACTCAGTCGTACTCATCATAGAGTAAACCATATCTAATACGATGCGATTGCTCCACCCTGATACACTGTTGTGCTGTGGTGTATTCATAGGAGTAATACTGAGAGAGAATCTCATTTTCTTTTAGAATAGTCCAAGAATTCCATGCACAAGTATTCTCCTCCCTGATCTTATCATAGGACATAATACTTATACCCGTATCTTGGTTCTCTACTTCTAGCTTATATTCTGTGAATATCTCAAAAGGTTCAGACTTATGTTTCAACAGGAACATATGGTTGAATCTTGAGAGACTATCAGAGAATGTAATGAAGTACAAAGAACCGGTCCGGGCATGTGTAGACAGGGGACCTTACATACATCATCATGTATCAGTCCCAAGAGTTTACTAACCCTTTCTCTGTTTCCAATAAACAAAGCTATGGTCATTTTATCTTTGTGACATGACTGACAAGTTTCACAAGATGTAGATTCAAACTGATTTAAATATGCATCTAAAATGTAACTTTAGCCAGTCGGGTCGCATTGATATGACCTAGTCTACAATACCTCAAGAAGGATTCGTTCATTTCTGAACTCTTCCTCTTGTGTGTGTTCTGTATACTAGGAACTGTAGTTTGATTTAGAACGTCAATGCTTTTAGATAACGTGCCTGAACCGATCAACTTTTGATATGGGAAATGTTCAAAATATTATCCAACAACACAAAATTTAATCATTTCTTTATTAAATAAAGAGATTGATATGATTTTGTATATCAGGTTCAGTATCTAATAGCATTTGTTCAGAATCAATGTATTGGTAATACAGGGTGACAGTGACCAACAGACTTGGCTGCAACACTTGCTCCGTTTTCTGTCTCATGAAACTTATCACCCGTTCTCAGTTTTCTACCTTTCTGTAGCCCTATGTAACAGATTACATATCTGGGATCCTGATCCGGTATCAAATACCCAGGATGCAGAGGATACTGAGAAACAGTTCTTTGTAACGAACACACCCGAAGAAGATGCATCATATGCACTTTCTTCGTTTGGGCGGCATAGGAATTCTGGTTTTCCCCTATTTCCTACTCGGTCTTATAACAATTATAAGTTGGAGCGGGACCAACGTTCCCCAGCTCAGTATAAAAAGCGGGTTCGGTCAATACATCCATATTATTATCTTGATTAAGGCGTGATATGGTCGCTACCTGGAGAGAGAGAGAGAAGAAAACACTCTGCGTGCGCTCTTGTAAGATTAGATTGGTTATATATTTTATCTAATCAGGATGGCTCCCACTGTTTTTATCAAATCTTCCTTCAAACCCTAAAAGGAAAGACTAGCCGGGATTAATTACACTCTACAAGTTAGCCAATCTTTCAGCCAGGCCAGTGTCTGTACTTTGAGGGAGGTTCCCCGTGCTTTCGCACGGACCTAATTACAGTAAACCTCGTTTTTCCGGAGGCGTAACCCCGTTGACACCTTTCTAGACACCTACTTGATCGGCTAATTGCAAAGTGCAAAACTCTCCCAGGAGTAACAATTACTCACAGTGGGTATCGGGATCCAACTATCACATAGAAGGTATGCAATCTCATTGCAAATTTCAACACTTGAAACTCCCGATAAAGGTTTTTACCCCTAGCACCTATGACCTTAACTATGGTCAACAAATCATAAGTACCAGTCAAGTTCTACCCGTCATTTCGTGATTAATTAGACCCACCCACATGACCCTTAACTAAGGTCAATAAAGTCACGCGACTGTCCTAACTAATCGCATCATATGCGGTGTAGGAAGACATCACTTAGCTACCGTACACTGTGCCTTGACTATGGTCAACAAACACAACACGAATACTAAGTACTCTACTTCCTAAAATGACGGAGGGTTGCGAATAGTTTATATGAAAACCTTTAACGCTTTGAACTTGATCTCGTTGCGGAATCAAATGGTTTTTAAATGGAGTTTTTTTTAGGCTTTTCTAGTTTTGCTAAATGGGTCACTCACAGTGAAGGGATCGTCGGCCCTTTCCTCGTCGAATGAGGTGCGGGATATATCATATATATCACTGTGCAAAGCAGAAACTATAGAAACGATCAAAAGACAAACCTAGTGTGTAGCATCTGCCAGTTATTGCTAAAGGAGTCACTCCCGGTGAAGGGATCTCAGTCCTTTCCTTATCGAATAAGGTGCAGGATGTTCTACAAGGAACACCGCGATGCAAAGCAAGAACTGTAGCTACCTGTTTTATTTTGAAATTCGATTCCACAACATCAATTATGTTTATTTTCTTTCATTAATCTCATTAATGAATGTCCCATCATTTAAGTCCACCTAAACATCACAGATAAATATAACGTACGCTTATGCCATCCGCATTCGCCTCGATGTCCCGTCTGCACCGTTAGGTTAGGTAACTAACGCCAGAGCGAGGCAGGGCTAGCGTGGGTGTAAAACATAAGCAACGTCTATATAATATATCATATATACTATATATAATATCTATCTGAACATATCACATGATCACATCACAGATAACGCAGCAGAAAATATCATATGAAATATTGGATATACTAGGACGTCCGTGTTTTCAATACGAGCCAGTATAAAACACGGATTCCACGGTCGTGATGAATAGCCAATCCCACACCCCTAGACCCCTACGAGAGCGGCAAGCAACCCTACCAATTCTAGGGTTAGGAGACCCGGACTCGACTCCTCGAGATGGTCTTCCACTGGACCCCAGAACCCGGTTACTTGTGCTCCCCTCCTTGGGTCTATCCTAATGCGGAAAAGTAAATAATATACAAATGGTGACATCATCCGCAACCTGGAAGTGCCCCAATAAAAGAATATTACATACAAGTTTTTACATGAATGAAAATGAAAAACACTCGTCTCACATAAAAATACCCGGCTATTCAAACACGACGATCCAATATAACATATCCAGCAACACATAACATCACATGTCATCAACGTAAGTAAATATGCGCATCCCAATTGTCGTTGACATATAGCAACGAAACCGTCTATATCACATATTACACTTACGGTCACAGAAAAGAAAGTGTAAAACTACAACAGTTGGAATCCGCAACCTCTTTAGACATCGCATGCCTAATCAAATGAATTCCTTAGACATCGCATGCCTAACAATTATAAACCCCGTATTTTAGTCTCATTCTCGAAAACACTTTTCAATATCAAGTCGGGCAATTCAACAGGATTCCCGACATTCTGATCGAATGCTCGTCTCAAACTTTAGTAGATGGCTGCACCCCCGATGCCGTCGACGAAGTGCACCAAGGCGGAACACCGCTGCCGCGAGCACCCGAACGGATGCTTTCGGCGACGGGGTTCTCCTACAGTCACTTGATCAGGGCTATGGAGTGAGGCTGTCTATTAAGTTTACCCGGCGAGTATCCACGTACGCTACGTGATTGCGACGGACTTTTGATCACATCAAAATTCCGTGGCAACCGATCAAGTGAGACTAAACCGCTAGATTTATAACATTCATTCAGTTATCTCATAACTACTTGTGAATTCCAATTATTGTATCACATTCCGGATAAGATAGAAAATGTTAAACTTTCCGATCGAACAATCGAACACCCAAGTTTTTCCGAAACAGCTCAACACATGAAATAAGTTCAAAGACATTCACTTCATGCCTCAGTACCAACGGTCCAGCCGTAGAAGGGTCAAGCCAACGCCTCACATGTGGCACGCCGTACTGCCCCAAACCCTAAGGTTCAAAGGGCAGTTCAAGACTGTCACATAATCGAGTTAAGGTTTGTTGTCTTCTAGAGGGACCATCGCGTTACTTGCACTACTTAGAACGTCATTAAACTACGAAAAAGTCCAACAACTGGAAATTTCCCGGCAGGGGAAAAAGTGCGTATTTATATCCGGTCGAACTTTTTAACATATTCTAAAATTACCCAGAAAAACACATAGACAAAGTTTGATAATCCGATCGAATCTACAAACTCCCAATACAACCCAAAAAACTCAACTCTTGAGTAAGATTTAAAAATTCCCAGAAAATACAGCACCAAAATATAGGAATTACTGTGCAAAAATAAATGGAAGAAGCGACAAAGTGGCCGCGGAACTGCCGCATTAGCCATGCTAATGCCGCGGTTCCGCCGCGCTTTGATGGAATCAGGAGTACGGGATTCACAGTAATTCTTAGAAACTCCTGCTGATTTTTCTGCATATTTTTAATTCTCCAAAATCCCCGATTTCAAAAAATGTACAGAGAGCGGATTTGGATTAGGGTTTCGGTTCGATCGGACTTCTAACTCCGTCTACGCATCGCCTAAAGCTCTAGCCAGGCTCTGATACCACTGTAGGGTTCCTAGGCACACTAATGAGGTCTCACAACAGATCAAACATGCCCAATTCAAATTTTTTCATGTGCCTACAAACCCTAATACGGATCGTTAACTAGATGATAAGGCGATGCAAGCAAGTAAACAACTTTATTGCTAAAGGAAAGTGACTACAACCTTTGTAGATCCGGTCCTCCACTTCCTAGGCTCCATGATGACGTCCCTCCGCTGTACCTATCGGAATCCGGACTCTGGCGAAGGTTTCGTCGGAGAAATGATCGGGCTAGGTCGTTGACTTCGATGCCGAAGATGATCTACGTCGAGGCAACTCAAGATCAAGCTCCAACTTCACCAAGTCATGAAACTTGTGAAGAAAACACCCTATACTACTTGGTAAGTGGTAGAGGATGAAGAAATAGGAAGTGGGTTCACTTTAGAATTGGATTTCTCACTGTTTTTCTCGTGTTGCTATTAATGGTAGCAAGGTTTTCTTCATCTTGAAGAAGAAGAATATGATAAGAATATCTCAAATAGAAAATAAAAGTGATTCTTATCATATAGCAACCATGGTTAAGTTTAGAGAATAAACTAGGGTTAGGTTTAATGGTTAGGTTAAGGCTAAGAAACAAAATGGTCAAAGCTTCAAAGCTTCATGAAGTTTCAAGAAAGAAACAAAGTTAGCCACCATTTTCTTCTTGCCAAAATAAATGAATAAAAGAATAAATAAATAAATAAAGATTACAAAACCCTAACCATTAACCTAAACTAGGTTTAAAGCATACACATACCCAAGTTTGCATGTATCATCAAACATGATACAAACTAGTGCACAAAACTATATCATATATATACAATGTGCACTTCAAGTGAGAAAATCCATCTAAAGTGAACAAATATTAGTTAATGTAAAGTAATATATCTAATATATAATTATACATTAAATCATTAAATCAACACTTGATTTAACGATCCGGTCATATCGCAAATGACCGACTAATATCCAATGTATCGACTTATCGAATCAATCCTCGATTCGATAACTAGGTTATATCGCATACAACCAATCGATATATTCATCGCGAGAATAGAATACAGTATCACATACACACATTATTCTCGGTCCTATTTCGTTTCGCTTGAGCCAGGAAACCTCTCTGTAGGACTCTAAAGACTCGTTAATACGCCGGCAGCAGGTGATGATCATATCAAACACCCACAAGCCGCAAGCGGTCTGCTAAACGTAACGGCCACCCGGGTATTGAGCGATCAGAAGATCGACGAGCAAGCCTGCTCACACTCCTGTGAATCCAACCAGTAACACTTACCGTACAGTCCGGTCTGTTCGTCTGATTTGTCACATATCTCGCCTAGGGGTGGTAAACGTCAGACCCTAGTAGCTCGATAAGTCATGCCGATATAAGGTCCATAAAATAGCATGAAACTACTGATAACACTTACCAGTAGATCACTGCAACACTGGCCAGGGATTTCCAGTTATGGCCAGTCATGCATTGCGCAACATCAACCCCCAATACTGGGAGAGACGAATCCCCTCCTATCGCTCATTGCCTCCATGTGAATCGGGACTGTACCCAAAAACCACATGTTTGCACGACTCAGTAGGGCCGTGGTAGGGTGGAAATCAAAGCACAGTGGGAGACACACAAGACTCTATGACGATCTCGGGTCAACAAACTAAGCTGTACCAGTGTCACCAGAGAACTGCCATCTGACGTGAGGTATAATACCATCTGGGAGTTCTCGGCGAGTCCGTTAAGTGTACCCAGTCTCCACTGAGCACCCGCATACCATCTCTGATGTCAAACACCAATGGATATGGAATCATCCATCGCCCATCACATGGGTCGAGAAGATATACGCTAGTCTACTCTGGAATATCGATGCCCCGTCTCGATATTCCTACGACCAGGAACATTGAAGGATGTACTCATTGACTACCCAGGCCCTACTAGTATGATCTGCATCATTGTCCTGGAAGTCGAGTACACATACTAAGGGCTTTATCAACATGTACTAGAGAGACAGCATGTATACATGTTAAGATAAAGAGCAACCAGATAGCGTACTATCATGTCGAGCAAGAAAGTCCTACCTATATATGTCCCAGCATCCACTACAGTATACATCCAATGTACAGTAATGGCCTCTAGGGCATACATATAACTAACAGCAAGAGCACCAGCCTCCGTACAGTTCGGCATAGGCGAGATCGGAAGAGACCTTGAGCAGGATTCCTTCCAGGACGCTGCTACGATAAGATTTGCACCCAGGATCCGATGTGTAATGTGCATTCAGAGGACTAGAGGCCAACGCCAGTGACGTGCTGCTTTACTAGTGGTCATAAGGATTGACCGAGAGATGACCAGAGGAGTGCCAGGACGGAATCGTCCCCGTTAGCACACCTGATAGGGCCGATGAGCCGATGGATTGCGAGATTGGTAATCCACAGAGGAGATAAGGGCCCAGAGACGGAGGACGCCAGACCGTGAGCAAGAGGCAAGTAGATACCTTATGCTGCTAGCATTGGATGCACCGACACCTTCTCGACTTTGAAAGAGGATATACCGACGACGGTATTTATGATTTGTGATTTTTTGATTCGATTATCACGTATCCGTCACCTTGGATTTCGGTATTTTGGGTAATCTATTCGCATGATTTGGTCTTGATGGCTGAGTTCCATGATTTCTGTTTTCGTGCACCATGGCTGCACCTACTGGGTATTCATATTTGTGCATAGTTATTGCACCTGACTTCGATTTGATGTCATTCGATATGTTGATTTTGGTTTCATGCCTATATTATGCATGTGATTTGACTTATGCTTTCAGCGTAGTTATCATGGACTTTTAGTGTTTTGATTTGATTTGTGCACGCTGATGCACATCATCGTGAGATTAAATATCGCGGTATACCTGATTTTGATTGAGCGGTATTGTATACCGTCGATTTTGATTCTGATATTGATGTTGATTTCTTGCACTCCGTGCATTTGATTTGGATTTTGCGCATGCTCGACGCTTGATATTGGATTTCGTGATTTCGTGCATGTTGAATGCGCATGATTTAGATTTTATTCATGCATGATGGATGCACCTAATTTGGATTTTCGCGCGTGTTGAGCGCATGTTTTGAGATACGATTTTGGTGCACACCAGATGCACTAAATCGGGATTCTTCGTGCATGCCAGATGTACCTGATTTTGCTGTCAGGCACACACGTTGCCTATGACAGATGTTTCGTGCACACCCGTTGCACCTAGATGTTGTTTCTGTGCATATGTATGGCACATATATGGATTTTGATTTCCGTGCGCACCAGACGCACAGGGTATTCTTATATACATTTTGGGATTGATTTCTTATGGAGCAGTATGTTTTTATGATATTTGCTATATGTTTTCATACTGAGCAGGACTAGTCAGAGGACAGTACCTGATATATTTTGCATGCATTGATAGTTATCGAAGGGATTTCCAGAAAAGGAGCTATAGTCTCAGTATATACCCACGTGTCTGATATGACACGAAATGTTTAAAACAAGGAAACCCTTCTAAATTGTTTTTAAAACTGCGGAACGTACATATTAAACAAAAGATATATACATTTATAGTTATTTTCTTACCTTAGACATCCGCCACGGTGCCGTGCTATGCGTATCGCACAGCAACATGAAAGGTTTTGCATGCATTCTTTCAGATATTTTCATGTATAGAATTGATGTCTACATGTATGGTTTTAATATATATCATATTGGTGTTGTTTTGGATTTGACATTTGTGTCTTTACCATGACTTCGATGATTGCGGGATGCTTGACGGAGCTTTGTTTTTGAGCTATCTACTCATTGTTCACGCGCATGCATTGCGCTATGATGCGTCTTATGTATTGATGATTTCGGAGCCCCGACGACTTGGACTTTTATTGAAATGTTTTAAGAATTTTGGGGTTTAAATTTAAATTTAAATTCGCGGACCGAATTCCTTTAAGGGGGGAAGATTGTAACATTTCAAAAAAATAAAATATTATTTTTGGGAATTTTTATAATTTAATAATAAAATATTGAATATTTTAATAAGGCGGTATAATTAAATACCGATAAATTGGGAAAAAATTTGAAAAATTATTGAAATTACTAAAAGTGGGTGTTTTATATGAATTATACAAATTTTAAGTTTTTATGATTAATTATATGTTAATTTTGTGCTAATCGCGATTAAAAATCGCTAATCGGACTTTGAGCGTGCTTTTTGCACATGTCATTTTTTTACACTTGTTACATTTTCCTACATGATTTGGGGTGTATGGCATTTGTTTTGGGTTCACTATTGAGGAGAGAAGGAAATTAGAGAAGAAAAGAAAATAGAAATGGAAAAGAATAAAGAAATAGGTCTTGGTGAGAGAGAGAAAGGTGAGGGTTTATGTTGACTTGGACTTGGCCATTCCCTCACCATTTCTTACACCCATTTCCTCTCCCTCTTTCTTTTGCTGCTGCTGCTGCCACCACCCCTTCCTCCTCCCATCTTCAAGCCACAAAACTCCATGAAAAACTCTCCAAAACCCCATTCACACTTCACAAAAGTTGTGCACAACCTCACAAGCTAACCAGTGGACCAAGAAAAATATGATTTTAGCGTTGTAGAGGATTCATGGGAGCTAGATGAGGTAACCCCTTTCAGAATTAGAGTAGTGTTTCTTGTGCGTTAGCCTTATAAAATGTTTATAATCGTTTTGGCAAAGTTTGGTGAACTTTGAAGATTTCTAGAGAGGGTTGTGGGATTTTTGAGTCGTGTTGGTGAAATTGAACTCTTGTGATGACCTTAAACCCCTCTCGATTGAGAAGAACCTAGACCAAACCCAAAATAGAACCTGAAACTGCAAAACAGAAACTTTGCATGTCGGTTTGTGAGTGTATATGGCGTGCAGGGAAATCTGGAATGAACCGGGGCATTTACGAGATAAATAAACAACTTCAGGAGCTTAGATTGACTACCAAGAGACCACCCTCTGCAAACGAGATGATTCCACCCTACTAGAACCGGCTTGGCCGGAATATTGGGTTATGTGGCCGGCCCCCCGGTAAAGTAGGTGCCCAGATTGCTTCAGTAGGTCATATTCACACTATATATAACCCCAGAGTTGTTTGCTTGCCCTGTTTTGGCCTGAGTCAAAATCGAAGACCATTTTCTCTAGTTGCTGCTTTGATTTGAGTTATGGTTTTCCGTATTTCGATTTCTGGATTTTTGTATTTGTACGTTATCTCGATCACGTGACGTTTGTACGTCTATCTCGAGTGATATCGGGTTGATTTGCGAGAGCTAACCATAGGTTCTAACCTATAGGCTTTTAAGCGTATCGTTTTGGTTTTCGATTTGGTTTTAATGCGATGCGATACGTGTGACATGTAGGTACCCCCACAATGATTCGAGACGATGAAGAAGATGGTAGCGACAACGACATCGGCAAGCAAGATCAAGGTGAGTAGATTATATCTACGGGGGAAGTCGGGTGGATGGCGTATAGCACCCCCGCAGTTCGATGTTTGCTATACTATATACATACTATATATATACGTATGATAGCGCTAAGTGTGATATGGATATTCAAGATGTGATTAGGTGTATTATGGTTAGATTATGGTTTAGAAGTAAACTGGTATAGTTTCCTAGTTGCGAACCCTAGAATAGGTTTACACCCACACGCACATACATGCTTATCTGTTATACTCATATCTGGATGATGAGGATAGTGGATGATATTTGGAGATGAGTCGATGAGACTGGGCATAGTGCCATGAGATCGGTGATATGATATACTTCGTATTTGGGATACGACATGAGATTTTAGCGAGCCTTTGGACGTGTGTTTCACACACGCATTTATGTTTATATAGATGGTATCAATTTGTACTAGACTTAGATCAGTACCCCAGATCATGAGATATGACGATAAGGATACCAGATAATTGATGAGATGAATGTGATATTGACCCGTACCCAGCTTTTGGGATGACGTACGATGATTTACCGTACGAGCTTTATATTGATGATAAATCCGCACTCATGACTCGAGAATGTCATATGATATTATATCGTACGCGGTACCTTTGAAGCGGGATCACCGACTATTATATATATATATATATATATATCGACTCAGATTTAGGTGGTTTCCATACCCCTCCTGATTGACTTGTTAGTTAAAGCTGTAGTTTTGCTAGTAGATGTTAGGCTAGGCCGATGTCATACCTATTTTAAAAACTAACGAATCGGGAGTATTTTAAAGACAGGCAAAGGTATTATACTGATATTTTCAAAGGACGTACCTTTTCTTAAAAAACACCGTAGCCCTTATTTTACTAAAACCCCGATTCGTCTTATTTCAAATGGCAAAACTGTATGACACTTTTATATTGATGTAGATTCTTCACTGTTGTGTTTATTAGTCGATTTCTGCATATTCTTGCTATTCGCATCGCATTGCATATGCAAATGTGTTTATTGTTATATCAAAACCATGCTGTTAAGACACCAACACCATTATCGATGATGCAAATGTTTCACATACACCTGCTTGCCGGCTCACACACTTCATCATCGATAATTGTCATGTCACTACACTGTACTACTGTTGCATTCAGGATATGACTCTTGCATGGTATACTTGTGTAACTACATATTGTACACTCATACTTGCGCACAGACATAACGTACATTCATATTCGTGTACTTACATATTGTGCACTCATACTTGTGCACATATCTATTGTACATTCATACTCGTGTACTTACATATTGTACACCCATACTTGTACACATACTCACATACATAGATGATTCTGGCTTGAATTGAGGATTCGGGAACCGTAAGATACTTTTAAAACAGATTCATTTTAAAGAAGCGGTCTTCCCTAAATATGTGCATATTACTATTCCATGTTGCATGATATACTGAGATGCTTACATTTCTTTCATATGTCGCATACATCATGCTTTCTGACCATACACATTGAGATATGTTGTTTCCATGATATTTCTGGATTTGGGAACCATGGGTATTTTAAAAGAGAGTATGTATTGTTTTAAAAACCCGGTTACCCTTGATATGATATTTCAGTGCGTCCACCATGTGTTTTCTAGGTTCTGAGAGTGGCATGTGAAACCCGATTCGAGGAGCGGTAGGCACCGTCTGCGGGTACATGGTGGACCCGGTGAGGTACCCCGGGGCAAGAAGACTCGTATATGTTGGACGGTGAGCCTCGCACCGGACTACTACCTACCGGTGATCTTATTTGAGCTCGGCGGATATCTGGGGGATACCGACCGGAGACGAGAGATGATACGGGCCGATCCGGACTGACGGAACCAGATATATGAGGATTTACGTGCCGATGCTGGGCACAGCTTTCATGATGTTTTCGAGTATCGATGCTGGACACTCCGGTTCCATGATTTTGATATGTAGCGAGCGACACATGTTGATTTACATTCTCATACTTCCATGCATATGCTTATGATATTTACATGCATGATGCTTATTGTCATTGGGTGACACGTGGACGATTTCCACATACATATAGTTGCTATTGATGATATTGATCACATAGTTGGATGATATCCACATATTCATAGACTTCATGATATAGTCGACATTGATCATACCTCATATTTATGATATGTTATTACCTGAGGCACTGGCACGAGCACTTGGCACTACACTCAGGTATAGATGTTACATTGCCATCTTATCATGCTTCAGGCTTATTCATTTGAGGTTTATATATATATTTGATCGTATTGACCTAGGATTGTGTCATACATACGATTTCTGCTCTGTGATGTTTTCTATTCACGAGTTGGCAACTCACCCCCGTTGTGCCATAGTTCTTGCAGGTTTTGCCGTACAGGTTCCATTACGGCTTCTGGCACACTGCTTCCCTTATGGGTGATTTGCTTTGGTAGGTGGGTTCTTTTGCATCAGAACCACCATTGTACATGTATTATTCAGTTGTATCTAGTAATTCCATCAACCAAACTTGTATATTGTTTCAGACTTAGAAAACCAGTTATGTATTATTACGACCATAGAGTCGCGCGTTGTAGAATTAAAGTTTTCATGCTGATTTTGAGTTTCCTTTTTGAGTTTTGATCCTCGCCATTCGGCGTTGTATATTATATTGTTTACATGGTTGTGACCGTCGAATGACGAAGAGCTAGCTCTCGCTTGGGGATGCTTTTTATCATTGTGCATATATTATTCTTGTTGTACCCCATTCGGGGCTAGTATTTACAAAGGAAACTCTGCCGAAATCTTCAGAAAAAGACTGTAGATTTTAAAATGCATATTCGGCTTACTTATTTAAAAACCTTGTTTTTAAAAACATGTTTTCTTTACTTCTTAAAAATTAGTTTTCTTTATTTACTCCTTAAAATGGTTTTAGATTTTTGGGCTTTTGGCTTACTTGAATTAGATGAGGTCTTATAGGCTTCATATGATTTAAGGGGCGGTAACGTGCTATTTCGGGTCGTGACAAAATCCATCTTATAACCGAGAAAACATCATGGTGGACGACTCATACATCACGAGAAAACCGCACTTTTCATTTTAAAGAGAGAGAGAGAGAGACGTTTATATATATATTCTTGCGGTTTTCTCCCAAATCCAGGAAATCTCATGAAAATTCGAAATCCAATCATCAATAGCAAGTAAACTGTGAATATCGGTATAAAACTCCATAATACTGCATAACAATAAATAATAATATGCATGCAGTAGCAAGTAATAACTGCAATGTCTAAACTAGCATATAAAGACGAGTACGCTAATACTATGTCGAACTATCAGTTAACAAGCTATGTCAATGAGTAATATTCTCTAAAGTGTTCGTGACATGGCAATTACCGATGATGATGTGCGTGAGCCGGCAGGTAAGTGTATGTGGAACTTACGCATCATCGGTAATGGTGCTGGTGTCCTGACAGCATGATCTCAATAATGGCATATGAAAACACAATATAAGCATGCGGTGCATTGCGAACAGCAAGAATATGCGGGAGCTGAATAATAAACACAATGATAACTAATCTGCATTTATATAAATATAATTCATACAGGGTTGCCATTTGAAATAACACAAATCGTGGTGTTTTGTAAATAAGGGCTACGGTGTTTTTAAGAAAAGATACGTCCTTTGAAATATCCGTAGAATCGCTTGGCCTGTCTTTAAAATACGCACGATTTACTAGTTTTGAAATAGGTATGACTCGAGTCAAATCTATCATGTACGTGTAAACTACCGGACTAAACTAAACTGGCTGATCGAAAGGTAAGAAAACCGCCTAATATCTGAGTCGATACATATATATATATATATATATAATATCAGTCGGTGATCCCGCCTCTATAGTATCCCATACGATACAATATCTATAATATGACATCCTCAAGTCAAGAGTGCAAATCTATCATCAATACACAGCTCGTACGGTAAATCTGTCGTACGGCATCCCAAATCTGGGTACGGGTCAAATATCACATTTATCTCATTATTCATCTGGCATCCACATCATCACATATCGTGAGCAAGGGTACTGATCTAAGTTAGTACACTACTAATATCATCAATAATATCATGATCTGGCTACTGATCTAAAGCCTCATATAACCCGACGTCATCAACACTTATCATCATATAGGAGTATACATTGCCCAAGCGATCCATTATAAATATCTTAACATATCATATCTCATATCTCGATCACATGTCAACTATCATATATATCATCAACACAGTATCGTTGATCAGTCGAAAATATTGCATTTTTAACACTTCAATTTCCCTACTATTTGTAATCATCTAAATGTGTTTGGTATAAATATAGCACATATTAGCAATTTGTCTGTAAATACCAAATAACATGTGTTATACATTATAACCGATATTTTGAGGGAAATTGAGTGTTTATTATTGCATGCATGATCTTTTGTGAATCAACACTTGTCTTGAGATTGTGTGCAGGAAATTCCAGGTAAAATAACCGGAAGTACTAAAAGTGCTGATAAAAATACACCAAGTCCAAGACTTGTGATCTGGCAGTGAACAAGAAATTATAAAAATATTCCAGACATCAGAAAACAGCCCTAAAACCAACATAAGAGTTACCTGGAAATTGCATGCACCAAGCCCTCTAAACAGCCACAGATCCGCCGCGGATCCGCCGCGGATCCACGGCCGCGTCAACTAATCATTGGCAGATTGCTTTCTCCGAGGTCTCCTTTCAGATGGCAAACTTCTTCAAGACACTTCATTCTCTAGAGATCTCCAGAAGCTTCCTTTCTAACAGCCAAGCTTCTTGTATAAGTCTAATACCTACCAAGCTTCTCAAGCAAGCTAGCTAACTACCTTAATCTAGAAGCTTCTTCTCATAACAACCAAGCTTCTCTTGTAACCTAAATAACTAACTCAGTCTAGAAGTTTTTACTCAACTACCAAGCTTGCAAAGGAAGCTAAACCTAGCTTAGCTTCTAAAGGAAGCTAGATCAAGCTTCTAGGGGAAGCTAAAGGAGAAGACTATATGAAGGGACCCAAGACTTCATTAAAAAGGTTGTTGGTTGTTCATCATTTGAGGGTAAAATTCTAGTGAGATCAAAATCAATTCCACACAAATTGAGTAGCACAATTTGATCCAAATCAAGATCATCGAGTTCCGATTCAAGCAAGCATTCAACAAGGCTTTTTGAAGCAACGCCGATCTTCATCCAAGCAAGTGATCCACGACGATCCGCGACTCACGAAGATGATGCGAAGCTCGTTCGACGATCGAGTTCTCTCCTCAATTCTTCTAGTCTTTGAGTGTATTGTAACGAAATATCGAATAATAAAAGGTGAAAATTCTTGATCTTGCTTTTCTTTACATTTAAGCATTATGAAGAGTTATCGATTCTTGATTGTTATCTTTTTCATGATGTTTGAGTGAAAACTCCGCTCGTGGAGGAATCGAGAAAATAGATAGATGATGATGATTAAATTCTTGAACGATTCTTAAGTCTTATGAGTTTGTAAACTTTAGGAAATTGAATCATCGACAACCTAATTTGAGCGAGATGCTTTCTTGAATGTTTTCGCTCTAAATTGGAGATCAACGATCGATGATTGAATTTCCTAGAGGCTAGAATTTGAATGCTAATCAACGAAAGGACAAAGGATGATGATGGAGAAACTCTAGTTTCTTCAATTGATCCCTAAACCTCGTTGATCGTCATCGATCTAGCAACAAATCATCAATAGATAAGAATTAGTAATCATAATTCTTCATCATCACTATCAATTGGATCGATTCCTACGAGCCTCTTTACAAACCTTGATAATTCATTTGATTTGGATATCTTCTTGAACTTTATTAATTCTTGATTTTAGATCTAGTTTCCGATAATTCTTGAAACAAAATTTCATAATCATGAATCAATTTTCTTTTATCTTTTAGTTTTCAACTCAACTAAAACAAGATTGAGCAAATCACACTTTCCCTGTGGACGATCCGCATTCACCGATGAACCTACAAAAGACAGTGTTATTGATTGCGGTTTACAAATTTCTTTGGTTGTAATCTTTACACTTTTCAAAACACGACACGGAAATCGATTATCAATCAAATGGCGTTGTTGCCGGGGATCGTGTGCTAATTTGTTCGTTTTTGTAATTTGAGTTGAAAAAATTATTATTCCATCAGTTTTTAGATCAAAATTCATAACAAGCACTTAACGAGTTGTTGTGATTTGTTGCAAGGAGATCTGGAATCTGTGGAGTAAGAGGAAAAATTTTCACAGCATTCCACAGAGTTCAATGAGTGAACAGGAGCATCTGCAGCAATTTTTGTGCAGAGATCTCATCATACCACCGCGTTTCCGCGGCCATACTGAGCATATCGCGGCGGTTCCGCGGAGAGACTAGGAGTTCACTGTTCCAAACTTTTCAAGTCAATTTCTATCTTTCTTATCTCCTCCTTGCTCTTTCCATTAACCAACTTCTGCAGGTTTCTTTGCAAAAATCCGCAGCGCCGCAAAAAGAAAAATTGCTGCGTGTTTAATCTTGGTTGTTTGCATTTTTAATACAGAAATAAAGGGGCAAAGACCAAATTCAGATTTGGTGGGGAGTTCATTACCCTTCCTAAGCCCCAAAAATCACAAAACTGCATCCGCATTACCCTCATTAACTAAAAAATATCTAGACATGACTCTAAGGACTGTCGTGCTCACTTAGGACAGAAGGAGGTTGTGGGTAATCTATTGCTTATCTATATTTCTTTTGTGGTGTCTAAGGCAAGTGTGTCTAAGATAAGTGGTTACATAATTAGTCCCACTACTTCCGTAGTGGAGAACCTCCCACTTACCTGGCACTTACCTGGCCACAGAAGGAGCAAAGAGGCAGTATAGGATCTATCTTGCGACTTGTCTTCTGAAAGTCTAGGAGCGGCCTAGAGACTTGACCTAGGTGACCACTAGAATTAGGGTTGCTTGTGCATTATTTGTGATTTGAATATTTCAAAAATACGTATTTTTCAAACCAAACACCAATCCAAACTTTTCCTTAATTATCACAATGCTGCCACTTGTGCTAAACCATTTAGTGCATGCTCGGCTGGACACGGGATTCTAGTGCCCGTCTTGTCCGCGTTCCCCCTATCGACTCAGAAGTCGGTATTTCTACGTCTACTTTTTCTTCACCCACTACCACACCCACTTCGATGGACGGTTCTCCATCGAACTTCTTTAACACTACTCTGCCACCGTCCGCAGGTGCACAGAATCCACCCTGCATCTCTCTCCAAGAGATATGTTACCCTATGCGAGGTCCTCTTTCGACATGTCTCACCATTCCACCAGCCAATGGGGGAAATTTTGAAATCAAACCACAATACATCAATCTTCTACCAAAATATCACGGTCTCGAGTCTGAAGACGCATATGTCTTTATTACCAAATTTGAAAATATATGCGTTATGATGGGTACCTCACAGATTTCTGTGGATGCTATGCGTTTACGTCTTCTCCCATTTACTTTGTGCGATATAGCCGAGAAGTGGATTTATAACACAGCCGCACATTCTATTTCAAACTGGGATGAATTCTGTAAGTCCGCGGCGGCGCCCCGGCCGTCAATCCGACGCCGGAATGCGGAAACGAAACTTTTCTAAAAAATAGAAACCGGCACCACCTCGCACTAAAATCCCGGATCGGGCCACTAACCTAACTCCAGCAAACAAGAAAAGGAGTAAAGAAGCTATACCAAGCGATCCGTGTTGTCACGACCCGAAAGTACGGAACATGACCGGCACTTAAACTATGAAACGTCTCGAGGCGTACGTAATCTAAGTAAGCCGAAAACCCAGAAATCCAAACCAAGAAAAGTAGTAGAGCAAATTTAAAATCAAGTAGTTTTAATAGCATAAGCCGAGTTATGCGGTTTTAAAAACATCAAGTATTTACTGAAAATTTCGGCAGAGTCTCCTTTGTAAATACTGGCTCCTAAACGGGATACAACATGAATAGTATA
The DNA here is from genome assembly GCA_030015575.1 of Agapanthus africanus. NCBI lineage: Eukaryota > Viridiplantae > Streptophyta > Magnoliopsida > Asparagales > Amaryllidaceae > Agapanthus > Agapanthus africanus. Next base: position 245,260,282 of record CM057343.1, on the reverse strand, counting down.
CGAAATCAATAAAAAGGCATCCCCAAGCGGGAGCTAGCTCTTCGTCAATCGACGGTCACAACCACACAAGCAATATAATATACAACGCCAAGGGCGAGGATCAAAACTCAAAAGGAAACTCAAAACAGCAAGAAATCCGTAGAAATACAACGCGCGACTCTAAGGTCGAAAGAATAAACATCACTGGTCTCTATCTGAGATAAATACAGTTTGGTTGATGGAACTTCTAGATACAACAGAGTAATAATATACAAGGTATATAATGGGGGGTACGATACAAATAAACCCACCTACTAGCAAATCATCCGGAAAAGGAAGTAGTGCCAGCAAAGCCGTAATGAAACCTGTACGGCAAACCTGCAAGAAACTGGGGCACAACGGGGGTGAGTTGCCAACTCGTGAATAGAAAAACATCTACAAATAGAAATCGCATGAAAAACGCATTCCTAGGTCATATGATCATATTATATCCTCAAATATATAACCAGCAGCCTATAACAATGGCTAGGGTAAATATCTATCCCAAGTGTAATCCCATGTGCCCGTGTCAGTGCATCGGTTAGCAATATATCATATGGATGAAGTATGAATGTATGAAACAGAATGCAAGTACTGAAGAAAACTGCTTTCATAAATCAGTGAGATTCTGTATTTTAAAAAATGAGGTACCATAAATGAAATCAGCATAAAACAGTGCCCAGCATCGACACAAAACAAGTGTCCAAATATCTCGATATCTCTGTATCACAATCTCTGTACCTCAATATCTCAAAATCTCAATATCTAGGGCGCCGTCAATCCAGACCGGCCCCTACCATCCATCTCAAGACCACGACGGTATCCTCCGGATATCCGACGCGTCGGGTAATATCACCGGTCGGTAGTGCTCCCCTGCCGGGCTCAACGTCAACAACACATTCCTCTTGCCCCGGGGTACCGCACCGGGCCCACCATGTACCCGAAACGGTTCCTCCACTCCTCGAATCGGGTCTCGAAATCCATCAGCAAACTCATGGTGGACGACACATACATCATTGGAAAACCGCACTTTTTATTTTAAAAGGGAGAAAAGGTTTATTTATGTTTTTGCGGTTTTCCTCCAAATCCAAGAAATCTCATGAAATCCGAATCCAAGTCATCAATAGCATGTAAACAGTGAATATAGGCATGAGAATCCATGAATGCGACACAACAGTGAATAATAACATGCATGAAGTAGTAGGCAATAACTACAATGTCTAACTAGTATATAAGGCAAGTACACTAATATCATGTCTAAACTATTAGCTAAGAACCTATGTCAAATGAAATTGTATTTTCTAAAGTGTTCGTGACATGTCAATTACCGATGAAGATGTGTGTGAGCCGGCAAGTAAGTGTACGTGGTACATACGCGTCATCGGTAATGGTGCTGGTGTCCTAACAGCATGATATTAATAATGCAATAAGAAATTATAATATAAGTATGCGATGCGGAGCGAACAGTAAAAAAAAAATGAGCGGGAGCTGAATACTAGACGCAACTATAACTAATCTGCATTATCCTAATATAAGTCCTATAATAGTGCCTTTTGAAATAACACGAATCGCGGTGTTTTCAAAATAAGGGTTACGGTGTTTTTAGGAAAAGATACTTCTTTTAAAATATCCGTAGAATCCCTTGACCTGCCTTTTGAAATACCCACGATTCGTAAGCTTTTGAAATAGGTAGGAGTCGAATCTAATCTAACAACTAAACTAACTAAAGGGCTAAGCTAACAAGCTGGACTACAGGTAAGGAAACCGCCTAACATCTGAGGTGATCCCGCCTCAATAATATCATATCCGATACCATATCTATAATCAGACATCCCAAGTCAAAAGTGCGGATCAATCATCAAAATATAGCTCGTACGTAAATCCGTCGTACGGCATCCCTAAATCTGGGTACGGGTCAATATCATATTCATCACACTATTTCTCTGGTATCCTCTTTATCCAAGATCATAGTCTAGGATACTGACCTATGTCTAGTACAATACTAATATCCTCAATATACTCATGATCTGACTACAATCTCGTACAAACCGATATCGTCAGCACACATCATCATCAAGGGGTATACATCGCCCGATACGGCCTAATATCAAAATCCTAGCATATCATGCCTCATATCACGATCACAAGTCGACCATTTTATGTTGGAGATAGTGCCCTCAGAGTCAATTATTAGGTCACAGGTACGTGATTGTAATGATTGAGGGAGGACCTATCCCGGTAGGACAGTCTTACTCGAGATGATAGTATGCTATCTGGTTTACCTTTATCATCGTGTACTGTTTTAGGTGATCTGACATGTCGCTATTACACGTTGATAGAGCCCCTAGGATTCTTGCTTGACCACCAGCAGTATGAGGGCGATCATATAAGTGGGAGCTGGGGGTCTACAAGCATATCCTTAAAAGGTCCCTAGTCGTGGGAGTTTCGAGACCGGGCATCGATACTCCATTAGTAGACTAGTGTATACAGTCGAGACCCCGACGAGGGGCGGTGGCCGGTCTCACAAGCCACTGGTGTCAGTTGGATCACCTAAGATGTATACAGGTGCTCATTGGGTTATGAGTACACCGGACAGGACTCGCCGGGAACATGCTAGTTGGTCATATACCAGACGTCAGATGGCAGTTCCCTGGTGACATGTGTGCAGGTTAGTTCATCGACCTGGGGATCGTCATTTGTCTCGTGTGAGTTCCCACTGTACTTTGATTACTACCCTACCACGGCTCAAAGGAGTCGTGCAAACAGGTTTTAGTTGGGTACAGTCCCGAGCCACATGGAGGCAGTGAGCGTATCTTCAGGGGTTCGTCTCTCCCGGTATTGGGGGTGAGGTCGTGCTGTGTCTAGGAGAGCCATTACACAAAGTCCTTGGCCAAGGCAAGGAGATTTACTGGTAGGTATTCCAGTAGTATCTCAGGGTGTTCTGGGCTACACTCCGACACGACTTGTACCGCTTTTGGGGGTCTGACTTTTACCAACCCCCTAGGCCCGCCATGCGATACTCATAGACGAACGGACCGGACTGCACGGATATTGTCACTGACAGGCTCAGTAGGGTGTCAGGATGAGTTCGCTCATCGACGTCCCTTTTAGTCAATAGCTGGTGGCCCGTTACGTATTGGCTTATACCTCTGACGTGCTAGTGGTTAAATCCACAGCCATAGTATTGACGAGTCTTTAGAGTCCACCACACTTTCAGTTACTCAGTTTTCGGGCGAAACGCTGTAGAGGCCGTATGGAGATATGGCAGGGTCCGATCAGATACGTGCGGTATTGCACGGATCAGGATCGGACGGTTTGTACTAGTAGCCGTATAGGGATATGGCAGGGTTCGATCAGATACGTGCGGTATTGCACGGATCAGGATCGAACGGATATTACTAGCCGGCTTTGGTTTAAGCCGGTCCTAGTTTAGTACAGTGTAGATTTTGTCTCTTTGCATTTGTATCCGGACGGAATACAAATGCGGGTGTGTATGCACAGTGTCGGGGTTTTCCTGTAATTTATTACGGGACCAGTTTTCTGGAGTTGCCAGTTTGCATTCCGTTCCGGCCGGTTTTCCTTTGTTCTTTCCCGGCCGGACTTTTCCGGTGGAGGGGGTTATTTGCAATTGTGCAAATAACATTTTGAGGAGGGGTTTATTGCATAAAGATTTATTATGATGATATCATTATTTGTTGCACCATTCTTGCTTTAATGTTGATGGGAAAGGGTATGGGTGGATGTATGTTACAAGCATGGTTCATGTTTTGTTAAGGTCACCACTTGCTTTTACTACAATGACCTCCCTCTTTGGTTTTTGTTTTCCACCACCACCATTTTCCTACATATGTTTGGCCGGCCACAAATTTGAGGAAGGAGAGAAAATGATAGGCTTCATTTTGGTGTGGAGAAAATTAATCATTCATATCATTTTCATTGCCACCAAAACCCTCTCCAAAGTTCATGATTTCCTTCTCCCTCCATGGCAACTTCACCACCCCAAAAGAGACTATGATTCTACACTACACATTCTACAGCAAATCTTGGACGCGTCGATTCGCCAGCTTCGCGCCCGAGTTGCCTCGGTATTGAGGTGGGAGCCCGTAAAAGCTACAGGCGATGTGGTGCCCTTTCCGACGAGGAGGAGACGGACGGAGATCCCGCGAGGAGATCGGAGTGGAGATGAAGACCGGAGGACTCGGATCAGTCGGTATATCTCTATTCCCATTCTTGTAGATAGTTAGACTAGTTAATGGTTACGATCCGGAGTTTAGTGCGCGGTGGTGCCGGTTTGCAAAGTCCGCAAAAATTTAAGTTTATCACCGCTTCCGCATTCCGGCGTCGGATTGACGGCCGGGGCGCCGCCGTGCACTTACAGTGGTATCAGAGCCTCACCATTAACTTAGTCTAGCTTTGTGTAATGTGTTTGCATTTCCGATCGATCAAAAAGTTCCAAAACTGCATTTTACCCACGACAGTTTCTGTTGAAATTTTTCAGTCTCGAAAAATTTTTCAGGTTGTAAAATATTGATGTACTGGAAAATCTAAGAGTTCTGTAAACATTTGACGAAGTAACTCCACAGTTGGAGCGCGGAACCGCCGCGAAAACCACCTTTGTGCGGCCCTTCCGCCGCGCACTATTCACATCACTTCACCATTTTTTTACAGAGGCCTTCTGGGCTTAAAATATGGGCTTTGGAATATTAAAGTTGGGCCAATTGTTTCTGTGAGTGCTACAGTTTTCTTTGGGGCCCACTTGTTAATTGTTTGATCAATCGGAAATTTTTTAAACACATTTTTCACAGTATTTACATTATATCTGCGACCGTGAATGTCACTCGATCGGTAAATCCGGTCTAACTGCTATAGCCCGGTTAGACGGATTTGCGAACGTGACTTTCACGTTGATGTTCTATGTATTTGCTGTGATGTTGCGGATCGGTCGTGGGGGATAGCCTGGATGCAATGCTAGTACTGTGCTGTTGTATCATGTACATTTGATATTGCGGGGCGAGCGTCCGACATGTGGACTGCCGTCACTGCCTGTTTGTATTATTCTTTTGGGGCACGACCTGGTTGCGGTCGATGTACCCGGTGTATGTATATTTTACTTTCTGTACTAGGATTGCCCCGCGGAGGGGTGCACGGATAGCCGGGTTCTGGAGGGCAACAAGCCCGCATCTCATGGCATTGGGACGGAGGGGGCTTCACTCCAGGATTGGCGGACTATTCGCCGCACTCGTAGGGGGTACAGGTTGACCCAGGAGGGGTGCCCAAGTGACCGGATTCCGTGAAGTGCTGGGTGGTCCATTCACGGTGCTGAAGGGGACTGCCTCGCTTCAGGTTTTGGCGGGTGACTTGCCGCGCCCGTAGGGGTCTAGGATTTCATTGCACAGGCTATCCACACGACCAGGGGAACGTCGGGTTTCAGTAGTGGCTCTGTGAAACCCGGGGATCCCAGATATCTGTATTGTTCTGTGATGCTGTACATTTCTGTGATGTTGCATTTTATTCACGCCTTGAGCGAAATACTATATATTGGTATATATATTAGTAGATGTTGTATATGTTTTTCATCCGCGCTAGTCCAGTCCCCGCTCTGCCGTTAGTTAGCTAACCTAACGGGTGATGACGGGACCCAGTGGCGAATGCGGATGGCATATACGTACGTCAGTATATTTTCGTTCTTTGTGGTGTGATCAATTGATGGGACTGCATTGATTCGGATCAATGCAAGTTAAACAAACCTAATCTGATGTTGTTGGAACACTTTTCAAAAAGCTGTTATTGCAAGGACGTTCACTTTTGTTTTGCATCGCGATATTCATTTAGAATATCCTGCTCCTCAGGCGACGAGGCAAGGGCCGAGATCCCTTCACCGGGAGTGACCCCTTGGACAATAAGTTTGCGTCAGGGCATTAACTTCACTATAGCCGATTACTTTTGCTTTGCACCGTGGTATTCAGTTGGAATATCCTGCACCCCATTCTACGGGGAAAGAGCCGAGATCCCTTCACCGGGAGTGACCTCTTTAGCGGAAGTTGTCGTCACTATATTTCTAAAAAGCTATCCGTTCCTTCAACGATATCAAGTTCATTACGTTAAAGGTTTTCGCCAGAAACCATTCGTAGCCCTCCGTCGTTTCATATGGGTAGTCAATAGTATTCAAGCTGTGTTTGTTGGCCAAAGTCAAGGCACAGTGTTTGGTAGCTGTTGGTTATTCATATGCAGCATAGATAGATGCGTTGGTTTGGAACAGTCGTACTGCCTTGTTGGCCAAAGTCAAGGGTATGTACGGGTGGATTCAAATTAACCTGGAGAATGACGGGCAGAACTTGACATGTGACTTATGATTTGTTGGCCAAAGTCAAGGTCATAAGAGCATGGGGCAGAAATCACATCGGGAGTTTCAAAAGTACTGAAACTTGCCATATATGCGCATACCTTCTGGAGTGTGATACCGTGAGCGGATTCCGTCACGTTGTCATGCGATGAGAGTTGGATCCCGATTCCCACTGATGAGTTGGTTTACTCCTCGGGTGACCCCGACTAATTCTTCTTTCAGGTTTGGAGGAGAATTTGAGGTACAGTGGGAGGTTTCCAGATTAGATAAATTGGTAACCATTCTGATCTAGGTTAGAGTGCACGCTGAGTGTTTCTTTTCTCTCTCTATTTGGCAGCGACCATTGACCCGACCCTAAGACTTTGACTCAGTAACCAAGTTGACCGAACTTTCTTAACACAACCTTTTGGATTGTCAGAGTTGCAGACCTCATTGCCACTCCTACTTTTACCCTTTTCTCCAGGACACCCCGTATTACTGCGAACGTCCACTTCCATTGGACAAAACCATCGTATGGTTAGATACGAACTCGAAGGGATTCGAGGATGGTTTCCGGTTCTGGAGAAAACGGATAGGATTATTCAGTTGTCTTTTCTTTTCACCCTCTCTCAGGTTGCGAGTACTCCTTGGTTTAGGGGTAGTACACCTATTACGCAAATTGGATTGTCTTCTTCCAAACCTTAGGCTGGTGCCGACCGGTAGGGAATGAAGAAAACCAATTAGCATAACGATGGTGTGCAGAAGGTATTAAGTTCAGACAAAGCAAGGGATTAGTAAGAGGGCAAAGTAAATTGCGACTGCTATTCACGACCGAACCAAGTATTTCTTCGCCAATCCTAAATCACTTTTGTATTTCTCCAGGACACTCCGTATCACTACGAAGATCCCATTTTATTGGATAATCCATCGTATGGTTATATACGAACTCGAAAGGAACTTGTTCCAGTTCGGGGATGGATTCTGGTCCAGGAGAAATAGGAATAAAGTACATTCAGGTGTCTTTTATCTTCACCTTCTCTCGCATTGCGAGTGTTCCTAGGATTGGGACAGTACACCCATTATGCTTATTGGATAGTCTTCTTCCAAACCATAGGCTGGTGCCGAACGGTAGGGAAGGAAGAAAACCATTTGGCCTAAAGGGGTGTGCAGAAGGTAAAGACTAAAGACATATGAAGGGATTTGGAGAGGTGGCAAAGAATTACAAGGTTACAGACGTGATGATGGAAGAGGCATTACTAGGAATACCAGGATACCCCATCGAAACATTTCAATGTTTCAGTTTCACTGTGTAATGTTAAAGGAAAACTGATTTCCCGATTAGATACTTACTCCAGGGTATGTATTTACCAGGTACGATTCTCACATCTGTATAGTTTTACAGATGATGAGTGGGAGTAAGTTATTGGGAATTGGGTGATCATCCTCATTATATCGGGATTCGTTGTAATCGGTGATATTTGAGGAAATCACCTGGGTTGTTTGCCGGTCGGCAAATATTTGGTTTTGAATATCCGCTGTTATGCACCAATTTCAAATTGATATATCTGTACGTCTATTTTCATAGAGTGAGATATACCTTTCTGAAATTATGTCTACGACATTTACCTATATCAGTGGATGGTTAGGTAAGGAGCATTAAACAGCGGTGTAATTCTTCTTAACCATAAGTACAGTTTTCAACCTACGACACACAGTGAATGAGTAATCAGACTCAAGGGACTTTTACAGAGTATTGTATGTTGTCCAGGGTCCATCAGGACAGAGGGGATGGTCCTCGTACTATATTCGGTTTACTTATGACTCCTCTATTTTTTAGACAGGTGTTTCGTGGAAACACAGGGTCCGAATTTGGAGAAGTTTTATGTATTTGAATAGAGTAGAGAACCAGGTATGGCGAGTATCGGGATTCTTCAAAGAGATCGAAGATGTAGATACTTGTGGTATTCAGTTGAAAGTAATGATTAAGAGAACTTGCTTCTCTTTCAGGTTACTCATAATTGGAAGTGTTCCTAAGTTGAGTAACGCTGATCCGCCTCCTTCCATTTAGTTGACATGCACTGGAGACAGCTGCATGATTTGAATCTAGTTCAATTAAATCAGTGCCTCTGGTTCTATATTGGATATAGAACAGTTCATATCTTAACGATGTTAAGGTACGGGGAGTTGTCCGGTTTATGATTAAAACCAGACACTGGACAACTCAAGGCACGTTTCTGTAATGGCTGTTTGTGGGTTGACCCAGGCTATGACGAGGGTTGACTTTCTACCATCTGGATGAACAATAGCGATATTGTTCTAGACTCGCCACAGTTTTATTAAAAAATGGATTTTTTCAGAAAGCAGTAGTGGGAGTATGGTAGAACTGGAAGTGATTCCAGAACCACAAACGATTACTGAAGATTTGATAAGGAACCCAAAGATTCAATCTGGTTTGACATTCCATTGGCCACTCCGCAGATAAGGTGGGTAACTTCAGGCACCCGAGAGGCACTACGGTAGCCTCAAGGACGGTGACAGGGAAGTTCTTGTTTACCCACAATTGCCATTGCTGTTGTTCCAGGTTACGAGACCCGGCGGGAGGATGAGTATAGCGTCGTTCTAAACTAGTTTTAGAAGTGTACGTCTATATGACTCTGCCAGAGGGTTGTCGTAGTCAGTGGGAGCAGCGGAAGCATTGGTGGACAGGAAGCTTATGTCTATTTATAGACTAAAGCAGATGTAGCGGAGATAGATCATCTATTTCTGACGTGACAGTCATGGGTTTGACTTCATCAGAATAGGGGATGGATCTGTTGAGAAGGTAGTAGGGTGTGATGTCCTGGTATCTGGATGACATACACAGAATAGGAAAAGAAACTCCTATACTACAATCGGTTGTACTTTGGTCGTCACACAGTTGTTTCTCCACATAGGAATTGGGTATTATATCAGACATACTGGTTACTAGATCTATGGTTTTAGATCTAGATTTGGGTGGTTTCCCAATCAGGGTACTTGACAGCATTCTAAGAGTATTTAGGGTGGACGACTCCTGGCACGGTAGTGTACCTGCAGGTAATGGAGTCACCCTCTCCAAAGGTGTCTTACAGACTAAAGGGGAGAGGGACGGGCATGATTGGCAGATCACTTGCTCAGGCAATTGAGTCAATCGTGAGATGTCAAGTACCACACCAGATGTTGTTCTTGCACTAGATGCAATAAGTTGACATTAATCCAATCCTGAAGAAACAGTCGGAAGTAGTTCTAGAACATAAGTGGATGTTCTAGGGAGATGATAACGACAGCCTCATTCAGGAGACAGTTATCATTCCAGGCTTCCAAGGTGACATGGACGACAAGGAGGTTGTCAGAGTTATAGTTTTCCTTCTGATGAGAGGCAGTATTTTGGACAGGTGGTCCAAGGCAATACTGAGGGAGGCATGGCGCGCAGGATACTGATTAAATTCAGTTGACGATACAGTCTAAGAAGTTTGGATTTGGAGTTCATTTATGAGCTATGTCCCATCAGACATCCAGACACATTCTAAGACAGGTATTGCTCATTTCGGGAGATGGGTTTCTCCGCGAACTTGAGATATAGAGAGACATAGAAAGAAACAACTAAGCGGATCCACTCACTGAGGCTATTCCTCGAACGCAAGAGTTTCGCAAACGAGCTTTGTGAGACTGACTAGTAGAGGAGTTGGGTGTTCGGTATCACACGGGCTGTGAGTATGCGACATCGCAATAATATAGCGTTGAGTGCAAGTGGGAGATTGTTGGAGATAGTGCCCTCAGAGTCAATTATTAGGTCACAGGTACGTGATTGTAATGATTGAGGGAGGACCTATCCCGGTAGGACAGTCTTACTCGAGATGATAGTATGCTATCTGGTTTACCTTTATCATCGTGTACTGTTTTAGGTGACCAGACATGTCGCTATTACACGTTGATAGAGCCCCTAGGATTCTTGCTTGACCACCAGCAGTATGAGGGCGATCATATAAGTGGGAGCTGGGGGTCTACAAGCATATCCTTAAAAGGTCCCTAGTCGTGGGAGTTTCGAGACCGGGCATCGATACTCCATTAGTAGACTAGTGTATACAGTCGAGACCCCGACGAGGGGCGGTGGCCGGTCTCACAAGCCACTGGTGTCAGTTGGATCACCTAAGATGTATACAGGTGCTCATTGGGTTATGAGTACACCGGACAGGACTCGCCGGGAACATGCTAGTTGGTCATATACCAGACGTCAGATGGCAGTTCCCTGGTGACATGTGTGCAGGTTAGTTCATCGACCTGGGGATCGTCATTTGTCTCGTGTGAGTTCCCACTGTACTTTGATTACTACCCTACCACGGCTCAAAGGAGTCGTGCAAACAGGTTTTAGTTGGGTACAGTCCCGAGCCACATGGAGGCAGTGAGCGTATCTTCAGGGGTTCGTCTCTCCCGGTATTGGGGGTGAGGTCGTGCTGTGTCTAGGAGAGCCATTACACAAAGTCCTTGGCCAAGGCAAGGAGATTTACTGGTAGGTATTCCAGTAGTATCTCAGGGTGTTCTGGGCTACACTCCGACACGACTTGTACCGCTTTTGGGGGTCTGACTTTTACCAACCCCCTAGGCCCGCCATGCGATACTCATAGACGAACGGACCGGACTGCACGGATATTGTCACTGACAGGCTCAGTAGGGTGTCAGGATGAGTTCGCTCATCGACGTCCCTTTTAGTCAATAGCTGGTGGCCCGTTACGTATTGGCTTATACCTCTGACGTGCTAGTGGTTAAATCCACAGCCATAGTATTGACGAGTCTTTAGAGTCCACCACACTTTCAGTTACTCAGTTTTCGGGCGAAACGCTGTAGAGGCCGTATGGAGATATGGCAGGGTCCGATCAGATACGTGCGGTATTGCACGGATCAGGATCGGACGGTTTGTACTAGTAGCCGTATAGGGATATGGCAGGGTTCGATCAGATACGTGCGGTATTGCACGGATCAGGATCGAACGGATATTACTAGCCGGCTTTGGTTTAAGCCGGTCCTAGTTTAGTACAGTGTAGATTTTGTCTCTTTGCATTTGTATCCGGACGGAATACAGATGCGGGTGTGTATGCACAGTGTCGGGGTTTTCCTGTAATTTATTACGGGACCAGTTTTCTGGAGTTGCCAGTTTGCATTCCGTTCCGGCCGGTTTTCCTTTGTTCTTTCCCGGCCGGACTTTTCCGGTGGAGGGGGTTATTTGCAATTGTGCAAATAACATTTTGAGGAGGGGTTTATTGCATAAAGATTTATTATGATGATATCATTATTTGTTGCACCATTCTTGCTTTAATGTTGATGGGAAAGGGTATGGGTGGATGTATGTTACAAGCATGGTTCATGTTTTGTTAAGGTCACAACTTGCTTTTACTACAATGACCTCCCTCTTTGGTTTTTGTTTTCCACCACCACCATTTTCCTACATATGTTTGGCCGGCCACAAATTTGAGGAAGGAGAGAAAATGATAGGCTTCATTTTGGTGTGGAGAAAATTAATCATTCATATCATTTTCATTGCCACCAAAACCCTCTCCAAAGTTCATGATTTCCTTCTCCCTCCATGGCAACTTCACCACCCCAAAAGAGACTATGATTCTACACTACACATTCTACAGCAAATCTTGGACGCGTCGATTCGCCAGCTTCGCGCCCGAGTTGCCTCGGTATTGAGGTGGGAGCCCGTAAAAGCTACAGGCGATGTGGTGCCCTTTCCGACGAGGAGGAGACGGACGGAGATCCCGCGAGGAGATCGGAGTGGAGATGAAGACCGGAGGACTCGGATCAGTCGGTATATCTCTATTCCCATTCTTGTAGATAGTTAGACTAGTTAATGGTTACGATCCGGAGTTTAGTGCGCGGTGGTGCCGGTTTGCAAAGTCCGCAAAAATTTAAGTTTATCACCGCTTCCGCATTCCGGCGTCGGATTGACGGCCGGGGCGCCGCCGTGCACTTACAGTTTATTCATAACACTATTCACCCGTATCGCCGTTCCAAGATCCGCTATAGCACCAGGATGTACCTCAAGTAAGAATCCTGCCATATCACCGATATCACAACCACAAAACAAATCTCATCGACTCAGCTCAATCCCAAGTATCATCCTCAAATCCGTATGTGAACACATAGTCCCATACCCATATGAACACATAACTATAAAGAATCCCATAAGCACATATAATTAGGAATGTATGCAAGTATGTATGTGTGTATGTGTAGTGCAACACTACCCTAGGGTTCGCAACACTAAAACAATCCAACACACCAATATCCATCCTAAACATCGTTATTAAACCCAAATAACATATAATTGTTGGTTTGTATACGCATCCGTATACACCACTACGGACTGCGGGGGTGCTATACGCCATCCACCCGACTTCTCCCCGTAGATATAAATCTACTCACCTGGTCCTCGCTCGCCGGTGCCTACGTCGCCATGCGCTTGCTTGTCGTCTCGAAGTCCACATGGGGTACCTACATATCATAACGCACCGTATCGCATTAAAATCCGACTCATGACCAAAACTACTCACGAATCCCACATAGGTCAAAACCTATGGTTTGCTTTCACAAATCAACCCAAAACCCTCCACATCGGCGTACAACCGCCGAGTGATCGTGAAAAACTCAAACACGCCAATCATGGTTTCAAAACTCACTAATTATATAAGGAATAGGTTTTTAATTCGTCAAAACCATAAAAGTACACAAATCTTTTTATTTCCCAAAACTCTAGTTAGCGGTCGTTAACCGTTTTAATACAAATCTTGATGTTTAAGCAAAACGAGTTGTCAAAATATTCGCTAAATAGCTTAATTAGGCCACATAAACACTTACTAGATTTTAATCTCACTTCTTTATATTAATTACAAAAATCTAGTTTGCAAACCAACATAATTAGAATTTTTTTATCTAACAATTTAGCTTAAGTTTTAAAACCTAGTTTACAAAATTATGCAATTTGGACAAATTTAAAAGTAGCAATTAGCAAGATGCAACAAGATTAAGTTTTCTATGTCTTAATATGCTAACTACACCATGACATTATAAACATTTTATAAAAACCCTAACCTTATTTAAAAACCCTAATCTTGAATTTCTAAATAGAAAATTAAACCAATTTAGATACCTAATTAAGTTGATTACAACAATTATCAACAAGATAACACTTGGAGCAAGATTATACCTCACAATTTGTAGATCTATCTTGCAAAAATCTTAGCCTCCAAAACTTGCTTCCATGCTCCAAGATCCACACTAGATTGGTTAAAGAATAATGGGTAATTGTTGGATTTGGGATTTATGAGGTTTTAATTTGACTTTTTCTTGAATTTTTTGAGCGCTTTTGTGTTGGAAATGAAGTGGAGAAATTTGGGGCTGATCAAGGAGAGGTCTCGGCCAGATTGGGGGGAGAATGAGTGAGGAGAGAGAGAGAGAATGGGTTTGTGGCAAAAGTCAAACAAAACCCATACCCCAAAGTCAACACTTACTCTTTTCTTCATTCATTCTTCTCTTGTTGTTTGCTTGGAGTTTTCTTTTCTCAAGTGGGGAGTTGGGCAGCAAGGGTTCGGCCACAGTGGAAATGGGCGTGGGTGAGTGTGGGTGTGTGTGTGGGATGAGGGAAAATGATAAGTATTATACCCCCAAACATCCATTAACACTAAATTCACTATTTAAGCCTTTTTCTTCGATAATTTCTAAACCGTTTTGGCAAACGTTTTCATTTCAAAAACCACATGATAAAATTTTATTTAAAGTTTTATGATGCACAAAATTTGTTTCAACTCATTCCAATTTATAATTTTCCCTAATTAAATGTATTAGTGACGGCTTAAAATAATAATAAAATAATTTTTTTCAGAAAATTTGAAATTTCACCAGTGGCTCAATAAACACCAAATACTAGCAATTACATAGCTAGAATATGTATATTTAATTTTTATAATAAGATATTTGCATTTTGACTTTTTACAGAAAACCCCTTTATTTTACCGATTTTCCGAAATTCCACCGAAACGATTTTCAAAACGTTACAATCTTCCCCCCTTAAAGAAATTCGGTCCCCGAATTTAAATTAAAACTCTCCCCAAATACTAAAACATCTAAACCAAAACCATCAAGTCGTCGGGGTTCCTAAATTGTAAATACATAAAACAAATAGTAGCGCAGTGCATGCGCATAAAAAAAAATGAGCATATAACTCAAATCACAACTCCGTCAAGCATCCCGCATTCATCGGAGTCATGGGGAAGACATCAATGCCAAATCCCAAGCAAAACCAATATGATATAACTCGAAACTATACATGTAAATATCGAATCTATATATGTATGTATCTGAAGGAAATGCATGCCAAATCCCTTTAAGTCGCTGTGCACGCGTATAACACTGCACCGTGGCGGACGTCTATCATAAGAAATAACTATATACATATATACCTTTGTTTGAAATATACGTTCCGCCGTTTTGGAAACAATTTAGAAGGGTCTCCTTGTTTTTAAACATTTAGTGTCATATCAGACACGTAGGTAAATACTGAGGCTATAGCTCGCTTTTTGGAAATCCCTTCAATAACTATCAATGCATGCAAAACATATTCAGGTACTGTCCTCTGACTAGTCCTGCTCAGTACGAAAACACATAGCGATATCATAAAAACGTACTGCTCTATAAGAAAAATCAATCCCAAAATACGCGTATGAATACTACGTGCGTCTTGTGCGCACGGAAATCAAAATCCAAATATGTGCCATACATATGCACAGAAACAACATCTAAGTGCATCGGGTGTGCACGAAACATCTGTCGTAGGCAACATGTGTGCCTGACAGCAAAATCAGGTGCATCTGACATGCACGAAAAATCTCGATTTAGTGCATCTGGTGTGCACCAAAATCACACTTCAAAACATGCGCCCAACATGCGCGAAAATCCAAATCAGGTGCATCCATCGTGCACGAAATCATGAAATCCAATATCAAGTGCAACACTGTGCAAAGATCGTAAATTCTCAATCATCAAAATCAAATCATGCGACTAAATCACCCAAAACATCGAAATCAATAATGGCGGAATAGTACCGCTCAAGCGCATCCTCTAAGAATCTCGGGCCAACTGTCGCGGTCACTAGAGGGACATCTCGTCGATGATCATGAACTCTGGCCTGCTGGCGTGCGTAACAATGACCACTCCTGGGTCAAGGTCTTCACTGTGAATTACCAATCACTCGGTCCATCGGCTCATCGGCCCTGTCAGATGTGCTAACGGGGATGATTCCGTTATGGCACTTCTCTGGTCATCTCTCGGTCAATCATCGCGACCACTCGTAAGACAGCATATCACTGGCGTCGGCCTCTGGCTCTCTGAATGTATGTGACACATCTGATCCTGGGTGCAAGTATCCTTGTAGCAGTGTCCTGGAAGGAATCCTGCTCACGGTCTCTTCCATGTCTCGTCTCTGCCAACTGTCCGGAAGTCATCGTCCTTTCCTATATCTGCATCTTGCTCCGAAACGACTGCATACTCATCGCGACTCCTTCTGGAAGGTAAATCCAAGTACCATGCCTCGGCATGCGCATCGCATCTCTGATGTCGGCGGAGTGGAACGTCATCTCATCTAGATCTGGTACGAACCTCTTACTTCACTTTTCTCTAATGTCGTCTGCTTTGGACTCGTTTCGTCGCGGCTACATGGACTGAGCTCCAACGGCTATCCTCGTATCGGGAGTCTCCCAAAAAATGCATCTCACCACCTAGTATCCGAATTAAGTCGAGCCATCCGATCGAGTCGTCAGAACATCATAATCCCCCAAGATCTCAACATCTTGGGCACAGTTTAATAGTATCGAGTACATACCACAGCATCGGTGGTCCAGCCGTAGAAGGGCAAACCCAAGCCTCACTAATGGCGCCGTAGAACTGCCGCAAACCCGAAGGTTCAAAGGCTTTCACACGGTCATTAAGTCGAGTTAGGGTTTCATTCTTCTAGAGGGACCATAGAATTGCCTGCATGTCTTTCCGACTACTTTAAACTTGGAATAATAGGTTTCTGACATTCGATCATCTCTGTCGACTCCCAACGTCTCCGTGTGAAGTCGTCTCTAGCTGGAATCAATCTATCTGATGACCTCGCATCGGGGTAGGCGAACGATCCACATGTCCTATTCATTCATCCTCGATGACTAGCGACCTTCTATCATCTCTTAGTACCACTCATTCTGCACTAACTCCAGCATCTGGGGCACTATCTCGTCGTTCGCAGCAATAACTGGCTCGCTCGTCTGCACGCTGAACGGTGCCTCAATCATCAGGAGTAAGCAATACTTCAATGGTCATCAAAATCTGGCTGGCCTCTATCAGTGGCTCAATCCTCTAGTGCAAATCGGCACGTCCGAGTAATCTCATACAGCAATCCACCCAACGCTCGTGGCGCGAAGACATAATGAAAAGACACATCTCTGCAATCGTCTGTCGCCGAAATCATGCCCTGGTCAGTCCTCGTTCTTGACGAGCTCATGCTGACCGCAACTCTAGCCGTAGCTCTCCCTGTCCGTAATCGTGGCAGCAAAACCATAACTGGTACTGATGAGGCTAGATCAGAATGAATATAATACTGAGCAAAGAAATGTACATCCTAAGGCTCCTTAAGTGGAGTAGCGTATCGTAAATATGCCGCGGAACATACCTACGGTACGTCACTCTACTTTAGTCACCTATTCCATCAACCAAGGGTCATCCTACGCTCCGAAGGTAAAACCTAACGCTCTGATACCAACTTTGTCACGACCCGAAAGTACGGAACATGACCGGCACTTAAACTACGAAACGTCTTGAGGCGTACGTAATCTAAGTAAGCCGAAAACCCAGAAATCCAAACCAAGAAAAGTAGTAGAGTGAAGGAAAACCAATTTAAAATCAAGTAGTTTTAATAGCATAAGCCGAGTTATGCGGTTTTAAAAACATCAAGTATTTCCTGAAAATTTCGGCAGAGTCTCCTTTGTAAATACTGGCTCCCAAACGGGATACAACATGAATAGTATACGAAATCAATAAAAAGGCATCCCCAAGCGGGAGCTAGCTCTTCGTCAATCGACGGTCACAACCACACAAGCAATATAATATACAACGCCAAGGGCGAGGATCAAAACTCAAAAGGAAATTCAAAACAGCAAGAAATCCGTAGAAATACAACGCGCGACTCTAAGGTCGACAGAATAAACATCACCGGTCTCTATCTGAGATAAATACAAGTTTGGTTGATGGAACTTCTAGATACAACAGAGTAATAATATACAAGGTATATAATGGGGGGTACGATACAAATAAACCCACCTACTAGCAAATCACCCGGAAAAGGAAGTAGTGCCAGCAAAGCCGTAATGAAACCTGTACGGCAAACCTGCAAGAAACTGGGGCACAACGGGGGTGAGTTGCCAACTCGTGAATAGAAAAACATCTACGAATAGAAATCGCATGAACAACGCATTCCTAGGTCATATGATCATATTATATCCTCAAATATATAACCAGCAGCCTATAACAATGGCTAGGGTAAATTCTATCCCAAGTGTAATCCCATGTGCCCGTGTCAGTGCATCGGCTAGCAATATATCATATGGATGATGTATGAAACAGAATGCAAGTACTGAAGAAAACTGCTTTCATAAATCAGTGAGATTCTGTATTTTAAAAAATGAGGTACCATAAATGAAATCAGCATAAAACAGTGCCCAGCATCGACGAAAAACAAGTGTCCAAATATCTCGATATCTCTGTATCACAATCTCTGTACCTCAATATCTCAAAATCTCAATATCTAGGGCGCCGTCAATCCAGACCGGCCCCTACCATCCATCTCAAGACCACGACGGTATCTCCGGATATCCGACGCTTCGGGTAATATCACCGGTCGGTAGTGCTCCCCTGCCGGGCTCAACGTCAACAACACATTCCTCTTGTCCCGGGGTACTGCACCGGGCCCACCATGTACCCGAAACGGTTCCTCCACTCCTCGAATCGGGTCTCGAAATCCATCAGCAAACTCATGGTGGACGACTCATACATCATGGGAAAACCACACTTTTTATTTTAAAAGGGAGAAAAGGTTTATTTATGTTTTTGCGGTTTTCCTCCAAATCCAAGAAATCTCATGAAATCCGAATCCAAGTCATCAATAGCATGTAAACAGTGAATATAGGCATGAGAATCCATGAATGCGACACAACAGTGAATAATAACATGCATGAAGTAGTAGGCAATAACTACAATGTCTAACTAGCATATAAGGCAAGTACACTAATATCATGTCTAAACTATTAGCTAACAACCTATGTCAATTGAAATAGTATTTTCTAAAGTGTTCGTGACATGTCAATTACCGATGAAGATGTGTGTGAGCTGGCAAGTAAGTGTACGTGGTACATACGCGTCATCGGTAATGGTGCTGGTGTCCTAACAGCATGATATTAATAATGCAATAAGAAATTATAATATAAGTATGCGATGCGGAGCGAACAGTAAAAAAAAAATGAGCGGGAGCTGAATACTAGACGCAACTATAACTAATCTGCATTATCCTAATATAAGTCCTACAATAGTGCCTTTTGAAATAACACGAATCGCGGTGTTTTCAAAATAAGGGTTACGGTGTTTTTAGGAAAAGATACTTCTTTTAAAATATCCGTAGAATCCCTTGACCTGCCTTTTGAAATACCCACGATTCGTAAGCTTTTGAAATAGGTAGGAGTCGAATCTAATCTAACAACTAAACTAACTAAAGGGCTAAGCTAACAAGCTGGACTACAGGTAAGGAAACCGCCTAACATCTGAGTCGATATATATATATACCTGTATATATATTAGTCGGTGATCCCGCCTCAATAATATCATATCCGATACCATATCTATAATCAGACATCCCAAGTCAAAAGTGAGGATCAATCATCAAAATATAGCTCGTATGTAAATCCGTCGTACGGCATCCCCAAATCTGGGTACGGGTCAATATCATATTCATCACACTATTCCTCTGGTATCCTCTTTATCCAAGATCATAGTCTAGGGTACTGACCTATGTCTAGTACAATACTAATATCCTCAATATACTCATGATCTGACTACAATCTTGTACAAACCGATATCGTCAGCACACATCATCATCAAGGGGTATACATCGCCCGATACAGCCTAATATCAAAATCCTAGCATATCATGCCTCATATCACGATCACAAGTCGACCATTTTATTCATAACACTATTCACCCGTATCGCCGTTCCAAGATCCGCTATAGCACCAGGACGTACCTTAAGTACGAATCCTGCCATATCACCGATATCACAACCACAAAACAAATCTCATCGACTCAGCTCAATCCCAAGTATCATCCTCAAATCCGTATGTGAACACATAGTCCCATACCCATGTGAACACATAACTATAAAGAATCCCATAAGCACATATAAATAGGAATGTATGCAAGTATGTATGTGTGTATGTGTAGTGCAATACTACCCTAGGGTTCGCAACACTAAAACAATCCAACACACCAATATCCATCCTAAATATCGTTATTAAACCCAAATAACATATAATAATTGTTGGTGTGTATACGCATCCGTATACACCACCACGGACTGCGGGGGTGCTATACCCCATCCACCCGACTTCTCCCCGTAGATATAAATCTACTCACCTGGTCCTCGCTCGCCGGTGCCTACGTCGCCATGCGCTTGCTTGTCGTCTCGAAGTCCACATGGGGTACCTACATATCATAACGCACCGTATCGCATTAAAATCCGACTCATGACCAAAACTACTCACGAATCCCACATAGGTCAAAACCTATGGTTTGCTTTCACAAATCAACCCAAAACCCTCCACATCGGCGTACAACCGCCGAGTGATCGTGAAAAACTCAAACACGCCAATCATGGTTTCAAAACTCACTAATTATATAAGGAATAGGTTTTTAATTCGTCAAAACCATAAAAGTACACAAATCTTTTTATTTCCCAAAACTCTCACTACTACAAAGAAGGGTTGCCCCTACGGATTTATCGGTAGGGGCAACCCACTGCCCCTACGGATATATACGTAGGGGCGAAAAAAGACCCCGTAGGTGCAAAGGCCGCAGGTGCAAGTTGAGGCCCTGAACGTGCCCCTACGGACAAATTTAAGCCCCTACGGATATATCAGTAGGTGTTATAGCCCCTACGGAGTACCCTGTAGGGGTAATAAAATCATATATGTAATTTTTTTTTTGAATATATTGTATATACCTACGGATATACCCGTAGGTCCCTTTTAGAGCCCTATGGCTACATCCGTAGGGGATATAAAGTAGTTCCTACGGTTAAGTCCGTAGGGGCTACTCCCAACACCCTGGACTGATATCAGGTGGGAAAATATCAGGAAACCTGATATTTTCCCCTACGGATAAATTCGTAGGGGATAAACACTGGCCCCTACGGACATATCCGTAGGGACAACCCCAACACCCTGCACTGATATCAGGTGGGAAAATATCAGGTTTCCTGATAGTTTGCCCCTACGGATAACGCCGTAGGGGCAACATATGTACCTACGGCTTAATCCGTAGGTACATATTGTCTGTATTTTTTTTTAAAAAATGGGCTGCTAGATTTTTTGCCGCCCTGTGCACAATACTATATACATCAATCAAATCATATATTGCAGTATTCATAATCACATCTCACGCATATATATAATATACAAAAGAAACCCAAAAACTGAATATGATATAAATACAAACCAATATCAATATCGTTTCAAAATGTAGTACAATGTGATATAAATACATGTTTCAAAAAATAAGAACCAAAAAGCTACCCTAGTTCGGTCCAGCTCCACCTCCGAATAACGTTAGAATAACGCGCGCCTGCTCATCGGTCAATACACTCTGCAATGCTGCATATAAGGGAGTCTGATCGGCATGTGGAGCTGGCGATGTGGTCTGCGCAGCCGCCGTCGAGGTAGTCGCTTGCGGAGCCGCGACTGCGAGAGTCTGAATGGGCGGTGGAGCTACAGGAGCTGTCTGCGGAACCGCAGCCGATGTAGTGGCTTGCGGAGCCGCAGCCGAAGGAGATGCATGTGGAGGCTCGGCCGATCTACCCTATCGCGTCTGGACATAACGTGTGTAAGAAGCGTGTAAGAACTGTGTATTATTCGAATTCGTTTCATTATTAAGTTATTTCGAAACCCTGTTTGGATATCTAGTTTGGAAAAGCGTTGTTTATTTTAATTACATATGTATGTATGATTAATCAGACTTAAGTCTAAAACCAAATAAGCTCAACCTACGTACTAATTACGGATATGTTGATATGTATATAATATGAAATGATATTTTACTATAAAGTAGTATACATACCAGCATCTCCTTCAACTCCTGAACGGTGGCCCTCAAGCTATCCAGTTCCTGATGGACATGCCGGCCACTGGAGACGGAGGAAGTAACCGCCGGGGTGGAGTCCAACCTCATATGGGCCCTGCTAGGGCCCAATCCCCGGCCTCTCTCCCAACCTCCGTGGTGCCCTCCGTGTGCGGCGTCCAGAACTGGGGTCAGCAGCCTCGGATCGTTCTGTCCGGTAAAATCGATCCCCGAGGCCTGGGCCTGCTCAACCACCCGCTCCTACACCCACATTAAGCAGTAAAGTATAAGTATAAAATTTAAACTTGAACCTTCCAAAACTAAAATTTTAAATTTGGGTAGAAAAAATATTAACACTTACGCAGTACTCCTGGGTAGCGACGTCGGGACATCGAAGCTTGCCCGTGGCGGGATCTGTCGAGGTGCCGTGGACGGCAAGATATGCGGACAGCACGCTCGGTGTACCACCTGACGCCACGGTCCGAGATGTCTGCAATATTAGAAAGTAACTCTTAATATTAGAAATATTAGAGAATAACTCTTAATATTGCAGAATATTAGAGAATAACTCTTAATTTACCGATAACTCCATGGCTCGAGTAATGTTCCTCGAGCCACCTGTGTAAGTGGGGCGACCCCTCTTCGCCGACTTCCTGTTCTCCGTATTCTGAGCGGCCTGTTTCTGCACAACGCATTAACATTTAGTTTTCTAATTAAGAAACACAAAGAAATAAATTATATCATAAATAATGAATTAAATTTAAAATACATACTTGTTTGCGTTCGGAGTCGAAATAAGCGCACAATAGAGTCCATGTCTCTACGTCGACTCTCGCAAACGCCGGAGTAGATAGGAGGGCCGCTCTCTCTGCCTCGGGGGTCGCTATCCACAGGGAGTAGCAGTCGGCCTTCAGCTCATTCCTGTTGTATCGGACCTTGGCCTGCATGTTCTTCATCAGGCCATTGTACAGAGCATGAAGGTCGAGCACCCTCCCCGAGTGATCAGGGTCGGCTACAGGCTGAAAATCGTAATCCAACTGAAAATACAAAAAAAAACATTGTTATTAGATTGCAAGTGTTAATAATAAATATATTGGATAGATCAAATGAAAATATATATTAATACATACCCGAGCCTGTTCAAAGAAGAGGGCGAATGAGCGCTGGTGCTGCTCGCCCCACTCAACGTGAAGTGGATAGTTCTTCACGATCCGGCTCTCGTCCCCCAAATACCGGCCGAACCTCTCGGCATGAGGACTGGTATAGCGATAGTCAAGGGTAAAAAATAGGGGGAATGGTGCCTCCCCCCTAGCTCTATTAGGCCTCAGCCTATGGGACTGATTCGGGCCTCGAGTCCCCCTCTGGGGATGGAGAGGCCCTGCGTCTGCACGAAATATCAAGACAATCAATAATAAGACAAAGTTGTATTAAGAAATCAAGGTTAAACAAAAATTCAAGTGTGATATATACCTCCGGTGAATAACGCACGAGCCTGGGCCCGAGCAGCAGCACGAGCGGGACGATAGTTCCTCCGGTGAGGAACAACCGGGGTCCCGGACCCGGACGCATCCCCTCCAACTATAAAATAAACATCGACGCTAAATCTCCATGAAGTTCATATTTATTCTATAGAGCATATGTAAAATAAATAAATATTTTAAATTTATTCATACTAACCTGCAGACGATGCGGAGGGTACGGAAGCGGCAGGAGTGGCCCCTGTGGAAGGTGTGGACGCACCACCTATAATTAGACAATTAAAAATAGATTTTATAAGTAATTGCAAAAAGAATGTGTAGATCAATAATATAACGTTCTAAATCAATATGCATGAACTATAGGACATATAAACATACCCGCAGGTGCGGTGGTGTCACCACCTACAGCTAGACAATAATAAAAATTGCTAAGTAAGAGCAAAAGGAATGTGTATATTTATGATATAGCATTCTAAATCAATATACATACACTATATGATATATAAACATACCTGGAGGAGCGGGGGTGGCCTCTGTCCCAGATGTAGACGCAGGACCAACAACTAGACAATTAAAAATAGATTTGATAAGTAATTTCAAAAAGAATGTGTAGATCAATAATATAACGTTCTAAATCAATATGCATGCACTATAGGACATATAAACATACCCGCAGGTGCGGTGGTGTCACCACCTACAGCTAGACAATAATAAAAATTGCTAAGTAAGAGCAAAAGGAATGTGTATATTTATGATATAGCATTCTAAATCAATATACATACACTATATGATATATAAACATACCTGGAGGAGCGGGGGTGACCTCTGTCCCAGATGTGGACGCATCACCAACAACTAGACAATCAAACATTGACAATATAAGTAATTTTGACATAAACAGGCATGAATATCTGTAATATTAAATTGAAAATGGATATGCGTGCAGTATACCTAGAGGTGTGGCAAAATCCACACGGAAGGAGGCATCCGAAGGGGTCTCCGATCTGGGTGCAAGACCGGCCCTCTGAAGCTCCCTACGGAGCTCTCCGGGCGGCAGAACCGCTCTGCCTCTGCCTCTGCCTCGGCTGGAGCTCCTGCCGCCCCTCGCTGCTCCCGACATCGTCATCCAATCTAGATAAACGGTTCGTGGACGCATTAGACAATCATTAAAAGTATTGACTATATATGATCTAGAGCGTAAAATGTGAAGTAATAATATAACATTACTGATAACCTTTTTCGTTTCGTGGGCGCATCATACATATCTACTTGGATTTCATCGTCGATGTCATTTCTAACCCACGTAATTTCATGATCGGTCGAAGACAACCCGTCCTTCGAAACAGACGGTCGGAGCACTTTAAGCCTTCTCTCTTCTTCGTCCTCATCGCTGTCCTCGTATTCTGGGACATCGTAGACATCTCTAGGTTTCCATCGGCATACAACACTCCACCCCGGATGCTTCAAACACTGTGAGTAGTATACTTGGAACGCTTGGTTCGGAAAGATAAACGGATCGTCTTGACCGTAAAATCGAAGTGTGTTCACACTGGTCAATCCATATTCATCTTTCCAAGTCCCAAGACTGCTTCTCCACCTGTCTGTATCGGTTCGCGGATCGTACCAAGTACAGTGGAATATATAAAAGGGTTCTGATCGTCCGGGATAGTGGATGCCGAGTATACAATTTAAGTACCCATAGTAAATCACACCGTCCGATCCTACCGTCGCAATACCACTATTCTGAGTGATTCTAGATGTTTCTATGTCCTTAACTTCGAATTTTTATCCAAGGACACCAAATCCTTTGTAATGTGCAACCTCCATACTAGGAAATTGAGCTAAACATCTTGAATCACTCTCAAATGATGCAGACAAGTTCGGATCGTGGATCTAACAAAACAAATTTTACGATAAATACATAACGATACAAGTTTAGATTAAAACTGATAGCAATAAAATGTAATTCGAATAACTTACATGCTCTGTGACCCAATCACAAAAATTATCCTGATGGTATTTTTCCAAACGCTCTTCGTTCCAATCAGGATGCCCCTCACGTACCTCGTTAAAATGAGTTCTGTTTTCGACAAATAATTGTGACATTAATATTATGTCATTTCATACACACACAAACACAGATATAACAATTAATCCAAAAGAACTTACTCTCTAATTTGTTCAAGACATACGCAATTAAGCAAGATAAACCGGTATATCTTGTTGATAAACATAGTGTCTACCCTCTTATACTCGGCTTTACCATATGGCCCGTCTTGAATTCTTCGTGGTCGGTTAAGCCTTGTCTCAATGTTCTCGTCCAGATAGCGGGAACAAAATGTGGTTGCTTCATCAAGAAGATAACCTTGTATGATAGAACCCTCTGGTCGATTTTTATTGCGTATATACTTCTTAAGAGTGTAAAGGTACCTAATGAGAATATGTTGAATAAATAAACACGGGCATACATGACAAAAATAAATTTATAAATTGCGCGAAACGAAAAATTACACGTACCTCTCGACGGGATACATCCATCGATATTGTACCGGTCCGGCTAATTTCGCCTCAGTTGCAAGATGAACCGTCAAGTGTATTATGATATCGAAGAATGACGGTGGGAAAATACGCTCAAACTTGCAAAGTATCAACGCAATAGAATTTTCTAGTTTATCCAGCGTCGCAACCTCCAGCGTTTTAGCACACTACTCCCTGAAAAAACAACATAGGTCGTTGATTACTAGACCAACCGAGTCGGGGAGAGAAGTCCTGAGGGCTAATGGAAGAAGGTGCTCCACGATAACATGGTGGTCATGACTTTTCAGCCCATCGATCTTGCCCTTCACAATTTTTATTTTCTTGCTGAATGATCCTGAGAAACCTGTGGGGACTTTCAAATCATGCAACACCTGCAGGAATCTTTTCTTCTCCGGTTGTAACATATGATAAGCGGCATTGGGAAGTACAAACTTGCCCGGTTTACCCGCTACCGGTTTAGGGTGCAGTTCACTTCTTATTCCCCACTCTTGTAGATCCATCCGGGCATTCATGTTGTCTTTCGATTTCCCGTCTTTACACAGAAGCAAGTTAAGTATGTGCTCTGATACTCCCTTCTCTATATGCATGACATCCAGACAATGACGCACTGAATTTGTAGACCAGTACGGAAGCTCGAAGAAAATGCTTAACTTGTTCCAATATTGTGGTTTGACCTGTCTCGTCGGATCCATCCCGAAGGTCACGTTATTGTAACCATCCCATTTAGCAGTCACGTCCTCTCCGGACAATGGGGATGGAGGCCCAAGAAGCTCCTGATGACCATCAAAGTGAACCGTGTCTAACCTGTAGGGGTGGTCTGGAGGCAGAAAACGTCGATGGCCGCAATAACAAACCTTCCTGCTAAAATTCAAAAATTTTGATGTTGTGTGTTCATGGCAATGAGGACATGCTTTGTGACCATGTACGGACCAACCTGAAAGCATTCCATATGCAGGAAAGTCATTAATTATCCACATTAAAGCCGCACGCAGTATGAAGGTTGTATTTGTGTTTGAATCATATCTCTCTACACCATCAATAAACAAAGTTTTCAGCTCCTCAATAAGAGGTCGGAGATAGACGTCGATATTGTTCCCCGGTGAGTTTGGTCCGTCGATAAGAAGAGGCATCATAAAGTATGATTGGTCCATAGCCAACCAAGGCGACAGATTATAAATTATCATTACAATGGGCCATGTACTGTGACTTCCAGCCATATAGTTGAATGGGCAGAAGCCATCGGCAGCCAGTCCGAGCCGGACATTGCGGGGATCGCTACTGAATATTGCGTGCCTCCTATCGAAATCCTTCCATGCCGGTGAATCTCTTGGATGGCACATTTTTCCATTTTCGCTTGGAGGAGCACGATGATCCCAAATCATTGCCTCGGCTGTTTTCTTGCACCTGAATAGCCTCTGTAGCCTCTGTGTTATGGGAAAATATCGTGCTATCTTCACAGGTATATCAGGCTTCTTATCAGAATCTTTCGGCTTATACCTGGCCTCTCCGCATGTTGGACACTCTTTCAAATCTGAATTCTCTTTCCGGTACAACACGCAATTTTTAGGACATGCTTGAATCTTCTCGCGCTTTAGACCCAAATCAGACATCATTTTCTGGGCTTCTACCAGCTTTCGGGCACATTATTTCCCGGAGGCATAGAATCTTTCAAGAACGAAAGAAGCATTGTGAATGACTTGTTGCTCCATCCATTTAGGCACTTAATTTGGAAAAGTTGGACGAACCATGAGAGGGTGGAATACTTCGCATTCTCATAAATTGGTTTCCTAGCATCATTCATGAAATTTTCATATTTATCCGCACGCGGTCCTTGACCGGAAGGAATGTCATCTTCGGTACGAATAGATTCACCTAGGGCAGCCTCTACCATATCCTCCATTTCTTCTGATGGAAATAAATTTCCGTATCCTGACGTATTACCGAATTCTTCTTCTTCTCCTGCCGCATTATCGTGTTCTCCTTCTTCTACCGCAGTACTGCATTCTTCTCCTTCCCCGTGATATTTCCAAATTGAATAAAGTCTAGTAAACCCATGTTTTACAATATGAATCTCTGCCAATTCTACCTTCTGCCAGTACTTATTGCCACATCTATCGCACGGACAGAGAATCTTCTCTATTATGATCTTATTATGTGCTCGTGCAAATTCAAGGAAAGCAGCAACCCCTGCGACAAACTTAGGTTGCATACGTTGTTTCCAATCCACATACATCCAGTCCTTAACTCTGACGTACTCATGGGCCATGTTAGACTGAATAACATATAAATTGTAGGTTATGCTGACTATATTGAGAAATATAAGAACGGGATAGTTACTGACAAAGGAGAAAATCCATGTATATGCTTTGTGTGTGCGTTTGTCGTTGAAAAGAATAAATTATCGCACGTTATGTTGACCGATAGACGGGGACTAAGTGGCGCTTTTAATTAGTTTCATATATGGGTATCGATAGGAATATGAAGGTTTCATATTATCATATATTGGTTTTAACCCGAACATCTCGAGTCGCTCTCTGATTATGCGTTTGTATGTATGTGTTCCGGCTGTCGGGGGTAGGCTTCTATCCCATTAAGAATGTATAGAGCGAACGCCCATCACTTGTGCTTTCAACCGTTTCGAGTAAATTTCGGCAGCACCTCCCCGCTGTTCTCCGAGTACACTGTAATAGAATAGATAATCATTTCAAAGCTGTGAAACAACGTTGAAATGAACATCTAATCTATCTTTGTACACGGAGAACCAGCGGAAAGGTATCGACGAAATATCTCGAAACGGATGAAAACACAAGTGAATGAAGGCGTTTGCTTTATACATTCTTAACTTGTCCACACGGGACAAATCTATGGGTTACCATACGATTGAATTTTCTCGTCGCGCAGACTATACGACGGTTGTTAGTATCAAGCTATACTGTCCGATATTTAACAACCTTCGTATAGTTCTAGGTTACGACGAGCATCGCACGTATGTTAACCGATAGACGGGGACTAAGTGGCGCTTTAGTTTCATATACGGGTATCGATGGGAATATGAAGGTTTCATATCATCATCGAGTATCATATATTGGTTTTAACCCGAACATCTCGAGTCGCTCTCTGATTATGCGTTTGTATGTATGTGTTCCGGCTGTCGGGGGTAGGCTTCTATCCCATTAAGAATGTATAGAGCGAACGCCCATCACTTGTGCTTTCAACCGTTTCGAGTAAATTTCGGCAGCACCTCCCCGCTGTTCTCCGAGTACACTGTAATAGAATAGATAATCATTTCAAAGCTGGGAAACAACGTTGAAATGAACATCTAATCTATCTTTGTACACGGAGAACCAGCGGAAAGGTACCGACGAAATATCTCGAAACGGATGAAAACACAAGTGAATGAAGGCGTTTGCTTTATACATTCTTAACTTGTCCACACGGGACAAATCTATGGGTTACCATACGATTGAATTTTCTCGTCGCGCAGACTATACGACGGTTGTTAGTATCGAGCTATACTGTCCGATATTTAACAACCTTCGTATAGTTCTAGGTCACGACGAGCATCGCACGTATGTTAACCGATAGACGGGGACTAAGTGGCGCTTTAGTTTCATATACGGGTATCGATGGGAATATGAAGGTTTCATATCATCATCGAGTATCATATATTGGTTTTAACCCGAACATCTCGAGTCGCTCTCTAATTATGGGTTTGTATGTATGTGTTCCGGCTGTCGGGGGTAGGATTATATCCCATTAAGAAAAAATGGAGTGTATTTCGCTGTGAGAGACTCTTCAAAGAAATGGAGGAAGAAGCACTAAAGAAAAAAGCGAGAAAAATAAGAATATAAAGTTGAAACTAAACTTGAGCTATCCGCTGAAATCATAAAGCATAGGAAAGTTGATTGAGTCTTGATCTATTGCTCTTTCTTTGCATTATCTCGTATGTCCATTTATAGATTTTAATGCCACATGAGATGTAATCAGTCAGCTCCCTATGGTTGTATTAATGTCAGCTCTTACACAATATGGGTATCTGCCTTACCATTAAGACAACTATGGAATATGTTAATTTAAAATGTAAGGCTAGCTTTCTATGTATTCTGAGGGACTGCTTGCATAGAACTTAGCTTGATCCTCTCAATTATTACACATAAATATGCTGACATGCCTCTCATAACCCTAACCCCAGCCCCACAGTAACCCTAACCCTAGCCCCAACCCTAACCCCAGCCCACCGTAACCCTACCCCAGCCCCACAGTAACCCTAACCCTAGCCCCAACCCTAACCCCAGCCCACCGTAACCCTACCCCAGCCCCACAGTAACCCTAACCCCAGCCCCACCGTAACCCTAACCCCAGCCCCACCCCAGCAGCAGCCGAACCCCAACCCTAACCCTACCCCGACCCCGACCCCGACCGCCACCGCGCCCCTGCCCAAACCCAACTCTCGCGCGCGCAACCCAGACCCAGCCATGAATAATCCAAAAATGCTTTAATTTACCTCGAGATTTATACCTGAACGGGTGCGCTGGTTACTTGGAGCGACGACGGCGTCGAATTGGCAAAGAAACCGGCGGTGGCGACGACGGTGGCGACGAAACCGGCGGTGGCGACGACGGTGGCGACGAAATCGGCGGTGGCGACGACGGTGGCGACTCTGCCCAACGACGGTGGCGACGCGACGGTGGCGATTTAGGGTTTTTCGCGCGCGTTTGAGGGAGAGAGAGAAAATGAGCGTAGGCTTTTCGATCTGGCTTTGTTTTAAATCGATATTTACTTGCCCCTACGGATATATCCGTAGGTCCTTTGTTTGCGCCACCGTAGGGGCAAACACCAAATTAAGAATTAATTTTTTTATTCTTGAACGTCAGTGCCCGTAGGGGCAACCCTTTAGCCCTACGGAGTAATCCGTAGGGCCAAGTAAAATCTGCCCCAACGGATAATTCCATCCGTAGGGGCAACCCCCTATTTTACTAGTGTCTAGTTAGCGGTCGTTAACCGTTTTAATACAAATCTTGATGTTTAAGCAAAACGAGTTGTCAAAATATTCGCTAAATAGCTTAATTAGGCCACATAAACACTTACTAGATTTTAATCTCACTTCTTTATATTAATTACAAAAATCTAGTTTGCAAACCAACATAATTAGAATTTTTTTATCTAACAATTTAGCTTAAGTTTTAAAACCTAGTTTACAAAATTATGCAATTTGGACAAATTTAAAAGTAGCAATTAGCAAGATGCAACAAGATTAAGTTTTCTATGTCTTAATATGCTAACTACACCATGACATTATAAACATTTTATAAAAACCCTAACCTTATTTAAAAACCCTAATCTTGAATTTCTAAATAGAAAATTAAACCAATTTAGATACCTAATTAAGTTGATTACAACAATTATCAACAAGATAACACTTGGAGCAAGATTATACCTCACAATTTGTAGATCTATCTTGCAAAAATCTTAGCCTCCAAAACTTGCTTCCATGCTCCAAGATCCACACTAGATTGGTTAAAGAATAATGGGTAATTGTTGGATTTGGGATTTATGAGGTTTTAATTTGACTTTTTCTTAAATTTTTTGAGCACTTTTGTGTTGGAAATGAAGTGGAGAAATTTGGGGCTGATCAAGGAGAGGTCTCGGCCAGATTGGGGGGAGAATGAGTGAGGAGAGAGACAGAGAATGGGTTTGTGGCAAAAGTCAAACAAAACCCATACCCCAAAGTCAACACTTACTCTTTTCTTCATTCATTCTTCTCTTGTTGTTTGCTTGGACTTTTCTTTTCTCAAGTGGGGAATTGGGCAGCAAGGGTTCGGCCACAGTGGAAATGGGGGTGGGTGAGTGTGGGTGTGTGTGTGGGATGAGGGAAAATGATAAGTATTATACCCCCAAACATCCATTAACACTAAATTCACTATTTAAGCCTTTTTCTTCGATAATTTCTAAACCATTTTGGCAAACGTTTTCATTTCAAAAACCACATGATAAAATTTTATTTAAAGTTTTATGATGCACAAAATTTGTTTCAACTCATTCCAATTTGTAATTTTCCCTAATTAAATGTATTAGTGACGGCTTAAAATAATAATAAAATAATTTTTTTCAGAAAATTTGAAATTTCACCAGTGGCTCAATAAACACCAAACACTAGCAATTACATAGCTAGAATATGTATATTTAATTTTTATAATAAGATATTTGCATTTTGACTTTTTACAGAAAACCCCTTTATTTTACCGATTTTCCGAAATTCCACCGAAACGATTTTCAAAACGTTACACGTGTCCTTCGGTCTTCACCTCCACTCCGATCTCCTTGCGGAATCTCCGGTCGTCACCTCCTAGTCGAAACGGGCACCACATCGCCGGGTTCTTTTACGGGCTCCCACCTCTGGACCGAGGCAACTCGGGCACGAAGTTGGCGAGCCGACGTGCCCAAGAAATGCTGTAGGCTAGTGTACGAGGCTTGTCTCAAGTGGGTAGTGAAATTGCCTTTAGGATATGGAGTAGAAAATGAACAATGGAGAGAGGTTTGGAATTTTTGGCAAGCAAAGAATGAGATGTATGTTTTTCCCACCACCACAAAATTAATCTCCCTCTCTCCTCCCACAAGTGGCCGGCCCCTCTCTAAAAATGGTGTGGATAAAATGCAATAATGCAAGAAGGATTATGTATGATAAAATGAGAAGGAAAAAAGTCATACCATTTTCCAATCAATCCTATCTCAATCCATCATAATAAATGCAAGTGAAAAGATGCAAAGAGAATCTCATGATGGTAGAACCATCATGAAGCCACACATTTACAAAGGACCCCCTCCACAAATACTAATTTGCACAATTGCAAATTAGCCCCTCCATCGGAAAAGTCCGGCCGGGAAGGAACAAAGGAAAACTGGCCGGAACGGAATGTAAACTGGCAACTTCAGAAAACGTGATCCCGTAATAAATTACAGGAAAACCCCGCTACTGCATATACATGCCCGCATTTGTATTCCTATTGAATACAAATGCAAAGAGATAAAATCTACACTGTCCAATACTAGGATCCGGCTTAAACCAAAGCCGGCTAGTAAAATCCGTCCAATCACGATCCGTGCAATACCGCACGTATCTGATCGAACCCTGCCATATCTCCATACGGCCTCTACAGCGTTTCTCCCGAAACTTGAGTAACTGAGTGTGGTGGACTCTAAAGACTCGTCAATACTATGGCTGTGGATTTAACCACTAGCACGTCAGAGGTATTAGCCATACGTGACGGGCCACCAGCTATTGACCAAAAGGGACGTCGATGAGCGAACTCATCCTGACACCCTACTGAGCCTGTCAGTGACAATATCCATACAGTCCGGTCCGTTCGTCTATGAGCATCGCATGGCGGGCCTAGGGGGTTGGTGAAAGTCAGTCCTCCAATAGCGGTACAAGTCGTGTCGGAGTGAAGCCCTGAACACCCTTAGATACTACTGGAATAACTACCAGCAAATCTCCTGCCTTGGCCAAGGACTTTTCATGTTCTGGCTCTCCTAGACACAGCGCGGCCTCACCTCCAATACCGGGAGAGACGAACCCCTGCAGATCCGCTCACTGCCTCCATGTTGCTCGGGAATGTACCCAACTAAAACCTGTTTGCACGTCTCCTTTGAGCGTGGTAGGGTAGTAATCAAAGCACAGTGGGAACTCACACGAGACAAATGACGATCTCAGGTCGATAAACTAACCTGTACACATGTCACCAGGGAACTGCTATCTGACATCAGGTATAATACCAACTAGCAGGTTCCCGGCGAGTCCTGTCCGGTGTACTCACAATCCAATGAGTACCTGTATACATCTTAGGTGAACCAACTGACACCAATGGCTTGTGAGACCGGCCACTGCCCCTCTTCGGGGTCTCGACTGTATACACTAGTCTACTCTGGAGAATCGATGCCCTGTCTCGAAACTCCCACGACTAGAGACCTTTTAAGGATGTGTTTATAGACTCCAGCTCTCACGTATATGATCGCCCTCATACTGCTGGTACTCAAGCAAGAATCCTAGGGGCTCTATCAATGTGCAATAGCGACTCGTAAGGTCACCTAAAGTAGTACACGATGATAGAGATAAACCAGATAGCATACTATTATCTCGAGTAAGACTGTTCTACTGGGACAGGTCCTCCCTCAATCATTGCAATCACGTGCCTGTGATCCAATAATTGACTCTGAGGGCACTATCTCCAACAATCTCACACTTGCACTCAAGGCTAATTATTGCGATGTCGCGTACTCACAGCCCGTGTGATACCGAACACCTAACTCCTCTACTAGTCAGTCTCACAAAGCTCGTTTGCGAAACTATTGCGTTCGAGGAATTGCCTCAGTGAGTGGATCCGCTCTGATGTTTCTTTCTATGTCTCTCTATATCTCAAGTTCGCGGAGAAAGCCATCTCCCAAAATGAGCAATACCTGTCTTAGAATGTCTGGATGTCTGATGGGACCTAGTTCATAAATGAACTCCAAATCCAAACTTCTTAGACTGTATCGTCAACTGAACTTAATCAGTATCCTGCGCCATCCTTCCCTCATTATCCTCCTGGACCACCTGTCCAAAATACTTCCCTTCGTCAGAGGGAAAACTATAACTCTGACGACCACCCTGTCGTCGATGTCACCTTGGATACCTGGAATGATAACCGTCTCCTAAAGGAGGCTGTCGTTATCATATCCCTAGAACATCCACTTATGTTCTAAAACTGCTTCCGACTGTTTCCCCAGAATTGGATCAATATCAACTTATTGCATCTACTGCAAGAACAACATCTGGTGTGGTACTTGACATCTCATGATCAACTCAATTGCCTAAGCAAGTGATCCGCCAATCATGAGTATCCCTCTTCCCTTTAGTCTGTAAGACACCTTTAGAGAGGGTGACTCCATCACCTGCAGGTATACTACCATGCCAAGAGTCGTCCATTCTAAATACTCATAGAATGCTGTCTAAGTACCCAGATTGGGAAACTACCCAAATCTAGATCTAAAACCATAGATCTAGTAACCAGAATGTCTGATATAATATCCAAGTCCTGTGTGGAGAAACTACTGTGTGACAACCAAAGTATAACCGATCGTAGTATAGGAATATCACTTCCTACTCTATGTATGTCATCTAAATACCAGGACATCACACCCTACTACCTTCTTAACAGATCCATCCCCTATTCTGATGAAGTCAAACCTATGACTGTCACGTCAGAAATAGATGATCTATCTCCGCTATATCTGCTTTAGTCTATAAATAAACATAAGCCACCTGTCCACCAATGCTTCCGCTGCTCCCACTGACCACGACAACTCTCTGGCAAAGTCATATAGACGTACACTTCTAAAGCTAGTTTAGAACGATGCTATACTCATCCAAGGTCTCACGGTCTGGAACAACAGCAATGGCAAGTCTGGGTAAACAAGAACCTCCCTGCCACCGTCCCTGAGTATACCGAAGTACCTCTCGGGTGCCTGAGGTTACCCACCATATCTGCGGAGTGGCCAATGGAATGTCAAACCAGATTGAATCTTTAAGTTCTTATCAAATCTTCAGTAATCGTTTGCGGTTCTGGAATCACTTCCAGTTCTACCATACTCCCACTACTGTTTTCTGAAAAAATCCATTTTTATTAAAACTGTGGCGAGTCAAGAACAATATCACTATCGATCTTCCAGATGGTAAAAAGTCAACCCTCGTCATAGCCCGGGTTAACCCACAAACAGCCATTACAGAAACGTGTCTTGAGTTGTCCAGAGTCTGGTTTTAAGCATAAGCCGGACAACTCCCCGTATCTTAACAATGTCAAGATATGAACTGTTCTATATCCAATAAGGAACAGAAGCACTAATTTAATTAAACCAGATTCAAATCATGCAGCTGTCACCAGTGTATATCAACTAAATGGAAGGAGGCCGATCAGCGTCACTCAACTTAGGAGTACTTCCAATTATGAGAAACCTGAAAGAGAAGCAAGTTCTCTTAATCATTACTATCAACTGAATACCATACACAAGTATCTACATCTTCGATCACCTTGAAGAATCCTGATACTTGCAATATCTGGTTCTCTACTTTATTCTTATACCTATAACTCCTCAAAACTTAGACCTTGCATTTCTACGAAACACGTGTCTAAGAACTAGAGAAGTCATAAGTAAACAGAATATAGTACGAGGACCTACCCCTCTGTCCTAATGGACACTGGACAATATACAATACTCTGTATAAGTCTCCTGAGTCTAATAACTCATTCACTGTGTGTCGTAGGTTGAAAACTATATTTATGGTTAAGAAGAATTACATCGCTGTTCAATGCTCCTTACCTAACCATCCACTGATATAGGTAAATGTCATAGACATAATTTCAAAAAGGTATATCTCACTCTATAAAAATAGACGTACAGATATATCAATTTGAAATTGGTGCATAACTACGGATATTCAAAACCAAATATTTGCCGTCCGGCAAATAACCCAGGTGACTTCCTCAAATATCACCAATTACAACGAATCCCGATATAATGAGGATGATCACTTAATTCCCAATAACTTACTCCCACTCATCATCTGTAAAACCATACAGATGTGAGATTCATACCTGGTAAATACATACCCTGGAGCAAGTGTCTAATTGGGAAATCAGTTTTCTATTAACAGTACACAGTAATACTGAAACATTGAAATGTTTCGATGGGGTATCCAGGTATTCCTAGTAATGCCACTTCCATTATCCAGATTCACTACTGTAACCGTATAATTCTTTGCCACCTCTCCAAATCCCTTTATATGTCTTTAGTCATTACCTTCTGCACACCCCCTTAGGCTAAATGGTTTTCTTCCTTCCCTACCGTTCGGCACCAGCCTATGGTTTGGAAGAAGACTATCCAATAAGCATAATGGGTGTACTGTCCTAATCCTAGGAACACTCGCAATGCGAAAGAAGGTGAAGATAAAAGACAACCGAAAAAACCTTATTCCTATTTCTCCTGAACCAGGATCCATCCCCGAACTGGAACAAGTTCCTTTCGAGTTCGTATATAACCGTACGATGGATTATCCAATAAACTTGGGATCTTCGTAGTGATACGGAGTGTCCTGGAGAAATACAAAGGTGATTTAGGATTGGCGAAGAAATACTTGGTTTGGTCGTGAATAGCAGTCGCAATTTACTTTGCTCTCTTACTAATCCATTTCTTTGTCTTTACATAATACCTTCTGTACACCATCGTTATGCTAATTGGTTTTCTTCATTCCCCACCATTCGACACCATCCTAAGGTTTGGAAGAAGACTATCCAATTTGCATAATAGGTGTACTGTCCTAATCCAAGGAACACTCGCAACCTGAGAGAAGGTAAAAGGAAAAGACAACTGAATAGTCCTATTCGTTTTCTCCAGAACCAGAAACCATCCTCGAATAAATTCCTTTGAGTTCGTATATAACCATACGATGGTTTTGTCCAATGGAAGTGGACGTTCGTAGTAATACGGGGTGTCCTGGAGAAAAGGGTAAAAGTAGGAGTAGCAATGAGGTCTGCAACTCTAACAATCCAAAAGCCAGTGTTAAGAAGGTTCCGTCAACTTGGTCACTGAGTCATAGTCTAGGGTCGGGTCAATGGTCGCTGCCAAAGAAAGAGAGAAAAGAAACACTCAGCGTGCACTCTAACCTAGATCAGAATGGTTATCACTTTATCTAATCTGGAAACCTCCCACTGTAACGTCAAATTCTTCCCCAAACCTGAAAGAAGAATTAGCCGGGATCACCCGAGGAGTAAACCAACTCATCAGTGGGAATCGGGATCCAACTATCATCGGATGATAACGTGACGGAATCCGCTCACGTTATCACACTCCAGAAGGTATGCGCATATCTGGCAAGTTTCAGTTTCTTTAGAAACTCCCGATGTGGATTTTTGCCCCATGCTCTTATGACCTTAACTTTAGCCAACATATCATAAGTCACATGTCAAGTTCTACCCGTCATTCTCCAGGTTAATTTGAACCCACCCGTACATACCCTTGACTTTGGCCAAAATAGTAGTACGACTGTCCCAAACCAACGCATCTATCTATGCTGCATATGAATACCCAACAGCTACCAAACATTGTGCCTTGACTTTGGCAAACATACACAGCTTGAATACTATTGACTATCCATATGAAACGACGGAGGGCTACGAATGGTTTCTTGCGAAAACCTTTAACGTAATAAACTTGATATCGTTGAAGGAACTGATAGCTTTATAAAAATATAGTAACGAAAACCTTTGCTAAAGAGGTCACTCCCGGTGAAGGGATCTCGGCTCTTTCCTCGTAGGATGAGGTGCAGGATATTCCAACTGAATACCACGATGCAAAGCAAAAGTAATCGGCTATAGTGAAGTTATTGCCCTGACGTAAACTTCTGTCCAAGGGGTCACTCCCGATGAAGGGATCTCGGCCCATGCCTCGTCGACTGAGGAGCAGGATATTCCAACTGAATACCACTGTGCAAAACAAAATAGAACGCCCTTGCAATAACAGCTTTTTGAAAAGTGTTCCAACAACATCAGAATAGGTTTGTTTATCTTGCATTGATCCGAATCAATGCAGTCCCATCAATTGATCACACCACAAAAGAACGAAAATAATGATGTACGTATATGCCATCCGCATCGGCACTGGGTCCCGTCATCACCCGTTAGGTTACTTAACTAACGACAGAGCGGGGACTGGACTAGCGCGGATGCAAAACATATACAACATCTACTAGTATATCTATAATATATAATTTTCGCTCAAGGCGTGATAAAATGCAACAACACAGAAATGTAACCAGCATCACAGAACAATACAGATGTCTGGGATCCCAGGGTTTCATAGAGCCGCTACTGAAACCCGACGTTCCCCTAGTCGTGCGGATAGCCTGTGCAATGAAAATCCTAGACCCCTACGGGCGCGGCAAGTCACCCGCCAAAACCTGAAGAGAGGCAGCCCCCTTCAGCAACGTGAATGGACCACCCAGCACTTCACGGAATCCTGTAACTTGGGCACCCCTCCTGGGTCAACCTATACCCCCTACGAGTGCGGCGAATAGCCTGCCAATTCTAGAGTAAAGCCCCCTCCTTCCCAACGCCATGAGATGCGGGCTCGTTGCCCTCTAGAACCCGGCTATCCATGCACCCCTCCGCGGGGCAATCCTAGTACAGAAAGTAAAATATACATACAACGGGTACATCGACCTCGACCCGGTCGTGCCCCAAAAGAATAATACAAACAGGCAGTGACGGCAGTCCACATGTCGGACGCTCGCCCCGCAATATCAAATGTACATATAAAACAAAACTGTACTAACATTGCATCCAGGCTATCCCCCACGACCAAACCGCAACATCACAGCACAAACACAGAACATCAACGTGAATGCCACGTTCGCAAATCCGTCTAACCGGGCTATAGCAGTTAGACAGGATTTACCGATCAAGTGACATTCACGGTCGCAAATATAATGTAAATACTGTGAACTAATGTGTTTAAAACATCTGATCGATCAAAATTTTACCAAGTGGGCCCCAAGCATTACTGTAGCACATAAAGAAATTCTGGGCCCAAAAAGAATATACCAAAACCCCTATTTTCAGCCCAAAAGCCCACTGCAAAAAATTGGTGAAGTGAAGACTCAATACTGCGGCGGAATCGCGGC
Organism: Agapanthus africanus; assembly: GCA_030015575.1. NCBI lineage: Eukaryota > Viridiplantae > Streptophyta > Magnoliopsida > Asparagales > Amaryllidaceae > Agapanthus > Agapanthus africanus. The sequence goes on along the minus strand of CM057343.1, from coordinate 245,220,786 downwards.
CAAATAGGGGTTATGGCCGCGGTTCCGCGGTCGTATGGAGGGATCAGACTACCAAATTTTCACAGTGTTCTTAGAATTCCATGTATATCATTCTGCAACAACCTGAAAAATTTTTGGAGCTAAAAAAATTTCGACAGAATGCACATGGAATGAAAATGCGGTTTTGGGATAAATGTTCGATCGAAGTTTTAAACACACTAGACCAATCTAGGCTAAGTTAATGGCGTGGCTCTGATACCAATGTAAGTCCGCGGCGGCGCCCCGGCCGTCAATCCGACGCCGGAATACGGAAACGAAATTTTTCTAAAAACTAGAAACCGGCACCACCGCGCACTAAAATCCCGGATCGGGCCATTAACCTAACTCCAGCAAACAAGAAAAGGAGTAAAGAAGCTATACCAAGCGATCCGTGTCCTTCGGTCTTCGCCTCCACTCCGATCTCCTCGCGGAATCTCCGGTCGTCACCTCCTCGTCGAAACGGGCACCACATCGCCGGGTTCTTTTACGGGCTCCCACCTCTCGACCGAGGCAACTCGGGCACGAAGTTAGCGAGCCGACGTACCCAAGAAATGCTGTAGGCTAGTGTACCAGGCTTGTCTCAAGTGGGTAGTGAAGTTGCCTTTAGGATGTGCAGTAGAGAATGAACAATGGAGAGAGGTTTGGAATTTTTGGCAAGCAAAGAATGAGATGTATGTTTTTCCCACCACCACAAAATTAATCTCCCTCTCTCCTCCCACAAGTGGTCGGCCCCTCTCTAAAAATGGTGTGGATAAAATGCAATAATGCAAGAAGGAATATGTATGATAAAATGAGAAGGAAAAAAGTCACACCATTTTCCAATCAATCCTATCTCAATCCATCATAATAAATGCAAGTGAAAAGATGCAAAGAGAATCTTATGATGGTAGAACCATCATGAAGCCACACATTTACAAAGGACCCCCTCCACAAATACTAATTTGCACAATTGCAAATTAGCCCCTCCATCGGAAAAGTCCGGCCGGGAAGGAACACAGGAAAACTGGCCGGAACGGAATGCAAACTGGCAACTTCAGAAAACGTGATCCCGTAATAAATTACAGGTAAACCCCGCTACTGCATATACATGCCCGCATTTGTATTCCCACTGAATACAAATGCAAAGAGACAAAATCTACAGTGTCCAATACTAGGATCCGGCTTAAACCAAAGCCGGCTAGTAAAATCCGTCCGATCACGATTCGTGCAATACCGCACGCATCTGATCGAACCCTACCATATCTCCATACGGCCTCCACAGCGTTTCGCACGAAAATTGAGTAACTGAGTGTGGTAGACACTAAAGACTCGTCAATACTATGGCTGTGGATTTAACCGCTCGCACGTCAGAGATATTAGCCATACGTGATGGGCCACCAGCTATTGACCAAAAGGGACGTCGATGAGCGAACTCATCCTGACACCCTACTGAGCCTGTCAGTGACAATATCCGTACAGTCCGGTCCGTTCGTCTATGAGCATCGCATGGCGGGCCTAGAGGGTTGGTGAAAGTCAGACCCCCAATAGCGGTACAAGTCGTGTCGGAGTGAAGCCCAGAACACCCTGAGATGCTTCTGGAATACCTACCAGCAAATCTCCTGCCTTGGCCAAGGACTTTTCATGTTCTGGCTCTCCTAGACACAGCGCGACCTCACCCCAAATACCGGAAGAGACGAACCCCTGCAGATCCGCTCACTGCCTCCATGTGGCTCGGGACTGTACCCAACTAAAACCTGTTTGCACGTCTCCTTTGAGCGTGGTAGGGTAGTAATCAAAGCACAGTAGGAACTCACACGAGACAAATGACGATCTCAGGTCGATGAACTAATCTGTACACATGTCACCAGGGAACTGCTATCTGACATCAGGTATAATACCAACTAGCAGGTTCCCGGCGAGTCCTGTCCGGTGTACTCATAACCCAATGAGCACCTGTATACATCTTAGGTGAACCAACTGACACCAATGGCTTGTGAGACCGGCCACCGCCCCTCGTCGGGGTCTCGACTGTATACACTAGTCTACTCTGGAGAATCGATGCTCTGTCTCGAAACTCCCACGACTAGGGACCTTTTAAGGATGTGCTTATAGACTCCAGCTCTCACGTTTATGATCGCCCTCATACTGCTGATAGTCAAGCAAGAATCCTAGGGGCTCTATCAACGTGTAATAGCGACTCGTAAAGTCACCTAAAGCAGTACACGATGATAGAGATAAACCAGATAGCATACTATCATCTCGAGTAAGACTGTTCTACTGGGACAGGTCCTCCCTCAATCATTGAAATCACGTGCCTGTGATCCAATAATTGACTCTGAGGGCACTATCTCCAACAAATTCATCGTAGCTTTCCTTAAGAAATTCTACCCCAATCATAAAACAGCTCGAGTCCGTAGAAAAATAAATCAATTTACCCGCTTCTAAATGAACCATTCTCGAAGTGTTTTGAATGCTTCAAGGATCTGTTAGTTCAATGTCCTCATCACGGAATTCCTAGATGGGATCTGTGCAAAATCAGATATGAGGGCATTAATCCTACAACAAAACAGAACCTTGAATCCATGTGTCAAGGCACTTTCATGAATAAGATGATGTTGAAGGCTGGAGATTCTTAGAATATTTCGCTGAAAAATCTTTACAGTGGGAGAGTGTAAACCAGCCATCGTCTAGGGGTGGCATTCACCAAATTGATGTTTCCATAGGAGTTAGAGCTGAAAAGGCAGCAATGCAAAAGAAACTCGAAGCTATGGAACATAAATTTTTAGCAGCCTCACTAAATCAGATGCCACTCCCCAAAACTGTCTATGGATGCTATTCTGATCCATCTCATCTTACCGAAGAATGTCCTTTAAATTATCCATTTCAAGGTCAAGTGTATACCAATGCTGCTTTCCAACAAAGACCTAAAAACGACCCGTATTCTTCCACTTATAATCAGGGTTGAAGGAATCACCCTAACCTTGCTTGGAACCAACAACAAACTCAAAACACGGTTCCAAATCAAAATAATTTCCAAAGGGCTCCTCCACCACAAAAGCAGCCATTTCAACTGACTCAGCACCCCTACCAATCACAAAACTTTCAAAAAGCAGTCAACACACCTGCACCGTATAATCCTTTGCACTTGACAGGTACTGATATTTCGTCTTCACTCGAACGAACTTTTGAAATGTACATGAAACAAATGTCGGCTGAATTTAGGTCTTCCCTTGATAAATTCGAGAAAAACTCTGACCTCCAAGCTGAGAGTTTAAAATCGATAGAAGCTCAAATTGCCCAATTAAAAGCCGAAATGAGTGCTAGAGAGAAAAGGAAACTTCCGTCTCAAGTCCTACCGAATCCTGGGGATTCGCAACACTACAATGTGAATGCCATCACAACGTTGAGATCAGAAAGAGTGCTGAATAATCACGTTGGGGAAGAGATTGATGATAATGAAACATCTATCAATAATACCCCGGCTGAGACCTTTTCTTCCACACACACTTCTACTTCTGATCCTTGTTCTTCTACCCCACCACCTTCTTGCGAGCCTATTCTTCGTTTTCCCCAAGGCTCGACACCTCAGCATACATCTTCTAGTCCACCAAAGACGATCCCCACTCTTATTCTGGGATCACTTCCACACACACCGCCTTCTCTAATGTTGGACCCAGCTCTTATTGCTAAAGCTCCTTATCCAAATCGGTTAAGGGAAAACAAATCGAGTCCACATTTGGAGAAGATTATAGAAATGTTCAAACAGGTTAACATCAATATCCCTCTCCTAGATGCTATTCAACAAGTCCCCGCTAATGCGGAAATTCTCAAAGACTTGTGCACTAGGAAGAGGAAGACTCAAGTGCCCAAAAAGGTTTTCATGACTAATAATGTTCGCACTGCTTTTACCCCACAGTTACCAAAGAAACGTAAGGACCTAGGATGTCCTACGATATCGATTTCTATTGGGGGTAAAAATATCAACCGTACTCTACTGGACCTTGGCGCAAGTGTTATCGTGCTTCCATATTATGTTTACGAGCAGTTAGGGATTGGAGAGTTGAAACCTGCTCATTGCACTCTCCAAATGGCAGACCGTTCAATCACCAAACCTAGGGATGAACTGGAGGATGTGTTGATAAAAGTCGGGGAATTTGTATTCCCTATGGACTTTATTGTTCTCGATACACAACTTGTAGCAAACCCACGGAACCAAATACCGGTGATTTTGGGTCGACCATTCCTTGCCACTTCCAATGCTGTCATTAACTGTCGAAACGGTTCAATGAACCTATCTTTTGGAAAAATGAGAATTGAACTGAACATCTATAAAATTGGAAGTCAGCCATCCGAACCCTCTGCTCACATACTTGATGTCTGTTCTGTTCACGACATTGCTCCAGAAAGATGCGAAGTTGATGAACTTTTCTTTGAAAATCTCGATGACACTAGCACATCAATGTTTGATCTTGCACATCTTAGTGAGGGCACATTTTCCACGCTTGAGTCTGAAACTCTTGACTCACCACCTTCCGAGTCTGTATCCTATGCAGGCTACGAGCTTCTCCTTGACTCTGAATATCATTCGATTACCCCACCTTCTATAATTTCTCCGCCAGCATTAGATCTCAAACTTTTACCTTCTCATCTTAAATATGCATATTTAGGTGAGAATGAGTCTTTACCTGTTATCATATCAGCTTCTCTAGCCTCAGAGCAAGAGAATGCACTTTTGACGGTATTGAGATCTAATAGGCAGGCGTTTGGTTGGACTATGGCTGACATCAAAGAGATTAGTCTCTTGATTGTTGAACATCATATACAATTGATGGATGAAGCCAAGCCAACCCGAGAACCACAGAGACAGTTAAACCCCGTCATGAAGGATGCGGTTAAGAAAGAAATCGTCAAATGCCTTGACAATTGTATATTTATCCAATCTCCGACAGCCAATGGGTAAGTCCAATTCATGTCGTTCCAAAGAAATCTGGCATCACGGTCATTACAAATGAGGCAAATGAGTTAATTCAAACACGCACTCAAACTGGGTGGCATGTATGTATTGTTTACAGAAAACTCAATGCCGCAACGAGGAAAGACCACTTCCCTCTACCTTTCATTGACCAAATGCTAGAACGCTTAGCTGGATGAGAGTATTACTGCTTCATGGACGGATACTCTGGCTACAACCAGGTCCCTATTGCCAAAAAGGATCAAGATAAAACCATATTTACTTGTCCTTTTGGTACTTTTGCTGATAGACGCATGCCCTTTGGGTTATGCAATGCTCCCGCTACATTTCAGCGGTGTATGATGGGGATATTCTCGGACATGGTCGAGAATTTTCTTGAGATTTTCATAGATGATTTCTCGATATTCGGAGATTCTTTTTCTGACCGCCTATCTAATCTTGACGCGGTTCTGACTCATTATAAAGAGAAGAACTTAACCTTGAATTGGGGAAAATGCCACTTCATGGTCCAAGAGAGAATTGTGCTTGGACATGTTATTTCAAGAGTAGGCATTGAGGTTGACAAAGCTAAAATAGATGTCATTCAAAACCTTCCTCATCCCAAATGCGTCAAGGATATACGATCTTCTCTTGGCCATGCAGGCTTTTACAGGAGATTCATTAAGGATTTTAGCAAAATTGCTAGAACTTTAACTCTTCTCTTGGCCAAGGACACAACCTTTCACTTTGACTCGGATTGTGAGGCAGCATTTGACTCACTCAAACATTCTCTCACTACAGCCCCCATTCTATCATCTCCAGATTGGAACCACCCTTTTGAGCTTATGTGTGATGCATCAGATTTTGCAGTTGGTGCAGTCTTAGGACAGCACATTGATAAGATGCCACATGTGATTTATTATGCAAGCAAGACTCTGAATGATGCTCAAATTAACTATACAACTATCGAGAAAGAACTTTTGGCAGTCGTATTTGCATTAGAAAAATTCAGGCCTTACTTGATTGGCTCACCTATTGTTGTGTACACTGACCACTCCGCCTTGAAATATCTTTTGGCGAAGAAGGATGCTAAAGGTAGGCTAATACGTTGGATCCTTCTATTACAAGAATTTGATCTTGTTATTAAAGATAAGAAAGGATGTGAAAACGTTCTAGCCGACCATCTTTCGCGCATCTCTTCTTCACCTGTGACCCTGCCGATCAATGATTCTTTTCCGGACGAACAACTCTTGAATGTATCCGATGAATCTTGGTTCAGGGATATTGTGAATTATCTTTCTACGGGACTTATTCCCCGCGAATGGTCAAAACAGGACAAACATCGATTTCTATCCCAAGTAAAACATTTTTACTAGGATGAACCATATCTGTTTAAGTATTGTCCTGATCAGATCATTCGCAGATGTGTCTCTAAGGATGAATTCATGAGTGTTTTATCTTGTTGTCATGATCTGGCATGTGGGGGTCATTTTGGTCCTCATAAGACGGCGGAGAAGGTTTTGCAATGCAATTTTTATTGGCCGACTTTGTTCAAAAATGCATTCGATCATTGCAAAACCTGTGCACAGTGTCAACAAACGGGTAGGATTTTCTGGAGAAATGAGATGCCACAGCAACCAAGCTTAGTGGTTGAAATTTTTGACGTTTGGGGTATTGACTTTATGGGTCCTTTTCCCAACTCCTTTGGGAATCTGTACATATTGCTTGCGGTTGATTACGTCTCGAAGTGGGTTGAAGTTGTTCCTTGTCGCACTAATGACAAAAAGGTTGTCATTAAGTTCTTAAAAGAAAACATCTTTTCGCGATTTGGACACCCACGCTCTATCATTAGCGATAACGGGACACATTTCTGCAATCGGTCTTTCGAGACTTTGATACGGAAATATGCAATCAACAACAAACTTTTCACGCCCTATCATCCCCAAACGAGCGAGTAGGCTGAGATTTCTAACAGACAAATCAAAAAATTCTGGAGAAAACTGTTTCTAAAAATAGAAAAGATTGGTCAACCAAATTGACGGATGCTCTTTGGGCATTCCGAACTGCATATAAAACCGATCTAGGTATGTCTCCTTACAGACTAGTGTTTGGTAAGGCTTGTCACCTTCCGGTCGAGATTGAGCACAAAGCAATGTGGGCCATTAGAGAACTCAACTTTGACTTAAATCAAGCCTGCAACTTTCGGAAGCTGCAATTAAACGAGCTAAGCGAACTCCGCGATGAAGCTTATGATAAACTGTAATTGTAAAGAATCGGACTAAGGTATTTCCCGATAAAAACATTTTGAAAAAAACTTTTACACCTGGTCAACAAGTCCTTCTTTATGATTCACGACTCCATCTTCATGCGGGTAAGCTAAAATCTCGGTGGAAAGGACCTTTTGTTATGCGGTATGTATACCCGCACGGGGCAGTTGAGCTTGAAAATGTTGAAAACGGTACAATTTCCAAAGTAAATGGATATAGATTAAAACCGTATTTTTCCACTGACCCCACGGAGGAGCTCCTGTTTTTACAGGAGCCACTTTATCTTGATTAAATTCCTCCGTCTCACCTCCATGTCCTGTAAAATACTGTATCATCTTTAGAATGGAGGTGAGTTAAAAAGAATAAGTTTGGGAGAGGATTTTCACGATCATATTTATTGCCCCCATTAATAAATTTTCTCCCAAGCTTACAGGTTTTTGTGATCTAGCGGATGGCAACAGTGAGGACACTGTTGAAAACAAGTTTGAGGGAGGTTTGTACTTATTTACGCATCATTTTTGCATCATACTTTGCATAAGCACAAAACTTTTTAAAACATATAAAAATTTAAAACTTTTTAAAACATATAAAAAATTTAAAAAAATTTCAAAAGATAAAAATATTTAATATTTAATTAGATAATAAAAGATTAGATAGTGAAAAATTACATCCAAAAGATTAGAAAAGTTTAAGAAAACCAAGAAAATTAGAAGTTTTCTTAAACGAACTAATAATAAGTAGTTATGAGCCGTTGTCCTAAGGGTTAGTAAGATGAAGGAAGTCACTAATCTGAGGATAAAAATAAGTCTGAAAAATAGTTCATATTCTGGAAGCCAAACATTTGAATGTTGATACCCTACTATACGCACTTACACACGTCTTGAAACTCGGGATAGTAGAGGATACCTTGAAATGCTCTTGTCTACAAGCCAAAGTATGAAGGAAATAAAAAATAATAAATGATGAAAATATAAAATGGTGAAGAAAAATGAAAATTGGTTTTGTTATCGCCAAGGCAGCAATAAAAAAATATAGCGAGGGTACTTCATCACCTAGTGCCTTAGACCAACTGGTCTAGGAGTCACTCTAATCCTTAGATGGTGCAAGACGAGGAAAATATTAATACACCTAATAAGCAAGCACATGGGTAATCGGTCGGTTAGTACATCAAGAAGTATTAATGGTCGCATGAAAAATGTGTGAGCAATCTTATCTAAATATTCATCGATTAAAATGTACTGAGGTAGATGGACAAGAGTATGATAGCTTGAATTGAATTCTCCGAGTGTAGGATGTCTTTTCCACACACGTAGGGGTATATGATCGATTTTTGGAAGAAAGGTAGGAATGAAGAATAAAGACGATATTTTATTGAGGGATGATGTGATTTCTGACATCTTTTCATGACTATTAAGTTAGGGCTCATGACAACCGAAAAGATAGTGTAGTTGAAAACTCTAATTTTCAAAATCTTTCTTTTATAATTCTTATCTTTACATGTAACTTTCACGTTCTTCCTTTTATTATGGAATTTTTTGGGTGCAATCCGCTGAAAACCCTCAGGAGACAACACTCCTCCTACTAGGGACACCTAGAGGTTTAAAGGCTTGTTGTACGTGCTCAGTGCAATCGTGTTGCCTACGAATGTGTGCTAGTTATTTTTTCTTTTTCTTATATTTTCACCTTCTCTTTTTAATAAAACAAGTTTGCTCGAGATGACCAAAATTAAGTTTGGGGGAATTTGATCAGTTGAAAATATTGCATTTTTAACACATCAATTTCCCTACTATTTGTAATCATCTAAATGTGTTTAGTATAAATATAGCACATATTAGCAATTTGTCTGTAAAATACCAAATAACATGTGTTATACATTATAACCGGCATTTTGAGGGAAATTGAGTATTTATTATTGCACGCATGACCTTTTGTGAATCAACACTTGTCTCGAGATTGTGTGCAGCAAATTCCTGGTAAATGAACTGGAAGTACTAAAAGTGCTGATAAAAATACACCAATCTGGCAGTGAACAAGAAAGTATAAAAATATTCCAGACATCAGAAAACAGCCCTAAAGCCAACACAAGAGTTACCTGGAAATTGAATGCACCAAGCCCTCTAAACCGCCGCGGATCCGCGGCCGAATGGGCCGAACCGCCGCAGATCCACGGCCGTGTCAACTCATCATTGGCAGATTGCTAGATCTCCAGAAGCTTCCTTTCTAACAGCCAAGTTTCTTGTACAAGCCTAATACCTACCAAGCTTCTTAAGCAAGCTAGCTAACTACCTTAATCTAGAAGCTTCTTCTCATAACAACCAAGCTTCTCTTGTAAGCTAAATAACTAACTCAATCTAGAAGTTTCTACTCAACTACTAAGCTTGCAAAGGAAGCTAAACCTATCTTAGCTTCTAAAGGAAGCTAGATCAAGCTTCTAGGGGAAGCTAAAGGAGAAGACTATATAAGGGGACCCAAGGCTTCATTAAAAAGGTTGTTGGTTGTTCATCATTTGAGGGTAAAATTCTAGTGAGATCCAAATCAATTCCACACAAATTGAGTGACACAATTTGATCCAAATCAAGATCATCGAGTACCGATTCAAGCAAGTATTCAACAAACCTTTTTGAAGCAACGCCGATCTTCATCCGAGCAAGTGATCCACGACGATCCGTGACTCACGAAGACGATGCGAAACTAGTTCGACGATCGAGTTCTCTCCTCAATTCTTGTAGTCTTTGAGTGTATTGTAACGAAACATCGAATAATAAAAGGTGAAAATTCTTGATCTTGCTTTTCTTTACATTTGAGTATTATGAAGAGTTATTGATTCTTGATTGTTATCTTTTTCATGATCTTTGGGTGAAAACTCCGCTCGTGGAGGAATCGAGAAAATAGATAGATGATGATTAAATTCTTAAACGATTCTTAAGTATTATGAGTTTTCTAAACTTTAGGAAATTGAATCATCGACAACCTAATTTGAGCGAGATGCTTTCTTAAATGTTTTCGCTCCAAATTGGAGATCAATGATCGATGATTGAATTTCCTAGAGGCTAGAATTTGAATGCTAATCAACGAAAAGACAAGGGATGATGATGGAGAAACCCTAGTTTCTTCCAGAGATCCCTAAACCTCGTTGATCGTCATCGATTTAGCAAAAAATCATCAATAGATAAGAATTAGTAATCATAATTCTTCATCATTACTATCTATTGGATCGATTGCTACGAGCCTCTTTACAAATCTTGATAATTCATTTGATTTGGATATCTTCTTGAACTTTATTAATTCTTGATTTTAGATCTAGTTTCCGATGATTCTTGAAACAAAATTTCATAAATCTTGAATCAATTTTCTTTTATCTTTTAATTTTCAACTCGACTAAAAAAAGATCGAGTAAATCACACTTTCCCTGTGGACGATCTGCATTCACCGACGAACCAACAAAAGACACCGTTATTGATTGCGGTTCACAAATTTCATTGGTTGTGATCTTTACAATTTTCAAAACACAACACGAAAATCGATTATCAATCAGTCGTCGTCCAACGATCCGCTATAACATCATGACATATCTCGGTCACCTATTAAATATATCACGGCATCTTGCCCGATCAGATCGACTCATTCCCGAGTATCATATAACATTCTCGTCATCCAAGCATATGAATATACCAATATAAATATGTCCCTAATACGCACAAGGATATCAATGTATGCGAATATGTGTATGTGCGTGTATGCAAAACTTTACTCAAGGGTTTCGGGACTAAGAAATCGACTAAAGTCCTTTCTTTAATTCTAGCTAACACTAACTCCTAATCTCCTAAAGCTTTTCTTGCTAAGTTTCATATCTCTCAACTGTAAGTCCACGGTAGCGCCCCGGCCGTCTAACAGACGCCAAATGCGGAACAAAAACTTTTTACAACGGGCGCTATCGCGTACTATAACCCGGATCTGCCATTAAAGCTAAACTAACAAAATACAAAGTGGGTAGAAATGTTATACCGTACGATCCGAGTCCTTCGGTCCTCAACCATCATCCCACGCTTTGTTGCGGCTGCTCCGATCTCCTGAATCTCCAGTCTTCTTGTCCAGGTGGCACCACGTCGACGGATCTTTAAACGGGCTCCCGCCTCTGAACCGAGGCAACTCAATCGTCAAGTTTGCTAAAAGAGATGACCAAGATGAAGTAGAGAATGAGTAGAACACTTTGTCTCGTTACGTCCAAGGTCACGGACGAACGGTTAATGAAGTTGCCTTTTTTGGATCGGGTAGAATGAGAAATGAGGCTATATCTTTTATGAACCAAAACTATCATCTTCTTTTTATCCAAAAATGAACCCGTGCCCATCCTAGAGGGGGCCGGCCACTATATAGGCAAGGGGGGTGAGTGTAGGAGGAGAGATGGTGAGAATAACAAGCTCAATACTTATCATAACAATGACTTACTTAAACACCTAGTGTGAACTCATTCAATGCATACATTGAACCATAACCCTTAGTCATCAAGCATTAATTGCTCCATTAATGCACTTAGCCACCTCACCATCCTAGTCACCTCTTCTAGAAACTTCTAGAACCTTCCACACTCATCCAAAGAAAAGATAAATCCGTATTTAACCGAATGTTAAATACGGCCGATAGAAAACTGAAAACTGGCAATTTACAAAAGTGATCCTGCAACGAATTTCAGGATAACCCCGTAATGGTATAAACATACCCGCATTTGTATTACGACCGAATACAAATGCATCTGAGACAAAGATATTATATCTACACAGCATAATACTCGGGTCCAGCTTGAACCAAAGCCGACCAGTATTATCTGCCCGAAAAATGACACGTGCGAAAACGCACATACATTTTTCGAACCCTGCCATAAAACCATACGGCCTCTACAACGTTTCGCCCAATCTTAGGAAAATGACTGTGGGGCACTCTAATGATTCATCAACACACTGGCACTGGGTATAACCTCTAGCACGTCAGAGGTATAAGCTGTACGTAACGGTTTGCCTATGTATTGATTGGAAGGAAAGCTGACGAGCGAACTCATCCATAAACCCTAATGAGCCTAACAGTGACAATATACATACAGTCCGGTCCGTTCGTCTATTAGTATCGCATATCTGCCTAGGGGCCTGGTAACGCCAGACCCCCATTAGCGGTATAAGTCGTGTCAGAGAGTGGCCCAGAACACCCTGAGATACTACTGGAGTACCTACCAGTAAATCTCCTGGCCGAGGTCTTTGTGTAATGGCTCTCCTAGACACAGCGCGATCTCACCCCCAATACCGGGAGAGACGAATCCCCTGCCGATCCGCTCACTTGCCTCCATATGGCTCGGGACTGTACCCAACTAAAACCTATTTGCACAACTCCTTTGAGCGTGGTAGGGTAGTAATCTAAGCACAGTGGGAACTCACACGAGACAAATGACGATCTCAGGTCGATGAACTAACCTGTACACATGTCACTAGGGAACTGCTATCTGACGATATGTATAATACCAACTAGCATATTCCCGGCGAGTCCTGTCTGGTGTACTCATAACCCAATGAACACCTGTATACATCTTAGGTGATCCTACTGACACCAATGGCTTGTAAACCGGCCACCGCCCCTCGTCGGGGTCTCGACTGTACACATTAGTCTACTCTGGAGTATTGATGCCCTGTCTCGAAACTCCCACGACTAGGGACACTTTAAGGATGTGCTTACAGACCCCAGCTCCCACGTATATGATCTCCATCATACTGTTGGTAGTCAAGCAAGAATCCTATGGGCTCTATCATCATGCAATAGCGAACTAAAGCATGTATATGATGATAAAGACAAACCGGATAGCATACTATCATATCGAGCAAGACTGTTATATCGGTATAGGTCCTGTCTCAATCATTACAATCACGTACCTGCGATCCAATAATTGACTTTGAGGGCACTATCTCCAACAATCTCCCACTTGCACTTAAGGCTAATTATTGCGATGTCGCATACTCACAGCCCGTGTGATACCGAACATCCAACTCCTCTACTAATCAGTTTCATAAAGCTAGTTTGTAAAACTCTTGTGTTCGAGAAATAGCCTCAGTGAGTGGATCCGCCCTGATGTTTCTTTCTATATCTCTCTAAATCTCAAGTTCGCGGAGAAAGCATCTCCCGAATCGAGTAATACCTGTCTTAGAATATGTCTGGATATCTGATGGGACCTAGTTCATAAATGAACTTCAAATCCAAACTTCTTAGACTGTATCAATAACTGAACCTAATCAGTATCCAGCACCATATCTCCCACAGTATCCTCTTGGACCAACTGTCCATAATACTGTCCCTTGTCAGAGGGAAAACTATAACTCTGACAATCACTCTGTCATCCATGTCACCTTTGAAGCCTGGAATGATAACCGTCTCCCGAATGAGGCTGTCGTCATCAAATCCGTAGAACATGCACTTATGTTCTAAAACTGCTTCCTTATGTTTTTCCAGGATTGGATTAATATAAAATTATTGCATCTAGTGCAAAAACAACATCTGGTGTGGTACTTGACATCTCATGATTGACTCAATTGCCTAAGCAAGTGATCTGCCAATCATGCATGTAAGTGCACGGCGGCGCCCCGGCCGTCAATCCGACGCCGGAATGCGGAAGCGGTGAATAACTAAAATTTTGCGGACTTTGCAAACCGGCACCACCGCGCACTAAACTCCGGATCGAACCATTAACTAGTCTAAGCTGTCTACAAGAATGGGAATAGAGATGTACCGACGATCCAAGTCCTCCGGTCTTCATCTCCGCTCCGATCTCCTCGCGGGATCTCCGTCCATCTCCTCCTCGTCGGAAAGGGCACCACGAAGCCGGGTACTTTTACGGGCTCCCACCTCAATACCGAGGCAACTCGGGCGCGAAGCTGGCGAATCGACGCGTCCAAGATTTGCTGTAGAATGTGGTATAGAACGTCTATGTCTCTTTTGGGGTTTCGGAGTTGCCTTTAGATGGAGGGAAGAATGAAACTTTGAAGGCAAAAGATGCTATCATTTTGCAAGGAAAAGAGATGAACAAAATGAAGCACACAATGAATCTCTCATCTTTCTCCTCTCCTCAATTAGTGGCCGGCCAAAATTACTTTTGGAGAATGGTGGAGAGGTATACAAATTGCAAGAGGGAGGTAAGTGTAGGAGAGACAAAAGAGGTGACCACAACATCAACCATACCCTTTCCTCCATACCCTTTCTATTCAATCAAATCTCAAAAAGCAAAAGTATGGTGGAAAAGATATGAAAGTTATCATATCAAACAATATGCAATAAAACCCTCCACAAAGTGTTATTTGCACAATTGCAAATAATCCCCTCCATCGGAAAAGTCCGGCCGGGAAAGAACAAAGGAAAACCGGCCGGAACGGAATGCAAACTGGCAACTCCAGAAAACTGGTCCTGTAATAAATTACAGGAAAACCCCGATACTGTGCATACACACCCGCATCTGTATTCCGTCCGGATACAAATGCAAAGAGACAAAATCTACACTGTACTAAACTAGTACCGGCTTAAACCAAAGCCGGCTAGTAATATCCGTTCGATCCTGATCCGTGCAATACCGCACGTATCTGATCGAACCCTGCCATATACCTATACGGCTACTAGTACAAACCGTCCGATCCTGATCCGTGCAATACCGCACGTATCTGATCGGACCCTGCCATATCTCCATACGGCCTCTACAGCGTTTCGCCCGAAACTTGAGTAACTGAAAGTGTGGTGGACTCTAAAGACTCGTCAATACTATGGCTGTGGATTTAACCACTAGCCCGTCAGAGGTATAAGCCAATACGTGACGGGCCACCAGCTATTGACCAAAAGGGACGTCGATGAGCGAACTCATCCTGACACCCTACTGAGCCTGTCGGTGACAATATCCGTGCAGTCCGGTCCGTTCGTCTATGAGTATCGCATGGCGGGCCTAGGGGGTTGGTAAAAGTCAGACCCCCAAAAGCGGTACAAGTCGTGTCGGAGTGTAGCCCAGAACACCCTGAGATACTACTGGAATACCTACCAGTAAATCTCCTTGCCTTGGCCAAGGACTTTGTGTAATGGCTCTCCTAGACACAGCACGACCTCACCCCAAATACCGGGAGAGACGAACCCCTGAAGATACGCTCACTGCCTCCATGTGGCTCGGGACTGTACCCAACTAAAACCTGTTTGCACGACTCCTTTGAGCCGTGGTAGGGTAGTAATCAAAGTACAGTGGGAACTCACACGAGACAAATGACGATCCCCAGGTCGATGAACTAACCTGCACACATGTCACCAGGGAACTGCCATCTGACGTCTGGTATATGACCAACTAGCATGTTCCCGGCGAGTCCTGTCCGGTGTACTCATAACCCAATGAGCACCTGTATACATCTTAGGTGATCCAACTGACACCAGTGGCTTGTGAGACCGGCCACCGCCCCTCGTCGGGGTCTCGACTGTATACACTAGTCTACTAATGGAGTATCGATGCCCGGTCTCGAAACTCCCACGACTAGGGACCTTTTAAGGATATGCTTGTAGACCCCCAGCTCCCACTTATATGATCGCCCTCATACTGCTGGTGGTCAAGCAAGAATCCTAGGGGCTCTATCAACGTGTAATAGCGACGTGTCATGTCACTTAAAACAGTACACGATGATAAAGGTAAACCAGATAGCATACTATCATCTCGAGTAAGACTGTCCTACCGGGATAGGTCCTCCCTCAATCATTACAATCACGTACCTGTGACCTAATAATTGACTCTGAGGGCACTATCTCCAACAATCTCCCACTTGCACTCAAGGCTAATTATTGCGATGTCGCATACTCACAGCCCGTGTGATACCGAACACCCAACTCTTCTACTAGTCAGTCTCACAAAGCTCGTTTGCGAAACTATTGCGTTCGAGGAATAGCCTCAGTGAGTGGATCCGCTTTGTTGTTTCTTTCCATGTCTCTCTATATCTCATGTTCGCGGAGAAACCCATCTCCCGAAATGAGCAATACCTGTCTTAGAATGTGTCTGGATGTCTGATGGGACATAGCTCATAAATGAACTCCAAATCCAAACTTCTTAGACTGTATCGTCAACTGAACTTAATCAGTATCCTGCGCGCCATGCCTCCCTCAGTATTGCCTTGGATCACCTGTCCAAAATACTGCCCCTCGTCAGAGGGAAAACTATAACTCTGACAACCTCCTTGTCGTCCATGTCACCTTGGAAGCCTGGAATGATAACCGTCTCCTGAATGAGGCTGTCGTTATCATATCGCTAGAACATCCACTTATGTTCTAAAACTGCTTCCGACTGTTTCTCCAGGATTGGATTAATGTCAACTTATTGCATCTAGTGCAAGAACAACATCTGGTGTGGTACTTGACATCTCATGATTGACTCACTTGCCTAAGCAAGTGATCTGCCAATCATGCACGTCCCTCTCCCCTTTAGTCTGTAAGACACCTTTAGAGAGGGTGACTCCATTACCTGCAGGTACACTACCATGCCAGGAGTCGTCCATCCTAAATACTCTTAGAATGCTGTCAAGTACCCTGATTGGGAAACCACCCAAATCTAGATCTAATACCATAGATCTAGTAACCAGTATGTCTGATATAAAATCCATTTCCTTTGTGGAGAAACAACTGTGTGACGACCAAAGTATAACCGATTGTAGTGTAGGAGTTTCTTTTCCTACTCTGTGTATGTCATCCAAATACCATGACATCACACCCTACTACCTTCTCAACAGATCCATCCCCTATTCTGATGAAGTCAAACCCATGACTGTCACGTCAGAAATAGATGATATATCTCCGCTATATCTGCTTTAGTCTATAAATAGACATAAGCTACTTGTCCACCAATGCTTCCGCTGCTCCCACTGACTACGACAACCCTCTGGCAGAGTCATATAGACGTACACTTCTAAAACTAGTTTAGAACGACGCTATACTCATCCTCCCGCCGGGTCTCGCAGCCTGGAACAACAGCAATGGTAATTGTGGGTAAACAAGAACTTCCCTGTCACCGTCCTTGAGGCTACCGTAGTACCTCTCGGGTGCCTGAAGTTACCCACCTTATCTGCGGAGTGGCCAATGGAATGTCAATTCAGATTGAATCTTAAGGTTCCTTATCAAATCTTCAGTAATCGTTTGTGGTTCTGGAATCACTTCCAGTTCTACCATACTCCCACTACTGTTTTCCTGAAAAAATCCATTTTTAATTTAAAACTGTGGCGAGTCAAGAACAATATTGCTATTGATCTTCCAGATGGTAGAAAATCAACCCGCGTCATAGCCTGGGTCAACCCACAAACAGCCATTACAGAAACGTGCCTTGAGTTGTCCAGTGTCTGGTTTTAATCATAAACCGGACAACTCCCCGTACCTTAACATCGTTAAGATATGAACTGTTCTATATCCAATATAGAAACAGAGGCACTGATTTAATTGAACCAGATTCAAATCATGCAGCTGTCCCCAGCGCATGTCAACTAAATGGAAGGAGGCCGATCAGCGTTACTCAATCTTAGGAATGCTTCCAATCATGAGTAACCCGAAAGAGAAGCAAGTTCTCTTAATCATTACTATCAACTGAACACCATACACAAGTATCTACATCTTCGATCACTTTGAAGAATCCCGATACTTGCTACACCTGGTTCTCTACTCTATTCAAATACCTATAACTCCTCAAAACTTAGACCCTGTGTTTCAACGAAACACATGTCTAAGAACTAGAGAAGTTAAAAGTAAACAGAATATAGTATGAGGACCAACCCCTCTGTCCTAATGGACACTGGACAACATACAATACTCTGTATAAGTCCACTGAGTCTAATAACTCTTTCACTGTGTGTCGTAGGTTGAAAACTGTACTTATGGTTAAGAAGAATTACACCGCTGTTTAATGCTCCTTACCTAACCATCCACTGATATAGGTAAATGTCATCGACATAATATCAAAAGGTATATCTCACTCTATGAAAATAGACGTACAGATATATCAATTTGAAATTGGTGCACAACAGCGGATATTCAAAACCAAATATTTGCCGACCGGCAAACAGCCCAGATGATCTCCTCAAATATCACCGATTACAACGAATCCCGATATAATGAGGATGATCACCCAATTCCCAATAACTTACTCCCACTCACCATCTGTAAAACCATACAGATGTGAGAATCAAACCTGGTAAATACATACCCTGGAGCAAGTGTCTAATCAGGAAATCAGTTTTCTTTTAACAGTACACAGTGAACCTGAAACATTGAAATGTTTCGATGGGGTATCCCGGTATTCTTAGTAATGCCCTTTCCATTATCCAGATTCACAACTGTAACCGTATAATTCTTTGCCACCTCTCCAAATCCCTTCATATGTCTTTAGTCTTTACCTTCTGCACACCCTTTTAGGCCAAATGGTTTTCTTCCTTCCCTACCGTTCGGCACCAGCCTATGGTTTGGAAGAAGACTATCCAATAAGCATAAGGGGTGTACTGTCCCAATCCTAGGAACACTCGCAATGAGAGAGGGTGAAGATAAAAGACAACCGAATAAACCTTATTCCTATTTCTCCTGAACCAGAATCCATCCCCGAACTGGAACAAGTTCCATTCGAGATCGTATATAACCATACGATGGAGTATCCAAATAAACTGTGGATCTTCGTAGTGATACGGAGTGTCCTGGAGAAATACAAAGGTGATGTGGGAGTGGTAACGAAATATTTGGTTTGGTCGTGAATATCTGTTGCAATTTACTTTGCCCTCTTACTAATCCCTTGCTTTGTCTGAACTTAATACCTTCTGCACACCATCGTTATGCTAATTGGTTTTCTTCATTCCCTACCGGTCGGCACCAGCCTAAGGTTTGGAAGAAGACAATCCAATTTGCGTAATAGGTGTACTACCCCTAAACCAAGGAGTACTCGTAACCTGAGAGAGGGTAAAAGGAAAAGACAACTGAATAATCCTATCCGTTTTCTCCAGAACCGGAAACCATCCTCGAATAAATTCTTTCGAGTTCGTATCTAACCATACGATGGTTTTGTCCAATGGAAGTGGACGTTCGTAGTAAAACGGGGTGTCCTGGAGAAAAGGGTAAAAGTAGGAGTGGCAATGAGGTTTGCAACTCTGACAATCCAAAAGCCGGTGTTTAAGAAGGTTCGGTCAACTTGGTCACTGAGTCAAAGTCTTAGGGTCGGGTCAATGGTCGCTGCCAAAGAGAGAGAGAAAAGAAACACTCAGCGTGCACTCTAACCTAGATCAGAATGGTTACCAATTTATCTAATCTGGAATCCTCCCACTGTTCCTCAAATTCTCCTCCAAACCTAAAAGAAGAATTAGTCGGGATCACCCGAGGAGTATACTAACTCATCAGTGGGAATCAGGATCCAACTCTCATCGCATGACAACGTGACGGAATCCGCTCACGGTGTCACACTCCAGAAGGTATGCGCATATCTGGCAAGTTTCAGTTCTTTTGAAACTCCCGATGTGATTTCTGCCCCATGCTCTTATGACCTTGACTTTGGCCAACATATCATAAGTCACATGTCAAGTTCTACCCGTCATTCTCCAGGTTAATTTGAATCCACCCGTACATACCCTTGACTTTGGCCAACATGGCAGTACGACTGTTCCAAACCAACGCATCTATCTATGCTGCATATGAATAACCAACAGCTACCAAACACTGTGCCTTGACTTTGGCCAACATACACAGCTTGAATACTATTGACTATCCATATGAAACGACGGAGGGCTACGAATGGTTTCTGGCGAAAACCTTTAACGTAAAGAACTTGATATCGTTGAAGGAACTGATAGCTTTTTGAAAATATAGTGACGAAAACCGTTGCTAAAGAGGTCACTCCCGGTGAAGGGATCTCGGCTCTTTCCCCGTAGAATGAGGTGCAGGATATTCCAACTGAATACCGTGATGCAAAGCAAAAGTAATCGGCTATAGTGAAGTTAATGCCCTGACGCAAACTTTTTGTCCAAGGGGTCACTCCCGGTGAAGGGATCTCGGCCCTTGCCTCGTCGACTGAGGAGCAGGATATTCCAATGAATACCACGATGCAAAACAAAAGTAAACGTCCTTGCAATAACAGCTTTTTGAAAAGTGTTCCAACAACATCAGATTAGGTTTGTTTTTAACTTGCATTGATCCGAATCAATGCAGTCCCATCAATTGATCACACCAAAAAGAACGAAAATATACTGATGTACGTATATGCCATCCGCATTCGCCACTGGGTCCCGTCATTACCCGTTAGGTTAGCTAACTAACGACAGAGCGGGGACTGGACTAGCGCGGATGCAAAACATATACAACATCTACTAACATATATACCAATATATTATATTTCGCTCAAGGCGTGAATAAAATGCAACATCACAGAAAATGAACAGCATCACAGAAACAATACAGATATCTGGGATCCCCGGGTTTCACAGAGCCACTGCTGAAACCCGACGTTCCCCTGGTCGTGTGGATAGCCTGTGCAATGAAATCCTAGACCCCTACGGGCGCGGCAAGTCACCCGCCAAAACCTGAAGCGAGGCAGCCCCCTTCAGCGCCGTGAATGGACCACCCAGCACTTCACGGAATCCGGCAACTTGGGCACCCCTCCTGGGTCAACCTGTACACCCTACGAGTGCGGCGAATAGCCCGCCAATCCTAGAGTGAAGCCCCCTCCGTCTCAATGCCATGAGATGCGGGCTTGTTGCCCTCCAGAACCCGGCTATCCGTGCACCCCTCCGCGGGGTAATCCTAGTACAGAAAGTAAAATATACATACAACGGGTACATCGACCGCAACCAGGTCGTGCCCCAAAATAATAATACAAACAGGCAGTGACGGCAGTCCACATGTCGGACGCTCGCCCCGCAATAACAAATGTACATAATACAACCACAACTGTACTAGCATTGCATCCAGGCTATCCCCCACGACCGATCCGCAACATCACAGCAAATACATAGAACATCAACGTGAAAGTCACGTTCGCAAATCCGTCTAACCGGGCTATAGCAGTTAGACCGGATTTACCGATCGAGTGACATTCACGGTCGCAGATATAATGTAAATACTGTGAAATATGTGTTTAAAATATTCCGATTGATCAAACTTTAACAAGTGGGCCCACAAAGAATACTGTAGCAGTTAAAGAAAACCTGGACCCAATTTTAATATCCCAAAACCCCTAATTTAAGCCCAGAAGCCCACTGTAAAAACCCAACCCACTGATCCCTGTAGACTGCGGCGGAAGCGCGGCCAAACATGGGTTTTGGCCGCCCTTCCGCGGTCACGTGAGAGGAACAGTACGTCGAATTTGAACAGTGTTCTTAGAATTTCTAGCACAGTACTTTTATGCAACCTGAAAAATTTTTGGAGACAGAAAAATTTCAACAGAAACTGTCGTGGGTATATTGGGGTTTTCGGACATTTCGATCGATCGGAACAGAAAAACACATTACACAAAGCTAGACTAAGTTAATGGGGAGGCTCTGATACCACTGTAAGTGCACGGCGGCGCCCCGGCCGTCAATCCGACGCCGGAATGCGGAAGCGGTGAATAACTAAAATTTTGCGGACTTTGCAAACCGGCACCACCGCGCACTAAACTCCGGATCGAACCATTAACTAGTCTAAGCTGTCTACAAGAATGGGAATAGAGATGTACCGACGATCCAAGTCCTCCGGTCTTCATCTCCGTTCCGATCTCCTCGCGGGATCTCCGTCCATCTCCTCCTCGTCGGAAAGGGCACCACGAAGCCGGGTACTTTTACGGGCTCCCACCTCAATACCGAGGCAACTCGGGCGCGAAGCTGGCGAATCGACGCGTCCAAGATTTGCTGTAGAATGTGGTGTAGAACGTCTATGTCTCTTTTGGGGTTTCGGAGTTGCCTTTAGATGGAGGGAAGAATGAAACTTTGAAGGCAAAAGATGCTATCATTTTGCAAGGAAAAGAGATGAACAAAATGAAGCACACAATGAATCTCTCATCTTTCTCCTCTCCTCAATTAGTGGCCGGCCAAAATTACTTTTGGAGAATGGTGGAGAGGTATACAAATTGCAAGAGGGAGGTAAGTGTAGGAGAGACAAAAGAGGTGACCACAACATCAACCATACCCTTTCCTCCATACCCTTTCTATTCAATCAAATCTCAAAAAGCAAAAGTATGGTGGAAAAGATATGAAAGTTATCATATCAAACAATATGCAATAAAACCCTCCACAAAGTGTTATTTGCACAATTGCAAATAATCCCCTCCATCGGAAAAGTCCGGCCGGGAAAGAACAAAGGAAAACCGGCCGGAACGGAATGCAAACTGGCAACTCCAGAAAACTGGTCCTGTAATAAATTACAGGAAAACCCCGATACTGTGCATACACACCCGCATCTGTATTCCGTCCGGATACAAATGCAAAGAGACAAAATCTACACTGTACTAAACTAGTACCGGCTTAAACCAAAGCCGGCTAGTAATATCCGTTCGATCCTGATCCGTGCAATACCGCACGTATCTGATCGAACCCTGCCATATACCTATACGGCTACTAGTACAAACCGTCCGATCCTGATCCGTGCAATACCGCACGTATCTGATCGGACCCTGCCATATCTCCATACGGCCTCTACAGCGTTTCGCCCGAAACTTGAGTAACTGAAAGTGTGGTGGACTCTAAAGACTCGTCAATACTATGGCTGTGGATTTAACCACTAGCCCGTCAGAGGTATAAGCCAATACGTGACGGGCCACCAGCTATTGACCAAAAGGGACGTCGATGAGCGAACTCATCCTGACACCCTACTGAGCCTGTCGGTGACAATATCCGTGCAGTCCGGTCCGTTCGTCTATGAGTATCGCATGGCGGGCCTAGGGGGTTGGTAAAAGTCAGACCCCCAAAAGCGGTACAAGTCGTGTCGGAGTGTAGCCCAGAACACCCTGAGATACTACTGGAATACCTACCAGTAAATCTCCTTGCCTTGGCCAAGGACTTTGTGTAATGGCTCTCCTAGACACAGCACGACCTCACCCCCAATACCGGGAGAGACGAACCCCTGAAGATACGCTCACTGCCTCCATGTGGCTCGGGACTGTACCCAACTAAAACCTGTTTGCACGACTCCTTTGAGCCGTAGTAGGGTAGTAATCAAAGTACAGTGGGAACTCACACGAGACAAATGACGATCCCCAGGTCGATGAACTAACCTGCACACATGTCACCAGGGAACTGCCATCTGACGTCTGGTATATGACCAACTAGCATGTTCCCGGCGTGTCCTGTCCGGTGTACTCATAACCCAATGAGCACCTGTATACATCTTAGGTGATCCAACTGACACCAGTGGCTTGTGAGACCGGCCACCGCCCCTCGTCGGGGTCTCGACTGTATACACTATTCTACTAATGGAGTATCGATGCCCGGTCTCGAAACTCCCACGACTAGGGACCTTTTAAGGATATGCTTGTAGACCCCCAGCTCCCACTTATATGATCGCCCTCATACTGCTGGTGGTCAAGCAAGAATCCTAGGGGCTCTATCAACGTGTAATAGCGACGTGTCATGTCACTTAAAACAGTACACGATGATAAAGGTAAACCAGATAGCATACTATCATCTCGAGTAAGACTGTCCTACCGGGATAGGTCCTCCCTCAATCATTACAATCACGTACCTGTGACCTAATAATTGACTCTGAGGGCACTATCTCCAACAATGCACATCCCTCTCTCCTTTAGTCTCTAAGACACCTTTAGAGAGGGCGACTCCATCACCTGCAGGTACAACACCATGCCAGGAGTCATCTATTCTAAAATACTATTAGAATATTGTCAAAGTACCCATATTGGGAAACTATCCAAATCTAGATCTAAAACCATAGATCTAGTAACCAGAATGTCTGATATTATATCCATATCCTGTATGGAGAAACAACTGTGTGACGACCAAAGTACAATCGATCGTAGTATAGGAATTTTACTTCCTACTCTGTGTATGTCATCCAAATACCAGGACATCACACCCTACTACCTTTTTAACAGATCCATCCCCTATTCTGATGAAGTCAAAGCCATGACTGTTACATCCAAAATTAGATGATCTATCTCCGCTATATTTGCTTTAGTCTATAAATAGACATAAGCTACTTGCCCACTATGCTTCCGCTGCTCCCACTGACCGCAATAACCCTCTGGAAGAATAATATATACGTGCACTTCTAAATCTAGTTTAGAACGACGCTATACTTATCCTCTTGCCGGGTCTCATAGTCTGGAACAACAGTAGTGTCAAGTCTAGGTAATCAAGAACCTCCCTGTCACCGTCCTTGAGGCTACCGGAGTACCTCTCGGGTGTCTGAGGTTACCCACCATATCTGCGGAGTGGCTATTGGAATGTCAAACCTGATTGAATATATAGGTCCTATTAAATTTTCCGTAATCGTTTGCGGTTCTGGAGTCTCTTCCAGTTCTACCATACTCCCACTAATGTTTTCTGGAAAAAAATCCATTTTACTAAAACTGTGGCGAGTCAAGAACAATATCACTATTGATCTTCCAAATGGTAGAAAAATCAACCCTCGACATAGCCCGGGTCAACCCACAAACTGCCATTACAGAAATGTGCCTTGAGTTATCCAGTGTCTGGTTTTAAGCATAAGCTGGACAACTCCCCTTACCTTAACATCGTTAAGATATGAACTATTCTATATACAATATAGAAATAGAGGCACTAATTTAACTGGAACCAGATTCAAACCATGCAACTGTCTCCAGTGCATGTCAATTTAATCGAGAGAGGATAATCAGCATTACTCAACTTAAGAATCCATCAATTATGAGTAACCTGAAAGAGAAACAAGTTTCTCAAAACCATTACTATTATTTGAAGACCAATCACAAGAATCTACATCTTCGATTTCTTTGAAGAATCTCGATACTTGCGATACTTGGTTCTCTACTTTATTCTTTTACTCACAACTTCTCAAAACATAGACATTGTATTTCTACGAAACATTTGTCTAAAAACTAGAGAAGTCATAAGTAAACAAAACATAGTACGAGGACCTGCCCCTTTGTCCTGACGGATACTGGACAACATACAATACTCTGTATAAGTCCGCTGAGTTGAATAACTCAAAATCTGTGCAACGTAGGTTGAAAACTGTACCCAGGCGATTTCCTCAAATATCACCAATTACAACGAATTCCGATATAATGAGGATAATTACCTAATTCCCAATAACTTACTCCTACTCATCATCTGTAAAACTATACAGATATGAGAATGAAACCTAGTAAATACATACCCTGGAGTAAGTATCTAATCGAGAAATCAGTTTTCCTTTAACAATGCACTGAAATATGAAAATGTTTCGTAGGAGTATCCTGGTATTCCTAGTAATGCCTCTTACATAATCAAATTCATGACTATAACCGTATATTTCTTTTCCATCTCTCCAAATCCCTTTAAATGTCTTTATTCATTTCCTTCTGTACACCATCGTTAGGCTAAGTGATTTTCTTCCTTCGCTACCGTTCGGCACCAGCCTATGGTTTGGAAGAAGACTATCCAGTAAGCATAATAGGTGTACCCTCTTAATCCTACGAGTACTCGCAACTTGAGAGAAGGTGATGATAAAAGACAACTGAATAATATATTATTCTATTTCTCCCGAACTGCGGAAAAAGCAAAGGTGAAATTGGAGTGGCGATGAAGTACGTGTTTTGGTCGTGAATGATAACAGTCGCAATTTACTTTGCCCTCTTTCTAATCCCTTTATTTTGTCTTTGGTTATTACCTTCTGTACACCCTACTTAGGCTAATTGGTTTTCTTCATTCCCTACCTTTCGGCACCTGCCTATGGTTTGGAATAATACTATCCAATAAGCGTAATAGGTGTACTCTACTAGACTAAGGAGGCCTCGGAACCTGAGAGAAAGTGATAATAAAAGAAAACTGAATAAACCAATTTTATTTCTCCTGAACCTGGATCCATCCTCGAAGAAGTCCCTTCGAGTTCGTATATAACCATACGATGGATCTATCTAATGGAAGTGGATATCCATAGTAATACGGGGTGTTCTGAGAAATACAAAGGGTAAAAGAAGGAGCGGCAATGACTTATGCAACTTTAGACAATCCAAAAGCCAATATTTTAAGAAAGTTCGGTCAACTTGGTCACTGAGTCAAAGTCTAGGGTCGGTCAATGGTCGCTTCCAAAGAGAGAGAAAAGAAACACTCTGCGTGCACTCTAACCTAGATCAGAAAGGTTATCAATTTATCTAATAAGGAAACCTCCCACTGTAATCTCAAATTCTCTTTCAAACCTAAAAGAAGAATTAGTCGGGATCACCCGAAGAGTAAACCAACTCATCAGTGAGAATCGGGATCCAACTATCATCGCATGATAACTTGATGGAAGCCACTCAAGTTATCACACTCTAGAAGGTATGCGCATGCCTGGCAAGTTTCATGTATGTTTGAAACTCCCGATGTTATTTTTGCCTCATGCTCTTATGACCTTGACTTTAGTCAACAAATCATAAGTCACATATCAAGTTCTACCCGTCATTGTCCAGGTTGATTTGAACCCACCCGTACATACCCTTGACTTTAGTCAACAAGGTAATACGACTGTCCCAAACCAACGCATCTATCTATGCAATAGATGAATACCCAGCGGCAACCAAACACTATGCCTTGACTTTAGTCAACAAACATAGCTTGAATACTACTGACCATCCATAACAAATGACGGAGGGCTATGGCTGGTTTTTGTCGAAAAACCTTTAACGTAATGAACTTGATCTTGTTGAAGGAACCTGATAGCTTTTTATAAAGATATAGTGGCGAAAACCTTTTGCTAAAGTGGTCACTCCCGGTGAAGGGATCTCGGCCCTTTCCTCATGGAATGAGGTGCAGGATATTCCAACTGAATACCGCGATGCAAAACAACTTGTAATCGATTATAGTGAAGTTATTACCCTGACGTAAACTTATGCCCAAGGAGTCACTCCCGGTGAAGGGATCTCGGCCCTTGCCTCGTTGAATGAGGTGCGGGATATTCTAACTGAATATCACTTTGCAAAACAAAAGGAAACATCTTTGTAATAACACCTTTTAAAATTTATTCCAACAACATCAAATATAGGTTTGTTTTATCCTTGCATTGATAAGAATCAATGCAGTCCAATCAATCAATCACACCAGAAAAGAACGAAAATAAAATGTACGTATATGCCATCCGTATTCGTCACTGGGTCCCGTCATCACCCGTTAGGTTACTTAACTAACGACAGAGCGGGGGCTGGACTAGCGCGGGTGTAAAACATATACAACATCTAATAGTATATATACCAATATACAATAATCGCTCCAGGCATGATAATATGCAACATTACAAAAAAAGTAATAAGCATCACAGAACAATATAGATAATCTGGGATCCCCGGGTTTCACAGAGCCGCTACTGAAACCCGGCGTACCCTGGTCGTGTGGATAGCCTGGGCAATGAAACCTAGACCCCTACGGGTGCGGCAAGTTACCCGCCAAAAGCTGAAGCGAGGTAGTCCCCCACAACATAGTGAATGGAACACCCGGCACTTCACGGAATTCGGTAAATTGAGCACCCCTTCTTGGGTCAACCTGTACCCCCTACGAGTGCGGCGAATAGTCTGCCAATTCTAGAGTGAGGTCCCTTTGCCTCTCAAAGCCATGAGATACGGACCCGTTGCCCTCCAGAACCCGGCTATCCGTGCACTCCTTCACGGGATAAACCTAGTACCAAAATAAAAATATGTACAACGGGTACATCAACCTCTACCCGGTCGTGCCCCAAAAAGAATATTATACAAACAGGCAGTGACGGCAGTCCACATGTTGGACGCTCACCCCGCAATATCAAATGTACAAATAAATCCAAACTGCACTACCATTGCACACTGCTATCCACCACGACATATCCGCAACATCACAGCACAACACAGAACATCAACGCGAATGTCACGTTCGCAAACCCGTCTAAAAGAACTATAGCAATTAGACGCGGTTTACCGATCAAATGATATTCCCGATCGGAGATATAATGTAAATACTGCATACTAACAAGTTTAAAATTTCGATCGACAAAATTTCCCGAAGTGGGCCCCATGTATATCTGCTGTACAGTAACAAAATCTGGGCCCAAAAGAACTATTCCAAAACCCACAATATCCACAAAGAAGCTCTCTGGAAAAAGTTGGTGCACTGTTCCCACTAAAGCGCCGAGGTTCCACGGTCAAACCCTAGGTTTGACCGCGGATCCACGGTGGTCTTATGGGATCACATGCCCAAATTTTTCCAGTATGCATAGAAAACCCTGCACGCATTTCTGTGATATGCAAAATTATTTTTAGGCCCTTTAAAAAATCGACAGAAACATGTGTGCAGAAAATTGCGATTTCGAAAATTCCGTTCGATCGATCTTTTAAACGCGTTAGCACAAGTTAGTATAGCTTAATGGTGAGGCTCTGATACCACTGTAAGTCCACGGTAGCGCCCCGGCCGTCTAACAGACGCAAAATGCGGAACAAAAACTTTTTACAACTGGCGCTATTGCGTACTATAACCCGGATCTGCCATTAAAGCTAAACTAACAAAATACAAAGTGGGTAGAAATGTTATACCGAACGATCCGAGTCCTTCGGTCTTCAACCATCATCCCACGCTTTATTGCGGCTGCTCCGATCTCCTGAATCTCTAGTCTTCTTGTCCAGGTGACACCACGTCGACGGATCATTAAACGGGCTCCCGCCTCTGAACCGAGGCAACTCGATCGTCAAGTTTGCTAAAAGAGACGACCAAGATGAAGTAGAGAATGAGTAGAACACTTTGTCTCGTTACGTCCAAGGTCACGGACGAACGGTTAATGATGTTGCCTTTTTTGGATCGGGTGGAATGAGAAATGAGGCTATATCTTTTATGAACCAAAACTATCATCTTCTTTTTATCTAAATATGAACCCGAACCCATCCTAGAGAGGGGGCCGGCCACTATATAGGCAGGGGGTGAGTGTAAGAGGAGAGATGGTAAGAATAACAAGCTCAATACTTATCATAACAATGACTTACTTAAACACCTAGTGTGAACTCATTCAATGCATACATTGAACCATAACCCTTAGTCATCAAGCATTAATTGCTCCATTAATGCACTTAGCCACCTCACCATCCTAGTCACCTCTTCTAGAAACTTCTAGAACCTTCCACACTCATCCAAAGAAAAGATAAATCCGCATTTAACCGAATGTTAAATACGGCCGATAGAAAACTGGAATCTGGCAACTTCCAAAAGTGATCCTGCAACGAATTTCAGGATAACCCCGTAATGGTATAAACATACCCAGATTTGTATTACGATAGAATACAAATGCATCTGAGACAAAGATATTATATCTACACAACATAATACTCGTATCCGGCTTAAACCAAAGCCGACCAGTATTATCTGCCCGAAAAATGACACGTGCGAAAACGCACGTGCATTTTCCGAACCCTGCCATAAAACCATACGGCCTCTACAACGTTTCGCCCGAACTTAGGAAAGTGTCTGTGGGGGACTCTAATGATTCATCAACACACTGGCACTAGGTATAACCTCTAGCACGTCAGAGGTATAAGCTGTACGTAACGGTTTGCCTATGTATTGATTGGAAGGGAAGCTGACGAGCGAACTCATCCATAAACCCTACTGAGCCTAACAGTGACAATATACATACAGTCCGGTCCGTTCGTCTATGAGTATCGCATATCTGCCTAGGGGGCTGGTAACGCCAGACCCCAATTAGCGGTGTATGTCGTGTCAGAGAGTGGCCCAGAACACCCTGAGATACTACTGGAGTACCTACCAGTAAATCTCCTGCCTCGGCCGAGGACTTTATGTAATGGCTCTCCTAGACACAGCGCGATCTCACCCCAAATACCGAGAGAGACGAATCCCCTGCCGATCCGCTCACTTGCCTCCATGTGGCTCGGGACTGTACCCAACTAAAACCTGTTTGCACAACTCCTTTGAGCGTGGTAGGGTATTAATCTAAGCACAGTGGGAACTCACACGAGACAAATGACGATCTCAGGTCGATGAACTAACCTGTACACATGTCACCAGGGAACTGCTATCTGACGATATGTATAATACCAACTAGCTTGTTCCCGGCGAGTCCTGTCCGGTGTACTCATAACCCAATGAGCACCTGTATACATCTTAGGTGATCCTACTGACACCAATGGCTTGTGAGACCGGCCACCGCCCCTCGTCGGGGTCTCGACTGTACACACTAGTCTACTCTGGAGTATCGATGCCCTGTCTCGAAACTCCCACGACTAGGGACACTTTAAGGATGTGCTTACAGACCCCAACTCCCACGTATATGATCGCCATCATACTGCTGGTAGTCAAGCAAGAATCCTATGGGCTCTATCATCATGCAATAGCGAACTAAAGCATGTATACGATGATAAAGACAAACCAGATAGCATACTATCATCTCGAGCAAGACTGTTATATCGGTATAGGTCCTGTCTCAATCATTGCAATCACGTACCTGCGATCCAATAATTGACTTTGAGGGCACTATCTCCAACATCAACAACATATGAATGTATATCTATATCACATTACATCATTTCTTTTGACTTTGCGGGGGTGCTATACGCCATCCACCCGACTTCTCCCCGTAATATAAATCTACTCACCTTTTGCTTGCCATGCCGATGTCGCCATGCGCTTGCTCGTCGTCTCTAAGTCTTCACGAGGGTACCTACATATAATAAACAATCTCAATTGCTATTAACATCAAGTCCAGAAACCAAAATGGCACACTGATTGCCTATGGGCTAAAACCTATAGCCCACGCATCCAAAAACGACTAAACAACCCTTGTTGTTGATGTAGAAACATGCAACAACCCAATACGAATCCAAATATCAAGAATTAACATTTCAAAATCCGGAAAACATAGCCAAAATCACACTAGAAATGCTCCTAGATTTTGACTCAGGTCAAATAAAGCTAAGCAAACAAGTCTAGGGTGCTGTATAAGATGTATATAAGCTGCTGGACCAACCCCGACACCCTAACCTACCAAGTGGCCGAGCACACTCCACCAAAATCCGAGCTCACCGTCCCTGGGTGCTCCAATGGGGTTCGTCTTGCTACAGGGGGTTCCTAGGGTCAAAAATGGGTCTCTGGTATTGTTTGCTTAACTCAAAACTATCCTAGGTCATCCCAGATTCACCTGCAGCTCCAATTCCTCACTAACCGACATGAAAGTTCTGTAATTCCGTATTTTGGGTTTCAGTTGGGCTTGGTCTGGATTTCTATCATTATAGGGGGTCTAAGGTCCTCAATAAGGCTCAAGTTCACCAACACAACTCAAATAAAACCCTAACCCTCTCTAGAATTTTCCAAAGTGCACAAAACTACACAAAATCGATTTTAATCTTGAATAGAGGCTTAAAAAATTGAAATACTATTCTATTTCTGAAGGGATTATCTCATTTGACACTCATGAATCCCCAAGATCATCAAAATCTAAATTTTCTTGGTCCAATGTGCTTCCCTTGAGCTTGTGCAAGTTTTTAATGAAATGGGTATGGGGTTTTGGTGAATATTTCATATAGGGTCATGAGGGTATAAGCTGGGGTTTGAAGAGGAAGAAGGAGAAGCAAAGAAATGTTAGGGGAAATAATTGAGGCAGCCCCTCCTTCCCCCTCTCAATTATTCTCACTTCTCTCTTTCACTAAAAGCTTACCTATCCTAATCATTATGTCCCCTTTGACTTTTCTTTTTCCTTTTCTTTTCTTTTCTCTTTTCTTTTAAAAAAAGCAATGCATGATAAACATAAGGAAAAATCCATGATAGAAAAATGTAACAAGTGTAAAAATTATGACATGTGCGTGTTATGTATACAAAACACGCTTAATGCGCGATTAGCGATATCTAATCGCGATTAGCACAAAATTAGTGTATAATAAATCATAAAATTTCATAATTTGCGTATATCACATAAAACACCCTCTTTTCAGTAATTTCCATAATTTTCCAAAATTTTCCGAATTTATCGGTATTTAATTATACCGCCCTATTAAAATATTCATTATATTTATTATTTAATTATAAAAATTCCCAAAAATAATATTTTATTTTTTCTGAAATGTTACAATCATGGAAGATGATGACCCGACTAGTTTCGAGCAGGCCATCACGAGTGGGGACTCTGTGAAATGGCTGGATGCATTGCGATCTGAGATGGAATTCGTGTACACTAACAAAATATGGACTTTGGAAGTTGCTCCTGAAGAGGTAAAACCCATTCGGGGAAAATGGATTTTTAAGAAGAAACTTGGTGTAGATGGAAAAGTTGAGACTTTCAAATCTAGACTTGTTGCAAAGGGTTTTCGTCAACAACCGGGTGTGGATTATGATGAAACCTTTTCTCCAGTGGCTATGCTTAAATCCATCCGGATCTTACTTTCCATTGCTGCATACCATGACTACGAAATCTGTCAAATGGATGTTAAGACCGTCTTTCTAAATGGTGATTTGGAAGAGTGCTTGTACATGACTCAGCCAGAGGGCTTCGTAGACAGTGGAAGCAGCGGAAAGGTGTGCAAGCTGCTTAAATCAATCTACGGTTTAAACCAGGCATCGCGGAGCTGGAACATCTGTTTTGATGTGGTAATCAAAGAGTTTGACTTCATCAAGAACGTAGATGAACCTTGTATATACAAGAAGGTAGCAGAGAGTAAAGTTGTCTTCCTCGTATTGTATGTCGATGACATACTCTTGATAGAAAATAATGTTCCTATGCTGCATTCTGTCAAGCGCTTCTTATCACATGGATTCTCAAAGAATGATCTAGGTGATGCCTCCTGCATTTTGGAGATTAAAATCTATATAGATATATTTCTAAACGGATACTGGGATTGTCCCAATCCAAGTACATTGACACCATACTAAAAAGATTTAGTATGGAAGAATCCAAGCGTGGGTATTTACCCATGATCTCTGGACTCACTCTCTCCAAAGAGATGTCTCCTAAGATTGATTTGGAGAGAGCTTGCATGCAAGGGATACCCTATGCTTCGGCAGTAGGCTCTATCATGTATGCGATGCTATATACCAGACCTGATGTAGCATACTCACTAAGTGTAGTGAGTAGGTATCAAGTAGATCCTGGAGAGAGTCACTGGACAGCTGTGAAGAACATTCTCAAGTACTTGAGAAGGACTAAAGAGATGTTCTTGGTGTATGGTAACGGAGAACTCCAGGTGGAGTCCTTTACAGATTCGAGCTTCCAAAGTCATAAGGACAACTCTAAGTCGCTCTCGGGATTTTTCTTTACCCTCAATGGAGGGGCGATTTGTTGGAAGAGTTCCAAACAGGAAACCGTGGCAGACTCGACGATGGAGGCTAAATACATCGCTGCCAACGATGCTGCCAAAGAGGCTGTCTGGATCAAGAAGTTAATAACTGAACTTGGAGTGGTTCCGTCCATTGAGCATCCAATACCTTTGTTTTGTGATAACAACGGAGCTGTGGCTTTGGCCAAGGAACCCAGGTCCTATCAGAGATCCAACCATATTCTGAGGCGGTATCACCTAATCGGGGAGATAGTTGATCGCCGAGAGATCAAGGTCAGGAGAGTTGACACGAAGGTCAACACTGCGGATCCACTAACGAAGGCCATACCCCATATACACTTTGAGAAACTCTTTAGGATGTTGGGTATGAGATACTACAACAGCTGTCTTTAGTGCAAGTGGGAGATTGTTAGTTATGTATATGCCCTAGAGGCCATTGTTGTACATATGATGTATATTATAGTGGATGCTTGGATATATATAGAGAGGAGTTTCTTGCTCGACATGATAGTTTGCTATCTGGTTTCACTTTGTCTTAACATGTTGACTTGTATTGGCTTATTGTCTTACTCTCACATGTTGATAAAGCCCCTAGGATATGTACTCGAGTACTAGGACTATGATGCAGATCATACTAGTGGGGCCAGGCTAGTCCAAGAGTACATCTTATAACTGTTCCTAGTCGAGGGAGTATCGAGACAGGGCATCGATACTCCAGAGTAGACTAGCGTATACGCTTCTCGACCCATAAGATGGGCGATGGATGGTCCTATATCCATTGGTGTTTGACATCAGAGAAGGTATACGAGTGCTCAGTGGAGACTGGGTACACTGAACGGACTTGCCGAGAACTCTTAGATGGTATTATACCTATCGTCAGATAGCAGTTCTCTGGTGACACTGGTACAGGTTAGTCTGTAGACCCGAGATCGTCATAGAGTCATGTGTGATTCCTACTGTGCTTTGATTTCCACCTTACCACGTTCATGAGAACGTGCAAAACAGTGGCTTTTGGGTACAGTCCCAAATCATATGGAAGCAATGAGCGATAGGAGGGGTTTCGTCTCTCCCGGTATTGTGGGTTGATGTTGTGCTGTGTTTGATTGGCTATAACCGAAAGTCCCTGGGCAGGGCTGATATGGAGATCTACTGGTAAATGTTATCAGTAGTTTCTCGACCCGTTATAAGCCTTACATCGACACGACTTATCGGCTACTGGGGTCTGACGTTTACCACCCCTACACTGGTTTTGCGACATATTAGACGAAGATACCGGACTATACTGTAGTGTTACTGAATGGTTTAACAGGAGTGTGTGCAGGCTTGCGTGTTGATCTTATGATCGCTCAATACCCAGATGGTTGTTACGTTATCGCTTGCAGCTTGTGGGTGTTTGATATGATCATCACCTACTGCCGGCGTATTGAGGAGTCTATAGAGTCCTACACAGAGGTTTCCGGGCTCAGGCAAAACGGAGTAGGAGCACATATGTGATATGTGCGGGACTGAGATTGATACAGTATGTGATACGGTATTCGATTCTCGCAATATGTGATATCGACCTGGTATATGTGATATAGCAGGATCATCGGATCAAGTGTTGATTCGATGAATTGATACATATTATATTAGTCGATTATTTGTAACATAGTCGGATTATTAAATCAAGTGTTGATTTAATAATTTAATGTATAATTATATATGTGATATATTACATTACATTAACTAATATAAGCTCACTTAAATGATTCTTTTTCTCATTTAATAATACATTGATAAATATGTGATATATGTTAATTGTATTATTTTCTTTTGTTACAAAATTGTATATATATGATATGTATAATTGTAACATGTTCGGTTACAAATGCAACTAGGGTTTATGAGATTAAACTAGGCTAGGGTTTAGATTAGGGTTAATGTTTTATTTTAGGTAATTCAAATTGATTGGATTAAGTCATGGATGAGCTTTTTTGAAACATCATGATGCTTAGACTAAGTCCACCTCTTTGGATATTTCTAAGATATTTATTAACCCAACCCTAACCCTAACTCATGGTTAAGTCTCTACAAGGGTTAAGCATGCCATGCTTAACCATTGGTTGCATTTCTAACCTCACACAATAATTCATTTTCATTCATCATGTTAGTGTATATGCCCTAGGGGCCATTATTATATCATACTAGCTTATATATTACTTAATGGAAGCTTGAGATATTCACAGTTATATTGACAGCCTTGCTAAATATGGTAGTACGCTACTTGGTTTATATCTATCTTAATATGTGTATATGTTAGCATATCGAGAATACATATTGATAGAGCCCTAAGGATCTTGCTTGACTACTAGCATTGTGATGGCAGTCATACTAGTGGGGGCTGGGTAGTCTACAAGCACATCCTTTTTCAGGTCCCTAGTCGTAAGATTATCGAGACAGGGCATCGATACTCCGGAGTAGACTAGTGTGTGCGCTTCTCATCCCAGTTGGGGAGATGGTCTGTCCCTCAGCCATCAGTATGTTGTACTGGAGATAGTATACAGGTGCTCGTTGGGTTACGGGCACACCGGACAGGACTCGCAGGGAACTGTTGGTGGGTATTATACCCGGCGTCAGTTAATAGTTCTCAGGTGACATGAGTACAGCATAGTCCGCAGACTTGACACTGCTGCTTCGTCTCGAGTGTGTTCCTACTGTTCTTAGATTGCTATCCTACCACGGCTCAAAGGAGTCATGCAAACAGGTAGCAGTTGGGTGCAATCCCGAAGCACTTGGAGGCAGTGGCGGTTAGATAGGATTCGTCTCTCCCGGTATTGGGAGTTGATATCGCGCTATGTCTGGAGAGCCATTACGCAAAGTCCCTGGCCAGGGAAAACGAGATTTACTGGTAGGATTTCCAGTAGCTTCTCAAGGTGTAATGGGTTTCACTCCGACATGACTTATACCGCCTTTTAGGGGACTGACGCTTGCCGCCCCCTAGGCCCGATATGCGATAGTCTTAGACGAACACACCGGACTGTACGAAGATTGTCACATCAGGCTCAGTAGGAGTTTGGATGGGTTTCCTCATAGGCCTTCTTATCGACATCAACCTGGGGACCGTTACGTACAGCTAGTGCCGCTTGCGGTCTTTGGTTAAACCCAATGCCAGCATAGTGTCGAGTCTTTAGAGTCACACACAGAGAGTTTCCCTGCTTCGGGCGAAACGATATAGAGGTCGTATGGTTTTACGACAGGGTTCGGAGACATACGTATTTTTACGCACGTACGATGTTCGGATAGTTTATACTAGCAGACTTTGGTTTAAGCCTGATTCTAGTATTGGATTATTGGATTTATACAGTCTCAGTATTTCCGTGTTTTCACGGATGGGAGGGGCATTCTCGTAATTAGTCGAGAAGCTTCTAGAAGATTGATGAGTTGGAGGTTTAGGTGGAATTTGCATTAAATGGATTAATGACTCATGGTGTGATTCATCCAAATGAGTTAATGAAGCATTTATTGCTTAATGACTCATGAGGTGATTCACACATAGTGAGTTAATGAAGCATGGTTGATATTATCATATGTTATTCATTTAATAATTATCATGCTTCATATATATTCACAAATGAGATATTATTCATATCATTCTCACTTTCACCTTCTCTCTCCTCAAGCTCTCTCTCTTCAAAGAACTAACCCTAACCTCTCATATGTTGATATCCAAGGGTTAGCAAGACTAATATATCCCTGATCGTCTTCTATATCCTCTAGGTTACCTTGATTAGCACTCATAGAAACCTAGCTTGGAACTCTTCCAACAGACCGCCCCTCCATTTAGGGTAAAGACATAACCCGACATGGACTTGGAGTCATCTTTGTCACTCTGGAAGCCTGAGTCGGCAAAGGCCTCCATCTGGAGGTCTTTTTCACCATACACCAAGAACATCTCCTTAGTCCTCCTCAGGTACTTGAGAATGTTCTTCACTACTATCCAGTGCTTCTCCCCTGGGTTTGCTTGATACCGGCTTACTACGCTCAATGCGTATGCCACATCTGGTCTGGTACATAACATCGCATACATTATAGAGCCTACCGCAGAAGCGTAGGGTATAATCGACATGCGATCCCTTTTCCAAATCAGTCTTGGGAGACATCTCTTTAGAGAGGGTGATTCCGTGACAAGCCGGTAGGTTACCGCGCTTAGAATCATCCATACTGAATCTCTTCACTATGGTGTCTATGTACCTGGACTGCGAAAGTCCTAACATCCTCTTTGATCTATCATGATAGATCCGGATTCCCAGAATGTAGGTGGCATCACCCAGGTCTTTCATGGAGAATTTATGTGACAAGAATCTTTTGACTGACTATAACATAGGAATATCATTTCCTATTAGGAGAATGTCATCCACGTACAAGATGAGGAATACTACAGCTCTCCCTACAATCTTACTGTATATGCATGGTTCATCTGGATTTTTGATAAAGTCAAATTCTTTGACAGCATCATCAAAACAGATGTTCCAACTCCGTGATGCTTGCTTTGGTCCATAAATGGACTTAAGCAGCTTGCATACTTTACCGCTGCTCCCACACTGAATGAATCCCTCTGGCTGATCCATATAGACGCTTTCTTCCAAATTACCATTTAGGAAGGCCGTCTTTACGTCCATCTGCCAGATTTCATAATCGTGGAAGGCAGCAATAGCAAGAAGGACCCGAAAGGATTTAAGCATAGCCACTGGAGAAAAGGTTTCGTCATAGTCCAAACCAGGTCTTTGACGGAAACCCTTTGCAACAAGTCTAGCCTTATAGGTTTCAACCTGTCTATCTACACCAATCTTCTTTTTGAAGATCCATTTGCATCCTACGGGTTTTACCCAATCTGGAGCAATGTCCAAAGTCCATAATTTGTTAGTGTACATGGACTCCATTTCGGTCTGCATTGCATCCAGCCATTTTACTGAGTCACCGCTCTGAATGGCTTGCTGGAAGCTAGTAAGCTCATCATAGTCAATAGTGCAATCCTCTCTATCCCCGTCTATGAGAAAACCATAGTATCTCTCGAGCGGATGAGATTGCCTACTACTTCTGCGGAGTGGCGTCGGGATGTCCTGTTCTTCTTGAACTTCTGGTTCTACCAAACTTTCAGTAGTAGTTTGTGCTTCTGGAATTTCTTCCAGTTCTATTTCGCTCCCACTAGTTTCCTTTTCTAAAAACTGATATTCTAGAAAATGGGTATTACGAGAAACAAAAACCTTTTGTTCCTCTGCGTAATAGAATAGATATCCCCTGGAGTTCTTTGGATATCCCACAAACTTACATAGTACTGATCGTGCCTCGAGTTTTGTCCGCATGCTGCTTTTTAACATAAGCCGGACATCCCCAAATCTTTAGATACTGAAGATAGGGTTTCTTCCCACTCCACATCTGATATGGTGTGGTAGGCATTGTCTTGGTGGGAACCTGGTTCAAAAGATATGCAGCTGATTCTAGTGCATATCCCCAGAATGATCGCGGTAACTCAGCGTTACTCATCATGGAACGAACCATATCCAATAAGGTTCGATTCCTTCTTTCCGATACACCATTATGTTGTGGTGTGTATGGAGGAGTAAGCTGAGAGAGAATTCCATTCTCTTTTAAGTAACCCAGGAACTTGGCACTTAAGTATTCACCACCTCGATCAGATCTTAGTGTCTTTATACTTTTGCCTGTTTGTTTTTCCACTTCATTCTTATATTCTTGGAATTTCTCAAAAGCCTCGGATTTATGCTTCATTAAGAAGACATATCCATACCTAGAGAAATCATCCGTAAAAGTAATGAAGTAGGAATAACTACCTCGCGCATGTGTAGACATTGGACCGCACACGTCACTGTGTACGAGTCCTAAGAGCTCGTTTGCTCTTACTCCGTGTCCAGTGAACGGAGTCTTTGTCATCTTTCCTTTGAGACAAGATTCACAGGTAGCATAAGATTGATATTCGAACGGATTCAAATATCCTCCTCTATGTAACTTAATCAACCTTCTCTCATTGATGTGACCTAGTCTACAATGCCATAAGAAAGCCTGATTTATCTCTGGAGACTTTCTTTTATGAGTGTTCTGGATATTGAAAACCTGAGCTTGACTTAATACGTATATACCGTTATCTAATGTACCTGACCCAATCAGAACTTGATTTAGGTGGATGTTAACTACATCGCTTTCGAATGTAAAATCATATCCCTCTCTCGAAAGTGAGGACATTGATATGATATTACAAGTCATACTAGGTGTATATAAACAGTTACGTAAAATCAATATATGCCCACTTGTCAAACCTAGGCGATATTCTCCCACGGATTCAACGTTCACTGTCATTCCGTTTGCAACTCTGAGAGACCAATCACCTACCTTTATAACTCTACTGTTTCTCAAAGCATGTAATGAATTACACATATGAGATCCTGCTTCGGTATCTAGTACCCAGGAAGTAGAGTTTATTGACATACAGTCTTCAATTACAAACACACTTGAGGCTGAATCCTGGCTACTGGCTTCAAAAGCCCTACAATCTTTCTGCCTATGCCCAATCCTATAACAATAGGAACGTCCCTCTTTTACTATATCCAGTCCCAAAACTTTTGCCCTTCTCTTTCCTTCTACTTCCCTGATTTCCTTCAGGGTAGAAGGTAGAGACTGTAGAATTAAGTCAGTATCTGACCCGTTTCCCAACGTGGTCTGCAGGTCCTGGAGCTCATCAATATAGCTAGTCATTGTAAGGACGTTGTCCCCTACAGATGACCCGTCAGCCAACCTCGCTTGAATTAATTCGTTCGAGGTTTCATATCTAGTGATATGAGATTGCTTTCCATATAAATCTTTGTTATGGAGAAAGACGGAAACTAAGTCCATCTTCTCGTGCTGCTTCTGGTATACACCATCAACTGA
This sequence comes from Agapanthus africanus, assembly GCA_030015575.1. Taxonomy (NCBI): domain Eukaryota; kingdom Viridiplantae; phylum Streptophyta; class Magnoliopsida; order Asparagales; family Amaryllidaceae; genus Agapanthus; species Agapanthus africanus. The sequence goes on along the minus strand of CM057343.1, from coordinate 245,180,207 downwards.
AGCTAACACGAGGCACTTAGCTTTCTCTTTATCTTTTTCCCTTGTCTGACGGATATCCATATCCGCAACAGTGGAAACTGGACCTGGGACGGCGGGATCTTGAGTAGTAATAGGGTGGTCCAGCTTGTCATAGGCAATGGACATCTGGACAGACCTTTGCCAGTCATATAAGTCAGATTTAGTCAAATTATTACCTAGATGTAACCTATGTGTGGTCACAAGGTCGCTGCAATTAAGAGAGAGAGAAGAAAATATTTTAGCATGATGCTGTTGCAAGTTTAGATTGGTTTTTAATTTATCTAAACAGGATAGCTCCCACTGTTTCTCGAATCCTTCCTCAAACCATAAAAGAAGAATTAGCCAGGACAATTCTCACCGTACAATACTTGCTTAACCGTTCAGCCAGGCCAGTGTCGATACTTCGAGGGAGGTTTTCCAACGCTTTCGCGAAGTTCCTTAATTAAATAACCTCTTTTCTCTGGGGGCGTAACCCCGCTGACACCTTTCTAGGCACCTACTTGGTTTATAGCATTGATCGTTAAGTGACGAATCTCCTGATAAGTAGTATATACTCACATTAGGATCGGGATCCAAAATATCATCGTATGATAATGTTGAAGGAATCCTACCAACATTCATCAAACTCCAAAATGGTATGCAACACTAGCAAATTTCAGTTTCTTTAGAAACTCCCGATATGGATTTTTGCCCCATGCTCTTATGACTTTGACTAAGGGCCAAATATGTTATAAATCACATGTCAAGTTCTACCCGTCATTATCCAGGTTAATTTGAACCCACCCGTATATACTCTTGACTAAGGGCCAAGAAAAGTAATACGACTGTCCCAAACCAACGCATCTATCTAAGCAACAAATGAATACCCCAGCAGCTACCAAACACTATGTTTTGACTAAGGGCCAAATATACATAGCTTGAATACTACTGAATACCCAAATGAAATGACGGAGGGCTACGAATGGTTTTGGCAAAACCGTGAACGTAGTGAACTTGATATAATCGAAGGAACCTGATACTTTTTAAAAGGAGTGGTTAAAGCTCCGCAACTAAAAATTCTGCTCTTTTAAAATAACCGAGTGGTTTCTTTTAAATTTTTTCCAACGATTTGACTTTGGTTTATTTTCTTTGCATTATAATAATGCATCCTATCATTTATCCTATCATTGCAGAAAACAACGAAAATCCCACGTCCTCTTATGCCATCCGCATTCGCCACTGGGTCCCGTCATCACCCGTTAGGTTACTTAACTAACGACAGAGCGGGGGCTGGGCTAGCGCGGGTGTAAAACATAAGTGGCGTCTAATAGCTATCATATATAGATATTGTACATTCGTCAGACGCAATAATAAGCATTCCAGATCACAGATGAACTTTATTGGATTTACTAGCAATCCGCATTTGCTTTGAGCCTGCAATAAAAGACGGATTACACAGTTGTGATGAATAGCCATTACCCCACCCCAACCCCTACGGGTACGGCAAACTACCCGCCAAGTACCCGAAGTGAAGCGGTCTCCCTCAACAACGTGAGTAGGCCACTAAACACTTTGACGTACCCGGTAGTTTGTGTACCCCATCTTGGGTCTATCCTAGGAGCAAAAAACAGTAAAAAGAAATAATACAACGGTGGCTACAACCGCAACCTCGATGTGCCCCGCAAAAGAATATTACATCAAATTACATTTACTTTGAATGAATATTAAACACATCTCAAACCCCGGCTAATCATCATAACAGTCCAATACAGTTCATATACACAAAAAGTAAACATTTCAGAAATGTGCAACCCTCTGCTAACCGACATACTAGCAGTTAGGGGAGGTTTACGAACACATAAAACATTATAGATAAAAACCCAATTAGCAAATATCTTAGAACATCGATCGATTACCATATTCCGTATCTACCCCAAAAGCAAACCTGTACTGAAGAAACCTGGGTACAAAACAGAACATACTGGAAAACAGAAAACCATAAAAGATGAATTACAGAGGAAATCCGAGTCAACTCGGAGTTGACTCGGCGGCGGATCCGCGGCCAAAAGCACCATTGTGCCGCGGTTCCGCGGCCGAGTTGCCGAGTTAGGGTCTCGTATTTTCTCAGAATTCTTATATTTCCCTGCTGTGAATTTTAAGACATATCAAATATTTTTTTAGACATGTTTAAAATTAACAGAAACTTAGGGTTTTCGGATTTCTGTTTTCGTGTTATCCGTCGATCGAACTTCTAATCAGTTGCTAACAAGCTAATAATGGTTTAGTAGGCTCTGATACCACTGTAAGTCCATGTCACGCACCCCACAAACTTGCGGGGAGGCGGAATATATGAAAAACGATTATCAAAGCTTCGTAACACGGACTTGAGCGCATGAATCGTTATCTAAACCATTGCTAACATAATACTAAAGGTTTAACTACTCGGATTCGAAGTTATACCTCACGTTACATGTCCTTCGGGTCTTCATCGCTGTCTTCCACTCCTCGTAGGCTCCTTGGAACATCGGCACCTCAACGGCTTCCTCGAATCAAAGACGATCCACCCGAAAGCTCCTACGCCAAGCTTAATCTCAAACTTGAGATAACTAGGTTGCTTAAAGTGCTACTCTAAGCTACCTAGGGGATATAGAGTGAGGTTATGGATGTATTAGTCTAGCTAACCCTTGATCTTAACACATGAGAGGCTATGGTTAGGGTTTGAAGAGAGAGTGAGCTTGAGGAGAGAGAAGGTGAAGATTAGAATGAAATGCGATAATGATCTTATCATAATATATATGAAGCATTATTATTTATCTAAAAATCAAATAAAAGAATTATCAACCTTGCTTCATAAATATCTATGAGTGATTCATCTCCATGAGTCATTAAGCATTTATGATGCATTTAATGACTTGGATGAATCACACAAATGAGTCACTAATCTCATTTAATGCAATGCCACCTTAACCCCTTAGTCACCACTCTTCTAGAAGCTTCCCGACAAATTACGAGAATGCCCCTCCAATCCGTGAAAGCACGGAGAAACTTTAGACTGTATAAATCCAATAACCCGATACTAGAATCTGGCTTAAACCAAAGCCGGCTAGTAAACAATGTCCGAAAAGTCATACGTGTGTAAACACACGTACGCGTCCGAACCCTTGTCGTAATACCATACGACCTCTATATCGTTTTGCCTGGAGCAGGGAAACTCTCTGTGTGGGACTCTAAAGACTCGACACTACGCTGGCAATGGGTTTAACCACAGACCGCAAGCGGCACTATCTGTACGTAACGGTCCCCAAGTAGATGTCGATAAGAAGGCCGATGAGGAAAATCATCCGAACTCCTACTGAGCCTGATGTGACAATCTCCGTACAGTCCGGTCTGTTCATTTAAGACTATCGCATATCAAGCCTAGGGGGCGGCAAGCGTCAGTCCCCTAATAGCTGTATAAGTCGTGTCGGAGTGAAGCACATTACACTCTGAGAAGCTACTGGAACCTACCAGTATATCTCGCTTGCCCTGGCCAGGGACTTTGCGTAATGGCTCTCTGATACAGCGCGATATCATCTCCCAATACCGGGAGAGACGAATCCTATCTAACCACTACTGCCTCTAAGTGCTCGGGACTGCACCCAACTGCTACCTGTTTGCACGACTCCTTTGAGCCGTGGTTGGGTAGCAATCTAAGAACAGTGGGACACACTCGAGGCGAAGTAGCAGTGTCAAGTCTGCGGACTATGTTGTACTCATGTCATCTGGGAACTGTTAACTGACGACGGGTATAATACCAACCAATCAGTTCCCCTGCGAGTCCTGTCCGGTGTACCCATAACCTAACGAGCACCTGTATACTATCTCCAGTACGACGTACTGATGGCTGTGGGACAGACCATCTCCCCAACTGGGATGAGAAGCGTACACACTTAGTCTACTCCGGAATATCGATGCCTTATCTCGATAATCCAACGACCAGGGACCTGTATAGGATGTTGCCTACAGACTACCCAGCCCCCACTAGTATGACTGCCATCACAACGCTGGTAATCAAGCAAAGATCCTATGGGCTCTACTAATATGTATAAGTGATACGTTACAAGAAACATATGCATATATTAAAGTAGAGACAAACCAAGTGGCATACTACTATTATTAGCAAGACTGTATATACAACTGTGAATATCCCAAGCTTCCATTAAGTAATATACAATCTAGTATGATACAATAATGGCCCCTAGGGCATATACACTAACATCATTTGTGTTTGCTTGATCGAAATTCGAAGATGTTTGGCTAACTTGATTATATCTGTGATGTGTTTAATGTGTTCGTAAACCTCCCCTAACTGCTAGTATGTCGGTTAGCAGGGGGTTACACATTTCTGTAATGGTTTTTACTGGTTTGTGCTTATGGACTTGTTGGATTGTCGTGAATGGATAGCCGGGGGTATGAGACGAGTGTTTCTTTCATTCAAATGTAATTTGTAAATTGTTGTAATATTCTTTTGCGGGGCACATCCGGGTTGAGGTTGTAACCATCGTTGTATTATTTCATTTACTGTTTTCTGCTCCTAGGATAGACCCAAGGTGGGGTACACAAACTACCGGGTATTTTGAAGTGTTTAGTGGCCTACTCACGTTGTTGAGGGAGACCGCTTCACTTCGGGTACTAGGCGGGTAGTTTGTCGTACCCGTAGGGGTCTAGGGTGGGGTTTTGGCTATTCATCGCGACTGTGTAATCCGTCTTTCTTTGCAGGCTCAAAAGGAATGCGGATTCGTAGAAAATCCAATATGTTCATCTGTGATCTAGAATGCCTATTATTGCGTCTGACGAATGTACAATATCTATATATGATATCTATTAGGCGTCGCTTATGTTTTGCACCCGCGCTAGCCCAGCCCCCGCTCTGTCGTTAGTTAAGTAACCTAACGGGTGAATGACGGGACCCAGTGGCGAATGCGGATGGCATAAGAGAACGTTGTATTTTCGTTGTTTTCTGCAATTATAGGTTAATTGATGGGACGCATTATATTAATGCAAAGAAAATAAACCAAAATTGAATCGTTGGAACAGTTTAAAAGAAACCACTCGGTTATTTTAAAACAGAAGATATTTTTTAAATTGCGGAGCTTAAGCCACTCCTTTTAAAACCTATCAGGTTCCTTCGATGATATCAAGTTCACTACGTTCACGGTTTTGCCAAAACCATTCGTAGCCCTCCGTCATTTCATTTGGGTATTTAGTAGTATTCAAGCTATGTATTTTGACCAACGCCAAGGAATAGTGTTTGGTAGCTGCTTGGTATTCATTTGTTGCATAGATAGATGAGTTAGTTTGGGGCAGTCGTATTATCATTTGGCCAACGTCAGGGGTATGTACGGATGGGTTCAAATTAACAAGATAATGATTGGTAGAACTTAACATGTGACTTATGCCATTTTGACCAACGCTAAGGTCATAAGAGCATGGGGCAGAAATTTATATTGGGAATTTCTAAAGAAACTGAAATTTGCTAAGAGTTGCATACCATTTGTAGTGTGATAAATCTGGTAGGATTCCTTCAGCTTTATCACACGATGATATTTGGATCTCGATCCTACTGTGAGTATCCGCTACTTATCAGAAAATTCGTCACTTAACGATCAATGCTACAAACCAAGTAGGTGTCGAGAAAGGTGTCAGCGGGGCTACGCCCCCAGAGAAAAAAGGTTATTTAATTAAGGAACTTCGCGAAAGCGTTGTAAAACCTCCCTCGAAGTACCGACACCGGCCTGGCTGAACGGTTAAGCAAGTATTGTACGGTGAGAATAGTCCTGACTAGTTCTTCCTTTTTGGTTTGAGGAGGGATTTGAGAAACAGTAGGAGCCATCCTGTTTAGATAAACTAAAAACCACTCTAAACTTGCAAGAGTATCATGCTAAAGTGTTCCCTCTCTCTCTCTCTCATTGTAGCGACCCAGAACATGACAGGCCTTAAGTTACTATTAGATAAAAATATTTTGACAGGGCCAAACTATAAAGATTGGTTCCTGAATGTTAAGATGGCTATTACTTATGACAAATTGGGGTATGTCCTTACTACTAAGGCACCTGCTGTCCCTGGTCCAGAATCCAGTGTCGCGGATAAGGAAATCCGCAAGACCTGGGAGATTGATTTCAAGAAGGCTAAATACATCGTGCTTGCCTCTATGAATAATGAACATCAGAGGAGGCACGAGAATATGGATCTTGAATCCATATTTCTCCACACCAAGAAACTGTATGGAGAGCAATCTTGTATTGATAGATACGAGACTTCAAAGAACTTGTTTCAGTCGAGGCTGGCCGTCAGATCATCTGTAGGAGAACATGTCCTAAAGATGATTGGCTATATAGAAGAGTTCGCGGACCTCGGGACGACTTTAGAGAACGAGCTCTATACAGAGTTGGTTCTTCAGTCCCTTCCTTCCACCTATGCCCAGTTTATTCGGAATTTCAACATTCAAGGAAAAGAAGTTGAACTTCCAGAACTCCTTAACATGTTGAGGAGTGCAGAAGGCACCTTGCAAAAAGCAAGGGAAACACCCACTGTGTTTGTTCGCAGTGCTTCCTCTTCCAGGTCCAAGGCAAGGGCCAAAGGAAGGAAGAAGAAGGCCGCTACCAAACCGAGAGGTGGTGTTGGTAAGGTGGGAGTTAAGGGAAAGACAAAGGTTGCGGTGCCAGTAGTGGCAAAGGACAAGTGCTTCCACTGTCGTAGGAAAGGCCATTGGAAGAAAGATTGCAAAGCTTGGATTGCCAAGAACCAGGACCCAAAGCAAGTTGTGGTATCGACTTCAGGTGTGTTTGTAATTGAAAATTGTCTGTCAATCAACTCTACTTCCTGGGTATTGGATACCGGATTAGGATCTCATATATGCAATTCAGTGCAGGCACTGAAAAACTGTAGAGTGCTGAAGGTTGGTGATATGACCCTCCAGGTTGCTAACGGAGCTAGCATGGGTGCTGTGTCCGTAGGGGATTATCATCTAGGATTGACGAGTGGACATATTTTGGTTTTGTGCAACTGTTTTTGTGTACCTAGTTTAACGTGTAATATCATATCAGTATCGTTGTTATCAAATGAAGGCTACGATTTCACGTTTGTAAGCGATGTTGTTAACATCCACCTTAATCATGGTTTGATTGGGTCCGGTACACTAGATAACGGTATATACGTGCTAAACTAATTACAGATTTTCAATGTCCAGAACACACTAAAAAGAAAGTCTCCAGATATAAATCAGGCTTTCTTATGGCATTGTAGACTGGTTCACATCAATGAGACAAGGTTAACTAAGTTACATAGAGAAGGATATTTGGATCCGTTCGAATATCAATCTTATGCAACTTGTCAATCATGTCTCAAAGGAAAGATGACAAAGACTCCATCATTGGAAATGGTGTAAGAGCGAGCGAGCTTTTAGGACTCATACATAGCGATGTATGTGGTCCAATGTCTACACATGCAAGAGGTGGTTTTTCATATTTCATTACTTTTACGGACGATTACTCTAGCTATTGATTCATTTTCTTAATGAAACATAAATCCGAGGCCTTTAAGAAATTCCAAGAATATAAGAATGAAGTAAAAACCAAACCGGCAAAAGTATCAAGACACTGAGATCTGATCGAGGGGGTGAATACTTAAGTTCCGAGTTCCTGGGTTACCTAAAAGAGAAAGGAATTCTCTCTCAGCTTACTCCTCCATACACTCCACAGCATAACGGTGTATCGGAGAGACGGAAATGAACCCTATTGGATATGGTACGTTCCATGATGAGTAATGCTGAGTTACCGCGATCTTTCTGGGGTTATGCGCTAGAATCAGCTGCATATCTTTTGAACAGGGCTCCTACCAAGACTGTGTCTACCACGCCATATCAGATGTGGAGTAGGAAGAAACCTTATCTTCAGTATCTGAAGATATGGGGATATCCAGCTTTTGTTAAAAAGCAGCATGCGGACAAACTCGAGGCACGATCAGTACAGTGTAAGTTTGTGGGATATCCAAAGAACTCCAAGGGGTATTTCTTCTATTACGCAGAGGAACAAAAGGTTTTTGTTTCTCATAATGCCCATTTTCTAGAACCGCAGTTTTTAGAAAAGGAAACAAGTGGGAGCGCAATATAACTGGAAGAAATTCCAAAACCACAAACTACTACTTAAAGTTTGGTAGAACTAGTCGTTCTAGAAGAACAGGACATTTCCGCACCCCACCGCAGGAGTAGTAGGCCGTCTCATCCGCCTGAGAGATACTACGGTTTTCTCATAGATGGGGATAGAGAGGATTGCGTCATTGATAATGATGAACCTACTAGCTTCCAGTAGGTCATCCAAAGCGGCGAATCGGTAAGATGGATGGATGCAATGCGGACCGAGATGGAGTCTATGTACACCAATAAAGTATGGACTTTGGACTTTGCTCCAGATGGGATAAAACCCATAGGATGCAAATGGATCTTCAAGAAAAAGATTGGTGTAGATGGACAGGTGGAAACCTATAAGGCTAGACTTGTTGCAAAGGGTTTTCGTCAAAGACATGGTTTGGACTATGACGAAACTTTTTCCCCAGTGGCTATGCTCAAATCCATTCGGATCCTTCTTGCCATTGCCGCCTTCCATGATTATGAGATCTGGTAGATCGACGTAAAGACGGCTTTTCTAAATGGTAATTTAGAAGTGTGCGTCTATATGGATCAGCCAGAAGGTTTCAATCAGAGTGGGAGCAGCGGGAAAGTGTGCAAGTTGCTTAAGTCCATTTATGGACTAAAGCAAGTATCGCGGAGTTGGAACATCTATTTTGATGAAACGGTCAAAGTGTTGCGCCACGGCAGCGCCCCGGCCGTCTTACCGAGGCCAAAATGCGGAATCAAAATTTTTTCCTTATTTGGAAACTGGCGCTACCGCGGACAATAAAACCCGGATCGTTAACCATTAACCTATACTAGCAAACAAGAGATGGGAAAAGAAGTATACCAAGTGATCCGAGTCCTCCGGTCTTCTCGTCATCGTCCCGATCTCCCGCGGAAAATCCTGTCTCCATATCATCGCCTCCTTGCCGAAAAGGGCACCACATCGCCTGTATCTTTTACGGGCTCCCACCTTAATACCGAGGCAACTCGGGCGCGAAGTTGGCTGGCCGACGCGTCCAAGATTTGCTGTAGAATGTGTAGTGTAGAGGCTATGTCTCATTTGGGATTTTGTTGCCTTTGAAGATGATGGAGGAATCAAGATGAGAAAAATGGTGCTTACATTTTTCTAGCATGAAAATGAGATCAAGAATGCCACACTCTCAAGAATGAAAACCTCTTCTTCTCTTTTCTCAAAATGAAACCTTATCATACTAGAATGGTGGAGGAAAGAATACATAAGCAAGAGGGAGGTGAGTGTACGAAAAAGAGAGAGGGTGACCATATCCAAACATCATCATAACTAACTCACATCAACTACTAATCACCTCAAATCAATAAAAAGCAAGTGATGATGATAGATAAGAATGGTATCAAAAGATGCTTTCATAATCAAACCATTTGCATGAAACCCCTCCATAATGTGTTATTTGCAAACTTGCAAATAACACCCTCCATCAGAAAAGTCCGGCCGGGAATGAACAAAGGAAAACCGGCCGGAACGGAATGCAAACAGGCAACTCCAGAAAACTGGTCCCGTAATAAATTACAGGAAAACCCCGACACTGTGCATACACACCCGCATCTGTATTCCGACCGGATACAAATGCAATGAGACAAAATCTACACTGTACTAAACTAGGATCCGGCTTAAACCAAAGCCGGCTAGTAATATCCGTTCGATCCTGATCCGTGCAATACCGCACGTATCTGATCGAACCCTGCCATATATCCATACGGCCACAAGTATAAACCGTCCGATCCTGATCCGTGCAATACCGCACGTATCTGATCAGACCCTGCCATATCTCCATACGGCCTCTACAGCGTTTCGCCCGAAAGCTTGAGTAACTGAAAGTGTGGTGGACTCTAAAGACTCGTCAATACTATGGCTGTGGATTTAACCACTAGTACGTCAGAGGTATAAGCCAATACGTGACGGGCCACCAGCTATTGACCAAAAGGGACGTCGATGAGCGAACTCATCCTGACACCCTACTGAGCCTGTCAGTGACAATATCCGTACAGTCCGGTCCGTTCGTCTATGAGTATCGCATGGCGGGCCTAGGGGGTTGGTAAAAGTCAGACCCCCAAAAGCGGTACAAGTCGTGTCGGAGCGTAGCCCAGAACACCCTGAGATACTACTGGAATACCTACAAGTAAATCTCTTGCCTCGGCCGAAGGCTTTGTGTAATGGCTCTCCTAGACACAGCGCGACCTCACCCCCAATACCGGGAGAGACGAACCCCTGCAGATCCGCTCACTGCCTCCATGTGGCTCGGGACTGTACCCAACTAAAACCTGTTTGCACGACTCCTTTGAGCCGTGGTAGGGTAGTAATCAAAGCACAGTGGGAACTCACACGAGACAAATGACGATCTCAGGTCGATGAACTAACCTGTACACATGTCACCAGGGAACTGCTATCTGACATCTGGTATAAGACCAACTAACAGGTTCCCGGCGAGTCCTGTCCGGTGTACTCATAACCCAATGAGCACCTGTATACATCTTAGGTGAACCAACTGACACCAGTGGCTTGTGAGATCGGCCACCGCCCCTCGTCGGGGTCTCGACTGTATACACTAGTCTACTAATGGAGTATCGATGCCCTGTCTCGAAACTCCTACGACTAGGGACCTTTTAAGGATGTGCTTATAGACCGCCAGCCCTCACGTATATGATCGCCATCATACTGCTGGTAGTCAAGCAAGAATCCTAGGGGCTCTATCAACGTGTAATAGCGACATGTCAGGTCACCTAAAGCAATACACGATGATAAAGATAAACCAGATAGCATACTATCATCTCGAGTAAGACTGTCCTACCGGGATAGGTCCTCCCTCAATCATTACAATCACGTGCCTGTGATCCAATAATTGACTCTGAGGGCACTATCTCCAACAATCTCCCACTTGCACTCAAGGCTAATTATTGCGATGTTGCATGCTCACAGCTCGTGTGATACCGAACACCCAACTCCTCTACTAGTTAGTCGCACAAAGCCTGTTTGCGAAACTATTGCGTTCGAGGAATAGCCTCAGTGAGTGGATCCGCCTAGATGTTTCTTTCTATGTCTCTCTAAATCTCAAGTTCGCGGAGAATGCCATCTCCCGAAATGAGCAATACCTGTCTTAGAATGTGTCTGGATGTCTGATGGGACTTAGCTCATAAATGAACTCTAAATCTAAACTTCTTAGACTGTATCGACAACTGAACTTAATCAGTATCCTGCGCCATGCCTCCCTCAGTATTGCCTTGGATCACCTGTCCAAAATACTGCCCCTCGTTTAGAGGGAAAACTACAACTCTGACGATCACCCTGCCGTCCATGTCACCTTGGAAGCCTGGAATGATAACTGTCTCCTTAATGAGTCTGTCGTTATCATATCCCTTAGAACATTTACTTATGTTCTAAAACTGCTTCCGATTGTTTCTCCAGGATTGGATCAATGTCAACTTATTGCATCTAGTGCAAGAACAACATCTGGTGTGGTACTTGACATCTCATGATTGACTCAATTGCCTAAGCAAGTGATCTGCCAATCATGCACATCCCTCTCTACTTTAGTCTATTGGACACCTTTAGAGAGGGTGACTCCATCACCTGCAGGTACTCTACCGTGCCAGGAGTCATCCATTCTAAATACTCTTAGAATGCTGTCAAAGTACCCTGATTGGGAAACCACCCAAATCTAGATCTAAAACCATAGATCTAGTAACCAGTATGTCTGATATTGTGTCCAAGTCCCTTGTGGAGAAACCACTGTGTGACGACTAAAGTATAACCGATCGTAGTATAGGAATGTCACTTCCTACTCTGTGTATGTCATCAAATACCAGGACATCACACCCTACTACCTTCTTAACAGATCCATCCCCTATTCTGATGAAGTCAAACCTATGACTTCACATCAGAAATAGATGATCTATCTCCGCTATATCTGCTTTAGTCTATAAATAGACATAAGCCAACTGTCCACCAATGCTTCCGCTGCTCCCACTGACTACGACAACCCTCTGGCAGAGTCATATAGACGTACACTTCTAAAGCTAGTTTAGAACGACGCTATACTCATCCTCCTGCCGGGTCTCACAGTCTGGAACAACAGCAATGGTAAGTCTGGGTAAACAAGAACCTCCCTGCCACCGTCCTTGAGCATACCGAAGTACCTCTCGAGTGCCTGAGTTTACCCACCATATCTGCAGAGTGGCTAATGGAATGTCAAATCAGATTGAATCTTTAGGTTCCTTATCAAATCTTCAGTAATCGTTTGCGGTTCTGGAATCACTTCCAGTTCTACCATTCTCCCACTACTGTTTTCTGAAAAATAACCATTTCTTTTTAAAATGTGGCGAGTTAAGAACAATATCACTATTGATCTTCCAGATGGTAGAAAGTCAACCCTCGTCATAGCCTGGGTCAACCCACAAACAGCCATTACAGAAACGTGCCTTGAGTTGTCCAGTGTCTGGTTTTAATCATAAGCCGGACAACTCCCCGTACCTTAACATCGTTAAGATATGAACTGTTCTATATCCAATATAGAACCAGAGGCACTGATTTAAATGAACCAGATTCAAATCATGCAGCTATCTCCAGTGCATGTCAACTAAATGGAAGAAGGCCGATCAGCGTTACTCAACTTAGGAATGCTTCCAATTATGAGTAACCTGAAAGAGAAGCAATTTCTCTTTATCATTACTATCAACTGAATACCATACACAAGTATCTACATCTTCGATCACTTTGAAGAATCCCGATACTTGCAATACTTGGTTCTCTACTCTATTCAAATACCTATAACTCCTCAAAACTTAGACCCTGTGTTTCTACGAAACACATGTCTAAGAACTAGAGAAGTTAAAAGTAAACAGAATATAGTATGAGGACCAACCCCTCTGTCCTAATGGACACTGGACAACATACAATACTCTGTATAAGTCCGCTGAGTCTAACAACTCTTTCACTGTGCGTCGTAGGTTGAAAACTGTACTTATGGTTAAGAAGAATTACACCGCTGTTCAATGCTCCTTACCTAACCATCCACTGATATAGGTAAATGTCATAGACATAATTTCAAAAGGTATATCTCACTCTATAAAAATAGACGTACAGATATATCAATTTGAAATTGGTGCATAACAACGGATATTCAAAACCAAATATTTGCCGACCGGCAAACAACCCAGGTGGCTTCCTCAAATATCACCAATTACAACGAATCCCGATATAATGAGGATGGTCACCTAATTCCCAATAACTTACTCCCACTCATCATCTGTAAAACCATACAGATGTGAGAATCATACCTGGTAAATACATACCCTGGAGTAAGTATCTAATCGGGAAATCAGTTTTCTTTTAACATTACACAGTGAAACTGAAACATTGAAATGTTTCGGTGGGGTATTCCGGTATTCTTAGTAATTCCACTTCCATTATCCAGATTCACAACTATAACCGTATAATTCTTTGCCACCTCTCCAAATCCCTTTATATGTCTTTAGTCATTACCTTCTGTACACCCCTTTAGGCCAATTGGTTTTCTTCCCTCCCTACCGTTCGGCACCAGCCTATGGTTTGGAAGAAGACTATCCAATAAGCATAATGGGTGTACTGTCCTAATCCTAGGAGCACTCGCAATGCGAGAGAAGGTGAAGAGAAAAGACAACCGAATAAACCGTATTCCTATTTCTCCTGGACCAGAATCCATCCCCGAACTGGAACAAGTTCCTTTCGAGTTCGTATATAACCATACGATGGAGTATCCAAAAAACTTGGGATCTTCGTAGTGATGCGGAGTGTCCTGGAGAAATACAAAGGTGATTTAGGATTGGCGAAGAAATACTCGGTTTGGTCGTGAATAGTAGTCGCAATTTACTTTGCCCTCTTACTAATCCCTTTCTTTGTCTTAACTTAATACCTTCTGCACACCATCGTTATGCTAATTGGTTTTCTTCATTGCCCACCGTTCGGCACCAGCCTAAGGTTTGGAAGAAGACTACCCAATTTGCATAATAGGTGTACTATCTCCTAAACCAAGGAGTACTCGCAATGAGAGAAGGTGAAAAGAAAAGACAACTGAATAATCCTATTCGTTTTCTCCAGAACCAGAAACCATCCTCGAAGTCCTTCGAGTTCGTATATAACCATACGATGGTTTTGTCCAATGGAAGTGGACGTTCGTAGTAATACGGGGTGTCCTGGAGAAAAGGGTAAAAGTAGGAGTGGCAATGAGGTTTGCAACTCTGACAATCCAAAAGCCAGTGTTAAGAAGGTTCGGTCAACTTGGTCACTGAGTCATAGTCCAGGGTCGGGTCAATGGTCGCTGCCAAAGAGAGAGAGAAAAGAAACACTCAGCGTGCACTCTAACCTAGATCAGAATGGTTATCACTTTATCTAATCAGGAAACCTCCCACTGTACCGTCAAATTCTCCTCCAAACCTGAAAGAAGAATTAGTCGGGATCACCCGAGGAGTAAACCAACTCATCAGTGGGAATCGGGATCCAACTATCATCGCATGATAACGTGACGGAATCCACTCACGTCACCACACTCCAGAAGGTATGCGCATGCCTGGCAAGTTTCAGTTTCTTTAGAAACTCCCGATGTGTGTTTTTACCCCTAGGACCCAAGTGACCTTGACACAGTCAACAAATCAAAGAGTCCTAGTCAAGTTCAACCCGTCATTATCCTGGATTGCATTAAACCCACCCGTACGAGCCCTTGACACAGTCAACAAGGCCGCACGACTGTCCTAACCAATCCCATTAATATGCTACAAACAAACACTACTTAGCTACCGCACACTACGCCTTGACACAGTCAACAAACGCAGCACGAATACTAAGTAATACTTGTAAGAAATGACGGAGGGCTACGACTGGTTTTTGGCGAAAAACCTTTAACGTAAAGAACTTGATATCGTTGAAGGAACTGCATAGCCTTTTATAAAAATATAGTGACGAAAACCTTTACTAAAGAGGTCACTCCCGGTGAAGGGATCTCGGCTCTTTCCCCGTAGAATGAGGTGCAGGATATTCCAACTGAATACCACGATGCAAAGCAAAAGTAATCGGATATAGTGAAGTTAATGCCCTGACGCAAACTTCTGTCCAAGGGGTCATTCCCGGTGAAGGGATCTCGGCCCTTGCCTCGTCGACTGAGGAGCAGGATATTCCAAATGAATACCACGATGCAAAACAAAAGTGAACGTCCTTGCAATAACAGCTTTTTGAAAAGTGTTCCAACAACATCAGAATAGGTTTGTTTATTTTGCATTGATCCGAATCAACGCAGTCCCATCAATTGATCACACCACAAAGAACGAAAATATACTGATGTACGTATATGCCATCCGCATTCGCCACTGGGTCCCGTCATTACCCGTTAGGTTAGCTAACTAACGACAGAGCGGGGACTGGACTAGCGCGGATGTAAAACATATACAACATCTACTAATATATATACCAATATATTATATTTCGCTCAAGGCGTGATAAAAGGCAACATCACAGAAATACACAGCATCACAGAACAATACAGATATCTGGAAGCCCCGGGTTTCACAGAGCCGCTGCTGAAACCCGACGTTCCCCTGGTCGTGTGGATAGCCTGTGCAATGAAAACCTAGACCCCTACGGGCGCGGCAAGTCTGTAAGTGCACGGCGGCGCCCCGGCCGTCAATCCGACGGCCAAATACGGAAGCGGTGATAAACTTTAATTTTTCTTGAACTGGCAAACCGCCGCGCACTAATACCCGGATCGAACCATTAATTAGTCCTAGCTAACTACAAGATGGGAAGAGAGATATACCGACTGATCCAAGTCCTCCGGTCTTCTCGTCGTCGTCCCGATCTCCTGCGGATGCTCCGGTCTCCACCTCGTCGCCGGAAGTGCACCACATCGCCTACTTCTTTTACGGGCTCCCACCTCAATGCCGAGGCAACTCGGGCACGAAGCTGGCTAGTCGACGTGCCCAAGATTTGCTATAGAATGTAGTGTACAAGTCTCATTTTGGGGTTGTAGGAATTGCCTTTTGGTGGAGGAAATGATATGAGCTTGTGGAGATGAAACATGTGGGATTTTACAAAGCTAGAATGACAAAAATCCCACCCCAAGAATTTTGGACAGCCCCCTCCCACTAGTGGCCGGCCATGTAAATGGTGGTGAAGAGAAATGAGAGAGTGGAGAGCCCCAAAAAAATGAGAGAACCATCCCAATAATACAAAGGAGAGAGAGAGAAGGCTATCATGCAAAAGGGAATGATCACAACAAATCCAACACTCCAAGGCAACCATCATCTCATGCATGATGGCTTCAAAAAGTCAAGCCATCATGAGAAGAAGAAGTCAAGTGATGGTGCTCATCATGAAAACCATCATGATACAAATAATATGCAAAGGACCCCCTTCCAAATACTTATTTGCAACAATGCAAATAACCCCTCCTCCACCAATCTTCGGCCAATGAACGATACAAAGGAAATTGGCCGAAACGGAAAGCAAACTGGCAACTCCAGAAAACTGGTCCCGTAATAAATTACAGGAAAACCCCGATACTGTGCATACACACCCGTATTTGTATTCCGACCGAAATACAAATGCAATGAGACAAAATCTACACTGTACTATACTAGGATCCGGCTTATACCAAAACCGGCTAGTAGGATCCGTTCGATCCTGATCCGTGCAATACCGTACGTATCTGATCGAACCCTGCCATATAACCATACGGCCTATAGTACAAACTGTCCGATCCTGACCCGTGCAATACCGCACGTATCTGATCGGACCTTGCCATATCTCCATACGGCCTCTACAACCTTTCGCCCGAAAACTTGAGTAACTGAATGTGGGGGACTCTAAAGACTCGTCAACACCTTGGTTGTGGATTTAACCACTAGCACGTCAGAGGTATAAGCCAATACGTAACGGGCTACCAGGTATTGACTAAAAGGGACGTCTGTGAGCGAACTCAGCCTGACAACCCTACTGAGCCTGTCAGTGACAATATCCGTACAGTCCGGTCCGTTCGTCTATGAGCATCGCATGGCGGGCCTAGGGGGTTGGTAAAAGTCAGACCCCCAAAAGCGGTACAAGTCGTGTCGGAGTGTAGCCCAGAACACCCTGAGATACTACTGGAATACCTACCAGTAAATCTCCTTGCCTCGGCCGAGGGCTTCGTGTAATGGCTCTCCTAGACACAGCACGACCTCACCCCCAATACCAGGAGAGACGAACCCCTGAAGATACGCTCACTGCCTCCATGTGGCTCGGGACTGTACCCAACTAAAACCTGTTTGCACGACTCCTTTGAGCCGTGGTAGGATAGTAATCAAAGTACAGTGGGAACTCACACAAGACAAATGACGATCCCCAGGTTGATGAACTAACCTGTACACATGTCACCAGGGAACTGCCATCTGACGTCTGGTATATGACCAACTAGCATGTTCCCGGCGAGTCCTGTCCGGTGTACTCATAACCCAATGAGCATCTGTATACATCTTAGGTGATCCAACTGACACTAGTGGCTTGTGAGACCGGCCACCGCCCCTTGTCGGGGTCTCGACTGTATACACTAGTCTACTCTGGAGTATCGATGCCCTGTCTCGAAACTCTCACGACTAGGGACCATTTAAGGATATGCTTATAGATTGCCAGCTCCCACTTATATGATCGCCCTCATACTGCTGGTGGTCAAGCAAGAATCCTAGGGGCTCTACCAACGTGTAATAGCGACTTGTCAGGTCACCTAAAGCAGTACACGATGATAAAGGTAAACCAGATAGCATACTATCATCTCGAGTAAGACTGTCCTACCGGGATAGGTCCTCCATCAATCATTGCAATCACGTACCTGTGACCTAATAATTGACTCTGAGGGCACTATCTCCAACAATCTCCCACTTGCACTCAAGGCTAATTATTGCGATGTCGCATACTCACAGCCCGTATGATACTGAACACCCAACTCCTGTACTAGTCAGTCTCACAAAGCTCGTTTGCGAAACTATTGCGTTCGAGGAATAGCCTTAGTGAGTGGATCCGCTTTGTTGTTTCTTTCTATGTCTCTCTATATCTCAAGTTCGCGGAGAAAACCCATCTCCCGAAATGAGCAATACCTATCTTAGAATGTGACTGGATGTCAGATGGGACATAGCTCATAAGTGAACTCCAAATCCAAACATCTTAGACTGTATCGTCAACTGAACTTAATCAGTATCCTGTGCCATGCCACCCTCAGTATTGCCTTTGGACCACCCGTCCAAAATACTTCCCCTCATCAGAAGGAAAAACTATAACTCTGACAACCTCCTTGTCGTCCATGTCACCTTGGAAGCCTGGAATGATAACTGTCTCCTGAATATGGCTGTCGTTATCATATCCCTAGAACATTCACTTATGTTCTTAAACTGCTTCCGACCGTTTCTCCAGGATTGGATTAATGTCAGCTTATTGCATCTAGTGCAAGAACAATGTCTGGTGTGGTACTTGACATCTCATGATTGACTCAATTGCCTGAGCAAGCGATCTGCTAATCATGCACGTTCCTCTCCCCTTTAGTCTGTAAGACACCTTTGGAGAGGGTGACTCCATCTTCTGCAGGTATACTACCGTGCCAGGAGTCGTCCATTCTAAATACTCTTAGAATGGTGTCTAAGTACCCTGATTGGGAAACTACCCAAATCTAGATCTAAAGCCATAGATCTAGTAACCAGAATGTCTGATATAATGTCCAAGTCCCATGTGGAGAAACCACTGTGTGACGACCAAAGTATAACCGATCGTAGTATAGGAGTTTCTTTTCCTACTCTGTGTATGTTATCCAAATACCAGGATATCACACCCTACTACCTTCTCAACAGATCCATCCCCTATTCTGATGAAGTCAAACCTATGACTATCACGTCAGAAATAGATGATCTATCTCCGCTATATCTGCTTTAGTCTATAAATAGACATAAGCTACCTGTCCACCAATGCTTCCGTTGCTCCCACTGACTACGACAACCCTCTGGCAGAGTCATATACACGTACACTTCTAAAGCGAGTTCAGAACGACGCTATACTCATCCTCCCGCCGGATCTCGCAGCCTGGAACAACAGCAATGGTAATTGTGGGTAAACAAGAACTTCCCTGTCACCGTCCTTGAGGCTACCGTAGTACCTCTCGGGTGCCTGAAGTTACCTATCTTATCTGCGGAGTGGCCAATGGAATGTCAAACCAGATTGAATCTTTAGGTTCCTATCAAATCTTCAGTAATCGTTTGTGGTTCTGGAATCACTTCCAGTTCTACCATACTCCCACTACTGTTTTCTGAAAAAATCCATTTTTAATAAAACTGTGGCGAGTCTAGAACAATATTACTATTGTTCATCCAGATGGTAGAAAATCAACCCTCGTCATAGCCTGGGTCAACCCACAAACAGCCATTACAGAAACGTGCCTTGAGTTGTCCAGAGTCTGGTTTTAATCATAAGCCGAACAACTCCCCGTACCTTAACATCGTTAAGATACGAACTGTTCTATATCCCATATAGGACCAGAGGCACTGATTTAATTGAACCAGATTCAAATTATGCAGCTGTCCCCAGTGCATGTCAACTAAATGGAAGGAGGCCGATCAGCGTTACTCAACTTAGGAATGCTTCCAATCATGAGTAACCCGAAAGAGAAGCAAGATCTCTTTATCATTACTATCAACTGAATACCATACACAAGTATCTACATCTTCGATCTCTTTGAAGAATCCCGATACTTGCTATACCTGGTTCTCTACTCTATTCAAATACCTATAACTTCTCAAAATTTGGACCCTGTGTTTCCGCGAAACACCTGTCTAAAAACTAGAGAAGTCATAAGTAAACCGAATATAGTACGAGGACCAACCTCTCTGTTCTGATGGACCCTGGACAACATACAATACTCTGTATAAGTCCCTTGAGTCTGATAACTCATTCACTGTATGTCGTAGGTTGAAAGCTGTACTTATGGTTAAGAAGAATTACACCGCTGTTCAATGCTCCTTACCTAACCATCCACTGATATAGGTAAATGTCGTAGACATAATTTCAGAAAGGTATATCTCACTCTATGAATATAGACGTACAAATATATCAATTTGAAATTGGTGCATAACAGCGGATATTCAAAACCAAATATTTGCCGACCGGCAAACAGCCCAGGTGATTTCCTCAAATATCACCGATTACAACGAATCCCGATATAATGAGGATGATCACCCAATTCCCAATAACTTACTCCCACTCATCATCTGTAAAACCATACAGATGTGAGAATCAAACCTGGTAAATACATACCCTGGAGCAAGTGTCTAATCGGGAAATCAGTTTTCTTTTGACATTACACAGTGAAACTGAAACATTGAAATGTCTCGATGGGGTATCCTGGTATTCCTAGTAATGCCTCTTCCATTATCCAGATTCACAACTGTAACCGTGTAATTCTTTGCCACCTCTCCAAATCCCTTCATATGTCTTTAGTCATTACCTTCTGCACGCCCCTTTAGGCCAATTGGTTTTCTTCCTTCCCTACCGTTCGGCACCAGCCTATGGTTTGGAAGAAGACTATCCAATAAACATAATGGGTGTACTGTCCTAATCCTAGGAACACTCGCAATGCGAGAGAAGGTGAAGATAAGAGACAACCGAATAAACCTTATTCCTTTTTCTCCTGAACCAGAATCCATCCCCGAACTGGAACAAGTTCCTTTCGAGTTTGTATATAACCATACGATGGAGTATCCAATAGTCTGTGGATCTTCGTAGTGATACGGAGTGCCCTGGAGAAATACAAAGGTGATTTAGGATTGGCGAAGGAATACTTGGTTTGGTCGTGAATAGCAGTCGCAATTTACTTTGCCCTCTTACTAATCCCTTGCTTTGTCTTAACTTAATACCTTCTGTACACCATCGTTAGGCCAATTGGTTTTCTTCATTCTCTACCGGTCGGCACCAGCCTATGGTTTGGAAGAAGACTATCCAATTTGCGTAATAGGTGTACTATCTCCTAAACCAAGGAGTACTCACAACTTGAGAGAAGGTAAAAGGAAAAGACAACTGAATAATCCTATCCGTTTTCTCCAGAACCTGAAACCATCCTCGAATAAATTCCTTCGAGTTCGTATCTAACCATACGATGGTTTTGTCCAATGGAAGTGGACGTTCGTAGCAACACGGGGTGTCCTGGAGAAAAGGGTAAAAGTAGGAGTGGCAATGAGGTTCGCAACTCTGACAATCCAAAAGCCAGTGTTAAGAAGGTTCGGTCAACTTGGTCACTGAGTCATAGTCTTAGGGTCGGGTCAATGGTCGCTGCCAGAGAGAGAGAAAAGAAACACTCAGCGTGCACTCTAACCTAGATCAGAATGGTTGCCAATTTATCTAATCTGGAAACCTCCCACTGTACCTCAAATTCTCCTCCAAACCTAAAAGAAGAATTAGTCGGGAACACCCGAGGAGTAAACTAACTCATCAGTGGGAATCGGGATCCAACTATCATCGCATGATAACGTGACGGAATCCGCTCACATCATCATACTCCAGATGGTATGCGCATATCTGGCAAGTTTCAGTTCTTTTGAAACTCCCGATGTGATTTCTGCCCCATGCTCTTATGACCTTGACTTTGGCCAACATATCATAAGTCACATGTCAAGTTCTACCCGTCATTCTCCAGGTTAATTTGAATCCACCCGTACGTGCCCTTGACTTTGGCCAAAATGGCAGTACGACTGTCCCAAACCAACGCATCTATCTATGCTGCATATGAATACCCAATAGCTACCAATCACTGTGCCTTGACTTTGGCCAACATACACAGCTTGAATACTAGTGACCACCCATATGAAACGACGGAGGGCTACGAATGGTTTCTGGCAAAAACCTTTAACGTAATGAACTTGATATCGTTGAAGGAACTGATAGCTTTTAAAAATATAGTGACGAAAACCTTCGCTAAAGAGGTCACTCCCGGTGAAGGGATCTCGGCTCTTTCCCCGTAGAATGGGGTGCAGGATATTCCAAATGAATACCACGGTGCAAAGCAAAAGTAATCGGCTATAGTGAAGTTAATGCCCTGACGCAAACTTCTGTCCAAGGGGTCACTCCCGGTGAAGGGATCTCGGCCCTTGCCTCGTCGACTGAGGAGCAGGATATTCCAAATGAATACCACGATGCAAAACAAAAGTGAACGTCCTTGCAATAACAGCTTTTTGAAAAGTGTTCCAACAACATCAGATTATGTTTGTTTTAACTTGCATTGATCCGAATCAACGCAGTCCCATCAATTGATCACACCACAAAGAACGAAAATAATATGACGTACGTATATGCCATCCGCATTCGCCACTGGGTCCCGTCATTACCCGTTAGGTTAGCTAACTAACGACAGAGCGGGGACTGGACTAGCGCGGATGCAAAACATATACAACATCTACTAATATATATACCAATATATTATATTCGCTCAAGGCGTGAATAAAATGCAACATCACAGAAAATGTACAGCATCACAGAAACAATACAGATATCTGGGATCCCCGGGTTTTACAGAGCCGCTGAAACCCGATGTTCCCCTGGTCGTGTGGATAGCCTGTGCAATGAAATCCTAGACCCCTACAGGCGCGGCAAGTTACCCGCCAAAACCTGAAGCGAGGCAGCCCCCTTCAGCGCCGTGAATGGACCACCCAGCACTTCACGGAATCCGGTAACTTGGGCACCCCTCCTAGGTCAACCTGTACCCCCTACGAGTGCGGCGAATAGCCCGCCAATCCTAGAGTGAAGCCCCCTCCGTCTCAATGCCATGAGATGCGGGCTTGTTGCCCTCTAGAACCCGGCTATCTGTGCACCCCTCCGCGGGGCAATCCTAGTACAGAAAGTAAAATATACATACAACGGGTACATCTACCGCAACCTGGCCGTGCCCCAAAATAATAATACAAACAGGCAGTGACGGTAGTCCACATGTCGGACGCTCTCCCCGTAATATCAAATGTACATAATACAACCACAACTGTACTAGCATTGCATCCAGGCTATCCCCCACGACCGATCCGCAACATCACAGCAAAAACACAGAACATCAACGTGAAAGTCACGTTCGCAAATCCGTCTAACCGGGCTATAGCAGTTAGACCGGATTTACCGATCGAGTGACATTCACGGTCGCAGATATAATGTAAATACTGTGAAATAATGTGTTTAAAATATCCGATCAATCAAATTATAACAAGTGGGCCCCAAAACATTACTGCAGCAGATCAGGAAATTCTGGGCCCAATATTAATATTCCAAAACCCTTATTTTTAGCCCAGAAAGAGACTGTAGAAAATTGATGCAGCAAACCCAACATAGTGCGGCGGAACCGCGGCCCAATGGGGTGTTTGGCCGCGGTTCCGCGCTCCCGTAGTGGAATTGGTCCATCGAATTTCTACAGAACTCTTATTTCTTCTAGCACATCACTTTTCTGTAACCTGAAAAAAATTTCGAGACCAAAAAATTTCAACAGAAAACTGTCGCGAACAAAAATGTAGATTTTGGAATTTTGGTCGATCGGAAATGCAAAACACATTAAACCAAGCTAGACTAAGTTAATGGCGAGGCTCTGATACCACTGTAAGTGCACGGCGGCGCCCCGGCCGTCAATCCGACGGCCAAATGCGGAAGCGGTGATAAACTTTAATTTTTCTTGAACTGGCAAACCGCCACGCACTAATACCCGGATCGAACCATTAATTAGTCCTAGCTAACTACAAGATGGGAAGAGAGATATACCGACTGATCCAAGTCCTCCGGTCTTCTCGTCGTCGTCCCGATCTCCTGCGGATGCTCCGGTCTCCACCTCGTCGCCGGAAGTGCACCACATCGCCTACTTC
The DNA here is from genome assembly GCA_030015575.1 of Agapanthus africanus. Classification (NCBI taxonomy): domain Eukaryota; kingdom Viridiplantae; phylum Streptophyta; class Magnoliopsida; order Asparagales; family Amaryllidaceae; genus Agapanthus; species Agapanthus africanus. Next base: position 245,156,158 of record CM057343.1, on the reverse strand, counting down.
TTTTACGGGCTCCCACCTCAATGCCGAGGCAACTCGGGCACGAAGCTGGCTAGTCGACGTGCCCAAGATTTGCTATAGAATGTAGTGTACAAGTCTCATTTTGGGGTTGTAGGAATTGCCTTTTGGTGGAGGAAATGATATGAGCTTGTGGAGATGAAACATGTGGGATTTTACAAAGCTAGAATGACAAAAATCCCACCCCAAGAATTTTGGACAGCCCCCTCCCACTAGTGGCCGGCCATGTAAATGGTGGTGAAGAGAAATGAGAGAGTGGAGAGCCCCAAAAAAATGAGAGAACCATCCCAATAATACAAAGGAGAGAGAGAGAAGGCTATCATGCAAAAGGGAATGATCACAACAAATCCAACACTCCAAGGCAACCATCATCTCATGCATGATGGCTTCAAAAAGTCAAGCCATCATGAGAAGAAGAAGTCAAGTGATGGTGCTCATCATGAAAACCATCATGATACAAATAATATGCAAAGGACCCCCTTCCAAATACTTATTTGCAACAATGCAAATAACCCCTCCTTCACCAATCTTCGGCCAATGAACGATACAAAGGAAATTGGCCGAAACGGAAAGCAAACTGGCAACTCCAGAAAACTGGTCCCGTAATAAATTACAGGAAAACCCCGATACTGTGCATACACACCCGCATTTGTATTCCGACCGAAATACAAATGCAATGAGACAAAATCTACACTGTACTATACTAGGATCCGGCTTATACCAAAACCGGCTAGTAGGATCCGTTCGATCCTGATCCGTGCAATACCGTACGTATCTGATCGAACCCTGCCATATAACCATACGGCCTATAGTACAAACTGTCCGATCCTGACCCGTGCAATACCGCACGTATCTGATCGGACCTTGCCATATCTCCATACGGCCTCTACAACCTTTCGCCCGAAAACTTGAGTAACTGAATGTGGGGGACTCTAAAGACTCGTCAACACCTTGGTTGTGGATTTAACCACTAGCACGTCAGAGGTATAAGCCAATACGTAACGGGCTACCAGGTATTGACTAAAAGGGACGTCTGTGAGCGAACTCAGCCTGACAACCCTACTGAGCCTGTCAGTGACAATATCCGTACAGTCCGGTCCGTTCGTCTATGAGCATCGCATGGCGGGCCTAGGGGATTGGTAAAAGTCAGACCCCCAAAAGCGGTACAAGTCGTGTCGGAGTGTAGCCCAGAACACCCTGAGATACTACTGGAATACCTACCAGTAAATCTCCTTACTTCGGCCGAGGGCTTCATGTAATGGCTCTCCTAGACACAGCACGACCTCACCCCCAATACCGGGAGAGACGAACCCCTGAAGATACGCTCACTGCCTCCATGTGGCTCGGGACTGTACCCAACTAAAACCCGTTTGCACGACTCCTTTGAGCCGTGGTAGGGTAGTAATCAAAGTACAGTGGGAACTCACACAAGACAAATGACGATCCCCATGTCGATGAACTAACCTGTACACATGTCACCAGGGAACTGCCATCTGACGTCTGGTATATGACCAACTAGCATGTTCCCGGTGAGTCCTGTCCGGTGCACTCATAACCCAATGAGCACCTGTATACATCTTAGGTGATCCAACTGACACCAGTGGCTTGTGAGACCGGCCACCGCCCCTCGTCGGGGTCTCGACTGTATACACTAGTCTACTCTGGAGTATCGATGCCCTGTCTCGAAACTCTCACGACTAGGGACCATTTAAGGATATGCTTATAGACTGCCAGCTCCCACTTATATGATCGCCCTCATACTGCTGGTGGTCAAGCAAGAATCCTATGGGCTCTACCAACGTGTAATAGCGACTTGTCAGGTCACCTAAAGCAGTACACGATGATAAAGGTAAACCAGATAGCATACTATCATCTCGAGTAAGACTGTCCTACCGGGATAGGTCCTCCATCAATCATTGCAATCACGTACCTGTGACCTAATAATTGACTCTGAGGGCACTATCTCCAACAAAGTCACCCGCCAAAACCTGAAGCGAGGCAGCCCCCTTCAGCAACGTGAATGGACCACCCAGCACTTCACGGAATCCGGTAACTCGGGCACCCCTCCTGGGTCAACCTGTACCCCCTACGAGTGCGGCGAATAGCCCGCCAATCCTGGAGTGAAGCCCCCTCCGTCCCAATGCCATGAGATGCGGGCTTGTTGCCCTCCAGAACCCGGCTATTCGTGCACCCCACCGCGGGGCAATCCTAGTACAGAAAGTAAAATATACATACAACGGGTAAATCGACCGCAACCAGGTCGTGCCCCAAAAGAATAATACAAACAGGCAGTGACGGCAGTCCACATGTCGGACGCTCGCCCCGCAATATCAAATGTACATATAAAACAAAACTGTACTAGCATTGCATCCAGGCTATCCCCCACGACCGATCCTCAACAACACAGCATAAACATAGAACATCAACGTGAAAAGTCACGTTCGCAAATCCGTCAAACCGGGCTATAGCAGTTAGACAGGATTTACCGATCAAGTGATATTCACGGTCGCAGATATAATGTAAATACTGTGAACCAATGTGTTTAAAATATCCGATCGATTAAATTTTAACAAGTGGGCCCCCAAGTACTACTGTAGCACATCAAGAAATTCTGGGCCTAAAATTAATGTTCCAAAACCCCTAAAATCATCCCAGAAAGCAACTGAAGAAAAACGACACAGTGATCTGACCAGAGTGCGGCGGAACCGCGGCACAAAGAGGGGTTTTGCCGCGGTTCCGCGCTCACACAATGGAATCACTCTGTCGAATTTCTACAGTAGCCTTATATTTTCCAGTACATCACTTTTATGCAACCTGAAAAATTTTTTGAGCAAGAAAAAAATCAACAGAAAACTGATGTACAGAAAACGCGTATTTTTAGAATTTTGGTCGATCGGAAATGTAAAACATATTAGACAAAACTAGACAAGGTTAATGGCGTGGCTCTGATACCATGTTGCGCCACGGCAGCGCCCCGGCCGTCTTACCGAGGCCAAAATGCGGAATCAAAAAATTTTCCTTACTTGGAAACTGGCGCTACCGCGGACAATAAAACCCGGATCGTTAACCATTAACCTATACTAGCAAACAAGAGATGGGAAAAGAAGTATACCAAGTGATCCGAGCCCTCCGGTCTTCTCATCATCGTCCCGATCTCCCGCGGAAAATCCTGTCTCCATATCATCGCCTCCTTGCCGAAAAGGGCACCACATCGCCTGTATCTTTTACGGGCTCCCACCTCAATACCGAGGCAACTCGGGCGCGAAGTTGGCTGGCCGACGCGTCCAAGATTTGCTGTAGAATGTGTAGTATAGAGGCTATGTCTCATTTGGGATTATGTTGCCTTTGAAGATGATGGAGGAATCAAGATGAGAAAAATGGTGCTTGCATTTTTCTAGCATGAAAATGAGATCAAGAATGCCACACTCTCAAGAATGAAAACCTCTTCTTCTCTTTTCTCAAAATGAAACCTTATCATACTAGAATGGTGGAGGAAAGAATACATAAGCAAGAGGGAGGTGAGTGTAGGAAAAAGAGAGAGGGTGACCATATCCAAACATCATCATAACTAACTCACATCAACTACTAATCACCTTAAATCAATAAAAAGCAAGTGATGATGATAGATAAGAATGGTATCAAAAGATGCTTTCATAATCAAACCATTTGCATGAAACCCCTCCACAATGTGTTATTTGCAAACTTGCAAATAACACCCTCCATCAGAAAAGTCCGGCCGGGAAAGAACAAAGGAAAACCGGCCGGAACGGAATGCAAACAGGCAACTCCAGAAAACTGGTCTCGTAATAAATTACAGGAAAACCCCGACACTTTGCATACACACCCGCATCTGTATTCCGACCGGATACAAATGCAATGAGACAAAATCTACACTGTACTAAACTAGGATCCGGCTTAAACCAAAGCCGGCTAGTAATATCCGTTCGATCCTGATCCGTGCAATACCGCACGTATCTGATCGAACCCTGCCATATATCCATACGGCCACAAGTACAAACCGTCCGATCCTGATCCGTGCAATACCGCACGTATCTGATCAGACCCTGCCATATCTCCATACGGCCTCTACAGCGTTTCTCCCGAAAGCTTGAGTAACTGAAAGTGTGGTGGACTCTAAAGACTCATCAATACTATGGCTGTGGATTTAACCACTAGTACGTCAGAGGTATAAGCCAATACGTGACGGGCCACCAGCTATTGACCAAAAGGGACGTCGATGAGCGAACTCATCCTGACACCCTACTGAGCCTGTCAGTGACAATATCCGTACAGTCCGGTCCGTTCGTCTATGAGTATCGCATGGCGGGCCTAGGGGGTTGGTAAAAGTCAGACCCCCAAAAGCGGTACAAGTCTTTTAGTGTATATGCCCTAGAGGCCATTACTGTATCATACTAGTATGTATATTACTTGATGGAAGCTTGGGATATTCACAGTTGTACAGACAATCTTGCTTAATATAGTAGTATGCTACTTGGTTTGTCTCTGCTTTAATGTGTACTTGTGTGTTTATTTATTATATCACCTATACGCATTAGTAGAGCCCTTTGGATCTTTGCTTGATTACCGGCGTTGTGATGGCGATCACACTCGTGGGGGCTGGGTAATCTACAAGCACATCCTTATACACGTCCCTAGTCGTGGGAGTATCGAGATAGGGCATCGATACTCCGGAGTAGACTAGCGTATGCGCTTCTCATCCCAGCACGGGAGACGGTCTGTCCCACAGCCGTCGGTACGTCGTACTTGAGATAGTATGCGGGTGCTCGTTAGGTTACGAGTACACTGGACAGGACTCGTCGGGAACTGATGGTTGGTATTATACCTACCGTCAGTTATCAGTTCCCAGGTGACATGAGTACAGCTTAGTCCGCTGACTTGACACTGTCACTTCGCCTCGAGTGTGTTCCCACTGTTCTTTGATTACTACCCTACCACGGCTCTTCTGAGTCGTGCAAACAGGTAGTAGTTGGGAGCAGTCCCGAAGCACTTGGAGGCAGTGACGGTTAGACAGGATTCATCTCTCCCGGTATTGGGGGTTGACATCGCGCTGTGTCTAGGAGAGCCATTACACAAGTAGTCCCTGGCCAGGGCAAGCGAGATATACTGGTAGGTTCCAGTGCTATCTCAGGGTGTATTGGGCTTCACTCCGACACGACTTGTACCGCTATTAGGGAACTGACGTTTACCGCCCCCTAGGCCCGCCATGCGATGTATCAGACGAACAGACCGGACTGTACGGAGAATGTCACATTCAGACTCAGTAGGAGTTCAGATGGGTTTTACCTCGTCAGTCTTCTTATCGGCATCTACCTGGGGACCGTTACGCACAGCTAGTGCCGCTTGCGGTCTGTGGTTAAACCCACTGCCAGCGTAGCGTCGAGTCTTTAGAGTCCCACACAGAAGGCTATTCGCCTCTGGGCAAAACTGAGTAGAGGTCGCATGGTTTTGCGGCAGGGTTCGTTCTCATCCGCGCACTTGTGCACGTTTGGAGTCCGGACGGATTATACTGGCAGGCTCTGGTTTGAGCCAGATACTGGTATATGTTTTGGGGTTGCTTTTATCTCTCAGTATTCTTGTTCCTCGGAATGAGAATGCAGGTGTGTATGCACAGTTGCTTGAGGAGGAGGATGAGGTCTTTCATTAGGGTTTCGGAACGGGTGCGTATGCACAGTTGACAGTCGTCTTTTTCCAAACCCTAATGGATTTATGAAATATCAATTAATAATAGTAATTAAATGAAATAATGTTATGGTTGATTTTGTTGACTTGTTGACCATGGTTGACTTGTTGACCATGGTTGAATGTTGACCATCATCATTGCTTTGCAAGGATACTCCTTAATTCTAGCTTACATTCATTTATTGAAGTGATGATGGTGGTCATTCCAAATACAACCATCAACTATTTCATTTTGATTTATTATTATTAATTAGATAAATCATTTTCCTTTTGTTATGGTTGCAAGAGGAAAATAGCTCATTCTATCATTTGGTTTCTCTCTCTTCACTTCATCTTCTTCCTCCTCTTGTTCAAGGAGAGCAAATCTCATGTGTTGAGAATCATCTCCTTGAAGATATAACACCCCAAAGCACACTCTACTCACTCTAAGGTAGAAGGTCTAGCAAGCCGAATACCTTAGTTCTCTCAAGATCGAGAAAGGAGCCCAAGGATGAAGCCCTCAGGTGGATCTATCTTCGGCAAAGAGGAGACGAGGAGGGGAAGCCATTCAAGCTACAACAAAGAGCAAGAAAGAAGAAGAACAACAACAAGAGAAGGAGTTCAAGTTGAGGTATAACCACTTTGCCGAGTAGTTAACTCTTCTTTGCAAGTATGCTAGTTTAGTTTAGCAAAGATCCGGCTTTTACGGTCCATGTTATAAAGCTTAGAAAATTTTTTGTTTTACCGTTTCCGCAACCCCGAAAGTACCGGGAGAGGTAACGTGGACCTAACAGTGGTATCAGAGCCTAACTAAACTTAAACTAGCTTGGTAGCGAAGTGTATGGAAGTTCGAAACGGAAAAATCACAAAAACCGGAAATCAAAAACCCTAAGTTTCTGTTGAATTTTTTTGTGCTCTAAAAGTAAAACTCTTTACTCCTAAAATCGGCTCAGGGTTTTGTGAGAATACCCACCAAAAACGATGCCATGAATCCTTCAAACCGCCGCGGATCCGCGGCCTCAGCTATTCTCTTCGCCGCGGATCCGCCGCCGTTTTGGCTCTTCATGTGATCGTGTTTTGTGTAGTGTTCTTCTGGTAGGGTTTTGGGATTTTTCAAATATGTTATATGTGCCCAGATTTTCCAGAAAAGAAATTTACTTTTGGGGTCCTATAAATCCGTATTTTTTTCGAACTTCGCTACACTTTGGCTATATTGGTTATATCTGTGATGTTTGTATGTATTGAACGTCGGCTAATCGCTATAAGTCGATTAGTCGGGGTTATACATCTCTGTGATCTGTGTTTGATATTGGAATGTGTATATGAATGTGTTGGACTGTCGCGGGTGAATAGCCGGGGTGGATGTGAGATGAGCTTTTGTTTTTCTTTCATTCATTTGTAAATGTAAATTGATGTAATAATATTATTTGTATGGCCGCACAACCGGGTCGGGGTTGTAGCCGTCATTGTATAATTCTTTTTACTGTTTTTGCTCCTAGGATAGACCCATGGAGGGGTGCACAAACTACCGGGTACTTGGCGGGTAGTTTGCCGCACCCGTAGGGGTCTTGGGTGGGGTTTTGGCTATTCACCGCGACCGTGTAATCCGCTTTTCGTTGCAGGCTCGAACGGATTGCGGATTCCTAGTATATCCAATGTATTCATCTGTGATCTGTAATGTCTATCATTGCTTTATATTTAGGCGTTGCTTATGTTTTACAGCCGCGCTAGCCCAGCCCCCGCTCTGTCGTTAGTTAAGTAACCTAACGGGTGATGACGGGACCCCGTGGCGAATGCGAATGGCATAAGCATACGTCATATTTTGGTTGTTTTCTGCAATGGTAGGATTTAAATGATGGGACGCATTAAAAGAACTAATGCAAGAAAATAAACCTAAAAGACGTTGTTGGAACAAATTTTTCAAAAAGCTGTTATTACAAGGACATTCATCTTTTTTGTTTTGCATCGAGGTATTCGGTTATGAATGCCCAGCACCTCAATCGACGAGGCAAGGGCCGAGATCCCCTCATCGGGAGTGACCCCTTGGACAAAAGGTTTGCGTCAGGGTAATAACTTCACCATAGTCGATTATTCTTGCTTTGCATCGAGGTATTCATCTTATGAATGCCCAGCACCTCACTCGACGAGGAAAGAGCCGAGATCCCTTCATAGGGAGTGACCTCTTTAGCAAAAAGTTTTCGCCACTATTTTTTTAAAAGAATACCAGGTTCCTTCAACGATATCAAGTTCATTACGTTAACGGGTTTTTCGCCAAAAGCCCAGCCGTAGCCCTCCGTCGTTTCGGATAATTAATACTTAGTATTCGTGCTACGTTTGTTGATTATTCGTCAAGACACAGTGAACGGTAGCTGAGTAATAATTTTCTGTTGCACTGATAGATGCGATTGGTTAGGACGGTCGCATGATTTTGTTGATTATTCGTCAAGGATCATGCGGGCGGGTCTAATGCAATCCTGGATAACGACGGGTTGAACTTGACTAGGACCTTTTGATTTGTTGATTATTCGTCAAGGTCACTTGGGTCCTAGGGGCAAAAACCACATCGGGAGTTTCAAAAGTACTGAAACTTGCAGATTCAGCATACCTTCTGGAGTGTGGTGACTAGAGTGGATTCCATCTAGATCATCACACAATGATAGTTGGATCCCGATCCCACTGATGAGTTGGATTACTCTTGGGAGATTATTTTACTAAACGATCAATGCTATAAACCTAGTAGGTGTCTAGAAAGGTGTTAGCGGGGCTACGCCCCCAGGGAAAAGAGGTTCTTGAATTAAGGAACTTCGCGAAAGCGTTGGAAAACCTCCCTCGAAGTACCGACACTAGCCTGGCTGAAAGGTTAAGCAAGTATTGTGACGTAAATTAAAATCCTGACTAGTTCTTCTTTTAAAGGGTTTTAAGAAGAATTTGAGTAAACAGTGGGAGACATCCTGGTTAGATAAATTAATAAACCAATCTAATCTTGCAAGAGCATACGCTGAGTGTTTCTTTTCTCCCTCTCCAGGCAGCAACCTTTTCACGCCCTAATCAAGATAATAAAATGTATCGCTTGACCGATCCGAATTCTTATTCGGGACTGGGGAAAGTTGGTTCAGCTCTAACTTATGACAACAGTCATGAGTATGAGAAAGGGAAAGGGGATTGTATAGATTTCCAGGATACCCAGTCGAAGAAGAAGCATGGTTTTGCATCTACTTCAGGTGTTCTTGTAATTGAGAACTGTTTTACGGTCAGCCCTACCTCCTGGGTACTTGATACCGGATCAGGATCTCATATCTGTAATTTATTGCAGGGACTGAGAAAAAGTAGGAAAGTTGCACCGGGTGATATGTCGCTCAGAGTAGCGAACGGAGCACAAGTTAATGCGGCAGCCGTCGGTGAATATCACCTAGTATTGCCAAATGGCAAGACTATGATTTTGAACGATTGCTACTATGTACCCTCCATGGTTTGCAACATCATATCAGTTTCTTTACTCGATAAAGATGGATGTAACTTTGTTCTTGAAAAGAATATCATGAACATTTACCTTGATAAGGTACTGGTTGCAGAGGGTACACTGTGTAATGGTATCTACGTTCTAAATCAGAATACAGTTCTCAACATACAAAACACACGCAAGAGGAAGAATTCAGATACGAATGAATCCTACTTGTGGCATTGTAGACTTGGTCATATCGGAGAGAAAACACTGAGTAAGTTGCATAAAGATGGACTCTTGGATACGTTCGACTTTTCATCTTATGAAACTTGTCAGTCTTGTCTCAAAGGGAAGATGACCAAATCTCCGTTCACCGGACATGGAGAAAGAGCAGCAGAGCTCTTGGGACTCGTACATAGTGATGTATGTGGTCCGATGTCTATACATGCAAGGGGTGGGTTCTCGTACTTCATCACATTCACTGACGATCTCTCTAGGTTCGGATATGTGTATCTATTGAAACACAAATCTGAAGCTTTTGAGAAATTCAAGGAATTCAGAAAGGAAGTAGAGAACCAGACAGGCAAAAGTATCAAGATCCTCCGGTCTGACAGGGGAGGGGAGTACTTAAGCACGGAATTCCTAGATTACTTAAAAGAGAATGGTATTCTCTCTCAGCTTACTCCTCCTTATACACCACAGCACAACGGTGTATCGGAACGGAGGAATCGTACCCTATTGGATATGGTTCGCTCCATGATGAGTAGTGCTGAGTTACCTCTTTCATTCTGGGGACATGCGCTTCAGACAGCGGCATACCTCTTGAATCAAGTTCCGTCCAAATCTGTGCCTAAAACTCCGTATGAAATATGGAGCAGTAAGAAACCATGTCTGAAGTTTATTAAGATATGGGGTTGTCCGGCCTATGTGAAAACACAGAAACCGGACAAGTTAGAGGCACGGTCAGTTCTCTCTAAATTTGTGGGATATCCTAAAGGCTCACTAGGATATCTGTTTTACCACACTGAGGAATAGAAGGTGTTTGTATCTCGCCACGCCACCTTCTTAGAAAGGGAGTTTCTTGCAAAAGAAACTAGTGGGAGTTCGGTAGAACTGGAAGAAATTCAGCGACCACAAAATGTAACTGAAAATTTGGAGGAACCGCTAGATTCTATAACCCCAGACGAACCTCAGCCACTCCGCAGATCTGGTAGGATTTCTCATCCACCCGAGAGATACTACGGTTTTCTCATAGACGGGGATCGAGAGGATTGCATCTTGGAAGAAGATGACCCTACCAGTTTCAGGCAGGCCATTATCAGTAGGGATTCTGATAAGTGGCAGGAAGCAATGCAATCCGAAATGGAGTCCATGTACGCCAATAAAGTGTGGACCTTGGATATTGCTCCACCTGGGGTAAAACTCGTTGGATGCAAATGGATCTACAAAAGGAAACTTGGTGTAGATGGGCAGGTGGAAACCTATAAAGCTAGACTCGTTGCAAAAGGTTTTCGTCAAAGACCTGGTTTGGACTATGATGAAACTTTTTCTCCGGTGGCTATGCTTAAATCCATTCGGATCCTACTTGCCATTGCTGCCTTCCATGACTATGAAATCTGGCAGATGGATGTTAAAACGGCTTTCCTAAACGGCTGTTTGGAAGAGTGCGTTTACATGGATCAACCAGAAGGTTTCGTAGACAGTGGGAGCAGCGGAAAGGTGTGCAAGTTGCTTAAATCCATTTATGGATTAAAGCAGGCATCGCGGAGCTGGAACATCTGTTTTGATGAGGCAATCAAGGAATTTGATTTCATCAAGAACGAAGATGAACCCTGTGTATATAAGAAGATTGTAGGACGAACTGTCGTGTTCCTAGTCTTGTACGTGGACGACATTCTTTTGATAGGAAATGATATTCCTATGCTACAATCGGTCAAGCTATTTTTGTCACAAAGGTTCTCCATGAAGGACCTGGGTGATGCCTCGTACATTCTGGGGATCAAGATCTATAGAGATAGATCCAAGAGACTATTGGGACTTTTGCAGTCCAGGTACATAGAGACCGTACTAAAGAGATTTAGTATGGAGGGTTCCAAGCGCGGTAGCATACCCGCATTGCACGGAATTACCCTCTTCAAGAAGATGTCTCCTAAGACTGACGAGGAGAGGGTTCGCATGAGCACTATACCCTACGCTTCGGCGGTAGGATCTATAATGTATGCGATGCTATGTACAAGACCAGATGTAGCTTACGCGTTGAGCGCGGTAAGCCGGTATCAGTCAGACCCAGGGGAGGACCACTGGACAGCAGTGAAGAACATTCTCAAGTACCTGAGAAGGACTAAGGAGATGTTCCTGGTTTACGGTAATGGAGACCTCAGGGTCGAGTCCTTTACCGATTCAAGCTTCCAGAGTGACAAAGATGACAGCAAGTCTGTCTCGAGTTTTGTGTTTACCCTCAACGGAGGGGCGGTATGTTGGAGGAGTTCCAAGCAGGATACCGTCGCAGACTCGACGATGGAGGCTGAATACATTGCTGCAAGCGATGCCGTAAAAGAGGCGGTCTGGATGAAGAAGTTCATTAGTGAACTTCAGGTGGTTCCGTCTATTGTTGACCCAATACCTTTGTATTGCGATAACAATGGGGCTATAGCTTTAGCGAAGGAACCAAGGTCCCATCAGAAATCCAGGCACATCTTAAGGCGGTATCACCTGATCAGGGAGATAATTGATCGCCAGGAGATCGAGGTGCGGAGAGTGGACACAAAGGACAACACTGCGGACCCATTCACAAAGGCTTTACCCCAGACTCAGTTCGAGCGGCTTATCGAGATGATAGGTCTTCGATACGCCAGTACATGGCCTTAGTGCAAGTGGGAGATTGTCAGTGTATATGCCCAAGAGGCCATTACTGTATCATACTAGTATGTATATTACTTGATGGAAGCTTGGGATATTCACAGTTGTACAGACAATCTTGCTCAATATAGTAGTATGCTACTTGGTTTGTCTCTGCTTTAATGTGTACTTGTGTGTTTATTTATTATATCACCTATACGCATTAGTAGAGCCCTTTGGATCTTTGCTTGATTACCGGCGTTGTGATGGCGATCACACTCGTGGAGGCTGGGTAATCTACAAGCACATCTTTATACACGTCCCTAGTCGTGGGAGTATCGAGATAGGGCATCGATACTCCGGAGTAGACTAGCGTATGCGCTTCTCATCCCAGCACGGGAGACGGTCTGTCCCACAGCCGTCGGTACGTCGTACTTGAGATAGTATGCGGGTGCTCGTTAGGTTACGAGTACACTGGATAGGACTCGTCGGGAACTGATGGTTGGTATTATACCTATCGTCAGTTATCAGTTCCCAGGTGACATGAGTACAGCTTAGTCCGCTGACTTGACACTGTCACTTCGCCTCGAGTGTGTTCCCACTGTTCTTTGATTACTACCCTACCACGGCTCTTCTGAGTCATGCAAACAGGTAGTAGTTGGGAGCAGTCCCGAAGCACTTGGAGGCAGTGACGGTTAGACAGGATTCGTCTCTCCCGGTATTGGGGGTTGACATCGCGCTGTGTCTAGGAGAGCCATTACATAAGTAGTCCCTGGCCAGGGCAAGCGAGATATACTGGTAGGTTCCAGTGCTATCTCAGGGTGTATTGGGCTTCACTCCGACACGACTTGTACCGCTATTAGGGAACTGACGTTTACCGCCCCCTAGGCCCGCCATGCGATGTATCAGACGAACAGACCGGACTGTACGGAGAATGTCACATTCAGACTCAGTAGGAGTTCAGATGGGTTTTACCTCGTCAGTCTTCTTATCGGCATCTACCTGGGGACCGTTACGCACAGCTAGTGCCGCTTGCGGTCTGTGGTTAAACCCACTGCCAGCGTAGCGTCGAGTCTTTAGAGTCCCACACAGAAGGCTATTCGCCTCTGGGCAAAACTGAGTAGAGGTCGCATGGTTTTGCGGCAGGGTTCGTTCTCATCCGCGCACTTGTGCACGTTTGGAGTCCGGACGGATTATACTGGCAGGCTCTGGTTTGAGCCAGATACTGGTATATGTTTTGGGGTTGCTTTTATCTCTCAGTATTCTTGTTCCTCGGAATGAGAATGCAGGTGTGTATGCACAGTTGCTTGAGGAGGAGGATGAGGTCTTTCATTAGGGTTTCGGAACGGGTGCGTATGCACAGTTGACAGTCGTCTTTTTCCAAACCCTAATGGATTTATGAAATATCAATTAATAATAGTAATTAAATGAAATAATGTTATGGTTGATTTTGTTGACTTGTTGACCATGGTTGACTTGTTGACCATGGTTGAATGTTGACCATCATCATTGCTTTGCAAGGATACTCCTTAATTCTAGCTTACATTCATTTATTGAAGTGATGATGGTGGTCATTCCAAATACAACCATCAACTATTTCATTTTGATTTATTATTATTAATTAGATAAATCATTTTCCTTTTGTTATGGTTGCAAGAGGAAAATAGCTCATTCTATCATTTGGTTTCTCTCTCTTCACTTCATCTTCTTCCTCCTCTTGTTCAAGGAGAGCAAATCTCATGTGTTGAGAATCATCTCCTTGAAGATATAACACCCCAAAGCACACTCTACTCACTCTAAGGTAGAAGGTCTAGCAAGCCGAATACCTTAGTTCTCTCAAGATCGAGAAAGGAGCCCAAGGATGAAGCCCTCAGGTGGATCTATCTTCGGCAAAGAGGAGACGAGGAGGGGAAGCCATTCAAGCTACAACAAAGAGCAAGAAAGAAGAAGAACAACAACAAGAGAAGGAGTTCAAGTTGAGGTATAACCACTTTGCCGAGTAGTTAACTCTTCTTTGCAAGTATGCTAGTTTAGTTTAGCAAAGATCCGGCTTTTACGGTCCATGTTACAAAGCTTAGAAATTTTTTTGTTTTACCGTTTCCGCAACCCCGAAAGTACCGGGAGAGGTAACGTGGACCTAACAAAGTCGTGTCGGAGCGTAGCCCAGAACACCCTGAGATACTACTGGAATACCTACCAGTAAATCTCCTGCCTCGGCCGAGGGCTTTGTGTAATGGCTCTCCTAGACATAGCGCGACCTCACCCCCAATACCGGGAGAGACGAACCCCTGCAGATCCGCTCACTGCCTCTATGTGGCTCGGGACTGTACCCAACTAAAACCTGTTTGCATGACTCCTTTGAGCCGTGGTAGGGTAGTAATCAAAGCACAGTGGGAACTCACACGAGACAAATGACGATCTCAGGTCGATGAACTAACCTGTACACATGTCACCAGGGAACTGCTATCTGACATCTGGTATAAGACCAACTAGCAGGTTCCCGGCGAGTCCTGTCCGGTGTACTCATAACCCAATGAGCACCTGTATACATCTTAGGTGAACCAACTGACACCAGTGGCTTGTGAGACCGGCCACCGCCCCTCGTCGGGGTCTCGACTGTATACACTAGTCTACTAATGGAGTATCGATGCCCTGTCTCGAAACTCCTACGACTAGGGACCTTTTAAGGATGTGCTTATAGACCGCCAGCTCTCACGTATATGATCGCCATCATACTGCTAGTAGTCAAGCAAGAATCCTAGGGGCTCTATCAACGTGTAATAGCGACATGTCAGGTCACCTAAAGCAATACACGATGATAAAGATAAACCAGATAGCATACTATCATCTCGAGTAAGACTGTCCTACCGGGATAGGTCCTCCCTCAATCATTGCAATCACGTGCCTGTGATCCAATAATTGACTCTGAGGGCACTATCTCCAACACAAAGAATATGAATTTATCAAAAATCCAGATGAACCATGTATATATAGTAAAATTGTAGCACGAACTGTCGTATTCCTCGTCTTGTACGTGGATGACATTCTATTAATAGGAAATGACATTCCTATGCTACAATCTGTCAAAGGATTCTTGTCACACAGGTTCTCCATGAAAGACCTGGGTGATAACTCATACATTTTGGGGATCCAGATCTATCGTGATAGATCTAAGAGGATGTTGGGACTTTCGCAGTCTAGGTATGTCAACACTATACTGAAAAGATTCAGTATGGAAGATTCTAAGCGCGGCAATTTACCGGCTTGTCACGGAATCACCCTATCCAAAGAGATGTCTCCCAAGACTGATTTGGAAAGGGATCGCATGTCTGTTATACCCTACGCTTCTGCGGTAGGCTCTATAATATATGCGATGTTGTGCACCAGACCAGATGTAGCTTACGCACTGAGCGTGGTAAGCAGGTATCAGTCAGACCAAGGGGAGAAGCCCTGGATAGCAGTAAAGAATATTCTTAAGTACCTGAGAAGGACTACGGACATGTTCTTGGTTTACGGTGGAAAAGACCTCCAGATCAAGGCTTTTGCCGACTCCAGCTTCCAGAGTGACAAGGATGAGCCAAGTCCATGTCAGGTTATACCTTTACCCTCAATGAAGGGGCGGTGTGCTGGAAAAGTTCCAAGCAGGACACCGTTGCTGACTCGAAGATGGAAGCAGAGTATATCGCTGCTTGCGATGCCGCAAAAGAAGCAGTCTGGATGAAGAAGTTCTTATCACAACTTCAGGTGGTTCCTACCATTGCTGATCCAATACCGCTGTATTGTGACAACAATGGAACTATAGCTTTAGCGAAGGAACCCAGGTCCTATCAGAAGTCCAAACACATCTTGAAGCGGTATTACCTGATCAGGGAGATCATTGATCGACAGGAGATCGAGGTCCGGAGAGTTGCTATAGAGGAGAACACTGCAGATCCATTCACTAAGGCCTTACCTCAGATTCAGTTCGAGAGGCTACTCGAGATGATAGGTCTTCGATACGCCAGTACATGGCCCTAGTGCAAGTGGGAGATTGTTAGTGTATATGCCCTAGGGCCCATTATTGTATCATACTAGCTTGTATATTACTTAATGGAAGCTTGGGATATTCACAGTAATATTAACAGTATTGCTAAAAATGGTAGTACGCTACTTGGTTTATATCTATCTTAATATGTGTATATGTTAGCATATCGAGAATACATATTGATAGAGCCTTTAGGATCTTGCTTGACTACCAGCGTTGTGATGGCAGTCACACTAGTGGGGGCTGGGTAGTCTACAAGCATATCCTTTTTCAGGTCCCTAGTCGTAGGATTATCGAGACAGGGCATCGATACTCCAGAGTAGACTAGTGTGTGCGCTTCTTATTCCAGTTTGGGAGATGGTCTGTCCCACAGCCATCAGTACGTTGTACTGGAGATAATATACATGTGCTCGTTGGGTTACGGGTATACCGGACAGGACTCGCAGGGAACTGTTGGTTGGTATTATACCCGTCGTCAGTTAACAGTTCCCGAGTGACATCAGTACAGCATAGTCCGCAGACTTAACACTGCTGCTTCGTCTCGAGTGTGTTCCCACTGTTCTTAGATTGCTACCCTACCACGGCTCAAAGGAGTCGTGCAAATAGGTAGCAATTGGGTGCAGTCCCGAAGCACTTGGAGGCAGTGGCGGTTAGATAGGATTCGTCTCTCCCGGTATTGGGAGTTGATATCGTGCTGTGTCTGGAGAGCCATTACGCAAAGTCCCTGGCCAGGGCAAACGAGATTTACTGGTAGGATTTCTAGTAGCTTCTCAAGGTGTAATGGGCTTCACCCCGACACGACTTATACCGCCTTTTAGGGGACTGACGCTTGCCGCCCCCTAGGCCCGATATGCGTGTAGCGTTACTAGGCACATGCACAAGGGTCTATAAGGCATCAACCATGCCCGATTTAAATTTTAGCCATGCCGAACAACCCTAAACAAGATCTTTAAACTAGAGATTAGACGAAAACAAGCATGTTAAACACTTTAACACTAAGTGAGAGTTTGGGATTACAACCTTTGTAGTCCGGTCCTTCACTTCTAAAGCTCCGTGTTGAGGTCTCTTCGCTGCGATCATCGAGTATCTGGACTCTCGAAAAGCTCCACGAAGAGAAAGATGCAAGCTTGCTTCCGATCTTTGATAACTAAGATGATCTACCTTGAAGTTTCTTTAACACAAGCTCTCACTCACTAAATGAAGTGAACACCGTAATCTAAATGGCTAGGATAGATTAAGATGATGAAGTAGGATTTTAGCTCTCATTTGTTTTCTTTAACTCACTCATTTTCATCACTAATGAAAAAGCTAGAAAGCTTTTCCATCAAGAACTCAAGGAAGAAGAAGAAAGAATCCTTTTGTGTTGAATAATGAATTGTCTTGATAATTATTTATGCAACCATGGTTAAAGATGATAGGCTAACCATTGTAGAGACTTAACTAGGGTTAAAGGGTGTGGGTTGGGTTTGGAAATATCTTGCAAAATATCTTTGCAAAAACAAAAAGAAAGCTTCTAGAAGCTTCTAGAAAAATTTAACCCAAATCAAACCCTAACCTCGTTTAATCTTCATTAATCATGTTGCATTAGTAATTATAACATGTTACAATATTATATATCACATATACAATATTTATTGTAACAAAATAAAATAATACAATTAACATATATCGCATATATATCAATGTATTACCCGAGTGAGAAAAAGAATCTTTTAGTGAGCTTATATCAGTTAATGT
Source organism: Agapanthus africanus (assembly GCA_030015575.1). Lineage (NCBI taxonomy): Eukaryota > Viridiplantae > Streptophyta > Magnoliopsida > Asparagales > Amaryllidaceae > Agapanthus > Agapanthus africanus. The sequence goes on along the minus strand of CM057343.1, from coordinate 245,138,423 downwards.
AATTTAATATATCAAATATATAATTATACATTAAATTATCGAATCAACACTTGATCCGATAATCCGGCTATTTCATAAATAACCGACTAATATAATCGTATCATTTCATCGAATCAACACTTGATCCGATGACCTGGCTATATCACATATACCCGGTCGATATCTCATATCGTGAGAATCTAATGCGGTATCACATACACGTATTGTTCTCGGTCCCTCACATATCATATATGTGCTCCTGCTCTGTTTTTCCTGAGTCAAGAAAGCTCTGTGTAGGATTCTAAAGAATCGTCAATACGCCGGCAGTAGGTGATGATCATATCAAACACCCACAAGCTACAAGGGGTCAGCTAAACGTCACAGCCACCCAGGTATTGAGCGATCAGAAGATCAACAAGAAAGCATGTACATTCTTTTGCGAATCCAATCAGTAACACTCCCGTACAGTCCGGTCTTTTCGTCTGATATGTCGCATATCTCGCCTAGGGGTGGTAAAACATCAGACCCCAGTAGCTCAATAAGTCATGTCGATATGAAGTCTATAACAGTTCAAGAAACTACTGATAACACTTACCAGTAAATCTCAGCAACCCTAGCCAGGGATTTCCAGTTATAGCCAATCGAACATAGCACAACATCAACTCCCTATACCGGGAAAGACGAATCCCCTCCCATCGCTCATTGCCTCCATATGATTCGGGACTGTACCCAAAAGCCACCTTTTTGCACGCCCTCTTGGACGTAGTATGATGGAAATCAAAGCACAGTGGGAATCACACAAGACTCTATGACGATCTCGGGTCAATAGACTACTCTATACCAGTGTCACCGGAGAACTGCCATCTGACGTGAGGTATAATACCATCTAGGAGTTCTCGGCGAGTCCGTCCAGTGTACCCAGTCTCTACTGAGCACCCGTACACTATCCTTGATGTCAAACACCGATGGATATGGGATCATCCATCGCCCATCATATGGGTCAAGATGCGTATACACTAGTCTACTCTGGTGTATCGATGCCGTGTCTCGATACACCCTCAACTAGGAACAGTTATAGGATGAACTCGTCGACTACCGTGGCCCCACTAGTATGATCTCATCATAGTCCCAGTAGTCGAGTACATATCCTAAGGGCTTTATCAGCATGTAATATAGAGACAATTAGAGTACATGTTAAGATAAAGTACAACCAGATAGCATACTATCATGTCGAGCAAGAAAGTCCTCCCTATATATGTCCTAGCATCCACTACAATACACATCATATGTACAGTAATGGCCTCTAGGGCATACATATAACTAACAATCTCCCACTTGCACTAGGGCCATCTGTTGTGGTATCACATACCCAACAATTAGCTGTGGTTGAAGTATCTCATACTCAACCATCCTATAAAAAGTCTCTACTGGGAAAAAGGCCTTTGTGAGTGGATCCGCGCTGTTGTCCTCTGTGTCTACTCTCCTAACCTCGATCTCCCTGGAGATCAACCATCTCCATAATCAGGTGATACTGCCTAAGAATTATATCTAGATTTCAGATGGGACGGGGGTTCCTTGGCATAAGCCACAACTCCATTGTCACACAATGGTAGGAACGAAGTTCATCTCATGAACTTATATATATCCAGACTGGATCTTTGGTAGCATCCTTGGTAACGATGTATCTTTGCTTTAATCTTCTAGTAAGTCACGGTATCTAGCTTGGAACTCTTCCAACATACCATCCCTCCACTGAGGGTAAAGACAATACCTGCGACTGACATTCAGTCGTCCTTATCACCCTGGAACCATTCCAGTGATTCTCCTCAGGATCGATTGATACCATCTCACTACAACTAGTGAGTATCCTAACATCCAATTAGATCTATCTCATAGATCTAAAACCCAGGATTTAGGAGGTATCACTTTGATCCTATATGGAGAATCCTTGTGATAAGCGGAGATTGACCGAGCGTAGCATAGGAAACTCCTTCCCTATCAAGAGTATGTCATCCACGTACTCTACGAGGATCACCACCGTACTCCCTACTACCTTTTTGTATATACAAGGTTCATCTACCATTTTGATGAAGTCAAACTCTTTGACTACTACATCAAAATAGACGTTCCAACTCCGTGATGCCTGATTTATCACATAAAACATCTTGCTCACGTTTCCGCTGCTCCCACTGTCTACGAAGCCCTCTGGCTGTGTACTTATAGACGCTTTCTTCCAAATCATCATTTAGAAAAGCAGTCATGACACCCAACCGCCAGATATCGTAGTCATGGTATGTAGCCGTGGCAAGTAGGATCTGGATGGACTTAACCATAGCTTTGAAAGTCTCAACTCTTCCATGTACACCAAATAATCTTCTCAAGATATACTTGATCCTGATGGGGATTTAACCCTTCAGATAAAGCAACCAAAGTCCATAATTTATTAGTGTATAAGGATTCCATCTCAGATATCCAGCCATTCTTACTGAGTCCCACTCTTGATGGCCTGCTCGAAACTAGTTAGGTCATCATCTCATGATGCAATCCTCGCTCCTACTGTCATAGAGAAACCGAAGTATCTCTCAGGTGGGTGAGGAACCCTACTAGATCGGCGGAGAGGCTGAGGTTTGTTGGAAACTATTGAATCCTTTGGTTCTACCAAATCATCAGCTGCAGTTTGTATAGCTGGAACTTTTTCCAGTTCTACGTCATGACCACTAATTTCTTCATAAGAAATTCCCTTTCACAAAGGTGGCATGCTGAGAAACAAAAACACTTTTTGTTCCCCAGTTTGGTAGAAGATATTCCCTTGCGAATGCTTGGGATATCCAACAAACTTCCACAGAACTGACTTTGCCTCGAGCTTGTCTGGATTATGCTTTTAGACATAGGCTAGACAACCCCAAATCTTAACATACTTAAGATATGGGCTCTTCCCATTCCATATCACATATTAAGTGGTAGGCAACTGATTTGATTTGAACTCTATTCAATAGGTATGCAGCTTCTCAAGTGCATAACTCCCAAGAGGAAATAGGAAACTCAGTAGTACTCATCATAGATCACACCATATCACATAGGGTGTAATTGCTCCGTCCCGATACACCATTGTGCTATGGTGTATAGGAAGGAGTAATGCTGAGAGAGAATCACATTCTCCTTTAGAATAGTCTAGGAATTCCGTGCTCAAGTATTCTCCTCCCTGATCTCATCAAAGGACATAATACATATACTCGTTTTTGGTTCTCTACTTCTATCTTATATTCTGTGATTATCTCAAAAGTTTCGGACTTATGTTTCAACAGGAACATATGTCTGAATCTTGAGAGATCATCAGTGAATGTAATGAAGTACAAAGAACTGGTCCTGGCATGTGTAGACAGGGGACCTTCATACATCAGCATGTATCAATCCCAAGAGTTCACTAACTCTTTCTCTGTTTCCAATAAACAGAGCTGTGGTCATCTTATCTTTGTGACATGACCGGCAAGTTTCACAAGATGTAAATTCAAACTAATTTAAATATGTATCTATATGTAACTTCAGCTAGTCGGGTCGCATTGATATGACCTAGTCTACAATGCCTCAAGAAGGATTCGTTCATTTCTTAACTCTTCCTCTTGTATGTGTTCTTTATACTAAGAACTGTAGTTTGATTTAGAACGTCAATGCTTTTAGATAATGTGCAAGAACCGATCAACTCTTGATATAGGAAATGTTCAAAACATTATCCAAAAATACAAAATTATATCCTTCTTTACTAATAAAGAGACTGATATGATGTTATATATCAGGTTCGGTATCTAATAACATTCGTTCAGAATCAATGTATTTGTTAATACAGAGTGATAGTTATCAACAGACTTGGCTGTAACACTTGCACCGATTCTATCTCATGAAACTTATCACCCGTTCTCAGTTCTCTACCTATCTGTAGCCCATGTAACAGATTACATATGCGGGATCCTGATCCGGTATCTCATACCCAGGACGTAAAGGATACTGAGAAACAGTTCTGTGTAATGAACACACCCGAAGAAGATGCATCAACATGCACTTTCTTCGATTGGGCGGCACGGGAATTCTGGTAATCCCCTATTTCCTGCTCTGTCTTATAACAATTATAAGTTGGAGCGGGACCAACGTTCCCTAGCGCAGTATAACAAGCGGGTTCGGTCAATATATCCGTATTATTATCTTGATTAAGGCGTGACATAGTCGCAACCAGGAGAGAGAGAGAAGAAAACACCCAGCGTGCGCTTTTACAAGATTAGATTGGTTATCAATTTATCTAATCAGGATGTCTCCCAGTATTTTAGTCAAATCTTCCTTCAAACCCTAAAAGGAAAGACTAGCCGGGATTAATTACACTCTACAAGTTCGCCAATCTTTCAGCCAGGCCAGTATCGGTTCTTTGAGGGAGGTTCCCCACGCTTTCGCATGGACCTAATTAAAATAAACCTCGTTTTTCGAGGGGCGTAACCCCGTTAACACCTTTGTAGACACCTACTTTATCGGCTAATTGTAATGTGTAAAACTCTCCCAGTAGTAACTCTTACTCGTAGCGGGTATCGGGATTCAACTATCTCATAGAAGGTATGCAATCTCATTGCAAATTTCAACACTTGAAATTCCCAATAATATTTTGCCTCAAGCGTCTTATGACCTTGACAGAGGTCAACAAACCATAGGCTGCTAGTCAAGTTCAACCCGTCATTTTCTGATTGAAGTAAACCCATCCGCACGACCCTTGACAGAGGCCAACAAGGTCGCACGACTACCCTAAATCAATCACATCATATATTTATACAGATAAGCACTAATCAGCTACCGCACACTACGCCTTGACAGAGGTCAACAAACGCAGCACGAATACTAAAGACTACTTATCTGAAATGACGGAGGGCTACGACAGGTTTTTAAGAAAACCCTTTGCGTAATGAACTTGATATCGTTGTAGAATCGAGTGATTTTAATAGGAATGTTTTTGAGGTCTTTTCTAGTTTTGCTAAAGAGGTCACTCCCGGTGAAGGGATCGTCGGCTCTTTCCTTATCGAATAAGGTGCAGGATATTTCGCAAATACCACTATGCAAAGCAAAAACTATAGAAGCAATCAAAAGACAAACCGAGTTTGTAGCATCTGCTACTTTCACTAAAGAGGTCACTCCCGATGAAGGGATCTCGGCTCTTTCCTTATCGAATAAGGTACTGGATATTCTATAAGGAACACCGCTATGCAAAGCAAGAACTAGAGCTACCAGTTTTTAAACAAGTTTCTACGACATCTTTAGGTTCCTTTTAGTTTCATTAATCTCATTAATGAAGTCCAATTTTTATTATGCTTCACAAGCATCACATTTGAAACGAAATCTGCAATATAACATATATCTTATATATATAATATAAACATTCATCTCAGGCAGTAATATGATCTCATCACAGAACATTGCAGCAGAAGAACATATATGAAATATTGGATATACTAGGACGTCCGTGTTTTAATACGAGCCTGTATAAAACACGGATTCCACGGTCGCGATGAATAGCCAAACCCACATCCCTAGACCCCTACGAGAGCGGCAAGCAACACTGCCAATTCTAGGGTTAGGAGACCTGGTCTCGACTCCTCGAGATGGTCTCCCACTGGACCCTAGAACCCGATCACTTGTGCTCCCCGCCTTGGGTCTACCTAATGGGGAAAAGTAAATAATATACAATGGTGACATCATCCTCATCTCGGAAGTGCCCCAATAAAAGAATATTACATACAAATGAATTTTACATGAATGAAAAAGAAAAACTCTCATCTCACATAAAACCCCCGGCTATTCAAAACACGACGATCCAATATAACATATCACAGCAACACATAATATCTCATATCATCAACGTAAGCAAGTATGCGTATCCCGATTGTCGTTGATGTATAGCAACGAAGCTGGCAATACACCACATACTACGCTTACGGTCACAGAAAAGAAAGTGTAAAACTACAACAGTTGGAATCCGCAAGCTCCTTAGACATCGCATGCCTAACTAAATGAATTCCTTAGACATCGCATGCCTAACAATTATAAACCCCGCATTTTAGTCTCATTATCGAAAACACTTTTCAATATCAAGTCGGGCAATTCAACAAGATTCCCGACATCCTGATCGAATGCTCGTCGCAAACTTTAGTAGACAGCCGCACCCCCGATGCCGTCGACGAAGTGCACTAAGGCGGAACACCGCTGCCGCGAGCACCCAAACGGATGCTTTTGGCGACGGGGTTCTCCTACAGTCACTTGGTCGGGGCTATGGGGCGTGTCTGTCTGTTAAGTTTACCTAGAGAGTATCCGTGTACACTACGTGATTGCGACGAACTTTTGATCACATCAAAATCCCGTGGCAACCGATCATCTGAGACTGAACTGCTAGATTTATAACATTCAAATTAGTTATCTCATAACTACTTGTGGATTCCAAATAATGTATCACATTCCAGATAAATAGACAGTGTTAAACTTTCCGATCGAATAAACAAATACCCAAGATTTCCCAAATAGCTCAACACTTGAGCGGAGTTCAAAAAAATATCCATCACATGCCACGGTACCGATGGTCCAGCCGTAGAAGGGTCAAGCCAACGCCTCACATGTGGCAGCGCCGTACTGCCCAAACCCTAAGATTCAGAGGCGGTTCAGACGGTCACATAATCGAGTTAAGGTTTGTGTTCCTCTAGAGGGTCCACCGCGTTACTTGCATGATTTTCCGGAAGTTTCAAACTCGAGAAAAAATCCAACTTTTGAAAATTTTCCAACAGGGGAAAAAGTGAGTTATTGATATCCGTTCGAACTTTTTAACAGTTTCTAAAATTACCCGGAAAAAAATTAAACGAAGTTAAAATTTCCGATCGAATCAACTAGCTCCCAATACAACCCAGAAAACTCAACACTTGAGTAATTATTAAAAATTCCCAGAAGCAGTAGGTAACACATACGGATGTTACTGTTGAAAACGATACCCTAATTCTCAATTATTGCCGCGGAACCGCCGCCAATACCCCAGTTTGGCCGCGGTTCCGCGGCGCTATAGTGGACTTAGGGTGTCGTTTTTCACACCAAAATTAAGTTTGGGGGAATTTGATCAGTCGAAAATATTGCATTTTTAACACAGCAATTTCCCTACTATTTGTAATCATCTAAAGGTATTTGGTATAAATATAGCACATATTAGCAATTTGTCTGCAAAAATACCAAATAACATGTGTTATACATTATAACCAGCATTATGAGGGAAATTGAGTGTTTATTATTGCATACGTGATCATTTGTATATCAAACACTTGTCTCGAGATTGTGTGCAGGAAATTCTCCAGGTAAAAGAGCCGGATTGTAACATTTCAAAAAAAAATAGAATATTATTTTTGGGAATTTTCATAATTTAATATTAATTTTTAATGAATATTTTAATAGTCGGTATAATTAAATACCGATAAAGAGTGAAAATTCTGGAGAAAATTATAGAAATTCTAAAATAGCTTATTTTGTGGAAATATGCCATTTTGCAGTTTTTATGTTGGATTATATTGTTATTTTGGTGTTAATCACGATTAAAAATCGTGAAGTGGATTTTTGGCTTTTTGTGCAAAAATGTGCACATAACATTTTCTACACTTGTTACACTTGTTTCTTGTTTTGGACTCATGTTAAGCCTAGGGTAGAACCATGTTAGCTGACCATGGTGACTTGAACCATTGGATTAAGTAAGTGGGTTAATTAAGGGTTTAGCTTGGTTAAGAGTTGGTTAAGATTAGGGTGACTTGTGTAGGGAGAGGGTGAGCCATAATGGCTTGTGAGTGCTAGCATTGAGAGAGAGAGAGATGGTTAGGGTGTGCCATGATCCTTTTCACTTCATAACCCCTTGTGCTCTTTTACTCCCTCTCAACCTTCATTATCCCTTGTGTTCCTTCATGCTACCTCTCACTCTCACACATCACACCATTTCAAAACAACTTCAGCCCATATATCATCACTTCAGCCCCATATCAAATATCATCAGCAGAAATTCAGCAGCCCTACACCAGCCCTAACACTATAGCCCACACTCCCATCAAACCTTTTTAGCCCCCAAACAGCACAACTTCAGCCCAATTTCTCTTCATATCAGCCTGAATTCAGCTGAAACAAATCCATCAGCCCCCAATCTTGAATCAGCACCCCAGCAGCAGCTGCATCAGGTCCCTTCACCAACATATTGTAAGTCGATGTACAACACCCCACGACTTGCGGGGAGGCGGAAATATGAAAAACGATCTTGTTCTTTGCTTAAACATCGACTAACCGCATGAATCGAAGCTAAACGATAACTAACATCAAACATAGAAGTTAACAACTACTATGTAAAGGGATTATACCTAAAGAGCCGTGTACTTTGTCTTTACGAACTCCACCTTCTCCTCGGCCTTCTCGAAGTAGTAGACGATCCACCCGAGAGCTTTACTCCAAGCTTAGCCTCTAAACTTGAGGCAACTAACTTTCTTTAAGTGCTAATCAAAGAAGCTAGGTGATATAGAGTGAGGGTTATGGTTTAATTAGTCTAACTAATCCTTGTACTCAACACATGAGAGGGGAGGATTAGGGTTTGAAGAGGGAGAGCTTGAGGAGAGAGAAGGTGAAGATAATAATGAATTGAGAATAATGAGTTATCATAATATATATCAAGCATTTTGTTATATCAAGAAAAGAAAAGAAAATGATTTACAACCATGCTTGATAAATATCTTGTGGTGATTCATCTCCATGAGTCATTAAGCAATTATGAAGCATTAATGACATGGATGAATCATCCATATGACTCACTAATCACATTCATTGTATATGCCACCTAAACCTCCTTAGTCACCACCTTCTAGAAGCTTCTCGCGCAATTACGAGAACGCCCCTCCTTTCCGCAAAAATACGAAAAAACTTTAGACTGTATAAATCCAATAACCGGATACCAGTAACTGGCTTAAACCAAAGCCGACTGGTAAAAACTGTTAGAAAGTCGTATGTGTGTAAACACACGTATGCGTCCGAACCCTTGTCGTAAAACCATACGACCTCTATATCGTTTCGCCTGGAGTAGGGAAACTCTCTGTGTGGGACTCTAGAGACTCGACTACTACGCTGGCAGTGGGTTTAACCACAGACCGCAAGCGGCACTAGCTGTACGTAACGTTCCCCAGGTAGATGTCGATAAGAAGGCCGATGAGGAAACCCATCCGAACTCCTACTGAGTCTGATGTGACAATCTCCATACAGCCCGGTCCGTTCGTCTAAGACTATTGCATATCGGGCCTAGGGGGCGGCAAGCGTCAGTCCCCTAATAGCGGTATAAGTCGTGTCAGAGCGAAGCCCATTACACCCTGAGAAACTACTGGAACCTACCAGCAAATCTCGCTTGCCCTGGCCAGGGACTTTGCGTAATGGCTCTCTGACACAGCGCGATATCAACCCCCAATACCAGGAGAGATGAATCCTGTCTAACCGCCACTGCCTCCAAGTGCTCGGGACTGCACCCAACTGCTACCTGTTTGCACGACTCGTTTGTAGGGTTCCTAGGCACACTAGTGAGGTCTCCCAAGCCATCAACCATGGCAATTTCAAAAATTATGGTGCCTACAAACCCTAAACTACGGATCGATAACTAGATGTCTAGGCGAACAAGAACTAGTTAACACTTAACTATTGAGAAAACGGAAATACAACCTTTGTAGATCCGGTGCTCCACCTCCATAGCTCCGCAACGAAGTCCTCTCCGCTGTCCATGTCAAATCCGGGCTCTAGGATCGGCTTCGTCGGAGAATGGGCAAGCTAGGTCGTCGATGTCCATGCCGAAGATGATCTACGTCGAGGCATCGCTAAATCAAGCTACGACTTCACCAAGTCAAGAAACTTGTGAAGTAAACACACTCTACTACTTGGCAAGAGGTAGAGGATGAAGAAATAGGAAGTGGGTAGACTTTAGAATTGGATTTCTCACTCAAATCATCAATCTACCATTGATGACCTCAAGCTTCTTCACTTGAAGCAAGGAAGAAGAAGAAGGAAATTGTTATGATAAGTTAAAAGAATAAGAAAAGAAAATGAATTCTTATCATAATTTTAACTAGAGTCAAGTGTAGAGAATGAATCATGGTTAGTGGGAATGGTTAGGGTTAAGGATGAGATAAGAATGGTTGACTTGAACAAAGCTTCATGAAGCTTCAACTAAAGAACAAAATTAGCCACCATTCTTTTCTCTTTTCTTTTATTCATTTATCAAAAATAAAAAGGATAATTAAATAAGATAAATGAATAATAAATAATAAACCCTAACCATTTCATTAACCAAGGTTTAATCTTTACACTTGAACCCTAGCATGACTTGTATCATCAAACATGATACAATCAAGTGCACAAAAGTATATCGCATATACAATGCGCCCATCCGAGTGAGAAAATCCATCTTAAGTAAACCGATACTAGTTGATGCAAAGTAATATATCAAATATATAAATATGCATTAAATCATTAAATCAACACTTGATTCAATGACCCGGTTATGTCGCACACAACCGACTAGTATACAATATATATCGGCTTATCGAATCAACGCTTGAATCGATAACTAGGTTATATCGCATACAACCATTCGATATATTTATCGCGAGAATAGAATACGGTATCACATACACGCATTATTCTCGGTCCCGCACATATCTCATATGCGCTCCTATTTCGTTTCGCTTGAGCCAGGAAACCTCTGTGTAGGACTCTAAAGACTCGTCAATACGCCGGCAGCAGATGATGATCATATCAAGCATCCACAAGCCGCAAGCGGTCTGCTAAACGTAACGGCCACCCGGGTATTGAGCGATCTGAAGATCGACGAGCAAGCCCGCTCACACTCCAGTGAATCCGACCAGTAACACTACCGTACAGTCCGGTCTGATCGTCTGATCTGTCGCATATCTCGCCTAGGGGTGGTAAACGTCAGACCCCAATAGCTCGATAAGTCATGTCGATATGAGGTCTATAACTGTTCGAGAAACTACTGGTAACACTTACCAGTAAATCTCAGCAACCCTGGCCAGGGATTTCCTGTTATAGCCAATCGAACACAGCGCAACATCAACTCCCTACACCGGGAGAGACGAATCCCCTCCTATCGCTCATTGCCTCCATGTGACTCGGGACTGTACCCAAAAACCACCGTTTTGCACGCCCTCTTGGACGTGGTAAGATGGAAATCAAAGCACAGTGGGAACCACACAAGACTCTATGACGATCTCGGGTCAACAGACTACTCTGTACCAGTGTCACCAGAGAACTGCCATCTGACGTGAGGTATAATACCATCTGGGAGTTCTCGGCGAGTCCGTCCAGTGTACCCAGTCTCTACTGAGCACCCGTATATCATCTTTGATGTCAAACACCGATGGATATGGGATCTCCATCGCCCATCTATATGGGTCGAGAAGGTATACGCTAGTCTACTCTGGTATATCGATGCCCCGTCTCGATACACCCACGACTAGGGACTTTGAAGGATGTACTTATGGACTACCATGTCCCCACTAGTATGATCCGCATCATAGTCCAGGTAGTCAAGTACAGATCCTAAGGGCTTTACCAACACGTAACAGAGAGACAATCAGCATACACGTTAAGGTAAAGTGTAACCAGATAGCATACTATCATGTCGAGCAAGAAAGTCCTCCCTATATATATCCCAGCATCCACTACAATATACATCCTATGTACAGTAATGGCCTCTAGGGCATACGTATAACTAACAATCTCCCACTTGCACTAGGGCCATTTGTAGCAGTGGTTGCAGTATCTCATACTCAACCATCCCATAAAAGTCTCTCTCTGGGAACAGGCCTTTGTGAGTGGATCCGCTGTGTTGTCCTCTGAGCCTACTCTCCTAACCTCGATCACCCTGGAGATCAACCATCTCCATGATCAAGTTATACTGCCTTAGAATATGTCTGGATCACTGATGGGACGGACGTTCCTTGGCATAAGCCACAACTCCATTGTCACACAATGGGAGGAACATGGTTCATCTTATGAACCAATATATACCCAAACAGCCTCTTTGGTAGCATTTTAAGTAGCGATGTATCCTGCCTTTATCGTCTAGTATGTCACGGTATCTAGTTTGGAACTCTTCCAACATACCGTCCCTTTACTGAAGGTATAGACAATGCCTGTGACTGACATTCAGTCGTCTTTATCACCCTGGAACCCTTCCAGTGATTATCCCTTGGATCGATTGATACCATCTCACTACTACTAGTGAGATACCTAACATCCAATTAGATCTATCTCATAGACCCAAAATCCAGGATTTAGTAGGTATCATTTTGATCCTATATGGAGAATCATTGTGATAAGCGGAGATTGATCGAGCGTAGCATAGGAAACTCCTTTCATATCAAGAGTATGTCATCCACGTACTCTACGAGGATCACCACCATACTCCCTACTACCTTTTTGTTTATACAAGGTTCATCTACCATTTTGATGATGTCAACTTCTTTGACTACTTCATCAAAATAGATGTTCCAACTCCGCGATGCCTGCTTTAATCCTATAAAGCATCTTGCACACGTTTCCGCTGCTCCCACTGTCAACGAAGCCCTCTGGCTGTGTACTTATAGACGCTCTCTTCCAAAACATCATTTAGAAAAGCTGTCATGACACCCAACCGCCAGATATCGTAGTCATGGTATGTAGCCGTGGCAAGTAGGATCTGGATGGACTTAAGCATAGGTACTTGAAAAAGGTTTCATCATTATCCACACCTGGTCAATGATGCACACTTTTAACAAGTCTAGCTTTGAAAGTCTCAACTTTTCCATGTACACCAAGTAATCTTCTCAAGATATACTTGCTCCTGATGGGGATTTAACCCTTCAGATATAGCAACCAAAGTCCATACTTTGTTGGTGTATAAAGATTCCATCTCAGATCGATAAGCATCCAGCCATTCTTACAGAGTCTTACTCCTGATGGCCAGCTCGAAACTAGTTGGGTCATCATCTCATGATGCAATCCTCGCTCCCACTGTCATAGAGAAACCGAAGTATCTCTCAGGTGGGTGAGGAACCCTACTAGATCGGCGGAGAGGCTGAGGTTCGTTGGAATCTGCCGAATCCTTTGGTTCTATCAAATCATCTGCTGTAGTTCGTATAGCTGGAACATTTCCAGTTCTACATTACAGACCTTGCCTCGAGCTTGTTCGAATTTTGTTTTTAGACATTGGCCGGACAACCCCAAATCTTAACTAACTTAAGACATGGGCTCTTCCCTTTCCATATCTCATATGAAGTGGTAGGCAATTGATTTGATTGGAACCCTATTCAATAGGTATGCAACTTCTCAAGTGCATAACTCCCAAAAGGAAATAGGTAACTCAGTAGTACTCATCATAGAGCACACCTTATCATATATGGTGTTATTGCTCCGCTCCGATATACCATCGTGCTATGGTGTATACGGAGGAGTAATGCTGAGAGAGAATCTCATTCTCCTTTAGAATAGTCCAGTATTTCTGTGCTCAAGTATTCTCCTCCTTGATCTCATCATAGGACATAATACTTATACCCGTATTCTGGTTCTCTACTTCTCGCTTATATTCTGTGAATATCTCAAAAGGTTCGGACTTGTGTTTCAACAGGAACATAGGTCTGAAACTCGAAAGAGATCATCAGAGAATGTAATGAAGTACAAAGAACCAGTCCTGGCATGTGTAGACAGGGGACCTTACATACATCAACATGTATCATCCCAAAAGTTTACTAACTCTTTCTCTGTTTCCAGTAAACGGAGCTATGGTCATCTTATCTTTGTGACATGACTGGCGGGTTTCACAAGATGTAAATTCAAACTGATTTAAAAATACATCTATATGTAACTCTAGCCAGTCGGGTCGCATTGATCTGACCTAGTCTACAATACCTCAAGAAGGATTCGTTCATTTCTGAACTCTTCCTCTTGTGTGTGTTCCGTATACTTAGATTTGTAGTTTGATTTAGAACATTAATGCTTTTAGATAACGTGCCTGAACCGATCAACTTTTGATATAGGAAATGTTCAAAACATTATCCAACAATACAAAATTATATCCTTTCTTTATTAATAAAGAGACAGATATGATTTTGTATATCAGGTTCGGTATCTAATATCATTCGTTCAGAATCAATGTATTGGTAATACAGGGTGACAGTGACCGACAGACTTGGCTGCAACACTTGCCCCGTTTTCTGCCTCATGAAACTTATCACCCGTTCTCAGTTTTGTACCTATCTGTAGCCCTATGTAACAGATTACATATATGGGATCCTGATCTGGTATCGCATACCCAGGACGTAGAGGATACAGAGAATCAGTTCTTTGTAACGAACACACCCGAAGATGATGCATCATCATGCACTCTCTTCGTTTGGGCGGCATGGGAATTCTGGTAATCCCCAATTTCCTGCTCTGTCTTATAACAATTATAACTTGGAGCGGGACCAACGTTCCCCAGCTCAGTATAACAAGTGGGTTCGGTCAATAATCCGTTTTATTATCTTGATTAAGGCGTGATATGGTCGCTACCTGGAGAGAGAGAGAAGAAAACACTCAGCGTGCGCTCTGTCAAGAATAGATTGGTTATTATTTTATCTAATCAGGATGGCTCCCACTACTTTTTATCAAATCTTCCTTCAAACCCTAAAAGGAAAGACTAGCCGGGATTAATTACACACTACAAGTTCGCCAATCTTTCAGCCAGGCCAGTGTCGGTACTTTGAGGGAGGTCCCCCGTGCTTTCGCACGAACCTAATTAATGTAAACCTCGTTTTCCCAGAGGCGTAACCTCGTTAACACCTTTCTAGACACCTACTTGATCGGCTAATTGTAATGTATAAAACTCTCCCAGGAGTAACTCTTACTCGCAGCGGGTATCGGGATCCAACTATCTCATAGAAGGTATGCAATCTCATTGCAAATTTCAACACTTGAAATTCCCGATAATATTTTGCCCCTAGCTCGCTATGACCTTGATGCATGCCAAACAACCCATAGTCTGCTAGTCAAGTTCAACCCGTACATTACTTGATCGAATTAAACCCACCCGCACGACCCTTGACGAATGCCAAACAACGCCGTACGAATACCCTAATCCAATCTGCATCATATGCATAAGCAGATAAATACTAGTTAGCTACCGCACACTACGCCTTGACGAATGCCAAACTACCGCAGCACGAATACTAACTAGTACTTATCTGTAATAACGGAGGGCTACGACAGGTTTTTCTGAAAACCTATTGCGTAATGAACTTGATATCGTTGTAGAATCAAATGATTTTAAAATGGAGTGCTTTTGAGGCTTTTCTAGTTTTGCTAAAGGAGTCACTCCCGGTGAAGGGATCGTCGGTCCTTTCCTCGTCGAATGAGGTGCGGGATATATCATATATATCACTGTGCAAAGCAAAAACACTTAAAAGCAATCAAAAGACAAACCGAGTGTGTAGCATCTGCCAGTTATTGCTAAAGGAGTCACTCCCGGTGAAGGGATCTCGGTCCTTTCCTCATCGAATAAGGTGCAGGATATATCACATATACCGCTGTGCAAAGCAAGAACTGTAGCTACCTGTTTTATTTTGAAATTCGATTCTACAACATCTTAGGTTTCTTTTATTTCATTAATCACATTAATGAAGTCCCATCATTTAAGTACCTAAACATCACAGATAAATACGACGTACACTTATGCCATCCGCATTCGCCTCGATGTCCCCTCGTGCACCGTTAGGTTAGGTAACTAACGGCAGAGCAGGGCAGGGCTAGCGCGGGTGTAAAACATAAGTAACATCTATATAATATATCATATATACTATATAATGTATCTATCACAGAAAATCACATGATCACATCACAGATATCGCAGCAGAAGAATCATATGAAATATTGGATATACTAGGACGTCCGTGTTTTCAATACGAGCCAGTATAAAACACGGATTCCACGGTCGTGATGAATAGCCAAACCCACACCCCTAGACCCCTACGAGAGCGGCAAGCAACCCTGCCAATTCTAGAGTTAGGAGACCCGGACCCGACTCCTCGAGTTGGTCTCCCACTGGACTCCAGAACCCGGTTACTTGTGCCCTCCTCCTTGGGTCTATCCTAGTGCGGAAAAGTAAATAATATACAACAGGTGACAACTTCCGCAACCTGGAAGCGCCCCAATAAAAGAATATTACATACAAGTTTTTACATGAATGAAAATGAAAAACACTCATCTCACATAAAAAACCCCGGCTATTCAAACACGACGATCCAATATAACATATCCAGCAACACATAACATCACATGTCATCAACGTAAGTAAATATGTCCATCCCAATTGTCGTTGACATATAGCAACGAAACCGGCGATATCACATATTACACTTACGGTCACAGAAAAGAAAGTGTAAAACTACAACAGTTGGAATCCGCAATCACCTCAGACATCGCATGCCTGACCAAATGAATTCCTTAGACATCGCATGCCTAACAATTATAAACCCCGCATTTTAGTCTCAAAATCGAAAACTCTTTTCAATACCAAGTCGGGCAATTCAACAAGATTCCCGACATCCTGATCGAATGCTCGTCGCAAACTTCAGTAGGCGGCCGCACCCCCGACGCCGTCGACGAAGTGCACCAAGGCGGAACACCGCTACCGCGAGCACCCGAACGGATGCTTTCGGCGACTGGGTTCTCCTACAGTCACTTGGTCGGGGCTATGGAGTGAGGCTGTCTATTAAGTTTACCCGGCGAGTATCCGCGTACGCTACGTGATTGCGACGGACTTTTGATCACATCAAAATTCCGTGGCAACCGATCAAGTGAGACTAAATTGCTACGTTTATAACATTCATTCAGTTATCATATAACTTATTGTGAATTCCAATTATTGTATCGCATTCCAGATAAATAGAAAATGTTAAACTTTCCGATCGAACATTCTAACACCCAAGTTTTCCCGATACAGATCAACACATGAAACTAGTCTAACAACATTCAGTTCGTACCTCAGTACCAACGGTCCAGCCGTAGAAGGGTCAAGCCAACGCCTCACATGTGGCACGCCGTACTGCCCCAAACCCGAAGGTTCAAAGGGCAGTTCAAGACGGTCACATAATCGAGTTAAGGTTTGTGTCTTCTAGAGGGACCATCGCGTTACTTGCACTACTTAGAACGTCGTCAAACTACGGAAAAATCCAACACTTGGAAATTTCCCGACAGGGGAAAAATTGGGTATTTATAGCCGGTCGAACTTTTTAACATATTCTAAAATTTATCCGGAAAGCCAAACAGACAAAATTTGATAAACCCGATCGAATCATCAAAGCTCCAAAACATCCCAGATTATTCAACACTTGAATAAATATTAAAAATAACCAGAGAAGTCAGCACAGAAACAATTGAATTACAGTGCAAAAATTAGTTGATGACGTCACATTACTGCCGCTCATCCGCCGCATTATCCAATATTATGCCGCGGATCCGCGCAGATTTTCACTGTTCATCAAAACATTTTTGTGCCGAAATTCTTATATTTCTCTGCTGGTTTTTCTATATATTTTTAATACTGAAAAATCACTGTTTTTAGAAAAAGTACAGAGAGCACATTTTGGAGTTGGTTTCGGGTTCGTTCCGGTTTCAAATTCCGTCTGGACTTCGCCTAAGGCTCTAGCTAGGCTCTGATACCACTGTAGGGTTCCTAGGCACACTAGTGAGGTCTCCCAAGCCATCAACCATGGCAATTTCAAAAATTATGGTGCCTACAAACCCTAAACTACGGATCGATAACTAGATGTCTAGGCGAACAAGAACTAGTTAACACTTAACTATTGAGAAAACGGAAATACAACCTTTGTAGATCCGGTGCTCCACCTCCATAGCTCCGCAACGAAGTCCTCTCCGCTGTCCAAGTCAAATCCGGGCTCTAGGATCGGCTTCGTCGGAGAATGGGCAAGCTAGGTCGTCGATGTCCATGCCGAAGATGATCTACGTCGAGGCATCGCTAAATCAAGCTCCGACTTCACCAAGTCAAGAAACTTGTGAAGTAAACACACTCTACTACTTGGCAAGAGGTAGAGGATGAAGAAATAGGAAGTGGGTAGACTTTAGAATTGGATTTCTCACTCAAATCATCAATCCACCATTGATGACCTCAAGCTTCTTCACTTGAAGCAAGGAAGAAGAAGAAGGAAATTGTTATGATAAGTTAAAAGAATAAGAAAAGAAAATGAATTCTTATCATAATTTTAACTAGAGTCAAGTGTAGAGAATGAATCATGGTTAGTGGGAATGGTTAGGGTTAAGGATGAGATAAGAATGGTTGACTTGAACAAAGCTTCATGAAGCTTCAACTAAAGAACAAAATTAGCCACCATTCTTTTCTCTTTTCTTTTATTCATTTATCAAAAATAAAAAGGATAATTAAATAAGATAAATGAATAATAAATAATAAACCCTAACCATTTCATTAACCAAGGTTTAATCTTTACACTTGAACCCTAGCATGACTTGTATCATCAAACATGATACAATCAAGTGCACAAAAGTATATCGCATATACAATGCGCCCATCCGAGTGAGAAAATCCATCTTAAGTAAACCGATACTAGTTGATGCAAAGTAATATATCAAATATATAAATATGCATTAAATCATTAAATCAACACTTGATTCAATGACCCGGTTATGTCGCACACAACCGACTAGTATACAATATATATCGGCTTATCGAATCAACGCTTGAATCGATAACTAGGTTATATCGCATACAACCATTCGATATATTTATCGCGAGAATAGAATACGGTATCACATACACGCATTATTCTCGGTCCCGCACATATCTCATATGCGCTCCTATTTCGTTTCGCTTGAGCCAGGAAACCTCTGTGTAGGACTCTAAAGACTCGTCAATACGCCGGCAGCAGATGATGATCATATCAAGCATCCATAAGCCGCAAGCGGTCTGCTAAACGTAACGGCCACCCGGGTATTGAGCGATCTGAAGATCGACGAGCAAGCCCGCTCACACTCCAGTGAATCCGACCAGTAACACTACCGTACAGTCCGGTCTGATCGTCTGATCTGTCGCATATCTCGCCTAGGGGTGGTAAACGTCAGACCCCAATAGCTCGATAAGTCGTGTCGATATGAGGTCTATAACTGTTCGAGAAACTACTGGTAACACTTACCAGTAAATCTCAGCAACCCTGGCCAGGGATTTCCTGTTATAGCCAATCGAACACAGCGCAACATCAACTCCCTATACCGGGAGAGACGAATCCCCTCCTATCGCTCATTGCCTCCATGTGACTCGGGACTGTACCCAAAAACCACCGTTTTGCACGCCCTCTTGGACGTGGTAAGATGGAAATCAAAGCACAGTGGGAACCACACAAGACTCTATGACGATCTCGGGTCAACAGACTACTCTGTACCAGTGTCACCAGAGAACTGCCATCTGACTTGAGGTATAATACCATCTGGGAGTTCTCGGCGAGTCCGTCCAGTGTACCCAGTCTCTACTGAGCACCCGTATATCATCTCTGATGTCAAACACCGATGGATATGGGATCTCCATCGCCCATCTATATGGGTCGAGAAGGTATACGCTAGTCTACTCTGGTATATCGATGCCCCGTCTCGATACACCCACGACTAGGGACTTTGAAGGATGTACTTATGGACTACCATGTCCCCACTAGTATGATCCGCATCATAGTCCAGGTAGTCAAGTACAGATCCTAAGGGCTTTACCAACACGTAACAGAGAGACAATCAGCATACACGTTAAGGTAAAGTGTAACCAGATAGCATACTATCATGTCGAGCAAGAAAGTCCTCCCTATATATGTCCCAGCATCCACTACAATATACATCCTATGTACAGTAATGGCCTCTAGGGCATACATATAACTAACATCCTTTGAGCCGTGGTAGGGTAGCAATCTAAGAACAGTGGGACACACTCGAGGCGAAGTAGTAGTGTCAAGTCTGCGGACTATGCTGTACTCATGTCACCTGGAAACTGTTCACTGACGACTGGTATAAAACCATCCAACAGTTCCCTGTGAGTCCTGTCCGGTGTACCCGTAACCCAACGAGCACCTGCATACTATCTCCAGTACGACGTACTGACGGCTGTGGGACAAACCATCTCCCCAACTTGGATGAGAAGCATACACACTAGTCTACTCCGTAGTATCGATGCCCTATCTCGATAATCCAATGACTAGGGACCTGAATAATGATGTGCTTATAGACTACCCAGCCCCCACTAGTGTGACTGCCATCACAACGCTGGTAGTCAAGCAAGATCCTAAGAGCTCTATCAATACGTATACTCACATATTAAGATAGAAAAAACCAAGTAGCATACTACCATTTTTAGCAAGACTGTTATATACATGTGAATATCCCAAGCTTCCATTAAGTAATATACAAACTAGTATGATACAATAATGGCCCCTAGGGCATATACACTAACAATCTCCCACTTGCACTAGGGCCATGTACTGGCATATCGAAGACCGATGATCTCGAGTAGCCTCTCGAACTGAATCTGAGGTAGGGCCTTTGTGAATGGATCAGCAATGTTCTCTTCAGAAGCAACTCTCCGAACCTCGATCTCCTGACGATCAATGATCTCCCTGATCAGGTGATACCGCCTTAAGATGTGTCTGGACTTCTGATGGGGCCTTGGTTCCTTTGCTAAAGCTATAGCTCCGTTGTTGTCGCAATACAGAGGTATTGGATCAACTATGGTAGGAACCACCTGAAGTTCTGTTAGGAACTTCTTCATTCAGACTGCTTCTTTTGCGGCATCGCAAGCAGCTATATACTCCGCTTCCATCGTCGAGTCAGCAACGGTGTCCTGCTTGGAGCTCTTCCAGCACACCGCCCCTCCATTGTGGGTAAAGACATAACCCGACATGGACTTCGAATCGTCCTTATCACTCTGGAAGCCGGAATCAGCAAAGGCCTCCAACCTGAGGTCTTTTCCGCCGTAAACCAAGAACATCTCCTTGGTCCTTCTCAGGTATATGAGAATGTTCTTTACTGCTATCCAGTGCTTCTCCCCTGGGTCTGACTGATACCGGCTTACCACGCTCAGTGCGTAAGCTACATCTGGTCTGGTGCACAACATCGCATACATTATAGAGTCTACCGCAGAAGCGTAAGGTATAATAGACATGCGTTCCCTTTCCAAATCAGTCTTGGGAGACATCTCTTTGGAGAGGGTGATTCCGTGACAAGCCGGTAGATTACCGCGCTTAGAATCTTCCATACTGAATCTTTTCAGTACAGTGACGATATACCTGGACTGCGAAAGTCCAAACATCCTCTTGGATCTATCACGATAGATCCGGATCCCCAGAATGTTAGAGGCATCACCCAGGTCTTTCATGGAGAACCTGTGTGACAAGAATCCTTTGACAGATTATAGCATAGGAATGTCATTTCCTATTAATAGAATGTCATCCACGTACAAGACGAGGAATACGACACTTCTGGCTACAACATTACTATATATGCACGGTTCATCTGGATTTTTGATAAAGTCATATTCTTTGACTGTTTCATCAAAACAGATGTTCCAACTCCGCGATGCCTGCTTTCGTCCATAAATGGACTTAAGCAGCTTGCATACTTTCCCGCTGCTCCCACTCTGATTGAAACCCTCTGGCTGATCCATATAGACGCACTCTTCTAAATTTCCATTCAGAAAAGCCGTCTTTACGTCCATCTGCCAGATTTCATAATCATGGAAGGCAGCAATAGCAAGAAGGACCCGAATGGATTTGAGCATAGCCACTGGAGAAAAAGTTTTGTCATAGTCCAAACCAGGTCTTTGACGAAAACCCTTTGCAACAAGTCTAGCCTTATAGGTTTCCACCTTTCCATCTACACCAATCTTTTTCTTGAAGATTCATTTGCATCCTATGGGTTTTACCCCATCTGGAGCAAAGTCCAAAGTCCATACTTTGTTGGTGTACATGGACTCCATTTCAGTCCGCATTGCATCTAGCCATCGTACCGAGTCGCCGCTCTGGATGACCTACTGGAAGTCAGTAGGTTCATCATCATCTATGATGCAATCCTCTCTATCCCCATCTATGAGAAAACCGTAGTATCTCTCAGGCGGATGAGACGGCCTACTACTCCTGCGGAGGGATGCGGGAATGTCCTGTTCTTCTTGAACTACCGGTTCTACCAAACTTTCAGTATTAGTTTGTGGTTCTGGAATTTCTTCCAGTTCTATTTCGCTCCCACTTGATTACTTTTCTAAAAACTGATGTTCTAGAAAATGGGCATTACGAGAAACAAATACCTTTTGTTCCTCTACGTAATAGAATAGATATCCTCTGGAGTTCTTTGGATATCCGACAAACTTACACTTTACTGATCGTGCCTCGAGCTTGTCCACAAGCTGCTTTTTAACAAAAGCTGGACATCCCCAAATCTTTATCTACTGTAGATGGGGTTTCTTCCCGCTCCACATCTGATATGGAGTGGTAGACACAGTCTTGGTACGAACCATGTTCAAAAGATATGCCGCTGATTCTAGCGCACAACCCCAGAAAGATCGCGGTAACTCAGCATCACTCATCATGGATCGTACCATATCCAATAGGGTTCGATTCCGTCTCTCCGATACACCGTTATGTTGTGGAGTGTATGGAGGAGTAAGCTGAGAGAGAATTCCTTTCTCTTTTAGGTAACCTAAGAACTCGGCACTCAAGTATTCACCACCTCGATCAGATCTAAGTGTCTTGACACTTTTGCCGGTTTGGTTTTCTACTTCATTCTTATAATCTCGGAATTTCTCAAAAGCCTCGGATTTATGTTTCATCAGATAAATGAATCCGTATCTTGAGTAATCATCCGTGAAAGTAATGAAATAGGAAAAACCACCTCTTGCATGTGTAGACATTGGACCACATACATCGCTGTGTATGAGTCCTAAGAGCTCGCTCGCCCTTACTCCATGTCCAGTAAATGGAGTCTTTGTCATCTTTCCTTTTAGACAAGATTGACAAGTGTCATAAGTTTGATATTCGAACGAGTCCAAATTGTTGCGCCACGGCAGCGCCCCGGCCGTCTTACCGAGGCCAAAATGCGGAATCAAAAAAAATTTTCCTTACTTGGAAACTGGCGCTACCGCGGAAAATAAAACCCAGATCGTTAACCATTAACCTATACTAGCAAACAAGAGATGGGAAGAGAAGTATACCAAGTGATCCGAGTCCTCCGGTCTTCTCCTCGCCTCCGATCTCCCGCGGAAAGTCTTGTCTCCATATCGTCGCCTCCTCGCCGGAAGGGCACCACATCGCCTGCGTCTTTTACGGGCTCCCGCCTCAATACCGAGGCAACTCGGGCATGAAGCCGGCAACTCGACATGCCCAAGATTTGCTGTAGAATGTAGTGTAGAAACTTTGTCTCTTGGAGTTTATGTAGTTTCCATTGATGGATGGAGGAAGAGGTAAAGAAAATTGGTGCTTTCAATTTTCTAGCAAGAAGAAGATGAGATGAAGAATTCCTCACATAACAAAATGAACTCTCTCATTCTTTTCTCTCAAGTGAACCCTCTCTCATCTAGTGAGAATGGTGGAGGAATCAATATGAAACCATAACAAGAAGGGAGGTTAGTGTAGGAGAAAGAGAATGGTGACCATATCAAAAGCAAAACTTACATCAACCATTCTCATCACTTCAAATCACATAAAGCAAAATGAGGTGATGGAAAAAGAATATAATCATGAAAAGCTATCATGATGCCACCAATATGCAAGATACCCCCTCCCCAAAAGTAATTTGCAAAACTGCAAATTACCCCCTCCATCGGAAAATTCCGGCCGGGAACGAACAAAGGAAAACCGGCCGGAACGGAATCCAAACTGGCAACTCCAGAAAACTGGTCCCGTAATAAATTACAGGAAAACCCCGATACTGTGCATACACACCCGCATCTGTATACCGACCGGATACAAATGCAATGAGACAAAATCTACACTGTACTATACTAGGATCCGGCTTAAACCAAAGCCGGCTAGTAATATCCGTTCGATCCTGATCCGTGCAATACCGCACGTATCTGATCAAACCCTGCCATATATCCATACGGCCACTAGTACAAACCGTCCGATCCTGATCCGTGCAATACCGCACGTATCTGATCAGACCCTGCCATATCTCCATACGGCCTCTACAGCGTTTCGCCCGAAAGCTGAGTAACTGAAAGTGTGGTGGACTCTAAAGACTCGTCAATACTATGGCTGTGGATTTAACCACTAGCACGTCAGAGGTATAAGCCAATACGTAACGGGCCAACAGCTATTGACCAAAAGGGACGTCGATGAGCGAACTCATCCTGACACCCTACTGAGCCTGTCAGTGACAATATCCATACAGTCCGGTCCGTTCGTCTATGAGCATCGCATGGCGGGCCTAGGGGGTTGGTAAAAGTCAGACCCCCAAAAGCGGTACAAGTCGTGTCGGAGTGAAGACCAGAACACCCTGAGATACTACTGAAATACCTACCAGTAAATCTCCTGCCTCGGCCGAGGGCTTTGTATAATGGCTCTCCTAGACACAGCGCGACCTCACCCCCAATACCGGGAGAGACGAAACCCTGCAGATCCGCTCACTGCCTCCATGTGGCTCGGGACTGTACCCAACTAAAACCTGTTTGCACGACTCCTTTGAGCCGTGGTAGGGTAGTAATCAAAGCACAGTGGGAACTCACACGAGACAAATGACGATCTCAGGTCGATGAACTAACCTGTACACATGTCACCTGGGAACCGCTATCTGACGTCTGGTATAATCCCAACTAGCAGGTTCCCGGCGAGTCCTGTCCGGTGTACTCATGACCCAATGAGCACCTGTATACATCTTAGGTGAACCAACTGACACCAGTGGCTTGTGAGACCGGCCACCGCCCCTCGTCGGGGTCTCGACTGTATACACTAGTCTACTTTGGAGAATTGATGCCCTGTCTCGAAACTCCCACGACTAGGGACCTTTTAAGGATGTGCTTATAGACCACCAGCTCTCACGTATATGATCGCCATCATACTGCCGGCAGTCAAGCAAGAATCCTAGGGGCTCTATCAGCGTGTAATAGCGACCTGTAAGGTCACCTAAAGCAGTACACGATGATAAAGGTAAACCAGATAGCATACTATCATCTCGAGTAAGACTGTCCTACCGGGATAGGTCCTCCCTGAATCATTGCAATCATGTGCCTGTGATCCAATAATTGACTCTGAGGGCACTATCTCCAACAATCTCCCACTTGCACTCAAGGCTAATTATTGCGATGTCGCATACTTACAGCCCGTGTGATACCGAACACCCAACTCCTCTACTAGTCAGTCTCACAAAGCTCGTTTGCGAAACTATTGCGTTCGAGGAATAGCCTCAGTGAGTGGATCCGCTGTGATGTTTCTTTCTATGTCTCTCTATATCTCAAGTTCGCGGAGAAAACCATCTCCCGAAATGAGCAATACCTGTCTTAGAATATGTCTGGATATCTGATGGGACCTAGCTCATGAATGAACTCCAAATCCAAACTTCTTAGACTGTATCGTCAACTGAACTTAATCAGTATCCTGCGCCATGCCTCCCTCAGTATCTGCCTGGATCACCTGTCCAGAATACTGTCCCTCGTCAGAGGGAGAACTATAACTCTGACAACCTCCTTGTCGTCCATGTCACCTTGGAAGCCTGGAGTGATAACCGTCTCCTAAAGGAGGCAGCCGTTATCATATCCCTAGAACATCCACTTATGTTCTAAAACTGCTTCCGACTGTTCCTCCAGGATTGGATCAATATCAACTTATTGCATCTAGTGCAAGAACAACATCTGGTGTGGTACTTGACATCTCATGATTGACTCAATTGCCTAAGCAAGTGATCTGCCAATCATGCACATCCCTCTCTACTTTAGTCTATAAGACACCTTTAGAGAGGGTGACTCCATTAACTGCAGGTACACTACCATGCCAGGAGTCGTCCATTCTAAATACTCTTAGAATGCTGTCAAAGTACCCTGATTGGGAAACCACCCAAATCTAGATCTAAAACCATAGATCTAGTAACCAGTATGTCTTATATAATGTCCAAGTCCCATGTGGAGAAAACACTGTGTGACGACCAAAGTATAACCGATCGTAGTATAGGAATATCACTTCCTACTTTATGTATGTCATCCAATACCAGGACATCACACCCTACTACCTTCTTAACAGATCCATCCCCTATTCTGATGACGTCAAACCTACGACTGTCACATCAGAAATAGATGATCTAACTCCGCTATATCTGCTTTAGTCTATAAATAGACATAAGCCTGAAGTCCACCAATGCTTCCGCTGCTCCCACTGACTACGACAACCCTCTGCCAGAGTCATATAGACGTGCACTTCTAAAGCTAGTTTAGAACGACGCTATACTCATCCTCCTGCCGGGTCTCGCAGCCTGGAACAACAACAATGGCAAGTGTGGGTAAACAAGAACTTCCCTGTCACCGTCCTTGAGGCTACCGGAGTACCTCTCGGGTGCCTGAAGTTACCCACCTCATCTGCGGAGTGGCCAATGGAATGTCAAATCAGATTGAATCTTTAGGTTCCTTATCAAATCTTCAGTAATCGTTTTCGGTTCTGGAATCACTTCCAGTTCTACCATACTCCCACTACTGTTTTCTGAAAAATGACCATTTCCTTTTAAAATGTGGCGAGTCTAGAACAATATTTCTATTGATCTGCCAGATGGTAGAAAGTCAACCATCGTCATAGCCTGGGTCAACCCACAAACAGCCATTACAGAAACGTGCCTTGAGTTGTCCAGTGTCTGGTTTTAAGCATAAGCCGAACAACTCCCTGTACCTTAACAACGTTAAGATATGAACTGTTCTATATCCAAAATAGAAACAGAGGCACTGATTTAATTGGAACCAGATTCAAATCATGCAGCTGTCTCCAGTGCATGTCAAGTAAATGGAGAGAGGCCGATCAGGGTTACTCAACTTAGGAGTGCTTCCAATTATGAGTAACCTGAAAGAGAAGCTAGTTCTCTTAACCATTACTATCAAATGAATACCATACACAAGTATCTACATCTTCGATCACTTTGAAGAATCCCGACACTTGCAATACCTGGTTCTCTACTTTATTCGAATACCTATAACTTCTCAAAATTCGGACCCTGTGTTTCTACGAAACACATGTCTAAGAACTAGAGAAGTTAAAAGTAAACAGAATATAGTATGAGGACCAACCCCTCTGTCCTAATGGACACTGGACAATATACAATACTCTGTATAAGTCCGCTGAGTCTAACAACTCTTTCACTGTGCGTCGTAGGTTGAAAACTGTACTTATGGTTAAGAAGAATTACACCGCTGTTTAACGCTCCTTACCTAACCATCCACTGATATAGGTAAATGTCATCGACATAATATCAAAAGGTATATCTCACTCTATGAAAATAGACGTACAGATATATCAATTTGAAATTGGTGCACAACAGCGGATATTCAAAACCATATATTTGCCGACCGGCAAACAGCCCAGGTGATCTCCTCAAATATCACCGATTACAACGAATCCCGATATAATGAGGATGACCACCCAATTCCCAATAACTTACTCCCACTCATCATCTGTAAAACCATACAGATGTGAGAATCATACCTGGTAAATACTTACCCTGGAGTAAGTGTCTAATCGGGAAATCAGTTTTCTATTAACAGTACACAGTGAAACTGAAACATTGGAATGTTTCGTTGGGGTATCCTGGTATTCCTAGTAATGCCTCTTCCATTATCCAGATTCACAACTGTAACCGTATATCTCTTTGCCATCTCTCCAAATCCCTTTATATGTCTTTAGTCATTACCTTCTGTACACCCCTTTAGGCCAAATGGTTTTCTTCTTTCCCTACCGTTCGGCACCAGCCTATGGTTTGGAAGAAGACTATCCAAAAAGCATAAAGGGTGTACTGTCCTAATCCTAGGAGCACTCGCAACGCGAGAGAGGGTGAAGATAAAAGACAACCGAATAAACCTTATTCCTATTTCTCCTGAACCAGAATCCATCCCCGAACTGGAACAAGTTCCTTTCGAGTTCGTATATAACCATACGATGGATTATCCAATAAACTTGGGATCTTCATAGTGATACGGAGTGTCCTGGAGAAATACAAAGGTGATTTAGGATTGGCGAAGAAATACTTGGTTCGGTCGTGAATAGCAGTCGCAATTTACTTTGCCCTCTTACTAATCCCTTGCTTTGTCTTAACTTAATACCTTCTGTACACCATCGTTATGCTAATTGGTTTTCTTCATTCCCCACCGTTCGGCACCTGCCTAAGGTTTGGAAGAAGACTATCCAATTTGCATAATAGGTGTACTATCTCCTAAACCAAGGAGTACTCGCAACGAGAGAAGGTGAAAAGAAAAGACAACTGAATAATCCTATTCGTTTTCTCCAGAACCAGAAACCATCCTCGAAGTCCTTCGAGTTCGTATATAACCATACGATGGTTTTGTCCAATGGAAGTGGACGTTCGTAGTAATACGGGGTGTCCTGGAGAAAAGGGTAAAAGTAGGAGTGGCAATGAGGTTTGCAACTCTGACAATCCAAAAGCCTGTGTTAAGAAGGTTCGGTCAACTTGGTCACTGAGTCATCGTCTAGGGTCGGGTCAAAGGTCGCTGCCAAAGAGAGAGAGAAAAGAAACACTCAGTGTGCACTCTAACCTAGATCAGAATGGTTATCACTTTATCTAATCTGGAAACCTCCCACTGTAACCTCAAATTCTTCCCCAAACCTGAAAGAAGAATTAGTCGGGGTCACCCGAGGAGTAAACCAACTCATCAGTGGGAATCGGGATCCAACTATCATCGTATGATAACTTGACGGAATCCACTCAAGTCACCACACTCCAGAAGGTATGCGCATATCTGGCAAGTTTTAGTTCTTTTGAAACTCCCGATGTGGTTTTTACCCCTAGGACCCAAGTGACCTTGACACAGTCAACAAATCAAAGAGTCCTAGTCAAGTTCAACCCGTCATTATCCTGGATTGCATTAAACCCACCCGTACGAGCCCTTGACACAGTCAACAAGGCCGCACGACTGTCCTAACCAATCCCATTAATATGCTGCAAACAAACACTACCTAGCTACCGCACACTACGCCTTGACACAGTCAACAAACGCAGCACGAATACTAAGTAATACTTGTAAGAAATGACGGAGGGCTACGGCTGGTTTTTGGCGAAAAACCTTTAGTGTAATGAACTTGATATCGTTGAAGGAACTGCATAGCCTTTTTATAAAAATATAGTGACGAAAACCTTTGCTAAAGAGGTCACTCCCGGTGAAGGGATCTCGGCTCTTTCCCCGTAGAATGAGGTGCAGGATATTCCAACTGAATACCACGATGCAAAGCAAAAGTAATCGGCTATAGTGAAGTTAATACCCTGACGCAAACTTCTGTCCAAGGGGTCACTCCCGGTGAAGCGATCTCGGCCCTTGTCTCGTCGACTGAGGAGCAGGATATTCCAAATGAATACCATGATGCAAAACAAAAGTGAACGTCCTTGCAATAACAGGTTTTTGAAAAGTGTTCCAACAACATCTGAAAAGGTTTTTTTATCTTGCATTGATCCGAATCAACGCAGTCCCATCAATTGATCACACCACAAAGAACGAAAATATACTGACGTACGTATATGCCATCCGCATTCGCCACTGGGTCCCGTCATCACCCGTTAGGTTAGCTAACTAACGGCAGAGCGGGGACTGGACTAGCGCGGATGAAAAACATATACAACATCTACTAATATATATACCAATATATTATATTCGCTCAAGGCGTGAATAAAATGCAACATCACAGAAATGTACAGCATCAAAGAACAATACAGATATCTGGAAGCCCCGGGTTTCACAGAGCCGCTGCTGAAAACCGACGTTCCCCTGGTCGTGTGGATAGCCTGTGCAATGAAAACCTAGACCCCTACGGGCGCGGCAAGTCACCCGCCAAAACCTGAAGCGAGGCAGCCCCCTTCAGCAACGTGAATGGACCACCCAGCACTTCACGGAATCCGGTAACTCGGGCACCCCTCCTGGATCAACCTGTACCCCCTACGAGTGCGGCGAATAGCCCGCCAATCCTGGAGTGAAGCCCCCTCCGTCCCAATGCCATGAGATGCGGGCTTGTTGCCCTCCAGAACCCTGCTATCCGTGCACCCCACCGCGGGGCAATCCTAGTACAGAAAGTAAAATATACATACACCGGGTACATCGACCGCAACCAGGTCGTGCCCTAAAAGAATAATACAAACAGGCAGTGACGGCCGTCCATATGTCGGACGCTCGCCCCGCAATATCAAATTTACATATAAAACAAAACAGTACTAGCATTGCATCCAGGCTATCCCCCACGACCGATCCGCAACAACACAGCATAAACATAGAACATCAACGCGAAAAGTCACGTTCGCAAATCCGTCTAACCGGGCTATAGCAGTTAGACGGGATTTACCGATCAAGTGACATTCACGGTCGCAGATATAATGTAAATACTGTGAAATAATGTGTTTAAAATATCCGATCGATCAAACAATTAACAAGTGGGCCCCCAAGCAATACTGTAGCACTCACAGAAAATCTGGGCCCAAATTTAATATCCCAAAACCCCCAAAATCAGCCCACAAGCCCACTGTAAAAATTGGACACAGTGAGGACAGTAAAGTGCGGCGGAACCGCGGCCCAAGGGGGGGTTGGCCGCGGTTCCGCGCTTCATCCAACGACTGAGTGCGTCGAATTTTTACAGCAGTCTTATAATTTCCAGTACATTAGTTTTATACAACCTGAAAAAATTTTTGAGACCAAAAATTTTCAACAGAAAACTGATGTGAACAAAAATGAGGTTTTTGGAATTTCGGTCGATCGGATAAGTAAAACACATTAGAACAAGCTAGGCAAGGTTAATGGCGTGGCTCTGATACCATGTTGCGCCACGGCAGCGCCCCGGCCGTCTTACCGAGGCCAAAATGCGGAATCAAAAAAAATTTTCCTTACTTGGAAACTGGCGCTACCGCAGACAATAAAACCCGGATCGTTAACCATTAACCTATACTAGCAAACAAGAGATGGGAAGAGAAGTATACCAAGTGATCCGAGTCCTCCGGTCTTCTCCTCGCCTCCGATCTCCCGCGGAAAGTCTTGTCTCCATATCGTCGCCTCTTCGCCGGAAGGGCACCACATCGCCTGCGTCTTTTACGGGCTCCTGCCTCAATACCGAGGCAACTCGGGCATGAAGTCGGCAACTCGACATGCCCAAGATTTGCTGTAGAATGTAGTGTAGAAACTTTGTCTCTTGGAGTTTATGTAGTTGCCATTGATGGATGGAGGAAGAGGTAAAGAAAATTGGTGCTTTCAATTTTCTAGCAAGAAGAAGATGAGATGAAGAATTCCTCACATAACAAAATGAACTCTCTCATTCTTTTCTCTCAAGTGAACCCTCTCTCATCTAGTGAGAATGGTGGAGGAATCAATATGAAACCATAACAAGAAGGGAGGTTAGAGTAGGAGAAAGAGAATGGTGACCATATCAAAAGCAAAACTTACATCAACCATTCTCATCACTTCAAATCACATAAAGCAAAATGAGGTGATGGAAAAAGAATATAATCATGAAAAGCTATCATGATGCCACCAATATGCAAGATACCCCCTCCCCAAAAGTAATTTGCAAAACTGCAAATTACCCCCTCCATCGGAAAAGTCCGGCCGGGAACGAACAAAGGAAAACCGGCCGGAACGGAATGCAAACTGGCAACTCCAGAAAACGGGTCCCGTAATAAATTACAGGAAAACCCCGATACTGTGCATACACACCCGCATCTGTATACCGACCGGATACAAATGCAATGAGACAAAATCTACACTGTACTATACTAGGATCCGGCTTAAACCAAAGCCGGCTAGTAATATCCGTTCGATCCTGATCCGTGCAATACCGCACGCATCTGATCAAACCCTGCCATATATCCATACGGCCACTAGTACAAACCGTCCGATCCTGATCCGTTCAATACCGCACGTATCTGATCAGACCCGGCCATATCTCCATACGGCCTCTACAGCGTTTCGCCCGAAAGCTGAGTAACTGAAAGTGTGGTGGACTCTAAAGACTCGTCAATACTATGGCTGTGGATTTAACCACTAGCACGTCAGAGGTATAAGCCAATACGTAACGGGCCACCAGCTATTGACCAAAAGGGACGTCGATGAGCGAACTCATCCTGACACCCTACTGAGCCTGTCAGTGACAATATCCGTACAGTCCGGTCCGTTCGTCTATGAGCATCGCATGGCGGGCCTAGGGGGTTGGTAAAAGTCAGACCCCCAAAAGCGGTACAAGTCGTGTCGAGTGAAGCCCAGAACACCCTGAGATATTACTGGAATACCTACCAGTAAATCTCCTGCCTCGGCCGAGGGCTTTGTGTAATGGCTCTCCTAGACACAGCGCGACCTCACCCCCAATACCGGGAGAGACGAACCCCTGCAGATCCGCTCACTGCCTCCATGTGGCTCGGGACTGTACCCAACTAAAACCTGTTTGCACGACTCCTTTGAGCCGTGGTAGGGTAATAATCAAAGCACAGTTGGAACTCACACGAGACAAATGACGATCTCAGGTCGATGAACTAACTCGTACACATGTCACCTGGGAACTGCTATCTGACGTCTGGTATAATCCCAACTAGCAGGTTCCCGGCGAGTCCTGTCCGGTGTACTCATGACCCAATGAGCACCTGTATACATCTTAGGTGAACCAACTGACACCAGTGGCTTGTGAGACCGGCCACCGCCCCTCGTCGGGGTCTCGACTGTATACACTAGTCTACTCGGGAGAATCGATGCCCTGTCTCGAAACTCCCACGACTAGGGACCTTTTAAGGATGTGCTTATAGACCACCAGCTCTCACGTATATGATCGCCATCATACTGCCGGCAGTCAAGCAAGAATCCTAGGGGCTCTATCAGCGTGTAATAGCGACCTGTAAGGTCACCTAAAGCAGTACACGATGATAAAGGTAAACCAGATAGCATACTATCATCTCGAGTAAGACTGTCCTACCGGGATAGGTCCTCCCTCAATCATTGCAATCACGTGCCTGTGATCCAATAATTGACTCTGAGGGCACTATCTCCAACACAAATATCCTTCTCCATGCAACTTAGTCAACCTTCTCTCATTGATGTGACCCAGTCTACAATGCCATAAGAAAGCTTTATTTAAATCTGGAGACTTTCTTTTAAGTGTGTTCTGGACATTGAAAATTTGGAGTTGGTTTAAAACATATATACCGTTATTTAGTGTACCAGACCCAATCAAACCATGATTAAGGTGGATGTTAACAACATCTCTTACAAACGCGAAATCATAACCTTTATTTGATAACAAGGAAACTGATATGATATTACACATTAAGCTTGGTACAAAAAAACAGTTATGTAAAACCAAAATGTGTCCACTCCTCAATCCTAGGTGATAATCCCCGACAGACGCAGCTCCCACGCTAGCTCCGTTAGCAACCTTTAGGGTCATATCACCTTCCTTCAGCACTCTACGGTTTCTCAGTGCCTGCAATGAATTGCAAATGTGAGATCCTGATCCGGTATCCAATACCCAGGAAGTAGAGTTGATCGACAGACAATTCTCAATTACAAACACACCTGAAGTCGAAGCCACAGCTTGCTTCGGTTCCTGGTTCTTGGCGTTCCACGCCTTGCAATCCTTTTTCTAGTGCCCTTTCCTGTGACAATGGAAGCACTCATCCTGGCCAACTACCGGTACCGCAAACTTTTTCTTTCCCTTCCCTCCCACCTTACCAACACCTCCTCTAGGTTTGGTGGCGGCCTTCTTCTTCCTTCCTTTGGCCCTTGCCTTGGACCCAGAAGAAGATGTACCGCTAACAAACATAGCGGGTGTTTCCCTTGTCTTCTGCAAGGTGCCCTCTGCACTCCTTAACATGTTCAGGAGTTCCGGAAGTTCAACTTCTTTTCTTTGAATGTTGAAGTTCAGGATAAACTGGGCGTAGGTGTGAGGAAGGGACTGGAGAATAAGGTCTGTATAGAGCTCATTATCCAAAGTCGTCCCAAGGTCTGCGAGCTCTTCAATATAGCCGATCATCTTTAGGACATGTTCTCCTACCGATGACCCGACAGCCAACCTCACTCGAAACAAGTTCTTAGAGGTCTCGTATCTTGCTATACGAGATTGCTCTCCATAAAGTTCCTTTGTATGGAGAAATATGCCATCAAGGTCCATATCCTCGTGCCTCCTTTGATGTTCATTGTTCATTGAGGCAAGCACGATGCACTTGGCTTTCGCGCAATCTAAATCCCAGGTTTTGCGGATTTCCTTATCCGCATTGCTGGATTTGGGACCAGGGACAGCAGGTGCCGTAGCGGTGAGGACGTACCCCAATTTGTCATAAGTCAAAGCCATTTTGACATTCCGCAGCCAATCTTTATAGTTTGGCCCTGTCAGTATATTTTTCTCTAAAAGTAACTTAAGTCCAGTCATTTTCAGGGTCGCTGCAATTAGGAGAGAGAGAAGAAAACTCTTTAGCATGATGCTCTTGCAAGTTTAGAGTGGTTTTTAGTTTATCTAAACTGGATGGCTCCCACTGTTTCTCGAATCCTTCCTCAAACCATAAAAGAAGAATTAGCCAGGACTATTCTCACTGTACAATTCTTGCTTAACCGTTCAGCCAGGCTAGTGTCGATACTTCGAGGGAGGTTTTCCAAGGCTTTCGTGAAGTTCCTTAATTAAATAACCTCTTTTCTCTGGGGGCGTAACACCGCTGACACCTTTCTGGACACCTACTTGGTTTATAGCATTGATCGTTAAGTAATGAATCTCCTGATAAGTAGCATATACTCACAGTAGGATCGGGATCCAAATATCATCGTATGATAATGTTGAAGGAATGCTACCAACATTCATCAAACTCCAAATGGTATGCATCACTTTGCATATTTCAGTTTCTTTAGAAATTCCCGATATAAGTTTTTGCCCCATGCTCTTATGACCTTGGCTTTGGTCAAAATGTCATAAGTCACATGTCAAGTTCTACCCGTCATTATCTTGTCAATTTGAACTCATCCGTATATACCCCTGACTTTGGTCAAATGATAATACGACTGTCCCAAACTAACTCATCTATCTTATGCAACAAATGAAAACCCAGCAGCTACCAAACACTATGCCTTGACTTTGGCCAAAATGCATAGTTTGAATACTACTGAATACCCAAATGAAATGACGGAGGGCTACGAATGGTTTTGGCGAAACCGTGAACGTAGTGAACTTGATATAACCGAAGGAACCTGATAGCTTTTTAAAAGGAGTGGTTAAAGCTCCGCATTTAAAAAATATCTGTTTTTAAAATTAACCGAGTGGTTTCTTTTAAATTTTTCCAACGATTAAACTTTTTGGTTTATTTTCTTTGCATTATAAATAATGCGTCCCATCATTAACCTATCATTGCAGAAAACAACGAAAATACAACGTCCTCTTATGCCATCCGCATTCGCCACGGGGTCCCGTCATCACCCGTTAGGTTACTTAACTAACGACAGAGCGGGGGCTGGGCTAGCACGGGTGTAAAACATAAGTGACGTCTAAATAGCTATCATATATAGATATTGTACATTCGTCAGACGCAATAATAGACATTCCAGATTACAGATGAACTTTATTGGATTTGCAAGCAATCCGTGTTTGTTTTGAGCTTGCAACAAAAGACGGATTACACAGTTGTGATGAATAGCCATTACCCCACCCAAGACCCCAACGGGTACGGCAAACAACCCGCCCGGCAGTTTGTGCA
This sequence comes from Agapanthus africanus, assembly GCA_030015575.1. Lineage (NCBI taxonomy): Eukaryota > Viridiplantae > Streptophyta > Magnoliopsida > Asparagales > Amaryllidaceae > Agapanthus > Agapanthus africanus. The sequence goes on along the minus strand of CM057343.1, from coordinate 245,102,447 downwards.
CCCCACCTTGGGTCTGTCCTAGGAGCAAAAATAGTAAAATAAAATAATACAACGGTGGCTACAACCGCAACCTGGATGTGCCCCGCAAAATAATATTACAACAAATTACATTTACATCAAATGAATTAAATAATAACCCATCACATAACCCCGGCTATACATCACAACAGTCCAACACAGTTCATATCCACAAACAGTAAAAACCATTACAGAAATGTGCAACCCCCTGCCAACCGACATACTAGCAGTTAGGGGAGGTTTACGAACACATTATACAAACACAGATATAATCCAACAATCAAATACTGTATAATTTCGATCGATTAAACACATTTAATTTTGCTCCAATACTTCTCTGTAAATCTGAAACCTGAGCAAAAATAAAAACTTCCAGAAAATACCAAATATCACAGAGAAGCAACACAGGAAAATTGGGTTCCTGAATCGCCAACTCGGCGGCGGAATCGCGGCGGATCAGTGGGATCCGCCGCGGTTCCGCGGCGCTTTAGGCGATTCATGGGCCCAATTTTCTTTGGTGTTCTTCTACTGTCTTTTCAAGCTTTCTGAACATCCGTGAAAAATTTTTGGACTTCATTTAAAAATCGACAGAAACTTGTGATTTCGGGTTTTTCCGGTTTCGTTTTTTTCGTTCGAAATTCATACAAATTTGCAAGTAAGTTATTTATTGTTTAGCGAGGCTCTGATACCACTGTAAGTCGATGTACAACACCCCACGACTTGCGGGGAGGCGGAAATATGAAAAACGATCTTGTTCTTTGCTTAAACATCGACTAACCGCATGAATCGAAGCTAAACGATAACTAACATCAAACATAGAAGTTAACAACTACTATGTAAAGGGATTATACCTAAAGAACCGTGTCCTTCATCTTTACGAACTCCACCTCCTCCTCGGCTTTCTCGAAGTAGTAGACGATCCACCCGAGAGCTTTACTCCAAGCTTAGCCTCTAAACTTGAGGCAACTAACTTTCTTTAAGTGCTAATCAAAGAAGCTAGGTGATATAGAGTGAGGGTTATGGTTTAATTAGTCTAACTAATCCTTGTACTCAACACATGAGAGGGGAGGATTAGGGTTTGAAAAGGGAGAGCTTGAGGAGAGAGAAGGTGAAGATAATAATGAATTGAGAATAATGAGTTATCATAATATATATCAAGCATTTTGTTATATCAAGAAAAGAAAAGAAAATGATTTACAACCATGCTTGATAAATATCTTGTGGTGATTCATCTCCATGAGTCATTAAGCAATTATGAAGCATTAATGACATGGATGAATCATCCATATGACTCACTAATCACATTCATTGTATATGCCACCTAAACCTCCTTAGTCACCACCTTCTAGAAGCTTCTCGCGCAATTACGAGAACGCCCCTCCTTTCCGCAAAAATACGAAAAAACTTTAGACTGTATAAATCCAATAACCGGATACCAGTAACTGGCTTAAACCAAAGCCGACTGGTAAAAACTGTCCGAAAGTCGTACGTGTGTAAACACACGTATGCGTCCGAACCCTTGTCGTAAAACCATACGACCTCTATATCGTTTCGCCTGGAGTAGGGAAACTCTCTGTGTGGGACTCTAGAGACTCGACTACTACGCTGGCAGTGGGTTTAACCACAGACCGCAAACGGCACTAGCTGTACGTAACGGTCCCCAGGTAGATGTCGATAAGAAGGCCGATGAGGAAACCCATCCGAACTCCTACTGAGTGTGATGTGACAATCTCCATACAGTCCGGTCCGTTCGTCTAAGACTATCGCATATCGGGCCTAGGGGGCGGCAAGCGTCAGTCCCCTAATAGCGGTATAAGTCGTGTCGGAGCGAAGCCCATTAGACCCTGAGAAACTACTGGAACCTACCAGCAAATCTCGCTTGCCCTGGCCAGGGACTTTGCGTAATGGCTCTCTGACACAGCGCGATATCAACCCCCAATACCGGGAGAGACGAATCCTGTCTAACCGCCACTGCCTCCAAGTGCTCGGGACTGCACCCAACTGCTACCTGTTTGCACGACTCCTTTGAGCCGTGGTAGGGTAGCAATCTAAGAACAGTGGGACACACTCGAGGCGAAGTAGCAGTGTCAAGTCTGCGGACTATGCTGTACTCATGTCACCTGGGAACTGTTCACTGATGACTGGTATAAAACTATCCAACAATTCCCTGTGAGTCCTGTCCGGTGTACCCGTAACCCAACGAGCACCTGCATACTATCTCCAGTACGATGTACTGACGGCTGTGGGACAGACCATCTCCCCAACTGGGATGAGAAGCGTACACACTAGTCTACTCCGGAGTATCGATGCCCTGTCTCGATAATCCAACGACTAGGGACCTGAATAAGGATGTGCTTGTAGACTACCCAGCCCCCATTAGTGTGACTGCCATCACAACGCTGGTAGTCAAGCAAGATCCTAAGAGCTCTATCAATACGTATACTCACATATTAAGATAGAAAAAACCAAGTAGCATACTACCATGTTTAGCAAGACTGTTATATACATGTGAATATCCCAAGCTTCCATTAAGTAATATACAAACTAGTATGATACAATAATGGCCCCTAGGGCATATACACTAACACATATCAGCCCACTAGCTGCTGCTACAAGCTGTAACATCAGCCACCTACACACCCACACCAGCCCCTGCAACAGCTGCAGCAGCTGCAGCCACCCCAGCCCCTAGCATCTGCTGCCACTATGCCATCAGCCATCAACACCCCCCTAGCTACTCTACACCAGCTGCACACAACTACAACACTCCACCCTGTATTAGCCACAGCCCAACACTTTAGCTGCTGCCTCACACAGAGAAAATAAAACAAAAGAAATGGCAAGCAGCAGCTGCAGCCACTGCAACAGCAACATCTGAGAAAAGGGAGCCCCATCTGAAGCTGCAACAGCAGCAAGACACCCTCAACAACCCATACACACCAGCCCAAATGTTCAACTTCATCACCACAAACCAACACCCCACTACCACAACTGCTTCCTTCATCAGCAGCTGCTGCAACAGCAAAAAGGAAAACAAAGGAGATTGCAAGCAGCAGATGCAGCATCAGCAACAACAACTACACAGGAAATCAGCCACTAGGAGCAGGAGCTCAGCAGCAGCAAAACCCACCCTTCCACCTCCTCCTCCTTCTTCCCTTCTCCTTCATTCCAGGACTCCCTTGAGGTATAATCTCATAACCAAATTCCTATCTTGCAAGTTATAGTGTCTAGCTGATAGTTTACTGTTATATTGAAGATTAGTGCTAGTTTAAGGGAAATTGAGTGAGACTTGACCAAGTGTTGGATTTGATGGTTGGTATAACCTTACTAGGTGTATTTGAGACTAGTTCAACCCAGAAAACCTCAGATCTCTAGTTAGTTACCAAAGTTGTTCGACTTGGTGTAAATTAGCGTTTTCGTCGATTTTTTGACCTTTCTGAGACCTGCTTTCACCCGGGACCTCCTAGAGTAAAATTGACTTGGCAGTGAGCTGTGCAGGTACCCTAGAACCACTACCCAAAGCCCTAGCCACCATCTCAAAGTCCCGACCGCAAATTTAATCCCCCTGGCCGCAATTTATGGCCAGAGAAGGGTAAAATCGCCTCGTTTTGCGTGCACAGCCCTATTTCATGTAAATTTGACCCCCTGTATGTCTAGTTTTTACTGATTCCGGTTTGGATAGAATCTGGGTTGTTTTTCATGAGTTGGCGTATGATTTACGACCTGTTTTCCGTATGGATTTTTGGTATTCGATGATTCGTTTCTGTCGGGTGGCGTTTGGACGTCAACGACAGTGGTGATTGGCTGTTTTTGCACACAAGGTCACAGGTTTTTACCTAGGGTCGTAGTGTGCACCATTTTGGTTTCCGACATGGTTTTCATGAGTTTTAGCGTGTGATATCCTTGTAGGTAACCCATGTGGCGTCGAGGCGTTGGAGATGCAAACGACGACATCGGCACCGGCACACATAACTAGGTAAGTAGATTTATATCTACGGGGAGAAGTCGGGTGGATGGCGTATAGCAACCCCGCAGTCCGTGGTGATGTATACGGATGCGTATACACACCAACAATTTATTTTATGTTATTGGGATTTTTATTGATGATTTAAGATGGATATTGGTGTTGGATTGGTGCATGGTTACGAAACCTTAGGTAGTGGGTGCACTACACTTACATATACACATATACATACTTGCATACATCCTTATTTCACATGTGGTTATGGGATTCTATATAGATATGTGGTCACATGGGTTTGGGATTATGTGTTCACATACGGATTTGAGGATGATGCATGGGATTGATATGAATCGATGAGTTTGATATGAGATTATGATATCGGTGATATGACATGTTATGACGGTAAAATTCATGATTTAGATACGTCTTGATACTTTAGAGGATATTGGGAATGATGATGCCATAGGAATGGTGACAAATATATTAAGTGATCGACATGTGATTATGATACACGATAGGATATGACATGATATGATATGACAGGATATTTGTGATAGGCCGCCTTGGGCGATGTATACCCTTGTGACGATATATGATGATAATATCGATTTATGCTAGACTGTCGATCAGTAGCTAGATCTTGATTATAGTGATGATGTTAGCGTAGTACTAGACGTAGGTCAGTACCCCAGATTATGATATTTGGTAAAGAGAATAATTGATGAATGACATGTCGAATGTGATATTGACCCGTACCCAGATTTAGGGAGGCCGTACGACGGATTTACGTACGAGCTATAATTGATGTTTGATCCGCACTCTTGATTTGGGAATAACTAATTATAGAGGTATGTTATCGGATGTAATATTATCGAGGCGGGATCACCGACTATGTATATATTTATATGTATCGACTCAGAGATTAAACGGTTTCTCTTACCTACTGTTAGCTTCAGCTCAGCCTTGTAGTGGTGCCGCTATGTGACTTTTATGACCTTAGATATAGTTTGGCAATCATGGTGTTCAGTATTTCAGCTCCCGCATATTATTATTGTTGCTCTGCATCGCATACTGTTGTGATTCATATTCTATTATTGATATCCTGCTGCTAGGACACCAGCACCATTACCGATGATGCGTATGTACCACGTACACTTATTTGTTGTCGCACACACATCTTCATCGGTAATTGCCATGTCACGTACACTTAGAGAATATTATTGCTTGATTTAGCTTGATAGCTAGCAGTGACATGATATTAGTGTACTTGCCATATATGCCAGCTTGACATTGTAGCTATTGCTTGTCACATCATGACTACTGTTGTTCATTATATGCCGCATTCATGGATTCTCATGCTTATATTCATAGTTTACATAATATTGATGATTCGGATTTCCATGATGTTTTCTGGATTTGGAGGGAAAACGCAAAACATATATATACTGCTTTCTCTCTTTTTAAATAAATGCTGTTTTTCCATGATGTATGAGTCGTCCACCATGAGTTTGCTGATGGATTTCGAGACCCGATTCGAGGAGTGGAGGAACCGTTTCGGGTACATGGTGGACCCGGTGCGGTACCCCGGGGCAAAAAGATCGCAGGAGATGGCGTTGAGCCTGGCAGGGGAGCACGACCGACCGGTGATATTACCCGACACGTCGGATATCCGGAGGATACCGTCGTAGTCATGAGATGGATGGTAGGGGCCGATCTGGACTGACGGCGCCCTGGATATTATGATTGAGACATTGAGATTTGAGATATTGAGGTACAGAGATTGTGATGCAGAGATATCGAGATATTGTGATTTATGTTTTGTGCCGATGCTGGGCACTGATTTATGCTGATTTCATTATGATACCTCATTTTAAAATACAGAAATCTCACAAATTTATGAAAGCAGTTTTCCTCAGTACATGCATTTCGTTTTATGCATTCATACATCATTCATATGATATATTGCCACCTGATGCACTGACATAGGCACATGGGTTTCCACATGGGTTAGATATTTACCCTAGTCATGGTTAGAGATTGCTGGTTTTATATTTTGAGGATTATATATATTGATCGTATGACCTAGGACTGCGTCATACATGCGATTTTCTGTTCGTAGATCTTTTTCTACTCATGAGTTGGCAACTCACCCCCGTTGTGCCCCAGGTTCTTGCAGGTGTTGCCGTACGGGTTTCATTACGGCTTTGCGGGCACAGCTTCTTTCAGGTGATTTGCTAGTAGGTGGGTTATTTGTATCGTACCCATCATTATACATTGTATATTATATTCAGTTGTATCTAGAAGTTCCATCAACCAAACTTGTACTTATTTGAGATTGAGACCAGTGATGTTTATTCTTTCGACCTTAGAGTCGTGCGTTCTATTTCTCTGGGTTTCTTGCTGTTGAGTTTCCTTTTCTGTTGTGATCCTCGCCTTTAGGCGTTGTATTTTATGTTGCATACAGGTTGATTTGATATGGTTCTTCCGACTCTCTACTACTTTTCTTGGTTTGGATTTCTGGGTTCGGCTTACTTAAAGTAGTATGCCTCGAGACGTTCGTAGTCTAAGTGCCGGTCACGTTCCGTACTTTCGTGTCGTGACAAAGTTGGTATCAGAGCGTTAGGTTTTACCTTCGGAGCGTAGGATGACCCTTGGTTGATGGAATAGGTGACTAAATTAGAGTGACGTACCGTGGTATGTCCGCGACATATTTACGATACGCCACTCCACTTAAGAAGCCTTAGGATGTACATTTCCTTGTTCAGTATCATATTCCTTCCTGATTTAGCCTCATCGGTACCAGTTTTCGTTTTGCTACCACGATTACGGGCAGGGAGAGCTACGGCTAGAGTTGCAGTCAGTACGAGCTTGTTATGAACGAGGACTGACCGGGGCGTAATTCCGGCGACACACGATTGCGGAGAGGTGTCTTCTTATGATGTTTTCACGTCACGAGCGTTGGATGGATCTGTCACGACCCGAGAATTTCGACTCATCACCGGCACTTAACCACGCAACGTCTACAGGCGTAACGCGGCTAAGTAAGCCGAACCCAGAAATCAAAACCAATAAAGAGTGATTGAAACATTTTTGTAAAAACAGTCATACATATCTGAGAAACTTCCATTTATTTAGTAGAAATCCTTTTAGTTCAAGAGTTATAACTTTTATAATTTTGGCAACATTTCCTTTGAAAACATTTATCCCGCGAGTCGGGTAAAGCAAGGTGTAGCAGAAATAACAAGTGAAATAAATAAGGCATCACAATATGATATACGACGTCGTAGCGAAAAATACACAGTAAAGCAAGGACAAATATCACAAAAGGTAAGACTGCATAAAATAAAGTCGGCTCACATGCGAGCTCGACACCAGAGTACAAAATCATACACATCGTCCTCACAGCTGTCTCTAAGTCAATACAGAAAGGTAGATGGAGAATACTAGATACATCAATATACAACTGAAGGATAACAGATACCGTACAAAAACCCACCTAACAGCAAAAAGGCTAACTCGCCTCAGCAACGGTATCTGTGCCAAAAGATGCGGTAAACAGCCAGCCGTGACTACTCCCAAGGGCAACCTGCAAATACTGTGGCACAACGGGGATGAGTTGCCAACTCGTGAATAGAGATAACATATAAAGGTAATCGCGAGCATGCACATATAGCGCGGCTCTACTAATACCAGCAGATGATATCAATGCATGCCAAACAGTGGATGCGATAGTAATGCAAGTGCTCTATCAGGTAAATGCTACAGGATGAGGTATATAGTAATCAATACTGAGCATGGGATAAATAACATCTACATGGATATGTCAACATGGAGAGCAATAATCGGTGCCTCAGACTGCACCCAAATCCCAAATACACTCAGGCGCCGGCACACCCATCGGCCCTCAAATCCTATATATCTCTGAGAAATCACGAGTGCCCAACATCGGCACCCAAAATATCATAAAATACTCTTTTCCAGCATCGACATGCAAATCCTCGTATATCGGGCTCCGTCAGTCCGGATCGGCCCACGGGGTCCGTCTGCGGTATCGGTCCTCGGCCCCGGCAGTACGGATCATCCCGCATCCATCTCTCGACTCTGGTCAGTATCCTCCGGACAACTGCCAGGTCCAACCAATCACCGGTAGGTACTTTCCCGCCTCCAGGCTCAATCGGCAAAACCCATCGATCATCTCGCCGAGGGGAACCATACCGGGCCCACCACGAACCCGCAGACGGATCATCCACTCCTCGAATCGGGTTTCAAGCACATGTCTCGGCACCGAGAAAACGCGTGGTGGACGAACCAAACTATCATATCACGAGGTACCGGGTTTTTCCAAAATAGAGCATCTTTTCTTTAATATTTCCACGGTCCTCAAAACCAGAAATCGCATGAAATCCAACACCAATAAGTAAATCCAATGCGAGGTACAATGTAAATCAATCCATGGTATGTGTATAAGGGGAAAACCGCTTTTTAAAATAGTTTTCGTTCTTAAAGATGTCATGCGGCTCCCAATTCCTAGAAAATCATAACCAATCATATGTAAGATGAACTACAGCAATGTAATCATGGCAGCTCTACAGTGAGTGTGGCATGGCAATTACTAACGGTGTGTGTGTAGCATGTAAATTAGTGCCCGTGCAACATAAACCGTTAGTAATAGTGCAGTGTTCTATCAGTTCTAAACATATATATATATGTAGCAGGGAATGCAATATGCGATGACAGTCTATGGGGTACATGCAACATATAATAATAAAGTCCTATCAGCCCGGACGCATAACGCCATACGGGCGATATCCCCGTAGATGTGAAATCTACTCACCGAGTCTCGCGCTAAGTGTAGCCGACGACTTGCTTGCCCTTCTTCGCAGCGTCCGTCTCACTGGCCTGTGAACCTAGAATCACACAACATATATCACACATAAGCTCAATTTCACAGAAACGCGACATTACGGTCCAACTAGGCACCCGTGTCGCAAACCAATCGCGCGTGTGCGCGATACGCTAAAACGTGTGATCACGCGCCTGAAACTACCCCGACGCGTCGCGATATGCAAAACCCCAAACCCACTCACGTATCACGCGTGTCGTGAAGGTTTAGAAAAACGGCAAAACAGGTATTTGGTCCCAGATTTCTATACAGAACTAAACCTACAAAAATATATATATCACAGCACCCTACACACTAGCAGACACCAACAGGACCAAACACTAACCCAAACCCTACCCATCTGGCCGCAAATTGCGGCCAGAATGAATTAATTGGCGGCCACGAGATGGAATTTGGGGGTCGGGTTAAATCTGGGGTATCAGCACCTATCCACTATACTGCAGTCTTCTCAATTTCATTCTGAACTCAACGGGTCAAAAGCAGTTTCCAGAAAGTTCAAATTTGCACAAATACGATGAATTTGCATCAATTAGGGAAACTGGTGGTATTTTAGTGCAATCGGGGTTAAACTAGGTTAATATGGTCTCAACAACCCACTAACAACCTACTGAAACTAATTCACACCACATTAGCACAAAGTTCCCACTAAACACCTCATATCGCACTAAAACGCACTAAAAACCACTAACCGAAGCAAAAATACACTAATCAAGCAAACTAGGGAATAAGTTTAGGCAATATACCTCATACTTAACCCTAGGGAGCTGAAGGAAGAAGAAGAGGTGCAGGGAAGAGGCTGCACTTGGTGCTGGTGCTGCTGCTACTCACTGTGCTGCTGCTGCTGCTCTCTGCTGCTGCTGCTGCTTCTGGCTTCAGTTGGTGCTGTTGCTGTGCTTGCTGCTGTTGCTGCTGCTGGGGGGTTTAGAAGAGGTAAGTGTGTGTGTGAGTGTGTGTGAGACTTGAGAGAAAAGCAAAGAAATGAGAGGAAAACAACCAACACTCAAATGTCAACCCTCTTCTCTCTCTCTTCATTAATGGCAAGCATGGCTTGAGCCATGATGCCCTCTCCCCCTCTCTCACAAGTCAACACCTAAAACAAATTCAAATTAAAACAACTACTTATTAACTAATTCACTTAATTTAAACCCAAAAGACTTAATCCCATGATTAACCCACCATGGTCACTAATCATGGTAATAACTCTTTTAAAAACCCTAGTTTACATGCACATGTGTGTGCAAGCCTAGGAAAATTTTAGAAAAATATTTATTAAATTAGGAAAAATATTTGAAACACAATTTGGTAAACTTTCTTATTAAAAACCCATTATTTAAATATAATTATTCACTAAACATATCCTAAGGTGTTACAATCTCTCCCCCTTAAAGAAATTCGTCCCCGAATTTCAAAAATCCAACTACACGTACCTTCAAAAAGATGGGGATACGTCTTCATCATCTCGCTTTCGGTCTCCCAAGTGACCTCCTCACGGTTCTGGCCACGCCAAAGTACCTTAACTGATGGGATGTCCTTCGATCTCAAATTCTTCACTTGTCGATCTAAGATCATCACTGGCTGCTCTGCATAGGAAAGGTCGCACTCAAGCTGGATCGTCGGGTGCTGAATCACATGCGAAGGATCATGAAGATATCTACGGAGCATCGAAACGTGAAATACGGGGTGCACATCTGGAAAACTGGGCGGAAGGGCTAATCGGTATGCTACTGCACCAACACGCTCGAGGATCTCGAAGGGGCCCACATACCTGGGACTGAGCTTCCCCATCTTCCCAAACCTCATCACACCTTTCATTGGGGAGATCCTCAAGAAAACATGATCACCAACAGAAAACTCAAGTCTGCATCGCCGACGGTCCGCATAAGATCTCTGCCTACTCTGGGTTGCTCTCATCCTATCGCGAATCAACTGGATCTTTGCTGTCGTCTCCTCAACGATCTGTGGCCTTAAGATACTGCTCTCACTGAGCTCTGTCCAACAAGTGGGCGACCTGCATCTCCTCCCATAAAGAGCCTCAAATGGTGCCATCTGAATGGTCTCCTGGTAGCTGTTATTGTAGGAAAACTCTACTAAGGGCAAATGATGATCCCAGCTACCTCCGAAATCCAATACACAAGCTCTGAGCATGTCCTGGAGAGTCTGAATGGTCCGCTCTGACTGTCCGTCGGTCTGCGGATGAAATGCTGTGCTGAAACTCAAGCGAGTGCCCAAAGCCTCCTGAAGCCTCTGCCATAATCGGCTGGTAAACTGGGTGCCTCTGTCGGACACAATACATGTCGGGACTCCGTGTAGTCGCACAATCTCGTCGATAAAGATCTGGGCATACTGAGTAAATCCGAAAGTCGTTTTCACTGGTAGGAAGTGAGCCGCCTTCGTCAAACGATCCACGATCATCCAGATGGAGTCATACCCTCGACTAGTCCTGGGTAGACCCACAACGAAATCCATCGAAATCTGCTCCCATTTCCACTCCGGAATGGGTAACGGCTGTAGCTCTCCCGCGGGCCTCTGGTGCTCAGCCTTAACTTGCTGACAAGTCAGGCATCTCGACACAAAATCTGCGATGTCCCTCTTCATTCCGTCCCACCAGTAAACATCTCTCATATCATGATACATCTTGGTGGAACCGGGATGGACGCTGTACACCGATCGATGGGCCTCCTCAAGAATCTCGCGCCGCAGTCCCTCAGCATCTGGTACGCACAGTCTAACTCCAAATCGTAGCACCCCCTGGTCATCGATCACGAACTCGGAAAATCTGCCCTGTCCAATCTGTGCCATGATCTCTGTACATCGGTCATCACTGAGCTGTGCCTCATGTATACGATCGATCAACTGTGGGCGTGCACGGACATGCGCTATCTGTCCTCCAATCAGCGTGAACTCGAACTGTTTCCGGCTGACGCATAATATCTGCCAATCTGCCGACGACTGTCCCCGTACCGCGCTCAAGTAAGATAGACTACCCCTAGGCCTCCTGCTCAACGCATCCGCCACTACATTCGCCTTGCCCGGGTGGTACAAGATCTCGCAGTCATAATCCTTCACTAACTCCATCCATCGGCGCTGTCTAAGGTTCAGGTCTCGCTGCTGGAATATGTATTTCAGACTCTTGTGATCCGTGAATATCTGGCACGACTCACCGTAAAGGTAATGTCGCCAGATCTTAAGTGCGAAGACCACTGCAGCCATCTCCAAGTCGTGAGTGGGGTAGTTTTGTTCATGTTTCTTCAATTGTCGTGAAGCATACGCGATCACCCTGTCATGCTGCATCAAAACGCACCCTAGCCCCACTCGAGAGGCATCACACTAGACCACAAATCCGCTGATCCGGAAGGCAAAGATAACACCGGTGCCGTCGTCAGCCGAGTCCGTAATTGCTGAAAACTGTGCTCGCACTCCTCCGTCCAATCGAAAGGAACTCCCTTCCGGGTCAACCCGGTCAACGGTGTAGCAATACGAGAGAAGTCTTTCACAAAACGCCTGTAGTAACCGGCCAACCCCAAAAAGCTGCGAATCTCCGTCACCGATGTGTAGGGTTCCTAGGCACTCTTGTGAAGGTCATAAGGTATCAAACATGCCCGGATAAAAATTTAGACGTGCCGAACAACCCAAAGCCGGGATCTTTGCTAGATTATTAGGGTTAAACATGCAAGATGATAACTTTTTATCTAAGTGTGAGGGATTACAACCTTTGTAGTCCGCTCCTTCACTTCACAAGCTCCGAGTAGAAGTCCCTTTGCCGCGATCCACGATCTCCCGGACTCATGAGAGGCTCCACGACTCGAACGATCCATGCTAGCTTGAAGTATTCCAAATCTCCGATGATCTACCTCGAAGTTGCAAAGACTCAAGCTTTCTCACTCTAAAGAGATGAACACACTAATCTCATGGGCTAGATGAGATGAGGATGAGAGAGTAGTATTTTTGCTTTCTTTTTAAATCATTTTCTCATATTTATTCATCACATAAAGAAAATCTAGTAAGCTTTCTTCAAGAGAGAAGAAGATGATAATGGAAAAGATAATTAGAGTATTTTCTTTTGTGATGAATAGAATAAAAGCTATATGATTGATTTATAAACCATGGTCAAGGATGAGTGGCTAGGATTTAGTAGAGAATAAACTAGAGTTAGGGTTTGGTTGGGTTAAGAATGTGTCATCCAAAATATCTTAAGAATGACAAAAGAAAAAGCTTCTAGAAGGTGCATGAAGCATCTAACCCTAATCAAACCCTAACCTCAATTAATCATCCTTAAACATGTTTAACAATTAATCATATCATGTCACAATAATATATATCACATATATATTATATATTTGCAACAAAAGAAAATAATACAATTAACATATATCGCATATATATCAATGTATCATCCAGTGAGAAAATGAAATAATAAAGCGAGCCAATATTAGATAATGTAATAATATATCATATATATTATTATACATTAAATCATCGAATCAACACTTGATCCGACGATCCGGCTATATCGAATATTACCGACTAATATATCATGTACCGATTCATCGAATCAACACTTGATCCGATGACCCGGTTCATAACTGAATATTGCGAGAATATAATACGGTATCCCATATCGCATTATTCTCGGTCCTGCACATATCACATATGTGCCTCTACTCCATTTCGCCTGAGCCAAGAAACCTCTGTGTAGGACTCTAAAGAATCGTCAATACGCCGGTAGCAGGTGATGATCATATCAAACACCCACAAGCTGCAAGCGGTCAGCTAAACGTAACAGCCACCCAGGTATTGAGCGATCAGAAGATCAACAAGCTAGCCTGTGCGTTCTCCTGTGAATCCAATCAGTAACACTCCCGTACAGTCCGGTCTGTTCGTCTGATATGTCGCATATCAAGTCTAGGGGTGGTATACGTCAGACCCCAGTAACCGATAAGTCGTGTCGATGTGTGGCTCATAACGGGTCGAGAAACTACTAGTAACACTTACCAGTAAATCTATATATCAGCCCTGTCCAGGGACTTCCAGTTATAGCCAATCGAACACAGCACAACATCAACTCCCTATACCGGGAGAGACGAATCCCCTCCTATCGCTCATTGCCTCCATGTGATTCGGGACTGTACCCAAAAGCCACCGTTTTGCATGCCCTCTTGGACGTGGTAAGGTGGAAATCAAAGCACAGTGGGAATCACACAAGACTCTATGACGATCTCGGGTCTACAGACTACCCTGTACCAGTGTCACCGGAGAACTGCCATCTGACGTGTGGTATATCACCATCTGGGAGTTCTCGGCGAGTCCGTCCAGTGTACCCAGTCTCCACTGAGCACCCGTACACCATCTCTGATGTCAAAACACCGATGGATATGGGATCATCCATCGCCCATCATATGGGTCAAGATGCGTATACGCTAGTCTACTCTGGTGTATCGATGCCCTGTCTCGATATACCCTCGACTAGGAACAGTTATAGGATGTACTCATCGACTACCGTGGCCCCACTAGTATGATCTCATCATAGTCCCAGTAGTCGAGTACAGATCCTAAGGGCTTTATCAACATGTGAGAGTAAAACAGTAAACCAATACAAGTCAACATGTTAAGATAAACTGAAACCAAATAGCATACTATCATGACGAGCAAGAAAGTCATCTCTATATATATCCAAGCATCCATTATAATATACATCATATGTACAACAATGGCCTCTAGGGCATATACATAACTAACAATCTCCCACTTGCACTAAGGCCAGCTGCTGTAGTATCGCATACCTAGCATCCCGAATAATCTCTCAAACTGTATCTGGGGAATAGCCTTCGTGAATGGATCCGCAGTGTTGTCCTTCGTATCTACTCTCCTGACCTCGATCTCCCGGCGATCAACTATCTCCCTGATCAGGTGATACCGCCTCAGAATATGTCTGGACTTTTGCTAGGACCTGGGTTCCTTGGCTAAAGCCACAGCTCCATTGTTATCACAATACAGAGGTATTGGATGCTCAATGGATGGAACCACTCCAAGTTCAGTAATGAACTTCTTGATCCAGACAGCCTCTTTGGCAGCATCGTTGGCAGCGATGTATTCAGCCTCCATCGTCGAGTCTGCAACGGTATCCTGTTTGGAACTCTTCCAACATACCGCCCCTCCATTGAGGGTAATGACAAAACCCGAATGCGACTTAGAGTCGTCCTTATCACTTTGGAAGCTGGAATCGGTAAAGGACTCCACCTGGAGTTCTCCGTTACCATACACCAAGAACATCTCCTTAGTCCTTCGTAAGTACTTGAGAATGTTCTTCACAGCTGTCCAGTGACTCTCTCCAGGATCTGCTTGATACCGACTCACTACACTTAGTGAGTATGCTACATCGGGTCTGGTACATAGCATCGCATACATGATAGAGCCTACTGCCGAAGCATAGGATATCCCTTGCATGCGAGCTCTCTCCAAATCAGTCTTGGGAGACATCTCTTTGGAAAGAGTGAGTCCAGAGATCGTGGGTTGGTTCCCACGCTTGGATTCTTCTATACTAAACCTCTTTAGTATGGTGTCAATGTACCTGGATTGGGACAATCCCAGTATCCGTTTAGATCTATCTCTATAGATCATGATTCCCAATATGCAGGAGGCATCACCTAGATCTTTCATCGAGAATCTTTGTGATAAGAAGAGCTTGACTGATTGCAGCATAGGAATATCATTTCCTATCAAGAGTATGTCATCCACGTACAATACGAGGAAGACAACCTTACCCTCTGCGACCTTCTTATAGATACAAGGTTCATCTATATTCTTGATGAAGTCAAACTCTTTGACTACAACATCAAAATAGATGTTCCAACTCCGCGATGCTTGCTCTAACCCATAAATGGATTTAAGCAGCTTGCACACCTTTCCGCTGCTCCCACTATCTACGAAGCCCTCTGACTGAGTCATGTACACGCTCTCTTCTAAATCACCGTTTAGAAAGGCGGTCTTAACATCCATTTGCCAGATTTCGTAGTCATGGTATGCAGCAATGGCAAGTAAGATCCGGATGGACTTAAGCATAGCCACTGGAGAAAAGGTTTCGTCATAATCCACACCTGGTCGTTGACGAAAACCCTTTGCTACAAGTCTAGCTTTGAAAGTCTCAACTTTTCCATCTACACCAAATTTCTTTTTAAAAATCCACTTGCTCCCAATGGGTTTTACCCCTTCAGGAGCATTTTCCAAAATCCATACTTTATTGGTGTACATGGATTCCATCTCAGATCGCATTGCATCCAGCCATTTCACAGAGTCACCACTTGTGATGGCCTGCTCGAAACTAGTCGGGTCATCATCATCCATGATGCAATCCTCGCTTCCACCATCAATAAGAAAACCGTAGTATCTCTCAGGTGGACGAGAAACCCTACTAGATCGTCGAAGAGGCTGGGGTTCGTCGGGTACTACTGAATCCTCTGGTTCCACTAAATCTTCAGTTGCAGTTTGTGGTGCTGGAACCTCTTCCAGTTCTACCTCTTTGCCACTAATTTCTTTTTCAAGAAATTCCTTTTCTAAAAAGGTGGCATATTGAGAAATAAACACCTTTTGTTCCTCAGCGTGATAGAAAATATATCCTTGAGAATTCTTAGGATATCCCACAAATTTGCAAAGAACTGATCATGCCTCGAGTTTGTCTGGATTTTGTCTTTTGACATAGGCCGGACAACCCCATATCTTAACTCTTTTAAAATATGGTTTCTTCCCACTCCATATCTCATGCGGTGTGGTAGGCACAGATTTAGACGGAACTTGATTCAATAGGTATGCTGCTGTCTCAAGCGCATATCCCCAGAAGGAAATAGGCAACTCAGCTGTACTCATCATAGAGCGTACCATATCTAATAGGGTGCGATTTCTCCGCTCCGAAACACCGTTCTGCTGTGGTGTATAAGGAGGAGTAAGCTGAGAGAGAATCCCATTCTCTTTTAGATAATCTAAAAACTCACCGCTTAAGTATTCACCTCGTCGATCAGATCGAAGAATCTTAATACTTTTGCCCGTTTGATTCTCTACTTCGTGCTTATATTCTCTGAATTTCTCAAAAGCTTCAGACTTGTGTTTCATCAGGAACACATGTCTGAATCTAGAGAGATCGTCAGTGAATGTAATGAAGTAGGAAGAACCGTTCCTGGCATGCGTAGACATGGGACCGCATACATCACTATGTATTAGTCCTAAGAGTTCAGTAACTCTTTCTCCGTGTCCACTAAACGGAGCTTTGGTCATTTTTCCTTTGAGACAAGAATGGCAAGTATCATAAGATGATAATTCGAACGGATTCAAATAACCATCTCTATGTAACTTAGCCAGTCGTGTCGCATTGATATGACCAAGTCTACAATGCCACAAGTAGGATTCGTTCATATCTGAACTTTTCCTCTTGTGTGTGTTTTGTATATTCAGCACTGTATTCTGATTTAGAATGAATATGCCATTATGTAACGAGCCTGATGCAATCAACTTTTGAACTAGGAATATGTTCATAACATTATCCTGTACTACAAAATTATATCCCTCTTTACTCAATAAAGAAACTGATATAATGTTGCACATCATGTTCGGTATATAATAGCACTCATTTAGAATCAGTGTATTACGACTTGGCAATACAAGGTGATATTCGCCAACTGCTTTGGCTACAATACTTGCACCGTTCCCTACTTGAACGGAATGATCACCTTTTCCCAGTTCTCTACCTTTACGTAGCCCATGTAACTGTTTACATATGTGGGATCCTGATCCGGTATCTAATACCCAGGACGTAGGGTGAACTGAGAAACAGTTCTCAATAACTAACACACCCGAAGAAGATGCATCAACATGTATGTTCTTTTGGGCGGCGTGAGAATCTAGATATTCTCCTGTTTCCTGTTCAGTCTTATAACTCTTATAAGAAAGAACGGGTCCAACATTCCCTAGCTCAGTACAATAATTGGGTTCAGTCAATACATCCATATTATTATCTTGATTATGGCCTGACATGGTCGCTACCTTGAGAGAGAGAGAAGAAAACACTTTAGCGTATGCTCTTGCAAGATTAGATTGGTTATTATCTTATCTAATCAGGATGTCTCCCACTGTTTTTATCAAATCTACCTTAAAACCCTAAAAGGTAAGATTAGCCGGGATTAATTACACCTTACAATTTCGTCAATCTTTCAGCCAGATCAGTGTCGGTACTTTGAGGGAGGTTTCCCGTG
This sequence comes from Agapanthus africanus, assembly GCA_030015575.1. NCBI lineage: Eukaryota > Viridiplantae > Streptophyta > Magnoliopsida > Asparagales > Amaryllidaceae > Agapanthus > Agapanthus africanus. The sequence goes on along the minus strand of CM057343.1, from coordinate 245,084,323 downwards.
CTTTCGCACGGACCTAATTAAAGTAAACCTCATTTTCCCAGAGGCGTAACCCCGTTAACACTTTTCTAGACACCTACTTGATCGGCTAATTGTCCTGTGTAAAACTCTCCCAGGAGTAACTCTTACTCGCAGTGGGTATCGGGATCCAACTATCTCATAGGAGGTATGCAATCTCATTGCAAATTTCAACACTTGAAATTCCCGATAATGCTTTTACCCCTAGCAATTTATGACCTTAACATAGTCAACAAATCATAATTGCTACCCAAGTTCAACCCGTCATTTCCCGATTGAATTAAATCCACCTGCACGACCCTTAACATAGTCAACAAAGTCGTACAACTACCCTAATCCAATCATATCTCATGTTTTAGCAGATAACTACTAATTAGCTACCGCACACTACGCCTTAACATAGTCAACAAACGTAGCACGAATACTAACTAGTCTTTATCTGAAATGACGGAGGGCTACGCAGGTTTTTCAGAAAACCCTAAGCGTAATGAACTTGATATCGTTGTAGAATCATGTGTTTTTGTTTTGAAAAGGAGTGTTTTTGAGGCTTTTCTTAGTTTCGCTAAAGGGGTCACTCCCGGTGAAGGGATCGTCGGCCCTTTCCTCATCGAATAAGGTGCAGGATATATCATATATACCGCTGTGCAAAGCAAAACTTTAAAAGCAATCAAAAGACGAACCGAGTTTTGTAGCATCTGCCAGTTTCGCTAAAGGGGTCATTCCCGGTGAAGGGATCGTCGGCCCTTTCCCCATCGAATAAGGTGCAGGATATATCATATATATCACTGTGCAAAGCAAAACTGTAGCTACCCCTTTTTTATAAAGTTTTTGATTCTACAACATCTTTAGGTTTCTTTTCTTTTTATTAATCTCATTAATAAATATCCCATCAGCTTATGCTTCCTAAGCAACACAGAAGAAACGAAAGCAGTAATATTTATATATATCAGCATATATATATAGTATAAGCATTCGTCTCAGGCAGTAATATGATCTCATCACAGAACATTGCAGCAGAAGAACATATATGAAATATTGGATATACTAGGACGTCCGTGTTTTCAATACGAGCCTGTATAAAACACGGATTCCACGGTCGCGACGAATAGCCAAACCCACATCCCAAGACCCCTACGAGAGCGGCAAGTAACACTGCTAATTCTAGGGTTAGGAGACCCGGTCTCGATTCCTCGAGATGGCCTCCCACTGGACCCTAAAACCCGGTTACTTGTGCTCCCCACCTTGGGTCTACCTAATGCGGAAAAGTAAATAATATACACTGGTGACAGCAACCGCAACCTGGAAGTGCCCCAAATAAAAGAATATTACATTACAAATGAATTTTATATGAATGAAAATAAAAACCCTCATCTCACATAAAACCCCCGGCTATTCAAAACGCGACGATCCAATATAACATATCACAGCAACACATAATATCACATATCATCAACGTAAGTAAATATGCGCATCCCAATTGTCGTTGACATATAGCAACGAAACCGGCGATATCATATATTACACTTACGGTCACAGAAAAGAAAGTGTAAAACTACAATATTTGGAATCCACAATCACTTTAGACATCGTAAATCCGAAATATCACATGCTTCGCATTTCATGCCTAACTCTATGAATTCCACATATTGTATCACATTCCAGATAAATAGACAGTATTAAACTTTTCGAACAGATAATCAAATACCCAAAATTTCCCAAAGTGCTCAACTCTTGAGCGGAGTTCAAATAATCCCAGAATATGTCACAGTACCAGTGATCCAGCCGTAGAAGGGTCAAGCCAACGCCTCACATGCGGCACGCCGTACTGCCCTAAACCCGAAGGTTCAAAGGGCAGTTCAAGACGGTCACATAATCGAGTTAAGGTTTGTTGACTTCTAGAGGGTCCACCGCTTAACTTGTACAATTTTTCCGAAAGATTTAAACCCGATAAAAATTCAACACTTGAAAGTTTTACGTGCCGGGAAAAAGTGGGTTAATGATATCCGTTCAACTAGTTTAACAGTTTCTAAATATCCGGAAAGAAATACGAATTTAAAATTTCCGATCGAGTCTACTATTACAAAACAAACCCCAGAATATTCAACACCTGAAACAGATTAAAAATACCCAGAAGCATCAACAAGCACCTACGGACATTACCACAAAAGCCACGTGTCGCCAATCCATCAATCCGCCGCGGAACCGACGCGCAAGCATGCTTGCGCCGCGGTTCCGCCGTCGATTGGTCGAATTGGGGGCTCGGGTTTTATGGTAATTCTTAGAATTCCCTGCTGATTTTTTTACATATTTTTAATTCAGAAAAATCCCAAAATTTAAAAAATTTCCAGAGAGGGGTCCAATTTTGTCGTTTCGGGTTCGATCGGAGTTTTAACTTCGTAAACACATCGCCTAATGCTCTAGCTAGGATCTGATACCACTGTAGGGTTCCTAGGCACTCTTGTGAAGGTCATAAGGCATCAAACATGCCCGGATAAAAATTTAGACGTGCCGAACAACCCAAAGCCGGGATCTTTGCTAGATTATTAGGGTTAAACATGCAAGATGATAACTTTTTATCTAAGTGTGAGGGATTACAACCTTTGTAGTCCGCTCCTTCACTTCACAAGCTCCGAGTAGAAGTCCCTTTGCCGCGATCCACGATCTTCCGGACTCATGAGAGGCTCCACGACTCGAACGATCCATGCTAGCTTGAAGTATTCCAAATCTCCGATGATCTACCTCGAAGTTGCAAAGACTCAAGCTTTCTCACTCTAAAGAGATGAACACACTAATCTCATGGGCTAGATGAGATGAGGATAAGAGAGTAGTATTTTTGCTTTCTTTTTAAATCATTTTCTCATATTTATTCATCACATAAAGAAAATCTAGTAAGCTTTCTTCAAGAGAGAAGAAGATGATAATGGAAAAGATAATGAGAGTATTTTCTTTTGTGATGAATAGAATAAAAGCTATATGATTGATTTATAAACCATGGTCAAGGATGAGTGGCTAGGATTTAGTAGAGAATAAACTAGAGTTAGGGTTTGGTTGGGTTAAGAATGTGTCATCCAAAATATCTTAAGAATGACAAAAGAAAAAGCTTCTAGAAGGTGCATGAAGCATCTAACCCTAATCAAACCCTAACCTCAATTAATCATCCTTAAACATGTTTAACAATTAATCATATCATGTCACAATAATATATATCACATATATATTATATATTTGCAACAAAAGAAAATAATACAATTAACATATATCGCATATATATCAATGTATCATCCAGTGAGAAAATGAAATAATAAAGCGAGCCAATATTAGATAATGTAATAATATATCATATATATTATTATACATTAAATCATCGAATCAACACTTGATCCGACGATCCGGCTATATCGAATATTACCGACTAATATATCATGTACCGATTCATCGAATCAACACTTGATCCGATGACCCGGTTCATAACTAAATATTGCGAGAATATAATACGGTATCCCATATCGCATTATTCTCGGTCCTGCACATATCACAAATGTGCCTCTACTCCGTTTCGCCTGAGCCAAGAAACCTCTGTGTAGGACTCTAAAGAATCGTCAATACGCCGGTAGCAGGTGATGATCATATCAAACACCCACAAGCTGCAAGCGGTCAGCTAAACGTAACAGCCACCCAGGTATTGAGCGATCAGAAGATCAACAAGCTAGCCTGTGCATTCTCCTGTGAATCCAATCAGTAACACTCCCGTACAGTCCGGTCTGTTCGTCTGATATGTCGCATATCAAGTCTAGGGGTGGTATACGTCAGACCCCAGTAACCGATAAGTCGTGTCGATGTGTGGCTCATAACGGGTCGAGAAACTACTAGTAACACTTACCAGTAAATCTCTATATCAGCCCTGGCCAGGGACTTCCAGTTATAGCCAATCGAACACAGCACAACATCAACTCCCTATACCGGGAGAGACGAATCCCCTCCTATCGCTCATTGCCTCCATGTGATTCGGGACTGTACCTAAAAGCCACCGTTTTGCACGCCCTCTTAGACGTGGTAAGGTGGAAATCAAAGCACAGTGGGAATCACATAAGACTCTATGACGATCTCGGGTCTACAGACTACCCTGTACCAGTGTCACCGGAGAACTGCCATCTGACGTGTGGTATATCACCATCTGGGAGTTCTCGGCGAGTCCGTCCAGTGTACCCAGTCTCCACTGAGCACCCGTACACCATCTCTGATGTCAAAACACCGATGGATATGGGATCATCCATCGCCCATCATATGGGTCAAGATGCGTATACGCTAGTCTACTTTGGTGTATCGATGCCCTGTCTCGATATACCCTCGACTAGGAACAGTTATAGGATGTACTCATCGACTACCGTGGCCCCACTAGTATGATCTCATCATAGTCCCAGTAGTCGAGTACAGATCCTAAGGGCTTTATCAACATGTGAGAGTAAAACAGTAAACCAATACAAGTCAACATGTTAAGATAAAGTGAAACCAAATAGCATACTATCATGACGAGCAAGAAAGTCATCTCTATATATATCCAAGCATCCATTATAATATACATCATATGTACAACAATGGCCTCTAGGGCATATACATAACTAACACGATGTGGGTCTGGGTCAACACTGAACGGCCTCAATCTTCCTCGGGTCTACACATATACCGTCTCATGAAATCATGTGTCCCAAGAAGTCTACGCTGTCCAGCCAAAAAGCACACTTGGCAAATTTCGCATAAAGCTGGTGCTCTCTCAAGGTCTGCAGTGTAATCCGCAGGTGCTGCTCGTGCTCCTCACTACTCCGGGAATACACCAAGATATCGCCAATGAAGACTATAAGGAATAGATCCAAATATGGCCGGAAAATACGGTTCATCAAGTCCATGAAGGCTGCTGGCGCATTGGTGAGTCCGAATGACATCACCAAAAATTCGTAATGGCCGTAGCGCGTACGGAAAGCTGTCCTGGGAATGTCCTCCTGTCGAACCCGTAGCTGATGATAGCCCGATCGTAAATCGATCCTCGAAAAGTACCCTGCCCCCTGAAGCTGGTCGAACAAATCATCGATGCGCGGCAAAGGATACCTGTTCCGCACTGTCACCCTGTTCAGCTGGCGGTAGTCGATACACAGACGCAAACTGCCGTCCTTCTTATTGACGAACAGGACTGGAGCACCCCAAGGAGAAACACTGGGTCGAATAAGTCCCTTATCCAGCAAATCTTGCAACTGACCCTTTAATTCTCTAAGTTGCGCCGGGGCCATCCGATAAGGCGGTATGGAAATAGGCCCCGAGCCAGGAACCAAATCAATACAGAAAGAAATGTCGCGCTCGGGCGGTAACCCTGGAAGCTCGGCAGGGAACACATCAGGAAACTCGCTAACAACCGGAACCTGATCCAATGGAACCTCTGTAGCACGAGCATCGCAAACATAGGCAAGAAATCCCTGACATCCCTTCCTCAAAAGCTGTCCAGCGCGAAAAGAAGAAATCACACTGTGAGGGGCGGCACCATGGTCCCCCAACACAACAAAAACCGACTCACCGGGAAAGCAGAATCTAATTGTCTTCTCACGGCAGTCCACAGAAGCATAGCACGTGGCTAACCAATCCATGCCCAAAAGAACGTCGAAGTCCAACATCTCAAGAAGGATCAAGTCGACAGGCAACTCTCTCTCGCCAATACAGACGGTACAGGATTGGAACACGTGTCTAGCAACAAACGACTCTCCCACAGGAGTGGTCACCACAAGCGGCTGATCAAGCAAACTGGACTCTCTACCCAAACTCGGCGCAAAGTGTGTGGATACGTACGAGTGTGTGGATCCGGGATCGAACAATACGTGTGCATCAACTGTACATACAGGAAGGATACCTGAAACCACTGCATTGGACGCCTGCGCGTCCTGATGTGTCAAAGCAAAAACCCGCGCCTGTCCACCACCTGTAACTGACTGCCCTCTGCCTCGGTCATCTCGCCCCCTCTGAGCAACTCCTCCACGCCCACGACCTCTCGGTGCATGAGTCTGGCGCGGAGCAACGGTAGGTACAACGGGCAACGCCCTCTGGGGTGGTGAAGGTGGTAAAGTAACATGCGGTGCTGCCGCCTCCCTCTGGTGTATCTCAGGACAATCTCTAACGAGGTGAAGTAGACTGCCGCACCTAAAGCAACCCCGCGGTGACTGCTGACCCTCTCGTGGATAGGAACTAAACATCTGGCTCCGTCCCGAATCTCTGCTACTCCTCGTACCAGAACGATACCTGTCACGGCGTCTGAATGACTGCCTCCGTGCGGAAATACTGGTACGAACTCTCTTCAGCTCTGGAACTACCGAAGTCTCAGCAAGGTGCTCCTCGACTACTAGGGCTGCGTCTACAGCTGCTGCATAGGTCTCGTAGTGCTGCGCGCTGATTGCGAGGAACAGTGGTGTAAGCAAGCCTCAAACAAATCTCCTGACTCGCAACTCCTCGGTAGCCACTAAATATGGGGCATAGACTGTTAGCTCTGTAAACAGCACGTCATACTCTGCCACTGTCATCCCTGGCGTCTGGCGCAAGGACTCAAATCTGCGTGCTCGGGCATCCCTAACACTCTGGGGAAGGAAACGGGCTAGAAATATGGTCACGAACTCCGTCCAGGTCATAGGAGGAAGACCTGCTGCTCTGCCCTTCTCAACTGAATCACACCACTTCTGCGCAAGACCTTCCAGGCGAAAGCTCGCGAACTCAACCCATCTCGTATCTGCGCATATGAGGGAACGGCATATCCTGGCCATCCTGTCGATGAAAGACTCTGGGTCCTCGGCTGTATCGGTGCCTGTGAAGACCGGAGGCTTCAGCCTCATGAACTCTGATAGCTATACTGTAATCACCTTCGTGGCTGCAGGGGCAACTGGCTGTGCGGTAGGTACCATCGCGGTCTCTGGAACGGGTGGAGCTACCTCTGGTCGCTGGGCTCGAAGCGTCTCAACTAGCGACCCTATCATCTGGCGCATCTCCTGCATGCTAGATCCCACCGTCTGGCGCATCTCCTGCATACCAGCCCCTAGCGTGGCAATTTGATCTGTCATAGGAGGGACAGTCAGCTCAGGTACAACGGGTGCACTGCCCGGATCAATCCTCGTCTCGGACGAGTCAACTCGAATCTCGGCCCTCGCGGCCGCTCTCTGTACCCTCGTAGTCTTAGGCGGCATAATGGCTGAAAGAAAATTTGGATTCGATAAGAACACGGAAATCGAATCGCAAGAATGCATGTATTCACGAAGGAATTTAAATCAACAAGTCCTAAGGTCGCGTAGGCGGAGTACCGTGTCGTGAGTATGCCGCGGAACATACACACGCTATGCTACCCTGCTGTAGCTACCTACTCCATCATACCAGGGTCATCCTACACTCCGAAGGTAAAACCTACGCTCTGATACCAACTTTGTCACGACCCGAGAATTTCGACTCATGACCGGCAATTAACCACGTAACGTCTACAGGCGTAACGCGGCTAAGTAAGCCGAACCCAGAAATCAAAACCAATAAAGAGTGATTGAAACATTTTTGTAAAAACAGTCATACATATCTGAGAAACTTCCATTTATTTAGTAGAAATCCTTTTTAGTTCAAGAGTTATAACTTTTATAATTTTGGCAATATTTCCTTTGAAAACATTTATCCCGCGAGTCGGGTAAAGCAAGGTGTAGCAGAAATAACAAGTGAAATAAATAAGGCATTACAATATGATATACGACGCCGTAGCGAAGAATACACAGTAAAGCAAGGACAAATATCACAAAAGGTAAGACTGCATAAAATAAAGTCGGCTCACATGCGAGCTCGACACCAGAGAACAAAATCATACACATCGTCCTCACAACTGTCTCTAAGTCAATACAGAAAGGTAGATGGAGAATACTAGATACATCAATATACAACTGAAGGATAACAGATACCGTACAAAAACCCACCTAACAGCAAAAAGGCTAACTCGCCTCAGCAACGGTATCTGTGCCAAAAGATGCGGTAAACAGCCAGCCGTGACTACTCCCAAGGGCAACCTGCAAATACTGTGGCACAACGGGGGTGAGTTGCCAACTCGTGAATAGAGATAACATATAAAGGTAATCGCGAGCATGCACATATAGCGCGGCTCTACTAATGCCAGCAGATGATATCAATGCATGCCAAACAGTGGATGCGATAGTAATGCAAGTGCTCTATCAGGTAAATGCTACAGGATGGGTATATAGTAATCAATACTGAGCATGGGATAAATAACATCTACATGGATATGTCAACATGGAAAGCAATAATCGGTGCCTCAGACTGCACCCAAATCCTAAATACACTCAGGTGCCGGCACACCCATCGGCCCTCAAATCCTGTATATCTCTGAGAAATCAGGAGTGCCCAACATCGGCACCCAAAATATCATAAAATACTCGTGTCCAGCACGCAAATCCTCGTATATCGGGCTCCTCAGTCCGGATCGGCCCACGGGGTCCGTCTGCGGTATCGGCCCTCGGCCCTGGCAGTACGGATCATCCCGCATCCATCTCTCGACTCTGGTCAGTATCCTCCGGACAGCTGCCAGGTCCAACCAATCACCGGTAGGTACTCGCCCGCCTCCAGGCTCAATCGGCAAAACCCATCGATCATCTCGCCGAGGGAAACCATACCGGGCCCACCACGAACCCGCAGACGGATCATCCACTCCTCGAATCGGATTTCAAGCACACGTCTCAGCACCGAGAAAACGCGTGGTGGACGAACCAAACTATCATATCACGAGGTACCGGGTTTTTCCAAAATAGAGCATCTTTTCTTAAATATTTCCACGGTCCTCAAAACCAGAAATCGCATGAAATCCAACACCAATAAGTAAATCCAATGCGAGGTACAATGTAAATCAATCCATGGTATGTGTATAAGGGGAAAACCGCTTTTTAAAATAGTTTCCGTTCTTAAAGATGTCATGCGGCTCCCAATTCCTAGAAAATCATAACCAATCATATGTAAGATGAACTACAGCAATATAATCATGGCAGCTCTACAGTGAGTGTGGCATGGCAATTACTAACGGTGTGTGTGTAGCATGTAAATTAGTGCCCGTGCAACATAAACCGTTAGTAATAGTGCAGTGTTCTATCAGTTCTAAACATATATATATATATATGTAGCAGGGAATGCAGTATGCGATGACAGTCTATGGGGTACATGCAACATATAATAATAAAGTCCTATCAGTCCGGACGCATAACGCCATGCGGGCGATATTCCCGTAGATGTGAAATCTACTCACCGAGTCTCGCGCTAAGTGTAGCCGACGACTTGCTTGCCCTTCTTCGCAGCGTCCGTCTCACTGGCCTGTGAACCTAGAATCACACAACATATATCACACATAAGCTCAATTTCACAGAAACGCGACATTACGGTCCAACTAGGCACCCGTGTCGCAAACCAATCGCGCGTGTGCGCGATACGCTAAAACATGTGATCACGCGCCTGAAACTACCCCAACGCATCGCGATACGCAAAACCCCAAACCCACTCATGTATCACGCGTGTCGCGAAGGTTTAGAAAAACGGCAAAACAGGTATTTGGTCCCAGATTTCTATACAGAACTAAACCTACAAAAATATATATATCATAGCACCCTACACACTAGCAGACACCAACAGGACCAAACACTAACCCAAACCCTACCCATCTGGCCGCAAATTGCGGCCAGAATGAATTAATTGGCGGCCACGAGATGGAATTTGGGGGTCGGGTTAAATCTGGGGTATCAGCACCTATCCACTATACTGCAGTCTTCTCAATTTCATTCTGAACTCAACGGGTCAAAAGCAGTTTCCAGAAAGTTCAAATTTGCACAAATACGATGAATTTGCATCAATTAGGGAAACTGGTGGTATTTTAGTGCAATCGGGGTTAAACTAGGTTAATATGGTCTCAACAACCCACTAACAACCTACTGAAACTAATTCACACCACATTAGCACAAAGTTCCCACTAAACACCTCATATCGCACTAAAACGCACTAAAAACCACTAACCGAAGCAAAACTACACTAATCAAGCAAACTAGGGAATAAGTTTAGGCAATATACCTCATACTTAACCCTAGGGAGCTGAAGGAAGAAGAAGAGGTGCAGGGAAGAGGCTGCACTTGGTGCTGGTGCTGCTGCTGCTCACTGTGCTGCTGCTACTGCTCTCTGCTGCTGCTGCTGCTTCTGGCTTCAGTTGGTGCTGTTGTTGTGCTTGCTGCTGTTGCTGCTGTTGGGGGGTTTGGAAGAGGTAAGTGTGTGTGTGAGTGTGTGTGAGACTTGAGAGAAAAGCAAAGAAATGAGAGGAAAACAACCAACACTCAAATGTCAACCTTCTTCTCTCTCTCTTCATTAATGGCAAGCATGGCTTGAGCCATGATGCTCTCTCCCCCTCTCTCACAAGTCAACACCTAAAACAAATTCAAATTAAAACAACTACTAATTAACTAATTAACTTAATTTAAACCCAAAAGACTTAATCCCATGATTAACCCACCATGGTCACTAATCATGGTAATAACTCTTTTAAAAACCCTATTTTACATGCACATGTGTGTGCAAGCCTAGGAAAATTTTAGAAAAATATTTATTAAATTAGGAAAAATATTTGAAACACAATTTGGTAAACTTTCTTATTAAAAACCCATTATTTAAATATAATTATTCACTAAACATATCCTAAGGTGTTACAGGATCGCTGTAAGAGATTACTCGGGCGTACAGATCAGCACCAGAGGATTGAGCCACTGACAGAGGCCAGCCAGATTTTGATGATCGTTGGTATATTGCTTACTCATGATGATTGAGGCACCGTCCAGCGTGCAGACGAGTGAGCCAGTTATTGCTGCGAACGACGAGATATCGCCCCAGATGTTGAAGTTATTGCAGTACGAGATTGTACTAAGAGATGATGAAAGGTCACTAGTCACCGAGGATGAATGACTAGGACATGTGGATCGTTCGCTACCCCGATGCGAGATCATCAGCTAGATTGATTCCAGCTAGAGACGACTCCACACAGAGACGTTGAGAGTCGACAGAGACGATCGAATGTCAGAAACCTATTATTCCAAGTTTAAAGTATTCGGAAAGACATGCAGGCAATTCTATGGTCCCTCTAGAAGAATGAAACCCTAACTCGACTTAATGACCGTGTGAAAGCTTTTGAACCTTAGGGTTCACGGCAGTTCCTCGGCACCATTAGTGAGGCTTAGGTTTGCCCTTCTACGGCTGGACCACCGATGCTGAGGTATGTACTCGATACTATTATACTGTACACAAGATGTTGAGCTCTTGGGAGACTATGAGGTTTTGATCAATCGATCGGATGGCTCAACTTAATTCGGATGCTAGATGGTGAGATACATTTCTTGGGAGACTCCAGATACGAGGATAGCCGTTGGAGCTCAGTCCATACAGCCACGACGAGACGAGTCCAAAGCAGTCGACATTAGAGAAAAGTGGGGTAAGAGGTTCGTGCCAGATCTAGAGGAGATGACGTTCCACTCCGCCGCATCAGAAATGCGATGCGCATACCGAGGCATTGTAACTGGATATACCTTCTAGAAGGTGTCGCGATGAGTATGCAGCCGTTCCGGAACAAGAAGCAGATATGGTAAAGGACGATGACTCCCGGACAATTGGCAGAGATGAGACTTAGAAGAGACCTTGAGCAGGATTCCTTCCAGGACACTGCTGCAAGGATACTTGCACCCAGGATCGGAGGTGCTGTGTACATTCAGAGAGCCAGAGGCCGACGCCAGTAACATGCTGCTTTACGAGTGGTTGCGATGGTTGACCGAGAGAAGACCAGAGAAGTGCCAGAACGGAATCGTCCTTGTTAGCACACCTGACAGGGACGATGAGCCGATGGATCGTGAGATTGATAATTCACAGAGGAGACTTGGACCCAGGAGTGGTCATTGTTACGCACACCAGCAGGCCAGAGTTCATGATCATCGATGAGACGTCCTACTAATGACCGTGATAGTTGGCCCGAGATTCTTGGAGGATGCGCTTGAGCGGAACTATTCCGCCATACTTGATTTCAATGTTTTGGGTGATTTATTCGCATGACTTGATTTTGATGATTGAGGATTTACGATTTTTGCGCAGTTGTTGCCCTTGATGTTATTTTCGTGCTTTGGTTTCACATGTTTGTGATTTTATGGTTTTAGACATTTGAGTTGATTTTGTGCGTATGCACTCACACGATTTGGATCCTGCACTCTGTATAGTTTATATATGCTTGCAGTGCAGTGTCATGTATTTTGTGCACTTGGATGCACTGGACTTCGATTTCGAGGGTGATGCTCGACATTTGTTTTGTGCATTTTATGCACCTGATTGGATTTTGCACATTTTCGGCGCTTGATATTGGACTTCATGATTTCATGCATGATGGATGCACCGGATTTGGATTTTTAGCGCATGTTGGGCGCCTGTTATGAGATGCGATTTGGCACACCAGATGCACTAAATCGAGATTTTTCGTGCATGACAGATGCATCTGATTTTGCGGTCAGGCACACGCGTTGCCTATGACCGATGCTGTGTGCACACCCGTTGCACCTTGATGTCGTTTTTGTGCACCTGTTTAGCACATTCATGGATTTTGATTTCCGTGCGCACCGGACGCACAGGGTTTTCATATGCGCTTTTGGGATTGATTTCTGATGGAGCAGTACATTTTTATGATATTTGCTATGTGTTTTCATACTGAGCAGGACTGGTCAGATGACAGTGCCTGGATATATTTTGCATGCATTGACAGTTTTCAAAGGGATTTCCAAAGGCGAGCTATAGTCTCATTATTTACATACGTGTCCGATACGACACGAAACGTTTAAAACGAGGGAACCCTTCTAAAATTGTTTCAAATCGGCGGAACGTGCATAATAAACAAAAGATATATACATATATGATTATTTTCTTATAGAGACGTCCGCCACTGTGCAGTGTTATGCGCATTGCACATCGATTTTAAAGAAATTTGGCATGCATTTCCTTCATATATTTACACGTATATTCCGGTTTATAGCATATCGGCTTTGTTTGGATTTGGCATTTGTATTTCACCTCGACTCCGATGATTGCGAGACGCTTGACGGAGTTTTGTTTTCGAGTATCTGCTCGTTACGCATGCGCATGTATTGCGCTATGATGCCTTTCATGTATCGATGATTTCGGAGCCCCGTTGACTTGGACATTTTATTGAAATGTTTTTGAATTTGGAGGTTTAAATTTAAATTCGGGGACCGAATTTCTTTAAGGGGGGAAGACTGTAACATTTCAAAAAAAAATAGAATATTATTTTTGGGAATTTTCATAATTTAATATTAATTTTTAATGAATATTTTAATAGTCGGTATAATTAAATACCGATAAAGGGTGAAAATTCTGGAGAAAATTATAGAAATTCTAAAATAGCTTATTTTGTGGAAATATGCCATTTTGCAGTTTTTATGTTGGATTATATTGTTATTTTAGTGTTAATCGCGGTTAAAAATCGCGAAGTGGATTTTTGGCTTTTTGTTCAAAAATGTGCACATAACATTTTCTACACTTGTTACACTTGTTTCTTGTTTTGGACTCATGTTAAGCCTAGGGTAGAACCATGTTAGCTGACCATGGTGACTTGAACCATTGGATTAAGTAAGTGGGTTAATTATGGGTTTAGCTTGGTTAAGAGTTGGTTAAGATTAGGGTGACTTGTGTAGGGAGAGGGTGAGCCATGATGGCTTGTGAGTGCTAGCATTGAGAGAGAGAGAGAGAGAGAGAGAGAGATGGTTAGGGTGTGACATGATCCATTTCACTTCATAACCCCTTGTGCTCATTTACTCCCTCTCAACCTTCATTAACCCTTGTGTTCCTTCATGCTACCTCTCACTCTCACACATCACACCATTTCAAAACAACTTCAGCCCATATATCATCACTTCAGCCCCATAACAAATATCATCAGCAGAAATTCAGCAGCCCTACACCAGCCCTAACACTATAGCCCACACTCCCATCAAACCTTTTCAGCCCCCAAACAGCACAACTTCAGCCCAATTTCTCTTCACATCAGCCTGAATTCAGCTGAAACAAATCCATCAACCCCCAATCTTGCATCAGCACCCCAGCAGCAGCTGCATCAGATCCCTTCACCAACATATCAGCCCCCTAGCTGCTGCTACAAGCTGTAACATCAGCCACCTACACACCCACACGAGCCCCTGCAACAGCTGCAGCTGCTGCAGCCACACCAGCCCCTAGCATCAGCTGCCACTATGCCATCAGCTATCAACACCCCCCTAGCTACTCTACACCAGCTGCACACAACTACAACACTCCACCCTGTATTAGCCACAGCCCAACACTTTAGCTGCTGCCTCACACAGAGAAAATAAAACAAAAGAAATGGCAAGCAGCAGCTGCAGCCACTGCAACAGCAACATCTGAGAAAAGGGAGCCCCATCTGAAGCTGCAACAGCAGCAAGACACCCTCAACAACCCATACACACCAGCCCAAATGTTCAACTTCATCACCACAAACCAACACCCCACTACCACAACTGCTTCCTTCATCAGCAGCTGCTGCAACAGCAAAAAGGAAAACAAAGGAGATTGCAAGCAGCAGATGCAGCATCAGCAACAACAACTACACAGGAAATCAGCCACTAGGAGCAGGAGCTCAGCATCAGCAAAACCCACCCTTCCACCTCCTCCTCCTTCTTCCCTTCTCCTTCATTCCAGGACTCCTTTGAGGTATAATCTCATAACCAAATTCCTATCTTGCAAGTTATAGTGTCTAGCTGATAGTTTACTGTTATATTGAAGATTAGTGCTAGTTTAAGGGAAATTGAGTGAGACTTGACCAAGTGTTGGATTTGATGGTTGGTATAACCTTACTAGGTGTATTTGAGACTAGTTTAACCCAGAAAACCCCAGATCTCTAGTTAGTTACCAAAGTTGTTCGACTTCGTGTAAATTAGCGTTTTCGTCGATTTTTTGACCTTTCTGAGACCTGCTTTCACCCGGGACCTCCTAGAGTAAAATTGACTTGGCAGTGAGCTGTGCAGGCACCCTGGAACCACTACCCAAAGCCCTAGCCACCATATCAAAGTCCCGGCCGCAAATTTAATCCCCCTGGGCACAATTTGTTGCCAGAGCAGGGTAAAATCTCCTCGTTTTGCATGCACAGCCCTATTTCATGTAAATTTGACCCCTTGTATGTCTAGTTTTGACTGATTCCAGTTTGGATAGAATCTGGGTTGTTTTTCATGAGTTGGCGTATGATTTACGACCTGTTTTCCGTATGGATTTTTGGTATTCGATGATTCGTTTCTGTCGGGTGGCGTTTGGACATCAACGAAAGTGGTGATTGGCTGTTTTTGCACACAAGGTCACAAGTTTTTACCTAGGGGCGTAGTGTGCACCTTTTTGGTTTCTGTCATGGTTTTCATGAGTTTTAGCGTGTGATATCCTTGTAGGTACCCCACGTGGCGTCGAGGCGTTGGAGATGCAAACGGCGACATCGGCATAACTAGGTGAGTAGATTTATATCTACGGGGAGAAGTCGGGTAGATGGCGTATAGCAACCCCGCAGTCCGTGGTGATGTATACGGATGCGTATACACACCAACAATTTATTTTATGTTATTAGGATTTTTATTGATGATTTAAGATGGATATTGGTGTTGGATTGGTGCATGGTTACGAAACCTTAGGTAGTGGGTGCACTACACTTACATATACACACATACATACTTGCATACATCCTTATTTCACATGTGGTTATGGGATTCTATATGGATATGTGGTCACATGGGTTTGGAATTATATGTTCACATACGGATTTGAGGATGATGCATGGGATTGATATGAGTCGATGAGTTTGATCTGAGATTATGATATCGGTGATATGACATGTTATGACGGTAAAATTCATGATTTAGATACGTCTTGATACTTTAGAGGATATTGGGAATGATGATACCATAGGAATGGTGACAAATATATTAAGTGATCGACATGTGATTATGATACACGATAGGATATGACATGATATGATATGACAGGATATTTGTGATAGGCCGCCTTGGGCGATGTATACCCTTGTGACGATATATGATGATAATATCGATTTATGCTAGACTGTCGATCAGTAGCAAGATCTTGATTATAGTGATGATGTTAGCATAGTACTAGACGTAGGTCAGTACCCCAGATTATGATATTTGATAAAGAGAATACTTGATGAATGACATGACGAATGTGATATTGACCCGTACCCAGATTTGGGGAGGCCGTACGACGGATTTACGTACGAGCTATAATTGATGTATGATCCGCACTCTTGATTTGGGAATAACTAATTATAGAGGTATGTTATCGGATGTAATATTATCGAGGCGGGATCACCGTCTATGTATATATTTATATGTATCGACTCAGAGATTAGGCGGTTTCTCTTACCTTCTGTTAGCTTCAGCTCAGCCTTGTAGTGGTGTAGCTATGTGACTTTTATGACCTTAGATACAGTTTGGCAATCATGGTGTTCAGTATTTCAGCTCCCGCATATTATTATTGTTGCTCTGCATCGCATACTGTTGTGATTCATATTCTATTATTGATATCCTGCTGCTAGGACACCAACACTATTACCGATGATGCGTATGTACCACGTACACTTATTTGCTGTCGCACACACATCTTCATCGGTAATTGCCATGTCACGTACACTTAGAGAATATTATTGCTTGATTTAGCTTGATAGCTAGCAGTGACATGATATTAGTGTACTTGCCATATATGCCAGCTTGATATTGTAGCTATTGCTTGTCACATCATGCATACTGTTGTTCATTATATGCCGCATTCATGGATTCTCATGTAGGGTTGCTAGGCACGCGCACAAGGGTCTACGAGGCATCAACCATGCCCGATTAAAAAATTAGCCGTGCCGAACAACCCGAATACGGAACTTTAAACTAGAGATTAGGCGAAAACTAACATGCTAAACATTTTAACACTAAGTGAGAGGGATTACAACGTTTGTAGATCCGGTCCTTCACTTCATATGCTCCGTGTTGTGGTCCCTTCGCTGCGATCATCAGGATCCGGACTCTCGAGAGGTTCCACGAAGAGAAAGACGCAATCTTTGCTTCCGATCTTCGATACTAAGATGATCTACCTTGAAGTTTCTTTAACACAAGCTAACACTCATGAAATGATGTGAACACCCTCATCTAAATGGCAAGGGAAGATGAGGTTGATGAAGTAGGATTTTTGCTCTCTTTATTTATCTTTTTCTCATATTTATTCATCACTTTGGAAAAATCAAGCAAGCTTTTTCATGAAAGAATGAAGGAAGAAGAAGAATAGTGATCCATTTCCTTTTGTGATGAATAAGAAAGGATTAATATGAAGAATAATGCAACCATGGTTGACTTAACCATTGTAGAGAATTGACTAGGGTTAGGGTTTGGGTTGGGTTAAAACATGAGTCACTTGTAAATATCTTTATCATGACAAAAAGAAAACCTTCTAGAAACATCTAGAAAGCTTAACCCTAATCCAAACCCTAATCATGTTTAAACTCCACTAAACAAGTTGCATTAATTATCATATCATGTTACAATATTATATATCACATATATAATATTTAACGTAACCAAAAAAAATAATACAATTAACATATATCGCATATATATCAATGTATTACCCGAGTGAGAAAAAGAATATTTTAGTGAGCAAATATTAGTTAATGTAATTTAATATATCATATATATTATTATACATTAAATTATCGAATCAACACTTGATCCGACAATCCGGCTATATCGCATATAACCGACTAATATTTATCCGTACCGATTCATCGAATCAACACATGATCCGATGACCCGGCTGATATCAAATATCGCGAGAATAGAATACGGTATCACATATCGCATTATCCTCGGTCCCGCACATATCACATATGTGCCCCTACTCCGTTTTGCCTGAGTCAAGAAACCTCTGTGTAGGACTCTAAAGAATCGTCAATACGCCGGCAGTAGGTGATGATCATATCAAACACCCACAAGCTGCAAGCGGTCAGCTAAACGTAACAGCTACCCAGGTATTGAGCGCTCAGAAGATCAACAAGAAAGCCTGTACATTCTCCTGCGAATCCAAACAGTAACACTCCCGTACAGTCCGGTCTCGTCGTCTGATATGTTGCATATCTCGCCTAGGGGTGGTAAACGTCAGACCCCAGTAGCTTGATAAGTCGTGTCGATTTAAGGTCTATAACAGTTCGAGAAACTACTGATAACACTTACCAGTAAATCTCAGCAACCCTGGCCAGGGATTTCCGGTTATAGCCAATCGAACACAGCACAACATCAACTCCCTATACCGGGAGAGACGAATCCCCTCCTATCGCTCATTGCCTCCATATGATTCGGGACTGTACCCAAAAGCCACCTTTTTGCACACCCTCTTGGACGTGGTATGATGGAAATCAAAGCACAGTGGGAATCACACAAGACTCTATGACGATCTCGGGTCGACAGACTACTCTGTACCAGTGTCACCGGAGAACTGCCATCTGACGTATGGTATAATACCATCTGGGAGTTCTCGGCGAGTCCGTCCAGTGTACCCGGTCTCCACTGAGCACTCGTACACCATCCTTGATGTCAAACACCGATGGATATGGGATCATCCATCACCCATCATATGGGTCAAGATGCGTATACGCTAGTCTACTCTGGTGCATCGATGCCCTGTCTCGATACACCCTCGACTAGGAACTTTTATAGGATGTACTCGTCGACTATCGTGGCCCCACTAGTATGATCTCATCATAGTCCCAGTAGTCGAGTACATATCCTAAGGGCTTTATCAACATGTAACATAGAGACAATCAGAGTACATGTTAAGATAAAGTACAACCAGATAGCATGCTATCATGTCGAGCAAGAAAGTCCTCCCTATATATGTCCTAGCATCCACTACAATATACATCGTATGTACAGTAATGGCCTCTAGGGCATACACATAACTAACAATCTCCCACTTGCACTAGGGCCATCTGTTGTGGTATCGCATACCCAACAATTAGCTGCGGTTGAAGTATCTCATACTCAACCATCCCATAAAAGTCTCTACTGGGAAAAAGGCCTTTGTGAATGAATCCGCGCTGTCGTCCTCTGTGTCTGCTCTCCTAACCTCGATCTCCCTGGAGATCAACCATCTCCATGATCAGGTGATACTGCCTAAGAATTATATCTGGATTTCTGATGGGACGGTAGTTCCTTGGCTAAAGCCACAACTCCATTGTCACACAATGGTAGGAACGAAGTTCATCTTATGAACTTATAAATATCCAGACTGCCTCTTTGGTAGTATCCTTGGTAACGATGTATTTTGCCTTTAATCGTCTAGTATGTCACGTTATCTAGCTTGGAACTCTTCTAACATACCGTCCCTCCACTGAGGGTGAAGATAATGCCTTCGACTGACATTCAGTCGTCCTTATCAGTCTGGAACCTTTCCAGTGATTCTCCCCAGGATCGATTGATACCATCTCACTACAACTAGTGAGTATCCTAACATCCAATTAGATCTATCTCATAGATCTAAAAACCCAGGATTTAGGAGGTATCACCTTGATCCCATATGGAGAATCCTTGTAATAAGCGGAGATTGACCGTGCGTAGCATAGGAAACTCCTTCCCTATCAAGAGTATGTCATCCACGTACTCTACGAAGATCACCACCATACTCTCTACTACTTTTTCGTATATACAAGGTTCATCTACCACTTTGATGAAGTCAAACTCTTTGACTACCACATCAAAACAGATGTTCCAACTCCGCGATGTCTATTTTATCATATAAAACATCTTGCACACGTTTCCGCTGCTCCCACTGTCTATGAAGCCCTCTGGCTGTGTACTTATAGATGTTCTCTTCTAAAACATCACTTAGAAAAGCAGTCATGACACCCAACCACCAGATATCATAGTCATGGTATGTAGCCGTGGCAAGTATGATCTGGATGGACTTAAGCATAGATTCTTAGAAAAGCATTCAACATAATCCATACCTGGTCTATGATGCAAACCTTTAACAAGTCTAGCTTTGAAAGTCTCAACTTTTCCATGTACACCAAGTAATCTTCTCAAGATATACTTGCTCCTGATGGGGATTTAACCCTTCAGATAAAACAACCAAAGTCCATACTTTATTGGTGTATAAGGATTCCATCTCAGATCGATAAGCACCCAGCCATTCTTATAGAGTCCCACTCCTGATGGCCACCCCGAAACTAGTTGGGTCATCATCTCATGATGCAATCCTCGCTCCCACTGCCATAGAGGAACCGAAGTATCTCTCAGGTGGGTGAGGAACCCTACTAGATCGGCGGAGAGGCTGAGGTTCGTTGGTAACTATTGAATCCTTTGGTTCTATCAAATCATCTGCTGTAGTTTGTATAGCTGGAACATTTCCAGTTCTACATAACAGACCTTGCCTCGAGCTTGTCCGGATTTTGCTTTTAGACATAGGCCGGACAACCCCAAATCTTAACAAGCTTAAGATATAGGCTCTTCCCTTTCCATATCACATATGAAGTGGTAGGCAACTGATTTGATTTGAACCCTATTCAATAGGTATGCAGCTTCTCAAGTGCATAACTCCCTAAAGGAAATAGGAAACTCAGTAGTACTCATCATAGAGCACATCATATCACATAGGGTGCTATGGCTCCACCCCGATACACCGACGTGCTGTGGTGTATACGGAGGAGTAATGCTGAGAGAGAATCTCATTCTCCTTTAGAATAGTCCAGGAATTCCGTGCTTAAGTATTCTCCTCCTTGATCACATCATAGGACATAATACTTTTACCCGTATTTTGGTTCTCTACTTCTAATTTATATTCTGTGAATATCTCAAAAGGTTCGGACCTGTGTTTCAACAGAAACATATGTCTGAATCTTGAGAGATTATCAGAGAATGTAATGAAGTAGAAAGAACCGATCTTGGCATGTGTAGACAGGGGACCTTACATACATCAACATGTATCAATCCCAAGAGTTCACTAACTCTTTCTCTGTTTCCAATAAACAGAGCCATGGTCATCTTATCTTTGTGACATGACCGGAAAGTTTCACAAGATGTAAATTCAAACTAATTTTAAATATGCATCTATATGTAACTTGTAAGTGCACGGCGGCGCCCCGGTCGTCAATCCGACGGCCAAATGCTGAAACGGTGATAAACTTTAATTTTGCGAACTTAGCAAACCGGCACCACCGCGCACTAAACCCCGGATTGGACCATTAAACTAGATCTAGCTAACAACAAGACGGGTTAGAGATATACCGAGTGATCCGAGTCCTCCGGTCTTCTCGTCGTCGTCCCGATCTCTCGCGGAATGTCCGGTCTCCATGTCCTCGCCGGAAGGGCACCACGTCGCCTGCATCTTTTACGGGCTTCCGCCTCTATACCGAGGCAACTCGGGCATGAAGCTGGCAAGTCGACATGCCCAAGACTTGCTGTAGGATGTGTAGAGTCTATGTCTCATTGGGGTTGTGGATGTTGCCATTTGATAGATGGAGGAATCAAGATAAGAAAAATGGTGCTTGCATTTTTCTAGCATCAAATGAGATCAAGAATGCCACAAGCTCAAAAATGAAATTCTCTCATTCTCACCAATAGAAGTGGCCGGCCCCTCATCTTAGAGAATGGTGGAGAGATCAAAACAAAACTCATGAAGGGAGGTGAGTGTAGGATAAAGCAAGAGGTGACCACAACATCAACCATACTCCATTCACATCAAACCCATACCCGCTCATTAATCACAATTAATGCAAGAGAATCAAAATGATGGTGGAAAAGAAAAGATGCCATCATAATCAAAACATTTGCAAGAAACCCCTCCATAAAGTGTTATTTGCAAACTTGCAAATAACCCCCTCCGTCGGAAAAGTCCGGCCGGGAAAGAACAAAGGAAAACCGGCCGGAACGGAATGCAAACTGGCAACTCCAGAAAACTGGTCCCGTAATAAATTACAGGGAAACCCCGATACTGTGCATACACACCCGCATCTGTATTCCGTCCGGATACAAATGCAATGAGACAAAATCTACACTGTACTAAACTAGGATCCGGCTTAAAACAAAACCGGCTAGTAATGTTCGTCCGATCCTGATCCGTGCAATACCGCACGTATCAGATCGAACCCTGCCATATATCCATACGGCCACTAGTACAAACCGTCCGATCCTGATCCGTGCAATACCGCACGTATCTGATCGGGCCCTGCCATATCTCCATACGGCCTCTACAGCGTTTCGCCCGAAAGCTGAGTAACTGAATATGTGGTGGACTCTAAAGACTCGTCAATACTATGGTTGTGGATTTAACCACTAGCACGTCAGAGGTATAAGCCAATACGTGACGGGCCACCAGCTATTGACCAAAAGGGACGTCGATGAGCGAACTCATCCTGACACCCTACTGAGCCTGTCAGTGACAATATCCATACAGTCCAGTCCGTTCGTCTATGAGCATCGCATGGCGGGCCTAGGGGGTTGGTAAAAGTCAGACCCCCAAAAGCGGTACAAGTCGTGTCGGAGTGTAGCCCAGAACACCCTGAGATACTACTGGAATACCTACCAGTAAATCTCCTGCCTTGGCCAAGGACTTCGTGTAATGGCTCTCCTAGACACAGCGCGACCTCATCCCCAATACCGGGAGAGACGAACCTCTGAAGATCCGCTCACTGCCTCCATGTGGCTCGGGACTGTACCCAACTAAAACCTGTTTGCCCGACTCCTTTGAGCCGTGGTAGGGTAGTAATCAAAGTACAGTGGGAACTCACACGAGACAAATGACGATCCCCAAGTCGATGAACTAACCTGTACACATGTCACCAGGGAACTGCTATCTGACGTCAGGTATAAGACCAACCAGCATGTTCCCGGCGAGTCCTGTCCGGTGTACTCATAACCCAATGAGCACCTGTATACATCTTAGGTGAACCAACTGACACCAGTGGCTTGTGAGACCGGCCACCGCCCCTCGTCGGGGTCTCGACTGTATACACTAGTCTACTCTGGAGAATCGATGCCCTATCTCGAAACTCCCACGACTAGGGACCTTTTAAGGATGTGCTTATAGACTCCAGCTCTCACTTATATGATCGCCCTCATACTGCTGGCAGTCAAGCAAGAATCCTAGGGGCTCTATCAACGTGCAATAGCGACCTGTCAGGTCACCTAAAGCAGTACACGATGATAAAGATAAACCAGATAGCATACTATCAACTCGAGTAAGACTGTCATACCGGGATAGGTCCTCCCTCAATCATTGCAATCACGTGCCTGTGATCCAATAATTGACTCTGAGGGCACTATCTCCAACAATCTCCCACTTGCACTCAAGGCTAATTATTGCGATGTCGCATACTCACAGCCCGTGTGATACCGAACACCCAACTCCTCTACTAGTCAGTCTCACAAAGCCTGTTTGCGAAACTCTTGCGTTCGAGGAATAGCCTCAGTGAGTGGATCTGCCTAGATGTTTCTTTCTATGTCTCTCTATATCTCAAGTTCGCGGAGAAAGCCATCTCCCGAAATGAGCAATACCTGTCTTAGAATGTCTGGATGCCTGATGGGACCTAGCTCATAAATGAACTCCAAATCCAAACTTCTTAGACTGTATCGTCAACTGAACTTAATCAGTATCCTGCGCCATGCCACCCTCAGTATTGCCTTGGATTACCTTTCCAAAACACTGCCCCTCGTCAGAAGGAAAAACTATAACTCTGATAACATCCTTGTCGTCCATGTCACCTTGGAAGCCTGGAATGATAACCGTCTCCCAAATGAGGCTGTCATTATCATATCCCTAGAACATCCACTTATGTTCTAAAACTGCTTCCGACTGTTTCTCCAGGATTGGATCAATATCAACTTATTGCATCTAGTGCAAGAACAATATCTGGTGTGGTACTTGACATCTCATGATTGACTCAATTGCCTAAGCAAGTGATCTGCCAATCATGCACATCCCTCTCTACTTTAGTCTATAAGACACCTTTAGAGAGGGTGACTCCATCACCTGCAGGTACACCACCGTGCCAGGAGTCGTCCATTCTAAATACTCTTAGAATGCTGTCAAGGTACCCTGATTGGGAA
This sequence comes from Agapanthus africanus, assembly GCA_030015575.1. NCBI lineage: Eukaryota > Viridiplantae > Streptophyta > Magnoliopsida > Asparagales > Amaryllidaceae > Agapanthus > Agapanthus africanus. The sequence goes on along the minus strand of CM057343.1, from coordinate 245,060,069 downwards.
ACCACCCAAATCTAGATCTAAAACCATAGATCTAGTAATCAGTATGTCTGATATAATGTCCAAGTCCCATGTGGAGAAAACACTGTGTGACGACCAAAGTATAACCGATCGTAGTATAGGAATGTCACTTCCTACTTTGTGTATGTCATCCAAAACCCGGATATGACACCCTACTACCTTCTCAACAGATCCATCCTCTATTCTGATGACGTCAAACCCATGACTGTCATATCAGAAATAGATGATCTAACTCCGCTATATCTGCTTTAGTCTATAAATAGACATAAGCCTGATGTCCACCAATGCTTCCGCTGCTCCCACTGACTACGACAACCTTCTGGCAGAGTCATATAGACGTGCACTTCTAAAGCTAGTTTAGAACGACGCTATACTCATCCTCCCACCGGGTCTCGCAGCCTGGAACAACAGCAATGGCAAGTGTGGGTAAACAAGAACTTCCCTGTCACCGTCCTTGAGGCTACCGGAGTACCTCTCGGGTGCCTGAAGTTACCCACCGTATCTGCGGAGTGGCCAATGGAATGTCAAAACAGATTGAATCTTTAGGTTCCTTATCAAATCTTCAGTAATCGTTTGCGGTTCTGGAATCACTTCCAGTTCTACCATACTCCCACTACTGTTTTTGAAAAAAAAATCCATTTTTATTAAAACTGTGGCGAGTCAAGAACAATATCACTATTGATCTTTCTTATGGTAGAAAGTCAACCCTCGTCATAGCCTGGGTCAACCCACAAACAGCCATTACAGAAACGTGCCTTGAGTTATCCAGTCTGGTTTTAATCATAAGCCGGACAACTCCCCGTACCTTAACAATGTTAAGATATGAACTGTACTATATCCAATATAGAACCAGAGGCACTGATTTAATTGAACCAGATTCAAATCATGCAGCTATCTCCAGTGCATGTCAACTAAATGGAAGGAGGCCGATCAGCGTTACTCAACTTAGGAATGCTTCCAATTATGAGTAACCTGAAAGAGAAGCAATTTCTCTTTATCATTACTATCAACTGAATACCATACACAAGTATCTACATCTTCGATCACTTTGAAGAATCTCGATACTTGCTACACTTGGTTCTCTACTCTATTCAAATACCTATAACTCCTCAAAACTTAGACCCTGTGTTTCTACGAAACACATGTCTAAGAACTAGAGAAGTTAAAAGTAAACAGAATATAGTATGAGGACCAACCCCTCTGTCCTAACGGACACTGGACAACATACAATACTCTGTATAAGTCCGCTGAGTCTAACAACTCTTTCACTGTGTGTCGTAGGTTGAAAACTGTACTTATGGTTAAGAAGAATTACACCGCTGTTTAATGCTCCTTACCTAACCATCCACTGACATAGGTAAATGTCATCGACATAATATCAAAAGGTATATCTCACTCTATGAAAATAGACGTGCAGATATATCAATTTGAAATTGGTGCACAACAGCGGATATTCAAAACCAAATATTTGCCGACCGGCAAACAGCCCAGGTGATCTCCTCAAATATCACCGATTACAACGAATCCCGATATAATGAGGATGATCACCCAATTCCCAATAACTTACTCCCACTCATCATCTGTAAAGCCATACAGATGTGAGAATCAAACCTGGTAAATACATACCCTGGAGCAAATGTCTAATCAGGAAATCAGTTTTCTTTTAACAGTACACAGTGAAATTGAAACATTGAAATGTTTCGATGGGGTATCCTGGTATTCCTAGTAATGCCTCTTCCATTATCCAGATTCACAACTATAACCGTATGATTCTTTGCCACCTCTCCAAATCCCTTTATATGTCTTTAGTCATTACCTTCTGCACACCCCTTTAGGCCAATTGGTTTTCTTCCTTCCCTACCGTTCGGCACCAGCCTATGGTTTGGAAGAAGACTATCCAATAAGCATAATGGGTGTACTGTCCTAGTCCTAGGAGAACTCGCAGTGCGAGAGAAAGTGAAGATAAAAGACAACCGAATAAACCTTATTCCTATTTCTCTTGGACCAGAATCCATCCCCGAACTGGAACAAGTTCCTTTCGAGTTCGTATATAACCATACGATGGAGTATCCAATAAACTGTGGATCTTCGTAGTGATACGGAGTGTCCTGGAGAAATACAAAGGTGATTTAGGATTGGCGAAGAAATACTTGGTTTGGTCGTGAATATCAGTCGCATTTTACTTTGCCCTCTTACTAATCCCTTGCTTTGTCTTAATCTTAATACCTTCTGCACACCGTTTAGGCTAATTGGTTTTCTTCATTCCCTATCGGTCGGCACCAGCCTATGGTTTGGAAGAAGACTATCCAATTTGCGTAATAGGTGTACTATCTCCTAAACTAAGGAGTACTCGTAACTTGAGAGAAGGCAAAAAGGAAAAGACAACTGAATAAACCTTATCCGTTTTTCTCCAGAACCGGAAACCATCCTCGAATTCCCTCGAGTTCGTATCTAACCATACGATGGTTTTGTCCAATGGAAGTGGACGTTCGCAGTAATACGGGGTGTCCTGGAGAAAAGGGTAAAAGTAGGAGTGGCAATGAGGTCTGCAACTCTGACAATCCAAAAGCCAGTGTTAAGAAGGTTCGGTCAACTTGGTCACTGAGTCATAGTCTTAGGGTCGGGTCAATGGTCGCTGCCAAAGAGAGAGAGAAAAGAAACACTCAGCGTGCACTCTAACCAAGATCAGAATGGTTACCAATTTATCTAATATGGAAACCTCCCACTGTACCTCAAACTCTCCTCCAAACCTGAAAGAAGAATTAGTCGAGGTCACCCGAGGAGTAAACCAACTCATCAGTGGGAATCGGGATCCAGCTATCATCGCATGATAACTTGACGGAATCCACTCAAGTCACCACACTCCAGAAGGTATGCGCATATCTGGCAAGTTTCAGTTCTTTTGAAACTCCCGATGTAGGTTTTTGCCCCATGCTCTTATGACCTTGACTAAGGCCAACAAATCATAAGTCACATGTCAAGTTCTACCCGTCATTGTCCAGGTTGATTTGAACCCACCCGTACAAGCCCTTGACTAGGGCCAACAAGGCTATACGACTGTCCCAAACCAACGCATCTATCTATGCAGCATATGAATACCCAATAGCTACCAAACACTGTGCCTTGACTATGGCCAACAAACACAGCTTGAATACTATTGACTACCCATATGAAACGACGGAGGGCTACGAATGGTTTCTGGCGAAAACCTTTAACGTAATGAACTTGATATCGTTGAAGGAATGGATAGCTTTTTAGAAAATATAGTGACGAAAACATTTACTAAAGAGGTCACTCCCGGTGAAGGGATCTCGGCTCTTTCCCCGTAGAATGGGGTGCAGGATATTCCAAATGAATACCACGGTGCAAAGCAAAAGTAATCGGCTATAGTGAAGTTAGTGCCCTGACGCAAACTTCTGTCCAAGGGGTCACTCCCGGTGAAGGGATCTCGGCCCTTGCCTCGTCGACTGAGGAGCAGGATATTCTAAATGAATACCACGATGCAAAACAAAAGTGAACGTCCTTGCAATAACAGCCTTTTGAAAAGTGTTCCAACAACATCAGAATAGGTTTGTTTTAACTTGCATTGATCCGAATCAATTCAGTCCGATCAATTGATCACACCACAAAGAACGAAAATATACTGACGTACGTATATGCCATCCACATTCGCCACTGGGTCCCGTCATCACCCGTTAGGTTAGCTAACTAACGGCAGAGCGGGGACTGGACTAGCGCGGATGAAAAACATATACAACATCTACTAATATATATACCAATATATAGTATTTCGCTCAAGGCGTGATAAAATGCAACATCACAGAAATGTACAGCATCACAGAACAATACAGATATCTGGGATCCTCGGGTTTCACAGAGCCACTACTGAAACCCGACGTTCCCCTGGTCGTGTGGATAGCCTGTGCAATGAAATCCTAGACCCCTACGGGCACGGCAAGTCACCCGCCAAAACCTGAAGCGAGGCAGCCCCCTTCAGCACCGTGAATGGACCACCCAGCACTTCACGGAATCCGGTAACTTGGGCACCCCTCCTGGGTCAACCTGTACCCCCTACGAGTGCGGCGAATAGCCCGCCAATTCCAAACTGAAGCCCCCTCCGTCCCAATGCCATGAGATGCGGGCTTGTTTCCCTCCAGAACCCGGCTATCCGTGCACCCCATCGCGGGGTAAACCTAGTACAGAAAGTAAAATATACATACAACGGGTACATCGACCGCAACCAGGTCGTGCCCCAAAAGAATAATACAAACAGGCAGTGACGGCAGTCCACATGTCGGACGCTCGCCCCGCAATATCAAATGTACATAATACAACATCACTGTAATAGCATTGCATCCAGGCTATCCCCCACGACCGATCCGCAACATCACAGCAAAACACAGAACATCAACGTGAAAGTCACGTTCGCAAATCCGTCTAACCGGGCTATAGCAGTTAGACCGGATTTACCGATCGAGTGACATTCACGGTCGCAGATATAATGTAAATACTGTGAAAAATGTGTTTAAAATATCCGATCGATCAAAAATTAACAAGTGGGCCCCCAAGCAATACTGTAGCACTCACAGAAATTTTGGGCCCAATTTTAATATTCCAAAACCCTTATTTTTAGCCCACAAGCCCACTGCAAAAAAATGATGACATGATCCCTCATTCATGCGGCGGATCCGCGGCCTCCAGAGTAGTAATGGCCGCGGTTCCGCGGTCGTACGGAGGGATCGTGTTGTCGAATTTTTCCAGTGTTCTTAGAACTCCCTGCACATCATTCTGAGACAACGTGAAAAATTTTTCGAGACCAAAAAATTTCAACAGAAAACTGATGTGAACAAAAATGCAAGTTTTGGAATTTTGGTCGATCGAAAATGTAAAACACATCAAACAAAGCTAGACGAAGTTAATGGCGAGGCTTTGATACCACTGTAAGTGCACGGCGGCGCCCCGGTCGTCAATCCGACGGCCAAATGCGGAAACGGTGATAAACTTTAATTTTGCGAACTTAGCAAACCGGCACCACTGCGCACTAAACCCCGGATCGGGCTATTAAACTAGATCTAGCTAACAACAAGACGGGTTAGAGATATACCGAGTGATCCGAGTCCTCCGGTCTTCTCGTCGTCGTCCCGATCTCTCGCGGAATGTCCGGTCTCCATCTCCTCGCCGGAAGGGCACCACGTCGCCTGCATCTTTTACGGGATCCCGCCTCTATACCGAGGCAACTCGGGCATGAAGCTGGCAAGTCGACATGCCCAAGACTTGCTGTAGGATGTGTAGAGTCTATGTCTCATTGGGGTTGTGGATGTTGCCATTTGATAGATGGAGGAATCAAGATAAGAAAAATGGTGCTTGCATTTTTCTAGCATCAAATGAGATCAAGAATGCCACAAGCTCAAAAATGAAATTCTCTCATTCTCACCAATAGAAGTGGCCGGCCCCTCATCTTAGAGAATGGTGGAGAGATCAAAACAAAACTCATGAAGGGAGGTGAGTGTAGGATAAAGCAAGAGGTGACCACAACATCAACCATACTCCATTCACATCAAACCCATACCCTCTCATTAATCACAATTAATGCAAGAGAATCAAAATGATGGTGGAAAAGAAAAGATGCCATCATAATCAAAACATTTGCAAGAAACCCCTCCACAAAGTGTTATTTGCAAACTTGCAAATAACCCCCTCCGTCGGAAAAGTCCGGCCGGGAAAGAACAAAGGAAAACCGGCCGGAACGGAATGCAAACTGGCAACTCCAGAAAACTGGTCCCGTAATAAATTACAGGGAAACCCCGATACTGTGCATACACACCCGCATCTGTATTCCGTCCGGATACAAATGCAATGAGACAAAATCTACACTGTACTAAACTAGGATCCGGCTTAAAACAAAACCGGCTAGTAATGTTCGTCCGATCCTGATCCGTGCAATACCGCACGTATCAGATCGAACCCTGCCATATATCCATACGGCCACTAGTACAAACCGTCCGATCCTGATCCGTGCAATACCGCACGTATCTGATCGGACCCTGCCATATCTCCATACGGCCTCTACCGCGTTTCGCCCGAAAGCTGAGTAACTGAATGTGTGGTGGACTCTAAAGACTCGTCAATACTATGGTTGTGGATTTAACCACTAGCACATCAGAGGTATAAGCCAATACGTGACGGGCCACCAGCTATTGACCAAAAGGGACGTCGATGAGCGAACTCATCCTGACACCCTACTGAGCCTGTCAGTGACAATATCCGTACAGTCCGGTCCGTTCGTCTATGAGCATCGCATGGCGGGCCTAGGGGGTTGGTAAAAGTCAGACCCCCAAAAGCGGTACAAGTCGTGTCGGAGTGTAGCCCAGAACACCCTGAGATACTACTGGAATACCTACCCGTAAATCTCCTGCCTTGGCCAAGGACTTCGTGTAATGGCTCTCCTAGACACAGCGCGACCTCACCCCCAATACCGGGAGAGACGAACCCCTGAAGATCCGCTCACTGCCTCCATGTGGCTCGGGACTGTACCCAACTAAAACCTGTTTGCACGACTCCTTTGAGCCGTGGTAGGGTAGTAATCAAAGTACAGTGGGAACTCACACGAGACAAATGACGATCCCCAGGTCGATGAACTAACCTGTACACATGTCACCAGGGAACTGCTATCTGACGTCAGGTATAAGACCAACCAGCATGTTCCCGGCGAGTCCTGTCCGGTGTACTCATAACCCAATGAGCACCTGTATACATCTTAGGTGAACCAACTGACACCAGTGGCTTGTGAGACCGGCCACCGCCCCTCGTCGGGGTCTCGACTGTATACAATAGTCTACTCTGGAGAATCGATGCCCTGTCTCGAAACTCCCACGACTAGGGACCTTTTAAGGATGTGCTTATAGACTCCAGCTCTCACTTATATGATCGCCCTCATACTGCTGGCAGTCAAGCAAGAATCCTAGGGGCTCTATCAACGTGCAATAGCGACCTGTCAGGTCACCTAAAGCAGTACACGATGATAAAGATAAACCAGATAGCATACTATCAACTCGAGTAAGACTGTCATACCGGGATAGGTCCTCCCTCAATCATTGCAATCACGTGCCTGTGATCCAATAATTGACTCTGAGGGCACTATCTCCAACATAACTTAGCCAGTCGGGTCGCATTGATATGACCTAGTCTACAATACCTCAAGAAGGATTCGTTCATTTCTGAACTCTTCCTCTTGTGTGTGTTCCGTATACTAAGAACTGTAGTTTGATTTAGAACGACAATGCTTTTAGATAACGTGCCTGAACCGATCAACTCTTGATATAGGAAATGTTCAAAACATTATCCAACAATACAAAATTATATCCTTTCTTTACTAATAAAGAGACTGATATGATTTTGTATATCAGGTTCGGTATCTAATAACATTTGTTCAGAATCAATGTATTCTGGTAATACAGGGTGACAATGACCAACAGACTTGGCTGCAACACTTGCACCGTTTTCTATCTCATGAAACTTATCACCCGTTCTCAGTTCTCTACCTATCTGTAGCCCATGTAACAGATTACATATACGGGATCCTGATCCGGTATCACATACCCAGGACGTAAAGGATACTGAGAAACAGTTCTGTGTAATGAACACACCCGAAGATGATACATCAACATGCACTTTCTTCGTTTGGGCGGCACGGGAAATCTGGTATTCCCCAATTTCCTGCTCTGTCTTATAACAATTAAAAGTTGGAGCGGGACCAACGTTCCCCAGCTCAGTATAACAAGCGGGTTCGGTCAATATATCCGTTTTATTATCTTGATTAAGGCGTGATATGGTCGCTATTTGGAGAGAGAGAGAAGAAAACACTCAGCGTATGCTCTTGCAAGATTAGATTGGTTATATAATATATCTAATCAGGATGTCTCCCACTGTTTTAATCAAATCTTCCTTCAAACCCTAAAAGGAAAGACTAGCCGGGATTAATCACACGCTACAAGTTCGCCAATCTTTCAGCCAGGCCAGTGTCGGTACTTTGAGGGAGGTCCCCCGTGCTTTCGCACGAACCTAATTAAAGTAAACCTCGTTTTCCCAGAGGCGTAACCCCGTTGACACCTTTCTAGACACCTACTTGATCGGCTAATTGTAATGTGTAAAACTCTCCCAGGAGTAACTCTTACTCGCAGCGGGTATCGGGATCCAACTATCTCATAGAAGGTATGCAATCTCATTGCAAATTTCAACACTTGAAATTCCCAATAATATTTTTCCCCAAGCGATCTATGACCTTGACTGAGTCAACAAACCATAGATCGCAAGTAAAGTTCAACCCGTCATTTCCCGATTGAATTAAACCCACCCGCACGACCCTTGACTGAGTCAACAAGGCCGCACGACTACCCTAATCCAATCGCATCATATGCTTTGCAGATAAGCAGTAATCAGCTACCGCACACTACGCCTTGACTGAGTCAACAAACGCAGCACGAATACTAACTATTACTTATCTGAAATGACGGAGGGCTACGACAGGTTTTTAAGAAAACCCTTTGCGTAATGAACTTTATATCGTTGTAGAATCGAGTGATTTTAAATGGAGTGTTTTTGAGGCTTTTCTAGTTTTGCTAAAGGGGTCACTCCCGGTGAAGGGATCGTCGGCCCTTTCCTCATCGAATAAGGTGCAGGATATATCATAAATACCACTATGCAAAGCAAGAACTATAAAAGCAATCAAAAGACAAACCGAGTTTGTAGCATCTGCCAGTTATTGCTAAAGGAGTCACTCCCGGTGAAGGGATCTCGGTCCTTTCCTTATCGAATAAGGTGCTGGATGTTCTACAAGGAACACCGCTATGCAAAGCAAGAACTAGAGCTACCAGTTTTTAAACAAGTTTCTACAACATCTTAGGTTTCTTTTATTTCATTAATCTCATTAATAAAGTCCCATTTTATTATGCTTCACAAGCATCTCTTTTGAAACGAAATCTGCAATATAACATATATCTCATATATATAATATAAACATTCGTCTCAGGCAGTAATATGATCTCATCACAGAACAATGCAGCAGAAGAACATATATGAAATATTGGATATACTAGGATGTCCGTGTTTTAGTACGAGCTTGTATAAAACACGGATTCCACGGTCGCGATGAATAGCCAAACCCACATCCCTAGACCCCTACGAGAGCGGCAAGTAACACTGCCAATTCTAGGGTTAGGAGACCCGGTCCCGACTCCTCGAGATAGTCTCCCACTGGACCCTAGAACCCGGTTACTTGTGCTCCCCGTCTTGGGTCTACCTAATGCGGAAAAGTAAATAATATACAACGGTGACAGCTTCCGCTACCTGGAAGTGCCCCAATAAAAGAATATTACATACAAATGAATTTTACATGAATGAAAAAGAAAAACTCTCATCTCACATAAAACCCCCGGCTATTCAAACGCGACGATCCAATACAACATATCACAGCAACACATAATATCTCATATCATCAACGTAAGCAAGTATGCGTATCCCGATTGTCGTTGATGTATAGCAACGAAGCCGGCGATACACCACATACTACGCTTACGGTTACAGAAAAGAAAGTGTAAAACTACAACAGTTGGAATCCGCAACCTTTTTAGACATCGCATGCCTAACCAAATGAATTCCTTAGACATCGCATGCCTAACAATTATAAACCCCGCATTTTAGTCTCATTATCGAAAACTCTTTTCAATATCAAGTCGGGCAATTCAACAAGATTCCCGACGTCCTGATCGAATGCTCGTCGCAAAGTTTAGTAGACGGCCGCACCCCCAGATACCGTCGACGAAGTGCAACAAGGCGGAACACCGCTGCCGCGAGCACCCGAACGGATGCTTTCGGCGACGGGGTTCTCCTACAGTCACTTGGTCGGGGCTAAGAGGTGTAGCTGTCTATTAAGTTTACCCGGCGAGTATCCGCGTACGCTACGTGATTGCGACGGACTTTTGATCACATCAAAATTCCGTGGCAACCGATCATCTGAGACTAAACTGCTATGTTTATAATATTCAAATCAGTTATCTCATAACTGCCTGTGGATTCCAAATATTGTATCACATTCCAGATAAATAGAAAAAGTTAAACTTTCCGATCGAATCATCAAGCACCCAAGATTTCCCCAATATATTTCAACACTTGAAATCAGTTTAAAAACATTCATCACATGCCACAGTACCAATGGTCCAGCCGCAGAAGGGTCAAGCCAACGCCTCACATGTGGCACGCCGTACTGCCCCAAACCCTAAGGTTCAAAGGGCAGTTCAAGACGGTCACATAATCGAGTTAAGGTTTGTTGTCTTCTAGAGGGTCCACCGAGTTACTTGCATGACTTAGAACATTCTTAAACACGAGAAAAAATCCAACTTTTGAAAAATTTTCCGACAGGGGAAAAAGTGAGTTATTGATATCCGTTCGAACTTTTTAACAGTTTCTAAAAATTATCCGGACAAAACACATAGACAAAATTAGACAATCCGATCGAATAATTGAATCCCCAAAACAACCCCAGAAAAACTCAACTGTTGAGTAAAAATAAAAATTTCAGGAAGACTCAGCACTTCAAGACAAGAATTACTGTGTAAGCCACGTGGTGTAACTCAGCCAAATGGCCGCGGAACCGCCGCGAATACCAGGGATAGGCCGCGGTTCCGCGCCTCACTTGTCGAGTTAAAACCACGTGCTTCACAGTATCTCATACAATTCCCTGCTGAATTTTTTGGCAATTTTTAATTCGCAAAAATCCAAACTTTCAGAAAATTTCCAGAGAAGGGGTTTGTTCGGGTTTTCCGGGTTCGATCGGACTTCAAACTTCGTCTAGACTTCGCCTAAAGCTCTAGCTTGGCTCTGATACCACTGTAGGGTTGCTAGGCACGCGCACAAGGGTCTACGAGGCATCAACCATGCCCGATTAAAAAATTAGCCGTGCCGAACAACCCGAATACGGAACTTTAAACTAGAGATTAGGCGAAAACTAACATGCTAAACATTTTAACACTAAGTGAGAGGGATTACAACCTTTGTAGATCCGGTCCTTCACTTCATATGCTCCGTGTTGTGGTCCCTTCGCTGCGATCATCGGGATCCGGACTCTCGAGAGGTTCCACGAAGAGAAAGACGCAACCTTTGCTTCCGATCTTCGATACTAAGATGATCTACCTTGAAGTTTCTTTAACACAAGCTAACACTCATGAAATGATGTGAACACCCTCATCTAAATGGCAAGGGAAGATGAGGATGATGAAGTGGGATTTTTGCTCTCTTTATTTATCTTTTTCTCATATTTATTCATCACTTTGGAAAAATCAAGCAAGCTTTTTCATGAAAGAATGAAGGAAGAAGAAGAATAGTGATCCATTTCCTTTTGTGATGAATAAGAAAGGATTAATATGAAGAATAATGCAACCATGGTTGACTTAACCATTGTAGAGAATTGACTAGGGTTAGGGTTTGGGTTGGGTTAAAGCATGAGTCACTTGTAAATATCTTTATCATGACAAAAAGAAAACCTTCTAGAAACATCTAGAAAGCTTAACCCTAATCCAAACCCTAATCATGTTTAAACTCCACTAAACAAGTTGCATTAGTTATCATATCATGTTACAATATTATATATCACATATATAATATTTATCGTAACCAAATAAAATAATACAATTAACATATATCGCATATATATCAATGTATTACCCGAGTGAGAAAAAGAATATTTTAGTGAGCAAATATTAGTTAATGTAATTTAATATATCATATATATTATTATACATTAAATTATCGAATCAACACTTGATCCGACAATCCGGCTATATCGCATATAACCGACTAATATTTATCCGTACCGATTCATCGAATCAACACTTGATCCGATGACCCGGCTGATATCAAATATCGCGAGAATAGAATACGGTATCACATATCGCATTATCCTCGGTCCCGCACATATCACATATGTGCCCCTACTCCGTTTTTCCTGAGTCAAGAAACCTCTGTGTAGGACTCTAAAGAATCGTCAATACGCCGGCAGTAGGTGATGATCATATCAAACACCCACAAGCTGCAAGCGGTCAGCTAAACGTAACAGCTACCCAGGTATTGAGCGCTCAGAAGATCAACAAGCAAGCCTGTACATTCTCCTGCGAATCCAAACAGTAACACTCCCGTACAGTCCGGTCTCGTCGTCTGATATGTTGCATATCTCGCCTAGGGGTGGTAAACGTCAGACCCGAGTAGCTTGATAAGTCGTGTCGATTTAAGGTCTATAACAGTTCGAGAAACTACTGATAACACTTACCAGTAAATCTCAGCAACCCTGGCTAGGGATTTCCGGTTATAGCCAATCGAACACAGCACAACATCAACTCCCTATACCGGGAGAGACGAATCCCCTCCTATCGCTCATTGCCTCCATGTGATTCGGGACTGTACCCAAAAGCCACCTTTTTGCACGCCCTCTTGGACGTGGTATGATGGAAATCAAAGCACAGTGGGAATCACACAAGACTCTATGACGATCTCGGGTCGACAGACTACTCTGTACCAGTGTCACTGGAGAACTGCCATCTGACGTATGGTATAATACCATCTGGGAGTTCTCGGCGAGTCCGTCCAGTGTACCCAGTCTCCACTGAGCACCCGTACACCATCCTTGATGTCAAACACCGATGGATATGGGATCATCCATCGCCCATCATATGGGTCAAGATGCGTATACGCTAGTCTACTCTGGTGCATCGATGCCCTGTCTCGATACACCCTCGACTAGGAACTTTTAAAGGATGTACTCGTCGACTACCGTGGCCCCACTACTATGATCTCATCATAGTCCCAGTAGTCGAGTACATATCCTAAGGGCTTTATCAACATGTAACATAGAGACAATCAGAGTACATGTTAAGATAAAGTACAACCAGATAGCATACTATCATGTCGAGCAAGAAAGTCCTCCCTATATATGTCCTAGCATCCATTACAATATACATCGTATGTACAGTAATGGCCTCTAGGGCATACATATAACTAACATCTCATGCTTATATTCATGGTTTACATACTATTGATGATTCGGATTTCCATGATGTTTTCTGGATTTGGAGGAAAACCGCAAAACATATATATACTGCTTTCTCTCTTTTTAAATAAATGCGGTTTTTCCATGATGTATGAGTCGTCCACCATGAGTTTGCTGATGGATTTCGAGACCCGATTCGAGGAGTGGAGGAACCATTTCGGGTACATGGTGGGCCCGGTGCGGTACCCCGGGGCAAGAAGATCACAGGAGATGGAGTTGAGCCTGGCAGGAGAGCACGACCGACCGGTGATATTACCCGACACGTCGGATATCCGGAGGATACCGTCGTAGTCATGAGATGGATGGTAGGGGCCGATCTGGACTGACGGCGCCCTGGACATTATGATTGAGACATTGAGATTTGAGATATTGAGGTACAGAGATTGTGATACAGAGATATCGACATATTGAGATTTATGTTTTGTGCCGATGCTAGGCACTGTTTTATGCTGATTTCATTATGATACCTCTTTTAAAATACAGAAATCTCACAAATTTATGAGAGCAGTTTTCTTCAGTACATGCATTTCGTTTTATGCATTCATACATCATTCATATGATATATTGCCACCTGATGCACTGACATAGGCACATGGGTTTACACATGGGTTAGATATTTACCCTAGTCATGATTAGAGATTGCTGGTTTTATATTTTGAGGATTATATATATTGATCGTATGACCTAGGACTGCGTCATACATGCGATTTTCTGTTCGTAGATCTTTTTCTACTCACGAGTTGGCAACTCACCCCCGTTGTGCCCCAGTTTCTTGCAGGTGTTGCCGTACGGGTTTCATTACGGCTTTGCGGGCACAGCTTCTTTCAGGTGATTTGCTAGTAGGTGGGTTGTTTGTATCGTACCCATCATTATACATTGTATATTATATTCAGTTGTATCTAGAAGTTCCATCAACCAAACTTGTACTTATTTTAGATTGAGACCAGTGATGTTTATTCTTTCGACCTTAGAGTCGTGCGTTATATTTCTCTGTGTTTCTTGCTGTTGAGTTTCCTTTTCTGTTGTGATCCTCGCCTTTAGGCGTTGTATTTTATGTTGCATACAGGTTGATTTGATATGGTTCTTCCTACTCTCTACTACTTTTCTTGGTTTGGATTTCTGGGTTCGGCTTAGTTAAAGTACATACTCCTCGAGACGTTCGTAGTCTAAGTGCCGGTCATGTTCCGTACTTTCGGGTCGTGACACGGATCTGCTAAAAGTGCTGAAAAAATACGTCAAGTCCAAGACTTGAAATCTAGCAGTAAACAAGAAAATATAAAAATATTCCACATATCAGGAAATTGCCATAAAACCAACACCAGACAACCCTGAAATTTCCATGCACTGAGCCCACCAAACGGCCGCGGATCCGCGGCCGAGTCAGGCCGATCCGCCACGGATTCACGGCCGTGTTGACTCGTCGGCGGTTGGTCATTTTTCCAGAGGTCTCCTTTTAACGGCCAAGCTTCTCCAAGACGATTCGAATTTTGTAGATTTCTCCAGAAGCTTCCCCTCAAACAGCCAAGCTTCTTATGCAAGTTTCATAACCACCAATTTTCTCATGCAAGCTAGCTAACTACCGTAATCTAGAAACTTCTTCATAAATACCTAGCTTTCTATGCAAGCTTCATAACAACCAAGCTTCTAAGGGAAGCTAGATTTGGCTTCTAGGGGAAGCTAAAGGGGAAAGCTATAAAAAGAGACCTAGGGCTTCATTGAAAAGGTTGTTCATTAATTGAGTGGTTGAATATTGAGCCAAATTTCCACAAGTTGAGTGACACAACTTATGATCCAAAACCCCAAAGCCAAATCAAGATCCATCGAGAAGCGAATCAAGCAAGCAAATGAAGATCCTTTGAAGCAACGCCGACCTTCATCCGAGCAAGAGATCCATGACGATCCGCGACTCAAGAAGATCGATGCAAAGCTAATTTCGGCGGATCTAGTTACCTCCTCAAAACTTGTAAGCTCGAGTTGAGTGAATTGTACCTAATCGTCGATTAATAAAGGTGAATATTGTAAATCTTGTTTTTCTTTACATTCTTGCATTATGAAAATTTATTGATTCTTGATTCTTTCTTTTTTTTCATGATGTGTGAGTGAAATCTCCGCTTGTAGCAGAATCGAGGAAATAGATAGATGATGATGATTAAATTCTTGAACGATTCTTAAGTCTTATGAGTTTTGTAAAGTTTAGAAAATTGAATCATCGATAACCTAATTTGAGTGAGATCGATTTCTTCGCTCCAAATTAGAGATCAACGATCGGTGATTTAATTTGCTAGCGGCTAGAATTTGAATGATAATCAATGAAAGGATAAGGGATGATGATGAAGAAACCTTAGTTTCTTCAATAGATCCCTAATTCTCATTGATCATTATCGATCTAGCAACAAATCTTCAATAGATAAGAATTCGTAATCATTAGTATTCATCATCACTATCAATTGGATCGATTCCGACAAGCCTCTTTACAAATCTTGATAATTCAAACAGTTTGGGACATTTCTTGATTCTTGATTTTAGATCTTTACTTCCTTTATGTTTCTTGAAATGAAAATTCACAAATCTGGAATCAATTTTATTGCAATTTCTTTTATCTTTTAGTTTTCAACTCAACTAAAACAATAACGAGCAAATCACACTTTCTCAGTGGACGATCAGCATTCACCGACGAAGCTACAATAAACACCGTTAATTGATTGCTGTATAAATTTCTTTGGTTGTGAAACATTTCAAATACGACACGAAAGATTCTGATCAATCAAGACCTGTGAACAATAATACGATAAGATTGAGATAGATGTGTTATGAGATGATGTGCGTGACTATAGATCCGTACTATTATTGTGATGATATCGTACGATGGATATTCCGTACGTGATATAATAAGGATGAATCACCGATATTTATTCCGACTCGAGAACCTTTTTATTGTTTATCACAAGTGGATATTGTGATATGTTTGGAGTCATACCCATTTCAAAATTAACGAATCGTTACGCCCTTTTTAAATGATGAATTCAAGGAGACGCTATAACTTTTCAAATGGTATCTTTTCCAAACAATATCATAGTCCCCTATTTTCAAAAATAACGATTCGCACTATTTTAAACTATAACTGTATGACTCTTACGTAGTTGAATATTTTATATACAGTTCGCGCTTACGATCTCTTATTTCTGCATACGCTCGCGTTTCTTTTACTACGATATATTTATACAATGTTTCATACCTTTTGTTTACCTGACTTCGTCTGCTGGTACACCTGCACAATTATCGATAATGCGCATGTTACATTTACACAGAATTGCCGGCTCACACACATTCATCATCGGTAATTGCTATGCCACTTACACGGTAGAACTGTATATCCTGATAAAATTCTCAATTGTAAAATACATTCTCTGTCAGTACCATCATATGACATGTTTGCATAATATACTTGATATGCTCACATTACTATTCTATGTTACATAAAGCGTACTTTATGGTTATATTCATTGAGATGCTGTTTTTATGGGATCTCTGGATTTGAGAACCGTGGTTATATTTCAAAGAAAATTGTGTATTGGTTTAAAATGCGGTTTCTCTTGATATGATATTTCGAGGTGTCCACCATGAGTTTTCTCGGTTCTGAGTTATGAGCATACCTGATTCGAGGAGTGGGAGGTACCGTCTGCGGGTACATGGTGGACCCGGTGAGGTACCCCGGGGCAAGAAGTGTTAGAAATATGTATGCCGTAGAGGCCATTATTGTACATGTGATGTATATTATAGTGGATGCTTGGACATATATATAGAGGACTTTCTTGCTCGACATGATAGTATGCTATCTGGTTACTCTTTATTTTAACATGTTGACCGGTATTCTTTACCGTCTTTCTCTCATATGTTGATAAAGCCTTAAGATATGTACTTGACTACCAGGATTATGATGAGATCATACTAGTGGGGGTAGGGTGGTCCAAAAGTACATTCTTTAATCAGTTCCTAGTCGAGGGAATATCGAGACTAGGGCATCGATATTCCAGAGTAAACTAGTGTGTACGTTTCTTGTCCCTTAAAGGGCGATGGTTGATCCCACAACCATTGGTGTGTGACATCAAGGATTGTACACAGGTGCTCATTGGAGAATGGGTACACCGAACAGGACTCGCCGAGGACTCCTAGTTGGTAGTATACCTATCGTCAGATAGCAGTCCTCTGGTGACACTGGTACAGGTTAGTCTATAGACCCGAGATCGTCACAGAGTCTTTTGTGGCTCCTACTGTGCTTTGATTTCCTCCCTACCACACTCAAAGGAGACGTGCAAACTTGTGGATTTTGGGTTCAGTCCCGAGTCACATAGAGGCAATGAGCGATAGGAAGGGTTTCGTCTCTCCTGGTATTGAGGGTTGATGTTGCACTATGCTCGATTGGCTATAACTGGAAGTCCCTGGCCAGGGCTGCTGCTGAGATTTACTGATAAGAGTTATCAGTAGTTTCTCGAAGCGTTATAGGCCAGACATCGGCATGACTTATCACGTTACCGGGGTCTGACGTTTACCACCCCTAGTCATGATATGCGTATATCAGACGAAGAGACCGGACTGTATGGTAGTGTTACTGGTAGGTTTCATGGAGAGTATGGACGAGTTTGCTTGTTGATCTTTATATCGCTCAATACCCGGGTAGCTGTTACGTCCGGGTAGCCGTTACGTCTAGCTAGTACCGCTGACGGCTTGTAGGCGACTAATGGGATCATCACCTACTGCTGGCGTATTGACGAGTATTTAGAGTCCCACACAGAAGTTTCCTGGTTTAAGCGAAATGAAGTAGGGCACATATGTTGATATGTGCGTGGGCCAGATTAAATACGAGTATGTGATACCATATTGTAATCTGGCAATTATCTGTGATCGGTTAGGTTATATGTGATATAACCAGATTATCGAATCAAGTGTTGATTTGATAATGTGATAAACAGATAATGATATTAGTCGGTCATATGTGATATAACCAGATTATTAAATCAAGTGTTGATTTAATAATTTGATATAAATTATATTTGATATAATTATTTATTAACTAATATCATTAGCTCACTAATTGCTTTATTAATATATATATATATATATATATAAATTAATGTATATTTGATATATAAATATATATATATATATATATTTTTATATGAAGTATGGCTTGTATTTTCTATTTTTGGAAATAGAATAAAAGGTTGAACATGGGGAGACTTTGTGAGGCATGGGTGAGGAATGGGCTTTATTATTCGTTAATTCATCTTGACTCACTATTCAAGCATGGTTGCAATTTTATATTGCATTTTTTCATGCTTGAATGTGTGAGGGTCAAGCGGTTTCCATTAACACTCACTTCATTCTTCACTTGTGATTTTCTTTTGCTCTCTTGAGGTGAGCTCTTGCTCTCTCTTGCTTTCCAAAAATTCTCACCTCATCTCCAAACTCAACACTCTCACATGTGATGTGAATCATTGAGTTTATGAAATCATTTGTGAGCTTTCAAAACCCCTACTTCTTCATCCTACACATGACTAGCGATCAAGTATAGCGTGTTTCCTACACTAAAAGAGTTTAGTGTAGAGGTAGTTTGAGCTAGAGGGATTTCGGGTGGATCGTCTTCGGCGAGAAGATCATGAAGGAGGCCCGTTCAACTCAAAGAGGAGCCTAGTGGAGTCGTGTGGACCACAACCCAGAGCTAAAGAAGAGAAGGACTCGATCTATGAGGGTATAACATCTTTTCCTTCTCTCTAGTTATTCATATCATAATTGTAAACCCTAATAATCTAGTTAAAGATCTAGTTAGTCTAACTTAGCACCTAATAAAAATTAAAATTTGGCATGCTTGATGCTACTAAAACCTCATGGTGGTGCTAGTTTAGACTTTCATAGTATCAGAGCCAAGCTAGAATATTTGGGTGGGTCTGTACGGCGTTAAAGTACTCGATCGGTTTTCGAAACGTCAAATTTTGCTGCTTTCTGTCGAATTTTTCAAACTTTGGAATTTTCGTGATTAAAAATATCTAAAAAATCGTGCAGGGTTTTATATGGAGCCCCAGAAAATTTGAGCTCCTAACTCCTTCAAAGGACCGTAGAACCGCGGCCTAAACGCATGTCTGGCCGCGGTTCCGCAGCTCTTTTGAGGAGTTGTGTGCTAATTTTTTCTCTGCTGCTCCATTTTGTAGTTTTGCACTCTCTGGATATTTTTAATGATTCTCAAGTTGTTGAGGTCTCTGGATTTTGTCGGTGTTTGTTAAACCGATCGAAATGTTTAATATCGTTTAGACTTTGATGATATGTGATACAATTGTTAGAATCCAAATAATTAGTTTTGTGAAAACTAGTTAGTATATTATAAACCTAGTGTATTAGTCTCGGTTAATCGGTTGCCACAGAGTTTTGATTTGGATCAAAACTCCGTCACAATCGTGTATTGTATGCGAACACTCGCCGGGTAGCTCTAGTAGACAGCCACACCCCATAGCCACGACCAAGTGACTATAGGAGAACCCCATAGCCAAAAGCACCCACTCGGGTGCTTGCGGCCACAGTGTTCCGCCTTAGTGCACTTCGTCACTGGTATCGGGGGTGCGGCCATCTGCTAAAGTTTCCGACGAGTATTCAATAATGTAGTCGGTAATCCTATTGAATTACCCGACTAATGTAATTGAAAAGCGTTTTCAATTTGAGACTAAAATACAAGGTTTATAGGTTAGGCATGAAATCCGGAATATGAGATATTCCGGGTTTATGATGTCTAAGGATATACGGATTCTAATTATTGTAGTTTTCCATTTCTTTTTTGCGACCGTAAGTGTAATATATGGAGTATACCGATCTCGTTGCTATATGTCAATGAATTTCGGGATACACATATTTACTTACGTTAATGACATGTGATGTTATGTGTTGCTGGTGACATGATTTATTAGATCGTCATGAATGAATAGCCGGGGGATTTTATGAGATGAGAGTTTTTATTTTCATTCATGTAAAATGTATGTAATATTCTTTTATTAGGGCACTTCTGGGTTGAGGATGATGTCGCCATTGATGTATATTATTTACTTTTCCGCATTAGGATAGACCCAAGGCGGGGAGCACAAGTAACCAGGTTCTAGAGTCTAGTGGGAGACCATCTCAAGGAGTCGAGACCGGGTCTCCTAACTCTAGAATTGGTAGGGTTACTTGCCACTCTCGTAAGGGTCTAGGGATGTGGGTTTAGCTATTCTTCACGACCGTGGAATCCGTGTTTTACATTACTGGCTAAATTTAAAACACGGAAATCCTAGTATATCCAATATTTCATATGTTGCTTCTGCTGCTTGGTTCTGTGATGTGATCATATAACTGCGTGAGACGGATGTTATATTATATATATGATATATAATAAACGTTGCTTATGTTTTGCACCCGCGCTAATCCAGCCACCGCTCTGCCGGTAGTTAAGTAGCCTAACGGTGTATGACGGGGCCCCGTGGCGAATGCGGATGGCATAAGCGTACGTTCTATTTTCGTTTCATTTTTCTGTGAAGTTTAGGAAACATTAAATGATGGGGCTTCATTAATGAGATTAATGAAAAGAAAAAAACCTAAATATGTTGTAGAATCAAATTTTCAAAAAGGGTAGCTCTAATTCTAGCTTTGCATAGTGGTATTCCTTGATAATATCCAGCACCCCATTCGATGAGGAAAGAGCCGAGATCCCTTCACGTGGAGTGACCTCTTTAGCGAAACTAGCAAATGCTACAACCCACTCGGTTTTGTTTTTGATAGCTTCTCTAGTTCTTGCTTTGCATAGTGGTATTCATGAATATCCAGCACCTCATTCGATGAGGAAAGAGCCGAGATCCCTTCACCGGGAGTGACCTCTTTACCGAAACTAGCAAAAGCCTCAAAAACACTCCTTTTCAAAATCATTAGATTCTACAACGATATCAAGTTCATTACGCTCATGGTTTTCTTAAAAACCTGAGTAACCCTCCGTCATTTCAGATTAGAACTATTTAAGATTCATGCTACTTTTGTTGGCCTTCGTCAAGGCGTAGTGTGCGATAGCTGATTAGTGCTTATCTGCAGCATGTGATGCGATTGGATTAGGGTAGTCATGCGACTTTGTTGGCCTTCATCAAGGGTCGTGTGGGTGAGTTTAATTCAATCAAGAAATGAACAGGTTGAACTTGACTAGCGCCCTATGGTTTGTTGGCCTTCGTCAAGGTCATAGGACGTTAGGGGTAAAAACATTATTGGGAATTTCAAGTGTTGAAATTTGCAATGAGATTGCATACCTTCTATATGATAGTTGGATCCCGATACCCACTGTGAGTAAGAGTTACTCCTAGGAGAGTTTTGCACATTACAATTAACTAATCCAATAGGTGTCAAGAAAAGTGTCAATGGCGTTATGTCTCTAGGGAAACAAGGTTTATTTTAATTAGGTCCATGCGAAAGCACGGTGAACCTCCCTCGGAGTAGCGATACCTGCCTGGCCGAATGATTGGCGAAACTTTAGAATGTAATTAATCCCGGCTAATCTTTCCTTTTATTGTTTGAAGGAAGATTTGATAAAAACAGTGGGAGCCATCCTGATTAGATAAGATAATAACCAATCTAATTTTGCAAAGAGCGCACGCTAATGCGTTTCCTTCTCTCTCTCTCCAGGCAACAACCAATGTCACGCCTTAATCAAGATAATAATATGGATGTATTGACCGAACCCGCTTATTATACTAAGCTGGGGAATGTTGGTTCCTTAGGAATCAGTGAATATCAGGATTCCCGTGCCACCCGTACGAAGAAACAACATGTTGATGCATCTTCTGCGAGTGTGTTCGTTACCGAGAACTGTTTCTCAGTTTGTTCTACGTCCTAGGTATTGGATACCGGATCAGGATCCGACGTATGTAATTTGTTTCATTGGCTAAAGAATGGTAGAGAACTGAGAAAAGGTGATAAATCTCTAACAGTAGGGAATGGTGCAATTGTTGCTGCCATGGCAGTTGGCGAATATCACCTTATATTACCAACTGGTAATACATTGATTCTTAACGACTGTTACTACATACCAAAGATGATGTGCAACATTATATCGGTTTCTTTGCTAACTAAAGAAGGATATAAATTCACATTAGAGGACAATATTATGAACATTTTCCAGAATCAACTGTTGATTTGGTTTGGTACGTTATGTAACGGTATATACGTTCTTAATCAAAGTATAGTTTTTAACGTACAGAACATAAACAAGAGGAAAAGTTCAAAAATGAACGAGGCCTTCTTGTAACACTGTAGACTAGGTCATATCAATGTGACAAGACTGGATAAGTTGCACAAAGTTGGATACCGTTCGAATTTTCATCTTATGAAACTTGTCAGTCATGTCTCAAAGACAAGATGACCAAAACTCCGTTTACTGGACACGGAGAAAGAGTTACGGAACTCTTGTGGCTTATACATAGTGATGTATGTGGTCCCATGTCTATACATGCCAGAAATGGTTTCTCGTTCTTTATGACATTCACCGATAATCTCTCAAGATACGAACATGTGTTCCTATTGAAACACAAGTCTGGAGCTTTTGAGAAATTACGGGAATACAAGTGCGAAGTAGAAAACCAAACGGGTAGAAGTATTGAAATCCTTCGATCTGATCGGGGAGGAGAATACTTGAGCATGGAATTCAGGGATTATTTAAAAGAGAATGGGATTCTTTCTTTGTTAGTTATATATATTCCCTAGAGGCCATTGTTGTACATATGATGTATACTATAGTGGATACTTGGATATATATAGAGAGGACTTTCTTGCTCGATATGATAGTATGCTATCTGGTTTCACTTTATCTTAACATGTTAACAAATACTGTTTTGTGATCACGTGTTGATAAAGCCCTTAGGATATGTACTCGACTACTAGGACTATGATACAGATCATACTAGTGGGGCCAGGGTAGTCTATGAGTACATCCTATAACTGTTCCTAGTCGAGAGTGTATCGAGACAGGGCATCGATACTCCAGAGTAGACTAGCGTATACGCATCTTGACCCATATGATGGGCGATGGATGATCCCATATCCATTGGTGTTGGACATCAAAGATGGTGTACGGGTGCTCAGTGGAGACTGGGTACACTGAACGGACTTGCCGAGAACTCCTGGATGGTATTATACCTATCATCAGATAGCAGTTCTCCGGTGACACTGGTACAGGTTAGTCTGTAGACTCGAGATCGTCATAGAGTCTTGTGTGATTCCCACTGTGCTTTGATTTCTACCTTACCACGTCCAAGAGGGCGTGCAAAACGGTGGCTTTTGGGTACAGTCCCGAATCACATGGAGGCAATTGTAGGGTTACTAGGCACTATCATAAGGGTCTATAAGGCATCAACCATGCAAAATTTAAAATTTAGAAGTGCCGAACAACCTAATGCGAGGATCTTTGCTAGATAATTAGGGTTAACAAAACATGTAAACAACTTTACATCTAAAGGAAAGGGATTACAACCTTTGTAGTCCGATCCTTCGCTTTATAAGCTTCGAGTAGTAGTCCCTTCACCGCGATCCATGAACTTCCGGACTCTAGAGAGGCTCCACAAGCCAAATGATCCATGCTTGCTTGAAGTCTTCCTTTTCGAATATGATCTACCTTGAAGAATCTTTAACTCAAGCTCTCACTTCTAAGTATTAGTGAAGTGAATACCCTAATCTAAATGGCTAGAATAGATGAGAATGATGAAGTAGGAATTTAGTACTCTTTTTATTTCAATTTCTCACTTTTTATTCATCACTTGCAAAAAGCTAGCCAGCTTTTTAAGAAGGAAGAAGAAGAAGAAGTCTTTTGTGATGAATAATGAATTATTACTTATGGTTACAAATCCAACCTTGGGTTAAGTATGATGGGTTAACCCTTGTAGAGAATAGACTAGGGTAAAGGGTTTGGGTTGGGTTAAGAAATATCAACCAAAATATCAAAGCAAAATATCAAAGCATAAAACAAAAGTAAAGCTTCTAGAAGTTTCATGAAAATGCTAACCCAAATCAAACCCTAACTATGTTTAATCTCCATAAATCATGTTGCATTTGTAATCATAACATGTTACAATATTATATATCGCATATATAATATATTTTTGTAACAAAATAAAATAATACAATTAACATATATCGCATATATATCAATGTATTATCTGGTGAGAAAATGAATCAATAAAGCGAGCTTATATCAGTTAATGTAATGTAATATATCACATATATAATTATACATTAAATTATCGAATCAACATTCGATCCGACAATCCGGCTATTTCTCAAATAACCGACTAATATAATCTGTATCAGTTCATCGAATCAACACTTAATCTGATGACCCGGCTATATCACATATACCCGGCCGATATCTAATATCGTGAGAATAGAATACGGTATCTCATATCGTAATATTCTCGATCCCACACATATCACATATGTGCTCCTACTCCGTTTTGCCTGAGTCAAGAAACCTTTGTGTAGGACTATAAAGAATCGTCAATACGCCGGCAGTAGGTGATGATCATATCAAACACCCACAAGCTGCAAGCGGTCAGCTAAATGTAACAGCCACCCAGGTATTGATCGATCAGAAGATCAACAAGCAAGCCTGTACATTCTCCTGTGAATCCAATCAGTAACACTATCGTATAGTCCGGTCTCTTCGTCTGATATGTCGCATATCCAGTCTAAGAGTGGTATACATCAGACCCTAGTAACCGATAAGTCGTGTCGATGTGAGGCTCATAACAGATCGAGAAACTACTGATAACACTTACCAGTAGCACTCTATATCAGCCCTGGCCAGAGACTTCCAGTTATAGCCAATCGAACACATCACAATATCAACTCCCTATACCGGGAGAGACGAAACCCTTCCTATCGCTCATTACCTCTATGTGATTCGGGACTGTACCCAAAAGCCACAGTTTTGCACGCCCTCTTGGACATGGTAAGGTGGAAATCAAAGCACAGTAGGAATCACACAAGACTCTATGACGATCTCGGGTCTACAGACTAACCTGTACCAGTGTCACCGGAGAACTGCCATCTGACGTGAGGTATAATACCATCTGGGAGTTCTCGGCGAGTCCGTTCAGTATACCCAGTCTCTACTGAGCACCCGTACACCATCTTTGATGTCAAACACCGATTGATATGGGATCATCCTGTTAGTTGTATGTATGCCCTAGAGGCCAGTATTGTACAGATGATGTATATTATATTGGATGCTTGGACATATATAGAGATGACTTTCTTGCTCGACATGATAGTATGCTATCTGGTTGCCATTTATCTTAACATGTACACTAGTCTCTTTATACTGTCTTATAGTTACATGTTGGTAAAGCCCTTAGGATTTGTACTTGACTACCTAGACTATGATGCAGATCATACTAGTGGGAACATGGTAGTCCATAAGTACATCCTTCAAGGTCCCTAGTCGTGGGTATCTCGAGACGGGGCATCGATTTACCAGAGTAGACTAGCGTATACGCTTCTCGACCCATGTGATGGGCGATGGATGATCCCATATCCATTGGTGTTTGACATCAGAGATGGTATACGGGTGCTCAGTGGAAACTGGGTACACTGGACGGACTCGCCGAGAACTCCCAGATGGTATTATACCTCACGTCAGATAGCAGTTCTCAGGTGACACTTGTACAGGTTAGTCTGTAGACCCGAGATCGTCATAGAGTCTTGTGTGATTCCCACTGTGCTTTGATCTCCACCTTACCACGTCCATGAGGGCGTGCAAAACGGTGGTCTTTGGGTACAGTCCCGAGTCACATGGAGGCAATGAGCGATAGGAGGGGTTTTGTCTCTCCCGGTATTGGGAGTTGATGTTGCGCAGTGCTCGATTGGCCGTAACAGGGAAGTCCCTGGCCAGGGCTGATCAGAGATTTGCTGGTAAGTGTTACCAGTAGTTTCTCGACCCGTTACGAGCCTCACATCAGCACGACTTATCGGGTTATTGGGGTCTGACGTATACCACCCCTAGACTTGATATGCGACGTATCAGACGAAGAGACTTGACTGTATGGTAAGTGTTACTGGTCGGATTCGCAGGAGTGTGAGCGGGCTAGCTCGTCGATCTTCTGATCGCTCAATACTCGGGTGGCCGTTACGTTTAGCAGACCGCTTGCGGCTTGTGGGTGCTTGATATGATCATCATCTGCTACCGGCGTATTGACGAGTCTTTAGAGTCCTACACAGAGGTTTCCTGGCTCAAGCGAAACGAAATAGGAGCGCATATGAGATATGTGCAGAACCGAGAATAATGCGTGTATGTGATACCGCATTACATTCTCGCGACATATGTTTCGAATGGTTATATTCGATATGACCTAGTTATCGAATCATTGATTCGATAAATCGATGCATTGAATACTAGTCGGTTATGTGCGACATGACCGGATCATTGAATCAAGTGTTGATTTAATGATTTAATGTATAATTATATATTTGATATGTTACTTTACATTAACTAGTATTGGTTCACTTTAAACGGATTTTTCTCACTTGGATTGCACATTGTATATGTGATATACTTTCGTGCACTTTTCTGTATCATGTTTGATGATACTTGATCATATGGTTAAGTGAATAGAATTAAACCATGGTTATGTTGTAATTAGGGTTTTCCATATTTATTTATCCATTTATTTGTTTATTTATGTGGATAAATTCAAAATGAGAATGGTGGCTATATTTGTTTCTTGTATGAAGCTTCTTGAACCCTTGACTTTAGCAACCATTCTTATCCTCTTGCTTAACCCTAACCCACTCTTTGACCATGGTTTATTCTCTACACTTAACTCTAGTTATTGTTATGATAAGTATTGATTTATTATTCATTTTCAAGAACACTTATCATAATTCTAGCTCTTCTTCTTCTTCATCTTCAAAAGAAAAGCTCAAGGTCCATCAATGGCATCTTGAGTTAAAGTGAGCTAAATCCAATTCTAAAGTGAACCCACCTCCTATTTCTTCACCCTCTACCTCTTGCCAAGTTGTTTTGGGTGTTTACTTCACAAGTTTCACAAGTTTGTGAAGTCGGAGCTTGAGTTTGTGCAACCTCGACGTAGATCGTCTTTGACACAAAGCCGACGAGCTATTCCGCTTGCTTTCCCGATGAAGCCGATGATCGAGTCAAGGATTCATGATGGACAGCGAGGACATGACGTTGTGGAGCCGTGGAGGTGGAAATCCGGATCTACAAAGGTTGTATATCCGTATCATAGTAGTTAACTGTTAACTAGCTTTCTATTTCGCCTAAACATCTAGTTAAAGATCCGTTGTCTAGGGTTTCTCGGCACTAAAAATTTTAATTTGGCATGTTCGATGCTTTGTGAGACCTTACTAGAGTGCCTAGGAACCTTTCACTGGTATCAGAGCCTAGCTAGAGCCTTAGGCGAAGTCCCGACGACGTTTGAAGTCCGAACGAACACGAAACCCTAGAATTTTAGAGCTCTCTGGACATTTTCATAAATCTGGGATTTTTCAATATTTAAAATGTCTAAAAAATTCAGCATAGAATTCTAAGCATTACTGTGCAAAACGATCCCCTTAACTGTTCATTCTGCCGCGGAAGCGCGGCAGAAGCATGCTTTCTGCCGCCCTTCCGCGGTCAAATAGTGACGTCATCCCATTTTTTTTTGCACAGTAATACCTGATAAATTCCACTGAGTTTTCTAGATATTTTTAAATTAATTTAAGGGTTGAGTGCTCTGGAGTTATATTGGGAATCGATGAATTCGATCAGAATATCAAACTTTGTCTAAGTGTTTTTCCAGATAACTGTAGAATATGTTAAAGAGTTCGACCGGATACGAATACCCAGGTTTTCCCCTGCCAAAATATCCAAGTGTTGGATTATTGTGTGGTTAAAAGACGTTCTAAGTAGTGCAAGTAACGCGATGGTCCCTCTAGAAGACACAAACCTTAACTCGATTATGTGACCGTCTTGAACTGCCCTTTGAACCTTCGGGTTTGGGGCAGTACGGCGTGCCACATATGAGGCGTTGGCTTGACCCTTCTACGGCTGGACCGTTGGTACTGAGGTATGAAGTGAATGTCTTTGAACCTATTTCATGTGTTGATCGGTGTCGGGAAAACTTGGGTGTTCGAATGTGCGATCGGAAAATTTGATATATTCTATTTATCCGGAATTGGATACAATAATTGGAATTCACAAAAGGTTATGAGATAACTGGATGAATGTTATAGATCTAGCAGTTTAGTTTCACAAGATATCGAAAAGAGTTTTCGATGATGGGACTAAAATGCGGGATTTATAACTGTTAGGCATGTGATGTCTAAAGAAGTTGGGGATTCCAATTGTTGTAGTTTTACACTTTCTTTTATGTGACCGTAAGTGTAGTATGTTCATATCGCCGGTTTCGTTGCTATACATCAACGACAATTGGGGTATGCTTACTTACTTACGTTGATGACATGTGATGTTATGTGTTGCTGGATATGTTATATTGGATCGTCGTATTCGAATAGCCGGGGGTTTTTATGTGAGATGAGTGTTTTTCATTTTCATTCATGTAAAAACTTGTATGTAATATTCTTTTATTCGGGGCACTTCCAGGATGCGGGAGTTGTCACCCTTTGTATATTATTTACTTTTCTGCATTAGGATAGACCCAAGGAGGGGAGCACAAGTAACCGGGTTCTGGGGTCCAGTGGGAGACCAACTCGAGGAGTCGAGTCCGGGTCTCCTAACCCTAGAATTGGCAGGGTTGCTTGCCGCTCTCGTAGGGGTCTAGGGGTGTGGGATTGGCTATTCATCACGACCGTGGAATCCGTGTTTTATACTGGCTCGTATTGAAAACACGGACGTCCTAGTATATCCAATATTTCATATGTTTATTCTGCTGCGATATCTGTGATGTGATTCTGTGATGGATATAGTATATAGTATATATGATATATTATATAGACGTTACTTATGTTTTACACCCGCGCTAGCCCTGCCCTGCTCTGTCGTTAGTTACCTAACCTAACGGTGCATGAGAGGACATCGAGGCGAATGCGGATGGCATAAGTGTACGTCATATCTATCTGTGATGTTTAGGTATTAAATGATGGGACTTCATTAATGTGATTAATGAAAGATAAGAAACCTAAGATGTTGTAGAATCGAATTTTAAAATAAAACAGGTAGCTACAGTTTTTGCTTTGCACAGCGATATATATGATATATCCCGCACCTCATTCGACGAGGAAAGGACCGAGATCCCTTCACCGGGAGTGACTCCTTTAGCAATAACTGGCAGATGCTACACATTCGGTTTGCTTTTGACTGCTTTTGCGATTTTGCTTTGCATAGCGATATATATGATATATCCCGCACCTCATTCGACGAGGAAAGGACCGAGATCCCTTCACCGGGAGTGACTCCTTTAGCAAAACTAGAAAAGCCTCAAAATCACTCCATTTCAAAACATCATTTGATTCTACAACGATATCAAGTTCATTACGCTTATGGTTTTATGAAAACCTGCGTAGCCCTCCGTCATTTCAGATAAGTATTAGTTAGTATTCGTGCTGCGGTTGTTTGGCATGCGTCAAGGCGTAGTGTACGGTAGCTAACTAGTGCTTATCTGCCAGCATATGATGCGATTGGATTAGGGTATTCGTACGGCGTTGTTTGGCATGCGTCAAGGGTCGTGCGGGTGGGTTTAATTCAATCAAGAAATGACGGGTTGAACTTGACTAGCAGACTATGGGTTGTTTGGCATGCGTCAAGGTCATAGCGAGCTAGGGGCAAAATATTATCGGGAATTTCAAGTGTTGAAATTTGCAATGAGATTGCATACCTTCTATGAGATAGTTGGATCCCGATACCCGCTGCGAGTAAGAGTTACTCCTGGGAGAGTTTTACACATTACAATTAGCCGATCAAGTAGGTGACTAGAAAGGTGTTAACGAGGTTACGCCTCTGGGAAAACGAGGTTTACAGTAATTAGGTTCGTGCGAAAGCACGGGGGACCTCCCTCAAAGTACCGACACTGGCCTGGCTGAAAGATTGGCGAACTTGTAGTGTGTAATTAATCCCGGCTAGTCTTTCCTTTTAGGGTTTGGAGGAAGATTTGATAAAAAGCAGTGGGAGCCATCCTGATTAGATAAGATAAAAACCAATCTGATCTTGCACGAGCTTACGCTAAAGTGTTTTCTTCTCTCTCTCTCCAGGTAGCGACCATTTCATGCCTTAATAAAGATAATAAAATGGATGTATTGACCGAACCCGCATGTTATACTGTGCTGGGGAACGTTGGTTCCGTTCTTTCCTGTAAGAGTTATAGGAATGAACAGGATATAGGGGAATACCAGGATTCCCATGCCACCCGAATGAAGAAAGTACATGATGATGCATTTTCTTCGGGTGTGTTCGTTACTGAGAACTGTTTCTCCATTTGCTCTACGTCCTGGGTATTGGATACCGGGTCGGGATCCCATATATGTAATCAGTTACATGGGCTAAGGAAAGGTAGAGAACTTGGAGAAGGTGATAAAGACATTAGAGTTGGAAATGGTGCAATTGTTGCAGCCAAGACTGTCGGGGAATATCACCTTGTATTACCAACTGGTAATACATTGGTTCTGAACGAATGCTATTACATGCCGAACCTGATATGCAACATTATATCGGTTTCTTTATTAAGTAAAGAGGGATATAATTTTGTATTACAGGACAATGTTATGAACATTTTCCATAACCAAAAGTTGGTTGGATCAGGCACGTTGTGCAATGGCATTTATGTTCTAAATCAATCAACAGTTCTGAGCATAACAAACACACACAAGAGGAAGAGTTCTGAACTCAATGAATCCTTCTTGTGGCATTGTAGACTGGGTCACATCAATGCGACACGACTAGCTAAGTTGCATAAAGATGGATATTTAAATCCCTTTGAATTTTCATCTTATGACACTTGCCAGTCATGTCTCAAAGGCAAGATGACCAAGACTCCGTTTACGGGACACGGAGAAAGAGTTACCGAACTCTTAGGACCGATACATAGTGATGTATGCGGTCCCATGTCTACACATGCCAGGGATGGTTCTTCGTACTTCATTACATTCACTGACGATCTCTCAAGATTCGGATATGTGTTCCTAATGAAACACAAATCAGAAGCTTTTGAGAAATTTAGAGAATATAAACAAGAAGTCGAGAACCAAACCGGAAAAAGTATTAAAATCCTTCGATCAGATCGGGGAGGTGAATACTTGAGCAATGAATTCCTGGACTTCCTAAAAGAGAATGGGATTCTCTCTCAGCTGACTCCTCCTTATACACCACAGCACAACGGTGTATCTGAACGGAGAAACCGCACCCTATTAGATATGGTGCGCTCAATGATGAGTGCAGCTGAGTTACCTATTTCCTTCTGGGGACATGCGCTTGAGACAGCCATGGACCTATTGAATAGAGTTCCTACCAAATCAGTGCCTACCACTCCATATGAGATATGGAAAGGGAAGAGACCACATCTTAATTATATTAAGATATGGGGTTGTCCAGCCTATGTCAAAAGACAAAATCCGGACAAACTCGAGGCAAGATCTGTCTTATGTGAGTTTGTAGGATATCCCAAAAATTCACAAGGGTATATCTTCTACCACCCCGAGGAACAAAAGGTGTTTGTTTCTCGACATGCCACTTTCTTAGAAAAAGGTTTTCTTATGAAACAGATAAGTGGCATTGAGGTAGAACTGGAAGAGGTTCCAGCGACACAGACAACAACAGAAGATTTGGTTGAACCCGAGGATTCCGAAGTTCCCGATGAACCCCAGCCACTCCGCCGATCTAGTAGGGTTCCTCGCCAACCTGAGAGATACTACGGTTTTCTCATGGATGGTGGAAGTGAGGATTGCATCATGGAGGATGATGACCCAACTAGCTTCGAGCAGGCCATCACTAGTGGGGACTCAGTAAAATGGCTGGATGCTATGCGGTCCGAGATGGATTCCATGTACACCAACAAAGTATGGACTTTGGAAGCTGCTCCTGAAGGGGTAAAACCCATTGGGAGCAAGTGGATCTTCAAGAAGAAACTTGGTGTAGATGGGAAAGTAGAGACTTTCAAAGCTAGACTTGTAGCAAAGGGTTTTCGTCAAAGACCAGGTGTGGACTATGATGAGACCTTTTCTCCAGTGGCTATGCTTAAATCCATCCGAATCATGCTTGCCATTGCTGCCTTTCATGACTACGAAATCTGGCAAATGGATGTTAAGACCGCCTTTCTAAATGGTGATTTAGAAGAGTGCGTGTACATGACTCAGCCAGAGGGCTTCGTAGACGGTGGGAGCAGCGGGAAGGTGTGCAAGCTGCTTAAATCCATTTATGGATTAAAGCAAGCATCGCGGAGTTGGAACATCTGCTTTGACGTCGTTATCAAAGAGTTTGATTTCGTCAAAAATCCAGATGAACCTTGTATCTACAAGAAGGTGGCAGAGAGTAAGGTTGTCTTCCTCGTATTGTACGTGGACGACATACTCTTGATAGGAAATGATATTCCTATGCTGCAATCGGTCAAGCTCTTCTTATCACAAAGATTCTCAATGAAAGATCTTGGTGATGCCTCCTGCATACTGGGAATCAGGATCTATAGAGATAGATCCAAAAGGATTTTGGGATTGTCCCAATCCAGGTACATTGACACCATACTAAAGAGGTTTAGTATGGAAGAGTCCAAGCGTGGGAACTTACCCACGATCTCTGGAGTCACTCTCTCCAAAGAGATGTCTCCCAAGACTGATTTGGAGAGAGCTCGCATGCAAGGGATACCCTATGCTTCGGCAGTAGGCTCTATCATGTATGCGATGCTATGTACCAGACCCGATGTAGCATACTCACTAAGTGTAGTGAGCAGGTATCAAGCTGATCCTGGAGAGAGTCACTGGACAGCTGTGAAGAGCATTCTCAAGTACTTGCGAAGGACTAGAGATATGTTCTTGGTGTATGGTAACGGAGAACTCCAAGTGGAGTCCTTTACCGATTCGAGCTTCCAGAGTGATAAGGACGACTCTAAGTCGCAGTCGGGCTTTGTCTTTACCCTTTACGGAGGGGCGGTTAGCTGGAAGAGTTCCAAGCAGGAAACCATGGCAGACTCGACGATGGAGGCTGAATACATCGCTGCCAAAGAGGCTGTCTGGATCAAGAAGTTCATTTCTGAACTTGGTGTGGTTCCATCCATTGAGCATCCAATACCTTTGTATTGCGATAACAATGGAGCGGTGGCTTTGGCCAAGGAACCCAGGTCCCATCAGCGGTCCAGGCATATTCTGAGGCGGTATCACCTGATCCGGGAGATAGTTGATCGCCGGGAGATCGAGGTCAGGAGAGTTGACACGAAGAACAACACGGCGGATCCACTCACGAAGGCCATTCCCCAGATACAGTTTGAGAGACTCTTCGGGATGCTCGGTATGAGATACTACAGCAGCTGGCCCTAGTGCAAGTGGGAGATTGTTAGTTGTATGTATGCCCTAGAGGCCAGTATTGTACAGATGATGTATATTATATTGGATGCTTGGACATATATAGAGATGACTTTCTTGCTCGACATGATAGTATGCTATCTGGTTGCCATTTATCTTAACATGTACACTAGTCTCTTTATACTGTCTTATAGTTACATGTTGGTAAAGCCCTTAGGATTTGTACTTGACTACCTAGACTATGATGCAGATCATACTAGTGGGAACATGGTAGTCCATAAGTACATCCTTCAAGGTCCCTAGTCGTGGGTATCTCGAGACGGGGCATCGATTTACCAGAGTAGACTAGCGTATACGCTTCTCGACCCATGTGATGGGCGATGGATGATCCCATATCCATTGGTGTTTGACATCAGAGATGGTATACGGGTGCTCAGTGGAAACTGGGTACACTGGACGGACTCGCCGAGAACTCCCAGATGGTATTATACCTCACATCAGATGGCAGTTCTCAGGTGACACTTGTACAGGTTAGTCTGTAGACCCGAGATCGTCATAGAGTCTTGTGTGATTCCCACTGTGCTTTGATCTCCACCTTACCACGTCCATGAGGGCGTGCAAAACGGTGTTCTTTGGGTACAGTCCCGAGTCACATGGAGGCAATGAGCGATAGGAGGGGTTTTGTCTCTCCCGGTATTGGGAGTTGATGTTGCGCAGTGCTCGATTGGCCGTAACAGGGAAGTCCCTGGCCAGGGCTGATCAGAGATTTGCTGGTAAGTGTTACCAGTAGTTTCTCGACCCGTTACGAGCCTCACATCAGCACGACTTATCGGGTTATTGGGGTCTGACGTATACCACCCCTAGACTTGATATGCGACGTATCAGACGAAGAGACTTGACTGTATGGTAAGTGTTACTGGTCGGATTCGCAGGAGTGTGAGCAGGCTAGCTCGTCGATCTTCTGATCGCTCAATACCCGGGTGGCCGTTACGTTTAGCAGACCGCTTGCGGCTTGTGGGTGCTTGATATGATCATCATCTGCTACCGGCGTATTGACGAGTCTTTAGAGTCCTACACAGAGGTTTCCTGGCTCAAGCGAAACGAAATAGGAGCGCATATGAGATATGTGCAGAACCGAGAATAATGCGTGTATGTGATACCGCATTACATTCTCGCGACATATGTTTCGAATGGTTATATTCGATATGACCTAGTTATCGAATCATTGATTCGATAAATCGATGCATTGAATACTAGTCGGTTATGTGCGACATGACCGGATCATTGAATCAAGTGTTGATTTAATGATTTAATGTATAATTATATATTTGATATGTTACTTTACATTAACTAGTATTGGTTCACTTTAAACGGATTTTTCTCACTTGGATTGCACATTGTATATGTGATATACTTTCGTGCACTTTTCTGTATCATGTTTGATGATACTTGATCATATGGTTAAGTGAATAGAATTAAACCATGGTTATGTTGTAATTAGGGTTTTCCATATTTATTTATCCATTTATTTGTTTATTTATGTGGATAAATTCAAAATGAGAATGGTGGCTATATTTGTTTCTTGTATGAAGCTTCTTGAACCCTTGACTTTAGCAACCATTCTTATCCTCTTGCTTAACCCTAACCCACTCTTTGACCATGGTTTATTCTCTACACTTAACCCTAGTTATTGTTATGATAAGTATTGATTTATTATTCATTTTCAAGAACACTTATCATAATTCTAGCTCTTCTTCTTCTTCATCTTCAAAAGAAAAGCTCAAGGTCCATCAATGGCATCTTGAGTTAAAGTGAGCTAAATCCAATTCTAAAGTGAACCCACCTCCTATTTCTTCACCCTCTACCTCTTGCCAAGTTGTTTTGGGTGTTTACTTCACAAGTTTCACAAGTTTGTGAAGTCGGAGCTTGAGTTTGTGCAAGCTCGACGTAGATCGTCTTTGACACAAAGCCGACGAGCTATTCCGCTTGCTTTCCCGATGAAGCCGATGATCGAGTCAAGGATTCATGATGGACAGCGAGGACATGACGTTGTGGAGCCGTGGAGGTGGAAATCCGGATCTACAAAGGTTGTATATCCGTATCATAGTAGTTAACTGTTAACTAGCTTTCTATTTCGCCTAAACATCTAGTTAAAGATCCGTTGTCTAGGGTTTCTCGGCACTAAAAATTTTAATTTGGCATGTTCGATGCTTTGTGAGACCTTACTAGAGTGCCTAGGAACCTTTCACATCCATCGCCCATCATATGGGTCAAGATGCGTATACGCTTGTCTACTCTGGTGTATCGATGCCCTGTCTCGATACACCCTCGACTAGGAACAATTATAGGATGTACTCATAGACTACCGTGGCCCCATTAGTATGATCTCGTCATAGTCCCAGTAGTCGAGTACATATCCTAAGGGCTTTATCAACATGTGAGAGCAAGACAGTAAACTAATACAAGTCAACATATTAAGACAAAGTGAAACCAAATAGCATACTATCATGTCGAGCAAGAAAGTCCTCTCTATATATATCCAAGCATCCACTATAATATACATCATATGTACAACAATGGCCTCTAGGGCATATATATAACTAACAATCTCCCACTTGCACTAAAGCCAGCTGTTGTAGTATCTCATACCCAACATCCCGAAGAGTCTCTCAAACTGTGTCTGGGGAATGGACTTCGTGAGTGGATCCGCAGTGTTGTCCTTCATATCAACTCTCCTGACCTCGATCTTCCGGCGATCAACTATCTCCCGGATCAGGCGATACCGCCTCAGAATATGTCTGGACTTCTGATGGGACTTGGGTTCCTTGGCCAAAGCCACAGCTCCATTGTTATCATAATACAATGGTATTGGATGCTCAATGGATGGAACCACACCAAGTTCAGTAATGAACTTCTTCATCCAGACAGCCTCTTTTGCAGCATCGTTGGCAGCGATGTATTCAGCCTCCATCGTCGAGTCTGCAACGGTTTCATGTTTGGAACTCTTCCAACACACCGCCACTCCATTGAGGATAAAGACAAATCCCGAGTGTGACTTAGAGTCGTCCTTATCACTTTGGAAGATTGAATCGTTAAAGGACTCCACCTGGAGTTCTCTGTTACCATACACCAAGAACATCTCTATAGTCCTTCTCAAGTACTTAAGAATGTTCTTCACAGCTATCCAGTGACTCTCTCTAGGATCTGCTTGATACCTACTCACTATACTTACTGAGTATGCTACATCGGGTCTGGTACATAGCATCGCATACATGATAGAGCCTACTGTCGAAGCATAGGGTATCCCTTGCATGCGAGCTCTTTCCAAATCAGTCTTGGGAGACATCTCTTTGGAGAGAGTGAGTCCGGAGATCGTGGGTAGGTTCCCATGCTTGGATTCTTCCATACTAAACATCTTTAGTATGGTGTCAATATACCTGGATTGGGACAATCCCGGTATCCGTTTAAATCTATCTCTATAGATCATTATTCCCAGTATGCAGGAGCCATCACCAAGATCTTTCATTGAGAATTTTTGTGATAAGAAGAGCTTGACCGATTGCAACATAGGAATATCATTTCCTATCAAGAGTATGTCATCGACGTACTATACGAGGAAGATAACCTTACTCTCTGCAACCTTTTTATATATACAAGGTTCATCTACGTTTTTGATGAAGTCAATGTTGGCTATAGTGCCCTCAAGGCAATTATCATAATCACGGACTTGTGATTATGATGATTGAGTGAGGACCTATACCGATAAAACAGTCTTACTCAAGATGATAGTATGCTATCTGGTTTGTCTTTATTATCATGTACGTGTTGATTGAGCCCATAGGATTCTTGCTTGACTGCCAGCATTATGATGGCGATCATATATGTGGGAGCTGGGGTCTATAAGCACATCCTTAAATATCCTTAGTCGTAGGAGTATCGAGACTGGGCATCGATACTCCAGTGTAGACTAGTGTATACTGATCGAGACCCCGACGAGGGGCGGTGGCCAGGTCTCACAAGCCATTGGTGTTAGTTTGTTCACCTAAGATAGTATACAGGTGCTCATTGGGTTATGAGTACACTAGACGGACTCGCCGGGAACCTGCTAGTTGGTATTATACCTATTGTCAGATAGCAGTTCCCAGATGACATGTGTACAGGTTAGTCTGTCGATCTGAGATCGTCATTTGTCTCGTGTGAGTTCTCACTGTACTTTGATTACTACCCTACCACGGCTCAAAGGAGTCGTGCAAACAGGTTTTAGTTGGTTACAGTCCCGAGCCACATGGAGGCAGTGATCGGATCGTCGGGGATTCGTCTCCCTCGGTATTGGGGGTTGATGTCGCGTTGTGTACGGATAGCCATCACCATAAATCCATGGCCACGGTGGAGGAGAATTATCGATCCAGGATCGATAGTTTCTCAGCTGTTGATGGATTTCATGCCGGCACTAAATATCACGTTGTTGGGGGTCTAACTTTATCCACTCCCCTAGACTCGATATGCGATACTCTTAGACGAACAGACCGGACTGTACGGATATTGTCACTGTCAGGCTCAGTAGGGGTTCTGCATGAGTTTGCTCGTCGGCCTCCCTTTCGCTCAATACCTGGGTAGCCGTTACGTACAGCTGGTGCCGCTGACGTGCTTGTAGTTAAACCCACTGCCAGCGTATTGACGAGTCTTTAGAGTCCCACACAGAGGGTTTTCACGGTTCAGGTGATATGGTGTATATGGCGTATGTTGATACATACAGCTGTCCGATTAAATATGTGCATATGCTGCGCAGACTTTAATTGGGCGGTTGATAATACTAGCGGCTTAGGATTAAGCCAGTTTATTAAATCAGGTTTTGATTTAATAATTTACATATGTATTTATAAATATGTATTCTAGTATTATTGTTCGTTATTTATTTTCTCTCTTGGCTATTCGTATTTTTGTACGAATACGCGTATATGTATTTCGATACATGTACCGGGAAGTATTCTGTGTTTTATACGGAATAGCTTCTAGAAGCTTTGCCACCTCATTATTTAATTTTCCATTTATAGAAATTCATTTTGTTTAATAATGAGGTGGAGGGTGTGAGGTGGCATGAACATGACCATGGTATGGGCTTGAGTATGGTTTGCATTGTTTATTTGTTAATTGGTAAGACGTTTTTTTGGAGGGAATGAGAGAGGGGGGCCGGCCACTTTGGGGGTGGTGATTGATTTCTTTTGGTGGAGAATTACACTTCATTACACATCACTCCCTCACTCTCTCATGCTCTCAAGAAAAACACTTAGCCATTTTGCTCATGCAAAAATATCACCTCTTTCATCTTCTTCTTGCATTACTCATTTGAGTTTTGGGTTGAGAGAAAATTGTAGTGACACTTTCATACACCCCCACTCTCCATTGCGAGCAACTTTGGAGTGTCGGTTACCTCGTTCGATGAGGTTGGAGCTTGCGTCGTTTCCCTCGAGTGGATCATCGGAGACGAAGGAAGACCGGCAAACAAACCACATCAAGGAATCACTAGGAGCTTGGAATGAACACCGAAAGACACGGATCAACTCGGTATAATGATTCTAACTCTTAATTAGTTTGCTAGTTTAGGGTTTAAGGTCGATTCGTAAATCAGGTAACGGTAGCGCCGGTTTTAGAAATTTTTGTTCTGCATTTTTGCCGCGTTTCGGTGGCCGGGGCGCGGTCGGGACCTTTCATGGTATCCGAGCCACCCTTTAAACCCCTTACTAGCTTGTTTAAATGTGCTTGAAAGATCGATCGACGGAAATTTCCAAAAATCACGATTCCATTTTTCTGTTCTCTGCCGATTTTCAAAAGTGTTCAAAAATATTTTCCAGTGGCTTAAAAATCCGTGCAGGCAATTTTAAGGGTACAGAAAAAATTTGGGCTCTTGATGCCTCCAAGTCGCCGCGGAACCGTAGCGCTTACCCCCTATTGGCGGCGGTTCCGCGGCCATTTAGTGGCGACGGGCTTCAAAAAATTTCCTGTAGCCCCCTGACTTAGAATTGTGATTTTTATAATATCCTGTTTTGGCCCAGGTTTCTGTGAAGTGTTGGTTTTGCAATTGGGGCCAATTTAGAACTTAGTCGATCGATATTTTAAGTGTGCGTTTAACAGTATATACATTTATAATTTGCGACCGTGAATGTCATTTGATCGGTAAACCCATCTAACTGCTATATGTTCCTTCAGACGGGTTTGCGAACATAACATTCACGTTAATGTACTGTGTTGTGCTGTGATGTTGGTTGGATCGTCATGGTGGATAGCAATGGTGCAATGTTAGTAGAGTTTTATTTCATTTGTACATTTGATATTGCGGGGCGAGCGTCCGACATGTGGACTGCCATCTCTGCCAGTTTCTATATTATTCTTTTGGGGCACAACCCGGGTTGAGATCGATGTCACCCTTGTATATTATTTTCTTTTCTGTACTAGGATTACCCCGCGGTGGAGTGCAAGAATAGCCGGGTTCTAAAGGACAACTGGTCCGCATCTCATGGCGTTGAGATGGAGGGGACCTTACTCTAGAATTGGCAGGCTATTCACCGCACTCGTAGGGGGTATAGGTTGACCCAGGAGGGGTGCTCAAGTTACCGGATTCCGAGAAGTGCCGGGTGGCCCATTCACGTTGTTGAAGGAGGCTGCCTCACTTCTGGTTTTGGCGGGTAACTTGCCGCGCTCGTAAGAGTCTAGGTTTTATTGCACATGCTATCCACACGACAGGGAACGTCGGGTCTCACTTGCGGCTCAAGTGAAACCCGGGGCTCCAGATTATTCACCATTCTGTGTTGCTTCTGTGATGTTTCTGTGATGTTGCTTTATATCATGCCTGGAACGATTGTTATGTATATTTATATATATATTAGTAGATGTTGTATATGTTTTACACCCGCGCTAGTCCAGCCCCCGCTCTGTCGTTAGTTAAGTAACCTAACGGGTGATGACGAGGCCCAGTGGCGAATGCGGATGGCATATACGTACATTTTATTTTCGTTCTTTTCTGGTGTGATTAATTGATTGGACTGCATAGATTCTTATCAATGGAAGGATAAAACAAACCTATATATATATGATGTTGTTGGAACCAAGTTATTTTTAAAAAAAACTGACATTACAGACGTACACTTTTGCTTTGCATCGTGGTATTCATTTTAGAATATCCTGTACCTCATTCAACGAGGCAAGGGCCGAGATCCCTTCATCGGGAGCAACCCCTTGGGTAAAAGTTTGCGTCAACGTAATAACTTTACTATAGTCATTTCCTTTTGCTTTGCATCGTGGCATTCATTTTGGGATATCCTGCACCCCATTCGACGGGGAAAGAGCCGAGATCCCTTCATCGGGAGTGACCTCATTAGCAAAAGTTTTCACCACTATACATTTATAAAACCAGTTGGATTCCTTCAACGATATCAAGTTCATTACGTTAAAGGTTTTCCGCCAAAAACCAGCCGTAGCCTTCTGTCATTTCAGACGAGTATTGCTTAGTATTCGTGCTACGTATGTTGACCTAGTCAAGGCGTAGTGTTCGGTAGCTCTGAGTACTTTTCTGTTCCATGGATATGCGATTGATTAGGACAGTCGTACGGTCATGTTGACCTAGTCAAGGGCTCATACGGGTGGGTCTAATTAATCCAGGATAATGACGGGTTGAACTTGACTTGTGACTTATGATATGTTGACCTAGTCAAAGTCATAAGACGCTTGGGGTAAAAACACACAACGGGAGTTTCAAATATACAGGAAACTTGCCATGCTTGCGCATACCTTCTGGAGTATGGTAACTTGAGTGGCTTCCATCAAGTCATCATGCGATGACAGCTGGATCCCGATTCCCACTGATGTGTAACATTACTCCTCGGGTGATTCTGACTAATTCTCCTTTTGGGTTTAGAGGAGAATTCGAGGAAACAGTGGGAGCCATCCAAATTACAAAAAATGATTGACCGTTCTGATCTAGGTTAGAATGCACGCTGAGTGTTTCTTTTCTCTCTCTCTGGCTGCGACTTTGACCCGACCTTTGACTAAAACTCATAAAACCAAGTTGACCGAACCTTCTTAAAACACTTTGGCTTTTGGAATGTCACGGTGTCGCATACATCATTGCCACTTCTATATCACCTTTGCTTTTCTCCAGAACACCTCGTATCACTACGAACATCCACTTCCATTGGATAAATCAATCGTATAGTTACATACGAACTCGAAGGAACTTTTTCGTGGATGGATTCTGGTTCTGGAGAGATTGAATAGGATTATTCGGTTGTCTTTTCTCTTTACCTTCTTTCAGGTAGTGAGGGCTCCTATGATTAGGAGAGGGTACACCTATTGAGCTTATTGGATAGTCTTCCAGCAGACCATAGGCAGGTGCCGAATGGTAAGGAAGGAAAAAAATCAAGCTTAACTGTAGTGTACAGAAGGTAATAAGTAAAGACATATAAAGGGAATAGAATAATGGCAAAGGAAATTGCGATCACCATCATTCACGACAAAGACCATGTGTACCCCTGCCACTCCTACATCCACTTTTCTTTTCTCTAGAACACTCCGTATCACTACGGATATCCACTTCCATTAGATATGCCATCGTATAGTTACATACGAACTCGAAGGAATTCGTTCCAGATTCGGGGATGGTTTCCGGTTCAAGAGAAATTGGATAGGATTATTCAAATGTCTTTTCTCTTTACCTTCTCTCAGGTTGCAAGGGCTCCTAGGATTAGGAGAGTACACCTATTACGCTTATTGGATAGTCTTCTTCCAAACCTTAGGCTGGTGCCGAAGGGTAGGGAATGAAGAAAACCAATTAGCGTAAAGGAGGTGTACAAAAAGTAATAAGTAAAGACATGATAAAGGGATTGCAGTGAGGGCAGATAAGTATATGGTTACTGTCATGATTCAGGATAATGGAAGAGGCGTTACTAGGAATACCAGTTAACCCTTTTGAAACATTTTCATGTTTCAGTTACACTGTGCAATGTTAATTGAAATCTGTTTTCCCAATTGGAATCCAACTCCAGGGTATGTATTTACCAGATCAGTTTCTCACATCTGTATAATATTATAGATGGTGAGTGGGAATAAGATATTGGGAATTGGGTGATTAGTGTAAGTCCACGTTGCGACCCCCGGTTCTTACGGGGAGGCGGAAACGGTATAAAAATCGAATTTTTATCGCAAGAGGCAACATGGACTAAACTATGGTCGGGATCGTTGTCTAAACTATAACTAGCAAACTAAGCTAAAGATATTTAGCTACTCGGATGAAGATGGTTATACCTAAACTTGAACTCCTTCTCTTCAAGCTCCGATGATGGTTCGATGGCTCCTTCTCGTTGTCTCCGTACGCCGAAGATAGATCCACTTGAAAGCTCCAACCTTTAGCTCCTTCTTCGTTCTTTGAAGAAACTAGTTCACTTGGTTTGCTAAACCTAGTGAACTAGAATGAGTAGAGATGATTTAGAATGGGATTTTATCTATGGTTCTTGATTCTCAACTCATGAGACAAGAGAACCATAGATCAAGAGAGGGAGGAAGAAGTTGAGGGTGAGAGCAAGAGGAGAGCTCAAGAACAAGAGAGAGAATGAGCAAGAAAGAATGAGGCTCTCTTTTTCCTTTCACCCTCTCATAATCCAAAGTGATCATAACTCATCATATCAAAAAAGTCTTTTGGTGATGGTTAGAAGCAACCATAAGGTTATCATATCATGCACTCATTTTACTCAAAAAAAAACAAGCAAGAAAAAAGTCTTTGGCATGAAATGATAACCATGGTCATCATGATGGTCAACTAGTCAAGCCTAGTCAACCGGTCAACAAGTCAACAAAAAGCAACAAGTCACCAAAGTCAACAAGTCAACAAAAGTCAACAAGTCAACAACCATATCACCATAATACTTAATTAATATAATAGTTAATCACAAATCATATTCTCATTAGGGTTGAGCAAAAAGTCAAAAGTCAACGGTCAACTGTCAACAACCCTAATGAGAATCCACTGCCTCTGCCTCTGCCTCCCTGTCAACTGTGCATACACACCCGCATCCGCGTTCCGAGGAACACGAATGCAAACTGGATAAATCCAATCCCATAAGGTACACTAGGATCTGGCTTAAACCAAAGCCCGCTAGTGTAAACTGTCCGGACACTGTACGTGCACAAGTGCACGGATGTGACCGAACCCTGTCGCAAAACCATGCGACCTGTCGCAATACCATGCGACCTCTACTCTTTTGCCTAAAGGCGAAAAGCTTTCTGTGTGGGACTCTAAAGACTCGACACTACGCTGGCAGTGGGTTTAACCACAGACCGCAAGCGGCACTAGCTGTGCGTAACGGTCCCCAGGTAATGCCGACAAGAAGACCGACGAGGCGAAACCCATCTGAACTCCTACTGAGCCTGAGTGTGACATTCTCCATACAGTCCGGTCTGTTCGTCTGATACATCGCATGGCGGGCCTAGGGGGCGGTAAACGTCAGTCCCCCAATAGCGGTACAAGTCGTGCCGGAGTGAAGCCCAATACA
Organism: Agapanthus africanus; assembly: GCA_030015575.1. Classification (NCBI taxonomy): domain Eukaryota; kingdom Viridiplantae; phylum Streptophyta; class Magnoliopsida; order Asparagales; family Amaryllidaceae; genus Agapanthus; species Agapanthus africanus. The sequence continues at coordinate 245,015,906 of CM057343.1, read as the reverse complement.
CCCTGAGATAACACTGGAAACCTACCAGTATATCTCGTTTGCCCTGGCCAGGGACTACTCGTGTAATGGCTCTCCTAGACACAGCGCGATGTCAACCCCCAATACCGGGAGAGACGAATCCTGTCTAACCGTCACTGCCTCCAAGTGCTTCGGGACTGCACCCAACTACCACCTGTTTGCACGACTCCTTTGAGCCGTGGTAGGGTAGTGATCAAAGTACAGTGGGAACACACCCGAGGCGAAGTGACAGTGTCAAGTCAGCGGACTAAGCTGTACTCATGTCACCTGGGAACTGATAACTGACGATAGGTATAATACCAACTAGTCAGTTCCCGACGAGTCCTGTCCAGTGTACCCGTAACCTAACGAGCACCCGCATACTATCTCAAGTACGACGTACTGACGGCTGTGGGACAGACCGTCTCCCACACTGGGATGAGAAGCGCATGCGCTGGTCTACTCCGGAGTATCGATGCCCTGTCTCGATAGTCCTGCGACCAAGGACCTGAATAAGGATGTGCTTATAGATTACCCAGCCCCCACTAGTGTGACTGCCATCACAACGCTGGTAATCAAGCAAAGATCCTAAGGGCTCCACTAATGCGTATAAGTGATATACTGAAATAAACACAAGTACACATTGAAGTAGAAACAAACCAAGTAGCATACTACTATTTTGAGCAAGATTGTATATACAAGGTGAATATCCCAAGCATCCATTAAGTAATATACAAACTAGTATGATACAGTAATGGCCTCTAGGGCATATACACTAACAATCTCCCACTTGCACTAAGGCCATGTACTGGCGTATCGAAGACCTATCATCTCGATCAGCCGCTCGAACTGAGTCTGGGGCAAGGCCTTGGTGAATGGATCTGCAGTGTTGTCTTCTGAAGCGACTCTCCGAACCTCGATCTCCTGGCGATCTACGATCTCCCTGATCAGGTGATACCGCCTTAAGATGTGCCTGGATTTCTGATGGGACCTGGGTTCCTTCGCTAAAGCTATAGCCCCGTTGTTGTCGCAATACAGAGGTATTGGATCAACAATGGACGGAACCACCTGAAGTTCTTTCAAGAACTTCCTCATCCAGACAGCTTCTTTTGCGGCATCAGATGCAGCGATGTATTCCGCTTCCATCGTCGAGTCTGCAACGGTTTCCTGTTTGGAACTCTTCCAACACACCGCCCCTCCATTGAGGGTAAAGACAAAACCCGACATGGACTTGGAATCATCCTTGTCACTCTGGAAGCTGGAGTCAGCAAAGGCCTCGATCTGGAGGTCTTTTCCGCCATACACCAAGAACATCTCCTTAGTCCTTCTCAGGTACTTGAGAATGTTCTTTACCGCTATCCAGTGTTTCTCCCCAGGGTTAGACTGATACCGGCTTACCACACTCAGTGCATAAGCTACATCCGGCCTGGTACACAACATCGCATACATTATAGAGCCTACCGCAGAAGCGTAGGGTATAATAGACATGCGATCCCTCTCCAAATCAGTCTTGGGAGACATCTCTTTAGAGAGGGTGATCCCGTGACAAGCCGGTAGGTTACCGCGCTTGGAATCTTCCATACTGAATCTCTTCAGTATGGTGTCGATGTACCTGGACTGTGAAAGTCCTAATATCCTCTTGGATCTGTCACGGTAGATCCGGATACCCAGAATGTATGAGGCATCACCCAGGTCTTTCATGGAGAACCTGTGTGACAAGAACCCCTTGACAGATTGTAGCATAGGAATGTCATTTCCTATTAAGAGAATGTCATCCACGTATAAAACGAGGAATACTACAGTTCTTGCTACAAATCTACTATAGATGCATGGTTCATCTGGATTTTTGATAAAGCCAAATTCTTTGACCGTCTCATCAAAGCAGATGTTCCAACTCCGCGATGCCTGCTTTAGTCTATAGATGGACTTAAGCAACTTGCACACCTTTCCGCTGCTCCCACTCTGAATGAAACCCTCTGGCTGGTCCATATAGACACACTCCTCTAAATTTCCATTTAGAAAAGCTGTCTTTACGTCCATTTTCCAGATCTCATAATCGTGGAAGGCAGCAATGGCAAGAAGGATCCGAATGGATTTCAGCATGGCTACTGGAGAAAAGGTTTCGTCGTAGTCCAAGCCAGGTCTTTGACGAAAACCCTTTGCTACCAGCCTAGCTTTATAGGTCTCAACCTGTCCATCTACACCAATCTTCCTTTTGAAGATCCACTTGCATCCTACGGGTTTTACCCCGTCTGGAGCAATGTCCAACGTCCATACCTTGTTGGTGTACATGGACTCCATTTCGGTCCGCATTGCATCCATCCATTTCACTGAGTCAACGCTCTGAACGGCCTGCTGGAAGCTAGTAGGCTCATCATAATCTATGATGCAATCCTCTCTATCCCCGTCTATGAGAAAACCGTAGTATCTCTCGGGCGGATGAGACTGCCTACTACTTCTGCGGAGCGGCGTAGGAATGTCCTGTTCTGTTGAACCCTCTGGTTCCATCAAGCTTTCAGTAACAGTCTGTGGTTCTGGAATTTCTTCCAGTTCTACTGCGCTCCCACTTATTTCTTTTTCTATGAACTGGTGTTCTAGAAAGTGGGCATGTCGAGAAACAAGAACTTTTTGTTCCTCTTCACAGTAGAAGAAATATCCCTTGGAATTCTTTGGATATCCCACAAACTTGCACAGTACTGAGCGTGCCTCGAGCTTGTCCGTATGCTGCTTTTTGACAAAAGCTGGACTTCCCCATATCTTAATGTGATTAAGATGGGGTCTCTTCCCACACCACATCTCAAATGGCGTGGTAGGCACAGTCTTAGTGGGAACTCGGTTCAAAAGGTATGCGGCTGATTCTAGCGCATACCCCCAGAATGATCGCGGTAACTCAGCGTTACTCATCATGGACCGCACCATATCCAATAGGGTGCGGTTCCGTCTCTCCGATACACCGTTATGTTGCGGGGTGTATGGAGGAGTAAGCTGAGAGAGAATTCCGTTCTCTTTTAAATAGTCCAGGAACTCGGCACTTAAGTATTCTCCACCTCGATCCGATCTTAGAATCTTAATACTTTTGCCGGTCTGTTTCTCTACTTCATTCTTATACTCCTGGAATTTTCCAAAGGCCTCGGACTTATGTTTCATTAAGAAGACATAACCGTACCTTGAGAAGTCATCCGTAAAAGTAATGAAGTAAGAATGTCCGCTTCGGGCATGTGTAGACATTGGACCGCACACGTCACTGTGTACGAGTCCCAAGAGCTCGCTCGCTCTTACTCCTTGTCCAGTAAACGGAGTCTTTGTCATCTTTCCTTTGAGACAAGATTGACAAGTGGCATACGATTGATATTCGAACGCATTCAAATATCCTTCTGTATGTAACTTAGTCAACCTTCTCTCATTGATGTGGCCCAATCTACAATGCCATAAGAAAGTCTGATTTATTTCTGGAGACTTTCTTTTGTGTGTATTCTGGACGTTGAAAATCTGTGGTTGGTTTAACACGTATATACCATTACTCAATGTACCTGACCCAATCAAAACTTGATTAAGGTGAATGTTTACAACATTACTTACAAACGCAAATTCATAACCTTCTTTAGAAACTAAAGATACAGAAATGATATTACAAGTTGCGTTGGGTACAAAAAAGCAATTACGCAAAACCAAAACATGTCCATCTGACATTCCCAGGTGATAGTCCCGCACGGCTTTAGCATCCATGCTAGCTCCGTTTGCAACTCTGAGGGTCATGTCACCTGCCTTCAAAACACTACGGTTTCTCAACGCCTGCAAAGAATTACAGATATGAGATCCTGATCCGGTATCCAATACCCAGGAAGTAGAGTTTATTGAAAGACAGTTTTCAATAACATACACACCTGAAGCTGAAGCTGCAACCTGCTTCAATTCCTGTGTTCTGGCCTTCCAGGCCCTGCAATCATTCTTCCAGTGTCCTTTCTTATGACAATAGAAGTATTCTTCCTTATCCACAAGCTTCCCCGCTATCTTTGTTGCTTTGCCTTTTCCCTTCGTATCCACTTTACCAACACCGCCCCTTGGTTTGGCGGGGGCCTTCTTCTTCTTTCCCTTGGCTTTCGCCTTGGACCTAGAAGAAGATGATCCTCCTACAAACAAAGTGGATGTTTCCCTACCTTTCTGTAGGGTGCCCTCTGCGCTCCTCAGCATGTTGAGGAGCTCTGATAGTTCAACCTCTTTTTCTTGTAGGTTGAAGTTCAGTATAAACTGGGCGTAAGTGGAAGGAAGGGACTGGAGAACTATATCCGTATATAGCTCACTCTCCAATGTGATCCCTAGGTCAGCGAGCTCCTCAATAAAGCCGATCATCTTTAGCACATGCTCGGCTACTGATGATCCGACGGCCATTCTTGTCGAAAATAACTTTTTCGACGCTTCGTATCTTGCGATACGTGATTGCTCTCCATACAGTTCTTTTGTATGGAGCAATATGGACTCCATGTCCATATTCTCATGCCTCCTCTGATGTTCGTTGTCCATCGAGGCAAGCAGGAGGCACTTGGCCTTCGCGCTATCAATCTCCCAAGTCTTGCGGATTTCCTTATCCGCGACGCTGGAAGTTGGACCAGGGACAGGGGGAGCTTTGGTGGTAAGAAGATACCCCAGCTTGTCATAAGTGATTGCTATCTTGACATTCCTGAGCCAATCTTTGTAGTTTGGCCCTGTCAGTTTGTTTTTATCTAGGAGTAACTTAAGTCCAGTCATGTTGATTGGTCGCTGCAATTAGGAGAGAGAAGAAGAAACACTCAGCATGATGCTCTTGCAAGTTTAGAGTGGTTTTTAGTTTGTCTAAACAGGATGGCTCCCACTGTTTCTCGAATCCCTCCTCAAACCATAAAGGAAGAATTAGTCAGGATCAATCCCACCGTACAATACTTGCTTAACCGTTCAGCCAGGCCGGTGTCGGTACTTCGAGGGAGGTTTTCCAACGCTTTCGCGAAGTTCCTTAATTAGAGAACCTCTTTTCCCTGGGGGCGTAGCCCCGCTAACACCTTTCTAGGCACCTACTAGGTTTATAGCATTGATCGTTAAGTGAGAAATTTCCCGAGGAGTAGCATATACTCACAGTAGGATCGGGATCCAAATATCATTGCGTGACGAAACTGAAGGAATCCTACCAGAATCATCACACTCCAAATGGTATGCAAATCTAGCAAGTTTCAGTACTTATGAAACTCCCGATGTGGATTTTTGCCCCATGCTCTTATGACCTTGATTTTGGCCAAAATATCATAAGTCACATGTCAAGTTCTACCCGTCATTATCCAGGTTAATTTGGATCCATCCGTACCTACCCTTGACTTTGGCCAAAATGGCAGTACGACTGTCCCAAACCAACGCATCTATCTATGCTACACATGAACACCCAATAGCTACCAATCACTGTGCCTTGACTTTGGCCAACATACACAGCTTGAATACTATTGACTATTCATGTGAAACGACGGAGGGCTACGGATGGTTTTGGCAAAACCGTGAACGTAGTGAACTTGATATGGTCGATGGAACGAGATAGCTTTTAAATGGAGTGGCTCAAACTCCGTATTTTAAAAGTTTGTTTTGAAAAGAACCGAGTGGTTTTTCGAAAGTGTTCCAACGACTTTAACTTGGTTTATTATCTTGCATTAGTTCTTTTAATGCGTGATATTCTTGCATTAGTTCTTTTAATGCGTCCCATCATTTAACCCTACCATTGCAGAAAACAACCAAAATATGACGTACGCTTATGCCATTCGCATTCGCCACTGGGCCCCGTCATTACCCGTTAGGTTACTTAACTAACGACAGAGCGGGGGCTGGGCTAGCGCGTCTGTAAAACATAAGCAACGCCTAAATAATAAGCAATGATAGACATTACAGATCACAGATGAATGCATTGGATATACTAGCAATCCGCAATCCTTTCGAGCCTGAAACGAAAAGCGGATAACACGGTCGCGGTGAATAGCCAAATACCCCACCCAAGACCCCTACGGGTGCGGCAAACTACCCGCCAAGTACTCGGTAGTTTGTGCACCCCTCCATGGGTCTATCCTAGGAGCAAAAACAGTAAAAAGAATTATACAATGACGGCTACAACCCCGACCCGGTTGTGCGGTCAAACAAATAATAATTATTACATCAATTTACATTTACAATGAATGAAAGAAAAACAAAAGCTCATCTCACATCCACCCCGGCTATTCACCCGCGACAGTCCAACACATTCATATACACATTCCAGCATATTACAGATCATGTATAAACCCGACTAATCGACTTATAGCGATTAGCCGACGTTCAATACATGCAAGCATCACAGATATAACCATCATAGTCAAAGTGCAGTGAAGTTCGGAAAAAATACGGAATTATAGGACCCCAAAAGGAAATTTCTTTTCTGGAAAATCTGGGCACATATAATATATTTTAAAAATCCCAAAACCAACACACAAACACACTGCAGGAAAAACGATGCAGAGAAGACACCAAGTCGCGGCGGTTCCGCGGCGTCTAAGAAGGATCACGCGGCGGAAGCGCGGCACTTTAGGCGAATCACTGTATCGTTTTTCTTGGGTGTTCACACAAAACCCTGAGCCGAATTTAGGAGTATAAAGTTTTTCATTTTGAGCAGAAAAAATTTCAACAGAAACTCAGTTTTTGTGATTATCCGGTTTTGTGATTTTTTTCGGTTCCGAACTTCGTTACACTTCACTACCAAGCTAGTTTAAGTTTAGTTAGTCTCTGATACCACTGTAAGTCCACGTTGCGACCCCCGGTTCTTACGGGGAGGCGGAAACGGTATAAAAAACGAATTTTTATCGCAAGAGGCAACATGGACTAAACTATGGTCGGGATCGTTGTCTAAACTAAAACTAGCAAACTAAGCTAAAGATATTTAGCTACTCGGATGAAGATGGTTATACCTAAACTTGAACTCCTTCTCTTCAAGCTCCGATGATGGTTCGATGGCTCCTTCTCGTTGTCTCCGTACGCCGAAGATAGATCCACTTGAAAGCTCCAACCTTTAGCTCCTTCTTCGTTCATTGAAGAAACTAGTTCACTTGGTTTGCTAAACCTAGTGAACTAGAATGAGTAGAGATGATTTAGAATGGGATTTTATCTATGGTTCTTGATTCTCAACTCATGAGACAAGAGAACCATAGATCAAGAGAGGGAGGAAGAAGTTGAGGGTGAGAGCAAGAGGAGAGCTCAAGAACAAGAGAGAGAATGAGCAAGAAAGAATGAGGCTCTCTTTTTCCTTTCACCCTCTCATAATCCAAAGTGATCATAACTCATCATATCAAAAAAGTCTTTTGGTGATGGTTAGAAGCAACTATAAGGTTATCATATCATGCACTCATTTTACTCAAAAAAAAACAAGCAAGAAAAAAGTCTTTGGCATGAAATGATAACCATGGTCATCATGATGGTCAACTAGTCAAGCCTAGTCAACCGGTCAACAAGTCAACAAAAAGCAACAAGTCACCAAAGTCAACAAGTCAACAAAAGTCAACAAGTCAACAACCATATCACCATAATACTTAATTAATATAATAGTTAATCACAAATCATATTCTCATTAGGGTTGAGCAAAAAGTCAAAAGTCAACGGTCAACTGTCAACAACCCTAATGAGAATCCACTGCCTCTGCCTCCCTGTCAACTGTGCATACACACCCGCATCCGCGTTCCGAGGAACACGAATGCAAACTGGATAAATCCAATCCCATAAGGTACATTAGGATCTGGCTTAAACCAAAGCCCGCTAGTGTAAACTGTCCGGACACTGTACGTGCACAAGTGCACGGATGTGACCGAACCCTGTCGCAAAACCATGCGACCTGTCGCAATACCATGCGACCTCTACTCTTTTGCCTAAAGGCGAAAAGCTTTCTGTGTGGGACTCTAAAGACTCGACACTACGCTGGCAGTGGGTTTAACCACAGACCGCAAGCGGCACTAGCTGTGCGTAACGGTCCCCAGGTAATGCCGACAAGAAGACCGACGAGGCGAAACCCATCTGAACTCCTACTGAGCCTGAGTGTGACATTCTCCATACAGTCCGGTCTGTTCGTCTGATACATCGCATGGCGGGCCTAGGGGGCGGTAAACGTCAGTCCCCCAATAGCGGTACAAGTCGTGCCGGAGTGAAGCCCAATACACCCTGAGATAACACTGGAAACCTACCAGTATATCTCGTTTGCCCTGGCCAGGGACTACTCGTGTAATGGCTCTCCTAGACACAGCGCGATGTCAACCCCCAATACCGGGAGAGACGAATCCTGTCTAACCGTCACTGCCTCCAAGTGCTTCGGGACTGCACCCAACTACCACCTGTTTGCACGACTCCTTTGAGCCGTGGTAGGGTAGTGATCAAAGTACAGTGGGAACACACCCGAGGCGAAGTGACAGTGTCAAGTCAGCGGACTAAGCTGTACTCATGTCACCTGGGAACTGATAACTGACGATAGGTATAATACCAACTAGTCAGTTCCCGACGAGTCCTGTCCAGTGTACCCGTAACCTAACGAGCACCCGCATACTATCTCAAGTACGACGTACTGACGGCTGTGGGACAGACCGTCTCCCATACTGGGATGAGAAGCGCATGCGCTGGTCTACTCCGGAGTATCGATGCCCTGTCTCGATAGTCCTGCGACCAGGGACCTGAATAAGGATGTGCTTATAGATTACCCAGCCCCCACTAGTGTGACTGCCATCACAACGCTGGTAATCAAGCAAAGATCCTAAGGGCTCCACTAATGCGTATAAGTGATATACTGAAATAAACACAAGTACACATTGAAGTAGAAACAAACCAAGTAGCATACTACTATTTTGAGCAAGATTGTATATACAAGGTGAATATCCCAAGCATCCATTAAGTAATATACAAACTAGTATGATACAGTAATGGCCTCTAGGGCATATACACTAACAATTAGATCCTCTTTATATCAGAATTCGTTGTAATTGGTGATATTTGAGGAAATCATTTGGATTTTTCCAGATGGCAAATATTTGGTTTTGCATATCCGTTGTTATGCACCAATTTCAAACCGATATATCTGTACATTTATTTTATAAAGTGAGATATAACTTTTTGATATTATGTCTGTGACATTTACCTATATCAGCTGGTGATTAGGTAAGGTGCAATCAACAGCGGTGTAATTCTTCTTAACCATACTACAGTTTTTCAACCTACGACGCACAGGGTTTGAGTTGTTGAACTCAGGGGACTTATGCAAAGTATTGTATGTTGTCTAGTGTCCATTAGGACAATGGGGTTGGTACTCACACTGTATTTTGTTTACTCATAACTTCTCTGATTCTAGACATATATTTCGTTGAAATGCAAGGTTCAAATTTTGAGAAGTTATAGGTATAAGAATAAAGTAGAGAACCATTTATTGTAAGTATCAGGATTCTTCGAGGAAGTCGAAGATGTAGATACTTGTGTTTGGTATTCCATTGATAGTAATGGTTTTGGGAACTTACTTCTCTTTCGGGTTACTCATATATGGATGCACTCCTAGATGAGTAATGCTGATTGTCCTCTTTCCATTTAGTTGATATGCACTAGAGACAGCTGTATTATTTTGAATCTGGTTCCAATTAAATTAGTGCTTTTGTTTCTATATTAGATATATATAGAATCAATTTATATCTTAACAATGTTAAGGTATAGGGAGTTGTCCGGCTGATGCTTAAAACCAGAATCCGGATAAACTCAAGGCACGTTTTAGTAATGGCTGTTCATGGGTTATCCCGGGCTTTGACGAGGGATAACTTTCTACCATCAGGAAGATCAATATTTATATTGTTCTTGACTCGCCACAGTTTTAGCAAAATGGACTTTTTCAGAAAAACAAAAGTGGGAGTATGGTAGAACTGGAAGTTATTCCAGAACCACAAACGATTACTGAAGATTTAATAGAACCTGAGGATTCAAATGGTTTCAACATTCCATTAGCCACTCCGCAGATTTGGTGGGTAACCTCAAGCACCTGAGAGGTACTTCGGTCTTCTCAGAGACGGTGACAGGGAGGTTCTTGTTTACCCACACTTGTCATTGCTGCTGTTCTAGACTATAAGACCCGGCAGGAGGATGAGTATAGCGTGGTTCTAAACTAGCTTTAGAAGTGCACATGTATATGACTCTGCCAGAGGGTTGTTGTAGTCAGTGGGAGTAGCGGAAGCATAGAGGACAAGTAGCTTATGTATATTTACAGACTAAAGCAGGTATAGCGGAAATAGATCATCTATTTTTGATGTGACAGTCATAGGTCTTGACCTCATCAGAATAGGAGATGGATCTGGTAAGAAGGTAGTAGGGTGTGATGTCCTGGTATTTGGGATGACATGCACTTGATAGGAAGAGATATTCCTATACTACGATCAGTTATACTTTGGTTGTCACACAGTTGTTTCTCCACATAGGATATGGATATAATATCAGGGTTTCTGGTTACAAAATCTATGGTTTTAAATCTAGATTTGGGAAGTATCCCAATCTGGGTACTTTGACATTATTCTAAAAGGTATTTTAGAATGGACGACTCCTGGCATGGTGGTGAACCTGCAGATGATGGAGTCACCCTCTCTAAAGGTGTCTTACAGACTAAAGGGGAGAGGGATCTGCATGATTAGCATATCACTTGCTTAGGCAATTGAGTTAATCATGAAATGTCAAGTACCACACCAGATGTTGTTTTTTTCACTAGCTGCAATGAACATATCCAATCCTGGAGAAACATTGGGAAGCAGTTTATGAACATAAGTGAAAGTTCTTGGGATATAGTAACGGCAGCCTCCTTCTGGAGACGGTTATCATATCAGGCTTCTAAGGTGACCTGGATGACAGAGTGACTGTCAGAGTTACAGTTTTCCCTCTTTTGAGGGACAGTATGTTGGACAGGTGGTCCAAGAGGATACTGAGGAAAGGCATGGCGCAGGATACTGATTAAATTCAGTGGACGATACAGTCTAAGTAGTTTGCTGGATTTGGAGTTCATTTATGAACTGGGTCCCATCAAATATCCAGACAAATTCTAAGACAAGTATTGCTCTTTTTGGGAGATAGTTTTCTCCGCGAAGTTGGGATACAGAGAGATACGGAAAGAAACATTTGAGTGGATCCACTTCCAGAGGCTATTTCTCGAACGCAATCATTTTCGCAAACCGGCTTTGCGAAACTGATTAGTAGAGAAGTTGGGTGTTTGGTATCACACGGGCTGTAAGTATGCGACATCGCAATAATTGGCCTTAAGTGCAAGTGGGAGATTGTTGGTTATAGTGCCCTCAAGGCAATTATCATAGTCGCAAACTTGTGATTATGATGAGTGAGTGAGGACCTATACCGATAAAACTGTCTTACTCAAGATGATAGTATGCTATCTGGTTTGTCTTTATCATTATGTACGTGTTGATAGAGCCCATAGGATTCTTGCTTGACTACCAGCATTATGATGGCGATCATATATGTGGGAGCTGGGGTCAATAAGCACATCCTTAAATATCCCTAGTCGTAGGAGTATCGAGACCGGGCATTGATACTCCAGTGTAGACTAGTGTATACTGATCGAGACCCCGACGAGGGGCGGTGGCCAGGTCTCACAAGCCATTGGTGTTAGTTTGTTCACCTAAGATAGTATACAGGTGCTCATTTGGTTATGAGTACACAGGACGGACTCGCCGGGAACCTTCTAGTTGGTATTATAGCTATTGTCAGATAGCAGTTCCCAGGTGACATATATACAGGTTAGTCTATCAACCTGAGATCGTCATTTGTCTCGTGTGAGTTCCCACTATACTTTGATTACTACCCTACCACGGCTCAAAGGAGTCGTGCAAACAGGTTTTAGTTGGGTACAGTCCCGAGCCACATGGAGGCAGTGATCGGATCGTCGGGGATTCGTCTCCCCCGGTATTAGGGGTTGATGTCGCGTTTTGTATGGATGGCCATCACCATAAATCCATGGCCACGGTGGACGAGAATTATCGATCCAGGATCGATAGTTTCTCAGGTGGTGATGGGTTTCATACCGACACTAAATATCGCGTTGTTGGGGGTCTGATTTTATCCACCCCCTAGACTCGATATGCAATACTCTTAAATGAACAGACCGGACTGTACGGATATTGTCACTATCAGGCTCAGTAAGGGGTCTGCATGAGTTTGCTCGTCGGCCTCCCTTTCACTCAAAACCTGGGTATTCCTTACGTACAGCTAGTGCCACTGACGTGCTTGTGGTTGAACCCACTGCCAACGTATTGACGAGTCTTTAAAGTTCCACACAGAGGGTTTTCACGGTTCAGGCGATATGGTGTGCATGGCGTATGTTGATACATACAGCTGTCCGATTAAATATATGCATATGCTGCGCGGACTTTAATTGGACGGTTGATAATACTAGCGGCTTAGGATTAAGCCAGTTTATTAAATCAGGTTTTGATTTAATAATTTACATATGTATTTATATATATGTATTCTAGTATTATTGTTCGCTATTTATTTTCTCTCTTGGCTATTCGTATTTTTGTACGAATACGCGAATATGTATTTCGATACATGTACCGGGAAGTATTCCGTATTTTATACGGAATAGCTTCTAGAAGCTTTGCCACCTCATTATTTGATTTTCCATTTATGGAAATTTATTTTGTTTAATAATGAGGTGGAGGGTGTGAGGTGGCATGAACGTGACCATAGTATGGGCTTGAGTATAGTTTGCATTTTTTATTTGTTAATTGGTAAGAATTTTTTTTGGAGGGAATAAGAGAGGGGGGCCGGCCACTTTAGGGGTGGTGATTGATTTCTTTTGGTGGAGAATTACACGTCATTACACATCACTCCCTCACTCTCTCATGCTCTCAAGAAAAACACTTAGCCATTTTGCTCATGCAAAATTATCACCTCTTTCATCTTCTTGCATTACTCATTTGAGTTTTGGGTTGAGAGAAAATTGTAGTGACACTTTCATACACCCCCACTCTCCATCGCAGCAACTTTAGAGCGTCGGTTACCTCATTCGACGAGGTTGGAGCTTGCGCCGTTTCCCTCGGGTGGATCATCGGAGGCGAAGGAAGACCGGCAAACAAACCACATCAAGGAATCGCTAGGAGCTTGGAATGAAGACCGAAGGACATGGATCAACTCGGTATAACGATTCTAACTCTTAGTTAGTTTGCTAGTTTAGGGTTTAAGGTCGATCCGGGATTTGGGTAGCTGTAGCGCCAATTTAGAAAAATTTTGTTCCGCATTTTGGCCGCGTTTTGATGGCCGGGGTGCTGCCGGGACCCTTCAGTCAAACACTTTGACTACAATATCAAAGAAGATGTTCCAACTCCGCGATTCTTGCTTTAACCCGTAGATGGATTTAAGCAGCTTGCACACCTTTCCGCTGCTCCCACTATCCACGAAGCCCTCTGGCTGAGTCATGTACACGCACTCCTCTAAATTACCACTTAGAAAGGCGATCTTAACATCCATTTGCCAGATTTCGTAGTCATGGTATGCAGCAATGGCAAGTAAGATCCGGATGGACTTAAGCATAGCCACTGGAGAAAAGGTTTCATCATAATCCACACCTGGTCGTTGACGGAAACCCTTTGCAACAAGTCTAGCTTTGAAAGTCTCAACATTTCCATCTACACCAAGTTTCTTCTTAAAGATCCATTTGCTCCCAATGGGTTTTACCCCTTCAGGAGCAACTTCCAAAGTCCATACTTTGTTGGTGTACATGGATTCCATCTCAGATCGCATTGCATCCAACCATTTCACAGAGTCCCTACTCGTGATGGCCTGCTCGAAACTAGTTGGGTCATCATCTTCCATGATGCAATCCTTGCTCCCACCATCAACGAGAAAACTGTAGTATCTCTCAGGTGGATGAGGATTCCTACTAGATCGGCGGAGAGGCTAGGGTTTGTCAGGAACTACTAAATCCTCTGGTTCCATCAAATCTTCTGTCGTAGTTTGTGTAGCTGTAACCTCTTCCAGTTCTACCTCATTGCCACTAATTTGTTTCATAAGAAAACCTTTTTCTAAGAAAGTGGCATGTCAAGAAATAAACACTTTTTGTCCCTCTGGGTGGTAGAAGATATACCCTTGTGAATTTTTGGGATATCCTATAAACTTGCATAGGACAGACCTTGTCTCGAGTTTGTCCGGATTGTGCCTTTTGACATAGGCCGGACAACCCCATATCTTAAAATACTTAAGAGATGGTCTCTTCCCCTTCCATATCTCATATGGAGTGGTAGGCACTGATTTGGTAGGAACTATTTTCAATAGGTGTATGGCTATCTCAAACGCATACCCCAGAAGTAAATAGGCAACTCAGCATTGCTCATCATAGAGTGTACCATATCTAATAGGGTACGATTCCTCCATTTCGATACACCATTGTGCTGTGGTGTATAAGGAGGAGTAAGCTGAGAGAGAATCCCATTCTCTTTTAGATAGTCCAAAAACTCATTGCTCAAGTATTCTCCTCCTCGATCAGATCGAAAGATCTTAATACTTTTGCCCGTTTGGTTCTCTACTTCGTGCTTATATTCCCTGAATTTCTCAAAAGCTTCAGATTTTTGTTTCATCAGGAACACATGTCCGTATCTTGAGAGATCGTCAGTGAATATAATTAAGTAGGAAGAACCATTCCTGGTATGTGTAGACACGGGACCGCATACATCACTATGTATCAGCCCTAAGAGTTCTTTAACTCTTTCTCCGTGTCCACTAAACGGAGTTTTGGTCATCTTACCTTTGAGACATGACTGGCAAGTGTCATAAGATGATAATTGGAACGGATTCAAATATCTATCCTTATACAATTTAGCTAGCCGTGTCGCGTTGATATGACCTAGTCTACAATGCCACAAGAAGGATTCGTTCATTTCTGAACATTTCCTCTTGTTTGTGTTCTGTACATTAAGAATTGTAGTTTGATTTAGAACGTACATGCCATTATTTAACGATCCTGATCCTATCAACTTTTGATTCAGGAATATGTTCATAACATTATCCTGTATTACAAAATTATATCCTTCTTTATTCAATAAAGAAACTGATATAATATTGCATATCAGGGTCGGAATGTAATAGCACACGTTCAGAACCAATGTATTACCATTTGGTAATACTAGGTGATATTCGTCAACTGCTTTGGCTGCAACATTTGCACCATTCCCTACTGATACGGAATGATCACCCATTCCCAGTTCTCTACCTTTATGTAGCCCACGTAACATACTACATATGTAGGATCCTGATCCGGTATCTAATACCCAGGACGTAGAGTGAACTGAGAAACAGTTCTCAATAACTAACACTTCCGAAGAAGATGCATCAGCATGCTTGTTTTTCGTTTGGGCGGTGTGAGAATCCAGATATTCTCCTATTTCCTGCTCAGTCTTATAACACTTATAAGAAAGAACGGGACCAACCTTCCCCTGCTAAGTATAATAAGCGGATTCAGTCAATACATCCATGTTATTATCATGATTAAGACCTGACTTGGTCGCTACCTGGAGAGAGAGAGAGAAGAAAACACTTTAGCGTATGCTCTTGCAAGATTAGATTGGTTATTATCTTATCTAATCAGGATGTCTCCCACTGTTTTTATCAATTCTTCCTTCAAACCCTAAAAGGAAAGACTAGCCGGGATTAATTACACCTTACAAGTTCGCCAATTTTTCAGCTAGATCAATGTTGGTACTTTGAGGGAGGTTCCCCGTGCTTTCGTACGGACCTAATTAAAATAAACCTCGTTTTCCTAAAGGTATAACCCCGTTAACACCTTTCTAGACACCTACTTGATCGGCTAATTGTCCTGTGTAAGATTCTCCCAGGAGTAACACTTACTCGCAGTGGGTATCGGAATCCAACTATCTCATAGGAGGTATGCAAGCTCATTGCAAATTTCAACACTTGAAATTCCCGATAATGCTTCTGCCCCTAACGTGCTATGACCTTGACGAATGCCAAATAACCTATAGTCCGCTAGTCAAGTTCAACCTGTACATTTCTTGATTGAATTAAACCCACCCGCACGACCCTTGACGAATGCCAAACAACGCCGCACGAATACTCTAATCCAATCGCATCTCATGCTACAAATAAGTAGTAAATAGCTACCGTACACTACGCCTGGACGAATGTCAAACTACCGTAGCACGAATACTAATTAATACCTATCTGAAATGACGGAGGGCTACGCAGGTTTTTCAGAAAACCATGAGCGTAATGAACTTGATATCGTTGTAGAAACAAGTGATTTTTGAAAAGGGGTGTTTTTGAGGCTTTTGTAGTTTCGCCAAAGAGGTCACTCCCGGTGAAGAGATCTCGGCTCTTTCCTCATCGAATAAGGTGCAGGATATTTCATAAATACCGTTGTGCAAAGCAAGAACTATAGAAGTGTTAGTTATATGTATGCCCTAGAGGCCATTACTATACATAGGATGTATATTGTAGTGGATGCTTGGACATATATAGGGAGGACTTTCTAGCTCGACATGATAGTATGCTATCTGGTTGCTCTTTACCTTAACATGTACACTGATTGTCTCTCTGTTACATGTTGGTAAAGCCCTTAGGATGTGTACTTGACTACCTGGACTATGATGCGGATCATACTAGTGGGGACATGGTAGTCCATAAGTACATCCTTCAAGGTCCCTAGTCGTGGGTGTATCGAGACGGGGCATCGATATACCAGAGTAGACTAGCGTATATCTTCTCGACCCATACAGATGGGAGATGGATGATCCCATATCAATTGGTGTTTGACATCAGAGATGATATACGGGTGCTCAGTGGAGACTGGGTACACTGGACGGACTCGCCGAGAACTCCCAGAAGGTATTATACCTTACGTCAGATGGCAGTTCTCTGGTGACACTAGTACAGAGTAGTTTGTTGACCCAAGATCGTCATAGAGTCTTGTGTGATTTCCACCGTGCTTTGATTTCCACCTTACCATGTCTAAGAGGGCGTGCAAAACGGTGGTTTTTGGGTACAGTCCCAAATCACATGGAGGCAATGAGCGATAGGAGGGGATTCGTCTCTCCTGGTATAGGGAGTTGATGTTGCGCTGTGTTCGATTGGCTATAACCGGAAATCCCTGGCCAGGGTTGCTGAGATTTACTGGTAAGTGTTACCAGTAGTTTCTCGAACTGTTATAGACCTCATATCGACACGACTTATCGAGCTGCTGGGGTCTGACGTTTACCACCCCTAGGCGAGATATGCGACATATCGTGTTACCAGTAGTTTCTCGGACTATACGGTAAGTGTTACTGGTTGGATTCACAGGAGTGTGAGCGGGATTGCTCGTCGATCTTCTGATTGCTCAATACCCGGGTGGCCGTTACGTTTAGCAGACCGCTTGCGGCTTGTGGGTGTTTGATATGATCATCACCTGCTGCCGGCGTATTGACGAGTCTTTAGAGTCCTACACAGAGGTTTCCTGACTCAAGCGAAACGAAATAGGAGCGCATATGAGATATGTGCGGGACCGAGAATAATGCGTGTATGTGATACCGTATTCGATTCTCATGATGAATGTATCGAATGGTTGTATGTGATATAACCTAGTTATCGAATCGAGGATTGATTCGATAAGTCGATACATCGGATATTAGTCGGTCATATGCGATATGACCGGAACGTTAAATCAAGTGTTGATTTAATGATTTAATGCATGATTATATATTTGATATATTAGTTTGCATTAACTAGTATTGGTTCACTTTAAATGGATTTTCTCACTTGATGTACACAAGTTGTATATGTGATATACTTTTGTGCACTTGTTTGTATCATGTTTGATGATACATGCAAACTTGGGTTTGTGTAAAGAATTAAACCATGGTTATGTTAATGTTTAGGGTTTTGAATTACTTACTTATTCATTTATTTATTTATTCATTAATTTATTTTGGGCAAAAATGAAATGGTGGCTTAGTTTGTTTTGTTGTTGAAGCTTCATGAAGCTTTGACTAAGTGACCATTTTGTCTTCATGTCCTAACCCTAACCATTCAACTAAACCCTAGTTAATTATCTACACTAAACCATGGTTGAGATTATGATAAGTATCATTTTGTTTTCTATTTTAGAATAATACTCATCATATTCTTGCTTCTTCTTCTTCTACTTCAACAAAGAAGAAACCTTGCCTCCATTATTGGCAACTTGAGAAAAAGAGTGAGAAATCCAATTCAAAAGTGAACCCACTTCCTATTTCTTCATCCTCTACCACTTGCCAAGTAGTATAGGGTGTTTTCTTCATAAGTTTCATGGCTTGGTGAAGTTGGAGCTTGATCTTGTGTTGCCTTGACGTAGATCATCTTCGGCATCGAAGTCGACGACCTAGCCCGATCATTTCTTCGATGAAACCACCGCGAGAGTCCGGGATCCGATGGGTACAGCGGAAGGACTTCATCACGGAGCTATGGAGGTGGAAGACCGGATCTACAAAGGTTGTATTTCCGTTCACTTATTAGTAAAGCAGTTTACTAGTTCTAGTTTTTGCCTAATCTCTAGTTAACAATCCGTATTAGGGTCTCTCGGCACTTGTAAAATTTGAAATTGGCATGGTTGATGCCTTGTGAGACCTCATTAGTGTGCCTAGGAACCCTGCAAGAAGCAATCAAAAACTAATCAGTGAGTTTGTAGCATCTGCTAGTTCTGCTAAAGAGGTCACTCCCGGTGAAGGGATCTCGGCACTTTCCTCATCGAATAAGGTGCAGGGTATATCATATATACCGTTGTGCAAAGCAAGACTGTAGCTACCCATTTTATAAAGTTTTGATTCTACAACATCTTTTTAGGTTTCTTTTCTTTTATTAATCTCATTAATAAATCCCATCAGTTATGCTTCCTAAGAATCACAGAAGAAACGAAAGCTGTAATATTTATATATCATATATATAGTATAAGCATTCGTCTCAGGCAGTAATATGATCTCATCACAGAATATTACAGCAGAAGATAATATATGAAATATTGGATATACTAGGACGTCCGTGTTTTATATCGAGCCTGTATAAAACACGGATTCCACGGTCGCGATGAATAGCCAAACCCACATCCCTAGACCCCTACGAGAGCGGCAAGCAACACTTCCAATTCTAAGGTTAGGAGACCCGGTCTCGACTCCTCGAGATGGCCTCCCACTGGACCCTAGAACCCGGTTACTTGTGCTCCCCTCCTTAGGTCTACCTAATGCGGAAAAGTAAATAATATACAATGGTGACATCATCCTCAACCCGGAAGTACCCCAATAAAAGAATATTACATACAAATGAATTTTACATGAATGAAAATAAAAACCCTCATCTCACATAAAACCCTCGGCTATTCAGAACACGACGATCCAATATAACATATCACAGCAACACATAATATCTCATATCATCAACGTAAGCAAGTATGCGTATCCCGATTGTCGTTAATGTATAACAACGAAGCCGGCGATACACCACATACTACGCTTACGGTCACAGAAAAGAAAGTGTAAAACTACAACATTTGGAATCCACAAATACTTTAGACATCTTAAATCCGAAATATCACATACTTCGCATTTCATGCCTAACTATATGAATTCCACATATTGTATCACATTCCAGATAAATAGACAATGTTAAACTTTCCGATCGAATAATCAAATACCCAAGATCTCCCAAATAGCTCAACACTTGAGCGAAGTTCAAAAATCCCAGAACATGTCACTGCGCCAATGAACCAGCCGTAGAAGGGTCAAACCAACGCCTCACATGTGGCAACGCTAAACTACAACAAACCCTAGGGTTCAGTGGCAGTTTTGACGGTCACATAATCGAGTTAAGGTTACGTTCTTCTAGAGGGTCCACAGATACGCTTGCATGATTTCCCGAAAGTTTTAAACAGAGGAAAAATCCAACACTTGAAAGTTTTCCGTAATGAAAAAAATGAGTTATTGATATCCGTTCGAACCTTTTAACACGTTCTAAATTACCCGAAAAACTAAACAATGTTAAACTTTCCGATCGAATCAATGAATTCCAAAGATCTTCAGAAAACTCAACACTTGAGTAATATTAAAAATTCCCAGAAGCATGTAGTAATACCTACGGATGTTACCCAGAAACAACTAACCCTAATACCCAAGTACGGCCACGGAACCGCCGCCAAAAGCCTGTTATGGCCGCAGTTCCGCGGCGACTTTAAGGAATTAGGGTTTCGTATTTCTCTGTTATCCATAGAATCACCTTCTTATTTTTTTGAGTATTTTTAATACGGAAAAAACCATTTTTTTAAAAAATTTCCAGAGAGGGGGTCAAATACGACGTTTCGGGATTCGATCGGACTTTTAACTTCGTCTACACGTTGCCTAATGCTCTAGCTAGGCTCTGATACCACTGTAGGGTTACTAGGCACTATCACAAGGGTCTATAAGGCATCAACTATGCCAAATTTAAAATTTAGAAGTGCCGAATAACCTAAAGCGGGGATCTTTGCTAGATAATTAGGGTTAACAAAGCATGTAAACAACTTTACATCTAAAGGAAAAGGATTACAACCTTTGTAGTCCGCTCCTTCACTTCATAAGCTCCGAGTAGTAGTCCCTTCGCCGCGATCCATGAACTTCCAGACTTTAGAGAGGCTCCACAAGCCGAATGATCCATGCTTGCTTCAAGTCTTCCTTTTCGAAGATGATCTACCTTGAAGAATCTTTAACTCAAGCTCTCACTTCTCAAATCAAGTATTAGTGAAATGAACACCCTAATCTAAGTGGCTAGAATACATGAGGATGATGAAGTAGGAATTTAGCTCTCTTTTTATTTCAATTTCTCACTTTTTATTCATCACTTGCAAAATGCTAGCAAGCTTTTTAAGAAGGAAGAAGAAGAAGAAGTCTTTTGTGATGAATAATGAATTATTACTTATGGTTACAAATCCAATCTTGGGTTTAGTATGATGGCTTAACCCTTGTAGAGAATAGACTAGGGTAAAGGGTTTAGGTTGGGTTAAGAAATATCAACCAAAATATCAATGCAAAATATCTAAGAATAAAATAAAAGTAAAGCTTCTTGAAACTTCATGAAAATGCTAACCCAAATCAAACCCTAACTATGTTTAATCTCCACAAATCATGTTGCATTTGTAATCATAACTTGTTACAATATTATATATCACATATATAATATATTTTTGTGACAAAAGTAAATAATACAATTAACATAATATATATCAATGTATTATCCGGTGAGAAAATGAATCAATAAAGCGAGCTTATATCAGTTAATATAATGTAATATATCACATATATAATTATACATTAAATTATCGAATCAACACTTGATCGGACAATCCGGCTATTTCTCAAATAACCGACTAATATAATCTGTATGAGTTCATCGAATCAACACTTGATCCGATGACCCGGCTATATCACATATACCCGGCCGATATCTAATATCGCGAGAACAGAATACGGTATCTCATATCGAAATATTCTCGATCACGCACATATCACATATGTGCTCCTATTCCGTTTTGCCTGAGTCAAGAAACCTCTGTGTAGGACTCTAAAGAATTGTCAATACGCCGGCAGTAGGTGATGATCATATCAAACACCCACAAGCTGCAAGCGGTAAGCTAAACGTAACAGCCACCCAGGTATTGATCGATCAGAAGATCAACAAGCAAGCATATACATTCTCCTGTGAATCCAATCGGTAACACTACCGTACAGTCCGGTCTCTTCGTCTGATATGTCGCATATCTAGTCTAGGGGTGGTATACGTCAGACCTCAGTAACCGATAAGTCGTGTCGATGTGAGGCTCATAACAGGTCGAGAAACTACTGATAACACTTACCAGTAGCACTCTATATCAGCCCTGGCCAGGGACTTCCAGTTATAGCCAATCGAACACAGCACAACATCAACTCCCTATACCGGGAGAGACGAAACCCCTCCTATCACTTATTGCCTCCATGTGATTCGGGACTGTACCCAAAAGCCACCATTTTGCACGCCCACTTGGACGTGGTAAGGTGGAAATCAAAGCATGGTGGGAATCACACAAGACTCCATGACGATCTCGGGTCTACAGACTAACCTGTACCAGTGTCACCGGAGAACTGTCATCTGACGTGAGGTATAATACCATCTGGGAGTTCTCGGCGAGTCCGTTCAGTGTACCCAGTCTCCACTGAGCATCCGTACACCATCTTTGATATCAAATACCGATGGATATGGGATCATCCATCGCCCATCATATGGGTCAAGATGCGTATACGCTTGTCTACTCTGGTGTATCGATGCCCTGTCTCGATACACCCTTGACTAGGAACAATTATAGGATGTACTCATAGGCTACCATGGCCCTACTAGTATGATCTCATCATAGTCCCAGTAGTCGAGTACATATCCTAAAGGATTTATCAACATGTGAGAGCAAGACCGTAAACTAATACAAGTCAACATGTTAAGACAAAGTGAAACTAAATAGCATACTATCATGTCGAGCAAGAAAGTCCTCTCTATATATATCCAAGCATCCACTATAATATACATCATATGTATAACAATGGCCTCTAGGGCATATATATAACTAACAGCAATGAGCGATAGGAGGGGTTTCGTCTCTCCCGGTAAAGGGAGTTGATGTTGTGCTGTGTTCGATTGGTTATAACTGGAAGTCCCTGGCCAGGACTGATATGGAGATTTACTGGTAAGAGTTTGTAAGTCCACGTTACCCTTCCTGGTTCTTTCGGGGTAGCGGAAACGGTAAAAAACGATTTTTGAGGGCTAGGTAACATGGACTTGAAAACGGATCTTTGCTAAACAAAACACTAGCAACTAACTACAAGTTTTACCTACTCGGTTAGAGAGTTATACCTAGTCTTGAACTCCTTCTCTTCTTGCTCCTTTGGAGTGGGTTGAATGGTTCCTCCTCGTCGCCTTCTCGTGCCGAAGAAAGATCCACCCGAGGGTCTCTACCTTGAGCTCCCACCTCAAGCTAGAGGTAATTAAAGTGCTTGGTTGCTAAACCAAGAACCTTAGGATGAGCAGAGAGGAATTTTGGCGTTTTATCTCAAAAGCAAATGGTTCTCAACTCATGAGAGATTATTGCTTTGAGAGAGAGGAAGAGGATGAGAGAGAATGAGCATGAGAGAATAAGAGAAAAATAGCAACCATATTCACATATATGTAAATTATGAATTAACAATATTAATCAAAAGAAAATGGTGATGGTTCATTTGAAATGACCAGTATCATTTCATATTTAATGAATTTTGCTAGGATCAAAGAGCATCTTTTGTGTGAAATGATGATGGTCAATATTTCAACTTGGGTCAACAAGTCAACCAAGGTCAAATGGTCAACAACCCTAACCATAACACAATTTTCTCTAATTAATATTATTAATCATATTTCACATATTCATTAGAGTTTGGAAAAAGACAACGGTCATGAACCCTAATGAGAATCCTCTGCCTCTGCCTCTGTTAACTGTGCATACACACCCGCATCAATGTTCCGAGGAACACGAATACACTGAGATAAAATCAATCCCAAAACATATACTAGGATCCGGCTTAAACCAAAGCCCGCTAGTAATAACTGTCCGGACACCAAACGTGCACAAGTGCGCGGATGTCAACGAACCCTATCGTAAAACCATGCGACCTCTACTCTGTTTTGCCCAAAGGTGAATAACCCTCTGTGTGGGACTCTAAAGACTCGACACTACGCTGGCAGTGGGTTTAACCACAGGCCGCAAGCGGTACTAGCTGTACGTAACGGTCCCCAGGTAGAAGCCGATAAGAAGACTGATGAGGTGAACCTATCCGAACTCCTACTGAGCCTGAATGTGACAATCTCCGTACAGTCCGGTATGTTCGTCTGAGAGTATCGCATGGTGGGCCTAGGGGGGTGGTAAACATCAGTCCCCTAATAGCGGTACAATTCGTGTCGGAGTGTAGCCCAGAACACCCTGAGATAACACTGGACACCTACCAGTATATCTCGCTTGCCCTGGCCAGGGACTTTATGTAATGGCTCTCCTAGACACAGCGCGATATCAACCCCCAATACCGGGAGAGACGAATCCTGTCTAGCCGTCACTGCCTCCAAGTGCTTCGGGACTGCACCCAACTGCTACCTGTTTGCACGACTCATTTGAGCCGTGGTAGGGTAGCTATCTAAGAACAGTGGGAACACACTCGAGGCGAAGAGACAGTGTCAAGTAAGCGGACTAAGCTGTACTCATGTCACCTGTGAACTGATAACTGATGATAGGTATAGTACCAACCAACAGTTCCCGATGAGTCCTGTCTAGTGTACTCGTAACCTAACGAGCACCCGCATACTATCTCAAGTACGACGTACTGACGGCTGTGGGACAGACCATCTCCCCTGCTGGGATGAGAAGCGTATATGCTAGTCTACTCCGGAGTATCGATGCCCCATCTCGATAATCCTACGACTAGGGACCTGTATAAGGATGTGCTTGTAGATTACCCAGCCCCACTAGTTTGACTGCAATCACAACGCTAATAATCAAGCAAAGATCCTAAGGGCTCCACTAATGTGTATAGGCGATATGCTAAAAGAAGCACATGCACACATTAAAGTAGAAACAAACTAAGTAGCATACTTCCATTTTGATCAAGATTGTCTATACAACTGTGAATATCCCAAGCTTCCATCAAGTAATATACAAACTAGTATGATACAGTAATGGCCTCTAGGGCATATACACTAACAATCTCCCACTTGAACTAAGGCCATGTACTGGCGTATCGAAGACCTATCATCTCGATCAGCCGCTCGAACTGAGTCTGGCGTAAGGCCTTCGTGAATGGATCTGCAGTGTTATCTTCTGAAGCAACCCTCCGAACCTCGATCTCCCGGCAATCCACGATCTCCCTGATCAGGTGATACCGCCTTAAGATGTGTCTGGACTTCTGATGGGACCTGGGTTCCTTCGCTAAAGCTATAGCCCCGTTGTTGTCACAATACAGAGGTATTGGATCAACAATGGACGGAACCACCTGAAGTTCTTTCAAGAACTTCCTCATCCAGACGGCTTCTTTTGCAGCATCAGAGGCAGCGATATATTCCGCTTCCATCGTCGAGTCAGCAACGGTTTCCTGTTTGGAACTCTTTCAACACACCGCCCCTCCATTGAGGGTAAAGACATAACCCGACATGGACTTGGAGTCATCCTTGTCACTCTGGAAGCTGGAGTCAGCAAAGGCCTCGATCTGGAGGTCTTTTCCGCCATACACCAAGAACATCTCCTTAGTCCTTCTCAGGTACTTGAGAATGTTCTTTACCGCTCTCCAGTAGTTCTCCCCAGGGTTTGACTGATACCGGCTTACCACACTCAGTGCATAAGCTACATCTAGTCTGGTACACAACATCGCATACATTATAGAGCCTACCGCAGAAGCGTAGGGTATAATAGACATGCGACCCCTTTCCAAATCAGTCTTGGGAGACATCTCTTTGGAGAGGGTGATCCCGTGACAAGCCGGAAGATTACCGCGCTTGGAATCTTCCATACTAAATCTTTTCAGTATGGTGTCGATGTACCTAGACTGTGTAAGTCCTAATATCCTATTGGATCTATCATGATGGATCCGGATCCCCAGAATGTAAGAGGCATCACCCAGGTCTTTCATGGAGAACCTGTGTGACAAGAACCCTTTGATAGATTGTAGCATAGGAATGTCATTTCCCATCAAGAGAATGTCATCCACGTTTAAAACGAGGAATACAACAATTCGTGCTACAATTTTACTATAGATGCATGGTTCATCTGGATTTTTGATAAAGCCAAAATTTTGACCGTCTTATCAAAACAGATGTTCCAACTCCGCAATGCCTGCTTCAGTCCATAAATGGACTTAAGCAACTTGCACACCTTTCCGCTGCTCCCACTCTGAATGAAACCCTCTGGCTGGTCCATATAGACACACTCCTCTAAATTTCCATTTAGAAAAGCGGTCTTTACGTCCATCTGCCAAATCTCATAATCGTGGAAGGCAGCAATGGCAAGAAGGATCCGAATGGATTTGAGCATAGCCACTGGAGAAAAGGTTCCGTCATAGTCCAAACCAGGTCTTTGACGAAAACCCTTTGCAACAAGTCTAGCCTTATAGGTCTCAACCTGCCCATCTACACCAATCTTCCTCTTGAAGATCCATTTGCATCCTACGAGTTTTACCCCTTCTGGAGAAACATCCAAAATCCATACTTTTTTGGTGTACATGGACTCTATTTCGGTCCGCATTGCATCCAGCCATTTTACCGAGTCAACGCTCTGAATGGCCTGCTGGAAGCTAGTCGGCTCATCATTATCAATGATGCAATCCTCTCTATCCCCGTCTATGAGAAAACCGTAGTATCTCTCGGGCAGATGAGACTGCCTACTACTCCTGCAGAGCGGCGTAGGAATGTCCTGTTCTTTTGAACCCTCTGGTTCTACTAAGCTTTCAGTAATAGCTCGTGGTTCTGGAATTTCTTCCAGTTCTATTGCGCTCCTACTTATCTGATTTTCCAAAAATTCAGTTTCCAAGAAGCAGGCATGACGAGAAACAAAAACCTTTTGTTCATCTTCGCAATAGAAGAAATATCTCTTGGAGTTCTTTGGATATCCCACAAACTTGCACTGTACTGAGTGTGCCTCGAGTTTGTCCGCATGCTGCTTTTTGACAAAAGCTGGACATCCCCATGTCTTAATATGCTTAAGATAGGGTTTCATCCTACTCCACATCTAATATGGTGTGGTAGGCACTGTCTTAGTTGGAACTCGGTTCAAGAGGTATGCAGCTGATTCTAGTGCATATCCCCAGAATGATCGCGGTAACTCAGCGTTACTCATCATGGAACGTACCATATCCAATAGGGTTCGGTTCCGTCTCTCCGATACACCGTTATGTTGTGGAGTGTATGGAGGAGTAAGCTGAGAGAGAATTCCATTCTCTTTTAGGTAATGCAGGAACTCGACACTCAAGTATTCACCACCTCGATCAGATCTCAGTGTCTTGATACTTTTTCCTGTTTCTTTTTCTACTTCATTCTTGTATTCCTGGAATTTTTCGAAGGCTTCAGATTTATGTTTCATTAAGAAGACATATCCGTACCTCGAAAAGTCATCCGTAAAAGTAATGAAGTAAGAATAACCGCTTCGCGCATGTGTAGACATTGGACCACACACATCGCTGTGTACGACTCCCAAGAGCTCACTCGCTCTTACTCCGTGTCCAGTGAACGGAGTCTTTGTCATCTTTCCTTTGAGACAGGATTGACAAGTTGCATATGATTGATATTCGAACGGATCCAAACATCCTTCTGTATGTAACTTAGTCAACCTTCTCTCATTGATGTGACCCAGTCTACAATGCCATAAGAAAGAATGATTTATTTCTGGAGACTTTCTTTTGTGTGTATTCTGGACATTGAAAATCTATGGTTGGTTTAATACGTATATACCATTGCTTAATGTACCCGACCCAATCAGAATATGATTAAGGTGAATGTTTACAACATTGCTTATAAATGCAAAATCATAACCTTCTTTAGACATTAAAGATACAGATATGATATTACAAGTCGCACTGGGTACAAAATAACAATCACGCAAAACCAAAACATGTCCATCTGACAATCCCAAGTGATAGTCCCCCACGGACTCAGCATCCATTCTAGCTCCGTTTGCAACTCTGAGGATCATATCACCTGCCTTCAAAACCCTACGCTTTCTCAGTGCCTGCAAAGAATTACAGATAAGAGATCCTGATCCGGTATCCAATACCCAGAAAGTAGTGTTTACTGATAGACAGTTTTCAATAACATACACACCTGAAGCCGAAGCCACAACTTGCTTCGGGTCCTGGTTTCTGGCCTTCCAAGCCCTGCAATCCTTTTTCCAGTGTCCACTCTTGTGACAGTAAAAGCACTCTTCCTTTCCCACAAGCTTTCCCGCTACCTTTGTTACTTTTGCCTTTCCCTTCGTTTCCACTTTACTAACACCGCCCCTTGGTTTGGTGGGGGTTTTCTTCTTCTTTCCCTTGGCTTTCACCTTAGACCTAGAAGAGGAAGGTCCTCCAACAAACAAAGTGGATGTTTCCCTACCTTTCTGTAGGGTGCCCTCTGCACTCCTCAACATGTTCAGGAGTTCCAAAAGTTCAACTTCCTTTCCTTGTATGTTGAAGTTCAGGATAAACTGGGTGTAAGTGGAAGAAAGGGACTGGAGAATCAAGTCAATGTAGAGCTCGTTCTCTAACGTGGTCCCTAGGTCCGCGAGCTCTTCAATGTAGCCAATCATCTTAAGCACATGTTTCGCTACGGATGATCCGATGGCCAATCTCGCCGAAAACAACTTTTTTGAGACTTCGTATCTGGCGATACGGGATTGCTCTCCATATAGTTCCTTAGTATGGAGAAATATAGATTCTAGGTCCATATTCTCGTGCCTCCTCTGATGTTCATTGTCCATAGAGGCAAGCACGAGGTACTTGGCCTTCGCGCAGTCGATCTCCCATGTCTTACGGATTTCTATATCCGCGACGCTGGAGGTGGGACATGGAACAGGGGGAGCTTTGGTGGTAAAGAGATACCCCAACTTGTCATAAGTGATTGCCATTTTGACATTCCTGAGCCAATCTTTGTAGTTTGGCCCTGTTAGTATATTTTTATCTAGTAGTAACTTAAGTCTGGTCATGACGATTGGTCGCTGCAATTAGGAGAGAGAGAAGAAACACTTTAGCACGATGCTCTTGCAAGTTTAAAGTGGATTTTAGTTTGTTTAAACAGGATGGCTCCCACAGTCTCTCGAATCCTTCCTCAAACCAAAAAAGAAGAATTAGTCGGGATCAATCTCACCATACAATACTTGCTTAACCGTTCAGCCAGGCCAGTGTTGGTACTTCGAGGGAGGTTTTCCAACGCTTTCGCGAAGTTTCTTAATTAAGTAACCTCTTTTCCCTGGGGGCGCATCCCCGCTAACACCTTTCTAGATACCTACTTGGTTTATAGCATTGATCGTTAAGTGAGAAATTTCCCAAGGAGTAGCATATACTCACAGTAGGATCGGGATCCAAATATCATCGTGTGACAAAACTGAAGGAATCCTACCAGAATCATCACACTCCAAATGGTATGCAGCACTAGCAAGTTTCAGTTTCTTTAGAAACTCCCGATGTGGATTTTTGCCCCATACTCTTATGACCTTGACTTTGGCCAACAAATCATAAGTCACATATCAAGTTCTACCCGTCATTCTCCAGGTTAATTTGAACCCACCCATACCTACCCTTGACTTTGGTCAACAAGGCAGTACGACTGTCCTAAACCAACGCATCTATCTATACTGCATATGAATATCCAATAGCTACCAATCACTGTGCCTTGACTTTGGCCAACAAACACGGCTTGAATACTATTGACTATCCATATGAAATGACGGAGGGCTACGAATGGTTTTAGCGAAACCGTGAACGTAGTGAACTTGATATAATCGAAGGAACGAGATAGCATTTAAAAGGAGTGGTTCAAGCTCCGCGTTTAAAAGTTGGTTTTGAAAAAGAACCGAGTGGTTTTGAAATTGTTCCAACGACTTTACTTTAGTTAATTTTCTTGCATTAATTTTAATGCGTCCCATCATTTAATCCTACTATTGCAGAAAACAACGAAAATATGACTTACGCTTATACCATCCGCATTCGCCACGGGGCCTCGTCATCACACGTTAGGTTACTTAACTAACGACAGAGTGGGGGCTGGACTAGCGCGGATGCAAAACATAAGCAACGCCTAAATAGATATCATATATAAATATATATACATTCGTCAGATGCAATGATAGCCATTCCAGATCACAGATGAACACATTGGATATATTAGGAATCCGCGTTTCGTTCGAGCCTGCAACGAAAAGCGGATTACACGGTCGCGATGAATAGTCAAAACCTCACTCTAGACCCCTACGGGTGCGGCAAACTACCCGCCAAGTACCCGAAGCAAAGCAACCTCCCTCAACAACGTGAGTAGGCCACTCGGCACTTCGAGGTACCCGGTAGTTTGTGCACCCCACCTTGGGTCTATCCTAGGAGCAAAAACAGTAAAAGAAATAATATACAATGGCGGCTACAACTTCATCCCGGATGTGCGGCCATATAAATAATATTACATCAACTTACATATTACATCAAATGAAAGATAAATAAAACTCTCATCTCACAACCCCCCGGCTATTCATCCGCGACAATCCAACGAATTCATATACACAAACCATCAACATTACAGATCACAGATATGTATAACCCCCACTATTCGACGTATAGCGATTAGCAAACGTTCAATACATATATCACATCACAGATATAACCCATTAGCTAAAGTCTACAGAACTTCGATCAAAATACAGATTTATAACGACCCCAAACACAAATTTGTTCTCTGGAAAATCTGGGAAGAAACAAATTATCCTAAAAATCCCAAAACATTTCACTAAGAACACTGCAGCAAAAACGAGCCATGGCCGAGTCAACTCGGCCGCGGATCCACAACAAGAAGCATGTTCATGCCGCGGTTCCGCGGCGCGTTGACCGAGTCAGTGGATCATTTTTTCTGAGTGTTCTTTAAAAACCCTGAGCCGATTTTTAGTGTATGTGGAATTAATTTTTTGAACAGGTTTAAAAATCGGCAGAAAGTTCACATTTTGGACGTGTTCTGCGATTTTTCTCCGATCGAAATTCTAAATACTTTACTAACATGCTAGTTTGTGTTTAGCTAGGCTTTGATACCACTGTACGTCTACGTTACCCTTCCCGGTTCTTTCGGGGTTTCGGAAATGGTAAAAAAGATTTTTGAGGGCTAGGTAACATGGACTTGAAAACGGATCTTTGCTAAACAAAACACTAGCAACTAACTACAAGTTTTACCTACTCGGTTAGAGGTTTATACCTAGTCTTGAACTCCTTCTCTTCTTGCTCCTTTGGAGTGGGTTGAATGGTTCCTCCTCGTCGCCTTCTCTTGCCGAAGAAAGATCCACCCGAGGGTCTCTACCTTGAGCTCCCACCTCAAGCTAGAGGTAACTAAAGTGCTTGGTTTGCTAAACCTAGAACCTTATGATGAGTAGAGAGGAATTTTGGTGTTTTATCTCAAAAGCAAATGGTTCTCAACTCATGAGAGATTATTGCTTTGAGAGAGAGGAAGAGGATGAGATAGAATGAGCATGAGAGAATGAAAGAAAAATAGCAACCATATTCACATATATGTGAATTATGAATTAACAATATTAATCAAAAGAAAATGGTGATGGTTCATTTGAAATGACCATTATCATTTCACAATTAATGAATTTTGCTAGGATCAAAGAGCATCTTTTGTGTGAAATGATGATGGTCAATATTTCAACTTGGGTCAACAAGTCAACCAAGGTCAAATGGTCAACAACCCTAACCATAACACAATTTTCTCTAATTAATATTATTAATCATATTTCACATATTCATTAGGGTTTGGAAAAAGACAACGGTCATTAACCCTAATGAGAATCCTCTGCCTCTGCCTCTGTCAACTGTGCATACACACCCGCATCCATGTTCCGAGTAACACGAATACACTGAGAAAAATCAATCCTAAAACATATACTAGGATCCGACTTAAACCAAAGCCCGCTAGTAATAACTGTCCGGACACCAAACGTGCACAAGTGCGCGGATGTGAACGAACCCCGTCGCAAAACCATGCGACCTCTACTCTGTTTTGCCCAAAGACGAATAACCCTCTGTGTGGGACTCTAAAGACTCGACACTACGCTGGCAGTGGGTTTAACCACAGGCCGCAAGCGGTACTAGCTGTATGTAACGGTCCCCAGGTAGATGCCGATAAGAAGACTGATGAAGTGAACCCATCCGAACTCCTACTGAGCCTGAATGTGACAATTTCCGTACAGTCCGGTATGTTCGTCTGAGAGTATCGCATGGCGGGCCTAGAGGGATGGTAAACGTCAGTCCCCTAATAGCGGTACAAGTCATGTCGGAGTGTAGCCCAGAACACCCTGAGATAGCACTGGAAACCTACCAGTATATCTTGCTTGCCTTGGCCAGGGACTTTGTGTAATGGCTCTCCTAGACACAGCGCGATATCAACCCCCAATACCGGGAAAGACGAATCCTGTCTAACCGTCACTGCCTCCAAGTGCTTCGGGACTGCACCCAACTGCTACCTGTTTGCACGACTCATTTGAGCCGTGGTAGGGTAGCAATCTAAGAACAGTAGGAACACACTCGAGACGAAGTGACAATATCAAGTCAGCGGACTAAGCTGTACTCATGTCACTTGGAAACTGATAACTGACGATAGGTATAGTACCAACCAACAGTTCCCAACGAGTCCTGTCCAGTGTACTCGTAACATAACGAGCACCCGCATACTATCTCAAGTATGACGTACTGACGGCTGTGGGACAGACCATCTTCCCTGCTGGGATGAGAAGCGTATACGCTAGTCTACTCCGGAGTATCGATGTCCCGTCTCGATAATCCTACGACCAGGGACCTGTATAAGGATGTGCTTGTAGATTACCCAGCCCCACTAGTGTGACGGCCATCACAACGCTGGTAATCAAGCAAAGATCCTAAGGGCTCCACTAATGTGTATAGGCGATATTCTAAAAGAAACACATGCACACATTAAAGTAGAAACAAACCAAGTAGCATACTACCATTTCGAGCAAGATTGTCTATACAACTGTGAATATCCTAAGTTTCCATCAAGTAATATACAAACTAGTATGATACAGTAATGGCCTCTAGGGCATATACACTAACAAAGTTATCAATAGTTTCTCGACCTGTTATGAGCCTTACATCGACATGACTTATCGGTTACTGGGGTCTGACGTTTACCACCCCTAGACTAGATATGCAACATATCAGACGAAGAGACCAGACTGTATGGTAGTGTTACTGATTGGATACACAGGAGAATGTACATGCTTGCTTGTTGATCTTCTGATCACTCAATACACGGGGGGCTGTTACGTTTAGCTGACCGCTTGCAGCTTGTGGGTGTTTGATATGACCATCACTTACTGCCGGCGTATTGACGATTCTTTAAAGTCCTACACAGAGGTTTCCTAGCTCAGGCAAAACGGAGTAGGAGCACATATGTAATATGTGCGGGACCGAGAATAATACGATATGAGATACCGTATTCTATTCTCGTGATATGAGATATCGGCCGGGTATATGTGATATAGCCGGGTCATCGGATCAAGTGTTGATTTGATGAAATGGTACATGTTATATTAGTTGGTTATATTTAATACAGCCGGATTTTCAGATCAAGTATTGATTCGATAATTTAATGTATAATTATATATGTGATATATTACATTACGTTAACTAATATAAGCTCGCTTTATTGATTCATTTTCTCACTGGATAATACAATGAAGTATATGCGATATATATTAATTGTATTATTTTCTTTCGTTAAAAAATATATTGTATATATGATATATAATATTGTAACATGTTAGGGTTACAAATGCAACATGGTTGTTGAGTTTAAACCAAGTTAGGGTTTGGATTTGGGTTAGCTTTTTCATGAAGCTTCATGAAGCTTTTGACTTTTGTTTTCTAGCTTGATATTTTGTGTAGATATTTCTTAACCCAACCCAAACCCTTAACCATAGTTTATTCTCTATATGAGTTAAAGCCTTGATTTATTAACTCATGATTGTAATTGTAACAAAAACAACAATTCATTAGTCATCACAAAAGCTTTCTTCTTCATCCTCCTCCTTTGAAAAAGCTTTCTAGCTTTTTGAGTTGTGATGATTTAAAGTGAGAAATTGAAAACAAAAGAGAGAGAAATTCCTACTTCATCATCCTCATCTATTCTAACCACTTAGATTAGGGTGTTCACTTCACTAATACTTCATTAGAGAAGTGAGAGCTTGGGTTTGAGATTCGTCAAGGTAGATCATCTTCGAAAAGGAAGACTTCAAGCAAGCATGGATCATTCGACTTGTGAAGCCTCTATAGAGTCCG
This sequence comes from Agapanthus africanus, assembly GCA_030015575.1. Lineage (NCBI taxonomy): Eukaryota > Viridiplantae > Streptophyta > Magnoliopsida > Asparagales > Amaryllidaceae > Agapanthus > Agapanthus africanus. Next base: position 244,981,815 of record CM057343.1, on the reverse strand, counting down.
AGAGCTCATGGATTGCGGCGAAGAGACTACTACTCGGAGCTTATGAAGCGAAGGAACGGACTACAATGGTTGTAATCCCTCTCTCTTAGATGTAAAGTTGTTTACATGCAAGTTAACCCTAATTCTCTAGTTAAGATCTTGGTTAGGGTTTGTTTAGCACCCCAAAAATTTTAAAGTAGCATGATTGATGCTTGCCAAAACCTTCACAAGGTGCTATGCTAACCCAACAGTGGTATCAGAGCCAAGCTAGAGCATTAGGCATTGTCTAGAAGAAGTTAGAAGTCCGATCGAACCCCGAAACGACCCATTTTCTGGAAATTTTTCAAAAAGTTGAATTTTTCTATGTTAAAAATACTCAGAAATTCATGTAGGGAATTCTATAAACACACCTGAAGAACGAAACCCTAACTCATCTAAGTGACCGCGGATCCGCAGCCAAAACCTGGTTTTGGCGATGGATCCGCGGCGCCACTTGAGAGGCTTAGGTCGGCCCTTCAGCTGTTGGTCCGTAGGTACTGTGGTTTGTCTCTCATTAATTTTAAATGTGCTCAAGTGTTGAGTTATATAGGAATTTTTGGGAATTCGTCGTATCTATCGAATTATCTAACTTCGCCTAGTTATCTGTGATGATTATGTGTTGCTGTGATATGTTATATTGGATCGTTGGGTATTGAATAGTCGGGGGGTTTTATTTGAGATGAGAGTTTTCTTTTTCATTCATGTAAATTTCATTATGTATATAATATTCTTTTATTGGGGCACTTCCGGGTTGAGGATGATGTCACCATTGTATATTATTTACTTTTCCGCATTAGGATAGACCCAAGACGGAGAGCACAAGTAACCGGGTTCTAGGGTCCAGTGGGAGGCCATCTCGAGGAGTCGAGACCGGGTCTCCTAACCCTAGAATTAGCAGGGTTACTTGCCGCTCTCGTAGAGATCTAGGGATGTGGGTTTGGCTATTCATCGCGACTGTAGAATCCGTGTTTTATACAGGCTCAAAATAAAACACGGCTCCAATATTTCAAATGTTGACTTCTGCTGCAATGTTCTGTGATGAGATCATATTACTGCCTGAGACGAATGCTTATACTATATATATGATATATAAATATTACTGATTTCGTTTCTTCTGTGATGCTTAGGAAACTTAAATGATGGGATTTATTAATGAGATTAATAAAAGAAAAAAACCTAAAAGATATTGTAGAATCAAATTTTCAAAAAGGGTAGCTACAGTTTTTTGCTTTGCATAGTGGTATTCCTTGTAGAATATCCTGCACCTTATTCGATGAGGAACGAGCCGAGATCCCTTCACCAGGAGTGACCTCTTTAACAAAACTTGCAGGTGCTATAAACTCGCGATTTTGTTTTCGACTGCTTCTATAGTTCTTGCTATGCACAGCGGTATTTATGAAATATCCTCCACCTTATTCGATGAGAAAAGAGCCGAGATCTCTTCACCGGGAGTGACCTCCTTAGCGAAACTAGAAAAGCCTCAAAAACATTTCTTTTCAAAATTACTTGTTTCTACAACGATATCGAGTTCATTACGCTCATAGTTTTCTGAAATACTTGCGTAGCCCTCCGTCATTTCAGATAAGTCCTGCTTTGTATTCGTGCTACGTTTGTTGACCACCGTCAAGGCGTAGTGTGCGGTAGCTGACTAGTATTTATCTGTAGCATGTGATGCGATTGTTTTAAGGTAGTCGTACGACCTTGTTGACCTCCGTCAAGGGTCGTACGGATGGGTTTAATTCAATCAGGAAATGACGGGTTGAACTTGACTAGTAGCCTATGGTTTGTTGACCTCCGTTAAGGTCATAAGACGCCAGGGGTAAAAGATATTATCGGGAATTTCAAGTGTTGAAATTTGCAATGAGATTGCATACCTTCTATGAGATAGATGGATCCCGATACCCACTGCGAGTAAGAGTTACTCCTGGGAGAATTTTACACAGGACAATTAGCCGATCAAGTAGGTGTCTAGAAAGGTGTTAACGGGGTTATGCCTCTGGGAAAACGAGGTATTTTTTAATTAGGTCCGTGCGAAAGCACGGGGAACTTCCCTCAAAGTACCAACACTGATCTGGCTGAATGATAGGCGAACTTGTAAGGTGTAATTAATCCCGGCTAATCTTACCTTTTTGGGTTTGAAGGAAGATTTGATTAAAACAGTGGGAGCCATCCTGATTAGATTAGATTATATCCAATCTAATCTTGCAAGAGCATACACTAAAGTATTTTCTTCTCTCTCTTTAGGTAGCGACCATATCAGGCCTTAATCAAGATAATAATATGGATGTATTGACCGAACCCCCTTATTATACTGAGCAGAGGAACGTTGGTTCCGTTCTTTCTTATAATTATTATAAGACTAAACAGGAAATAGAGGAATACCAGAATTCACACACCGCCCAAACGAAGAATAAGCATGTTGATGCATCTTCTTCGGATGTGTTAGTTATCGAGAACTGTTTCTCAGTTCACTCTACGTCCTGGGCATTAGATACCGGATCAGGATCCTATATATGCAATATATTGCATGGGCTAAAGAAAGGTAGAGAACTGGGAATGGGTGATCATTCCGTAAGAGTAGGGAATGGTGCAAATGTTGCAGCCAAAGCAGTTGGCGAATATCACCTTGTATTACCAAGTGGTAATACATTAATTCTGAACGAATGCTATTACATACCGAGCATGATATGCAACATTATATCAGTTTCTTTATTAAGTAAAGAAGGATATAATTTTGTAGTAAAGGATAATATTATGAACATCTTCCTGAATCAAAAGTTGATTAGATCAGGCTCGTTAAATAATGGCATATACGTTCTAAATCAAAACACATTTCTTAATATACAGAACACACACAAAAGGAAAAGTTCAGAAATGAACGAATCCTTCTTGTGGCATTGTAGACTTGCTCATATCAATGCGAAACGACTTGCTAAGTTACATAAAGATGGTTATTTAAATACGTTCGAATTATCATCTTATGAAACTTGCCATTCATGTCTCAAAGGCAAAATGACCAAAACTCTGTTTAGTGGACACGGAGAAAGAGTTATGGAACTCTTGTAGCTGATACATAGTGATGTATGTGGTCCCATGTCTACACATGCCAGGAATGGTTTCTCATACTTCATTACATTCACTGACGATCTCTCAAGATATGGACATGTGTTTCTGTTGAAACACAAGTCTGAAGCTTTTGAGAAATTCAGAGAATATAAGAACGAAGTAGAGAACCAAACGGGTAAAAGTATTAAAATCCTTCGATCTGATCGAGGAGGAGAATACTTGAGCAATGAGTTCCTGGACTATTTAAAAGAGAATGGGATTCTCTCTCAGCTTACTCCACCGTATACACCACAGCACAACGGTGTATCAGAACGGAAGAATCGCATCCTATTAGATATGGTGCGCACTATGATGAGCACTGCTGAGTTATCTATTTCCTTTTGGGGGTATGCGCTTGAGACAGCCATATTCCTATTGAATAGAGTTCCAACCAAATCAGTACCTACCACTCCATATGAGATATGGGAGGGGAAGAGACCATGTCTTAATTTCGTTAAGATATGGGGTTGCCCGGCCTATGTTAAAAAGAAAAATCCGGACAAGCACGAGGCAAGATCGTTTTTGTGCAAGTTTGTAGGATATCCCAAGCATTCGCGAGGACATATCTTCTACCACCCTGAAGAACAAAAGGTGTTTGTTGCTCAGCATGCCACCTTTTTAGAAAAGGAATTTCTTGCAAAGGAAATTAGTGGCAAGGAGGTAGAACTGGAAGAAGTTCCAGTTACACAAACTGAAACAGAAGATTTGGTAGATATAGAGGATTCAGTAGTTAACGACGAACCCCAGCCTCTCCGCCGATCTAGTAGGGTTCCTCATCTACCTGAGAGATACTACGGTTTTCTCATTGATGGTGGGAGCGAGAATTGCATCATGGAAGATGATGACCCGACTAGCTTCGAACAGGCTATCACTAGTGGGGACTCTGTGAAATTGCTGGATGCAATGCGATCTGAGATGGAATCCATGTACACCAACAAAGTATGGACTTTGGAAGTTGCTCTAGAAAGGGTAAAACCCATTGGGAGCAAATGGATCTTTAAGAAGAAACTTGGTGTAGATGGAAAAGTTGATACTTACAAAGCTAGACTTGTAGCAAAAGGTTTTCGTTAATGACCAGGTGTGGATTATGATGAAACCTTTTCTCCAGTGGCTATACTTAAGTCCATCCGGATCTTACTTGCCATTGCTGCATACCATGACTACGAAATCCGGCAAATGGATATTAAGACCGACTTTCTAAATGGTGATTTGGAAGAGTGCGTGTACATGACTCAGCCAGAGGGCTTCATAGACAGTGGGAGCAGCGGAAAGGTGTGCAAGCTGCTTAAATCCATCTACGGGTTAAAGCAGGCATCACGGAGTTGGAACATCTGTTTTGATGTTATAGTCAAAGAGTTTGACTTCATCAAAAACATAGATGAACCTTGTATATACAAGAAGGTTGCAGAGAGTAAGGTTGTCTTCCTCGTATTGTACGTAGATGACATACTCTTGATAGGAAATGATGTTCCTATGCAGCACTCGGTCAAGCTCTTCTTATCATAAAGATTCTCAATGAAAGATCTAGGTGATGCCTCCTGCATTTTGGGAATTAAGATCTATAGAGATAGATCTAGACGGATACTGGGATTGTCCCAATCCAGGTACATTGACACCATACTAAAGAGGTTTAGTATGGAAGAATCCAAGCGTGGGAATTTACCCACGATCTCTGGACTCATCCTCTCCAAAGAGATGTCTCCTAAGACTAATTTGGAGAGAGCTCGCATGCAAGGAATACCCTATGCTTCGGCAGTAGGCTTTATCATGTACGCGATGCTATACACCTGACTCGATGTAGCATACTCACTAAGTGTAGTGGGTAGGTATCAAGCAGATCCTTGAAAGAATCATTGGACAGCTATGAAGAACATTCTCAAGTACTTGAGAAGAACTAAAGAGATGTTCTTGGTGTATGGTAACAGAAAACTCCAGATGGAGTCCTTTACCGATTCGAGCTTCCAAAGTGATAAGGGCGACTCCAAGTCGCACTCGGGATTTGTCTTTACCCTAAATGGAGGGGCGGTTTGTTGGAAGAGTTCCAAACAGGAAACCGTGGCAGACTCGACGATGGAGGCTGAATACATCGCTACCAACGTTGTTGCCAAAGAGGCTGTCTGGATAAAAAGGTTCATCACTGAACTTGGTGTGGTTCCGTCCATTGAGCATCCAATACCTCTGTATTGTGATAACAATGGAGCTGTGGCTTTAGCCAAGGAACCCAGGTCCCATCAGAAGTCCAGACATATTCTGAGGCGGTATCACTTGATCCGGCAGATAGTTCATGTAACGTTTTAGAAATCGTTTTGCGAATTTTTCCGTTTTAGGGCAAAATTGTCGGTATTTTCCGTTTTAACCCGATTTCGATCAAACGTCCGTATAAGCTTGCCGGCACCTTTTTTTAGCTAAAATAAAGCTTGTGCGCGAACTTTAGGGGTATTTGGGAGGTTTTGGTTCAGATAGAATTTTTCCCAAATAAAATATTATTTTAAGCGGTATTTTGTGCACCTAAATCGGGAAATTTTTTCTCTTGTCAATAAATCAATTTTGTCACTAGAATTATTTTAGAAACTTCTTCTTAAATATCTAGATATTTTTGGAGTGCAAAAGGAATTGTTTAAAAAATAAAAGAAAAGGGTGTAAAGGTGGCATTTTTCATTTAATGTTGCATTTATTGTTTAATACTTGAATTTTCTCATTTTAATTACACAAACCCCCTCCCCCACTCACCTCCTCGGCCGAGCCTCATCCCCCCTTTTCTGTCCTCTAAATTTCCAAGCTCATTTCTTATTCTTTTTCAATCAAAAACACAAAAAGAATTCCAAAAATAAATCCAAAAATTCCTATATAAAAATTAAAGCATTTTTCCTTCACTAATCCTTCATGGATCTTCTATAAAGCTTAGTTTTTGATGCTAAGATATTGGATTAAGTTTCATTTTGTGTTCTTGGGGAGGTATAATTCTTACCTTAATCCTTTTATATTTGCTTTAATCTTAATCTAGCTAATTTAGTTAGCTAATTATGAGTTTAGTTTAGTTTTTAAATCATGATTAATTCATTTATATTGGTTTAAGAAATTCCTGTTAGGGTTAAATTTTGTTAAGTGTTTAAGTGTTTAATATTTAATTGAAGTGTTAATTTGTGTTTAGGAAAAGCTTAACCTAGTAGAAAATGTTAATTTTTGCTAATGAAAACTTTGTTTAATTATGCAATCAACTTACTAGGTTTTTGCTAAAACATAATTAGCGAGTGTTAAAATTATAGGAATGGTTTAGATAGATTAGTTAAGCTATTTTAAGGTGTTTGTAATCGCTAGATATGCATTAGTTTGAAACTAGTGCGAAATATTGCGATAGGTTGCTTACTAGATTTCGGGGTTTTTCCGACGTGGGTTCGATTGGTCGTTGCGAGGTTATATCTATTGTATTCCTCGTAATTTTTGTGTTGTGTTGCGCGATCGGGACGATTGGGGTCTAGACTTGTGTTTGTAGTTTAGCGACCCCAATTAGGGTTTTTGGTCGTTGTCGTGCGCGATAGATGCGCTAAGCGCGCAATGTAATTTTCAGGGTGTTATTCTTATGTTTCGATGTCTTTTCGTCGATGTAGGATATTTGCTTATGTGATGTGTTTGTGAAATTTTAAGTTCGCAAGCGGGGACTTCGGACGCTACGACAAGAGAAAACAGGTGGTAGGCTTCACTTAGCCAGGAGCGTTGGTGAGTAGATTTAACATCTACAGGGGAATCGCCTGTATGGCGTTATGCGTCTGGGCTAGAGATGTTATTTCTGTCGCATATTCTATGTCATATTTAGAATTGCGCATTTACCATATTACTTAGATATTGTTGTGCTTGGACTAGTATCCTTAAGACACTGCACATATTATTGACGATTCCTGTTGCACGAGCACTGATTGTATGCTACACACACCGTCAATAATTGCCATGTCACGCATAATCCACTTATAGATATAATATTGCTTAGTTAGGGACATTGAGACTTTGATTCATATTCTTTACGCATTGTCTTATAGCATACCTGTATGCCTACATGCTTACACATATGTTCTGACATACTTACATGCTAGTTACCTGTATACCTATAGAATATTGTACCATTAGTGATAGGTACATGCACACTTTACGACATAGCTACACGTATACCTTGCACACCTATTTCGCTTATACCCAGAGGGTATACTACATCATTTACTTATAGGTAGATACATATATCTTGCTATACCTTTATGTTGCACATATATCTGGTTATAGCTACATGTTTACCTTTACTTGATGTTATTTTAGAATTGGAGAGATTAGGAACCGCATGATATTATATTAACTTGTTACAGTTAATTGCTGCTTTTCCTTTATATTCGCATTTCAGATTTATGATGTGTATATTATATTCATGGATTTTCGCATTGAGATATGGATTTTTCATGATGTTTTCTGGATTTGGGGACCGTGGGAGTTCATGAAATTATGCATTATTTGAAAAACCCGGTTTCCCTTGATATGATATTTCAGCAGCGACCATGAGATTTATCGGTTCGGATATATATACCCCACGCGAGGAACGGAGGGGTCCGTGTGCGGGTACATGGTGGGGCCCAGAGGTACCCCGGGGCAAGAGTCGTTGTGTAGACGATGAGTTAGTGGGGGAACCATACCATCCGGTGACATTACCAATGACTCAGCGGTTATCATGGGGATACCGACGGGACTCATGTACATATAGATACATTGAGAGGAGAGGGTCAGAGCTAGGCACTCGAGCTTTCGGGATAACGTATGATACGTACCTATCAGGATGCCAGTCGTGGTGACAGCACCTGATAGACGTGCATTTCTATGTCGATGCTTGACACATTGGTTTCATGATATTTCTTTTTTACTCCTTTGTATATATAACAGGGGTTTAGGCCGCTGTTATATATACCCTTACACCAATATTAGTGGAATGGGATGCTAATATATGTGTATTGACATTAAATTATATATCTCATCATATTTATTCATGCAAATATATTTAGGATGTTAGATTTTTACTTGATAATTTGATTTGGGATATAGGTGATTCATTTGATATTGGATACAGGATATTTATAAGATTGCTGATTTGTACATTTAGGATATATGAGATTTATTCGATATTGTACATTCAGGATTTGTGAGACTTATATGATATGAGAGCCAATTTGGGGGCTGATTTGAGGAATTGGGATTTGGATTTGTCTTGATGGATTGTGATCCTACCATGATATCAGGATTCCGTGAAAATGACATATTTCATTCCATACTTCACATTTATTGTTATGCACTGCTTCATGTATTAGTAGTACCTGTTAGAGTACCTTTCATGATTGTTGCATTTACGTACCTTTATTTATATGCATTGCTTCATGTATTAGTTGTACCTACTAGTGTACTTTTCATGATTATTGCATTCATATGACTTTTTATTGCTATTAATTGCACATGTTAGATTCGCGCTGTACGTGCATACTCGCGATTACCTGCATATGTTATTTACTATTCACGAGTTGGCAACTCACCCCCGTTGTGCCACAGTGTTTGCAGGTGTTCCTCAGGATAATCAGAGGCAGGCTATTATCACATATCTTATCATCTTTTGCTACGGATACCGCATCAGCTCACAGTGTGCAGTTTGCTTAGGTGGGTTTTGTGGTTATTCGTTGTATTGTATATTCGTTGTATCCCTGTACTCTCCATCTACTATTTTCATATTGACTTAGAGACTTGGTGAGGACGATGTTGTATATTATGTTGTGACTTGTTGTCTTTTATACAGTTTCCTTTATATCGTCTTCTTTTTCTTCGCTACGGCGTCGTATATTTGTTGTGGTGGTTGTTTTCCGCCTTTGAGCGTGGATTTGCTCCCGTTGGGGATGCTTTACTTTATATTTATGTTGTACCCATTTTTGGGGTTGGTTTTTACAAAGGAGGTGCTACCAAAATTTTAAAGGTAATAAAGTTGGACTTTTAAAGAATTTGGGTTGTGATTTCAAAGACTTTTAAACAGTATTTCTTATCTTTTCTTGTCTTTTAACTGGTTTAGATTTCTGGGTTTTGGCTTTCTTATACTGCGTTACGCCTGTAGACGTTGCGTAGTATTAGGGCCGTCACGTGCCAATTTCGGGTCGTGACAGTTGATCGCCGCGAGATCGAGGTCAGGAGAGTTGATACGAAGGACAACACTGCGGATCCACTCACAGAGCCCATTCTTCAGATACAATTTGAGAGACTCTTCGGGATGTTGGGTATGAGATACTACAACAGCTGGCCTTAGTGCAAGTGGGAGATTGTTAGTTATATATATGCCCTAGAGGCCATTGTTGTACATATGATGTATATTATAGTGGATGCTTGGATATATATAGAGAGGACTTTCTTGCTCGATATGATAGTATGCTATCTGGTTTCACTTTATCTTAACATGTTAACAAATACTGTTTTGTTATCACGTGTTGATAAAGACCTTAGGATATGTACTCGGCTACTAGGACTATGATACAGATCATACTAGTGGGGCCAGGGTAGTCTACGAGTACATCCTATAACTATTCCTAGTCGAGGGTGTATCGAGACAGGGCATCGATACTCCAGAGTAGACTAGCGTATACGCATCTTGATCCATATGATGGGCGATGGTTGATCCCATATCCATCGGTGTTGGACATCAAAGATGGTGTATGGGTGCTCAGTGGAGACTGGGTACACTGAACGGACTCGCCGAGAACTCCTGGATGGTATTATACCTATCGTCAGATAGCAGTTCTCCGGTGACACGGGTACAGGTTAGTCTGTAGACCCGAGATCGTCATAGAGTCTTGTATGATTCCCACTGTGCTTTGATTTCCACCTTACCACGTCCAAGAGGGCGTGCAAAACGGTGGCTTTTGGGTACAATCCTGAATCACATGGAGGCAATGAGCGATAGGAGGGGTTTCGTCTCTCCCGGTATAGGGAGTTGAAGTTGTGTTGTGTTGTGTTCGATTGGCTATAACTGGAAGTCCCTGGCCAGGGATGATATGGAGATTTGCCGGTAAGAGTTATCAGTAGTTTCTCGACCTGTTATGAGCCTTACATCGACACGACTTATCGATTACTGGGGTCTGACGTTTACCACCCCTAGACTAGATATGCAACATATCAGACGAAGAGACCGGACTGTATGGTAGTGTTACTGATTGGATTCACAGGAGAATATATAGGCTTGCTTGTTGATCTTCTGATTGCTCAATACACAGGTGGCTGTTACGTTTAGCTGACCTCTTGCAGCTTGTGGGTGTTTGATATGATCATCACCTACTGCCGGCGTATTGACGATTCTTTAGAGTCCTACACAGAAGTTTCCTAGCTCAGGCAAAACGGAGTAGGAGCACATATGCGATATGTGCAGGACCGAGAATAATATGATATGAGATACCGTAATCTATTCTCTCGATATAAGATATCGGCCAGGTATATGTGATATAGCCGCGTCATCGGATCAAGTGTTAATTTGATGAAATGGTACATGTTATATTAGTCGGTTATATTTAATATAGCCGGATTGTCGGATCAAGTGTTGATTCGATGATTTAATGTATAATTATATATGTGATATATTACATTATGTTAACTAATATAAGATCGCTTTATTGATTCATTTTCTCCCTGGATAATACATTGATGTATATGCGATATATGTTAATTGTATTATTTTCTTTTGTTACAAAATATATTTTATATGTGATATATAATATTGTAACATGTTAGGGTTACGAATGCAACGTGCTTGTTGAGTTTAAACCAAGTTAGGGTTTGGATTTGGGTTAGCTTTTTCATGAAGCTTCATGAAGCTTTTGACTTATGTTTTCTAGCTTGATATTTTGTGTAGATATTTCTTAACCCAACCCAAACCCTTAACCATAGTTTATTCTCTACATGAGTTAAAGCCTTGATTTATTAACTCATGGCTGTAATTGTAACAAAAATAACAATTCATTATTCATCACAAAAGCTTTCTTCTTCTTCTTCCTCCTTTGAAAAAGCTTTCTAGCTTTTTGAGTTGTAATGATTTAAAGTGAGAAATTGAAAACAAAAGAGAGCAAAATTCCTACTTCATCATCCTCATCTATTCTAGCCACTTAGATTAGGGTGTTCACTTCACTAATACTTCATTAGAGAAGTGAGAGCTTGGGTTTGAGATTCTTCAAGGTAGATCATCTTCGAAAAGGAAGACTTCAAGCAAGCATGGATCATTCGACTTGTGGAGCCTCTTTAGAGTCCGGGAGTTCATGGATTGCGGAAAAGGGACTACTACTCGGAGCTTATGAAGCGAAGGAATGGACTACAAAGATTGTAATCCCTCTCTCTTAGATGTAAAGTTGTTTACATGCAAGTTAACCCTAATTCTCTAGTTAAGATCTTGGTTAGGGTTTGTTTAGCACCCCAAAAATTTTTAAAATAGCATGATTGATGCTTGCCAAAACCTTCACAAGGTGCTATGCTAACCCAACACTCTTAGCTTACTCCTCCGTATACACCACAGCACAATGGTGTTTCGGAGCGGAGGAATCGCACCCTATTTGATATGGTGCACTCTATGATGAGTAATGCTGAGTTACCCATTTCCTTTTGGGGTTATGCACTTGAAACAGCCACACACCTATTAAATATGGTTCCCACCAAATCTGTACCTACCACTCCATATGAGATATAGAAAGGGAAGAGACCATGTCTTAATATAGTTAAGATATGGGGTTCTCCGGCTTATGTGAAAACACAAAATCTGGACAAGCTCGAGGCAAGGTCAGTTCTGTGCAAATTTATATGATATCCCAAAAATTCATGAGGGTATGTCTTCTACCACTCCGAGGAACAAAAGGTGTTTGTTTCTTGACATACCACCTTTTTAGAAAAGGAATTTCTTGTAAAAGAAATTAGTGGCAGTGAGGTAGAACTTGAAGAAGTTCCAGCAGCACAGACTACAACTGACGATTTAGTGGAACCAAAGGAGCTAATAGTGCCTAACGAACCCCAGCCACTCTGCAGATCTAGTAGGGTTTCTCGTCCACCTGAGAGATACTACGGTTTTCTCATAGACGGTGTGAGTGAAGATTGCATCATGGAAGATGATGACCCTACTAGTTTGGAGCAGGCCATCACAACTGGAGACTCTGTGAAATGGCTGGATGCTATGCGATCCGAGATGGAATCCATGTACACCAACAAAGTATGGGTTTTCGTCAACGACCTGGCGTCGATTATGTGAAACCTTTTCTCCTGTCACTATGCTTAAGTCCATCAGGGTCCTACTTGCCACTGCTACATACCATGACTACGAAATATGGCAGATGGATGTCTAGACCGCTTTTCTAAATAGTGATTTAGAAGAGAGCGCGTACATGACACGGCCAGAGGGCTTCGTAGACAGTGGAAGCAGCGAGAAGGTGTGCAAGCTGCTTAAATCCATCTATGGATTCAAGCAGGCATCGCGGAGCTGGAACATCTGTTTTGATGAAGCAGTCAAAGAGTTTTACTTCATCAAAAATGTAGATGAACCTTGTATATATAAGAAAGCTGTAGAGAGTAAGGTGGTCTTCCTCGTATTGTACGTGGACGACATACTCTTGATAGGAAACGATGTTCCTATGCTACACTCCGTCAAGCTCTTCTTATCCCATAAGTTCTCCATGAAAGATCTAGGTGATGCTTTTCTATATCTTGGGGATAAAGATCTATAGAGATAGATCGAAACAGATGTTGGGATTGTCCCAATCCGGGTACATAGACACCATACTAAAGAGGTTTAGTATGGAAGATTCCGAGCGAGGTAATTTACCCGCTTGCTCGGGAATCACTCTCTCCAAAGAGATGTCTCCCAAGACTGATTTGGAGAGGGCTCGCATGCAAGGGATACCCTATGCTTCGGCGGTAGGCTCACCGGATGTAGCTTACTTACTAGGTGTAGTGAGTAGGTATCAATCAGATCCTGGGGAGAAACACTCGACAGCTATGAAGAACATTCTTAAGTACTTGAGAAGGACTAAAGAAATGTTCTTGGTGTTTGGTAACGGTGAACTCCAGGTGGAGTCCTTTACCGATTCGAGCTTCCAGAGTGATAAGGACGACAATAAGTCGGTCTCGGGTTTTGTTTTTAGCCTCAACGGAAGGGCGGTGTGTTGGAAGAGTTCCAAGAAAGACACCGTAGCAGACTCGATGATGGAGGCTGAATACATCACTGCCAACGATGCTGCCAAAGAGGCTGTCTGGATAAAGAAGTTCATTGCTGAGCTTGGTGTGGTTCCATTTATTAAGCATACAATACCTGTGTATTGTGATAACAATTGAGCTGTGGCTTTGGCCAAGAAACCCAGTCCCATCAAAGATCCAGACATATTCTTAGGCGGTATCACCTGATCAGGGAGATAGTAGATCGCCGGGAGATCGAGGTCAGGAGTGTTGACACGAAGGACAACGTAGCGGATCCACTCACGAAGGCCCTCCCCCAGATGTAGTTTGAGAGACTTTTTGGGATGTTGGGTATGAGATACTACAACACATGGCCCTAGTGCAAGTGGGAGATTGTTAGGAATATGTATGCCCTATAGGCCATTATTGTACATGTGATATATATTATAGTGGATGCTTGGACATATATATAGAGGACATTCTTGCTCGACATGATAGTATGCTATCTGGTTACATTTTATCTTAACATGTTGACTGTTATTTTTTACTGTCTTCCTCTCACATGTTGATAAAGCCCTTAGGATATGTACTTGACTACTAGGATTATGATGAGATCATACTAGTGGGGCCAGGGTGGTCCAAAAGTACATCCTTTAATCAGTTCCTAGTCGAGGGAATATCGAGAGTAGGGCATCGATATTCCGGAGTAGACTAGTGTGTACGTTTCTTGTCCCTTAGAGGGTGATGGTTGATCCCGCAACCATTGGTGTATGACATCAAGGATTGTACACAGGTGCTCATTGGAGAATGGGTACACCGAACAGGACTCGCCGAGGACTCCTAGTTGGTAGTATACCAATCGTTAGATAGCAGTCCTCTGGTGACACTGGTACAGGTTAGTCTGTAGACTTAAGATCGTCATAGAGTCTTGTGTGGCTCCCACTGTGCTTTGATTTCCTCCCTACCACGCTCAAAGGAGACGTGCAAACAGGTGGATTTTGGGTACAGTCCCGAGTCACATGGAGGCAATGAGCGATAGGAGAGGTTTCGTCTCTTCCGGTATTGGGAGTTGATGTTGCGCTATGCTCGATTGGCTATAACTGAAAGTCCCTGGCCAGGGCTGCTGCTGAGATTTACTGATAAGTGTTATCAGTAGTTTCTCAGACCGTTATAGGCCAGACATCGGCATGACTTATCACGTTACTGGGGTCTGACGTTTACCACCCCTAGACATGATATGCGACCAAACAGACGAAGAGACCGGTCTGTACGGTAGTGTTACTGATAGGTTTCATGGAGAGTATGGATGGGCTTGCTTGTTGATCTTCATATCGCTCAATACCCGGGTAGCCGTTACGTCCAGCTAGTACCGCTGACGGCTTGCAGGTGACTGATGTGATCATCACCTACTGCTGGCGTATTGACGAGTTTTTAGAGTCCCACACAGAAGTTTCCTGGTTCAAGCGAAACGAAGTAGAGCACATATGTTGATATGTGCCTGGGCCTGATTAAATACGAGTATGTGATACTGTATTTTAATCTTGCAGTTATCTGTTATCGGTTAGGTTATATGTGATATAACCAGATTATCGAATCAAGTGTTGATTTGATAATGTGATAAACAGATAAACGATATTAGTCGGTCATATGTGATATAACTGAATTATTAAATCAAGTGTTGATTTAATAATTTGAAATAAATTATATTTGATATAATTATGTATTAACTAATATCATTAGCTCACTAATTGCTTTATTAATATATATATATATATATATATATATATATTAATGTATATTTGATATATATATATATATATATTATATGAAACATGGCATGTATTTTTCTATTTTTGGAAAATAGAATAAAAGGTGGAAAATAGGGAGACTTTGTGAGGCATGGGTGAGGAATGGGCTTTATTATTTGTTAATTCATCTTGACTCACTATTCAAGCATGGTTGTAATTTTATATTGCAATTTTTCCATGCTTGAATGAGAGAGGGTCATGGGGTTGCCATTCACACTCACTTCATTCTTCACTTGTGATTTTCTTTTGCTCTCTTGTGGTGAGCTCTTGCTCTCCAAAAATTCTCACATCATCTCCAAACTCAAAACCCTCACATGTGATGTGAATCATTGAGTTTGTGAGATCATTTGTGAGCTTTCAAAACCCCTATTTCTTCATCCTACACTTGATTAGCGATCAAGTGTAGCGTGTTTCCTACACTAAAAGAGTTTAGTGTAGAGGTAGTTTGAGCTAGAGGTACTTCGGGTGGATCGTCTTCGGCGCGAAGATCACGAAAGAGGCCCGTTCAACTCAAAGAGGAGCCTGGTGGAGACGCGTGGACCATAATCCGGAGCTAAAGAAGAGAAGAACTCATTCTACGAGGGTATAATATCTTTTCCTTCTCTCTAGTTATTCATATCATCATTGCAAATCCTAATAATCTAGTTATAGATCTGGTTAGTCTAACTTAGCACCTAATAAAAATTAAAATTTGGCATGTTGATGCTACTAAAATCTCATGGTGGTGCTAGTTTAGACTTTCAAGAAGCTCGAGATATAGATGATGAGCCTAGCAGGGGGAGCACTACCTACCGGTGATAGTTTTGGGCTTGGTGGTTATCCGAAGGATACCGACCGGAGTCGTGAGATAGATATAGGCCGATCCAGACTGACGGAGCCCGTGGGCTGATCCGGACTAAAGGAGCCTGAGAGACAGAGATATGAGGATTTACATGTCGATGCTGGATACGGGTTTCATGATATTTCGAGTGTCGATGTTGGACACTCAGGTTCCATGATTTTGATGTGTCGTTGATGGACACACGTGGTTGATATCCTCTTACATACAGGCACATGTTTTCATGATGATTCAAGTGTCGATGTTGGACACTCAGGTTCCATGATATTGATAATGTCGTTGATGGACATGTGGATGATATCCACATGCATACAGGCATATGATGTCAGATGTTTATTTCTACATGCTATTGGCATTGACTCTATTGTTGACATATATCCATACATGGTCACCCTAGATATCATAGTATTACCTTCATGATATAGTATGACCTAGGAAATCGTTGTTTTATTCAATTTCTACCTGCTGATGTTTTCTACTCATGAGTTGGCAACTCACCCCCGTTGTGCCACAATTCTTGCAGGTTTGACCGCTTGGGATTAGTAGCGGTATCGCTAGCACATAGCTTCATCCAGGGTGTTTTGCTTTGGTAGGTGGGACACATATTGGATCGTGCCCACTCTCGTACTTATATTCTGTTGTATCTAAATAAACTCCATCAATCAGAACTAGAATTTGTGTATTAGTAGACTAGAAAGACTTGTGTTGTGAGACTTGAGCGATGGGTATATGTTCGCTTCTTGAGATGATGATGTCTTGCTTTATTTACCTATTCTTTCAGTGTTGATCTTCGCCGTTGGGCTTCGTATATATGTTTATTGCGTGGTTGTGATTCCGCCAATTGGCGAAGAGTTAGCTCCCGCTTGGGGATGCCTATGTATTGCTATGTATATGGTTTTGGATCAAAATATACAAGGGAGGTGCTGCCCGAAATTTCAAGGACGAAAATGTTTTCAAGATAGTATACATTCACTGTCTTTTTCTATTATATAACTTATACTTTTAAAAATGGAGGCTTGAATTTCTTATAAAATGTTTCAAAACTGCACCCCCCACTATTTTTCGCAAAAAAAGGTTTAGATTTTCTGGGCTTCGGCTTACTTGAATTGCATTACGCCTTTAGACATTGCGTGATTTAAGTGCCAGTCACGTGCTAAATTACGGGTAGTGAAAAAAATCCTACGATCTGATCGAGGAGGAGAATACATGAGCACGGAATTCCGTGATTATCTAAAAGAGAATGGGATTCTCTCTCAGCTTACTCCTCCGTATACGCCACAGCACAACGGAGTATCGAAGCGGAGGAATCGCACCGTATTGGATATGGTGCGCTCTATGATGAGTACTATTGAGTTACATATTTCTTTTTGAGGCTATGCGCTTGAGACAGCCGCTGTCCTATTGAATATGGATCCTACCAAATCCATGCCAACCACTCCATATGAGATATGGAAAGGAAAGAGACCATGCCTTAATTATGTTAAGATATGGGGTTGTCCAGCTTATGCGAAAACACAAAATCCGGACAAACTAGAGGCAAGGTCAGTTCTGTGCAAGTTTGTAGGATATTCCAAACATTCGCGAGGGTATATCTTCTACCACACCGAGGAACAAAAGGTGTTTGTTTATCGACATGCCACCTTTTTAGAAAAGGGATTTCTTTTGAAAGAAAATAGTGGCAATGAGGTAGAACTGGAAGAAGTTCCAGCAACACAGACTACAACCGATGATTTGGTGGAACTGGAAGATCCAATAGTACCCAACAAACCCTAACCACTCCGCAGATCTAGTAAGGTTCCTCATCCACCTGAGAGATACTACGGTTTTCTTGTAGATGGTGAGAGTGAGGATTGCATCATGGAAGATGATGACCCGACTAGTTTCGAGCAGGCCATCACGAGTGGGGACTCTATGAAATGGATGGATGCTATACAATCTGAGATGGAATCCATGTACACCAACAAAGTATGGACTTTAGAGGTTGCTCCTGAAGGGATAAAACCCATTGGGAGCAAGTAGATCTTCAAAAAGAAGATTGGGGTAGATAGAAAAGTTGAGACTTTCAAAGCTAGACTTGTAGCAAAAGGTTTTCATCAACGACCTGGTGTCGACTATGATGAAGCCTTTTCTCCTGTCGCTATACTTAAGTCCATCAAGATCCTACTTGCCATTATTGCATATCATGACTACGAAATCTGGCAGATGGATGTCAAGACCGCTTTTCTAAATAGTGATTTAGAAGAGAGCGTGCACATGACACGGCCAGAGGGCTTCGTAGACAGTGGAAACAGCGGAAAGGTGTGCAAGCTGCTTAAATCCATCTACGGATTGAAGTAGGCATCGCGGAGCTGGAACATCTGTTTTGATGAAGCTGTCAAAGAGTTTTACTTCATCAAAAATGTAGATGAACCTTGTATATATATAAAGGCTGTAGAGAGTAATGTGGTCTTCCTTGTATTGTACGTGGTTGACATACTCTTGATAGGAAACGATGTTCCTATGCTACACTCGGTCAAGCTCTTCTCATCCCATAAGTTCTCCATGAAAGATCTAGGTGATGCCTCCTATATCCTGGGGATAAAGATCTATAGAGATAGATCTAAACAGACGTTGGGACTATCCCAATCCGGGTACATAAACAACATACTAAAGAGGTTTGGTATGGAAGATTCCAAGCGAGGTAATTCACCCGCTGGCTCGGGAATCACTCTCTCCAAAGAGATGTCTACCAAGAATGATTTGGAGAGGGCTCACATGCAAGAGATACTCTATGGTTCGGCGGTCGGATCAATCATGTATGCGATGTTGTGTACCAGACCGGATGTAACTTACTCACTAGGTGTAGTGAGCAGGTATCAATCAGATCCTAAGGAGAAACACTGGACGGCTGTGAAGAACATTCTTAAGTACTTGAGAAGGACTAAAGAAATGTTCTTGGTGTATAATAACGGTGAACTCCAGGTGGAGTTCTTTACCGATTCAAGCTTCCAGAGTGATAAGGACGACAGTAAGCCGGTCTCGGGTTTTGTCTTTACCCTCAATGGAGGGGCAGTGTGTTGGAAGAGTTCCAAGCAAGACACCGTAGCAGACTCGACGATGGAGGCTGAATACATCGCTGCCAACGATGCTGCCAAAGAGGCTGTCTGGATAAAGAAGTTCATTGCTGAGCTTGGTGTAGTTCCATCCATTGAGCATCCAATACCTGTGGGTTGTGATAACAATGGAGCTGTGGCTTTGGCCAAGGAACCCCTGTCCCATCAAAGATCCAGATATATTCTTAGATGGTATCACCTTATCATGGAGATAGTAGATCGCCGGGAGATCGAGTTCAGGAGAGTTGATATGAAGGACAACGTAGCGGATCCACAAACGAAGGCCCTCCCCCAGATGCAGTTTGAAAGTCTTTTTGGGATGTTGGGTATGAGATACTACAACACATGGCCTTAGTGCAAGTGGGAGATTTTAGGAATATGTATGCCCTAGAGGCCATTATTGTACATGTGATGTATATTATAGTGGATGTTTGGACATATATAGAGAGAACTTTCTTGCTTGACATGATAATATGCTATCTTGTTACTCTTTATCTTAATATGTTGACTGGTATTCTTTATTGTCTTTCTCTCACATGTTAATAAAGCCCTTTGGATATGTACTTGACTATCAGGATCATGATGAGATCATACTAGTGGGGCCAGGGTGGTCCAAAAGTACATCCTTTAATTAGTTCCTAGTCGAGGGGATATCGAGACTAGGGCATCGATATTCCAGAGTAGACTAGTGTGTACGTTTTTTGTCCCTTAGAGGGCGATGGTTGATCCCACAAACATTGGTGTGTGACATCAAAAATTGTACACAGGTGCTCATTGGAGAATGGGTACACAGAACAGGACTCGCCGAGGACTCCTAGTTGGTAGTATACCAATCGTCAGATAGAAGTCTTATGGTGACACTGGTACAGGTTAGTCTGTAGACCCGAGATCGTCATAGAGTCTTTTGTGGCTCCCACTGTGCTTTGATTTCCTCCCTACCACGCTCAAAGGAGACATGAAAATAGGTGGATTTTGGGTACAGTTCCGAGTCATATGGAGGTAATGAGCGATAGGAGGGGTTTCGTCTATCCCGGTATTAGGGGTTGATGTTGCGCTATGCTCGATTGGCTATAACTGGAAGTCCCTGGTCAGGGCTGCTGCTGAGATTTACTGATAAGAGTTATCAGTAGTTTTTCGAACCGTTATAGGCCAGACATCGGCATGACTTATCACATTACTGGGGTCTGACGTTTACCACCCCTAGACATGATATGCGACATATCAGACGAAGAGACCGGACTGTACGGTAGTGTTACTGATAGGCTTCATGAAGAGTATGGACGAGATTGCTTGTTGATCTTCATATCGCTCAGTACCCTGGTGACCATTACGTCCAGCTAGTACCGTTGACGGCTTGTAGGTGACTGATGTGATCATCACCTACTGTTGGCGTATTGGGGAGTCTTTAGATTCCCACACAGAAGTTTCCTGGTTCAAGCGAAACGAAGTAAGGCACATATGTGATATGTGCGTAGGCCTGATTAAATACGTGTATGTGATACCGTATTATAATCTGGCAGTTATTTGTTATCGGTTAAGTTATATATGATATAACCAGATTATCGAATCAAGTGTTGATTTGATAATGTGATAAACAGATAAATGATATTAGTCGGTCATATGTGATATAACCAGATTATTAAATCAAGTGTTGATTTAATAATTTGATGTATATTTATATTTGATATATTTATATGTTAACTAATATCATTAGCTCACTAATTGCTTTATTAATTTTTATATATTAATATATATATATATATATTTGATATATATATATATATATTATATGAAGCATGGCTTGATTTTCTATTTTAAGAAAATAGAAAAATGAGGTGTAAAATGAAGAGATATTTTAGGTATGATCTAAGGCATGGTCTTTATCATATTTTATTGGTCTTGACTCACTATTCAAGTATGGTTGCAATTTAGAATTGCAACTTATTCCATGCTTGAATAAGTGAGGAGCCATTCATTATCTTTCATCACTTGGTCATTTTTGCCTTAGCCATTTTCATGAGCTCTTGCACTCTCTTGCTCTCTAAATTTTCTCACCTCATCTCCAAGCTCAAAACCCTCACATGTAATGTGAATCATTGAGCTTATGAGATCCCTTGTGAGCTTTCAAAACCTGTACTTTTTCATCCTATACTTGACTAGCGATCAAGGGTAGCGTGTTTCTTACACTAAAAGGGTTTAGTGTAGAGATCGCTTAAGCTAGAGGGACTTCGGGTTGATCGTCTTCGACGCGAAGATCATAAAGGAGGCTCGTTCAACTCGAAGAGGAGCCTAGTGGAGTCGTGTGGACCATAACCCGGAGCTTAAGAAGTGAAGGACTCGATCTACGAGGGTATAATCTCTTTCACTTCTTTAATTTTAGTTTATATCATCATAGTAAACCCTAATATTCTATTTAAGATCTTGGTAAGTTAAGATCTTGGTTAGTCTAACTTAGCACCCGAAAATTTCTGAATTTGGCATGCTTGATGCTACTATACCCTCATGGTGGTGCTAGGGTAGACTTTCATCCACAGGTCAGATGCTCGCCCTGCAATAATTAATATACAAATGAATCAAAACTATACAACAAATATTGCATTAAAGGCTATCAATCACGACAATCCATCGAAACCATCACAAAGATATCTCAAGAAACATCACAAGTAAACAAGATGCGTGCAACACCTTCTAATCGACGTATAGCGATTAGAAGACGTTAAACAACACAAAAACGCATCACAAAAACTACGACAATGAAATTCCGCGCACAAATAGTAAACAAAGCAAGTTTTCCAAAACCGGAAAAAACAGTTCACTAAGTCCCAAAAAACATCGTTTTAAGCCAATTCGGGAGTTAAAACGAACTCAAAACTCGCTCGGACCTTCGCGATGTGGTAGTACCTACAATTAATTATCACTCGGGGGGCTAGGGGGTGTAAGTCCACGTTGCTCATCCCGGTTCTTACGGGGAGGCGGAAACGACGAAAAACAATGATTTGGCGCAAAGCAACATGGACTCAAAAGCAAGGATCTTGGCTAAACTAGAAACTAGCAAACAAGTAGAGCCTTTAACTGCTATGCTGTAGAAAATATACCTCACGGAACCGGTCCTTCGGGTCTTCTCTCTGCTGTCCGGCTCTTCCATCCACGCTCCGAGGGTCGATCCGGATCTTGGTCACCTCCGCGGCCTTCTTGAGTCGAAGACGATCCACCCGAGAGTTTTACACAAAGCTCCATCTCAAGCCGAGGCAACTAGGGCAACGAGATCGCTAATCTAGATGCTCTAGGTTGTGTAGAAGAGAAAGATGGAAGTGTTTGTCTATGTGGATTCTTTTTCTCTCAACACATGAGATCAAAAGAATTATCAAGAGGAGGAAGATGAAGGAGAAACTTTAGCAAACATGGAGATTTTCTTTTCTTCTCACTTTAAGAGAGAGAATGAGAAGAGAATAATGAAAAAGATTAACTAAAGCAAATGAACCATGGTTGCAATAATACACCCAAAACCATCATTACTAATCCTATCATGATAAAGTTGATGGCACAAATGACTTGACCATTTTCATAACTCAAGAATTAAAAAGAAAATCAAAGAAGAGTGTAGACCTCTCTTGAAGGTCAATGGTCAACACGGTCAACGGATCAACAAAGTCAAAAGAGGTCTAAGTGGTCAAATGGTCAATGCAATTAGCCATCACAAATCTATCACTAAAAGGATTAGTAAACAATGTCTCCGGCTCATAATGGTTTTGACCAAACGAATTGTCAAAACCCTAATGAGCCTGCCACATTACGGTTTTGGCCAAACCAACTGCCAAAACCGTAATGGGGCACCTCCTCCTTCATCACTCCTCAAAACTGTGCATACACACCCGCATCCGCATTCCGTAGAATGCGAATGCATAGAAGACAAAACAAATCCATCTGTGCAATACTAGGATCTGGCTTAAACCAAAGCCCACTAGTATTGCCTGCCCGAACAGCATACGTACACAAGTGCACGTAAGTGATCGTAGCCCTGCCGTAAAACCATACGGCCTCTACACGTTTCGCTCAGTGCAGGGAAACTCTCTGTATGGGACTCTAAAGACTCGACACTACGCTGGCAGTGGGTTTAACCATAGACCGCAAGCGGCACTACCTGTACGTAACGGTCCCCAGGTAGATGTCGATAAGAAGGCCGATGAGGTAAACCCATCCGAACTCCTACTGAGCCTGTATGTGACAATCTCTGTACAGTCCGGTCTGTTCGTCTGATACATCGCATAGCGGGCCTAGGGGGTGGTGAACGTCAGTCCCCTAATAGCGGTACAAGTCATGTCGGAGTGTAGCCCAGAACACCCTGAGATAAAACTGGAAACCTACCAGTATATCTCGCTTGCCCTAGCCAGGGACTACTCGTGTAATGGCTCTCCTAGACACAGCACGATGTCAACCCCCAATACCGGGAGAGACGAATCCTGTCTAACCGTCACTGCCTCCAAGTGCTTCAGGACTGCACCCAACTACTACCTGTTTGCACGACTCCTTTGAGCCGTGGTAGGGTAGTAATCTAAGTACAGTGGGAACACACTCGAGGCGAAGTGACAGTGTCAAGTCGGCGGACTAAGCTGTACTCATGTCATCTGGGAATAGATAACTGACGATAGGTATAATACCAACCAACAGTTCCCGACGAGTCCTGTCCAGTGTACTCGTAACCTAACGAGCACCCGCATACTATCTCCAGTACGACGTACTGATGGCTGTGGGACAGACCATCTCCCCTGCTGGGATGAGAAGCGCATACGCTAGTCTACTCCGGAGTATCGATGCCCTGTCTTGATAGTCCAACGACTAGGGACCTGTATAAGGATGTGCTTATAGATTACCCAGCCCCCACAAGTGTGACTGCCATCACAACGTTGGTAATCAAGCAAAGATCCTAAGGGCTCCACTAATATGTATATAAGCAATATACTAAAAGAAAAACATGCACATATTGAAGTAGAGACAAACCAAGTAGCATACTACCATTTTGAGCAAGACTGTCAATACAACTGTGAATATCCCAAGCTTCTATTAAGTAATATACAAGCTAGTATGATACAGTAATGGCCTCTAGGGCATATACACTAACAATCTCCCACTTGCACTAAGGCCATGTACTGGCGTATCGAAGACCTATCATCTCGATCAGCCGCTCGAACTGAGTCTGGGGTAGGGCCTTCGTGAGTGGATCTGCAGTGTTGTTCTCCGAATTTACTCTCTTCACCTCGATCTCCCGGCGAGCTACGATCTCCCTGATCAGGTGGTACCGCCTCAAAATGTGCCTGGACTTCTGATGGGACTTGGGTTCCTTCGCTAAAGCTATAGCTCCGTTGTTGTCGCAATACAGCGGTATTGGATCAACAATGGTAGGAACCACCTGAAGCTCCGTGAGGAACTTCTTCATCCAGACAGCTTCCTTTGCGGCATCGCAAGCTGCTATGTACTCCGCTTCCATAGTTGAGTCAGCAACGGTCTCCTGCTTGGAACTCTTCCAGCAAACCGCCCCTCCATTGAGGGTAAAGATATAACCCGACATGGACTTGGAGTCATCCTTGTCACTCTGAAAGCTGGAGTCAGCAAAGGCCTCGATCTGGAGGTCTTTTCCACCATACACCCAGAACATCTCCTTAGTCCTTCTCAGATACTTGAGAATGTTCTTTACCGCTATCCAGTGTTTCTCCTCTGGGTCCGACTGATACCGGCTTACAACGCTCAATGCGTATGCTACATCTGGTCCGGTACATAACATCGCATACATTATAGAGCCTACCGCAGAAGCGTAGGGTATAATAGACATGCGATCCCTTTCCAAATTAGTCTTGGGAGACATCTCTTTGGAGAGGGTGATTCCGTGACAAGCCGGTAGATTACCGCGCTTTGAATCTTCCATACTGAATCTTTTCAGTATGGTGTCAATGTACCTGGACTGTGAAAGTCCCAACATCCTTTTAGATCTATCACGATAGATCTGGATCCCCAGAATGTAGTTGGCATCGCCCAGGTCCTTCAGGAGAACCTCTGTGACAAGAATCCTTTGACTATAACATAGGAATATCATTTCCTATTAGTAGAATGTCATCGACGTAAAAGACGAGGAATACCACAGTTCTCTCTACAATCTTACTGTAAATGCATGGTTCATCTGGGTTTCTGATAAAGTCGAATTCATTGACAGTATCATCGAAGCAGATGTTCCAACTCCGCGATGCCTGCTTCAGTCCATAGATGGACTTTAGCAACTTGCACACTCTACCGCTGCTCCCACTCTGAATGAATCCCTTCGGCTGATCCATACAGACACACTCTTCTAAATTTCAATTTAGGAAAGCCGTCTTTACGTCCATCTGCCAGATTTCATAATCGTGGAAAGCAGCAATGGCAAGAAGGATCCGAATGGATTTCAGCATAGCCACTGGAGAAAAAGTCTCGTCATAGTCCAAACCAGGTCTTTGACGAAAACCCTTTGCAACAAGTCTAGCTTTATAGGTTTCAACCTGCCCATCTACACCAATCTTCTTTCTTAAGATCCATTTGCATCCTACGGGTTTTACCCCTTCTGGAGCAAAGTCCAAAGTCCAAACTTTGTTGGTGTATATAGACACCATCTCGGTCCGCATTACATCCAGCCATTTTACTGAGTCACCGCTCTGAATGGCTTGCTGGAAGCTAGTAGGCTCACCATAATCCATAGTACAATCCTCTCTATCCCCGTCAATGAGATAACCGTAGTATCTCTCGGGCGGATGAGACTGCCTACTACTCCTGCGGAGTGGCGTAGGAATATCCTGTTCTTTCGAACCTTCAGGTTCTACTAAGCTTTCTGTAATAGCTCGTGGTTCTGGAATTTCTTCCAGTTCTATTGCGCTCCCACTTATCTGATTTTCCAAAAACTCAGTTTCCAAGAAGCGGGCATGACGAGAAACAAAACCCTTTAGTTCCTCTGCGTAATAGAAAAGATACCCCTTGGAGTTCTTTGGGTATCCCACAAACTTACACTGTACTGAACGTGCCTCGAGCTTGTCCGCATGCTGCTTTTTTACAAAAGATGGACATCCCCATGTCTTAAAGTGTTTAAGACTGGGTTTCTTCCCACTCCACATCTGATATGGTGTGGTAGGCACTGACTTAGTAGGAACTTGGTTCAAAAAATATGCAGCTGTTTCTAGTGCATAACTCCAGAAGGATCGCGGTAACTCAGCCTTACTCATCATGGAACGAACCATATCCAATAGGGTTCGATTCCGCCTTTCAGATACACCGTTGTGTTGTGGTGTGTATGGAGGAGTAAGCTGAGAGAGAATTCCATTCTCTTTTAGGAAGTCCAGAAACTCGGCACTTAAGTATTCACCACCTCGATCAGATCTCAGTGTCTTGATACTTTTGCCTGTTTGTTTTTCAACTTCATTCTTGTACTCCCGAAATTTCTCAAAGGCCTCGGATTTGTGCTTCATCAAGAAGACATGTCCATACCTAGAGAAATCATCTGTGAAAGTAATGAAGTATGAATAACCACTTCGCGCATGTATAGACATTGGACCACACACGTCACTATGTATGAGTCCCAAGAGCTCGCTCGCTCTTTCTCCGTGTCCAGTGAACGGAGTCTTTGTCATCTTTCCCATGAGACAAGATTCACAAGTGGCATAAGACTGGTACTCGAACGGATCCAAGTATCCTTCTTTATGTAACTTTGTCAACCGTGTCTCATTGATGTGACCCAGTCTATAATGCCATAAGAAAGCCTGATTTAATTCCGGAGACTTTCATTTAGGTGTGTTCTGGACACTGAAGACCTGAGCTTGATTCAAAACGTATATACCGTTTTTCAATGTACCTGACCCAATCAGAACTTGATTTAGGTGGATGTTTACTACATCGCTTACAAAAGTAAAATCATATCCTTCCTTAGAAAGTAAGGATACAGATATGATATTACAAGTCGCACCTGGTACATAAAAACAGTCACGCAGAATCAATATCTGCCCAGTTGTCAGTCCTAGATGATACTCCCCTACGGATTCAGCATACATGCTCATTCCGTTAGCAACCCTGAGAGTCATATCACCTTTCTTGATAACCCTACGGTTTCTCAGAGCCTGTAACGAATTACAGATGTGAGATCCTGATCCGTTATCCAATACCCAGGAAGTAGGGTTAACTGACATATAGTTCTCTATTACAAACACACCCGAAGCCGAAGCCACAACATGCTTCGAATTCTGGCTACTGGCTATACTAGCCCTGCAATCCTTCTGCCCATGTTCATTCCCGTAACAATAGGGACATTCCTCTTTTACTACATCCATTCCCGAACTTCTTCCCTTCCCGTTCTTTCTACTTCCCTGGTTTCCTTCAGGGTAGTAGGTAGAGACTGTTGGACTAAGTCAGCATCTGACCCGTTCTTCAACGTGGTCTTCAGGTCCGAGAGCTCAAAAGAGCTGGTCTCTGTAAGGACGTTGCCCCCTACAGATGACCCGATAGCCAACCTCGCTGGAAGCAATTCATTCGAGGTCTCATATCTTGCGATACGAGATTGCTCTCCATATAAATCTTTGTTATGGAGGAAGATAGAAACTAAGTCCATCTTCTCGTGCTGCCCCTGGTTTGCACCATCAACTGAGGCTAACACGAGGCACTTGGGTTTCGCACATTCCTTTTCCGATGTCCTACGGATATGAATATCCGTGACAGGGGAAGCTGGAACTGAGACGGCAGGGGTGGGATTAGTTAAGAGGTGTCCCAGCTTGTCATGAGAAATGGACATCTGGACAGACCTTTGCCGGTCATAACAGTCAGATTCAGTCATTTTATTATCTAGATGTAACCTAGGTGCGGTCACTGGGTCGCTGCAATTAAGAGAGAGAGAAGAAAACACTTAGCATGATGCTCTTGCAAGTTTAGATTGGTTTTTAATTTATCTAAACAGGATGGCTCCCACTGTCTCTCGAATCCCTCCTCAAACCATAAAGGAAGAATTAGTCAGGATCAATCTCACCGTACAATTCTTGCTTAACTGTTCGGCCAGGCCAGTGTCGGTACTTCGAGGGAGGTTTTCCAATGCTTTCGCGAAGTTCCTTAATTAAGTAACCTCTTTTCCCTGTGGGCGTAGCCCCGCTAACACCTTTCTAGACACCTACTTGGTTTATAGCATTGATCGTTAAGTGAAAAAGTTCCCGAGGAGTAGCATATACTCACTGTAGGATCGGGATCCAAATATCATCGCGTGACAAAACTAAAGGAATCCTACCAGAATCATCACACTCCAAATGGTATGCAGCGCTAGCAAGTTTCAGTACTTATGAAACTCTCGATGTGGATTTTTGCCCCATGCTCTTATGACCTTGACTAAGGCCAACAAATCATAAGTCACATGTCAAGATCTACCCGTCGTTGTCCAGGTTGATTTGAACCCACCTGTATATACCCTTGACTATGGCCAACAAAGCAATACGACTGTCCCAAACCAACGCATTCTATCTATGCAACATATGAATACCCACCAGCTACCAAACACTGTGCCTTGACTAAGGCCAACAAACACAGCTTGAATACTGTTGAATATTCATATGAAACGACGGAGGGCTACGGATGGTTTTGGCGAAACCGTGAACGTAGTGAACTTGATATAATCGATGGAACGAGATAGCTTTTTAAAAGGAGTGGTTCAAGCTCCGAGTTTAAAAGCTGGTTTTTGAATAGAACCGAGTTGTTTTGAAAATGTTCCAACGACTTTTACTTGGTTTATTTTCTTGCATTAATTCCAATGCGTCCCATCATTTTAATCCGACCATTGCAGAAAACAACCAAAATATGGTGTACGCTTATGCCATCCGCATTCGCCACGGGGTCCCGTCATCACCCGTTAGGTTACTTAACTAACGACAGAGCAGGGGCTGGACTAGCGCGGATGCAAAACATAAGCAATACCTAAATAGATAGCATATATAGATATATAGCAATGATAGTCAATCCAGATCACAGATGAACACTTTGGATATACTAGGAATCCGCGATTCGTTCGAGCCTGCAACGAAAAACGGATTACACGGTCGCGATGAATAGCCAATACCCCACCAAAGACCCCTACGGGTGCGGGAAACTACCCGCTAAGTACCCGAAGCGAAGCAACCTCCCTCAACGACGTGAGTAGGACACTCGGCACTTCGAGATACCCGGTAGTTTGTGCACCCCTCCATGGGTCTATCCTAGGAGCAAAAACAGTAAAAAGAAATTATACAATGACGGCTACAACCTCGACCCGGTTGTGCAGCCATACAAATAATATTACATCAATTTACAAATTTTACATGAATGAAAGAAAAAGAAACTCTCATCTCACATCCACCCCGGCTATTCATCCGCGACAATCCACCGAGTTCATATCCACAAACCATCAACATTACAGATCACAGATATGTATAACCCCCACTAATCGATGTATAGCGATTAGCGGACGTTCAATACATATATCACATCACAGATAATATCCATTAGCCAAAGTCTACGGAATATCGATCAAAATACGGATTTTTAACCACCCCAAAAGTCAATTTGCTCTCTGGAAAATCTGGGTAGAAAAAACATGTCTTAAAAATCCCAAAACAGCCAAACTAAAACACTGCACAAAACCCGATCCACTGCCGAGTTAAATCAGCAGCGGAACTGCGGCAATAAGCATGTCATTGCCGCGGAACCGCGGCGGTTTGATCGAATCACTTGATCGTTTTTCTGCAGTGTTTTTACAAAACCCTGTTAGTGTATATGCCCTAGAGGCCATTACTGTATCATACTAGTTTGTATATTACTTAATGGAAGCTTGGGATATTCACCTTATATACACAATCTTGCTCAAAATAGTAGTATGCTACTTGGTTTGTTTCTACTTCAATGTGTACATGTGTTTATTTTAGTATATCGCCTATACACATTAGTGGAGCCCTTAGGATCTTTGCTTGATTACCAGCGTTGTGATGGCAGTCACACTAGTGGGGGCTGGGTAATCTATAAGCACATCCTTATGCAGGTCCCTAGTCGCAGGACTATCGAGACAGGGCATCGGTACTCCGGAGTAGACTAGCGCATGCGCTTCTCATCCCAGAGTGGGAGATGGTCTGTCCCACAGCCATCAGTACGTCGTACTGGAGATAGTATGCGGGTGCTCGTTAGGTTACGAGTACACTGGACAGGACTCGTCGGGAACTGACCGGTTGGTATTATACCTATCGTCAGTTATCAGTTCCCAGGTGACATGAGTACAGCTTAGTCCGCTGACTTGACACTGTCACTTCGCCTCGAGTGTGTTCCCACTGTGCTTTGATTACTACCCTACCACGGCTCAAAGGAGTCGTGCAAACAGGTAGTAGTTGGGTGCAGTCCCGAAGCACTTGGAGGCAGTGACGGTTAGACAGGATTCGTCTCTCTCGGTATTGGGGGTTGACATCGCGCTGTGTCTAGGAGAGCCATTACACGAGTAGTCCCTGGCCAGGGCAAGCGAGATATACTGGTAGGCTTCCAGTGTTATCTCAGGGTGTATTGGGCTTCACTCCGACACGACTTGTACCGCTATTAGGAGACTGACGTTTACCGCCCCCTAGGCCCGCCATGCGATGTATCAGACGAACAGACCGGACTGTACGGAGACTGTCACATTCAGGCTCAGTAGGAGTTCAGATGGGTTTCACCTCGTCAGTCTTCTTGTCGGCATCTACCTGGGGACCGTTACGCACAGCTAGTGCCGCTTGCGATCTGTGGTTAAACCTACTGCCAGCGTAGTGTCGAGTCTTTAGAGTCCCACACAGAAAGCTATTCGCCTTTAGGCAAAAGAGTAGAGGTCGCATGGTTTTGCGAAAGGGTTCGGTCACATCCGTGCACTTGTGCACGTACAGTGTCCAGACAGTTAACACTAGCGGGCTTTTGTTTAAGCCAGATCCTAGTGTACGTTTTGGGATTGGTTTTATCCAGTATGTATTCGTGTTCCTCGTAACGCGAATGCGGGTGTGTATGCACAGTTGACGGAGAGACAGAGGCAGAGGATTCTCATTAGGGTTGTTGACCGTTGACTGTTGACTATTTACTTTTTGCTCAACCCTAATGAGAATATGATATGTAATTAACAATAATATTAATTAAGTATTGTAGTGATATGGTTGTTGAGGGGTTGACTTTGTTGACTTGTTGACTTTGTTGACCGGTTGAGTAGGTTGGACTAGTTGACCATCATGATGACAATGGCTATCATTTCATGGCAAAGACTTTTTACTTGCTTGTTCTCTTGTGCAATATGAGTGCATGAAATGATATAGCCATTTTGACTTAAACCATTTACACAATACTTGATTACTATTTTTGTGATGATGGTTTTGGATTATGAGAGCCAAGTGAGAAAAGTCTTGCTCATTCTACCATTTTCACTCTCTCTTGTGTTCTTGAGCTCTCATCTTCTTCCTCTTGCTCTCCCTCTCTTTAGTCTATGGTTCACTATCACGACCCGAAAGTACGGAACATGACCGGCACTTAAACTACGAACGTCTCGAGGCGTACGTAATCTAAGTAAACCGAAAACCCAGAAATCCAAACCAAGAAAAGTAGCAGAGTGAAGGAAAACCAATTTAAAATCAAGTAGTTTTAATAGCATAAGCCGAATTATGCGGTTTAAAAAAAAACATCAATATTTCCCAAAAATTTCGGCAGAGTCTCCTTTGTAAATACTGGCTCCCAAACGGGATACAACATGAATAGTATACGAAATCAATAAAAGGCATCCCCAAGCAGGAGCTAGCTCTTCGTCAATTGACGGTCACAACCACACAAGCAATATAATATACAACGCCAACGGCGAGGATCAAAACTCAAAACCACAAGAAAACCACAGAAATAAAACGCGCGACTCTAAGGTCGAAAGAATAACATCACTGGTCTCTATCTCTGAAATAAATACATGTTTGGTTGATGGAACTTCTAGATACAACAGAGTAATAATATACAAGTTATATAATGGGGGGTACGATACAAGTAAACCCACCTACTAGAAAATCACCCGAAGGAAACTATGCCCGCAAGCCGTAATGAAACCTGTACGGCAAACCTGCAAGAAACTGGGGCACAACGGGGGTGAGTTGCCAACTCGTGAATAGAAAAACATCTACGCACAGAAATCGCATAAATAACGCAACCTAGGTCAAAGATCATAATATATCCTCAAATATATGAATAACATGCAGCCTATAACAATGGCTAGGGTAATATCTAACCCGAGTGTGATCTCATATGCCCATATCAGTGCCTCAGGTAGCAATATATCATATGAATGAGGTATGAATGCATGAAAACAGAATACATGTAAATGAAGAAACTGTTTTCATAAATTAGTAAGATTTCCTTTGTATTTTTTAATGAGATATCATAAATGAAATCAGCATAAAACAGTGCCTAGCATCGGCATAAAACGTAATCCCAATATCTCGATATCTCTGTATCACAGTCTCTGTACCTCAATATCTCGAAATCTCAATGTCTCAAACACAATATCTAGGGCGCCGTCAGTCCAGTCCGGCCCCTACCCTCCATCTCAAGACCACGACGGTATCCTCCGGATATCCGACGCGTCGGGTAATATCACCGGTAGGTAGTGCTCCCCTGCCAGGCTCACATCATCATCATCACGCGCTTCTTGCCCCGGGGTACCTTACCGGGTCCACCATGTACCCGAAACGGTTCATCCGTCTCCTCGAATCGGGTCTCGAAATCCATCAGCAAACTCATGGTGGACGACTCATACATCATGGGAAAAACCGCAATTTTTATTTAAAAAGAGAGAAATCAGTTTATATAAGTTTTGCGGTTCCCCCCCCCCAAATCCAGAAAATCTCATGGAAATCCGAATCCAAATCATCAATAGCATGTAAAACCATGAATATAGGCATAACAGTGAATAACAGTATGCATGAAGTGGCAAGTAATAACTACAATGTTAAGCTGGCATATAAGGCAGGTACACTAATATCATGTCAGATTACTAACTAACAAGCTAAGTCAAGCAATAATATTTTCTAAGGTGTACGTGACATGGCAATTACCGATGAAGATGTGTGTGAGCCGGCAAGTAAGTGTACGTGGTACATACGCATCATCGGTAATGGTGCTGGTGTCCTAATAATATGATATCAACATTGCAATATGAAATTATAACATAAGTGTGCGATGCGAAGCGAACCACAATAATAAGCGGGAGCTGAATACAAGACGCAACTGTAACTAACCTGCATTAATCTAATATAAGTCCTACAAATGGTGCCTTTTGAAATAACACGAACCATGGGGTTTTGAAAATAGGGGGCTACGGTGTTTTTATGAAAAGATACGTCTTTTGAAATATCCGTAGGATCCCTTGGGCTGTCTTTTAAAATAACCACGATTCGTTGGTTTTTGAAATAGGTAAGAATCGAATCTAATCTAACAACTAAACTAAACTAAAGGGCTAAGCTAACAAGCTGGACTACAGGTAAGGAAACCGCCTAACATCTGAGTCGATCCATATACATACCTATATATATATTAGTCGGTGATCCCGCCTCAATAATATCATATCCGATACCATATCTACAATCAGACATCCCAAGTCAAGAGTGCGGATCGATCATCAAGATATAGCTCGTACGTAAATCCGTCGTACGGCATCCCCAAATCTGGGTACGGGTCAATATCATATTCCTCACACTATTCCTCTGGTATCCTCTTTATCCAAGATCATAGGCTAGGGTACTGACCTATGTCTAGTACAATACTAATATCCTCAATATACTCATGATCTGACTACAGATCGACAATCTCGTACAAACCGATACCGTCAGCACATAGCATCATCAAGGGTATACATCGCCCGATACGGCCTAATATCAATATCCTAGCATATCATATCTCATATCACGATCACATGTCGACCATTTTGATTATAGCACTATTAACCCGTATCGTCGTTCAAAGACCCGCTATAACACCAGGACGTACCTCAAGTACGAATCCTGCCATATCACCAATATCACAACCACAAACAAATCTCATCGACTCAGCTCAATCCCAAATATCATCCTCAAATCCGTATGTGAACACATAGTCTCATACCCATGTGAACACATAACTATAAAGAATCCCATGAGCACATATAAATAGGAATGTATGCAAGTATGTATGTGTATATGTGTAGTGCAACACTACCCTAGGGTTCGCGACACTAAAATAATCCAACACACCAATATCCATCCTAAATATCGTTATTAATCCCAAATGACATATAATAAATGTTGGTCTGTATACGCATCCGTATACACCACCAAGGACTGCGGGGGTGCTATACGCCATCCACCCGACTTCTCCCCGTAGATATAAATCTACTCACCTGGTCCTCGCTCGCCGGTGCCGACATCGCCACGCGCTTGCTTGCCGTCTCGAAGTCCACATGGGGTACCTACATATCATAACGCACCGTATCGCATTAAAATCCGACTTAAAAGCCCTCGACGTCGGCGTACAAACGCCAAACCATCGAGAAAGCTCTCAACACATTCATTTGTACAATTACAAACACTAATTATAATATAAAATAGCTTAAAATTCACAAAAACCCCAATTTCACTTAAAAAGTCATTTTCCCGAAAATCTAGCAAGCACAAATCACCGTTTTAGCACAAACTCGATGTATAAACGAATCTAGTGGCCACAATATTCACTAAATATCTTAAATAAGTCATAAAAACAATTCCCATAATTTAATCTCATTAAATTCCAAAAACCCTAAAATTCTAGTTTACAAAATATCTAAATTTTAACAATTTCATTGCAAAAATGCACAAACTACAATCTAGCTTAGATTTGCATGATCTAAAGCATTAAACTACACTTAATAATGTTAATGAAGTCATGAAAAACCTAATTAGATTTTTAGTCTAACATTTGCAATAAATTTCCAAAACCTAGTTTGCATAAAATTCCAATTTTAACAATTACAAGCATCAATTAGTAAACTAGCAACTAGGTTAGTTTTAGCATCATATTAACATGTTAATCCCCACATCAAGATAAATACCCAATGAATAAAACCCTAATTTGATTTACAAACTCCTTTTCTTGAATTTTCCAACCAAGCAATTAAACCTAATTAAACACCTAATTAGCTTCAAATGAGGTATGATAGCAACAATTAAGTAACTAAGCAACAAACAAACCATGGAACAAGGATTTATACCTCACAAAACTTGAATCAACATCCAACCTAGCCTCACAAACTTGCTTCTTGCTCCAAGATCCACACTAGAATAGGTCAAGGAAAAATGGGTAAGAGTTGGATTTGGGTTTTAGCTTGATTTGTGATGGAATTTTGGAGGTTTTTTTATAGGTTTTTGATGAGGAAATGAGAGGAGAAAATTGGGGGCTGCACTTGGGGAGGGGCTCGGCCAGAAATGGGGGAAGGATGGGAGTGAAGTGTGTGGGTGTGGGGAGAAAAGTCAAGTCAAAGAAAGTCCAAGTCAACCCAACCAATACTTATATATATTACCCTTTCTTCTCATTTCTTTTCATTTCATTTCTTTTAGCCATTCAAGTGGGAAAATGAAAGGGCACTTGGGGCTGCTGATTTGGAGAGGGGAGAGAGGGTGTGGGTGAGTATGGGTGAGAGAAAAAGATAAATGTATTACCCCCAATTCCCATTAACACTAATTTCACCGAAAAAAGCTTTTTTCTTCGATATTTTCTAAACCGTTTTGGCAAACCATTTCATTTCAAAAACCATATGATAAAATTTTGCTTAATGTGTTATGATACACAAAATTTGTTTCAACTCATTCCAATTTGTAATTTTCCCTAATTAAATGTATTAGTGACGGCTTAAAATAATATTAAAATAATTAATTTCGGAAAATTTTTCAGAAAATTTGAAATTTCACCAGTGACTCAATAAACACCAAATACTAGCAAATTCATAGCTAGAATATGTATATTTAATTTTATAATAAAGATATTTGTATTTTGACTTTTTACAGAAAACCCCCTTATTTTACCGTTTTTTCGAAATTTCACCGAAACGATTTTCAAAACGTTACAATCTTCCCCTCTTAAAGAAATTCGGTCCCCGAATTTAAATTAAAACTCCCCCCAAATACTAAAACGTCTAAACCAAAACCATCAAGTCGTCGGGGCTGCGAAATTGTAAATACATAAAACAAATCGCAGCGC
This sequence comes from Agapanthus africanus, assembly GCA_030015575.1. Lineage (NCBI taxonomy): Eukaryota > Viridiplantae > Streptophyta > Magnoliopsida > Asparagales > Amaryllidaceae > Agapanthus > Agapanthus africanus. The sequence continues at coordinate 244,945,495 of CM057343.1, read as the reverse complement.
AGCGCATGCGCATGAAAAATGAGCATATAACTCAAATCAAAACTCCGTCAAGCATCCCGCAATCATCGGAGTCACGGTAAGGACACAATGTCAAATCCAATACAAAAACCAATATGATATAACTCGAAACTATACACGTAAATATCAAATCTATATATGTAATTATCTGAAGGAAATCCATGTCAAATCTCTTAAAGTTGCTGTGCAATGCACATAACACTGCACAGTGGCGGACGTCTATCATAAGAAAATAACTATATACATATATACCTTTGTTTGAAATGTACGTTCCGCCGTTTTCGGAAACAATTTAGAAAGGTTTTCCTTATTTTAAACGTTTCGCGTCATATCAGACACGTAGGTAAATACTGAGACTATAGCTCGCTTTTTTTTTTTTTTGAAATTCCCTTCAATAGCTATCAATGCATGAAAAATACATTCAGGTACTGTCCTCTGACTAGTCCTGCTTAGTACGAAAACACTTAGCAAATATCATAAAAACGTACTGCTCTATAAGAAAAATCAATCCCAAAATACGCGTATGAATACTACGTGCGTCTGGTACGCACGGAAATCAAAATCCATATATGTGCCATACATATGCACAGAAACAACATCTAAGTGCATCGGGTGTGCATGAAACATCTGTCATAGGCAACATGTGTGCCTGACAGCAAAATCAGGTGCATCTGACATGCACGAAAAATCTCGATTTAGTGCATCTGGTGCGCACCAAAATCACATCTCAAAACATGCGTTCAACATGTGCGAAATCCAAGGCAGGTGCATCCATCATGCACGAAATCATGAAATCCAATATCAAGCGCCGAACATGCGCAAAATCAAATAAGGTGCACAAGGTGCACAAAATAAATATCGAGTATCACAATCGAAATCGAAGTCCAGTGCATCTAAGTGCACAAAATGCGTATCACTGCACTGCAAGCATATATGAACTATACCGAGTGCAAAAACCAAATCGTGTGCGTACATGCGCACAAAATCAACTCAACTGTATGAAACCCATAAAATCATAAACATGAGAAACCAAGGCACGAAAACGATATCAAGTGCAACACTGTGCAGAAATCATAAATACTCAGTAAGTGCAACCACGGCGCATGAAAATGATATCATGAAACTCAATCATCAAAACCAGATCATGCGAATATATCGCTCAAAATACCAAAATCAAGTATGGCGGAATAGTCCCGCTCAAGCACATCCTCCAAGAATCTCTGGCCAACTGTCGTGGTCACTCATAGCATGTCTCATCGACGAACCTGAGCTCTGTCCTGCTGGTGTGCGTAACATGACCACTCCTGGGTCCAAGTCTTCTTGTAATTCATTCCAGAAAGGTCCTGTCGAGATCTCTCCCAAATCTCGTCTCTGCCGAACTGTCCGGAAGTCATCGTCCCTTACTAGATCTGTTCTCATTCCGGAACGGCTGCATACTCCTCGCGACTCCTTCTGCAAGGTATATCCAAGTACAATGCCTTGGCATGCGTATCGCATCTCTGATGTCGGCGGAGTGGAACGTCGTTTTATCTAGATCTGGTACGAACCTCTTACTTCACCTTTCTAATGTCGACTGCTCTGGTATCGTCTCGTCGTGGCTGCATGGACTGAGCTCCAACGACTATCCTCGTATCTGGAGTCTCCCAAGAATGCATCTCACCACCTAGCATCTGAATTAAGTCGAGCCATCCGATCGAGTCGTCAAAACCTCATAATCCCCCAAGTGCTCAACATCTTGGGCACAGTTTAATAGTATCGAGTACATACCACAGCATCGGTGGACCAGCCGTAGAAGGGCAAACCCAAGCCTCACTAATGGCGCCGCAGAACTGCCGCAAACCCGAAGGTTCCAAGGCTTTCATACGGTCATTAAGTCGAGTTAAGGTTTCATTCTTCTAGAGGGACCATAGAATTGCCTGCATGTCTTTCCGACTACTTTAAACTTGGAATAATAGGTTTCTGACATTCGATCATCTCTGTCGACTCTCAACGTCTCCGCGTGAAGTCGTCTCTAGCTGGAATCAATCTATCTGATGACCTCGCATCGGGGTAGGCGAACGAACCACCTATCCTAGTCATTCATCATCGGGTGACTAGCGACCTTCTAGCATCTATTAGTACAACTCGTCCCGCAATAGCTCCAACATATGGGGCGATATCTCGTCACTCGCAGCAACAACTGGCTCACTCGTCTGCACGCTGAACAGTGCCTCAATCATCATGAGTAAGCAATACACCAACGGTCATCAAAATCTGACTGGCCTCTGTCAGTGGCTCAATCCTCTAGTGCTGATCGGCACGTCCAAGTAATCTCATACAACGATCCATCAAACGCTCGTGGCGCGAAGACACAATAAAAAGACACATCTCTGCAATCGTGTGTCGCCGGAATCATGCCCTGGTCAGTCCTCGTTCTTGACGAGCTCATGCTGACCGCAACTCTAGCCGTAGCTCTCCCTGCCCGTAATCGTGGCAGCAAAACCATAACTGGTACCGATGAGATCAGGAATGAATATAATACTGAACAAAGAAATGTACATCCTAAGGCTTCTTAAGTGGAGTAGCGTATCGTAAGTACGCCGCGGAACATACCCACGGTACGTCACTCTACTTTAGTCACCAATTCCATCAACCAAGGGTCATCCTACGCTCCGAAGGTAAAACCTAACGCTCTGATACCAACTTTATCACGACCCAAAAGTACGGAACATGACCGGCACTTAAACTACGAACGTCTCGAGGCGTACGTAATCGAAGTAAACCGAAAACCCAGAAATCCAAACCAAGAAAAGTAGCAGAGTGAAGGAAAACCAATTTAAAATCAAGTAATTTTAATAGCATAAGCCGAATTATGCGGTTTAAAAAAAAACAACAATATTTCCCAAAAATTTCGGCAGAGTCTCCTTTGTAAATACTGGCTCCCAAACGGGATACAACATGAATAGTATACGAAATCAATAAAAGGCATCCCCAAGCAGGAGCAAGCTCTTCGTCAATTGACGGTCACAACCACACAAGCAATATAATATACAACGCCAACGGCGAGGATCAAAACTCAAAACCACAAGAAAACCACAGAAATAAAACACGCGACTCTAAGGTCGAAAGAATAACATCACTGGTCTCTATCTCTGAAATAAATACATGTTTGGTCGATGGAACTTCTAGATACAACAGAATAATAATATAGAAGTTATATAATGGGGGGTACGATACAAGTAAACCCACCTACTAGCAAATCACCCGAAGGAAACTATGCCCGCAAGCCGTAATGAAACCTGTACGGCAAACCTGCAAGAAACTGGGGCACAACGGGGGTGAGTTGCCAACTCGTGAATAGAAAAACATCTACGCACAAAAATCGCATAAATAACGCAACCTAGGTCAAAGATCATAATATATCCTCAAATATATGAATAACATGCAGTCTATAACAATGGCTAGGGTAATATCTAACCCGAGTGTGATCTCATGTGCCCATGTCAGTGCCTCAGGTAGCAATATATCATATGAATGAGGTATGAATGCATGAAAACAGAATACATGTAAATGAAGAAACTGTTTTCATAAATTAGTAAGATTTCCTTTGAATTTTTTTATGAGATATCATAAATGAAATCAGCATAAAACAGTGCCTAGCGTCGGCACAAAACGTAATCCCAATATCTCGATATCTCTGTATCACAGTCTCTGTACCTCAATATCTCGAAATCTCAATGTCTCAAACACAATATCTAGGGCGCCGTCAGTCCAGACCGGCCCCTACCCTCCATCTCAAGACCACGACGGTATCCTCCGGATATCCGACGCGGCGGGTAATATCACCAGTAGGTAGTGCTCCCCTGCCAGGCTCACATCATCATCATCACGCGCTTCTTGCCCCGGGGTACCTTACCGGGTCCACCATGTACCCGAAACGGTTCATCCGTCTCCTCGAATCGAGTCTCGAAATCCATCAGCAAACTAATGGTGGACGACTCATACATCATGGGAAAAACCGCACTTTTTATTTAAAAAGAGAGAAATCAGTTTATATAAGTTTTGCGGTTCCCCCCCCCCCAAATCCAGAAAATCTCATGGAAATCCGAATCCAAATCATCAATAGCATGTAAAACCATGAATATAGGCATAACAGTGAATAACAGTATGCATGAAGTGGCAAGTAATAACTACAATATTAAGCTGGCATATAAGGCAGGTACACTAATATCATGTCAAATTACTAACTAACAAGCTAAGTCAAGCAATAATATTTTTTAAGGTGTACGTGACATGGCAATTACCGATGAAGATGTGTGTGAGCCGGCAAGTAAGTGTACGTGGTACATACGCATCATCGGTAATGGTGCTGGTGTCCTAACAATATGATATCAACATTGCAATATGAAATTATAACATAAGTGTGCGATGCGAAGCGAACCACAATAATAAACGGGAGCTGAATACAAGACGCAACTGTAACTAACCTGCATTAATCTAATATAAGTCCTACAAATGGTGCCTTTTGAAATAACACGAACCATGGGGTTTTGAAAATAGGGGGCTACGGTGTTTTTATGAAAAGATACGTCTTTTGAAATATCCGTAGGATCCCTTGGGCTGTCTTTTAAAATAACCACGATTCGTTGGTTTTTGAAATAGGTAAGAATCGAATCTAATCTAACAACTAAACTAAACTAAAGGGCTAAGCTAACAAGCTGGACTACAGGTAAGGAAACCGCCTAACATCTGAGTCAATCCATATACATACCTATATATATATTAGTCGGTGATCCCGCCTCAATAATATCATATCCGATACCATATCTACAATCAGACATCCCAAGTCAAGAGTGCGGATCGATCATCAAGATATAGCTCGTACGTAAATCCGTCGTACGGCATCCCCAAATCTGGGTACGGGTCAATATCATATTCCTCACACTATTCCTCTGGTATCCTCTTTATCCAAGATCATAGTCTAGGGTACTGACCTATGTCTAGTACAATACTAATATCCTCAATATACTCATGATCTGACTACAGATCGACAATCTCGTACAAACCGATACCGTCAGCACATAGCATCATCAAGGGTATACATCGCCCGATACGGCCTAATATCAATATCCTAGCATATCATATCTCATATCATGATCACATGTCGACCATTTTGATTATAGCACTATTCACCCGTATCGTCGTTCAAAGACCCGCTATAACACCAGGACGTACCTCAAGTACGAATCCTGCCATATCACCGATATCACAACCACAAACAAATCTCATCGACTCAGCTCAATCCCAAATATCATCCTCAAATCCGTATGTGAACACATAGTCTCATACCCATGTGAACACATAACTATAAAGAATCCCATGAGCACATATAAATAGGAATGTATGCAAGTATGTATGTGTGTATGTGTAGTGCAACACTACCCTAGGGTTCGCGACACTAAAATAATCCAACACACCAATATCCATCCTAAACATCGTTATTAATCCCAAATGACATATAATAAATGTTGGTGTGTATACGCATCCGTATACACCACCACGGACTGCGGGGGTGCTATACGCCATCCACCCGACTTCTTCCCGTAGATATAAATCTACTCACCTGGTCCTCGCTCGCCGGTGCCGACGTCGCCACGCGCTTGCTTGCCGTCTCGAAGTCCACATGGGGTACCTACATATCATAACGCACCGTATCGCATTAAAATCCGACTTAAAAACCCTCGACGTCGGCGTACAAACGCCAAACCATCGAGAAAGCTCTCAACACATTCATTTGTACAATTACAAACACTAATTATAATATAAAATAGCTTAAAATTCACAAAAACCCCAATTTCACTTAAAAAGTCATTTTCCCGAAAATCTAGCAAGCACAAATCACCGTTTTAGTACAAAACTCGATGTATAAACGAATCTAGCGGCCACAATATTCACTAAATATCTTAAATAAGTCATAAAAACAATTCCCATAATTTAATCTCATTAAATTCCAAAAACCCTAAAATTCTAGTTTACAAAATATCTAAATTTTAACAATTTCATTGCAAAAATGCACAAACTACAATCTAGCTTAGATTTGCATGATCTAAAGCATTAAACTACACTTAATAATGTTAACGAATTCATGAAAAACCTAATTAGATTTTTAGTCTAACATTTGCAATAAATTTCCAAAACCTAGTTTGCATAAAATTCCAATTTTAACAATTACAAGCATCAATTAGTAAACTAGCAACTAGGTTAGTTTTAGCATCACATTAACATGTTAATCCCCACATCAAGATCAATACCCAATGAATAAAACCCTAATTTGATTTACAAACCCCTTTTCTTGAATTTTCCAACCAAGCAATTAAACCTAATTAAACACCTAATTAGCTTCAAATGAGGTATGATAGCAACAATTAAGTAACTAAGCAACAAACAAACCATGGAACAAGGATTTATACCTCACAAAACTTGAATCAACATCCAACCTAGCCTCACAAACTTGCTTCTTGCTCCAAGATCCACACTAGAATAGGTCAAGGAAAAATGGGTAAGAGTTGGATTTGGGTTTTAGCTTGATTTGTGATGGAATTTTGGAGGTTTTTGATAGGTTTTTGATGAGGAAATGAGAGGAGAAAATTGGGGGCTGCACTTGGGGAGGGGCTCGGCCAGAAATGGGGGAAGGATGGGAGTGAAGTGTGTGGGTGTGGGGAGAAAAGTCAAGTCAAAGAAAGTCCAAGTCAACCCAACCAATACTTATATATATTACCCTTTCTTCTCATTTCTTTTCATTTCATTTCTTTTAGCCATTCAAGTGGGAAAATGAAAGGGCACTTGGGGCTGCTGATTTGGAGAGGGGAGAGAGGGTGTGGATGAGTATGGGTGAGGGAAAAAGATAAATGTATTACCCCCAATTCCCATTAACTCTAATTTCACCGAAAAAAGCTTTTTTCTTCGATATTTTCTAAACCGTTTTGGCAAACCATTTCATTTCAAAAACCATATGATAAAATTTTGTTTAATGTGTTATGATACACAAAATTTGTTTCAACTCATTCCAATTTGTAATTTTCCCTAATTAAATGTATTAGTGACGGCTTAAAATAATATTAAAATAATTAATTTCGGAAAATTTTTCAGAAAATTTGAAATTTCACCAGTGACTTAATAAACACCAAATACTAGCAAATTCATAGCTAGAATATGTATATTTAATTTTATAATAAAGATATTTGTATTTTGACTTTTTACAGAAAACCCCCTTATTTTACCGTTTTTTCGAAATTTCACCGAAACGATTTTCAAAACGTTACATTCACTTGTCTCATGTGTTGAGAACCAAGAACCATAGAGAAAATCCTAACACACTCTTCTCTACTCACTCTAGTTCATAAGGTTTAGCAAACCACGTGAACTAGTTTTCTTCAAAGACCGAAGAAGAAGCCAAAGGTAGAAGCTTTCAGGTGGATCGATCTTCAGCGCAAGGAGACGACGGGGTGAAGCCGATCCGGACAACCATCGAGGCTTGAAGACGAAGGAGTGCAAGAAAGAAAGGTATAACCCCTTAACCGAGTAGTTAACAACTCCTAGTTAGGTTGTTAGTTAGATGTTTAACAAAGATCCGGTTATGAGTCCATGTTACCACCTCTAGAAAATTGTATTTCACCAAATTCCGCATGCACGAAAGTGCCGGGAGAGGTAGCATGGACTTACAGTGGTATCAGAGCCTAGTTAAACTCTATCTAACATGTTAGCATAGTAGCTAGAAATTCGATCGGAGAAAAAGTCCCGAAATAAACCCGAAATTCAAAGTTGCTGTCGATTTTTAAAGTTCTGTAAAATCGATAAATTTCATCTTAAAAATCGGCTCAGGATTTTTATTAAACACCCACGAAATTTGGTCCCACGAACCGGTCAAAGCGCCGTGGAAACGCGGCGGGAGCACGCTCCCGCCGCGGTTCCGCGGCCGAGTTGACTCGGCCGAGGTCCAAATTTTGTGCAGTGTTTTTATGGGGTTGTTTTGGGATTTTTGGAATATGTATTTTCTGCCCAGATTTTCCAGAACGAAAATTTTGTATTTGGGGCCTGAAAATCCGTATTTTTGATCGAACTTCTAAAAGACTTAAGCTGACGGGTTTTTTCTGTGATGTGATATTTGTTTTGAACGTCTGCTAATCGCTATATGTCGATTAGTGGGAGTTATACAAATCTGTGATCTGTAATGTTATTGGTTTGTGTATATGAATTCATTGGATTGTCGCGGGTGAATAGCCGGGGGGTTGTGAGACGAGAGTTTTCTTTCCTTTCAATTCATGTAAATTTGTAAATTGATGTAATAATTATTTGTATGGCCGCACAACCGGGTCGGGGTTGTAGCCGTCATTGTATAATTTCTTTTTACTGTTTTTGCTCCTAGGATAGACCCATGGAGGGGGTGCACAAACTACCGGGTATGCCGAAGTGCCGAGTGGCCTACTTACGGAGTTGAGGGAGGTTGCTTCGCTTCGGGTACTTGGCGGGTAGTTTGCCGCACCCGTAGGGGTCTTGGGTGGTGTATTGGCTATTCACCGCGACCGTGTGATCTGCTTTTCATTACAGGCTCGTACGAATTGCGGGTTCCTAGTATATCCAATGTGTTCATCTGTGATCTGAAATGGCTATCATTGCAATATATCTATATATGATATTATTTAGGCGTTGCTTATGTTTTACAGCCGCGCTAGCCCAGCCCCCGCTCTGTCGTTAGTTAAGTAACCTAACGGGTAATGACGGGGCCCCGTGGCGAATGCGAATGGCATAAGCGTACGTCATATTTTGGTTGTTTTCTGCAATGGTAGGATTAAATGATGGGACGCATTAAAAGGACTAATGCAAGAATATCACGCATTAAAAGAACTAATGCAAGAAAATATACCAAGTTAAAGTCGTTGGAACACTTTCCGAAAACTACTCGGTTCTTTTCAAAACTAACTTTTAAATGCGGAGCTTGAGCCACTCCTTTTAAAAGCTATCTCGTTCCATCGATTATATCAAGTTCACTACGTTCACGGTTTTGCCAAAACCATTCGTAGCCCTCCGTCGTTTCACATGAATAGTCAATAGTATTCAAGCTGTGTATGTTGGCCAAAGTCAAGGCATAGTGATTGGTAGCTATTGGGTATTCAAGTGTAGCATAGATAGATGCGTTGGTTTGGGACAGTCGTACTGCCATTTTGGCCAAAGTCAAGGGTAGGTACGGATGGATCCAAATTAACCTGGAGAATGACGGGTAGAACTTGACACGTGACTTATGATATTTTGGCCAAAGTCAAAGTCATAAGAGCATGGGGCAAAATTCCACATCGGGAGTTTCAAAAGAACTGAAACTTTCTAGTGTTGCATACCATTTGGAGTGTGATGATTCTGGTAGGATTCCTTCAGTTTCGTCACGCGATGATATTTGGATCCCGATCCTACTATGAGTATATGCTACTCCTCGGGAAATTTCTCACTTAACGATCAATGCTATAAACCAAGTAGGTGTCTAGAAAGGTGTTAGCGGGGCTATGCCCCCAGGGAAAAGAGGTTATTTAATTAAGGAACTTCGCGAAAGCGTTGGAAAACCTCCCTCGAAGTACCGACACTGGCCTGGCTGAACGGTTAAGCAAGTATTGTACGGTGAGATTGATCCTGACTAATTCTTCCTTTTTGGTTTGAGGAGGGATTCGAGAAACAGTGGGAGCCATCCTGTTTAGACAAATAAAAAACCATTCTAAACTTGCAAGAGCATCATGCTGGGTGTTTCTTCTCTCTCTCCTAATTGCAGCGACCAATCGACATGACTGGACTTAAGTTACTTCTAGATAAAAACATTCTGACAGGGCCAAACGATAAAGATTGGCTCAGGAATGTCAAGATGGCAATCACTTACGACAAGCTGGGGTATCTTCTTACCACCAAAGCTCCCCCTGTCCCTGGTCCCAAATCCAGCGTCGCGGATAAGGAAATCCGTAAGACCGGGGAAATTGATTGCGCGAAGGCCAAGTGCCTCGTGCTTGCCTCTATGGACAACGAACATCAGAGGAGGCACGAGAATATGGACCTTGAATCCATATTTCTCCACACAAAAGAACTGTATGGAGAGCAGTCTCGTATCGCAAGATACGAATTGTCGAAAAAGTTATTTTCGGCAAGGTTGGCCGTCGGATCATCGGTAGAGGAACACATGCTTAAGATGATTGGCTACATAGAAGAGCTCGCGGACCTTGGGACCACGTTGGAGAATGAACTCTATACGGACTAGATTCTCCAGTCCCTTCCTTCCACTTACGCCCAGTTTATCCTGAACTTCAACTTACAAGAAAAGGAAGTTGAACTTTCAGAACTCCTCAACATGCTGAGGAGCGCAGAGGGCACCCTACAGAAAGGTAGGGAAACATCCACTTTGTTTGTAGGAGGATCTTCCTCTTCTAGGTCCAAGGCAAATGTTAGTTATGTATATGCCCTAGAGGCCATTGTTGTACATATGATGTATATTATAATGGATGCTTGGATATATATAGAGATGACTTTCTTGCTCGTCATGATAGTATGCTATTTGGTTTCACTTTATCTTAACATGTTGACTTGTATTGGTTAACTGTTTTACTCTCACATGTTGATAAAGCCCTTAGGATCTGTACTCGACTACTGGGACTATGATGAGATCATACTAGTGGGGCCTTGGTAGTCGATGAGTACATCCTATAACAGTTCCTAGTCGAGGGTATATCGAGACAAGGCATCGATACACCAGAGTAGACTAGCGTATACGCATCTTGACCCATATGATGGGCGATGGATGATCCCACATCCATCGGTGTTTGACATCAGAGATGGTGTACGGGTGCTTAGTGGAGACTGGGTACACTGGACGGACTCGCCGAGAACTCCCAGATGGTGATATACCACACGTCAGATGGCAGTTCTCCGGTGACACTGGTACAGGGTAGTCTGTAGACCCGAGATCGTCATGGAGTCTTGTGTGATTCCCACTGTGTTTTGATTTCCACCTTACCACGTCCAAGAGGGCGTGCAAAACGGTGGCTTTTGGGTACAGTCCTGAATCACATGGAGGCAATGAGCGATAGGAGGGGATTCGTCTCTCCCGGTATAGGGAGTTGATGTTGTGCTATGTTCGATTGGCTATAACTGGAAGTCCCTGGCCAGGGCTGATATAGAGATTTACTGGTAAGTGTTACTAGTAGTTTCTCGACCCGTTATGAGCCACACATCGACACGACTTATCGGTTACTGGCGTCTGACGTATACCACCCCTAGACTTGATATGCGACTTATCAGACGAACAGACCGGACTGTACGGGAGTGTTACTGATTGGATTCACAGGAGAACGCACAGGCTAGCTTGTTGATCTTCTGATCGCTCAATACCTGGGTGGCTGTTACGTTTAGCTGACCGCTTGCAGCTTGTGGGTGTTTGATATGATCATCACCTACTACCGGCGTATTGACGATTCTTTAGAGTCCTACACAGAGGTTTCTTGGCTCAGGCGAAACGGAGTAGAGGCACATATGTGATATGCGCAGGACCAAGGATAATGCGATATGAGATACCGTATTATATTCTCGCGATATTTAGATATGAACCGGGTCATCGGATCAAGTGTTGGTTCGATGAATCGGTACATGATATATTAGTCGGTAATATTCGATATAGCCGGATCGTCGAATCAAGTGTTGATTCGATGATTTAATGTATAATAATATATATGATATATTGTATTACATTATCAAATATTGGCTCGCTTTATTATTTCATTTTTTCACTGGATGATACATTGATATATATGCGATATATGTTAATTGTATTATTTTCTTTTGTTGCAAATATATAATATATATGTGATATATATTATTGTGACATGATATGATTTATTGTTAAACATGTTTAAGGATGATTAACTGAGGTTAGGGTTTGATTAGGGTTAGTTGCTTCATGCACCTTCTAGAAGCAATTTCTTTTGTCATGGTTAAGATATTTGTTGATGACACATTCCTAACCAAACCAAACCCTAACTCTAGTTGTTTCTCTACACATTATTAGCCACTCATCCTTGACCATGGTTTATACATCAATCATATACTTTTATTTCTATTCATCACAAAAGGATTTTGATGATTATCATTTTCCATCATCATCTTCTTCTCTCTTGAAGAAGCTCACTTGAAATTCTTTATGTGATGAATAAATATGAGAAAATGATTTAAAAAGAAAGCATAAATACTACTCTCTCATCCTCATCTCATCTAGCCTATGAGATTAGTGTGTTCATCTCTTTAGAGTGAGAAAGCTTGAGTCTTTGCAACTTCGACGTAGATCATCGGAGATTTGGAACACTTCAAGCTAGCATGGATCGTTCGAGTCGTGGAGCCACTCATGAGTCCGGGAGATCGTGGATCGCGGCAAAGGGACTTCTACTCGGAGCTTGTTAAGCGAAGGAGCGGACTACAAAGGTTGTAATCCTTCATACTTAGATAAAAGTTATCATCTTGCATGTTTAACCCTAATAATCTAGTAAAGATCCCGGTTTTGGGTTGTTCGACACGTCTAAATTTTTATCCGGGCATGTTTGATGCCTTATGAACCTTCACAAGAGTGCCTAGGAACCCTACAGTGGTATCAAAGCCAAGCTAGAGCATTAGGCGATGTGTTTACGAAGTTAAAACTCCGATCGAACCCGAACCGACAAAATTTAACCCCTCTCTGGAAATTTTTCAAAATTTGGGTTTTTTCTGAATTAAAAATATGTAAAAAAATCAGCAGGGAATTCTAAGAATTAACATGAAATACGGGCCCCCAACTCCACCAAAACGCGGCGGAACCGCGGCGGAAACATGCTTCCCGCGGCGGTTCCGCGGCCGTTTTGTGGAATTGTGACACGTGGCTTCATGGTATTATCTGTAGTTGCTTGTTGATGCTTCTGGGTATTTTTAAACTGTTTTAAGTGTTAAGACTTCTGGGGTTTGTTTTGTAATAGTAGATTCGATCGGAATATTTAAATTCGTATTTCTTTCCGGATGTTTAGAAACTGTTAAACTATTTGAACGGATATCATTAACTCACTGTTTCCCGGCACGGCAAACTTTCTAGTGTTGAATTTTTATCGGGTTTAAATCTTTCGAAAAAATTGTACAAGTTAAGCGGTGGACCCTATAGAAGACAACAAACCTTAACTCGATTATGTGACCGTCTTGAACTGCCTTTTAAACCTTCGGGTTTGGGGCAGTACGGCGTGCCACATGTGAGGCGTTGGCTTGACCCTTCTACGGCTGGATCACCGATACTGTGACATATTCTGGGATTATTTGAACTCCGCTCAAGTGTTGAGCAATTTAGAAAATTTTGGGTATTTGATTATCTGTTCGGAAAGTGTAATACTGTCTATTTATCTCGAATGTGATACAATATGTGGAATTCATAGAGTTAGACATGAAATGCGAAGTATGTGATATTTCGGATTTACGATGTCTAAAGTGATAGTGGATTCCAAATGTTGTAGTTTTACACTTTCTTTTCTGTGACCGTAAGTGTAATATGTGATATCGCCGGTTTCGTTGCTATATGTCAACGACAATTGGGATGCGCATATTTACTTACGTTGATGATATGTGATATTATGTGTTGCTGTGATATGTTATATTGGATCGTCGTGTTCTGAATAGCCGGGGGTTTTATGTGAGATGAGGGTTTTTATTTTCATTCATGTAAAATTCATTTGTAATGTAATATTCTTTTATTTGGGGCACTTCCAGGTTGAGGTTGATGTCACCAGTGTATATTATTTACTTTTCCGCATTAGGTAGACCCAAGGAGGGGAGCACAACTAACCGGGTTCTAGGGACCAGTGGGAGGCCATCTCGAGGAGTCGAGACCGGGTCTCCTAACCCTAGAATTGGCAGTGTTACTTGCCGCTCTCGTAGGGGTCTTGGGATGTGAGTTTGGCTATTCGTCGCGACCGTAGAATCCGTGTTTTATACAGGCTCGTATTGAAAACACGGACGTCCTAGTATATCCAATATTTCATATATGTTCTTCTGCTGCAATGTTCTGTGATGAGATCATATTACTGCCTGAGACGAATGCTTATACTATATATATATGCTGATATATAAATATTACTGCTTTCGTTTCTTCTGTGATGCTTAGGAAGCATAAGCTGATGGGATTTTTATTAATGAGATTAATAAAAGGAAAAGAAACCTAAAGATGTTGTAGAATCAAAACTTTATAAAAAGGGGTAGCTACAGTTTTGCTTTGCACAGTGATATATATGATATATCCTGCACCTTATTCGATGGGGAAAGAGCCGAGATCCCTTCACCGGGAGTGACCTCTTTAGCGAAACTGGCAGATGCTACAAAACGCGGTTTGTCTTTTGATTGCTTTTAGAGTTTTTCTTTGCACAGCGGTATATATGATATATCCTGCACCTTATTCGATGAGGAAAGGGCCGACGATCCCTTCACCGGGAGTGACCCCTTTAGCGAAACTAAGAAAAGCCTAAAAAACACTCCTTTTTCAAAACTATATGATTCTACAACGATATCAAGTTCATTACGCTCGGGGTTTTCTGAAAAACCTGCGTAGCCCTCCGTCATTTCAGATAGATATTATTTAGTATTCGTGCTACGTTTGTTGGCCTGCGTCAAGAAGTGGTGTGCGGTAGCTAACTGTTAGTGTATATGCCCTAGAGGCCATTACTGTATCATACTAGTATGTATATTACTTGATGGAAGCTTAGGATATTCACAGTTGTACAGACAATCTTGCTCAATATAGTAGTATGCTACTTGGTTTGTCTCTGCTTTAATGTGTACATGTGTGTTTATTTATTATATCACCTATACGCATTAGTAGAGCCCTTAGAATCTTTGCTTGATTACCGGCGTTGTGATGGTGATCACACTCGTGGGGGCTGGGTAATCTACAAGCACATCCTTATACACGTCCCTAGTCGTGGGAGTATCGAGATAGGGCATCGATACTCCAGAGTAGACTAGCGTATGCGCTTCTCATCCCAGCACGGGAGACGGTCTGTCCTACAGCCGTCAGTACGTCGTACTTGAGATAGTATGCGGGTGCTCGTTAGGTTACGAGTACACTGGACAGGACTCGTCGGGAACTGATGGTTGGTATTATACCTATCGTCAGTTATCAGTTCCCAGGTGACATGAGTACAGCTTAGTCCGCTGACTTGACACTGTCACTTCGCCTCGAGTGTGTTCCCACTGTTCTTTGATTGCCACCCTACCACGGCTCTACTGAGTCGTGCAAAAAGGTAGTAGTTGGGAGCAGTCCCGAAGCACTTGGAGGCAGTGACGGTTAGACAGGATTCGTCTCTCCCGGTATTGGGGGTTGACATCGCGCTGTGTCTAGGAGAGCCATTACACGAGTAGTCCCTGGCCAGGGCAAGCGAGATATACTGCTAGGTTTCCAGTGTTATCTCAGGGTGTATTGGGCTTCACTCCGACACGACTTGTACCGCTATTAGGGGACTGACGTTTACCGCCCCCCTAGGCCCGCCATGCGATGTATCAGACGAACAGACCGGACTGTACGGAGATTGTCACATACAGGCTCAGTAGGAGTTCGGATGGGTTTACCTCATCGGCCTTCTTATCGACATCTACCTGGGGACCGTTACGTACAGCTAGTGCCGCTTGCGGTCTGTGGTTAAACCGACTGCCAGCGTAGTGTCGAGTCTTTAGAGTCCCACACAGAGAGTTTCCCTGCACTGAGCGAAACGTCTAGAGGCCGTATGGTTTTTACGGCAGGGCTCCGATCACTTACGTACACTTGTGTGCGTATGGTGTTCGGGCAGGCAGTACTAGTAGGCTTTGGTTTAAGCCGGATCCTAGTACTGCACGGATGGATTTGTTTTGTCTTCTGCGCATCCGCATTCTACGGAATACGGATGCAGGTGTGTATGCACAGTTTTCCGGAGCGATGAAGGAGGAGGTGCCTCATTAGGGTTTTGGCAGTTGGTTCGGCCAAAACCGCTATGTGGCAGGCTCATTAGGGTTTTGACAGTTCGTATTGGTCAAAACCATTATGAGCCGCGAACATCATTTACTAATCCTATTAGTGATAATCTTATGATGGCTAATTGCATTGACCATTTGACCCCGTTGACCCCTCTTGACTTTGTTGACCGGTTGACCGGGTTGACCATTGACTTTCATGAGGTTTCCACACTCTTCTTTTCTTTTCTTTTTTCTTTTGGATTATGATAATGGTCATTTCAATTGTAGCCATCAACTTTATCTTGATGGGATTAGTAATGATGTTGTTTTGCATTATTTGCAACCATGGTTGTTTTTCATTGTATCATAATATTATTCTCTTTCTCTCTCTTGCAAAGAGAAGCTCCATGGTTGCAAGAAAACCTCCTTCTTCTTCCTCCTCTTGATTTCTCCTTTGATCTCATGTGTTGAGAGAAAAAGGTTTTCACTTGACAAACACATCCATACATCTCCTCTACACATCCTAGGGCTTCTAGATTAGCAATCTCCTTGCCCTAGTTACCTCGGCTTGAGGTGGAGCTCGGTGTACATCTCTCGGGTGGATCGTCTTCGACTCAAGGAGGCCGCGGAGGTGACCAAAGTCCGGATCAACCATTGAGCAAGCAAAGAGAAGAGCAACAAGAAGTGAAGAACAACAAAGAAGAAGAGCAACAAGAAGAGAAGGAGTTCAAGTTGAGGTATAACCCCTAACCGAGTAGATACATCTCATGTTAGGATGCTAGTTTATAGTTTAGCAAAGATCCGGCTTTTACGGTCCATGATACAAAGCATAGAAAAAATTTTGTTTTACCGTTTCCGCAACCCCGAAAGTACCGGGAGAGGTAACGTGGACCTAACAGTGGTATCAGAGCCTAACTAAACATAAACTAGCTTGGTAGCGAAGTGTATCGAAGTTCGAAACGGAAAAATCGATAAAACCAAGTTGCGAAAACCTGAGTTTCTGTTAAAAAATTTTCTGGTCAAAACAAAATTTGTCATACACCTAAAATCATCTCAGGGTTTTCTAAAGATAACCACCAAACACGAGCCAGAGATCTGACCAACGGAGCGCGTTTCCGCGGCGACAGCAAGCTATGTCACCGCTGATCCGCGGCAGTATTGTCCCCTCTCTACCTCGATTTTGGTGCAGTGTATCTCTGTATTGGTTTTAGGATTTTTCAGATATATTATATGTGCCCAGATTTTCCAGAATAGAAATTTGTTTTTGGGGGCCTATAATTCCGTATTTTTCCGAACTTCACTACACTTTGACTATGTTGGTTATATCTGTGATGTTCTTATGTATTGAACGTCGGCTAATCGCTATATGTCGATTAGTCGGGGTTATACATATCTGTGATCTGTGATTGTTGTTGATGGTTTGTGTATATGAACTCGTTGGATTGTCGCGGATGAATCGCCGGGGTGGATGTGAGATGAGAGTTTCTTTTTCTTTCATTCATGTAATAAATTTGTAAATTGATGTAATATTATTTGTTTGGCCGCACAACCGGGTCGGGGTTGTAGCCGTCATTGTATAATTCTTTTTACTATTTTTGCTCCTAGGATAGACCCATGGAGGGGGTGCATAAACTACCGGGTATCTCGAAGTGCCGAGTGGCCTACTCATGGCATTGAGGGAGGTTGCTTCGCTTCGGATACTTGGCGGGTAGTTTGCCGCACCCGTAGGGGTCTTGGGTGGGGTATTGGCTATTCATCGCGACCGTGTAATCCGCTTTTCGTTGCAGGCTCGAACGAATCGCGGGTTCCTAGTATATCCAAAGTGTTCATCTGTGATCTGGATTGGTTTTCATTGCAGTATATCTATATATATAATAACTATTTAGGCGTTGCTTATGTTTTACAGCCGCGCTAGCCCAGCCCCCGCTCTGTCGTTAGTTAAGTAACCTAACGGGTGATGACGGGGCCCCGTGGCGAATGCGAATGGCATAAGCGTACGTCATATTTTGGTTGTTTTCTGCAATGGTAGGATTTAAATGATGGGACGCATTAAAAGAACTAATGCAAGAAAATAAACCTCAAATACGTTGTTGGAACAAGTTTTTCAAAAAGCTGTTATTACAAGGACGTTCATCTTTTTGTTTTGTATCGAGGTATTCGGTTATGAATGCCCAGCACCTCAATCGACGAGGCAAGGGCCGAGATCCCCTCATCGGGAGTGACCCCTTGGACAACAGGTTTGCGTCAGGGTAATAACTTCACCATAGTCGATTATTCTTGCTTTGCATCGAGGTATTCATCTTACGAATGCCCAGCACCTCACTCGACGAGGAAAGAGCCGAGATCCCTTCACAGGGAGTGACCTCTTTAGCAAAAGTTTTTCGCCACTATGTTTTTCAAAAGGATGTATCACGTTCCTTCAACGATATCAAGTTCATTACGTTAACGGGTTTTTCGCCAAAAACCCAGCCGTAGCCCTTCGTCGTTTCTTATAAGTTATACTTAGTATTCGTGCTGCGTTTGTTGACTGTGTCAAGGCGCAGTGAACGGTAGCTAAGTGTAGCTTATTTGCTGGATACAATGTGATTGGTTAGGACATTTGTAGAACCTTGTTGACTGTGTCAAGGGTTATGCAGGTGGGTTTAATGCAATCAAGATAATGACGGGATGAACTTAACTAGGACTTTTTGATTTGTTGACTGTGTCAAGATCACTTGGGTCCTAGGGGCAAAAACTGCATCGGGAGTTTCAAAAGAACTGAAACTTGCAGATTTAGCATACCTTCTGGAGTGTGGTGACTAGAGTGGATTCCATCTAGGTTATCACACAATGACAGTTGGATCCCGATCCCACTGATGAGTTGGTTTACTCTCGGGAGATTATTTCACTTAACGATCAATGCTATAAACCTAGTAGGTGTCTAGAAAGGTGTTAGCGGGGCTACGCCCCCAGGGAAAAGAGGTTCTTTAATTAAGGAACTTCGCGAAAGCGTTGGAAAACCTCCCTCGAAGTACCGACACTAGCCTGGCTGAAAGGTTAAGCAAGTATTGTGACGTGAATTAAAACCCGGCTAGTTCTTCTTTTAAAAGGGTTTTAAGAAGAATTTGAGGAAACAGTGGGAGACATCCTGGTTAGATAAATTAATAAACCAATCTAATCTTGCAAGAGCATACGCTGAGTGTTTCTTTTCTCTCTCTCCAGGCAGCAACCTTTTCACGCCCTAATCAAGATAATAAAATGTATCGCTTGACCGATCCGAATTCTTATTCGGGACTAGGGAAAGTTGGTTCAGCTCTAACTTGTGACAACGTCATGAGTATGAGAATGGGAAAGGGGAAAGTATGGATTTCCAGGATACCCAGTTGAAGAAGAAGCATGGTTTTGCATCTACTTCAGGTGTTCTTGTAATTGAGAACTGTTTTACGGTCAGCCCTACCTCCTGGGTACTTGATACCGGATCAGGATCTCATATCTGTAATTTATTGCAGGGACTGAGAAAAAGTAGGAAAGTTGCACCGGGTGATATGTCGCTCAGAGTAGCGAACGGAGCACAAGTTAATGCGGCAGCCGTCGGTGAATATCACCTAGTATTGCCAAATGGCAAGATTATGATTTTGAACGATTGCTACTATGTACCCTCCATGGTTTGCAACATCATATCAGTTTCTTTACTCGATAAAGATGGATATAACTTTGTTCTTGAAAAGAATATCATGAACATTTACCTTCATAAGGTACTGGTTGCAGAGGGTACACTGTGTAATGGTATCTACGTTCTAAATCAGAATACAGTTCTCAATATACAAAACACACGCAAGAGGAAGAATTCAGATACGAATGAATCCTACTTGTGGCATTGTAGGCTTGGTCATATCGGAGAGAAAAGACTGAGTAAGTTGCATAAAGATGGACTCTTGAATACGTTCGAGTTTTCATCTTATGAAACTTGTCAGTCTTGTCTCAAAGGAAAGATGACCAAATCTCCGTTCACCGGACATGGAGAAAGAGCAAGAGAGCTCTTGGGACTCATACACAGTGATGTGTGTGGTCCGATGTTTATACATGCAAGGGGTGGGTTCTCGTACTTCATCACATTCACTGACGATCTCTCTAGGTTCGGATATGTGTATCTGATGAAACACAAATCTGAAGCTTTTGAGAAATTCAAGGAATTCAGAAACGAAGTAGAGAACCAGATAGGCAAAAGTATCAAGATCCTCCGGTCTGACAGAGGAGGGGAGTACTTAAGCACGGAATTCCTAGATTACTTAAAAGAGAATGGTATTCTCTCTCAGCTTACTCCTCCTTATACACCACAGCACAACGGTGTATCGGAGCGGAGGAATCGTACCCTACTGGATATGGTTCGCTCCATGATGAGTAGTGCTGAGTTACCTCTTTCATTCTGGGGATATGCACTTCAAACTGCAGCACATCTATTGAATCAAGTTCCATCCAAATCCGTGCCTAAGACTCCGTATGAAATATGGAGTGGTAAAAGTTTGTATCTTAAACGTATTAAGATTTGGGGTTGCCCAGCTTATGTCAAAAAGCAGAACCCAGACAAACTTGAGGCACGGGCAGTTTTGTGTAAGTTTGTAGGATACCCAAAAGATTCAAGTGGGTATCTATTCTACCATGCAGAGGAACAGAAGATAATTATTTCAAGAAATGCCACATTTTTAGAAAAAGAATTTCTTGTTAAAAACATTAGTGGCAGCACGGTAGAACTGGATGAAATTCCAGAAACACAAGCTTTAACAGAAAATTTAGAGGAACCGCTAGATTCAATAACCCCAAACGAACCTCAGCCACTCCGCAGATCTGGTAGGATTTCTCATCCGCCCGAGTGATACTACGGTTTTCTCATAGATGGGGATCGAGAGGATTGCATCTTGGAAGAAGATGACCCTACCAGTTTCAGGCAGGCCATTATCAGTAGGGACTCTGATAAGTGGCAGGAAGCAATGCAATCCGAAATGGAGTCCATGTACGCCAATAAAGTGTGGACCTTGGATATTGCTCCACCTGGGGTAAAACCCGTTGGATGCAAATGGATCTACAAAAGGAAACTTGGTGTAGATGGGCAGGTGGAAACCTATAAAGCTAGACTCGTTGCAAAAGGTTTCCGTCAAAGACCTGGTTTGGACTATGACGAAACTTTTTCTCCGGTGGCTATGCTCAAATCCATTCGGATCCTACTTGCCATTGCTGCCTTCCATGACTATGAGATCTGGCAGATGGATGTTAAAACGGCTTTCCTAAACGGTTGTTTAGAAGAGTGCGTTTACATGGATCAACCAGAAGGTTTCATAGACAGTGGGAGCAGCGGAAAGGTGTGCAAGTTGCTTAAATCCATTTATGGATTAAAGCAGGCATCGCGGAGCTGGAACATCTGTTTTGATGAGGCAATCAAGGAATTTGATTTCATCAAGAACGAAGATGAACCCTGTGTATATAAGAAGATTGTAGGACGAACTGTCGTATTCCTAGTCTTGTACGTGGACGACATTCTTTTGATAGGAAATGACATTCCTATGCTACAATCGGTCAAGCTGTTTTTGTCACAAAGGTTCTCCATGAAGGACCTGGGTGATGCCTCGTACATTCTGGGGATCAAGATCTATAGAGATAGATCCAAGAGACTATTGGGACTTTCGCAGTCCAGGTACATAGAGACCGTACTAAAGAGATTTAGTATGGAGGATTCCAAGCGCGGTAACATACCCGCATTGCACGGAATTACCCTCTCCAAGAAGATGTCTCCTAAGACTGACGAGGAGAGGGTTCGCATGAGCACTATACCCTACGCTTCGGCGGTAGGATCTATAATGTATGCGATGCTATGTACAAGACCAGATGTAGCTTACGCGTTGAGCGCAGTAAGCCGGTATCAGTCAAACCTAGGGGAGGACCACTGGACAGCAGTGAAGAACATTCTCAAGTACCTGAGAAGGACTAAGGAGATGTTCCTGGTTTACGGTAATGGAGACCTCAGGGTCGAGTCCTTTACCGATTCAAGCTTCCAGAGTGACAAAGATGACAGCAAGTCTGTCTCGGGTTTTGTGTTTACCCTCAACGGAGGGGCGGTATTTTGGAGGAGTTCCAAGCAGGATACCGTCGCAGACTCGACGATGGAGGCTGAATACATTGCTGCAAGCGATGCCGCAAAAGAGGCGGTCTGGATTAAGAAGTTCATTAGTGAATTTCAGGTGGTTTCGTCCATTGTTGACCCAATACCTTTGTATTGCGATAACAATGGGGCTATAGCTTTAGCGAAGGAACCAAGGTCCCATCAGAAATCCAGGCACATCTTAAGGCGGTATCACCTGATCAGGGAGATCATTGATCGACAGGAGATCGAGGTGCGGAGAGTGGACACAAAGGACAACACTGCGGACCCATTCACGAAGGCTTTACCCCAGACTCAGTTCGAGCGGCTGATCGAGATGATAGGTCTTCGATACGCCAGTACATGGCCTTAGTGCAAGTGGGAGATTGTTAGTGTATATGCCCTAGAGGCCATTACTGTATCATACTAGTATGTATATTACTTGATGGAAGCTTGGGATATTCACAGTTGTACAGACAATCTTGCTCAATATAGTAGTATGCTACTTGGTTTGTCTCTGCTTTAATGTGTACATGTGTGTTTATTTATTATATCACCTATACGCATTAGTAGAGCCCTTAGGATCTTTGCTTGATTACCGGCGTTGTGATGGCGATCACACTCGTGGGGGCTGGGTAATCTACAACCACATCCTTATACACGTCCCTAGTCGTGGGAGTATCGAGATAGGGCATCGATACTCCAGAGTAGACTAGCGTATGCGCTTCTCATCCCAGCACGGAAGACGGTCTGTCCCACAGCCGTCAGTACGTCGTACTTGAGATAGTATGCGGGTGCTCGTTAGGTTACGAGTACACTGGACAGGACTCGTCGGGAACTGATGGTTGGTATTATACCTATCGTCAGTTATCAGTTCCCAGGTGACATGAGTACAGCTTAGTCCGCTGACTTGACACTGTCACTTCGCCTCGAGTGTGTTCCCACTGTTCTTTGATTGCCACCCTACCACGGCTCTACTGAGTCGTGCAAAAAGGTAGTAGTTGGGAGCAGTCCCGAAGCACTTGGAGGCAGTGACGGTTAGACAGGATTCGTCTCTCCCGGTATTGGGGTTTGACATCGCGCTGTGTCTAGGAGAGCCATTACACGAGTAGTCCCTGGCCAGGGCAAGCGAGATATACTGGTAGGTTTCCAGTGTTATCTCAGGGTGTATTGGGCTTCACTCCGACACGACTTGTACCGCTATTAGGGGACTAACGTTTACCGCCCCCCTAGGCCCGCGATGCGATGTATCAGACGAACAGACCGGACTGTACGGAGATTGTCACATACAGGCTCAGTAGGAGTTCGGATGGGTTTACCTCATCGGCCTTCTTATCGACATCTACCTGGGGACCGTTACGTACAGATAGTGCCGCTTGCGGTCTGTGGTTAAACCCACTGCCAGCGTAGTGTCGAGTTTTTAGAGTCCCACACAGAGAGTTTCCCTGCACTGAGCGAAACGTGTAGAGGCCGTATGGTTTTTACGGCAGGGCTCCGATCACTTACGTACACTTGTGTGCGTATGGTGTTCGTGCAGGCAGTACTAGTAGGCTTTGGTTTAAGCCGGATCCTAGTACTGCACGGATGGATTTGTTTTGTCTTCTGCGCATCCGCATTCTACGGAATACGGATGCAGGTGTGTATGCACAGTTTTCCGGAGCGATGAAGGAGGAGGTGCCTCATTAGGGTTTTGGCAGTTGGTTCGGCCAAAACCGCTATGTGGCAGGCTCATTAGGGTTTTGACAGTTCGTATTGGTCAAAACCATTATGAGCCGCGAACATCATTTACTAATCCTATTAGTGATAATCTTATGATGGCTAATTGCATTGACCATTTGACCCCGTTGACCCCTCTTGACTTTGTTGACCGGTTGACCGGGTTGACCATTGACTTTCAAGAGGTTTCCACACTCTTCTTTTCTTTTCTTTTTTCTTTTGGATTATGATAATGGTCATTTCAATTGTAGCCATCAACTTTATCTTGATGGGATTAGTAATGATGTTGTTTTGCATTATTTGCAACCATGGTTGTTTTTCATTGTATCATAATATTATTCTCTTTCTCTCTCTTGCAAAGAGAAGCTCCATGGTTGCAAGAAAACCTCCTTCTTCTTCCTCCTCTTGATTTCTCCTTTGATCTCATGTGTTGAGAGAAAAAAGTTTTCACTTGACAAACACATCCATACATCTCCTCTACACATCCTAGGGCTTCTAGATTAGCAATCTCCTTGCCCTAGTTACCTCGGCTTGAGGTGGAGCTCGGTGTACATCTCTCGGGTGGATCGTCTTCGACTCAAGGAGGCCGCGGAGGTGACCAAAGT
The DNA here is from genome assembly GCA_030015575.1 of Agapanthus africanus. Classification (NCBI taxonomy): domain Eukaryota; kingdom Viridiplantae; phylum Streptophyta; class Magnoliopsida; order Asparagales; family Amaryllidaceae; genus Agapanthus; species Agapanthus africanus. The sequence continues at coordinate 244,921,054 of CM057343.1, read as the reverse complement.
CCGGATCAACCATTGAGCAAGCAAAGAGAAGAGCAACAAGAAGTGAAGAACAACAAAGAAGAAGAGCAACAAGAAGAGAAGGAGTTCAAGTTGAGGTATAACCCCTAACCGAGTAGATACATCTCATGTTAGGATGCTAGTTTATAGTTTAGCAAAGATCCGGCTTTTACGGTCCATGATACAAAGCTTAGAAAAAATTTTGTTTTACCGTTTCCGCAACCCCGAAAGTACCGGGAGAGGTAACGTGGACCTAACACTAACTAGTATTTATCTGTTTATGCATATGATGCAGATTGGATTAGGGTAGTCGTGCGACTTTGTTGGCCTGTGTCAAGGGTCGTGCAGGTGGGTTTAATTCAATCAAGAAATGACGGGTTGAACTTGACTAGCGCGCTATGGTTTGTTGGCCTGCGTCAAGGTCATAGAACGCTAGGGGCAAAATATTATCGGGAATTTCAAGTGTTGAAATTTGCAATGAGATTGCATACCTCCTATGAGATAGGTGGATCCCGATACCCACTGCGAGTAAGTGTTACTCCTGGGAGAGTTTTACACAGGACAATTAGTCATTCAAGTAGGTGTCTAGAAAAGTGCTAACGGGGTTACGCCTCTGGGAAAACGAGATTTACTTTAATTAGGTCCGTGCGAAAGCACGGGGAACCTCCCTCAAAGTACCGACACTGATCTGGCTGAAAGATTGACGAAATTGTAGGGTGTAATTAATCCCGGCTAATCTTACCTTTTAGGGTTTGAAGGAAGATTTGATAAAAACAGTGGGAAACATCCTGATTAGATAAGATAATAACCAATCTAATCTTGCAAGAGCGTACGCTAAATTGTTTTTCTTCTCTCTCTCTCCAGGTAGCGACCATGTCAGGCCATAATCAAGATAATAATATGGATGTATTGACTGAACCCAATTATTATACTGAGCTAGGGAATGTTGGACCCGTTCTTTCTTATAAGAGTTATAAGACTGAACAGGAAACAGGAGAATATCTGGATTCTCAAGCCCCCCAAAAGAACATGCATGTTGATGCATTTTCTTCGGGTGTGTTAGTTATTGAGAACTGTTTCTCAGTTCACCCTACGTCCTGGGTATTAGTACCGGATCAGGATCCCACATATGTAAATTGTTACATGGGCTACGAAAAGGTAGAGAACTAGGAAAAGGTGATCATTCCGTTCAAGTAGGAAACGGTGCAAGTATTGTGGCCAAAGCAGTTGGCGAATATCACCTTGTATTGCCAAGTCGTAGTACACTGATTCTAAATGAGTGCTATTATATACCGAACATGATGTACAACATTATATCAGTCTCCTTATTAAGTAAAGAAGGATATAATTTTGTAGTACAGGATAATGTTATGAACATCTTCCTAAATCAAAAGTTGATTACATCAGGCTCGTTACATAATGGCATATTCATTCTAAATCAGAATACAGTCCTGAATATACAAAACACACACAAGAGGAAAAGTTCAGAAATGAACGAATCCTACTTGTGGCATTGTAGACTTGGTCATATAAATGCGACACGACTGGCTAAGTTACATAAGGATGGTTATTTGAATCCGTTTGAATTATCGTCTTATGATACTTGCCATTCATGTCTCAAAGGAAAAATGACCAAAGCTCCGTTTAGTGGACACGGAGAAAGAGTTACTGAACTCTTAGGACTAATACATAGTGATGTATGCGGTCCCATGTCTAGGCATGCCAGGAACGGTTCTTCCTACTTCATTACATTCACTGACGATCTCTCTAGATTCGGACATGTGTTCCTGATGAAACACAATTCTGAAGCTTTTGAGAAATTCAGAGAATATAAGCACGAAGTAGAGAATCAAACGGGCAAAAGTATTAAGATTCTTCGATCTGATCGAGGAGCTGAATACTTAAGCAATGAGTTTCTAGATTATCTAAAAGAGAATGGGATTCTCTCTCAGCTTACTCCTCCTTATACGCCACAGCACAACGGTGTATCGGAGCGGAGGAATCGCACCCTATTAGATATGGTGCGCTCTATGATGAGTACAGCTGAGTTACCTATTTCCTTCTGGGGGTATGCACTGGAGACAGCTGCAGACCTATTGAATATGGTTCCCACCAAATCTGTGCCAACCACTCCATATGAGATATGGAAAGGAAAGAAACCATATCTTAATTATGTTAGGATATGGGGTTGTCCGGCATATGTGAAAACACAAAATCCGGACAAACTCGGCGCAAGGTCTATTCTGTGCAAGTTTATTGGATATCCCAAACATTCGCGCGGGTATATCTTCTACCACACCGAAGAACAAAAGGTGTTTGTTTCTCGGCACGCCACCTTTTTAGAAAAGGAATTTCTTGCAAAAGAGATTAGTGGCTCTGAGGTAGAACTGGAAGAAGTTCCAGCAGAACAAACTACAACAGATGATTTAGTGGAACCAGAGGATTCAGTAATACCCGACGAACCCCAGCCTCTCCGCCGATCTAGTAGGGTTTCTCGTCCACCTGAGAGATACTACGGTTTTCTCATTGATGGTGGAAGCGAGGATTGCATCATGGAAGATGATGACCCAACTAATTTTGAGCAGGCCATCACAAGTGGTGACTCTGTGAAATGGCTGGATGCAATGCGATCTGAGATGGAATCCATGTACACCAATAAAGTATGGATTTTGGAAAATGCTCCTGAAGGGGTAAAACCCATTAGGAGCAAGTGGATTTTTAAAAAGAAATTTGGTGTAGATGGAAAAGTTGAGACTTTCAAAGCTAGACTTGTAGCAAAGGGTTTTCGTCAACGACCAGGTGTGGATTATGACGAAACCTTTTCTCCAGTGGCTATGCTTAAGTCCATCCGGATCTTACTTGCCATTGTTGCATACCATGACTACGAAATCTGGCAAATGGATGTTAAGACCGCCTTTCTAAACGGTGATTTAGAAGAGAGCGTGTACATGACTCAGCCAGAGGGCTTCGTAGATAGTGGGAGCAGCGGAAAGGTGTGCAAGCTGCTTAAATCCATTTATGGGTTAAAGCAAGCATCGCGGAGTTAGAACATCTGTTTTGATGTTGTAGTCAAAGAGTTTGACTTCATCAAAAATATATATGAACCTTGTATCTATAAGAAGGTAGCAGAGGGTAAGGTTGTCTTCCTCGTATTATATGTGGATGACATACTCTTGATAGGAAATGATATTCCTATGCTGCAATCAGTCAAGCTCTTCTTATCACAGAGATTCTCAATGAAAGATCTAGGTGATGCCTCCTGCATATTGGGAATCATGATCTATAGAGATAGATCTAAACGGATACTGGGATTGTCCCAATCCAGGTATATTGACACCATACTAAAGAGGTTTAGTATGGAAGAATCCAAGCGTGGGTACCAACCCACGATCTCTGGACTCACTCTCTCCAAAGAGATGTCTCCCAAGACTGATTTGGAAAGAGCTCGCATGCAAGGGATACCCTATGCTTCGGCAGTAGGCTCTATCATGTATGCGATGCTATGTACCAGACCCGATGTAGCATACTGACTAAGTGTAGTGAGTCGGTATCAAGCAGATCCTGGAGTGAGTCACTGGACAGCTGTGAAGAACATTCTCAAGTACTTACGAAGGACTAAGGAGATGTTCTTGGTGTATGGTAACGGAGAACTCCAGGTGGAGTCCTTTACCGATTCCAGCTTCCAAAGTGATAAGGACGACTCTAAGTCGCATTCGGGTTTTGTCTTTACCCTCAATGGAGGGGCGGTATGTTGGAAGAGTTCCAAACAGGATACCGTTGCAGACTCGACGATGGAGGCTGAATACATCGCTGCCAACGATGCTGCCAAAAAGGCTGTCTGGATCAAGAAGTTCATTAGAGAACTTAGTGTGGTTCCATCCATTGAGCATCCAATACCTCTGCATTGCGATAACAATGGAGCTGTGGCGTTAGCCAAGGAACCCAGATCCCGTCAGAAGTCTAGACATATTCTGAGGCGGTATCACCTGATCAGGGAGATAGTTGATCGCCGGGAGATCGAGGTCAGGAGAGTAGATACGAAGGACAACACTGCGGATCCATTCACGAAGGCTATTCCCCAGATACAGTTTGAGAGATTATTCGGGATGCTAGGTATGAGATACTACAACAGCTGGCCTTAGTGCAAGTGGGAGATTGTTAGTTATGTATATGCCCTAGAGGCCATTGTTGTACATATGATGTATATTATAATGGATGCTTGGATATATATAGAGATGACTTTCTTGCTCGTCATGATAGTATGCTATTTGATTTCACTTTATCTTAACATGTTGACTTGTATTGGTTTACTGTTTTACTCCCACATGTTGATAAAGCCCTTAGGATCTGTACTCGACTACTGGGACTATGATGAGATCATACTAGTGGGGCCTTGGTAGTCGATGAGTACATCCTATAACAGTTCCTAGTCGAGGTTATATCGAGACAGGGCATCGATACACCAGAGTAGACTAGCGTATACGCATCTTGACCCATATGATGGGCGATGGATGATCCCACATCCATCGGTGTTTGACATCAGAGATGGTGTACGGGTGCTCAGTGGAGATTGGGTACACTGGACGGACTCGCCGAGAACTCCCAGATGGTGATATACCACACGTCAGATGGCAGTTCTCCGGTGACACTGGTACAGGGTAGTCTGTAGACCCGAGATCGTCATGGAGTCTTGTGTGATTCCTACTGTGTTTTGATTTCCACCTTACCATGTCCAAGAGGGCGTGCAAAACGGTGGCTTTTGGGTACAGTCCCGAATCACATGGAGGCAATGAGCGATAGGAGGGGATTCGTCTCTCCGGTATAGGGAGTTGATGTTGTGCTGTGTTCGATTGGCTATAACTGGAAGTCCCTGGCCAGGGCTGATATAGAGATTTACCGGTAAGTGTTACTAGTAGTTTCTCGACCCGTTATGAGCCACACATCGACACGACTTATCGGTTACTGGGGTCTGACGTATACCACCCCTAGACTTGATATGCGACATATCAGACGAACATACCGGACTGTACGGGAGTGTTACTGATTGGATTCACAGGAGAACGCACAGGCTAGCTTGTTGATCTTCTGATCGCTCAATACCTGGGTGGCTGTTACGTTTAGCTGACCGCTTGCAGCTTGTGGTTGTTTGATATGATCATCACCTACTACCGGCGTATTGACGATTCTTTAGAGTCCTACACAGAGGTTTCTTGGCTCAGGCGAAACGGAGTAGAGGCATATATGTGATATGCGCAGGACCGAGGATAATGCGATATGAGATACCGTATTATATTCTCGCGATATTTAGATATGAACCGGGTCATCGGATCAAGTGTTGGTTCGATGAATCGGTACATGATATATTAGTCGGTAATATTCGATATAGCCGGATCGTCGAATCAAGTGTTGATTCGATGATTTAATGTATAATAATATATATGATATATTGTATTACATTATCTAATATCGGCTCGCTTTATTATTTTATTTTCTCACTGGATGATACATTGATATATATGCGATATATGTTAATTGTATTATTTTCTTTTGTTGCAAATATATAATATATATGTGATATATATTATTGTGACATGATATGATTTATTGTTAAACATGTTTAAGGATGATTAACTGAGGTTAGGGTTTGATTAGGGTTAGTTGCTTCATGTACCTTCTAGAAGCAATTTCTTTTGTCATGGTTAAGATATTTGTTGATGACACATTCCTAACCAAACCAACCCTAACTCTAGTTGTTTCTCTACACATTATTAGCCACTCATCCTTGACCATGGTTTATACATCAATCATATACTTTTATTTCTATTCATCACAAAAGGATTTTGATGATTATCATTTTCCATCATCATCTTCTTCTCTCTTGAAGAAGCTCACTTGAAATTCTTTATGTGATCAATAAATATGAGAAAATGATTTAAAAAGAAAGTATAAATACTACTCTCTCATCCTCATCTCGTCTAGCCCATGAGATTAGTGTGTTCATCTCTTTAGAGTGAGAAAGCTTGAGTCTTTGCAACTTCGACGTAGATCATCGGAGATTTGGAACACTTCAAGCTAGCATGGATCGTTCGAGTCGTGGAGCCTCTCATGAGTCCGGGAGATCGTGGATCGCGGCAAAGGGACTTCTACTCGGAGCTTGTGAAGCGAAGGAGCGGACTACAAAGGTTGTAATCCCTCACACTTAGATAAAAGTTATCATTTTGCATGTTTAACCCTAATAATCTAGCAAAGATCCCGGCTTTGGGTTGTTCGGCACGTCTAAATTTTTATCCGGGCATGTTTGATGCCTTATGAACCTTCACAAGAGTGCCTAGGAACCCTACAGCAAAAGCCAAGGGAAAGAAGAAGAAAGCCCCCGCCAAACCAAGGGGCGGTGTTAGTAAAGTGGATACGAAGGGAAAGGCAAAAGCAACAAAGAAAGTAGGAAAGCTTATGGATAAGGAAGAATGCTTCTATTGTCATAAGAAGGGACACTGGAAAAATGATTGCAGGGCTTGGAAGGCCAGAACACAGGATCTGAAGCAGGTTGAGGCTTCAGCTTCAGGTGTGTATGTTATTGAAAACTGTCTTTCAATAAACTCTACTTCCTGGGTATTGGATACCGGATCAGGATCTCATATCTGTATTTCTTCGCAGGCGTTGAGAAACCGTAGGGTTTTGAAGGCAGGTGACTTGACCCTCAAAGTTGCAAACGGAGCTAGCATGGATGCTAAGGCCGTGGGGGACTATCACCTGGGGTTGTCAGATGGACACGTTTTGGTTTTGCGTAATTGCTATTTTGTACTCAACGCAACTTGTAATATCATTTCTGTATCTTTGACTTCTAAAGAAGGTTATGAATTTGCGTTTGTAAGTAATGTTGTAAACATTCACCTTAATCAAGTTCTGATTGGGTCAGGTACATTAAGCAATGGTATATACGTATTAAACCATCCACAGATTTTCTGTAAGTCTACGGTAGCGCCCCGGCCGTCTACAGACGCCAAATGCGGAAAAAAAACTTTTTAACTGGCGCTATCGTATACTTTCACCCGGATCTTCCATTATTGCTAAACTAACAAACTGTAAAGAGTGTAGAAAGGTTATACCGAACGATCCAAGTCCTTCGTTCTTTAACCATCATCCCACGCTCCGTTGCGGCTGCTCCGATCTCTTCGATCTCCGATCTGCTCGTCCAGGTGGCACCACGTCGACGATTCTTTAAACGGGCTCCCGCCTCTGACTTGAGGCAACTCGGTCGTCAAGTTTGCTAAAAAAGACGACCAAGATTGATGTAGAGAATGAGTGGAATACTTTGTCTCGCTTCGTCCAAAACCATGGACGAACGGTTAATGAAGTTTCCGTGGGAATCGGGTGATGGAATGAAATGAGCTGTGAAATTCCATACACCGAAAACTATCATAATCTTTTTCTACAAAGTGAAAACATCAAGTGAGTGAGTGAGGGGGGAGGGGCCGGCCATATATAGGAATGGGGGGGTGAGTGTAGGAGGAAAGAGGGTGACCACAAGAGAAAATATCATGTGTGAACACAAACAAATATCTCAAGTGTGAACACACCAAAAGCAACCAATGAAAACACAACACCATTTAACCTAGTCACCACATCTAGATGCTTCTAGAAACTTCCACACTCATCCAAAGAAAAGATAAATCCGTCTTTAACCGAATGTTAAAAGACGGCTGATAGAAAACTGGAAACTGGCAACTTCCAAAAGTGATCCTGAAACGACTTTCAGGATAACCCCGTAACTGTATAAATATACCCGCATTTGTATTACGACCGAATACAAATGCAACTGAGACAAAGATATTATATCTACTTAATATAATACTCGGATCCGGCTTAAACCAAAGGCGACCAGTATCATCTGCCCGAAAAATAACACGTGCGTAAACGCACGTGCATTTTCCGAACCCTGCCATAAAACCATACGGCCTCTACAACGTTTCGCCCGAACTTGGGAAACTGTCTGTGGGGCACTCTAATGACTCGTCAGTACCCTGGCAGTAGGTTTAACCATAAACCGTCAGCGGTACTAGCAATGCGTAACGGCTGCCCATGGACTGACCTCAAGGGAGGCCGATGAGCGAACTCATCCGGAAACCCTACTGAGCCTAACAGTGACAATGTATATACAGTCCGGTCCGTTCGTCTATGAGTATCGCATATCTGCCTAGGGGCTAGTAACGTCAGACCCCCAATAGCAGTATAAGTCGTGTCGGAGTGTAGCCCAATAACACCCTGAGATACTACTGGAGTACCTACCAGTAAATCTCCTGCCACGGCCGTGGGCTATGTGTAATGGCTCTCCTAGACACAGCACGATCTCGCCCCCAATACCGGAAGAGACGAATCCCCTGCCGATCCGCTCACGTGCCTCCATATGGCTCGGGACTGTACCCAAAAACTACCTGTTTGTACGACTCCTTTGAGCCGTGGTAGGGTAGAAATCAAAGCACAGTGGGAACTCACACGAGACAAATGACGACCTCAGGTCGATAAACTAACCTGTACATATGTCACCAGGGAACTGCTATCTGACGATATGTATAATACCAACTAGCAGATTCCCGGCGAGTCCTGTCCGGTGTACTCATAACCCAATGAGCACATGTATACATCTTAGGTGATCCAACTGACACCAGTGGCTTGTGAGACCGGCCTGTCATGACCCGAAGGTACGGAACGTGACTGGCACTTAGATTACGAGACGTCTAAAGGCGTAACGTAACCTAAGTCAGCCAAAGCCCAGAAAAATCTTAACCAAAATCAAAAGCGAGTGAAGGAAAACCTCTAATAACAATAGTTTTTAAATCAATTAAGTTGCATAGAATCCAAAAAAAACATCAAAAATTCCCAAAAATTTCGGCAGAGTCTCCCCTGTATTTTCTATCCCCCAAAATGGGTACAACAAGATAATAAACCTGTAATCATAAAAATGGCATCCCCAAGCGGGAGCTAGCTCTTCGCCCAAGGTGGATCACAACCTCATGCAATATAATAGTAGTATCAAGAAAAGAGCATAAAAGAAACGCAAAATATCAGAAAACACAACGCCGGCTCAAGTGAGCTCGACCCAAAAGAAACCACAAATATACAAATCTCTCAGTCTCACCACTAGGTCACATATACAATATAAAGTGGTAGATGGAGAATACTAGATACAATGATAAAGCAAAAAGAAATAAAGTGTGCTCGCAACCCACCTATGGGCGATGTCGCGAGTCTGAGCAAAAGGAGCCTATGATAAGATAGCCACCGCTACAAGACTGATGAGTCCGACCTGCAAGACACTGTGGCACAACGGGGGTGAGTTGCCAGCTCGTAAGTAAATATAACATCTAATAAGGCAATCGTAAGAATGCACGCAATGCACCACAACATGCATGTCCATATGTGATATAATATCTCTAGTATGCATGCACAGGTATGCAATGTCATTATTAAGTCTTTAAGTGTTTTAAATGCTAAGGGTATTGAATTCTTAACTTTAAAAAATGAATATCTGTATAATAGCTAAGTACCATCAAGAAATCATCTGAAAACCCGTGTCAAGCATCGACACCAAATAGGAATATATCTGTCTCAATATCGGGCTCCGTCAGTCCGGATCGGCCCATATCATAAATCTCACGACAACGGTCGGTATCCTCCGGATATCCGCCGTGCCAAACATCACCGGTAGGTAGTCTTCCCCTGCCAGGCTCATCGTCTATAACTCGATCTTCTTGCCCCGGGGTACCATACCGGGCCCACCATGTACCCGAAACGGTTCATCCACTCCTCGAATCGGGTCTCGAAATCCAACAGAAAACATGAAAACTCATGGTGGACGACACATACATCATGAGAAAACCGCAACTTTGTTTTGAAAATGATAAATATAAGGTTTTTTTAAATTCTTGCGGTTTTCCCCAAAAATCCAGAAATCGCAGTAATACTAAAATCCTCAAGAAAATCATAATGTCCACATGTTATATATGATAAATGTCTATGATATCAATGCATACGATGTGAATTTTGCTAGAAATCTATATAAATATGATGATGATGCGAGGTATACGTATGCTATGCAATTTCATATATCAAGTATGAATGCAAGCGGCGATATTATGATAAACAGGTTCTATAGTGCACGTGGCATGGCAATTAACAAAGGCGTGTGTGTCACATGAATGGTGCGCGTGCAACAGATGCCAATGGTAATGGTGTTCGTGTCCTACAAAGTGATATCGCATAAGTATAGATGAATGTCCATGCAATCTAATATACTGTTCGCTATAAGGGTATGCAGTGTACATGAATGGATAAGCTAGCTAACAATATGAATCTTGCAAAAAGTAGGGTAATCCTAACTGGGGGGGCGCCTCGCACCATTCAGACGATTCCCCCATAGATGAATACATCTACTCACCTGAAATCCCCGCTAATCTGATCCGACCACCGTCTTGCCTTTACGCGCCGTGTCCGATGTTTCCCCGACCGATCCTATATTTGCACAACACCAAGCATAAGATTACATAACCTAAAACTATGCAAGTCACATTATACAAATATCGACGCTCTCTAATTAAACATAACACGCACTCGGTGCGCGGGAAAACGCACGAAAATCGCTAACCTTTAACTAGAATCGTCATTTCGGGGAAATCGACAAAACTACAACCCGACTAGACGAAACCCCGCGTTCGCACACTCTAATAGTCCTATACGAAGCTAATTATATCGCTAACATAACGCAATTTGATCGCATTCTAATTTTTGTAAAAATCTAGTAAGCAATTTGCTTACCGATTCGATACAAACATCGCAATTTTGTCGATTTAGCGAGCATAACACTACACTATTAACCACTCCAATCAATTAGATAACCAAACCCTAACTTAAATCCAACCACCATGCTACAAACCCTAATTTAAAATCAAATCCTTCTCTTGATTTTCCTAAACAAACATTTACTACTAAACTAATACTTCAAATTTCAATTCTAGCATATTTAAATTACAAGTTAACAAAAAGATTAGAATCTTCACCTCACAAGCTTGAACCCTAGCTTGATCAAGTCACCAAGAAGCCTCCTTTCATCAAGTTTTTAGACTAATTTGGGTGAGGAGAGAGTGGATTAGGGTTTAGCTTTGAATGGAGATGGAAATTTGTGAATTTTCATTGAATTTTAGCAAAGAAATGAAGCAAGAAATGAAGTGAGAAGTGAGGGATTTGCTGCAGAATGGGTCGGCCAGCAGGTGAGGGAGGGAGTTGTGGGATTTTTGGAGAAGTTTCTAGGTCAATAAACACCCCATGTTCTCATTTAATGCTTTCTTATCAACAATTTACAAAAAAAAACCTCATTTTACACCATTTTTCCATTAAATTTCCCACCCTAAAACCAAAAGTTTGCAAGTCATGATATAATTTTATTAACACCATATTTTAGCTTATAAAGACTCCTAATTATGAAATTTACCTAATTAAATTTGTATTTATCACTAATTTAATGTATTTAAAAAGGCTTAAAATAATAAAAAATAATAATTAATTACGAAAAAAATTTATTTAACTAGATAATTATAAGTGACATTTTAGTGACAAAATTATAGTAATATCTTATCTAAATTTTGTATAATTAGGTCTACAATGAAAAATACCTATTTTGACTTTTTACGGAAAAAGCCGAAAAATTAGCCGATTACCGAAAAACTGCCTAAACGATTTTCGAAGGGTTACAATCTTCCCCCCTTAAAGAAATTCGGTCCCCGAATTTAGAATTTAACTACGCGTACCTTCAAAAAGATGGGGATATCTCTTCCTCATCTCGACCTCGGTCTCCCTGGTGACCTCCTCGCTGTTCGGGCCACGCCAAAGGACCTTGACAGACGGTATGACCTTCGACCTCAATTTCTTCACCTGCCGATCCAAGATGACCACCGGCTGCTCGGTGAAAGAAAGATCACGCTCTAGCTGGATCGTCTGGTGCTGAATCGCCTGGGAAGGATCATGAAGGTACTTGCGGAGCATCGAGACATGGAATACGGGGTGAACATCGGGGAAGCTGGGCGGAAGAGCTAACCGATAAGCGACTGGACCAACACGCTCTAGGATCTCGAAAGGACCAACATATCTAGGACTCAGCTTCCCTTTCCGCCCAAATCTTATCACACCTTTCATCGGAGAGACCTTCAGGAAAACATGATCGCCAACAGCGAACTCGAGTCGGCGACGACGCCTGTCAGCATATGATTTCTGCCTGCTCTGTGCCGCTCTCATCCTGTCCCGAATCAGCTGTATCTTCTCGGTCGTCTCCTGTACGATCTGCGGCCCCAAAATACTGCTCTCCCTGAGCTCTGTCCAACATACAGGCGATCGACATCTCCTCCCATATAAAGCCTCAAAAGGTGCCATCTGAATCGTCTCCTGGAAGCTATTATTGTAGGAAAACTCGATCAATGGCAAATGACGATCCCAGCTACCACCGAAATCTAAAACGCAAGCTCTGAGCATGTCCTCAAGAGTCTGAATAGTACGCTCTGACTGACCGTCAGTCTGAGGATGAAAGGCTGTGCTAAAACTCAATCGGGTGCCCAAAGCTTCCTGTAGTTTCTGCCACAATCGGCTGGTAAACTGGGTGCCACGGTCGGACACGATGCAAGTCGGAAAACCATGCAGTCGCACTATCTCATCAATATAAACCTGGGCATACTGAGAAAATCCAAAAGTGGTCTTCACTGGCAGGAAGTGAGCCACTTTCGTCAGTCGATCAACAATCACCCATATAGAGTCGTACCCTCGACTGGTCCTGGGTAGACCCACAATGAAGTCCATGGAGACCTGCTCCCACTTCCACTCAGGGATGGGCAAAGGCTGTAACTAGCCGGCTGGCCTCTGGTGCTCGGCCTTGACTTGCTGACAAGTCAGGCATCTCGACACAAAGTCTGTAATATCCTTTTTCATCCCGTCCCACCAGTAAACCTCTCTCAAATCACGGTACATCTTGGTGGAACCTGGATGCACGCTGTATACTGATCTATGTGCCTCCTCGAGAATATCACGCCTCAGTCCCTCTGAATCTGGCACACACAGTCGAGTCCCAAATCGAAGTATCCCCTGATCATCAATCACGAACTCAGAAACTTTGCCCTGCCGAATCTGCTCAATAATCTCTAAGATACGGGCATCGCCGGACTGTGCCTCACGGATACGATCAAGTAACTGTGGGCGTGCTCTGAAATGGGCCAGCTGTCCCCCTGTAGGAGTAAACTCGAACTGCACTCTGCTATCACATAACACCTGCCAATCCGCCGTCGACTGCATCTGTACTGCGCTCAAACAAGATAAGCTACCTCCGGGCCTCCTACTCAAAGCATCTGCCACCACATTCGCCTTGCTCGGATGGTATAGAATCTCGCAGTCATAATCCTTCACCAGCTCCATCCAACGGCGCTGTCTCAGGTTCAGATCTCGCTGCTGGAAGATATACTTCAAACTCTTGTGGTCAGTGAATATCTGGCACGACTCACCGTATAGGTAATGTCTCCAGATCTTAAGTGCAAATACCACTGCAGCCATCTCTAAATCATGGGTGGGGTAGTTCTGCTCGTGTTTCGTCAGCTGCCGAGAAGCATACGCGATAACTCTGTCGTGCTGCATCAACACACATCCCAGCCCCACTCTAGAAGCATCACAATATACCACGAACCCGCCTGATCCTGAAGGCAATGCTAACACTGGTGCAGTAGTCAGACGAGTCTTCAACTGCTGGAAACTATCCTCACATGCCTGGGTCCAATCAAAAGGAACCCCCTTCCGGGTCAACCCGGTCAATGGTGCAGCAATGTGGGAGAAATCCTGGACAAAACGTCGATAATAGCCGGCCAGACCTAGAAAGCTGCGAACCTCTGTAACTGATACTGGTCTAGGCCAACGCTGAACTGCCTCGATCTTCTTCGGGTCCACGCAAATACCGTCTCTCGTCACCACATGACCCAAGAAATCGACACTGTCTAACAAGAATGCGCACTTGGAAAATTTGGCGAACAGCTGATGCTCCCTCAAAGTCCGCAATGTGATACGTAAGTGCTGCTCATGTTCCTCCCGGCTCCGAGAATAAACCAAGATGTCGTCAATGAACACAATGATGAATTGGTCGAGATACGTCCTGAATACGCGGTTCATCAAATCCGTAAATGCTGCCGGGGCATTGGTGAGCCCAAACGACATCACCAAGAACTCGTAATGACCATATCGAGTACGAAAAGCGGTCTTCGGAATATCCTCCTTCCGAACCCGCAACTGGTGATAACCTGACCGTAAATCAACCTTCGAGAAGAACCCTGCACCCTGGAGCTGATCAAATAAGTCATCAATGCGGGGTAGGGGATACCTGTTCCGCACAGTAACCCGGTTCAGCTGACGATAATCAATGCATAAACGCATACTTCCGTCCTTCTTCTTAACAAACAAGACGGGAGCACCCCAAGGTGACACACTCGGTCTGATAAGCCCTTTGTCCAGCAAGTCCTGTAACTGATCCTTTAGCTCTCTCAGCTCCGCCGGGGCCATCCGATAAGGCGGTATAGAGATAAGCCCCGTGCCAGGGATCAAGTCAATACAGAACTCAATCTCGCGCTCTGGTGGCAGACCAGGCAGCTCGTCAGGGAATACATCAGGGAACTCTCTCACAATAGGGACCTAGTCCAAAGGAACCTCTGTGGAGCTAGTATCACAAACATAGGCTAAGAATCCCTGACACCCTTTTCTCAAGAGCTGACCAGCGCGAAGAGAAGAAATCAAGCTGGGAAGGGTAGCACTACGATCTCCCTGAATAATAAGAACCGGCTCACCAGGAAAACTGAATCTGACTGCTTTCTCACGGTAGTCCACGGATGCATAACAAGTGGCTAGCCAGTCCATACCAAGAAGAACGTCAAAGTCTAGCATATCGAGGAGAATCAAATCAACTGAAGAATCTCTCTCCCCGATACGAACGGAACACGATCGGTACACAAAACGGGCAACAAAAGACTCGCCTATCGGTGTAATAACGACAAGCGGCTGATCTAACGGAGAAGACTCTCGGCCCAACCTCGGTGCAAAATACGTGGATACATAGGAATGTGTCGAGCCTGGATCAAATAATACCCGTGCATCAAAAGAACATATTGGCAGAGTACCTGTCACGATGGCATTGGATGCCTGTGCATCCTGAGGAGTCAACGCGAACACTCGGGCCTGTCCACCACTAATAGCTGGCTGTCCTCTGCCTCTACCTCGGCCTCTGCCTCTGCCCCTGTCGCCTCGCCCTCTCGGAACTGGACCGCCACGCCCACGGCCTCTAGAAGCATCTGGCTGGCGTGGAGCATCGTCAGGAGTAGGAAGTAAAGCTCTCTGAGAAGGTGGTGAGGGTGGTAAAGTCACATGCGGGACTGTCGCCGCGCCCTGGCGTCCCATGGTACAGTCTCTGACACGGTGGTACTGACTCCCACACCGAAAACATCGTGGAGACGACTGCTGGGTCTGTGGATATGAACCAAATAACTGACCTCGTCTCAATCCTCTGCCTCCACCATCTCCCGGAAATAATCTATCGCGGTGTATGCCCATCTACCGCTGAGCTGGCGTATCAGTACGGATCCTCTTCGGCCCAGAAACGACCGGAGTCTCAGAAATACGCTCCTCCAAAAGTAAGGCTGCATCCATCGCGGCAGCGTATGTATCAAAGTGCTGGGTGCCGATGGCAAGGAATAGCTGTGTATCAAGCCCTCGTACAAACCTCTTTATTCTCTTCTCTTCTGTGTCGACTAGGTACGGAGCATATCGAGACAACTGGGTAAACTGTATATCATACTCCGACACTGTCATCCCAGAAGTCTTGCGCAAAGACTCAAAACTACGGGCTCGAGCATCTCGGACACTCTTCGGAAGAAAACGGGCAAGAAATGCAGTTGTAAACTCATCCCAGGTCATAGAAGGCATACCTGCAGCTCGGCCTCTCTCTACTGAGTCGTACCATGTCTGGGCAAGACCCTCCAGACGAAAACTCGCAAACTCCACCAATCTATCATCAGAACACCTCAACGAACGGCAAATCCGAGCCATCCTATCATGAAATACCTGTGGGTCCTCTGTCGCATCTGTACCGGTAAAAGCTGGAGGTCTCAATCTTATGAACTCCTGTAGTGAAACAGGGATAGTCTCCGTAGTAGCAGCAGGAGTGATCATCTGTGCAGCAGGTACGATCATGGTCTGTGCGGTGGAAGGAACGTCCTCGGATCTCTGTGCACGGCTGGACTCAACTAAAGATCCCATCATCTGCCGCAACTCTTGCATGCCTGCCTCTAATCTGGCAATACGGTCAGGATAAGGCGGATCAGTATGACCCTGAGGGGTAGGCGTATCCTCCCGCTCGATCCTCGCCTCAGACGAGCCCGCTCGAATCTCATCCCTAGCGGCAGCCCGCTGAGCTCTCGTAGTCTTTGGCGGCATCGAAGCTGGAATAAGAAACAGGACTGATAAGGACATTGCAATTGAATCAAGGAATGCAAGGAATCAAGAAAGGAAATACAAGCAATTATGTCCTAAGGTCACTTAGGCGGAGTACCGTATCGTAAGTATGCCGCGGATCATACCCACGCTACGCCACTCTGCTTAAGTCACCTACTCCATCTACCAAGGTCGTCCTACACTCAGAAAGGTAAAACCTACGCTCTGATACCAACTTTGTCACGACCCGAAGGTACGGAACGTGACTGGCACTTAGATTACGAGACGTCTAAAGGCGTAACGTAACCTAAGTCAGCCAAAGCCCAGAAAAATCTAAACTAAAATCAAAAGCGAGTGAAGGAAAACCTCTAATAACAATAGTTTTTAAATCAATTAAGTTGCATAGAATCCAAAAAAAACATCAAAAATTCCCAAAAATTTCGGCAGAGTCTCCCCTGTATTTTCTATCCCCCAAAATGGGTACAACAAGATAATAAACCAGTAATCATAAAAATGGCATCCCCAAGCGGGAGCTAGCTCTTCGCCCAAGGCGGATCACAACCACATGCAATATAATAGTAGTATCAAGAAAAGAGCATAAAAGAAACGCAAAATATCAGAAAACACAACGCCGGCTCAAGTGAGCTCGACCCAAAAGAAACCACAAATATACAAATCTCTCAGTCTCACCACTAGGTCACATATACAATATAAAGTGGTAGATGGAGAATACTAGATACAATGATAAAGCAAAAAGAAATAAAGTGTGCTCGCAACCCACCTACGGGCGATGTCGCGAGTCTGAGCAAAAGGAGCCTATGATAAGATAGCCACCGCTACAAGACTGATGAGTCCGACCTGCAAGACACTGTGGCACAACGGGGGTGAGTTGCCAGCTCGTGAGTAAATATAATATTTAATAAAGCAATCGTAAGAATGCACGCAATGCACCACAACATGCATGTCTATATGTGATATAATATCTCTAGTATGCATGCACAGGTATGCAATGTCATTATTAAGTCTTTAAGTGTTTTAAATGCTAAGGGTATTGAATTCTTAACTTTAAAAAATGAATATCTGTATAATAGCTAAGTACCATCAAGAAATCATCTGAAAACCCGTGTCAAGCATCGACACCAAATAGGAATCATATCTGTCTCAATATCGGGCTCCGTCAGTCCGGATCGGCCCATATCATAAATCTCACGACAACGGTCGGTATCCTCCGGATATCCGCCGCGCCAGACATCACCGGTAGGTAGTCTTCCCCTGCCAGGCTCATCGTCTACAACTCGATCTTCTTGCCCCGGGGTACCATACCGGGCCCACCATGTACCCGAAACGGTTCATCCACTCCTCGAATCGGGTCTCGAAATCCAACAGAAAACATGAAAACTCATGGTGGACGACACATACATCACGAGAAAACCGCAACTTTGTTTTGAAAATGATAAATATAAGGTTTTGTTAAATTCTTGCGGTTTTCCCCAAAAATCCAGAAATCGCAGCAATACTGAAATCCTCAAGAAAATCATAATGTCCACATGTTATATATGATAAATGTCTATGATATCAATGCATACGATGTGAATTTTGCTAGAAATCTATATAAATATGATGATGATGCGAGGTATACGTATGCTATGCAATTTCATATATCAAGTATGAATGCAAGTGGCGATATTATGATAAACAGGTTCTATAGTGCACGTGGCATGGCAATTACCAAAGGCGTGTGTGTCACATGAATGGTGCGCGTGCAACAGATGCCAATGGTAATGGTGTTCGTGTCCTACAAAGTGATATCGCATAAGTATAGATGAATGTCCATGCAATCTAATATACTGTTCGCTATAAGGGTATGCAGTGAACATGAATGGATAAGCTAGCTAACAGTATGAATCTTGCAAAAAGTAGGGTAATCCTAACAAGGGGGGGCACCTCGCGCCATTCAGACGATTCCCCCATAGATGAATACATCTGCTCACCTGAAATCCCCGCTAATCCGATCCGACCACCGCCTTGCCTTTACGCGCCGTGTCCGATGTTTCCCCGACCGATCCTATATTTGCACAACACCAAGCATAAGATTACATAACCTAAAACGATGCAAGTCACATTATACAAATATCGACGCTCTCGAATTAAACATAACACGCACTCGGTGCGCGGGAAAACGCACGAAAATCGCTAACCTTTAACTAGAATCGTCATTTCGGGGAAATCGACAAAACTACAACCCGACTAGACGAAACCCCACGTTCGCACACTCTAATAGTCCTATACGAAGCTAATTATATCGCTAACATAATGCAATTTGATCGCATTCTAATTTTTGTAAAAATCTAGTAAGCAATTTGCTTACCGATTCGATACAAACATCGCAATTTTGTCGATTTAGCGAGCATAACACTACACTATTAACCACTCCAATCAATTAGATAACCAAACCCTAACTTAAATCCAACCACCATGCTACAAACCCTAATTTAAAATCAAATCCTTCTCTTGATTTTCCTAAACAAACATTTACTACTAAACTAATACTTCAAATTTCAATTCTAGCATATTTAAACTACAAGTTAACAAAAAGATTAGAATCTTCACCTCACAAGCTTGAACCCTAGCTTGATCAAGTCACCAAGAAGCCTCCTTTCATCAAGTCTTTGGACTAATTTGGGTGAGGAGAGAGTGGATTAGGGTTTAGCTTTGAATGGAGATGGAAATTTGTGAATTTTCATTGAATTTTAGCAACGAAATGAAGCAAGAAATGAAGTGAGAAGTGAGGGATTTGCTGCAGAATGGGTCGGCCAGCAGGTGAGGGAGGGAGTTGTGGGATTTTTGGAGAATTTTCTAGGTCAATAAACACCCCATGTTCTCATTTAATGCTTTCATATCAACAATTTACAAAAAAAAACCTCATTTTAAACCATTTTTCCATTAAATTTCCCACCCTAAAACCAAAAGTTTGCAAGTCATGATATAATTTTATTAACACCATATTTTAGCTTATAAAGACTCCTAATTATGAAATTTACCTAATTAAATTGCCATTTATCACTAATTTAATGTATCTAAAAAGGCTTAAAATAAAAAATAAAAAAAATTAATTACGATTTTTTTTTATTTAACTAGATAATTATAAGTGACATTTTAGTGACAAAATTATAGTAATATCTTATCTAAATTTTGTATAATTAGGTCTACAATGAAAAATACCTATTTTGACTTTTTACGGAAAAAGCCGAAAAATTAGCCGATTACCGAAAAACTGCCTAAACGATTTTCGAAGGGTTACACGGCCACCGCCCCTCGTCGGGGTCTCGACTGTATACACTAGTCTACTCCGGAGTATCGATGCCCTGTCTCGAAACTCCCACGACTAGGGACCACAATTAAGGATATGCGTATAAACTACCCAACTCTCACGTATATGATCGCCATCATACAGTTGGTAGTAAAGCAAGATCCTAAGGGCTCTATCAAAGTGTAACATGTAATCAGTCACCTGAACATGTACACGACTGATAAAGGCAAACCAGATAGCATACTATCATGTTGAGTAAGATTGTCCTACCGGTATAGGTCCTTCGCAATCATTGCAATCACGTACCTGCGATCCAATAATTGACTCTGAGGGCACTATTGTAAGTCCACGTTGCGACCCCCGGTTCTTACGGGGAGGCGGAAACGGTATAAAATCAAATTTTTGGCGCATGGGGCAACATGGACTAAATAAGGTCGGGATCGTGTCTAAACTAAACTAGCAAACATGCAAAGGAGAGTTAACTACTCGGCAAAGTGGTTATACCTAACTTGAACTCCTTCTTCTTGAAACCTAGTAGAGGTTGATGGTTCTCTTCTCGTCGCCTTCTTCCGTCGAAGATGGATCCACCTGAGGGTTCAACCTTCGGGCTCTTTCTCGAACTTGGAGAGAACTAGAATCTCCGGCTTGCTAATCCTTTGATCCTAGATTGAGTAGAGAGTGTCTAAGGGGTGCTTTTGTTTTAAGGAGAGGGATTCTCAACACATGAGAAGGGTTCTCCTTTTGCTAGAGGAAGAAGAAGATGAAGTGAGGAGAGAGAAGCTAAATGATAGAATGAGCTCTTTTCTTTTTGCAACCATAACAAAAAGCAAAAGAATTATCAAATTAATAATAATAATGAAAATGAAAAGGTTGATGGAAAGTTTAGGAATGACCATTATCATTTCAAACATTAAATGAATTTGCTAGAATCAAAGAGCATCTTTCTTTTGTAATGATGATGGTCAAAACTTCAACCATGGTCAACAAGTCAACATAAAAACCAACCATGACACAATTTCATTTTATTAATATTATTAATTGATATAACATAAATCCATTAGGGTTTGGAAAAAGACGACTGTCAACTGTGCATACGCACCCGTTCCGAAACCCTAATGAAAGTCCTCTTCCTCTTCCTCAAATAACTGTGCATACACACCTGCATCCTTGTTCCGAGGAACATGAATACTGAGAGATAAAAGCAACCCCAAAACATATACCAGCATCTGACTCAAACCAGAGTCAGCCAGTAAAAACCGTCCGGACTCCAAACGTGCACAAGTGCGCGAATGAGAACGAACCCTGTCGCAAAACCATGCGACCTCTACTCTGTTTTGCCCAGAGGCGAATACCCTCTGCGTGGGACACTAAAGACTCGACACTACGCTGGCAGTGGGTTTAACCACAGACCGCAAGCGGCACTAGCTGTGCATAACGGTCGCCAGGTAGATGCCGACAAGAAGGCTGACGAGGTGAACCCCATCTGAACTCCTACTGAGTTTGAATGTGACAGTCTCCGTACAGTCCGGTCTGTTCGTCTAATACATCGCATGTCGGGCCTAGGGGGCGGTAAAACGTCAGTCCCCTAATAGCGGTACAAGTCATGTCGGAGTGAAGCCCAAAACACCTTGAGATAACACTGGAAGCCTACCAGTATATCTCGCTTGCCCTGGCCAGGGACTACTCGTGTAATGGTTCTCCTAGACACAGCGCGATGTCAACCCCCAATACCGGGAGAGACGAATCCTGTCTAACCGTCACTGCCTCCAAGTGCTTCGGGACCGCACCCAACCACCACCTGTTTGCACGACTCCTTTGAGCCGTGGTAGGGTAGTGATCAAAGTGCAGTGGGAACACACTCGAGGCGAAGTGCCAGTGTCAAGTCAGCGGACTAAGCTGTACTCATGTCACCTGGGAACTGATAACTGACGATAGGTATAATACCAACCTGTTAGTTCCCGACGAGTCCTGTCCAGTGTACTCGTAACCTAACGAGCACCCGTATACTATCTCCAGTACGACGTACTGATGGCTGTGGGACAGACCATCTCCCACACTGGGATGAGAAGCGCATACGCTAGTCTACTCCGGAGTATCGATGCCCTGTCTCGATAGTCCTGTGACTAGGGACCTGTATAAGGATGTGCTTATAGATTACCCAGCCCCCACTAGTGTGACTACCATCACAACGCTGGTAATCAAGCAAAGATCCTAAGGGCTCCACTAATGCGTATGGGCGATATCGCAAAATAAACATATGTACACATTGAAGTAGAAACAAACCAAGTAGCATACTACTATATTGAGCAAGATTGTTTATACAAGGTGAATATCCCAAGCTTCCATTAAGTAATATACAAACTAGTATGATACAGAAATGGCCTCTAGGGCATATACACTAACAATCTCCTACTTGCACTAAGGCCATCTACTGGCGTATCGAAGACCTATCATCTCGATCAGCCGCTCGAACTGAGTCTGGGGTAGGGCCATGGTGAATGGATCCGCAGTGTTTTCTTCTGAAGCAACCCTCCGAACCTCGATCTCCTTACGATCCACGATCTCCCTGATCAGGTGATACCGCCTCAAGATGTGCCTGGATCTCTGATGGGACCTGGGTTCCTTCGCTAAAGCTATAGCCCCGTTGTTGTCGCAATACAAAGGTATTGGGTCAACAATGGACGGAACCACCTGAAGTTCTTTCAAGAACTTCCTCATCCAGACAGCTTCTTTTGCGGCATCAGATGCAGCGATGTATTCCGCTTCCATCGTCGAGTCTGCAACGGTTTCCTGTTTGGAACTCTTCCAACACACCGCCCCTCCATTGAGGGTAAAGACAAAACCCGACATGGACTTGGAATCATCCTTGTCACTCTGGAAGCTGGAGTCAGCAAAGGCCTCGATCTGGAGGTCTTTTCCGCCATACACCAAGAACATCTCCTTAGTCCTTCTCAGGTACTTGAGAATGTTCTTTACTGCTATCCAGTGTTTCTCCCCAGGGTTTGACTGATACCGGCTTACTACACTCAGTGCATAAGCTACATCCGGTCTGGTACACAACATCGCATACATTATAGAGCCTACCGCAGAAGCGTAGGGTATAATAGACATGCGATCCCTCTCCAAATCAGTCTTGGGGGACATCTCTTTAGAGAGGGTGATTCCGTGACAAGCCGGTAGGTTACCGCGCTTGGAATCTTCCATACTGAATCTTTTCAGTACGGTGTCGATGTACCTGGACTGCGAAAGTCCTAATATCCTCTTGGATCTATCACGATGGATCCGGATCCCCAGGATGTAAGAGGCATCACCCAGGTCTTTCATGGAGAACCTGTGTGACAAGAAACCCTTGACAGATTGCAGCATAGGAATGTCATTTCCTATTAAGAGAATGTCATCCACGTATAAAACGAGGAATACTACAGTTCTCGCTACAAATCTACTATAGATGCATGGTTCATCTGGATTTTTGATAAAGCCAAATTCCTTGACCGTCTCATCAAAACAGATGTTCCAACTCCGCGATGCCTGCTTTAGTCCATAGATGGACTTAAGCAACTTGCACACCTTTCCGCTGCTCCCACTCTGAATGAAACCCTCTGGCTGATCCATATAGACACACTCCTCTAAATTTCCATTTAGAAAAGCGGTTTTTACGTCCATCTGCCAAATCTCATAATCGTGGAAGGCAGCAATGGCAAGAAGGATCCGAATGGATTTCAGCATAGCCACTGGAGAAAAGGTTTCGTCATAGTCCAAGCCAGGTCTTTGACGGAAACCCTTTGCTACAAGTCTAGCTTTATAGGTCTCAACCTGTCCATCTACACCAATCTTCCTTTTGAAGATCCACTTGCATCCTATGGGTTTTACCCCGTTTGGAGCAATGTCCAACGTCCATACTTTGTTGGTGTACATGGACTTCATTTCGGTCTGCATTGCATCCAGCCATTTTACCGAGTCAATGCTCTGAACGGCTTGCTGGAAGCTAGTAGGCTCATCATAATCTATGGTGCAATCCTCTCTATCCCCGTCTATGAGAAAACCGTAGTATCTCTCGGGCGGATGAGACTGCCTACTACTCCTGCGGAGCGGCGTAGGAATGTCCTGTTCTTTTGAACTTACTGGCTCTTCCAAGCTTTCAGTAATAGCTTGTGGTTCTGGAATTTCTTCCAGTTCTATTGCGTTCCCACTTATCTGGGTTTCCAAAAACTCAGTTTCCAAGAAGCGGGCATGTTGAGAAGCAAAAACCTTTTGTTCCTCAGCGGAATAGAACAGATACCCCCTAGAGTTCTTTGGGTATCCCACAAACTTACACTGTACTGAACGTGCCTCGAGCTTGTCCGCATGCTGCTTTTTTACAAAAGCTGGACATCCCCATATCTTAAGGTACTTAAGACAGGGTTTCTTCCCACTCCACATCTGATATGGAGTGGTAGGCACAGTCTTGGTGGGAGCCTTGTTCAAGAGATATGCAGCTGCTTCTAGTGCAAAGCCCCAGAAAGATCGCGGTAACTCAGCCTTACTCATCATGGAACGAACCATATCCAATAGGGTTCGATTCCTCCTTTCCGATACACCGTTATGTTGCGGAGTGTATGGAGGAGTACGCTGAGAGAGAATTCCATTCTCTTTTAAATAGTCCAGGAACGCGGCACTCAAGTATTCACCACCTCGATCCGATCTTAGAATCTTAATACTTTTGCCTGTTTGTTTTTCAACTTCATTCTTGTAATCCCGAAATTTCTCAAAGGCCTCGGATTTGTGCTTCATTAAGAAGACATGTCCATACCTAGAGAAATCGTCTGTGAAAGTAATGAAGTATGAATAACCGCTTCGCGCATGTGTAGACATTGGACCACACACGTCACTGTGTATGAGTCCCAAGAGCTCGCTCGCTCTTTCTCCGTGTCCAGTGAACGGAGTCTTTGTCATCTTTCCCATGAGACAAGATTCACAAGTGGCATAAGACTGATACTCGAACGGATCCAAGTATCCTTCTTTATGTAACTTAGTCAACCGTGTCTCATTGATGTGACCCAGTCTACAATGCCATAAGAAAGCCTGATTGATATCTGGAGACTTTCTTTTGTGTGTATTCTGGACATTGAAAATCTGTGGTTGGTTTAATACGTATATACCATTGCTCAGTGTACCTGACCCAATCAGAACTTGATTAAGGTGAATGTTTACAACATTACTTACAAACGCAAATTCATAACCTTCTTTAGAAACCAAAGATACAGAAATGATATTACAAGTTGCGTTGGGTACAAAAAAGCAATTACGCAAAACCAAAACATGTCCATCTGACATTCCCAGGTGATAGTCCCCCACGGCTTTAGCATCCATGCTAGCTCCGTTCGCAACTCTAAGGGTCATGTCACCTGCCTTCAAAAACCTACGGTTTCTCAACGCCTGCAAAGAATTACAGATATGAGATCCTGATCCGGTATCCAATACCCAGGAAGTAGAGTTTATAGAAAGACAGTTTTCAATAACATACACACCTGAAGCTGAAGCCGCAACCTGCTTCAGTTCCTGTGTCCTGGCTTTCCAAGCCCTGCAATCTTTCTTCCAGTGTCCACTCTTGTGACAATAGAAGCATTCCTCTTTACCCACAAGCTTCCCCGCTATCTTTGTTGCCTTTTCCTTTCCCTTCGTTCCCACTTTACTAACACCGCCTCTTGGTTTGGCGGGGGCTTTCTTCCTCTTTCCCTTGGCTTTCGCCTTGGACCTAGAGGAAGAAGATCCTCCTACAAACAAAGCGGGTGTTTCCCTACCTTTCTGTAGGGTGCCCTCTGCGCTCCTCAGCATGTTGAGGAGTTCTGAAAGTTCAACTTCCTTTTCTTGCAAGTTGAAATTCAGTATGAACTGGGCGTAAGTGGAAGGAAGGGACTGGAGAACTAAATCCGTATAGAGTTCACTATCCAACGTGGTCCCAAGTTCCGCGAGCTCCTCAATGTAGCCAATCATCTTAAGCACGTGGTCCGCTACCGATGATCCGACGGCCAACTTTGCCGAAAATAACTTCTTCGACACTTCGTATCTTGCGATACGAGACTGCTCTCCATACAGTTCTTTTGTATGAAGAAATATGGACTCCAAGTCCATATTCTCGTGCCTCCTCTGGTGATCGTTGTCCATAGAGGCAAGCACGAGGCACTTGGCCTTCACGCAATCAATCTCCCAAGTCTTACGGATTTCCTTATCCGCGACGCTGGAGGTGGGACCTGGGACGGGGGGAGCTTTGGTGGTAAGAAGATACCCCAGCTTGTCGTAAGTGATTGCCATTTTGACATTCCTTAGCCAATCTTTGTAGTTTGGCCCTGTCAGTATGTTTTTATCTAGAAGTAACTTAAGTCCAGTCATTTCGATTTGGTTGCTGCAGGGGGGAGAGAAGAAACACTTTAGCACGATGCTCTTGCAAGTTTAGAATGGTTTTTAATTTGTCTAAACAGGATGGCTCCCACTGTCTCTCGAATCCCTCCTCAAACCACAAAGGAAGAATTAGTCGGGATCAATCCCACCGCACAATACTTGCTTAACCGTTCAGCCAGGCCAGTGTCGGTACTTCGAGGGAGGTTTTCCAACGCTTTCGCGAAGTTCCTTAATTCAAGAACCTCTTTTCCCTGGGGGCGTAGCCCCGCTAACACCTTTCTAGGCACCTACTAGGTTTATAGCATTGATCGTTTAGTGAGAAATTTCCCGAGGAGTAGCATATACTCACAGTAGGATCAGGATCCAAATATCATCGCGTGATGAAACTGAAGGAATCCTACCAGAACCATCACACTCCAAATGGTATGCAAATCTAGCAAGTTTCAGTACTTATGAAACTCCCGATGTGGATTTTTTGCCCCATGCTCTTATGACCTTGACGAAGGTCAACAAATCATAAGTCACATGTCAAGTTCTGCCCGTCATTATCCAGGTTAATTTGAACCCACCCGTATATACCCTTGACGAAGGTCAACAAGGCAATACGACTGTCCCAAACCAACGCATCTATCTATGCTAGATATGAACACCCAACAGCTACCAATCTCTATGCCTTGACGAAGGTCAACAAACATAGCTTGAATACTTGTTGAATATTCATACGAAACGACGGAGGGCTACGAATGGTTTTGGCGAAACCGTGAACGTAGTGAACTTGATATAATCGATGGAACGAGATAGCTTTTAGAAGGAGTGGCTCAAGCTCCGCATTTAAAAGTTAGTTTTGAAAAGAACCGAGTGGTTTTTCAAAAGTGTTCCAACGACTTTAACTTGGTTTATTATCTTGCATTAGTTCTTTTAATGCGTGATATTCTTGCATTAGTTCTTTTAATGCGTCCCATCATTTAATCCTACCATTGCAGAAAACAACCAAAATATGACGTACGCTTATGCCATTCGCATTCGCCACGGGGTCCCGTCATCACCCGTTAGGTTACTTAACTAACGACAGAGCGGGGGCTGGGCTAGCGCGGCTGTAAAACATAAGCAACGCCTAAATATAAAGCAATGATAGACATTACAGATCACAGATGAATACATTGGATATACTAGCAATCCGCAATCCGTTCGAGCCTGCAACAAAAAGCGGATTACACGGTCGCGGTGAATAGCAAATACCCCACCCAAGACCCCTACGGGTGCGGCAAACTACCCGCCAAGTACCCGGTAGTTTGTGCACCCCTCCATGGGTCTATCCTAGGAGCAAAAACAGTAAAAAGAATTATACAATGACGGCTACAACCCCGACCCGGTTGTGCGGCCATACAAATAATATTATTACATCAATTTACATTTACAATGAATGAAAGAAAAACAAAAGCTCATCTCACATCCACCCCGGCTATTCACCCGCGACAGTCCAACACATTCATATACACAAACCATCATCAAACACAGATCACAGAGATGTATAACCCCGACTAATCGACTTATAGCGATTAGCCGACGTTCAATACATGCAAACATCACAGATATAACCAATATAGTCCAAGTGCAGTGACGTTCGGAAAAATACGGAATTATAGGACCCCAAAAGTAAATTTCTGTTCTGGAAAATCTGGGCACATATAACATATCTTAAAAATCCCAAAACCAACACAGAGACACACTGCACGAAACCCGATCACCAGAAGACTCTAAACGGCGGCGGATCCGCGGCGATAAGAACAGGTGAGGCCGCGGATCCGCGACGGTTTGAAGGAATTAGGGGATCGTTTTTCTTGGGTGTTCACACAAAACCCTGAGCCGAATTTAGGTGTATAACAAATCTTGTTTTGACCAGAAAAAATTTTAACAGAAACTAGGGTTTTGCAAAAGTTTGGTTTTTGGATTTTTTCGGTTCCGAACTTCGTTACACTTCACTACCAAGCTAGTTTAAGTTTAGTTAGGCTCTGATACCACTGTAAGTCCACGTTGCGACCCCCGGTTCTTACGGGGAGGCGGAAACGGTATAAAATCAAATTTTTGGCGCATGGGGCAACATGGACTAAACAAGGTCGGGATCATGTCTAAACTAAACTAGCAAACATGCAAAGGAGAGTTAACTACTCGGCAAAGTGGTTATACCTAACTTGAACTCCTTCTTCTTGAAACCTAGTAGAGGTTGATGGTTCTCTTCTCGTCGCCTTCTTCCGTCGAAGATGGATCCACCTGAGGGTTCAACCTTCGGGCTCTTTCTCGAACTTGGAGAGAACTAGAATCTCCGGCTTGCTAATCCTTTGATCCTAGAGTGAGTAGAGAGTGTCTAAGGGGTGCTTTTGTTTTAAGGAGAGGGATTCTTAACACATGAGAAGGGTTCTCCTTTTGCTAGAGGAAGAAGAAGATGAAGTGAGGAGAGAGAAGCTAAATGATAGAATGAGCTCTTTTCTTTTTGCAACCATAACAAAAAGCAAAAGAATTATCAAATTAATAATAATAATGAAAATGAAAAGGTTGATGGAAAGTTTAGGAATGACCATTATCATTTCAAACATTAAATGAATTTGCTAGAATCAAAGAGCATCTTTCTTTTGTAATGATGATGGTCAAAACTTCAACCATGGTCAACAAGTCAACCATGGTTAACAAGTCAACATAAAAACCAACCATGACACAATTTCATTTTATTAATATTATTAATTGATATAACATAAATCCATTAGGGTTTGGAAAAAGACGACTGTCAACTGTGCATACGCACCCGTTCCGAAACCCTAATGAAAGTCCTCTTCCTCTTCCTCAAATAACTGTGCATACACACCTGCATCCTTGTTCCGAGGAACATGAATACTGAGAGATAAAAGTAACCCCAAAACATATACCAGCATCTGACTCAAACCAGAGTCAGCCAGTAAAAACCGTCCGGACTCCAAACGTGCACAAGTGCGCGAATGAGAACGAACCCTGTCGCAAAACCATGCGACCTCTACTCTGTTTTGCCCAGAGGCGAATACCCTCTGCGTGGGACTCTAAAGACTCGACACTACGCTGGCAGTGGGTTTAACCACAGACCGCAAGCGGCACTAGCTGTGCGTAACGGTCCCCAGGTAGATGCCGACAAGAAGGCTGACGAGGTGAACCCCATCTGAACTCCTACTGAGTCTGAATGTGACAGTCTCCGTACAGTCCGGTCTGTTCGTCTAATACATCGCATGTCGGGCCTACGGGGCGGTAAAACGTCAGTCCCCTAATAGCGGTACAAGTCGTGTCGGAGTGAAGCCCAAAACACCCTGAGATAACACTGGAAGCCTACCAGTATATCTCGCTTGCCCTGGCCAGGGACTACTCGTGTAATGGCTCTCCTAGACACAGCGCGATGTCAACCCCCAATACCGGGAGAGACGAATCCTGTCTAACCGTCACTGCCTCCAAGTGCTTCGGGACCGCACCCAACCACCACCTGTTTGCACGACTCTTTTGAGCCGTGGTAGGGTAGTGATCAAAGTGCAGTGGGAACACACTCGAGGCGAAGTGCCAGTGTCAAGTCAGCGGACTAAGCTGTACTCATGTCACCTGGGAACTGATAACTGACGATAGGTATAATACCAACCTGTCAGTTCCCGACGAGTCATGTCCAGTGTACTCATAACCTAACGAGCACCCGTATACTATCTCCAGTACGACGTACTGATGGCTGTGGGACAGACCATCTCCCACACTGGGATGAGAAGCGCATACGCTAGTCTACTCCGGAGTATCGATGCCCTGTCTCGATAGTCCTGCGATTAGGGACCTGTATAAGGATGTGCTTATAGATTACCCAGCCCCCACTAATGTGACTGCCATCACAACGCTGGTAATCAAGCAAAGATCCTAAGGGCTACACTAATGCGTATGGGTGATATCGCAAAATAAACACATGTACACATTGAAGTAGAAACAAACCAAGTAGCATACTACTATATTGAGCAAGATTGTTTATACAAGGTGAATATCCCAAGCTTCCATTAAGTAATATACAAACTAGTATGATACAGTAATGGCCTCTAGGGCATATACACTAACAACTATCTCCAACAATCTCCCACTTGCACTCAAGGCTAATTATTATGATGTCGACTACTCACAGCCCGTGTGAAACCGAACATCCAACTCCTCTACTAATCAGTTTCACAAAGCCCGTTTGTAAAACTATTGTGTTCGAGAAATAGCCTCAGTGAGTGGATCCGCCTAGATGTTTCTTTCTATCTCTCTCTTAATCTCAAATTCGCGGAGAAAGCCATCTCCCGAATTGAGTAATACCTGTCTAAGAATATGTCTGGATATCTGATGGGACCTAGTTCATAAACGAACTCTAAATCCAAACTTCTTAGACTGTATCGATCACTGAACCTAATCAGTATCCTGCACCAAGCTACCCACAGTATCCTCTTGGACCACCTGTCCATAATACTGTCCCTCGTCAGAGGGAAAACTAAAACTCTGACAATCACTCTGTCATCCACGTCACCTTTGAAGCCTGGAATGATAATCGTCTCCCGAAGGAGGCTGCCGTCATCAAATCCGTAGAACATGTACTTATGTTCAAAAACTGCTTCCTTATGTTTTTCCAGGATTGGATTAATACAAACTTATTGCATCTAGTGCAAAAACAACATTTGGTGTGGTACTTGATATCTCATGATTGACTCAATTGCCTAAGCAAGTGATCTGCCAATCATGCACATCCCTCTCCCCTTCAGTCTGTAAGACACCTTTAGAGAGGGTGACTCCATTACCTGTAGGTACACCACCATGCCAGGAGTCATCTATTCTAAAAACCATTAGAATACTGTCAAAGTACCCACATTGGGAAACTACCCAAATCCAAATCTAAAACCATAGATCTAGAAACCAGAATGTCAAATATTATATCCATATCCTGTCTGGAGAAACAACTGTGTGACGACCAAAGTACAACCGATCGTAGTGTAGGAATTTTACTTCCTACTCTGTGTATGTCATCCAGATACCATGACATCACACCCTACTACCTTCTTAACAGATCCATCCCCTATTCTGATTGAAGTCAAACCCATGACTATCATATCAAAAATAGATGATCTATCTCCGCTATAACTGCTCAAGTCTATAAATAGATATAAGCAACTTGCCCACTATACTTCCGATGCTCCCACTGACTACGACAACCCTCCTACGGGTCTCATAGCCTCGAACAACAGTAGTGTCAAGTCTGGGTAGATAAGAACCTCCCTGTCACCGTCCTTGAGGCTATCGGAGTACCTCTCGGGTGCCTGAGGTTAACTACCTTATCTGCGGTGTGGCTATTGGAATGTCAAACCTGATTGAATATATAGGTCCTATTAAATTTTCCATAATCGTTTGCGGTTCTAGAATCACTTCCAGTTCTACCATACTCCCACTACTGTTTTCTGAAAAAGTCCATTTTACTAAAACTGTGGCGAGTCAAGAACAATATCACTATTGATCTTCCAAATGATAGAATATCAACCCTCATCATAGCCAGGGTCAACCCACAAGCAGCCATTACAGAAACGTGCCCTGAGTTATCCAGAGTCTGGTTTTAAGTATAAGCTGGACAACTCCCCGTACCTTAATATCTTATAAGGTATGATCCATTCTATATCCAATATAGAAACTTTGGCACTTAATTTAATTGGAACCAGATTCAAATCATGCAGCTGTCTCCAGTGCATATCACCTTAATGGAAAGAGGCTAATCAGCATTACTCAACTTAGGAATCCATCCAATTATGAGTAACCTGAAAGAGAAATATGTTTCTCAAAACCATTACTATCATCTGAATACCAATCACAAGAATCTACATCTTCGATCTCTTTGAAGAATCTCGATACTTGTGATACCTGGTTCTCTCTTTATTCTTATACCCACAACTTCTCAAAACTTAGACCTTGTATTTCTACGAAACACCTGTCTAAAAACTAGAGAAGTTATAAGTAAACAGAACATAGTACGAGGACCTACCCCTTTGTCCTGATGGACACTGGACAACATACAATACTCT
Source organism: Agapanthus africanus (assembly GCA_030015575.1). Classification (NCBI taxonomy): domain Eukaryota; kingdom Viridiplantae; phylum Streptophyta; class Magnoliopsida; order Asparagales; family Amaryllidaceae; genus Agapanthus; species Agapanthus africanus. The sequence goes on along the minus strand of CM057343.1, from coordinate 244,888,786 downwards.
GTATAAGTCCGCTGAGTTGAATAACTCAAAACTTGTGCGTCGTAGGTGGAAAACTGTACCCTGGCGATTTCCTCAAATATCACCAATTACAACGAATTCTGATATAATGAGGATAATTACCTAATTCCCAATAGCTTACTCCCACTCATCATCTGTAAAACCATACAGATATGAGAATGAAACCTGGTACATACATACCCTTGGAGTAAGTATCTAATCGGGAAAACAGTTTTCTTTTAACAATGCACTGAAACATGAAAATGTTTCGTAGGGGTAACCTGGTATTCATAGCAATGCCTCTTCCATAATCCAATTCATGACTATAACCGTATATTTCTTTGCCTTCTTTCCAAATCCCTTTATTTGTCTTTAGTCGTTACCTTCTGTACACCATTGTTAGGCTAAATGGTTTTCTTCCTTCCCTACCGTTCGGCACCAGCCTATGGTTTGGAAGAAGACTATCCAGTAAGCATAATAGGTGTACCCTCCTAAACCAAGGAGTACTCATATCTTGAGAGAAGGTGATGATAAAAGTCAACTGAATAATACCTTATTCTTTTAAAGGTGAAATAGGAGTGGCGATGAAGTACGCGGTTTGGTCGTGAATGATAACAGTCGCAATTTACTTTGCCCTCTTTCTAATCCCTTTATTTTGTCTTTACATATTACCTTCTGTACACCCTACTTAGGCTAATTGGTTTTCTTCATTCCCTACCTTTCGGAACCTGCCTATGGTTTGGAATAAGACTATCCAATAAACGTAATAGGTGTACTCTCCTAATCCAAGGAGCCCTCGCAACCTGAGAGAAGGTGATAATAAAAGACAACTGAATAAACCAATTCTATTTCTCCTGAACCTTGATCCATCCTCGAAGAAATCCCTCCGAGTTCGTATATAACCATACGATGGATCTATCCAATGGAAGTGGATGTCCGTAGTAATACGGGGTGTTGTGAGAAATGCAAAGGGTAAAAGAAAGAGTGGCAATGACTTATGCAACTCAGACAATCCAAAAGCCAGTATTTTAATAAAGTTCGGTCAACTTGGTAACTGAGTCATAGTCTAGGGTCGGTCAAAGGTCGCTGCCAAAGAGAGAGAGAAAAGAAACACTCTGCGTGCACTCTAACCTAGATCAGAATGGTTATCACTTTATCTAATCCGGAAACCTCCCACTGTCCTGTCAAATTCTCCCCCAAACCTGAAAGAAGAATCAATCGGGATCACCCGAAGAGTAAACCAACTCATCAGTGGGAATCGGGATCCAACTCTCATCGCATGATAACGTGATGGAATGCATCCACGTTACTCATACTCCAGAAGGTATGCGCATACTTGGCAAGTTTCAGTTTCTTTAGAAACTCCCGATATGATTTTTGCCCCATGCTCTTATAACCTTGGCGTTAGGTCAAAATGTCATAAGTCACATGCCAAGTTCTACCCGTCACTATCTTGTTAATTTGAACCCACCCGCACATGCCCTTGGCGTTAGGTCAAAATGGCAGAACGGCTGTCCCAAACCAACTCATCTATCTATGCAACAAATAAATACCCAGCAGCTACCAAACACTATGCCTTGGCGTTAGGTCAAAATACATAGCTTGAATACTACTGAATACCCAAAAGAAGTGATGGAGGGCTACGGCTGGTTTTTGGCGAAAAATCTTTAACGTAACGAACTTGATATCGCTGAAGGAACCTGATAGCTTTTTAAAATATAGTGGCGAAAACCTTTTGCTAAAGAGGTCACTCCCGGTGAAGGGATCTCGGCTCTTTCCTCATGGAATGAGGTGCAGGATATTCCACTGAATACCGCGGTGCAAAGCAACATGTAATCGACTATAGTGAAGTTATTACCCTGACGCAAACTTCTGCCCAAGGGGTCAGTCCCGGTGAAGGGATATCGGCCCTTGCCCCGTCGAATGAGGTGCAGGATATTCCACTGAATACCGCTATGCATTACAAAAGGAAACGTCTTTGCAATAACACTTTTTAAATTGTTCCAACAACTGGCAAATAGGTTTGCTTTCCTTTGCATTGATCAGAATCAACGCAGTCCCATCAATCAATCACACCAGAAAAGAACGAAAATAAAATGTACGTATATGCCATCTGCATTCGTCACTGGGTCCCGTCATCACCCGTTAGGTTACTTAACTAACGACAGAGCGGGGACTGGACTAGCGCGGGTGTAAAACATATACAACATCTAATAGTATATAAACCAATATACAATAATCGCTCCAGGCGTGATAATATGCAACATTACAGAAAAGTAATAAGCATCACAGAACAATACAGATAATCTGGGATCCCCGGGTTTCACAGAGCCACTGCTGAAACCCGACGTTCCCCTGTCGTGTGGATAGCCTGTGCAATGAAACCTAGACCCCTACGGGTGCGGCAAGTTACCCGCCAAAACCTGAAGCGAGGCAGTCCCCTACAGCAAAGTGAATAGACCACCCAGCACTTCACGGAATCCGGTAATCTTGGGCACCCCTCCTTGGGTCAACCTGTACCCCCTACGAGTGCGGCGAATAGTCTGCCAATTCTAGAGTGAGGCCCCTCTGCCTCTCAAAGCCATGTGATGCGGACCCGTTGCCCTCCAGAACCCGGCTATCCGTGCACTCCATCGTGGGGCAAAACCTAGTACAGTAATGAAAAATAGTACAACAGGTACATCGACCGCAACCTGGTCGTGCCCCAAAAGAATATTATACAACAGGAAGTGACGGCAGTCCACAAGTTGGACGCTCGCCCCGCAATATCAAATGTACAAACTGCACTACCATTGCACACTGCTATCCACCACGACAAATCCGCAACATCACAGCACAACACAGAACATCAACGCGAATGTCACGTTCGCAAACCCGTCTAAAAGAACTATAGCAATCAGACGCGGTTTACCGATCAAATGACATTCCCGGTCGGAGATATAATGCAAGTACTGTAAACTAACATGTTTAAATTTCGATCGACAAAATATCACAAAGTGGGCCCCAAGAACAACTGGTGAACAGTAATAAAATCTTGGCCCAAAAGATATGTACCAAAAACCCCAATTTCCATAGAAGAATACACTGTGCAAGTTTGGGGGCATGATCACTCAGAACGGCCACGGATGCGCGGCCAAACCATTGGTTTGGCCGCGATTCCGCGGCAGTCTTGTCGATTCATGAGCCCAAATTTGTACGGTGTTCTAATAAAACCCTGCACAGATTTCTGAGATATGTAGAATAATTTTAGGACATCATTTAAAATCTACAGAAACTGTGAACTTGAAATTTGCAGTTTTTGATTTCCGGTTCGATCGACATTTTAAACGCGTTAGCACAAGTTAAAATAGTAAAATGGTGAGGCTCTGATACCACTGTAAGTCTACGGTAGCGCCCCGGCCGTCTACAGACGCCAAATGCGGAAAAAAAACTTTTTAACTGGCGCTATCGTATACTTTCACCCGGATCTTCCATTATTGCTAAACTAACAAACTGTAAAGAGTGTAGAAAGGTTATACCGAACGATCCGAGTCCTTCGTTCTTTAACCATCATCCCACGCTCCGTTGCGGCTGCTCCGATCTCTTCGATCTCCGATCTGCTCGTCCAGGTGGCACCACATCGACGATTCTTTAAACGGGCTCCCGCCTCTGACTTGAGGCAACTCGGTCGTCAAGTTTGCTAAAAGAGACGACCAAGATTGATGTAGAGAATGAGTGGAATACTTTGTCTCGCTTCGTCCAAAACCATGGACGAACGGTTAATGAAGTTGCCGTGGGAATCGGGTGATGGAATGAAATGAGCTGTGAAATTCCATACACCGAAAACTATCATAATCTTTTTCTACAAAGTGAAAACATCAAGTGAGTGAGTGAGGGGGGAGGGGCCGGCCATATATAGGAATGGGGGGGTGAGTGTAGGAGGGAAGAGGGTGACCACAAGAGAAAATATCATGTGTGAACACAAACAAATATCTCAAGTGTGAACACACCAAAAGCAACCAATGAAAACACAACACCATTTAACCTAGTCATCACATCTAGATGCTTCTAGAAACTTCCACACTCATCCAAAGAAAAGATAAATCCGTCTTTAACCGAATGTTAAAAGACGGCTGATAGAAAACTGGAAACTGGCAACTTCCAAAAGTGATCCTGAAACGACTTTCAGGATAACCCCGTAACTGTATAAATATACCCGCATTTGTATTACGACCGAATACAAATGCAACTGAGACAAAGATATTATATCTACTTAATATAATACTCGGATCCGGCTTAAACCAAAGCCGACCAGTATCATCTGCCCGAAAAATAACACGTGCGTAAACGCACGTGCATTTTCCGAACCCTGCCATAAAACCATACGACCTCTACAACGTTTCGCCCGAACTTGGGAAACTGTCTGTGGGGGACTCTAATGACTTGTCAGTACCCTGGCAGTGGGTTTAACCACAAACCGTCAGCGGCACTAGCAATGCGTAACGGCTGCCCATGGACTGACCTCAAGGGAGGCCGATGAGCGAACTCATCCGGAAACCCTACTGAGCCTAACAGTGACAATGTATATACAGTCCGGTCCGTTCGTCTATGAGTATCGCATATCTGCCTAGGGGGCTAGTAACGTCAGACCCCCAATAGCAGTATAAGTCGTGTCGGAGTGTAGCCCAATAACACCCTGAGATACTACTGGAGTACCTACCAGTAAATCTCCTGCCACGGCCGTGGGCTATGTGTAATGGCTCTCCTAGACACAGCACGATCTCGCCCCCAATACCGGGAGAGACGAATCCCCTGCCGATCCGCTCACGTGCCTCCATATGGCTCGGGACTGTACCCAAAAACTACCTGTTTGCACGACTCCTTTGAGCCGTGGTAGGGTAGAAATCAAAGCACAGTGGGAACTCACACGAGACAAATGACGACCTCAGGTCGATAAACCAACCTGTACACATGTCACCAGGGAACTGCTATCTGACGATATGTATAATACCAACTAGCAGATTCCCGGCGAGTCCTGTCCGGTGTACTCATAACCCAATGAGCACCTGTATACATCTTAGGTGATCCAACTGACACCAGTGGCTTGTGAGACCGGCCACCGCCCCTCGTCGGGGTCTCGACTGTATACACTAGTCTACTCCGGAGTATCGATGCCCTGTCTCGAAACTCCCACGACTAGGGACCACAATTAAGGATATGCGTATAAACTACCCAACTCTCACGTATATGATCGCCATCATACAGTTGGTAGTAAAGCAAGATACTAAGGGCTCTATCAAAGTGTAACATGTAATCAGTCACCTGAACATGTACACGACTGATAAAGGAAAACCAGATAGCATACTATCATCTTGAGTAAGATTGTCCTACCGGTATAGGTCCTTCGCAATCATTGCAATCACGTACCTGCGATCCAATAATTGACTCTGAGGGCACTATCTCCAACATTTTCAATGTCCAGAATACACACAAAAGAAAGTCTCAGGAAATCAATCAGACTTTATTATGGCATTGTAGACTGGGTCACATCAATGAGAGAAGGTTGACGAAGTTACATACAGAAGGATATTTGAATCCGTTCAAATATCAATCGTATGCCACTTGTCAATCCTGTCTCAAAGGAAAGATGACAAAGACTCCGTTCACTGGACACGGAGTAAGAGCGAGCGAGCTCTTGGGACTCGTACACAGCGACGTGTGCGGTCCAATGTCTACGCATGCGCGAAGCGGTTATTCATACTTCATTACTTTTACGGATGACTTTTCAAGGTACGGTTATGTCTTCTTAATGAAACATAAGTCCGAAGCCTTTGGAAACTTCCAGGAATATAAGAATGAAGTAGAAAAACAAACCGGAAAAAGTATCAAGATCCTAAGATTGGATCGAGGGGGTGAATACTTGAGTGCCGAGTTCCTGGACTATTTAAAAGAGAACGGAATTCTCTCTCAGCTTACTCCTCCATACACTCCGCAACATAACGGTGTATCGGAGAGACGGAACCGAACCCTATTGGATATGGTACGGTCCATGATGAGTAACGCTGAGTTACCGCGATCATTCTGGGGGTATGCTCTAGAATCAACTGCATACCTTTTGAACCGAGTTCCCACTAAGACTGTGCCTACTACACCATATGAGATGTGGTGTGGGAAGAGACCCTATCTTAATCACATTAAGACATGAGGAAGTCCAGCTTTTGTCAAAAAGCAGCATGCGGACAAGCTCGAGGCACGCTCAGTACAGTGCAAGTTCGTGGGATATCCAAAGAACTCCAAGGGATATTTTTTCTATTGCGAAGAGGAACAAAAGGTTTTTGTTTCTCGTCATGCCCATTTTCTAGAACACCAGTTCTTAGAAAAGGAAATTGGTGGGAGCGCAGTAGAACTGGAAGAAATTCCAGAACCACGAGCTATTACTGAAAGCTTAGTGGAACCAGAGAGTTCAAGAGAACAGGACATTCCTACGCCACTCCGCAGGAGTGGTAGGCAGTCTCATCCGCCCGAGAGATACTACGGTTTTCTCATAGACGGGGATAGAGAGGATTGCATCATAGATTATGATGAGCCTACTAGCTTCCAGCAGGCCGTTCAGAGCGTTGACTCGGTAAAATGGCTGGATGCAATGCGGACCGAAATGGAGTCCATGTACACCAACAAGGTATGGACGTTGGACATTGCTCCAGACGGGGTAAAACCCGTAGGATGCAAGTGGATCTTCAAAAGGAAGATTGGTGTAGATGGACAGGTTGAGACCTATAAAGATGACTTGTTGCAAAGGGTTTTCGTCAAAGACCTGGTTTGGACTATGACGAAACCTTTTCTCCAGTGGCTATGCTGAAATCCATTCGGATCCTTCTTGCCATTGCTGCCTTCCACGATTATGAGATCTGGCAGATGGACGTAAAGACCGCTTTTCTAAATGGAAATTTAGAGGAGTGTGTCTATATGGACCAGCCAGAGGGTTTCATTCAGAGTGGGAGCAGCGGAAAGGTGTGCAAGTTGCTTAAGTCCATCTATAGACTAAAGCAGGCATCGCGGAGTTGGAACATCTGTTTTGATGAGACGGTCAAGGAATTTGGCTTTATCAAAAATCCAGATGAACCTTGCATCTATAGTAGATTTGTAGCGAGAACTGTAGTATTCCTCGTTTTATACGTGGATGACATTCTCTTAATAGGAAATGACATTCCTATGCTACAATCTGTCAAGGGGTTCTTATCACACAGGTTCTCTATGAAAGACGTGGATTATGCCTCATACATCCTGGGGATCCGGATCCATTGTGATAGATCCAAGAGGATATTAGGACTTTCACAGTCCAGGTACATCGACACCATACTGAAAAGATTTAGTATGGAAGATTCCAAGCGGGGTAACCTACCGGCTTGTCACGGGATCACCCTCTCTAAAGAGATGTCTCCCAAGACTGATTTGGAGAGGGATCGCATGTCAATTATACCCTACGCTTCTGCGGTAGGTTCTATAATGTATGCGATGTTGTGTACCAGACCGGATGTAGCTTATGCACTGAGTGTGGTAAGCCGGTATCAGTCAAACCCTGGGGAGAAACACTAGATAGCGGTAAAGAACATTCTCAAGTACCAGAGAAGGACTAAGGAGATGTTCTTGGTGTATGGCGGAAAAGACCTCCAGATCGAGGCCTTTGCTGACTCCAGCTTCCAGAGTGACAAGGATGATTCCAAGTCCATGTCGGGTTTTGTCTTTACCCTCAATGGAGGGGCGGTGTGTTGGAAGGGTTCCAAACAGGAAACCGTTGCAGACTCGACGATGGAAGCGGAATACATCGCTGCATCTGATGCCGCAAAAGAAGCTGTCTGGATAAGGAAGTTCTTGAAAGAACTTCAAGTGGTTCCGTCCATTGTTGATCCAATACCTCTGTATTGCGACAACAACGGGGCTATAGCTTTAGCGAAGGAACCCAGGTCCCATCAGAGATCCAGACACATCTTGAGGCGGTATCACCTGATCAGGGAGATCGTGGATCGCCAGGAGATCGAGGTTCGGAGGGTTGCTTCAGAAGATAACACTGCAGATCCATTCACCAAGGCCTTGCCCCAGACTCAGTTCGAGCGGCTGATCGAGATGATAGGTCTTCGATACGCCAGTACATGGCCTTAGTGCAAGTGGGAGATTGTTAGTGTATATGCCCTAGAGGCCATTACTGTATCATACTAGTTTGTATATTACTTAATGGAAGCTTGGGATATTCACCTTGTATACACATTAGTGGAGCCCTTAGGATCTTTGCTTGATTACCAGCATTGTGATGGCAGTCACACTAGTGGGGGCTGGGTAATCTATAAGCACATCCTTATGCAGGTCCCTAGTCGCAAGACTATCGAGACAGGGCATCGATACTCCGGAGTAGACTAGCACATGCGCTTCTCATCCCAGAGTGGGAGATGGTCTGTCCCACAGCCATCAGTACGTCGTACTGGAGATAGTATGCGGGTGCTCGTTGGGTTACGAGTACACTGGACAGGACTCGTCGGGAACTGACCGGTTGGTATTATACCTATCGTCAGTTATCAGTTCCCAGGTGACATGAGTACAACTTAGTCCGCTGACTTGACACTGTCACTTCGCCTCGAGTGTGTTCCCACTGTACTTTGATTACTACCCTACCACGGCTCAAAGGAGTTGTGCAAACAGGTAGTAGTTGGGTGCAGTCCCGAAGCACTTGGAGGCAGTGACGGTTAGACAGGATTCGTCTCTCCCGGTATTGGGGGTTGACATCGCGCTGTGTCTAGGAGAGCCATTACACGAGTAGTCCCTGGCCAGGGCAAGCGAGATATACTGGTAGGCTTCCAGTGTTATCTCAGGGTGTATTGGGCTTCACTCCGACACGACTTGTACCGCTATTAGGGGACTGACATTTACCGCCCCCCTAGGCCCGCCATGCGATGTATCAGACGAACAGACGGGACTATACGGAGACTGTCGCATTCAGGCTCAGTAGGAGTTCAGATGGGTTTCACCTCGTCAGTCTTCTTGTCGGCATCTACCTGGGGACCGTTACGCACAGCTAGTGCCGCTTGCGGTCTGTGGTTAAACCCACTGCCAGCGTAGTGTCGAGTCTTTAGAGTCCCACACAGAAAGCTATTCGCCTTTAGGCAAAAGAGTAGAGGTCGCATGGTTTTGCGACAGGTCGCATGGTTTTGCGACAGGGTTCGGTCACATCCGTACACTTGTGCACGTACAGTGTCCGGACAGTTAACACTAGCGGGCTTTGGTTTAAGCCAGATCTTAGTGTACGTTTTGGGATTTGTTTTATCCAGTATGTATTCATGTTTCTCGGAACGCGAATGCGGGTGTGTATGCACAGTTGACGGAGAGACAGAGGCAGAGGATTCTCATTAGGGTTGTTGACCGTTGACTGTTGACTATTGACTTTTTGCTCAACCCTAATGAGAATATGATATGTAATTAACAATAATATTAATTAAGTATTGTGGTGACATGGTTGTTGAGGGGTTGACTTTGTTGACTTGTTGACTTTGTTGACCGGTCGACTAGGTTGGACTAGTTGACCATCATGATAACAATGGCTATCATTTCATAGCAAAGACTTTTTACTTGCTTGTTCTCTTGTGCAATATGAGTGCATGAAATGATATAGCCATTTTGACTTAAACCATTTACACAATACTTGATTACTATTTTTGTGATGATGGTTTTGGATTATGAGAGCCAAGTGAGAAAAGTCTTGCTCATTCTATCATTTTCACTCTCTCTCTCTTGTGTTCTTGAGCTCTCATCTTCTTCCTCTTGCTCTCCCTCTCTTTAGTCTATGGTTCACTTGTCTCATGTGTTGAGAACCAAGAACCATAGAGAAAATCCCAACACACTCTTCTCTACTCACTCTAGTTCATAAGGTTTAGCAAACCAAGTGAACTAGTTTTCTTCAAAGACCGAAGAAGAAGCCAAAGGTAGAAGCTTTCAGGTGGATCGATCTTCGGCGCAAGGAGACGACGGGGTGAAGCCGATCCGGACAACCATCGAGGCTTGAAGACGAAGGACTTCAAGAAAGAAAGGTATAACCCCTAACCGAGTAGTTAACAACTCCTAGTTAGGTTGTTAGTTAGATGTTTAACAAAGATCCGGTTATGAGTCCATGTTACCACCTCTAGAAAATTGTTTTTCACCAAATTCCGCATGCCCGAAAGTGCCGGGAGAGGTAGCATGGACTTACAAACCCTGAGACGATTTTTCATATATTTTAAATCACTTTTTGAGCAGTATAAAAATCGACAGAAACTTGAGGTTTTGCGGACGTGTTTTTCGACTTTTTTCCGATCGATATTCTAAACACTTTGCTAACTTACTAGTTTATGTTTAGCTAGGCTCTGATACCACTGTAAGTCCACGTTGCTCATCCCGGTTCTTACGGGGAGGCGGAAACGATGAAAAACAATGATTTGGCGCAAGGCAACATGGACTCAAAAGCAAGGATCTTGGCTAAACTAGAAACTAGCAAACAAGTAGAGCCTTTAACTACTATGCTGTAGAAAATATACCTCACGGAACCGGCCCTTCGGGTCTTCTCTCCGCTGTCCGGCTCGTCCATCCACGCTCCGAGGGTCGATCCGGATCTTGGTCACCTCCGCGGCCTTCTTGAGTCGAAGACGATCCACCCGAGAGTTGTACACAAAGCTCCACCTCAAGCCAAGGCAACTAGGGCAACGAGATCGCTAATCTAGATGCTCTAGGTTGTGCAGAAGAGAAAGATGGATGTGTTTGTCTATGTGGATTCTTTTTCTCTCAACACATGAGATCAAAAGAATTATCAAGAGGAGGAAGATGAAGGAGAAACTTTAGCAACCATGGAGCTTTTCTTTTCTTCTCACTTCAAGAGAAAGAATGAGAAGAGAAAAATGAAAAAGATTAACTAAAGCAAATGAACCATGGTTGCAATAATACACCCAAAACCATAATTACTAATCCTATCATGATAAAGTTGATGGCACAAATGACTTGACCATTTTCATAACTCAAGAATTAAAAAGAAAATCAAAGAAGAGTGTAGACCTCTCTTGAAGCTCAATGGTCAACACGGTCAACGGGTCAACAAAGTCAAGAGAGGTCTAAGTGGTCAAATGGTCAATGCAATTAGCCATCACAAATCTATCACTAAAAGGATTAGTAAACAATGTCTCCGGCTCATAATGGTTTTGACCAAACGAATTGTCAAAACCCTAATGAGCCTGCCACATTACGGTTTTGGCCGAACCAACTGCCAAAACCCAAATGGGGCACCTCCTCCTTCATCACTCCTCAAAACTGTGCATACACACCCGCATCCGTATTCCGTAGAATGAGAATACATAGAAGACAAAACAAATCCATCTGTGCAATACTAGGATCTGGCTTAAACCAAAGCCCACTAGTATTGCCTGCCCGAACAGCATACGTATACAAGTGCACGTAAGTGATCGTAGCCCTGCCGTAAAACCATACGGCCTCTACATGTTTCGCTCAGTGCAGGGAAACTCTCTGTGTGGGACTCTAAAGACTCGACACTACACTGGCAGTGGGTTTAACCACAGACCGCAAGCGACACTAGCTGTACGTAACGGTCCCCAGGTAGTTGTCTATAAGAAGGCCGATGAGGTAAACCCATCCGAACTCCTACTGAGCCTGTATGTGACAATCTCCGTACAGTCCGGTCTGTTTGTCTGATACATCGCATGGCGGGCCTAGGGGGTGGTGAACGTCAGTCCCCTAATAGCGGTACAAGTCATGTCGGAGTGTAGCCCAGAACACCCTGATATAACACTTGAAACCTACCAGTATATCTCGCTTGCCCTGGCCAGGGACTACTCGTGTAATGGCTCTCCTAGACACAGAGCGATGTCAACCCCCAATACCGGGAGAGACGAATCCTGTCTAACCGTCACTGCCTCCAAGTGCTTCGGGACTGCACCCAACTACTACCTGTTTGCACGACTCCTTTGAGCCGTGGTAGGGTAGTAATCTAAGTACAGTAGGAACACACTCGAGGAGAAGTGACAGTGTCAAGTCGGCGGACTAAGTTGTACTCATGTCACCTGGGAACTGATAACTGACGATAGGTATAATACCAACCAACAGTCCCCGACGAGTCCTGTCCAGCGTACACGTAACCTAACGAGCACCCGCATACTATCTCCAGTACGACGTACTGATGGCTGTGGGACAGACCATCTCCCCTGCTGGGATGAGAAGCGCATACGCTAGTCTACTCCGGAGTATCAATGCCCTGTCTCGATAGTCCAACGACTAGGGACCTGTATAAGGATGTGCTTATAGATTACCCATCCCCCACAAGTGTGACTGCCATCATAACACTGGTAATCAAGCAAAGATCCTAAGGGCTCCACTAATATGCATATAAGCGATATGCTAAAAGAAACACATGCACATATTGAAGTAGAGACAAACCAAGTAGCATACTACCATTTTGATCAAGATTGTCAATACAACTGTGAATATCCCAAGCTTCCATTAAGTAATATACAAGCTAGTATGATACAGTAATGGCCTCTAGGGCATATACACTAACAGGGGATACCCACCCCCCGAGGCCACCACGAGGTGGCCTAAGGAGGTAGGCAGACCCGAGCCTACCCCTATGGGGTAGGTCTCGAGTCCCCACCCCCTAATGCCACCTCGTGGTGGCCTCGGAGGGTGGGCTCGGCCTTTGTCCCCCCAGGGTGATCCCCAGGGCACCCACGCAACTCCCCGCGGCTTCTCGGTCCAAACCGTGAGCCCGCGGGGAATGTTAAAAGGTTGAATTTTTGGGACTGTTTTCGTCGGCAGTTTTTGCACGACGAAAACGGTGAATTTTAAATGTCATAACAAGCTAGTTAATGTGTTTGGGTGGCTCTAATACCATGTTATGATTCCTAGTACCCTAGTCGTCACAACCGCGGCCTATGCGGAACGAAAAACAAAAATTCTAGAGGCGCTAGAAACTACAAAACCTAGAATCGAAACCAAACACTTAAACTAGAAAACTACATAGAGTTTTAAACTACTATGAAGAGGGTTATACCATATGATCCATGTCCTTTGATTTTCTACCCTCTTCCTTAGCTCCTTGAGGTCTCCTTGATCGAGCTTGATCGCTGGTCTTCATCCGTCGAAAATGATCCACCCGAGGGATGTGGTTCAGGGCTCACCTCCACACTAAAAATCTAGTGGAACTAAAGGCTCTAGATTGATAGTCTAGAGTGTCTATGATTTAGTGAGTTGTTCTAGTGTATATCTATCTCTTCCACCCTTGATTCTCAACTCATGAGATGGTAAGGAGGAAGATGAAGAAGGAGGAGGAGGAGCTCAAGAAAGTCCAGTAAGGATAGAGAAGCAAATAGTGAGAATGATTTTTTAGCAAGTGAGAGAAATAATGAAGCATGGTTTTGTATAAATGGTTTTTGCAATAAAAATATAGCAACCATACTTGAATAGTTTGCACAAATGAATATAGAATTCATTTGTCAAGACTATTCAAGCATGGTTCTCACCATTCTCACCTCACTACCTTTACACCTCATTTTCCATTTAAATAAATAAATAGAGAAACCAAAAATGAGGTGTCCACTTTCTAGAATATTTTCCGTATAAATATGGAATACACTCTTCCGTATATACATACCCGTATTCGTATCAAAATACGAATACCCAAAGAGATTGAATAAAACAAAGAACACAATACTAGAATATACATATCGAAATATATATATATATATATGTAAATTATTAAATCAATACCTGATTTAATAATCCGGCTCAAATCTAAGCTGACTAGTATTATCAACCGTCCGATCGAAAGTCTAGGTAGCTAGTACAATCATTCGATCAAAACCCTGCACGCATCAAAATACGGCTATTATATCATTTCGCCTGAACCAGGAAAACCCTTTGTGTAGGACTCTAAAGACTCGACAGTACGCCGACGGTGAGTTACTGGATAAATCCATAACCACAAGCACGTCAGCGGCACTAGCTGTATATAACGGCTACCCGGTACCTATCGAAAAGGAAGGTCGACGAGCAAACACATCCGAACCCCTACTGAGCCTATCTGTGACAATCTCCGTACAATCCAGTCTCTTCGTCTAAGCGTATCGCATACCGAGTCTAAGAGGTGGTAAACATCATATCCTAATAACCGGATAATTCATGACGATGTGGCTCAAGACCAATCCGGGAAACTACTGATCTAACTATCAGTAAATCCCAACTGCCATGGCCAAGGTCTTATGGTGCTGGCCAACCGAACACAGTACGATATCGACTCCCTATACCGGGAGAGACGAATCCCTAACAATCGCTCACTGCCTCCATATGGCTCAGGACTGTACCTAACTAAAATCTTTTGCATGACTCAGTAGAGCCGTGGTAGGGTAGTAATCTAAGCACAGTCGGAACCCATACGAGACAAATGGCGATCTCATGTCTGAAGACTAACCTGCACTCATGTCACCTGAGAACTGCTATCAAACGATAGGTATAGTAGCATCTAGAAGTTCTCGGTGAGTCCGTCTAGTGTACTCACCCCCAGTGAGCACCTGTATATGATCTTAGGTGCGAAAGACCAATGGCTATGGGACCAACCATCACCCCTCGTCGGGGTCTGGAAATGTATACACCAGTCTACTCCAGAATATCGATACCCAGTCTCGATACTCCTATGACTAGGGACATTTAAGGATGTGCTTATGGACTACCCAGCCCCCATGTATGATCGCCATCATAACGCCGGTAGTCAAGCAATAATCCTACGGGCTTTATCAACATGTATTAATGATATGTAATAACAAGTAAAACATATACACATGTTAAGATAAAAACAAACCAAATAGCATACTATCATATCGAGCAAGATTATCCCGTACATACATATGTCCAAGCATCCACTATATATACATATACAATAATGGCTTCTAGGGCATACATATCCAACATCGATGCCATGTCCGATAATCCTACGACTAGGGACAAGTTTAAGGATGTGCTTATAGACTACCCAACCCCCACTAGTATGATTGCTATCACAACGTTGGTAGTCAAGCAAAAGATCCTACGGGCTCTATCGATATGTATTAGCGATACGTTAAAAGAAATACACATATTAAGATAGATTCAAACCAGATAGCAAACAATCATATTGAGCAAGACTGTTATATATCTGTATATATCCCAGGCTTTCAAAATGTAATATACAATCATGTACTATACAATAATGGCCTCAATGGCATATATCACTAACAGTATCTACCCTCTTTATCTCGATCTCATTGCGATCAACGATCTCCCTGACCAGATGATACTGCCTTAAAATGTGGATGGACTTTTGATGGGACCGTTGTTCCTTCGCTAATGCTACAGCTCCATTATTATCACAATACAGGGTATTAGATCGGCAATGGTCGGAACCACCTCAAGCTCTGTAATGAACTTATGCATCCATCCAGCAATATACTCAGCTTCCATCGTCGAGTCTGCAACGGTGTCCTGTTTGGAACTCTTCCAACAGACCGCCCTTCCGTTGAGGGTAAACACATAACCCGAGTTGGATTTACTGTCATCTTTGTCACTTTGGAAGATGGAGTCGGCAAATGCCTCTATTTGGAGGTCACTGTTACCACACACCAAGAACATATCTTTAGTTCTTCTCAAATACTTAAGAATGTTCTTCACTACTATCCAATATTTCTCCCCTGGGTTTGATTGATACCGGCTTACTACACTAAGTGCATAAGCTACATCTGGTCTGGTACATAACATCGCATACATTATAGACTCGACTGCCGGAGTATAGGGTATAATGCTCATGCGATTCCTCTCTTCATCGGTCTTAGAAGACATTACTTTGGAGAGGGTGATTCAGTGACAAGCGAGCAAATTACCACGCTTGGAATCTTCCATACTAAATCTCTTTAGTATGGTGTCATTGTACATTGACTGGGACAATCCCAAAAGTCGCTTAGATCTATCCCTATAGATCTTAATTCCAAGTATGTAGAAGGCATCAGCCAGGTCTTTCATAGAGAATTTCTATGACAAAAAAGTTTGGCTGATTGTAGCATAAGAATGTCATTTCCTATCAGGAGAATATCATCCACATACAATACGAGGAAAACAACGGCTCTCCCTACAATTTTCTTGTAAATACAAGGTTCATCCACATTCTTGATAAAATCAAACTCTTTGATTACATTATCAAAGCAGATGTTCCAACTCCGCGATACCTGCTTTAATCCATAAATGGATTTAAGCAACTTGCATGTCTTCCCGCTGCTCCCACTGTCAATGAAACCCTCTGGTTGATCCATATAAACGCACTCTTCTAAATCACCATTTAGAAAAGCGGTTTTTACAACCATCTACCAGATGTGATAGTCGTGGAAGGCAGCAACAGCAAGTAGGATCCGAACGGATTTAAGCATAGCCATTGGAGAAAAGGTTTTATCATAGTCCACACCTGGTCTTTGACGAAAACCTTTTGCAACAAGTCTTGCCTTGTAGGTTTTCACCTGTCCATCAGCACCAATCTTCTTTTTGAAGATCCACTTACATGCAACGGGTTTTACCATAGGAGGTGCAATGCCCAAAGTCCAAACTTTGTTGGTGTGAATGGATTCCATTTCGGATCTCATAGCATCCAGCCACTTCACCGAGTCCCTACTCGTGATAGCCTACTGAAAACTAGTAGGCTCATAATCGTCGATGATGCAATCCTATCGATCTCCGTCTATAAGAAAACCGTAGTATCTCTCGGGCGGATGTGATTGCCTATTAGATCTGCGGAGTGGCTAAGGTTCGTCGGTTTGTTCTTGAATCTGTGGTTCAACCCAGTCTTCAGCTCCTGTTTGTGGTTTTAGAACTTCTTCCAGTTCTACCATGCTCCCACTAATTTCTTTTGCAAGAAATTCCTTTTCCAAAAAGGTGGCGTGATGAGCAACAAACACCTTCTATTCCTCGGTGTGGTAGAACAGGTATCCCATCGAATATTTTGGATATCCCACAAATTTACACAATACCGATCATGCCTCGAGTTTGTACGAATTTTTTCTTGTAATATAGACCGGACAACCTCATATCTTAATGAAGTTAAGATATGGTATCTTCCCCTCCCATATCTCATATGGAATGGTAGGCACAGATTTGGTCGGAGCCCTATTCAATACTGTTAAGATATGCTGCTGTCTCCAGTGCATAACCCCAAAAGGAAAGCGGCAACTCAGCGATTCTCATCATAGAGCGCACTATATCTAATAGGATGTGATTTCTCCGCTTCGATACACCGTTGTGTTGTGATATATATGGAGGAGTAAGCTGAGAGAGAATTCCATTCTCTTTTAAGAACTCAAGGAATTCACTACTCACCACCTCGATCCGATCGAAGCATTTTGATACTTTTTCCTGTTTGTTTCTCTACTTCACGTTTATACTTTTTGAACTTTTCGAAAGCTTCGGACTTATGTCTCAACAAAACACGTGTCCGAATCTTGAGAAATCATCAGTAAAAGTTATAAAGTAGGAATGTCCGCTCGTGCATGTGTAGACATCGGTCCACATACATCACTATGTACGAGACCTAAGAGCTCGTTAGCTTTTTCTCCGTGTCCAGTAAATAGAGTTTTGTTCATCTTTCCTTTTAGATAGGATTGACAAGTTTCATAAGATTGATATTCAAATGGATTTAAATACCCATCTTTATGCTTATTCAGTCTTGTTGCATTTATTTGACCAAGTCTATGTTGGAGATAGTGCCCTCAGAGTCAATTATTGGATCACAGGCACGTGACTGCAATGATTGAGGGGAGGACCTATCCCGGTAGGACAGTCTTACTCGAGATGATAGTATGCTATCTGGTTTATCTTTATCATCGTGTACTGCTTTAGGTGACCTTACGAGTCGCTATTACACGTTGATAAAGCCCCTAGGATTCTTGCTTGACTTCCAGCAGTATGAGGGCGATCATATAAGTGGGAGCTGGGGTCTACAAGCATATCCTTAAAAGGTCCCTAGTCGTGGGAGATTCGAGACAGGGCATCGTTTCTCCAGAGTAGACTAGTGTATACAGTCGAGACCCCGACGAGGGGCGGTGGCCGGTCTCACAAGCCACTGGTGTCAGTTGGTTCACCTAAGATGTATACAGGTGCTCATTGGGTTATGAGTACACCGGACAGGACTCGCCGGGAACCTGCTAGTTGGGATATACCAGACGTCAGATAGCAGTTCCCAGGTGACATGTGTACAGGTTAGTTCATCGACCTGGGATCGTCATTTGTCTCGTGTGAGTTCCCACTGTACTTTGATTACTACCCTACCACGGCTCAAAGGAGTCGTGCAAACAGGTTTTAGTTGGGTACAGTCCCGAGCCACATGGAGGCAGTGAGCGGATCTGCAGGGGTTCGTCTCTCCCGGTATTGGGGGTGAGGTCGTGCTGTGTCTAGGAGAGCCAGATCATGAAAAGTCCTTGGCCAAGGCAGGAGATTTGCTGGTAGGTATTCCAGTAGTATCTCAGGGTGTTCTGGGCTACGCTCCGACACGACTTGTACCGCTTTTGGGGGTCTGACTTTTACCAACCCCCTAGGCCCGCCATGCGATACTCGTAGACGAACGGACCGGACTGTACGGATATTGTCACTGACAGGCTCAGTAGGGTGTCAGGATGAGTTCGCTCATCGACGTCCCTTTTGGTCAATAGCTGGTGGCCCGTCACGTATGGCTAATACCTCTGACGTGCTAGTGGTTAAATCCACAGCCATAGTATTGACGAGTCTTTAGAGTCCACCACACAGACAGTTACTCAAGTTTCGGGCGAAACGCTGTAGAGGCCGTATGGAGATATGGCAGGGTTCGATCAGATACGTGCGGTATTGCACGGATCGTGATCGGACAGTTTTTACTAGCCGGCTTTGGCTTAAGCCGGATACTAGTTTTTGATAGTGTAGTTTTGTCTCTTTGCATTTGTGTTCAGTGTGAATACAAATGCGGGCATGTATTTGCAGTAGCGGGGTTTTCCTGTAATTTATTACGGGATCGGTTTTCTGAAGTTGCCAGTTTGCATTCCGTTCCGGCCGGTTTTTCTTTCATTCCTTCTCGGCCGGGCTTTGTGATGGAGGGTGTTAATTGCAAGTTCGCAATTAACATTATGTGAGGGGTTTCTTTGCATAAGTGTGGCTTCATAATCATGAGATTCCTTTCTTTTCCATTTGATGGCTTTTCATTTGATGGTTTTAGAAAAAGGATTGATTTGTGAGATGAGTGAGAAAGGATGTGAGGTTTATATTATCTTTTTGATATATTGTTTTTTCTCTCTCCAATCTCCACCATTTTGTAGAGGGGCCGGCCACTTTTGAGGGGAGAGAGTGAGAGAGCTTCATTTTTGGGTGTGAAACATTATCTTCATTTTCATGTCTTGAAAAATTGAGAGCTCCAATTTTTTCCTTCTCTCAAGCTCATTCCTTTCCTCCAACCATGGCAACCTCATAACCCCAAGAGACAAGTTCACTACACTATTCTATAGCAAGCCTTGGACGCGTCGGCTAGCCAACTTCGCGCCCGAGTTGCCTCGGTCAAGAGGCGGGAGCCCGTAAAAGATTCCGGCTACGTGGTGCCCTTTCCGACGAGCGAGGAAGTGACGGAGATTCCGCAGGAGATCGGAGCGGAGACGAAGACCGAAGGACACGGATCGTTTGGTATAGCATCTCTACTCTTTTCTTTTTGCTAGCTAGCTAGGTTAATGGCCCGATCCGGGTAAAAAGTCCGCGGCGGTGCCGTTTTGCAAAGTTCGCAAAGTTTTTGTTTTCCGCGTTTCCGGCGTCGGATCGACGGCCGGGGCGCCCCCGCGGGCTTACAATGGTATCAGAGCCACGCCATTAACCTACCCTAGCTTGCTCTAGCGCGTTTAGAACCCGATCGAACAAAATCCCCAAAAACCGTATTTTTGTGTACATGTGTTCTCTGTTAAAATTTTTTGAGCTCCTAAAATTTTTCTGGTGATTGCAGAGACATGTACAACAAATTATAAGAAATCTGGGAAAATACGATCCACTCATTCCATACTTCGACCGCGGAAGCGCGGCCAAACCCCTGGTTTGGCCGCGCTTGCGCGGCGGAAATAGGGAATTGTGGCACCATATTTTCCCAGTAAGCTTATCAGTTGGAAATAGGGCTTTTGGGATATTTTCTTTGGGCCCAGTTTTTCTGTTAGTGCTACAGTAGTATTTGGGGCCCACTTTGATAAATTTGTTCGATCGGATATTTTAAACATGCCAGTTCACAGTTTTTACATTATATCTGCGACCGTGAATGTCACTTGATCGGTAAATCCCGTCTAACTGCTATAGCCCGGTTAGACGGATTTGCGAACGTGACTTTCACGTTGATGTTCTGTGATTGTACTGTGTTGTTGCGGATCGGTCGTGGGGGATAGCCTGGTTGCAGTGGTAGTACAGTTCTGTTTTATTATGTACATTTGATATTGCGGGGCGAGCGTCCGACATGTGGACTGCCGTCACTGCCTGTTTGTATTATTCTTTTGGGGCACGACCTGGTTGCGGTCGATGTACCCGTTGTATGTATATTTTACTTTCTGTACTAGGTTTACCCCGCGGAGGGGTGCACGGGTAGCCGGGTTCTGGAGGGCAACAAGCCCGCATCTCATGGCATTGAGACGGAGGGGGCTTCACTCTAGAATTGGCGGGCTATTCGCCGCACTCGTAGGGGGTACAGAGTTGACCCAGGAGGGGTGCCCAAGTTACCGGATTCCGTGAAGTGCTGGGTGGTCCATTCACGTCGTTGAAGGGGGCTGCCTCGCTTCAGGTTTTGGCGGGTGACTTGCCGCGCCCGTAGGGGTCTAGGGTTTTCATTGCACAGGCTATCCACACGACCAGGGGAACGTCGGGTTTCAGCGGCTCTGTGAAACCCGGGGATCCCAGATATCTGTATTGATCTGTGTTGCTATACATTTCTGTGTTGCTGCATTTTTATCACGCCTTGAGCGAATGCTATATATTGGTATATATATATTAGTAGATGTTGTATATGTTTTTCATCCGCGCTAGTCCAGTCCCCGCTCTGTCGTTAGTTAGCTAACCTAACGGGTGATGACGGGACCCAGTGGCGAATGCGGATGGCATATACGTACATCAGTATATTTTCGTTCATTGTGGTGTGATCAATTGATGGGACTGCATTGATTCGGATCAATGCAAGATAAACAAACCTATTCTGATGTTGTTGGAACACTTTTTCAAAAAGCTGTTATTGCAAGGGCGTTCTCTTTTGTTTTGCACAGTGGTATTCAGTTGGAATATCCTGCTCCTCAGTCGACGAGGCAAGGGCCGAGATCCCTTCACCGGGAGTGACCCCTTGGACAAAAGTTTGCGTCAGGGCATTAACTTCACTATAGCCGATTGCTTTTGCTTTGCATCGTGGTATTCATTTGGAATATCCTGCACCTCATTCTACGGGGAAAGAGCCGAGATCCCTTCACCGGGAGTGACCTCTTTAGCAAAGGTTTTCGTCACTATATTTTTAAAAGCTATCAGTTCCTTCAACGATATCAAGTTCATTACGTTAAAGGTTTTCGCCAGAAACCATTCGTAGCCCTCCGTCGTTTCATATGGATGGTCAATAGTATTCAAGCTGTGTATGTTGGCCAAAGTCAAGGCACAGTGTTTGGTAGCTGTTGGGTATTCATATGCAGCATAGATAGATGCGTTGGTTTGGGACAGTCGTACTGCCATTTTGGCCAAAGTCAAGGGTATGTACGGGTGGGTTCAAATTAACCAGGAAAATGACGGGTAGAACTTGACATGTGACTTATGATATGTTGGTCAAAGTCAAGGTCATAAGAGCATGGGGCAGAAATCCACATCGGGAGTTTCAAAAGTACTGAAACTTGCCAGATATGCGCATACCTTCTGGAGTGTGATAACGTGAGCGGATTCCGTCACGTTATCATGCGATGAGAGTTGGATCCCGATTCCCACTGATGAGTTGGTTTACTCCTCGGGTTATCCCGGCTAATTCTTCTTTCAGGTTTGGGGAAGAATTTGACGTTACAGTGGGAGGTTTCCAGATTAGATAAATTGGTAACCATTCTGATCTAGGTTAGAGTGCACGCTGAGTGTTTCTTTTCTCTCTCTCTCTGGCAGCGACCATTGACCCAACCCTAGACTATGACTCAGTGACCAAGTTGACCGAACCTTCTTAACACTGGCTTTTGGATTGTCAGAGTTGCAGACCTCTTTGCCACTCCTACTTTTACTCTTTTCTCCGGGACACCCCGTATTACTACGAACGTCCACTTCCATTGGACAAAACCATCGTATGGTTATATACGAACTCGAAGGATTTCGAGGATGGTTTCCGGTTCTGGAGAAAACGAATAGGACTATTCAGTTGTCTTTTCCTTTTACCTTCTCTCTCAGATTGCGAGTACTCCTTGGCTTAGGAGATAGTACACCTATTACGCAAATTGGATAGTCTTCTTCCAAACCTTAGGCTGGTGCCGACCGGTAGGGAATGAAGAAAGCCAATTAGCCTAAACGGTGTACAGAAGGTATTAAGTTCAGACAAAGCAAGGGATTAGTAAGAGGGCAAAGTAAATTGCGACTGCTATTCACGACCAAACCATGTACTTCTTTGTCAATCCTAAATCACCTTAGAATTAAGTACATTCGGTTGTCTTTTATCCTCACCTTCTCTCGCATTGCGAGTGCTCCTCGGATTAGGACAGTACACCCATTATGCTTTTTGGATAGTCTTCTTCCAAACCATAGGCTGGTGCCGAACGGTAGGGAAGGAAGAAAACCATTTGGCCTAAAGGGGTGTACAGAAGGTAATGACTAAAGACATGTAAAGGGATTTGGAGAGGTGGCAAAGAGTTATGCGGTTATAGTTGTGAATCTGGATAATGGAAGAGGCATTACTAAGAATACCAGGATACCCCATCGAAACATCTCTATGTTTCAGTTTCACTGTGTACTGTTAAATGAAAACTGATTTCCCAATTAGGCACTTGCTCCAGGGTATGTATTTACCAGGTATGAGTCTCACATCTGTATGGTTTTACAGATGATGAAGGGGAGTAAGTTATTGGGAATTAGGTGACCATCCTCATTATATCGGGATTCGTTGGAATTGGTGATATTTGAGGAAGCCATCTGGGTTGTTTGCCGGTCGGCAAATATTTGGTTTTGAATATCCGTTGTTATGCACCAATTTCAAATTGATATATCTGTACGTCTATTTTTATAGAGTGAGATATACCTTTCTGAAATTATGTCTATGACATTTACCTATACCAGTGGATGGTTAGGTAAGGAGCATTGAACAGCGGTGTAATTCTTCTTAACCAAAAGTACAGTTTTCAACCTACGACACACAGTGAATGAGTCACCAGACTCAGGGGACTTATACAGAGTATTGTATATTGTCCAGTGTCCATTAGGACAGAGGGGTAGGTCCTCGTACTATATTCTGTTTACTTTTAACTTCTCTAGTTCTTAGACATGTGTTTCGTAGAAACACAGGGTCTAAGTTTTGAGGAGTTATAGGTAAAAGAGTGAAGTAGAGAACCAGGTGTTGCAAGTATCGGGATTCTTCAAGGTGATCGAAGATGTAGATACTTGTGAATGGTATTCAGTTGATAGTAATGATTAAGAGAACTTGCTTATCTTTCAGGTTACTCATAATTGGAAGTACTCCTAAGTTAAGTAACGCTGATCGGCCTCTCCTCCATTTACTTGACATGCACTGGAGACAGCTGCATGATTTGAATCTGGTTCAATTAAATCAGTGCCTCTGTTTCTTGGATATAGAACAGTTCATATCTTGACATTGTTAAGATACGGGGAGTTGTCCGGCTTATGCTTAAAACCAGACTCTGTACAACTCAAGGCACGTTTCAGTAGTGGCTGTTTGTGGGTTGACCCGGGCTATGACGAGGGTTGACTTTCTACCATCTGGAAGATCAATAGTGATATTGTTCTTGACTCGCCACAGTTTTATCAAAAATGGATTTTTTCAGAAAACAGTAGTGGGAGTATGGTAGAACTGGAAGTGATTCCAGAACCACAAACGATTACTGAAGATTTAATAAGAACCTAAAGATTCAATCTGGTTTGACATTCCATTGGCCACTCCGCAGATAAGGTGGGTAACCTCAGGCACCCGAGAGGTACTTCGGTATGCTCAAGGACGGTGGCAGGGAGGTTCTTGTTTACCCACAGTTGCCATTACTGTTGTTCCAGGCTGCGAGACCCGGCGGGAGGATGAGTATAGCGTCGTTCTAAACTTGCTTTAGAAGTGTACGTGTATATGACTCTGCCAGAGGGTTGTCGTAGTCAGTGGGAGCAGCGGAAGTATTGGTGGATATCAGGCTTATGTCTATTTATAGACTCAAGCAGATATAACGGAGATAGATCATCTATTTCTGATGTGACAGTCATAGGTTTGACTTCATCAGAATAGGGGATGGATCTGTTAAGAAGGTAGTAGGGTGTGATGTCCTGGTATTTGATGACATACACAGAGTAGGAAGTGATATTCCTATACTACGATCGGTTATACTTTGGACGTCACACGGTGGTTTCTCCATATAGGACTTGGATATTATATCAGACATTCTGGTTATTAGATCTAGATTTGGGTGGTTTCCCAATCTGGGTACTTTGACAGCATTCTATGAGTATTTAGAATGGACGACTCCTGGCACGGTAGTGTACCTGCAGGTAATGGAGTCACCCTCTCTAAAGGTGTCTTACAGACTAAAGGGGAGAGGGATACGCATGATTGACAGATCACTTGCTTAGGCAATTGAGTCAATCATGAGATGTCAAGTACCACACCAGATGTTGTTCTTGCAGTAGGTGCAATAAGTTGATATTGATCCAATCCTGGAGAAACAGTCGGAAGCAGTTTTAGAACATAAGTGAATGTTCTAGGGATTTGATAACGGCAGCCTCCTTTAGGAGACGGTTATCATTTCAGGCTTCCAAGGTGACCTGGATGGCAGAGTGGCTTTCAGAGTTAAAGTTTTTCCTCTGACGAGGGGCAGTATTTTGGACAGGTGATCCAGGTGGATACTGAGGGAAGGCATGGCGCAGGACACTGATTAAGTTCAGTTGTCGATACAGTCTAAGAAGTTTGGATTTGGAGTTCATTTCTGAACTAGGTCCCATCAGACATCCAGACATTCTAGGACAGGTATTGCTCATTTCGGGAGATAGTTTTCTCTGCGAACATGAGATATAGAGAGATATAGAAAGAAACATCAAAGCGGATCCACTCACTGAGGCTATTCCTCGAACGCAATAGTTTCGCAAACGAGCTTTGTGAGACTGACTAGTAGAGGAGTTGGGTGTTCGGTATCACACGGGCTGTGAGTATGCGACATCGCAATAATTAGCCTCGAGTGCAAGTGGGAGATTGTTGGAGATAGTGCCCTCAGAGTCAATTATTGGATCACAGGCACGTGACTGCAATGATTGAGGGGAGGACCTATCCCGGTAGGACAGTCTTACTCGAGATGATAGTATGCTATCTGGTTTATCTTTATCATCGTGTACTGCTTTAGGTGACCTTACGAGTCGCTATTACACGTTGATAAAGCCCCTAGGATTCTTGCTTGACTTCCAGCAGTATGAGGGCGATCATATAAGTGGGAGCTGGGGTCTACAAGCATATCCTTAAAAGGTCCCTAGTCGTGGGAGATTCGAGACAGGGCATCGTTTCTCCAGAGTAGACTAGTGTATACAGTCGAGACCCCGACGAGGGGCGGTGGCCGGTCTCACAAGCCACTGGTGTCAGTTGGTTCACCTAAGATGTATACAGGTGCTCATTGGGTTATGAGTACACCGGACAGGACTCGCCGGGAACCTGCTAGTTGGGATATACCAGACGTCAGATAGCAGTTCCCAGGTGACATGTGTACAGGTTAGTTCATCGACCTGGGATCGTCATTTGTCTCGTGTGAGTTCCCACTGTACTTTGATTACTACCCTACCACGGCTCAAAGGAGTCGTGCAAACAGGTTTTAGTTGGGTACAGTCCCGAGCCACATGGAGGCAGTGAGCGGATCTGCAGGGGTTCGTCTCTCCCGGTATTGGGGGTGAGGTCGTGCTGTGTCTAGGAGAGCCAGATCATGAAAAGTCCTTGGCCAAGGCAGGAGATTTGCTGGTAGGTATTCCAGTAGTATCTCAGGGTGTTCTGGGCTACGCTCCGACACGACTTGTACCGCTTTTGGGGGTCTGACTTTTACCAACCCCCTAGGCCCGCCATGCGATACTCGTAGACGAACGGACCGGACTGTACGGATATTGTCACTGACAGGCTCAGTAGGGTGTCAGGATGAGTTCGCTCATCGACGTCCCTTTTGGTCAATAGCTGGTGGCCCGTCACGTATGGCTAATACCTCTGACGTGCTAGTGGTTAAATCCACAGCCATAGTATTGACGAGTCTTTAGAGTCCACCACACAGACAGTTACTCAAGTTTCGGGCGAAACGCTGTAGAGGCCGTATGGAGATATGGCAGGGTTCGATCAGATACGTGCGGTATTGCACGGATCGTGATCGGACAGTTTTTACTAGCCGGCTTTGGCTTAAGCCGGATACTAGTTTTTGATAGTGTAGTTTTGTCTCTTTGCATTTGTGTTCAGTGTGAATACAAATGCGGGCATGTATTTGCAGTAGCGGGGTTTTCCTGTAATTTATTACGGGATCGGTTTTCTGAAGTTGCCAGTTTGCATTCCGTTCCGGCCGGTTTTTCTTTCATTCCTTCTCGGCCGGGCTTTGTGATGGAGGGTGTTAATTGCAAGTTCGCAATTAACATTATGTGAGGGGTTTCTTTGCATAAGTGTGGCTTCATAATCATGAGATTCCTTTCTTTTCCATTTGATGGCTTTTCATTTGATGGTTTTAGAAAAAGGATTGATTTGTGAGATGAGTGAGAAAGGATGTGAGGTTTATATTATCTTTTTGATATATTGTTTTTTCTCTCTCCAATCTCCACCATTTTGTAGAGGGGCCGGCCACTTTTGAGGGGAGAGAGTGAGAGAGCTTCATTTTTGGGTGTGAAACATTATCTTCATTTTCATGTCTTGAAAAATTGAGAGCTCCAATTTTTTCCTTCTCTCAAGCTCATTCCTTTCCTCCAACCATGGCAACCTCATAACCCCAAGAGACAAGTTCACTACACTATTCTATAGCAAGCCTTGGACGCGTCGGCTAGCCAACTTCGCGCCCGAGTTGCCTCGGTCAAGAGGCGGGAGCCCGTAAAAGATTCCGGCTACGTGGTGCCCTTTCCGACGAGCGAGGAAGTGACGGAGATTCCGCAGGAGATCGGAGCGGAGACGAAGACCGAAGGACACGGATCGTTTGGTATAGCATCTCTACTCTTTTCTTTTTGCTAGCTAGCTAGGTTAATGGCCCGATCCGGGTAAAAAGTCCGCGGCGGTGCCGTTTTGCAAAGTTCGCAAAGTTTTTGTTTTCCGCGTTTCCGGCGTCGGATCGACGGCCGGGGCGCCCCCGCGGGCTTACAGTCTACAATGCCATAAAAAAGTTTCATTTATATCTGAAGACTTTCTTTTGTTGGTGCTTTGGATGTTGAAAACTGTGTGTTGATTTAGAGTATATATTCTGTTATTAAGTATATCGATCCCAATCAACATTTGATTAAGGTGAATGTTTATAACATTGCTTTCCAATGTGAAACTATATCTTTCTTTATCTAATAAAGCAACTGATATTATATTACACATCATTGTTGGTACAAAATAACAGTTCCTCAAAATCAAAAAGTTGCCACTTGGCAATCCAAAATGATAATCCCCAACAACCCTGGCGTCAACACTTGTGCCATTCCTAACACTGAGGGTTATATCTCCTTTCTTCAAAAACCAGCCATTTCTTAATGCCTGCAAAGAGTTACAGATGTGAGAACTCGATCCGGTATCAATACCCAGGAAGCAGAGTTAATGGAAAAATAGTTTTCTGTTACAAACACACCTGAAGCTGAAACATCATCATGCTTCTTATCCTTGAGGCTGGCCTTATAAGCCCTGCAGTTACTCTTCTAATGCCCTTGCTTGTGACAATGAAAATACTCTCCTTTCTCTGATTCCACAACCCCATCTTGTCTTTGCCTTTCGTCTTTTGGACACCACCTTTCGGTTTGGTGGGGTTCTTCTTCTTCCTTTCTTTAGCCTTAGCCTTGGACTTGGAAGAAAAAGAATTCCCAACAACTAGAATGGGTGCCTTTTCCTTCTTTAAGGTGTTCTCGGCTACCCTCAACATATTGTGGAGCTTCGGAAGATCAAATTCCATTACGTGCATATTGTAATTCAATACGAACTGAGCATATGCGGAAGAAAGGGACTGCAGAATTAAGTCGACGTATAACTCATTCTCTAACACGAACCCCAGGTTTGCGAGTTCTTCAATAAGACTGGTCATCTTTAAGACGTGTTCTCCTACAGATGATCCGAGAGCCTTCCTCATTTGAAACAATTTCTTTAAGGTCTCATATCTTCCGGTACGAGAGTGCTTTCCATACAAATCCTTGCAATGGAGGAATGTTGACTGTACGTCCATATTCTCATGCTGCTTCTGAAATTCATTATTCATTGAAGTAAGCACTATGCCCTTACCTTTCGCGCAATCTTTGTCCCATGTCTTACGGACCTCGATGTCCGCAATCGTGGCATTGAGACCTGGGGTATGGGGTGCTTTACCGGTAAGGACATATGCCACTTTGTCATAAGTGAGGGCAATGGTGACATTTCCCAGCCAGTCATTGTAATTAGGTCCAGTCAACATATTCTTTTCTAATAATAGTTTTAGTCCGGTCATGGTCACTGCCTGTTAGAGGGAGAGAAAAGAAAATGCTCAGCGTATGCTCATGCAAGATTAGAATGGTTTGTTATCTTCTCTAATCAGGATGGCTCCCACTGTTTTTATCAAATCCTCCTTAAAACCTTAAAAGGAAATATTAGCCGGGATTAATTGAACCCTACAAGTTCGCTTAATCATTCGTTCAGGCCAGTGCCGGTGCTTCGAGGGAGATTTTTCAAGGTTTTCACCAAGTTCCTTAATTACAGAGAACCTCTTTTCCCTAGAGGCATTGCCCTATTAAAACCTTTCTAGACACCTACTTGATTTAGCTAATTGCAAAGTGAAAAATTCTCCCGGTAGGAATACTTACTCCAGTAGGAATCAAGTCCCAACTATCATATAGAAGGTATACAATCTCATTACAAATTTCTAACCTGAAACTCCCGATATAGTTTTTACCCCTAACAACCATGACCTTGACGAATGCCAACAAACCATAGGCTCTAGTCAAGCTCTACCCGTCATTTCTTAATTGATTCGTACCCACCCACACATACTCTTGTCAGATGCCAACAAAGCTGTGTAAGTGTCCCTACCAATCGCATCTCATACTATAGATAAGTATCATTTAGCTACCGTTCACTATGCCTTGACGGATGCTAACAAACATAGTACGAATACTAAGTGGTATGTATCTAAAATGACGGAGGGTTACGGTTGGTTTTGATAAAAACCATTAACGTAGTGAACTTGATATCGTTGTTAGAACCGAGTGATATTTGAATAAAAGTGGCTTAGGCTCCCATTTGAAATGATTGGTCTTTTGATGAAAAAGCTGAGTAGATTTCAAATGTGGTTCTTACAACATCAATATTAGGTTATTTCTTTTCATTAATCTTATTAATGAAGTCCCATCTATAGGGTTCCCTAGTGCTCACAGTGCATGGCGAACAAAAATTTCAAGCTAACACGAAGAACCCCTAACCTAGAATCGATCCAAGCGTCAAAACTAGCAAACCAAGTATACAAAGATACGAAATACTACCTTTGACGCATGTCCACCCAATCATGGAAGACCCATCCGTACTCTGTGTATGCTGTCTGGATCGAGCTTGAGTAGTGACCGCCCTTACCGAAGATGATCCACCTAAGGGAAACCGATCCAAGCTCTGGCTTCACTTAGTGAAGCGACCGATGCTCCACGCTCACTGTGAGTGGATAGTGGGGATGTAGGAATATTTTCACTATCTTTTCTCTTTTTTCTAAGCTCAAGTGAACTAGCAAGAAGAAAGGGGAGGAAGTGAGGAAGAAGAAGCCATGGAAGAATAGCTAAGTCTTCAAGTGAAGAAAAACCAAAGTGTAGAAAGGAATATGGCTCATCTTTTTGCAACCATGGAAAAATAGTATCCACAAATGATTTTATGATTTTTTAAAACCAAGGCTATACCTCTCTACACCATACTTCTTTACACCTCATCCTCCATCTCATTTTTGATTTTCTTTAAAAGAAAAATCAAGAAATGAAGTGTCCATCTTCTAGAACAAATTCCGTACAAATACGGAATATAACCCGGTATACGTATTGAAATACATATACGCATATTCGTACAAAAATACGAATAGCCAAGAGAGATAAAATGAATAGTGAACAATAATACTAGAATATACATATTAAAAATAAATATATAAATTATTAAATCAAAACCTGATTTAATAATCCGACTTAATCCTAAACCGCTAGTATTATCAACCGTTCTATTAAAATCCGTGTAGCCTGTACACGTATTTAATCGGACACCCTATATATACCAACATACATCATCTACATCATATCACCTGAACCAGGAAAACTCTCTATGTGGGACTCTAAAGACTCGACAATACGCTGACAGTGATTTACTGGATAAATACAAAAACGACAAGCACGTCAGCGACACTAACTGTACGTAACGGCTACCCAGGTATCTATCGAAAGGGAGGTCGACAATCAAGTCCGTCCGTACCCTACTGAGCATGAATGTGACAATCTCCATACGGTCTGATCTCTTCGTCTAAGAGTATCGCATACCGAGTGTAGGGGATGGAAACGTCAGACCCCTAATAACCCAATAAGTCGTGTCGGAGTCAAGCTCATCACCAACCGAGAAACTACTGAACTCATATCAGTCAATCTCATCTACCATGGCCACGGATTTAAGGTGATAGCCAATCGAACACAGCGCAACATCGACTCCTAATATCAAATAAGACGAATCCCCGACAATCGATCACTTCCTCCATGTGGCTCGGGACTGTACCCAACTAAAATCTGTTTGCACGACTCTTTTGAGCCGTAGTGGGTAGTAATCAAAGTACAGTGGGAATTTACACGAGAAAAATGACGATCTCAGATCAAAAGACTAACATGTACTAATGCCACTCGAGAACTTCCATCTGACGATAGATATAATACCATCTAGAAGTTCTCGGCGAGTCCGTCCAGTGTACTCACCTCCAGTGAGCACCTGTATACTATCTTAAGTGACATAACACTAATGGATTGTGAAATCAGCCACCGCCCCTCGTCGGGGTCTCGAAACGTATACATTAGTCTACTCTTGAATATCGATGCGCAGTTTCAATACTCCCATGACTAGGGACATTTTAAAGATGTGCTTATGGACTACCCAGCTCTCACGTATATGATCGCCATCATAATGCTGGTAGTTAAGCAAAAATCTTATGGGCTTCATTATTATGTAATGGCGACACGTAATAACAAGTAAAACATGTACACATCAATGATAAAGACAAACCAGCATAATATCATCTCGAGTAAGATTGTCCTACCTGTATAGGTCCTCCTTCAATTATTATAATCGCGTGCCTGCAATTACAATAATTGTCTTGAGAGCACTATATCCAACAATCTCCCACTTACACTTAAGGCTAATTATTGTGGTATCGCATACCTACATCCAGTGTGCTATCGAATATCCAATTTCTCTACTAATCAGTTTCTAAAAGCTCGTTTGAGGAACATTCATGTTCGAGAAATAGCTTTAGTGAGTGGATCCGCTACAATATTCCAACTTCCTCTCTCTATATCTCAATTTCGCAGAGACGAACAATCTCCCGAACTAAGCGATACCCCGCCTCAAGAATTTGTCTGGATACATGATAGGACCAAATTCATAAATGAACAACGTTATCCAACAAAATTCTTGGGTTGTATCCTTTGTTGGGTCATAACCAGCATCCTGAACCATGCTTACCTCAGTATCCCTATTGGAATTGTTGGATATGTATGCCCTAGAGGCCATTATTGTATAGTTCTAGTTTGTATAATACATTTTGGAAGCTTGGGATATATACACGGATTTTATGACAGTCTTGCTCGATATAGTAGTATGCTACTTGGTTTGTTTCTATCTTAATATGTGTATATGTTTCTTTTAACAAATCGCTAATACATATTGATGGAGCCTTTAGGATCTTTGCTTGACTACCGGCGTTGTGATGGCGATCATACTAGTGGGGGCTGGGTAGTCTATAAGCACGTCCTTATTTTGGTCCCTAGTCGTAGAATTATCAAGATAGGGCATCGATACTCCAGAGTAGACTGGTGCATACGCTTCTCGTCCCAGCAGGGGAGATGGTCTTTCCCATAGCCATCAGTACGTCATACTGGAGATAGTATGCAGGTGCTCGTTAGGTTACGAGTACACTGGATAGGACTCGTCGGGAACTGTTGGTTGGTATTATACCTATCGTCAGTTAACAGTTCCCAGGTGACATGAGTACAGCTTAATCCGTTGACTTGACACTGTCACTTCGCCTCGAGTGTGTTCCCACTGTTCTTAGATTACTACACTACCATGGCTCTATTGAGTCATGCAAACAGGTAGTAGTTGGGTGCAGTCCCAAAGCACTTGGAGGTAGTGACGGTTAGACAGGATTCGTTTCTCCCGGTATTGGAAGTTGATATCGCGCTGTTTCTAGGAGAGCCATTATACATAGTCGTCCCCGGCCAGGGCAAGCGAAAATTACTGGTAGTGTTTCCAGTAGTTTCTCTGGGTGTTCTGGGCTACACTCCGAAATGACTTGTACCGCTATTAGGGGACTGACGTTTACCGCCCCCTAGGCCCGCCATGCGATACTCTCAGATGAACAGACCGGACTGTACGGAGATTGTCACATTCAGGCTCAGTAGGAGTTCGGATGGGTTCACCTCATCGGTCTTCTTATCGGCATCTACCTAGGGACCGTTACGTACAGCTAGTACCGCTTGCGGCCTGTGGTTAAACCCACTGCCAGCGTAGTGTCGAGACTTTAGAGTCCCACACAGAGGGTTATTCGCCTTTGGGCAAAACAGGGTGGAGGTCGCATGGTTTTGCGACGGGGTTCGTTCACATCCGCGCACTTGTGCACATTTGTTGTCCGGACAATTATTACTAGCGGGCTTTGGTTTAAGCCAGATCCTAGTATTTGTTTTGGGATTGGTTTTGTCTCATTGTATTCGTGTTCCTCGGAATGCGGATGCGGGTGTGTATGCACAGTTGACAGAGGCAGAGGAATCTCATTAGGGTTATTGACCGTTGACTTTTTCTTAACCCTAATGAGAATGAGAAATATGATTAATGATATTAATTAAGGATAATTGTGTCATGGTTAGGTTGACCATTTGACTTTTGTTGACCTTTTGACTTTGGTTGACCGGTTGACTTTTGTTGACTTTTTGACCATCATCATTTCTTTTGCAAGATGCTTCTTAATTCTTGCAAATTGCATTTATTATGAAATGATAATGGTCATTCCAAACTAACCATCACAATTTCTTTTAATTATTATTATTATCATTTTCTCTCATATGAGAGATGGTTGTTATTCTTCTCTCATTCTATCTTGCTTTCTCTCTCTTGAAAAAGCTCTCCCTCTTCCTCTCTCAAAACTTTAATCTTTCATGTGTTGAAAATCAAAAGCTCTTGAGACAAAACCATCAAGACATCACTCTACTCATTCTAGGGTTCTTAGTTTAGCAAGCCAAGCACTCTAGTTACCTCTTGGTTGAGGTAGGAGCTCAAGGTAGAGGTCTTCGGGTGGATCTATCTTCGACAAAGAGAAGATAACGGGGAGGAGCCGTCTAAGCCACTCCAAGGAGCAAGCAAGGAGGTGGACCACAACAAGTAGAGAAGGAGTTCAAGATCTAGGTATAACCATTCAACATAGTAGCTAGAACTTGTTTTTTGTATGTTAGTTTTGTTTAGCAAAGATCCTTCATGGTTGGTCTATGTTACCTTGTGAGAAAATTTTGATTTTTACCTATTCCACCTCCCAAAAAGAACCGGGGTAGGTAACGTGGACCTAACAGTAGTATCAGAGCCTAGCTAAACATCAACTAACATGTTAGCAAAGTGCTTAGAACTTCGATCCGGAAAAAATCGCAAAATCCATCTAAAATCTTGTGTTTTCTGTCGATTTTTAAAACAGGCCTAAAAATATTTTAAATGACATGTAAAATACAAGCAGGCTTTTTTGAGAAAACTGCAGAAATTTGGGCGCCTGAGTCCCTCAGAAGTCCGCGGATCCGCGGCCGATCCAAGCGATACGCCACGGATCCGCGGCCGAGTTGACTCGGCAGCACACCAAATTTCTTCTGGGGTTCTCTGTGTTGGTTTTGTGATTTTTGAGATACTTTGTTTCTGCCCAGATTCTTCAGAGAGCAGTGTTGTGTTTGGGGTAGTTACAAATTGGTATATTAATCGAAATTCTATGAACTTTAGCTAAATCGTTATATTTGTAATATGATATATGTACTGAACGTCGACTAATCGCTATACGTCGATTAGTGGGAGTTGTGCATATCTGTGATCTGTGATGTTGGATTGTGTATATGAACTTGTTGGATTGTCGCGGATGAATAGCCGGGGTTTGTGAGATGAGAGTTTATTTATCTTTCATTTGATGTATATTGTAAATTGATGTAATATTATTTTTATGGCCGCACATCCGGGATGAGATTGTAGCCGCCATTGTATATTATTTCTTCTACTGTTTTTGCTCCTAGGATAGACCCAAGGAGGGGTGCACAAAATACCGGGTACTTTGAAGTGCCGAGTGGCCTACTCACGTTGTTGAGGGAGGTTGCTTCACTTCGGGTACTTGGCAGGTAGTTTTCCGCACCCGTAAGGGTCTAGGGTGGGGTTTGGCTATTCATCGCGACCGTGTAATCCGTCTTTCGTTGCAGGCTCGAACGAAACACAGATTCCTAGCATATCCAATGTGTTCATCTGTGATCTGGAATGGCTATCATTGCATCTGATGAATGTATATATCTATATATGATATCTAGTAGGCGTTGCTTATGTTTTGCATCCGCGCTAGTCCAGCCCCCGCTCTGTCGTTAGTTAAGTAACCTAACGAGTGATGATGGGGCCCCGTGGCGAATGCGAATGGCATAAGCGTACGTCATATTTTCGTTGTTTTTTGCAATGGTAGGATTAATTGATAGGACACATTATATTAATGCAAAGAAAAACAAACCTATATGATGTTGTTGGAACAATTTTCAAAAAGATGTTATTGTAAGGACGTTCTCTTTTATTTTGCACAGAGGTATTTGTAAGTCCACGTTGCCCACCCCGGTACTTGCGGGGAGGCGGAAAACGGAATAAAAATCGAATTTTTATGAGCTTAGGCAACATGGACTTGACTATGAAGGATCTTTGCTAAACAAAAACAAGCTAAAGCTAACTAGAGACTAGCTAAGTGCTAGAAGGGTTATACCTTGGGCTTTATGACCTTCTCTCCTTGCTCCTTGGAGTGGTGGAAGGAGGTCACCTTAGTCGTCTTCTCACGTCGAAGAAAGATCCACCCGAAAGCCTCGACCTTTGGCTTCAACTCCAAGCTAAAAGTAACTAGGGTGCAAGAAGTGCTAATCCTTGAACCCTAGATGAGAGTAGAGATTATCAAGAGAGGGTTTTTCTCAAGCTCAAGTGTTTCTCAACACATGAGAGGGGAGAGCTTGAGGGAGAGGAAGAACAAGAGAGAGAATGTGAATAATAGAATGAGAGAATAATATGAAGCATTCTCTCATATATGTGAATTATTGTAATTAGATAATTAGTGAGATAATTGTCATGGCTAAATCAAGACATGACCATTATCATTTCAATTTTAATGCAAATTGCAAGGATCAAAGAGCATCTTCCAAATGAAATGATGATGGTCAAAGTGTCAACAAGGTCATCAAGCCAAGGTGGGTCAAATGTTCAACAACCATAACCATGCACAATTATTAAACTAATATCAATTAACCATAATACACACATAAGCATTAGGGATAATGAAATGACAATAGTCATTAACATTAATCAAAGTCCTCTCCCTCTGTCTCAAGCAACTGTGCATACGCACTCGTATTCGCGATCCGAGGAACACGAATACAATGAGAAAAACCAATCCCAAATCATATACTAGTATCCGGCTTAAACCAAAGCCCGCTAGTATAAGCTGTCCGGACAGCAAACGTGCACAACTGTGCGGATGTGAACGAATTCTATCACAAAACCATGCGACCCCTACTCATTTTTCCTAAAGGCGAATAGCTCTCTGTGTGGGACTCTAAAGACTCGACACTACGCTGGCAGTGGGTTTAACCACAGACCGCAAGCGGCACTAGCTGTACGTAACGGTCCCCAGGTAGATGTTGACAAGAAGACTGACGAGGTGAACCCCATCTGAACTCCTACTGAGCCTGTATGTGACAATCTCCGTACAGTCCGGTCTGTTCGTCTGATACATCGCATGGCGGGCCTAGGGGGGCGGTGAACGTCAGTCCCCTAATAGCGGTACAAGTCGTGTCGGAGTGTAGCCCAGAACACCCTGAGATAACACTGGAAACCTACCAGTATATCTCGCTTGCCCTGGCCAGGGACTACTCGTGTAATGGCTCTCCTGGACACAGCACGATGTCAACCCCCAATACCGGGAGAGACGAATCCTGTCTAACCGTCACTGCCTCCAAGTGCTTCCGGACTGCACCCAAAAACTACCTGTTTGCACGACTCCTTTGAGCCGTGGTAGGGTAGTAATTAAAGTGCAGTAGGAACACACTCGAGGCGAAGTGACAGTGTCAAGTCAGCGGAGTAAGCTGTACTCATGTCACCTGGAAACTGATAACTGACGATAGGTATAATACCAACCAACAGTTCCCGATGAGTCCTGTCCAGTGTACTCGTAACCTAACGAGCACCCGCATACTATCTCAAGTACGACGTACTGACGGCTGTGGGACAGACCGTCTCCCACACTGGGATAAGAAGCGCATACGCTAGTCTACTCCGGAGTATCGATGCCCTGTCTTGATAGTCCAACGACTAGGGACCTGTATAAGGATGTGCTTATAGATCACCCAGCTCCCACGAGTGTGAGCGCCATCACAACACTGTTAATCAAGCAAAGATCGTAAGGGCTCTACTAATATGTATATCAGCGATATGCTAAAAGAAACACATGCACATATTAAAGCAGAGACAAACCAAGTAGCATACTACCATTTCGAGCAAGATTGTATATACAACTGTGAATATCCCAAGCTTCCATCAAGTAATATACAAACTAGTATGATACAGTAATAGCCTCTAGGGCATATACACTAACAATCTCCCACTTGCACTAAGGCTATGTACTGGCGTATCGAAGACCTATCATCTCGATCAGCCACTCGAACTGAGTCTGGGGCAAGGCCTTGGTGAATGGATCTGCTGTGTTATCTTCTGAAGCAACCCTCCGAACCTCGATCTCCTGGCGATCCACGATCTCCTTGATCAGGTGACACCGCCTTAAGATGTGTCTGGATTTCTGATGGGACCTGGGTTCCTTCGCTAAAGCTATAGCCCCGTTGTTGTCGCAATACAGAGGTATTGGGTCAACAATGGACGGAACCACCTGAAGTTTTCTCAAGAACTTCCTCATCCAGACAGCTTCTTTTGCGGCATCAGATGCAGCAATGTATTCCGCTTCAATAGTCGAGTCAGCAACGGTTTCCTGTTTGGAGCTCTTCCAACATACCGCCCTTCCATTGAGGGTGAAGACAAAACCCGACATGGACTTGGAATCATCTTTGTCACTCTGGAAGCTGGAGTCAGCAAAGGCCTCAATCTGGAGGACTTTTCCGCCATACACCAAGAACATCTCCTTAGTCCTTCTCAGGTACTTGAGAATGTTCTTTACTGCTATCCAATGTTTCTCCCCAGGGTTTGACTGATACCTGCTTACCACACTCAGTGCATAAGCCACATCCGATCTGGTACACAACATCGCATACATTATAGAGCCTACCGCAGAAGCGTAGGGTATAATAGACATGCGATCCCTCTCCAAATCAGTCTTGGGAGACATCTCTTTGGAGAGGGTGATCCCGTGACAAGCCGGTAGATTACCGCGCTTGGAATCTTCCATACTGAATCTCTTTAGTATGGTGTCGATGTACCTGGACTGTGAAAGTCCTAATATCCTCTTGGATCTGTCACGGTAGATCCGGATACCCAGAATGTATGAGGCATCACCCAGGTCTTTCATGGAGAACCTGTGTGACAAGAACCCCTTGACAGATTGTAGCATAGGAATGTCATTTCCTATTAAGAGAATTTCATCCA
The DNA here is from genome assembly GCA_030015575.1 of Agapanthus africanus. Lineage (NCBI taxonomy): Eukaryota > Viridiplantae > Streptophyta > Magnoliopsida > Asparagales > Amaryllidaceae > Agapanthus > Agapanthus africanus. The sequence goes on along the minus strand of CM057343.1, from coordinate 244,850,295 downwards.
CGTATAAAACGAGGAATACTACAGTTCTCGCTACAAATCTACAATAGATGCATGGTTCATCTGGATTTTTGATAAAGCCAAATTCCTTGACCGTCTCATCAAAACAGATGTTCCAACTCTGCGATGCCTGCTTTAGTCCACAAATGGACTTAAGCAACTTGCACACCTTTCCGCTGCTCCCACTCTGAATGAAACCCTCTGGCTGGTCCATATAGACACACTCCTCTAAATGTCCATTTAGAAAAGCTGTCTTTACGTCCATTTGCCAAATCTCATAATCGTGGAAGGCAGCAATGGCAAGAAGGATCCGAATGGATTTCAGCATAGCTACTGGAGAAAAGGTTTCATCATAGTCCAAACCAGGTCGCTGACGAAAACCCTTTGCTACCAGTCTAGCTTTATAGGTCTCAACCTGTCTATCTACACCAATCTTCCTTTTGAAGATCCACTTGCATCCTACGGGTTTTACCCCATCTGGAGCAATGTCCAACGTCCATACTTTGTTGGTGTACATGGACTCCATTTCGGTCCGCATTGCATCCAGCCATTTTACCGAGTCGACGCTCTGAATGGCTTGCTGGATGCTAGTAGGCTTATCAAAGTCTATGATGCAATCCTCTCTATCCCCGTCAATGAGAAAACCGTAGTATCTCTCGGGCGGATGAGACTGCCTACTACTCCTGCAGAGTGGCGTGGGAATGTCCTGATCTTTCGAACCCTCTGGTTCTACTAAGCTTTCAGTAATAGCTCGTGGTTCTGGAATTTCTTCCAGTTCTATTGCGCTCCCACTTAATTCTTTTTCTATGAACAGGTGTTCTAGAAAGTGGGCATGGCAAGAAACAAAAACCTTTTGTTCCTCTTCGCAATAGAAGAAATATCCCTTGGAGTTCTTTGGATATCCCACAAACTTGCACTGTACTGAGCGTGCCTCGAGCTTGTCCGCATGCTGCTTTTTTACAAAAGCTGGACATCCCCATGTCGTAATGTGATTAAGATAGGGTCTCTTCCCACACCATATCTGATATGGTGTAGTAGGCACAGTCTTAGTTGGAACTCGGTTCAAAAAGTATGCAGCTGATTCTAGCGCATATCCCCAGAACGATCGCAGTAACTCAGCGTTACTCATCATGGACCGTACCATATCCAATAGGGTTCGGTTCCGTCTCTCCGATACACCGTTATGTTGCGGAGTGTATGGAGGAGTAAGCTGAGAGAGAATTCCATTCTCTTTTAAGTAACCCAGGAACTCGGCACTCAAGTATTCATCACCTCGATCAGATCTCAGTGCCTTGATACTTTTGCCTGTTTTTTTTTCTACTTCATTCTTATATTCCTAGAATTTTTCAAAGGCCTCGGATTTATGTTTCATTAAGAAGACATAACCGTACCTTGAAAAGTCATCCGTAAAAGTAATGAAGTAAGAATAACCGCTTCGTGCATGTGTAGACATTGGACCGCACACGTCGCTGTGTACGAGTCCCAAGAGCTCGCTCGCTTTTACTCCGTGTCCAGTGAACGGAGTCTTTGTCATCTTTCTTTTGAGACAGGATTGACAAGTTGCATACGATTGATATTCGAATGAATCCAAATATCCTTCTGCATGTAACTTAGTCAACCTTCTCTCATTGATGTGACCCAGTCACAATGCCATAAGAAAGTTTTATCGATTTTTGGAGACTTTCTTTTGTGTGTATTCTGGACATTGAAAATCTGTGGCTGGTTTAATACGTATATACCGTTGTTCAATGTACCTGACCCAATCAAAACTTGATTAAGGTGAATGTTCACTACATTACTTACAAATGCAAATTCATAACCTTCTTTAGATAATAAAGATACAGAAATGATATTCCAGGTTGCATTTGGTACATAATAACAACTACGTAAAACCAAAAAGTGTCCATCAGACAATCCCAGGTGATAGTCCCCCACGGCCTCAGCATCCATGCTAGCACCGTTTGCAACTCTGAGGGTCATGTCACCTGCCTTCAAAACTCTACGCTTTCTCAACGCCTGCAAAGAATTACAGATATGAGATCCTGATCCGGTATCCAATACCCAGGATGTAGAGTTTATTGATAAACAGTTTTCAATAACATACACACCTGAAGCTGAAGCCGCAACTCGCTTCAAATCCTGTGTTCTAGCCTTCCAAGCCTTGCAATCCTGTTTCCAGTGACCACTTTTGTGACAATAGAAGCATTCTTCCTTCCCCACCAGCTTTCCCGCTACCTTTGTTGCTTTTCCTTTTCCCTTCATATCCACTTTACTGACACCGCCTCTTGGTTTGGCGGGGGCTTTCTTCTTCTTGCCCTTGGCTTTCGCCCTAGACCTAGAAGAGGAAGATCCTCCTACAAACAAAGTGGATGTCTCCCTACCCTTCTGTAGGGTGCCCTCAGCACCCCTCAACATGTTCAGAAGTTCGGAAAGTTCAACCTCCTTTCCTTGCATGTTGAAGTTAAGAATAAACTGGGCGTAAGTGGAAGGAAGGGACTGGAGAATCAAATCAGTATAGAGTTCATTCTCCAACGTGGTCCCAAGGTCCGCGAGCTCCTCAATGTAGCCAATCATCTTAAGCACGTGTTCCGCTACCGATGATCCGACGGCCAACCTTGCCGAAAACAACTTCTTCGACACTTCGTATCTTGCGATACGAGACTGCTCTCCATACAGTTCTTTTGTATGAAGAAATATGGACTCTAGGTCCATATTCTCATGCCTTCTCTGATGTTCGTTGTCCATCGAGGCTAGTACGAGGCATTTGGCCTTCGCGCAATCTATTTCCCAGGTCTTGTAGATTTCCCTATCTACGACACTGGTTTTGGGACCTGGGACAGGGGGAGCTTTGGTGGTAAGGACATACCCCAACTTGTCATAAGTGATTGCCATCTTGACATTCCTGAGACAATCTTTGTAGTTTGGCCCTGTCAATATATTTTTATCTAGTAATAACTTAAGTCCAGTCATGTTGAATGGTCGCTTCAATTAGGAGAGAGAAAAGAAACACTTTAGCATGATGCTCTTGCAAGTTTAGAGTCGTTTTTAGTTTGTCTAAACTGGATGGCTCCCACTGTCTCTCGAATCCCTTCTCAAACCGTAAAGAAAGGATTAGTCAGGATCAATCTCACCGTGCAATACTTGCTTAACCGTTCAGCCAGGCCAGTGTCGGTACTTCAAGGGAGGTTTTCCAACGCTTTCGCGAAGTTCCTTAATTAAGTAACCTCTTTTCCCTGTGGGCGTAGCCCCGCTAACACCTTTCTAGACACCTACTAGGTTTATAGCATTGATCGTTAAATGAGAGTTTTCCCGAGGAGTAGCATATACTCACAGTAGGATCGGGATCCAAATATCATTGTGTGATAAAACCAAAGGAATCCTACCAGAATTATCATACTCCAACTGGTATGCAGCGCTAGCAAGTTTCAGTACTTATGAAACTCCCGATGTGGATTTTTGCCCCATGCTCCAATGACCTTGACTTTGGCCAAAATATCATAAGTCACGTGTCAAGTTCTACCCGTCATTCTCCTGGTTAATTTGGACCCACCCGTACTCACCCTTGACTTTGGCCAAAATGGCAGCACGACTGTCCCAAACCAACGCATCTATCTATGCTGCACATGAATACCCAATAGCTACCAATCACTATGCCTTGACTTTGGCCAAAATACATAGCTTGAATACTTTTGACCATCATGTGGAATGACGGAGGGCTACGAATGGTTTCGGCGAAACCGTGAACGTAGTGAACTTGATATAATCGATAGAACGAGATAGCTTTTAAAAGGAGTGGTTCATGCTCCGTGTTTAAAAGTTTAGTTTTGAAAAGAACCGAGTGGTTTTCAAAGTGTTCCAATCGACTTTTACTTGGTTTATTTTCTTGCATTAGTTCTTTTAATGCGTCCCATCAATTAATCCTACCATTGCAGAAAACAACCAAAATATGACGTACGCTTATGCCATTCGCATTCGCCACGGGGCCCCGTCATCACCCGTTAGGTTACATAACTAACGACAGAGCGGGGGCTGGGCTAGCGCGGCTGTAAAACATAAGCAACGTCTAAATAGTTATCATATATAAATATATAGCAATGATAGACATTACAGATCACAGATGAATACATTGGATATACTAGGAATCCGCAACCCGTTCGAGCCTGCAATGAAAAGCGGATTACACGGTCGCGGTGAATAGCCAATACCCCACCCAAGACCCCTACGGGTGCGGCAAACTACCCGCCAAGTACCCGAAGCGAAGCAACCTCCCTCACCACCGTGAGTAGGCCACTCGGCACTTCGAGATACCCGGTAGTTTGTGCACCCCCTCCTTGGGTCTATCCTAGGAGCAAAAACAGTAAAAAGAATTATACAATGACGGCTACAACCCCGACCCGGTTGTGCGGCCAAACAAATAATAATATTACATCAATTTACATATTACAATTAATGAAAGAAAAAGCAACACTCATCTCACATCCACCCCGGCTATTCATCCGCGACAATCCAACCCATTCATATACACATACCATCATCAATCACAGATCACAGATATGTATAACCCCGACTAATCGACATATAGCGATTAGCCGACGTTCAATACATATAAACATCACAGATATAACCTTTTAATCAAAGTGTATTGAAGTTCGGAAAAAATACTAATTTATAGGCCCCCAAAAACAAATTTCTATTCTGGAAAATCTGGGCATATATAAACCATCTTAAAAATCCTAAAACCAAGCCAGAAATACACTGCACCAAACTCGACCCAGAGAAGAGCCAAGATGGCCGCGGTTGCGCGGCAATAGCTTGCTATTGCCGCGGAACCGCGGCTCTTTGGTCGAATCTTTGGATCGTTTTTGGTGGCTTTCTTTAAAAAACCCTGAGATGATTTTTGGAGTATGATTTATTTTGTTTTGAACAGAAAAATATTTAACAGAAACTTAGGGTTTTGAAAACTCGGTTTTTCGATTTTTCCGATTCGAACTTCGATACACTCTACTACCTAGCTAGTTTATATTTAGTTAGGCTCTGATACCACTGTAAGTCCACGTTGCCCACCCCGGTACTTGCGGGGAGGCGGAAAACTGAATAAAAATCGAATTTTTATGAGCTTAGGCAACATGGACTTGACTATGAAGGATCTTTGCTAAACAAAAACTAGCTAAAGCTAACTAGAGACTAGCTAAGTGCTAGAAGGGTTATACCTTGGGCTTTATGTCCTTCTCTCCTTGCTCCTTGGAGTGGTGGAAAAAGGTCACCTTAGTCGTCTTCTCACGTCGAAGAAAGATCCACCCGAAAGCCTCGACCTTTGGTTTCAACTCCAAGCTAGAAGTAACTAGGGTGCAAGAAGTGCTAATCCTTGAACCCTAGATGAGAGTAGAGATTATCAAGAGAGGGTTTTTCTCAAGCTCAAGTGTTTCTCAACACATGAGAGGGGAGAGCTTGAGGGAGAGGAAGAACAAGAGAGAGAATGTGAATAATAGAATGAGAGAATAATATGAAGCATTCTCTCATATATGTGAATTATTGTAATTAGATAATTAGTGAGATAATTGTCATGGCTAAATCAAGACATGACCATTATCATTTCATTTTTAATGCAAATTGCAAGGATCAAAGAGCATCTTCTAAATGAAATGATGATGGTCAAAGTGTCAACAAGGTCAACAAGTCAAGGTGGGACAAATGGTCAACAACCATAACCATGCACAATTATTAAACTAATATCAATTAACCATAATACATACATAAGCACTAGGGTTAATGAAATGACAATAGTCATTAACCCTAATCAAAGTCCACTCCCTCTGTCTCAAGCAACTGTGCATACGCACCCGTATTCGCGATCCGAGGAACACGAATACAATGAGAAAAACCAATCCCAAATCGTATACAAGGATCCGGCTTAAACCAAAGCCCGCTAGTATAAGCTGTCCGGACAGCAAACGTGCACAAGTGCGCGGATGTGAACGAACCCTGTCGCAAAACCATGCGACCTCTACTCAATTTGCCTAAAGGCGAATAGCTCTCTGTGTGGGACTCTAAAGACTCGACACTACGCTGGCAGTGGGTTTAACCACAAACCGCAAGCGGCACTAGCTGTACGTAACGGTCCCCAGGTAGATGTCGACAAGAAGACTGACGAGGTGAACCCCATCTGAACTCCTACTGAGCCTGTATGTGACAATCTCCGTACAGTCCGGTCTGTTCGTCTGATAAATCGCATGGCGGGCCTAGGGGGCGGTGAACGTCAGTCCCCTAATAGCGGTACAAGTCGTGTCGGAGTGTAGCCCGGAACACCCTGAGATAACACTGGAAACTTACCAGTATATCTCGCTTGCCCTGGCCAGGGACTACTCGTGTAATGGCTCTCCTGGACACAGCGCGATGTCAATCCCCAATACCGGGAGAGACGAATCCTGTCTAACCGTCACTGCCTCCAAGTGCTTCGGGACTGCACCCAAAAACTACCTGTTTGCACGACTCCTTTGAGCCGTGGTAGGGTAGTAATCAAAGTGCAGTGGGAACACACTCGAGGCGAAGTGACAGTGTCAAGTCAGCGGACTAAGCTGTACTCATGTCACCTGGGAACTGATAACTGACGATAGGTATAATACCAACCAACAGTTCCCGACGAGTCCTGTCCAATGTACTCGTAACCTAACGAGCACCCGCATACTATCTCAAGTACGACATACTGACGGCTGTGGGACAGACCGTCTCCCACACTGGGATGAGAAGCGCATACGCTAGTCTACTCCGGAGTATCGATGCCCTGTCTCCATAGTCCAACGACTAGGGACCTGTATAAGGATGTGCTTATAGATCACCCAGCTCCCACGAGTGTGAGCGCCATCACAACGCTGGTAATCAAGCAAAGATCCTATGGGCTCTACTAATATGTATATCAGCGATATGCTAAAAGAAACACATGCACATATTAAAGCAGAGACAAACCAAGTAGCATACTACCATTTCGAGCAAGATTGTATATACAACTGTGAATATCCCAAGCTTCCATCAAGTAATATACAAACTAGTATGATACAGTAATGGCCTCTAGGGCATATACACTAACAGTATTCGGTAATGGATGCCCAGCACCTCATTCGACGTGGCAAGGGCCGAGATCCCTTCATCGGGAGTGACCCCTTGGACAAAAGTTTGCGTCAGGGTAATAACTTCACTATAGTCGATTATTCTTGCTTTGCATCGAGGTATTCAGTTTGGAATATCCTGCACCTCATTCGACGAGGAAAGAGCCGAGATCCCTTCACAGGGAGTGACCTCTTTAGCAAAAGTTTTCACCACTATATATTTTAAAAGGCTATCAGGTTCCTTCAGCGAAATCAAGTTCATTACGTTAACGAGTTTTTCGCCAAAAACCCAGCCGTAGCCCTCCGTCGTTTCAGATAATTAATACTTAGTATTCGTGCTATGTTTTTTGATTATTCGTCAAGGCACAGTGAACGGTAGCTAAGTAATAATTCTCTGTTGCACTGATAGATGCGATTGGTTAGGACGGTCGCATGATTTTGTTGATTATTCATCAAGGATCATGCGGGCGGGTCTAATGCAATCCTGGATAATGACGGATTGAACTTGACTAGGACCTTTTGATTTGTTGATTATTCGTCAAGGTCACTTGGGTCCTAGGGGCAAAAACCACATCGGGAGTTTCAAACATACAGGAAACTTGCAGATTCAGCATACCTTCTGGAGTGTGGTGACTAAAGTGGATTCCATCCAGGTCATCACACAATGATAGTTGATCCCGATCCCACTGATGAGTTGGATTACTCTCGGGAGATTATTTCACTTAACAATCAATGCTATAAACCAAGTAGGTCTCTAGAACGGTGTTAGCGGGGCTACGCCTCCAGGGAAAAGAGGTTATATAATTAAGGAACTTCGCGAAAGCGTTGGAAAACCTCCCTCAAAGTACCAACACTAGCCTGGCTGAAAAGTTAAGCAAGTATTGTGACGTGCGATTAATCCTGACTAGTTCTTCTTTTTGGGTTTGAAGAAGAATTCGAGAAAACAGTAAGAGCCATCCTGGTTAGATAAATTAATAAACCAATCTAATCTTGCAAGAGCGCACGCTGAGTGTTTCTTTTCTCTCTCTCCAGGTAGCAACCATTTCACACCTTAATCAAGATAATAAAATGTATCGCTTGACCGATCCGAATTCTTATTCGGGGCTGGGGAACGTCGGTTCGGCTCTAACTTATGACAATAGTCATAAGTATGAGTAAGGGAAAGAGGATTGTATGGATTCCAAGGATACCCAGTTGAAGAAGAAGCATAGTTTTGCATCTACTTCAGGTGTTCTTGTAATTGAGAACTGCTTTTCGGTCAGCCCTACCTCCTGGGTACTTGATACCGGATCAGGATCTCATATCTGTAATTTATTGCAGGGACTGAGAAAAAGTAGGAAAGTTGCACCTGGTGATATGACCCTCAGGGTAGGGAACGGAGCACAACTTAATGCTGCAGCCGTCGGTGAATATCACCTAGTGTTGCCAAATGGCAATACTATGATTTTGAACAATTGCTACTATGTACCTTCCATGGTTTGCAACATCATATCAGTTTCTTTACTCGATAAAGATGGATATAACTTTGTTCTTGATAGAAATATCATGAACATTTACCTTCATAAGGTACTGGTTGCAGAAGGTACACTGTGTAATGGTATCTATGTTCTAAATCAAAATACAGTTCTCAATGTACGAAACATACGCAAGAGAAAGAATTCAGATACGAATGAATCCTACTTGTGGCATTGTAGATTTGGTCATATCGGAGAGAAAAGACTAAGTAAGTTGCATAAAGATGGACTCTTGAATACGTTCGAGTTTTCATCTTATGAAACTTATCAGTCTTGTCTCAAAAGAAAGATGACCAAATCTCCATTCACCGGACATGGAGAAAGGGCAGCAGAGCTCTTGGGACTCATACACAGTGATGTATGTGGTCCAATGTTTATACATGCAAGGGGTGGGTTCTTGTACTTCATCACATTCACTGACGATCTCTCTAGGTTCGGATACGTGTATCTGATGCAACACAAATCTGAAGCTTTTGAGAAATTCAGAGAATTCAGAAACGAAGTGGAGAACCAGATAGGCAAAAGTATCAAGATCCTCCGGTCTGATAGAGGAGGGGAGTACTTAAGCACGGAATTCCTAGATTACTTAAAAGAGAATGGTATTCTCTCTCAGCTTACTCCTCCTTATACACCACAGCACAACGGTGTATCGGAGTAGAGGAATCGTACCCTATTGGATATGGTTCGCTCCATGATGAGTAGTGCTGAGTTGCTTCTTTCATTCTGAGGACATGCGCTTCAAACAGCGGCATACCTTTTGAATCAAGTTCCGTCCAAATCTGTACCTAAAACTCCGTATGAAATATGGAGCAGTAAGAAACCATGTCTTAAATTTATTAAGATATGGGGTTGTCCAGCCTATGTGAAAACACAGAAACTGGACAAGCTTCAAGCATGTTCAGTTCTATGTAAATTTGTGGGATATCCTAAGATTCACTAGGATATCTGTTCTACCACACTGAGGAACAGAAGATGTTTGTATCTCTCCCTGCTACCTTTTTAGAAAGGGAGTTTCTTGCAAAAGAAACTAGTGGGAGTTCGGTAGAACTGGGAGAAATCCATGAACCACAAAATGTAACAGAAGATTTAGAGGAACCTCTAGATTCAATAACCCCGGACGAACCTCAGCCACTCCGCAAATCTGGTAGGATTTCTCATCCGCCCGAGAGATACTACGGTTTTCTTATAGACGGGGATCGAGAGGATTGCATCTTAGAAGAAGATGACCCTACCAGTTTCAGGCAGGCCATTATCAGTAGGGACTCTGATAAGTGGCTGGATGCTATGCGATCCGAAATGGAGTCCATGTACACCAATAAAGTGTGGACCTTGGATATTGCTCCACCTAGGGTAAAACCCGTTGAATGCAAATGGATCTACAAAAGGAAACTTGGTGTAGATGGGCAGGTGGAAACCTATAAGGCTAGACTCGTTGCAAAAGGTTTTCGTCAAAGACCTGGTGTGGACTATGACGAAACTTTTTCTCCAGTGGCTATGCTCAAATCCATTCGGATCCTACTTGCCATTGCTGCCTTCCATGACTATGAAATCTGGCAGATGGACGTTAAAACGGCTTTTCTAAACGGCTGTTTGGAAGAGTGCATTTACATGGATCAGCCAGAGGGTTTTGTAGACAGTGGGAGCAGCGGGAAGGTGTGCAAGTTGCTTAAATCCATTTATGGATTAAAGCAGGCATCGCGGAGCTGGAACATCTGTTTTGATGAGGCAATCAAGGAATTTGATTTCATCAAGAACGAAGATGAACCTTGTATCTATAAGAAGATTGTAGGATGAACTGTCGTGTTCCTAGTCTTGTACGTGGACGACATTCTTTTGATAGGAAATGACATTTCTATGCAACAATCGGTCAAGCTATTCTTATCATAAAGGTTCTCCATGAAAGACCTGGGTGATGCCTCATACATTCTGGGGATCAAGATCTACAGAGATAGATCCAAGAGATTACTGGGACTTTCACAGTCCAGGTATATAGAGACCGTACTAAAGAGATTTAGTATGGAAGATTCCAAGCGCGGTAATATACCCGCATTGCACGGAATCACCCTCTCGAAGAAGATGTCTCCTAAGACTGACGAGGAGAGGATTCGCATGAGCACTATACCCTACGCTTCGGCGGTGGGATTTATAATGTATGTGATGCTATGTACAAGACCAGATGTAGCTTACGCGCTGAGCGTGGTGAGCCGGTATCAGTCAGACCCAGGTGAGAACCACTGGACGGCAGTAAAGAACATTCTCAAGTTCCTGAGAAGGACTAAGGAGATGTTCCTGGTTTACGGTAATGGAGACCTCAGGGTCGAGTCCTTTACCGATTCAAGCTTCCAGAGTGACAAGGATGACAGCAAGTCTGTCTCGGGTTTTGTGTTTACCCTCAACGGAGGTGCGGTGTGTTGGAGGAGTTCCAAACAGGATACCGTCGCAGACTCGATGATGGAGGCTGAATATATTGCTACAAGCAATGCCGCAAAAGAGGCGGTCTGGATGAAGAAGTTCATTAGTGAACTTCAGGTGGTTCCGTCCATTGTTGACCCAATACCTTTGTATTATGTTAACAACGGGGCTATAGCTTTAGCGAAGGAACCAAGGTCCCATCAGAAATCCAGACACATCTTAAGGCGGTATCACCTAATCAGGGAGATCATTGATCGCTGGGAGATCGAGGTACGGAGAGTGGACACAAAAGACAACACGGCGGATCCATTCACAAAGGCCCTCCCTCAAACACAGTTCGAGCGACTTTTTGAGCTATTGGGTATGCGGTACGCCAGCAGCTGGCCTTAGTGCAGACGTTGGGTATGCGGTACACCAATTACTGGCCTTTAGTGCAAACGGAAGATTGTTGGATATGTATACCCTAGAGGCCATTATTGTATAGTACTAGTTTGTATAATACATTTTGGAAGCTTGGGATATATACACGGATTTTACGACAGTCTTGCTCGATATAGTAGTATGCTACTTGGTTTATTTCTATCTTAATATGTGTATATGTTTCATTTAACATATCGCTAATACATATTGATGGAGCCTTTAGGATTTTTACTTGACTACCGGCGTTGTGATGGCGATCACACTAGTGGGGGCTGGGTAGTCTATAAGCACATCCTTATTTTAGTCCCTAGTCGTAGGATTATCGAGACAGGGCATCGATACTCCAGAGTAGACTGGTGCATACGCTTCTCGTCCCAGCAGGGGAGATGGTCTGTCCCACAGCCATCAGTATGTCGTACTAGAGATAGTATGCAGGTGCTCGTTAGGTTACGAGTATACTGGACAGGACTCGTTGGGAACTGTTGGTTGGTATTATACCTATCGTCAGTTAACAGTTCCCAGGTGACATGAGTACAGCTTAGTCCGTTGACTTGACACTGTCACTTCGCCTCGAGTGTGTTCCCACTGTTCTTAGATTACTACCCTACCATGGCTCTATTGAGTCGTGCAAACAGGTAGTAGTTGGGTGCAGTCCCGAAGCACTTGGAGGCAGTGACGGTTAGACAGGATTCGTCTCTCCCGGTATTGGGAGTTGATATCGCGCTGTTTCTAGGAGAGCCATTACAAATAGTCGTTCCTGGCCAGGGCAAGTGAGAATTACTGGTAGTGTTTCCAATAGTTTCTCAGGGTGTTCTTGGCTACACTCCGACACGACTTGTACCGCTATTAGGGGACTGGCGTTTACCGCCCCCCTAGGCCCGCCATGCGATACTCTCAGATGAACAGAACAGACTGTACGAAGATTGTCATATTCAGGCTCAGTAGGAGTTCGGATGGGTTCACCTCATCGGTCTTCTTATCGGAATCTACCTGGGGATCGTTACGTACAGCTAGTACCGCTTGCGGCCTGTGGTTAAATCCACTGCCAGCGTAGTGTAGAGTCTTTAGAGTCCCACACAGAGGGTTATTCGCCTTTGGGAAAAACATAGTAGAGGTCGCATGGTTTTGCGACGGGGTTCGTTCACATCCGCGCACTTGTGCACGTTTGTTGTTCGGACAATTATTACTAGAGGGCTTTGGTTTAAGCCAGATCCTAGTATTTGTTTTGGGATTGGTTTTGTCTCATTGTATTCGTGTTCCTCGGAACACGGATGCGGATGTGTATGCGTAGTTAACAGAGGCAGAGGAATCTCATTAGGGTTATTGACCGTTGACTTTTTCTTAACCCTAATGAGAATGAGAAATATGATTAATGATATTAATTAAAGATAATTGTGCCATGGTTAGGTTGACCATTTGACTTTTGTTGACCTTTTGACTTTGGTTGACCGGTTGACTTTTGTTGACTTTTTGACCATCATCATTTCTTTTGCAAGATGCTTCTTGATTCTTGCAAATTGCATTTATAATGAAATGATAATAGTCATTCCAAACTAACCATCACAATTTCTTTTAATTATTATTATTATTATCATTTTCTCTCATATGAGAGATGGTTGTTATTCTTCTCTTATTCTATCATGCTCTTTCTCTCTCTTAAAAAAGCTCTCCCTCTTCCTCTCTCAAAGCTTTAATCTTTCATGTGTTGAAAATCAAAAGCACTTGAGACAAAACCATCAAGACATCACTCTACTCATTCTAGGGTTCTTAGTTTAGCAAGCCAAGCACTCTAGTTACCTCTTGGTTGAGGTAGGAGCTCAAGGTAGAGGCCTTCGGATGGATCTATCTTCGACAAAGAGAAGAAGACGGGGAGGAGCCGTCTAAGCCACTCCAAGGAGCAAGCAAGGAGGAGGACCACAACAAGTAGAGAAGGAGTTCAAGATCTAGGTATAACCATTCAATATAGTAGATAGAACTTGTTGTTTGTATGTTAGTTTTGTTTAGCAAAGATTCTTAATGGTTGGTCCATGTTACCTTGTGAGAAAATTTTGATTTTTACCTATTCCGCCTCCCCGAAAGAACCGGGGTGGATAACGTGGACCTAACAGGAACCCTATCCAATATGCTGCTCCTCAATAGAGGCTAAACACAAAAACACTAACAACATCTCTGTCATCCAGATCGCCTTGGAAGCCTAAACCGATAACCGCTTCCTAGGAGAGGCTGTCGTTATCATATACCAAGAACATTCTCTAATGTTCATGTAGGATTGCTTGGCATGACAGTAAGGTTTTGGGAGGCATCGTCCATGCCATTCTCAAAATTTTCCCATGCTAAACAATCCTAACCCTAGAATCTTAACTAGAGATTTAGACAATACAAAATGTAAACAACTTTACAACTATGTGAACAAGGAATACAGCCTTTATAGACCGGTCCTTCACTTCAATAGCTCCGTGTAGTAGTCCCCTCGCTCCAAGTAGTGATCTTCCGGACTCTTGAATGGATCCACAAGATAAAAGGAACGAGCTTTCACGATGTCTTCGAGGCCGAAGATGATCTACGTCGAGGAGACACTAACCCAAGCTACCTCTTCACTAATTAGGGATTAGTGAAGCTAACACCCTAAACTAAATTGCTAATCTAGTAGAGAATGATGAAGTAGGATTTTTTCTTACTTTAGAAATCTTTTTCTCACTAATTTTATTCTCCTCTCAAAAACCTAGAGAGCTCTCTCATGAGCTTGAAGAAGACGAAGCAAATAATAGATGAGAGAGTGAATGGCCACCATGGGTGAGAAATATCTCATATCACTCATGTAGAGACTTAACCATGGGTTTAGACAATGGTTGGGTTAATAAATATCTAGTGCAAGACAAAACTAGTGGACTAAGTCAATGGATCTCCAAGGTTCTACAAGCTTCATACCATGTGACCAATTTCCAACTAATAATTGATTTACTCTAAATAAATAAACCCTACATTATCATTAGCATGGTGTAAGTCTCATACACCCATGTTGCATGTGGCATCAAGCATGACACAAAAAGAAATGCAATTAATATATATCACATATATATTAAATGCATAAATGAGAAAAGAAATGCTTAAGTGAGCTAATACTAGTTAATGTAAATTAATATATCAAATATATAATTATACATTAAATCATTAAATCAATACTTGATTTAATAATCCGGTTATATCTCATATGACCGACTAATATTATTTGTATCAACTTATCGAATCAACACTTGATTCGATAACCCGGCTATATCTCATATAACCGACCGATACTGTATCGACTTATCGAATCAACATTTGATTCGATAACCCAGCTATATCTCATATAACCGACCGATAACATAAATCGCGAGAATAGAATACGGTATCACATACTCATATTAATCTCGGTCCCGCACATATCACATATGTGCTCCTACTTCGTTTTGCCTAAGCCAGTAAAACCTCTGTATAGGACTCTAAAGACTCGTCAATACGCCGGCAGTAGGTGATGATCATATCAAGCACCCAAAAGCCATCAGCGGTACTAGCTGGATGTAACGGCTACCCGAGTATTGAGCGATCAAAAGATCAAGAAGCAAGCCTACTCTTACTCCTGAAAAGCCTGTCAGTAACACTACCGTACAGTCCGGTCTTTTCGTCTGATATGTCGCATATCTATTCTAGGGGTGGTAAACGCCAGACCCTAGTAACCAATAAGTCGTGCCGATATAAGGCTCATAACGGGTCGAGAAACTACTGATAACACTTACCAGTAAATCTCCGTATCAGCCCTGGCCAGGGACTTTCTGTTATGGGCGATCGAGCACAACGCAACATCAACCCCCAATACCGGGTGAAACGAATCCCCTCCTATCGCTCATTGCCTCCATGTGATTTGGGACTGTACCCAAAAGCCACCGTTTTGCACGTTCTCTTGAACATGGTAAGGTAGAAATCAAAGCACAGTGGGAATCACAAAAGACTCTATGACGATCTCGAATCTACAGATTAACCTGTACCAGTGTCACCAGAGAACTGCTATCTGACGATAGGTATAATACTAATTAGGAGTTCTCGGCGAGTCCGTTCAGTGTACTCAACCTCCACTGAGCACCCGTATACCATCTTTGATGTCAAACACCAATGGATGTGGGATCATCCATCGCCTATCATATAGGTCAAGATGCGTATACGCTAGTCTACTCTAGAATATCAATGCACTGTCTCGATACACCCTCGACTAGGAACAATTTAGGGTGTACTTGTGGACCACCATTGGCCCCACTAGTATGATCTCCATCATAGTCCTGGAAGTCAAGTACACATCCTAAGAGCTTTATCAACATGTGAGAGCAAGACAGCATCACTTATACAAGTCAACATGTTAAGAAAAAGTGCAACCAGATAGCATACTATCATGTCGAGCAAGAAAGTCCTCTCTATATATATCCAAGCATCCACTATAATATACATCACATGTACAATAATGGCCTCTAGGGCATACATATAACTAACAATCTCCCACTTGCACTAAGGCCAGTTGTTGTAGTATCTCATACCCAACATCCCGAAGAGTCTCTCAAATTGTATCTGGGGTATGGCCTTTGTGAGTGGATCCACCGTGTTGTCCTTCGTGTCACCTCTCCTGACCTCGATCTCCTGAAGATCAACTATCTCCCGGATCAGGTGATACCGCCTCAGAATATGCATGGATCGCTGATGGGACCTGGGTTCCTTGGCCAATGCCACTGCTCCATTGTTATCGTAATACAAAGGTATTGGATGCTCAATAGACGGAACCACACCAAGTTCAGTTATGAACTTCTTCATCCAGAAAGCCTCTTTGGCAGCATCGTTGGCAGCGATGTATTCAGCCTCCATCGTCGAGTCTTCCACGGTTTCTTGCTTGGAACTCTTCCAACAATCTGCCCCTCCATTGAGGGTAAAGACAAATCCCGAGACCGACTTAGAGTCGTCCTTATCCCTCTGGAATCTTGAATCAGTAAAGGACTCCACTTGGAGTTCACCGTTACCATACACCAAGAACATCTCTTTAGTCCTTCTCAAGTACTTGAGAATGTTCTTCACAGCTGTCCAGTGACTCTCTCCTGGATCTGCTTGATACATACTCACTACACTTAGAGAGTATGCTACATCGGGTCTGGTACATAACATCGCGTACATGATAGAGCCTACTGCCGAAGCATAGGGTATCCCTTGCTTGCGAGCTCTTTCCAAATCAGTCTTGGGAGACATCTCTTTGGAGAGAGTGAATCCTGTGATCGTGGGTAAATTCTCATGCTTGGATTCTTCCATACTAAACCTCTTTAGTATGGTGTCAATGTACCTGGATTGGGACAATCCCAGTATCCGTTTAGATCTATCCCTATAGATCATAATCCCCAAGATGTAGGAGGCATCACCTAGATCTTTCATTGAGAATCTTTGTGATCAGAAGAGCTTGACCAAGTGCAGCATAGGAACATCATTTCCTATCAAGAGTATGGTATCCACGTACAATACGAGGAAGACAACCTTACTCTCTACCACCTTCTTGTATATACAAGGTTTATGTACGTTTTTGATGAAGTCAAACTCTTTGACTACCACATCAAAACAGATGTTCCAACTCCGTGATGCCTGCTTCAACCCGTAGATGGATTTAAGTAGCTTGCACACCTTTCCGCTGCTCCCACTATCCACGAAGCCCTCTGGCTGAGTCATGTACACGCACTCTTCTAAATTACCATTTAGAAAGACGGTCTTAACATCCATTTGCCAGATTTCGTAGTTATGGTATGCAGCAATGGCAAGTAGGATCCGGATGGATTTAAGTATAGCTACTGAAGAAAAGGTTTCATCATAGTCCACACCTGGTCGTTGACGAAAACCTTTTGCAACAAGTCTAGCATTGAAAGTCTCACCTTTTCCATCTACACCAAGTTTCTTCTTAAAGATACATTTGCTTCCAATGGGTTTTATCCCTTCAGGAGAAACTTCTAAAGTCCATACTTTGTTGGTGTACATGGATTCCATCTTAGATCGCATTGCATCCAGCCATTTCACAGAGCCCCCGCTCGTGATGGCCTGCTCGAAGCTAGTTGGGTCATCATCTTCTATGATGCAATCCTCGCTCCCACCATCAACGAGAAAACCGTAGTATCTCTCAGGTGGATGAGGAATCCTACTAGATCTGCGGAGAGGCTGAGGTTCGTTGGGAACTATCGAATCCTCTGGTTCTACCAAATCTTCTGTCGTAGTTTGTGCTGCAGGAACTTCTTCTAGTTCTACCTCCTCACCACTAATTTCTTTATCAAGAAATTCCTTTTCTAAAAAGGTGTCATGTCAAGAAAGAAATGCCTTTTGTTCCTCGGTATGGTAGAAGATATACCCTCGCGAATGTTTGGGATATCCAATAAACTTACACAGAAAAGACCTTGCCTCGAGCTTGTCCAGATTTTGTGTTTTCACATATGCCGGACAACCCCATATCCTAACATAATTAAGATATAGTCTCTTTCCTTTCCATATCTCATATGGAGTGGTTGGCACAGATTTGGTGGGAACCATATTCAATAGGTCTACAGCTGCCACCGGTGCATAACCCCAAAAGGAAATAGGTAACATGGCAGTGTTCATCATAGAGCGCACCATATCTAATAGGGTGCGATTCCTCCGCTCCTGTAACATTTCAGAAAAATAAAATATTATTTTTGGGAATTTATATAATTGAATAATAAATATTATGAATATTTTAATGTGTGGAGATTGGTTTTAATGATATGGTATAATTATATACTGATAAATTGGGAAAAATTTGGAAATTTATAAGAATTACTGAAATGAGGGTGTTTTATATAATATGAGCATTTATAGATTTTTAAATACTCATTTGTAAAAGGGTTAAGTGCTAAACTCAATTAATTTTCACTAATCTTGCGTTAATCCGGTTTATGTGCAGATGACATGCACCATGGCATGTTCCAAAACACATTTTTCAATTTGCATGAACCATGGCATCTCATACTTTCTTTTATATGTTTATAGTTTTGTGTTTTCGATTTTAAGGAAAGAAAAGAAAAGGGAAATAGATTAAAGAATGGGGTATGGGCATGAGAAAGAAGAGAGAGAGGTGAGGGGTCATTTGACCATGGCTCACAATTGTTTTTCCCTCATTTTCTTCATCTTTTTCCTCTCCTTCTCCTCACTTGGCTGCCCTCCTCCCTCCACAACCTCTACCTCCTCACTACACCATCAAATCCACATCAAAACACCTATTTTCTTTCATTAAAAATGTGCACAAGCTCACTGCAAGCATGGGGAACCAAGAAAGTTGGAATTTTGAAGACTTGGGGCAACTCAAGAAATTTCTTGAGTTGCCAAATGAGGTAATTCTTTCACCATTAGAGTAGTAATCCATTTCCTTTAGCATCCATATTAGTTTAGAAGTGTGTAAGTGCGGTTTAGTGAGGTTTGAAAATTTCAAAACCAAGTTTAGGGATCCTTGAGTTGTGATGGTGCTATTGAGAGTAATTGGTGACTACAAACTCCGTTAGTGCCAAAAAACCTAGACCAAAACAAAAACAAACCAAACTTGGGATAGATATTTCAAAATGTCGGTTTTTTGTTTAATTGGTGGCCTACAAGGAATCTGGAGTGAACTGAGACCTTAACAAGAAAAACTAGCAACCCCAGAGACCTAGTTAGACCACTACGAGACCACCCTGCAAGTACGAACCCAAACCAAGAAGGTATGGCCGATCTAGCCGGATTTTAGGGTAGAGTGGCCGGCCACATTGTGGTGTTTGGGGTTAAGCTTGCTTCTGTAGCTCATATACCTCCTATGCTACACCCATGCATTGCTAGTTTTGTCTAATTTCACCTGAACTAAAATCTGGAACCATTTTCTTAAGTTGTTGTTTTGAATTGTGACTTTTAAATGACTTGAAGTTTTGATATTTGTGTTGTATCATTGGCATTTTTACGTCGATGTCGAGGGTTATTTGGTTCTTCTGCATGAGTAGACCATAGGTTTTAACCTATGTGTGATACGTGTACCGTTTTGGTTTTCGTGCTCGATTTTGGTTTACGTTACTTCGTGTTTATATGTGTAGGCACCCTCATGTGGACTTTGGATGACAAGGAGGAGCATGGCGATATCGACTTCGGTAAGCAAGGATCAAAGTGAGTAGATATATATCTATGGGGGAAGTCGAGTGGATGGCGTATAGCACCCCCGCAGTTTTGTAGTGTAGTCTACGTATATGTGCATGTGTGTGTGTGTGTGTGTGTATTTTGAGGCGTTATTAATTAGCAAGAATGCTTTAGGAGGTCATAGGTTATTTTTAGCATAATTGAAGGTTAATGCTTTAGTTTAGTTCGTAGTCACGAAACCCTAGAGTATAGTTGTTACACACACACACATGCACACACGTGATATGTATGGGGTGTATATGGTTATGTGTGGATGTGTGTGTGGATGCGTTGGTGCATATATTGTTAGTGTATATGCCCTAGAGGCCATTACTGTATCATACTAGCTTGTATATTACTTGATGGAAGCTTGGGATATTCACAGTTGTATATACAATCTTGCTCGAAATGGTAGTATGCTACTTGGATTGTCTCTGCTTTAATATGTGCATGTGTTTCTTTTAGCATATCGCTGATATACATATTAGTAGAGCCCTTAGGATCTTTGCTTGATTACCAGCGTTGTGATGGCGCTCACACTCGTGGGAGCTGGGTGATCTATAAGCACATCCTTATACAGGTCCCTAGTCGTTGGACTACCGAGACATGGCATCGATACTCTGGAGTAGACTAGCGTATGCGCTTCTCATCCCAGCGTGGGAGACGGTCTGTCCCACAGCCGTCAGTACATCGTACTTGAGATAGTATGCGGGTGCTCGTTAGGTTACGAGTACACTAGACAGGACTCGTCGGGAACTGTTGGTTGGTATTATACCTATCGTCAGTTATCAGTTCCCAGGTGACATGAGTACAGCTTAGTCCGCTGACTTGACACTGTCACTTCGCCTCGAGTGTGTTCCTACTGCACTTTGATTACTACCCTACCACGGCTCAAAGGAGTCGTGCAAACAGGTAGTTTTGGGGTGCAGTCCCGAAGCATTTGGAGGCAGTGACGGTTAGACAGGATTCGTCTCTCCCGGTATTGGGGGTTGACATCGCGCTGTGTCCAGGAGAGCCATTACACGAGTAGTCCCTGGCCAGGGCAAGCGAGATATACTGGTGGGTTTCCAGTGTTATCTCAGGGTGTTCTGGGCTACACTCCGACACGACTTAAACCGCTATTAGGGGACTGACGTTCACCGCCCCCTAGGCCCGCCATGCGATGTATCAGACGAACAGACCGGACTGTACGGAGACTGTCACATACAGGCTCAGTAGGAGTTCAGATGGGGTTCACCTCGGCAGTCTTCTTATCGACATCTACCTGGGGACCGTTACGTACAGCTAGTGCCGCTTGCGATCTGTGGTTAAACCCACTGCCAGCGTAGTGTCGATTCTTTAGAGTCCCACACAGAGAGCTATTCGCCTTTAGGCAAAATGAGTAGAGGTCGCATGGTTTTGCGACAGGGTTCGTTCACATCCGCGCACTTGTGCACGTTTGCTGTCCGGACAGCTTATACTAGCGGGCTTTGGTTTAAGCCGGATCCTAGTATATGATTTGGGATTGGTTTTTCTCATTGTATTCGTGTTCCTCGGATCACGAATACGGGTGCGTATGCACAGTTGCTTGAGACAGAGGGAGAGGACTTTGATTAGGGTTGATGACTATTGTCATTTTATTAACCCTAATGCTTATGTGTGTATTATGGTTAATTGATATTAGTTTAATAATTGTGCATGGTTATGGTTGTTGACCATTTGACCTTCTTGACTTGTTGACCTTGGTTGACACTTTGACCATCATCATTTCATTTGGAAGATACTTTTTGATCCTTGCAATTTGCATTAAAAATGAAATGATAATGGTCATGTCTTGATTAAGCCATGACAATTATCTTACTAATTATCTAATTAAAATAATACACACATATATGTAAGAATGGTTTATTTTATTCTCATTCTATCATTTACTTTCTCTCTCTTGTTCTTCCTCTCCCTCAAGCTCTTCCCTCTCATGTGTTGAGAAACACTTGAGCTTGAGAAAAACCTCTTCTTGATAATCTCTACTCTCATCTAGGGTTCAAGGATTAGCACTTCTTGCACCCTAGTTACTTCTAGCTTGGAGTTGAAGCCAAAGGTCGAGGCTTTCGGGTGGATCTTTCTTCGACGTGAGAAGACGACAAAGGTGACCTCCTTCCACTACTCCAAGGAGCAAGGAGAGAAGGACATAAAGCCCAAGGTATAACCTTTCTAGCACTTAGCTAGTTTCTAGTTAGCTTTAGCTTGTTTTTGTTTAGCAAAGATCCTTCATAGTCTATTCCATGTTGTCTAAGCTCATAAAAATTCGATTTTTATTCCGTTTTCCGCCTCCCCGCAAGCACCGGGGTGGGCAACGTAGACTTACAATGGTATCAGAGCCTAACTAAACATAAACTAGCTAGGTAGTAGAGTGTATCGAAGTTCGAATCGGAAAAATCGAAAAACCGAGTTTTCAAAACCCTAAGTTTCTGTTAAAATTTTTTCTGTTCAAAACAAAATAAATCATACTCCAAAAATCATCTCAGGGTTTTGTGAAGAAAGCCACCAAAAACGATCCAGTGATTCGACCAAAGAGCCGCGGTTCCGCGGCAATAGCAAGCTATTGCCGCGCAACCGCGGCCGTCTTGGCTCGTCTCTGGGTCGAGTTTGGTGCAGTGTATTTCTGGCTTGGTTTTAGGATTTTTAAGATGGTTTATATGTGCCCAGGTTTTCCAGAATAGAAATTTGTTTTTGGGGGCCCATAAATCCGGTTTTTTTTTCCGAACTTCAATACACTTTGACTAAAAGGTTATATCTGTGATGTTTATATGTATTGAACGTCGGCTAATCGCTATATGTCGATTAGTCAGGGTTATACATATCTGTGATCTGTGTATGATGATGGTATGTGTATATGAATGGGTTGGATTGTCGCGGATGAATAGCCGGGGTGGATGTGAGATGAATGTTGCTTTTTCTTTCATTCATTGTAATATGTAAATTGATGTAATATTATTATTTGTATGGCCGCACAACCGGGTCGGGGTTATAGCCGTCATTGTATAATTCTTTTTACTGTTTTTTCTCCTAGGATAGACCCATGGAGGGGGTGCACAAACTACCGGGTATCTCGAAGTGCCGAGTGGCCTACTCACGGTGTTGAGGGAGGTTGCTTCGCTTCGGGTACTTGGCGGGTAGTTTGCCGCACCCGTAGGGGTCTTGGGTGGGGTATTGGCTATTCACCGCGACCGTGTAGTCCGCTTTTCGTTGCAGGCTCGAACGGATTGCGGATTCCTAGTATATCCAATGTATTCATCTGTGATCTGTAATGTCTATCATTGTTATATATTTATATATGATAACTATTTAGGCGTTGCTTATGTTTTACAGCCGCGCTAGCCCAGCCCCCGCTCTGTCGTTAGTTAAGTAACCTAACGGGTGATGACGGGGCCCTGTGGCGAATGCGAATGGCATAAGCGTACGTCATATTTTGGTTGTTTTCTGCAATGGTAGGATCAAATGATGGGACGCATTAAAAGAACTAATGCAAGAAAATAAACCAAGTAAAAGTCGATTGGAACACTTTGAAAACCACTCGGTTCTTTTCAAAACTAAACTTTTAAATGCGGAGCTTGAACCACTCCTTTTAAAAGCTATCTCGTTCCATCGATTATATCAAGTTCACTACGTTCACGGTTTCGCCAAAACCATCCGTAGCCCTCCATCATTTTAGTTAAATATTCGGTAGTATTCAAGCTATGTATTTTGACCTCACGCCAAGGCATAGTGATTGGTAGCTGCCGGATATTTATCTGTTGCATAGATAGAATGCGTTGGTTTGAGACAATCGTACTGCCATTTTGGCCTACGTCAAGGGTAGGTACGGGTGGGTTCAAATTAACCGGGATAATGATGGGAAGAACTTGACATGTGACTTATGACATTTTGACCTCACGCCAAGGTCATAAGAGCATGGGGCAAAAATCCACATCGGGAGTTTTATAAGTACTGAAACTTGCTAGCGTTGCAAACCATTTGGAGTGTGATAATTCTGGTAGGATTCCTTCGGTTTTATCACGCGATGATATTTGGATCCCGATCCTACTGTGAGTATATGCCACTCCTCGGGAAAACTCTCATTTAACGATCAATGCTATAAACTTAGTAGGTGTCTAGAAAGGTGTTAGCGGGGCTACACCCACAGGGAAAAGAGGTTACTTAATTAAGGAACTTCGCGATAGCGTTGGAAAACCTCCCTCGAAGTACCGACACTGGCCTGGGTGAACGGTTAAGCAAGTATTGTACGGTGAGATTGATCCTGACTAATCATTTCTTTACGGTTTGAGAAGGGATTCGAGAGACAGTGGGAGCCATCCAGTTTAGACAAACTAAAAACGACTCTAAACTTGCAAGAGCATCATGCTAAAGTGTTTCTTTTCTCTCTCCTAATTGAAGCGACCATTCAACATGACTGGACTTAAGTTATTACTAGATAAAAATATATTGACAGGGCCAAACTACAAAGATTGTCTCAGGAATGTCAAGATGGCAATCACTTATGACAAGTTGGGGTATGTCCTTACCACCAAAGCTCCCCCTGTCCCAGGTCCCAAAACCAGTGTCGTAGATAGGGAAATCTACAAGACCTGGGAAATAGATTGCGCGAAGGCCAAATGCCTCGTACTAGCCTCGATGGACAACGAACATCAGAGAAGGCATGAGAATATGGACCTAGAGTCCATATTTCTTCATACAAAAGAACTGTATGGAGAGCAGTCTCGTATCGCAAGATACGAAGTGTCGAAGAAGTTGTTTTCGGCAAGGTTGGCCGTCGGATCATCGGTAGCGGAACACGTGCTTAAGATGATTGGCTAGATAGAGGAGCTCGCGGACCTAGGGACCACGTTGGAGAATGAACTCTATACTGATTTGATTCTCCAGTCCCTTCCTTCCACTTACGCCCGGTTTATTCTTAACTTCAATATGCAAGGAAAGGAGGTTGAACTTTCCGAACTTCTGAACATGTTGAGGAGTGCTGAGGGCACCCTAAAGAAAGGTAGGGAGACATCCACTTTGTTTGTAGGAGGATCTTCCTCTTCTAGATCCAGGGCGAAAGCCAAGGGTAAGAAGAAGAAAGCCCCCGCCAAACCAAGAGGCGGTGTCGGTAAAGTGGATACGAAGGGAAAAGGAAAAGCAACAAAGATAGCGGGAAAGCTGGTGGGGAAGGAAGAATGCTTCTATTGTCACAAAAGTGGTCACTGGAAATAGGATTGCAAGGCTTGGAAAGCCAGAACACAGGATTTGAAGCGAGTTGCAGCTTCAGCTTCAGGTGTGTATGTTATTGAAAACTGTCTATCAATAAACTCTACTTCCTGGGTATTGGATACCGGATCAGGATCTCATATCTGTAATTCTTTGCAGGCGTTGAGAAAGCGTAGAGTTTTGAAGGCAGGTGACATGACCCTCAGAGTTGCAAACGGTGCTAGCATGGATGCTGAGGCCGTGGGGGACTATCACCTGGGATTGTCGGATGGACATTTTTTGGTTTTGCGTAGTTGTTATTATGTACCAAATGCAACCTGTAATATCATTTCTGTATCTTTATTATCTAAAGAAGGTTATGAATTTGCATTTGTAAGTAATGTAGTGAACATTCACCTTAATCAAGTTTTGATTGGGTCAGGTACATTGAACAACGGTATATACGTATTAAACCAACCACAAATTTTCAATGTCCAGAATACACACAAAAGAAAGTCTCCAGAAATCAATAAAACTTTCTTATGGCATTGTAGACTGGGTCACATCAGTGAGAGAAGGTTGACTAAGTTACATGCAGAAGGATATTTGGATCCGTTCGAATATCAATCATATGCAACTTGTCAATCCTGTCTCAAAGGAAATATGACAAAGACTCCGTTCACTGGACACGGAGTAAGAGCGAGCGAGCTTTTGGGACTCGTACACAGCGACGTGTGCGGTCCAATGTCTACACATGCGCGAAGCGGTTATTCTTACTTCATTACTTTTACGGATGATTTCTCAAGGTTCGGACATGTCTTCTTAATGAAGCATAAATCCGAAGCTTTTGAAAAGTTCCAGGAATATAAGAATGAAGTAGAAAAACAAACAGGCAAAAGTATCAAGGCACTGAGATCTGATCGAGGTGGTGAATACTTGAGTGCCGAGTTCCTGGGTTACTTAAAAGAGAATGGAATTCTCTCTCAGCTTACTCCTCCGTACACTCCGCAACATAACGGTATATCGGAGAGACGGAACCGAACCCTATTGGATATGGTACGGTCCATGATGAGTAACGCTGAGTTGCCGCGATCGTTCTGGGGATATGCGCTAGAATCTGCTGCATACCTTTTGAACCGAGTTCCCACTAAGACTGTGCCTACCACACCATATGAGTTATGGAGTGGGAAGAAACCCTATCTTCAATACCTGAGGATTTGGGGATGTCCAGCTTATGTCAAAAAGCAGCATACGGACAAGCTCGAGGCACGCTCGGTACTGTGCAAGTTTGTGGGATACCCAAAGAACTCCAGGGGGTATCTTTTCTATTACGCAGAGGAACAAAAAGTCCTTGTTTCTCGTAATGCCCATTTTCTAGAACATCAGTTCTTAGAAAAAGAAATAAGTGGGAGCGCAATAGAACTGGAAGAAATTCCAGAACCACAAGCTATTACTGAAAGCTTAGTAGAACCAGAGGGTTCGAAAGATCAAGACATTCCCACGCCACTCCGCAGGAGTAGTAGGCAGTCTCATCCGCCCGAGAGATACTACGGTTTTCTTATTGACGGGGATAGAGAGGATTGCATCATAGATTGTGATGAGCCTACTAGCTTCCAGCAAGCCATTCAGAGCGTCGACTCGGTAAAATGGCTGGATGCAATGCGGACCGAAATGGAGTCCATGTACACCAACAAAGTATGGACGTTGGACATTGCTCCAGATGGGGTAAAACCCGTAGGATGCAAGTGGATCTTCAAAAGGAAGATTGGTGTAGATGAACAGGTTGAGACCTATAAAGCTAGACTGGTTGCAAAGGGTTTTCGTCAGCGACCTGGTTTGGACTATGACGAAACTTTTTCTCCAGTAGCTATGCTGAAATCCATTCGGATCCTTCTTGCCATTGCTGCCTTCCACGATTATGAGATTTGGCAGATGGACGTAAAGACAGCTTTTCTAAATGGACATTTAGAGAAGTGTGTCTATATGGATCAGCCAGAGGGTTTCATTCAGAGTGGGAGCAGCGGAAAGGTGTGCAAATTGATTAAGTCCATTTATGGACTAAATCAAGCATCGCGGAGTTGGAACATCTGTTTTGATGAGACGGTCAAGGAATTTGGCTTTATCAAAATTCAGATGAACCATGCATCTATTGTAGATTTGTAGCGAGAACTGTAGTTTTCCTCGTTTTATACGTGGATGACATTCTCTTAATAGGAAATGACATTCCTATGCTACAATCTGTCAAGGGATTCTTGTCACACAGGTTCTCCATGAAAGACCTGGGTGATGCCTCATACATTCTGGGTATCCGGATCTACCGTGACAGATCCAAGAGGATATTAGGACTTTCACAGTCCAGGTACATCGACGCCATACTGAAGAGATTCAGTATGGAAGATTCCAAGCACGGTAATCTACCGGCTTGTCACGGGATCACCCTCTCCAAAGAGATGTCTCCCAAGACTGATTTGGAGAGGGATCGCATGTCTATTATACCCTACGTTTCTGCGGTAGGTTCTATAATGTATGCGATGTTGTGTACCAGACCGGATGTGGCTTATGCACTGAGTGTGGTAAGCAGGTATCAGTCAAACCCTGGGGAGAAACATTGGATAGCAGTAAATAACATTCTCAAGTACCTGAGAAGGACTAAGGAGATGTTCTTGGTGTATGGCGGAAAAGACCTCCAGATTGAGGCCTTTGCTGACTCCAGCTTCCAGAGTGACAAGGATGATTCCAAGTCCATGTCGGGTTTTGTCTTTACCCTCAATGGAGGGGCGGTGTGTTGGAAGAGCTCCAAACAGGAAACCGTTGCTGACTCGACTATGGAAGCGGAATACATCGCTGCATCTGATGCCGCAAAAGAAGCTATCTGGATGAGGAAGTTCTTGAGAGAACTTCAGGTGGTTCCATTCATTGTTGACCCAATACCTCTGTATTGCGACAACAACGGGGCTATAGCTTTAGCGAAGGAACCCAGGTCCCATCAGAAATCCAGACACATCTTAAGGCGGTATCACCTGATCAGGGAGATCGTGGATCGCCAGGAGATCGAGGTTTGGAGGGTTGCTTCAGAAGATAACACAGCAGATCCATTCACCAAGGCCTTGCCCCAGACTCAGTTCGAGCGGCTGATCGAGATGATAGGTCTTCGATACGCCAGTACATGGCCTTAGTGCAAGTGGGAGATTGTTAGTGTATATGCCCTAGAGGCCATTACTGTATCATACTAGCTTGTATATTACTTGATGGAAGCTTGGGATATTCACAGTTGTATATACAATCTTGCTCGAAATGGTAGTATGCTACTTGGTTTGTCTCTGCTTTAATATGTGCATGTGTTTTTTTTAGCATATCGTTGATATACATATTAGTTGAGCCCTTAGGATCTTTGCTTAATTACCAGCGTTGTGATGGCGCTAACACTCGTGGGAGCTGGGTGATCTATAAGCACATCCTTATACAGGTCCCTAGTCATTGGACTACCGAGACAGGGCATCGATACTCCGGAGTAGACTAGCGTATGCGCTTCTCATCCCAGCGTGGGAGACGGTCTGTCTTATAGCCGTCAGTACGTCGTACTTGAGATAGTATGCGGGTGCTCGTTAGGTTACGAGTACACTGGACAGGACTCGTCGGGAACTGTTGGTTGGTATTATACCTATCGTCAGTTATCAGTTCCCAGGTTACATGAGTACAGCTTAGTCCGCTGACTTGACACTGTCACTTCGCCTCGAGTGTGTTCCCACTGCACTTTGATTACTACCCTACCACGGCTCAAAGGAGTCGTGCAAACAGGTAGTTTTTGGGTGCAGTCCCGAAGCATTTGGAGGCAGTGACGGTTAGACAGGATTCGTCTCTCCCGGTATTGGGGGTTGACATCGCGCTGTGTCCAGGAGAGCCATTACACGAGTAGTCCCTGGCCAGGGCAAGCGAGATATACTGGTGGGTTTCCAGTGTTATCTCAGGGTGTTCTGGGCTACACTCCGACACGACTTGTACCACTATTAGGGGACTGACGTTCACCGCCCCCTAGGCCCGCCATGCGATGTATCAGACGAACAGACCGGACTGTACGGAGACTGTCACATACAGGCTCAGTAGGAGTTCAGATGGGGTTCACCTCGTCAGTCTTCTTATCGACATCTACCTGGGGACCGTTACGTACAGCTAGTGGCGCTTGCGGTCTGTGGTTAAACCCACTGCCAGCGTAGTGTCGATTCTTTAGAGTCCCACACAGAGAGCTATTCGCCTTTAAGCAAAATGAGTAGAGGTCGCATGGTTTTGCGACAGGGTTCCTTCACATCCGCGCACTTGTGCACGTTTGCTGTCCGGACAGCTTATACTAGCGAGCTTTGGTTTAAGCCGGATCCTAGTATATGATTTGGGATTGGTTTTTCTCATTGTATTCGTGTTCCTCGGATCACGAATACGGGTGCGTATGCACAGTTGCTTGAGACAGAGGGAGAGGACTTTGATTAGGGTTGATGACTATTGTCATTTTATTAACCCTAATGCTTATGTATGTATTATGGTTAATTGATATTAGTTTAATAATTGTGCATGGTTATGGTTGTTGACCATTTGACCTTCTTGACTTGTTGACCTTGGTTGACACTTTGACCATCATCATTTCATTTGGAAGATGCTTTTTGATCCTTGCAATTTGCATTAAAAATGAAATGATAATGGTCATGTCTTGATTAAGCCATGACAATTATCTTACTAATTATCTAATTAAAATAATACACACATATATGTGAGAATGGTTTATTTTATTCTCATTCTATCATTTACTTTCTCTCTCTTGTTCTTCCTCTCCCTCAAGCTCTCCCCTCTCATGTGTTGAGAAACACTTGAGCTTGAGAAAAACCTCTTCTTGATAATCTCTACTCTCATCTAGGGTTCAAGGATTAGCACTTCTTGCACCCTAGTTACTTCTAGCTTGGAGTTGAAGCCAAAGGTCGAGGCTTTCGGGTGGATCTTTCTTCGACGTGAGAAGACGACAAAGATGACCTCCTTCCACCACTCCAAGGAGCAAGGACAGAAGGACATAAAGCCCAAGGTATAACCTTTCTAGCACTTAGCTAGTTTCTAGTTAGTTTTAGCTTGTTTTTGTTTAGCAAAGATCCTTCATAGTCTAGTCCATGTTGCCTAAGCTCATAAAAATTCGATTTTTATTCCGTTTTCCGCCTCCCCGCAAGCACCGGGGTGGGCAACGTGGACTTATATATATATATATATATATATATATATATATATATATATATATATATATATATATATATATATATACACGAAAGATGAGGATAGTATATGATACTTGGTGATGAGTCAATATGATCGGGCATGATGCCGTGAGATCGGTTATGTGATTTGGGTTGTGTTATGAGATACGACATGATATTATAGCGGATTGATGGGCGATGTGTTTCATACACACGCGGATATACGTGATGGTATCGAAATGTACTAGACTTTACATCAGTACCCTTAGTTCATGATATATTGATAATGATGCCATATGATAATGAGATATATGTGATAATTGACCCTACCTCGATTTTGGGATGCCGTACGATGGATTTTACCGTACGAGGTATAAATATGATGATTATTCCACACTCATGATTCGAGGATGTCGTATTATATATTGTATCGTGCGTGACGCTATTGAGGCGGGATCGCCGACTACTAGATATATCGACTCAGACTTAGTTGGATTTCCTTACCCTTTCGATTAGTCTCTTAGTTTAGTCCTGTAGTTTATCAGGTAGATGTTAGATTAGGCTCGAGTCATACTTATTTTCAAGGCTAACGAATCATGAGTATTTTAAAGATAGGCCGAGGGATACTACGGATATTTCAAAGGACGTACCTTTTACTAAAAATATCGTAGCCCCTATTTTCTAAAAACCACGATTCGTGCTATTTCAAATTCCAAAACTGTATGACTCGTTTATATAAATGTATATTCTTATATGTTGTGGTTATTACATATTTTCCGTATATCATGTTGTTCTTATCGCATTGCATGCTTATACATGTAATTTCTTTTGCTATTATGAACCTTTGTTGTCAGGACACCAGCACAATTACCGATGATGCGTATGTCCACGAGCACTTGCTTGCCGGCTCACACACATCATCATCGGTAATTGCCATATCATGTACACTTTAGAGAATATTACTTTATTGATATCGCTTGTTAGCTGATAGTTCCGATATATCATTACTGTGCCAGTTTAGATATTGCATTTTTTATATAGATGCCCGTGCATGTATACATATTCATTGTCATGAAATATTATGGGGCTTTATGCCGGTAATTCACTGTTTATTTATTCTTGAGATTGGGATTTCGGATTTTCCATGAGATTTCTAGATTTGGAGAAACCGCAAAGATTTTATAAACTCATTTTCATTTCTAAAAGATAGAAAATTGCGGTTTTCTCGTGATATGATGTGAGAGGTGTCTACCATGAGTTTTCTCGACTCTTGAACAGTATCATACACCCAATTCGAGGAGGAGGATGAACCTTCTGCGGGTGGATGGTGGACTCGGTGCGTATCCCGGGGCAAGATGGTCGCAGATGATGGCGTTGAGCCCGGCAGGGGAGAACTACCGACCGGTTATTTGTGACGCGGTGGATATCCAGAGGATACCGACGTAGTCGTGAGATATTTGATGATTTGGGCCAGTCTGGATTGCCGGAGCCCGAGATATTGAGACATTGAGATTTGATTATATGGGCCAGTCCGGATTGCCGGAGCCCGAGATATTGAGATATTTGGATTTATATTTTGTGTCGATACTTGACACGGATTCTCTATTGATTTCATTGATGACACTTCGAATTTTATACAGAAATCTCACTGAGATATGAAAACAGTTTTCTCATTCAAAATATATTTTGTTTTCATGCATTCATACATCATATATGTGACATGTTGCTACTTGAGGCACCAACACGAGCACTTGGTATTACACTTATGTATAGATGTTTACCCTTGCCATTACTAGATGCTTCAGGTTATATTATTTGAGGATATTATTATTGTATGACCTAGGATTGAGTCACACATGCGATTTTTTCTCGGTGATGTTTTCTACTCACGAGTTGGCAACTCACCCCCGTTGTGCCACAGTTTCTTGCAGGTTTTGCCGCACAGGTTTCGTTGCGGCTTACTGGCACATTGCATCTTTCTGGGTGATTGCTTCGGTAGGTGGGTTCACTCGCATCGTGACCACCATTGTACTTTATTTATATTCAGTTGTATCTAGTAACTCCATCAACCAGACTTGTATATTTGATAGACTTAGAAGACCAATTGTTTATTTTTTCGACCATAGAGTCGCGCACTTTTATATTTATGGTTCTTCTTTGGTTTTCTTGAAGATGTTGGTTTTCTTTCAGAGTTTTGATCCTCGCCCTTCAGCATTGTATATTATATTGCTTGCATGGTTGTTTCCGCAAATTGGCGAAGAGCTAGCTCCCGCTTGGGGATGCCTTTATTCATTATACTTGTATATTCCTGTTTGTACCCGTTTGGGACCTGTATTTACAAAGGGGACTCTACCGAAATTTTCGGGAAAATATGACGTCGCTTTTAAATGTTTAATGCCACTTATTTTATTAAAACCACTTGCTTTAAAATAAGTTTTCGTTCATTTCTTCTTTTAAATGGTTTAGATTTCTGGGCTTTTGGCTTACTTGAATTAGGTGGGGTCCTATAGACTTCACATGATTCAAGTGCCAGTCACGTGCTATTTCGGGTCGTGACAGCTCCGATACACCGTTGTGCTGTGGTGTATATGGAGGAGTGAGCTAAGAGAGAATCTCATTCTCTTTTAGATAGTCACGTAATTCTGTGCTCAAGTATTCTCCTCCCCGATCAGATCGCAGGATTTTAATACTTTTACACGTCTGGTTCTCGACTTCATGCTTATATTCTTTGAATTTCTCAAAAGCTTCAGACTTGTGTTTCAACAGGAACATATGTCCGTATCTTGAGAGATCGTCAGTGAATGTAATGAAGTATGAGGAACCATTCCTGGCATGTGTAGACATGGGACCGCATACATCACTATGTATCAGTCCCAAGAGTTCCGTAACTCTTTCTCCGTGTCCAGTAAACGGAGTTTTGGTCATCTTTCCTTTGAGACATGACTGGCAAGTTTCATAAGATGATATTTCGAACGGATTCAAATATCCATCCTTATGTAACTTAGCTAGTCGTGTCGCATTGATATGACCTAGTCTACAAAACCATAAGAAGGATTCATTCATTTTCAAACTCTTCCTCTTGTGTGTGTTTTGTACGTTAAGACTGTGTTTTGATTCAGAATGTATAACCCGTTACATAATGCACCAAACCCAATCAACACTTGATTTAGGTAAATGTTCATAACATTATTCTCTACTACAAAATTATATCCTTCTTTATCTAATAAAGAAACTAATATTAAATTGCATATCATAGAGGGCACGTAATAACATTCGTTCAAGATCAAAGTACTGCCATTTGGTAATACAATGTGATATTCACCAACTGCTCTGACTGCAACACTTGCACCATTCCCTACATTTAGAGAATGATCACTTATTCCCAGTTCTTTACCTTTACTTAGCCCAAGTAACATATTACATATGTGGGATCCTGATCCAGTATCTAATACCCAGGACGTAGAGTGTACTGAGAAACGGTTCTCATTAACTAACTCACCTGAAGAAGATGCATCAACATGCTCGTTCTTCGTTTGGGTGGCGTGGAAATCCAGATATTTTCCTATTTCCTACTCGGGCTTATAACAATTATAAGTTAGAGCGGAACCAACGTTTCCCTGCTCAGCATAACAAGCGGGTTCGGTCAATACATCCATATTATTATCTTGATTAAGGCCTGACATGGTCGCTACCTGGAGAGAGAGAGATGAAAAACACTTAGCGTATGCTCTTGCAAGATTAGATTGGTTTATTATCTTATCTAATCAGGATGGCTCCCACTGTTTTTATCATATCTTCCTTCAAACCCTAAAAGGTAAGACTAGTCGGGATTAACTACACCTTACAAGTTCGCCAATCTTTCAGCCAGGCCAGTGTCGGTATTTTGATAGAGGTTCCCTGTGCTTTCGCACGGACCTAATTAAAATAAACCTCGTTTTCCCAGGGGCGTAACCCCTTTAACACCTTTCTAGACACCTACTTGATCGGCTAATTGTCATGTATAAAACTCTGCCAGGATTAACTCTTACTCACAGTAGGTATCGGGATCCAACTATCTCATAGAAGGTATGCAATCTCATTGCAAATTTCAACACTTGAAATTCCCGATATTACTTTTGCCCCTAGCGTCCTATGACCTTGACGCAGGCCAACAAACCATAGTCCGCTAGTCAAGTTCAACCTGTAATTTCTTGATTCAAATAAACTCACCCGCACGACCCTTGACGCAGACCAACAAATTCGCACGACTACCCTAATCCAATCTCATCTTATGTTGCAGATAAGCACTAGTTAGCTACTGCACACTACGCCATGACGCAGGCCAACAAACGTAGTACGAATACTAAGTAGTACTTATCTGAAATGACGGAGGGCTACGACAGGTTTTTAGAAAAACCTTTTGCGTAATGAACTTGATGTCGTTGTAGAATCAAGTGATTTTTGAAAAGGAGTGTTTTTGAGGTTTTTACTAGTTTCGCTAAAGAGGTCACTCCCAGTGAAGGGATCTCGGCTCTTTCCTTATCGAATAAAGTGCAGGATATTTCACAAATAGCTCTATGCAAAGCAAGAACTATAGAAGCAATCAAAAACAAAACCGAGTGGGTTGCAGCATCTGCTAGCTTTTGCTAAAGATGTCACTCCCGGTGAAGGGATCTCGCCTCTTTTCTCATCGAATGAGGTGCTGGATATTCTGCAAGGAATACCGCTATGCAAAGCAAAAGCTAAAGCTACCCTTTTCGAAAATATGATTCTACATCTTTTTAGGTTTCTTTATTTTTCATTAATCTCATTAATGAATTCCAATCATTTATGCTTCCTAAGCATCACAGAAGAAACGAAAATACAACGTACGTTTATGCCATCCGCATTCGCCACAGTGTCCTGTTATGCACCGCTAGGTTACTTAACTAACGGCATAGTGGGGCGAGACTAGCACGGGTGCAAAACATAAGCAACATTTATTATATGTCATATATACAATAATAAAGCATTCGTCTCACGCATATAAAGTGATCACATCACAGAATATCAGCAGCAGAAGATAACATATTAAATATTGGATATACTAGGAATTTCGTGTTTTAAATTAAGCCAGTATAAAACACGGATTCCACGGTCGCGATGAATAGCCAAACCCACATCCCTAGACCCCTACGAGCGGCAAGCAACCCTACCAATTCTAGAGTTAGGAGATCCGGTCTCGACTCCTCGAGATGGTCTCCCACTGGACCCTAGAACCCGGTTACTTGTGCTCCCCTCCTTGGGTCTATCCTAATGCGGAAACTAAATAATATACAACAATGGTGACATCATCCTCAACCCGGAAGTACCCCAATAAAAGAATATTACATACAATGAATTTTATATGAATGAAAATAAAAACTCTGATCTCATATAAAAAAAAACCGTCTATTTAAAACACGACGATCCAATATAACATATCACAGCAACACATAACATCACATGTCATCAACGTAAATAAATATGTGTATCACAATTGTCGTTGACATATAGCAACGAAAACGGTGATACACCACATATTACAGTTACAGTCGCAGAAAAGAAAATGCCAAACTACAACATTTGGAATCCACAATCACCTTAGACATCATAAACCCGAAATATCACATACTTCAGATTTCATGCCTAACTATATGATTCCACATATTGTATCACATTCCACAAATAGCTAGACGATATTAAACATTCCGATCGAATCAACAAACACCCAAAATTTCCCAAAAAGCTCAACACTTGAGCGCAGTTTAAAAATACTCAGAACATGCCACAGTACCTATGGACCAACCGTAGAAGGGTCAACCCTTGCCACACCTATAGCGCCGCGGAACTACCGCAAACCCTAGGGTTTGGCGGTGGTTCTTACAGTCATAGAATCGAGTTAAGGTTTTGTTCTTCTAGAGGGTCCATCGAATCACTTGCATGATATTTGAATGTTCTTTAACTTGAAAAAATCCAACTCTTGGAAAATTTCCAGTGAGGGTTAAAGTGGGTATTTGATATCCGTTCGAACTTTTTAACGCCGTCTAAAAAACCTGAAAAGAAGTTAGAATTACGACTACAAAACTATCTGAATTACCTTTATAAAAAATTAACATCTCATGCAATTTTAGAAAAAAACAAGCAACACCTGAAACAGCAAAACCCAGAGACCAGAACACTAAACAAATACGAAGCCCAGAAGCATTAAACATGCTGGCCAGCTCAGTTTTTATGGCCATGTGCTCGGGTCAAATCTCATGGAATGGGTTTGTATTTGTTCCGTGTTCATGTTATATCTCATATAACATTCTACAGTTGCTTAAAAAAAATTCAACGACTAAAATATATTGACAAGATCTAGATTTTAGTTTCGAGTGTTCCGGAGTTGTTTCGGTTTCATATTTCTACAATTATCGTCTAATTCTGTAGCTTAGCTCTGATACCATTGTAGGATTGCTTGGCACGACGGCAAGGTTTCGGGAGGCATCGTCCATGCCATTTTCAAAATTTTGCCATGCTAAACAATCCTAACCCTATGTAGTGTTTTGGAAATCGTTATGCGAATTTTCCGTTTTTAGAGTAAAATAGTCGGTGTTTTCTGTAAAAACACGGAATGCGATCAAATTTCAGTATAGTCTTGACAGCACCTAGTTTAGCTAGAATATTGCTAGTTTGCAGGTTTTGTAGTCACTTGGAAATTTTGGTTCACATTGATATTTTTCCCTAATTAAAATATTATTTTAAGTTGTTAATTATGCACTTAATTAGTGGTAATTACAATTTTAGTTTGGGTTAATTACTTCTAATGTGGATCTATGCTAATCTAATCACTAGATTAAGCTTAATCCATCCATACTAAAATATCTAGATATTTGTGATTAAAATGAAAAATTGGAAAGAAAAGAAATGAGGTGGCTTGAGTTATTATTGCATTTATTAGCATTTATTGTTGTTTTTAGCTAGATTTTGCACTCATTTCACAAAACCCCCTCATCCTTTGCTCATGGCCGAGCCCCCCTCATGTGCTGCCCTCTCTTTTCTCTTGCTCATTTTCATCTTCCTCAAGCTCAAATAATTCTTCACAAATCCGCAAATAATCCCACAAACTCATAAATAAATCATTACCCATTATTCTTTAAGCCTAAACAAGCATAGATCTTGATGAAAGTGATCATTTTGGGTGCTAAAAGTTGGAGTTTGTTGCTAAATTGATATCTAGTTTGTGAGGTATAAACTCTAACCCTAATCTTTAAATTGTTGTTTAAATCTTTAAAGCTTTCTTATTAGGTGTTTAGTATAGCTTTAATTGCATGTTTAGAATTTTCATGAAAAGGTTATGAAAATCAAGTTAGGGTTTTGATTTGTGAAAGTGTTTAATCAAGATGTGTAGACTTGGAAAACTTAATCAATTTGTGATAATGATATTTGTTAAATTCCTAATTTTTCTAATTAGGTTAATTAGCAAACTAAGTTTTTCTAAATCCTATTCGGGTGAGATTAAAATTTATGGGAATAGTTTGGATGACCTAGTTATGCTACTTTGCGATGATTGTGATCGCTAGAATTTGTGTAAACTTTTTGCCTTGAGCTAAAATGATATAAAGTGTTTACTAGTTTTTCGGTAAAATTAGACGTGGGTTTTAATGGATGTGGAGATGATGTAAATATTATTATCCACGATAATTTTTGTGTTGTGAATGAGTATAGGTACGATTGGGTTTTTGGCGTGGCAGTTTTCATGTATAGCGACCCTTGTTAGGGTTTTGGCTATATTTTCCAGTATTTGGATTTCTTGGTTTTGCGAATGGATATTGTATTTGGTCGTTGGACGTTTGTACGTCAACGACAAGGGTTGTTTGGTTGTTTTGCATACGTAGGTTATAGGTTCTAACCTATGAGCGCACCGCGTGTCGTATTTGGATTTCGGAATTTGATGTTAATAGCTTTGCAAATTCATATTGATTGTAGGTACCTTCGCGTGGATTTCGAGACGATGAAGCCATCGACTATGGCTAAGTAAGGAGTTCAGCAGGTGAGTAGATTTATATCTACGGGGGAAGTCGGGTGGATGGCGTATAGCACCCCCGCAAACATTGATATGGAATATCGATGGATTATTTTATCCTGATAAATAATATGCGACGGACATGATTATAGGATTTACAAACGATAATATGATAGAAGTTGAGGCTAATGAACATATTGATATGTTAGAATATGAAATGATAAGTGAATCATGATAGATACGAATTGAAAGAGAACAAGTATGACGTTTATATAATGTGATGCGAGATATTAATGTGATGAACGAGTATACGATGTGATATGATGACTTAGTGTGATTTGTCGTTTTATGGATTCCAGTCGATATGAGATTGTTGATACCTTTGTCAGTCCCTTGATACGAGAAGGACATGGATGTGACCTGAGGGATAGGTATATATGGATAATGTTTTGCATATTGATGATATGCCGTACGAGGCTTAGATCCGTACCCCGATGTTGTATAGGTTGATAGAATCCTTATTTGTTTAATACTACCGTACGATAGATTTCCGTATGCGATGAGTTTTACCTGTTGATTTATCCATACCTTTGTTAAGAGAATGTCATACGATGGATTGTACCGTACGTGATGTTGTGAGGCTGGATGCTGATTGCTAGATTCACCGACTCGGATACATATTGTAGACACGTATACCTTATAGCTTTTAGTTCACGAGGTACTTTATGCTGCATTCATGTTATTCTCATTGCAATTCACATACCTGTGCTAGTACACCTACACCATTATCGATGATGCGTATGTTACACTTACACATATTGCCGGCTCACACACTTCATCATCGATAATTGCTATGTCACTTACACAGTAGAATTTCTACATCATGCTATGATATACTTGCCATGTTCACATCACTATGCTAGGTGGCATGATATACTGACATGTACACCCACATACCTTGTTACAGCTACATGCACATCATGCATACATACTGACATGTACACTCACATATCTTACTATAGCTGCATATACCCCTAAGTGGTATTGTATTGACATGTGATTTGGAGACGTTGATTATTGTGTTATTGCGCTTATGAAATGCATCATACATACTTGCTTACAAGTAGATACTTATACCTTGCTACAGTTACATGTACACCTCATATGATGCTGCACTTGATTTCGGTGGATTTGGGAACCGCATGATATATTTTAAAGCTGGATTCATTTAAAAGAGCAGTTTT
This sequence comes from Agapanthus africanus, assembly GCA_030015575.1. Taxonomy (NCBI): domain Eukaryota; kingdom Viridiplantae; phylum Streptophyta; class Magnoliopsida; order Asparagales; family Amaryllidaceae; genus Agapanthus; species Agapanthus africanus. The sequence continues at coordinate 244,810,974 of CM057343.1, read as the reverse complement.
CCCTTAATATGCTTATATTGTTGTTTTATGTTGCATATATCATATTTACATGGATGTACGCATTGAGATATGGTTTTCATGTGATTTCTGGATTTGAGAAACGCGGGATGTTTCAAGAAATTTATGTATTGTTTGAAAACCCGGTTTCTCTTGATATGATATTTCAGTGCGTCCACCATGTGATTTCTCGGTTCTGAGATTGGCATGTGATACCCGATTCGAAGAGTGGGAGGCACCGTTTGTGGGTACATGGTTGACCCGGTATGGTACCCCGGGGCGATAGGTTATTTCGTGGTGTAGACGATGAGCCTGGCAGAGGGACCACTACCTACCGGTGATATTATTTAGACTCGGCGGATATCTGGAGGATACTGACTGGAGTCATATTCAGACTGTTGCGCCACGGCAGCGCCCAGGCCTCGTACTCGAGGCCAAAATGCGGAATAAAATTTTTTTCCTAACTCGGAAACCGGCGCTACCGCGGACAAAGAAAAACCCGGATCGAAACCATTAACCTATACTAGCTAACTAGAGAGATAGGGTGAGAAGATATACCAAGCGATCCGTGTCCTTCGGTCTTCGTCTCCACTCCGATCTCCCGCGGAATCTCCGTCACCTCCTCGCTCGTCGGAAAGGGCACCACGTAGCCGGAATCTTTTACGGGCTCCCGCCTCTTGACCGAGGCAACTCGGGCGCGAAGTTGGCTAGCCGATGCGTCCAAGGCTTGCTATAGAATAGTGTAGTGAACTTGTCTCTTTAGGGTTCTTGAAGTTGCCATGATGGAGGAATCAAAGAATAGAAAAATGGTGCTTGCATTTTTCTAGCAAGAAAATGAGATCAAGAAGAAACTCTCAAGATGAAGCTCTCATTTTCTTTTTCTCTCTTCTTTTTCTCTCATGAAAACTTATCATATTATCAAGTGAGAAATGAGAATGGTGGTGGAAAGAAAACATAATGCAAAGGGAGGTTAGTGTAGGAGAAAAAGAAAGGTGACCATATCCAAAGCTTCATGATAACAATCTTACATCAACTTAACATCCAATTCTAATCACAATCAATCCAAGAAAAGGTGATGGAAAAAGAATATAATGATGATGGAAAAGAATGGAATCTAAAGATGTTATCATAACAAATCCTTTTGCAAGAAAAACCTCCACAAAATGTTATTTGCAAACTTGCAAATAACACCCTCCATCGGAAAAGTCCGGCCGGGAAAGAACAAAGGAAAACCGGCCGGGACGGAATGCAAACTGGCAACTCCAGAAAACTGGTCCCGTAATAAATTACAGGAAAACCCCAATACTGTGCATACACACCCGCATCTGTATTCCGACTGAACACAAATGCAAAGAGACAAAACTACACTATCAAATACTAGAATCCGGCTTAAGCCAAAGCCGGCTAGTAAAAACTGTCCGATCACGATCCGTGCAATACCGCACGTATCTGATCGAACCCTGCCATATCTCCATACGGCCTCTACAGCGTTTCGCCCGAAACTTGAGTAACTGAGTGTGGTGGACTCTAAAGACTCGTCAATACCTTGGCTGTGGATTTAACCACTAGCACGTCAGAGGTATAAGCCAATACGTGACGGGCCACCAGGTATTGACCATATGGGACGTCGATGAGGAAGCTCACCCCGACACCCAACTGAGCCTGTCAGTGACAATATCCGTACAGTCCGGTCCGTTCGTCTATAAGTATCGCATGGCGGGCCTAGGGGGTTGGTAAAAGTCAGACCCCCAAAAGCGGTACAAGTCGTGTCGGAGCGTAGCCCAGAACACCCTGAGATACTACTGGAATACCTACCAGTAAATCTCCTGCCTCGGCCGAGGGCTTTGTGTAATGGCTCTCCTAGACACAGCGCGACCTCACCCCCAATACCGGGAGAGACGAACCCCTGCAGATTCGCTCACTGCCTCCATGTGGCTCGGGACTGTACCCAACTAAAACCTGTTTGCACGACTCCTTTGAGCCGTGGTAGGGTAGTAATCAAAGCACAGTGGGAACTCACACGAGACAAATGACGATCTCAGGTCGATGAACTAACCTGTACACATGTCACCAGGGAACTGCTATCTGACATCTAGTATAAGACCAACTAGCAGGTTCCCGGCGAGTCCTGTCCGGTGTACTCATAACCCAATGAGCACCTGTATACATCTTAGGTGAACCAACTGACACCAGTGGCTTGTGAGACCGGCCACCGCCCCTCGTCGGGGTCTCGACTGTATACACTAGTCTACTAACGGAGTATCGATGCCCTGTCTCGAAACTCCTACGACTAGGGACCTTTTAAGGATGTGCTTATAGACCCCAGCTCCCACGTATATGATCGCCATCATACTGCTGGTCGTCAAGAAAGAATCCTAGGGGCTCTATCAACGTGTAATAGCGACATGTCAGGTCACCTAAAGCAGTACACGATGATAAAGATAAACCAGATAGCATACTATCATCTCGAGTAAGACTGTCCTACCGGGATAGGTCCTCCCTCAATCATTGCAATCACGTGCCTGTGATCCAATAATTGACTCTGAGGGCATTATCTCCAACAATCTCCCACTTGCACTCAAGGCTAATTATTGCGATGCCGCATACTCACAGCCCGTGTGATACCGTACACCCAACTCCTCTACTAGTCAGTCTCACAAAAACCCGTTTGCGAAACTATTGCGTTCGAGGAATAGCCTCAGTGAGTGGATCCGCTGTGATGTTTCTTTCTATGTCTCTCTATATCTCATGTTCGCGGAGAAAGCCATCTCCCGAAATGAGCAATACCTGTCTTAGAATGTCTGGATGTCTGATGGGACCTAGCTCATAAATGAACTCCAAATCCAAACTTCTTAGACTGTATCAACAACTGAAACTAATCAGTATCCCGCGCCATGCCTCCCTCAGTATTGCCTTGGACCACCTGTCCAAAATACTGCCCCTCGTCAGAGGGAGAACTATAACTCTGACAACCTCCTTTGTCGTCTTTGTCACCTTGGAAGCCTGGAGTGATAACCGTCTCCTAAAGGAGGCAGCCGTTATCATATCCCTAGAACATTCACTTATGTTCTAATACTGCTTCCGACTGTTTCTCCAGGATTGGATCAATATCAACTTATTGCATCTAGTGCAAGAACAACATCTGGTGTGGTACTTGACATCTCATGATTGACTCAATTGCCTAAGCAAGTGATCTGCCAATCATGAGTATCCCTCTCCCCTTTAGTCTATAAGACACCTTTAGAGAGGGTGACTCCATCAACTGCAGGTGCACTACCATGCCAGGAGTCGTCCATTCTAAATACTCATAGAATGCTGTCAAGGTACCCAGATTGGGAAACCACCCAAATCTAGATCTAAAACCATAGATCTAGTAACCAGAATGTCTGATATAATATCCAAGTCCTTTGTGGAGAAACCACTGTGTGACGACCAAAGTATAACCGATCGTAGTATAGGAATATCACTTCCTACTACCTTCTCAACAGATCCATCCCCTATTCTGATGACGTCAAACCTATGACTGTCACATCAGAAATAGATGATCTATCTCCGCTACATCTGCTTTAGTCTATAAATAGACATAAGCCTGATGTCCACCAATGCTTCCGCTGCTCCCACTGACTACGACAACCCTCTGGCAGAGTCATATAGACGTGCACTTCTAAAGCTAGTTTAGAACGACGCTATACTCATCCTCCTGCCGGGTCTCGCAGCCTGGAACAACAACAATGGCAAGTGTGGGTAAACAAGAACTTCCCTGTCACCGTCCTTGAGGCTACCGGAGTACCCCTCGGGTGCCTGAAGTTACCCACCTTATCTGCGGAGTGGCCAATGGAATGTCAAATCAGATTGAATCTTTAGGTTCCTTATCAAATCTTCAGTAATCGTTTGTGGTTCTGGAATCACTTCCAGTTCTACCATACTCCCACTACTTTTTCTGAAAAAATCCATTTTTAATAAAAACTGTGGCGAGTCTAGAACAATATTGCTATTGTTCATCCAGATGGTAGAAAATCAACCCTCGTCATAGCCTGGGTCAACCCACAAACAGCCATTACAGAAACGTGCCTTGAGTTGTCCAGTGTCTGGTTTTAATCATAAGCCGGACAACTCCCCGTACCTTAACATCGTTAAGATATGAACTGTTCTATATCCAATATAGAACCAGAGGCACTGATTTAATTGAACCAGATTCAAATCATGCAACTGTCTCCAGTGCATGTAAACTAAATGGAAGGAGGCCGATCAGCGTTACTCAACTTAGGAATGCTTCCAATTATGAGTAACCTGAAAGAGAAGCAATTTCTCTTAATCATTACTATCTACTGAACACCATACACAAGTATCTACATCTTCGATCACTTTGAAGAATCCCGATACTTGCTACACCTGGTACTCTACTCTATTCAAATACCTATAACTCCTCAAAACTTAGACCATGTGTTTCCACGAAGCACATGTCTAAGAACTAGAGAAGTTAAAAGTAAACAGAATATAGTATGAGGACCAACCCCTCTGTCCTAATGGACACTGGACAACATACAATACTCTGTATAAGTCCGCTGAGTCTAACAACTCCTTCACTGTGTGTCGTAGGTTGAAAACTGTACTTATGGTTAAGAAGAATTACACCGCTGTTTAATGCTCCTTACCTAACCATCCACTGATATAGGTAAATGTCATCGACATAATATCAAAAGGTATATCTCACTCTATAAAAATAGACGTACAGATATATCAATTTGAAATTGGTGCAAAACAGCGGATATTCAAAACCAAATATTTGCCGACCGGCAAACAGCCCGGGTGATCTCCTCAAATATCACCGATTACAACGAATCCCGATATAATGAGGATGGTCACCTAATTCCCAATAACTTACTCCCACTCATCATCTGTAAAACCACACAGATGTGAGAATCCAACCTGGTAAATACATACCCTGGAGTAAGTGTCTAATCGGGAAATCAGTTTTCTTTTAACATCACACAGTGAAACTGAAACATTGAAATGTTTCGTTGGGGTATCGTGGTATTCCTAGTAATGCCTCTTCCATTATCCAGATTCACAACTGTAACCGTATAATTCTTTGCCACCTCTCCAAATCCCTTTATATGTCTTTAGTCATTACCTTCTGTACACCATTTTAAGCCAAATGGTTTTCTTCCTTTCCTACCGTTCGGCACCAGCCTATGGTTTGGAAGAAGACTATCCAAAAAGCATAAAGGGTGTACTGTCCTAATCCTAGGAGCACTCGCAACGCGAGAGAAGGTGAAGATAAAAGACACCTGAATGTACTTTATTCCTATTTCTCCTGAACCAGGATCCATCCCCGAACTGGAACAAGTTCCTTTCGAGTTCGTATATAACCATACGATGGATTATCCAATAAAATGGGATTTTCGTAGTGATACGGAGTGTCCTGGAGAAATACAAAGGTGATTTAGGATTGGCGAAGAAACACTTGGTTTGGTCGTGAATAGCAGTCGCAACTTACTTTGCCCTCCTACTAATCCCTTGCTTTGTCTTAATCTTAATACCTTCTGCACACCGTTTAGGCTAATTGGTTTTCTTCATTCCCCACCGTTCGGCACCAGCCTATGGTTTGGAAGAAGACTATCCAATTTGCGTAATAGGTGTACTACTCCTAAACCAAGGAGTACCCGCAACCTGAGAGAAGGTGAAAAGAAAAGACAACTTAATAATCCTATCCGTTTTCTCCAGAACCAGAAACCATCCTCGAAGTCCTTCGAGTTCGTATCTAACCATACGATGGTTTTGTCCAATGGAAGTGGACGTTCGTAGTAATACGGGGTGTCCTGGAGAAAAGGGTGAAAGTAGGAGTGGCAATGAGGTCTGCAACTCTGACAATCCAAAAGCCAGTGTTAAGAAGGTTCGGTCAACTTGGTCACTGAGTCATAGTCCAGGGTCGGGTCAATGGTCGCTGCCAAAGAGAGAGAGAAAAGAAACACTCAGCGTGCACTCTAACCTAGATCAGAATGGTTGTCACTTTGTCTAATCTGGAAACCTCCCACTGTACCTCAAATTCTCCTCCAAACCTAAAAGAAGAATTAGTCGGGGTCACCCGAGGAGTAAACTAACTCATCAGTGGGAATCGGGATCCAACTCTCATCGCATGATAACGTGACGGAATCCACTCACGTCACCACACTCCAGAAGGTATGCGCATACCTAGCAAGTTTCAGTTCTTTTGAAACTCCCGATGTGATTTTTACCCCTAGGACCCAAGTGACCTTGACACAGTCAACAAATCAAAGAGTCCTAGTCAAGTTCAGCCCGTCATTATCCTGGATTGCATTAAACCCACCCGTACGAGCCCTTGACACAGTCAACAAGGCCGCACGACTGTCCTAACCAATCCCATTAATATGCTGCAAACAAACACTACTTAGCTACCGCACACTACGCCTTGACACAGTCAACAAACGCAGCACGAATACTAAGTAATACTTGTAAGAAATGACGGAGGGCTACGACTGGTTTTTGGCGAAAAACCTTTAACGTAATGAACTTGATATCGTTGAAGGAACTGCATAACTTTTTATAAAAATATAGTGACGAAAACCTTTGCTAAAGAGGTCACTCCCGGTGAAGGGATCTCGGCTCTTTCCCCGTAGAATGAGGTGCAGGATATTCCAACTGAATACCACGATGCAAAGCAAAAGTAATCGGCTATAGTGAAGTTAATGCCCTGACGCAAACTTCTGTCCAAGGGGTCACTCCCGGTGAAGGGATCTCGGCCCTTGCCTCGTCGACTGAGGAGCAGGATATTCCAGATGAATACCACGATGCAAAACAAAAGTGAACGTCCTTGCAATAACAGCTTTTTTTTGAAAAAGTGTTCCAACAACATCAGAATAGGTTTGTTTAAACTTGCATTGATCCGAATCAATGCAGTCCCATCAATTGATCACACCACAAAGAACGAAAATATACTGACGTACGTACATGCCATCCGCATTCGCCACTGGGTCCCGTCATCACCCGTTAGGTTAGCTAACTAACGGCAGAGCGGGGACTGGACTAGCGCGGATGTAAAACATATACAACGTCTACTAATATATATACCAATATATAGCATTTCGCTCAAGGCGTGAATAAAATGCAACATCACAGAAATGTACAGCATCACAGAACAATACAGATATCTGGAAACCCCGGGTTTCACAGAGCCGCTGCTGAAACCCGACGTTCCCCTGGTCGTGTGGATAGCCTGTGCAATGAAATCCTAGACCCCTACGGGCGCGGCAAGTCACCCGCCAAAACCTGAAGCGAGGCAGCCCCCTTCAGCGCCGTGAATGGACCACCCAGCACTTCACGGAATCCGGTAACTTGGGCACCCCTCCTGGGTCAACCTGTACCCCCTACGAGTGCGGCGAATAGCCCGCCAATCCTAGAGTGAAGCCCCCTCCGTCTCAATGCCATGAGATGCGGGCCCGTTGCCCCCTAGAACCCGGCTATCCGTGCACCCCTCCGCGGGGTAATCCTAGTACAGAATGTAAAATATACATACACCGGGTACATCGACCGCAACCAGGTCGTGCCCCAAAATAATAATACAAACAGGCAGTGACGGCAGTCCACATGTCGGACGCTCGCCCCGCAAAATCAAATGTACATAATACAACAGCACTGTACTAGCATTGCATCCAGGCTATCCCCCACGACCGATCCGCAACATCACAGCATAAACATAGAACATCAACGTGAAAGTCACGTTCGCAAATCCGTCTAACCGGGCTATAGCAGTTAGACCGGATTTACCGATCGAGTGACATTCACGGTCGCAGATATAATGTAAATATTGTGAAATAATGTGTTTAAAATTTTCCGATTGACCAAAAATTAACAAGTGGGCCCCAATCAAAACTGTAGCACTCACAGAAAACCTGGGCCCAATTTTAATATCCCAAAACCCATATTTTAAGCCCACAAGCCCACTGAAAAAAAATGATGAAGTGAACTCCTGTTCCCGCGGCGGAAGCGCGGCCAATAAGGGGCTTAGGCCGCCCTTCCGCGGTCGAAAGATACGATCACTGTATCAAATTTTTGCAGTAGTCTTAGATCTCCCTGCACACAATTCTGAGACCACCTGAAAAATTTTTAGACTCCAAAAAAATTCGGCAGAAACTGATGTCAAGGAAAAATACGGTTTTTGGAATTTCGGTCGATCGGAACTGAAAAACACATTAGAACAAGCTAGGTAAGGTTAATGGCGTGGCTCTGATACCATGTTGCGCCACGGCAGCGCCCCGGCCTCGTACTCGAGGCCAAAATGCGGAATAAAAATTTTTTCCTAACTCGGAAACCGGCGCTACCGCGGACAAAGAAAAACCCGGATCGAAACCATTAACCTATACTAGCTAACTAGAGAGATAGGGTGAGAAGATATACCAAGCGATCCGTGTCCTTCGGTCTTCGTCTCCACTCCGATCTCCCGCGGAATCTCCGTCACCTCCTCGCTCGTCGGAAAGGGCACCACGAAGCCGGAATCTTTTACGGGCTCCCGCCTCTTGACCGAGGCAACTCGGGCGCGAAGTTGGCTAGCCGACGCGTCCAAGGCTTGCTATAGATTAGTGTAGTGAACTTGTCTCTTTAGGGTTCTTGAAGTTGCCATGATGGAGGAATCAAAGAATAGAAAAATGGTGCTTGCATTTTTCTAGCAAGAAAATGAGATCAAGAAGAAACTCTCAAGATGAAGCTCTCATTTTCTTTTTCTCTCTTCTTTTTCTCTCATGAAAACTTATCATATTATCAAGTGAGAAATGAGAATGGTGGTGGAAAGAAAACATAATGCAAAGGGAGGTTAGTGTAGGAGAAAAAGAAAGGTGACCATATCCAAAGCTTCATGATAACAATCTTACATCAACTTAACATCCAATTCTAATCACAATCAATCCAAGAAAAGGTGATGGAAAAAGAATATAATGATGATGGAAAAGAATGGAATCTAAAGATGTTATCATAACAAATCCTTTTGCAAGAAAAACCTCCACAAAATGTTATTTGCAAACTTGCAAATAACACCCTCCATCGGAAAAGTCCGGCCGGGAAAGAACAAAGGAAAACCGGCCGGGACGGAATGCAAACTGGCAACTCCAGAAAACTGGTCCCGTAATAAATTACAGGAAAACCCCAATACTGTGCATACACACCCGCATCTGTATTCCGACTGAACACAAATGCAAAGAGACAAAACTACACTATCAAATACTAGAATCCGGCTTAAGCCAAAGCCGGCTAGTAAAAACTGTCCGATCACGATCCGTGCAATACCGCACGTATCTGATCGAACCCTGCCATATCTCCATACGGCCTCTACAGCGTTTCGCCCGAAACTTGAGTAACTGAGTGTGGTGGACTCTAAAGACTCGTCAATACCTTGGCTGTGGATTTAACCACTAGCACGTCAGAGGTATAAGCCAATACGTGACGGGCCACCAGGTATTGACCATATGGGACGTCGATGAGGAAGCTCACCCCGACACCCAACTGAGCCTGTCAGTGACAATATCCGTACAGTCCGGTCCGTTCGTCTATGAGTATCGCATGGCGGGCCTAGGGGGTTGGTAAAAGTCAGACCCCCAAAAGCGGTACAAGTCGTGTCGGAGCGTAGCCCAGAACACCCTGAGATACTACTGGAATACCTACCAGTAAATCTCCTGCCTCGGCCGAGGGCTTTGTGTAATGGCTCTCCTAGACACAGCGCGACCTCACCCCCAATACCGGGAGAGACGAACCCCTGCAGATCCGCTCACTGCCTCCATGTGGCTCGGGACTGTACCCAACTAAAACCTGTTTGCACGACTCCTTTGAGCCGTGGTAGGGTAGTAATCAAAGCACAGTGGGAACTCACACGAGACAAATGACGATCTCAGGTCGATGAACTAACCTGTACACATGTCACCAGGGAACTGCTATCTGACATCTGGTATAAGACCAACTAGCAGGTTCCCGGCGAGTCCTGTCCGGTGTACTCATAACCCAATGAGCACCTGTATACATCTTAGGTGAACCAACTGACACCAGTGGCTTGTGAGACCGGCCACCGCCCCTCGTCGGGGTCTCGACTGTATACACTAGTCTACTAACGGAGTATCGATGCCCTGTCTCGAAACTCCTACGACTAGGGACCTTTTAAGGATGTGCTTATAGACCCCAGCTCCCACGTATATGATCGCCATCATACTGCTGGTCGTCAAGCAAGAATCCTAGGGGCTCTATCAACGTGTAATAGCGACATGTCAGGTCACCTAAAGCAGTACACGATGATAAAGATAAACCAGATAGCATACTATCATCTCGAGTAAGACTGTCCTACCGGGATAGGTCCTCCCTCAATCATTGCAATCACGTGCCTGTGATCCAATAATTGACTCTGAGGGCATTATCTCCAACACAGACATCCTACGTGGATTTCGGGTGTCGATGTGGACACTCAGGTTCCATGAGATGTACTGACATCAGGGCCGGTCATGGTGACGGCACCTGACAGATGAGGATTTACATGTCGATGCTAGACACGGGTTTCATGATGTTTTGAGTGTCGATGTGGACACTCCGGTTCCATGATTTTGTTGTGTCGTGAGGGACACACGTTGCTTCATATCCTCATTTTACCTGCATATGCATTTATGATATTTACATGCAGGAGTTGTTGTGTCAGTGGTTGACATGTGGACGAGATATATTGCATACATGCATTGATTATATTGTTGGACGAGATCCACAGCTTACATACATTGATTATATTGTTGGATGATATCCACTTGCTGATAGGCATTTATTATGAGTTGGCACATATGCAGATACGGTCACCCTAGATATCATAGTATTACTTTTATGATATAGCTGACCTAGGAAATCGTTGTTTATTTTGATTTCTACCTAATGATGTTTTCTATTAACGAGTTGGCAACTTACCCCCGTTGTGCCACAGTTCTTGCAGGTTGACCGTATGGATCAGTAGCGGTATCGTTGGCACATAGCTGTTTTCGGGTGATTTGCTTTTGGTAGGTGGTACCTATTTGATCGAGCCACTCTTGTATTATTATTCCTGTTGTATCTAGTCAACTCCATCAATTCAGAAACTAGTTATTGTATATGTTGCAAACTTAGAAGACTTGTAGTTGCGAGACTTGAGTGAAGGGTTTTATATTCGCTTTTGGGGTCGATGTCTTGCTTTACTTTATTTGCTTGTGGTGGTTGTTTCCGCCGTTGGGCACGATTTGCTCCCGTTTGGGGATGCTTTATTATATTCTATGTTGTACCCGTTTTCGGGGTTAGTTTTTATAAGGGAGGTGCTGCCCAAATTTTCAAAAGACAAAACATGATTTACTATACCTTTATTTCAGAGCTTCACCTCATTATTTCTTAAAAAAGGTTTAGATTTCTGAGTTTTAGCTTACTTGAATTACGTTACGCCTGTAGACGTCGTGTGATTTAAGTGCTGGTCGCGAGCTAATATTTTGGGTCCTGACAAAGTTGGTATCAGGGCGCTAGGTTTAACCTTGGTTCGAGTTTAGGTTTGACAATATGGAGTCTAGGGCATAAATATATTTCGGAACCTAGGCTTGACCTTACGGAACTTATACTTGAACAAGGGGGTGTTAGACCCAAACATTTGTTACATAGGCTGACCCTGATTGATGGAGTAGGTAGCTTGAGTAGAGTGGCGTACCGTACGTATGTTCCGCAGCATATTTACGATACGATACTCCACTTAAGTGACCTTAGCATGTACATATCTTGAGACTTTTGATTCTCTTCGTTTCCTTGATTATACATCCATTTGAGATCCTTGATTCTATTCGTTTACATGATCGTACTCTCACTGATTCCGTTCCTGCATATGATCATATATTCACTCTGGATCTGTTGTTTCATTTCATCACTTGATCTATTTCGTCAATACTTGATTCAGGTTCCTGTCACCATAGTTTGAGCGCAGTTTGGGCTGCTGCTAGTGATGCGGTCAGGGCGAGCTCGTCATGGACGAGGACTGACCATCGTGTTTTATGGTGACATGGGAACGTATCGATGTAGTGTGGTGTTGTGACCTCTCATTTAAGACGAGTGTACGGTTTTGTACCGGATGATCAGGCTATTGTTAGAGGCTGCCCGCTGTGAGAGGACTGTTGATGTACAGCATACCTCAGAGATTGTGATGACATCGACAATGCAGACAGATGACCCAGATGTTGCTGATATTAATGTGATGTCGCTTTCAGAGCTTACGAGCTGAGATCACTGGAGCTTCCAGGCAGAGATGCGACAGGTGATAGCTAGTCTATCTTGAGTTGAGAGACGGAGGTGATTCATCAGATTTGATGCGCCGACGCAGGCCCTGTTGAGTTGAAGATTTCCGGTGTGTAGAGTCTTACTCAAATCTAGAGTAGATCGATCCAGAAAGGACGTTGTTCGTTGGATGTCCCGATGTGAAATCGGTAAGCTGACCAGTTTCAGATGGAAGGACCTCACCCAGATGTGTTGTGTGTTGATCGAGAAACGAATGAGTATTGAGTATTCTTCCGATGGTTAGGACAAGTTCCCGAGGACGCGTTTGGCTGGATATCTTCTACAGAGTGACGAAGATATCGAGTTCATGATTTTGAGTCCGTGCGAGAGATTCCAGATTGATTGTCGCCGAGAACCATTGCAGTACGCAGATAGCATGACATAATGTTAAAGTGGGCGATAATAAAGACGAATGGAGCAAGAGGTTCGTGCGAGATGTTAACGAGCTGTTGTTACTCCCCATTGAGATAAGAGATTGGATATGTATATAGAGGCGTTAGGATACGGCTAGTTCCCGAGGAAAAGTTGTGCTGAGAACACAGATGTTCAGAAGTGAGAAAAGATTTGTAAGTATACCAGCCTCCGTACAGTTCGGTATAGGCGAGATCGGAAGAGACCTTGAGCCAATTCCTTTCAGGACACTTCTGCGATGAGATTGCACCGAGGATCAGTTGTGTCGCGTGTATTCAGAGGGCCAGAGGCCGACGCCAGTGACGTGCTGCTTTATGAGTAATCATACTAATTGGCCGAGAGCTGACCTAAGGAGTGCCAGAGCGGAATCGTTTCCGTTAGCACACCCGACCGGACAGATAAGAAGATAGAGTGCAAGATTGGTAAGCCATAGAGAAATAAGGACCCAGAGACAGAAGACGCCAGACTGTGAGCAGGAGGCAAGCGGATGTTCTTGCTCTGCCAGTTTGGGTGCACCGACTTTTTTCGACATTGTAGGGGGTGTACCTCAATGTCATTAGTTGCGATTTGCGTTTACGATCCGATTATCACGCTTATATCGCTTGGATTTGAGTTTTGATGATTGAGTTTCAGGATATGGTTTTCGTGCACCATGGCTGCACCTACTGGGTATTTACATTTTTGTGCATAGTTATTGCACTTGATATATTTTATACACGGTGGTGTTGATGTCGATTTTGTGCCTTAGCTGCACATGTTTTTGATTTCCTGGATTTCCTACAGAGGATTTGATATTTCGTGCAATAGATGCACAAGATTTGATATTTCGTGCACTAAATGCTTTTTACGAACCCTACGCGCTTGGGTCTGATTTTTGCGCATATTAGGCATTGGTATGGGATTTTGTGTGCATTGGATGCAATTTAGTGAGATTTTACTCGTGCATGTTGGATGCACTTGATTTAGATTATCCGTGCATATTAGATGCGATTTTATTCGTGCATGTGGGATGCACTTGATTTCGATTTCATTCGTGCATGACGGATGCACTTGATTTGGACTTTCACGCACGTTGGGCGCATGATATGATTTTTGTGCACACCTGATGCACCCGAGTGGGGTTTTCATTTGTGCATGTTAGTTATACTGGATTGAAATTTTCGTGCACTATAGATGCACTAGTTGTTGTTGTCGTGCACGCCAGTTGTACTGGACAAATGCTTTTGTACACAACCGCTGCACTTAGTCTTACTTTTGTGCATATTGTGGCACTTGTATTGGATTTGGTTTTCTGTGTGCACCAGATGCACGTGATTGTTGGACATGCCTTTTGAGGCTAAAATTGCTTTTGAGCACTTTATTTTCATGATGAGGCCCTATATTTTGTAGTACCCTAGCGGAACTGATCCGAGGACAATACCTGTGTACTTTACATGCATAAAAAGATTACCAAGAGGTTTTTCAAAAAGTAGCTATAGTCTCGCTATTTCTTACGTGTCTGCGAGTGACACGAACGTTTACAAAAGAAACCCTTTTTGGATATTTTAAAAAGGGCGGAACGTATATTTGAGCAAAACATATATGCTAGTATATTATTACTTTACAAATGACCATCCGTCACTTGTGTCATGAGTTACACATCACACGGCGATTCAGAAAAAGATTCTGCATATGTTATTTCAGTTTTGAAGATTTTTTAAAAAGGATGTGTACTATATACAAATTATAGTATTTGCTTAGTGTATATTGGATTTCGGTAATGGATTTCGAGATCTATATCTCCATTGTAACTCCAATGATATGCGTGCAAGTCCGATAATTTGCGTGACGCTTGACGGAGTTCGGTTTTGAGTTTCATACACGGCTTCAGGCGCATGTGACGCGCTATGTTATTTCTGTTGCTTCCGTGATTTCGGATCCCTGTTGATTGAGTTGGATTTTGAAATGTTTTAGTATTGGGGGTTTAAATTTAAATTAAGGAACCGAATTTCTTTAAGGGGGGAAGATTGTAACGTTTTGGAAATCGTTATGCGAATTTTCCGTTTTTAGGGTAAAATAGTCGGTGTTTTCTGTAAAAATCCGGAATGCGATCAAATTTCAGTATAGTCTTGACAGCACCTAGTTTAGCTAGAATATTGCTAGTTTGCGGGTTTTGTGGTCACTTGGAAATTTTGGGTCACATTGATATTTTCCCTAATTAAAATATTATTTTAAGTTGTTAATTATACACTTAATTAGTGGTAATTACAATTTTGGTTTGGGTTAATTACTTCTAATATGGATCTATGCTAATCTAATCACTAGATTAAGCTTAATCCATCCATACTAAAATATCTAGATATTTTTGATTAAAAGGAAAATTTTTAAAGAAAAGAAATGAGGTGGCTTGAGTTATTATTGCATTTATTAGCATTTATTGTTATTTTTAGCTAGATATTTGCACTCATTTCACAAAACCCCCTCATCCTTTGCTCATGGTCGAGCCCCCCTCATGTGCTGCCCTCGCTTTTCTCTTGCTCATTTTCATCTTCCTCAAGCTCAAATAATTCTTCACAAATCCTCAAATAATCCCACAAACTCATAAATAAATCATTACCCATTATTCCTTAAGCCTAAACAAGCTTAGATCTTCATGAAATGATCATTTTGGGTGCTAAAACTTGGAGTTTGTTGCTAAATTGAGATCTAGTTTGTGAGGTATAAACTCTAACCCTAATCTTTAAATTGTTGTTTAAAGCTTTAAAGCTTGCTTATTAGGTGTTTAGTATAGCTTTAATTGCATGGTTAGAATTTTCATGAAAAGGTTATGAAAATCAAGTTAGGGTTTAGATTTGTGAAAGTGTTTAATCAAGATGTGTAGATTTGGAAAACTTAATCAATTTGTGAAAATGATATTTGTTAAATTCCTAATTTGTCTAATTGAGTTTATTAGCAAACTAAGTTTTTCTAAATCCTATTCGGTGAGATTAAAATTTGTGGGAATAGTTTGGATGACCTAGTTATGCTACATTGCGATGATTGTGATCGCTAGAATTTGTGTAAACTTGTAGGCTTGAGCTAAAATGATATAAAGTGTTTGCTAGTTTTTCGGTAAAATTATACGTGGGTTTTAATGGACGTGGAGATGACGTAAATATTATTATCCACGATAATTTTTCTTTTGTGAATGAGTATTGGTACGATTGGGTTTTTGGCGTGGCAGTTTTCATGTATAGCGATCATAGTTAGGGTTTTGGCTATGTTTTCCGGTATTTGGATTTCTTGGTTTTGTGACTGGATATTGTATTTGGTCGTTGGACGTTTATACATCAACGACGAAGGTTGTTTGGTTGTTTTGCATGCGTAGGCTATAGGTTCTAACCTATGAGCGCACCGCGTGCCGTATTTGGATTTCGGAATTTGATGTTAATAGCTTTGCGAATTCATATTGATTGTAGGTACCTTCGCGTGGATTTCGAGATGACGAAGCGCATCGACTACGGCTAAGCGAGGAGTTTAGCAGGTGAGTAGATTTATATCTACGGGGGAAGTCAGATGGATGGCGTATTGCACCCCCGCAAACATTGATATGGAATATCGTTGGATTATTTTATCCTAATAAATGATATGCGACGGACATGATTGTAGGATTTACAAACGATAATATGATAGAAGTTGAGGCTAATGAACATATTGACATGTGAGAATATGAAATGATAAGTGAATCATGATAGGTACGAATTGAAAGAGAACAAGTGTGACGTTTATATAATGTGATGCGAGATATTAATGTGATGAACGAGTATACGATGTGATATGATGACTTAGTGTGATTTGTCATTTTATGGATTCGAATCGATATGAGATTGTTGATACCTTTGTCAGTCCCCTGATACGAGATGGACATGGATGTGACCTGAAGGATAGGTATATATATGGATAATGTTTTGCATATTGAGTGATATGCCATACGAGACATAAATCTGTACCCCGATGTTGTATAGGTTGATAGAATCGCTATTTGTTTAATGCTGCCGTACGATAGATTTCCGTACGCGATGAGTTTTACCTGTTGATTTATCCATACCCTTATTTAAAGGATGTTGTACGATGGATTGTACCGTACGTGATATTATGAGGCTGGATGCCAATTGCTAGATTCACCGACTCGGATACATATTGTAGACACGTATACCTTATAGCATTTAGTTCACGAGGTACTTTATACTGCATTTTTGTTATTCTCATTGCAATTCACATACCTGTGCTAGTACACCTACACCATTATTGATGATGCGTATGTTACACTTACATAGATTGCCGGCTCACACACTTCATCATCGATAATTGCTATGTCACTTACACAGTACAATTGCTACATCATGCTATGATATACTTGCCATGTTCACATCACTATGCTAGGTGGCATGATATACTGACATGTACACCCATATACCTTGTTACAGCTACATCTACATCATGCATACATACTGACATGTACACTCGCATATCTTACTATAGCTGCATATACCCCTAAGTGGTATTGTATTGACATGTGATTTGGAGACGTTGATTATTGTGCTATTGCGCTTATGAAATGCATCATACATACTTGCTTACATGTAGATACTTATACCTTGCTACAGTTACATGTACACCTCATATGATGCTGCACTTGATTTCGGAGGATTTGGGAACCGCATGATATATTTTAAAGCTGGATTCATTTAAAAGAGCGGTTTTCCCTTTATATGCTCATATTGCTATTTTATGTTGCATATATCATATTTACAAGGATTTACGCATTGAGATATGGTTTTCATGTGATTTCTGGATTTGAGAAACGCGGGATGTTTCAAGAAATTTATGTATTTTTTGAAAACCCGGTTTCTCTTGATATGATATTTCAGTACGTCCACTATGTGATTTCTCGGTTCTGAGATTGGCATGTGATACCCGATTCGAGGAGTGGGAGGCACCGTCTGTGAGTACATGGTGGACCCGGTATGGTACCCCGGGGCGAGAGGTGATTTCGTGGTGTAGACGATGAGCCTGGCAGAGGGACTACTACCTACCGGTGATATTATTTGGACTCAGCGGATATCTAGGGGATACCGACCGGAGTCATGTTCAGACATGCTACGTGGATTTCAGGTGTCGATGTGGACACTCAGGTTCCATGAGATGTACTGACATCAGGGCCGGTCATGGTGACGGTGCCTGACAGATGGGGATTTACGTGTCGATGCTAGACACGGGTTTCATGATATTTCGAGTGTCGATGGGGACACTCTGGTTCCATGATTTTGTTGTTTCGCGAGGGACACACGTTTCTTTATATCCTCATTTTACCTGCATATGCTTTTATGATATTTACATGCAGGAGTTGTTGTGTCCGTGGTTGACACGTGGACGAGATCCACTGCATACATGCATTGATTATATTGTTGGACGAGATCCACTGCATACATGCATTGATTATATTGTTGGATGATATCTACTTGCTGATAGGCATTTATTATGAGTTGGCACATATGCAGATACGGTCACCCTAGATATCATAGTATTACCTTTATGATATAGTTGACCTAGGAAATCGTTGTTTATTTTGATTTCTTCCTGATAATGTTTTCTATTCATGAGTTGGCAACTCACCCCCGTTGTGCCATAGTTCTTGCAGGTTGACCGCATAGATCAGTAGCGGCATCGTTGGCACATAGCTGTTTTCGAGTGATTTGCTTTTGGTAGGTGGTACCTATTGGATCGTGCCACTCTTGTATTATTATTCCTGCTGTATCTAGTTGATTTAGTGTAAGTTTTTAAAGATCAAAAATATATTACCGCAATCAAGAACGGCGTCGCATGAAGCTAGCCGGTGAGTACGGGTCGGTCCACAGGGATGTTGTGAATCTCCTAATCGCGCTAACGAGTTAATTCCGAAGGATGTTTGGAGTGATTATTAAATCTAAAAACCTAAATTATTCTATACTACGATTATCTAGATCTAGTCTTGTTAGGGTTAGGTTTATGGATGGTTTGGAAATGAAGGTAAATCTCAACGCTTTCTATACCCGAATGAAGATCTATGAGGAGTTATGGTAATTATCAATAAAGGGGATTAGATCCATTCGGGAAGGTGTTCCTTCCTCTAGGTTCTTGTCCTTCCTTTAGAGATCCTTACCCTAAGCTCCATGGAAAATGCGTGCAACCGGGCTTTTATACTACGGTATCACCGCTACCTCGAGGGATAGGGTGCCGTAGGGCGCGGTGTGTGCGTGTATGCATGGAGTCCTATTGAAAATATATTATGGGTAAGAAAGGGATGAGATCTAAATCCTTCCCCAAAGCTAACTCTAAACAATTTATCTACGGCAAGAAATTAAATCTACCTAGGGCAGAGAATTGAAATCTAAACTAGAGCAAGGAATTAAATCTACTTACAGATGCATCTCTCCAATCATCAACGCAGGTTTGTCAGATCTGAATCCATGAATTGAAAAGAAACACCGATGCTCTCCATAAAGAATTCTGAATTTATTATTAAAAAGAGGCATAAAAAGTTACAATGATTAGAGTTCCTATTTATAGAAAATAGGAAACCCTAGGGTTACAATGACTCGCATGTCTACATTTACAAAAATAGCCCTATAAAGACCAGTCAACGCCACCACCAAATTATGGTAAAGGTTTGCGCTCCTAACTGCATGACCATGCCGCGGAACCGCGGCCCGATGCCCTGTTTGACCGCTGTTCCGCGGCCAAAAGGAGAGATTGGGCTTTGCAGTTTCTGGTATGGGCTCCTGGTATCTTTTACTTCTTGTTTCTGCAGGTCCTTTCTCAGATTGTTTTCTCTTTCTGTTCCAGATCTTCAGTGAACATTGTAGTAGACTTTTACCGTTGCTTCGTGACAAAGTTTGGAACCTTGCGCTGCTTTGTATTGATCTTTGTGTAGGCTTGATCAAGATTCTCTGTTTGTTGGTCAAAGTCCCACTTTTGCATTGTCTTTATATCTTTTTCACTGTTTTAGATCTAAGAACCTGTAACCTGTAATATGTAGCAGACATGCATCAAAAGCACCTGTTTATTTATAAAACGAATAAGAATGGGGAATATAATAATGCAATATTATGGTATGAACAAATACCCCCAAACATATCTTTTGCTCGTCCTCGAGCAAACTTATTCTCTACAAAAACCTAACCGCACTTTCGCAGGGAAACACGATTGCACTGAGCACGTGCAACAAGCCGTTAAACCTGTAGGTGTCCCTAGTAGGAGGAGTGTTGTCTCCTGAGAGTTTTCAGCGGATACTACCCACAAAACCCTATCAATTCGGCCCATTGACTTTTGTTCTCCAATTAGGTTTTCTAACTAAGAATTCTATTATCGTCGACCCGCAAATTATCCACCCACATTCTTCACACTTCCTCATTATTTAACTTAAGATTATATATGTTCTATAGACTTACTTAGCTTTCGGCATCTCTTAAGCTTTCCTTCTAGGGTTCCATCTCCACTTAGGAATTTTTATCAACTCTATTAAAGATACAAGTTTTATTCTTCATTCCTTTCTCTCATCTAAATCCCAATCACATACCCCTACGTGTGTGTATAAATCACCCCTACACTTGGAAATTCAAATCAAGCAATCATGTCCTTGTCCGTTGTCCAAAGTACTTATTAGTAGGTGAATTTTTAATTGAATTTTGCTTACACATCCTTCATGCGACCGTTAATACTTCTTGAGGTACCAACAACCGATTACAAGATGTGTTCGCACATTAAAGCGTAATTCCTAGTCTTGCAACACCCAAGGCTTTTAGCAGTGACTCCCAAACCAGTTGGTCTAAGGCACTAGGTGATGAAGCACCCTCGCTAAATATTTTTCTATTTTTACAGCCTTAAGTAATCACAAAAACCAGTGTCCATTTTTTTTTCTTTATTCACACTTATATAACATTTTCATTTTCTTCGTACTAAGGACATTAGACAAGAGCATTTCAAGGTCTCTTCTACTATTCCAAGTTTCAAGGTGCGTGATTGTGCAATTTGTAGGGTATACATTTTCAGAATCTAGACTTAAGCTAGGAACTATTTTTCAAACTTATACTCTAATAAGAATATCAATACTTTTCCTTTGTTTCGACTTAGCCCAAGAAGTGAACTCAAAATTTGCCTATTTCTAAATAAACTACAAAGGCATATACTTTCTAACGTTAAACTTTAAAGAAGGTTATTTTTAGGGTTTTTAATTTACTAAGTCTAAGACTTAGTTTTTCCTAGCCAGTTAACCTATTTTTCAAACTCAATTCAATTAGCCAAAATTGAATACATTAATTTTTATATTTTTGAAATTTTTCAATTTTTATGGGTTTTCAAATAAGTATGCAAATGCAAAAATATGTACAAATGAATACGAAGGAAGAAGACGTACCGAGCATACCCCCAAACTTAAACCTGACAGTGTCCTCACTGTCATGCTAAACCAAGAGGGTCAAAATGCCGTTATTCCCCTGTTTATTTATTTATAATTTTTTTTATATTTTTTAATGTTTTGAATTTATTTTTTTATAGAAAAAGAAAACAAAAATATATATACATATATACAACAAGGTTCCCCCCAAACTTAAGCTTGGCCTTACACAAGCCAAAGGTTAGCACCAACCATTCAAAAATCTTATCGTGGTAATGGTATAGTTGGTGAAAGGACGGAGTGGAAAGAGGAGAAATGACAAGCACACGAGACCGTATGGGAAGAAGAGTGGAATATGGTCTCGGTGGAGGAGAAGAATGGCG
Organism: Agapanthus africanus; assembly: GCA_030015575.1. Lineage (NCBI taxonomy): Eukaryota > Viridiplantae > Streptophyta > Magnoliopsida > Asparagales > Amaryllidaceae > Agapanthus > Agapanthus africanus. The sequence continues at coordinate 244,789,470 of CM057343.1, read as the reverse complement.
GAAAGGAGAAAGAAGTGGAGTACGATCTTGAGGGTGTAAATCGAGTGAATAAATTAGCGCAATTTGTGATGACCGATGTGTTAAAAACGATTGTGCTAACCTATCAACCCGTCGTGAAATGGGGTCAAATCCCTCAAGATTCGCAAGGAAACATGGGTACGCCGAACTTGGTTTTGGAGATGAAAGCGTAACGGTCTCATGTACGGTCGGAACAATGGAAAGAAGGCAGGGTGATATAACAGTCAAAGGTTCAGGAGGATGAATTGGAAAATCAGACACATCAAATAAAAATGGTTCAACCTCAATATGGTCCTCAAAACTCTCCTCAAAATTCAACTTATCCATGCCATTATCAAAATCAAGACGCATATGAAGTTCGGGAAAAACATCTAATGACTCGGGATGATGATTTGAACATAAAATTTCAATCAAATCTACTGGTTCATCATCCAAAAAAATTCCCGGCGTCTATATCCTCAATCAAGTGAAAATCACTATTTTCTGACACCTCATCAAAAGCATGGATATTTATCGATTTAGCTTCTAGAGTGGAGGTGTAAAGATCAAACTGATTAGGTACGGTTTCACTCGAAAGGGGTTCTTCACAATCAAGCACTACAAAATCACACAACTCGTTTTTATTTTGAACTTGTGAACTATTTGAGGCAATCGATGTAAAACTGGAGTTGTGGGCTTCAATTGGGTATAGGTAGGTTTGATTTGTACATCCTCTCACATTCTCACTCTGTCCAACCGCCTCCTTATACATTGGAAAATTTGGAGCTAGCGGGAAACTAGCTACCGGTTCAGCAGGTTGCATAATGGCGGCTATGGACGCTTCCACGTTCCTAACCATTTTGTTTGTTGCAGCAATATAAGCTTCCAACGACGCTTCCAAACTAGACTTTGGTGGTAAGGGGGTTTCGGTAAAACATTCGAAATTGTTTGGATAGGTGAAACTCCCTAATGGCTGTGTAGAAGCAGTGTCTAGTGAAGGTGGGAAGGTCGGGTAGGACTGGTAGGAAGTGGGTGGTTTGGCAGGGGTAGGGTCAACATGTGGATAAAAAGGTGAATAATCGTGCGGATCCCTAGAACTAGATGAGTGGAGAGGGGTGAAAGATCTGCTGCGAGATTGAGCAATATGCTCAGCAATGGACATCGGCCTAGGAGTTACAGCAGCACTTGAAAAAGTGGTATCAACATATGGAGGTGGTAAAGGTTGACTTGGTTGACACAAAGTCGGTTGAAAAGTCGAACTGTTTCTCCTAGACGCCTCTATTTGATCTTTCAAAGATATTTTAGGCACGGAAGGAACGTCTTTAAATTGACCGAACAAATTGACGTACGACGCAAAATTAGGTTCGGGATACCAAAGTTCAGCAAGTGATTTATTATGTGGGGTACCCATGTTAGAAAAAAGGATGAAAGAAAGAAAGATGGGTGGTGGTGCAAGGATTTATTTGCGGCAAAAGTTTGCAAGTTTTCTAATAAAAATTTTCCTTTTTTTCTTTTTCTCTTTATTTGGAAATTATTGCAAAAAAGATTTTGATAAAAGATATGCAACAGAAAAATATTACTTGCAATCTATTTCTAATTTAAACTAGGCGCAAAAATCCTGCACAAGATTTGTTATATGGAAGGGAATATATTTTATAGCTCACGGAATCCAGCAGGAATTTCCAGAAAAAATATTTCAAAAAATACAGAGGAGGAACAGATAAGCTTATAGAAAAAATTTCACGAGATAATGCCACGAGATGGCCGCGTTTCTGCCGCCCAAGCGCCTTATTGCCGCGGTTTAGCGGTTCTCTGGAAGGGACGGTTCCCCAAAATTTTTTGTATGCGCTGAATCGGCAACAAGGCCGCGATTTCGCGGTCTAAGTCAGGTTTCGGCCGTGGAAAAGCAGCGCGGTGGGGGTTTCAATGCTCCAGATTTTTTCTTCCGTTCTGTTTTTGAAATCATTCTCTATTCTGATCTCCTGATTTCTGTTTTGCCTTCTGGAAATTTCCAGATCCGCCTCGATTTTGTATATCCTGCAAAATTCAAACAACAAAGTATCCCTTCCAAAAATAACAAATGAAATATTTTTATATTTTTTATGATTTTTCAGATTTTTATGATTTTTTATTTTATGATTAACCCGAAATTGCAAAAAGGAAAGTTCTACGCCATCCCCGGCAACGGCGCCATTTGATTTGGTGTAAGTTTTTAAAGATCAAAAATATATTACCGCAATCAAGAACGGCGTCGCATGAAGCTAGCCGGTGAGTACGGGTCGGTCCATAGGGATGTTGTGAATCTCCTAATCGCGCTAACGAGTTAATTCCGAAGGGTGTTCGGAGTGATTATTAAATCTAAAAACCTAAATTATTCTATACTACGATTATCTAGATCTAGTCTTGTTAGGGTTAGGTTTAGGGATGGTTTGGAAATGAAGGTAAATCTCAACGCTTTCTATACCCGAATGAAGATCTATGAGGAGTTATGGTAATTATCAATAAAGGGGATTAGATCCATTCGGGAAGGTGTTCCTTCCTCTAGGTTCTTGTCCTTCCTTTAGAGATCCTTACCCTAAGCTCCATGGAAAACGCGCGCAACTGGGCTTTTATACTACGGTATCACCTCTACCTTGAGGGATAGGGTGCCGTAGGGCGCGGTGTGTGCGTGTATGCATGGAGTCCTATTGAAAATATATTATGGGTAAGAAAGGGATGAGAGATCTCATCTCTCAAAATCCTTCCCCAAAGCTAACTCTAAACAATTTATCTATGGCAAGAAATTAAATCTACCTAGGGCAGAGAATTGAAATCTAAACTAGAGCAAGGAATTAAATCTACTTACAGATGCATCTCTCCAATCATCAACGCAGGTTTGTCAGATCTGAATCCATGAATTGAAAAGAAACACCGATGCTCTCCATAAAGAATTCTGAATTTATTATTAAAAGGAGGCATAAAAAGTTACAATGATTAAAGTTCCTATTTATAGAGAATAGGAAACCCTAGGGTTGCAATGACTCGCATGTCTACATTTACAAAAATAGCCCTATAAAGATCAGTCAACGCCACCACTAAATTATGGTAAAGTTTTGCGCTCCTAACTGCATGACCATGCCGCGGAACCGCGGCCCGAGGCCCTGTTTGGCCGCTGTTCCGCGGCCAAAAGGAGAGATTGGGCTTTGCAGTTTCTGGTATGGGCTCCTGGTATCTTTTACTTCTTGTTTCTGCAGGTCCTTTCTCAGATTGTTTTCTCTTTCTGTTCCAGATCTTCAGTGAACATTGTAGTAGACTTTTACCGTTGCTTCGTGACAAAGTTTGGAACCTTACGCTGCTTTGTATTGATCTTTGTGTAGGCTTGATCAAGATTCTCTGTTTGTTGGTCAAAGTCCCACTTTTGCATTGTCTTTATATCTTTTTCACTGTTTTAGATCTAAGAACCTGTAACCTGTAATATGTAGCAGACATGCGTCAAAAGCACCTGTTTATTTATAAAACGAATAAGAATGGGGAATATAATAATGCAATATTATGGTATGAACATCCATAGGATGTACATATGATGTATAGTAAAGTGGATGCTTGGACATACATAGGGAGGACTTTCTTGCTCGACATGATAGTATGCTATCTGGTTGCTTTTTATCTTAACATGTACACATGCTGTCTCTTTGTTATATGTTGATAAAGCCCTTAGGATGTGTACTTGACTACCAGGATTATGATGCAGATCATACTAGTGGGGGCCTGGGCAATCTATAAGTACATCCTTTAATTGTTCCTAGTCGAGGGAATACGAGACAGGGCATCGATACTCCAGAGTAGACTAGCGTATAGCTTCTCGACCTATGTGATGGGCGATGGATGATCCCATATCCATTGGTGTTTGACATCAGAGATGGTATACGGGTGCTCAGTGGAGACTGGGTACACTGAACGGACTCGCCGAGAACTTCTAGATGGTATTATACCTCACGTCAGGTAGCAGTTCTCTAGTGACACTGGTACAGATTAGTCTGTCGACCCGAGATCGTCATAGAGTCTTGTATGTCTCCCACTGTGCTTTGATTTCCATCCTACCACGGCTCTACTGATTCGTGCAAACATGTGGTTTTTGGGTACAATCCCGAGTCACATGGAGGCAATGAGCGATAGGAGGGGATTCGTCTCTCCCTATATTGGGGGTTGATGTTGCGCTATGCTCGATTGGCCATAACTGAAATCCCTGGCCAGGGTAGATGTGATTTACTGGTAAGTGTTATCAGTAGTTTCACGCCCGTTATGGACCTTACATCGGCATGACTTATCAAGTTACTGGGGTCTGACATTTACCACTCCTAGACGAGATATGCGACATATCAGACGAAGAGACCGGACTGTACAGTAGTGTTACTGATTGAATTCGCATGAGTATGAGCAGGCTTGCTTGTTGATCTTCTGATCGCTCAATTCCCGGGTGGCCGTTACGTTTAGCAGACTGCTTGCGGCTTGTGGGTGACTGATATGATCATCACCTACTGCCGGCGTCTTGACAAGTCTTTAGAGTCTTACACAGAGGTTTCCTGGCTCAAGCAAAACGAAGTAGGAGCACATATGTGATATGTGCGGGACCGAGATTGATACGAGTATGTGATACTGTATGTATTCTCGCGATATGTGATATCGGCCGGGTATATGTGATATAGACGGGTTATCGAATCAAGTGATGATTCGGTAAATTGATATTATTGATATTAGTCGGTTATATATAATATATTAGGATTATTAAATCAAGTATTGATTTAATGATTTAATGTATAATTATATATTTGATAAATGAATTTGCATTAACTAATATTGCTCACTTGACCATTTCTTTTTCTCACTTTTATGTACATGTTATATATGTGATATATACATTGTATCGTGCTAGGTTATATATGCAACTTGTGTGTATTGGACTCATACCATGACCATGATAAGAATTAAGGTTTTATTTATATTTAGTAATTCAAAATTGTGAGAATTATCTCATGGCTTGAAGCTTGTAGAAGCTTGTAGAGCTTCATTGACTTAGTCCACTCTTTTGTTTTATTAAAGATATTTATAAACCCAATCACTTATCATAACCCATGGTTAAGTCTCTACAATGGTTAAGTGTATGACACTAACTCACCATGGTTGAAAATCTAACCTTTTTCTATTCTCATTCTTTTGTTATTCTTTCATCTTCATCTTCTTCTTGAGCTTGAGAAGCTTTCTAGGGTTTGAAGATGAGAAGAAATATTGTGAGAAAATCATATCCAAAGTGAGCAAAATTCCTACTTCACCATCCTCTACTACTTGCCGTTTAGTTTAGGGTGTTTGCTTCACAAAGTTCATCACTTTGTGAAGAGGTAGCTTGTACTTGAGTTCCTTCGACGTAGATCATCTTCAGCCTAGAAGTCTTCAAGCATGTTTGCTCACTACGCTTTGTGAAGTCTATCTTGAGTCTGGGAGATCGATGATCGCAGCGAAGGGACGACAACACGGAGCTATTGAAGTGAAGGACCGGACTATGAAAGTTGTATCTCTTATTCACTTCTAATGTAATGTTTGATTACATGTTATGTTACCCTAGTTTTCTAATTTGATTCCTTGGATGTTTGCTTAGCACCCCCTAAATTTTTTGTTATGGCATGGTTGATGCTTGCAAACCCTAGGCTAGGTGCCGAGGAAATCCCAACAATGATAGATTCAAAAGCTAAACAATTTCCCTCCAAATCTTCTGAGAAAAATCCAAATTGATTTAAAAGAAACAAACAAGTCCAGAGAGATCGTGAAGAGGACTTGAAATCATAACTAGAATACGGGCCCCACCAGCCGCCAAAAAACCGCCCAAATCCATGTTTTCCCCGCTACCGGTGGTTTTTGCTTCTTCAAATTGACTCATTTTTCTTCTGGTCACTCCTCATTGTTGTTAGTTATATATATGCCCTAGAGGCCATTATTGTACATACGATATATATTATAGTGAATGCTTGAATATATATAGAGAGGACTTTCTTGCTCGATATGATAATATGCTATTTGGTTTCACTTTGTCTTAACATGTTGACTTGTATTGGTTTACTGTCTTGCTCTCACATGTTGATAAAGCCCTTAGGATATGTACTCGACTACTGGGACTATGATGACATCATACTAGTGGGGCCAGGGTAGTCAACGAGTACATCCTATAGTTGTTCCTAGTCGAGGGTGTATCGAGACAGGGCATCGATACACCAAGGTAGACTAGCATATACGCATCTTGACCCATATGATGGGCGATGGATGATCCTATATCCATCGGTGTTTGACATCAAAGATGGTGTACGGGTGCTCAGTGGAGACTGGGTACACTGAACGGACTCGCCGAGAACTCCTAGATGGTATTATACCAATCGTCAGATAGCAGTTCTCCGGTGACACTGGTACAGGTTAGTCTGTAGACCCGAGATCATCATAGAGTCTTGTGTGATTCCCACTGTGCTTTGATTTCCACCTTACCACGTCCAAGAGGGCATGCAAAACGGCGGCTTTTGGGTACAGTCCCGAATCACATGGAGGCAATGAGCGATAGGAGGGGTTTCGTCTCTCCCGGTATAGGGAGTTGATGTTGTGCTATGTTCGATTGGCTATAACTGGAAGTCCCTGGCCAGGGCTGATATGGAGTGCTACTAGTAAGAGTTATCAGTAGTTTCTTAACCTGTTATGAGCCTCACATCGACATGACTTATCGGTTACTAGGGTCTGACGATTGCCACCCCTAGACTGGATATGCGACATATCAAACGAAGAGACCGGACTGTACGGTAGTGTTACTGATTGGATTCATAGGAGAATGTACAGGCTTGCTTGTTGATCTTCTGATCGCTCAATACCTGGGTGGCTGTTATGTTTAGCTGACCGCTTGCAGCTTGTGGGTGTTCGATATGATCATCACCTACTACCGGCGTATTGACGATTATTTAGAGTCCTACACAAAGGTTTCCTGGCTCATGCAAAATGGAGTAGGAGCACATATGTGATATGTGCAGGACCGAGAATAATACGATATGAGATACCGTATTCTATTCTTGCGATATGAGATATCTGTAAGTCCACGGTAGTGCCCCGGCCGTCTAACAGACGCCAAATGTGGAACAAAAACTATTACAACTGGCGCTATCGCATACTATAACCCGGATCTGCCATTAAAACTAAACTAACAAACTACAAAGTGGGTAGAAATGTTATACCGAACGATCCGAGTCTTTCGATCTTCAACCATAATCCCACGCTTGTTGCGGCTGCTCCGATCTCCTGAATCTCCAATCTTCTCGTCCAGGTGGCACCACGTCGACGGATCTTTAAACGGGCTCCCGCCTCTGAATCGAGGCAACTCGGTCGTCAAGTTTGCTAAAAGAGATGACCAAGTTGATGTAGAGAATGAGTAGAATACTTTGTCTCGTTACGTCCAAAGCTATGGACGAACGGTTAATGAAGTTGCCTTTTGGATCGATATGAAATGAGAAATGGAGTATACTAATTTCCATGAACCAAAATCCTTAATCTTTTTCAAATAAAATCAATCATCAACCATCCTGTTCAAGCAAGAGGGGCCGGCCATATTTATAGGAGGAGGGAGGTAAGTGTAGGAGAGGGGAGGTGACCATTAGCATAAATGAATGAGTGAGTCACAATAACACATCATCACAAACATTAATGGAAACAATGAATCATAACCTTAGTCATCAAAAACCATTAACTCTCATTTAATGCACAAATGAGTCACATGCCACCTCATCATCCTAGTCACCATCTAGATGCTTCTAGAACCTTCCACGCCCATCTCAAGAAAAGATAAATCCGTCTTTAACCGAATGTTAAAAGACGGACGATAGAAAACTGGAAACTGGCAACTTCCAAAAGTGATCCTGAAACGAATTTCAGGATAACCCCGTAATGGTATAAACATACCCGCATTTGTATTACGACCGAATACAAATGGAACTGAGATAAAGATATTATATCTACACAGCATAATACTCGGATCCGGCTTAAACCAAAGCCGACCAGTATTATCTGCCCGAAAAACGACACGTGCGAAAACGCACGTGCATTTTCCGAACCCTGCCATAAAACCATACGGCCTCTACAACGTTTCGCCCGAACTTAGGAAACTGTCTGTGGGGGACTCTAATGACTCATCAACACACTGGCACTGGGTATAACCACTAGCACGTCAGAGGTACTAGTTGTACGTAACGGTTGCCTATATATTGATTGGAAGGGAAGCTGACGAGCGAACTCATCCATAAACCCTACTGAGCCTGACAGTGACAATATCCGTACAGTCCGATCCATTCGTCTAAAGAGTATCGCATATCGAGTCTAGGGGGTGGATAAAGTCAGACACCTAATAACACGATAATTCGTGTCGGTTTGAAGCCCCTCACCACCTGAGAAACTACTGTTCCAAATCAGTAATTCTCCACTACCTCGGCCGAGGATTTCTAGTGATGGCCACCCATGCACTGCGCGACATCAACCCCCAATACCAGGAGAGACGAATCCCCGATGATCCGCTCACTGCCTCCATGTGGCTCGGGACTGTACCCAACTAAAACCTATTTGCACAACTCCTTTGAGTGTGGTAGGGTAGTAATCTAAGCACAATGGGAACTCACACGAGACAAATGACGATCTCAGGTCGACAAACTAACCTGTACACATGTCACCAGGGAACTGCTATCTGACAATATGTATAATACCAACTAGCATGTTCCCGGCGAGTCTTGTCCGGTGTACTCATAACCCAATGAGCACCTGTATACATCTTAGGTGAACCAACTGACACCAATGGCTTGTGAGACCAGCCATCGCCCCTCGTCGGGGTCTCGACTGTATACACTAGTCTACTCTGGAGTATCGATGCCCTGTCTCGAAACTCCCATGACTAGGGACACTTTAAGGATGTGCTTACAGACCCCAGCTCCCACGTATATGATCGCCATCATATTGCTGGTAGTCAAGCAAGAATCCTATGGGCTCTATCATCATGCAATAGTGAACTAAAGCATGTATACGATGATAAAGACAAACCAGATAGCATACTATCATTTCGATCAAGACTGTCATATCGGTATAGGTCCTGCCTCTATCATTGCAATCACGTACCTGCGATCCAATAATTGACTTTGAGGGCACTATTTCCAACAATCTCCCACTTGCACTTAAGGCTAATTATTGCGATGTCGCATACTCACAGCCCGTGTGATACCGAACATCCAACTCCTCTACTAATCAGTTTCACAAAGCTAGTTTGTAAAACTCTTATGTTCAAGGAATAGCCTCAGTGAGTGGATCTGCCCTGATGTTTCTTTCTATATCTCTCTAAATCTCAAGTTCGCGGAGAAAGCCATCTCCCGAATCGAGTAATACCTGTCTTAGAATATGTCTGAATATCTGATGGGACCTAGTTCATAAATGAACTCCAAATCCAAACTTCTTAGACTGTATCGATCACTGAACCTAATCAGTATCCAGCACCATGCCTCCCACAGTATCCTCTTGGACCACCTGTCCATAATACTGTCCATCGTCAGAGGGAAAACTATAACTCTGACAATCACTCTGTCATTCATGTCACCTTTGAATCCTGGAATGATAACCGTCTCCCGAAGGAGGCTGCCGTTATCAAATCCATAGAACATGCACTCATGTTCTAAAACTGCTTCCTTATGTTTCTTCAGGATTGGATTAATATAATCTTAGCGCAACTAGCGCAAATACAACATCTGGTGTGGTACTTGACATCTCATGATTGACTTAATTGCCTAAGCAAGTGATCTGCCAATCATGCACATCCCTCTCTCCTTTAGTCTCTAAGACACCTTTAGAGAGGGTGACTCCATCACCTGCAGGTACACCACCATGCCAGGAGTCATCTATTCTAAAATATTGTTAGAATACAGTCAAAGTACCCATATTGGGAAACTACCCAAATCTAGATCTAAAACCATAGATCTAGTAACTAGAATGTCTGATATTATATCCATGTCCTTTGTGAAGAAACAACTGTGTGATAACCACAGTACAACCGATCGTAGTATAGGAATTTTACTTCCTATTCTGTGTATGTCATCCAAATACCAGGACAATACACCCTACTACCTTCTTAACGGATCCATCCCCTATTCTGATGAAGTCAAAGCCATGACTTTCAAATCAAAAAATAGATGATCTTATCTCCGCTATATTTGCTCAAGCCTATAAATAGACATAAGCTACTTGCCCACTATGCTTCCGCTGCTCCCACTGACTACGACAACCCTCTGGCAGAATAATATATACGTGTACTTCTAAAGCCAATTCAGAACGACGCTATACTTATCCTCCTGCCGGGTCTCATAGTCTGGAACAACAGTAGTGTCAAGTCTGGGTAAATAAGAACCTCCCTGTCATCGTCCTTGAAGCTACCGGAGTACCTCTCGGGTGTCTGAGGTTACCCACCATATCTGCGGAATGGCTTATTGGAATGTCAAACCTGATTGAATATATATGTTCTATTAAATTTTCCGTAATCGTTTGCGGTTCTGAAATCACTTCCAGTTCTACCATACTCCCACTGCTATTTTCTGAAAAAATCCATTTTACTAAAACTGTGGCGAGTCAAGAACAATATCACTATTGATCTTCCAGATGGTAGAAATGTCAACCCTCGTCAAAGCCAGGGTCAACCCACAAACAGCCATTACAAAAACGTGCCTTGAGTTATCCAGTGTCTGGTTTTAAGCATAAGCTGGACAACTCCCCTTATCTTAACATCGTTAAGATATGAACCATTCTATATACAATATAGATATAGAGGCACTAATTTAATTGGAACCAGATTCAAACCATGCAGCAGTCTCTAGTGCATATCAACTAAATGGAGAGAGGCTAATCAGCATTACTCAACTTAGGAATACATCCAATTATGAGTAACCCGAAAGAGAAACTAGTTTCTCAAAACCATTACTATCAACTGAATACCAATCACAAGAATCTACATCTTCGATCTCTTTGAAGAATTCCGATACTTGCGATACCTGGTTCTCTACTTTATTCTTATACCCACAACTTCTCAAAACTTAGACATTGTATTTCTACGAAACACTTGTCTTAAAACTAGAGAAGTCATAAGTAAACAGAACATAGTACGAGGACCTACCCCTTTGTCCTGACGGACACTAGACAACATACAATACTCTGTATAAGTCCGCTGAGTTGAATAACTCAAAACCTGTGCGTCGTAGGTTGAAAACTGTACCCAGGCGATTTCCTCAAATATCACCAATTACAACGAATTCTGATATAATGAGGATAATCACCTAATTCCCAATAACTTACTCCCACTCATCATCTGTAATACCATACAGTTATGAGAATGAAACCTGGTAAATACATACCCTGGAGTAAGTATCCAATCGGGAAAACAGTTTTCCTTTAACTATGCACTGAAACATGAAAATGTTTCGTAAGGGTATCCTGGTATTCCTAGTAATGCCTCTTCCATAATCCAATTCATGACTTTAACCGTATATCTCCTTTCCATCTTCCAAATCCCTTTATTTGTCTTTAGTCGTTACCTTTTGTACACCATCGTTAGGCTAAATGGTTTTCTTCCTTCCCAACCGTTCGGCACCAGCCTATGGATTGGAAGAAGACTATCCAGTAAGCATAATAGGTGTACTCTCCTAATCCTAGGAATATTGGCAACTTGAGAGAAGGTGATGATAAAAGACAACTGAATAATACCTTATTCATTTAAAAGTGAAAATAGGAGTGGCGATGAAGTACGCGGTTTGGTCGTAAATGATAGCAGTCGCAATTTACTTTGCCCTCTTTCTAATCCCTTTATTTTGTCTTTATATATTACCTTCTGCACACCCTACTTAGGCTAATTGGTTTTCTTCATTCCCTACCTTTCGGCACCAGCCTATGGTTTGGAATAAGACTATCCAATAAGCGTAATAGGTGTACTCTCCTAAACCAAGGAGCCCTCACAACCTGAGAGAAGGTGATAATAAAGGACAACTGAATAAACCAATTCTATTTCTGCTGAACCTGGATCCATCCTCGAAGAAGTCCCTTCGAGTTCGTATATAACCATACGATGGATCTATCCAATGGAAGTAGATGTCCGTAGTAATACGGGGTGTTCTGAGAAATACAAAGGGTAAAAGAAGGAGCGGCAATTACTTATGCAACTTAAACAATCCAAAAGCCAGTATTTTAAGAAGGTTCGGTCAACTTGGTCAGTGAGTCATAGTCTAGGGTCGGTCAAAGGTCGCTGCCAAAGAGAGAGAAAATAAACACTCTGTGCGCACTCTAACTGTAAATCCATGCTACCTCTCCCGGTACTTACGGGCTTGCGGAATTTGATGAAAAACAATTTTCTAGAGGCGGTAACATGGACTCAAAATGGATCTTTGTTAAACTATCTACCTAACAACCTAACTAGGAGTTGTTAACTACTCGGTTAGGGGGTTATACCTTTCTTTTCTTAAACTCCTTCGTCTTCAAGCCTCGATGGTGTACGGATCGGCTTCACCCCGTCGTCTCCTTGCGCCGAAGATCGATCCACCCGAAAGCTTCTACCTTTGGCTTCTTCTTCGAACTTTGAAGAAACTAGTTCACTCGGTTTGCTAAACCTTGTGAACTAGAGTGAGTAGAGGAGAGTGTGTTGGGATTTTTCTCTATGGTTCTTGGTTCTCAACACATGAGACAAGTGAACCATAGACTAGAGAGAGGGAGAACAAGAGGAAGAGGATGAGAGCTCGAGAACAAGAGAAAGAAAGGAAATGAGAGAATGAGCAAGACTTTTCTCTCTTGGCTCTCATAATCCAAAGCCATCATAACAAATCATAGCAATCAAGTATTATGTGATGGTTTAAGCTACAATAGCCATATCATTTCATGCACTCATTTTGCACAAGAGAAACAAGCAAGCAAAAGTCTTTGCCATGAAATGATAGCCATTGTCATCATGATGGTCAACTAGTCCAACCTAGTCAACCGGTCAACAAAGTCAACAAGTCAACAAAGTCAACCCCTCAACAACCATGTCACCATAATACGTAATTAATATTATTGTTAATCATATATCATATTCTCATTAGGGTTTATCAAAAAGTCAATGGTCAACAGTCAACAGTCAACAACCTTAATGAGAATCCTCTGCCTCTGTCTCTCCGTCAACTGTGCATACACACCCGCATCCGCGTTCCGAGGAACACGAATACATACGAGATAAAATCAATCCCAAAACGTACACTAGGATCTGGCATAAACCAAAGCCCGCTAGTGTTAACTGTCCGGACACTAAATGTGCACAAGTGCACGGATGTGACCGAACCCTGTCGCAAAACCATGCGACCTCTACTCTTTTGCCTAAAGGCGAATAGCTTTCTGTGTAGGACTCTAAAGACTCGACACCACGCTGGCAGTGGGTTTAACCACAGACCGCAAGCGGCACTAGCTGTGCGTAACGGTCCCTAGGTAGATGCCGACAAGAAGACTGACGGGGTGAAACCCATCTGAACTCTTACTGAGCCTGAATATGACAGTCTCCGTACAGTCCGGTCTGTTCGTCTGATACATCGCATGGCGGGCCTAGGGGGCGATAAACGTCAGTCCCCTAATAGCGGTACAAGTCGTATCGGAGTGAAGCCCAAAACACCCTGAGATAACACTGGAAGCCTACCAGTATATCTCGCTTTCCCTGGCCAGGGACTACTCGTGTAATGGCTCTCCTAGACACAGCGCGAGGTCAACCCCCAATACCGGGAGAGACGAATCCTGTCTAACCGTCACTGCCTCCAAGTGCTTCGGGATTGCACCCAACTACTGCCTGTTTGCACGACTCCTTTGAGCCGTGGTAGGGTAGTAATCAAAGTACAGTGGGAACACACTCGAGGCGAAGTGACAGTGTCAAGTCAGCGGACTAAGCTGTACTCATGTCACCTGGGAACTGATAACTGACGATAGGTATAATACCAACCAATCAGTTCCCGACGAGTCCTGTCCAGTGTACTCGTAACCTAACGAGCACCCGCATACTATCTCAAGTACGACGTACTGACGGCTGTGGGACAGACCGTCTCCCCTGCTGGGATGAGAAGCGCATACGCTAGTCTATTCCGGAGTATCGATGCCTTGTCTCGATAGTCCTGCGACTAGGGACCTGTATAAGGATGTTCTTATGGATTACCCAGCCCCCACGAGTGTGACTGCCATCACAACGCTGGTAATCAAGCAAAGATCCTAAGGGCTCCACTAATGCGTATAGGTGATATACTAAAATAAACACATGTACACATTGAAGTAGAAACAAACCAAGTAGTATACTACCATTTTGAGCAAGATCGTCAATACAAGGTGAATATCCCAAGCTTCCATTAAGTAATATACATACTAGTATGATACAGTAATGGCCTGTAGGGCATATACACTAACACTAACCTAGATCAGAATGGTTATCACTTTATCTAATCAGGAAACCTCCCACTGTAATCTCAAATTCTCCTCCAAACCTGAAAGAAGAATTAGTCGGGATCACCCGAAGAGTAAACCAACTCATCAGTGAGAATCGGGATCCAATTATCATCGCATGATAACTTGATGGAAGCCACTCAAGTTATCACACTCCAGAAGGTATGCGCATGCCTGGCAAGTTTGCTTTATGTTTGAAACTCCCGATGTGATTTTTGCCCCATGCTCTTATGACCTTGGCGTTGGTCAAAATATCATAAGTCACATGTCAAGTTCTGCCCGTCATTGTCCAGGTCAATTTGAACCCACCCGCACATGCCCCTGACGTTGGCCAAATGGCAGAACGACTGTCTCAAACCAACTCATCTATCTATGCAACAGATGAATACCCAGCAGCTACCAAACACTATGCCCTGGCGTTGGTCAAATGCATAGCTTGAATACTACTGAATTTCCATAAGAAATGACGGAGGGCTACGGCTGGTTTTTGGCGAAAAACCTTTAATGTAATGAACTTGATCTCGTTGAAGGAACCTGATAGCTTTTTATAAAAATATAGTGGCGAAAAAACCTTTTGCTAAAGAGGTCACTCTTGGTGAAGGGATCTCGGCTCTTTCCTCGTGGAATGAGGTGCAGGATATTCTAACTGAATACCGCGATGCAAAGCAACTTGTAATCGACTATATTAAAGTTACTACCCTGACGTAAACTTCTGCCCAAGGGGTCACTCCCGGTGAAGGGATCTCGGCCCTTGCCTCGTGGAATGAGGTGCGGGATATTCCAACTGAATATCACTATGCAAAACAAAAAGAAACATCTTTATAATAACATCTTTTAAAATTTGTTCCAACAACATCAAGCATAGGTTTGTTTTATCCTTGCATTGATAAGAATCAACGCAATCCCATCAATTAATCACACCAGAAAAGAACGAAAATGAAATGTACGTATATGCCATCCGCATTCGTCACTGGGTCCCGTCATCACCCGTTAGGTTACTTAACTAACGACAGAGCGGGGGCTGAACTAGCGCGGGTGTAAAACATATACAACATCTAATAGTATATATACCAATATACAATAATCGCTCCAGGCATGATAATATGCAACATTACAGGAAAGTAATAAGCATCACAGAACAATACAGATAATCTGGGATCCCCGGGTTTCACAGAGCCGCTGGTGAAACCTGATGTTCCCCTGGTCGTATGGATAGCCTGTGCAATGAAACCTAGACCCCTACGGGTGCGGCAAGTTACCCGCCAAAACCTGAAGTGAGGCAGTCCCCTACAGCAAAATGAATGGACCACCCGGCACTTCACGGAATCCAGTAACTTGAGCACCCCTCCTTGGGTCAACCTATACCCCCTACGAGTGCGGCGAATAGTCTGCCAATTCTAGAGTGAGGCCCCTCTGCCTCTCAAAGCCATAAGATACGGACCCGTTGCCCTCAAGAACCCGGCTATCCGTGCACTCCTTCGCGGGATAAACCTAGTACAGAAATAAAAATATGTACAACGGGTACATCGACCTCAACCCGGTCGTGCCCCAAAAGAATATTATACAAACAGGCAGTAACGGCAGTCCACATGTTGGACACTTGCTCCGCAATATCAAATGTACAAATAAATCCAAACTGCACTACCATTGCACCATGCTATCCACCATGACATATCCGCAACATCACAGTACAACACAGAACATCAACGCGAATGTCACGTTCGCAAACCCGTCTAAAAGAACTATAGCAATTAGACGCGGTTTACCACTCGAATGACATTCCCGGTCGGAGATATAAAGTAAGTACTGTAAACAAACACGTTTAAATTTCGATCGACAAAATTTCCCAAAGTGGGCCCCACAAACATCTGCTGTACAGTAACAAAATCTGGGCCCAAAAGATATATACCAAAAACCACAATTTCCCAAGTTGAAGCTCTCTAGAAAACTTGGAGCACTGTTCCCTCATATCGGCCGCGGTTCCACGGTCAAACCCTAGGTTTGACCGCGGATCCGCGGTGGTAATGAGGGATCACGTGCCCAAATTTTCTCAGAATTCTTAAAAAACCCTGCACGCTTTTCTTTGATATGCAAAATTATTTTTAGGCCCTTCAAAAGATCGACAGAAACTTGTGTGCAGAAAATTGCGATTTCGGAAATTCCGTTCGATCGATCTTTTAAACGCGTTAGCACAAGTTAGTAAAGCTTAATGGTGAGGCTCTGATACCACTGTAAGTCCACGGTAGCGCCCCGGCCGTCTAACAGACGCCAAATGCGGAACAAAAACTTTTACAACTGGCGCTATCGCGTACTATAACCCGGATCTGCCATTAAACCTAAACTAACAAACTACAAAGTGGGTAGAAATGTTATACCGAACGATCCGAGTCCTTCGGTCTTCAACCATCATCCCACGCTTGTTGCGGCTGCTCCGATCTCCTGAATCTCCAATCTTCTCATCCAGGTGGCACCACGTCGACGGATCTTTAAACGGGCTCCCGCTTCTGAATCGAGGCAACTCGGTCGTCAAGTTTGCTAAAAGAGACGACCAAGATGATGTAGAGAATGAGTAGAATACTTTGTCTCGTTACGTCCAAAGCTATGGACGAACGGTTAATGAAGTTGCCTTTTGGATCGATATGAAATGAGAAATGGATTATACTAATTTCCATGAACCAAAATCCTTAATCTTTTTCAAATGAAATCAATCATCAACCATCCTGTTCAAGCAAGAGGGGCCGGCCATATTTGTAGGAGGAGGGAGGTAAGTGTAGGAGAGGGGGTGACCATTAGCATAAATGAATGAGTGAGTCACAATAACACATCATCACAAACATTAATGGAAACAATGAATCATAACCTTAGTCATCAAAAACCATTAACTCTCATTTAATGCACAAATGAGTCACATGCCACCTCATCATCCTAGTCACCATCTAGATGCTTCTAGAACCTTCCACGCCCATCTCAAGAAAAGATAAATCCGTCTTTAACCGAATGTTAAAAGACGGGTGATAGAAAACTGGAAACTGGCAACTTCCAAAAGTGATCCTGAAACGAATTTCAGGATAACCTCGTAATGGTATAAACATACCTGCATTTTTATTACGACCGAATATAAATGCAACTGAGACAAAGATATTATATCTACACAGCATAATACTCGGATCCGGCTTAAACCAAAGCCGACCAGTATTATCTGCCTGAAAAACGACACGTGCGAAAACGCACGTGCATCTTCCGAACCCTGCCATAAAACCATACGGCCTCTACAACGTTTCGCCCGAACTTGGGAAACTGTCTGTGCGGGACTCTAATGACTCATCAACACACTGGAACTGGGTATAACCACTAGCACGTCAGAGGTACTAGCTGTACGTAACGGTTGCCTATATATTGATTGGAAGGGAAGCTGACGAGCGAACTCATCCATAAACCCTACTGAGCCTGACAGTGATAATATCCGTACAGTCCGGTCCGTTCGTCTAAAGAGTATCGAATATCGAGTCTAGGGGGTGGATAAAGTCAGACCCCTAATAACGCGATAATTCGTGTCGGTATGAAGCCCATCATCACCTGAGAAACTACTGATCCAAATCAGTAATTCTCCACTACCTCGGCCGAGGATTTCTAGTGATGGCAACCCGTGCACTGCGTGACATCAACCCCCAATACCGGGAAAGACGAATCCCCGACGATCCGCTCACTGCCTCCATGTGGCTCGGGACTGTACCCAACTAAAACCTGTTTGCACAACTCCTTTGAGCGTGGTAGGGTAGTAATCTAAGCACAGTGGGAACTCACACGAGACAAATGACGATCTCAAGTCGACAAACTAACCTGTACACATGTCACCAGGGAATTGC
Organism: Agapanthus africanus; assembly: GCA_030015575.1. Classification (NCBI taxonomy): domain Eukaryota; kingdom Viridiplantae; phylum Streptophyta; class Magnoliopsida; order Asparagales; family Amaryllidaceae; genus Agapanthus; species Agapanthus africanus. Next base: position 244,771,090 of record CM057343.1, on the reverse strand, counting down.
TATCTAACGATATGTATAATACCAACTAGCATGTTCCCGGCGAGTCCTGTCCGGTGTACTCATAACCCAATGAGCACCTGTATACATCTTAGGTGAACCAACTGACACAAATGGCTTGTGAGACCGGCCATCGCCCCTCGTCGGGGTCTCGACTGTATACACTAGTCTACTCTGGAGTATCGATGCCCTGTCTCGAAACTCCCATGACTAGGGACACTTTAAGGATGTGCTTACAGACCCCAGCTCCCACGTATATGATCGCCATCATACTGCTGGTAGCCAAGCAAGAATCCTATGGGCTCTATCATCATGCAATAGTGAACTAAAGCATGTATACGATGATAAAGACAAACTAAATAGCATACTATCATTTCGAGCAAGACTGTCATATCGGTATAGGTCCTGCCTCAATCATTGCAACCACGTACCTGCGATCCAATAATTGACTTTGAGGGCACTATCTCCAACAATATCGGCCGGGTATATATGATATAGCCGGGTCATCGGATCAAGTGTCGATTCGATGAATTGGTACATGTTATATTAGTCGGTTATATGCAATATAGCCGGGTTATCAGATCAAGTGTTGATTCGATAATTTAATGTATATTATATATGAGATATATTACATTACATTAACTAATATAAGCTCGCTTTATTCATTCATTTTCTCACTGGATAATACATTGATGTATATGCGATATATGTTGATTATATTATTTTCTTTTGTTACAAAATATATTATATATATGATATATAATATTGTAACATGATAGGGTTACAAATGCAACATGGATTTTAAGTTTAAACCAAGATTAGGGTTAGCTTTTTGCATAAGGGTTAAGGAAGCTTCATGAAGCTTTCATTTTATCATCTTGCTTTGATATTTTGTGTTGATATTTGTTAACCCAACCCAAACTCTTAACCTTAGTTTATTCTCTACATGAGTTAAGACTCTCATTCTTAACTCATGGTTGCAATTGTAACCACAAGAATAATTCATTATTCATCACAAAAGGATTAGCATCTTCTTCTTCTACATTCTCTTGAAAGAAAACCTAGACTAGCTTTTCTTTTGTGATGAATAAGTGTGAGAATTTGAAAACAAAAGAGAGCAAAATTCCTTCTTCATCATCCTCATCTATTCTAGCTATTTAGATTAGGGTGTTTACTTCTCTAATATGTTGTTTAGTGAAGTGTAAGCTTGGGTTAGAGATTCTTCAAAGTAGATCATCTTGGATCAAGAAAACTTCAAGCAAGATGCATCATTCACCTCTTGGAGCCTCACGAGAGTCGGAGTTCTTAATGATCGCAGCGAAAGGACCTCAACATGAAGCTTATGAAGTGAAGGAACGGACTACAAAGGTTGTAATCCCCATCTCTTTTACCTTTTTGTATGTGATACAAACTTGTTACCCTAAATATTCTTGCATGATTCTTTGTTTGCATGCTTTGCACCTCTCTAAATTTTAAAGTGGCATGAGTGATGCTACCAAACCCTTGACTAGGTGCAAGGGAAGCCCAATAGTGGTATCAGAGCAAAACTAGAATTCTAGATACGGTATTATAACATTTACGAAAACGAAATCCACTCCGAAATACAATATTAAGCTAACCCCATTTTGCTCTCTGTAAATTTTCAAAAAAGTCCTTCAAAAAATTTTCAAATAAGTGCAGAATGATCTTTGGGCCAAAATATGAACATGGGTGAAATACGGGGGTTGGGGCTCGGTTTTTAACCGACCACCAAAGGGGAAAATCCGGCCAGGCCAGCCCCAGGTCTTCATCTGGCCTTCGTATTCCATCTGTGGTCATTTGGGTTCATTTTGGGTTTCCTAGTATTGTTTATTTAGCCCAATTTTCATGTGATGATTAGTTTGGCCTGAGGCTAATTCGTAGTGCTTCGTAGTCGTATAACTTAACTCTGTATTGGTAACCTTGACTATTTTTAGCAGTTCGATCGAACTTCATACACCACATTTTGTACCCCGCTGAAATTTTCAAGTGTTATAATTTTCCGAAATTGATTGTATTCATAAAATCGTGCAAGTACCCCTATGGACCCCCTAGAAGACTATAATAACCTTAACTCGATTTTATGCCCACGGAACCGCATTCGAACCTTCGGGTTTGCCGTAATTCCGTGGTGTCATAGGTGAGGCGTTGGTTAACTCCTTCTACGGCTGGTATATGGACACTGTGGCATGGTTTTTGAGTGTTTCGACTTTACTCAAGTGTTGAGCTCACGGGGGTAATTTGTGAGTGTATGTTCATTCGATCGAAACGTTAAACATCGTCATGATATTCTGTAATGTGATACAATATGTGGAATTCATATAGTTAGGCATGAAATCCGTAATATGTGATATTTCGGGATTACGATGTCTAAGTCGATTGTGGATTCCAAATGTTGTAGTTTTACACTTTCTTTTTTGTAACCGTAAGCATAGTATGTGGTCTATCGCCGGCTTCGTTACTATACATCAACGACAATCGAGATACGCATCCTTGCTTACGTTGATGATATGAGATATTATGTATTGCTGAGATATGTTATATTGGATCATCGTGTTCTGAATAGCCGGGGTTTTATGTAAGATAAAGGTTTTTATTTTCATTCATGTAAAATTCATTGTATGTAATATTCTTTTATTGGGGCACTTCCGGGTTGAGGTTGATGTCACCATTGTATATTATTTATTTTTCCGCATTAGGATAGACCCAAGAGGGGAGCACAAGTAACCGGGTTCTAGGGTCCAGTGGGAGGCCATCTCGAGGAGTCGATACCGGGTCTCCTAACCCTAGAATTGGCAGTGTTACTTGCCGCTCTCGTAAGGGTCTAGGGATGTGGGTTTGGCTATTCATCGCGACCGTGGAATCCGCATTTTATACAGGCTCGATATAAAACACGGACCTCCTGGTATATCCAATATTTCATATGTTTCTTCTGCTGCTGATATACTGTGATGTGATCATATTATATGCGTGAGACGAATGCTTTGTTATTATATATATGATATATAATAAACATTACTTATGTTTTGCACCCGCGCTAGTCCCGTCCCGGTATGCCGTTAGTTAAGTAACTTGACGGTGCATAACGGAACATTATGGCGAATGCGGATGGCATAAGCGTACGTTGTATTTTTATTTCTTCTGTGATGCTTAGGAAGAATAAATGATGGGATTTATTAATGAGATTAATAAAAGAAAAGAAACATAAAAGATGTTGTAGAATCAAATTTTCAAAAAGGGTAGCTACAGTTATCGATTTGCATAGTGGTATATGCGATATACCATGCACCTTATTCGATGAGGAAAGAGCCAAGATCCCTTCACCGGGAGTGACCTCCTTAGCAAAACTGGCAGATGCTACAAACTCACGGTTTAGTTTTTTATTGCTTCTATAGTTCTTGCTTTGCACAGCGGTATTTGTGAAATATCCTGCACCTTATTCGATAAGGAAAGAGCCGAGATCCCTTCATCGGGAGTGACCTCTTTAGCGAAACTAGAAAAGCCTAAAAAACACTCCTTTTCAAAATCACTTGTTTCTACAATGATATCAAGTTCATTACACAAAAGGTTTCCAGAAAAACCTGTCGTAGCCCTCCGTCTTATTTAGTATTCGTGCTGCGTTTGTTGACCTCTGTCAAGGCGTAGTGTGCGGTAGCTGATTAGTAATTATCTGTAAAGCATGTGATGTGATTGGATTAGAGTAGTCATACGACCTTGTTAACCTCTGTCAAGGGTCGTGCGGGTGGGTTTGATTCAATCAAGAAATGACGGGTTGAACTTAACTGGTGCACTATGGTTTGTTGACCTCTGTCAAGGTCATAGCATACTAGGGGCAAAAGCATTATCAGGAATTTCAAGAGTTGAAATTTGCAATGAGATTGCATATCTACTATGAGATAGATGGATCTTAATACCCACTTCGAGTAAGAGTTACTCCTGGGAGAATTTTATACAGGACAATTATCCGATCAAGTAGGTGTCTAGAAAAGTGTTTACAGGGTAATGCCTCTGGGAAAACGAGGTTTATTTTAATTAGGTCCATACGAAAGCATGGGGAACCTCCCTCAAAGTACCAACACTAGCCTGGCCGAAAAATTGGCGAACTTGTAAGGTGTAATTAATCCCGGCTAATCTTACCTTTTAGGGTTCTAAGGAAGATTTGATAAAAAAAAAGCAGTGGGAGCCATCCTAACCAATCTAATCTTGCAAGAGCATACGCTAAAGTGTTTTCTTCTCTCTCTCTCCAGGTAGCGACCATATCAGGCCTTAATCAAGATAATAATATGGATGTATTGACCGAACCCGCTTATTATACTGAGCAGAGGAACGTTGGTCCCGCTCCAACTTATAATTGTTATAAGACAGAGCAGGGAATAGGAGAATATCCGGATTCTCACGCCGCCCAAACGAAGAATAAGCATGCCGATGTATCTTATTCAGGTGTGTTAGTTATTGAGAACTGTTTCTCAGTTCATTCTACGTCCTGGGTATTTGATACCGGATCAGGATCCCACATATGTAATATGTTACATGGGCTACGAAAAGGTAGGGAACTGGGAGAGGGTGATCATTCCGTAAGAGTAGGGAATGGTGCAAATGTTGCAGCCAAAGCAGTTGGCGAATATCATCTTATGTTACCAAATGGTAATACAATGGTTCTAAATGAATGCTATTACATTCCGACCCTGATATGCAATCTTATATCAGTTTCTTTATTGAACAAAGAAGGAAATAATTTTGTAGTACAGGATAATGTTATGAACATATTCCTGAATCAAAAGTTGATAGGATCAGGATCGTTAAATAATGGCATATACGTTCTCAATCAAAAGACAGTACTTAATATGCAAAACACACATAAGAGGAAGAGTTCAGAAATGAACGAATCCTTCTTGTGGCATTGTAGACTAGGTCATATCAATGCGACACGACTAGCTAAGTTGCATAAGGATGGATATTTGAATCCGTTCGAATTCTCATCTTATGATACTTGCCAGTCATGTCTCAAAGGCAAGATGACCAAAACTCCGTTTAGCGGACACGGAGAAAGAGCTATGAAACTCTTGGAACTGATACATAGTGATGTATGTGGTCCCATATCTACACATGCCAGGGATGGTTCCTCATACTTCATTACATTCACTGACGATCTATCAAGATACGGACATGTGTTCCTGTTGAAACACAAGTCTGAAGTTTTTGAGAAATTCAGAGAATATAAGAACGAAGTAGAGAACCAAAAGGGTAAAAGTATTAAAATCCTTCGATCTGATCGAGGAGGAGAATACTTGAGCAATGAGTTCCGGGATTATCTAAAAGAGAATAGGATTCTCTCTCAGCTTACTCCTCCCTATACACCACAACACAACGGTGTATCGGAGCGGAGGAATTGCACCCTATTAGATATGGTACGCTCTATGATGAGCACTGCTGAGTTGCCTATTTCCTTTTGGGGTTATGCGCTTGAAGCAGCAGCATACCTATTAAATCAGATTCCATCAAAATCTGTACCTACCACACCATATGAGATATGGAGTGGGAAGAGACTATGTCTTAAATGAGTTAAGATATGGGGTTGTCCGGCCTATGTCAAAAGGCAAAATCCGGACAAACTCGAGGCACGATCAGTTTTTTGTAAGTTTGTAGGATATCCTAAACATTCAAATGGATATCTATTCTACCACGGTGAACAACAAAAGGTGTTTGTTGCTCAGCATGCCACCCTTTTAGAAAAGGAATTTCTTGTAAAAGAAATTAGTGGCAAAGCGGTAGAGCTGGTAGAAGTTTCAGCACCACAAACTACAACAGAAGATTTAGTGGAACCAGATGATTCAGTAGTTCCTGACGAACCTCAGCCTCTCCGCCGATCTAGTAGGGTTCCTCATCCGCCAGAGAGATACTACGGTTTTCTCATTGATGGTGGAAGCGAGGATTGCATCATGGAAGATGATGACCCGACTAGCTTCGAGCAGGCCATCACAAGTGGAGACTCTGTGAAGTGGCTGGATGCAATGCGATCTGAGATGGAATCCATGTACACTAACAAAGTATGGACTTTGGAAGTTGCTTCTGAAAGGGGTAAAACCCATTGGGAGCAAATGGATCTTTAAGAAGAAACTTGGTGTAGATGGAAAAGTGGAGACTTTCAAAGCTAGACTTGTTGCAAAGGGTTTTCGTCAACGACCAGGTGTGGATTATGAGGAAATCTTTTCTCCAGTGGCTATGCTTAAGTCCATCCGGATCTTACTTGCCACTGCTGCATACCATGACTACGAAATCTGGCAAATGGATGTTAAGACCGCCTTTCTAAATGGTGATTTAGAGGAGTGCGTGTACATGACTCAGCCAGAGGGCTTCGTAGATAGTAGGAGCAGCGGAAAGGTGTGCAAGCTGCTTAAATCCATCTATGGGTTAAAGCAGGCATCGCGGAGTTAGAACATCTGCTTTGATGTTGTAGTCAAAGAGTTTGACTTCATCAAAAACGTAGATGAACCTTGTATTTACAAGAAGGTTGCAGAGAGTAAGGTTGTCTTCCTCGTATTGTACGTGGATGACATACTCCTGATAGGAAATGATGTTCCTATGCTGCATTCGGTCAAGCTCTTCTTATCACATAGATTCTCAATGAAAGATCTAGGTGATGCCTCCTGCATTTTGGGAATAAAGATCTATAGAGATAGATCTAAACGGATACTGGGATTGTCCCAATCCAGGTACATTAACAACATACTAAAGAGGTTTATTATGGAAGAATCCAAGCATGGGAACCAATCCACGATCTCTGGACTCACTCTCTCCAAAGAGATGTCTCCTAAGACTGGTTTGGAGAGAGATCACATGCAAGGGATACCCTATGCTTCGGCAGTAGTCTCTATCATGTACGCAATGCTATATACCAGACCCGATGTAGTATACTCACTAAGTATAGTGAGTAGGTATCAAGCAGATCCAGGAGAGAATCACTGGACAGCTGTGAAGAACATTCTCAAGTACTTGAGAAGAACTAAGGAGATGTTCTTGGTGTATGGTAACGGAGAACTCCAGGTGGAGAACTCCAGGTAGAGTCCTTTATCGATTCAAGCTTCCAAAGTGATAAGGACGACTCTAAGTCGCACTCGGGATTTGTCTTTACCCTTAATGGAAGGGCGGTTTGTTGGAAGAGTTCCAAGCAAGAAACCGTGGCAGACTCGACGATGGAGGCTGAATACATCACTGCCAACGATGCTGCCGAAGAGGCTGTCTGGATGAAGAAGTTCATCACTGAACTTGGTATGGTTCCTTCCATTGAGAATCCAATACCTTTGTATTATGATAACAATGGAGTTGTGGCTTTGGCCAAGGAACCCAGGTCCCATCAGAAGTCCAGACATATTTTGAAGCGGTATCACCTGATCCGGGAGATAGTTGATCGCCGCGAGATCGAGGTCAGGAGAGTTGACACGAAGGACAACACTACGGATCCACTCACGAAGGCCATTCCCTAGATACAATTTGAGAGACTCTTCGGGATGTTGGGTATGAGATACTACAACTGCTGGCCTTAGTGCAAGTGGGAGATTGTTAATTGTATATATAACCTAGAGGCCATTGTTGTACATACGATGTATATTATAGTGGATGCTTGGATATATATAGAGAGGACTTTCTTGCTCGACATGATAGTATGCTATCTGGTTTCACTTTGTCTTAACATGTTGACTTGTATCGGTTTACTATCTTGCTCTCACATGTTGATAAAGCCCTTAGGATATTTACTCGACTACTGGGACTATGATCAGATCATACTAGTGGGGCCATGGTAGTCAACGAGTACATCCTATAGCTGTTCCTAGTCGAGGGTGTATCGAGACAGGGCATCGATACACCAAAGTAGACTAGCGTATACGCATCTTGACCCATATGATGGGCGATGGATGATCCCATATCCATCGGTGTTTGACATCAAAGATGGTGTATGGGTGCTCAGTAGAGACAGGGTACACTGAACGGACTCACCGAGAACTCCTAGATGGTATTATATCAATCGTCAGATAGCAGTTCTCCGGTGACACTGGTACAGGTTAGTCTGTAGACCCGAGATCGTCATAGAGTCTTGTGTAATTCCCACTGTACTTTGATTTCCACCTTACCACGTCCAAGAGGGCATGCAAAATGGTGGCTTTTGGGTATAGTCCCGAATCACATGGAGGCAATAAGCAATAGGAGGGGTTTCGTCTCTCCCGGTATATGGAGTTGATATTGTGCCGTGTTCGATTGGCTATAACTGGAAGTCTGTAACGTTTTAAAAATAATTAAATAAATAATTAAATGAATAAAATTGTTTAAGTGAATTTTAAGATTTTCGGTAAAGTAAAATGTATTTTTCGTAAAACTAAACCGTGATTGTTTTTCGTTATAATTTCAAAAATACCGATTTAAATTATGTAATTACTAGTAAATGGTGTTTATTTAGCCACTTATAAATTTTTAGTTTAATTAAATATTTTTCCTAAATTAATTATTTTAAATATTAACATAAGTTTTATTTTTACACTAAATTAGTGTAAATTACAAATTTGAATGGTTTTAATTTGTAAAAATAAACCATGGCATATTATAATTTAGTGTGTATCATGCAAAATTTATTTGCAAATTTTCCCATTTTTCTAGAGTTTTCTTGGTTGTTTTAGTAAAGAAATGAAAGAAAATGAAGAAATTCATGAAAAGACATTAAGTGAGATATTATTTGATGAAGTTTCTACACAACTCATGAAACTCTTTTCTCTTTCTCCCTCTCTCCCTTGCTTGGCCGGCCACACCCTCATGGCAGCCCCCCCATTTCCCACTTTATTTTTATTACAAAAATTTATCAAAAATACATCAAAAAATTCAATAAAAATCCACAAAATCCTATTTATTTCATACCCTTTATTCCTTGCTCATTTTTATATGGATTTTGGAGATGGAAAGCATGCATTTGGGAGGCTCATTTTCTTGTTTGGATTTCATATTTTGGAGGTATAAATTTCCTTCTTTTGTTTATTTGTTATTAGATGTTTCTTTTAAGCATGTTTAGATTTAATGAATTAATTCTATGCTCAATTCTTAAAATTCAAGTTAGGGTTTGTAAATTCAAGTTATGATTTTTATTAATTAATTAGGGTTATAATAGTTAGTTTAACACTTTTAGAATTGGAAAATCTTGCATGGTTGTTGAATTGTAAAATTTTCATTTAAAATTGTCTAAATTAGGAATTTTGCTAACTACGTTTCTATAAAACATAATTTTTGGTGAAATAAAATTTCAATTAAATTTGTAACACTAGATTGTGGTCTTAATAAGGGTATTAACTTGTTGGTGGAATGGAAACTTAAATTGATTGCTAGTTTCTATTGATAATTGATAAATTGTGATAAAAATTGCTATTTTGTAAACTAGATTTTAGAAATTCCTAAATAAATGAGATTAAAAATATAATTTATGGTTTCATTAAATCATTATCATCATGAATTATGGTTTAATACATTAATTCATGCAGAATCACGTTTTGTGGTGGAATTGTGCTATTTTGCTTGAAAAATGTTGAAAATTGTTAAAGGTTGCAAACTAGAAATTTCAAATTAATACAAATTTGTGTAATAAAAATATAGTAATGGTTTGTATAGTCTAGTTATGCTATTTAATGAGTTTTATGACCATTGGTTTCATTTAAATGTCAAGTTTTGATGATAAACGGTAAATTGGCATTTTCTGATTTTACGAAATTAGACGGTTTGATTGATTTTTAGGGTTTCGATGGATTTAATCATGTTATATATTATAAGTAACGAGTTTTAAAACTATGAGTTATTTGTTGATGTTATCTCGATTCATCGGCGTTTGTACGCCGATATCGAGCGATATTTGGTGCTTTTGCGTGGACGGGACATAGGTTTTAACCTATGCTTGTTCCTTGTGTCGTTTTGACTTTTGTATGTGATTCAGTTTACGATGCTATTTGTATGTTTGCGTTTAGGTACCCCTCACGTGGACTGCGGGCGATGAAGGGGAGGATGGCGACACCGTCTTCGGCAGACATGGACCAGGTGAGTACATGTATATCTACAGGGGGAAGTCGGGTGGATGGCGTTTAGCACCCCCGCAACGTAGAATAGGAATAGTACTTATTGTCATTAGGAAACCAGATGTGACCCTAGATTCCTAATGAGTAGGACCCTAGTAATGACCCTAGGCTGGACTAGACTGATTTAGGAAAACCATACCAGAGGATGAATACCTTGGAAGAGGTTCGTAGGTTTCAGGTAGAAACACACACACGCATACACTGAAACTCGACATGGTGTATACGTGCATGTATATATATAGGACTAGGTATAAGTATATTTATATATACAACACGTGTATGGGATACATTGATGTGATATGATATCTGAGGTATGATGAAACAGTATAATTGGGCTTGATGCCGTGATTCTTGGCTATACAGTCGTATTAAGTGTTAGCGGATCATTAGAGAATGAGATAACGAACATGGATACATAAATTATAATGGGTGGTGATGATATTGAGATACATGGGACTCTAAAATAGTACCTGGACTGTAGCTTGTGACTGATCACGATATGGGATACGTATGACTTGATCACGACATCATATAGGTATGACCTGATGTCGATATCATATAGGTGTTACCTGATGTCGATATCATATAGGTGTGACCTGATGTCGATATCATATAGGTGTGACCTGATGTTGATATCATATAGGTGTGACTTGATGACGATATGATATCAGTATGACTTAATTACAATATGATACATATGACATGATATTTCTGAGGATAAACTAATGATGCATATTATGAGGGCAATGATATATGATTGATGTAGGCGATTACAGTTTAGCACCTTGATCATGAGATGTGTTGGTGATGACATTATACGAATGATGAGACACGTAGGAGATACTTGACCCGCACCCCGATATTGGGATGCCGTACGATGGATTTTACCGTACGAGGAATAAATATGATGATTGATCCGCACTCTTGATTCGAGGAAGCCGTACTACGTACGTGACGCTATTGAGGCCGGATCGCCGACTATTCGAGATATTGATTCAGACCTTAGGTAGACTCTTGTTTCTTATTGACTAGTTTCTTAGGTTTTGTTCCTTAGGAGGTTAGATGGTCACTAGGTTAGGTTCGAGTCAAATAGTGGTAGTGGTAATGGTATATCAAATGAGTGGATAACACACATCCGTCTTTACTTTCACACTGGAATCATAATGATGCATGTTCATGCATATGCTGCTATAATCAGTATAAACTTTACCTGTTAGGACACCAGCACCATTACCGATGATGCGCATATTCCACGCACACTTATTTGCCGGATCACACACATCATCATCGGTAATTGCTATGTCACGTACACTTTAGATTATATTATCTTTTATTGATAGAATCAGTTAACAACTTGACCGATATAATATTGTGATTACTCTCTGATGTTAGTATAGACATGATATTTATTACTTAGACATTCATGCATTCATATTTTCATGTTATCATGCAGTATTATGGGCATATGCCGACACTTATCATATACTTACTCATGATTTTGAGATTTGGGTTTCTATGAGATTTCTGGATTTTTGGGGAAAACCGCAAGAATATATAAAAACTTCTCTCTCTCTCCTCCTCTCTTTTTAAAACATAAGATGCGGTTTTCTCGTGATGTATGTGTCGTCCACCATGAGATTTCATGTTTTCTGATGGATTTCGAGACCCGATTCGAGGAGTGGATGAACCTCTCGGGTACATGGTGGGCCCGGTATGGTATCCCGGGGCAAGAAGATCGAGTTGTAGACGATGAGCCTGGCAGGGGAAGGCTACCTACCGGTGATGTCTGGCGCGGCGGATATCCGGAGGATACCGACCGTTGTCGTGAGATTTGATGATATGGGCCGATCCGGACTGACGAAGCCCGAGATATTGAGACTTGAGATTACTTGTGTTGTGTCGATGCTTGACACGGATTTCCATGGATTTCATTGTTGAGATTTCAGATTCTTATACACATTTTACTGTGATAACAGCTAAAGATTTCTTATATAGATATATCTGGATTTCAGGATTTGTTACTTTACATTCATGGTGCATGCATTTCATTTCATATGACATAGTATTATATGAGGCACTGACACGAGCACGGAGTATCTGCACTTACACATAGTATTACCCTGCTATTACTAGATGATTAGGACATAGTAGTGTATTATTATGACCTAGGATAGCGTCGTGCATTCGATTTATTTTCGTAAGATGTCTTCTACTCACGAGTTGGCAACTCACCCCCGATGTGCCAAATTTTATTACAGGTTCGATGTACAGGTTTCCCTGGCAGCTTGCTGGTACATCTTTTCTTCAGGGTGATTTGCACGGTAGGTTGGTTCACTTGTATCTGAACCACCATTGTATTTTTATTCTTTCATTTGTATCTAGTAAGCTCCATCAACCATACTAGTATTACTTGATAAGTTTATTGGACCAGTCTTTTATTTCGACCTTAGAGTCGCGCATGTATTATTCTGATCTGGTGGTTTGTTTTCTTTGAGTTTTGAGCCTCGCCCTTTGGCGTTGTATACTATTGTGTATTTTTGTGGTTGTTTCCGCCTGTTGGCGTTGAGCTAGCTCCCGTTTGGGGACGCTTTTTATTGTTTATATATATTGTACTTGTTGTACCCGTTTGGGGGCCAGTTTTTACAGAGGAGACTCTGCCGAAATTTTTGGGAAAATTTGCTGATGCTTTTAAACTGGTTTTCTTTTTTTCTTCTTCTTCTTCCTTTATGGTTTAGATTTCTAGGCTTCGGCTTACTTAGGTTACGTGGCGCCTCTAGACGCTTCGTAATCTAAGTGCCGGTCACGTTCCGTACCTTCGGGTCGTGACAAAGTTGGTATCAGAGCGCTAGGTTCAACCTCGTATAAGTCTAGGTGACCCTTGGTTAATGGAGTAGGCGATTTAGGTAGAGTAACGTACCTTGGGTATGGTCCGCGGCATACTTACGATACGCTACTCTGCTTAAGGAGCCTTAGGATGTACATTGTTTGCACCGTATTTCATTCGTTCCTTTGATCTATCTTCGTCGATGTCGGATGGTGGTTTCTGTTACCACGGACAGAGGGAGCTGCGGCTCGAATGCGATAACCATTAGGGTATAGTTTATTCTTGAGGATTGAAGCATTGCTTAGCGTGCGGACGAAGGGTATTCACATGCCGTCCGGATGAAGTTAAAGGGTTCGAACGATTATCATAAAACCATTTTCCCAAGTTTAAGGTATTCGGAAGAACATGCAGGTATTTCGATGGACCCTCTAGAAGAATGAAACCCTAACTCGACATAATGACCACGAGAACGCCCTTGAACCTTAGAGTTTACGGCAGTTCCGCGGTGCCATTAGTGAGGCTTGGGTTTGCCCTTCTACGGCTGGATCATCGATGCTGGGGTATGTACCGGATATTTTTAAGCTGTACTTGAGTGTTGAGCTCTCGGGGAATTATGGGATTTTGATGGATTGATCGAAAAGTTTAATGTAGTCCGGATATCAAGTGAAGGGATCGATTACGTGGGAGACTCTAGATATGAGTATTGCCGTCGGTAGCGCAGTCAGCACACTTATGAAGAGACAAGTTTGAAGCAATCGACATCAGAGGAAAAGAGGCGCACATTGACGATAGTGTTTACGATTATGATTTAGTGATTTGAATTTCATATTTTCGTTGATTGGATTTTGGTATTTTGAGGACTTTGTTCTACGATTGGTATTTCATGTGTGTACCTTCATTACATTCTATTTGTGTTTCATATATCAGTTGTATTGATGTTGTTTAGTACATACCCAGTACACTTGATTTGGTTTTATATATTTTGAGATTTTTGATTTGATTTCGTGCATAGGGGTTACACATGATTTTGACATATGTTTCGACCTAGTTTTCATGCATTTTTGTACTGTGATTTCGATTTTAATATTCGATGTATGTTTTCGTGCACCATGTGCACCTGATTAGGATTCTTGCGCATACTTGGCGCACTTGATGCGATTTTGTACACACCAGATGCACTAAATCGGGGTTTTGTGCAGATTAGATGCACCTGATATTGAGTCGTGCACGCCCGTTGCACTTGACAGATATTTTTGGTACACACCTGTTGCACTTAGTTTTGTTGTTGTGTGTATTCGTGGTATCTGTATTTAGTTTTGATTTCAGTGCGCACCGGACGCACATGATATTTTATTGATGTGATTGGGATTGATTTCAGTTTGAGCAGTATGTTTTCATAATCATTATTATTTGATTTAGTAACCAGGCGGGACGTGTATGTTAAATAAAAGATATATATATATATAGCTATTTTTTTTAAAAATTAAACGTCCGCTACTTATGCCGTGACACGTGCATTGCACGGCGATTTTCAAGAGGGGTTTTTGTATGCTTCTTTATTATGATGTTTAGGCTATTTTACTAGGATGCGAACTATATATAAGTTATAGATTGATGTATATTATGATGGTTTTCATATTGAGTTTTGATATTTTATTCTCGCCATAACTCCGATGATTGCGTTATGCTTGACGGAGTTGATTTTAGTTATGTATTGATGATTTCGGAGCCCCGACGATTTGAGTGTTTGCTAAATGTTTTAATATTTGGAGGGGGAGTTTTAATTTAAATTCGGGGACCGAATTTCTTAAAGGGGGGAAGATTGTAACGTTTTAAAAATAATTAAATAAATAATTAAATGAATAAAATTGTTTAAGTGAATTTTATGATTTTCGGTAAAGTAAACTGTATTTTTTACAAAACTAAACCGTGATTGTTTTTCATTATAATTTCAAAAATACCTATTTAAATTATGTAATTACTAGTAAATGGTGTTTATTTAGCCACTTATAAATTTTTAGTTTAATTAAATATTTTTCCTAAATTAATTATTTTAAATATTAACATAAGCTTTATTTTTACACTAAATTAGTGTAAATTACAAATTTGAATGGTTTTAATTTATAAAAATGAACCATGGCATATTATAATTTAGTGTGTATCATGCAAAATTTATGGGCATATGCCGACACTTATCATATACTTACTCATGATTTTGAGATTTGGGTTTCTATGAGATTTCTGGATTTTTGGGGAAAACCGCAAGAATATATAAAAACTTCTCTCTCTCTCCTCCTCTCTTTTTAAAACATAAGATGCGGTTTTCTCATGATGAATGTGTCGTCCACCATGAGATTTCATGTTTTCTGATGGATTTCGAGACCCGATTCGAGGAGTGGATGAACCGTCTCGGGTACATGGTGGGCCCGGTATGGTACCCCGGGGCAAGAAGATCGAGTTGTAGACGATGAGCCTGGCAGGGGAAGGCTACCTACCGGTGATGTCTGGCGCGGTGGATATCCGGAGGATACCGACCTTTTTCGTGAGATTTGATGATATGGGCCGATCCGGACTGACGGAGCCCGAGATATTGAGACTTGAGATTACTTGTGTTGTGTCGATGCTTGACACGGATTTCCATGGATTTCATTGTTGAGATTTCAGATTCTTATACACATTTTACTGTGATAACAGCTAAAGATTTCTTATACAGATATATCTGGATTTCAGGATTTGTTACTTTACATTCATGGTGCATGCATTTCATTTCATATGACATAGTATTATATGAGGCACTGACACGAGCACGGAGTATCTGCACTTACACGTAGTATTACCCTGCTATTACTAGATGATTGGGACATAGTAGTGTATTATTATGACCTAGGATAGCGTCGTGCATTCGATTTCTTTTCGTAAGATGTCTTCTACTCACGAGTTGGCAACTCACCCCCGTTGTGCCAAATTTTATTACAGGTTCTATGTACAGGTTTCCCTGGCAGCTTGCTGGCACATCTTTTCTTCAGGGTGATTTGCACGGTAGGTTGGTTCACTTGTATCTGAACCACCTTTGTATTTTTATTCTTTCATTTGTATCTAGTAAGCTCCATCAACCATACTTGTATTACTTGATAAGTTTATTGGACCAGTCTTTTATTTCGACCTTAGAGTCGCGCATGTATTATTCTGATCTGGTGGTTTATTTTCTTTGAGTTTTGAGCCTCGCCCTTTGGCGTTGTATACTATTGTGTATTGTTGTGGTTGTTTCCGCCTGTTGGCGTTGAGCTAGCTCCCGTTTGGGGACGCTTTTTATTGTTTATATATATTATACTTGTTGTACCCATTTGGGGGCCAGTTTTTACAGAGGAGACTCTGCCGAAATTTTTGGGAAAATTTGCTGATGCTTTTAAACTGGTTTTCTTTTTTTCTTCTTCTTCTTCCTTTATGGTTTAGATTTCTGGGCTTCGGCTTACTTAGGTTACGTGGTGCCTCTAGACGCTTCGTAATCTAAGTGCCGGTCACGTTCCATACCTTCGGGTCGTGATAAAGTCCCTGGCCAGGGGGTATATGGAGTGCTACTGGTAGGAGTTATCAGTAGTTTCTCGACCTGTTATGAGCCTCACATTGACACGACTTATCGGTTACTGGGGTCTGACGTTTACCACCCCTAAACTGGATATGGGACATATCAGACGAAGAGACTGGAATGTACGGTAGTGTTACTGATTGGATTCACAGGAGAATGTACAGGCGTGCTTGTTGATCTTCTGATCGCTCAATACCTGGGTGGCTGTTACGTTTAGCTGACCGCTTGCAGCTTGTGGGTGTTTGATATGATCATCACCTACTACCGGCGTATTGACGATTCTTTAGAGTCCTATACAGAGGTTTCCGGGCTCAGGCAAAACGGACTAGGAGCACATATGTGATATGTGCGGGACCGAGAATAATACGATATGAGATACCGTATTCTATTCTCGCGATATGAGATATCGGCCGGGTATATGTGATATAGCCGGGTCATAGGATCAAGTGTCGATTCGATGAATTGGTACATGTTATATTAGTCGGTTATATGCAATATAGCCGGGTTATCGGATCAAGTGTTGATGCGATAATTTAATGTATATTATATATGAGATATATTACATTACATTAACTAATATAAGCTCGCTTTATTCATTCATTTTCTCACTGGATAATACATTGATGTATATGCGATATATGTTAATTATATTATTTTCTTTTGTTATAAAATATATTATATATGTGATATATAATATTGTAACATGATAGGGTTACAAATGCAACATGGATTTTGAGTTTAAACCAAGATTAGGGTTATCTTTTGGGTTAGCTTTTTGGATAAGGGTTAAGGAAGCTTCATGAAGCTTTCATTTTGTCATCTTTCTTTGATATTTTGTGTTGATATTTGTTAACCCAACCCAAACCCTTAACCTTAGTTTATTCTCTACATGAGTTAAAACTCTCATTCTTAACTCATGGTTGCAATTGTAACCACAAGAATAATTCATTATTCATCACAAAAGGATTAGCATCTTCTTCTTCTTCATTCTCTTGAAAGAAAACCTAGACTAGCTTTTCATTTGTGATGAATAAGTGTGAGAATTTGAAAACAAAAGAGAGCAAAATTCCTACTTCATCATCCTCATCTATTCTAGCCATTTAGATTAGGGTGTTCACTTCTCTAATAAGTTGTTTAGTGAAGTGTATGTTTGGGTTGGAGATTCTTCAAGGTAGATCATCTTGGATCAAGAAGACTTCAAGCAAGATGCATCATTCACCTCTTGGAGCCTCACGAGAGTCGGAGTTCTTGATGATCGCAATGAAGGGACCTCAACACGGAGCTTATGAAGTGAAGGAACGGACTACAAAGGTTGTAATCCCCATCTCTTTTACCTTTTTCTATGTGATACAAAATTGTTACCCTAGATATTCTAGCTTGATTCTTTGTTTGCTTGCTTTGCACCTCTCTAAATTTTAAAGTGGTATGAGTGATGCTACCAAACCCTAGACTAGGTGCAAGGGAAGCCCAACAATTGTCACATCACTTCTTTTTTATTGTTTGTTTATTTTGTTGAAGTGCATATAAATACCAGGTCAGAAAGAGATGCAATGGTCCAAGTTTTCTTTTAGACCATTTGTTAGATGATAGTTTGCACTTTTCATTTATAATCTTGAGTTCTTGCCCTTTCTCTTGACCTTGTAACTTCTTAGTAGAACTTACAAGCTTAAGTTTTATGTTCTTAAACTCAATAGTTTGTATCTCCTTTACAAGTTCAATAAAAGTTTCAAGTGTTGGTTTGTGAGATTTAGAACTTAAATATTGAATGCTTTACTTCTCTCTCATCATTGCAACCTATTTATTGAGCTTGCAAGTTTAGATTGAGGTTATTAGATTCATTCGATTGAACGCATAAACAAGGATTCATTTGGTCACTACTTCATTTTGCACATATCGATTCTTAGTATTCCTTAAACTCTTGCATTACTTTTCTTGTTTTATAGTTATATATTCTTCTCTCTCTTTTGCTTTCTTTATTTTTGTGAATATGTGTGAGTAGCTTAACCACTTGTTAAGGGTAGGAGAGGGGTAGTTTGACTCGGATAGTGTTTACTAATTTCCTTAAAAAACCGATAACTTGTAATTGAAACTCCGACCAAATGACTCGCAATCCGTTCCGTTAGGCACCTTATCCTACCACGATACCAGTAATTCCTAATTGTGACCGGTTGCGATTGCTTTGCCGGAGGCGAGGGTTAAGAGACAAGAACGGAAGGACAAGAGACAAGAAGTACGGATTTAGCGCACAATTACGAATACCGTACTTAAGCTCCCTAATCCACGTTGTTGTCGATTACTTTAGCATCAATATAAAGTTAGGTTCATAAGAAAATGGTAAACATTATCCTTGCTCATGTTAGGTTTCGCTAGCACCCCGGCCATCAATCTGTGACCAAATGCGGAATAAAAATTTATAAAAACCGGCGCTAACGGAACCCGATGCCCGGATTTACCATTAACCCTAGATTAGCAAACTAGAATGAAGTTTAGATGGTTATACCGAATGATCCGTGTCCTTCGGTCTTCAACCACATTCTCAAGCTCCTAGAGGCCTCCATGATCAAGCTTGATTTCCGGTCTCCCTCCATCGAAGATGATCCATCTGAGGATTTGTTAAACGAGTTCCTACTTCATAACCGAAGTAACTAGGGTACCTAGATCGCTAAACTAGATAGCCTAGAGGATGTAGAGTATGGTAATGGATTAATTTGTCTCAAGACACCCAAGGTTTCTCAACACATGAGAGGGTTTAGGTCGAGGAAGAAGAAGATGCCATGAGGATGGAGTGCTGGCAACTCAAGAGAGAAGAATTGTTAAGTGTTTTCTTTGTTGTGAGATTTCCTTTTGTGTTAATTCCTTTGCAATAATGGAATCCATCCATATAAATATCCCATGGCTCCAAAATATCTAGAGTCAACTAAAAATATCTCAAGTCAACAAAATCTCACAACAAACAAAAATTTAATCATGCTTAGAAAAATAACCATGGGTCATAACTAAGCCATACCACAATTATACAATAAACACCTCATCCTCTCCACCTCATTAACCATTTAATCCTAAATAGCTAAGACTAAATGAGGTGGCATCTTCTAGAAACACCTTGTAATAAATTACAAGAATACCCCTCATCCGTATATACATACCCGCATCCGTATTCCGAAAAATACAAATACAATGAGACGAAAATAATCCAATAATATAATGCTAGAATCCGGCTTAAACCAAAGCCACTAGTATTATCCGTCCGAATCCTGATACATGCACAAGTGCACATAAACGATCGAACCCTGGCGTAAAACCATACGTCCTCTACATCGTTTCGCCCGAAGCAGGGAAACCCTCTGTGTGGAACTCTAAAGACTCGTCAATACGCTGGCAGTGAGTTTAACCACAAGCACTGTAAGTCTACGGTAGCGCCCCGACCGTCTTTCAGACGCCAAATGCGGAACAAAAACTTTTTAACTGGCGCTATCGTATACTATAACCTGGATCTGCCATTATTGCTAAACTAACAAACTACACAGTGGGTAGAAATGTTATACCGAACGATCCGAGTCCTTCGGTCTTTAACCATCATCCCACGCTTTGTTGCGGCTGCTCCGATCTCGTTCGATCTCCGGTCTTCTCGTCCAGGTGGCACCACGTCAACGGATCTTTAAACGGGCTCCCGCCTCTGACCCGAGGCAACTCGGTCATCAAGTTTGCTAGAAGAGATGATCAAGAATGATGTAGAGAATGAGTAGAACACTTTGTCTCGTTACATCCAAAACTATGGATGAACGGTTAATGAAGTTGCCTTTTGGATCGAATGAAAATGAGAAATGGATCACATCTAATTTCTATCAACCAAAACAATCAAAATCTTTTTTCCAAGCAACCATAATATTTTCAAGAGAGGGGCCGGCCACTTATAAGAGGGGGGGTGAGTGTAGGAGCAAGGAAGAGGTAACCATAACAATAATGAACAAATGAGTCACAAGACACCTTGCAACAACAATTAATGCAAATGAAGATACATTAACCTAGTCACCATAAACATTAAATGAACAATTAATGCACTAATGAGTCATGAAGCCTAGTCACCATCTAGAAGCTTCTAGAACATTCCACACACTCATGACTCACCTCAAGAAAAGATAAATCCGTCTTTAACCGAATGTTAAAGAAGGGTGATAGAAAACAGGAAACTGGCAACTTCCAAAAGCGATCCCGAAACGAATCTCAGGATAACCCCGTAACAGTATAAACATACCCGCATTTGTATTACGACCGAATACAAATGCAACTGAGACAAAGATATTATATCTACTCAATATAATACTCGGATCCGGCTTAAACTAAAGCCCACCAGTATTATCTGCCCGAAATATGACACGTGCGTAAACGCACGTGCATTTTCGGAACCCTGCCATAAAACCATACGGCCTCTACAACGTTTCGCCCGAACTTGGGAAACTATCTGTGGGGGACTCTAATGACTCGTCAGTAATATGGCAGTGGGTTTAACCACAAGCCGTCAACGGCACTAGCTGTGCGTAATGGCTGCCCATGTACTGACCTCAAGGGAAACCGATGAGCGAACTCATCCTGAAACCCTACTGATCCTAACAGTGACAATGTATATACAGTCCGGTCCGTTCGTCTATGAGTATCGCATATCGGCCTAGGGGGCTGGTAACGTCAGACCCCCAATAGAAGTATAAGTCGTGTCGGAGTGTAGCCCAGAACACCCTGAGATACTACTGGAGTACCTACCAGTAAATCTCTTACCTCGGCCGAGGATTTGTGTAATGGCTCTTCTAGACACAGCGCGATCTCACCCCCACCGGGAGAGACGAATCCCCTGCCGATCCGCTCACTTGCCTCCATGTGGCTCGGGACTGTACCCAAAAAATACCTGTTTGCACGACTCCTTTGAGCCGTGGTAGGGTAGAAATCAAAGCACAGTAGGAACTCACACGAGACAAATGACGACCTCAGGTCGATGAACTAACCTGTACACATGTCACCAGGGAACTGCTATCTGACGATAGGTATAATGCCAACTAGCAGGTTCCCGGCGAGTCCTGTCCGGTGTACTCATAACCCAATGAGCACCTGTATACACTTAGGTGATCCAACTGACACCAGTGGCTTGTGAGACCGGCCACCGCCCCTCGTCGAGGTCTCGACTGTATACACTAGTCTACTCCGGAGTATCGATGCCCTGTCTCGAAACTCCCACGACTAGGTACCATAATTAAGGATGTGCTTATAGACTACCCAACTCTCACGTATATGATCGCCATCATACTGTTGGTAGTCAAGCAAGATCCTAAGGGCTCTATCAAAGTGTAACAGTGATCAGTCACCTGAACCTGTACACGACTGATAAAGGCAAACCAGATAGCATACTATCATCTCGAGTAAAACTGTGCTACCGGTATAGGTCATCCTCAATCATTGCAATCACATGCCTGGGATCCAATAATTGACTTTGAGGGCACTATATCCAACAAGCACATCAGCGACACTAGCTATACGTAACGGCTACCCAGGTATTGAGCGAAAGGGAGGCCGACGAGCAAACTCATCCCGAAACCCCTACTGAGCCTGACAGTGAAAACATCCGTACAGTCCGGTCTGTTCGTCTAAGAGTATCGCATATCGAGTCTAGGGGATGGATAAAGTCAAACCCCTAATAATGTGAAATGTAGTGTCGGTATGAAACCCATCACCACCTGAGAAACTACCGATCCAAGATTAGTAATTCTTGACTACCTTGGCTATGGATTTCTGGTGATGGCCACCCGTGCACTGCGCGACATCAACCCCTAATACCGGGAGACGAATCCCCGACGATCCGCTCACTGCCTCCATGTGGCTCGGAACTATACCCAACTAAAACCTGTTTGCATGACTCCTTTAAGCCGTAGTAGGGTAGTAATCAAAGCACAATGGGAACTCACACGAGACAAATGGCGATCTCAGGTCGACAGACTAACCTGTACACATATCACCAGGGAACTGCTATCTGACAATAGATATAGTACCAACTAGCAGGTTCCCGGCGAGTCCGTCCAATGTACTCATAACCCAATGAGCACCTGTATACTATCTTAGGTGAACAAACTAACACCAATGGCTTGTGAGACCTGGCCACCGCCCTTCGTCAGGGTCTCGATCAGTATACACTAGTCTACACTGGAGTATCGATGCCCAGTCTCGAAACTCCCACGACTAGGGACATTTAAGGATGCACTTATAGACCGCCCAGCTCCCACATATATGATCGCCATCATAATGCTGGTAGTCAAGCAAGAATCCTATGGGCTATCAACATGTAATAGTGATCTGTAATATCACATAAAGCATGTACATGATGATAAAGACAAACCAGATAGCATACTATCATCTCGAGTAAGACTGTTCTATCCGTATAGGTCCTCCCTCAATCATCATAATCACCTGCCTGCGACTATGATAATTTCCTTGAGGGAACTATATCCAACAATCTCCCACTTGCACTTAAGACCAATTATTCCGGTGTCGCATACTTACAGCTCGTGTGATACCGAACACCCAACTTCTCTACTAAGCAGTTTCGCAAATCTCGTTTGTGAAACTATTGTGTTCGAGAAATAGCCTCAGTGAGTGAATCCGCTCCAATGTTTATTGCTATATCTCTCTATATCTCAACTTCGCAGAGAAAGCCATCTCCCGAAATGAGCAATACCTGTCTTAGAATTTGTCTGGATATCTGATGGGACCCAGCTCAGAAATGAACTCCAAATCCAGAAACTTCTTAGACTGTATCATCCACTGAATTTAATCAGTATCTTGTGCTATGCCTTCGTCAGTATCCGTTTGGACCACCAGTCTAACATACTGTCCCTCAAAAAAGGGAAAACTATAACTCTGACAGTCGCTCTGCCATCCGGGTCACCTTGGAAGCCTGGGATGATAACCGTCTCCCGAAGGAGGCTGCCATTACCATATCCTAAGAACATCCACTTATGTTCTTAACTGCTTCCCAACGTTTCTCCAGGATTGGATTAATATATAAACTTATTGCAGCTAGTGCAAAAACAATATCTGGTGTGGTACTTGACATCATATAATTGACTCAATTGCCTAAGCAAGTGATATGCCAATCATGCAAATCCCTCTCCCCTTTAGTCTGTAAGACATCCTTCAAAAAGGGTGACTCCATCACCTGCAGGTACACCATCATGCTAGGGGTCAACTATTTTAAAACACCTTTAGAATAATGTCAAAGTACCCAGATTAGGACACTTCCCAAATCTAGATCTAAAACTATAGATCTAGTAACCAGAAAACCCTGATATTATATCCATATCCTATATGGAGAAACCACCTTGTGACAACCATAGTATAACCGATCGTAGTATAGGAATATTTCTTCTTATCAAGTGCATGTCATCCAAATACCTGGACATCACTCTCTACTACCTTCTTACCAGATCCATCTCCTATTCTGCTGAAGTCAAGACCAATGACTGTCACATCAAAAAATATATGATCTATTTCCGCTATACCTGCATTAGTCTATAAAGAGACATAAGCTACTTGCCCTCTATGCTTCCGCTGCTCCCACTGACTACAACAACTCTCTGGCAGAGTCATATACATGCGCACTTCTAAAGATAGTTAGAACGACGTTATACTCATCCTCCTGCCGGGTGTTATAGTCTAGAACAGCAGCAATGGTAAGTCTGGGTAAACAAGAACCTCCCTATCACCGTCCCTGAGAAGACCGAAGTACTTCTCGGGTGCCTGAAGTTACCCACCAAATCTACGGAGTGGCTAATGGAATGTCAAAACCAATTGAATGCTCAGGTTCTATTAAATTTTCAATAATCATTTGTGGTTCTAAAATCACTCCTAGTTCTACCATACTCCGACTAATGTTTTCTGAAAAGAATCCATTTTACTAAAACTGGTGGCGAGTCAAGAACAATATAACCATTGATCTTCCGGATGGTAGAAAGTTAACACTCGTCAAAGCCCAGGATAACCCATAAACTGCCATTACTGAAACGTGCCTTGAGTTTTGTTGGATATATGTATGCCCTAGAGGCTATTATATGTATAGTGGATGCTTGGACATGTATATATGTATATTTGATATATGACTTTCTTGCTCGACATGATAGTATACTATCTGGTTTTACTTTATCTGACATGTTAACTTGATATTATTCATTTGATACATGTTGATAAAGCCCTGAGGATATATGCTTAACTTCCATGGTTATGATGAAGATCATACTAGTGGGGCATGTATAGTATATAAGCATATCCTTGAATATTCCTAGTCGTAGGTATATCGAGACTGGGCATCGATATTCCAAAGTAGACTAGCGTGTACATTTCTTGACCCATATGATGGGCGATGGATGATCCTGTAGGGTTCCTAGGCACACAATAGAGGTCTCACAAGGCATCAACCATACCAATTTTAAATTTTACAAGTGCCGAGAAACTCTAATACGGATCGTTAACTAGAATTTTAGGCGAAAAGTTAAGCTAGTTAACATCTTAACTATAAGTGAGAAGCTACAACCATTGTAGATCCGGTTCTCCACTTTCTTAGCTCCACGTAGACGTCCTCTCGCTCTCCTAGTCAGATCTCGGACTCTAGCATCGGCTTCATCGGAGAAATGAGCGGACAAGTCGTCGGCTACGATGCCTAAGATGATCTACGTCGAGGTTGCACTAGATCAAGCTCCAACTTCACCAAGTTGTGAAACTTGTGAAGAAAACACCCTATACTACTTGGCAAGAGGTAGAGGGTGAAGAAATAGGAGGTGGGTTCACTTTAGAATTGGATTTCTCACACTTTTGCTCAAGTTGCCATTG
Source organism: Agapanthus africanus (assembly GCA_030015575.1). Lineage (NCBI taxonomy): Eukaryota > Viridiplantae > Streptophyta > Magnoliopsida > Asparagales > Amaryllidaceae > Agapanthus > Agapanthus africanus. The sequence continues at coordinate 244,745,697 of CM057343.1, read as the reverse complement.
ATGGTGGCAAGTTTTCTTTCTTGAAGAAGAAGATGAAGAATAAGATAGAATATGATAAGTATCTCCCTTAAAATGCAAAAGAAAATGAATACTTATCATAATATGAATCATGGTTAGGTGTAGAGAATTGACTAAGGTTAGATGAATGGTTAGGGTTAAGCATGAAGACAAAATGGTTACTTTGGTCAAAGCTTCATGAAGCTTCAACAAGCTTCAAGAATGATAGCAACCATTTTGTTTTCTTTTGCAATTTCTTTTTTAATCCAAATTAAAAAGATAAATGAATGAATAAATAAAAACCCTAACCATTTACTTAACCAAGGTTTAATTCTTTACACTTAACCAAATGAGCAAGCATCATCAAACATGATACAAACATGTGCACAAAAGTATATCACATATACAACTTGCACATCAAGTGAGAAAATCCATTTAAAGTGAACCAATACTAGTTAATGCAAAGTAATATATCAAATATATAATTATACATTAAATCATTAAATCAACACTTGATTTAACGATCCGGTCATGTCGCACATAACCGACTAGTATACAATGTATCGATTTATCGAATCAACGATTCGATAACTAGGTTATATCGCATACAACCAATCGAAACATTCATCGCGAGAATGAAATACGGTATCACATACTCGCATTATTCTCGGTCCCGCACATATCTCATATGCGCTCCTATTTCGTTTCGCTTGAGCCAGGAAACCCCTGTGTAGGACTCTAAAGACTCGTCAATACGCCGGTAGCAGATGATGATCATATCAAGCACCCACAAGCCGCAAGCGGTCTGCTAAACGTAACGGCCACCCGGGTATTGAGCGATCAGAAGATCGACGAGCTAGCCCGCTCACACTCCTGTGAATCCAACCAGTAACACATACCGTACAGTCCAGTCTGTTCATCTGATATGTCGCATATCAAGTCTAGGGGTGGTAAACGTCAGACCCCAATAACCGATAAGTCGTGCCGATGTGAGGCTCATAACGGGTCGAGAAACTACTGGTAACACTTACCAGCAAATCTTTGATCAGCCCTGGCCAGGGACTTCCCTGTTACGGCCAATCGAGCACAACGCAACATCAACCCCCAATACCGGGAGAGACGAAACCCCTCCTATCGCTCGTTGCCTCCATGTGACTCGGGACTGTACCCAAAGACGACCGTTTTGCACGCCCTCATGGACGTGGTAAGGTGGAGATCAAAGCACAGTGGGAATCACACAAGACTCTATGACGATCTCGGGTCTACAGACTAACCTGTACAAGTGTCACCTGAGAACTGCCATCTGACGTGAGGTATAATACCATCTGGGAGTTCTCGGCGAGTCCGTCCAGTGTACCCAGTCCCCACTGAGCACCCGTATACCATCTCTGATGTCAAACACCAATGGATATGGGATCATCTATCGCCCATCTCATGGGTCGAGAAGCATATACGCTAGTCTACACTGGTATATCGATGCCCCGTCTCGATACACCCACGACTAGGGACCTTGAAGGATGTACCTATGGACTACCATGTCCCCACTAGTATGATCTGCATCACAGTCCAGGTAGTCAAGTACACATCCTAAGGGCTTTACCAACATGTAACTATAAGACAGTGAAAAGAGACAAGTGTACATGTTAAGATAAAGAGTAACCAGATAGCATACTATCATATCGAGCAAGAAAGTCATCTCTATATATGTCCAAGCATCCAATATAAAATACATCATGTGTACAATACTGGCCTCTAGGGCATACATACAACTAACAATCTCCCACTTGCACTAGGGCCAGCTGCTGTAGTATCGCATACCGAGCATCCCGAAGAGTCTCTCAAACTGTATCTGGGGAATGGCCTTCGTGAGTGGATCCGCCATGTTGTTCTTCGTGTCAACCCTCCTGACCTCGATCTCCCGGCGATCAACTATCTCCCGGATCAGGTGATACCGCCTCAGAATATGCCTGGATCGCTAATGGGACCTGGGTTCCTTGGCTAAAGCCACCGCTCCATTGTTATCGCAATACAAAGGTATTGGATGCTCAATGGATGGAACCACACCAAGTTCAGTAATGAACTTCTTGATCCAGACAGCCTCTTTAGCAGCATCGTTGGCAGCGATGTATTCAGCCTCCATCGTCGAGTCTGCCACGGTTTCCTGCTTGGAACTCTTCCAGCTAACCGCCCCTCCGTAAAGGGTAAAGACAAATCCCGACTGCGACTTAGAGTCGTCCTTATCACTCTGGAAGCTCGAATCGGTAAAGGACTCCACTTGGAGTTCTCTGTTACCATACACCAAGAGCATCTCTTTAGTCCTTCGCAAGTACTTGAGAATGCTCTTCACAGCTGTCCAGTGACTCTCTCCAGGATCAGCTTGATACCTGCTCACTATACTTAGTGAGTATGCTACATCGTGTCTGGTACATAGCATCACATACATGATAGAGCCTACAGCCGAAGCATAGGGTATCCCTTGCATGCGAGCTCTCTCCAAATCATTCTTGGGAGACATCTCTTTGGAGACAGTGACTCCAGAAATCGTGGGTAAATTCCCATGCTTGGATTCATCCATACTAAACCTCTTTAGTATGGTGTCAATATACCTGGATTGGGACAATCCCAATATCCGTTTGGATCTATCTCTATAGATCCTAATTCCCAATATGCAGGAGGCATCACCAAGATCTTTCATCGAGAATCTTTGTGATAAGAAGAGCTTGACCGATTGCAGCATAGGAATATCATTTCCTATCAAGAGTATGTCGTCCATGTACAATACGAGGAAGACAACCTTACTCTCTGCTACTTTCTTGTAGATACAAGGTTCATCTGGGTTTTTGACGAAATCAAACTCTTTGATAATGACGTCAAAGCAGATGTTCCAACTCCGCGATGCTTGCTTTAATCCATAAATGGATTTAAGCAGCTTGCACACCTTCCCGCTGCTCCCACTGTCTACGAAGCCCTCTGGCTGAGTCATGTACACGCACTCTTCTAAATCACCATTTAGAAAGGCGGTCTTAACATCCATTTGCCAGATTTCGTAGTCATGATATGCAGCGATGGCAAGCATGATCCGGATGGATTTAAGCATAGCCACTGGAGAAAAGGTTTCGTCATAGTCCACACCTGGTCTTTGACGAAAACATTTTGCAACAAGTCTAGCTTTGAAAGTCTCCACTTTCCCATCTACACCAAGTTTTTTCTTGAAGATCCACTTGCTCCCGATGGGTTTTACCCCTTCAGAAGCAATATCCAAAGTCCATACTTTGTTGGTGTACATGGATTCCATCTCGGACCGCATAGCATCCAGCCATTTCACTGAGTCTTTACTCATGATGGCCTGCTCGAAGCTAGTAGGGTCATCATCCTCCATGATGCAATCCTCGCACCCACCATCCATGAGAAAACCGTAGTATCTCTCAGGTTGGCGAGGAACCCTACTAGATCGGCGGAGAGGCTGAAGTTCATTGGGAGCTACTGAATTTTCTGGTTCCATTAAATCTTCAGTTACGGTTTGTGTATCTGGAACTTCTTCCAGCTCTACTACTTTGCCACTAATTTCTTTTTCAAGGAATTCCTTTTCTAAAAAGGTGGCATATTGAGAAACAAACACCTTTTGTTCTTCAGCATGGTAGAAAAAATATCCTTGTGAATTCTTAGGATATCCCACAAACTTGCAAAGAACTGACCGTGCCTCGAGTTTGTCTGGATTTTGCCTTTTGACATAGGCCGGACAACCCCATATCTTAACTCGTTTAAGATATGGCCTCTTCCCACTCCATATCTCATATGGTGTGGTAGGTACAGATTTAGATGGAACTTGATTCAATAGGTATGCAGCTGTCTCCAGCGCATATCCCCAGAAGGAAATAGGTAACTCAGCTGTGCTCATCATAGAGCGCACCATATCTAATAGGGTGCGGTTCCTCCGTTCTGATACACCGTTATGCTGTGGTGTATATGGAGGAGTCAGCTGAGAGAGAATCCCATTCTCTTTTAGGAAGTCCAGGAATTCATTGCTCAAGTATTCACCTCCTTGATCAGATCGTAGGATTTTAATACTTTTTCCGGTTTGGTTCTCAACTTCTTGTTTATATTCTCTAAATTTCTCAAAAGCTTCTGATTTGTGTTTCATCAGGAACACATACCCGAACCTAGAGAGATCGTCAGTGAATGTAATGAAGTATGAAGAACCATCCCTGGCATGTGTAGACATAGGACCGCATACATCACTATGTATCAGTCCTAAGAGTTCGGTAACTCTTTCTCCGTGTCCCGTAAACGGAGTTTTGGTCATCTTGCCTTTGAGACATGACTGGCAAGTGTCATAAGATGAAAATTCAAACGGATTTAAATATCCATCCTTATGCAACTTAGCCAGTCGTGTCGCATTGATGTGACCCGGTCTACAATGCCACAAGAAGAATTCGTTCAGTTCAGAACTCTTCCTCTTGTGTTTGTTTGTTATGCTCAGAACTGTTGATTGATTTAGAACATAAATGCCATTGCACAACGTGCCTGATCCAACCAACTTTTGGTTACGGAAAATGTTCATAACATTGTCCTGTAATACAAAATTATATCCCTCTGTACTCAACAAAGAAATCGATATAATGTTGCATATCAGGTTCGGCATGTAATAGCATTCGTTCAGAACCAATGTATTACCAGTTGGTAATGCAAGGTGATATTCCCCGATAGTCTTAGCTGCAACAATTGCACCATTTCCTACTCTAATGTCTTTATCACCTTCTCCAAGTTCTCTACCTTTCCTAAGCCCATGTAACTGATTACATATATGGGATCCTGACCCGGTATCTAATACCCAGGACATAGAGCAAATGGAGAAACAGTTCTCTGTAACGAACACACCCGAAGAAAATGCATCAACATGTACTTTCTTCATTTGGGTGGCTTTGGAATCCTGGCATTCCCCTATGTCCTGTTCATTCCCATAACTCTTATAAGAAAGAACGGAACCAACGTTCCCCAGCACAGTATAACATGCGGGTTCAGTCAATACATTCATATTATTATCTTTATTAGGGCATGACATGGTCGCTACCTGGAGAGAGAGAGAAGAAAACACTTTAGCGTATGCTCTTGCAAGATCAGATTGGTTATTATCTTATCTAATCAGGATGGCTCCCATTGGTTTTTATCAAATCTTCCTTCAAACCCTAAAAGGAAAGACTAGCCGGGATTAATTACACCCTACAACTTTGCCAATCTTTCAGCCAGGCCAGTGTCGGTACTTTGAGGGAGGTCCCCCGTGCTTTCGCACGAACCTAATTAATGTAAACCTCGTTTTCCCAGAGGCGTAACCCCGTTGACACCTTTCTAGACACCTACTTGATCGGCTAATTGTAATGTGTAAAACTCTTCCAGGAGTAACTCTTACTCGCAGGGGGTATCGGGATCCAACTATCTCATAGAAGGTATGCAATCTCATTGCAAATTTCAACACTTGAAATTCCCGATAATATTTTGCCCCTAGCAGCTATATGACCTTAACATAGTCAACAAATCATAAGTGCTAGTCAAGTTCAACCCGTCATTTCTCGATTGAATTAAACCCACCCGCACGACCCTTAACATAGTCAACAAAGTCGCACGACTACCCTAATCCAATCGCATCATATGCTTATGCAGATAAGCACTAATTAGCTTCCGCACACTACGCCTTAACATAGTCAACAAACGTAGCACGAATACTAACTAGTACTTATCTGAAATGACCGAGGGCTACGACAGGTTTTTCTGAAAACCTATTGCGTAATGAACTTGATATCGTTGTAGAATCAAATGAAGTTTTGAAATGGAATGATTTTGAGGCTTTTCTAGTTTTGCTAAAGGGGTCACTCCCTGTGAAGGGATCATCGGCCCTTTCCTCATCGAATGAGGTGCGGGACATATCATATATATCACTGTGCAAAGAATAAACTATAGAAGCAATCAAAGGTCAAACCGAGTGTGTAGCATTTGCCAGTTATTGCTAAAGGAGTCACTCCCGGTGAAGGGATCTCGGTCCTTTCCTCATCGAATAAGATGCAGGGTATATCATATATACCGCTATGCAAAGCAAGAACTGTAGCTACCTGTTTTATTTTGAAATTCGATTCTACAACATCTTTAGGTTTCTTTTATTTCATTAATCACATTAATGAAGTCCCATCATTTAAATACCTAAACATCACAGATAAATACGACGTACACTTATGCCATCCGCATTCGCCTCGATGTCCCCTCGTGCACCGTTAGGTTAGGTAACTAACGACAGAGCAGGGCAGGGCTAGTGCGGGTGCAAAACATAAGTAACGTCTATATAATATATCATATATACTATATAAAGTATCTATCACAGAACATCACATGATCACATCACAGATATCGCAGCAAAAGAAACATATGAAACATTGGATATACTAGGACGTCCGTGTTTTCAATACGAGCCAGTATAAAACAAGGATTCCACGGTCGTGATGAATAGACAAACCCACACCCCTAGACCCCTACGAGAGCGGCAAGCAACCCTACCAATTCTAGAGTTAGGAGACCCGGACTCGACTCCTCGAGATGGTCTCCCACTGGACCTTAGAACCCGGTTACTTGTGCTCCCCTCCTTGGGTCTATCCTAGTGCAGAAAAGTAAATAATATACAAAGGGTGACATGTTCCGCAACCTGGAAGTGCCCCAATAAAAGAATATTACATACAAGTTTTTACATGAATGAAAATGAAAAAACACTCATCTCACATAAAAACCCCCGGCTATTCGAACACGACAATCCAATATAACATATCCAGCAACACATAGCATCACATGTCATCAACGTAAGTAAATATGCGCATCCCAATTGTCGTTGACATGTAGCAACGAAACCGGCGATATCACATATTACACTTACGGTCACAGAAAAGAAAGTGTAAAACTACAACAGTTGGAATCCGCAACCTTCTTTAGACATCGCATGCCTAATCAAATGAAATACTTAGACATCACATGCCTAACAATTATAAACCCCGCATTTTAGTCCCATCATCGAAAACTCTTTTCAATATCAAGTGAGACTAAACCGCTAGATTTATAACATTCATCCAGTAATCTCATAACTGTTTGTGAATTCCAATTATTGTATCCCATTCCGGATAAATATAAAATATTAAACTTTCCGATCGAACATTCGAACACCCAAGTTTTCCCGAAACCGTTCAACACGTGAAATAGGTTCAAAGACATTCACTTCATGCCTCAGTACCAACGGTCCAGCCGTAGAAGGGTTAAGCCAACGCCTCACATGTGGCACGCCATACTGCCCCAAACCCGAAGGTTCAAAGGGCAGTTCAAGACGGTCACATAATCGAGTTAAGGTTTGTTGTCTTCTAGAGGGACCATTGCGTTACTTGCACTACTTAGAACGTCTTTAAACCTCAGAAAAATCCAACACTTGGAAATTTTCCGGCAGGGGAAAAGTTGGGTATTTATATTCGGTCGAACTTTTTAACATATTCTAAAGTTATCCGGAAAAACACATAGACGAAGTTTAATAATCCGATCGAATCAACGATTCCCATTGCAACCCCAGAACACTCAACTCTTGAGTCAAATTAAAAATTCCCAGAAAACTCAGCATCATAAAGTAGGAATTACTGTGCAAAAATAGAATGATGATGTCATCATATGGCCGCGGAACCGCCGCAGAAGCCAGGCTTCTGCCGCGGTTCCGCTGCGCTTAGAACTGATCTCTTGGAAAAATTTGCACCGTAATTCTTAGAATTCCCTGCTGAATTTTTTAAGCATTTTTAGTCTGGAAAAATCCCAGTTTTTAGAAAAAGTCCAGAGAGCGTGAAAAAAATAGGGTTTCGGGTTCGATCGGGTTTCAAACATCGTCTAAGCATCGCCTAAGACTCTAGCTAGGCTCTGATACCACTGTAGGGTTCCTAGGCACACAATAAAGGTCTCACAAGGCATCAACCATGCCAATTTTAAATTTTACAAGTGCCGAGAAACTCTAATACGGATCGTTAACTAGAATTTTAGGCGAAAAGTTAAGCTAGTTAACATCTTAACTATAAGTGAGAAGCTACACCCTTTGTAGATCCGGTTCTCCACTTCTTTAGCTCCACGTAGACGTCCTCTCGCTGTCCTAGTCGGATCTCGGACTCTAGCATCGGCTTCATCGGAGAAATGAGCGGACAAGTCGTCGGCTACGATGCCTAAGATGATCTACGTCGAGGTTGCACTAGATCAAGCTCCAACTTCACCAAGTTGTGAAACTTGTGAAGAAAACACCCTATACTACTTGGCAAGAGGTAGAGGGTGAAGAAATAGGAGGTGGGTTCACTTTAGAATTGGATTTCTCACACTTTTGCTCAAGTTGCCATTGATGGTGGCAAGTTTTCTTTCTTGAAGAAGAAGATGAAGAAGAAGAAGATAGAATATGATAAGTATCTCCCTTAAAATGCAAAAGAAAATGAATACTTATCATAATATGAATCATGGTTAGGTATAGAGAATTGACTAAGGTTAGATGAATGGTTAGGGTTAAGCATGAAGACAAAATGGTCACTTTGGTCAAAGCTTCATGAAGCTTCAACAAGCTTCAAGAATGATAGCAACCATTTTGTTTTCTTTTGCAATTTCTTTTTTAATCCAAATTAAAAAGATAAATGAATGAATAAATAAAAACCCTAACCATTTACTTAACCAAGGTTTAATTCTTTACACTTAACCAAATGAGCAAGCATCATCAAACATGATACAAACATGTGCACAAAAGTATATCACATATACAACTTGCACATCAAGTGAGAAAATCCATTTAAAGTGAACCAATACTAGTTAATGCAAAGTAATATATCAAATATATAATTATACATTAAATCATTAAAGCAACACTTGATTTAACGATCCGGTCATGTCGCACATAACCGACTAGTATACAATGTATCGATTTATCGAATCAACGATTCGATAACTAGGTTATATCGCATACAACCAATCGAAACATTCATCGCGAGAATGAAATACGGTATCACATACTCGCATTATTCTCGGTCCCGCACATATCTCATATGCGCTCCTATTTCGTTTCGCTTGAGCCAGGAAACCCCTGTGTAGGACTCTAAAGACTCGTCAATACGCCGGTAGCAGATGATGATCATATCAAGCACCCACAAGCCGCAAGCGGTCTGCTAAACGTAACGGCCATCCGGGTATTGAGCGATCAGAAGATCGACGAGCTAGCCCGCTCACACTCCTGTGAATCCAACCAGTAACACTTACCGTACAGTCCGGTCTGTTCATCTGATATGTCTCATATCAAGTCTAGGGTGGTAAACGTCAGACCCCAATAACCGATAAGTCGTGCCGATGTGAGGCTCATAACGGGTCGAGAAACTACTGGTAACACTTACCAGCAAATCTCTGATCAGCCCTGGCCAGGGACTTCCCTGTTACGGCCAATCGAGCACAGCGCAACATCAACCCCCAATACCGGGAGAGACGAAACCCCTCCTATCGCTCATTGCCTCCATGTGACTCGAGACTGTACCCAAAGACCACCGTTTTGCACGCCCTCATGGACGTTGTAAGGTGGAGATCAAAGCACAGTGGGAATCACACAAGACTCTATGACGATCTCGGGTCTACAGACTAACCTGTACAAGTGTCACCTGAGAACTGCCATCTGACGTGAGGTATAATACCATCTGGGAGTTCTCGGCGAGTCCGTCCAGTGTACCCAGTCTCCACTGAGCACCCGTATACCATCTCTGATGTCAAACACCAATGGATATGGGATCATCCATCGCCCATCTCATGGGTCGAGAAGCATATACGCTAGTCTACACTGGTATATCGATACCCCGTCTCGATACACCCACGACTAGGGACCTTGAAGGATGTACCTATGACTACCATGTCCCCACTAGTATGATCTGCATCACAGTCCAGGTAGTCAAGTACACATCCTAAGGGCTTTACCAACATGTAACTATAAGACAGTGCAAAGAGACAAGTGTACATGTTAAGATAAAGAGTAACCAGATAGCATACTATCATATCGAGCAAGAAAGTCATCTCTATATATGTCCAAGCATCCAATATAAAATACATCATGTGTACAATACTGGCCTCTAGGGCATACATACAACTAACAAATCCCATATCCATTGGTGTTGTGACATCTAAGATTGTATACGGGTGCTCAGTAGAGACTGGGTACACTGAACGGACTCACAGAGAATTCCTATATGGTATTATATCTATCGTCGGATAGCAGTTCTCTTGTGACACTTGTACAGGTTGGTCTGTAGACCCGAGATCGTCATAGAGTCTTGTGTGTTCTCCAACTGTACTTTGATTTCCACCCTACCATGGCTCTACTGAGTCGTGCAAACAGTTGGCTTTTGGGTATAGTCCCGAGACACATGGAGACAGTGAGCGATAGGAGGGGTTTCGTCTCTCCCGGTATTGGGAGATGATATTGTGCTATGTGCGATTAGCTCTGACTTGAAGTCCCTGGCCAGGGCTGATGAGATTTACTGATAAGTGTTATCAGCAGTTTCTCGACCAGTCATAGACCATATCGACATGACTTATTGAGTTATTAGGGCTCGACGATTCCATCCCTAGACTTGATATGCAACATATCAGACGAAGAGACCGAACTGTACGGTAAGTGTTGCCAATAGCTCGACGAGAATTTTGACGGGTTCGCTTGTTTTTCTTCTGATCGCTCAATACCCGGGTGGCCATTATGTTTAGCTGACCGCTTGTGGCTTGCAGGTGTTTTGATATGATCATCACCTACTGCCGGCGTATTGACGAGTCTTAGAGTCCCACACAGGATTTTTCTAGCTCAGGCGAAATGATGTGGTGTGCATATGTGCTATGCGCAGGAGCTCGATTAAATATGAATATGTGATACCCTATTTTAATCGGGCGTTCAATATTGGTTGGGTCGTATTTGATATGACCGATTTATTAAATCAAGTGTTGATTTAATATTATCTTTTAGCTCACTTTTAATTAACCCTTTTTCTTTTGGATGTATGCATGTATGTTTACACATACACATGATGATGTGCATGCACACATACACACATACATATGTGTCATGGTTGATGATACAAAGGAGATGGCAATGCAAGACTTACATGGTTGATAAATATCTAGATTTTGTTAATGATTTAAAGAAAAGGAAAATTAGCTATAATGACTCATTTTTCTACACACTTCTTCTTTGACCATTAACTTTAACTATGGTTATATTTTCTTTGTTCTTTAACCCATCAAAATAATATCTAGATATTTAGCCAACCATGGTTATATTTGAGAGTGTCTCATATATAATTTTTTTTCATTTATTGATAATAAGTTTTCATTATTATTCACAAAAGCTTTTGCCATCTTCACCTTCCTCCTTCTTCAAGCTCTCTTGAGTTTTGTTTTAAGTGAGGAACTTAAAATGAAAGGGTTTTTAAGTGAGTTTACAAACCACACAACCATTCTACACTACCCTAACCCTTTAGTGTAGAGTGTTTGCTTCATTTTGTGAAGCTAAAAGCTTGATCTAGGAATCTCTGGGTGGATCATCGTAGACGACGAAGGACCTTGAGCGGAGTTGATCCCAGTTTCAAGCGAAGCCGTAGGAGTCCTAAAGACCGAAGGAGTTGGCTACAAAGGTTGTATTTCCTTTTCCTTTAGCTTAGACTTCACATAATGATGATATTACCCTAATCTCTAGTTACGATTCGTAGTTCGTTTTAATAGCCCTCTAAAATTTGAAAGTTCACTACTTTATGATATTGTAACGCAACTAGAGACGCTACTACACACCAACATGGTATCAGAGCCTAGCTAGAGCTTTAGGGTAAACCGGACGACGTTTAAAAACTCAATCAAACATGAAAAATGATATTTTTGCATGCTCACTGGAAATTTTTTCAAAAGTTGGAATTTTTGTAATTAAAAATATGCAGAAAATAGAGCAGGGTTTTCTATAGATCCCCAAGAAAAACGAGCGCCTAACTTGACACAACGACCACAGAACCGCGGCCAAATAGGTGTATTTGCGGCGGTTCCGCGGCGCCGTTGGTGAGGCTTGGACCGTGCGCTCTTGCGTTGATCCGTAGGTACCATATATGCTCTCTGGGAATTTTTATGCAGGTTCAAGTTATTGGAGATAGTGCCCTCAGAGTCAATTATTAGGTCACAGGTACGTGATTGCAATGATTGATGGAGGACCTATCCCGGTAGGACAGTCTTACTCGAGATGATAGTATGCTATCTGGTTTACCTTTATCATCGTGTACTGCTTCAGGTGACCTGACAAGTCGCTATTACACGTTGATAGAGCCCGTAGGATTCTTGCTTGACCACCAGCAGTATGAGGGCGATCATATACGTGGGAGCTGGCAGTCTATAAGCATATCCTTAAATGGTCCCTAGTCGTGTGAGTTTCGAGACAGGGCATCGATACTCCAGAGTAGACTAGTGTATACAGTCGAGACCCCGACGAGGGGCGGTGGCCGGTCTCACAAGCCACTGGTGTCAGTTGGATCACCTAAGATGTATACAGGTGCTCATTGGGTTATGAGTACACCGGACAGGACTCGCCGGGAACATGCTAGTTGGTCATATACCAGACGTCAGATGGCAGTTCCCTGGTGACATGTGTACAGGTTAGTTCATCGACCTGGGGATCGTCATTTGTCTCGTGTGAGTTCCCACTGTACTTTGATTACTACCCTACCGTGGCTCAAAGGAGTCGTGCAAACAGGTTTTAGTTGGGTACAGTCCCGAGCCACATGGAGGCAGTGAGCGTATCTTCAGGGGTTCGTCTCTCCCGGTATTGGGGGTGAGGTCGTGCTGTGTCTAGGAGAGCCATTACACGAAGCCCTCGGCCGAGGCAAGGAGATTTACTGGTAGGTATTCCAGTAGTATCTCAGGGTGTTCTGGGCTACACTCCGACATGACTTGTACCGCTTTTGGGGGTCTGACTTTTACCAACCCCCTAGGCCCGCCATGCGATGCTCATAGACGAACGGACCGGACTGTACGGATGTTGTCACTGACAGGCTCAGTAGGGAGTCAGGCTGAGTTCGCTCACAGACGTCCCTTTTGGTCAATACCTGGTAGCCCGTTATGTATTGGCTTATATCTCTAACGTGCTAGTGGTTAATCCACAACCAAGGTGTTGATGAGTCTTTAGAGTCCCCCACATTCAGTTACTCAAGCTTTCGGGCGAAAGGTTGTAGAGGCCGTATGGAGATATGGCAAGGTCCGATCAGATACGTGCGGTATTGCACGGATCCGGATCCGACAGTTTGTACTATAGGCCGTATGGTTATATGGCAGTGTTCGATCAGATACGTGCGGTATTGCACGGATCAGGATCGAACGGATAATACTAGCCGGCTTTGGTATAAGCCGGATCCTAGTATAGTACAGTGTAGATTTTGTCTCATTGCATTTGTATTTCGGTCGGAATACAAATACGGGTGTGTATGCACAGTATCGGGGTTTTCCTGTAATTTATTACGGGACCAGTTTTCTGGAGTTGCCAGTTTGCTTTTCGTTTCGGCCGATTTCCTTCGTATCGTTCATTGGCCGAAGATTGGTGGAGGAGGGCTTATTTGCATTGTTGCAAATAAGCATTTGTGGAGGGGGTCTTTGCATATTATCATGTCATGATACTTGTCCCATCATTTGACTTCATAAACTCATGATTGCTTGACTTTCTTTATCATCATGGTTTTGATGATGGTTGTTGATGATGAGAGATGGTTGTTAGTTGAGTGTTGGTTTTGCTTTGTTATCATTGGTTCATATGATATCCATTCCTCTCTCTCTCTTTTGGATAATATGAGTATGGCTCCCATTTTTTTGTGACTCTCTCCATTCTCACCCTCCTCTCATTGTCATGGCCGGCCTTGGCTCATTGGGGGCTGTCCAACTTTTTGAGAGTGGGATTTTGGTTCATTTGTTGTTGCAAAAATCCCACAAGATCAATCCCAAAAGCTCCAAGTATCATTCCTCCACCAAATGGCAATTCCACAACCCCAAAGTGAGACTTGAGGACTACATATTCTACAGCGAACCTTGGGCACGTCGAGTAGCCGGCTTCGTGCCCGAGTTGCCTCGGCATTGAGGTGGGAGCCCGTAAAAGAAGTAGGCGATGTGGTGCACTTCCGGCGATGAGGAGGAGACGGGACATTCCGCAGGAGATCGGGACGACGAAGAGAAGACCGGAGGACTTGGATCGTCGGTATATCTCTATTCCCTTTCTTGTAGTTGGCTAGGACTAGTTAGTGGTTCGATCCGGGTATTAGTGCGCGGCGGTTTGCCAGTTCAAGAAAAATTAAAGTTTATCACGGCTTCCGCTTTTGGCCGTCGGATTGACGGCCGGGGCGCCGCCGTGCACTTACAGTGGTATCAGAGCCTCGCCATTAACTTAGTCTAGCTTTGTTTAATGTGTTTTGCATTTCCGATCGACCAAAATTCCAAAATCTACATTTTTGTTAACGACAGTTTTCTGTTGAAATTTTTTGGTCTCCAAAAATTTTTCAGGTTGTAAAATAGTGTTGTACTGGAGATTATAAGCCCACTGTAGAAATTCGACGCAGTAAGTCGACTACCAGAGCGCGGAACCGCGGCAAAATGCCCCCTTGGGCCGCGGTTCCGCCGCACAATGGTGTCCTTACTGCATCAAACTTCTTCAGTTGCTTTCTGGGATGAAAATTGGGTTTTTGGAATAATAACATTGGGCCCAGAATTTCTTGATGTGCTACAGTAGTACTTGGGGGCCCACTTGTTAAAATTTGATCGATCGGATATTTTAAACACATTATTTCACAGTATTTACATTATATCTGCGACCGTGAATGTCACTTGATCGGTAAATCCAGTCTAACTGCTATAGCCCGGTTAGACGGATTTGCGAACGTGACTTTCACGTTGATGTTCTGTTTTTGCTGTAATGTTGCGGATCGGTCGTGGGGGATAGCCTGGTTGCAATGCTAGTACAGTTGTGGTTGTATTATGTACATTTGGTATTGCGGGACGAGCGTCCGACATGTGGACTGCCGTCACTGCCTGTTTGTATTATTATTTTGGGGCACGGCCAGGTTGCGGTCGATGTACCCGTTGTATGTATATTTTACTTTCTGTACTAGGATTGCCCCGCGGAGGGGTGCACGGATAGCCGGGTTCTAGAGGGCAACAAGCCCGCATCTCATGGCATTGGGACGGAGGGGGCTTCACTCTAGGATTGGCGGGCTATTCGCCGCACTCGTAGGGGGTACAGGTTGACCCAGGAGGGGTGCCCAAGTTACCGGATTCCGTGAAGTGCTGGGTGGTCCATTCACGGAGCTGAAGGGGGCTGCCTCGCTTCAGGTTTTGGCGGGTAACTTGCCGCGCCCGTAGGGGTCTAGGATTTCATTGCATAGGCTATCCACACGACCAGGGGAACGTCGGGTTTCAGCGGCTCTGTGAAACCCGGGGATCCCAGATATCTGTATTGTTTCTGTGATGCTGTACATTTCTGTGATGTTGCATTTTATTCACGCCTTGAGCGAAATATAATATATTGGTATATATATTAGTAGATGTTGTATATGTTTTGCATCCGCGCTAGTCCAGTCCCCGCTCTGTCGTTAGTTAGCTAACCTAACGGGTAATGACGGGACCCAGTGGCGAATGCGGATGGCATATACGTACATCAGTATATTTTCGTTCTTTGTGGTGTGATCAATTGATGGGACTGCGTTGATTCGGATCAATGCAAGTTAAAAACAAACCTAATCTGATGTTGTTGGAACACTTTTCAAAAAGCTGTTATTGCAAGGACGTTCACTTTTGTTTAGCATCGTGGTATTCAGTTGGAATATCCTGCTCCTCAGTCGACGAGGCAAGGGCCGAGATCCCTTCACCGGAAGTGACCCCTTGGACAGAAGTTTGCGTCAGGGCAATGACTTCACTATAGCCGATTGCTTTTGCTTTGCATCGTGGTATTCAGTTGGAATATCCTGCACCTCATTCTACGGGGAAAGAGCCGAGATCCCTTCACCGGGAGTGACCTCTTTAGCAAAGGTTTTCGTCACTATATTTTTATAAAAGCTATCCGTTCCTTCAACGATATCAAGTTCTTTACGTTAAAGGTTTTCGCCAGAAACCATTCGTAGCCCTCCGTCGTTTCATATGAGTAGTCAATAGTATTCAAGCTGTGTTTGTCGGCCATAGTCAAGGCACAGTGTTTGGTAGCTGTTGGGTGTTCATATGCTGCATAGATAGATGCGTTGGTTTGGGACAGTCGTATAGCCTTGTTGGCCCTAGTCAAGGGCTTATACGGGTGGGTTCAAATCAACCTGGATAATGACGGGTAGAACTTGACATGTGACTTATGATTTGTTGGTCTTAGTCAAGGTCATAAGAACATGGGGCAGAAATCACATCGGGAGTTTCAAAAGAACTGAAACTTGCCAGATATGCGCATACTTTCTGGAGTGTGATACCGTGAGCGGATTCCGTCACGTTGTCATGCGATGATAGTTGGATCCCGATTCCCACTGATGAGTTGGTATACTCCTCGAGTGATCCCGACTAATTCTTCTTTCAGGTTTGGAGGAGAATTTGAGGTACAGTGGGAGGATTCCAGATTAGATAAATTGGTAACCATTCTGATCTAGGTTAGAGTACACGCTGAGTGTTTCTTTTCTCTCTCTGGCAGCGACCATTGACCCGACCCTAAGACTATGACTCAGTGACCAAGTTGACCGAACCTTCTTAAACACTGGCTTTTGGATTGTCAGAGTTGCAAACCTCATTGCCACTCCTACTTTTACCCTTTTCTCCAGGACACCCCGTATTACTACGAACGTCCACTTCCATTGGACAAAACCATCGTATGGTTAGATACGAACTCGAAAGAATTTATTTGAGGATGGTTTCAGATTCTGGAGAAAACGGATAGGATTATTCAGTTGTCTTTTCCTTTTACCTTCTCTCAGGTTGCGAGTACTCCTTGGTTTAGGAGATAGTACACCTATTACGCAAATTGGATAGTCTTCTTCCAAACCTTAGGCTGGTGCCAACCGGTAGGGAATGAAGAAAACCAATTAGCCTAACGATGGTGTACAGAAGGTATTAAGTTAAGACAAAGCAAGGGATTAGTAAGAGGGCAAAGTAAATTGCAACAGATATTCACGACCAAACCAGGCATTTCTTCGCCAATCCTAAAATCACCTTTGTATTTCTCCAGGACACTCCGTATCACTACGAAGATCCACAGTTTATTTGGATACTCCATCGTATGGTTATATACGAACTCGAAAGGAACTTGTTCCAGTTCGGGGATGGATTCTGGTTCAGGAGAAATAGGAATAAGGTTTATTCGGTTGTCTTTTATCTTCACCCTCTCTCATTGCGAGTGTTCCTAGGATTGGGACAGTACACCCATTATGCTTATTGGATAGTCTTCTTCCAAACCATAGGCTGGTGCCGAACGGTAGGGAAGGAAGAAAACCATTTGGCCTAAAGGGGTGTGCAGAAGGTAAAGACTAAAGACATATGAAGGGATTTGGAGAGGTGGCAAAGAATTATACGGTTACAGTCGTGAATCTGGAAGAGGCATTACTAGGAATACCAGGATACCCCATCGAAACATTTCGATGTTTCAGTCTCACTGTGTACTGTTAAAGGAAAACTGATTTCCCGATTAGACACTTGCTCCAGGGTATGTATTTACCAGGTATGATTCTCACATCTGTATGGTTTTACAGATGATGAGTGGGAGTAGGTTATTGGGAATTGGGTGATCATCCTCATTATATCGGGATTCGTTGTAATCGGTGATATTTGAGGAAGTCACCTGGGTTGTTTGCCGGACGGCAAATATTTGGTTTTGAATATCCGCTGTTATGCACCAATTTCAAATTGATATATCTGTACGTCTATTTTCATAGAGTGAGATATACCTTTATAAAGTTATGTCTGCGACATTTACCTATATCAGTGGATGGTTAGGTAAGGAGCATTAAACAGCGGTGTAATTCTTCTTAACCATAAGTACAGTTTTCAACCTACGACACACAGTGAATGAGTTATCAGACTCAAGGGACTTATGCAGAGTATTGTATGTTGTCCAGGGTCCATCAGGACAGAGGGGTTGGTCCTCGTACTATATTCGGTTTACTTATGACTTCTCTGGTTTTTAGACAGGTGTTTTGCGGAAACACAGGGTCTGAATTTTGAGAAGTTATAGGTATTTGAATAGAGCAGAGAACCAGGTGTAGCAAGTATCGGGATTCCTCAAAGTGATCGAAGATGTAGATACTTGTGTATGGTATTCAGTTGATAGTAATGATAAAGAGATCTTGCTTCTCTTTCAGGTTACTCATAATTGGAAGCATTCCTAGGTTGAGTAACGCTGATCGGCCTCCTTCCATTTAGTTGACATGCACTGGAGACAGTTGCATGATTTGGATCTGGTTCAGTTAAATCAGTGCCTCTGGTTCTATATTGGATATAGTACAGTTCATATCTTAACGGTGTTAAGGTACGGGGAGCTGTCCGGCTTATGATTAAAACCAGACGCTGGACAACTCAAGGCACGTTTCTGTAATGGCTGTTTATGGGTTGACCCAGGCTATGACGAGGGTTGACTTTCTACCATCTGGATGAACAATAGCAATATTGTTCTAGACTCGCCACAGTTTTATTAAAAATGGATTTTTTTTCAGAAAAACAGTAGTGGGAGTATGGTAGAACTGGAAGTGATTCCAGAACCACAAACGATTACTGAAGATTTGATAAGGAACCTAAAGATTCAATCTGGATTGACATTCCATTGGCCACTCCGCAGATAAGGTGGGTAACTTCAGGCACCCGAGAGGTACTACGGTAGCCTCCAGGACGGTGACTGGGAAGTTCTTGTTTACCCACAATTACCATTGCTGTTGTTCCAGGCTGCGAGACCCGGCGGGAGGATGAGTATAGCGTCGTTCTGAACTCGCTTTAGAAGTGTACGTGTATATGACTCTGCCAGAGGGTTGTCGTAGTCAGTGGGAGCAACGGAAGCATTGGTGGACAGGTGGCTTATGTCTATTTATAGACTAAAGCAGATGTAGCGGAGATAGATCATCTATTTCTGATGTGACAGTCATGGGTTTGACTTCATCAGAATAGGGGATGGATCTGTTGAGAAGGTAGTAGGGTGTGATATCCTGGTATTTGGATGATATACACAGAGTAGGAAAAGAAACTCCTATACTACAATCGGTTGTACTTTGGTCGTCACACAGTGTTTTCTCCACATGGGACTTGGACATTATATCAGATATACTGGTTACTAGATCTATGGTTTTAGATCTAGATTTGGGTGGTTTCCCAATCAGGGTACTTTGACAGCATTCTATGAGTATTTAGAATGGTTGACTCCTGGCACGGTAGTATACCTGCAGGTGATGGAGTCACCCTCTCTAAAGGTGTCTTATAGACTAAAGTAGAGTGGGATGTGCATGATTGACAGATCACTTGCTCAGGCAATTGAGTCAATCATGAGATGTCAAGTACCACACCAGATGTTGTTCTTGCACTAGATGCAATAAGTTGACATTAATCCAATCCTGGAGAAACAGTCGGAAGCAGTTTTAGAACATAAGTGGATGTTCTAGGGATATGATAACGACAGCCTCATTCGGGAGACAGTTATCATTCCAGGCTTCCAAGGTGACATGGACGACAAGGAGGTTGTCAGAGTTATAGTTTTCCTTCTGACGAGGGGCAGTATTTTGGACAGGTAGTCCAAGGCAATACTGAGGGAGGCATGGTGCAGGATACTGATTAAGTTCAGTTGACGATACAGTCTAAGAAGTTTGGATTTGGAGTTCATTTATGAGCTATGTCCCATCAGACATCCAGACACATTCTAAGACAGGTATTGCTCATTTCGGGAGATGGGTTTTCTCCGCGAACATGAGATATAGAGAGACATAGAAAGATACAACAAAGCGGATCCACTCACTAAGGCTATTCCTCGAACGCAATAGTTTCGCAAACGAGCTTTGTGAGACTGACTAGTACAGGAGTTGGGTGTTCGGTATCACACGGGCTGTGAGTATGCGATATCGCAATAATTAGCCTTGAGTGCAAGTGGGAGATTGTTGGAGATAGTGCCCTCAGAGTCAATTATTAGGTCACAGGTACGTGATTGCAATGATTGATGGAGGACCTATCCCGGTAGGACAGTCTTACTCGAGATGATAGTATGCTATCTGGTTTACCTTTATCATCGTGTACTGCTTCAGGTGACCTGACAAGTCGCTATTACACGTTGATAGAGCCCCTAGGATTCTTCCTTGACCACCAGCAGTATGAGGGCGATCATATACGTGGGAGCTGGCAGTCTATAAGCATATCCTTAAATGGTCCCTAGTCGTGTGAGTTTCGAGACAGGGCATCGATACTCCAGAGTAGACTAGTGTATACAGTCGAGACCCCGACGAGGGGCGGTGGCCGGTCTCACAAGCCACTGGTGTCAGTTGGATCACCTAAGATGTATACAGGTGCTCATTGGGTTATGAGTACACCGGACAGGACTCGCCGGGAACATGCTAGTTGGTCATATACCAGACGTCAGATGGCAGTTCCCTGGTGACATGTGTACAGGTTAGTTCATCGACCTGGGGATCGTCATTTGTCTCGTGTGAGTTCCCACTGTACTTTGATTACTACCCTACCACGGCTCAAAGGAGTCGTGCAAACAGGTTTTAGTTGGGTACAGTCCCGAGCCACATGGAGGCAGTGAGCGTATCTTCAGGGGTTCGTCTCTCCCGGTATTGGGGGTGAGGTCGTGCTGTGTCTAGGAGAGCCATTACACGAAGCCCTCGGCCGAGGCAAGGAGATTTACTGGTAGGTATTCCAGTAGTATCTCAGGGTGTTCTGGGCTACACTCCGACACGACTTGTACCGCTTTTGGGGGTCTGACTTTTACCAACCCCCTAGGCCCGCCATGCGATGCTCATAGACGAACGGACCGGACTGTACGGATATTGTCACTGACAGGCTCAGTAGGGAGTCAGGCTGAGTTCGCTCACAGACGTCCCTTTTGGTCAATACCTGGTAGCCCGTTATGTATTGGCTTATACCTCTAACGTGCTAGTGGTTAATCCACAACCAAGGTGTTGATGAGTCTTTAGAGTCCCCCACATTCAGTTACTCAAGCTTTCGGGCGAAAGGTTGTAGAGGCCGTATGGAGATATGGCAAGGTCCGATCAGATACGTGCGGTATTGCACGGATCCGGATCCGACAGTTTGTACTATAGGCCGTATGGTTATATGGCAGGGTTCGATCAGATACGTGCGGTATTGCACGGATCAGGATCGAACGGATAATACTAGCCGGCTTTGGTATAAGCCGGATCCTAACATAGTACAGTGTAGATTTTGTCTCATTGCATTTGTATTTCGGTCGGAATACAAATGCGGGTGTGTATGCACAGTATCGGGGTTTTCCTGTAATTTATTACGGGACCAGTTTTCTGGAGTTGCCAGTTTGCTTTTCGTTTCGGCCGATTTCCTTTGTATCGTTCATTGGCCGAAGATCGGTGGAGGAGGGCTTATTTGCATTGTTGCAAATAAGCATTTGTGGAGGGGGTCTTTGCATATTATCATGTCATGATACTTGTCCCATCATTTGACTTCATAAACTCATGATTGCTTGACTTTCTTTATCATCATGGTTTTGATGATGGTTGTTGATGATGAGAGATGGTTGTTAGTTGAGTGTTGGTTTTGCTTTGTTATCATTGGTTCATATGATATCCATTCCTCTCTCTCTCTTTTGGATAATATGAGTATGGCTCCCATTTTTTTGTGACTCTCTCCATTCTCACCCTCCTCTCATTGTCATGGCCGGCCTTGGCTCATTGGGGGCTGTCCAACTTTTTGAGAGTGGGATTTTGGTTCATTTGTTGTTGCAAAAATCCCACAAGATCAATCCCAAAAGCTCCAAGTATCATTCCTCCACCAAATGGCAATTCCACAACCCCAAAGTGAGACTTGAGGACTACATATTCTACAGCGAACCTTGGGCACGTCGAGTAGCCGGCTTCGTGCCCGAGTTGCCTCGGCATTGAGGTGGGAGCCCGTAAAAGAAGTAGGCGATGTGGTGCACTTCCGGCGACGAGGAGGAGACGGGACATTCCGCAGGAGATCGGGACGACGACGAGAAGACCGGAGGACTTGGATCGTCGGTATATCTCTATTCCCTTTCTTGTAGTTGGCTAGGACTAGTTAGTGGTTCGATCCGGGTATTAGTGCGCGGCGGTTTGCCAGTTCAAGAAAAATTAAAGTTTATCACCGCTTCCGCTTTTGGCCGTCGGATTGACGGCCGGGGCGCCGCCGTGCACTTACACAAGTGTTGAGATCTATTACTACAGTGGGTATGTTGATGTGTTGATTGATATATTTTAACGTCGTCTATGCTTTTCAATTGTTGATGTGATATGATGTATAGGATCGTCGTGATCGAATGGCCGGGGGTTTTATGTGAGACGAGAGTTTATCTTTTCATTCATGTAAAATTCATTGTATATATTATTCTTTTATTGGGGCACATCCGGGTTGAGGATGATGTCTCCATTGATGTCTATTTTACTTTTCCGCATTAGGATAGACCCAAGGAGGGGGGCACGAGTGACCGGGTTCTGGAATTCAGTAGGAGGCCATCTCGAGGAGTTGAGACCGGGTCTCCTAAACTCTAGAATTGGAAGGGTCACTTGCCACTCTCATAGGGGTCTAAGGGTGTGGGCTTGGCTATTCATCACGACCGTGGAATCCGTATTTTCTATCGTAGGCTAAATATAAAATACGGAGTTCCTAGTATATCCTATATTTTCATATATGTGTTTCTGCTGCTGATTATTCTGTGATGTGATTGCTTAATATCTGAGACGAATGTGATATTGTTATATATGTGATATGTAATACTGTTTTTCGTTTCTTTCTATAATGGCTTAGGAACTTAAATTATGGGAATACATTAATGAGATTAATGTAAAAGAAAAGAAACCTAATGATATTGTAGAATCGGATTTGAAACCCACTCGGCTCCTTTTTATGAAAAAGCAAGTTTTAAAAGATGCGGAGCTTAAGCCACTCCTTTTCTAAAAACTATTTAGATTCTACAACGAAATTAAGTTCAAAGCGTTAAAGGTTTTCATAAAAACCATCCGCAGTCCTCCGTCATTTTAGGAAGCAGAGTACTTAGTATTCGTGCTACGTATGTTGATTATAGTCAAGGCGTAGTGTACGGTAGCTAAGTGATGTCTTTCTACAAAGCATATGATGGGATAAGTTAGGACATTCATGTGATTATGTTGATCATAGTCAAGGGTCATATGGGTGGGTCTAGTTAATCACGAAATGACGGGTAGAACTTGACTAGTGCTTATGATATGTTGACCATAGCCAAGGTCATAAGCATCTAGGGGTAAAAACTGTATCGGGAATTTCAAGTGTTGAAATTTGCAATGAGATTGCATACCATCTATATGATAGTTGGATCCCGATCCCACTGTGAGTAAAAGTTAGTCTCAGGAGAGTTTTACACTTTACAATTAGCTAATCCAGTAAGTGTCTAGAAAGGTGTTAACGGGGTTTGACCTCTGGGAAAAATGAGGTTTATTTTAATTAGGTCCGTGCGTAAGCACGGGGAACCTCCCTCAAAGTACCGACACTGGTCTGGCTGACCGGTTAGCGAAACTGTAGAATGTAATTAATCCTGGCTAGTTTTCTTTTCAGGTTTGAAAGAAAATTTGATAAAAGCAGTGGAAGACATCGATTAGATAAGATAGTAACCAATCTGATCTTTGCAAGAGCATTTCGCTGAGTGTATTCTTTTCTCTCTCCTAATGGCAGATACCGATGATGGGACTTAAGCTACTTTTAGAGAAAAACAAACTGACTGGACCAAATTATAAAGAATGGTTGAGGAACTTGAATATTGCACTCACATATGATAAAGTATCATATGTCCTCACTACCAAAGCCCCACCCGTCCCAGGACCTGAATCATCTGTTTCGGATAAGGAGATCCGAAATGGGATATTGATTGCAACACGGCCACATGCCTCGCACTTTCTTCTATGGACAGTATCCATCAGAAACAGCACGAGAAGATGGATGTACAATCCATCTTTCTTCATACAAAGGAGTTGTATGAAGAGCAATCTCGTACTTTACGATACGACGTATCTCGAAAACTGTTTCAGATGCGGTTGACCCCCGGTGCATCAGTAGGAGACCATGTTCTGAAAATAATTGGTCTTATTGAACAACTTGAGGAACTGGGATGGACTATGGATAATGAGCAATATACAGATATTGTTCTACGGTCCCTCTCCCCCGCCTTTGCTCCGTTCATAAAGAATTTCAATATGAACGATTTGGAGAAATCATTGCCTGAACTTCTCAATATGTTGAGAAATACAGAGAGCACGCTTAAGATAGCGAAAACTCCTGCTCTGCTTTATGGGCCATCTTCCTCTTCAGTCCCGAAAGCCAAGGCCAAGGGAAAGAAGAAGAAGAATCCCACCAAGCCGAGAGGTGGAGTTGAAAAGGCGAAGGGGAAAGACAAGTCTGGGACTGCGGGAAGTGGAAAAGGAGAATGTTTTTACTGCCACAAGTCGGGACACTGGAAACGTAATTGTTCTTTGTACCTTGCAGATCTCAAGACGAAAAAGCATGTTGATGCTTCCGCTTCAGGTGTGTTTGTAACTGAAAACTGTTTTTTATTAAACTCTACATCTTGGGTATTAGATACCGGTTCTGGTTCTCACATCTGTAATTGTATGCAGGGATTGAGAAACAGTAGAGTTTTGAAGACTGGAGACCACACTCTACGGGTTGGAAATGGTTCCAATGTACATGCTGTATCCGTAGGAGAGTATCATCTGGGGTTGTTTTCAGGATGTATTTTGGTTTTGAACCCTTGTTATTTTGTACCTGGTATGCTATATAATATAATATCCGTATCTTTGTTGGACAATGAAGGATATCATTTTGTGTTGCAAAATAATGTTATGAACATTAACTTGAATCAACAGTTGATTGGGTATGGTACACTAAGTAACTGAATTTACGTCCTAAACCAACACACAGTTTTCAATATACAACATACAAATAAAAGAAAGATTTTAGATACAAATGAATCTTTTCTTTGGCATTGTAGACTTGGTCATAGTAATGAAACAAGACTAAATAAGCTACATAAAGATGGATATTTAAAACCTTTTGAATATAAATCTTATGCGACGTGTCAGTTTTGTATCAAAGGTAAAATGACCAAAACTCCGTTTATAGGACACGGAGAGAGAGCTACAGAACTCTTAAGCTTCATACATAGTGATGTATGTGTAGGGTTCCTAGGCACTCTTGTGAAGGTTCATAAGGCATCAAACATGCCCGGATAAAAATTTAGACGTGCCGAACAACCCAAAGCCGGGATCTTTGCTAGATTATTAGGGTTTAACATGCAAGAAGATAACTTTTATCTGAGTGTGAGGGATTACAACCTTTGTAGTCCGCTCCTTCACTTCACAAGCTCCGAGTAGAAGTCCCTTTGCCGCGATCCACGATCTCCCGGACTCATGAGAGGCTCCACGACTCGAACGATCCATGCTAGCTCGAAGTATTCCAAATCTCCGATGATCTACCTCGAAGTTGCAAAGACTCAAGCTTTCTCACTCAAAAGAGATGAACACACTAATCTCATGGGCTAGATGAGATGAGGATGAGAGAGTAGTATTTTTGCTTTCTTTTTAAATCATTTTCTCATATTTATTCATCACATAAAGAAAATCAAGTAAGCTTTCTTCAAGAGAGAAGAAGATGATAATGGAAATGATAAAATGAATTATATCTTTTGTGATGAATAGAAAACAAAGCTATATGATTGATATATTAACCATGGTCAAGGATGAGTGGATAAGATTGTGTAGAGAATAAACTAGAGTTAGGGTTTGGTTGGGTTAAAATGTGTCATCAACAAATATCTTAACCATGACAAAAGAAGTTGCTTCTAGAAGGTGCATGAAGCAACTAACCCTAATCAAACCCTAACCTCATATAATCATCCTTAAACATGTTTAATAATAAATCATATCATGTCACAATAATATATATCACATATATATTATTTATTTGCAACAAAAGAAAATAATACAATTAACATATATCGCATATATATCAATGTATCATCCAGTGAGAAAATGAAATAATAAAGCGAGCCAATATTAGATAATGTAATAATATATCATATATATTATTATACATTAAATCATCGAATCAACACTTGATCCGACGATCCGGCTATATCAAATATATCCGACCAATATATCATGTACCGATTCATCGAATCAACACTTGATCCGATGACCCGGTTCATATCTTAATATACCGATAATATAATACGGTATCCCATATCGCATTATTCTCGGTCCTGCACATATCGCATATGTGCCTCTACTCCGTTTTGCCTGAGCCAAGAAACCTCTGTGTAGGACTCTAAAGAATCGTCAATACGCCGGTAGCAGGTGATGATCATATCAAACACCCACAAGCTGCAAGCGGTCAGCTAAACGTAACAGCCACCCAGGTATTGAGCGATCAGAAGATCAACAAGCTAGCCTGTGCGTTCTCCTGTGAATCCAATCAGTAACACTCCCGTACAGTCCGGTCTGTTCGTCTGATATGTCGCATATCAAGTCTAGGGATGGTATACGTCAGACCCCAGTAACCGATAAGTCGTGTCGATGTGTGGCTCATAACGGGTCAAGAAACTACTAGTAACACTTACCAGTAAATCTCCATATCAGCCCTGGCCAGGGACTTCCAGTTATAGCCAATCGAACACAGCACAACATCAACTCCCTATACCGGGAGAGACGAATCCCCTCCTATCGCTCATTGCCTCCATGTGATTCGGGACAGTACCCAAAAGCCACCGTTTTGCACGCCCTCTTGGACGTGGTAAGGTGGAAATCAAAGCACAGTGGGAATCACACAAGACTCTATGACGATCTCGGGTCTTCAGACTACCCTGTACCAGTGTCACCGGAGAACTGCCATCTGACGTGTGGTATATCACCATTTGGGAGTTCTCGGCGAGTCCGTCCAGTGTACCCAGTCTCCACTGAGCACCCGTACACCATCTCTGATGTCTAACACCGATGGATATGGGATCATCCATCGCCCATCATATGGGTCAAGATGCGTATACGCTAGTCTACTCTGGTGTATCGATGCCCTGTCTCGATATACCCTCGACTAGGAACAGTTATAGGATGTACTCATCGACTATGATGGCCCCACTAATATGATCTCATCATAGTCCCAGTAGTCGAGTACAGATCCTAAGGGCTTTATCAACATGTGAGAGTAAAACAGTAAACCAATACAAGTCAACATGTTAAGATAAAGTGAAACCAAATAGCATACTATCATGACAAGCAAGAAAGTCATCTCTATATATATCCAAGCATCCATTATAATATACATCATATGTACAACAATGGCCTCTAGGGCA
Organism: Agapanthus africanus; assembly: GCA_030015575.1. NCBI lineage: Eukaryota > Viridiplantae > Streptophyta > Magnoliopsida > Asparagales > Amaryllidaceae > Agapanthus > Agapanthus africanus. The sequence continues at coordinate 244,718,105 of CM057343.1, read as the reverse complement.
TATACATAACTAACAGTATGCGGACCAATATCTACACATGCTAGAGGCGGTTTTTCATACTTCATCACTTTTACTGATGATTTCTCAAGATTCGGACACGTGTTTTTATTGAAGCATAAATCCGAAGCCTTCGAGAAATTCAAGGAGTACAAACTTGAAGTAGAAAAACAAACTGACTCGAGTATCAAGAAACCTCGATCAGATCGAGGTGGAGAGTATTTAAGCACTGAGTTTTCAGACTTCTTAAAAGAGAATGGGATTCTCTCTCAGCTCACTCCTCCGTACACACCACAGCACAACGGTGTGTCAGAACGGAGGAATCATACCCTATTAGATATAGTATGGTCCATGATGAGTGATGATGAGTTACCACTTTCCTTTTGGGGACATGCATTAGAGACAGCAATTTATCTATTGAACAGGGTTCCATCAAAGACTGTGTCTACCACTCCATATGAGATGTGGTGTGGAAAGAGACCATCTCTTAAAAGAGTTAGGATATGGGGTTGTCCGGCTTATATCAAAAAGCAGAATCCGGATAAACTCGAGACACGATCGGTCATGTGTATATTTGTAGGATATCCAAAACATTCATATGGCTATCTTTTCTACCACAAGGAGGAACAAAAGGTATTTGTTTCTCAACATGCCACATTTTTGGAAAATGAAATTTTTACAAATAGTACTGAAGGCAATGCGATAGAACTAGAAGAGGTTCTAGAGACACAAATTACTCAGGACGAATTGGTTGAAACTGATGTTGCAGTAGAACGTCAAGAACCTCAGCTGCTCCGGAGATCTAGTAGAACTTCTCGCCCGCCGGAGAGATACTATGGGTTTCTCATTGATGGTGATAGAGAAGATTGCATCATGGATGATGATGACCCTACTAGTTTTCAGCAAGCTATCACGAGTGGAGACTCAGTGAAGTGGCTGGATGCCATGAGATCTGAAATAGAGTCCATGTACACCAACAAAATATGGACTTTGGACGTTCCACCTCCTGGGATAAAACCCGTAGGGTGCAAATGGATCTTTAAGAAAAAGATTGGTGTAGATGGAACCGGTAGAGACCTATAAAGCAAGGCTTGTAACGAAAGGTTTTCGTCAAAGACCAGGACTGGACTATGATGAAACTTTCTCTCCAGTAGCAATACTTAAATCCATTCAGATCCTACTTGCTATTTCTGCTCACTACGACTATGAAATCTGGCAGATGGACGTTAAGATTGCATTTATAAATGGTGATTTAGAAGAGTGCGTTTTTATGGATCAGCCAGAGGGATTCACAGATAGTGGGAGCAGCGAAAAAGCGTGTAGATTGCTTAAATCCATTTACGGGTTAAAACAGGCATCTCGGAGCTGGAACATCTGTTTTGATGATACAATCAAAGAGTTTGATTTTATCAAAAATATAGATGAACCATGCATTTATAAGAAGATTATAGGGAGTACTGTCACTTTCCTCGTATTGTACGTGGATGACATTCTCTTGATAGAAAATGACATTCCTATGCTACAATCGGTCAAATTATTCTTATCACAAAGGTTCTGCATGAAGGACCTGGGTGATGCCTCGTGCATTTTGAGCATAAGGATCTATAAAGATGGATCCAAAAGATTATAAGGATTGTCCCAATCAAACTACATTGATACCATCCTAAAAAGGTTTAGTATGGAAGATTCCAAGCATGGTGCCTTGCCCGCTTGCCATGGAATCACTCTCTCTAAGGACTTCTGTCCGAAGACTTATGAAGAGAGAGCTCGCATGAGCATTATACCCTACGCTTCAGCCGTAGGATCTATAAAGTATGCGATGATATGTACTCGCCCTGATGTAGCTTATGCACTAGCTGTAGGAAGCAGGTATCAATCCAACCCAGGGGAGCAACTCTGGATAGCCGTGAAGAATATTCTTAAGTACTTGCGAAGGACTAAAGAATTGTTCTTGGTGTATGGTAATGGGGATCTCCAAATGGAGGCCTTTACCGATTCCAGCTTCCAAAGTGATAAGGATGATAGTAAATCTATCTCAGGATTTGTATTTACCCTCAATGGAGGGGCGGTATTGTTAGTTGTATGTATGCCCTAGAGGCCAGTATTGTACAGATGATGTATATTATATTGGATGCTTGGACATATATAGAGATGACTTTCTTGCTCGATATGATAGTATGCTATCTGGTTGCACTTTATCTTAACATGTACACTAGTCTCTTTAAATTGTCTTATAGTTACATGTTGGTAAAGCCCTTAGGATTTGTACTTGACTACCTGGACTGTGATACGGATCATACTAGTGGGGACATGGTAGTCTATAGGTGCATCCTTCAAGGTCCCTAGTCGTGGGTGTATCGAGACGGGGCATCGATATATACCAGTGTAGACTAGCATATATGCTTCTCGACCCATGAGATGGGCGATGGATGATCCAATATCCATTAGTGTTTGACATCAGAGATGGTATACGGGTGCTCAGTGGAGACTGGGTACACTGGACGGACTCGCCGAGAACTCCCAGATGGTATTATACCTCACGTCAGATGGCAGTTCTCAGGTGACACTTATGCAGGTTAGTCTGTAGACCCGAGATCGTCATAGAGTCTTGTGTGATTCCCACTGTGCTTTGATCTCCACCTTACCATGTCCATGAGGGCGTGCAAAACGGTGGTCTTTGGGTACAGTCCCGAGTCACATGGAGGCAATGAGCGATAGGAGGGGTTTCGTCTCTCCCGGTATTGGGGGTTGATGTTGCGCTGTGCTCGATTGGCCGTAACAGGGAAGTCCCTGGCCAGGGCTGATCAGAGATTTGCTGGTAAGTGTTACCAGTAGTTTCTCGACCCGTTATGAGCCTCACATCGGCACGACTTATCGGTTATTGGGGTCTGACGTTTACCACCCCTAGACTTGATATGCGACATATCAGACGAACAGACCGGACTGTACGGTAAGTGTTACTCGTTGGATTCACAGGAGTGTGAGCGGGCTAGCTCGTCGATCTTCTGATCGCTCAATACCCGGATGGCCGTTACGTTTAGCAGACCGCTTGCGGCTTGTGGGTGATTGATATGATCATCATCTGCTACCGGCGTATTGACGAGTCTTTAGAGTCCTACACAGAGGTTTCCTGGCACAAGCGAAACGAAATAGGAGCGCATATGAGATATGTGCAGGACCGAGAATAATGCGTGTATGTGATACCGTATTCCATTCTCGCGATGGATGTATCGATTGGTTATATGCGATATAACCTAGATATCGAATCAAGGATTGATTCGATAAGCCGATACATAAGATACTAGTCGGTTATATGCGATATGACCGGATCGTTAAATCAAGTGTTGATTTAATGATTTAATGTATAATTATATATTTGATATATTACTTTGCATTAACTAGTATTGGTTCACTTTAAATGGATTTTCTCACTTGATGTGCAAGTTGTATATGTGATATACTTTTGTGCACATGTTTGTATCATGTTTGATGATGCTTGCTCATTTGGTTAAGTGTAAAGAATTAAACCTTGGTTAAGTAAATGATTAGGGTTTTTATTTATTTATTCTTTTATCTTTTTAATTTGGATTAAAAAGAAATGGCAAAAGAAAACAAAAGGGTTGCTTTCATTCTTGAAGCTTGTTGAAGCTTCATGAAGCATTGACCAAAGTGACCATTTTGTCTTCATGCTTAACCCTAACCATTCATCTAACCTTAGTCAATTCTCTACACCTAACCATGGTTTACATTATGATAAGTATTCATTTTCTCTTTCATTTTAAAAGACTTATCATAATATTCTTCATCTTCTCCTTCTTCTTCTTCAAGAAAAACCTTGCCTTCATCAATGGCAACTTGAGCAAACAAGTGAGAAATCCAATTCTAAAGTGAACCCACCTCCTATTTATTCACCCTCTACCTCTTGCCAAGTAGTATAGGGTGTTTTCTTCACAAGTTTCACAACTTGGTGAAGTTGGAGCTTGAACTTGTGTTGCCTCGACGTAGATCATCTTCGGCACGAAGCCGACGACCTTGCCCGCCCATTTCTCCGATGAAGCCGAAGCTTGAGTCCGGGATTCGAGACGGACAGCGAGAGGACGTCTACGTGGAGCTAACGAAGTGGAGAACCGGATCTACAAAGGTTGTAGCATCTTTCTTTTAGTTAAGTAGTTAACTAGTTTCACTTTGTCGCCTAAAATTCTAGTTAACGATCTAGTCTAGGGTTTCTCGGCACCGTATTATTTGAAATTGGCATGGTTGATGCCTTGTGAGACCTCTTGAGAGTGCCTAGGAACCCTACAGTGGTATCAGAGCCTAGCTAGAGCCTTAGGCGAAGTCTAGACGATGTTTGAAACCCGATCGAACCGAAACCCAAAATACCAAAATGCTCTCTGGAAATTTTCTGAAAATTTGGATTTTTGTCAATTAAAAATATGCAGAAAAATAAGCAGGGTCTTATTTGAATTACTGTGAAATACGAGGGCCTAAATCGATAAATCCACCGCGGAACCGCGGCACAAGCTTGCTATGTGCGGCGGTTCCGCGGCCGTACTGACCCCTTGTCTGATGATTTCTGCACAGTAACTCATATAATTTAATGCTATATTTTCTGGGTATTTTTATAGTGACTCTACAGATGAGTATTCTGGGGTTGTATTGGGAATCAAAGATTCGATCGGATTTTCAAATTTTGTCTGTGTTTTTCCGGATAATTTTAGAATATGTTAAAAAGTTTGACCGGATGTAAATACCCAATCTTTCCCCTGCCCGGAAATTTCCAATTGTTGGACTTTTCCGTAGTTTAATAACGTTCTAAGTAGTGCAAGTAACGCGATGGTCCCTCTAGAAGACAACAAACCTTAACTCGATTATGTGACCGTCTTGAACTGCCTTTTGAACCTTAGGGTTTGGGGCAGTACGGCGTGCCACATGTGAGGCGTTGGCTTGACCCTTCTACGGCTGGACTGTTGGTACTGAGGCATGAAGTGAATGTCTTTGAACTTATTTCATGTGTTGATCGGTTTCGGGAAAACTTGGGTGTTCGAATGTTCGATCGGAAAGTTTAATATTTTCTATTTATCCGGAATGGGATACAATAATTGGAATTCACAAACAGTTATGAGATAACTGAATGAATGTTATAAATCTAGCGGTTTAGTCTCATTTGATATTGAAAAGAGTTTTCGATAATGGGACTAAAATGCGGGGTTTATAAGTGTTAGACATGCGATGTCTAAAGAGGTTGCGGATTCCAACTGTTGTAGTTTTACACTTTCTTTTCTGTGACCGTAAGTGTAATATGTGATATCGCCGGTTTCGTTGCTATATGCCAACGACAATTGGGATGCGCATATTTACTTACGATGATGACATGTGATGTTATGTGTTGCTGGATATGTTATATTGGATTGTCATGTTTGAATAGCCGGGGGGTTTTATGTGAGATGAGTGTTTTTCATTTTCATTCATGTAAAAACTTATATGTAATATTCTTTTATTTGGGGCACTTCCAGGTTGCGGAAGTTGTCACCTTTTGTATATTATTTACTTTTCCGCATTAGGATAGACCCAAGGAGGGGAGCACAAGTAACCGGGTTCTAGGGTCCAGTGGGAGACCATCTCGAGGAGTCGAGTCCGGGTCTCCTAACCCTAGAATTGGTAGGATTGCTTGCCGCTCTCGTAGGGGTCTAGGGGTGTGGGATTGGCTATTCATCACGACCGTGGAATCCGTGTTTTATACTGGCTCGTATTGAAAACACGGACGTCCTAGTATATCCAATGTTTCATATTTTTCTTCTGCTGCGATATCTGTGATGTGATCATGTGATGTTCTATGATAGATACAGTATATAGTATATATGATATATTATATAGACGTTACTTATGTTTTACACCCGCGCTAGCCCTGCCCTGCTCTGTCGTTAGTTACCTAACCTAACGATGCACGAGGGGACATCGAGGCGAATGCGGATGGCATAAGTGTACGTCGTATTTATCTGTGATGTTTAGGTGACTTAAATGATGGGACTTCATTAATGTGATTAATGAATGAAAAGAAACCTAAGATGTTGTAGAATCAAATTTTAAACAAAACAGGTAGCTACAGTTCTTGCTTTGCATAGCGGTATATATGATATACCCTGCACCTTATTCGATGAGGAAAGGACCGAGATCCCATCACCGGGAGTGACTCCTTTAGCAATAACTGGCAGATGATACACACTCGGTTTGACTTTTGGTTGCTTCTATAGTTTCTGCTTTGCACAGTGATATATATGATATATCCCGCACCTCATTCGACAAGGAAAGGGCCGACGATCCCTACACCGGGAGTGACCCCTTTAGCAAAACTAGAAAAGCCTCAAAATCACTCCATTTCAAAACTTCATTTGATTCTACAACGATATCAAGTTCATTACGCTCATGGTTTTCAGAAAAACCTGTGTAGCCCTCCGTCAATTCAGATATGTAATATTCAGTATTCGTGCTATGGTTGTTTGGCATGCGTCAAGGCGTAGTGTACGGTAGCTGATTATTACTTATCTGTAGCATGAGATGCGATTGGATTAAGGTATTCGTACGGCGTTGTTTGGCATGCGTCAAGGGTCGTACGGGTGGGTTTAATTCGATCACGAATTGTACGGGTTGAACTTGACTAGCGGACTATGGGTTGTTTGGCATGCGTCAAGGTCATAGCACGCTAGGGGCAAAATATTATCGGGAATTTCAAGTGTTGAAATTTGCAATGAGATTGCATACCTTCTATGAGATAGTTGGATCCCGATACCCACTGCGAGTAAGAGTTACTCCTGGGAGAGTTTTACACATTACAATTAGCCGATCAAGTAGGTGTCTAGAAAGGTGTCAACGGGGTTACGCCTCTGGGAAAACGAGGTTTACATTAATTAGGTTCGTGCGAAAGCACGGGGGACCTCCCTCAAAGTACCGACACTGGCCTGGCTGAAAGATCGACGAAGTTGTAGGGTGTAATTAATCTCGGCTAGTCTTTCCTTTTAGGGTTTGAAGGAAGATTTGATAAAAACCAGTGGGAGCCATCCTGATTAGATAAGATAATAACCAATCTGATCTTGCAAGAGCATACGCTAAAGTGTTTTCTTCTCTCTCTCTCCAGGTAGCAACCATGTCATGCCCTAATAAAGATAAGAATATGGATGTATTGACCGAACCCGCATGTTATACTGTGCTAGGGAACGTTGGTTCCGTTCTTTCCTATAAGAGTTATAGGACTGAACAGGATATAGGGGAATACCAGGATTCCCATGCCGCCCGAATGAAGAAAGTACATGATGATGCATTTTCTTCAGGTGTGTTCGTTACAGAGAACTGTTTCTCCATTTGCTCTACGTCCTGGGTATTAGATACCGGGTCAGGATCCCATATATGTAATCAATTACATGGTCTTAGGAAAGGTAGAGAACTTGGAGAAGGTGATAAAGACATTAGAGTTGGAAATGGTGCAATTGTTGCAGCTAAGACTGTCGGGGAATATCACCTTGTATTACCAACTGGTAATACATTGGTTCTGAACGAATGCTATTACATGCCGAACCTGATATGCAACATTATATCGGTTTCTTTATTGAGTAAAGAGGGATATAATTTTGTATTACAGGATAATGTTATGAACATTTTCCGTAACCAAAAGTTGGTTGGATCAGGCACGTTGTGCAATGGCATTTATGTTCTAAATCAATCAACAGTTCTGAGCATAACAAACACACACAAGAGGAAGAGTTCTGAACTGAACGAATCCTTCTTGTGGCACTGTAGACTGGGTCACATCAATGCGACACGACTGGCTAAGTTGCATAAGGATGGATATTTGGATCCGTTTGAATTTTCATCTTATGACACTTGCCAGTCATGTCTCAAAGGCAAGATGACCAAAACTCCGTTTACGGGACACGGAGAAAGAGTTACTGAACTCTTAGGACTGATACATAGTGATGTATGCGGTCCCATGTCTACACATGCCAGGGATGGTTCTTCGTACTTCATTACATTCACTGACGATCTCTCTAGGTTCGGGTATGTGTTCCTGATGAAACATAAATCAGAAGCTTTTGAGAAATTTAGAGAATATAAACAAGAAGTCGAGAACCAAACCGGAAAAAGTATTAAAATCCTTCGATCTGATCGAGGAGGTGAATACTTGAGCAATGACTTCCTAGACTTCCTAAAAGAGAATGGGATTCTCTCTCAGCTAACTCCTCCATATACACCACAGCACAACGGTGTATCTGAACGGAGAAACCGCACCCTATTAGATATGGTGCGCTCAATGATGAGTACAGCTGAGTTGCCTATTTCCTTCTGGGGATATGCGCTTGAGACAGCCATGGACCTATTGAATAGAGTTCCTACCAAATCAGTGCCTACCACTCCATATGAGATATGGAAAGGGAAGAGACCACATCTTAATTATGTTAAGATATGGGGTTGTCCAGCCTATGTCAAAAGACAAAATCCGGACAAACTCGAGGCAAGATCAGTCTTATGTAAGTTTATAGGATATCCCAAAAATTCACAAGGGTATATCTTCTACCATTCCGAGGAACAAAAGGTGTTTGTTTCTCGACATGCCACTTTCTTAGAAAAAAGTTTTCTTATGAAACAGATAAGTGGCATTGAGGTAGAACTGGAAGAGGTTCCAGCGACACAAACTATAACAGAAGACTTGGTAGAATCAGAGGATTCAGTAGTACCAGACGAACCCCAGCTTCTCCGCCGATCTAGTAGGGTTCCTCGCCAACCTGAGAGATACTACGGTTTTCTTATGGATGGTGGCAGCGAGGATTGCATCATGGAGGATGATGACCCAACTAGCTTCGAGCAGGCCATCACGAGTGGAGACTCAGTGAAATGGCTGGATGCTATGCGGTCCGAGATGGAATCCATGTACACCAACAAAGTATGGACTTTGGAAGTTGCTCCTGAAGGGGTAAAACCTATTGGGAGCAAGTGGATCTTCAAGAAGAAACTTGGTGTAGATGGGAAAGTGGAGACTTTCAAAGCTAGACTTGTAGCAAAGGGTTTTTGTCAAAGACCAGGTGTGGACTATGACGAAACCTTTTCTCCAGTGGCTATGCTTAAATCCATCCGGATCATGCTTGCCATCGCTACATATCATGACTACGAAATCTGGCAAATGGATGTTAAGACCGCCTTTCTAAATGGTGATTTAGAAGAGTGCGTGTACATGGCTCAGCCAGAGGGCTTCGTAGATAGTGGGAGCAGCGCGAAGGTGTGCAAGCTGCTTAAATCCATTTATGGATTAAAGCAAGCATCGCGGAGTTGGAACATCTGCTTTGACGTCGTTATCAAAGAGTTTGATTTCGTCAAAAACCCAAATGAACCTTGTATCTACAAGAAGGTAGCAGAGAGTAAGGTTGTCTTCCTCGTATTGTACGTGGATGACATACTCTTGATAGGAAATGATATTCCTATGCTGCAATCGGTCAAGCTCTTCTTATCACAAAGATTCTCAATGAAAGATCTTGGTGATGCCTCCTGCATATTGGGAATAAGGATCTATAGAGATAGATCCAAACGGATATTGGGATTGTCCCAATCCAGGTACATTGACACCATACTAAAGAGGTTTAGTATGGAAGAATCCAAACGTGGGAACTTGCCCACGATCTCTGGAGTCACTCTCTCCAAAGAGATGTGTAACGTTTTGAAAATCGTTTCGGTGAAATTTCGAAAAAAACGGTAAAATAAGGGGGTTTTCTGTAAAACGTCAAAATACAAATATCTTATTATAAAAATTAAATAAACATATTCTAGCTATGTAATTGCTATTATTTGGTGTTTATTGAGCCGCAGGTGAAATTTCAAATTTTCTGAAAAAAAATATTTTATTATTATTTTAAACCGTCACTAATACATTTAATTAGGGAAAATTACAAATTGGAATGAGTTGAAACAAATTTTGTGTATCATAAAACATTAAATAAAATTTTATCATGTGGTTTTTGGAATGAAATCGTTTTCTAAAACGGTTTAGAAAATATCGAAGAAAAAGGCCTTTTTTCGGTGAAATTAGTGTAAATAGATATTGGGGTATAACATTTATCATTTTTCCTCACCCCACACACACACCCATTTTCCTCCCCATTTTCAGCAGCCCCTCTCCAAAGTTTTCCCCCATTTCTTTTGATAAAAGAAAAGAAAACATAAAGAAAAGTATAAGAAAAGAGGTATGGGTTGTGTTGACTTTGGACCTTTTTGACTTGGCAAGACTTTCCTCACCTCACTCTCTCTCCAATCACCCACTAGTGGCCAACCCTCCTAATTCCTGCACACAACAGCCCCTCCTCTTTTCTCATCACATTTCTCTGCAAAAAAACTCATCAAAATTGCCTCACAAATCAACACAAAACCTCACAAATCCCAAATCCATTCCCTACCCATTTTTTCCTTAGCCCTTATAGCATGGATCTTGGTGCAAAGATCTCAATTTGGAGGTCAAGTTCCATATTTGATCTCATGGTTTGTGAAGGTATAACTCTAACCCTTGTGCTTAATTTGATGTTAAATACTTTAAATCAACTTAATTAGGTGTTTAATTTAGGTTTTAAATTGCAAGTTTAAATTCAAGAGAAGGGTTTGAATTAAAGTTATGGTTGTGATAATTTGTTCATGGTAGTGTGATGTATTTTAGCATCTTAAGTTATGCAAAACCAAATCTTGTAGCTAATTTGCATATTGTTATATTTAATTTGCCCAAATTGTGATAATTATGCTAATTTGCTAACTAGGTTTTAGAAATTTTATTAAAATGTGGGATTAAAATCTAGTTAGGGTTTTTGGCACATCATTAAGGTTTCCATGAGTGGTTTAACCATTTAAAATATGCAAAGCCAAGCTAAATTGTTAAATTGTGAAACTTTGCGTTAAAAAGTGTTAAATTGGATATTTTTGCAAAACTAGAATTTTGGAATTTATACAAGTTGATGAGAATAAATTATTGATATGGTTTCTATAACTTGGTTATGATAATTGGTGGATATTGTGGCCATTAGTTTCGTTTAAACATCGAGTTTTAAAATGAAACGGCTAATTGATGCTTACTAGGTTTCTTGTAATAAATCGATTTAATCAATTTATTGGTTTTGATGAATTGCATCGTATTTTATATATTTTTAGTGAATTGTAAAACCATGATTTGGTACGTTTGGTGTTTTTCTCGATCAATCGGCGTTTGTACGCCGATGTCGAGGGTTTTTGGGTTGATTTGTGAAAGCAAACCATAGGTTTTGACCTATGTGAGATTCGTATGTCGATTTGGTCATGAGTCGGACTTTAATGCGATGCGATGTGTTATGTTATGTAGGTACCCTCACGAAGACTTCAAGGAGACAAGAAAGCGCGTGTCGACATCGGCATCGGCAAGCGAAGGTCGAGGTGAGTAGATTTATATCTACGGGGAGAAGTCGGGTGGATGGCGTATAGCACCCCCGCAGTTCGTGGTGATGTATACGAATACGTATACACACATATATATATTGTTTGAGTACATTGATGATAATATGGATATTTGGTGTTCTTGGATGATTTAGTGTCGCGAAACCCTACAGTAGTGGTCGCACTATACATGCACACACCAACCCATACTTGCATACTTTCTTCTTTCATTTGTGCTTACGGGAGTATATAGTTATGTGTTCACATGGGTATGGGACTATGTGTTCACATACGGATTTGAGGATGATACTTGGGATTTATGATGAGTCGATGAGATTTGATTTGAGGCCGTGAGATCGGTGATATAGGGGGGTTTGTATTTGAGATACGACATGACGTTGTAGCGGGTCCTTGACGTAGTTTTTACACACGTGCATGCATACTTAGGCGATATCAGTATTGTACTAGACGTAGATCAGTACCAGATCATAATATTGATAAAGAGGATACCAGGTGAATAGTATGATGAATGTGATTTTGACCCGTACCCGGAATTGGAGGATGCCGTACGACGGATTTACGTACGAGCTATATCTTGATGATTGATCCGCACTCTTGACTTGGTATGTCTGATTATAAATATGGTATCGGATATGATATTATTGAGGCGGGATCACCGACTAATATATATACAGGTATGTATATGTATCGACTCAGACGTTAGGCGGCTTCCTTACCTGTAGTCCAGCTTGTTAGCTTAGCCCTTTAGTTTAGTTTAGTTGTTAGATTAGATTCGATTCTTACCTATCTCAAAGCTTACGAATCATGCATATTTTAAAAGACAGGTCAAGGGATTCTACGGATATTTCAAAAACGTATCTTTTCTTTAAAACACCGTAGCCCCTATTTTCAAAACCCCATGATTCGTGTTATTTCAAAAGGCACCATTTGTATGACTTATATTAGATTAGTGCAGATTAGTTATAGTTGCGTCTAGTATTCAGCTCCCGCTCATTTTTACTGTTCGCTCCGCATCGCATACTTATATTATAATTTCTTATTGCATTATTAATATCATGCTGTTAGGACACCAGCACCATTACCGATGACGCGTATGTACCACGTACACTTACTTGCCGGCTCACACACATCTTCATCGGTAATTGACATGTCACGAACACTTTAGAAAATACTATTTCTTTTGACATAGGTGGTTAGCTAATAGTTTAGACATGATATTAGTGTACTTGCCTTATATGCTAGTTAGACATTGTAGTTATTGCCTACTACTTCATGCATGTTATTATTCACTGTTGTGTCGAATTCATGGATTCTCATGCCTGTATTCACTGTTTACATGCTATTGATGACTTGGATTCGGATTTCATGAGATTTCTTGGATTTGGAGGAAAACCTCAAAAACATAAATAAACCTTTTCTCCCTTTTAAAATAAAAAGTGCGGTTTTCCCATGATGTATGAGTCGTCCACCATGAGTTTGCTGATGGATTTCGAGACCCAATTCGAGGAGTGGAGGAACCGTTTCGGGTACATGGTGGGCCCGGTGCGGTACCCCGGGGCAAGAGGAATGTGGTGTTGACGTTGAGCCCGGCACGGGAGCACTACCGACCGGTGATATTACCCGACGCGTCGGATATCCGGAGGATACCGGCGTGGTCTCGAGATGGATGGTAGGGGCCGGTCTGGACTGACGGTGCCCTAGATATTGAGATTGAGATATTGATATTTCGAGACAGTGAGATTTATGTTTTGTGCCGATGCTAGACACTGTTGATACTGATTTCATTTATGATACCTCAGTTTAAAAATACGAAGGAAATCTCACTAATTTATGAAAACAGTTTCTTCATTTACATGTATTCTGTTTTCATGCATTCATACCTCATTCATATGATATATTGCTACCTGAGGCACTGACACGGGCACATGAGTTTACACTCGGGTTAGATATTTACCCTAGCCATTGTTATAGGCTGCATGTTTTATACATTTTTGAGGATATATTATGATCATTGACCTAGGATTGCGTTATTTATGCGATTTCTGTGCGTAGATGTTTTTCTACTCACGAGTTGGCAACTCACCCCCGTTGTGCCATAGTTCTTGCAGGTTTCGCCGTACAGGTTTCATTACGGCTTTGCTGGCACTATTTCCATTTCCGGGTGGCTTGCTAGTAGGTGGGTTATTTGTATCTTACCCATCATTATATCTTGTATATTATTATTCTGTTGTATCTAGAAGTTCCATCAACCAAACATGTATTTATTTTGAGATAAAGACCAGTGTTGTTTATTCTTTCGACCTTAGAGTCGCTCGTTATATTTCTGGTGGTTTTGAGTTTCCTTTTGAGTTTTGATCCTCGCCGTTGGCGTTGTATATTATATTGCTTGTGTGGTTGTGACCGTCGATTGACGAAGAGCTAGCTCCCGCTTGGGGATGCCTTTTTCTTGATTTCGTATACTATTCATACTGTATCCCGTTTGGGGGCCAGTATTTACAAAGGAGACTCTGCCGAAATTTTCAGTAAATTTTTGATATTTTAAAAACCGCATAATTCGGCTTATGCTTTTGAAATTACTTGCTTTAAGTTGGTTTTTCCTGCACTCTACTACTTTTCTTGGTTTGGATTTCTGGGTTTTCGGTTTACTTAGATTACGTACGTCTCAAGACGTTCGTAGTTTAAGTGCCGGTCATGTTCCGTACTTTCGGGTCGTGACAAAGTTGGTATCAGACGTTAGGTTTTAACCTTCGGAGCGTAGGATGACCCTTGGTTGATGGAATAGGTGACTAAAGTAGAGTGACGTACCGTTGATGTGTTCCGCGGTATATTTACGACACGCCACTCCACTTATGAAGCCTTAGGATGTACATTTCCTTGTTCAGTATTATATTCCTTCCTGATCTAGCCTCATCGGTACCAGTTTGGTTTTGCTGCCACGATTTCGGGCAGGGAGAGCTACGGCTAGAGTTGCGGTCAGCACGAGCTCGTCACGAACGAGGACTGACCAGGGCATGATTCCGGCGACACCCGATTGTAGAGAGGTGTCTTTTGATTGTGTTTTACGCCACGAGCGTTGGATGGATCGCCGTATGAGATTGCTCGGACGTGCAGATTAGCACCAGAGGATTGAGCCAATGATAGGGGCCAGCCAGATTTTGATGACCGCTGGTGTGTTACTTATTCATGACGATCGAGGCACTGTTCAGCGTGCAGACGAGCGAGCCAGTTATTGCTGCGAACGACGAGATATTGCCCCAGATGCTGGAATTCGTGTAGGACGAGTTGTACTAAGAGATGATAGAAAGTCGCTAGTCATCGAGGATGAATGACTAGGACATGTGGATCGTTCGCCTACCCCGATGCGAGGTCATCAAATAGATTGATTCCAGCTAGAGACGACTTCACGCGGAGACGTTGGGAGTCGACAGAGACGATCGAATGTCAGAAACCTATTATTCCAAGTTTAAAGTAGTCGGAAAGACATGCAGGCAATTCTATGGTCCCTCTAGAAGAATGAAACCCTAACTCGACTTAATGACCATGTGAAAGCCTTTGAACCTTCGGGTTTGCGGCAGTTCTACGGCGCCATTAGTGAGGCTTGGGTTTGCCCTTCTATGGCTGGACCACCGATGCTGCGTACTCGATACTATTAAACCGTGCCCGAGAGGTTGAGCTCTTGGGGGATTATGAGGTTTCGACGAATCGATCGAATGGTTCGACTTCAATCGGATGCTAGGTGGTGAGATGCATTCTTGGGAGACTCCAGATACGAGGATAGCCGTTGGAGCTCAGTCCATGCAGCCACGACGAAACGAGTCCGAAGCGGTCGACATTAGAGAAAAGTGGAGTAAGAGGTTCGCACCAGATCTAGATGAGATGACGTTCCACTCCGCCGACATCAGAGAGGCGATGCGCATGCCGAGGCATGGTACTTGGACTTACCTTCCAGAAGGAGTCGTGATGAGTATGCAGTCGTTCCAGAGTAAGATGCAGATATAGGAAAGGACAATGACTTCCGGACAGTTGGCAGAGACGAGACATGGAAGAGACCGTGAGCAGGATTCCTTCCAGGACACTGCTGCAATGATACTTGCACCTAGGATCAGATGTGTCACGTACATTCAGAGAGCCAGAGGCCGACGCCAGTAATATGCTGTTGGAGATAGTGCCCTCAGAGTCAATTATTGGATCACAGGCACGTGATTGCAATGATTGAGGGAGGACCTATCCCGGTGGGACAGTCTTACTCGAGATGATAGTATGCTATCTGGTTTATCTTTATCATCGTGTACTGCTTTAGGTGACCTGACATGTCGCTATTACACGTTGATAGAGCCCTTAGGATTCTTGCTTGACGACCAGCAGTATGATGGCGATCATATACGTGGGAGCTGGGGTCTATAAGCACATCCTTAAAAGGTCCCTAGTCGTGGGAGTTTCGAGACTGGGCATCGATACTCCATTAGTAGACTAGTGTATACAGTCGAGACCCCGACGAGGGGCGGTGGCCGGTCTCACAAGCCACTGGTGTCAGTTGGTTCACCTGAGATGTATACAGGTGCTCATTGGGTTATGAGTACACCGGACAGGACTCGCCGGGAACCTGCTAGTTGGGCTTATACCTGACGTCAGATAGCAGTTCCCAGGTGACATGTGTACAGGTTAGTTCATCGACCTGAGGATCGTCATTTGTCTCGTGTGAGTTCCCACTGTGCTTTGATTACTACCCTACCACGGCTCAAAGGAGTCGTGCAAACAGGTTTTAGTTGGGTACAGTCCCGAGCCACATGGAGGCAGTGAGCGGATCTTCAGGGGTTCGTCTCTCCCGGTATTGGGGGTGAGGTCGCGCTGTGTCTAGGAGAGCCATTACGCAAAGCCCTCGGCCGAGGCAGGAGATTTACTGGTAGGTATTCCAGTAGTATCTCAGGGCGTTCTGGGCTACACTCCGACACGACTTGTACCGCTTTTGGGGGTCTGACTTTTACCAACCCCCTAGGCCCGCCATGCGATACTCATAGACGAACGGACCGGACTGTACGGATATTGTCACTGACAGGCTCAGTAGGGTGTCAGGATGAGTTCGCTCATCGACGTCCCTTTTTGTCAATAGCTGGTGGCCCGTCACGTATTGGCTTATACCTCTGACGTGCCAGTGGTTAAATCCACAGCCATAGTATTGACGAGTCTTTAGAGTCCACCACACTTACAGTTACTCAAGCTTTCGGGCGAAACGCTGTAGAGGCCGTATGGAGATATGGCAGGGTCCGATCAGATACGTGCGGTATTGCACGGATCAGGATCGGACAGTTTTGTACTAGTGGTCGTATAGTTATATGGCAGGGTTTGATCTGATACGTGCGGTATTGCACGGATCAGGATCGAACGGATTTTACTAGCCGGCTTTGGCTTAAGCCGGTCCTAGTCTAGTACAGTGTAGATTTTGTCTCATTGCATTTGTATCCGGTCGGAATACAGATGCGGGTGTGTATGCACAGTATAGGGGTTTTCCTGTAATTTATTACGGGACCAGTTTTCTGGAGTTGCCAGTTTGCATTCAGTTCCGGCCGGTTTTCCTTTGTTCTTTCCCGGCCGGACTTTTCTGATGGAGGGGGTTATTTGCAGTTTTGCAAATAACACTTTGTGGAGGTTTTTCTTGCAAATGATTTATTATGATAACCTTTTTAGATACCATTCTTTTCATGCTTTTTGGTGATTAGAAGTGGATTAGAGTTGATGTGATTTGGTTATGATGATGTTTTGCTTGTGGTTACCCTCCACCTTTTCCTACACTCACCTTCCTTCTAAGGTGATGGTTTGATATTCTTTTCTTCTCTACCTCCACCATTCTTATGCTTACGAGATGATAAGTTTTTTCAAGAGAAAAAAAAAAAGAGAGAAGAAGAAGAAGAAGAGAGCTTGAGTTTCATTTCTTGATCTCATTCATGCTAGAAAAATGCAAGCACCATTTTTCTAATCTCATTTCCTCCATCATCCACAAATGGCAACAAACCCAAGTGAGACAATCTACTACACATTCTACAGCACTTCTTGGGCATGTCGAGTTGCCGGCTTCATGCTCGAGTTGCCTCGGTATTGAGGCGGGAGCCCGTAAAAGACGAAGGCGATGTGGTGCCCTTTCCGGCAAGGAGGCGACGATGTGGAGCAAAGACTTTCCGCGGGAGATCGGGATGATGAAGAGAAGACCGGAGGACTCGGATCACTCGGTATACTTCTCACCCCCTCTCTAGTTAGCTAGCATTAGGTTAATGGTTACGATCCGGGTTTTCTTTGTCCGCGGTAGCGCCGGTTTCCGAGTAAGGAAAATTTTTATTCCGCATTTTGGCCTCGAGCAAGAGGCCGGGGCGCTGCCGTGGCGCAACATGGTATCAGAGCCACGCCATTAACCTTACCTAGCTTCGTTTGATGTGTTTACGTCTCCGATCGACCAAAATCTCAAAAAACCGTATTTTAGTGTACATCAGTTTTCTGTCGATTTTTTCCGGGCTCGAAAAATTTTTCAGGTGGTTGCAGAATGATGTACAAGGAAATATAAGATATCTGGTAAAAATTGGAAGCCTGAATCCTACATAGCACCGCGGAAGAGCGGCCAAAGCATTGCTTTGGCCGCGCTTCCGCCGCGGATTAAATTCATCACTGTTCCAATTTTTTCCAGATTGTCTTGAACTTGATTTTGGGGCTTTTGGGATATTAAATTTGGGCCCAGGTTTTCTGTGACTGCTACAGTATTGGTTGGGGGCCCACTTGTTAATTGTTTGATTGATCGGATATTTTAAACACATTAATTCACAGTATTTACATTATATCTGCGACCGTGAATGTCACTCGATCGGTAAATCCGGTCTAACTGCTATAGCCCGGTTAGACGGATTTGCGAACGTGATTTTCACGTTGATGTTCTTTGTTTATGCTGTGTTGTTGCGGATCGGTCGTGGGGGATAGCCTGGATGCAATGCTAGTACAGTTTTATTGTATTATGTACATTTGATATTGCGGGGCGAGCGTCCGACATGTGGACTGCCGTCACTGCCTGTTTGTATTATTCTTTTGGGGCACGACCTGGTTGCGGTCGATGTACCCGGTGTATGTATATTTTACTTTCTGTACTAGGGTTACCCCGCGGAGGGGTGCACGGATAGCCGGGTTCTGGAGGGCAACGGGCCCGCATCTCAGGGCATTGAGACGGAAGGGGCTTCAGTCCAGGATTGGCGGGCTATTCGCCGCACTCGTAGGGGGTACAGGTTGACCCAGGAGGGGTGCCCAAGTTACCGGATTCCGTGAAGTGCTGGGTGGTCCATTCACGGTGCTGAAAGGGGCTGCCTCGCTTCAGGTTTTGGCGGATGACTTGCCGCGCCCGTAGGGGTCTAGGATTTCATTGCACAGGCTATCCACACGACCAGGGGAACGTCGGGTTTCAGCAGCGGCTCTGTGAAACCCGGGGCTTCCAGATATCTGTATTGTTCTGTGATGCTGTACATTTCTGTGATGTTGCATTTTATTCACGCCTTGAGCGAAATACTATATATTGGTATATATATTAGTAGATGTTGTATATGTTTTTCATCCGCGCTAGTCCAGTCCCCGCTCTGTCGTTAGTAAGCTAACCTAACGAGTGATGACGGGACCCAGTGGCGAATGCGGATGGCATATACGTACGTCAGTATATTTTCGTTCTTTTTGGTGTGATCAATTGATGGGAATGCATTGATTCGGATCAATGCAAGATAAACAAACCTAATCTGATGTTGTTGGAACACTTTTCAAAAAGCTGTTATTGCAAGGACGTTCGCTTTTGTTTTGCATCGTGGTATTCATTTGGAATATCCTGCTCCTCAGTCGACGAGGCAAGGGCCGAGATCCCTTCACCGGGAGTGACCCCTTGGACAGAAGTTTGCGTCAGGGCATTAACTTCACTATAGCCGATTACTTTTGCTTTGCATCGTGGTATTCAGTTGGAATATCCTGCACCTCATTCTACGGGGAAAGAGCCGAGATCCCTTCACCGGGAGTGACCTCTTTAGTAAAGGTTTTCGTCACTATATTTTATAAAAGGCTATGCAGTTCCTTCAACGATATCAAGTTCATTACGTTAAAGGTTTTTCGCCAAAAACCATTCGTAGCCCTCCGTCATTTCTTATGGGTATTATTTAGTATTCGTGCTGCGTTTGTTGACTCCGTCAAGGCGTAGTGTACGGTAGCTAAGTGGTGCTTGTTTGTTGCATAAGTGGGATTGGTTAGGACAGTCGTGCGGCCTTGTTGACTCCGTCAAGGGCACGTACGGGTGGGTTTAATGCAATCCAGATAATGACGGGTTGAACTTGACTAGGACTCTTTGATTTGTTGACTCCGTCAAGGTCACTTGAGTCCTAGGGGTAAAAATCACATCGGGAGTTTCAAAAGAACTGAAACTTGCCAGGCATGCGCATACCTTCTGGAGTGTGGTGATGTGAGTGGATTCCGTCACGTTATCATGCGATGAGAGTTGGATCCCGATTCCCACTGATGAGTTAGTTTACTCCTCGGGTGACCCCGACTAATTCTTCTTTTAGGTTTGGAGGAGAATTTGAGATACAGTGGGAGGTTTCCAGATTAGACAAAGTGACAACCATTCTGATCTAGGTTAGAGTGCACGCTGAGTGTTTCTTTTCTCTCTCTCTTTGGCAGCGACCATTGACCCGACCCTGGACTATGACTCAGTGACCAAGTTGACCGAACCTTCTTAACACTGGCTTTTTGGATTGTCAGAGTTGCAGACCTCATTGCCACTCCTACTTTTACCCTTTTCTCCAGGACACCCCGTATTACTACGAACGTCCACTTCCATTGGACAAAACCATCGTATGGTTAGATACGAACTCGAAGGACTTCGAGGATGGTTTCTGGTTCTGGAGAAAACGGATAGGATTATTCAGTTGTCTTTTCTTTTCACCTTCTCTCAGGTTGCGAGTATTCCTTGGTTTAGGAGTAGTACACCTATTACGTAAATTGGATAGTCTTCTTCCAAACCTTAGGCTGGTGCCGACCGGTAGGGAATGAAGGAAACCAATTAGCATAACGATGGTGTACAGAAGGTATTAAGTTTAGACAAAGCAAGGGATTAGTAAGAGGGCAAAGTAAATTGCGACTGATATTCACGACCAAACCAAGTATTTCTTCGCCAACCCTAAATCACCTTTGTATTTCTCCAGGACACTCCGTATCACTACGAAGATCCCATTTTATTGGATACTCCATCGTATGGTTATATACGAACTCGAAAGGAACTTGTTCCAGTTCGGGGATGGATTATGGTTCAGGAGAAATAGGAATAAAGTACATTCAGGTGTCTTTTATCTTCACCTTCTCTCGCGTTGCGAGTGCTCCTAGGACTAGGACAGTACACCCATTATGCTTATTGGATAGTCTTCTTCCAAACCATAGGCTGGTGCCGAACGGTAGGGAAGGAAGAAAACCAT
The DNA here is from genome assembly GCA_030015575.1 of Agapanthus africanus. Classification (NCBI taxonomy): domain Eukaryota; kingdom Viridiplantae; phylum Streptophyta; class Magnoliopsida; order Asparagales; family Amaryllidaceae; genus Agapanthus; species Agapanthus africanus. Next base: position 244,697,184 of record CM057343.1, on the reverse strand, counting down.
TTGGCCTAAAGGGGTGTACAGAAGGTAATGACTAAAGACACAGAAAGGGATTTAGAAAGATGGCAAAGAATTATACGGTTACAGTTGTGAATCTGGAAAATGGAAGAGGCATTACTAAGAATACCAGGATACCCCGACGAAACATTTCAATGTTTCAGTTTCACTGTGTACTGTTAATAGAAAACTGATTTCCCGATTAGACACTTACTCCAGGGTATGTATTTACCAGGTTGGATTCTCACATCTGTATGGTTTTATAGATGATGAGTGGGAGTAAGTTATTGGGAATTGGGTGATCATCCTCATTATATCGAGATTCGTTGTAATCGGTGATATTTGAGGAAGTCACCTGGGTTGTTTGCCGGTCGGCAGTTATTTGGCTTTGAATATCCGCGGTTATGCACCAATTTCAGATTGATATATCTGTACGTCTATTTTCATAGAGTGAGATATACCTTTTGATATTATGTCGATGACATTTACCTATATCAGTGGATGGTTAGGTAAGGAGCATTAAACAGCGGTGTAATTCTTCTTAACCATAAGTACAGTTTTCAACCTGCGACGCACAGTGAAAGAGTTGTTAGACTCAGCGGACTTATACAGAGTATTGTATGTTGTCCAGGGTCCATCAGGACAGAGGGGTAGGTCCTCGTACTATATTCGGTTTACTTATGACTTCTCTAGTTCTTAGACATGTGTTTCGTAGAAACACAGGGTCTAAGTTTTGAGGAGTTATAGGTATTTGAATAGAGTAGAGAACCAGCTGTAGCAAGTATCGGGATTCTTCAAAGAGATCGAAGATGTAGATACTTGTGTATGGTATTCAGTTGATAGTAATGATTAAGAGAACTTGCTTCTCTTTCAGGTTACTCATAATTGGAAGCATTCCTAAGTTGAGTAACGCTGATCGGCCTCTCTCCATTTAGTTGACATGCACTTGAGACAGCTGCATGATTTGAATCTGGTTCAATTAAATCAGTGCCTCTGGTTCTATATTGGATATAGAACAGTTCATATCTTAACGATGTTAAGGTACGGGGAGTTGTCCGGCTTATGCTTAAAACCAGACTCCGGATAACTCAAGGCACGTTTCTGTAATGGCTGTTTGTGGGTTGACCCAGGCTATGACGAGGGTTGACTTTCTACCATCTGGCAGATCAATAGAAATATTGTTCTAGACTCGCCACAGTTTTATTAAAAATGGATTTTTTCAAAAACAGCAGTGGGAGTATGGTAGAACTGGAAGTAATTCCAGAACCGCAAACGATTACTGAAGATTTAATAAGGAACCTAAAGATTCAATCTGATTTGACATTCCATTGGCCACTCCGCAGATACGGTGGGTAACTTCAGGCACCCGAGAGGTACTCCGGTAGCCTCAAGGACGGTGACAGGGAAGTTCTTGTTTACCCACACTTGCCATTGTTGTTGTTCCAGGCTGCAAGACCCGGTGGGAGGATGAGTATAGCGTCGTTCTAAACTAGCTTTAGAAGTGCACGTCTATATGACTCTGCCAGAGGGTTGTCGTAGTCAGTGGGAGCAGCGGAAGCATTGGTGGACATCAGGCTTATGTTTATTTATAGACTAAAGCAGATATAGCGGAGTTAGATCATCTGTTTCTGATGTGACAGTCATGGGTTTGACGTCATCAGAATAGGGGATGGATCTGTTGAGCAGGTAGTAAGAAGTGATATTCCTATACTACGATCGGTTATATTTTGGTCATCACACAGTGTTTTCTCCACATAGGACTTGGATATTATATCAGACATACTGGTTACTAGATCTATGGTTTTAGATCTAGATTTGGGTGGTTTCCCAATCTGGGTACCTTGACAGCATTCTATGAGTATTTAGAATGGACGACTCCTGGCACGGTAGTGCACCTGCAGTTGAAGGAATCACCCTCTCTAAAGGTGTCTTATAGACTAAAGGGGAGAGGGATACTCATGACTGGCAGATCACTTGCTTAGGCAATTGAGTCAATCATGAGATGTCAAGTACCACACCAGATGTTGTTCTTGCACTAGATGCAATAAGTTGATATCGATCCAATCCTGGAGAAACAGTCGGAAGCAGTTTTAGAACATAAGTGAATGTTCTAGGGATATGATAACGGCTGCCTCCTTTAGGAGACGGTTATCACTCCAGGCTTCCAAGGTGACATGGACGACAAGGAGGTTGTCAGAGTTATAGTTTTCCTTCTGAGGAGGGGCAGTATTTTGGACAGGTGGTCCAAGGCAATACTGAGGGAGGCTTGGCGCAGGATACTGATTAAGTTCGGTTGACGATACAGTCTAAGAAGTTTGGATTTGGAGTTCATTTATGAGCTAGGTCCCATCAGACATCCAGACATTCTAAGACAGGTATTGCTCATTTCGGGAGATGGCTTTCTCCGCGAACTTGAGATATAGAGAGACATAGAAAGAAACATCACTGCGGATCCACTCACTGAGGCTATTCCTCGAACGCAATAGTTTCGCAAACGAGCTTTGTGAGACTGACTAGTAGAGGAGTTGGGTGTTCGGTATCACACGGGCTGTGAGTATGCGACATCGCAATAATTAGCCTTGAGTGCAAGTGGGAGATTGTTGGAGATAGTGCCCTCAGAGTCAATTATTGGATCACAGGCACGTGATTGCAATGATTGAGGGAGGACCTATCCCGGTGGGACAGTCTTACTCGAGATGATAGTATGCTATCTGGTTTATCTTTATCATCGTGTACTGCTTTAGGTGACCTGACATGTCGCTATTACACGTTGATAGAGCCCTTAGGATTCTTGCTTGACGACCAGCAGTATGATGGCGATCATATACGTGGGAGCTGGGGTCTATAAGCACATCCTTAAAAGGTCCCTAGTCGTGGGAGTTTCGAGACTGGGCATCGATACTCCATTAGTAGACTAGTGTATACAGTCGAGACCCCGACGAGGGGCGGTGGCCGGTCTCACAAGCCACTGGTGTCAGTTGGTTCACCTGAGATGTATACAGGTGCTCATTGGGTTATGAGTACACCGGACAGGACTCGCCGGGAACCTGCTAGTTGGGCTTATACCTGACGTCAGATAGCAGTTCCCAGGTGACATGTGTACAGGTTAGTTCATCGACCTGAGGATCGTCATTTGTCTCGTGTGAGTTCCCACTGTGCTTTGATTACTACCCTACCACGGCTCAAAGGAGTCGTGCAAACAGGTTTTAGTTGGGTACAGTCCCGAGCCACATGGAGGCAGTGAGCGGATCTTCAGGGGTTCGTCTCTCCCGGTATTGGGGGTGAGGTCGCGCTGTGTCTAGGAGAGCCATTACGCAAAGCCCTCGGCCGAGGCAGGAGATTTACTGGTAGGTATTCCAGTAGTATCTCAGGGCGTTCTGGGCTACACTCCGACACGACTTGTACCGCTTTTGGGGGTCTGACTTTTACCAACCCCCTAGGCCCGCCATGCGATACTCATAGACGAACGGACCGGACTGTACGGATATTGTCACTGACAGGCTCAGTAGGGTGTCAGGATGAGTTCGCTCATCGACGTCCCTTTTTGTCAATAGCTGGTGGCCCGTCACGTATTGGCTTATACCTCTGACGTGCCTGTTAGTGTATATGCCCTAGAGGCCATTACTGTATCATACTAGTTTGTATATTACTTGATGGAAGCTTGGGATATTCACCTTGTATAAACAATCTTGCTCAATATAGTAGTATGCTACTTGGTTTGTTTCTACTTCAATGTGTACTTGTGTTTATTTCAGTATATCACTTATACGCATTAGTGGAGCCCTTAGGATCTTTGCTTGATTACCAGCGTTGTGATGGCAGTCACACTAGTGGGGGCTGGGTAATCTATAGGCACATCCTTATACAGGTCCCTAGTCGTAGGACTATCGAGACAGGGCATCGATACTCCGGAGTAGACTAGCGTATGCGCTTCTCATCCCAGTGTGGGAGATGGTCTGTCCCACAGCCATCAGTACGTCGTACTGGAGATAGTATACGGGTGCTCGTTGGGTTACGAGTACACTGGACAGGACTCGTCGGGAACTGACAGGTTGGTATTATACCTATCGTCAGTTATCAGTTCCCAGGTGACATGAGTACAGCTTAGTCCACTGACTTGACACTGACACTTCGCCTCGAGTGTGTTCCCACTGCACTTTGATCACTACCCTACCACGGCTCAAAGGAGTCGTGCAAACAGGTGGTGGTTGGGTGCAGTCCCGAAGCACTTGGAGGCAGTGACGGTTAGACAGGATTCGTCTCTCCCGGTATTGGGGGTTGACATCGCGTTGTGTCTAGGAGAGCCATTACACGAGTAGTCCCTGGCCAGGGCAAGCGAGATATACTGGTAGGTTTCCAGTGTTATCTCAGGGTGTTTTGGGCTTCACTCCGACACGACTTGTACCGCTATTGGGGGACTGACGTTTTACCGCCCCCTAGGCCCGCCATGCGATGTATCAGACGAACAGACCGGACTGTACGGAGAATGTCACATTCAGACTCAGTAGGAGTTCAGATGGGGTTTCACCTCGTCAGCCTTCTTGTCGGCATCTACCTGGGGACCGTTACGCACAGCTAGTGCCGCTTGCGGTCTGTGGTTAAACCCACTGCCAGCGTAGTGTCGAGTCTTTAGAGTCCCACACAGAGGGTATTCGCCTCTGGGCAAAACAGAGTAGAGGTCGCATGGTTTTGCGACAGGGTTCGTTCTCATCCGCGCACTTGTGCTCGTTTGGAGTCCGGACGGATTATACTGGCAGGCTCTAGTTTGAGCCAGATACTGGTATATGTTTTGGGGGTTGCTTTTATATCTTGGTATTCTTGTTCCTCGGAACAAGAATGCAGGTGTGTATGCACAGTTGCTTGAGGCGGAGAATGAGGTTTTTCATTAGGGTTTCGGATCGGGTGCGTATGCACTGTTGACAGTTATCTTTTTCCAAACCCTAATGGATTTGTATATTATCTATTAATAATAGTAATTAAATAAGAATTATGTTATGGTTGTTTTTCTTGTTGACTTGTTGACCTTGGTTGACTTGTTGACCATTGACCACTTTTCATGCCTTGAAAGTCTTCCTTGATTCATGCTTACACTTCATTAAAAGAGGTATGATAGTGGTCATTCCAAAATAACCATCAACTATTCTTATTTCAATTATTATCATTTAGATAATTCATTTCTTTTGCAATATGGTTGCAAGAAAGAAATAATTGAGCTCATTCTATCATTCTCACTCTCTCTCCTCATTTCATCTTCTTCCTCCTCTTGAAAAGAGAAACCTTCTCATGTGTTGAGATTCATTCTCTTTAGATAGAAAAGCAAACCCTAATCACTCTCTACTCATTCTAGGATGAAGGATTAGCAAGCCGGAAACCCTAGTTCACTCAAAGATCGAGGAAGAGCCCAAAGTCGAACCTTCGAGGTGGATCCATCTTCGACGGGAGAAGGCGACGAAAAGAGAACCATCAACCTCTACAAGGTTTGAAGAAGAAGGAGTTCAAGTTTAGGTATAACCATCTTCTATAGTAGCTAACTCTCTTTAGCTTGTTAACTAGTTTTAGTTTAGACAACGATCCCGACAAAGTTTAGTCCATGTTGCCTCTTGCGATAAAAATTCGTTTTTTATACCGTTTCCGCCTCCCCGTAAGTACCGGGGGTCGCAATATGGACTTACAGTGGTATCAGAGCCTAACTAAACTTAAACTAGCTTGGTAGTCAAGTGTAACGAAGTTCGGAACCGAAAAATCGCAAAACCGGAAAAACGAAAACCTAACTTTCTGTTGAAATTTTTTCTGCTCAAAATGAAAAACTTTATACTTGTAAAATCGTCTCAGGGTTTTCTAAGAACACACAAGAAAAACGATATCATGTTTCCTCCAAACCGCCGCGCTTCCGCGGCCTCACCTACTCATCTGGCCGCGGAACCGCCGCAAGTTTGTGTCTTCTTTGCATCGTTTTTCGTGCAGTGTTCTTCTGTGTTGGTTTTGGGATTTTTAAGATATATTATATGTACCCAGATTTTCCAGAACAGAAATTCACTTTTGGGGTCCTATAATTCCGTATTTTTTTTCCGAACTTCACTGCACTTTGGCTATGTTGGTTATATCTGTGATGTTTGCATGTATTGAACGTCGGCTAATCGCTATAAGTCGATTAGTCGGGGTTATACATGATCTGTAATGTTCTGGAATGTGTATATGAATGTGTTGGACTGTCGCGGGTGAATAGCCGGGGTGGATGTGAGATGAGCTTTTGTTTTTCTTTCATTCATTGTAAATGTAAATTGATGTAATAATATTATTTGTTTGGCCGCACAACCGGGTCGGGGTTGTAGCCGTCATTGTATAATTCTTTTTACTGTTTTTGCTCCTAGGATAGACCCATGGTGGGATGCACAAACTACCGGGAACATGGAGGGTATTTTGCCGCACCCGTAGGGGTCTTGGGTGGGGTATTTGCTATTCACCGCGACCGTGTTATCCGCTTTTCGTTTCAGGCTCGAAAGGAATGCGGATTGCTAGTATATCCAATGTATTCATCTGTGATCTGTAATGTCTATCATTGCTTTCTATTTAGGCGTTGCTTATGTTTTACAGCCGCGCTAGCCCAGCCCCCGCTCTGTCGTTAGTTAAGTAACCTAACGAGTGATGACGGGACCCCGTGGCGAATGCGAATGGCATAAGCGTACGTCATATTTTGGTTGTTTTCTGCAATGGTAGGATTAAATGATGGGACGCATTAAAAGAACTAATGCAAGAATATCACGCATTAAAAGAACTAATGCAAGATAATAAACCAAGTTTAAGTCGATGGAACACTTTCGAAAAACCACTCGGTTCTTTTCAAAAACTAACTTTTAAATGCGGAGCTTGAGCCACTCCTTCTAAAAGCTATCTCGTTCCATCGATTATATCAAGTTCACTACGTTCACGGTTTCGCCAAAACCATTCGTAGCCCTCCATCATTTCAGTTAAATATACGGTAGTATTCAAGCTATGTATTTTGACCTCACGCCAAGGCATAGTGATTGGTAGCTGCCGGATATTTATCTGTTGCATAGATAGAATGCGTTGTTTTGAGACAGTCGTACCACCATTTTGGCCTACGTCAAGGGTAGGTACGGGTGGATTCAAATCAACCGGGATAATGATGGGAAGAACTTGACATGTGACTTATGACATTTTGACCTCACGCCAAGGTCATAAGAGCATGGGGCAAAAATCCACATCGGGAGTTTCATAAGTACTGAAACTTGCTAGATTTGCATACCATTTGGAGTGTGATGATTATGGTAGGATTCCTTCATTTTCGTCACACGATGATATTTGGATCCCGATCCTACTGTGAGTATATGCTACTCCTCGGGAAATTTCTCACTAAACGATCAATGCTATAAACCTAGTAGGTGCCTAGAAAGGTGTTAGCGGGGCTACGCCCCCAGGGAAAAGAGGTTCTTAAATTAAGGAACTTCGCGAAAGCGTTGGAAAACCTCCCTCGAAGTACCGACACTGGCCTGGCTGAACGGTTAAGCAAGTATTGTACGGTGGGATTGATCCCGGCTAATTCTTCCTTTGTGGTTTGAGGAGGGATTCGAGAGACAGTGGGAGCCATCCTGTTTAGACAAATTAAAAACCATTCTAAACTTGCAAGAGCATCGTGCTAAGTGTTTCTTCTCTCCCCCTGCAGCGACCAAATCGAAATGACTGGACTTAAGTTACTTCTAGATAAAAACATATTGACAGGGCCAAACTACAAAGATTGGCTCAGGAATGTCAAATTGGCAATCTCTTACGACAAGCTGGGGTATCTTCTTACCAGCAAAGCTCCCCCCGTCCCAGGTCCCACCTCCAGCGTCGCGGATAAGGAAATCCGTAAGACTTGGGAGATAGACAGCGCGAAGGCCAGATGCCTCGTACTTGCCTCGATGGACAACGACCATCAGAGGAGGCACGAGAATATGGATTTGGAATCCATATTTCTTCATACAAAAGAACTGTATGGAGAGCAGTCTCGTATCGCAAGATACGAAGTGTCGAAGAAGTTATTTTCGACAAAGTTGGCCGTCGGATCATCGGTAGCGGACCACGTGCTTAAGATGATTGGCTACACTGAGGAGCTCGCGGAACTTGGGACCACGTTGGATAGTGAACTTTACACGGATATAATTCTCCAGTCCCTTCCATCCACTTACGCCCAGTTCATACTGAATTTCAACTTGCAAGAAAAGGAAGTTGAACTTTCAGAACTCCTCAACCTGCTGAGGAGCGCAGAGGGCACCCTACAGAAGGGTAGGGATACATCCACTTTGTTTGTAGGAGGATCTTCTTCTTCTAGGTCCAAGGCGAAAGCCAAGGGAAAGAAGAAGAAAGCCCCCGCCAAACCAAGAGGCGGTGTTAGTAAAGTGGGTGCGAAGGGAAAGGAAAAGGCAACAAAGATAGCGGGGAAGCTTGTTGGTAAAGAGGAATGCTTCTATTGTCACAAGAGTGGACACTGGAAGAAAGATTGCAGGGCTTGGAAAGCCAGGACACAGGAACTGAAGCAGGTTGCGGCTTCAGCTTCAGGTGTGTATGTTATTGAAAACTGTCTTTCTATAAACTCTACTTCCTGGGTATTGGATACCGGATCAGGATCTCATATCTGTAATTCTTTGCAGGCGTTGAGAAACCGTAGGTTTTTGAAGGAAGGTGACATGACCCTCAGAGTTGCGAACGGAGCTAGCATGGATGCTAAAGCCGTGGGGGACTATCACCTAGGAATGTCAGATGGACATGTTTTGGTTTTGCGTAATTGCTTTTTTGTACCCAACGCAACTTGTAATATCATTTCTGTATCTTTGGTTTCTAAAGAAGGTTATGAATTTGCGTTTGTAAGTAATGTTGTTAACATTCACCTTAATCAAGTTCTGATTGGGTCAGGTACACTGAGCAATGGTATATACGTATTAAACCAACCACAGATTTTCAATGTCCAGAATACACACAAAAGAAAGTCACCAGATATTAATCAGACTTTCTTATGGCATTGTAGATTGGGTCACATCAATGAGAGAAGGTTGACGAAGTTACATACAGAAGGGTATTTGAATGCGTTCGAATATCAATCGTATGCCACTTGTCAATCCTGTCTCAAGGGAAAGATGACAAAGACTCCGTTTACTGGACATGGAGTAAGAGCGAGCGAGCTCTTGGGACTCGTACACAGTGACGTGTGCGGTCCAATGTCTACACATGCCCGAAGCGGACATTCTTACTTCATTACTTTTACGGATGACTTCTCAAGGTACGGTTATGTCTTCTTAATGAAACATAAGTCCGAGGCCTTTGGAAAATTCCAGGAGTATAAGAATGAAGTAGAGAAACAGACCGGCAAAAGTATTAAGATTCTAAGATCGGATCGAGGTGGAGAATACTTAAGTGCCGAATTCCTGGACTATTTAAAAGAGAATGGGATTCTCTCTCAGCTTACTCCTCCATACACCCCGCAACATAACGGTGTATCGGAGAGACGGAATCGCACCCTATTGGATATGGTACGGTCTATGATGAGTAACGCTGAGTTACCGCGATCATTCTGGGGGTATGCGCTAGAAACAGCTGCATACCTATTGAACCGAGTTCCTACTAAGACTGTGCCTACCACACCATATGAGTTATGGAGTGGGAAGAAACCCTATCTTCAGTACCTGAAAATTTGGGGATGTCCAGCTTATGTCAAAAAGCAGCATACGGACAAGCTCGAGGCGCGCTCAGTACTGTGCAAGTTTGTGGGATACCCAAAGAACTCCAGGGGGTATCTTTTCTATTACGCAGAGGAGCAAAAAGTCCTTGTTTCTCGTAATGCCCATTTTCTGGAACATCAGTTCTTAGAAAAAGAAGTAAGTGGGAGCGCAATAGAACTGGAAGAAATTCCAGAACCACAGACTATTACTGAAAGCTTAATGGAACCAGAGGGTTCAAATGAACAGGACATTCCTATGCCGCTCCGCAGAAGTAGTAGGCAGTCTCATCCGCCCGAGAGATACTACGGTTTTCTCATAGACGGGGATAGAGAGGATTGCATCATAGACTATGATGAGCCTACTAGCTTCCAGCAGGCCGTTCAGAGCGTTGACTCGGTAAAATGGCTGGATGCAATGCGGACCGAAATGGAGTCCATGTACACCAACAAAGTATGGACGTTGGACATTGCTCCAGATGGGGTAAAACCCGTAGGATGCAAGTGGATCTTCAAAAGGAAGATTGGTGTAGATGGACAGGTTGAGACCTATAAAGCTAGACTTGTAGCAAAGGGTTTCCGTCAAAGACCTGGCTTGGACTACGACGAAACCTTTTCTCCAGTGGCTATGCTGAAATCCATTCGGATCCTTCTTGCCATTGCTGCCTTCCACGATTATGAGATTTGGCAGATGGACGTAAAGACCGCTTTTCTAAATGGAAATTTAGAGGAGTGTGTCTATATGGATCAGCCAGAGGGTTTCATTCAGAGTGGGAGCAGCGGAAAGGTGTGCAAGTTGCTTAAGTCCATCTATGGACTAAAGCAGGCATCGCGGAGTTGGAACATCTGTTTTGATGAGACTGTCAAGGAATTTGACTTTATCAAAAATCCAGATGAACCGTGCATCTATAGTAGATTTGTAGCGAGAACAGTGGTATTCCTTGTTTTATACGTGGATGACATTCTCTTAATAGGAAATGACATTCCTATGCTACAATCTGTCAAGGGTTTCTTGTCACACAGGTTCTCCATGAAAGACCTGGGTGATGCCTCTTACATCCTGGGGATCCGGATCCATCGTGATAGATCCAAGAGGATATTAGGACTTTCACAGTCCAGGTACATCGACACCGTACTGAAAAGATTCAGTATGGAAGATTCCAAGCGCGGTAACTTACCGGCTTGTCACGGGATCACCCTCTCTAAAGAGATGTCTCCCAAGACTGATTTGGAGAGGGATCGCATGTCTATTATACCCTACGCTTCTGCGGTAGGCTCTATAATGTATGCGATGTTGTGTACCAGACCGGATGTAGCTTATGCACTGAGTGTAGTAAGCCGGTATCAGTCAAACCCTGGGGAGAAACATTGGATAGCGGTAAAGAACATTCTCAAGTACCTGAGGAGGACTAAGGAGATGTTCTTGGTGTATGGCGGAAAAGACCTCCAGATTGAGGCCTTTGCTGACTCCAGCTTCCAGAGTGACAAGGATGATTCCAAGTCCATGTCGGGTTTTGTCTTTACCCTCAACGGAGGGGCGGTGTGTTGGAAGAGTTCCAAACAGGAAACCGTTGCAGACTCGACTATGGAAGCGGAATACATCGCTGCATCTGATGCCGCAAAAGAAGCTGTCTGGATAAGGAAGTTCTTAAAAGAACTTCAGGTGGTTCCGTCCATTGTTGACCCAGTACCTCTGTATTGCAACAACAATGGGGCTATAGCTTTAGCAAAGGAACCCAGGTCCCATCAGAGATCCAGGCACATCTTGAGGCGGTATCACCTGATCAGGGAGATCGTGGATCGCAAGGAGATCGAGGTTCGGAGGGTTGCTTCAGAAGAGAACACTGCAGATCCATTCACCAAGGCCCTACCCCAGACTCAGTTCGAGCGGCTGATCGAGATGATAGGTCTTCGATACGCCAGTACATGGCCTTAATGCAAGTGGGAGATTGTTAGTGTATATGCCCTAGAGGCCATTACTGTATCATACTAGTTTGTATATTACTTGATGGAAGCTTGGGATATTCACCTTGTATAAACAATCTTGCTCAATATAGTAGTATGCTACTTGGTTTGTTTCTACTTCAATGTGTACTTGTGTTTATTTCAGTATATCACTTATACGCATTAGTGGAGCCCTTAGGATCTTTGCTTGATTACCAGCGTTGTGATGGCAGTCACACTAGTGGGGGCTGGGTAATCTATAGGCACATCCTTATACAGGTCCCTAGTCGTAGGACTATCGAGACAGGGTATCGATACTCCGGAGTAGACTAGCGTATGCGCTTCTCATCCCAGTGTGGGAGATGGTCTGTCCCACAGCCATCAGTACGTCGTACTGGAGATAGTATACGGGTGCTCGTTGGGTTACGAGTACACTGGACAGGACTCGTCGGGAACTGACAGGTTGGTATTATACCTATCGTCAGTTATCAGTTCCCAGGTGACATGAGTACAGCTTAGTCCACTGACTTGACACTGACACTTCGCCTCGAGTGTGTTCCCACTGCACTTTGATCACTACCCTACCACGGCTCAAAGGAGTCGTGCAAACAGGTGGTGGTTGGGTGCAGTCCCGAAGCACTTGGAGGCAGTGACGGTTAGACAGGATTCGTCTCTCCCGGTATTGGGGGTTGACATCGCGCTGTGTCTAGGAGAGCCATTACACGAGTAGTCCCTGGCCAGGGCAAGCGAGATATACTGGTAGGTTTCCAGTGTTATCTCAGGGTGTTTTGGGCTTCACTCCGACACGACTTGTACCGCTATTGGGGGACTGACGTTTTACCGCCCCCTAGGCCCGCCATGCGATGTATCAGACGAACAGACCGGACTGTACGGAGAATGTCACATTCAGACTCAGTAGGAGTTCAGATGGGGTTTCACCTCGTCAGCCTTCTTGTCGGCATCTACCTGGGGACCGTTACGCACAGCTAGTGCCGCTTGCGGTCTGTGGTTAAACCCACTGCCAGCGTAGTGTCGAGTCTTTAGAGTCCCACACAGAGGGTATTCGCCTCTGGGCAAAACAGAGTAGAGGTCGCATGGTTTTGCGACAGGGTTCGTTCTCATCCGCGCACTTGTGCTCGTTTGGAGTCCGGACGGATTATACTGGCAGGCTCTAGTTTGAGCCAGATACTGGTATATGTTTTGGGGGTTGCTTTTATATCTTGGTATTCTTGTTCCTCGGAACAAGAATGCAGGTGTGTATGCACAGTTGCTTGAGGCGGAGAATGAGGTTTTTCATTAGGGTTTCGGATCGGGTGCGTATGCACTGTTGACAGTTATCTTTTTCCAAACCCTAATGGATTTGTATATTATCTATTAATAATAGTAATTAAATAAGAATTATGTTATGGTTGTTTTTCTTGTTGACTTGTTGACCTTGGTTGACTTGTTGACCATTGACCACTTTTCATGCCTTGAAAGTCTTCCTTGATTCATGCTTACACTTCATTAAAAGAGGTATGATAGTGGTCATTCCAAAATAACCATCAACTATTCTTATTTCAATTATTATCATTTAGATAATTCATTTCTTTTGCAATATGGTTGCAAGAAAGAAATAATTGAGCTCATTCTATCATTCTCACTCTCTCTCCTCATTTCATCTTCTTCCTCCTCTTGAAAAGAGAAACCTTCTCATGTGTTGAGATTCATTCTCTTTAGATAGAAAAGCAAACCCTAATCACTCTCTACTCATTCTAGGATGAAGGATTAGCAAGCCGGAAACCCTAGTTCACTCAAAGATCGAGGAAGAGCCCAAAGTCGAACCTTCGAGGTGGATCCATCTTCGACGGGAGAAGGCGACGAAAAGAGAACCATCAACCTCTACAAGGTTTGAAGAAGAAGGAGTTCAAGTTTAGGTATAACCATCTTCCATAGTAGCTAACTCTCTTTAGCTTGTTAACTAGTTTTAGTTTAGACAACGATCCCGACAAAGTTTAGTCCATGTTGCCTCTTGCGATAAAAATTCGTTTTTTATACCGTTTCCGCCTCCCCGTAAGTACCGGGGGTCGCAATATGGACTTACAGTGCCAGTGGTTAAATCCACAGCCATAGTATTGACGAGTCTTTAGAGTCCACCACACTTACAGTTACTCAAGCTTTCGGGCGAAACGCTGTAGAGGCCGTATGGAGATATGGCAGGGTCCGATCAGATACGTGCGGTATTGCACGGATCAGGATCGGACAGTTTTGTACTAGTGGCCGTATAGTTATATGGCAGGGTTTGATCTGATACGTGCGGTATTGCACGGATCAGGATCGAACGGATTTTACTAGCCGGCTTTGGCTTAAGCCGGTCCTAGTCTAGTACAGTGTAGATTTTGTCTCATTGCATTTGTATCCGGTCGGAATACAGATGCGGGTGTGTATGCACAGTATAGGGGTTTTCCTGTAATTTATTACGGGACCAGTTTTCTGGAGTTGCCAGTTTGCATTCAGTTCCGGCCGGTTTTCCTTTGTTCTTTCCCGGCCGGACTTTTCTGATGGAGGGGGTTATTTGCAGTTTTGCAAATAACACTTTGTGGAGGTTTTTCTTGCAAATGATTTATTATGATAACCTTTTTAGATACCATTCTTTTCATGCTTTTTGGTGATTAGAAGTGGATTAGAGTTGATGTGATTTGGTTATGATGATGTTTTGCTTGTGGTTACCCTCCATCTTTTCCTACACTCACCTTCCTTCTAAGGTGATGGTTTGATATTCTTTTCTTCTCTACCTCCACCATTCTTATGCTTACGAGATGATAAGTTTTTTCAAGAGAAAAAAAAAAAGAGAGAGAAGAAGAAGAAGAAGAGAGCTTGAGTTTCATTTCTTGATCTCATTCATGCTAGAAAAATGCAAGCACCATTTTTCTAATCTCATTTCCTCCATCATCCACAAATGGCAACAAACCCAAGTGAGACAATCTACTACACATTCTACAGCACTTCTTGGGCATGTCGAGTTGCCGGCTTCATGCTCGAGTTGCCTCGGTATTGAGGCGGGAGCCCGTAAAAGACGAAGGCGATGTGGTGCCCTTTCCGGCAAGGAGGCGACGATGTGGAGCAAAGACTTTCCGCGGGAGATCGGGATGATGAAGAGAAGACCGGAGGACTCGGATCACTCGGTATACTTCTCACCCCCTCTCTAGTTAGCTAGCATTAGGTTAATGGTTACGATCCGGGTTTTCTTTGTCCGCGGTAGCGCCGGTTTCCGAGTAAGGAAAATTTTTATTCCGCATTTTGGCCTCGAGCAAGAGGCCGGGGCGCTGCCGTGGCGCAACATATGCTGTCTTACGAGGGGTCGCGATGATTGACCAAGAGATGACCAGAGAAGTGCCAGAACGGAATCGTCCCCGTTAGCACACCTGACAGGGCCGATGAGCCGATGGACCGAAAGATTGGTAATTCACAGTGAAGACCTTGACCCAGGAGTGGTCATGGTTACGCACGCCAGCAGGACAGGGTTCATGATCATCGACGAGACGTCCCACTAGTGACCGCGACAGTTGGCCGAGATTCTTAGAGGATGCGCTTGAGCAGTACGATTCCGCCATTATTGATTACGATGTTTTGGGTGATTTATTCGTATGATTTGATTTTGATGATTGAGGATTTACGATCTTTGCGCAGTGTTGCACTTGATATCGTTTTCGTGCTTCAGTTTCACATGTTTGTGATTTTACGATTTTAAACAGTTGAGTTGGTTTTGTGCGTATGCATGCACACGATTTCGTTCCTGCACTCGGTATAGTTTATATATGCTTGCAGTGCAGTGATACGCCTTTTGTGCACTTAGATGCACTGGACTTCGATTTCGATTGTGATACCCGATATTTGTTTTGTGCACCTTGTGCACCTGATTGATTTTGCGCATGTTCGGCGCTTAATATTGGATTTCATGATTTCGTGCACGATAGATGCACCTGATTTTGCTGTCAGGCACACATGTTGCCTACGACAGATGTTTCGTGCACACCCGATGCACTTAGATGTTGTTTCTGTGCGCATGTATGGCACATTCATGGATTTTGATTTCCGTGCGCACCAGACGCACGTAGCATTCATGTGCATATTTTGGGATTGATTTCGTATAGAGCAGTACGTTTTTATGATATTGCTATGTATTTTCGTACTGAGCAGGACTAGTCAGAGGACAGTACCTGAATATATTTTGCATGCATTGATAGTTATTGAAGGGATTTCCAAAAAGCGAGCTATAGCCTCAGTATTTACCTACGTGTCTGAGATGACACGAAACATTTTATAAAGGAAACCCTTCTGAAATTGCTTCCAAAACGGCGGGACGTGCATATTAAACAAAGGATATATATATATATATATATATATATATATATATATATATATATATGTAGTTATTTTTTTTACAATAAACGTCCGCCACTGTGCAGTGCTGCGAGTATCGCACAACGATTTGAAGAAGATTTGGCATGCATTGCTTCCAGATGTTTTAATGATGTATATCATACTGATTTTCATTTTTGATTTGGACATTGTGTCTTCACCATCACTCCGATGATTGCGGGATGCTGGATGGAGTTTTGATTTGAGTTATATGCTAATTTTTCATGCGCATGCGCCGCGCTACGATTTGTTTTATGTATTTATGATTTCGGAGCCCCGACGACTTGATGGTTTTGCTTAGATGTTTTAGTATTTGGGGGGGAGTTTTAATTTAAATTCGGGGACCGAATTTCTTTAAGGGGGGAAGATTGTAACGTTTTGAAAATCGTTTCGGTGAAATTTCGAAAAAACGGTAAAATAAGGGGGTTTTCTGTAAAAAGTCAAAATACAAATATCTTATTATAAAAATTAAATATACATATTCTAGCTATGTAATTGCTATTATTTGGTGTTTACTGAGCCGCTGGTGAAATTTCAAATTTTCTGAAAAAAATTATTTTATTATTATTTTAAGCCGTCACTAATACATTTAATTAGGGAAAATTACAAATTGGAATGAGTTGAAACAAATTTTGTGTATCATAAAACATTAAATAAAATTTTATCATGTGTTTTTTGGAATGAAATCATTTGCTAAAACGGTTTAGAAAATATCGAAGAAAAAGGCTTTTTTTCGGTGAAATTAGTGTAAATAGATATTGGGGTATAACATTTATCATTTTCCCTCACCCCACACACACACCCACACTCACACACACCCATTTTCCTCCCCATTTTCAGCAGCCCCTCTCCAAAGTTTTCCCCCATTTCTTTTGATAAAAGAAAAGAAAACATAAAGAAAAGTATAAGAAAAGAGGTATGGGTTGTGTTGACTTTGGACCTTTTTGACTTGGCAAGACTTTCCTCACCTCACTCTCTCTCCAATCACCCACTAGTGGCCGACCCTCCCAATTCCTGCACACAACAGCCCCTCCTCTTTTCTCATCACATTTCTCTTCAAAAAAACTCATCAAAATTGCCTCACAAATCAACACAAAACCTCACAAATCCCAAATCCATTCCCTACCCATTTTTTCCTTAGCCCTTATAGCATGGATCTTGGTGCAAAGATCTCAATTTGGAGGTCAAGTTCCATATTTGATCTCATGATTTGTGAAGGCATAACTCTAACCCTTGTGCTTAATTTGATGTTAAATACTTTAAATCAACTTAATTAGTTGTTTAATTTAGGTTTTAAATTGCAAGTTTAAATTCAAGAGAAGGGTTTGAATTAAAGTTATGGTTGTGATAATTTGTTCATGGTAGTGTGATGTATTTTAGCATCTTAAGTTATGCAAAACCAAATCTTGTAGCTAATTTGCATATTGTTATATTTAATTTGCCCAAATTGTGATAATTATGCTAATTTGCTAACTAGGTTTTAGAAATTTTATTAAAATGTGGGATTAAAATCTAGTTAGGGTTTTTGGCACATCATTAAGGTTTCCATGAGTGGTTTAACCATTTAAAATATGCAAAGCCAAGCTAAATTGTTAAATTGTGAAATTTTGCGTTAAAAAGTGTTAAATTGGATATTTTTGCAAAACTAGAATTTTGGAATTTATACAAGTTGATGAGAATAAATTATTGATATGGTTTCTATAACTTGGTTATGATAATTGGTGGATATTGTGGCCATTAGTTTCGTTTAAACATCGAGTTTTAAAGTGAAACGGCTAATTGATGCTTACTAGGTTTCTTGTAATAAATCGATTTAATCAATTTATTGGTTTTGATGAATTGCATCGTATTTTATATATTTTTAGTGAATTGTAAAACCATGATTTGGTACGTTTGGTGTTTTTCTCGATCAATCGGCGTTTGTACGCCGATGTCGAGTGTTTTTGGGTTGATTTGTGAAAGCAAACCATAGGTTTTGACCTATGTGAGATTCGTGTGTCGATTTGGTCATGAGTCGGACTTTAATGCGATGCGATGTGTTATGTTATGTAGGTACCCTCACGAAGACTTCAAGGAGACAAGAAAGCGCGTGTCGACATCGGCATCGGCAAGCGAAGGTCGAGGTGAGTAGATTTATATCTACGGGGAGAAGTCGGGTGGATGGCGTATAGCACCCCCGCAGTTCGTGGTGATGTATACGAATACGTATACACACGTATATATATTTTTTGAGTACATTGATGATAATATGGATATTTGGTGTTCTTGGATGATTTAGTGTCGCGAAACCCTAGAGTAGTGGTCGCACTATACATGCACACACCAACCCATACTTGCATACTTTCTTCTTTCATTTGTGCTTATGGGAGTATATAGTTATGTGTTCACATACGGATTTGAGGATGATACTTGGGATTTATGATGAGTCGATGAGATTTGATTTGAGGCCGTGAGATCGGTGATATAGGGGGGTTTGTATTTGAGATACGACATGACGTTGTAGCGGGTCCTTGACGTAGTTTTTACACACGTGCATGCATACTTAGGCGATATCAGTATTGTACTAGACGTAGATCAGTACCAGATCATAATATTGATAAAGAGGATACCAGGTGAATAGTATGATGAAAGTGATTTTGACCCGTACCCGGAATTGGAGGATGCCGTACGACGGATTTACGTACGAGCTATATCTTGATGATTGATCCGCACTCTTGACTTGGTATGTCTGATTATAGATATGGTATCGGATATGATATTATTGAGGCGGGATCACCGACTAATATATATACAGGTATGTATATGTATCGACTCAGACGTTAGGCGGCTTCCTTACCTGTAGTCCAGCTTGTTAGCTTAGCCCTTTAGTTTAGTTTAGTTGTTAGATTAGATTCGATTCTTACCTATTTCAAAGCTTACGAATCATGCGTATTTTAAAAGACAGGTCAAGGGATTCTACGGATATTTCAAAAACGTATCTTTTCTTAAAAACACCGTAGCCCCTATTTTCAAAACCCCATGATTCGTGTTATTTCAAAAGGCACCATTTGTAGGACTTATATTAGATTAGTGCAGATTAGTTATAGTTGCGTCTAGTATTCAGCTCCCGCTCATTTTTACTGTTCGCTCCGCATCGCATACTTATATTATAATTTCTTATTGCATTATTAATATCATGCTGTTAGGACACCAGCACCATTACCGATGACGCGTATGTACCACGTACACTTACTTGCCGGCTCACACACATCTTCATCGGTAATTGACATGTCACGAACACTTTAGAAAATACTATTTCTTTTGACATAGGTGGTTAGCTAATAGTTTAGACATGATATTAGTGTACTTGCCTTATATGCTAGTTAGACATTGTAGTTATTGCCTACTACTTCATGCATGTTATTATTCACTGTTGTGTCGCATTCATGGATTCTCATGCCTATATTCACTGTTTACATGCTATTGATGACTTGGATTCGGATTTCATGAGATTTCTTGGATTTGGAGGAAAACCGCAAAAACATAAACAAACCTTTTCTCCCTTTTAAAATAAAAAGTGCGGTTTTCCCATGATGTATGAGTCGTCCACCATGAGTTTGCTGATGGATTTCGAAACCCGATTCGAGGAGTGGAGGAACCGTTTCGGGTACATGGTGGGCCCGGTGCGGTACCCCGGGGCAAGAGGAATGTGGTGTTGACGTTGAGCCCGGCAGGGGAGCAATACCGACCGGTGATATTACCCGACGCGTCGGATATCCGGAGGATACCGTCGTGGTCTTGAGATGGATGGTAGGGCCGGTCTGGACTGACGGCGCCCTAGATATTGAGATTGAGACATTGATATTTCGAGACAGTGAGATTTATGTTTTGTGTCGATGCTAGACACTGTTGATACTGATTTAATTTATGATACCTCAGTTTAAAAATACGAAGGAAATCTCACTAATTTATGAAAACAGTTTCTTCATTTACATGTATTCTGTTTTCATGCATTCATACCTCATTCATATGATATATTGCTACCTGAGGCACTGACACGGGCACATGAGTTTACACTCGGGTTAGATATTTACCCTAGCCATTGTTATAGGCTGCATGTTTTATATATTTTTGAGGATATATTATGATCATTTACCTAGGATTGCATTATTTATGCGATTTCTGTGCGTAGATGTTTTTCTACTCACGAGTTGGCAACTCACCCCCGTTGTGCCACAGTTCTTGCAGGTTTCGCCGTACAGGTTTCATTACGGCTTTGCTGGCACTATTTCCATTTCCGGGTGGCTTGCCAGTAGGTGGGTTATTTGTATCTTACCCATCATTATATCTTGTATATTATTATTCTGTTGTATCTAGAAGTTCCATCAACCAAACATGTATTTATTTTGAGATAGAGACCAGTGTTGTTTATTCTTTCGACCTTAGAGTCGCTCGTTATATTTCTGGTGGTTTTGAGTTTCCTTTTGAGTTTTGATCCTCGCCGTTGGCGTTGTATATTATATTGCTTGTGTGGTTGTGACCGTCGATTGACGAAGAGCTAGCTCCAGCTTGGGGATGCCTTTTTCTTGATTTCGTATACTATTCATGTTGTATCCCGTTTGGGGGCCAGTATTTACAAAAGAGACTCTGCCGAAATTTTCAGTAAATTTTTGATCTTTTAAAAACCGCATAATTCGGCTTATGCTATTGAAATTACTTGCTTTAAGTTGGTTTTTCCTGCACTCTACTACTTTTCTTGGTTTGGATTTCTGGATTTTCGGTTTACTTAGATTACGTACGTCTCGAGACGTTCGTAGTTTAAGTGCCGGTCATGTTCCGTACTTTCGGGTCGTGACAAGATGTCTCCCAAGACTGATTTGGAGAGAGCTCGCATGCAAAGGATACCTTATGCTTCGGCTGTAGGCTCTATCATGTACGCGATGCTATGTACCAGACCCGATGTAGCATACTCACTAAGTGTAGTGAGCAGGTATCAAGCTGATCCTGGAGAGAGTCACTGGACAGCTGTGAAGAGCATTCTCAAGTACTTGCGAAGGACTAAAGAGATGCTCTTGGTGTATGGTAACGGAGAACTCCAAGTGGAGTCCTTTACCGATTCGAGCTTCCAGAGTGATAAAGACGACTCTAAGTCGCAGTCGGGATTTGTCTTTACCCTTTACGGAGGGGCAGTTAGCTGGAAGAGTTCCAAGCAGGAAACCGTGGCAGACTCGACGATGGAGGCTGAATACATCGCTGCCAACGATGCTGCTAAAGAGGCTGTCTGGATCAAGAAGTTCATTACTGAACTTGGAGTGGTTCCATCCATTGAGCATCCAATACCTTTGTATTGCGATAACAATAGAGCGGTGGCTTTGGCCAAGGAACCCAGGTCCCATCAGCGATCCAGGTATATTCTGAGGCGGTATCACCTGATCCGGGAGATAGTAGATCGCCGGGAGATCGAGGTCAGGAGGGTTGACACGAAGGACAACACGGCGGATCCACTCACGAAGGCCATTCCCCAGAAACAGTTTGAGAGACTCTTTGGGATGCTCGGTATGCGATACTACAGCAGCTGGCCCATGTGCAAGTGGGAGATTGTTAGTTGTATGTATGCCCTAGAGGCCAGTATTGTACAGATGATGTATATTATATTGGATGCTTGGACATATATAGAGATGACTTTCTTGCTCGATATGATAGTATGCTATCTGGTTGCACTTTATCTTAACATGTACACTAGTCTCTTTAAACTGTCTTATAGTTACATGTTGGTAAAGCCCTTAGGATTTGTACTTGACTACCTGGACTGTGATACGGATCATACTAGTGGGGACATAGGAGTCTATAAGCACATCCTTCAAGGTCCCTAGTCGTGGGTGTATCGAGATGGGGCATCGATATACCAGTGTAGACTAGCGTATATGCTTCTCGACCCATGAGATGGGCGATGGATGATCCCATATCCATTGGTGTTTGACATCAGAGATGGTATACGGGTGCTCAGTGGAGACTGGGTACACTAGACGGACTCGCCGAGAACTCCCAGATGGTATTATACCTCACGTCAGATGGCAGTTCTCAGGTGACACTTGTGCAGGTTAGTCTGTAGACCCGAGATCGTCATAGAGTCTTGTGTGATTCCCACTGTGCTTTGATCTCCACCTTACCACGTCCATGAGGGCGTGCAAAACGGTGGTCTTTGGGTACAGTCCCGAGTCATATGGAGGCAATGAGAGATAGGAGGGGTTTCGTCTCTCCCGGTATTGGGGGTTGATGTTGCGCTGTGCTCGATTGGCCGTAACAGGGAAGTCCCTGGCCAGGGCTGATCAGAGATTTGCTGGTAAGTGTTACCAGTAGTTTCTCGACCCGTTATGAGCCTCACATCGGCACGACTTATCGATTATTGGGGTCTGACATTTACCACCCCTAGACTTGATATGCGACATATCAGACGAACAGACCGGACTGTACGGTAAGTGTTACTGGTTGGATTCACAGGAGTGTGAGCGGGCTAGCTCGTCGATCTTCTGATCGCTCAATACCCGGATGGCCGTTACGTTTAGCAGACCGCTTGCGGCTTGTGGGTGATTGATATGATCATCATCTGCTACCGGCGTATTGACGAGTCTTTAGAGTCCTACACAGAGGTTTTCTGGCTCAAGCGAAACGTAATAGGAGCGCATATGAGATATTTGCAGGACCGAGAATAATGCGTGTATGTGATACCGTATTCCATTCTCGCGATGGATGTATCGATTGGTTATATGCGATATAACCTAGATATCGAATCAAGGATTGATTCGATAAGCCGATACATAAGATACTAGTCGGTTATATGCGATATGACCGGATCGTTAAATCAAGTGTTGATTTAATGATTTAATGTATAATTATATATTTGATATATTACTTTGCATTAACTAGTATTGGTTCACTTTAAATGGATTTTCTCACTTGATGTGCAAGTTGTATATGTGATATACTTTTGTGCACATGTTTGTATCATGTTTGATGATGCTTGCTCATTTGGTTAAGTGAAAAGAATTAAACCTTGGTTAAGTAAATGATTAGGGTTTTTATTTATTTATTCTTTTATCTTTTTAATTTGGATTAAAAAGAAATGGCAAAAGAAAACAAAAGGGTTGCTTTCATTCTTGAAGCTTGTTGAAGCTTCATGAAGCATTGACCAAAGTGACCATTTTGTCTTCATGCTTAACCCTAACCATTCATCTAACCTTAGTCAATTCTCTACACCTAACCATGGTTTACATTATGATAAGCATTCATTTTCTCTTTCATTTTAAAAGACTTATCATAATATTCTTCATCTTCTCCTTCTTCTTCTTCAAGAAAAACCTTGCCTTCATCAATGGCAACTTGAGCAAACAAGTGAGAAATCCAATTCTAAAGTGAACCCACCTCCTATTTCTTCACCCTCTACCTCTTGCCAAGTAGTATAGGGTGTTTTCTTCATAAGTTTCACAACTTGGTGAAGTTGGAGCTTGAACTTGTGTTGCCTCGACGTAGATCATCTTCGGCACGAAGCCGACGACCTTGCCCGCCCATTTCTCCAATGAAGCCAAAGCTTGAGTCCGGGATTCGAGACGGACAGCGAGAGGACGTCTACGTGGAGCTAAGGAAGTGGATAACCGGATCTACAAAGGTTGTAGCATCTTTCTTTTAGTTAAGTAGTTAAATAGTTTCACTTTGTCGCCTAAAATTCTAGTTAACGATCTAGTCTAGGGTTTCTCGGCACCGTATTATTTGAAATTGGCATGGTTGATGCCTTGTGAGACCTCTTGAGAGTGCCTAGGAACCCTACAGGTATGTTGGAAGAGTTCCAAACAGGATACCGTTGCAGACTCCACGATGGAAGCTGAGTATATTGCTGCAAATGATGCTGCCAAGAAAGCCGTCTGGATGAGGAAGTTCGTTGCAAAGTTAGGAGTAGTTCCAATCATTATTAATCCAATACCATTATATTGTGATAATAATGGAGCTATGGCGTTGGCCAAAGAACCCAGATCCCATCAAAAGTCCAGACACATCTTCAGGCGATATCATTTGATCCGGGAGATAGTTGATCGCCAAGAGATCGAGATTCAGAGAGTAGATACAAAGGATAACACCGCGGATCCACTCACCAAGGCCCTTCCACAGCCGCAACATGAGCGACTTTTTGAGATGTTGGGTATGAGATACGCCAATAATTGGCCTTAGTGCAAGTGGGAGATTGTTGGATATATGTATGCCCTAGAGGCCATTATATGTATAGTGGATGCTTGGACATGTATATATGTATATTTGATATATGACTTTCTTGCTCGACATGATAGTATGCTATCTGGTTTTACTTTATCTGACATGTTTACTTGATACTGTTCATTTGATACATGTTGATAAAGGCCTGAGGATATATGCTTAACTTCCATGGCTATGATGAAGATCATACTAGTAGGGCATCTGTAGTCTATAAGCATATCCTTGAATGTTCCTAGTCGTAGGTATATCGAGACAGGGCATCGATATTCCAGAGTAGACTAGCGTGTACGTTTCTTGACCCATATGATGGGCGATGGATGATCCCATATCCATTGGTGTTGTGATATCGAAGATTGTATACGGGTGCTCAGTGGAGACTGGGTACACTGAACGGACTCACAGAGAATTCCTATATGGTATTATATCTATCGTCGGATAGCAGTTCTCTGGTGACACTGGTACAGGTTGGTCTGTAGACCCGAGATCGTCATAGAGTCTTGTGTGTTCTCCAACTGTACTTTGATTTCCACCCTACCACGGCTCTACTGAGTCGTGCAAACAGGTGGCTTTTAGGTATAGTCCCGAGACACATGGAGACAGTGAGCGATAGGAGGGGTTTCGTCTCTCCCGGTATTCGGAGTTAATATTATGCTATGTGCGATTGGCTCTGACTTGAAGTCCCTGACCAGGGCTGATGAGATTTACTGATAAGTGTCATCAGCAGTTTCTCGACCGGTCATAGACCATATCGACATGAGTTATTGAGTTATTAGGGCTCGACGATTCCATCCCTAGACTTGATATGCAACATATCAGACGAAGAGACCGGACTGTACGGTAAGTGTTGCCAATGGCTCGACGGGAGTTTTGACGGGTTCGCTTGTTTTTCTTCTGATCGCTCAATACCCGGGTGGCCGTTACGTTTAGCTGACCGCTTGTGGCTTGTAGGTATTTTGATATGATCATCACCAACTGCCGGCGTATTGACGAGTGTTAGAGTCCCACACAGGATTTTTCTAGCTCAGGCGAAATGATGTGGTATGCATATGTGATATGCACAGGAGCTCGATTAAATACGAATATGTGATACCGTATTTTAATCGAGCGTTCAATATTGGTTAGGTCGTATTTGATATGACCAATTTATTAAATCAAGTGTTGATTTAATATTATCTTTTAGCTCACTTTTAATTAACCCTTTTTCTTTTGGATGCATGCATGTATGTTTACACATACACGTGATGATGTGCATGCACACATACACACATACATATGTGTCATGGTTGATGATTCAAAGGAGATGGCAATGCAAGACTTACATGGTTGATAAATATCTAGATTTTGTTAATGATTTAAAGAAAAGGAAAATTAGCTATAATGACTCATTTTTCTACATACTTCTTCTTTGACCATTGACTTTAACTATGGTTATATTCCTTTGTTCTTTAACCCATCCAAATAATATCTAGATATTTAGCCAACCATGGTTATATTTGAGAGTGTCTCATATATAATATTTTTTTTCATTTATTAATAATAAGTTTTCATTATTATTCACAAAAGCTTTTGCCATCTTCACCTTCCTCCTTCTTCAAGCTCTCTTGAGTTTTGTTTTGAGTGAGGACCTTAAAAAGAAAGGGGTTTTAAGTGAGTTTATAAACCACACAACCATTCTACACTATCCTAGCCTTTACTGTAGAGTGTTTGCTTCATTTTGTGAAGCTAAGAGCTTGATCTAGGAATCTCCGGGTGGATCATCGTAGACGACGAAGGACCTTAAGCAGAGTTGATCCAAGTTTCGAGCAAAGCAGTGGGAGTCTTAAAGACCGAAGGAGTTGGCTACGAAGGTTGTATTTCTTTTTCCTTTAGCTTAGACTTCACATAATGATGATATTACCCTAATCTCTAGTTACGATTCATAGTTCGTTTGTAATAGCCCTCTAGAATTTGAAAGTTCGCTACTTTATGATGTTGTAACCCAAGTAGAGACACTACTACACACCAACAAGTTTATCCGGGTTCTGGTTTTAAGCATCAGCCGGACAACTCTTTATACCTTAACATCGTTAAGATATAAATTGATTCTACATACCATATAGAAACAAAGGCACTAATTTAATTGGAACTAGATTCAAAAACATGCAGCTGTCTCCAGTGCATATCCACCAAATGGAAGGAGGCCAATCAACATTATTCAACTAGGAGTGCATCTATATATGAGTAACCTGAAAGAGTAGCAAGTTCTCAAAACTATTACTATCAACGGAATACCAAACACAAGTATCTATATCTTCGACTTCCTCGAAGAATCCTGATACTTCCAACAAATGGTTCTCTACTTTATTCTTATACCTATAACTTCTCAATATCTGGACCTTGTATTTCAACGAAATACTTGTCTAGAACTGGAGAAGTCATGAGTAAACAGAATATAGTACGAGTACCAACCCCTTTGTCCTAATAGACATTGGACAACATACAATACTTTGTATAAGCCCTCTGAGTTCAACAACTCAAACCCTATGCGTCGTAGGTTAAAAACCGAGCTATGGTTAAGAAGAATTACACCGTTGTTGACTGCACCTTACCTAATCACGAACTGATATAGGTAAAAGTCATAGACATAATTTCAAAAAATTATATCTCACTTTATAAAATAAACGTACAGATATATCAGTTTGAAATTGGTGCATAACAATCGGATATTCAAAACCAAATATTTGCCGTCAGGCAAAAACCCAGGTGATTTCCTCAAATATCACCAATTACAACGAATTCCGATATAATGAGGATATAATCACCTAATTCCTAATATCTTACTCCTACTCACTATCTGTAATATCATACAGATGTGAGAATCAAATCTACTAAATACATACTCTGGAGTCAGAATCCAATTAGGAAACAGTTTTTAATTAACATTGCACGGTAAAACTGAACATGAAAATGTTTCGAAGGGGTAACCTGGTATTCCTATTAACGCCTCTTCCATTATCCTGATTATTGATAGTAACCGTATATTTCCATGCCCTCACTCCAATCCCTTTATTATGTCTTTACTTATTACCTTCTGTAGACCACCTTTAGGCTAATTGGTTTTCTTTCTTTCCTACCTTTCGGCACCAGCCTATGGTTTGGAAGAAGACTATCCAATAAGCGTAATAGGTGTACACTCCTAATACCATGAGCCCGCGCAACCTGAGAGAAGGTAAAGGGAAAAGACAACCGAATAATCCTATTCAATTTCTCCAGAACCAGAAACCATCCTCGAACTGGAACAAATTCCTTCGAGTTCGTATGTAACTATACGATGGAATATCCAAGCAATATGGATCTTCATAGTGATATGAAGTGTTCTGGAGAAATCCAAAGTGGATGTAAAAGTGGCAGGGGTATACTCGGTTTCGTCTTGAATGACAGTAGTCGCAATTTCCTTTGCCCTTACTTTAATCCCTTTATATGTCTTTACTTATTAACTTCTGCATACTACACTTAGGCTAATTGGTTTTCTTCCTTCCCTACCTTTCGGCACCAGTCTATGGTTTGGAAGAAAACTATCTAATAAGCGCAATAGGTGTACCCTCTCCTAATCCTAGGAGCTCTCGCAACCTGAGAGAAGGTAAAGGGAAAAGACAACCGAATAATCCTATTCAATTTCTCCAGAACCAGAATCCATCCTCGAACTGGAACAAGTTCCTTCGAGTTCGTATGTAACTATACGATGGATTATCCAATAAATGTGGATCTTCGTAGTTATACGGGGTGTTATGGAGAAATGCAAAGGTGATATAGAAGTGGTAATGATATATGCGACTAAGTGACAATTCAAAAGCCAAAGTGTTTTAAGAAGGTTCGGTTAACTTGGTTCATGAGTTTTAGTCTAGGGTCAGGCCATGGTCGCCGCCAAAGAGAGAGAGAGAAAAGAAACACTCAGCATGCACTCTAACCTAGATCAGAATGGTTAATCACTTTATCTAATCAGGATGTCTCCCACTGTTTCCTCGAATTCTCCGCCAAACCCAAAAGGAGAATTAGTCGGGATCATTTAAAATCACCCGAGGAGTAATCCTTCTCATCAGTGGGAATCGGGATCCAACTATCATCGCAAGATAACCTGATAGAAGCCACTCAAGTTGCCACACTTCAGAAGGTATGTGCATGCCTGGCAAGTTTCTTGTATGTTTGAAACTCCCGATGTGTGTTTTTACCCTTAAGACCCAAGTGACCTTGACTTAAGATCAAAATGTCAAAAGGTCCTAGTCAAGTTCTACCCGTCATTTTCTTGATTGCATTAGACCCACCCGACAAGCCTTGACTAAAGATCAAAATGATCGCATGACTGTCCTAACCAATTCATATATCCATGCGACGGAAAAGCACTACATAGCTACCGAACACTACGCCTCGACTAAAGATCGAAATGCGCAGTAAGAATACTAAGCACTACCAATCCAAAATGACGGAGGGCTACGGATGGTTTTTGGCGAAAAACCTTTAACGTAATGAACTTGACATCATTGAAGAAATCCAAGTGCTTTTACAAATATATAGTGGCGCAAACTTTTGCTAAAGAGATCACTCCCGGTGAAGGGATCTCGGCTTTTTCCTCATCGAATGAGGTGCAGGATATCCCAGACTGAATACCACGATGCAAAGCAAAAGAATCGACTATAGTGAAGTTATTACGCTGATGCAAACTTTTGCTCAAAGGGTCACTCCCGGTGAAGGGATCTCGGCCCTTGCCTCGTCGAATGAGGTGCAGGATATTCCCAATCGAATACTACTATGCAAAGCAAAAGAAAACGTCTGTAAGGTCAGTGTTTAAAAACTTGGTTCCAATAACATCATATATATATGTTTGCTTTATCCTTGCATTGATCAGAATCAACGCACTTCTATCAATTAAACATATCACATCAGAAAAGAACGAAAATATAATATACGTATATACCATCCGCATTCGCCACTGGGCCCCATCATCACCCGTTAGGTTACTTAACTAACGACAAAGCGGGGGCTGGACTAGCGCGGGTGCAAAACATATACAACATCTACAAGTATATATTTAAATATATATAACAATTGTCCCAGGCATGATATAAAGCAACATCTCAGAATCACAGCCAAGCAACACAGAGTTGTGGATAATTCTGGAGCCTCGGGTTTCACTTGAGCCGCAAATGAGACCCGACGTTCCCTATCGTGTGGATAGCCTGTGCAATGAAAATCTAGACCCCTACGAATACAACAAGTTACCCGCCAATTCCAGAAGCGAGACAACCCCAATCAACAATATGAATGGGCCACCCAGCACTTCATGGAATCCTGTAACTTGGGCACCCCTCCATGGGTCAACCTATACCCCCTACGAGTGCGGAGAATAGCCCGCCAATTCTAGAGTAAGGCCCCCTCCGTCCCAACGCCATAAGCTGCGGACCCGTTGCCCTCTAGAACCTGGCTATTCACGCACTCCTCCGCGGAGTAATCCTAGTACAGAAAAGAAAATAATATGTACAAGGGTGATATCGACCTCAACCCGGTCGTGCCCTAAACAAATAATATACAAACGGGCAGAGACGGCAGTCCACATGTCGGACACTCGTCCCGCAATATAAAATGTACAAATGAATATAAACTGTACTAACATTGCACCCATGCTATTCACCAAAACGATCCAACTACAACTACAGCACAACACAGAACATCAACGTAAATGTCACGTTCGCAAACTCGTCTAAAAGAATATACAGCAGTTAGACGGGTTGTACTGCTCTAATAACATTCACGGTCGCAGATAGTAATGTATGTACTGTAAACTATTAAATAGTGTTTAAAATATCGATTTCAAAACACCCCGAATTGCCCATGAACAAAAGAAAACACTATATCCAAACTGGGAAAAACAAACGATACCACTGAACCAATATTCCGGAGACTAGACAACCCTACAAAATTCAAGTCCTATGTCACTTCCAAAACCGGTGGGGCCGGTCCTAATGAGTGTCTCACCGGGTCAAATCCGGTGAATGGGGCTCGTTTTTGTAGGGTGTTCTAGATGTCTCACTAATAGCCTTCTGCAATTGTTTAAAAAAATTTTGAAGACTCTGAAAAATCGACAAAACCTGGAATATACGGGGTATTGTTTCGGAGTTGTTTCGGTTTCGATACTTTAAATGTTGTTTAAACTGCTAGCAATGGGTTAATAGGTTGGCTCTGATATCATTTTGGGTTTCGCTAGCGCCCCGGCCATCAATCCGTGACCAAATACGGAACAAAAATTTATAAAAACCGGCACTAACGGAACCCGATGCCCGGATCTACCATTAACCCTAGACTAACAAACGAGAATGAAGTTTAGATGGTTATACCGAATAATCTATGGCCTTCGGTCTTCAACCACCTTCCCAAGCTCTTAGGGCCTCTATGATCAAGCTTAATATCCGGTCTCCCGAAGATGATCCAAACGAGGATTTGTGAAACGAGCTCCTACTTCATAACCGAAGTAACTAGGGTACCTAGATTGCTAAATTAGATAGCCTAGAGGATGTAGAGTGTGGTAATGGATTAATTTGTCTCAAGACACCCAAGGTTTCTCAACACATGAGAGGGTTTGGGTGGAGGAAGAAAAAGATACCATGAGGATGAGAGTGTTGGCAACTCAAGAGAAGAATGGCTAAGTGTTTTCTTTCTTGTGAGATTTCCTTTTTTGTTAATTCCTTTGCAATAATGGAAGCCATCCACATAAATATCCCATGGCTCCAAAATATTTAGAGTCAACCAAAAATATCTCAAGTCAACAAAATCTCACAACAAACAAAAACTTAATCATGCTTAGAAAAGTAACCATGGGTCATAACTAAGCCATGCCACAATTATGCAATAAACACCTCATGCCCTCCACCTCATTAACCATTTAATCCTAAATGGCTAAGACTAAATGAGGTGGCATCTTCCAGAAGCACCTTGTAATAAATTACAAGAATACCCATCATCCGTATATATATACCCGCATCCGTATTCCGAAAAATACGAATACAATGAGACGAAAATAATCCAATAATATAATGCTAGAATCTGGCTTAAACCAAATCCACTAGTATTATCCGTCTGAATCCTGATACATGCACAAGTGCACGTAAACGATCGAA
The DNA here is from genome assembly GCA_030015575.1 of Agapanthus africanus. NCBI lineage: Eukaryota > Viridiplantae > Streptophyta > Magnoliopsida > Asparagales > Amaryllidaceae > Agapanthus > Agapanthus africanus. Next base: position 244,665,741 of record CM057343.1, on the reverse strand, counting down.
CCCTGCCGTAAAATCATACGGCCTCTACATCGTTTCGCCCGAAGCAGGGAAACCCTCTGTGTGGGACTCTAAAGACTCGTCAATATGCTGGCAGTGGGTTTAACCACAAGCACATCAGCGGCACTAGCTGTACGTAACGGCTATCTAGGTTTTGAGCGAAAGGGAGACCGACGAGCAAACTCATCAAACCCCCACTTAGCCTGACAGTGACAATATCCGTACAGTCCGGTCTGTTCGTCTAAGAGTATCGCATATTGAGTCTACGAGGTGGATAAAGTCAGACCCCTAATAACGGGACATGTAGGGCTACTGACGCTCCGGCCTCTCCTCCCGAGCCATCTTCTTCTAGTTGGTCCGTTCTGCCCGGGGGAGGTTAGTATTCACCTCGGATTCCAACTGAATCTCACGCTCGGTCCACGTCTTGACCTCGGCCATGGTCTTAGATTGCGCTAACACGAAGGAGCGTAACCATTCCTTGTGCCTCAGACCGGATCTAAGCGTCGTGATGACGGTCTCGTCCCGGTGCTCGGGCACCTCGAGAAGGTCGTTGTAGAAACGGGTAATGTAGGCCTTGAACGTTTTCTTGTCCCCACTCTTAACCTTGAAGAGGTAGTCGACCGTGCGCTTCTGTCGACGGTTCCCCACGAAATGGCCGAGGAACTGGGTAGCTAGCTCATCGAAGGTCGAAATTGAGCGAGGCTCGAGCCCCCGGAACCAGTCCCGACCTGCACGGATAAGGGTAGTCGGGAAGGCTCTGCACTGGGCGGCGTCGGAGTGATCCTGGAAGCTCATCCCCGCGGTGAAAGCGTCCAGATGGTCTTTCGGGTCGGTTTTCCCGTCGAACAGAGAGACCTTTGGAGGCTTGTTGCGCGAGGAGACGTGGACGGAGAGCAATTCCTCGGTAAACGGCTTTGTGAGCGAGTCGGAGGTATACTTAGCCCTGTCGCTCGAGAGCTGAGCCTCCCGGCGCATGCCCTCAATTTTCTTCTCGAGGGCGTCGAGCCGACCATGGTATCCCGGGGAGTCGGCGCCTTGAGATCCCAGGCCTCCGCTGCTGGTGACCTGCGTCTGGGAGCGGCCTCGGTTCCTCTCGATGTGGTGCCTCAGATCCCGAGGCGAGGTGGCTCTGGAACCGCCGAGGTGAGCCCCTTCTGTGCGGCCCCGCCGAGTGTGGTGGTGTCGACTGCGCCTGTGGAGAGACGAGGTGACTGATACCTCCTCAGGGGGATGAGGGTCGCATGGAGGCTCGAGAAGGGGTGCCCTGGCGGCGGATCTTGGTGTGGAGCCGTGGGGCGCCCAACGGGCCTCAGGGGGTACCGGCTCGAGAGATCGATGGCCAGGGGTTGTTGCCTGCTGGTGGTCAGCCGCCCTGACGGGGGCAGAGCCTTCTGGAGGCGGTGGAGCGGCAATCTGGGGCCCGGTCCGGCCGTTTAGACGCGGACGAGGGCCTCCACGATGGATTGCAGCCGATCTATCCGGCCTGCGAGGGCGTTGATGACGGTCATCGGAGGAGGCTCATCCCCGCCTTCGGTGAGTGTAAGGCGGCGGCTGGTACCGGGATCCTCAGGGTGGCTGCTCGCTATTTGGGGGGAGATCGGAAGGCCAACTTTGTGTTTTGGGGAGTTGATTCCCACAGACGGCGCCAACTGATGGAGGTCCTTTTCAGGCTTCCGTCAGATGTCTTCCGTTGATCTCGTGATGGACTTAGTTGATTATCCTCCGTTGCATGTGGGTCTCAATGGGTTTTTGGAGGAGGAAGTGAAGTGAGGGAGTTGGTGCCGAGTACCTGCAAAGAAGTCCCGGAGTGGTTTGGTACACCAAGGACCCTCCGACGCTCAAGTTAGTGATGAGATCCGAGCAGAGTAACGGCTTAAAAGAGTAAAAAATGGCTTACTTGACCCCTCTGTGATGGAGGTTTATATAGCGGTGGAGCACGCAGCAACGGGCGCGAGAATCTCGCCGGCAGTTACGCTTCCGACGTCACGCCCGCGTAGAGAGCGGATCGCCCATTAATGGGGATCGTGATGGCGCGGAACGTGGGACGTTGCTGGCGTAAAGTCCGCACATGACGAGATTCGCGGAGCGGCGGTTACGCCTGGGAGTGGTGGAGTTGGTCGGAGGGCCGAGGAAGACGGCCTTGGCGGGAGCTTGGGGACGAGCGAGGAGGCCGAGGAGACTTGGTCCTGCGGCAGCTCGAGGCGAGCTGAGGGGCCGAGGAGGCTAATTTGCAGGGAGCCCCGAGGAGAGCTAGCTTGTGCTTGCAGGTCGGGTACATGGTGGCTTGGTTGGCCCCCGTGGGCCTCTTCTTCTGAGTTCTAGGGCACGTCACCTGCCACGTGTCATGATCTTGGGGATCGCCAATATCGAGCACTATCACTAAGAGAACATCGTCAATGGGTAGTTCATGCATTGTGGATGAATCATTGTCTTGCAGGCGTACCACATATAGGGAATTCCGAGAGACATTCAGGCGTCCACACTTCGCAGAGTATTGAAAAAATTGGAAGGCAACGCATCGCTAACTTAACAATTTACAAGATAAAAGGTATAAAATCATATTTAATGACGTTTGGAATATAGATGAATGGAAAAGTTTAGAAATTGTGATGCCTAAGAATGACCTTGGAAGTAGAGTCATACTAACAACAAGAAAAAAAATAAGTAGCTTTGTCACACTCCAAATCAAGACCTTATGGTCCAAATCTACAATCATAAGAAATCATCACTCGAGCAATTCATGTAGTTGTTTTACAGAACAGTGTTTTAGATTCCTAAACATATTTTTCCAGAAGACCTAAAAGTATTGTCAAGATATCCTAGACATGTCTCATCTTGCCTCTTGCTATTATTTCCAAATCACACTATGAATATGAATTATAATGGCAAGAGACGAGCCATTACATTTGGTTATGATATCTTGAGACACTTTTTTATGTCTTGTGAATAAATATGCTTAGGGTTGTTAAACACTCTTCTGCAAAACAACCCCATGGACTGCTCGGGTGATAATTTCTCATGATTGTAGATATAGACCGTAAGGTCTTTATTTGGAGTGTGACAAGCTTTAGTTACATATTTATTTCTTGTTGTTAGCATCACCCTACTTCCAAGGTCATTCTTAGGCGACACAAATTACTAAGCTTTTCTGTGCTCCATCTCCAAATGTTAGAGGATGTTGGATTTGAATGTCTGAGATACACTCGATCATTGTCACCTAGATGATAGTACTTGAGTCTGCAGAATATTTGGTGGGGGCTTGAGCTCGCAAAGTCCTCGGGCAATCATTGAAACCTTGTGAAACTTGAGCTCTCTATGTCAACGCCAGCAAGGGAGAGAGTTTATCTTTCGGTGCCAGGGGATTTCGAGTCTCAAGATGTTGTCCGAAGGTGGAACAATGTGTTATCCTGAACTAATTTCTGTTGAATTAGTGGTCAAGATGAGAATTTCAGTCTTTTAATACTTACATATGTTCAAAGAGATTTGCTTGTAAGGTCTGCTGTGAGAGGATTGGGAGGAAGTAAACACACAAGTATCATCCCAATATTCCAACGAGTACACAAGCACATGGAATAAGGAAACTTGATCCAGAAAACCGCTGTTGGTTGTGTGCCTCTTCTAAGGTGTTGGTTATCTTAACTGCTGTTGGGTATCTTAAGGTGTATGCTCATTCTATTTCGTCAGTCTAATCCAACTGTCAGCATGCATTTTATTTTGTTCTGTCTGGTTATGTGTCTTGCTAAAGAGGAATGTACAAGGTGATTCAATCGTCAGCTACATATATTTTTTTTGGTTACTTTCTAAATTCTTGTCTCCATGAAATTTCGTGCCAGTTTTCTTTCGTGCTTTATGATTTCTTACTGAAATGTGAGAGGCATAAACTCTAGCATTCCTGAGGCAATTACAGCTTTTGCTATTTGTGTTCCTTTTAAGTATCTGAACTAGTTTATTATATTTTCCCATGCTTGAGATGTTTCCAGGTTGGCCGAGTGAGCTTCTGATTTGCGGGAACAATTTAGAACAGATCTCCGTGAATTCTGAGGTTGATGATGCTCAATATTGGCGATGCGAGATCAGGAAACGTGGCGGATGACATGTCCCAAGACCCAGAAGAAAGGGTCCATAGAGACCGACTAGACCACCCTTGTACCCAACCTGCAGGCACGAGCTGGCCCTCCTCGGGCCCCCCCTGCAAATTTGCCTCCTCGGCCCCTCAGCTCGCCCCGAGCTGCCATAGGACCAAGACTCCTCAGCCCTCTTGCTCGGTTCCGAGCTCCCCAGCCGAGGCTGTCTTCCTCGGCCCCTCCGACCGACCAACTCCACCACTCACAGGCGTAACCGCCGCTCCGTAAATCTCGCCACGCGCAGATTCACCGCCAGCAATGTCCCACGTTCCACGCCATCACGATCTCCATTAATGGGCGATCCGCTCTTTACGCGGGCGTGACGTCTGCCGGCGAGATTCTCGCGCCTGCTGCTGCGTGCTGCCGCCGCTATATAAACCCCCATCACAGAGGGGTCAAGAAGCCCTTCTTGATTCCACTTAGCCGTTACTCTGCTCGGATCTAGTACTAACTTGATTGTCGGAGGGTCATCGGTGGTACCAAACCAGCTCGGGACTTCTTTGCAGGTATTCGGCGCTAAACTTCTCAAATCACCATTCTCCTCAAAACAGACCCACACGCAACAGAAGATTAGCGCCGAAATCCACTGGGAGATCAACTGAAGACAACATCTGACGGAGACCCGAAAAGGACCTCCATCGGTTGGCGCCGTCTGTGGGAAATAACTCCACAAAACACAAAGTTGGCCTTCCGATCTCCGCTCACATGGAAACCGATCCCCCTGAAGATCCAAACACCCGCTATCGCCTCCCTCTCAACGGAGGCGCAGGCGAGCCCTCACCGAATATCGTCGGCTCCCCCGCTGGCTGTCGTTTCACAGGCTCCGGCGACCACTCGAACAAAAAGGCCAGGGGCCACGAGCCTATCACCTTGGCGACGGAGACCTCCACGCATCTCCATGCCCCACAACGACCCTCTAGTGATCACAGCCCGGATCCACCGGTACGAGGTCCACCGGATACTTGTCGACTCGGGCAGCTCGGCAGACATCCTCTTCCACGACTGCTTCCTGCGCATGAGACTTACCTCAGCGGACCTGAGGCCAACCTCACACGTCTTGTCAGGGTTCACCAACCATTCCATTCCCGCGCAAGGGGTGGTCACCCTGCAGTTCAACATCGGTGAGCCCAGCCGCACCCGTATGTTGCCTGTGGACTTCATCGTAGCAAAGGTCCCATCTGCCTACAACGTCTTCCTCGGCCGCCCGACGCTCAACTCACTCCAGGCCCATATATTGACCTACCACCTGGCAATGAAGTTCCCTCTCGATCAGGGCGGAACAGGTCGAGTCTACAGAAACCAGCGGATCGCGAAGATATGCCTTACCGAAACATCTTCATCCGAGCAACCGACTGACAACGCTGAAGGAAAAGATGACATCAAGGGTTTTTTGGACACCCGAGACGAGCAGAAGGAGGTCCGGGGAACGCCGGTCGAACCACTGATCGAGGTGCCCCTCACCGAAGGAGACAATGAAAAAACCGTCCAGATCGGATCACTCCTAACAAGGGCTCGGCGAGACGACCTGGTCAGCTTCCTCAGAAATAACTCCGATGTATTCGCCTGAGCGCCCGCCGACAAGCCCGAGATCGACCCCAAAATCATTTCTCACAGGCTCGGAGTTGATCCTACGGCCCGACCCGTCAGACAGAAAAAGCGGAGCTTCGCCCCCGTCAAACAGAAGGCTATCGAAGATGAGATTGATCGACTTCTCGCCGCCAGCTTCATCCGGAACGCACCGTACTCGGAATGGCTGGCAAACCTAGTTCTGGTCAAGAAGTCGAGCGGGAAGTGGCGCATGTGTGTCGACTTCACCGACCTCAACAAGGCCTGCCCTAAGGACAACTATCCGCTCCTTCTGATAGATCAGCTCGTCGACAGCTCAGCCGACCACGAGCTATTGAGCTTCATGGATGTTTTCTCCGACTACAACCAGATCCGCATGAATCCGGAAGAGGAAGATCTCACCGCATTCACAACGGACCGGGGGGTATATTGCTATAAGGTGATGCCCTTCGGCCTTAAGAACGCCGGGGCCACGTACCAGCGGTTGGTCAATCGCATGTTCAAACCACAGATCGGCAGGAATATGGAGGTCCACGTCGACGATATGCTCGTCAAATCCGTCTCGACGGCAGACCATGCCAGGGATCTGGGCAAGGCCTTCGAAGTGCTTCGCAAGTTCAAGATGAAGCTGAACCCCGCCAAGTGTGCTTTCGGAGTCACTGGGGGAAAGTTCCTCTGGTTCATGGTTACTCACCGTGGAATCGAAGCCAACCCAGAGAAAATCGACGCTATCCTCAACATGGCCGTGCCCAAAACCAACGTCGAGATCATGCGGCTCACAGGACGAGTCGCCGCTCTGAGCCGCTTCATGTCCAAGTCAGGAGAGAAATGCCTCCCGTTCTTTAAGGCCCTGAGAAAGATCCCGAAGTTCGAATGGTCGGAGGAGTGCCAAGCCGCCTTCGACCAATTGAAGAAGCACCTCGCGACGACCCTACTGCTCACCCGACCCGTCGAAAGAGACGAGCTGTCGCTGTATCTGGCGGTATCTGATCAAGCAGCAGGCTCGGTGCTCGTCCGGGAGGTCGAGAGAGCGCAGAAGCCGGTATACTATGTGAGCCACATATTTAAGGACGCGGAAACGAGGTACCCGGCCATAGAGAAGATTGTCTTAGCCCTCGTGGTGGCCTTAAGGAAGCCGCGGCACTACTTTCAAGCACACACCATCATCGTCCTTACCGAGCGCCCGTTGGGGGCTATTCTTGTGTCGCCAGAATCCTCGGGCCGCTAAGAAAAGTGGAGGTGGGAGCTATCCCAGTTTGATGTGAAATATCGCCCAAGGCAGGTCATCAAGGCACAGGCCCTGGCCGACTTCATCGTTGAGTGCACCATCCCCCTTAAGGGACCGGAGTCCACGCCGCCCCCCGTGACTCAGTGTCCCGTCGCGGGGAGGCCTGGCTCTGTTCCTGAGTGGATCATCTACGTCGACGGATCTTCAACCGAAGAAGGGTGCGGTGCCGGCCTCATTATCCGGGGCCCGAATGAAGCAGAAATGGAGTACTCTCTGAAGCTCGGTTTTAAGGCCTCGAACAACGCGGCAGAGTACGAGGCCCTCCTGGCCGGACTGCGCATGGTTGCCGGGCTGGGACTGAAGATAATTCGAATCCGCAGCGACTCGGTCCTTGTTGTCGGACAAGTGATTGGCCGCTTTGAAGCTCGGGAGCCTCTGATGGTGAAATACCTGGACGAGGTGAGGAAACTCCGGAGAAACTTCGAAGAAGTCCAAGTAGAACAAATACCCAGGCAGCTGAATGCCCAAGCCGACGCCTTGAGCAAGCTGGCTTCATCATACTCAGCCAACAATAAGCGGTCCATCCTCTTCGAAACCTTTCCTCAGCCCAGTGTGGAAGACGGAGCAGCTACGCTCCACGTGTATGCGGTGCAAGAAGGCGACCAAGATTGGAGGAAACCCCTCGTGGAATTCCTGAAGGACGGTGCGCTCCCGAATGATCGGGGGGCCGCCTACCGCCTCCGGGCCAAAGCCCGCCACTTCGTCTGGAGCAATGGAAATCTTTACAAAAAGTCCTTCACTCAACTCCTGCTCCGATGCGTTGATCCCCACGAAGCCGACTATGTCCTCCGGGAAATTCATGAAGGGGTAGCGGTGCGCACCAAGGGGCCTGAACCTTGATCCAAAAGGCGTTGCTTCAGGCGTACTACTGGCCCACTATTCACGAGGACGCCCAGAAGCTAGTCAGAAGATGCAAGACTTGCCAGCTCCACGGCAGCATCCCTCGCCTCCCCGCCACCGAGCTGACCGCCCTAACATCCCCATGGCCGTTCATCAAGTGGGGATTGGACATGATCGGCCAGTTCCTAACCGGTACGGGCGGGCACAAATACGTCCTCGTCGCAGTAGACTGCTTCACCAAGTGGATCGAGGCCATCCCCATCAGAAAACCGGACGCTACCACTACCATCAAGTTCCTGCAAAACAATCTGATACTCCGGTTCGGCATCCCGAGATGTATCATCATCGACCACGGGACGAATTTCGAGAACGAGAAAGTGAAATACTTCTGCAAAGAATACCATATCCTCATGAAGTTCGCCGCGGTCGCGCATCCCCAATGCAATGGGCAGGCCGAAGTCGCTAACCGAGACGTCCTCCGGGGCCTCCAAACCTGCCTGGAAGGGCGACAAGGCAGTTGGGTCGAAGAATTACCCCGGGTCTTATGGGCCCTGCGCACGTCAAAGAAGACCCCCACCGGGGAAACCCCCTTCAGTCTCTGCTACGGGACCGAGGAGATGGTCCCAGCGGAGATCGGGCTACCCAGCCATCGGGTCGAGCACTTCGACGACGATGCGAATACCTCGGCGCTACGAACCAACCTGGACATCTTGTTGGAGAAGAGAGACCAGGCCCAGATCAGAGCTGCCGCTTATCAGCAGCAAACGGCCCGATACTACAACGCTCGGGTCAAGCACCGCTCCTTCCAGAACGGGGATCTGGTCCTACGACGAAACGAGTTCGTCGATCAAGGCAGGCTAGACAAGTTCTCCCTGAGGTGGGACAGTCCCTTCCTCGTCTCTGAGGTCCTCCCCGGCAAGGCCTATCGCCTGCAAGATGCGGACGGGCGCAAGCTCCCGCGGCCTTACAACGCCGAGAAGCTCAAGCTATACCAATGAGGCTAAGGCCAACAAGTATGTACCTCTCCTTTCACAAAGACGATGTAAACGCTTTTCGAAAATCCTTTCCATTCGAATAAAGGAACGTCGAAATATTGCAAGTGAAGTTTTTTTTTTGCGATCCAAAGCCCTCCTTAGAGGCAGCTCAACAACTACCCTGCTCGGCTATCCCCGGCTGGTAGCTTCCTACCACGACCGACAGGGATCACAAAGCCCTCCCAGAGGCATTCGGGCCTGAGGATCCCTCGCTCGGCTATTCTTCAGGACAAAAGCCTTCGCCAAAAGGCACCGGGTAGAAACCCTGCCCGGCCAATGGTCCTTGGTAGGCTTCTTACAGCCCCTCCCGTGCTAAAGACCGAAGTCCTCCCAGAGGCAGTCGAGTCCTTGGTTGGCTATCCCGGGCTGGTATCTTCCTACCACAACCGACAGGGATCAAAGTCCTTGCCAAGAGGCACTGGGAAGTAACCCTGCTCGGTCCCCGTCCTGAAGGATCAAAGCCCTCGCAAGAGGCAACCGAGTATCTATCCTGCTCGGTCATCTCCGGCTGGTAGCTCCCTACCCAAGACGCTAGGGATCGAGGCCCTCGCAATAGGCACCCGAGCGGCTACCCCGCTCCTTCATTCCAGGCTGGTAGTTGCCTACCCACGATGCCAGAGACCCAAGCCCTCGCCAAGAGGCAACCGCGCAGCTTCACTGCTTGGTCATCCTTAGTGGGCTTCCTACAGCCCCACCAACACTAAGGATCAAAGCCCTCGTAAGAGGCAACCGAGCAGCTACCCTGCTCGGTCATCTCCGGCTGGTAGCTCCCTACCCATGACGCCAGGGATCGAAGCCCTCGCAAGAGGCATCCGAGCGGCTGCCCCGCTCGGTCATCCCAGGCTGGTAGTTGCCTACCTACGACGCCAGAGATCAAAGCCCTCGTAAAGAGGCGACCGCGCAGCTTCACTGCCCGGTTATCCTTAGCGGGCTTCTTACAGCCCCACCAACGTAGAGGATCCTAGGCTCTAAAAAGGGGCAATAAGTCTTTCGAAGTCTAAGCGATCCCCCCTCGACTCCGGGGCCATGGAGATGCCTCCTCGGCAGCGCTTGGCAAGTGATGGAGATACGAAACCGATGAAACAAGAATTTTCTTTTATTACCAAAGGCAAAGTTTTTACAAAGGGTATTCCGGGGCTCCCCAGCCCTACAAACTGCTGCCCTGAGGCTTACTTCGGTCCCCTCATCGCTGGCATCACGGCCTGCTGGGGGCTTTACCACCGGAGATTTCGCCACCAGGGGTGCGCCCCGCTCCCCTCGCCATCTTCCACCGGAGGCCTCGCCACCGGGAGCGGAACCCGAGCGCAAAGCTCGCCATCGGCGAACTCGGGAAGCTACTCCTTCACGGCGTCCAGGACCTTTTTCTACGCGACGGCAGAATACTCCCCGAGCTCGGCGTAAAACTCCTTCGACACCTTATAATCGGCCACAGCTTTCTTAGCCCGAACCTCGGCAATCTGGGCCTCCAGAAGCACCGCCTCAGCATCTCCCATGTTGGCGTCCCTTTCCTTCTCTATGGCCGCGAAGCGTTCGGCCAGATCTGCCAGCTTCCTATCGGCGACCCAAAAGGACCCATTCAGACGACGATGGACACCCCGATTCGCTGAATTGGCAAGCTCCGCAGCCTTCGCATGGGCTGCCAGGACGTCGGCCCTTGCCCTCTCCAGGCGCAGGTCACGCCGCAAAATCTCGACCTCCGAGGGAAACGCTTCTACTGGCCTCGGTGCGTGGAACGCCCCCTCGGCCTCCATACGAGCGGCAGGGGCACAGTGTTGAAGGACCTGACGGAAAGCGAATGAGAAATCGGGAGGCCCTCGAGCCAAAGAAAGAAATACCAGAAAAACTACACGTAGAGGAGTTCGTACCTGGACCGCCCCTTGGGCCATGGCCTCCAGTTGGGTCCTCAGGGAGCCATGCGGAAGATTTCCCCCAGCCGACTCCTCCATCCCGGCGAGCAGGCCAGCAGCAATGGAAAGCCAGACGAAACCGTGAAGACGGCGCCGCCCTCCTGCACGGAAATCCCCTCAGGGACCCTCGACGACGACGCGCGAGAAATTGTCCTCTTTCTCTTAAGAGGGGCCCCGTTCTCGCCCTCCCCTCTGTCCCCCGTCTGGGGATCGGATAACCGTGGACGTCTCGGACCGCCGCCGGAACAACCACCAGGAGCCGTCAACGAAGCAGACGGCCCTATCGCCGGCAGAACATCCGGCGCGGGGCATGAGCCAGCCGAGGGCTCGGCCGCGCCACTAGCCTCCCTCTGGCGTGAGCAACCCAATGAGTGGGAACGAACCATGTATTCAAAAGAAGAAGAACGCCGAGCAGCCGTGACTTAGGAAAGAGGAAATATGAAGGAGTAGGGGCCCTGGAACGGGCCCTACCCCCACTTATCGCTGCAAAATACTTCATCCAACGGCGCCCTTCATCTCCCACCAAAACGTTTCCTCGGGTCCAACGGCTCCGATTGCTCCACGTGTCGTTCCCACGCTGAGGCGCAGCCTTCGGACGCTGCAGGCCTGCATACGTCGCGTCGACCAACCAACGCTCGACACGTGAACCATCGCGTCAGTGGCAGAATGCATGAACCGGCGCACCTTGATTAAATGCAGAAATCTCACCCTGATTCGCTGACAGAAAATACAAACTGACAGCCCGAGGACTCGTCCCGACGAAGCCTTAGGAAGGAGCTCACCTAGGGAGGCCCGGCAGTCCACTCCTGACCCAACCCGTTAGCTGGTCGGGACAAGAGTGGGGGGCTAATGACGATGCTCAATATTAGCGATGCGAGATTAGGACACGTAGCGGATGACATGTCCCAAGACCCAGAAGAAAGGGTCCACAGAGGCCGACCAGACCACTCTTGTACCCGACCTGCAAGCACAAGCTGGCCCTCCTCGGGGCCCCTGCAAATTTGCCTCCTCGGCCCCTCAGCTCGCCCCGAGCTGCCATAGGACCAAGACTCCTCAGCCCTCTTGCTCGGTTCCGAGCTCCCCAGCCGAGGCCGTCTTCCTCGGTCCCTCCGACCGACCAACTCCACCACTCACAGGCGTAACCGCCGCTCCGCAAATCTCGCCACGTGCAGATTCTCCGCCAGCAACGTCCCACGTTCCACGCCATCACGATCCCCATTAGTGGGCGATTCGCTCTTTACGCGGGCGTGACGTCGGGAGCGTAACTGCCGGTGAGATTCTCGCGCTGCCGCCGCTATATAAACCCCCATCACAGAGGGGTCAAGAAGCCCTTCTTGATTCCACTTAGCCGTTACTCTGCTCAGATCTAGTACTAACTTGATCGTCGGAGGGTCCTCGGTGGTACCAAATCATCCCGGGACTTCTTTGCAGGTACTCGGCGCTAAATTCCTCAAATCACCAATCTCTTCAAAATCCATTGAGACCCATACGCAACAGAAGATCACCGCCGAAATCCACCGGGAGATCAACGGAAGACAACATCTGACGGAGACCTGAAAAGGATCTCCAGGTGAAGTTATCTCCCTACTTGTTGGCTTTTGTCAAAAATGTGTTGGCTTTTGTCAAAAAATATGTGCTTAACCACACACCACCAACCATCCTTTCACGCCCCCTGCGGCAACCCCACCCCACTCCAAGTTTTGCTCGTTGATGATATACATATCCTATTGCTCAGAAGGCATCAAATGATTTTTATTCATCATATAGATGAATTGGTGGAAGGCAAGCAATATGGTAGCAAGGCAAACAACTACGGCATGGACATATTCTCATTGCATGATAATGAGAGGCGTTGATCAATTATTTAAAAATAGCTAGTGATCATATCTTAGTCTTGAAAAATAATAGTTCTTTCTATTACCTATCGAATTTCATTCCACCTCAATGTTTGGAAGAAGCCTACCTCCATTTCCATACCTATTAGCATACCATGTTCCATTAATAGTCCCACATACTGTTTTGTTCCTCATCTTATGTAACTTTGATTCAAACACACCTTTCACAAAAACATTTTATTTTTATTTATTTTTATTTATTTTTGAACCATTTGGACTTTGTAAATGAAAATGACACGCCTGTATCTAAGCCAAAAGCTCCCTAAAGCACCCAAGTCATGTAATGGGAATGCTTCTCATGAGTACAGTCAAAGTGCGAACTGTGTCTAAAAATACTCCAAATGTGCCAAATACCAATATGCCTTCAACCTTGCACCCCTGCCGGAGCGGTAGCAAGTTCCTACTGCAACACATGTAGCCTTGTCCTTCATGAAATACCAAAGTATCAAACAACGAAAATGTTTCAATTTTCAAGTATGTCATGCACATAAACAGACACACTTTTGTTCATATTTATTTTCTGTGGGATCAACTTTCCTAGTATTTATAAAGAGTGGAAGGGGATTGTTTCCGTATAAGACCAAATCACAACAATTCATGTGGTTGTTTCAATTGATTATTGAAAAATTTAAGAATTCTGTATTAATTATTTACCAGATTGCTATTTTGTATACTAACTAACTAAATTATGTCTGTTGCCCAATAGAGTGATAAACAATGTATCAGTTCAAAACACATTTGTCAAGTGAAAACATAAAACTTCTAAATGTCTGGAGTCTCTTGTCAAAATTGTACTAATGATGCATCAACAACAACTGAGCCTTTTATCCCAAGCATATGGGGTAGGCTAACGATGTATCATAAATTAGTTTTCTTGTGACTGGGTTGGATTGTATATGTTTTGGAGATGCAAACACTGACCCGAGGAGAGCTATTGGAGTCGAGCTCATTGTTTCAACATGACATAACTGGTTAGATCTGGTTCCGGATTTACACTATTCTCTATTCAGCGATTTATTACTTGGTGTATATGTGGCCATTGAGTGATTTGGTTCACAGAGCAAGTGACTTCTGAAGGATCTTCAAGAGCTATTCTATGGTAAAGTCTTTTTGTGAGGTTAGTTGTTCTTTTTTCAGGTTTGGAGTTTTTTCATTTCGTTTTGTGTTCTCTTGTAAAGTGAGATGAATTTTTTTCATTCATTTTTACCTAGTTGGTGAGTGATCTCAGTTATAGTCAATCATCCTTTTCATCTTTGCTCATGGAGTAATTTGATAACGTTAGATGAATGGACAAAGAGCATCCAAAAGACACGAGAATCGGTGTATCCATATAGATCAATATGGTTGGTATTGATCATCGAAGAAATCGATGGATAGTTAACTTGCCACCTAGGAAATTCCTAGTATGGCACTGTTTTCTATGTCCGTGCAACACACACACAGGGAGAGAGAGAGTAGGGTCCTTATAAAGTTTTTTGCCATTAGATTTGTTTTGGTATTTATACAAACAATTATTATGAACAACTCTATATATAGATGGCACAGTGCATAAAATGCCACTATAGGAAATTTCTTGCGTTGACAGCTCCAAAGTCAACTATCCATCGATTATTTCTGCGATCGGCACCAGCCATATTGATCTCCATATCCGAAACTATGGAACACCAACCACCCATCTAGCTTTTTTATATGTTCTATTCCCAGAAAACCGTTAATTTTGCGAGTATTCGATGCAAGGGAAGAAGGTATCCAAATTATATGAAAATTGATGCACACATATATAAAGACGTGAAGATCAAGATCGCCAGAGTCATTTGTCAAAAAAATTGACAAATGGCTGGCCTTTAGAGCCACCAATGCAGAAAATTACCTACGTTGGAAATGTATTACCCCGTTCTCTCTCTCTCTCTCAGTGTGTGTGGGGGGGGGGTGCGGGGGGGGGGGGCAATGATCCATTGAGAACCTGTTCTCAAAATAACAAGTGAGACATCCGCAACTTCCTCATGATTTGAGGGAGAGAGAAAGGCTTTTATTCAATATAAGTGACTTGCAACAAAGGGTGTGCATGCCTTATTTGAAGACCTTCATCAATAAAGTGCGTAATCTATATCCGCAACTTCCTCATTTTTCATATATAAACTTGTTATTAGAGTAGGATACCTTGATATAGAATAATGCTTTTCTTTCCATGCTGGTGTTTTTTTTAAATTCCCAACAGCCTTTCTATTGGGTGCATGTCACTTTCAGCCTTTCTATTGGGTGCATGTCACTTTCACTGATATGATGAGGTGGCATGAGTTGCCGGGTCTCGCATTTTTCTTTGATATATGTGGCATGAGGTGCCAGGTCTTTTCTTTAAAAATGTATATTAACCATTAAAAACATGACAGTAGAGTCCACATAGGAACTTAGGCTTAGCTTGATTCTGCCCAAACTTCCATAATTTGACAGCTAATTGCAATTAAAGAAGTGCAGGCAACCTTAGCCTGAATACCATATGGACACTAGAAGGAATCTGGCTTATATTTTTTATCCCATTTTGATGTTTATGCCAGCTAGTATCATTTATATTGGTTTCTGATAATGAATTGTAGGGGTATTCTCTAAAAATAATGTGTTGTAGGGGTCTAACCAGGCTTCTCTTTTTTATGTTGCAGCCAGTGGTCCAATGGTTGAAGGCTCCATTACATTTAGAGAAATATTTATTGTCACTGATAAAAAGATGCCTTACTTTTTATCTGCAGCAAAGCATGTGCTTCATTTTGACTGTCAGATTTACAAGGCATCTTCCTACTAGTTTACAACCCAGATCAATGATAGTACTTAGTTTATGTCATTCATTTTATTTATTGGGTGGAAGGGTAATTTGGACCCATTATAAACGTGCTCAGTTGATTTTTTCATCTCTCTAGACTTGCATGATGCACCAATAAAATAAGATTAGATTGTGCTTGGTACATGGAATGGAAGATTACCGGGAATTCTCGCATTTCTGGAAATGGGATGACCGGGTATCTAATTCCAAGAAATCTTGCATTTACGTGCTTGGTATATTTTAATCATTCCCGATAATATACGTATGTGCAACCGGTGGTCAGGTTGGAGGAATGCCAGTGGATAGCGGCGAGGCCGACGACGAATGGTTGATCGGCGGTGGGCCGATGAGCGTCTGGCAATGGACGGCGGACGACCGATCGACGATGACCGGTGGCCGAACGGTGGTGGGCCGGCCGGCGGATGACCGACGATGGACGGCGGGACGGCAGGCGGATGGCGAGGGAGGCCGGCAGCGGATGGTCATGGCTTATTTCATGTTAAGCGGGAATATTTCGTGGTAATCTAGGATAGACACATGTTTTGGGGAATATGATTACTATGAAATGATGTCATTTGATTACCATGGTAATCCGATATTTCCGGGAATATCTTTTACATTTAAACAAGCGTGGTAATATTTCATGATGATCTAGGATTACCACCTAGATTACCTCCTACCAAGTACATCCTTAGTGTAAATCCTCAATCCCCAAGGTTTTAGTTTTATAATTTATAGGTTAACTGATAAATAATACCATGATGTTTCGTCTACTTCGCATTTATATACCATATTGATTTTTTTGCTGCACTTATATACCCTAAAGTACAAACCGTTAATATTTTGCTCCCTTTAGCTGATCATCAAATCCATTATTATAAACAAGATCCATACGGTTTGTACTTTAGGGTACTCAAGTGCAGCGAAAAAATCAATAAGGCATATAAGTGCAAAGTAGGTGAAACATTATGGTATTATTTAGTGAAATAATTTGGGGAGAATAAAATGAGGTAGAGATTTTGAGATCTCTCCTCTTTGTCTATTAAGCCACTCGTGCAGAGTACAATAATACGCATACATATATGGACAAGGGCTGGAGGCGAGCAGGGCTATAGGCGGGCACAAGGTTGGAGCAGGGGGGCTGCGGGCAAGGGCAAGGGCAGAAAAGGGAGTGGAGACGAGGGCAAGGGGCTGTAGCAGGGGGCTTGAAGGCGATCGACGACCGGAACCCTAGCAAGTGGTGGCTAGGGTTCAAAACTGTAAAAAAAATTTATTCTCCCAGATGTGCTATGATACCATGAAATAATTTGGGGAGAATAAAATGAGGTAGAGATGTTGAGATCTCTTCTCTTTATATATATTAAGCCACACGTGCAGAGTACAATAATATGTGTACATATAAAGCATGTATTCTAACATTTAGCAATTAACCCATAATTTATTGATAGCAATTCATAATTTTCAATCCCTAGATTTGCTCCCTTGCATGACCGTTTATGTAACATTTCAGAAAAATAAAATATTATTTTGGAAATTTTTATAATTTAATAATAAATATTATGAATATTTTAATGATACGGTATAATTAAATACCGATAAATTGGGAAATATTTGGAAATTATGTTAATTATTGAATTTGAAAGAGATTATAAGGTTTGCGCATTTATAGATTGTTATATAATTAATTATATTCCATTTTATGCTAATCGCGATTAAATATCACTAATCGTGCATTAAGCTTGATTTGTGCACATGACACGCACCATGTCATATTACACATTTCTACTTTTTTTCTCCACCATGGCTTTTCTTTATTTTCATTTTGGTTTGGTTCTAAATGAGAGAAGAGAAAAAAAAAGAAAAGAAAAAGAAAAGGAAATGAATAAAGAAAGAGGGATAGGCATGAGAGAGAGTGAGGTGAGGGGTTGTCTTGACTTGGTCTCATTTCCTCTCTCAATTTCTCTTCACCATTTTTCCCCTCTCCCTCTCACCTTGGCTGCCTCATCTCCCACCTCCACTTCATCCCCACAAAGCACACCCAAAAACACATTAAAGCACCAAAATCCTTTCATTAAAAATGTGCACAAGCTCACTACAAATACTTTGGACCAAGCAAAATTGGATTTTGAAGATTTGGGGCAACTCAAGAAAATTCTTGAGTTGCCAAATGAGGTAATCTCTTCACCATTATTATAGTATTTCATTCCATTAGCTTCTATGTTTAGTTTAGAATCGATATATTGAGGTTTAGTGGACTTTGAAATTTTCAAGTTAGGGTTTTGAGGAAGTCTTGAATTGAGATAGTGTAATTGAGTTTAGTAGTGACCTTAAACCCCTTTAATGTTAGAATTTTGAACTAGAATAGAGCCTAGATACCCCAAATGCGGACTTTGAAATCTGCCGATATTGGTTTTTTGTGGAAATTGTGATGGTATTTTGACATCTGCTATGATCCGGGTGACCTGAAAATTATTTAGCGATCACAGTGAGGTGTGCAGGTGATATGGAGCATACCCTAAAGACCCGAGCCCTACCCATTCCACTTGGCTTCAAAAATAACCATTCTGGCCGCAAAGTGCGGCCACAGCAGGAGCTTTGGGGTTTATGTTTGGTTCATGGCTCTTTCATCTGTAAACTAGACCCTTAACATATGCAAAATTGGCTAATTTCACCTAGGGTAAAATCTGGAAGCATTTTTCATGATTTCTGATTTCAAATTATGAATTCTGTGAACTTGGATTTTAGTATTTGTGTTTGCCTTGATCATTTGACGTTTGTACGACGATATTGAGAGTTGTTTGGTTGATCTTGCATGTGTAGACCATGGGTTTTAACCTATGTGTGATTCGTGCGAGATTTTGGTTTTCGTGTGTGATTTCTGTTTACGATACTATATGTGATATGTAGGTACCCCACATGGACTTCGAGACGACGAGGATGAGTGTGGCGTCATCGACTCCAGAAGGATCATGTGAGTAGATCTATATCTATGGGGGAAGTCGGGTGGATTGGGCATAGCACCCCCGCAAGTTTTTGATGGAAACCGATCTATAGGACACAGTCGTAGAAACCTAGAGTTGAAAACTGGGGACATGGTTAAAACATAGTTAGAGATGATAGAATATGTGTATTGAGATATGATTTGAAAGCAATAAGGATATGAAAAGTGAATGTGAATCACGACTTATAGATATATAGTTGCACTAGAATAGGTATGAGTTTTAGAGTAGCATGGCATTTAATGTATAAGGTAGAATGTTTATATAAAATTGACTTGTTGTAAGATGACTTAATGCGATGAAAAGGATATATGATGTGATATGATGACTTGATTGATATGTCGGTATACGGATGCGAGTCGATTGAGATGATTAATACCTTGCTGGTTCCCAGATATGAGATTGTTATGGATGTGGCCTGGGATATAGGTATATAGATTTATATAATATTATGAATCTTGATTGATATGTTGTACGAGACGTTAGGTCCGTACCCTCATTGTTGTAAAGATTGATAGGATTCCTAATGGTTTAATGCCACCGTACGATGATTTTCCTTACGTGATGAGTTTGACTTGATGATTGATCCATACCCTTGACTAGAGGATGCTGTACGATGGATTATACCGTACGTGATGTTGTGAGGCTGGATGCCGATTGATAGATTCACCGACTCGGTTGTGTAAGATACGTATACCTGTCAGCATTCTCATACGATTTACTTTATGCTACGTTCATGTCACTCTCATTGCATTTCATATATCTGTGCTAGTACACCTACACCATTATCGATGATGCGTATGTTACACTTACACTGATTGGCCGGCTCACACACTTCATTATCGATAATTTCCATGTCACTACACAGTAGAATTGCTGTATCATGATATGACTCCTTGCATAATTTACTTGCTATAGTTACATATGCACCTTTATAAGATGTTGCTTTTGACTTTGGAGAATTTGGGAACCGCAGGATATATTTTAAAACTGGATTCAGTTAAAAGAGCGGTTTTCCCTCGACATGTGCATATTACTGTTCAATGTTGCATGGTATACGGATATGCTTACATTCTGTTATATGTCGCATACATCATGCTTTACGATTATACGCATTGAGATATGCCGTTTTCATGAGATTTTTGGATTTGAGAACTGTGGTTATTTCAAAAGAAAGTACGTATTGTTTTAAAAATCCGGTTTCTCTTGATATGATATTGCAGTGCCTCCACCATGCGTTTTCTCGGTTCTGAGACGTGTGACAGTGATACCCGATTCGAGGAGTGGACGATCCGTTTGCGGGTTCATGGTGGACTCGGTATGGTATCCCCGGGCAAGAAAGCGATGTTGTGCAGTAGACGATGAGCCTGACAGAGGGACTACTACCTACCGGTGATAGTATTTAGGCTCGGCGGATATCCGGAGGATACCGACCGGAGTCGAGAGATGATATAGGCCGATCCGGACTGACAGAGCCCGAGATATGAGGATTTACGTGTCGATGCTGGACACAGGTTTTATGATGTTTAGAGTGTCGATACTGGGCACTCAGGTTCCATGATTTTGATGTGTCGCGAGGGGCACCCGTTGATTTATATCATCATATTTTCATGCATATGCTTTTATGATATTTACATGCATGATGTTGTGTCATTGGTTGATACGTGGACGGGATCCACATGCATACATACATTGATGATATGGTTAGACGAGACCCACGCGCATACATACATTGATTATATTGTTGGATGATATCCACATGTTGATAGGCATTTATTTATAGTGTTGGCACATATGCAGATACAGTCACCCTAGATATGATAGTATTACCTTTATGATACAGTTGACCTAGGAGTCGTCGTTTATTCGATTTCTACCTGTTGATGTTTTCTACTCACGAGTTGGCAACTCACCCCCGTTGTGCCACAGTTCTTGCAGGTTGACCGCATGGATCCGTAGCAGCATCGCTGACACACAGCTGCATTCGGGTGTTTTGCTTTGGTAACTGGTACATGTTGGATCGTACCCCTCATGCATTTATTATTCATATTGTATCTAGTCAACTCCATCAATCGAAATTAGTAATTGTATAAGTATTGAGACTTAGTGAGACTTGTGGTTGCGAGACGTAGAGCGAGGGGCATTCCGCTACTTGTGGTTTTGATATCTCGCTTTATTCATTATCTTTTGTGTTGATCTTCGCCGTTGGGCGTCGTATACTTATATTTATGATTTGCGTGGTTGTGGATCCGCCAATTGGCGAAGAGCTAGCTTCTGCTTGGGGATGCCTTTTATATTATCATGTGTTGTGGTTTGGATCAAAAAAATACAAAGGAGGTGCTGTCCAAATTTTTAAAAGACGAAACATGTTTTCAAACTGGTAAATTTCACATGCATTATTCATGTCCCTTTTCTATGCATGTAAGAAAACTTGATTTCATTATACCTTTATTTCAAAACCTCACTTCTTTTACTTTCATTAAAAAGGTTTAGATTTCTGGGTTTCAGCTTACTTGAATTACGTTACGTCTTTAGACGTTGTGTGACTTAAGTGCTGGTCATGAGCTAATATTTCGGGTCATGACAGTTTACTATATTCGTTTCCAATGTAAAATCCAAGAAATGTGAGGGTCAGTGGCATAGGAGAGAATTTCTTTCCGAGACTGGTCAAAAAGTCAATTCTTCATTATTTTTTTGATGATCGTCATTGTCTATTTTGACCAACACATTCTAATGCATACACATATAAAATTGTATGATTTCAATACTTGCGCTTGCATTGGAGGGTTGCAAATTTAATGGATTACAGTTAATAGAACATTTTTTCTAATCAAATCAACAACCGAGAGTATCAAAATCATATAAAAAATTGTATACATATGCTTTAGACCATGAGGATCAAGATGAATGATGCCGATCGTCGAAATAAGTTTTGGAGAGTTGACTTTGTGACCAATCTAGGAGAGAACTGTCTCCTATGCCATTAATCCCAAGCATATCCTATAAGCGAATTGAACTTTCTTTCACAAAAAATTCAGTATACAGAGAGTCTCTTTTTATAGCCTTGTTACACAAGTATAGGAAGATATGAGGAAAATAATAAAATAAGGAAGTTACAAACAGATTCTGTTACAAATAGATTCTAACCAAGTATGAATAGATTTTGTTACAAACAGATTCTAACTAATCTGAGAAATATCTTACTGTTGACTATTTCCAACACTCCCCCTCAAGTTGGTGCGTAGATGTCCATCATGCCCAACTTGCTTATGAGTCTCTCGAACGCTGCTTTGAATAGTCCCTTTGTAAAGATATCTGCAGTTTGTTCTTTTGTCGGAATGTAGGGGATACAGATGGTACCAGCATCCAGTTTTTCCTTGATGAAGTGGCGGTCGACTTCAATATGCTTCGTTCTGTCATGCTGTATGGGATTGTGTGCTATGCTGATGGCAGCTTTGTTGTCGCAGTATAGTTTTAGTGGCTGAGTTATAGGCTGCTTTATTTCCTGTAGTACCCGTTGAACCTACAGAACTTCACAAATACTGTTGGCCATGGCTTGAAATTCTGTCTCCGCACTACTCCTTGCCACGACACTTTGTTTCTTGCTCCGCCATGTAACTAGATTGCCCCACACGTACGTACAATACCATGAAGTTGACTTCCTGTCTACGATGGAACCTGCCCAATCCGCGTCAGTGAATACTTCGACGCTGCGGGTCTCACCTCTTTTGAAGAATAAACCTCTTCCTGGTGCGCCCTTTAAATACTTCAAAACTCTATATGCTGCATCAAGGTGCTCTTCTTAAGGTGAGTGCATAAATTGGCTTATCATACTCACTGCAAAGGTGATATTGGGACTTGTGTGTGAGAGATAGATCAATTTTCCCACTAACCTCTGGTATTGTGGAATGTCTACTGGCGGGCTCTGTGTAAATTCTCTGAGCTTTTTATTCGGATCTATCGGTGTCTCCGCAGGTTTGCAGTTTGTCATCCCTATTTCTTTGAGAAGATCGAGAACATACTTCCGTTGAGACACGACAATACCTTTCTTACTTCGAGCAATTTCCATACCCAAGAAATACTTCAATTCTCCCAAGTCTTTTACTTCGAACTCCTTGGCGAGACTTCCTTTTAACTGGTTGAGCTCTTCTTCGTCATCTCCTATAACAATGATGTCATCAACATAAACAATTAGTATTGCAAATTTTCCATGTCTCGAGACTCTGTAGAACATGGTGTGATCTGCCTGAGCCTGATTGTATCCTTGCCCTTTCACAAACTGATGGAAACGTTCGAACCAAGCTCGTGGAGATTGTTTAAGACCGTAAAGTGGTCTTTTCAATCTGCACACTTTGGAGCCGAACCCTTTTTCAAACCCCAGCGGAGGTTCCATGTACACTTCTTCGTCCAGGTCTCCATTCAAAAACGCGTTCTTCACATCTAGTTGGTGAAGTCGCCAATCGAGGTTTACTGCAACTGACAGCAAGATCCGGATCGTGTTTAGCTTAGCCACAGGTGCAAAGTCTCCATGTAGTCGATCCCGTATGTTTGAGTGAACCCTTTAGCAACGAGTCTCGCCTTATATCGTTCTAGGATTCCATCTGCACGAAACTTTGGTGTGAATACCCATTCGCATCTTACAGTCTTCTTTCCTCTCGACAGCCCCTCCATGATCCAAGTCTGATTTTTCTCAAGTGCATTCATCTCCTTGAAAATCGCCTTTCTCCACTCTGGAGCTCTCAGAGCATCCTGTACAGTTTTGGAATCTCCACAGCAGACACATTAGAGGTAAAGGCTGAAAAACTGGGTGAGAGATTATTTGAGGACACAAATTTTGACATTGGATACAAGGGACGACTAGTACATGACCTTGTAGACTTTCGGAGGGCTATGGGAAGATCTAGCTCACTGTGATCCGGTTCTGTTCTCGAGTCGGATTCTTAGTGGGGTTGGACAGAGTCGGCCTCTACTTCTGGAGAAGGATCTATCTCAATTAAATGCTCCTGTTGCGTTTTTTCCAGACCTGTTTCACGTTGTTTCTATAACAACTCCATTTTTATTGTACAAAAATTTGCTATAAATTTAATGTATACTTGGAGTATTTACCTTTGCTGTTACCACTTTAAGTAATTAATTAACTCCTTAATTACAAGAAGAAGCTTGTAGCTCATTGGTAATACCTTGCACTGCTGAACCAAACCACCAGAGTTTAAATCCCATACCCCACATTATTTTTAATATTATTTTGTTTTAAAATTTTTAGAAGTCCAACAGTCAACAAGTGATAAATTCCAAAAAACCCACTACGCATAGAAAACTAAATATACCAGTGTGTACACCTGATGACCCCCCACCTCCCCATGCCCTGACTCGGCCCGACTCGGCCGAGTCGGCCGGCGGACCGGCCGGCGCCGCAGGACGGCTGAGTCCCCAACTGCAAACTTGTGCATTTTCACCTTCTCAACATCCCTGCACACTCCATTTATTTGGATCGTTTCCAGAGAGCCCATTAACCACCATTTACTCCATTTTTTTTAATACATTTTTACATTTTTTTAAAATTAAAACCCTTCATCTACCCTGACCCTAGCCTAACCCTATAAATACCATCCCTACCCTCTAACCTCTCACCCCAAACTCTGAGCCAACTCTCTAGAATTTTCAAGAAACTTTTGTGTGCAATCGAAGTGAGCGAAAGGCGAAGCTCCGGCGGATTCTTCGGCGGATTTTCCGGCAATGTCCGTAGGAACTCCCGGCTACGAAACGACGCACCGCTGACTCCTTCCGAACCATCTCCCTCTTCTAGTTGTCCAAAACCCGTAAGTCCCCAGATTCTACCTCTCTTTTCTTTTCTAAAATACGGATTTACAAAACCCGACGGAATCGGAACCAATCCGATTTCCGATTCGGTTTCTTTATAAAACTTCACTTCTCGTTAATACATTTATACTTAAACTCTCTCATGTTGACTATTAAACACTAATCAACCAAATTGATCAAGTTTCATATCACAAAGTAATTACTATTTCATTTTACCGTATTTTTCATTTAAATACCACATAGTTTCCACCTTCAACATCACAAAACCTTGCTATACTTTTAAGTAGATCACGAGGTAATGACCTACCTCCTCACACACTCATATGCAACATAGCACCATACCCTTGGGAACATAGAATACGGGAAAGCGACACATTTTCATTTAAATATCATTTACTTAATAAAACCGTTTTCTAAAGAATTTAGTATTTATACAATCTTTGCAAAGTGCCGCTACAACCCATTTTAGAGAACCCGTTCAGGATGGTGCGGATTATCGCACATCCTCGGGCTTAGTAGTGCGAGATTCAGACCTCCGCAAGGAGCATTCGGTCTCGAAAGATTTAAAATACGAAATCTAAAGAAAATGAGATTTCTAGAATATTATAAATATTAAAAATTATTTTCATATAAATATATGTATATTTATCCTTAAAATATCTATTTTGTAATAATATAAATATTCCACTTTTTCTAAAAATATCACAAGAATCAATTTTACACTAAACTACCATGAATTCCATACAAAACCAACATTACAAATAAATACCTTTTATTATGAATTTAGGATATTTTCATTAGAATTGTCACAAATATAAAATCTACATTTATTACAACTCTAAAGACGATAATAAATATTTGGGGTGTATTTTGAAAACTCTACAAAGTATTTTTATGTAAAACCCTTTCAAGTTTTATAATTTACCCTAAGGACCCTAGTAAATATAGGTTTAAGCGAGACCAATCTCTTGAGCCTCAGGGAGCCGAAGAAGTGGGTGCTTGCATATCTAAGGTAGACAACTCAACAACGGTGTTATCAATACGGTAATTGTAGGGTTCCTAGGCAGTCATACAAGAGTCTATAAGGCATCAACCATACCTGATTTAAAATTTAGACGTGCCGAACAACCCAAAGCTAGGATCTTTGCAAGATAATTAGGGTTTCACATGCAAATAAACATCTTTACAACTAAGAGTGAGGGATTACAATCTTTGTAGTCCGCTCCTTCGCTTTATAAGCTCCGAGTAGAAGTCCCTTCGCCGCGGTCCACGATCTTCCGGACTCAAGAGAAGCTCCACAACCCGAATGATCCATGCTAGCTTGTAGTCTTCTTTTTCTCCGATGATCTACCTTGAAGTTTGTTTAACTCAAGCTTCTCACTCACTAATGAGGTGAACACCCTAATCTAATTGGCTAGATTAGATGAGAATGATGAAGTAGGATTTATGCTCTCTTTTGTTTTCAAATTCTCACACTAATCATCATAAAACTCAAAGCTAGAAAGCTTTGCAAGGAAGAAGAAGAAGATGAATAATCAATAATTCTTTTGTGATGAATAATGAAAATGATATATGATTACAAATGCAACCATGGTCAAGGATGATAAGGCTAACCATTGTAGAGAGTTAACTAGGATTAAGGGTTTGGGTTGGGTTAAAGAATGAGTCACTAAAATCTCAACCATAATATCTTAGCTCAAAACAAAAGAAAACTTTTTAGAAGCATCATGAAAGATCTAACCCAAATCAAAGCCTAACCATGTTTAATCTCCACTAATCATGTTGCATTAGTAATTATAATATGTTACAATATTATATATCACATATATAATATATTTTGTAACAAAAGAAAATAATACAATTAACATATATCGCATATATACCAATGTATTATCCGGTAAGAAAATGAATCAATAAAGCGAGCCAATATTAGATAATGTAATGCAATATATCATATATATTATTATACATTAAATTATCGAATCTACACTTGATCCGACAATCCGGCTATATCGAATATAACCGACTAATATATCATGTACCGATTCATCGAATCAACACTTGATCCGATGATCCGGCTCATATCAAAATATCGCGAGAATATAATACGGTATCTCATATCGCATTATCCTTGGTCATGAACATATCACATTTGTGCCCCTACTCTGTTTTTCCTGAGTCAAGAAAGCTCTGTGTAGGACTCTAACGAATCGTTAATACGCCGGTAGTAGGTGGTGATCATATTAAACACCCACAAGCTGCAAGCGGTCAGCTAAACATAACAGCCACCCAGGTATTGAACGATCAGAAGATCAACAAGCAAGCTTGTACATTCTTCTGTGAATCCAATCAGTAACACTCCCGTATAGTCCGGTCTCTTCGTCTGATATATTGCATATCTAGTCTAGGGGTGGTATACGTCAGACCCCAGTAACCGATAAGTCGTGTCGATGTGAGGCTCATAACAGGTCGAGAAACTACTGATAACACTTACCAGTAAATCTCTATATCAGCCCTGGCCAGGGACTTCCAGTTATAGCCAATCGAACACAGCACAATATCAACTCCCTATACCGGGAGAGACGAATCACATCCTATCGCTCACTGCCTCCATGTGATTCGGGAGTGCACCCAAAAGCCACCGTTTTGCACGCCCTCTTGGACGTGGTAAGGTGGAAATCAAAGCACAGTGGGAATCACACAAGACTCTATGACGATCTCGGGTCTACAGACTACCCTGTACCAGTGTCATAGGAGAACTGCTATCTGACGTGAGGTATAATACCATCTGGGAGTTCTCGGCGTGTCCGTCCAGTGTACCCAGTCTCCACTGAGCACCCGTACACCATCCTTGATGTCAAACATCGATGGATATGGGATTATCCATCGCCCATCATATGGGTCAAGATGTGTATACGCTAGTCTACTCTGGTGTATCGATGCCCTGTCTCGACACACCC
Source organism: Agapanthus africanus (assembly GCA_030015575.1). Classification (NCBI taxonomy): domain Eukaryota; kingdom Viridiplantae; phylum Streptophyta; class Magnoliopsida; order Asparagales; family Amaryllidaceae; genus Agapanthus; species Agapanthus africanus. The sequence continues at coordinate 244,638,496 of CM057343.1, read as the reverse complement.
TCGACTAGGAACAGTTATAGGATGTACTCATCGACTACCGTGGCCCCACTAGTATGATCTCATCATAGTCCAAATAGTCGAGTACAGATCCTAAGGGCTTTATCAACATGTGTGAGTAAGACAGTAAACTAATACAAGTCAACATGTTAAGATAAAGTGAAACCAAATAGTATACTATCATGATGAGCAAGAAAGTCTTCTCTATATATATCCAAGCATCCATTATAATATACATCATATGTACAACAATGGGCTCTACGGTATATACATAACTAACAATCTCCCACTTGCACTAAGGCCAGCTGTTGTAGTATCTCATACCTAGCATCCCGAATAATCTCTCAAACTGTATCTGGGGAATGGCCTTCCTGAGTGGATCCGCAGTGTTATCCTTCGTATCTACTCTCCTGATCTCGATCTCCCGGCGATCAACTATCTCCCGCCTCAGAATATGTCTGGACTTCTGATGGGACCTGGGTTCCTTGGCCAAAGCCACAGCTCCATTGTTATCACAATACAGAGGTATTGGATTTTCAATGGATGGAACCACACTAAGTTCACTAATGAACTTCTTTATCCAGACAGCCTCTTTGGCAGTATCGTTGGCAGCGATGTATTCAGCCTCCATCGTCGAGTCTGCAGCGGTATCCTGTTTGGAACTCTTCCAACATACCGCCCCTCCATTGAGGGTAAAGACAAATCCCGAGTGCGACTTAGAGTCGTCCTTATCACTTTGGAAGCTGGAATCGGTAAAGGACTCCACCTGGAGTTCTCCGTTACCATACACCAAGAACATCTCCTTATTCCTTCGCAAGTACTTGAGAATGTTCTTCACAGCTGTCCAATGACTCTCTCCAGGATCTGCTTGATACCGACTCACTACACTTAGTGAGTATGCAACATCGGGTTTCGTACATAGCATCGCATACATGATAGAGCCTACTGCCGAAGCATAGGGTATCCCTTGCATGCGAGCTCTCTCCAAATCAGTCTTGGGAGACATCTCTTTGGAGAGAGCGAGTCCAGAGATCGTGGGTTGGTTCCTACGCTTGGATTCTTCCATACTAAACCTCTTTAGTATAGTGTCAATGTATCTGGATTGGGATAATCCCAGTATCCGTTTAGATCTATCTCTATAGATCATGATTCCCAATATGCAGAAGGCATCACCTAGATATTTCATTGAGAATCTTTGTGATAAGAAAAGCTTGACTGACTGCAGCATAGGAACATCATTTCCTATCAAGAGTATGTCATCGACGTACAATACGAGGAAGACAACCTTACTCTCTGCAACCTTTTTATATATACAAGGTTCATCTACGTTTTTGATGAAGTCAAACTCTTTGACTACAACATCAAAGCAGATGTTCCAACTCCGTGATGCTTGCCTTAACCCATAGATGGATTTAAGCAGCTTGCACACCTTTCCGCTGCTCCCACATCTACGAAGCCTTCTGGCTGAGTCATGTACACGCTCTCTTCTAAATCACCGTTTAGAAAGGCGGTCTTAACATCCATTTGCCAGATTTCGTAGTCATGGTATGCAGCAATGGCAAGTAAGATCCGGATGGACTTAAGCATAGCCACTGGAGAAAAGGTTTCGTCATAATCTACACCTGGTCGTTGACGAAAACCCTTTGCACCAAGTCTAGCTTTGAAAGTCTCAACTTTTCCATCTACACCAAGTTTCTTCTTAAAGATCCATTTGCTCCCAATGGGTTTTATCCCTTCAGGAGCAACTTCCAAAGTCCATACTTTTTTGGTGTACATGGGTTCCATCTCAGATCGCATTGCATCCAGCCATTTCACAGAGTCACCACTCGTGATGGCCTGCTCGAAACTAGTCAGGTCATCATCTTCCATGATGCAATCCTCGCTTCCACCATCAATGAGAAAACCATAGTATCTTTCAGGTGGATGAGAAACCCTACTAGATCGGCGGAGAGGCCGGGGTTCGTCGGGTACTACTGAATCCTCGGGTTCCACCAAATCTTCAGTTTGAGTTTGTGTAGCCAGAATTTCTTCCAGTTCTATCTCATCGCCACTAATTTCTTTTGCAAGAAATTCCTTTTCCAAAAAGGTGGCATGTCGAGAAACAAACACCTTTTGTTCCTCGCGATGGTAGAAAAGATATCCATGTGAATGTTTGGGATATCCCACAAACTTGCATAGAACTGACCGTGCCTCGAGTTTGTCTGGATTTTGCCTTTTGACATAGGCCAGACAACCCCATATCTTAACTCGTTCAAGACATTGTCTCTTCCCACTCCATATCTCATATGGTGTGGTTGGTACAGATTTAGTTGGAACTTGATTCAATAGGTATGTTGCTGTCTCCAGCGCATACCCCCAGAAGGAAATAGGTAACTCAACTGTACTCATCATCGAGCGTACCATATCTAATAGGGTGCGATTCCTCCGTTCCGATACACCGTTGTGCTGTGGTGTATAAGGAGGAGTAAGCTTTTAGATAATCCCATTCTCTTTTAGATAATCTAGGAACTCATTGCTTAAGTATTCACCTCCTCGATCAGATCGAAGAATCTTAATACTTTTGCCCGTTTGGTTCTCTACTTCGTGCTTATATTCTCTGAATTTCTCAAAAACTTCAGACTTGTGTTTCATCAGGAACACATATCCGAATCTTGAGAGATCGTCAGTGAATGTAATAAAGTAGGAAGAACCGTTCCTGGCATGTGTAGACATGGGACCGCATACATCACTATGTACCAGCTCTAAGAGTTCGGTAACACTTTCTCCGTGTCCACTAAATGGAGCTTTGGTCATTTTACCTTTGAGACATGAATGGCAAGTATCATAAGATGATAATTCGAACGGATTCAAATATCCATCCTTATGTAACTTAGCTAGTCGTGTCGCATTGATATGACCAAGTCTACAATTCCACAAGAAGGATTCGTTCGTTTCTGAACTCTTCCTCTTGTGTGTGTTTTGTATATTAAGGACTGTATTTTGATTGAGAATGAATATGCCATTATGTAACGAGCCTGATCCAATCAACTTTTGATCTAGGAAGATGTTCATAACATTATCCTGTACTACAAAATTATATCCTTCTTTACTTAATAAAGAAACTGATATAATGTTGCACATCATGTTCGGTATATAATAGCACTCATTCAGAATCAATGTATTACTACTTGGTAATACAAGGTGATATTCGTCAACTGCTTTGGCTGCAATACTTGCACCATTCCCTACTTGAACGGAATGATCACCTTTTCCCAGTTCTCTACCTTTACGTAGCCCATGTAACAATTTACATATGTGTGATCCCGATCCGGTATCTAATACCCAGGACATAGGGTGAACTGAGAAACAGTTCTCAATAACTAACACACCCGAAGAAGATGCATCAGCATGCATGTTCTTTGTTTGGGCGGTATGAGAATCCAGATATTCTCCTATTTCCTGTTCAGTCTTATAACTCTTATAAGAAAGAATGGGACCAACGTTCCCCTGCTCAGTATAATAAGCGGGTTCAGTCAATACATCCATATTATTATCTTGATTATGGCCTGACATGGTCGCTACCTGGAGAGAGAGAGAAGAAAACACTTTAACGTATGCTCTTACAAGATTAGATTGGTTATTATCTTATCTAATCAAGATGTCTCCCACTATTTTTATCAAATCTTCCTTCAAACCCTAAAAGGTAAGATTAGCCGGGATTAACTACACCCTACAATTTCATCAATCTTTCAGCCAGATCAGTGTCGGTACTTGAGAGATGTTCCCCGTACTTTCGCACGGACCTAATTAAAATAAACCTCGTTTTCCCAGAGGCATAACCCCGTTAACACTTTTCTAGACGCCTACTTGATCGGCTAATTGTCTTGTGTAAAATTTTCCCAGGAGTAAATCTTACTCGCAGTGGGTATCGGGATCCAACTATCTCATAGGAGGTATGCAATCTCATTGCAAATTTCAACACTTAAAATTCCCGATAATGCTTTTGCCCCTAACCCATATGACCTTGACAAAGGCCAACAAACCATAGGAAGCAAGTCAAGTTCAACCCGTCATTTCTTGATTGAAATAAACCCACCATTATGACCCTTGACAAAGGCCAACAAGGTCGTACGACTACCCTAATCCAATCGCATCACATGCTTAAACAGATAAGTACCAGTCAGCTACCGCACACTACGCCTTGACAAAGGCTAACAAACGCAGCACGAATACTAAATAGTCTTTATCTGAAATGACGGAGGGCTACGCAGGTTTTTCAGAAAACCATGAGCGTAATGAACTTGATATCGTTGTAGAAAAAGGTGATTTTTGAAAAGGAGTGTTTTTGAGGCTTTTCTAGTTTCGCTAAAGAGGCCACTCCCGGTGAAGGGATCTCGGCTCTTTCCCCATCGAATAAGGTGCAGGATATATCATATATACCGCTGTGCAAAGCAAGAACTATTTAAGCTGTTAAAAACTAAACCGTGAGTTTGTAGCATCTGCCAATTTCGCTAAAGAGGTCACTCCCGGTGAAGGGATCTCGGCTCTTTCCTCATCGAATAAGGTGCAGGGTATATCATATATACCGTTGTGCAAAGCAAAACTGTAGCTACCCTTTTTTTTATAAAGTTTTGATTCTACAACATCTTTTAGGTTTCTTTTCTTTTTATTAATCTCATTAATATATCTCATCAGCTTATGCTTCCTAAGCATCACAGTAGAAACGAAAGCAGTAATATTTATATATCAGCATATATATATATAGTATAAGCATTCGTCTCAAGCAGTAATATGATCTCATCACAGAACATTGCAGCAGAAGAACATATATGAAATATTGGATATACTAGGATGTCCTTGTTTTTAATACGAGCCTGTATAAAACACGGATTCCACGGTCGCGATGAATAGCCAAACCCACATCCCTAGACCCCTACGAGAGCGGCAAGCAACACTACCAATTCTAGGGTTAGGAGACCCGGTCTCGACTCCTCGAGATGGCCTCCCACTGGACCCTAGAACCCGGTTACTTGTGCTCCCCTCCTTGGGTCTATCTAATGCGGAAAAGTAAATAATATACACTGGTGACATCAACCTCATCCCGGAAGTGCCCCAATAAAAGAATATTACATACAAATGAATTTTACATGAATGAAAATAAAAAACTCTCATCTCACATAAAACCTCCGGCTATTCAGAACACGACGATCCAATATAACATATCACAGCAACACATAATATCTCATATCATAAACGTAAGTAAGTATGCATACACCGATCGTCATTGATGTATAGCAACAAAAACCGGCGATACAACTACATACTACACTTACGGTCACAGAAAAGAAATTGTAAAACTACAACATTTGGAATCCGCAATCTCTTTAGACATCGTAAATCCGAAATATCACATACTTCGCATTTCATGCCTAACTATATGAATTCCACATATTGTATCACATTCCAGATAAATAGACAATATTAAACTTTCCGATCAAATAATCAAATACCCAAGATTTCCTATATAGCTCAACACTTGAGCGGAGTTCAAAATGTCCCAGAATATGTCACAGTACCAATGGTCCAGCCGTAGAAGGGTCAAGCCAACGCCTCACATGTGGCAACGTCGTACTGCCCCAAACCCTAAGGTTCAGAGGTGGTTCAGACGGTCACATAATCGAGTTAAGGTTTGTGTTCTTCTAGAGGGTCCACCGTGTTACTTGCACGTTTTTCCGAAAGATTTAAACTCAAGAAAAATTCAACACTTGAAAGTTTTTCGTGTCGGGAAAAAGTGAGTTAATGATATCCGTTCGAATATTTTAACAGTTTCTAAAATATCCGTAAAACAAAACGAAATTAAATTTTCCGATCGAATTAACGAATACAAAATAATCCCCAGAACACTCAACACTTGAGTAAGATTAAAAATACCCAGAATCATGTACATGTACGTACGGATGTTGTTAGTGTATATGCCCTAGGGGCCATTATTGTATCATACTAGTTTGTATATTACTTAATGGAAGCTTGGGATATTCACATGTATATAACAGTCTTGCTAAACATGGTAGTATGCTACTTGGTTTTTCTATCTTAATATGTGAGTATACGTATTGATAGAGCTCTTAGGATCTTGTTTGACTACCAGCGTTGTGATGGCAGTCACATTAGTGGGGGCTGGGTGGTCTACAAGCACATCCTTTTTCAGGTCCCTAGTCGCAGGATTATCGAGACAGAGCATCGATACTCTGGAGTAGACTAGTGTGTACGCTTCTCATCCCAGTCGGGGAGATGGTCTGTCCCACAGCCGTCAGTACGTCGTACTGGAGATAGTATACAGGTGCTCGTTGGGTTACGGGTACACCAAACAGGACTCGCAGGGAACTGTTGGTTGGTATTATACCCGTCGTCAGTTAACAGTTCCCAGGTGACATGAGTACAGCATAGTCCGCAGACTTGACACTGCTACTTCGCCTCGAGTGTGTCCCACTGTTCTTAGATTGCTACCCTACCACGGCTCAAAAGAGTCGTGCAAACAGGTAGCAGTTGGGTGCAGTCCCGAGCACTTGGAGGCAGTGGCGGTTAGACAGGATTCGTCTCTCCCGGTATTGGGAGTTGATATCGCGCTATGTCAGAGAGACATTACGCAAAGTCCCTGGCCAGGGCAAGCGAGATTTACTGGTAGGTTCCAGTAGTTTCTTAGGGTGTAATGGGCTTCACTCCGACATGACTTATACCGCTATTAGGGGACTGACGCTTGCTGCCCCCTAGGCCCGATATGCGATAGTCTTAGACGAACAGACCGGACTGTACGAAGATTGTCACATCAGGCTCAGTAGGAGTTCAGATGGGTTTCCTCATCGGCCTTCTATCGACATCTACCTGGGGACCGTTACGTACAGCTAGTGCCGCTTGCGGTCTGTGGTTAAACCCACTGCCAGCATAGTAGTCGAATCATTAGAGTCCCACACAGAGAGTTTCCCTACTCCAGGCGAAACGATATAGAGGTCGTATGGTTTTACGACAAGGGTTCGGACGCATACGTGTGTTTACGCACGTACGACTTTCGGACAGTTTTTACTAGCCGGCTTTGGTTTAAGCCAGATTCTAGTATCGGGATATTGGATTTATACAGTCTAAAGTTTTTCCGTGTTTTCACGGATAAGAGGGGCGTTCTCGTAATTTCGCGAGAAGCTTCTAGAAGGATGGTGACTTGGGGGTTTAGGTGGCATATGCATTAAATGAGATTAGTGACTCATTTGTGTGATTCATCCTTGTCATTAATGCACCATAAATGATTAATGACTCATGTAGATGAATCACTCATTTGTATTTATGAAGCATGGTTGTTAAATCCTTTATTTTATTTTTTTGATAAATAAAATGCTTCATATATATCATGAGAGATCATTATCTCATTCTCATGCTCGCCTTCTCTCTCCTCAAGCTCTCGCACTTCAAACCCTAATCCTCCCCTCTCATGTGTTGAGATCAAGGATTAGAATAGACTAATCAATCCATAATCCAACTCTATATCACCTAGGTTACTTAGATTAGCACTTTAAGAAACCTAGTTACCTCAAGTTAGAGGTGAAGCTTGAAGTATAGCTCTCGGGTGGATCGTCTACTACTTGGAGAAGGCCGAGGAGGAGGTGGAGAACGAAAAGATGAAGGACACGGTTCATTTGGTAGAATCACTCCATATAGTAGTTAACCGCTTCTATGTTTTTCGTTAGTTATAGTTTAGCAAAGATTCTTCGGTTAGTCGATGTTTAAGCAAAGAACAAGATCGTTTTTCATATTTCCGCCTCCCCGCAAGTCGTGGGGTGTTGTACATCGACTTACAGTGGTATCAGAGCCCCGCTAAACAATAATTAACTCATTAGCAAAGTCGTATGAATTTCAAACGCAAAACGAATCGAAAAAGACATCGATATCACCATGTTTCTGTCGATTTTAAAACAGGCTCTAAAATTTTTTAGGGAGCTGCAGAATAACAAGCAGAGAAATATAAGAACATTGGACAAAAATGGGTTTCTGAATCGGCCATACAGCCGTGGAACCGCGGCCGATCCCACCGATCCGCCGTGGATCCGCGGCCGAGTTGGGGCCGATTCAATCCAGTTTGCTCCAGTAACTCTTCTGTGATATTTTTGTATTTTCTGGAATGTTTAATTTCTGCTCAAGTCTCAGGTGCACAGAGAAGTTTCGGGAGTAGAATCTGATATGTTTGCTCGATCGAAATTATACGATATTTGCTAATTTGATTATATCTGTGATTGTTTAATGTGTTCGTAAACCTTCCCTGACTGCTAGTATGTCGGTTGGCAGGGGGTTGCACATTTCTGTAATGGATTTTAACTGTTTGTGTTTATGAACTGTATTGGATTATTGTGATGATTAGCCGGGGTTTTGTGATGGGTTATTATTTTAATTCATTCAATGTAAATGTAATTTGTTGTAATATTATTTTGCGGGGCACATCCAGATTGCGGTTGTAGCCACCGTTGTATTATTTCATTTTACTGTTTTTGCTCCTAGGACAGACCCAAGGTGGGGTGCACAAACTACCGGGTACTTTGAAGTGTTTAGTGGCCTACTCATTTTGTTGAGGGAGACCGCTTCACTTTCGGTACTTGGCGGGTAGTTTGCCGTACCCGTAAGGGTCTAGGGTGGGGTAATGGCTATTCATCACAACTGTGTAATCCGTCTTTCGTTGCAGGCTCAAAAAGAAACGCAGATAGCTTGCATATCCAATATTGTTCATCTGTGATCTGGAATGTCTATTATTGCGTCTGACGAATGTACAATATCTATATATGATAGCTATTTAGACGTCACTTATGTTTTACACCCGTGCTAGCCCAGCCTCCACTCTGCCGTTAGTTAAGTAACCTAACGGGTGATGACGGGACCCAGTGGCGAATGCGGATGACATAAGAGGACGTTGTATTTTCGTTGTTTTCTGCAATGATAGGTTAATGATGGGACACATTATTATTAATGCAACGAAAATAAACCAAAAGTTGAATCGTCAGAACAATTTAAAAGAAACCACTCGGTTATTTTAAAAACAGAGGATATTTTTAATTGCGGAGCTTTAACCACTCCTTTTTAAAAACTATCAGGTTCCTTCGGTCATATCAAGTTCACTACGTTCACGGTTTCGCCAAAACCATTCGTAGCCCTCCGTTATTTCATTTGGGTATTCAGTAGTATTCAAGATATGTATTTTGACCTAACGCCAAGGCATAGTGTTTGGTAGCTGCTGGGTATTCATTTGTTGCATAGATAGATGAGTTAGTTTGGGACAATCGTATTATCATTTTGGCCTAACTTCAAAATGTACGGATGGGTTCAAATTAACAAGATAATGATGGGTAGAACTTGACATGTGACTTATGACATTTTGACCTAACGCCAAGGTCATAAGAACATGGGGCAAAAATCTATATCGGGAATTTCTAAAGAAATTGAAATTTGCAAAGAGGTGCATACCATTTGGAGTTTGGTGAATGTTGGTAGGATTCCTTCAACATTATCATACGATGATATTTGGATCCTGATCCTATTGTGAGTATATGCTACTTATCAGGAGATTCATCACTTAACGATCAATGCTATAAACCAAGTAGGTGTCAAGAAAAGTGTCAGCGGGGCTACGCCCCCAGAGAAAAGAGGTTATTTAATTAAGGAACTTCGCGAAAGCGTTGGAAAATCTCCCTCGAAGTACCGACACTGGCCTGGCTGAACAGTTAAGCAAGTATTGTACGGTGAGAATAGTCCTGGCTAATTCTTCTTTTATGGTTTGAGGAAGGATTCGAGAAACAGTGGGAGCCATCCAGTTTAGATAAATTAAAAACCACTCTAAACTTGCAAGAGCATCATGCTAAAGTGTTTCTTCTCTCTCTCCTACTTGCAGCGACCCTGAAAATGACTGGACTTAAGTTACTTTTAGAGAAAAATATACTGACAGGGCCAAACTATAAAGATTGGCTGCGGAATGTCAAAATGGCTTTGACCTATGACAAGTTGGGGTATGTCCTCACCACTAAGGCACCTGAAGTCCCAGGTCCCAAATCCAGTAATGCGGATAAGGAAATCTACAAAACCTGGGAGATAGATTGCGTGAAGGCCAAGTGCATCGTGCTTGCCTCGATGAACAATGAACATCAGAGGAGGCACGAGGATATGGATCTAGAATACATATTTCTCCATACAAAAGATCTGTATGGAGAGCAATCTCGTATAGCAAGATACGAGACATCAAAGAACTTGTTTCGAGCGAGGTTGGCCGTCGGATCATCGGTAGGAGAACATGTCCTAAAGATGATTGGCTATATAGAAGAGCTCGCAGACCTTGGGACGACTTTGGACAATGAGCTCTATATAGACCTGATTCTCCAGTCCCTTCCTCCCACCTACGCCCAGTTTATTCTGAATTTCAACATTCAAAGAAAAGAAGTTGAACTTCCAGAACTCCTTAACATGTTGAGGAGTGCAGAGGACACCTTGCAGAAGGCAAGGAAAACACCCGCTATGTTTGTTAGCGGTGCTTCTTCTTCCGGGTCCAAGGCTAGGGCCAAAGGAAAGAAGAAGAAGGCCGCCACCAAACCTAGAGGAGGTGTTAGTAAGGTGGGAACGAAGGGAAAGAAAAAGTTTGCGGTACCAGTAGTGGCCCAGGATGAGTGCTTCCATTGTCATAAGAATGGGTACTGGAAGAAAGATTGCAAGGCGTGGAACGCCAAGAACCAAGGGCCGAAGCAAGCTGTGGCTTTGACTTCAGGTGTGTTTGTAATTGAGAATTGTCTGTCAATCAACTCTACTTTCTGGGTATTGGATACCGGATCATGTTCTCATATATGCAATTCATTACAGGCACTGAGAAACCGTAGAGTGCTGAAGGAAGGTGATATGATCCTAAAGGTTGCTAACGGAGCTAGTGTGGGAGCTTTGTCCGTCGGGGATCATCACCTGGGATTAACAAGTGGACACATTTTGGTTTTACATAACTGTTTTTGTGTACCTAGCTTAACGTGTAATATCATATCAGTTTTCTTGTTATGAAATAAAGGTTATGATTTCACGTTTGTAAGTGATGTTGTTAACATCCACCTTAATCATGGTTTGATTGGGTCCGGTACACTAAATAACGGTATATATGTCTTAAACCAACTCCAGATTTTCAATGTCCAGAACACACTAAAAAGAAAGTCTCCGGATTTAAATAAGGCTTTCTTATGGCACTGTAGACTAGGTCACATCAATGAGACAAGGTTAACTAAGTTACATAGAGAAGGATATTTGGACTCGTTCGAATATCAAACTTATGCCACTTGTCAATCATGTCTCAAAGGAAAGATGACAAAGACTCCATTCACTGGACATAGAGTAAGAGCGAGCGAGCTTTTACTCATACACAGCGATGTATGTGGTCCAATGTCTACACATGCAAGAGGTGGTTTTTCCTATTTCATTACTTTTACGGATGATTACTCAAGGTACGAATTCATTTATCTGATGAAACATAAATCCGAGGCTTTTGAGAAATTCCAAGAGTATAAGAATGAAGTAGAAAACCAAACCGGCAAAAGTATCAAGACACTGAGATCTGATCGAGGTGGTGAATACTTAAGTGCCGAGTTCCTAGGTTACCTAAAAGAGAAAAGAATTATCTCTCAGCTTACTCCTCCATATACTCCACAACATAACGGTGTATCGGAGAGAAGGAATCGAACCCTATTGGATATGGTACGTTCCATGATGAGTAATGCTGAGTTACCGCGATCTTTCTGGGGTTATGCGCTAGAATCAGCGGCATATATTTTGAACATGGTTCCTACCAAGGCTGTGTCTACCACGCCATATCAGATGTGGAGTGGGAAGAAATCCTATCTTCAGTATGTAAAGATATGGGGATGTCCAGCTTTTGTAAGTCTACGGTAGCGTCCCGGCCGTCTACAGACGCCTAATGTGGAACAAAAACTTTTTAACTGGCGCTATCGTATACTATAACCCGGATCTGCCATTATTGCTAAACTAACAAACTGTAAAGAGTGTAGAAAGGTTATACCTAGCGATCCGAGTCCTTCGTTCTTTAACCATCATCCTACGCTCCGTTGCGGCTGCTCCGATCTCGTCGATCTCCGATCTCCTCGTCCAGGTGGCACCACGTCAACGATTCTTTAAATGGGCTCCCGCCTCTGACTCAAGGCAACTCGGTCGTCAAGTTTGCTAAAAGAGACGACCAAGATTGATGTAGAGAATGGGTAGAATACTTTGTCTCGTTACGTCCAAGGCTATGGACGAACGGTTAATGAAGTTGCCACTCGAATCGGGTGATGGAATGAAATGAGATATGAAATTTCCATGCACCCCAAAACTATCATAATCTTTTTCCAAACATCAAGTGAGAGAGAGAGAGGAGGGGGCCGGCCATCTTATAGGAATGGGGGGGTGAGTGTAGGAGGGAAGAGGGTGACCACAAGAGAAAAATATCCTTAAGTAAACAAGAAACATTAAAGCTTAAAGCATGAGTCATTATAACACATCATCAAGCCATTAATGCATCAATTAATGTCAAGATGACTCATTAGCCACCTCATCATCCTAGTCACCATTTCTAGAAACTTCTAGAAGCACGACTCATCCTTATCCAAGAAAAGATAAATCCGTCTTTAACCGAATGTTAAAAGACGGCTGATAGAAAACTGGAAACTGGCAACTTCCAAAAGCGATCCTGAAACGAATTTCAGGACAACCCCGTAACTGTATAAATATACCCGCATTTGTATTACGACCGAATACAAATGCAACTGAGACAAAGATATTATATCTACTCAATATAATACTCGGATCCGGCTTAAACCAAAGCCGACCGGTATCATCTGCCCGAAATATGACACGTGCGTAAACGCATGTGCATTTTCCGAACCCTGCTATAAAACCATACGGCCTCTACAACGTTTCGCCCGAACTTGGGAAACTGTCTGTGGGGGACTCTAATGACTCGTCAGTACCCTGGCAGTGGGTTTAACCACAAACCGTCAGCGGCACCAGCAATGCGTAACGGCTGCCCATGGACTGACCTCAAGGGAGGCCGATGAGCGAACTCATCCGGAAACCCTACTGAGCCTAACAGTGACAACGTATATACAGTCCGGTCCATTCGTCTATGAGTATCGCATATCTGCCTAGGGGGCTAGTAACGTCAGACCCCCAATAGCAGTATAAGTCATGTCGGAGTGTAGCCCAATAACACCCTGAGATACTACTGGAGTACCTACCAGTAAATCTCCTGCCACGGCCGTGGGCTGTGTAATGGCTCTCCTAGACACAGCACGATCTAGCCCCCAATACCGGGAGAGACGAATCCCCTGCCGATCCGCTCACGTGCCTCCATGTAGCTCGGGACTGTACCCAAAAACAACCTGTTTGCACGACTCCTTTGAGCCGTGGTAGGGTAGAAATCAAAGCACAGTGGGAACTCACACGAGACAAATGACGACCTCACGTCGATGAACTAACCTGTACACATGTCACCAGGGAACTGCTATCTGTCGATAGGTATAGTACTAACTAGCAGATTCCCGGCGAGTCCTGTCCGGTGTACTCATAACCCAATGAGCACCTGTATACATCTTAGGTGATCCAACTGACACCAGTGGCTTGTGAGACCGGCCACCGCCCCTCGTCGGGGTCTCGACTGTATACACTAGTCTATTCCGGAGTATCGATGCCCTGTCTCGAAACTCCCACGACTAGGGACCACAATTAAGGATATGCATATAAACTACCCAACTCTCACGTATATGATCGCCATCATACTCTTGGTAGTAAAGCAAGATCCTAAGGGCTCTATCAAAGTGTAACATGTACTCAGTCACCTGAACATGTACACGACTGATAAAGGCAAACCAGATAGCATACTATCATCTCGATTAAGATCGTCCTACCGGTATAGGTCCTCCGCAATCATTGCAATCATGTGCCTGCGATCCAATAATTGACTCTGAGGGCACTATCTCCAACAATCTCCCACTTGCACTTAAGGCTAATTATTGCGATGCCGACTACTCACAGCCCGTGTGAAACCGAACATCCAACTCCTCTACTAATCTGTTTCACAAAGCCCGTTTGTAAAACTATTGTGTTCGAGAAATAGCCTCAGTGAGTGGATCCGCCTAGATGTTTCTTTCTATATCTCTCTAAATCTCAAGTTCGCGGAGAAAGCCATCTCCCGAATTGAGTAATACTTGTCTTAGAATATGTCTGGATATCTGATGGGACCTTTGTTCATAAATGAACTTTAAATCCAAACTTCTTAGACTGTATCGATCACTGAACCTAATCAGTATCCGGCACCATGCCACCTACAGTATCCTCTTGGACCACCTGTCCATAATACTGTCCCTCGTCAGAGGGAAAACTATAACTCTTGACAATCACTCTGTCAACCATGTCACCTTTGAAGCCTGGAATGATAACCGTCTCCCGAGGGAGGCTGCCATCATCAAATCCGTAGAACATGTACTTATGTTCTAAAACTGCTTCCTTATGTTTTTCCAGGATTGGATTAAAACAAACTTATTGCATCTAGTGCAAAAACAACATCTGGTGTGGTACTTGACATCTCATGATTGACTCAGTTGCCTAAGCAAGTGATCTGCCAATCATGCCCATCTCTCTCCCCTTTAGTCTGTAAGACACCTTTAGAGAGGGTGACTCCATCACCTGCAGGTACACCACAATGCCAGGAGTCATCTATTCTAAAAACCATTAGAAAACTGTCAAAGTACCCACATTGGGAAACTACTCAAATCCAGATCTAAAAGCATAGATCTAGAAACCAGAATGTCAAATATTATATCCATATCCTGTCTGGAGAAACAACTGTGTGACGACCAGAGTACAACCGATCGTAGTATAGGAATTTTACTTCCTACTCTGTGTATGTCATCCAGATACCATGACATCACACCCTACTACCTTCTTAACAGATCCATCCCCTATTCTGATGAAGTCAAACCTATGACTGTCACATCAAAATTAGATGATCTATCTCCGCAATAACTGCTCAAGTCTATAAATAGACATAAGCTACTTGCCCACTATGCTTTTGCTGCTCCCACTGACTACGACAACCCTCCTACCGGGTCTCATAGCCTGGAACAACAGTAGTGTCAAGTCTGGGTAGATAAGAACCTCCCTGTCACCGTCCTTGAGGCTACCGGAGTACCTCTCGGGTGTCTGATGTTACCCACCATATCTGCGGAGTGACTAATGGAATGTCAAACCAGATTGAATATATAGGTCCTATTAAATTTTCCGTAATCGTTCGCGGTTCTGGAATCACTTCCAGTTCTACCATACTCCCACTACTGTTTTCTGAAAAAGATCCATTTTACTAAAATTCTGGCGAGTCAAGAACAATATCACTATTGATCTTCCAAATGGTAGAATATCAACCCTCGTCATAGCCAGGGTCAACCCATAAACAGCCATTACAGAAATGTGCCCTGAGTTATCCAGAGTCTGGTTTTAAGCATAAGCTGGACAACTCCCCGTACCTTAATATCTTTTAAGGTATGAACCATTCTATATCCAATATAGAAACTTTGGCACTTATTTAATTGGAACCAGATTCAAATCATGCAGCTGTCTCCAGCGCATATCAACTTAATGGAAAGAGGCTAATCAGCATTACTCAACTTAGGAATCCATCCAATTATGAGTAACCTGAAAGAGAAACAAGTTTCTCAAAACCATTACTATCATCTGAATACCAATCACAAGAATCTACATCTTCGATCTCTTTGAAGAATCCCGATACTTGTGATACCTGGTTCTCTACTTTATTCTTATACCCACAACTTCTCAAAACTTAGACCATGTATTTCTACGAAACACTTGTCTAAAAACTAGAGAAGTCATAAGTAAACAGAACATAGTACGGGGACCTACCCCTTTGTCCTGATGGACACTGTACAACATACAATACTCTGTATAAGTCCGCTGAGTTAAACAGCTCAAAACCTGTGCGTCGTAGGTTGAAAACTGTACCCTGGCGATTTCCCCAAATATCACCAATTACAACGAATTCTGATATAACGAGGATAATTACCTAATTCCCAATAACTTACTCCCACTCATCATCTGTAAAACCATACAGATATGAGAATGAAACCTGGTAAATACATACCCTTGGAGTAAGTATCTAATCGGGAAAACAGTTTTTCTTTAACAATGCACTGAAACATGAAAATGTTTCGTAGGGGTATCCTGGTATTCATAGCAATGCCTCTTCCATAATCCAATTCATGACTTCAACCGTATATTTTATTGCCATCTCTCCAAATCCCTTTATTTGTCTTTAGTCGTTACCTCCCGTACACCATCGTTAGGCTAAATGGTTTTCTTCCTTCCCTACCGTTCGGCACCAGCCTAAGGTTTGGAAGAAGACTATCCAGTAAGCATAATAGGTGTACCCTCCTAAACCAAGGAGTACTCACATCTTGAGAGAAGGTGATGATAAAAGACAACTGAATAATACCTTATTCTTTTTAAAGGTGAAATAGGAGTGGCGACGATGTACGCGGTTTGGTCGTGAATGATAGCAGTCGCAATTTACTTTGCCCTATTTCTAATCCCTTTATTTTGTCTTTACATATTACCTTCTGCACACCCTACTTAGGCTAATTGGTTTTCTTCATTCCCTACCTTTCGGCACCTGCCTATGGTTTGGAATAAGACTATCCAATAAGCGTAATAGGTGTACTCTCCTAAACCAAGGAGCCCTCGCAACCTGAGAAAAGGTGAAAATAAAAGACAACTGAATAAACCAATTCTATTTCTCCTGAACCTGGATCCATCCTCAAAGAAGTCCCTTCGAGTTCGTATATAACCATACGATGGATCTATCCAATGGAAGTGGATGTCCGTAGTAATACGGGTGTTCTGAGAAATGAAAAGGGTAGAAGAAGGAGTGGCAATGACTTATGCAACTTGGACAATCCAAAAGCCAGTATTTTAAGAAGGTTCGGTCAACTTGGTCACTGAGTCATAGTCTAGGGTCGGTCAAAGGTCGCTGCCAAAGAGAGAGAGAAAAGAAACACTCTATGTGCACTCTAACCTAGATCACAATGGTTATCACTTTATCTAATCCGGAAACCTCCCACTATCCTGTCAAATTCTCCTCCAAACCTAAAAGAAGAATCAATCGGGATCACCCGAAAGAGTAAACCAACTCATCAGTGGGAATCGGGATCCAACTCTCATCGCATGATAACGTGATGGAATGCATCCACGTTACCTATACTCCAGAAGGTATGCGCATACTTGGCAAGTTTCAGTTTCTTTAGAAACTCCCGATATGATTTTTGCCCCATGCTCTTATAACCTTGGCTTTGGTCAAAATGTCATAAGTCACATGCCAAGTTCTACCCGTCACTATCTTGTCAATTTGAACCCACCCGCACATGCCCCTGGCTTTGGCCAAATGGCAGAACGACTGTCCCAAACCAACTCATCTATCTATGCAACAAATGAATACCCAGCAGCTACCAAACACTATGCCTTAACTTTGGCTAAAATGCATAGCTTGAATACTACCGAATACCCAAAAGAAGTGACGGAGGGCTACGGCTGGTTTTTGGCGAAAAACCTTTAATGTAACGAACTTGATATCGCTGAAGGAACCCGATAGCTTTTTAAAATATAGTGGCGAAAACCTTTTGCTAAAGAGGTCATTCCCGGTGAAGGGATCTCGGCTCTTTCCTCGTGGAATGAGGTGCAGGATATTCCACTGAATACCGCGATGCAAAGCAACTTGTAATCGACTATAGTGAAGTTATTACTCTGACGCAAACTTCTGCCCAAGGGGTCAGTCCCGGTGAAGGGATATCGGCCCTTGCCCCGTCGAATGAGGTGCAGGATATTCCACTGAATACCGCTATGCAAAACAAAAGGAAACGTCTTTGCAATAACACTTTTTAAATTTGTTCCAACAACTGCAAACAGGTTTGTTTTCCTTTGCATTGATCAGAATCAACGCAGTCCCATCAATTAATCACACCAGAAAAGAACGAAAATAAAATGTACGTATATGCCATCCGCATTCGTCACTGGGTCCCGTCATCACCCGTTAGGTTACTTAACTAACGACAGAGCGGGGACTGGACTAGCACGGGTGTAAAACATATACAACATCTAATAGTATATAAACCAATATACAATAATCGCTCCAGGCGTGATAATATGCAACATTACAGAAAAGTAATAAGCATCACAGAACAATACAGATAATCTGGGATCCCCGGGTTTCACAGAGCCGCTGCTGAAACCCGACGTTCCCCTGGTCATGTGGATAGCCTGTGCAATGAAACCTATACCCCTACGGGTGCGGCAAGTTACCCGCCAAAACCTGAAGCGAGGCAGCCCCCTACAACAAAGTGAATGGACCACCCAGCACTTCACGGAATCCGGTAGCTTAAGCACCCCTTCTTGGGTCAACCTGTACCCCCTATAAGTGCGGCGAATAGTCTGCCAATTCTAGAGTGAGGCCCCTCTGCCTCTCAAAGCCATCAGATACGGACCCGTTGCCCTCCAGAACCCGGCTATCCGTGCACTCCATCGCAGGGTAAACCTAGTACAGAAATAAATAATAGTACAACAGGTACATCGACCGCAACCTGGTCGTGCCCCAAAAGAATATTATACAATAGGCAGTGACGGCAGTCCGCATATTGGACGCTCGTCCCGTAATATCAAATGTACAAATAAATACAAACTGCACTACCATTGCACACTGCTATCCACCACGACAAATCCGCAACATCACAGCACAACACAGAACATCAACGCGAATGTCACATTCGCAAACCCGTCTAAAAGAACTATAGCAATCAGACGCGGTTTACCGATCAAATGACATTCCCGGTCGGAGATATAATGCAAGTACTGTAAACTAACATATTTAAATTTCGATCGACTAAATATCACGAAGTGGGCCCCACGAACATCTGTTGAACAGTAACAAAATCTGGGCCCAAAAGATATATACCAAAAACCTCAAATTCCAACAGAGAAGATACTGTGCAAATTTGGTGCAGTGATTCAATAGAATGGCCGCGGATGCACGGCCAAACCATGGGTTTGGCCGCAATTCCGCGGCAGTCTTGTCGAATCACTTGCCCAAATTTGGTCGGTGTGCTTAGAAAACCCTGCACAGATTTCTTTGATATGTAGAATAATTTTAGGACTTCATTTAAAATCGACAGAAACTGTGAACTTGAATTTTGCAGTTTTTGATTTCCGGTTCGATCGATGTTTTAAACGCGTTAGCACAAGTTAGTATAGCATAATGGTGAGGCTCTGATACCACTGTAAGTTTACGGTAGCGCCCCGGCCGTCTACAGACGCTTAATGCGGAACAAAAACTTTTTAACTGGCGCTATCGTATACTATAACCCGGATCTGCCATTATTGCTAAACTAACAAACTGTAAAGAGTGTAGAAAGGTTATACCGAACGATCCGAGTCCTTCGTTCTTTACCATCATCCCACGCTCCGTTGCGGCTGCTCCGATCTCGTCGATCTCCGATCTCCTCGTTCAGGTGGCACCACGTCAACGATTCTTTAAACGGGCTCCCGCCTCTGACTCGAGGCAACTCGGTTTTCAAGTTTGCTGAAAGAGACGACCAAGATTGATGTAGAGAATGGGTAGAATACTTTGTCTCGTTACGTCCAAGGCTATGGACGAACGGTTAATGAAGTTGCCACTCGAATCGGGTGATGGAATGAAATGAGATATGAAATTTCCATACACCCAAAAACTATCATAATCTTTTTCCAAACATCAAGTGAGAGAGAGAGAGAGAGAGAGGAGGGGGC
This sequence comes from Agapanthus africanus, assembly GCA_030015575.1. NCBI lineage: Eukaryota > Viridiplantae > Streptophyta > Magnoliopsida > Asparagales > Amaryllidaceae > Agapanthus > Agapanthus africanus. Next base: position 244,618,630 of record CM057343.1, on the reverse strand, counting down.
CGGCCATCTTATAGGAATGGGGGGGTGAGTGTAGGAGGGAAGAGGGTGACCACAAGAGAAAAATATCCTTAAGTAAACAAGAAATTGTTAGTTGTATGTATGCCCTAGAGGCCAGTATTGTACAGATGATGTATATTATATTGGATGCTTGGACATATATAGAGATGACTTTCTTGCTCGATATGATAGTATGCTATCTGGTTACTCTTTATCTTAACATGTACACTAGTCTCTTTAAACTGTCTTATAGTTACATGTTGATAAAGCCCTTAGGATGTGTACTTGACTACCTGGACTATGATGCAGATCATACTAGTGGGGACATGGTAGTCCATAAGTACATCCTTCAAAGTCCCTAGTCGTGGGTGTATCGAGACAGGGCATCGATATACCAGTGTAGACTAGCGTATACGCTTCTCGACCCATGAGATGGGCGATGGATGATCCCATATCCATTGGTGTTTGACATCAGAGATGGTGTACGGGTGCTCAGTGGAGACTGGGTACACTGGACGGACTCGCCGAGAACTCCCAGATGGTATTATACCTTACGTCAGATGGCAGTTCTCAGGTGACACTTGTACAGGTTAGTCTGTAGACCCGAGATCGTCATAGAGTCTTGTGTGATTCCCACTGTGCTTTGATCTCCACCTTACCACGTCCATGAGGGCGTGCAAAACGGTGGTCTTTGGGTACAGTCCCGAGTCACATGGAGGCAATGAGCGATAGGAGGGGTTTCGTCTCTTCCGGTATTGGGGGTTGATGTTGCGCTGTGCTCGATTGGCCGTAACAGGGAAGTCCCTGGCCAGGGCTGATCAGAGATTTGCTGGTAAGTGTTACCAGTAGTTTCTCGACCCGTTATGAGCCTCACATCGGCACGACTTATCGGTTATTGGGGTCTGACGTTTACCACCCCTAGACTTGATATGCGACATATCAGACGAACAGACCGGACTGTACGGTAAGTGTTACTGGTTGGATTCACAGGAGTGTGAGCGGGCTAGCTCGTCGATCTTCTGATCGCTCAATACCCGGATGGCCGTTACGTTTAGCAGACCGCTTGCGGCTTGTGGGTGCTTGATATGATCATCATCTGCTACCGGCGTATTGACGAGTCTTTAGAGTCCTACACAGAGGTTTCCTGGCTCAAGCGAAACAAAATAGGAGCGCATATGAGATATGTGTAGGACCGAGAATAATGCGTGTATGTGATACCGTATTCCATTCTCGCGATGGATGTATCGATTCGTTGTATTCGATATAACCTAGATATCAAGGATTGATTCGATAAGCCGATACATTGGATACTAGTCGGTTATATGCGATATGACCGGATCGTTAAATCAAGTGTTGATTTAATGATTTAATGTATAATTATATATTTGATATATTACTTTGCATTAACTAGTATTGGTTCACTTTAAATGGATTTTCTCACTTGATGTGCAAATTGTATATGTGATATACTTTTGTGCACATGTTTGTATCATGTTAGATGATGCTTGATCATTTGGTTAAGTGTATAGAATTAAACCTAGGTTAAGAAAGTGATTAGGGTTTTTATTTATCCATTCTTTTATTTATTCATTTTTGGAAAAAGAATGGGATAAGAATACAAAATGGTTGCTTTCATTCTTGAACATTGTTGAAGCTTCATGAAGCTTTGACTTTGTGACCATTTTGTCTTCACACTAAACCCTAACCATTCTTCTAACCTTAGTCAATTCTCTACACTTAACTATGGTTCACATTATGATAAGTTTAGTTTTTCTTTTCATTTTAAAATAACTTATCATATTCTTTCTTCTTCTTGATCTTCTTCTTCAAGAAAGAAACCTTGATGCCATCAATGGCAAATTGAGTTCTAAAGTGAGAAATCAAATTCTAAAGTGAACCCACCTCCTATTTCTTCACCCTCTACCTCTTGCCAATTTGTTTTGGGTGTTTTCTTCACAAGTTTCACAACTTGGTGAAGTTGGAGCTTGAACTTGTGCAACCTCGACGTAGATCATCTTCGGCACGAAGCCGACGACCTAGTCCGCCCAAATCTCCGAAGAAGCCGACGTATGAGTTCGGGATTCGAGATGGACAGCGAGAGGATGCCTACATGGAGCTAAGGAAGTGGATAACCGGATCTACAAAGGTTGTAGCTCTCTTCTTTTAGTTAAGTTGTTAACTAGATTCACATATCGCCTAAACTTCTAGTCAATGATCCGTATTAGGGTTTCTCGGCACCCATAATTTTTGAAATTGGCATGGTTGATGCCTTGTGAGACCTCTTGAGAGTGCCTAGGAACCCTACAGAAATATTAAAGCTTAAAACATGAGTCATTATAACACATCATCAAGTCATTAATGCATCAATTAATGTCAAGATGACTCATTAGCCACCTCATCATCCTAGTCACCATTTTTAGAAACTTCTAGAAGCACGACTCATCCTTATCCAAGAAAAGACAAATCCGTCTTTAATCGAATATTAAAAGACGGCTGATAGAAAACTGAAAACTGGCAACTTCCAAAAGCGATCCTGAAACGAATTTCAGGACAACCCCGTAACTGTATAAATATACCCGCATTTGTATTACGACCGAATACAAATGCAACTGAGACAAAGATATTATATCTACTCAATATAATACTCGGATCCGGCTTAAACCAAAGCCGACCAGTATCATCTGCCCGAAATATGACACGTGCGTAAATGCACGTGCATTTTCCGAACCCTGCCATAAAACCATACGGCCTCTACAACGTTTCGCCCGAACTTGGGAAACTGTCTGTGGGGGACTCTAATGACTCGTCAGCACCCTGGCAGTGGGTTTAACCATAAACCGTCAGCGGCACTAGCAATGCGTAACGGCTGCCCATGGACTGACCTCAAGGGAGGCCGATGAGCGAACTCATCCGGAAACCCTACTGAGCCTAATAGTGACAATGTATATACAGTCCGGTCCGTTTGTCTATGAGTATCGCATATCTGCCTAGGGGACTAGTAACGTCAGACCCCCAATAGCAGTATAAGTCATGTCGGAGTGTAGCCCAATAACACCCTGAGATACTACTGGAGTACCTACCAGTAAATCTCCTGCCACGGCCGTGGGCTTTGTGTAATGGCTCTCCTAGACACAGCACGATCTCGCCCCCAATACCGAGAGAGACGAATCCTCTGTCGATCCGCTCACGTGCCTCCATATGGCTCGGGACTGTACCCAAAAACTACCTGTTTGCACGACTCCTTTGAGCCGTGGTAGGGTAGAAATCAAAGCACAGTGGGAACTCACACGAGACAAATGACGACCTCAGGTCGATGAACTAACATGTACACATGTCACCAGGGAACTGCTATCTGACGATAGGTATAGTACTAACTAGCAGATTCCAGGCGAGTCCTGTCCGGTGTACTCATAACCCAATGAGCACTTGTATACATCTTAGGTGATCCGACTGATACCAGTGGCTTGTGAGACCGGCCACCGCCCCTCGTCGGGGTCTCGACTGTATACACTAGTCTACTCCGGAGTATCGATGCCCTGTCTTGAAACTCCCGCGACTAGGGACCATAATTAAGGATATGCATATAAACTACCCAACTCTTACGTATATGATCGCCATCATACTGTTGGTAGTAAAGCAAGATCGTAAGGGCTCTATCAAAGTGTAACATGTACTCAGCCACCTGAACATGTACACGACTGATAAAGGCAAACCAGATAGCATACTATCATCTCGAGTAAGACTGTCATACCGGTATAGGTCCACTGCAATCATTGCAATCACGTGCCTGCGATCCAATAATTAACTCTGAGGGCACTATCTCCAACAGCTTTTGTTAAAAAGCAGCATGTGGACAAGCTCGAGGCACGATCAGTAAAATGTCAGTTTGTGGGATATCCAAAGAACTCCAGGGGATATCTATTCTATTACGCAGAGGAACAAAAGGTTTTTGTTTCTCGTAATGCCCATTTTCTAGAACATCAGTTTTTAGAAAAGGAAACAAGTGGGAGCGAAATAGAACCGAAAGAAATTCCAGAACCACAAACTACTACTGAAAGTTTGGTAGAACCAGTAGTTCAAGAAGAACAGGACATTCCCGCACCCCTCCGCAGGAGTAGTAGGCCGTCTCATCCGCCTGAGAGATACTACGGTTTTCTCATAGATGGGGATAGAGAGGATTGCGTCATAGATGATGATGAACCTACTAGTTTCCAGCAGGCCATCCAGAGCGGCGACTCGGTACGATGGCTAGATGCAATGCGAAACGAAATAGAGTCCATGTACACCAACAAAGTATGGACTTTGGACTTTGCTCCAGATGGGGTAAAACCCATAGGATGCAAATGGATCTTCAAGAAAAATATTGGTGTAGATGGGAAGGTGAAAACCTATAAGGCTAGACTTGTTACAAAGGGTTTTCGTCAAAGACCTGGTTTGGACTATGACGAAACCTTTTCTCCAGTGGCTATGCTCAAATCTATTCGTATCCTTCTTGCAATTGCTGCCTTCCATGATTATGAAATCTGGCAGATGGACGTAAAGACGGCTTTTCTGAATGGCAATTTAGAAGAGTGCGTCTATATGGATCAGCCAGAGGGTTTCAATCAGAGTGGGAGCAGCGAGAATGTATGCAAGTTGTTTAAGTCCATTTATGGACTGAAGCAAGCATCGCGGAGTTAGAACATCTGTTTTAATGAAACAGTCAAAGAATATGACTTTATCAAAAATCCAGATGAACCATGTATATATAGTAAAGTTGTAGCATGAAGTGTCGTATTCCTCGTCTTATACGTGGATGACATTCTATTGATAGGAAATGACATTCCTATGCTACAATCTGTCAAAGGATTCTTGTCACACAAGTTCTCCATGAAAGACCTGGGTGATGCCTCTTGCATTCTGGGGATCCGGATCTATCGTGATAGATCCAAGAGGATGTTGGGACTTTCGCAGTCCAGGTATATCAACACTATACTGAAAAAATTCAGTATGGAAGATTCTAAGCACGGTAATCTCCCGGCTTGTCACGGAATCACCCTATCCCAAAAGATGTCTCCCAAGACTGATTTGGAAAGGGATCGCATGTCTATTATACCCTACGCTTCTGCGGTAGGCTCTATAATGTATGCGATATTGTGCACTAGACCAGATGTAGCTTACGCACTCAGCGTGGTAAGCCGGTATCAGTCAGACCCAGGGGAGAATCACTGGATAGCAGTAAAGAACATTCTCAAGTACCTGAGAAGGACTAAGGAGATGTTCTTGGTTTACGGCGGAAAAGACCTCAAGTTAGAGGCCTTTGCTGATTCCGGTTTCCAGAGTGATAAGGATGATTCCAAGTCCATGTCAGGTTATGTCTTTACCCTCAATGGAGGGGCGGTGTGCTGGAAGAGTTCCAAGCAGGACACCGCTGCTGACTCGACTATGGAAGCAGAGTATATTGCTGCTTGCGATGCCACAAAAGAAGCGGTCTGGATGAAGAAGTTCCTAACAGAACTTCAGGTGGTTCCTACCATTGTTGATCCAATACCTTTGTATTGCGACAACAACGGAGCTATAGCTTTAGCGAAGGAACCAAGGTCCCATCAGAAGTCCAGACACATCTTAAGGCGGCATCACCTGATCAGGGAGATCATTGATCGTCGGGAGATCGAGGTTCAGAGAGTTGCTACTGAAGAGAACATTGCCGATCCATTCACGAAGGCCCTACCTCAGATTCAGTTCGAGAGGCTACTCGAGATCATCGGTCTTCGATATGCCAGTACATGGCCCTAGTGAAAGTGGGAGATTGTTAGTGTATATGCTCTAGGGGCCATTATTGTATCACACTAGTTTGTATATTACTTAATGGAAGTTTGGGATATTCACATGTATATAACAGTCTTGCTAAACATGGTAGTATGCTACTTGGTTTTTCTATCTTAATATGTGAGTATACGTATTGATAGAGCTCTTAGGATCTTGCTTGACTACCAGCGTTGTGATGGCAGTCACACTAGTGGGGGCTGGATGGTCTACAAGCACATCCTTTTTCAGGTCCCTAGTCGCAGGATTATCGAGACAGAGCATCGATACTCTGGAGTAGACTAGTGTGTACGCTTCTCATCCCAGTTGGGGAGATGGTTTGTCCCACAGCCGTCAGTACGTCGTACTGGAGATAGTATACAGGTGCTCGTTGGGTTACGGGTACACCGGACAGGACTCGCTGGGAACTGTTGGTTGGTATTATACCCGTCGTCAGTTAACAGTTCCCAGGTGACATGAGTACAGCATAGTCCGCAGACTTGACACTGCTACTTCGCCTCGAGTGTGTCCCACTGTTCTTAGATTGCTACCCTACCACGGCTCAAAGGAGTCGTGCAAACAGGTAGCAGTTGGGTGCAGTTCCGAGCACTTGGAAGCAGTGGCGGTTAGACAGGATTCATCTCTCCCGGTATTAGGAGTTGATATCACGCTGTGTCAGAGAGCCATTACGCAAAGTCCCTGGCCAGGGCAAGCGAGATTTACTGGTAGGTTCCAGTAGTTTCTCAGGGTGTAATGGGCTCCACTCCGACACGACTTATACCTCTATTAGGGGACTGACGCTTGCCGCCCCCTAGGCCCGATATGCGATAGTCTTAGACGAACAGACCGGATTGTACGGAGATTGTCACATCAGGCTCAGTAGGAGTTCGGATGGGTTTCCTCATCGGCCTTCTTATCGACATCTACCTGGGGACCGTTACGTACAGCTAGTGCCGCTTGCGGTCTGTGGTTAAACCCACTGCCAGCGTAGTAGTCGAGTCATTAGAGTCCCACACAGAGAGTTTCCCTACTCCAGGCGAAACGATATAGAGGTCGTATGGTTTTACGACAAGGGTTCGGACGCATACGTGTGTTTACGCACGTACGACTTTCGGACAGTTTTTACTAGCCGGCTTTGGTTTAAGCCAGATTCTAGTATCAGGATATTGGATTTATACAGTCTGAAGTTTTTTCGTGTTTTCACTGATAGGAGGGGCGTTCTCGTAATTTCGCGAGAAGCTTCTAGAAGGATGGTGACTTGGGGGTTTAGGTGGCATATGCATTAAATGAGATTAGTGACTCATTTGTGTGATTCATCTTTGTCATTAATGCACCATAAATGATTAATGACTCATGTAGATGAATCACTCATTTGTATTTATGAAGCATAGTTGTTAAATCCTTTATTTTATTTATTTGATAAATATAATGCTTCATATATATCATGAGAGATCATTATCTCATTCTCATTCTCATGCTCACCTTCTCTCTCCTCAAGCTCTCTCTCTTCAAACCCTAATCCTCCCCTCTTATGTGTTGAGATCAAGGATTAGAATAGACTAATCAATCCATAATCCAACTCTATATCACCTAGGTTACTTAGATTAGCACTTTAAGAAACCTAGTTACCTCAAGTTAGAGGTGAAGCTTGAAGTATAGCTCTCGGTGGATCGTCTACTACTTGGAGAAGGCCGAGGAGGAGGTGGAGAACGAAAAGACGAAGGACACGGTTCATTAGGTATAATCACTTCTCATAGTAGTTAACCACTTCTATGTTTTATGTCAGTTATAGTTTAGCAAAGATTCTTCGGTTAGTCGATGTTTAAGCAAAGAACAAGATCGTTTTTCATATTTCCGCCTCCCCGCAAGTCGTGGGGTGTTGTACATCGACTTACAGATGTACTGTGCCAAAAATCTAACCCTAATTCTACAGAGCCGCCGTGGAACCGCTGCGCAAGGCATGGTTATGCCGCGGTTCCGCGGCGCATTAGTGGAAATTGGGTGTCGTTTTTCACAGTAACTCTTAGAATTCCCTGCTGATTTTTTTGAGTATTTTTAATGCAGAAAAAATCATATTTTTAACAAAATTTCCAGAGAGGGGGTCAAGTTCGATGTTTCAGGGTTCGATCGGAGTTTTAACTTCGTATACACGTCGCCTAATGCTCTAGCTAGGCTCTGATACCACTGTAGGGTTCCTAGACAGTCATACAAGGGTCTATAAGGCATCAACCATGCCCGATTTAAAATTTAGACGTGCTGAACAACCCAAAGCTAGGATCTTTGCTAGATAATTAGGGTTTCACATGCAAGTAAACATCTTTACAACTAAGAGTGAGGGATTACAACCTTTGTAGTCCGCTCCTTCGCTTCATAAGCTCCGAGTAGAAGTCCCTTCGACGCGGTCTACGATCTTCCGGACTCAAGAGAAGTCCCACAACCCGAATAATCCATGCTAGCCTGTAGTCTTCCTTTTCTCCGATGATCTACCTTGAAGTTTGTTTAACTCAAGCTTCTCACTCACTAATGAGGTGAAAACCCTAATCTAATTAGCTAGATTAGATGAGGATGATGAAGTAGAATTTATGCTCTCTTTTGTTTTCAAATTCTCACACTAATCATCACAAAACTCAAACCTAGAAAGCTTTGCAAGGAGGAAGAAGAAGATGAATAATCAATAATCCTTTTGTGATGAATAATGAAAATGATATATGATTACAAATGCAACCATGGTCAAGGATGATAAGGCTAACCATTGTAGAGAGTTAACTAGGGTTAAGGGTTTGGGTTGGGTTAAAGAATGAGTCACTAAAATCTCAACCATAATATCTTAGCTCAAAACAAAAGAAAACTTTCTAAAAGCATCATGAAAGATCTAACCCAAATCAAACCCTAACCATGTTTAATCTCTACTAATCATGTTGCATTAGTAATTATAATATGTTACAATATTATATATCACATATATAATATATTTTGTAACAAAAGAAAATAATACATTTAACATATATCGCATATATATATCAATGTATTATCCGGTGAGAAAATGAATCAATAAAGCGAGCCAATATTAGATAATGTAATGCAATATATCATATATATATTATTATACATTAAATTATCGAATCAACACTTGATCCGACAATCCGGCTATATCGAATATAACCGACTAATATATCATGTAAACACTTGATCCGATGATCCGGCTCATATCAAAATATCGCGAGAATATAATACGGTATCTCATATCGCATTATCCTCGGTCATGCACATATCACATATGTGCCCCTACTCCGTTTTGCCTGAGTCAAGAAAACTCTGTGTAGGACTCTAAAGAATCGTCAATACGCCGGTAGCAGGTGATGATCATATCAAACACCCACAAGCTGTAAGCGGTCAGCTAAACATAACAGCCACCCAGGTATTGAGCGATCAGAAGATCAACAAGCAACCCTGTACATTCTTCTGTGAATCCAATTAGTAACACTCCCGTACAGTCCGGTCTCTTCGTCTGATATGTTGCATATCTAGTCTAGGGGTGGTATATGTCAGACCCCAGTAACCGATAAGTCGTGTCGATGTGAGGCTCATAACAGGTCGAGAAACTACTGATAACACTTACCAGTAAATCTCTATATCAGCCCTGGCCAGGGACTTCCAGTTATAACCAATCGAACACAGCACAACATCAACTCCCTATACCGGGAGAGACGAATCCCCTCCTATCGCTCTTTACCTCTATGTGATTCGGGACTGCACCCAAAAGCCACCGTTTTGCACGCCCTCTTGGACGTGGTAAGGTGGAAATCAAAACACATTGGGAATCACACAAGACTCTATGACGATCTCGGGTCTACAGACTACCCTGTACCAGTGTCACCGGAGAACGGCCATCTGACGTGAGGTATAATACCATCTGGGAGTTCTCGGCGAGTCCGTCCAGTATACCCAGTTTCCACTGAGCACTCGTACACCATCCTTGATGTCAAACATCGATGGATATGGGATCATCCATCGCCCATCATATGGGTCAAGATGCGTATACGCTAGTCTACTCTGGTGTATCGATGCCCTGTCTCGACACACCCTCGACTAGGAACAGTTATAGGATGTACTCATCGACTACCGTGGCCCCACTAGAATGATCTCATCATAGTCCCGGTAGTCGAGTACAGATCCTAAGGGCTTTATCTGTAGGGTTGCTAGGCACACGCACAAGGGTCTACGAGGCATCAACCATGCCCGATTTAAAAATTAGCCGTGCCGAACAACCCGATGCAGGATCTTTAAACTAGAGTTTATGCGAAAACTAACATGTTAAACACTTTAACACTAAGTGAGAGGGATTACAACCTTTGTAGATCGGTCCTTCACTTCTAAAGCTCTGTGTTGAAGTCCCTTCGCTGCGATCATCGTGTTCCGGACTCTCGAGAGGTTCCACGAAGAGAAAGATGCAGTCCTGCTTCCGATCTTCGATACAAAGATGATCTACCTTGAAGTTTCGTTAACACAAGCTAACACTCATAATATGAAGTGAACACCCTCATCTAAATGGAAAGGATAGATGAGGATGATGAAGTAGGATTATTGCTCTCTTTTATTAGCTTTTTCTCACTCATTTATCATCACAAAATCAAATCAAGAAAGCTTTTCCATGAAAAGAGAAGGAAAAAGAAGATGGAATCCTTTTGTGATGAATAATGAATAACTCATTAGTGAGGTTAGTGTAAGTCGATGTGCAACACCCCTCGACTTGCGGGGAGGCGGAAATATGAAAAACGATCTTGTTCTATACTTAAACATCGACTAACCGCAAGAATCGAAGCTAAACTATAACTAACATGAAACCATAGAAGTTCTAAACTACTATGTTAAGTGATTATACCTAAAGAACCGAGTCCTTCGTCTTGTCGTTCTCCACGTCCTCTCCGGCCTTCTCTATGTAGCAGAAGATCCACCCGAGAGCTATACTTCAAGCTTCACCTCAAACTAGAGGTAACTAGGTTTCTTAAAGTGCTAATCCAAGTAACCTAGGTGATATAGAGTTGGGTTATGGATTAAGTAGTCTAATCTAATCCTTGATCTCAACACATGAGAGGAGAGGATTAAGGTTTGAAGAGAGAGAGAGCTTGAGGAGAGAGAAGGTGAGCATGAGAATGAGATGAGATAATGATCTATCATAATATATATCAAGCATTATCATTTATCCAATAAAAGAAAATAAAGGATGAATAATCATGCTTCATAAATACAAGAGGGTGATTCATCTCCATGAGTCATTAAGCATTTATGATGCATTAATGACATGGATGAATCACTCATATGACTCACTAATCTCATTTAATGCAAATGACACCTACACCCCCAAGTCATCATCTTCTAGAAGCTTCTCGTAAAATTACGAGAACGCCCCTCCTATCCGTGAAAACACGGAAAAACTTTAGACTGTATAAATCTAATATCCCGATACTAGAATCTGGCTTAAACCAAAGCCGACTAGTAAAAACTGTCTGAAAAGTCGTACGCGCGTAAACACACGTATGCGTCCGAACCCTTGTCGTAAAACCATACAACCTCTATATCGTTTCGCCTGGAGCAGGGAAACTCTCTATGTGGGACTCTAATGATTCGACTACTACGCTGGCAGTGGGTTTAACCACAGACCGCAAGCGGCACTAGCTGTACGTAACGGTCCCCAGGTAGATGTCGATAAGAAGGCCGATGAGGAAACCCATCCGAACTCCTACTGAGTCTGATGTGACAATCTCCGTACAGTCCGGTCTGTTCGTTTAAGACTATCGCATATCGGGCTTAGGGGGCGGCAAGCGTCAGTCCCCTAATAGCGGTATAAGTCGTGTCGGAGCGAAGCCCATTACACCCTGAGAAACTACTGGAACCTACCAGTAAATCTCGCTTGCCCTGGCCAGGGACTTTGCGTAATGGCTCTTTGACACAGCGCGATATCAACTCCCAATACCGGGAGAGACGAATCCTGTCAAACCGCCACTGCCTCCAAGTGCTTGGGACTGCACCCAACTGCTACCTGTTTGCACGACTCCTTTGAGCCGTGGTAGGGTAGCAATCTAAGAACAGTGGGACACACTCGAGGCGAAGTAGCAGTGTCAAGTCTGCGGACTATGCTGTACTCATGTCACCTGGGAACTGTTAACTGACGACTGGTATAAAACCTAACCAACAGTTCCCTGCGAGTCCTGTCCGGTGTACCCGTAACCCAACGAGCACCTGTATACTATCTCCAGTACGACGTACTGACGGCTGTGGGACAGACCATCTCCCCAACTGGGATGAGAAGCGTACACACTAGTCTACTCCGGAGTATCGATGCCCTGTCTCGATAATCCTACGACTAGGGACCTGAATAAGGATGTGCTTGTAGACTACCTAGCCCCCACTAGTGTGACTGCCATCACAACGCTGGTAGTCAAGTAAGATCCTAAGAGCTCTATCAATACGTATACTCACATATTAAGATAGAAAAACCAAGTAGCATAATACCATGTTTAGCAAGACTGTTATATACATGTGAATATCCCAAGCTTCCATTAAGTAATATACAAACTAGTATGATACAATAATGGCCCCTAGGGCATATACACTAACAATCTCCCACTTGCACTAGGGCCATGTACTGGCGTATCGAAGACCGATGATCTCGAGTAGCCTCTCGAACTGAATCTGAGGTAGGGCCTTCGTTAATGGATCAACAATGTTATCCTCTGATTTTACTCTCTTTACCTCGATCTCCTGGCGATCTACGATCTCCCTGATCAGGTGATACCGCCTTAAGATGTGTCTGGACTTCTGATGGGACCTGGGTTCCTTCGCTAAAGCTATAGCGCCATTGTTGTCGCAATACAGAGGTATTGGACCAACACTGGTAGGAACCACCTGAAGTTCTGTGAGGAACTTCTTCATCCAGACAGCTTCTTTTGCGGCATCGCAAGCAGCTATGTACTCCGCTTCCATCGTTGAGTCAGCAACGGTCTCTTGCTTGGAACTCTTCCAACAGACCGCCCCTCCATTGAGGGTAAAGACATAACCCGACATGGACTTGGAGTCATCCTTGTCACTCTGGAAGCCGGAGTCAGCAAAGGTCTTGATCTGGAGGTCTTTTCCGCCATACACCAAGAACATCTCCTTAGTCCTCCTTAGGTACTTGAGAATGTTCTTTACTGCTATCCAGTGATTCTCCCTTGAATCTTTTCAATATGGTGTCTATGTACCTAGACTGTGAAAGTCCCAACATCCTCTTTGATCTATCACGATAGATCTGGATCTCCAGAATGTAGGTAGCATCACCCAGGTCCTTCATGGAGAATTTCTGTGACAAGAATCCTTTGACTGACTGTAGCATAGGAATATCATTTCCTATTAGGAGAATATCATCCACGTACAAGACGAGGAATACAACAACTCTCCCTACAATCTTACTGTATATGCATGGTTCATCTGGATTTTTGATAAAGTCGAATTCTTTGACAGTATCATCAAAACAGATGTTCCAACTCCGCGATGCCTGCTTTAGTCCATAAATGGACTTAAGCAGCTTGCATACTTTACCGCTGCTCCCACTCTGAATGAATCCCTCTGGCTGATCCATATTGACTCTCTCTTCCAAATTTCCATTTAGAAAGGCCGTCTTTACGTCCATCTCCCAGACTCATAGTTATGGAAGGCAGCAATAGCAAGAAGGATCCGAATGGATTTGAGCATAGCCACTGGAGAAAAGGTTTCGTCATAGTCCAAACCAGGTCTTTGACGGAAACCCTTTGCAACAAGTCTAGCCTTATAGGTTTCAACCTGTCCATCTACACCAATCTTCTTTCTGAAGATCCACTTGCATCCTACGGGTTTTACCCCATCTGGAGCAACGTCCAAAGTCCATACTTTGTTAGTGTACATGGACTCCATTTCGGTCCGCATTGCATCCAGCCATTTTACAGAGTCGCCGCTCTGAATGGCTTGCTGGAAGCTAGTAGGGTCGTCATTATCAATGACGCAATCTTCTCGATCCTCGTCTATGAGAAAACCGTAGTACCTCTCGGGCGGATGAGACTGCCTACTACTTCTGCGGATAAGCGCCGGTATGTCCCTTTCTTCTGAAACTTCTTGTTCTACCAAACTTTCAGTAACAGCTTGTGGTTCTGGAATTTCTTCCAGTTCTACTGCGCTCCCACTCTTCTGATTTTCTAAAAATTCAGTTTCTAAGAAGCGGGCATGACGAGAAACAAAAACCTTTTGTTCCTCTGCGTAGTAGAAGCAATATCCCATGGAGTTCTTTGGATTTCCCACAAACTTACACTCTACTGAGCGTGCCTCGAGCTTGTCCGGATGCTGCTTTTTTACAAAAGCTGGACATCCCTATATCTTCAGGTACTGAAGATAGGGTTTCTTCCCACTCCACATCTGATATGGTGTGGTAGGCACAGTCTTGGTTGGAACCTTGTTCAAAAGATATGCTGCTGATTCTAGCGCATAACCCCAGAATGATCGCGGTAACTCAGCCTTACTCATCATGGAACGAACCATATCCAATAGGGTTCGATTCTTCCTTTCCGATACACCGTTGTATTGTGGTGTGTATGGATGAGTAAGCTGAGAGAGAATTCCATTCTCTTTTGAGTAACCCAGGAACTCGGCACTTAAGTATTCACCACCTCGATCAGATCTCAGTGTCTTAATACTTTTGCCTGTTTGGTTTTCCACTTCATTCTTGTATTCCTGGAATTTCTCAAAGGCCTCGGATTTATGCTTCATCAAGAAGATATGTCCATACCTAGATAAATCATCCGTAAAAGTAATGAAGTAGGAATAACCACCCCGCGCATGTGTAGACATTGGACCGCACACGTTACTGTGTACGAGTCCTAAGAGCTCGCTCACTCTTACTCCGTGTCCAGTAAACGGAGTCTTTGTCATCTTTCCCATGAGACAAGATTCACAAGTGGCATAAGATTGATATTCGAACGGATTCAAATATCCTTCTCTATGTAACTTCGTTAATCGTGTTTCATTGATGTGACCTAGTCTACAATGCCATAAGAAAGCCTGATTTATTTCTGGAGACTTTCTTTTAAGTGTGTTCTGGACATTGAAAACCTGAGCTTGATTCAATACGTATATACCGTCATCTAATGTATCGGACCCAATCAGAACTTGATTTAGGTGGATGTGAACTACATCGCTTACGAATGTAAAGTCATATCCCTCTCTCGAAAGTGAGGACATTGATATGATATTACAAGTCAAACTAGGTACATACAGACAGTTATGTAGAATCAATATCTGCCCACTTGTCAAACTTAGGCAATATTCTCCCACGGATTCAGCGTCCACGCTCATTCCGTTAGCAACTCTGAGAGACAAATCACCTACCCTTATAACTTTACAGTTTCTCAAAGCATGTAACGAATTACAGATATGAGATCCTGCTCCGGTATCTAGTATCCAGGAAGTAGAGTTAATTGACAAACAGTTCTCAATTACAAACACACTTGAGGCTGAAGCCACAACATGCTTCGTATCCTGGCTACTGGCTTCCAAAGCCCTGCAATCCTTCTGCCAATGCCCGTTCCCATAACAATAGGAACATCCCTCCTTACCTACACCAAGTCCCGAAACTTGTGCTTTTCCCTTTCCTCCTACTTTACTGACACCGTATATCGGCTTTGTAGAGGTCTTCTTCTTTTCACCTTTTGCTTTCGCCTTGGATGAAGAAGAAGAAGGTCCCCAATTAAACAGAGCTTGTGTCTCCCTGGTTTCTTTCAGGGTGTAAGCAGAGGGTAGGGACTGGAAATAAGTCAGCATATGACCTGTTTCCCAATATGGTCTCCAGGTCCTTGAGCTCATCAATATAGCTAGTCATCGTAAGGACGTTGTCCCCTATAGATGACCCGTCAGCCGACCTCGCTTGAATTAATTCGTTCGAGACCTCATATCTAGCGATATGAGATTGCTCTCCATATAAATCTTTGTTATGGAGAAAGATGGAAACTGAGTCCATCTTCTCGTGCTGCTTCTGGTATACACCATCAACTGAAGCCAATACGAGGCACTAGGCTTTCGCTTTAACCTTTTCCCTTGTCTGACGGATATCCATATCCGCGACGGTGGAAACTGGACCTGGAACGGCGGGATCTTGAGTAGTAATAGGGTGGTCCAGCTTGTCATAGGCAATGGACATCTGGACAGACCTTTGCCAGTGTAACACTTCGAAAATCGTTTAGGCAGTTTTTCGGTAATCGGCTAAATTATCAGCTTTTTCCGTAAAAAGTCAAAATAGGTATTTTTCATTGTAGACTTAATTATACAAAATTTAGATAAGATATTACTATAAATTGGTCACTAAAATGTTACTTAAAATTTTCTAGTTAAATAAAAAAAAATTCGTAATTAATTTTTTTTAATATTATTTTAAGCTTTTAAAAATATATTAAATTAGTGATAAATACAAATTTAATTAGGTAAATTTCATAATTAGGAATCTTTATAAACTAAAATTTAGTGTTGATAAAATTGTGTCATGACTTTTCAAGATTTTTTTTCAATGGTTTAAGAATCATATGAAAAATGAACTTAAAAAGGGGTTTTTTGTGAAAATTTGATGTGAAAGCATTAATTGCATAGAAAGAGATTTTTCTATGGAATTTTCTACACCATTACATTTCTCTCTTGCTCTCCTCACCTGTTGGCCGAGCTTGAGCTGCTGCATCCTCTCATTTTTCTCACTTCTTTTGCTTCATTTCACATCAAAATCCATTAAAAATCCACAAATTCCTTCTCCAATTCAAAGCAAAACCCTAATCCACTCTCTCCTCAAACCAATTTAGTCTAAAACTTGATGAAAGGAGGCATCTTTGGTGGCTTGAGCAAACTAGGGTTCAACTTGTGAGGTGAAATTTCTAAACTAGTTGTTAAATTGTAGATTGAATGTGCTAAAATTGAAATTTGAAGTGTTAATTTAGTAGTAATTGTTTGTTTAGGAAATTCAAGAAAGGGATTTGATTTTGAATTAGGGTTTGTAGCATGGTTGATGGAGTTAAGTTATGGTTTGGTTATCTAATTGGTTAGAGTGGTAAATTGTGCGATGTTACGCTCGCTAAATCGATAAATTGCGATATTTGCATCGAATCGGTATGCTATCGCTTACTAGATTTTTATGAATTTTAGGAAGTGATCTAATTGCGTTATATTAGCGATATAATTAGCATCATATACGACTATTAGTGTGTGCGAATGCGGGGTTTTGTCTAGTCGGGTTCTAGTTTTGTCGATTGCCCCGAAATGACGATTCTAGTTAAGATTTAGCGATTTTCGTGTGTTTTCCCGCGCACCGAGTGCACGTTATGTTTAATTCGAGAGCGTCGATATTTGTATATTGTGACTTGTATCGTTTTAGGATATGTAATCTTATGCTTGGTGTTGTGCAAATATAGGATCGGTCGGGGAAACATCGGACACGGCGCGTAAAGGCAAGGCGGTGGTCGGATCGGATTAGCGAGGCATTCAGGTGAGTAGATGTATTCATCTATAGGGGAAATCGTCTGGATGGCGCGAGGCGCCCCCTAGTTAGGATTACCCTACTTCTTGCAAGATTTATATTGTTAGTTAGCTTACCCCTTTATTTACATTGCACACCCTTATAGCTAACCGTATACTAGATTGTACAGATATTCATATACACATATGCGATATCACTTCATAGGACACGAACACCATTACCATTGGCATCTGTTGCACGCGCACTATTCATGTGACACACACGCCTTTGGTAATTGCCATGCCATGTGCACTATAGAACCTGTTTAGCTTAGTATCGCCTTGCATCGTACATGATATATGAAATCGCATAGCATGTATATACCTTGCATCATCATCATACTTGCATAGTTTTCTAGCCACAATTCACATCGCATACCTTGTTATCATAGACATTTATCATATATAACATGTGGACATTATGATTTTCTTGAGGATTTCAGTATTGCTGCGATTTCTGGATTTTTGGGGAAAACCGCAAGAATTTAACAAAAGCTTATATTTATCATTTTAAAACGAAGTTACGGTTTTCTCGTGATGTATGTGTCGTCCACCATGAGTTTTCATGTTTTCTGTTGGATTTCGAGACCCGATTCGAGGAGTGGATGAACCGTCTCGGGTACATGGTGGGCCCGGTATGGTATCCCGTGGCAAGAAGATCGAGTTATAGACGATGAGCCTGGCAGGGGAAGACTACCTACCGGTGATGTCTGGCGCGGCGGATATCCGGAGGATACCGACCGTTGTCGTGAGATTTGATGATAGGGGCCGATCCGGACTGACGGAGCCCAATATTTTGAGATATTGATACAATGAGACATTGAGACAGATGTGATTTCATATTTGGTGTCGATGCTTGACACGGGTTTTCAGATGATTTCTTGATGGTATTTAGTTATTATACAAATATTCTTTTTCTAAAGATTAGAATGCAGAACTCTTAGCATTTAAAACACTTAAAGATTTAGTAATGACATTGCATACATGTGCATGCATACTAGAGGTATTATATCACATCTGAACATACATGCTGTGACGCATTTGCGTGCATTCTTACGATTGCCTTATTAGATGTTATATTCTACTCACGAGCTGGCAACTCACCCCCGTTGTGCCACAGTGTCTTGCAGGTCGGACCCGTCACCCTTGTAGCGGCGGGCTATCTTATCATCAGCTCCTTTTGCTTAGACTCGCGGCATCGCTCATAGGTGGGTTGCGAGCACACTTTATTTCTTTTTGCTCTATCATTGTATCTAGTATTCTCCATCTACCACTTTCTATTTGTATATGCGACCTAGTGATGAGACTGAGAGATTTGTATATATGTGGTTTCTTTTGGGTCGAGCTCACTTGAGCCGACGTGTTTTCTGATATTTTGCATTTCTTTTATGCTCTTTTTTTCTTGATATTACTTATATATTGCGTGTGGTTGTGATCCGCCTTAGGCGAAGAGCTAGCTCCCGCTTGGGGATGCCATTTGTTTATTACAGGTTATATATATCTTGTTGTACCCATTTTGGGGGATAGAAAATACAGGGGAGATTCTGCCGAAATTTTCGGGAATTTTTGATGTTTTTAAAAAGGGATTCTATGCAACTTAATTGATTTAAAAACCGTTCTCATTAAAGGTTTTCCTTCACTCTCTTTTGATTTTGGTTTAGATTTTCTGGGCTTTGGCTGACTTAGGTTACGGTATGCCTTTAGATTTCTCGTAATCTAAGTGCCAGTCACGTTCCGTACCTTCGGGTCGTGACAGCCAGTCAAATAAGTTAGATTCAGTCAACTTGTTATCTAGATGTAACCTAGTCATGGTCACAAGGTCGCTGCAGAGAGAGAGAGAAGAAAACACTTTAGCATGATGCTCTTGCAAGTTTAGAGTGGTTTTTAATTTATCTAAACTGGATGGCTCCCACTGTTTCTCGAATCCTTCCTCAAACCATAAAAGAAGAATTAGCCAGGACTATTCTCACTGTACAATACTTGCTTAACCGTTCGGCCAGGCTAGTGTCGGTACTTCGAGGGAGGTTTTCCAACGCTTTTGCGAAGTTCCTTAATTAAATAACCTCTTTTCTCTGGGGGCGTAGCCCCGCTAACACCTTTCTGGACACTTACTTGGTTTATAGCATTGATCGTTAAGTGATGAATCTCCTGATAAGTAGCATATACTCACAGTAGGATTGGGATCCAAATATCATCGTATGATAACGTTGAAGGAATCCTACCAACATTCATCAAACTCTAAATGGTATGCAACACTACCAAGTTTCAGTTTCTTTAGAAACTCCCGATGTGGATTTTTGCCCCATGTTCTTATGACCTTGACGAAAGCCAACAAATCATAAGTCACATGTCAAGTTCTGCCCATCATTATCTTGTTAATTTGAACCCACCCGTACATACTCTTGACGAAAGCCAACAAGGTAATATGACTGTCCCAAACCAACTCATCTATCTATGCAACAAATGAATACCCCAGCAGCTACCAAACACTATGCCTTGACGAAAGCCAACAAACATAGCTTGAATACTACTGACCATCCATAAGAAATGACGGAGGGCTACGACTGGTTTTGGCGAAACCGTGAACATAGTGAACTTGATATAATCGAAGGAACCTGATAGCTTTTTAAAAAGAGTGGTTAAAGCTCCGCAATTAAAAATTCTGCTCTTTTAAAAATAACCGAGTGGTTTCTTTTAAATTTGTTCCAACGATTCAACTTTGGTTTATTTTCTTTGCATTAAAATAATGCGTCCCATCATTTAACCTATCATTGCAGAAAACAACGAAAATACAACGTCCTGTTATGCCATCCGCATTCGCCACTGGGTCCCGTCATCACCCGTTAGGTTACTTAACTAACGACAGAGCGGGGCTGGGCTAGCGCGGGTGTAAAATATAAGTGACGTCTAAATAGCTATCATATATAGATATTGTACATTCGTCAGACGCAATAATAGGCATTCCAGATCTCAGATGAACATTATTGGATATGCAAGCAATCCGTGTTTGTTTTGAGCCTGCAACAAAAGACGGATTACACAGTTGTGATGAATAGCCATTACCCCACCCTAGACCCCTACGGGTACGGCAAACTACCCGCCAAGTACCCGAAATGAAGCAGTCTCCCTCAACAAAGTGAGTAGGCCACTAAACACTTCAAAGTACCCGGTAGTTTGTATACCCCATCTTGGGTCTATCCTAGGAGCAAAAAATAGTAAAATGAAATAATACAACGGTGGCTACAACCGCAACCTGGATGTGCCCCGCAAAATAATATTACAACAAATTACATTTATATTGAATGAATTAATACAATAACCCATCACAAAACCCCGGCTAATCATCACAACAATCCAATACAGTTCATAATCACAAACAGTAAAATCCATTACAGAAATGTGAAACCCCCTGCCAACCGACATACTAGCAGTTAGGGGAGGTTTACGAACACATTAAACAATCACAGATATAATCATATTAGCAAACATCGTAAAATTTCTATCGAGCAAAACACTTTAGATTCTACTGCAAAACTTCTCTGTGCACCTGAGATCTTAGCAGAAAATAAAATATCCAGAAATATCACTGTTAACACACAGGGGTTGCTGAAGAAATTTAGGCCGACTCGGCCCTAACTCGGCCGCGGATCCGCGGCCGATCGCATGGATCCACCGCGGTTCCGCGGTGAGTTAGCCGAGTAAGCAGTCCAAATTTCTGCAATAGCACTATAATTCCTTTCTTATTATTCTGAAGGTCCTGAAAAATTTTTAGGGCCTGTTTAAAAATCGACAGAAACTGTGTTAAATCGATGATTTTTCCGGTTCTTTTTGCGTTCGAAATTCTTACGACTTTGCTAATGAGTTAATTATTGTTTAGCGAGTCTTTGATACCACTGTAAGTCGATGTACAACACCCCACGACTTGCGGGCAGGCGGAAATATGAAAAACGATCTTGTTCTATGCTTAAACATCGACTAACCGCAAGAATCGAAGCTAAACTATAAATAACATGAAACCATAGAAGTTCTAAACTAATATGTTAAGTGATTATACCTAAAGAACCGAGTCCTTCGTTTTGTCATTCTCCACGTCCTCTCCGGCCTTCTCTATGTAGTAGAAGATCCACCCGAGAGCTATACTTCAAGCTTCACCTCAAACTAGAGGTAACTAAGTTTCTTAAAGTGCTAATCCAAGTAACCTAGGTGATATAGAGTTGGGTTATGGATTAAGTAGTCTAATCTAATCCTTGATCTCAACACATGAGAGGGGAGGATTAGGGTTTGAAGAGAGAGAGCTTGAGGAGAGAGAAGGTGAGCATGAGAATGAGATGAGATAATGATCTATTATAATATATATCAAGCATTATCATTTATCCAATAAAAGAAAATAAAGGATGAATAATCATGCTTCATAAATACAAGAGGGTGATTCATCTCCATGAGTCATTAAGCATTTATGATGCATTAATGACATGGATGAATCACTCATATGACTCACTAATCTCATTTAATGCAAATGACACCTACACCCCCAAGTCATCATCTTCTAGAAGCTTCTCGTAAAATTACGAGAACGCCCCTCCTATCCGTGAAAACGCGGAAAAACTTTAGACTGTATAAATCCAATATCCCGATACTAGAATCTGGCTTAAACCAAAGCCGACTAGTAAAAACTGTTCGAAAAGTCGTACGCGCGTAAACACACGTATGCGTCCGAACCCTTGTCGTAAAACCATACGACATCTATATCGTTTCGCCTGGAGCAGGGAATCTCTCTGTGTGGGACTCTAATGACTTGACTACTAGGCTGGCAGTGGGTTTAACCACAGACCGCAAGCGGCACTAGCTGTACGTAACGGTCCCCAGGTAGATGTCGATAAGAAGGCCGATGAGAAAACCCATCCGAACTTCTACTGAGTCTGATGTGACAATCTCCGTACAGTCCGGTCTGTTCGTCTAAGACTATCGCATATCGGGCCTAGGGGGCGGCAAGCGTCAATCCCCTAATAGCGGTATAAGTCGTGTCGGAGCGAAGCCCATTACACCCTGAGAAACTACTGGAACCTACCAGTAAATCTCGCTTGCCCTGGCCAGGGACTTTGCGTAATGGCTCTCTGACACAGCGCGATATCAACTCCCAATACCGGGAGAGACGAATCCTGTCTAACCGCCACTGCCTCCAAGTGCTCGGGACTGCACCCAACTGCTACCTGTTTGCATGACTCCTTTGAGCCGTGGTAGGGTAGCAATCTAAAAACAGTGGGACACACTCGAGGCGAAGTTGCAGTGTCAAGTCTACGGACTATGCTGTACTCATGTCACCTGAGAACTGTTAACCGACGACTGGTATAAAACCCAACCAACAGTTCCCTGCGAGTCCTGTCCGGTGTACCCGTAACCCAACGAGCACCTGTATACTATCTCCAGTACGACGTACTGACGGCTGTGGGACAGACCATCTCCCTAACTGGGATGAGAAGCGTACACACTAGTCTACTCCGGAGTATCGATGCCCTGTCTCGATAATCCTACGACTAGGGACCTGAATAAGGATGTGCTTGTAGACTACCCAGCCCCCACTAGTGTGACTGCCATCACAACGCTGGTAGTCAAGCAAGATCCTAAGAGCTCTATCAATACGTATACTCATATATTAAGATAGAAAAACCAAGTAGCATACTACCATATTTAGCAAGACTGTTATATACATGTGAATATCCCAAGCTTCCATTAAGTAATATACAAACTGGTATGATACAATAATGGCCCGTAGGGCATATACACTAAGAGTTAGAAATGCAACCATAGTTAAGAATGAATCTTTAACCCTTGTAGAGAAACAACCATGGTCAAGGGTTTGGGTTTGGTTAAGCAAATATCTTCACAAAATATCTTACACAAAACAAAACAAAAACCTTCTAGAAACTTCTAGAATAGCTTAACCCTAATCAAACCCTAACCATGTTTAATCTCCACTAATCATGTTGCATTAATAACCATATCATGTTACAATATTATATATCGCATATATAATATTTATTGTAACAAAATAAAATAATACAATTAACATATATCGTATATATATATCAATGTATTACCCGAGCGAGAAAAAGAATCTTTTAGTGAGCTAATATTAGTTAATGTAATTTAATATATCATATATATTATTATACATTAAATTATCGAATCAACACTTGATCTGACAATCCGGCTATATCGCATATAACCGACTAATATTTATCCGTACCGATTCATCGAATCAACACTTGATCCGATGACCCGACTGATATCAAATATCGTGAGAATAGAATACGGTATCTCATATCGCATTATCCTCGGTCCCGCACATATCACATACGTGCCCCTACTCCGTTTTGCCTGAGTCAAGAAAGCTCTGTGTAGGACTCTAAAGAATCGTCAATACGCCGGCAGTAGGTGATGATCATATCAAACACCCACAAGCTGCAAGCGGTCAGCTAAACGTAACAGCCACCCAGGTATTGAGCGCTCAGAAGATCAACAAGCAAGCCTGTACATTCTTCTGTGAATCAAAACAGTAACACTCCCGTACAGTCCGGTCTCGTCGTCTGATATGTCGCATATCTCGCCTAGGCGTGGTAAACATCAGACCCCAGTAGCTCGATAAGTCGTGTCGATTTGAGGTCTATAACAGTTCAAGAAACTACTGATAACACTTACCAGTAGATCTCAGCAACCCTGGCCAGGGATTTCCGGTTATAGCCAATCGAACACAGCACAACATCAACTCCCTATACCGGGAGAGACGAATCCCCTCCTCTCGCTCATTGCCTCCATGTGATTCGGGACTGTACCCAAAAGCCACCTTTTGCACGCCTTCTTGGACGTGGTATGATGGAAATCAAAGCACAGTGGGAATCACACAAGACTCTATGACGATCTCGGGTCAACAGATTACTCTGTACCAGTGTCACCGGAGAACTGCCATCTGACGTGAGGTATAATACCATCTGGGAGTTCTCGGCGAGTCCGTCCAGTGTACCCAGTCTCTATTAAGCACCCGTACACCATCCTTGATGTCAAACACCGATAGATATGGGATCATCCATCGCCCATCATATGGGTCAAGATACGTATACGCTAGTCTACTCTAGTGTATCGATGCCCTGTCTCGATACACCCTCGACTAGGAACAGTTATAGGATGTACTCGTTTACTACCGTGGCCCCACTAGTATGATCTCATCATAGTCCCAGTAGTCGGGTACATATCCTAAGGGCTTTATCAACATGTAACATAGTGACAATCAGAGTACATGTTAAGATAAAGTACAACCAGATAGTATACTATCATGTCGAGCAAGAAAGTCCTCCCTATATATGTCCAAGCATCCACTGCAATATACATCGTATGTACAGTAATGGCCTCTAGGGCATACATATAACTAACATTATCAACATGTGAGAGTAAGACAGTAAACTAATATAAGTCAACATGTTAAGATAAAGTGAAACCAAATAGCATACTATCATGACGAGCAAGAAAGTCCTCTCTATATATATCCAAGCATCCATTATAATATACATCATATGTACAGCAATGGCCTCTAGGGTATATACATAACTAACAGTAATCGTCTTTGAAAAGGACACAAATCCTGCCGCCCATGTGCAGCGGTTACCGATAACATCAAAACAATCAGAACTTCAATTTACTTTTCTAATTGTCTGAGTCAGTTTGAGTCTCAGTATAATCTGACTTGAATATGATTCAAGTACGATCTACATTCTACAATCTACAATATTCTAATTCAATATGAATCCATGAATCCATTATACAACGTGACTTAACCGAACCATGGATATACATTCCATTTACATGATTCTCCAGTTACATCCATTTACATGATTCTACGGTTACATCCGTTTACTGATATCATGGTTTTGGTCAGTCAATCAATTATACAATCAATACAATTTACAAAACAAACAATATAAACAAGACATCTCGGGGTTTAAAGGGTAGATTGGTACGGAAGGTGTTAGAAGTAGCACGAGACAGTAAGACTTAATACACCTAACATGAATCCAGTTGCTGTTGTACCGTGGCATAAACGGTTCCTTGTACTTCCATTTGCCTCCAGTCTTTGGCATATAGAGACTACTCTCGTATACACTGGCATCCTTCTGTACCAAGCTATAAACAACAGCGTTAATACTAAATACAACATTATAACAATATAATACAACTTTAAAAGATACCTTCTTATTCTGTCTATTCTATTTCTCCCTTATTTTTAGGACTTACCGAGCGACCTGTTCGCTGACGACATTCTCTTTCTTTCTTTTTTGAATGTCGTCAGGTGATTTGGACACATCAGAGATCGATCCCAGCGCTGAAGACTTGGACCAGTTCAGTGAAGACCCCGACCTCTAGTATATTGTACATTTTTCATTTCAGTACTCTTCTTTGCTGTTATGCCATTGTTTAGGCATCGCTTTTTTTTATTTCGGTTGTATTTACTTTCCATGCATTGTACAGAAAGACTGTGAATAAATAAAGTTGATGTTTATTATATCCTGTCTCTTGTGCTTTACTTTTATATTGCTTAGATACGCTTAGCATATTTACTTTATAGTAAATACGTAGCGGACCAGTCCCGCCCACTTCGCCGTACACCGGGAAACGGGGCGTGATAGGTTTTGTTGGTGGCCCATGCATGTTAGAATTGTATAGAACCATACTATGCAGTTCTGTTCTGCATGAACAACCCAAGCAATATAACATAAGAACCAGCAAGTAAAGCATTCTTTACAATTCATGTTCCTTGAATCATATTATTCTATATACTTTGAATCTGTCCTAACCTAAATTTTTCTTCAAGGTTGTGGATTTCCCAAACAACACAAGCGCCAACTTTAACAACACTCCACCTCCACTACCAATCGTTCCTACTGTTCCTGCTCCACCCACCGAGCAAACAGTTCTGCTTGAGGCGATCCTCAGCCTCATTGAGGGACATCAGCAGCCTTTGAACTGTCCCGAGACTGACGCACCTGGGATAAAGCAATTCAGGGCTTTACATCCCAAGCAGTTCTCCGGAAAGGGTAGCCTACTTGAAGCTGAGGAATAAGCACAAAGCATAGGGGATGATCTGGCGGCAGCACAAGTGCCAGACATAGCTTGGGTCCGTGTGGCGAAACTGCAGCTCATGGACAATGCTCGCAACTGGTGGAAGGCGGAAGAAAGCCGTCTTGAACAGCCTATTGAATGGAAGACTTTTCGCGATAAGTTCGACACGAAGTACTTCCCTGTGACTGCCAGGTTTTCCATGGAATAGCAGTTCATTCATCTACTACAAAGTTTGATGTGGGACAAGTCAGTAGATGAGTATGACGCTGAATTCACTATGCTAAGTCGGTAAGATATGTCACAATATTTCAATTTTTTAAAATATCACATAATACACAGCTAACACAATCCTTTAAACAGATTCGCGGCACATTTGATACCGACGGACGAGATCAGAGCCCGTCGTTTTCAACAGGGGTTGGACACAGAAATTCAAGCTGCTCTAGCTATAGGAAAATTTCCGACCCATGAGGATGCTCTGGAAGCTGCCCGCAGTTTGAGGCAGTGATAAAGGCAAGGGGTAGAGCTCAGTCTGCAGG
The DNA here is from genome assembly GCA_030015575.1 of Agapanthus africanus. Lineage (NCBI taxonomy): Eukaryota > Viridiplantae > Streptophyta > Magnoliopsida > Asparagales > Amaryllidaceae > Agapanthus > Agapanthus africanus. The sequence goes on along the minus strand of CM057343.1, from coordinate 244,591,643 downwards.
AATTAAGTGCCCTGCCAACCAGATGGCAGGAGGAGCCTCGTCCAGACCACCTTTTGTGCCAAGGCGTCCAGGAGCACCAATCAACAGGCCCAGTCTAGCCTTGTGTAACTACTACAAGAGAAATGGGCATCTGGCGAAAGATTGCCGGCGTGCGAACAACCTTTGCTTGACCTACGGCTCAGCTGCTCATGGTATTGGGTCTTGTCCTCATAAACAAGATCCAATTGCTGCACCCAGGCCAGCAAACAATTACCCACAGCGCCCAGCCATCCAAGCACCTGCTCCAAGACTTGCACTACCTGCACCACCTAGAGGACCACAAGCTGCACCACCTCCTCGTCAGTTCCATCAAGCTTAAAGGAATGTTCCGAGGAATGCTCCTCAGGCTAGGAGGAATGTACCAAGGCCCCAGGCTTTCACGATGACCGTGGAAGAAGCTGAGGCCACTGGCCAAGTTATCACCGGTAACCATTTATTTCTCAAATTCTATTTCAGTCTTGATATTTATCTACATACTTTTCCTATACCTAAAACATATCCCACATATCTTAGGTACAATCTTAGTATCCTCAATACCTGCACTAGCACTGTTTGATACTGGAGCATCTCACTGCTTTATGTCGCCACGGTTTGTCCGAACCCATGCGATTCCAGTCTCACCACTTGTATCCAGCTGGAATGTTAGTTCAGGGAATGGCGTTCTAAAGGCAACAATGGGATACAGCTTGTGTCCAGTAGTCGTCTGCAGCAGAGAGTTTTATGCTGACTCCAAAGTGCTGGACATACCGAACTTCGATGTGGTTCTAGGAATGGATTGGCTTGGAACTTTTTATGCTACCATCGACTGTCGTCAAAGGAGGGTAGTATTCGAGATTCCAGACCACCCGGTCTTTTATTTCAAAAGCGGAGACCATACCCTGGAGCCAAGTACCTACAAAGCGAAGCTAAGAGAAGCAGTAGTTGCAGCAGCTCAAGCGGAGGAAGAATCAAGACCAGACGTAGTTCGAGAGTTTTACGATGTGTTTCCTGACGATATATCAGGTTTGCCTCCCGACCGAGCTCTTAAATTCAGCATTGATTTAGTACCAGGAGCACAACCGGTGATCAAAGCGCCTTATAGACTAAGTCCGGAAGGCTTGAAGGAAGTCCGAACACAGTTGGACGAATTACTGGCGAAAGGATGGATTCGTCCCAGCACTTCAAGTTGGGGATCACTGTAAGGTGTTTTTCGTCACCCCATTGAGATGGGAATACGCGCGCGGTTGTTGGGCGCATTACAGATTCCCCCTGCCTAAGATAGGCTGGAGTTTATTGATTGTGGGGATCCGAATCTCCGGCAGCCGCGGACTAAGCTGCCGTTAATTACCCCCCGCCTTTGGAGCGAGAGAACCTCCGATTAACGGGTTAAACTGGTCATGCGAACTCAATGTGTAGTGTTGTGTTTTGAAGGGGGTTTTGGATGTATCGGGGGCCCCGCAGAGTTTTTACGGGGGTCCCGCTACCCGGATAGCGGGCTGGAGGTCAAGGGGGCTAGCAGCCCCCTTGCGGGGTGCAGGGCAGCGCCCCGTTAGAAATTTTTTCTAACGGGGGAGACACATTTAGTGTGGAGTGCACAAAAAAGAAGGGAAAAAGCGTCTTAAAGACGCGTGCGTAGCATGTGGGCGCATGGTGCCCGGGGTCACGTGGCGCACACGTGACCATTGGTCGCCTCATCGCCCGGGGTCACGTGGCGCACACGCGACCATTGGGCGCCTCATCGCCCGGGGTCACGTGGCGCACACGCGACCATTGGGCGCCTCAGCGCCCGTGGTCACGTGGCGCACACGTGACCATGGGCGCCTTAGCGACCCGGGGTCGCGTGGCGCGCACGTGACCAATGGGCGCCTTAGCGCCCGGGGGTCACGTGGCGCACACGTGACCACGGGAAACACCCATGGGAAGGGGCCTAGCCCTTAGGCCGGGGAGTTGATCTCCCAAGAAGTTTTTGGAGTTGAACTCCTAACAGAAACTAATTTATGGAGTTAAACTCCAACAGATCTAGAAAGGAGTTAAACTCCTGGGGATTTATTGCTCTTCTTTTGAGCCTTGGATCTGTCCAAAATTAGATTTTTGGAGATGGGTCTCCTTCTTCCTTCTCTTGATAGGCGGGATCTTGTAGAAAAAGGGGGTGAAATTTAAAAGTCTCCCCTTTTCGAGATCTGATTGGAGATCCGAGCTCCCTTTTGTGGGTTTTGTGGTGAAAAACTATTTATTTTTGGGAAAGGAAGAGTTAAACTCTTGATTTAATACAAAAAATAAAGAAGTTTTTTTTGAACCTTGAGGAAGGAGAAGATCACAGATCTTGGTTCTTTTGGAGAGAGAAAAAAGTTGTTTAGATATTTTCATTATCTTTGCCTTTATAGGCTATACACTTTACATATAGCCCCTTGGGCTTTTCAAAATGGCATTTTGTCTACCCCATGGCTCATGTGCCATTTCTTTTTGCACATAAGCCACGGGCTTTACAAAAATTTGGCTTTATGCCCATTTTTCTTACATTTATTCAGAAAATAAAATAAAAGAAATACAACAAAATTATTTATTACAAAATTTTTATCTTGGCATGGGGGGAGGCCGGCCGCTTCATGTTCGGGCTCGACCCGGGCATTGGCCCACTTGACCTGGGCTTGGGCCCATTTGGCTTGGGTTGATTTTGATTTTGAATTGGTCAATCGGGGTGTAAATTTCGACCCCAACAAAGTGCCCCTATCAATAAATGCATACAACATATGTGGGTCGTGTGCATGAAATTGATAGATCTTCTTTCACGTGGAGGCGGCTTAATTTGGTTCCCGCTTTTTAGGAAGCCGGCACTGCCCTTTTTACGACATGGACAGTCGTTGCTTGACATGTCTCCGAGACGGAGTGTCCGTGATAGATGTTTCTCTGGCCCGGAGTGATCTAGTTCCCGCTTTGTAGGAAGCCCGCACTGCCCTTTTTACGACATGGACGGTCGATGCTGCCCTTTTAGCGATTTGGACGGTCGATGCTGCCATTTTAGCGACGTGGACGATCGGTGCTGCCCTTTTAGCGACTTGGACGTTCGGTGCTACCATTTTAGCGATGTGGACGGCCGGTGCTACCCTTTTACCGACTTGGACGGTCGGTGCTGCCCTTTTAGCGACTTGGACGGTCGATGCTTCCATTTTAGCGACGTGGACGGTCGATTCTGCCCTTTTTACGACTTGGACGGTCGATGCCGCCCTTTTAGCGACTTGGACGGTCGGTGCCGCCCTTTTAGCGACTTGGACGGTCGGTGCGGCCATTTTAGCGACGTGGGCGGTCGGTGCTTCCATTTTAGCGACGTGGACGGTCGGTTTTGCCCTTTTTGTGACTTGGACGGTCGGTTCTGCCCTTTTAGCGACTTGGACGGTCGATGCTGCCCTTTTAGCGACGTGGATGGTCGGTGCTGCCCTTTTTGCAACGTGGACGGTCGGTTCTTCCCTTTTTGCGATTTGGACGGTCGATGCTGCCCTTTTAGCGACTTGGACGGTCGATATTGCCCTTTTAGCGATGTGGACGGTCGGTAGTTGTCTCGTCGATTTGATGTGAATTGGGTTGACATCAGCATCGCTACACTGGAATATGGTACCAGGGGCGAATCATCATCTGCCATGAGTGGATTTGGGGATCTCCCTCGTTTCCAGTTTAACGACTTAGTGGTCATCTGTTCCCAGTTTATTGACTTAGAGGTCATCTGTTCCCAGTTTAACGACTTAGGGGTCTATTGGATTGGAGTTTGGAATTTTGGGGTTAGAGTAGACATCAGCGTTGCTAACACTGAAGCACATGTGCCAGGAGCAATTCATCATTTGCCTTTTTCTGTTGGTTAGCGGTGGCATAGGCGATGGGTTTAGGTCCCTATCACTTAAGACTTTCCAATTTTATGAGCCGTAAGGTCCCATAAAAGCATTTTCTCCCTACGAGTCGAAAGGATCTCGTTGGTGCACTTTCTCCTTGGGAGTCGTGGGGACTCCCAAGTGTGTTTTTCCTTTGTGAGTCGTAAGGATCCCACGAAGGTGTTTTCTTACGAGTCGTAAGGATCCCGTAAGTTAGTTCTACTCATGTATCGTGAGGAGACATGAGTGGATCTTCCAAAATGGAGCATAAGTCCAAGGGCGAAAACCGGCCGCTGGACTGGTGATTGCAGTGGGGTATGGGTATGATGAGAATTATTTGAGCCCGTGGATTGTATACGGTAGTCAATTTGGGGACTAACCGTAGGGCTGGGAGAATTTTGAGAAATTGGATTTTGGTTGGCGTCTGCATCGCTGCACTGGAATATGATATCAGGAGCGACTCATCATTCGCCATTTGGGGACTTGGAATTTGGATCTTGTTTGGCATCAGTATTGCTGCACTGGAACAATGCCAGGATCAACTCATCATTTGCCTTGGAAGGACTTAGGATTTGGGTTTTTGGTCGGCATCAGCACTGCTAACACTGAAGCGAAATGCCAAGAGCGACTCATCATTTGCCGTTGCCCGTTGAGGAATGATGGCTTAGGAGACAGTTTAGGTCGCTATCACCTAAGGCTTTTCAATTTTATGAGCCGTAAGGGTCTCATAAAAGCATTTTCTCCCTACGAGTCGAGAGGATCTCGCCGGTGTATGTTCTTCTTAAGAATCATGAAGATTCCTAAGTGTGTTGCTCCTTTGTGAGTCGTAAGGATCTCACGCAGGGATTTTCTCCTCACAAGGTCGAGAGGACTTTGCGAGTGTACTTCATCTCTTTTCACGAGTTTGCGCCCTTTCGGGTTTTTACAAACTCGCTGGTAGTCCTGCTATTTTTACTAACGGAGCCCTTTCAGGTTTTCATCCGTGCCCGTTTTGCTTGTGGACATATCATTTTTTTTTGCCGCTGGTGGGACTTTAAAAGTAGTCTCACCAGCAGGATTTGGGAGAGATAGTGGTCATTTGCGCTCGTGGATTGTATACGGTTTTGCAGGATGTATGATCCAGACCGTAGGGCCGGTGTGCTCAATTCGCCTGCGACTTGGAGCATTCACGCGTAGTATTTCTTGAGATATCGGCCATTGATGGGTGGCATGGGCCTTTCTCCCTTGGCACTTATTAGTTGGTAGGATCCTCCGTCGAACACTTCCTCGATGACGTATGGTCCTTCCCAGTTTGGCTCGAATTTTCCCTTGGCATGTCGATTAGGGATGATCGGTCTTTTGAGGACCAATACCAATTCGCCTTTCTTGAAAGCGTGGAGACGAGTCATCTTGTCACAGGCCTGTGACATTTGGGCTCGGTACAGCTCCAGATTTTGCTGTACTGCAAGCCTTTTTTCTTCGCGGGCGTCGAGCTCTTCAAGCCGAAGGAGCACGTTTTCCTCCTCCGTCAACTCGTGCTGAACGGCCATTCTTAAGCTTGGAACTTCGACTTCGAGGGGAAGGACCGCCTCCACTCCGAAGAGCAATGAGTACGGAGTGGACTGAGTTGGAGTACGGTGCGTGGTACGATATGCCAACAACGCCTCGTGAAGTTTGAGATTCCAGTCTCTCTTGTTGGCTGAAGCATTTTTCCTCAGGAGCTTGCATAGAGTCTTATTGAAGGCTTCGGCTAGCCCATTGGCTCTTGGATTATAGATGGAAGAATACCTCCAGTCTATCTTGTGCTGAGTAGCAAACCTGAGACTTTGAAGCTCTTGAAAGAAGGCCTGTTGTTAGAAATGATTCGTTTTGGCGTACCGAAGCGGTATAGAATATTATGCTGGAAGAATGTCAGAATATCTTCTGTCTTGACTTCTTTTAGCGGGACAGCTTCAGCCCATCTGGAGAAGTAGTCTGTTGCAGCCAGTATGAACCGATGGTCTTTAGATGACAGAGGATCAATTGGACCAACTATGTCGGTTCCACAGACTTCGAAGGGCTATGACGCCACCGTAAGGTGCAACGGATTGGGGTGCTTGTGAATGAAATCACCGTGAATTTGGCAGATATAACATTTCTTTGCATGCTCTCCGCAATCCCGTATCATGGTGCGCCAGTAATACCCAAGCCGTTTAATTTGAAGTCGCATCTTAGGGCCGGACTGGTGAGCCCCGCAGACGCCTGAGTGAACTTATTTCATAACTTTTTAGGCATCAGCTGATGACAGGCACCTGAGCCAGAGTTGGTCATATGACCTGCGGTATAGCGTGTCATTCACAAACACGTATCGAAGAGCTCTCTTCTTCAGCTGAATCCTTGCAGATTTTCCTTTGGGCAGCTTGTCGTATCGGAGGTACTCTATGAAGGGTTCTCTCAATCGGGCTCGTCTTGGATGATCGAAGCTTCTTCGGCAGGACTGCTCTTCTGTTCCGCGCTTTCCTCTTCTCGTAGAGAGACTGGGGGTAGAATTTGCCGGCTCCTGACTGTGATCAGAATTTCGTCCATGTTAGGATCAACCAGCTCCTTGGCTAAGCGAGCGAGTACGTCAGCCTTTCCATTCAACGCTCTAGGGACTCTCTATGAGTGAACCGTTTCATGAGTTCCACCACTCGGCTTCTATATCGAGCTAACTCAGGTTTGTATATCTTATAGTCACCGCTTACTTGGTTGACGACAAGCTGAGAGTCACCGTAAACCCGTATCCGAAGAATTTCCATTTCTATGGCGAGCTCCAGACCAGCTATCAGAGCTTCATACTCGGCCTCATTGTTTGTGCGAGGGTCGGTGAGAGCAAAAGAACGTCGTAGGGTTCCCATCGATGGCCTGATGAATACCAACCTTATCCCTGCTTTTATCTGCGGGATGCTTGATTTGTCGGAGCTCCTCATTGATGAGGCTCCATCGAAGTAGAGCTCCCAACATGGCTCATCTTCCTCGAGGTGCGGCACTTGTTCGTCTGGTAACTCACAATTGAGCGGTGACCCCTCAGATACGGGATGAGCGGCAAGGAAGTCTGCAAGAGCTTGCCTTTTTACTGCTTTCTGAGGAGTATAAACTTTGTCAAACTCAAGTAGCATGACAGCCCATCTTGACATTCTACCGGCTAGGCTTGCTTTGGTCATCAAGTGTTTGAGCGGGTTGACCTTGGAGATCAGCATAACCCGATGAGCGAGCAGATAATGCCTCAGTTTCTTCACAGCAAATATCAGAGCCAGGCATTGCTTTTCGATCGGGGAATAGTTGTGTTCCGCCCCGACTAAAGTTCGACTGAGGTAGTAGAGGGCATTCTCTTTTCCCTCCTCGTTGTTCTGGGCAAGGAGTGCACCGAGTGACTCATCTAGCGCTGCAGTGTAGAGAATCAGCGGTTTATTTGGAATAGGAGCGGCCAGCACTGGAGGGTGCAACAAGTACTGTTTGATGCCTTCGAACGCTTCTTGACATTCGGCACCCCAGACGAAAGGAGCTCCTTTCTTCATGAGCTTTGAGAAGGGCCTACATCTCCCCGATAAATTTGAGATAAACCTTCGTATATAAGCAAGCTTGCCTTGAAAAGATCTTAGCTGCGTCAGATTCTTCGGAGGGACATCTCCATGATGGCCTTTATCTTGGACGGGTCAACTTCAATCCCTCGATGTCGGACTATGAAGCCCAGGAATTTTCCCGATGACACGCCAAAAGCGACTTCAGAGGATTCATTTTCAGATCGTACTCCCTCAGTCTAGTGAGAACGGTCCTAAGATCTTGGATGTAGTCGGCCTTGGCTTTAGTTTTGACGACCAGATCATCAACATAGCATTCGACGACTTTATGGATTAGGTCATCAAAGATATTAGTCATTGCCTTTTGATATGTAGCACCTGCGTTCTTCAGTCCGAACGGTATCACCTTGTAGCAATATATTCCGATCGGGGTTCGAAATGCTGTGTGTTTCTCATCCTCAGACGACATCTTGATCTGATTATATCCAGACGAGCCATCCATAAAGGTGAACTCATAATTTGAGGTGTCATCGACCATCATTTTCATGACCGGTAGCGGGAAGTCGTCTTTACGACATGGCTTGTTGAGCTCTCTGAAATCGACACAAACTCGGATCTGCCCATTTTTCTTCTTCACTGGGACTATACATGTGATCCAGTCCGCATATTTCTCTTCCCTGATGAAACCGACATCGATGAGCTTCTTGGTTTCCTCGATGAACTTTTCTTCTAGTTCCCTTCTCATTCTTCGAGGAGCTTGTTTGACTGGCTTAGCATCAGGAGATATAGCCAGTTTATGCATAGCTACTTCAGGGGAAAGGCCAGGCATTTCTTTGTATGTCCACACGAAGCAGTCGACAAACTCATGCAGGAGGGAAATTATCTATTCTTTCATTTCCTCTGACAAGAGTGAGCTGATGTAGGTCGGCCTTGGATTATTAGGCATTCCCAAATCGACCTCGGTTAGCTCATCGAAGGTTGCTTGTCCGCCATCTTCGAGCTCTTGGGGAGCTTCTTCTGGCTCGGCTAGCTCGTCTTCATCATTTGACTCTTCGCTGGCTTTCCCAATATGGATCATGTAGCATGCCTTAGAATCAGGCTGGATGAAACCTATGCCCCGTCTATCTGGGATTCGTCCACCGATGAGTGCTCCGACCTGAGGCAGATGCCATAGCCCTTCATAAAACTTTGCTTCGGACTCCGATTGATATAGCCGGCATCCGCACCTTTTGAAGTATTCCCGCATCTCGGGCGCATAGTATCTGGGATTAAGGATGGCTCTTATGTCTCTCTCATAGGGAAGGCACGCGACAGAAAGATCGTCCGGGTGCACAACGGGATTTGACCCATAAAACAGGATGCCCTTCTGTCCATTTTTCCTCTCGGGAACGTAGAAAGTTTTCAGCTGGTCCACGGTAGAGACTGACAATGCGTCGAGCTCTTTGCACATCCGTTCCGGCACCCTTGTGATGGCCAGGGACCCTTCTGCAATTTCAAAGGCCTCTCGTAGTTTCGCTTGCTGCATGGGGGTTCAATCTGCACAGCTGTTGCACGGAAGGTCCTCTTCTTCCGACTCTTCAGTGTCACTGCTAAGATGAGGGCGGGCTTTGCTTCTAGATAGGCTTTCAGTATCGGATTCGTCCGTATCACTACCGAAACGAGGGCGAGTTTTGCGGAAGGACGGACTTCCAGCGTCGGACTCATCAGTGTCACTGCCGAAACGCGGACGTACTTGGGTGTTTTTGCTTTTGAAAGTGACAGCCGGCTCGGATTTTCCTTTGAGTTTCGGGACCGTTCTGTCTTTGGTCAGCTGTGGCTCAGTACTTTAGGGTTTCATAAAGTACCGAGAATCCTAATATCGGACTTCATGCACACCGAACGGCTGGATGTATCCGTCAATGCGTCTTTCTTCGCCATCTTTAGTATACTTCATGCATTGATGGAGAGTTGACGGAATGATGCCGTAATCGTGGAGCCACGGCCGTCCCAAGAGAATTTTATAAGACGTGTCAGCGTCGGTCACGTATATCTTAGCTTCAGTTTGCAGATCCCCAAATTTGATTGGCAAAGCTATAGACCCCAGAACTTGCTGGCAGTTTTGATTGAAGCCTTGAATGACAATCCTTTCCATTGACAGGTGTCGGACGTCCATTGACAAACTCTTCAGAGCCCGCAAGTTCATGATGTTCACTGAGGATCCCGGATCAATTAATACGCGATTAATCTGATCTTCGTCGATGTACCCGGTCACGTAAAGCGGCCGATTATGCTCAGCCGTTCCCAGTAGCAAGTCTTCGTCCTTAAACGTGACTGCGGCGGCATGCAAAGCGTACTGGGCTTCTTTCATATTAATTTCCGCAAATCGAGCCTGATACCGCTCGGGATTTTGCAGAGCATGAATGAGAACATCTCTAAGCTCTTGAGATAGAACCAAGGCATCGTAGATGCTAAGGAGAGACGGAAGCTTTCGGAGGTGAGCCAAGACATTATAGTCTACTGTGGAAGGACTCGAATCTTCATGGGCAAGTTCTCTGCCATCTTCTTCATTAGCGACCTGTTTTTCCTTCCCTTTTGGGGCATTGCCCTGATTTGGCGGTAGAGCCCTGCCACTTCTGAGCTGGATCTGGTTGGCCTTTGTGGCGAGCTCCTCGTCCTCTTCGGGAAAACAGAGCTCCTCCTCAGAGTCGCTGCCAAGATGGATGGCGTAACAGGTCACTACCGGAATCTCTTCATTGGAGTCTTCTTCTAACTCCTCCAGAATTTCAGCCGCTCGTACAGGGAGGAACTCCTTCAATTGAATCAGAGTTTTTTCCTTTTGTTCATAGTTTTCGAGGGAATCGATATATTTTTGAATGGTCGATCTCCCTACAGACTCTTTTTCGCGCCGAGCTGTACTTTTCTTCTTCTTGAGCCTTTTGGATTTTGAGCCTGATGGAGCCGCATTAGCAGCTGGAAAGGTAGATTTCTTCTGCCCTTCCCATTCCGTCCTGGGTTCTTTCTGAAGTGGCTTTATCATCTTCTTCGTCTTATTAGATATGTGCGTACTCCACGGAGGCCGCGGTGAGTCCGTTTCATTTCTCAGGGTAGCGGGTTCGGCTGTCTGCTCCCAGAAAGCTTTAGCTTCTGTCTGTATAAAGTTGGTGGTTGCAACTTGATTGTTCACCAACACACTTTTGGACAGTTCGATCTCTCCAGCCTTGTACTGCTTCTCGACCCAGTCCTTAAAGATATAGCAATCCTCGATTGCATGGCTCACTACTCGGTGGTATGGGCAATACAGGGGATTGTTGGTCATTTTTTCTTCTTGAGGTCTTTTCGACTCTGGCAATTGTAGACCGTTGTTTAAGGCATCTTTAAATATCTTTCGGACCTTGTCCCTCCTGAAAGAGTAAATCTTGTTCTTTTTCTCCTCTAGGGAAGGCTCTTCTCCTCCTAGCACCGGCTTTCGAGACCGGTTAGTTTTAGATTCACTCGCCCTTCGCTTTTCTTCATTGTCGGGCGCATTGAAGACATTGGTACTGCTGGAACTCCCACTTCTACGGTTATCGTCTCACTTGTTTTTCCAAGTTTTGTCTCTCTGAGAGTCCAGGGAAGACTCTTGCTTCGAGCGTTCCAGCATTTGGACTTTCTTGATTAGCTCTTGAAATATCTTGAGGCCTGCTGTACACAAGAACGGGACCATCCAATTGCTGAGGTTCCCAATGAGAAGGCTGACTGCTCCAGCGGCGGTTCGCACTTGACTGTGAGATTACGCCATCGGGCGATAAAGTCAGTGTTGCTTTCATTCTTCCCCGGCTTGGTCCTCACAAGGTCGGCAATGGAGATTTTATCACTGACACTCATGAACCATTGCCGATACAGAGACTCCATTTGGGCAAAGGTAATGACGGACCCGTCTGGTATACTCGCGTACCAGTCGAAGGCGACACTGTTAGTGTATATGCCCTAGGGGCCATTATTGTATCATACTAGTTTGTATATTACTTAATGGAAGCTTGGGATATTCACAGTTATATAACAGTCTTGCTAAACATGATAGTATGCTACTTGGTTTTATCTATCTTAATATGTATGTTCATATTGATAGAGCCCTTAGGATCTTGCTTGACTACCAGCGTTGTGATGGCAGTCACACTAGTGGGGGCTGGGTAGTCTACAAGCACATCCTTTTCAGGTCCCTAGTCGTAGGATTATCGAGACAGGGCATCGATACTCTGGAGTAGACTAGTGTGTACGCTTCTCATCCCAGTTGGGGAGATGGTCTGTCCCACAGCCGTCAGTACGTCGTACTGGAGATAGTATACAGGTGCTCATCGGGTTACGGGTACACCGGACAGGACTCGCAGGGAACTGTTGGTTGGTATTATACCCGTCGTCAGTTAAGAGTTCCTAGGTGACATGAGTACAGTATAGTCCGCAGACTTGAAACTGCTGCTTCGCCTCGAGTGTGTCCCACTGTTCTTAGATTGCTACCCTACCACGGCTCAAAGGAGTCGTGCAAACATGTAGCAGTTGGGTGCAATCCCGAGCACTTGGAGGCAGTGGCGGTTAGACAGGATTCGTCTCTCCCGGTATTGGGAGTTGATATCGCGCTGTGTCAGAGAGCCATTACGCAAAGTCCCTGGCCAGGGCAACCGAGATTTACTGGTAGGTTCCAGTAGTTTCTCAAGGTGTAATGGGCTACGCTCCGACACGACTTATATAGCTATTAGGGGACTGACGCTTGCCCCCGCTAGGCTTGATATGTGATAGTCTTAGACGAACAGACCGGACTGTACGGAGATTGTCACATCAGGCTCAGTAGGAGTTCGGATGGGTTTCCTCATCGGCCTTCTTATCGACATCTACCTGGGGACCGTTACGTACAGCTAGTGCCGCTTGCGGTCTGTGGTGAAACCCACTGCCAGCGTAGTAGTCGAGTCTTTAAAGTCCCACACAGAGAGTTTCCCTGCTCCAGACGAAACGATATAGAGGTCGTATGGTTTTACGACAAGGGTTCGGACGCATACGTGTGTTTACGCACGTACGACATTCGGACAGTTTTTACTAGCCGGCTTTGGTTTAAGCCAGATTCTAGTATCGGGTTATTGGATTTATACAGTCTAAAGTTTTTCCGTGTTTTCACGAATAGGAGGGGCGTTCTCGTAATTTCGCGAGAAGCTTCTAGAAGGATGGTGGGTTTAGGTGGCATTTGCATTTATTGTTTTAATGACTCATTTGTGTGATTCATCCATGGAGTTAATGCTTCATTAATTGTTCTTATGAATCATGAGATGAATCACTCATATGAATAAATGAAGCATGGTTGTTAAATCATTTATTTATTTTATTTGATAAAAGATAATGCTTCATATATATTCAAATGAGTTCATTATCTCTTCTCATTCTCATGCTCACCTTCTTTCTCCTCAAGCTCTCTCTCTTCAAACCCTAATCCTTCCCTCTCATGTGTTGAGATCAAGGATTAGATAGACTAATTAATCCATAACCTCACTCTATATCACCTAGGTACCTTTGATTAGCAACTAAAGAAACCTAGTTACCTCAAGTTTAGAGGTGAAGCTTGGAATAGAAGATCTCGGGTGGATCGTCTATTACATAGAGGAGGCCGAGGAGGAGGTGGATAACGAAAAGAAGAAGGACTAGGTTCACTAGGTATAATCTCTTTTCATAGTAGTTAAGAACTCCTATGCATGTGTTAGTTATAGTTTAGCAAAGATTCTTCGGTTAGTCGATGTTAACTCAAAGAATAAGATCGTTTTTCATATTCCGCCTCCCCGCAACTCGTCGGGTGTTGTACATCGACTTACAGTGCTATCAAAGCCTCGCTAAACAATAATTAACTCATTAGCAAAGTCGTTACAATTTCGAACGCGAAACGAACCGGAAAAAACATCGATATCACATAGTTTCTGTCGATTTTAAAATAAGGTCTAAATATTTTTCAGGGACCTACAGAATAACCTACAGAGAAACATAAGAACACTGAAAAAAATTGGGTTCATGAATCAGCCAAACAGCCGCGGAACCGCGGCCGATCCCACCGATCCGCCGCGGATCTGCGGCCGAGTTGGAGCCGATTCAGCCCAAGTTTTTCCAGTGGCTCTTCTGTGATATTTTTGTATTTTCTGGAATGTTTATTTTCTGCTCAAGTCTCAGGTGCACAGAGAAGTTTTGGAGTAGAATCTGATATGTTTGCTCGATCGAAATTATACGATGTTTGCTAATTTGATTATATCTGTGAACTGTATAATGTGTTCGTAAACCTCCCCTAACTTCTAGTATGTCGGTTGGCATGGGGTTGCACATTTCTGTAATGGATTTTACTGTTTGTGGTTATGAACTGTATTAGATTGTTGTGATGATTAGCCGGGGTTTGTGATGGGTTATTATATTCATTCATTCAATGTAATTGTAATATGTTGTAATATTATTTTGCGGGGCACATCCAGGTTGCGGTTGTAGCCACCGTTGTATTATTTCATTTTACTGTTTTTGCTCCTAGGATAAACCCAAGGTGGGGTGCACAAACTACCGGGTACTTTGAAGTGTTTAGTGGCCCACTCACGTTGTTGAGGGAGACCGCTTCACTTCGGGTACTTGGCGGGTAGTTTGCCGTACCCGTAGGGGTCTAGGGTGGGGTAATGGCTATTCATCACAACTGTGTAATCCGTCTTTTGTTGCAGGCTCAAAGCAAACGCGGATTGCTTGTATATCCAATAATGTTCATCTGAGATCTGGAATGCCTATTATTGCGTCTAACGAATGTACAATATCTATATATGATAGCTATTTAGACGTCACTTATGTTTTACACCCGCACTAGCCCAGTCCTCGCTTTGCCGTTAGTTAAGTAACCTAACGGGCGATGACGGTACCTAGTGGCGAATGCGGATGGCATAAGAGGACGTTGTATTTTCGTTGTTTTCTGCAATGATAGGTTAATGATGGGATGCATTATTATTAATGCAAAGAAAATAAACCAAAGTTGAATCGTTGGAACAGTTTAAAAGAAACCACTCGGTTATTTTTAAAACAGAAGATATTTTTAATTGCGGAACTTTAACCACTCCTTTTAAAAGCAATCAGGTTCCTTCGGTCATATCAAGTTCACTACGTTCACAGTTTCGCCAAAACCATTCGTAGCCCTCCGTCATTTCATTTGGGTATTCAATAGTATTCAAGCTATGTATTTTGGCCAAAGTCAAGGCATAGTGTTTGGTAGCTGCTGGGTATTCATTTGTTGCATAGATAGATGAGTTAGTTTGGGGCAGTCGTATTATCATTTGACCAAAGTCAGGGGTATGTACGGATGGGTTCAAATTAACAAGATAATGATGGGTAGAACTTGACATGTGACTTATGACATTTTGACCAAAGCCAAGGTCATAAGAGCATGGGGCAAAAAATTATATCGGGAATTTCTAAAGAAACTGAAATTTGCAAAGAGATGCATACCATTTGGAGTTTGATGAATGTTGGTAGGATTCCTTCAGCATTATCATATGATGATATTTGGATCCCGATCCTACTGTGAGTATATGCTACTCATCAGGAGATTCGTCACTTAACGATCAATGCTATAAACCAAGTAGGTGTCAAGAAAGGTGTCAGCGGGGCTACGCCCCCAGAGAAAAGAGGTTATTTAATGAAGGAACTTCGCGAAAGCGTTGGAAAACCTCCCTCGAAGTATCGACACTGCCTGGCTGAACGGTTAAGCAAGTATTGTACGGTGAGAATAGTCCTGGCTAGTTCTTCATTTTTGGTTTGAGGAGGGATTCGAGAAACAATGGGAGCCATCCAGTTTAGATAAACTAAAAACCACTCTAAACTTGCAAGAGAATCATGCTAAAGTGTTCTTCTCTCTCTCTCTCCTATTTGCAGCGACCCTGAAAATGACTGGACTTAAGTTACTTTTAGAAAAAAATATACTGACAGGGCCAAACTATAAAGATTGGCTGCGGAATGTCAAAATGGCTTTGACCTATGACAGATTGGGGTATGTCCTCACCACTAAGGCACCTGCAGTCCCAGGTCCCAAATCCAGTGATGCGGATAAGGAAATCCGCAAAACCTGGGAGTTAGATTGCGCGAAAGCCAAGTGCATCGTGCTTGCCTCGATGAACAATGAACATCAGAGGAGGCACGAGGATATGGATCTAGATGCCATATTTCTCCATACAAAGGAACTTTATGGAGAGCAATCTCCTATAGCAAGATATGAGACCTCAAAGAACTTGTTTCGAGCGAGGTTGGCCGTCAAATCATCGGTAGGAGAACATGTCCTAAAGATGATAGGCTATATTGAAGAGCTCGCAGACCTTGGGACGACTTTGGATAATGAGCTCTATACAGACTTAATTCTCCAGTCCCTTCCTTCCACCTACACCCAGTTTATTCTGAATTTCAACATTCAAAGAAAAGAAGTTGAACTTCCAGAACTCCTTAACATGTTGAGGAGTGCAGAGGGCACCTTGCAGAAGGCAAGGGAAACACCCGTTATGTTTGTTAGCGGTGCTTCTTCTTCTAGGGCCAAAGGAAAGAAGAAGAAGGCCGCCACCAAACTTAGAGGAGGTGTTAGTAAGGTGGGAGCGAAGGGAAAGAAAAAGATTGCGGTACCAATAGTGGCCCAGGATGAGTGCTTCCATTATCATAGGACAGGGCACTGGAAGAAAGACTGCAAGGCGTGGAACGCCAAGAACCAGGAACCGAAGCAAGCTGTGGCTTCGACTTCAGATGTGTTTGTAATTGAGAATTGTCTGTCAATCAACTCTACTTCCTGGGTATTGGATATCGGATCAGGATCTCATATATGCAATTCATTGCAGACACTGAGAAACCGTAGGGTGCTGAAGGAAGGTGATATGACCCTAAAGGTTGCTAACGGAGCTAGCGTGGGAGCTGTGTCCGTCGGGGATTATCACCTGGGATTGACAAGTGGACACATTTTGGTTTTACATAACTGTTTTTGTGTACCCAGCTTAACGTGCAATATCATATCAGTTTCCTTGTTATCAAATAAAGGTTATGATTTCACGTTTGTAAGTGATATTGTTAATATCCACCTTAATCATAGTTTGATTGGGTCCGGTACACTGGATAACGGTATATATGTCTTAAACCAACTACAGATTTTCAATGTCCAGAACACACTAAAAGGAAAGTCTCCAGATAACAATAAGGCTTTTTTATGGCATTGTAGACTAGGTCACATCAATGAGACAAGGTTAACTAAGTTACTTAAAGAAAGATATTTGGACTCGTTCGAATATCAAACTTATGCCACTTGTGAATCATGTCTCAAAGGAAAGATGACAAAGACTCCATTCACTGGATATGGAGTAAGAGCGAGCGAGCTCTTAGGACTCATACACAGCGATGTATGTGGTCCAATGTCTACACATGCAAGAGGTGGTTTTTCCTATTTCATTACTTTTATGGATGATTACTCAAGGTACGGATTCATTTATCTGATGAAATATAAATCCAAGTCTTTTGAGAAATTCCAGGAGTATAAGAATGAAGTAGAAAACCAAACCGGCAAAAGTATCAAGACACTAAGATCTGATCGAGGTGGTGAATACTTAAGTGCCAAGTTCCTAGGTTACCTAAAAGAGAAAGGAATTATATCTTAGCTAACTCCTCCATACACTCCACAGCATAACGGTGTATCGGAGAGACGGAACCGAACCCTATTGGATATGGTACGTTCCATGATGAGTAATGCTGAGTTACCGCAATCTTTTTGGGGTTATGCGCTAGAATCAGCGGCATATCTTCTGAATAGGGCTCCTACCAAGACTGTGCCTACCACGCCATATCAGATGTGGAGTGGGAAGAAACCCCATCTTCAGCATATGAAGATATGGGGATGTTCAGCTTTTGTTAAAAAGCAGCATGTGGACAAGCTCGAGGCACGATCAGTACAGTGTCAGTTTGTGGGATATCCAAAAAACTCCAAAGGATATTATTTCTATTACGCAGAGGAACAAAAGGTTTTTGTTTCTCGTAATGCCCATTTTCTAGAACATCAGTTTTTAGAAAGGGAAATAAGTGGGAGCGAAATAGAACTGGAAGAAATTCCAGAACCATAAACTACTACTGAAAGTTTGGTAGAACCAGTAGTTCAAGAAGAACAGGACATTCCCGCACCCCTCCGCAGGAGTAGTAGGCCGTCTCATCCGCCTGAGAGATACTACGGTTTTCTCATAGATGGGGATGTAGAGGATTGCATCATTGATGATGATGAACCTACTAGCTTCCAGCAGGCCATCCAGAGCGGCGACTCGGTACGATGGCTAGATGCAATGCGGACCGAAATGGAGTCCATGTACACCAACAAAGTATGGACTTTGGACTTTGCTCTAGATGGGGTAAAACCCATAGGATGCAAATGGATTTTCAAGAAAAAGATTGGTGTATATGGACAGGTGGAAACCTATAAGGCTAGACTTGTTGCAAAGGGTTTTCGTCAAAGTCCTGGTTTGGACTATGACGAAACTTTTTCTCCAGTGGCTATGCTCAAATCCATTCGGGTCCTTCTTGCTATTGCTGCCTTCTATGATTATGAAATCTGGCAGATGGACGTAAAGACGGCTTTTCTGAATGGTAATTTAGAAGAGTGCGTCTATATGGATCAGCCAGAAGGTTTCAATCAGAGTGGGAGCAGCGGGAAAGTATGCAAGTTGCTTAAGTCCATTTATGGACTAAAGCAGGCATCGCGGAGTTGGAACATCTGTTTTGATGAAACGGTCAAAAAATATGACTTTATAAAAAATCCAGATGAACCATGTATATATAGTAAAGTTGTAGCACGAACTGTCGTATTCCTCGTCTTGTACGTGGATAACATTCTATTGATAGGAAATGACATTCCTATGCTACAATCTGTCAAAGGATTCTTGTCGCACAGGTTTTCCATGAAAGACATGGGTGATGCTTCTTACATTCTGGGGATCCGGATCTATCGTGATAGATCCAAGAGGATGTTGGGACTTTCGCAGTCCAGGTATATCAACACTTTACTGAAATGATTCAGTATAAAAGATTCTAAGCGCGGTAATCTACCGGCTTGTCACGGAATCACCCTCTCCAAAGAGATGTCTCCTAAGACTGATTTGGAAAGGGAACGCATATCTATTATACCCTATGCTTCTGCGGTAGGCTCTATAATGTATGCGATGTTGTGCACCAGACCAGATGTTGCTTACGCACTGAGCGTGGTAAGCCGGTATCAGTCAGACCCAGGGGAGAAACACTGGATAGCAGTAAAGAACATTCTCAAGTACCTAAGAAGGACTAAGGAGATGTTTTTGGTTTACGGCGGAAAAGACCTCAAGATGGTGGCCTTTGCTGATTCCGGCTTCTAGAGTGATAAGGATGATTCCAAGTCCATGTCTGGTAATGTCTTTACCCTCAATGGAGGGGCGGTGTGCTGGAAGAGTTCCAAGCAGGACACCATTGCTGACTCGACTATGGAAGCGGAGTATATTGCTGCTTGCGATGCCGCAAAAGAAGCGGTCTGGATGAAGAAGTTCCTAACAGAACTTCGGGTGGTTCCTACCAAAGTTGATCCAATACCTCTGTATTGCGACAACAACGGAGCTATAGCTTTAGTGAAGGAACCAAGGTCCCATCAGAAGTCCAGACACATCTTAAGGCGGTATCACCTGATCAGGGAGATCATAGATCGCCGGGAGATCGAGGTCCGGAGAGTTGCTACTGAAGAGAACATTACTGATCCATTCATAATGGCCCTACCTCAGATTCAGTTCGAGAGGCTACTCGAGATCATCGGTCTTCGATATATCAGTACATGGCCCTAGTGCAAGTGGGAGATTGTTAGTGTATATGCCCTAGGGGCCATTATTGTATCATACTAGTTTGTATATTACTTAATGGAAGCTTGGGATATTCACAGTTATATAACAGTCTTGCTAAATATGGTAGTATGCTACTTGATTTTATCTATCTTAATATGTATGTTCGTATTGATAGAGCCCTTAGGATCTTGCTTGACTACCAGCGTTGTGATGGCAGTCACACTAATGGGGGCTGGGTAGTCTACAAGCACATCCTTTTTAGGTCCCTAGTCGTAGGATTATCGAGACAGGGCATCGATACTCCAGAGTAGACTAGTGTGTACGCTTCTCATCCCAGTTGGAGAGATGGTTTGTCCTACAGCCGTCAGTACGTCGTACTGGAGATAGTATACAGGTGCTCGTTGGGTTACGGGTACACCGGACAGGACTCGCAGGGAACTGTTGGTTGGTATTATACCCGTCGTCAGTTAACAGTTCCCAGGTGATATGAGTACAGTATAGTCCGCAGACTTAAAACTGCTGCTTCGCCTCGAGTGTGTCCCACAGTTCTTTGATTGCTACCCAACCACGGCTCAAAGGAGTCGTGCAAACAGGTAGCAGTTGGGTGCAGTCCCGAGCACTTGGAGGCAGTGGCGGTTAGACAGGATTCGTCTCTCCCGGTATTAGGAGTTGATATCGCGCTGTGTCAGAGAGCCATTACGCAAAGTCCCTGGCCAGGGCAACCGAGATTTACTGGTAGGTTCCAGTAGTTTCTCAAGGTGTAATGGGCTACGCTCCGACACGACTTATACTGCTATTAGGGGACTGACGCTTGCCGCCCCCTACGCCCAATATGCGATAGTCTTAGACGAACAGACCGGACTGTACGGAGATTGTCACATCAGGCTCAGTAGGAGTTCAGATGGGTTTCCTCATCGGCCTTCTTATCGACATCTACCTGGGGACCGTTACGTACAGCTAGTGCCGCTTACGGTCTGTAGTTAAACCCACTGCCAGCGTAGTAGTCGAGTCTTTAGAGTCCCACACAGAGAGTTTCCCTGCTCCAGGCGAAACGATATAGAGGTCGTATGGTTTGACGACAAGGGTTCGGACGCATACGTGTGTTTACGCATGTACGGCATTCAGACAGTTTTTACTAGCCGACTTTGGTTTAAGCCAGATTCTAGTATCGGGTTATTGGATTTATACAGTCTAAAGTTTTTCCGTGTTTTCACGGATAGGAGGGGCGTTCTCATAATTTCACGAGAAGCTTCTAGAAGGATGGTGACTTGGGGGTTTAGGTGGCATTTGCATTTATTGTTTTAATGACTCATTTGTGTGATTCATCCATGGAGTTAATGCTTCATTAATTGTTCTTATGACTCATGAGATGAATCACTCATATGAATAAATGAAGCATGGTGGTTAAATCATTTATTTATTTTATTTGATAAAATATAATGCTTCATATATATTCAAATGAGTTCATTATCTCTTCTCATTCTCATGCTCACCTTCTCTCTCCTCAAGCTCTCTCTCTTCAAACCCTAATCCTCTCCTCTCATGTGTTGAGATCAAGAATTAGATAGACTAATTAATCCATAACCTCACTCTATATCACCTAGGTACCTTTGATTAGCAACTAAAGAAACCTAGTTACCTCAAGTTTAGAGGTGAAGCTTGGAATTGAAGCTCTCGGGTGGATCGTCTATTACATAGAGGAGGCCGGGGAGGAGGTGGATAACGAAAAGAAGAAGGACTAGGTTCACTAGGTATAATCTCTTTTCATAGTAATTAAGAATGTTAGTTATATGTATGCCCTAGAGGCCATTACTGTACATTGGATGTATATTGTAGTGGATGCTGGGACATATATATGGAGGACTTTCTTGCTCGACATGATAGTATGCTAACTGGTTACTCTTTACCTTAACGTGTACATTGATTGTCTCTCTGTTACCTGTTGGTAAAGCTCTTAGGATGTGTACTTGACTACCTAGACTATGATGCGGATCATACTAGTGGGGACATGGTAGTCCATAAGTACATCCTTCAAGGTCCCTAGTCGTGGGTATATCGAGACGGGGCATCGATATACCAGAGTAGACTAGCATATACCTTCTCGACCCATACAGATGGGCGATGGATGATCCCATATCCATTGGTGTTTGACATCAGAGATGATATACGGGTGCTCAGTGGAGACTGGGTACACTGAACGGACTCGCCGAGAACTCCCAGATGGTATTATACCTTACGTCAGATGGCAGTTCTCTGGTGACACTGGTATCAGAGCTACTAGGCATTAGATGTCGACCTATGGGGGGTTCTCACTGTGTGACAGTGTGGCGAAGCATAGGCTCTTACCCCCAGGGTGTCCCGAGACCGGAAGGTGTTCCGGCGGGTTGTAGTCCTCGCGAGGGGGCATGCGTAAAAAGTAGTTGCTGAGGGACCCGTTGGTGCCACGGCGACCCTATTAGATGGGGTGGCTGCCTGACCTACAGTGGTATCAGAGCCTAGCTAGAGCCTTAGGCGACGTCCAGACGGAATTTGAAGTCCAATCGATCCAATACCCTAACTCCAAACTTGTTCTCTGTACTTTTTTCAAAACTGGGCATTTTTCCACATTAAAAATATGCAGAAAATCCAGCAGGCAGTTTTAAGAGTTACTGTGAAATTCGATGAACCAATTCGATCAAACCGCCGCGGTTCCGCGGCAAGAGCATGGCTCGTGCGGCGGTTCCGCGGCGGAATTGTCTCTTTGCCCAATTTTCTTTGCACAGTATCTCTTATTTTATTATTCTGGTTTTCCTGGGAATTTTTAATCTGAACTCAAGAGTTGAGTTTTCTGGGTTGTATTGGGGACTCGGTGTATCGATCGGATTGTCTAATTTTGTCTGTGTGTTTCCGGGTAATTTTTAGAATATGTTAAAAAGTTCGACCGGATATAAATACCCACTTTTTCCCCTACTGGGAAATTTCCAATTGTTGGATTTTTCCGTAGTTTAACGACGTTCTAAGTAGTGCAAGTAACGCGATGGACCCTCTAGAAGACAACAAACCTTAACTCGATTATGTGACCGTCTTGAACTGCCCTTTAAACCTTAGGGTTTGGGGCAGTACGGCGTGCCACATGTGAGGCATTGGCTTGACCCTTCTACGGCTGGACCGTTGGTACTGAGGCACGAACTGAACGTTGTTAGACTTATTTCATGTGTTGAGCTGTATCGGGAAAACTTGGGTGTTCGAATGTTCGATCGGAAAGATTAACATTTTCTGTTTATCCGGAATGTGATACAATAATTGGAATTCACAAGTAGTTATGAGATAACTGAATGAATGTTATAAACATAGCAGTTTAGTCTCACTTGATCGGTTGCCACGGAATTTTGATGCGATCAAAAGTCCGTTGCAATCACGTAGCGTATGCGGATACTCGCCGGGTAAACTTAATAGACAGCTACACCCTATAGCCCCGACCAAGTGACTGTAGGAGAACCCCGTCGCCGAAAGCATCCGTTCGGGTGCTCGCGGCAGCGGTGTTCCGCCTTGATGCACTTCGTCGACGGTATCGGGGGTGCGGCCGCCTACTAAAGTTTGCGACGAGCATTCGATCAGAATGTCGGGAATCCTGTTGAATTTCCCGACTTGATATTGAAAAGAGTTTTCGATAATGAGACTAAAATGCGGGGTTTATAATTTTTAGGCATGCGATGTCTAAAGAATTCATTTGGTCAGGCATGTGATGTCTGAGGTGGTTGCGGATTCCAACTGTTGTAGTTTTACACTTTCTTTTCTGTGACCGTAAGTGTAATATGTGATGTCGCCGGTTTCGTTGCTATATGTCAACGACAATTGGGATGCGCATATTTACTTACGTTGATGACATGTGATGTTATGTGTTGCTGGATATGTTATATTGGATCGTCGTGTTGGAATAGCCGGGGGTTTTTATGTGAGATGAGTGTTTTTCATTTTCATTCATGTAAAAACTTGTATGTAATATTCTTTTATTGGGGCACTTCCAGGATGCGGAAGTTGTCACCGTTGATGTATATTATTTACTTTTCTGCACTAGGATAGACCCAAGGAGGGGAGCACAAGTAACCGGGTTCTAGGGTCCAGAGGGAGACCATCTCGAGGAGTCGAGTCCGGGTCTCCTAACCCTAGAATTGGTAGGGTTGCTTGCCGCTCTCGTAGGGGTCTAGGGGTGTGGGATTGGCTATTCATCACGACCGTGGAATCCGTGTTTTATACCGGCTCGTATTGAAAACACGGACGTCCTAGTATATCCAATATTTCATATGATTCTTTCTGCTGCGTTATCTGTGATGTGATCATGTGATATGTTCTGTGATGGATACTGTATATAGTATATATGATATATTATATAGACGTTACTTATGTTTTACACCCGTGCTAGCCCTGCCCCGCTCTGCCGTTAGTTACCTAACCTAACGGTGCACGAGGGGACATCGAGGCGAATGCGGATGGCATAAGTGTACGTCGTATTTATCTGTGATGTTTAGGTACTTAAATGATGGGACTTCATTAATGTGATTAATGAAATAAAAGAAACCTAAGATGTTGTAGAATCGAATCTCAAAATAAAAAGGGTAGCTACAGTTCTTGCTTTGCACAGCGGTATATGTGATATATCCTGCACCTTATTCGATGAGGAAAGGACCGAGATCCCTTCACCGGGAGTGACTCCTTTAGCAATAACTGGCAGATGCTACACACTCGGTTTGTCTTTTGATAGCTTTTAAGAGTTTTTGCTTTGCACAGTGATATATATGATATATCCCGCACCTTATTCGATGAGGAAAGGGCCGACGATCCCTTCACCGGGAGTGACCCCTTTAGCAAAACTAGAAAAGCCTAAAAAACACTCCATTTTAAAATCATTTGATTCTACAACGATATCAAGTTCATTACGCAATAGGTTTTCAGAAAAACCTGTCGTAGCCCTCCGTCATTTCAGATAAGTCCTATTTAGTATTCGTGCTACGTTTGTTGACCTCCGTCAAGACGTAGTGTGCGGTAGCTAACTAGTATTTATATGTTTATGCATATGATGCAGATTGGATTAGGGTAGTCGTGCGGCCTTGTTGACCTCCGTCAAGGGTCGTGCGGGTGGGTTTAATTCGATCAAGAAATGACGGGTTGAACTTGACTAGTAGCCTATGGTTTGTTGACCTCCGTCAAGGTCATAGGGTGCTAGGGGCAAAATATTATCGGGAATTTCAAGTGTTGAAATTTGCAATGAGATTGCATACCTTCTATGAGATAGTTGGATCCCGATACCCGCTGCGAGTAAGAGTTACTCCTGGGAGAGTTTTACACATTACAATTAGCCGATCAAGTAGGTGTCTAGAAAGGTGTTAACGAGGTTACGCCTCTGGGAAAACGAGGTTTACATTAATTAGGTTCGTGCGAAAGCACGGGGGACCTCCCTCAAAGTACCGACACTGGCCTGGCTGAAAGATTAGCGAACTTGTAGTGTGTAATTAATCCCGGCTAGTCTTTCCTTTTAGGGTTTGAAGGAAGATTTGATAAAAACAGTGGGAGCCATCCTAATTAGATAAAATAATAACCAATCTATTCTTGCAAGAGCATACGCTGAGTGTTTTCTTCTCTCTCTCTCTCCAGGAAGCGACCATATCACGCCTTAATCAAGATAATAATACGGAATATTGACTGAACCCGCTTGTTATACTGAGCTGGGGAACGTTGGTCCCGCTCCAACTTATAATTGTTATAAGACAGAGTAGGAAATTGGGGAATACCAGATTTCCCGTGCCGCCCAAACGAAGAGAGTGCATGCTGATGCATCATCTTCGGGTGCGTTCGTTACAAAGAACTGTTTCTTTATATCCTCTACGTCCTGGGTATGTGATACCAGATCAGGATCCCAGATATGTAATCTGTTACATAGGGCTACAGCTAGGTAGAGAACTGAGAACGGGTGATAAGTTTCATGAGACAGAAAACGGGGCAAGTGTTGCAGCCAAGTCTGTTGGTCACTGTCACCCTGTATTATCAGTACATTGATTCTGAACGAATGTTATTAGATACCGAACCTGATATACAAAATCATATCAGTCTCTTTAGAAGTAAAGAAATGATAAAATTTTGTATTGATGGATAATGTTTTGAACATTTCCTATATCAAAAGTTGATCGGTTCAGGCACGTTATCTAAAAGCATTAATGTTCTAAATCAAACTACAGTTCTTTAGTATACGGAACACACACAAGAGGAAGAGTTCAGGAATGAACGAATCCTACTTGAAGCATTGTAGACTAGGTCATATCAATGCGACCCGACTAGCTGAAGTTACATGTAGATGCATATTTAAATCAGTTTGAATTTACATCTTGTGAAACTTGCCAGTCATGTCACAAAGATAAGATGACCATAGCTCTGTTTATTGGAAACAGAGAAAGAGTTGGTGAACTCTTGGGATGATACATGTTGATGTATGAAGGTCCCCTGTCTACACATACCAAGACCGGTTCTTTTTACTTCATTACATTCTCTGATGATCTTTCGAGATTCAGACCTATGTTCCTGTTGAAACACAAGTCCGAACCTTTTGAGATATTCACAGAATATAAGTTAGAAGTAGAGAACCAAAACGGGTAAAAGTATTATGTCCTTTGATGTGATCAAGGAGGAGAATACTTGAGCACGGAATTCCTGGACTATTCTAAAGGAGAATGGGATTCTCTCTCAGCATTACTCCTCCGTATACACCATAGCACGATGGTATATCGGGGCGGAGCAATCACACCCTATGTGATAAGGTGTACTCTATGATGAGTAATACTGAGTTACCTGTTTCCTTTTTGGGAGTTATGCGCTTGAGAAGCAGCATACCTATTGAATAGGGTTCGAATCAAATCAGTTGCCTACCACTTCATATGTGATATGGAAAGGGAAAAGCCTATATCTTAAGTTAGTTAAGATTTGGGGTTGTCCGGCCTATGTCTAAAAGCAAAATCCGGACAAGCTCAAGGCAAGATCTGTTATGTAGAACTGGAAATGTTCCAGCTATACAAACTGCAGCTGATGATTTGATAGAACCAAAGGATTCAATAGTTACCAACGAACCTCAGCCTCTCCGCCGATCTAGTAAGGTGACTCACCCGCCTGAGAGATACTTCGGTTACTCTATGACAGTGGGAGCGAGGATTGCATCATGAGATGATGACCCAACTAATTTCGAGCTGGCCATCAGGAGTGGGACTCTGTAAGAATGGCTGGATGCTTAACGATCTGAGATGGAATCCATGTACACCAACAAAGTATGGACTTTGGTTGCTATATCTGAAAGGTTAAATCCCCATCAGGAGCAAGTATATCTTGAGAAGATTACTTGGTGTACATGGAAAAGTTGAGACTTTCAAAGCTAGACTTGTTAAAGGTTTGCATCATTGACCAGATATGGATCATGATGAAACATTTTCTAAGGATCTATGCTTAAGTCCATCCAGATCCTACTTACCACGGCTACATACCATGACTACGATATCTGGTGGTTGAGTGTCATGACTGCTTTTCAAAATGATGTTTTGGAAGAGAGCGTCTATAAGTACACAGCCAGAGGGCTTCGTAGACCGTGGGAGCAGCGGAAACGTGTGCAAGATGCTTTATAGGATAAAGCAGACATCGCGGAGTTGGGACATCTGTTTTGATGTGTTAGTCAAAGAGTTTGACATCATCAAAATGGTAGATGAACCTTGTATAAACAAAAAGGTAGTAGGGAGTATAGTGACGATCCTCGTAGAGTACGTGGATGACATGCTCTTGATAGGGAAGGAGTTTCCTATGCTACGCTCGGTCAATCTCCGCTTATCACAAAGATTCTCCATATAGGATCAAAGTGATACCTCCTAAATCCTGGGTTTTGGATCTATGAGATAGATCTAACTGGATGTTAGGATTCTCACCAGTTGTAGTGAGATGGTATCAATCGATCCTGGGGAGAATCACTGGAAGGGTTCCAGGGTGATAAGGACGACTGAAAGTCAGTCACAGGCATTGTCTTTACCCTCAGTAAAGGGGCGGTATGTTGGAAGAGTTCCAAGCTAGATACCGTGGCATACTAGACGATAAAGGCTGGATACATCGCTACTTAAGATGCTACCAAAGAGGAAGTCTGGATGTATATTTGTTCATGAGATGAACTTAGTTCCTCCCATTGTGTGACAATGGAGTTGTGGCTTATGCCAAGGAACGTCCGTCCCATCAGTGATCCAGACATATTCTAAGGCAGTATCACCTGATCATGGAGATAGTTGATCTCCAGGGTGATCGAGGTTAGGAGAGTAGACTCAGAGGACAACACGGCGGATCCACTCACAAAGGCCTTTTCCCAGAGAGAGACTTTTATGGGATGGTTGAGTATGAGATACTACAACCACTGCTATCAGATGGCCCTAGTGCAAGTGGGAGATTGTTAGTTATATGTATGCCCTAGAGGCCATTACTGTACATTGGATGTATATTGTAGTGGATGCTGGGACATATATAGGGAGGACTTTCTTGCTCGACATGATAGTATGCTATCTGGTTACTCTTTACCTTAACGTGTACATTGATTGTCTCTCTGTTACCTGTTGGTAAAGCCCTTAGGATGTGTACTTGACTACCTGGACTATGATGCGGATCATACTAGTGGGGACATGGTAGTCCATAAGTACATCCTTCAAGGTCCCTAGTCGTGGGTATATCGAGACGGGGCATCGATATACTAGAGTAGACCAGCGTATACCTTCTCGACCCATACAGATGGGCGATGGATGATCCCATATCCATTGGTGTTTGACATCAGAGATGATATACGGGTGCTCAGTGGAGACTGGGTACACTGAACGTACTCGCCGAAAACTCCCAGATGGTATTATACCTTACGTCAGATGGCAGTTCTCTGGTGACACTGGTACAGAGTAGTCTGTTGACCCGAGATCGTCATAGAGTCTTGTGTGGTCCCCACTGTGCTTTGATTTCCATCTTACCACGTCCAAGAGGGCGTGCAAAACGGTGGTTTTTGGGTACAGTCCCGAGTCACATGGAGGCAATGAGCGATAGGAGGGGATTCGTCTCTCCCGGTATAGGGAGTTGATGTTGCGCTGTGTTCGATTGGCTATAACCGGAAATCCCTGGCCAGGGTTGCTGAGATTTACTGGTAAGTGTTACCTGTAGTTTCTCGAACTGTTATAGACCTCATATCGACACAACTTATCGAGCTATTGGGGTCTGACGTTTACCACCCCTAGGCGAGATATGCGACATATCAGACGATCAGACCGGACTGTACGGTAAGTGTTACTGGTTGGATTCACAGGAGTGTGAGCGGGCTTGCTCGTCGATCTTCTGATCGCTCAATACCCGGGTGGCCGTTACGTTTAGCAGACCGCTTGCGGCTTGTGGGTGTTTGATATGATCATCACCTACTGCCGGCGTATTGACGAGTCTTTAGAGTCCTACACAGAGGTTTCCTGGCTCAAGCGAAACGAAATAGGAGCGCATATGAGATATGTGCGGGACCGAGAATAATGCGTGTATGTGATACCGTATTCTATTCTCGCGATGAATGTATCGATTGGTTGTATGTGATATAACCTAGTTATCGAATCAACGATTGATTCGATAAGCCGATACGTTGAATATTAGTCGGTTATATGCGATATGACCGGGTCGTTAAATCAAGTGTTGATTTAATGATTTAATGCATAATTATATATTTGATATTTTACTTTGCATTAACTAGTATTGGTTCGCTTTAAATGGATTTTCTCACTTGAAGTTCATAAGTTGTATATGTGATATACTTTTGTGCACTTGATTGTATCATGTTTGATGATACATGCTTACTTGAGTTTGTGTAAAGTTTAAACCTTGGTTAAGTAAATGGTTAGGGTTTTGTTTAATTTATTTATTCATTTATTGATTTGTTTATTTCATTTTGGCAAAAGGAAAATGGTGGCTAATTTTGTTTCTTTGTTGAAGTTTCATGAAGCTTTGAAATAGTCCACCATTTTTGTTTTATGCCTAACCTAACCATTCACCTAACTATAGTTTGCTCTCTACACATAACCATGGTTGGTTTATGATAAGTATTCTATGATTTTCTTTTTTAAAGAATAACTTATCATAATTCTTATCATATCATTTTCATCATCTTCTTCTTCTTCTTCACATGAAGAAAGCTTTCTACCAACAATGGTGAAATGTGAAAATGAGTGAGAAATCCAATTCTAAAGTGAACCCACTTCCTATTTCTTCATCCTCTACCTCTTGCCAAGTAGTATAGGGTGTTTTCTTCACAAGTTTTCATGACTTGGTGAAGTGGGAGCTTGATCTAGCGATGCCTCGACGTAGATCATCTTCGGCACGAAGCCGACGACCTTGCCCGCCCATTTCTCCGATGAAGCCGACGCTAGAGCCCGGGTTTCCATTTGGACAGCGAGGAGACTTCATTGCGGAGCTATGGAGGTGGAGGACCGGATCTACAAAGGTTGTATTTCAGTATACTCGTAGTTAAGTTGTTAACTAGTTGCATTTTTTTCGCCTAAAATTCTAGTTAACGATCTAGTTCTAGGGTTTCTCGGCACCGTATTTTTTAGAAATTTGCATGGATGATGACTTGTGAGACCTCACTAGGGTGCCTAGGAACCTTACAAAGAACTCCTATGCATGTGTTAGTTATAGTTTAGCAAAGATTCTTCGGTTAGTCGATGTTAACTTAAAGAACAAGATCGTTTTTCATATTTCCGCCTCCCCGCAACTCGTGGGGTGTTGTACATCGACTTACAGACACCGGTCAGGCTGTTGACAAACTGACAAAGAAGGAGCGCGTCATTGCCCCCTGTATTTCCGCACAAGGCTTTGAAGTGGGCGACGTGTTGATTTGCATTCCCCGTTCCGTTAAATCTTCCGAACTTAGGAATGACGTAGCCGCTCGGGAACTCGATCAGATCATACTGTGCGGGATATGGCCGCCCACTACTGCCAATTTCTTTCTGAGCTTTAGCTTCAGCCACCAATGTTTTAACTTTGCTGGTGACCAAATCCATTATCCGATCTTGTGTTAGCGGGATAGTGCTATCTGGGGCCAAGGCATCCCCAGAAGCGGAATGTGGCCGGCTTTCATGCGGCTCGACCAGCCTTGGACCCAAAGGAACAGGCATTGGCTGCTTCAGATTGTCATCACCCTGCTGATGAGTAGCGACTTGTGCTTGATGGGGAGGCGCTCGAGCAATTTGAGCCGTAAGTTGCATCACAACATTCGTTAGGTCGTCAATTTTCAAATAGAGCTTGGCCATCTCTTTATCTTTGCTCTTGAGCTGTTTTCGAAGCTCTTGAAGCAGCTCTTGCTCCGCGGTCCTGGGGCGGAAAGTCGGCTCTTCCTCGCTGTCCGAGCTTGACTGTTCCTGGACCGAAGGGTCTTTCTGCCTATCGTCCTCTTCGAGAGGGTTTTCATCATCCAGCGGAGGCGGCTGTTCTTGGGAAGCAGAAACCACATTCAAGCCAAATTGGGCTTGGGATGTGGTGGCCCTATCCTTGCTTTTACTGCGAAGGTTGTCGCTGGGGCGCCCACCCGCCATATAGACCGTATGGATAATATATCCTGCCATCTTTTTATCATCGGCGGCTGATTTCACAGATCGCTGTCTTGACCCCCCTGTTTCGGTAGCGCGCAGTCGATTGAAGGTGGCCGGCCTGACTAGGTTCTTGAATGGTGCTGGCGCTTCTTTTCTGGGTTTGCCCCGCTGCTTTCGTACGGTACAAAGCGCTTGATAGACTCTTAAAGAAACAGTGTCATACTTTTTCTGTTGGGGCCGGGACACGTCTCTTTGTAGCAACGTTTGGACCGTTGTCTTCTTGATTCTGGCAGTCATGGCATTTTTCTGAACCCACTTCAGAGGTTTGAAGGAATTGCTGATCTTTACGGCCGACTCAGCCGTCGTCACAGAGTAACCCTGCTCTTGGAACTTCACAAGATTCCACTTGGCCGAAGCCCTGGCCCTCTTGTTGGCTCGATACCTGAGCCGCTTCTGCCTTAACTTTTCTGTTCTAAGCACCTGGCAGACTTCGGCTCTTTGGGAAGACGCCGTAGACCGGGCGATGGAGGATTTTGGAGAAACGCTCGATTGTGCATTTGTTGGAGTCATCACCTGAGCTCGTCCGCAACATTTGATGCTGCCCTTTGTACCGGAAGTCTTGCCCCCAGCTGGAGCGCCAGAGAGTCGTTCAGACACCGTCTTAAGCTTCGGTTGTGGTGCCTTAGCGATCACAACATTCGGCCTCTTGCCCCTTGAGACCGGCTTGACCACCCGTTTTGCCGGGATTTCTGCCAGATGAGCGCTTCTGGCAGGGTAGATGATGACGGAGCCAAACTGGCGGGGCAGCTCCTCACACTGTCGACTGAGGCTTGCGGGGAGAACCACACGAGCATTGACCATGACCACGTACGTGATCGGGGTCGCATTGGAAGCTGAATTCGTCTTGGGAGACATTGTCGTCGAAAGTTGATTACTGCAAGGAAAAAAACATCATTTCAGTATAGGCAATCGACATGTATATTCATTGAGTTCGCAAGAATGTTTAACCCGAAATATGGGAGGAGAGAAATGTCCCACCGGACGTGCCAGAATCTGTAGGGTGTTTTTCGTCACCCTATTGAGATGGGAATACACGCGCGCTTGTCGGGCGCATTACAGATTTCCCCTGCCTAAGGTAGGCTGGGGTTTATTGAATGTAGGGATCCGAATATCCGGCAGCCGCGGACTAAGATGCTGTTAATTACCCTCCGCCTTTAGAGCGAGGGAACCTTCGTTTAACAGGTTAAACTGGTCATGCAAACTCAATGTGCAGTGTTGTGTTTTGAAGGGGGGTTTTGATGTATCGGGGGCCCCGCAGAGTTTTTACGGGGGTCCCGCTACCCGGATAGCGAGCTGGGGGTCAAGGGGCGAGCAGCTCCCTTGCGGGGTGCGGGGCAGCGCCCCGTTAGAAATTTTTTCTAATGGGGGAGACACATTTAGTGTGGAGTGCACAAAAAAAGAAGGGAAAAAGTATCTTAAAGACGCGTGCGTAGCATGTGGGCGCATGGTGCCCGGGGTCACGTGGCGCACACGCGACCATTGGACGCCTCAGCGCCCGGGGTCACGTGGCGCACACGCGACCATTGGGCGCCTCAGCGCCCGGGGTCACGTGGCGCACACGCGACCATTGGGCGCGACCATTGGGCGCCTCAGCGCCCGGGGTCACGTAGCGCATACGCGACCATTGGGCGCCTCAGCGCCCCAGGGTCACGTGGCACGCACGTGACCGATAGGCGCCTTGGTGCCCGGGGGTCACGTGGCGCACACGTGACCATGGGAAACACCACGGGAAGGGGCCTAGCCCTTAGGCCGGGGAGTTGAACTCCCAAGAAGTTTTTGGAGTTGAACTCCTAACAGAAACTAATTTATGGAGTTAAACTCCAACAGATCTAGAAAGGAGTTAAACTCCTGTGGATTTATTGCTCTTCTTTTTAGCCTTGGATCTGTCTAAAGTTTGATTTTTGGAGATGGGTCTCTTTCTTCCTTCTCTTGATAGGTGGGATCTTGGAGAAAAAGAGGGTGAAATTTAAAAGTCTCCCCTTTTCGAGATCTGATTGGAGATCCGAGCTCCCCTTCGTGGGTTTTGTGGTGAAAAACTATTTATTTTTGGGAAAGGAAGAGTTAAACTCTTGATTTAATACAAAAAATGAAGAAGGTTTTGGAACCTTGAGGAAGGAGAAGATCACAGATCTTGGTTTTTTTGGAGAGAGAAAATAGTTGTTTAGATATTTTCATTATCTTTGTCTTTATAGGCTATACACTTTACATATAGCCCCTTGGGCTTTTCAAAATGGCATTTTGGCTATCCCATGGCTCATGTGGCATTTCTTTTTGCACATAAGCCAGGGGCTTTATAAAAATTTGGCTTTATGCCCATTTTTCTTACATTTATTCATAAAATAAAATAAAAGAAACACAACAAAATTATTTATTACATAATTTTTATCTTGGCATGGGAGGAGGCCGGCCGCTCCATGTTCGGGCTCGACCCGGGCATTGGCCCACTTGACCTGGGCTTGGGCCCATTTGGCTTGGGGTTGACTTTGATTTTGACTTGGTCAACCGGGGTGTAAATTTTGACCCCAACAATCACCTGTACTACTCGTGAAGAAGAAGGAAGGTTCATACAGAATGTGCATCGATTACAGAGCCTTGAACGAAGTCACTATAAAGAACAAGTATCCACTCCCGTGCATCGACGATTTATTCGATCAGCTAAGTGGATCTTGTGTTTTCTCTAAATTGGATCTTCGTTCAGGTTATCATCAAGTGAAGGTCAAGGAAGCCGATATTCACAAAACAGCTTTCAGAACTCGCTATGGACATTAAGAATTTCTAGTGATACCATTTGGAGTGACCAATACACCAGCAATCTTCATGAACCTAATGAATTAAGTTTTCCGGGAGTATTTAGACAGGTTTGTTGCTATCTTCATCGAAGGCATCCTGGTGTATTCTAAGAGTCGGAAAGAACATGCCAAACACCTACGTCCTTGAAACTCTTCGACAATACCAGCTCTATGCCAAGTACAACAAGTGCGAGTTTTGGCTAAAGTAAGTTGGTTTTCTTGGACATATCGTATCAGGTGATGGAATCTCTGTGGATCCAGCGAAAGTTTCAGCAGTTAGCAAATGGCCTACACCAAAGTCAGTGAAAGACATTCGAAGTTTCTTGGGTTTAGCTGGATATTACAGAAGGTTCATTGAAGGATTTTCGAAGATAGCAATATCCCTGACCAAGCTCACACGTAAAGATGAAGATTTTGTGTGGTTAGAAGCATGCGAACAAGCTTTCATAGAACTCAAGTCAAGATTGATATCAGCGCCTATTCTCGTCATACCGGATCAATTTGGAGGATTCGAAGTGTATTGCGATGCATCCGATAAGGGATTAGGATGTGTTCTACATCAGCACGGTAAAGTTGTGGCTTATGCTTCAAGACAGCTGAAGACTCATGAGCGTAATTATCCGACGCATGACCTGGAGTTGGCAGCCGTCATCTTTGCTCTCAAGATTTGGCGCCACTATCTACTTGGTGAGCGAGTGAACATGATCATAAGAGCCTGAAGTACGTGTTTACTTAGAAGGAGTTGAATATGCGGCAGAGAAGATGGTTAGAACTCATGGCGGACTTTGACATCAGCTTGCAATATCATCCAGGGAAGGTGAATGTGGTAACTGATGCACTTAGTCGCCAACCATTATCGATGTATCTCACCGCTCAGTGGAAGCTTCAACAAGACTTGCATTAGATGGAGATTGAAGTAGTCATGCCAGGTAACGCTTCAAGTTTGATGAATTTACAAGTTCAATCAACCATTGTCAATCAGATCAAAGAAGCTCAAGCAAGTGATGCTAAATTACAAAAGATTAGAGAACAAGTGGAGAATGGACTCAGAACAGACTTCATCATCCATGAAGACGAATTTTTGAGATGCGGCAGCAGATTGTGTGTACCAAAAGGTCCTGTTCGGGAAGAGTTAATGAAAGAAGCTCACAGCTCTCCCTGCTCAGTACATCCTGGAGGTACGAAAATGTAAGAAGATCTACGTCAGAATTATTGGTAGCATGGAATGAAGCGTGAAGTAGCCAGAAATGTCGCAAAATTCTTGGTGTGTCAGCAAGTAAAGGCTGAACATCACCGGACTGCTGGATTACTTCAACCGTTACAAATCCCAGAATGGAAGTGGCAACACATCATGATGGATTTTGTGACTGCTCTTCCTCACAGCACAAAAGGTAACGATGCCGTATGGGTCATTGTGGATCGACTCACAAAGTCGGCCCACTTCATCCCATTTCGAGTTGGCCAATCTACTGAGACACTAGCAAAGAAGTACATGAAGGTAATAATCTATTTAAGATTTAAACTCTTCATAATGTACTATCTCTGATACCCATGAACTCATATAGGAAATTGTGAGACTTCATGGAGTATCGGTCTGCATTGTCTCCGATCGTGACACCAGGTTCCGATCGCAATTTTGGCAGAGTCTACACGCGAGCTTTGTTGCATATGTATGCCCTAGAGGCCATTATTGTATAGTACTAGTTTGTATAATATATTTTGGAAGCTTGGGATATATACACGGGTTTACAACAGTCTTGCTCGATATAGTAGTATGCTACTTGGTTTGTATCTATCTTAATATGTGTATATGTTTCTTTTAACATATCGCTAAAAACATATTGATGGAGCCCTTAGGATCTTTGCTTGACTACCGGCGTTATGATGGCGATCACACTAGTGGGGGCTGGATAGTCTATAAGCACATTCTTATTTTGGTCCCTAATCGTAGGATTATCGAGACAGGGCATCGATACTCCAGAGTAGACTGGTGCATACGCTTCTTGTCCCAGCGGGGGAGATGGTCTGTCCTACAGCCGTCAGTACGTCGTACTGGAGATAGTATGCAGGTGCTCGTTAGGTTACGAGTACACTGGACAGGACTCGTCGGGAACTGTTGGTTGGTATTATACTTATCGTCAGTTAACAGTTCCCAGGTGACATGAGTACAGCTTAGTCCGTTGACTTGACACTATCACTTCGCCTCGAGTGTGTTCCCACTGTTCTTAGATTACTACCCTACCACGGCTCTACTGAGTCGTGCAAACAGATAGTAGTTGGGTGCAGTCCCGAAGCACTTGGAGGCAGTGGCAGTTAGACAAGATTCGTCTCTCCCGGTATTGGGGGTTGATATCGCGTTGTGTCTAGGAGAGCCATTACACATAGTCGTCCCTGGCCAGGGCAAGCGAGACTTGCTGGTAGTGTTACCAATAGTTTCTCAGGGTGTTCTGGGCTACACTCCGACATGACTTATACCGCTATTAGGGGACTGACGTTTACCGCCCCCTAGGCCCGCCATGCGATACTCTTAGACGAACAGCCGGACTGTACGGAGATTGTCACATTCAGGCTCAGTAGGAGTTCGGATGGGTTCACCTCATCAGTCTTCTTGTCGGCATCTACCTGGGGACCGTTATGTACAGCTAGTACCGCTTGCGGCCTGTGGTTAAACCCACTGCCAGCGTAGTGTCGAGCCTTTAGAGTCCCACACAGAGGGTTACTCGCCTTTGGGCAAAACAGAGTAGAGGTCGCATGGTTTTGCGACGGGGTTCGTTCACATCCGCGCACTTGTGCACGTTTGGTGTCCGGGAAGTTATTACTAGCGGGCTTTGGTTTAAGCCAGATCCTAGTATTTGTTTTGGGATTGGTTTTGTCTCATTGTATTCGTGTTCCTCAGAACACGGATGCGGGTGTGTATGCACAGTTGACAGAGGCAGAGGCAGAGGATTCTCATTAGGGTTGTTGACCGTTGACTTTTTCCAAACCCTAATGAGAATGAGAAATATGATTAATAATATTAATTAAAGATAATTGTGCCATGGTTGAGTTGAACATTTGACTTTTGTTGACTTGTTGACTTTGTTGACCAGTTGACCATTGTTGACTTGTTGACCATCATCATTTCATTTCAAAGATACTTCTTGTTTCTTGCAAAGTCCATTTAATGTGAAATGATAATGGTCATTCCAAATGAACCATCACACTTTTTCTTTAATTATTATTGTTATTTTCATATTATCTCATATGTGAGCATGGTTGCAAAATGAGAGCTCATTCTATCATATTCTTTCTCTTTTTTGATAGAAAGCTCTCCCTCTTCTTCTCTCAAAGTTTAAGTGTTCCATGAGTTGGAAATCATAAACTTTTGAGACAAAACCACCATAACTCTTCTCTACTCATTCTAAGGTTCTAGCAAACCAAGCACCTTAGTTACCTCTAGGTTGAGGTAGGAGCTCAAGTTCGAGGCCCTCGGGTGGATCTATCTTCGGTAAAGAGGAGACGATGAGGAGGAGCCATTCAAACCACTACAAGGAGCAAACAAGGAGGAGAACCACAAAAGAAGAAAAGGAGTTCAAGACCTAGGTATAACCATTCTACATAGTAGCTAAAACTTGTAGTTTATTTGTTAGTTTTGTTTAGCAAAGATCCTTCATGGATGGTCCATGTTACCTAGTGAGGAAAATTTTGATTTTTACCTATTCCGCTTCCCTGAAAGAACCGGGGTGGGTAACGTGGACCTAACAGTGGTATCAGAGCCTAGCTAAGAAACAACTAACTGTTAGCAAAGTGTTTAGAACTTCGATTCCGAAAAAATCCCGAAAACACACCAAAAAACCATACTTTCTGCGATTTTTAAAACTGCTCTTAAAATTATTCCACATGCCTTAAAAATCGGTGCAGGGTTTTCTAGGAACAGGCAAGAAATTTGAGTCCACGAGTCGGCCAACTCGCCGCGGAACCGCGGCGAAACCATGCGTTTCGCCGCGGATCCACGGCCGAGTTGACTCGGCCGTGACTCCGATTTATTGCAGTTTTCTCTGTTTGGTATTTTGGGATTTTTAAGATGTTTTGTTTCTGCCCAGATTTTCCAGAGAACAATGTTTTGTTTGGGGGTAGTTACAAATTGGTATTTTGATCGAAGTTCTGCAAACTCTTGCTAAATAGTTATATCTGTAATTTGATATATGCACTGAACGTTGGCTAATCGCTATATGTCGATTAGTGGGGGTTGTGCATATCTGTGATCTATAATGTTGTTGGATTGTGTATATGAACTTGTTGGATTGTCGCGGATGAATTGCCGGGGTTTTGTGAGATGAGAGTTTCTTTAGCTTTCATTTGATGTAACATGTAAATTGATGTAATATTATTTTTATGGCCACACATCCGGGATGAGGTTGTAGCCGCCATTGTATATTATTTCTTTTACTGTTTTTGCTCCTACGATAGACCCAAGGTGGGGTGCACAAACTACCGGGTACGTTGAAGTGCTGAGTGGCCTACTCACGTTGTTGAGGGAGGCTGCTTCACTTCGGGTATTTGGTGGGTAGTTTGCCGCACCCATAGGGGTCTAGGGTGGGGTTTGGGTATTCATCGCGACCGTGTAATCCGTCTTTCGTTGCAGGCTCGAACAAAACGCGGATTCCTAGCATATCCAATGTGTTCATCTGTGATCTTGAATGGCTATCATTGCATCTGACGAATGTATATATCTATATATGATATCTAGTAGGCGTTGCTTATGTTTTGCATCCGCGCTAGTCCAGCCCCCGCTCTGTCGTTAGTTAAGTAACCTAACGGGTGATGACGGGGCCCCGTGGCGAATGCGGATGGCATAAGCGTACATCATATTTTCGTTGTTTTCTGCAATGGTAGGATTAACTGATAGGACGCATTATGTTAATGCAAAGAAAAACAAACCTAAAAGACGTTGTTGGAACAATTTTCAAAAATCTGTTATTGCAAGGACGTTCTCTTTTGTTTTGCACAGAGGTATTCGGTTATGAATGCCCAGCACCTCATTCGACGAGGCAAAGGCCGAGATCCTTTCATCGGGAGTGACCCCTTGGACAAAAGTTTGCGTCAGGGTAATAACTTCACTATAGTCGATTATTCTTGCTTTGCATCGTGGTATTCAGTTTGGAATATCCTGCACCTCATTCGACGAGGAAAGAGTCGACATCCCTTCACAGGGAGTGACCTCTTTAGCAAAAGTTTTCGCCACTATAATTTTAAAAAAAAGGGTTATCAGGTTCCTTCAACGATATCAAGTTCATTACGTTAACGAGTTTTTCGCCAAAAACCCAGCCGTAGCCCTCCGTCATTTCCTACAAGTACTACCTAGTATTCGAGCTACGTATTTTGGCATTGTCAAGGCGTAGTGATCGGTAGCTAAGTATTGCTTGTTTGCAGTTTTATTTTTCAGATTATTTAGGACAGTCGCATAGCTATGTTGGCATTGTCAAGAGATATGCGGGTGGGTCTAAGTTAATTAAGATAATGACGGGCCGAACTTGACTAGCGGTTCATGATATGTTGGCATTGTCAAGGTCATAAACCGTTAGGGGCAAAAATCCACATCGGGAGTTTCTAAACAAACTGAAACTTGCAGATTTAGCATACCTTCTGGAGTGTGGTGACTAGAGTGGATTCCATCTAGGTCATCGCACAATGATAGTTGGATCCCGATCCCACTGATGAGTTGGATTACTCTCGGGAGATTATTTCACTTAACAATCAATGCTATAAACCAAGTAGGTGTCTAGAACGGTGTTAGCGGGGCTATGCCTCCAGGGAAAAGATGTTATTTAATTAAGGAACTTCGCGAAAGCGTTGGAAAACCTCTCTCGAAATACCAACACTAGCCTGGCTGAAAGGTTAAGCAAGTATTGTGACGTGCAATTAATCCTGACTAGTTCTTCTTTTAAAGATTTGAAGAAGAATTTGAGGAAACAGTGGGAGCCATTCTGATTAGATAAATTAATAAACCAATCTAATCTTGCAAGAGCGCACGCTGAGTGTTTCTTTTCTCTCTCTCTCCAGGTAGCAACCATTTCACGCCTTAATCAAGATAATAAAATGTATCGCTTGATCGATCCGAATTCTTATTCGGGGCTGGAGAACGTCGGTTCGGCTCTAACTTGTGACAACAGTCATAAGTATGAGCAAAAGAAAGATGATTGTATGGATTCCAAGGATACCCAGTTGAAGAAGAAGCATAGTTTTGCATCTACTTCAGGTGTTCTTGTAATTGAGAACTGCTTTACGGTCAGCCCTACCTCTTGGGTACTTGATACCGGATCAGGATCTCATATCTGTAATTTATTGCAGGGACTGAGAAAAAGTAGGAAAGTTTCACCTGGTGATATGTCACTCAGGGTAGCGAACGGAGCACAAGTTAATGCTGCAGCCGTCGGTGAATATCACCTAGTGCTGCCAAATGGCAATACTATGATTTTGAACGATTGCTACTATGTACCTTCCATGGTTTGCAATATCATATCAGTTTCTTTACTCAATAAAGATGGATATAACTTTGTTCTTGATAGAAATATCATGAACATTTACCTTCATAAGGTACTGGTTGCAGAAGGTACACTGTGTAATGGTATCTACGTTCTAAATCAGAATACAGTTCTCAATGTACAAAACACACGCAAGAGGAAGAGTTCAGATATGAACGAATCTTACTTATGGCATTGTAGACTTGGTCATATCGGAGAGAAAAGACTAAGTAAGTTGCATAAAGATGGATTCTTGAATACGTTCGAGTTTTCATCTTATGAAACTTGTCAGTCTTGTCTCAAAAGAAAGATGACCAAATCTTCGTTCACCGGACATGGAGAAAGGGCAACAGAGCTCTTGGGAATCATACACAGTGATGTATGTGGTCCAATGTCTATACATAGGGTGGGTTCTCGTACTTCATCACATTCACCGACGATCTCTCTAGGTTCGGATATGTGTATCTGATGAAACACAAATCTGAAACTTTTGAGAAATTCAGGGAATTTAGAAACGAAGTAGAGAACCAGACAGGCAAAAGTATCAAGATCCTCTGATCTGATAGAGGAGGGGAGTACTTAAGCACGGAATTCCTAGATTACTTAAAAGAGAATGGTATTCTCTCTCAGCTTACTCCTCCTTATACACCACAGCACAACGGTCTGTCGGAGAGGAGAAATCGTACCCTATTTGATATGGTTCGCTCCATGATGAGTAATGCTGAGTTATCTCTTTCATTCTGGGGACTTGCGCTAGAAACAGCAGCATACTTACTGAATCAGGTTCCGTCTAAATCTGTACCTAAGACTCCATATGAAATATGGAGTGGTAAAAGACCGTATCTTGAACGTATTAAGATATGGGGTTGTCCGACCTATGTAAAGGTACAAAATCCGGACAAGCTTAAAGCACGATCAGTTTTGTGCAAGTTTGTAGGATATCCTAGAAATTCTCTGGGATATCTGTTCTACCACACTAAGGAACAGAAGGTGTTCGTTGCTCGTCACGCCACCTTTTTAGAGTGGCAATTTCTTGCAAAAGAAATAAGTGGAAGCACGGTAGAACTGGATGAAATATCTGATCCACAAACTCAAACTGAGGATTTAGCAGAACCAGAAAATTCAATAGTCCCAGACGAACCTCAGCCACTCCGCAAATCTGGTAGGATTTCTCATCCGCCCGAGAGATACTACGGTTTTCTCATAGACGGGGATCGAGATGATTGCATCTTGGAAGAAGATGACCCTACTAGTTTCAGGCAGGCCATTATCAGTAGGGACTCTGATAAGTGGCTGGAAGCTATGCAATCCGAAATGGAGTCCATATACACCAATAAAGTGTGGACCTTGGATATTGCTCCACCTGGGGTAAAACCCGTTGGATGCAAATGGATCTACAAAAGAAAACTTGGTGTAGATGGGCAGGTGGAAACCTATAAGGTTAGACTCGTTGCAAAAGGTTTTCGTCAAAGACCTGGTGTGGACTATGACGAAACTTTTTCTCCAGTGGCTATGCTCAAATCCAATCGGATCCTACTTGCCATTGCTGCCTTCCATGACTATAAAATCTGGCAGATGGACGTAAAAACGGCTTTTCTAAACGGCTGTTTGGAAGAGTGCGTTTACATGGATCAGCCAGAAGGTTT
Source organism: Agapanthus africanus (assembly GCA_030015575.1). Classification (NCBI taxonomy): domain Eukaryota; kingdom Viridiplantae; phylum Streptophyta; class Magnoliopsida; order Asparagales; family Amaryllidaceae; genus Agapanthus; species Agapanthus africanus. The sequence goes on along the minus strand of CM057343.1, from coordinate 244,549,836 downwards.
CGTAGAAAGTGGGAGCAGCGGGAAGGTGTGCAAGTTGCTTAAATCCATTTATGGATTAAAGCAGGTATCGCGGAGCTGGAACATCTGTTTTGATGAGGCAATCAAGGAATTTGATTTCAACAAGAACGAAGATGAACCTTGTGTCTATAAGAAAATTATAGGACGAACTGTCGTGTTCCTAGTCTTGTACGTGGACGACATTCTTTTGATAGGAAATGATATTCCTATGCTACAATCAGTCAAGCTATTCTTGTCACAACGGTTCTCCATGAAGGACCTGGGTGATGCCTCGTATATTCTGGGGATCAAGATCTATAGAGATAGATCCAAGAGATTACTGGGACTTTCGCAGTCCAGGTACATAGAGACTGTACTAAAGAAATTTAATATGGAAGATTCCAAGCGCGGTAATATACCCGCATTGCACGGAATCACCCTCTCCAAGAAGATGTCTCCTAAGACTGACGAGGAGAGGGTTCGCATGAGCACTATATCCTACGCTTCGGCGGTAGGATCTATAATGTATGTGATGCTATGTACAAGACCAGATGTAGCTTATACACTGAGCGTGGTGAGCCGGTATCAGTCAGACCCAGGTGAGGACCACTGGACGGCAGTGAAGAACATTCTCAAGTACCTGAGAAGGACTAAGGAGATGTTCCTGGTTTACGGTAATGGAGACCTCAGGGTCGAGTCCTTTACCGATTCAAGCTTCCAGAGTGACAAAGATGACAGCAAGTCTGTCTCGGGTTTTGTGTTTACCCTCAATGGAGGGGCGGTGTGTTGGAGGAGTTCCAAACAGGATACCGTCGCAGACTCGACGATGGAGGCTGAATACATTGCTGCAAGCGATGCCGCAAAAGAGGCAGTCTGGATGAAGAAGTTCATTAGTGAACTTCAGGTGGTTCCGTCCATTATTGACCCAATACCTTTGTATTACGATAACAATGGGGCTATAGCTTTAGCGAAGGAACCAATGTCCCATCAGAAATCCAGACATATCTTAAGGCGATATCACCTGATCAGGGAGATCATTAATCGCCAGGAAATCGAGGTACGGAGAGTGGACACAAAAGACAACACGGCGGATCCATTCACAAAGGCCCTTTCTCAAACACATTTCGAGCGACTTTTTGAGCTATTGGGTATGCGGTACGCCAGCAGCTGGCCTTAGTGCAGACGTTGGGTATGCGGTACACCAATTACTGGCCTTTAATGCAAGTGGGAGATTGTTGTATATGTATGCCCTAGAGACCATTATTGTATGGTACTAGTTTGTATAATACATTTTGGAAGCTTGGGATATATATACGGGTTTACTACAGTCTTGCTCGATATAGTAGTATGCTACTTGGTTTGTATCTATCTTAATATGTGTATATGTTTCTTTTAACATATCGCTAAAAACATATAGATGGAGCCCTTAGGATCTTTGCTTGACTACCGGCGTTGTGATGGCGATCACACTAGTGGGAGCTGGGTAGTCTATAAGCACATCCTTATTTTGGTCCCTAGTTGTAGGATTATCGAGACAGGACATCGATACTCTAGAATAGACTGGTGCATACGCTTCTCGTCCCAGCAGGGGAGATGGTCTGTCCCACAGCCGTCAGTACGTCGTACTGGAGATAGTATGCATGTGCTCGTTAGGTTACGAGTATACTGGACAGGACTCATCGGGAACTGTTGGTTGGTATTATACCTATCGTCAGTTAACAGTTCGTAGGTGACATGAGTACAGCTTAGTCCGTTGACTTGACACTGTCACTTCGTCTCGAGTGTGTTCCCACTGTTCTTAGATTACTACCCTACCACGGCTCTACTGAATCGTGCAAACAGGTAGTAGTTGGGTGCAGTCCCGAAGCACTTGGAGGCAGTGACGGTTAGACATGATTCGTCTCTCCCGGTATTGGGGGTTGATATCGCGCTGTGTCTAGGAGAGCCATTACACATAGTCGTCCCTGGCCAGGGCAAGCGAGATTTGCTGGTAGTGTTACCAGTAGTTTCTCAGGTTATTCTGGGCTACACTCCGACACGTCTTGTACCGCTATTAGGGGACTGACATTTACCGCCCTCCTAGGCCCGCCATGCGATACTCTTAGAAGAACAGACCGGACTGTACGGAGATTGTCACGTTCAGGCTTAGTAGGAGTTCGAATGAGTTCACCTCATCAGTCTTCTTGTCGGCATCTACCTGGGGACCGTTACGTACAGCTAGTACTGCTTGCGGCCTGTGGTTAAACCCACTGCCAGTGTAGTGTCGAGCCTTTAGAGTCCCACACAGAGGGGTTACTCGCCTTTGGGCAAAACAGAGTAGTGGTCGCATGGTTTTGCGACGGGGTTCGTTTACATCCGCGCACTTGTGCACGTTTGGTGTCCGGGCAGTTATTACTAGCGGGCTTTGCTTTAAACCAGATCCTAGTATTTGTTTTGGGATTGGTTTTGTCTCATTGTATTCGTGTTTCTTGGAACACGGATGCGGGTGTGTATGCACAGTTGACAGAGGCAGAGGATTCTCATTAGGGTTGTTGACCGTTAACTTTTTCCAAACCCTAATGAGAATGAGAAATATGATTAATAATATTAATTAAAGATAATTGTGCCATGGTTGAGTTGAACATTTGAATTTTGTTGACTTGTTGACTTTGTTGACCGGTTGACCATTGTAGACTTGTTGACCATCATCATTTCATTTCAAAGATGCTTCTTGTTTCTTGCAAAATCCATTTAATGTGAAATGATAATGGTCATTCCAAATGAGCCATCACACTTTTTCTTTAATTATTATTGTTATTTTCATATTATCTCATATGTGAGCATGGTTGCAAAATGAGAGCTCATTCTATCATATTCTTTCTCTCTCTTGAAAGAAAGCTCTCCCTCTTCCTCTCTCAAAGTTTAAGTGTTCCATGAGTTGGAAATCATAAACTTTTGAGACAAAACCACCATAACTCTTCTCTACTCATTCTAAGGTTCTAGGTTTAGCAAACCAAGCACCTTAGTTACCTCTAGGTTGAGGTAGGAGCTCAAGTTCGAGGCCTTCGGGTGGATCTATTTTCGGCAAAGAGGAGACGAGGAGGATGAGCCATTTAAACCACTACAAGGAGCAAACAAGGAGGAGAACCACAAAAGAAGAGAAGGAGTTTAAGACCTAGGTATAACCATTCTACATAGTAGCTAAAACTTGTAGTTTATTTGTTAGTTTTGTTTCGCAAAGATCCTTCATGGATGGTCCATGTTACCTAGTGAGGAAAATTTTGATTTTTACCTATTCCGCCTCCCCGAAAGAACCGGGGAGGGTAACGTGGACCTAACAAGCTTGGGAATAAGTCTGAACTTCAGCACGGCTTATCATTCACAAACAGATGGTCAGTCTGAGCGAACTATTCAGATCTTGGAGGATATGCTCAGAGCATGTATGTTAGACTTCAAAGGATCGTGGGAAGATAACCTACATCTTGTGGAGTTTTCGTACAACAACAGCTACCAAGCAAGCATAGAAATGGCACCTTTTGCAGCATTGTATGGAAGGAAGTGTCGATCGCCATTAAGTTGGGACGACATCAGAGATAGGGAACTTCTTGGACCAGAGATGATAGTAGCGACTGTTGATGTGGCTCGTACTATCAGGGAAAGGATGCGTATAGCCCAAGATCGACAGAAGCACTGGGCGGATGCAAAGAGACGACACTTGGAGTTCCAGCCAGGAGATCACGTATTCTTGAAGATATCTTCGAACCGCAGAGTGATCCGATTTGGAAGACGGGGTAAATTAAGTCCGAGATATATTGGACCGTTCGACATACTCGAACGAGTCTGTGAAGTGGCATACCGCTTAGTGCTTCCACCCTCATTGGAAGGAGTGCATAATGTGTTCCATATATCCCAACTCAGAAAGTATGTGAGTGACCCCAACTATGTTCTCGATCATTCCGAGCTCACTATACAGCCCGATTTATCTTGTGAGCAACAACCTGTGGAGATCCTAGACAGGAAAGTGAAGACACTTCGAAATAAGGAAGTTAAATTGGTTCGAGTAATGTGGAGAAAATACACTCCAGGAGAGTCCACTTGGGAAAGAGAAGATGAAATGCGTGCAAGATATTCTCACCTCTTTGCAGACTAGTTCTCAAATAAAAGTTGTAAATTTCGAGGACGAAATTTTTGTAAGAAGGGTAGACTGTAACAACACCATTTTTACTGTACAAAAATTTGCTTTAAATTTAATGTATACTTGGAGTATTTACCTTTGTGGTTACCACTTTAAATAATTAATTAACTTCTTAATTACAAGAAGGAGCTTGTAGCTCATTGGTAATACCTTGCACTGCTGAACCAAGCCACCAGAGTTCAAATCCCATACCCCACATTATTTTTAATATTATTTTGTTTTAAAATTTTTAGATGTCCAACAGTCAACATGTGATAAATTCCAAAAATCCCACTATACATAGAAAACTAAATATATCATTGTGTACACCTGATGACCCCCCACCTCCCAATGCCCGGACTCGGCCCGACTCGGCCGAGTCGGCCGGCGGACAGGCCGACTCGGGCCGGCGCCGCCGGCCGGACTCCGCCGGATAGCCGAGTCCCCAAGTGCAAACTTGTGCTTTTTCACCTTCTCAACATCCCTGTGTAGGGTTCTTAGGCACCCTAATGAGGTCTCACAAGGCATCAACCATACCAATTTCAAAATTTACGGTGCCGAGAAACCCTAAACTACGGATCGTTGGCTAGATGTCTAGGCGAAAAAGCAACTAGTTAACTATTTTAACTAAGTGAACGGAAATACAACCTTTGTAGATCCGGTTCTCCACCTCCATAGCTCCGCAACGAAGTATCCTCGCTGTCCAAATCGAAATCCGGGCTCTTGCGTCGGCTTCATCGGAGAAGAAGCGGGATAGGTCATCGACGACGTGCCGAAGATGATCTACGTCGAAGCATCGCTAGATCAAGCTCCACCTTCACCAAGCCATGAAAACTTATGAAGGAAACACACTCTACTACTTGGCAAGAGGTAGAGGATGAAGAAATAGGAAGTGGGTTCACTTTAGAATTGGATTTCTCACTCATTTTCACATTCCACCATTGTTGGTAGAAAGCTTTCTTCAAGGTTGAAGATGAAGAAGAAGAAGATAATGATATGATAAGTTATTATTGAAAAAGAAAAGAAATCAATTCTTATCATAACATGACCATGGTTAAATGTAGAGAACTAATTAGGGTTAAATGAAGTGGTTAGGTTTAAGCTTGAGACAAAAGGGTTACAAAGTCAAAGTGTTCAAGAAACTTCATGAACAAAACAAAAATGCCACCATTTTATCATGCTCTTTTTCTTTTCCAAAAAGAATGAACAAATGAATAAAATGAATAATCAAATAGTAAACCCTAACCATTCCATTAACCAAGGTTTAATTCTATACACTTAACAAATAAGGCATGTATCATCAAACATGATACAAGCAAGTGCACAAAATCATATCGCATATGCAATGCGCACACCTGAGTGAGAAAATCCATTTTAAATGAACCAATACTAGTTAATGCAAAGTAATATATCAAATATATAATTATGCATTAAATCATTAAATCAACACTTGATTTAACGATCCGGTCATATCGCATATAACCGGCTAGTATCCTATGTATCGGCTTATCGAATCAATCCTTGATTCGATAACTAGGTTATATCGCATATAACCAATCGATACATCCATCGCGAGAATAGAATACGGTATCACATACACGCATTATTCTCGGTCCCGCACATATCTCATATGCGCTCCTATTTCGTTTCGCTTGAACCAGGAAACCTCTGTGTAGGACTCTAAAGACTCGTCAATACGCCGGCAGCAGATGATGATCATATCAAGCACCCACAAGCCGCAAGCGGTCTGCTAAACGTAACGGCCACCCGGGTATTGAGCGATCAGAAGATCGACGAGCAAGCCCACTCACACTCCTGTGAATCCAACCAGTAACACTACCGTACAGTCCGGTCTGATCGTCTGATCTGTCGCATATCTCGCCTAGGGGTGGTAAACGTCAGACCCCAATAGCTCGATAAGTCGTGTCGATATGAGGTCTATAACAATTTGAGAAACTACTGGTAACACTTACCAGTAAATCTCAGCAACCCTGGCCAGGGATTTCCTGTTATAGCCAATCGAACACAGCGCAACATCAATCCCCTATACCGGGAGAGACGAATCCCCTCCTATCGCTCATTGCCTCCATGTGACTCGGGACTGTACCCAAAAACCACCGTTTTGTACGCCCTCTTGGACGTGGTAAGATGGAAATCAAAGCACAGTGGGAACCACACAAGACTCTATGACGATCTCGGGTCAACAGACTACTCTGTACCAGTGTCACCAGAGAACTGCCATCTGACGTGAGGTATAATACCATCTGGGAGTTCTCGGTGAGTCCGTCCAGTGTACCCAGTCTCCACTGAGCACCCGTATATCATCTCTGATGTCAAACACCAATGGATATGGGATCATCCATCGCCCATCTGTATGGGTCGAGAAGGTATGCGCTAGTCTACATTGGTATATCGATGCCCCGTCTCGATACACCCACGACTAGGGACTTTGAAGGATGTACTTATGGACTACCATGTCCCCACTAGTATGATCCGCATCATAGTCCAGGTAGTTAAGTACACATCCTAAGGGCTTTACCAACATGTAATAGAGAGACAATCAGTGTACACGTTAAGGTAAAGTTCAACCAGATAGCATACTATCATGTCGAGCAAGAAAGTCCTCACTATATATGTCCCAGCATCCACTACAATATACATCCAATGTACAGTAATGGCCTCTAGGGCATACATATAACTAACAATCTCCCACTTGCACTAGGGCCATCTGTAGCAGTGGTTGTAGTATCTCATACTCAACCATCCCATAATAGTCTCTCTCTGGGAACAGGCCTTTGTGAGTGGATCCGCTGTGTTTGTCCTCTGAGTCTACTCTCCTAACCTTGATCTCCCTGGAGATCAACCATCTCCATGATCAGGTGACACTGCCTTAGAATATGTCTGGATCACTGATGGGACGGACGTTCCTTGGCAAAAGCCACAACTCCATTGTCATACAATGGGAGGAACAAAGTTCATCTCATGAACCAATATACACCCAGACTGCCTCTTTGGTAGCATCTTAAGTAGCGATGTATCCAGCCTTTATCGTCTAGTATGTCACGGTATCTAGCTTGGAACTCTTCCAACATACCGTCCCTTTACTGAGGGTAAAGACAATGCCTGTGACTGACATTCAGTCGTCTTTATCACCCTGGAACCATTTCAGTGATTCTCCCCAGGGTCGATTGATACCATCTCACTACAACTAGTAAGAATCATAATATCCATTTAGATCTATCTCATAGATCCAAAACCCAGGATTTAGGAGGTATCACTTTGATCCTATATGGAGAATCAGTGTGATAAGCGGAGATTGATCGAGCGTAGCATAGGAAACTCCTTCCCTATCAAGAGTATGTCATCCACGTACTCTACGAGGATCGTCACCATACTCCCTACTACCTTTTTGTTTATACAAGGTTCATCTACCATTTTGATGATGTCAACTTCTTTGACTAATTCATCAAAACAGATGTTCCAACTCCGCGATGCCTGCTTTATCTTATAAAGCATCTTGTACACGTTTCCGCTGCTCCCACTGTCTACGAGGCCCTCTGGCTGTGTACTTATAGATGCACTCTTCTAAAACATCATTTAGAAAAGCAGCCATAACACCCAACCGCCAGATATCGTAGTCATGGTATGTAGCCGTGGCAAGTAGTATCTGGATGGACTTAAGCATAGGTACTGGAAAAGGTTTCATCATTATCCACGCCTGGTCGATGACGAAAGCCTTTAACAAGTCTAGCTTTGAAAGTCTCAACCTTTCTAAGTACACCAAGTAATCTTCTCAAGATATACCTGCTCCTGATGGGGATTTAACCCTTCAGATATAGCAACCAAAGTCCATACTTTGTTGGTGTATAAGGATTCTATCTCAGATTACTAAACATTCAGCCATTCTTACAGAGTCTCACTCCTGATGGCCAACTCGAAGCTAGTTGGGTCATCATCTCATGATGCAATCCTCGCTCCCACTGTCATAGAGAAACATAAGTATCTCTCGGGTGGGTGAGGAACCCTACTACATCGGCGGAGAGGCTGAGATTCGTTGGTATCTACTGAATCCTTTGGTTCTATCAAATCATCAGCTGCAGTTTGTATGGCTGGAACATTTCCAGTTCTACATAACAGACCTTGCCTCGAGCTTGTCCGGATTTTGCTTTTCAGACATAGGCTGGACAACCCCAAATCTTAACTGACTTAAGAGATGGGCTCTTCCCTTATCATATCAAATATGAAGTGGTAGGCAACTGATTTGATTTGAACCCTATTCAATAGGTATGCAGCTTCTCAAGTGCATAACTCCCAAAAAGGAAATAGGTAACTCAGTAGTACTCATCATAGAGCACACCTTATCATATAGGGTGTATCTGCTCCACCCCGATATACCATCGTGCAATGGTGTATTCGGAGGAGTAATGCTGAGAGAGAATCTCATTCTCCTTTAGAAAAGTCCAGAAATTCCGTGCTCAAGTATTCTCCTCCTTGATCACATCAAAGGACATAATACTTATACCCGTATTGGTTCTCTACTTCTAACTTATATTCTGTGAATATCTCAAAAGGTTCGGACTTGTGTTTCAACAGGAACATATGTCTGAATCTAAAGAGATCATCAGAGAATGTAATGAAGTACAAAGAACCTGTCTTGGCATGTGTAGACTGGGGACCTTTATACATCAACATGTATCATCCCAAGAGTTCACTAACTCTTTCTCTGTTTCCAGTAAACTGAGCTATGGTCATCTTATCTTTGTGAGATGACTGGCAAGTTTCACAAGATGTAAGTTCAAACTGATTTAAATATGCATCTATATGTAACTTCAGCTAGTCGGGTCGCATTGATATGACCTAGTCTACAATGCCTCAAGAAGGATTCGTTCATTTCTGAACTCTTCCTCTTTTGTGTGTTCCGTATACTAAGAACTGTAGTTTGATTTAGAACATTAATGCTTTTAGATAACGTGCCTGAACCGATCAACTTTTGATATAGGAAATGTTCAAAACATTATCCAACAATACAAAATTTTACCGTTTCTTTACTAATAAAGAGACAGATATGATTTTGTATATCAGGTTTGGTATCTAATAACATTTGTTCAGAATCAATGTATTGGTAATACAGGGTGACAGTGACCAACAGACTTGGCTGCAACACTTGCCCCGTTTTCTGCCTCATGAAACTTATCACCCGTTCTCAGTTCTCTACCTTTCTGTAGCCCTATGTAACAGATTACATACCTGGGATCCTGATCCGGTATCATATACCCAGGATGTAGAGGATACAGAGAAACAGTTCTTTATAATGAACACACCCGAAGATGATGCATCAGCATGCACTCTCCTCGTTTGGACGGCACGGGAATTTTGGTAATCCCCAATTTCCTGCTCTGTCTTATAACAATTATAAGTTGGAGCGGGACCAACGTTCCCCAGCTCAGTATAACAAGCGGGTTCGGTCAATAATCCGTATTATTATCTTGATTAAGGCGTGATATGGTCGCTACCTGGAGAGAGAGAGAAGAAAACACTCAGCGTGCGCTCTTGCAAGAATAGATTGGTTATTATTTTATCTAATCAGGATGGCTCCCACTGCTTTTTATCAAATCTTCCTTCAAACCCTAAAAGGAAAGACTAGCCGGGATTAATTACACACTACAAGTTCGCCAATCTTTCAGCCAGGCCAGTGTCGGTACTTTGAGGGAGGTCCCCCGTGCTTTCGCACGAACCTAATTAATGTAAACCTCGTTTTCCCAGAGGCGTAACCCCGTTGACACCTTTCTAGACACCTACTTGATCGGCTAATTGTAATGAATAAAACTCTCCCAGGAGTAACTCTTACTCGCAGCGGGTATCGGGATCCAACTATCTCATAGGAGGTATGCAATCTCATTGCAAATTTCAACACTTGAAATTCCCGATAATATTTTGCCCCTAACCTCCTATGACCTTGACAAAGGCCAACAAACCATAGGATGCTAGTCAAGTTCAACCCGTCATTTCCTGATTGAATTAAACCCACCCGCACGGCCCTTGATAAAGGCCAACAAGGTCGCACGACTACCCTAACTCAATCTGCATCATATGCATAAGCAGATAAGCACCAGTTAGCTACCGCACACTGCGCCTTGACAAAGGCCAACAAACGCAGCACGAATACTAACTACTACTTATCTGAAATGACGGAGGGCTACGACAGGTTTTTATGAAAACCTATTGCGTAATGAACTTGATATCGTTGTAGGATCGAATGAATTTTGAAATGGAGTGCTTTTGAGGCTTTTCTAGTTTTGCTAAGGGAGTCACTCCCGGTGAAGGGATCGTCGGTCCTTTCCTCGTCGAATGAGGTGCGGGATATATCATATATATCACTGTGCAAAGCAAAAACTCTTAAAAGCAATCAAAAGACAAACCGAGTGTGTAGCATCTGCCAGTTATTGCTAAAAGAGTCACTCCCGGTGAAGGGATCTCGGTCCTTTCCTTATCGAATAAGGTGCAGGATATATCATATATACCGCTGTGCAAAGCAAGAACTGTAGCTACCTGTTTTATTTTGAAATTCGATTCTACAACATCTTAGGTTTCTTTTTATTTCATTAATCACATTAATGAAGTCCCGTCATTTAAGTACCTAAACATCACAGATAAATACGACGTACACTTATGCCATCCGCATTCGCCTCGATGTCCCCTCGTGCACCGTTAGGTTAGGTAACTAACGGCAGAGCGGGGCAGGGCTAGCGCGGGTGTAAAACATAAGTAACGTCTATATAATATATCATATATACTATATACTGTATCTATCATAGAACATCACATGATCACATCACAGATATCGCAGCAGAAGAAACATATGAAACATTGGATATACTAGGACGTCCGTGTTTTCAATACGAGCCAGTATAAAACACGGATTCCACGGTCGCGATGAATAGCCAAACCCACACCCCTAGACCCCTACGAGAGCGGCAAGCAACCCTACCAATTCTAAAGTTAGGAGACCCGGACTCGACTCCTCGAGTTGGTCTCCCACTGGACTCCAGAACCCGGTTACTTGTGCTCCCCTCCTTGGGTCTATCCTAGTGCGGAAAAGTAAATAATATACAAGAGGTGACAACTTCCGCAACCTGGAAGCGCCCCAATAAAAGAATATTACATACAAGTTTTTACATGAATGAAAATGAAAAACACTCATCTCACATAAAAAACCCCGGCTATTCAAACACGACGATCCAATATAACATATCCAGTAACACATAACATCACATGTCATCAACGTAAGTAAATATACACATCCCAATTGTCGTTGACATATAGCAACGAAACCGGCGATATCACATATTACACTTACGGTCACAGAAAAGAAAGTGTAAAACTACAACAGTTGGAATCCGCAACCTGCTCAGACATCGCATGCCTGACCAAATGAATTCCTTAGACATCACATGCCTAACAATTATAAACCCCGCATTTTAGTCTCAAAATCGAAAACTCTTTTCAATATCAAGTCGGGTAATTCAACAAAATTCCCGACATCCTGATCGAATGCTCGTCGCAAACTTTAGTAGACGGCTGCACCCCCGATACCGTCGACGAAGTGCACCAAGGCGGAACACCGCTGCCGGGAGCACCCGAACGGATGCTTTTGGCGACGGGGTTCTCCTACAGTCACTTGGTCGGGGCTATGGGGTGAGGCTGTCTATTAAGTTTACCCGGCGAGTATCCGCGTACGCTACGTGATTGCGACGGACTTTTGATCACATCAAAACTCCGTGGCAACCGATCAAGTGAGACTAAACTGCTATGTTTATAATATTCATTCCGTTACCTCATAACAATTTGTGAATTCCAATTATTGTATCCCATTCCAGATAAACAGAAAATGTTAAACTTTTCGATCAAACAGTCAAACACCCAAGTTTTCCCGATACAGCTCAACACATGAAATAAGTCTAACCATATTCAGTTCGTGCCTCAGTACCAACGGTCCAGCCGTAGAAGGGTCAAGCCAACGCCTCACATGTGGCACGCCGTACTGCCCCAAACCCGAAGGTTCAAAGGGCAGTTCAAGACGGTCACATAATCGAGTTAAGGTTTGTTGTCTTCTAGAGGGTCCATCGAGTTACTTGCACTACTTAGAACGTCTTTAAACTACGGAAAGATCCAACACTTGGAAATTTCCCGACAGGGGAAAAATTGGGTATTTATATCCGGTCGAACTTTTTAACATATTCTAAAATTTATCCGGAAAGCCACACAGACAAAATTTGATAATCCGGTCGAACATTCGAATCCCCAAAACAATCCAGAAAATTCAACTCTTGAAAAAATATTAAAAATTCCCAGGAAAACCAACACTGGAAATTAGGAGTTACTGTGTAAACTTCATTGAATAAAGAGGCCGTACGGCCGCGGAACCGCCGCACGAGCCATGCTCATGCCGCGGAACCGCGACAGCTTTATGGAGTTAGAGGATCGAAATTTACAGTAACTCTTAAATATTCCTGCTGATGTTTCTGAATATTTTTAATATCGAAAAACTCCACAATTTAGAAAAAGTCCAGAGAGCATGTTTGTGATCGGGTTTCGAGTTCGTTCGGGTTTCAAATTCCGTCTAGACTTCGCCTAAGGCTCTAGCTTGGCTCTGATACCACTGTAGGGTTCCTAGGCACCCTAATGAGGTCTCACAAGGCATCAACCATGCCAATTTCAAAATTTACGGTGCCGAGAAACCCTAAACTACGGATCGTTGGCTAGATGTCTAGGCGAAAAAGCAACTAGTTAACTACTTTAACTAAGTGAACGGAAATACAACCTTTGTAGATCCGGTTCTCCACCTCCATAGCTCCGCAACGAAGTATCCTCGCTGTCCAAATCGAAATCCGGGCTCTTGCGTCGGCTTCATCGGAGAAGAAGCGGGCTAGGTCATCGACGACGTGCCGAAGATGATCTACGTCGAAGCATCGCTAGATCAAGCTCCACCTTCACCAAGCCATGAAAACTTGTGAAGGAAACACACTCTACTACTTGGCAAAAGGTAGAGGATGAAGAAATAGAAAGTGGGTTCACTTTAGAATTGGATTTCTCACTCATTTTCACATTCCACCATTGTTGGTAGAAAGCTTTCTTCAAGGTTGAAGATGAAGAAGAAGAAGATAATGATATGATAAGTTATTATTGAAAAAGAAAATAAATCAATTCTTATCATAACATGACCATGGTTAAGTGTAGAGAACTAATTAGGGTTAAATGAAGTGGTTAGGTTTAAGCATGAGACAAAAGGGTTACAAAGTCAAAGTGTTCAAGAAACTTCATGAACAAAACAAAAATGCCACCATTTTATCATGCTCTTTTTCTTTTCCAAAAAGAATAAACAAATGAATAAAATGAATAATCAAATAGTAAACCCTAACCATTCCATTAACCAAGGTTTAATTCTATACACTTAACAAATAAGGCATGTATCATCAAACATGATATAAGCAAGTGCACAAAATCATATCGCATATGCAATGCGCACACCCGAGTGAGAAAATCCATTTTAAATGAACCAATACTAGTTAATGCAAAGTAATATATCAAATATATAATTATGCATTAAATCATTAAATCAACACTTGATTTAACGATCCGGTCATATCGCATATAACCGGCTAGTATCCTATGTATCGGCTTATCGAATCAATCCTTGATTCGATAACTAGGTTATATCGCATATAACCAATTGATACATCCATCGCGAGAATAGAATACGGTATCACATACACGCATTATTCTCGGTCCCGCACATATCTCATATGCGCTCCTATTTCGTTTCACTTGAACCAGGAAACCTCTGTGTAGGACTCTAAAGACTCGTCAATACGCCGGCAGCAGATGATGATCATATCAAGCACCCACAAGCCGCAAGCGGTCTGCTAAACGTAACGGCCACCCGGGTATTGAGCGATCAGAAGATCGACGAGCAAGCCCGCTCACACTCCTGTGAATCCAACCAGTAACACTACCGTACAGTCCGGTCTGATCGTCTGATCTGTCGCATATCTCGTCTAGGGGTGGTAAACGTCAGACCCTAATAGCTCGATAAGTCGTGTCGATATGAAGTCTATAACAATTCGAGAAACTACTGGTAATACTTACCAGTAAATCTCAGCAACCCTGGCCAGGGATTTCCTGTTATAGCCAATCGAACACAGCGCAACATCAACCCCCTATACCGGGAGAGACGAATCCCCTCCTATCGCTCATTGCCTCCATGTGACTCGGGACTGTACCCAAAACCACCGTTTTGCATGCCCTCTTGGACGTGGTAAGATGGAAATCAAAGCACAGTGGGAACCACACAAGACTCTATGACGATCTCGGGTCAACAGACTACTCTGTACCAGTGTCACCAGAGAACTGCCATCTGACGTGAGGTATAATACCATCTGGGAGTTCTCGGCGAGTCCGTCCAGTGTACCCAGTCTCCACTGAGCACCCGTATATCATCTCTGATGTCAAACACCAATGGATATGGGATCATCCATCGCCCATCTGTATGGGTCGAGAAGGTATGCGCTAGTCTACACTGGTATATCGATGCCCCGTCTCGATACACCCACGACTAGGGACTTTGAAGGATGTACTTATGGACTACCATGTCCCTACTAGTATGATCCGCATCATAGTCCAGGTAGTTAAGTACACATCCTAAGGGCTTTACCAACATGTAATAGAGAGACAATCAGTGTACACGTTAAGGTAAAGTTCAACCAGATAGCATACTATCATGTCGAGCAAGAAAGTCGTCACTATATATGTCCCAGCATCCACTACAATATACATCCAATGTACAGTAATGGCCTCTAGGGCATACATATAACTAACACCCTGCACACTCCCTTTATTTGGATCGTTTCCGGAGAGCCTATTAACCACCATTTACTCCATTTTTTTAATACATTTTCCTACATTTTTATATTTTTTAAAATTAAAACCCTTCATCTATCCTAACCCTAGTCTAACCCTATAAATACCACCCCTACCCTCTACCCTCTCACCCCAAACTTTGAGCCAACTCTCTAGAATTTTCAAGAAACTTTTGTGTGCAATCGAAGTGAGCGAAAGGCGAAGCTCCGGCGGATTTTCCGGCAACGTCCGTAGGAACTCCCGGCGACGAAACGACGCACCGCCGACTCCTTCCGAACCATCTCCCTCTTCTAGTTGTCCACAGCCCATAAGTCCCCAAATTCTACCTCTCTTTTCTTTTCTAAATTACGGATTTACAAAACCCGACGGAATCGGAATTAATCCGATTTCCGATTCGGTTTCTTTATAAAACTTCACTTCTCATTAATAAATTTATATTTAAACTCTCTCATATTGACTATTAAACACTAATAAACCAAATTGATCAAGTTTCATATCACAAAATAATTATTATTTCATTTTACCGTATTTTTCATTTAAATACCACATAATTTCAATTCCACCTTCAACATCACAAAACCTTGCTATACTTTTATGTAGATCACGAGGTAATGACCTAGCTCCTCACACACTTATATGCAACATAGCACCATACCCTTGGGAACATAGAAAACGGGAAAGCGACACATTTTCATTTAAATACCATTTACTTAATAAAACCGTTTTCTAAAGGATTTAGTATTTATACAATCTTTGCAAAGCGCCGCTACAACCCATTTTAGGGAACCCGTTCGGGATGGTGCGGATTATCGCACTTCCTCGGGCTTAGTAGTGCGAGATTCAGACCTCCGCAAGGAGCATTCGGTCTCGAAAGATTTAAAATACGAAATCTAAAGAAAATGAGATTTCTAGAATATTATATATATTAAAAATTATTTTCATATAAATATATGTATATTTATCCTTAAAATATCTATTTTGTAATAATATAAATATTCCACTTTTTCTAAAAATATCACAAGAATCAATTTTACACTAAAATACCATGAATTCCATATAAAACCAACATTATAAATAAATACCTTTTATTATGAATTTAGGATATTCTCATTAGAATTGTCACAAATATAAAATCTACACTTATTACAACTCTAAAGACGATAATAAATACTCGGGGTGTATTTTGAAAACTATATAAAGTATTTTTACGTAAAACCCCCTCAAATTCTATAATTTACCCTAAGGACCCTAGTAAATATAGGTTTAAGCGGGACCAATCTCTTGAGCCTCAGGGAACCGGAGAAGTGGGTGCTTGTGTATCTAAGGTAGATAACTTAACAACGGTGTTATCAATACGGTAATCGTTTTTGAAAAAGACACAAATCCTGCCGCCCATGTGCAGCGGTTACCAATAACATCAAAACAATCAGGACTTCAATTTACTTTTCTAATTGTCTGACTCAGTTTGAGTCTCAGTATACTCTGATTTGAATATAATTCTAGTACAATCTACAATCTACAATCTACAATTTACAATCTACAATATTCCAATTCAATATGAATCCATGAATCCATTTTACAACTTGACTTAACCGAACCATGGATATACATTCCATTTACATGATTCTCCCGTTACATCCATTTACATGATTCTACGGTTACATTCGTTTATTGATATCATGGTTTCGGTCAGTCAATCAATTATACAATCAATACAATTTACAAAACAAACAATACAAACAAGACATCTCGGGGTTTAAGAGGTAAATTAGTACGGAAGGTGTTAGAAGTGACACGAGACA
Organism: Agapanthus africanus; assembly: GCA_030015575.1. Classification (NCBI taxonomy): domain Eukaryota; kingdom Viridiplantae; phylum Streptophyta; class Magnoliopsida; order Asparagales; family Amaryllidaceae; genus Agapanthus; species Agapanthus africanus. Next base: position 244,532,967 of record CM057343.1, on the reverse strand, counting down.
GTAAGACTTAATACACCTAATATGAATCCAGTTGATGTTGTACCGTGGCATAAACGGTTCCTTGTACTTCCATTTGCCTCTAGTCTCTGGTATATAGAGACTCCTCTCGTATACACTGGTATCCTTCTGTACCAAGCTACAAATAACAGCGTTAATACTAAATATAACATTATAACAATATAATAAAACTTTAAAAGATACCTTCTTATTCTGTCTATTCTATTTCTCCCTTATTTTTGGGACTTACCGAGCGACCTGTTCGCTGACGATATTCTCTTTCTTTTTTCTATGAATGTCGTCAGGTGATCTAGACATATCAGAGATCGATCCCAGCTCTGAAGACTTGGACCAGTTCAGTGAAGACCCCGAGCTCTAGTACATTGTACATTTTCCATTTCGGTACGCTTCTTTTTTGTTATGTCATTGTTTAGGCATCGTTTTTTTTATTTCAGTTGTATTTACTTTCCATGCATTGTACAAAAAGACTGTGAATAAATAAAGTTGCTGTTTATTATATCCCGTTGCTTAGATACGCTTAGCGTATTTACTTCATAGTAAACACGTAGCGGACTAGTCCCGCCCTCTTCGCCGTATACCGGGAAACGGGGCGTGGCAGTTTCCTTTTGTAAGTTTTAATTTCCACATCAGCTTCTGGTGGATTTAAATCCACGGGGCAAGTTGTTTTAGGAGTCAGTGGTGTGTTCCTATTTTTATGGGATTTTTCCGGATTTTCTAATAAAGGAACCGAGTTTTCAACAGACATATTTTCTGAGTTTTCAAGGACCTTTTTTTGAGCGTCCGGTGAATTTTCACTGTTTTGGTTTGCCAGGTGTTCAAAAGACTGGTCTAAAATTTCTTGATTTAAAAGTTCTAGATCTTGTGAATTTTTATGTGGGATTAAGTTGGGTATTTGGGAGACTATTTTTTATGGAAACCGAGTCTTCACTATTTGTCTCCCCCTGAAGAGGAGGCTTAAAAAAGATTTATTTTCAAAAAACAACACATCTATTGTGATAAATATTTTATTTGATAAAGGATCAAAACATTTATATCCTCTTTGATTCGTGACATAGCCAATGAAAACACTTGTTTTCGATTTTGGATCAAGTTTATCCCTAGTGGGGTTGTGATCGTGAACAAACACGGTACAACCAAAAATTTTTAACGACAGATTCGAGATTGCAAGGCGGCTTTGAGGGTAAAGGGATTTTAACAAGGCAACAGGGTTTTTAAAATTGAGAATTTTCGAGGGCATTCTATTAATAAGATAGGTTGCTGTTAAAATTGCTTCATTCCATAATGATTTTGGAACATGGTTGGTGAATAATAATGCTCTAGCAATTTCAAGAATGTGTTTATTTTTTCTTTCAGCCACACCGTTTTGTTGCGGTGTGTTAATGCAAGAACTTTGGTGGATGATGTCTTTCTTTGTAAAAAAATCTCTCAAAATTTCGTTAAAAAATTCTCGTCCATTGTCACTTCGAAAATTTTGAATTTTTGTGTTAAACTGCGTTTCAACCATGGCATAAAAGGTTTTGAAAACTTGTTCAAATTTTGATTTCTTCTTTAGCAAAAACACCCAAAAGACTCTAGTATGATCATATAATAAACGAAACAAACCATTTTTTTCCGAAGACAAATAAAATGCGGGATGGCCCCCAAATGTCACTATGGAATAAGGCAAACAGTGCTGAAGGTTTATAGGGTCGAGGTGGATAAATTGCCCTTTTGTGTTTGGCAAAAGCACATACTTCACATTGAAATTGAGAAGGATTTTTATTCCGAAATAACTTTGGAAACAAATACTGCATATTATGGAAACTAGGATGACCGAGACGAAAATGTAACATAATCAATTCATTGTCACGAGAAACAAACATAGACTGAAAACACAAACTAGATGCAGACTTATTGAGATGCGGTCCTTCTTCAAGCAAGTAGAGACCTCCACTGGTCCTAGCATTGCCAATCATCGTCCCCGAGTCCAGAACCTGAATTTCACAATGAGAGGACATGAATTTAACTTGACACTTAAGATCTTGAGTTAGCTTTATAATGGAAATCAGATTGCAGGAAAGCTTTGGAACATGTAAAACATTAAGAAGGGTTAAGGAAGGAGAGATTGTGATGGTTCCTTGGCCGGCTATGGCAGAATACGAACCATCTGCAATTTTGACCTTTTTGTTTCCTGCACAGGATGTGTAGGTTGAAAATAATGTGAAGCAACTGGTTATGTGATCAGTTGCTCCAGAGTTAAGAATCCAAGGAAGTTGATTGATACATGAAAAAGAGATAGGGTGATTGTTACCGATTTGGGCTAAAAAACAGGAAGGGTGTGTTGACGGGTCTACGGTGGAGTTAAAGAACTTGTACAGGTGCTCCAGTTGTTCCTTTGTGAATAGATGCGATCCTGAGTTGATTCTTAACTCCTGAGAACTATCAGATTCGATCTGCAAAGCCTGTTTTTGTAAAGGACTCTGGCTGGTATTCCGATCCCCTTTGAATGGAGGACATTATGGCTGGAAAAAAAAAGAAACCGGGATTTCTTTTGATTGAGAAAAAATGGTGATTTTTTTTTGGAGAAAGTTTTACCGCTGTGATACCATATAAGCAAATTGAACTTTCTTTCCAAAAAATGCAGTATACAGAGAGGCTCTTTTTATAGCCTGTTACACAATTATAGAAAGATATGAGGAAAACAATAAAATAAGGAAGTTACAAAAAAATTCTGTTACAAACAGATTCTAACTAAGTATAAAACAGATTTTGTTACAAACAGATTCTAACTAATTTGAGAAATATTTTACTGTTGACTATTTTCAACATATCCTAGTCTCTCTTTACTAAATCTCCATCACTCCACACATTGAGCACTATTTTTGCCAGCTGATCTCGAGTTATTTGCGCAATGGTGCTTTCTTTAGTAAATTACCATTTTCTTTAAAATGTTTCTATTGATTATTGCAGTGAAATCGTAAATTTACTTCTTTTAACAGAAGTTCAGAACTTTATAACTGGAGATTCAAAAGGAAAAAAGATTAGAAATGCAAGTGGATAAGCGAATAATTTCATCTGATTTTTTGACCATTTAATACTCTGCACCAATTTCATTGCTTGTTTCAGTCAGATCTGTACTGGCTACCAATAATGATTTAATATTAGCATTCACTTTTTAAACTTATTATCTCATTTCTTCATCCTTGGTTTCTCTCCCAATTGTTGATATTATGGGAATAAATGTATATGCTTCCCCTAGTTTGGGATCCAAAACCTCATGTTTTCTTTTTGAATCTAAAATCTGTAATTTTCTTCTTCTTCTAGATATTTTCCCTTGCTTTTGGTTATAAGATCTTCTTGTTGCACATTTTCACTTATGCTTCGTTATATAATTTCATTTTGTCAAAATTGATTTTGACCTCTCCCTTCTTTTTCATCCTAAGTCCCATAAAACTTTTCTTTTCCTTTTTTACAATGGTATAGCTTATAGCAAATTTACATGATAAATACGATATAACATCCAACCAATTTGGTAAAATCTACTAAGATTCGGAAGGAAAGAGAATATGCTCATTGTGTCATTACAACTAAAGATATATTTCCTCCACCATTTAACTATTTTATTATAGCATAAAGAGTAAAGGAGGACTAAAACCTTAAACCCTATTTCTTTTCTTCTCTCATCTGATTCATTCAGCTGCATTGGGTCTAGAAAGAATTCAGAAGGAGAAGCCCACCTGCTGAATTCCTCAATTTTGAAGGCAATAGTGATACCGCCATGGCAATCCAGTTCAAGAATGACAAGAAGTTCTCATCCGTACTGCTCCTTTGGACAATTCTCAGTTCCATGAAGAACCAGTTAGCCTTTCGTTTCTCCCCACGAGGTGATAAGCCCTGCAAGAGAAATTTTCTGTTTGGATTCATCACTGGATATTTACTACTTGCTCTCGTGGTTTTAGCTTTTGAAACGGTTGCCTATTGGAATGGCTGGCATTCTCAACAACCCAATCTGCAAATATTAGAGGCTAATGAGATTCAAGGGTGGCTACACTCGGTCTATATCTCTTGGCTTTTTATTCGAGCCAACTACATTGCTTACCCAGTCAAGGCTGTGTCCAACGTTTGCGTCGTTTTATTCATTTTACAGTCGGTTGATAGGGTTTTATTGTGCCTCGGTTGGTTCTGGATCAAGTTCATGGATATCAAACCAATAATAGAAGGTGATCCATTCAAGGATAATGAGTACCCCATGGTCCTAGTTCAGATCCCAATGTGCAATGAGAGAGAGGTAAGGGATTCAACTTGCTGGTAAAATTTGCACTACAAATCCCGGTCATTGCAGTTTTTATTTTTATTTATTTGTAGGTGTATGAGCAATCAATTTCTTCTGTTTGCCAAATTGATTGGCCTAAAGACCGTTTATTAATCCAAGTACTTGATGACTCTGATGATGAGACCTTTATGCCATTGCTCAAAGCGGAGGTCTCTAAATGGAGTAAAAGGGGTATCGACATTATTTACTGTCATCGATTAGTGAGAACAGGCTATAAAGCCGGAAATCTTAAATCTGCGATGAGTTGCGGCTATGTTAAGAACTACGAGTTTGTTGCCATTTTCGATGCTGATTTCCTACCAAGCTGTAATTTCCTTAAGCAAACAATCCCACATTTCAAGGTAACTAGTTCAATTTGAATTGTATAAACTTGGCGTCTTATGCATTGTTGTAAAACAAGGTAAAAGGGCGCGACTCGGAAGTTTTCGGCTGGCAAATGTTCGATAAATATTTAATGGGTGAAAGACTGTGTAATTGACTTTATGCGAAATATGGACTATTGATTATTTAATCGAGCGCATATACGGTGTGCACAGCCTACATGATATCCATTATACTCAGAAAAAAAAAACCCCTATATGATATCCAAAACTTGATACACAAGCTCAATATCCACTCAATAAAGATCCAATTCTTTCCTTTTTTCACATAAGCATATTGTTTTTTTTCTATCCTTTCTGAATATTTTCATGATTTCAAATATATAAATTTAAAAATCTATTTTTCCTCTACATAATCCGATTAGATTATATAGTGACTATTCTGTATATGATTATGTGATTTCTAACCAAATAGAGAATAAGATACATGTTTTACAACATTAATTTTATATATATGCTAAGTTAACTTATTCATAATGTGATGCAGGAAAATCCAGAGCTTGGGTTAGTTCAGGCACGATGGAAATTTGTCAATAAGGATGAAAACCTTATAACCCACTTCCAGAACATCAATATGTGCTTTCACTTTGAAGTTGAACAGCAAGTGGGTGGGGTTTTCCTCAATTTCTTTGGTTTCAATGGGACTGCAGGTGTTTGGAGAATCAAAGCATTGGTGGATTCTGGAGGCTGGCTTGATAGAACAACTGTAGAGGATATGGACATTGCTGTTCGTGCCCATCTAAATGGATGGAAGTTTATCTTCCTTAATGATGTCAAGGTACTTGGTATATCAACGTGCATGTCTCATTTTGTTTCTTGTGTCGTAATCTTTGCTAACCTAATGTTGAACCCTTTTATAAGGTGTTATGTGAAGTTCCGGAGTCTTATGAGTCGTATCGCAAGCAGCAACACCGATGGCACTCCGGGCCAGTGAATCTGTTCCGCTTGTGCCTTCCAGATATTATAACTTCGAAGGTGAGTAAGTTCCATTTTAATAATGTTTGGTGAAGACGTGGTATAATAGGTGTGGTTTGAGCTTAAACCCTTATAGTGTGATCATAGACCACAGAGACTCAAAAGTTACACATATGCAATCATCTTCATCATCATCTAAGACTTTTCCATGAAAAAAATGTGGTTTGGCTTTCAATCTAAGATCCATTATAGATTTAATAGAATTTTAAACAAAACTTTAAAACCAACAGTCCCAACCTGACGTCGGCTTTCACCTAATTAGCCGTTGAGGAAACTAGACGCTTGGCATACTCCTAAATAACAATTGGTGCACTCCAAGTTCTCCTAGTTTGAGGGAGAATCTAGAAAAAGGAGAAAGATTTTAAATTTGCTATTGAGGATTGATGGAGCTCCTTTTCTGGTCTCCTTCAGATGTTGTCTTCCGTCGATCTCCCAGTGGATCTTGGAGGTGATCTCCTGTTGCGTGTGGGTCTCAATGGGTTTTGAGGAGATTAGTGATTTTGGGAGTTTAGCGCCGAGTACCTGCAAAGAAGTCCCGGGTGGTTTGGTACCACCGAGGACTCTCCGACGATCAAGTTAGTATGAGATCCGAGTAGAGTAACAGCTAAGTGGAATAAAGAATGGCTCACTTGACCCCTCTGTGATGGGGGTTTATATAGCGGCGGCAGCAGGCGCGAGAATCTCGCCGGCAGTTACGCTCCCGACGTCACGCCCGCGTAAAGAGCGGATCGCCCATTAATGGGGATCATGATGGCGTAGAACATGGGACGTTGCTGGCGGAGAATCTGCGCGTGGCGCGATTTGCGGAGCGGCGGTTACGCCTGTGAGTGGTGGAGTTGGTCGGTCGGAGGGACCGAGGAAGACGGCCTCGGCTGGGGAGCTCGGAGACGAGCAAGAGGGCCGAGGAGTCTTGGTCCTGTGGCAGCTCGGGGCCGAGGAGGCCAATTTGCAGGGGCCCCAAGGAGGGTCAGCTTGTGCTTGCAGGTCGGGTATAAGGGTGGCCTGGTCGGCCTCTGTGGGCTCTTTCTTCTGGGTCTTGGGACATGTTATCTGCCACATGTTCTGATCTTGAAGATCGCCAATATTGAGCATCATCATTAGCCCCCCACTCTTGTCCCGACCAGCCAGAGGGCAGGGTCAGGAGTGGACTGCCGGGCCGCCCGGGGTAAGCTCCCTCCTAAGGTTTCGTCGGGACGCGTCCCCGGGCTGTCAACTGTCTTTTCTGCCAGCGAATTAGGGAGAGATCTCTGCATTTATGGAAGGTACGCCGGTTCGTGCATCCTGCCACTGAAGCGATGGTCCACGTGTCAAGCGTCGGTTGGCCGACGCGACGTGTGCAGATCTGTGGCATCTGATGGGGCGCGGTCTAGTGCGGGAACGACAAGTGGAGCAATCGGTCGTCGAGTTGACTTCGATCACCTGATGTCTTTTGTTGGGGCTTCGGGTCCGCTGCATGTGATGGGCTCAGTGGCCTCGTTATGAGGGCTACAAATCTGCAGCGTCTGTTGGGCAGGAGGATGCCTGCTGGGGATGACCGAGCAGGGAAGCTGCTTGGTTGATCTTGGCGAGGGTCTTGATCCCTGGCGTTGCGAGTAGAGAAGCTACCGGCCAGGGAAAGTGTAAGTCTACGGTAGCATCTCGGCCGTCTGTCCGAGGCCAAAATGCGGAAACGAAAACTTTTTCTAAACTTGAAACCGGTGCTATCGTAGACTTTAATCCCGGATCGAACCAATAACCTATAACTAGCAAACTAGAGAAGGGTTAGAAAAGCTATACCGATCGATCCGTGTCCTTCGGTCTTTGGCCACCAACCCAAGCTCCTCGCGGCATCTCCGATCTCCGGTCTTCTCGTCGGAAGGGCACCACATCAATGAGTCTTTTCACAGGCTCCCGCTTCATCCGAAGCATCTCGGACACGAAGTTTGCTAGCCGACGTGTCCAAGGTGATGTAGAGAATGTGTGTGATCATTTTGTCTCAAGTATCCATTGATTCTCAACACATGAGAGTGTATTGATGGAGGTTGAAGATGGTGCCATTAATGGAAATGGTGAGCTAGAGGAAGAAAAAGAAGAGGAGCCTTTCTTTTTCTTGTGTTGTATGAAAAAATGAGAGAGTGAGAATGAAATAATACAAGAGCAAACCCTTCATATGGCAGTCCTCTCTCTCTCCCCCCCTTTCATTTCAACTCATAAATCAATCAAAAATGTGACACATGCACAAAGAAAGAGACCATGAGTCATCACTTGTGCATGTCTCACAATTAATGCTCCTAATCATGACTTTTAGCTCATTATTTCCATTTGTAAACATTAACCAAAATGTTTATAACAATAAAAAGATACGGCAACATCTAAAGTAAACTCGTGACGGATCACAAGGATACCCCTCACCTGTATATACATACCTGCATCCGCATTCCGACCGAATGCGAATGCGATGAGATTAAAGTAATCCAACAAATCTAATACTAGGATCCAGCTTAAATCAAAGTCCACTAGTATGATCCGCCCGATCATGATCCGTGCACTACTGCACGTATATGATCGGACCCTGCCATATATCATACAGCCTCTACAACGTTTCTCCCGAAACTTGAGAAACTGTTTGTGGGGGACTCTAAAGACTCGTCAATATTTTGGCTGTAGATTTAACCACTGGCACGTCAGTGGTACTAGCTGTACGTAACAGGCTACCAGGTATTGACCAAAAGGGAGGTCGATGAGCGAACTCATCCTGACACCCTACTGAGCCTGTCAGTGACAATATCCTTACAGTCCGGTCCGTTCGTCTATGAGCATCGCATGTCGGGCCTAGGGGGTTGGTAAAAGTCAGACCCCCAAAAGCAGTACAAGTCGTGTCAGAGTGTAGCCCAGAACACCCTGAGATACTACTGGAATACTTACCAGTAAATCTCCTGCCTTGGCCAAAGACTTCGTGTAATGGCTCTCCTAGACACAGCGCGATCTCACCCCCAATACCGGGAGAGACGAAACCCCTGCCGATCCGCTCACTGCCTCCATATGGCTCGGGACTGTACCTAACTAAAACCTGTTTGCACAAATCCTTTGAGCCGTGGTAGGGTAGTAATCAAAGTACAGTGGGAACTCACACGAGACAAATGACGATCTCAGGTCGATGAACTAACCTGTACACATGTCACCAGGGAACTGCTATCTGACGTCAGGTATAATACCAACTAGCATGTTACCAGCGAGTCCTGTCCGGTGTACTCATAACCCAATGAGCACCTGTATACATCTTAGGTGAACCAACTGACACCAATGGCTTGTGAGACCGGCCACCGCCCCTCGTCGGGGTTTCGACTGTATACACCAGTCTACCAATGGAGTATCGATGCCCAGTCTCGAAACTCCCACGATTAGGGACCACTTTAAGGATGTGCTTATAGACCCCAGCTCCCGCGTATATGATCGCCATCATACTGTTGGCCGTCAAGCAAGAATCCTATGGGCTCTATCAACGTGCAATAGTGACCTGTAATGTTTCCTAAAGCATGTACACGATGATAAAGGTAAACCAGATAGCATACTATCATTTCGAGTAAGACTGTCCTACCGGCATAGGTCCTCCCTCAATCATTGCAATCACGTGCCTGTGATCCAATAATTGACTCTGAGGGCACTATATCCAACAATCTCCCACTTGCACTCAAGGCTAATTATTGCGATGTCGCATACTCATAGCCCGTGTGATACCGAACACCCAACTCCTCTACTAATCAGTCTCACAAAGCCCGTTTGCGAAACTATTGCGTTCGAGGAATAGCCTCAGTGAGTGGATTCGCCCTAATGTTTCTTTCTATGTCTCTCTTTATCTCAAGTTCGCGGAGAAATCCATCTTCCGAAATGAGCAATACCTGTCTTAGAATATGTCTGGATATCTGATGAGACCTAGCTCATAAATGAGCTCCAAATCCAAACTTCTTAGACTGTATCGTCAACTGAACTTAATCAGTATCTTGCGTCATGCCTCCCTCAGTGTCCGCTTGGATCACCTGTCCAAACTACTGCCCCTCGTCAGAGGGAAAACTATAACTCTGACAGTCACTCTGTCATCCAGGTCACCTTGGAAGCCGGAATGATAACCGTCTCCCGAAAGAGGCTGTTGTTATCATATCCTTAGAACATCCACTTATGTTCTAAAACTGCTTCCGAACGTTTCTCCAAGATAGGATTAATATCAACTTATTGCATTTAGTGAACAATATCTGGTGTGGTACTTGACATCTCATGATTGACTCAATTGCCTAAGCAAGTGATGTGCCAATCATGCGCATCCCTCTCCCCTTTAGTCTGTAAGACACCTTTAGAGAGGGTGACTCCATCACCTACAGGTACACTACCGTGCCAGGAGTTGTCCATTCTAAAACACCTTTAGAATGCTGTCTGAGTACCCAGATTGGGAAACTACCCAAATCTAGATCTAAAACCATAGATCTAGTAACCAGAATGTATGATATAAAATCCATGTCCTTTGTGGAGAAACCACTGTGTGACAACCAAAGTATAATCGATCGTAGTATAGGAATTTCACTTCCTACTCTGTGTATGTCATCCAAATATCAGGACATCACACCCTAATACCTTCTTAACAGATCCATCCCCTATTCTGATGAAGTCAAACCTATGACTGTCACATCAGAAACAGATGATCTTTCTCCGCTATATCCGCTTTAGTCCATAAATAGAAATAAGCTACTTGTCCACTATGCTTCCGCTGCTCCCACTGACTACGACAACCCTCTGGCAGAGTCATATACACGTACACTTCTAAAGCTAGTTTAGAACGACGCTATACTCCTCCTCCTGCCAGGTCTCATAGCCTGGAACAACAGCAGTGTCAAGTCCGGGTAAACAAGAACCTCCCTGTCACCGTCTTTGAGGCTACCGGAGTACCTCTCGGGTGCCTGAGGTTACCCACCATATCTGCGGAGTGGCTAATGGAATGTCAAACCAGATTGAATTTTTAGGTCCTATTAAATTTTCAGTAATCGTTTGCGGTTCTGGAATCACTTCCAGTTCTACCATACTCCCACTACTGTTTTCTGAAAAAATCCATTTTACTAAAACTGTGGCGAGTCAAGAACAAATCACTATTGATCTTCCAGATGGTAGAAAATCAACCCTCGTCATAGCCCGGGTCAACCCACAAACAGCCATTATGGAAACGTGCCTTGAGTTATCCAGAGTCTGGTTTTAAGCATAAGCCGGAAAACTCCCCGCACCTTAACAATGTTAAGATATGAACTATTCTATATCCAATATAGAAACAGAGGCACTGATTTAATTGAAACCAGATTCAAATCATGCAGCTGTCTCCAGTGCATGTCAACTAAATGGAGAGAGCCCGATCAGCATTACTCAACTTAGGAATACATCTAGATATGAGTAACCTGAAAAAAAAAGCAAGTTCTCATAATCATTACTATCAACTGAATACCAAATATAAGTATCTACATCTTCGATCACCTTGAAAAATCCTGATACTTGCAATATCTGGTTCTCTACTTTATTCATATACCTATAACTTCTCAAAACTTGGATCTTGTATTTCTATGAAACACATGTCTAAGAACTAGAGAAGTCATAAGTAAACAGAATATAGTACGAGTACCAATCCCTCTGTCCTATTGGACACTGGACAACATACAATACTCTGTATAAGTCCCCTGAGTCTATTAACTCATTCCCTGTGTGTCGTAGGTTGAAAACTGTATTTATGGTTAAGAAGAATTAAACCGCTGTTTAATACTCCTTACCTAACCATCCACTGATATAGGTAAATGTCATGGACATAATTTCAAAAAGTTATCTCACTTTATAAAAATAAACGTACAGATATATCAATTTGAAATTGGTGCATAACAACAGATATTCAAAACCAAATATTTGCCGTCCGGCAAACAACCCATACGATTTCCTCAAATATCACCAATTACAATGAATCCCGATATAATGAGAATGATCACCCAATTCCCAATAACTTACTCCCACTCATCATCTGTAAAACCATACAGATGTGAGAATCAAACCTGGTAAATACATACCCTGGAGTAAGGGCTAATTGGGAAATCAGTTTTCTTTTAACAATACACAGTGAAACTGAAACATATAAATATTTTTGAAGGGGTATCCGGGTATTCTTAGTAATGCCTCTTCCATTATCAGATTCACAACTATAACCGTATATTTCTTTGCCATCTCTCCAAATCCCTTTATATGTCTTTAGTCATTACCTTCTGTACACCCCTTTAGGCTAAATGGTTTTCTTTCTTTCCTACCGTTTGGCACCAGCCTATGGTTTGGAAGAAGACTATCCAATAAGCGTAATAGGTGTACTGTCCTAATCCTACGAGTACTCGCAACCCGAGAGAAGGTAAAGATAAAAGACAACTGAATAAAACCTTATTCCTATTTCTCCTGAACCAGAATCCATCCCCGAACTGGAACAAGTCCCTTCGAGTTCGTATATAACCATACGATGGTTTTATCCAATGGAATTAGATGTTCGTAGTAATACGGGGTGTTCTGGAGAAAAAGGGTAAAAGTAGGAGTGGCAATGAGGTATGCAACTCTGACAATCCAAAAGCCAGTGTTTTAAGAAGGTTTGGTTAACTTGGTCACTGAGTCATAGTCAAGGGTCGGGCCATGGTCGCTGCCAAACAGAGAGAGAAAAGAAACACTCTGCGTGTACTCTAACCTTGATCATAATGGTTACCAATTTATCTAATCAGGAAACCTCCCACTGTAACCTCAAATTCTCCTCCAAACCTGAAAGAAGAATTAGTAGGGATCACCCGAGGAGTAAACTAACTCATCAGTGGGAATCGGGATCCAACTATCATCGCATGATAACGTGATGGAATCCACTCACGTTATCACACTCCAGAAGGTATGCGCATATCTGGCAAGTTTCAGTTTCTTTAGAAACTCCCGATGTGATTTTTACCCCATGCTCTTATGACCTTGACGAAGGCCAACATATCATAAGTCACATGTCAAGTTCTACCCGTCATTATACAGGTTAATTTGAACCCACCCGTACATACCCTTGACGAAGGCCAAAATAGTAGTACGGCTGTCCCAAACTAACGCATCTATCTATGCAACAGAAAAATAACAAAAAGCTACCATACACTATGCCTTGACGAAGGCCAACATACATAGCATGAATACTAAGTGCTACCTTTCTGAAATGACGGAGGGCTACGAATGGTTTTTGGCGAAAAACCTTTAACGTAATGAACATGATATCGTTGAAGGAACCGGATAGCTTTTTATAAAATATAGTGGCGAAAACCTTTGCTAAAGAGATCACTCCCGGTGAAGGGATCTCGGTTCTTTCCCCGTAGAATGAGGTGCAGGATATTCCAACTGAATACCACGATGCAAAGAAAAAAGTAATCGACAATAGTGAAGTTATTACCCTGGCGCAAACTTCTGTCCAAGGGGTCACTCCCGGTGAAGGGATCTCGGCCCTTGCCTCGTCGACTGAGGTGCTGGATATTCATAACCGAATACCACTATGCAAACCAAAAGAAAATGTCCTTGCAATAACATCCTTTTGAAAAATGTTCCAACAACATCAGAATAGGTTTGTTTAGTTTGCATTGATCCGAATCAATGCAGTCCCATCAATTAATCACACCACAAAAGAACGAAAATACGATGTACGTATATGCCATCTGCATTCGCCACTGGGTCCCGTCATCACCCGTTAGGTTACTTAACTAACGACAGAGCGGGGACTGGACTAGCGCGGGTGTAAAACATATACAACATTTACTAGTATATATATTGTTCCCCTCCGAAAGACGGCGCGACATGATTTCTTGCCTGAGATTCGGGGCAGATGCTAATAGGTGCTATCCGTCCACCTCTCCGAAGATGCCAAGTTGATTTATGGCACCGTGTATCGGAGATTTAGACGGATGCGGCCGATTTAGCAGACTTCGTCAGATTCCCCCTCGCTTGAGGGGTTTTTGATTGTGGGGACGCTCTTCCCTGCAGGCACAAGCCCCTGCAGTTAATTACGCTACCGCATCGCGGTAACAACTTTCTCCTTCTCCAGCTGATCACTTCGTGTCGTGGGTGTTTGTTTTGTTTGTGGTTGCCCGTGGATTGTATACGGAGACTAATTTATGTCGTCGCCTGTAGGACGCAGATTAGTCCAAATCTGTATTTTCTTAGATTTGGGTTTGGGGTTTTGGTTTAAGGATACGTTAGCCGTATTTGAGGCTAAGATCAACTTAAACGTTTGTTAAGGATACGTTAGTCCAGTTTGAGACTAAGATCAACTTAACATGATCGTTTAGATCCGACAAAAGAGCATTTGGGCTCTATTGTTCCAGTTTAGGGACGTAGTGGTCCATTGCATGTATGGCCGTCGGGACCCGTCACCTCTCTGACAACGTTGGAGGATTACAACGACAGATGTCAGAGGAGTTCAGAGATGTACCCTGGAACCAAAGTTGATTGGGGATCTATAGTCCAATTTGGGCCTAAAATCTGTTTGAAGGTTTAAGGATATGTTAGCCATATTTGAGGCTAAGATCAACTTAAACGGGATCGTTTAGATCCGACAAAAGAGCATTTAAGGGCTCTATTGTTCCAGTTTAGGGACGTAGTGATCCATAGGTAGTTTAAGAACATTGCGGTCCAATGTTAGTTTTAAGACGTTGCGGTCAAGGTTAAGGACGTCATAGTCCGAGGATTTAAGGACTCCATGGTCCATCGTTAGTTTTAAGACATCACGGTCAAGGTCAAGGACGTCATAGTCTGAGGATTTAAAGACTCCACAGTCCATCGTTAGTTTTAAGACATCACGGTCAAGGTTAAGGACGTCATAGTCCGTTGTTAGTTTTAAGAAATCCCGGTCAAGTTTAAGAACATCATAGTCTATTGTTAGTTTTAAGACATCCCGGTCAAGGTTAAGGACATCATAGTCCATGAGTTTAAGGACCCCACAGTCCGTATTAATGTGTGGTTGTCAGGACCCGTCACCTCTCTGACGATGTTGAAGGATTACAACGCCAAGTATCAGAGGAGTGAAGAGATGTACCCTTGAACCAAGGTAGATTAAATAATCTTTGGCCCAATTTGGAACTAAGACTAATTAATTATATTATGAGCCCATTAGCCTAGTTAAGTTTGAATTGAGGACTTATGGCCAGCTTGGGCTAAGTCCAATCATGTTTAGAATATTGGCCCTCTGTTGGTTCATTGAAGGAGAGGCCTTGCCTCTAGAAACTTAGCCAATTGGGCTAAAGCCAACGTTAAACACTAAAGACCAACAGTGTTGAACACTGGGAATGAGATTAACAAGTTAGTGTTAAACAATAAAAGATAATCATTGTTAAATACTAGCAACAGGGCTTTCAAATTAGTGTTAAACACTAAAGGAAATCAGTGTTAAACACTGGGAACAAAGTTTTCAAATTAGTGTTAAACACTAAGGAGAGAGGGGTCACGTGGGGCATGTGAGAGCGCCCTGATTCCCCTTATTTTATTATGCCAAAAGTATTGAATACTTCCTATAATTGCTCTTAGAGCATTACGTGCTGTCACGTGATGGAAATGTGGTTTTTTAAGTGTTAGAGCCTTTGCCAAGGGGTCACGTGGTAGCATGTGAGGGCGTTGCCTCAAAGTTCTTTTCTGTGGATCTTTACAGGGGTCACGTGGTAGCACGTGACTTTGGTTATTTGCATGTTTTAAAGATTTGTTCATCTTTTAAGAATTAAATTCTTCAAAGGGTTAAACCCTAGCAATAAACATTAGAGGAATTAAATTCCTATTTTTTCCTGAAGAATTTTATTCTTAGGTAGGGTTAAACCCTAATTTCTTTTCTGTAGGAATTAAATTCCCCATATATGTAAAGAATTAAATTCTGGCATAGGGTGAAACCCTAATTTCTTTTTTTAAGGGAATTAAATTCCTGTGAGTTTGAGAGAATTAAGTTCTCACTTAGGGTTAAACCCTAGTTCTGTCCATACTGAAGGAATTAAATTCCTATAATATAGGGTTAAACCCTAATTTTATCTCAAGGAATTAAATTCCTATAATTCTGTGAGAATTAAATTTTCAAAACTCAATTCCTCATCTATATTTTAGATCTGCATGGCAGGATATTAACCCAATGAGAATTAAATTCTCAATTCATGGACAGATGTGCACTTTGCAGATCCTCAACCAGAGAAAGAACTAAGTTCTTTTCTTTATATAAGAGTTAAACTCTTTTGAGAATTAAATTCTTTTTCGAAGCCTCTCTTTTCTTAACTAGGATTTTTCTTTTGCAGAGAATCAAATTCTTCCTTCTGAATTTTCAAGATTCCAAGGCTCTATATCTCTCTCTGTCCCTATATCTATATAAAACTCTCTTCTTTGACTCCTATTTATAGGAGAAGGAAAAGAATCAATCTGTTATAGTGAATTTTTCATTGAAAGATCTGATTTGTTTATTGAGAGATTTGATTTATCTTCATCATTAATCTGGGCCTTTAGATTATTAGGTGAATTTTATTCACCATTGGATTTTAAATCCAAAGATATCTCTGTTATTTCGGTTAGATTTAGGGGGAAATCTTCCCATGTCCAAGATTTTTCCATAAATTGGTGATATTTAATCACCTTCAGATTCTTGATCCAACGGTTTCAGATAATTCTTCTCCATTTTGGAAAGATTTGAATGATCTCTCCTCAGAATTTAATTCTATTAAAGAATAAGGCTTTTAAAGCCGGTCACGTGTGGCCACGTGACCCCTGGAATGGGCTTCTCTTCTTCTGCGCTCTGTTCTCTAGCCGCTGCTTAACCATCACGTACCAACACGTGACCACTGGTCACGTGTGAGCACGTGATGCCTCTTCTGAAGCTTTTTCCTGATTTTTAATCAGGGAACAAATGCCCCCACAGCGTTGTTCTCACGTGTCTGCACGTGAGTGCAACGCTGTCACTTTTTGTGACCGTCGGATCTGCCTTGGGAGTAGGGTAGATGAAACGTTTTCCATCCCATCCTATAATTGCCCATGTCCTTTCAGAAGAGCCTCCACTTTGCTTCGTCTTCCTCCTTGCAAACTTTTTTCTGATAATTTAATTCTCTTTTTCCAGAGCTTAGTTCTCTGCTCCACAATCTTCAGAGTTTAACTCTGTTCAGGGAAAACCCATCTGTTCAGGTAGTGATCTTTGAACGATCGTGGAACCTTTATATATATTTTTCAAAAACTCTCTGGATTTTAAATCCACACCAAGGGTTTCACCCCCTTTAACATGAACCCATTTTTTCAAGTTCATCAACAAAAATAGAAAACCATTTAATTTTCGAACAGTAGATCTCTTAGGGTTCATATGATCTTTAGGGAGATGATGGTGACGGTTCAAATCTATGGAATTTAATTCCTTCCAAAAAAATGTTTCTGGGAATTTAATTCCCCTTTTCAAAAAGAATTTAATTCCTATGAAGAACTCAGTTCTTCCCATGGGGGCTCCTTAGGGTTTTCTTGTCCTGGGTTGTCAATTCTCCTTCACAACCGAGAGGAAGAAGTTTGTAATGAATTTTCTTGATTGTTATTTCAGGTATCATGGATTCCCATTTGTATAATCTTGACGAAGTCATTTCTTACGGGAACATTCGTGCACTGGGTCGCAGCCAGAACCAGGAGTTCACCAACGCTCAATGTGCTGAGATCACGAGCCGTTTCGACGAGTACAATGGTCGACTACTCCCTCGCCGCTCTTCTCTTCTGAGACTCATCGTGCTGGCGATATGGGAGGCGCTCCCTTTCTTTTGCACCGGCGTACCGCTCAGGGCATTGGACGCCGCCGAAGATAAGGTACATTCAGTGTACCTGATGAGCCTAATCTCAAAGAGGAGGCGAGACAACCTCATTGATCTCTTGCACCAGGCTTTTCAGCAGTTAGCCATACTTGCTGCCTATCGGAGGGTGGAGGACATTCGTGAGGACCCTGACGCTTGTGATCGCGAGAGGAAACATACTAGGATGGTTCGAAATGCCTGGAAGATCTTGGACAAAGTTACGTTCGAGTTTCTCAATCCATGCCCCACGTCTAAGGTCTTGCCATTGCAATCGCTTCTTTTTATTTTGTTTGAACCTTTAAAGTCTGAGTGATAAGTTTTATCGTACCCTTCTGTGTTTGCATGCCCTTTTGTGGGATTTTGTCATTTTTGCTATTGTGGCTGTTGATGTTTTTAGCGTGTAGGGCACTATTTCACTTTTCAGTACACACCAAGCATGGTGCTCACGTGCTCCACACGTGGGGCCCTTTTATGGAGCCATTTAATTTTTCATGCCACATTTTCTGTGTATGGCATTAGACGCAGAAAAGGAGCCTTGGAAATAGTTCCCTTTCCTTGATTTCCAATGTCTTCCCCTTTTTTGGGCCTTGGAAATAGTTCCATCACGCAATGTTCTCCGCGCGTAGCATTTAATGCTCCTCTTTATAGTCTTCACGCCATAGCCTAATTTTTCTTCACAGAGAAATCTATTCTCGCTTTGGTGTGATTTGTCTTGAGAAGCAACTGAGTGCCATGGCCTGCAACCGCCCTCATGCTCATCGACAACCATGGGAAGTGCCTATCGAGGAGATGATCCCTCGCTTTGCCGCACGATTGGTGGATCCCCTCCTTACCGACGACGAATGCGACTAAGCGGCATATGAACTCTTGACCCGTAGGGGGTTCCCCCTCCCAATGGGCTCCCTCTGGCTCCGGATGATCCTTGCTGCCGTGCTTGCCGACATCCCTCCTCACCCGGCGGAGATGACCCTGGCGATGCTTGACGCGGCTGAAGAAAAGCTCGAGGGTTTTCACGAGGCGTGCCTGATTACTAAGGTTCTGAAAGATCGCTCATTCCATTTGTTGAGCCAAATAAGAGCTCGACGGGCCGTTATGTCTGCTTTTGCGGACGAACATGGGGCCAATCGGTGGGGAGCGACTCCTCACGAGAACCGTCGCTTTGATGTGTTAGAGCAAGCGGAGAGGGAGATGGAGAACTTTGTTCTTTGTTTTGTTAACCCTTGTGCTACCGATCCTTTGTTTGGTGACCTTTTCCCGCCGGCGTAGTATATTAGTTTTCGCATGCCTTTATGTTGACTTTTCATGTATGCTGGATATTCGTATGTATCCTTTTGCTTGCATAAATGAGCCTTGTGTTCTTCCCATGAGAACTTTCTTTAATTGCGAACACTATCATCATGTTGCATGCACATCAGAGCTTCGGGTATTATTTCTTTTCGGATATTCATATAGTTGCTAATGCATGCTTGATAGGATATACATCAGAATTTTTTCTTGTTGCTTCCCATACCGGATGATGTGCGCGTGTTTTAGATCGACTATTGCTATCGACCGGCGGCTTGTTTATACAGTCTTGAGCGTAGATGTCCTCTTTCAGAGGCTGCGGCTGTGAAAGCGGGCTTGCGTGAGTAGAGGCTCGGCTGCAAATTCTCGGAGAGGGAACTGGCCTCTAAGGCGCTGAACGAGCTTCAAGCCAATCTTACCGCCAAGGCCAACAAAGCATATGAATTTTGGCGAGTACTCCAAGAGTCTATCACAGAGGTGGTGACCCTTGATAAAGCTATTGTGTTCATCCGCGAAAGGGTTGAGGCTCACAAGGCAACCGAAAAGGAGCTTGAAGGCCGGCTTGCCTCGTATCAGGCCCAGCAGGCTCAGGCGGAGGCCCATCTTCTGGCGATCCTGAATCATGAAGCTGTGGCCCAGCAAAACAAGGATGAGCTAGCAAAATTGCTAAATCGCCCGCCGGCTTGAAAACTTGTATCTTTTCCTTTCTTTTTGTACATATTCCTGAATGAGAGTATTTTCTTTTTGTTCTTTCATGAATTGTACTTTGTATCCATTTTGGTTTATGAATAAAGACATATTTTTCTTCTCAATGTGTGTCTCCTTTTTGCTGAATGTGTTCTGCGGACAATTTATCTTGGTCTCTTTGTAGGGCAGCGGTGGCTTAGGATTCAGGGTTAAGATCTGCCTCCTAAGACTTTTGAGCTTTATGAGCCGTGAGGGTCTCATAAAGAGTTTTTTGTCCCTACAGGTCGAGAGGATCCCGTAGGTGTAAGTTCTTCTTAAGAATCGTGAGGATTCTTAAGCGGGTTTTCCCTTGGGAGTCGTAAGGATCTCACAAGAGAGTTTTCTTCCTTACCGGTCGTGAGGACCCGCAAGTGCTGGGTGCGGTCGCCCTTATCCGTATTTCACGGGGTCAGGGGTTGCTTTGGGATGTTTTTCAAGGTACCGTAGTTTAAAGACATCGCGGTCGAGGTTAAGGACCTCATAGTCCATGGATTTAAGGACTCCACAGTCCGATATTAGTTTTAAGACATCACGGTCAAGGTTAAGGACATCATAGTCCGTGGATTTAAGGACTCCACAGTCCATTGTTAATTTTAAGACATCACGGTCAAGGTTAAGAACATCATAGTCCGTGGATTTAAGGATTTCACAGTCCAATGTTAGTTTTAAGACATCACGGTCAAGGTTAAGGACATCATAGTTCGTGGATTTAAGGACTCCACGGTCCAATATTAGTTTTAAGACATCCCGGTCAAGGTTAAGGACGTCATAGTCCGTGGTTTTAAGGACTCCACAGTCCGATGTTAGTTTGAAGACATCACGGTCAAGGTTAAGGACCTCATAGTCCGTGGATTTAAGGACTCCACAGTCCACGAAACGTGTGGTTACTGGGACCCGTCACCATTTCGAAGACGTTGAGGAATTACAACACCAAATATCAAAGGAATGACGAGATGTACCCTTGAACCAAGGTAAAATCAGTCTAGAATCATGGTGGTTGATCGTTAGTTTTAAGACATCACGGTCGAGGTTAAGGACATTATAGTCCGTGGATTTTAAGGACTCCACAGTCCGATGTTTGCTTTGGATGCTTCATACGGGTTCACTGCCGTGTTCGGCGAGGACCAGGCTCCGCTCTGGGCGTTTTCCGCGGGGTCAAAGAGTGACGTTATCCGCGTTCCACGTGACCAGGAATTTTGCACTAGATACTTCACATGGGTTCACTGCCGTGTTCGGCGAGGACTAGGCTCCGCTCTGGATGCTTCACACGGGTTCACTGTCGTGCTCTGCGAGGACCAGGATCCGCTCTGGACGTTTTCCACGGGGTCAAAGAGTGACGTTATCCGCGTTCCACGTGACCAGGAATTTTGCTCTGGATGCTTCCCACGGGTTCACTGCCGTGTTCTGCGAGGACCAGGCTCCGCTCTGGATGTTTTCTACGGGGTCAAAGAGTGACGTTATCCGCGTTCCATGTGACCAGGAATTTTGCTCTGGATGCTTCCCATGGGTTCACTGCCGTGTTCTGCAAGGACCAGGCTCGGCTCTGGATGTTTTCCACGGGGTCAAAGAGTGACGTTATCCGCATTCCTCGTGACCAGGAATTTTGCTCTGGATGCTTCCCATGGGTTCACTTCCGTGTTCTGCGAGGACTAGGCTCCGCTCTGGACGTTTCCTACGGGGTCAAAGAGTGACGTTATCCACTTTCCACGTGACCAGGAATTTTGTTCTGGATGCTTCCGACGGGTTCACCGCCGTGTTAGGCGAGGACCAGGCTCCGCTCTGGATGTTTTTCACGGGGTCAAAGAGTGACGTTATCCGCGTTCCACGTGACTAGGAATTTTGTTGATTGTATCCGTATTTCACGGAGTTGGGATTTGACTTTCGGTGATCTGTACACCGCCGAGTCATGGAATTGGGAATCGCCGCTGTTCCGCTTTGCTCGAGGTCGTATTTGCCGCAACGAGACGAATGTTGAGAAGATCTCTAGGCTACTTATGGCCCTTCGAGACTTGGCCTCTTCTTTTGATGAAACCTGGTGAGGAGGAGTGTGATTCCTTCTTTGTTTGCGCCCCTGGATTGTATACAGGGATTGATGTAACATCACCTGTAGGGCATAAATTTAATTTTTATTTTATCTCTTTTTCCGCGATGCACTTATCATTTCAGCTTTTATATCGCGAAGGTCACGATTGCCCCATCATTTTGGCTATTTTTCGCGGTGCCCAATCATTTCGGCTATTTATTTTATTTTCTACTCGCTGCTTTTTATTGCGAGTTGCCCAATCATTTCGGCTATTTTTTATGCGTACATTTTTACTTGCCTATTTTGTCGCAAGTTGCCCTATCATTTCGGCTATTTCGTATGCATGTGTGGCTTGTTGGCTTTTCGCTGCAAGCTTGGATTTATACACTGATTTCGGCATCAGCACCGCTACAACTGGGATGTTGCCAGGAGCGAATCATCATTTGCCTCTGTCGATGTTTAACAAAGGTGGCTTAGTAAACTGGGTTAAGGGTCCTGTCAACTAAGGCTTTTGACTTCATGAGCCGTAAGGGTCTCACAAAGGTATCTCTCCCTACGAGTCGTGAGGATCTCGTAGGTGTGTTTTCTCCTTAGGAATCGTGGGGACTCCTAAGTGTATGTTCTCTTTTAAGTCGTAAGGATCTTACACGATGGTTTTCTCCTTGTATGTCGAGAGGACTTACAAGGGTTGTTCACCATGCGAACATATCCCCGGTCACGGGTAGGACTTGGTTAGGGAAAATGTTTATTCGCGCCCGTGTATTGTATACAAGGGTCAGTGCTGAGCCACTTGTAGGGCACTATCGAAGGTTGTGGGAGTTGCTTAAGAACAGGTTCATGTCTCTGTAACTTAAGACTTTCAAATCTTATGAGCCGTGAGGGTCCCATAAGAGAGTTCTCCTTACGAGTCGTGAGGATCTCGCAAGTGTAATTTCTTCTTAGGAATCGTGAGTATCCCTAACTGTGTTGCTCCCTTGTGAGTCGTAAGGATCTCACGCGGGTGGTTTCTCCTTACAAGGTCGAGAGGACCCTGTAAGTGTCTTTTAACGAGGTTGCGCCCTTTCAGGTTTTCACAAACACTCGCCGGTACCCCTGCTGTTTTTACTCACGGAGTCCTTTCGGGTTTTCATTCGTGCCCACTTTGCTTATGGACATACCATCTTTATTTTTTTCTTTTTTTTTTATATTTTTTTTATATCGACTTCGAGATACTGCAATCCACCGTAGTTTATCGACATCTCGGTCAACAGCCAGTTTTAGGATATAGTGGTCCATCGTTAGTTTAAGGACGTTTCGGTCTGTTGTTAGTTTAAGGACGTTTCGGTCCGTTCAAGAGAAGGCCAGCTACTGCTTATAAAGTTTGAGCTTAGGAAGATAGCGAGCGGACATAGTCGTTGTCATCTATCATTGACCTAGGCTGTGGCTCATTAAGCGTAGTATTTCTTTAGGAAGCGACCGTTTATTGGCCTGAAAGGCCTTTCACCGTGCATATCCATGAGTAGATAGGCTCCACCCTGGTAGACCTTGTCTATTATGTACGGGCCTTCATAGTTCGGCTCGAATTTTCCCCGCCTGGCGCGATTGGGGATCATAGGTCTTTTGACCACTACCACGAGTTCGCCGTGGCGGAATGTCCTCGGCCTGGTCAATCTTTCATATGAGCGCGTCATCTTTGCTTTATAAGCCTCTAGATTTTGTTGCGCTATGAGCCGGGTTTCATCATGGGCGTCAAGCTCCTCAAGCCGAAGGTGAGCATTTTCTTCGTCCGTCAGCTCGTAGTGGACTGCCACTCGTAGAGAAGGTAGCTCTATCTCGAGGGGAAGTACCATTTCTGTACCGAATACCAACGCCTACAGCGTCGTGTTCGTGGCCGTCTTGAACGTAGTTCGATACGCCCAGAGAGCTTCTTGTAATCTCTCGTGCCAGTCCTTCTTATTTCGGGACACCGTCTTCTTTACGATCTTCGTCAAGGTCTTGTTGAAGGCCTCAGCTAGACCGTTAGCTCGCGGATTATAAACTGAGGAATATCTCCAGTCTATGTTGTGTTGTTGCGCGAAGCGGCTATCTTGTGGCTTCTGTAGGCTGGCCCGTTATCGGAGATGATCCGTCGCGGCGTTTCAAACCGATAGATGACGTGCGTCTTGAAGAAATGGAGGATATTCTCCGTCTTCACTTCCCTCAGCGGTGCTGCTTCTGCCCATTTGGAGAAGTAATCTGTTGTTGCTAAAATGAATCGATGTCCTCTGGACGATGCTGGTTCGATGGGGCCGATTACGTCGGTTCCCCACATTTCGAATGGCCAGCTAGCCACTGTTGGATGTAGAGGATTCAGGTGCTGATGGATAAAGTCTCCATGAATCTGGTATGAGTGGCATTGCTTCGCATATTCGAGGCAGTCCAGAATCATCGTGGGCCAATAGTAGCCCATTCGTTTAATCTTCAACTTCATCTTCAGGCCTGCTTGGTGAGAACCGCAGAGTCCGTCGTGAACTTCCTGAACGACTCTTTTCGCTTCGTCAGGTCCCAAGCATCTCAACCATAGAGAATCAAATGACCTCTTGTACAGAGTATTATTGACGAAGGCGAAGGACAGAGCTCGTTTCACAAGCTGATGCCTAGAAGACGCATCTTCAGGCGTTCGACGGGATTTGAAGTAGTCTATGAAGACTTCTCTCCAATCTCCAGCCTTTTCTTGGTCTTTTATTTGCATAGCCATTTGCTCGGTTGCTTCCTTTTCCTCAGATGATTCCATAGATATTTCTGCCGGTATGAGGACCCGACGGCTTTGTACCACGATTCTGACGTCATCGAGGTTCTCATCAGCCAGTTCTTTAGCGAGCTTGGCTAACGCGTCCGCCTTGCTATTTTCCGCACGCGGTATGCTTTCTAGCATGTAGTAGGGAATTTGAGTCAGCAATCGCTGTACTCTGTCTCCATACTTCACCAGCTCTGGCTTGCATGTCTGGTAGTCGCCGTTCACTTGGCTAACGACCAGTTGAGAGTCTCCATATATGAGGGGGTTTTCAATTCCCATGTCGATGGCGATCTCAAGGCCTGCTATCAAAGCTTCATATTCAGCTTCATTGTTCGTCCTCGGCTCTGTCAAGGAGAAACAAAGCGTATTATCCCTCCTTGTGGGGTTACGAAGATGAGGCCTACCCCTGAATTGATTATAGGCATGTTTTGTTTGCGCTTTTTCATGGAAGACGCTCCGTCAAAATAGAGTTCCCACTGGGTACCACTACCGTCGATCGCATCAAACGCGTGTTCGTCTGACAGTTCGCAATTCAAAGGAGAATCGGCGGGTATTGGATGCTCAGCGAGGAAGTCGGCGATGGCTTGGCCTTTCACTGCCTTAAGAGGCTGATAGATTATTGAAAACTCCATCAAGAGTAGGGCCCATTTAGCGAGCCGACCTGTCAATATGGTCTTCGACATCAAATATTTAAGAGGGACCACCTTCGATATGAGACGGACTTCACTTGCCAATGCATAGTGCTGGAGCTTTGTTATCGCAAAGATCAGCGCCGGGCAATGTTTTTCAATGAGGGAATAGTTGCCTTCTGCCCCCAGCAAAACTCGACTCAAATAGTAGAGTGCTCTTTCTTTCCCTTGGTCGTTCTCTTGTGCCCATAATGCACCCAAGGAACCTTCGAGGGCAGTTGTATAAAGAATGAGGGGTTTTCCCTTGACTGGAGCAGCTAACACCGGCGGGTTTTGCAGGTACTGCTTGATCTCGTTTAGTGCGCCTTAGCATTTGTGATCCCAGACGAAAGGGGTTCCTTTCTTCATCAGGTGACTGTAAGGGCGGCACTTGCCTGAAAGGTTGGCTATAAATCGCCGAATGTACGCGAGCTTTCCATGGAGAGACCGCAATTGTTTGAGAGTCTTCAGCGGTGGCATTTCCATGATCGCCTTGATCTTTGACGGATCTATCTCAATGCGTTGGTGCCGGACGATGAATCCTAGGAATTTACCTGAGGACACCCCGAATGCGCATTTGAGAGGGTTCATCTTTAAATTGTATTGTCTAAGGCGTTGAAATACGGTCTTCAGATGCTCTAAATGCTCCTCGTACGATTTGCTCTTAACCACGAGGTCGTCGATATACCATTCGACGATTTCATGTATGAGGTCATCGAAAATCTTCGTCATGGCCATCTGATAGGTGGCACCGGCGTTCTTTAAACCGAAGGGCATAACTTTATAGCAGAATATACCCAGAGGAGTCCGGAAAGCGGTGTGCTTCTGGTCTTCAGGGTGCATCTTTATCTGATTGTATCCTGATGAGCCGTCCATGAAGGAGAAAACCTCATGAGTGGACGTGTTATCTATCATCAGCTCGGTGACTGGTACTGGGAAATCGTCCTTCGGGTAAGCTTTATTAAGATCCCGGAAGTCTACGCATATGCGCACTGTCCCATTTTTCTTCATTACCGGGACGATGTTGGCGATCCAATCAGGGTACTGAACCTCCTGGATAAACCCAGAGTCGATCAGTTTTTCGACTTCGGCATTGATGCTCATCTCAAGCTCGAGCTGCATTCTTCTCGGCGCTTGTTTGACTGGCTTGATGTCCGGGGATATTGCCAATTTATGGACAGCTATTTCTGGATCCAGTCCTGGCATTTCTGAATAGTTCCATGCGAAGCAGTCTCTATGCTGCATAAGCACGTCTTTTAACGCAGCCGCCCTTTCTTCTGATAGCAATTCGCTGACAAATGTCGGTCGTGGGCCATCTGCCGTCCCCAACTCAATCTTCTTGAGGTTATCTGCAGTAGTATGTATTCCATCTTCCAGCTCTTTTGGCGCTGGTGGAAATTCTGAGATCACCTCGTCGTCATTGTTTTCGAAGCACCAAGGAAGATCATCCATATTCTCGGGCTCTCCTTTTGATATTGTTATTATATGACAGGTACGAGCTCGCTTCCAAGACCGATGTGGATCTGGTTCTGCTCTTGTGGCTTTGGGTTCGTGCTTTTGTGGCGGCGTTACCTTCCAGCTGATGGATAGAGCAAACCCGCCTTGCTGGTACTGGTCTTCGACCCAATTCTTGAAGGTGAAGCAGTCTTCGGTAGGGTGTCCTATGGCTCGGTGATAAGAGCAATAGCTCGGATGAGAGACCTCGTTAGCTTGCTCAGGGTGCTTAGACTCCGGGAGTGTAATCATTCGATATTTTAAAGCGAGATCAAGTATCTTCTTCGTCTTGTCTTGAGAGAAAGAATACGCTCGACTCATCTTCTTCATGAGGGACAGATCCGGCCCGCACAATTCCCGATCACACGACTCTTTGATCCCGCGTTGTAGTTGTCGACTCCCTTTTCCGCTATTTGACTTATTTCTGCCTCTGCGTCGGGCCTTTTGCACAGCAGGTTGACAGGGAGGGGCATCTTCATCTCTTGCAGCCTGTTGAAGAAGACGTTGTGTCCTGGCTTTCTTGTAGATGGCCATTTCGCGATTATGGTCGTCCCGAGCTTTTTGACACGCTTTCTTGATAAGCTTGCCCATTCGTTCTTCAAATGACGGACTCGGCACTTCGATTGCGGGATCTAGTTTTGATAAGGGGTCGGCATTTCCCGACAGGGCGTTCTCTTCTTCATCGAAGTTATATATGGCGTAGCTACCGTGGACTCGTTCCCGTTTCCCAGATCTCACATATCCAAGCCCAAGCGCTTCCGTTCTCCCGTTGGGCAATTTGCGCTGAGTTCCAGGGACATCCCAAATCCTGTTGTAGAACATAGCCTTTCGAGCGGTCTGTTTGAAGGATATCCCTTGGCGTCTCAACAGCCTCTTCAAGCTTCTGTATAATATCTGGGCAGACAGATGGGCTGAAGTCTGTCAAGCGTAGGATCTGCGCCGTGCCAGATTTCTTTCTCCACTTCGGTTTCCTCAGAGCGGTAGAATAGAATTGCCTTTTCGCCTTTTCGCCCGGGAGGGACGTAAAACGTCTGCAGGTCTTGCACATTGTAAGCTTCAAGTGCGTCAAGATCTTTGTAGTTCTCCCGCAGAATCATGGTAATTTGCAAACTTTGATCATCACTAGGGAATTCTTGTATTGGCGGCCGACTGGAGAAAACAGCATTAACTTCATCTTCCAAGTCGCTTCCGAAGATCAATATGGGGGCGGACGGTCCCGGGTTGTTGCGTCGAGACGGTCCAGCGTATCTCTTCTTCTTCTTCGGTATCACTCCCGAAAACAGGAATGGCGGCGGCGGCTTTGTTCTCTTGTTTGCGACACCTCTCCGTGTTCTCAAAATCTGGCAAAAAGTACTTTGCATCTTCGTACTTGCGGACTTCGTTCACGGAGAACAGGTTCAGCTCACCTGTTACGGTATACTCAAGATCATCCTTGAAATACTTCATACACTGATGTTGTGTAGAAGGGATGATGTTGTACTCATGTAACCAGGGACGACCGAGCAAAGCATTGTAGCAGGTCTTGGCGTCAATGACGTGAAACTTGATGTTCGTGACGAGTAGTCCGAAGCGTAATGTTAGTATTACAGATCCGAGAGTTCGTGACGACTGGGAGTCAAAACCGGAGATAGTAATTTTATCACGTGCGAGGTGCTGGACGCTCATGCAGATTTCCTTCAACACCCGAACATTAAGGAGATTGACGGAGGATCCATTATCAACCAGGATTTTGCCTATCTTGATATCGTGACAGTATCCAGAGACGTATAGGGGACGGTTGTGTCGCACGTCCTAAGGAGAAGGTCCTCATCACCGAAAGTGATATCGGCCGTGTGCACTTCTTCCAATTCATCCTTCATCCTTTCTTCGGCAAGGAAGGCTTGGAATTGTTCAGGCTCTTGCAGCGCCTTGATTAATGAATCTCTCACTTCTTTTGATAATAGGAGGGCGTCAAGAATGCTGAGCTATGAGGGTAGCTTCCTTAGGTGCGCTAGGATGTTATAGTCCACTTTACTCCTCTTGGGCGGGTCCTTGGCAGTTAGCTCTTTCATGACTTGGTCATCTAAGGCGATATCCTCAACGACCTTTTTCCTTTCCCTTATCTTTTCTAGTTGCGGGCCCGAGATTCTTTTCCGGGAGCGTGCGATTGCGCAGCTGAATGTTTTCGCAGGCCGCTGGTTCTTCCTCTTTGGCAAGAATGCTGTTTTCGCAGTTATAGACCTCATATCGACACGACTTATCGAGCTATTGGGGTCTGACGTTTACCACCCCTAGGCGAGATATGCGACATATCAGACGATCAGACCGGACTGTACGGTAGTGTTACTGGTTGGATTCACTGGAGTGTGAGCGGGCTTGCTCGTCGATCTTCAGATCGCTCAATACCCGGGTGGCCGTTACGTTTAGCAGACCGCTTGCGGCTTGTGGGTGCTTGATATGATCATCACCTGCTGCCGGCGTATTGACGAGTCTTTAGAGTCCTACACAGAGGTTTCCTGGTTCAAGCGAAACGAAATAGGAGCGCATATGAGATATGTGCGGGACCGAGAATAATACGTGTATGTGATACCGTATTCCATTCTCGCGATGAATGTGTCGAATGGTTGTATGCGATATAACCTAGTTATCGAATCAAGGATTGATTCGATAAGCCGATACATTGTATACTAGTCGGTTGTGTGCGACATGACCGGATCATTGAATCAAGTGTTGATTTAATGATTTAATGCATAATGATATATTACTTTGCATTAACTGGTATTGGTTCACTTTATATGGATTCTCTCACTTGGATTGCACAAGTTGTATATGTGATATACTTTTGTGCACTTGATTGTATCATGTTTGATGATACATGTTTAACTATAGTTAAGTGTAATGAATTAAGCCATGGTTAAACTAATGATTAGGGTTTTCTTATCTTACTTATTTATTTATTTATTTATTTTTGAATAAATGAGAAAGAATGGTTGCTAGTTTTGGAGTTTAGTCGAAACTTCATGAAGCTTTGACTTTGTAACCATTCTTATCTCATCCTTAACCCTAACCATTCCTTTAACCTTGGTCAATTCTCTACACATAACCATAGTTAGAATTATGATAAGTATTGATTTTCTATTCTTTTTTAATTAACTTATCATAACACTTTTCTTCTTCTTCTTCCTTAAACTCAAGAAGAAAAGCTTGACTACATCAATGGTGATTGATGAAATGAGTGAGAAATCCAATTCTAAATTGAACCCACTTCCTATTTCTTCATCCTCTACCTCTTGCCAAGTAGATAGAGTGTGTTTTCTTCACAAGTTTCATCACTTGGTGAAGTTGGAGCTTGATCTAGCGATGTCTCGACGTAGATCATCTTCGGCACGAAGCCGACGAACTTGCCCCCTCTTTCTCCGATGAAGCCGACGCTAGAGCCCGGATTTTGATTTGGACAGCGGAGATGACTTCATCACGGAGCCGTGGAGGTGGAGGACCGGATCTACAAAGGTTGTATTTCCGTATTCTTGTAGTTAAATGTTAACTAGTTTCTTTTTCGCCTAGTTTTCTAGCCAACGATCCGTAGTCGGGTTTCTCGGCACCGTTAAAATTAGAAATTGGCATGGTTGATGCCTTGTGAGACCTCATTAGGATGCCTAGGAACCCTACAGTGGTATCAGAGCCATAGCTAGAGCCTTAGGCGAAGTCTAGACGGAATTTGAAGTCCGAACGAACCGAAACCCCAAAATTTCCATGCTCTCTGTACTTTTTTGAAAACAGTGAGTTTTTCTATATTAAAAATATGCAGAGAAACATGCAGGAAGATCTAAGAGTTACTGTGAAATCGTATGGCATAATTCCCTTATTGAGCCGCGGATCCGCGGCACGAGCATGGCTCGTGCGGCGGTTCCGCGGCCGTACTGCCTCTTTATTCATATAAATTTACACAGTAATTCTTGGTTTGAATTGTTGGTTTTTCTGGGAATTTTTAATATTTATTCAAGAGTTGAATTTTTCTGGGTTGTTTTGGGGATTCGGTGTTTCGATCAAAGTATCAGATTTTGTCTATGTGGCTTTCCGGATAATTTTAGAATATGTTAAAAAGTTCGACCGGATATAAATACCCAATTTTTCCCCTGTCGGGAAATTTCCAAGTGTTGGATTTTTCCGTAGTTTAACGACGTTCTAAGTAGTGCAAGTAACGTGATGGACCCTCTAGAAGACAACAAACCTTACTCGATTATGTGACCGTCTTGAACTGCCCTTTGAACCTTCGGGTTTGGGGCAGTACGGCGTGCCACATGTGAGGCGTTGGCTTGACCCTTCTACGGCAGGACCGTTGGTACTGAGGCACGAACTGAATGTTGTTAGACTTATTTCATGTGTTGGATAGTATCGGGAAAACTTGGGTGTTCGATTGTTCGATCGGAAAGTTTGACATTTTCTATTTATCCGAATGGGATACAATAATTGGAATTCACAAATAGTTATGAGATAACGGAATGAATATTATAAACATAGCAGTTTAGTCTCACTTGATCGGTTGCCACGGAATTTTGATGTGATCAAAAGTCCGTCGCAATCACGTAGCGTACGCGGATACTCGCCGGGTAAACTTAATAGACAGCCTCACCCCATAGCCCCGACCAAGTGACTGTAGGAGAACCCCGTCGCCAAAAGCATCCGTTCGGGTGCTCCCGGCAGCGGTGTTCCGCCTTGGTGCACTTCGTCGACGGTATCGGGGGTGCAGCCGTCTACTGAAGTTTGCGACGAGCATTCGATCAGGATGTTGGGAATCTTGTTGAATTGCCCGACTTTATATTGAAAAGAGTTTTCGATTTTGAGACTAAAATGCGGGGTTTATAATTGTTAGGCATGCGATGTCTAAGGAATTCATTTGGTCAGGCATGCGATGTCTGAGGTGGTTGCGGATTCCAACTGTTGTAGTTTTACACTTTCTTTTCTGTGACCGTAAGTGTAATATGTGATATCGCCGGTTTCGTTGCTATATGTCAACGACAATTGGGATGCGCATATTTACTTACGTTGATGACATGTGATGTTATGTGTTGCTGGATATGTTTTATTGGATCGTTGTGTTTGAATAGCCGGGGTTTTTTATGTGAGATGAGTGTTTTTCATTTTCATTCATGTAAAAACTTGTATGTAATATTCTTTTATTGGGGCGCTTCCAGGTTGCGGAAGTTGTCACCGTTGATGTATATTATTTACTTTTCCGCACTAGGATAGACCCAAGGAGGGGAGCACAAGTAACCGGGTTCTGGAGTCCAGTGGGAGACCAACTCGAGGAGTCGAGTCCGGTCTCCTAACTCTAGAATTGGTAGGGTTGCTTGCCGCTCTCGTAGGGGTCTTGGGGTGTGGGTTTGGGTATTCATCGCGACCGTGGAATCCGTGTTTTATACTGGCTCGTATTGAAAACACGGACGTCCTAGTATATCCAATATTTCATATGATTCTTCTGCTGCGATATCTGTGATGTGATCATGTGATGTTCTGTGATAGATACAGTATATAGTATATATGATATATTATATAGGCGTTACTTATGTTTTACACCCGCGCTAGCCCTGCCCCGCTCTGTCGTTAGTTACCTAACCTAACGGTGCACGAGGGGACATCGAGGCGAATGCGGATGGCATAAGTGTACGTCGTATTTATCTGTGATGTTTAGGTACTTAATTGATGGGACTTCATTAATGTGATTAATGAAAGTAAAAGAAACCCTAAGATGTTGTAGAATCGAATTTCAAAATAAAACAGGTAGCTACAGTTCTTGCTTTGCACAGCGGTATATGTGATATATCCTGCACCTTATTCGATGAGGAAAGGACTGAGATCCCTTCACCGGAGTGACTCCTTTAGCAATAACTGGCAGATGCTACACACTCGGTTTGTCTTTTGATTGCTTTTAAGTGTTTTTGCTTTGCACAGTGATATATATGATATATCCCGCACCTCATTCGACGAGGAAAGGACCGACGATCCCTTCACCGGGAGTGACTCCTTTAGCAAAACTAGAAAAGCCTCAAAAGCACTCCATTTTAAAATCATTTGATTCTACAGCGATATCAAGTTCATTACGCAATAGGTTTTCAGAAAAACCTGTCGTAGCCCTCCGTCATTTCAGATACGTACTAGTTAGTATTCGTGCTGCGGTTGTTTGGCCTCCGTCAAGGCGTAGTGTACGGTAGCTAACTAGTGCTTATCTACTAGCATATGATGCGATTGGATTAGGGTATTCGTACGGCGTTGTTTGGCCTCCGTCAAGGGTCGTGCGGGTGGGTTTAATTCAATCAGGAAATGACGGGTTGAACTTGACTAGCGGACTATGGGTTGTTTGGCCTCCGTCAAGGTCATAGCGAGCTAGGGGCAAAATATTATCGGGAATTTCAAGTGTTGAAATTTGCAATGAGATTGCATACCTTCTATTAGATAGTTGGATCCCGATACCCGCTGCGAGTAAGAGTTACTCCTGGGAGAGTTTTATACATTACAATTAGCCGATCAAGTAGGTGTCTAGAAAGGTGTTAACGAGGTTACGCCTCTGGGAAAACGAGGTTTACATTAATTAGGTTCGTGCGAAAGCACGGGGGACCTCCCTCAAAGTACCGACACTGGCCTGGCTGAAAGATTGGCGAACTTGTAGTGTGTAATTAATCCCGGCTAGTCTTTCCTTTTAGGGTTTGAAGGAAGATTTGATAAAAAGCAGTGGGAGCCATCCTGATTAGATAAAATAATAACCAATCTATTCTTGCAAGAGCGCACGCTGAGTGTTTTCTTCTCTCTCTCTCCAGGTAGCGACCATATCACGCCTTAATCAAGATAATAATACGGAATATTGACCAAACCCGCTTGTTATACTGAGCTGGGGAACGTTGGCCCCGCTCCAACTTATAATTGTTATAAGACAGAGCAGGAAATAGGGGATTACCAGAATTCCCATGCCGCCCAAACGAAGAGAGTGCATGCTGATGCATCATCTTCGGGTGTGTTCATTACAGAGAACTGTTTCTCAGTATCCTTTACGTCCTGGGTATGTGATACCAGATCAGGATCCCAGATATGTAATCTGTTACATAGGGCTACAGAAAGGTAGAGAACTGAGAACGGGTGATAAGTTTCATGAGGCAGAAAACGGGGCAAGTGTTGCAGCCAAGTCTGTTGGTCACTGTCACCCTGTATTACCAATACATTGATTCTGAACGAATGTTATTAGATACCGAACCTGATATACAAAATCATATCAGTCTTTTTATTAGTAAAGAAAGGATATAATTTTGTATTGTTGGATAATGTTTTGAACATTTCCTATATCAAAAGTTGATCGGTTCAGGCACGTTATCTAAAAGCATTGATGTTCTAAATCAAACTGCAGTTCTTAGTATATGGAACACACACAAGAGGAAGAGTTCAGAATTGAACGATTCCTTCTTGAGGTATTGTAGACTAGGTCAGATCAATGTGACCCGACTAGCTAGAGTTACATAAAGATGCATATTTAAATTAGTTTGAATTTACATCTTGTGAAACTCGCCAGTCATGTCACAAAGATATAATGACACCAGCTCTGTTTATTGGAAACAGAGAAAGAGTTAGTAAACTTTTGGGATGATACATGTTGATGTATGTAGGTCCCCAGTCTACACATGCCAGGACTGGTTCTTTATACTTCATTATATTCTCTGATAATCTCTCAAGATTCAGTCCTATGTTCCTGTTGAAACATAGGTCCGAAGCTTTTGAGATATTCACAGAATATAAGTTAGAAGTAGAGAACCAAAATACGGATAAAAGTATTATGTCCTTTGATGTGATCAAGGAGGAGAATACTTGAGCACGGAAATCCTGGACTATTCTAAAGGAGAATGAGATTCTCTCACAGCATTACTCCTCCGTATACACCATAGCACGATGGTATATCGGGGCGGAGCAATCACACCTTATATGATATGGTGTGCTCTATGATGAGTACTACTGAGTTACCTATTTCCTTTTGGGAGTTATGCACTTGAGAAGCTGCATACCTATTGAAAAGGGTTCAGATCAAATCAGTTGCCTACCATTTCATATGTGATATGGAATGGGAAGAGCCCATATCTTAAGTTAGTTAAGATTTGGGGTTGTCCGGCCTATGTCTAAAAGCAAAATCCGGACAAGCTCGAGGCAAGGTCTGTTATGTAGAACTGGAAAGGTTCCAGCTATACAAACTACAGCAGATGATTTGGTAAAACCAAATGATTCAATAGTTACCAACGAACCTCAGCCTCTCCGCCGATCTAGTAGGGTTCCTCACCCACCTGAGAGATACTTCGGTTTCTCTATGACAGTGGGAGCGAGGACTGCATCATGAGATGATGACCCAACTAGTTTCGAGCTGGCCATCAGGAGTGAGACTCTGTAAGAATGGCTGGATGCTTAACGATCTGAGATGGAATCCTTATGCACCAACAAAGTATGGACTTTGGTTGCAATATCTGAAGGGTTAAATCCCCATCAGGAGCATGTATATCTTGAGAAGATTACTTGGTGTAGATGGAAAAGTTGAGACTTTCAAAGCTAGACTTGTTAAAGCTTTTCGTCATCGACCAGGCGTGGATAATGATGAAACCTTTTCAAGTAGCTATGCTTAAGTCCATCCAGATCCTACTTGCCACGGCTACATACCATGACTACGATCTCTGGTGGTTGGGTGTCTTGACTGCTTTTTTAAATGAAGATTTGGAAGAGAGCGTCTATAAGTACACAGCCAGAGGGTCTCGTAGACAGTGGGAGCAGCGGAAACGTGTGCAAGATGCTTTATAGGATAAAGCAGGCATCGCGGAGTTGGAACATCTGTTTTGATGAATTAGTCAAAGAGTTTGACATCATCAAAATGGTAGATGAACCTTGTATAAACAAAAAGGTAGTAGGGAGTATGGTGACGATCCTCGTAGAGTACGTGGATGACATACTCTTGATAGGGAAAGAGTTTCCTATGCTACGCTCGGTCAATCTCCGCTTATCACAATGATTCTCCATATAGGATCAAAGTGATACCTACTAAATCCTAGGTTTTGGATCTATGAGATAGATCTAAATGGATGTTAGGATTCTCACTAGTTGTAGTGAGAAGGTATCAATCGACCCTGGGGAGAATCACTGGAATGGTTCCAGGGTGATAAAGACGACTGAGTGTCAGTCACAGGCATTGTCTTTACCCTCAGTAAAGGGACGGTATGTTGGAAGAGTTCCAAACAAAATACCGTGACATACTAGACGATAAAGGCAGGATACATCGCTACTTAAGATGCTACCAAAGAGGCTGTTTGGGTGTATATTGGTTCATAAAATGAACTATGTTCCTCCCATTGTGTGACAATGGAGTTGTGGCTTATGCCAAGGAACGCAGGTCCCATCAGTGATCCAGACATATTCTAAGGCAGTATCACCTGATCATAGAGATAGTTGATCTCCAGGGTGATCGAGGTTTGGAGAGTAGACTCAGAGGACAACACAGCGGATCCACTCACAAAGGCCTGTTCCCAGAGAGAGACTTTTATGGGATGGTTGAGTATGAGATACTACAACCACTGCTACAGATGGCCCTAGTGCAAGTGGGAGATTGTTAGTTATATGTATGCCCTAGAGGCCATTACTATACATAGGATGTATATTGTAGTGGATGCTGGGACATATATAGGGAGGACTTTCTTGCTCGACATGATAGTATGCTATCTGGTTGAACTTTACCTTAACGTGTATACTGATTGTCTCTCTGTTACATGTTGGTAAAGCCCTTAGGATGTGTGCTTGACTACCTGGACTATGATGCGGATCATACTAGTGGGGACATGGTAGTCCATAAGTACATCCTTCAAAGTCCCTAGTCGAGGGTGTATCGAGACGGGGCATCGATATACCAGAGTAGACTAGCGTATACCTTCTCGACCCATACAGATGGGCGATGGATGATCCCATATCCATTGGTGTTTGACATCAGAGATGATATACGGGTGCTCAGTAGAGACAGGGTACACTGGACGGACTCGCCGAGAACTCCCAGATGGTATTATACCTCACGTCAGATGGCAGTTCTCTGGTGACACTGGTACAGAGTAGTCTGTTGACCCGAGATCGTCATAGAGTCTTGTGTGGTTCCCACTGTGCTTTGATTTCCATCTTACCATGTCCAAGAGGGCGTGCAAAACGGTGGTTTTTGGGTACAGTCCCGAGTCACATGGAGGCAATGAGCGATAGGAGGGGATTCGTCTCTCCCGGTATAGGGGGTTGATGTTGCGCTGTGTTCGATTGGCTATAACAGGAAATCCCTGGCCAGGGTTGCTGAGATTTACTGGTAAGTGTTACCAGTAGTTTCTCGAACAGTTGTAGACCTCATATCGACACGACTTATCGAGCTATTGGGGTCTGACGTTTACCACCCCTAGGCGAGATATGCGACATATCAGACGATCAGACCGGACTGTACGGTAGTGTTACTGGTTGGATTCACTGGAGTGTGAGTGGGCTTGCTCGTCGATCTTCAGATCGCTCAATACCCGGGTGGCCGTTACGTTTAGCAGACCGCTTGCGGCTTGTGGGTGCTTGATATGATCATCACCTGCTGCCGGCGTATTGACGAGTCTTTAGAGTCCTACACAGAGGTTTCCTGGTTCAAGCGAAACGAAATAGGAGCGCATATGAGATATGTGCGGGACCGAGAATAATACGTGTATGTGATACCGTATTCCATTCTCGCGATGAATGTGTCGAATGGTTGTATGCGATATAACCTAGTTATCGAATCAAGGATTGATTCGATAAGCCGATACATTGTATACTAGTCGGTTGTGTGCGACATGACCGGATCATTGAATCAAGTGTTGATTTAATGATTTAATGCATAATGATATATTACTTTGCATTAACTGGTATTGGTTCACTTTATATGGATTCTCTCACTTGGATTGCACAAGTTGTATATGTGATATACTTTTGTGCACTTGATTGTATCATGTTTGATGATACATGTTTAACTATAGTTAAGTGTAATGAATTAAGCCATGGTTAAACTAATGATTAGGGTTTTCTTATCTTACTTATTTATTTATTTATTTATTTTTGAATAAATGAGAAAAGAATGGTTGCTAGTTTTGGAGTTTAGTTGAAACTTCATGAAGCTTTGACTTTGTAACCATTCTTATCTCATCCTTAACCCTAACCATTCCTTTAACCTTGGTCAATTCTCTACACATAACCATAGTTAGAATTATGATAAGTATTGATTTTCTATTCTTTTTTAATTAACTTATCATAACACTTTTCTTCTTCTTCTTCCTTAAACTCAAGAAGAAAAGCTTGACTACATCAATGGTGGATTGATGAAATGAGTGAGAAATCCAATTCTAAATTGAACCCACTTCCTATTTCTTCATCCTCTACCTCTTGCCAAGTAGTAGAGTGTGTTTTCTTCACAAGTTTCATCACTTGGTGAAGTTGGAGCTTGATCTAGCGATGTCTCGACGTAGATCATCTTCGGCACGAAGCCGACGAACTCGCCCGCTCTTTCTCCGATGAAGCCGACGCTAGAGCCCGGATTTTGATTTGGACAGCGGAGATGACTTCATCACGGAGCCGTGGAGGTGGAGGACCGGATCTACAAAGGTTGTATTTCCGTATTCTTGTAGTTAAATGTTAACTAGTTTCTTTTTCGCCTAGTTTTCTAGCCAACGATCCGTAGTCGGGTTTCTCGACACCGTTAAAATTAGAAATTGGCATGGTTGATGCCTTGTGAGATCTCATTAGGATGCCTAGGAACCCTACATTTCTTTCTTCTCACTTGCAAGAGAGAGTGTGAGAAAAGAGAAATGAAAGAGATCACTAAAGAAAAATGAACCATGGTTGCAATAATACTAAACATCATCATTACTAATCCTATCATGATAAAGTTGATGGCTACATTGACATGACCATTTTCATAATCCAAAATGAAAAAGAAAACTAAAGAAGAGTGTAGACCTCTCATGAAGGTCAATGTCAACTTTGGTCAACTGGTCAACAAAGTCAAGAGTGGTCAAGGTGGTCAAATGGTCAAAGTAATTAGCCATCATATAATTATCACTAAAAGGATTAGTAAATAATGTCCGCGGCTCATAATGGTTTTGACCGAACGAATTGCCAAAACCCTAATGAGGCACCTCCTCCTTCATCTCTCCTCAAAACTGTGCATACACACCCACATCCGCATTCCGTAGAATGCGAATGCACAGAAGACAAAACAAATCCATCCGTGCAATACTAGGATCCGACTTAAACCAAAGCCCACTAGTATTGCCTGCCCGAACAGCATACGCACACAAGTGTACGTAAGTGATCGCAGCCCTGCCGTAAAACCATACGGCCTCTACACATTTCGCTCAGTGCAGGGAAACTCTCTGTGTGGGACTCTAAAGACTCGACACTACGCTGGCAGTGGGTTTAACCACAGACCGCAAGCGGCACTAGCTGTACGTAACGGTCCCCAGGTAGATGTCGATAAGAAGGCCGATAAGGTAAACCCATCCGAACTCCTACTGAGCCTGTATGTGACAATCTCCGTACAGTCCAGTCTGTTCGTCTGATACATCGCATGACGGGCCTAGAGGGCGGTGAACGTCAGTCCCCTAATAACGGTACAAGTCGTGTCGGAGTGTAGCCCATAACACCCTGAGATAACACTGGAAACCTACCAGTATATCTCACTTGCCCTGGTCAGGGACTACTCGTGTAATGGCTCTCCTAGACACAGCGTGATGTCAACCCCCAATACCGGGAGAGACGAATCCTGTCTAACCGTCACTGCCTCCAAGTGCTTCGGGACTGCACCCAACTACTATCTGTTTGCACGACTCCTTTGAGCCGTGGTAGGGTAGTAATCTAAGTACAGTAGGAACACACTCGAGGCGAAGTGACAGTGTCAAGTCAGCAGACTAAGCTGTACTCATGTCACCTGGGAACTGATAACTGACGATAGATATAATACCAACCAACAGTTCCCGATGAGTCCTATCCAGTGTACTCATAACCCAACGAGCACCCGCATACTATCTCCAGTACGACGTACTGATGGCTGTGGGACAGACCACCTCCCGTGCTGGGATGAGAAACGCATACGCTAGTCTACTCCGGAGTATCGATGCCCTGTCTTGATAGTCCTATGACTAGGGACTTGTATAAGGATGTGCTTATAGATTACCCAGCCCTCACAAGTGTGACTGCCATCATAACGCTGGGAATCAAGCAAAGATCCTAAGGGCTCCACTAATATGTATATAAGCGATATGCTACAAGAAACACATGCACATATTGAAGTAGAGACAAACTAAGTAGCATACTACCATTTTGAGCAAGATTGTCTATACAACTGTGAATATCCCAAGCTTCTATTAAGTAATATACAAGCTAGTATGATACAGTAATGGCTTCTAGGGCATATACACTAACAATCTCCCACTTGCACTAAGGCCATGTACTGGCGTATCGAAGACCTATCATCTCGATCAGCCACTCGAACTGAGTCTGGGGTAGGGCCTTCGTGAGTGGATCTGCAGTGTTATCCTCCGAATCTACTCTCTTCACCTCGATCTCCCGGTGATCAACGATCTCCCTGATCAGGTGGTACCGCCTCAAAATGTGCCTGGACTTCTGATGGGACCTGGGTTCCTTCGCTAAAGCTATAGCGCCGTTGTTGTCGCAATACAGCGGTATTGGATCAACAATGGTAGGAACCACCTGAAGCTCCGTGAGGAACTTCTTCATCCAGACAGCTTCCTTTGCGGCATCGCAAGCAGCTATGTTCTCCGCTTCCATAGTTGAGTCAGCAACGGTTTCCTGCTTGGAACTCTTCCAGCAAACCGCCCCTCCATTGAGGGTAAAGACATAACCCGACATGGACTTGGAGTCGTCCTTGTCACTCTGGAAGCTGGAGTCAGCAAAGGCCTCGATCTGGAGGTCTTTTCCGCCATACACCAAGAACATCTCCTTAGTCCTTCTTAGGTACTAGAGAATGTTCTTTACCGCTATCCAGTGTTTCTCCCCTGGGTCCGACTGATACCGGCGTACAACGCTCAATACGTATGCTACATCTGGTCTGGTACATAACATCGCATACATTATAGAGCCTACCGCAAAAGCGTAGGGTATAATAGACATGCGATCCCTTTCCAAATCAGTCTTGGGAGACATCTCCTTGGAGAGGGTGATCCCGTGACATGCCGGTAAATTACCGCGCTTGGAATCTTCCATACTGAATCGTTTCAGTATGGTGTCAATGTACCTGGACTGCGAAAGTCCCAACATCCTCTTAGATCTATCATGATAGATCTGGATCCCCAGAATGTAGTTGGCATCGCCCAGGTCCTTCATGGAGAACCTCTGCGACAAGAATCCTTTGACTGACTGTAGCATAGGAATATCATTTCCTATTAGGAGAATGTCATCCATGTACAAGACGAGGAATACCACAGTTCTCCCTACAATCTTACTGTAAATGTATGGTTCATCTGGGTTTTTGATAAAGTCGAATTCTTTGACAGTATCATCAAAGCAGATGTTCCAACTCCGCGATGCCTACTTCAGTCCATAGATGGACTTGAGCAATTTGCACACTTTACTGTTGTTCCCACTCTGAATGAATCCCTCCGGCTGATCCATATAGACGCACTCTTCCAAATTTCCATTTAGAAAAGCCGTCTTTACGTCTATCTGCCAGATTTCATAATCATGGAAGGCAGCAATGGTAAGAAGGATCCGGATGGATTTCAGCATAGCCACTGGAGAAAAAGTCTCGTCATAGTCCAAACCAGGTCTTTGACGAAAACCCTTTGCAACAAGTCTAGCTTTATAGGTTTCAACCTGCCCATCTACACCAATCTTCTTTCTGAAGATCCATTTGCATCCTACGGGTTTTACCCCTTCTGGAGCAAAGTCCAAAGTCCAAACTTTGTTGGTGTACATGCACTCCATCTCGGTCCGCATTGCATCCAGCCATTTTACCGAGTCACCGCTCTGAATGGCTTGCTGGAAGCTAGTAGGCTCACCATAATCCATAGTGCAATCCTCTCTATCCCCGTCTATGAGAAAACCGTAGTATCTCTCGGGCGGATGAGACTGCCTACTACTCTTGTGGAGTGGCGCTGGAATGTCCGGTTCTCCTGAACCTTCTGGTTCTACCAAGCTTTCAGTAATAGCTTGTGGTTCTGGAATTTCTTCCAGTTCTATTGGGCTCCCATTTATCTGATTTTCTAAAAATTCAGTTTCCAAGAAGTGGGCATGCTGAGAAACAAAAACCTTTTGTTCCTCTGCAGAATAGAAAAGATACCCCCTGGAGTTCTTTGGGTATCCCACAAACTTACACAGTACTGAGCGTGCCTCGAGCTTGTCCGCATGCTGCTTCTTTACAAAAGCTGGACATCCCCATGCCTTAAGATACTTAAGACAGGGTTTCTACCCACTCCACATCTGATATAGGGTGGTAGGCACAGTCTTGGTTGGAGCCTTGTT
The DNA here is from genome assembly GCA_030015575.1 of Agapanthus africanus. NCBI lineage: Eukaryota > Viridiplantae > Streptophyta > Magnoliopsida > Asparagales > Amaryllidaceae > Agapanthus > Agapanthus africanus. Next base: position 244,490,985 of record CM057343.1, on the reverse strand, counting down.
CAAGAGATATGCAGCTGTTTCTAGTGCATAACCCCAGAAAGATTGCGGCAACTCAGCCTTACTCATCATGGAACGAACCATATCCAATAGGGTTCGATTCCTCCTTTCTGATACACCGTTGTGTTGTGGTGTGTATGGAGGAGTACGCTGAGAGAGAATTCCATTCTCTTTTAAGTAGTCCAAAAACTCGGCACTTAAGTATTCACCACCTCGATCAGATATCAGTATCTTTATACTTTTGCCTGTTTGTTTTTCAACTTCATTCTTGTATTCCCGAAATTTCTCAAAGGCCTCGGATTTGTGCTTCATTAGGAAGACATGTCCATACCTAAAGAAATCATCTGTGAAAGTAATGAAGTATGAATAACCACTTCGCGCATGTGTAGACATTGGACCACACACGTCACTGTGTATGAGTCCCAAGAGCTCGCTTGCTCTTTCTCCGTGTCCAGTGAACGGAGTCTTTGTCATCTTCCCATGAGACAAGATTCACAAGTGGCATAAGACTGATACTCGAACGGATTCAAGTATCCCTCTTTATGTAACTTTGTTAACTGTGTCTCATTAATGTGACCCAGTCTACAATACCATAAGAAAGCCTGATTTGTTTTCGGAGATTTTCTTTTAAGTGTGTTCTGGACACTGAAGATCTGAGCTTGATTCAATACGTATATCCCGTTTTCTAATGTACCTGACCTAATCAGAACTCGATTTCGGTGGATGTTGACCACATCGCTTACAAAAGTAAAATCATATCCTTCCTTAGAAAGTAAGGATACAGATATGATATTACAAGTCGCACCTGGTACATAAAAACAGTTACGCAGAATCAATATCTGCCCAGTTGCCAGTCTAAGATGATATTCCCCTACGGATTCAGCGTACATGCTCATTCCGTTAGCAACCCTGAGAGTCATATCACCTATCTTGATAACCCTACGGTTTCTCAGAGCCTGTAACGAATTACAGATGTGAGATCCTGATCCGGTATCCAATACCCAGGAAGTAGGGTTAACTAACATACAGTTCTCTATTACAAACACACCCGAAGCCGAAGACACAACATGCTTCGAATTCTGGCTACTGGCTTTGATAGCCCTGCAATCCTTCTGCCCATGTTCATTCCCGTAACAATAGGAACGTCCTTTTACTATATCCAATCCCGAAACTTCTGCCCTTTCCTCTCCTTCTACTTCCCTGGTTTCCTTCAGGGTAGAAGGTAGAGACTGTGGAATCAAGTCAGCATCTGACCCGTTCTTCAACATGGTCTTCAGGTCCGTGAGCTCAAAATAGCTAGTCTCTGTAAGGACGTTGCCCCCTACAGAAGACCCGATAGCCAACCTCGCTGGAAGCAATTCGTTCGAGGTCTCATAACTTGCGATACGAAATTGCTCTCCATATAAAACCTTGTTATGGAGGAAGATAGAAACTAAGTCTATCTTCTCGTGCTGCCTCTGGTATGCACCATCAACTGAGGCTAACACGAGGCACTTGGCTTTCGCACAGTCTTTTTCCGATGTCTTGCGGATATAAATATCCGTGACAGGGGAAACTGGATCTGAGACAGCAGGGGTTGGATCAGTCAAGAGGTGTCCCAGCTTGTCAAGGGCAATGGACATCTGGACAGATCTTTGCCAGTCATAACAGTCAGATTCAGTCATTTTATTATCTAGATGTAACCTAGGTGCGGTCACTGGGTCGCTGCAATTAAGAGAGAGGGAAGAAAACACTTAGCATGATGCTCTTGCAAGTTTAGATTGGTTTTTAATTTATCTAAACAGGATGGCTCCCACTGTCTCTCGAATCCCTCCTCAAACCATAAAGGAAGAATTAGTCAGGATCAATCTCACCGTACAATACTTGCTTAACCGTTCAGCCAGGCCAGTGTCGGTACTTCGAGGGAGGTTTTCCAACGCTTTCATGAAGTTCCTTAATTAAGTAACCTCTTTTCCTTGTGGGCGTATGTCACGACCCGAAAGTACGGAATGTGACTGGCACTTAGATTACGAGACGTCTAAAGGCGTACCGTAACCTAAGTCAGCCAAAGCCCAGAAAAATCTAAACCAAAATCAAAAGCGAGCGAAGGAAAACCTTTAATGAAAACGATTTTTCAAATCAATTAAGTTGCATAGAATCCCTTTTTAAAAACATCATAAATTTCTGAAAATTTCGGCAGAGTCTCCCCTGTATTTTCTATCCACCAAAATGGGTACAACAAGATAATAAACCTGTAATCATAAAAATGGCATCCCCAAGCGGGAGCTAGCTCTTCGCCCAAGGCAGATCACAACCACATGCAATATAATAGTAATATCAAGAAAAAGAGCATAAAAGAAATGCAAAATACCAGAAAACACACGTCGGCTCAAGTGAGCTCGATCCAAAAGAAACCACAAAAATACAAAGCTCTCAGTCTCATCACTAGGTCGCATATACAATATAAAGTGGTAGATGGAGAATACTAGATACAATGGTAAAGCAAAAAGAAATAAAGTGTGCTCGCAACCCACCTACGGGCGATGTCGCGAGTCTGAGCAAAAGGAGATGATGATAAGATAGCCCGCCGCTACAAGACTGACGGGTCCGACCTGCAAGACACTGTGGCACAACGGGGGTGAGTTGCCAGCTCGTGAGTAGAATATAACATCTAGTAAGGCAATCGTAAGAATGCACGCAATGCACCACAACATGCATGTCCATATGTGATATAATATCTCTAATATGCATGCACAGGTATGCAATGTCATTATTAAGTCTTTAAGTGTTTTAAATGCTAAGGGTATTGAATTCCTAACATTTAAAAAATGAATATCTGTATAATAGCTAAGTACCATCAAGAAATCATCTGAAAACCCGTGTCAAGCATCGACACCAAATAGGAATCATATCTGTCTCAATATCGGGCTCCGTCAGTCCGGATCGGCCCATATCATAAATCTCACGACAACGGTCGGTATCCTCCGGATATCCGCCGCGCCAGACATCACCGGTAGGTAGTCTTCCCCTGCCAGGCTCATCGTCTACAACTCGATCTTCTTGCCCCGGGGTACCATACCGGGCCCACCATGTACCCGAGACGGTTCATCCACTCCTCGAATCGGGTCTCGAAATCCAACAGAAAACATGAAAACTCATGGTGGACGACACATACGTCACGAGAAAACCGCAACTTTGTTTTTAAAAATGATAAATATAAGCTTTTGTCAAATTCTTGCGGTTTTCCCCAAAAATCCAGAAATCGCAGCAAAACTGAAATCCTCAAGAAAATCATAATGTCCACATGTTATATATATGATAAATTTCTATGATATCAATATATATGATGTGAGTTTTGGCTAGAAATCTATGTAGATATGATGGTAATGCGAGGTATATGCATGCTATGCAATTCCATATATCATGTATGAATGCAAATGGCATTATTAAGTTAAACCGGTTCTATAGTGCACGTGGCATGGCAATTACCAAAGGCGTGTGTGTCACATGAATAGTGCGCGTGCAACAGATGCCAATGGTAATGGTGTTCGTGTCCTACAAAGTGATATCGCATAAGTATGGATGAATGTCCATGCAATCTAATATACTGTTCGCTATAAGGGTATGCAATGTCAATGAAGGGGTAAGCTAGCTAACAATATAAATCTTGCATAAAGTAGGGTAATCCTAACTAGGGGGAGCCTCGCGCCATTCAGACGATTCCCCCATAGATGAATACATCTACTCACCTGAAATCTCCGCTAATCCGATCCGGCCACCGCCTTGCCTTTTCGCGCCGTGTCCGATGTTTCCCCGATCGATCCTATATTTGCACAATATCAAGCATAAGATTACAAAACCTAAGACGATGCAAGTCACAATATACAATTATCAACGCTCTCGAATTACTCATAGCATGCACTCGGTGCGCGGGAAAACGCACGAAAATCGCTAACCTTTAACTAGAATCGTCATTTCGGGGAAATCGACAAAACTACAACCCGACTAGATGAAACCCCGCGTTCGCGCACTCTAATAGTCCTATACGAAGCTAATTATATCGCTAACATAACGCAATTTGATCGCATTCTAATTTTCGTAAAAATCTAGCAAGCAATTTTCTAGCCGATTCGATACAAACATCGCAATTTGTCGATTTAGCAAGCATATCATTACACAATTAACCACTCCAATCACCTAGATAACCATCCCTAACTTAATTCTAACAACCATGTTTCAAACCCTAACTCAACATCAAAACCCATTCTTGATTTTCATGAACAATAATTTACAACTAAATTAATACTTCAAAATTAAATTCTAGCATATATAAACTACAAGTTAGCAACTAGTTTAGGATTTTACCTTACAATTGGAAACCTAGCATGATCAAGTCACCAAGAAAGCCTCCTTTCATCATGTTTTTGAACTAATTTGGGTTGAAGAGAGAATGGATTAGGGTTTAGTGTTGAATGGAGATGGAAATTTGTGAATTTTGTATGAATTTTGACATGAAAAATGAAGCAAAATGAAGTGAGAAGAGAGGGGATTTTCTGCAGTGAGCTCGGCCAGCAGGTGAGGGAGGGAGTTGTGGAGAAATTTGGAGAAGTTTCTAGGTCAATAAACATCATATGTTATCATTTAATGCTTTCACATCAACAATTTACAAAAAAAACCTCATTTTACATTATTTTTCCATTAAATTTCCAACCCTAAAACCAAAAGTTTGCAAGACATGATATAATTTTATTAACACCATATTTTAGCTTATAAAGATTCCTAATTATGAAATTTACCTAAATAAATTTGTATTTATCCCTAATTTAATGTATTTAAAAAGGCTTAAAATAATAATAAAAAATTATTAATTACGAATTTTTTTTTATTTAACTAGAAAATTATAAGTGACATTTTAGTGACAAAATTATAGTAATATCTTATCTAAATTTTGTATAATTAGGTCTACAATGAAAAATACCTATTTTGACTTTTTACGGAAAAAGCCGAAAAATTAGCCGATTACCGAAAAACTGCCTAAACGATTTTCGAAGGGTTACAATCTTCCCCCCTTAAAGAAATTCGGTCCCCGAATTTAGAATTTAACTACGCGTACCTTCAAAAAGATGGGGATATCTCTTCCTCATCTCGACCTCGGTCTCCCAGGTGACCTCCTCGCTGTTCGGGCCACGCCAAAGGACCTTGACGGACGGTATGACCTTCGACCTCAATTTCTTCACCTGCCGATCCAAAATGACCACCGGCTGCTCGGTGAAAGAAAGATCACACTCTAGCTGGATCGTCTGGTGCTGAATCGCCTGGGAAGGATCATGAAGGTACTTGCGGAGCATCGAGACATGGAATACGGGGTGAACATCGGGGAAGCTGGGCGGAAGAGCTAACCGATAAGCGACTGGACCAACACGCTCTAGGATCTCGAAAGGACCAACATATCTAGGACTCAGTTTCCCTTTCCGCCCAAATCTCATCACACCTTTCATCGGAGAGACCTTCAGGAAAACATGATCGCCAATAGCGAACTCGAGTCGGCGACGGAGCCTGTCAGCATATGATTTCTGCCTGCTCTGTGCTGCTCTCATCCTGTCCCGAATTAGCTGTATCTTCTCGGTCGTCTCCTGTACACTCTGCGGCCCCAAAATACTGCTCTCCCTGAGCTCTGTCCAACATACATGTGATCGGCATCTCCTCCCATATAAAGCCTCGAAAGGTGCCATCTGAATCGTCTCCTGGAAGCTATTATTGTAGGAAAACTCGATCAAAGGCAAATGACGATCCCAGCTACCACCGAAATCTAAAACACAAGCTCTGAGCATGTCCTCAAGAGTCTGAATAGTACGCTCCGACTGACCGTCAGTCTGTGGATGAAAGGCTGTGCTAAAACTCAATCGGGTGCCCAATGCTTCCTGGAGTTTCTGCCACAATCGGCTGGTAAACTGGGTGCCACGGTCGGACACGATGCAAGTCGGAACGCCATGCAGTCGCACTATCTCATCAATATAAACCTGGGCGTACTGAGAAAATCCAAAAGTGGTCTTCACTGGCAGGAAGTGAGCTGCTTTCGTCAGTCGATCCACAATCACCCAAATAGAGTCGTACCCTCGACTGGTCCTGGGTAGACCCACAACGAAGTCCATGGAGACCTGCTCCCACTTCCACTCAGGGATGGGCAAAGGCTGTAACTCGCCGGCTGGCCTCTGGTGCTCGGCCTTGACTTGCTGACAAGTCAGGCATCTCGACACAAAGTCTGTAATATCCTTCTTCATCCCGTCCCACCAGTAAACCTCTCTCAAATCACGGTACATCTTGGTGGAACCTGGATGCACACTGTATACGGATCTATGTGCCTCCTCGAGAATATCACGCCTCAGTCCCTCTGAATCTGGCACACACAGTCGAGTCCCAAATCGAAGTATCCCCTGATCATCAATCACGAACTCAGAAACTCTGCCCTGCCGAATCTGCTCAATAATCTCTAATGTACGGGCATCTCCGGACTGTGCCTCGTGGATACGGTCAAGTAACTGTGGGCGTGCTCTGAAATGGGCCAGCTGTCCCCCTGTAGGAGTAAACTCGAACTGCACTCTGCTATCACGTAAAACCTGCCAATCGGCCGTCGACTGCATCTGTACTGCGCTCAAACAAGATAAGCTACCTCCGGGTCTCCTACTCAGAGCATCAGCCACCACATTCGCCTTGCCCGGATGGTATAGAATCTCGCAGTCATAATCCTTCACCAACTCCATCCAACGGCGCTGCCTCAGGTTCAGGTCTCGCTGCTGGAAGATATACTTCAAACTCTTGTGGTCAGTGAATATCTGGCACGACTCACCGTATAGGTAATGTCTCCAGATCTTAACTGCAAATACCACTGCAGCCATCTCTAAATCATGGGTGGGGTAGTTCTGCTCGTGTTTCCTCAGCTGCCGAGAAGCATACGTGATAACTCTGTCGTGCTGCATCAATACACATCCCAGCCCCACTCTAGAAGCATCACAATATACCACGAACCCGCCTGATCCTGAAGGCAATGCTAACACTGGTGCAGTAGTCAGACGAGTCTTCAACTGCTGGAAACTATCCTCACATGCCTGGGTCCAATCAAAAGGAGCCCCCTTTCGGGTCAACCCGGTCAACGGTGCAGCAATGCGGGAGAAATCCTGGACAAAACGTCGATAATAGCCGGCCAGACCTAGAAAGCTGCGAACCTCTGTAACTGATATTGGTCTAGGCCAACGCTGAACTGCCTCGATCTTCTTCGGGTCCACACAAATACCATCTCTCGTCACCACATGACCCAAGAAATCGACACTGTCTAGCCAGAATGCGCACTTGGAGAATTTGGCGAACAGCTGATGCTCCCTCAAAGTCTGCAATGTGATACGTAAGTGCTGCTCATGCTCCTTCCGGCTTCGAGAATAAACCAAGATGTCGTCAATGAACACAATGATGAACTGATCGAGATACTGCCTGAATACGCGGTTCATCAAATCCATAAATGCTGCCGGGGCATTAGTGAGCCCGAACGACATCACCAAGAACTCAAAATGACCATAACGAGTACGGAAAGCGGTCTTCGGAATATCCTCCTTCCGAACCCGCAACTCGTGATAACCTGACCGTAAATCAACCTTCGAGAAAAACCCTGCACCCTGGAGCAGATCAAATAAGTCATCAATGCGGGGTAGGGGATACCTGTCCCGCACACTAACCCGGTTCAGCTGACGATAATCAATGCATAAACGCATACTCCCGTCCTTCTTCTTAACAAACAAGACGGGAGCACCCCAAGGTGACACACTCGGTCGGATAAGCCCTTTGTCCAGCAAGTTCTGTAACTGATCCTTTAGCTCTCTCAGCTCCGCCGGGGCCATCCGATAAGGAGGTATAGAAATAGGCCCCGTGCCAGGGATCAAGTCAATACAGAACTCAATCTCGCGCTCTGGTGGCAGACCAGGCAGCTCGTCAGGGAATACATCAGGGAACTCTCTCACAATAGGGACCTGGTCCAAAGGAACCTCTGTGGAGCTAGTATCACAAATATAGGCTAAGAATCCCTGACACCCTTTCCTTAAGAGCTGACCAGCGCGAAGAGAAGAAATCAAGCTGGGAAGGGTAGCACTACGATCTCCCTGAATAATAAGAACCGGCTCACCAGGAAAACTGAATCTGACTGCCTTTTCACGGCAGTCCACGGATGCATAACAGGTGGCTAGCCAGTCCATACCAAGAAGAACGTCAAAGTCAAGCATATCGAGGAGAATCAAATCAACTGAAGAATCTCTCTCCCCGATACGAACGGAACACGATCGGTACACAAAACGGGCAACAAAAGACTCGCCTACCGGGGTAATAACGACAAGCGGCTGATCTAACGGAGAAGACTCTCGGCCCAACCTCGGTGCAAAATACGTGGAAACATAGGAATGTGTGGAGCCTGGATCAAATAATACCCGTGCATCAAAAGAACATACTGGCAGAGTACCTGTCACGACGGCATTGGATGCCTGTGCATCCTGAGGAGTCAACGCGAACACTCGGGCCTGTCCACTACTAATAGCTGGCTGTCTTCTGCCTCTACCTCGGCCTCTGCCTCTGCCCCTGTCGCCTCGTCCTCTCGGAACTGGGCCGCCACGCCCACGGCTTCTAGAAGCATCTGATTGACGTGGAGCATCGTTAGGAGTAGGAAGTAAAGCTCTCTGAGAAGGTGGTGAGGGTGGTAAAGTCACATGCGGGACTGTCGCCGCGCCCTGGCGTCCCATGGTACAGTCTCTGACACGGTGGTACTGACTCCCACACCGAAAACATCCTGGAGACGACTGCTGGGTCTGTGGATATGAACCAAATAACTGACCTCGTCTCAATCCTCTGCCTCCACCATCTCCCGGAAATAATCTATCACGATGTCTGCCCATCTGCCGCTGAACTGGCGTATCAGTACGGATCCTCTTCGGCCCAGAAACGACCGGAGTCTCAGAAATACGCTCCTCCAAAAGTAAGGCTGCATCCATCGCGGCTGCGTATGTATCAAAGTGCTGGGTGCCGATGGCAAGGAATAGCTGTGTATCAAGCCCTCGTACAAACCTCTTTATTCTCTTCTCTTCTGTGTCGACTAGGTACGGAGCATATCGAGACAACTGGGTAAACTGTATATCATACTCCGACACTGTCATCCCAGGAGTCTTGCGCAAAGACTCAAAACTATGGGCTCGAGCATCTCGGACACTCTCCGGAAGAAAACGGGCAAGAAATGCAGATGTAAACTCATCCCAGGTCATAGAAGGCAGACCTGCAGCTCGGCCTCTCTCTACTGAGCCGTACCATGTCTGGGCAAGACCCTCCAGACGAAAACTCGCAAACTCCACCAATCTATCATCAGAACACCTCAACGAACGGCAAATCCGAGCCATCCTATCAAGAAATGCCTGTGGGTCCTCTGTCGCATCTGTACCGGTAAAAGCTGGAGGTCTCAATCTCATGAACTCCTGTAGTGAAACAGGGATAGTCTCCGTAGTAGCAGCAGGAGTGACCATCTGTGCAGCAGGTACGATCGTGGTCTGTGCGGTGGAAGGAACGTCCTCGGATCTCTGTGCCCGGCTGGACTCAACTAAAGATCGCATCATCTGCCGCAACTCTTGCATGCCGGCCTCTAATCTGGCAATACGGTCAGGATAAGACGGATCGGTAGGACCCTGAGGGGTAGGCGTATCCTCCCACTCGATCCTCGCCTTAGACAGGCCCGCCCGAATCTCATCCCTAGCGGCAGCCCGCTGAGCTCTCGTAGTCTTTGGCGGCATCGAAGCTGGAATAAGAAACATGACTGATAAGGACATTGGAATTGAATCAAGGAATGCAAGGAATCAAGAAAGGAAATACAAGCAATTATGTCCTAAGGTCACTTAGGCGGAGTACCGTATCGTAAGTATGCCGTGGATCATACCCACGCTACGCCACTCTGCTTAAGTCACCTATTCCATCTACCAAGGTCGTCCTACACTCAGAAAGGTAAAACCTACGCTCTGATACCAACTTTGTCACGACCCGAAAGTACGGAATGTGACTGGCACTTAGATTACGAGGCGTCTAAAGGCGTACCGTAACCTAAGTCAGCCAAAGCCCAGAAAAATCTAAACCAAAATCAAAAGCGAGCGAAGGAAAACCTTTAATGAAAATGATTTTTCAAATCAATTAAGTTGCATAGAATCCCTTTTTAAAAACATCATAAATTTCTGAAAATTTCGGCAGAGTCTCCCCTGTATTTTCTATCCCCCAAAATGGGTACAACAAGATAATAAACCTGTAATCATAAAAATGGCATCCCCAAGCGGGAGCTAGCTCTTCGCCTAAGGTGGATCACAACCACATGCAATATAATAGTAATATCAAGAAAAAGAGCATAAAAGAAATGCAAAATACCAGAAAACACACGTCGGCTCAAGTGAGCTCGACCCAAAAGAAACCACAAATATACAAAGCTCTCAGTCTCATCACTAGGTCGCATATACAATATAAAGTGGTAGATGGAGAATACTAGATACAATGGTAAAGCAAAAAGAAATAAAATGTGCTCGCAACCCACCTACGGGCGATGTCGCGAGTCTGAGCAAAAGGAGCTGATGATAAGATAGCCCGCCGCTACAAGACTGACGGGTCCGACCTGCAAGACACTGTGGCACAACGGGGGTGAGTTGCCAGCTCATGAGTAGAATATAACATCTAGTAAGGCAATCGTAAGAATGCACGCAATGCACCACAACATGCATGTCCATATGTGATATAATATCTCTAATATGCATGCACAGGTATGCAATGTCATTATTAAGTCTTTAAGTGTTTTAAATGCTAAGGGTATTGAATTCCTAACATTTAAAAAATGAATATCTGTATAATAGCTAAGTACCATCAAGAAATCATCTGAAAACCCGTGTCAAGCATCGACACCAAATAGGAATCATATCTGTCTCAATATCGGGCTCCGTCAGTCCGGATCGGCCTATATCATAAATCTCACGACAACGGTCGGTATCCTCCGGATATCCGCCGCGCCAGACATCACCGGTAGGTAGTCTTCCCCTGCCAGGCTCATCGTCTACAACTCGATCTTCTTGCCCCGGGGTACCATACCGGGCCCACCATGTACCCGAGACGGTTCATCCACTCCTCGAATCGGGTCTCGAAATCCAACAGAAAACATGAAAACTCATGGTGGACGACACATACGTCACGAGAAAACCGCAACTTTGTTTTTAAAAATGATAAATATAAGCTTTTGTCAAATTCTTGCGGTTTTCCCCAAAAATTCAGAAATCGCAGCAAAACTGAAATCCTCAAGAAAATCATAATGTCCACATGTTATATATATGATAAATGTCTATGATATCAATGTATATGATGTGAGTTTTGGCTAGAAATCTATGTAGATATGATGGTAATGCGAGGTATATGCATGCTATGCAATTCCATATATCATGTATGAATGCAAATGGCATTATTAAGTTAAACCGGTTCTATAGTGCACGTGGCATGGCAATTACCAAAGGCGTGTGTGTCACATGAATAGTGCGCGTGCAACAGATGCCATTGGTAATAGTGTTCGTGTCCTACAAAGTGATATCGCATAAGTATGGATGAATGTCCATGCAATCTAATATACTGTTCGCTATAAGGGTATGCAATGTCAATGAAGGGGTAAGCTAGCTAACAATATAAATCTTGCATAAAGTAGGGTAATCCTAACTAGGGGGCGCCTCACGCCCTTCAGACGATTCCCCCATAGATGAATACATCTACTCACCTGAAATCTCCGCTAATCCGTTCCGGCCACCGCCTTGCCTTTTCGCGCCGTGTCCGATGTTTCCCCGATCGATCCTATGTTTGCACAATATCAAGCATAAGATTACAAAACCTAAGACGATGCAAGTCACAATATACAATTATCAACGCTCTCGAATTACTCATAGCATGCACTCGGTGCGCGGGAAAACGCACGAAAATCGCTAACCTTTAACTAGAATCGTCATTTCGGGGAAATCGACAAAACTACAACCCGACTAGATGAAACCCCGCGTTCGCGCACTCTAATAGTCCTATACGAAGCTAATTATATCGCTAACATAACGCAATTTGATCGCATTCTAATTTTCGTAAATATCTAGCAAGCAATTTTCTAGCCGATTCGATACAAACATCGCAATTTGTCGATTTAGCAAGCATATCATTACACAATTAACCACTCCAATCACCTAGATAACCATCCCTAACTTAATTCTAACAACCATGTTTCAAACCCTAACTCAACATCAAAACCCATTCTTGATTTTCATGAACAATAATTTACAACTAAATTAATACTTCAAAATTAAATTCTAGCATATATAAACTACAAGTTAGCAACTAGTTTAGGATTTTACCTTACAAGTGGAAACCTAGCATGATCAAGTCACCAAGAAAGCCTCCTTTCATCATGTTTTTGAACTAATTTGGGTTGAAGAGAGAATGGATTAGGGTTTAGTGTTGAATGGAGATGGAAATTTGTGAATTTTGTATGAATTTTGACATGAAAAATGAAGCAAAATGAAGTGAGAAGAGAGGGGATTTTCTGCAGTGAGCTCGGCTAGCAGGTGAGGGAGGGAGTTGTGGAGAAATTTGGAGAAGTTTCTAGGTCAATAAACATCATATGTTATCATTTAATGCTTTCACATCAACAATTTACAAAAAAAACCTCATTTTACATCATTTTTCCATTAAATTTCCAACCCTAAAACCAAAAGTTTGCAAGACATGATATAATTTTATTAACACCATATTTTAGCTTATAAAGATTCCTAATTATGAAATTTACCTAATTAAATTTTTATTTATCCCTAATTTAATGTATTTAAAAAGGCTTAAAATAATTAAAAAAATAATTAATTACGATTTTTTTTTTATTTAACTAGAAAATTATAAGTGACATTTTAGTGACAAAATTATAGTAATATCTTATCTAAATTTTGTATAATTAGGTCTACAATGAAAAATACCTATTTTGACTTTTTACGGAAAAAGCCGAAAAATTAGCCGATTACTGAAAAACTGCCTAAACGATTTTCGAAGGGTTACAGCGTAGCCCCGCTAAGACCTTTCTAGACACCTACTAGGTTTATAGCATTGATCGTTAAGTGAGAAAGTTCCCGAGGAGTAGCATATACTCACAGTAGGATCGGGATCCAAATATCATCGCGTGACAAAACTGAAGGAATCCTACCAGAATCATCACACTCCAAATGGTATGCAGCGCTAGCAAGTTTCAGTTCTTTTGAAACTCCCGATGTGGATTTTTGCCCCATGCTCTTATGACCTTGACGAAGGTCAATAAATCATAAGTCACATGTCAAGTTCTACCCGTCATTGTCCAGATTAATTTGAACCCACCCGTATATAACCTTGACGAAGGTCAACAAGGTAATACGACTGTCCCAAACCAACGCATCTATCTATGTACATATGAACACCCAACAGCTACCAATCACTATGCCTTGACGAAGGTCAACAAACATAGCTTGAATACTATTGAATATTCATACGAAATGACGGAGGGCTACAAATGGTTTTGGCGAAACCGTGAACGTAGTGAACTTGATATAATCGAAGGAACGAGATAGCTTTTAAAAGGAGTGGTTCAAGCTCCGCATTTAAAAGCTGGTTTTTGAAAAGAACCGAGTGGTTTTGAAAGTGTTCCAACGACTTTTACTTGGTTTATTTTCTTGCATTAATTTTAATGCGTCCCATCATTTAATCCTACCATTGCAGAAAACAACGAAAATATGACGTACGCTTATGCCATCCGCATTCGCCACGGGGTCCCGTCATCACCCGTTAGGTTACTTAACTAACGACAGAGCGGGGGCTGGACTAGCGCGGATGCAAAACATAAGCAACGCCTAAATAGATATCATATATATAGATATATACACATTCGTCAGATGCAATGATAGCCATTCCAGATCACAGATGAACACTTTGGATATACTAGGAATTCGCATTCCGTACGAGCCTGTAACGAAAAGCGGATTACACGGTCGCGATGAATAGCCAATACCCCACCGTAGACCCCTACGGGTGTGGCAAACTACCCGCCAAGTACCCAAAGCGAAGCAACCTCCCTCAACACGTGAGTAGGCCACTCGGCACTTCGAGATACCCGGTAGTTTGTGCACCCCACCTTGGGTCTATCATAGGAGCAAAAACAGTAAAAAGAAATTATACAATGGCGGCTACAACCCCATCCCGGATGTGCGGCCAAACAAATAATATTACATCAATTTACAAATTTTACAATGAATGAAAGAAAAAGAAACTCTCATCTCACATCCACCCCGGCTATTCATCCGCGATAATCCAACGAGTTCATATCCACAAACCATCAACATTACAGATCACAGATATGTATAACCCCCACTAATCGACGTATAGCGATTAGCAGACGTTTTATACATATATCACATCACAGATAATATCCATTAGCCAAAGTCTACGGAATATCGATCAAAATACGGATTTGTAACCACCCCAAAAATCAATTTGTTGTCTGGAAATCTGGGTAGAAAGAATATGTACTGAAAATCCCAAAACAGCCAACTAAGCACACTGCACCAAACTCGGTCCACGGCCGAGTCAACTCGGCCGCGGATCCACGGTAAGAAGCATGTTCTTGCCGCGGAACCGCGGCGCTTTGACCGGTTCAGTGGATCGTTTTTGGTCTGTGTCTTTAGAAAATCCTGAGCCGATTTTTCATATATGTTAAATTATTTTTTAAGCAATATAAAAAATCGGCAGAAAGTTAAATTTTCCGGACTTGTTTTGCGAATTTTTTTCCAATCGATATTCTAAATATTTTGCTAACTTGCTAGTTTATGTTTAGCTAGGCTCTGATACCACTGTAAGTCCACGTTGCTCACCCCGGTTCTTACGGGGAGGCGGAAACGGCGAAAAACGATTTTTGGCACAAAGGCAACATGGACTAAAAGACGGATCTTTGCTAAACTATGAACTAGCAAACTACTAGAGGCGTTATCTACTATGCCATAGAAGTTATACCTCACGACACCGGTCCTTCGGGTCTTCATTCCGCTGTCCCGCTCGTCCATCCTGTAGGGTTCCTAGGCACGCTAACGAGGTCTCACAAGGCATCAGCCATGCCAAATTCAAAAATTTCCGGTGCCGAGAAACCCTAATGCGATCGTTGACTAGAGTTTTAGGCAAAACAAGCAACTAGTTAACAACTTAACTAAGAGTGAACGGAAATACAACCTTTGTAGATCTGGTCCTCCACCTCCATAGCTCCGTGATGAAGTCCCCTCGCTGCGATGATCGGATCCCGGGCTCTAGCGTCGGCTTCATCGGAGAAATGGGCGGGCTAGGTCGTCGACTTCGATGCCGAAGATGATCTACGTCGAGACAACACAAGATCAAGCTCCAACTTCGCCAAGTCAAGAAACTTGTGAAGAAAACACCCTATACTACTTGGCAAGTGGTAGAGGATGAAAAAATAGGAAGTGGGTTCACTTTAGAATTGGATTTCTCACTCTTTTTCTCAAGTTGCCATTAATGGTAGCAAGCTTTCTTCTTTGTTCAAGAAGAAGAAGAAGAAGAAAAGAATATGATAAGAATTATTGAATAATAGAAAATGTGTGATTCTTATCATATTAGCAACCATGGTTATGTGTAGAGAGTAAACTAAGGTTAGGTGAATGGTTAGGTTAGGCATAAAACAAAAATGGTAGACTTTTTCAAAGCTTCATGAAGCTTCAATGTAAAACAAAAGTAGCAACCATTTCATTTCTTGCCAAAATGAAATAAATAAATAAATGAATAAATAAATTAAAACCCTAACCATTTACTTAACCAAGGTTTAAATCTTACACAAACCCAAGTTTGCATGTATCATCAAACATGATACAAACAAGTGCACAAAAGTATATCACATATACAACTTGTGTACTTCAAGTGAGAAAATCCATTTTAAGTGAACCAATACTAGTTAATGTAAAATAATATATCAAATATATAATTATGCATTAAATCATTAAATCAACGCTTGATTTAACGATCCGGTCATATCGCATATGACCGACTAATATCCAATGTATCGACTTATCGAATCAATCCTTGATTCGAAAACTAGGTTATATCGCATACAACCAATCGATACATTCATCGCGAGAATAGAATACGGTATCACATACACGCATTATTCTCGGTCCCGCACATATCTCATATGTGCTCCTATTTCGTTTTGCTTGAGCCAGGAAACCTCTGTGTAGGACTCTAAAGACTCGTCAATACGCAGGCAGTAGGTGATGATCATATCAAACACCCACAAGCCGCAAGCGGTCTGCTAAACGTAACGGCCACCCGGGTATTGAGTGATCAGAAGATCGACAAGCAAGCCCGCTCACACTCCTGTGAATCCAACCAGTAACACTTACCGTACAGTCCGGTCTGTTCGTCTGATATGTCGCATATTTCGCCTAGGGGTGGTAAACGTCAGACCCCAATAGCTCGATAAGTCGTGTCGATATGAGGTCTATAACAGTTCAAGAAACTACTGGTAACACTTACCAGTAAATCTCAGCAACCCTGGCCAGGGATTTCCGGTTATAGCCAATCGAACACAGCGCAACATCAACTCCCTATACCGGGAGAGACGAATCCCCTCCTATCGCTCATTGCCTCCATGTGATTCGGGACTGTACCTAAAAACCACCGTTTTGCACGCCCTCTTGGACGTGGTAAGGTGGAAATCAAAGCACAGTAGGAATCACACAAGACTCTATGACGATCTCGGGTCTACATACTAACCTGTACCAGTGTCACCAGAGAACTGCCATCTGACGTAAGGTATAATACCATCTGCGAGTTCTCGGCGAGTCCTTCCAGTGTATCCAGTCTCCACTGAGCACCCGTATATCATCTCTGATGTCAAACACCAATGGATATGGGATCATCCATCGCCCATCTGTATGGGTCGAGAAGGTATACGCTAGTCTACACTGGTATATCGATGCCCTGTCTCGATACACCCACGACTAGGGACCTTGAAGGATGTACTTATGGACTACCATGTCCCCACTAGCATGATCCGCATCATATTCCAGGTAGTCAAGTACACATCCTAAGGGCTTTACCAACATGTAACATAGAGACAATCAGTGTACACGTTAAGGTAAAGATCAACCAGATAGCATACTATCATATCGAGCAAGAAAGTCCTCCCTATATATGTCCAAGCATCCACTACAATATACATCCTATGTATAGTAATGGCCTCTCGGGCATACATATAACTAACAATCTCCCACTTGCACTAGGGCCATCTGATAGCAGTGGTTGTAGTATCTCATACTCAACCATCCCATAAAAGTCTCTTTCTCAGAAAAGGCCTTTGTGAGTGGATCCGCCGTGTTGTCCTCTGAGTCTACTCTCCTAACCTCGATCTTCTTGGAGATCAACCATCTCCATGATCAGGTGATACTGCCTTAGAATATGTCTGGATCACTGATGGGACGGACGTTCCTTGGCATAAGCCACAACTCCATTGTCACACAATGGGAGGAACTAAGTTCATCTCATGAACAAATATACATCCAGACCGCCTCTTTGGTAGCATCTTAAGTAGCGATATATCCAGCCTTTATCGTCTAGTATGCCACGGTATCTAGCTTGGAACTCTTCCAACATACCGTCCCTTTACTAAGGGTAAAGATAATGCCTGTGACTGACATTCAGTCGTCCCTATCACCCTGGAACCTTTCCAGTGATTTTCCCCAGGATCAATTGATACCGTCTCACTACAACTAGTGAGTATCCTAATATCCAATTAGATCTATCTCATAGATCCAAAACCCAGGATTTAGCTGGTATCACTTTGATCCTATGTGGAGAATCTTTGTGATAAGCGGAGATTGACTGAGCATAGCATAGGAAACTCTTTCCCTATCAAGAGTATGTCATCCACGTACTCTACGAGGATCACCACCATACTCCCTACTACCTTTTTTTTATACAAGGTTCATCTACCATTTTGATGATGTCAAACTCTTTGACTAATCCATCAAAACAAATGTTCCAACTCCGCGATGCCTGCTTTAACACATAAAACATCTTGCACACGTTTTCGCTGCTCCCACTGTCTACGAGGCTCTCTGGCTGTGTACTTATAGACGCACTCTTCTAAAACATTATTTAGAAAAGCAGTCATGGCACCCAACCGCCAGATATCATAGTCATAGTATGTAGCCGTGGCAAGTAGGATCTGGATGGACTTAAGCATAGCCACTGGAAAAGGTTTCATCATTATCCACGCCTGGTCGATGACAAAAACCATTAACAAGTCTAGCCAAACAACCCATAGTCCACTAGTCAAGTTCAACCCGTACATTTCTTGATTGAATTAAACCCACCCGCACGACCCTTGACGAATGCCAAACAACGCCGTACGAATACCCTAATCCAATCTGCATCATATGTATAAGCAGATAAATACTAGTTAGCTACCGCACACTGCGCCTTGACGAATGCCAAACTACCGCAGCACGAATACTAACTAGTACTTATCTGAAATGACGGAGGGCTACAACAGGTTTTTTCTGAAAACCTATTGCGTAATGAACTTGATATCGTTGTAGGATCGAATAAATTTAGAAATGGAGTGTTTTTGAGGCTTTTCTAGTTTTGCTAAAGGGGTCACTCCCGGTGAAGGGATCGTCGGCCCTTTCCTCGTCGAATGAGGTGCGGGATATATCATATATATCACTGTGCAAAGCAGAAACTATAGAAGCAATCAAAAGACAAACCGAGAGGTGTAGCATCTGCCAATTATTGCTAAAGGAGTCACTCCCGGTGAAGGGATCTCGGTCCTTTCCTTATCGAAAAAGGTGCAGGATATTCTATAAGGAACACCGCGATGCAAAGCAAGAACTATAGCTACCTGTTTTATTTAGAAATTCGATTCCACAACATCTTTAGGTTTCTTTTACTTTCATTAATCATATTAATGAAGTCCCATCATTTAAAACACCTAAACATCACAGATAAATACGATGTACACTTATGCCATCCGCATTCGCCTCGATGTCCCCTCGTGCACCGTTAGGTTAGGTAACTAACGACAGAGCGGGGCAGGGCTAGCGCGAGTGCAAAACATAAGTAACGTATATATAATATATCATATATACTATATACTGTATCCATCACAGAACATATCATATGACCACATCACAGATATCGCAGCAGAAGAATCATATGAAACATTGGATATACTAGGAGTCCGTGTTTTCAATACGAGCCAGTATAAAACACGGATTCCACGGTCACGATGAATAGCCAAACCCGCACCCCTAGACCCCTACGAGAGTGGCAAGCAACCCTACCAATTCTAGAGTTAGGAGACCCGGACTCGACTCCTCGAGTTGGTCTCCTACTGGACTCCAGAACCCGGTTACTTATGCCCTCCTCCTTGGGTCTATCCTAGTGCAGAAAAGGAAATAATATACAAAAGGTGACAACTTCCGTAACCTGGAAGTGCCCTAATAAAAGAATATTACATACAAGTTTTTACATGAATGAAAATGAAAAACACTCATCTCACATAAAAAAATCCGGCTATTCAAACACGACGATCCAATATAACATATCCAGCAACACATAACATCACATGTCATCAACGTAAGTAAACATGCGTATCCCAATTGTCGTTGACATATAGCAACGAAACCGGCGATATCACATATTACACTTACGGTCAAAGAAAAGAAAGTGTAAAACTACAACAGTTGGAATCCGCAAACTCTTTAGACATCGCATGCCTAGCCAAATGAATTCCTTAGACATCGCATGCCTAACAATTATAAACCCCGCATTTTAGTCTGAATATCGAAAACACTTTTCAATATCTAGTCGGGCAATTAAACAAGATTCCCGATAAACTGATCGAATGCTCGTCGCAAACTTTAGTAGACGGCCGCACCCCCGGATGCCGTCGACGAAGTGCACTAAGGCGGAACACCGCTGCCGCGAGCACCCGGACGGATGCTTTCGGCGACGGGGTTCTCCTACAGTCACTTGGTCGGGGCTATGGGACATGGCTGTCTATTAAGTTTACCCGGTGAGAATCCGCGTACGCTACGTGATTGCGACGGACTTTTGATCACATCAAAATTCCGTGGCAACCGATCAAGTGAGACTAAAGTGCTATGTTTATAACATTCATTCAGTTATCTCATAACTACTTGTGAATTCCAATTATTGTATCACATTCCGGATAAGATAGAAAATGTTAAACTTTCCGATCGAACAATCGAACACCCAAGTTTTCCCGAAACAGCTCGGCACATGAAATAAGTTCAAAGACATTCACTTCATACCTCAGTACCAACGGTCCAGCCGTAGAAGGGTCAAGCCAACGCCTCACATGTGGCATGCCGTACTGCCCCAAACCCTAAGGTTCAAAGGGCAGTTCAAGACGGTCACATAATCGAGTTAAGGATTGTTGTCTTCTAGAGGGACCATCGCGTTACTTGCACTACTCAGAACGTTCTCAAACTTCAGAAAGATCCAACACTTGGAAATTTTCCGGCAGGGGAAAAATTGGGTATTTATATCCGGTCGAACCTTTTAACATATTCTAAATATCCGGAAAACACAGACGAAGTTAAACTTTCCGATCGAAATACCGAGTCCCCAATACAACCCAGAAAACTCAACTCTTGAGTGCAAATTAAAAATTTCCAGAAAACTCAGCACCTGAAGAGACAAATTACTGTGCAAAAATGGAAGTCTAATCTCATCATTTGGCCGCGGAACCGCCGCTGAAGCCAAGCTTCGGCCGCGGTTCTGCCGCGCTTTAGCTGTATCTCTTGGTCATTTTTGCACCGTAATTCTTAGAATTTCCTGCTGAATTTTTAAAGAATTTTTAATCTGGAAAAAACCCAGTTTTGTAAAAATGTACAGAGAGGGTCATTTTTAGGGTTTCTGGGTTCGATCGGGTTTCTAACATCGTCTACGCATCGCCTAAGGCTCTAGCTAGGCTCTGATACCACTGTAGGGTTCCTAGGCACGCTAACGAGGTCTCACAAGGCATCAGCCATGCCAAATTCAAAAATTTCCGGTGCCGAGAAACCCTAATGCGATCGTTGACTAGGGTTTTAGGCGAAACAAGTAACTAGTTAACAACTTAACTAAGAGTGAACGGAAATACAACCTTTGTAGATCCGGTCCTCCACCTCTATAGCTCCGTGATGAAGTCCCCTCGCTGCGATGATCGGATCCCGGGCTCTAGCGTCGGCTTCATCGGAGAAATGGGCGGGCTAGGTCGTCGACTTCGATGCCGAAGATGATCTACGTCGAGGCAACACAAGATCAAGCTCCAACTTCGCCAAGTCAAGAAACTTGTGAAGAAAACACCCTATACTACTTGGCAAGTGGTAGAGGATGAAGAAATAGGAAGTGGGTTCACTTTAGAATTGGATTTCTCACTCTTTTTCTCAAGTTGCCATTAATGGTAGCAAGCTTTCTTCTTTGTTCAAGAAGAAGAAGAAGAAGAAAAGAATATGATAAGAATTATTGAATAATAGAAAATGTGTGATTCTTATCATATTAGCAACCATGGTTATGTGTAGAGAGTAAACTAAGGTTAGGTGAATGGTTAGGTTAGGCATGAAACAAAAATGGTAGACTTTTTCAAAGCTTCATGAAGCTTCAATGTAAAACAAAAGTAGCAACCATTTCATTTCTTGCCAAAATGAAATAAATAAATAAATGAATAAATAAATTAAAACCCTAACCATTTACTTAACCAAGGTTTAAATCTTACACAAACCCAAGTTTGCATGTATCATCAAACATGATACAAACAAGTGCACAAAAGTATATCACATATACAACTTGTGTACTTCAAGTGAGAAAATCCATTTTAAGTGAACCAATACTAGTTAATGCAAAGTAATATATCAAATATATAATTATGCATTAAATCATTAAATCAACGCTTGATTTAACGATCCGGTCATATCGCATATGACCGACTAATATCCAATGTATCGACTTATCGAATCAATCCTTGATTCGATAACTAGGTTATATCGCATACAACCAATCGATACATTCATTGCGAGAATAGAATACGGTATCACATACACGCATTATTCTCGGTCCCGCACATATCCCATATATGCTCCTATTTCGTTTTGCTTGAGCCAGGAAACCTCTGTGTAGGACTCTAAAGACTCGTCAATACGCCGGCAGTAGGTGATGATCATATCAAACACCCACAAGCCGCAAGCGGTCTGCTAAACTTAACGGCCACCCGGGTATTGAGCGATCAGAAGATCGACGAGTAAGCCCGCTCACATTCCTGTGAATCCAACCAGTAACACTTACCGTACAGTCCGGTCTGTTGGTCTGATATGTCGCATATCTCGCCTAGGGGTGGTAAACGTCAGACCCCAATAGCTCGATAAGTCGTGTCGATATGAGGTCTGTAACAGTTCGAGAAACTACTGGTAACACTTACCAGTAAATCTCAGCAACCCTGGCCAGGATTTCCGGTTATAGCCAATCGAACACAGCGCAACATCAACTCCCTATACCGGGAGAGACGAATCCCCTCCTATCGCTCATTGCCTCCATGTGATTCGGGACTGTACCCAAAAACCATCATTTTGCACGTCCTCTTGGACGTGGTAAGGTGGAAATCAAAGCACAGTGGGAATCACACAAGACTCTATGATGATCTCGGGTCTACAGACTAACCTGTACCAGTGTCACCAGAGAACTGCCATCTGACGTAAGGTATAATACCATCTGGGAGTTCTCGGCGAGTTCTCTGCTTTACTAATATGTAACAGAGAGACAATCAGTGTACACGTTAAGGTAAAGATCAACCAGATAGCATACTATCATATCGAGCAAGAATGTCCTCCCTATATATGTCCAAGCATCCACTACAATATACATCCTATGTATAGTAATGGCCTCTAGGGCATACATATAACTAACACATCCAAGCTCCGAGGATCGATCCGGATCTTGGTCACCTCCGCGGCCTCCTTGAGTCGAAGACGATCCACCCGAGAGTTGTATACCGAACTCCACCTCGAGCCGAGGCAACTAAGGCAACAAGATCGCTAGTCTTGGTGTCCTAGGTTGTGTAGAGAAGGTTGATGGAAGTGTTTGTCTATGTGGATTCTTTTTCTCTCAACACATGAGATCAAAAGAATTTTTCAAGAGGAGGAAGATGAAGGAGAACAAGCAACCATGGAGCTCTTTCTTTCTTCTCACTTGCAAGAGAGAGAGTGAGAAAAGAGAAATGAAAGAGATCACTAAAGAAAAATGAACCATGGTAGCAATAATACTAAACATCATCATTACTAATCCTATCATGATAAAGTTGATGGCTACATTGACATGACCATTTTCATAATCCAAAATGAAAAAGAAAACCAAAGAAGAGTGTAGACCTCTCATGAAGGTCAAGGTCAACATTGGTCAACTGGTCAACAAAGTCAAGAGTGGTCAAGGTGGTCAAATGGTCAAAGCAATTAGCCATCATATAATTATCACTAAAAGGATTAGTAAATAATGTCCGCGGCTCATAATGGTTTTGACCGAATGAATTGCCAAAACCCTAATGAGGTACCTCCTCCTTCATCTCTCCTCAAAACTATGCATACACACCCACATCCGCATTCCGTAGAATGCGAATGCACAGAAGACAAAACAAATCCATCCGTGCAATACTAGGATCCAGCTTAAACCAAAGCCCACTAGTATTGCCTTCCTGAACAGCATACACACACATGCGTACGTAAGTGATCGCAGCCCTGCCGTAAAACCATACGGCCTCTACACATTTCGCTCAGTGCAGGGAAACTCTCTGTGTGGGACTCTAAAAACTCGACACTACGCTGACAGTGGGTTTAACCACAGACCGCAAGCGGCACTAGCTGTACGTAATGGTCCCCAGGTAGATGTCGATAAGAAGGCCGATGAGGTAAACCCATCCGAACTCATACTGAGCCTGTATGTGACAATCTCCATACAGTCCGGTCTATTCGTCTGATACATCGCATGGCGGGCCTAGAGGGTGGTGAACGTCAGTCTCCTAATAGCGGTACAAGTCGTGTCGGAGTGTAGCCCATAACACCCTGAGATAACACTGGAAACCTACCAGTATATCTCGCTTGCCCTGGCCAGGGACTACTCGTGTAATGGCTCTCCTAGACACAGCGCGATGTCAACCCCCAATACCGGGAGAGACGAATCCTGTCTAACCGTCACTGCCTCCAAGTGCTTCGGGACTGCACCCAACTACTACCTGTTTGCACGACTCCTTTGAGCCGTGGTAGGGTAGTAATCTAAGTACAGTGGGAACACACTCGAGGCGAAGTGACAGTGTCAAGTCAGCGGACTAAGCTGTACTCATGTCACCTGGGAACTGATAACTAACGATAGGTATAATACCAACCAACAGTTCCCGACGAGTCATGTCCAGTGTACTCGTAACCCAACGAGCACCTGCATACTATCTCCAGTACGACGTACTGATGGCTGTGGGACAGACCACCTCCCCTGCTGGGTTGAGAAGCGCATACGCTAGTCTACTCCGGAGTATCGATACCCTGTCTCGATAGTCCTACGACTAGGGACCTGTATAAGGATGTGCTTATAGATTACCCAGCCCCCACAAGTGTGACTGCCATCACAACGCTAGTAATCAAGCAAAGATCCTAAGGGCTCCACTAATATGTATATAAGCGATATGCTACAAGAAACACATGCACATATTGAAATAGAGACAAACCAAGTAGCATACTTCCATTTTGAGCAAGATTGTCTATACAACTGTGAATATCCCAACCTTCCATTAAGTAATATACAAGCTAGTATGATACAGTAATGGCCTCTAGGGTATATACACTAACATGCGTAGCACGCGCATCGATTGTGCAGGGAGGCGAAGCGCCGGGGTCGCGTCATTTCGATTCCACCAGAGGAGGCTCAATGATCGCCCACCGGACGAGTATCAGCCCGTGAGATCTGTGGCTATGGGACGTACCCTGCCGGTGGTCAGCCGTGCCGACGAGGGCAGTCTTCTGGAGGCGGGGGAGCGGCGATCTGGGGCCCTGGCCTGGCCGTTTGGACTTTAGTCGGTCTATCGGCCGGCGAGGGCGTTGATGGCGGTCGCTGGAAAAGGTTCATCCGCGCCTCCGATGAGGGGGAGGCGGCGGCTTGTACCTGGATCTTCAGGGTGATCGCACGCCATGTGGACGGAGATCGGAAGGCTAACTTTTGTTTTTGTGGTGTTTTGTGTTCCCACAGACGGCGCCAACTGATGGAGCTCCTTTTCTGGTCTCCTTCAGATGTTGTCTTCTGTCGATCTCCCGGTGGATCTTAGAGGTGATCTCCTGTTACGTGTGGGTCTCAATGGGTTTTGAGGAGATTAGTGATTTTGGGAGTTTAGCGCCGAGTACCTGCAAAGAAGTCCCGGGATGGTTTGGTACCACCGAGGACCCTCCGACGATCAAATTAGTATGAGATCCGAGCAGAGTAACGGCTAAGTGGAATAAAGAATGGCCCACTTGACCCCTCTATGATGGGGGTTTATATAGCGGCGGCAGCACCCCTCATTAGATGAAGACCGAAGATTCCGCGAGGAGATCGGGATGGAGGCCGAAGACCGAAGGACACAGATCGCTCGGTATAGCTTTCTACCCATTCTCTAGTTAGCTAGCATTAGGTTAATGGCCCGATCTGGGTTTTATAGTGCGCGGTAGTGCAGGTTTACAAGTTTTTGAAAAGTTTCGTTTCCGCATTTTGGCCTCGGAATGACGGCCGGGGCGCTGCCGTACACTTACAATGGTATCAGAGCCACGCCATTATGCTAGTCTAGCTTGCTCTAACATGTTTACAAGTTCGATCGATTGGATTTTCCAAAAACCGTATTTTCAAGCACAGTTTCTGTCGAATTTTTCCCGTACTCAAAAAATTATTTGGTACATTGTAAAAATACGAGCAGGGTTTTTTAAGCATTCTGTGAAAATTTGGTCGCGTGACGTCACAGTTCCACCGCGGAACCGCGGCCAAACCTACGCATTGGCCGCGGTTACGCCGCCACTTTGACTCCTTACTGTACCAAATTTTTACAGTGGGCTTTTGACATAGAAATAGGGTTTTTGGTATGTTCTGTTTGGGCCCAGAATTTCTTTGAGTGCTACAGTTGTGCTTGGGGCCCACTTCGGTAAATTTAGTCGATCGAAAATTTTAAACATCTTAGTTCACAGTATTTACATTATATCTGCGACCGTGAATGTCACTTGATCGGTAAATCCTGTCTAACTGCTATAGCCCTTTTAGACGGATTTGCGAACGTGACATTCACGTTGATGTTCTGTGTTATGCTGTGATGTTGCGGATTGGTCGTGGGGGATAGCCTGGATGCAATGTTAGTACAGTTTGGTTTTATATGTACATTTGATATTGCGGGGCGAGCGTCCGACATGTGGACTGCCGTCACTGCCTGTTTGTATATTATTCTTTTGGGGCACGACCGGGCTGAGGTCGATGTACCCGTTGTATGTATATTTTACTTTCTGTATTAGGATTACCCCGCGGAGGGGTGCACGGGTAGCCGGGTTCTAGAGGGAAACGGGCCCGCATCTCATGGCGTTAAGACGGAGGGGGCTTTACTCTAGAATTGGTGGGCTATTCGCCGCACTCGTAGGGGGTATAAGTTGACCCAAGGAAGGGTGCCCAAGTTACCGGATTCCGTGAAGTGCTGGGTGGTCCATTCACGTTGTTGAAGGGGGTTGCCTTGCTTCAGGTTTTGGCGGGTAACTTGCCGCGCCCGTAGGGGTCTAGGATTTCATTGCATAGGCTATCCACACGACCGGGGGAACGTCGGGTTTCAGTAGCGGCTCTATGAAACCCGGGGATCCCAGATATCTGTATTGTTCTGTGATACTTATTACATTTCTGTGATGTTGCATTTTATCACGCCTTGAGCGATTATTATATAATGATATATATACTAGTAGATGTTGTATATGTTTTGCATCCGCGCTAGTCCAGTCCCCACTCTGTCGTTAGTTAAGTAACCTAACGAGTGATGATGGGACCCAGTGGCGAATGCGGATGGTATATACGTACATCATTATTTTCGTTCTTTATTGGTGTGATCAATTGATGGGACTGCGTTGATTCGGATCTATGCAAGCTAAACAAACCTATTCTGATGTTGTTGGAACAATTTTTCAAAAAGCTGTTATTGCAAGGGCGTTCTCTTTTGTTTTGCACAGTGGTATTCGGTTATGAATATCCAGCACCTCAGTCGACGAGGCAAGGGCCGAGATCCCTTCACCAGGAGTGACCCCTTGGACAGAAGTTTGCGTCAGGGCAATAACTTCACTATAGTCGATTACTTTTGCTTTGCATCGTGGTATTCAGTTGGAATATCCTGCACCTCATTCTACGGGGAAAGAGCCGAGATCCCTTCACCGGGAGTGACCTCTTTAGCAAAGGTTTTCGTCACTATATTTTTTTAAAAGCTATCCGGTTCCTTCAACGATATCAAATTCATTACGTTAAAGGTTTTTCGCCAAAAACCATTCGTAGCCCTCCGTCATTTCAGTTAAATGTTCGGTAGTATTCAAGCTATGTATTTTGACCTACGCCAAGACATAGTGATTGGTAGCTGCCGGATGTTTATCTGTTGCATAGATAGATGCGTTGGTTTGGGACAGTCGTATAGCCTTGTTGGCCCTAGTTAAGGGCTTGTACGGGTGGGTTCAAATTAACCTGGACAATGACGAGTAGAACTTGACATGTGACTTATGATTTGTTAGCCTTAGTCAAGGTCATAAGAGCATGGGGCAAAAATCACATCGGGAGTTTCTAAAGAAACTGAAACTTGCCAGATATGCGCATACCTTCTGGAGTGTGATAACGTGAGTGGATTCCGTCACGTTATCATGCGATGATAGTTGGATCCCGATTCCTACTGATGAGTTGGTTTACTCCTCGGGTGATCCCGACTAATTCTTCTTTCGGGTTTGGAGAAGAATTTGAGGTTACAGTGGGAGGTTTCCTGATTAGATAAAGTGATAACCATTCTGATCTAGGTTAGAGTGCATGCTGAGTGTTTCTTTTCTCTCTCTCTCTTTGGCAGCGACCATGACCCGACCCTTGACTATGACTCAGTGACTAAGTTAACCGAACCTTCTTAAACACTGGCTTTTGGATTGTCAGAGTTGCATACCTCATTGCCACTCCTACTTTTACCCTTTTCTCCAGAACACCCCGTATTACTACGAACGTCCACTTCCATTGGATAAAACCATCGTATGGTTATATACGAACTCGAAGGAATTTATTCGAGGATGATTTCTGGTTCTGGAGAAAACGAATAGGACTATTCAGTTGTCTTTTCCTTTTACCTTCTCTTAGGTTGTGAGTGCTCCTTAGATTAGGGGACAGTACACCTATTACGTAAATTGGATAGTCTTCTTCCAAACCATAGGCAGGTGCCGACTGGTAGGGAATGAAGAAAACCAATTAGCCTAACGATGGTGTACAGAAGGTATTATGTAAAGAAAAATAAAGGGATTAGAAGGAGGGCAAAGTAAATTGCGACTGCTATTCACGACCGAACCAAATATTTCATTACCACTCCCACTTCACCTTTGTATTTCTCCAGAACACTCCGTATCACTACGAAAATCCACAGTTTATTGGATACTCCATCGTATGGTTATATACGAACTCGAAAGTAACTTGTTCCAGTTCGGGGATGGATTCTGGTTCAGGAGAAATAGGAATAAGGATTATTCAGGTGTCTTTTATCTCTACCTTCTCTCGGGTTGTGAGTGCTCCTAGGATTAGGACAGTACACCCATTATGCTTATTGGATAGTCTTCTTCCAAACCATAGGCTGGTGCCGAACGGTAGGGAAGGAAGAAAACCATTTGGCCTAAAGGGGTGTGCAGAAGGTAATGACTAAAGACATATGAAGGGATTTGGAGAGATGGCAAAGAAATGTACGGTTACAGTTATGAATCTGGATAATGGAAGAGGCATTACTAGGAATACCCGGATACCCCTACAAAACATTTCAATGTTTCAGTTTCACTGTGTTCTGTTGATAGAAAACTGATTTCCCAATTAGTCCTTACTCCAGGGTATGTATTTACCAGGTATGATTCTCACATCTGTATGGTTTTACAGATGATGAGTGTGAGTAAGTTATTTGGAATTAGGTGATCATCCTCATTATATCGGAATTCGTTGTAATTGGTGATATTTGAGGAAATCGCCTGGGCTGTTTGCCGGACGGCAAATATTTGGTTTTGAATATCCGCTGTGATGCACTAATTTCAAATTGATATATCTGTACGTCTATTTTTATAGAGTGAGATATACCTTTTTGAAATTATGTCCGTGACATTTACCTATATCATTGGATGGTTAGGTAAGGAGCATTAAACAGCGGTGTAATTCTTCTTAACCATAAGTACAGTTTTCAACCTACGACACACAGGGAATGAGTTATTAGACTCAAGGGACTTATACAGAATATTGTATGTTGTCCAGTGTCCATGAGGACAGAGGGGTTGGTTCTCGTACTATATTCGGTTTACTTATGACTTCTCTAGTTTTAGACAAGTGTTTCGTAGAAACGCAGGGTCTGAGTTTTGAGAAGTTATAGGTATAAGAATAAAGTAGAGAACCAGGTATTGCAAGTATCAGGATTCTTCAAGGTGATCGAAGATCTAGATATTTGTGAATGGTATTCAGTTGATAGTAATGATTAAGAGAACTTGCTTATCTTTCAGGTTACTCATAATTAGAAGTACTCCTAAGTTGAGTAACGCTGATCGGCCTCTTTCCATTTAGTTGACATGCACTGGAGACAGCTGCATGATTTGAATCTGGTTCAATTAAATTA
Source organism: Agapanthus africanus (assembly GCA_030015575.1). Classification (NCBI taxonomy): domain Eukaryota; kingdom Viridiplantae; phylum Streptophyta; class Magnoliopsida; order Asparagales; family Amaryllidaceae; genus Agapanthus; species Agapanthus africanus. The sequence continues at coordinate 244,461,014 of CM057343.1, read as the reverse complement.
GTGCCTCTGTTTCTGTATTGGATATAGAACAGTTCATATCTTAACGATGTTAAGGTACGGAGAGTTGTCCGGCTTATGCTTAAAACCAGACTCTGGATAACTCAAGGCACGTTTCTGTAATGGCTGTTTGTGGGTTGATCCGGGCTATGACGAGGGTTAACTTTCTACCATCTGGAAGATCAATAGTGATATTGTTCTTGACTCGCCACAGTTTTAATAAAAATGGATTTTTTTCCAGAAAACAGTAGTGGGAGTATGGTAGAACTGGAAGTAATTCCAGAACCGCAAACGACTACTGAAGATTTGATAAGAACCTAAAGATTCGGTCTGTATTGACATTCCATTGGCCGCTCCGCAAATATGGTGGGTAACCTCAGGCACTCGAGAGGTACTTCGGTATGCTCAAAGAAGGTGACAGGGAGGTTCTTGTTTACCCAGACTTGACACTACTGTTGTTCCAGGCTATGAGACCCGGCAGAAAGATGAGTATAGCGTCGTTCTAAACTGGCTTTAGAAGTGTACGTCTATATGACTCTGCCAGAGGGTTGTTGTAGTCAGTGGGAGCAGCGGAAGCATAGTGGACAAGTGGCTTATGTCTATTCATAGACTTAAGCAGATATAGCGGAGATAGATCATCTATTTCTGATGTGACAGTCATAAGTTTGACTTTATCAGAATAGGGGATGGATCTGTTAAGAAGGTAGTAGGGTGTGATGTCATGGTATTTGGATGACATACACAGAGTAGGAAGTGAAATTCCTATAATACGATCGGTTATACTTTGGTTGTCACACAGTGGTTTCTCCACATAGGATATAGATGTTGTTTTTGCACTAGATGCAATAAGGTGATATTGATCCAATCCTGGAGAAACGTTCGGAAGCAGTTTTAGAACATAAGTGGATGTTCTAGGGATATGATAATGACAGCCTCATTCGGGAGACGGTTATCATTCCAGGATTCCAAGGTGACCTGGATGACAGAGTGACTGTCAGAGTTATAGTTTTCCCTCTGACGAGGGGCAGTAGTTTGGACAGGCGGTCCAGGCGGTTACTGAGGGAGGTATGGCGCAGGATACTGATTAAGTTCAGTTAATGATACAGTCTGAGAAGTTTGGATTTGGAGTTCATTTATGAACTAGGTCCCATCAGATATCCAGACATATTCTAAGACAGGTATTGCTCATTTCAGGAGATGGCTTTCTCCGCGAACTTGAGATAAAGTGAGACATAGAAAGAAACATCTGAGTGGATCCACTCACTGAGGCTATTCCTCGAACGCATTAGTTTCGCAAACAGGTTTTGTGAGACTGATTAGTAGAGGAGTTGGGTGTTCGGTATCACACGGGCTGTGAGTATGCGACATCGCAATAATTAGCCTTGAGTGCAAGTGGGAGATTGTTGGATATAGTGCCCTCAGAGTCAATTATTGGATTACAGGCACGTGATTGCAATGATTGAGAGAGGACCTATGCCGGTAGGACAGTCTTACTCAAGATGATAGTATGCTATCAGGTTTATCTTTATCATCGTGTACTGCTTTAGGTGACCTTACAAGTCACTATTGCACATTGATAGAGCCCTTAGGATTCTTGCTTGACGGCCAGCAGTATGATGGCGATCATATACGTGGGAGCTGGGGTCTATAAGTAAATCCTTAAAAGGTCCCTAGTCGTGGGAGTTTCGAGACAGGGCATCGATACTCCAGAGTAGACTAGTGTATACAGTCGAGACCCCGACGAGAAGCGGTGGCCGGTCTCACAAGCCACTGGTGTCAGTTGGTTCACCTAAGATGTATACAGGTGCTCATTGGGTTATGAGTACACCGGACAGGACTCGCCGGGAACATGCTAGTTGGTCTTATACCCGACGTCAGATAGCAGTTCCCTGGTGACATGTGTACAGGTTAGTTCATCGACCTGAGATCGTCATTTGTCTCGTATGAGTTCCCATTGTACTTTGATTACTACCCTACCACGCTCAAAGGAGACGTGCAAACAGGTTTTAGTTGGGTACAGTCCCGAGCCACATGGAGGCAGTGAGCGGATCTTCAGGGGTTCGTCTCTCCCGGTATTGGGGGTGATGTCGTACTGTGGCTAGGAGAGCTATTACACGAAGTCCTTGGCCAAGGCAGGAGATTTACTGGTAGGTATTCCAGTAGTATCTCATGGTGTTCTGGGTTACACTCCGACACGACTTGTACCGCTTTTGAGGGTCTGACTTTTACCAACCCCCTAGACCCGCCATGCGATGCTCATAGACGAACGGACCGGACTGTACGGATATTGTCACTGACAGGCTTAGTAGGGTGTCAGCATGAGTTCGCTCATAGACGTCCTTTTTGGTCAATACCTGGTAGCCCGTTACGTATGGCTAATACCTCTAACGTGCTAGTGATTAAATCCACGACCAAAGTATTGACGAGTCTTTAGAGTCCCCCACAGACCGTTTTCTCAAGTTTCAGACGAAACGCTGTAAAGGCCGTATGGAGATATGGCAGGGTTCAATCAGATACGTGCGGTATTGCACGGATCATGATCGGACGGATAATACTAGCGGGCTTTGGTTTAAGCCGGATCCTAGTATTGTACAGTGTAGATTTTGTCTCTTTGCATTTGTATTCGGTCGGAATACAATTGCGGGTATGTATATACAGTCGCGGGGTTTTCCTGTAATTTATTACGGGATCAGTTTTTTGAAGTTGCCAGTTTGCATTCCGTTTCGACCAGTTTTCCTTTGTTCCTTCATGGCCGGATTTTTCTGTGGGAGGGGCTGATTTGCATATTTGCAAATTAGCAATTGTGGAGGGTTTATTTGTAAATGAGGGATTATGATGGTTCTAGCATCTTTGCTTTTTCATGCATCATTACTTGTATTAATGAGAAAAGAGTTGATTTGATTATGAAAGGATTCTTGCAAGACTTTGATGTGATCTTTTTATCACACATTTTCCTTACTTGTTTTATTCCATCATTTTTCCCTCCACTATTCTTGATGGCCGGCCTCATTTTTTGGTGGGTGAAGGAAGGGGTTTTCATTTGAGGATGAGGGGAAAATATTCATCTCATTTTTTGGCTTGCTTCAAAAATCCCTCACCTCTCTCCATAGTTCATTCTCCACACCATCACATGGCAACTTCATACCCCATTGAGACAATGGATTCTACACTTAGCCTACAGTATTCTTGGGCACGTCGGCTCGCCAACTTCGTGTCCGAGTTGCCTCGGTCCAGAGGTGGGAGCCCGTAAAAGAACCCGGCGATGTGGTGCCCTTTCCGACGAGGAGATGAAGACCGGAGATTCCGCGAGGAGATCGGGATGGAGGCCGAAGACCGAAGGACACGGATCGCTCGGTATAGCTTTCTACCCATTCTCTAGTTCGCTAGCATTAGGTTAATGGCCCGATCCGGGTTTTATAGTGCTCGGTAGTGCCGGTTTACAAGTTTTTGAAAAGTTCCGTTTCCGTATTTTGGCCTTGGAATGACGGCCGGGGCGCTGCCGTGCACTTAAATTGGAGAGATGTAGTTGCGGTACAGTGGTATGCCCAGGAGTCCGATTAAAACTAGTATATTTCATATACTGACGGTAATTGGACGTTTGTAATACTGGCCGGTCTTTTTAGAAAGTCGGATATTAAATCAGGTACAGATTTAATATATGATACATATATTGGATATATGTGTTTACTGGTATTATGTCACTTTACTTATTTTCCCCAATATTGGATTTAATTATGCACATGATATATGTTTAAGTATATGTATTAAAATATGTTAACATAAACATATTGTATTATGTTACATATTTATATATAAATACTTATTTATATAATTCCTTTATTATTGGTCTATGTTAGTTAAGTTGTGCCATGGCACAAGTTATCATTCTCTACACTTCTAGCATGGACAAGTGTAATCTAAAGAAAGTGGTGGACACTTGGAAGGATGGATGAGATCAAGGGCTTGGATTTGTTACAAGTTGTTAAAAATTCTTTGAGTTAAGAATTCTCAACATAATTTCATATCAACTCTCTCTTATCTCCTTCATCCTCCTCTCAACTCTTCTCTCGAAATTACCAAATAATGAAAATAAATTGCGAAAAATAGAAAAGGTTGGGGAGACTACATTCTAAGATCACTAGAGTGGTAAACTAGTTGCCTTAGTTCCTTCAAGTGGAGAAAGTGAAACCAAAGTGAGGAGTTCTCAAGTGGATCATTTAGGATGGAGGGGATGAACATTCAAACATGTTCCATGGAGCCTATAAAGGAGTTCAACCATCACAATGTTTACCTAGCAAAGAGGATTTAAGTATTCTACAACATAGTAGATAAAACCTCTTCTTGCTTCACAAGTTAACTTCTTTAGTTAAGATTCTTACTTTAGGAACCCATGCTCTCTACTAATTTTGAAAACCCTATCTTTTGATGTTCTAAAATACCGAGCTAGGGTGCATGGGGTCCTTCAAGTGGTATCATAGCCAATCTAAAGAGTTTAGCTTGTAGTTGTAACAATTGAACTCAAAATCCAATTTTTTCTAAAACCTGGTTTTTAGTTCACCCTAAAAATCAATTCTATTGGAAATAGAATCCAACATTGACATGGTTTGTGATTGAAAAGCACCCTGAACGCTTGAATCCGGCCAGGGAGCAATCGGGGAGGGTTTGGAAGGGGAACCCTAACCCGAGATCACCACTAGGTGGTCTCGAGTTAGGGCCCAACCCCCCCACTCCCCGGTAGCCCCTACTCTTTTGGTACGTTGTTTTCAATTACGTGTTTTTGGCGCTTCGAACGTTTTTCGGAGTTCGCGGATTGGTTGCTTGGCAATGGAAATAGTTTTTTTTGTATGCCGGGGTGTTTTAAAATTTTCATTGGAAGTTATTTTGTAAAACCGGCTTATGGATTATGAGTTCTATTTGTTACATGTGATTGGTTTGCGACGGTAAGTATAAGTATGCGTTCGCAAACCCCAATCTCATTGGTATATGTTTGACGACATAAGGGTTGCGTATACAAGACTTTGATATTGTTTATGCTGTGATATTTGATATGAAATAGATGCGATCGTCGTGAACGAATAGCCGGTTTTTTTTTTATGTTGGATGAGAGATTTTATTTTCATTCATATAAAATTTGATGTAATAATTATTCTTTTATTAGGGGCACTTCCGGGTTGAGCTTGTAGCCGTCTATTGATGTATATTATTTCATTTACATATACCTAGGATAGACTCAAGGTAGGGTGCTCAAGTAGGTAGGGTTTAGAAGCGCCGGGTGGCTTACTCAAGTAGACGAGAGAGGTTGCCTCACTTCTAGGATTCGAAGATTGCTTGCCGCACTCGTAGAGGTCTGAGTATTGGGTTTAGGCTATTCATCACGACCGTGGAATCCGGATTTTCGTTAGTGGCTAAAACGAAAATCGGTATTCCTAGTATATGCTCTATTTCATCTGTGATTGCTTCTGTTGTGTTTCTGTGATATTATTGTGTGATATGAATGCAAATAGGAATATAGTTATAATAAACGCTATTTATATTTTGCATCCGCACTAGTCCTGATCCCGTCCCGCCGTAAGTTAAGTAACCTTACGGTGAAGACCCGGGTCCCTGCGGCGAATGCAGATGGCATAAATGTGCGTTTTATTTTCATTTCTTCTGCAATGATAATTTTAATTGATCGGACTGGATTAATCCTAATTAATGCAAGAAAACATACCTTATAAAATGATGTCGGAACCTCGGATTTAAAAAACAATAGTCGTAATCATTTGCTCTGCATAGCGGTATTCGTTTAGGAATATCCCGCATCCCATTCGACGAGATAAAAGCCTAGATCCCTTCACGGGGAATGATCTTTTGAGCAAAAGTTTGCATTACTATTATCCACTCGGTTTACTTTAAAACCAGCGTTTTAAATGCGGAGCCTAAACCACACCTTTTTCAAAACAACATGGTTCCTTTGATGAGATCAAGTTCATTACTTTAAAGGTTTTTCACCAAAAACCAGCCGTAGCCCTCCGTCATTTCAGATTTGTAGTGCTTCATATTCGTGCTGCGTTTGTTTGCCTTTGTCAAGACGTAGTGTGCGGTAGCTTAGTGTTGCTTATCCGTGCATAGAGATGCGATTATTTAGGACAGTTGTATAGCCTTGTTGGCCTTTGTCAAGGGCTTATACGGGTAGGTCTAAATTAATCAAGAAAATGATGAGTTGAACTTGACTAGCGGTTTATAGTTTGTTGGCCTTTGTCAAGATTATAAACTGCTTGGGGCGAAAACTACATCGGGAGTTTCAAATATACAGGAAACTTGCTAGTTTTGCATACCTTCTAGAGTGTGGTGACTAGAATGGCTTCCATCTAGGATATCACACGATGATAGTTGGGTCCCGATCCCACCGTGAGTAATAGTTACTCTCCGGGAGAGTTTTTTATTTTACAATTAGCTAAATTAAGTAGATGTTTTGAAAGGTGTCAGCGGGGCAACACCTTTAGGGAAAAGCGTTTATTTAATTAAGGAATTTCGCAGAAAACCTCGCTCGAAAAACCGACACCTTACCTGGCCGAACGATTAAGTGAACTTGTAGGGTGCGATTTATCTTGGCTAATTTTCCTTTTAAGATTTGAAGGAGAATTTGAGGAAACAGTGGGATCCATCTTGTTTAGATAAATTAAAAACCAATCTATACTTGCAAGAGTATACGCTGAGTGTTTCTTTCCGCCCTCTTTCCAGGTAGCAGCCATGCCACGCCTTAATCAAGATAATAAAATGATGTATGACTTGATCGACCCGGATTCTTATTCGGGGCTGGAGAACGTCGGTTTGACTCTGACTAGTGACAACTGTCATGAATATGAGCATGGGATAGAGCGATGCATGAATTCCAAGATAACCTATGTGAAGAAGCATCTTATTGCATCTTCTTTAGGTGTTCTTGTCATCGAGAACTGTTTTTCAGTCAGTCTTACCTTCTCGGTACTAGATACCGGATCAGAATCTTATATCTGTAATTTATTGCAGGGACTGAGAAAAAGTAGGATAGTTGGACCTAATGATGTCCTTCAGAGCAGGGAATAGAGCACAAGTTGATGCTGCCGTCGGTGAATATCACCTGGTATTGCCAAGCGACAATACTATGATTTTGAACAATTGCTATTATATACCTTTCATGCTTTGCAATATAATATCAGTTTCGTTACTTAGTATAGATGGATATAGCATTGTTCTAGATAGAAATATCATGAACATTTACCTGAATCAGGTATTGGTTGCAGAAGGTACACTTTGTAATGGTATCTATGTTCTAAATCAAAACACAGTTTTCAATATACAAAACACACACAAGAGGAAGAGTTCAGATACGAATGAAACCTACTTGTGGTATTGTAGACTTGGTCATATCGGTGAGAAAAGACTAAGTTGCATAAAGATGGATATCTGAATCCGTTCGAATTTTCATCCTATGACACTTGTCAGTCTTGTCTCAAAGGAAAGATGACCAAATCTCCGTTTACTGGACACGGGGAAAGAGCTATAGAGCTCCTGTGACTCATACACAATGATTTATGTGGTCCAATGTCTACACATGCAAGGGACGGGTTCTCCTACTTCATTATATTCATTAACGATTTCTCTAGATTCGGATATGTGTATCTTTTGAAACACAAATCTGAAGCTTTTAGGAAATTCAAAGAATATAGAAACGAAGTGGAGAACCAGACAGGCAAAAGTATTAAGATCTTTCGATCTGATATAGCAGGAGAGTATATAAGCACGGAATTCCCAGACTATCTAAAAGAGAATGAGATTCTTTCTCAGCTTACTCCTCCGTATACACCACAACATAACAGTGTATCGGAGCGGAAGAATCATACCCTATTGGATATGGTTCGCTCCATGATAAGTAGTGCTGAGTTACCTCTATCATTCTGGAGACATGCGCTTCAAACATCGGCATTTCTTCTGAATCAAGTTCCGTCCAAATCTGTGTCTTAGACTCTATATGAAATATGGAGTGGAAAAGGACCATGTCTTAAACGAGTTAAGATATGGGGTTGTCCGGTCTATATTAAAACATAAAATCCGGACAAACTTTAGGCACGATCGGTTCTATGTAAATTTATGGGATATCCCATGCATTCGTATGGATATCTGTTCTAATACACTGAGGAACAGAAGGTGTTTGTTGCTCACCATTCCGTTTTTATAGATATGGAATTTCTTGCAAAAGAAATTACTGGGAGCACGGTAGAACTAGAAGAGTTTCCTGAACCAAAAAATGAAACTGAGGATTTGGTAAAACAACAGGATTCAATAGTACCCGATGCACCCCGGCCACTCCGCAAATTTAATAGGATTTCTCATCCGCCCGAGAGATACTGCGGTTTTCTCATAGACGGGGATAGAGAGGATAGCATCTTAGAAGAAAATGATTCTACTAGTTTCGAGCAGGCCATTTCCAGTAGGAACACTATGAAATGGCTGGATGCTATGCGATCTGAAATGGAATCCATATACACCAACAAAGTTTGGACATTGGACGTTGCACCGCCATGGGTAAAACCCGTCGGCTGCAAATGGATTTTCAAGAAGATTGGGGTAGATGGACAGGTGGAAACCTATTGAAGGGTTACACTAGCGTCCAGACCAACTTCCGTGGCCAAACCGTTACGACAATTGGGATGGACATATTTACTTACGATGATGACATGTGATGTTATGTGTTGCTGGATATGTTATATTGGATCGTCGTGTTTGAATAGCCGGGGGTTTTTATGTGAGATGAGTGTTTTTCATTTTCATTCATGTAAAAACTTGTATGTAATATTCTATTATTGGGGCACTTCCAGGTTGCGGAAGTTGTCACCTTTTGTATATTATTTACTTTTCCGCACTAGGATAGACAAAAGGAGGGGAGCACAAGTAACCGGGTTCTGGAGTCCAGTGGGAGACCAACTCGAGGAGTCGAGTCCGGGTCTCCTAACTCTAGAATTGGTAGGGTTGCTTGCCGCTCTCGTAAGGGTCTAAGGGTGTGGGTTTGGCTATTCATCGCGACCGTGGAATCCGTGTTTTATACTGGCTCGTATTGAAAACACGGACGTCCTAGTATATCCAATATTTCATATATGTTTCTTCTGCTGCGATATCTGTGATGTGATCATGTGATGTTCTGTGATAGATACAGTATATATTATATATGATATATTATATAGGCGTTACTTATGTTTTACACCCGCGCTAGCCCTGCCCCGCTCTGCCGTTAGTTACCTAACCTAACGGTGCACGAGGGGACATCGAGGCGAATGCGGATGGCATAAGTGTATGTCGTATTTATCTGTGATGTTTAGATACTTAAATGATGGGACTTCATTAATGAGATTAATGAAATAAAAGAAACCTAAGATGTTGTAGAATCGAATTTCAAAATAAAACAGGTAGCTACAGTTCTTGCTTTGCACAGCGGTATATGCGATATATCCAGCACCTTATTCGATAAGGAAAAGACCGAGATCCCTTCACCGGGAGTGACTCCTTTAGCAATAACTGGCCGATGCTACACACTCGGTTTGTCTTTTGATTGCTTTTAAGTGTTTTTGCTTTGCACAGTGATATATATGATATATCCCGCACCTCATTCGACGAGGAAAGGACCGACGATCCCTTCACCGGGAGTGACTCCTTTAGCAAAACTGGAAAAGCCTCAAAAGCACTCCATTTTAAAAATTCATTCGATCCTACGACGATATCAAGTTCAATACGCAATAGGTTTTCAGAAAAACCTGTCGTAGCCCTCCGTCATTTCAGATAAGTACTAGTTAGTATTCGTGCTACGTTTGTTGACTATGTTAAGGCGTAGTGTGCGGTAGCTAATTAGTGCTTATCTGCATAAGCATATGATGTGATTGGATTAGGGTAGTCGTGCGACTTTGTTGACTATGTTAAGGGTCGTGCGGGTGGGTTTAATTCAATCGGGAAATGACGGGTTGAACTTGACTAGCACTTATGATTTGTTGACTATGTTAAGGTCATATAGCTGCTAGGGGCAAAATATTATCGGGAATTTCAAGTGTTGAAATTTGCAATAAGATTGCATACCTTCTATGAGATAGTTGGATCCCGATACCCGCTGCGAGTAAGTGTTACTCCTGGGAGAGTTTTATACATTACAATTAGCCGATCAAGTAGGTGTCTAGAAAGGTGTCAACGGGGTTACGCTTCTGGGAAAACGAGGTTTACATTAATTAGGTTCGTGCGAAAGCACGGGGGACTTCCCTCAAAGTACCGACACTGGCCTGGCTGAAAGATTGGCGAACTTGTAGTGTGTAATTAATCCCGGCTAGTCTTTCCTTTTAGGGTTTGAAGGAAGATTTGATAAAAAGCAGTGGGAGCCATCCTGATTAGATAAAATAATAACCAATCTATTCTTGCAAGAGCGCACGCTGAGTGTTTTCTTCTCTCTCTCTCCAGGTAGCGACCATATCACGCCTTAATCAAGATAATAATACGGAATATTGACCGAACCCGCTTGTTATACTGAGCTGGGGAACGTTGGTCCCGCTCCAACTTATAATTGTTATAAGACAGAGCAGGAAATTGGGGATTACCAGAATTCCCGTGCAGCCCAAACGAAGAGAGTGCATGCTGATGCATCATCTTCGGCTGTGTTCGTTACAAAGAACTATTTCTCAGTATCCTTTACGTCCTGGGTATGTGATACCAGATCAGGATCTCAGATATGTAATCTGTTACATAGGGCTGCAGAAAGGTAGAGAACTGAGAACGGGTGATAAGTTTCATGAGGCAGAAAACGGGGCAAGTGTTGCAGCCAAGTCTGTTGGTCACTGTCACCCTGTATTACAATACATTGATTCTGAACGAATGTTATTAGATACCGAACCTGTTATGCAAAATCATATCTGTCTCTTTATTAGTAAAGAAACGATAAAATTTTGTATTGTTGGACAATGTTTTGAACATTTCCTATATCAAAGGTTGATCGGTTCAGGCACGTTATCTAAAAGCATTGATGTTCTAAATCAAACTACAGTTCTTAGTATATGGAACACACACAAGAGGAAGAGTTCAGAAATGAACGGATTCTTCTTGAGGTATTGTAGACTAGGTCAGATCAATGTGACCCGACTAGCTGAAGTTACATTTAGATGTATATTTAAATTAGTTTGAATTTACATCTTGTGAAACTTGCCTGTCATGTCACAGAGATAAGATGACCATAGCTCCGTTTACTAGAAACAGAGAAAGAGTTAGTGAACTCTTGGGACTGATACATGATGATGTATGTAAGGTCTCCTGTCTACACATGCCAGGACTGGTTCTTTATACTTCATTACGTTCTCTGATGATCTTTTGAGTTTCAGATCTATGTTCCTGTTGAAACACAAGTCCGAACCTTTTGAGATATTCACAGAATATAAGTTAGAAGTAGAGAACCAAAATACGGGTATAAGTATTATGTCCTATGATGAGATCAAGGAGGAGAATACTTGAGCACGGAAATACTGGACTATTCTAAAGGAGAATGAGATTCTCTCTCAGCATTACTCCTCTGTATACACCATAGCACGATGGTTTATCTGGGCGGAGCAATCACACCTTATATGATAAGGTGTGCTCTATGATGAGTACTACTGAGTTACCTATTTCCTTTTTAGGAGTTATGCACTTGAGAAGCTGCATACCTATTGAATAGGGTTCAAATCAAATCAGTCGCCTACCATTTCATATGTGATATGGAAAGGGAAGAACCCATGTCTTAAGCTAGTTAAGATTTGGGGTTGACCGGCCTATGTCTGAAAGCAAAATCCGGACAAGCTCGAGGCAAAGTCTGTAATGTAGAACTGGAAAGGTTCCAGCTATACAAATTACAGCAGATGATTTGATAAAACCAAAGGATTCAGTAGATTCTAACGAACCTCAGCCTCTCCGCCGATCTAGTAGGGTTTCTCACCCACCTGAGAGATACTTCGGTTTCTCTATGACAGTAGGAGCGAGGATTGCGTCATGAGATGATGACCCAACTAAGTTCGAGCTGGCCATCGAGAGTAAGACTCTGTTAGAATGGCTGGATGTTTAGTGATCTGAGATGGAATCCTTATACACCAACAAAGTATGGACTTTGGTTGCTATATCTGAAGGGTTAAATCCCCATCAGGAGCAAGTATATCTTGAGAAGATTACTTGGTGTAGATGGAAAAGTTGAGACTTTCAAAGCTAGACTTGTTAAAGTTTGCATCATTGACCAGGTGTGGATAATGATGAAACCTTTTCAAGTAACTATGCTTAAGTCCATCCAGATCCTACTTGCCACGGCTATATACCATGACTACGATATCTGGTGGTTGGGTGTCATGACAGCTTTTCTAAATGATGTTTTAGAAGAGGGAGTCTATAAGTACACAGCCAGAGGGCCTCGTAGACAGTGGGAGCAGCGGAAACGTGTGCAAGATGCTTTAAAGGATAAAGCAGGCATCGCGGAGTTGGAACATCTGTTTTGATGAATTAGTCAAAGAGTTTGACATCATCAAAATGGTAGATGAACCTTGTATAAACAAAAAGGTAGTAGGGAGTATGGTGATGATCCTCGTAGAGTACGTGGATGACATACTCTTGATAAGAAAGGAGTTTCTTATGCTACGCTCGATCAATCTCCATTTATCACAATGATTCTCCACATAGGATCAAAGTGATACCTCCTAAATCCAGGGTTTTGGATCTATGAGATAGATCTAAATGGATGTTAGGATTCTTACTAGTTGTAGTGAGATAGTATCAATTGATCCTGGGGAGAATCACTGGAAGTGTTCCAGGGTGATAAAGACGACTGAATGTCAGTCACAGGCATTGTCTTTACCCTAAGTAAAGGGACGGTATGTTGGAAGAGTTCCAAGCTAGATATCGTGGCATACTAGACGATAAAGGCAGGATACATCGCTACTAAAGATGCTACCAAAGAGGCTGTTTGGGTGTATATTGGTTCATGAGATGAACTACGTTCCTACCATTGTGAGACAATGGAGTTGTGGCTTATGCCAAGGAACGCAGGTCCCATCAGTGATCCAGACATATTCTAAGGCAGTATCGCCTGATCATGGAGATGGTTGATCTCCAGGGTGATCGAGGTTTGGAGAGTAGACTCAGAGTACAACACAGCGGATCCACTCACAAAGGCCTGTTCCCAGAGAGAGACTTTTATGGGATGGTTGAGTATGAGATACTACAACCACTGCTACAGATGGCCCTAGTGCAAGTGGGAGATTGTTAATTATATGTATGCCCTAGAGGCCATTACTGTACATTGGATGTATATTGTAGTGGATGCTGGGACATATATAGGGAGGACTTTCTTGCTCGACATGATAGTATGCTATCTGGTTGACCTTTACCTTAACGTGTACACTGATTGTCTCTCTGTTACATGTTGGTAAAGCCCTTAGGATGTGTACTTGACTACCTGGACTGTGATACGGATCATACTAGTGGGGACATGGTAGTCCATAAGTACATCCTTCAAAGTCCCTAGTCGTGGGTGTATCGAGATGGGGCATCGATATACCAGAGTAGACTAGCGTGTACCTTCTCGACCCATACAGATGGGCGATGGATGATCCCATATCCATTGGTGTTTGACATCGGAGATGATATACGGGTGCTCAGTAGAGACTGGGTACACTGGACGGACTCGCCGAGAACTCCCAGATGGTATTATACCTGACGTCAGATGGCAGTTCTCTGGTGACACTGGTACAGAGTAGTCTGTTGACCCGAGATCGTCATAGAGTCTTGTGTGGTTCCCACTGTGCTTTGATTTCCATCTTACCACGTCCAAGAGGGCGTGCAAAACGGTGGTTTTTGGGTACAGTCCCGAATCACATGGAGGCAATGAGCGATAGGAGAGGATTCGTCTTTCCCGGTATAGGGGGTTGATGTTGCGCTGTGTTCGATTGGCTATAACAGGAAATCCCTGGCCAGGGTTGCTGAGATTTACTGGTAAGTGTTACCAGTAGTTTCTCGAATTGTTATAGACCTCATATCGACACGACTTATCGAGCTATTGGGGTCTGACGTTTACCACCCCTAGGCGAGATATGCGACATATCAGACGATCAGACCGGACTGTGCGGTAGTGTTACTGGTTGGATTCACAGGAGTATGAGCGGGCTTGCTCGTCGATCTTCTGATCGCTCAATACCCGGGTGGCCGTTACGTTTAGCAGACCGCTTGCGGCTTGTGGGTGCTTGATATGATCATCACCTGCTGCCGGCGTATTGACGAGTCTTTAGAGTCCTACACAGAGGTTTCCTGGCTCAAGCGAAACGAAATAGGAGCGCATATGAGATATGTGCGGGACCGAGAATAATGCGTGTATGTGATACCGTATTCCATTCTCGCGATGAATGTATCGAAAGGTTGTATGCGATATAACCTAGTTATCGAATCAAGGGTTGATTCGATAAGCCGATACATTGGATACTAGCCGGTTATATGCGATATAACCGGATCATTGAATCAAGTGTTGATTTAATGATTTAATGTATAATTATATATTTGATATATTACTTTGCATTAACAAGTATTGGTTCACTTTAAATGGATTTACTCACTTGGTTTGTACACATTGTATATGTGATATACTTTTGTGCACAAGATTGTATCATATTTGATGATACTTGCTCTTTTGGGTTTGTGTAAAGATTAAACCATGTTTAGTGAATGGTTAGGGTTTCTTTTCTCTTATTTATTTATCCATTTATTATTGTTTTGGAAAAGATAAAGAGAAAAAGAAATGGTGGCTTAGTTTGTCTTTTCTTTGAAGCTTCTTGAAGCTTTGAAAAGTCTACCATTCTTGTCTCTTCTTTAACCCTAACCACTCTTCTAAACCTTGGTTAAATCTCTACACTAAACCATGGTTGAAGTTATGATAAGTATTCTTTTTATTTTCTTTTTTAAATAACTTATCATATCTTCTTCTTCTTCTTTATCTTCTTCAACAAAAGAGAAAGCTTGCTACTCCAATGGCAAGTGATGAAAACTAGTGAGAAATCCAAAACTAAAGTCTACCCACTTCCTATTTCTTCATCCTCCACCTCTTGCCAAGTTGTATAGGGTGTTTACTTCACAAGTTTTCAAAGCTTGGTGAAGTTGGAGCTTGATCTTGCGATGCTTCGACGTAGATCATTTTCGGCATGGACATCGACGACCTAGCTCGCCATTTCTCCGACGAAGCCGACGCTAGAGCCCGGGAATTCATTCGGACAGCGAGGGGACTTCGTTGCGGAGCTATGGAAGTGGAGCACCGGATCTACAAAGGTTGTATTTCCGTTTCCTTTTTGTTAAGTTGTTAACTAGATTTCATTTTCGCCTAGTTTTCTAGCCCACGATCCGTAGTCGGGTTTCTCGGGACCTAGATTTTTTGAAATTGGCATGGTTGATGCCTTGTGAGACCTCACTAGAGTGCCTAGGAACTCTACAGTGGTATCAGAGCCTAGCTAGAACCTTAGGCGAAGTCCAGACGATGTTTGAAACCCGATCGAACCGAAAAACCAACCCGGAAAATGCTCTCTGTACTTTTTCTAAAAACAGGGATTTTTCATTATTAAAAATATGTAGAAATATCAGTAGGAATATCTAAGAGTTACTGTAAATTTCGATGCCCTAATTCCATTAAAGCGCCGCGTTTCCGCGGCACGAGCATGGCTCGTGCGGCGGATCCGCGGCCTGTTTGTCGTGTTATGAGTTGAAGTTTGCACAGTAACTCCTATTTAACAGTGCTGGTTTTCCTGGGTATTTTTAATATTTTTTCCAGAGTTTGAATTTTCTGAGTTGTTTTGGGGATTCGAATGTTCGATCGGATTATCAAATTTTGTCTGTGTGGCTTTCCGGATAAATTTTTGAATATGTTAAAAAGTTCGACCGGATATAAATACCCAATTTTTTCCCTGTCGGGAAATTTCCAAGTGTTGGATTTTTCCGTAGTTTAACGACGTTCTAAGTAGTGCAAGTGATTGATAGGATACGAGCGTGTTCAAGTTCTAGTTTAAATACCGCAATCAAGACGGTTTCGCACGTAGCTAGCCGGTTGAGTACGGGTCATCCGCAGGGAGATGGGAATCTTTTTCTATGTGTTTTTCGACGAGTTAAGTCCGGTTGTTCAGATTTTGTTTGTAGTTATCTAAGTGTTGAGTTGATATTTAAAGAGAGCATGTTAGGGTTAGGATTAGGTTAGTTTGAGTTAGGAGTCTCCACATCTTTCGTTGCCCTTCTTAATATCGTGTTACGGTAATCGGCAACAACGGGGATTAGCACGACTAGGAAGGACTTTGCGAGTATAAGCTAGGCTTTCCAACGCATAAGTCTTCCTTTTGGTGCTTGTCCGTCCGTTCTTGGCTCTTAGCCATAACCTCCGGTTAATCCAACCACAACCGGTCTCACTACGGAATCACCGCTATCATGTAGGATAGGGTGCCGTAAGGAGCGGATTGTGGTTCGATTAACGGGAGTCGATTTAAGATGTTGGGCAAGGAAAGAGTGAGAGAGATTTCCTTCTCCCAAACTTCCCTTATCCTACCCTAACAAGAATGAACTACTCACACATCATAATACGGAAAAATAAAACAACACAAAAGAGGAAGATAGAAAGAAGAAGATTAGAAGAATACGACTAACTGTTTGCGACCTCACCTTGGCGAGGATCAAGCGTAAGTATCATGGTCGTATGTAAGGATAAAGAAAAAAGAGAAGAAAGAAATAACAAGAAAATAACAACAACTACTTAATAATTGAAATTACAACACATTACAACAAGTAAAAGAAAGAGACAAGCATGATATAAAATGGTCTTCTTTATTCATCACTCTTCACTCAAAAGCTCACTTACAAGTTTAATGGAGAAGAGGTGAGAAGAGGAAGAAGAACATGTAACTAAAACCTAGCCAAAAGAAATACAAGAATTGGACCCTTTCCTTCACAAACTTCTGGGTTATTTATAGGCCAGAGAATGAAACCCTAGGGCAACCACCAGAACCCTGATGAAAAGACCAAACTACCCCCCAAAACCCTGCAAAAGAGGCGCCAGAATGGCCGCGGAACCGCGGCCTGGACCCCACTTTGGCCGCGGTTCCGTGGCCATTCTGTGGAGTTGGGGTTTGTTCTTTCTTGTGGTGGCCTGATCTTCTGTGTGCTTCATTCTGGTATATGTATTTTCTCAATTTGGCTCCACGATTTTTCCAGAATTTCTGTTGAAGGAAAGGTGGACTTTTTGTTAAGATTTTGTCATGATTGTCTCGAGCTCCGCGTAGATCTCTTGGATCTTGTGCTACCATTGAGCCTTGTGCCTGAAAACGACATTGATTTGACATTTTGTCTTCCTAAACTGGTATCTGGCAGCATACGGATGAAGAGCGGAGACCGTGTTTTATCTGTGGTTGGCAGGAACCGGATTTTTGTCGTGTTTTCCATGAATTTCTCCGTTTGAGAACCGGGAACCTGTATCCTGCAATCGACTAGCAAACACGGCTCAAGAGTATCTACCGACATGCAATGTGATAAAAATTGGGCGGTATGAAAATGCAAAAATCTGATATGAACAAATACCCCCAAACTTATCATTTGCTCGTCCCGAGCAAAGTCCATTTATTCACAAAAAAATTCCTAACCTCACTTTCGCAGGGAACGCGACTGCACTGAGCATGTGCAACAAGCCGTTAAACCTCTAGGTGTCCCTAGTAGGAGGAGTGTTGTCTCCTGAGGGTTTTCAGCGGATACTACCCACAAAATCCGGTCAAGTTGGTTTTGTAAAATAACTAAGCTTCAAACCCTAAAGTTTTTTTTTTTTTTAGAAAATAAAAATTCTATAATCCTAAGTCTAGACCATCGAACCTTTATTCTTCACACCTCGCTTCTCATTTAACTACAGATTTTATATGTCTTTACGTGCAGTGCAAATAGAGTCGTTAAGTTCCAGAAGGATCGATTAAAGTCATCATGTCGCACAATAAAGCCCAGATAACAATTTAAAAAGGATCACATAAGTTTTATAAAGAGTTAAGCATTTTTCAAGTTTCGTTTTCCAGTAAGGTTTCAACTTCAGAATTTCTATCTTCCATAACAGGAAACTAAGTCGTATTTTTCACTCCACCTTTTTCTTGTTTTCATTTCATACACACCACTGTGAACGTGCAATAGTCTTTATCATAGAGTAAAACCTTCATATCTCCGTTAAAAATTCTTTTAAAAGCCTGTCTTTTATCAAGATTATTCTCACACAAAGAACCGTTAGGAATTTTAACTCGGAGAGAACACTTGCTTGACTTTGTTTTAAACTGGACTTTCTAGGCTTCTTAGCGAGCTTTGGGCCAATGCACCCAAACCAGTTGGTTTTAGGGCATTAGGTGTAGAAACACCCCAGCGGACTTAATTACTCAAGTTACCTAGGTCCAAAAACAAAAGACAGTTTGGCGTAAAAATCAGATGATTTGATACGAACGGAGATATAACTGGCAGTTCAAATATTTTTTCGGATAAAAGACGTGTTTAGTGGGTTCGGTGTGTAATCATTCCAATCAAGTTTCAGACGGGTTATTTTTCAGACTTAGCTCCAATTACGGCATCAATAACATTCCTTCATATTCGCTTTACTTCATAAACTATTCTTGACATTACTTATTTCAGAACAAACCTATTTGATTCTCAAAAAATCATTTATCTGTTTAAAAGTTTGAACATGAAAGACTTGTCATCTAATTCCCAAAACTCACGACGCGTGTAGTGTGATGTAAAGACGTATATCAGCTATAGTTAACTTCAAAGGAGAGTTATCTTTCAGGTTTTCAAAATCCAAACATAAGATCTAGTTATTCCTATTTTTTTCAAACAAAAACCGTCGAATATTGAATCAGAGTTCTTCCACAAGCTAACTTGACAAAAAAGTTTTTATATTTTTTTAGAAATATACGAGCGTGTTCAAGTTCTAGTTTAAATACCGCAATCAAGACGGTTTCGCACGTAGCTAGCCGGTTGAGTACAGGTCGTCCGCAGGGAGATGGGAATTTGATTATAACCAGAGTAGCCATCAAGAAAACAATAGTACTCATGTCCGGCCAATCGTTCCAGCATCTGGTCAATGAAAGGTAGCGGAAAGTGGTCTTTCCGCGTTGCGGCGTTGAGTTTTCTGTAATCAATGCAAACTCGCCACCCAGTTTGGGTGCGAGTAGGGATTAACTCATTCGCCTCGTTGGTTATGACCGTGATGCCCGACTTCTTGGGGACAACGTGAATGGGGCTAACCCACTGGCTATCAGAGATAGGGTAAATGATACCACTATCTAGACATTTGACGATCTCCTTCTTCACAGCCTCCTTCATGACTGGATTAAGACGTCTTTGTGGATCCCGGGCTGGTTTGGCATCATCCATCAGATGAATGTGATGCTCAACGATGAGGGGACTAATCCCCTTGATGTCCGCCATGGACCAGCCAAAAGCTTGCCTGTTGCTGTGCAAGACCGCGAGAAGGGCTTTCTCTTGCTCTGGAGCTAGAGAAGCCGAAATGATGACAGGGAGAGTCTCGTTCTCACCTAAGTAAGCATACTTAAGGTGAGACGGCAACGGCTTGAGTTCGAGCGTTGGAGGTGAAATGATGGAAGGAAAGACTGGTGCAAAGGTCTCGAACTCAAAGGACTCCAGCAAAGGTTCAAAACGAGTGTAGGCAACCGAGTCGGATGGTTCAGGTAACTCATCCGAAAAGTCAAAAGATTCAAACTCGGGTTGTGCGCGGCTAAGATCGTTCGTGAACGTGAAACACTCGTAGTCGTTATCGGGCGCAGAAACAGCAGCAGGTTCGAAGAGACACGCACTAGTGGCGTCAAGATTATCGTGTTCAAACAGAAACTCCTCGAATTCACACTCTTCTGGTGTGATCTCCTGGATCGAGCAGACATCCAGTATATGAGCATTAGGTTCGGCGGGCTGATTCCCCAACCTAAAAATGTTGAGTTCAATTGTCATATTTCCAAAAGAGAGGTTCATCGAACCATTGCGACAATTGATCACAGCATTTGAGGTTGCGAGAAATGGGCGACCGAGTATCACCGGAATTTGATTCCGGGGGTTAGCTACAGGCTGTGTATCTAAGACAATGAAGTCGACGGGGAATATGAAGTCCCCGACTTTGATTAACACATCCTCTAGCTCACCCCTAGGATGGGTGATCGATCGGTCGGCCATCTGGAGAGTGCAGTGTGTGGGTTTCAGCTCTCCGATGCCTAATTGCTCGTATACTGAATACGGAAGCAAGTTAACACTGGCACCAAGATCTAATAGTGCGCGGTTGATGTTCTTATCCCCAATAGTAATTGAAATCGTAGGACAGCCAGGGTCCTTCCGTTTTTGTGGTAAAGATTGGGTAAGGGCATCACTCACAGCACTAGCCAAGAAAACTTTCTTGGGTACCTGAGACTTCCTCTTTTTCGTGCACAAGTCCTTTAAGATTTTCGCGTAAGACGGGACTTGTTGGACAGCATCTAAAAGAGGAATGTTAATGTTAACTTGCTTGAATAACTCCAAAATCTTCTCCATTTATGGATTTTGTTTGTTAGACCTCAACCGGTTTGGAAATGGAACATTTTGAAAATTGGTTGAGTCTAAAGCTGGAGGAGGAGATTTTGGAGTTGGAACAGATCCCAGAATAGGTGTTTTCGTGGAGTGAGAAGCGGGTCCGTTCAGGGCAGAAGAAGAAGAGGGAGAGCCTTGTGAAGAACGGAGAATAGGCTCGGAAGACGAAGAAGAAGAAGGAGAAGAAGCAGAAGAAGAAGCGGCCAGGGTGTCATCGTTGATTTGCTTGCCAATGTTGCTTTGCAGCACCCTCCCTGATCTCAGTGTGGTCACGGCACTCACATTATGGTTTTGTTGTTCAAGAGCAACATGTGCATTATGTGGGTGGCCGGGATTTGGAAGTGGCTGGGACGGGAGCTTCCCCTTCTCTCGCTCGCTCAAGGCCGCGTTCAGCTGTGCAATCTGGGCCTCGATGGTCTTGATGCTCTGCCCGTGTGCGGCGGTGTGTTGCACTAAAGATTGGATCGAAGACTGGATGTTGGCGGTGGATTGAGTCGATTGTTTAACAAACGCATCCAGACTTCGCTCGAGCGAGGAAACCTTATCGTTGTTCGACGGAACAAAGTTGTTTGGTGGAAAGGAATTGTTCGGTGCAAAGTTGTTCGTCTGGTTTTGGTAAGGTTGGGGTTGGAAGGGCTGCTGATACTGAGTTTGTTGTTGCGCTTGTTGTTGCGGTGGAGGGGCCCTTTGGAAATTGTTGCCCTGGAATTGATTCTGATTCTGATTCCAGGCGAAATTGGGGTGGTTCCTCCAACCGGGATTGTAGGTGGAAGAGTATGGATCATTCCTTGGTCTTTGCTGGAATGCATTAACCTGATCCTGTCCTTGCGATGGTGGATTGTAAGGACACTCTTCGGTCAAGTGAGAAGGATCGGAACAACAAGCGCAGATGGTACGAAGGGGGAGAACAGGGGCAGGAGTAGGAGAAGAAAATTTGCTCTCTATTACTTCAAGCTTTTTTGTTATTGCAGCCATTTCAGCTCTCATCGCAATAGAGACATCAAGCTGGTGAATTCCTACCCTAGACTGACCGGTAGAAGTGGAGGTAGAAGAAGAAGAAGGAGTCGGTCTGGTGCTCTCCCACTGTAGCGTTTGCTCCGCAAGATCGTCAAAGAACTGCCACGCTTCCTCGTCAGATTTGGATAGGAAGTGGCCCTGACAGATGGTTTCCAGCAACTGCTTCGTTGCTGGGTTCAGTCCCTCGTATAAGGTTTGGCAGAGTTGCCATTTCTCTATACCGTGGTGAGGACACTGAACAAGAAGGTCTTTGTATCGGTCAAAGCACTTCCAGAAGGGTTCAGAAGGAAGCTGGGAGAATTGGTTGATCTCATTTCGAATTCTTGCGGTCTTATGATTTGGGTAGAATTTTTTCAGAAACGCTTTAACAAACTCGTCCCAGCTGGTGATTGAGTGGGAAGCGGTGCTATACAGCCATTTTTCAGCGAGATCGCATAGAGTGAACGGAATGACCCGTAAACGTATAGCATCGTCCGACAGCTGGGTGGTTTTCATCATGGCACAGACGTTTTGAAATTTGTTTATGAAGATATAGGCATCTTCAGATTCAAGCCCATGAAAACGTGGAAGCATGTTGATGAAATGGGGCTTAATTTCAAAGTTGTCCCCATTGGCCGGAGGAAGAGAAAGGCAGGTGGGAAGTGCAGAACGGGTAGGGTAGAAACGATCCTGGAGCGCAATTCGCTGCGGCGCTACAACAGGCGGAGGTGGTGGGAGATTGGTCTCCATAGGAGGTGGAGCCAATCCAGGGGTGGTCAACGAGATGTTCGAATTAAATCCCGACATCGCGGAAGAAGAGGTTGGTGACGGTGAAGGTGAAGGTGAAGATGTATGAACAGAATTCCGGTCAACGTCGGAGTTGGCCGGCAAAGGAAGGGGTGAAAGAGGAGTGGACGGAGTATCGACTTCGGAGTCGATCGCGTAGTCGGTCGCGACTAACGTAACGCGGACTAGACGGGCGCTAGTGTCCCGAGTCGAAGCGGACATACACTAAACGAGTTTAGTATAGTCAAAGCGGAGAAGGTGAGGGTAAGAAAACGTCAATGAAGAAAGGCGATGGGTGTTGGGTGAAAATGGATTTGGCGACAAAAGGGCAAGTTTTTATAAAAGTTTTTGATTTTTTTTTTTTTTTGATTTTTTGATTTTGTTTTTAGAAAGAGATTTACAGAAGTATGTACGGAAATACAGCTTAAGCAATCACAAACAAGATATGCACAATCACACCTAGATCTAGGGTAATCTAGGTCTACTAGACCTGCTCCTGAACTTGATTGTCGAAGTTAAACAGTGTCGAGAAACAAGCTTAAAAATACACTGATCACGAGGCCAGGTAAGTGCAGAGATAAGGGGAGGTTGTCCAACGCTTTCGCGAAGTTCCTTAATTAAATAACCCTTTCTCTTTCGGCGGTTGCGCCTTTAACACTTTCCTAGACACCCCATAAACAATATACGGTTAAACAAGGTTTATCTTCTCCTAATGAGCGCGAAGTCCTTAGGGCTGAAGTCTAGTATTTTTTTTAAATTTACAATGGACAATGCATATGCTTTAGTGATTTCCGGGGTCCTGGGAAGGGTGATGAAATCCCCACCCAATCTGGATTGGTTTCAAGCCCCTTAAGTCCGTATTAAAAGAATGCAAAACAGTAACAATATTAACAGCAAACAATTTTTATTTGCGGCGCAAAGAATTCTGCACAAGAACAGTTTATTGGAAGGGGGAGAAGAATTTGCGCAAAGAAGGCTGCAGAAAACACAATTTATTGGAGCTCAGAGGAGTGGAGAGAAGGAGAGAGACTTACAGAGAGAAAATAGCACCCTGACCCCACCAATCGGCCGCGGTTCCGCGGCAATAAGGCCCTAATGCCGCGGTTCCGCGGCGGAAATGAGGAGTTGATGCACCATATTTCTTGTGTGGGCTCTGTTGGGTGTCCTCTGGTTGTCTGGATGTCCTGAATTTGAATTTACTCACTGTATATGCTCCAGATTCTTACAGTAGACCGTTTGCTTCGTTTTGATCCGTCGCGGTGTAGCCGCGAAATGTGGGTCTATCTTCCCACGTCTTTGGCACTGTACTTGAACTCCGTATGTTCAACGTCTTGGCCACTGAACTCGAACCTTGTATTTTCCTGCACACTTGCGCAAAAGCTAATCAAAAATAACAAGATGGTTTTGTTTACAATGTATATTTTTTTTTTGTTTTTTCGGTTAGATTTATACTTACAAATTAACCCGAAATTTCACAAAGAAACAAACTACCGTCTCCCCGGCAACGGCGCCATTTGATTGATAGGATACGAGCGTGTTCAAGTTCTAGTTTAAATACCGCAATCAAGACGGTTTCGCACGTAGCTAGCCGGTTGAGTACGGGTCGTCCGCAGGGAGATGGGAATCTTTTTCTATGTGTTTTTCGACGAGTTAAGTCCGGTTGTTCAGATTTTGTTTGTAGTTATCTAAGTGTTGAGTTGATATTTAAAGAGAGCATGTTAGGGTTAGGATTAGGTTAGTTTGAGTTAGGAGTCTCCACATCTTTCGTTGCCCTTCTTAATATCGTGTTACGGTAATCGGCAACAACGGGGATTAGCACGACTAGGAAGGACTTTGCGAGTATAAGCTAGGCTTTCCAACGCATAAGTCTTCCTTTTGGTGCTTGTCCGTCCGTTCTTGGCTCTTAGCCATAACCTCCGGTTAATCCAACCACAACCGGTCTCACTACGGAATCACCGCTATCATGTAGGATAGGGTGCCGTAAGGAGCGGATTGTGGTTCGATTAACGGGAGTCGATTTAAGATGTTGGGCAAGGAAAGAGTGAGAGAGATTTCCTTCTCTCAAACTTCCCTTATCCTACCCTAACAAGAATGAACTACTCACACATCATAATACGGAAAAATAAAACAACACAAAAGAGGAAGATAGAAAGAAGAAGATTAGAAGAATACGACTAACTGTTTGCGACCTCACCTTGGCGAGGATCAAGCGTAAGTATCATGGTCGTATGTAAGGATAAAGAAAAAAGAGAAGAAAGAAATAACAAGAAAATAACAACAACTACTTAATAATTGAAATTACAACACATTACAACAAGTAAAAGAAAGAGACAAGCATGATATAAAATGGTCTTCTTTATTCATCACTCTTCACTCAAAAGCTCACTTACAAGTTTAATGGAGAAGAGGTGAGAAGAGGAAGAAGAACATGTAACTAAAACCTAGCCAAAAGAAATACAAGAATTGGACCCTTTCCTTCACAAACTTCTGGGCTATTTATAGGCCAGAGAATGAAACCCTAGGGCAACCACCAGAACCCTGATGAAAAGACCAAACTACCCCCCAAAACCCTGCAAAAGAGGCGCCAGAATGGCCGCGGAACCGCGGCCTGGACCCCACTTTGGCCGCGGTTCCGCGGCCATTCTGTGGAGTTGGGGTTTGTTCTTTTTTGTGGTGGCCTGATCTTCTGTGTGCTTCATTCTGGTATATGTATTTTCTCAATTTGGCTCCACGATTTTTCCAGAATTTCTGTTGAAGGAAAGGTGGACTTTTTGTTAAGATTTTGTCATGATTGTCTCGAGCTCCGCGTAGATCTCTTGGATCTTGTGCTACCATTGAGCCTTGTGCCTGAAAACGACATTGATTTGACATTTTGTCTTCCTAAACTGGTATCTGACAGCATACGGATGAAGAGCGGAGACCGTGTTTTATCTGTGGTTGGCAGGAACCGGATTTTTGTCGTGTTTTCCATGAATTTCTCCATTTGAGAACCGGGAACCTGTATCCTGCAATCGACTAGCAAACACGGCTCAAGAGTATCTACCGACATGCAATGTGATAAAAATTGGGCGGTATGAAAATGCAAAAATCTGATATGAACAGCAAGTAACGCGATGGACCTTCTAGAAGACAACAAACCTTAACTCGATTATGTGACCGTCTTGAACTGCCCTTTGAACCTTCGGGTTTGGGGCAGTACGGCGTGCCACATGTGAGGCGTTGGCTTGACCCTTCTACGGCTGAACCGTTGGTACTGAGGCACGAACTGAATGTTGTTAGACTTATTTCATGTGTTGGATTGTATCGGGAAAACTTGGGTGTTCGATTGTTCGATCGGAAAGTTTAACATTTTCTGTTTATTTGGAATGTGATACAATAATTGGAATTCACAAGAAGTTATGTGATAACTGAATGAATGTTATAAACATAGCAGTTTAGTCTCACTTGATCGGTTGCCACGGAATTTTGATGTGATCAAAAGTCCGTCGCAATCACGTAGCGTACGCGGATACTCGCCGGGTAAACTTGTAAGTGCACGGCGGCGCCCCGGCCGTCGATCCGACGCCGGAATGCGGAAGCGGTGAATAACTTAAATTTTTGCGGACTTAGCAAACCGGCACCACCGCGCACTATAACCCGGATCGAACCATTAACTAGTCTAAGCTATCTACAAGAATGGGAATAGAGATATACCGACGATCCAAGTCCTCCGGTCTTCTCGTCATGGTCCCGATCTCCTGCGGAAAAGTCCCGTCTCCTCCTCGTCGCCGGAAGTGCACCACATCGCCTTCTTCGTTTACGGGCTCCCACCTCTATGCCGAGGCAACTCGGGCACGAAGCCGGCTACTCGACGTGCCCAAGGTTCGTTGTAGAATATGTAGTGAGCTTGTGTCTCTTTTTGGGATTGTGGAGTTGCCTTTTTGTGGAGGAAAAAAGAACTTTGAGAGAGGTGAGGAAAAATGTATCATGCAAAAGAATGAGAATGACATTTTTCTCACAACCAAAAGAAAAACCCCACCACCTCACAAGTGGCCGGCCATGAGAGGAGGGTGAGAATGGAGAGTCAAGAGAGAGACCAAAAGAGGGAGCCATTCTCTACTAATCCCAAAGAGAGAGAGGAAAGCTATCATGCAAAAGAAATGATAGCAAGGAAAGTCTAACACTCCAACACCAACCACCAACCTCATCATCAACAACCATGATGAGCCAAAAGTCATGCCATCATGACAAGAGGAAGTCAAGGTCAATGAAAAGATGTCATGATACAACAATAAGCAAATACCCCCTCCACAAATACTTATTTGCAACAATGCAAATAAGCCCTCCTCCACCAATCTTCGGCCAATGAACGGAACAATGGAAATTGGCCGAAACGGAAAGCAAACTGGCAACTCCAAAAACTGGTCCCGTAATAAATTACAGGAAAACCCCGATACTGTGCATACACACCCGCATTTGTATTCCGACCGAAATACAAATGCAATGAGACAAAATCTACACTGTACTATACTAGGATCCGGCTTATACCAAAGCCGGCTAGTAATATCCGTTCGATCCTGATCCGTGCAATACCGCACGTATCTGATCGAACCCTGCCATATAACCATACGGCCTATAGTACAGACTGTCCGATCCTGATCCGTGCAATACCGCACGTATCTGATCGGACCCTGCCATATCTCCATACGGCCTCTACAACCTTTCGCCCGAAAGCTGAGTAACTGAATGTGGGGGACTCTAAAGACTCGTCAATACCTTGGTTGTGGATTTAACCACTAGCACGTCAGAGGTATAAGCCAATACGTGACGGGCTACCAGGTACTGACCAAATGGGACGTCGATGAGGAAGCTCACCCCGACACCCAACTGAGCCTGTCAGTGACAATATCCGTGCAGTCCGGTCCGTTCGTCTATGAGCATCGCATGGCGGGCCTAGGGGGTTGGTAAAAGTCAGACCCCCAAAAGCGGTACAAGTCGTGTCGGAGTGTAGCCCAGAACACACTGAGATACTACTGGAATACCTACCAGTAAATCTCCTTGCCTTGGCCAAGGACTTTGTGTAATGGCTCTCCTAGACACAGCACGACCTCACCCCCAATACCGGGAGAGACGAACCCCTGAAGATACGCTCACTGCCTCCATGTGGCTCGGGACTGTACCCAACTAAAACCTGTTTGCACGACTCCTTTGAGCCGTGGTAGGGTAGTAATCAAAGTACAGTGGGAACTCACACGAGACAAATGACGATCCCCAGGTCGATGAACTAACCTGCACACATGTCACCAGGGAACTGCCATCTGACGTCTGGTATATGACCAACTAGCATGTTCCCGGCGAGTCCTGTCCGGTGTACTCATAACCCAATGAGCACCTGTATACATCTTAGGTGATCCAACTGACACCAGTGGCTTGTGAGACCGGCCACCGCCCCTCGTCGGGGTCTCGACTGTATACACCAGTCTACTAATGGAGTATCGATGCCCAGTCTCGAAACTCCCACGACTAGGGACCTTTTAAGGATAAACTTATAGACCCCCAGCTCCCACTTATATGATCGCCCTCATACTGCTGGTGGTCAAGCAAGAATCCTAGAGGCTCTATCAACGTGTAATAGCGACGTGTCAGGTCACCTAAAACAGTACACGATGATAAAGGTAAACCAGATAGCATACTATCATCTCGAGTAAGACTGTCCTACCGGGATAGGTCCTCCCTCAATCATTGCAATCACGTACCTGTGATCCAATAATTGACTCTGAGGGCACTATCTCCAACAATCTCCCACTTGCACTCAAGGCTAATTATTGCGATGTCGCATACTCACAGCCCGTGTGATACCGAACACCCAACTCCTCTACTAGTCAGTTTCACAAAGCTCGTTTGCGAAACTATTGCGTTCGAGGAATAGCCTCAGTGAGTGGATCCGCCTTGTTGTCTCTTTCCATGTCTCTCTAAATCTCAAGTTCGCGGAGAAACCCATCTCCCGAAATGAGCAATATCAGTCTTAGAATATGTCTGGATGTCTGATGGGACGTAGCTCATGAATGAACTCCAAATCCAAACTTCTTAGACTGTATTGACAACTGAACTTAATCAGTGTCCTGCGCGCCATGCCTCCCTCAGTATTGCCTTAGACCACCTGTCCAAAATACTGCCCCTCATCAGAAGGAAAACTATAACTCTGACAACCTCCTTGTCGTCCATGTCACCTTAGAAGCCTGGAATGATAACTGTCTCCCGAATGAGGCTGTCGTTATCATATCCCTAGAACATCCTCTTATGTTCTAAAACTGCTTCCGACTGTTCCTCCAGGATTGGATCAATATCAACTTATTGCATTTCGTGCAAGAACAACATCTGGTGTGGTACTTGACATCTCATGATTGACTCAATTGCCTAAGCAAGTGATCTGCCAATCATGCACATCCCTCTCCACTTTAGTCTATAAGACACCTTTGGAGAGGGTGACTCCATTACCTGCAGGTACACTACCGTGCCAGGAGTCGTCCATCCTAAATACTCTTAGAACGCTGTCAAGTACCCTGATTGGGAAACCACCCAAATCTAGATCTAAGACCATAGATCTAGTAACCAGTATGTCTGATATAAAATCCATTTCCTTTGTGGAGAAACAACTGTGTGACGACCAAAGTATAACCGATCGTAGTGTAGGAGTTTCCTTTCCTACTCTGTGTATATCATCCATATACCAGGATATCACACCCTACTACCTTCTCAACAGATCCATCCCCTATTCTGATGAAGTCAAACCCATGACTGTCACGTCAGAAATAGATGATCTTTCTCCGCTACATCTGCTCTAGTCTATAAATAGACATAAGCAACCTGTCCACCAATGCTTCCGCTGCTCCCACTGACTACGACAACCCTCTGGCAGAGTCATATAGACGTACACTTCTAAAACTGGTTTAGAACGACGCTATACTCATCCTCCCGCCGGGTCTCGTAACCTGGAACAACAGCAATGGCAATTGTGGGTAAACTAGAACTTCCCTGTCACCGTCCTTGAGGCTACCGTAGTGCCTCTCGGGTGCCTGAAGTTACCCACCTTATCTGCGGAGTGGCCAATGGAATGTCAATCCAGATTGAATCTTTAGGTTCCTTATCAAATCTTCAGTAATCGTTTGTGGTTCTGGAATCACTTCCAGTTCTACCATACTCCCACTTCTGTTTTCTGAAAAAATCCATTTTTTAATAAAACTGTGGCGAGTCTAGAACAATATTGCTATTGTTCATCCAGATGGTAGAAAGTCAACCCGCGTCATAGCCTGGGTCAACCCACAAACAGCCATTACAGAAACGTGCCTTGAGTTGTCCAGTGTCTGGTTTTAATCATAAACCGGACAAGTCCCCGTACCTTAACATCGTTAAGATATGAACTGTTCTATATCCAATATAGAAACAGAGGCACTGATTTAATTGAACCAGATTCAAATCATGCAGCTGTCCCCAGCGCATGTCAACTAAATGGAAGGAGGCCGATCAGCGTTACTCAATCTTAGGAATACTTCCAATTATGAGTAACCTGAAAGAGAAGCAAGATCTCTTTATCATTACTATCAACTGAATACCATACACAAGTATCTACATCTTCGATCTCTTTGAAGAATCCCGATACTTGCTACACCGGGTTCTCTACTCTATTCAAATACATATAACTTCTCCAAATTCGGACCCTGTGTTTCCACGAAACACCTGTCTAAAAATTAGAGGAGTCATAAGTAAACCGAATATAGTACGAGGACCATCCCCTCTGTCCTGATGGACTCTGGACAACATACAATACTCTGTAAAAGTCCCTTGAGTCTGATTACTCATTCACTGTGTGTCGTAGGTTGAAAACTGTACTTATGGTTAAGAAGAATTACACCGCTGTTTAATGCTCCTTACCTAACCATCCACTGATATAGGTAAATGTCGTAGACATAATTTCAGAAAGGTATATCTCACTCTATGAAAATAGACGTACAGATATATCAATTTGAAATTGGTGCATAACAGTGGATATTCAAAACCAAATATTTGCCGACCGGCAAACAGCCCAGGTGATTTCCTCAAATATCACCGATTACAACGAATCCCGATATAGTGAGGATAATCACCCAATTCCCAACAACTTACTCCCACTCATCATCTGTAAAACCATACAGATGTGAGAATCGTACCTGGTAAATACATACCCTGGAGTAAGTATCTAATCGGGAAATCAGTTTTCCTTTAACATTACACAGTGAAACTGAAACATTGAAATGTTCCGATGGGGTATTCTGGTATTCCTAGTAATGCCTCTTCCAGATTCACAACTGTAACCGTATAGTTCTTTGCCACCTCTTCAAATCCCTTCATATGTCTTTAGTCTTTACCTTCTGCACACCCTTTTAGGCCAAATGGTTTTCTTCCTTCCCTACCGTTCGGCACCAGCCTATGGTTTGGAAGAAGACTATCCAATAAGCATAATGGGTGTACTGTCCGCATCCTAGGAACACTCGCAATGAGAGAGAGGGTGAAGATAAAAGACAACCGAATAAACCTTATTCCTATTTCTCCTGAACCAGAATCCATCCCCGAACTGGAACAAGTTCCATTCGAGTTCGTATATAACCATACGATGGAGTATCCAAATAAACTGTGGATCTTCGTAGTGATACGGAGTGTCCTGGAGAAATACAAAGGTGATGTGGGAGTGGTAATGAAATATCTGGTTTGGTCGTGAATATCTGTTGCAATTTACTTTGCCCTCTTACTAATCCCTTGCTTTGTCTGAACTTAATACCTTCTGCACACCATCGTTATGCTAATTGGTTTTCTTCATTCCCTACCGGTCGGCACCAGCCTAAGGTTTGGAAGAAGACAATCCAATTTGCGTAATAGGTGTACTACCCCTAAACCAAGGAGTACTCGTAACCTGAGAGAGGGTAAAAGGAAAAGACAACTGAATAATCCTATCCGTTTTCTCCAGAACCGGAAACCATCCTCGAATAAATTCTTTCGAGTTCGTATCTAACCATACGATGGTTTTGTCCAATGGAAGTGGACGTTCGTAGTAATACGGGGTGTCCTGGAGAAAAAGGGTAAAAGTAGGAGTGGCAATGAGGTCTGCAACTCTGACAATCCAAAAGCCGGTGTTTAAGAAGGTTCGGTCAACTTGGTCACTGAGTCAAAGTCTTAGGGTCGGGTCAATGGTCGCTGCCAAAGAGAGAGAGAAAAGAAACACTCAGCGTACACTCTAACCTAGATCAGAATGGTTACCAATTTATCTAATCTGGAATCCTCCCACTGTACCTCAAATTCTCCTCCAAACCTGAAAGAAGAATTAGTCGGGGTTACCCGAGGAGTATACCAACTCATCAGTGGGAATCGGGATCCAACTATCATTGCATGATAACGTGACGGAATCCGCTCACGCTATCACACTCCAGAGGGTATGCGCATATCTGGCAAGTTTCAGTTCTTTTGAAACTCCCGATGTGATTTCTGCCCCATGCTCTTATGACCTTGACTTTGGCCAACAAATCATAAGTCACATGTCAAGTTCTACCCGTCATTCTCCAGGTTGATTCGAATCCACCCGCACAAGCCCTTGACTTTGGCCAACAAGGCTATACGACTGTTCCAAACCAACGCATCTATCTATGCTGCATATGAATAACCAACAGCTACCAAACACTGTGCCTTGACTTTGGCCAACAAACACAGCTTGAATACTATTGACTACCCATATGAAACGACGGAGGGCTACGAATGGTTTCTGGCGAAAACCTTTAACGTAAAGAACTTGATATCGTCGAAGGAACGGATAGCTTTTTGAAAATATAGTGACGAAAACCTTCGCTAAAGAGGTCACTCCCGGTGAAGGGATCTCGGCTCTTTCCCCGTAGAATGGGGTGCAGGATATTCCAACTGAATACCACGATGCAAAGCAAAAGCAATCGGCTATAGTGAAATTAATGCCCTGACGCAAACTTTTGTCCAAAGGGTCACTCCCGGTGAAGGGATCTCGGCCCTTGCCTCGTCGACTGAGGAGCAGGATATTCCAAATGAATACCACGATGCAAAACAAAAGTGAACGTCCTTGCAATAACAGCTTTTTGAAAAAGTGTTCCAACAACATCAGATTAGGTTTGTTTTTAACTTGCATTGATCCGAATCAATGCAGTCCCATCAATTGATCACACCAAAAAGAACGAAAATATACTGATGTACGTATATGCCATCCGCATTCGCCACTGGGTCCCGTCATTACCCGTTAGGTTAGCTAACTAACGACAGAGCGGGGACTGGACTAGCGCGGATGCAAAACATATACAACATCTACTAATATATATACCAATATATTATATTTCGCTCTAGGCGTGAAAAGAAATGCAACATTACAGAAATGTACAGCATCACAGAACAATACAGATATCTGGGATCCCCGGGTTTCACAGAGCCACTACTGAAACCCGACGTTCCCCTGGTCGTGTGGATAGCCTGTGCAATGTAATCCTAGACCCCTACGGGCGCGGCAAGTTACCCGCCAAAACCTGAAGCGAGGCAGCCCCCTTCAGCACCGTGAATGGACCACCCAGCACTCCACGGAATCCGGCAACTTGGGCACCCCTCCTGGGTCAACCTGTACCCCCTACGAGTGCGGCGAATAGCCCGCCAATCCCAGAGTGAAGCCCCCTCCGTCTCAATGCCATGAGATGCGGGCTTGTTGCCCTCTAGAACCCGGCTATCCGTGCACCCCACCGCGGGGTAATCCTAGTACAGAAAGTAAAATATACATACAACGGGTACATCGACCGCAACCAGGTCGTGCCCCAAAAGAATAATACAATCAGGCAGTGACGGCAGTCCACATGTCGGACGCTCGCCCCGCAAAATCAAATGTACATAATACAACAATACAGTACTAGCATTGCATCCAGGCTATCCCCCACGACCGATCCGCAACATCACAGCATAAACATAGAACATCAACGTGAAAGTCACGTTCGCAAATCCGTCTAACCGGGCTATAGCAGTTAGACCGGATTTACCGATCGAGTGACATTCACGGTCGCAGATATAATGTAAATACTGTGAAAAATGTGTTTAAAATTTTCCGATCGATCAAAAATTAACAAGTGGGCCCTCAATCAAAAACTGTAGCACTCACAGAAATCCTGGGCCCAATTTTAATATTCCAAAACCCATAATTTAAGCCCATAAGGCCTCTGGAAAAATTTGGTGATGTGACGTGAATAGTGCGCGGCGGAAGGGCCGCACGAGGTGGGTTTTCGCGGCGCTTCCGCGCTCCAACTGT
This sequence comes from Agapanthus africanus, assembly GCA_030015575.1. Taxonomy (NCBI): domain Eukaryota; kingdom Viridiplantae; phylum Streptophyta; class Magnoliopsida; order Asparagales; family Amaryllidaceae; genus Agapanthus; species Agapanthus africanus. The sequence continues at coordinate 244,427,302 of CM057343.1, read as the reverse complement.
GGCTTTACATCATCAAATTTTTACAGAACTCTTAGATTTTCCAGTACATCAATATTTTACAACCTGAAAAATTTTTCGAGACCAAAAATTTTCAACAGAAACTGATTCGAACTAAAATGCAGTTTTGGAACATTCGATCGATCGAAACAGAAAAACACATTACACCAAGCTAGACTATGTTAATGGCGAGGCTCTGATACCACTGTAAGTGCACGGCGGCGCCCCGGCCGTCGATCCGACGCCGGAATGCGGAAGAGCGGTGAATAACTTAAATTTTTGCGGACTTAGCAAACCGGCACCACCGCGCACTATAACCCGGATCGAACCATTAACTAGTCTAAGCTATCTACAAGAATGGGAATAGAGATATACCGACGATCCAAGTCCTCCGGTCTTCTCGTCATGGTCCCGATCTCCTGCGGAAAAGTCCCGTCTCCTCCTCGTCGCCGGAAGTGCACCACATCGCCTTCTTCGTTTACGGGCTCCCACCTCTATGCCGAGGCAACTCGGGCACGAAGCCGGCTACTCGACGTGCCCAAGGTTCGTTGTAGAATATGTAGTGAGCTTGTGTCTCTTTTTGGGATTGTGGAGTTGCCTTTTTGTGGAGGAAAAAAGAACTTTGAGAGAGGTGAGGAAAAATGTATCATGCAAAAGAATGAGAATGACATTTTTCTCACAACCAAAAGAAAAACCCCACCACCTCACAAGTGGCCGGCCATGAGAGGAGGGTGAGAATGGAGAGTCAAGAGAGAGACCAAAAGAGGGAGCCATTCTCTACTAATCCCAAAGAGAGAGAGGAAAGCTATCATGCAAAAGAAATGATAGCAAGGAAAGTCTAACACTCCAACACCAACCACCAACCTCATCATCAACAACCATGATGAGCCAAAAGTCATGCCATCATGACAAGAGGAAGTCAAGGTCAATGAAAAGATGTCATGATACAACAATAAGCAAATACCCCCTCCACAAATACTTATTTGCAACAATGCAAATAAGCCCTCCTCCACCAATCTTCGGCCAATGAACGGAACAATGGAAATTGGCCGAAACGGAAAGCAAACTGGCAACTCCAAAAACTGGTCCCGTAATAAATTACAGGAAAACCCCGATACTGTGCATACACACCCGCATTTGTATTCCGACCGAAATACAAATGCAATGAGACAAAATCTACACTGTACTATACTAGGATCCGGCTTATACCAAAGCCGGCTAGTAATATCCGTTCGATCCTGATCCGTGCAATACCGCACGTATCTGATCGAACCCTGCCATATAACCATACGGCCTATAGTACAGACTGTCCGATCCTGATCCGTGCAATACCGCACGTATCTGATCGGACCCTGCCATATCTCCATACGGCCTCTACAACCTTTCGCCCGAAAGCTGAGTAACTGAATGTGGGGGACTCTAAAGACTCGTCAACACCTTGGTTGTGGATTTAACCACTAGCACGTCAGAGGTATAAGCCAATACGTGACGGGCTACCAGGTACTGACCAAATGGGACGTCGATGAGGAAGCTCACCCCGACACCCAACTGAGCCTGTCAGTGACAATATCCGTGCAGTCCGGTCCGTTCGTCTATGAGCATCGCATGGCGGGCCTAGGGGGTTGGTAAAAGTCAGACCCCCAAAAGCGGTACAAGTCGTGTCGGAGTGTAGCCCAGAACACACTGAGATACTACTGGAATACCTACCAGTAAATCTCCTTGCCTTGGCCAAGGACTTTGTGTAATGGCTCTCCTAGACACAGCACGACCTCACCCCCAATACCGGGAGAGACGAACCCCTGAAGATACGCTCACTGCCTCCATGTGGCTCGGGACTGTACCCAACTAAAACCTGTTTGCACGACTCCTTTGAGCCGTGGTAGGGTAGTAATCAAAGTACAGTGGGAACTCACACGAGACAAATGACGATCCCCAGGTCGATGAACTAACCTGCACACATGTCACCAGGGAACTGCCATCTGACGTCTGGTATATGACCAACTAGCATGTTCCCGGCGAGTCCTGTCCGGTGTACTCATAACCCAATGAGCACCTGTATACATCTTAGGTGATCCAACTGACACCAGTGGCTTGTGAGACCGGCCACCGCCCCTCGTCGGGGTCTCGACTGTATACACCAGTCTACTAATGGAGTATCGATGCCCAGTCTCGAAACTCCCACGACTAGGGACCTTTTAAGGATAAGCTTATAGACCCCCAGCTCCCACTTATATGATCGCCCTCATACTGCTGGTGGTCAAGCAAGAATCCTAGAGGCTCTATCAACGTGTAATAGCGACGTGTCAGGTCACCTAAAACAGTACACGATGATAAAGGTAAACCAGATAGCATACTATCATCTCGAGTAAGACTGTCCTACCGGGATAGGTCCTCCCTCAATCATTGCAATCACGTACCTGTGATCCAATAATTGACTCTGAGGGCACTATCTCCAACAAAACTTAATAGACAGCCTTGCTCCATAGCCCCGACCAAGTGACTGTAGGAGAACCCCGTCGCCGAAAGCATCTGTTCGGGTGCTCGCGGCAGCGGTGTTCCGCCTTGGTGCACTTCGTCGACGGCGTCGGGGGTGCGGCCATCTACTAAAGTTTGCGACGAGCATTCGATCAGAATGTCGGGAATCTTGTTGAATTTCCCGACTTGATATTGAAAAGAGTTTTCGATAATGAGACTAAAATGCGCGGTTTATAACTGTTAGGCATGCGATGTCTAAGGAATTCATTTGTTTAGGCATGCGATGTCTAAAGAGATTGCGGATTCCAACTGTTGTAGTTTTACACTTTCTTTTCTGTGACCGTAAGTGTAATATGTGATATCGCCGGTTTCGTTGCTATATGTCAACGACAATTGGGATGGACATATTTACTTACGATGATGACATGTGATGTTATGTGTTGCTGGATATGTTATATTGGATCGTCGTGTTTGAATAGCCGGGTTTTTTTTATGTGAGATGAGTGTTTTTCATTTTCATTCATGTAAAAACTTGTATGTAATATTCTTTTATTGGGGCACTTCCAGGTTGCGGAAGTTGTCACCTTTTGTATATTATTTACTTTTCCGCACTAGGATAAACCCAAGGAGGGGAGCACAAGTAACCGGGTTCTGGAGTCCAGTGGGAGACCAACTCGAGGAGTCGAGTCCGGGTCTCCTAACTCTAGAATTGGTAGGGTTGCTTGCCGCTCTCGTAAGGGTCTAGGGGTGTGGGTTTGGCTATTCATCGCGACCGTGGAATCCGTGTTTTATACTGGCTCGTATTGAAAACACGGACATCCTAGTATATCCAATATTTCATATATGTTTCTTCTGCTGCGATATCTGTGATGTGATCATGTGATGTTCTGTGATAGATACAGTATATATTATATAGGCGTTACTTATGTTTTACACCCGCGCTAGCCCTGCCCCGCTCTGCCGTTAGTTACCTAACCTAACGGTGCACGAGGGGACATCGAGGCGAATGCGGATGGCATAAGTGTACGTCGTATTTATCTGTGATGTTTAGGTACTTAAATGATGGGACTTCATTAATGAGATTAATGAAATAAAAGAAACCTAAGATGTTGTAGAATCGAATTTCAAAATAAAACAGGTAGCTACAGTTCTTGCTTTGCACAGCGGTATATGCGATATATCCAGCACCTTATTCGATAAGGAAAGGACCGAGATCCCTTCACCGGGAGTGACTCCTTTAGCAATAACTGGCCGATGCTACACACTCGGTTTGTCTTTTGATTTCTTTTAAGTGTTTTTGCTTTGCACAGTGATATATATGATATATCCCCACCTCATTCGACGAGGAAAGGAACGACGATCCCTTCACCGGGAGTGACTCCTTTAGCAAAACTGGAAAAGCCTCAAAATCACTCCATTTTAAAAATTCATTCGATCCTACGACGATATCAAGTTCAATACGCAATAGGTTTTCAGAAAAACCTGTCGTAGCCCTCCGTCATTTCAGATAAGTACTAGTTAGTATTCGTGCTACGTTTGTTGACTATGTTAAGGCGTAGTGTGCGGTAGCTAATTAGTGCTTATCTGCATAAGCATATGATGTGATTGGATTAGGGTAGTCGTGCGACTTTGTTGACTATGTTAAGGGTCGTGCGGGTGGGTTTAATTCAATCGGGAAATGACGGGTTGAACTTGACTAGCACTTATGATTTGTTGACTATGTTAAGGTCATATAGCTGCTAGGGGCAAAATATTATCGGGAATTTCAAGTGTTGAAATTTGCAATAAAATTGCATACCTTCTATGAGATAGTTGGATCCCGATACGCGCTGCGAGTAAGTGTTACTCCTGGGAGAGTTTTATACATTACAATTAGCCGATCAAGTAGGTGTTTAGAAAGGTGTCAATGGGGTTACGCCTCTGGGAAAACGAGGTTTACATTAATTAGGTTCGTGCGAAAGCACGGGGGACCCCCTCAAAGTACCGACACTGGCCTGGCTGAAAGATTGGCGAACTTGTAGTGTGTAATTAATCCCGGCTAGTCTTTCCTTTTAGGGTTTGAAGGAAGATTTGATAAAAAGCAGTGGGAGCCATCCTGATTAGATAAAATAATAACCAATCTATTCTTGCAAGAGCGCACGCTGAGTGTTTTCTTCTCTCTCTCTCCAGGTAGCGACCATATCACGCCTTAATCATGATAATAATACGGAATATTGACCGAACCCGCTTGTTATACTGAGCTGGGGAACGTTGGTCCCGCTCCAACTTATAATTGTTATAAGACAGAGCAGGAAATTGGGGATTACCAGAATTCCCGTGCAGCCCAAACGAAGAGAGTGCATGCTGATGCATCATCTTCGGGTGTGTTCGTTACAAAGAACTGTTTCTCAGTATCCTTTACGTCCTGGGTATGTGATACCAGATCAGGATCCCAGATATGTAATCTGTTACATAGGGCTGCAGAAAGGTAGAGAACTGAGAACGGGTGATAAGTTTCATGAGGCAGAAAACGGGGCAAGTGTTGCAGCCAAGTCTGTTGGTCACTGTCACCCTGTATTACAATACATTGATTCTGAACGAATGTTATTAGATACCGAACCTGTTATGCAAAATCATATCTGTCTCTTTATTAGTAAAGAAACGATAAAATTTTGTATTGTTGGACAATGTTTTGAACATTTCCTATATCAAAGGTTGATCGGTTCAGGCACGTTATCTAAAAGCATTGATGTTCTAAATCAAACTACAGTTCTTAGTATATGGAACACACACAAGAGGAAGAGTTCAGAAATGAACGGATTCTTCTTGAGGTATTGTAGACTAGGTCAGATCAATGTGACCCGACTAGCTGAAGTTACATTTAGATGTATATTTAAATTAGTTTGAATTTACATCTTGTGAAACTTGCCTGTCATGTCACAGAGATAAGATGACCATAGCTCCGTTTACTGGAAACAGAGAAAGAGTTAGTGAACTCTTGGGACTGATACATGATGATGTATGTAAGGTCTCCTGTCTACACATGCCAGGACTGGTTCTTTATACTTCATTACGTTCTCTGATGATCTTTTGAGTTTCAGATCTATGTTCCTGTTGAAACACAAGTCCGAACCTTTTGAGATATTCACAGAATATAAGTTAGAAGTAGAGAACCAAAATACGGGTATAAGTATTATGTCCTATGATGAGATCAAGGAGGAGAATACTTGAGCACGGAAATACTGGACTATTCTAAAGGAGAATGAGATTCTCTCTCAGCATTACTCCTCTGTATACACCATAGCACGATGGTATATCTGGGCGGAGCAATCACACCCTATATGATAAGGTGTGCTATATGATGAGTACTACTGAGTTACCTATTTCCTTTTTAGGAGTTATGCACTTGAGAAGCTGCATACCTATTGAATAGGGTTCAAATCAAATCAGTCGCCTACCATTTCATATGTGATATGGAAAGGGAAGAACCCATGTCTTAAGCTAGTTAAGATTTGGGGTTGACCGGCCTATGTCTGAAAGCAAAATCCGAACAAGCTCGAGGCAAAGTCTGTAATGTAGAACTGGAAAGGTTCCAGCTATACAAATTACAGCAGATGATTTGATAAAACCAAAGGATTCAGTAGATTCTAACGAACCTCAGCCTCTCCGCCGATCTAGTAGGGTTTCTCACCCACCTGAGAGATACTTCGGTTTCTCTATGACAGTGGGAGCGAGGATTGCGTCATGAGATGATGACCCAACTAAGTTCGAGCTGGCCATCGAGAGTAAGACTCTGTTAGAATGGCTGGATGTTTAGTGATCTGAGATGGAATCCTTATACACCAACAAAGTATGGACTTTGGTTGCTATATCTGAAGGGTTAAATCCCCATCAGGAGCAACTATATCTTGAGAAGATTACTTGGTGTAGATGGAAAAGTTGAGACTTTCAAAGCTAGACTTGTTAAAGTTTGCATCATTGACCAGGTGTGGATAATGATGAAACATTTTCAAGTAACTATGCTTAAGTCCATCCAGATCCTACTTGCCACGGCTACATACCATGACTACGATATCTGGTGGTTGGGTGTCATGACAGCTTTTCTAAATGATGTTTTAGAAGAGGGAGTCTATAAGTACACAGCCAGAGGGCCTCGTAGACAGTGGGAGCAGCGGAAACGTGTAAGTCCATGCTACCTCTCCCGGTACTTTCGGGAATGCGGAATTTGGTAAAAAACGATTTTTATGGAGGTGGTAACATGGACCTAAAACCCGGATCTTCGTTAAACATCTATCTAACAACCTAACTACGAGTTTCTAGCTACTCGGTTAGGGGGTTATACCTTGCTTTTCTTGAACTCCTTCGTCTTCAAGCTCCGATGGTGGTCCGGAATGGCTTCTTCCCGTCGTCTCCGTACGCCGAAGATAGATCCACCTGAAAGCTCCAACCTTTGGCTCCTTCTTCGTTCTTTGAAGAAACTAGTTCACTTGGTTTGCTAAACCTAGTGAACTAGAATGAGTAGAGAAGAGTTTGTGTGGGATTTTATCTATGGTTCTTGATTCTCAACTCATGAGACAAGAGAACCATAGAATCAAGAGAGGGAGCAAGAGGTTGAGGGTGAGAGCAAAAACAAGAGAGCTCAAGAACAAGAGAGAGAATGAGCAAGAAAGAATGAGCAAGTCTTTTGTCTCTCACCCTCTCATAATCCAAAGTCATGATAACTCATCATATCAAAAAAGTCTTATGTGATGGTTGAAGCAACCATAACCATATCATTTCATGCACTCATTTTACACAAATGAGCAAGCAAGTAAAAGTCTTTGCCATGAAATGATGGCTATGGTTATCATGATGGTCAACTAGTCAAGCCTAGTCAACCGGTCAACAAAGTCAACAAGTCAACAAAAGTCAACAAGTCAACAAAGTCAACAAAAGTCAACAACCATGTCACCATAATACTTAATTAATATAATAGTTAATCACATATCATATTCTCATTAGGGTTGAGCAAAAAGTCAAATAGTCAACGGTCAACTGTCAACAACCCTAATGAGAATCCGCTGCCTCTGCCTCCCTGTCAACTGTGCATACACACCCGCATCCGCGTTCAGAGGAACACGAATGCACACTGGATAAATCCAATCCCAAAAGGTACACTAGGATCTGGCTTAAACCAAAGCCCGCTAGTGTAAACTGTCCGGACACTGTACGTGCACAAGTACACGGATGTGACCGAACCCTGTCGCAAAACCATGCGACCTGTCGCAAAACCATGCGACCTCTACTCTTTTGCCTAAAGGCGAAAAGCTTTCTGTGTGGGACTCTAAAGACTCGACACTATGCTGGCAGTGGGTTTAACTACAGACCGCAAGCGGCACTAGCTGTGCGTAACGGTCCCCAGGTAGTGCCGACAAGAAGACCGACGAGGCGAAACCCATCTGAACTCCTACTGAGCCTGAATGTGACATTCTCCGTATAGTCCGGTCTGTTCGTCTGATACATCGCATGGCGGGCCTAGGGGGCGGTAAACGTCAGTCCCCCAATAGCGGTACAAGTCGTGCCGGAGCGAAGCCCAAAACACCCTGAGATAACACTGGAAGCCTACCAGTATATCTTGTTTGCCCTGGCCAGGGACTACTCGTGTAATGGCTCTCCTAGACACAGCGCGATGTCAACCCCCAATACCGGGAGAGACGAATCCTGTCTAACCGTCACTGCCTCCAAGTGCTTCGGGACTGCACCCAACTACTACCTGTTTGCACGACTCCTTTGAGCCGTGGTAGGGTAGTAATCAAAGTGCAGTGGGAACACACTCGAGGCGAAGTGACAGTGTCAAGTCGGCGGATTAAGCTGTACTCATGTCACCTGGGAACTGATAACTGACGATAGGCATAATACCAACTAGTCAGTTCCCGACGAGTCCTGTCCAGTGTACCCGTAACCTAACGAGCACCCGCATACTATCTCAAGTACGACGTACTGACGGCTGTGGGACAGACCGTCTCCCACACTGGGATGAGAAGCGCATGCGCTGGTCTACTCCGGAGTATCGATGCCCTGTCTCGATAGTCCTGCGACCAGGGACCTGCATAAGGATGTGCTTATAGATTACCCAGCCCCCACTAGTGTGACTGCCATCACAACGCTGGTAATCAAGCAAAGATCCTAAGGGCTCCACTAATGTGTATAGGTGATATACTAAAATAAACACAAGTACACATTGAAGTAGAAACAAACCAAGTAGCATACTACTATTTTGAGCAAGATTGTATATACAAGGTGAATATCCCAAGCTTCCATTAAGTAATATACAAACTAGTATGATACAGTAATGGCCTCTAGGGCATACACACTAACAATCTCCCACTTGCACTAAGGCCATGTACTGGCGTATCGAAGACCTATCATCTCGATCAGCCGGTCGAACTGAGTCTGGGGCAAGGCCTTGGTGAATTGATCTGCAGTGTTATCTTCTGAAGCGACTCTCCGAACCTCGATCTCCTGGCGATCCACGATCTCCCTGATCAGGTGATAACGCCTCAAGATGTGCCTGGATCTCTGATGGGACCTGGGTTCCTTCGCTAAAGCTATAGCCCCGTTGTTGTCGCAATACAGAGGTATTGGATCAACAATGGACGGAACCACCTGAAGTTCTTTCAAGAACTTCCTCATCCAGACAGCTTCTTTTGCGGCATCAGATGCAGCGATGTATTCCGCTTCCATCGTCGAGTCTGCAACGGTTTCTTGTTTGGAACTCTTCCAACACACCGCCCCTCCATTGAGGGTAAAGACAAAACCCGACATGGACTTGGAATCATCCTTGTCACTCTGGAAGCTGGAGTCAGCAAAGGCCTCGATCTGGAGGTCTTTTCCGCCATACACCAAGAACATCTCCTTAGTCCTTCTCAGGTACTTGAGAATGTTCTTTAACGCTATCCAGTGTTTCTCCCCAGGGTTTGACTGATACCGGCTTACCACACTCAGTGCATAAGCTACATCCGGTCTGGTACACAACATCGCATACATTATAGAGCCTACCGCAGAAGCGTAGAGTATAATAGACATGCGATCCCTCTCCAAATCAGTCTTGGGAGACATCTCTTTAGAGAGGGTGATCCCGTGACAAGCCGGTAGGTTACCGCGCTTGGAATCTTCCATACTGAATCTTTTCAGTATGGTGTCGATGTACCTGGACTGTGAAAGTCCTAATATCCTCTTGGATCTATCACGATGGATCCGGATCCCCAGGATGTATGAGGCATCACCCAGGTCTTTCATGGAGAACCTGTGTGATAAGAACCCCTTGACAGATTGTAGCATAGGAATGTCATTTCCTATTAAGAGAATGTCATCCACGTATAAAACGAGGAATACTACAGTTCTCGCTACAAATCTACTATAGATGCATGGTTCATCTGGATTTTTGATAAAGCCAAATTCTTTGACCGTCTCATCAAAGCAGATGTTCCAACTCCGCGATGCCTGCTTTAATCCATAGATGGACTTAAGCAGCTTGCACACCTTTCCGCTACTCCCACTCTGAATGAAACCCTCTGGTTGGTCCATATAGACACACTCCTCTAAATTTCCATTTAGAAAAGCGGTCTTTACGTCCATTTGCCAGATCTCATAATCGTGGAAGGCAGCGATGGCAAGAAGGATCCGAATGGATTTCAGCATGGCTACTGGAGAAAAGGTTTCGTCATAGTCCAAGCCAGGTCTTTGACGAAAACCCTTTGCTACCAGCCTAGCTTTATAGGTCTCAACCTGTCCATCTACACCAATCTTCCTTTTGAAGATCCACTTGCATCCTACGGGTTTTACCCCGTCTGGAGCAATGTCCAACGTCCATACCTTGTTGGTGTACATGGACTCCATTTCGGTCCGCATTGCATCCAGCCATTTCACTGAGTCAACGCTCTGAACGGCCTGCTGGAAGCTAGTAGGCTCATCATAATCTATGATGCAATCCTCTCTATCCCCGTCTATGAGAAAACCGTAGTATCTCTCGGGCGGATGAGTCTGCCTACTACTCCTGCGGAGCGGCGTAGGAATGTCCTGTTCTTTCGAACCCTCTGGCTCCACTAAACTTTCAGTAATAGTCCGTGGTTCTGGAATTTCTTCCAATTCTACTGCGCTCCCACTTATTTCCTTTTCCTTCTCCAAGAACTGGTGTTCTAGAAAGTGGGCATTACGAGAAAAAGGACTTTTTGTTCCTCTGCGTAGTAGAAAAGATACCCCCTGGTGTTCTTTGGGTATCCCACAAACTTGCACAGTACTGAGCGTGCCTCGAGTTTGTCCGCATGCTGCTTTTTGACAAAAGCTGGACATCCCCAGATCTTTAGATATTGAAGATAGGGTTTCTTCCCACTCCATAACTCATATGGAGTGGTAGGCACAGTCTTAGTGGGAACTCGGTTCAAAAGGTATGCGGCTGATTCTAGCGCATATCCCCAGAATGATCGCGGCAACTCAGCGCTACTCATCATGGACCGTACCATATCCAATAGAGTGCGGTTCCGTCTCTCCGATACACCGTTATGTTGCGGAGTGCATGGAGGAGTAAGCTGAGAGAGAATTCCGTTCTCTTTTAAATAGTCCAGGAACTCGGCACTTAAGTATTCTCCACCTCGATCCGATCTTAGAATCTTAATACTCTTGCCGGTCTGTTTCTCTACTTCATTCTTATACTCCTGGAATTTTCCAAAGGCTTCGGACTTATGTTTCATTAAGAAGACATAACCGTACCTTGAGAAGTCATCCGTAAAAGTAATGAAGTAAGAATAGCCGCTTCGCGCATGTGTAGAAATTGGACCGCACACGTCACTGTGTACGAGTCCCAAGAGCTCGCTCGCTCTTACTCCATGTCCAGTAAACGGAGTCTTTGTCATCTTTCCTTTGAGACAGGATTGACAAGTGGCATACGACTGATATTCGAACGCATTCAAATACCCTTCTATATGTAACTTCGTCAACCTTCTCTCATTGATGTGACCCAGTCTACAATGCCACAAGAAAGTCTGATTTATTTCTGGAGACTTTCTTTTGTGTGTATTCTGGACATTGAAAATCTGTGGTTAGTTTAATACGTATATACCATTACTCAATGTACCTGACCCAATCAAAACTTGATTAAGGTGAATGTTTACAACATTACTTACAAACGCAAATTCATAACCTTCTTTAGAAACTAAAGATACAGAAATGATATTACAAGTTGCGTTGGGTACAAAAAAGCAATTACGCAAAACCAAAACATGTCCATCTGACATTCCCAGGTGATAGTCCCCCACGGCTTTAGCATCCATGCTAGCTCCGTTCGCAACTCTGAGGGTTATGTCACCTGCTTTCAAAACACTACGGTTTCTCAACGCCTGCAAAGAATTACAGATATGAGATCCTGATCCGGTATCCAATACCCAGGAAGTAGAGTTTATTGAAAGACAGTTTTCAATAACATACACACCTGAAGCTGAAGCTGCAACCTGCTTCAATTCCTGTGTCCTGGCTTTCCAAGCCCTGCAATCATTCTTCCAATGACCTTTCTTATGACAATAGAAGCATTCTTCCTTATCCACAAGCTTCCCCGCTTTCTTTGTTGCTTTAGCTTTTCCCTTCGTATCCACTTTACTAACACCGCCCCTTGGTTTGGCGGGGGCTTTCTTCTTCTTTCCCTTGGCTTTCGCCTTGGACCTAGAAGAAGATGATCCTCCTACAAACAAAGTGGATGTTTCCCTACCTTTCTGTAGGGTGCCCTCTGCGCTTCTCAGCATGTTGAGGAGCTCTGAAAGTTCAACCTCTTTTTCTTGTAAGTTGAAGTTCAGTATAAACTGGGCGTAAGTGGAAGGAAGGGACTGGAGAACTATATCCGTATATAGTTCACTCTCCAATGTGATCCCTAGGTCCGCGAGCTCCTCAATGTAGCCGATCATCTTTAGCACGTGCTCGGCTACTGATGATCCGACGGCCATTCTTGCCGAAAATAACTTTCTCGACACTTCGTATCTTGCGATACGAGATTGCTCTCCATACAGTTCTTTTGTATGGAGAAATATGGATTCAAGGTCCATATTCTCGTGCCTCCTCTGATGTTCGTTGTCTATCGAGGCAAGTACGAGGCACTTGGCCTTTGCGCTATCAATCTCCCAAGTCTTGCGGATTTCCTTATCCGCGACGCTGGAAGTAGGACCAGGGGCAGGGGGAGCTTTGGTGGTAAGAAGATACCCCAGCTTGTCGTAAGTGATTGCTATCTTGACATTCCTGAGCCAATCTTTGTAGTTTGGCCCTGTCAGTTTTTTTTTATCTAGGAGTAACTTAAGTCCAGTCATGTCGATTTGGTCGCTGCAATTAGGAGAGAGAAGAAGAAACACTCAGCATGATGCTCTTGCAAGTTTAGAGTGGTTTTTAGTTTGTCTAAACAGGATGGCTCCCACTGTTTCTCGAATCCCTCCTCAAACCATAAAGGAAGAATTAGTCGGGATCAATCCCACCGCACAATACTTGCTTAACCGTTCAGCCAGGCCGGTGTCGGTACTTCGAGGGAGGTTTTCCAACGCTTTCGCGAAGTTCCTTAATTAAAGAACCTCTTTTCCCTGGGGGCGTAGCCCCGCTAACACCTTTCTAGGCACCTACTAGGTTTATAGCATTGATCGATTAGTGAGAAATTTCCCGAGGAGTAGCATATACTCACAGTAGGATCGGGATCCAAATATCATCGCGTGACGAAACTGAAGGAATCCTACCAGAATCATCACACTCCAAATGGTATGCAAATCTAGCAAGTTTCAGTGCTTATGAAACTCCCGATGTGGATTTTTGCCCCATGCTCTTATGACCTTGGCGTGAGGTCAAAATGTCATAAGTCACATGTCAAGTTCTTCCCATCATTATCCAGGTTAATTTGAATCCACCCGTACCTACCCTTGACGTAGGCCAAAATGGTAGTACGACTGTCCCAAACCAACGCATTCTATCTATGCAACAGATAAATATCCGGCAGCTACCAATCACTATGCCTTGGCGTGAGGTCAAAATACATAGCTTGAATACTACCGAATATTTAACTGAAATGATGGAGGGCTACGAATGGTTTTGGCTAAACCGTGAACGTAGTGAACTTGATATAGTCGATGGAACGAGATAGCTTTTAAAAGGAGTGGCTCAAGCTCCGCATTTAAAAGTTGTTTTGAAAAGAACCGAGTGGTTTTTCGAAAATGTTCCAACGACTTTAACTTGGTTTATTATCTTGCATTAGTTCTTTTAATGCGCGATATTCTTGCATTAGTTCTTTTAATGCGTCCCATCAATTAATCCTACCATTGCAGAAAACAACCAAAATATGACGTACGCTTATGCCATTCGCATTCGCCACGGGGCCCCGTCATTACACGTTAGGTTACTTAACTAACGACAGAGCGGGGGCTGGGCTAGCGCGTCTGTAAAACATAAGCAACGCCTAAATAATATCATATATAGATATACTGCAATGATAAACATTTCAGATCACAGATGAATACATTGGATATACTAGGAATCTGTAATTCGCACGAGCCTGTAACGAAAAACAGATTACACGGTCGCGGTGAATAGCCAAATACCCCACCCAAGACCCCTACGGGTGCGGCAAACTACCCGCCAAGTACCCGAAGCGTAGTAACCTCCCTCATCTCCATGAGTAGGCCACTCGACACTTCGGCATACCCGGTAGTTTGTGCACCCCTTCCATGAGTCTATGCTAGGAGCAAAAACAGTAAAAAGAAATTATACAATGACGGCTACAACCCCGACCCGGTTGTGCGGCCATACAAATAATTATTACATCAATTTACAAATTTACATGAATTGAAAGAAAAGAAAACTCTCGTCTCACAACCCCCGGCTATTCACCCGCGACAATCCAACATATTCATATCCACATTCCAGCAACATTACAGATCACAGATTTGTATAACCCCCACTAATCGACATATAGCGATTAGTAGACGTTCAATACAAATATTACATTACAGAAAAACCCGTTAGCTTAAGTCTTTTAGAAGTTCGATCAAAAATACGGATTTTCGGGACCCCAAAAATAAAATTTTCGTTCTGGAAAATCTAGGCAGAAAATATATATTCCAAAAATCCCAAAATACCCCCAGAAGAACACTGCACCAAAAATGGACCACGGCCGAGTCAACTCGGCCGCGGATGCGCGGGGGGAGCGTGCTCCCGCCGCGTTTCCGCGGCTCTTTGACTCGATCGTTTGACCAATTTTGGTGGGTGTTCACAGAAAAGCCTGAGCCGATTTTAGGTGTGAAAATAATCAACTTTTGAACAGTATAAAAATCGACAGAAACTTCGAATTTCGGGGTTCGTTTTCGGGACTTTTTCTTTGATCGATCTTCTAGTTACTTGCTAACATGTTAGATAGAGTTTAACTAGGCTCTGATACCACTGTAAGTCCATGCTACCTCTCCCGGTACTTTCGGGAATGCGGAATTTGGTAAAAAACGATTTTTATGGAGGTGGTAACATGGACCTAAAATCCGGATCTTGGTTACACATCTAACTAACAACCTAACTACGGGTTTCTAGCTACTCGGTTAGGGGGTTATACCTTGCTTGTCTTGAACTCCTTCGTCTTCAAGCTCCGATGGTGGTCCGGAATGGCTTCTTCCCGTCGTCTCCGTACGCCGAAGATAGATCCACCTGAAAGCTCCAACCTTTGGCTCCTTCTTCGTTCTTTGAAGAAACTAGTTCACTTGGTTTGCTAAACCTAGTGAACTAGAATGAGTAGAGAAGAGTTTGTGTGGGATTTTATCTATGGTTCTTGATTCTCAACTCATGAGACAAGAGAACCATAGAATCAAGAGAGGGAGCAAGAGGTTGAGGGTGAGAGAAAAAACAAGAGAGCTCAAGAACAAGAGAGAGAATGAGCAAGAAAGAATGAGCAAGTCTTTTGTCTCTCACCCTCTCATAATCCAAAGTCATGATAACTCATCATATCAAAAAAGTCTTATGTGATGGTTGAAGCAACCATAACCATATCATTTCATGCACTCATTTTACACAAATGAGCAAGCAAGTAAAAGTCTTTGCCATGAAATGATGGCTATGGTTATCATGATGGTCAACTAGTCAAGCCTAGTCAACCGGTCAACAAAGTCAACAAGTCAACAAAAGTCAACAAGTCAACAAAGTCAACAAAAGTCAACAACCATGTCACCATAATACTTAATTAATATAATAGTTAATCACATATCATATTCTCATTAGGGTTGAGCAAAAAGTCAAATAGTCAACGGTCAACTGTCAACAACCCTAATGAGAATCCGCTGCCTCTGCCTCCCTGTCAACTGTGCATACACACCCGCATCCGCGTTCCGAGGAACACGAATGCACACTGGATAAATCCAATCCCAAAAGGTATACTAGGATCTGGCTTAAACCAAAGCCCGCTAGTGTAAACTGTCCGGATACTGTACGTGCACAAGTGCACGGATGTGACCGAACCCTGTCGCAAAACCATGCGACCTGTCGCAAAACCATGCGACCTCTACTCTTTTGCCTAAAGGAGAAAAGCTTTCTGTGTGGGACTCTAAAGACTCGACACTACGCTGGCAGTGGGTTTAACCACAGACCGCAAGCGGCACTAGCTGTGCGTAACGGTCCCCAGGTAGTGCCGACAAGAAGACCGACGAGGCGAAACCCATCTGAACTCCTACTGAGCCTGAATGTGACATTCTCCGTACAGTCCGGTCTGTTCGTCTGATACATCGCATGGCGGGCCTAGGGGGCGGTAAACGTCAGTCCTCCAATAGCGGTACAAGTCGTGCCGGAGCGAAGCCCAAAACACTCTGAGATAACACTGGAAGCCTACCAGTATATCTCGTTTGCCCTGGCCAGGGACTACTCGTGTAATAGCTCTCCTAGACACAGCGCGATGTCAACCCCCAATACCGGGAGAGACGAATCCTGTCTAACCGTCACTGCCTCCAAGTGCTTCGGGACTGCACCCAACTACTACCTGTTTACACGACTCTTTTGAGCCGTGGTAGGGTAGTAATCAAAGTGCAGTGGGAACACACTCGAGGCGAAGTGACAGTGTCAAGTCAGCGGACTAAGCTGTACTCATGTCACCTGGGAACTGATAACTGACGATAGGCATAATACCAACTAGTCAGTTCCCGACGAGTCCTGTCCAGTGTACCCGTAACCTAACGAGCACCCGCATACTATCTCAAGTACGACGTACTGACGGCTGTGGGACAGACCGTCTCCCACACTGGGATGAGAAGCGCATGCGCTGGTCTACTCCGGAGTATCGATGCCCTGTCTCGATAGTCCTGCGACCAGGGACCTGCATAAGGATGTGCTTATAGATTACCCAGCCCCCACTAGTGTAACTGCCATCACAACGCTGGTAATCAAGCAAAGATCCTAAGGGCTCCACTAATGTGTATAGGTGATATACTAAAATAAACACAAGTACACATTGAAGTAGAAACAAACCAAGTAGCATACTACTATTTTGAGCAAGATTGTATATACAAGGTGAATATCCCAAGCTTCCATTAAGTAATATACAAACTAGTATGATACAGTAATGGCCTCTAGGGCATACACACTAACAAAACGTGTGCAAGATGCTTTATAGGATAAAGCAGGCATCGCGGAGTTGGAACATCTGTTTTGATGAATTAGTCAAAGAGTTTGACATCATCAAAATGGTAGATGAACCTTGTATAAACAAAAAGGTAGTAGGGAGTATGGTGATGATCCTCGTAGAGTACGTGGATGACATACTCTTGATAAGAAAGGAGTTTCTTATGCTACGCTCGATCAATCTCCATTTATCACAATGATTCTCCACATAGGATCAAAGTGATACCTCCTAAATCCAGGGTTTTGGATCTATGAGATAGATCTAAATGGATGTTAGGATTCTTACTAGTTGTAGTGAGATAGTATCAATTGATCCTGGGGAGAATCACTGGAAGTGTTCCAGGGTGATAAAGACGACTGAATGTCAGTCACAGGCATTGTCTTTACCCTAAGTAAAGGGACGGTATGTTGGAAGAGTTCCAAGCTAGATACCGTGGCATACTAGACGATAAAGGCAGGATACATCGCTACTAAAGATGCTACCAAAGAGGCTGTTTGGGTGTATATTGGTTCATGAGATGAACTACGTTCCTACCATTGTGAGACAATGGAGTTGTGGCTTATGCCAAGGAACGCAGGTCCCATCAGTGATCCAGACATATTCTAAGGCAGTATCGCCTGATCATGGAGATGGTTGATCTCCAGGGTGATCGAGGTTTGGAGAGTAGACTCAGAGGACAACACAGCGGATCCACTCACAAAGGCCTGTTCCCAGAGAGAGACTTTTATGGGATGGTTGAGTATGAGATACTACAACCACTGCTACAGATGGCCCTAGTGCAAGTGGGAGATTGTTAGTTATATGTATGCCCTAGAGGCCATTACTGTACATTGGATGTATATTGTAGTGGATGCTGGGACATATATAGGGAGGACTTTCTTGCTCGACATGATAGTATGCTATCTGGTTGACCTTTACCTTAACGTGTACACTGATTGTCTCTCTGTTACATGTTGGTAAAGCCCTTAGGATGTATACTTGACTACCTGGACTGTGATGCGGATCATACTAGTGGGGACATGGTAGTCCATAAGTACATCCTTCAAAGTCCCTAGTCGTGGGTGTATCGAGATGGGGCATCGATATACCAGAGTAGACTAGCGTGTACCTTCTCGACCCATACAGATGGGCGATGGATGATCCCATATCCATTGGTGTTTGACATCGGAGATGATATACGGGTGCTCAGTAGAGACTGGGTACACTGGACGGACTCGCCGAGAACTCCCAGATGGTATTATACCTGACGTCAGATGGCAGTTCTCTGGTGACACTGGTACAGAGTAGTCTGTTGACCCGAGATCGTCATAGAGTCTTGTGTGGTTCCCACTGTGCTTTGATTTCCATCTTACCACGTCCAAGAGGGCGTGCAAAACGGTGGTTTTTGGGTACAGTCCCGAATCACATGGAGGCAATGAGCGATAGGAGGGGATTCGTCTCTCCCGGTATAGGGGGTTGATGTTGCGCTGTGTTCGATTGGCTATAACAGGAAATCCCTGGCCAGGGTTGCTGAGATTTACTGGTAAGTGTTACCAGTAGTTTCTCGAATTGTTATAGACCTCATATCGACACGACTTATCGAGCTATTGGGGTCTGACGTTTACCACCCCTAGGCGAGATATGCGACATATCAGACGATCAGACCGGACTGTGCGGTAGTGTTACTGGTTGGATTCACAGGAGTATGAGCGGGCTTGCTCGTCGATCTTCTGATCGCTCAATACCCGGGTGGCCGTTACGTTTAGAAGACCGCTTGCGGCTTGTGGGTGCTTGTTATGATCATCACCTGCTGCCGGTGTATTGACAAGTCTTTAGAGTCCTACACAGAGGTTTCCTGGCTCAAGCGAAACGAAATAGGAGCGCATATGAGATATGTGCGGGACCGAGAATAATGCGTGTATGTGATACCGTATTCCATTCTCGCGATGAATGTATCGAAAGGTTGTATGCGATATAACCTAGTTATCGAATCAAGGGTTGATTCGATAAGCCGATACATTGGATACTAGCCGGTTATATGCGATATAACCGGATCATTGAATCAAGTGTTGATTTAATGATTTAATGTATAATTATATATTTGATATATTACTTTGCATTAACAAGTATTGGTTCACTTTAAATGGATTTACTCACTTGGTTTGTACACATTGTATATGTGATATACTTTTGTGCACAAGATTGTATCATATTTGATGATACTTGCTCTTTTGGGTTTGTGTAAAGATTAAACCATGTTTAGTGAATGGTTAGGGTTTCTTTTCTCTTATTTATTTATTATTGTTTTGGAAAAGATAAAGAGAAAAAGAAATGGTGGCTTATTTTGTCTTTTCTTTGAAGCTTCTTGAAGCTTTGAAAAGTCTACCATTCTTGTCTCTTCTTTAACCCTAACCACTCTTCTAAACCTTGGTTAAATCTCTACACTAAACCATGGTTGAAGTTATGATAAGTATTCTTTTTATTTTCTTTTTTAAATAACTTGTCATATCTTCTTCTTCTTCTTTATCTTCTTCAACAAAAGAGAAAGCTTGCTACTCCAATGGCAAGTGATGAAAACTAGTGAGAAATCCAAAACTAAAGTCTACCCACTTCCTATTTCTTCATCCTCCACCTCTTGCCAAGTTGTATAGAGTGTTTACTTCACAAGTTTTCAAAGCTTGGTGAAGTTGGAGCTTGATCTTGCGATGCTTCGACGTAGATCATCTTCGGCATGGACATCGACGACCTAGCTCGCCATTTCTCCGACGAAGCCGACGCTAGAGCCCGGAAATTCATTCAGACAGCGAGGGGACTTCGTTGCGGAGCTATGGAGGTGGAGCACCGGATCTACAAAGGTTGTATTTCCGTTTCCTTTTTGTTAAGTTGTTAACTAGATTTCATTTTCGCCTAGTTTTCTAGCCCACGATCCGTAGTCGGGTTTCTCGGGACCTAGATTTTTTGAAATTGGCATGGTTGATGCCTTGTGAGACCTCACTAGAGTGTCTAGGAACCCTACAATAACACCTAGTATGAACACAATTAATGAAAACAATGAATCACCTTAACTAGTCACCAAATCATTTAATGCAATAATCAATGCACTAATGACTCACCAAGATGCATGAACCTAGTCACCACCTTCTAAAAGCCTCTAGAAACTTCCACACTCATCTCAAGAAAAGACAAATCCGTATTTAACCGAATGTTAAATACGGCTGATAGAAAACTGGAAACTGGCAACTTCCAAAAGCGATCGTGAAACGAATTTCAGGATAACCCCGTAACAGCATAAACATACCCGCATTTGTATTACGACCGAATACAAATGCAACTGAGACAAAGATATTATATCTACACAGTATAATACTCGGATCCGGCTTAAACCAAAGCAGACCAGTATTATCTGCCCGAAAAATGACACGTGCGAAAACACACGTGCATTTTCCGAACCTTGCCATAAAACCATACGGCCTCTACAACGTTTCGCCCGAACTTGGGAAATAGTCTGTGGGGGACTTTAATGACTCATCAACACACTGGCACTGGGTATAACCACTAGCACGTCAGAGGTACGAGCTGTACGTAACGTTTGCCTATGTATTGATTGGAAGGGAAGCTGACGAGCGAACTCATCCATATACCCTACTGAGCCTGACAGTGACAATATACATACAGTCTGGTCCGTTCATCTATGAGTATCGCATATCGGCCTAGGGGGCTGGTAACGTCAGACCCCCAATAGCGGTATAAGTCGTGTCAGAGAGTAGCCCAGAACACCCTGAGATACTACTGGAGTACCTACCAGTAAATCTCCTGCCTCGGCCGAGGGCTTTGTGTAACGGCTCTCCTAGACACAGCGCGATCTCACCCCCAATACCGGGAGAGACGAATCCCCTGCCGATCCGCTCACTTGCCTCCATGTGGCTCGGGACTGTACCCAAAAAAGACCTATTTGCACGACTCCTTTGAGCCGTGGTAGGGTAGAAATCAAAGCACAGTGGGAACTCATATGAGACAAATGACGACCTCAGGTCGATGAACTAATCTGTACACATGTCACCAGGGAACTGCTATCTGACGCTAGGTATAATACCAACTAGCAGGTTCCTGGCGAGTCCTGTCCGGTGTACCCATAACCCAATGAGCACCTGTATACATCTTAGGTGAACCAACTGACACCAATGGCTTGTGAGACCGGCCACCGCCCCTCATCGGGGTCCCAACTGTATACACTAGTCTACTCTGGAGTATCGATGCCCTGTCTCGAAACTCCCACGACTAGGGACACTTTAAGGATGTGCTTATAGACCCCAGCTCCCACGTATATGATCGCCATCATACTGCTGGTAGTCAAGCAAGAATCCTATGGGCTCTATCATCATGCAATTGTGAACTAAAGCATGTATATGATGATAAAGAAAAACCAGATAGCATACTATCATCTCGAGCAAGACTGTCATATCGGTATAGGTCCTGCCTCAATTATTGCAATCACATACCTGCGATCCAATAATTGACTTTGAGGGCACCATATCCAATAGTCTCATCAAATTAATCCTATCACACCAGAAAAGAATGAAAATACAATGTACATATATGCCATCCGTATTTGCCACTGGGTCCCGTCATCACCCGTTAGCTTACTTAACTAACGACAGAGCGGGGGCTGGACTAGCGCGGGTGCAAAATATATAAAACATCTACTAGTATATATATAAGTATATATAACAATCGTCCCAGGCATGATAATAAGCAATATCACAGAATCTCAGCCAATAATACAGAATGGTGGATAATCTTGGAGCCCCGGGTTTCATTTGAGCCGCAAATAAAACCCGACGTTCCCGGTCGTGTGGATAGCCTGTGCAATGAAAACCTGTACCCCCTACGAGTGCGGTGAATAGCCCGCCAATTCTAGAATGAAGTCCCCCCGTCTCAACGCCTGAGATGCGGGCTTGTTGGATTCTAGAACCCGGCTATTCGTGCACTCCACCGCGGGGTAATCCTAATACAGAAAAAGAAAATAATATGTACAAAACGATGACAACGACCTCAACCCGGTCGTGCCCCAAAATAATATACAACCCGGCAAAAACGGCAGTCCATATGTCGGACGCTCGCCCCACAATAACAAATGTACAAATGAATATAAACTGTACTACTAACATTGCATCACATGCTATCCACCATGACTATCCAACCACAATCACAGCACAAGCACAAAACATCAACGCGAATGTCACGTTCGCAAACCCGTCTAAAAGAACATAGAACAATCAGACGATTTTACCGATCAAATGACATTCACGGTCGCAGATAAAAGTGAATGTGCTGTTAAAAAAATATGTATTTTAAAATTTCGATCGACTAAACTTTCCCAAATTGGCCCCAAAGGCAAATAGAGCACTCAAACAAATCTGGGTCAAAACTATATATCATAAAAATCATATTTCCATGAACTAAAACCCCAGAAAAAATTTCGGGCACAGTAGCCCAAAAAGCGCGCCATTTTGCTCCGGTTCCGCCGCCGAATTTTAGAGTTACGTGCCCAAATATTTTCCACAGCTATAGTTTTTCCTGCACATATTTTTAAGATTCCTGGAATATTTTTTTGAATAATTTTAAAATTCGACAGCAAGCACACAAAATTGGAAATACGATTCGGAAATTTTAGTCAATCGAGATTTTAACTTTGTGCAAACTAGCTAGTAGGGTTTATAGGTTGGCTCTGATACCATGAAGGGTTACACTAGCGTCCCGGCCAACATCTGTGGTCAAATGCGGAACAAAATTTTATGACGAATATAAACATGGCGCTAGAATAACACAAAACCCGGATCTTAACCATAAACCTAACTAGCAAATGAATGTTCTATCTACTATGATAGAATATATACATAAAGAAAACAAGTCCTTCGGGTCTTCGATCCTCTCCTTAAGCTCCTCGATGGATGGATCGTGCTTGAACTTCGGCCTCCTTGTGTCAACGATGATCCACCTCGAGAGATCCAACCTAGAGCTTAACCTCCAAGATGAGGCAACTAGAACACTTGGGTTGCTAGACTAAGTGATCTAGAGTGAGTAGATAGTGGTTTTGGTGGCTTGGTCTCAATGGCCCTTGATTTTCAACTCATGAAGCACTAGGGCTTGAGAGAGAGAAAGAAGGAGAGAGCAACCGAGAGAATGTGTCATGATAAAATGAAGGGTGAACTCTCATATTAGGGAAAAAGAATAATCAAAATTTTATTAAGATAATTGTCATGGTTGATGTTGATTTGACCATTATCATGTCACAATTAATGCTAAGCACAAATATCTTTTGCTCAACAAAAATATCTAAGTCAACATGGGTCAACATGGTCAAATGGTCAAACCAAATTAGCCATAACACAATTATCTCTAATAAAAGATTAATAATCAATTTCCCCATCTCTTTAAGGTTTTAATCAAGTCAATGGTCAAAACCCTAATGAGGTGTCTCCTTCTCTACCTCTGTCAACTGTATATACATACCCGCATCCGTATTCCGAGGAATACGAATACAATAAGACTGAACCGATCCAAAATCAAATACTAGGATCCGGCTTAAACCAAAGCCCGCTAGTATCAATTGCCCAAACACCAAACACGCACAAGTGCGCGTATGTGAACGAACCTTGTCGTAAAACCATACGGCCTCTACTCGTTTCGCCCGAATCTGGGAAACCCTTTGTGTAGGACTCTGAAGACTCGACAGTACTCTGACAGTGGGTTTAACCACAAGCACGTCAGCGGCACTAGCTGTACGTAACGGCTACCCAGGTACCTGTCGAAAAGGAAGGCCGACAGGCAAACACGTCCGAATTCTTGCTGAGCCTATCCGTGACAATATCCGTATAGTCTGGTCTCTTCGTCAAAGAGTATCGCATACCGGGTCTAGGGGCGGTGAACGTCGGACCCTAATAACCTGATAAGTCGTGCCGATGTGGCTCAGGACCAATCCGGGAAACTACTGATCAACCTATCAGTAAATCCCAACTGCCTTAGCCAAGGTCTTATGGTCCTGACCAACCGATCACTGTGCGATATCAACTCTCAATACCAGGAGAGACGAATCCCCAACAATCACTCACTGCCTCCACGTGGCTCGGGACTGAACCCAACCAAAACCTGTTTGCATGACTCAGTAGAGCCGTGGTAGGGTAGTGATCAAAGCTCAGTAGGAACTCACACGAGACAAATGCCGATCTCAGGTCCAAAGACTAACTTGTACACATGTCACTTGAGAACTTCCATCTGACGATAGGTAAAGTACCATCTGGAAGTTCTCGGCGAGTCCATCCAGTGTACTCACACCCAGTGAGCACCTGTATACGATCTTAGGTGTATCATACCAATGGTTGAGGGACCAACCATCCCCGACGGGGCTAGAAACGTATACACTAGTCTACTCTGGAGTATCAATGCCCAGTCTTGATACTCACGCGACTAGGGACCATTTAAGGATGTGCTTATGGACTACCCTGCTCCCACAAATATGATCGCGATCACAACGCAGGTAGTCAAGCAAGATCCTACGGGCTTTATCAACATGTAACCGCAATATTTAATAACGAGTATGACATATGCCATGTTAAGATAAAGACAAACCATAATAGTATACTGCCGTATCGAGTCTTTATCAATATGTGCAAGCTAGATATAACAACAATAGAAATAAATACACATATCCTGACAAAGACAAGTCAAATAATATACTATAAATCTGAGCAAGATTGTCCTGTACATATATATCCCTAGCATCCATATGTATACATATACAATATTGGCCTCTACGGTATATACATCTAACACCTATAAAGCTAAATTTGTTGCAAAAGGTTTTCGTCAAAAGACCCGGTATAGACAAATGACGAAACCATTTCTCCAGTGGCTATGCTGAAATCCATTCGGATTCTACTTGCCATTACTGCCTTCCATGACTATGAGACTTGGCAGATGGATGTAAATACCGCTTTTCTAAACGGCACTTTAGAAGAGTTCGTCTAGATCAGCCAGAAGGCCTCATAGACAGTGGGAACAGCGGAAAAGTGTGCAAGTTGCTTAAATCCATTTATAGATTAAATTTATGGATTAAAGCAGACATCGCGGAGCTGGAATATCTGTTTTGATGAAACAGTCAAGCAATTTGATTTCATCAAAATATAGATGAGCCATGTATCTATAAGAAAATTGTAGGGAGGAATATTGTATTCCTAGTATTATAGGTAGATGACATACCATTGATTGGAAACGATATTCCTACACTACAGTTGGTCAAGCTGTTTTTGTCACAGAGCTTCTCCATGAAGGACCTGTGTGATACCTCATACATTCTTAGAATCAAGATCTATCGTGATAGATCTAAAAGAATGTTGGGACTTTTTCCCAGTCTAGATATATTGACACCATACTAAAAAGGTTTAGTATGGAAGATTCCAAATACGGCAATTTACCGGTTTGTTATGGAATCACCCTCTTCAAGGAGATGTCTTCCAAGACTGATAAGGAGATGGATCGCATGACTACTATACCCTATGCTTCAGCAGTAGGTTCTATAATGCATGCGATGTTATGTACCAGACTAGATATAGCTTACACATGTAGCGTGGTAAGCAGGTATCAGTCTAACCCAGGGAAAATCATTGGATAGCTGTGAACATTCTCAAGTACCTGAGAATGACTAAGGAGATGTTTCTGTGATGTTTCTAGTATACGGTAATGGAGACATCCAGATGGAGTCTTTTATCAATTCAAGCTTCCAGAGTGATAAGGATGACAGCAAGTCTGTCTCGGGTTATATGTTTACTCTCAACGGAGGGACAGTCTGTTGGAAGAGTTCTAAACAGGACACCGTCGCAGACTTGACGATGGAGACCGAATACATTGCTGCCAGCGATGCCACAAAAGAACCTATCTGGATGAGAAAGTTTATTTCTGAACTTGAGGTGGTTCTGTCTATTGTTGATCCAATACCTCTGTATTGCGACAACAATGGGGCATAGCTTTAGCGAAGGAACCGCGGTCCCATCAGAAATCCAGACACATCTTGAGGCGGTGTCACCTGATTCGGGAGATCGTTGATTGCCGGGAGATTGAGATTCGGAAAGTAGATACAAAAGACAACACGGTAGACTCATTCACAATGACACTTCCTCAGACTCAGCTCGAACGGCTATCGGAGATGATTGGTCTTCGATACGCCAATACATGATCTTAGTGCAAGTGGGAGATTGTTAGATATGTATGCCCCAGAGGCCATTATTGTATATTACAGGATTGTACATTACATTTTGGATGTTTGAGATATATATTTGTTTACGACAATCTTGCTCGATATGATAGTATGATATATGTTTTTCTTTATCTTAAACATGCGATATGTTTTACTTGTTATTATGTATTGATAATACATGTTGAAAAAGTCCATAGGATATTTGCTTGACTACCAGCGTTATGATGGCGATCATACTCATGGGGGCTGGGTAGTCTATAAGCACACCCTTAAATGTCCCTAGTCGTGGGAGTATCGAGACAGGGTATCGATATTCCAGAATAGACTAGTGTATATGTTTCTGATTTCAGAGAGGGAAGATGGCATGCCCCGCAGTCATTGGTGTACGACACCAAAGATTGTATACAGGTGCTCATTAGGTTATGAGTTACACTGGACGGACACGCCGGGAACTGCTGGATGGTATTATACGTATTGTCAGCAGTTCTCAGGTGACATCAGTACAGGGTAGTCGGTCGACCCGAAATCGTCACTTCGTCTCGAGTGTGTTTCCATTGTACTTTGATTACTACCCTACCATGGTTTTAAATAGTCATGCAAACATGTAGTTTTTAGATGCAGTCCCGAAGCACTTGGAAGCAGTGTGCGATATAGGGGATTCGTCTCTTCCGGTATTGGGAGTTGATATTGCACAGTGTACGGTTGGCCATCACCACAAGACTTATGCCCAGATGGATGAGATTTACTGATGGTGTTCAGTAGTTTCTTGACTGGTGATGAGCTTGATACCGACACAACTTATCAGGTTATTAGGGGTCTGACATTTACCACTCCTTAGACCTAATATGCGATACTCTAAGATGAACAGACCGGACTGTATGATGAATGTCACAGATAGGCTCAGTTAGGGTTTCAGACGAGTTTGCTTATCGATCTCCTTTTCGACAGATACCTGGGTAGCCGTTGCGTACAGCTAGTGCCACTGACGAGCTTGTGAGTTCTAGGGTATCATCGGTAACTCACTGCAAGCGTATTGTCGAGTCTTTAAAGTCCCACACCGAGGGTTTCCGAGTTTTGGCGAGATGATGTAGTTGTGGTACAGTGGTACGCGCGGGAGTCCGATTGAAACTAGTATATTTCATATACTGACGGCAATCGAACGTTTGTAATACTAGCCGGTCTTTTTAAAAGACGGATATTAAATCAGATACATATTTAATATATGATACATATATTGGATATATGTATTTAATGGTATTATTTTACTTTACTTATTTTCCCCAATATTGCATTTAATTTTGCACATGATATATGTTTAAGTATGTATTAAAATATGTTAACATAAACATATTGTATTATGTTACATATTTATATATAAATACTTATTTATATAATTCCTTTATTATTGGTTTAAGTTGTGCTATGGCACAAGTTATCATTCTCTACACTTCTAGCATAGACATGTGTAATCTAAAGATGGACACTTGGAAGGATGGATGAGATCAAAGGGTAGGATTTGTTACAAGTTATGTTAAGAATTCTTTTAGTTAAGAATTCTCAGCATAATTTCATATCGACTCTCTCTCTTATCTCCTTCATCCTCCTCCCAACTCCTCTCTCTAAATTACTAAATAAAAGAAATAAATTGGGAGAAATAGAAAAGGTGAAGGAGCCTACATCCTAAGGTCACTAGAGTAGCAAACAAGTTGCCTTAGTTCCTTCAAGCGAAGAAGGTGAAGCCAAAGTGAGGAGTTCTCAAGTGAATCATCTAGGATGGAGGAGATGAACACTCAAACATATTCCATGGAGCCTACAAAGGAGTTCAACCATTACAATGTTTACCCAGCAAAGAGGATGTAAGTATTCTACAACATAGTAGATAAAACCTCTTCTTTGCTTCACAAGTTAACTTCTTTAGTTAAGATTCTTACTTTAGGAACCCATGCTCTCTATTAATTTTGAAAACCCTATCTTTTGATGTTCTAAAATACCTAGCTAGGGTGCATGGGGTCCTTCACTATTAAGTACAAATCCACAAATGTTATCAACTCAGCTCTGATACCATATTAAATTTAATTATATACGTACGAGGGGGCGGTTATATATTTATTTATATGAGGCATAAACGGGCTTTCTATATAGATGGGCTCCATCTAAGAAGACTCAAGTCTTATGGAGGTTTATTCTATCTTATATTTTACACCCATATGCTTCCCACAATTTTCCCGATTTTCCTGATGTGGGACTATGCTAACCACATTCTCAACACTCACCTTTACGTGCAACGCATATGGACAAAGAGGACTTCACGTGCAAGGGCTCAAACCTCATATGCAACGTAGACTAATAAACCGTCGAGCTCTGATACCATGTAAAACTCGGTTTGAGTCCATAACGCATGGGTCCACGCATGGATGCACATGGGCGTTTAATATAGCGGGACTCCATCCAAAAGACTCAAGCCTTATGGAGGTTTATCCCATCTTATATCTTATATCCTTATGCATCCCACAATTTTCCCAATATGGGAGTTAACTACATTCTCAACAGAGGTATAGCTTTAACTCTGCAATACCGTGTTATCATCACCAGTGAATGCAATATCATCAACATGCACTACCAATAATACACATAAGTCATGGTGGGAGTGATAACAGACAGAATGATTATGAACATAACGATTATGAATCTCCCACCATATTCAGGAATATTGCTTCAAGTCATACAGTGACTTAAGGCGACGAACTAGGCTAGACTCTTCTTGAGCGACAAAGCAAAGGCGATTTCTTCATATACACCTCATCCAATCTTATATGAGAAACATTTTTAATATCTAGTTGATAAAAAGGTTATTTTAGCAACATAAGCAAGCAAACGATGTCATTTTAGCAATCGAAAAGAAAGTCTCTAGATAATCAATCATACAGTTTGTGAATATCTGTTGGTTACCAAACAAGCTTTAACACATGCAAAAGAACCATCATGCATGATTGAGTTGTACTGTATAAATCCATAAGCACCCTATAACCTTCTTCCTAACATGAAGGGAACCCATTTCCATGTTCAATTATGCTTAAAAGATAACATCTCTTTCATATCTTCTCTCCATCCCGTATGAGAAGGTGTCTCGGACGATGACTTAGGGAGAGAATAAGAATCAATCGTAAAGATAAATGCTCAAAGAAATGGGAACATCTAAATCAGATGGTTATGGATCTTGAGGCAGTGAACGACTAGGGCAGGCATCTAAGACCCTATAGTACGCACACTGTGTTAGTGATATCTATGCCCTAGAGGCCATTACTGTACATACGTTGTATATTGTAGTGGATGCATGGACATATATAGGAAGGACTTTCTTGCTCGACATGATAGTATGCTATCTGGTTACTCTTTATCTTAACATGTTCTCTGATTGTCTCTATGTTACATATTGATAAAGACCTTAGGATGAGTACTTGACTACCAGGACTATGATGCAGATCATACTAGTGGGGACGGAGTAGTCGCTAAGTACATCCTTCAAATGTTCCTAGTCGTAGGTGTATCGAGACAGGGCATCGATATACCAGAGTAGACTAGCGTATAGCTTCTCGACCTATGTAGACGGGCGATGGATGATCCCATATCCATTGGTGTTTGACATCAGAGAAGGTATATAGGTGCTCAGTAGAGACTGGGTACACTGGACGGATTCACCGAGAACTCCCAGATGGTATTATACCTCACGTCAGATGGCAGTTCTCTGGTGACACTGGTATATGTTAGTCTGTAGACCCGAGATCGTCATAGAGTCTTGTGTGATTCCCACTGTGCTTTGATTTCCATCATACCACGTCCAAGAGGGCGTGCAAAACGGTGGTTTTTGGGTACAGTCCTGAATCACATGGAGGCAATGAGCGATAGGAGGGGTTTCGTCTCTCCCAGTATAGGGAGTTGATGTTGAGCGGTGTTCGATTGGCTATAACTGGAAATCCCTGGCCAGGGTTGCTGAGATTTACTGGTAAGTGTTATCAGTAGTTTCTCGAACTGCTATGGACCTCATATCGACACGACTTATCTAGCTACTGGGGTCTGACGTTTACCACCCCTAGGCTAGATATGCGACATATCAGACGAAGAGACCGGACTGTACGGGAGTGTTACTGGTTGGATTCAAGGGAGAAAGTACAGGCTTGCTTGTTGATCTTCTGATTGCTCAATACCTGGGTGGCTGTTACGTTTAGCTGACCGCTTGCAGCTTGTGGGTGTTTGATATGATCATCACCTACTGCCGGCGTATTGACGATTCTTTAGAGTCCTACACAGAGGTTTCCTGGCTCAGGCAAAACGGAGTAGGAGCACATATATGATATGTGCGGGACCGGGAATAATGCGTACATGCGATACCGTATTAGATTCTCGCGATATGAGATATCGGCCGGGTATATGTGATATAGCCGGGTCATCGGATCAAGTGTTGATTCGATGAACTGATACAGATTATATTAGTCGGTTATATGCGATATAGCCGGGTTATCGGATCAAGTGTTGATTCGATGATTTAATTTATAATTATATATGTGATATATTAAGTTAAATTAACTAAGATAATCTTACTTAAAGATTCTTTTTCTCACTTGGATAATACATTGATATATATGTGATATATGTTAATTGTATTATTTTATTTTGTTACAAAATATATTATATATATGATATATAATATTGTAACAAGTTATGATTATAAATGCAACATGATTTGTGGAGATTAAACATAGTTAGGGTTTGATTTGGGTTAGCTTTTTCATGAAGCTTCTAGAAGCTATATTTTGTTTCAAGCTAAGATATTTTGTGTTGATATTTATTAACCCAACCCAAACTCTTTACCCTAGTTAACTCTCTACAAGGGTTAAGTCTTCATGATTGACCCATGGTTGATTTGTAACAATAACAATTAATTCATTATTCATCACAAACAGATTTCTTCTTCTTCTTCCTTTGAAAAAGCTTTCTAGCTTTTTATGATGTGATGAAATAAAGTGAGAAATTGAAAATAAAAGAGAGCTAAATTCCTACTTCATCATCCTCATCTATTCTAGCCACTTAGATTAGGGTGTTTGCTTTGCTAATACTTGATTACTGAAGCATGAGCTTGGGTTTGAGATTCTTCAAGATAGATCATCTTAGTTGTTGAAGATTGGAAGCAAGCTTGCATCTTTCTCTTCATGGAGCCTCTCTAGAGTCCGGGTACATGATGATCGCGGCGAAGAGACCTCAACACGGAGCTTATGAAGCAAGGAAGGGACTACAAAGGTTGTAATCCCAAACTCTTAGAAGTAAAGTTGTTTACTTGCCATGTTAACCCTATATCTCTAGTTAAGATCTTGGTTAGGGTTTGTTTAGCACCCCAAAATTTTTAAAGTAGCATGATTGATGCTTGCCAAAACCTTGCTAAGTGCTATGCTAACCCTACAGTGGTATCAGAGCTAAGCTAGAGCTTTAGGCGTTGTCTAGACAAAGTTAGAAGTCCGATCGAACTCCGAAACCCCGATAAATCCCACTTTCTGGAAATTTTTTCAAAAGTTGAAATTTTTCATATTAAAAATACTCAGAAAATCATGCAAGGAATTCTAAGAATTACTGTGAAGTACGAAACCATAACTCACTCAAGCGACCGTGGGACCGCGGCCAAACCATGCGTTTGGCGGCGGTTTCACGGCCAACTTTAGGAGTTGGGGGCTAATACTTCAGGGGTTTATTCTTGGGTATTTTTTCATGCTTCTGGGAATTTTTAATTCTACTCAAGTGTTGAGCTTTCTGGGTAATATTGGGAACTCGTTGATTC
Organism: Agapanthus africanus; assembly: GCA_030015575.1. Classification (NCBI taxonomy): domain Eukaryota; kingdom Viridiplantae; phylum Streptophyta; class Magnoliopsida; order Asparagales; family Amaryllidaceae; genus Agapanthus; species Agapanthus africanus. The sequence goes on along the minus strand of CM057343.1, from coordinate 244,395,145 downwards.
GATCGGATAGTTTAACTTCGTTTAAATTTTTCCGGATAATTTAGAACGTGTTAAAAGGTTCGAACGGATATCAATAACTCACTTTTTCCCCTGTCGGAAAACTTTCAAGTGTTGGATTTTTACTGAGTTTAAAACTTTCAGAAAATCATGCAAGCGAATCTGTGTATCCTCTAGAAGAACGTAATCTTAACTCGTTTATGTGACCGTCAAAACCGCCACTGAACCATATGGTTTGTGGTAGTTTAGTGTTTCCACATGTGAGGCGTTGGTTTGACCTTTCTACGGCTGGTTCATAGCGGCTGTGACATGTTCTGGGACTTTTTGAACTCCGATCAAGTGTTGAGCTATTTAGGAAATCTTGGGTGTTTGTTTATTCGATCGGAAAGTTTAACATTGTCTATTTATCTGGAATGTGATGCAATATTTGGAATCCACAAGTAGTTATGAGATAACTAATTTGAATGTTGCAAATCTAGCAGTTTTTAGTCTCATTTGATCGGTTGCCACGGGATTTTGATGTGATCAAAAGTCCGTCGCAATCATGTAGTGTACGCGGATACTCGCCGAGTAAACTTAATAGATAGCCACGCCCCATAGCCCCGACCAAGTGACTGTAGGAGAACCCCGTCGCCAAAAGCATCCGTTCGGGTGCTCGCATCAGCGGTGTTCCGCCTTAGTGCACTTCGTCGACGGCATCGGGGGAGCGGCCGTCTACTAAAGTTTCCGACGAGCATTCGATCAGGATGTCGGGAATCTTGTTGAATTGCCCGACTAAATATTGAAAAGTATTTTCGAGATCGAGACTAAAATGCGGGGTTTATAATTGTTAGGCATGCGATGTCTAAGGAATTCATTTGGTTAGGCATGTGATGTCTAAAGAGGTTGCGGATTCCAACTGTTGTAGTTTTACACTTTCTTTTCTGTGACCATAAGTGTAATATGTGGTGTATCGCCGGTTTCATTGCTATACGTCAACGACAATTGGGATACGCATATTTACTTACGTTGATGACATGTGATGTTATGTGTTGCTGTGATATGTTATATTGGATCGTCGTGTTTTGAATAGCCGGGGGTTTTATGTGAGATGAGGGTTTTTATTTTCATTCATGTAAAATTCATTGTATGTAATATTCTTTTATTGGGGCACTTCCGGGTTGAGGATGATGTCACCATTGTATATTATTTACTTTTCCGCATTAGGATAGACCCAAGGCGGGGAGCACAAGTAACCGGGTTCTAGGGTACAGTGGGAGACCATCTCAAGAAGTTGAGACCGGGTCTATAATTGGTAGGGTTGCTTGCCGCTCTCGTAGGGGTCTAGGGATGTGGGTTTGGCTATTCATCGTGACCGTGGAATCCGTGTTTTATACTGGCTTAACTTAAAACACAAAATTCCTAGTATATCCAATATTTCATATGTGATTCTTCTGCTGCAATGTTTTGTGATGAGATCATATTACTGCCTGAGACGAATGCCTATATATTATATATATGAGATATATGTTATATTGCTGATTTCGTTTCAAATGTGATACTTGTGAAGCATAATAAAATGGGACTTCATTAATGAGATTAATGAAATAAAAGAAACCTAAAGATGTTGTAGAAACTTGTTTAAAAACTGGTAGCTCTAGTTCTTGCTTTGTATAGCGGTATTCCTTGTAGAATATCTAGCACCTTATTCGATAAGGAAAGAGCCGAGATCCCTTCACCGGGAGTGACCTCTTTAGCGAAACTAGCAGATGCTACAAACACGGTTTGTCTTTTTGATTGCTTTTATAGTTTTTGCTTTGCTCAGCGGTATTTATGAATATCCTACACCTTATTCGATAAGGAAAGAGCCGAGATCCCTTCACCGGGAGTGACCTCTTTAGCAAAACTAGTAAAATCCTCAAAAGCACTCCTTTTCAAAATCACTCGATTCTACGACGATATCAAGTTCATTACGCAAAGGGTTTTCTTAAAGACCTGTCGTAGCCCTCCGTTATTTCAGATAAATACTAGTTAGTATTCGTGCTACGTTTGTTGACTATGTTAAGGCATAGTGTGCGGTAGCTGATTAGTGCTTATCTGTATAAGCATATGATGCGATTGGATTAGGGTAATCGTCCGACTTTGTTGACTATGTTAAGGGTCGTGCGGGTGGGTTTAATTCAATCAGGAAATGACGGGTAGAACTTGACTAACAGCCTATGGTCTGTTGACTATGTTAAGGTCATATAGGTGCTAGGGGTAAAATATTATTAGGAATTTCAAGAGTTGAAATTTGCAACGAGATTGCATACCTTCTATGAGATAGTTGGATCCCGATACCCACTGTGAGTAAGAGTTACTCCTGGGAGAGTTTTACACATTACAATTAGCCGATCAAGTAGGTGTCTAGAAAGGTGTTAACGGGGTTATGCCTCTGAGAAAACGAAGTTTACGTTAATTAGGTCCGTGCGAAAGCACGGGGAACCTCCCTCAAAGTACCGGCACTGGCCCGGCTGAAAGATTGGAGAACTTGTAGGGTGTAATTAATCCCGGCTAGTCTTTCTTTTACGGTTTGAAGGAAGATTTGACTAAAACAGTGGGAGCCATCCTGATTAGATATATTAATAACCAATCTAATCTTGCAAAAGCGCACGCAGAGTGTTTTCTTCTCTCTCTCCAGGTAGCGACCATGTCACGCCTTAATCAAGATAATAATACGGATGTATTGACCGAACCCGCTTGTTATACTGCGCTAAGGAACGTTGGTCCCGCTCTAACTTATAATTGTTATAAGACAGAGCAGGAAATAGGGGATTATCAGAATTCCCGTGCCGCCCAAAAGAAGAAAGTACATGCTGATGCATCTTCTTCGGGTGTGTTCATTACCGAGAACCGTTTCTCAGTATCCTTTACGTCCTGGGTATGAGATACCGGATCAGGATCCCGCAAATGTAATTTGTTACATGGGCTACAGATAGGTAGAGAACTGAGAACGGGTGATAAATTTCAAGAATTAGAAATGATGCAAGTGTTGCAGTCAAGTCTGTTGGCAGTTATCACCCTGTATTACCAGAATACATTGATTCTGAACGAATGTTATTAGATACCGAACCTGATATACAACATCATATCAGTCTCTTTATTAGTAAAGAATGATATAATTTTGTATTGTTGGATAATGTTTTGAACATTTCCTATATCAAGAGTTGATCGGTTCAGGCACATTATCTAAAAGCATAGACGTTCTATATCAAACCACAGTTCTTAATGTACAGAACACACACAAGAGGAAGAGTTCAGAAATGAACGAATCCTTCTTGAGGCATTGTAGACTAGGTCATATCGATGCGACCCGACTAGCTAAAGTTACATAAAGATGTATATTTAAATCAGTTTGAATTTACATCTTGTGAAACTTGCCGGTCATGTCACAAAGATAAGATGACCATAGCTCCGTTTATTGGAAACAGAGAAAGAGTTACTGAACTCTTGGGATTGATACATGCTGATGTATGAAAGTCCCCTGTCTACATATGCCAGAACCGGTTCTTTGTACTTTATTACATTCACTGATGATCTCTTAAGATTCAGACATATGTTCCTGTTGAAACACAAGTCCGAAGCTTTTGAGATATTCACAGAATATAAGTTAGAAGTAGAAAACCAAAAACGGGTATAAGTATGATTTCTTATGATGTGATCAAGGAGGAGAATACTTGAGCATGGAATTCCTGGACTATTCTAAAGGAGACTGGGATTCTCTCTCAGCATTACTCCTCCGTATACACCACAGCACGTCGGTGTATCGGGGCGGAGCAATCGCACCCTATGTGATATGATGTGCTCTATGATGAGTACTACTGAGTTGCCTATTTTCTTTTAGGGTTATGCACTTGAGAAGTTGCATACCTATTGAAAAGGGTTCCATCCAAATCAGATGCCTACCATTCCATATGTGATATGGTATGGGAAGGGACTATCTCTTAAGAAAGTTAAGATTTGGGGTTGTCCGGCCTATGTCAAAAGCAAAATCCAGACAAGCTCGAGACAAGGTCAGTTCTGTGGAAGTTTATTGGATATCACAAGCATTTGCAAAGGAATATCTTCTACCAAACCGAGAAATAAAAGTGTTTTCTATCTCGGCATGCCACCTTTTAGAGAAAATGATTTCTTGTGAAGAAATTAATGGACATGAGGTAGAACTTGAAGAAGTTCCAGCTATACAAACTACAGCTGATGATTTGGTAGAACTGAAGGATTCAATAGTTTCCAACGAATCTCAGCCTCTCCGTCGATCTTGTAGGGTTCCTTATCCACCTGAGAGATACTTCGGTTTCTCTATGACAGTGGGAGCAAGGATTGCATCATGAGATGATGACCCCACTAGTTTCGAACAGGCCATCAGGAGTGGGGACTCTGTGAGAATGGCTGGATGCTTAGCGATCTGAGATGGAATCTTTATACACCAACAAAGTATGGACTTTGGTTGCTTTATCTGAAGGGTTAAATCCTCATCAGGAGAAAGTATATCTTGAGAAGATTACTTGGTGTATATGGAAAAGTTGAGACTTTCAAAGCTATGCTTAAGTCCATCCAGATCCTACTTCCCACTGCTACATACCATGACTACGATATTTGGCGGTTGGGTGTCATGACTGCTTTTCTAAATGATGATTTGGAAGAGAGCGTCTATAAGTACACAGCCATAGGGATTCGTAGACAGTGGGAGCAGCGGAAACGTATGCAAGATGTTTTATGGGATAAATCAGGTATTGCGGAGTTGGAACGACTGTTTTGATGTAGTAGTCAAAGAGTTTGACTTCATCAAAATGGTAGATGAACCAAGTATATACAAAAAGGTAGTAGGGAATATGGTGGTGATCCTCGTTGTAGGGTTACTAGGCACTAGAACAAGGTTCTACAAGGCATCAACCATGACAAAATCAAATTTTTCATATGCCAAACAACCCTAACCAAGATCTTAGACTAGAGATTAGGCGAAATAAAGAGCAAGTAAACAACTTTACTTCTAAGGGTTAGTGATTACAACCTTTGTAGTCCGTTCCTTTACTTCTAAAGCTCCGTGTTGAGGTCCCTTCGCTGCTATCATCGAATACCCGGACTCTAGAGAGGCTCCATGAAGAGAAATATGCAATCTTGCTTCCGATCTTCAATAACAAAGATGATCTACCTTGAAGAAACTCAAACCCAAGCTCTTGCTTTGCTAATCAAGTATTAGCAAAGCAAACACCCTAATCTAAGTGACAAGAATAGATGAGAATGATGAAGTAGAAATTTAGCTCTTATTTGTTTTCTTTATCTCACTCAAAATCATCACATTACAAAAAGCTAGAAAGCTTTTTCAAAAGGAAGAAGAAGAACAATTTCATTTGTGATGAATAATGAAATCGCTAGTTATGGTTATAAATCAACCCTTAGTTAAGAAACAAAAGACTTAACCATTGTAAAGAATAAACCATGGTAAAGGGTTTGGATTGGGTTAAGTAAATATCTTCAAAATATCATAACAAAATATCTTTGCTTAAAACAAAACAGAAAGTTTCTAGAAGCTTCATGAAAGTGCTAACCCAAATCAAACCCTAATCATATTTAATCTCCATAAAACATGTTGCATTAGTAATCATAACTTGTTACAATATTATATTTCACATATACAATATTTATTGTAACAAAATAAAATAATACAATTAATATATATCGCATATATATCAATATATTACCCGAGTGAGAAAAAGAATCTTTAAGTGAGCTTATATTAGTTAATGTAATTTAATATATCAAATATATAATTATACATTAAATTATCGAATCAACACTTGATCCGATAATCCGGCTATTTCACAAATAACCGACTAATATAATCTGTATCAGTTCATCGAATCAACACTTGATCCGATGACCCGGCTATATTTCATATACCCGGCCGATATCTCATATCTCGAGAATCTAATACGGTATCGCATACACGTATTATTCCCGGTCACTCACATATCACATATGTGCTCCTACTCCGTTTTGCCTGAGCCAGGAAACCTCTGTATAGGACTCTAAAGAATCGTCAATACGCCGGCAGTGGGTGATGATCATATCAAACACCCACAAGCTGCAAGCTGTCAGCTAAACGTAACAGCCTCCCAGGTATTGAGTGATCAGAAGATCAACAAGCAAGCCTGTACATTCTCCTGCGAATCCAATCAGTAACACTCCCGTGCAGTCCGGTCTCTTCGTCTGATATGTCGCATATCTCGCCTAGGGGTGGTAAACGTCAGACCCCGGTAGCTTGATAAGTCGTGTCGATATGAGGTCCATAACAGTTCGAGAAACTTCTGATAATAGTTACCAGTAAATCTCAGCAATCGTGGCCAGGGATTTCCAGTTATGGTCAATCGAACACAGCGCAACATCAACTCCCTATACCGGGAGAGACGAAACCCCTCCTATCGCTCATTGCCTCCATGCGATTCGGGACTGTACCCAAAAGCCACCTTTTTGCATGCCCTCTTGGACGTGGTATGATGGAAATCAAAGCACAGTGGGAATCACACAAGACTCTATGACTATCTCGGGTCTACAGACTAACCTGTACCAGTGTCACCAGAGAACTGCCATTTGACGTGAGGTATAATACCATCTGGGAGTTCTCGGCGAGTCCGTCCAGTGTACCCAGTCTCCACTGAGCATCCGTATACCTTCTTTGATGTCAAACACCAATGGATATGAGATCATCCATCGCCCATCATATGGGTCAAGAAGCGCATACGCTAGTCTACTCTGGAGTATCGATGCCCTGTCTCGGTACTCCTACGACTAGGAACACTTGAAGGATGTACTTGGCGACTACACTGTCCCCACTAGTATGATCTGCATCATAGTCCTGGTAGTCAAGTACTCATCCTAAGGGCTTTATCAACATGTGACATAGAGACAATCAGAGTGTTAGTGTATATGCCCTAGAGGCCATTACTGTATTATACTAGTTTGTATATTACTTAATGGAAGCTTGGGATATTCACCATTGTACACAAAATCTTGCTCAAAATAGTAGTATGCTACTTGGTTTGTTTCTACTTCAATGTGTGTACATGTGTTTCTTTTGACATATCGCCTATACACATTAGTAGAGCCCTTAGGATCTTTGCTTGATTACCGGCATTGTGATGGCGATCACACTCGTGGGGGCTGGGTAATCTACAAGCACATCCTTATACAGGTCCCTAGTCGTACGACTATCGAGACAGGGCATCGATACTCCGGAGTAGACTAGCGTATGTGCTTCTCATCCCAGCAGGGGAGACGGTCTGTCCCACAGCCGTCAGTACGTCGTACTTGAGATAGTATGCGGGTGCTCGTTAGGTTACGAGTACACTGGACAGGACTCGTCGGGAACTGTTGGTTGGTATTATACCTATCGTCAGTTAACAGTTCCCAGGTGACATGAGTACAGCTTAGTCCGCTGACTTGACACTGTCACTTCGCCTCGAGTGTGTTCCCACTGTTCTTTGATTACTACCCTACCACGGCTCTACTGAGTCATGCAAACAGGTAGTAGTTGGGTGGAGTGCCGAAACACTCAGAGACAGTGACGGTTAGACAGGATTCGTCTTTCCCGGTATTGGAGGTTGATATCGCGCTGTGTTTAGGAGAGCCATTACACAAAGTCCCTGGCCAGGGCTAGCGAGATATACTGGTAGGTTTCCAGTGATATCTCAGGGTGTTCTGGGCTACACTCCGGCATGACTTGTACCGCTATTAGGGGACTGACGTTTTCTACCCCCTAGGCCCGCCATGCGATATTCTCAGATGAACAGACCGGACTGTACGGAGATTGTCACATACAGGCTCAGTAGGAGTTCAGATGGGTTTCACCTCGTCAGTCTTCTTATCGGCATCTACCTGGGGTCGTTACGCACAGTTAGTGCCGCTTGCGGTCTGTGGTTAAACCCACTGCCAGCGTAGTGTCGAGTCTTTAGAGTCCCACACAGAGGGTTATTCACCTTTGGGCAAAACAGAGTAGAGGTCGCATGGTTTTGCAACGGGGTTCGTTCACATCCGCGCACTTGTGCACGTTTGGTGTCCGGGCAGTCATTACTAGCGGGCTCTGGTTTGAGCCGGATCCTAGTATGTGTTTTGGGGTTAGTTTTATCTCAGTGTATTCGTGTTCCTCGGAACACGAATGCGGGTGTGTATGCACAGTTGATTGAGGCGGAGGAAAAGGATTTTCATTAGGGTTTCGGAACGGGTGTGTATGCACAGTTGACAGTTGTCTTTTTCTAAACCCTAATGGATATGTGAAATATCAATTAATAATATTAATTAAATGAAATTGTGTCATGGTTAGGGTTGTTGACTTGTTAACCAAGGTTGACTAGTTGACCATGGTTGAAATATTGACCATCATCATTACACTCCAAAGATGCTCTTTGATCTTTGCAAAAAACATTTAATGTGATATGATAATGGTCTCATCAAGCCAACCATCACCTTTTTCATTTTTGATTAATATTATTAATTAGATTAATTCACATATATTGTTATGGTTGTAAAAGCTATTCTCATTCTCTCATAACCATTCTCTCTCATCCTTTCTTCTTCCTCCTCCTCTAGTTCAAGGAGAAACATTCTCATGAGTTGAGAAGCATCTCCTTGGAGATAAAACATCCAAAGCCACTCTTTACCTATCCTAAGGTTGAAGGTCTAGCAAGCCGGAGACTTTAGTTTTCTCAAAGTTCGAGAAAGGAGCTCAAGGTAGAAACCCTCAGGTGGATCCATCTTCGACAAGAGAAGGCGACGAGGAAAGCACCATCCGACCACTACAAAGAGTTCAAGAAGAAGGAGTTCAAGTTGAGGTATAACCCCTAACGAGTAGATAACTCTCTTGTTAGTTGCTAGTGTGTAGTTTAGTCAAGATCCGTTTTTTACGGTCCATGTTACCTAGTCAAGAAAAATTTTCGTTTTACCGTTTCCGCAACCCCAAAAGTACCGGGACAGGTAACGTGGACCTAACACAGAGTACATGTTAAGATAAAGAGTAACCAGATAGCATACTATCATGTCGAGCAAGAAAGTCCTCCCTGTATATGTCCAAGCATCCACTACAAAATACAACGTATGTACAGTAATGGCCTCTAGGGCATACATATAACTAACAATCTCCTACTTGCACTAGGGTCATCTGTTGTAGTATCTCATACCCAACAATAAGCTGTGGTTGAAGTATCTCATACTCAACCATCCCATAAAAGTCTCTACTGGGAAATAGGCCTTTGTGAGTGGATCCGCGATGTTGTCCTCTGTGTCTTCTTTCCTAACCTCGATCTCCCTGGAGATCAACCATCTCCATGATCAGGCGATACTGTCTAAGAATATGTCTGGATCTCTGATGGGACGGGGGTTCCTTGGCATAAGCCACAACTCCATTGTCACACAATGGCAGGAACGAAGTTCATCTCATGAATATATATATATATATATATATATATATATATATATCCAGACTTTCTCTTTGGTAGCATCCTTGGTAACGATGTATCTTACCTTTAATCGTCTAGTAAGTCACGGTATCTAGCTTGGAACTCTTCCAATATACCGTCCCTGCACTGTGGGTAAAGACCGTTAGTTGTATGTATGCCCTAGAGGCCAGTATTGTACAGATGATGTATATTATATTGGATGCTTGGACATATATAGAGAGGACTTTCTTGCTCGATATGATAGTATGCTCTCTGGTTGCTCTTTATCTTAACATGTATACTTGTCTCTTAATACTGTCTTATAGTTACATGTTGGTAAAGCCTTTAGGATGTGTACTTGACTACCTGGACTATGATGCGGATCATACTAGTAGGGACATGGTAGTCTATAAGTACATCCTTCAAGGTCCCTAGTCGTGGGTGTATCGAGACAGGGCATCGATATACCAGTGTAGACTAGCGTATACGCTTCTCGACCCATGAGATGGGCGATGGATGATCCCATATCCATTGGTGTTTGACATCAGAGATGGTATACGGGTGCTCAGTGGAGACTGGGTACACTGGACGGACTCGCCGAGAACTCCCAGTTGGTATTATACCTCACGTCATATGGCAATTCTCTGGTAACACTTGTGCAGGTTAGTCTGTAGACCCGAGATCGTCATAGAGTCTTGTGTGATTCCCACTGTGCTTTGATTTCTACCTTACCACGTCCATGAGGGCGTGCAAAACGGTGGTATTTGGGTACAGTCCCGAGTCACATGGAGGCAATGAGCGATAGGAGGGGTTTCGTCTCTCCCGGTATTAGGGGTTGATGTTGCGCTGTGCTCGATTGGCCATAACATGGAAGTCCCTGGCCAGGGCTGATTTAGAGATTTACTGGTAAGTGTTACCAGTAGTTTCTCGACCCGTTATGAGTCTCACATCGGCACGACTTATCGGTTATTGGGGTCTGACGTTTACCACCCCTAGACTTGATATGCGACATATCAGACGAGGAGACCGGACTGTATGGGAAGTGTTACCGGCAGGCTTTTACAGGAGTTGGAGCGGGTTTGCTTGCTGATCTTCTGATCACTCAATATCCGGGTAGCCGTTACGTCCAGCTAGTACCACTGACGTCCTGTGGGTGCGTGATGTGATCATCACCTACTGCCGGCGTATTGACGAGTCTTTAGAGTCCTACATAGAGGTTTTACTGGCTCAGGCAAAACGAAATAGGAGCACGTATGTGATATGTGCGGGACCGAGAATAATGCGTGTATGTGATACCGTATTCTATTCTCGCGACTTTTTGTATCGGTCGGTTATATATGATATAGCCGGGTTATCGAATCAAGTGTTGATTCGATAAGTCGATACAATGGATGTTAGTCGGTTATATGAGATATGACCGGATTATTAAGTCAAGTGTTGATTTAATAATTAAGTGTTTAATTGTATATTAGATATACTAGTTTACATTTACTAACACTTGTTCACTTTAGGTTTTTTTTCTCACATGAACACAACTTTAATATATATGTGATATATATTAAAATGTGTTTTCTTTTTGTAACATGGTTGATGATACACATGACTTGGGTGTATGATACTTACACCATGCTATCTATTATGTTGGGTTTTTATATTTTAAGTAATTACAAAATTAGAGGAGGATTAGATCAATGAATGAAGCTTGTAGAAGCTTGTGGATGCATTGACTAAGTCCACTTGAGTTTGTTTTTACTATGGATATTTGTTAACCCAACCATAAGGATTAGCAATGGGTTAAGTCTCTACAAGAGTTAGTATATGATACTCACTCACCATGGTTAGCTCTCTCACTTGATCATTATCCTCATCTCTTTCTTTTCTTCTTCTTCTTCATTTGTTAAAAGAAAAAAGCTTGCTAGGGTTTGATCAAAAGTGAGAAAGATTGTGAGAAATAAAATTCTAAAGAGAACCCACTTCCTATTTCTCCATCCTCTACTAGACTAGCACTTTAGTTTAGGGTGTTTGCTTCACTAATTCTCAAGTTAGTGAAGTAGAAGCTTGAGTTGGTATCCCCTCGACGTAGATCATCTTCGGCCTCGAAGACTTCAAGCAAGGACGCGTCGTTCGCCTCGTGAAGCCATGCAAGGGTCCGGGAGAACCACGATCGCAGCGAAGGTACTTCAACAAGGAGCTAAAGAAGTGAAGGACCGATCTACAAAGGTTGTATTTCGTATTCACTTAGTTGTAAACGTAGTTTACTAGCATATGAAATCCTAATTTTCTAGCAACGATCTTGTTTAGGGTTATTCGGCACGGCTAAAATTTTAAACGGGCATGTTTGATGCTTCCTTAACCCTTGTTAGAGTGCCTAGTAACCCTACAAAGACAATGCCTGCGACTGACATTCAGTCGTCCTTATCACCCTGGAACCTTTCTAGTGATTCTTCCCAGGATCGATTGATACCATCTCACTACAACTAGTGAGAATCCTAACTCCTATTAGATATTTCTCATAGATCTATAACTCAGGATTTAGGAGGTATCACCTTGATCCTATATGGAGAATCTTTGTGATAAGAGGAGACTGACCGAGCGTAGCATAGGAAACTCCTTCCCTATCAAGAGTATGTCATCCACGTACTCTACGAGGATCACCACCATACTTTCTACTACCTTTTTGTATATACAAGGTTTATCTACCATTTTGATGAAGTCAAACTCTTTCACTACCACATCAAAGCAGACGTTCCAACTCCGCGATGCCTGATTTATCACATAAAACAACTTGCACACGTTTCCGCTGCTCCCACTGTCTACGAAGCCCTCTGGCTGTGTACTTTTAGACGCTCTCTTCCAAATCACTATTTAGAAAAGCAGACATGACACCCAACCGCCAGATATCGTAGTCATGGTATGTAGCAGTGGCAACTAGGATCTGGATGGACTTAAGCATAGCTTTAAAGTCTCAACTTTTCCATTTACACCAAGTAATTTTCTCAAGATATACTTGCTCCTGATGGGGATTTAACCCTTCAGATAAAGCAACCAAAGTCCATACTTTGTTGGAGTATAAGGATTCCATCTCAGATCGCTAAGCATCCAGCCATTCTTACAGAGTCCCCACTCCTGATGGCCTGCTCGAAACTAGTTGGGTCATCATCTTATGATGCAATCCTCGCTCCCACTGTCATAGAGAAACCGAAGTATCTCTCAGGTGGATGAGGAACCCTACTAGATCGGCGGAGAGGCTGAGCTTCGTTGGAAACTATTGAATCCTTTGGTTCTACCAAATCATCAGCTGTAGTTTGTATAGCTGGAACTCTTTCCAGTTCTACCTCATGATCACTAATTTCTTCACAAGAAATTCCCTTTTTCTTAAAAAGTGGTATGCCGAGAAATAAAACATCTTTTGTTTCTCGGTATGGTAGAAGATATTCCCTTGCGAATGCTTGGGATATCCAACAAACTTCCACAGAACTGACCTTGTCTCGAGCTTGTCCGGATTTTGCTTTTGATATAGACCGGACAACCCTAAATCTTAACATCTTTAAGAGATGGGCTCTTCTCATACCATATCACATATGGAGTGGTAGACATCTGATTTGGTTGGAACCCTATTCAATAGGTATGCAACTTCTTAAGTGCATAACCCTAAAAGAAAATAGGCAACTCAGTAGTACCCATCATAGAGCACACCATATCACATAAGGTGCAATTGCTCCGCCCCGATACACCGACGTGCTGTGGTGTATTCGGAGGAGTAATGCTGAGAGAGAATCTCATTCTCCTTTATAATAGTCCAGGAATTTCGTGCTCAAGTATTCTCCTCTTTGATTACATCAAAGGACATAATACTTATACCCATTTTTGGTTCTCTACTTCTAAGTTATATTCTGTGATTATCTCAAAAGTTTCGGACTTGTGTTTCAACATGAACATATGTCTGAATCTTGAGAGATCATCAGTGAATGTAATGAAGTACAAAGAACCGGTCCTGGCATATGTAGACAGGGGACTTTCATACATCAGTATGTATCAATCCTAAGAGTTCAGTAACTCTTTCTCTGTTTCCAATAAACGGAGCTGTGGTCATCATATCTCTGTGACATGACCGGCAAGTTTCACAAGATGTAAATTCAAACTAATTTAAATATGCATCTAAATGTAATTTCAGCTAGTCGGGTCGCATTGATATGACCTAGTCTACAATGCCTCAAGAAGGATTCGTTCATTTCTGAACTCTTCCTCTTGTGTGTGTTCTGTACGTTAAGAACTGTGGTTTGATTTAGAACGTCTTTGCTTTTAGATAACGTGCCTGAACCGATCAACTCTTGATATAGGAAATGTTCAAAACATTATCCAACAATACAAAATTATATCCTTCTTTACTAATAAAGAGACTGATATGATGTTGTATACCAGGTTCGGTATCTAATAACATTCGTTCAGAATCAATGTATTACGGTAATACAGAGTGATAACTGCCAACAGACTTGGCTGCAACACTTGCATCATTTCTAACTCTTGAAACTTATCACCCGTTCTCAGTTCTCTACCTATCTGTAGCCCATGTAACAGATTACATTTGCGGGATCCTGATCCAGTATCTCATACCCAGGACGTAAAGGATACTGAGAAACAGTTTTCGGTAATGAACACACCTGAAGATGATGCATCAGCATGCACTTTCTTCGTTTGGGCGGCACGGGAATTCTGGTAATCCCCTATTTTCTGCTCTGTCTTATAACAATTATAAGTTGGAGCAGGACCAACGTTCCCTAGCGCAGTATAACAAGTGGGTTCGATCAATACATCCGTATTATTATCTTGATTAAGGCGTGATATGGTCGCTGCCTGGAGAGAGATAGAAGAAAACAGTCAGCGTGTCACGACCCGAAAGTACGGAACGTGATTGGCACTTAGATTACGAGACGTCTAAAGGCGTAACGTATCCTAAGTCAGCCAAAGCCCAGAAAAATCTAAACCACAATCAAAAGAGAGTGAAGGAAAACCTTTAATGAAAACGATTTTCAAATCAATTAAGTTGCAAGAATCCCTTTTTAAAAACATCATAAATTTCTGAAAATTTCGGCAGAGTCTCCCCTGTATTTTCTATCCCCCAAAATGGGTACAACAAAATATATATAACCTGTAATCATAAAAATGGCATCCCCAAGCGGAAGCTAGCTCTTCGCCCAAGGCGGATCACAACCACATGCAATATAATAGCAATATCAAGAAAAGAGCATAAAAGAAACGCAAAATATCAGAAAACACAACGCCGGCTCAAGTGAGCTCGACCCAAAAGAAACCACAAATATACCAATCTCTCAGTCTAACCACTAGGTCACATATACAATATAAAGTGGTAGATGGAGTATACTAGATACAATGATAAAGCAAAAAGAAATAAAGTGTGCTCGCAACCCACCTACGGGCGATGTCGCGAGTCTGAGCAAAAGGAACTGATGATAAGATAGCCCGCCGCTACAAGACTGACGGGTCCGACCTGCAAGACACTGTGGCACAACGGGGGTGAGTTGCCAGCTCGTGAGTAAATATAACATCTAATAAGGCAATCGTAAGAATGCACGCAATGCACCACAACATGCGTGTCCATATGTGATATAATAGCTCTAGTATGCATGCACATGTATGCAAT
Organism: Agapanthus africanus; assembly: GCA_030015575.1. Classification (NCBI taxonomy): domain Eukaryota; kingdom Viridiplantae; phylum Streptophyta; class Magnoliopsida; order Asparagales; family Amaryllidaceae; genus Agapanthus; species Agapanthus africanus. The sequence continues at coordinate 244,380,037 of CM057343.1, read as the reverse complement.
GTCATTTCTAACTCTTTAAGTGTTTTAAATGCTAAGGATACTGCGTTCTTAACTTTAGAAAATGAATATCTGTATAATAGCTAAGTACCATCAAGAAATCATCTGAAAACCCGTGTCAAGCATCGACACCAAATAGGAATCATATCTGTCTCAATATCGGGCTCCGCCAGTCCGGATCGGCCCATATCATAAATCTCACGACAACGGTCGGTATCCTCCGGATATCCGCCGCGCCAGACATCACCGGTAGGTAGTCTTCCCCTGCCAGGCTCATCGTCTACAACTCGATCTTCTTACCCCGGGGTACCATACCGGGCCCACCATGTACCCGAGACGGTTCATCCACTCCTCGAATCGGGTCTTGAAATCCAACAGAAAACATGAAAACTCATGATGGACGACACAGACATCACGATAAAACCGCAACTTTGTTTTAAAAATGATAAATATAAGCTTTTGTTAAATTCTTCCGGTTTTCCCCAAAAATCCAGAAATCGCAGCAATACTGAAATCCTCAAGAAAATCATAATGTTCACATGTTATAGATGATAAATGTCTATGATATCAATGTATATGATATGAGTTTTGGCTAGAAATCTATGTAGGTATGATGGTAATGCGAGGTATATGCATGCTATGCAATTCCATATATCATGTATGAATGCACAAGGCGTTATTAAGTTAAACAGGTTCTATAGTGCACGTGGCATGGCAATTACCAAAGGCGTGTGTGTCACATGAATAGTGCGCGTGCAACAGATACCAATGATAATGGTGTTCGTGTCCTACGAAGTGATATCGCATAAGTATAGATGAATGTCCATGCAATCTAATATACTGTTCGCTATAAGGGTATGCAGTGTACATGAATGGATAAGTTAGCTAACAATATGAATCTTGCAAAAAGTAGGGTAATCCTAACTAGGGGGCGCATCGCGCCATCCAGACGATTCCCCCATAGATGAATACATCTACTCACCTGAAATCCCCGCTAACCCGATCCGACCACCGCCTTGCCTTTAGGTGCCGTGTCCGATGTTTCCCCGACCGATCCTATATTTGCACAATACCAAGCATAAGATTACAAAACCTAAAATGATGCAAGTCACAATATACAATTATCGACGCTCTCGAATTAAACATAACATACACTCGGTGCGCGGGAAAACGCACGAAAATCGCTAATCGTTAACTAGAATCGTCATTTCGGGGAAATCGACAAAACTAAAACCCGACTAGACGAAACCCCATGTTCACGCACTCTAATAGTCCTATACGAAGCTAATTATATCGCTAACATAACACAATTTGATCGCATTCTAATTTTTGTAAAAATCTAGTAAGCAAATTTCAAACTGATTCGATGCAAACGTCGAAATTTATCGATTTAGCGAGCGTAACCTTACGCAATTAACCACTCTAACCAAATAGGTAACCAAAGCCCTAACTTAATCCTTCAACCATGCTTCAAACCCTAGTTCAAAATCAATCCCATTCTTGATTTTTATGAACAATTTATTTACAACTAAATTAATACTTCAAAATTAAACTTTAGCACATATAAACTACAAGTTAGCAACTAGTTTAGGATTTTACCTCACAAGTGGAAACCTAGCATGATCAAGTCACCAAGAAGCCTCCTTTCATCAAGTTTTTGAACTAATTTGGGTTGAAGAGAGAGTGGATTAGGGTTTGGCTTTGAATTGAGATGGAAATTTGTGAGTTTTTATTGAATTTTAGCAAGAAATGAAGCAAGAAAGAAGTGAGGAAATGGGGAATTTCTGCAGCAAGGGTTCGGCCAGCAGGTGAGGGAGGGCAAGTGGGGATTTTTGGAGAAGTTTCTAGGTCCAAAAACATCCCATGTTCTCATTTAATGCTTTCATATCAACATTTTACAAAAAATACCTTATTTTACATCATTTTTCCATTAAATTTCTCACCCTAAAACCAAAATTTTGCAAGTCATGATATAATTTTATTAACACCATATTTTAGCTTATAAAGATTCCTAATTATGAAATTTACCTAATTAAATTTGTATTTATCACTAATTTAATGTATTTAAAAAGGCTTAAAATAATAAAAAAATAATTAAATACGAATTTTTTTTATTTAACTAGAAAATTATAAGTGACATTTTAGTGACAAAATTATAGTAATATCTTATCTAAATTTTGTATAATTAGGTCTACAATGAAAAATACCTATTTTGACTTTTTACTGAAAAAGTCGAAAAATTAGCCGATTACCGAAAAACTGCCTAAACGATTTTCGAAGGGTTACAATCTTCCCCCCTTAAAGAAATTCGGTCCCCGAATTTAGAATTTAACTACGCGTACCTTCAAAAAGATGGGGATATCTCTTCCTCATCTCGACCTCGGTCTCCCAGGTGACCTCCTCGCTGTTCGGGCCACGCCAAAGGATCTTGACGGACGGTATAACCTTCGACCTCAATTTCTTCACCTGCCGATCCAAAATGACAACCGGCTGCTCGGTGAAAGAAAGATTACGCTCTAACTGGATCGTTTGGTGCTGAATCACCTGGGAAGGATCATGAAGGTACTTGTGGAGCATCGAGACATGGAATACGGGGTGAACATCGGGGAAGCTAGGCGGAAGAGCTAACCGATAAGCGACTGGACCAACACGCTCTAGGATCTCGAAAGGACCAACATATCTAGGACTCAGTTTCCCTTTCCGCCAAAATCTCATCACACCTTTCATCGGAGAGACCTTCAGGAAAACATGATCGCCAACAGCGAACTCGAGTCGGCGACGGCGCCTGTCAGCATATGATTTCTGCCTGCTCTGTGCCGCTCTTATCCTGTCCCGAATCAGCTGTATCTTCTCGGTCGTCTCCTGTACAATCTGCAGCCCCAAAATACAGCTCTCCCTAAGCTCTGTCCAACATACAGGCGATCGACATCTCCTCCCATATAAAGCCTCAAAAGGTGCCATCTGAATCGTCTCCTGCAAGCTATTATTGTAGGAAAACTCGATCAAAGGCAAATGACGATCCCAGCTACCACCGAAATCTAAAACGCAAGCTCTGAGCATGTCCTCAAGAGTCTGAATAGTACGCTCTGACTGACCGTCAGTCTGCGGATGAAAGGCTGTGCTAAAACTCAATCGGGTGCCCAAAGCTTCCTAGAGTTTCTGCCACAATCGGCTGGTAAACTGGGTGCCACGGTCGGACACGATGCAAGTCGGAACTCCATGCAGTCGCACTATCTCATCAATATAAACCTGGGCGTACTGAGAAAATCCAAAAGTGGTCTTCACTGGCAGGAAGTGAGCCGCTTTCGTCAGTCGATCAACAATCACCCATATAGAGTCGTACCCTCGACTGGTCCTGGGTAGACCCACAATGAAGTCCATGGAGACCTGCTCCCACTTCCACTCAGGGATGGGCAAAGGCTGTAACTCGCCGGCTGGCCTCTGGTGCTCGGCCTTGACTTGCTGACAAGTCAGGCATCTGAACACAAAGTCTGTAATATCCTTCTTCATCCCGTCCCACCAGTAAACCTCTCTCAAATCATAGTACATTTTGGTGGAACCTGGATGCACACTGTATACTGATCTATCTGCCTCCTCGAGAATATCACGCCTCAGTCCCTCCGAATCTGGCACGCACAGTCGAGTCCCAAATCGAAGTATTCCCTGATCATCAATCACGAACTCGGAAACTCTGCCCTGCCGAATCTGCTCAATAATCTCTAATGTACGGGCATCGCCGGACTGTGCCTCGTGGATACGGTCAAGTAACTGTGGGCGTGCTCTGAAATGGGCTAGCTGTCCCCCTGTAGGAGTAAACTCGAACTGCACTCTGCTGTCACTGTTAGTTATATGTATGCCCTAGAGGCCATTACTGTACATAGGATGTATATTGTAGTGGATGCTGGGACATATATAGGGAGGACTTTCTTGCTCGACATGATAGTATGCTATCTGGTTACCCTTTACCTTAACGTGTACACTGTTTATCTCTCTGTTACATGTTGGTAAAGCCCTTAGGATGTGTACTTGACTACCTGGACTATGATGCGGATCATACTAGTGGGGACATGGTAGTCCATAAGTACATCCTTCAAAGTCCCTAGTCGTGGGTGTATCGAGATGGGGCATCGATATACCAGAGTAGACTAGCGTGTACCTTCTCGACCCATACAGATGGGCGATGGATGATCCCATATCTATTGGTGTTTGACATCGGAGATGATATACGGGTGCTCAGTAGAGACTGGGTACACTGGACGGACTCGCCGAGAACTCCCAGATGGTATTATACCTCACGTCAGATGGCAGTTCTCTGGTGACACTGGTACAGAGTAGTCTGTTGACCCGAGATCGTCATAGAGTCTTATGTGGTTCCCACTTTGCTTTGATTTCCATCTTACCACGTCCAAGAGGGCGTGCAAAACGGTGGTTTTTGGGTACAGTCCCGAGTCACATGGAGGCAATGAGCGATAGGAGGGGATTCGTCTCTCCCGGTATAGGGGGTTGATGTTGCGCTGTGTTCGATGGGCTATAACAGGAAATCCCTGGCCAGGGTTGCTGAGATTTACTGGTAAGTGTTACCAGTAGTTTCTCGAAGTGTTATAGACCTCATATCGACACGACTTATCGAGCTATTGGGGTCTGACGTTAACCACCCCTAGGCAAGATATGCGACATATCAGACGATCAGACCGGACTGTACGGTAGTGTTACTGGTTGGATTCACTGGAGTGTGAGCGGGCTTGCTCGTCGATCTTCAGATCGCTCAATACCCGGGTGGCCGTTACGTTTAGCAGACCGCTTGCGGCTTGTGGATGTTTGATATGATCATCATCCGCTGCCGGCGTATTGACGAGTCTTTAGAGTCCTACACAGAGGTTTCCTGGCTCAAGCGAAACGAAATAGGAGCGCATATGAGATATGTGCGGGACCGAGAATGATGCGTGTATGTGATACCGTATTTCATTCTCGCGATGTGACATTGATCGGTTATATGCGATATAGCCGGGTTATCGGATCAAGTGTTGATTCGATAAGTTGTTATTGATGATACCAGTCGGTTATGTGCGACATGACCGGATCATTGAATCAAGTGTTGATTTAGTGATTTAATGCATAATTATATATTTGATATATTACTTTGCATTAACTAGTATCGGTTCACTTTGAATGGATTTTCTCACTCGGGTGTGCGCATTCCATATGCGATATGATTTTGTGCGCTTGGTTGTATCATGTTTGATGATACATGCTTTTTGGTTAAGTGTAAAGTATCAAACTATAGTTAAGTGGATGATTAGGGTTTTTGATTTCCTTATTTATATATTAATCTTTTTCTTTTTGGAAAAAGAATAAGCAAATGAGAAAATGGTGGCAATTTTTGTTTTGTTCATGAAGTTTCATGAACACTTTGACTTTGTCACCATTTTGTCTCATGCTTAACCCTAACCACTCCACTAACCCTAGTTCAATCTCTACAACTAACCATGGTTCACTTATGATAAGAATGGATTATTCTTTTCATTTTAAATAATTCTTATCATAACAATTATCATCTTCTTCTTCTTCTTCAAGAAAGAAGCTTGCATTCATCAATGGTGATTGATGATAAAGAGTGAGAAATCCAATTCTAAATAGAACCCACTTCCTATTTCTTCATCCTCTACCTCTTGCCAAGTAGTAGAGTGTGTTTCCTTCACAAGTTTCTTGACTTGGTGAAGTCGGAGCTTGATTTAGCGATGCCTCGACGTAGATCATCTTCGGCACGTCGTCGATGACCTAGCCCGATTCTACTCCGATGAAGCCGACGCTAGAGCCCGGATCTTGATTTGTACAGCGGAGAGGACTTCATCACCGAGCCGTAGAGGTGGAGGACCGGATCTACAAAGTTTGTATATCCGTTCTTTTAGTTTAGATGTAAACTAGTTTCTTTTTCGCCTAGATTTCTAGCCAACGATCCGTAGTCGGGTTTCTCGGCACCTAGATTTTTTGAAATTGGCATGGTTGATGCCTTGTGAGACCTCATTAGGATGCCAAGGAACCCTACAGTGGTATCAGAGACTAGCTAGAGCCTTAGGCGAAGTCCAGACGGAGTTTGAATTCCGAACGAACCCGAAACCCCAATACAAATTGCTCTCTGTACTTTTTCATAAAACGTGGTTTTTTCTAGATTAAAAATTGCCAAAAAATTCAGCAGGTAATTGCATGAGTTACTGTGAAGCACGTGATAATAACTCGACTACAGAGGCGCGGAACCGCGGCCCCCACCATGGGATTCGCGGCGGTTCCGCGGCCACTGTGTTGAGTTAGACCACGTGGCTTGCACAGTAATTCATGTTTTGTAATGCTGAGTCTTCTGGAAATTTTTAGTATTCATTCAAGAGTTGAATTTTCTGGAGTAGTGTTGGGACTTCGTATATTCGATCGGAGTATCAAATTTTGTCTGTGTGGCTTTCCGGATAAATTTTAGAATATGTTAAAAAGTTCGACCGGATATAAATACCCAATTTTTCCCCTGTCGGGAAATTTCCAAGTGTTGGATTTTTCCGTAGTTTAACGACGTTCTAAGTAGTGCAAGTAACGCGATGGTCCCTCTAGAAGACAACAAACCTTAACTCGATTATGTGACCGTCTTGAACTGCCCTTTGAACCTTCGGGTTTGGGGCAGTACGGCGTGCCACATGTGAGGCGTTGGCTTGACCCTTCTACGGCTGGACCGTTGGTACTGAGGCACGAACTGAATGTTGTTAGACTTATGTTTCATGTGTTGATCTGTATCGGGAAAACTTGGGTGTTCGATTGTTCGATCGGAAAGTTTAACATTTTCTATTTATCCGGAATGTGATACAATAATTGGAATTCACAATTAGTTATGAGATAACTCAATGAATGTTATAAACATAGCAGTTTAGTCTCACTTGATCGGTTGCCATGGACTTTTGATGTGATCAAAAGTCCGTCGCAATCACGTAGCGTACGCGGATACTCGCCGGGTAAACTTAATAGACAGCCTCACTCCATAGCCCCGACCGAGTGACTGTAGGAGAACCCCGTCGCCGAAAGCATCTGTTCGGGTGCTCCCGGTAGCGGTGTTCCGCCTTGGTGCACTTCGTCGACGGTATCGGGGGTGCGGCCGCCTACTGAAGTTTGCGACGAGTATTCGATCAGGATGTCGGGAATCTTGTTGAATTACCCGACTTGATATTGAAAAGTGTTTTCGATTTTGAGACTAAAATGCGGGGTTTATAATTGTTAGGCATGCGATGTCTAAAGAATTCATTTGGTCAGGCATGCGATGTTTGAGGAGATTGCGGATTCCAACTGTTGTAGTTTTACATTTTTTTTGTGACCGTAAGTGTAATATGTGATATCGCCGGTTTCGTTGCTATATGTCAACGACAATTGGGATGCGCATATTTACTTACGTTGATGACATGTGATGTTATGTGTTGCTGGATATGTTATATTGGATCGTCGTGTTTGAATAGCGGGGGTTTTTATGTGAGATGAGTGTTTTTCATTTTCATTCATGTAAAAACTTGTATGTAATATTCTTTTATTGGGACGCTTCCAGGTTGCGGAAGTTGTCACCTTTTGTATATTATTTACTTTTCCGCACTAGGATAGACCCAAGGAGGGGAGCACAAGTAACCGGGTTCTGGAGTCCAGTGGGAGACCAACTCGAGGAGTCGAGTCCGGGTCTCCTAACTCTAGAATTGGTAGGGTTGCTTGCCGCTCTCGTAGGGGTCTAGGGGTGTGGGTTTGGCTATTCATCACGACCGTGGAATCCGTGTTTTATACTGGCTCGTATTGAAAACACGGACGCCCTAGTATATCCAATATTTCATATGATTCTTCTGCTGCGATATCTGTGATGTGATCATGTGATGTTCTGTGATAGATACAGTATATAGTATATATGATATATTATATAGACGTTACTTATGTTTTACACCCGCGCTAGCCCTGCCCTGCTCTGCCGTTAGTTACCTAACCTAACGGTGCACGAGGGGACATCGAGGCGAATGCGGATGGCATAAGTGTACGTCGTATTTATCTGTGATGTTTAGGTACTTAAATGATGGGACTTCATTAATGTGATTAATGAAATAAAAGAAACCTAAGATGTTGTAGAATCGAATTTCAAAATAAAACAGGTAGCTACAGTTCTTGCTTTGCACAGCGGTATATGTGATATATCCTGCACCTTATTCGATGAGGAAAGGACCGAGATCCCTTCACCGGGAGTGACTCCTTTAGCAATAACTGGCAGATGCTACACACTCGGTTTGTCTTTTTGATTGCTTTTAAGTGTTTTTGCTTTGCACAGTGATATATATGAAATATCCAGCACCTCATTCGACGAGGAAAGGACCGACGATCCCTTCACCGGGAGTGACTCCTTTAGCAAAACTAGAAAAGCCTCTAAAACACTCCATTTCAAAATTCATTCGATCCTACAACGATATCAAGTTCATTACGCAATAGGTTTTCAGAAAAACCTGTCGTAGCCCTCCGTCATTTCAGATAAGTACTAGTTAGTATTCGTGCTACGTTTGTTGACTATATTAAGGCGTAGTGTGCGGTAGCTAATTAATGCTTATCTGCATAAGCATATGATGTGATTGGATTAGGGTAGTCGTGCGACTTTGTTGACTATGTTAAGGGTCGTGCGGGTGGGTTTAATTCAATCGGGAAATGACGGGTTGAACTTGAGTAGCACTTATGATTTGTTGACTATGTTAAGGTCATATAGCTGTTAGGGGCAAAATATTATCGGGAATTTCAAGTGTTGAAATTTGCAATGAGATTGCATACCTTCTATGAGATAGTTGGATCCCGATACCCGCTGTGAGTAAGAGTTACTCCTGGGAGAGTTTTATACATTACAATTAGCCGATCAAGTAGGTGTCTAGAAAGGTGTCAACGGGGTTACGCCTATGGGAAAACGAGGTTTACATTAATTAGGTTCGTGCGAAAGCACGGGGGACCTCCCTCAAAGTACCGACACTGGCCTGGCTGAAAGATTGGCGAACTTGTAGTGTGTAATTAATCCCGGCTAGTCTTTCCTTTTAGGGTTTGAAGGAAGATTTGATAAAAAGCAGTGGGAGCCATCCTGATTAGATAAAATAATAACCAATCTATTCTTGCAAGAGCGCACGCTGAGTGTTTTCTTCTCTCTCTCTCCAGGTAGCGACCATATTACGCCTTAACCAAGATAATAATACGGATTATTGACCGAACCCGCTTGTTATACTGAGCTGGGGAACGTTGGTCCCGCTCCAACTTATAATTATTATAAGACAGAGCAGGAAATTGGGGATTACCAGAATTCCCGTGCCGCCCAAACGAAGAGAGTGCATGCTGATGCATCATCTTCGGGTGTGTTCATTATATAGAACTGTTTCTCAGTATCCTTTACGTCCTGGGTATAAGATACCGGATTAGGATCCCATACATGTAATCCGTTACATGGGCTACAGAAAGGTAAAGAACTGAGAACGGGTGATAAGTTTCATGAGACAGAAAACGGGGCAAGTGTTGCAGCCAAGTCTGTTGGTCACTGTCACCCTGTATTCCAAATACATTGATTCTGAACAAATGCTATTAGATACCGAACCTGATATACAAAATCATATCAGTCTCTTTATTAGTAAAGAAAGGATATAATTTTGTATTGATGGATAATGTTTTGAACATTTCCTATATCAAAAGTTGATCGGTTCAGGCACGTTATCTAAAAGCATTGACGTTCTAAATCAAACTACAGTTCCTCGTATACAGAACACACACAAGAGGAAGAGTTCAGAAATGAACGAATTCTTCTTGAGGTATTGTAGACTAGGTCATATCAATGCGACCCGACTAGCTGAAGTTACATTTAGATGCATATTTAAATCAGTTTGAATTTACATCTTGTGAAACTTGCCAGTCATGTCACAAAGATATAATGACACCAGCTCTGTTTACTGGAAACAGAGAAAGAGTTAGTAAACTCTTGGGACTGATACATGATGATGTATGGAAGGTCCCCTGTCTACACATGCCAGGACTGGTTCTTTATACTTCATTACATTCTCTGATGATCTTTCGAGATTCAGACCTATGTTCCTGTTGAAACACAAGTCCGAACCTTTTGAGATATTCATAGAATATAAGCGAGAAGTAGAGAACCAGAATACGGGTATAAGTATTATGTCCTATGATGAGATCAAGGAGGAGAATACTTGAGCACGGAAATACTGGACTATTCTAAAGGAGAATGAGATTCTCTCTCAGCATTACTCCTCCGTATACACCATTGCACGATGGTATGTCGGGGCAGAGCAAATACACCCTATATGATATGGTGTGCTCTATGATGAGTACTGCTGAGTTACCTTTTTCCTTTTGGGAGTTATGCACTTGAGAAGCTGCATACCTATTGAATAGGGTTCCAATCAAATCAGTTGCCTACCACTTCATATGTGATATGGAAAAGGAAGAGCCCATGTCTTAAGCTAGTTAAGATTTGGGGTTGACCGGCCTATGTCTAAAAGCAAAATCCGGACAAGCTCGAGGCAAGATCTGTTATGTAGAACTGGAAATGTTCCAACTATACAAACTGCAGCTGATGATTTAAAAGAACCAAAGGATTCAATAGTTACCAACGAACCTCAGCCTCTCCGCCGATCTAGTAGGGTTCCTCACCCACCTGAAAGATACTTCTGTTTCTCTATGACAGTGGGAGCGAGGATTGCATCATGAGATGATGACCCAACTAGTTTCGAGCTGGCCATCTGGAGTGGGACTCTGTAAGAATGGCTGGATGCTTAGCGATCTGAGATGGAATCCATATACACCAACAAAGTATGGACTTTGGTTGCTATATCTGAAGGGTTAAATCCCCATCAGAAGCAAGTATATCTTGAGAAGATTACTTGGTGTAGATGGAAAAGTTGAGACTTTCAAAGCTAGACTTGTTAAAGGTTTTCGTCATCAACCAGGCGTGGATAATGATGAAACCTTTTCTAAGGAGCTATGCTTAAGTCCATCCAGATCCTACTTGCCACGGCTACATATCATGACTACGATATCTGGTGGTTGGGTGTCATGACTGCTTTTCTAAATGATATTTTAGAAGAGTGCGTCTATAAGTACACAGCCAGAGTGCCTCGTAGACAGTGGGAGCAGCGGAAACGTGTGCAAGATGCTTTATAGGATAAAGCAGGCATCGCGGAGTTGGAACATCTGTTTTGATGGATTAGTCAAAGAAGTTGACATCATCAAAATGGTAGATGAACGTTGTATAAACAAGAAGGTAGTAGGGAGTATGGTGACGATCCTCGTAGAGTACGTGGATGACATACTCTTGATAGGGAAGGAGTTTCCTATGCTACGCTCGATCAATCTCCGCTTATCACAAGGATTCTCCACATAGGATCAAAGTGATACCTACTAAATCCTAAGTTTTGGATCTATGAGATAGATCTAAATGGATGTTAGAATACTCACTAGTTATAGTGAGATGGTATCAGTTGATCCTGGGGAGAATCACTGGAAGGGTTCCAGGGTGATAAAGACGACTGAATGTCAGTCGCAGGCATTGTCTTTACCCTCAGTAAAGGGACGGTATGTTGGAAGAGTTCCAAGCTAGATACCGTGACATACTAGACGATAAAGGCAGGATACATCACTACTTAACATACTACCAAAGAGGCAGTCTGGGTGTATATTAGTTCATAAGATGAACTTTGTTCCTCCCATTGTGTGACAATGGAGTTGTGGCTTATGCCAAGGAACGTCCGTCCCATCAGTGATCCAGACATATTCTAAGGCAGTATCACCTGATCATGGAGATGGTTGATCTCCAAGGGATCGAGGTTAGGAGAGTAGATTCAGAGGACAAACACAGCGGATCCACTCACGAAAGGCCTTTTCCCAGAGAGAGACTTTTAAGGGATGGTTGAGTATGAGATACTGCAACCACTGCTACAGATGGCCCTAGTGCAAGTGGGAGATTGTTAGTTATATGTATGCCCTAGAGGCCATTACTGTACATAGGATGTATATTGTAGTGGATGCTGGGACATATATAGGGAGGACTTTCTTGCTCGACATGATAGTATGCTATCTGGTTACCCTTTACCTTAACATGTACACTGTTTATCTCTCTGTTACATGTTGGTAAAGCCCGTAGGATGTGTACTTGACTACCTGGACTATGATGCGGATCATACTAGTGGGGACATGGTAGTCCATAAGTACATCCTTCAAAGTCCCTAGTCGTGGGTGTATCGAGATGGGGCATCGATATACCAGAGTAGACTAGCGTGTACCTTCTCGACCCATACAGATGGGCGATGGATGATCCCATATCCATTGGTGTTTGACATCGGAGATGATATACGGGTGCTCAGTAGAGACTGGGTACACTGGACGGACTCGCCGAGAACTCCCAGATGGTATTATACCTCACGTCAGATGGCAGTTCTCTGGTGACACTGGTACAGAGTAGTCTGTTGACCCGAGATCGTCATAGAGTCTTGTGTGGTTCCCACTGTGCTTTGATTTCCATCTTACCACGTCCAAGAGGGCGTGCAAAACGGTGGTTTTTGGGTACAGTCCCGAGTCACATGGAGGCAATGAGCGATAGGAGGGGATTCGTCTCTCCCGGTATAGGGGGTTGATGTTGTGCTGTGTTCGATTGGCTATAACAGGAAATCCCTGGCCAGGGTTGCTGAGATTTACTGGTAAGTGTTACCAGTAGTTTCTCGAAGTGTTATAGACCTCATATCGACACGACTTATCGAGCTATTGGGGTCTGACGTTAACCACCCCTAGGCAAGATATGCGACATATCAGACGATCAGACCGGACTGTACGGTAGTGTTACTGGTTGGATTCACTGGAGTGTGAGCGGGCTTGCTCGTCGATCTTCAGATCGCTCAATACCCGGGTGGCCGTTACGTTTAGCAGACCGCTTGCGGCTTGTGGATGTTTGATATGATCATCATCTGCTGCCGGCGTATTGACGAGTCTTTAGAGTCCTACACAGAGGTTTCCTGGCTCAAGCGAAACGAAATAGGAGCGCATATGAGATATGTGCGGGACTGAGAATGATGCGTGTATGTGATACCGTATTTCATTCTCGCGATGTGACATTGATCAGTTATATGCGATATAGCCGGGTTATCGGATCAAGTGTTGATTCGATAAGTTGTTACTGATGATACCAGTCGGTTATGTGCGACATGACCGGATCATTGAATCAAGTGTTGATTTAGTGATTTAATGCATAATTATATATTTGATATATTACTTTGCATTAACTAGTATCGGTTCACTTTGAATGGATTTTCTCACTCGGGTGTGCGCATTCCATATGCGATATGATTTTGTGCGCTTGGTTGTATCATGTTTGATGATACATGCTTTTTGGTTAAGTGTAAAGTATCAAACTATAGTTAAGTGGATGATTAGGGTTTTTGATTTCCTTATTTATATATTAATCTTTTTCTTTTTGGAAAAAGAATAAGCAAATGAGAAAATGGTGGCAATTTTTGTTTTGTTCATGAAGTTTCATGAACACTTTGACTTTGTCACCATTTTGTCTCATGCTTAACCCTAACCACTCCACTAACCCTAGTTCAATCTCTACAACTAACCATGGTTCACTTATGATAAGAATGGATTATTCTTTTCATTTTAAATAATTCTTATCATAACAATTATCATCTTCTTCTTCTTCTTCTTCAAGAAAGAAGCTTGCATTTATCAATGGTGATTGATGATAAAGAGTGAGAAATCCAATTCTAAATAGAACCCACTTCCTATTTCTTCATCCTCTACCTCTTGCCAAGTAGTAGAGTGTGTTTCCTTCACAAGTTTCTTGACTTGGTGAAGTCGGAGCTTGATTTAGCGATGCCTCGACGTAGATCATCTTCGGCACGTCGTCGATGACCTAGCCCGATTCTACTCCGATGAAGCCGACGCTAGAGCCCGGATCTTGATTTGGACAGCGGAGAGGACTTCATCACGGAGCCGTGGAGGTGGAGGACCGGATCTACAAAGGTTGTATATCCGTTCTTTTAGTTTAGATGTAAACTAGTTTCTTTTTCGCCTAGATTTCTAGCCAACGATCCGTAGTCGGGTTTCTCGGCACCTAGATTTTTTGAAATTGGCATGGTTGATGCCTTGTGAGACCTCATTAGGATGCCAAGGAACCCTACAGTCACATAACACCAGCCAATCCGCCGACGACTGCATCTGCACTGCGCTCAAACAAGATAAGCTACCTCCGGGCCTTCTACTCAAAGCATCTGCCACCACATTCGCTTTGCCCGGATGGTATAAAATCTCGCAGTCATAATCTTTCACCAACTCCATCCAACGGTGTTGTCTCAGGTTCAGGTCTCGCTGCTGGAAGATATACTTCAAACTCTTGTGGTCAGTGAATATCTGGCACGACTCACCATATAGGTAATGTCTCCAGATCTTAAGTGCAAATACCACTGCAGCCATCTCTAAATCATGGGTGGGGTAGTTCTGTTCGTGTTTCCTCAGCTGCCGAGAAGCATACGCAATAACGCTGTCGTGCTGCATCAATGCACATCCCAGCCCCACTCTAGAAGCATCACAATATACCACGAACCCGCCTGATCCTGAAGGCAATGCTAACACTGGTGCAGTAGTCAGACGAGTCTTCAACTGCTGGAAACTATCCTCACATGCCTGGGTCCAATCAAAAGGAACCCCCTTCCGGGTCAACCCGGTCAATGGTGCAGCAATGCGGGAGAAATCCTGGACGAAACGTCGATAATAGCCGGCCAGACCTAGAAAACTGCGAACCTCTGTAACTGATACTGGTCTAGGCCAACGCTGAACTGCCTCGATCTTCCTCGGGTCCACACAAATACCATCTCTCGTCACCACATGACCCAAGAAGTCGACACTGTCTAACCAGAATGCGCACTTGGAAAATTTGGCGAACAGCTGATGCTCCCTCAAAGTCTGCAATGTGATACGTAAGTGCTGCTCATGCTCCTCCCGGCTCCGAGAATAAACCAAGATATCGTCAATGAACACAATAATGAACTGATCGAGATACGGCCTGAATACACGGTTCATCAAATCCATAAATGCTGCCGGGGCATTAGTGAGCCCGAACGACATCACCAAGAACTCGTAATGACCATATCGAGTACGGAAGGCGGTCTTTGGAATATCCTCCTTCCGAACTCGCAACTGGTGATAACCTGACCGTAAATCAACCTTCGAGAAAAACCCTGCACCCTGGAGCTGATCGAATAAGTCATCAATGCGGGGTAGGGGATACCTGTTCCGCACAGTAACCCGGTTCAGCTGACGATAATCAATGCATAAACGCATACTTCCGTCCTTCTTCTTAACAAACAAGACGGGAGCACCCCAAGGTGACACACTCGGTCGGATAAGCCCTTTGTCCAGCAAGTCCTGTAACCGATCCTTTAGCTCTCTCAGCTCCGCCGGGGCCATCCGATAAGGCGGTATAGAGATAGGCCCCGTGCCGGGGATCAAGTCAATACAGAACTCAATCTCGCGCTCTGGTGGCAGACCAGGCAGCTCGTCAGGGAATACATCAGGAAACTCTCTCACAACAGGGACCTGGTCCAACGGAACCTCTGTGGAGCGAGTATCACAAATATAGGCTAAGAATCCCTGACACCCTTTCCTTAAGAGCTGACCAGCGCGAAGAGAAGAAATCAAGCTGGGAAGGGTAGCACTACGATCTCCCTGAATAATAAGAACCGGCTCACCAGGAAAACTGAATCTGACTGCTTTCTCACGGCAGTCCACGGATGCATAACAGGTGGCTAGCCAGTCCATACCAAGAAGAACGTCAAAGTCTAGCATATCGAGGAGAATCAAATCTACTGAAGAATCTCTCTCCCCGATACGAACGGAACACGATCGGTACACAAAACGGGCAACAAAAGACTCGCCTACCGGGGTAATAACGACAAGCGGCTGATCTAACGGAGAAGACTCTCGGCCCAACCTCGGTGCAAAGTACGTGGATACATAGGAATGTGTGGAGCCTGGATCAAATAATACCCGTGCATCAAAAGAACATACTGGCAGAGTACCTATCATGACGGCATTAGATGCCTGTGCATCCTGAGGAGTCAATGCGAACACTCGGGCCTGTCCACCACTAATAGCTGGCTGTCCTCTGCCTCTACCTCGGCCTCTGCCTCTGCCTCTGTCGCCTCGTCCTCTCGGAACTGGACCGCCACGCCCACGGCCTCTAGAAGCATCTGACTGACGTGGAGCATCGTCAGGAGTAGGAAGTAAAGCTCTCTGAGAAGGTGGTGAGGGTGGTAAAGTCACATGCGGGACTGTCGCCACGCCCGGACGTCCCATGGTACAGTCTCTGACACGGTGGTACTGACTCCCGCACCGAAAACATCCTGGAGACGACTGCTGGGTCTGTGGATATGAACCAAATAACTGACCTCGTCTCAATCCTCTGCCTCCGCCATCTCCCGGAAATAATCTATCACGATGTCTGCCCATCTGCCGCTGAGCTGGCGTATCAGTACGGATCCTCTTCGGCCTAGAAACGACCGGAGTCTCAGAAATACGCTCCTCCAAAAGTAAGGCTGCATCCATCGCGGCTGCGTATGTATCAAAGTGCTGGGTGCCGATGGCAAGGAATAGCTGTGTATCAAGCCCTCGCACGAACCTCTTTATTCTCTTCTCTTCTGTGTCGACTAGGTACGGAGCATATCGAGACAACTGGGTAAACTGTATATCATACTCCGACACCGTCATCCCAGGAGTCTTGCGCAAAGACTCAAAACTACGGGCTCGAGCATCTCGGACACTCTCCGGAAGAAAACGGGCAAGAAATGCAGCTGTAAACTCATCCCAGGTCATAGAAGGTAGACCTGCAGCTCGGCCTCTCTCTACTGAATCGTACCATGTCTGGGCAAGACCCTCCAGACGAAAACTCGCAAACTCCACCAATCTATCATCAGAACACCTCAACGAACGGCAAATCCGAGCCATCCTATCAAGAAATGCCTGTGGGTCCTCTGAAGTATCCGTACCGGTAAAAGCTGGAGGTCTCAATCTCATGAACTCCTGTAGTGAAACAGGGATAGTCTCCGTAGTAGCAGCAGGAGTGACCATCTGTGCAGCAGGTACGATCGTGGTCTATGCGGTGGAAGGAACGTCCTCGGATCTCTGTGCCCGGCTGGACTCAACTAAAGATCCCATCATCTGCTGCAGCTCTTGCATGCCAGCCTCTAATCTGGCAATACGGTCAGGATAAGGCGGATCAGTATGACCCTGAGGGACAGGCGTATCATCCTGCTCGATCCTCGCCTCAGACGGGCCCGCCCGAATCTCATCCCTAGCGGCAGCCCGCTGAGCTCTCATAGTCTTTGGCGGCATCGAAGCTGGAATAAGAAACAGGACTGATAAGAACATCGCAATTGGATCAAGGAATGCAAGGAATCAAGAAAGAAAATACAAGCAATTATGTCCTAAGGTCACTTAGGCGGAGTACCGTATCGTAAGTATGCCGCGGATCATACCCACGCTACGCCACTCTGCTTAAGTCACCTACTCCATCTACCAAGGTCATCCTACACTCAGAAAGGTAAAACCTACGCTCTGATACCAACTTTGTCACGACCCGAAAGTACGGAACGTGACTCGCACTTAGATTACGAGACGTCTAAAGGCGTAACGTATCCTAAGTCAGCCAAAGCCCAGAAAAATCTAAACCACAATCAAAAGAGAGTGAAGGAAAACCTTTAATGAAAACGATTTTCAAATCAATTAAGTTGCAAGAATCCCTTTTTAAAAACATCATAAATTTCTGAAAATTTCGGCAGAGTCTCCCCTGTATTTTCTATCCCCCAAAATGGGAACAACAAAATATATATAACCTGTAATCATAAAAATGGCATCCCCAAGCGGGAGCTAGCTCTTCGCCCAAGGCGGATCACAACCACATGCAATATAATAGCAATATCAAGAAAAGAGCATAAAAGAAACGCAAAATATCAGAAAACACAACGCCGGCTCAAGTGAGCTCGACCCAAAAGAAACCACAAATATACCAATCTCTCAGTCTCACCACTAGGTCACATATACAATATAAAGTGGTAGATGGAGTATACTAGATACAATGATAAAGCAAAAAGAAATAAAGTGTGCTCGCAACCCACCTACGGGCGATGTCGCGAGTCTGAGCAAAAGGAACTGATGATAAGATAGCCCGCCGCTACAAGACTGACGGGTCCGACCTGCAAGACACTGTGGCACAACGGGGGTGAGTTGCCAGCTCGTGAGTAAATATAACATCTAATAAGGCAATCGTAAGAATGCACGCAATGCACCACAACATGCGTGTCCATATGTGATATAATATCTCTAGTATGCATGCACATGTATGCAATGTCATTTCTAACTCTTTAAGTGTTTTAAATGCTAAGGATACTGCGTTCTTAACTTTAGAAAATGAATATCTGTATAATAGCTAAGTACCATCAAGAAATCATCTGAAAACCCGTGTCAAGCATCGACACCAAATAGGAATCATATCTGTCTCAATATCGGGCTCCGTCAGTCCGGATCGGCCCATATCATAAATCTCACGACAACGGTCGGTATCCTCCGGATATCCGCCGCGCCAGACATCACCGGTAGGTAGTCTTTCCCTGCCAGGCTCATCGTCTACAACTCGATCTTCTTGCCCCGGGGTACCATACCGGGCCCACCATGTACCCGAGACGGTTCATCCACTCCTCGAATCGGGTCTCGAAATCCAACAGAAAACATGAAAACTCATGGTGGACGATATATACATCACGAGAAAACCGCAACTTTGTTTTAAAAATGATAAATATAAGCTTTTGTTAAATTCTTGCGGTTTTCCCCAAAAATCCAGAAATCGCAGCAATACTGAAATCCTCAAGAAAATCATAATGTTCACATGTTATAGATGATAAATGTATATGATATCAATGTATATGATGTGAGTTTTGGCTAGAAATCTATGTAGGTATGATGGTAATGCGAGGTATATGCATGCTATGCAATTCCATATATCATGTATGAATGCACAAGGCGTTATTAAGTTAAACAGGTTCTATAGTGCACGTGGCATGGCAATTACCAAAGGCGTGTGTGTCACATGAATAGTGCGCGTGCAACAGATACCAATGGTAATGGTGTTCGTGTCCTACGAAGTGATATCGCATAAGTATAGATGAATGTCCATGCAATCTAATATACTGTTCGCTATAAGGGTATGCAGTGCACATGAATGGATAAGCTAGCTAACAATATGAATCTTGCAAAAAGTAGGGTAATCCTAACTAGGGGGGCGCATCGCGCCATCCTGACGATTCCCCCATAGATGAATACATCTACTCACCTGAAATCCCCGCTAACCCGATCCGACTACCGCCTTGCCTTTACGTGCCGTGTCCGATGTTTCCCCGACCGATCCTATATTTGCACAATACCAAGCATAAGATTACAAAACCTAAAACGATGCAAGTCACAATATACAATTATCGACGCTCTCGAATTAAACATAACATACACTCGGTGCGCGGGAAAACGCACGAAAATCGCTAATCGTTAACTAGAATCGTCATTTCGGGGAAATCGACAAAACTAAAACCCGACTAGACGAAACCCCACGTTCGCGCACTCTAATAGTCCTATACGAAGCTAATTATATCGCTAACATAACACAATTTGATCGCATTCTAATTTTTGTAAAAATCTAGTAAGCAAATTTCAAACCGATTCGATGCAAATGTCGAAATTTATCGATTTAGCGAGCGTAACCTTACGCAATTAACCACTCTAACCAAATAGGTAACCAAAGCCCTAACTTAATCCTTCAACCATGCTTCAAACCCTAGTTCAAAATCAATCCCATTCTTGATTTTTATGAACAATTTATTTACAACTAAATTAATACTTCAAAATTAAACTTTAGCACATATAAACTACAAGTTAGCAACTAGTTTAGGATTTTACCTCACAAGTGGAAACCTAGCATGATCAAGTCACCAAGAAGCCTCCTTTCATCAAGTTTTTGAACTAATTTGGGTTGAAGAGAGAGTGGATTAGGGTTTGGCTTTGAATTGAGATGGAAATTTATGAGTTTTTATTGAATTTTAGCAAGAAATGAAGCAAGAAAGAAGTGAGGAAATGGGGAATTTCTGCAGCAAGGGTTCGGCCAGCAGGTGAGGGAGGGCAAGTGGGGATTTTTGGAGAAGTTTCTAGGTCCAAAAACACCCCATGTTCTCATTTAATGCTTTCATATCAACATTTTACAAAAAAAAACCTTATTTTACATCATTTTTCCATTAAATTTCCCACCCTAAAACCAAAATTTTGCAAGTCATGATATAATTTTATTAACACCATATTTTAGCTTATAAAGATTCCTAATTATGAAATTTACCTAATTAAATTTGTATTTATCACTAATTTAATGTATTTAAAAAGGCTTAAAATAATATAAAAAAATAATTAATTACGAATTTTTTTTTATTTAACTAGAAAATTATATGTGACATTTTAGTGACAAAATTATAGTAATATCTTATCTAAATTTTGTATAATTAGGTCTATAATGAAAAATACCTATTTTGACTTTTTACGGAAAAAGCCGAAAAATTAGCCGATTACCGAAAAACTGCCTAAACGATTTTCGAAGGGTTACACAGCGTATGCTCTTGCAAGATTAGATTGGTTATTAATATATTTAATCAGGATGTCTCCCACTGTTTTAGTCAAATCTTCCTTCAAATTCTAAAAGGAAATACTAGCCGGGATTAATTACACCCTACAAGTTCGCCAATCTTTCAGCCAGGCCAGTGCCGGTACTTTGAGGGAGGTCCCCATGCTTTCGCACGGACCTAATTAAAATATACCTCATTTTCCCAGAGGCATAACCCCGTTGACACCTTTCTAGACACCTACTTTCTCGGCTAATTGTAATGTGTAAAACTCTCCCAGGAGTAACTCTTACTCGCAGCGGGTATCGGGATCTAACTATCTCATAGAAGGTTTGCAATCTCATTGCAAATTTCAACTCTTGAAATTCCTAATAATATTTTACCTCTAGCATCTTATGACCTTGACGAAGGTCAACAAACCATAGGCTGCTAGTCAAATTCTACCCGTCATTTCCTGATTGAATTAAACCCGCCCGCACGAACCTTGACGGAGGTCAACAGGGCCGCACGACTACCCTAAAACAATCGCATCATATGCAGCAGATGAATACTAGTCAGCTACCGCACACTACGCCTTGGCGGAGGTCAACAAACGTAGCACGAATACTAAATAGGACTTATCTGAAATGACGGAGGGTTATGACAGGTTTTTAAGAAAACCCTTTGTGTAATGAACTTGATATCGTTGTAGAATCAAGTGATTTTAAATGGAATGTTTTTGAGGCCTTTTCTAGTTTTGCTAAAGAGGTCACTCCCGGTGAAGGGATTTCGGCTCTTTCCTCATCGAATAAGGTGCAGGATATTTCACAAATATCACTATGCAAAGAAAAAACTATAAAAACAATCAAAAGACAAACCGAGTTTGTAGCATCTGCTAGTTTCGCTAAAGAGGTCACTCCCGGTGAAGGGATCTCGGCTCTTTCCTTATCGAATAAGGTGCTGGATATTCTATAAGGAATACCGCTATGCAAAGCAAGAACTAGAGCTACCTGTTTTTGAGACAAGTTTCTACAACATCTTTAGGTTTCTTTTAGTTTCATTAATCTCATTAATGAAGTCCCATTTTATTATGCTTCACAAGCATCACATTTGAAACGAAATCTGCAATATAACATATATCCCATATATATAATATAAACATTCGTCTCAGGCAGTAATATGATCTCATCACAGAACATTACAGCAGAAGAACATATATGAAGTATTGGATATATTAGGAGGTCCGTGTTTTAATACGAGCCTGTATAAAACACGGATTCCACGGTCGTGTTGAATAGCCAAACCCACATCCCTAGACCCCTACGGGAGCGGCAAGCAACACTGCCAATTCTAGGGTTAGGAGACCCGGTCTCGACTCCTCGAGATGGTCTCCCACTGGACCCTAGAACCCGGTTACTTATGCTCCCCGCCTTGGATCTACCTAATGCGGAAAAGTAAATAATATACAATGGTGACATCATCCTCAGCCCGGAAGTGCCCCAATAAAAAAATATTACATACAATGTATTTGCGAAGGACTAAAGAGATGTTCTTGGTATATGGTAACGGAGAACTCCAGGTGGAGTCCTTTACCGATTCAAGCTTCCAAAGTGATAAGGACGACTCTAAGTCGCACTCGGGATTTGTCTTTACCTTCAATGGAGGGCAGGTATGTTGGAAGAGTTCCAAATAGGATACCGTTGTAGATTCGACGATGGAGGCTGAATACATCGTTGCCAACGATGCTGCCAAAGAGGCTGTCTGGATAAAGAAGTTCATTAGTGAACTTGGTATGGTTCCATCCATTAAGCATCCAATACCTTTGTATTGTGATAACAATGGAGCTGTGGCTTTGGCCAAGGAACCCAGGTCCCATCAGAAGTCCAGATATATTCTGAGGCGGTATCACCTGATCAGGGAGATAGTTGATCGCCGGGAGATCGAGGTCAGGAGAGTAAATAAGAAGGACAACACTGCGGATCCACTCACGAAGGTTATTCCCCAGATACAGTTTGAGAGATTATTCGGGATGTTAGGTATGAGATACCTCAACAGCTGGCCTTAGTGCAAGTGGGAGATTGTGTTAGTTATATTTATGCCCTAGAGGCCATTATTGTACATATGATGTATATTGTAATGGATGCTTGGACATATATAGGGAGGACTTTCTTGCTCGACATGATAGTATGCTATCTGGTTGTACTTTATCTTAACATGTACTCTGATTGTCTTTATGTTACATGTTGATAAAGCCCTTAGGATATGTACTCGACTGCTGGGACTATGATGAGATCATACTAGTGGGGCCACGGTAGTCGACGAGTACATCCTATAACAGTTCCTAGTCGAGGGTGTATCGAGACAGGGCATCGATACACCAGAGTAGACTAGCGTATACGCATCTTGACCCATATGATGGGCGATGGATGATCCCATGTCCATCGGTGTTTGACATCAAGGATGGTGTACGGGTGCTCAGTAGAGACTGGGTACACTGGAAGGAGTTGCCGAGAACTCCCAGATGGTATTATACACCACGTCAGATGGTAGTTCTTTGGTGACACTGGTACAGAGTAGTCTGTAGACCCGAGATCGTCATAGAGTCTTGTGTGATTCCCACTGTGCTTTGATTTCCATCATACCACGTCCAAGAGGGCGTGCAAAAAGGTGGCTTTTGGGTACAGTCCCGAATCACATGGAGGCAATGAGCGATAGGAGGGGATTCGTCTCTCCCGGTATAGGGAGTTGATGTTGCTCTGTGTTCGATTGGCTATAACTAGAAATCCCTGACCAGGGTTGCTGAGATTTACTGATAAGTGTTATCATTAGTTTCTCGAACTGTTATAGACCTCATATCGACACGACTTATCAAGTTACTGGGGTCTGACGTTTACCACCCCTAGGCGAGATATGCGACATATCAAACGAAGAGACTGGACTATACGGGAGTGTTACTGATTGGATTCGCAGGAGAATGTACAGGCTTGCTTGTTGATCTTCTGATCGCTCAATACCTGGGTGGCTGTTACGTTTAGTTGACCGCTTGCAGTTTGTGGGTGTTTGATATGATCATCACCTACTGCCGGCGTATTGACGATTCTTTAGAGTCCTACACAGAGGTTTCTTGACTCAGGCAAAACGGAGTAGGAGCACATATATGATATGTGCGGGACCGAGAACAATACATGTATGTGATACCGTATTAGATTCTCGCGATATGAGATATTGGCCGGGTATATGAGATATAGCCGGGTCATCGGATCAAGTGTTGATTCGATGAACTGATAGAGATTATATTAGGCGGTTATTTGTGAAATAGCCGGATTATCGGATCAAGTGTTGATTTGATAATTTAATGTATAATTATATATTTGATATATTAAATTACATTAACTAATATTAGCTCACTTATTGATTCATTTTCTCACTCGGGTAATACATTGATATATATGCGATATATGTTGACTATATTATTTTCTTTTGTTACAATAAATATTGTATATGTGATATATAATATTGTAACATAATATGATTACTAATGCAACATGTTTAGTGGAGATTAAACAAGGTTAGAGTTTGATTTGGGTTAGTTCTTTCTTGAACCTTCTAGAAGGTTTCCTTTTGTTTCTTGCAAAGATATTATGATGGATATTTTGTGAGATATTTTCCTTACCCAAACCACACCCTTAATCCTAGTTAACTCTCTACATGGGTTAGTCTTCTCATATTGAACCATGGTTGCATTTGTAATCATCATTACATTTTCATTATTCATCACAAAAAGATTACTATTCTTTTTCTTCTTCCTTGAGTTTTGAGAAAGCTTTCTAGGTTTTCTTTATGTGATGATTTAGTGTGAGAAATAGAAAATAAATGAGAGCATAAATCCTATTTCATCATCCTAATCTATCCTAACCATTTAGATTAGGGTGTTCACTTCATTTAGTGAGTGAGAGCTTGTGTTAAAGAAACTTCAAGATAGATCATCTTAGTTATCGAAGATCGGAGGTAAGCTTGCATCTTTCTCTTCGTGGAGCCTCTCTAGAGTCTGGAAACTCGATGATCGCAGTGAAGTGACCTTAACACGGAGCTTTATAAGTGAAGGTCCAGACTACAAAGGTTGTAATCCCAAACTCTTAGTGTTAAAGTGTTTAACATGTTTTGTCTCGCCTAATCTCTAATTTAAAGATCTTGGTTAGGGTTGTTCGGCACGTCTAAATTTTTAATCGGGCATGGTTGATGCCTTATAGACCCTTGTGAGAGTGCCTAGTAACCCTGTAGATTGTTAGTTATGTATATACCCTAGAGGCCATTGTTGTACATATGATGTATATTATAATGGATGCTTGGATATATATAGAGAAGACTTTCTTGCTCGTCATGATAGTATGCTATTTGGTTTCATTTTATCTTAACATGTTGACTTATATTTGTTTACTGTCTTACTCTCACATGTTGATAAAGCCCTTAGGATATGTACTCGACTACTGGGACTATGATGAGATCATACTAGTGGGGCCACGGTAGTCGATGAGTACATCCTATAACTGTTCCTAGTCGAGGGTGTGTCGAGACAGGGCATCGATTCACCAGAGTAGACTAGCGTATACGCATCTTAACCCATATGATGGGCGATGGATGATCCCATATCCATCGGTGTTTGACATCAAGGATAGTGTACGGCTGCTCAGTGGAGACTGGGTACACTGGACGGACTCGCCGTGAACTCCCAGATGGTATTATACCTCACGTCAGATGGCAGTTCTCCGGTGACACTGGTACTTGGTAGTCTGTAGACCCGAGATCGTCATAGTGTCTTATGTGATTCCCACTGTGCTTTTATTTCCACCTTACCACGTCCAAGAGGGCGTGCAAAACTGTGGCTTTTGGGTGCAATCCCGAATCACATGGAGGCAATGAGCAATAGGAGGGGATTCGTCTCTCCCGGTATAGGGAGTTGATGTTGTGCTGTGTTCGATTGGCTATAACTGGAAATCCCTGGCCAGGGCTAATATAGAGATTTACTGGTAAGTGTTACCAGTAGTTTCTCGACCCGTTATGAGCCTCACATCGACACGACTTATCGGTTACTGGGGTCTGATGTATACCACCCCTATACTAGATATGCAACATATCAGACGAAGAGACCGGACTGTACGGGAGTGTTACTGATTGGATTCACAGGAGAATGTACAGGCTTGCTTGTTGATCTTCTGATCGCTCAATACCTGGGTGGCTGTTATGTTTAGCTGACCGCTTGCAGCTTGTGGGTGTTTGATATGATCATCACCTGCTACCGGCGTATTGACGATTATTTAGAGTCCTACACAGAGGTTTCTTGACTCAGGCAAAACGG
Source organism: Agapanthus africanus (assembly GCA_030015575.1). Taxonomy (NCBI): domain Eukaryota; kingdom Viridiplantae; phylum Streptophyta; class Magnoliopsida; order Asparagales; family Amaryllidaceae; genus Agapanthus; species Agapanthus africanus. The sequence goes on along the minus strand of CM057343.1, from coordinate 244,353,970 downwards.
AGTAGGGGCACATATGTGATATGTGCAGGACCGAGGATAATATGATATGAGATACCGTATTATATTCTCGCGATATTTTGATATGAGCCGGATCATCGGATCAAGTGTTGATTCGATGAATCGGTACATAATATATCAGTCGCTTATATTCGATATAGCCGGATTGTCGGATCAAGTGATGATTCGATAATTTAATGTATAAATATATATATGATATATTACTTTACATTATCTAATATTAGCTCGCTTTATTGATTCATTTTCTCACCGGATAATACATTGATATATATGCGATATATGTTAATTGTATTATTTTCTTTTGTTACAAAATATATTATATATGTGATATATAATATTGTAACATGTTATAATTACTAATGCAACATGATTATTGGAGATTAAACATGGTTAGGGTTTGATTTGGGTTAGTTCTTTCATGAACCTTCTAGAAGGTTTTCTTTTGTTTCTTGCAAAGATATTATGATGGATATTTTGTGAGATATTTTCTTTTACCTAAACCATACCCTTAACCCTTGTTAAGTCTCTACATTAGTTAGCCTTGTCATAGTTGACCATGGTTGCATTTTGTAATCATATAATCTTTTCATTATTCATCACAAAAGGATTATTCATTTTATATTCTTCTTCCTTTGAGCTTTGAAAAGCTTTCTAGGTTTTCATTTTGTGATGATTAATTGTGAGAATTTGATAATAAAAGAGAGCATAAATACTACTTCACCATCCTCATCTAATCTAGCCAATTAGATTAGGGTGTTCACCTCATTAGTGAGAGAGAGCTTGAGTTTTAGAAACTTCGAGGTAGATTATCGGAGAAAAGGAAGACTACAAGCTAGCATGGATCATTCGGGTTGTAGAGCTTTTCTTGAGTCCGGAAGATCATCGATCGCGGCGAAGGGATTTCTACTCGGAGCTTATGAAGTGAAGGAGCGGACTACAAAGGTTGTAATCCCTCACTCTTAGTTGTAAAGATATTTACTTGCATGTTAAACCCTAATTATCTAGCAAAGATCCTAGTTTTGGGTTGTTCGGCATATCTAAATTTTAAATCGGGCATGGTTGATGCCTTATAGACCCTTGTATGAGTGCCTAGGAACCCTACACCGCGTACGCTACGTGATTGCGACGGACTTTTGATCACATCAAAATCCCGTGGCAACCGATCAAATGAGACTAAAGTGCTAGATTTAAAACATTCAAATTAGTTATCTCATAACTACTTGTGAATTCCAAATATTGTATCACATTCCAGATAAATAGACAATGTTAAATTTTCCGATCAAATAAACAAACACCCAAGATTTCCCTAATAACTCAACACTTGAGCGTAGTTTAAAAGCATCCATCACATGCCATGGTACCAATGGTCCAGCCGTAGAAGGGTCAAACCAACGCCTCACATGTGGCAACGCCGTGCTGCCCTAAACCCTAAGGTTTAGAGGTGATTCAGATGGTCACATAATCGAGTTAAGGTTTGTGTTCTTCTAGAGAGTCCACCGCGTTACTTGCACGACTTAGAACGTTCTTTAACTAAGGAAAAATCCAACACTTGGAAATTTTCCGACAGGGGAAAAAGTGAGTTATTGATATCCGTTCGAACTTTTTAACACGTTCTAAATTACCCGGAAAAAACTTAAACGAAGTTAAACTTTCCGATCGAATTAATGAATACAAAAGATCTCCAGAAACACAACACTTGAGTAATATTAAAAATTCCCAGAAGCATGTAGAGATACCTACGGATGTTACTGTAGAAAAATGAGTCCCTAATATCCACGTACGGCCGCGGAACCACCGCGCAATGCATGGTATTGCCGCGGTTCCGCGGCGCTTTAATGGAATTAGGTGGTCGTATTTTACAGTTATCCTTGGAATTCCCTGCTTAATTTTCTGAGTATTTTTAATACAGAAAAAATCAACATTTTAAAAAATTTCCAGAGAGGGGGTGTATTGCGAAGTTTCGGGGTTCGATCGGACTTAAACTTCGTCTAGACTTCGCCTAAAGCTCTAGCTTGGCTCTGATACCACTGTAGGGTTACTAGGCACTAGAACAAGGTTCTACAAGGCATCAACCATGCCAAAATCAAATATTTCATGGGCCGAACAACCCTAATCAAGATCTTAGATTAGAGATTAGGCGAAACAAAGAGAAAGTAAACAACTTTTCTTCTAAGAGTTAGGGATTACAACCTTTATAGTCCGTTCCTTCACTTCTAAAGCTCCGTGTTGAGGTCCCTTCGCTGTGATCATCGAGTACCCGGACTCTAGAGAGGCTCCATGAAGAGAAAGATGCAATCTTACTTCCGATCTTCAATAACAAAGATGATCTACCTTGAAGAAACTCAAACCCAAGCACTTACTTTGCTAATCAAGTATTAGCAAAGCAAACACCCTAACCTAAGTGGCAAGAATATATGAGGATGATGAAGTAGGAATTTCGCTCTTATTTGTTTTCTTTATCTCACTCAAAATCATCACATTGCAAAAAGCTAGAAAGCTTTTTCAAGAGGAAGAAGAAGAACAATTTCATTTGTGATGAATAATGAAATCATTAGTTATGGTTATAAATCAACCTTTGGTTAAGAAACAAAAGACTTAACCATTGTAAAGAATAAACCATGGTAAAGGTTTTGGGTTGGGTTAAGTAAATATCTTCAAAATATCATAACAAAATTTCTTTGCTTAAAACAAAACATAAAGCTTCAAGAAGCTTCATGAAAGTGCTAACCCAAATCAAACCCTAATCATGTTTAATCTCCACAAAATATGTTGCATTAGTAATTATAACTTGTTACAATATTATATATCACATATACAATATTTATTGTAACAAAATAAAATAATACAATTAACATATATCGCATATATATCAATGTATTACCCGAGTGAGAAAAAGAATCTTTAAGTAAGCTTATATTAGTTAATGTAATTTAATATATCAAATATATAATTATACATTAAATTATCGAATCAACACTTGATCCGATAATCCGGCTATTTAACAAATAACCGACTAATATAATATGTATCAGTTCATCGAATCAACACTTGATCTGATGGCCCGACTATATCTCATATACCCGGCCGATATCTCATATCGCGAGAATCTAATACGGTATCGCATACACGTATTATTCCCAGGCACTCACATATCACATATGTTCTCCTACTCCGTTTTGCCTGAGCCAGGAAACCTCTGTGTAGGACTCTAAAGAATCGTCAATACGCCGGCAGTAGGTGATGATCATATCAAACACCCACAAGCTGCAAGCAGTCAGCTAAACGTAACGGCCACCCAGGTATTGAGCGATCAGAAGATCAACAAGCAAGCCTGTACATTCTCCTGCGAATCCAATCAGTAACACTCCCGTACAATCCGGTCTCTTCGTCTGATATGTCGCATATCTCGTCTAGGGGTGGTAAACGTCAGACCCTAGTAGCTTGATAAGTTGTGTCGATATGAGGTCCATAACAGTTCGAGAAACTACTGATAACACTTACCAGTAAATCTCAGCAACCCTTGTAGGGTTCCTAGGCACACTAATGAGGTCTCACAAGGCATCAACCATGCCAATTTCAAATTTTACAAGTGCCGAGAAACCCTAATACGGATCGTTAACTAGATATTAGGCGAAACAATGAAACTAGTTAACAATCTTAACTAAAAGAACGGAAATACCAACCTTTGTAGATCCGGTCCTCCACCTCCATAGCTCCATGATGAAGTCTCCTCGCTGTCCAAATAGAATCCCGGGCTCTAGCGTCGGTTTCATTGGAGAAATAGGCGGGCTTGGTCGTCGGCTTCGATGCCGAAGATGATCTACGTCGAGGCAACACTAGATCAAGCTCCAACTTCACCAAGTCAAGAAACTTGTGAAGAAAACACCCTATACTGCTTGGCAAGAGGTAGAGGATGAAGAAATAGGAAGTGGGTTCACTTTAGAATTGGATTTCTCACTCTTTTTCACTAGTTGCCATTGTTGATAGCAAGCTTTTCTTCATGTGAAGAAGAAGAAGAAGAAGAAAGAATATGATAAGTGTTATATCAAAATAATAAAATAATTGAATACTTATCATATCCTAACTATGATTAAGTGTAGAGAATATACTAGGGTTAGTGAATGGTTAGGTTTAGTAGATGAAGACAAAATGGTCAAACCTTCTTGAAACTTCAACAAGCATCATGTTTTCAAGCAACCATTTTGTTTTCTTCTCTCTATATTTGACCAAAAATAAATGGATAAATGAATAATTCAAAACCCTAACCATTATGATAACCATGGTATATGTCTTTACACAAAGCCAAGTAAGCATGTATCATCAAACATGATACAATCAAGTGCACAAAAGTATATCACATATACAACTTGTGTACTACAAGTGAGAAAAACCATTTAAAGTGAACCAATACTAGTTAATGCAAAGTAATATATCAAATATATAATTATGCATTAAATCATTAAATCAACACTTGATTTAACGATCTGGTCATATCGCATACAACCGACTAATATCCAATGTATCGGCTTATCGAATCAATCCTTGATTCGATAACTAGGTTATATTGCATACAACCAATCGATACATTCATCGCGAGAATAGAATACGGTATCACATACACGCATTATTCTCGTCCCGCACATATCTCATATGCGCTCCTATCTCGTTTCGCTTGAGCCAGGAAACCTCTGTGTAGGACTCTAAAGACTCGTCAATACGCCGGCAGCAGGTGATGATCATATCAAGCACCCACAAGCCGCAAGCGGTCTATTAAACGTAACGGCCATCCGGGTATTGAGCGATCAGAAGATCGACGAGCAAGCCCGCTCATACTCCTGTGAATCCAACCAGTAACACTTACCGTACAGTCCGGTCTTGTCGTCTGATATGTCGCATATCTCGCCTAGGGGTGGTAAACGTCAGACCCCAGTAGCTCGATAAGTCGTGTCGATATGAGGTCTATAACAGTTCGAGAAACTACTGGTAACACTTACCAGTAAATCTCAGCAACCCTGGCCAGGGATTTCCGGTTATAGCCAATCGAACACAGCGCAACATCAACTCCCTATACCGGGAGAGACGAATCCCCTCCTATCGCTCATTGCCTCCATGTGATTCGGGACTGTACCCAAAAGCCACC